>OY979696.1:24393316-29393316 GCA_963855945.1 Thereva nobilitata | reverse complement strand
CTTGTAAACTAATGGTCATGAAATGTTAACACATATCGTTTGAAGGTTGGTACTATCTAAAATTTATACGGATTTGAACTTATTGAGTGATGTAATAATAGCTGCGTTCCTCTTCTGATAATTTTTACTATCTTTTACTCGTGAGTGCTCGCAGCTACGCTTGCTCAAACATAATAGTAGATAACACTTTTAGTTACGCTATTAAAATCCGCTAGAGGAAAGCTCTCATTTGGAGTCTATTGTGAATTACCCTATCACCCCATAGATGGCTTTTGATTGTTTTGAGCTTTTTTCATATAAAAACGTCTATAAATAAAAATAAAAATAGTAAATTTATAAATTAAATAAATAAAAATATAAATAATAAAATCGCATTAATTTAAATCATGCCGTAAATTATTATTCTAACCTTTTATTTGTATAAAAAAGAAATAACATCAAAAATGTTAGGTTAGGTTTTACTCAAGTCAACAAATTTTGCGTTCCTTTTCTGCTCTGCTCGCAAGTACTATAAAGTAGAAAAGGAACACAGCTAATATGTTGCTGCGTGGAATCGAATGACTGACCTCTAGGATGACAGTCGTGTGCCTCAACCGCTAGGCTAGCGAGATTGGCGTCGCCGTCTGCTAAAGCGAGTATATTAGTGAAGATTGTGCTTCTTGCTGTAAGAACATTATCTCGGAGTACTTCCACCAATGCCAGGTTGATGAGAGGTCAGGAAAGCTGTCCCCTTGTCGAAATTCAACTCTTCTGACTAGACTGTGAAAATAGAAAAATCATTTTTAGTAAAACATATTTTCAAATTGTTTAGAGGTTTCCAATATAACACTCGCGTTTCTAGAGCCTAAAATACAAAATTTTGGAAACATGAAATTTCAACAATCGTGAATACCGTTTCAACTCTTATCAAATCATCCACTTTCTGGTTTTTCAAGCACCTCGTTAAAATCCGTCCTACAGGCTTAACCCCAATCGGTGTACGTTATTCGTTAATTGTCAGCTTCCAACTTCGAACGTTCAATGAAAATCCGGACTTAAGATAACAGCAGCTTTTGCTAAAAAGTGCGATCGTAACCATAAACCTCATATCGTTCAAAATTCATCATGAAACTCGCGCTTTATTACCTAAGCCCACAATTTAATGGCCTTTTGATAATTTTATATTTCTATGCATTCCACAGGCCGTTTTCACACGTGGAACGTGTTTATTGCCCTATAATTTATCGGAACCAGCGTCCATTACGTGTTAATCTCCTCCAGTTGGACCGATGCTGTTTTATTTCCCGGCTTATTGCCGGCTTCTGGTTTAGCTGCTTGCTGCTGCCTTAATTCTATTTACGGCTGTGTTCCTTCACCGTTACTTGACTTTAAAATAATTAAATTTCTTTCGGACAAGTTTCCCGCGCGTCCGCCGCATCAAGGTATTGTGAATGATAATGGGCAACTTTTTTAGCCGAAAGGGGGGGAATTAATGTTGTGTGACTTTAATTAATTTCCGCGCAAATCCAGGATGGCTCCGGAGCCTGTCGCAGGGCTGCCGAAGGGCGTTCAACTGGATTGTGCAACCATACAGTAATGAAGATCAATACGTTTTCAATTTTATGAAGATTTTGTTAATGAACCCCAAAATTTTTGGATATCAGTTCATATTTTAGTAGATTTTATTTAATAAATTAACGCGATTATTTTTTACTTAATTTTTTAAAAAAAAAATAAATTTTTATCAATTTGTATAAAAATCAGAAATTTATTAATTTAAAAATTCACTTGTGAATACTAATGAAAGTAATATTAAAAAAAAATTGAAATTATCCGATATTAATTTGTAAATATGAGAGAAACGTGCCAACTATAAGCAGCTTTTATAAGATTGTTGCATTTTAATGAAATGACGATTTTAATTACGAATCGAGTACGAAATTTAGTTGAATCAATAAAACCGGAATTAATTTGGGTATTTAGCACTGAATACGAAGAATTAACGAACGTGAAATTCCGAATTTTTATTGGTCTGGTGTTACTTAAAAATAAAAGTTATTTTTAGTGGACATATGCACTGATAATTATTACCTCAAATATTGTATTATCTTGCGATTCAGGTGCATATAATTCCAGTCAATAGTATACGAAATGAGAGGGTTTAAAAGCAAAAAAGATAAGAATGTCCGAATAAATGGTGTCAATTTTTGCATGGGAATATATTAAAATCGTTATAAACAAATAATTTAGTCATACATATGGGTATGTAGAAAAGTACCATCATATAATGCAATTTTTGCTTTCTGTTATCGGTATTTGGATGACAGCAAAAGCTCTTACGAAATAGTTATTAAACGAGATTTGAAAATATTAAAAATCACAGCCCTTATACCTCAGAATTATAGGCCACACTGTTTGAAGAGGTTCAGCAATTTTCCAAGTGGTTTGCTCCTTAAACTTATTTGTAATCAGCTAGACCCTGCCCTTCCCTGTCGTAGGACAGTGACAGAACATATGAAAGACAGGTTCATTCTCGTTCTGGCAAAGCCTACAGGATAGGGTGCTCCACCCGTCCATCATTCCTCTATAGATCGTAATTTAGTGTACGGCAATTAAGCCAAAGAGGTCCTAGATAAGTATTCTACTACTCTCAAACAATTCTCTGACCTTTTGGAGTTAAAAACAGTTCAACTATCAAGCCTCCTCTTCTTAAGCGTTCTATTGCTTGCGTCAAATCGAAAAATACAGGGTCAGAGCCCAATCGGATCAGGTCGTCCTGATCTTCATTGCTTTTGAAGCCCCAATGGCCCGAAACCTGCACTTCATTAAGAATACCCAGCTCACCAGGGACACATGTTCAGCCCTAACCGAAAAAACGTGATTCCAGCAATCCCCCCCACTACCGCGTAATAGCAATTGCATACTTTTATGGGGGGCGATAATCAATAAAAAGCTTATGGAATATTTTGAATCAACTCATTATAAACGACAAAAGTACGGCTTCCGACAAAAAAGATCCACTGACGATCTTTTAGTTTGCCTTACAGAACACTTCAACTAGTGGCGTGGCATCTTTCGATGAAACGTATAATTTCTTAAAAAATAAAAATCTAAAACTGATCAAAAATTATATTTTTGTTTTACAACCATTTTTTTATTTTACCATTCTTAGATTAACATTTATCTGATAGCTTGACATTTTTCTAGTCCAGACTGTCATCGTCTGGAAATGAAAAATTATAGGTTAGGGGTCGTCCATAAATTACGTGAGGTGTTTAGGGGGGGAGGGGGTCGAGCCGAATCTCACCAAATCTCACGTGGGGGAGGGAGGGGGTCACGGCAAATATCACGTAATTTTTTTTCCGCAAGAAACAGTGTAAAATCGCGAGAAAACTAGGTTAAATTAATAGTACGGGTAAATTAAGCCGAAAAAAGCGATATAGCGGAAATAATTACATATGTACAGGCTGAAAATTGGAAGAATAGCTTCTTTTTAGGCTTCTTAATAAGGGATTATAAAGTCTACCGATTTTCTACCCCGAGAAGCCCACTTTTTAGGGGGTTTTAGCCCTCAAAATGGGTATTTTTCGATTTTGCTGTCAATATTTCCTAATATCTTTTTGTTTTTTTCAATTTTAAGTACAATATCTGTAAATGAGAGAATCTTTAAAATCGTCTTTTTGGACCCGCACTTAGATTTCATTCATGAAAATCTTGGTGCAGTATCAGATGAACATGGTGAAAGGTTTTATCAAAACATATTGCAAATAGAGAAGGAATAACGAATCAAAAGTATACGTGATACTATTACTATATTTCGACTCAATAGCAATTGGGTATAAAAATTTTGCACTGCCGTTTACACTGCATTTGTTCACTGTTTTAAATACCATCCAAATGGAACATCCAAAAAAAGTAAATAAAATAATTTAAATATCTGGGAATGAAGAGTGTAAGACGTGATGAAAAATTCTTATCATTTTATACAATGGTCTGGGAAAAACTGCGAAAGTAAGGTATGCATTGACTTATACGACCATTTTTGGACAGATTGCGACCCTAAGATGAACTAGTGGGGGGTCTAAGCTTAAACAAAACAAAAAGGCCTAGAAGCCCAATTGAAAAACCTGGAACCTAATGCCCTCCGAAGAATTTCAAGTGCATAATGTACCCAACCTACTACTGCAATCATAGAGATTATATTAAGAATCGGGTCTTTTCACATCAGTCAGAACACATGCTATCTGCGGTGCATTGTCACTACAAAAAGCAGACATTTGCACCAGGCGACATAATTAGTCATCTAAGCATCTTACAGGACTCGAATTTTGAATCGACGACCATCTGCTCTGACATACCGACTAGAGGCCAAGATAGATTTTAAAAACCTTTTGTTATCATTGTCGAGAGTAGTGAAGAATGGAAGTCGAACAGATCCGCACTTCTTGAATCTGTATCCTGATGTACAGGCGGCTCCAACGTCAATTTGAGAAGCTGGCTGTGACTTCAGACTCCGCTTTTCTAAGGCGATACCAAAGTAGGAAGCAAACGGAAGCTAGTAGCGTAGCCTGATAAATCTTCGAAAAGAAATTATTTTCAGCCAACCAACTTCATTTATTAACTTAATTTAACATTTTGATGCGAACAATAAATTGTTTCAAGAATATTTAAAGAGTTTTTAGAATATTTTAAAACAAACAAATAAATGCAGCGCTTGCGGCAATGGCTTTACTCGCGGACTGAAATCCGATAACAGGCGGACAAATTTAATTCGATTTCCCATTAGGCCCCCATCCACGGTCAAACAAATCATCAAATTTGCGGCCAACATCGAAAAAATTCTAAGTGTGCGTGTATAAAATACAAGTTTTCGAAGTTGGCCGCTGTTTGAAGAAAATATTCGTCTGGTTTAATATTTCCTTCAAACAGCTTAAATGTGTGTGTGAATTTTTTATGTGTGCCATGTAAAGCATATGAAAGTTCTTTTTGTTTACAGTTGATTATGTGAAATGTCGCTCGGGATGTTTGAAGAAAGTTTCCCTCGTTGATGGCAAACAAATGTCAAAGCATAAATGTGTGCGTTGTTTGTCGAAAATTGGTTTGGTGATTTGTTTGACCGTGGATGGGACCCTATTGGTGGAGGATACCATTTTCTTATTTCCGAATTTCATGGCTTTCGAATCGCATTCCAGGATAACCCCCTTGGGTCATTCAGTCACAGGTTTTTTACCCAAAGATGACATCTATAGAAGAATGCTCCGAAGTTTGTATATCTCCAGAGTCATAAATGGCTCTACCATTACTATTCAAACAGTCAAGTCGTTACTCTCTAAAAACGAATCAGTGGATGCCAAAGTCAACCTTCGTATGTCAATATATTGTAAAATTCTAAATTTTGTTTATTTTCCATATGCTTGCTCTACAAATACACGAGTTGAGCTCAAACTAGAATTGAAATTTTTCTGTTGGTTTCCAAAGGATAGGCAGAGTCACCTGCTAAATGGTAATCCACAGGTACTGTAGTTTATATCGGGTGCATGCCGAGTTGATGCTGTTATGATTTTGTGGTACTGTTCTTCAACACAAATTATGTTTTTTTAAATAAATCCAACGCAATCAAGCACAGATTAAGGTATTTACACTAAAAATACACATAATAGTGTAAATCCTACAAATTTTTTAAAATTTAAAAAATCTCACGTGAGATCGAGAGGGGGGGAGGGGGTCGAGCCAAATCTCACGACATCTCACCAAGGGGGAGGGGGGGTCGAAAATCGCCAAAATAACCTCACGTAATTTATGGATGCCCCCTTAGTTTTTCTACGCAATCCCAAAACCCCTGGGAACCCGAGATTTTTTTTAAGGGTGGGGATAAAAATATTAAAATAAAGAAACGCTTTCTGGGATAAATCTGGGAAATCAAGAAGAAGAACTATTTGTTATTTCCACTATTGTCTCGATAACACAAAATCTTTTATTAAATCAATTGATGTTGAAAACTGAGAACTGTCACTTTAACTGATAACTGTCGCCTTTTGACATTTCTCATTTCAACCAAGTCGCCAGAAGCCCAGACCTCTGGAGCTTTTGGATTCGAGGGAAAATGTCAATTTCCCCCTTTTTCGAGCCCGAAAAAGCAAAGAAACGCAAATTGGGAGCCCAGGGATCCCGGGATCGCATAAAGGAACGAACCTTATATGAGAGCAATTTTTAATATTATGTCCATCAGCAAGAGTTCTATTCTCATTCTCTCTGAATTCGCATACAAAACCCACTCTTTATACGCAAACAAACATGTCAACAAGCTTCAATAAGCAAGATTTGAATTGCTTCCCTACACTGTTCGTAATAACGCAGTTCTTTCGAACTTGTGGATGAACAGGCGAGTCTCATCTAACATTTGCTTCTGGGAACAGTGTGAAGGGAAGCAGCTGAAATTTTGCATCCAAGCGAAGTTCTCTCTCTCTCTCTCTCTCTGATACATAATATTGAATATTGCTCTGATATAATTTTTCATTTCGAGACGATAACACTCTCTGCTAGAAAAACTTCCAAGCACTATTAATCTGGGAATGATAAAATAAAAAAAAAAATTTGTAAAACAAAAAATAATTATTGATCAGTTTTAAGAATTAAAATAGTGCAAGTAACGGCTTATTGGTTGTCAAAAAAAGCACATATTTTTATGTTGGCCATGTATTTTATTTTCAACTGAAAATAACTTTTTGGGGACTTCGTTATTAAATGATTTAAATAATTTCCATAAAGCTGTTGATAGGCATGGCAAGCGAGATGCCTAATTAGGGGTACCCTACCGTATTTTTTTTAATGTGAATGATTGTACATAAATCCTGTAGTCCTAATTTTGGAAGCTTGGAACCTCTCATTGTGATTCGGCCCTGAAGTACACATACACGGTTAGTCCAGTGGATGGCTCGGAGCCAATAAATGGGTCAATGGCTAGACCTCATAGGCGCCCAATACACGATAGGTTTTGCTGACTAATGGTTCGCTCGTGTATGGTTCTCTTTAGTTATAAATCGATCCATTTAAAATGGGTTAGATTGAAATGGGGTTCTGAAAGCCGCTATTACGTGCCAGCTAGCCGAAATAACAATCATTGTTATCCTCGAAGGATTAGGTATACAATAAACTATATCTACATTATTAAAAGAGAGTTGTATGTGGGCGCTATAGCGGGCGCAACAGTGATCGCAGATCACAGTGGGACAGAATCCCAAAAAGCTGGCCAAAACCCCTAAAATGAAGATTCTATTTCGGGACTTTCCCTTTGCGGAATTTTAAGTAGGAGCCCCGAGGGTCACAGAACATCTGTCCTCGGGGTACAGGTACGTTTTCTCCCTTTGTAGGATCAGTTCGAAAGTGGCCGTTACACGAGACGCAGCTATCAAACTTTCTAACACATATTGTGCATTGTAAATAACTATTTGTTAAATAGTGCCAATTAGTGCTTTGAAAAGTTTTAAAATGGATTCTGTTCATGAAGGTAAGTGGAATTAAATCAAATATGTATAATCGTAAAATATTCATTGCAGAATTATTGATATGAATTTAAATAAATCAACTTTTTTGCAAAAAGCAGAGAAAACTAATTTTTCAAATAACTTAAAGTTTATTAGTCGTCCTCACTCGTTTTCTAAAATTTTTTTTTTCACTTGTCATAGTCTAAAGAAAAAACAAGAAGTAAATTAAAGTGCGAATTTGTGCGAATTTGGAGATACAATTTTTTTTCTGAAATCGCGCAAAAATCGTTGCACAGCAGGCGGTAATGAAACCGACAAAAAGTTGAGAAATGGCAAGGAATCTCTTGAAAACTATATAAGAGGGGGTTTTCGAGGTCGCTGATTACGAATTTGACATTATTTTTTCAAAAAACAAAATGGCGGATCCAATATGGCGGACGACCACATGAAAAAATGCATATTCGCGGATAAAATTCAGTAACCGGGGGTTTTCGAGGTCGCTGACCACGAATTTGATATTATTATAACAGCCACTCAAGAGTCTTTTAGAAAAATTGGTCTAATTGTTGACAAGCCAAAGCCAGGATTCGGAAGCACGAATGATGGTAACACTGCTCGTCGCTTTTTTGAAAATGCCAAAATTTCATCCGAAATAACTGGAGTAGACCTTCGTTTGATTACCAGATTTCATTCCATTTTACAAGTTGTTTCATCAGGACGCGAAATTAATATTCAAAAATTTAGAGATTACGCTTGGGAAACTGCGAAACGATATTGGATCCGCCATTTTGTTTTTTGAAAAAATAATGTCAAATTCGTAATCAGCGACCTCGAAAACCCTCGGGTACAGAATTTCATCCACGAATATGCATTTTTTCATGTGGTTGTCCGCCATATTGGATCCGCCAACTTGTTTTTTGAAAAAATATTGTCAAATTCGTAATCAGCGACCTCGAAAACCCGCAAGTAAGAAATTTCAAAGCGATTATTGCACGCTTTTTTGGCCAGCCTTATGGGATTCTGTCCCACTGTGGTGCGTCGGCCACCCAAATATGAATTTTGTGTTCCGATTTCAATGAAAGTGGGTATCTAGGGGTTTTTAAGGTAGCAAATAACGGATTTATGGTCAAAACTTTTAAATTCAAAATTGCGGGGCCAATATGGCGGACGAATTTTTCCAATTGTGTTCCGGAACAGCCGTATTTACCCAATTTGTTAACGAATGGCTAAGGCTCTCAAAGCAATCGGCTCAGAATTGATCAGCAAAAATGTTTGGGAAGATGGTAAGGTCAAGCGAAAATGTGCCTAATAGTTACTGGCAAAAACCCTATTATTTTCATATAGTCTCTCACTAATATTTATTTTTGGTGGGTAGTTACCTTTTTAAGAATATTTCACGACTTTATTTTACCAGAAAGACCCATAGGTTTATCACAGGCCCGTGTGGATCTTACTAGTAAGTAATAAAGTTATAAAGAGACAACTTTCAACTGAGAATAATGTACATTCCTTCATTAATGCTCGCATCAGTCCCGCAAAAGTCTCCACAGCCCAAAACAAATTTTTTTTGAGGAATATGCATCCGCGTTGCTCATGCCTTTGTTTTGGATTGTGGATACGCGGCCTAATAGCTTCAGTTTAACCTTTGTACATACAAGAATTTCCAATTGTCCTTGTTTTTCCGGTCAACGAAAAATTCGTAATACGAATAACATTATTAACACACTGTTTCCAAAGCTACCGAATGGGAACACTTTTGCGGGCCCCCTTTTGTCCCTCTAAACAGGGGTGGCGACGGCACGTGGTGTTCCCAAGCAGTTCCCCATCTAAGTACTAACTGCACCTAATGCTGCTTGACTTCGGTGATCGAATGAAAACTGACCTGAAAGGTTACCGCTGGCTATCACTTGTAGGTTAAGACACAGAATAGATTTAGCAGTGAAAATTTCCATATAGGTACTAAAGGATATTCTATTAGGGTTTCCCCTATTCCTATAGAGAAATACGTCAAATGTTTTTAGCTTTCTGTTTTGATATTTCTCATCTTGAAGTTGAACCATGAACACCTACACCGCCTATTATGAAAATGGGCGTTCAAAAAAATTCGTATCGTGCACTACGTGATTTTTTCGGTCCTCACAATCTTCCAACCCGACCGCACAATCTTTAACCTCGTTCATAAATTCAAAACAACCCGATTGGTGTCAAATCTGGCAGCACCAATGCGTTTTCGTGCAGTTCGTTCCATCGAAAACATTGCAGCTGTACACAAAAGCGCGGCCGAGACTCCGTCGTCCTCTATTCGTCATCGCGCTCAAAAGCTGGATATCTCACGAGGCGATATCTCTTTAGCAGCGAAGTTTAACAAATGACTTGAATATGCACGCTTCCAAGGTTTAATTGACTAGGAACTGAAGCCAAACGACCATTTGAAGAGTCGCGCACATGCCAAATGGATGGGTGAGCAAATGTCAAAATCGTCTTCAGCAATGAGGCACACTTAAGGATACGGAACTCGATTCTTTACTCATATGAGTATTTGGCTTTGGATTCTACTCGTATCAGTACCCGATATTTTTGACTGAGTACTTTTACTCATATCAGTATTTATAAGGTGGAATCGAGTACTGAGTACAATTTGCATTCAAGGTCGAATGCAAGCTATCTGCAAGTTTATCTCAGTTGTGAATAATTTCCCGTTCTTAGCCTGAAACAGACACGCACAATGTCAAAACGCCTGCATGGTACCCCGAAACAGGCACGATACGCCTGAGTAAAAATTCTTCTTTTCCCAATGCTCACAGTGCGCCCACACTTTTTTAGACTAAATGAAGCAAAATTGGGGATTTAAAAAATTGTATAGGACGAAAAAAACGAGCAATAACCACTATAAAGAGTGCACTTAGTAGATCGGTTCTCGTTCGATTGTGCAGGTCAAGCAGCATTGGACGTGATTAGTACTTAGTTGGGGGCCGCTTGCTTAAGCGTCACTCGCGTTTGGAATGGCTGGTTACGAATATATTCATATCTGTTACAGTGGTATGCATACCTCAAACGGCTGTATTTTTAGATTTTCGTGCATTGGAGCGTGCATACCCGTGTGGAATGCGCATTTATTCGCTATACTCGAGATGTAAGCTACATCAGCATTTGTAATCAATAGCAGCTGAAAATCGAGTAATTCATACGTTAAGGCAGTTCGCAGAAATGTCAAAAAAGTACGTACTCATTGTTTCTCAAAGAATCGAGTACTTTTGAACGAGTAAAAAGTACTCATTGAGTAATTTTCTTTCGATTCTACTTATGAGTATTTAATCGAGTACTCTTCACCGATTCTCTATACCTAGGCACATTTTCATCTTGATGGATTCGTCAACAAGTCGTAGCAAAGATGATGAGAACCCAAGGGTTACTGTTGCGAAGGGTTACGAAAAATCAATGCTTGGTGCGGTTTTTGGGATGGCGTAGTTACCAAAGGTAGACAAGCGGATGGAGGTCTGCCACCAGGGTGGTGAACATTTACATCACATTTTCTTCCATACATAATTGTAATAAACCACATTACTGATTAAAAGATACATTTTTCAAATTATTTTAAAACTCTTTAATTTATTCACACTTTACATGGTAAAATCGCTAATGGGACACCTTTTACATGTTATTTCCTTTACATGTTATTTATTTTTACTTCAATTGCTACAATATAATAGCATTTATAGCAGGTGAATATCTTCGTAATTTCTACTCGTCACATAACGCACAACGATTTTATGCGTAAAGATTTAATATTTGTTTCGTATGGCTTAACTCTATCTTTAGTGGCACTATGACGGTGTAGTAACAAGTTTATTGACGCGCTAAGATTTACTGCTATTTGCACAACCATATACAATTCTTGGCCATAATTAATTCTGTCCATTTCTCTAGCAAATCAAACTTCCCATTAACTTTAATTAATATTTAACGCTTATTTATTATAACAAGATTGACTGACATTTAATGTCGCACATTAAATCGAAAAATATATTAGTTCTAACTGTTCAGCCATAAAATCCAGGAAAAGCCATAAACACTTATGTAATATGCACAAGGTAAAAACAAAAGGTGAAAAAAAGAAAGATTGAGAGAAAAAAAACTAAATATAAATCAGGAAATCCTTTCACAACGAGCCTTTATTGGGTACTTAGCCCAAGGCTATAAATTCTAGTACAGCATATCTCAACTGACCACATAAAGTTGATTACCAGTTCTCGTATGTTAGATTCGATAACGATAATAATTTCATCGATATTGCGATGATAGATGAGGTAACAAGTTACTAACACTTCCCTTAAGACGATCATCATCATAAAATCAAAACATGCCGTTGCAGCTAGACGCTGGCACTCTATGCCAGCGGGATATATCTCATAAAATTTACATGACGAGCATAGCTGACCTTTGCCATTGCTGCTCGTACAGCATAATTTATATCTGTTTCATATTAAGCCCACCTTTAGAAAAAGACATGAATGTCACGATTTTCCAGTAACCACAGCAAAATGTTCGTCAGACAAATATGGTCACAGTCCAAACAATATAACCGTGGCGGCGCACACCACATCTGGTCTGCAATGAAGAATGCTCTATTGCAGCCCAAAATGTCATGTAAGATCATGGGATAAAATAAATAACATCAGATCAAAATTATGTTTATTAACCTGTTGTACATGCGCGAATAATTGGCCATTCATAAATTCATAGAAAAATCACGGAAAGCACGAAACTCCTTGGCTCTTGTCTAAACAAAACTAGGAGAAAACTAGAAACGGCCCACTCAATGGTGGTAGTCACGTCTGGCATTTTGTAATCCGAAAGTGCCCGGCCATTTGCTGCATGTCCTTAAGCCACATTCAGATGGACAGACGGGAATTGCCCACACTTTGAAAAGGAATGAGAAATTGCGAATTACATTGGAAACAAAAACGGTTTCGTAAAATGAGCGCGAGAGACTGGACTGGTCATTTTTCTGCAGCTAGAATTACACAAAGTTCATGTTTTTATAAATTGGATTACAGATGTTTTGAGACAGACATACTTTGTTTAGTTTTAGAGACTCGTTTGCGTTTTTAAAGGAGAGCGATGTAGTAAGGCAAGTCCCGCAAATACAGGTAGTAGTGAAGAATGGTGACTACTGAAACATAGACTAGTTGTGTGGAGCAAAATATTTAGATGAAACACACTTTTTAGTAAGAGTCTATGACCATAGTACACGGAAGCGAAAATTATTCCTTTAATTCCCATACCGTATAAACGTTCTACTCTACTCTTCTAATTTTTAGCACATTTTTTAAATCCAGAAAATGTAGAGGCCTTATAGACGGAGAAATAGAGCCGAGTTTTGAAACCCATCTGTAACCCTTCCAATTTTGTTTTTAATATGTAAAGGGGATGTGGGGGGAGCCATTTTCGACAATGGCTGACAACCTAGTTGGTGCAGGGGTGGGGGGGTGTGAGGGTGAAAGCTAAAATCTGCTCGTCATATGTAATGGAGTAAGAACCCGTGAACGCCAGACTTACGTCATAGTATAAACACTGAAAATTTTTCTGCGTAAGGACACTACAGCAGGTAACAACCTTTGGCTACTGAAAACCTTGGGCCGCAGTGGCTTTGACAGGTAAGAGGTAGTAAATGTGCAGAAAGTTGATGCCTACTTACGTCATTTTATAAACGCTGATTTTTTGATATTTGCTCTGGAATACTATTAGAAGTCACGCCCTCCATTGCCAGACGCTTTGCAAAGTGGAAACCCCCGCCAGACTCCTTTAAAGTTTAATAAATTCTCTTGTGCTTACGTTAATAGTCCATTCAAAACGTCGAATAGTAACACCCGCAATCCTAAAATATGGTGGTTGATTTACACCAAATCAATCCAAATTTTATGATAAGGGGTAATCCTAAAGGGGGAAAACTATCCCTAAATCGACTGGAAGTAAAAACATTTGTAAAACATTGCTTTTCCAACTTTAAGCTTCAAATTCCATTGAACGTGGATTGTCAGCCAAAAACAAATTTCAACCGTTAAGGGGTTAAAACTTCCCCTACGATTTTAAAAATCAACTTTACATAAAAAAAAACTTTGCAAATAATTTGTAAAAACAATTTTTTGTTTCCTTTGCTTGAAATTTGTTTGAATAGGTATTATCAGCCGAAAATTAATTATTTTTAACCCTTAAGGGGGGTAAAACTTCCCCTAGATTAAAGTGGAATTTGACAATACACATTCAACATAATTTGAAGCTGGGAATAGTAACGGTTTAGCCGCTAGGGGATTTTGAAATTTTTTTGTTAGAGTTTTACATATCACCCTGTATTATTGTAACCTTATAACCTATTTTCATGAGGTATTTTCATATTCAAGGTATCAGTGTACGCAGAATACTCGCACCTATCTATACTTGTCAAAGTGACAGTTCCACCATACCAACTTCCGAGTGAGTCCTCAAAATCGTTTTTTTTAACTAAAATTTCAACTAAGACTACCTTTTTCTCAAAAAAATACGTAGTATACCTATTCTTTTTTCTCCAAAATTAGAAAGCTTGGAGAATTTCCTGTAAAAAATTTTTATGCTACGGCCTTGACTTTTGAATTTATAAGCAATTTTGATATTAAATTTGGACTTATTTGGCTCCTTTTTAGTACTTTTTCTCGTAAACGGTAAGTGTAATCCTATAATCGTTAAGGCAAGGATGGTAGATTATACGAAGCTCTATTAAAAAGATCTTTACACTTTTTTCTCTACAGTAGGAGTGACCGTTCGGGTGATATCGCGATTTAAATAATTTTCCATACAAAAAATTTATATAAATACTTGTCTGCCAGAGGTTAGGCCACAGACAGAGCGAGGCACACCATGAGTTTTAGTAAATATAAGGTTTAAACTTCAATTTAAAAAAAAATATCCTTCTTGTTTAAACTTCAATTTAAAAAAAAATATCCTTCTTGTGGTTGGACCAAAAAAGTTATTCAAGGTCAAAGGTCGCGAAAATGGTTTTTCGCAAATGCTTCGTAAACGGTAAGTGCTATTGCAAAATAATCAATGCAAGAAATATAGATATTGTGATTTTCTACAAAAAGCTCTTTACACTTTTTTCTCTACGAGTGACTGTTCGGGAGATATCGCGATTTTAATCATTTTTCATACAAAAAAATTATATAAATTCTGGTCTGCCAGGGGTTAGGCCACAGACAGGGCGCGGCACACCATGAGTTTTAATTAGTATAAAGTCTAATCTTCAGTTTAAAAAAAAATTATCCTTCTTGTCGATAACATAGGTATCTTCCCAAAAAAACGTTATACAAATACTGGTCTGCCAAAGGTCCGGCCACGAACAGGGCACGGCACACCATGAATTTTAGTTAATATAACGTCTAAGCTTCACTTTAAAAAAAATACCCTTCTTGTCGATAACATAGGGTTGGATTAAAAAACCACCACTAATATTACCTAATTTCTCACCTTAGGCCCCAATTTAGATCAGGCACACCACGTCTAAAGTATTCTCCTATCTCTCATGTTACTTACAATAGGTCTTGTTTTCTTTTTCCCGATAATATAGGGTTTTCAGCGGTCGGCTCTCGGTCTATTATTGGAGCGGTTGAAGGCCAAAATCGCTGCAAAACGCCCTCACATGAAGCGAAAAAAAATTTTGTTTTTGCAAGACAATGCCCGGCGCACAAGAGCATCGCAACCACGGCTAAAATCAATGACTTACAGCTCCAATTGCTGTAGCATCCACCGTATTCGCCCGATTTGGCTACCTCGGACTATTATCTCTTCCCAAACCTCAAAAGATGGCTCATCAATAAAAACTTCGTAAACGTAAACGTAAAGTTGGAAAATCGCTGGAAAAAGTGTATCGAGCTAAAAGGGGACTATATTGAATAAAATAAAAAAAACATTTAAAAAAAATTTTTTTTTCATTCCCAAGGAGATTAATTTTCACCCCACCTAGCAGTGAAGAGTAAAAATATTTAAGACAATGCAAAATTGTGCAGTTCTTGAATGTCTAATTTAATTTTTTTAAATTTTTGCGCTGATTTTATTTCTGCCATTGAATGCGCTGAATCTGAATCATAACACGAATTTATTAAAATTTTAAGTAACAAAACCGGTTTATGGACGAGTGAGAGAGAGCACTATACTTTTTGGGCGCATTAATTTCTATGAAAATTTATCGGATGAGCAGTCCATTTTATACATGTCAGTGATGCAGCTTGTATCTAGGCCATATACAACAAAGCAACATGTGGTAAAGCGACTTGTTAGCGGCGTATGTCTCTAATAAAGCCCAAAACAGAATGAATGCAGAAACTTCGACTTCAACTTTGAATTTTGACAGTTTCATACATTTTCTATAGTACTCACGTTCAGTTAACAGAATCAATGCAGTAAGCGTTGCAGTAAACTTTGCGCTGACTTCGACTTTGAAAATTTTAAAAGTTGCTGCAAAAGTTGCAGAACTACCAACACAACATTTCAATTTTGCCACTGTAGCCAAATTAGAAAATTTAAATTGATTGAGTTTATTGTATGCAAAATTTAATAATTGCAGGTAATATACGTAAAAGTCGCATACAATAAAAAAAATTGGTAAATTTTTTAAAATTTATAATTTTTGTTATGTTATTAAATGGTGATCGCAATTGTAAATTCTATCTGTCAAATTATGGACTTTGAAGTTCTGAAATGAATGTGTTAGCGCTGTGCAGCAAAGTCGACTTTACTGCAACGGTGAAGTCAAAGTCGAAGTTTCTGCATTCATTCTGTTTTGGGCTTAAACTTGTGAAATTTTGGTATACGGCTTACATAAATCTGGAAACAGATTGAACGTTCATAAGCTTTCATCAGCGCTGCGAAATATCAAAAGACGTCATAAACACATTGAACGGTCATTCGAGTTCGCATGCGCTGATAAACTTCAAAATATGAAAATATTGTAAACTTCAAATGTTTCAAGTGAATGATTATTTTTGTGAAATTTTTCGTTTGTTACTGCATTGAAGTTCCATGAAATTAATTCTCGTCGAAATTAATTTCATTAAAAGAACCCATTTTTCAAAACAATCCAAACTGGCAATCACAACAATATCACAACTGCCAGAAACGTCAAACAACGCAGAACTACATTCATTGGAATAGAAATAGAGTCTATTCCAACGCTGATGAACGCTGATAAACGTGCGATCTGTTCACTACAATTAGGTTGTGTGAATTCATTTTCAATTTGACATTTTTCAGCGCTGATGAACCCATCTACCCATCTCACTGACATATAGAAATGGACTGCTGATTGACAATTTTCAATGGCACCTTTTTTCTCCAGAAGTTGAAAACCTTTTTTATGTAAACAAAACATTTTTCTTCGAATTTAGAAGAAAATAACTAATGAGATGTCTGTTTTAATTGATAGAAATAAATTTCCATCATTATTTTTTATTTAGTAGCAGTTTTTTCGTTACATAAATGTATTTTTTTTAAATATGTGAGGGTTCTTTCCCTCTGTTTGTTTAACGAACTTTTAAAAATAACGCAAGAGAGAGAAAGAAGAAAAAACTCTATACCTGTCTAGTTTTCTCTAATTATGTTTATATCGCTGACATGCACTGAACTGTTTTTTTATTATAAAATCGATTAAAGTTTATAGGAATTTAACGGGGAGTGAGACAACAATAGTTTTTGGTGCCATTTTTTTGTATGGGATTTTGCTTATTTAGCAGTCCATTACTATATGTCAGTGACCCATATCCTCCTGGGTCTGCCTACTGGTATGTTTCCCGAAATTTCTGCTACCCTGACCCGTTTTGGGATACTATTGCCCTCCATCCTGATTACGTGGACTGAGGTGTACTGTATATTGCCATGCACCTATCATAATTTACGAAGGGCTTGTATATCTTTATCCTATCTAATAAAAAAGGGGGCGAGCGATAAACTTCTATAGAACCAAGTCTAAATTAGTTTTGTACTCCCAACACTCTGTAGGGTTAAGAGGTACCTCTTTCCTCTTTTGAACCAGTACAATTACAGTGCAATTGTAATGCCAAAATAACAAAAACAAGCGAATTAAAAAAAAGAAAGAAAATAAATACCAATGAAGAGCTTTTTTACGAGTTCAATTCTAATATGCATTAAATTGCCTTAGAATAAGTAAGAAATCAACGCCCAACGATGTATTTATATTTTGCAATCCCACCTCACCTAATTTCAAGTTGGAAATTTTACTGCCGCAAAAGAAGTAAAAAATGTCTCTCGAGTACAAGAGATTCCGTCGAAAAATGTAAAAGTTGTATCTTCAGTTCGTATTTACAATCACACCTCGCTTCATTTATCTCGATACACGCTCATATACCAAGTAGGACATTATTTTTGAACCGGGACATTTAAAAAAATTGAGGCTCAGTACAATTTACCATCGTGTAAGGGACAAATGTACTGCCTCGTGTAAGCCTGCCTAAACTCTAGCCAACACGGCAGATATTATCGATCGGGTCGCCTTTATGTGAGTTCATCAGGCTATCGATGGCAATGAAAAGACAGACAAGACATTTTCATTTGTCCGGAATCATCTATTGGAGCACCCACCAGTTCACTCGATCTCCGTACACTGTACGATAAATTACCCCTTATGGAGGATCGAAAAGCGAAGGATCACTCGTAGGATCTGTAACTGTCGCGTGATAACGTGAGATAGGGTGGTTTTTAAAGGTCACACGATCGCTGATGTGCTATGCTATACTAACACAGTTACTACCAAAGAGCCTTCAAAATTTACTTTCTTCGAGTCGGAGAGACTGTGTGAGATCAGTTGTTATATAGCTCCATGACCTGTGCTTTCAATTTTTAGGAATTTTAGCATGGATCTTAATTTTTAATTGGTTTTAGTGAATGGCACGAAAATATCGACAGTGCAGCTGTGGCACCCACCTTCTCTTCTTTACAGCAGTGTTACCTTACTATCTATTTCTAATAAATCATAATTTGGTGAAGGATACAAAAGGCTATTTTTGTATATTTTTAAGCAATTTTACTGACAACTTTCACAAATTCATCATAATTACCCCCGGAAATGAAGGTAGCCCCAATGTATCACTCTTACCTGGTCATTTATATTGCCTCAAGATAATTTAATATCTCATCCGAGTGTGATTTGTGACCGGTGAGTAATAATTTTAACACTTGCAATCGTAAATATCCTAATTCCGTGCGAGCGTGGCTCAAGGCCCACAAAGCGATAAACATAGAGAGAGCATACGAATACGAGTGTGGCATAAGTAGCATAGTCATATATCAAAGTTGCCGTACTAAGACAAAATTACTTGATAAATAATTAGCCGATGACAATTTCAACATTTTGCCGCTTTATGACCGCCATTCGTGCCACTTACCGTCGCGTCATGTCCATGGTTGCGTGCTCTGTGCCAATATTTGTTTAGCATTTTTGCGCCAAAACAAAAAAAAATAAAAATAGTAAAAAAAAAATAAAATAAACAGGAAAAAAAGGAGTTATAGTATGCCGAACCGAACTGTGCTGTACGACAATAAATTCTGCTCATTCGACTCCCGTGCGCGGTTGGCTTCTATTCGGGATCTGTTTGTTTACCACTGCGCAAGTTTATTTATAGTAGTTTATTAACATTTATTTATAAATCACACTAGACTTGTATGTTGCATAATTGTGGTGTAATTTGCTGCTACCACGCTTTTCAATTTTCTGGGCGATTCGCTCTCAAATTTCAATTATTTTGATTGAGTCTGAGCAATTTTTATTTTGTGTGCCCGAAATGAGCGGTGGGTGGGGAGGGGGTAGTCGATGCTAGAAATGAGAACTGCACTTGATTAGAAAGTGCGTCAAAAAGTAACCGGTTATATAGCACCGAAATGGTTCTTTTTTGGGTAGCAGAAATGCATTTGAAATATTAATTTCACAATAAGCGGCGCTGGTTAAGTTCAGGTATACTACTTAACTTGCTCAGGTAAGCCACCGATAAAGGCCATGCCACTCGATCTTTAACAGCCTTAATCTGGAGCCACATATAAAAAATGTGTGTAGTATAAAATCCGCGGTAACTAAACGAGTATTTAACTACTGTATTGTATATCAGGGATAGGAGTAATTGAAAATTCCGTTCAGGTACAATTGCAGGTATTTGAAACGAGCATAAAACTGCATCCCACATTTTCGGAATTCTTTGAAGCAACTCCGCTCATACAGAGCGCTCTAGACTATGGCAAAGGCCCAGATCTTGTTATTTATTGGCAATGGTGACTGTAACCTATTTGCAGAGTTATTGCAAACGGAGCCCAGCAGCAGTAACAGCGAAACAGCAAACTGCAACACAGCAACAGCACAAGGCAGCAACAAACAGCAGGGTGTGTGGGTGGTATATTAACAACCTTCACGATAATTCGTAACGAGGAGGATGACAAAATTGCAACTCGCTTTACTTTGAACATGTGTCCAACAAACTGCAGTCGTGCTCACCTCCATTGAGCTCATATGTGGGGCCCCATAAACAGATAAATCGCAAGTGTTACTGATATGGAAAGTAACTCACTGGCTTCTGGTTTGGCACTGTCAGTTCCTCTCTCGCGAATGTTATTTTACTTTGTAAGGTTGAGACTTTATTTTGCCTGAAAGGTAAAAACAACCGTGATTCAATTAAGGAAAAATCAAAAGCATTTGATAATGTTTGATAGGGAGTCATTGCTAATTGGGGCTAATGTGACTGTAATTGGATACTTACTATGTAAATCGATGTATTATCTAAGAGTTTTTTTTATATACAGTGCACCTATAACTGATGACGTTATTTAAAACAGGAGAAAGTTTTTAGTCATTACTTTTACTTAAGGTAAGTGAAACACACAAACAAAAATCAAAAATGGTTACGAAACTCATCACCAACCAAAACGATTTTCCGTAAAAATAATCTGACATCAAATTTACACTAAAGTTAACTAAATCCATTTTTTTTAAATTAAATCAATTAAAATTTTCAATAATGTTACAAAAAAACAGTACAAAATCCTGGAAACGTCTTTTGCTTTCATAGAAATGTTTGACCTTTTTCTTTTAGGTGTAAAACCCAAGCTTAGAAGTCACCCTTTGGGCTACCAGTCCATCATGTTCATTGTGCAATATCTAGTGGTTCGAAGGAGAGAATAGAGGACAGAAGAGGTTAGTAAGATGCTAGCTAAAGGAGGAAGCGATGGACCTTGCGTTGGAACTCCTGCATGTTGTAGTCTAAGATACGTAGAAGAGTTACCTTCACCGATCGAGTAATCGAATGAAATTTTTTTTCATGATAGATAATATGCTAACAAAAGGAGCGGTGATGGTTTGCCTCACGAAATATCTTCAAGGCTATATTTAATAGGCATTTTTTCGCAATTTTCCGCCTTTTTCTCTATTTTGAGGAGAAACATGCATGCATTTTGGTGAAAATATCAAAAGAGCAAAGTTGTAGAGCATAAAACTTCCTGCAAATTTTGTCTTCACTGTTTTTTTCGAATTCCGCATAGTTTCGCCGCTAGCGGCCGTTTTGCACCTTTTTTTAGATTTTGAGCTAAAATTATGCATTTGTATGAAAAATTAAATGAGATCAAAGTAGTAGTTGCAATTTTTCAACGGCTTTTCTTTGGACGCTTTGATTTATCGAGCAAAGCAGTCTTGTCCATGTCTTGCACATTTAGCTCTGCTCCCAAGCAGGGGCGACGGAGCGCATGGGGATGGAAGGAAAAGTGCACACGCACTTTCGCTTTGGGTGGGAAAATCCACACCCAAAATATTTCATGTACACCTAATAACCCAGAACGTTGAAGAGCTGCCCGCTCAGCATTTAAAAAGGTTATTGTCTCAGGGGCTTGCAATAGAAGAATATCCCCGTAGGTTCCTCATGAGGACCCCATGAGGCAATGGGGCATTCCAAAAGAAGGCTTCTCACACCCCACAAAAAAAACAGCGATACTGAAGTGAGGTATACCTTATCAGTTTCTCATAAGGGCCCTATGAGGCAAACCAAATGAAAAGGGACAATCCCAACATCTGCCTTCCGTATTCGGAAAGCATAGCTTTAGCTTTACTCATACAAAGCTTTAATTTTTTTGTTACATTGCTTCATATTTCAGGAAATTATGTTGGTGACCATGAAGGGTGTTATTCTACATGCTCAATATATCGGTTCTGGTCGATCACAAAGGTCAAGCAGCATTGGACGCGATTAGTACTCAGTTGGGGGACCACGACACTCGCGTTTAAAAATACATATAAAGTTTTCGACAACGGCACGGTTATTACTCACATACCCACGCCGAAATTCTCAAATAAATAAATTGACCGATTAACATTTTAACTATTATCTGTTCCCGTGCTCCCCATACACATTCATTATGCTCCGCCGCCCTTGCTCGCAAGACCACGACCAAGACTAACTGAGCAAGACCAAGACTATATTAGTCTTGTCTTGGGCTTGCGTTTGCTCATCACAAGTAGGAATACCGTTCCCTAGGTATTCACATGACTTAAACGGAACTTTGGTGCCCTATTATTAACTGATTAAGCCGGCGAGATGACTTATTAGCGCTACTCTAAGTATTGTTAAGTTGAGTATTCATCACTGGAATGACGGACTAAAAACATATAGAAAGCTTTCACAGCTCACATATATGATCGCTAGAGAGCCTCAACATAGCTTGAGCTATAATTTTAAGACCAACTAGACCATTATGAAAATGGAGCAAACCCGGCTCGAATACTTTTCTATAAGGGGGATCCGATCCTATTCTCCAGCTACCGCTCCTTCCCCGGGCTCGATTCCTAAACGGTTTTAAATTACGATCCTGCCAGTAAGAGTTTGGTTTACCTTACTGTCGCATTCTATAAATTCTACTTGCTTTCTGTATAGGTTTGTCTTCTCTTATACAAGCTAGATTTTCTGTTCATCGGGGCTTTTGTTTTATTTGAGAAAATCAAGCTTAGGACCCGAGTTCAAATAAAACTCGCCGCACCTAGCCAGCTACAGGCACGCACGTACACTGTAAAAAATTTCTGTGGTAATTTTACAGAAAAAATACTGGAAGTTTTATTCACAAGCAGTTTTGCAAATTTGAATATATATTATTAGAAATATTCCAATTCTACATTACGTTTTTTACCAACTGTGTAGTAAATATACATTATTTGTGGGATGTAAAAATACAATCAGTATTGGAGCTTTCACTTCAAAGTTTTGTAAATTTCCAAAACTTTTGTGTATGCCCTCTCCCTATACATAAAAATAGCATTTTGCTCACACCATGCAAGGACCGATTCGCAATGAAAGCTTCAAGCTGCAAGCGTCAAGCTGCAAGCTTCAAACTACAAGCTTCAGCTGAGTTTTGCTCAATTTGAGCACTGCAGCTTGAAGCTGTGAATGTGAATCATTGTACAAACCCTTTATGCCAATTTTTGAAGATTGAAGCTTGCAGCTTGAAGCTTTAAATTGTGAATCGGCCCTAAGATTCAAAAATTATCAAAAATTTCTTGGCTGTTACAAGAACTGCCCAGACCCGGACTAAAGTCAAAGGAATTATATCTATGAGAGGGAAAATTTAAACCTTACATTCCAATGAACAATTTGTAATTTTACTGAAAATATAGGTCCTAAAATTACGCCTCTTACTGTAAAATTACAGTACAAAGTTCAGTACATAGCATTGATAAATAATACTAAGAAATATTGTAATTTTCCTACATAAACGATTTAGAAAAATACACAACATTGTGTAAAATATACGTCACATTCATGTAATCAACATTTACGTCATGCAGTATTGGAGATTCTCAATTTCTTTATGCGAAATTACAAAATTTATAGTAAAATTACAATAATTGTGTAGTAAATTAGTATTTCATACCGCGATTTGTAATTTGACAATACAATAAAATAAAATATGAATATAAATATGAATTTGGTCTGTGAATTTATATATTTTTTTTACAGTGTACAGTGTATGGCACCCAAGCAGTGTATGGCACCCAGAAGGTTGCAAAATTGGGGCTTTAAAAAATTGTATAGGACGAAGAAAATGGCAATTCCGTTGGTGACCATAAAGGGCGCTATTAGCATACTCAGGAGACCGTTTCTCATTCGATTGCGTGGATCAAGCAGCATTGGAGGTGGTTACTGCTTAGTTGGAGGACTGAGCTTGGTAAAATAACACTCGCGTTTGCAATGGTCTATGCCGATGCGGATTGCCCTACACATGACTAATGGTGTTATGTACAGGGCACAGGACTTGCATAATTATTTCATGAATCGCTTGGTGCAAGGTACGTCTTCCATATTTCACTAGCTAAGCAGAGATACCATCTGCACCCGAGGCCTACTAGTTTTCGAGCCGATTTATGGCTTAGTTGCCGAAGCTGAAGCTACGCAGCTGATTCGCGCTTACAAAACATTTCTAAGTTATATTGTCACACCAACAAAAGAGTGATCTGAGTTAAAGTTGGCACCTCGATACATTCGTATCCTCATCAAGACCGAACTTTGGCGGCGGTCAAACTTTACGTGGCTCCATCTTAGGATACCTAATTGGCTTTGGGGATATCCTTTTGCGCAAATCTAGTACTCGCAACGACCAACTTCCAACTTATGATATTACCAACACTAAACGATCTTTTGAAAAGTGTTACTTGTATAAACGTCAAAATTGGTGCAGTGGTTGGAAAGAAGTGTGCATTTGAAAATGGAAAGAAAAATAATGAAAAGTTGTGGTGTACTTGCTAGTTGTGGAAAAAATTGCTCAGGCTTGTGATGTATAACGGTGAAAGTACTATATTAAAATGTGCTGTGCAAAAGTGGTTCGTTCGCTTACGTTTTGGTAATTTTGATGTGAAAGGTGAGTCACATCCTGATCGTCCAATCATTGCAGAAGCTGAAGAAATACTAGAAAAATTCCAACAAAATCGGCACATTGAGCACACCCATTTTGCATCATTTACACAAAGCTGGATACAAAAAGAAGCTCGATGTTCTGGGAAAAACTTGATAGACCGAATTGCGATGCACTACTGAAACGTAATGAAATAGACCCATTTCTGAAACTTCTCATAACCGGTGATGAAAAATGGGTCACGTACGACAATCGTAAGGGTCAAAGATTGTGGACAAGAGATGGTGAGCCATCACAAGTGTTCGGGAAAACGATCGAAGAAGGACGTAAAAAAGATGATGCTATGTGGTAGTCCAGTGGAACTTGATGGAAATCGTCCACTATAAAGTAGCTCAAGTTGGACAGACCATTTATTCTCAGTGTGCAACTAGACAGATAACACCAGGAAATTGAACAAAACGGCTCGAATTGAATAATAGGATCGTGAATTACGACAATACCCAACCAGAACAGAACTTGGGAGAGTTTGCTTAGGAAGTTTTGATTCCGCCACCGTATAGTCAAGACACCCGCTGACTATAACTTGTTCCGATCTCTGCAGAACTCTCTCAATGGTATTAAGCTGGCTTCAAAAGAAGCTTGTAGACTACTTGGTTCAGTTTTTCAACCAGAAACCACAGAACTTCTTCAGAGAAGGCATCATCACTGTACCCGAAAAATCACGAAACTGCTCTTGCCACGAGCTCTTTCCCAGGTCTAACACAGACAAACTGAACTCGATTTTGAACTTACCTCCAAATTAAGGCTTTGTATTCCGTAAATCATGTGGTTTTTACAAAATCAGATATTGCGAAACAGGGGCTTGCTATGCATCATTTTCAAACTGGCACGAAAATCTAAAAATTCGCCTACCAGAGGTATTCACACTCCCGCTACAGGCATGAACATTTACATATAAATGCATCCCCATCGGCATAGACCAAACGCGAGTGTTGTTTTACCAATCAGTTCCCCAGTTCAATGCTGCTTGACCTACGCAATCAAACGAGAACCGTTCTACTGAGATTGTTATTGGCACCCTTTATGGTCACCAAGATAATTGCTCCTATACAATTTTTAAAGCCCCAATTTTACTCCCTTTAGTCTAGAAAAAGTGTGAACGTCAACACGCTTGGGTGCCATACAGGCGATTTCGTGCGTGCTAGTTGCGAGCGCCGTGCAGGCTAGTGTGTGCCTACTGCGTGCTAGGTGCGCGCGAGTTTCATTTTTACTCGAGATAGAAGTCTATAGACAAAGGTGGCTACGACCAAAAGTCTCGATCGTGTGGACGCAACATTTGAAAGGTATAAAAATCCGGATGGCTTGATACTCTTGGCCAAGGCTAAATATTTGTTGAGGCAAAAATATGGCCTTTTTCTGAAATCAAGAACTTTCCAGGTAGTCCAAATATATTCAAACATGGATATTATATAGTCAACTACTTCGGAATTTATTAGAATATCTAGTAAATATGGGTAGAATCGTCTAATTTGTTGTTAAATGTGATCACGCCACGATCTTGAACGACAGAATTCAATTCAAGTCATCTACCTTCAATTACAACATCATTAAAAGTGATTCCCTTTCGCTACTGAACTTTTATTACCTGTAATGACACAAATTCCCTGTCATACAAGAAGTGTATACGAAACTACGAAAAATCATGACAATACTTAGAAAATAAATGGCGATCACGTTACACATGTAATTTTAAAAATTACAAAACACTAAAAACTTCTAAAGTACCCCATTAGACCGCCGCCGTCCGCAATTTAACCGCGGTGGTAAAGTAGCTAAAAAAGTTATGTTAAGCTCGCAGGTAAAGTACAGCAAAATGCGCAATAAAATCAGTGAAAAGACAATTCGTTTATAAAATTGGAGGTTCTCTATTGTGTTAGCGCTGCCGGGGTTTAAATATGCAAATAGCACTTTAATTACGTGAGCCAATTAACATACGAAATATCTTCTAACAACATATTCATCCCCGTATGCACAATGCGGCTCTAGCTGCGTCGTCAGATGCAGCCGGCTTATTGCATACAGCGAACGCGTCGAGTGCAACCAAAGGTATATAATTGCGGCATGAGTTTTTCCTATTTAACATACCGCGATTCTACGAAAAGATTAGATTCGGTATGATTTTGACGAAAAGTGAATGTTGAGATTGTTACGTAGGCTGCAGCCTGGAATGACGGTGAGTGAGTGATATTCACATAAAAAGTAATTAGCCAGTTTCTAGGAGGAAACGACTCGAATTGAATTTTTAGTTTAATGAGCACGAGAGCGAGAGAATTACGTCTCTAGATATGGGATTGATGACCTCATTAAAAATATTTTAATGTTTCGTCAAATATGAAGAAAATAGAAAATGAAATTTCACCTGAGCGCGCGTATACCTGTATGTACCTACATATATCCTTTCGTAACGCACGTAGAACAATTAAAGAAAGTACAAAGCCAACAACAATAACAATTTTGTCATAAAAAGAAGAACTAAATGGGGTCTTATCATGGGTACAGGTATTGTTCATAACCGTAAAACGTAAGGCATTACGAGCCGTACCTGTATACAACAGCCAAGGTACACAGCCACTAAAATAAATTGCGGCCCAGCCCAACGCCCTGATTGCTTAGAGGCTGCAATTAAATCTCGTCTCCGATTTCAATCTGTGACGGTGGTCCAGACTCGGTGCGGTTTTGCCCAATCCCCAGTAGTTGTGGAACAATAAAGGAGGAAGCCGCAAAACGCTCTTAAATAGGATTTATGGTGTTTCGTGTTAAAAACTTAATTATAGTCATTGTTTCTTATATATTACCGGGAGTACGGGCTGCAGTACTTGGACCTTCAGGTGCCCGCTACGAAGGGAAGTGCTTGTGAAACTTATTATCGCATAAATTGTAACCGGTAGAGTAGCTGCACTCTGGCGGCTTTAAGTGAAGCTTAAATGGTGCAAAACTTGTTTATGGAGTTTTTTTTTTCTTTGCATTATTATTTCGATGAAGTTAAAAACACAAATGGCTTAAAATATTTTTAGAAAGCATGAAATTAATAATGAACGCAAATTACATGCTGTCGCAGGAAGATAAGTAGTTTGTAATTCCTCGTTTCGTAGGAAATGGTAGTTTTGTAGATAAAATCAAAGAGATTAAAACAAACATCTCTTCTTAATATGATATCTAAAAACTTCAAGCCTTTGCAATAAAAATTGGCACGAGAGTTGAGGGAGGCAAACGAGGAAATTCGTAGAAACACTACCATGATCTGTACACAAAAGCACTGGGATTGACAATTCTAATACAACAGGATGACAGAACGATTAAAGAAATTTAATATAGAACTAGAGATATTCACAGGCCCAAAATATACGAGGAAGCACGCTTCTGAAGCAAAGAGTGCTGAAAGTTTGCTGAAAATACACGGGGATGTATGCGAACTAAGCAGCTTTTTTGTACCTTCGAAATGGTATGCTTTATAGTATTACCTGATTCAAATATCCAAATATTTGTACGTTCCTTATTCCACCAAATATAGGCCGAACAGATGGTTTAATCGTAAATAGATGAGAGTTGTGCAACCTGAAATAAAGTGCTGAGAAGTAAGATCTTCAATGCTACCGCTGGCAGTAAAAATTTCTGATCTGAAAGTAAATCAAACCATGTCTATTCGTCTTAAATGCCTCTTTATCAAACATTGCTATGCTTCTTCTATCTACGATGAAGCACGGATGAACGGAGTTTTCGTCAGAACTCTTGAAACGAACAAGTGTCTTTAAAGCCTGAAATACATTAAGAGGCAGTGCGTCGCGTCGCGTCGCAGTAAAATTTAGATTTATAGTTACAGAATGTGGCAACTCACATTAATCACACTGCGACGCACCGCGCCGTGACGCACTGATTTGACTTAGGCTAATTTCTAAAACACTGCTTCTCTTGGCAGTTTTGTGGGGTCTAACGGGCGATAAAATCGTTAAACGATTTTTCACCAAATCTTTTTTCAGCAAAATTGCGTTATTACGCATAACACATGCCGCCAGCACAAGAAATCTTCTTTTAACCTAGTTTCGTCTCAACATATTTATTTGAATTAACTATTTGCCTTTTAATACATGAATAATCAAATTGTCCAAAAAACGCGCAGCACTTTCAATGTGCGTTGACGTTCATACTTTAATCAACCACTGCGGCGCACAGCGACGCGACGCGACGCACTGCCTCTTATTGTATTTCAGGCTTAAGAGTCCTAATATACTTCTTATGGCCCTTAAGAAATGTGCGTCACTTTTAGATAAACCTCCAAGGATGACTGTTTGCCTTTGCATACTTCTCCGATATTTTTTCTAGACTCTTGGAAACAGGGGCGACAGAGCACGTGTGGATGGAAGGGAAACTGCACACGCACTTTCGCTTTGGGTGGGGAAATCCACACCCAAAATATTTTATGTATACCTAATAACCCAGAACTTTGGAGGACAATCTCAGTCGTTAGCATTGAAGTAACGTGGTCGAAGCTATTAAGACCTTATAACTATACAGCCTAAGCTTTTTAAGCCCCACCTGCCTAGGAGGGATTTCTCCATAGGTTCCTCATGAGGACCCTATGTGGCAAATGAGGTGCATACCAAAAGAGGGCTGTCCCAGTGATACTGAATCAATCAAAGAAAATCAGTGATACTAAAGGGAGGTATTCCAAATCAATTTCTCATAAGGGCCGGAACAGGCAAACCTCATTACAAATGAAATGGGGCAATCCCAGAATCTGCCTTACGTATTCCGAAAGCTTTTTAACAAGCTTTAAAGTAATACCCTTAAGCTTTAGTTTTACTCATACAAAGCTTTAGTTTTTGTTGTTGCATTGTTTCATATTTCAGTCATGTTAGTGACCGTGAAGGCTATCATTCAGCCTACTCAAAAGACTAATTCTGGTTCGATTAGGGAGGTCAAGCAGCACTGAACGTGATTAGTACTTGGTTGGGGACCGCATAGGTAAAACGATACTCACCTTTAAAAATATAAATTTTTCGACACCGGCGCAATTATTACCTACTAATAAATCCACGCCGAAATTCTTAAATTTTTCGGCGTCGTTTTCCTCTCGGGATCGGGTAGCAATAATTTTCCTCCAGGGGGCCAAATGGGGCATTCCTTATGACAAGTCGAGAATGAGGCAAGTACTTAGATGCCCTGTGTGGGCCCTGTAGAACAATTTACACAGGGTCCACAAGATGCAGTGGAGCTAACCTCATAGAGGCCAAAATGTCGGGCATAACCCAATAACCAAAGAATTTAAAACCATATAACTCAACAGGTAAATAAATTGGCTTGAATTTTCCACGTGTTCCCCACCCACTATGATAATGCTCCGCCGCCCCTGCTTGGAAATTACACTGCAAATTCAAGTGTTTAAACTGATGTAGTCGACTTTTGAACTGCTAGCGGTGTTTAATGAAAGTAAACACTTAAAGTGTCTCACTAGTAATGCCGGATTCATCGTTGCTGATTAGTCGCGCCGCACAAATTTCCCAAAAAGAGAATCAGCTGAACTACAATTCATTGTTGTGGATAAAGTGTGCCACATATTTTGTATAATTTGACATGTTTGCATAATTTGTCAAAGTTTTGTTGGTAAAATCCTAAAAAATTAGTAAGTAAAAAATTCGTAGAATCTTGAAATATCTTGTTTTGAGACTACAGACTAAAGGCCCAATCATATAGCAGAAACGAAAACGAACCGAAACGAAAACGAAATGAACTTGAAAATGATAGCGATTATATAGGTGCCTGAGCGAATAGGGTTTTTGACATTTGTTGACAAGTTCTGCATTGAGTAGAAGAGTTTTTTATTTTCGATAAAAACATCTATTATAGAATTTATATAATTTATGGCGAATGTCGACAAATCACAAGAGAAATCAAAATTTTAAATTTTCACCTTGTATTGATTGCATTCTCTTAAAATAACTTGTTTTTCGTTCTTTCAACTACTTTAAATTCGAAAACATACTGTCTGTCGAACTGTCAAAGTAACGGGCTGAATAGCTGAAACGAATACCGAAATGAAATAAATTTATATCATTCGTTCCGATTCGGTTCTGTTCGTTTATATAACCGAGTTCATACATTTTCATACGATTTATTTCATTCTTTTCGTTTCGGAACGTTTTCGTTTCTGCTATATGTTTGGGCCTTAAGTTATTTTCATATATCATACAACAAAAATGATAAATTAAAAAATCCGCCGCGCAAAAGTTGAAGTTGATTCAACTTTTTTCCAGAGAGGAAAAAAAATCCCAAAAATTTCCCATAATTGAGAAATGCTCAATTTTTCATACAAAAAGTATGCGCGAAACGATGAATCCGGCATAAACGTTTGTGGCTTGTTTTGGGTAGAAAAAAGCATTCAAAACCATACAATTTTATAGTGGCCTGTGAATAATAACTGCGGTGTCGAAAAGCTTTTTATTTTTGTTCACCTTTTCGCCCTCCAAGCCAACTGACGTTTTTCCACTCGGTCTTCCCACTAAGTATCAACCCCGTCCAATACTGCTTGACCGCTGTGATCAACAGAGAATTGGTCTATTGAGTATACCAAACGGCACCTTTTGTAGTGTTCCCAATATAATTGCCTGTTTATGTCTCCATAAGTGTTTATCATAAGTGTTTACTATCGCAAGTGTATGAATGTATGAATAAGTGCTTTACTTTTAAGCACTTCTATCGTTTTGTACGTAGGTTAAAATTATTTTTGGTAAACAACTGAAGTGTTCAATTTCTGTTAAACACTTTAAATGTTGCAGAATAAACCACTTTATAGTCGGAGAGCTGGAGACGAAAAATGCTTTTTATCTTTGATGTGGGCAAACTCGATTGCAACTCATTCTATTACTAAACGGGATTATATGTCCGAGCTCTCCGACACTTTTAGTGGTGCAGGACAAAGTTAAGAAGGGTACAAGAAGTCATCTTAGTGAAAAAATGTCATCGAGGCACATGAAAATTTGTAGGATGGAAGACTATAAGCTACTTAATATAAATTCCAAGTCTCCGACAGCTAGGTTGGTGCAAAATGAGTGGCTGACAGGGGTCAATGTTTGCAAAAAAAATCACCAGTCATCGCTGAGCTTCAAAATTTTGCACGAAGGTCCGTGGGTGTCTCCCTTGATGCACGTTGAAGCCCGATTTTCGAAATTCAAAATGGCCGCCGAAATATGACCGAAATTCAAAATGGCCACCCAAATATGGTTAGTGACATTACAGATGAGAACGCAGGGGCCAGGCAATTGCCAGACATGTAATTTTTCTACATTATATTACATGTCTGATAATGGAAAGCTCATCCGTTATGATTTTTTTGCAAACATTTTCGGCAACTTAACCCCCCCCCCCCCCCCCAGTGGCGTAGCGTGGGTGTCGGCCGCCCGGGGCGGAAGAAAATTTTGCCGCCTCTTATTAACTTCGCAGTTTATAGGGAATTCGAAATCGTAATTTTTAGCTTATTTTCATTTTTCAAGGTCCCAATAGCATTTTAAGCAAAAATTTGAGAAGAAGTATGGGTGTGTGTGCGCGTACGTATGTGGTCATTTTTTCCTGCACGATCTTGTGCGAACCAAAAAAGATACCGACTTCATTGAGGTGCCGATCGAAGCGTATTAACTGAAATATATATGATCTGAAATGATTTTCATAAAATTCGGTCGAGTCCTTTTTTTTTGCTTAAACGACGTAAGCATTTTTGTACCTGCACGATTTCGCGCAAATCAACAATGATACTTACTTCGTTGAGGTCATAACGTATTAACGAAGTTACAATCTGAAAAGATTTTCATAAAATTCGGTCGGGTCGTTTTTTTGTTTGAACGAAGTTCGCGATTTCTGTACCGCCCAATATCGCTAGTACCAAAATTGCATAACATTCGGTCAAGCCCTTTTTTTGTTATGAAATTTTGTTTCTGGATTAAGCAGAGCGATAGGACGGTTTTTTGGCAATTCCCTCTCCTTTTGTTTTGGATCTCCTTTCTGAGTTGTTGCAAAACCCCACAAAAGCGTGCGTACAGCTGTGATCGTGGTCCTACGGGGCAGATAATTGATCAACAACACCGCTTTGGAATCTCAAAAGGGCATTTGCTATTTTCTGGATTCCGGATTCCACAACTTTCGCTTTATTTGGTGTTTTGGCGGTAGGAGCGAGTGGAGTCTCCATAGTGGCTGAAGCCTGATTGTCGGATCGATCGACGCACGCGCATAGAAATTTTACCGTGCTGCCTCTACACCCAGACGCAAATTCCCTGAGACTCCCAGACTTTTCCCGCCAACGACACGGATTTAAAAAAATAGTGGAACTTAATTTTGAGAAGACCCTCGTACAATATTGAACACTATTCTTTATATGATAGAAGTCATTCTCGTTGAATATTAGTCATAAATAATTCAAACACAAAACAAAATACGGGGAATCCCTGCAAGTCAGTATAGATGGTGTTGCCAGTCGCTACAATGAGCAAGATGCCATTATTATACATTCAATTAAAGAAAGAGGATTCCCCGGAGGATTACAGTATAAGTAATAAAAAATTCCGCGCTCATTTCGATCGGTCCAAATCGTAGGTGCGGCAAAAATAAGATTTACAAGATATGATTATTATTTTTTGTGAAATTTCGCCGCCCCTAAAAGTGCCGCCCGGAGCGGGCCGCCCCTGCCGCCCCTACTACGCTACGCCACTGCCCCCCCCCCTTTGTACCGTCGATGGATTGTATCATTGATTGAATCAGACAGCAAGCTCTAGGCCATAGTAGATAGTAGTAGATAGTAGAGATAAGAGTGAAAGAACTGACAACGCCAATACACGGGTTTATCCCCCAACTCTAGATCCATTACTACCAGCACAGAACGTTGAATTCGGTGGTCGAACAGGAACACAAGTTGGTTTCTCGCTTATTCTTTTGTAAACAGGGAAGACAAGAAAGAAGAAAGTGGTTTTGAACCACGGACCTCTGGGATCGTAGTCGGGCGCCTTAACCCCTAAACTACAGCGGCCCGTTTATATGAAATTTAAGAAAGAATCTCTTCAATAGCTGCAATTCTACAAAAATATATCCTGCATCTAAACAAAAATTAATAATCGATTTTTATAACTACATAACGATTTCTCTTTAAAATCACTTCAGCCGCGCGGCAATCACCGTCTAATTTTATTCTGATGATACTTTTACGATTATTGCAACAATTGCCAAAAAGACAAAATTGAAATTCATTTGTGCTTCCTAAAAATAAGTCAAACTGCAAGCGATAAAATAAGAAAATAGACAAACTCATAAATTGGCGGAAATTTGCACCATCAAGTGAATTATTAGAAAACTATTTGGCACAGGAATAATATGCACTAGCCTTTCTACCTTCCTGGCTGCACAGGCTGCTCGCACCCTGCCGCACTGCTCCTGATGGCAATAAAATTATGAAACTGCCGCATAATTGGCTCATGTGTTCTTTTGTATGCCTACCCCGAGTGCAGTGCATCCCCAGATTTGAAAGCAATATAATTAGCGTAGCACTTAATAAACGAGCAGATCTCTTCGAGTAAACAAGCCTGTAAATTATAACATCTCGTCATTGCCGGATTATGCAACTGCAGCAGCAACTGCCTGGGGAGAGCCTCGCGTATGAGTAAGACATGTGCATGCGTGTACTTTTGCTGATTTTGAGTAAAGTGAAAAGAAAACAAGAAAAAATTACGAAGAAACAACTTCAAAAATATTAATTAAAAGCGAGCGTTGAAAACCAAGTGTCTAACATTCACTTTGCATGATCCAAAGGAGAAAAATACTTCCAGCTCCGATCTGCAAACAAGAGCTGCCACACAGTGCAGTGCTGCAGTGTAATTATAATTCCGGTCGCGCAGTAGCTGCTGCACCAACTGGAGCTACTACTACCGAGCGGTTAGCCCGCTTCTAGAGATCGAAATCCACGATCTTCGGGGGCCTTTCAATCTTGTACAAGATCTCGCGCTAGAACATACGAGTGACTACATGCCGGGGACGAGGGGGCTACGTGACTATTGTACCGGTGTAGATAAACATCTAGTTAGACAAACAGATAGGTAGATAGATTTGTGTCGGGATTAAGCGCGGTACATAACCTTATTTTACCGTTTACCTTCGCTTTTACTTTCATAAATCACAAAATAACAGAAATCCGTGCCAAGTTATGCTGCAGCACCACCACCATTGGCGCACACCGACTCTATAACGATCGAGACTAGCATACATTTATGCTGCGGGTATGCTAAGGTGGCAAAATAAAGAAAGGAAACGTTAAAATCTGAAATGTTGCCAAATGATTACGCCAATTACATTTTACGGTAAGTGTGCTCTATGTTGTCTATGACGGCCGCATAACACACTGATGATCTTTGGAAATTCTTTCTGGCCTCTGCCAATTATGCACTCGAGTCATGCAATCGAGGAAAATTTTACGGCATTACCATAATGCCATAAGCATTAAAATTAGTGTGACGCCGCACAGCTCTTAGGCTGATTTAATTGCTTTTAAGCTTCACGTAAACGTCCATTAGCAACTCATACGAATATGAAACTTTTGAGTGAACAACAACGTTCTTAGCAAAATAAGATTATCTAGATATCATCTGTTCAGTCCCTCGCTGCAATTAAAATGACATTTCATGTTAAGCTTTTGCAGTTCTGCATGTGTATTCTTCATCTGCCTGTCTTCTAAATTAAATAGTAAATGTGTCTGTCGACTCAGCGAAATAAATTAAAAGGCTATCTTCTGATCTAGAATGATGTAGTTATCAACAATTCGTTATTTATAAGCGAGGTTGGAGTCATCCAGTTATTTGCGACTTATAAAGATAACGATTGCACTTAAGAATTTATAAATTGTAAAAGAAAAATCCAAAATTTCTTTTCCAAAATATCTCTTGGAGATCTCGAATATCTATTGAAGATGATAGTCAAATAGTACGTATACATGCGAAATTGAAGCCGGATTCAAGTCACCTTGGATCTTAGAAAAATCCATATATACGCAGATCAAATTCAAATAGGATCGAGCGGAATTCAATGAAAAAGCGAAACAACAGTAAAACGATACGACAACTACAAATTGTAGATTATCTTCATTGCTTTTCGATTACGTTTGAATCCATTTAACTTTCAATTACTCGGTCCGACGATGTCAAATACGCAGATTCTCACTTTCAATCTTTCGATCTCTGGATCGTTCGATTTGGTCATGTATACGTGGCTAAAGACTCGAAATCCTCATGGAAACAGGCACAGTTAAGAGTTTTCGTTAAAGATTTTCAACTCTGCTTAACTCAACGAAAATATGTAGGTTGAACTGACTTCACGCACACAACTTACCCGGTTTACATGGGAGTCGAGTTGAGTTGAAATGACACTTCAACTCAACGACTTAACTCTATGCGTTTCCATTCCTGCCTTCCGTCTTCCTCCACCTTTTTCCATCAATTAATTTTATTATAGATTTTTCTTTAAAAGTATTTATTATATATAAAGAGGCGCGACATTTTCGGTTTTTTTACCTTTGCTAGTGTGTCGTTTTTAGTTGCATGCGTGAACTCAGTTCAACCTACCTATTTTCGTTGAGTTGAGCAGAGTTGAAAATCTTTAACGAAAACTCTTAACTCATTTTGTTTCCATGACGTATAACTCGAGTTCAACTCTGGTTGAACTCTCATGGAAACTCAGTATAAAAACGGCACACTGGCAAAGGTACAAAAAGTGAAAATGTCGCGCCTCGCTTGTACGTCAGAAGAGATTTTATATTTAATAAATACTTTTAAAGAAAAATCTATAACAAAGTTAATTGTTGGAAAAAGATGGAGAAAGGCGGAAGGCAAAAATGGAAACGCATAGAGTTAAGTCGTAATGACACTTCAACTCAACCACAACTCAACTCGACTCGGTATATGTAAATAGAATTGACTTCGTCAGACTTCGGGATTTAATGGCATTGCATTGCATTGCTAACCAAAGTGTGCTATCTGCTTCAAACTTCCGAAGTTCAGATATTGTCTGACAAAAAAAACTGCCCTTGTTTATAAAAATAGTTTTGTTTGGGAAATTAAGATAGTGAACGATAATTTGAGACTAAACAACGAAATATTGGCATATATTAACTGAATAGAGAATAGACCAATTCATATACGGTGATACGGCTCCATTCAATGACATCATGATGGAGATGGGAAACCTGAATTCCAAAATTGGAAGAGAGACCGAATATTGAAAAGCAAAGTCTTCACGAAGCATCAAACAATAACGAAAAACGTGACTTTGCAATAAGCAAAAATATGATCGTCAGTTCAACATATTTCCCAAGAAAGGACTTTCACAAAACACACAGGCCAATCTCCTAGCGAAAGATTCTATAATCAAGTAGGCCATATAGAGGTGAGAATTTTGCATCAGACTACTTCCTAGTAAAAGCTAAACTCAGATGTCGGCTGTCCACTTAAGTAAAAATAAGCAACAAAGAAAAAATACATGTTGATCGTTTCCAAGAACAGATGGGATTGGAGAAATATCAGGCAAGCCTAGCAGAAAGGATTGCTCCAAACATAAATAACGCAGATATAGTCGAGGGAAAATGGCTGAAACTGAAGACTATTCTCACAGATGCTACAAAAGAAACTCAGATCGGAAACCACATTCATCTTCTTCCTTCAAATTCTAAACTTCGTACCACGTATTTATTTTTATTATTATTTTTGCAACTGTAATATTCTGGTGAGTTTTGCAGCCAATTTCATGTTAAATTTATTCTTTTAGTTTATTAATTGGGAGATTCATCATAATGAAAGTCCAAAATGAAAGTATTTTACTTTCATTTGGACTGTAATTTCGGTTAAGTGACATCTGTTGGAAAATTGGAAACTACATCTATATATATAAAAGTGAAAGTATGTCTGTCTGTAAATGTTCAATAGACTCCGAAACCGCTCATCCGATTGGCCTGAATTTTTGTATATAGTGGTTTTCGGGTACGGCGGGTGTTCCTACGCGGTCTATTTTGCTCTATCTCGAACACTTCGGGTGGCTGTAGTGCACCGATATTCGTAAAATTCGTACTTTTGTATGGGAGGTACTCTTCGAATTACTGCTAAAGAGCTCAGATCTATGTTATTTTGGTTTTTTCCGAAAAAAATACGATTCCCAAAGTTTCAGATCGATCGGTCCAAATTTAAAATGGCGGCCAACACAAAATGGCGGATTACCTTTTTCTTTGCAAGCCATTCTGTGTGGGTATCAAATGAAAGGGTATGACAAGTACAATATTATTAGTTCTGTGGCGTCATCCCAAATTCAAAATGGCGGCCAACGCAAAATGGTGGATTACCTTTTTCTTTGCAAGCCATTCGGTATGGGTATTAAATGAAAGGGTATGACAAGTAGAATATTATTAGCTCTGTGTGGAGTCATTCCAAATTCAAAATTCATATCACCTGATTACTACTATTGGTTTATGGGTGCAGCATAGGCGCACCGGGTCCCAGCTAGTTTTAAAATAAAATAATTTGATTTGACGTTAGTTAAGCAACAATTTGCAAGGATATTTTCTTTACTACTTTAAAACATTGATTTTTTTAAATATTCCAAATTAAAACAACTTAAATTAAAGCAAAAAAAACGCAAGTTTATATCCTCACTTAATATGACAGGTGCAAATAAAAGTAAAGTGTAATGTGTCACCCCATCATTTCCTTGACCATCATAATGAAAGTTACCATCATAATGAAAGTATAGTGTGTCACAGGTATAAAATTCCAAGTCACCTAGAAGTTTCGTGTACAGAGGCATCTACTGAAATAAATACATAACGCAGTGTTACATCTTAATTTAGTATGGTTGTTGTTCTAACTGTACTACCGAGAAGATTGGGATGAAGAAGAAGAGGGCGAGGAGATTCTAAGGCGAGGAGCACCAACATATAGAATGGACTGCTCATCAGGAAATTTTCATGGCACCAATTCGTTCCATAGTTGACGAACCTTTTCTCACTGACATGTAAACACGTCAGTTACTTTTGTAAATGAAAATTTTTTATATTCGTTTTTGGACGATGGGAACAAAATAAATTTTTGTTAAAAAAAATTACAAATGCAATTTTGATGTTATTTCCCTTTTAACATGCCTTTTTTCATTAATTACAAATATTTATGTTAAACCATGCAAGTTCTCTGCCCCTGTTTCATCTAAATGTCAGTGATTCCGGGTCTTATGGCGAAACGAGACAGAAATAAAAAAATCACTATACCCATCTATTTTTTGTAAATATTCTGACATTAGTTCAAAGGAAAAAATGAAATCAGGTATGGCAACTTTAATATCGTGCAACCGTTGTGGCGGTTTTATTTTAAATTTCGCTTAAAATCATTCCAGAATTTTATTTACCGTTCTTATTTTATGGCAAAGATAAAAAAGTTATCGTATTTTGTGGTTTACTGAAAGCCAAGATTAAAATATTTAAGAAAATAGAAAACTATGCAGTTTTTTATTGTCAAATTTTACTTTTTCAAGTTTGGCACTATCTGATTTTATTTCTGCCAGTGAATGCACTGAACTCTTAACACGAAATTTAACAAAATTTGAGTTCGGTGACAAAAGGAGCTTATGGATGAGCGAGAGGACTATACTTTTCTATACTTTTTGGTGCCATGAGTTTGTATGGGAATAATGTCTGATGAGCAGTCCATTATTATATGTCAGTGGCGAGGAGGAAGAAAACGAAAAGGAAGAGAACATGGGTGCAAGATGTTTTTGTTTTGTTTTGAAATTAAAGTTGTTAAAACAAAAGAAACAAATTGAATTAATAAATATCCATTTTCATGTAAATTAACTTTTGGAATTCCAATTAATCCGTGATCCGAGAACGCTCGAGAGGAAATATTACATTGGTGTCAGAAGTGGGATTAATTGATGGCATAGAGATAGTAAAAATGGGCCGCAAATTAAGAGTTAAAAACTCCGCTGGCGTCGTCTTTCAAGAAACCTCCAAAGACATGGACTGATGGCTGCGCTCCATAAAGCTCTGGAAAGTGAAGATAAAGATCCGAAAGTATATTTGTTAGAGGACAACGAAAGCGCTGAACTTCAAGAAGAGACGGACAGACGTGACAACTGGCAAGGAGGATATGGTGCGGATGTTTAAGCTTATGCGACGCGAAATTCAGCAAGGTCTAAACAATCTAGAAGAAGGCCAATAAATTCTAGAAGAACGTTTCGAGGAAGGGCAGAAGGGACTAGAAAGAGGCCAGTAAAATCAAGAGGAAGGACAGAAACTGTCAGAATTGAAATTGGAAGATAAAATTCAAAAAGTTGAAGTGGAATTAAAGGACGATCTGAAAAGCACTAAAACGGATCTGGAAGACTTGCGAGCAGATTTTAAGAGACGTAAGTTCGAGAGAGGTAGAAAGATTGGAAGCTCCAACGACGGTCTCTGTTCATGGACGACATTCAAACTTCAATTCAAAGCGGCCGCAAGAACAAATTTCTGGTGTGAGGAAGAAAAAGCCTTCATTCTGGCCTTAAGGGGAATTGCGGCAGAAGTGTTACAGACGGTTCCAAAAAGTCAACACTACTGTTTCGACGTACTTTTGCAGGCGCTTGAGAAGAGATATGGCGACCAACACATAAAGGAAATCTATCATCTACAGACTGGCATATTTGCCTTGCCCCGGTGGAAGTCGTAATCTTCTGAACGAGGCTACATAAGAAGTATCCGTAAGGCTAGCAGAAAGCAAGACGAGCGCTGAGATTTTGGCATTGGTCTTGCAGTACGAGTCTGCGAAGAAAGCTGTGGTGTTGGAGCTGAAACGAAGTTGGACATCTTCGAAGAAATTGCAGAAAGAGAGGGAGCTATCAGGACTCTACCAAACAAAACCCAGTTATAGTATGCGTTTCCGGGAACAGTAAACCGGTAAACAAGACCAGGAAAACGAGTAAGGACCAGATCCAAAGGCAGGATCTGGACGTTGGAGTTTTTACTTTTTCAACTTACTTTGGGGTGGTTCATCAAAATCCATAATCAAACTGTGGCGTCTTGGAAATCGGAGATTCTCGCCAATTGGCAACCTGCCAATCATTTTAATAAGGAAAATATGTCTCCCCGCTTTGGTATTACTATTGGAGAACTCAAAAATCACTTTGAATAACTCAAAAATTTTTTGGAACGATTTTGGTCTGGCGCCCCAATTTTCAACACTTACCCAAATCTACAAGATTTTACCACTTAAAAACGTTAAATTTCAAATGAAGTAGGTAAGGAAAAAGTTCAGTATTGATCAAACTGCGTTGAAATTGAGTAGATTTCGATGTAAATGTAGAGTACCATGTATAGGTAGCATAAAACTGCAATTCTCTTCATAGTCCGGGGAAATTAGCAAAAAAAAACGCGCGAAAGGGGACATAATTCGGAAATGGCTGAAAATTGGTCCACAGCTTCCTTGGGACTTTATAAGAAAACAATTTCGGAATCACAAAAAAAACATGGCCGCCGGAAATATAGCGGTTTTCCGGTGTTTTCCTTGTATCTCGGTTTCTATAGGTCGTACAACCCCGTACAAAGGCCCTAAATATTGACAATGAAATTCTCTACAACTTTAGTTCTTACAAAGATGTTGACCCGATTAACCCTTTCAAAGTTATTCAAGGTCAAATTTATCAAAAATCACTTTTTGGCCACAAAATCACTCAAAAACTGCTTTTTTCGAAAATGTGTTTTGATCAGTCAATACGAAACTTTATTGCCTACAAAAAAGCCTTTTGTCACTTTTTCGAAAACTTAACCCTTTCAAAGTTATTCAAGGTCAAAGTTTCAAAAAATCAGTTTTTGGTCAAAAAATTACTCAGAAACTGATTATTGAGAAATTTTTTTTGTTCAATTTATACAAAAGATTATTGCCTACCCTAATGACACCCTTGCCATTTTTTCGAAAACTATTCGAAAATTTTTGCAAAAATTAATTGTTAGTGATTTTTTGACCAAAAACTGATTTTTTGAAACTTTGACCTTGAATAACTTTGAAAGGGTTAATCGGGTCAACATCTTTGTAAGAACTAAAGTTGTAGAGAATTTCATTGTCAATATTTAGGGCCTTTGTACGGGGTTGTACGACCTATAGAAACCGAGATACAAGGAAAACACCGGAAAACCGCTATATTTCCGGCGGCCATTTTTTTTTTGTGATTCCGAAATTGTTTTCTTAAAAAGTCCCAAGGAAGCTGTGGACCAATTTTCAGCCATTTCCGAATTTTGTCTCCTTTAAATGCTAATTTCCCCGGACTATCAATTCAGTTAATATATTTCTGACGTTGTTGCCATTTGTATCAGCTGTGCAATTTTGTTCGAATTTAGTTTTTGTGATTGTTTCATAAAAATATGTGAAATGACAATGAACATATAATAAAAAGAAAAAAGAATGCGTAAAAAGAGAAGGACGTGTTCTTAGATAGAAGTAACTTGTTTTTTAGCTCTGCTCTGTTCGACATGAAATTGCAAAAGTCTATGAAAACGCTTACTCAATTTCGAAATTGAGATCGTGAAATTGGTTGGATTGATAAAGCAGGTTATATAAAGTTAATGTTAAAAACTAAGAAACAAAACGCAATAAATATTATAAAAAAATAATGTTAAAGTGCCGCTAACCCATTCGAAGTAGTGATGAATTAAAAGATTATCTCAATTGAGGAAACGGAAAACTCGGAATAAAATTAATATTCCCGCTGCAGGTATCAACTGTTCAAATCATCCTTGAATCACATTTATACACAAGTCAAAGATTAAGCCTTCTCTAATGTGAAATGAAAACAAAACGATTATATCTCTAACATCTCCAGCTGAATGCGGCAGACCTTTGGTCAAATGCCTCTCATAATAATCTTTTTAAAGACAAACGCAATGCGGATTTTGTAAAAATGAGACCTAACACGGCTTAGGTAAAGCGGCTTTCATGGGAAAATGCTGCTCAGCGATGGCAGACCTCCTATGAAGTGCTTAAAATTCTCTAAGAAAGCCAGTAACCAAATGAATAACAATTTCCAATCGATCCAGAGACGTTGTTTGCTGTTCGCTACAGGTACACAGGGGCATAAGCGGGTATCATACTCTCCGTACAATAAAACACGTCTCCAAGGAATGGCAGTCGTCGATCGGCAACGGCGGCTACTTAGCAAATACAGAAAGAACTCACGGTGTTCACCGGCATGCAATCGTCTTCCCGTCAAACTTATCGGCGATTCCGTATAAATATCAAATATTGACCTGGGGGATGCGATGGAATAAAGGCGACACGAGAGGCATACGCCTTTCCCCATTCCCAAGAAGACTTTAAACCAAAAGGTTAAGATGCTTTCAGTTAAGATTGAAGAAAAGTTTGAAGGAATTTCTTTTACAATTTGTAGTAAAACGTAGACACATTGCGCCAACGGTCGACGGACCAAACGTCTAAAGGAAGCGATACTTTTGCAGCACTGTTACCAAATACGGAGCGATAGGTCGACTATGGGGGCTCCGAAGACCTCGACATAGTCTCCTCTTTCGATTTAGGTTTTCGAGCTAGAGCCGAAGAGCATATCAGCAAAACACGTCGTCATTACTGATGGCTAAGTGCTGCTGCCACGGTGATCATCGCAAGGCATGACTTGAAGAAAACGAGCGGATAAGTTAGCAAAACTCTTGACAGTATTATATGTATATGGATACCGTCTTGGCTACCATCTAGAGAGGTTCACATATGAGCCATTTGTGGAAGTGCAATGATAATGGAGTCGTGACAATTTTTCAATAACTTTCCGTCAGGTCATAAATTCCGAAATATCTAAGATCCATGGAGGCATGTCGATACTGTTGGGGGCTATATGTGCGCCTCCAGAGGTTTGCACAAGTTAAACATAAAACTGATGCTTGTGCACCTTTCAAAGGTGTTTGCAGCGCGGCTGATAGTATCTAAGGCAATTACAGCAATTCCTTAATAGAAAATGTTTCACAATTCGCTTCTGTTTATAAATTTATATATTTTTTTTTCACTTGTTTGTATTGCAAAATTTTGAAGTTATAAACGAAATTATTGGGTACATTTGCGGTGGTGGGAATTTTGTTTTAAATTAACAAGAGCGACGTGCAATGCAGATCTGATTTTAAGAGGCTGGTGTATGTTTTGAATGTGATATTTACATATTCTCCTTGTAAAGTAATCAGTTTATCCACAATCAGATCTTAAAATTAATATACTGGTCTCATTATTTCTGACTAAGTTACATTGACTATTCTAGGTGCTTCGGGACCGCAAGGTTTTCAGCACTTGTCACCCTTGTGGAGACAGATCTTCATATCACTATGAGATCACTTATCCAATTCCGATCTATGACTTGCCTGAACTGCACGCTAGTCAACAGGCTTGTTTCAATGCTCTTGTTAGCATGAAACTTAGAGTACGATATCAAGTAGATCAGCAAAATTTTTGTAGATCATATTTAATTTTTATCTTCGATCCAGTTCATAGTATTCTTTTCATTGATCTTTCAGAATCACGCCGCCTATGTTTCGTTTTAGTTTATAATAACGCTAAAATAATAGTATATTCTGTAACAAGTTTGGAATGATGCATATTCCGCACAAATGGAAGTTTGGCGGTCCACGAGTGCGGAATATGCCATTCAAAACGTGTTGCAGACTATACTTTTTCTACACCTCTAATTAGTTTTTATTAATATTTTGTAAAGAAAAACGTACCTTATGTAAAGCTAATGTCAAAAATATAATGTATAAGGCACAGCAACATATTTTAACGCTAAATAACATATAAGTAGGGAGTGTTCATTCATAACAATTTTGTAACTTAGTAATGTGTTAATAGATGGCCGCCGCAAATTTTTTTAAAAAAATGCTATTATTTTCTGCAATTTAATAATTGAATAGTTTATTTAAAGCATAAATTTTCTAGCGGAACATCAGTGATTGTTTGTTATTGAAGCAATCCTTTTCTTTCTTTAATTAATAATTTTTTTTTTCTTTAATTAATAAATCATATTCTTGGATTACGACGAACAGTTGTCGCCAATAGTAGTCATTCCATAACAAGTGATGGAATGAATATTCCACACGGGTGTGCAATGCTGCTAATTCCGTAACTAAAAGTAATATCAGAATGCCTGTATTCTAACAGAGGCGTAAAAAAGATATTTTACAGCAGGGCAACACCTTTTTCTATTGCGCAATAGTTTTGCCTTGCTGTTGAGCATTGCCTCTTAGTCAGCCGTTACAGAGTGTGTCCATCTTCTCCTTAATCTGGAACCGTCCTTTAGCAAATTAGCCATGGCTTGTACAAACATGGCTTTGTAGTGTTGCAAAATCCATAAATTTTACTTCCACAAATCTGGCAGTTTTTGGTGGATATAGCGCGGAAACGCTTCATGAAGCCCAAATAGCATTCCTTATTCACCATTTGGGCCTTTGTCAGAGTGCACCACACCACGGTAATCAAATAAAAATGTCAGCATGACGAAACTGAAGTCTATTGGCTTTTGTGCATATCGTAGTTGTACACCCGTGCCTTCTCATTAGTTGAGCTCCATTTTAAGAAAAGCCCCAACCTTTGGATGATCCTTCTCGATCTTTCTGGAAAAAAAAGCTATTCCGAATCAGATGTGCGACGACGCGTTTCATTTCCAAAATACTAGTCAGTTCAGTACTAGTAAGTTCAGCTATTTAGTTAGCACTCTCAGAATCTAACAACAATTTTCGAGGACCAGCAACTTGATTTTGTCGATGTTTTTTCCGAACGTAGACGTTGAGGTGGACCAAAACTATTCAAATGAATTGCCACTACTCAGCCCTATTTGAGTACTTAATGCCATGACTATGTTTTTAGCGGAAAGCATAACACTCCGACGAGGCTGTCTCGCGCTAACCTGCATGACTGAACCTCTAGCTCAGCCAGCTGCTTAAAAAAAATGAGCTCATACAACATCGAAGAGTTCAAATGCGAGGTTCACTACCTCCTCCTCATGCAGCCCCGAGACTACCCTATCCTATCCTTTTTCTGTCCTTCGAGTTAAGCTTACTACAAGACATTGCAACATGGCGTGAACGAGATGACGGACTCGTAGTGTAAAGGATGACACCTGAGCTTAGATTTTCACATAAAACAAATGCACGATTCACCATAGGTCGCCTACATTTTCAGTGATTCGACACATGAAAATTCGTTTGATAAACCAAACCTACAGTAAACTTTTTCTTCGACTAATTTTTGAAGTGAAACTTCCTTGCTCTCGTTCCGGGGATTTTGAAGTGATTCGAGCAAGTACGAGTGAATTCAGAAAACAGAAACAAAAACAAGGACAGTTGTACGAAACGGAAGTTGCCTTCTCACTCATTTACAACTGTCACAATTCAGAATCGGCAACAAAAACAAAGACTTCCGTATGAAACGGAAGTTGCCTTCTCACTCGTTTACAAAATAACGAGGAAAAAACAAAAATCTTGAAACAAATTAAATATGTACAACAAAACACAAACACAATGAATGCACAAGTATACATACTAAATATTTAGTTTCCACTGTATTTCGTTAAACATTTTGGATTTAAACAACCAAGCTGATGAATTTCGCGAATATCACCGCCAAAAGAGCAGCAAACAACAAAACACAAACAAATTTCACAATTCAATGAACGCACAACTAAACTAACAATTTAGTTTTCACTCTATCTCGTTTAACATTTGGTTTTTAATAACTTAAACTGATGAATTTCGCGAAGATCACCAAGTAGGTGACAGCGACAGCCATGATAGCAATTAAGTGATGCCATATAAACAAATTCTACCAAACCAGCAGGAAAATATTTACAATTTATTTAAGTTCGTACATAGATGGCGCAGGCATCGGTAAAGTAAAAATGAGGAGTCGGTTATTTAAAAAATTAAGATTGTTTATTAAAGATAAAGTTTTTATAAAAGCAGCGAAATGTTTTTGATTTTATACACTGTATTGCATTACTTTCAAAATATTCATTATACTATGATTTATCAATTGAGTTAAAATATTATGGTTGTTACTTCCTATTCCCTGCTTCATTCATATTTTAGATTATAACACAAGACACGAGCAAATGGAGAAAAAAATACAATAATAAAGATCATATAGACATAAATATGTACGCGAAGTTTCACTTCTGCTTTGTGTTCTTTAATACACAATTATTTTTTTTTTTTCATTATAAAAATCGGAGAACCCTTAAGGCGACGGCCCAATCACGACTTTATTCGCGTTTACGCGCGTCAACGCTTTGACGCGCGTTGACGTCGACATTTGGTTGTGTTTAATTCAAATCGAGTTATCCCATTCACGACTTTGCGGCGTCAGCGGCGTCAAGCGACGGCAAAAGTCGAGTAACTTTCAACTTTTTGGCGTTGGCAGGCTATGAAATTTAAAAAAATCACATTTCTAACAAGTATATACACAAAAATCCATACATGAATTTATATTAAAACAATATTTTTGACGTCCTGACGCTATGAATGAACCTTCAACGGACGTTAACGCGCACGAATCGCCTGCCGCGTATAACGCGCCGTCGGCATTGGGCCATCGCCTTTAAAAGAATGATTAAAATAAAAAAATGCAGTTAACACAGTGAATGACAGATGGGGCTTAAATTGCGCATGGTGTTAACGTTACTCGCAGCTTCCTTTGAGACCCCAAATCTCTGAATATATCTAAAAGTAAAGCTAAGTATGCTGTTCTTAAGTACGGCGATCAAGAAAAATGCTCTTATTATTTCTCGACCCCGGTACAGAAAATTTTGACAAGTGAATGCGAAGACATTTTTTCTTGGCTAAAATTGGCTTGAGTAGGAAAATAATATCTGGCTGCGGGAAATGTTTTGTAGAGTCCTTCCGCATAATAAAAAAAAGGAATTTTCTCAGAAACGTATTTTAAAACAACACTAAAATAATGAATAATCACTTAAATTGTCCTTTAATTATATTAAGCTCTACAAAAACTATTAAAAAAATAATGAAAACACTTCCCGCAGCCAAATTTATTTTCCGCCACAAACGAAATGCCAATTTCGGTCAAGAAAAAATTGTCTTCCCAATTTTTTCTTTACCGCATCAGGAAAAGGCTCCATCTACGTGTCAGAATAGTACTAGCACTTTTCTTGAGCGAACAGCGTACTAGGTACAGAAATTTCTTAAGCAAAAATTCTTGGAGCATTTCTTGACCGATTGCTTAAGCGTTTTTTTTTTACATAAAGTTTATATGGGGAAATTTTTCTTGACCGCCGTACTTAGGAACATCATACTTACCTTAAAAATTCTTGTTATTTATTCCTATAGTAAATATAGGCATTTTCCGGAGAGACAAGGGATAGTCTCTAAGGTTCGCCTAATTAGTCTTTGAGGATATTCTCATTCTAGCTCCACATTTCCACATTGTTACAGTTAATACACACTCAAACTTAATTAATATTTCCCAGTTGTGAAAACTGAACTGATTCCAGAAGAATCAGTTCAGAATTAATAGCTAAGTAATTGATTCCTTTTTAATTACTGGTAATGCAGAAAAGAATCAAATATGATTTCTTGTGTTTCAGAAAGATTAAAATGCAACGTAAAAAACATGACATGTAATCGCTTTTGAATTGATTACAAGTTATGCAGGGGGTAATAAATTTATTCATTCTTTACGTGTATTGTAATCCGAAGTGGAATCGATTTAGAATCGATAGAATTAATTCTGAATTAATCTGGAATCAATTTCAGTTACAACTGGGTAGATATAAATAAAAACTTGCATTATTTGCAACTTCCTCAAGTGAAACAAACTTTGAAATGTCAAAAGTAACAATGTTATTGCAGCGGTTCGAATAATTTTTCGCATATTTTTTAACGGCGATTTTTTTTTGTGAAATTGACATACGTCTACTTGCGTGAACCTAAAGGCCATGGAGGCTATACAAGGAGACAAAACTCCGTGTTGTCAATTTTCGTTTGATTATTGGTGGCGCTGCAGTCAAATGTACCCCGAAAAACATGGGCGATTATATTTATCCGGTTCATGGTAAAGTTCGTTTAATATATTTTACGTTTAGCAGCTTACACCTGTTTACCAGCTTCTAAATTCGATTTTATATCAATGCGATTACTCGTAATTAATCAATTTTTGATGTTTTCAATGAATTTTTATTAAATTCATGTGGGGTACATCGGACAAAGGTGACATCTGTGGCCAAAAATGAACTTCTAGTTTAGTTTCTTCTACCCATCCATTTCCTGTCATTTTCCCCATAAGAGTTTTGTCTCCTTGTATATTCTCCATGCTAAAGGCCCAAACATATAGCAGAAACGAAAACGACCCGAAACGAAAAGGATGAAATAAATCGTATGAAAATGTATGAACTCGGTTATATAAACGAACAGAACCGAATAGGAACGAATGATATTTTATTTCATTCCGGTATTCGTTTCAGCTATTCAGCCCGTTACTTTGACAGTTCAACAGACGGTTTGTTTTTGAATTTAAAGTAGTTGAAAGAACGAAAAACAAGTTATTTTAAGAGAATGCAGTCAATACGAGGTGAAAAAAATTTAAATTATGATTTCTCGACATCCGCCATAAATTATATAAATTGTATAATATACATATGTACTTATCGAAAATAAAAAACTCTTCTACTCAATGCAAAACTTGTCAACAAATGTCAAGAACCGATTCGATCAGGCACCTATATAATCGCTATCATTTTCAAGTTCATTTCGTTTTCGTTTCGGTTTCTTTTCATTTCTGCTATATGTTTGGGCTTTAAAGTCTAGACGTCTACTTACGGGAATTAAAAGTTGAAGAAACTAATGTCGTTTTTATAAAGCATCGATTACGATTTAATTTTTTTAATGAATATAATTTTTTTATATAATCTAAAGGTATGACAATATCAGGAGCCATCAAACTAAAATACGTCTGATTTTTTACTGAAAATTTCATATTGCGTTGTCGATTTTGTTTTCCACAAATAATGATTGAGAACGAGGCCTTCTTTGTAGCATTCATTTTGTCTACCTTAATTATTATGATAGTCAACTGTCTTACTTAAAGACCATCGTATTCTTAACGTCTATCGATAGAGCTTAAAAGGGAAAAATGAAAACATTGCTTTTGATACTCGGAGAGAAGATCATACTTGAAGATTTTTTTCTTTATTTTGAACTGCAAAGGTGCATTAATTTCAAATTTTATCGATAAATATCAACGATGGAAACAGGAATTTTCTACCGTCATGTTATTCAGATAAATAGGAAAACGAAGACTATCCTCACAACTCTCCAGCAGTTTAAGAAGTCCAATTAACCCGATCCGTAGTCTTTGAATCCGCAAAACTGCTACGCGGCTTGTTTTAAATTGAAATTCTTAGTATCAAAACACTTAAACACATTTTCCTAAACATGGCGCAAACTCCATAATTAATCAAATATAATTCAAAATTTCATATTAAATGTGTCAGAAAAATTTAAATTTTATAGATTAGTTCTAAATTGCGTGCAAGCGCACATGTGGTGTTCACCGCACGATGCCGAGCCCACAGCGAAATGGCCCAACATTGTTGTCACATAGCTTACAAATATACGCCATTAATCCGGTCCTGTTAACACGCTATCAAGGAACGTGAATCTGTGCCGACGATAAGGCCAATGGTGTCTCTTACACGTAAATCGCTTGCACCCAAGAGATTTGACTTGGCTCGAGTGTTTATCCGCCTCGCAAATCGCGTCCCGCATCAATCATATCACCCAGGTGGGACGCTTTGTTGAGGAAGTTGTACCAATGTTGCAGACCTTTAATGCAGGCAATAAATCTAATGTCACCTGGAACAGCCACAACTTCATTGGTGGCGACACAGTCCACAGTCGCAAGGTAGCATTCGTCTGTTTTGCATGATTCGATGTGATTTAAATAGCGGACAGCTTAAATCAATCAGAGTGCAGCTAAGTACCTAACCCCCAGGAATGTCTGGTATCTCGAGTGCCATGTAACATAATCGAAATTATATGGAAGGATTTTAATTCCACAGCCGCTAAGAACATGTTGGCGGACAGCGGAATTCCTGCAGTTTAATGTAAGCCCGCCAAACCATACCATAATTTGTTGTTGTTGTTGTTGTTGTTGTTGTTGCTGGCTTTTTATATTTTTTCATTTCAGCCCCAACCACCTAGAGACTGGTTAACATTCTTTCTCCGTACATTGTGGCACTCATATGGTAATCGGCGGTTCTGGCGTAACGACTTCAGTGCTTTTATCTAGCTTACAAATGCTTAATAAATTCCGATAAAACTTCCCTTCCATTTTACACTACAATGTAAAAACGGCGATCTAGTTAAAATGTGAGCCTTTTAGCTTCGCGCAATTAGGAGTCGGAGAAATTTCATTAATTCCCTTTTGATCGCGAATGTTTGTCCCGAAATTATCATAAATTCTCGATTATTACTGGTTGGTAGCCAGGGCAGCGATATTAAGGAAAATTGCTTATTGCCCGTCAATATCGTTACTTGCCATATAACCTGATGGTTAAGTAATAAAAGTCCAGGGCTAGTACTCTTCTTACTTAAGTAAATTTATTTGGGTTTGTAGGGGCTTATTTGGGGCACTTAGATGTGATTAATTTGGAAGTGTGCATTGCCTTTGGAACATAATCAACATAAGCGAGAGTTTCATAAAATATAAAATAATGCTAATGCACATTATGTAAACGATGCAATAAGTTTGATACTATGACATTTTTCTTAAATATCTTGGCAGTGCTGCTTTTGAAAGACGCATTGAAACAATGTATTGCTCGGCATCAGTATTCAAGTCACCAATTCATCGTGCAGCAGAATTTTTACAAAGCGATTGTTTTTCATCACTTTAATGCGCAGTTGGTTATCTGTAATACTTTTTTTTTCATTTCTGCAAGAAAACATAACGATTTCTTCAAATACATTGTATGGAAAAAAATTACATGCAAATTCGAAATGGAAGATGAAAAGATCCATTCACCATAAGCCGTTAAGTCAATTTCAGACTGGCGAACTAATGGCGCACTTGTCGCGAACAATGTTTTGCATATAATCGCCTAAAATTGTACACTTTAAACGCAGCGAGACACAGTGTGTGTTCCATCAACGACACAGATGTGCACAGCCGGGTGAAATATATTTAAACACGTCGGTGATGGAACGCCCTGTTAGACGCACGGTGTCTGTAAAAGCTGTGTTTATGTAAATGGAAAGCACCCATTAGCGATTCGGCAGCAACGTGTCTGTAAAAGAAATTGACTCAACCAAGTCATCTGTCTTGTAGGAGCCTTATACCTACTCATAAGTCACAATGCAATTACAAGTGTTGGCTGAGTCTTAACTTGAGACAATTTAGCCCCCCCCCCGAAACTCTGAGACACAATATTGTAAATTGTGAATTTTTAGAATTTTGAATGTCAAAGAGTTCGGAAAATTTTGAATTTCCAATTTCGAATTTCGAATTGAAATTTGCATTTTCGAAATTTTCCCGTTTCCCTAATTTTTAAATTTTGCAATATGCTCAGAGCTCCAAATTCAAAATTTTCAAATTCGGAATTCGCGAAAATCTATACTTTACATTTTAATCGCCAAAACCCGCGAACCCCAACCCATTTTTTGATATATTGTTTACGAATGAATTGAAAGGTGAGTACTCTGCATTTTGTCTTTACTGACAGCCGGGTGTGAGGGGACGTAGGAGAGAAGGGTTTAGATGGTCGCTGGTTGAACGGTCAAAGGGGTGGTTGTTTGGGGTATCCGTTGGCTGGACTAACACGAATAAATTGTTTTACATTCAGAAATCTGTTATATCCCTCTAGCCCCGGGGTTATGAGGCCTTGTGCCCATTGAGAACTATCAACCTGCAAAATTTCAAGAAAATTAGCCGAAAGCCATTTTCCATAGGAAAAGTGCGCGGTCCTTTCTGGGAAATCTTGGATCATCTACTTCCAGCATTCAGAAAAGCTAGCGTCAGTCTCTTGGTTTGTGAGAAACTTTTCAGTTTCACGCTTCCTTTGTCAGTTCGACTGCAAGAAATATCATCTGATTTGGCATCAGCAGTAAAGCATGTTCACGAAATTGTGGACACGCTTCAAAAAAAACGTAAAAATGCATTCGGCGAAATTTTTAGAGGAGCTGAAAAACTCGCGAAAAATGCATTCGTTTTAATTCTCAAACAGACTCTGTTGAAGCCTACATTCGTTCTGCTATTTTTATTCCTTGGGTCGATACGCTACGATTTTAACCGACGGTATTTTTTTTGGTCCTGTTCACGCATAACTTTGTAACGCAATGGCGGATTTGACACTTTGCAATTTCCTATTCCGTCTGCGCGGATTCAAATCCGCAGGCTCGTATTGAATGCGGATTTGATTCCCGAAAAAAATCGAATTTCCTTTCTTTTAAATCTTTTTACTAAACTTCAAATACCAAATTTGACATTTCAAATTTGTCAAAGAATCAACTGATGAATTTCGGAGTCTTAAATCCGCAGTTTAATATGGCAGTACTCCCGGCAGATATAATAATCGCTCAACAACCGTGAAGGAAATCTCAATCGCGGCGGGAGTGTCCGATCCGCCGGATTCGGGAATCAAGGCCAATAACTTTTTTGCTTTTTTTTTTGAAAGGGTAGTTTCCCACTGTGGTCCTGTGCAATTTTTTTTAATTCTGATAAAGGAGTTCGAAGGTAGGCATAAAAAACTGGTAAAATTAATACACCTTGAACGGATAGAAGCAATTTCAAAGGCAACGAACAAATTATTTTATTGTCGCGGAATTGATAAAACGGACGTGGATGAATCGGTTAAGGCCTTGATATAGGAAGTAAGCATTGCGGGTTCAAACCCCGGATCGGGCAATTCGACTTTTTTTTCTTTTTTTTTCTTCTTTCTAAATCCATTCTGATTGGATTAATGTTGTAAAGAATTACAAACTCTTCGGTGAGAAATTTCATGCATATTCATGCAGACTGTAAGAGTATTATCCTTTGAATGGAAAAGCTATTTAAACGATTTTCTGCAAAGATTTATTTACATATTTAGTCAACCCACTGTAACTGTCTCTCGTAGAACAGAGGGATAAAGGCTTGCTTCTCGTTCGTGGGGTTGCGAGTTCGATTCTTCGGCCTGTGGCACTTTTTTTCAATCAACTTTATATTCTCACGATATATATTTAATATTATATAAGATTTTTTTTAAATTACTCCGAAAATATGCAAATACATTACTGCAAAAACTATTTAGCTACTGTCTCGATTCTTGTCGACGGTGGCGTGTCATACTTCTCGTAATAAATAATTTCTTTTAAAATTGCCGCCGAAAAAAATAACAGACTAAAAAGTACGAAATAAAATAATTTTTTTACAAACCGACATCAGGGAAAAACCAATCCCGTGATGCACAAAAAAGGATCAAATAATTTTTTGTAATTCTTTACAACATTAATCCAATCAGAATGGATTTAGAAAGAAAAATCACCTTTGAAGACGCAACACCTGTGCAATGGATTAATGTTGTATAGAATTACAAACAATTATTTCATCCTTTTTTGTGCATCACGGGATTTGTTTTTTCCTGAAGTCGGTTTTTAAAAAATTATTTTTGGTACTTTGTTTCCGTGTCATTTATTCATAGATTTAACTTTGCTGAGCTTTAATTAATTTTTGAAAAGGTTTCCTTTACGTCTTGCTCTTTGCGTCCAATTATGACGTCTTTTAAAAAGCTGGTCTAAGTATTTCGGTAGTCCACAAATTCAATTTTGATCAATTGCTAATTGTTTGTAGTTAGACGATTCTAGAGAGACCAGGGCGGAGATTTTACATTTGTAGGGACATCGTCCTACTACTTCCGGTTACTTAGACAAGGGAACTGAGGATAAAACCCAGTAGGCCGAGGCTAAGTAGGAATTAAAAAATAATAAGATTTTTCCAAGTAGTTGACAGTTCAAATTGAAAATAAATAAATTTTCCAACATGAAAGTTGTAAATTGTGATTAAAAAAACTAGTTGTAAAAGTTCGTAAGATTGTACTACAAAGTAATAATTGTTTAAAATAAAAGTTAAAAGAAATATTAAAATAAAAGTTGTTATAACTATTCCTGTTCGGAATATCAAACCCCTGACATTAATCTTCTAATTAATCTCTCATCGGAACGTTCTACAGAGTTTTTGTCTTCCAAAATCCTATCCTACTCATTTGTCTCCAGTTCAAGGTCTAACCAGTGTTGGATTTACGCTTAGGCCCGTGAGGCCCGGGCCTAGGGCGGCAAAATTTTAGGGACGGCAAAATTTTAGAGGCTGCAAAATTTAAAGAACCATTGAAATTTTAAAAATCGATTTAAGTTTGCTGTACTGGAGAGAGATCCTGTTCTACTCCACAAAGAGTGAAAAGCTATTTGCGTGCAAGTATGGGCCAAGCAATCGCAACTTGCATTATTGTCTATTGGAGCAAAATTGGTGCAAAAAATTGTGATGTGTTCGCCCAATTTTCAATATTTTTCTACGACCAACAGAACTGGAGAAATTAAAAAAATAGTGTAGCAATGCACTCAAAATGCATCAAAAATGCAGCAAATTTTTTTTCGCTTTATCTTAACATGTGTAAAGAAAAAAAAATAAAAAAATCCAACTTGGCAACTACATCACTATCATATGACAATTTTCCACTACTACCTATTGTGAACGATATTGAACATCCTGTCGCGGCAGGAAATTTAATAAGACTTTATTTTTGCATTTGAATGGGGAAATGTGAGTGCAGAGAGAATATGTTTACGAACAGTGAGTACAAAGAGAAAATAGAAACAAAATGTATGCATTCTGTTCAAATATGTATTCTTTTTCCGTTTAATTTGATGGATAGCGCGTGCACAGTGTATCAGTGCATATGTGAATAGAAAAATGAAACTCTACCTGGTTTTCAAACTTTTCCCTATCGACGTACCTGAATAAAATATATATTGTGACCATCTATGAAAAAATACCTTTCTTTTGATATATGTTTCATAAAGATACGTGCATCGGAAATAGGTTAAAAAGGGATCACAATTTTTGCACATAGGTTAAAATGGGATCACAAAGTTTGGCTTTGCCTATTAATAGATATGTTGTCTACTCTTACTAGACTACTCCAAAGCTTTTGACAACGTCATTCACTTCGTCCTTTTACGAAAATTCTGTACACAATTTCGTTTTCCTTCTTCTGCCCTTACGCTCATGTATAGCTTTTTACCTGCTCATTCACAAGAGGTGAAGATTTCATATTAAATTTCCTCTCCTGCCAAGCTTTTTGCTGGCGTTCCCAAAGGATCTATTTTAGGCCCTCTGCTGTTTAGTATATATACAGGGTGTATCCGTTAAGTTTACAAAGCGGCCGGCTGTGGATAGGCTTTGGATAGACGAACAAACAAATCGTATGGGAGGGGGAAATCGTAATGGTTTAGGCGCCAGGGCGCTTTGAAGTTTTTTTAGAGTTTTGAATATCACTCTGTATTTTTGTAACCCTATGACCTATTTTCATGAATAAGGTATCAGTGTACGCAGAGCACTCGCACCTATTTAAAACTGTAAAAGTGAAGGTGAAAAGTATCACTACAAAGCAAAAAAGGCGCCATATCGGACGGGGCCTAGAGCGCAGTCGAGCCTAAATCCGCCACTGGGTCTAACCCAATCTAAACTTAACCCAAACCTTCATATTTAGGCATGTAACATTGTTGAATAGACTGTAAAGCTAAGTAGAAACCACTTTTACACAAAAGACTTTTGCAGCACAAATGATCGTCGTTTGACGACCACCAAAATAAATTATAAAACTAACTTCATAAACCACTCTTTACTAGGACTAGGCAGAAATATGGTGTTAATCTTAAGTCTTCATCAACGACCACAACACAAAGCCATAGAACACACTGAATCCACGCATGCGCAACTAGCGTGATTTAGATATTTCACCTTGATTAAGAGCCTGTGCTCCACTTTACTCGAGCAGCTATTTCCCAAATAAAGAAACTAAATAAAACCATCAAAAGAATTCAATCTCATGGCAGTTGTCAATTATTCTTTGTTCATTGTTAAAAACTGGCATATTTTTTTCCTATTACTTAAACTGCATACTTTTACCTTTTGACAATTCTGGTGCAGCTGCGCAAGCGCAAGGGCCCCCATTTACCTGAAACTGGTTGGTTCAAAGGCACGTTTTTCAAAGATATTTTAAGGCACGTGCTCTCTTAAGAAAATTGAATTTGCCAGAAAGCAAATTGGTTTCATAGCGTGATATATATTTTAAAATGAATTTTCTAAATCGATTTTATTGAAGGCAAAATTCTATACTGTAATAATTTTTGATGAATTATGAATGAATAAGAAACTGACATTGTCCCGTTTTTACCTGTAATTAATTACATTTATTTTGATTTATATTTGCACGACAAATATTCGTTATACAAAATAATCGGACAAATAACGAGAGAAATAGAAGAATGGCCAATGTATGACTTCATAAATTTGTTACCAATGAATTGTGCAGTGATTTTCATTGTACGATTTGTCGTTTCTCGAGTTATCACCCAGTGACGATGGTTGATAATCAGAATTTCAAATCTATGGCGGCGATTGTTATCTATCGGGGCTGCAAGTGTTCTCCTGTTAAGGTGTTACAAAGGAGACAAAGGCATCAAGATTGAATAAAATATGTTATGCCATTTACGGTGCGATACAATTTTGTAAGTCATAGAAAATTGGATACGTGTAGGCTTTTTTTTTGTTGATATTTCCTAGTTATCATATAAAAAGGTGGAGATTGGTTGTGACACTTAACAGTTGATGTTGATTTAGTATTTTATTAGGAGTGGTCATTTCAAAGCGAAACTAACTGAATGTGACTTTAATTTCTTAATTTTCCACAGTGTTTCTTATGAAAAATGGAATTCAAAAAAACTCATTCCATAGCTATAATACTGGCAGCTTTCATGCTGTAATAGACACAATTCTCAGCATTCTCACTTAACTCCTTCAATAACGATCGCTAATTCCAATTAATAAATATGACAGTGAGTGGAGAGATATGTGCATTATGTGCTATAAGCAAACCAATTGTCTAAACTTTTCTTATGTCGTCGTTTTGTATAGATTGTGAAGTTTAAGTGCATTGCTCAAGCGGCGTAGCTTATAAATATGAGGTATAGGGTTGCAGTGCAATAGGCCAAGTGAGTGGCCGCGGTACTTTTGGACCTCAACATAGAAGAAGAAAAAGTGAAACCTAAATTTTAGCTAATGTCGACTTAGATCGTTATCGTTGGCTACACTTTAGTGCACAATCTTGAGAGTTTTCCTTCCGGCCGTTCAATAAAGATAGTATTAGATACGATCGTATCTAATTACAGTACCATGTCAGCCAGAAAACAAATATACCTTCCACTCTTTCCTAAATCTTTAAAAATGACCTGCTTTCAATCCCCTCCAATTCACGTGAGTTGCTGATGACTCTGCGCTACTCCTATGGTCGATAATGTTATATAAGATTAGTATTGAACTAGGGCCCCACATATCAGCGTACAGGTTTTTGATCATGGCGATGTCAACCTTATAACAAAAGCTCCAAGTGTGGAGAAAAAGGCTTCCAATCGCTATATAGAAACGCCACCTCTTATTCAATTCGTTTACCTGGCTCAAGGAATCGAAAACCGCCTTAGCGTGAATGGACAAGGTTCAAAATCGGGCTCTCAAACTTAAAGGTGTTGACGTCATTTGCTCCTCAATTGATTCATTGAGCCACTATAGGAATATAGCAGCTTTGCAAAAATTTTACTCCTACTACTGGAGTTTGACCCTTTCGGTCCACAACTCCCCAGTATGACGAATGCTCAATAAGACCGAATGCTATGAAATTTTTTTAGAGCATATTTTCGTTAATATCACACACTTCTTACAGAAGCTATAAGGCTGAGACCTGCTGCATATAGCAGACGATAGACTGCAAGAAAGAATAAGTTGAACATAACTAATATGGCTGAAGAAAGAACAAAAAGTGAATTTGTATCAATAACACAACAAAAGATTACAAATGTCACTCCAACCCCTGAAAATATACAGGAAATATTTAGAAAAGCAGGTGAGGAAGTCGCAGGATATGCTCGAGCCGAAAGGAAAGAATGGATCTCGGACGAAACATGGAAAAATATCGAGTTAAGGGCAAAATTACTGAATAACAAAGAAGATGAATTAGAACACGCGAAAACATTATATCGATACGCAAAGCCAAAGAAGTCAAACTTGCAGCAAGAAGAGATAAAAGGAAATTTTATGAAAATATTCCTAAGGAAGCACACACTGTTAGAAAAAATCCGTGCTAACAAAGAAAACGGGATCCTCTCAACTACGCGGCGGCATTAAATACGGCGAATGAAACGGCGTAGTTGGGTCAACTTAAAATTTTGTTCATGCTGTTATGACACTTACTTTTTTTCAGCATTTACTTTTTAAGTATGAAAAGACAAAGACATCTTGGTATGAATGAGATGGCGGCTTTACATTTTCGTGCAATTTCAATTTTGAACAAATTAAATTTGCACTCATATTTAATAAATGCTTTTTCATAGTTAGCAAAAACATAATATTGGGCCCTATTCTGTAATTTTTCATAAAATAATATTTTATGTTATTTTATGATGATAAAATTTCTTCTTCATAAAATAAAAATAAAATATTTTAAAAATTAGTATTCTGTCATACTTTCTAAAAATTATTTTATGAAGTCTTTTATGAACAGATAACATAAAATATTTAGTACAATCCGCTATGGGTTCTATTACGTTTTGAACAGCTGAGCGGTTGAAAATGAAAACAAATAAAATTATGAATGAAAACAAACAAAATCAAAGCGCAAATTAAAGTATCTGACAAAATACAATTTTCGTAATGCGTTGGGCATATTAATTTTTAATTTAACTCAAAACTCAATGAAAACTATTTTCTCGCAAATGTCAATTCCCGTCTGTTATTTTCATAAAATGGGTTAAAATACTTGTAAAATGTGCTGCTTAGATTATTTTATGTTATGAAGCGCAACAGGAAATATTTTATGTTACAATCGATAAAATAAAATAAAATTTGTCGGACAGAATAGGATTTTAGAGAATCCTGTTATTTTATGGCATAACATAACATAAAATGATAAAATTTTACTGACAGAATAGGCCCCATTATCATATTCACCGCACATACTTACAAGTTTTCTTTTCATTTTCACTTTATAACCACGAACTTTTAACTTTGTCAAAAAAAGTCTCAAATGTCCAAAATTAAGATGAAGATCCCGAAAAAGTATGAAAAGTTCGTACTTTTTCTGGCACTTTTCGAGTTAGCTGAACTTTTTCGCGTAGATTAGCTTCAATTTTAGCATATTTCTAATCCTTCGCACTTATGCCAAATCCCCGTAAAGAATTTTTGTCTCTTTCTAAACTACTAAAAAGTGTAAGATTCGTCTGAAAAAAAGTAAGTATCATAACAGCATCAACTATTTTATTGTAATTGGCATCATGTAATTGTTTAAATTTTAAAATTTCATTTAGGCAACTTAGCAGTTTTGTCAGAATAATATTTTCAATATCTTTAATTCAACTATTTGGTACTTTTTAAACAATGTAGCATTCTTTACTCTCAACTGCGATTCCTTCGATTCGAATATAGAGATAGTATGGCCAACTGTGCCGCGTAGTTGGTTCAACGGAATATATTTTTTTCCATTCCGTTGCCCCAACGGAAGCGTATTTGAAAGAATACGAATTATTTTGAAGTAAATAGATATTGCCCAACTACATGGCAGTGTTGGCTCCACTTTTTTATTTTTAACAGTGCAAGTAGCAGCAAACAATAACAATATGCATCAGCTATACAACCTTATCAGTAAACTATCAACTATCAAGGACTGAGACGAAGACAGGCCTGTTGGGCTCAGAAGGACGTTTACTTGCATCTACGGAAGATGAGATACGAAGATGATGTCAATACTATACACAGCGAAACCAACAGAGAGAGATCAGTGAATGGCAAACAATATGGACGGAAGAAACAACGCAACGGACCAGGATTCAATATAAATCCACCACCGCTGAGAGAAGTCAAAGAAGCAATGGTGAAACTGAAAAATAAGAAATCAGAAGGCCCAGATGGAGTTCCAGCTGAACTGCTCAAAGCCAACATTGAAGTAATATCAGAGATAATGCATCCTATTTTATAGCAAATGTGGAACGAAGAAAGATTGCCAAATAAATAGAAGGAGGCAATAATTAGTAACTTGTCAAAAAAAGGAGACCTAAAAGAATGTGGAAATTGTAGAGGGATTACCATACAAAATATGGTAGCAAAAATCTGGCCTCCATAATTCTTTGTAGAATTGAAGATAAAATAGACTGCCCTGCCAGCTAAGAGAACAACAAGTAAGATTTAGGAACAGCCGTGGATGTATAGACAACTCAAACACCTTAAGATTAATAGTCGAGCAATCTTTAGAATGGGAGTCACCATTCCATATTACCTTCGTAGATTTCGAGCAAGCATTCGACACAATCCAATGGGAAGCAATTTCGGAAACTTTGAAAAAGAAGGCAATACCAACAAAATTAATCCAAATGATCATAATGCTACACGACGAAGCAGAACTAAGAATTCTTCATTGGAGTGGAACAAGGTTGCCCCCTTTCACCATTACTGTACTTGACGAAATAATGAAGAAACCCAGCAGAGAATCAAGAGGAATTCGATGGGGATTGGTACAACGGCTAGAAGATCTCTGGCCCAGAAACATTATGAACTTAGAACTATGGAACTTAACAAACCAAGAACTAATAATCACAAACAAATAAAGAAAAGAAAATGGGCGTGGATAGGGCACACCCAAAGAAAAGAAAATAATGCATTAATGAAAAAAGCCCCTCATCTGTAGGGAAGTAGGGGTGTCGGTAGACCCGACATGGAGAAGGAGAGTAATGAAATAAATCGAAAGTTTTGACAAAACATGAATTGAAACCAAGAGGTTAGCTCAAAACAGAGTCCGAGGGGTAAAGCAGGATAATAATAATAAACCACAGCGTCTGTTCAACCGAAATTTATAACCTTCTGTCTCCGAGACCATTTGCTAACGCAACACAAGACTAGTCTAGGAATTCATTCATAAGCAGAACAACTCGACTCTGGAACTACTTTCCACAGTCAATTTTCCGGAACTCATTTGTACATTGCAACCTGACCTGAGGAACATAACGAACTGGTAGTACCCACAAAGAGTGACTCTTGACTGACCTTAGAATCCCTTCTTATCAATGCCTTTTTCTTTTTTTGTATCCAAAAAATTGCTTTTATATTTTGAAGTTTTTTTTAGCCTTTATTTAAATGTGACGTAAAAAAGTAAAAAACTTGAACTATGTTTTCACAAATTCGTGAGGAACAACCAGCTCTCATCCGTGTCTGCTATAATTTGCCATATAACTCGCGAAGATCTTCAATTGCAGAGTTTAATGTTTCAAATCAACAAAAACATTGTCGAGTGGCTTCGGTTGTGAGCCTACAAACAATGTCTAGTAAGATAGATTTACCAGCAGAATTCAGCTATCTCGTTAAGATTTCTTTCATCTTCTCAAGAGTGTAAATAACGTTAACCAATTTAAAGTCCGAGTTAAATCTTCTGCGAATTTTGTCTGTTCGACAGCTCTTGCAAAAAACATCTGGATGCCATTCCATAAGGGAAATTAATCCTCAATAAAGACCGACAAACGTTGTATTCTAGGAATAGGTATCACCTCGGAACAAGCTTGGAATTCCTAGCGTATTAAACGCAGCACAAAAAAACAATCCATATGCATTCTCCGGCAACAAAATGCTACAATGCAACAATTTTGCAGTCGCCTGGAAATAAGTCACGCATTGACTACAAGTAAATATTTGTAACAGGAAGAACAGTGTGTGCCTATAAAGACTATAATTAATTGAACTGAGCACGCACACGACACAATTCCGCCAGGTACATAGCATTACGCCCGGGACAGGAGCCGGGTTCTGAATGAATATATTGAATTTGATATCTTGTTATCTTCTTTGTTCTGGGATTATTTTAAAACTCATTCGGCAACTAACGACAGTCAGACACGCAGGAGATTTTTTTTAACAAGGTGAGTCGTCGTTGTTAATTGTTACCTGCGTAAAACTCTAAGGAAGATGTTATGAGAGCATACTGTTGTCGTTACTGCCAGTACTTTCGCTGCTACTGTTTCATTGGTTATTATTATATACCCAGAAAGTATGATTACGATAGTGATAAGTAAATTAGCTTGGGAAGTTTTTCTTCCTGGTGATTTTTTGGGAACATCAAAAGCGGCTGTCGTTAATTTTTGTCATAAAAAATGTCCTGGACATGTTTTAACGATTCTTGGTATGTTCATCGGTAAAAGGGGATGGGCAAGTTTATATAATAATTTTTATACATTGTAATTTGGGGTTTTATAATCGCAATTATTGATCTTCAGACCAGTAGCAATGTACGTCGTTAAATATTAAGTATCATACTTAAACCAGTTCCAACGAGTCTGCTATAAGAAGGATATGAGATAAAAGGGAAATTGTTGGTTTTTGCAATTCACCTGCGCATGCTCTATTCAATCAAAGGAAATTTTATTTACGCGGTTAGTGATAAATAAATACTATAAAACTGCGCAGGCTTTGATTCATTAAAAAGTTTGCATTGCAGGCGGTATCTTCTAATAAAGGGTGAGTTTGGCTGATGTATACAATTTGCGAGCTGTGTGGTTTGTGGCACCGTCGTGTTGGAACCACATGTGCTGTAGTTTCAATTGATTCAATTCGGACACAGGAAAGTTTTTCAACATGTCTCGGTAGCGATCATCAGTAACTGTTACAACATTGCTTCTAGTATTCTCGAAGAACAGTCCATTGATGCCGCCGGCCAAAATGGTGCCGCACAATGTCACACCATACCAGAGGGTATAATGGTCGTTGGTGTATCAATTCAAGATTTTCAATGCCTTTCTATTTACATATTAACAAAGTCGAAATGGGCCTCATTTTTGCTTAAAATGTCTATACTACTAATTGCTCCTTTAATCCCTCATGGGACATAGGGCGGAAACAGTTGCCCTCCAGCGGACTCTGTTTTGCGCGACAGCTCTCAGCTCTGACCAGGATCTCCCTGTTGTTGCGGCCTCTGATAATAGGGTTCTCCTCCACGTTGTTCTAGGTCTTCCGACTCGACGGGATCCTTGCGGATTCCAGTCAAGGGCCTGTTTGGCTAGATTATCGTTTTCGCGTCGCAAGGTGTGGCCAATCCAATTCCATTTCCTTCGCCTGATTTGGTCGTCTATCCTTTCTTGGCCGGCACGGCGCCATAGTTCTTCATTTGAAATTCTATCTTGCCAGCGGATTTTTAGGATACGACGTAGGCATCTGTTGATGAAAACTTGTAGGCGCCCTGTAATGAATTGGGTGACTTTCCATGTTTCGCAACCGTACAAAAGAACTGCCTTAACGTTGGAGTTGAACAGCCGCAATTTGGTGTTAATTGAGATCTCTGTTGATCTCCATATGTGAAACAGGCATGCATATGCGCTTCTTGCTTTATTTATTCTGGAACTGACATCTTCTTCTGTACCACCGTTTTCGGTAATAATACTACCGAGGTAACAGAATTTGTCTACCAGTTCCACGTCACGGTTATTTAGCGCTGTCCGTTCAAGGGTGTTTGCATTTATCCGCATTTCTTTTGTTTTAGTCGGATTTAACCTTAAGCCCGCCGAGCTACTTTCTGTTGCCAATTTGTTTAACATGTTTTTGAGGTCCTGGTGTCTGTGGGCCAGCAAACAGATATCATCCGCGTAGTCGAGATCCTTAAGGCGGTCTAGCAATCCCCATTGTATGCCACCTGTTCTTCTATCTAGAGCGCTGACAAGAATGTCGTTTATTACTATAAGAAATAGTAATGGTGAAAGTAGACATCCTTGTCGTACTCCTGAGCTCACCTCAAAGCTGTCGGATAATTTTCCATTATGGAGAACTCTGCATTTGGAATTGTTGTATAGAGCTTTTATCAATTCTATTATTTTGTCCGGCAGTCCACGTTTCCGTAGAGCTCGCCATATAAAGCTCCTATTGACCGAGTCGAACGCTTTCTCATAGTCTACGAAAGCAAGGTAAAGGGGGGATCGAAATTCAGTAGACTGCTCCACTATGATTCTCAAGGTGTTAATATGGTCTATGCAGGAGCGGCCCTTTCTGAATCCAGCCTGATGTCTTCTAAGCGTTCGATCTACTGCCTCTCTTATCCTAGATAGTAATATATGGGACAAGATTTTTCCCACCGTAGATAATAAACAGATGCCTCTCCAGTTGTCACATATTGTTAGGTCCCCCTTTTTTGGTATTTTGACTATGATACCTTCCGTCCAATCCTCCGGAAAGGTACAGGTGTTCCATGCCATTTCCAGGATTGGCTGTAGCGCATCTGCTATGAGGCTTGAGTCGGCTTTCAACAATTCTGGCGGGATGCCATCTTTTCCAGCTGCTTTACCATTGGCCATTGCATGAATTGCGGTTACTATTTCTGTCTTGGATGGTGCACGAGTGGCGATTCTTATTGGCTGTGCATTGTTGTTATTTTCTTCAGGTTCCTGCGAAAAGGAACCATTCAGGGCGGCGAAGAAGTAGTCTCTCCATCTTTGGAGTTGCTCCTCGTCGCTGCACAGCAGCCTTCCATCCGCACTCTTTACGGCATGCTTTTTAGTAGAGTGCTTTCCCGAGAGCTGCTTAGTAATTTGGTACAGCACCTTACTGTTGCCTGTGTTTGCCGCGTTTTCCGCTTTCTCTGCGAGCTCATTTATCTGCCGCCTTTTATCACGCCGGACACTTCTCTTTACCTCCCGGTGTAATTGGGAGTATTCCCGTTCAAGTTGTTGGCCTCTTTCCGGGTCGCTTGTAGAGTTCACGTTATTTTTGAGGGCCCTTCTGCGTTCTATTTTTTGCCAGGTTGTGTCCGAGATCCAGTGTTGCTGGTTTCTTTGGACATAACCGATGCTTGCTTCCGCTGCTGTTATTATAGCGCCCTTTGTCGTGCTCCACAGCTCTTCAATGTTCGTGTCGTCAGAAACGGTTTGCTGGTTTAAGATTTGTTGCAGATTTCCAGCAAATTCTCTCCTTTTAGTGCTCTCCCGCAGAAGGTCTACGTTAAACCGTCTACGGTTTATGGCATCGCGTTGAACGTTTCTGATTGCGGCGATTTTTAGGCGGATAGTTGCTACTACCAAATGGTGGTCACTTCCAGTGTCTGCTCCCCTAAAGCTCCTGACATCCTCCACAATAGTTCTCCATCTGCGGCTGACGGCCACGTGATCTATCTGATTTTTCGTTCTACCATCGGGTGATACCCAGGTCTCCTTGTGTATCTTCTTGTGACAAAAGTAGGTTCCACCTACCATGAGTTGATGGGAACTACAGAAGTCAACGAAAAGTTCACCATTGTTATTGGTAACTTGGCTTAGGCCTTGATTTCCAATAGTGTGCTCAAGGCCGGTGTTGTTGGGGCCGATCTGTGCGTTTAAATCACCCATCAAAACAATGATGTCTCCCCTTGGAATAGAGCGAAAAACCTCATTCAGTCGCATGTAGAACTCGTCTTTGATGTCATCTTCTGCGTCTTCAGTCGGAGCGTAGCATTGGACTATCGTAGTACTTCTTAGCCTGGTACGTAGGCGCACGGTAATAATCCTCTCAGAAACTGGTGACCAGCTAATGAGGCTGGACCTGGCTTCCTTGGTGAGTATTACGCCAACGCCATTCCTACGATTTTCAGTTTCGTTTCTCCCAGAATATAAGAAGGACTCACCGTTTGGGCAGATATGTTCCCCCGCATCGGTCCATCTGGTCTCGCTGAGTCCCATGACCTTGATTTTATAGCGGTTCATCTCGTTGAGGACTTCATCCAGCCGTCCATCAGCAAGCAGCGTTCTCACATTCCATGATCCGATTCGTGTCCTGGTTCGAAAAGCAAAGGTCGTCGTCGTGTTGTCCATCCGGTTCCGAGGCATTGTTTGCCGATTCGTAGCAATTATGTGTTTTATAGGAGCGGGTTGCTAACCCTCAGCCCAACCGACTTAGAACTCTGTTTTGTGGCGCAGAGAACTCGCCATTCGACCGTCTCCCGTTAGCTCCTTCCGAAGAAGTACCCCAGGGGGCACCGCGGGGAGGTGGGATTAGGACTTGCTAACAGAGCTGCTAGGTGTTCGTCTGCAGTGACTCTTCTCGGGTTTTGGCAGAAGTGACAAATCGGGTGCCACCACCTTCCGAGGTCTTTGTTAGCCGTTCGCCCCCCTGTCTATACCCAGCTGTAAAACCCGTTGTTACGGAGTTCCATAATAAATTGTTATTGACTACTATCCACAACTGTAAAACATGAACTAAATGACAGCCAAACCAAAATGGCGACTGAACAAAATCGGCATGAAACATAAAAAGCACCCTGAATGTATATCAACAAAAGGGGCAAAAATGTGTCAGTTTGCTTCAATTTTACGAAATACAAAATTTTTTCTGTATTTGCTAGTCTTCCAGAACAGTGGCGTAGTAACTTTTGCCATTTTGTTGGTAGTCCATACAATGCTTACGAAATGGCCTATTGCCTAATATTTTTTGCTGATTCTACGCTGCGGCCACAAAGTATAGAAGAAGTAAGCGAAGCCATAAACCGTCTCAGAAATAACAAGTCTTGGGTACATACGGAATCCCTGCGTATGTGGGCAAATATCGGGGCCTACACTCCACAATGGTTTAAAACGCCAAAAACACGTCCAAAACTAGAAGGAATTAAGATAGTTCTTTGAAATTTGATAGAAAGGAGACCGCGGACGTTGGAAGGGAAAATTGAGGAAACTAAGACCCGTTTGGGTTACGATGCCATCTGATGATGAAGAACAAGATCCTAGATTCAAATACTCACTAGAGTTACAGTGCCATTCTTCCTTGTGTCATCATTTGGAGGACACCAGTTCTACGTCCAAGTAATAAATCAAATCTATACCATGTGACATCACCTTCGGATGACATACTTGCCATTATTACTATTGGATGCCACTATTATTATTATTACCCACAACATTTTAAAATGTAAATGTCTCATTTAAAATTTTGTATGCAACTTCATTTCTGATTTCCTGATTGTAACCAAGCATCACCCGATTCTATCCTTCCATTGCGCCATAAAAAAGTTATGAACACATTTTACAAACGACATTCTTAGCGCTATAAATTTAACGATGATCATTACCTCATGATTGCCTTACAATTTATAAGGTCTAACATCATAAATGAAAAACTTCTTATGCAACAATAAATATAGAGCACTTAACAAAAACTAATAAAGTGTGAAATTAAAACAACGTGAGAAAATTATAGAAGATCAACTTGAGTGATACGAAAGGTCTCTAATTTGATCTGGATTATTATAGCTGCCTCTGCATCTATTACACAATTTTTTATATCCGTATAAACTTATAGTATAAACATAAATATAAAATTTTTGCACCTTCTGCTACACCACTTTGTTGCTATAGGAATCGCTTTGTTTGCAATTCGTTTTGAAATAATAGAAACAGCGGTAAAATCGAGCACGCTGCTCTCTTACCTGTCGGCACAATCAATGGACACACCGGAAAACGTGAGGAAAATAGCACCGCAACACCATCGGAAATTGATTTATGATTATTGGAAAATCGTGTATTTGTTCAACTCAACAGGGGAAAAATATATACATACTCGTAATATAGAAGAAATAAATAAATATAAGTATAAATATAAAGTGAAATATTTTAAGCACGTTGCCGCAACATTAAGTCATCTTCGGTCCAGTGGTGAGATGTCACTGTTGTCATCTCTATGGCCATTGTCGAGGTGTGGACCATAGTAAGGTTGCTGCATCCACGTTTTTTGCGCTAATATGAACATCTGCTATCAAAGGTCTGAGTTCATAATGTGACTTGAGAAGGTGACAAAAGCACTTTTAAATTTTAATTATCCGCGATTTATGAGTCAGATTCGTGTGTGTTTGCGATTTATTTTTAACACGTTTCAGTTGCATCATTGGGACAGGTGAATTGGAGGATGAGTGATTTTCATTAGTTGTGGCTTATTTTGTTTTTATCGTTATTGAATTTAATTTAAGATTTAAGAAGTTTTTTAATAAAATGTTTAGTATGTATGCGGAAATTTTACTAAATAAAAACCTGATTGATCTCAAAAAATCTCTAAGCACTTAACCAGGCCATTGGAATGGGCCAATAGTTCGTAACACCATTCTTCTTCTAGAACTAGACGAACAAAACACAAGCCAAGGATCTGCCTTCAGTTATAATGAAGCTAACCACAGCGGATCGAGTTAAACTAGAAGTAATTACTGCTTTCGCCTACCTTCCAGGAGCCAAAGTAGAAGCAACTTAGAGAAACTAGACTAACACACTCCCTAAAAACAGAGATGTCCAGGAATAGGCCGAAAATTTCGTCATCATAATAAGGGGTAAGGATGACTATGTCTAGTCTCCTACAAAAGGCCCTGCAGAAAGCTTGCTTCATTGTCAAGATCAAGAATTGAGTATGAACCCAAGGAATATAGTCAACGTCGTTACGTCGTTTAAACAAAAAAACGCTTCGACCAAATTTTATGAAAATCTTTTCAGATTATAACTTCGGTAATACGGGTCGATCGGCACCTCAACGAAGTCGATATCTTAATGGGTTCGCGCGGTATCGTGCAGGTACAAAAATCACATTAGTCGTTTTAACGAAAAAACGGTTCGACCGAATTTTATGAAAATCCTTTCAGATCATATTGCGTTAATATGCTTCGAACGACACCTCAGCGAAATCGATATCTTTTTTGGGGCGCACGATATCGTGCAGGAAAAAATTACCAAATTACACATATACTTCTTCTCAAATTTATGCTTAAAATACTATTGGGACCTTGAAAAATGAAACTACGTTGAAAATTACGATTTCGATTTTCGGACCGATTACAATAACTTCCCTATAAACTGGGAAGTTAAAAAAGGATTATACTAATTTAAGATTTAAAAATGGCTTGGCTGGCTTTCAAACAACCAGAGCGAATGGGACACTCCTCGTCTTCTTTTATGGTTTTTACTCTATCAGACATGAAATATAATGCAGAACAACTACATGTCTGCCAATGGCCTAGCCCCTGGATTCTAATCTTCAATGTCACTGACTCAAGTTTTATTTGTTTACCCAGACGCCAGCCCCTTCCGGGGCTAGAATCCTTGACTTATACTGAAAATTTCAGGCATGAAAGGTTTCTTCTTAATGGGTATACATTATATAAATCCCCCATTCCCGCTTGTCCTTGTCCGAACCGATTGCTTAGAGAACTTCAGGATACATATACATTATGTTCAATGTTCTTCCATTTTTTTTATGTGGAAGACTAGAGCTCAGGGAAAGCCCTTTGTACTGTAGACAATTTTCCAATTTTCAACTTACATACAGACCATGGAAAAAACACCTTTTAATAAGATCGAGACCAACAACTTTTAATGAATGCCTTTGCACATACATTAATAATCGGGTAAATAGGGCTGTAACTTTATTTATTTTAATTTTTTTCAAAACTGGTCGGGTCTCTTCGAGTAATTGAATAATTCGGGAAATTGTGAATTTTTTTCTAAATCTTTTGTTTATGCTTGACTTACAAACAGGTGAGAATCGGAATCAGAACACAATTGGCAAAATATTGTCGCCGTCATTTTGAATTTATGAGTTCTAATCACAAATTGGTTATTTCATCATCATAAATAGCTCCACAGCCTGTTATTGGCCTTGGCTTCCTGCAACATCCTCCTCCAGAACTGTCTGTCCCTGGCTTGGGGTCTCCAATTTCTTATACCTAGGGTTCGTAGATCCTCCTCTACGCTATCTGTATATCTCTTTTTTGGACGTCCTGTGCCTCTGTGTCCGTCTGGTCTCTTGTTCATAATAATTTTTGTTATGCTGTCATCACTGCTACGTTCAACATGTCCTGCCCATCGAATTCTGCTAATTTTTATAGTTTTTATGATGTTCGGATCTTTATACAACTGATACAATTCGTGATTGTATCTTCTCCTCCAAACACCATTTTCATTTACTCCTCCATATATTGTGCGCAGGATTTTTCTTTCAAAGCACCCCAGGAGGTGTTCTTCATTACTTCTTAGTGTCCAGGTTTCGGATCCATACAGTAGTATTGGCCTTATAAGGGTTCTGTATAGTTTAACTTTAGTCCTCCTTGATATGTTCCTTGTTAAGAAGTGTTTACGTAGCCCAAAATAGCATCTATTTCCCAGCGCCAATCTCCTTATGACTTCTGCCGTCGTGTCGTTATCTTTTGAGATTAGCGTCCCTAAGTATATAAATTCTTTTACACTTTCGATGTTATATGTATCAATGGTCATATTCTGGCGATCATTCCGTCTTTTAGAGATGCACATATATTTCGTTTTCTCTTCATTATTTGCTAGTCCGAATTTCTTTGCTGCTCTTTCTAGCAATATGAAGGCTTCTTTCATTGCTATGCTGGATCTGGCTAGTATTACGATGTCGTCAGCGTATGCCAACAGTTGTACCGACTTGTTGAAAATACTGCCCGCGGTGTTAATTCCTGCGTCTCTTATCACTTTTTCCATAGCTACGTTAAATAGTAAGCACGACAGGGCATCTCCTTGTCTTAGTCCTACTGTGGCGTTGAATGGTTCTGACAGCTCTCCTTCAATTCTTATTCTGCATATAACCTCTTTCATTGTCATTTTGGTCAAATCTACGAGGTGTTTGGGAAATCTTAAATACTCCATAGCTTTATATAATTCTTCACGTTTTATTTTATCATACGCGTTTCTGAAGTCTATGAATAGCGAATGTATGGTAATATTAAATTCATTTGCCTTTTCCAGGACCTGCCTAAGGGTGAAAATATGGTCTGTGGTGGATCTTCCGGGGCGGAAACCGCTTTGATAGTTTCCCAGAGCTGCTTCTGCGTAAGGCTGCAGTTTAACGTATAAAATATTTGATAATACTTTATATGCTACGTTCAATAGCGTGATACCTCTATAATTACGGCAGTTTAGCTGATCTCCTTTTTTGTGTATAGGGCACACAATGCCCTCGCTCCATTCCGATGGTATTCGTTTCTGGGTCCATATTAGTGTTACGATTTCATGCAGGCTTAATATTACGTTTTCACCTCCTTGTTTCAATAGCTCTGCTACGATGTTATCTTTGCCCGGAGATTTGTTGTTTTTTAGCTTTTTCACTGCGTCTTGTACGTCTTCTAATGTAGGCATGTCTCCCGCTAGTTCTTCTGCTAGTTCCGTGTTTTCTGTAAGGGGTTGCTCCTCATCTCGAGCTAGCAGTTCTTGAAAGTGTTCACGCCATCTAATTATAGACCAAGAGCCAGCGACGTATTTTGTGTTGTCATTTCATCCCTCATGAAAATTTCCACACTAAATCTTATATGCCTGCTTAACAATAAAACATACTTCTGGCAGCCCCCTGTGGCCGGGATGAACTACCCCAAAATTACAAAGAGGGTAAAAAATAAAGTTCAATTTTGTTATAGTATTACTCATGAATTTTCTGGAGATTATTTTTGATAGTATTCTCTATTTATAAAAATTACTGCCAGAACATTTACCCTTCACCTAATGCTTGCCAGAACGCTCTACATATTTATTTAAAGGGGTTTATTGCATAAATAGTCCATTCAAAACGCGAAGGGGGGTGTTCCAACATAACACCATTAAGAAAATCGAACCCTCCATGTATTTTGGGTCGCTGATTACGAAAATCGGGGTCCTGCGGTCCTAAAATATGGGCGTCGCCCTTAAAAACGAAAAAAATACTCCTTTTTTAAGGGGTTGTTCGCGATAATTTCTATAATAATGAAAAATAATCCAACGAAATACACTTTTCTCAATATTCATTTGCGAAGGTGGTTGATTTATATTAAATCAAGCCAAACCTTATAACAAGGGATAATCCTAAAGGGTAAAAACCACCCCTAAATCAACTGAAAATAAAAAAAATTGTAAAAATCTTTTTTTCTAGTTTATGCTCCAAATTCGATTTTATGAGTATTGTTAGCCAAAAATAAATTATTTTCAACCCTTAAGGGGTTAAACTACCCCTACAACTTTAGAAATCAACTTTAAACAAAAAAATAAGCAAAATTTTTTTTTATGCTTAATTATATTCAACACTTTACCCCATTAAGTCAGCCAAAAATTTTATTTTTTATGAAATAATTATTAAAACATTTGGAAAATTTATTTAAAATTTAAATTGGAACCTACGAAAAGAACGTTTTTTCAATGTATTTTTTTGTTTTGATTTAGGGGTGCTTTAATCCCTTTAAAAGGGGGTAAAATAAATTTTCCAAATGTTTTAATAGTATTTCAACAAAAATAATATTTTAATGTAAAATAAAAATTCAATTTTTTTCAAATTCAACTTTAATGTAGGGGTAGTTAAGTGGTGAAAATAAATAATTTTTGGGTTACAATACTCATACAATCGAATTTGAAGCATAAACTTGAAAAAAAAATTTACAAATTTTTTTATTTTCAGTTGATTTAGGGGTGGTTTTAACCCTTTAGGATTATCCCTTGTTTTAAAGTTTGGCTGATTTAGTATAAATCAACCACCAAATCGCAAATAAATATAAAAAAATGGATTTCGTTAGATTATTTTTCATTATTATAGAAATTATCGCAAACAACCCTTAAAAAGGGGTATTTTTTTCGTTTTTAAGGGCGACGCCCATATTTTAGGACCGCAGGACCCCGATTTTCGTAATCAGCGACCCAAAATACATGTAGGGTTCGATTTTCTTAATGGTGTTATGTTGGAACACCCCCCTTCGCGTTTTGAATGGACTATTTATGCAATAAACCCCTTTAAATAAATATTTAGAGCGTTCTGGCAAGCATTAGGTGAAGGGTAAATGTTCTGGCATTAATTTTTATAAATAGAGAATACTATCAAAAATAATCTCCAGAAAATTCATGAGTAATACTATAACAAAATTGAACTTTATTTTTTACCCTCTTTGTAATTTTGGGGTAGTTCATCCCGGCCACAGGGGGCTGCCAGAAGTAACTTTTATTGTTAAGAAGGCGTATAAGATTTAGTGTGGAAATTTTCATGAGGGATGAAATGACAACACAAAATACGTCGCTGGCTCTCCCTCTATTAGAACTGATTCTTTGGTACTTAAGATCTCTCAATCCTTATTTTTGCACATGGTTATTCTGGGCTTGAAACCGACTCGTTGCTCCTTTACTTTTTTATATAGTTTCCTGACATCGTTTCGGTTGTTCGCTTCTTCTATTTTCAACATTTCGTTTTCCCAGTACTCCTTTTTCTTCGCTTTGTGCACTCTTTTCTCCTGTCTCCTTTTTTCTTTGTATGTCTCAACTGCATTTCTCGTTCTGTGTTTCTGTATCATTACTTGATATGCTATATTCTTTTCCTGTGTTACACGGGTACACTCATTGTCGAACCATTCATTTCTGCTTTCACGGGGTTCGTATCCTAGAGTATTTGATGCTGATTCTTTGATTAGGGTCTTCAAGTTATTCCATTTAACTTCTATGTCTTCGGCGTTGTGATTATTTGCATTTATCACTCTTCTATTTATTTCTTCCACATATTCTTCTTGTTTTGCTTCTTCTTTTAATAATTTCACGTTAAATTTTCTTTCCCTGCGGTTTCTTCTTTCGTTTAGTGTCGATATTCTGCTTCTGATTCTCGTCCCAATCATATAATGGTCGGAGTCGATGTTTGCACCACGATATGATCTGACATCTAGTACTTCTGAACAGTGACGCGCTTCTATAAGTATATGATCAATTGGTTATTTACGACCTTAAAAACCCTAGATTTGAATCGGAACACAATTTACAAATTCGGCCATATTTGCGCGGCCATTTTGAATTTCGAGCGGAATTTCGAAAATCGGGCTTCGAGATGCATCATAACATAGGAGACCCCACGGCCCGTCATGAAAAATTTTGAAGCTTTACGATGACCAGTGCGCTCACTATAGCGCACACATACATACATAGGTACATACAGAAACTTTCTCTTATCTATACCCTGCAAACATTTTCTCGTCTCGTCGCTTAAACGATTCGTTTACGAGTCGAGAATTGCTCGCCAAAAACTTGTTTCTCGACTCGTCCCTTTAGCGATTCGTTTAGGATTCGAGAATCACTCGCCAAAATCTTGGCTCTCGACTCGTCGCTTTAAAATCGTCTTTACGATTCGAGAATCACTTGCCGAAATCTTACTATGCAAAAATAAAAAAGATTTAATATATAATATCCATTATAAGCCCTTGTTTTTTTATATTTTTTGTACAATTTCTCCCCGCCCCCATCAAAGAAAATCGAGTCGTCAAAGCGATTTGCTATAGCATTCCGTTTTCATCTTTTACAAATCGATATCGTTTCGATAACGACTCTCGTCTCGAAGTCTTCTCGAAGATTTCGCGACTCGTTTTCGAGTCGTTCTCGAGTCGTAATGTTTGCAGGGTATTAATAAAAGAAAGTTTCTGTATGTATGTATGTACGTATGTATGTATGTATGTATGTGTGCGCTATAGCGTGCGCACCAATCATCGCAGAGCTTTGAAATTTCGCACGAAGGTCCGTGGGAGTCTCCCATGAAACACCTCGAAGCCCGATTTTCGAAATTCAAAATGGCCTCTGAAAAATGACCGAAATTCAAAATGGCCACCCAAATATGAATTCGCAAATTGTGTTCCGATTTCAATGAAAGTGGGTTGGGGTTTTTAAGGTCGCTAATCACTAATCATTGTGGTAAAAATTTATAAATTCAAAATGGCCGCGCCAATATGGCCGACGAATTTGTCAATTATGTTCCGATTCCAGTGAAAATCGGTATTTAGGGTTTTTTGAGGTAGTAAATAACGAATTTATGATCACAACTTATAAATTCAAAATGGCCACGTCAATATGGCTGACGAATTTGCCAATGGCGTTCCGATTACAATGAAAATCGGTATCTGGGGTTTTTAAAGGTAGCAAATAACGAATTTATGATCAGAACTTACAAATTCAAAATGGCCGTGCCAATATGGCTGACGAAATTTTCTAATCGCATTCAGATTGCAATGAAAGTGGATATCTAGGGATTTTTAAGGTTGCAAATAAAGAATTTATGATTAAAATTTATAAATTCAAAATGGCCGCTCCAATATGGCCGACGAACTTGCCAATTGTGGTCAGATTCCAATGAAAGTGTATATCTAGGGGTTTTCAAGGTTGCAAATAACGAATTTATGATCAAAACTTATAAATTCAAAATGGCCGCACCAATATGGCCGATGAGTTTTCCAATTGTATTTCGATTCCAATGAAAATCGGTATCTGGGGGTTTTTAAGGTAGCAAATAACGAATGTATGATCAAAACTTATAAATTTAAAATTTCGGGACCAATATGGCTGATGAATTTTACCAAATAAGTGCTACTTCCCTGTCAGCTGTATGTAGGTTTGTGGGGCCTATCGACACCACATTCAAATATTAAATATCCTTTTTTATTTTGTTTTATGTTATTTTAGTTTATTTTATTTATAGTTTGTCACATTTACAACGTTGCGCTTATTTACAAAAGTAATTTATATACGCTACTAATTTACTAATTAATTCACTACCGTGAGGTGAGATTTTTAGTTCGCGATTTTAGTATCTTTACTTTACTTTCTTTTTGACACACCAGCTTAATAATTAATATTATTAGGCAGAACAAAAAAGAACCAAAAACCCTCGCCTATTTTCTGGAATATTATTCATTAAAAATAGCCGAGTGTTTCGCGTATAGTGCAGAGAGTAGAGTACAGTGATATGCTCCTACAGGTTGTTCAAGAGTTGGGAAATCTGAAAGTCTTCACATCCTAGCTCCAAATGGAAGAACATTGAACATAGTGAATCTTGGTCATTTCCCCTATTGTCGTGAAGTTTGCCATGCGATCGAGTGTACCTATAAAATCCTCGGCGAATAAAAGGTAAATCGCCACAATTACAAAGAAAAGGGAAGGGCCCTCCACTGCCATCAAGAGGGTAAACGATGCCATGATCTATCGCATCCAAAAAGTGCGATCGGTAAGAACGGGACGGAGGCTGTGTTCGGGACGAACACTAAGTAAGAAGGGAGCAGTGTAACGGCTAACGGAAAAGAGAAAGTTAAAATTCCAATTCACCGAGAACTTTCATGTTCAGGGGCATCTACTTGAATGCATTAGGGTGTCCCTTATTTTGGAAAAGTCCCGATTTTTTTGAGTGCTCCCCTAAATCAAAAGTAGAGGCCGAAAAAATAATTATGACGCAAAAAAAAGTCGAAATACAAAATTATAAACCGTCCCCCACGCAGGTTGAATTTTAAATGCGATTTAACATGGGTTTTCGTTTTTTTAGGTTCAACCAAGCGTTGAGCACTTGATTTCCATCGGTTCAATTCGCTTAATACGAATATCATGTCAAAAACCGGTTTTGACTAATGACAGCTGTCAAAAAAGCTCTCAATAAAAATTAACCACAAAAAGGTTTCCAAAATCATTTCTTCAAGATTTGTTGTTTCTTTCACTTTTTTCCTTCCGCGGACAGTGCACACATAAATTTTTTTTATTTAAAGGCGTTGCAACGCACGCGGGTATTTTGCTAGTTAATAGATATACATAGAGGTGTTTTAGACGGTGCGCTTCAGCGCATGTGCCTCACGAACGTTTGGTAATGAAGGGAGGAGTGGGAATGAAGAGAGGTACCACCCCACTTCTCCCTTTATCCACAAAGCTCGTGAGGCACATGCGCTGGAGCGCACCGTCTAAACCGGCTCATAGACACCAAAATTAAAGTTTGCTAGCAATTCCATTATCAAATTTATTTTACAACACCCACATGAGTTAATTTTTTTATGTAAAAAACTAGCACTCACACCCCTTTTGTACTATCGACGGCTCTATGATTAGGCCTAACTACAATGGCCTTAAGACGTCTTAAGACTACTTATGATTTTTTACGCTACTATGGGGCTAGAACAAGTAACCACAATAGGGCCCCATACACTACAAGGTTTTATGCGTACAAACAAGGCGTTCAAACAAAGATTGACAGTGTGTGGTGAATTTCGTTTTTGGTTTTATGTTTGTCACAAGTTTGTCCCAAATATCAAAACGTTTTGATTTTTTCGTGGTTTTATCTGACAGTTCTCTCCATAACATAAAAAAAGTCTGCTCTGGTGTTGTTTATTTTGTTTCGGTGTTTTTAGTATTTAGCTGTATTTATTTATTTAGTTTTGCTGTAAAACCTTATAGTGTATGGGCAGGCTTAGCGTACAAACAAGTTTGTCACAAAGACTGCGGGACATGTTTGTACGCATAAAACCTTGTAGTGTATGGGGCCCTAATGGCCTTAAGACAATCTTTCGTTCTCTTTCGCAAACTTTCGTTAAGTCTTAAGGCTACGCTCTTCAAGAAAGTGGCGTTTGCGATTGATATTTAATTTGGCGTTTTACAAAAATTAAAGTATCAGTGGAAATATAAGAAAAAAGATTATTTGAAATAAGGTGCTCTGTGGAAAAGATATTTAATAATGGAATATTTGGATTTATTAAAGGATTTAACAACATTAACTAAATTAGTGAGCGAAGTGATGCGAAAAAAAAGAAATCGCGGTCGTGTAGTGTTCGAAAATTATATACAGACCGTTCTAAAAATGGTTATTATAAAACCACTTTTTTAAAAATGAAAGGGACCGATATTGGACAATTTTACATCCAGTATAGCTTTATTAAACTAGACGTCTTTATTTACTCCAAACTCGATTTGTTGTGATTACCTTTTACAAATGTCAAAACGTCTTAAGGCTATTATAGCTGAGCTTAAGATTCATTAAGATTTGACAGAAAATTAGCCAGTCTTAAGAGAATTTGACGAGAAATCTTAAGACGTCTTAAGACCATTGTAGTTAGCCCTATTGAGCTTGATGCACTCTAGCCGGGAAGATTGTACAGAGAAGGCTGAAAGCCAACACGTGGTTTTATTTCATTTGCTCCCATCCAATACTTCCGCCACAGGAGTAGACTTCACCAAGGATCACAAAAGAAGAAAAATTACGCTTTGAAAGATTAATTTTAGATAGCGTTCGTTATGCTAAGTGAAAAGTCGTAACTGCCAGTGAATAATGGCAAATTATTTTCGACCTTAAAAGTTATACCTTAGAAGCCATCTAGTTTCAATTAACATTTGAAATGGCTTTACTGACTACCTTCATATTCATGACTGTTTAAGGAAACAATAAAGCATTTAAATTGAGAAGCAACAATTATAATTTTATTACAATTAACACTAGAATAGGATAATCTTAAAAACATAATTTAAATTCAAAATTTCCCATTTAAGTTGGCGTAATTTCAATCAGATTTCTCGCGCTGCACAAATAATGGCTAAAAACTGGATAGTCGAGAACGTCCAGAGGATTAAAATGAAAAGCTTTCATGAAGCCGTATAGTATACCCATGATCATGGTCTGGAAAAAGCAATTGAATTTACAACAAGGTAATCGCGACCAAGATCGAAATGCATAATTCAGACCGGATCGTTCATTGGCAAACAATAATCTCATCTTGTCAAAATTTATGGACGCGGCCATAGCCGCGGGATCTCTTTCTGTGGCTAGATGGAGTGCTTGAATATAAATTGACAAGTGACATAAATTGGTTTCTAGTCAAATGTTTTCCAGATCTCTCACGTTGAAGTGGCCGACCTGCAGCCATAAAATCCCGATCACCCAATACCCAATCCCGAAACCAACCAACAGACTCGGAATCGATCTTGATTATATATCCACAACAGAAAATGTTTACTATTTGGCCACCACAGCTCTGACTCCACAAACTCACAAGATTCTGCCTGGCCTGTTTTAGCTTTGGATAGAAGCTTATAGAGAGGAAACGAGAATAGGAAATGGAATTTTTGTTATGTTAACCTCATATGGAATTTAAAGACTGTGTATTTTATTTTATAACCCAGTTTTATGTTCCAATCAATGCAGCTATTCAGTACTTAGAGATACTATAGCAGCTAAGTCTGGGGAGCTGTGTGGAAAATGCACTCTGTGTCTCTCTGAAAGTGAAGCCTAGAGGACGGTCTGTCTAGAGGTGTAAGAGATTGGCTCGATAAACACAAGCGGATTGTTGTGCAACAATTTGAAAGGGAAACTGAACCTCGTTAGTCAGATATATTGATTTCATAATCATGAGAACAGATTATTTTGGAAAGATTTTTCATTTATGATAAAATAAGAGGATTTTATGCTTGATTATTTCTTGATGGAGCTGTGTTAATTGATTTCGTTTTTTTTTATTATTCACATTTTGCAATAGTGTTGGATGTTGTGAAAGGCATAACGTCAGACACTTAACAATAAAACTGCATTCATCTAACATCGCTAAAAACATTTTATAATTTAAAATAGATTTGAAGCTTTTTAACGTATTTCACAAAGTTTTAATATAAATTATAAAAAAAAATTGAAAAATGAAGCTTTTGTTTTAGTGACGTCATAAAAGCTACGTGAACCCTAAAAGCTTTTTTATATTGCTTTAATTAGTTTATAATTTCCAAATGTGGTAAACTGGAACATGAAGGTGTAAAATCAGGAGAAATACTCATTCACATTTTGTAGACTATAGAAACGATTATATCTGCTTCAATAAAAAAGAGCTGTGGGGTACCATGACAGAAATGAGTTCCCCGAGAAAACTGATAGAACTGTGTAAAATGAGGATAGAACATTGTGAGAATACAAGGCCTCAATTCAATAAACGAGTCATATGATCACTCGCAGTGATCATTTTTTTTATGTTGCATGGTAAAGCCACAACTACTGTCGTAAAAGGAAGTTTGCGTTTCTCCCTCTTAAAAAGTTTTGCATCGCCTGCAATCGACTCAATTGTAAATTTTCCGAGGATGGGGCCAATCTGGTATTGGACTATGATGCTCCATATGGATCTACTCTGTTTTTCACGGTATAGCAGAAAATATCTTATACGCAGTACACAGCAAAGTTGTAACGGGATTTTTTTGAAGACCTGGGTATCGCTCGATGGTTGAACGAGGAATTAGATAGATCAAGTGGCCGTCAGCTGCAGATGAAGAGCTATTGTGGAGGATGTTAAAAGCTTGACTGGAACCCGCAAGGAACCCGTTTAGTGGGAAGACCGAGAAAAACGTGGAGGATAACCCTATTAGCAAAGGGAGTGGGAGATCATGGACGGATCTGAGAGCTATCGCGCAAAACAGAGACCGCTGGAGGGCAACTGTTTCCGCCGTATGTCCCAAGAGGGATTAATGGGGAATAAGTAAGTAAGTAAGTATCTGCGGTATGTTTGTGATAGCACAGGGCTCAAGAAGCCTATTTTTGTTCAGCATTCTTATTGCCAGTATACAAAGCCGTCTGTCTTAGAAGCAAGTCCGAAAAAGTATGAACGTCAAACAAGTGGATCATTTTATAATGTGCTGAGTCTGGTTAAATTGAATCAACTCAATACTTCATCTGCTGTTGCTTTTGCTCATCATTTGATAAGCACTTGGTACTCAATGTGTCTTATCCATCCATCGCATATGAAAAGACATTCTAAATTGAGTCGAAAACTAGGAAAGAGTGGTAAGAATCTCAATATATCTCATGTTTTATTAAAAATTGATAGTGTCGAGTATTCGTCTCACTAAATGAGCAGAGTTTTCTTCAGGACTCGTGAAGTGTACAAGTGCCTCAAAGAGCTCAACTCCAATAAATCCACTGGCCCCGACAATATTCCCCCTTTCGTTCTTAAAAAATGTGTTTCACCTTTGGCTAAAGTTCTGCGCAAACTCTACGCCCTTTCATACTCCTCCGTCAGCCCATGTTCAGCCTATACCGAAAAAGGGTGACTTTAGCGACCCCTCTAACTACCGCCCAATAGAAATCACTTCTTTTCTCTCCAAAATCATAATCTCGAATTAGATCTAAAAGATCTACTGGCGACCTCCTTGTATGCCTAACTGAGCACCTCTACCAAAGCATTCATCGTTTTGGTGAATCCGGCCTGGTTGCTCTCGATATCTCCAAGGCCTTTGACAGAGTATGGTGCTCTATTGACTAAACTCCAAGCTATTGGTATTGACTCTCTTCTAAAGAACTGGATTGAGAGTTTCCTTTCTGACCATTCAATCAAGGTAGTATTGGACGGCGTCGAATCTATTCCCCACACCATCTCTGCAGGTGTTCCCCAGGGCTCTATTCTATCACCAGCTCTCTTCCTAGTTTTTATAAATGACCTTGTCTCAATCCCAATCCCATCCAACTCACTTCACAGCTTTGCTGACAACAGGACTTTGCGTTACTCGTATAGCTTCGATAATGCAAGACAAACACGTGCCAAACCTTGTCTGCATGACCGTGAACTTTTGTACACTTCAATCAACAGGGATATAACACTGATTCTAGATTGTCGCCTAAAGAATCGTGTAGAATTCAACGCACTGAAAATGAAATACTGTCTCTTTTCTAACAAAACCAGCTCCACAATTCCTTCCGTTTCAGTGGACGGTCTAGAACTGACGGCAGAACCGTCTCAATATCTTAGGCATAACATTAACCGAAGATCTGCGTTGGAATAATCATACATATATTCCAAATTGCTAAACAAGCATCACAATGCTTTGGATTTCTTAAAAGGTGCAATTTCCTCCTTCAGCCCCTATATTCGGCCCGTCCTCGAATTCAACTCATATATCTGGGCAGAATCCCCGAGTACCACCTTAGCGTTACTAAAGAAGGTGCAAAACCGCGCTCTCCAATTTACTGGTAATGGCGCCATTTCCATCGAAATATATAACCTCCTGCCTGCACGGCAATGTTTTTTCCGCAACACAAGACTAGCCCTTTCGGCTCAACCCCACTGTCTTCAGCCCTTATTTTCATGCACACATCAGTCTAGAAATTCGTTCTTTTCGAGAACAGCTCGACTGTGGAACAACCTCCCACAGTCAGTATTCCCGAACTCATACAACATCCAGGAGCTCAAACGCAAGGTCCATCGCCATCTCCGCCCCCTCCTCCGCCGCAACTCCCCTTAACCTATCTTGTCCTTTCTCTATCTTTCTACAAGACATCTAACCATGACGGATTGGTAGTACAAAGGGTGTCACCTAAGCTTACACTTACAAAAAAAAATTAACAGCAAGACTCTTTCTATAAAAAAATAAAGTGAATGGTTAAACAACCAAACAAACCGTTCTAAACACTACTGACCTATACCCAGTGCTACCTTGCAAAATAGCATAAAACTACCAACTTGAAAAAATTAAACGATCAACATTCTATAGTAAAATCCCAGAAAATTACCAAAGCACATTTTCAACTTTTACTTAACACAAAAAAAAATTAATAAAAATTATTACTTTACATAACAAATATTGACATCTGAGAATTATTGACTACTACCTTACCTAGTTTACCTGTAATTTATTCGCTAGTTGTCATTTAGAATTTCATCATCACCTTAATTACTCAATACCATATTCTCAAAGCCCATTAGAATAAATTTCAGCGGTATCTAATCTTATCTTTGCTCAAATGACCAAACTAGACACCTGCAGATCTAAGAAAAGGAAGTCACAGCGACAAATGGCACCTCCGACAGATAAATTAATCTGACGAAGACAAGCCGCCGTGTCCATTGGTTAAGGTCTTTTCAAAACTACTATACTACTACTCACTATAGATGCAGCTAGCCAAGAAGCAAGACGCTAGCGCATTCATATCTCCTCTTATTGTTGCAAATAAACTTCATAAATTGACAGTTGCGCGAGTGTAGTTAACGATCCCATCGTGCCGCGATTGTTAAGTACGAGTACGTCAAGATTGTCGAGGCTGCGCAAATGGTTGCAGCAGCGTCTGGAATGCTGCATAGTTTTTTAATAACCGCTGCCAGATTGAAATGCTTAAAGTAAAAAAAAAAATTATTGTTAACATGGTATAAATTATGTCTTAGAACAAGGTAATAAACCCAGCAAGAAAATTGCAATGAGTGCAGCAGAAAAACCCTAGTTACCTTTTGTAAGAGTCATAAATTAGCATTAATGAGACCAGGTATAGTACGCGTCGCTCTATGCAAACAAATTGCTGAAACTGCAGTTCCCACCGTCACAATTCAAACATTCAAATTCGAAAACATATTATAGAGCGCAAGCCCCGTTACTGTGTGTATATATGTATGGTGGCATCAAGACTCTAATTAATTACAAGAACATTGACAAAGATACCTATCGAATCCGTAAAAACAAGGTGAACTGCTGGATTGGCGCATTCAAAGTTTTAATCTTCATCGTACATGTGCCCTTTGTTTATCTCCGAGTACAAAACTGGTATCGGGCCAGGTAAATCATTATTCTCACAGGCTAGACAAACTCGAGCAGACTTTGTCTTGGATTTGAATTGATTAAATGAAATGCCAACAGCGGAAGACATTCCCAAACGAGCTAGACTTGAAGCAGATTAGAACTTGACCTGACTTCCAAATTTGGTGACTTCTCATGCAATTAGACTGGTAACTAGATAAACAAACCAGTAACCCAGGTAGATGGGTAACTTTACCCGATGAACGTGAGCTCATACTCTCGACGTTATTCTTTGGTGTACACACAGAGCTGTATCGGCATGAAATCGATTTAGATGAGTCCGTAATGAGCTTTGATTGATTTCAGGTAAGTTTCGTTTTGTTTACATTGGATGATACTTGACTGAACTTCGACATAATTAAATTTAAGGAAGCATAATGAACCAAATAGACACTATTGATCCCATGTTGTGATTCTGTTTACAACCTTTTTCACATTTTTATGTAATCGATAAAGTTAACTAAACAAATTTCCTATGTAGTGAGACGAAGGCGCCTTCAATAATGTAACGAATACAGCTATCCTAGAATCCCTGGCGGAGTTTGGGGTGGAGGCAACGCTTAGCCGATGGAAAGCTACCATGCTGCAAACCAGAGAGATTCATGTGGATCGTGGAAGCTATAAAATTACCAGGAGGGTTAGTAGGAGCACATCACAGGGAGGAGTGCAGACTCATCTTCCTCAAGGCAAAGCTTACAGGTGGCGACCCCCACATACAAGGCACAGGGTCTGGTAATCAAGCCAACAAGTGTTTTTGACATCCTTTTTACTGCGCCCTAACAATTCCTTGGCCTCGATAAAAGGCCCAGCAAGGAACCGCTTCGAGTTGGCTAGTCCGGGTGGAATTTCGACTTGGTCCTACGGGACCTTATCGCCTTGATAGCCGATTGCACCAGATGGTGAAGTGCTGTCTCACTGCCTGGTACGTATGCTGGTAGGAGGTTAGAGGTTGGCGCTGAAGATCAATTTCCCTTATCAATCGTCTCCATTGTCTTCAAGGCAAAAGACGAGAGATTTATCGGCCTGAAAGATTTAGCCAAGGTGTAATCCGAACGGGGCTGTTAGCTGCCAAGCAGATGTTGTCTGTGTGAAGGGCCCATCGATTCACCCGAGATCTACCGGCTTTTTACTAGAGCTTTGTGGAGTTTTGCTGAGTCTCAAATCTCTTTCCACCATGGAGTTTTCCTATTGCGTGTCCCCATCAGAACAGACAGTTATTGTTGTAAGCAGCTATAATGTGCCCCGTAAGGATAAGTTCGCGGTTAGTTTCACATCCATAGAAGATTTAATTGAGTATCATGAAACCCTTCAATATGTGCCAAGTTCGTCACGAAAGGCTTCCCAGTCCGTGTATCTGAGATTCCTATATGTCCTCACTATTTGCAAGGACTCACCCATCTTAAAAAGGATGTATTTGTGGTCTGAAAACGATGGCTCATCTGCGATCCACCTGTCACTCACATAATAAGCAACGTGTTGAGTGGCCAGCGCGTCATGTCTCCTTCTGTTTGTCGAAGGAAAAATCCATGCCGCGGTTTAGTGTGTCCAGATTAGTAGTTAAGACATAATCAAAAAGGTACTCAACCCTCTTGTTTACTCCACTATTGCGCCAGGCGTCATAGTGACCTTTCGGATCACTACGATGATTTGCAGACCGCTCTTATTAGAGTGATCCACGGCACCCTTGAATTCCTTGGGTCCCCGGAGTCTGTTTGCAGGTTTGCTAAGCATAAAACAATCATGCTCTTGCTGCCCTCTGCTAATCTTCATCTTCACCACTGCCAGGTCTCTCGATCTTTTATCTATGGGAGGAAAGAAGTTAGTGTTTTTAATATAAAGCACACAGTTCCGAGCATCGCCGCCCTCATCACTGCATGCAGTGCTATCCGCCGTATAGTGCCGTTACTTATCCATGGCAAGCACTCGCCAGGGCTCCCTTATCAATTATCATGTATCTTCCTGGAGTTTCACTGAAGAAATTTTTTCGCTTCCCAATGCGCGACCTAACGCCTATTCACCTCTTCATAAAAATGTCAATATTTTCTGTAAGATATCTTTCAAAATATTAGAAATATACTTTTAAACCAATGAATTTACGAAATACCATGCCAATATAAGTTCATCATTCACATTTCCTATACAATTACAAAGATGTTTTTGAAATTGAAAATTCATACTTAAAGCTAACTAAATGACACTAATTGCAACATTTATTTTTATAGAAAAAAATCAACTATAATATAATAACTGACTTCGACACAATACTTCATTTCTTACACTGATTTACATAAAGACAGACTTTAATGATCCAGAGCGACCATGACGTGCTTTGGATGGCGAGTAAGGTAGACATGTCAGTTACTTTCTTTTGAAAATCGTTCCCCCATTGCCTTCTAACAAAATCATCAGTCATAGGCTTTTCGCGTCTAGCTGTCTGCACAAGGAGGTTATTAATGATATTTATGAAATTAATATAATGTAACCGATATTGACACATTAATGTTGTACAAGAGAATAGATTTTTCAGTGCATGGTAATTTTCAAGGTGCTTTCGATGTATGTAAGAGATTAATTTTTAAAAGATGTAATGAAAATATCATTCAACGGACCGAAAAACTATTAATTTGCACGATGTTGCGGCTGATTTTAACCTCCATAATGTAATTTGGCTGATGTCCTCTAATAGCACCAGTATCTCCGGCAGAAAAAAACCTAAGGTAGAATTTGAACGAAATTATTGACCTTTGTACGCGAGTCCCTAACATTACATATTAAAGAATTTACCAACTTAATCCTCTTCTTACACAAGGCTTTACTCTGTTAAAGCTGATTCAAAACTTAGTGGAACTAACCACTAGTCATCGCTAGTTTCCAATATTTATCTTTCACTACAAATAAACCAACTCTGCAAAGAACTGCCAATCATAATCGAACAATCCTGCTGCTTTATATAGTATGTATCACTAAAATTGTATAGATAGAAATCTTCCATTTTTTTAAAGCCTAACGGGAAAAAAACGAACATAATTGAAACTAATAGAAACTAAAGAATAATTGAAAATGGGGTTGTATATAATACACTAGGGTTCATCGAAAGATTCACATTGACCGAAGATCCACGATGAAACAACAACTCCAAATCGCTTATCAGGCTTCCCAATGCATGTGCTTCGTCAAGAAAGATAAGGAAACCTAGCGATTAAGGCGAGGAGGCTTCGGATTAAGGCTTCAATTCCATGGAGCACGAAGAAGGAAAATTATTCGAAGAAGTGCGAAAGGAAAACCTGCAAAGAAAATTCAACAATCATAACAATCCATAACAATTAAACCAACCGGTATTCTATGCAAGATCTTAGGAGTAGTCTAGAATGGCATCCTAACTACACAAACTATCCGCACAGGCATCATAACGGCCTCGATTCCCGAATCCGGCGGATAGGAAGGGAGTGCGGATTTGACATTTTGCGATTCCCTTATTCGCCGTGTGGGTGTAATCGTAAATCTTAACGTATAGCTATGCCAACCTTTAAACGATTTCCGAGAACAAAATTAAGGAATATCAACTTAAACATACGCCATTTTGGACATAAGTGTCAAATCCGCACTCACTTCCGATCCGCTGGATTCGGGAATCGAGGCCAACATTTGGGTAGGAAAGTACCCCTTGAAGAGTGCTTTGAAAAGAAAAGTTGCATGACTGTGCGCTCCGCTGGAAGCCATTCGCTAATATGTAAAATCGGTAAAGTAGGATTGAATTTGTCAAAAAATATAATGAATATTGCACTTTTGAAAACTAAATTTAATTTGGAAAAAATTACACCTATAGTAAAATATGGTGGAGACTTCGATAAGCTGTGTTCCAAAATTCGAGCAAAGTTCTCGCAAGCAGTTGGCTTCTACTCGTAGCTATTTCTCAACAAAGGCTCATGCCTCATGTAGCTACGAGTAGAAGCCAACTGCTTGCGAGAACTTTGCTCCAATTTTGGAACACAGCTATAGTTAGGGGTTTAATTTCGGTAAAAAGAGCGAGTTGTCTTGTCTTCATCAAAAGATCGTGGGTTGCTATTGAATATCGCCTTACGAAAGCTGCATTCATTACCCAACGCCGCACTTGAATACTCAATGGGGTTTTTGTAGGACATCGCAAGAAAAGAGTCTTTAAAGAGGAAATTTTCTGGAGCCAGGCTCAGAAAACTGAAGACTGTTCTAAGTTTAAACGGCCAATTTATTTAAAACAGTTAAAACGACTAACAAAAACGAGTAAAGGCCGGGCCACACATATCCGCACCGCATGACGGCCGTGTGTTGGGCAACACACGGAGAGAAATTAAACGAGTAAAATTTGACGCGGTGCGGACACGGAGACGCGGAAATGTGGGGACTGACTGATAAGATTTCACTTGTTTACTTTTTCTCCGTGTGTTGTCCAACAACGAGTGCGAATTGACACAACTGAAACAGCTAGAAACAGTTACGATCATGCGTTAGAAGTTCCCCGTCGGTGAGAGAAAGGTAAGTCCTGGAGGCGATATGCCAGTCGTTATCGAGAGTAGAGCACTTACTCAGACAAGAAGAAAAATGAGTTGAGAAGATCAGCTCAACCCATATCTGACGATGATTCTACGTTGCGTGTTCGGAAGGCCAACACGATTCGCCAAATAATTGTGCAAGTATTAGACCATGAAGCGGACCAACCTACTATAAAAGCGGCATCCAGGGCTCTGTACATAAAAAGCGAGATATCACAAAGGCAGCAATTATGGCGATATAATGTTGTGGAGTATCTCGTATAAGGATTATATTGATCAGAGTTTAACCCCCAGCAGGCAATGGAAAAATGCCTAGCGTTTCAATACTCAACCCAATACCTCGTTATAGATTTGATAGAATAGGAAGATTAGAACTGTACGAAGCTATGGAAGAATTCGACATCTCAAAGAAACTGAAATGATTATGTAGATTAACCATGGTAATGCGGCCAAATAAAAACGTATTGAATTTCGACAACTGAACGATCTGGCCCCAACTATCTTAAATTCGGATGTGACGATAAGAAGCACTACCCTCCACAAATCCACTTAAATACTTGCTTAGGCAGAATACATCCACATCAATGGTAGAACACCAAATGCTTTTACCCAGAGAGAGCGGGCGACACGAAAATTGGGGCTGCTAATTCAATAAAGCAAACCAGAGTACATTGAGCCTACCTGTGAGGCGATGTAACATTGGTGATTTTGAAGTAGTGCAATCCTTCGTCTACCTTGAGTCAATACTTACAGCCAGCAACATCATGAAACCAGAAATACTTGCACGATCTCTGTCACAGTTCTTCAAATCTAAGCCTTTGCTTCATAAGGCAATGTTCTTAAGCAAGTATATGTGAGAAGCCAGAACTGAATTGCGGTCGCAGAGTTGCCTAAGCAAGTGCCTCTTCCTCATGCGTCCCTTAGATTCCCCTTAACCTTCTTCTTCTTCGTTAACGGCTCTACAACCGTGATCCGGTCCTGGCCTCTCGCAAATGTCCACCGGTCCCGATGTTATCCAGTTTAGCATCCCTAAGCTCTGGGTGTCTTGGTCTACGCCATCCTTCCAGCGGAGATTATATCTCCCTCGCTGTCGCACCCCATAGATCTTACCGCAGAGAACTTTCCCTTTAACCTATCCTAACCTTAAAGATAAGCTTGCTCCTAAACGATGCACCATGAAGTGAACGACATGACAGACTGGTAGTACAAAGGGCGACACCTGACCTTAGCCTCATCAAAAACCACCTAACGTAGATAGATAAAATAGCCAAACCAAATGCAACGAAATCGTAAAGATTTTGTTTGTTAACAACCTATCCTTAAGGAACGATAAGCCAATTTAAACAACACCATGATTGATTAACTTCAAATTAAAATTTTATTCCAATAAATACTTTTTAAATTAACTTATTCCCGCCTCCTACCAGACCGATGTTTCCTAGGAATCAGATCCGAATCTGAATAATTATTACCAGTCGGAGGTGGAGGAAACGATTGTCTAACATAAGAACAATATCTAACATAGTCTCTTATTTGAGTCATTTGATTCCAGTAAAGATTTGTCCAATTAGCATAAGCACTCTGATATTGAAAGTTATAATCATGTTGGACCGTAAGCCTTTCTGGCCTGATCTCCTCTGTTTCATGACTGGATGTCTGTATTGTGTCTATAGTTGAACAACTTTCACCGGAACTCGACGATAATCCATCTTCTGAAGAACTATTGTCGGTGTATTCACTAGAATCATGGTAATCAGTACTGGTTACAATGCCAGACGATTCAACAGATGATGTCTTCTCATCAAAACCACTGCTAAGTATTGAAGGATTCGAGTCAGTGGAAATACTTTCACGGCCGCTTTCAGAGAGTTCTTCAACACGATCATTCCTACGGGACGTGTTATGACGTCGTTCTTCGGGTGGTTGCTGGATTTCATTTTCAGAGTCACTACTAGAAGGAACTTCCTTGTGTATTACGTAGGTAACTCCCGAGGAACTTGGAATGGGACTTGTGCTTTTATTTGCTTCGGAACTTGTCGATGGTGCTGGAACTGAACTAGTGGACGTCGTGGGGCCAGTTGTAGTCGACTGATTTGAATCTGTTGAATTTTTTTTCGAGTCCTGTTTTTCATAGTCAGCAAATAAATCGGAGTTTGAAGATTCTGATACATCAACATCGATGACTAAAGATTTAAATTCAGGGATAAGTTTTGGAAGTGAGATATCTTTGGAATAAGTTTTATTAAGGTTCAATGATTCTGCTGATTTTGGATTGGGGTTTTCTGTCGTTTCTATTAGCTTGTCAACAATATCCTTCTGACTTTCATTACTATCTTTTTCTACTTCCATATCATCTTCTACAACCGCTTTTTTGTAATCATCAAATATATCAGAAATTCTATTTTCAATTGAAGATTTTTCGGAGTTTATTACTAAATCCGCAAATGGTGATCGTTTTTTCTTCTTTTGATCTAAAAACATTTTGCTAACTTGAATCGGTTTAGGCTTTAATTCTGGCTTAAAATTAGTTTTATTTTTTCCTTCATCTTTTTCCTGTTCTTGTAACACATCACTGTCCGCTGTTATACTGCTAGCATCATCAAGAGTGACGGCACTATTTGATGTGACTTTATTTGAAGAAGCTGAGCCCATTGGCTTCAAGTTTGTATTATTTTCATTAAAATCGGTTTTTTTATCAATCATAGACAAGAGCAGTTCTACTTTAAGATTATTCGAGTTATTTTTGTCTTGCTTGTTTTGATTAAGTAAATCATCGGATATTTCAGGTTTACACTCTTCCTCCTTATCAATGCCTTTGTTAGCATTTGTGATATTTTTATCCGGATTTAAGTTGAATACTCCTAAGTTCTTCTGTTCATTCTCTAAATCATTAAAATTCCATAAATCTGGTATGTTACCTTCCGGAAATTTCAGTACTTTCATGTCCGGTCCAATTGACTCCAGTAATTTAGTGAATTGTTCTCTTTCTTTATTAGAGGAAACAAAACTTATTGTTATTCCATGTGAACCAAATCGTCCAGCTCTACCGATTCTATGTAAGTACGTTGCGGCATCATTGGGTAGTTCCACATTGATGACAAGGTTCACATTTTCGGAATCAATTCCTCGAGACATAAGATCTGTTGTAATGACGATTCTAGTCTTAAATTCTCGAAACTTTTGAAACTTTTCAAGGCGTAACTTTTGCGCCTGTGAGCCACAAATAACTTCACACGGCCAACCTTCTTTCTCTAATAAATTACGATAAGAATCAGCTCTAGATTGTGAACCAGCAAAGGCAAGGCACTGTTTAAATGATACTTTTGAAAAAATCCTCTTTAAAGCAGCCAGTTTCGCATTCATTTCTAAAATACTTGTTTTCTCTTCTGGTAGTTCATAAACAAACTGTTTGATACCAACCAGCATTGCAGAGCGATTATCGGTTGTGATTAAGAGGGGATCCTTTGTAATTGCAGCTAAAGTTTTATCTAAATCATTCCCCAGCGTTGCGCTGCATGCAATGACTTGTCTCTTGCTAGGAAGATTGGAATTTATTGATTTTACATCTCTCTGGAAAGTTTGTGTCATCAGCTTGTCGGCTTCATCCAAAACTAGGAGGCTTATATGAGAAGTATTTAGGACAGAATTCTGTATTAAGTGCAGCACTCTTCCAGGCGTCCCGACAACGGCTTTGGCACCTTGGAGTTTTTTTCTATCATCGCCCAGGTATAAGCCACCAATTATGCTGACTACTTTAAAACCTGGAAGATGTCCAAAAATTTCACAAATGAATATCGATCTTAAAACATAAGAGAAACCACATGTAACCCACCTTGCACAAATCTTCCGACTTTCATTAAAGTATGCTCAATTTGAACAGCAATTTCTCTAGTTGGAGCCAAAATTAAGGCTTGCGGAGCATTTACGTCGTTCTGGAAGGCCTCCAAGAGCACAGTGCAAAATATCAAGGTCTTACCTGTCCCGGACTTTGATTGAACAAAAAGATCTGCATACAAGTAATGCATTTATTACATGTTCTGCACCCGCGAAATATATTAATGAAATTACCTATCCCTGCCTTTCCAGTAGGTATTGCATTTGCCTGAATAACTGTCGGATACCTAAAACCAGCGTGATTTAACCCTTTACGGACAGAATCGGCAAGCAACATTTTGCTAAATGGGACTTTTTCTGTTAATTTCACATCGCTCGTCCGTTCTTTCTCCTCAATTCTGTGTGCGATTTCATCCATTGTAAAATGCTGTATTTAGTTTATTATATTTGTTCTTAAATTCAAGAAATCAACCGGAACTGTTATTGTTAAAAAATTCCTCGTCCGCGAATCGTTTGACTTTTGACAGCTTACAAGTATCAACGTACTAGAGGTGATTGCAAAATGTTTTGCAAAGCATATGAGGAAAACGAGAACAGGTTCTGGTCATTGCTGGTACATTGTGGAACGAGATTGTGGTGTTTTGGTTGGATAACTCCTAATAAAAAATTCACTTGTGTTTTATTAGAAAAATATTTATCATTATTATTTATAGTATAATTTCTAAAATAAAATCTTCTATTCTTTAAATGTGATAGCTATCAGAATGAAAAAATCAAGTTATAATCAGCGGAGAGCAGCACCTTTTCGGCTCAACGGTATTCTGAAATTTCTAGTTGTCATGCCGCTTTGCATTATCTACGCTACTGTGTCTTTCTGAACTTTTTTTTTAGTTTTAAATTATTTTTTGTTTTAGTTATTAACTTATTTAAAACCGATAGATTTTCCTTCCATAGCTCCTAGACGATTTTGGACGTTAATTTGGAATCACCGACTGAAAACACAAAAATGCCTTTTTTCGAAAACCATAGCTCCTAGACGATTTTGGACGTTAATTTGGAATCACCGACTGAAAACACAAAAATGCCTTTTTTCGAAAACCATAGCTCCTAGACGATTTTGGACGTTAATTTGGAATCACCGACTGAAAACACAAAAATGCCTTTTTTCGAAAACCATAGCTCCTAGACGATTTTGGACGTTAATTTGGAATCACCGACTGAAAACACAAAAATGTCTTTTTTCGAAAACCATAGCTCCTAGACGATTTTGGACGTTAATTTGGAATCACCGGCCAAAAACACAAAAATGCCTTTTCCTCGGAAACCATAGCTCCTAGACGATTTTGGACGTTAATCAGCGCAAAAGTGGTGTAACCCCGGACTATGTAAACCACCGGTGTAGTCACCTTAAGGGCCAAATACACGAGCGCTCCATTCGACCACGCCACGCCAAAACAAAAACAATTTGTATGCATTGGAAATTTCGAGTGCATACAAATTGTTGTTGTTTTGCCGTGGCGAGGTATTTGGCCCTTTACACCCTTTTTCCTCTATTACTGCGCTACATTTGTTCTGTCCGACAGTTATGTTATGTACAGTTATGTTTTTGGAAGGCAAAAAGTAGCTTACTCCACTATTGTATTGAAAGTTCATAAGGAATGTATATTACACCAAAACCGCAACCAGCTTTAATTGTGGGTTACACCACTTTTGCGCTGAGAGCCTAATTTAAGTGTTCCAAAACTAGCTGGCAGCAACTTGATAACTGATTTTTATTACGGTTGGTATGTTGAATTGTTGCTTGTTCTTAAATACAGTAGAATAGCTAGAAGGAAATATTATTAAAGGGGAATGCCGACCGACCATAGGCACTTCGCCCTGGGTGCCCACATAAAGTATAAGGAAACGATAATATGCAATTAAAAGAATGAAATGGTTAAGGAATTGGTTTAAAAAAGTCCGGATATTTAAGAAATACAGGGTGCTGCAAAAGTCCGTCAACGGTCCGATATTTGCTGAAGGGTAGGTGATCAGATTGTAGAATCAGTGAATGTTTCTAATTTCATCATCGCTGGCGCTACCCCGACCTATGAGCCATAAGCCGAAATTACACTATTGTGTTGTGGTGTGTCGTGATCTAGTTCATATATTTTATATGGGGCTGATTACATTATTATGGTGTGTTGTGTTGTGGCGCGTCCCGATCTGGTGTTTCTGATTGGGCACAGTGGGTCACAGCACAATAGTGTAATTTCGGCTTTAAGTGGGAACTACAATGTGGCGCTGCCGCGTGGTGCTGGCGCTCTTGGTGCTGATATGATATTTATCGAATATTTCCATGACGGTTGCATGAGTGCTCCTGCCCTATACCGTGGATCTTACTTAAGATTTGTTTAGTCTTGAGTGTCCTGCATGATATTTTTGTATTGTTTATAACTCTGCATTATTATTATTGCATTACATTTGGGGCTAAAGTGACTAGTCCCTGGATTTCAAATTAATACGAATTCAGGTTTTTTAAACCATGCTAAAAGATCAGAACTAACAAACGAACAAACTAACTATAAAAAATACAATAAATCATTTATTTCACATAACGAAATAAAATCACATCATTCTGAGTACAAAAATTATATATTAAATATTTATATAGAATTAAGTTATTCTTAAAGACCTAAAATATCAACAAGTGATTCAACAATTGAATTGTCGCTAAATCGTCCAATCCTTAATGCATATGAAATGACATGCGCTACATAAGACTGCTCATGTACTCGGTGAAACAGATGCGCCATGGGTCCTACAGTAGAAAAAATAAATAGTACCAATACAACTTTGTTTTAAATTATTATGTTTAACCTATTGCATGAACAGTAACATCAGACCCGCCATGAGTATTTTCATCTGTGTATATTGCAGATTTTTGCACGTACTCAAATGATGTTGTATCCTCTAAAGTTGGATCTCTTCTTTTTGGTTCGCCAGTTTCGGCATCGATATCAATTTGAACTGCATCTTTTCCACCAGTTCCATAAGTTAATGTTGTGTAAGGAATTGAATCAGTTTTCGATTTTGATGAAATTCCAAGAATGTCACTTCCCCGGTCGGGATAACCATTAATCGTTAGAGTATGAGAGTGATCTGCTGTTACTATTATAAGTGTTTCGTCTAATTTTGCTCTAAAATTTCAATTATTTAAGTTAGTTTCTGTTGAAAGATTAAAAATAATAATAATGGCAAATATTTACTTCATTATATGAAAAGCTTCTCTAACAGCTTCGTTAAGTGCTAGAGTTTCTGTAAGAGCCTTTTTTGCAGCTCCACGATGATGAGCTTGATCTATATTTCCTCCTTCAACAACAAGCAAAAATCCATGTTTTTTGCTGTTTAATACTTGTAATGCCTTTTGTGTCATATCCTTGAGAGATGGCATCCCTTTAGGACCCTGATCTCGTTCAAAATCATACTTTAAGTGACCGTTTGCAAAAACGCCTGGATTATTAATTTGGACTTTTATAAAGGCAAACATTTTTATAAGTTAAAAAATTACCTAAGACGTAGTCTGTTTCTGCTGTATTTAATTTCTGTAAATCTTCATTATTATTAAGAATAGCATAGTTAACTTTTTGCTCCTTCTTATGTGCTTTCCAGTCAGCGATCAAATTTCTTCCATCCGTCGAGTAACATGCCCATGTATCAATAGGATCAGCTTCTGAACCATTTACGTTTGATACTAAGCATTGCCTTCCGCCACCCATAATAACCTGTACGAAACGAAAATGTTTATATGGAAGAACATTTTATATAATGAACAAAGATAATTTATAATTTATTTAGGCATTTAGTGTCTTGTAAGATACGAAGACTACATAGGTGAGCTGCACAACTACTATCTATAGCGATATCTTTATAAGACCTATAGTATCAGTGCCAGCGGATCGTTTTAGGCCCGTGTGGGTAATCAAGGAAGGTAGATCACTCAAAGGAAAGGAGCTCCGTAGGGATTCGTCCTGGGCCCTCTGCTGTGGATGATAATTTATAATGATGGGTTGAGACTACATCTTCTAAAAGGAGCAGTTACGATCGGATTCGCGGATGACCCTACCACTACTCCGAGGTCGTAGAACGAGGCCTCCATGAGATCGAATTTTACGCGAACGAATCAATCTGAGAGATTAAAGCCTGGTAAGCGCTGGTGAAAGCGTGCTGATCAGAAAACCAATGTCCATAAGGTTCAAGGTATGGGAACAGAACGACTAACAGCAGGAAATGGCGGGCCGCATACTAGGCGAGTCAAATTAGATTTTTTCGTGCCAACCGAGCCATCCGAAAAGTAAAATATGAAAAATTCCGTAGAATTTGATGAACTACTTTTGGCACTCGTAGGCCTTTGGGAAAGTTTCCAAAATGGCGTCAAAAGAGGGCCAAAAACAGATTTTCGCGTTTAAAAAAAAACTACACATTGTACAAAAAAAAAGGTTTAAATAAAGTTTGTAGATATTTTTCATACTAATAAAATGACACCAGTTTGATGTCAATACACAAACAAATAAAGGAGTTATTGCAAAAAACCCGCTAAAAAACACGTTTTTTTTAAATGCTCATATCTTTTACCAAAAAAACGATTTTGTAATGAAACTCGTGGAAAGTGTAGCCCTTGGGGAGTGCAATAAAACGTTTTTGTAAATTTGCAAAATAATAAATAATTTTTGCAAAATACGGGTTTTTCGAAAAAAAGACCTTTGTTGTCGAATTCGATTAGCTCATAGCCATCAACACCTACAGAAATGTTTTTGCGCTCAAAATGTTCTGGAAGAGTTGTGCTAATAGTTGTGTTTTGTGCGCATATTGTTACCACTTCACAGGATATAGGAAATGCCTCCATCGCTTCGAGCACGATGACTCACCGTTGCGCCTGGCATGCCCAGATATCCAGGATGACGCTGAGCATGGCTGGAAAAAAGAAATGCAAAGAAACGCCAAGAGTATTAGCAGCTAGATAAAATCAGATCCATGGCCGCGGCGCTATGCTAAAAGAGCCAGTCACGCGAGGAGAGTGAAAGACCAGTAGGCGTCATGAGTAGATTTTCACCTCCGATCGCACGAGACTAAAAAAAGGTGATTGAACTCGACGGCTTTTAATAAAAGCGAAAGTGCGAGTGAGTAGGTGGATCGAAGACTTACTAGAACATATACAAAAACTTCGTATAACAAACTGAAAAGAATTAACAAGAAGAATAGACGACTGGAAGAAGAGACTTCAACAGATCCGGGTCCTACTATGACTAGCGCCATTTAAGAAGAAGAACGACCCTTAATGCAGCCATATATACTTACATTTATATTTTTCCCAATTTCGTCCTCAATCAAAATTCTTCCAATATCTTTACAGCCTAAATTTCTTTCATTTTCCGGAATTTTTGCTTCACACTCCCATCGACGATCAGGAACATGTGCATATAAAGCTGCGGGTGTGGCATGCGTAACACGAGTTGTAGTTACAAATCCGGTATTCATCCTATCCATTTGTGCCCATTTTAAAATCGACTGAACATGATGCTCTGGCTTAAGAGACGCTGTACAATTTCCTAATGGAACACTCGAATCAACACCACCAGTTTCATAATTTGCTTTAACACCACCAAATAATGCTGTTGCTGTAGAAAATGAATCTGGAACTTGTTTGTTTGCGTTGTAAGTCTATAAAATTAAAATTTAATTGAATTTTATTCAAAATTTAAGGTCTATATTATATTTTCTTACCTTCAACATACCCATATGTGGAAATTTCTCCCAAGTCATAAGCCCTTCTTCCTTGAACTTTAATATTCTCGATGCAGTTACCGTATTTGGCCCCATTCCATCACCAACAAATAATATAACATTTTTTGCTCGATGCTTATTTAACTTAATATTCAAAGCTGTTTTCAGTTCTTCAATACCCTTATCATACCATACAGCTTGTTCAGGAGGAAGATTATCCTCCCAGAAATTAACTTCTTGTGTCACTTCGTTTGCAGTTTCATAGTTAACTAAAAATGCAAGACACAACAATACTGTAACAAGCACAACAAGTGAAATTACACTGCAGATAAGAACTTTAAAAGTTAGAATTTTCGTTATTCGCCGTCCAGCTTTTAACCTTCTATTTGGTGCGGAAGCTTCCGATTTTAAATAACTGCTATTACCGAGCTCGAATTGTTCGTTTGAACTAGTATTTTTAGTTTGGTCCATGCCTGCAGGATTCTGGTTACGTTTTCGGAAGATCGAACCCAGTTTGTTGAAGAACTGAAGTACTATGACTAGAGTTTTCAAGTCTTCTGACCCTAAATAGATGAAGAGATAAGATTAAATGATTTTTTATTTAAATATTCAAACGTGGTAGGAAGTATGTGGGGAAACATTGGTCTGAAATCTTATATTTATCTTGTAGCTTTTAACCAGTTTTATTATACCTTATAAAAGACTTTGACGTAATCTAAAGAGTAATTGTCACGTTTTTTACACGCAAAACTCGAAACAAAATTTATGATAGGTGTTTTGAAGAAGCAGAACTTAAGTTTATAGCAATAAACTACACAAATATTAGAAGAAACCACGTCTATCACACATTTTATTAACAAGCAGTGAAAGTTACGCACTTCTCTAGAACCTTGCAGCTTCAATAATTGCGAAGCTTTCCATCTGTAGACTGAATTCGATACTGACCAACCGCAACGATTTTATTGATACTGATAGAACCAAATTGCTGGATAAACTAAAGACCTACTATAGATGAATTTCAATCAACACAGAGCGCACGTCATTGTTTACCATGTTTACCTTATAAGCTATCGTTGGCGGATACTTGGAGTAAGCTTTGTTTTTGTGGTTAGATTATTGAGAGAATTGAATGCAGTTTGATATTTTTATTTTGTTAATGGGACAAAAGTTAGTGCTCTTTGAATCAGAGAAGGGTGTACGTGATAGGCCAGCAGTATACCACAGAGGAATGAATTTCATTATAGGTTTTAAGGGTATCTCATTTAGTTTTTATTTTATACCGGTAGTACAACCTAAAAGTGGCTGCATGCAATTTAATATTGGCTGTAATTGTGGGCGATCAAATATTAATTTTTTAGCTTTTTTTCTTTTTAGATATTAGTGTGTTGTTTTTGGATTGTCATTTTATTGATACGTTTAAATAACATGGTCACATGATGCCTAGTTTCACGAAATGTCTTCAAGTATTATTAGAAAGTTGCGTTGTTCTTTAATATTAAAAGAAGTCCTACAGCGTTAAATATAGCGAAAATATTGTCGGTAAAAAAAAGAATGCTGCTCATAAGCATTACATCTTGCAAATCTAATCTTGCCTTTATTTTTTTCGTTTTTGTGAGCATATTATCCCGAATTTCATTTTTAGTTGCACTTATTTTATTTAGTTCAACCATAAGTCTTTTGCGCCAATCCGCCAATCGTTAAAAACCTTCCAGGTTAAGGATTTTGATATAGTCTAAATCTCCCAAATCTCTCTAAAAGCAGGGAAGCCGCTATGTAGGAGACTCAATCTCCTCCTCGCTGTAGCCTCATAGTCTCACAGCAAGTGCTTCGCACTTACGCGAACTGCTCCGCAGAACCGACAACTACAATCCACTACAGCCCTAGTCTTCTTAGATAATAATTGAGAGAGCAGTGGCTCGTCATGAGCTCTGTTATCCTCTTTAACTCCTATCTCTTGCCGGTCGCCCCAAGTCTTGATGACCGATCTTACGTGGCAGCAGAAAGGTTCTGCAGACAACCCCATTATCAGTTTTAGAACCGTCCGTATACCAAAAGGAAGAAGGCCCTGCGTGCTGTAATTCTGACCGACCTCTGATAATCGTCGAACTCGAGAGTGGCGATTTGGTATCCGTCAATGCGCGAATTGGCTCCAGGTTTAGTTCCTTGAGAATCGATAGGTGATCCACAAGATCTCCTGGCTTAAGGGATAATAGCTCCGTAGAGACAGCGCCCCCGGGTGAGCCTCCCTCTTCACTACTAGGTGGAGCCAAGGGTGGTCCAGTAGGGCTTCCATAGTCGCAGTCGAACAGGTGCTTTTAGCTCCCGTGATTAAGAAACAAGCCAGCCTTGGAACCTTGGCCAGCTTAGTGACGGCATTTTTTGTTTGTTCTTGAACTGCCGTGAAATAGACTCGTATATGATCATGGGCGTTATGACCGTCGTGTATAACCTAATATTAGCCTTGATATGAGGCCCCAGGTTTTACTAACAAATTGACGACAGATAAGAATAGTTGTAATTGCATTGGCAATTACTCTCTCTATCTGTGTAACTGCCTAGATGTGATCTAAGATTATGCCTAGATATTTAATTTTTAATTTCGTGCTTTCAAATTTAGCTTTCTTCTCTTAGTAAATGGTACGGTAACAGTTTCTTGTGTGTTAATACCCATAATATCCGTAATATGCTTGTCTAAAACCTTCTCCGTCGTTTTCAGGAGGAAGGAAGAGAAGCTGATGGGTTGATAGGAGAATAAGGCCACCTTAGCCTCTCTCCAGCACTTCGTAATATGTTCCATCGCAAAGTTGCCTCGGAATAGTGGTAGCAGGATTGGTAGGATCACTTCCAAGCCCGTCTAAAGGAGAGCGGGGAAGATTGGGTCTTTCCCTGTAACCTTGAAGTGCATGTAGGTGCCAATGGGTCATTCGATCTTACCTGCTGTGAAAATTCTATTTTCCAGACCTTTTTCCTATGGTAGGATCGATAGGCAGAAACCATTTGAGTGATCATTAGGCAAGATTTTGTGTAGCCTCATGGAGCTGGAACCTTGTCCATTTCTTCGAGGAAGGCTTTCCATAATCTTCGTTTGGATCTTCTAAGCTCTTTATTGTAATTCGTGAAGACTTTCTTGTAGGGGTACCAGGTACCCGAGACCTTAACTTGAATAGTTTTCTAATTTCTCTCCTCCTTCTTCAGAGATCACTGCTCCACCAAGCAAACGTCCGGTTGCTGTATCGTGGTTTCACAGGATAGTTTTCAAAGGCCGGTTTTACACGATCGGACACCGAACAGACAAAACGAACGAACAAACTGGGGCTTATGGGAAAGAGGGTGAGAGAGGACGATGGAAAAACGACCCCTCTCTCACCCTCTTTCCCATAAACCCCAGTTTTAATTCGTTTTGTCTGTTCGGTGTCCGGTCGTGTAAAACCGACAAATTAACAAGGTCGACGGTCGGCATCAGTAATATGGTTATTACTTATGCGGATGACTTCTGCCTTGAGCTCTGTTCGATAAGCTTTCCAGTTAGTCTGTCGAGGAACCCTAAATGCTTGTGCTTCTGAAGGCCTTGCAGACGCTCTCACGTTATACCTTTTTTCGGAAATAAATCGGAGGAAGAGAGTAAGGTTTGCTCATAAATATAAGAACAAAAATATTAACTTTTGGAGGAAAATGATTTTTACTGATGAAAGTACAAATTATGTGGTCCTGATGGCAAAATAAAAGTATTGAGGACAAGAAATACGGAACTGCAGCAGCGAAATTTTTATCTATGTTTGAGGAATACTACCGCTGTTCTTGTATGGGGCCGAATTAGTGCCAAAAGAGTGGGAAATTTGCTTTTTATAAACAGAATTATGGATCATGTGAAATATATATACATTTTGAAAAATAAAATGAAGGATACTGCAAAAATATGTTGTAAGGCCATAAATTCATTAAAATTCCAATTATTTTAAATTCGCTTATCAAAATTTGCATTTTATTATTTAATCCATGAAAGCGAAAGCTCCCAATGTAATGATTACCGCCCGGCAGTCAGTTCCAAGATTTGGAATTTTGTTGACGGTGACAGGAAAATTATTGGTCGTATAAAAATCCAATTAAAAGTTTAAGAAAACGAGTTTGAATATATTTGCCCAACCAAAATGAACTGGTTTAATACCACGCTATGGATATTATATAACGTACAGAAACATGTGAAAACACCTCCGCAATCTCTCGATATAATTTGAACCCCATAGAGCATTTCTGGCATTTATTAGACCAAACAATTCGAAGACACAAAATATACAATATAAAGGATTTAAAAGCTGCTCACCAAGAAGTATGGGACAAATTAACGTCTAGCTAGAGTTATGAAAAACTTAGTCAATTCAATGCCATAATAAAAACAATACAATCCATGCAGGTAAAACTAGCAAGTATTTTGTGAAAATTTTCTTAGTGTAAGCATACTTTTTACATTCACTTTATATCTTTTCAATTTTTGGAGAAATGATAAAAAACAGTCGATACCAGCATTGCAACAACTTTCGATCCACCGTTATTAAATAACGTAAAACTTTCATTACAAAATCTACTTCAAGGACGCAAATTTTCATAATGAAGAATAAAAGCTTTTTACTAAATCTAATATCTGAATTTCAAACTGCACTCTTTGAAAATTCATTAAAAAATATGAGAAAACCGCTATTTTACGTCATGAATACAAGTGGTCTGTTTACTATAGTATAATTAAGAGCTTCCCGATTACTCAATCTGTCAAAAGCTATTTTTCGTTGGGCATATGTAGATCATGCTGAGATCGATTGCCGGTATTCTAAGAATATATCGTTATAAATAAAGAGTAAAAGATTACCTACCAGTTGCAATGAAATAAAAATTAACTGTTTTTGCCCTTGATTCTACTTTAAATCCACTGAACATGCGTAGAATATCACTTTACACCTAGAGAACTGCTTACGAGAAACTGGGTCTTTATCACTTGATTAACTAGAACTAGAACCACTGGATTCCAGCAAGACTTGTGGAAATTTTTCGATAGTTTTATAGAACTTTCATTGAATATATTTGATTAACCAAAAAGTTTGTTTATGTTTTCACCGAATATTAAAAAAAACTCCTTTTCTCCTAAGTTAAAAAAAGTATACATGTATAGCGTGATGATTGTATAAGTTCTACCAAAAGCCAACAAGCTCCGATTTTGTGAGCGAAATTTTTATCAACCGAGAGCAAGCTTCAGGTAAATATTTTAATGAAAGCTCAATTACAGTCGTGGATAGCAAAGGAACTTGAATTGTAGGAATGTTTCTTAGCAAAGGAAGGCGATGGCTCAGAGGAGGAGATTCTTTTATACTTGTTAACGTTCTTTCTATCATTACCCTAGTGTGCAGTTCCTTCCTAACAGCATGCTCTAGTCTAGACGAAAGAATGAAGAGAAGGCAAATGAAAGATGCCAACGTCATAGCGGAATTTTGGTAAGAGATCTTTTTGCTGTCCCAACATATAGATGTAAAGGAAAGCTTGGTAGACTGAAAAGTAGCTCGTGGGATTTTGTGGTAGGATTTATAAAATGCAATAGTAAGGGAGATCCAAAACGGAAGGTCTAGTACAAACCATATTTTCACCCTTAAGGCAGGTTCTAGAGAAGGCAAATGAATTTAATATAAACATACATTCACATTCACATATAAAGCTATGGAGTACTTAAGATTTTCCAAACACTTTGTAGACTTACCAAAATGCCAATGAAAGGAATAAGATCCAGAATAAGAATTGGAGGAGATCTGCCAAAACCATTCAATATCACAGAAGGGCTAAGACAAAGAGATGCCCGGCCGTGTCTTCTATTTTTAACGTAGCTATGAAAAAGGTGATTAGAGACGCACGAACTAACCCTATAACTACCGCGGGCAGTATTTCCGGCCCATATTCCCATAGTCCCGTCACCCATTGAAAAATGTGAAAAACCAATTTTCGTATTCTCGTAGTCACCTATTGTAGAAAAAGTGATGGTATTTCTATATACATATGATTAATGTTATATTTGTTTATACCTTTTGCCACTCAGCGGCCGTCCTGGTTGGTGGACCTAAACTGTTCATCATTAACGAACAACATTCCTTCCATTTATTTTTATATTGCTTTGGCTAACTTTTACCCCTTTGCTATTTCCTTGTTGTTTACCATCAAGCCAATCAAATTGCCTCCTTTTCGTTATTTTAATTATAGGATATAAGAATAATGTTAAATCATCAAAAATATTAAAATAAAACATATTTCTTACCTTTTGTCACGATCATTTAAAAAAAATCATAGCGTCACCTACAAATTCCAAGTGATAAAAAATGAACATTTTCAGTGACATTTGCTACAAAAAATAACTTCGAGAATACCACACCTTAAGAACTATGGTGCCGTGCCGGCCAAGAAAGGATAGACGACGAAACTAGGCAAAGGAAATGGAATTTGATTGCGACGCGAAAAAGAAAGTCTAGCCAAACAGGTCCTTGACTGGAACCCGTCGCGCTGAAAGACCGAGAACGATTATGAACGACCAAACGGACACAGAAACCGACCGCCTAAAATAGGTATACAGATAGCGTAGAGGAAGATATACGACCGACCCCTAGGTATAAGAAATTGGATACTTCAAGCTAGGGACCGATAGTTCTGGAGGAGGAAGTTGCACGAGGTCAAGGGCAATAAAAGGATGTGGAGCTATTTTCGATGACAATAATGAGGTAAACCAAACCTCCGCCGGAAATGTCGGGTCGACTAGAACGACCAGTCCAGCTAGGGATGCCATAACTATGAGGTGAGAGATAAAGATAAGAGTGCATGAAAAGTTTGCCCCGTATAGTCACAATTATTTGAAATGTCCCACTTCTAAAATGTCTTACACAGTTTTTATTACTGTTTTATACCGCGATATTAGGATTACTTTATTCTGATGGTTAAAAACTTTGGGCGAGGGGTGGCTTGCAGGGCGAGAAAATAAATAATGCTGGGCATACATAAATTAAAACCGGTTTGACCTAGCATTTTATGATATGCAAATCTTTGTTGATCCAGCACATACATTTTTCAGAGTTCAGAAACGCACACTCGCGTGCGCACACGAACGCCTCAAACCTCATTTTTCGACTCATGTGCGCGCACGAAAAAATTCAAGTGTGCACAGCTCACAGCATGAGTAATAAGGACAATTGTCAATTACTCACGCACGTGAGCTGTGTGCACTTGAATTATTTCGTGTGCGCACATGAGTATAAAAATAAGTTTGGGGTCGTTCGTGTGCGCACATGAGTAATTGGAAATACTCATGTGCGCAGACGAACGACTCAAAACTCATTTTTCCACTCATGTGCACACACGAAATTATTAAAGTGCACACAGCTCACGTACGTGAGTAATAAGGACAAGAAAAGCGCACACAACTCATGAGCATGTGCGTTTTGGCGATCACCAAATTTATCGCACACGAGCGTGTTCGTACACGAGTGTGCGTTTCCGTACTCTGAAATTTTTATTGATTTTTATTCAATGCAATGAAGAAATCAACAAATTTATCCAACTACACATTGGTGAAACACTCTTCCAAAGTCTGTATTTTCGAACTCTTGTGTCTTGCAAATGTCATTCTCTGGCAGGTTTCATTGATTTCCGATAATTGTTCGATTCCCGGATTTCAGAACCTAAATTTCATTCGTACGAACAGTAGAGTTCACCTAAGAAGATTCCTGGTAATAGACTCCTACAAAATCCACCTTCGCCCTCTATTTTTAAGTGGAGTTTAATCCCTTGTATTACTAGACCGTCATGTCAGCTTTGCATACCTCAAAAACTCTCCGATAAGAGATAAAACTCGAAACTTATAGACGAAACCTTCTCTAAAGAAAGGTGTCTTGAAAAAAAAACGGATGATAGGGTCGAAAAATCCGACAGCTCTGAAGCCAAAAACTCGGGAATGACGCAATCTAGAATGATCTACAGTGACTCCCAAAAGTATTCGGAAAAAATATTTTATTTAAATGAGTCAGAGTTTTTTTGCCGCCATACTTTATTGCCGCAATCAGATACAAAAATGTTAAATTTGGATTCCTTGCTAAAGATAACACGTGACCAAGATTCTTTGCTGCTGTATGTGTTTTTTTGCGAAATTTAAGTTGTCCCTTTTTATTTAAAAATATCCCCTAATGCTTAGATAAAATATTTCTTGTGTATACGTTTCGAAGTCACTGTATGTTATCGACGCTTACCTACCTAGTATCTACAGAATTATTCCAATTCCTATTTTTATTAAATAAAAAAAACCATCCCTGCAATGAGTTGCAACTCCTCTCTAAACCACATTTAAAACACCAATAGTAATATCAGGTATTATTTATCATTGAAATGTATATTACAAAAATTCTTAATGGCAAATTATTTTTTTGGATATATTTAAAGTAAAATTTGACATTTTCGCACAAGCCATGTGTTCTTATCCAAAAAAAAGGACTAAATCCCAATGTAAAAGTAACTTGAAAAATAAAAAAAAACGGAAAAAATTTATTTAGAGAAAAGGTGCTAATCCTCAATCACACATTGAACACTAAAATTAGCCTATATTTTTCTTTACAATCACAATTCAGAATGTTTTAAATTATCTTCGTCGTCACTTTTTGTTGGTAAGACATCATCATGATCCATTTCGCGATCTTCTATTCTTGCTATTAAATTCTTTATTTCTGAATCATAGTCTTTCCATTCGGGCACAATCCGTTGTGCAGCTGTTAACTTAGCTTCTTTTGTCATTGGATTATTACACAAGTCAATGACTTTTGCACGCTTTAATGCTTCATCACTGCACCATGTTTGACACCATAGCCATTCTTCTGGAAGTGATTTAATGGCAACTTGATGTATCATATTATTGGGTAAATCTTGATCTAAATTTGAAAGACTATTAGGATCTTGACTTAAGGCTTGATATTGCCCTCTCAAGCGATCTCCAGCTGCTATTTTTCTAAATCGTTTTAAATCAACAACGTAAAGTGCTGAAATGTGATATCTTCGTCCCATAAGATGATTTCGCCAATATCCTTGCTTCCAAAATCTAAAACCTTCCATGTCTTTGCGGGAATCACAGAACGGGGTGTAAGCGTATGGTGCGCCATTCAGTTCAAAGTCATTTAATTCTTTGATATCGGTTCGTACGATCTAAATAAAAATATTTATTTAAAATAAGATTCTCATAAGCTTTTAATTGGATAACTTACTGCATCGGCATCAACGAAAATAATTTTTTTCACATCTAGAGGAAACAGTACATCCAAAAACAAGATCTTGTAGCCCCAAATTGTTCTTTGTTTTTCTGTTTGTTGATGTAGCCATTGGGGCCATTTATATTGGACCAGTTCATATTGAAAACCATATTCGTTCGCCATGTGTGGTAAAAATTCGGTGAATTGTGGAGATAAGTAATTCTTAAGGAACCAGAATTTTACTGGGGACTGGAAAAAAAGATAATCATTAATTAATATGCAAGAAAAATATAATTTCAATTAACTATCAGACTTATTCTGAACTCCGCTGGAATCGATTCCCCTGGAATTTTGTTACAATCATCGGTTACCAATGTATGAAAATTCCAGCGGAGTTCAGAATAGCCTGTATATCTCCCTATCAAACCTTTCACATTTGTCCCTTACACTACGATAAAACGTACTGAGGCCTCAATTTGTTGAAATGTCACGGTTCAAAAATAATGTCCTACTGGCATATGAGCGTGTGTCGAAATAAATGAGGCGAGGTGTGATTCTAAATACGTACTAATACGTAGTGAAATTTCCAACTTGAAATGAGGCGAGGCGAGATTGTAAAATATAAATATACATTGTGGGGGTATAAGTTTCGTACTTACTCTGAGGCAGTTTAATGCATATTTGAATCAAACTCGTAAAAAAAGCTCGTGGTATTGGTATTTATTTTCTTTCTTTCTTTACTTTGCTTGTTTTTGTCATTTTGGCATTACAATGACACCTAGCCTCATTTGAAGTATGACATTGTACTGGCTCAAAAGAAAAAAGAGGCACCTCTTACAAACTCGTTTTATAATCGTGTCCTACCGAACACTAGTTGATAGCTTAGTTAATGCAATGTATGGAGAAAGAAAAATAAGCGTAAGCTCAAGAAATTCCGAGCCGGAAACTACGGCTTACAAGATGAGCCTCGTTCTAGAAGAAGAATGGAGCTTGACGAGGAAGACCTGCGAACCCTGGTGGAACAAAAACCCTTCGTAACCATTGACGAGCTAGCTGAGAAGCTTTGATTTGGTCATTCAACCTATTTTCGAGCTAAGCTTACTACTAGACATTGCACCATAACGTGAACGGCATGACGGACTCGTAGTATAAAAGGTGACACCTAAGCTTAGACTTTCACATTAAAATAAACCTTCATGCCATTGCCATCGGGAAAGTCAGCAAGCTGGGGCAGACGATAACCAAAGAGTTATGCTGCGAGCAGCCTGAGAGGATTAATTCACCGCTGGAAAAACATCGACCATTTTTGGTTTCAACACGAAAAGTGTGCTTTCATGAAGACAACGCTCGGCCATAGCAAGAACGACTTTACAGAGGCTAGAGCGGTTTGAATTGGAAAGGAAGCCGTATCCGCTATATTCACAGGACAAACCGCCATCGGATTATCACTTGTTGCGCAGTCTATGGGAAGTTCTTTTTGCGGTGCCCTTCTGTGATGATGCCCGAGGCCGGTGCCTAATGTACCTTATTATAAATCCACCACTGTCTAGATTCTAGAACAATACGACAGTCAGACACTCTGAATAAGTACATTAACGACTTTTAGAGTACCCAGAAGCCTAAGAATCGCGTCACCCTACGAATCTTGTAGTTATTAGTATTGCTTTTCTCATTAGTGTGTCTTGTTTTACAATATTAGGTCCGATTTTCTGAATTCAGTAACCCTTCGACATTCTAGTAAAATTTCTGAATAAGTAATTAACAAACTCATTGCTTAATTATGAAGTGTCTCTCGTTTATTTAAATAAGGTCGTATCCATATTCTTCCCTTTTTTATTTTCTTGTAATTAGCAAGCAATATGTATGATGCAATTACAAGCACTTCTTCACTGTCGGTCATTGTCATACGTGTTCGCGGACGTGGTGAAATTTTTTTTTCGTTAAAAATATGTAAAACACATTGTGAAATCATAAAAAATACTTAATAAATTTACCTTAGTATGCTTCATTAAAGACAACATCATAATTCGTAATAGCCTTTCATAAAGATGTCCGGAAGCCACCGAAAATATATTAATTGCTTCATTTTCACCCTGCGGCGAACTTCCCCCGAAAGAACTTGTAATAGAATCCCATATTCCTGAATGTTGCTCATTATCATCACCAAGCAAATCAGCATTTAGCTTGTCTGGCTTCTTTGTAACTCGCAGTCTTATTACATGGGATCGTAAAGAACTTAAAACGACTTTCGTAGAATCACTTGTTTGGATTGTATTCGGTCCTTCGGCACTGTAGGAATTGAATATTAAAATTTAAATTATTTACTCTAATAAGAAATTTTACCTTGTTATTTCGTATATATCTGCACTTTTACCTTGACGCAAACGTAGTTCCCATATTCCAGGATTAGCTTTTAATTGGAAATATCCTAAGTTAGCCATAACTATTGTATCAACAATCGTTGGTTTTTCTTTTGTGCCCAATGTTATTTGAAGTCCTCTAGGTGGAGCACCAGTTGTCGAATCAAAGCAGTGACCTTTGAATATTTACAATTAGTAGTAGAAATATTTCATCAATCATATTATTACCTTCTAAAAGTAGATATTCAAGTTCATATTCACTATGGACTGGACCGCCAATGTCTGCTAATTTAATGTTATCTAAATCGTAAACAGAGCGAACTACTTCAACCAGCCAATTTTCAGGTACCTATTCCCAAATTTTTTTTAATTAGGATTTATTTGCAAAATATATATTAAAGATCATACCTGGAGATTCTGAGTCAATAAAGGACTTGCTGGCAGTCCTATAAATTTCGCATGAGGACCCGGAGCCAGTTTTCCATCCGGTGTAAATTGAATTTCTGGTTCTACAACAAATCGATAAAAGCTGAAAGCATAATTACAATTAAACTAAATAATTTAAAACAAACAAACAAATAAATACTTTTTAACAGGCATATCACTATGATGTTCAACTGCACACAAAAATACTCTCATATTACAGTTTATAACATTCCGAAGTAATATAAGAATAGGAGCTAATTTTTGTGCACCTCTAGAAGCAGGATCTAAAACCGCTACAATATCAAAATACGGTGTACTCTGTGATTTTGGCTGAAGGCTTATAACAGTGTGATCTTGTTTTAATTCTGATGGTATAGTAAAACGACTCTTGGTTTGTTGCCTTGGTACTAGAGTTGTAATAAGTTTTATCACAGCATCACTAGAAATTTCTATTTCTAAATAAGAAAAAAATTTAGGTTTTTTCGATTACATTTTTTTATAATAATAACATCAATACCTTCATTCTCATATTCACTATCTGATAATGTCTTCATTCTTTCATCTTCAAATGCTTTTCTTATTTTATCACCATACTGTAAATTACTACATTTTTCTAATAAACCAAAATCGTCAACAGTAAAGACTTCATTTTCATCGAGTGGTCCAAAAATTCTTCCATTCAATAATACAACATTCTGAGATTTCTTAATATTTAGAACACGTTGAGAGTAAACCCGCAACATTTTCATATGCAATTCAGTCGAAGACATCAGTTCTTTAATTTCGTCCTGAATGAAATAAATATACATTAAATTTTAAAAGAGTAATTATTGTGTGATATACTAACTGGAATAGCAATATTATCGTCCTTTGCTCTCAATAGTTTAAAAACGAAATTAGTAGCGTCTTTTGCAGGAAGCGCTTGTGAAGCAGTCCAAACTAATCGATTTAGATTTGACTTTTCCATAACAGCAGATCCCTCAACATTTGGAATAAATGCTACCCGAACACTACCAGTTATTTTCTACAATAAAAATTATAACGTATGTTCTTACAAAATATTATTTTAGTTTACCATAAACTTTAACGCATTTTCCAGTAAAGTACGTCCTTCGGTGGTGTCTAAATCTCCAAAGATCCAGAATGTCATAAAATAAACTTTATTGCCTAGAATAGTGTCGGGTGAATGATTCCCAGTAAAATATTTTAAATTATCTGCAACTGTTGCTGTCATATCCCGATTGGACAATTGAGCTAAAGCATTTATATTTTGAATGTTCTTATGTGGAGTTCCAGACAAATCGATATATTTTGGTTCTTCAGTTGATAAAATTCGTTGATTAAGCCTAAAATATTTTTGATAAGTTTTATTTACTAGTGCAAACTTGAATATATGTATATGATATAAAAGCCACGACCATTCAAACAAAGTCTCTTTTATAGTATTCAACGCTATTTCTGATATACGAAATTCTTGACATTCCATCCTGGAGAGTGGGAGCAATGCTGGGCGTGATTTCAACGCTTAAAACAAATTTGCTGAAGTTACTATAGTGGCACCAGTATGCCTTCCATAGTTGCTGCACTGTTTGCAGACTTTAAAGCACTTTTCGAGCAAAAATCGATGACGTTATTAGTTTTCGTCGCGAATGGACAATAAATGAATAAGCATAACTAAATAAATGATCACTACAAAATCTCAGTATCTCACCTTGGCATAACATGACCTTGATTCATCAGATAATCAATAATAACATCCGAATCTGCAAGTTCTCCTCTATAAACAGCCTTTTGTAAAGTCGGCGTTTGTTGAATGATTTCTGTAAATATCGCTTCCTCTAAATCATCTGGATTTAAAAGAGATTGCTGCACCGGAACACCATTAAGAAGGGCTTGTGGTGATGTATCAAATCCAATTCTTTCAATAAATTCACCAGAAAGCTGTCTGCCATAATCAAAATCAGAATCTTCCCCCAATATATCATCCATTTGATCTGCCGAAAGACTAGTGAATGTTGTTTTTATTTGATGTTTTATATCACTGTATGTAATGTCTTTCGAGCTTTTAATAGAAGCATAAATCTACAAAACAAATTTACAAATTAGAAATGATTTTTTATAATAAAATCATACATCTGTTAAGAAACCCAGTGCTGTCCTGCCGCCTTGTTTTTGTGTTACATAATTAAATGCACAAACTATAGCTCTGTAGTCATCTTTTGTCTTATCAGTTTCCTTTCTTGAATCAAATACTAAACCGAGTCTTATTGGAGCTAAATGAACAACGAAGCTTTCAGCTAATTTTATTAGTCCTCTAGAAGTTGGTGATAAAGGATCAACTATTAAAACCTAAAAAAAATAACAATATTATGTTATTGCTTTTATATTTATCATTGAATGCCTTACTAGATTGAATAAGTTTTTGCGTATATTACGAAGCATTCCTGGAAAAGTTGGTTTAAGTAAATCCATCACACTTGATGGCCAACGTCTATATTGAGGATCAGTTTCAATGTCATTTACCCAGTTTATAGATGAATCCCTAATATCAATAGCAAATTCTTTAGATGAAGTTGTAGAAAAATCTAAAGCGAGCAGAGAAGATGCTAATTTTCCCTTTATACCTAAAAAATAATTGCTATAAATATACTAAAATTGAAAATAATTTATTAGTTACTGTTTGCATGCAGTCCATCTAAAACTCTAAGCTCAGATCGTAGGGTTTCCACCAGAGATCCGAGATCCAATGCTTCGGCATCAAAGAACATGCCGTTTACAAACAGGGCAGCGTCAGGTGGCTGAACATTTAAATTTCGCCCAAATACTTCAATGTTGTGTTTCATTTCTTTTTTAAAATCATCTGTGACAGTGTGTGAAAGCAGTGATTTTGCCTGGAAATATAAACAAAAATGGAAATCTATATCTATAATATATTTTAGTGTAACGAGATATTAATTAGTCATATTAGCCAGTATTTTTCAACAAAAAATTGTTTAAAAGAGATAAGTTAACACTTCCTTTGGACAAATGTGTTTATATAAACGAAATTGAAATATTTTCGCTATAACTATGTACAGTACTTATATTATCAGAGAAAATGTAACAGAATTTAATTGAAGCTAACAAAAAGTTTTTACTCTGCAAGTGAAAAATTAGCAAAAGCAAACAGACAAAACGACAAACTAGCACATGAATATCCCACATAAACTGTTACCCGGACAAAAATTGCTCATTTCAGGATGTACATTCCGAGGGTGATATAAGCTGTTTTGATACACTCCCCCGTTTTTATGAAGGTTACTTCTTTAAGCACTCAGTTAGGGACTATTCAGACCACTCAGAACAATCTTATGTACATTTTTCTTGCTTTGAATTAATACAACATTGCAATACTTTCTTACGATTATTTTGCTTCAAACCTAAAAATAAGTTAATAAAGTATACAGTTCCAATTATTGGACATTCATATTTTGGACTCCAACAACAAAATTGACAAGCCACAAAATAATCATAAAATTTTTCCCCTAATTTGTTTTTTTTAAAAATTCCATTTAATCTCTAACTTTAACCCTTATCGATCCAGGAAATATCAAATTTATTCTAAACGTCGTTCATTCAATCACAAGTCCGCTCACCGTTAATGGTATCAAGCCAAGGTAGCACCCTGTAGATAATGATCTTCAACCAAATATTTTAGTCGCCTGCAAAAATATAAAAAGAACTGGGACGGGATTACAGAAGTCGTTTCAACTCATTTGTTACGAGTTTTAAATGGAAAAATTCAATGGAAAACTCGAAACAGATGACTTGAAACAACTTCTCTAATGCCACTCCATGTCTGTTTTTACCAGATCCGGCAACTATTACAAATGGAGATGATATAGCAATCGCAGATAGAACGCGAAAGCCCAAGCTTAGAAGTCACCCATTGTACTATTATTGTGCAATGTCTAGTAGTAAGGTTGGTTCGAAGGAAGGAAGAGAGGACAGGATTTTTTGATAAGGATCTGGAGAGTGCTAATGGCGGAGGCGATGGACCTTGCGTTTCAACTCCTGGAGGTTGTAGGAGGTCACACCAAAGGGAAACAATTGGGACGAAGCCTACTGTAACAAAATTCTTTTTTTATGAGAAAGGTTAACGTGTAGAGATAAACCCACTTTGCACTGTCTGCGGCTCTAATTGTTGAATGCAATATCAGACAGCAAGCTTTCCTTTAGCTCTGGTTGTTTGAATGTAAAGGCTGCGCTTTCAAACAACCGAGCGAATGGGATACTCGTCATCTTTTATGGTTTTTACTCTAACCAGCAGAATGAAAGAATTTACTCCAACATTTGGTTTTATTTCACCGGCTCCCATTCAATACTAGCGACAGATTGCTGGGTTGGGTGATGGAATATCGACATTGGGCTGGCATACACAGATCATAACGTCAATGGTAAAAACCGATTTTTTATGATGCTCTCGATGTACATGGGTATTTCCTTCACCGAGAGTAACTTTATTATCCTTACACGGGATATAAATATGTGCGCATCTCGAACGCGAATAGCAAACAGATATGTCAACATCAGACCCAAAAAAGAAGATAAGAAGGTACATTTGTGCATGTGTTAGTTTTCACGCCAAAAATTTCTGTTCAAAAAGTTACAACTTTCTCTCTTTCCTTTGCCCCTCTCTCCATAAAACCGGTTTTTTAGTGTTGACGTTATGCCAGCCCATTTTTGGTAAAAAAAAAGGAATGCAAGAAAAAGGAAAATTACTGAAGTGGGAGCAAATGGAAAAACGAAGGACCATGGACCTCTTGGATGGTAAGCGAGCACCGACTTGACTTGACTTGACTTATGCTTCTTTAATCCCTCATGCGATATAGGGCGCCATCCAGTGGACTCTGTTCCGCGACAGCTCTCAGCTCTGTCCAGGATCTCAGAGTTGTTGCGGCATTTGCTAATAGGGTTCTCCTCCACGGTTTTTTTATGTGGAAGACTAGAGCTCAGGGAAAGTTCTAGGTCTTCCAACTCAACGAGTTCCTTGGGGATTTAAGTCAAAATTTGGCTCGATTCTCGTTCTCGCTTCGCAAGGTGTGGTCAATCCAATTCCATTTCCTTCGCGTGATTTCATCATTTATTCTTTCTTGGCCGGCACATTATTCATTTGTAATTTTATCTTGCCAGCGGATTTTTAGGATAAGACGTAAGAATCTGCTGATGAAAACTTGAAGGTGTCTTGTGATAAATTGGATTACTTTCCCGCAACCATACAAAAGAACTACCTGAACGATAGAATCGAACAGCCGCAATTTGGTTTTAGTCGAGATCTCCATCGATCTCTATATGCGATACAGGCATGAATTTGCTCTTCTTACTGATTCTGGAACTGGCGCCTTCTTTTGCCTCGCCATTTTTGTAATAATGCTACCGATGTAACAAAATGTTTCTACAAATTCCACGTCAGGGTTATTCAGCGCTGTTCGATCAATGGTGTTTGCATTTATCCGCATTTCTTTAGTTTTAGTCGGATTTAGCCTTCAGCCTGCCAAACTATTTTCTGTTGCCAAATTGTTTAACATATTTTTGAGGTCCTGATGTCCTGTGGGCCAACAAACAGATATCATCCGCGTAGTCGAGATTCTTAGGGCGGTGTAGCAGTCCCCATTGTATACCACCTGTTCTACTATCTAGAGCTTTGGCAAGGATGTAGTTTATTACTATAAGAAAGAGTAATGGCGAAAGTAGGCATCCTTGTCGTACTCCTGAGCTCACCTCAAAGATCTCAGATAATTTTCCATTGTGGAAAACTCTGCATTTGCAGTTGTTGTATAGAGCTTTAATTAATTCTATTATTTTGCCATAACCTGCCATATAAAGCTTTTATTAACCGAGTCGAAGGCTTTCTCATAATCTATGAAAGCAAGGTAAAGGGGGGATCGTAATTCAGTAGACTGCTCCACTATGATTCTCAGGTGTTAATATGGTCTATGCAGGAGTGGCCCTTTCTGAATCCAGCCTGCTGTCTTCTAAGCGTTCGATCTATTGCCTCTCTTATCCTTGATAATAATATGTGGGATAAAATTTTGCCCACAGTAGATAACAAACAGATGCCTCTCCAATTGTCATATATTGTTAGGTCCCCGTTTTTTGGTATTTTGACTATGATACCTTCCGTTCAATCCTCCGGAAAAGTACAGGTGTTCCATGCTAGTTCCATGGTTCATAAAATACCAGATAACCTTTGGAGAGACCCTACAACTTTGGAGATAAAAAGACTTGGATCGTTAAGGGTTACCTATCTTGTTGTATAATAATATTATTTTATTACTGTTTTGTAGTACTCTGAAATAAAAAAGCTAAACAAAAAACTGTACCTGCGATGGAAAATTTTGCGCAGTAAATTGCAAAATATGTAATGATTCTTCTCCTTGTATTCTAGAGACTCGTTCCGCTGCTTGTAACCCGAGATCCTGAAATTCCCATGCCTTTAGTGGAGCAATTTCTTCGCTTTTCCTAAGTAAATCACTTCGTAAGCGATCAAGCGAGTGCGATAGATGTGGAAATCGTGTTCTGTAAAGAATAAAATGATAAGATATGGAAAATATATTAAATGTAGAAAAAAAATTATTACTTTAAAGTAGAAAAATCAAATCCTTCTACTTCACTTTCAGTCATTTCTTCAGGCTCCAATTGCTCGTGAGCTTGTGTTGGTGAATCATCTTGACTTTTATATTCAGTAGATTTTAGATGCAACTCAACCCCATATCCGGATAGTCTTACTTTCCGGCTAGGGATAAACTATTAAAAAATTAGTTTTTTTCTGTTCATTTAAAGTAAATACAAATTATTAACCTTTAAGTAATGCCGGGTAACATATTTTATTTTACCCAAAAGCGATTGATCCTTTAAATAACTATGGAATGTTTTGAATTCTCGCGATGCAATATCACTATAAAGAATTACTGTTATCGAATTATTTTCTGACCCTGGGAACACGTGGTCAAAACTATATATTTCGTGGTTGTTCTTAATCGATGAATCAATTATTGATTTAGTATCTTTTAAGTTACAAGCATATTCATCGCCTATAGTAACGAATACTGATGTTTGGTCACAATTGGATTCTCTAAGGGCTTCTCCTGATATTTGAAAATGCGTTTGAATTCTTGGTGTTAAACTGTGCATCGATATTGCTAACTTAAGTAGAGATAGTTGAGCGGCACTTAACAACTCTTTAACTACTTCCAACGATGTAACATATCTTTTTGATTCAACTTCTGTAAATTAATTATTTATAAAAAAACAAAGACCATATGTGATTTAATATAATATTACCTATTTCTGCTAAAGGTGTTGGTAATTCCCTTAATGCTTCAACAAAATCCCAATAAAGTATTGGATTTTCATCTGCAAGGTATTCAGCAATTTCTAAATATAAAGGAGTCTGCTCCCATTTGGCATTAATTAAAGTAGTTATTGGTCCACTATTTGAAGAAGCAATCCCTGCCCGCAGATTAATCCCCAATAACAAAACAACAAAGAATAATTCTTTCATTTTATAAGACGTATTTTTTTGTTGAAATCCTTACGACAGAAGAATGTCGGATTTGTTTGTTATAAAATGCAAATACACCTTTTATATATATTACGGTAAATTAAAACATTATTAACTGAAAAGTATAATAATTTTTATATGTCTTTAATAAAATTTTATATTAATTTAAGACTTAAGTCTAATCAAATTGACACCAATCGCATGGTATTCGCCGCCGTTCGTGACTCCAAAAAAATGCCAGCAAGCGAACAACGATTAACGAAATGTCAGTGATGTGATAGACACGAAGTTTGATGTATTTCTGGTTCATAAATCGCAATTAATTAATAATTTATTCATATGCGTATGATTTTGTAAAAATATTTTCCTTATCACTTAATTTTAGAAAACTAAGCATATTCATATATAAAATGAATATTAAAACATAAAGAATCTCTTTATTAACTTACTCGTAAATAAATTCGTTAATATATGAGCGAAATAAATACTTAATTCGTTTAAAATTCGTTTTCTTTGTTTTGTTAACACAATCTATAACTTGCAAATCACTTCCCGTTTGATATATACCTTTCAAGTGTTTATAAATAATTTCTAACGAACAACAATAAACAAGCGCGGTTTTATTCGTTTCGAGTTCGAATTTCTTCAACAGCTGATTTATAAAAATAGCGCATAGCACAGTTTTGACATTTAAATTCTTTGCGTATGGCGGACTGGGATAAATCAAATTTTTTGGGATTACATTTATCTGTATCTATGCAAAAATGGAGCTTAGTGAAAGTGAAATATTAGATAAATTAGAGGAAGTTTTCGGTTACAGTTCTTTTAAAAATGACATTCAAAAGCAAGCAATACAAACTATTATTAAGAGTAAGTCCCTTCCTTAACCACAATTGGCTACGCAATTGATACCATGCCGACTTTATCTAAAAGGCAAACAAAAGTTTGTAACTATGAAGCTGCCTCCCAGAATAAACACTACACTATAGTATAAAGGATCAGATGAATGGCTAGATACCAAAAATGGTCAATAGTATATAATTTTTGTTTAGCGCATGTGTGAGACAAACTTGTATAAAAACAAGTTTTTCTAGAATATTTGAAATTTGCCATGAAATGTTTGTTTATAAACAAATTCTCTTAAAATACATTATTACATCACAAAACGTATGCTGATTATTGATAAGCACGAGATTTATATGTAAACAACCTTCAGTTTTACAAAGAAATAGTCAATTGGGGTTTTTATATTGACTTGTAACGGCTCGAAAGGAATTGATCAACAACGTCTTGAAATAAAATATGAAATCAATCTAACAAAACATCTCCCTTAATATGTTGATGATCGTCACAACTCCTCTAGTATATTATATGGATTAAACGTATCCTATTCGATTTTATCTGTACTCCAAATGCTTGCTAGTAAACGATTAATTTCTTCTGCATCTGCCAAGCCCATCATCACTTGTATATTTGCTTCTTTGCTTTTGTATTAATTATAATTCTACATTTATGAAAGCTTTTGTACGCTGCTGGGTGTAAAGATATTTTAAAATGAAATTATTCTTGTCAAATAAAAAGATAAATAAGAGATCTCAACTTAGCTCTAGTGTTTTACAAGGGAAGCATTATTTTATTATTTTCAACACGTACACTTTTAGAACGAATGGCCTTGGTGTACTGAATTTTCTAGATAATGAGAGATACATAAGATAACAGTGGCACAAAAGCGAAATTAGCAAATTATTTCAAGAGTATTTATTAAAACAATACAGCGCTATAAATTGAAAAGATGTGAAGCTTTGAAAATTTATTGAATAGAAATGAGATCCCCAAGTGATCAAGACCTGAAGTTGTAATAAATTTTCCGAGAGCAAAGAGAAAATTAAATAGATACACAATTCTCTACGAACCCGTAAAGTAATTAAACTTAAATCAATTGAAATAAGCAGAAGTCGACGTCTATATAACAAAAATATGTGGAGACTGATAGCTCCAAAAATATATCGTATGTTGTACTTGAAAATATGTTTTGATATTGAAGTCAAAGTATCAAAGTAAATTCAGAATGATTTAGTTTATATTTTCAAAGGAATCGGATAGTGATGCTTTACTTCTAAAATTCATTATTACCGAACATACTATATAAAATATAAATTTTAACTTCTTATGTTTACTTACTTACTTTAACGGCTTTACAACTGGGATCCGATCCTGGCTTTTCGCAACTATTCTCTCCACATGACCCGGTTCTGAGCCGATGTCATCCAATTTGGCGCATATCGAAGCTCTGGGCGTTGTTGCTATCGCATCCTATACATCTTCCGAACAGGTTCCTCTTAACTCCTTTAATAAGATCTCCAGGCATAAATCCGGAAGATGATACATCTTAATAAAGGAAAACCTGATTTTCAGACATATTTATGACAAACTAGCAAAAACCCGCGTGCGTTGCAACGCCTTTAAATAACAAAAGATTATGTGTGCACAATCCGCGGTAGGAAAAAGGTATAATGAAAAAAAGAACAAATCTGCGAAAATTGATTTTGGATACATATAAAAATTTAGAGTTGCCTATAAAAAAAGAAAGTGCGTGACAACTCCGACGCGTGATTGGAGTTTATTCCTGAAAACGATTGTCTTAAAGTATATACAATAGGCAAGGGTAATAAATGAAGCCATATATTTATTTATATTGATTTGATAAAATATATCACATACATTTCTACTTTTTAGTCTGTTATATGTCGTCCGCCATTTTGTGGTGGCCGCCACATTAGATTTAAAATGACTTCATACAGATTAATGTATTATAATCGTCACACCCTTTCATTTGATACCTATACTGAGAGCGTTATGAAGAAAAGATAATCCGGCATTATGAATTTGGAATGACGCCACACAACTAATTGTATTCTACCAGTCATGCCCTTCCATTTGATACCCATGTGGGTGGGTCGAGGAACACAAACACAAAAATCGGCCGCCATCTTTTAACCGCCGTCTTTGTTTTATTACAAAATGTTCACATTGCATTGTCAAGCAAACTACGCATCTGTGCATAATTTGAAGTTTATCGGCTATATTTTCTATTTTTTAGTCTAAGATATGTCTTCCGCTATTTTGGGTTGCCCGCCATTTTGAATTTGGAATGACGCTACACCGCTAATTGTATTCTACCTGTCATACCCTTTCATTTCATACCCATGACGGCGGTCGAGGAAGACAAATGCAAACTCGGCCGCCATATTGGAACCTCCATCTTTATTTTTGTACAAAATGGTCACATTGCATTGTCAAGAAAACTACGTATATGTGCAAAATTTTAAGTTGATCGGTTTCAAATGGTGCGTGGCATTAATAATTTTATACGCAATAATAACGGACTCCCATACAAACTTTCATCCCCTATTTAAACCCCTTCAAGCCTTTTTTCGCGACAAAAAGTAGCGTAAGTCCTTCTCCAAGATCTAATCTATCTCTGTCCCAAATTTCATCAAAATCGGCTGAGCGGTTTCGGCGTGAAAGCATAACATACAGGCAGACTTACTTTCGTATTTATAATATTAGTAAGGATGAAGTAGCCCATTATTTTCCTCATCACTATCAATTGTGGCTAACAGAAAATGGCACCAACAGTATGATCTTTTGACTTTCCAGTTCTCCCACCTAGATAACATATCTTTTTTCTTGTCTACGCTCTTCACTACGATTCCTTGAAATTTCTCTTTCCTTCGCCTGTAAGCATAATAAGCGAGGAAGTCATGTTGTGATTCCTGAAATTAATCTCAGTTGCTGTAGTATTGTCTGAGAGTCGGTGAAGTAAAACCGTGTGTTGGAAATTGCCATCGACAATATAAAAGAGCTTACCTTAAGCATTAGTCTTCAGCACATAACAAAACAATTCCTGGAGAACGTTACGTTGGTGTGCGCCATGCTTCAAGCGGTGGCTGGGATCTTACTGCAGCAAACTTTCCGAGCAGGTTCATCTTCACCGATACGAGCTGGATGCCTTGCCTACTGGAGCCTACTGAGCTTTATTTTCTTCACAATATCTAGATTACGTTTTTGTAGAGTCTACCATAAGAGTCTGCATAAGGAACCGACAATTCTCCGAAATACTTTCTTCTGGAACACGGCTAAAAAGGTAGTGTGCCCATTGCTAAGCACCCAAAACTCGGATGCATATGTGAGTATCGATAAGACCATCGTCTTATATTGCAGCAGTTTGAAGGTTGCAGATAGATATGGATTTTAAAAGCCTTGACCGACTATAGTAGGCTTTGTTGGCTTTTAGTCGCTATGCGCGTATGATTCTATTGTATTATCGGCAGCTCCTATTGACCCAAGATAGGGAAACGTTTTTACTACTGCAAATTCGCGCTCCTCTACCTTGATTGTGGGACCAATTTTTCTTGAGACTGGGCCACCATGTACTTTGTTATGATTTCATTAATATGCAGTCCCAGCTTTCGTGCCGCCCGCTCAATCTGAGTGAAAACGTCCTATGCAGCTCTTGATGTTTTACTAATGTCGTATGTATAAGCCAGTAATTCGGTGCACTTGTGTAGCATTGTGCCCCTTGCCGTAATGCTGTCACCCCCGAATCTCGGACCACTTCAACGCCAGGTTGAAGAGAAGGCCGGCCAGATCATTTCCTTGTGGGAGTCCATTATTGATGTTGATTGGTCTGGACAATGTTCCGGGTGTTTTTACTTGGCTTGTCACATTAGGTCATGGTTATCCTACATAATCGTGTCAGCTTATTATATTGGGAATGCCGAATTCTCTCATGGCGATCTAATCTGACTATGCTATCACAAGTGGCCTTAAAGTCTATGAAGAGGTGTTGGATTGAGTTTTGAAACTCAAGACGTTTTTCCATTGCCTTTCTCAGTGTGAAAATCTGATCAGTTGTTGATTTGCCTGAGTTGAAGCTACTCTGGTATTGGGCTATGATGTTACCAGCGTGTCGGGCTATCCTGTTTTTTAGGATAGCGAAGAATATCTTATACGCGGTACTCAACACGTTATACCGCGATAATTGATGCATGCTGTGATATATCCTTTTTTATGTATGTGCACAGAATGCGTTTTTTTCAGTCTTCTGCCATGGCTTCCTGCTCCCATAATTACACAATTAATTCATGAATCGATTGGTACAGTGGAGGCCCTCCATATTCAACCATTGTTTTTAAGCCGGTTTATGGCTCTGCTAACTTCTTCTAGTCTTGGTGCAACGTAGAATTATCATCAGATATTGGTGGACCCTCCAATTTCTCATTTAGCTCGCTATTTAACAATTCAGAACCAGTCGGTCCGATCTTTGCTACTTCTGCTTAAGATGGGGTCAGAGGTACTAATGGCAGTATTTTTAAGGCATGTCTCGCATTAGTCGACGTCCAGCATCTCGTCTCCAGGACTTACTCTTCACACACTGAGTTCTAACGCATTCTCTGGTCATTTCATTGCGTAGCGCATCTGTGTTGATTCGAGCCTGATTCAAGGATACAAAGCTTTTCTACATTGCGGAGCGCCATACCAACAAGTGGTCATCCGAGTCGAGGTTAGCACCTCGATATTTTCGAACACTCATCAGGCCCTCAAGATGATTTTTACATCATATCTGGGCGAGGTGAAAAGAAGAATTCTTCTTTTTCATCGTCCCGGGGCTCTTCTGTAGGTGCGTGAACCTTTGTGAGGCTTATGCACATGAAGGTTGCATAGCCTTTCATTTATTGTTTTAAAGCCGATAATGGTTGGCTTCATCGTTTTACTGACCAAAAAGCCTGTTTCGAGCGTTCGTCCTAATGCGCCATTCGTCTTGGTTAACCCTTACATGACCAAATATTCTTGTTTAGATTGTCCTTTCGAAAATTTTGAGCTCATATTCTGTTTGTTTGGTCAATGTCCAAGCATCAGATCCGTAGCATAGAACTGGGCGGATTAATGTTTTACATATTCTCACTTTGCATTGTCTTGATATTTCTTGTTACATTAGAATCGGGACTAAAATACGTGTTATTTGCGGCTACAGTACGTCTATAAATGTCGTCCTTTATCTTATTTTTATTAATCATTGTTCCATTGTATCCCGTTTTTTCCGGGCGTGTTGAAGTAGATGGAGAGGAACCTTACGCTTGAACTCTAGGATGGGCCTGGTCAAAAACCAGAACTGGGGTCATTCTGCAGTACTCAGCAATTGGAAGTCTGTAGCAGAATATTGCAGAATGACCGTAGTTCTCCGTTTATGACCAGGCCCGATATGAGTTCGGGAATACTGGATGTGGAAGGTTGTTCCACAGTCGAGTTGTTATTGTTCTAAAACAATTTCTAGACCGGAGTGTGTGCGAAAATAAGGGCGCGAGATCGCAAAGGTGTGTAAATATAACCTTTCAAGAATTGAAATTCACTATAGAATGCAATAACTCTTTGTACTTTCTTATAAAAATGGCTTACGAGTCGCTGCATGAAGCAGTGAGGTAAATTTATAAATGTTCTCAAGTTAGTATTTCTTATCAATTTCTTCTCTAAATCACAGAAAAACATTACTTTTGTAATTAAAATTATTTTTGTATTCCGAATTATAAAATAAAACTATTTTACAAAACTTAATTAATTGTTTATTTTTCTTCTCTTTAAGTTTTTTTTAATATTTTATTAATCCTTTTCTGCGGATTTGTCGACAAATTTTTGCGTTTATTACTTATATTGTTGATACATTGTGTCCGTTTTAAAGGACTAAAACTAGATATATTTTTATATCTGATTCATATGTTAACCTTCGCTCTATTTTGAAGCATCTGAATAGTTTTGGATAAATAAAAGTAAAGTAAGAATTGTATGGACTATGACTAGGTTTAGTTAAAAAATAATTCTAATTTTTCCATAGAACCGGCAATAATTGTAGTCTTTATAATTGTTGGCTAAAGTAGTATTGTATCATCATCAGGAGCTCCACAGCCTATTGTTGGCCTTGGCTTCCTCCAGCGTTCGCCTCCATGGTTGTCGATCTCTGGTCCGTCTTTTCACTTTCTTATTCCTAATTGCCTTATGTCTTCCTCGACGTCTCTATATATCTTTTCTTGGGGCGACCTGGTCTCCGTGTTCCTGTAGACCAATGCTTCGTCCGCGTTCTTCAATGTCCCAAAGTAGAGTTGTCAGCACGAAGATTAATAAGATTTGGGTTGTAACAATGTTCAATTTCTAGACTAGAGTTTACCTTCTTCTACGACCTGGTCGTATTCAAAAACGACATTGGTGACACTTGGTAATTAGATGAGAAAATACTTGTTCGTTGGTGTAATTACCGTTAATTTTCAAATGTTCTCCTTTAACAAGATTTCGCTCCAACTCATGAAAATTTGGACTGGCTACGAGTTGTCACAGATTTCACCAAGGACTTAGGCAGTATTGATTACTTAACTCATTCAAAAACTCGTTTAAAAGTTTATGAATGGCTTTTGGACTACTTCTTACTATATTTTATTGGTGGTTATTCTCGTTGGCGAGTGACGTGACCATGAGGAACGCGGTGGAATGAAACTGTCGGTACCAACAAACCTATCGAGGGAAATATCACTTCACACACTACCTTGCGACAATTAAAATTTGACCCTTTGTAGATCTAGTCGCCAGAAGTCTTTTAGATTGATAATGAGAATACCAATTTAAGGTCGAAGTGACATTGGTCACGTCACTCGACAACGAGAATAAGGCTGATTAACACTTTGATGTTGGGGCAAACGTGGATTTTTTTCCACATATCATCGATTCAAGATTATAATAGGAACTGGCATATTGGCAGTATTTACTGATAGATGGAATGAGTGGAAATCGGCTTCTATTTTCGATCATCAAAGTTAACGTTTATCCCGGTAATGTAATATAGGGGGCCATTACAAATACAATCGTTGGTGGGTCCTTAGTATGACATATATTGTAATACGTAGATAAAAGCGTATAATATAGTGTAAGAACAAGAAGGTAGGTACAATCAATTTTACGATTTTATATCTTGAAGCAGTGTGAATGCCATGTATGACCCATCGTGGGATGTACGAATATCGGCCTACGAAGCGATTCGATTGCGTATCCATTAATAGTTCTATCATAATTTATTTTATCGAAAAGAAAATGTGTTAATTTCTTTATGAACCTGTTTTATCATCTATGTATTTCAATAATATTTTATCAATTTCAGGAGATCATGATGTTTACGTGTCGATGCCAACAGGATCTGGAAAATCGCTCTGCTTTCAATTACCAGGATTACTTTGCAAAAATAAAATAACAATAGTATTTTCACCACTTTTGGCACTTATTAAAGATCAAATCGATCATTTGGCCAAATGGAAAGTAACTGCTAATTCTATTAATTCCAAAATGTCAAGTAAAGATCGACAAGAAGTTTTAAATGATTTAAAAAGTAAAAGACCAGACACCAAATTTCTCTATATTACTCCTGAACAGGCAGCAACAGAAACATTTAAATCACTCCTATCATATCTAGTTAAATATGATAAAATCGCTTATATTGCTGTTGATGAAGCTCACTGTGTTAGCCAATGGGGTCATGATTTTCGTCCAGATTACTTAAAATTAGGCATTTTACGTCTGGAATATCCAGAAATTCCATGGATTGCACTTACAGCAACAGCTTCAAGGGATGTTGTTATTGATATAAAAGAAAATTTGGCACTAAAGGAACCAGTAGCGACTTTTAAAACGCCATGCTTTCGGAAGAATTTATATTACGATGTGGCCTTTAAGAATCTTTTACAAGACGATTTTAAAGATTTAAGAGATTATGTTGTTAAATGTTTGAACACTGATGGCATTAAAAACCCTGATAAATCCTGTGGTATTATATATTGCCGAACTAGAGATGGTGTTGAGCATATTGCAAACGGTTTGAATAAATTGGGAGTTAAAACCGCTGCATATCATGCTGGTTTAAAGTCTGCAGATCGAACTCAAGTACAAGAAGATTGGATGTCAGGAAAATATCAAGTTATAAGTGCTACTATAAGCTTTGGAATGGGTGTAGATAAATCATCTGTAAGATTCGTCATACATTGGGATGTGCCACAAAATGTTGCAAGCTATTATCAGGTAATTAAACACATTTTTTGGGACTTTAATTATAATATTTGTTACAGGAATCAGGAAGAGCAGGAAGAGATGGACAGCCATCATTTTGTCGTATTTATTATTGTAGACAGGATGTTAAAACTATAACATTTCTGTTGCAATCAGATGTGAATAAAGCTAAGTCTAAATCTCGAATAGTTCAAGCTAAACAAGCACAAACTAATTTCGTTAAAATGACTGACTATTGTGAGAGTGTAAGATGTCGGCATAAACTTTTCTCCGATTATTTTGGTGATCCTCCTCCACCTTGTATTAAACAATGTGATGTATGTGAAAATCCTCAAAATGTCAATAAATCAGTCGAACAATTTCAACGTTTAGCAATCAATTCAACACTTAAAACTTACACTGCCAGCACTGATAGCTCAGATCTATATGGAGGTAATACATGCTTTTATTAATTTACATTAAATTACTGCTTATTGATATTTCATTTTTATAGGTGGAAGAAATGGAATCAAAGAAGCTCAACAAGATTATGATGGAGAGGAAGAAGGTTATTCATCGCCAAGAGAAGAAAGAGTCAAAAAAGAAACCGCTTTATTAATTCAGAAACAGTTTGCTTTGCGAAAAGCAGTCAACGTTTCAAAAGATTTAGATATGATGCCTTCAGCACAACTATGTAGAATAAAATATGCTCAGTCGACAACTGTTAAAGTTACTGGCCTTACAATTTCTCAGCGAGAAAGTTGTTTAACTATGTTTGCAGATGCCGTAAAAGCTAATGTAGATAAATGTGCAGAAGTCGAGGTTCCGAATTCTGTTTTGAAATATAAAGATTTTGAAGATATTGCTAAGGAGCTCGAATATCAGTGTTTTACTTCAAATAAAGCGCTTAGCCTTTACAGAAGAAGCATAGCCAAAGAAGTATGTTATAATTTATTTTTAATTCACATAAGCAGCAACAATATTACATTTTTTTTCTCTTTTTTAGATTTCCGCTATTAAAAAGTACACTTCGGAGCTCACACTTTTCCCTATGGTAAAAGATCATGTTCCGAAGACTCGTAATATTTGCGGTGGTGATTCTGAGCAGCTAGAAAAGGAATTGGCAGAAATAAGAGAAAACCATTCACGTAAAGAAAAGAAAACTAAGTCCAAATTAGCAGACCCGAAAACCTTTAAAAAAGAATTAGCAGAACAACAAAGAATTCATTCTTATTTCAAGCCAGTAGTAAATAAAAAATCAAATGACAGTGGAACTGCTGATAATACGAGCCCTAGTGAAGAGGATGAAATTAGTGAGAGGTTCATACCTAGTAAACAAGCTAAAAACTCTCAAAAAGAATCAAATACTGAAAGTGATATTGTTATCAAGAAAGAAGAACCTGTGGATGAAAAATACGAATTATCTTCAGTATATATAAGAGATTTAAAAAATCGAAGAATCTCGCACTTAAAAACGAAAGAAAAGGAGAAAGCGCTTGCTGGATTTACCACGGCCAATGAAGTGTTAAAGCAACGTACTCATATTAAAACAGAACGTGAAGACACGAATACAAATACTGAAAAGGAACTTTTTACACGTAGATATAACAAAATTTCTAAAGAAAATGAAGATAAATTCACTGATTCCACTGAAAGCCTTTCCACTGAAGAAGAATTGTATATCGTGAAAAAATTTAAAAAAGATAACACCAAAGACATCCTCAGTTATAACCGAAGTCAAAATGTTGCCATAAAAACTGAAAAGTATCCTGTGAATAATATTAAGGTAGAAAACACAAGTAGATTGGAAGATAGCTGCATAAAAGAATCCGAAAGAAAAATAAAAGCTGAAAACAATTACGTAGATTGCAAAAGAAAAATCAAGGAGGAAACCGTTGATAAAATAGAAAGTCAGCAAAAAAGCGAAGAAAGGAATAATAAAATAAAGAGTGTACCTTCTACTAATGCTGCTAATATTACTAATAGTGAACAAGTTTATTCAGAAAGCAGCAGTAAGAGACTGAAAATTGATGTTGAGCAGTCAAATCAGAAAGTAGATTTAGCTAAACATAAATCGGAAATGGCTGAGTATGTTATTAAATGTTTGATGCCTTTTTATAAAGAAAATCGAATAGAAACCAAAGAGTTATTTAAGGCTTTAGCAAGAAAAATATCTCATCGTTTTTATGATAAAAAAATGGGTAAGTTTTAGAATATAGTTTTTGATCCTTTTCTTGGCAAAAAATTTAAATAATTGAATTTATTTGTGAAAATACATCTAATTTTGACCTTAAATTTCGCGTCGCAAATGATTCGGCTGTTGTTTAAGTGCCTTAGTCGAGATTGCTAGCAATTTTAAGCTATACATTGGAATTTCTGGAGAGTAAATTTGATTTTTTCCCCAGCTTCTATTTGATTTTCGAAATGAAGTATTTGTCTTGTCGCCGTTTACCAATGGGTCATTCCATGGAAAATGACACCAAGCTAATGAAAAAAAAATGACGGAAATTACATAAATTTTAGGCTTTAAGTATTGTTAAAGCTCCATAGTATTCGGAAATATGCTTGTAGTAAAAAATAAAATTATTACTTTTTATATTTCCCCAGTTGAATATTGATTTTTCCATTAAATTCAAAAAAAGTGCGTTTAGGTGAAGAATGCAAGCTCAAATATTCACTTATATACTTTTAGCGAAAGTGCCGTTGATTTAAAACCAGCAGCTGAGCTATAAAGCGAAAGAGATGTAGAACATGAATTCCCTACACCAAGCCCAAAAAATAACTAAATAGTTAATAAAATATGCCTAAATTAATGTGTTTTGTGTGTATAGTTTTTTACTCGTCCCACCCGTCACGGATCCCTGTCCCACCCGTCACAACATTTTAAGCTGCATAAAAAAAGTTCGTATTGTTTTTTCACTTACCTCTTTTTAGAAAACAATTAGTGACATAACTCAAATAGCATACTACAATAAAATTAGGGGTTCATATGAACTATTTGATCTGAATTTCAACGTCAAATGCAAGTATCTAAAGAAAGAAGGGTTTAGCCTGTCCCACCCGTCACATATGTAATTCCACGAATTTAACAATGTTAGAATATATTTTTATATTGTTTTCTTTTATCATATCTTAAAAAATATATCTAAGAATGCTATCATAAATACAGTATGTATTATGTGCTTTGTTTGCACTTTAAAATAACTGAATGTATATCAAAAAATCTGTTAAAATGTCCCACCCGTCACCATGGAATGACCCCAATAATATCGTTTTCTTTTTTCTCTTTTCGACTTGAGCTTGTTGTCAGACATTCTACGATGATAAAAAAATCAACACTACAAGCAGAAGCTACCATTAAGCTAAAAAATGGTTTATTTACAACAATTTGAACGAAAGCGATCACGGAGCAAAAGCTATGAGTCGAAGAGTCTTGTGGGATATTCCAATGGCACAGATACTTTCTGTGCAATCGGTTTGACATTTGAGCGGCACTGAATGCTAATAGTTCGGTTAGTATGAAAGAACACTAGGTGATAAGATCTCTTAAATGGATTGGGTCAGCTATCAGTTCTAATACGCATATTGAAACGGGAGAGAAGGTGATGTGTTTGGGCTTGAAGATCGCACTCTAAAAACTAGGAATTCCTTTCTAAATAGAAAAACTCGACTGTAGAATAATCTTTCGCACTCAGTATTTCTGAACCCCTACAACATCAAAGAGTTCAAACGCAGAGTTCATCGCCACCTCTTTATAAAACCGCCGTGTTCCTCACAACCCTAAACCTATTCTATCACCCGTACTAAGATTACTATTAGAAATTGCGCCATGACATTATTACGGGTTTGTAGTACAAAGGGTGATTCCTGTTCTTAGAACTGCCACAAAAAAGATCAAGCGGTGTTAGACGTTAGCACCATAAAAGCAAGTGATCAGTTTTGATGCCATTTTACTAATCTGTATTAAAGTTTATCTATAGTATGTCTTAAGAAGATTTTAAGGATACTGTTAAAGTAAAGTTTATAGAGAAAAACAGAATTGGCTTTAATTTATTTGATTACATTTTAAAGTATACTTTGATTTAACTTAAACTGATTCTATAATATTTGTTTTGTTTTTCATTTCAGATAAGGATATAATTAAAAAGTACGTGGATGATATGTTTAAAGGAATAGAAATAGTCCGATCAGATTCTGACATTAAAAATATGACACAGAATTGAATCCTCATTTTATGTTTAATTTTATAGCTATTAACAATACGTTAAGGTACAAACACACTTATTATGTCATTGAATATAAAAATGTTGGCTTATAATGATCGAGTGAAGAGTTAAGATCACTTTTATTGTTTTACAATGCATTAAAGTGATTTGGGTATGCTAATATACGTGGATGTGGCTAGATAATCAATGGCGTAGCTGGCATTATTCTCTGGCGGGCCTGGGGGTTGCCGGTCAACACAATTGAGTTAACATTTAACAATCAAATTTTAATTTTAGTTTATTTCTGGGGGGCGCCGGGCATTCTGAACGGGGCCGTGCCACCCCTGCCCCCACTAGCTTCGCCAATGTACATATTATTTTGAAAGTGAAAATCACTCGACTCGTACAGATATACTCGTATAAGTTCAAAAAGAATAAATCAATCACCAAGACACAAAATTACGTGGTACAAGTCACATATTGGTTATAATAACTTACCACAATTTATAGCTTTAAAAGATCTATTATACTTACAACTTTTTATAAAAAATAAGTTAGAATTGGGCGGATCAAATCAAATATAAAGCGCTATGTGAGAAACTATAAAGTTGGATCTCAGTTTAATTTTTCAGCAGGCCATTGGTCCCAAATGCGATAAGATAGTTGCGAAAATAAAAGATGGTACTTTATAATATAAGAAATCACTCCCTTCAAAGTGGAAACGTTTTAAGAGCAGTTAAAAGGGGATGTTAACAAATATGATATCACAAAATGTTTGTTTTTTTTATATCAAGAATTACTCTCAATTTGTCGTAAGTTAATATAAATTATATAAATTTGTTTAGCATTAAGATTTTTTGAAATATATTGATTTTCGTGTTTTCAGTAAGATGTAAATGATGAAGGTTTTATATGTTCTTTACGTTATTTTTTGTATTTTTTCTTTGTCATTGGAATTAAATACTTATGCTTCCATATTTATTCATTTGTACATCACAAGGATAAATAAAAATAAAATATTTATAACTTCAATCTTTCATTTCCGGAAAACACATTGATCACTTTGGATGTGTTATAGCTTTTTTGCTGCAAGTTTGGTTAAAGTCATGCTACTTTATAAGCGATGAATTTTATAAGTCATGCTGCTGAGTCACCGTCTTGTAGTGGTGAAGAGAATATCGAATAGCGGAACTTTTGTTAGTTGCTCCAAAGCCCTTGTGTACCATAGTTATTGATAATTGAAAGTGTTTGAGGGCCATTGGATTAACGCTTTTTTATCTGTAAGACTATAGCTCAAAATTAAGCCCCTTAGTACTGTCGACGGTTCTTTATAGAGTGCACTGCTGAACAACAAGTTTGGACAGAAAGATAGTAAAGAGAAGAAGGAAAGAACTGCCAACGCCAACACGCAGTTTTACTCCACCGGCTCTGATTAAATACTGTCACGACAGAACGTTGACTTCTCTAATCGAATAGGAAGTCAGCTTATGTAGTGTTGGGTAGGACACGATTACGAAATGAGTTTGTAAGAGGTGCCTCTTTTTCTTTTGAGCCAGTACAATGTCATACTTAAAATGAGGCGAGGTGCCATTGTAATGCCAAAATGACAAAAACAAGCAAATTAAAGAAAGAAAGAAAATAAATACCAATGAGGAGCTTTCGAGTTTCATTCTAATATGCATTAAACTGCCTCAGAGTAAGTAAGAAACCTATGCCTCCACAATGTATGTTTATATTTTACAATATCACCTCGCCTAAGAAATGTCTCTCCTGTACGTATTTAGAATCACACCTTACCTCATTTATCACACCTCACCTCGTTTATCTCTCGATACACGCTCCAGTAGATCTTTTTTTTTAACCGGGACATTTCAATAAATTTAAGCCTCAGTACAATTTACCATCGTGTAAGGGACAGGGCCTCTTGTAAGTCCGGCTCAGCTCTAGCTTATTGTGCTTAAATGCTATCGCAGGAGAGGGAAGAAATTATAATGTGAAGTAGAAGGACGAAAGGTGCATACCGCTGTGTGGAATCGAACCACGAACTTCGGGCCTGGTAGTTGGGGCCTTCTTCTTCGTTTGGTGAAGTATTAGGACCAAAAATACCTCGGTCACTTTGTGTGGCCTATTGTACTACACCCCTATAGCTCATATTTGTAGGCCAGGCCGCTTGAACATGTTGTGTGCTGACAATCTTTCTATTGCGCCCCAACAATTCCTTGGTTGCGCCCCAACAATTCCGCGTTAAGAAACGCCTTGGGAACGAACAGCTTACAGTTGGCCAATTCAGGCGCGGACCTCTAGCGTTTGGTGTGTTTCATCAAAGTTCGATCGGCAACGGTCCGCTTCAGCAAACTAGTGGTAGCCGGTTTCGGACCAAAGAAAATACAATGACAGAGTCCTGTCCAGCCAGAGCATCCGCTTTTCGTTGTTTTTGAAGCCCCGATGACCCGGACCCAAACAAGGGTAACTTGATTGAGAACGCCCAGGGGCCCTATTCTGTATTACAATATTGTTAAATCCGATACGAAAACGAAACAACTTTCGAGTAACAAATTTTGAGATTTTAAAGGGCATGCAGTCCGATAGCATTCCCGCTTCCGGAATCTCTTCTCTAATGTTGACAATTATCGCCCCGCGCAAATAGCCATTGGTTTTTCATCCTCAGCGTAGCGTAATGGCGGATTTCTCTACCTCAAAGAGGAGTCATACCAAATTGAGAAGAGTCTCTAACGCAGCCGTCGACGAAATGAGAAGATGGAAAGACAGGCCATTCTTTGAATTTTGCTTAATTTAGTTATCTTTTGAACGCCGTTCTATGTCCCCACACCTAAAGCCACGTCAGTTTGATCTGCGTGTCCTGGTCATCAGAGTATCCATGTGATAGTTTCAATTGACCTTGGCATCTGGCTTCACACCCTAAGTATTTGGCTTGATGTCAAAGGCCTATAGTTCTTCAAGCGAAGGTCGGTTTTGCCAGTCCCGGCAGTGTTTACCTCCTAGTTTATGGAGCCAGTATCGTTTTGTCAAGATTGATATTCAGTAAACCAGCTGAAGACCAAAAAAAATGCCCGCTGCAGACGCCTTGATATGGTTTCTTCTGTTTCATCAGTTAACATGATGCCATCGTCTGCGTAACCTGGGGCAAAAAGTTTTGGCCGTTTATTAGCTCTAGGAGTTCACCTACAATAAAGCACCACAGAAGTAGAGATAAAACTCGTCCCTCTGCACATCCTGTGTCTATACTGCCTTCCAGAAATCCCTAAGATGAGAGACGATTAGTTTCCGAGCTCTCAGCATAGTGTCGATCCATTCGCAGAAAGTGCTAAACTCTACTTATAGCCCTAGCTATAGTGTCAAAGGATGTTTTGTCGAAGGCTCCCTTGATATCGAGGAAGGCCACCAGTGCAAGTCCTTTGCTTAGTGCTTCCCTTTCCAGTCTGAGCACCAGATTGCAATTGCTGCCTTAGTGGACTTATCCGCCTGTTACGCAAGGCTAAAAACATATCGGTCTGAAATATTTGTGTATTCAGAACGTCTTAGCTTGAGTACGGTGACATTCTTCCAGACAGATGGAATATAAACATTTGTGAAGGAAGCCCCGAATATTTTATTTTGCATAGTAAGGGAGTGATTAGGTCACAGTCATCCAGCAATTATAATCAATCAAAAAGGAATAGTCTGATATTCCATGTAAGTCGTCATCCTCCCCTGCCATGGTGTAGGCATGTCAAAAATCCACACATCGTTCTTTCTTAAAAAGCAAAGAAATAGCATAATATGAAATTTTTAAGATTACGTCTGCCAAGTAAAATTTGTTACCATTACCGTCTGATAGCCGCCATAAATAAGTTGCGGGAATTAAAGTTAAACCAATTTCATCGGAGCACGCAGCCGCAGAAAATGTATCTCCATTCATCATCGGAAAAAACTAATTTTTTAGTGAGTTTGTTTCATAAAATTTGCGGGAGAAATAATTTTTTAGAAATAAAAATTGACTGAATTTATGATCAAAAGTTCAACAATTAATTTGTAATCATAGAAAATCAATAAATATTTTTTACATTCAAATAAACGAATTTTCTTTTTATAGCATCACCCATTTTGCTTTTCAACATAATTTCAATTCTTCAAGTGTGGCACGCCTGCAATGGAATATGTATCACCACTTCCACAACTCCTCACTGGAAATTGATTTGGAAGGAATGTGATAATTGGAAGCGTATCGCTGGATACCTGGAATAAAAGTCAAGAACTTTTTACCTGGTCGGTTCGGTCGGACATGGTGTGAGCTCAAGCCTGCTCCAGCCGAGCTTGAGGTGCACTTGCCGTGTGCTCATTGTTGATTCCTTTTATCAATGGACTATAAAGTGTGGAGTTGAGACAATTCATTCGATTCGGTTTACTTTTTCGCGATGGTTTTGTTAGTGCCGTTCTAGTATTTTTTTGTTTCGCAGAGATCCGAAATTGTGCCTTGATTATAATAACAAAATAATAAAAAAAACCACCCTCCGATAATATAACCATTGTTCAAATGTGGCCCCAGTAATTGCAAGTGGTGTTTAAAAGTGTGGAAATATTATAGTTAGCTCGATATATATATTATAAAGAAAGGAAGAAGTGATGAATTTTATTCGACTTTCTTGGAACTCTCACTTGAAAAGTAAAAAAATGTATACGATTGTAAAGTCTAGATGTAATTTAGTGCCTGAGCGAGAGTTCACTAGGTGGATGCTGCTATTAGTTACAATTTGGTTGAAATGTGTCCTTTCCGCATCCGCATCCTCGATTGACGTTTCGCCGTCGTCACCACCAATACCCACCACCAACTGCTCCTTGGTTGCACATATTTTCGAGGCCCGCGGCATCAGTACAGCTGAAATACCAAGAAAACCCATAAATGGTAAGTAAAGAGACTTGAGATGAAAGAAGTAATATTACATACATGTCATTGATGGCTTTTAGTAGCCTCCACCGGCAGATGAAGAGCCAAGACCAAGTCCAAGTTGTCCAGGTAGGAATTCATGTACAATCACGCAGCGGCTAGTACCCCGCATGAAATATCAAGTCCACCTCGCTCAGCTCTCACATGAACCTGAAGGACTTTATGTATATATGCGGCTGTGTGTTGAAGTTGTGAACAGGTTAAATGAAGCATCCTCATGGCAATAAAAATGTCTGGAAATTTTTGTCTCATACCTTCGTTACCCGCCCTCCTCTCGAGCGTATATTAAAAAGTGCCTCCAGATCCAGTGAGGCAAGGACTAGGTAATTTACAGGTTTTTGAAAAATTAGTTGCGGTCAGGAATTCCGATTCTTATTGCATTTTTATTTCAATATTATATGATGATGAGCAAGGATGGTTCATTAACGATGATAATGGTGCGACTATGTTGTGGCCCAACGATAATCTTTTTATTCTTCTCCATGCACTGCAAGTGCACACTCTTGTTTTATTTTTATTTTTTAGTTCTTTACCTGTTTTATTATTTATTAATTCAGGTGGAAATACGCCTCTGCTACTCTTTCTATACACGGACCTGAATGTGCCTGTTATGTTGTCGCCTACTTTAATATTTTATCAGTTATTTCCTTTGCTGAAAACTGAGTAGGATTATCCCGGTTGATGTCTGTTTATCTAAATGAACGACTTTACTTCTTGTCTGTCTATTCAGTCCGTAGGCTTCTCTCTTTGCACAGATGGTGGAATTCCTGTTGCATTGTGCACTCAGCCGTTCCTTTTTATGTTCATTTTTTTTTTCTAAATTAAAAACATTTGTTTAAAAGCATTTAATTTGCATTTGAAAGGATATGAAAAATTCATTTCGGAATTTCCTTAGAAACTTGCTCTTTTACCGGCAGCAACTTATATAAATTCTTTCGACTGTGTGCAGTTTTTCGTTTCGTATTTTTTTTTCACCTCAAAAAAGTTTATTTATTTATTTATCGCCAAGTGGCGCCCAAGTAAAGAAAAGAATTTTTTTAAAGGTCTGCCGTGCCGCAAATGAAATGCCAGGTATTACGAAATTTTTCAGGTTGAAACTGTAGGTATGCAAGCACTAGAAATAATGAACAGTATCCAATTAGCGACCAAATGTTGCTGCTAGAGTTTGCTACAGACTTGAGGGTAGTGTAAACTTCACGGTTATGTTTTTGGTTGTTTTAAATTTGTTTTTTGTTTTTACAACAGATCCAGATGCCGTCGAAGACTTTGAATAGCAATGTTTACTCTTTTTTTTGAAACTAGATGGTTTGGTATTACTTACATAATTTGTATTGCCCCAAAACTGGCTCTACTTTGAACAACAGCAGTCAATTCCATGAAGAGTCTCCCAGTTGCTGTGACTTCTGCCAACAAAGTTCCAAGTGTTTTTTAATTCTCCCAATCACTGTTACCGGCCAGGCAGATCTGCAAAAACGTCATCCACGTGCTAGTGAGAGATGTCGAGAGGTCCCTCCGGACCAAAGAAATCTTTCCCTGCGCTTTTGCAGATATCGGGGGTGCGTTTAACAATGTTACCTTTGACACGCGATCAATGAAGCCGCAGCAAAAAGGTGCATAGAACCTCCTGTTCAGCACTTTTAAAAGTAAAAAAGATGGAAAAATATCTTCAGCACTTTGAACAGAAAAAAGAATACACTTTTAGGCATTAACAATAAACTCGCGTTGTAAAAATTATTTATTATAGTTTTTGTTCACAAAAATAATATTTTCTTCACTTTGATAGTAAATACAGTTCATCACAAATTGATATTCACTTGTCGCCTCTCGGTTGCGAGTGAAATTATAGGAAAAAATGAGAAATTCTATAATAATTTTAACGGGCAGAAAAGAACAAAATAAAAATTAATTCAAAAATTAGTGTTGCCAGAAAAGAAAAAAATTGTTTCGGGGTTAAGTTGTGATCACCTCCCACTGCGAGATGGATCACGTCGCTTCTCAGCAGCAGATTGATAAGGGCCGAGATGAAGGGTTAGGAATCGGTTACGATAATGGCTGCAAAAGGCTGTCCTTAAGGAGGCGCCCTATCAATCGTAATCGACGAACTTCTTGCCACATGAATAACCGGTGCTTCAAAGCACACACCTATGCAGATGATATCGTCATAACTATCAGCGGCAGGCATGCTTGTACACCATCCCGGAACTCATGCAATTCGCTCTACCATTATGTGCATAGCTGGTGTATTAACTGTCACCGTACCTTTTACTTGTTAACAGAAGCTAAATTTCAAAGCCCCCTCGATCGTAAAAAAAATGGTTTTCTCAAAGCAGGCTTCCACGTAGGTATAATCCTGGATCAAAAGCTCTCCTGGAAACCCCAGATTTTGAAGGCTCGGCAGTCATATGGTCCATGGTCACGTATGTATCTATTCCATGGTGGGTCAAGATCAAACAAAAGTAGTATGCTTCAAAGGCTGGCCTTGTCGGTATCGCGAGAGCTAAAAGCATCTATCCGACTGCAGCTATAAAAGCCTTACTGAATCTCCCTTCGCTTGACCTAGTAGTAAAGAAGAGGGCTCTGGCTGGGTGCTGCCTTTACGGGGGCCATTTTCCTTTAAGCCAGGAGACTGTGGGGATTACATATCGATTTTTAAGGAACCAAATCTGGAGTCAATGCTCGCATTGTCTGATACAATTCCTGCCCCTCTGGACTTCGACAAACCATTTATGTCTTTTGACACAGGTCGGTCAGAATGGCAGCACGGCAGGCCCCTCTTTAGTTATACGGACTGTTCCAAAACCGGGAATGGGGAAGAGTAACAGACGCACGGGCCATTGTTCGCTCAATTATCATGTAAACAGAATAGGGCTGGTAGTTGATTGTAGATGTCTATGGGGCAACTCCCGAAACTGCGGAGCATTTATTGCGCGACTGTAAGGCTACAGCGAGGAGGAGATTCCCTGGTCGCTGGGAAAAAGTCGCAAATCAATTTTGGGCTATAACGAAAGCTTTGGCACAATAGATCAAATAAAATAGGTCGCAGTGCCTGCTAAGACTCAGAAAGAAAGAATGAATGAAGTCTTCCAACATCTTTTGACAAAACTCGAAGCTATTAGTATCGACTCGGTTCTCAAGAACTGGATTGATAGTTTTCCTTCTGGCCGTTCAATCAAGGTAGTATTGGATGAGGTCGAGTCGCAACCCGACACCAACTCGGCCGGTAAATTCTACCACTCCCCCCCTTCAACTTAATTTAATGCTTCGCTGTTGATGGTACTCTGACTCTTGCGATCGATTGAGCTGATTTCCACCTCTCTGATTTCCAGTGAACTCATTCCCACCTCTATCATTGACATAGGACTCATTCTTGACTGGCCCCGCAAGAATCGTGTCGTGTCGCAAGAACATGCACCGATCTTTCTTCTGCCTTAGTAGATAGTGTGAATCTAACAGCTCACCCATCTCTTAATATCTTGGGTATAACTTTATCTGACGACCTGCGAAGGAATAATTACATATTCCGAATCGCCAACCAAGCATCTCAATGCTTCTTAAGAGTTACATTGCTTTTGGTTGGTGGCTTCAGACAGACCTTGCCTGTTATGCCACGCGGGACACGTGCAAATGAAGTTAAAGCCTGTCTCAAGTCATCCATCTTATGGCCTAAGTTCTATCGTTCAGAGTTATCATGCGTGCGCACCTTCAACGTGGTTTGAGGGCAGAGGAGTTTTCTCACTTATTACTAGATATTGGTGATGGAAAGATTTCGGAAGAAGAAGGATGAAGAAATATTCCGAGTAACCTTTGCGATATTGAGATCTGATTAGCTTGACTGACAGAATATACCCCAATATTCATCAGGCTGGACTGGATTGAGCATCATGGCTGAGGGAAAGAACTATTCTCACTTCAATAATCGACTCACCCAACAGCATCAACAACTATCTGCTGAGCATATGAAGTATGAATCTTTGGACTCGCTAATGGAGGTCGAGAATGCTGAATATTACCCTGTAGAATCCTTTCACACTCTTAACTAACCGGGAATGCCAGCTCACGTCCTCTACCTCAAAGTTGGCGCTCCAATCATGCTATTGCGCAATTTAAACCCTCCGAAAATGTGCAATGGTACCAGCCTTCAGGTGAAAACTCTGTACAAACACGAAATCGAAGCCAAGATTTTCACAGGCGTTAATCAGGGAGAAACTGCCGTCATCCCCCCTATATCCCCTTCCTCTGATACCTTAAGACCACCACTTTCCCGTTAAGGTTTGCCACCCCATTTAGAGTTGAGCCGGAGCTATACGAGGCAGTACATTTGTCCCTTACACAATAGTAAATTGTACTGAAGCCTCAATTTTTTTCAATGCCCCGGTTCAAAAGTAATGTCCTTCTGATATATGAGCGTGTATCGAGATAAATGAGGTTAGGTGTTTTTTTTATGTGAAAGAGTCGAAGCTTAGGTGTCATCCTTTATACGTAAATACGTAGTGGAGAGGCACTCAACTTGAAATAAACGTGATGAGTGGTCGGGAATAAGCTCTTCATTGGTATTTATTTTCTTTCTTTCTTTAATATGCTTGTTCTTGTCATTTTGGAATTATAATGGCACCTCGCTACATTTGAAGCATGACATTATACTGGCTCAAAAGAAGAAAGAGGCACCTCTTACAAACTCATTTTATAATCGTGTCCTACCCAACACTAACGCCATGACCATCAATAAGGCACAGGGACAGAGTTTGAAAGGGGCTGGTGTGGATCTGAGGAGTGACTGTTTCTCACATGGCCATTGGAAGTGGCGTGCTCAAGAGTCAGTTCATCTAACAGCCTGGCCATTCTCCAACCAGAAAAAAATACTAGAAATGTTGTCTGAAAAATTATTATGAGGCATTGAAAGAATAGTCTTACTAACTCATTTCTAACTTGACCACGAAGCTCTACCTACCCCATAAGAGACTAAAGGCGTGAGATTACTAACTCATCAATGACTTGAAACCCGGGGACTTATTAAGGTAACATCTTTCCTCGCGGACGAGGTCGCAGGTATTAGCTAGTTTAATTTATAATTAAAATGTTACCTACCTGACCAACTTTATCAAAAGTGCAACCGCCATCGCCAATTTTTAGAGGATATTTGAGGACACATATTCTGAAATAAGAAAACCATCATTTATCCATCGGGCATCACGGACCAGAATATCGCGATTTTTCTGACCTTTTGTACTCCAAAAAAGTTTGTCGCGACAGTTCTGTTTCTGCGCACTGCAATTCAATTCTAAATACGACAAAAATTGCCAATTTTCATTTTGTTGATTTTTACCATGTGTTCGTATACCCAGAGGCATTTTAGCGTTCTCACATCAAGCGCATCTTACAATTATTCTTTGCTAGTCTCTTTTTCCATAAGAGTCTCACAAGGCCTCCGGCTTTACTCTGCTCCAACTGTGAGCTACGGAAATTTGTTTTAATAAAAAAAAAGAAACAAAAACAAACACAAAATAACACAAACAGCATATAGTTTGACGTACCGACGACGTATATTGCAGCCTCGTTGCATTCATGTTCGACAACAGTTTGTTGCCAGCCAAAGCACCTCTATTTAATGTCAAAGTTTAATCTACTCGCGAACTACAAAGCTTCCATTGTAACACGTGTCTAAGGGCACCCCTGCTGGTATAAGCATAGTGTGTTATCCCATACACCATACAGTGTTGTTGCCTAAGAAAAGAGAAGATGTCTGTCGTCTGCTACTGTAACATTGTACAGTGCCCAGGGTGAACCATCATGATTGAGCTTATGACAAACACTTTGAGAGATGTTGTTGCTGCTGCCGCCGCTCACCCCTTCATTTGTTCAAGATGTTTCATCGATTTGTGTACTTATTTACATATTATATATTTTTTTTAATCTTTTTATTGATATTTTTTGTATAAATTTGTCTTATGAATGATGAAGAGATATATATGATCTCATTCCTCTTAAGGCACAATAACACAAAAAAATTGCGTTTACTGAAAAAATCACTTAATATAATCAATTGGAGACATATGTAAATTCGGGTATATTAAATGTAATCAAATTCAGACTTCAAATCTACCGGTTTTTGACCTTGAGTTCACATCGAACAATTTTTAGGTTCATCATGAATGCATATCGTCACTTCTGCCGTATACTAGCGGATAATTTCAACACATTTTAAAATTCCCAGTTCGTTCGCAATGCAAGAATATCTAAGCTTAGATCAGCAACTCCAACGCAGATTGAATTCATAATTTTTATAACAAGAGCAGCTAAAAATGTCTTTTTTTTCAAATTTAAATGGTATTTTATTTTTCGGATACAAACCGGTTTCTTCCAGTAAATGATTGAGGTAAAAATAGAAAGTTTTTTGTCTTGTCTCACCAATTGCACTCCTCAATCCCTAATAAGACAATTAAATGTAGCGAAATTTTTCGCGTAAAAACCCCTTTATGTTTTTCACAACATTTTGAAGAGCTAATGAAGAGAATCTATTTGTATGGCATGAATGTCTGAGCACTTATATTTGCCTTTTAAAATGTTACCAGTGAATGTGTGTATACCTTTACCTGCTGCTATCCATCTAATTTGTTATGCAATATCTGCGACGTACATACGTGCGTATCAAGTGCACACAGGATGTCTTCTTATAGTATATATGTATAAAGAAAAAACAAAAATATAAATATAAAAAAAAGCAACATTTCAAGTCTCTTGTAACGCAATCTGAACGTCAAAGGAAGATTAAAGGAAAAAATAACAAATCCTTGAGAAAAAAAAACAGAAACAACCACACGAGTAAATATATCATTCAAGCAAGATTGTCAGGAGAATGACACAAGTCTCTGTTCTTGTTGTGAATAATCATAACTAGAGGAAGTTCTTTATTGTACGCTGTTTCTACTTATATACATATATTGCATATATATATAAAAAAAATACATGTCGTGGATCGTATTGAAGCATCACGTACATAGCTATACACATTTCTGCAACCCACTTGAATTTTTATCAAACTTCTGGTATGCGCAAAGAGAGACACTTCAATATACTTAATGAATCCTTGTTGCAGGTGAACTTGGGTTTAAATACTTAAAGTGAAAAAAAACGAGGAAAGAAAGTGCGCGAAAAGTAGAGAAATTGTCGTAGATGAGACATGGGTAGCTATGCAGAGCCGCATCATATCTGCAAGTTGTGTAGCAACTTAAAATATCTTGACGAGTGTGCTGCAAAGCTTGTTGGGTATTTATTCTTGTATTTGGCGCAGTGGTTCTGTAAAGAGTTATTATCACTTTCTTTAAATTATAATTTTAAATGATCAAGAGTAATTAACTTTGTAACATTCCAAATCTTCATACTATGGGATTAAACCAGACTAAGTTGGTAATTATACATATTATATACTTTGGTAACTAAGTTTATAAAAATTCATCTGCTTCCAGACTTGTTTGAAAGCAAAAATCAGGCTCATTAATTTGTATAAATTGAGATATGATAAAATAGACTACAAGGACTAAGATGGACCTGTAAAGTAGTCCTAGAAGCAAGAGACGCTACCATATGACTCTACTAATGAATCCAGACGGAACTTTGGGGTAGGTTTCTGCGAGTTCAAGCATCTAATGAACAAGATAAAAGACTCCACCCCGATTAGCGATCGAATCGCGATCTTAAGAATTAAATCCAGATGTCACAATATAGCGTTTGTCACAGTTATCGCACCTACAGAAAAAAAACTAGGACAAGAAAAATATGACTTTTATGAAACACTCAGAGTGAGTTATGATAAACACCCTTCATATACAACATGAAAGTTGTATTAGGCGACTTTAACGCCAAAACACCAAAATGGCTGAATTTGTCATCGCAAGAAGTTTAACAATATCTAACACCTGGTTTAATCATAACAATATATTCAAGATGACATGGTCGTCACCAAATGGCAGATGCAATAACCAAATTGATCATGTTCTAGTTAATACTAGACATGGCAGTAGCATACTGGATGTAAGTAATTACCGAGGAGCGAATGTGGACACTCTGTTAACATATACTAGATCTTTGCGAAGTTCAAGCAGACGAAGCTACTTCAAATCGTACTCGAATTAGATGTGCCAGCTAAACTACGACGTTTAAAATAATTAACCCCCACCTAGACACAAATGCCCGAGTAAGAGTTCAGAACGCTCTTACAGATGAGGAGCGTCCCAAAAAATTGCATGCGATATATCGGTTTTTGTTCCGACGCTCTTCAGATGCCTTCCAAATTAATCACGGGCTCAAACAAGGGGATGGGCTGGCGGCTATGCTTTTCAACCTAGTCTTGAGAGCAGTCATCAGAAAGACGTCAATTCAACGAAATTACAGGTTGGAAAACAAATCCGATCACGTGTTCAGGTATGCCAATAACATAAAGATAGTAGGAAGGTCAGTCAGAATAATTAAGGAATGCTACTCAGAAATTAAAGAAGCATCCAAAGAGGTAGGCTTAAGAATCAACGAGGAGAAAACCAAAGTAATGCTGCAGACACGAGTAAATAGATCAACGATCGATAGTAACTTAATGATAGATGAACATAAGTTAGAAGTAATTGACCATTTCGTATACTTAGGCTCAACTGTGACGAATAAAAACGAAGAGCTATAAGAAATCAGTAGGAGAATTCTACTCGGAAACAAAATCTTTTTCGCACACCGTAAATTGATGAAACCTCGAGCAATACATCGAAAGACGGAAGTTTACGCTATATAAAAGACTAATTCGCCCTGATATGTGCTACGGACGCTCACACAAAGGATAAAGGACATGCTAAATTCCTTTGAAAGGAAGATTTTTAGAAGCATAATAGGCCATAATATGTCAGGACGGGACATGGAGAACAGATATAAGAGCGAGTCATATCAAGTCTACGAAGACATGCTCGTAGACTTAACCCTTCGTCGGGCGCGCTCCTAAGCGGAACAAAATCAGGCGCACCCGGCCTGAGAGGCCACATATATTTTAGCTCCCCCCGCCCTCCCCCTAATCAATTTTAACTCAAAACACCGGAAGGGAATCCTTGGGTATGATCTAACGAAAGCAAATATTCCGAATTGAACGGAATAGAACGAGTTTATTGAATGGAATGAAGCTTTATCTAAACCGAGCAAAATTACTAATTTCACACAAAAACGTTTTTGCTGGCCTCTCAGGCCAGCCGCGCCCGACGGAGGGTTAAGGCCCAGTTACATTGCAGCGTTTCGTTGCATTGCGTAGCTTAGCTGAGCATTGACTTTTCGCAACCTAGTCACATAGCAGCTTAGCGTTGCATTATTTGACAGATAAAGTAAAATGTTTGAAAACAAGTGTTTTACAAATTAAAACCAAAGTTATTTACCTTACTGAAATTTTTTGTTAATTTTTAATCAACTGACATTTTTAAATTGCCAACGTATGTCTTGCGTAAAAAGTTGAACTTTGTTCAACTCATGCGTTGCGCTGCGTAGCGTTGCGCGCAATGTAGCAAGCCCCATTTAATTACACAGTTTTAATTTTGACAGCAGCTGCACAACGCAACGTTACTATGTAACTGAGCCTTTAGTGTCGTCGTAAAACTCAATAGACTTCGCTGGACACGTCGAGTGCATGCCAGAAGACAGAGTAGCAAAGAAGGTCTTCACTGGCATCCTCGAAGGAGAAAGGCAGGTCGAGGAAAAGATGTACGGATGCGGTTGTGGCAGATGCGGAGGCACACTTCGAACTGGAGAACTTCGGTCAGAAATCGAGACGACTGGAGGAACAGATTAGAGGAGGCCAAGGCTCGAATTGGGATATACCGGCCTTGGAAGAAGAAAAAGAAGAATGTGGACACTGGACGTTATTAGGAAGATGAAGGCGAAAAAATTAGCGACAAGACATAGAAGAAACGATATCAGTCAAATAAAGTAGAAAAATCGAGAAATGAAGAAACAAAACAGGAAAGTATGTTATTGTAGTAGCAGAAAGATGCTGGAAGAGAGAAGTAGCAAGACATAGAGACAACTGGAAGAGAAAAATTCAAGAGACCGAGTCCTACAAAGACTGTAGCGCAATTTAAGAAGAATATTACTACGTTTATAAGCGGAGTTTCACTCCCGTATCGTCAATCCGAAGTGAAACTCCCGACGCGTTTATGAGCAATGGGAGTGAAAATCCAAATTACTTTCTGGTTTGAGATGACAGTTCCGAGCTCAAATTTAAAATGGCAACAAACACAAATATAAACCCAATGTTTAATTTAATGTGTTTAAAAAAATCTATAATAGCAAAATAAAACACCCAGCTGCTTCTTCACTAAGTTTTTTTCCTTCTAAAAAAATTAAAAATTATGCTCCGGTCATCTCACTCCCAGTCAGCGTTTATAAGCATACTATAAACCGGGAGCGAAGTTTCACTCCGGCTTTTTCTTGGGGAGCGAAAGTCCAAGCTCTGGATTTTCACTCCCCGTTTATAAGCGGTGTTTCACTCCGGATCGAAACTTCCATCCGGAGAGAAACTCCGGTTATAAAAATGGTATATGAAAACATCTGACATCACACCTGAACTGCTCTCTAAATCTCTATGTTGCGCAGAAGGTGCAACGGTAAGAATCTAAACCATCAGATGTGAGAAGTTAGTCCTCTCCAAAGGGCACGAGTCTCAGTGGAAACACTGAAGAAGTAAGTGTGAAGATGGTTCTAAGTTTGTTTCTGTGCAGTTAAAACTACAGAATGCCAATCAGCTATCTGGGCTGACAAACCGTCCACGTCAACAACCACAAGCCCGATGCTGTAACCACATAAAGAGATAACCAGAAAAGCAACCCCGGACAAGGAGAAAGGAGTTCAGTACCACGACGTCAACTCCTACGAAAAAACAATTATTAAGACCACCAAGTTTTAATGACAAAAACTCTTCTAAGGTTTAATGACAAAAGCTCTGCATGTAGCATGCGGCATTGACGCATGCTACACAACATTCTTTCCATTGACGGAACACGAAGCGACAATAAACAAGTCTCCTTGTCGGCTGCAACAATTTGATAGTTGTTGCCAGGACAGGATCACCTTTCGACATGATCTAACGTGTCGAACAGTGTCGTAGTTATCCAACAGTCAGCGGATCGGTTCGGCTTGTATCCTGCGACATCGAATATAGTTTTGAATTAATCTCATTTGTTGAACATTGTCATAATTCATCGGAATTATGGGATAACAAAATCAGTGATTACAAAGACATTAGAGTTAAAAATGCCAAATTAAAGCAATTGGCGAGTAAATACAATTGTACGGTGGCTGAGCTAAAAAAGAAAATTAAGAATTTGCGTTCAACATTTTATCGCGGGCGAAAAAAATAATCATTAAAAAAGAGTGGCTCATCTCCAAAAAAAAATGGTTTGCATTTGAGCTGTTGGGGGCGTCCATTAATTACGTGAGGTGTTTAGGCGGGTCGAGCCGAATCTCACCCAATGTGTCACGTTGGGAGGGGGGGGGGGGGGTCTCGGCGAATATCACCTAATTTTTTTTTCGCAAGCAACAGTGTCAAATCGCCCTCGCGATTGTTTAGCCGCCACCGGCCAGCCAAACGGGCGACTTGGTGTGTTTACTCCCGTAAATGCGTATTTTTAGTGTAAATACTAGAGATTTATTAAAGTTTGAAAACTCTCAGGTGAGATTAGGAAGGGGAGGGGCTCGAGCCAGATCACACGACATCTCACCAAGGGGCGAGGGGGGTGCTCGAAAAATCGCAAAAATCGCCTCACGTAATTATTGGACGCCCCCTTAAGCTTTTAGTACCAGTCGATGTACCAAAATCAACATTGTCAAATGCTGGCAGTGATTCGCAAATTTATTTCTCGCTTCTTTAGCTTCATAAGTTGACTTTCATGCCTCATATGGCAAATCCTGCAGACCAGAATGGCCTTGGACAACTGCCCTTCATGATCCAGGAATAATATTTCCATCTTGCGTTTTATTATCTAAACTTCCTTAGTGTAGTGATGGCGATGTTTTATTCCTTCTCAAAAAGTTATGAAGGTGAGGCCCAAAACACATTCGGCGCCGCATACTTCACGCCGCATACTTCACGCCGCATGCTGCAGGAAGCTGAGGCCGATGGAAAGAAACCAGTGCAGCTACATCCGAAGGTGCAAAAACCAACAGCAAATTGACGGAATTGTTGATGACATTTAAATGTACAGAGGCGAAGAAGCATTTTATTTTAAAAAATTTTAAATTTTTAAGATATTGTGTACCGAGCAAATTTTAATCAAAATGAATACTTTTGATGAAAATATTTTTGATCTTTTTTTAATTTTATTCAGTGCATTATGGCGGCCGTTTTTACAATTTCTAAGTTGATAGCACTTACGCCGCATACTACAAATTTTGAAAATTGCTCGAAGCTGACTTCATACTTCATTGCAGCGTATTGACGCTTGTGGCAGCATTAATGAATTCTCGTTGATTTGAAGCTGTGAAGTTTGCGGCGTGAAGTATGCGGCGCCGAATGTGTTTTGGGCCTGACTGCATGTTTTTGCAACAGTTTCAGCGATTTCCAAATTAATCATTAGTGATTTTTTAAATACACGAAACACAACCCTATAATTGTGTAGTCTTTGACAAGTACCTTTGGTGTGGTGACGACTAAGGCTGCTCGCACACTGCATCAGAATATGTATGAATTTGTGCGAATTCTGATGAAATGTATCGATTTCATCAGAATTCGCAAAAATTCTTACAAATTCTGATGCAGTGTGAGAGCAGCCTTATGGATTTCATGATGGTTTCCTGTAGAGAGAATGCATCATACGTCAAGATTGCATAAAGCGATCTCATTTCTATTAGAAAGTGGTTATGGGTGAGGTAATTTCAACTTGCCTTTGGCCAATTTCTTATAAAATGACGTTTCTCGAAAAATACCTCCATCATAGATCCTGCCTTGGCAGTTAACACTAGCGTATATGAAATTATAATTTGCGTCAGCAATAGCCATCAAAACAATACTAAAAGTCCCTTTGTAGTAAAAAAAACTACCACTGTTTTTTTTTTGAATTTGCATTGTGTTTTCCGTCACAAGCTACATAACATGGCATTTTCCCGAAATTTGTGGCATATAGTCGCAGACAATAGTAGGAAACAAGTATCATGCTACATTTCGTTCATTGTTGCTTCAATGGAATCGCGCCTTTAGATGTCATATAGATCTAATTTTGATACATATCATTCTATTATTCAAAAATTTAAAAAAATATATAAACTAAAATAACTCTCTAAAATTCCTGTCATAACCTACAACCTTACATTTCGATCAATAAACTTAAAATTACGAAACCTACAACGAAAAACTTTTATCACATCCTTCTTAAAAGGATACTGTTAAAAATATATTATAAATACGTGCGTGTGTATAACATTCATTCTCAATTTTGATTCCAGTAAATGGCCCCCACCTAATGAACCATTCAATGAGCAAATGAATAAGAAAGAATTTTCTCTAAAGGTTCATTATTAGTTCACTGAATATTTTCCCTATTAACTTTGACCCTCTATATCCGATTTTCAAAAGCTGAAAACAATGAAATGTGAAAACCTTTTTTCGTTCTGCCTTTTTCAGTGGGGCTTCCCACCGATTTTCAATTTTTTCTCCTTCTTCCTTTTATATGTGAGAAATTTATTTTTAGGAAATCGATTTTTAATTAAATGATACAAATTTTAGTGAATGGTTATTTTGTTGTTCGTCTTACTAAGTAGATAAATACTTTAATTAATCCTTGTTATACTTGTATTACGAACAGGTGGTTAAGTTTGGCTTTTCGCAATGTTTCCTAGAATTGACAACGAGGAATTAAAATTATAATACGTATATAAGAAAGTGGGTGTGGTTATATCGCTACTATTTGTGATTTCAGTTGATTGAGAATATTTTAGTAACCTATTCATGTTTCAAGGCATTTGTAAAGGCAAACAAACGTACAAATCATGTGCGAGAGGTTGACAATCTCTTCTTGTTATGGCATCGAGAAATCAGGCTCGGAACAGTGAAGATTTACGGCAAAGACCTCAAAAACGTTGCAAGACTAATGATTTTAAGAACTACCATATAAAATACATTATATAGACCTGGAACGATGGCTGAAATCATAGGTGAGCTTAGACGATTTAGAATACTCATTGCTGGACTACAAGAACTAAGATCGACTGGTAGAGGAAGGTGTCCTAGAGCGAAGGGACGCTACCATATTCTACAGCGGCAATAATGACTCCAGTAGGAACTTGGCGATAGAAAAATACTACGAGGAACAATACTCCTGAGCCTTCTTATGGTAGAACACCAATATCTAAAACAATAGCTGCCTCGAAAATAACCTTGAGCTCTTGAAGAAAAAGCTTTCATTGCTGGGTGAACAACTTTCACTTTTGAGGATCGTTTGAAACAACTAGAACCCTACCTGTCAACACAAATTGATGAGGTATGTAGCACACTCAACAGCCAACTGGGAAAATTGAGAGGCAATGTAGAATCTATCCAACATGGTCTTGCCGTAGTCTCAAACTAGCTAGAGGACTTACGACACCAATCCAAACTCCATGACGTGATCATTCGTAGTATTCCTACGAGTGAAAAAGACAAGCTGAAGCAGAGGAAAGCCCGTCAGCACGGAACTATTGCATTAAAGAATTTAAATCTGGGTTTTGGTTATGCCAGTCTTATTCATATTAACGAAAGCGTGACATTCGAAGAACAACTACATATTACATACGGCACGGAAACTCCAAAAAAGGGATGTTGTCACTTCGGTTTTCACTCGTCTGGTTTCCGTAAAAGCAGTAGTTGTGAAACTGCATTCCTGAAGGTGATCACCTGTCTGTGAATGGTTCTTGTGTCCGATAACATTGCTTTTCTTGTACTTTTTGACTTTAGTACGGCATTTGACAACATTAGCCATGCGCTTCTAGAAACTAAGCTAATAAACCACATGAGATTTTAATCTTCAGCTGCCTTCTTAATTCGGAATTACTTGCATAATCGATCTCAAAAAGTATGGCTATAAAATTCAATTTTAGATTCTTTACCAAACTCACGCGGTGTTCCGCAAAGTTCCATACCAGGGCCGCTACTTTTTACTATGTACATAATACGATCTCATCAGTGTCGTGGCAAACTGTAAACTGCTCATGTATGCAGATGATGTCCAAATCTACTTAAACAATCCTATTGGATTAGTTCAGAACTGTGTTTACAATATTAATGCAGATCAATGGTCTCTTTCCTTCCAACCACTGTATAGGAGTCAATTAGATATTTCCATACTGCCACCTATCATTCTCATGACCACGTGCTTACCTTACCAATTGCGAATCAAAAATCTAGGCATCTATCTGAACTCACAATTAACTTGCAGTGATCACATCTCTCATACTCTAACTAAAATATATGGTAATTTGCATCGCCTATGGCTGTACGCCTTCATTCTGGCTATAGGTACTCGTTCAAATGTAATAAAAACTTTAAATTTACCATACTTCACTTACGCCTGCTTTTTCTTTCCTTCCCTTGATAGCTCATGCCACGATATACTCAACGTACATAGCCTTCATTGATTGTACAAAGGTTCTTCGCCGATCTGACCATATCAGTCGATTTCGTTCTTCCGTTCTGGGGTGCACACTTGGCCTGTGTTCAGAAATATAATCCAGCGTAATGACCAGTACTAATGGCGTCTTCAAACGCTCGGAATTAGTACCGACAAAATACAGAATCGCTTTATAATCGGACCGTCCATCGTACCTCTTCGATTCGGTCGTACGACTAGAAAAATATTATTAATTCAACCTAAACTCTCCTATTTAGTTGCGCAAATATCTTGTTTTGTTCACTTTCTCAGTTATGGAACAGTTTACCTGCCGCAATGAAATCAACTATCGGTATTTTTTAAAAAAAAAAGAGTAAGATTTCTTTGTGAAAGTGATTTTCAATCATAATGTTCCAAGCATCTTGAAACCTAATACACATCACTTCCTCGTTTCATTCATAAACGTAATATTTTCCTTCCTCTATCCGTCGTCTATCAAACGCTATCACAGTTCGGCTCTTTTTTTTTCATATAGCATTTTTTCTATTTTCACACTTCTTTGTGCATGGGGAGTTTCTCATCTCATCTGCATGAGCATTCCCAATGTAATCAATTTTCCTCTACCAAAGAAAAACCTGTTCATCTCTCAAACATCACCACCACATACACCCACCCATCGACTTCATTCTGTTGTTTCTCATCTGGATTGGAAAAAGTTTTGAAATTACTTTGCGGTTTTTATGACAAAAGGCGAAAAAGGTCTCGTCAGATTACTTCCTTCATCAAAGTGTAATTTTACTTGCAAAAGAAGTCAATGAAAGCCAGCCTTTTGCGATCATCGTGTCCTTTAACCTCGTGTTTTACATAAACTCATAGAAGAAAAATATAACCAAATTTGGTTGATCCTGTTCAAGGAAGAAGGTTAAAACAAAAAATTTACATTTAAAATACCCAAAAAAAAAATTGTGTGTATTTATAGCGGTGTCAAAAAATGCTGACAAGGACACAACATTTTTACCGAGAAAGACACAAGAAATTGCTTTCACAGTTTTATTGATTTTGTTACAATTTAAAACGTTTCTATTGTTTTGCGGCACTCAGAAACTGTGCAGCTGGTTATAATCCACTTATTTAAAGTAATTGGTCATAACGCAAGACAGTTAACTTGGCCACAAATGACTAGGGCTGTAGCCATTAACTGACAATAGGATTAAGGGCAACTTGAGGGCCGAGTATTGAATGTCTGGGGATATTAAAAAACTACATGGGATTAGTTATATGTGCCACAACAGACAGTTGTCTTAGGTTGTGTAAACTTGCAATATTAATTGTGTAATTAGCCGCAACTATATCTCTGCATTTATATGTCATCAAAATTATCGTTTTGCTTGATAACATACGGCATTAGGGTGGTAAAAGTTCTTAAGTTGTCAAATGAGTTACATGTTTGCTTGCTGTGGGAAAATGGTAGACTTAAGCGAGTGTTGTTACGAGAAGATGATTAAAGGGTTTTTCTAGAGAAATCAATATACTTTACTTGTCGTATAAATAATGCTCTAAAAGTTGTACTAAACTAAATAGATATAAAAATTCAGTCTGACCTTCAAATAAAGTGATTTCCTGTTTTCGGAGGAGGCCATCTTCAACACCGTGCTCCGCATATGAAGAAAGTATAAAACTCTTGTGGCAGATTGAAAACAATTGTCCAAATATATTCATAAAAACTGGTCCTACATTTTTGCAAAATGTTTTAATTTTTTGCTGCGAACTCATGCAGAGAAGAGTTGAACACATTGGATGTGAATGAAAATTAATTTACGGGCCTATCTTCTTTTTAAATCTACAGGCTGTACAGTCCCTGCAGGACTCTACCTCTTGAAATCTCTTCATCCATTTGCCTCTACGTCTTGCTAATTCTCTCCAGTTTTTTATACGAAGTTTTCGAATTTCTTCTGACAGTTCATCCATCCACCAATTTCTTGGTCGTCCTATGCTTCTTTTTTCTGATGGTCTACCATTGGAAACCCGAAGCTGGTTCAACGTATCCAATCCATCGCAGTCTGTTAAATTTTATGTGTGCAACTATATTTACTTTGTCATACATTTCTTCCAGCTCTTCGTTTGTTCTAATGCGTCATTCGTTTTTGGTTAGCCTTACAGGACCAAATATTCTTCTTACACTGGCGTCTACACATTCCATATTTTTCGACATCGCCATCGCCACATTTTATGGCTTGAACTGTCAAATGTTATGGATGTGTGCAATTCAATCTCGGCCGAAGTTCCCCAAGGGTCAATTCTTTCACCCGCTCTTTTCCTAATATTCATAAACGATATGTTCTCAATCCCTTCCAACCCAATTTTAAGCTTCGCTGATGACAGTACTCTGCGTTATTCCTACGCTTTCGAACATATAAGACAAACCCGTGCCACACCTTGTCTTCACCATCGTGAACTGGTATCCAACTCTATCAACCGGGACATTAAACACATTCTTGATTGCGGCCGCAAGAATCGTGTTGAGTTCAACCCCTCCAAAACGAAGTACTGTCTCATTACTTATAAAACCTGCACCGACCTTCCTTCTGTCTCAGTGGGCAAAACAAACCTTTCAGCTGATGCTTTTCTTAACACCTTGGATATAACTTGATCTGAGGACTTGCGATGGAAAGATCACATATTACAAATCGCAAAACGAGCCTCCAAAAGCTTAAAATTTCTTAAGAGATGCAAATTTCTTCTTCCACCAGCACACAGAGCTACAATCTTCAAATCCTACATTCAGCCCCGCCTCAAGTATAACTCATTTATCTGCACTGGCGCCTCGATAACCGCCTTAGCGTGGCTGGACAAGGTGCAAAGCCGCGCCATTCAAATCATCGGAGATGACAGCCTTTGCATCTCTCTCAGCCACTGTAAGAATGTAACAGCCCTGTCAAAGTTGTATCGCTATTACCATAGCGACTATTCCACTGAAATTTTCACCCTCCTGCCTGCACGGCAATTTTTCTCCCGTAACACAAGACTAGCCCACTCGGCTCACTCTCAAGCAAGCCCCTTTTCGCGCACACTAACCCATAAAAGATCGTTTATAAATAAAACAATTTGGCTGTGGAATAATCTCCCACAATCAGTTTTCCTGAACTCGTACAACACCCAAAAGTTCAAACTTAAGGTTCATCGCCACCTGCTCCAACACCCCCAGGACCTCCCCTGATCTATCATATCCTCTTTTATCTTTCAAATCAAGCTTGCTGTAGACATTGCACCATGACATGAACGAAATGAGAGACTGGTAGTACAAAGGGTGATTCCTAAGCTTAGTCTTCCCACTTAAAGAAAAAATCACGGCATGAGTTTCCATTTGACAAAATGGCGTTGAAGAAAGCAGAGCTATGTGTGCACTACTGTATGTTTGGACATGTTAGAAAATTTACAGAAAACAGAAAACCAAAATAAAAGCAAGAAAGAAAAATATGAGTTAATCCATTTTTAATAATAAGAGGCAAATTTGAAGTAATTGACAGTACAGAGATGCCGTTGTAAATATTCAAACTAAATATTATACTTTCCGCCATATTTTTTTGAACAAACGTCAAATGGCTTTACGTCGAGTTGCCGTCAAATCTACCATGGAAAATGCTCAAGTTTCAGTGTCTACACTGTCTATGCCAGTGGTTCCCAAAATTATTTGGCCTACAGCCCCTTTCCAGAAAAAATATTACTCAGCAAATATTACATAGTCCGGGAGCCCGCGGTTTTTTTGAAAGATAATGACCACTTGTGAAATGTAGTGAGAATAGTTATTTACAAAAAGTATGAAACATTGACTCTTGCCCGGGAGTCGTGCGCAGGGGCGTTTTTGCACAATATTGTTGTAAACATCTAAGAATTCCGGTTCGAATGGGAAATATGTCCAGCTATGAAACCTTGACAGTATGTCATTTATGGATAGACATTAACGGAAAAACATTTCTTACATCTGGAGGACGGGGCAAAATGGTTCTTACACCCTGATAATTACCTATGTAAAAATTTCCGTGCGATTGCGAAATCGGAAGCGAACGGTAAGTCGGAGGGGAGAAAAGTTTAAATAAATGTTGTAGACATTTTTAAGAGGAACAACTTACTGATTTACACTTTTGTAAAAAAAAACATTTTTTCTGGGACAAAAAACGAAAAAACCCTTTTTTGGAAACTTTGGCGCCACCTAGCTTCTGTATTTGAATTTGTACAGCATGACCTCTATGACACAAATTGTAGGTAACAATGTCCTCTACATTTTTTGTTTAAAAACTTTTCTCTAAAATGCGTAGATTCAGAGAAAAACGCTTTTCAAAAACTTTTTGAGTTTTCCAAAAAAACGTCTATTAGAAATTTTACTCAAATTTAGAGCTGATCTTCTTTTAGGCTCCATTAACAATTTATGAAAAATCATCCTTCCAAGAATTAGTGGCGCATCAATATTACATCTGTACTGTACTATATAGACTACTATAGAATTTTCTCGGTGAAACAAAGCAGAGTCAATGTTAAACCGTTGTAAAATTTCCCAGAGATTTTCCGTCGATATGTCCATTCAAACTTCGTATGGGAAGTCAAGTCAAGTCTTATCGTGTGGACCCACCATAACTTCGAAAATGGGGGTCTAGTTGTTTAACACGTTAACAACTTTTATCCGACTAACTTCCCGAGCGACTTCTGTACAAACTGTGAAAGTTGAATGCAAAGGCCGACGGAAAGTCTCGTCGAAATTTTGTAGCGACTTTTCTTTGCTTCACTGGCGAAATTCTATAGAAGTCTATAGACAGAAGTCTCTATGACCAAAGGTCTCTATCGTGTGGATCCAATATTACATGGAGATCTGTAAGCTGTTCAGGTATATTAATTAATTAATAATAATTAAGTAAATTTGCTCGGGATTTATCTGCTATCCGAAGAGATGGATGGAAACTTTGTTTAGTAATAGTACAGCTTCCAGAGTAAAAATAAATTGTAAGTAATGAAATTTGGTATGGGGGGAGTTTAGCAATAGAAAAAAGGTAACCGTTGAATTCCGGGACGAGCTTTGCGAAAATCGGGAGAAAATTGGATTCAACGCATTTTCCGACGCTTTCCCGGCCGTTTCTCGGGAAAAACGTCGAAAATGTCAAGAGAACAAAAATAAAGCTATAAAAATTGTCAACAAAAAAGCTCCCATAAGCTTTTCCCGGAAAACCTCACGTTTGATCGGAAAATAGAGGGTAAAGAAAAAAAGTCACCTACTCCGACTTTCGATCGGAAATCTGAAGCAGATAAATGAAAGGTAAAACACTATATGGATAATGAAGGAAAAGACTTCATCTTTCATTTTCAAACGAGAACGTAGGTAGTCTAGCGAGTAAGGCTACCATCCATCCCAGAGGTTCCATACCATCCCAGAGGTTCCGGGCTCGAATCCCGGCAGCACCACGGTCCTTCGTCTTTTCCACCTACATAACTTTCCTTCTTTCTTACCTCTTTACATTCCTGATTCCTCCTGTCATAGCCTTCTGCTAGCCCTTCCCCGCTCCACCAGCGCATGTCATTGGTTAGTTGATGGGATTCAACTCGTTGACACTCCAGCGAGTTGTTTTTCGATGTCCCGATGTCAGACTCGCGGTAGTAATGGTTGGAAGCCGGTAACAAGGTAATGTCAGCGAGCAATAATAACAAGAGTGATGAGCTGGGCTTCAAGGACAAGTAAAAGAGTTAAACATATGAAAGAAGAGATTAGAAATAACATTAAGCAAAAAGTAAAAAAAAATATTAACAAATGCGCGATGGGTATACATTTCATGCAAAAAACACAAGAGAATGAAAGAAACAGAACATTCATGTTTACATTCAAATTTAAGAAACACTGGAACAGAGCACGTGCGCACTGATCCCCGACTTTAGTATGTATGCGTGAAAATTCGTGTTGGTACACATTGTTTGAGCCATCAACTACACTTGTATTGTCCCTTAAAAAAGGCGCGAATCTTGCAAGGCGACGAAGTCACTGCCCCTTCATCTTTTATCTTTCTTTCACGAACATTGCATGTAGTGTGAAAGTAATTCTGCCTCCTTTTATCATAGATATTACTTCTTTGATATTTTGACTTTTTCGCTCCCATTGAAATTGTTATCAGCTGATCTCAAGGTCCCTGAAACATTTTTAAAAATTTGTTCTAGCTCATCACTCTTATTATTATTGCTCGCTGGTAATGTAAAAGACTGAATATCGTTTTAGTTCGACGTCACTCGGCAACTCTTCCCATATAAAATCGAAATTGTTGTTGTTATTTCTGCATTAAGTTGCCGGGTGACGTCACCTTTTTCTACGATATTCGAAGCTGTTAGTCTCTTTTACATTACCTTGTTTCTGTATACCGTGGTTGGGAGTAGGTGGAATAAAAAATATCGCGGTTTGGTTGTGGCAGTTCCTTTCTTCACTTCTCTCTCTCTCTCTTTTCCGAATAGAGCTTGCTGTCGTCCGACATTGCACTCTATACGAAAAAAAGATTGTCGACAGTACAGAGGGCTTTCCCTAAGCTCTCAGTCTTTCACATAAAAAAAAAATACAACAAAAATCATGGAAAAAGTGAAAATCCCCATTTTTTGCAAAATGTTTAAACAAATTAATTTTTCAATTTTTTCCTGTTACTCACTTATAATGTAAGATTCACAGCTGCTAAAGGACAAATTTTGGCTTATCCTGCAATTTTGGAAGCCTCCTTCATTTTTCGAGGACACTCGAAAAATAGGAAAATTGTACTTAACCTGAAAGAAGTTCTCGTACTCGTTGATTTTCAAAGACCCATTTTTCAAAAACGAGATAAGTAAGGAAAAGATGCTTAAGCTTAAATCGAGTTACATATTACGAGCTTCAAAACTGGTATGCGATTTTGCGTCGTTTGTCAGTATGGTCACTTCAAAACTTGTACTATGAAAACCAATAGTTGCAGCCATTTATAGAAGTTTCCGGGGTATGAAAAATTTGATCCTATATGTATGCATAAGATTCTGAAAGCTTAGGTTTTCCCCTATAATACACCGTTTGATTTGTCGAAATCCGTCCAGTAGAGCCTGTAAAAAATTCATAGAGCCTTTTTTGTCGAGAATTTTCTTAGCTTTATTTTTGTTCTCTTGACATTTTTCCAATTTCGACGTTTTTCCCGAGCTACGGCCGGGAAAGCGTCGGAAAATCCGTTCTATCTAATGTTCTCTTGATTTTCACAAAGTACGACCCGGAACTGAATTGGAAAACTGACTCCATACCAAATTTCATTACCATACAATTTCTTTTTTTCAGAAGAAATCTTTGGAGGCTATACTATAAGTGTTATTTCTAGTAAATTTAATTTTCTTATTTTTTTTTCAAAACTCTTGTACAAAACTTTTATAGGGTTATGGGATCAACCTTGGACCAATGTTGATCCTCGTCCCTAACCGGATCGACAAAAAGGCATAAACTTCTAAAGATGCATAAATATGTCATTAACGAGAAAACAAAAATTAGCGAAAAGAAAGTAAAATGAATAGGAGGAGATCTAGGTCGTTATATTGAAAAAATATTGTCAGTGGTCGCTACCGAATTACATTTTTACTGCCCGTGAATTTAATCGAAAACGTCTTTAAATGTCAAAACTCGCAACAAAAAACACGTTTTCGGATGTGGATTTTTTTATATGTAAGACTAGCGCACCATTTCAGGTGGCAATCGCCTTATTTTGACTGCAATAAAAACAACCAAAAATAAACATTTTAATTTGTGATACCCCAATCACACTTTGTGTCGTTTTTTCTTTATTTTTATTGTAACCGATAAACATTTTGAAATTGTTGAAATTGTATAAGTCACCATTTTCAAACCATTGAAAAAACGCAATCCAAAGTTAAACTAGCGCAGTTCATCTACATAAAACCATAGACAAATAAAAGGAAAGATATTCCATTTCATACAAGAAAAGTGTGCAAGTTCTTGTTGAGAGAGCTTTCCTATTTCCTCCATTTAAGCTTCCTCCAAGCGAAAGCTGCCCCTGCTAAATCTTTATTTTTGGTGGCACTGTCCAGATATTTGAGTAAATCTTATCTGAAGAGAGTAAATGGAAAGAAAAACGTCGGCGATGCATGGGAGCAGGGTTCTTTCAGAGCTATTCGCGTTTGCGCTTCTTTTTTTACAGGTTTTCTCATTTATGAATGGCATATTTACGAATGTGTATATTGTATTCTAGGTAAATTTCATTAAAGGGATTTGTTGGTGGAAATAAATGAAAATAAGAAGGAAGCTGTTTGTTTGATTTTTTGTTTAAATGACAAAAATCAATTACATATTTTTAGAAGTTACGATTTTATTTTTTCAGGTCCGACTTTTCAGTTTCTACTTTGCAAAAGTTAGTAAAATAGTGATTTTTGTGCGAATTTTGATTTCGTTTTGATTTATAACAATCATTTCCGCAATGTGTTTATTTTGCAGATTTGGAAAAGTTTTATTTTGGTCAAAGGTTCACAAGCAAATTATTGCGTTTTACAAGGATTTGAAAATGTAAAATATCAAATCATGAATAAATTTAGAAATATGAAAAGTGGAAATTATTTCTTTATAGCTATTTAAGGACATTCTCACTTAATAGTATGTACAGCCAATATAAGAATTCTATCTAATGGCCCTATAAAAAAATATCCAAATAACTTGAATTTTTTTTATCTTTATTATGATATTCTGCTGACTTTCTTCTATTGGGGTAAATTTTAACTTGGCGCAATTATATCGAAACCGTTTTATTCGTAAACGGGCGGATTTTGTTAAAAAAAAATACTCCTTTCCACACCACCGCAGGGGTAGAGTAATTGGCGATTTTTTTTAAAGTGGTGTCCCCAGTAAGCCTAATCCACAAAACAATTTTCGGCGTTACATCCCTTACAGGCATGTATTTAGTCGTCATTGAGTAAGTCCGACATAAAATGTTGGCAGACGTAAAAACGGAGTAAGCTTCGATATAGTTTTGGCAGACAGTTTATTCTATACATTATTACAGAATAGAGTTCAATTATTTCAAGGAAAAAGGATTGTGTGTTTCTTTATATATAATATAAGATAAGGACACAACATAAAATTGCATTTGTTGTTGAATTTGCTATTCACGCTACTACTCCTAAGAATTTGATGAAATTAACAACTTCCCCTTTTAGGATTGTATAATTTTTTGCTTGGAATAGTTTTTTAATGAGCTCTTATCTTTAAATTGATGTGAATGCCACAAACAAAATTTTCGAAGAATAATAAGGATCAAATAATCTAAGATTTGTTTGTGGTGATCGTAACATTCATTTTCTTTAGCTAACCAGTTGGAAAATTCAGATTTTTTACTTATTGTATCCATACAATGTTCAATTATTTTGCTTTTTAAACCTTTTATTTCAGGAGTACTCTGAACAAATTTAGCGAAGATTTTAACAAAGATTTTACAAATATTAAAAAAATAATCTGTAGGATTTTTAAGTGCACCAAAATCGGTACTTTTTGAATAATTTATAAAATAAATAAAACTTTCCGAAGGTTTTGAATACTTAACAGTTTCGTTTGGGTTTCTCACAACCTTATCGCATAACAAACACTTTTCTTTTTTTGAAAAGCGGTCAATTATGAAACCTCCAAAATACCTTTAAGAAGTTTCTTCGACAGAAATCGAATCTTCATTTGCCCCACATTCCAACAAATCAATTGACTCGATTATGTTGCTAACTTCGTGACCCTCATTAGTGACATCACCAATCGTCCGATCCTCAACAGTAAAAATACCATGATCGTTATTATTATTTATGGTTTTGCCATCACTAAATGAGTCAATAGCTATAAATTGCTGACTATCTTCGTCACAATTCTTCCTATGGGAAGATATAGACAAAATTTTGTTCGAAATAATTTTGCAAATAAAACTATTGAAATTATATATGGATTATTACTGAAGCCCCCTCTTAATCTTTCTAAGGAAAAAAGGTTTTCAATTGGGTCTTGGTTAAATTTCGAAGTCAGAACGAACTCTTTATTGGGAAACTCGTTTAATATTTCATCAGTTAAAAGAATAATGGGTTTTAGAGTCAAAATCAATCCCCCAATCCAAAATGTTTTGTTTTTGTTCTCAAATGAAATTGATTGAATGTAACGTAACATTTCAGAAAGATATTTCCTTGGAGTATTTGTTTGAGTTAATCCACACTTATACCAATTTCTACTAAAAGGTTCTTTACTATTGAGACAATCGAACAAGTTTTTGAGTTTTGAAAAGAAATCGGAAGTAGAAAGAGTAACTGATGAAACATTAGGGCTAAGCAAATTTAATTCTAAAGCAGTTTTAAGAGCAGCACAAACTGTGTTACTTAAAACTTGAAGAGCATAAGAAACCTTCATCTTTTCCCAAGTATTTGGCCATACATGTTTTGAAGTTAACTTCGGCACCATTTTAGTAGAACCATTTTTTTCTAAATTATAGAGTTCTTTAACACAGTTCCAACTTACTGTTCCATCTTCACAGTGAATATCTTTTACCAATAAAGTATTACGTATTGATTTGAACAAATGCGGAACATCGAACATTGCAAAAATCTTTTGATTATTATAATAAAAAAAAGGGTCCTTTTCCGTTACTCCGAGAGAACTAAAGCAACTGCGATTGTTAGAAGCCTGATCTGAGGCTATACTTCGGATTTTAAGACCAAGTTCACAACAGTAGTCTAAATTCAGCTTCATTTTTTCGGCTAATACTTTACTGTTAATTGGTTGATCGGTGGCAAAAAAACTAATAATAAATTTCCAATTAGAAAATAAGCCTCGAACCATAAAAACAGAAACATACTTTGCTGGTTCTTTATTTCTAAAATCACCTGTATCGACAAAACCAACTATTTCATCTGTTACCTGATCATTTATGTTAACTCTCTTCTAATATTAATTTCATCAAATATCAACACAGCTTGTCTCATTTCTAAATCCCAATGTAAAAAAAAAATTCTTAAGGTTTTCTGTAACCGTGTTATTAAAACCAGGTTGAATATTTTTAATAATTTGCCAACGATGCAGAGAGCTCAGAGATGGTAAATTTATGTTTAAATTATCTTTAAAATACCTGTAAGTTGTAGGAGATTTGTAATGGAAATTTAAAGCTAACGATCTTTCGTCATAACTCCATCTTTTTTTATTTTTCTTGTTAGAAAGTATCATAGTGCAAAAAGTTTTTGAATTTTTAGTCACATAGGGCGCGGAGGCAATTAAAGAAGTTAGCGGTGTTTTGACTATTCTACTGAGATAGTTGTTTCGACATATCCTTCTTTCTAGGTTAACTTTCTTAGTTCTGTTTTCCTTGCTGCAGCTCTTTAACTGTTCTATAAGTTTTTTATATTTACTTAATAAATTTGTATATTTTGAGCGGTAGAAATTTACCGATTTCGCCGATTTTAGACAAAAGGAGCAGGACAATTCCATTTCGACAGAAGCAAATGAGGGATTTGGCTCTAGTTTAGCTAAATCTATGAGAGCTAGATCAGGGTTTGTTATTTTATTTGAGTTTTCATAACACTTACCAGAAAAAATAGCTACATAGAAAAAATAGAACATCGCAATACATAAATGATAAATGGGCCTATGAAACAGTTCCTTTCTTATTTCATAAATTAATTTATAAATCGTACCTAGAATTAATATGTTATAACAAAGCCTGTAAAAAAAGCGCATAGGCAAAAATCTCAACCATGCTCGATCCATCGCTATCATTTCTCTTTCCACAGCCTTCGTCTGGAGGAAACTTAAAGGTAGAAACAGAATGGCACGGCGACCGTGGCGGTGGCCGCCGCTCAGAGAGTTTCCCATACATTTAATTTGTCCGCGACGCCTGGGGAGAAATTAAATGTAAGGGAAACTCTCTGAGCGGCGGCCACCGCCACGGTCGCCGTGCCATTCTGTTTCTACCTTAATGGAGGAAATAGGAAACCTCTCTGAAGGGAAAAGTGGACACTTTCCTGAAATGGAACATCTTTCCTTTTATTTGTCTATAGTAAAAGAAAAGAGAAACAAAAATAATAGCTTATTGGGGAAACCACTTTAAAAAAACGCGCCAATTACTCTACCCCTGCGGTGGTGTGGAAAGGAGTATTTTTTTTAACAAAATACTAGTATTAGAGGGACACCGAAACTTTCCCGCCCGTTTACGAATAAAACGGTTTCGATATAATTGCGCCAAGTTAAAATTTACCCAAATAGAAGAAAGTCAGTAGAATATCATAATAAAGATAAAAAAAATTCAAGTTATTTGGATATTTTTTTATAGGGCCATTAGATAGAATTCTTATATTGGCTGCACTATTAAGTGAGAATGTCCTTAAATAGCCATAAAGAAATAATTTCCACTTTTCATATTTCTAAATTTATTCATGATTTGATATTTTACATTTTCAAATCCTTGTAAAACGCAATAATTTGCTTGTGAACCTTTGACCAAAATAAAACTTTTCCAAATCTGCAAAATAAACACATTGCGGAAATGATTGTTATAAATCAAAACGAAATCAAAATTCGCACAAAAATCACGGTTTTACTAACTTTTGCAAAGTAGAAACCGAAAAGTCGGACCTGAAAAAATAAAATCGTAACTTCTAAAAATATGTAATTGATTTTTGTCATTTAAACAAAAAATCAAACAAACAGCTTCCTTCTTATTTTCATTTATTTCCACCAACAAATCCCTTTAATGAAATTTACCTAGAATACAATATACACATTCGTAAATATGCCATTCATAAATGAGAAAACCTGTAAAAAAAGAAGCGCAAACGCGAATAGCTCTGAAAGAACCCTGCTCCCATGCATCGCCGACGTTTTTCTTTCCATTTACTCTCTTCAGATAAGATTTACTCAAATATCTGGACAGTGCCACCGAAAATAAAGATTTAGCAGGGGCAGCTTTCGCTTGGAGGAAGCTTAAATGGAGGAAATAGGAAAGCTCTCTCAACAAGACCTTGCACACTTTTCTTGTATGAAATGGAATATCTTTCCTTTTATTTGTCTATGATAAAACTAAAACCAATTTATTTTCCCTGCCTCCACACACAAAATTGAGAGGTACCAACCAACTAACGTCAGAGTACAGATTGCCCCCAAAAATAAAACAGAAATGTAAATAAATCCAGTGTCGATAAAGGTACCTCCTTAAAAGGCAGGCAGACATTTCCTGCTTTACTTTTGGGAATATATTTTCAGTTTGATTGTAATGCAAACGATCCAAGATTTTTTCCGTTCTTATCTCAGGTGAGTATTTATCTTTAGCACATTTACCCCGCCTCGGGTAAACATTCCTTTAAGTCGCATACACGCATACACCGATAGACAAAACGAAAGACGTCAATATCCATCTATGATAGTCAGCCACTATCAGATTAAAGATTTTTTTTCAGTAAAAACCCCTTTTAAAAAAAACACAATCTTGCGGGGAATTTAAATATTTTTTTTTTCCTGACATATCCAAAAATTTACGCTAATCTTTTATAAAAATATTTTTTTTCCTGTATTTCGATTTTATTTTATCCAAAAAAAAAAACACGGATGCGTCACAAAGTCATCTTAATCACGACGTCAATTTCACAATAGAAAATAAAGCAACAACAAAACAAAAAAATGTAAAATATTAAATATTTTGAAATGGATGAAATATAATGCCGCTGAGAAGCGACGGTGAAAAAACTGTTAATAAATTTAAATTAGTTCGATTTGAATTCCGTCTTAATTTAGAAGATGTTCCTGAAACCAGTTCCTGTTCGTGGCGACACAAAGGCTTGTGTTAATAACCGATTTGCACAACTCTGTCTATGTAACCCTTCTTCTATGCTCCTCTATACTTTCTGTTGCAGCGCAGCCTTTCACATATTTTTCTCTATATGTATGAAATTGTAGCTCCTCTAATTGATATCTCTGGTAACGTTGTTTAGCTTGATGCACGGGGCGCGCATATTTTGACATTAATGCACTTTCATGGGATAAAGGTTTATTTTTAATATATCCACGGTACCACTGGGGCGTAAGGAATGAGATTATCCAGACTCTATAGAAGGTCTAGTATCATTAATCTTCAACTTCTTAATTTAGTTTTTTTTTAACGGCTGTTTACAAATATGTAGTGTGTTCCTGCAGGGCTAAAGGGATGCCTTCAGCGTGTTTACTGACTCTGAAAAATTCTTAATAAAAGCCCTGCTGATAATTTTAATGCCCAGCATCTGGGAGATCAACAGAATCAAAATATCCGATTATGTTTAGGAATGTTGAGAAGATTGAATTGTTGTTGTTTTTTCTGTGTGTGGCTGTTGTTGCGCTGTGGTCGTTATGATTCTGGTATGGTAGCCGTTGTGAATTGCAAAGATCGATGCATTCTCAGATTTCAATTTAGTATTTGGTAATAAAGATAATTTTCTCTACGTGCTTTATTCATCATCATATAAAAACTGGTTATTATACAGCGATTTATTTTTGTCTTCTTTCAACATATGCGCATTAATAAGCAAAAAATTCCTGTCATCACAAATGCACCAATGTAAATATTTTAAAAAACTAACCATGAAAAAATATTACCTTAACCCTTTTTTATTAACTATATACCAAAAGTTGGATGATTGTGTGAAAAGTGCCACCGGTCAATATAACTGTCTCAATTTGTTTACGTTCAGACAATCCTCCACTGAGTGGTGGCAAATGACTTTCGTCAACATTTAGTCATTACTCATGCGCGTAGTCGTCTCAACTTGGTTAACGAAAGGGAAATTGAAATTCTGTTTTGTCTGGAAATCCATGGACCGTTTTATCTGCAGTGCCTCATCTGAATTGAAAATTTACATATTAAGTCAACGATGATGGTTTTCTTCTGTATACCATGGTATTTGGTTAGCGGTAGGAGTTATGTTTGAGCAAATTATAATTATGTAAAATTTAGCTTCATTTTAAAATCAATAAAGTTTCCATTTTAATGGTTTCGTATTTCTTCGATGATACTTTTATGTCCGTAAACCCGTGGTGGAGGTCGTAATTGAGATATTTGCTCTGCAAAGTAGACTACTGCAGAGGTCTGACATTCTGACTAAATAAAAATTTTTATCAGCAAAGTAAAAAATAATTTTGAATGTAAAGTCTTTATTGCTTCAGCCTGGGGCGCTCTTTACCTACATTCTTATTTTATTATTTCTGGAACTTTCAGTTAATGCCCCACGCTTTTTTACATTTAAGTAAGTTATATTTATAATTTTTACCAATAACCTAATTGATTTTATTCTGAGCTTGACTTCTAAAGGTAGGCTGTTCCCATATACTGGCTGAAGCAATAAAGAATACATTCAAAATTATTTTTTACTTCTTAGTTCATTTAGTTCAACCCCATTGCAAAAACCGGCCGCCATCTTGGAACCGTCATCTTGATTTTTTTTACAAAATGGTTAGATTGCATTGTCATCCAAACTAAACGTGTATGCAAAATTTCACCCCAATCGGAAACGTATAGCGTATAAAAAGAAACTGTTGTGCACTTCGTATGCAAATGTCCGGCACTAGCCAGGGCCAGGCACAGTTCATTTGGTAGCCACGTGCTGAACAAGCTTGAAGACTTAGCAGCAGAGCATCCAACGAACTTGATACTGTTCTTGAATGCTACAAAGTGGATCAAAAACTATACGGTCATGATAATGAGTGGTATCAAAACGGCGGTAATTGGAAGTAGTCCAGCCCCAACCGTAAAAATGGGGTATTACCTCTACTTCTTTTCGGCGGCCACCGATTTTGATGAAATTTTGGATTTAGGCTCTACTTACCACCTTTTTCAAAGTCTACCTTAAGCCGAAGTGCGCTTTTTATTTTTAAGGGTGAAAACTACCCCTTACCGTAAAAAATTAATAAAACTCAATAAATGGGTAATAAAAACGCTTAGTAGGCCTATATATCACCTCTTAGACCTATGTACTATTGAAATAATTTTTTAAGAAAATTTTCAACCCCTAAAAACTACCCTTAGAGCAATAGTCTAGTCCCTAACTGTGAAAATGGGGTATTATTACCTCTACTTTTTTTCGGAGGCCACCGATTTTGATGAAATTTTGGATTTAGGCTCTACTTACCAGCCTTTTCAAAGTCTACCCTTCTCGAGACACATAAATTTATTTATAAGTTCAGAAAGTATTTTACTAAATTTTTTAGTGTGTGTGTATGCGTGCGTGTGCTTGGATGCATATATACTGGCGGGGTACCGACCCCCGAACACTCAATTCACCTATGCTCTAAAAAAGATTGCAAATCGTCAATTTTTTTCATTTTATTTTAATTGCACATCTTTAGCAGCTGCGTACAAAAGTATTGCGCAATACCTTCCAGCTTCTAGAATATCTTTTATTTTGGAGGTACTGTTGTAAAATGTATATTAAACCCGTATACCAAATGTAGCATGCATGATACGTGAAATACCGTAATGTGCTCACAAGAGCTTCGAAAATCATTTGCTCCGAAAATTAAAAAAAAGTCGTTCGGTTTTTTTACTGTAGCGGGGTCAATTTTCAAGCTACGTGTACATTCAACATCTAAGCAAAGGTGGTACTTACTCTATAAAGCAAACTTCAATCCGCTAATATCTCCGTCAGTTTTTAAGCTACAGCAATACATAAGAAACCAAAATTTTTGTTGAAGAAAAATCTAAATTTTGTTACTCAACAGTTTTTTACGTATCTTCAATAGTTTTTGAGTTTTTTTTTGAAATAAACGCAGAAATCTGTAAAATTCGTAAAATCCCCTTTTCATTTTGAGCCCTAAGGTGGATTTACATATCCGACGTTTTTCTGCCGCGCCGCATAACAGCTGATCATTTCTGTCGCAGGTTTTCAATACGAATTTTACATTTCCGACGAATTCTGTCGCAGGCAAGCACTTTTGAAAAACTTTAAATTTAAAAAAAAAGAAGCAACAAATACTTACTTAAAATCAGCTGTTTCTATCACCCTGCCACAGAAAAAGTTGAAGTTTATTCAGCTCTTCACCGTGACGGAAAAATGTCGCAGAGATTGTTTCTGATTGGTCGAAATTTCAAAAAAAAAACCGGCGCGACGGAAAAATGTCGGATATGTAAATCCACCTTTACTCTGAGAGTCATGTGACAATGCAAGTGAAGTGACACTCAAGGAATGGTATTCCCCGAGTCGACTTAGAGACATCTCTCATTCAAAATTGCCAACCGTCAGTTGCATGGGGCATTCCCAGAGTGGAATGAAGGTTGTTAACTGCGTTTCCACTCGGGGGATACCTCTCCGAAATTAAGGTGACAATCAATCGAGAAATGTCATGGGAGTGATTCGACTCTCAGAATAAGCCCCTTTTGATCGTACCCATTTCGAAAAATACACCCTGAAAATTGCTCAAAGTATATAGATCCGATAGATATCTCTAAAATAAAGTGAATCCTACGTGGAACATGATAAATTTGATTTTGGTGGAAGTGGTATTACTTTTATTGATCATTTTTTTAAAAAAAAAATTTGAACGGTACACCTTCTCTTTGTCATAACTCATTCATTTTACATGCAAATGACTTTTATCAGTGTTCATTTTAAAGGTCTTTTCAAGCACTCAAAAAATGTAATATAAGTTATCCTCGAAAAATGCATCGATTTTCCGTTATTCGACGTTAAATACGTTTTGTGTATTTGGTTCCCTTCGATCAATCATTACTCGCTTTACTTTATACCTAGAGCATTCATTCAAAAACCATTTTCTTCGTTTTTTTATAAGATTTATTTTTAGTCATAACAAAAATTTTGATAAAACGCTTATTTTTGGACTTATTGACCAAAAACTGTTCGAAAACGTGGGGTTTTTTAATGAAAATTGCAACTTTTCAAACGCGTTCAACTAAAAAAATATCAATTTTACAAAAAAAAAGTTTGTACGACATTTTTTGCTTAAAATTAGCCTCTCTATCGATGGTTATTTTGACCAAAAATATTTCCACCCCCGAGTTGGGGTGGGAACCACGCCCAAAGAAAAAACGCACATTGGCATATGATAGACTTTGATTTTTGAGTCATTCCCTATCTACTGTTAAAATTTCAAGTAAATCGGTCGCCGCCGAAAAAAAGTAGAGGTGATATCGGTTGGGAACTGGACTAAAGTCAGCACAGAGTAATTGGGCCTCGCCACTTTAACCAACCAAGTGGCAAATGGCCTAGAACGCCCATAGCTATATTACTTAGTGATTTCTCGTCCAGATTTGAGTATAGCGATAGAAAATACGCTCGTCCTCCCAAGTCATAGGCTACAAGGTAGAGTGATCTGCCCTTAAGTTTCTTCATGGAAGGATGGAAATTTAGAACGCAGTGATCAAGTAAGCAATCAAGGTCAGGGAAAAGGTACAGAAAGAAGCCATCATTTGGAGTTGATCAAACCAGGCGTGGATCCCCAGTGCTTGGTATACTTCATCAGCGTTCCATCGTTCATGAAGCTGGTTGGAATCATAATTTTAGTCCGATGAAGAGTGTTTGCTTTGTTTGACCAGACCGTCCGCCTTTTCAGTACCTTCAAACCCCCAATGACTCGGGAACCAAATAATTCAAATTACCCAGGTCAGCAAAAGTACGTTGGATGTTCCTAACTAATTCAGTCTTAGTTCTGTGAAACCTTATTGCTTTGATTGCCGCTTGGCTGTCAAAGAAGATAAAAATTCTGTTTCTTAGCCCTAGGCCTTTCTTAGTTTTTGAAGGATCTTTTCAGTACCGAGTTCATGACCCTGCAACTAGGGTGCCCAATCTGACCGCTTTACAAAATCTGGCAGTTTTCAGCTTTCAAAAATTAAAGAGGCAAGGACCTTCTCGAAATTCTAATTTGAAGAGGAGTAGAATGACATAACCGATTGGAAAATACAGAAACAGAATTGATGTACCAATTGATAATAACCCGAACTAAAATATGTAAAAAAAACTTTCAGCTGCAAGTCATCCATACATGCACCTACATATCGCACAATGTTAGAATGCAAATATGCTATTTTAAATAATCAAAGCTCAAAGAATTTTTGATGTTAAACGAAGCGTATTTCCACTTCAGTGCGCTTTGTTAACCAAAAGACTAAAATCACGCTTGCAGAGTATGGAACATCCATCATTGTTTCATCACGTAACTAGTAATAGTAATTTAAAATGCAACTTGGGCAGTGATTAGTGAATAATGATGCCTCTTAAAATAAAATTTTGTAGTTTTATCACTTCATTGTGAATTTTTTTGCGTCGTCCTCGTCTATGAGGTCAGGGTGCTTTTGGATAAGCATCCAAGCCTCAGATGTATATGTGAGTACTGCTAAGGCCATCGTGTAATACAGCAGGCAGTTTGACTATCATAAGCTGCGATCTATTGGGCGATTTTTTCTACTCGCAAGTACTTGCGAGTACATCACCAATGGAACACGATTTTTGACAGTTACCAGTAAAATGTATCTGTCCAGCAAGGATAGTTGCGAGTAGCTAGCAGCAGTTTTGAGTAGTTTACGAGTTCCAATGGATCGCAGCTGTAGTTAGCCCTCTTGTCATTTTTGCGAAAACCTAACCCTTTCGAAATTATTCAAGGTCAAAGTTTCCAAAAATCACATTTCGGCCAAAAAATACTTCGGAAAGGTCAAGGTTTTCGAAAAAAATTCAAGAGTGGTATTTTGTAGGCAATAATGTTTTGTATTGACTGATTAAAATAAAATTTAGAAAAAACCAGATTTTGAGTGAAATTTTTGCCAAAATGTGATATCTCCGGCGGCCATGTTTTTTTTTGTGATGCCGAAATTGTTTTCTTAAAAAGTCCCAAGGAAGCTGTGGTCCAATTTTCAGCCATTTTGGAATTTTGTCTCTTTTCGTGCGTTTTTTTTGCTAATTTCCCCGGACTTAAGAGTTCTATTCTGACTATGCTATCATATTCGGCTTTAAACATTTTAAAACACCTGCTGTGATATTGGCCTATGTTGATTGTTTTTTATATTGTAGGATAGCAAAAAAAATAGTTAACGACAAAAACGCGTTTCCACATATTCATAATACCATAACCCACACGCAACTTTGACCTGATTTACACGACACGTTTTTTGCTGCATGAAGCACGAGTTTTTGGGAGAGGGAAGCTGAGGGACCGAGCAGCGGTGGGCACGCACGTACCACAAAAGAGAATTCTTGACAATGCAGAGCAAAAAACGTGTCGTGTAAATCAGGTCTTTCTTATGATCAGTCGCCAGTTTAAATTCATCGTCAAACTAGTTGCCCCGACTTTTTTGAGTCAGCAATTTTACTATCAATATTTTTAAGGCATATCCAACTATGGGCGACATTCGGCATCTTCGCGACTGGCTTATCCTACCCTCATTGAGGCCGAGTTCTAACGCTGTACTGACTGCTTCTTTGCGTAGAGCTTTGAATCGAACCAAATTCGTGGATATTCCGCGTGGCAATCCATTCTTAGACCGGTTCTACACGTTCAACTTTTCGTTCAACTTCAACACTTTTTTCTCTTTTGCTCGCATGCAATTGTGAAAGGGGTAAGATTGTCCCTTTCGCAAGTTGCATGCGAACGAACGAGAAAAAAGTGTTGAAATTGAACGAAAAGTTGAACGTGTAAAACCGGTCTAAGAGTACCATCCCAACAAGATACCATCTCTTGGATTACTCTGGCCATAGACAATGTTAGCATTACACTTAGACAGCTTTGTAGCAGAGTGTACAGCTTTGAAAATTCTTGAATTGTTTACTTTTTCCGTAGGTCGTCGTCGTGCTTGTTCTGGTGCTTGTTAACTATTGCTTCTTCCGCAATGAAATTATTTTACGGGTTAGCCTCATGCCAATTTTACTTGGAAAGGACTAGGACTAGTATATTAGCCTCTCCTTTCTCATAGGATAGTTACCAGTGGCCACCACTAGGAAGTTATGATCGCAATTTCATCAGTACATAATTTCATATAGAGTAAAAACCATAAAAGAAGACAACGAGTATACCGTTTGCTCTGGTTGTTTGAAAGCGCAGATTTTTCACTCAAACAACCAGAGCCATGGTACTTGTACCATGACCAGAGCTAAAGGAAAGCTCGTTGTCTTCTTTTATGGTTTTTTCTCTACTACATGTTATTCCCCCTATTCCACTGATGACAGACCACTTGGGTCATCTAGGTCGTATACTACATTCCTCACATTGAATTTTCCGCATACTTTTTAAGCTGCAGCATCCGTGAACAGAATACAATTTCAGGGCGCGAAACTTATTTTTGTGCTTAGGTAAATTTTTTCAAACATCTTTACGTTATATGCAAAAAAATACTTTTGCAACTGCAGACGCTTTTTTCGGATCAATAACAACTATTTTTTTTTAACTACCATGCGAAACTGAATGTCGTGAAGTAACGAAAGATATCTTGCGATATTATCATAGATATATGGAATCTCACGTCGCTAACAAATTGCACAATCTTAAAGGAATTACACATTAAAAGAAAACATGCAAAAAAAATAAATTTCGAATTCCTCGTTAGTCGCACAAGATTACCGTCGGTTGTTAATGCCTGGTTTTAATTGGCTTTGTAGGCCCAAGTACGTCGCCAACTATCGCTGGTTATAAAGTGGCACTTTGAGCCAATCAATAATCCCCAGATGTCATTTGAAGAACAAATAAATCAATTTAAAGGGAAAAATAATTATTCTTCTATAAATAATATCCAATTACACTGTCAAATCGCAATACACGAAAAAATGCCTTTAATCCACGATATGGAGACTATACTACAGTCGCGCCCATAAAAATCGCAATAAAATTCGAATTATGTAAAAGGAGAAAAATGTTGATATCATAATTTATGATGAAAGGCGAAAAGCCGACAAAAGCGGGCTGCCAGAGAGAGAGAAGAGAAAAGTAAAAGAAAAAAATAACCGGAAAATTATTTGAATTTTTTGAATTATTTGTTTTGTTGCGCGATTTTGGCCAGAAAAAAATACTAAGCATATTATTAACAAAAAGATTTTTTTTAATTATAATTTGTGTCGTAAAAAAGCGCTAAAATTTGTTTTTATTGTTTGCTAATCAGCATATTTTACGCATATATGCGCGAATGAGTCATGGAATTTTTGATTTAGCATATTACTTTTTTTGTTGTTATAAAAATGTTTGCTTATTAACTTTTGTTTATTGTTAATTGATTTAAATCTGATATTTTGTAAAGTTACCGTGGAACTTAATTTGTGTGATTGTTTGATAAAAAAATACATGCCTCTTTGTATTATAATTAGTCTATACAAATTAGATGAGACACAATGAACACGCCGAATCATTTTTAGAAACACGATCTTTTGTCTGATGTGTTTTTCTTTGAAACAAGTTTTGTAAATGAGCATTCAAGATTCACCTATTTTTTTGTAAATAATATATTGGAGTATTATGTTCAAGTCTCTGTAAATACTAACTCTTGGCAGTCGATGTATATTTGGACAAGTGAAGGTGCGAATTGGCGGTTTAATGTTTTGTTGAGCTGCAATTAATGGTTCATGATAGGCCGAATCTGTGGCCTCCTCTCCCTAGACGCGACCTCTAATTACAGTTCCAGTTTTCCTGCCATTCACTCAGGCCATATTTGGTTTCTCGAGTCGAGTCAATTTCTGTTAACATTTAACAGAACGATATCGACATCGTTCGTTATCCTCTCTTTACGTGTCGATAAAGACGTTCGAAGTTTATTAAAAAGCTCAATTTATGCATACAACGAACTTTTGGTAGTTTCTATTTTAATTAAATATACGTGGTTTGCTGCACTTGGAGTAATATCACACAATTCGATGGTTTTGTGTGGCAACACTTATCTGTCGATTTGGTCGTAATGCCAAATATAAAAAACGAGAAGCTTTTTTTGTCGAGTCGATTCATCGACTACAGAAATCAAATATGGCCCCTGGGTTAAAACATGTCGTATAGTTTGTTACGTTCGACCCTTTTACTAACCCTGGCTTCCTCGAGCAGTTTGGTTCCTGGCGACTGCCCTCCAATTACATGCGCCTAACTTAACTAGCTCCTTCTCAATGGAGTACGGAGTGTCGCTTCTTTGGTCGACCGGTATTTTTCTTTCCATCAGATTTCACGCTATTTTTGCCGGATCACTAACGTCAAGCCTTTGTATGTGGGCTATCCATCTTAATCTACTTAATTTTATACTTTTGACAATGTCGGGTCCAAAGTTGGTATAATTCATGATTATAATCTGCTTCCGCATTGTCCATTTTCACACACGTCGCTAAATATTGTAAATAGCATCCTTCAAAACTGCCGGGAAGAGTTTCAGCTACTTTCGAAGTCCATGTCTCTGATCCAAACATCAGGACGAGATTGATTAGATATACAGTTAGTGGCAAAAGTGAGTCAACACCTAAAAATTTTATATTTCAACTTCAATATCTCAACAATTTAAAAGTCTTCCTATAGCTTTATTTACAAAGATACACTGATAAAAAAAAATTCTTGGCTTAAAGCACTTTTTCTTGAACCAAGCAACTCATGTTTTGGATATAACGAAAACAAACTTGTCTCGGGATGAGCAATACTCATAGTCTTGGTTTTATTGTCTTGGATGAAGACCAAAGTTGACTTGAAGTTAAAAAATTTACGAAACCGATGATATTATAATTGAAAAAAATTCAAGTTCTAAAATCGGTCTTAATAGTTTGTGATACATTTTTAGAGCGAGAAAGTCCGGTAAACGAAAAAAGTCCGATGAATTAAGAATTTAGTTTCTTGAGTAAAAAATTAAATAATCTTAGTTCGAGAAAGAAATATCTTGGTCGAAAAATATAAGTATTGAGCGAAGAAATACTTTTGCTTGGCTCAAGAATTTCCAGTGTCTTCCTCTGAGACAGCATTCTCATGTTAAGACTGAAAAATTTTTCTACTCAAGACAACGAAACGAAGACTATCGAATTGCTGGAATCAAGACAATTTTTTTATCAGTGTATATAAAGAAAAATGCAAAATCCTAGTTTTTAGTGTTGAGATATTGAAGTTGAAACAAAAAAATTTTTAGGTGTTGATTCACTTTTGACGCTCACTGTATATATACACTTCGTAGACAAAATTCGTACGGTAAGAAGTTGTCGAAAGCCAAAATAGCTTCTGTTAACAACGTTTATTCTCTTTCTGATCTTCATTGTTTCACTTCTGCCAGTTTATGTTACTGCTCCAATATAAGAAAATTCCTTAAAGGCCCTTTTATATCCCAAGCGCAAAGTGGAAACGCAAATTGGAGCTCTTTTATCGCACACAAATTTGTATGCTTTTCTCTCTGTCTGGAATCCACGTTCGTGCAATAGAGAGAAAAGCATACAAATTTCTGTGCGAGAAAAGTGCTCCAATTTGCGTTTCCACTTTGCGCTTGGGATGTAAAAGGGCCTTAACAGTTTCTATGTTATATGTATGTAGAAATGTTTTATCTTGGCGTTGAGTATCTTTTTAAAGTGTTAAGATACTTAATTTTTGCTCCGTTGATGAGTAATCCCATTATATCAGGTGTATTGGAAACCATACGTATCAAAAGGTACGCCATACATACCTTTAAATAATTCTTCAAGCTTCACGCTGTCATATTCTTGCTTAGTGCTTAATATCGATTGTTGAATTCCCAAAAATTTTTCTAGGGTGGAAATGTGGTTTGCAGTGAATCTACCTGGCCGATAGGCACATTGAAAGCTACCTATTATGTCTTCTGCGATCGGTAGAAGGGTTTTTTACAAAATAGTGGACAGTATGAGTTGAGGATATACCTCTATAGTTCTCACATTATACTTGGTCTACTTTTTTGTGCAGGTGAAATATCACACCTTCCGTCAAGTGGGATATTTTTCTGACGCCTGATCGATTCTAAAATCTTGTGTAATCCATTCATCAATTCTGGGCCCCCACATTTCCACATCTCAGTTGCTATGTTATCTATATTATTTTTAAGGTTCGCCATAGCTTCTTTTACGTCGCCCATTGCCGTCATCCTACTTCCATTAGCAGTACCAGCATCTCTATCGTTACGGGAAGTCCATTTCCATCGGCTTGGTTCACATCACTTTAATTTTCATTACCTCGATTCAGTAGCTTTTTGGCTAAGCATATAACCGTGTTTGTCCTTACACATCGATACTCTGGATTAAAACTGCATTGCTTGTTATCTTTCTCATAAAACTTCCAGTCACATGTTGTTCGCCCATACGTTTTTCAATTCGTCGTTTTTTTATAACTTGCGACGGATTTCTAGTTCTATGTCTTTGCAGCAGTAATTTTAGCGCACGGTGATCGGTTGGCCGATTTATGAGAAATCGATTACCGGCAGTCGTGTTAATGGTCAACACATTCCCACGTGATACTTATTAGTTAATAATCAAGAAGAAATATGCATCAAGTCCTATTTACTAAGATGTACGATGCGAGGTACCATCGGACGTCATTTTATATCTTAATACCCAGCAAAGTACTCAGAACGCAAAGTGGTATATATTGTGAAGCAAGCTTTTTTCATATCGCGCATTTCCAGCAGCTTACATACATATCCGTAATAAGGTACTCCGTACTATCTTTTACGGATCCACGCTTCTAGAGCGCATTTTGTTAATAATTATGAATGAAACTTTGAAAACTGAAAATTCCGCATGTAAAACGTTGCCTTGAATTCTATCCTTTACCTTATAGAATTCAGTGACTGGAATTTTTTGCAGCTGAATCACACTTTAGGAAAAATTCACACGGTAACGTTAAAGGAATTTAAAGCAGCAAGAGGTTTATTCATGATTCTGCCTGTTCTGCGAGGCTCGTTCTTCTCTTCCTCGTGTTCCACCTCCTGCACCGTTCTTGCACATAATCAAATAAATCCCCAAGAAAACTCCAACTTCTTTTTCTTCGGATATGGAAGAGGCAAACCAGTCGCCAAAGGAATTTCGACAACAACAAAAACCACCACCATCATCATCACCACACATCGGAGCACACTCGGAACATACAGCGCGCAGGGGCGACCATGGGACCACATTCGAGTCTCTTGGAAGAAATTTTTCTTCTCTATCAATATTGGTATTGAGCCTGAAAGTGCGTGACCATAAAGTTTTTTTTTTTTAACTTGCTCGGTAGTTCTTTTTTCTCATTTTTTTCTTTTGGGCATTCCAGAAAACAGCATGATTCTTGAGAGCAGAGGAGGCGCATTTTTCCGTTTCTTTAATGAAAACGGGTTTTTGGTTAATTAAGTTCAGACCATTTTACCCACAATTAAAGCCAGCACTAATCTCTCTCGTGTGCTCTAGAAATGCAATTGGACTTGTGTGATCTTTGTGAAATTAATAGCTTTAGCCTAGAAACACAGCGGTGTTTTTACTATGCATCTGCAAGAGAACTCCTAACTTTTAATAGATTATAATAAATCAGGCACGTAAAATGCGGCTTAAATTGATGCGCAGCGTGAAGAATAGAGGAAATCGTGTTTGACAACTAAATTTCGAATGCTTCCAGCTGATAAATATGAATGGAGGTAAAAAGAGTTGAAGGAATTGTAGAATCTTAGATGGACTTTGTACGTTGAGTACAAAAGAAGCAAGATGTAAACCGCCAGGCCAAGGTAAAGGTATATTGTGTGGTGTTAAAACAATTACCGGGGCAACTTACGATGGCCGCTTTTTTGCTTTTATCGTGGATCCCGGGGGCCATTTAATTCGGTTACTAGATTTAATGGAAAGATTGTAAGGCATGTTAAAAAAAGAGAAGTGGTCTGACCTCTTAATTACTTTTTACCACCTTGAAACAAAAGGCGAAGAAGAAGAAAAAGAAATTCTTCGAAGATTGTCTTTTTTTCACTTGCGCTATGGATGAATGCTTGTACTACAATAAAGCTGCGAGAATTTGAGGACATTAATATAACGATTACACAACCGTCATTTAAACCCTTTTATAGTTGCGTTTCCTTGTTAATTTTTTGATTAAGAAGTTAAGATGATTTGCAATTATCACTTTAGATACTATCGCTGGAATAATATTCTCTAAAAAAGAAGGTGTTAACTTTACGTCGTACCAAATCCAATTAAAATTACTTCAAAGTGTTCATTCAGTACGATTGCGCAATATTACAAAATTGATGTCACTTTCCTTCAACGTTTTTATAATTTCTGTTGAAATATTTCAAGAGTTCTAGACTAACGAAATCACGTTCTAGCTTCTAGCTGCTTTTTTCTCTTAAATTCTTCTGTGTTTTTTTTGTAACGTTTTGTACATTTTTAATTAACACATTTTTTTCTTGTCTAGATTTGAACTGAAATATGTTTTATGGGTTATGGGATTTTGTGGAATGCTGGTTGGTATAGACTGGGAAACCTTCAATTTGGTCATTGACATCGATTATGAAATATTTTAGGTTCTATATGATTTTAATTCGATTTCCCACGATTTTTGTTATATTTTGTTTTCCCTATTCGGAATGCGCTTGAATTTTATATCGTGTCAAATTCTTCCACTCGCCCTCTCTACAGCTTTATAAATAGATTTCTTTAAATCGTTGTCAATTCAGCATACAGTTCTGCTGATGACTGTATTTTTTTGCAACTACTACAATGCATGGATTTTCCAACAAGACCCATCCCTGCAAACATTTAGATTCGGAAACGGTTCGAGAACAACTTATCAAAAGCGAGTAAACGAATTCGAAGGCAATAAAAGCGGAGCAAGATATCGAAACCAATCAACTAGGAAAGGTTTTATGGTGCGTTTTGAATATTTTCTAATACCTTTCACAAGCAGCTTTCGAATCGAGAATGGTCCGAGAAAGCAAGCCTCCGAGAAATTGTTTGCAGGGCCCTATCATGTCGTTCAAGTAGTAGTGCAAAGTCAAGTTCGAAGGAGAGGAAAGGATATAGATAAGTTAAGAGTTTTGCATAGTGCTGATTGAGTTTTGCATAGGCTAAACCATTTCGCCTATTTTTCCCTCTGTCTGAGGAAAGCTGACTCGAATAACCCCTCTAACTACCGGCCAATAAAAAGCTTGTGAATATCTAGAATCCATCCAAATATTCGACGGCAGGGGTTCGGCTTTACTACTATTGGTATTGACTCTGCCCTAACGAACTGAATTGGGAGTTTCCTTTCTAGAGTGTTATTGGATGATGTCATATCTAAACCACACATCAACTCTGCCGGTGTTCCCCAGGGTTCAATTTGATCGCACGCTCTTTTCCTTATTTTCATAATAATTAAGCTACTCTCAATCACCTCTGATCCACTTCAGAGCCTCGCTGATAACCGTACTCTGCTTTACCTTTACGGCTTCGACAAGGCTAGTCAAGCACGGGTCAAACCTTGTCCAATTCATCAACTCCATCAATAGGGACATTGATTCTTGACTTTATGTCAAATTCAACACAACTTCAAAACAAAGTTCTGTTTTACCTCTAACTTAACTCGCATTAACTTTCCTCCTGTCTCAGTGGACGGCATGAAACTATCGAATAACCTATCTCTTCACATCCTAGGCATAAGACTAACTGAGGATCTGCGATGGAATAGCCATACATTCCAAATTGCCATACAAAGATCCCGTTGCCGTTGATCCCATCTTGAATAAAACTCGAAAACCGCCTTAACTTTGCTGGACAAGGTGCAAAACCATGGAATTAAATTCATCGATGATGTCACCCTTTGCATCCTCCATAGACCGATTAATTCTACAGCCTTATCAAAATTAAGCCACTATTACTAGGGCGACTATTCTACTGCATTAGCAACGAACGCCAGAAGCAGGAGCAGGGGCCGCTGGATAAAAGCTGATTCATCCTTGCGATGCAATGCTAAAAAGCTAGACTCGCGGAGAGCGAAAAACTAGGAGTTGGTTTTAGTTAGGGTTCGAGTACCATATGCAAGAGCCTGTCGGTAGTATGAGCAACTTTCCACTTCCCAACGCACGATAAAATGTGGGGTCTGGGAGTGCTCCAGTAGAGCACTTCTTGATCAGAATGTGCAATGAAATGTGGACCTTGAATTCGGTGAATCTCGCATGCTCTACGTTCCCGCGGACATCTGGTCATGGCGGGTACAACGATAAGTCACATGCCCAGAACGGTAGAGGTATTTCCTTTATCCTCCATGCCCACAAGAACTGAGTGTGGTTGTAACTCACTTTCCCACGACCCCTCTCTCTACACGTTTGGAGATAAGTCTGTGGGTCCCCCGACCCTTACCAGACTCGTCCCACTTCCTTTGTAATTCTGTTCCAGACGCATCGCGGTCATCTGCCGTTGTGCTGTTTTTGGGACCCCTTAAACCTACTATTAGAGATGAATGTCTTCTCTCACCAATATGTCTATAGAGATCATGTATGTTGAAGTGTAGCACGGCTATGGAAATGCATGTGTTAGATCACGACAAAATAATGTAATTCCGAATTTACACATATATCTATTTTTCTGCCTCAATTAAGTAGAGTCTAGGGCCGTTTACTTGGCAAACGCTAAGTGGGAACGCAAATTGGAACTCTTTTATCGCATAGAACCATGTATGTTTTCCTCTCTATTCACCAACGTGGATACCATGTTCGTGCATATTCGAGAAAAGCATACCAATTTTTGTTTGTTTGGGATGTAAACGTGCGTTTATAGGTTTGAATTCATTGAAAGTTTATCAGTAACGCCAAAGCAAGGAATATCAAATTTGAACATATTTTTGCTCCATGTACCCGAAACACATCCCCTCGTGAGAGGGTAGGTATATGTCAAAAAAAGTACTCGTCGATTTTCAAGGAATCGAGTACATTTGAACGAGTAAAAAATACTCATTGAGTAAACTTCTTTCGATTCTACTCATGAGTATTTGCTGGAATATTTGCCACCAATTCCGTATCCCTATTCCCAGGTATGGAAGAAATACCTTATTTGTAGAACATGCAAACTAACAAAACAAGATTTTTTTCACTCGACGTTTTATTTGTACTAAATTCAAAATAAAATATACTTTCACAGCAAACTAACAAAACATGGTTTTTTCACACGGGCATCCGGGTTGGCCCTTTAAGGGATTTAAATTGCCAGCCAAATCAGCTCAAAGATTTTGTATCCGCTTCGAGTTGGTGGGGTCATTTTTATTTTGTCGAATTTCTGGATGATTCCGGCAAAATTCGAGGAAATACTCAAGCTGCTCTGGAGAAGTTCTCTGGTACGACTTTTTTCCTTCTGTAAAGACTTAAAAATAATATAAACAGTCAAATTTCATACTATTTACAGAAAAATTTGCCTGTTTCGATTTTGGCGCACGTTTAATGATTGACATTTCACATAAGAATTTCACAACATTTGACATTTCACATTTCCAAAACAATTGTGGTGGAATTCTAGTGATGAATGTTGTGATTTTTCACTGAGAACCGGAAACAACTGATTTGTCACAAAATTCGTCTCAAGATTAATGTTTTCATATTTGCTTATGACCCGTCATAACTAAGAATTGGCCTATTAATCTATCCTTTCCTCTTCTATCCTTCAAACTAAGCTTACTAATGCTCCCGATATAAAAGAAGGCAAATGAGCGCACATGTGTAATTTTAATTGAAATTATTAATGAGCTGATTAAATAGAGTGACGTTGCTCGCTTGTGGGGACTTGAGACTCTCACTGTTCATGGCAAGAGCGATTTCGAGATTCCCTTGTTTTCTGGCGCGAACTCTACAAGACATTGCACTATGAATCGAACGACATGATTGTTAGTAAATATCACATAAAAACGGCATACAATTTTGGAGGGCAGCTACATTCCGCTGATTCAGTTACCAAATTTGTAGCAGCAAAATTAAATTGATTTAACTTAAGATTTCGCCAAAATTTCGAATTAACTATACAACGGGTATTTAATATCAAAGATTGTCACAATTACATTCTTATAACTTTGGCCTACGCCGAAAAATGTCGGTTCAATTTTGTATGATCCATAATTCGAATTATTTTTGGAGTAGCTATAAACTATGTAAATGTTTCAATAGAGGGCCTAATGTTGCTATCCCATGAGTTTTAGACCATGTGATTATGAATCTACTACACCATACGACTGTGCCTCCTCAAGTCAACTCCACAAAGCAGATTTTTCTCACAATCAAAACGAGCGCCGCACATGTCTGCCCATAATCACTGCATAAAATACTGTTGCTTAATTTAAATAAAACTATTCCCTCGAATTTTAATTGTCATATTTTTATTTAATCTTAACGATTGGCGGTGCCTTTTTTGTGGATTTTTTATACTAATAAGAATCAATTTAAAACCGTATCTGACCAAATTGGAATTTTTTCAAAATTAATTTTAGCTCAAAATCGCCCACGAGTTAATTTGTCAAAAACTAACAAAAATCAACGAATCGATATGCAATAAAAAACATTTTTTTGTTATGACGGAAAAACCATAATGTTAGCCGGTGTATAGCCTGGACTGTTAATTCCTAGTCCAATAATCTTTCCGCATTAGTATAAGAGACCATCGCTTGTTCGATGGAGGAAAAAATTCATAAAACGATGCAAATCTTCACCAACAAAACAACGACGACGGTTAGAACAAAATCAAGCAAACAAACTAAGAAATGAATAATGCAAATGATCCACAAAATCTGATTTTATCTGAAGTGATTAGGAGTTTTCTCTGCCTTTTAATGAAGCTAAATTAGGGTTCTCCTCCATATGGCAACAGAAATGTCATTCCCGTAACCAGCATAAGTCGCGGCCCATAGTGAAAGATTAATAAATTGACCCAGATTATGCTGTCAGTTATATTTCTAGCTGTCTGCCTAGCCTAGCTGGTAACTCTCGGACATGCATGTTGTCTGAAGTTTCAATTTTCCCCGAATTGGCTTAAACGGAAAGTGATTTATTTGAACAAACTTAAAAGGAAATTAAATTTAAAAAGAGCAGAGAGCACAAACTTTTTCCTTGTTTGTCTTGTCACCAACATCGCCATCAACAAAAAAAAGTCACCGATATGTCCCAGCGGAGTCTCAGAATTATGACGAAGTCTCTGTCCTGGAAGTGACTCGTAGGCGACATGGTCGTTAAGTGATTCTCAGCTCTCAGATCGTATCATAAATTGTTGAATTCATAAACATAATCTAATTCCTAACTTCATCCAACTTCATTCGCCCATAAATAATAATCTCATTAATCTTCACCTAACATCAGCAAATTACAAAAAACTCCATTTACATATCTCCGCTGGTACGTTCCGGGCTTGCCGGGAGGCGGTAATTAACTTGTAATGACTTAATAAATGCCGCTTTATAACTTGCCTTTGGATAAATCAATCTCTGTAGAAAATTGTGCAAATTACTTTTCCGTTTTTAATTCGTGCTATTTTAAATTAACATTTTCGTGTTATTTTACGCTAGATTAAAGCACGGACATCTTTTAATTTATTATAGTGCACTCGGTTTAATGTCGACGGTGTGTTTATGAGTGACTCTGAATATATTTTCAATTTAATTTTGATTTTGTTGCTGCTGCATGTAACATAAGTGGAGAATATATCTTTATCACAAAATGTTTTGTTTCGTTAATGTAAATAAAAAAATATGGAAGAGATGAAGGAAGTGTGTTGTTGCATTTTAGTTTTATCGCTGGCCATTTGGGGATTTATTGGCACTTACCTACCGCGTTTTACGATACAAGAAAGCATTTTGATAGTTTACTTCTGATGGATAGTGTAAGCAACTGAGCGATATTAGCTAACAACAAGACGGCGTTACCATGCCTTAAAGAGGTTGTAACACATGACCTGCATTTGTACACTTTTGTACAGTATTTTATAACACGTATGAAATGTTATTTATTTTTCTGTTTTAATGAGGTATGAATCCACGAATTCCGTGGTCGCTATTTGGGCCTATGTACTCTTGATAGTGCCTATACCTCCGATTTGTAGCTGGACCATTTGAAAAGCTCAGCAGTTTTCCATGAATTCGAACAAGGTCTCGCAAAAAGCAGGCAACTTTGATAGTCGGTTTATAACATTAAGTTTGGTGTTTTGGGCATGAAACGCCTCGTTGCACGACTAATTCCGAAAGCAGTAATTTTTTCAAAAAGGCCTTATATACCCACTTCTTTACGCAGACTAGCGTTCAGTTCCGAAAATAGCCTGTTTAATCCTGGTATTTGTGCTAAAAGACGAGCTACTACGAAGAAATACTTCTGGCCAGCGATCTATAAACACTGCAATTAGTGATCTCGATTGTGCCTTGGTGTTAAATTTCTAAAGTTTGGAGCCATGCCAAATGCCCATTTTAAGACCCTAAGCTTTCAAATACTAGATTCGACCATAAACATTATAGAGCTAGTATCACCATCTCGTGGGTACGGAAGCAGACCAATTCAGTAGATGGAAGCATAACCAATTCGGGATGTTTCAGCTTTAACAGTGGCAAAAAGATTCGTCACTAAGTTCGTTCCACGCTTCGGCGTAACCCTTGAAATCACAACTGATCAAGATACGCGATTCGAATCAAAACTCTTCAATGAAGATTGCAAACTACTTGGTACTAGCCGAATTAGGACGACAGCTAAGGGACAGCCCTAATCATTGGAGTGCAGACTTGCTCTTCGTCATCCGCACGGCAATCAAGACTGACTTACAGAACTCACCAGGAAAGCTTGTCTATCGCCAGAATCTGAGACACCCCAATTCTATTTCCATCGCGACCCGAGTAAAAATAATTGTTTTAAAAGCATAGGTATATGCGCCCGCAACTGGCGCGCATAGCGAGTACAAACGCGCTTGCCACACAGGTATGCACGCCCCCGCTAAAGACACGCAAGTATAAAAATGCGCCCGCCATAGAGGTATGCGCGCTCCCACTGCATGAACATTTTTATAAAGGCAGATATGAATGTATTCGTAATCGACCATTCCAAACGAGAGTGTCGTTTTACCAAGTGGTCCCCCAACTAAACACTAACCACGTCCAATGCTGCTTGACCTACGCAATCGAACTATTCAGTATGTTAATGGCACCCTTTATAATTGTCCGTTTTCTTGGTCCTATACAATTTCTTAAACCTCCAATTTACCACCGTGTTTCGTTTGAACTATTCCGTGCTTCTTTTATTCGTACGTGCCTGTAGTGAGCTGCATTTCGAAAAGTAGAGTTTTTACTCATGCGTATCGTACCTCATTTGGGTGCCATACAGGCATTTCGACGCTGTGCGTGCTTTTTTCAGACTAAGAACGGGCGAGTCTTATTTTTACTCGGGGACTGATGAAATCCAATAGAAGACTTTCTCACTCGTTTTCGTTCTCGTTATGCAGTACCTAAAGGCAGCACATCTTCGACAACCAGTCTAAAAGGATGTGTACATGCTGACAGTGCTGGAGGACGCCGATTACGTATTCATATGAGTTGACTCTGTTCGGAAACCTTTCGAACCTCCATATAAAGGTCCATGTCAAGTAAACGATTGTGAAAACAGTTCAAACAAGAGAGTTCAGAGTTTCGCGACAACTTTTATCACTTAATGCCATTCTGACTGTTTTCTATTTCTCCGAATTTCTTTCAAGTGATCGAACGGCGAATAATGTCATACCTACTATTTGGGCCTCATGAAGCGTTTGCGCGAAAATATTTGCCGAAAAGCTAAAGATTTATGGAAGAAAACAAATTTCTTGGATTTTGCGCCATGATAATGCACTATCGCACAAAGCCATCGTCCTGCAACTACAGGAATTTCATCGACCCATCACCGTCTTCTTCTTCTTCTTTGTTGAGTTGTTGGGTTCAAATGTACCGTGGCCACTTATTTGGTTTATTATACTGCACTCCTATTTCTCATATTCGTCGGCCAGACCGCTTGAACAGATTCAGCAGTCTGCCTAATGGCTTTTCGCTTAAACTTGACTGTTCGACTGCAGGTATGATCCTCCGCCCTTTCTATCCTCCATAATGGTAGACACAACGTCCGCTAACCAAAACAACAAGTGTCCTGACATCCTTTCTACTTCTCCTCAACAATTCCTTAGTCGCCTTGAGAGACGGCAAGGAAGGAACCGCTTAGTGTTGGCCAATCCAATGGCGCAGACTCCATCGTTCGCTGTGTTTTATCCAAGTTCGATCAGCAAAGACCCTCTTTACCAAACTGGGGGGTGCCCCAATAGCCGGTTCCGGACCGATGAATACAATATAATTGGTCCATAAAAGTCTCATGAGTATGGTAGAAAAGGAAAGGTCCATCCTGACAAAGCCACCATATCAGGATAAGGCATTCAATTATATAACTAGGTGCGCCCGTTGCCCAGAAGAGATCGTTAAACGATAGTGCATGGTGCACTATTCCTTTCAGCTGGGGTTTCTCAGCATCCATTCAGAGTTAACAGCGTCACCACTAGAAGGTCGTAGTAAAAGATTAGTGAGAAGTGGAAGTGGGATGCAGCCTATATGGCCCCGTGTGACCTTTTTTGCACGAATAGTTGTACCTGACATAGTGTTTGTGGTAGTACTATCAAAGTTTCTTCCAGTTAAAATAACACATTAAACTAAAAGTGAAGTGTACGCAGGCAATCAGCGAATCCTCACGATCGCATTAAACATGACACCAAACAAACTGATGGACTGCTATTGAGTCTCCTCTACCCTTTTCCTGCACAACCAGCTTCGCTTTACCGGCCTCACAGTCTTTTTGGGCTGATTAGCGTGATTCACTTGTTTCAGGAGGCATAACACTCCGACGAGGTTGACTCTCCTTAATCTCGATGGTTACGTCTCTGGCTCAGCCGGCTGCGATATTGAGGATATCAACTTTGCGAAATGGAAGCCCAGTTACAAAATTTTTTGTTTTGAATTTTGTTACATCCATGGGTTTCCAGCAAATTTCTCTTTTTTCGTGTGAACCCCAAAATGATATTTGAATACCTTATAGGGCAATTATGTGTCTATAGCATAACTCTCTCTCGCGATCTTGTTGATAGCGTTGTATAGCTTCCTTGGGGCATATCTTAACTTGGTGAGTTTGTTATTTCAACATTGCGTCTTCTGAGTAGGGCAGTGCACAGATAGCTCAACATCCATTGCAAATTTATTTGAGTACATGAAGCCCTTCAATACTGCTTGGTTAACTGTTATATGCTGTTATAGCTTACCTTACCTTTGTTTGCCATTGTAAAAATTGCTTTTATTTCCTGAAAAACGAAAATCATAATTTTCTATTTTCTACAAAGTTATTTCTAACGATAAGTTTTTTTTTTAGTGCAATTCTTGAAAGTTGTGCTTAAAAATCTAAATGTTATCCATCTCACTATTAACTTCTGCATTTCAGCTCTATTTTATTTTTAAAGCTGACGCCAGCTGTTTTCCTCTCGTCATAAGTCATATTTTTATTCATATTTGCTTCTTATGTTCGATAACATTACTCACGTAGTAAAAGACTCTACAACGTTCCATTTATCCATCGATTGCAGCAGCTTCTACGGTTTATTGTTCAATCAATCTTTCGAAAACAATGCAATTTACGCGCCTTGTGGATATTTTGCTGAGTTCAAATGGGCCAACATCAATCACCCAACATTCAGTTCTTGAGCAGTTGAACTTGTGCATAGACGCAATGATTGCTTCCATTATCATCAGCTCCTTGTAAAGATTTCCAGTGAACTTTATATAAAAATAGAGGGTCAAAAACTATTTCTGAGCGTGTATCTATTATAATGTTGATCGCAGGATGAATAAAAATTCAACATTTTCTGAAATTGAAACTCTCTAGAACAATTTTAACGTCACTTACCAACGTATTTGGAAACATACTTCCAGCTGACGTTCAATTCTAAATTTCATACTTATAAACTTGATATGCTCTAATTAAATAAAAAAAAATCAAACCATGAATCTGGTTACGCTCTTATCTATCTAATTCCATCGAAGACCACGGCTATTATATGCTCCATTTAAATTGAAGACCATTGAATGAAAATATCGGCGCATTCTCATACCATATGGCCCGATGCTAAAAATACAACTTCTGACGGTTTTTCTGCTTGGCTCGATTGTCTGGTCATCTCCAAGTACGAATGCATTAACCAAAAAAATTTACTTTAATAAAGTCGATTGATATTAATCACATTTTTATATGCCATAAATTTGCTTCTTTCGCTTCCATTTGTTTTTGTTCTTGTACTTCCTTTCGTAAAACATTCACTTGTTGTGCATGCAAAATGCTTGCAGTTTGTTCTTTTTTCATCTTGTTTTTTCTGAAATCTAAATTGCAATTCCACTCATCATCATCGTTCATTTGTATTTTATGGACAAATCTTTTAACTTCAATTGAAACGCAACCACCACACAACATATTGTGCACAGATATATTTGCTTTGTACAATTTCCATATTCCATTCTGTACGCATTCACCAGAAATAGAATCATATGCTCCAACTTTATTTAAAATAATGTCTATCCGACTGTCGGTCTGTCTATCTATTTAGGAATTAGTGGTGGTCTTTGTTACTGAAATCATAATGGTACCCAGAAATATATACAAAAGTCTAGCCATATTGTTAGCACTTCTTTCTTTAGTTATCATCAGTAAATAAATTTTCAGCATTGACATAATTAATATTGGCGAGAAATAATTTCTCTTTTGTGTTTCTAAGTCATTTTTTTGCTCATTTGAAAATTTTTATTTGGATTTTGGTGAAAGTAGTTTATGTTAAGTTTTAAAATAGAATTTTGAAGGTCGACGTCTTAGGTTGCCTAGCCAGAATGGGTTGTCTATCTATTGCAACGTGCGGATACGCAACCATATTGTCAGTCTATTTCTGAAAATATTTGTACGAGCAAATAGAAATTGATGGTTCCTCAGCACATGCAGTGTAGGATGGAAATACACAAGCTATGGCAAATGGAAAGGCAGTAGAAATTAGAACTCAGGAACCACCCTTTCTAGGATGACATTAATCATATCTTGATGCAATCTCTTGCAATGATCTTAGTTCTAAGGATATTTAAATATGGCAGAATAAGCACAATTCTATCATCCATGCTATTCCTAATCTTTATAAGTAAGGGACTTTCTCTCAATTCCCTCTAACCAATTTGTTTCGTTGATGACCCTACTCTCTGGTACTCTTGGTCCAATCCAATCAATAGGGACATCGTGCTGAGTTCAACACATCCAAAACGAAGTACTGTTTCATCTCTAATAAACCCTGGACTACACTGTCTTTCGTTTCAGCATACGATCTAGAACTAACGACTGAGCTTTCTCTCAACAACGGAGACATATAATTAATCGAGGATTTGGGTTGTAATTGCTAAACAAGCATCGCAGTGATTGGGTTTTCTTAAGAAATGCAAGTTCTTTCTTCAGTCGTCTTTACGCCCCATTATCTGCAAGTCCTATATATTCATCCCCGTCAGGAAATTAACTCTCGCGCTGGGGCCTGCAAAATCGACTCACTGTGACTGGACAAGGAGCAAACCGCGATCTCAAATACTTTTGTGATGGCGCCATTTGCTCTCTAGTTGACTCATTATTAAGTCAACGTAGAAATATAACAGCCCTGGCAAAATTTTGCAGCTATTACCGCAGCAACTATTTCACCGAGATTAAATCTTATCCGTTTCTTCCAAGCTACTGACTGGGATTTGTGTTTCCTTAATGCCACTGCGAATTCTGCTGCTCTCTATATCACCAAAATCATACGAGCGGGCATGCGTTTGTTCATTCCTCACTCTACCAAATCCATGAAGCCTAGGCCGAGCAGATGGTTCAATGGGGAATGTATGAACGCAATAAAAGCTAAAGAAACCGCTTTTAGAGCATACAGATGTTCGCCTAATGAGTCTCTTCGTCGTGAGTACATCAAATTGAGAAACTCCTGTAATTCCATCATCAGGAAAGTCAAATCATCATTCGATGATAGGTTGAGAAGTAAGATTCTCAATACTACTGCAGGCAGTAAAAATTTCTGGTCATTGGTAACAAGAAGAATTTTACTTCCTCCTCAACACCTCCTTTCATTCACAACAAGGAAGTGATAACAGATAGCAAATCCAAGGCCGACATATTAGCATCTCTGTTCGCCTCAAATTCTTCTTTAGCTGATACTGCTATGACACCTCCCACCCTCGAGTATACCACCCACTCAATGGACGGGGTTTACTTCAGGACTCGCGAGGTTTATAGGTGTCTCAAAGAGCTTGACGTCAACAAATCCACTGGCCCTAACAAAATTCCCCCTATGGTTCTTAAAAAATGTGCGTAAACTAACTAAACCTCTGCGCAAACTTTTTGACCTGTCTTACTTCTCCGGAGTCTATCCTGACTCTTGGAAACTAGCTCCCGTTCAGCCCATTCCAAAAAATGGTGAAGCCAACGACCCTTTAAACTACCGCCTTTAAACTACCGCCCAATAGCAATTACTTATGTTCTCTCCAAGATAATGGAGACAATAATCAATAGAAGGCTGATGAAATACCTAGAATCCAACCAAATTATACACGACGGGCAGTACGGCTTTAGACCCAAACGGTCTACTGGCGATCTCCTTGTGTGTTTAACCGAGCATCTCAACCAAAGCATCCATCGCTTTGGTGAGTCTGGTCTGGTTGCTCTAGATATTTCAAAGGCTTTTGACAGAGTATGGCACCCTGCTCTGTTGTCCACACTCCAAGCTATTGGTATGAACTTAGTTCTAAAGAACTGGATTAAGAGCTTCCTTTCTGGCCGTTCTATCAAGGTAGTATTGGACGGCGTCGAATCCAACCCCCACGCTATTTCGGCAGGTGTTCCTCAGGGATCAATCCTATCACCCGCACTTTTCCTAGTCTTCATTAATGATCCCCTCAAATCCACTTCACTGCTTCGCTGACGGTACTCTGCGTTACTCTTATGCCTTCGACAATATAAGACAAGCACGTGCCAGACCTTGTCGTCACTATCGTGAAGTGATGTCCACTTCGATCAAGAAGGAAATCAAATCGATTCTTGATTGGGGCCGCATGAATCGTGTTGAATCTAACGCCACCAAAACGAAGTACTGTCTCATCTCCACCAAAGCTAACACCGATATTCCTCCCATCTCAGTGGACAAAGAGAATCGAACGGCTGGCTCTACTCTTAACATCCTAGGGGTAACTTTAACTGAGGATCTGCGATGGAATGACCACATATTCCATATCGCCAAACAAGCTTCCCAATGTCTTGGGTTTCTCAAGATATGCAAGTTCCTCCTCCTCCAGCCAGCCGCCCTGGCTACAATCTACAAATCTTACATTCGGCCCGCCTTGAGTATAATTCGTATATCTGGGCAGGCGCTCCAAAAACCACCTTGGCTAGCCTCGACAAGGTGCAAAATCGTGCCATCAAACTCATTGGTGATGGCCCCTTTCGCGCCTCTATAGACTCTTTAAGCCACCGTAGGAATGTAGCAGCCCTCTCTATACTTTATCGCTATTACCATAGCGACTGTTCCACTGAAATTCAGAATATCCTGCCTGCACAGCAATATTTTCCCCGCAACACAAGACTAGCCCGCTCGGCCCACCCCCATACCCTCTAGGCCCCCTTTCGCACACAATACGGTCTAGAAGTTCGTTTATGAATAGAACAACTCGACTGTGGAATAATCTCTCGCACTCAGTATTTCCGAACTCGTACAACATCTTCGATTTCAAACGTAAGGTTCATCGACATTTCCTCGAGCATCCCCAGACCCCGTCTAACCTTTCCTATCCTTTTTTCTATCCTTCAAACCAAGCTACTACTAGACATTGCACCATGACGCGAATGACATGACGGACTGGTAGTACAAAGGGTGACTCCTAAGCTTGGTTTTTTCACAAAAAACAAAAATAAATATCTTCTGCCTCCGCGGGAAAAACATACCAGAGCACAGTCGGCGGCCCTGTCCATTACACGACCTTTGCGGACCTGTACCACAGGTGCTATCGAGGCAATCATTGAACGGACTCCACTGTACATGCCCATATAGAAATCCGTCGCCATAAGTGGCTTGAGACTTCAAATGTCTTCGAACTGGCCCAATACAGTCAAAAGACTTCAACGATATCCAAACACTACAATTTGCGGCGTATTCGACCAGGCCATATGGTTGGGGAACTACGGTTCCAAAGGAATCGCCCTGAGTGGGAAGAACTCATTCTTCCTGGGGTTCCTAGAAACATCCACTGGTTCACTGTTAGGTCAAAAATAGACGTGATACAAGGCTGCTGTCCTAGGACCTAACTCCAAAGTCTCAATTGCAATGGGAAAATGGCCCTCTGTTTTTCACACTAGAATACGTACCATTGAGCCTGCGCTAGGCTCAACCTTATAAAAGGTTTGAAAGGCGCCAACAATACAATTTTTCCACTCTGTCAAGGCACTCTCAAAAATGGGGTCTGAATCTGCTTGACCGCGAACACTGAGGTAACAGAGGAATGAGGCTGGGGACAAGGTAGGAGTCTGAGGCGCTATTCCTTCCAGGGCCCCGAACCTTTCTATGGCATCACGTGGTCCCAATCCAAGTTCCTGATAGAGGAACCGCAGGTCTTAGACCGCCAAAAGAGCTAATAATACCTTTGGTTTAAGGGGCGTTATCACTCTAAACGGGTTGTACCTTAGGCTCCTGGTGGAGTATCTGACTAACCATGTGGGGCTGCAGTACCACCTCACCAACATAGGTTTGACTCAGGATTCCTGCAAGGAAGGCGACGAGATTTCCACACAATGTTCATGTGAATATCGCGCTCTGATCTGGCTTAGAAGAAGGACGATTGCCAGGCAGTTTCTAAGCCACGCTCAGGTTCTGCCTTTTTCTATAAAAGTTCTTCTTGCCTTCGTCCGGGCTTTTCCGTTGGTGGGGTGTGCGCACAATAGGCGTAAAGCTTTCAAATGATTAAGGAATTAATCTGGGCTTTGCCTATATAAGAGAAGGTATTACAACTACATCAGTCAAATAAACATTTATGTAAGGGATTCTTAAAGCGTATAAATCTGAAAATTTAGATAACTTAACTGTCCATGACGTAAACGACATGACGACCTGGTAGTATATAGGGTGACACCTAACCTTACACTTTCACATAAAAAAACTGTGTATCCAAATATATAGCTATTCCCTTAATTAATGAAAAGAAAGAAAGAAGTCCAGATTGTGATGAAAAAATATTTTCTGTATAGCCGAACCCTCCCGCATTCTCACTAATAGCATTGTATAATTTTCAATTGGCTTTCATTTATACTTTATAGTACAGCAGAACAATAATCTTTAGTAAATTCTGTATATATCATTATTTCCGACTCATCAACGAACAACCACTTCTGATTATTAAATAAAAATTTTATTCGTCCTGTCACACAACGTTCTCCTTTCATTTCTATAAATATTTTACAAGTGTACAAAACCTTATACTATCCAAAAAAAGGACTTAATCCCAACCCCATTTCACCTTTACCTTATAATTGTATCTCTCTGGAAGCGACAAGGGTAAGTCATATGTTTACCATATAATATAGAAAGCAAGGTCCCATGTCTAGAACATTATAATCCGCAAAAGCTGTGATTGACATTGAGAGTTGTAGATAACAGACTATATTAATATATCCTTGGAGAAACAGTGTGGATAACATTGATCCCTGAGGGACACTTGTTGTGTTCTGTGTTCTGAATTCGAAATCATCACAAGATGTAAAAGTTTTTCAAGGACTATTGACAGGAGTGGTATAGGGTATTTGGGTATGGGTATGGGTCCAGCATTATAAGCAGTGATGGGTTGATTTTTGTTTATTGTTGATACAGTTTCGTTAAGCAACTGGAAAATCAATTGAGTGGATTTCGTTGGTGATAAAAATGTTGAGATTGAAGTGATTCAATCTTGTAGTATTCGTTAAATGAGATTCAGTTGAATAAATAACTTCCTCCTTTTGAATCAGTTATAGTCGTGCTGTAATAATAAGGGTCAGCACACTAGGAGATAATAATGAATTTTTTATTAGAAATTTTAGATATTGTTGTAGGTGTTTGAAATAGATTTATAATAATTAAATACAATCCGTGGCAATTCTTTGAAAATTTAGAAAATATCGAATTAAAGCGGACAGCACTTGTTATTTTACGCATAAAAAAAGGAACTCTTCTAGAACTGCGCACGAGAAAAGCAACGCAATCCTTGAGAACGAAGACGTAGTGCGGTTTATCAAAGGTACAACGGATAAGATATTTGGGCACTTAATAAGGGTTAATGATACAAGAGAACAAACAACATTCAATGAGAACCCAGAAAGCGCGAGGGAAAGAGGTATGCCAATGCAATCTAACATATTATTGCGGCAACTGAACAGCCGCACTGCAAAGGTTGCTGTACTTTCAACTTTTTTGCATTCGACATAGCCTCAAATGCCTAAACACAAGCATAGACAACATGGTAGCCCTAATAAGGCATCCGGCCGGCTTAACCTGTTAATAATAGGGTACCAAAGTTCCGCTTAGGTCTAGTCTGCACCTTTTTGTTCACCATCTAGTCTGGTATTGCTTGCGTCACAGCTTTTGTCGGCTGGTTAGCGGGATGCTCTTGTTTCAGGAGGCATAAAACTCCGACGAGGCCGTCTCCTGCTAACCCCGACTGTTGTGGCTCAGCCAGCATCGTCCAGACTATATCCTTAACCTATCACATCCTTTTTCTATCTTCCAGCTAAGCAATTACTAGACATTGCACAATGACGGTAAATGACGTGACGGACTGGTAGCTCAAAATTTAGCGATGAAGCTATAACCCATAACGAGGGATATTGCCGAGAAGATGCTCCAGGGTTGGAATAACGCTACTGCCGAAGACTTCTCTGTACCTATGGAGGATCAGTAGAGAACGTAGACCTTTGGATGTAAGGTTTCCCTATATCATACCATAATGCTTGATAATGGAGAGAATGCATTCATCGGAATATATTTCTCCTCTTTTCCGTCGAACTTTAGCTGTTCCATCTGGCTCCATAATATTGTATTTAGGTTCATGGGAAAAGTCAATTCTTTTCTAATCGGCAACTGTCCAATTCCGTCGTTCTAACTCCCATTGCAAGCATTTCTACTTCATTTTTCTCGTAAACAGAGGTTTCTAGGTCTCGTTGACCTAAGACCCATCTCATTACCATCAAGTGATAAAACGAAGTTTAGGAATCACCCATAGCCTGTACCCACCATCGAAGCCCGAGTTCTATCGCGGTAGTATAGTATGGGGAGCATTTGATTTCTCATGGCTCTGTACTGACTTTAATAATGAAGAGTAACGGTAAAGAGGGCAACCTTGTTTCACTCCAGTTGTTATTGAATCGCTTAATTATCAATTGTAAAATATTCTTTGCTCTGCGCCATCATCTGGTGGTGTGTCAAATGTTCGCTCAAGGTCTACGTAGGTGATATCTAATGGTGACTAACCCTATTGATTGTCCAAATTTCTTAAAGTATTTCATTTATCTAAGCATCCACGATCTTTTCTAAATACTGCTTACTGTTCTCTAATTTAGCAATCTACGTTATCTTCAATTCTAGAAAGGATCATCGAGGCCAGTATTTTTGTATACAAAAAATGTCTGGCGTCCAATTAGTTTTATAATCACAACTATAATTATTAACAATAAAACAACATACAATACTAAAATTGGGTTAAACTAATTGCTCCATCTTAACAAAAAATGTTGAATATGAAATGAGTAACACTATAATAATTCATTTAAAAATTCTTTATTAATTTGGACAAAAATTCCCTCACGTTCTCCTTCTATAAGAATTTCTGCAATTTTTTCTTTGCCGACACTTAAATATCAAGAGTGGCGAAATATATTTTCAAGATTATACTCATATATACATTCATCTTTTATATGTTTACTTCCATTCCCCTTCCGATTCATTTTATACTTGAATGAGTTTTAAAAAAAATATATATATTTTTCTGTAACCATTTGAGAGTCCACTTTCGTTTCATTTCATGCAAGTCAACACTTTGGTTTTTAATTTTGCACATAAAGGATATGAAACTGAATGGATGGAAATTTTCCTGTATATGTATATGTGCAGTATAGTTTTACTTCTTCATTCAGCTTTTCATTTTTCCTTTTTCTCTTTGTTCAGTAAAAAGTTGGCTTGTTCCCTTCTATGATGGATATTAAGGTTGAATCATTTTCTCTTTTCGGAAGAAGGAAAAAAAATACCCAAGCAATAACAAATCATTCTTCTTTTTAGTCCTCCGCATTTTTATTCCAATTCTGTATTACCATGCAGACTTTATGTTAAAAATAAATTCAAACAACAGCGAGAAATAATTACGCTTACTATACCAGAGATGAATTGTAAGCGTGTAGTTGTTGTAACGGGGAAGCAGATGTGAAATCTTTTAAAATGATTACTTACATTTCGTGTAAATGAACTTTTGATTATTTTTATGGAATATTTTCTGAATGTAAAACATACTGTGCATATGACGATTACTTGGTTTGGCTTGGTTTATTTGGTTCTTGGCTGAATTAATTAATTAATCGTTAGCTCGGTTATCTTCTACTAATGTAGTCTAAATATAAGTGATTTCCTGAAACGGATACGTTCAAAATTCTTCAGGCACAGCATCATACAGCACATTGTTAAATAAATCCCTAGAAAATGCACATTTTCATATTAATGGAAAACATATCATATAAAACATATAAAAAATTAGTTCTGCAACTTAGTCTTATAGTTGTTATCTCAATGCTACTGCTAACAAAATCAAACTTCTTATTGGTAATTTCCACCAAGTAAGAAGATGATATCAGAAAGCAAATCCAAGGCCGATTTACAAGCATTTGTGTTCTCCTCGGTTTTTTCTTTATTCATCACTATTATTACTCTCTGCATCTGACTATATTACTAATTCATTCACTGGACACAGTTTTCTTCAAGATTCCGATCGACCTCCTAGGAAAACGTTTACCTTTGGTTAAAATTTTGCTTTAATTTTGTGCCATAACATAAGTGTCCAAATTTTGCCCAGATTTTGAGAAACTATCTCATGTTTAAAAAAGAAGAAAGTACCAACAAAATTAATTCTAATGATCACGTTGCTATACGATGAAGCAGAACTAAGAATCCTGCATAATGCCTAGTCATATAATAAAAACTACAACTGTAGTGAAACAAGGTTGCCTCCTTTCACCACTACTCTTCTTAATGAAATAATTAAAAAAGCCACCAAAGTAGCAAGAGGAATGAGATGGAGAATGATAGAACGGCTGGAAAATCTCGAATAGGCAGATGTTATTCAAGAGAAGACATGCAAAGGAAAATAGATAGCTTAGAAATATGTGCATTGGAAGCAAGTCTAAGGATAAATGTGGAAAAAAACAAAATCAATGAGAATTAACACTACAAACACTAATCCGGTAGTATGATAGAAAACTCGAAGGAGTTCAATTGCCTCGGTAGTATAAGGAAAGATATACCTGTAGTGCGAGGAAAGATATCTTAAGCAGAATCAAAAAAGCTAGGGGAGCATACAACAGCTAAAGAAAAGAAAATGGAATCCACAAGGAAATTGAGGTGTTGGTAGACTGAAAAACACCTGGAGAAGAACAGTAATGAAAGAAATCAAAAATTATGACAAAACCTGGTTGGAAACTAAGAGAATAGCTCAAAACGAAATCCGATGAAGAAGCTTTGTGAAAGCCCTATACTCCCAAGTGGGGCAAAAAAGCATAATAAATAATCTCATGTTCAAGCTATAATCAAAAAAAACAACAACAGCAATCTATTATCTTAAAAATCATGCATGCAATAATCTCAAAAAGATATACAAAATACTTACAATCAAAGTTCTAGACTATATTGCCCGCTTCAGTAAAACTATCTTTCAAGGCTTTTGAGGCTTTCTCACCCTGCCGTCGAATATGTAGTATTGAATTGTGTCTAAACGCCAACCCATGTCTGCTATTATCGGCTCTTATTCTTATATGTAAGCTTTATTTTAATGAATTTTTTTTATGGGAAAATGGATGCTTATTTCATAGCAAAGTGATAAGCTCGTGTTACTCAAAGTATTGTCCAACGTTAGTTACAATAATTGTTCCTATCTTTCGCGAATTTGTCTGTGAAGAACAACTCATCTTTTGAGGCTATCCACGAAACGAGTAATTTTTGATATCCTAAAAATAACTGAATTTCTGAGCAGTAAAGTGGTTCTACATGAGTGGTCTGATAAATACGGCAGGGGAGATCAAACATTCCTTCCGATGCGCTCTAGCGTTTCCTTAATTAGTTTAACAAGATATATCTGAGCATTGTCATGCTGGAAAATCACTTTGTCAAATAAATCTTTTGTCTTATTATGCTTATTTGTAGCGAGAAAATCTCTCGACATCCTAGGGGTTAAATATAAATCGGGGATAAATATTTGTTTATTTGACCCGAAGCCTAGCAAACCATCTCCTTTGGCAAGACAATGTGTAATTTTGCATCCTTAATAAAGAAATCATTTATATTCTAATATTATTTCAATGAAAATCAACACTCTATTTATTCTTATATAACTAATGAATTTAATTTTCTTTTCTAGATAAACCTTTGCGATATTGTGAATCATCTGTAAATGGATCATGCTGTACGCCGAGCATGGAGATAAAGTTAGTGAGCCATACAAAGCAACAATTAGAAAAAACTACAAGAGATTCTATTTCAAAATTATCTTCAATATTAAGTACAAGAGCGATAAAATTTAACGGTTAGTATGATACAATTACAATCTTTAGAATAAAAATCTAGTTTAAAAACGTTTAAACGTCCGTTTAAAAACAATCAAAAATCGAATGGTTACCTTTTGACGGATATATTTACATTATGTAAACGATAGTAGTTCGATAAGTAATTTGTTATATCCGGTGCATCCAAGCCAATGTAAAATTGCTGGGTCTCTCAAATGGCGCCAGTATTTCCGGCAGAAACTGCGAGCTCTTTGCAGACACCAATAGAAAACATCACATTGTGGATAATCTTACAGGATTCGCTGATGTTGCAGGCTAAAGACCAGCTCTTTGACGTATTTTTTAAATCTCATCCATCCCTAGAAGTTTTTCAATTCTCAATAATTCGAACCACTCACTGCCTCTAGCCAGTGCTAACTTCTCATATCAATTTCCTACCCAACCAATCCACCTAAAAGGACTGTCAGACATTATGGAAATGCCAATTTTGCTCGGACTTCACGTTTTTTTAAATTCGCTGACTGGGGCCGCTATCCATGCCCCCCGGATACTGGATTGTTCATTCTCCATTCTACAAAATTGTGAATCCTAGGCCAAATGGACGTCTTAATCAGGAATGTTCGAAAGAAGCAATAAAAACTAAAGAAGCCGCATTCAGAGCATAGAAAAATTTCCCTAGTGAATAGCCTTGACGAGAGTACATCAAATGAAGAAAGTCCTGTAAATCCACCATCAGAAGAGTCAAATTATCATTAAAAGGTTAAGGAGCACATTCTTTAATATAATCGCTGTCAGCAAAGGCTTCTGGCCCCTGGACAACGTTCATCAAGACGAATTTTACTACATCCACTACTCCTTCCTTTAAGGTAATAACTGAAGGCCGCATGATACATTTCACCCATACCTTTGAAAACTTGCAAATGTTAAGATAGCTCCAGTATCCCCCAACTACTCCCCAATAGAAATTACTGCTTTTCTCCCTAAAACCGTGAAGGAACAAAAGAGTTATCTTAATCTTGTCGACTCAATGCCCAAAAACGAAATATGTGCTGTCTAATTTCCAACAAAACCTGCAACACTTCTCCAACCGTGTCAGCGGCGGTGCAAAATTATTGGTTGGCTCATCTCTTAACATCTTAGGCGTGAAATTAACCAAGAATCTGTGATGGAATACCCACATATTCCAAATCGCCCCACAAGCAATTTCCTCGTTCAGCCATCGGCTCCGGCCTGTAGTAAGCTCTACGGCCTCTTCCTCCTTTATTTTAGCCTACGCTTCGAAAATTACCTTATCGTGATTAGACAAGGAACAAAAAGACCCTAAAACTCATTCGTGAAGAGGTCAGTTGTTCCACCACCAACCCTTTGAGCCACTGTAAGAAAGTAGCAGCCTTGATCGTAATCTTACATCCGCAACACTAGATACGCCCTCTTTCTGTGCCTACAACCTCCTTTTAACCCACTCTACGGATGTTCATAAGTAGAACTGAGTCTGTATTAAAAAAAATGTCCGCGAAAGAAACGCTGCACTAATGGAAATCTTCGAAACTAAAAACAGTATTCCATCATCATCATGATCATGCATCAGCATTATTCCTTGCAGAATTTGACATATTTTACTCATCTGCTATGGAACTAAAAGTCATTCAAGCAAATTCATGCTAGTCGCAAAAACGTAACAATATGATATATACAGCAAACAGTCTCGAGCACAGCAATAATATTTTAAGAGAAGATTTCATGATTTAATGAGCACAATTAATTTCTGCTATAAACTACATTACCAAGCATCACAGCGGTGATTACGAATAAACTACCATTCATTACTACTATCATTAACATTACTGTCCTGAATGCCTCAAGCAGAATATATATGTATCTTCTTATTACGAACGGCAAGTTCTGTGTAATCTACTAACAATCTTAAAAGAGATATCGAAAGCTTCTGATTCACCGACTGTTTATTGATAGCAATTGATTCATTTCTAGATTGCCCTTAGAATCTTGAATTATTTAAAAAAAATACTGATCTAATTGTCGCCTCTTATGCCTCACAAAGAATTATACGAATTAGAACCTGAGTCACATATCCATTTTTTTGGCCACTTTACTACAATCTTTTATAAACAATACCTGCGGAAAGCTGCTAGATGGTACTTGAAGTGTAACAAAATTCTCTAATTTTATCAAAGTTTATTTAATTCTGTTTTTATCTACAAGAGATTGCAAACTTGTGTTTATAAAAAATAAGAAAGAATCGTAAACACTTTAAATACACCGATGTAAACAAAGATAAAGCGAGAACAACTGCAACATTACACTGTCTGGCGGCGAACTCTTTGTTTTTTAAATCAAGCCGACAACTTGGTTAAATAAATTATAAATAATGAAGATGTTAAAATCTTGGAATTATTAATAAATAAATATACATATTGTATGTGAAAATGCTTTAAAAAAAATTGTTTAGTCTATATATAAATGTGTAAAAACCGTTTATGGTTTATCATGCTGCTGGCGCTAGCTTAAGCTGCAAATGGCCAAAACATTTTTTAGGAAAATATTATCAGTTAAGTCATTTCTGGCCGTATCTGGATTAAATAAAAAACAAAAAAGACTGATTTGATGTACGGACTCTAGAAAAGGCAATAACTCAAACGTTTCAGCATATTGCAGTCATAATATATGTAGCTAAGGAGCGAAACATAACACGACACAGCTTAAATCCATTGGGACAAAATTAAACCTAAAAAGCAAACTCGACCATACTTCTTTATGTGATGCGCTGCTAAAATAATTGAGTGAATTGAATTGGCACGCAGATTGGATTATTTAAAGAGATAAGTGGAAACGATCTACGATAAATCACGATCACAATAAATTGTGGTAGAAGAGGAAAGATACTCCGCAAATGTTGACAGCCTTAAGATCGACGCCAGAGAATAATACCATGTGTTTTATAAGGTTAAAAGGGAAACTTCCATAAAAGAATTGAAATTTTTGTCGGTTTCACAACATCGTTTGACTACACCCATCTTGACGACTGATTGTTTGACTGTGCAGTTTAGATGCATCTACCATATTGGCCTGCATACAGAAATTTCGGGCCGAGTGACGTCAGCACTGCAGAAACAGCAACACAACTCCGATTTTTTATGGGAAGAGCGTGCCAAGTGACGTCAGCACTCAAATGACATTTCTCCATTACATTACCTTGTTTCTGTATACCGTGCGAGTGTAGCTTGCACCATAAGACTCTCCTTTGCAACACTGCACAATTGTAATTGTGCAAAACTTAAATAAACCGTCATCGATAAGCATACATCAAACTAAGTAATTCCTGTAACCACCATACTACCATCATGAACAATTTTACTGCATCCACTGCTCCTCTCTTGATCTACAAGGGGAAGGTGATAGCAAAAAGCAAATCCAAGCCCGACTTACTATAATCTCTGTTCGCCTCGTATTCTTTTGTGTCCGAAATAAATATGTCAACCCCTGCTGCGTGTTCCACACACTTAATGGACAAAGACTCTCGAAATGGACCCATTGGACCCGACAGTCTACCCCCTATAGTAGTAAAGAAATACTTCTCCGGATTTGACCCAGACTCTTGGAAAATCTCACATGTTCAGCCCTTACCCTCCAACTACCACCCAATAGCAATTACTTCGATCTTCTCCAAAATCGTGGAAACAATAGTCGTGTTTTCCTTTTCTACTTTTAAGTACTCCGGAGTAAAAAATTAAAGGAACGCAAAATTTGTCGATTTGAGTAAAACCTATGAATTCTCTGTAAGAGCAGGAGTAGTTCCAAGTAAATACGAGTAAAAAAGAGCAGAAAAGGAACACGGCTAATAATCAGCAAAAGGCTTACCCTGAATAACAAATAATACGGCTTTAGACGAAAAAGGCCCACCGACGATCTTGTGTGTCTAACAGAAAACCTTAACCAAAGTATGCATAGTTTTGGTGAGTTTAGTTTGGCTGCTCTGGATATCTCCAATGCTATTGGTATTTGCTCAGTTCTAAGGAACTGGATCGAGACTTTTCCTTGTGGCCGTTCAATTAAAGTATCTCTGTCGGTATCCCCTAGGGATCAATTTTATCGCTCTTTTCCTAATCTTTATAAATGACATGCTCTCGGTGCCATCCAACCCACTTCACAGCTTCGCTGATGGCAGTACTTTGCGTTACTTTTACGCCTTCGGTAATTCAACATCAGCGCGTGCCAGACCTTGTATCTTCGTTCGTGGACTTATGTCCAATTCAATCAACAGAGACATTGTACTCATTCTTGATTGGGGGCGTAAAAATCAAGCCAAATTCAATGCTTCCAAAACGAAACACTGTCGTATTTGCAAGAAAACCTGCAACATTTCCCTATCCGTGACAGTGAATCGTGTACAGTAATAAGCAGTTAACTACAATATATATTAACAACAATTTTATTTTTATTTCAGAATTTTTTGGACAACTGTTAGCAGAATCCAAAAAAGAATTCCATTTAATGTTTAAGCGAACATACGGTGTCATATACGAAGAAAATGCTTATGTATTTTCGGATTTATTTAATGAACTAGAAAAATACTATTCTAGAGGTAAAGTTGATTTAGCCGAAGCAATGGACTCATTCTTCAATACTCTATATCAGAAGATGTTCACGGTTTTAAATTCCCAGTATGCCTTTGACGATAAGTAAGTAAACAGTTAATAAATTGAAGTAAATCAAGCATTAATATTAAATTTATTTTAAAATAGATATTTAGGATGTGTTAGTGAACATATGAAGGAGCTTAAGCCGTTTGGTGATGTTCCTGATAAATTATCTGTACAAATTAAACGATCATTTGTTGCAACAAGAACTTTTGCACAAGCTCTATTTACCGCTTCAGATGTAGCAAAGAAAGTTATGAGTGTAAGTATATTTATGAAAATTTTGAATAGATTGTACGTTTACATGTTAAAATTTTTTTGCGTTACTTATTCCCACATCACACATTTTATTTTTTGAGTAATACATTCATCGTAAAAAGTTAATGTTCGTAGTTATTTTCTATTAAATAACCCAAAATCCTTAAAATAGTTCGTATCATGTTTAGACTGCTTGTAGTAATATTGTTATAGAGTTCATACGATCCTTAGTCATGTCTTTGGAGAATATTCGCCGCTGTTCTTGTAGTGTTTCACATAATCTAAGATGAATATCGGGCTATTAGAGAAGGTTACTTATTTATTAAATCAGCTCTACCAAGGCGTATTGCATGCTGGTCATTCGCAACTGTCCTGATTCTGAACCGATGTCATCCAGTTGGGCATCCCAAAGACACCCCTGAAGCTGAGATGTATTCCACCTCACTATCGTACCCCATAAATCCTACCGCTACTAGCAGTTTATGGCAGCTCCTACCACTAATCTAATCTTAATTATATCTAGAACTGTTACTATGTAAACGCTAGAGCTGTGGAGTGCCGAATGGTGGAGGCGGCCCACTTCCGCTTTTTGGCAATATGACTGGTGCAATCCAGTAATGGTATTTTCTTCGTGCCAAAGTGTGAGCCGCGGTGAAAATGAGTACATGAGTGCATCTGGTAGAATAAATCGGCATTAGAGGTCATAATATGTAATTCATAACATGAACAGTGGAAATAATCCAGAATAAAATGCTCTCGGATACCATATAAATTTGTCAACTCTATTGACAATTGCTCTCTCATAAAGAACATACACATTACACATTACACTACACATTAATCTGATCCTTCGTTTTCTAGAAGTCGTTGAAGGTTTCTTTATTTCACAATACAATACACCAACAAGCGAGCTCATGAGCGACCGAGTTCTCACATAGTTGCCCAAACAACCAACTATTTGAAGGAGAAAACTTCGAGGGATCATCTTCTGTATAGTCCTAATTTATCACCAACGACTTCGCACGAACTATTGCATATCTGATACAAATCTTCAATCCGGGGCGATATTTTTTAAGTGACAGATCTAAGCTCAAGATCGCTTTGTACTACCAGTACCGGGTGTCGTTAGTCAGGACATGGTTCTATGTCTAGTAGTAAACTTATTACGAGGGTAGGATAGGTTTGGGGTTATAAGGAGTAGAGAGGACGTTGAAGGAGGAGGATGAAACCTACGTTTGAACTCTTGGATTTTGTAGGAGTTCGAAAATACTGACTGCAAAAGATTGTTCCACAGTCGAGTTGTTGAATTTAGAAACAAATCCCTTGTTGCCAGGGTGCGCGAAAAGTGGAGGTGTAGGCAGAATGCGTGAGCCGCATGGTCTAATAGTTTGCGGGAATTAGATTGCCATGAAGGCAGGAGAGTGTTTATTTCGTTCGAACAATCGCTACGATAGTAATAAATAATATTGCGACGGGAGAACGAGAGTATCAAGATCAGCAATTGGTGTGTTTTTGATCGTTTCGATCGTTTTGGGAGTTTGTTTGCGGTGGCTTACATAAACGTACCAGCTATACGCAGCTGCTACAGTCTATTACATGGGCCGATTGCTGGAGGAGGAACTTAACTCTTAAGAAATCTCAAGAACTGGGTTGTTTGTTTGGCGATTTTTTTATGTAAAAAAATCCAACTTAGGAATCAACCTTTGTACTACCAGTCTATCATGTCATTCAATTCATGATGCAATGTCTAGTAGTAAGCTTGATTAGAAGTATAGAAGAGTAAAGGATAGGTTAGGGGTCTGGGGTGCTTGAATAGATGTTATGACCTCGGGGACAGCCTTGTTGCAGCGTTATGCCTGCTTAAACAAGACCATTCCCATCAACCGCCGATGTGGGTTACGGTACCAGCACGATCACTTACCGTGCCGTGTCTCTTCATCATCAGGAGCTCCCCAGCATACTTTTGGCCGTGACTTCCACCAGCGTTCGCCTCCATGATTGTTGATCTCTGGCCCGTCTTATCTGGTTTCTTATTCCTAATTGTCTTATATCTTCCTCAACGTCGGCTATATATCTTTTCTTATGTTCCGCACCTTGTTCGACATGAGCAACCCATCGTAGTCTGTTTATTTTAATCACTTTGACAATGTTTGAAATTTTACTACTTTCATACAACTCTGAGTTGTATCTTTTCCTCCAAATGCCATCTTTCTGTATTCCTTTGTAAATCGAACGAAGAATTTTCCTTTCGAATCTTCCTACCAATGCTTCGTCTGCGTTTTTCAATGTCCACACATCCGAAGCATATATGTAGTAAGACAGGCCTTATTAGTGTTGTGTCAAGTTTCAATTTTGTTTTCCTTAATATATTTTTCTGGATGTCAGGTGCTTGCGTCGACCAAAAAGGCTAGTGCTATTCGTCTTCTGATTTTGGCCGTTGTATCATTACCTTTTCTTATAATCGTCCCTAGATAGAAAATTTATAGAAAATATCACCGAAATTGTTACTGATTTATTTTCGTGAAATTCAATTATTATTCAACTAACATTCGTTCAAAATTGATTCTCTTTTTTCTAATGACTTAAAATTTTTATTTTAGATTCGTCCAAGTGAAAATTGTACAGCAGCATTAATAAAAATGCAACAATGTAACGTTTGCAAAGGCTATACAGAAAAACCATGCGCCAACTACTGCATTAGCGTAATGAAAGGCTGTTTATCATATTACAATGAACTAGATATCGAATGGGACAACTTTGTTGCAGCTATGGATAAAGTATCTGAACGTCTAATTGGACCATTTAATATTGTTGTCGTTGTAGAACCAATAAATATAAAAATTTCAGAAGCCATTATGAATTTCCAGGTACAAAAGAATTTATTATTATTATTATTAAACTAAATATAAATACCGTTATTTTTCAATTATTTAAAAGGAAACTGGAACAGTAATAGCAAATCAAGTATTTCAAGGATGTGGCAGACCAAATTTGGGTCGTCCCAAGAGAGAAATTATTGAACCAAAAACGGAATACAATAAAACAACTCCACCATTGGAAAGTAGTGGAGCTTATGATACTTTAGACATTGATGCGAGCTTAGAAAATGAGATCATTGTAATTGATAGATTTAGAAGATCAGCAGATATTTCCAATGATCAGCAGTATAAATCATCACAATCAATAGATGCAGAACAGCAACAAAATGATGGAAAGGGTAGACGGAGAAATAAGAAGAAACATTCAAATCGCAATGAAGATGATGAGGATGAAGCAAATAAGGAACCAGTTTTAGATAAATTAGTTAAAGATATTAGGCAAAAAGTTAAAGATTCTAAAAAGTTTTGGTCAAATCTTCCAAATCATATTTGTGATAATGATGATATTGCTGCGCCATCTAACACAGATAAACCATGTTGGAATGGGCACACGGTTGAAAGGTACATATATATTTACCTGCTTATTTTATAAAGTAATTTATTAATGCAATTTAAAATAGGTATAAGTATTCAATTACTGCCGATCAAACAACAAATGCCGATTTTCATGTAACTCAAACAACATCACGTCACGTTGCAAATCAATTGTATTACTTAAAAACCGCCATAAGTAACTTGAAGAATGCATACAATGGTATGGATGTGGAATGGTCGGATCAAGGTATGTAATTCACATTATTCCATGCATAAAAAAACTGTTTTTTTCATTCATTCATTTATGTTTTTCATTCAGATGAACCATATTATGGAAGTGGATCTGGATCTGGAGAAGGCATTGACGAAGAAGAAGGAAGTGGCTCCGGCTTGAGTGCTTTTGAAGATACTCAAACAAATGATCCAATACATATGGAAACACCATCAGTTCGAGTGCATACTCAAAATATATCTAGCACCACTTCTGGTACTGTATATACGCCATCGCATGAAACAACTGGAACAGATAAAACTTCTTCAAAAGCCAGTCGAATGTCTAAAATGTCTCTACGTCAGGCGATAATTACTTATTTATTTCCCATTTATATTTTATGGTTCGGTGGAATCATTTCAGATTTGCTGTGATTTTTAAACTCAATTTAATTAATGTGCATTTATGTTAAATCAATGAAAATGTAACAAATTGAAAAAAAGGGTGAATTTTTCCTTTAAAGGAAAAATTTGTTATTTTTAGGTAAGAACAATTCAAGAGAAATTTATTCTCTCAAGTCATCAATACTATAAGGAAACTAAAGCAGGATCGATATTGATATGAATGTGTAATGTATATGTTTGTGAATATGTTTATGTATGTTTTTGTGCGTGAGTTTGTGTGTATTTTAAAGTGGATGTGCAGTCAAATAAAAGCCTTTTCGATAGTGTGCCTGATCTTGTGTTTGAGTGTTTTTAAATATTTGAGATAAAATCTGAAAGTCAATGTATCCACGCTCAAAAAAAAAAATAAACAAAATATTGAGTATTTGTAAAAGGCAAGAAACAAAATATGAAAAAAAATTCCCTTAATTTTATAGAATGTAAAATTCTCACGAGAAGCCAATCAGTGGGATATCTGTTTGAAGAAGTATTAGGAAAATATATTTTAAGATAATAATGATATATGTATGTCGACTGATTGTTTATAGAACTTTTTTATAAATTTCAAATAAGTTTATATATTTGCGTTTTATTTCTATGTATTACCAAACTCACCTCTTCCATCATATTTCAAACTTTGTTTGGCTAAAAATTCGGTATCCTACATTTCTTCAATTCTTGCGATGTGTATGTGTATCTCAAAGACATCTACTCATACACTCGCCCTGATAATATACCCCCTATAGTCCTTCATGAAACCAGAGAGACAATTCTTAACAATGTTCAGCTTATGGCGTATGTAGATGAAAGACATTCGCTGCAGTAAAAGCTGTGTGGCGGTAGAAAAAGCAGCATCGAAAGCTGAACTTATTATCAATGAAAATTAACAGTAGAGGAAAAACAGGACAAAATATAACAATCGACAGATATAATACATAATCCGTAAACGATTTCACCTACTTAGAAACTCAATTTAATAAAGACATAACAGGACAAGCGCTGCCAAAAACCCTGTTCCTCGAAACGCCAGATATAAGGACGACAGAGACATGGACTTATTGCACAATAGGGATTAACACCTGGAAGAGGAAGACAAGACGTAATACCAAGAACGATGGAAGAAGATTCTTGAGGCGGCCAAGGCTCACAAAGGGCTGTAGCGCTAGTGATGATAATCTTTAATAAATGCATCTCACCTTTGGGTAAACCCCTTACATCCCGACTAGGCCATGTCCTGCCGTTACCGAAAAAGATAACTCTATTAACCCTTTAACTATAGCCCAATAGCAATTATTTTTATTCTCTCCAAAATTGAGCTGACAATCTTCTTCTATATATATATAAAAGTGAAACTTTGTCTGTCTGTCTGTAAATGTTTAATAGACTCCGAAACCGCTCATCCGATTAGCATGAATTTTTGTATAAAGGAATCAGTGCTAAAGAGCTCAGATCCATTTTATTTTGTTTTTTTTTCTGAAAAAAATACGATTCTCAAAGTTTCAGATCGATCGAAGGTGATTTACGGGTAGTTGCCGTACAATTTCAAAAAAAATCGTACGCATTGACATCATCGGGAATATCATCAACTCTACTTGATGGTGGACGTACAGCAATCTAGCTCCCATTGAATTTGAACCAGATGAAAACAACTACATGTAACATCAGCAAAAACTCCGGTATTGCCACAGCCTTTAAAACGTGTAAAATTATAATTTGGGACGATTGCACCATGCCCCATAAAAAATCGCTCGAGGGGCTTGACAGGACTTTGCGAGATTTCCGAGAAAAAAATCAATCTATGGGAGGCGCTCTGATACTGGATTTTGGCCTAAACTTTGCTTCGATCAACGCCTGCTATGAGCTTAACGCGGGCTTGAAAGTATCATAGCTATGGAACAGTACTCAAAAAATCACGCTCACAACGGATATGCGTGTCTATTTGGTACAAGATGCCTCTGCTCAAACATTTTCAAAAAAACTTTTGGATATTGGAAATGGCGAAATTCCAATCGATATCTGAACAAAAGAGATTTTGTTTCCGCAAAACTTTTGTCCAATGCAGCCCAGGTGTTCCCGAATAATGGACGAAGAACAAGTAGTCAAATATCCAAATGAATTTCTTAATTCTTTGGAACCACCAGGCATGTCGCCACACATTATTGACATTGAAAGTTGGATCACCTGTTTTGGAGCAAGAGTATCATCAAAAACTTAACACCGAATTTGGTCGAAGCAAGAATCATCAATGGTAAGCTAAATTCAAAGGATAAGACGTCCTAATTCCAGGTATACCGATTATTTCCAACATCAATCGTTGACTATTGCTGGATTGAATGTAGAAAATTCCTGTTTTTCACACGGCCAATTGTATGTTGCCTGTTCGCGAGTCAGTACACCAGCAAATTTATACACCAACCAAAAATATTGTGTATCCGTTAATGATTAAGTACATGTGTTCTTTATTTGTGCGCAACATCGCACGACGGATATGAAATCCAAAATACACAAAAGTAGCCGTTCTTTGAGACACTTCGTCTATGTATGAAAATTCATATCTCGAGAAAATGGATGGTTTTTATTGATTCGATCAAAATATCAGATCCCTAATAGTTTCACATTTTTTTATTTGGAATCATAAATACGAAAAAATTGTCTTTTTTTAAATCCTCCTACGATTATACTGTACAAAAATTCATATCACCTCAGCTGCAAAATAAACGGAAGCTACTATTGGCTTATGGGGGTAGCGAGGCGCACCGGGTTCCAGCTAGTAATTAATAAAAAAGCTTATTGGCGAACCACTCTGTTGGTTCAAACTTTTGGTATTGACTTAACTCCAAATACCTGGATTGAAGGTTTTGCCATCAATCAAGTTACTTAGGACGGCGTCGAATCTAAACCTCACACCAACGTGCGAAGTCCCTTACGACTTGATTCTATTTATCACCGGATCTTTTCTTAATTTGAACCAACACTCTCAATCCTTTGCAACCGCAAGAAAGAAAATTGCATTGACATGATGTTTACATTGCATTGGTTGTATCACTGGCAATAGCCAGTGTAAAACTGGAAAAAACCCATATAGTTTAAAAGCACCTTTAGGCATCAGGTTTTGTAGTTACCAATTAGAAAACCAAATTTGTAAGCTGGATAGATTTTCTTATTTTCCTTTATTAAGTTTACCTTACGTTATATTCAATTTTATTAATTAATGTACTAATTTTTAAGATTAAAATCTTGGTACATGTTTTGAAATTAAATAAATAATAATAATGGTTTGAACAGGCTGCTTAAAGTATTCGTCGCTCCGACTTTTCTGTTCGAGCCGGATAGTGCTAAACAACGAAATCCTGCCCCTCGATGCGATGGTGACAGAGATTATGAACAGCAGGGGCCGTATTTGGTTTCTCGAGTCGATATCGACTTCTGTCGATAAATAAAAATTGGCATTTGGCGACACGATATCGACAACCTTCTCGTCTCGATAAAGACTTTTGACGTTTATTAAAAGGCTCAATTTATGCAAACAATAAACTTTTAACAATTTCTATTTTAATTAAATATACGCGGTTTTCTGCACTTGGAGTAATATCACACAATTTGATGGTTATGTATGGCAGCGTTTATCTGTCGATTTGGTCGAAATGCCAAATATGAAACTTAGAGAAAATCGAGAAGCTTTTTTTGTCGAGTCGATCCATCGACTCGAGAAACCAAATACGGCCCCAGACTCGTTTTTATCGTCTGCCCGATAGTCAAGGGCTCTCTTCACCAAATTGATGGATGTCCCAAAAGTCTTCCGAATTGATGAATATACTGCCCGTCTCACCATTTATATGCTTTTGAAGCTCTTGATGACCCCAAAACCAAACAACGATTGAGAGGACCTTGGCAGTACAAAACGAGTTTGGATTTAGAAATATACGACCTTCTGGCTCTGATAGATAGAGAATAACTATTAGGTTGGTACCGTAGGCCCTTGACCTACCAGTAAAGCTTACACCTCTGGAAAGACAGTGGCCCTTATTCTGGTTTTCACTTCACCATAGTGAGAAATGTCACCTTTAAATATCAAATGAGAAAAATCTCACTTACAATCATCAAGTGAGAGCAATTGTCACTGAATTCGCCGTTTCTCGATATCAGTGACAACTGTAATTCGCCTTATCAGATATCCCAAGTTTCAACTATCGAATGATTTATCAATCCAATATTCGCTGTGCAATAAACTAGTAATGTAATGAAATTCTGTGAATATAAATAATTATTTTCTTATGAAGTACAGATTGATTAAGAGAAAAACCAAATGAGGATTTCGTATTCTTTAAATTAATATATCAAAAACGATTATTAACTACTTTAAGCATTAATTCTTTATAATAAAAATATATCCAATGTTGGAGAAATTACAATTTCTAAAAATCAGACTATACAAAACGGCTTCTAGCTGTTTTCAATTCACGGAAATAAATCTAGATTTGCTATCTATTTGTGGGAATCCAAGAGATCTTTGGCTTCGTTTATTTTTGCAGCTAGATACGGTGAACCACCTTTATCCGGATGATTTAATAGCATAATTCTTTTATGAGCATCCTTAATCTGTGATAAATAAAGAAAATAAATTAAACGCAATAAATTTTGATAGTGCATTTGGACCTTTGTTTTAGATGCCGTTGGGCTAATTCCTAATATTAAAGAAGCTTCTCTTTTATTCATTTTAGGATCAAATCCTCCTTTGTAATATTTAGAACCTGCTAATGATTCGCTATCAAATTTTGGAAAAGTTCTAACCGCTTCTGATATTTTCTGTGACATTGTGGGCATTCTACGTAGAATGTGCTTTCCAGCAAAACCTACTGCTGCCAATCCCAAACCTGCAAGGATAGCAGTACTTGCCTAAAATTATAATTAGGTATAAACAAAATTATATTATCTAAGCAAAATTACCATGTTATTAAAATTTATACGCTTTTTCAAAAAATTTCGCGAAATGTCATAATACCATATTCAAAATCTTCTTCTTGAAATTAAAGCACAATTTCGTAGAGTTTGTAAGAATATAAAATAATGAAGTTTGTATTTTAGAAATGAAATTCTATCAAAACCTTAGTATGTCTATAAAAATTAATTAAAAGCTATTTTATTATTGGTATATCTATCTGCATTTGGTATTTTTAAATTTAATTTCAATTTAAAATAAATTTTAAAATTCCATTATATTTGATGGGTTTGAACATATTCCATTTGTACTAAAATAAATTTTAGCTCAAATTTTTGTTCAGTGAGTTTTTTACGTCTTCCTGTCCGCTTCTGACAGCAACGTGTTTCAGCCTTTCTAGTGAAATTTTTCAAACATGGCGGTAGGAAAAAATAAAGGTTTGTCGAAAGGAGGCAAAAAAGGTGGTAAAAAGAAGATTGTGGATCCATTTTTACGTAAAGATTGGTACGATGTAAAAGCACCAAGCATATTTACCAACAGGCAAATTGGCAAAACTTTGGTTAACCGAACCCAAGGAACCAAAATCGCCTCGGAAGGATTAAAGGGCCGCGTGTTCGAAGTTTCCTTGGCTGATTTACAGGAGGATCATGATGGAGAACGTTCTTTCAGGAAATTCCGTCTTATTGCCGAGGATGTGCAAGAACATAATGTTCTCACAAACTTCCATGGAATGGATTTAACCACTGATAAATTGAGGTATTTTTTGTTGGTTATGTATCTTAATTTCTTGTATTTATATGGTGTATATTAGAATTTTAAAAAGGGCTTATATTTGTTTTCACCATTCAATTAATGGCGCGTCAATATATTTTAAATAGTTTGTACCATGTGTAAATCTTTAAAGCGACCAGAATTTATTCATGAAATTTTGCACCGGGCCTTTTCAGTATATTTTAACTAAAGTAAGCTCGATAAACAATGATACAGATTGTTGATTCAAATGCATTTTTTCGTGAGCTAGAATTAAGGTAATAACTCTAAATTTCGTATTTTGCAAGTGTATTCATTATACGCAAAGTGAAATTTATCTCGACTAAGTTAGTTTTTTAAGTTGAAAGTGTTGCATCTGCTTTTAAGATAAAATATTTGTTTCCTCCTGCCTTGAAAGCCAATTACCATGTTGAAGTGTAGTTTCTATTATTTTATAGTTCCAGTTAATAGATTTCATCGAATATATTTCGCCCTTATGTACTATTAAATACGAATCTTATATTTTAGGTCAATGGTAAAAAAATGGCAAACATTAATTGAAGCCAACGTTGATGTCAAGACTACCGACGGATATTTGCTTCGTGTATTCTGCATTGGTTTCACCGCCAAGGATCAAATGTCGCAACGTAAGACTTGCTATGCACAACAGTCTCAAGTGCGTAAGATCCGTAGCAAGATGACTGAAATTATTATACGTGATGTTAGCACATCTGACTTGAAAGAAGTTGTTCATAAGCTGATGCCCGATTCAATTGCTAAAGATATTGAGAAGCGTTGCCAAGGAACTTATCCTTTGCATGATGTTTACATTCGTAAAGTTAAAGTATTGAAGAAGCCACGTTTCGATCTTTCCAAACTTTTGGAACTTCACGGAGATGGTGGTGGTAAAGGTACTGAAGGCGTTGTATCAGAAGGTGTTGCTATCGACAGGCCAGAAGGTTATGAACCCCCAGTACAAGAGACCGTTTAAAAAATACAACCAGGAGAGAAATGTTGTATTGAATACTTTTAATGAGGAATAAAAAAAATTCTTAAAAATCACAATTTTTTTCTTTTTCTTAGTGTAGATATTATTTTTAAATTTAATTTTCAGCGATTTCAGTGCTCGATCTTAAATTTATTAACCAAAGGAATAAAAGGTAAAATATTTCACATATAAGTTTAGCTTACTATCGTAAATTGCTCTTTCAGGAATATAGCAGCAACCGATCCAGTTCAGCAAGACTAACGGTAATCCAAATGTAAGTAACTATTTACTATTCAATCTTAACATTGCAACTATGTATATAAAATGATGTTTATTATTTTTCGTCGCTGATATAATTGATGCAAAAGTTGATCTGATTTTAGAAAACATTTAAACATTTTTTAATAACGACTTATTTTATTACTAAAAGTTTTTATTCTTTCAGGCAAAATAAAGGACTATGGAATAGCTAAAATTTGTTGCGGGGTTATAACTGCAGTTGGATAACATTTAATTTAAGGTACTTTTTTATTTTAAATTTGTTTTAAAACCTGTTGATGTTTTAAAGATGATGAAAACTAATACAGTAATACAGAATTCATAAATGTTGTTACAAACTAGATAGTAGAACTGATCTAAAATATTATTTAATTCGTTTTTTTTATTACAATAATTCTTATATATGTTCAATTCTTGATTTTTTTCAGAAAATGGGGAGCTAGACTGATAGGAATTGAGAGAAATTCAACAAGGTATGAATCGTGATTTTTAAAAACATTTTATTTTTTAAGTGATGATAACACACCCAGCTCGCTTTGAAAATATATGAAGAAAACTTGTTCATATACCAACGCTAATTATACAAACTGATGATTAAAGATTAAAAAAAAAATTAGAATTGAAATTTGGATAATATTTACATTGTTTTCTCTTTACCTACAGTATGCGGAGCTGGAGCTATAAATGCTGGGAGATTGGATATATAAGGATGAATACCAAACACCGGTGGATAACTTGCTTCATTCTTGTAAAAGGTAAGTTTTGTGAAAGTAATAAAGAAAATTAGTAGCAATTGATTTCGACTTTTGTTACATATTTATTTCTTAAATGATGATAACCTACCCAGCTCGCTTTGAAAATATATGAAGAGAATTTTGTTCTAACAACCAACGCTAATTATACAAACTGATTAGATGTTAAAGTTGAAAGAAGATTATAATTGAAATTTAAATAATCTTAACATTGTTTTCTCCTTATTTACAGTGCAACGCGAGGGAGCTATTCCAGCTGGATAATTGATTTTTAAAAAATTACAATAAGGATGAATATCAACCATATTAACATTTCAATCTGCAGCGTGCATTCTTGTGAAAGGTAAAATCATTCAAGTATTTTAAAGAAAAAACTAGTTGCGATTGTTTTAGACTTTCGTTATATATTGATTTCTCTTAAATGATGATAACTTGCCCAGCTCGCTTTGAAAATATATGAAGAGAACTTTGTTCAAATAACCAACGCTAATTATTCTATCTGATTTTATGTTCAAGTTTAAAAAAAATAATTGTAATTGAAATTTGAATAATCTTTACATTGTCTTCTATTTATTTACAGTGCAAGAAATATTCAAGCCAGGATATAGGATGTTTAAATCATTACAAAAAGGATGAATACCAATAATATTAACACATAAATGGAAAGCTTGCATGCTTGTAAAAGGTAATTTATAAAAGTATTTTGAGAAAATTAGTAGCAATTGATTTCCACTCTTGTTACATATTTATTTCTAAAATGATGATAACACACCCAGCTCGCTTTGAAAATATATGAAGAGAATTTTGTTCAAATAACCAACGCTAATTATATAAACTGATGTTAAAGTTTAAACAAAATAATTGTAATTGAAATTTGCATAATCTTTACATTGTCTTAACCTTATTTATAGTACAAGCTGATGGAGTTATTCAAGCTGGATGTTGGATATTTAAATATTTACAATAAGGATGAATATCAACCATATTAACACATCGATCGAAAGCTTGGATTCTTGTTAAAGGTAAATTTATGAAAATATTTTAAGAAAACTAGTTGCGATTGTTTTAGACTTTCGTTACATATTTATTTCTCTTAAATGATGATAACACACCCAGCTCGCTTTGAAAATATATGAAGAAAACTTGTTCAAATACCAACGCTAATTACACAAACTGATGTTTAAAGTTTAAAAAAAATAGCTAAAATGGAAATAAATAATCTTTACATTGTCTTCTTTTTATCTACAGTACGCGGTGCGGTGAGAAAAAGGATATTGGATATATAAATATTCACAAAAAGGATGAATACCAAACATCTGTCTAAAGCTTGTTGCATTCTTGTTAAAGGTAAGTTTTGCGCAAGCATTTTAAGAAAATTAGTAGCAAATGATTCCGACTTTTGTTACATATTTATTTCTCTCAAATGATGATAACTTACCCAGCTCGCTTTGAAAATATATGAAGAGAATTTTGTTCAAATAACCAACGCTAATTATACAAACTGATTTGATGTTTGAAGTTTTAAAGAGAATATTTATATATAAAAATTAACTAATGGTTACATTTTTATGGGTTTATTTTTAGTTCAAAAACCTGGAAGTTATACAAAATTTCTGGATGTTAAACGATTTATAATAACGTCTATTGCAACATATCAAGACACTGATTGAAAGGAAACTCCCTGAGTGGTAAGTATATTTAAAAAAAAGTTGGTTTTTTGTGCAACTGCAGTTAGACTGACTGCGGTAACAAACAGGGAAATTTCATTTGTATCGATCTGTGCAGAAACGCTAGTTTGAAAAATTGCACTGAATCAGTTTTTCAATTAAAAACCAAAATATAATAACAACAAATCGATTAGGAAAATTGTACAAGTCGTCGTAAAATTTAAATAAAATACATAAATATAAAGAAAAACTTTCAATTTTTTTTTCAATAAGCTTTCTGTAAATTATTTTGCCCATGATTTTGAAGAGAAAGCTAGTGATTGCTATTGGAGGGGTAGAGTAACTTTTTTTGGTATAGGCTGAACATGGCCAGTTTCTAAGCTTGAATAAATTCCGGAGAAGTATGAAAGGAGATAACGTTTACACAGAGGTTCAGCCAAATATGAGGCATAGCACCGAGGAAGGATTTGAGCTGAACAGAGATACTCAGCCCTATTCTCGTTGTCGAGTGACGTGACAAATGTCACTTCGATCTTAAATTGGTATTCTCATTGTCAATCGATAGTCCTGGCGACTAGATTTTAAAACGTCCTACTCTAATTGTCGCAAGCTGGTGTATGGTGATATTTCCCTCGATAAGTTTGTAGGTATTGACAGTTCATTCCACCGCGGCCCCTGTAGTCACGTCACTCGCCAACGAGAATAACCAGCACTGTTGGAGTCAGAATTTACCATTACAAAAACTCAAGCAACACGAATATACGGACAAAGGAATTCCCAACTCGGATACATTGTGTGAACTGAATTAAATCCAAGCAAATTCTGCATAGCAAAAAGTAAAGGTTAGCCTTATCACCCGCAACCCAACGGGTTGTAGTTGGGAAGAGACGAGAATTTTTACTGACAAGTTCACTGGCTAACAGACGTCCCGAGATGGTTCACCTGCAAAGTATATGCAAATCGTTTTTATTAGATAGGCCGGTTTTACACGACCGGACACCGAACAGACAAAACGAACGAACAAACTAGGGTTTAGGGGGAAGAGAGTGGGAGAGGACGATAGAAAACCGGCCCCTCATCTTTCCCATAAACCCCAGTTTGTTCGTTCGTTCTGTCTGTTCGGTGTCCGGTCGTGTAAAACCGGGCATAGTAGTGAGTGAAGTAAATAATTTGTGAGTGCACAGTTTGTTGCCCGATAACTAAAAATCCAATGTTTATATTCTTGTGAAACAAAAATGCTGTACTGAGAATGCTGGAAGAACAAGAATTCTGGCTAGAAACGTGTAGCTTGGTCGCCAGTTTCTGAGGGCTTACCTGTAAGAGGATCTACGCCACAGTCTCAGCAAACATATCACCAGCCCCAAAAACAAACTTATCAATCACCTGTAAGGCATCAACAGCCACATTTCAATGAAGCTCCGCATATCCTGAATTTTATTGATATCAACCCCTCAGAACCCAATTAAGGTAATTTCAGTGAAAAACAGATACAACTAGGTCGGACTTAGATTTGCTTTTAAAACGTCGTCCCTCTCGTAAATGAAAGAAGGAGTTGTGGATGAAGTGAAATGTTTCCTGATGGAGGTTACCAAGGACCAGAAGTTTTTACTCCTTTTTTACCTCTTCATCTAATGATTATTTTATTTGAAAAAGCAAACGATATTTTTTCAAATGGCATTTATACTTGGTCGAAAACGTGATAAGAGTTTAAAAAGACCGGGATTTTTTTACTTAACCAATTGGTTTTTTCAAAAATCGTCCTAGCGATTTCATTCAGTTGTATCTTCCTAATTTATAACGGTTTAAAAGAAAAATTACATTTTTATTCAAGTTGGAACATTTGAACTGAAACATCTGACGTTACTTGTGTTGAATTTTCATAGTTTCGTTTACTTGTAAATAAGCTCGTGAAAGTAAGAAGAAGATAAAAATGTGGAACCAATTTTTAAGTAGCGTTCAGTAGATTGTAGACGAAAGGCCACTTCAGAAATTTACTAGGTACAAGTGGGCCTGGAAGGTGTGACAGTAGGCATTGTAAACAAACATCTGCTTAGGGTAAATTAATTTTTGCTAAAGATTTTACATTTTCATGTAATTTCTATAATTTAAATTCTTTATTGTTATATGTTATAAATAAAAAAAGATGATGTTTAGTTAAGCTTTACATTAGGAAATTGGGACTTGCAGAAATAATTGGAATAATTAATTAGAATTTAACAACTTATTTGGGCTTGGAGTGAGCGTTAAGGCAAATTTTGTGAGGAACTTGAGTTCTTTTATATATTAAATTCCTTACAAACGTTTTTTTCTCCATAAAGCATCATGTTAAGGTAATTTTCAATTATCTTGCTCTTAACCTAAATTTACGTAATATTTTAGAGTTGCTTTTAAATCTGGGCTTGCTGTGTCTGCCGTTTATTATACAAAAGATGTCGGCCTATGGGGAGATTCAATACAAACTCAGAAACTTCATGATAAAATTATTTCGGCTGCAAGTCCTTACACAGAGCAGTTGAAGAACACTCTTCCGTTCGAGTTACCCAAAAAGCCAGAAGCTAAAGAAGCGGGCTTCGTTGATTACTACAATGAAGGTGTCAAGTCAACATTTCACTTTATAAGTATGATACCAACATATGCGGGTGACTTCACAGGTAGAGCTATAGATACTATTAAGAAATCGGTTGATGGTTCGCCAGATCCACCAAAACCCTAATTAAACTGTTTTGTTAATAAATGAAGATATGTGAAGGGAATTTTTGTGTTTTTTGCTAATTGAAATTAGATCATGAATTGTCATTTGAAGAAATAGTAAGCTTGTTTAGGGAATGGAGTTTATAGGTCTCCATGGGGTGGTTGTTGAAAAAGATACCGGGAATTTTGTGTTTGAAGGGTAAGTTATCAACTTTGGAAAAATAAAATAATTAAGCCTGGAGCGACCAGGGCCCTAAACAAAGAGCTTCAAGCCGTTGATGGAGCTGGGTGCAATATTCGACAAAAGTTGTGGCGATATTAAAAATGTCCAGAAATCGGCGAAGTCGTGCATACTTTGGTTGAACTTTTTCGTAATAATACTAGATATACTACTAGCTTTATTGCTTGTTATCTAGGGTTTCACTCCACTATAGATATATCTACGGTTGGATCCGTTGATATCAACTCCACAGTTCGTGTTTCTTGCCTTCGCAATCTACCATTTTGGGCGTTATTGTATTTTACTAAATTAAGAAAATCCCATAACTTCACTGGATGATTCGTTCTTAAGTAATATAATTTTAAGCCTCGGCCACGATACGAGCGGCACCAGAAAAAATTAATGTCGCAGATTAGCGGCGAGCGGCACTTTAGTATTACCGGTCCCCGCTTGTATCGTGGCCGGATTCGGGCGTTATGCTTAATACAAAATCAAAATCGCAGCTCTGCCGCTCGTATCGTGGCCGAGTCTTTAACCCTAGAATATTATGGTTTTTTTAGCATACGTTGTTATTATCGTGTGTAAAATTTACGATTGCGGAAATGTGACATTGCAGTAAGAAACGCAGTAATATAAAATGTTTTATAATTATTCATTTATCAAAAAATGAACATTTTTTCAATAATATTTTAATCAAAATCACGAAGCATAGTATTCTAGGGTTAAGAATGGCGTGCTTATATTTAAAATGTTGGTGGGAAAAGTTAATAGAAATGAATTGCATACTTTCAAGCGTCTGATATCACTTTTGAAAAGTGCATTTCGCATCAAGAACAGAGATTGATGCAAATTACACTATCCATCACTCGATACTCACATCAAAACGGTTTGTGTATGAAGCGGGTATTACACTAAGCATTCAGTTTTCTGCCTCTTTTTCGTGTAACGATTGTGATGCCTTTGTAGTTGTACAATAAACGCGAGAAAGGGAATTTACTTATAGTTTCCGCTAGTGTTGGGTAGGACACGATTATAAAATGAGTTTGTAAGAGGTGCCTCTTTTTTCTTTTGAGCCAGTACTTACACGAGCCGGACTTACACGAGGCAGTACATTTGTCCCTTATAAACGGTGATTAGACTGTTCGTTCCTACGTACGCTCCTCACGAGCTTTTTAGATGAACGGGGAAGTGGAGATGATGAGGGGCATCATCTCCACTTCCCCGTTCATCTAAAAGCTCGTGAGTAACGTACGTAGGAACGAACAGTCTAATCACCGTCATACGATGTAAATTGCACTGAGACCTCAGTTTTTTTAAATGTCCTGGTTCAAAAATAATGTCTGATAAGATATATGAGCGTGTATCGAGATAAATGAAGCGCGGTGATGATAAATTACTTAGTGGAGAGATATTTCTTCCTTCTTTTGCGGCAGTAAAATATCCAATTGGAACTGCGGCCAGGTGAGATTGTAAACCCGAACTGGAGAGACATTTTCTTACTTCTTTTACGACAGTAAAATTTCCAATTTGATCTGCGGCGAGGTAAGATTGTAAACACAAACCTGAGAGACATTTCTCACTTCTTTTGCGGCAGTAAAATATCCAATTTAAACAGAGCCGTGGTGAGATTGTAAATACGAACTGGATGTGTTTTGTCCTGAAGAGACAATTCTTACATTTTCCGAGGGAGTGAGGTTTTGTCCTGAAGAGAAAATTCTTACATTTTTCGAGGGAGTGAGGTTTTGTCCTAACGAGAAGATTTTTTACATTTTTCGAGGGAGTGAAGTTTTGTACTGGAGAGACAATTTCTTACATTTTTCGAGGGAGTGAAGATTTGTCCTGAAGAAACAATTGGGCATATTCACACGTTGCCATAAGTGTGGTGAATAAACCGGTTTTACTCAACTCCTAGCGACTCACACGGGGCGTAAATTATGGATAGTAAATTTGAACATTGAAGGAACATTTAAATGTATTGCAGATGAAATTTACTTGTTAGAGAAAAACAGAGCGAAAGAATGCAAGAGATAGAAGTAACTTTTTAGGCTGGCCGCACACATACGGTTTCCGAATTCGTTTTCCGTACTCGGACACCCGAATGCAGGCATTTCATGCAAATAACTCTACACGGCGCACACGCTCGGAAATTTTCCGTTCGGAAACCATTCCTGATATTCGGTTCGAAATCCAAAACGTGCGTTCAGGATGCCAAAAACCGAACGTCTCCGCTAGGCTCAAGGAATTCCGTCTTCGGAAACCGAACGTGTGCGGCCAGCCTTATATGTGTGCTAGTTTTCACGCGTTTGGTTTTGCGTGAAAAATGTTTCGTTAAGTTCTTCCGCTCCCTTCCCTCTCTCCTCTCTTTTCTTACTTCTTTTGCGGTAGCAGAATTTCCAACTTGAAATTAGGCGAGGTGGGATTGCAAAATATAAATATATGGCCACGGACAACTAATTAGACAGTTTCATAAAAATTGCATTTATACAGTTTTTATGTAGGAATCAAATTAAAGAATTCCCACCACCTCCTCTTAATTTTTTTTAAATAAATAATGATTGAAGGAAATCAATAGCAATATCATAATGAATTCCTAGCAGGATTGCTACATAAAAACATAAAATGTATAAATGTAATTTTCATGAAACTGTTTTTAGTTGTCCGTGGCTGTACATTGTGGAGGCATAGATTTCTTATTTACTCTAAGGCAGTTCAATGAATATAAGAATTAAACTTGTAAAAATGTACTTCATTGGTATTTATTTTCTTTCTTTTTTTATTCTGCTTGTTTTTGTCATTACAATAGCACCTCGCCTTATTTGAAGTAAGACATGAACAAGAAAAAATATCAAATTCGATCTTATCGAGAAAAATTAGATAACCATTTTAACATTTGTAATTTCGGAAACAAAGATGGATGTTCTTTCCTCTGGACTTGTCGTTTCCCGAAGAAAATGTAACTTTTAAAGACAATTTAATTAATTTTTATAAATATTAATTGAACGCAAATTCAATAGTGCTGTATCTGTATAATAGCGGTTATACAGCCATCTTCTAAATGTTGAGCCGATTCGTGTAGTTACATGACTCGGTAATATTTTATATAAATGAAAAGCCAATCAATTATGTAGAATCGCTTACAAGAAACACATTTAAATAAAAAGATTTAAAGTTTCCTGTAATGCGCAAGTCTAAACATACGGCATGGGCAGTGTAATCGGTTAACTGTTGTTTAACAAACTCCTTAAAGTGCCATCAATCAAATTTGCCATATTTATTTACAATTGAACGATTACACCTCCATAAAAAAATAAAAATCCAGCCAATTGTTAGTCTCTGTACGTTCATTTATTTTCTTAAATCATGTACAGAAAAAGTCTTCATATTTTTTTCGTTCGGAATTTTTGAAAAAGTAACAAAAAAAGAGGGGGAAAAGAAATTAGACTTTTGTTAATTTTTAGTACAATGATATCCATAATCACTTTCGGAATTTACAATTTTAACATTTTTATGATCATCGTCATTTATCATCATTGGATAACACAATCGTTCAAAATTTAAAAAGTTCTAAATTGTTGAAATAATCTTTGTCCTAAGCTTTTGTTGCAACAGTTGGCGTTGTTTCAACTTTAGAAGATGATTCTGATTCGCTGGCCTTTTTCTTTCCTTTCTTTCTAGCATTTTTACTGGGATTAATTGGGGAATCAACAAGTTCCTAAAATAAGTAAAGTGAATGCATTATTAAAAAAAAGTATTTGTATGGAAATGTTTGGTAGGTTAAATATAAAAATAACCACTTTGAAACGATGATCTTAAAAATATTACAATTGCATTATCATACGTACTTTAAGTTCTGGATCAGCGATGGTGTGCTCACTAACAAATAAATCTTCAGGGAAAGGTAATCCGGTTACTAAATTTAATCCATTAGGCATAAGTAAAACAGTGTGCTTAAACTGCGCAACATATTCAGCTGAAAAAAAGTAGAATTGAAAATTTATTAAAAATAAACCTTTTTGTTTCAATTTTAACCCTTAATAAAAAAGAGAGTAATAAATAATATTTCCACTAATATTTTTTTTAAAAGGAATCTAACGAATAAAATTTATATAAAGGTTCCTAAATCGAAGTAGTTAGTGATTTAAGAAAGTAAATTGGAAAAAGAAATCGCTACGTTAATAAGATCAATGGCAATTATATTTGGAAGATAACGTAGCATCGTACAAATGACCAACGCGATAACACTTAGAATTTCGATCCTCGCGTCATAATTTTCTATAACATTTGCGTTTTTTTTTCATTAACTTCAGATCGAATGTTATGATTGAGCAATTTCATTATTTAAATAGCATCGAAGGCTAAAGTGGAAGCTTCAGTACTAATATTTGGACTTCTGTATAGAAAACAGAAGAATAAAACGTGGCTAAGAAGAATACAAAGATTATTAAAATCAGATCATTTTCTGGGTCGCCAGGCTATTCCTAATATAAATGGCTAATCTCCTATGGGCGGAAGACTTGTGCATTAAGCTATACCTTTTACCTGAAATTGATCTAAATTAAGGTATGGTAAGACTTGATTTTCACTCAGTGCAAGAAGATCAGAGCAACAGATGGAACATAGCGAAAATTATGTTAAACTTGCCGAAAGAAAGAAGATAAAAATTTGCAGTAAATTGTGCAATTTGTAACAAATTTAAATTTCATTCTTTTAATATGGCATTTAATAATAATAATATTTAATTAGTGCATTAATTGCATTTTTATTCTTTTATTGAAAAAGAAGTTCATTTATTTCAATCACACTTTTTAGGGGTTGTTACAGGTTGACAAAACAATAACACAATTTTATATCCGGGTAACAATAAATTATATCAGGAGAAAATGTTTGAATTTTACAACTCAATAACCATATTAAAAAGATTTTGAATTTCTAGCAAAAAATTCATTTTATCTAGCAAAGTGTCTGGACGCAGAAGAAAAGAATTAATCTTGCTAAGTAATTATCTTTGCGGATCTTCTTAAAATAAAAATTTACTATCTGCTGAAACCTCTCCTTGTACAAAAGAAGGGACTATTGATTTAACGTAATTCTTTTTGGTAGAAATGACGGGAGGAAGTAGCAAATCGGAATTCTGGCGTTATTATCCTTCTTTACCCCTTTTGGGAGCATAAGCTTCTCCATCGGACTCTGTTTTGAGCTATTATCTTGGTTTCAATCTGTTTTTTTATCAAAATTTTCGATTTCTTTCATTTCTGTTCTTTTCCAGGTATTTTTCGGTTTACCAACACCTATACTTCCTTGCGGATTCCATTCAAGGGCTTTTTTTGTTAATGCATTATATCAGGAAAAAAATGTTTGAATTTTACAACAACTCAATAATCAAATTAAAAGATTTTGAATTTCTAGCAAAAAATTCATTTTATCTTGCAAAGTGTCTGGACGCAGAAGAAATGAAAATTAATCTTGCTACGTAATTATCTTTGCGATTTTTTTTAAATTAAAATTTCCACTTACTTGGTTTTTCATATAAAACTTGAAAAGGTTCTATCATTTTACGTTGCACACATTCAACAACTCCCATTCTAGCTTTAGTTTCTTCATCAAAATGTCGAAGATTGAATGGCATATTCCCGTGTTTACTTTTGACCTGTAATATATCATACGTATTTTATAAAAATGAACTTTGTGTAATTTGTTTTAAAAAAAAAACACAAAAACCTCAGATCTCATAATCTTGCAATCTTCGGGAGATACCGAAATGTTGCCGAATCAAGCTACCTTCGAAAAGAGAGCCATTTTCAGCGCTACTTCCGTATCTGAGCCTCAAGCGCTTGTTTTTAATCATTGGTTTTAATTTTTTTTTTGTTTTTTTTCATTGAAAGCAATTTCTTGTGATTTTGAATAATAGAAGCAATTTCTTGTGGTCTTACCTCAACTAAAAGAGCTCTTGATGTTTTCAGTTTAAGCTGGTAATTTTCATCAGTTTTTTTATATATTGAAACTTTTGCATCTTTTTCTCTACCCTATTTAAAAATTCGTACAGAATTACTATTAATATTTTCAAAATGCAATTTGTTATTAAATACTAACAACTCCTTCTCCTGTGCTTATAATAACATCAATGGCGTAAACTTCATGTGTCTGAAATTCACATTTTTCATGTTCCTTCTTCTGAGCTTCATTTGGATTTTGGATAATTGTTTTTTCACCGTCAATTTTGAATTGTTTCAATTGATGACTTAACATGCCTTCAATTGGTTTACATTTATAGGCGTCCGCTACTTTTTGAACAGCTTCTGTGATGGCATAGTTCTATAATAGTTGTATTATTGTACATGAATTTTTTAATATATAATCGAGATAAAACTTACACCAGTACCAGCCTTTAAAAGCCTTAAAGCAGCTTGTACAGCCCAATATGCGGCAAGAACGACATCTGCTTTCCGACCTGTTACCTTCTTTTCAGTTGATACACCAATAACAGTCGTGTGTGCGGCAACAGCAATGAAGCCGTCAATGTGTGCACCTAAGTCACTAATATAAAAATGAAATTAAATGATTTTTTTTTGTATAATAAGAGAATTTCGTACACTTTAACTACATCTCCTTCTTTTAAAATGTAGTCGGGGTCGTTCTTAGTTGGTGAGAAGTGGCAGACGCAATTATTTACAGATAAACATGTTGGGAATGCAATACCTTTCTTAAGGTCCTTTTCCTTTTTGTAAACCTGTTAATAGAAAAATTTCAATTAGTAAAAGCTGCTTTTGATAGGAATACTTGCATGTAAAAAACACATGTCCTCAGATCTCATAATCTTGCAATCTTCGGGCGCTTAATTAAAACAAAAATGTGCAGCAGAATCGCTGGAAGATTTCAAAAGACATCTTTCATTTCTGTTTTGATCAAACAATCCTCAAGCGCTTGTTTTTAATCATTGGACGTAAATGTTGACTAAATTCAAAACTAAAGGAAAATCAACTATTTTCCATTTTAATTAAAACAATTTTTATTACAAGAATTTTTGTTATTTTTAACTGTTGTAGGTATAAATAAAATAATCTCCGTAGAATCTCAGGCTTCAGGTTTAAGGAATGAGGTGGCTAAATAGTTTTGGGTATATCATTGTCTGCGAAGCTAATTAGATATCCTGTTGTAAAAAGAAGTTATTTCCCAGGATGCAGAAATGGAATCTTATAGTGAAGCCTCTAGGCGCGATGAGGCGTTCCAACCTCAATCGGTTAAACAACCAAAAAATCTTAGGTACACGAATTTGAGGCATCAAAACGCTAACTGAATCTCCGGTCGCAGTAGAGGTAGTCCTACACTTAACCTAAACTCCAGAGAAGTATGACAGAGCAAAGTGTTTGCGCAGATGTTACAACATATGAAGCTCTGTTGTTCAGAATCAGAAGGTATATTGCCAGATCACGAGACAAATGAATTTATTGATGCCAATTTTTAGATCGTCACATACGATTCGGTAGTTCTCAAGTAAATCCTGTCAGTATATTAAAGGCGAGATTGTAGATTTAGCGTAATTCTTTTTGATAGAAATGACCGAGGACCAGAGGTACAACCTTTATTGAAATAAAACAAATCGGAGATCTGGCGTAATAACTAAATCTGATCCTTTATACTACTAGTCTGCCATGATGCAATGCTTAGTAGTAAGCTTGGTTCGAAGGAAGGAATATGGGATAGATTAGCTGGATAGGAATTGGAGGGAACTAAAGAGGCGATGTATTTGAACTCCTCGCACGCTAGCGATAGGTAGCGCAGTAAGATATTTGTGAGAAAATTAGAGAAGTGTGAATTGTTCAATGGATTCTTAAAGGTCCTTCTAAAGATTTTTGCGCTGGAATAAACGCACTGGTTTCACTTCCCTTAAGAACAATAGACCAGAGAAGTCTACAGGAAAACGGAAGATATATCCTTAACTCTCTTATGAAATTACAAGGTCTACTGCACAATACAAGATATTGTAAAATATGATGCTAGTTAAAACCATTTTTTTATTTCGATATGATCTAAGTCAAGCATTCTTTATTTGAAAGTTTTAGTCATATTAAATAGCAATTAATGTTGAACAGCATTTTCTATGCATTATTATTGGAAATATGTAGCAATTTCTCTAGAAAAATGTTATATTATTTTGAAGCTTTCTTCTTTTAGGTTAATAAATCCTATACAATATTTTTTTAAACAAGAGATTATTAATTTAGTAAATTATAATCGACTAAGCAATATTAAACCGAATTGATATTAATACTTACTTTTCCAGTTTCTTCAAGGACTAGACAATCGCCTTTTGTACATATTTCACGCACAGATGCATCAGCAACACAAAGATCTAGGACAGCTTTTAAAGTCCCTATAAAAAAGGAAAATACGTGGCTGTGTAAGATGTCCTCAATAAAAACATTTGTTCATGAATGTAGGCAATAATTAATAAAAGTAATTATCAAAGAAAAGATAATAAAAATAATTTACATATATTAATCTTTTAAAAATTTCGTGCATTTGAAATTGTAGGATCTATGCATCTCGTGGATTGATTAATAATTAAAATGAAATGTTTTCCTTTTTAATGCCATATTGAGCCCCTTTACAAAAAAAAGGAGGTCAAAATCGAGATGTGTTTGCAAATAATACGATTAGCACTATATATTGACATAACTTCAATGAGAGAAAAATATTTAAACCACTTTAACTAGATTTAGAGCATTAACGAAATAATTATATCTATTTTATGTTGACTTTTTTAACATTCTTTCAGGTTAGTTGGAAGCATTAGAAGCCCGCGTGGCTGCCAACCATAACTTTTTACTAAGTTTTCCCCTACTTACTGTTGACGATCTCGCCAGCTAACTTATATTTTGTAACAACTAAATCTTCTGCAATTGTTTTCTCTGTGACTTCCTTTTCATCTGCCATTTTAAACTTGAAAAAATACGGAAAAAATTCTCGATAACTCAAATTACATGCGACGCGGCAGAAAGAAAAACGAGGCACGGGGTAGAAAGAAAGAAAAAACACGAACAATTTCTTTTATGTTCAGTGGATAGTATATTTTTTTTTATTATGAAACATAAGATGGCGCTTACTGTTATTTCATAAATTACATAAAATAATTAATTTTTGTTTTAACGAACTAATATTACTTATTAAACATTCTATTATTTTATAATAATTTTAGTTGGTTATTTAAAATACTTTTTAGTTCATACTTTATGATTACCATAGTTAAATACTAAAACTAGCATTTAATTAATGTCATGTGATTTTATTTTAGCTATAAGTAAGCGAATTTTGAATAATATATATGAAATTAATCTATTTGATACTAATGATTTAACAAATGAAACTTTTTAGCAATTACAAAATCATTCTATTTGCACCGTTATTCAAAGCAAAACAAACTGCAAATCTATAAAGAAGAAGACAGAGTGATATTGAAGCTTATAATTTTGTTGTAGTTTCGCAATTCGCGAACTTTAATAATAGTGCTTTAGGAAATTAAAAAAAATTAGAATGGAAAACACAAAAAACGAAGAACCTATTTATTTATCCAAGCGGTGGAGTCACTTACGGAAAATTCTAGAAAGGCCAGGACCCTTTTGCCATTCCGGATATACTCCGTCTGCTGAAAATTTAGAGTTTCTTACAACGTCCTGTAAAGTTCTTGTCATAGGTTTTTTGTTATAAAATTTTAAATTTATGTTAGATTGAATATATTGGATTATATTTTTAGGTGCTGGTGGGCTTGGGTGCGAACTACTAAAGGATTTAGCTTTAATGGGTTTTTGTGATATAGATGTCATTGACATGGACACAATTGAACTCTCTAATCTTAACCGGCAATTTCTATTTCGAAGAAAGGATATTGGGACGTCCAAAGCAGAGTGTGCTGCTGAATTTATAAATTCTAGGTTTGTGGGATGTTTTCTTAGGAACTTTATATTTTATTTGGGCTTGTTATATTTACTAAAAGATTACACACTAGTGTCAAAGCTCTATCCACCGTTTTCCGTTTTCGCCGGCAAAGAAATTGTGACAATGTTTCGTACTTGGGGCTGAGTTTTATTACTCCGCGATCGCATATTATTTGATTTATTGCCACTATTTCCCGCCTTCATGCGCAATAAGCGATTAATACTTTGGTGAAAAATGTTAGATTCAACTTATAGGAGCAGCATATTCAACTCATTTCAAGGTTAGCTCGTTAGAAAGAGTATACATAAACTGTCCTCGTAGGACGGGAAGCAGCATTTCAGCCTACAATCGGAAAGTTTAGTTTGCACTAACAACACAATAATAATGGATTAAGACTGATAAACTTCGCCATGGCGCAAAACATGGTTATATCCAGCACCAAATTCCAGCATAAGGATATTCAAAAAGTAACCTGGAAGTAGCCCGATGGAGTAACCAACAACGTAATTGATCATATCCTTATAGACGCACGCCACCAGTCCAATGTGCTTGATGTGAGAGTATACCGCGGCGCAAATATAGACTCTGACCACTTCTTAATGGGAACGTAAATTAGGGCCAGGATATCTGCAATAAAAGCAAGAAGACGAAACAGAGACAGACAATATAACGTGGCAGGATTGCAGGAAGAACAAATTAGGGCTGATTATGAAAACCTGCTCAACGTAAGAATAAATGAAATTGGTCAAAACACACATGAAAACTTGAACGACCAATGGAATGACATAAAAAGAGCAGTGAAAAGATCAGCAGAAGATATTCTAGGTTTCGTGCAACAAGAACGAAGACTAGAATGGTTTGATGAAGAATGCGCCCGGGTAACAATGGAGAAAACCCGAGCTTACCAAGTCACGCTAATTAGGCACAGAACAAGAAACTCGGAAGAAGATTATAAAGAAAAGAGGCGAGCTGAGAAGAGAATGCACAAAGCGGAAAAAAGGCAGTATTGGGAAGAACAAATGAAAAAAATAGAAGAATCAGCAAGCTTAAATGATGAAAGAATTTAAGGCTATAGTGACAATGTGCAAGCATAAAATTGGGGAGATATTAAGTAATAAGGACGAAGTGTTGGCTAGATGGGCAGAGCATTTCGAGGAACTACTACTAATGAACACAGAGCAGGGGCACATTGGTACCCGAAATGTACAGAACATGGATGCGGGCCATGAGAATGACAGCGCAGCAGCCCCTACCATAGAAGAAGTACGCCAGGCATTGCGAGCATTAAAAAATGATAAGGCATCAGGGTCTGATAGCATACCTGCAGAAATCATTAAGCAAGGCGGAGAGCAAGCTATCCAAAAACTACAAGAAGTAACAGTGGAAATCTGGAGACGGAAAGAAATGCCTGATGAGTGGAACGACGGCATAGAGTGTCCCTTACACAAAAAAGGAGACCCTCGATCTTGCAACAACTAGAGAGGAATAACGCTATTGAACACAACATACAAAGTATTTTCACGTGTACTCTATAATAGACTACGACCATACGTAGAAAGAATATTAGGAGAGTATCAATCCTGTTTTCGTCCTGCAGGATCCACAACAAACCAGCTATTTATACTCAGAGAGAACTCTAGAAAAAGCTGTTGAATTTAACATCAACATCCACATGTTATTCATCGACTACAAATATGCTTACGATAGTGTGAACCGTAATGAGTTATTTGATGCTCTGGAGCAGCTCGGAATACCTAAACACCTAGTAGAACTGACGGGAATTTCGATAAAAGATGCGAGGTGTAGGGTCAGAATAGATGGTGAATTATCTCCACCCCTCAGAACAAATAGAGAATTAAGGCAAGGTGACGCACTCTCCTGCTTGTTATTCAACATGGCCCAAGAAAAAGCATTAAGACATGCATTGATTAACACATCAGGGTGCATCTTTGATAGGTCAGTGCAAATATTAGCCTTTGCCGACGATATTGCTATCCTAGGAAGATCATTTGAGAGCATGAAGGGGACCTTTGTAGCACTTGAGCAAGCGGGTTGAAAATAAACGAGTACAAAACAAAGTATATGTACACAAAAAATGCCATAAGTAGCAGACAAAACATAACGATAGCCACCTACAATATAGAAGAAGTAGATGAGTTTGTGTACCTCGGCACGATTATAACGAAAGGTAATAATACATCGGCCGAAATCAGAAAACGAATATCACTGGCTAATGCTACTCTGGTCTACGCAGGCACCTGACGTCTAGAAATATATCAAGGAAGACAAAACTGGCACTTTACACAACACTAATAAGTCCTGTCCTACTATATGGTTCGGAAGTGTGGACATTGAAAAACGCAGACGAAACATTGGTAGAAAGAATTGAAAGGAGAATTCTTCGTTCGATCTACAAAGGAATACAGGTTGATGGCATTTGGAGGAAAAGATGCAACTCAGAGTTAAATAATAAACAGACTACGATGGATTGGTCCCGTCCAACGAGGTGCGGAACGGAACCCGACAAAGATAGTGCTGGGGAAAGTACTCTCAGGAAAACGGAGACCACGTCGGTCTAAGAAAAGATATATAGATGACGTCGAGGAAGACTTGAGACTGTTGGGAATAAGAAACTGGAAGAGTCGGGCCAGAGATCGAGAATCATGTAGGCGAACGCTGGATGAAGCCAGTGCCAGCAATAGGCTGTGGAGCTCCTGATGATGATGAATAGAAGATAGAGTTACATTGCTCCGCTCTTCTAAAGTATGAAAAACACGGCCAACCGAGTTTACTTTCAAAACGAAGAGTCGATGCTTAAGTGAATCGAGTTTATCATTAAAAGTATCAAGTTTCTTTACTAGGCGCGAGCGAAAGAGAACCCACATTTAACGGCACCATGAAAAGTTATTTTTATATGAATTCTATCGAACTTGCCAAAGTGCGTTGTTTGGCGTAACGGAATTTGTTCTAATTTGAATTTGACTGGATAAGCTCGCCATCAAGTTTTTTCTTTGCTTTTACAAAAGAACTACATACCTTTAAAGTATCAGCTTTAGCTCATGCAAATTAATAGCGTAATTCCACGATTGAGGAGCTTTGACTACCCGATAATTCTTGTTTTTCGTCTTTGTTAAGTCTAATTTTGTTGATTTCATCAATATCGATATTTCCGTTAATATTTAAATAAAACTATTTTTCAGGATACCAGGATGCAAAGTAACTCCACATTTTTGCAAAATTCAAGATTATGATGAAAATTTCTATCGTAAATTTCACATAATCGTTTGTGGCTTAGATTCAATCGTTGCTAGAAGATGGATAAACGGAATGTTAATATCATTGCTTAATTATGATGATGACGGTGCCGTAGATCAAACATCTTTAATACCCCTTGTAGATGGTGGTACCGAAGGCTTCAAGGGAAATGCACGTGTTATACTACCAGGAATGACGGCATGCATTGATTGCACGTTGGACTTATTTCCACCACAAATTACTTATCCACTTTGTACTATAGCAAATACACCAAGATTGCCAGAGCATTGTGTTGAATATGTTAAAATAATTCAATGGGATAAAGAAAATCCATTTGGAGCAGCTTTGGATGGTGATGATCCACAGCATGTTTCTTGGGTTTATGAAAAGGCTCTAGAACGAGCTAATCAGTTTAGTATATCAGGAGTGTCTTATAGGTGATTATAAATTTTGTAGTTAATTCTAACTATGTAACAAAATTGTTTATTTAAGGCTTGTACAAGGTGTTATAAAAAATATTATACCGGCTGTGGCTAGTACTAATGCAATTATAGCGGCTGCGTGTGCAACAGAGGTAATATTGTCACGTTTTCTCTCACTATAAGAAGGTTTTATGATTATTATTATTATTTTAGGCTTTTAAAATAGCTACTAGCTGCTATGAATTTTTAAATAATTATATGGTCTTTAATGATAGTGATGGCATTTACACATACACATATGAACAAGAAAAGAAAGAAGACTGTTTAGCTTGCAGCAGTGTGCCAAGAGTTGTACCAATCGATGATCCTAATTCAATGACTTTAGAAGATTTTATTAAATTGCTTTGTGAAAGCGCTGAATTTCAAATGAAAAGTCCTGGTAAGTGTTTGAAGAGTAAACAAATATAAACAAAAAACTGTTTTGGGTATAAGGATATGTAAACATTGCTTATATATTTCGGTATGCAAAATTATAAATATATTTCCACGTATAGAAGTTTTCGGTAGATTTTTAAAATAAAGGTTTATTGCCATTTTGGACAGAATATATCTGGGAACATATGTATTCACGATAACTGCACATACCTTCGATCGAAAACCAGTAAGGTGTTTGAAATAGTTTAAATAAATCATTAAGAGGTATGACTGAATCAAAACTGTACTAGACATACAATGCACTTCATATATGTACTGCAAAGTAAGTAATGTATTCTGTATTTTTCTGGAATCTTGTGAATAAATAGAGATACTTGAATAGTAGCTATACATGATAAATATGTTCGCACAGAACATCACGATCTCGAAGAGAAATCAAGCACTACAACGGATCAAGAATTTTTCGAATTTCTTCAAATAAAGTGCCACATAATGTTGCGAGAATCGGGAAAATTTTCTAAATTTCATTCTATGCTAGAGAAACATGAAGTAAATCAAATGGGGATGAATTGCCATGGGTCTGGGTTTGTCCAGAATTATATTTCAACAGAAATGCAAGTGCTACTTTTACCAATATTTAACAAGGCCTTATGACCCAAATGCGACACCTAGACTCACTTGTCAAGGTAATTTTCTATAAAGCCCAGATTTTGATCCATTGCTCCCTTTTCCTACATGGAAAAGTTCTAGGTTTCCAAAAAGAATGAAAGGACTAATACTTTTAATTTATGTTTAGCGATTAGCATAACGTTTACAAGACAGCACTAAATTCTTCGCTGATCTGCGACGATTTATTATTAATTTGATTGGTAGTTTCCGCTGCTGGGGTCGAGTAAATTAAATATATTGTTAAAACTAATAATTAAGTTAAATTTGTAATGGACTAGAAGATAATTAATAAAGCAGGTCTAGAGAAAAATTATGCGATTTTCAACTTTTGTTATCTTCACTTTTGTATATATGTATTATGTTAATGTTATGTTCTTTTTTTAAATTTCAGGTATAACCGCTAGTGTTGATGGAAAAAATAAAACTCTTTACATGTCAACAGTAAAAAGTATCGAGGAAAGAACAAGATCAAATTTAACATTATCATTTGGAGAGCTTGGTCTGAAAGATGGTCAAGAGCTAATGGTTGCAGATCAAACAACTCCAAATACAATTCTTGTTAAGCTTAAGTATAATGTTAACGAAGTAGACATGAAAACATAGTAATCGAAGGTCTAGATGATATCTGACGCCAATTTGGAAGGATATAAAAATTGATCACCCGTTCATATATTTATAGTGATTAAACATATAATGTTAAAATCGCATAAGTAACGTAAAAATAAAAATAATTAAAAAAATATTTGTAAGTTTTTCAATTTTAAATTTTTATAATTCTGACTGCCGATTTTAATTTTATATTGTTATTTACTGAAAGTTGGGTCCTCCGCTCTTTAAGTTCTATCTTCACTGTATTCCTTATTTTGCTGTAGATCAGGTGGTGTATCAAAATATGTTTCCGGCGATTATATTCTGGGTGGTATTCGAATATGCGATTGTTTCAGAAAGTGTAGCTATCTGATGTTATTTATAATGCAAAAACGGATCGGCCTTATTAAGATGCATTGTCTTGCATTTTATTGATTACCAATTCAATTTCATAGAAACATTATAACTTACTAACATCGCATCGATTACTTCTTTTCCTGGCATTGCTATGCCATCTATGCTCCAAAGCTTTTCACACACTAAATGGACAGAGTCTTCTTCAGGCTTGCTCTCAATCCCTCTAACCTACTTTACAGCTTCGCTGATGACATGTTACTCTTACGCCTTCGATAAGACCTGAAACTTAATTCTCGATTGGGGCCGTAAAAATTCAATGCTTCCAAAGTTAAGTACTGTGTCGTATTTCAATAAAGCCTGCAACATCTTCCCATCCGCTTCAGTGGCAAATTTATCATGCAGGGCATTGCTTTTTAGCATTCCGCAAATTCCGAAAGATTTACTCATTAACCGGCGGTTTTTTAAATATCTTTATTTGTTGACGGACGATTCTCTTCTCTTACCAAACACACTGCATTAACCTTCACTGGCAACATGAAAATAGAAGTGAACTGATGAAACTATTTATTTTAATCAATATAAATGCAATTCGGAGTCGTTGCTATGGCAACAAAATAAAACTATACAATAAAATCCATAACTGTCATTTAGTTGAAGCAATCTACCACAGTTTTTTACAGTCCTTTCGAAAAAATTATAAACACATTTTAATTAATTTGTGGAGTTTAAGTAATAATGGAGCTAAAGGATTTAATAACCTTAAGTCCTCGAGACATAGACGATGATAATCAGGATGAAATTTTTGATGTTTTAAATAAGTCCAATGCCGATGAGGTTCCAAAACGAAATTTACGAAAAATTCTTGAAATATGTTTGTTAGTATTAAATTTAAAAGGAGAGCAGGTAAGAAATTCTATTTTGTTTGTAGTTTTTATTAATAATAATATTTTAGTTTTAATATATTTTTGATTTGATTATTTTTTTCGTTTAGTTGCCACTATATTGATTAGCTACTTTTATCCTTTATCAATTTCTGATTATTAGAATGTAACTGAAATTCTAACAACTTACTGCCTTTGAGGAAAAACGTATGTATGAAACTTATTAAGTTATTCTCAACTAGCTCGTTCGTTTTCCTATTTCAGTGTACTACAAACTATTCACGAATGATGTCTATGTAATTCGTAGGATAGTAATTCATTAGGTCTTTCATGTTATTTGTGAGAAGTAATTTTTCTTTCAGAACTTGGTGGACCTGCACTTTCTCTTCCATTCTTCTTGATCTTGTGCAGATCTCATCGAGTTGGTAGCTGGGTCTATGTCATCTAACCGTCTTTTCTTATGTCTTTCTTCTCGTCCGGTGCTTTTGAATATGTGACAAAATATCTGTTTCACTGTTTTTGCTTCTGGGATAAGAGTTTAGTGCCCTATCCACCGAATTATTTGAACTAGTTGACTAGAGGTCTAATGCCTCAGATGCTACACTTCTGCCGTAATAATATGCTGGTATTTACGACTGGCTTTTTACAATTGGGAGAAGGAACTAATCTCTCAATATTACCTCCAACCTAAAGGGATTACGCCAGATGAAAAGATTCATTGAAATCAGAATTTGTTAAGTATTATCTTAACAAATTCGGACTGACCAATGACACAGGTTGTCTCTTCTGTCTAAAATCTGCTGAAACATAGTATGCAGTTGCGAGGCATCAGCGAGGTGAAGACTTAATCATATTGGTCACCTCTATCTAACATCAACAGAGTTATGGAAATTCGATCCGAGGCTTATTATATGGTATTTCCAAATAGGGATACGCAATCGATACTCGATTCTTTACTCATATAATTACTCGATACTTTCGACCGAGTAATTTTACTCACATTACTTATTGGGTAGAATCGAGTACCGAGTACAATTTGCATTCAAGTCAATTCAAGTTTATTTCAGTCGTGACGCTTTGCACATAAATGTATATTTCTTCGTCAATTCAGGAAATCTTAGGGACGTTTACATCTCAAACGCAAAGTGGAAATGAAAATTGAAAATCTTTCACCGCATAGAAGTTGGTATGCGTCCCTCTCTATTCAACAACTTGGACTCCACGTTCGTGCAGCACAGAGAAAAGCATACAAATTTCTGTGCGATAAAAGGGCTCCAATTTGCGTTTCCACTTAGCGTTTGCGATGTAAACGGGCTTTTATAGGTTTGAATTTATATCCAATGTAAGCTACATATCGTCGCTTAAGTTCTAACACCACGTAAGTCAAAAATAGCAAATTTACAGGAGAGTGAAAAAACTGCGTAATTTTACATGGATACCATTACAAAACCATTTTATAATTTGTGTACAAACTACACTTATATTTGATTTTGCTTGTTTCTGATTGGCTGAAACAATGCGTCTTTCGATTCTCTAGCAAAATGCATCAAAATGTCAAAACCGCTAAAAATTGACTTACGTGGTGTTAGAACTTAAACGACGATATCTATTTGTAATGTGTCCCACCCGGGAAACGAATAATGCATACGCTAAGGCAGATTGCAAGTATAAGACAGCCATTCGTTGAAAGTTATCAGTAATGCCAAAGCAAGTAGTGCAAACGGTGAAGAGAGTGGCCGCAATCCCTTTGGACTAAGTACCTCACAAAAGGAGAAAAAGAAGAATGCCAATGCAAGGGATGGCAAATTTGCTCCTTTTTATTCCACGTATTTCATCTTCTTCCAATGGCGCTACAGTCCAACTAGAACCTTGGCTTCCTCTTATCTTTTTCTCCAGTTGTCTCGATTTCTGGCTCAAGTTCCCAGTTTCAATATGTGGAGAAATGTATCCACATTTACTACAACCGCATCCGTTCATCTTTTCCTCGGTCTGCCTAGAGGTCTTTCTCCTTCGATGATGACAGTGAAGCTGAAGACCTCCTTTGCTGCGCTCGACGTGTCCAACCTAGCGAAGTTTATTGAGTTTTACCAACGTCACTAAGTCTATCTCGTCATAAATTTGATATAACTCGTTGTTATAGCTAATTCACCATGTCCCTTCCTGACAAATTGGGCCTATTATGTTTCTCAAAATATTCCTTTAAAAAGAATTTAGCCAGTCCTCTATCCTTTGTCTGAGCGTCCATGTCGCTTCAGTAGCATATAACAGGGCAAATAAGTGTCTTATATAGCTGAAACTTCGCCTTTCCATGTATTGCTCGAGATTTCAGCAATTTACGATGTGCGAAAAAGGTTTCGTTTCTGAGTAAATTTCTCCTGCTGATTTCTTCTAGCTTGTCTAGCTACCCTTATTACTGATCTCGTTTCATCCAACATCATTTTTATATTATTCGAGGGTATATCCTCATAAGATTCTGATAAAATTCATCCTTTTCTTCTTCAGATTTTTCTTCCGAGATTTATCAACTACAAAAGCTACTCCGAATGGGCGTGCCTCTGTTGTTCCTCCATGTATCCGAATTTCGGATTCCGAAATCAAAAAGTACTCATCGATTTTCAAGGAATCGAGTAATTTTGAACAAGTTCATTGAGTACTTTTCTTTAGATCCTACTCATGAGTATTTACTCGAGTACTTTCCACCAATTCCGTATAGCTACTTCCAAAGCTTTAGTTCAATCTGTGAATGGTAAAACGGTTACACAATAAACCTTAAACCTTGTAGGTGGCAGCGAAGTAAACCTATTAATTATGTCTACATCGATTATCTCAAATATTACATGTTTGTTCAAAGATGTGAAAATTTCATTCGATGAAATGCTTAAGATTTCCGCGACATCAGAAATTTTGTTAATAATTATATTCTTTCGTTTGGTATGTTTGAAATTCCAAAGCAATTGCAATTACCCGGAGTGGTCCATAATCAAATATTAAACAATTCAGTCATGCAAATCACTTTTGGACATATGTACATATATGCAGTAAACGAAAAAGTAAACATGACGTTTTGAATCTATTCATTGTCATAAGGAGTTTGCTAGTATGCTGTTATATCAAAATATATTTCCTTCATTCATATTCAATAACAGACATAATGTTCATAAATGCCGTTTATAAAACAATCATAACTTTTTCATCTTGCAGGTCTCTGCTTTGCAAGAGCAAGTCGAAACAACTCAGGACGATGGTCGAGGTAAATTCATATTGTAAGTGTTATCTCAGCTTACCAATTATTTGAAATTTTTCATTCTAGATGAATCTGTTGATGGCAAAGTCATTGAAGAAAACGAAAAATTCAAACGAGCAGTAAACAAATTAGAAGCGGAACGGATGACACATAAAGTTAAGCTAAAAGAGGTAACTGAATAAAATCTTATTAAAATAATCGAATAATAATTATTATTTTATTTAAGATGACCGATGAAATATTATCTCTCCAAAAGCGATTACATGAAATTAATGCACACGAGAGTGACAAAGACTCTACGGATCCACTTTCCGAACTCGATCGTTATGAAGATCTCATGAAAAATATAAGCACGAAAAATAAGCACATCAAAAGACTTCTAAATGATATAGAGGTTAATTCATACTAAAATTTATGTTAAAACATTTTTATTTAGTGAATAAACAATATTTGAATTTAGGGTTTACAAATGCAAAATATCGAACAATCTAAAACAATAATTGAGCTTGAAAGAAAATTGCAACAAGCAAAAGAGGAAATTGGTGATGTAAATGGTCAACTAGCAAGTAGCCAAAAACAGAATGAAGAATTAAATGTTAACATTAAGAGACTAGAAGAAGAAATAACCAGATTGGAAAGTAATGTTACATATTTAGAAGATGAAAGAGAACGAGCAGAGCAAGAATTGAAGGTATTTATTGAAAAATTAGAAGAACGCGCATATGCATGGCGTAATACAATCGATGAAAAAGAAAATCAACTTGAGTCTCTGCGGAAAAAATATGAAGAGCTTTATTTGCAAAGTCCCACAGGAGTTGTGGATTATAATAAGGAATCTGAAATGAAGAAGTTAGTGGAAGTAAGTAAATATGTATTTTTGATTATTTAAAGCTCAATAGATTAGCATATTAGAACAACATGTAGCAGTTCAAACGCAAGGTTCATCGCCTCCTCATTTAGCACCAACTAGACTCGATCGTGTCCTTTATTCTTTCCTTCTAACCAAGCTTTATACTAGACATTACACAATTACGAGTACGACATGACGAACTGGTAGTAGAAAGGGTGACTCCTAAGCTTCGACTTTGACATAAAAAAAATGATCTCAAATATGATCGCTCATCTCTTGGACTCGATTGGCATACCATTGATGATCATTTTTGGTTCGTTCATAAAATCCTCCAAATCATTGATAAATGCTAATTTCTGTAGGGTTCCTTTTCCCACATCTTCTCTGAAGTAAAATCTTAACTGATTGCTCGTCGTACAAACTTCATGTCGTAAGACGGACGCAAACGGATCTATATCTTCTCTGATAGCCGAGCGGCAATCAGGGCGAAAAGATCCCGCAGGACAAACTCTAAATTGGTTAGAGACTGCCAACATGCCCTTGGTGAGCTGGGCGTTCTCAATCTACTTCCTTGTCTGGGTCCCGGGACAGCGGGGCTTCAAAGGCAATAAAAAGGCAGATCCCTGGCTAAACAAGTAATCATCAGTCCGGAACGGGTGGAAGAGCACCCACCAGCATGCTGAAGAGGGCCTTTGCCGATAGGACTTTGATGAAACGTACCGAACACTCCTGGACTGGCCAACTCTAAGCGGTTCTTTCCTGTGCCGTCTCCTAATAAGACCAAGGAATTCTTGGGGCGCAATAGAAATGAGGTCAGGGCACTTGTTGGCTTGATTACCTGACACTGCGTTCTAAATTACCACTTGTGGTGGAGAGCAAGGGCGGAAGATCCCAAATGCAGGCTTTGTCTTTAGGAGGATGAGTCTGTCCTTCATGTTCTCTGTGAGTGCCGCGATAGCGAGGAGCAGGGTCTCGTTGTTCGACTAGTTCGACAAGAGCCTGCTCGAATATTCAAGTCTAAGCGACATGCTAGGCAGACTGCTAAACCTGTTCAAGCGGTCTGGTCTACAAATATGAGCTATAGGGCTTTGGTATAATAGGCCAAGCAAGTGGCCGCGATACCTTTGGGCCCAGTATTTCACAATACAAAACGACGAACGCTAACAGAACTCGTTTTTTCCTGTATTTTATTCCAAATTTTACAAAATATTTTTATTATAAAAAAATAAACGAAAATACAATTTTAGGCTCTACACGAAAAAGATGGCGTCATTGAAGAATTAGAAAACAAGCTACGCAATATGGCTGAAGAAATGGTAGCATCCACAAAACTAATGAACACAATATCCGCTGAGCGTGAGGCAGCAAAAGATCAAACATCAAAGAAAAATCGTAACTGTTGTGCTGAAGTACAAGAAGCCCTGCTATCTGCAAATAGCCGCTGTAAAGAACTATCAGAAATGTTAGAAACTGTAGAAGAGGATAATTTGATTAAATCGAAACAAGCATTCGATGCTGCCAATACTCTGAATGCGTATGAGAAAGGCGAAGATGGTCTACCACAAGCTCTTAGAAAAATCTCGCATCTTGAACAGAAGCTTGGCTCTCGTGATAAGCAAATCAAGGCACTTGTAATGGAAGTTAATTCTATGCATGAAATATCACAGGAAAACTTGATATTAAGAAAGAAATTAAATATTCCCGAAGATGCAATACTGTCGACAACAAATTTAGCTGCAAAACAGAGGAGCAAGGATAAGATGATTGATAGGCTCACGTTGAAGCTTAGGGCTTCAGAGGATATGAGGCTGGAATTGAAACTTGAAAAAAATGATCTCAAGTAATTTTTCTTAAGTTTATCCCAATTATCAATTATTATTAATAACTATATTCTATTTAGGAAACGGCTTGGAGAACTACAGACTAAACTTGCCACGGCCGATAAACAAGAATCTGTTTTGAAGAGTGAAGAGAAGGAAGAGGGAACTGAAGCTCCTATTATAACAAGGGCCGATGTATATTGTGATAGCTGTCTTCGAAATGTTCAGGTATTTCTTTTGCTTATTTATTAGCAGTAAATAGATTACAGTAGACATTTAAACACAAACGACAAATGGGTGAATTGGTTTTTGTTACTTCTAAGAAACATTTTAATAAAAACCTAGAATCTATATTTATTAAGATAAAAGCTTCATCTCTTAACCTAAAATTTAATACTAAAGCAGCAGTAGCAGTAGTAGTAAAGCAAGCACGGTTTACTCTTATCTAGACGCTGGGCTTCCCCGCAAGCCTTAAACTTCTGGAAGAATCCAATAGAATCCGCATCACTAACCTAACCTATCTTAAGCATTCTCCAATACTTAAATTATAATGATCACAACACCTTTTAAGCCAGCCATTTTTTTTCATAGCTGCAAATGGTGCACGTCCACCGGGCGCATTTGGACGGGGCGCAATTTCAGAAATTAAAATTTATAAAAAAATTAAAACTTTGAAGAAAAAAATTAAAAAGTGTTCCTGTGTCTTCATTTTCATCTATTAAAGGAATTCATTCTTATTACAACAATTTATTTTTCCAGTTTATTTTCTCGATAAAATTTCTCGGGCACAAGAAATTACACAAATTTATCCAATTTCTTCTGCCCCTGTACTTTCTCATGCTTAAAAAAGGCTTAAATTTAAATTAATATTCTCCAGTAATATAATATTTCTTCTGGAAGTGAATTAGCTCAATTCCTTTGCATCTAGAAAATCATCTTTCTGTCGAATGGGACGCATTTCACCCTTTTTATAGTTTTAGCCGAAAGGCATAGATTAATTTAGAGTGCCTGCTGAGGGCCAGTAAGTTAGATAGATTAGAATATGACAGAATAATTAACTTTAAGCATTAGTTAAATTTATATTTAGATAGATGGTAAGGAAATAAATAAATGCTTTTAAAAAAAAAATAGGGTAACATATTATCACGGTCTTTATCGATGACTTCGACCAGCGCGGTTTTTTGTCTCCAGGATGTGAGGCTTGTTCTCCCACATTTGAAATCATTTATTCAAACTCGAAAGAATTGCATTACACCACGAATCCCACGTTTCAGGGAAAACATTTCTAATATCCATTTTTTATTTTAGACCCTTCCTGATAAGGATTCTGTACTAAAGGACATTGTAAAGGAATGGGAAGAAAAATACGCAAGTGTAATTGAAGAAAATGAAAATCTAAGAGTTGGAATGCATGAAATATTAGAAAAAATAAGAGAATACGATGGTAATTATTTTTATTTATAACAGCAACAAAAGTATGATATTTAAATAATTTAGCTTCCTCTGATCACATAACAATCGATTGCTCCATACTGGCAAAACTTCTACATGCTTTGGATGCGCGCAGTATAAGTGGCTGGTACCATCCCGCCATGAGAATGCAGAATGAATTAATTGCAATAAGGGAACGTGAGCAAGCCCTACGTGAAAAAATAAATTTAGTTGAAAAGGCTGCACAAACAAAAGATTCTGGAACGCCTAAAAAGGTACAAATTGTCCAGGAATTGCAAGAAATAACAGAAGAGGAAGTTGAAATTGATGAAGACGAAAAATCGCAGGATGAAGTAATAAGTGCAGATCCCGATACATATGTTGTTGATGAACCAGTTCCGCCAATTGAAGGTAATACGTTGCAATCGGAAGATTTGTATCCTTTAATTGTTGAAAAGAAGGCGGAAAATGCTTCAGCCAGAACACAACTATTAACAACCACTGAAAAATATCGAGATTTACAGTTAAAAGTTGAGAAATTAAAATGTTTCGAGGTGCAATTTCAGGAAATAGTAGAAAAAATGAAGGGTTCTGATAGTGAAATAACAAAGTATTGCTCCACCCTTGCAGAAAGGACTTCCGAACAAGAAATTCAACTAAAAATCCAAGAAAAGAAATATGATTTTATGAAGGAAGACTTTGATCGAGTTTTAACTGATTATAAAAATTCCGAATCGACAAATATTATGATAATAGCAGATCTTAAGAAACAAATCAATGACAAGAAGCATGAGTTAAGCATTGAGAAAACAACTGATAATAGTAAAGCTAAAACTCCAAAACAAGATGAAAGAGATGTAGTTGATGTTCAGAAGGAATTATTTCATGCCAAAGCTCAAGTTGCGTTTATTGTCGAAAAGTTATTCTCTGGGAATATACCAGAATTTTGTATAGAACTTGAAAATAAAACTGAAGGTATTATGGATTATGGAGTGATTACAGATAATCTGCAGGTAGATTATATAACATCTGATGAGTATGATCGTATAAAGATTGAACAACAAAAAGTAATTAACAATTATAATGATATGAAATTGAAATGTAAGCAACTTGAGGAGCTCTTAACTATCGCACAAGATCAGGTTTGTTTTTAAATTATTTGTTAAATATTTTTTAATTGTTTTATGTTCCTGGATTTTTACATTTTTGAAAGTCAATAACAATTCGATTTTGTTTTTTCTGTTGCGTAAGAGAGTATTATATCAATTTCAGACCTTTTCTTCAATTTATGATTTACTATTTTTTTTATAATAGACTTTAATTTCTGACTAGATAATATCTATTGATAACTTAACTCTACATGGTTAACCACATCCACGGAGGTGTTATTTTAAAAATCACTTTAGTAACTTCATATTTTGTTCAAAAAAGTACGGTATATTGACTTCTTTCGTAATAGTGCACCCCTACTATTACTTCAGCATTATCATTATCACATTTATAAAGAGAATTAGATTATCATTATCAAAGATTTATAAAGAGAAACGGATTACCTTCCAACTGAAACATCATCTATTCCTTAAAACTACTAGTATGATATTCATCCGATCATGACTTTTTCCGAAGATGCTACCATTTCTTGAATAGTGGTCTCGGTAGTGAAGAGTCTTAAAGTTCGATTTCCATCCTTTACATTCTGCCACTAGATCTTGCTACAAAAGTAATGTATTCGTTGATATGTTAAAGAAGCCTCTTCTAAGCTCTATTCTTCCGCATAAAAAGCCTCAAAAGCTGTTAGAATTGTGCTTGCACGAATCAATTCAGCTTTAAAATTGATGAAATAGAAATGTGGATCACGAAATGTAGGGCTATGACTGACGAGTCTAAACCAGAAAAGAAAATTTCTGTATAGTTTCGATAACGAACCGAAGCCAAAAGAAATCACATAATATTCTTTTGTATTCGTTTCTTTTAACTAAAAGTTCGTCTAAATTATGGACCTTGCCTGACAATGGCAATAAGGTCCATGGTCATATCCAAGGCAAAATTTATGTGCACCAATAGGATGATGTTGGCGTTAGCATGTCTCAAAAATCGAAACTGATTATGTGTGTGGATTTTTTATCGAAGTAAAAGAATACCATCAACCAGCTCCGCCATCTCACGCTTCTATATTCTGCTTTCTAAACGAAAATTTAGCATTTATGGATGACGATTTGAAGCCTTTGAAGGCATGAAACAAATTTCGCAGGAGAAATTGGCTTTGCAACTGCTTTTAAATACTGCTAATTTTTATGTGGCAGATCTTAACTTAGGAATTACCGTTAGTTGCTTGCGTCCTGGTCTAATGTCCAGTAGTAAGCTTAGCTTGGAGGATAGAATAGATAAGAGGTAGTCTCGGCAGCTGCTGATGGAGATTTAGAACAAGGATTTTCGCGAGAGTTAAAATATACCAATTACAGAAAGTTGCTCCAAAGTCAAATTTTTCTATTTGTGAATAAATTCCTTGAATGTAGCGTAGGTAGAAAGTTCGAATTCTAGGCTGTAAGGGCTAGTCTTATGTTGAACAGTAGCGTTAATACTTTAATATGTCAGTACGTTTACACAGTGGTTCTGTAGATGGATGGTGACCAAATGGAGTCATCGCCAATTAGTTTGAGGTGGTTTTGTATCACAATGTCTCAGATTTCTTAGAATACAAAATTAATTTAGGTTTTGTTAGATCACTGTTTCTTTAATTGGGCAGAATATATGTAAGGAAAAACATGCAAAAGTAATGAAACGGATGGTACAGGAAACATAGTCCAAAATTGAAATGCGTGTTTTTAAAGGAAGCATAATTTATTGTAGTTTATTTTCAGATTAAATCCCAACAAAAACTTATTTCTGAAATAACCGATAATCACATCGAGCTGCGACATTTAGTTGCTGATCTGCAAAGTAAAAGTGAAGATAAGTTTCTAATATCGAAAGCACATAGGGATTTAGAAACATGTAATTACTGTTTATATTGGGAATATTTTTAATAATTATTTCCAATTATAGCAAAAAGAGAAATGGCAAAACTAAAAGAAGATAAGGAAAAACTTGAAGATGAACATTTCAAACTAAAATCAAGACTGGCGGAAGTTGAAAAAGAAAATCATAAAACACTTAAAGAAAATGCTGAAATATTTAAGAATAATGATTTAAAATTGAGGTAATTGAAGTTAATGATTTATCTTTAATATTAAAAAAAAATATTTTAATAGATTTCTCAAAAAATCGGTTAATATTCTACGTGAAAATTATTGTAAGTTTACACCACTTATACTTTTGGCTGATTTTGTATCTTCCTATTCAATGTACATGAAAAAGTCTAAGGTTGAAGATGTATCGGACTTTTTAAAAAAAATAGATGATACTACTATATCCAAATTGTCTGCTTCAAGGGAGGAATTAAAGTCTGAAGATCTTGTTAATGTAAGTAAAAAAATATTTTAAAAAATGTGTTTTTTGTTAAAAAAAACAAATTTATGCAGCTAGTAAAATATGAAACAAAATGCAACTTCCTTGAGAAGCAATTAATAGACTGTAATAAGAGAAATGAAACATTGCAAGCAGAATTAGATCAATGTAGACTATCGATTGTTAAGGATAGTGAACATTGGAAAACTATACAAGCACTTTTTGGTGACAATAAAAAATCCGAAGTGCAATCTAAAAGCAGTCAAACTATTATTGGTAAGTTTTTATTATATTGTACATGTTTTTGGTATAAGACTCTAATTTCTTTCCAATTTTTAGGATATCAAATATTATTTATCATAATCATAATAACTACAAAAAATAATCTTTTTCTAGAATACTCTGATGCTTCAACAAACACCGATATCATTGAAGAAGAACCAGAACAAGCACAACAACCAATTCCAGTAGCAGCACCAAGAAAAACACTTCAGGAATCTCCAAATAACTCATCATCCGCATCACCTGTTAAAGCTACTGAAACAAAAGCGAATAATATTATTTATTTAGAAAATCAACTTGAAAAGGCCATGGAATTAGCTTCTACACGTAGTACTCTTCTTTTTGAAACTGAGAATAGGTAAGAAAACTGTTTTCCTGATTTTCAATATTTTATTAAACGAATTAAAGAATTCGTACATAAATAGATTGAATCGACTGTGGGACTATCTTCGACAATCAGTATTTTAACACTCGCACAGCATGCAGCAGTGCATATGTATGCAAAGTTGATCGCTGCCTCAAATTTAGGCCAAGTATCCTTGGTTCTTCCTTCTTTGTCCTTACTTACCTCCTTGTCCATCTCTTCAACCGGAATCCAATCCTGGCCTTTCGCAAAAACTCGGTCCACCGGGTTCTATTCCGAACCGATATCGACGTTTGGTATCTTGAGCGTGACCCGAACTATGACCTTCTTCCAATGAGGGTATGGTCTGTTCTGTTATCACATTCCATAAACTCTACCGCCAAGGACTTTCCAATCATATTCTTCTTCACTCATGCGATCCAGATGTCCTGCCTACTGAGCTTGATTCTTTCTGATTCATGATAATGCTCGTACATCTCATTATTGTAAAGTCTCGGGATCCTCGCCTTCGGCTATTTGGCGTATCCGTATGTGTACATTGGTAAGAACATTGTCTTATACAGTAGCAGTTTGGATGGCATGGTTAGATGCTTAGATTTGCAGACGTTGATAGAATATTGGCTTTTAGCAACCGTGGACGTATTTCCGGCTCTTTACTTTAGTGGCCTGAGTTTTCCAAGTAATCTTGCTATCCAGGATTACACCTAGGTATTTTGCTTCAATTGAAAAATCTTAGATTATCCAATCTAAATTTGGAGCTTTACATTCAGCTTCTATCCCATTACCTTTAAATAATGAACACTAAAATAGGGTGTCGCTTGAATTAAGACTTTCAGGTAAAATAAAAATAGGAATGTTTTCCGTAGAACACTCCTTATAAACAGAGATCTACTTTTCACTGGGTTTTTACCATGCACAATATCTACTTTTCAGATTAGCAGAATCTAAAGTAAAAATTAAAGAAATGGAAAATATTATTGAAGCTAAAAGTGAAATGTTAAGAGAACAAATGGATAAAACATCAAATGCTGAAGAGAAGGCTTTCCAAAGAAGTACGGGCATAATTGAGGTACTTTTTTTACAAATTGATGAATAATATTATGTTTACCAAATTATCCTTTTTTATGTCTAGTCAACAATCGCGTCCCTTCAATCTCTATTAACCGAAAAAGACAACACTTTAACACACTATCAAGAACTACTAAAAGCCGAACGTGAGCAATATTCTCGAGCTTGTGATAATTACGATAAAGAATTAATTTTAATAAAGAAAACTAATACTGATTTAGAAGAACAATTAAAATCAAAAGAGACAAACATTATGGAATTGAAATCAAATTTAGAAACATTATCAAAAACACGAAAAAGTTCAAAAGATGAATTATCACTGGAAGAGGATTTAGCAAAGCTTGATATTGGTGATATTGTTGAAATGTCTGATGAAAAAATTGAAGAAATGTTTATGGATGAAAGTAGACTATTAAAATCGGAAATATTAAGTGAAACACCGCCATCACAGCTAGATGAATCGGTTAATAGGCTTGTTCTCCAGCTTCAACATCATTTAAAAGAAGCAAAAAATCGAGAAATATTTTGGGAAAAATCAATTCGAGCTAAAGATGAAGAAATTGCGCTTCTTAAAGAGAAGTAATTTTTTTAATCAATTTCTTATTTAACTATAATAAACAATACACATTATTTTTACAAGACTTACATTACTGCAAGAACGAGAAAAGGCAGAATCGCTTAATAGTCCAGAAATAGAACAATTACGTATTTTGCTTGAAGAAAAAGATAAACATATTAGTGATCTAATGGAGACACTCACTAGCTTTCATGTAAGTTTACACTATTTTTGGTATTATGATTATTATTTGCAATTACCTGAGTGATGAAATTCAATCTTTGGCAGGAAATACACTTTTAAATTCGTTTATTAAAGGTAACATTCCTTGCAATCGTAAATGATACACGAAATTTTATAATCACTTGTAACTTTTATATGCCCGATTTGGTAGATATTGGCCACTAAAAAATAATCATTTTAATTGAAATTCGCATCTTTTAGTAACAATAGCTTTTTTAAAATAACTTGTAAAAGTTCATAATAGATTCTTTGGTATACATAGCATTCGCATTTTTTGTCATTTTCAAGCTGTCGTCTTCTGTCTCTATAATGGCAAATTTTAGAATATCTTCCCAGTTGCTGCAGGTAAAAACTATTTGAATAACTTTTGTTTTACAGGAGATCTTTTTCCATTGTATATTGTAGGAGTACATGTTGTAATACCTTTCGATAGAACGTCTTGGATGACCGTATGACTTTCTTACGACCAAATTTTCACTTACATATGTTTGTCAGTAAGTCGGCGCCTTTCCAATAGCTCAAATTATGTCGTTCTTTAGCTGCTAGATTGTTTTTACTTTGTGAACGTATATCCGTAAGTGTATGCATCCAGAGGAAATAAAAGGCTGTGGGAATGAATAGAGCGGGCTAACTGATGGTGTAGCTATACATTGCCGAGCAGAGCATTTATTTCGGTAGAACAATCGCTATGATAATAGGTATAATATTTTGTCAAGGCTGCTACATGCCTACGATGGCTCAAAAGGTCAATAGTGAACCTTTTTTTATATTTTATCTAGCCACGATGTGTCATTTTTCGAAACTCTGATTCAAATGGCATGTATTCAAGAAGGGGCCGAATAAAATATTTATATTTCACAACCTTTCACACATATTGAATACGGTATTATGTTGATACACCAATAGCTAAATTATATTCGGGTATGTTTATTTGGCACTTATTCATCTTATTTACTCAAAAATCTCCAATGGCTTTAATTCCTTGTAGTGCGGTCATACAGCGAAAGCTTAAAAGCCGGAACACAACAAAGCTCACTTTAAAACGAGCCATCAATTTTCTATCGGCATTTCGTTTTGTTTCGAGACATGTAAAGAAAAAATACTCTTTAAAATAGTATAAAATTTTTTCCCTGATGTCTCCTGCAAGCGAACTTTTTTGACCTTCGCGTAAACAACCAGACACCAAATCGAATTTCAATTTACGAATGCCGACATTTAGTTTTGCTACTAACGTTTCTTCAATAGATAATCCACTTCAGAAGTGATACTCAATCCCAATCAGACCCATTTTCGATCTCTTTGGGCGAGTTGTAATAGTACATTACGTTGTCTCCGCTCTCGTCCGTAAAGGCCTTCTTACTGCCCGAGATGCGTACCGTCCTTTTTGTCACGAATGCGCCATCAATTTTATCATTGAATAAGTCGAACACAGACTTGATGATGCATATTTTTCTGACAGTTTCTTAAAGTAAACCAACAACGCACTTTCTGGCGCCGCCTTCACATTTCTTTCCACTTTCCAGTTTTGAAATTTATCGTAAGCCAGTAAATATCGTGCCCGCGATTTTTCAGGAAGCAAATCACAGTAACTCGAAGCAGAACTGTAAAGTCTTTATAGCCCGCTAGGTAGGGCAGTAAAGACTTTACAGCCCGCTCTCTCGGAAAGGTCTAAAAAGTGCCACTTACCGCCCTGAAAAGAGGTACGGTAGGCACTTACAGCGCACGTGTGACAAAAAATGTAATTATTGCAGGGTTCATCAATGGTTCGATCATCGTGCAGAGTTCACATTTTAATTTCATTTGATTGCCATCTTATATCAAAGTTAAAATTTTTTGAAATCCAAACTGCCCACCTTCCGATTAGCTTTATAGGAAATTACTAGTAATTAAGTGTTATTTTTAGGAATAGTTCATTATTTTAATTTAGTAAGTACTTATGTTCATTGAATAAATTCATCATTGGTAGGCAATTAGTAAACCAGTCATGAGTAGCAACTAGTAACCATATCACATTTTCTTTCTTTCCATAAATAGATGCATTAACACCTCTAACAACGTCATTTTTTTCTAATTGATGCAATATATAATGTCTTCGTATGAGAGACTTCAAACTTGGTATATATACATTTTTTTTCTACATATTAAATTAACGAAATATGTATAACGAAAACTATATCTTCATCAATCTATTGATCTATTTTAAAGTGTTTATCTAGAGCACACGCAAGTTAAACAATTTTGAATAGACAGTGAATTGCGAGTTTCGATCTACTTCATTGTCGCTTGCAATATTATTTTGCTCATCGTACGAACATTATTCCAATAGAGCCTGAATACCTCTAACCACACACTACATTTTAAACTTTATTGTAAAAATAATTACAATAGTAAGTAAAAGAATACAAAGCATAAAACTTACATTGACAGAAAATATATATAATTCGCGGCTAATTGTAAGTTATGTATGATATATGTACCTCGGTCCTTTTTATGCACTGGTGCAGAATCGAATCAATGCGTTTTTATCCCAATCTGTAGTCTTATCCTTAATTACTCAAAGCACTAAATAAAGCACACTATAGTTTGCTGGGCGAAATCAAAACTCAAACATACAGCTCATCGTGAAGAAGGTGTCAATATACGACATTAGCTGTGTTCCAAAATTCGAGCAAAGTTCTCGCAAGCAGTTGGCTTCTACTCGTAGCTACTCATGCCTTTGTTGAGAAGTAGGAACGAGTAGAAGCCAACTGCTTGCGTGAACTTTGCTCGAATTTTGGAACACAGCTATTATTATTACTCCTTAAGTAGTCACAACTTTTCGCAAAGTACTCTATAATGTAGAAGTATACACAATAAATCATTTAATTTGTGTGGCTTCTTCTTAATATTGAATAATAATATTTAACACATGTTGCAATTAATGTATGGATGTTTTCATTAAAATCATATCGAAACATCAGTTAACAATACATCAAACATTTTTACTCTATCTCCACAATATTCTATTATAAATAAAATTCGTACTAATTAAAGAAAGAATTCGTACTAACTTAAACATTTTTTAGGATGACCAGCAGCGCTTTATCAATGAAACATCACTATATTCTGCAGATCAAGTATCACAACTTGGTGCCGATCTAACACGTTTAGAAAATTCAAATAAAATTTTAAACACTCAAATCGAGGCGTTACGTCGACAGGTAACTAGCTTAACCCAACGAGAGAAGCAGGCCAGAGATCTGGCAAATTCGTTAAAGACACAATTAATTAAACGTCCAGTAGTTTCAATTAAAACGGAATTGAATTCTAGAACTAAAATGGAACAGCTGCAAAAACGTATTTCTCAGTTAGAAACAGAATTGAGCGAAGCTAGAAAGGAAATTAAGCAGCAGCAAGGTGTTATTGATGCTAAACGAGCTAAGAATGCATCTGAAGTTAGTCTGTGGGAAAAGCAGAAACGTTGGCAACAAAATGCTGAGAAACTAAAGACTAGATTGGAAGAAACTGAAACTGCCTTACAGAAGACTCGTTCTTTACTAAATGCTGCCAAAAATACGATTTCAAGACTGGAAAAAGATAAACAGACGAAGGAACTTAAATCTAAAGGTAATATTTTCATTGGTCCATTTTTTTGTTTTTGTGGTTTGTTGTTTCTAATTATATACATATAGAATGGTAATATCTGTTGTACAATCAAAATACTCGAAGTAAAAACAAAACTACAGGGCAGATAATCATTGGGGAACGCTTACCCTTAATGTACGACATCACTACTCTGTAAGCATCCCCCCAATGAATTACAATCCGCTTTATTGTACAGGCTCTTAAAGTGCTCCTTTTTACTCTTTCGGATGCCATTTCTAAGCCCTGTTCTCGCCTCCATAAGGAGTCCCTGAAATTCTGGCCGTTGCCGCCCTCGCTGGCAGCGCCTTCTTGCCTTTGGGCAAACCCTTCGACGATCCTCGATTTCATCATTCTACCAGAAGTTCGGTGGACGTCTCTTCAGGGTTTTGGGCGTTGAGGCATGGACCCTTTCATTACACCCCACTCACCCGCCATTGAAAGTTTCTGGCAATCGAGTCACTGAAGGTTAATGTCTATCCTCTTTTATCTTTTTGAAAGGTGTTTTGACCACCGCTATTTGCCAACACTCTGGGTAGTTGCCCTCATTTTTTTTTATGTGAAAGACTCGAAGTTCGTACTCGGGGTACTGTCGACAACCTATTTTTCGTTTAGAGTGAAATGTCGAACAGCAAGCTTTAGTCGGAAGATAGTGAAGGGAGAGAGAGAAGTGAGGGAAGGAACTGCCCACAACCAAGTCGCGATATTTTTTTGTTCCACCTACTTCCAACCATTACTATCACGACTCTGGCATTGGGGCATCGAGAAACAACTTGCTGGAGTGTTATGCCTCCTGAAACGAGTTGAATCTCAGCTAGCGGGCTAGCGGAAGGATATGACAGGAGGAATCAGGAATGTAAAGAGGGAAGAAGAAAGAAGTAAAGTTATGTAGGTGGGGAAAGTGGGAAGGGCGAAGTCCGTGGTGCTGCCGGGATTCGAACCCGGGACCTCTGAGATGGTCAGCCGCCTTACTCCCTAGACTACCGAGGCCTCATTGCAACCCACCCTCCTCTAACCCGGTTAAAAATGGCACTATCTAATGGGCAGGCTATTCTTGCTTCATAAATGATTTTTGGTCGACTGAGTAATTTTAAATTATATCGAAAGTTGGCGTATCTCTCTGTGAATAGTTTTCTGCATTGAATAATATTCAATACTGGCGAAGAAGTCCACAAACGGGCGTTTGCTCGTTGAGTTTTCCCCGTTTGACACCAATTGTTTCATTCCTACTCAGCTTCCTCGTGTTTAAGATGTTGGGATTAACTGATATTCAATAGTCACTTTACAATCAATAACATCGTTATTTTAACAGCTTTACTACCTCTAGAACAATAAGTTTAAACTTCACAACATATACTTTCTATTATTTTTAAAAAAACTTCTGTTATTAAATAATTATCAATTAGTTCCAGTAACACAGTGTTGTCGTGTGCCGTCCTGCCCAAATCTTGTATTTACAAAATTTCGATGTTCAGACTCTCCAGATTCTTATTCTGCAGGAAGCGAGTGTAACAGTCCAACTAAAAAACACTACATAAATCACTACAATAGAGCCGCACTAGATTTCTCTGAATGCAATAAGGAAATAATCGGCGCCTTAAAAGCACGCATAGAATCACAGCAAAGAAAAATCGTAGCCCTCGAGCTAGAAGGTAAAGGATCGAATGCATTAGTTAGTGAGCTTGAAAGACTGCAAGAGAAAGTGACCGCTTTGGAGGCTCAAAGTATCCGTTTAGAAGCTAGAAATCTCCAGCTACAATTAGATAACGATCTAGTACGTCAAGGCGATGAAGTTGATAGACTTCAGAAGAGGATAAAACATTTGGAAGAGTATGGTCAACTTTACTATATTGTTAGTTGGATAAATTTGTCTTTTTTTAGTTATATTTTAGCTTTAAAGGAAGAATTAGCTCAAGCTGAAGCACAATCGGTTAGACTGCCATCCGATAGCAAGTCTTCAAACTCGAATCCTGAACAAACAATTTTGGCCCTGAAGAGAATCATTGAACGTCTTCGGGTTGAAAATAAGAACTTGAAAGAAGGAAGGCGTGGTTCTGACCATCGAGTAAAGGAATTTCAGGAGAAAAATCAAACATCTGAAATATCAAGACTTCAGCACTTATATGCAGAATCGCTAGACAAGATTTCGTCATTACAAATTGAATTACAACTGAAATCTGGATGTTGTTCAATGTGTAGAGAGAAATCTGTCAGCAGCTTAGATGTATACTTAACATAATAATAAAGTGAAACCATTTTTATACTGTTGCAATATTTTTAGGGTGGTGGAGATCTTATGAATGAGCTGAAAATAGTAAAGGAACAACTCGTTAAAAAAACTCAGTTGTTAGAGAAGGCAAAAATTCTTTTAACTCGAGCTGCTGCTAAGGAAAAGAATCTAAAGGAGCAGGTAAATAATTGTGTTGCAGCTATTTTTGGAAGATTTTCAAATTCCCCTACTCTTTACGTACGTACAGGTTGCAATATGGAAACGAAAATGTTCTGAACTCCAAAATGTGCCCGTTATTGATGAAATAAGCGAATAAAATGAGACTTAATATAAACGTATTTATTAACCAACATAAATATATTAATCAAAGAAATAAATAATCATACATTTTTTACTGCAAAAAATTGCTTGCTTAGCTTTTTTATTTATATAGTCCTTATGTACGATGTCCCGACGATTACTGCAGCGCCAGTCTGGGCAGCGTCTGGGCATGCTGTGTATGCCGTACTACTTCCGACGAAGCAGCATGCGTTATAGCATGAACGATCCCCATTGTTACTCTTGCATTGAAGGGCAAGGTGTACGACCCGGAATATGAGGAGAGTCCAAGGAGGTGCGACGGACTCTAGCGCGCAGCCAGTCCATTGCAGCATGGCAGAGGAAATAGGACGAGTCTACCAAGGGCCGATGGATTCATAGTCTCATACCAAATGTGAAGAAGTGTGCGGAGCATATCCTCTTTAAAAGCCCAAGAATTGCGGAGCACAGGACTGTGCTGGAAGCAGTCGCTGAAGCACAGCTACCACCTGAGAATTTCCTGGACCATATGATAAGGTCGGAGGATGTATGAGTGTGGGGAATAGTGGACATTGCGTTAAAAGGTAGCAACTAGAAGCTTTAGCATTATGAAACTCAAAGAAAAGAAATACAAAGACAGATAGCAGCTAGGTAGTTAGACTGTTCCGGCTCTGATGAGCTAGTTTTAGTCTGTTAATTTTTATTAAAGTTGAGAGTTCTGGGTCGTCAAAAACCTCATATAACTCGCTGTCGCATCTCCTTCGCCATATTCCATCCTGAGAACTTTTCTCTCAAACCTGTTGACTCGTTCCTCTATGCCTCTATGGATCATAGTCGAAGTCTCGCTATCATAGTACAGTACTGGTCATATTGCTATTTTGTAGAGTGAAAATTTCATTTTTGTGCACAAATCTTGAGGGCAGTATTTGGTTTTGGGCATAAAAGGATCTATTAGATAATAGTGTTAACCTTCTAACACTGAAGGCGCACTTCTCAGCTGAGCTGAGAAACATTTACTACTGCTCTGTGGCTCAGCTAAGGCATGCAAACATAAAAAGATAACAAATATAAAAAAGACAACAAAGAAGGAGTGGGGCACACAAGGGGTCACGCTATATTAAAGAGATTCTTTTTAAGGACAACTTCACTTGTAGCCATGCTAAAAACACTCATAGTTTTGTTTACATTTATAAGCATGCGATTTAAGGCTCAAACAGAACCAATCCGTTCCGTGATTGTGGCTACCGCTCCGTTCGTCTCATGGAAAATTTATGGAAATGTCAAATTTCCAACTTTTAAAAACGGAGGGAATGGATTGGTTCTGTTTGAGCCTTTACAGGTTCGTACATGCCGTAATTGGTGTTAGAGGAGTTAATATGCAAGAGAGGTTCACCCCTCTCCAGCCAGTAGTATGCGTCGAGTTATCTCTTCCTTTTCCTTGTATCTTTTTTTAACTGTAGACCCAACGTGGACTGTTTTATCGACTAAGGTTATCTTCGTCGATAGTTATATTTCTTCCCATTCTAAATCTTTCAGCTTTGGACTGTTGCATAACCTTTGTTTTTTCTTCGTTGATGTTTAGGCCTATAAGCCTAAGCTTCAATTCAAACCAACAAATAAATACAATGCTAGTGATAATCGTAGGTTTATTATGCAAACCAAATGAAAAAATAATAATATTGTAACAATTTTAATTCAAGCTTATTTATAAACTAAAGAAATGAAAATAACTGTTTATATAAAGTAGCAGGTTATAAGTGCAATTTTACATAAAATATAAATTTTTTTAATCTGTGTGCTTTAATTTTAGGTTGTTTTAAGTGAGGTCGGCACTTGCGGTAATCCAAACTCGTCAACCTGGATTCCATCCTGAAAAATTATTGCAATATAGCAGAAAAAAAATTTAATATTAATTACTTATGAGTGTACTTTTGTTCTAATGCTATCCGCTCCTGGTTCTCTATCTGGAGCCGCAGGCGCTTTAACAACGTCATCCAAGTAGCTGGTGTCATCGTCTAAAGCAATTTCATCACCTAATGCATCCAGTTCTGCAGCCAATTCATCATCATCCAATTCTGGCATTCCGTATGTGCGACCAAGGGCCTCTTGGACTTCATCTGCTTGCTCTAACATATCAGCCATATCGTCTTGAAGATCCTAATTATATTTCTTATAGTATTTATATCATAAAAAAATGCTATATTCCTTACATCAATATCGTCAATATTAATGTTCTTGAACTCTTTCTTCATCTGCTTAACGCCATCCTTCATGGCAACCACGGTGGATTGAGTATCCTTTAATGTCTGTGCTGCATAATTGGCTTGCTCCATGTTAAACGATTGATTTCGCAAACTATCAAGTTGTTGTTCGTACCTTTAAAAAATATATTTAGCATTTTTTATTAGGAATGACGTCAATATTGTTGATTTGATCAATCACGGATTATTACATTTTCTTCTGCTTCAATACTCGCATCGCTTTCTGCTTAATTGAATTCTTTGATGGCCCTTCTCGCATTTTTGCCATTTGCTCTTTGTATTTACGCAGCTCATTGTCTAGTTTGTTAATTTTTTCTTCAATGTTGTTCGCGCGAGTATCGACCTAGGAAGGAGGAAGTACTTTTAGTGATTCTTTTCTTAGATTTGCTAAATTCATAAACTTACGCCGGCTATGCAGTCGTTAAGATTTGGTGGTGGTTCTTTTGGTTTTGCTTTTCCGAATAAGCGATTCATTTTTGTTGGAAATTAGTAAACGCAGAAAATTTTGAATTAAAAACTACGACAAACCTTGCAACTTGATGACTAAACTTGAAACAATTGTCAGAATTTGACAGCTGATGACACATTTATATGTTAAGGATGTTTTCAAATTTGTAATGAAACGTTTGTTTTATGAAGGTGGGTGGACAATTTTTTATTTAACCGTTTATTTTACAGATTCGTTTATTATTATCCTTCTTTGCCTCTATTGGGAGCATAGGGCTTCCACAATGTTTCTTCATCGGACGCGGTTTTTGAGCTGTTCTTTTAATTTCAACCCAGGTTTTGTTACAATTTTTAATTTCTTTCATTACAAGTTTTCTCCATGTGTTTTGGTCGACCACTATACTTCCTTGCAAATTTCAAACGAGGGCCCTTTTTTTAATGCATGTAGTGTAGCAGTGTTTGTCAACCGTTTACGATGAAGTGGAGAGAATCTTACATCGTTCCAGCAACAGGAAATGTCTGCGACCGCCTGTTTAAAGGAGTATCCACACACATCCGGGCCGTGCCCGGGACGTCACAGGGCCGTGTTCTGTCATGTGTGAAGGAGCCCCTGCCCGGACACAGACATGTGTGAACGAGGAAAGGAGTATCCACACATATTAGTGTTCCGTCAGGGGTTCCAAAAATATCGGTGCGTGCATTTTATACGAACTCGTTCACACACGTCCGTGTCCGGGCCGGAGCAAAATTCGAACGTCCCGGGCACGTCCCTGATGTGTGTGGATACTCCTTAAGGCTTCCATGCCTACGACAAGAGATACTTATTGACTAAACTCTCCCACCCTTTTTTGCATGATGTTCAAGTCCAGACCGGTACGAGCCGTAAAGGAATTATTTCAGCCGGCGTCATCAGCATGACCCTTAAAAAGGGATCCCTCAAAAGGTGTTCGCTAGAGCCGGAACAATCTAGCCGTCTAGCTATATAACTGCTATCTCTCCTTGCATTTCTTGCCTTTCCCTGTTTCTTTATGCTTCGTAATGCTTAAGTTTCTGGTGGATGGCCTCTAGCACCACTTCCATCATTCTCCACATATCTCCGCTCCGACCTTATCGTATGGTCCAAGATGTTCTCAGGTATTAGCTACACTTCAGCAACTGCTTCCAACACAGTCCTGTGCTCCGCAAACCTTCGGGCATTTAAAGAGGACATGCTTCGCGTTTTATTTGTCGTCCGGGCATTCCGGGAAGAACGGTGAATCATCCAACCTGAAGCGGTGAAGGTTTGCCCTATAACCTCAATGCCAACTCAGGAACTGCGGGAGGTAGTAACTCACTTCCATATACTCCTTTATAACCCATTTCTCCACATTTGGTAGGAGTCTATGGGTCCACCGACCCTTAGTAGACTCATCCCGCATTCTCTGCCATGCTGCGATGCACAAGCTGCGTGCGATATCATCGGCGAGCCCAGTAGCGACCGCTTCTCGCGGGAGGCGTAGCGTCAGTACTTCATCATACATGATGATCCACAGAAGAGGCACTAGGACGGAGCCTTAAGAAACTCCGCAAGTTGTCCTGCCTCCTGTCCTGTCCTCCCTTACTCCCTCGTCTGACTGTGTTGTGTCCTACCTACAAGGAATTCTATCGCAATGCGCACTAGATACTTCGGTGTATCAAGCTGTATCAACTTATCGACGATCTTGCTCCTCCTAACGGTTTTGAAAGCAATCTTAACGTCAAGGGTTATCAAAGCGCAACTCTTATTCACTTCCATTGCTGCCATTGCAAGGCTAGTCACCATATTGACAGCATCCGTTATCGATCTAGCCTTCCTGAAACCAAATTGCCTTTCCGACAAACCGCCTTCCCGCTCTCCGCTTGAGAGTAGTCTTGTGTATACCACCCTTTCGAAAAGCTTGCCCATAGTGTTGAGAAGACATATCGGCCTGTAGGTCGACGGGTCCTCTGGAGGTTACCTGGCTTCGGAATATTTTTTGCGAAAACGAACGCGCAACGCTAAGGTGCATAACTCGTACCAAAATAAAACTGACAATGAGTTATCTTGAACTAGATTCAAGTAAATTTCCAAGAAAAGGGCCGATCTTTGCGTCACCCCGGTTGAAAAACACTGATGTAGGGTGTACCCTATCCACGTTTATGTTCTTTTCTTTATCTGTTGAATGCACCTCTTTTTTAATCTAGCTACTATAACCCTATCGGAATGCGCTTTCCAACTGTTAGTTACATTCCAGATTGGCAAATTATCTATAATTATATTAAATACAGTTCTAATCTTTATTTTTAAAATTTAAAATTCTAAAATTTTGAAAACCAAAATATGACAAAAGTCTCCAATGCTTTAAAAAGAAATCGTTAAGAAAAAAAAACTGAAAAAGTCAGTTTGACAGTCGCCCACTTGTTGTACGTCTACAGAAGTAAAAGTTGCGCTGTTCTGTGGCAGTTTGCGGTAGGCATTTACTCGTTTTTTTAATCGGGTAATTAAGAAAAAAGCACTCAAAAATGAGCTGAACAATTTATTCTATTAGTTAAACAATTATTTAAAAACTACAAAAACTTCTAGTCAAATATAATCCTCATTTTGTCTCACGTGAGAGTGAAAGTGCATCTCTTGTCCAAGGTTAAACTACTAGTGGTTGTCGTTGCGAGAAGAAATGTGAAAATACAAACTACCTAATGACGTAGAAATCTCTATAATCTCGCTAATAAAACGATAATTGCTTTCCCAGCATCAATATCTACTTATGTTAAGAGTAAATATCAGCAATAGCTTGGGACAAATAACCATCCTAAGGTAAAAGTTCTCAGTTATATACCAGTTAATTTTCTCCTTTTCTTATTACGTTATAAATAATGTATAAACTCCAAGCTGATTAATTCAGTGTGCTCAAATGAAGCTTTCCTCGTATTACTACATAAAGATTAGTTGGCACTGTGACTTCGCATCGCATCTATACTCGTGGACAGTATACAATAGCAGCTCGTCGCGGTCGCAAGATTGTGATTCATGAGTGACAAAAAATATATATTTTTTTATTATTATTATAATTGAGTAGTTTATGCCCGAATATCAATATTTAAAGTGTTTTAAAAGTGATTTTTGTATAGTAATATGATATACAAATAAAAATAATATAGTATCTCAAGTTTTCATTGCAACGAGGAGGTGTTAAATATGGAATTATACGACCAAATCAAAATTTCGTCCTCCAATAACTCTCAAGATGCTGATGTGCCGTCAATATCAATGGACAGATTATATCCAGCATTGGTACAATGTTTTGGAATTATTATATGTGGGTAAGTGTAAACGAAGATTATTTTTATAAATATATATATAAATATAAATATATCATTACAATTCAGTGATTTACCGACTATAAATATTCATTATATCTAAGATTAAATTTGTCTCTGAAGAACAGTTATAAATGTCTTGTTCGTTCCGCATTTCTATCACGACTCTTTGTCATTACAAAAAAAAATGAAGTATTAAACAAGATATTTATCTTTAACATGTGGTTTGGATAAAATACCCAAGTACAGCGTCATTTGTTGACGGAATATATTAAAATCGATAAAATCCCCAATTCCAAAGTCTTTTTTCTCTTACATGCCAGGTGTATGTGCTCATCAATTACGTATTAATAGGATGAAGACCGTTCGCGTAGGTTAAAGGGTTATCAAAATTTAAAGCAACGTGACCTATAGGATTTAAAAGTTCGTTTTTTTAATTAGATTTTTGTCGTTTATTACTTAGAAAATAATCAACCGATTTTGTCTATAATTAAAATATTTTGTGTTACTTTGTATTATTTAAAATACACTGGAATATTATCTTAATTATTAGTTTAAAACATAGATTATTAACTTCGACACAATTTTAGAGCGTTGGACTTTATAGCGTAATAGAATAATATGTATGGATTATAAAGAATTTACTTTTTAGACAAGAAGCGAACTCAGTATTTAATGGACGCGGTAGTATTGGATGTGGTCCGCTCACGATAATCTGATTCTTCTTTTTATATACACTAGTCCTGGTAGGATTCGACCTCACCGTTTTATACAGGTTTCTTCCGCTCAGACCTTCCATTCGTTTTGCGCGCTAGAATTGTTTCTTGATACTTACAAGTTGTCGCAGCTTCTCCTAATATGCTAACTTGACGATAACAGCATTGTCGTGTAATTTATTTAGTTCTTCGTTTTTGTTAAAACTTCATTATGATAAGAATAATATAAGACTAAAAATTCGTTTAACTATTTTTCGTTTAAAAATTCTTAACTTATTGTTTCATCAGGGTCTACAGTTCTGACCCATATCATAGTGCAAGACTAATTCGTACATATGTTTAATACATCTGCTCTTACATCCTTATCACTACTTTTAATTATAGGTAGTAAGAATTATTTTTAAACATACTAATTATTTTATTTATGTATTTATGTATTGCCGATTTCACTCGCCTGAATTCTTTTCACTTAATTCAAAAGTCGTTCACTTTGTAATTGGTATTCCCGTTTTCACCTATTTTCAGTTGATGCGAAGCAATACGTTGCTCGAACAGCTGTCATAATTTTGTATTTTTGTTTAAAAAATTATAACCAAATTTGATGACATTTTTTAGTGGTTGTTTCTTTCGTAAAGTACATAGTTTGTATTTGCGTTATAATATTAATTAGTAAAATAATATGTTTAGATCAAGTGTTGAGTCACCAACCCACCAGTTGATCAAACTACACGAATCTGGTTTCCATGGCATCGGCTAAGTAGATGTGCCATCATTGTTTAAGGAATGTTTGACTTAACAATTACAAAGGTCATGAGAACAGCACTCCGAGAAGTTCAAAGATGGTGTACCAAGGAGGGCCTATCAATCAATTCAAAGGCCGTCCGGTCCTTCCAAACGCTACAAATTGGTCCTCGGTCTATGTATCCGGGCTACGACAGTTGAGTACTCAGACTCAGTCATATATCTGGGGGTAATGCCTAGACAAGAGACTGAACTGGACTACGCCATCAATAAAGCCACTAGGGCCATATGGGCAGATAAAAAGCTTTTGGGTAAGACATGGGATCACATGAACAAACGAAAACAAACAACAATCAGTAACATAACCTATATTTTCATCTTTCTCCGCCATTCAGCCAAGATTCGCAGAAAATTTTAGGTGAATTGCGAGTGAAATGAATGTACATACAAAAGTGAATGTGAGTGAATGCCAGAGAATATCGGGAATACCAATTTCAGTCACTCGTCGGATGTCTACGGATGAGTGAATCCGGGATTATGGGCAATAATTTCTAAACTTTTATTATTTGTTATATCAGGCTCTTCCCTTGAATGGAAAAAATCATATCTCAACCGAAGAACGCAGATTACTTAACTATCTAATTTCCTTTCAAATGAAATTGAAGAATCTTCCGGTGAATATGCCGCATCTCTTTTAGACAGACGACCTCAAAATACTACTACGCTATATTGTCATTAAGTCCCAAAACTGACGTATCCTTTATTCAGTCGAAACTCAATGTATTACAAGACTGGTGCACCACCACTCAATTCTAACTTAACACCTTTTTTTACTCTTTTCTCGTAAAAATAATATAGCAGTATTATTATCTCAACGACAAGTTATTGAATCATGTTGATCAAATTGTCGATCTAAGTGTTGTCCTAGGCAAAAAAACATAATTTCAATTTGCACAATGATAATATCACTGCCAGACCCAATAAATTTCTTGGCTTTAAAGAGAAGAGTTAAAGAACTCGAAAATGTATGGGTTGCAAAAACGCCCTATCCTGGAATATGCGTGTCCGATTCCAATAGGATACATTTGTCGGAAGCAGCAACATGGTTGAATCAATTCAGAAGAAATTTCTTCTTTTTGTTCTGAGAAATCGTCGTCCGACTATCAAAGTTGACCACTACACGGACTACCCTACACGGTCATGCTCAAAGTGTTGGATCTTACGTCGCTCTCTGGTGGAGAAAACACATCTAGTTGAGGTTCACGGTTGATCAACAACATTTTCACGCACAACAGCAATATTTTGTTTCGGACAAACAGTTTTTGGTCTCCTAACCTTGCCAAATCGAGAAAAGAACCAGTTTTTTAAAATTGTTCACTAATTTTTTTTAAGTTGTTGCCTCATTTGGCCGATTTTATTAACATAGAAAATGACAAATTTTTCAATTGCTATTTTTTAAAGATCGCTCCTTTTATAATAGGAGTCGATGACATTTATCACTATTCGTTCTTGGATCAATTTGCTAATTTTTTATTAAACATGTCAAATAATATCACAAATAAAACAAAAACAACATACTACAACCAAACATCAGTTTCTCACCTCTAGGATTCTTCTCGGCTTCTTCAGAACGAGTCAAGAATATACTCTAGCATCTCTTGTTTGGGCGCTTGACATCTATTGCTTCTACTACTACCGCTTTGGAGAATCAGTTCATAGGGCTCATAAATTTAAAAATTATACCTCTTCTCAGCTAGTTATAACGCCAAAGTCTGTGTCAGTGGCATCTCATTTAGTCAGTCCAGTAGAAAAACGAGCAAACATCCGAAGTATTTTTATCGCTTCCTTCATAGTAAAGGTACAGTGCCATCTTCTTTAGCTTGACATAAAACAGATGCTGGAAACTGTCTGAGATTAAACTCCAACTGCACCGGGACGGACATACGGAAGACTCAAGTTCTGCACGTAAATGAAATCAACGATAATGTTTGGTCTTAACCTCAGTATTTGCACTCCTCTATTTTAATTTTTGGCATATTTATTTTTCGCCCTTTCTAATGTTGAAATCTCACTTATTAACCGTTGTTTTTGCAAGCTTATTAAGGTGTGGAGATTTTCTGTTAAACTTTAATTCCTCACAAGTGTAATAGGTGTGCTTTTTGGATCAATCGCAAATGAAAATATTGCTTGAAGTCGTACGTAAGTGTAGCATCACACTCTTTGGATTTCCGAATAATTTATGTAAATTGTACAACTTCCTCTTTATTTTTTTGCAAACTTTTGGGCTCAGGTAACAAATGTTATGAGTAATGAAATTCATGAAGCGAAAAAATATGGGTGCAATCAAATATGGGGTCGAGTACCTGATTTTTTGCGAGACATAAATTATTTAGTGCCTCATTACGCCCTGTTCTTTACATTTTTGTATGGTTATGATTTTAGTTTGTAGGTTTTCTTTTTTTTTACATTTTCAACATCAATCAGATCCCTGAAGAAAACTGACCCTTTTAGTCTCTTTCTCTCTACAGTGTTTTCTTTCAAGTTGCTTGCAAGACACAAAATCTTTAATTACTTAATAATGTCTTAAATCGCATGCGATTTTGAATTTTTTCAATACCAATTGCGTACGATTTAAGACGCCATTAGCACTGGCCAATATTCTGGATTCTATTTCGGAACACAAGCAGTGTGGAGTTTAGACTGGAAGCCAATCAATATTGAAAATTGATTGAACGGCCAGAAAGAAAACTCTTAATTCAGTTCTTTGTCACAGAGTCAATACCAATAAGATAACTCAACATAGCAAGGGGTATGCTCTCTGCCACAAGACTTCCAGACCTCTAGAGCAACAGGTCACTAGATCTTTTTTGTCTAAAGCCGTACTGCTCCTTACGTACTGCTGGCGTACATTATGGTATCTAATATTAATCAGTTGATAGCGGACGTATTGTTTTCAATGAAGTATAATAGGGGTGGAATTATGCGTCAAATCAAACACCTACCCTCGTCCAGTGCCCCTAGACTGAATGGGATTAATTGAAATTAATGAAATGCAATTAATAAAAAAAATTTGTTTTGGTTTTGCTTCTGTCTCCATAAACTTTAACATATAACTAACAGCTAATTAATTTTATAAAAATTGAAATAAATTACCTTGTTTATTATTCAAGATAATGGCAGCAAAATAATCTGTACAATTCTTAGGGAGTTAAACGATTACTCAACTAAACTCAATTACAAGTAATCCGTGTGGTAAAACAATAAAACTTCTGAATCAACGCAATCTGTTATCCATCCTGTTGATGCATATTAAATTACGGAACACCCTTTGTTCAAAACCCAAACGACACAACCTCCATGAGTGGACTTTATCATGAACACCGAGTTATCTAGAATCATGACACATTTTCAATTATACATGGCCGCAATCGTCGGGCATTACCTTCTCGCAACAAATTAAGGATGTCGTTGCCCGTCTGAAATAAATATATTTCACTAAAAAATGGTCTGCAGCTTTTTTTACTTATAGATGTGTTCTCTTATCTGCATACTTTGCAATTGGGAATTCAAAAGTGTTAAATTAAAAATTATTCTTATTTTTTAAGTTCATCTAATCTTTAGTTCTGTAACAGCCTAATTTTAAATTCAGATTTACTTTAAGTTTGCAGTTAGTAATTTAGACTGCTTATGAGTAAACAAAGACGTTTTGCTTGGGGTAATATGCGAACTTAAATTGATAATTAGCTCCATCACGGAATATGAATCACTAGAGTTTAACGCTCAACGCTTCAGAGTTCAGACTGTGAAATACTCATTTTAAAAGAAAATCAGCAGTCACCTCGAAAAGGAATTAAAAGCTCACAACACGGTGCAAATGTTACTACAAATTTGTGGATTTGTACGTGAAATCGACTGATAAAGCATATAATGTAAATATCTAGGTTAGTGAAAAAGTTTGTCACTCTTTTTAAGGGAATGAAAATATAATTGAGTTCGTCGCATGAGCCAGTTAACTCTTTTTTTGCTAGAGTCAATATGAGACCCACATCTATGTAGCTATGGCTAAAGTAAAACCTATCGTGTGCATGGCAAAACAAACAGTTAGTATCCAATAAAAATCGGCTTGTATTTGAAGTCCTATCAAAACAATCTACATAGTGGAGGGCCATCGATCTTTTCATGATAGCAAAAATGCACACTCAATAAGAATCAATATGAGTAGCTATGTAGCAAAAATATAAAACATAAGCCCATGGATTTGAAGTTAATTTACAGGGTCGTATCGACCTAGCACAATATGTGCTTTTATTATGTGTGCACCTGTTTAGAATAGCTTCCGAAATAAGCTGTTCTTCGGCATTATAAATTTGATCGGTCGACAAGGCTAATTTCTCAATAATAATTCTTAATTTCTGCCTTGAGGCTCTTGGGATTAGCTGACAGTTTTTCTTATCTTATCTTTTTCTTATTCCAAATTGGTTTTTAAACCGTTGAAGCCATCCCTCACTAGGGATACGGAATCGGTACTCGATTCTTTACTCATATGAGTATTTGGCTTTCGATTCTACTCATATCAGTACTCGATACTTTTGACTGAGTACTTTTACTCATAGAGATAAAGGAGCTCCAATTAGCGTTTTTGGATGTAAACGGGCTTTTATAGGTTTGTATTTATATCCCATCCCAAGTAATAAAAATCAACGCACAACGTCAAAATGCCTGCATGGCACCGTTAGCCTGAGTAAAAATAGGACTCGCCTGCACTTAGCGTGAAACAGGAAGGGTACGTGGAGTAAAAATAAGAATTGCCCGCACCTAGCATGAAACAAACACGATACGCCTGAGTAAAAATTCCGCTTTTCCAAATTCAGCCCGCTACAGGCCCGAACGGAATACTCCAAACGAAATAGAGTACCCTCACACTTTTTTAGATTAAAGGGAGCAAAATTGAGGCTTTAAAAAATTGTATAGGACGAAGAAAACGGGCAATTAACTTGGTGACTATAAAGAGTGCCATTAAGCATAACCAATAGATCCGTTCTCGTTCGATTGAGCAAGTCAAGCAGCATTTGATGTGGTTAGTACTTAGTTGGGGGACCGCTTGGTAAAACGACACTCGCATTTGGAATGGTTTATTACGAATACATTCATATCTGCCCATTACACGTTCATGCAAGCGTCAATCAATTCCATCAGTCATGATTGATGGAAATCAAAATATACAGAGAATTACATCAGTCATCACCTTAGACGATACGTTTTTCGTCAGTCGTGACTGTGGCAAAACGGGCAGCAAAGCCTATCGTGTAATGGGCACCTAACAGAGGGGTGCATTACTCTGGTGGTTGCATTTTCACATTTTCAAGCTTGTAGCGGGAGCGTGCATATCTCATGCCTGCACCGCGTTACTTGTACACCTGCGTTACTTGTGCACCTTCGATAATGCACGACACGCACGTGACAGATCCTGTCGTAATGACCGCGGACTTATGTCTCGATTGGGGCCGCTAGAGTCGTGACGAATTTAATGAATTTTTTGATTTTCAGGCCTGTACCGGAAACGTGCATACCCGTCTGGTAGGCGCATTTGTTCGCTATGCGTGTTTTTACTCGGGATGTAAGCTGCATAAGCCTTTGTAATCTGTCGCAGCCGAAAATCGAGTAATGCATACGCAGTTCGCAGAAATGTCAAAAAAGTACTCATCGATTCTGAAGCAATCGAGTACTTTTGATCGAGTAAAAAGTACTCATTGAGTAAATTTCTTTCGATTCTAATCATGAGTATTTAATCGAGTACTCTCCACCGATTTCGCATCCCAATCCCTCACTCGCATTAAATTTGGAATGATTTTCTTTCGATTTCGTTTTTTTTTCGATTTCCCATTAAAATACACACTTCACGTACAACAAACCGACGAATGGCGAGCCTCTTTTTCTTGTGCATCGGTAATCTTTAAGTATGATAATCCAAAGGCCGATTGTACATAACGAAAATGTTATGCACTTGGCCTTTATATGCCCGTCTTATGCCCGTATGTACAGCTCAGTACTCGGCCATTTAAATCTTTTGATCAAGTTTGACCGTCCTGGAGCAGTAAGTGCTTCCGTTAAAAGTGGTTAAAAACTCTACGGCCATCATATGTCCCTTAAAAAGCCAAGTGGCCGATGTTCGCCCGTTGTAAGGCCTTTTTTATTTTTACTCGGGTTTCGTGATAGGGTTTGATTTAAGTAAGTTGAGGTTAGTGTAGCGAGCTTACACGAACTCTTGTTATTTTCTCTAACTCGACTCCTTGGAAGTATGTCAGAGTTCGTCCGAGACCGTCATTTGCATTGTTGTAAAGCATCTCATTAATATTTAATAGAACTTTTGAAACAGTTTTAAAATTTTTGGATAGAAAACTAAAAATATACAACTGAAAAACTACAAGATTTACATAAAATCAACACCTTTTGAAGCCATGTTCAAAATACATGAATTACATATAAAATAAACAAACAAAATTGAATGGATCGAATGTATAAAATTCTTCATTATTTAATTGGCATAAAAACGATGCTATTTTTGGATCGAACAAACAATCTCAAACGTAAATGTGCAACGCGGTAACGAAGCTGCATTTCAACCAGACAAACCTTTCTGCCGGTGTCAACGTCAGCTACAAATCAATCGAAACTAAAAAAAATGCTGCGTCACCTAGCAACAATGAAATAAGAATATACGAAAAAACAAATCTGTGCTTTAAAGCACTTTAAACGGCGTTGCTTGGAGTTTTGGGTGGAAACAATTCAAGAAAATTATATTCAATTTTCGTTGATAGTGCAAGAAGGGGTCAAAAGTCATCAAAGTAATTCAGAGAAACCGATTAACTACCTCATAATAAATTGTTTTAAGTATCATTATTTACTGAGTAGTAAAAAGACAATGGAGTATCGCTTTTTTATAGAGACAAGCTCGTAAATCTCGTAATTAAATAAGACAAGTTTGAAATTGTAAACGGAAAAGGTGCTGATATAAACAAATTCTTTTCCCCCGTAATTAATTTGATTGTCGTCACCATTTTAATCAAATAAATTTCAATTGAAAATGAATTTAAAATTGACAGCTACTAATCAGTCAATCAAACAACTAAATTGCAACAAATTGTTGAAAAGTGTTGAAGCAAACAAAAATAGCAAAATTTCTATTTCAAAATAACATTTTTCATAAATTTGTTTTCAATTTCCCCCCGCTTATTTGTAAATAGATTAAAAATGAGAGCGTTCTATCATCAGTCTTTTATGTAATCTGATAATAGTACACATAAATTTAATTATATTTAACAAGCGAGAAATACGCTGCGATCAATCAAAGTATCACTTAAGCAATTATTAAATAAAAGAAAATTATTTTAATTTACTTACTGACTATGATTCTTCTTTTTTGTAATTATACAGATGAGTGAAATAACAATGTTAAGATTAAATTAAAGTAGATGTTTGTTTAGCATCATGCACTATGGGTGCGATATCGCTGATATAACAATTATGGATGTTCGTTTTTTTAAAAAAAATACAATAATTTATAACGTGAAGCCTAATTTATGTACCTTAAGCAGGCGAACATCTCTTGATTGGACATAATTACAGAAATATACGTAATTGGAAATGCAATAAACAGAATAATAAAAGATCATTGATAAACAAAAAACTATCGTACAATATTGCTATAATTTCAATTTTCCTGTCAAAAGATATTATATAACAAGGAAGCATCTTGAATTAAAAACAGAAATGAGCTCGCGTTAGGTTCATTTTAAATCAATTAAATATTAAAAGTCAATAAGTTGTTTATATTATTGTTGTAATCAGAATTTAATATTATTATTATAATCTTAAATGATAACTCTGCAATTTATAAACAATTAAAAATGATTATATATCAATAAAGATAAATTGCGTAGAATTTTTTAATAATCACTTTAATGTGGAAGGAGCATTAATGTTTAAATATAAGTTAACTTACGGTAGATTAAATAAAAAATCATATACTAAAAAATTGCAATATTTAAGATCTATTGCATCAGATTTTTATTAGTACTCTATGAATTCAAATTAAAGGCACCGTTGAGCATTTTTCTTCACTATAAAAAGAACTTCCTTAAAAGGTAAAAATATGAACAAAGTAAAGAGGAGTAAAAAGTCCCAAGCTAAACTTGTTTAACTACATTTGTGGGTTTTCCAGTCTCTGCATTTGCCTGAACATAACGCTCAGACACGTCATCATTTTATAGTATGTACTTTACTCCGAATTTATTTACACGGATTGCAAATAATCACAACATTACTGCCTCGTTATTAGTCAACGACCCCAATTAATCTAGTGATGGAGAGGCAAAATCAATTTCTACCTCATTAAAAATTTCTTGGAAAAAACATATAGTGCGGATCCTACCTGAAAACATTAATAGATGATTAACATAGTTGCTAAACCATTGCTCACGTGGTGGACTTCATGCGAATTTTTCTGTTGTGGAGTGCCACTTATTGAATTTTAAACCGTCAATTTTCGCACTCAGTGAAACCCAAATATCAGCACTTGGTCATTGCTAGGTAACGGAGTACACTTTACTACTAACTGGTACTGCGGTCTATGTTAGGTATCCGTGGCTTACGATAAAATAATATGTAATAGGACGCCCTCAGATTTAAACTACCTCTGGGTCCCTTGGGCTTTAATTACATCTTTCGAAACCGTACGTCGTATTCTTCTGCTTCCTATACAGAAGTCCTAACATAAGCCTCAATTACATCGGGATTTTTATCATCGAATCCCGAGTGTGAAATATTTGTTGCCGGTTATTTCAATGTTCACAATGTAAACTTGTTGAGTTACTAATATGGCACCAGTGTTTCTGGTAAAGACGTCGAGCTCTTTAGGTCCCTTAAGGTGGCGGTGCAAAGTCATTGAAAAAACCTAAAAATATTTTAGAAATAATAGGCTAAAAAAATGCTAATTAAGTGCCTTAATATCGAATTTGAGGCTCTTTTGCTTTTTTTTAAATTAAAGGTTCCGCTGACAGAAGAAATACTTAGCGGAACTTAATAAAAACTTTAATTAAAAAATATGTATTTTGATGCGAATGTTTATTAAAAATTTTAGGCTAATTAAAGGCTTTTAAATAAAAGATACAGGATCGAATTTATCAGATAAGTTACATGTTTTCATATTCATATTCGCCCAGCCACTTTATACATGAACTTCTAAAAAAATCCTACTGGAGATTTTCCAGCGGGATTCTCTTTATTTTGGGGTCACAAATAATTTCCCAAAAGTCCATAAAGCCAACTGACCGTCCACTCGAGTTATGGAGGGTCAAAGGTCACGAAAATCAATTTTTCTCAAATATCTCGTAAATTATCGGTTTTACGTAAATTTTGGCTAAATAAAACTTCTGTGGTTTTTTTAACTAACTGCTTATCTGCAAAATTGTAATTTTACAGGAGATTGAAATTTGTAATTTATAGATAAATAGATAAAAAAATTAAACCAAAATAGATTTTCAATTTTTTTTAACTATATCAATATTATACCGATTTTTTTTATTAATATTAATAATTTTGTTCATTTTATATAAAAGGAAACAACTTTAATTGAGATTTTGTTAGGTAGAAATATTTTTATAGATAACAGTATGTACAGATATGTAGTTAGTCTAGAAAATATTTTTCTTTTATCACCCACTATATCTGAAGTTATATAGTGGGAGACCTAGCGAACCATCTGACTAACCCGTTTCCCACAAAGCTAGAAAATGTTTCATATTTCCCTGCAGAGAATCAGAATCGGTGAAAAAACTTTGGGGTTGCCATTTGAAATTTTAGAGTCACCCCCACCTCGTGCGAGGGGGTGAGTGGGTGGGGGTGGAATTTGTGTGCAAAAGATTCCACTCTCGAAATTGAGCAACTTTTGTTCACAACTTTATTCACGAAAACCTACCCTTCAGGAAATAACGCATCTTTCCCAGACTTTTGCCGTACCCTTTCCTACTCGTCTGGCAGATACTTGCAACCGCCAGAATATTCTGGCTGTTTACATATACTTTTAAATAATTGAAAGAATGTTCCGTCAAAATTTGAGCCTTGTGGGAGCAGGTTATGAATTACTATCCCGATGACGACTTTGCTATTGTCTGGCACATACTTGCAACCCTCAAAATAGGTTGTCAATTTTTTTTACACTTGAACATATCGCTGGTTTTCGAGAATAACGACGCAATTCAAAATTCTGTAAAATTAAACTAAATATGCCAAATGACCAACAATCTTTGATAACTTATAGTAAACAGACACGCCAGACACGCAACGCCGAGATATATCGTCATTATTCATTTGAGACAAAACATTCTCGAGTAATTATAAAAAAATTTAAAAACGTCATTCTCTAAAAGCAATCATTTTTAGTTGCGTCACTATTCTCGCAAACCAGCGATATGTAAATTACAACATATTAAAATTGTAGCCTTGTGGGAGTAGTTTAAAAAAAAATTTCCAAAAATTTAAGGGATGATGACGCAACCGCGAGATGCCTGCCAGAATTGTACTTTCTTAATTGACTGATAATAAAACATCATTTAAAAATTTTCTAGCTTTGTGCGAAACGGGTTCGTCAGATGGTTCGCTAACTCTTAGACTAATATTTTTTATATTGGAACCCAAATTGGTTCTTTTCGGAATAACTGAATAACTGCACTTATTTTTTGGGAAAACGATTTATGTGAATATTTGGGATGTGTTTCATTTCATGCTAACTAACTACATGAAGATATTGTATTGTTGAGTAAAAATTTTTTTCACAGCAAATTGACTTTTGTTTTTTAAAGACAGGTTATCTTTAGTTATATCGTTTTTTTTTCAAAAGTGGCGGGAAATTTTTTTATTATCTTCATTTGTATTGTTATTTCAAAACAATCTATGAGGTTTTTCTGCAGACAAGATGTTATCAGCAAAAAAACTTTGTTAATAATACTAAATTTAACTGCAGCAATTATAAAGTTTTGTGTATATTTTAATTCTGAATTGTTTAATATAAATAACTCAAAATCGGATATTTTGCAGATAAGCAGTTAGTTAAAAAAACCACCGATTTGCTCGTGAGATAAATTTGCATAAAAATGTCCTATATAAAATTTACGCAGAACCAATAGTTTTCGAGATATGGGGCTGAGAAAACTTGGGCATCGCGCTGTATTCGTTTCCGCACCACCTTTGAAGTAGAATGCAAGCAGCGTTTTTACATGGTATCCTTAGTAGGCCTAGTCCATAGGATACAAGTTATGATATAATTTTGTTGATTATCTCTCTATCTCTTGCATTTCCACTTCTTTCAGATTGTCACCTTCATCAACACTCATCTCAGAGGAAAACATCGAATTGTGGTCGACATTATTAGCCTTGTTTTTTTAATGAACTATATAGTTCTTCGATCGAGTTCATTAAAGGAAATTATACTAAGCGCCATCTTCAGTGCTTTAAATATATTAAAATTAAACCGAAGTTGCGTGTCAGTTAACAACTGTTACACGAATTCCCCTCTAGAAAATAATAAAAAAGTTTCTAAAAAATAAATTATTTGTTTCCTCATGCCTTCAAATTTGCTCTCGTCACTTCTATGTGGTTTTTATTTTAAAGTATGCTACATTCCGAAAAGAAAGGGAAATTTTGAAATGTCCCAAGACCTGGATAAAAACCTCGATAAAACCTGGGTTTTCAGATTTGTATGGGGAAGAAATATATAATTCATTAAAAAAATACTGCTCTAATTTCCTGCATCCACTTCCCATCATTCACCTTTAAGAAATGCCAACTGGATATTTTCCACCGGGATTCTCTTCATTTTATGGTCACACATAATTCCCCAAAAGTCCATAAAGCCAACTGACCGACTGCTCAAATTACGGAGGGCTAAAGGTCACAAAAATCAGCTTTTCTTAAATATCTGGTAAATGATCTGTTTTACGTTACCATTTTGGCTAAATAACGTTTATTCGATGGACTTCTTTTTATAGGTAAATGTTAAGTTCCGTTGTTACTTCAACGATCTACTAACAATAGGGGATCTTACGCAAAGGTAAGCTCAGATGACGCCGCCGAAGTATAACGTAAACGAACAACAACTAAAATATAATATATACTGACCCCTCAAATCATTCCTTAATATAATCTTCACATCTAAAGTGATCTGGACAAAGTCTTGAATGTTTTGTACCCTTAAACTTTTTGCGACGCAAATGATGCCCAAGTTTTCTTAGCCCCATATCTTGAAAACTATTGGTTCTGCGTAAATTTTATATAAGACATTTTTTCGCAGATTTATCTCACGAACAAATTTTATTTAGCCAAAATTTACGTAAAACCGATAATTTACGAGATATTTGAGAAAAATTGATTTTCGTGACCTTTGACCCTCCATAACTTGAGTGGACGGTCAGTTGGCTTTATGGACTTTTGGGAAATTATTTGTGACCCCAAAATAAAGAGAATCCCGCTGGAAAATCTCCAGTAGGATTTTTTTAGAAGTTCATGTATAAAGTGGCTGGGCGAATATGAATATGAAAACATGTAACTTATCTGATAAATTCGATCCTGTATCTTTTATTTAAAAGCCTTTAATTAGCCTAAAATTTTTAATAAACATTCGCATCAAAATACATATTTTTTAATTAAAGTTTATATTAAGTTCCGCTAAGTATTTCTTCTGTCAGCGGAACCTTTAATTTAAAAAAAAGCAAAAGAGCCTCAAATTCGATATTAAGGCACTTAATTAGCATTTTTTTAGCCTATTATTTCTAAAATATTTTTAGGTTTTTTCAACGACTTTGCACCGCCACCTCAAGGGACCTGAGCTCTTTGGGCACACTCATAATCAACATCAAATTGTGGACCATACCACGAGAGTCCTTGATATTTTGCTGGTTAAGGAGCCCATCTCCTTGGCCTATTTCTTACTTCTCATCCAACGCGATACTCCGTCGAAGTTAACTCTCGGCATGAACGCAATCAAAACTAAAAGAGCCGCCTTCAGAGAGTATACAATTTCTCCGAGTGAATCGCTCCATCGGACAAGTTGAGAAGTAAACTACTGCAACCGCTGGGAGCAAAAATTTCTGGTCCTTGGTAAATTCCATTAAGAAGAATTTTACTTACATCAGCAACCCCTTCCTTTATCTACAAGGGGAGGTGATAACAGAGAGCAAATCCAAGGCCGATTTATTAGCATCTCTGTTCGCCTCAAATTCTTCTTTGCCCTTCTTATTAGTCCCCACACCTAATGGAGAAGGTCGTCTTCAGGACTCGCGAGTTTTATAAGTACCGCAAGGACGATGTCAACGCCTTTGGCCAAACCTCTGTGCAAACTTTTTGCCCTATCATACTTCTTCACAGTTTATCCAGATTCTTGGAAACTTGCACATGTTCAGCCCAAACCAAAAAAGGTGACTCCTACCGCACAATAAGAATTACTTCTATTTTCCCCAAAAACCATGGAGACCATAATCAATAAAAAGCTAACGGGATATTTAGAATCTAACCTAATTATAAACGACAAACGGTTCACTGGCGATCTTTTATTGTGCCTTACTGAACAGCTCAACCAAAGTTTGCATCGCTTTGGTGAGTCTGGTCTTTAAAGCTTTCAATAGAGAATGACATTGAGGCCCGTTAGCTAAACTCAAAGCTTTGGTGATGACTCAGTTCTACAGAAATGGATTGAGAGTTTCCTTTCGGGCCGTTCAATTAACGTAATACTAAATGGCGTCAAACCCAAACCCCATCCATCCATCCATCTGCCGTTGTCCCCAGGGGTCAATTTTATAACCTGCTCTATTTATTATCGCCTCCAATCCATTTCACATCTTCGCTGATTAGGGTAGTCTGCGTTACTGTTAGGGCTTCGATAATGCAATACAAGCACCAGCCAGATCCTACCTTGACGATCGCAGGCTAATGTTCAACTCATTCAACACGGCCATTGAACTCATTCCTGATTGGGGCCGCAAGAACCACGTCGAATTTGCTATTGAATCGGGTGCCATTGACCCGAGGTATGTAAATGATTTCTTTTCCTTTGACGGCTCTACAACCGGGTCAGGTTCTAGACTCTTGCAAGTGTTCTCTCCACCGGTCCCGGTTCTGAGCCGATGTCATCCAGTTTTGTATCCCTAAACTCTGGGCGCCCTGGTCTATGCCATCCTTCCGGTGGATGTTGGGTCTCCTTGCTGCTGCACCCCATAGATCTTACCGCAGAGAACTTTGCAAGTAAGTTCATCTTCACAATGTCGTCTGCATAAGCCAATAATTGATTGGACTTGTGTATAGGATCGTGCCCCTACCTATCACCCCCGAATTTTGTATCACGTTTTTAAAAGCCAGGTTAAAAAGGAGGCAAACCAGACCGTCCCCTTGTCGGGGTCCATTATAGATGTTCATTGGTCCTTACGGTGTTCCGGATATCTTTACTCAACCCTTTAGTCTTGGTCAATCCCAAAGCAATCGTGTCAGCTTATTGGGAATGTCGAATTCTCTCTTGGCTTTGAAGAGTTCCACTTTGACTATGCTATCATAGGTGGCCTGAAAGTTAGATGGAGTTTTGAAACTTTTCCTTCGCCTTCCTCAAGGAGAAAATCTTGATTTGTTATTGATTTACTTGGGCTGAAGCCACGCTGGTATTGCTCTACGATGTTTCAGCGTATGGAGCGTTTTGTATCGTGGAATCGCGATATTTGGTCACGCTGTGATATCTCTTTTTTATGTAGCGGGCACAGGTTGTCTTTTTTCAGTCTTCTGACATCGCTTCCATACTTGCACAATTAATTCATGAAACGCTTGGTGAAGTGTAGGCCCTCCATATTTAACCAGCTCCACGGGGATGCCATATGCATCCCCGGCTTTGTTGTTTTTAGAGCCGGTTTATGGCTTCTTCTGAACTTGGTGACGGTCGGCAGCAAAGAATTATTATCAGATATTGGTGGAACCTCCAATTCCTCAGTTAACTCGCCATTTAGCAATTCATGAAAGTAATCTTCCCATTGTTCCAAGATGCCTTTAAGGTCGGTTATCCAGATTACCCTCTTTGTCCTTGCAGTATCTGCAGCGTGGTGTGATCACACCGCGGACTCTGCGGTAGAACTCCCGCGTATGTGTTCCGAATAATCAGTCGTCAAATAAATCTCTCGGGTTGCTTATCATATATTGAATATAGTGAGACAGTTTTTTACTCAGGCCTTTTTACTGATAAAAACTTGATAAAAATTTAACTTCTTGTGAAAGATATAAAAAACGCCTCGATTAAATTTTTCCGAGAAGCTAAAGAAGGTCTATCTATAGAATCGTCGAATTGTATATAAAAATGACGAAAGTCGAATATTGTGTAACAAATTGATTTCTACACAAATAAATAATAATGCTACCTTTGAATGTTCCTTAAAAATACGAGTAGGCACCAACTATCCTAGTGACGCAATAGCATTTGATTTACGTTCAATTTCCTGCAACAAGGGATCAAGTTATCCACTTTGAATATATCTCCTCAAGTAATAAATAAAGTCTTACGTCTTATTTAATATTCATTTTTTTAAATGCCCATTTCAAGTTTACAGATGAAGTACATTTAATATTTCACGGTTTATTTGCTTTAACGATAACTGAAGCATTTGATGAAAATCAACCGAATCCATGCAAACACAGCGTGAAGGTTATATGAGTTTGTAAAGAAGATATTTTTCTAATCTGCCTTGAATTGAGCAAAGATAAAAGTTTTTCCACCTGAACTTTTACAGAAGGTGAATGATAAATCAAATGAAAGACTAAAAATATTTCGAAATAATTCCTTTAATTTTTTGAGATAAAATTTTTATTTTGGAATTGATATGATTTACGTGACCACTTGACTGTTGCGTTACGTTAGATAACACAGAAATCAAATATGGATACGAAAATACCTCCCAACGGTAATTAAAATCGTTGCGCGCTTTCTCAATTGTAAAGAAATGTCGTGATAACAAATTGTAAATAACTGACAAAGAGATGGCATGCATGGAATCAAATTACTAGATATGATTCTTGGGCGGACAACATTAGAGGGCAGGTATTTAACTATAAATAGATTTTTCCTAGCGATTTTTTAACTGAGTTCCTTCCGCGTAAGTGACACTTATTTGTTACCTAATCAAAGACCAAGTATCGAATTGTTAAAATAATTATGGCATTACGAGGACAATAAAAATTTTTTGTAAACAATGAACAAAAAGATTACTTCCTTCCGCTCATAATCATGTATTTTTTATTGACAAAAAAAAAGAATCAACTTCTTTGATAAAAAGTAAATAGAGTTTATTTGACAGAAATGCTCAATCATTTAATTCAGTTTTAAATTTTCAAATTAAATATTAAAACATTTTTTATTGGGTCCAAAATTACTTTAAACACGCTGAAATTAAACTGATAAGAATTGACTAAGCATAGATAATTAGATTTTTATTTTAAATGGCATGGAAACAGAATTTATTAAATCATTAACCAATAGATGATTTAATTGAAGGAAACGATTCGTGTGGACATCATAGTGGAGTTAAGATTTAATCATATTTTCCTGCCGAGTTGAATGTCTGCCAAAAACGTGAAGATAATCGTGCAGTACATAAAGGTTGAAGTAAAGCTCCAAATGCCCAGAAGGATTGTAGTAGTCACAGAGAAATGGAACTAAGCCATTTGAATCAAACAGAAAATTGGTCCTTATCACCAATGAAATCTTTTGCCTCTAAAATCTGGTGGTTTTAAAAAAACATCTTACCTCCGGATGCCCCTAAAAATGCCTGTTTAGTGTTCTACTTGAGGACATTATGAGTGTTTTCCTAGAAAACGTAATACCGCACTAACCTATTTTCACTTTTTTTTAGCCATTTGCATTGTAAATCCGTAATACCCGAATTTACTTCATACTCGAGAGAGGCAACCTTAATTTGCAGACTATCAAATCTTTATTGACTTTTTCACTAAACCGTTAAATATTACAAACCAAAGAAAATTCTTTATAAGATCGACAGCTTGTCAGATAGTATGCAGGTAATTTCACGTTTGGTGATTAAGGACAGTACGGGTGATTTCACTTGTAAACGCAAAAGGAGGAATGATTTAGATTGACGTTGACTATGGAAACGAATTAATAAATATCTCCATCAGTTGTTTTTATTTAAAGATAAAAGTAAAACAAACTAACTTAAAAAGAGTATTTTTGCAACATCAAGGCTAATTTGCCATAGTTTTGGACATTAAATCCTATACAAAGTTGAAAAAAGAGTATATAAATGAGAAGTTAGCTTGTAAACTTATCTACTATCAAACGATAATAAATTGGAACCTTTGTAAGCGCGAGCTATGGACACAACATCATTATATTATGGGCAACTAATGACCTAAGGCTTAAGGGGGACACCACTGTGAAGCATTGAAAAAAGGGCTTTTTTGTCATTTTTTTTTGGTATCTAGAATATTTATTTAGGATTGGGGGAAAAGATATGTTATTAAGCATACATTGAAGTTATAGTATAAAAATTTTTATTGAAAAAACAAACAAAATAAGAAAGTTATAATGAATACTGGCATTAGTCATCAAAAAAAAGTTGTCCACCGGTCGCATCGATTGCTCGAAAATGGTTGGTCCGAAAAAAAATCCAAACATTTTGGCGAGTGTTCAAATCGAAAATCCCTTCTCGCATAACTTTTACTCTATATTTACCTCTTTCTGGAAGCTCAAAAAAATATTAATTTTTAAAATAAAAAAATCCGACCTACAATAATGTGTATCACTGCGATTACAAATAATTCCTTTTTTTTAAATTTAAAATCGGACAATTGTAACGCGTGCTAGCATGTTTACCAGGTTGAGAAAAGTAGTTTCGAGAAAAAAGCGTTTAAAAGTTTAAGACTATGAAGAAAATATACGTTAAATTTGAAAATTGTTGCCACGTAAACGGCTTCTTCTACATATTTTTGAGTAAATGGACTTTCAGAAAAAGCAACAAAAAAAAATATTTTTTTCAATCCTCCACAGTCGGGGGACACGACGACCATCCAATAGATTGTGGCTTTTCATACCTTGTTATTATAGTCGGACAGCCGACCGCCGAAAACCCTATGTTATCGGGAAGAAGAAAACAAAACCAATTGTAAGAAACATGAGACATATACTTTAGGCGTGGTCTGCCTGAACTAAAGTGTGGCCTAAGGTGAGAAATTATGTAATATTAGTGGTAGCTTTTTAGTGCAACCCTATGTTATCGACAAGGATATTTTGTTTTTTAAATTGAAATATACACCTAATGATTACTAAAACGCATGGTGTGCCGCGCCCTGACTGTGGCCTAACCCCTGGCAGACCAGAATTTATATAATTTTTTTGTATGAAAAATGATTAAAATCGCGATATCTGCCGAACGGTCACTCATAGAGAAAAAAGTGTAAATAGCTTTTTTGTAGAGAATCGCATTATCTATATTTCTTGTATTGACTATTTTGCCATAGCACTTACCGTTTACGAATAGTACCACCAATTTCTTCTGCTTTAATAGGCTTTAATATGATATAAAACATAGTATTATTTGTAAGAATAAAACTTTGCCTTAATTTTTATAAAATTAAATAATTATAAAAAAAATCATCTAACCGCAACTGACCTATCGACCTATAAAAGGAGGTTTGCCAGGCACTTAGCATCGGCCCAGACCTGGCACACCAGTGTTTTCCAGTATAAAATGTTCACACTTTAATTTGGGTATAGTTTGAAACTATTTCTCGATAGGTCAGGTGCGGTCCCAAAATAACAACAAAAAAAGCGGTCTGCCAAGGCATTAGCACCAGATTTGACCAGGCACACCAACATATTTTTTTTACTCCGTGAGTACTACATTTTAAGAGTAATTCCAAGCTGTTTCTTGATAGGTCACGGGGGGGGGGCCGGAAAATGCACATTCCAAACTTATGCACCACTTCCGCCCAGGCACACCAAGACCTTTTTATGGTCGCTGTGAGTACTAACATTTCAAAAACATTTCATCCTGTTTCTCGATAGGTCACGTTTTTTGCAGTCAGATTCGGCTCTATCCGAGGACAACCCTTATTACTAAAATTGAGTGTTTCGCACTTGCTTATGTGTTTTTTTCCTTTAAACAGGAAGAAAATAAATTCAGCATTTGTTAAGCGTTTGTCTGGCGGTGCAATATTTTGAAAAATAATTTAAAATGTCAGAAAGGAACGTGTGATTTTATAAAGAAACCCTTTCGATTATCCAATAGGCAACGACGTACTAGATAGCTGCGTTCCAAAATTCGAGCAAAGTTCTCGCAAGCAGTTGGCTTCTCTCTCTACTCATGCCTTTGTTGAGAAGTAGGAACGAGTAGGACAATTGCTTGTGAGAATTTTGCTCGAATTTTGGAACGCAGCTTAACTATGTAAATTCAAGTAAATTTCGAGCATTTTTCAGTCAAGTAAGTTAAATTAAATGTGAATGAAAACGCAGCTGGAGTTTCAAGTAAGTATCAACTCAAGCGTTTTAATAATGCATCCCCACTTTAAAACTGAGTAATATTACAGCAAAAATGTTCCAAAATATGACCAATTCAGCTACATCGTTTGTAACATTCCCCAAAAGAAAGAAATATCGCTTTGGATTTTACTAGAACGTTGTTCATTCTTATTTCTCTTTTATCCACGTTTACAGTCTGCAAGCCATATTTTAACAATTATTAACAATGCCGCATGCATTATTATTTAAACAAACCCCAGATCAGATTTTCTTTTGTTTGGATATAAACTCTTAAAATGAGAAAGTATTTTATCGCAACGCGTGCCTTAACTCTTTGTCATTGTTTACAGCTTGCAAAATTTACTTTATTTAGAAAATCGATAAATGCATGCTACTAGCCGTAAACTTTCAAATAAAACTAATCAGAGACAATTCACCGAAAATTTGTGCCCCCAATTGTCTAGGCCAGAAGCTTGAATCTACCACACTCCCGCAACTAAACTACTATAATTTTGTTATTCGCGTTGTTTGAGATTTTTCATTTGTGAAAATTCAGTCAAAGTTTATACATGATAATTGGTTCAAGGTTACTACTTTATGCACGGTTGTTTTTAATTAAATTGAGTAAAATATAGTGTGGCTCTACAAGCTTAATCACGACTAAGTAATTCTTATCCCATAAGTCGATACGTTTCTGTCAATGAAAATCAATTTTGTTGAGGTAGTCACGATAGAAGCGTTTTTTTAGTTGCTTCCGAAAGCAAGTTTTATTCATTTTGTTTTACTTCCTTCTTAGAACCATATTAAGATTCATTAAGTAGGTGAGATTTTGTAGTGTAATAAAAGATATTCGTGATCACGAACTATATTTATTACCTTTACACATTTTCACAACCTGTAATTGCACACAAAATATACAACAGACAATCAATTTGACAGAATTATCCGGAAATATTGTTTTAAAGCAATTTACAGCGCTGTTTTATGGAAAATGTAGTCAGTAATAGTATGTAGATAAATCACAGTAGTTTAAATAAAATAAAAATTTACAGGAATTGCTAATGAGAGCATAAAATAAGAAATTATTTCACTTTATGAAAAGTAAAAACTTTTATGGTCAAGAAGAGGCTTCAGTTTTTTTTCCAAAAGTGAATATTCATGAGAGAGAAGTTATATTACCACCATTAACACAATTTTGCTTTGTGCCTATAAATCATTATTCCAACAAATTATCTGCCAGGAAAAATACTGCGTATAAGAGCTAATAGCTACGACAATTTATGGAATATTTCCAGCTCACAGTTTTTTTATTTGATTTAATCAAAAGGTTGGAACCACAAGTTTTTTTTATCGTAAAGAAATTAACGCTAATTGATTGATCATATACTCGTACATATGCACTAGGTGGAAAGTCTGTGTACCGTAAAGCGTCCTTAAGGGATTTTCAGAGAAAGATAATTACAAAAACCTAAGTAGATTCAGCCTAGGTCAAAGTCTTCTTAACAAGAGATAGTATTCTAAGGTATTGCCAAGCATCAATAAACATTCGTCCACGGGTAACTACTCTTGCACAGAACCATCATGAGAAAGAGGAATGGTGTCGCTAAGTCAAGATGAAGCAAAGACAGGAAGGGCTCAGGAGAATTATGTAAGGTTAGGATTAAACAAGACAAACACTCAAAAAAAACTACGATTCAAATTTTGTTGAGCAGGAGCTTGCCTGATACACCCCGAAATATTCAAAAGAAACAAAACAATTGAAAACAAATTGACTGAATAGCAAAAGCTTAAAATATTATCAAAGTCTACCTTCAAGAGCTTTAATAGGAAGTTCTTCGGCATATTTCACATATTCCTCAGATTCAATGATTAATAAATTGGTCGAGAGCCGTACTGTCTTTCAATAACTTAATCGTTCAATCTAATCGTAACGTGTGGTTCTGAGTCGGCATCTGAAGGACCATGTAATAAAAACCATACCCAATCATTTAATAATTCTGTTTTTAAATTTGAATATGGAGTCTTCTTAGTTCTTTAGCTGTCTGACCGACGGACTTTGAATGATTTCCTGCAGCCTCATTGCCCTCGATTCCCAAAAGTCCGGGGACCCCACAAAGCAAAATCAATTTTTCCTAATCAGGCTCAGAAGTACGTCAAAGCAACCTGCAACTATGTTGCAAAAAAACTTCCACGATGATAGTGGTTGAGCCTGGCGTAGGTCTCAATAGTATGTATTTCCGTTTGGAAAACAAAGGGCCATCTACACATTGTAATCGAAACCTTGGAGTAGGGTCCTGCAACACCAGCCCTTTACCATGTTCCATCCTTGGCCCATCGGTAAACCAGTAGATGTTTCTTGGACCCTCAGGAAGGATGAGTACGCGCGGAACGATCCAGAATATTGGCCTGTATTTTCTTTATAATCGCAGTTCACCAACCGAAAATTGTAAAATTGTAATGTTTGGGATACCGTTGACGATATGCATAAGTCCAGTATATAATTTGTGGTGTAACATTCCATGTCTCACCCAAAATCCTTTTACAGGCGCAGTCCAGTTGATTCTTCCAGTTCAGTCTCTTATCCAGCATATACTCTTAGAAGATCTTCACTGTATTTTGAATTTGGACAAAACTAGGAATTCTATTTAATTTGATAAAAACCATAATTATTTGAACTTAAAATTACCTACAACCTTAAAAACTAAGTTAGGAATCAACAATTACTTCGATATCTGAAATCTACAAATCTTACATTGTGCCCTTCCTCAAATACAGAAAGCGCGCTCGCAAAGTTATCAGCGGCAACGCCGCTTGCTCCATTATCGATGCTCTAAACAACGGTAAAAATGTAATAACCCTAACAAAAGTTTATCGATAATCATAGCGACTGTTCCAGCAAAAAAACACCCTGTTGCTTCACGTTAATATTATACCGGCAACAGACAATAGCTGCGTTCCATTGGGCAATATTTTCTACTCGCGAGTATTCCGGAGTACTCCCAACTACCCCTGCACTTTTACGTTTTACTCGTATTTACTTCTGACATCAAAAAATCGCGTTCCATTGGTGATGTACTCCGGAGTACTCCGCATCGCCCAATGGAACGCAAGTACTAGTCGAGCTAAAGTCTTTGTGCTGTTTTATGAAGGAAAACAGGGAGACTGATCCCCTTTGGGACGGCCGACCATTCTGTTTTATAATGCATGGTCTTACAGTAGGCTTAGTCGAAAGAAACTACATAGTCCAGTCAAATTAGGGTTTCACCTCGGAATGAGAGGTAATAAGCTGAAAATTTGTATGAAGCTTTGTTTTGGCATTCTAAATTATGTGTCAAAAGTCTCATAAAATCTCGTGTCCGCGTCTTGAGATATTAGAGGTCAAAGGTCACCAAAATCAGTTTTTCGGAAATATCTCGTAAATTATCGGCTTTACGTAAATTTTGGTTAGGTAAAGTTTGTTCATTAGATAAATCTGCATAAAAATGTCCTATACCGAATTTACGTAGAACCAATAGTTTTTGAGATAAAGGGCTGAGAAGGCTTGGCATTGTGCTGCATTCGTTTCCGCACCACCTCTGAGATAGAATGCAAGGGGCGTTTTTTACATGGTGTTCCCGTAGGCAAAATCCATGGGTTACAAGTTATGATAAAATTTCTTGATTATCTCTCTATCTCTTCTATTTTCACTTCTTCCATATTGTCATCTTCATCTACAATTATCTCAGAAGAAAATAATGAAATGTGGTCAGCGTCATCATCGTTGAACTTATATTCAACGGTTGTATCCTCGGAAATACTATGGAAACACGACGGGCCCCGACAAGAGCCATACGCTACGGAACAAGGCAATCTTCCTTTTTTGCATTCACTTGATACATGTACCTCTGACAACTGCCAACTGGAGATTTTCGACCGGGATTCTCTTTATTTTGGAGTCACAAATAATTTCTCAAAAGTCCATAAAGCCAACTGACCGGCTACTCAAGTTTCGGAGGTTCAAAGGTACATGCATCAAGTGAATGCAGAAAAGTAGGATTGCCATGTTTCGTAGCGTATGGCTCTTGTCGAGGCCAGTCGTGTCTCAATTCGATGTCCTAGGATACAACCATTGAACCTGAGTTGAATGATTATAACGCCGACCACATTTCGTTATTTTCCTCTGAGATGAGTGCTGAAGAAGATGACAATATGAAAGAAGTGGAAATAGAAGAGATAGAGAGATAATCAAGCAATTTTATCATAACTTGTAACCCATGGATTTTGCCTACGGAAACACCATGTAAAAAACGCCCCTTGCATTCTATCTCAGAGGTGGTGCGGAAACGAATGCAGCACAATGCCAAGCCTTCTCAGCCCTTTATCTCGAAAACTATTGGTTCTACGTAAATTCGGTATAGGACACTTTTATGCAGATTTATCTAATGAACAAACTTTACCTAACCAAAATTTACGTAAAGCCGATAATTTACGAGATATTTCCGAAAAACTGATTTTGGTGACCTTTGACCTCTAATATCTCAAGACGCGGACACGAGATTTTATGAGACTTTTGACACATAATTTAGAATGCCAAAACAAAGCTTCATACAAATTTTCAGCTTATTACCTCTCATTCCGAGGTTGACCCCTTTTTTTACCTTATTTGACTGGACTAACAGAAGATAGGAATGAAAGATATTAACAAAAAAATGCTAACACGGTGACTTCAGGGATCGAATAAGAGACGTTTTCCTCGATAGGCTGTAGGCGAAATCAGAAGAAAGAAAAGAGGGGTTTCTATGAAAAGGGAAGATTTTTTGAATGGACACCCTATTCCAAAACTACAAAGATCAACATTTCAACAGCATTATTCTAAATTCCAAATCGATATGCATGGAGCTCTGGTTAGAAGAGTTTGAAAAAGAATCGATTCATATTTGCCAGAAAACTGCAACGCCGAAGCACTCGATTTAATAAAGTTTCTTAAAAAAGTACTTCTTGCTATTAAAAATCGCCAGTTTATTGATCATATATTTGTCAAACCTATTTAACGATGCAAGTATTTTGTAGTCTATCAAATGTGAGCCGCTTGTTGTAGACGTATATTGTTTGATGGAATACTGACGTCTAAGATGCTCTTAAGTAAAAAAAACCGCACAGATTTACGAACTAATTCATTAATAATATAGAAAAGTTATCTTTTGTCTCGCTATTTTCTTTTTGCAAAAGAAAATCACTGTAAATCTTCAAGACAATTAAATAAATTTCCATTTACCTTCATAATATAAATAATTTATGCACATACATAACTTTAAGCCAATTAAAAAATAATTTATACCTTGAGTTGAGGAGTAGTCTAAATGTGGCAACTAATTACCCACTATTTGGCTCAAAATGAATATACCGCAAAACCCAGCGTTTAGCAATGGAATGAAGTCGGCGGGAATCACCAACACCGACCGATAAGCGACTATAGACAAAAAAAAATCATCATAAATTATAATGATTTTATAGAGTGTCAAAGGAAGTAGTCGCGAACAAGTTCAAAGGTTCAATACTAAACATTTAGTAACAGATTTTGTTGTGAGCCAATGAAAATTTGATTTGGCAAAAACGAAGTGTCAAAATATTTTAAATACATATCAAGATTGTGTTTAAAGATGTCCTTGGTAAAATCCCAGAAGGTTTTTTTAGAGACAAGATAGAGAGCACTCTACGCAATAAATTGACGGCATTGAATGTTGGGCGTAAATAATTGCTGGAATTTGGCACGAAATCGGAATTGATTCAGAAATGAAGCGATAAAAGCTGCTGGATCTCCTTTTGCGGGCGAACCAATGAGTTGTTAAAACGAATAAATTAAACAAATAGGCACCCTAATTGAATACTACTTCAACAGCACCCAGCATTTAGCCTGAATTATTACGTTTTGTGGTCGGATTTTATTCTGAAGTTGATCCTATACTCAAGGTAGTCGGGAATTAATATTAAGGTTTACGACAGAACCTAATTTACAATAAGACAAACTAAATACGAGTATGACTCTCTTACAGGATTCATTTAATAAAAATACTTATAAAAACGTGATCATTATTTCCCCATAATTTGGAAACCAATTCGTGTAAACCGATGCCCAAGGCAATTGCTGATTGTAAAAGAGATAAAAATTAAGACAGATTAGAAATGATCAAACTAGTTTCGCCTCAACTTGGCGTTGACCTAATTCCAGTAAGTCACTTTCTTATTATTTTGTTCCGCAAAACAATAATAACAAGAACAATACAATTTTTTTGCGGTCGGAGAAACTTGTTTTTGAAGTAAGTTTGCTTTGATACAATTTCGAGCGTGCGACTGCATACACGAAATTAATTACCAGAAGAAGAAAAAAATTTCGTACATTAAATTGCGTAAAATGACAACAAAGTTAGAAATGTTTACGTTAAAACTGGTTTTGAACTTATTTTGTGCTAATTTGATTAAGTGGAGGTCTGCATGCTAACTTAAGATGACCGCCGCAGTTTATTTGTTCTTTTTTTTATCATGATTTGAATTAATGTATTCGGATTCTTTTTAATTTTACGGGGAATTTGAATATATTTTCTTGATACCAAACCACAACAGCTTTTGAAAATATTTTTACAAGATTTAAATTTTGGGATTCAGTTTGAGCCATTAGGAATTTTTTGCAAAATATATCAAAAGATAAAATTTTTTACATGACGTAACAAGAATCCCCGCAGTTCTTTTAAATTTTAGCGAACTTTGTGCTATGACTTTCATTTTGTTTATATATGGGATGTTCCAAAGTTAAGACCAAGTATGACGTTGCCTGGGAATTTTGTGCCAATTTTCTGCAGGTGTCTTTGTGGTATTTCTGAATATATTAGAATTTTTAAGATTTTGCATGCATATTTTTTTAAATGGTCACATATATTTGGGTAACTATGAGCAATTGATTTGTGATCGATTCATTTTCTTTCTCAAATGGAAGAAAATAAATAGCAACTGATTTATTTGAATATCACTTTTTACCGAGAAAGCAACAATTTTATACAAGAAGAAACCTGAGCAGTTTACAAAGTAGGAATCCGGGCCACTGGGATAGTTGTTTAGCGATTTTATTATATGGAAAAACCAAGCTTTTTAGTAGTAAGCTTAGTTTGAAGGATAGAAGAGAATAGGAGAGGTTGGAGAGGTCTTCGGGGCGCTCGAGTAGATGTCGATGAACCTTACGTTTGAACGCTAAAGCTGGAAACAGATTGCAACAGTCATAAGAGACGATCAGAGCTGATATGATAATGTCAAAAGGAATAAACCGCTTTACCGTGCATTTGGTTTAGCATAATCAGGTTGTGGGAATTCCTATTTATTTTGACATCGATTAGCACTGATGGACTCTTATGACCGCTGCAATCTATTTCCAGCTTAAGATGTACGATTTCGGAAATACTGACTGCGGAAGATTATTCTCTAATCTATTTATAAACGAACTTCTAGACCGTAGTGTGCGCGATAGGGGTGGGTATGAAAGATAACGAATTGAAGTCTTGTGTAATAATATTGCCGTGCAGGCAGGAAGGCAGTAATTTCAGTGGAACAGTAGCTGTAGTAATAGTGATAAAGTGTTTTTTACAGCCGCTATATTCGCTGGTGACTCAAGTAGTCAATGGTGGCACAAAAGTTGCCATCACCGATGAGTTTTATGGCGCAGTTTTGTACTATAATGTCCAGCCACGATAAGGTCGTTTTTGAAGCGCCAGGACACATAAATGTGTTGTATTCGAGGCGGGGCCGGATGTAGGACTTGTATATTGTAATCCGCGTTGCTGGAGGAGCTGTACGAGTAATGCAAAGTACCGTCATCAACAAAGCTGTAAAGCGGGTTGGAAGGGATTGAGAGCAGATCGTTTATAAAGATTAGGAAAAGTGCGGCTGATAGAATTTTCCCCTGGGAAACACCAGCAGATATGGGCTGTGTTCCCAAATAGGACCTAGCATACTGTCTGGTGCTAGTGCCGCTTAAATCGCAATGGATTATGTATTTTTTCAATACTAATGACGTGCGATTTAAGACGCCATTAGCACTGAACAATATGCTGGATTATATTTCGGAACAGGACATGGTGGGACATAAATTTTAGGCCATCCCACGAAACGAAAAAAAATTTATGCAAGTTTTCATAGAGATAAGTATTACTAAATTTTGGAAGCGTTGAATTCAACAGAATTTATATGATCACGATGAATAATTATAGCTTTATCTACTAACAGGCCACCTCCAGACCGTGGCCTTTGAGGCCAGGACTGACGATTGTCTGACATCTGCCACACATTATTCTGGCTGCCTGACAGTCCGGATCTTCAGTCCTTTGCCTGTCACATCGCGGCCTGCAGATCGCCTCTTGCTTCACCACACACTAGATGCAAAAACTGATGAATCAGTCAATTTATAGTGCCCCACCCCAATGTCAAGTAAAAATCCATTAATTTTAAAACGAACTAATATTTCGAATTTCGTATATTGTTTACCTAACTTGTCCTGTTTTTCTAAATTGTTTTGTTTTATAAAAATTACAATACCACATCATTTGCCTTTTCGAAATCATGGCTATTATTTTTATCGTTGGAAATACTTGATTGTGATTCTTCATGGTCGCTTGTGAAAAGCAGTAAATCAGAGTACCACAAAGAAGGGCGGTAAATATCTTTATGCGAGAAACTCGACTTTTTTGACTGTTTTGAGTTCTTTGCGAAAAGATGGCAGGAGATTATTAATTTTTTCTTCACAGTTTCTACAGTTGCCTTTGAATTAACTGTTTTGTAAAACCTTAAAAGTTCATTGTATCCTTTCTCGCGGAACCCTCTATCCGAAAACAAATTTGCTTTTACTTGCCACAAAGCTTTATTTTTACGATAAATGCTAATGAATTTTCCCACAAAATCTGAAAAATATCAAATAATTTTGATATTTCGCCTGAAGGCCGTGGACGACAGTTTTTTCGCCACACACAAGCAATTTGCCGCCAGTTTGCCTCTCCGGCGGCCTGTAAGTGTGTGTTGAAAATCGGTGACCAATGTTTTGGCCTTCAGGTCACGGCCTGCAGGCGGCCTGTTAATGGATGGGTACCATAAGGCTGCCATCACCTAAGTAGCGAGTGTGAGACGCTATATACGCTTACGGTAAGAGTACCAAACACCTAGCGGAACTGACTGACTGGAAAGTGAAAATTCAGCTCCTGGATAAGTTGTTAATTATTTTGAAGTGTCACTGGAACTTCCAAATAAAACGGGGGCATTTTTGCCACAACGCGGAGGTTGCTTGGATGCGGATTACGAGTGAATTTTTAACTAAGATTTGTTTTATTTTATTGCTTATCATTCAATTAATCAGATCTCCCCGACACAAAAAGTACCCCTCCGGGGCGCCCTTCGAACTAAGACAAATCCGGGAAAACCCGGACGGATGGCAGCCCTAGCTATATATCCCTATTGATCGAGTTCGGCATAGTTGAAAATAATAGCAAAGGCAAAGCCTGAGCTATATTTAATTTGCATTATCGAAAGTGCAGTGGTAAGGAAAAGTATCGGCATCAGCAAAGCAAAGAATAACAAAATAAAGGATTCGATGCCATTCTTCTGTCCGACCCGCACGCAAAGGGGATTTTCTGTCCAAATTGTCAAATCAAAAAGGTTTGTTCAAGGGAGCCGAGTGCATTGTCAGTACTCGACAACAAATTTTTTAATGCGGATATATTTACAACGGCATACATCGACCATGGAATAGCAATTGATTGGCATCTAGTTATCAGCGATGGCAGAAGAAAAACACAAGGAAATGTCTTGAAGAATATAGAAAATTCAAGATAGTAATTGGAAAAAGAAAATATCATACAAGGAAAAAGAAAATATCACAAGGTGAAACACATGAATAAAAGATAATCGTGTTTGTAATTGTCATTTGAAATAAGATTAATAAATTTTAATTATTCCAATATTTTTATGATGAGTTTCATTTCAAATAAGTAGCAGTGGCCAATATGCTGGGTTCTATTTAGGAACATAGCTACTATGTTTTCCAGAATCGCCAGGGGCTAAATTAATCCACTCGCCCTATTCTTTATAAACTTATAAAAGAACTTTTTCTTTAAATACTCTCTAACCCCCTTATAGTTTCACGGATGATGGTATTCTGCCTTACTCCTATGCCTTCTACAATGTACGATAAGCAAGTACCATACCTCGCCTTTATGATGTGATGGTCAACTCATGTGTAACTCACCCAACAGGTACATTGAGCTCATAGAATGAAGGACGGCCATTTCAGTGGACCGCTTGGAATTACTGAACCTTCTCTAAATAGCCGAACATAACAACAATGAGTTGCGTTGGAATAATCATATATATTCCAAATTGCTAAACAAGCATGCCACATCTGATATTTCTTAGAAGATTAAAATTCCTTCTTCTGCTGACTGCCTGTCATAATCTAAGTGTTATATATTCTTACCCGCCTTGAATTAAACTCGTTTATCTAAACTCAAACTCTCAAAGACCCTTTGGCGTGTTTAGACAAGGTGCAAAACCGCGCTCTCAAACTTATTGATGATTGACTCATTGTGGGTACAGTAGGAATGTAGTATCCTTGGTAAATTTGAACCGCTATTACCACAACTGTCCCGCCGAAATGAATAACTTTCTGCGTCTTTCGCGCAACACAATACTAGCACGGTTCGACTCTACTGCATCCCTAGACTCCCTTGAACTTATCCTATCCTTCACTTCTCTTCGAGTTTGATTTCGGAATTTTTTTTACAAGAAACGAAAAGGATTAGATGGTATTCGGTTACCTTGCTCACAACTTACGATCATTTATGTTTTACTTGTTCATATCAAACCCATTTTTAGGATATAAAGTGTACCTTTTAGTATTCTATCTTTTCATACGATTCTTCGCTACTAATTACAAATAAACATTTTAAAATGAAACACAATTAATCAAATTTTCGTTTCCTTTCCTTTTCAGATATTTTGCTGGACGCTTAAAAATAATATCAAATCACGAAACTAAGGGTCTCAACACATTCGTTGGTACATTTGCTTTACCATCATTGATATTTTTATCCTTGGTCGAGCTTAATTGGAGCACGGTTAACTGGACATTTCTATTGTCCATTTTAATATCAAAAGCACTTGTATTTTTTGCTGTGATTATAATATCATTACTTATTGCTAGACCAGTTAACTATGGTCGTGCAGGCCTTCTAGCAATATTCTGTACACAAAGTAATGATTTTGCTATTGGATTTCCTATTGGTAAGAATAACATTTAACAGAATTTTTAATTTATGAAATTTAATTATAATTATTTATTCTATTTTTAGTGGTGGCACTATATCAAAAAATTCATCCTGAATATCCATCCTATTTATATCTACTTGCACCAATATCACTTGCCATTCTTAATCCTATTGGATACGTTCTGATGGAGGTATCCAAAAAGCAAAATGAACCTAATGTAAGAAAAAATTGTTTTGTTATAATGTTTGTAAAATTTCTTATGATTTTCAATTTTTTATAGGATAGAAGCAGTATTCCTTTGTGCCCTGAAGCGCAGACTTCTCACAGGTTATTTAGAGGCAAATGTTTAGTTATTTACAAGACCGTTAAGTCTATTTTCTTCAATCCGATACTTATGATGACCGTTTTCGGTGTCATAGGAGGATTAGCTTTTCCACATGGATTACCAGAAGTTATCGCAGGAGTTCTAAGAGTGTTAGGAAATTCCTTTTCTGCAACAGCACTTTTTTTACTTGGATTAAGAATTGTTGGAAAAGGAGACACTCTTCGTGGCTCCGGATTTTTACTGCCTGGAGTTTTAATTTTAGTTAAATTGTAAGTTAAAAAAAATCAATCAAAACACGAAATTAAATTTCTAATAATAAAATGAATATCTTCTCTTCCAGATTAGTTTTACCCTTAGTTACCCGACAGACTGTAAATATAATGCAGGCAGGATCTAATTTCTCTGAGACAACAGAATTAAGTACCTTTGGCTTTTTATATGGAACTTTTCCAGCTGCCCCTGGAGTGTTTGTTGTAGCATCGCAATACAACACAGATGTGGATTTGGTAAATCATAAACACTTTATTTAACCACAAAAATATTTTATTATTTATTTCTTTTTGTCCACAGGTCGCAAGCAGCATGGTTGCCTGCACCTTTATCAGTGCTCCGTTAATGTTTATATCAGCCAAGATGATATCTTTAACAAATCTAGATCCTGCAGAATATATACATGAATTAGATCAATTCTCCTTTGACATAAGCGTTATTGGCATTGTTGCTTGCCTTTGGATACTAATATTATTCGTTATGACGAAAAGATTTCGACTTATGCCTCACCGGATTACATCATGTTTGGTTTTATCCCAGGTGCGACTATTACAATATTTTTCTGTTCATAATTTTTATTAAACTAATCTTATAGCTTTTGTGCTGTGTTGGAGTGATTCTGTGGTCAAAATTAGATAATCCACCGCAATGGGCAGCATTGCTTCAGTTTTGCCTTTTTAATATCGGTACATATAGCAGCAGATTGTGGACTGCAATTTTAGCAATAAGTTTGCTATTCCTGCAGTGCAGAAGTTTGTGCTTTGTTCTTAAAATATGGCCGTATATGGTAAGAAAAACTATTTTTAACTTACATCTTTTTCTTATAACAAATAATTTTAGATAATGGTCGCTTGGGGAGTACCGACAATATTATCAGCTGTATTAATTCTAATGGATGGATATCATTTATCCACAGAAAAACATAATCCTAGCTTTCAATATGGAAATGCTCAAGCAGCTATTGCGGTGTTTTTACTTGTTATGTGCTTTATAGGTATGTACTTAATAAGTAGTTTTATAATTTATCAATATATGAGGTTATGCATGAGCTCGTCCCATTTTGGTACTTGATGTCATTGAATCGCAGAATTTACTTCACACTTGCCAAGTTTTTTGATTGTTCAATAAACAGAATTTCATATTTAAATCTTGTTAACACATCACAAGCACATCACGTCAAGTTGGGCTTTCAGTGAACTGCGGTTGTAGTGCAAAACACTTGAACCTGTGTTTTATACAACTAACCATGGGATGTGCAAATATAAAAACTTTGTTATCTATCTATAAAGCCTGTTATTTGTGTACAAGACTGCTATTGTACACATTCCCCACTAACTACGGAAGAAGGCAAGGTCATTAATTGAAGAAAACCGAACCTGAGGGGTGCTTAGAAGCTCTCTGATAATCGTTCTTCTTTCAAGCTAGATCAGAACCGGACATTCACAGAGAACATGTCTGAAAACCTCATCGCCTTCATGCAGAGTCGGCATTCTGTCTCCTGAGACAGTTCTAGCTTGTGGAGGTGGTACCACGGTCTGTTTAGAGTGATAATGCACCTTAAGGCAATGTATATTATAAGCTCTTTAGTTTGTCTAAGATTTGTTGCAGATTCCCAGCAAATTCTCGCCTTTTAATGCTCTTCCGCAGAAGGTCTACATTATACCGCCTACGGTTTATGGCATCGCGTAGAACGTTTCTGATCACGACGATTTTTAGGCGGATAGTTGCTACTACTAAATGGTGGTCACTTCCAGTGTCTGCTCCTCTAAAGCTCCTGACATCGTCCAGAATAGTTCTCCATCTGCGTCTGACGGCCACGTGATCTATCTGATTTCTCGTTCTACCATCGGGCGATACTCAGGTCTCCTTGTGTATCTTCTTGTGACAAAAGTTAGCTCCACCTACCATGAGTTGGTGCGAGCTACAGAAGTCAACGAAAAGCTCACCATTGTTATTGGTAACTTGGCTTAGGCCTTGATCTCCAATTGTGTGTTCAAGGCCGGTATTGTTGGGGCCGATTTGTGCGTTTAAGTCACCCATCAAAACAATGATGTCTCCCCTTGGTTTCTCCAGTCGATATTGACTTCTGTCGATAAATGAAAATTGGAATTTGGCAACACGATATCGACAATTTCACGTGTCGATAAAGACATTTGACGTTTATTAAAAAGCTAAATTTCTGCATACAATAAAACTTTTAACAATTTCTATTTTAATTAAATATACATGGTTGGCTGCACTTGGAGTAATATCATACAATTTGATGGTTTTGTACGGCAGCGCTCATCTGTCGATTGGTCGTAACGCCAAATATGAAACTTAGAGAAAATCGAGAAGCTTTTTTTGTCGAGTCGATTCATCGGCTCGAGAAACCAAATACGACCCCAGGTTCGAAGAGCAGAGGTCATCGTCGTGTTGTCCATCCGGTTCCGAGGCATTGTTTGCCCCGATTCGTAGCAATTGTGTTTTTTGGGAGCGGGTTGCTAACCCTCAGCCCAACCGACTTAAAACTCTGTTTTGTGGCGCAGAGAACTCGCCATTTGACCGTCTCCCGTTAGCTCCTTCCGAAGAAGTTCCCCAGGGGGCACCGCGGGGAGGTGGGATTAGGACTTGCTAACAGAGCTGCTAGGTGTTCGTCTACAGTGACTCTTATCGGGTTTTGGTAGAAGTGACAAATCGGGTGCCACCACCTTCCGAGGTCTTTGTTAGCCGTTCGCTAGTAAGGGCGTTCTCCATCAAGTGGGTGGACCAATAGCCGGTTTCGCACCGGCGAATACAATATATGTCCGTCCATAAAAGTCCCATGAATATGATAGGTGGCTTTATACAACTCCGGTGCCCCGAGGAGATTGTTCGCGACAGTGCAAAAACTACCCACTGCCATGCAGCCCTCGGGACGATGACATTTACATCTTGACTTGGTAGACTTAAGGAGCGCTCCCTACTACCGTCGTTAGTTGATAAGGGGCACCAAGCTAACATCAATGCATGCAATGCTGTAGCCGGCTATCCGCTGACGTTAGTTACTTACCCATGGCTCCTGTACAAGAGCCACGTCGGCAGATTGGATGGCCAGCACCCTGCAAAGGACAACCGAGGCAGGCCTACTGTATTGCAGGTTTCACTGGACCACCAGTATCCTCGGGTTGTACCTGCTGCTGTGAGCCAGCAGGAGGCTCCTTTTTAATGCCAACCTCCTCGGCTTCAATTAGCCAAAGCCATGCATTCTCTGACCGCTGCCATTTAAGCAGTGCACTAGATGGCTCTGGGATGCGACTGTGCCCACCAGAAGGTATGGAAGTTACGATGGGCCCAGAAACTTTTGTTGGCGAAGAGTTTTGCGAAAGCGAGGATCGGGTGCGCTCTGTGGGGCTCCCCAATTCCACTTCGGTCTTCCTTGCCCTGGCGCTCTTCCTCTCGGTGGCGCCAGATGGTTTTTTCCTTCTAGGTTGCACAGCCGTACCGACAACTATGGCAGGTAGTTCATTGTTCATCAGCATTGCCGCCAGTTGCCTTGGGCATTGTTGTTGATTGAGAAGTCGAAGCTTCTGTTCTGGACGAGGCACCTCTGAGGAGAACCCTCTCAAACTCTGAGCTGATGCATATGATTAATAATAATAATTAATGAAAGCTATACATCATTTTGACGCCACCTTATATAATTCTCATTATTTTTCAGTAACTGTTGGTTGCCTAGTATTACATCAAAGATATAAAAAACGATTTGAAAAGTACTTGACATTATCAAGGGAGCTCTCAAATCCAGAACCAGGTTTGTTTTACATACACTTTATTACCGCTGAATTTGCGTACTAATATTATTTCCTAAAATAGAATCACCAGAACCGATAACAAACTCCACATCAACTGCAAATTTACTTTCAAATACAGACGCTAATTTATCGCCAAATGGAGCTGTAAGAAGGAATTCCTATTCAACTGATGAAGACACCAACCTGCAATGTGGAAATAGTAACGGAAATTGCTGTTCATCCAGATCAAATGTTACAACAGTTGTTGACATTGAGGATATTGTAAGAAAAAATGCAGCTGAAGAAGACGTTCCCTGTTCAAGGTAACACACCACACTTTAATTTTTAAAACCAATGAGTTTCTTATCAAGAACATTTTTCAGTGGGAGCGGAAGGAGAAACACAATGTGCAGCCCATCATTCAGCTGCCCAAGCACATCTAGGCAAAATTGTCAAACATTGATTCAACGCTATGAAGAAGAGAGTCGTAAAGGCTTAGAACCTTTAGAATTTCCAGAGGACGTCGATGAACATCAAACTTTGAAACATACTGTTTTATTGATTTTATTGCTTTGTTCCATGTTTGTGGTATGTTTCAATATTTTGCTTCATAAGTTTCCCCTTTACAATTTATCTTAATTTAGAGCTTAGCACTGTCTATATGGACATTGGTTATGGAAGGAATGTCAGGAATATATTTGGAACTCAGTTTCCTAGACGCGTTTTTAAACTTTGGACAAGGACTGATAGTCCTAGCCATTTTTATAACAGATACTGGAGAAGTATTGCTACCATTTGCAAAATACTGGAGAAAAATATGGTATGGCTTTGTGAGACTTATCTTACTCGTTCGTACTAAACATCTTTCTTATAGGTATGGCGCAAATGTTCTAACTCTACCTGATTGGGAGGAGTTAAGTTCCGAAACCAAGCACATATGTGAACAGTTCCGAAATCATCACTTAGAAAACTGCAAAAAGAGTATAGCCAAAGATAAAAGGTATAAAATCAAAAACAAATTTTGTTTATATTTATTAATTTTTCATATAAATTTCAGGTGGCGTATCAAAGTGTACAAAAAAGTATTTTATGGCACCGATTTTGTAGACTGGTTAATTGAAGTTGGTCTTGCCAAAGATAGAATAGATGCGTCACATTACGCTAGACATTTAGTTGATGGAAGAGTTTTACGTCATATAAATAATGTTTATCACTTTCACGATAAAAATCTCCTATATTCATTTTGTAATAGGATGTAGAGACTGATCTGTGATGAATCTCCTTAATTGCTGTAAAAAAAATGAACGAACAGCCTATCGTGATTTTTTTATAGCATTTTTGATGAACTTGTTATGTGTGTATATTGTGTGCTGATTTAGAACATTTTATTTTATTTTGCTTAGATTTTATGCTTCAGTCTAAAACTTCCAAAGTATTTTTTTATAAAGTTCTCATGTGATCATATTAATAATAGTGATATGTATATAAAAGAAAAACGAGCTCAAATAGATTTTTTTGTTATTTATTATACCAGGATTGTAAGAGAAATTAATAAATTTTTTGGTCACAGACGACTTAAAATGTGCGTTTTAATTTTAAAATTAGATTAAATTAAAGGGCTTGGAGGTGGACCATTAGATGTCACAGAAAGGTCCAAGACCTAGGAACAGCGTTACAGGCGCCCTTCCTCCCTCACGAGCTTGTTTGCAGCCTCAAGGCCCAAACAGATTGGCCCGACGGAGGTGGCGGCGTCCGCCCGCCAGCGAGCTTCTCATACATTAATTTCTCCGCAGGCGGCGCGAAGAAATTAAATGTATGGGAAACTCTCTGGCCGCCACCTCCGACGGGCCAATCTGTTTGGGCCTTCATTGCCGTTGATACCCCAGTATGCGGGAACCTAGCAGAGCGAGTCCCTATTTTTCTTGGCTATGCTCTGGAGCACGAGAGTGCCATGATAGTACTTCCAAACCTTTCTAAAGATTGAGCCTAGCGTAAGCCTCAATGTCATGTATTTCGGAGAGAACGGAGCGCCACCTACCCAATTGCATTAAGACTTTGGAGTTCGGTCCAGCGACACCAGGGGCCGTATTTGGTTTCTCGTGTCGATGGATCGACTCGACAAAAAAAGCTTCTCGATTTTCTCGAAGTTTCATATTTGGCATTTCGACCAAATCGACAGATGAGCGCTGCTATACAAAACCATCAAATTGTGTGATATTACTCGAAATGCAGCAAACCGCGTATATTAAATTAAAATAGCAATTGCTAAAAGTTTATTGTATGGATAAATTGAGCTTTTTAATAAACTTCAATATCGACACGTAAACAGACGATACCGTTGTCGATATCGTGTTGCCAAATACCAATTTTTATTTATCGACAGAAGTCGATATCGACTCGGGAAACCAAATACGGCCCCAGTCCCTGTTATGGAAGTTACATGACATACTCAACACGAACTGGGGCCGTATTTGGTTTCTCGAGTCGATATCGATTCCTGTCGATAGATAAAAATTGGCATTTGGCAACACGATATCGACAACGTTATCGTCTCTTTACGTGTCGATAAAGACGTTTGACGTTTATTAAAAAGCTAAATTTAAGCATACGATAAGCTTTTAACAATTTCCATTTTAATTAAATATACGTGGTTTGCTGCACTTTGAGTAATATCACACAATTTGATGGTTTTGTATGCCAGCGCTTAACTGTCGATTTTGTCGTAATGCCAAATATGAAACTTCGAGAAAATCGAGAAGCTTTTTTTGTCGAGTCGATTCATCGACTCGAGAAACCAAATACGGCCCCAGAGTACAATTTTCGGTTCGGTTTGAGTCATGTAACTAGCAACCGACCGCAAAAGTTGTGCCGAACGTGTTCTGAGTGGGTTCACAAGTTTTTGCTTGGTTGAGTACACTTTTCGGTCGGAATGTCATGTAACTAGCGATTGAAAAACCGAGATTGCTTTAACAAGGTGAAAAACTTTTTTTGTTGGAGTATTATAATTTCATTAAATACATAAAAAAAAATTTCCATTTTCACGAATAATTTCACTGACGAGTTGACAATAATAAAACCAAAATTACAACTAAAAACTCAAGTTCGGTATGACATATAACACTCGACCGAAACTGCATGCTCAGATCGAGTTGAGTTCGGTTTACTTTCGGTTTGTCATGTAACTTCCATATGTACCGGCTAGTCTAAGTCCGTTGATTTTTTATAAAAGTTGAGACTTCTGTATTGTAACTCTTTCGCCATATTACGTCCTCTCTGAGAACTTTTCTCTCAAACCTGTTGACTTCTGTTGTATTACTCTTTTGTAGAGTGAGGCAGCTTGTTGCGCAGTGTTTTTTGAATAAGTATGAATCTTTGTTCACGCACCGGATATCCACCCGTCGACAGGTGAATGTCCGGTACGTGAACAAAGATTCATACTTCTCCAAAGAACACTGAGCGACGGACAACGGTTCGTTATAAAAAAAACGCGCTATTGCCCGTTGCCGTTAACAAGCGGGCTGAGAGTGGAGTGTAGTGTCACATTACTACTGACTAAACTCACAAACCCTTTGTGGATGACATTCGAGTCCAGACCGGTACGAGCCGTAAAGGCATGACTTCAGTCGGGCGTCATCAGCTTGACCCTTAAAAAAGGGATTTCTCGAAGGTGCTCACCAGAGCCCGAACAGTCTAGCCGTTTAGGTTACTATTTCTCCTTGCATTCCTTTACCTCTCTCTGCTTCTTTAGGCTTAGTAATGCTTCTTAAACTTCTGGTTGATGGCCTTTAGCGCCACTTCCATCATTCTCCAGCTCCACACATCCTCCGAGCTTATCATACGATCCAGGATGTTCTCAGATGTTATCTGCATCTCTGCGGGTGCTTCCAGCACAGTCCAGGGGCCGTATTTGGTTTCTCGAGTCGATTGATCGACTCGACAAAAAAAGCTTCTCGATTTTCTCCAAGTTTCATATTTGACATCACGACCAAATCGATAGATAAGCGCTGCCATAGAAAACCATCAAATTGTGTCATATTACTCCAAGTGCACCAAACCACGTATATTTAATTAAAAAAGAAACTGTTAAAAGTTTATTGTATGCGTAAATTGAGCCTTTTAATAAACGTCAAACGTCTTTATCGAGACGAGAAGGTTATCGATATCGTGTCGCCAAATGCCAATTTTTAATTATCGACAGAGGTCGATATCGACTCGAGAAGCCAAATACGGCCCCAGGTGCTCCGCAAACCTCGGATATTTAAAAAGGACTTTCTTCTTTATCTATTCAGGCATTCTGGGCAGAGCGTCAAACCTGAAGTAGTGAAGGTATGCTGCTTCGTCGGACGTAGTACGAAGGGAACTTAACCGATACGCAGAGTTAATTTTCCTCCTATTGCCCGTTCTGTCCAATGCTGCTGCATATAATAGGACCGAACTAACTACTCTTGTGATGTAGAGGCGTTTGCTTGGCTTTGCGGGCCGCTATATTTTTAGACATAAAAGGTATAATTTAACTTTTTCATCGCGCGTGTCATCTTTGCTGAGGCACTTTTTAGGCCGAATTCACGCAATTGGCCCCTAGTCCGATTTTCGTCAAACAGTCGAACGAATGTTAGATCGAAGAAGTTGTAGTCCCAATCTCGATTGTAGTGAACCGAGTCGATTGCTGTCGATGACATTTCACGTTTGCATTTAGATGGTCGAATGAGTGTGTTGTGTTTATTTAATTTAAACACCAACATTGCCATTAAATTTCCTTCGAAAAATTTATCCAAATGACAGAAAATACTCAGTTACAATGGCGGTACTTTTTGTTCGATTCGACTGCGTTACGGACTACCATTTTTCACAATGAAATCCGCTTTTGATTCTCGATCTATTGACGAATCAAATTTCGTACTTGGGGCCATTATTTTAACTTTTCTAAAAAACGGCCACGCGCTTCCTTAATAAACTAACTTTAAATTTGCAGCATTAATTATTCAAGGAAACGGTAGTTTCACTAAAAACTACTAATGTCCACTGATGGAAATTTTTACTGTGGCTTTGGCTAAGCGTTTTAGTCTTGTACAAATATATTACAAGCCATTTCCATTCTGCAGTACAAATTGCTTTTCCCCACTGCGTGAAAAATATTCTTGGAAAACAATAGGCTGCAGACAATTGGTTGTAATAATAATCTATCAGGCTCATGATTGTGTAAATGTACTATTCATTTCCAGCATAAATCAATGCAGATTACCATTCTAAGACATTTCTAATAGGTAAGCAACTCCTCGACTTTTCTTATTGAAAAATGGAATATCTCCTCTCTTCAAATGTATCATTCATAAAAAATGTATTAAATCATTATATGCAACAATCAGCAAGATAACAAGAATTAATAAAATTTGATACCATACATCAATGTATTGTATGTATTTGTTCACTTGTTTATTACAATAAGCCAAAATAGATAACCTGGTTAATGTATAATGTTAAATACAATACATTTCTGTTTCTGCAACTAAATTACCCAATTTTGTTTTCACATGAGTAAAGGTAAAAAAGAAACGAAAATTGAAATAAAACAATTGTTAAGCCTAATGTTTTTTTAAACAAAAACTCCAGAATCCGTAACTACATGGAAAGTTAAACATTATGTTTTCTATTCTACTTTAGCCAAAATATCGGCTTCTCGAAATAGATGGTATTCTTTTTTATCTTCTAGCTCCACCTGAAATTAAATAGAAATAGGTTTTAATTACATGTAGTTACATAAATTTGTATAAGTAAATGAAGAAAAGAATATTATGTTGTCAAATGTTAACTCATGACCTTAATGAATTGAATAGAATAACTGATGAAATTATGGTTTGTAGTTTTTTGGTTATATTTTTGCGTTAAATCTATGAAATTGCACGAGGAATCAAGCACTATATACAATTTCCAATAATAAAGAATTTTAGTTCACTAATCAGAAAACCTTTTCACGGTGAGTTAATATAACCAAGCTCTTCAAATCTTAAAATAGCGGTTACATAACCATAACTGCATCTCTCTAAGCCGATGGTTTCAGAGTGGACTCAAAATCGCTGTTTCGATGTGCAGTGAGAGTCTGAAGTCCCCACAAGCGAATGCAAATTATCGTTTAATTTATATTCTCAACATGAGCGCTCAATTCCCTTCTGTTTTGGTGCGTCCTATACATGTGTATTAGAACTTTATGAGCTCTGCAAAAATCACTCTGGTCTCAAAGGGGCCATGCATAGCAAGGCTACACGTGCTGTCCAACCTAAGTGTTCTGATGTGAATTTTTTAATCTCTAAAAGCAATGTCAACATCAATTGTTACCCCTATTTGTTGGACACCATCGCCAGGAAGACGATTTCGACATAGATGTCTGTCGACTCCAGTAGGCAAGATATCTAGCTCGTGTGAAAAACGTGCTCGGAAAATCTTGAGCAGTGGAGTTTATTGGAAGTAGACTAAAACTGAAACGTCACTTTCTTCAACTCAAACGACTCGGCATTCAGCACAGGAGAGTATTAGATCTCAAAGAATTACATTGCAGGGTACCCAGAAAAAACCACTTACTTCTGCTGATAACCGCGTAAAAGCGTCATCTTTTACATAAATCACTTAAAAGCTTCTCAAACGTTTTGAGAAAATAGGGATTAATCCACAGCGAGTTCCTTCAGAAAATCTCATTTCCACGGTGAAACATAGCGAAGGTTCAGTGATGGTAAGGAGATGCGTGCCTGCCGAAGTGAAAGATAATTTTGTTTTCATTGAGTCTACACCTACCTTATCTGAATGTTTTAAAAATAATTTAAGGCCTTCCAACAAAATAACGAACCAAAGCATACAGCGAAGATTATGAGAGAATTGCTACTCGAAGCGGCTTGACTCTCTCCCACAATCTCCAGACCTTAATCCCATAGAACATCTTTGCAAAGTTTGCACAGGAGTCTTCGAAAACGGGCAATAACGTCAAAAAAATATCTCCAGGCTGCAAAATAATTGTAAAAGATTTCGCTCGATATACTCGAAATTTATTAAATTCGATGAGAAGACGTTTAGATGCCGTCGTAAAAGCAACAGCAGGCCCCCACCAAATACTGATCCTTTTATCTCATCCTCATGTCTATAGGTAAAAGAACTATAAGCTATTTTCTCTTTATATACTAATTTTTGACTGCATTTTTTAGAACATTTCTTCTTTTTCTAAGTATCCTACAGGACTGAATGGAAATTCTTGTACTTTTGCTTTATTTCTTTTGGTATTTGTTACCTAGGGAGTTCTCACCTCAGAAGTAGTAAATGTTCGGTGTATAACCCCAGCGGGAAAAATTGGGAGCGCTCATTAGGGGAGCTAATTTTGAGCGCTGCCAAATATGCTCCTGAGGGAGCATTACTGGAGCTTTCAGAAACTTTATAGAATGAAGAAAACGGGCGATTATCTTGTTGACCATAAAGGGTGACATTAGCATACTCAATAGACCGGTTGTCATTCGATACGGAGGACATGCAGCACTGGACGTGGTTAGTATACTTAGTTGGGGGACCGCTTTGGTAAAACCACACCCGCGCTTGAAAAGGAAAAGGTTGCAAAAGATGAACAAAAATAAAAGCTTTTCGGCACCGGAGCTAGTCACATATCCATATATTGCAGATATATAAAAAAGCTCTATTATGCCCCTTTTTGTCTCCAACCAAATCGTTGCAGGAGCGCTCCTATGGGAGCTCAAATGAAGTGCTAGCCTAGGCGGACATCTAATGTTAAAAAATATATGAAGAGGGAGCGGAAAAAGAGCACTCCATGCTTCCATGGGAGTGGTCTTTCATTGTCTTTGTACCTTTGACTCCCACTGTGTGTTGGTGATGTAAATTTAGTGGGAGACTTGTTGGGAATTTATTTTAAAATCCTAGTCGTCGTTAGAAACGGCACTACATAATTATAACGCCAGTTAACTTCATCTAGGATAATACGCTAGGGTCTTGTGTAATTCATCTACGAAGTGGTTTTGTTGTGGAACAATAAAACTGAAGGTAGGACTAAAAACATACTTTTAAAAAGACAATAAAACAGATAGGAAACAGATTACATTAAATATATTTATATGCAAATCTTTTATTATTCATGACTTATATCAGAAAATGTCACGCGTGAGATTTTTGTTAATCTTCTATGGCTATGCCACTATCGCCCCGGTTTGACACCCCAACCTCGATCGGGATTAATTTGATTATTGAATCTTCAATTCCCCTTAACTTGGCTAACTTTAATCCAAAAAACTGAATAATTGTAAGGTATTTGGGATTTTATATGAAGTAGTTCTAAAAATTATAGTATAGTTTCTCAGTGGAAATTTCATTGATATTCGAGGTGCTAGTCGAGTGTACCAAGGTTGACAACCAGACGATTCTTGAACAAGTCCTATTACGTAACATCAAGGAGGCAAAATATTAGTTTTTCATAGTCCAATCTTTTATATTCAATAAATGAATTAATGAAATGAATTAAATAGTACTAATAATATGACGTTAAAACTTAAAATAAAAGTAAAAATAGAATTTTGTTGATAATGAAACATAAAACACGTGCACTTTATACACTGAATGAATTTAGCCGATACTAACCTTTGTACCACCAAATTCCGGTAAAAGGACACAGTCACCAACTTTAACACCTAGAGGAACATGTTGTCCTGCCTTAAAAGATTTAAGAAAAAGGGTTACAGGTATGAAAGTAACAATTTCATAACTACTTACTGTATTGCGTGATCCTGGCCCTACGGCTATAACTTCACCCCTCAGTACTTTAGATTGAGCGTTTTCTGGAATAACAATGCCGCCTTTTGTTGTAGTTACAATATCGGCCTTCTTAATTAAAACACGATCAAGCAATGGAATCAGTCTGCGGGCAGCACTTGCCTGAAATGTGATTTAGAAGTTTCTAGCAATTGTGCAGTAGAAGATTGAACTTACCATTTTGGAGTTTGTGTTTATTTCTTGGAATAATATAGATATATTAAAAAAATGATACGACTTTTTTGTATAATTATTTATTATACAAATTCTTTTATTCACCAACAATTAGAAATTAACCTTTCAATTCAACCTCACTTAACTCAGTTCTTGAAGCCGCCCCGGTGAATGAGAATCCAATTCGAATTTTTCAGATATCTATGGAGAATCAGTGCTGCCAGATTGTCAGACAATTCATCTGCTTTCGAATTTCGAACATAAGGTACCAAACACAAGAAATGTTATGTAATAAAAAACTACAGGTGCAAATTAATATGATAAATATATATCATATATCATTATATACAAAAAAATCAGTTTAATTTCTAAGGGTGGTTCTACACGAGCATACAACGAACACATTTTTGTGTTTTCGAAACCGTGAGTTTATGGGGAAGAGGGTGAGAGAGGAAGTGGAATTCCAACCTCGCGGACCGTTTTATTTACATCATTAATCCGTGTTCTTTGTTCTATGCATAAGAAGAAAAAGAACAATCAGCTGTCAGTGTCACATTTTGAAAATCTTATTTGCATTTTGGCCCCATTTATTTTGGGGTTCTGGCTTTTATTAATCATAAATAAAAAGTACAATACCTACCAGTTAAGCTGTTAACATAAAAGCTTTTATTTAACAGAAAATGGTTTTCTTAAATATCGCAAACTTAGTTCGCAGCAGAGGACCGGATGAATTTTGGAGAAAACGCCGGATTTTCAAACTGTCGGCAGTATGTTCACACAAAACTTTTCTACTTTATAAAAATTAAATATAAATAAACAATTTTTAAAGCACTTTGTGGGACGCCGAAGGAATTGTTATTCAATAGCAGTAAGAAATGTGCATCGTGCTTTGGCTTATGCTACATATGGCAGAAAACTGAAGAAATTAGAGATGGCTGAAGTAAAATTGCCTATTTTATTAAACAAATTATTTTTGTAATATGAAAATCTCAATGTAGCTCTGGAAGACAAGGGTGGCTTCAGCCGCAGAGCAATATGGACTTTCTGGAGATACCTTCCAAGAATGCTTGATAAGGAATAATATTTTATTGAACAAGTAAGTCAGATTGTACGCTCTCGAAATCGTTATTAAAATGTGCATTGGTTCAGTAAACTCTCCTATAGAACTGACAACACGTTCAAGAACCACTATTCTCCTTATCTGTATCATTTCCAATTTCAGCTTAACAATTAGTTGTGCTATAGAAGAGTTCTGTATTCCATTCAATTGAACTGTGTTATTAAAATATCTTTTACATTGTATTTTCCAGAAAAGCCCTAGCCGATTTAGCTATATGGGAGCCAAAATCTTTCGAGTCTTTAGTAATGATTTGCAGAGAAAAAGCAATAGAATGGAATTACCCTGGTGTAAGAGAACGATCTGTAATGAATCAGGTTTATGGTTTGAATAGAAAGGAGGAGTAAAAGATTTTAAAGTGTTACTGTATATAGAATAAAACTTTTTTAGTATTTATCGTGCTATTATTTTATTGGATTTTGACGATGGATACTTTTGACACATCACTTATTTTCTTTCGAACAACATAACGGGACTTGAGCGACACTTTCTATTAACATAGCTGAGTTGTACATATTTAATTGTACATTGTGGGAAAATTTCATCAAAATCGGACGTGGGGGAGTTAATCTGGGGTGGTAGTACGTGTTGTTTCAATCGACCTCTTCATATAAAAATTCAGAATTTTTGTATGAAGAAGTCGATTGAAACAACTTACTTAATAGGTGAAACTGAAGGTCGTGTTCGCGCCAACTAATAGGGAATTGAACGCGCATGTTGAGAATAAAAGGAGCCAATAATTTGCGTTTTTAAATAAAAAGTGACATTGCTCGATTGTGGGGATTGCGCATCGAAACGGCGATTTTGAGATTCCCTTTTTTGTTGGCGCAAGGTCTACCATGTCAAGACGTCTGCGCCTGGCACCTGGCAACGTACCTTTGGTGGGCTGTATGTTCACAATCAAGTTACCCTTGTTTGAGTTCTGTGTCATCGCGGCTTCAAAGGGAATGAAAAGGCGAATGCTCCGTCTAGACAGGGTTCTGGCATTGCATACTTCTGTCCGGAACCGGCAATGGAGGCAACCACTAGTTTGGTGAAGAGGCTCCTTCCCGAACGGACTTTGATTAAATACTCCAAACGCTGGAGGTTCGCAATTTCCTATGTATCGGCCAAGATCAACCGCTGACAATTTTAACATAAATGCTACCCAATCTCTTTATTTATATCTAGTGTACTAATTACAAGCTGTTTCGAAACAGACTATTGTTTCGGACGAGGTTATTAGCTTTATGCCAACCTTTCTTAGAAGAGGCTAGTGACCAGCTTGTATAGGACCTTTACATAGTTCGTCCCACAAAAACATATTCTACCTTTTTCGATTAATTTATTTTTTTTTATATAAATTAAGTTATAACAAAACATCAATAAATATCAATTTACGAAAAAATTGTTCACATTTTTTTTTATATCTTAAAATTGTACGTACATTATTAAAAATTGTTATCGTTTAACTGGGAAAAAAAGTTATTTACGAATTGAATTTTAGGATTCTGGAATAAAGCCATGTATAAAAGGAAGTCCTGTTGGTACTTTCTTTTGATAATCGAAATATTCTCTCCCGAAGAATTGTAAAAGTGTTATTTCTTCAAAATATATTCTATCACGAAAAAAATGCCAACTTACTATCGCATAAATCACCATACATAAGGGATTGAATAGAATAATCTGTAAGATTAAAATTATTTGCTTAAATATTGAAGATAAAATATAATTAAATATTTTTACCTGTGTACCTATTGACCACCAAAACCACCCAACATAAGAGGGATGTCTCATTTTGCTATATATACCATGTGTTACTAATTCATGTTCTTTTCTTTTCACGTATTGCACCTAGAAATGAAATAGCAGGTAATGTTAGTAGTTTTTGTGCTTAAAATTATGTTTCAAGATTTTACCAAATGACTAAAATTTGAACTAGCTGTTATCATAGCTAATTTTCGTAACGCCTCTCCTACGACGCACAGTGCTATACCAACTAACCAAACAGTGTAAAATTGCTTCAGGTCTGAAATATTGAAAGAAATAAAATATAGAGACCTCAAATAGATGAATATGATAGGGTTACTAAATGATTCAAAAAGTGACATGTAAACTTTTTAATTGGTAAAGACAGTAGGCACGGGCTACAAGGCCCACAAGAGCAAGGATGGAAGTCTTTAAGCAAACAAGCTGTGCAGAAAGAAGAAGAGATAATATCTAAGCAGGGGTGGAATTGCAGAAGTTGTTTCAACTCATTTGTTGCCAGTTTTAAATGGAAAAAATCAATGGAAAATTCGAAACAGATGACTTGAAACAACTTTTGTAATGCCACCGCAGTTTTCTAAACATACAGAAAGACTTTGATGAAAGGACAAGTAAACAAGCGTACAAAGGAACACGCGAAATCAGCAATACGAAAAATAGATTGTCGACAGTACTCCCCATGATAAACTAAGTGATACAATCAAATAGGCTTCAACTTAACCATAACATATACAGTACAAACCTGGAAAGAAGAGAACCTCAACGATAAACTCCAGCCAGCTACACATAGCAGCTAATGCATAATGAACAGAATGATTCAGTACGAAAGAATCTTCCGATAGTGAATCAGGATTACAAAATGCTATTCCCAAGAATTCTGTATAATGGAATAGTGCCATAAAGACTCCATATATTCCAAAAGGTTTCCATGCTATTGGTGCGCAAAATGCAACTAAAAAGCTTACAGCAAATACGAATCCCAAAAATGTAGCCCGTACCGCTACCTGAAAAAAACAATACTGGGTTATGTTGTATACTATTCAAAATCGTTTACTATTTTACCTGGTAATCACTACCTCTCAATACAAATCGAATAATTAAATTTATTAATGCATAATATAATAATGGACCCCAAAATGCTGCCCCGGCATTATTCGGAATTACACCAAAAAAACTTTGTGTGGCAGACAGCAGGAGCACTAAGCCAGATGTCCCGAAAAAACAGTATAAGCTAAGTCGTCCATGAAAACACAACATGGTCGACAAAAGAATAATTCGACCTCCACCAATTCAGTTTAGCTAATTATCATATCATATAATACTTTTTTATTAGATTAATCTTTAACTCGCAAAATCTGTACAAGAATAGCGTAAATTAAAAACAAAACACGAACTTAACCTCAAGTTCTTTCTTTCTTCTTCGTAGTTGCAGTATATTGTACGGTAAATGTCGGATTCTAGCTGCAATGGGGAATGTAGTAAAGGTAGAGATGAAAGTGTATGGTTGTTCTTTGCTTAAAACGGACTGGGGAATGGTCTTGTTATGTTTATAAGAAATGGAGCAAGGAAGTAAAAGCATCGAATTTATATTAAGGTAATTTTTATATGAAAGTATAAGCTCAGACCACAATCAATAATTCTACCACTCCATAATACCTTTTATTATAAGTTAAGTATAAAAGATGGATAGACCATAAATCACCTTTGTACCACCAGCTCGACAAGAGCATTGTGAAATGCCTAGATTTAAGCTTAGTTTGATGAGCCCTACATTTGAACTGTAAGATGTACGGTTTCGGGAAAACTGCTTGCGAAAGATTGTTCCAGAGTCGAGTTATTTTCACTATATACGAACTTCCTTACCGTAGGATGTGCGAAAAGGAGGACTGCAGTAGGCATGTCGATTCATTCCAAAAAAAATCGATCTTCGATTCGATTCGAACCGAACGCACTAAAATCGATTCTCCATTAAATCGAGCATTAAAGGATCGATTCTCGATTAATCGAATCGTAAGTCAATTTTTGTTGAGCCACCGACAACTAATTAGAAACAGTTTCATAAAAATCGTTTTTATACATTTTTTATATTTAAACGTTATTCCCTACAAAAAAGCCTTCCTGTTTTTTTCGAAAATTCGGATGGGCTTTCTCGCGAGCGAAGTTTAATAACCAACTGTACTCCACAATGTTGTTGTTTTTTGTCTAAATTCTCTTTTAGCCTACTGTGATTTCCCTTTCTTTTATGCTCCTAGCAAAAGGGAATTTCAAAAAAAAACAACAATAACCACATAGCTGTCAGGTTGGCTGAAAAATCCATTGAAAAAGTTGGTTGGGAAAATTCTCTCTCGCCCTCTTCTTTACAAAACGACGTTTTCAGCGTGTAGAAGATCCGAATGTGAATCGATCTAAAAAATCGATTATTTCACTCGAAAATATGGATTTTTCGATTAATCGATTTTAAATGGACATGCCTAGACTGCAGTGTGTGGGAGTGAACCAGGCTAGTCTTGCACTGCGAGAAAAATATTACCTTATATGTAGAACATGATAATTTCGTAGAAGTAGTTTTGCACCTTGCTAAGGTGGGTTTTGACCCGCCAGGTGCCAGCTCAGATAAAGGAGTTGTATTTGAGGCGGGTCCGAACGTAGAACTTTCGGCCTGTAGTTTGGGTTAACAGCTGAAGTAACGCAGAGTCCCGTTAGCAGTTAGTTGGTTGAAGGGGATTGAGAGCAGATCATTTATAAAAATTAGGAGAAGAGTGGTTGATAGTATTGATCTCTGGGGAACATCGGCAGATAAGACGTAGATACTTAGATTCGACGCCGTGCAATACTACCTTGATTTAACACCCAGAAAGAAAACTCGCTATAATGCTAACTAGGTTTTCAGAGGTGCTGAAGAACCTTGCGATGAGCTTTGCATATGAGATGAGGTATTCTTTTACAATCGAACACTTTTATTAATCAACATTTTTGATTTGCTTCAAATTTTTTTACGTAGTCCCTATACAAAATAAGCGAACACGTATTTTTTCTTTTTTTTCCGGTCAATATTTTCAAAAAAAGGGGTCACTCGACGATTATACCCTTTTTCAAATCGCTATTACTCCGATTCTATTCATCGTATCGAGTTAAATGAGATATAAATCTCATATTTATTTATATATTAATAGTGGTAAAAAATGTTTCATTTTAGTATTTGTTATTAACAATACAAGCACAAAACAAAAAAAAATTTCTCCGCGTTTTCGGTACGGGTAAGACTGGACCAATTCAGCTGAAATTGTTATAGGATTTTTTTTCGTAATAGAGAACCATTTTAGGGGTTAGCACCACCAAAAATGTAAAAAAAATCGTCCATATAAATAAGGGCCACTCTAAGTATAAGCGTAACAATTATATTGGATTAACAAAGATTAGTCCTCTCCCAACAAAGAATCATTATTATTAAAAGTATCAACCAGAGGAAGATGTGCGTTAGCCATGTGTGCTAAATTTTGATTATATGTATTTTATAAAATTTAGTCTATAGATGAAATTCGAATCATGTTAAACTTCAACTGATATGAAAATAAATAAGCATATCAGCTTTTAATGCAGAGTTGCTAAGTTTCATTTGTTTGTTAACGTAAACAACCAAATTACAATTTTCCCATATTCTGTTTAAGGCAGGTTTTAAGTCAAAGTGAACGGAGTATCAATATACCATTAAATTAAAAACTTTTTAAGATTTTCAAATGGACGATCAAGAAGAATTAGATCAATTGGCGGAGGCCGAATTTCAACGTTTGCAGAGGCAGGTATGACTTTTAATCAACATTTTATTAACTATTTTTAACGTTTGAAAAATATATACTATCACAATAATAATAATAACATTTCAGTCTAATAAATCATACGAAAAACTAAGGAACAAAAATTGTTACATAAATGCAAAAGATGGACGACGAAATTTATTATTTTGTTTTTATCATCATATTCATAAGAAGGAAAGAAAGAAACAAAAATAATTCTTCTTAACTCATTTAATTTCCCTGCCCTATATTCGGGCATTTTAATACTTCGGTTTTATTAGGTCACATATTCCTAGCTCTTCAATAAATAATACAGATTGAGACATAGAGTGTTCAATAACATTTTTCTATTTTATTATTTCAAAATATTTAATATATTTTAAGATATTTTATTGAGATTTTTAGGGGTAGCTTCAGAATTATCCTTGGGCTTATGATACTTGGTGAAAGGGCTCCCTTTGTGTAAATATGTTTTTTTGCTAAATATTATATGTACCTCGTGCGTTTCTTACTTGCGGCTTACATAATAAAACTATTCTTGTGAGATATTTTTAATTCTCTGTCTCAACAATGGGGTTTTTTCATACAATATTCCCTCTAGATAGTGCTGAGATTGCTACTAGCTGCTCCCCAGTAAATTGCGATAATTCGGAGACATTTCATGAATAATAACTCCTTGTCCTTGAAACTGATAATATGTAGTATTTTTATTCTAATTTCAGATATTCCCCGCTTGATATTTCTTCTTTCAATGGGCCTACAGCCCAACACTAGCCTTGGTATCCTTTAATCTTCTAATCTAGTCCTTTCGATTTCTACCTAAAGTTATCGACTTCGATGTATGTCTCTCTTTCCGCAACCGCATCCGTTCACCGTTTTCTCCGCCTGCTTACGGATATTTCTCCTTTTACAGTGCCAAGTTCTTCTTTGCTACTCTTTATTCTGGAGTGTTTTCGTAGTGTCTAGCAAAAGCGCAGTCTATTAAGTTTGATGCAGGTCACTAAATTTATATCGTCATAGATTTGACATAATCGTTATTATATCTTTTTCTCCTTGTCCCTTTCTGAAAAATTGGACCTGTTATGATTCTCGAAAAAATCTAGCAGGTCGTCTACCTTTTGTGTGATCGCGCATGTTCCACTTCCGTAGCATACTATAAGGTGGATTAATATATTCAAGACTATATTCTACAAAACTATTTTGATCTTAGTGAAATTGTTTTCTTTTATTTCAGTTACGTTCTTTACAAATAGAATTGAGGAGCTTACTAGATGAAAAGATCATCAGCCTAAAGAAGCAAACAAAACTAATTACTGTTTTACAACAGGAGCATGAAAAATTAAAGTCGGACATTTTGACTCTTCAACATGGAACACACGCGAAAAAGGAAACAGAGGTAAAAAATCTTAAGTTTTTTTATTGAACTATTGTGAATATTACTTTTTGACACTGACCCTACTAGAGAAGACGTAAATGAAACCTTGCTAAGAATTTCAGAAAGGTCAGTAAAGTTCAAATTACATAATGGTATCCCGGGTGAAAATATAAGACTGAAAACAGACTGAAATATTACTAATTTTTTCAATGTTTAAGAGCAGTCGGAAAACGAACGGAAACTAGACTGAGGTAGTGAACAAGAGACGGAATCAAAGATGTATTGAAAATTAGGTAAATTCGACTGAAGAGTGTGGGCGGAAATCAGGCGGAATTTAAACGGAAAAATTTAAACATTTGGATGGAGTAACAATTAAAAATTTTCCAAAAAATTTCTAAGTCCAAGATTCCCGAGTCCTTTTCTAAGAATATTCCAAGTCTAAAAATGATAAAAATTTCCTCCGCCTTGTTTCCGCCTCTTTTCAGTCTTTTGTTGTTACTCATGAAGGGTAACTGATATTAGTTTTCAGTGTAAAAAATATTTTCCGCCTTATTTCGGACAGAATTCCGTCTAAAATTCATTTTTCAGTCTCTTTTCAGTCCTTTTTCAGTTTTATATTTTCACCCGGGATGAAACACATAACAACGATTAGGATGAAGCCTTAACGATCGTAGAGAGGAACTTGTAGGCAAGGGACAATGCTTATCGCAGAAAATAAGATAAAGACAACATTCGCAGACGCATCGTAGCGTATCGTGTGGCCGATGCTAGAACTACGAGTGTCCAATGTCAAGCGTCCAACGTTCGTATTAGGACACGTTCCGGCTGATGTCGGTATTGACTCAATTGTTGGAAGCTAACATTCGAATGAAACGGCTTAAGAAAAATATTAGAGCTTCGGGAGAAAGAAAGCTAGAGAAGCGTAGCAGGATCAAGAAATATAGGTGGATTGATGACGTGCTAGAAGATTTACGGAAACTTCGTACAACAAACTGGAGAGAACTAGCAAGATGTAGAGATGGCTGGAAGAAGAGGCTTCCCTGAGTGAAAATATAAGACTGAAAAAGGACTGAAAAGAGACTAAAAAATGAAGTTTAGATGGAATTCTGTTTGTAATAAGGCGGAAATTATTATTTGCACTGAAAACTGATATCAGTTACCCTTCATGAGTAACAACAAAAGACTGAAAAGAGGCGGAAACAAGGCGGAGGAAATTTTTATCATTTTTAGACTTGGAATATTCTTAGAAAAGGACTCGGGAATCTTGGACTTAGAAATTTTTTGGAAAATTTTTAATTGTTACTCCATCCAAATGTTTAAATTTTTCCGTTTAAATTCCGCCCACACTCTTCAGTCGAATTTACCTAATTTTCAATACATCTTTGATTCCGTCTCTTGTTCACTACCTCAGTCTAGTTTCCGTTCGTTTTCCGACTGCTCTTAACCATTGAGAAAATTAGTAAATTTTTCAGTCTGTTTTCAGTCTAATGTTTTCACCCGGGAAGAAGCCCGAGTCCTACAAGGATTGTAGCGCTATTTATTTAAGAAGAAAATAATTTAGCACAAATATAAAAAAAAATAATTTCGATGACCCTTTTTGTTCGTGATTTATTTACGACTTCATGCAGACGTCGGCTTTCCTTCATATACTTCCTCATTTAAACTTAGTCATTTTCCTATTTTAGAGCGAAAGAATGTTTGAGGACATTAGCTGCTCCTATCAAGACAAACAAAAAGCTTATGAACAAGATAAAGTTAATTTATGGGAGCTTGAAGGGCACATTAAAAAGGTAAGCCAACTTCTTATTAACAACAATTTATGGTACTACTATTACTCACGTTGCTAGATCGAAAAGGAAATTAATATGCTTCGAAAGAATGAAGTCACAGACAGCTGCTATAAGGAAAACATCTCCAAAGCTCAAAAAGATGTCGTAAAGCTAGAAAATCGTCTAGATGTCGTCAACAAAAAGTGCAGTGACGTTCTCACAGAAAATGCAAAGCTTAGAGAATCCATTGATCATATGCTTCAAGATCGGTATTTTTATTTATAAATATAATTACATGCAATATTCTAGATTTGTGTTTTACATTAACTATTTAAAGAGCGCATTTTAATGATATGTGGCAATCGATGGTTACGCAATTCAATGAAGGTAAAAAATACATCATGGATCTGATTGATCAATCAACACTTGCCTATGATCAAAGAGAGGAACTTTGCAATAAGTTGCAGTCTTTAAAAGATAGAAATGAATCTGACAAGATGTTGCACGTTCAGGTAACATAATTAGTAATTATTATATTTACTGGCGATGGCAGTACATCGATGTGGTGTGTTGTAGGAAATGCGAGAACTTCAAAGAACATTGGAGCATGATGCAAAATTACAGCAATTTTATGACGTTAAGGGGCAAAGACGTCTAAACACTGAGCTTGAGGCTAGAGAAGCTAATAAGAATTTGCAGCAAAAAGAAGGCTTCGAAAAACAATTGGCGGAATATAATAAAATTATTCAACGGGTTAAGGTGAGTTTAGAGATTGAGAAAATCTGTGTAGCTCATAAGGATAAATATTGCTAAAACAAGATGTGTTGTATAATAAGTATCAAAGCGCACATTTTGATCACTTTTTTAACGGCATTATATCCTCCGATTGCCAATAACACAAAATTTTATTAAGTGTCTTTAATCACTTCTTGATTGCAGACCATTCTTCTTGTTTGAGTGATAACTTTTTCTATTGCGATTAGTGTCGTCTTCGCTTAATATATTTATAGCTTCTTCATAGCAGTTTACAATGTAATTAGCAATAAAAAAAATATAATTAAAGATTGTGCAAACGTAAATGCTTACGGCAACATCTTCTGTTGAAATATGATCTGTGCACAAGGCTACTGTAGGCCTCGTACATGATACCTTTGGTGAGGAACATAAGAAGATTTTGTCATATGAGATTTACTGTTGAAGATACAATAGGTTGAAAAGTTACACTAATAATTGTTTTAAATTAATTATCTGAATCTGCTTTTATAGAAAATAAGCTCATTTTATATGTATTTTGCAGACTTTGTCCGATGAATCAAATATTGACAAATTGGCTGTCCAATTTACAACACAAGAGGAAGAGAATTTCGCTTTATTCAACTACGTTAACGAGCTTAGTCATGAAGTTGAAGTTTTGAATGAAGTGGTACAACAAATAAACGATGAAATAGGTGAATATTCTCTTTTTAATAACAAATATGAGAAATAATTTTATTTATAATATTTTTAGAGAAACAAAAAGCTGATCAGGCTGAAAATGCTTTTAGACGACAGACAGAAACAATTGACCATCTTGAAAGTGAGAAAAGTAAAACTCTAGAAAAAACTGATGAGGCTTTAGCCGTTAAGAATGAATTTGACACAAGATTGGGTCAACTCTTAAGTGGAATTGAACAAATTTTCAGGTGCATAAATTGAAAGATATTTAGAATTATAGGATTCAGGAATCATTTTGTTATGTGAGAATCTAAACTTAGGAGCTACTCTTTAGTCCATCATGTCAGCAGCAGTAATTTTAGTCCGACGGGTAGAAAGGTTAAGAGATATCCGGCGGTGTTGAAGAAAAGCATAGCGATGAGCCTCATATTTGATCTGTTCAATTTTTTTATGTCGAAAACTTAGGAATGACCCTTTATTGTACTCATCATCAGAGCCTCAGAGAAAATGCGAGGCCCGGGGCAACCGATATTTGGAGGCCCCCTCCCATATCCGTTGAAAAGTAAAAACTTATGGGAAGAAAAAATTATAGTTTTTGTTATGGTATTAAATATTTATTCAATAAGTAAATTTACTTAACAAATGCTTTTCGCGCTTTAGCATCAGCAAATTCGGTTATAATTTTAGGGTAACAATTGAAAATTTATGTTTAGCGTCGCCAATCCATTTAGTCGATCTTGACTCATTGTTGATCGTAGAAATTTTTTTATCCTTTTCCGTACACTAAATGATCTTTCACCTAGCGCGCTCTATTTGATTTTGCTACCTTGGAATCTTGGAAAGTGAGGCCCCTCAAATTATGAGGCCCATGGCAACTACCCCTTAAGCCCTCCCCCCTTCTGAGGGGCCCTGGTCATCATGGTGCAATGTCCCGTAATAATCTCATTGATGTTCAGCTTTTGCGCCCTGGCTTTGCTTCTTTCAAGCAGTGGTGGACGGTATATTGGCATGCACCTATAAAATGTCAAGAAGAATCGACGCTAACAAGTGGATTTTTATCCTATCTGGTAGCCAAGCGGCAATCAGTGAACCTCGTTAGAGTAAAGTCCCAATTAGGTGGAAGCGCCAAAGCGCACTTAAAAAGCTGGGTACTCCCAATTGGGTTAGCCTTATGTGGGTCACGAGCAATGAAAAGGTGGACGCTTTAGCCAAACGGGGCTCTGTTTGGTGGAAAAGGCCCTGGAGGATCAAACTCCGATGAAATACACCGGAGGTCCACATTTGGGCTGATGAACTCCAAGCTGAATTACTACGTCGAGATTATTTTAGGACACAGTTGGCTTGGTCACCGGATATGGCGCCCAAAGTTACCACGTGTAGCCTGAACCAAATATGACGTGCCATGCCGTAACCATACGTACCCTAACGTACGAACATATGTGTTCATAAGGCACCGACCTAAATTGATTTAATGAACTTACACATGTTCGTTCATTAGGGTACGTACGGTTACGGTACGGCAAGGCAGGCCATATTTGGTTCAGGCTTTTGTAGGATCGATAATTGCAGGGTCACCATCGAGGAGAACCAATCTGGCCTTCACGTTTTCGGCCACTGTTCCGCGATAGCGGGAAGCAGGGTCTCGTTGTGGGGCTTTGCTACACTGAAAAAGTCTGAACGACAAATCTTTAGGCAAACTACTCAGCATTTTTAAAAGGTCTGGCCTACAAATCTGAGGTTTAAGGGCTGCTAACAGAACAATAGGTCCAAATTGTGGCCACGGTACTCATTGGGCTCGATGCATCACTAAAAGAAAGAAAGAAAGAAAAAATGTTATTGACGAGAACGAAAGGTTGCTACGTGTTGTTTGATGAACAAATTGTTCGAAAGCCTTGTGAGCAAGACAGGGGGTTGTAGTCAATTCAGATAAGCCCATAGTTTGGGGCTTGTAAACAAGAGATTGCCAATTTGTGGAACACTTCCCAGGTTACTAGAGAAAAGCTTCACCAGGGGTTTTTAATATTCCTACGGTAGCCCAAAAGTATATAATGTGGTTTGCGAGTCCAAAATGAACGAGTCTTATTGGAAGTGAGGTAGATTGTAATATACCATGAGACACGGAACGTCACGGTTTGAAGTATTGTGCGGTAATGACCAGCATAGGCTATAAATAACCAATTAATTAAGTTACTACTACTTATACTATACTATTTCACAATTTATTTCTCATTTTAGATTAACACGTTGCGATGATGCACCAATACTAAGTGTACTTGGAGCAAAAAATTTCTTAACTGTCTTCAATGTTAAGTTATTTCTTGGTATAATTGGGAAAAGAATCAATTTTATAACAAGCAACATAGGTGCAGAGGATTCATCGAGGATTTTAGCGAAAAAGGATCGTGTACCAAAGTTTAACGTGAAAGATTCTGTTAAAATTAAAAATTGAAATTTTTAGAACTTTCGATATTTAAATATTTATATAACGTGAATTAGTTTGAAATATTGTTTTGCCTTGATCGTTGTAGCTACATAAATAATTATAGTACAAATTTTTAAATTGTTACGTATTGTTCGTCAAAAGTTGCCGTATTAAAATTTAGTTTTTAAGCACTAAGCTCTGCACGTTAAACTTACTACGAGATGACCATTTTCTGCAGATGAAACAATTGGAATTCGCTTTATGCAAGGGTTGTTACAATACAATAAAACTCTGAAAATTAAATTGATTGTGCATTTGTAATGAGTGCTCATCAAATCAATTTTCCAAATTATAAAACTGTTTAAAAATATTTCTTTAATAAAGACGATTTATTGGGACTTGGTTATTTAAAATGTTTGCTCAAAGAAACGAATGTAAATTATGACCAGGTGTTGACTAGCAGTGGTGTTAGTGCAGGTAAATAAATAGTAGATACAAGCCGTGAAAAGTACGAGTTTCCACTTAACATGAGTTAATTAACGAATTACAGTCATTCAAGTGCAACAACTTTCATCTGCTCCAATGAAATCAACTGTAGAATATTAGTTTGCTGGTAATTAGACTCGGTCGCCCGAGCGCAGATGATAGTAAGTGCTTCTGATGCCCAAATAGGGTACATAAGGTAATGGCTGGTGTTTACGAGTCTTTCCAATTAGCCAAAGACAAACACGTCTCAATGACGCTGAGTGACTTTTGGGTTTATTAAGCGTTATCGAATACACTTTTTGCGATGTTTTATAATTATTGGTGAAATATGGATCCAATAGTCTAAGCCGGAGTCTAAAAGAAGTTCCGCAAAGTAGCAGCAAACAGACAAAAGCCAATTAAAGTGACCAAGGATCCAACAATTGGCTAGAAAGGTTTGGTACAGTATTTTTTTATAGCGCATCTGCCTTGTGAAATTATACAGGTTGGGACAAAAGTCCGGCAACGGTCCAAAATTTACTGTAGGTTTTTGTGAAAAAAAGTTTCGAACAAAAGTTGCTCAACTTAGAGGGTGAAATCGTTTAGATACAAAACTCACCCCATCTAAAATTTCAAATGGCAACCCACATTTTTTCTTACGGATTAAGAGTTTCCGAAGAGAAATATCAAACTTTTGTCCGAAATTTTTTTTATCCGAAGTTTCCATGCACCCCCAAATGAATGTTGTCGAAAATCCGTTTATTGAGTGTCATTTGAAATTATAGATTCACCCCCACCCCTGTGAGACCGTTGCCGGACTATTGCCGCACCCTGTATAGAATATTACGTACTTGGTAGTCTGGTACTACCAGCTTCACAGCCTTTGTCGGCTTACACTCCTACGACGCTGTCTTCCGCTAACCCCGACAGTTGCGTCTCTAGCTAAGCCGGCTGCTATTGAGGATATAGACTGCGAAATCGAAGCCCCGTTACAGATTTTTCTTGTTTTGATTTTCGTTGTGGGCAATTTCTTCTTTTTGGTGTGAACAGTGAACTCATACAAAATCCAGGATTTCAAACACAAGAATCATCGCCTTCTCCTTCGCCACCTTCCAGACTCCTTATTAACCTATTATGTCCTCTATTTCTTCCTTCGAATCATGCTTACTACTAGAAATCGCACCATCACGAGTACAACGTGACGGACTGGTAGTACAAAAGGTGAAGGTCCTAACTACTATTATGGCAGTAAGAATCGAGTTGAATTCAATGCTTCCAAAACGAAGTACCGTCTCTGTAAAACCTACCACAACTGGCGTTGGGCTACGAAAAACACCTTGGCGTGGTTAGATAAAGAGAAAAAAGGGGTTTAAACTTGTCGTTGACGACGCCATTTGCTTCACTATTGATCCTCTAAGGTACTTATCGAGACTATACAAGGAGGTAAAATTCCGTGTTGTCAATTTTCGTTTGATTAATGGTGGCGCTGCAGTCAAATATACCTAAAAAAACATGGCCGATTGTATTTATCCGGTTTATGGCCAAGTTCGTTTATTACTAATATATTTTATGTTTGCTTCTAAATTCAATTTATATCAATGCGATTATTCGTAATTAATCAATTTTTGATGTTTCCAATGAATTTTTATTAATTTCCAATGAATTTTTTTTGCATTGCCCCATTTCGACTAACTTAATTTTGAACGAATCGTCGAAAGAGGTCAAACTCAGCTAACTTCACGTGGGGTACATCGGACAAAGGTGACATCTGTGGCCAAAAATGAACTAGAAGTTTAGTTTCTTCTTCCCATCCATTTTCTGTTATTTTCCCCATAAGAGTTTTACCTCCTTGTATAGTCTCCATGAAGCCACTGATGGAATGTGGCTGCCTGACAAAATGTTATCCCTATCATAGTGAAATAACCACTCTCCTGCCTCCTCGGCAATCTTATACCCGGAATCCAAAATTAGCACGCTCGGCTCATTCCCTCTGCCTACAGCTCCCTTTTCACGCACGATACAGACAAGGAATTCGTTCATAAGTGGAGGAACTCGACTGTGGAACGATCTTCCCCAGTCAGTATTTCCGAACTCCTACAACAATAAAGGGTTCAAATGTAGGGTTCACCGCCATCTCCTACAACATTCTCCTGCTCCTCATAACCCCAAACCTATACTATCCCCGTACTAAACTTTTTACTAGACAATGAACTATGACGTGACCAACGACATCATGACAAAGGTTGAATCCTGAGTTAAGAACATTAAAAAAAGAAAAAAAATGTATTTCTATATTTAGAAAATTTTTGAAGTAAAACACTAAATTTATATCCTTTTTCACGAAGTCAGTTTGGTAATAATACAAATATTTTTAAATAATTTGCTAAAAGCCCTCATTCTGATCTGTTCGTCAATATTAAGTCTCAGTAAAAATATAGCCATGCCACTTCATCCGTAAATCCAGTGATTAACCCCTTGATCACAATGTTTGTGTTAAATCAATTAAAAATGCCACGAACTACATATGTAATTGCATACGACTCATCGCACAAGTAGAATTATACCCACTTTCCAAATCCGGCGGGCACCAAGTATAGTAACCTTCAATTTACTTCAACACCTGACATACATTTTAATTTCATTACATTTTGTCTTATTTTAACCTTGTAACGGTTAATATACGATTTTTCAGGAAAAACAGTGCCATCTATGAAAATTTTACAACTAACTTGTTCTTAGGTCTGAGAGAATTTTCGTTCTTAATAACTGGAAAACTTTATAGCCTAGAGGTGCTTTGGGCATGATTCATTTTAATTTTCAACAACGAAAAAGAGCAAGAAATATTGCATAAAAAGTATAAAAAAGTAAAGGCCTGACATTTGTAACATAACTTCTCTTTCTTAACACCGATACTTGTACACGTTTTTGTCGGAAGTTGTCCATTAACTTTGATGGTGGCATGGTAAAAGCTTTGAGAGTTTTGTTTTCCTTAAGACGCAATTCTTGGGTGAAGCATATACAAAAAGATTTTTAACAAACGCGCATTCTTTGATATTAAATCACAACAATGGAGTATACAACAACTTGTCAGAGTTAACAAGAGAAAAATATGACTTCTCGGGTGGAAAACGAAGTAACGTCGCTGAAAGCGTCTCAGTGGAGATGGGCTTTGCGGGATTTTCGAAAAGTGTTTTGGAGTAGATTCAGTACTAAAATTGTTGTATAAGTTTCAGAAGTATGGTAGTGAATTAAGGTGGAATTGTGATAAATTTATTAAGACTATAGACTCTTACAATCTTGCATAGAAGATTGGGCTACAGAAACTTCTTTTTATTTTTCATTATTGTAACTCTTATTTATTTTAGGAAAGTTTCACGATGGTTAGTCATCAGTGCTGGACGATTTAGAATGGGAAGAAATATAACTATCGACGAACACATTCTCTATAAAACAGTCTACCTTGGGTCTACAATAACAAAAAGAAACGAAGAAAAGGAGGAGATAGCTCGACGAATACTACTGGCTAATACAGCCTTTTATGCCCAAAAACAAACACTGCCCTCAAGATTTGTGCGCAGAAAAACGAAACTCTCACTCTACAAAACAGTAATACGACCAGTACTGTGCTAGGGCAGCGAGACTTGGACTGTGGACCAGGACATAGAGGAACGAGTTAGCAGGTTTGAGAGAAAAGTTCTCAGGTGCATAATAGGCCCAACCAGAAAGGATGGAATATGGCGAAGGAGATCCAACAGCGAGTTATATGGAATTTTTGATGACCCAGAACTTTCAACTTTAATAAAAATTAACAGACTAAGACTAGCCGGCCACGTAGTCAGGATGGAGGACAATCGCATCCCAAAACGGCTATGATATCAGAAATTTCAGGAAATAGACCAGAAGGCAGACCCAGGAGGAGATGGGTCGACTGTGACTGCTGACGCAGAGGCAATGGTCAACATCCGGAACTGGACACATGCTACAAATTTGGAGAAATGCCCTAGAGGAGGCCAAGGCTCGATTTGGGCTGTAGCGCCATTGGATGGATGGTGCCATCATGTAGTATATGAAAATATGCACGTGCCGTAACAAATCGGTTGGGTGGCAAAATCGAACGGTCACCTCTTCGTGGTGCACCTTAGATAACCAACTAACAACGGTAGTAGGGAGCACATCCTTCAAAGACTAAACCGAGCCAAAGTGTAAAGTTATCATGTCAAGGGCTGCATTTCTGTGGCTAGTTTTTGTACTGTCGTGTTTTGCACGATCTCCTCTGAGCACCGGGCGCACTGCGTTGTATAATGCCTCATCCTGATATAGAGGCTCTGTAAGGATGGACCTACCCTTTCCTACCATACTCATGGGGCTTTTATAGACCAATTATATTGCATTCATCGGTCTGGGATCGAATATTGTGGCACCCATCAGTTTGGTGAAGAAAGCCTTTTTCGAACGGATCTGGTTGACACACACTGAACAGTGGAGCTCCGTGCGTGGATTGGGCAACACTAAGGGTTCCTTCCTGTCCCGTCTCTTAACGTGGCTAAGGAGTTGTTAGAGCGCAGTAGAAGGAATGTCAGGACACGTGTTGGCTCGATATCAAGATTCTTTTGTCTACACTTATTCCGTGTATCTCCACGAGTATTTTTGTTGCATGTAGTAAAACCAGTTTTCCACCTTACTCTCGGACTGCACGGCAGGGAGTTCACCATGCGTAACTTTCTTGCCTTTACAAGGAGATATGAAAGTAAATTTCAGAGCCAAGAAAGAAGAAGATTAGAAGTAAGGAAGCACATTGTGCATGTGTGTTAATTTTCACGCCGAAAATTTTTGTTGAAAAAGTAACAACACTCTCCTCTTGTCGTTCTGCCCCTCTCGTCTAAAAACTCGGTTTTACCACAGGTAACGAATCATCGTGTAGATCTGGCCATTGGCCCTGGCATTGCGCCCTGAATTACCATTTATAGAGGGTAGAAAGAACGGAGGTCCAAGAGTCTGTCCTGCAAGTCTAAGCGCCAAGCCATTGTAAGGTTCAACGACTTAAGGCTCGAACAGAACCAATCCGTTCCGTCCGTTTTTAAAAGTTGGAAATTTGACATTTCCATAAGCTTTCCATGAGGCGAACGGAGCGGTAGCCACAATCGAGCGGGCGGAACAGCAAAGAAAAACAAAAAAAAACGAGCGGATTGGTTCTGTTTGATATACTTGAGCACACCCTTCTAACCTAAGTTATTTCCTTCTACCCTTCAAACTAAGCTTAGTACTTGATTTAGATTGGTAGAAGTGCAATTATAACCTCAAAACTGTGACTACTAGTAACTTTTTTAAACAACACTCATAAAGTAGTCCATTTGCAGAACAAGCCACATTGAACAAGGACCATATTAGGCCAGGACCGAATCTCGGTTGTAGATGTACGTGCAAACTTTTTGGCAAATATCTTTCAACTCAAGGTTTCCAACACACTGTATCTAATCCTAAACAAAGCCGAAGAATTGCAAAGAAAATGTTTGGCCATTTCTCAGGTTTGTTTCCCCCACAGCTATGGTAGTCGGTGTTGTATAGAATTCTAAATGTGGCCGTATGTTCGCCAATTGGTTTGTGATGATCGACAGGATTTTGGCGATATCCATCCATGTCATTTTCAGAAGTTCGCTTTATCTCTGTGTGCTGTAGTCAAGCCAAGTCATTTTTGTCTTGGCGCATAAAATGTCACGTCCACCTGAAGCTTGGAATTGAAATGAAGTGCCCGGTGATACCTTTCTTCATAACTAAAAGGGGATCCTGAATGGGTCTCCATTAGTGTGCCTACAATATTTGCTCCTAGACTGGTCAATTCTTCCGACTTCTCTTTGCCCTTAATGTTCCCAGGACCCGCTGGCTACTGAAGTGTAATATTGTATCCTCTACAGAAGGAAGAGAGCTCCTTTAGACAGATTTAGACCAGCTTGAACGTTATGTAGAAAACGCTTAGAGCCATGGTAATTGCTTGCAATATGAATGCCACGTGGAAAACATATGGACCTCTATTATAGTTTTGGGGTATAGGTCTAGCATATGTATTCTCTCATGTAGCCAAAGTGACGACAAGCTGATGGGCCTGTATTTCAAGCCAAAAAAGGATAGACGAAATCAGGCGAAGGAAATGGAATTGGATTGGCCACACCTTGCGACGTGAAAACGAGAATCTAGCCAAACAGGCCCTTTACCGAGACCCTCTATATGTTGTCAATGTTTATTGCCTCTTTTCTGTTCTAATGCATTTTTTATACACCTTTAAGCGGACCATGTAGGGTTTCGAATATTTGCGTTACATTGAAAAGCTTCTTGGTTTAGCTACATAAAGCCGGATAGTTTTTCGCATTATTGATCGTTCATTAAACCTATTCTAATACCTCTCATTTCCCTTGGAACTATTCCTTCTGTAATGCAATGCATAATGGCAGGGCTAAGGTTGATTGATGATGGTCGCTAGTGAGATAGGGGAACAACATGTATTGAGGCTGTTGGTGGTGACCACTGGAAGCTGCCCTGAAAGGGTTGGGTTAATACGATCGGGCTTACCAAGCCAAGATGTAAAGATATCCTGTCAAAAGCTGCATGTCAGTGTGTAGTTTTTGCACTGTCGTTTAACGATCTCCTCTGGCAGAATGTACCCTGTTGCACAGTGCCTTATCCTGTTATGAAGGCTCTGTCAGTATCAGCCTTCGCTTCCTACCATACTCATGGGATTTTTATGGACCAATTAAGCTGGAGTGGGCCAAAGCAAGGAGGGCCGGAGTTGAGTTAGGGAGTCCCGCGGAGCACACCCAAGCCCTGCTTTCCCAAACTGCGGCGGTCAGGAACCCGGGAAGCCTAGTAGCAGAGCAAAACAGCCGCCGCTCTGTCTATAGCTTCTGGACCCATCAGGAAATTGGTCGCACCAGCTCTCATATAATCTAGAGGGAACAGGCCCATGCCGCGCCTAAACGACAGCGGTCAGGTGATTCTCTAGGTAGGAGACCAGAACCCCAGAACAAGAATAAGGGGAGCCGCAATGACTCTTCTATCGCGGCACCGGCCGCTCTGCCCAAAATTTTCTGGACCCACCAGACGGCCAAGGCAGAGAGCACTGGAGTTGAATTGGGGAGCTCCGCTTTCATGAATTACTTCAAAGCAGACCGAAGACAGAAACCCGGGGAAGCCCCAGTTTGCTGCGATCACCATGGTTCGTTGTTCAACGAGACCCTGCTCGAACAGTCACGTCTAAGCGACAAGCAACTAGGCAGAATGGCTGGACCTATTCAAGCGGTGTGGCAAACAAATATTAGGTCTAGGAGTGTAGTATAATAGGCCAAGTGAGTGGCTGCGGTACTTTTGGACCCAATACCTCACAAAAAAATGTTGATCGATGGTACAAAAAGTATCCCCTGAGCTAAGACTTTTTCATTGTCATTGAGCTCCACAGCCCCAAATGGATTTTGGTTTCTTTAACGATGTTCATGGCTATCATATCTGTTCATGGTAATCCTCTTCCAGTTTATTACTCTTGACTGGTTTGTGTCCTTCAAAATACAATCAATCCAGAGTAAGATGTGGTAAACTCTATAACTTGTTCTTAGTGGCTTTGAGGGGAGCTTTTACTTCAGATCCATTCTCAGGACTTGTTCAATCCATCTCAGACTTTGTGCTTTTATAATGTTTATTTTCAGCGTTTCAAAGTTGTAAGAGTCCTGATATGCCTTTCTATAAAAAATAACTAGACTTTCTAATATAACAAAGAATTCTTGAAAGAAACTTGAAAAACACTCCACAGTATTAACCATTTCTGTTATTTTTGCACCATTTTCCTTTTCGTTTAAAAGGAAGCAGATTTCACTGCGATCGAAAAGTATCAAAGTAGTAGACCTGCTCCTGATGGCGAGATGAGTGCCCACTCAATAAAAAGCTTCACCATTGTGCTCCAATAAGTCTGGCTGAGCGCTTTGTGTTCTCCAAGAAAAGCTTTTATTCCACTGACAATTGACCAGTTGGTGACTTTTTCAGCCAGGTGTGTTAGTAAAGCGGAGAGAGACGCCAAGGTAATAATTACCTGCCGCAGCCAGCCAGCTGTGCTGTTAGCCGAAGACAAAGTCGTGAGTCGCATTTCGAACCGCAAGGCCTGCAGGTTGCTCACAGCATATGATCAGCGCGCTGCCGTACTTCTTGGTCGATTTTCATTATTTCTTTGGTTTTTGTTTCGGTTGAATAAAGCGTTCGCACTCAAGTGTGAGAGTGGTATTTGGTCTTAGTCGATGATGTAATTATAAATACCCAAAGTGAATATTTGTTTCTTTGTTAAAAAATTCCCCAAGAGAATACCGATGATTATCATACCTTCGGTAAAGTGCCTTAAAATGAGTGCAGTTCTAGAAACCCATGCATAATCAATGAAATTAGTTTTTCCCTTGTGATATACACGCTCTGTTAATTAATCATATTTTATTTAATAATTAACAAGTGGTGAAAAAAGTGCCTTGGTACAATATCAGTAGATCGATATATATGTGCTCTTGCAAAGGATAACATATAGCTAGAATGGACGACAGGAAGGGTGCACATAGATTGGAGGATTTTATTTTGGATATGGAGACGCGACCCACAAACAAGTCAATCGCTGAGTCCGACATATGGACCCAGCTGCAGCAGAAGGAGGCTGATATATTGCTAGCCGCTGAGCTGGGTAAAGCATTGCTAGAAAAGAATCAGGATTTAGCACGCCAGCAAGAAAAACTTATTGAGGATTACTCCAGGAAACTCGAGGTAAGTCAATAAAACATTTCCATGGGAACGGGGGTAACCTCGTCCTTATTTTGTCAGTTTATTTCTGGATTCCTTTAGCAGCAACAACAACAACAATAACAAAATGCCTTCATAATTTTTAGGGAGTCACACCGACAAAAAAATCCATAGTTGTATAGTAAAAATCAGAGTCCCCATTTTTGTATTTTGAGGTTCCCATGTTCGTGTCCGCTTTACCAAAGGCAACTGGGTTAACGCGGGGCAACCTTCCATCATATTATGACCGCCACAGTTTTGCAATTTCTTGTTCTGGAAAACCCACTCGACTGCTTTGTTAGCACTTCGGCAGTTCTTGCCGTTCTCAGGTTCCGCTTTGACCAATTACGTAGCGGCAACAGAGACTGGTTCTTGCAGATTTGTTTAAATGAAATTGTGACTCTTGAAATTTATGCGTCCTTCAACGAAAATATCCATGCGAAATATATGATTATTGTCCGCATATCCATAAGATAAAAAAATAATAGTCCGGGGGTGTTGAAAGTCACAGAGCGCGGTAAAGCGAACAACACAAACTGAAGAGAATTATGGAAATTTTAGAATATTAATCTAGAAAATTAAGAATATTCTTTTTTACGGGTATAATCCGACTTGAAAAACAAGAATTCACATTTCGCAAGTTTATGACCATTTTTAACACCTGAAGACCAAAACTGGATTGGTGATTGCATAAATTGTGCACACATTTTGGGATACACGTTGAGTTATTTATGACACATTAAAACTTTTGAAACTATAGTTTATACTGTTACTTAACTAAAGTGGCCAATTGTACTGCAAAAACAGAAACGCGATTTTGGGTGTCGATCGGAGTAGATGATAATGACTCAATCAGTACAATTGCACATGCGATTTATGTTATATAAAATACGTTTTACTTATAATCTCAAAATCTTATTTAGGGTGTACCAAAAGAAATCATATTTACACAACTTTAATCTTTCACGAATCTTGGTTTTTAGTTCCGCAGTTTTAATCTGAAGTTTGGTTTTTAAAAGGAAGTGAACGATGATTCATATTCGATTGGCGGCCATATTGATTTTTTGTTGTAAAACCATATCCAAATAAAAGTTGTTGATTTCAGAAACAAATTTTTAATTTCAGTTATTATACAAAATGATGGATTATAGCTAATAGTTTTTAGCAGATCAAGTATTCTCGTAGCAGGAAATTTTATTAATATGAGGTTCGTCGAAACATTAATCATACCAGTCTAGGGGGAATTGCAATCGCTTAGAAATAAATTATATTTTCTTTAAGTATAAACAAATTCATTTTTAAATTTAATATCGATGATGAATAGGTTCACGGTCTCTTAGTAACACCCTCCATATTATGACTAGCATAGCTATTTGAGAATGTTTTGTATCATACTTCAAACAGATAAGTATGTTTTATGTATATTTATGCAAAGCCTATCGGTCCTATTTTTGTATATTGAAAAATTCTACGATAGATAAGTAGTCAGTGGAAAAAGCACAATAAGTTAAAAACGAAATAACTTCTGAAAAAAGGTATAAGTTTTACATATACATAGTTAGGTTTTCAATTAAGTTAGATCAATGTCATTCGCAAGAGATATCGAAAGATTTTTATAGATGCATAGAAAAAAAAGATAAACCGCAGGATACAAAGCCGACCTTAGAATGTGTAAAGATAAAAGAGGAAATAATATTACAGAAGACATCGGTGGTAATGTAATCGAAAGATGGAAAGAATATTTCCAAGAAACCCTGAATGAGCAAGAAGCTGAAATCAGTGGCGACGAACATATAATACGTACAGTAGAATACCATCAAGCATCCACTCTTTGAGGAAATAACAGATGCAATATTAAACTGAAAATTGGTAATGGCTGGAGGACAGGATATGATTACCTCTGAAATATTAAAACATGGAGGAGAAGTTCTACATCATAAACTCCATGAGTACATTATGGGAAACAAAAACACTTTCATCAGAATTGTCGAAAAGTGTTGAATGGGTATCACAAAAAGGAGGATAAAGCCAACTGCAATAACTATAGAGGCATATAGCTTCTAAGCACAGGCTATAAATTTTCTCTAATGCCCTCGACACACGGACACGCACGTCGTTACGAGAAAAAAAGGAGATGGAAATTCGACGTTACGACGAATATTCAGCATCGTAACGACTAAAACGAAGGACGCAAATTTTTCGTCGTTACGATGAAAACGCAAATAGATAGGTCTCTGCCAGTCGATAGATTATTTCAAAAACTCTCTTTTAGGTGTTTTTTCCAGTGTCATGCGATATTAGCTGATTTTGAGTTTAAGTTTACCTTAAAATTAATAAAAAGTATTACTTGTTTCAGGATTAGTCGATTGAGCGACCGGCGCACAGCGCAATTTCTTCCATGAACTAATTTATAACTGGAAGTATTCTCCATAGACGCTGACCGCTCCCCTTGGAAAAAATTAATCAATCTTAAGATATTTTGGAGTTTATCCCTGGAAATATGTATAGGGAAAAACTATTTAATCTGTGTTCATAGCGGTTAACCTTATTTTGCTTACCCGCTTAGAACTTTATTTTGTAGGGTGCAACGCAGCCTCCCGTTAGAATAAAAGAAGGCTTACTGGTTTCATTTCCTAAACAAGACTGATTTAATTGTTCTAATGGGACATAAATTTCTCTTAATGATGGGAACTTTAAACGGACAAGAATTTTCTCACCATCATAAATGCTTACTTCATATTAACAGCATTAAATTTGATTCTTTGGAATTTTAAGTTTCAAACAATTGTCTGACTGAAAACTTACAGCATAGATAATTTTGACTCTTAGGACAATTATTGTCTGACTGAAAACTGAAATAGTCAAAAGAAAATTTATAGTAAAATTTTTAAAGAATGAATAATACTAGTCAAATTGATTAAACAATCCGAACTAGCTTTTCTCTATTAATTTCTGTTCTAATAATGCAACATTTACAAAATAATTATTTCCTAACTTTTATAAGTAAGCAGCTGTCTGTCTCACATGTCTGAAACTCTAAATATTACTATTTCATTCAAGTCATTCAAGTTAAAAAAAATTACAAAAATGTATGGAATTACCTACAAATTTGTAATTGATTTTTATCCATTATCGTAAAAACTGTTCTAGCGAAATATAATTTATTTATGGCTTTCCTCCTGTGAAACCAACAAACCCTTAAAAATACAAAAATATATTAATACAAAATAATGCACAAACGCAAAATGTTAACATTTTAGCAAAACAATCATCAAAATCGTTTCCGATCCCTGTTTTTTGGACAAGCGATAATTCCCAAGCCTGGAATTAATGAAACTTAAAATTTTTTTTTAAACTATTCGCTATAAAATTGCCTTATATCTATCGAGCCCGGATTACGAAATTTCAAAATTAAGGATGGCCAATCCAATATGGCGGACATAAATTTTGTAATTAAATTAAAATTTTATCAAAACATTCTTTAAAATTATAAAAAATTGTTACTTGGGGTTTTTTTTGGAAACCAAAAATTAATTAATTTCAATAATTTTAAAGAATCTTTGATAAAATTTTAATTTACTTACAAAATTTATGGCCGCCATATTGGATTAGCCATCTTTAACTTTGAAATATCAAAATTCGGGCTCGATAGAATTAAAGGCAATTTTATAACGAATAGTTTAAAAAAAAATTTTTAAGTTTCAAATTCCAGGCTTGGGAATTATCGCTTGTCCAAAAAATGAGCTATTTGTCCCACTGTGCGGCGGGTGGGCAACAACGTAACAAGAAACTTTTTTTTTAGTTTTCGACATTCTTCATTACACATCCACTTAATACAAGTATCAAAACATAACAACGAGTTTTACTGATAACGACGAATTTTCCTTATAATGACGTTACTGAGTGTCGACGGTATAACATTCTTCAATATAAAATGAACAAGTTCCCTGAAGACATACTTCAAAGAAGTAGCAGAATATAAATACCTAGGAATTTAGGAATAGGCTGATTTTACATAGTAAGTAGAACGGTGGGTATTTATAGAAAGCTACTAAGCTCGAAAGTGCTGTCAAGAAGAACGAGACTGAATATTTACAGAAGCACAATTAAACCAGTTCTAATACGGATGTAAAACCTGGATTCTGTGCCATGCAGCAACTAGCAGCGTTCGAACAGATAGTACTAAGAAGGATATTCGGCCCAGTAGTAGAGAATGAGACATGTAGATGTAGGTAACATCAGGAGGAGCAACAGCTAAACTATGAGAACGTAGTAAGGTTCATCAAATTGCACAGATTTAGATGGCTTCGTCACGTATGAAGAATGCCAAACTCCAGAATATCTCTAAAGTCTTACTCGGTGCCTCACCAGCAGGTTGTTCAAAGATCGGAAAATCCAGGAAGAGATTGTTGAAAGCTATGAAAGGCGATCTGTCAGAAATGTGAGGAGTAATATCGCCAGCTGAAAGAAAGAAGAAAGAATTGATGAAGAAGCAAAGGTCCACCAAGGACTGTAAGCTACAAAATAGACCCACTTTATAAAATCATGTGTGTTCTATAGAATATGTTGGCGTAAATTACGGAGAGGCAGAGGCCACAGAAATTTAAACGTCATAAATGGAATACTCTTCGTAAGGTGTAACAATTTCCCGGAAATACTAAATATGTACCTAAACATCGGCAGTAGTGCAGAAATTGCAGGAAATAACCAAAAAATATGTTGTTCATCATGATAACGCAGTGGTGCATATAGTTTGATTTGAATTCGCACAATTCGATTTAGTTTATTTTCCGGATCTACTTCCTTCAAACTACTATCTATTTCCAAAACTCAAAACTCCTTGAACACAACTTTGTGTTATATGAAGTCACCATATCTTTCTTTCTTGTAGGACACGGGCCTATTGAAGTCCCTTCTTCTGTCTTGCAAGTTTTCTTCAGTTTATTGTACGAAGTTATCATATATCATCTAGCACTGTATCGATCCACCTATTTCTTCATCGTCCTGCGCTTCTGCTTCCGGTTGGTCTACGATTGAAAATCCTGGCTAGCATTCTTTCTTCCGAGGTTCGTTCAAGGTGTCCGAGCCATCGTAGCTGCTCAATTTTAGGTGTGTAACTATCGTCATACTATTCTTCAAGCTCTTCATTCTTAAAGCTACCATTATGGAACACTTTTATTAGAAATATTTTGAATGCCTTGACGAAACCAATTTTTGTGAAGGAATCTCAAGGTTGGAGAAACGTTGTGGCAATGGCTTTAAATCTTTGTTATAAAATCCAAATATATTTATAAATTAGTGAAGGTTTACAAAATAAATTATACTGTACTGCTTAGCAAGAGAGACATCGTTGGTTGTTTCGGGTCAACACATACTCGGAGTCGGACTCTGCAGAGTTTTATGGTTTCAGATTTCGTAATGTAAATAACAATTTCCTTCCAGTAATAATAGTCTTGCTGTACCGATTCGTGTTTGGGGATGATAATTTCTTTATGTAAATTCATAATTTAGTCTCATATGCCGGTACAATTTATATTTTTGAATTCGTATAAGTATACAATATTAGGTATGAGCCTTTCGTTTGGACAATACATCCTGCCTTTTCATCCTTAACCCTGTTTTTATTGTACCATGATGTCTTTATTTGCATTGTGGTATTTGATATGACGTCTTGAAAAAATTTTGTTTTGCCTTGCTATACAATTATCTAGTAATGGCTCTCGAACTATTTTCACATTATCGTTAGCTGGTTGTTTGGACCACTTGTCACTTCTGTTCGTTTGGAGATATTCTACGAATCTGCAATTCTCGTTTGGGAAAAAATTTGTACTGCAGCGCAACTGAGACTCTGTGTTTACTCTAAACACCTGTGTACATTTTCTTCAAACAACAGGTTTTTAAATGTGAACTAATTATACATCATTCGTGCGATAGGAAATAAATGGTGTCATATAAACAGCCCTACAATAAATAATTTTTAATTGTTTTGAACATTATATGACGCCAAATGTACCGAAGAAGAAAAAAAAATAAGCAGATAAAAAGATGATACAGCAGCGCAGAACAAGAAGTTTAGAAGAAGAATGTCGCAAATTATAAAAGAAAGGAACACATATACAATATTTAAAAGAAATAAAACACAAATAATGAAAAAATATATCCTGGTAGAGTCACCATAGAGAGATGAAAAAAATAGCAGAGAATTCTACAATACAGAAAATAAGATGAGAGAATAATACGAACCTACACCAAATATATGTATAAGGATATAAATGATATTTATTTTACCTAATAGGTAGCAGGACCAGATACACCTCTGGTGTCAAATCAATCAAAAATAAAAACAGCATAGTACATAGATATGTATGATGTAAATCTGTCACCTAAGATTTATCCCATTGGCTACCATCAAGTATGGGATACCGGTTTTCAGTTATCTCCCAATACAAAAGCTCTATCCCTCGAACTTATTCAAAAAATTTCCTTTTTTTCGGTTCCTCTAAACGAACATTTTAAACCTATAGGAAACCGGAAGTAGTTTTTGCGGATAAGATGTGATGATGAATCTATTCGGAACACATTTCGCTAATTTTTGACATGGCGCCCAACGAAGTATGAAACGGTGCGTTATCTTGATGGAACAGAAGTTCGTTGTTCTTGAAAAGCATTTTTGGTCAGCAGGGAACATCTGCGGCATCCTAACATGTTATTTGCTCACCCATGACTATTTTTTTTTATTTATTGTAATATGGCATACTTTTGTTCGTCATACGATTAAGTTTAAATTAAGCTGCCTATGAAATTAGTGCAGCAAATACAGCGGTGAAGAGTGCAAGAAATCGGTTTTAATTTGGGCATGCATTTTTTTTCTAAAAATTTTTTCTTTTCTAAAAAAAAGTAAGTGAATCATGGTTGATTTTGCTTTGTATGCAGGACAATATCCTAGTAGAGCCAAAATGGTCTTATGAACGCTGCTTAGAACTCTTTCGAAAACCAGGTATATATCCTCCACATTCTTTATTTCGTATTTGGCATAAAAAAGTGTCGACTTAGATGAAGTTATCGAACGGTATTTGATTAAATTTGTTCTTGCTAAAAAGAACAACAATATGTGTAAATATTACATGGGAATATTGAGTTGGGCTTATTTTGACTATCGTGAAATGACAACCTCGAAATGTATAAATTCTTCATGCAATTCAAGCAAACTTAGATAGAACAGCATCAACATTAACCTCTTAAAAATAATGAAATTAACGGAAGTGGCATTGAACAGTACAAGATGTACAGCTAAAATATGAACTGACGTAGTCTATCCCAGTTGAGAAAGGCTTTAAGCGGAATGATGGACTGGCATCATTCTATTTAGTCTACGCCTAGAAGCGACAATTCACAAAGTTGAAATAGACGTGAACGTAACGTTGCTGAATAAACAGTTGATAGCATATCCCAATGATATAAATTGCCGTGTCAGATCAGTATTATATATTCACGGAGACGGAGAAGAGGGGGTAAACATTAATCCTGTATTGGAGACTAAATCAAGATTTCAATTCAATTAAGAGCAGAAGGACGAATGTGAACCCAGAAGAAAACCTGGGATACTATAATTTCGAACGTGTAAATCACTTCAACTGCCTGGAGTCCACACACCGCAATCAAAGATGAAACAATAGATACGTTAAGAAGAACAAACGCTACAAATAGAACATCCTTCTCATTATTGATAGTGCTTAAATCCCAGAGATATTTACAAAAAAAAAGCAAAAAAATGTATAAAACGACTATTTTGCACACTAGTCACGTATGGATGTTAATTAAGGAGTATCTCCGAGATATCAGAAGATAAGTTGGGCGTATTTGAGAGGAAAATTATACGAAGGATACTTTGCTCAGTCAATAAAAATAAATGCTTGGAAAATACGCTAAAATCGCTTATTGACTGAAAGAGCGTAAACTATTAACACAAAGGTTACGGTGGACATACTGAAAATTCGGAATACAGTACACCATTAGGAAAGAGGAGTTGAAACCACGATCAATATGGGAAAGAAGTGTTAGCACTTATGCAGCAAAACTATTTTATACAACAAACTGGAAGTGTGTTGCGGCGCAGAGAGACGTTTGAAGAAAAAAAATAGAAGACTCAAATTGGGCTGTAGACTTAACAACAAAAAATAAATTATGTTTTTGACTACGATAAGCAAGAGCAAAAAATGATAGATGATGAGTGTGTAATGGGTTTCTGATCATTATTTTTGTATATAAAAAACTCTAGAGGCATGAATAAGATGTGCCTTTATTCTAATATTTTCTTACCAAAAATGCAAGAATTAGAGTTGAGCCGGACTTACACGAGGCAGTACATTTATCCCTTATCATGGTAAATTATACTGAGGACTAAATTTTTTGAAATGTCCCGGTTCAAAAATAATGTCCTACTGGTATATGAGCGTGTATCTAGAAAAATGATTTTGTGATTGTAAATACGAACTGGAGAGACATTTCTTACATTTTTTAAGGGAGTGAAATGTACTGGAGAGACATTTCTTACTTTTTTTGAGGCAGTGAAAAGTCCAACATGAAATGAGGTGAGGCGAGATTGTAAATACTTACTGGAGAGACAGAGACAACTTGAAATTAGACGAGGTGAAATTGTGAAATATAAATATATGTACATTGTACATATATTGTGGAGACATAGCTTTCGTACCTACTCTAAGGCAGTTAATTGTTGTCATTTTGGCATTACAATAGCGTCCCGCCTCATTTGAAGTATGACTTTGTACTGGCTCAAAAGAAGAAAGAGGCACCTCTTACAAACTTATTTTATAATCGTGTCCTACCTAACACTAGCAAGAATGCTAGCCCAGTTTTCTAATGGTAAAAGCTCGATGGATGACATACCAAAGGATATACGAAAACTTCGTATAAGGAATTGGATAAAACCAGCAAAACGAACAGACTTCAAGAGGCCCGAGCCTTAGGTACATTAAAGAAGAAGAAGTGTAGTAACGAAACTAAAATTCTCTGAACTGTACGAGTGATGCTCTCGATGTTTCGGCACAAAATATTCGCTTATTATACGGCGGTAAGAATCACTACCAACAGTGTCATTTTCACTACGAGAATTTTCCGATTATCCCAATCGTGGATAGAGCGGCCAAAACGGTCAGATATGGGCTGTGCAGGGCTTGTTGGTGCTTCAATCGTGGGTTTTCTCCTTTTGGTGTCCAATATCGGTAGTTTTGATTATTGGCAAACCCATTCAAATGGAAAATTTGCTTCGTCACTAGACCCAATCATGTTTACCATTCGAAACCCGCTTAACATGATTTCACAGAGCTTCTTACGCATGTGTAGTCATCTGGTTTAAGAGCCTGCACCAATTGGATCTTAAAAGGGTGAAGAGTCATATCCATGTTTCAAATTCGGTACAACATAAGGCCGTATCAGAACCTAAAAATATGCAGCGTGCAGCAGCAGCACCAGAGAAACATGCTGCAGTCGGTATCAGATTCTAGTTGTTTCCGCTGTGCAGCGCACTCTTTATTTGACAGCTAAACCTCAAATTAAAAATTTCAAAATCGCACTAGTTCTATCAATTATTCCTCCATGTCCTTTTAAATAATTTAAAAAAAAATCCCGGGTCTCCTTGTTTAAAATCACTTGCCGCATTACGAAGTGTCAAAAGTGCTGCATGTACATGCAGCAAAATTAGGGTTCGAGATGAAAATGCAGCACGCTGGTGTGGTGCTGCTTTGCTTGTCATTTTACCCACCTCAGCCAATAGAAACACTTGTGATTGCAGCGCTGCATAGTTTCTGATACAGCTTATAGTTTTGGCAACGCCAAAGGTGACGTCTCTTTTCTTACCCACGGACTGGCGCGAATTTCCTCGTACGCTGGTTTCAAAACGTTCAATGTTTTCTTCAGTTTTTAATCTTCGGCTAAGACCTGCCCGTGGTGACGGATACAAGCGTCCTTGCTTTGCATTCGGTGACAGATAGTAAAGAAGTGTGTGTGTGTTCAAAGGAGACCTGACAGATTGATGCGTGAGAATGCATGCAACGCAAAAGCCAATCTATTTTAAACTTTTCTGTATTGCTGAATTCGACGTCCGGGGAAATTAGCAAAAAAAACGCACGAAAGGAGACAAAATTCCAAAATGGCTGAAAATTGGACCATAGCTTTCTTGGGACTTTTTAAGAAAACAATTTCGGAATCACAAAAAAAAACAACATGGCTGCCGAAGATATCACTTTTTGGCAAAAAAATCACTCAAAAACTGGTTTTTTCGAAATTTTTTTTTGATCAGTCAATACAAAACATTATTGCCTACAGAATACCCTTCTTGAATTTTTTTCGAAAACCTTGATATTTCCGAATTATTGAAAGTATTTTTTGATGATTATTGGAAACTTTGACCTTGAATAACTTCGAAAGGGTTAGGTTTTCGCAAAAATTTCAAAAGGGCTTTTTTGTAGGCAATAACGTTTCGTATTGACGGAAAAAAAATTGACTGATTTTTTGGCAAAAAAGTGATATCTCCGGCGGCCATGTTTTTTTTGTGATTCCGAAATTGTTTTCTTAAAAAGTCCCAAGGAAGCTTTGGTCCAATTTTCAGCCATTTTGGAATTTTGTCTCCTTAAAATGCTAATTTTCCCGGACTAATAGCACGCACAAGCGTACATAACAAACACATGCAGGTGTTACTTAGATTTTTAGGTTATGTATGAAAGCCTGAACGAAACGCAAACACGCAATTATGGGTCCATATTGGAATGCTCGTGACGCAAAATTTAGTTTCCAGCTAAAATAATCCGCACGCATTCCTCGCAGAACTATATCCCTCTCTCGTTCCTCCGCGCAACAAACATCCGAATTCCCAATCCCAGTGGCGGACTAAGGGTGGGGCGGCAGGGGCGGTCCGCCCCGGGCCTCTGGTTCCTGGGGGCCTCCAAATGTCTACAAGTTCCCTTGATCAAATCCTAAACAAGGCTTTTAAAATATGGTCAGTGCCTACCTAAGTGGTACTTTGGAGTTGGAGGTCCCGTACAATGTTCCCGTAGACACAAATAAGTACAGCATGGGACTTTATTGAATCGTTATCCTGTACACCGCTTATTATTTAATACTTCTGGACCATTTTCATCTCGGTTGCAACATGCAAGATGAGTTTTTCTAAACTTAAGCCTGGGGCCCGATTCCGCAACGGTGAGTTTTACGGTGTTCACCGATTTCAGTGTACACTGCTTATTTTCGCGTCCGCAAGAGTGAGAATGATTTTTTTTGACATTTGCGGTAAACACCGCCGCGCCGTGAAAAATTTCTCACTGAGCAAAAGGCTGTGAATTTACGGTGAGTAAAGTTGTTTTTGTAATTTCGTGCGATTATTTTTGAATAAGTTTTTTAATTTTTTTTAAAAATAATTTTTTTGAGAGATTTGTTTGGTATGTAAAAATAGTTTTAGTTTATTGTTCTAAAAGATTTTATTTAATTAGAATTTTTAAAATGGGATGGTCAAGACAGTACCAACTCAGCGCATAATTCAGCCACTTTAAAAATCATTCAGCACTTTAAAACTCACTGGCACTTACGGAATCGCATTTTAAAGAAAAGTGAACACCGAGGTTGTCAGTGAGTTTTTCCTTCGGGGTTCACTGGCGAAAAACTCACCGTTTCGGAATCGGTCCCCTGGTGTCCACTATAGAGCTTTTTGCATAGAGCTAGAGAAATCTTTCCCATAGAGACGCGTAGAGAAGTGTATACACCCTCTGGAGCTGTACACATGCACTCTAGACCCACTCTACGGGAAAATTTTCTCTGCTAAAAAACTCTATAGTGTATAAGCAATTTGTTTGTGTTGTGTAGAGCTCTACATCTGCTCTACGCTCTATCAAGCATGTTTGATAGAGTTTTCTCTCTACAGTATTCATTCTTATTTACATTTCGACTGCGCTTCGAATTGTTGTACATCCGCCTGTTAAATAACAACGAAATTCGAATACGACATACGCAGAAAATGTGTCTTCTTCCGTGAGCTCATTCAAAAATTCTCGATACATTCCAGCGTTTTATTTTCTTTTCGCAATCCAATCTCGCGCCGAACATTTCCTTTCCTTCTTTTTCTCTTCTTCGAGCAAAAATACAACGGCAGCAGCTTGTTTTTGGCGAGACCTCATTATATTATTTTTTTGTTTTCTATTAATTTCCTTTAAATTTTTTTCACAATATGTGTACGCACGCATCTCTGAATAACTGAGAAATAGTTGATGGCCGACTCTACAGTAGAGAAAACGCATCTGCAGTGTGCAGTCTGTAGAGCACGTGGTAGAGCTCTATTCAAAATTTCTCTAGAGCAATTCTACGGGCGGTGGGGTGGTAGAGTGGTAGAGACGCGCTGTAGTGTACACACTACAGGTAGAGCTTTACACTCTACACTCTACCAAAAAAACTCCATAGTGGACACTTGGCTTTAGAACTACTTTCGGAATCGATGGGTAATTAGATGCTTTCCCTGCTGGGAAATAAACATACACACACTTTTACATACAAATGAAAACTGAATAAAAGGCTTCTAAAATTACATCAACTTCTTAGACTGAGGGCCTCATTCAGCTTTGCCGCCCCGGGCCTCTGACGGGCTTAGTCCGCCACTGCCCAATCCTATATCAGCCACGGGACACCCTGTAGATTCGCAATTCACAAAAATTTGAAGTTTTGTTTTTATTACGTTGATCAATACCTTCGAACTTAAACAAATCTTTTGAAAATCGATACATTTTTAGTGTATGCTTGATTTTTCAGTGTGTTATTAATGAAGAATATCAAACTTAGCTTTACTGTCAATTATTACGATTCCAAAGTAAACATTCACCATTTATTTTGTATTTGAGCGCCTTTGCCAAGCATTTTGCTCTCTTTGTATTTTTAAAGCTAATTATTTTTGTCAATTACTTCTATCAATGCCAAATAAATAAATAAAACGTTTTTTTTCAATGCATTATTCTTACTAGAGAATGTAGTTAGTTAGTTAGTATGCAGATTAAGTCGCTGCCATTGTCCGGCCATTGTCGGCATTTATGGAAGTATTTATTTCTAGTAACGAATGTCGTTGTTCTGGTACAAATCGGTATTGATTAGTTTTAAAAAATGACGTGTTGTGCTGGCTTTCGTATATTTCATTTAATCATATCTGACACCTCGACGATATCTGTGGTATTACACATTAATACTTTTATTTCATTTCTCCATTAACTTTTATCGCAAATTGGAAACAATCTAATCAATTTTTTTTGGCAATCATGAGATAAGCGAAATCAATTTTCCAGATTCAGTTACGTTATCAATATCCGAGTGAAGTTAGCTTCGGATGATTGATAATAGATAGATGATAATAAAAATAAAATAAGTGTTAAATTTTCAATTATACACGGACAAGAAACTCTTCAAATGTTATTCCAATAAATCACCAGCTCTCAGGCAGTTTTTTTTCGTTGGGATGATGCAAATTGCCAAACATCCGATAGGTTCGCATTCAAAAATGTTAAAAGTGAAAACCTTGTTGCGATAATTAACTGCATCGGTGTATACCTGTACGATCTGCAGCCGCAGACCAGAGGATTGCACAACGCTTCAATGGCATAGTAATTTGAAATTTGTCCTGCTTCTTTCGGGGCATAGAGCACAACGTAAAAACGTCTCCTTTGTGCTGTGCCACTACCACTCTTGGACTTCAGCGCAAATTGCAATCTCATTGCAGCAATGGCCATTTCTATGCTCAGTTAAGAATTCGCGTCGTCCGGGAGTGGAAAAAATTTTATCCAAAAAGCTCTAAGGGTTTAACAATTAAATTTTTTCGATCTTCGTTATCCAACTTGTTTATAGAGCCTTCACGGGTTATTGCCCACGAATTTTTTTACTTGAAGCTAGACTTTGCAACGTCAGCGGCAAGTCAGCGGCAATACGCGGATTGTGAAAGTCGTTTCCTCTTTCGTAGAGCTTCAGGGACGTTATTGAACGATGAACAGAGAAACCCCGACGGTTAATATTAATAAAAACTAAAGGCTGCCAGCCCAGAATCATATTTTTTTTTGCCCTAGCGCGAAATTGTTATTGTTGAATCTCGTATACAAAAGGTGTTCGCGTAAATTAGATACAAATCCGCGGGGTATTCGGTGTAGAGGCACGTGTGGCGGTGCGGTACTGAAAAAAAATTTTATATTAAATATTAAAAGGCTTGTTTCTGCGGAATTTAGTCAGTGTGAGTTATGGATTAGTCACCCCTGAAATATGTATTCATATAAAAACATCTACACTACATCATATGGTGGCAAAAAAAAGCTCCACTTTGGCGCGGGTATTTGATGGGGAAAAATATCACGAACCCGGATTTTGACTGGGATGCAAGCCGGGCCTTTTATTTCTCTTTGTTTTGCACGGCGGCGGTGCTGACTATATGGGTTCAAAAGACTCCGACATGAGCGATAAATAACAAAACAAAATCGCAATCAGTGTTCGCACGCATGTTTATGATGATGATATGAATTAAAATTTTCACCGTTGAATTACAAATTCGTTTTCACATCTCTAGGTACAAATTAGTGGCGAAAAACAACAAATTGAACATGTATGTTTGCCATTCATTTCTCTCTTGTTTCTCTGCTTAATCGTCTTAATTACACGGCGCCGACTTACTTCAATAAACATAGGGTTTCACTACGGATAAATTAAGGGTTAGTTAGGAATTTTCTCGTATAAACCTTTTAACGAATTCAGTTGTGCAGAAGGAGGTGAAGAAACGTCCTCTGTATAATTTTTGTAACCCTTCGAGGGAGCTTAGAGATCAGATTACTAAGCTAAAAAGGTAACGAATCAAAAGTATTGGTTGATTTTTTATGAGCGAGATTTGATTTTTATGAGGAAAGTTGTGACTTCGTATTAACTCTGATTTTTTAAAATAGTCTAAATCCATCTATGCGGGGTCACTCAGGGACAATCTTGCCACCTTCCATATTTCTAATCTTTATAAATGACCTACTATCTGTCCAACCCACTTCATAGCATTGCTGATAACGGTACCCTGCGTTGCTCTTACACCTTAGATCAGAGATTCTTAACCTTTAAGTGATAAAGGATCATTTGACTAAATTTTTGTCTTGACATGGACCAGCAACTGTTTGGCTGTATACGTAGAAAGTTATTTGAAGCCATAGGAATTATATTATTGGCGAAAATCTTACTACATTATTTTTTAGTGCGATTTTTGTGTCTGCATACTGTTTACCAACTGCTGAATGACTACGTATTCCAAACCGTTAAAAGAGCGAGAACCAGCGATTTCTTATGAGATACAAAATGCTTCTTCAGCCATCTTTTCTTGGTGTAATATACAAGTCCAGGAGGGATACAAAAAAAGTTGAAATAAATCTTTCCTGCGATTTTTGGATGCTATAATTAAGAGAAAAATCGTAGGAATTCAATGAATGTGTTTCGGATAAAATCGGTCCAGGAGAACAGGTGGAAAACAGTTAATAATGGTAGTGAAAACACGTTTTTCGACGTTTTAGGTGCGAAAGGATTTTGTTTTTGGAAAACAAAAAATAGTACGAAATAGCGTTTAAAAAGACGAAAAATATGAGTTTTGGACAATTGAAATTAGTGCTGCACACGAGACAAGACGAGACGAGATTTGGTCCAGTTTCGTCTCGGTCTCGAAAAAATGGGTATTTGCAGGTCTCGTCTCGTCTCGAAAGTCTCGAATTTCACTGTCAATAATACAAATTGCTCAGCCTTCTGTCCCGAGTAAAAATAAAAACCGGCCTTACAAAGGGCAAACACTGGCCGCTTGGCTTTTTAAGGGGCATATGATGGACATAGAGTTTTTAACTATTTTTAATGGGAGCACATACAGCCTTACGACGGCCAAATTTGACCAAACGATTTAAAAGGCCAAGTACTGAGCTGTAGAAACGGGCATTTGGCGGAAAATTTGAGCCAAAAAAAGAATCTGCACCAAATGTATTGTTGAATGTGTTTTATGGGAACTTCATCATTTTCGTTATGTACAATGGTTCTTTCGATTTATCCTACTTAAAGATATCGATGCACAAGAGAAACGAACGAGCTCGTCAGTCGTCAGTTTGTTGTACGTGAAGTGTGTGGTGCGTGTTGATTTATATTTTAGTGGGAAATTTTGTTATTTAACGGTTTGAAAAAAAAACAACCGAAAAAAATCAAACATTTAATTGCAGTGAAATATATTTTCTTATATGAGGGCGAATATCCACGTTGCTGCCACTGTACCACCGTCGTATACCCGTAATAGCAACCATACGGCCGTCGTACCACCGTCGTATGGCCGTTATTGGAACTGTAAGGCCTTTGGATCACCGTCATTCGTCCCCTGTACGGCCGTACTGTCCTGCAACGAGCCTTCTGTTAACCGCCAGATGGCCGAGGACTATGTTTCAATCACAGTCGGTATTTGCCCGTTCTAAGGCCATCATTTATTTTTACTCGGGGTATTTCGAGAAATATCAATATGTGCCATATTAATGAAATTGTATACAAATATTGCTTATATTTCTATGCTAGTCACTTCCCAGACGTAGACACGTAAATCTGCCTTTTGCAGTGGCACCAGGGCGGGGAAGAGGGGATCAATGAATCGAAAGTTAATTTCTAATTTGTGTAGAGTTACATTTACGTAGAGTCCGTTCCAAAAGAGAAGAGGTATTTTACAGTCATTTCATTTCATTTCATTTCATTTCATTTTATATGCGTTGAAATGAAATAAAATGACAGTAAAATACCTCTTCTGTTTTGGAATGGACTCTGCATTTAAATGCTTATGGAATGCGTACTCTTCGCCTTGTCTCCGCAGCCTGCTCATGTATTGGTGCCGAATGTTGTACTCGTCAAAGACCGCAGCGTGAAGATACTGAAATAGTTGGTGTCGATACGATTTCAAAATAACGATTTGATTTCGAGACCTCAAGATGTCTCGCGAGATCTCGAATGGTAGTCTCGGTCTCGTATCGATTTTTAATCTGGAGGTCTCGTCTCGATCTCGATACGAGACGATTTCGAGACAAGTGTCGTCTCGTGTGCAGCACTAATTGAAATCGGTCAACAGGTTATTGCAAAAAAATAAAAACCGCGAAATATTGCAATTTTTTGACATTTAATTACAGGGACTGTAACCTTGTTTGAGGACTTGAATTGTGGCTTCTGTTAGTGCCTACCTACAATAAAAAATTCATGCAAAAATAATTATAACTTTTCGCGTAAATCTCAAAAATGTAAAAACAGCTGTTTCAGGAAAAAAGTTTGATAAAGGCCCATCGTGGTGCTAGAGTTATTTTGAAAAGCCTTATTTATTCTCGAAAAGTTGCTCTACCAACCCATTTTCATGGAAAGTTTGGTGAGGTTCGATTTAATACCTCATAAACGCGTTTGAAAACAGGCACTTTTCTTGATTTTCAGAAAAAACACCTTTTGGCGAAGGGGAAGTGAAATATGGTGTGGGAAAGCTTTCTGCCGGTCGAGCTTCCTGCGATGGAAATTTTCGAACGTTTTAACATATGCCTGACAGGAAAAAATTTTGATATCTCGAAATCTACTGAATAGAAATTCCAGGTCCAGGCCTTTAACACATATTTAATAATTATTGGTCTTATAAGCGTTCTATTGAGCTCTTCCTTGTACGTGTAAGGCACCACTCCACTGCCTCTTAAAGTCTGTCTTAAATGGGCCTATTCACACCGTGTGGTGAGTAAAACCGATTTTATTCAACTCCTAGCAACTCACACGTGGCGTAAATTATGGATAGTAAATTTGAGTGCTATACAGGAACATTTAAATGTATTGCAGATGTAATTTACTTGCTAAAGAAAAACAGAGCTAAAGAAAGCAAGAGATAGAAGTAACTTTTTATATGTGTGTTAACTTTCACGCGTTTGCTTTTGCGTGAAAAATATTTCCGCTCCCTCCCCTCTCTCATCTATAAAACCCGTTTTACTTGCCATGAATATGCACTGTGTGAATAGGCTCAATAATAGCATACTCTATTACCTTCCACTATGCTGCAACTAATTCCATCGTTTGTTTTATTTTAATTTGTTATCAAAATACCAAATTATTTAAAATTATCTTCAGTTTCAAACTTTCAGGTTTGTACTATAGCATCCGTTCGGTTGTCAATTCGCCAGAAACTTATTGGTTATTATGGTCAGAATTGAGTTGATGAAAATATGATAAAGTTTTCCCTCTAGGCAGGAATGTTTTTTGGTGTTGTGAAACAATAATTATGACTACTTTTGTAACACTCCCTCTTTTTTGCACACCTACCATATGATGGTTGCTCTTATTAAACATTTTATACGCAAAATTTCTGTATTCTTCTTACATAATCGATGAGTTATTTAGATAAAATGTTTTAACGACTCCACAAGTTGATTTATAACATTCCATCTGTATTAAACTAGGTTTAAAAGTACTTTTTACAAAAATTTATATATTTTGTAATTAAAAGAATAAACTCATGAAGCTATCGAGGTAAAAACATTTAACTAAAATGGAATTTGAATATTTTATGCTGGAATATTTGATGAGTTGAAAATTAAAGCGAATTCAACCTTGAGAAGCTGTCGCCATCAATCATTTTTTCCTTTCTGGTTCCATATTTACTGGTGATCAACTATCACTCAAATTTTTCTGATTAAATTAATTTCAATTTTCACCTTTCAAAAATGTTATGATTGATGATGATTTCATCAGTTAGTCTCTTCAAGGTATTTTTGGGTTCTAATTGAAAATTTAAATAGAAAGTTGCTTGATATAATTATATAAACTATCAAAATGATCTTTAAATTGAAAAAAAATTATTATTAATCGCGTAGAGATCTTAGAATATAGAATTGCAGGAAGGGCCCTCGCCGAATTGAAAGTAGTGAAATTCTGGTTGTGTGATTGTTCACGTTTTGGTAGTTGTTTATTTACTACAAGCGGAAAAAGCGATTGGAATATAGGAGGGGCAAGTGGGAGTTAAATTACCTGTTATGCCTGGTTTCTGTTTTTCATTAGTAAAATTAGTGGTAGAGTAACTGGCGTAATTTTAAGCCGAGCTAACTCTACTCTACTTAGTTTGGTAGAGTGCCCGTTTTCACTTAAATTGAAAATAGTATGGTACAGAAGGTAATAGTAAACGTAAATGAATTCTAACAAGCTGACCGCATTGCATTTCACGTTGGGTCAGTTAATGTAAACAGAGTTGATATAATTTGACAGTCAACTGATCCAATTGTACACTTACGTACACGGATTTTATACACGAGCGCATGTCCTGTAGCTCAGTCTTTCTCAAAGTGGGCGATAACGCCCCTTTGTGGGTGGCTGGAGACTTTCATGGGGCAGTGAAAGGTTCAAGGAAAATTAGGGGGCGTGAAGGCGGTCTAGGGAGATCAGACGAGTTTTGTAAGAATCCGACTTTAAATGGAGCCGTCACGAAACCCACAGAATCTTCAGTATTTCAATTTTATACCAGTATTCACAAGTCACAAAGCAGTCACAAGTCAAAACGCAGTCACAACACAGTCATAAGTGCGTTGTGAATCTCACTTGAGACAATTTGGTATTCTAATTTTTCTTTCAGTCACAATTTTGAACAATCCGCAAAAAGTTGAAATCTACACATACACTCTGCCTTACTGCTAAATATTGCCTACGTTGTTTCCCCGACTTATTGCAAAATCACAAATTCACCATGAGAGGTGAGTTTTTTGTGATTTTTCTTGTGACATTCTTATAATATCAAAACAGATGACAGTTACAAGGATAGTCACAAACTATCAATGAAAAGCACACGGGTCACAAAAGCTTGTGACTTATGACTGGTCTCAATTTAGAATCGGGGAGTAAGTATGAGTTTTATACTCGTATTCTAAAACTAGTCACAAGTGACAAGGCAATCACAAGTGTGTGATGAATCTCAGCTTGAGGCAATTTGGTATTCTAATTTTGTATTCAGTATTTCGACAATCCACAAACGGTTACTTAAAATACCAAATCCGCTGAAAGTCACCAGAATTAAACTTTCAATGACACGCAGGAGTCTCAAAAGCTTGGTTACAATTTAGAATAATCCTATCTATCTTATCCATATAATAATGCACGTTTAAAAGTAATATTATTGTAATACATATTTTTTAATATGCGCAACAGATGGTGAGTTAAAAAATTTTGGGGCTTCTCGAAGTGGACGGTGTGGGTGAAATAAGTTTGGGAACCTGTTCTGTAGCTCTATGATCTAAGAGAGAATTTCACTTACGTGCCGTTTCAACAAAGTCAGATAAATCTAACAAAGTACATATTAAACTCAAGAATTATTAGTTTAGATCTGAGACCAATGAATTGCTCAATCACGCAAATTTCCCTCGGATAGTCTCCCTTGGTCTATCAACTGACAATTATTATTGAGAGCTTCATTACCGTACTGTAAGAAGAGACAAATTAGTTAGTTTTCACGTCAATTTTTTTTTATTAAATGTATCAAAATTTTCCTCTTTCCTTTTTAGTCCTCTCTCCTTAAAATCCTGAAAGAATACCCTTGAGGGTCATTACATTAGGTATCACATCATTTCCTTACTGTTTCTTTAAATATAGACTCGAGGCTTTCCTTTTCGCTATTAATATTTCCCAGTAATGGAGTAATATTTGCCTTTTTTTGATATAGAGTTTTATGACTTTTTTACGACTTTGTCAATGCGCGGACAAAAGGCTTTGCTTAAAAAGGTACATTGTACGTCCACACAATATGGGCTTTTCAAAAGCGCGTACGGCGCACAGTGGTCGAAAATGCCAAAAAGCTGGCCAAAAGTCGAAAAATGAGTCTTATTTAGGAACTTTTTTTATTTTACCTTGATGGATTAGGGTACCTAGGATAGTATAAGACAAATAGAACCAATCAAATAGCGTTTCTTGCCTTTTAAAATCATTCTGAAAGTGGCCGTTGCATGCGTTGCTTGAAATAGCATCATTATTCCCCGCGGCAACCAATTATTTAAACATACATACATAGGAAGTGTTGTGTCGCACATTTTTAAATGTTATAAAATGGATTATTCTCAGGAAAGTAAGTATAATTTAATAATATTAACAAGAATACTCATTTGTTCACATATTTTTAACACGGTGAAGATTTCTTGATCTGTCTTTTTATCGAAAAAGTAATTTTTTTTTTATATTAATAGACCTACAAAAGAAGTGCCGCTATATGCCGCTCCGATTTTTGTCTTATATTGTTTATTGACCCTTTGGCAAAAACATATTCCAAGAACTATTGCCCGAAGTTGCCCCTTTTTGTTTAATGCTAAAATTGGCTCCTTTCGTACTTTTTTAGTACTTTTTCACCTAAGCTTTGCCAAAAAGTACCAAATAAGGTCAATTTTAACATCAAACTTGCTAATAACTTCAAAAGTAAAGGTCGTAGCATAAAAATTGTGCAGACATTATTCATAGGAAATGGTCCAAGCTTTCCAATTTTGCAAAAAAAAAAATTAGTTAACTAGCAATTTTATGGAGAAAAAGGTGATTTTGGTTGAAATTTTAGTTAAAAAAAACCAAAATTTTGACTTTGATGATTGAGATTACTATGGAAGTTGATAGAGTAGAACCTTGATTTTTACAGTTTTAGATAGGTGGCAGTATTCTGATACCTGATACCTTATTCATGAAAATAGGTCGTAGGGTTACAAAAATACAGGGTTATATGTAAACCTCTAAAAAAAACAACTTCAAAACGCCCTAGCGGCTCAACTGTTACCATATCCAATAAAATAAAATATAATACCAAATTCGTGATCAGCGACCTGGAAAACACAATCCCAATTTCATTGAAAAATAGTGCTCAATATTGGTGGTCGCCGCCATTTTGTTTTTAAAGCCGCCATTTTGTTTTTTTTAAGAAATATTAACAAATTCGTGATCAGCGACCCCAAAAACCTTTATAACTTTATTTTCAAACAATTATCTCAATTTTTTCGACTTTTGTCCATCTTTTTGCCGATTTCGACCACTGTGCGGCGTTTCAAATGAGAATTGCTTTTTTTCTCCCTCATGATTCAGAAAATTAAAAGATCACGCGCGCTTTTGTCTGGCCGTACCGCCAAAAGCGCGTGGGATCTAAGTCCGTGTAGTGAGGACAGGCCTTTACCCGAATGAGTGAGACGTAAGTCGTCCATCAGGAATAGAATCGACCAGCTAATTCGTCATATCTGGACAAAAACCCGCGCTCGTCAAGCTAAAAGATTCATTAAAATCGGCAAAGCTAAAGCGGAGCACTAGTGAAGCTACAGCTAGGAGGAGATCGAATCTGAAGAAGAAGAAGAACATCTTGGATATACGTGAACATTCTGTTATAGTTAAAGATGCAGCCCTTCCATTAGAACTTTATTTATGAAATTTTCATAGCCCCAACCCAAAGAGTAAGAGAGGCTAAGCGTATCGTCTCAGAATGCTTTCTACACCCTTGTACCAAGATTATGATTTTTAAAAAGAATTATAACTCTTGCATGAGAAAAAAACAAGTCAATGCTAGTTACTGACATGACCGCATCTGATGTACGTGTTCATTCAGACGTGCTTTTTGGCGTGCTACTTTTACTTTCGCGTCGCCTCTGCTTCACATTGTATGCCAAAAAATCAAATTTTACTACAATGTACTTATGTACTTTCCTTCTATATGCTTACCTTTTCATAAATGCATGGTGACTGGTAGCTGCAAGCTCCTTCCATGTTATTGTGCAAGCTACAGGCATGAGTTTCCCGGGTTATAGTAGGTACTTATAATAGCAGGGCATAATGTTTCCTCTTTGCATTACAACATAAATTCCTTTTACATTTACATGGCATACGCGGAAAGACAAAACGGTTACCTTTAGCATTAAAATTGACAAATAAACATACATGTTATTTTGAATTACCATTCATTCCATAATCAACGATTTCGAATTGTTCTTATTTAGTCATTGTAAGATTGATTTCCAATTTCATTACAACTAAATTCCCTGAGTGGTTAGATCATTCAATATATTCTCGTAATACTATATATTTCGTAATAAAGTATATTCAATATAATTACAATGAAAAAAGTTCATCATCCCCCACCTGAAATAGGTTAAATTGCATGAAAAGCATTTAAGCAAAGAAATTGTATCTGAAATGTAAGCCGGGGGCTTACAGATCGGGTTTACAGATGAATGAACAATTATAAATCGAACAGGTGCATTAAAGCCCCATCACCATTGAAAGCAAATTCTTTTTTAATTTTAGGGAAGGTATGAAATTAAGCAATGCTGCCCCCACTCAAAAATGAATTTGAATCTCGTTTTACCATCAAACGAAAAAATAAAAAATTAAAAGAAGATTAACTGACGTGTGAAAAATAACGATTGAAAATGTCTTGATGAAGAAATTAACTACTTTACCGCTATTCCCCTTCAGGTGGAAAGAGATTATCTTTTGGATCCTAGCCCTAGCGGCAACTCAGTCAGTCAGGCAGTCAGTAAGTAAGTCTGTGTAATTACTTAACCCTAGCATCGTACGTAAATATATTTCTTCAAGATTTGATTTCGTCTTTTCTCTTTCGTTGTTGTCGTCGTTGTTGTTTTAATTTTTTTCTGTTGGTACTAGCATCGTTTTCGTGTAAACATAAATCTCCTCGGTTTTTGCATGCCTAGTTTTCAGTTTGCCTAAATGTCGTAATTTGGAACGTTCAAGCTTTAATGTCGTATTGTTTTCCACAAAACTTCCAGTTACAATTGTTAATGCGAATTGTGCAATTTGTTGATTCGCTTTTATACCACAACATCTTTGGCACGAGCGCCAACATGGAAAATAGAGAGAAGTAATCATTTCCACATCGCGATCAGCTGACGACCAAACGAACGAACGAACGTAATCTCTTCTTACGTGCTTCTTTTCGACAATCATAAAACATTTTTTTATATTGTAGAAATTTTTGGTTCGCCTATTTTGGCTACGTGTGCCATTTTCGGGCCTACATGTGCATTACGACGAGCTCCAGGTTAATAAAAGCGTTACAATCGAGCATACCTGTGATAAGTGAAATTGCAGTACGAAATACCTGCCAATGGTGTATATACTCAGGTATCACGTTAAGTCTTCCGGCACAACACAACTACATGCTTTGTTGTTAGTTTATGTTTTTTTTTTAGTTTACTCAAAGACGAGAAAAATTTTCGACGTAACATTTTGATATTGACGCAAAAGATTGAGTAAGAACAATCTAAGGCAGTGAAAGTAGGACAGTGGAGATTTTGCATTTGATTTGAGAAAGTGTACCTACTAAGGGCCAAAATATTAGCGTGAAACAGTGGAAGCAGGAAACACAAACCTTCCCGGAAGATGACGGGAGGCAAATGAGATAATTTCATTAGTTGCGCGCGCAGCTTCGACATTGTTGTTCGTTTTAGATTTCTTTATAGCGAAATGTGATTCAATATCCGCGCGGATTTGAATTTTCCCTCCATTAAGAAAGAAACTGAGTCAATTAAAGAAATTAAAACAATTTCTAGTCAATTATTCTAATTGACTGAGATGTAGTGATGGTGATAAATTTCTACATGGAATTTTGGCACTAATTAACTTTCCCTACATCTGGATGTACTCCAAAACAATATATCAGAAATTGTAGATACGCACTATACTTTTAAAACGAGCTCATATGGATCGAAAAAAGGTTTTCTGTTTGCACGATCGATATAAAACTGTTCAAACATTTATCCAGTTGGCGTCGTTATCACTGGGGGCAAAAAAAATATGAAACAAAAATTGATTAATGGATTCGTGTCAATTTTGTACATTACTAATGATTCCACCCATTTGATAAACGTTTCACATTTAGGAAAATTTTGGAAACAAGGTAATTAAAAAAAAGAAAAAACTAAGAAAATTATTTCTTTATTGATGATAATAATCGCTTGAGGTTGCGGCCTCTCTACAATTGTTCGTTGCGGAATTGCAATCATCATTCGTCAGAATTTTTTGTGGTTCGTTTTTTGTTACCTTGTGTTCAATAATTATTTTTAGAATTGCATTTAAAAAAAAATTAAGAAGAAGAAGAATGTGTAACCGCCAATTGGTGAAAAGAATATGAATAAAAACAATTTTAATGCCATCATGTGAAGAAATTTTTTTTTGTAGAAATGCTCCAGGGCAAAGGATGTAATAAATTAGTTTGCGATGAAGATGAGAGAGAGAATATCATTGTGATGATGGTTTTTGGGCAGCCAAAAAAAATTTCTCTTTATTTATTGAGAAGAAAGTTGGAATTGTTAAGAAATTATGATTTGGAAAATGAAATCGCAAAATGTTGAGGCGTAGGTGGGCGCTAGCACACATTTGTATAGACATTTGGATATTTGAATAATGTCATTAAAACTAACTCAATAGTGATGAAGTATTTTTTTTAAACGATGAAATAATACCTTCAGCTCTAGGAGGCTTCACAATAAATTTTTACGGCAACGGGAATGGCAATATTGGGCTGTCAAATTTTCCCGTGTCGGCAAGGTAGATTTACGCGAAAAGATTGCTGGCAGTGATTTCCTAGGTAATAAATTAGGAAATTTTTGAAAATAAAATTGCGAAAATGAGAAGAAACAAAAAGGAGAAAGAGTAGTCTTTGCTATTCTGTGTTAAAACCAATAAATAAAATGAGTGATATAATTAATTTAGTGCACTGAAAAAAATCATGATTTAATGACAACCTCGCCAGGAGATTGGGAGATTTGGGGTTGCGTCGACCTAAAATTCGTTGTCATAATTACAAAGTTGTTGAATCAATTTCACGACATTATTTGAAACAACAACTCTTCGATGTTACATTGCCATAATGAGTTATTTGAGTAAAAAACATCATGGTTGAGTTAATAACATAAATATTTCAGTAAAGTGGGATTGGCCATGATTCAATATCTTTCATGTATTTAAAATAATTGCAGATCGATTTCATTGAAATAAAGAACATGTTGTTTTAATTAACTAAAAAATTGTAATAATAATTTGTTCGATTTGGTAGAAACCCATAATTCAATTGTTTTTACCAAATATTTTTTGAACTAAAATGAAAAATAGTTGTGTCAACTACCTGGCATATATTGAAAACCATTCTAGAACATACGGGTGGGCTACTTTGTTGTCAGTAGAACCTATACAACATTTTATTACTACATAGATGCCTTTTAACGAAAATTCCTTTTGTATTGTACATCATCTGCCTTGACCGAACCAATTCTACAAGTAAGCAGAAGCACATTGTGTTTGTGTTAAGTTTTCACGCCAACATTTTCTGGTGAACTTGTTACTGCATTTCCTTCTTGTCGATAGTACGAAGAAGTGTTGATGCCTGAATTAGATTCTTTATAATAAATTTCTTCGTAATTTTGATTTGGTTTTTAAATAATTCATTAATTTTAAGGACAAAATTTTCTTTCATTATCTTGATTCGAGAAAACAAATATTTTTTTAGTAATTTCATTACGTTAATTTCCAATTTGTTAAAGAACTTGTTGTTTAAGAATAGTGAACAGTGTACAGTGTGAACAGTGATTGTTATCAGTGACGTTTGTACTGGAATTTATTTAAAAGAAAATGGCTGATGAGCAAACGGTGTCATTTCTGGAAGATTGGGGATTTCCAGAGCTTGTTTCTATATTCAAAGGTAAGATTTTTCATGTATACCTATATTTGAAAAATAAATGATATCATTATAAATATCGTATTGTTAATCATGGGGAAAATAATTTCTTAGAACATAGTATTTAAATTGAACAGTTTAAGCATTTGCGGCCTAGTTTGATACAAGACATACAAATGTTGTGAGATCGTAACAAAATGGAAAGATGAGTTCGGAAGCTGTTCCACGCTCCAAGGAAGTAACAACGCGGTTAGAATCATATCGCTCTTTTTTATGCTATAAATTTGCTCTCAGTAGTCACAGTTATTATAAACATACAAAACGAAGTTGATCGAGTAGGAATGCTCTATCTTTATTATAACGATGATTTCTGTGAGAGAATTTATTTCATTAATTATTTACTTTCTTTTTTAAGGGGCAAAAATATCAGAAGGGTTAATTATTCTTCATCTTACGTTTTAGTTTCAGTTATAAGAAATATCTTTTTTACAGATTATTGAATCGACTGTAGAAAATGGTGGGGATCCGAAAGGAAAAAGTAATAACCCACAAAAACGACTTCGCTCTAACGAAAGTGGATATCGAAAGCGTATTAAACGCGAAGATTTTTCTTATTTAAAAGATATATTAAAAAGACATAATTATGGGAACGCTATTAAAGCGGAGTACTCGGCACATAAAACATTAACAGATCAATCGAGTTTTTTTTTTTGTGCGAAACAATCGCATCTGATTTGACAACTGACGTTCATAGGTATGATGAACTTACCATTCATATGTATGTAGTACTCGAGTTTATTGTTCTAGTTGTTTGAGTAATGATTTCGAAGATCTAACTGATGAAATAATTTCCATTTTTCCAAATGAACAATGTGACACTTACTATATACCACCATATATAAAAAAATTCAAAAGATGATAAATCAGAGCATTGTCGAGGACGATTGGTAGACACAAGACACGATTTCACAACAAACTTCAGCTGTATCGACGTATGTGCAATTTAAAAAAAAACCATGCAGCCAACAAACACGGAAGCTGAAGATGCCTTACTACTATGTAAGTAAACTTTTACATCGAGTATTAATTTTTCGAAGATGTCTTGAGTAAAGAATATTTTGAATATTGTAACAAAACAATGTTAATTCCAGGTCGAGAGAATGGTAAATAGCACATGGATACAAATTAATCGGATCAAATATTCGATAGGAATAATGATTTCACTCGGGAAAGATAGGTAATTTATAAATATTTGTGAAATTAGAATCAGAATTTCTTATCAAAGTTATAATACCATAAAATTTAATTCTTTCTATCATGGATTTTTAATTTCACCAGGTAACCAACGGTCATAAAACGGTTTGACGGTCATAAAAATTTAATAAACATAAAACCAAATAACAGGCATTATGTCAATGGCGAATGCTACGTAATGTGTTAAATTTAACAATGTTACAAACTATGTTATGTAGTAGGATAAATGTATATTATGTAATACAGATAATTTTTTATGTTGCATGCCTTAATTTGTTTGTACTTATATGAAATATATTTTTTTAAATGTAAATTTTTTTAAATTGTTTTCAATAAACTTGTAATCTATTTTTAATTATTGTAGTTTTTCTTAATACTCCTTGAGTAAATATAAGTCAATATTCTTCTTCTTCTTCTTTAACGGCTCTACAACCGAGTTCCGGTCCTAGTCTCTCGCAACTGTTCTCTCCACCGGTTCCGATTCTGAGCCGATGTCATCCAGTTTGGCATCCCTATGCTCTGAGCGTCCTGGTCTACGCCATCCTTCCTGTCGCACCCCATAAGTCTTACCGCAGGGAACTTTCCGCGCCTGTTAATCTTCACTCATACGAGGTAGATGTCCTGCCCACCGGAGTCTACCGAGCTTTATTTTCTTCAGAACATCTATGTCGCGATAGCGCTTGTAGATCTCGTCCTTGTAGAGTCTCCGGAATCGTCCTTCCTCACATAAGGGGCCAACAATCCTCGGAAGTATTTTCCTCTCGAACACCGCCAAGAGGTTATAGTGCTTTTTACTAAGCACCCACGTTTCGGATGCATATGTGATGACCGGTAAGACCATCGTCTTATATAGTAAAAGTTTAGACGTTATGGTTAGATGCTTGGATTTGAGGAGCCTTGACAGACTATAGTAGGCTTTGCTGGCTTTTAGCAGTCTTGCGCGTATTTCTTGTTCCATGCTATTGTCGGCTGCTCCTATTGACCCAAGGTAGGTAAATGATTTCACCACATCAAACTCGTGTTCCTCTACCTTCATTGTGGGACCAATTAAAATTACGTCATTGCCCTATATTCGTGAGAATATAAAACTGCCGTTGTTCTGAATATATAATCTTTTGTACGAATGCGAAATATATTTTATTTCAAAAAATTTAAAGTTGAAAGTAGTCTAATAAATGTTTCCGCTAACTAACAATGCAATTTCTCGTAACGAAAAATTTGGTTAATTCAAATTAAATCATATTGAAGCAATCAAAAGATAATATTTATTCAAACTGAAAAAAATGCATATCAATTTAATATTCCTTCAATCAAATTTTATTGAAATCTCTTGAAATATTTTTTTAATCACCTCAAGGTAGGATCAATTTTAAAGCAATAATTTTTATGCTTATTGAAGCGTATTACAAAACTGAACTAATTTTGATTTTGATTGTGGTGATAATAACAATAATTGACGAAATTAACAATTTTGTTGAGCGCACCTCCCATCTCATTAATTTAATCCTATATATGTATCGATAGGATATTTTAAAGAATTAAATCAATGGTTCAGAATATTCCCATAATTTAGTCTTTATTTATGTTAATATCTCATGAGGTTGACACAACTACATCAGTCAACTTCGTGATAATTTTGCCTCATCTCCCGGGCTCTATTCGCCGCATTTAAATTCACGATGAGGTTGACACAACTTCGGCTCGATTATATTTATCACGCCTTTTTTTCAGTGTGTGACTTTGTTGAAATAATAAGAAAACTAATTTAAATTAGTGAGTTTTCCTCTTCTTTGTCAGGTTTTCGCTTTACTATGCAAGTAGCTAATTTTTGCGCTTTCTTTTTAGCAATCAAATACCCAGCAATAAAACTATAACAGGTTTGGCAATTCAAAAATGCCATTCCTGTTGCAGTAAAAACTTCCTAGTCAACTCAAAAAATTAGATTTGGAAATTAACTCCCACTGAACTTTCCAAATATGCAAAATAGTATCGAACTACTTTGTTTGTTCACTTTGAGGTAAATATTACATTTTGTTAAATAAATGTTTTTTTTTAAAAAGATTTATGATAAAGTTATGGAAAATATTTGCACAAGTTGATAAATAATATCTTATAAGGTCGCAAGACTACAACTGCTACTACTTCTTCTTCCAATGGCGCTACAGCCCAACTCGAGCCTGGCCTCCTCTAATCTTTTCCTCCAGTCTTCTCGATTTCTGGCCGAAGTTCTCCAGTTCGATATGTGGAGTAATGTCTCCGCATCTGCAGCAACCGCATCCTTCCACATTTTTCTCGGCCTGCGTACGGGTCTTTCTGCTTCGATGAAGCCAGTGCAGTGCCGCGGCACCCATATGTGCAGACTGTGCATTTGCACTGGGCGGCACTTGGGAAGGGCGGCATTTTCGCGAGCGAAGCGATCAAAAATGTTTACAATATATTTTATAAATGACGGCAGCCGCCAAAAGACAAGGCATTTTTGGCGATGAGCGCAAAAATTTAAGTAAGCCGCGACGATAAACAAAAAGAAGACAAACATCAAGCACATAGATTATCAATAATTAATTAGCACACGCAGCATGTACACAATAAACAAACGATGAAGGAAAGGCGACACAAAAACAACCCAGTAGGGAATAGAAACCTTCTAGAGTCGATTCCGTACATTATCCTTCGAATGCGTAAGGTATACTTTCGAGACATCCCTTCGATTAATTGCGAGGTCCTAGGGTCGAAGGCATAACGACAACCTTTTGCATTACAATTCATTCCAATAAAAAGATATAAGCACTGATAAGTAAAATGCAGATGCCTAGTCGAATAGGCTAAACGTGTTCCATGTTGCCGAAAGCGATCCGAACAAAATATTTAAATGTTGCAGCCAAATATTTAAATGTTGCAGCCATGAGCGTGGCAACTTTTGGTCGAGCTCCAGCAACGGACAGCAGCGTAAAATTCTACGGTGTGCGAAGCAAAAAGAAATGAATGTTGAGAGTGTCGTCTGCGTTGCAACATTGAAACGCAGCCCCTCTCGATTCTGAAGTAAGAGAAGAACTGTACTAATAAAGGACTTGGTTAACTGCCAAATAGAAAGAAAATTTATTTAATTAACAATTTCTTTTTACTAATTCCTACAAAGAACAAAAAAAAGCCTCGGGCGAAAAAAATTTTTGCCCTTAAAGGGAGCGGCATCGGCGGATGTGCACTGGCGGCAAAAGTGCCTAGCCGCGGCCCTGGAAAATTCGCCTTCTGATTCCGGCCGATGAATCATTACCTTTTGTTACAATCGTTTCTAGATATAAAAACTCATCTTCTTTTTGAATGGCGCTACAGTCCTTGCAGGGCTCGGGCCTCTCGAAGTCTCCTTTTCCAGTCGTCTCTACGTCTTGCTAGCTTTCTCCAATTTGTTATACGAAATTTCCGTATATCTGCTAGCACGTCATTCATCCACCTATTTCTTGGTCGCCCTACTCTTATTCTTCCTGATGGTCTACCATTAAAAATCCTGGCTAGCATTCTATGTTCTGAAGCTCGTACAACGTGTCCGAGCCATCGCAGTCTATTCAGTCTTATTCTTCTTAAGATCTTCCTTTCGAAAATTTTAAGCTGATTTTCTGTTTGTTGGGTCAATGTCCAAGCCTCAGACCCGTAGCATAGGACTGGGCGGATTAATGTTTTATATAGTCTGACTGGCAATATCGTCGGCAAAGGCTAATATTTGCACTGACCTCTCACACGAGCCATCTATACATTCTAATAAAAACTTAAAAACGCCTCATTGTTTATAAATATTTTTCCCTTTTGAAATATGCTCCATTGAATGCACTTCATGTGTGACAACAATTATTTAAATTCTCATAACATTTTATAAGTGATGATAATTTTATCCTTTTAACACCCTTCTCTCAAGTTCCTTTGAAGAGTTAATTGATTCGAAACTTTTTTTTAACTTTAATTCGAGTAACTTAAATCTGAAGAACACAATGCTTGGCCAATGACGTTAATATGTATTCAAAGTTCAAAGATTTTTTTGACTATACTTTATAATTTATCACCATTGGATATCTGACCTTTTTTAATTTATGCAAATTCGAAGTTTGGCATTACGAATGGTCTATATCAGTGGTGGGCAACGAGGGCTCTTGGGAACTATTCGAGCTCCCAAGCAGTTTCAGAGCTCTTCTATCAAAGACTTAAACCCAAAAGAGGCAGAATCTGGCTGTATTGATTCCGTAACACGGAAGAGGGAGAAACCAAAGGCTCAAATGACTTTAATGATTTGAGAATAAAATAATTTTCACATTTCAGTAAATTTAATATTAAAAATATTTAATATTAAAAAAAACAAATTCTAAACTAATTTTTAAAAATAATATTGTTTTCAGCCGTTATTTTTATTTTACGCGTTTACGGTGAAAGAGAGACAACTTGTCTCTCATTCATATATCTGACTCTTTTGAGTTGATATTCTTTTATTTTGACGATTCTCACTCTCTAGCTCTGGAAGAGCCACATGTTGCCCAGCTCTGGTCTATATAGAGAGTACAGACGTTCTCTGAGTGAATCATCCCGACATGAGTACAGGGGCGGTTTCAGAGGGGGGTAATTGGGTAATTACCCCCCCTAAGAATTTTCGTTCGCTTATTTATTTTTATTCTTAAAAATTACCACAATTTCAAACAAACTAGATAAGGTGAATTTTTCCAAAACTGCTGGAGAGTCGTGGAAGGGACCGATACCCGAGACTCCCGTTAATATGGCACGCTATGGCTGATTCCACACGAGCGTACACAGGAGTCGGCTGCAAAGTGGTTTATGAAGAAGAGGGTGAGAGATCGCTGGGGAGGGCACACAAATTTGACCGATCTTTTCAGCAGATTTTTGATCTGTGTTTGCTTGAATATCTGACCATTTTGTAAAAAAATCAAGATAGCGGTTCCAAAATGGCGCCCGATTTTTGCAATTGTGTTCCCCGACCCACCGACATGGGCATCAAATGGAAGGGCATGACAGATAGAATACAATTAGTTGTGTCGCGTCATTCCAAATTCAAAATGGCGGATTACTTTTTTCCTCACAACCCCCTCAGAATGGGTATCAAATGAAAGGGTATGACGATTGTAATGCAGTAATCTGTATGGCGTCATTTTGATTCTAATATGGCGGCCACCACAAAATGGCGAAAAACATATAATAGACTAAAAAGTAGGAAAGAAAATGTATGTAATATGTTTTATCAAATCAATATAAATAAATATATGGGTTCATTTGCTTCCTTTGCCTATCTATGCTATTATATAAAGAGAAAAGATTTGATTGTTGGTTTGTTCCGGATAAACTCAAAAACTACCGAACCTATTTTAAAAATTCTGTCGCCAATACAAAGCTCTATTATCAGCGAGTAATATGCGGCATACTTATAAATGGCCGAAATTCAAAATGGAAGCAGAAATATGGTTCAATTTGCCAATTTTATTCCGATTCCAATGAAAGTGGGTATCTAGAGGTTTTTAAGGTCGCAAATAACGAATTTGCAGTCAAAAATCATAAATTCAAGATGGCCGACGAATTTGCAAATTGTGTTCCGATTCCAATAAAAATCGGTATCTGAAATTTTTTAAGGTAACAAATAATGAATTTATGATCAGAAATTATAAATTCAAAATGGCCGTGCCAATATTGCGGACGAATTTTGTTAAATTTGTTCTGATTCAAATTAAAGTGGATATCTAGGGGTTTATAACGTCGCAAATAACGAATTTTTGGTCAAAACTTATAAATTCAAAATGGCCGACGAATTTTCAAATTGTGTTCCGATCCCAATGAAAATCGGTGACTGGGGTTTTTTAAGGTAGCAATTAACGAATTTATGATCAAAACTTATAAATTCAAAATTATGGGACCAATATATCGGACGAATTTTGCCAAATAAGTGTCATTTCCCGGTTAACTGTAGGTAGGTTGTTCAAGAGTTGGAAAATCGGAAAATCTTGACATTCTAGCTGCAAATGGAAAAACATTGAACATAGTGTATCCTGAAGCTCTCTAAGCAATCGTTTCAGAATGGATCAACAAGGTTTTTTTGGTGAGATGGTAAGCAGAAGCGGAAATGTGGGATTTATATGGGTTCCAGCTAGTTGTATATAATTTAAGGCAATCGCCGGAGCTAACACGCACTTTTAGTTTTTTTTGATGTTGATTGTTTTGTATTTATGGAAAAAAAATATTTAAGTTTTTTCTTTTTTTAAAATTACCCCCCCTAAGCCAGTTGGCTGGAAACGCCCCTGCATGAGTACATATAGTTGGGAAACTCTTGTAAATCTACCATCCGGAATGTCAAATCATCGTTCGGTGACAAATTAGGAGGTAGTATCTTTAATAACACTCATGGCAGTAAAAACTTCTGGTCTACACTGTCATGCCACTCCGCGCGAACGAGCGTTCCTCTCACTCAATTGACAGACTTTTCTTCAGATCTCGCGAACTGTATAGGTGTCTCAAAGAACTTGAAGTCAATAAATCCACCAGCCCTGATAATATTTCTCCTATGGTCCTTCAATCTCTGTCGAAACCTCTGCGCAAACTTTTCCGAAGTTTATCTAGACTCTTGAAAGCTGGCTCATGTTCAGCCTATACCGAAAAAATGTAACTCTAATAACTCCTCTAACTACCGCTCAATAGCAATTGTTTCTATTCTCTCCAAAACCATGAAGGCAATAATCAATAAAAAGCTTATGGAATATCTTGAATCCAACCAAGTACTAGACGATAAGCAGAAGCAGTACGGTTTCAGACCGAAAATATCAACATCGCTTTAGTGAGTCTGGCCTGGTTGCTCTCGATATTTCGAGGACTTTTGATCGAGTATGGCACTCCGCTTTGACTAAATTCCAAGCTATTGGTGTCGACAGCGACACCGTTCTAAAGAACTGATTGAGAGTTTTCTTTCTGGCCATTCCGTTCCGACTAGTATTGGATTGCGTCGAAGCTAAACCGCACACGATCTGTGCAGGTGTTCCCCAAGGCTCAATTCTATCACCAGCTTTCTTCCTAGTTTTTATAAATGACCTGTTATAAATATCCCCTCCAACTTCACACCTTGGCTGAAAATGGTACAAGACGTCGGTACAAGACGACTTCGATAATGTAAGACAGCACGCGCCAGAATTTGTCTGTATGATCGTTAGCTCATGTCTAATTCAATCAACAGGATCGAGTTACTTACTGATTGGACTGCAATAACCGTGTTGAAGTTAACGCAGCAAAACGAAGTACTGTCTCATTTCTAATAAAACCTGTTCCACCATTCCTCCTGTTTCAGTGAACGGTCTAGAACTAACGCCCGAACTTGCTCTCAATATCCTAAGCATAACCCAAGTTAATCGAAATTCGAAATTGCTAAACAAGCATCACAGTACCTGCGATTTCTGCCATTCCCCTTTCAGCCGTCGCGTCGGACTGGGCTAATCTATAAGTCCTCGCCTTGAATTCAACACTCTCGAACTCATTGGTGTTGGCGTTATTTGCTTTTCAATTTACTGGCCTAATTTTCGCGCACACTTCAGTCTGGAAATTCGTTTATAACTAGAACAACTTGACTGAAGAACAACCTTTCACAGTCAGTATTGCCGAACTCATAGAACATCCAAGAGTTCAAAAGCAAGGTTTATCGCCTCCTTGTCATGTATCCCCCCGACTCCCCTTAACCCATCCTATCCTTTTGAGTTAAGTTTACTTACTAGACATTACACCATGACGTGAACGACATGACAGACTAATTATTTTTTATGAATAATACTTTATTGGTGCTTATTATTGATCAAGGTGTATTGCGTCAATAATGCGGTAAATCCTGAAAAAAGCCTTTATTTACATTAACTCACCTCCTGATCACTTTGTCACTTATTTCGTTCAAATACTTGAAATGTTCATATTGATCGAATCTCAATCGATTTTCCCATGAAATTCCGTTCCAATTTCGCCCCTTTTCCCGGTCGTAACATTCATTTTTACGATAGATGTTATCTTTTATCTAATTGTCTACCAATTTTCTCCATTTCGATTTCTCATCCATGCAATTCAGTAACCCGAATTTGCCCGCCATAACACTTCATCACATTCATTACTAATGACAGTCAACATGACTTTTGTCTCATTATTTGACCGCGCAATAAAATTTTATTTCATTCCGTTGATAAAATCTTTGTTGCCGATGCGCGCAACCAGCACTGATAAATTTTCACATCTTCGTTTTTGTTTTTCACTTAGTCTTCTTCTTCTTTTTTTGTTTTTATTTTTTTTTGCCCAGTTCATGATTAAAAAGTGTGCAATAAAAGCCGCTCTCATAATTGAGCCACTGAAAAGTTCAAAAGTAACGTTCACCGACATTACCACTAATTTTAATGTTGTTGTTTTTTTTTGGTTTATGTTTTAAAACATTTAAAGAGCAAACAAAAATTGCTAAACCAAGATTATCATGTATAATGAGCGTTTAGTTGATTTGAAACGGAGATAAACACGTTTTTTTGTGGCAAGTATTTTGTGCAGAAAATAGGTTTCAAAACTGTACTTTCAGGCATTAACAGAGCGCCGCATAATTTCGAAAACTTTAAATTCGCTTTCATTAAACTTCACCGCAATTATCTTAATACCGAATAAATTTTAAAGTGAATAAGAAATAATCATTTTTTTACTCAAGGCTTACCAATTCAAAATATTCTGAGTGTTGCCAGCTGTGTCGTCAAGAATTCCCTCCCACACTACTGTTCGGCGACGACGGTGAATGACGTCCTGAGGTGAAACCTTGAAATTAATTTATTTAAAAAAAAGACAAACATTTTATCTGATTACAGAAGTTTCATTCACGAACTTGAGCTGTTAAAATAATTTGATACCATTAGCAAAATTCAATCAGAAGAGTTTTTTTGCTGTTATCCCAGAAGCCGATCCATTAACTAATGGGGAAGCAAGGGCACCCTAATTGGTTGGGAAATCTTCAATGACGTTGACCTAGTGGCCGTTTTATTTTTGAGGCGATTGATTTTATTTTTCGGGAATTTTTCTTCATTGGCTACTAACTAATACCTTCAGAACTAAATCGATTATAATCGACTGTTCATAATGGGAGTAATAATTCATTTTTATTCCTCGTTTATTATTATTAGTTTATAATTTTATTAGTAAATTTGAATTGATCTAATTCGATATAGAATGAGGTTAGGGTCAAGATTTTGTCCTTTTATTTACCACGTGGTTTGTTTCGTTACGCTTCGTCATCTCCGACAGCTTGACGTATTTTAGACATGCTACCAGCACACGTGCGTCCTTATTGATTCGTCAATAGCATTTTTAGTGCTCGAAACAATACAACTGCGATATAATTACTTATTCATTCAACTAAAAGATTACAGGCAAATAATATGTCCTAAGTAAGAGCGTCTAATGGAATAGAAATTAATAATTAAGTTGTTGGAAAACATACACCGAATTTCCATATGAAGATTTTATATTGTACTGGAACGAAATCGAGGCATCTTTAATTACTGATAGAAGCTCTGTTGTCGATTTCGACAAACGAGCATTGAATACCTTAATCGGTATACGGCAGTCACCCCAAAGGTTGTAGGTTCGAGTCCCAGTTACTATTCACTTTCCGCGCCTAGTTATAATTCCTCCATAGTTCTCATCCCTCTTGCTCTTTAGCTTAGTTTTCCTTGCTTCTCGCTTCTGCATTTCTATTACATTTATAGAAAAGCTGACAAATCGGGGTTTTATCGATCAGCAAGTTCTGTGCTGGGCATAGTAGTATTGGATTGGAGTGATGTCTTTTAGCATTTTTCATTGTTTTCTTTCTCTATTTTCTTTCGGCTAAAATTTGTCCTCTGTTATTCTATTTTAGAATGAATTTCTTGTCTGCAGCGTGTGCGAAAAGTGAAGTTCCAGGCAGTGGGAATGAGCCGAGCTGGCTAATCTGGTTTAGCGGATATAAGATTGCCATTTGGCGATTTGGAATTTGTGTGGCCATTCCATTGCAAACCATTTGTTAATATACGCCTAAGATATTAAAGGGTAAGCCAACCATTAGTTCTACAAAGCTTCTGAAATCGTATAACGGTAAATGAACAAAAGTTTTTCTGCTTTTGTGATCCTGGTAACACAGATAGCATCATACTCTCTAAACGAAATTACAGAAAAAATTTTAATATTCATTAATCGAACTTTTTTTGATATCTTCAAAAGAACTGAAATGCGAGGCAGAAAAATGGTTGTGCACGGTCCGAAATAAATGGAAATGAGAAATGGATGTAAATAGAGCAGGTTTGATAGAATATTTCATCCGAGCAGTTCGAGCGTTTCCTGGAATAGTACGACGATATGTAACAGAGAGTTGTCATACTATTTTTGGCGTTTTCTGATAGTATCACTTTGAATCCACGGTTCATATGGATTATTAATTGTTAGTAATGGCACCCAGTACTGGTTTCGGCAGGCTTTAGCAGGTCATAATATAGCAGATCCTTCTGATCCCACCAAATTATAATAAAGCATTAACTTTCAACGATGGATATTTGGGTTTGCTGTTGATGTTAATGTATTGGTTGGCCAGGTTGGCACCACCATTGTATATGTACGTTTCGCATCATCCTGAAACTACCTTCTTTAGAGCAGCAATTCACACGTTAAAGACATGCCTTTTGATATTGATTTTGGCTTTAATTCGTATAGTTCCCAATTTAGTAGTTTTTAAGCCAATTATATCGGTTTAAAATGTTTCGAAACGACCATGCTAGTCACATTTAATGTTTTTGACAAATCATTCAGCTTTTGGCATTTATGCAATGTGGCCAATCCTTTGTCTTCAAAATTTTTCGTCTGACTCCTTGTCTTCCAAAACAAAATCTTCGCAGTACCTACTTCAAAGAGTGTAAACTATCAACACATGCCAAGCTACTGCGTTTACGTTGGGCCGGTCATGTCCAAAGAATGGATGATTCAAGGATTCTGAAAAAAGTCCCGAATCTACTACCAGATAGGAAAAGACAAGTTGGTAAACCACGGTCAAAATGGAAAAGCGGTGTAAAGGCTGACGCAGAAAATCTCCTCAACACAAGAAACTGGAGGCAAGCTGCGGAGCAGAGAGAAGTCTGGAGGAAGAAACTCATGGAGGCCAAAGCTCAAATTGGGCTGTAGAGCCAACGAAGAAGAAGAAATCAGGGCTCGCAAGTTGAAATCGATGTGGCAAATTCCCAATCAGACAGCAAAAGGATCTTCAGATGCCGACTTCTTCAAATGTAACGCAATTGCGTTTTGTCGGCATGGAATTCCATATTTTCGAACAAGGGGGGTAGAGGTTGGAAGTTAAGGTAATTTATGAGATCTACTTTACCGACATGGGTTACAGAATTTGTTTTTCGTACATAGTTGTACAAAGTTGCGACGAATTAGATGTTGAAATAAAATTTCCTTGAGTTACTGCAAGGCAGAAGCGCAGATCAAATCATTCGTCTGAAAGTGTAGAAGATCTTCACCTGGAAGGTTTGAAAATGTTGGATAAACCAGCGGACATATTTTACCAAATTTTATGTCCGAGGCTATTACGTGGTTCGAAATGTGGTCTATTCCCAAACTAATCCTTGGAATTCGCCGATTTGATTTCTATGGCAACACCATTTCATCCAGCTGTAGGTGAGGTAATCGAGATTGCTCTTAAGGCCGTATCAGAACCTCTGCAGCGCTGCAACGACAAGTGTTTCTATTGGCTGAGGCTGGTAAAATGACAAGCAAAGCAGCACCAGACCAGCGTGCTGCATTTTCATCTCAAATCCTAATTTTGCTGCATATATATGCAGCACTTTTGACACTTCGTAATGCGGCAAGTGATTTTAAACAAGGAGACGCGGGATTTTTTGTTTTAAATTATTTAAAAGGACATGGAGTAATAATTGGTAGAACTAGTGCAATTCTTAAATTTTTAATTTGAGGTTTAGCTATCAAATAAAAAGTGCGCTGCACAGCGGAAAAGACTAGGATCTGATACCGACTGCAGCATGTTGCTCTGGTGCTGCTGCTGCACGCTGCATATTTTTAGGTTCTGATACGGCCTTTACTCTTCCAGCAACAGTATGCAGCATCAAACGCTCATTTAGCATATTATGTAATATGGACTGTGGTACAGTGCATGCTCAGCGTTCATAGAAATAGAGTGTAAGAGGATACTGAATTCATCAACAGCGTTATTAACGAATTTGGACAACGACCAAGCCGAATGAAGAAAATAACTTTACTGTATACAATACATGGATTAACATTGATTGAGTATTATTTAGTTAAATAAAAATGGAAAACATAATTATAATAAAATATAGTCATTATATTGCGACATTTTCACCCCCTTGCACCCCCTCCCGGCGCCCATGACGATAGGGACTTACTGTAAAGACAAAAAAGAAGGTACATTACCATGGTAAGAAAAGTGGAAAGACGAAGGACAATGCTGTTGCGTGCAATCGAACCACCGGCTCTAGGATGATAGTTGGAAGCCGAGGTTGGAGTACCGAGACTTCAAATACATTAAAAAATATGTTGCTTACACTTCCCCCAAATAGTCATATATTGATCCTTAAAGTCTAATTACAGTTGGCTTTAGTTTGAACCGATGACATCCTAAATCCTTTCAAATTAACTTTAGAATGCAATCAAATGTGAAAACATTGTCCCGTCCCGTCACATATGTTTACAGACCAAGGTCGTGACGTGAACAAGTGCATTTAGTCAAAAGTTAACACTTGGTGATTGTGGCATTATACAACTAAAACCTTTATCTTTAATCTCTTGCTTATCATTTAACCCCTGATAAATGCAAAAACAAAAATAATAATACATCATCATATTAAACCGTCGATAATTTTACCCTTCATGTGCTGGGCACTGGCTAGCTTTTAGTATCAACTAATTTTATAACAACACTCACTTTCCTTTGAGGAATGCGGTTCTGCATTATAATGCGGTTGCGAACTTTACCAGTATCGCTGTGCTTAACTGATAGCTAAGAAATCTTTTTTTTAGCATAATCAATTATCTTTTTCATAATATTTTCACATGCTGGTTTTTACAATTTGTAATTTCTACGTTGAGTTTATACATTTTTGCAATGCGAGACAATTCTCACTATTTACACTTACTTTTTCATTACTAATATGTTTCTTTGAAAAGTACAAGTGCTGCTAAATATGAATTTAATAAAATACTCGATAAATACTAAAATAAATTTGAATAATATAACAAAATACGGAAATAATTTTAATTATTGTTATTTTAGTTGCTTCTAAACATGCATATTAATAAAATACTCATTCTACCACTTTTTCCTTGTATCTCTAAACTTGATTTGGAAATCTTTATGAATATTCAAAACTGCATTAATGCTTTATTTTCACATGCATGTCTACAGACGAGTAGTGCATTACATTTTTAATTTAATTAATTAAAACAATGTTGCAAAAGGTGTAGGTATAGGTATAGACAGATTAAAGTTAATTCACATAGGAAATTATGCTTATCTACTGCAAATTCTCCAGTGTGCCTACCACACCTAATGAAAACTATGCAAAACAAATGGCGCCAAACTCAATTAGTCGTAGTTAATGTTAATAATCTAAATGTAATATTACATTTTACATATTAAAAATAGATTTAGGAAGACTGCGAGATAATAGAGGGCAATTTTAATTATTAAATTTTAATGTTTGTGTGGAACAAGTGATTACAAATCTGATACTAAATAAATTTGATTAAGAAAATCTAATTAAATTGTTAACTCAAATTTAAAAGTATAACAGCAAGTTGAATGTTATACAGATCACAACCGTTGGCTTCATTGATTTTTGTTCAGTTTTTGTAGTTAGAAGTTAGTCAGAAAGCGATAACGAATATCTAGCTGAGGTAACCACTAAAAATATGGTCAATAAACGATTGAATTTATTTATTTTTTTCTAAATAATTTAAGGAAAATTTTATTAACCAAAAATGGTGGCGGAGCTAGTTCGGGAAAGTACGGTGGGGTGGGCGAACTAAAATATCCCAGACAAGTGGAAAAAGTTTGTATCCCATAGCCAAAGATACATATAATTGTGGTGTGCCGCACTGGAAAGTAATGCCATTTCTGTTATTTAATTCAAGCCGCGTCTGGGTGACTACTTGCTTTAATTCCTTATTCCCCTCCAGTTTCATCTGCTGATCCGAACTTACTTATTGAAAAAGCTTGAAACATTGAACCAGCTGCAATCCATAAGTCCTATATTCGATCTCTTTCTGAATATAACTCACACATCTGGGCTTACGGGTGATGGCACTTTTTGCTCCTACAGAGACTCCTGGAGCCAACACAGGAATATAGCAGCTTTGACAAAATTTTATCGCTATTACCATACTTACCTCCTCCTGCAACAGAAGACTAACCAGCCCACCCATCTAATATTGCGGTCTTCTTCTCGAGCATACTTTGGGCTAAGAGATTAAGATTATAACAGAACCATTTTCCGCAGCCCTTTTTTCCAAATTCGAACAAGAATCAAGAGTTCAAACACAACCTCCTCCTTCAGCGTTCCCAAGACAGATGCTTCGTTAGCTTCAAACTAGATATAATTGATTAAAAAGCGCGGTAAATACGCTTTCACAATCACAAAACAATAATATATTTTATGTTTTTGAACGACTGCAGCAGAGCGCTCTTTTGTACTAATAACGATTGTACTACATGTATCATATAGTCATAGTAGATATTACAGGAGAGTCTAGTCGGAGAGATATTAAAGCCAAGATTGAAAGAACGCTAACAACTGATTTTATTGCACCGGCTCCCACTCAGAACTATCGTGTCAGAGTTCTGACTTCTGTAAGAGAATAGGAGATGACTTGCTATCGCTATTCTTATACAGAGCGAAAAAAGTGGGAGAAGTGGCATTGCAGTACAATACCGCAGCCAGGAACCGAACCCGAAGCTCTGGGGTGGTAGTAATATTTACACTATCGAGGTCTCCTAGAATTAATAACACCCCACACACATTCGTTTACTAAGAAAATGGCGTGCAAGGACGATGTAATGGGCAGATGATTTCAACGAATATTTTCAGAGGATTTGTGTACGCATTTTTTGACAAGCTCTAGCGTTGTTAATGATATAGATTTTGATGTACAGTGCAGGGAAAATTCGCGCGTGTGACTTCTATAGAACTTCAAATAAGGATTGAAGCATACTCCAAGGAAGATCGCTAGCTGCTACTACAGCTTATGGTTATAGATAAGATTCAAAAAACATTAGAGAATCACAGGACAAAAGCAGTCGCCTGCCTTACGACATGGTAATCTTATAGTAACCATAAGGTTTCTCTCCACAGTCAGCGAAATGCTTCTTTGGAAGGTTAGGGAGTGGACCAAGAGTTGTGGGCTTTCCGGCTAGTATCAGACACAGTGCATTTGGAAATCTTTTCTTATAGGACTTCGGAGATATTTCGAAGATTAAAATGGGAGACATGATCCACTATCTGAATATGACAGCCTGGATCCAAACTCATTCAAGCTCACTGACATGCTAACGTAAAGCTTTTTCACCATTGCATTTACAAAACGGTGCCCTTCAGCCTCAATTTTGCCCCCGTCCTCGATTTTTGGATGGAGCTACCGCCTTTACCTACCTACCTTTCTTATTATGGGCGACTATGACACTAGTCTTCAATACCAACTAGATTAGAAATCTCGGGAGCTTGTGAGTAATGCTATGGACACACATGTGGTATCTATGCCATGGTACTCAAATACCACGTAGCATACCAGATGTATGTCACCTATTACCCCGTCATTACCTATTAAAAAACCTGGTATTCCATAATTCTACGTGATTTTGAAATGAGCCATTTTTACTTGATTTCCTTATACCCAAACATGGTATAGACTCCTTTTTACGCCATTATATAGAAGCGGAAAATCGAAACACCATAAATTGACAATTTTAAAAATATATTTCTCATGTTTATTTATTCGATCGCCCACAGTTTTTAAAACATTTTGAATTACTTTCCTTTCAAGCATTATTTATTAGCATAACATTATTTAAAAGAGCAGAAACTAATTCGATTACCACTTTTGATAGCTTTAAAATCGGCTGAAAGTTGTTAAATGTATACCACAAAAAAGGCCTGTGCCAGGGGTTAGTATATACCATATAGTAAAAGAACCATATCGGTACCGATACCATGGTATAGATACCACATGTGTATTGAAGGCGTTCAAGTCAAATAGGCGATTAGGTTCAACTTGATCGTAAGCATTCCAAATTTTTCCTTAATAATTGTCTCCATAAAAATTTACCTGATTTGCTTCTCCACATTTGCGTCTCTAAAGATCATTAAAGTCCAGCTGCAGTTGTCGCAATTGTGTTGGGATGGTGGATAGCTTACGAAAACCATGTGTCGTATTGAATGTCTTGAGAGGGTATGTAATGTCTTTCAAATAAAAAATATCAATTGGATGTAATGTTGTGTTAACCTAATACCCACGGTACTTTTCAGATCTGATCCCCAATGATCTCTTTTTTCTTCATCTCATAACGAAGAAGTTTTATAAGTAAAAAAGTTCACCAAATGTGTAGATTTTGTTTGTCAGAAAGAAGATGCGTATTCCACACAGTTACAAATATTATATTTTTTTCGGGCGTTAAAAGGAATTAGGCCTAGTGCATTGACCGGCCTTAAAAAAACTCACGTGGAACGATTAAATCGCTTTTTGGTAATAATCGCTGACATAGAAAAGCTATCAATCAAACGCCTCTCTAAGTTCTCTCAAATTTGGCAAACTTTTTACGACTTTGGTCATAACAGGCCAATTATAATTTATGATCTGTAGCTGTGTCTGCTCATTGTTTGTTAGTAAAAAATCATATCCAATCTGTTATCTTTACAAGAAATCTCCATAAACAGAATCCATTCGATCTCGAGTATTTAAACTAGGTCCACTACTTTTTCAAGATATCCACAGTCTACAAAACCAAATCGGTTCAGTTTTCTCCAACTAAGACTGGTTTCCCAATGACAAATCTTATTAATACCTCCCAATCTTGAATTTGCCAACTTCATTTCCAATCTTTAATCTAGTTCAGTAAAAGTTGTGGATAATTTATTACTTCGATATTAGAGAATTCCGTCAGCAAAAGCCCAAAAGAAACCGCGTGCGTGGGAACACTATACTACATGAAAGTCAACATCCGCATGGTATAAAAGTAGGCACCTCTACACTAGTAGACATAAAAACGAAGGCATTTTTCAACATCTCATTTTAAAAACAATTAATTACATAAACAGAAACTTGTACTTGTTGTGCTTTTATTGTTATATTGTAATTCCTACAACAAAATAAATAATTCACAAAAATATTAGAGCGTGTCTTAGGATGAATGTCCATGAATATGGAAGCGGACTATTCACCAGCAAATGGAAGAGAAGCAGAAGCAGCAGCAACAACAAGAAGCAGGTGAATCTAATTCTGTGGCACATCACCCTTGGCATAGAGTCTAGAGTGGCCTAAAGAAAAATGATAATATTTTTCTTTATCGCACGCGAAAATCTGCGCCAACAGAAAGCAACAGTAGAGAGCGGACAATGAACGCCTCCGTTGAACTATTGAGTACCTGAGGTCTTTGAGGTGGTACAATTCTGCTTTGGGTGCAGTTATGCGAGGGAAAATCATCGCCAGTTTCTGTCTTCGCACTTTCTCCCCGCGATGGTGAACTGATTTTCGATTTGTTTCATTAGCATTCGATTGAAGTACATAATGTCGAGGAATGAGGAGCGCGCTGATGAATGGGGCTGCAAGAGTGATGCCGATTCGGTTATGTCATTCGGGCGTTTTGTGAAACTGGTCTGCGCAAGAAACCTATCAATGATGAAATGATGTCATATTACTCGCTCATATTATTGTGTATAATACCTGCTTATGGGAATAAGCGTCGGGCACTTGAATTTCCATGAACCATGCCATGACTCACAAGATTTCGCTACGGTTGTTGTGGGTTTTTATATAGACCATAGACTATAGAGAGAGTATAGTAGTGCAGATACCACATTAGTTTAGCTTTAGCGGCATGGACATGGCTTATAATAATATCGGAATGAGCTCAGTTGTACGGAGACCTTTTAAGGAAATTGTCATTCCAGAGCCTGATTACCATTTGGCCTGGAAAAACGTTGCCACGACAATATCGATCCGCAAAAACAAACAATTAAAGATATTACATGGCCATTATGTTAGCAAGGATAAACATTCCATGGGCCCGGTTGTAATTTGTTTTTCTAGAGGTCTTTAAGGCCGCAAGAAAATTTATTTTTCTCCCATTCCCAATTTAATTTCGTATATTTTGGATTCGGATATAAATTACTGTCATTAAATGCTGCCAGTGACATACTCTTCCTTATTAATAAAAAAAAATAATCATTTTTGCCAACTTGTATGGGGCGCACATGGGAAGCAGAATTGTTACGACAAAAATTTTATGCAATTATTTTTCTGGAGCATAAAGTTGTGTTTATTGTGACATTTAACTGCGCTCCGCGATCGGTGATGGCCGTCAAATTTTAAATATTGCTGAACGAGTTTTTTTTAAAAACACCTTTTCCTTAGAGCGACGACGTTTTTGTATAATATAGGCAATGAAGTTCACGACTGTTAAACGACGACGACGTAAGCGACTGCATTGCAAATAACCGGTTTGGCGGAGTGATGTTGGTAGTTCCTATCGCGTTTGCAGCTAATAATCTGGATAAATGTCATCAAACCACTTTTAGAGAGGGACTTTTGTATTCTTGTTATTTTTAGCATCGTAAAACCGAGCGTGGAGCCAGAGAACTTGATAATAATGGAAATGTTTTAAGCTGCAGTTGCTTGATTCGTTAATAGCTGGATTAGTGATATGCTCGGGTGATATGCTCATATAGTATTGTAAATAGCAATGCGAAATTATGAAAATTAGGTATTCAAATAAAGTCGTGCGGTTTTATGTGGATTAATATAAAAATTTATTGCAAGCCAGAAAAAAAATAATATTTATCAAAGCACGAATAAAGTTTACTCCAAGAAACTTTTCAAAACGAAACGAAACAAAATTGCACCTCAAGTCTTCTACCTTTTGATCATTACACTTTCGTATATTTCCTGAAGATTTGTAGCAATAGATACTTCAACCACCCTGGGCTTAAAATAAGTCTCCGAAAATAAACCACATCTTTCTTCTTCCTAGACTGAAATCTTAACGTAAGCAGAGTTAGAGAAGCAATTCGAAGCTATCTACTACATGTATGTAGGAAGTGAAAGACCTAGTGGAAGATATAATGCTTTTATTTTATTTTATATAAATGTTTAACTTATTTGTTTGCGATCCTTTCGCTGCAACGGCTGGCTTAGCAATAAATATTATTTCCAATGTAGTTTTCTGTTTCCGTTTCGTGCTGTTTCCCTTCGTTCCATTAGGGAAGGATCGGAACCCTTGCCTAACCGGAACCCACATTCGGCCGTCCTGACTCTAGCATTCGTCCTCGGATGCTTCACCCGAACTGCTATCGTCCCTCTCCGAGCTAGCATCTCCTACTTGTGGATATGGTTTCATCAGATCTGCTGCGGTTGACGTTTGTTTTGGCCCCTCTCCTTCTCCTATTTTCTCAACATTGTATCTGTTCGCTCTTTTTACCTTTGTTACCGCGTAAGGTCCTAAAAACTTCGGGTATAATTTAAGTCCTGAGCCAAACTGCGTACGCTTTATCGCTACTAACTCTCCAACCTTATACTTTCTCGCATCTTTTCTGCTTTTATTGAACTGCCTTTTGTTTTCCATTTGTATTTTGTGAATGTTTTCTTTTGCTTTGCTTCTTAGTTGCTCTCGATTTTCTACTAGTTCCTCTACTAATTCTTCTTCGATTATTTTTTGCAGGCTTTCGTTTCCGTTTATCTTCATTTTTATACCTGTCAGCAATTCAAATGGCGAATATTTTGTGCTTCTGCTTTTACTGCTATTCAGCGTCTGTTGCGTTATTCCTATATACTTAAACCACTTTTGCGGATCTTCGACTGTCATTTTGGATAAGACTGAAATGAGATTTCGGTTAATTCTTTCTACTTGTCCATTTCCTCTTGGGACCCCTGTTGTGATGGTGATGTGTTGTATGTTTCTTTCTGTACAATACCCTTTAAAGACTGCTGCTGTAAATGCTCCTCCTTTATCGGATATTATTCTAACGGGGTGGCCGAATATCGTACTTTGTGATTCAAGCTTTTGTATCACTTCCGCTGTATTTGTTGTTTTTGTGGGATACAGCCACACAAATTTCGTAAAAGCGTCGACTATGACTAAAATATGCTTATATTGCTTTTGTGTCGACGGCAACGGTCCTATATGGTCTATGTGGTAGGTATGCAACGGCCTTTCCAGTTTGTCGATGGGATTTAGAAATCCTTCTGCTTTTCCTTCCTTCCTTTGCGCTACTATGCATGCTACGCAATTCTGCAGCACCCTTTTTATGGCTTTTTGGCTGTTTTTCACGTAATATTCCTGGTCAAATATTTGCCTTACTCTTTCCGCGTTCAAATGTCCTCTTTCGTGTATTTCTCTAATAATTTCATTTTGCATTTTCTTTGGCAATGCAAGTAAGTGATCTCCGTTTTTATATTTGTACAACAAATCGTTTCTGATTATGAAGTCATCGTGTGGTTCCTTCTCAGCTGCTTTTCTTAACGCACTGCATAATTCATCTTCATCTTGAGCTTTTCTTATCTGATGAAGTATATCTGATTTTATCAGCAATGTTGTAGGATACCGGCTTAGTGCATCAGCGTGCTTCATCTGCGTTGCCCTGCGATGATTGGTGCAGCATTCATACTCATTTATTATTAGCGCCCAACGTGCTATTCTAGGGCATAAGTCCTTTTTTTTCATGGTTAGCTCTACCGCTTGACAGTCCGTGAAAACTGAAAATTTCAAACCTAATAAATAATGACGCCATCGTTTTAGTGCTCTTACTATAGCTAGCACTTCTAGCTCATAACTACAGTATTTTTCTTCATCTCTAGTTGTTTTGAAGCTGTAATACTGCACAGGATGTAATTGGCCATCCTCTGAATCTTTTTGCAGTAGAATTGCTCCACCACCTATAGCGCATGCATCTGTGTGTACTTCTGTCGTTGCAGCTGGGTTGTAGATCTTTAATACTGGCTCCTGTGTCAGCTTTTCTTTTAAAATTTCGAAGGATCTCTGCTGATCGTGACCGAAGTAGAATTTTTCTTTTTTCCTTTTGAGGTCGCTTAAAGGTTTTGCCAATTTGGCGAAGTCTTTGATAAATCTTCTAAAGTAGCCTGTGAGGCCTAAAAAAGCTTGAATATCCTTCAAGTTTCTTGGCGTTGGAAAATGCTGTACGGCTTTGGTTTTGTCTTTTGCTGGCTTTAATGACCCGTTCTTGATGATGTACCCTAAAAAGTTTATTTCTGTCTTCATGAATTGGCATTTTTTCCACTGAAACTGTAAGCCATTCATGCTTGCCACTCTTAATACCTCTTCAATTTTTTCCAAATTTTCCGCTTCTGTTGCCGAGGGAATGATTATATCATCCATGTAGACGGCTATTATGTTTTGGTGTATTAAATCTTTTAAAACTGTATTCACATACCTTTGAAATATTGAAGGCGAGTTACAGAATCCAAAAGGAACTCTTCTAAACTCATATTGCCCAAACGGCGTTATGAAAGCTAAGAACTTTCGGCTTTCTGGTTCGATGCTTACATGGAAGAATCCGTTTTTCAAATCCATTGTTGAAAATACTTTGCTATTATACAGCTGGTCTACAACATCTTCTATAAGAGGCAGAGGGTATCTATCCTTGACTACTTTTTTATTTAACTCACGGTAGTCTATGCATATTCGCGCTGATCCATCCTTTTTCTTCACTACTACTATCGGACTTGCGTATTCCGAGTTGCTTTCCTCGATGATCTCATCTCTTAACCATTCCTGGATCTGCTTTTGTACAACCTCTTTTTCACCTGGTGACAATCTTCTTGGTGGTCGGTGGACTGGCGTTTTGTCGTGTAATTGCACCTTCATTGTAATACATGAATTTTTCGGCTTTTCTGCTTTATATGACCTTAATAGTTTTATAAGGGTTACTGCTTTTTGTTTGTCTTCTATATTTTCCACTGCTTGTAATATGTCGTCGTTGGGGAAAGTATTGATGGTATTTATTTTTTGCAATGGCATGTCATATGATTCTGCTTCTTCTTTTTTCTTTAGCTTGACTTCTCCGTTAATGATGGTTAAACTTGCTTCTGTAATAATGTTTTTCCCTATGATCATATCCGTGGTTAGCCAACTATTCGGTGCGACATGACATTCAGTAAAGTACTCTTCATTGTCTATAAAAATCCAAGTGAAAAAGCATTTTGTCGTTTTGATTTCCCTGTTTTCTCCAAATCCCTGTACTCGGCTGCCTTCTTTGTGTTGTTTCATCTCGGCATTAATGTTGTTGTATATTTCCTCACTTATTATTGTTATATCACTGCCTGTATCTACTAGCGCAATTATATCCGCGTTATCTATACTCGCTTTTACGTGCATCCCTGGCAAGCTGCTTTTCCCTGCTGTATAGGTTATTTGATTGCACCTTCTTTCGTTTGCGGTGTTCTCTTTTCCATATCGTTTGCAATCTTTGCCTTTATGTCCGAATGTGTTACATTTAAAGCATTTATAACCTTTGTCACGGTCTGGGCATTGGACGACAGCGTGCTCCGTCGATCCACATGCGAAACAGTGAGACGGTTTTCGTGTTTGCTCGCGGTTCAATGGGTTAGCTTCTTTTTTCGGAACGAAGAATGTGCTTGTCGGCTTGCTTTTAATACATTGTTTAATATGTTCATTTACCTGTATTTTTTACTTCAATTGCTTTATTGTGGTTGCTTCGTACAAAATTGCTTTATTTGCCCGATGGTCAGGTATGCCATTTACTATGTATTCTATTTGGGATTTTTCATCTATTGTTCCTCTGTTTCCTATTGCTATCATCCTGTAGATATATTCTTGGTAAGACTCTGTTACGCTTTTTTTCGTCGATCTTAATACATTATGTAGTTTGCTACTATGTATTTCTGCGGGGAATTCCTCCTGTAGTTTTAACTTTAATGTATTCCAGCTTTTTATGTCTAAACTTGCTTCGACGAACAGTCTAGCTGGCCCTTCCAAAAGCTTTCTTCCATACATATATCGCTGTACGTCATTCCAATTGCAAAGCGTTGCAGTGTCCTCCAGGTCTTTGGTCCACTTCTCGACGTTCGTTTTTGCACTGCCATCAAATTTTTCTAAAGCATCTTCCACGTCCTTAAAAGAAAACGCTGCCATACTTACTTTTTCTGTACCGTTGATATTATTAGTTACACTTGTTGTAGCTTCGGTGTTATTGGTTATATCTGCTTCTGCGTCTGTAATGTCTGCTTGATCTGCTTCGTCTTCTGTATCTATTATGCTGGAGCTGCTTTCGTACATAGACCCTTCCGTATTACCTTTCTGCTTCGCTTCTTCTTCCAATGCGGCTTGTACTCTTTTTATTAATTCTTCTTTTCTAGCGTGTACAGGTTTACCTCGGCTTCGTAGTAATTCCTGCAACTCTTTTACTTTCAGTCGTTTTAAAGATTCTACTTCCGCGCTATTCATAAACGTACTCGCACCCGGACTTTACAATAATTATTAATAAATTTTATTTAATATATTTATTTTACAACTTTTTTTTTTTATATATGTGTTTTCACTTCAATCAAATCGTTTTATATTTTGACACTATATTTTAACTTGGTATTAAACCAAAAACGTATTTGCCTGAAAATTTATTGCAAACTAAACCGCTTACTCCATTTTAATAAATTTTTCTTTTAACGTCAAATAATTATTTAATTTTAAATTGTTCTATTTAAATTTAAATTGTGTTGTCTTTTAATTTCTTGCTTCTTTTTTCAATTGCTTGCTTTATTTTAGGAAACTCCGTCAGCCTCCGTTTTCTTTCTTCGCAAAATTTTTTTCTTTTTGAAAATTATAGGAGAATTACGTAACTCCTTGTGAAAAATTTTTTCTTCCTAAGCTTCTAATTTTCTTTGGTTGAGCCCCCAATTGTAGGAAGTGAAAGACCTAGTGGAAGATATAATGCTTTTATTTTATTTTATATAAATGTTTAACTTATTTGTTTGCGATCCTTTCGCTGCAACGGCTGGCTTAGCAATAAATATTATTTCCAATGTAGTTTTCTGTTTCCGTTTCGTGCTGTTTCCCTTCGTTCCATTAGGGAAGGATCGGAACCCTTGCCTAACCGGAACCCACATGTATTCTTGGACAGATCGCCGAAATATTAACTTCCAGTCCAGAGTGTGAAATTTTGTTAGGAGTTATTTCAACCTAAGCACTTAAAAGATTACCAATGTCTCCGACAAGTATACTGAACTCTTCGCAGACATTAACAATATGCATCTAATTGAAAGTCATCCTATAGGTCTCACCAAAACAACACGGAACTCTTCGTTTCCATATGTACAGGGCCTTTCAACAAAATGTGTCATTTTAACAAGGAAAGTTATCTAGGTGGAGTGGATTCGAACCGTGAATCTCTGCGATTGTATTCGGACACCTTAGCCTACGGGTCGAGGCCGAGATTTTTTTAATGACTAAGTCGGTAAGAACGCTAACACTGCCACTCTCTGTATTACTAAAATAATACAGTCCAGAATAAGTTGGTTTATTTCCTTTATTCCAAAAACTTTAAAGCATAGACTTTTACTTTTCTTTTTTAGTCATCATTCCTTTGCAATTCTTACTTCTACACAGAAATTTCCATTTCCTTGCTGCTTGCTTTTGCCATCGCCTGCGTTTGTCGTAGTAGTATTGTCTGCGGATTATTTATGAAAATCACATCATGGCATTTTATATCTTTCATTCCTCTCAGCTACTCTACTCTACTTTTTTGAAAACTATAACTAAAGCTTGCTGTCAAACGTTATACTCTATAACAGAATGCCTATATAAAAGGGTGTACATCTGAGCTCCAGTCATTCAAAATTGGCAAGGAAGCATTGCAATGTCAATGATTTTTTAAGCTATGCAAACTTTCCCTTAAACCATCAATTAGAACTGTTATTTTTGGACGTGGTGGCCTCGAAATCACTCCCGTCCTTGGTTCCTTCAAGCTCATTGCGGATAACGTCATTTATTTCACCAAATACTCAGTGGGTCGACGTAGGAAACTCTCCTACAATAGTGACTAATCTACAATAGTGAACGGTTTCCTGCCTACAAGGTAATGTTGTTGCTAAAACCTTGGACAAGCCCGATCAGCTCTTCTCTACAGCTAAACTCCAATCAAAAAATTCGTTCATAAATAGAGCAACACGATTGTGGAATTGTGGATTGAGTTTTTGAAAAGCGTTTTTCTCTGAATCTACGCATTTTAGAGAAAAGTTTTTTAAACAAAAAATGTAGAGGACATTGTTACCTGACCTACAATTTGTGTCGTAGAGGTCATGCTGTACAACTTCAAATACAGAAGCTAGGTAGCGCCAAAGTTCGGGACAAAAAACGAAAAAAACCTTTTTTGGAAACTTTGGCGTTACCTAGCTTCTGTATTTGAAGTTGCACAGCATGACCTCTATGACAAATTGTAGGTAACAATGTCCTCTACATTTTTTGTTTAAAAAACTTTTCTCTAAAATGCGTAGATTCAGAGAAAAACGCTTTTCAAAAACTTTTTGAGTTTTACAAAAAACCTCTTCTAGAAATTTTACTCAAATTTAGAGTTGAGCTTCTTTTATGCTCCATTAACGATTTATGAAAAATCATCCTTCCAAGAATTAAAGGAGCATACCCCGATTTTCCAGTCCATCTGTACTGTACTATACTATCTTTTTGGGATTGGAAGGTAGAAAACATCAAAAGCTACTGTAGTCTCTTATGGCCGTGTGGGACTCTTGGAAAACCAGCACCTTCTCCCTCGATTTTTTCAGCGACATTACCATACTGTATACTGCGAATTCGTCCCTGTCCGCGGTAAACCTCATGCATTGGAAAAGAACGTGTCCGTGCCCTTCCCCCAGTTTGGTCCTTACATTTCGTATATGCGCACAAAAAACTGAGTAAAGGCCCAGCTCGTTGCTTACTTTGTAATAATCCTTTTCCGACCATCTCGCCCTGTTCGGAATGATCCAGTGACCTTTCTGAGATTGCCATTCTTTGATTGATTAGGATTATCAATCTTTAAATAACGTTTGATTTCCCACTTACACGCATTAGATTGTGATGGGTAACGTGCCAGCTATCACGCAAGCTGAGCCATTTGGCATAGTTCTGTTAGGCCTAGTGCCATTTCGCTCATCCAGTCTGCATTCATAGTAGGACTAAGCTAACCATTCTCAAGATGAGAAAACGACGACTACATTTGGAACCATTCTCGCAATGGCAACAATAATAATAGACTATTGGTTTGGTGTTCTTCAGTCATCGCCACTCCGGTACTGACACTCCGCTTTAAACGTAGCGTTTGCTCTCCCAGGTTAAAACCTTGCGGCCGTCTCCTTTCATAATATTCGGTGTCATTTGTCAAACTAAATCTTCCCGAAAAATCTCTTCAATTACATTTCCATGCTGTTTGATTACTTGCAAAACCATCTCCAAATACAGGTCATATTTTCCTCATCTTCATTGCTTTGGTGTTCAGTATATGTATAGTCATAGAGTAAACAGTTTCTAACTTTTCGGTATTCACAACTACAAATATTATCCAGCAGTGCCTTTACAGCAAGAGAAAACAAAGTTTGAATGGGCTCTGGCAAGAGTTGTTTCTACTTCTAACTGAATTATTTTATCAGCAGGTGCGCATGCAGTGCATGCTAAATTGAGTAATAAATAAGCCTTTGGTAATAATATGATAAAAATTAACAATACATATGGTATTATTTCTGAGCTTTGGATTTAGTGATTCATCTCATACAAAATATAAAATATAGTATTGCCATATTAAAATAAATTCTGGTTAATCAAAAAAAATCGTGAGATTATCAACAGTAACAGATGCTCTCAGGGTCGAATTAAAGGTTGAGCTGAAAGGGCTGAAACTCAGGGACGTCTACTTAGCTCAACCTGTAACGAAGTTTCTTTATATAGAAAATGGGAACTGGGAAATTCGTAAACAATATTTTAAAAGCTCTTTCGGAAACTTTCCATCAAATTATGACAACTTGCAAAATTTTGTTTAAACTTAAAGTTGGGATATGATATTAAACTTATGTAGATCAGGGTCGTTTGAACTGACGAATTTATCGACCGGTTTGGGTCTAGCAACTCTTCTTCTATAGTTGATGAGTTGTCTTTATTTTATTTTCAAAAAAATCTCCATTAAAAAAACTTGCAGAATTTGTAAAAACGATTGCATAAATAATAACTTGCTTTTTTGTGAATAGAAATAAAATTCTTGTGTAAAACGTTAAAACTTTCTCAAAATAAATTATATAAGAAATATCACCAGCAAATAGTGCAATTCCTTGAACTTGAAAATGGGCTTTGCAATTATACATCAGTCAAATTCTTCACCAGCATTTGAGGTACTTGTTCACTGTTTATTAAAAATGCGTTTTATAATTTCGTTATTGAATAAGAAACATGAAAATCCTGCTGATATTAATTAAAATCTAGTTGATGAGAATGACACAGGTTGTAGGTATATAGTATGTATGTATTTCACACATAATCATTACGAAATGTTTATTCAATTTATTCAATGATTTCATTCTCTCTTATTGATGTTTTACCTTTTTCATTGTTTATATTTATTTTTTTCAACCAGACGTTATTATTTTAGCCATTCACTATTCACAATCAATAATCAATTATTTGTAAAAGAATAGCTTCAGAATGCTCGTGGCTGAATACATTAGAAACTTGAATCGCGTTAAATATTGTTTTTGATGAAATATTTCTTTAACTATAGCTTAAATCAGTCATCAATACAAAGGGTGACTTCATTGCGATGAATACTAGAAAAATCTACATTTAGAATAATAAATTTGGACAAGCATGTTGTATAATAACATTAATAATAATAAGCCTGTGGTGACTCAATTTTCATAGTTTCGTAAAATATTACGTTGATCTGGCCTGGTCGCTCTATGTAAATCCAACTCTTTTGTCAGAGTATGACCCCTTCCTCTGTTGATTTAATCTGACTCAGTTCTAATGAAATGGATTAACGCTTTTTTTTCTGGGTGCCCAATCAAGGTAGTATTGGGCGGTGATTAATCTGAACTCCACATCATCTCTGCTGGTGTCCCTTGGGCCGATTCTATTACTCGTTCTTTTCCTAGTTCTTATAAATGATCCTCTCAATCCCTTCCAATTTACTCCACAGGTTCGCGGATGACGATACTTTGCATTAATTTTATGTTTTCCATAATTTGCGACATACCTTGATCTTTCCTTTATGATCGTGAAACGATGCCTAACTGTAACAATAGGAACGTGGAAAGCATTCTTGACTAGGACCGCAAGAATCCCATCCCATCTAATCTATCTATGTATTAACGTCCAGGGCAAAACATTGCTAAGGATCAGCAACTTCCTTCTTCAGCCAGATACCCTAAAGTTTAGGGCCTAAACTATAATATACAAGACCTTAATACCCGTGACAGACTGGTAGTATCGAAACCATGGTTAACAAGGAAATTATCAGTCTGTACTCAAAAACCACGTTTGTACTAGGCACAACCCTGGTATTATCATGGTTTCGAAATCTACATCTACTGCGGTATACTACTACGTTTGGAAGTAGCTTCAGCGCCAATTTTCAGCTGCGGAAATTAAAGGAAACTTATATTCCCAGTTGTTTGACAGCAAATTGGTTGTCAATGGTAAAAGCAATCTAGCTTGCGTTTTATTTGCCTTCACGTTATTTCTATCTCGCCAAAAACTTTTAACTTTGACAGCTATGGATACTATCAAAGCTATCTGTCACTATACCTAGTACAAGGAAACTATGGTACTGAAACCATGGTTCGTATACTAGCTGTCTGTCACGGGTTTAATGGTCGATTCACACACATCAGTCACGACACAATTCAGTCACTGTTCCGAATCAGAAATGTCGCCGTCCAGGCTCAATCAAAATGATGACTGTATTCACATATGTCCGTCAGTTTTTTTACTCCATTTAGTGATTTATTTTCTGTCTGTCAAGTGTGTCATACCTATACTTATTTTTGTGATGGAGTTTTCGAATGAGGACTTGGCTATTATAGCTTTGATTTTGGATGATCGTAAATCGTAAATTACGGGGTATTTATGAACCCCCTCAATTAATTTTTCGTCACCCACTTTTATCAAGTCGAAAAACAAAGCACAAAACACGTCAGTCAAAAATAGAAAAAATCGTCCAGAAGAAATCTGAAATTGACGGTTCGGTGACGGCGATGACCTTGACGTGACTGATTCGGAACGGTGGCGGCTCAGTGTAGCCGGTGCCATTAACTTTCAAAGAAAGCATATTTTTGTGACTGATGCTTCTCGGAACTGACGTAACTGAGACGTGACGTGACTGATGTGTGTGAATCGGCTTTTACGCAGCCCCGACTCGATACAACTTGTTTACCTGGGCTAGTGCGTCGAAAACCATCTTAATATGGTCCAGCAAGACACGAAATCACACTAACCAGTGATGGCACTTCTTGTTCCACACAGCCACAGCATTAATGTAGCAGCCTTGAAAAATTGCTACTACTGTAAACACATTGACCCAAGTTAGTTTTATACGTGACAATATAGGGCCATTTTGATAAACCTGTAAAGAGTTCAATTAAAAATTAATAACTTAGGTACCTACTGCAGCTAAACTACTTACATCCTTCGCTTTTTATAAAACCATAAACTGCTTTTCTTCTACTTTGTTTAACTGTGCAAAAATGTTTATTGTAAAAATATTAAAATTTTATTGCTAAAATGTTTAATGTAATTAGCAGACAAAAAATACAACCTGAAACCTTGGAGAAGCTTCCTAAAAAAAACTGTTCATTAAAAAACTTACCTCATCTTAGGTTTCAGGTGTGTTTAATATGCAACAATGAAAATTGATACTTTTCTTAGTCCATAAAAATCACTTCCTGCCATCATTTTCTCTAACAATTTTAACTCAAGTACAAAGATGCATGCATGCACTTTACATAAAGGTAAAAAATCTAATAAATTAATTCGAGTAATTATAAACGTTGAATGAACTCTTCAAGAGGAAGCCGATACTCAAGACCAAGAAGGTGGCCATAAAAGCAAAATTTCCCACACCTTTCTCAACCGACAAAACAAAAAACCGTGCATGAATCAAACACAAAAACGTCACTGGCGGCATCCATAACCGGAAACGCAACCGAAAGATGACAATGTAAATATTGCAGAAACCCCTTGGATACATTAGATGCAGCCTTTTGGAACCTAATTGGAGAAATGCACGAAGATTAAGCAGAAAATAAATTTGCAACGTTCGGAAGGAAAATGGCGGGTGATGGGAAGTCAATTAAAAACAAAAAGTTATTTCCTGTGTTATTGCAGCGAAACCCCATATCAAATGTGGTTGGCCATAGACACTAAATTGTTGGTTTTTAAACTTCAAAATTACTAAAATTAACTAACGCCTAATTGGCCTGTCAAAACACATCTTGTAACTTCGGAACACCCTGCGTAGAATCGAATTTGTTCTCATAAAACCACTTCCGTGTAAAATTCATTCTGCAAAATTATTTCCAAGGACGAATTTTTGCCTAATTTTACATACGAATTTCGATTGTTTAACTTTTTGTTTTTAATTTCAGCGATAAAGTTTCTTAAGTTAAAGGCTGCCCGTCGCGTCTTCTCGTGTCTGGATTTAATAGAATAATTGCTCGAATCTAATTTAATACTGAAATAACAAAGTGAAGAAATACAACAGAAAATAAAGGTTTCAGGTGTGCAAAGAGGCGTTCAATTACGTGGTAAAAAAAATAAATAAAATTTTTTTCGTGGTAAAATTGTTTCTATTATTCGATTACGTCAATCAAAATATTTCCAAGTTTCGTGACTGCACCAATATAATTCGTTTTGTCCAATAAGCACAATAGACCATACTTTCGATCGTTCATTCAATAGTTCAAAGTTTGGCCCAAATATCTTTCAAGCAAACCGATTTTTTCTATGTTCACTCTTCCAATTATGATTCGACATTGCGTTAACATTTCTTTTTATTATTAGTAAACATTAGTGTTTTCAATTGGAGAAGAGTGAGTTGGATCATTGATTAAGAAATTTGCTAACATTCTTCAGTTTTCTTTTCTTTTGTTGAGAATTATTAATGAAGAATTCATAACGTTCATTAGATATTCAAATTTAAAAATCGAACATAACAAAAATTTAAAATTTTTGCAACATAAACCGCATTCGACAAAAAATATAGAGGCGTAAATAGTGCAAGAATAAGTAAAATGTTTGCGTCGATTTTTTTTTTGGACAAGTAAATCTCATCGAATAAACGTAGTTTATTACAATCTTCAAATAAACAAGCCGCCTGTAGAGTGCACCGACATTCCCCAAATCACTTCGTCTTGAGTATATTTAAAGGAATAATGTTGATTTCATCTTTTTTAGGTTAGTATCCTTGAATCTAGATAGTATTGGTTTTATAGTCTATGTCTTTAGTTTACACTGCAAATCCAAGTGTTTAGCAGGTGTTTAGAAATAAATCACTCTAGTGCAGTGATGGGCAAACATACACAGCTAAATCAATGCATTTGTGTAAAAGTTATTAAAAGCTTTCTGAAGCTTCACACTGTTATCAAGTTTCAAACAAATATAATTTAAGTGTCATATATTAACTGTTTTTAATTTTGACAAATAAATTAATAAACAATTTGAGAAATAAATCTTAAAAAATGAAGGTGCCGTAACTCGTGTTTTTTTTAATTTACTTACCGTAAATAAAAGTAACAAAATTTAAAATATTTTGCGTTTTATATTTCTAAAGGAAGAGGAAGAGGGATTTTTGGAAAAAACAAATTTTCATTAATTCGAAAAGATCTAAAATAAAACAACTACATAATATTGGTAACCTAATTCAAAAAATTCCAAAATAGTACCCTCTGTGTAACAAACCCAAATTCTTGCATTCAATTTAATGTACTGCTTTAACAGTGTATCCCTTCGTATGAGCACAAAGCTCCCACTCACATGAAGTCTTAATTAAGAGTGATATGCTTTTTGTTGGATAATCGAGTCATCTGACTTCGTATACATATTCAAAGCTTTAAAGCTCATTTGCTCGCGAGCATAGGAATGCCCATCACTGCTCTAGTGTTTTATTTCTAAGCGATAAAGTATTTAATGGTGGGAAGTGTTTACTTTTAAAACAGAAGAAACGATTAATGCACAAAATCTAAACGCTAAAGTGTTTGATTCTTAAACACTTAAAGCATTTAACAGAAATTAAACGCGTAAGGTGTTTACCAAAAAATTCTAACCTAAGCACAAATGTATAAAAGTAAAACACTTATTTGCCAATTAAACACTTAGGAAGGTAAACACTTATTTATGATTAAACACTTACGGGAACTAATTTATTTTTTTGTTTTATTGCTTGTTTTATTTTTAAACGGTAAAGTGTTTAGTGGTGGGAAGTGTGTCTCTAAAAATAAAACACTGGGTGATCCATTTAGAAGTACTTTTTTCAGAAATAAAAAAAATAAAAAAATAATTTTATTGGGTAATATTTTATTATCATACAAAAGACCTAGAATTTTAAGAAACAAGGAAGTTATTGTATTTTTACATTAAGCTTTATGAAAAAACCAAAAAAATCACACAATTAACAATACTTACACTATAATGCTTGAAAATAAGTTTCTATAAAACTTAAAATTTTTTTGAATTTATCACATGAATTGAATAGGTTTCAACATGATACGTCCAAATTATAGGTCAAAATATGTATGTATTTGTTAATTAACAAATTGACCAAAATACGAAAAGTTTTAGATCTCGAGCTCATGTTAACAAAAATGAACTTTATTTTTTTTTAAATTAAAGGTCCCAAAATTTTACACGAGATTTGATAAAAAATTTTAAATTATTTTTTCAAAATGGCCAAAAAATGCAATTGTTGTTATTTGAGTAATAAACAGAAGTAAAAAAAAGTAACCAAAATTACATCCAAAATTATTTTAGAATATACCTATTCTTCACTTTTTTGGCCTTTTTTTACTTCATTTGTTGTTTTCATTTTTTTAACTTAGTTTATCCTGAAATTTTTACGCCTTTGTTGACAGGTATTTTTTAATATGAAAATAAAACCATAAAGCTGCTTAAATATTATGAATTTAAAATTATCAGTATCGCTGCATTCTGAGGTTTTAGAAGTGTTTTATTTCAAAACGCTAAAACTTTTTATTTTGACGTCTCCCATTTGATTAACATTGTCGACACTATTAAAACACTTAATTGTTAATCAAATGGGTGACGTCAAAATAAAACGTTTTAAGCATTTTGAAATAAAACACTTACAAAAGCTGAGATTTGCAGTGATAAGACGAGAGCGACCCATATTTCACGCAGTTTAGCTAATGCCCTCCAAGGCTACCATTTAGCATATTCAGTAAAGCGCATCTCGTCCTATCACGGAAGTCAAGCAATATTGGAATTGGTTTATACTTAGTCGAGGGACCGCTTGGAAAAACGGCACTCGGGTTGGATTTTTTTTTGTTTTTTTTTATTTTTTATTTTTTTTTCACTTTTTGCAGTGATAGTATTATGTTTTAATATAATATTGATTAATAGTTCTATCAACAAAATTTTTATTATTCATAACCAAAAACACGCTACAAACGTTTACTAAATAAACACTTAAGTGTTTACTCATTAAACGCCGCTAAGTGTTTAAAATTCGTCTACAACGGTTTAACGCTTTAAGTATTTAGAAGGTAAATACTTGAGTTTACAGTGTAAATTGTGTTTATTAATATTCGATTAAACCAGGCTAGATTTAATAGATTTGGGCATGTGTTAGTATTGAATATGGAACAGAGGAGGAGGCAAAAAGATTTCGATCGAGAGACCCGATTTGGGTGAGCCGTAAAAAAGATCAAAGATCCCCGTATGAAATTAGTGAAGAATCAGACGCTATTGCCTGATAAAAACAATTGATTTTTCCTGTCAATAAATAATGGTAATTGTTTTCTATCAAGGCAACATAAAATCATACACAATCGATTGTGCAATAATAGCTGTGTTCCAAAATTCGAGCAAAGTTCTCGCAAGCAGTTACTTCTACTCGTAGCTACTCATGCCTTTGTTGAGAAGTAGGAACCAGCTGCTGTAGGAGCCAACTGCTTGCGAGAACTTTCCTCGAATTTTGGAGCATAGCTAATGTAAAGCTGACCTTAAAGAAGGCTCGATTTGGATTAGGGATATTCGATAAACATCGATGTATTGAATTCACTCCATGTTTACAATACGATACATCGAATCGATCCGATGTTTTGAAAAGCTTTTTATTTACTCGATGTATCGATGTATTTTCATAAAACGATGAAAAGAAAGAATTGATGAAGAAAACTTTAGCACAAAATGAGACCGTGGAATCTGATTCTTCAGATCATTCTGACAAACCAAAAGAGAACTGAGAAGATAATGACAAATTAGTCCACAACCCAACAAGAGCTGGAAAACGACGAAGTGTGACGTTGCTATTTCTGACGGACTGTCTATTTACTAGTGTAGTCCAACAGGAAGACTCAATGTAGGGTGCTACACGGAGACTCAAGAAGTACAAAAACACCGGTTTTATAGGAAAGAAACGAGTGAAGAAAAGGGAAAGATGCACATGACGAAACTTTAACGAAAGAACTTTCATTCAAAAATTCCCTGGGTGAAAACTAACTCATACGCACATTTCTTTCTCTTCCCCCCCCCCCCAGTCGGAATAAACTGACTACTTAGAAAATAGAAGTAATTTTAGCACTAGTGGGAGACTGACTAGTTCCAGTATTGGTGCGAAAGTAATCCTGAGAGGAGCTATTTCAAATCACATTATCAGTGGTAAGCCCACAAGATTTTTCTAAAGAATTTATTTTTTAGTTAGTAGTTTTGTTAGTTCAAAATGAAATAATTCTCGAAGTACTTCAAAATAAGTTAGTTCTCCAAGTTGCTCAAAATGAATTAGTTAGCTGGCTGTGCGACATTGCACTCTATACGAAAAAAATAGATTGTCGACAGTCAAAGGGCTTTCCCTGAGCTCTAGTCTTCCACATAAAAAAAAGAACTTCAAAATGAATTAATTCTCGAAGTAGGTACTTCAAGCTGAATTAGTTTTTTTTTTTTTTATGTGGAAGACTAGAGCTCAGGGAAAGCCCTGTTCTCCAAGTGGTTCAAAATGAATTAGTTCTCGAAACACTTCAAAATGGAATAGTTCTCCAAGAACATCATAATAAATAAGTTCTCCAGTGAGTACAAAATGAATAAGTTCGCCAGTTAGTTCAAATTGAATTAGTTCTCGAAGTACATACTTCAAAATGAATTAGTTCTCCAAGAACTTCAAAGTGAATTAGTTCTCGAAGTATTTCGAAGTGATGTAGAGGGGGGCAATTGACTCCATCGTAGGACAACTCTGTACAAAAGTAGTGAGTTGTTCTCTTCCCTCCTTAGAAATAGAGCTAGTCACTTTCCTACTGGGCCTTCTCAGATGTAAAGATAATGACGGTGGTAAACACACACAATCAAGCTTTCATGTAGGGTAAAAATTATTCTAAGCTGAAGGCAGCCTCGTGTAGCATTAAATGAAGAGACTCAAATCTGCTTGCAACCGACTTCTTGCGTCTCCGTGTAGCACCCCACAATGAGAACCCATTGGAAATTTGGAATGATCTTAAAATTCAGCTTCCTAAACTTCATACAATTGCTTACAAATACGTGACCATGGTGGGAACCTCAGTTCCATCTGAACGTTTATTTTCTAAAGCAGCTGAAATCGTCAGGGAGCGACTACAGCTTAGTGATGTAATGTTAGAAAAAGTACTCGATTTTGAGAAAAAATCGATGCACAATCTCGATGTATTGCATCGAAATAATACATCGATGTATCTTCTGATCTTTTGTCTGACATACATGCGAAAAATTCGAACTGATGAATAAAAATACGAGTTCTGATTGAATTTGACTAATATGCAAACTGTTCATCTATTGATTGGGATTGAAATACACTAATACCAGAAATGGTATGGCACAGTCGATATAACATTTCAGTCTTTGCTTTACTTGTAATTGCTGATTTTCGATTTAATTTAAATTTATTTTCAGTGGATGCCTCCGAAAAGTGAAAAGAAGAATATCTTTAACAGAAGAGCATGTGCAAAGAAATTTGACCCCAACCTTCTTTTTTACCTTAGCTTAAATACTATAGACCAAAATTATTTTTTGCAAGGTTTTTTTTTCTACACTAAAATACCTTTAAAACAGGTGGTTATTGCCCAATCTTTTTGCTTCAATAAAACGTAAACTCCTGACATGCTATAACTATCACAAAGGAATGTAAATAAGCACTTAATGCGCCTAATTAAGAATGAAGGCGATCATAAAAATTCATTCAGTATTTTTTTAAAAAAAAAGCAAACTCAAATAATTCCCTCACCTTACTTGTTTGTACCTGAGCACATCAGAGACCTTTGCCGGCCATAAACAAGAAAAAAGAATATTTTTTCTAATCCCATTAAATGTGTACTTCTCTAATTAAATTTATAAAATAGTATACCTTTCTCCACATTTTGAGCATTATACAAGGTTATGGACATTGGGGCTGGGGCCTGGGACTGGGACTGGCTTCTCACCTGGCACCGCGCAGCCCACTGAAGGTGTGAATGTAATGCTTTAATTACGTTCGCTACACGATCTCTCTGCGACTTTGCGGCTTGACTAAAAGGGGAGTAATATCCCCAAAGGATACATATTTTGTGTATGTATAGAGAAAATTACGTTGAATTTACTACGGTTGACATTCTAAGCATGATAAAAAAACGTTTTTTATGGATTTAACCCTGGCATACCTTTGCTTCATGAGTGAGTCAGTTCGTCACGTAAAATCGATAACTTGGGCTGTTGACCGAATATGAAAAAAGTTTGGTGTCAGAGCTTCTTGGGAATTTGTTGAACTTTTGGATTAGTTCAGATGTTAGTCTTGAGATATTATGTCCGATACTCGACGTAATTTATTCATTATCCTGCACAGGTAGCGTAGGTTGGTAAATGTGAAAGTTAAGGTATTCGGGGAATGTTTCTGACGAATAAGTTTCGTAGGCAGGAGCCATTTGCTAGCAAACAATGCTTACTGTTTCTAAATTATAGAGTAAGGCAAGTATTTCTTTATTGTAGACAGAATTTTTCTAATTTTTGTGTCGGTATAAGTGTACACTTTCAGAACAAGGCCGTAGCCAGCTCCGAATATCTAAGGGCGCTCATCGCACAATTATTGGCACCCGAAATAATAACAGTTCGGAAAAATAAAAGATGCAAATATATAGTGTTTTTATTACCTTGGGGCTGGTTTTATACTAAACATTTTCTGAAAGTGAGAACGAAAATAATGAGTACAATTCAGGTCAATTTGAGAATATTTATTAAATCAAATTAATCATTTGAGCAATGAAAACAGTTGCCTTGATGTGATGAGAACATTTCGAAAGACAATACGCGCGACCACTTGTTTTCATGTACTGTCACGTAATAACGTTCATCTTGCAATTCATACTCTCATGATATTTGAATTTGACAAAATAATGCTAAGCCACAAATTAACTCTTGACGTAGAAGAAATATTTATTTCGGAAGAAAATTTAAATCTAAGTTTAAATCAAATGATGAGAAATTCTTACGGTTTGACAAAATAATTTTTTTCTCATTGCAATTAAAAGTCCTTACCGTAAAGGGCGCTGCGCGCCCTTTCGCGCCCCCGTGGCTACGGCCATGTTTCAGAATTAAGTTTGCTCTCATAATCTTGACGAATTTTTCTTGGAAAAGTTTCAGAGCAAGTTTTGGAGTAAATCTTCTCTATTTCCTTTGGGAAAAAAGTCTCATGACACAAGCAAATAATTAAAGAAAATGTAATATAATACAAAATCGATTTGGAAGATGGTATAGTGAAGCTGCGTGGGATAGCTGACACCTTAAAGATATCAGAGTCAGTGTATTCACTATTTTGCATGAACATTTGTCCATGAGAAAGCTCTGTTCGAATTGGATACCGTATTCACCATTTTGTGCACTTTTTTGTGTTTTCTGGAACAACTGCCGAATTTACGCGACCAGAGTGTTCAGAATCATACTACAGGATCCGTAGAACAACGACCTTCACCGATCGAGTAACCGAATGAAATTTTTTTTCATGATAAATAATATGCTAACAAAAGTAACGGTGATGGGTTGCCTAACGAAATATGTTCAAGGCTATATTTAATAGGCGTTTTTTCGCCATTTTTCTCATTTTTATCTATTTTGAGGAGAAACTATGCATTTTGGTGAAAATATCAAAAGAACAAAGTTGTAGAGCATAAAATTTCCTACAAAATTTGTCTTCGCTGTTTTTTCGAATTCCGAATAGTTTCGCTGCCAGCGAAGGGGTACATTTGACTGCAGCGCCACCATTACTCAAACGAAAATTGACAACACGTCATTTTAACTCCTTGTATAGTCTCCATGACTTGGTCCTTGTTTTCTATCGCCACCATCAAAACGGGGCAAACTTTCTCATCAACCTTGCCTTCTCATCATCACTGTAAAATGAATTTTTTTTGGTAGAATAACATACATATATCGTGTTTACATGAGGCGATCGAAAGCTCGACTTGAAAGTGGTTTGAAATACGATCTGTGTTTTCAGTTCTTCTCGATTGAGCTCCTGATTTGAAATTAAATCCAAATAGGATCGAAACTGACAGATGACAAATGCCAAGTTGGAATAATGGAATACAGTGAAGAAAATTATTTAATTTTGCAAGCTTTTTCTGCTTATTTCAATAATTTAATGTTAATTTTGAAAATACATAATCAGCATATGAAAATAAGAAGAAGGAGACTTTATCCAATTTATTTTAATATATCAAAAAATTTGGAAATTAATAGTTTAACATTTTTAAAACCATAGAAGCCATGCTTACTATTGCCATACAAAACATTCCTAAGAGGAAGCCCAAGAGATTTTGGATGTTAATATAAGCAAGCATGTTGTTTCTTCATTTGTCCATATATTTCATTTAGTCATGATTAAAAGCCCTTTTCACAACCCAAGATACTTTTCCAAACAAAAAAAAACCAATTAACCTAAAAACGTCAAAATTAAATTCGATCTAATTTCAATTTGTGTTTACATGCACATTCTTGATTCAATTTCAATTCGATCAAGGAAATTTTTTGTATCGGATCGAGTCAATCCTATTTCAAATCGATCAAAATGTATTTCAAATATGTTTCAAATCAATTTCGAGCATCATGTAACCAGGGTAATAGCTCTGATCCTCTTTATACTCCTAGCCCAATTTTTGGAGATGGCATAGAAAGGCGTCGAGCAGTTTTCCAATGCAACTTCCATCTAAGGCCGGCTGTATACCAAAGATTCACATGCTTATTAACGACATATTGCAATTTTTTTGTATGGAACAAATTCTCACATGCCGCTTTGCTACATTTATCTCCAAGCAATAGTGACGAAAAGCTGCATATGCCCACTTTTTAAGGGGTTTTAGCCCTCAAAAAGTCAAAATATCAGTTTTTTGCAAATACATCTTGAACGGTAAGTCTTATCATAAAATAGTGTTTACAAAGTTTGTAGATTATGCGATTATCTACAAAAAAAGATATTATACATTTTCCCGTACGAATTGCCATTAATGAGATATCGCGGTTTTAAAGATTTAAAATACGCGAAATTGTTCTATCCCCACTATCTATTAAGATACAGGGTGTTTACGAAAAAAGTGTATTTGTTTTTATATTTACTTAAAGTTCCATAACTCATAAATTATCCCAAAGCTAAAGAAAGCAAGATGTAACTTTTTGTTAATTTTCACGCGTTTGGTTTTGCTTGATTCCGCTCCCTTCCCCCTCTCATCTATAAAACCGGTTTTACTTGTCATAAATATGCACCGTGTGAGGAAGCCCATTAAGGATGATTCTTCTCATAGGAAAGCAATATTGCAATAATTGTATACATATATGGAGATCTGCACCTAACAATTATCATGGTGTTTGATTTAAGTTAGATGGAGCCACTGTTCACACTGCTGCGCTAACTGTGATGGTTTTGAAGAACACTTACTACGTTTTGAGAATTTTTTCGAGTAGAACAGAATGTAATTATTCCAATTCACCCTAGTTTAAAAATTAATGGTAGTTTTTTAAAAAGAAAACAATATTTCCAGACCAGGAATTAAAAAACAATCCTGTTCCGAAATTCATACAGATTGTAATTTTAGAAATCAAATAATCCCTATTTTTAAGTACAATCTGTATCAGGTATAAACTGATAAACAGACAAGCAACTACAATCTATATATTTAAAGATACGTGAAAACTCATTAATGTTTTGTGTAGTCACGTACAAAAAAGCACCCTCATTTAAAGCATTACCCAATTTATCCCAAAATTTGACAAAACCGTAATTTTTACTTAAGAAAGGGTTCTTGTATGTATAATAAATGTTGGGAGCAGTTGTAGATAAATAATACAAGTTCAACTGGATTCTTCTCCATCTGTTTCGTTGACATTTCATCCGGAAAGCTTAAGGATTGTTAGTTCATACTCGTAACCGGGAAAGATTTTATGGAGCAACCGTAAAAAATCGGAATCTTATCCTATGTTCTACGGTACACCCATGAAAACAGACTGATTCGCCCTAAAAGTTTATAGGATTTTCATTTCTATTCTAGAGGGAATCGACGGAAAATACGATTTCATATTAGATGACTTGTATTGGAGTTTTAGAGAATGGTGTACCGTGTACAAGGATGGGTCCAATAGTTTTGTTAGGCTTAATATGTTAAGAAAACTGAACTGAAACATAAGGTATTTGCTACGTGATACTTCCTGCTTCCATACTTGCACAATTAACTCATGAGTAGTGCTGCTGTGATGAGTCGATGGCCTGGTTCGCGGATACAAAGCTTTTCTGCCTTGCAATGGGCTCTGTGAGTACCATACTAACAAGATAGTGATCCGAATCGAAGTTGGCACCATGGAGACTATACAAGGAGTTAAAACTACGTGTTGTCAATTTTCGTTTGATTAATGGTGGCGCTGCAGTCAAATGTACCCCAAAAAACATGGCCGATTGTATTTATCCCGTTCATGGCCAAGTTCGTTTATTACTAATATATTTTATGTTTACCAGCTTACAGCTATTTACCAGCTTCTAAATTCAATTTATATCAATGCGATTATTCGTAATTAATCAATTTTTGATGTTTCCAATGAATTTTTATTAATTTCATGTGGGGTACATCGGACAAAGGTGACATCTGTGGCCAAAAATGAACTAGAAGTTTAGTTTCTTTTACCCATCCATTTCCTGTCATTTTCCCCCTAAGAGTTTTATCTCCTTGTATATTCTCCATGGTTGGCACCTCGGTACGTTCGTACCGTCATCATAGATTCTCTGCATAAAATCGAAGATTGTCGACAAGTTAATGACTTTACACGTGTAGAAATGACACCTTTTCCAGTCAAATTACAAAAACAATGCTTCCGTTGGAAGTGCTATGGATGGTTTTAAGCGTGGCTTTGAATTGCCTTACTAAACGATAAGTAAGAGAAAAATACTCACAACCGAAAAAGTGCGTAAATAGCCACGATACAAAATTACACTGACTTTCAAAAATATTCGAATATCATTGCTAAACCAGAAAGTTCTCACATTTTATACTAGTTGCTATTAATGCATATTTCGGATTATAGATAAATGTAATTCTTTCTTCGATATATTGAAAATCCTGGTTGATGTTTACGATTCTGTAAGTTCGAAATTGGAAGCAAGTGACGTTTGGCCGAGCAGTATGGAGGCAGATCGAAAGAAGAAGTAAAAAAATTCAAAATGAAAGAAAGCATCTACGTTATAATAGTAGTATATTTATTTCTGTGTCCCCATTTTTTTTAAATAACTCCATGAAAAATTTCGTTGCAGACAATTCTAGATCACTAGTGGTCAGCAAATATTACTATCTTCCAAAAGAGTTAGAATTGATTCTTTGCTCATCATATTCTCTATATCTATCCTGTCGTGTTCTTTATTTGTTTCCGCACAAACGAAATCGGAAGTGAAAGGCATTTTCGAGAGCTTGAAAACCCATACTTTGCGAAAATTGTGAAAATAATAGTGTACAAATATAAGACATAGCTGGGACCCGGTGCGCCTATGGTGCTCCCAAAAGCCAATAGTAGTAATCAGGTGATATGAATTTTAATATACAGTAGGAGAGTTTCAAAAAGGCAATTTTTTGGTATTTTTGATTCCAAATAACAAAATGTGAAACTATTAGGGATCTGACATTTTGATCGAGACAATAAAAACCATCCATTGACATGGCATTTTTCGAGATATGAATTTTCATACATTTACTAGATACCTTAAAAACTCCCATATACCGATTTTAATTGGAATCGGAATACAATTCGCAAACTCGCCGGCCATATTTTGAATTTAAATTTTGATCATAAAGTCGTTATTTGCTACCTTAAAAAACCTCAGATACAGATTTTCATTGGAAACGGAACACAATTAGCAAATTCGTCGGCCATTTTGAATTTATAAGTTTTGACCACAAATTCGTTATTTGCGACCTTAAAAACCCCTAGATACCCACTTTCATTGGAATCGGAATAAAATTGGCAAATTCAACCAAATTTCTGCGGCAATTTTGAATTTCGGTCATATTTCGGCGGCCATTTTGAATTTCGAAAATCGGGCTTCGAGGTGTATCATAGGAGACCTCCACGGAACTTCATGCAAAAATTCAAAGCTCTGCGAAGATTTTCAACGAAGCTCTCCATGACAGCGCCATCTAGGAGTGGCTTTAGAAAGTAATAAAATAGCCTAGGTTCTAAGTTTGAATGTAAATAGCACATGGTTAAAATTTCATTAAGATCGGTTGCACGGTGTAGGAGCCTATAGCGATCATACATACACACATTCATTTTTATATATGTATATAGATTTGGGGTACACAGCAAGTCCACAAAAAAAACAACTAAAAAATATACCATCAATTTTCAAAAACGTGTCTGATGAACATCCCAGAACGTCCCCAACACCCCGGAACATCAAAAAATATCTTAAACTCCAGTCGTGCCCAATCCACATTCCAAATATTTCCAAAAAATAAAAATCAATAAAATAAAACAAATAAATATCGGCTATCAACAAACAGGTTTACGTGCCACCAATAAAATCTGCAATACTCGTGAATATTTAGTTGAGAAAGATTTTTTATAATTATAAATTAAGTTTTAAAAAGGAAAAAATCCACTTTCGAAAATTTCCAAAAAAATATACGTGTTTTTACTCGTATTTCTTATTTTTTTTTGTAAAAACAAAAAATCGGAATTCATTATGAAAGCCGTAAATGTTGTCTAATCTTTCAGTTCAGTTGAGTTAATACTATTACCGGATAAGATCACCCCGGGGTGTGCTATGATAATTTTTTTAAATTTATTGTTCTTGTTTTGTATAATATATAGAAATGGCAGTACTTAAAAGAAAAATAGAAAATGATTTATTAACGGTATTAACGATTTGTATTGTGGCTTAAGAATGACTCATTTTGAAGCTTACTTCATGAAATTATTTTAAAAAATTCTTTTTTTTAGCCTTTTATAAATAAGTTTTAGTGTTTATTGTTTTTTAACTGAATGATTTCATCGCTGGTCGTCGATTTTATTATGAAAGAAAAAATGATGCTAAAGTCGCGAATCCCACGGGATTTTTATATTAAAATGAAATCAGCTATGAAAGGGTATGTGTCATCACCACAAAACTTACCATTAAAATATTCCTTTGATAACTTCATGAAAGATGTTTACGATGTTTACGGTGGCTGCATTCATAATTTTTGAAATTTTAAGATAATTTGCATTTTTTAACTAGATCGAGGCGATATGTAAGAACACGTGACGTTTACTGGAGAAGTAAATCACGGATGTTTTCTTTTTCTTATCAAAACTTCTACCTTTAAACATTCAACTTCTGAAATGTCATGAGGGCTTCATTCGATATCTTTTTAAATAGCGTAGCTTGCACGACTCGGGCCTTTTGAAGTGTCTTCTTCCAGTCGTCTCTACGTCTTGTCTGGTTCGATATGGTATAGGTATGCAGAATATAACTAACAAATCTATTAATGTCATCAACAATTTTGTGCTCAGTACTACGAGAACTTTTGTTACTCAAGTAAAAGCCCACCTAATTGGTCATGTAGTTTATGCAAGTAACTCCTCATCCAAAATGCTGTGACAGACTAGGGCTTCGGTGATCAAACAAATAGTACGTATTCAGGATGAGTGGAACTCGGGTTGAACCCGAGTCCAACTACATGTAGACAAGAGACGAGTTAACTTTGGGTCGACCGAACTCGACTCAGCTCTGCTACCTGGGTTGAGTTGAAATTATGCATATAGACGCGAGTTCAGTAGTTGAGTAGTTGAATTTAGTTGACAGCAGCATCTCTTGTGTTTTGTTTGTGGTTTTTGGTTTTTTTTTTCGAAAATTCAACTCAACCTCAACTGAACTATTCAACTCATCAGTTCGTTCGTTTCGTTGCTATTACCTCGTTTATGACTAGGTTCAAGTCAGGTTTAACCCAGGTTGAACCCAGTCATAAACGGGGATCGAGTTCAAACTGGGTTCACTCAACCCAACCCAGCTCTAATATTTCGCCTCATAAACGCGCATTTAGTTGAAATTGGGTTGAAGTGACATTTGTTTTGTTTGTTTACCATCCGTGAAGTCTGCCTTCGGCGTTAGTTTTTTAGCGCGTTTATTTGTTTATATTAACTATAATACGTAATAACAGTTGAAATTTAATTTTGGCAATGGCTAAAAGAAATGTTTGGGAACATCAGGAAACAAAAACTATGCTAGAAATAATGCAGGAACAAAATTTCCTTCATCATTTTGATGGAAAACTGTATAGGAAGTCAGAAATATTTAAAAATATAGTAAAAGAATTAACAAAAAGAGGTTATGTTTTGATGTCAGTTCAACTCGATTACAACCGAAAGTGAACTCAACTCGAAATCATATACAGTGGTCGATATTTCAACTCAACCTCGACTCAACTTTTCAACCTAATCATAAACGGAGTAATAGTCAGAAGATAGAGAGGAAAGAGGTTTTCTGTGAATAGGAAAGACTTATGAATGCATGAAACTAGGCAGGCAAAATGGAAAAGCAAAGAACCATTTCACTGATTGGGATTCGAGCTCACGATATCTCTACAATTGGCTAGTAGTAAGTTTAGTTTGATGGTTAGTTCTCTCCCTGTTCTATTCGTCAATCCTCTAGTTCTATATATACGTTCTACTCTAGCCTTTAATAGAGATGGACCATATGTTTAAACTTTTTCCTGGTTTCATTAAGTTCTGCAGAGATCGGAATAAGTGATAGTAACAGGGTGCTGTTACCTAGACTAGATGCATCAAAACTTCTCTACCAAACTTTCCCTTTTGACGGGTCATCAAAGAAGTGTTGGTGGGGAGTTCTCGTAATGGAAGACAATACCTTTCCTATTATTTAATTTGGGCTGCCTTAGTGCAATTGCCTAGCGGAATCATTAGCAGTAGAGTAGACAACCAGCAATGAGGTGGGAATCACTCCTCTGACCAACTAAAGTACATGATAGTGGACGATTCTCTTCAAGTCTCACCACCCACTGCATCATCTTCTTCAGCGTTAATCCAAATCGGCAACGTTTCGACGGTTCACCATTAATTGTCCACGATCTTTGACACTTCCGATTGTCGTATCCGACTCATCGCCGGTTATCAGACGGTTCAGAAATGGGTCGATTTCATTGCGTTTCAGCAGCGCATTACAGATGTTAGTTCAGTTTTTCGCGCTCGTGAAGAATCCATAGATCGAGCTTCTTTTTTTGTCCAATTTTGTGTAAATGGTTCAAAACACTTTTGTGGTCAATGCCCAGCTCCATACAAATTTCGACACTGCTGATGTGCGTATTTTGCTGATTTTTTTTAAAGAATTCCGTCGTTCTTTCAGTGGCCAGATCATTTTTCAAATCAAAATTATTAGAACGAAAGGTTGGCTTATCGCACGAAGACGGAAAAATATGCCTTGCTAAGGCCTGTAATAATAATGAGGGTCGATGATGAGGCAATCTCGACTCGATTATTTAAGATCTACAATGTCCACTTTGACATTAACAAATCTAGTTATCTTAGCAGTAGAACAAGATGTACAAAAGAACATTGGCCATTTTATTAAAAGAGTTAACATTGCAAAAACAAGCATAATAAAATTGTTATTTAAAAAAAAATAGTTTAAAAAACTAAAAAATACGCCATTATTTTAAAATGAGCTAAAAAGTAAAAAATAATTTTGAATGTAAAGTTTTTATTGCTCCAGCCAGTATATGGAACCAACCTAGCGACCGTCATATTAGATTTAAAATGACGTTATGCTCGCCATACACTTACATTTAATACCCATGCTGAGGGCGATGTAAAGAAAAAGGCAAACCGTTAATTTGTGTTTATATAGAAGTGGGCCAAAATCAAGTTGCAAGATTTGTTTACATAGAACATACATACATACATACATTGAGGTGAAGCTTATATAAAGCGTATAAAAAGACGTTTTGTTTTGAATCCAATCCTTTTGAAACAGTGACAGAGTATCACGCACTTTTTACCGATTTTTTTACTTAATCGCGAAAATAAAGGAAGACAGCAAATTTAGAGTTCGGTCCAGGGAACAGAAATCCACGCTACGCCACTTAGTATGAAGAGTATCCAGATACATTACAGTATTTACAAGTCGAACCTAGTACGGCACATTTGTTTTGGCTCCATTCAACAGTTAGAACTATGTCTTTCTGATTGAGCTGGACCTACGTTTATAAAGCATTAAAACCGCCTGGAAAGGGCTTCCTTCCTTTACGCTCCTTTAATCCCTCATAGGACATAGGGCGGAAACAGTTGCCCTCCAGCAGACTCTGTTTGGCGCGATAGCGATCAGGATCTATTCTGGAACTTATGTCTTCTTCTGTACCGCCATTTTCGGTTTGCAAAGAGCGATTTGCTCTAAATAATAGTCGACGATTTAAACGTTTCATTCGTACATCCCAAAAAAATCTCAAACTCTAGTGAGCTTGGTGGAACTTAAATGTTAAAAATGTGTTATTGCGACTTATGTTGCGGGCTCTGCAATACACACAGTATAGGGACAGTACAGGGAATAGCAAATAATATAGCAACAATATACTAGCAGAAAAAGTACTAATTTCTTTCAATTTAGAATCGTAAATTTGTGTACTTGAGAATCACATATAATTTAAAAACACTTTCCATTTAACTTACTTCTAGCTTCAATACAAAATCTAAACACCAGCGTGCTTGTACTGTATCATTACGGTTGACTGCTGATAAAGCAACAGTTGTTTATGGCAGCTCTAGCCTATAATTTTTTGAGAAAATTTATGTAATTCGCATCTTCACAGTAACATCGAAATTAAAATTCCTTTATTAACCGAATTACTGTTCTGCCAGTATCTTTTAAGAAAACAGGACCTTAAAACATTTTTTATTTCTTCAACTCCTAAGCTACTAAAATTTCAACTATGGATTCATCAGATTAACCTGTCAATTTCCCGAACAAAGTGTTTTCTGTATATTTTCTAAAAAATAAATTTTTCTATAGAATAAAATCACTTACAAACCTTTTATTTTTTAGATATTGGAGCAAGAAAAACACACGCTAAGACAAAAGCTATCCATAGCAGAAGAGGAAGGCGATCTGAGAATATTAGAGCTTCAGTCAGACCTAAGCGAACTGAAAGAGAAATTGGAAGCACAAGTGAGTAACATCGCAGCAGAAGCAGTGATAGAACTTAATTATTAATTAATAATTTATAAAAAAAGGAAACTGCCATTCGACAAGCTGAACGGGAAAAGGCAATTCTTATTGGTGAACTATCATCACAAAATTCACGATTGACTGCACAAATTCAGGAAGCGCATGCAACTGAAGCTAAATTAACTGCACAAATCCAACAATTGAAGGAACAGTACAATTCAAGGAATTTTAGCTTACAAGTGAGTGTGTAGTTAAAAATATATTTCTATTTTTAATATCATATTTATTTCTTTTTTATTTAAGGAACATGTGAACAGTCTGGAATCGATAAAGGATGAACTTCGCATCGTTACAGAAAAACGTGTAGAACTAGAGAAAAGATTACAGTGTTCACAGGAAGAGAAAGAATCGCTGTCGGTTGCCCTCGAGGAGGCTTCTGATCGGATTCATATGCTGGAACGTCATGCGAGGGAGCAAGAGACCAAATTAAAAGTAATTATTATCTTAAATTTATAGAAAATATAATATTTTAATAATATAATTCTTAAATTAAATCAAATGGTCGAAAACTTACGCTTAGTAGTGAATCTTATACTTTATTATCTTTTTAAAGGGCTTGGTATTCCAATTGCAAGGCATCTACAATAAAGTATCCAAACCGGAAATTTTAAATAATAGATTTTTCTAGTATCCAATACAATAAAGCATGGCATCGATTATTCAGATCAATTGCCAAGACTAGCTTCAAATACAGTTTTAAGCATCTTCGCAGTTAACAAAGAAGCTACATACTAGTAAAAAAAATTTAACAGACAGTTTGTTATTGGTTGTAACTTATTACGCAAACGTAAAGCAATCTACTTCTCGCTTACAATGTAGCCGACACAATATTTCAATCCGAAACAATGCTTCCGGTAAAACCATTAAAGGTGTATGACTAAAAACACAAGAGAATACATTGAAAAGTCTGAAATGCCTACTTAAATGTTTTTGTAAAGCAATATTGTAATCGTCCACCTTATATAGATAATAGACCCCTGTTAGAAACTTTTAGTGTCGGTCATATTTGGGCGAAGTGGCGGTAAAAAAGTCTTAAAAGGATTTCGATACCAAAGTTCCACGTTCTTTGTTATGTACTTTTGTAGTTTTATATTATGGTGACGCGGTAAAAAAATAATACAAGCGCACTCTACATCACCAAAGAAAGTTACCCTGCAAACATTTCTATTCGGAAACGATTCGAGAACGATTTGCCAAAAGCAAAAGCTTGCTTCGATCTCGGACTCGTTAACGACTCGTAAACGAATTCGAAGGCAATAAAAGCGGACTAAGAGATCGAATCGCTTTCTCGTGCTGATAACGAATCGCATGCTCGTATCGATAGCAAATCGCTTCTGCGCCGAAAATCACTCCGCCCAGCAAAACAAGTCAAAACTTTCCAAACAAATCGTTGAAGAGAAACCAAAGGGTCTCAAAATTTCCTCTCAATAGGACTTCAAATCGGTGAAATGACGTTAAGTTGTTAGTGTAATTTGGAGATTTGAAGTCCCATTCAGGGGAAATCGGCTCTCAATATTTTTCTACAGCATGAAGGCTTTGGAGAAACAAATCACCCATTAAAAATTTCATTTTGCGTTTTGAATCTTTTTCTCGTACCCTTCGCAAGCATTTTTCGAATCGAGAATGGTCTGAGAAAGCGAGCCTCCGAGAAATTGTTTTGCAGGGTATACGTTTCTTTTTGCCTTATTCTATGTAAGAATGGTAATACAAAAACTAAAGAAGTCGCCTTTAGTGTGCAGAGCGAGTCACTGGGTAGAGAGTACACCAAGGAAATTTCAGTAAATCTATTATAAAAAAATATGATTGGTGAACTGGTTCCAAAGAAAATTCAGGGCGCTTATTTCGGATAGCTTTGAATGGGAGAGTCTTATTCATCCTGGGAATCCAAGAAATCACTACTGGGTCACCAATGGGTCAAAAATTGCACATGGTATAAGGGGCTGGTATTATAGGACCCAACACCAAAGTCTCAATTGCAATACAAAGGTGGCCCTTTATTTTTCAGACTGAAATATATGCATGCCCTTGAGATCTACTATTAGGCTATTGAAAATGTCCAAAACTAAAGGGTAGAAAGGAACAATTGCGTTCAAGCATTTTTATGGTTTAATATGTTAGCTTGGTACCTAAATATGCTAAAACCACAAAGTGCCCCCTGTTTTTAGGGGTGCGTTTTTGAGCGCCGACCCTAAGTACCCCTTTTTCAGGTTTTTCAAAATAACTCGAAAACAAAACGAAATTCGAGATTTTTATTAAAATACTTTTTTGTAGAAAATTAAATTTCCCATCGAAATCCGTTTTTTAAATTTTATTTTACCATTTGTAGAATAATCAAAAAACACCTCTAAATCACCTCTTTTTCTTTTCTTTATTAATTTGGTTATAACATCCTTGGTATACATAAATGTTCACAGGAAAGAAAGGTTATGAAGAAATTGCATTTTTTTAAATCTCCGTACGACCAATGGTGACCGAGAGATAGCCATTCAAGGTTGACCATTTTTAAAATTATTTGCTCTTAAACATTTTTTCTTTTAATTTTCAGCAAATAAATTTGTTTTGTGTAATAAAACAAGAATTTCATACTCATTTTTTTCCTGAAGGGACAAAAAAACAGTATATTATATACATAGATACGTAAAGAAGTTTATTCTTCAATATTCATTCTTTCGATGGCAATATCAACTTCAGTATCAATATCGACTTCTTCTTGGGACATTTCAAGGGCTTTTGTATTTTCGTAATCAGTGCCTGCACATTCCTTGCAAAATATGGAGCATTTGATGCCAAACTTTCTGCAACTACAATTAGTATGACAGCCTTTTAAACATCCACATGAAATTTTTCGTAGTAGAGATTGCGGTGCAGGAGACATAGTCATTAGAATTGGCATCAATCCATTTTGGGTTATCTTCCAACCCCATTGAAGGGCATTCAATATATTGCATCAAAAAACGAGACAATAATTGCAAAAACCAGAATTAGTTTTTTATACGACAAATTTCTTAGACTACCTTTATATAAATTCGTTTATATTTTTTGCGTAATGCTGTGTATATTTGGAATATAGAGATAGAAAATACATACAAAGAAAAAATGTATAAGAGCAAATAATTTAAAAAATGACTGAAAATGGTCAACCTTGAATGGCTATCTCTCGGTCACCATTGGTTGTACGGAGATTTAAAAAAATGCAATTTCTTTAATTTTTCATAACCTTTCTTTCCTGTGAACATTTATGTATATCCAGGATGCCGTAAAAAAAGTTATAACCAAATTAATAAAAAAAAGAAACAAACGTGAGTTTTCGAAAAATTTTAATTTTGTTTTTCGATTATTCTTTGAATTACAAATGGTAAAAAAAAATTAAAAAACGCATTTCGATGGGAAATTTAATTTTCTACAAAAAAGTATTTTAGTAAAAATCTCGAATTTCGCTTCGTTTTCGAGTTATTTTTAAAAACCTGAAAAAGGGGTACTTAGGGTCGGCGCTCAAAAACGTACCCCTAAAAAAGGGGGGCACTTTGTGGTTCTAGCATATTTATACATAAAAATATTAATATTAAATCATAAAAATGCCCCCGCACTTTAAGAAAAAATTATGACAATATAAGTAAGAACTTTAGATCCGCGATGACTTCAATTGAAAAGAACCTTTACTGCAAATACAACCTCTTTTTTACGAGGGAGTGGTGCGAATCTTACATCGGTCTAACAACAAGTAACGTGTGTGATCGCCTGTCTAAATCCCATGCGTAAGACCGGAGACACCACTGGGGGTCCGCACCCAGACAATAGTGACAGATTCGTACTGACGAAACTCACCAATCCTTTTTACTTCGGCCTGGTGTCATCAACCCTGGAAAGGGTCCCTCGAAGGTGCTCACCAGAGCCGGATCAGCGATCTACCGTCTTTGATTTCTTTGTGGAAAAGGTGATTTCGATAAAGCTCGCTATCCAATTCACTAGCTACATAAGTGCGCCAGAAGGTGGACAGAACAGAACTAACCACTTTCATAATATAGAGGCGTCGTCGGGTTGGCCTATGTTAGATAGCATCCTCGCGAGTGTTGCACTGATGACGGAAACTTTTTCCGCAGTGACGGCCAAGTACTTATACAACATCTTCTACTTTTCATAATTAGAAGGCGACAACAGAAAGCAAACACAGGGATGACTTACACCCTGCGATATCGAGGCCGCCTTGCGTCTAAAGAACTGAATTAATTGTTATATCTCTTACATTGTCTCATCATATCCATTTCCTTTAATATTAAAATAAACTATATAACCTCTCAATCCCTTTTAATATACTACACAATTTTACTGATGACTATACTCTGCATTATTCCCACGAGTTTCATAATAAATATAAAAATAAGCACGCGCGGACATTGTTTTTATTATCAACAACTTATGTCCAACTCAAGCAACCGAAACAGAGAACTAATTCTCAATTGGTGCAATTTCCGCAGAAAAGGAAGAACTACGAGTAATTAGTTGAATTTTCGCAATAGATGCTAATTGCTCCTTGAGTCGTGAGTCCGCACTGTTATTTTACAAATTCTAGATTCGTAATTTAGTACTGATTTGTTTGGGCCAGTGTCTGGAAAACATCCATAACAAAGCCCTAACAAAACTCTGGTTCAAATATAATGTGTAACTGGTATATGAGCGTGTATCGAGATAAATGAGGCGAGGTGTTAATTGTAAACTTGAAATTAGGCGAGGTGACATTGTACAATATACAATGTGGAGGCATAGGTATCTTGCTTACTCTAAAGCAGTTTAATGCATATTAGAATCAAGCTCGTAAACAAGACTCTTTTTTGGTATTTATTTTCACCTCATACAAACTCATTTTATAATCGTTTCCTACAATACCTTCTATTACCCTTTGCGAAGTTTCAACAACATAAACAACACACCGTGCAGCAACCTACTTCAACTTTTTTCTGAGGAGTGCTACCCAAACACCCAAAGTTCAAACAACCCAACGTTTATCACTAGCGGATAATTTCATTTCAGCAAATCTATCTTCTAACTACTCTTTGAACTAAGCTTATTCTTAAGGTCGGTTTACACGCAACGATCTGCTTGGCGCAAGCGCAAATAAACTGAGTGAAAATGAACCAGTCACCCAGTCACCAGTGAACAATTGTGAAGTGAAGAACTGAAGTTTTTGCTTTGAAAATGGACAATTTTGAGGAAGAGGTAATTTTTGCAACCGCTGTGGTTTGCATCATAAAATATAAGTTAAAGGCGAAAATTAAATTGTGTAAACCATGGTTGCTAAAAAGACATCTCTTTTCGCATACCAATTTACTAGCGGGATTACGCATTGAGCCTGACGATTTTCGCAATTATTTGCGTATGAATGGAACCAGGGCATGCTGAGGGTTGTAGCTGAGGCTTGAACATCGTTTAAACGCTCACGCCAAAACACCAACCTCAAGCCGATTTTCTAAGAACACATATTTTGTACAAGGCAAACTTTTTGGCGATTCACTTGTGCAAATTGACTTGCGGAAGCCAATTGGCACAAGCAAATGGTTGCGTGTAATCCAACCTTTAGATATTGAAGCAAGAGACTATCAATAACATGAAGAATTTAAAGCTTGACCTCTGACCGCTTAGTGACCTTTTCCACAAATATGTTTCTCTTGAATAATGCATGTACATGAAAGTTTAAACTGTACGTAAAATAAATAGAAAACGTTATCTTAGCTTAAGCCACACGTAAGATATATAAAAGACGTTAAAATCCTAGTTGCTAATTTTACTATAACCCGATAAAAACAAACTGCAATCACAATTCCAAATAACAACTGCTGCCGGAAATAACTTGCTGTTAATGGTTGAAAATAAAATTACTAAATGAAATGCATATCAGTTTTAATGTGCTTACTAAATCGTTTTGGCACACAATTCGAAATATGTCTTTTTTCTCATTATTTCAAACATATAGTTTACCTTTACGTTTTATATTAATCACACGTATCCAACCTTTTCACAACAACATTGTTTCTTTTGGGGTTTTTTTTTATGAAACTTTTATTTCTCATAAAATGCCCCCAAAGACTGCCTTTTTCGTATTGGTTTGTCTTTTAACGTTTAGTGGAAGCTTATCTGGTAAAATATTTTTATATTATTAAATAAATAAAACATATTAAGTAAAACCATTTCTCGTTCAGATCGTCTTAGATGTGGTAAATTATTCTGTCCTGAAAGTAGTGTTCGATGTGTTTATAATAAAATTAGAAACCAAACTTCGAACCTCTTTGAGTATACTTTACAGTGCTATGATCAGTCTGATGAAATCGAAAATGAATTTAGAGGACTGAATGGAGATTTAAGCCTGCCAAATATTGACGAGGGGGAAAATAGGCCCGAGGAAAATGCATTAGAAAGCCCTAATGTTGTTATGTCTAGTAAAACTAGTGGAAGTAAAAATGAAGTTAGTTCTATCACCCACAACGATGGTATTTACCCATGCTACGCGATGAACACCATTACAAGTTTCAACTATGGAGGTACAAATATTAATTTTATTATCGGCTAATTTTAATGATCGTTGTAAATTTCATTATTGAATAAACACGTTCAATATCTAATTTTGTTTCAATATAAAAAAAGGAACCCAAATCTCAAAACCTATGCAGGTATGATGAATGAACCCTCTTAGTACCATATTTATGAGCCTCTTACACTATTTCTAACGTTTCGTAAAAACTCCCTCCACTCTTGATTCCAAGTCTATGTCATCCAATTTGTCAATAATAAGCTCTGGGCGTTCTGGTATTTTCTTCGATTAATGTAAGGTAGAATTTTTATGTTATGTTGGACTCTAACCTTCACTACAAATACTTCCTTCAGTCAGTCAGTAGTCTCTCAAAGGGACTGCTTTGTTTAGCTGTTACTTTTAATAGCGTTTTTCTACATCTTTCTCTTCTAGATGGCTTCTCCCTGCGTTCTTACGTCCATTAATTTTTCCGTAGCTCCTCTAACGGCATCATATGGTCATCTTCACTTCTGTGTATAGACTTCTAAAGAATTTTGTCTGTGAAACAAATCAAAGTCGCTGGAAACGTTTCCATAGACAATCCGTCGAGATGTCCGCCAAGGCCGTTTCATTCAAACTTCACATTCTGTACAGAAGTCGCACGGAAAGTCCTCATCGTATGGACCCACCATAAGACTATTCGATCTTTCTACAAAACCCCTAGGTTTTTACGTCGAATTGTCGATGTACTATGGGAACATCATCCATTGGCCCATAGTTCACCAAATGTTAGATTCTCCAATTTTATTTTGGAAACATTAGAACATTTGAACCTTTTGCTTACTTTTTTCAGCTAAATGCAATATTAAAAACGGTTTTTGATCGACACCTATTTTATTTTACAATTTCCTGAACGAAAAGGATCATCCCAATGGACCTTTCCGCACTAGTATTCTTTCTGCAGTATGGAAACGTGCTGCAGATCTCTCCAAGTTCATTACTTTTTGTAGAGAATTCTCCTTTATTCTCTTACCCCTTTCCTAAAAACCGTTTTGAATACTGCTGCAAGAAAACTAGTGTGGAAAGGCCCATTAACAGTTACCTTGTGGTAGTATTTATGTCGTTCTAAGAAAAAGAAAGTGAAGTACTGGGTCCAAAATTACTGCGGCCACTCGCTTGGCCTACTGCACTACACTTCTACGCCCCTTATTTGTAGGCCAGACTGTTTGAACAGGTTCAGCGCTTGATTTGATTGGTCTAGCAGGGTCGCGGCGCACTCATCCTATCCTCCATATCATCCAATTGCGGGTATCTAAACTAGTATTCATTCAGCAGCAGCGAAACCGTTTTTGGAAGTTAATCTAGTCTACACTGGATTTTTTCAACGCGAGTAACTTTCTTGTCTTTACACGGAGATATCTGTGTGCGTGTCGATAATTATGCTTGCTACTAGCGATTAAGAAAAGTAGGCGAGGGCGAATTGTGTATGTGTTAAGTTTTCACGCCAAAATTTTCTCGTGAACAGGTTACTACAGTTCCCGCTTGCCCTTTCTATACCTCTCTCCCAAAAACCCGATTCTACTGCTGCTGAAGCAATACTAGTTTAGATAGGGCCATTCAGAGCAAAGTGTCCGGTAATCAATTCAACAAGTGTCCTGACATCCTATCTACTGCGTCGCAACAATTCCGCAAAACCGCTTAGTTTAGTCAGCGTTCGTTATGTTTTATCAGTCCGAAAGGCAAGGGCCTTCTTCAGAAAACTGGTGGGTGCCCTAACAGCCGGTTTCGGACCGATGAATATAACGACAGAGCCCTGTCTAACCAGAGCATCTGTCTTTTCATTGTTTTTGAAACCTCGATGACCTGCGACCCAAACAAGGGTAACGTGATTGACAACGCCCAGCTCAGCAAAGGAACGGCACGTTGGCAGCCAAACTAATTTAGAATTGGTTCTACGGTACCCTATTGCCTTATGTGCCGCATGGCTATCACAGAAGATAAAGATCCGATTGTTTTTTTAAGACCCTTCTTAAGTTCTTATAAGTACATCACAGTATAGCCTACACTTCTGCTTGAAAGAAAGTTTCAAGATAGCCTATCTCCGGTGGACACTGGAGGCGGCTGAAAGTTTCAGATCTTAAAGCAAATGCAGTCCAATAGCATTCCCGCTTCCGGAATCTCTTCTATCATGTTGACTATTATAGAATGTCCTCGCCTAAGACTAGCGCCCATTTTCAGCCTCAGCGTCGCTACTATGGCGGATTTCTCTACCTCAAGGTGGAATGGTACCAAATTGAGAGAGTCTCCAGCAGTGCCGTTGGCGAAGTGCGGATGGCCCTGGTGATAGAAAGATAAGCCATTTTTTTAATTTAGCTATGAAAGTTTTAAGCGCCTTCCTGTGCCACTACAATATAGCCCATGGTGATGATAATGTATATCCAATATATGGGTTTCGGTTGTAGACCCATGTTGATCCAAAAGTTCTACGGCAAGTTCCTAACGATATGCCTGTCCTGCTCATCAAAGTATCCATGTGATGGCTCCAGTTGAGCTCACTCCTAAGTATGTATTTGGATTATTGTGAAAAGCCTAAGAGAAAACTTTAAGTTCAAAAATTTTGCAGCACATAGTACAGGTATTGTTTAATCCAAACAATTGTCCCAATCGTCATTAATCATTCACGTTTTATTTATAGCACCAAATACTAACAAAAATTCAATAATGTTTTTATAATAAAAGATGTCAATACTACTTTCACTGAAAGAGCGAATGTCAATCTTTATTAAAAAAATAAAAATACTTTTGCGTGAATTTGACTCAATACCTGTAACCCTGTAATTAAATATCAGGAAGTTTACTTATAGTACTTACCAAAGCCTTACTTATATAACCTTAACTACTAAGCGAACAACCGAAAATTTAATTAGTTACTTTCAAAACCACATTAAGAAAAACAAATTTACTAAATACAATTTCAAAATAGTAAAAAAAAATACATTTTTCTTTTTTAGGGAGCACTTCAGACTCTAGATCGCTTACAGAGAGAAAATAACACCCTCACTGAAAGGCTTGAATCTGCAACTTGTCAAGTAATATTTTAATTATTTCTAATTTCGATCAATATTACAACATTTATATAATTTTAGGAAGATGCATACAACAGTACGACTTTCTCAAATGGCCGAAAATCTTTACTTTATGAAATGGAATGTGATGAAGAAATGGGCAGTGAAACAACTGAAAAGGAAACCGATAACAAAATTGTAAATGAAGCGCGTGCAGTGTACAAACAGCTAAAATGTCTCTTTGATTCATTAAAAACAACAAATCATGATGACGATTCAGGTTACTTAAAATTTTTTTATCAATATTTATTGAGGTTTTGTTTTTTTTGTGTTGGATCTCCTTTAGGATGTAATATCCACACGTATGGTACAACATTAAAGTACTACGTTTACATTTCTTGTATACCTATGTATGAATCTCTTTCATTTTCCGATTATTATTACTTATGTTTTAAAATCAACATCCAAAATCACCTTATACTGTTCTGCTTCTAGAAGTACTAACTTAAGAGACGCCGAGTCGAGCTCTACAATCAAACCAGCTCAACCACTACCAATCAAATTAAATGCATGAGAATGCGGGAATACATATTGACTGTCTGCCACGAATACGATCTTTCCAATCGATTGACTTGGATGGGGTTTTCACAGATAATTCTGTCGCTTTTTGTTTGTATCACCAAAATTATACAACCAAAAATGCGTTGGTTCATTTCCCACTCTACCAAATCCAAATAAAGAGCCAAGGCTGGAATTGATGGGGTTTAATCGGGCATGTACAAACTCGCTTCAAATAAAGAAACCGTGTTTAGAGCGTATAGAAATTCCTATAAATCTTACTTATTGGCCCTTATTATGGTTGTCACTTCACTACAGTGTGAAATGTCACCTTTAAAATCAAATGACCAAAACCTCGCTTACAAACATCAAGGGAGAACAATTGTCACTGAATTCGCCGTTTCTCAATATCACTGACAACTGTAATTCGCCTTATCTCACTGAAATGTTACTTTTTTAGAGAACAATAATACCATTTTTGTCTCACTTCGCCATTTGTCACCATAAGTGACAACCATAATAAGGCTGATTTATTTGACTCTGCAAGCCGAAGCCGCTTCAGGCTCCTCACAACTGCTTACTACATCGATCCCGGTTCCAAGTCGAACAATTCCGCTTTGGCATCCCTTGAGCTCTGGTCTAAGCTATCCCTGCAGCGAAGCTTCTTGTAGTCGCATCCCGTAAATCATCTTTGGAATCAACGTCTTTTATCTATTTTTAAGTACAGGGCAGCTTGTGCCTTTACCCAGACTTCTGGCATCACTCCTTGCCCCCATAACTGTACTAGCTTCGCAGGAAATCCGTTTGCCCGCTCATCATATAATCATCTGGAAAATCCAATCATCATTTGCTGACAGGTTGTGAAGTGACATCCTCAATGATAACACTGGTTATAAAAACTTCTGAGGATTGTAAACTTCTATCAAGAACTTCAATACTGCTTCCTCAATCCAATCTCCAAAAATCTCCTCCAATATGCAAAAGCCGGCCTTACTAGCACCTCTGTTCTTTTCGCATTTTTTATCCATTTTCTAAGCCTTCCTCTATATCCCTGCATCAACTATTTGCTGAATGAATGGTCTACTTTATACTGAATGAATGGTCTACTTTATACTGAATGAATGGTCTACTACTAATCTTCCCAACCAGTTTCAGGTGAAACTCGCACTGTAGCCTTTAAACTTACTGAAAGGTCGCCCTAGAATTTTAACGTAACCATCGACCATTATTTTTATAGAAATTCCTCTCAGGCCCTCCCCATCAGTTCACGCAGATGCGTTCCGGCTTATCGAATGCTCCTCAAAGAATATGCCGGCTAATAGAAAAAGTTTAGAACATATGCACTGGCTTCTGAATCAGTAACACCTGACCGCCGATTAGCAAGGTGGAGTCTAAAGTTACAGGGCAACGAGGTCTCTATTGAGTATGGCAAGGAAGTCAGAAAGTAGTGTCAGATGCCGCATTTAAGTTTCCCGAATACATGTCATTAATTGAAAGTATTACTGACAAGTCAGGTCAGTTGCCGGACCTAAGAGTTTCTGATGGCTATGTGTTTCATCATCGTACCTCTCCTCGAACTGGAGATCCCGTCCCTAACGAATTCACTGGAAATTTAAATACAAATCTTCTGTGTTAACCTTGTCGCTAATCGAGTCAGCCCACACGCCGCCAATGCACCTCTTAGCTGTCTTACATATCCCTGCACCAAGAACTCCCTCCCGCGTGGCGAGCTAGCAAGAACATCGCCAGTCGTGCCTACGTCGGTGCAGTGGGTAATTTGTTGGCAAAGGTGGTACGCTTATTCTACAACTGAATTTCGTATTCCCTCTTCAAATTCATTTGTATGTTTCTTTCTACACTTTTGATATTTAATTTCCAAAAACTTCTTAATTACCACTAACTGCGATTGTCGATAGCTAATCGATAAACGACATTTACCGATTCTCGACGGTCGAAAAAGTAGTTTGATATTGCGAATGTCGATTACAATCGAAATCTGTAGATTTAACAATAAACTTTTATCGATTATTTATTTGCACACGACAAGCAGGCAAACAGTAGTCGAAATATTTGTCGATTTTAAGTTACACAATGCCAAAAACAAAACTAATCGACTGTAGTCGAGTCCATCGTTAATCGAAAATCGCAATAAAGGCCAATACTTTCATAAATGACGCCGATTTACTAAAATCAATGGCTCCTATTGCGGTTGTCGAGTCTACTAGCAATCGACCCGACAATCTCTAGTCGATTTTGATTTTGTATTGCGTAAGAGAATCGACTTGAACCAACAGGAAAAGCATAGTTATCGACTTTAAATTTCTATAAAATCGACAAATATTTCGCATCGTCGACATTTGCAATACGGATTCAGTCATCATTTTAGAATCGACTATCGACTCGACAATCACGATGCTTTATTTACTATCGAGTCAAATTGGCCCGCATCCTTAGAGATAGTAATATAACATACGAAATTTCGGGATTAGGATTGTTTATGTAAATGGATAAAAGCCCAAATTCGTAAATTTCGTTCGTAAAGTATAGAAGCCATCAATACATCACGTAAAATGATGATAACGATATATTCAACATTTAAAACAAAAGATGAGGTCATGCATTTTCCTTTTTACAAGTTAACCTCGCTATGAAGCATCATGCACCATTTCTACCAGATAATATCAAACAAACTAACACAAATTAATTACATTTAGCTTCAACATTTTCAAAATTTTGTTCATATTTTCCTAAGGCTCACCAAATCGCCCAAGATATTTTTTTATCTCATATCAATCTTAATAAAATATTGTACACATGCTTTTACAGAGATTGTTTGAAAACATAAATTAAGGTAAAATTTAATTACTTACCTAAAGAATTGTGAAATAAGAACCAGTTTTGGTAGGAAAATGACAAACTTCTATCAAAACAAATTTACTGTACTATAAAGATTTTTGATAAGTAAAGGATCTTTGATTGTTCAATCCCATGACAATAGAACAAATCTATTTAATAATAATATAAATTTTATTTAAATATTATCTTCACCATAACTTAAATAGACAATTTTTTTTATAATCAGGTCTTCATTCCGACCTATCATTGGAATCTATGGACAATACACTTTCAACATATAAAGGCGATGCCGAAGTAGAATTAAGACATGGGATGCTGTCAGCTCTCACAGATGATTTAACGCGGCTTGTTTTAAGCCTTGATGCAGTGCACTTTAAGGAAATGTTAGAGCAAACACGAGGAATTGTACTTGAACAAGAAGATGACATTAAAAGAAAACAGGAGAAGGCTCAGGAACTTGAAAGCAAGGTAAATTTTATAAAGAAAAACTTATAGCAGTGTTTCGTAAATAACTTTACAATATTTAAAGCTTACTGTTAGTGAAATTCAACTACAAAGTGCAATTGAAGAACGAGATCAAGCCAGAAATGATATGTCACAAAACAACTCCAACCAGGATGACATTATTCAACAAGCACGAAATGATCGAGATCAAGCTGTCGAGAGACGTACAAAGGCCGAAATAGATCTAGCTAAAACTAGGGTCGAATTGATGCAAGCAAACAGTCAACTACTTGAAGCAATTCAGCAGAAGGTTGAACTTTCCCAGCAATTGGAGCAATGGCAGGTATGTTATCATGAGAACTTATAAAAACTTAAAGTGGAAATATATATGAATATTTTTTTTTACAGATGGATATGCATGAACTTATCGAGGAGCAAATGAAGACAAAATTAAGTGCAAATAAGAGTAAACTACGATCTCCCCCTACAACGCAAGCAAAGAAGGCGTCAGTCTATAGATTATGGAGCTTGTTTCAGCGATAATGAATCCCCAGACTATCAAAATTTAAATGTAGGAATTAACATGCCTTTCTTCAAGCATTTATTTTTGTAATTTTTTTTTATTTAATAATTTATTGTCTAATTACAGAGCGTGATGTTTTTAGCTTTTTATTTCTTCTTGCAATAAACAACTAACACAACCAAAGATTCTTTTCATTTTTTGTATTATGTATATTGATATTCATTAATAGTACAAATATAAATATAGCAACAATTCAATCAATAGATACTCCAATAATTTAGTTATTTTATGTTGTGCTTCTTATCTCATTGCCGATAACAATTATGTTTTACAAGGTTTTTTTGGACTACAGTAAAATGTTAAGATAACCCAGCAAAAAATAATCAAATATAGAAAACCCGAACTTAACCCACCATCACATTGGTGTTAAAAAAAATTAAAACATTTTCCTAATAAAGTCCAAGTTTTAGGCACCTAGTCCAAAATTCGATTCGCCAAACGATCGAGAATCGAAAGATGATTCGATTGTAAAACAAATTGGTAGTCCGTAACGCAATCGAATCGAACAATTTTCTGTCATTTTTGGAAGGAAATTTAATTTTGAAACAAATGTATAAAATTTCCGAGGTTTTTAAACGAATTCATGCTTTTAGTTTTCTACAAACCATCGATAGTTCTACAAACCATCGATTAGTTGCTAACGAAACCTTTATGAGCTTCGTTTCACATGACAGAAAATACGACTTTAAGCATAGGGCCCACCACTGGCCGTCAACCGTTTCATTGCACAAGGATGGCCTGATTGAAAATACCCAGCTCATCTTTGGCAACTCCAAACAAATTCCGTTTTGATCCTGCGGAAATTTATCACTCTGATAGATAGATATAATAGAGGATAAAAATTCACTTCTTAGTGGAAGTCCTTTTTTAATTCTCATAGGTATATGCTCGTATAGCATACACCTCTGCTTGAAAGACATTTGCCAGGGTGCTCAAGTTGTGCGCTCTGCTAAGCCTAAAGTTTTCGCTCCAGGCACCAGCTTCCACATCGGACTCGGTATTGAGCCGCCTGTTTACAATACAAGCCCACCTTGAGGTACCTTAGGAAAAACCCGGGACAGCCTATCTAAGATCTTCGACGGCACGCAATCCACTAGCATTCCTGTTTAAAATGTCGAACTGTCTAAAAAAAACTTTGAGGATAAATAGAAAATTAAATAGGTCGGCTTAAAAAATCACGCAACCTATGGAAGAAGAGTTTTAAAAAGAATGATCAAATGGAAATCCCGCTGGTAAAACTATCAATTGGTTAAATACTCGTAAATTCTGGGTCAGACATACAATGAACGGGCGTACCATAGTCGATAACAAATTATTATGAAGCGTCTAACGCCGCAACAACGTGTTGAAGTTATTAAAATCGTTCAATTGTGAATGCGCGAAGAAAATTGCGTGATTTTTTTGATGTTAATCATGTACCAAGTAAGTCAACCATTCAGCAAGTAATGAATAATTTTAAAAAAATTTCCATACACTGGGAGATAAAGCAAAGACAGTACGCCAGAATATATTGAGGCGCAAAGCAGAGTGTATGTGAACGTCCGACCACCTCTTTTCAATTGACACCAGCTACGTGAAAGTAAGCATAAACTGCGGCGAGAATGGCAATCGCCCTAGAACATTAACGTACCCAGCATAAGACTGTTCGACTTTGGATAATCACATAATAAGAAACTAAGATAATCGAATAAGAAGCGAAGCACGATCTGGATGCCATGTTTACACACTTCAAAGCATAAACGAACTCGCATGCGATAATTTCCTATAAATTGCAATTCTTTGAGACAGGTTCAGTGGTTGGAACCGATGTAACAATGAAGACACCACTTTATTTCGAAAAAGTGCGAGATGGTGGATCGAACATTGCGAATTATCTCCTATAGCGCATGATGTAGAGTGGTGCTAGAACAAGGTTAAATAATATTATCTAGACATGTATACTTTGTTGTCGAACTTTATTTGCTGTGCGTTTTTCACGAAATATGAAAAAAAGAATTGAAGTTCTACTATGTGTGATGGTAATTGATGTTTGTTGCGAAGAAAAAAAATAATTTTTCATAATTTTGTGTAACATTTTATTCTACTCGATAGAACTATTTTCTAAATTTCTTTAAATCTTCTCGCTTAAGGTGTCTTTATATTTAGAATCACATTTAAATTGTAAAAGAAACCACAATTTGAATTAATCTTGAAATAAGGATGAAACTGTTGATGGTTTTGGGACACAGCACAACTACTTAAACAAAAACCCATCCCGGTAGAAATCTCACATGATACGAAGACAGAATTACTTATTACCGCTACTAACTTTCTGGAGAAAAAAACATTCAAGAATTTCAGCGAGCGATAACTCCTTTTACATGGGCATACAGCGGACGAACAATGGGGAAGACAGCGTGACCGGTTTTCCATCGTCCTCTCTTACCGTCAACCGCATAAACCCCAGCTTGTTCGTTTGTTTTGTACAGGCCCCTATAGCCCACATACAAACCCCTAGTCCGATTCTCGGCAAACACTCGAACGAATGTCAAATCGAAAAAGTAATTATATAGTTCGATTATCGATTGTAATGAACCAAGTCGATTGCAGCCGATGACAGTTTACGATTGCATTTAGATTGTCGACACACTATCTTAGAACAACATTGACATTGTTTCCTTCCAACAATTCATCAAAATAACAGAAAAATCCCAGTTACAATTGCAGCACTTTTTGTTCGATTCGACTGTCTTATGGACTACCAATCTTTCCCACAATCGAATCCTACTTTCGGTTCTCGATCGATTGCGAGTCAAATTACGAACTAGAACCCATAGACTCGGCAATATTTGAGAATTGAGCTCGAACATGTCTACTGTATCATTGCAGCAACACATAAGCGTTTGTTCTAACTACAGAATACTCTAAAGAGCGTGAAACAGCTCTAAGTAGTACTTAGTGAAAAATGCCTTGGACGAACTTTTTCACCAAAAACCCCAGAATGAAGAAGATACTTCTTAGTAAAGCAAACGAGGCCTTTTACATGACAAAAAGACTTTTTTATAGTAAACATGAACGCCAGGGCTGTTAAGATGATCTGCTATCAAGATTTAGTCAGGCCCATTGTGATATATGGTTGTCCGTCTAGGTCTCGCCAAATTGGAATAATTTCGAGTGTTCGAAATACAATGCTCAAGGGCTAACTGAACCATGTATAGAACACCCGAATTATGCAGACGGATAGCGCGATAGTTGGCAATAGAATTATCAACTTCATTATCAAATTGATCCGTGATCACGCTGTCAGAGCGACAGGCAGTGAAATCTCTTTATTTTATGAATAACGCATTATTATTATCAAATCTCTGAAAGCGATAAATGATACTCGAACCTGGCGATTGATGCATAAGGTTGCTTGTCTGATTAAAAGCATATTGCAAAAGAGCAACTGTCAGATAAATCAGTTGGGCAACATTGCCCATTTCAAGCGCCAGGTATGAGGATCGGAACGGTTCACGTATCGAGACAACTTGTACAATTGAATTCTGTTCGTTTTTATTTCATTTGATAAATACAAATTGAATATAAAATTTGTCGACGTTGAAGAATTTCTTTTTTAAATATACAAGCAAGAGTCAAAGGATATTATTTCACTTTTCCCATTAAATTTTCTTCTTAAACACTAGCTGTAAATGTACAAGATTAAAATAAACCCCCACTCCGCATGCTAAAAAATAAATATTTCTTCGTTATTCAATTACTTCAAAAACTTAGAGCACAGCGACCATTTCTAAAAGATCTCCTCGATGATTTAACACAGCACCTAATCTGGAAAAAAATATACAGTGAAAATGACTCCATATTACATATAACGAACTACTATAAAAACACATCAATTTAAATCACCGGATTTTATTTATATTGGTACTTACAAATAGAAACACACATGCAATTATCAGTAATAAGAATTCAAGCATATTATGGGCTATGCAAAAAATTATAGGTTAAAAATTATACAGACGATTTGAAACATACCACTACAATTGCCTCTAAATCCCAAAATCATCCAATTTCTATCCATTTCCGGAGATGTCCTCCAATTAATGGGTCCAAAGTGTTATGCGCAAACCTTAGATCCGAAGTCCACTTTTTACAATTAATATTCCATTTAAGTCAAATTATTTATCCTATCCCTCGCTGTCCTACTAAATTTCTACACTATCCTCCATTTTTTTCCATTAAAAATTGATCTTCATCCATATAAAAAACCAAATGTATCCTATCCAAATGTAAAAATCGAATCCAGTCCTTTCACAAATTGGGCAGAAATAAATTCCCTGCTCCTCACATTTCCATCCATTATAATTGTAAAAAGAAAGAGAAAATATATTAATTATTTAGTTTAGTAAGCAGACATTCATTTTAAAATCTATTTTTTTTGTTTTAATTACACCATGGAATGTCCAGAATTCATTTGCAATGTGTTAAAAAAATACTACAAATCTAAAATGCATTTGAATTAAGGACTTCGAAATAAGGATTTTGCGATTGCATTTTGCCTTTAAAACTTAATGGATGATTTATATATGATGGGAAAAACTATAAGGAATTTGTATGTTGAAAATCTGTATCGTTGTTTTATTACATAGGTCTAAATCAAGGAATGTTAGTATTTGAATTGAATATTTTTTTTTAGAAAATTTCCTTGATTTTCTTAACGTAGATCGTCAAGTAACTTTTACAATATTTTAAAAATAAAAACCTATAATTGATTTATTTTGTAACCAAATTGATTACGAAATATTGGAAAAATATTGTTTTTAGTAGTTTGACCTGGAGTCCGATCGTGATCTGGAAAATGAGCGTCGTACAGGAGAGTATGTTGGAGTCCCGCGTCGCCTTCGTGGTGAATATGATCGGGAGCGAGATCTGAAAAATAAAAAAAATTGTTGGAATTTTTGATGCTATATTAAAATATTTTTGACATTTTCCTAGTATGGTAAATTTGAACAAAATAAACTAAACCAGCTTAAAACGACCTATATTAGTTTATCAAAATTAAATTGGATATTAAAGTTCCTGGCCTTGATTCTAACGATTTGATGTGTTCTTGTTTAGGGGCGCCTTGGCGGGCACTGGGACCTACTTTATTGTGGGAACGATTTGATCTGGAGGACGTTCAAAAACCTTACTATGGTAAACCACGAGGTAAGCTGTGGTTATACTGCATCAAAGTTATGTTTAACCATGGAGGTTTTCGAACGCACCGTGGTTAACTACAGGTTAAAGAAAAAAAATAAAAACAAAATTTTCCATAAAATAGTCCCCTAATTGCTTTAATTATTTCATTAATTTATTATTTGTAATAATCCCAAAAATCCCACTTTGAATTGTTCATGCATTTTTCTACTCTTTGAGCTAATCTTACCACTAGACATTGGACAATGACAGTGTGATAGTAAAAAAAGATGACATCTGAGCTCTTCCCATAAAAAAAAACAAATAACCTGAAAAGTGAAGGACCGTGCAATATACCTTGAAACATTTTAAGGCTCGTCCATCCAGTTCAAGCTTACTTGAAAACAAATGCATGCTTCTTTGCGCTAGGACAGGACAGGCTATCACTACACGTACAAACCAAACGTTGTTGCATCGTTCTGCTGAAGATTTTACTTGTGCAAACCAAATTGACGCATTTTTGTTTGTGCGATTATAGTCGGAGAGCTGGTGACAAAAATCGGTAAGAGTTTCGTAATGGCTCATATTTATATATGTTATAGTATAAAAAGTGTACATGAGTCAGCACCCACTCGCAAGGTCTGGTAGTGGAACACCTGGTAGGGACGCGCTTTGAAGTATGTTAAGAAATGACATGCATTATAAGAGTTTCGTAAGGGTTGAAAATTAGCGTTAAGCTTGATTCTAGTATAAAAAACGGGAGAAATTCTTCAGACCGCATAGCTGTGGAACGCGGCCAGTCAGCAGGACGCATAAATTGTCGCATTGAAGAGTTTCGTAATGGCTCAAAATTCTTTTTTCACTTATTTATTATATATGATTAAAGAAAAAAACAGTCAGACCTCAATTTAATGAAACAAACGCAGTCAGCATTCGCTCGAAGTACAGAAATCAAGCGCCCGCGGCTGCTCGGAATGTGTCTAGGGATATACTATATACTCGGTAGAAGTTTCGTAATGGCTCAAAATTCAATGTTTACTTATTTACTATACATATAAATTTGAAAGTTGGACCTCACGAAGCCCTCGGGCCCAAAATCTGATATTACCATTTGATTTCTCGGGAAGATTTACTAAAAGAACCTAAAACTAGAAATATAATTTGTAGTTTGGTTTACCTGGGGCCTATATATGTGAGTAAAGGCCCCTATACTCGGTCAAATTAGATGTACATCCAGATTTTCATCAAACCCATGCGCGCAACGGGTTTTGATCGGCTGACTGGCTCAAAATCGATAGTGTTAAGAATCAATTCATTTATACAAAGATTAAAAATAATAGCTACACTGGAATTTCCCACTAAGTATATCAACACTTTGTTGCAACATAAAATTCTTGCATCCTTGCATTTTCTAATCTTATATTTTATCCACCGGCATATCCAGCGTAAACACTTGCCATGCCGAGTGGAAATCACTTTAAGTTTAATATTTATCAGATCAGCATTTTTTTATCTCGTTCATAACCAGTGTAGCTACGAATTGTTCTGAAAGAAAAATAAAGTTCAGTTCCATTCTGAGATCCACACAGTGAAGTCAAGTTTTTTATTTGAGTGATTTTCAAGAAGTTCAAAATTTAGTTTTCGGTTTGAGTTCCAGTTTCGGTTCCATTTTGGAGTTCCAGGTGACGTTCTGTTAAATCAACCAAATTAATTATCGGTGCACGAGTTCAAGTACTCGGCGCACCATCTCCACATAAGTCCAGGTACAAGCACCTAGGGCTCTTATAAAAAGCGTGAACAAGTGTAACTATTGAATTTAGGTACAGTGAACCGTAGATCCACACCGCGTTTTGAGTCCAGGTACACGAACTAGGACTCCGTCAGGATAAAAGAATTCTGGACGTTAACATTTGGAGGCCCCGGCGAGATACACGTTCACTTCGGATCATCTGGATTGCGAACAGCCCCACAAGATGGCAAGCGGAGGAATTGACGTCCTGACTGCAAAGCAGAAGGAAATAGGTGCTGAGATATGCCGGATAATTTCGAACTATAACAAGGATTCTGAGTCCAGAAAGACCCTGGATTATCTACAAAAAAGACTCCTTGCCCTTGAACGTCAGTGGGAGCCTTTTGAAGCCAACGACACTGAAATTCGCGACAAGTACGCTTCTCAACTGGACCATCCTTATTTCACGAAGGATTATTACAAGGCGATAGAAGGAGGTTTTGTAAAGGCAAAGAATGACATCATCCAGAAAATCCAGACATTGAAGGCTCGACCGATGACGCGCTCTCTGGAAAGTTTGGAACAACTAGCGGCTATCGAATTGGCGTTGCCTACACCAACGCTTGCTCCTTTGAAAGCCACCTCCACCGCTAAGCCCAAGGATCCATCACCCTCAACATCCGCAGAAGGGACAAAGGATGCTGCTGATTTTGAAGTGCCAAAGGACTTGGCCCCAGGATCGTCTCCAGTGTCGTTCACGATAGTTCCGACCATCCGGATTGGGGAAGAGGCCACTGACATAATTGCCGATCCCCTCCCAGAAAAGGTCGTAATGGAAACAACCGGCACTACACCACTTTATGGTAATAGCCCAGGTATATCCGCACCAAAACTGGAGCACTCCCACTATCAACCAGGAAAGGACATGTCAGCAAAGGTCGTAATGAAAACAACCGGCGCTATACCACGTCATGGTAATAGCCCAAGTGCATCCGCATCGCAAACAGAGCAATTCCACTATCAAACAGGCAAGGATATGGCAGCGCACAATGCAAAGGTATTCGGATTGATCCACAAACAAAAAAACGGTTATGAATCGTCTGCAGAACATGCTTGAGAGCCTTACGTTGACAGAACACACCCCAACAACACAATTTCTTGATGCAAAAATACGAGGTTTAGAACGATACCTCGACGAGGCGCAATCACTACATGACCACATTTGGCAGCAAGTTCAAGATCCTTCACTGATCGATTATAATGTTGACAGCTATTTCACACTGGAAGACGAGACTGTCAATAAGCTCATCGAATTGCAAAATCAAAGGCGACTACTCAGGTTGGAAACAGTCGGTGCCCTGCCACAAGCACAGGGTGCAAACCCACAGGCCACAAATGCCCCCTCCATTAAGTTGCCCAAAATAATACTACCAAAATTCGACGGAGATTATTTGAAATGGCGTCAATTCTGTGATCTTTTTACGGAATTAGTCCACAACCAACCAATAGCTGATTGCCAGAAAATGTGGTATCTCAAGACCAGCCTGTCAGGAGATGCTGAAAAGTTAATTCGACATCTGTCCACGTCTGATCTCAATTACCAATCCGCATGGAAAATCCTGAATGAACGCTTTGAGAACACCAGATTGCTCACAAATGCCTTAATCCATAAGTTGTTGTCGCAGCCAGCATTCACAGCCGAAGGAGCCACAGCCATCAAGCAGTTACACGACACCACAGTCGAATGTCTACATGGACTTAACAATCTAGGAATCGACACCCGGAATTGGGATCCACTGGTGCTCCACATCCTACTAAAAAAGCTGGACAGAACCTCACACGCCTTATGGGAACAATCGCTGAAGGATCCAAGAGGCTTGCAGCCAATAAGTGCCTTCCTCAGTTTCTTGGAGACACGGTTCCAATCGTTAGAAGCTTTAGGCCAAAAACATAGGAGCTCAGAGGAACAATTCAGTAAAAGGCATCCTCCCTCGAAGGTCTTCACTTCAGTGATTACAACAGACAACAATAATTGTCCATTATGCAAGGACCAACATCAGTTATTTGCCTGCCACAAGTTTATACAGCTTCCTCCGAATAAACGCCTAAATGTAGTCAGAGGAGCCAGACGATGCGTCAACTGCCTCAATTCAGGCCATAGCGCTGCCAACTGCCCATCTCGTTCCTGCACAAGGTGTGCACGAAAACACAACACCCTCCTTCATTTAGATTCCGCCAACAATAAGACAGCGACCACATCGAAGCCTACACAAGGCCATAGTTCAGATAACGTACAACCATCATTTAGAGCATCTCCCGCTGATGTTTTTACATCCACCCCGGTTGCCAATCAACTAGACAACCCATCACAATCCTTCACAGCTACCAAAAGGTCCCACAGAACCTCATATGTATTACTTGGCACAGTACTAGTTAATTTAAGGACAAAATGTGGATCTATAATGGAATGCAGAGCCCTACTGGATTCTGGGTCGCAATTAAGTTTTATCACAGACCGATTGGCGAGGAAAATGGGATTGAGAGGGAAGAATGATGAGGTGAATATTGAAGGCATTTGCCTAGCCCAGCAAAAATCAAACCGCAGAGTTAATATTCAAGTTACATCCCGCATCAATGGATATGCAGTTAATTTGGAAGCTCACATTCTGCCCCAGATAATATCGCCTCAGCCAGGTCAATTTATCGACATTGCAAAATGGAACATTCCAAAGAATCTCCCATTGGCCGATCCTTCCTTCAACAAGCCTAATGAAATAGATCTGCTAATTGGAGCCGAAATTGGTTATGACATTCTGTCCGTAGGACAAATCAAATTGGCCACCGGATTACCCACATTACAAAATACCGTCTTTGGCTGGATCGTCGGTGGCAAATTGCGTTACGAGCAAGTTAGCGATACCACTACAAGCACATGTGGAGTCTGTAGTGAAGATGAAGGACTAGATCGAAAAATTGAGAAATTCTGGAAATTGGAAGAGAAGGAAAACCCGTCTAGTCGCCTCACCGCCGCAGAAGAACGCTGTGAGACCCACTTCAATCAGAACACAAAACGTGACATCACAGGGCGTTTTATAGTAAAATTTCCTTTCTCAGATGACCCGAACAAATTAGGCCAAACACGAGATATTGCCATACAAAGATTTAAGTCCTTGGAAAGGAAGTTCATGAAGAATCCAGAACTGAAGACACAATATTCCGACTTCATGAAAGAATATAGAGATCTAGGACACATGAAAGAGACGAGATTTCCGCAGATAGAGAATCCACATTATTTCATGCCGCATCACTGTGTGATCAAGCCGCATAGCACTACAACCAAACTACGTGTAGTGTTCGATGCATCTGCCAAATCTTCCTCCAATATATCTCTCAATGATTTATTAAGCAATGGCCCCACCGTTCAGGACGATGTTTTTACCTTATTGCTCCGCTTCCGAATGCCACGATTTGTTTTTTCCGCAGACATAGAGAAAATGTATCGTCAGATTCTCATGGACGAGGATGATAGGAAATATCAGTTAATTGTTTGGAGAGATCATGCACATGAGCCCTTTAGATGTTATGAACTGGGTACTGTCACGTATGGCACGACAAGCGCCCCTTATCTCGCAACCAAATGCCTTCAGAGATTAGCGGATGACGGTGCTCACAGGTACCCATTAGGAGCAGAAGTCTTGAGGAGAGACTTTTATGTGGACGATGTGTTGACCGGATCTAACAGCCTTGCTTCACTATTGCAAATACAAGCACAGTTAAAATCACTGCTAACATCTGCCGGATTTAACCTCAGGAAATGGTGCGCAAACCATCCACGACTTCTCCAAGACATTCCGCCTTCAGACAGAGAGCTGCAGCTTGACTTCACTACACAAGTAGAAGATAATACAAAAACGATGGGATTAACTTGGTTACCAAAAACTGACGAGTTCATTATTAAGGGTTCTTGGCCAGAATGTAGTAAGGTCACAAAGCGTACTGCATTATCTGACATAGCACACCTATTTGACCCGTTAGGTATCATGGCCCCAGTAGTCGTCCGAGCCAAAATATTCCTGCAACGACTGTGGGAGCTGAAATTGGATTGGGATGCCGCATTGCCGCAAGAACTTCACTCGACTTGGATCCACTTCCGACAAAATCTAAGCTCACTAAGTCACCTCAGAGTTCCAAGACATGTGTTCCCAGAGGATGGGACCAGGTCCTACCAAATCCACATATTTGCTGATGCCTCAGAAAAGGCATACGGAGCAGCTGCCTATGTCAGGTCCTCCAGAAATAACCAACCCACGGCACGAATCCTTTGTGCAAAAAGCCGAGTAGCACCAGTAAAACAAATCACATTACCAAGACTGGAGCTATGCGCCGCAAAATTGGCTGCAGACTTAGCCCAAAGAATCAAGGCAGATCTAGGCATCAGCCGTGAAGAGATCATACTTTGGAGCGACTCGGAAGTGACTCTGGCATGGATAAACTCAAAATCATCTTCTTTTCACACCTTTGTGGCTAATCGAGTCTCGGCGATTCAACAAATAACCATACCACAACAATGGCGATATGTGAACTCCAAGGACAATCCTGCTGATATCCTGTCCAGAGGTTTAAGTCCAGAAAAACTAGCGCAAGCCATTCCGTGGTTCTATGGACCCACCTTTCTTCACGGTTCCGAATCACAATGGCCACAACCATACAAGAAGAAGGAAGCCTGCAATTTAGAGAGCCGGGAGAAGCCAAAAATCTCCACCACAGCGACAAAATCGCCAAGCTCACAACACATAATCGACATAATTGACCACAAAAACTCATTTCGACATCTACAACGAGTGATTGGATATATTTTACGCTTCATCAAAAATTGCAAACTCCGACACTGTCGCAAAACCAATGTTGCGCTCAATCTCGAGGAGCTTGATGAAGCCACCAAAATGATTGTACAATTCATGCAACGAGAGGTAATGCAAGATGACATTAGACATCTCCAAACATATGGAGAAGTTAAAAAGGATAGTTCGCTAAGCAGCCTAGTTCCTTTCGTCGACGATAACGGAATTGTTAGAGTCGGAGGAAGACTTGAAGCCTCCAATCTGTCCTACAGCGCAAAGCATCCCATGTTATTGCCTTATGCGCATCCATTCACAAAAATGCTGCTAAACGATATACATAAGGAGAACTTTCATGTCGGTCCTCAGACACTGCTAGCAATAACACGCCAACGATTTTGGCCGATTAAGGGAAAAACAATTGCCCGATCTGTTGTCCAAAACTGCGTGCGATGCGCTAGATCAAAACCAAAATTGCTAAGCCAACTCATGGGAAATCTGCCTGCACATCGAGTACAACCATCTCGTCCCTTCATAAACTCAGGTGTGGACTTTTGCGGGCCAGTATGGACGCACTTTAAATTGCGCGGCAAGCGCCCACAGAAGGCTTACATAGCCGTATTTTGTTGCTTTGCCACTAAAGCCGTACACCTGGAGCTAGTAACTGATTTGACAACTGAAGGATTCATCGGTGCTCTAAAACGTTTCATTGGCAGAAGAGGCCACTGTCGCATCCTATACTGCGACAACGCCACCAATTTCGTAGGTGCCAAAAATAAACTAAACGAGATTGAAGAAATGATGGGATCCAGCAAGTCCATAGAAACAATCAATAATGAATGCAGCAAGAAGGGAATAGAATTTCATATGATTCCACCGCGTGCACCTCATTTTGGAGGTTTGTGGGAGGCAGCCGTCAAATCAGCCAAACATTTGCTGCAACACAGCTTGGCTGCTGCAAATCTCACCTATGAAGAAATGGAGACTGTGGTTATTGAAGTTGAAGCCATATTAAATTCAAGACCACTGACTCCAATGTCAGACGATCCAAATGATTTCAGCGCCTTGACACCTGGCCATTTGCTGATAGGAGAACCCTTGACTGCCCCAGTGGACATTTACACACAAGGTCCAACGACAAATCTTGTCACTCGATGGAGACTTGTTACCCATATCAAGAATGAGTTCTGGAGACGTTGGATACGAGAATATTTAAATCAATTACAACACCGCTATAAATGGAAGCAAAGAGCACAAAATGTTCAGACAGGAACAATGGTCATCCTCAAGGAAGACAACCTTCCTCCCTTGAAATGGCCATTAGGAAGAATAGTTAAGACTATTACTGGACATGATGGATTAGTGCGTGTTGCAGAGGTGCGTACAGCAAATAATATCTTAAGGCGCCCCATCCATAGACTCGCACCACTCCCGACAGAAGAAAAAATGAGCACATCAGAAGCTCCAGAGCCATCAGCTACTCCCAGCACGTCAAGAAAACAGACGTTTGTAAGTGACAGAGATACGCCCAGCACTTCAAGAGAGCAGCAACCTCCCAAGAAAATGCGACGTTCGCTTGGCTCCTCCATTTTGACGACATTGCTGATCTGTCTCATTATGCCCTCAACGTCTGCTTCACCTCTGGAAGTTATGCCATTTCGCTCTAATCCTGGAATATATTTTGAGAATCTAGGCGCTGCCGACATCATAACCAGTGAATGGAACCTGATCACTTATTATGACATGCAGCCATTCTGGAGGGAATTTGATATACTTACATCAAGCGTTAAAGCTTTAAAAGCAGCGTGTAAGAGGATTGAGCCCAATAGTTCCTGCATTTCCGTGAGTGAGCAACATGATCATATGATCGCTGAATTAGCCAGAACCAATCGCTTGCTATTGCCGATCGACAACCCCAGAGTTAAACGAGGAGCACTAAACATTGTGGGCAACATTGCCAACGCATTATTTGGCGTACTAGATTCCGATTATGCAGAAAGTATGTCCGACATAATCGAGAAGGTTCACGGAAACGAAGAACACCTTTCCGCCTTGCTCAAGAACCAAACTTCGATATTGGACGCCACAATCAACATTATAGAAAGAGATCAGCAATCCGCTGAGAAACAATTTCGTCAGCTGGAATCACATGTTAGAATACTATCAGACAACATCAACCGTGTAAACCAAGAGTTACACGAACAAACCATAATGCAAGCGTTCTCATCATTGGCGTTGCAAGCTACACTAGCAATAGCCAATTTCTTGCGAGTACAACAATCAATCCTGGATGTCATTACACAGATGCATCATGGATCAGTGAGCCCACAGTTAATATCGCCAGAACAGCTCACATTTCAGATCAACAACATAAAAGGCAATCTTCCATCAACACTGAAGTTGCCCTTTCCCCGAAACGACATTCTGAAATTCTACAAGCTTATGACAATAGAAGGAAGACCAACCCAGAAATATGTTATCTTCCGCCTCAAGTTACCACTGGTGGCCGTCGAAAATTTTGAACTATTTCGGGTGATTCCCGTGCCAGTGAAAATCAACAACACCTTTGTAGCCATCAGCCCGTCATTTCCGTTTTTAATTGTCAATTTGTATCGGGACAACTATTACACACTCTCAGAACTCGAGCAGCAAGCGTGTACCATCATATACCACAACAGACATCTTTGCAAGCAGAGACATCCTCTCCACAGGAGAGGATCTACAGTTAGTGCGTGCGAAATCAGGTTATTAAATCAACTCGCTCAGGATTCCTCGTGTCAGCTCATGAAAATGGGACCTGGACCTCATTGGATACAACTGTGCAACCCCAACCATTGGTTGTACTCGCTGGGAGACAAAACCGCCATCAACCTAGTATGCAGAGAAGAAGTCAGACAACTCTACATTGAAGGAAGTGGCATTCTCAAAATCCGTGGCGATTGCCTAGTTAAGCAAGACATGCTCACCATCCAAGGCCACCATATTTACCCCACGAGTTTGAGGTTGTCCTACATCCCCACAACCAACTTAACTGAGGCCATGGCGACTCAACAGCTAACTCCAATCTTATACCACTCGCCACAACTTCGTCCGCATACAGCCGAATTAGAAGATTTAAAGATGAAATTGACGAAGCTTCATTCACAACTTCCTCATGACCTTCGTACAGCCAGTATCCATCACCATACCATTAGTTATTTGGGACTGAGTTTGATAATCATCATCATCGTATGCCTGATCTGGAAATGGCAATCCAGGACTGCAACAAAAAGCCAATTAAGGCCTACACCGAAACCAAGAAGGATGCTCAACCGCAATGTTCAACCACAACATGCCGATCTGCAGCAAGCCGAGGTACAACAAGATGCACCACATCCGGACTTCGACGTCAACTTTGACCAACACTCCTCTTGAATGCATTCATTCAAGGCCGGGAGGATTATGTTAAGAATCAATTCATTTATACAAAGATTAAAAATAATAGCTACACTGGAATTTCCCACTAAGTATATCAACACTTTGTTGCAACATAAAATTCTTGCATCCTTGCATTTTCTAATCTTATATTTTATCCACCGGCATATCCAGCGTAAACACTTGCCATGCCGAGTGGAAATCACTTTAAGTTTAATATTTATCAGATCAGCATTTTTTTATCTCGTTCATAACCAGTGTAGCTACGAATTGTTCTGAAAGAAAAATAAAGTTCAGTTCCATTCTGAGATCCACACAGTGAAGTCAAGTTTTTTATTTGAGTGATTTTCAAGAAGTTCAAAATTTAGTTTTCGGTTTGAGTTCCAGTTTCGGTTCCATTTTGGAGTTCCAGGTGACGTTCTGTTAATAACCAAATTAATTATCGGTGCACGAGTTCAAGTACTCGGCGCACCATCTCCACATAAGTCCAGGTACAAGCACCTAGGGCTCTTATAAAAACAAACAAGTTCTGTTAAATCAACCAAATTAATTAACGGTGCACGAGTTCAAGTACTCGGCGCACCATCTCCACATAAGTCCAGGTACAAGCACCTAGGGCTCTTATAAAAAGCGTGAACAAGTGTAACTATTGAATTTAGGTACAGTGAACCGTAGATCCACACCGCGTTTTGAGTCCAGGTACACGAACTAGGACTCCGTCAGGATAAAAGAATTCTGGACGTTAACAGATAGTTTTGGTTGTACATCCGCACTTTGATGTACATCCAATTTGACCGTGTATGGGGGCCCTAAAGTAGAACAAGTAAAATGGTCTATGAAATAAATCAGACGATAAAATCTAATTGAGCGTTTGAATGTGTTAGTGCGAGTTTCAACGCCGAGAAGGGTTTAACAAAATAATTAAAAAATATTTTAACAAAATGTTGTCTGAAAAATCCTGCCACAGCGAGATAAGCAATAAAATCGCGTCGGGCCCTTTTCGACTCACGGACAAATCTCTGAATTTGGATGAACGTCAGGGTAGCGGCAGTTGCATTGAGTAGCGGCGAAGCTAAAACTCGATGTCCCTAATAAAAATGGTATTACATATATCTTTTTCTTTAGGTGTAAGGATGGTATCTAAGCAATTTTGAACTCGGCTTGACTGTTTTAAAGAAAATTCGGGACACTTTTCCAAACGTACATTGCTGCATATTACTCGAAATAGAAATAACTAAATTTAAAAATAAAAACCTAATGTCCCACATTTAAATTATTTTTTTTTTTGTGAGGAAGATTCTAAAAAGTTTTCACGGTGGTAGCATGGTTCTGAGGGAAATACGATTTAATTTCTCCAGCGAGCGACATTGCTCTATATAAGAAGCGAGAATATCTTTTAGTTTTTTGGATCCGACTGTCGAGAACACCTTTTTAAAAGAAGTTCGACCTTGCAGAGCTGCAGTTCAAATTGCTGCTTTTTTTTAAAATCGAAAGAATCAAAAAAAGTGAAAACATACACAGATTTGCAAAATAATAAATAAAAAGGCAAATTAAAATTGAATTTCGAATAAATATGAAGCACATCTGTAAGGATCCGAAAATAAAATGAAAATGTCAGAAATCTTTCAGCAAAAAAATTTTGATCAGCAATCTTTTTTCGAAACGCCCATTATATTTGGCGAACATCGAACACTTCAAGAGATATATAGGTCAAATGTTATCTTCGTTTAACATTAGTTTATCAAAACAAAACCCTCTCTGTTACTTTCATGACCGATTTCGCAGTGCGCGCTCTTAAAACCTAAGCTATCATTGTAAAACCATAACATGTTTTTATCGAAAATAAAAGCTCCAATGTTTGTTTTGCTTAACCACAGTAACCTTACTACTACACAATTAGACATTTCAGTAGCAAATACAGACTTAAAATAAAAAACTTTTGACATACCTATCACGGTATTCTCTTCTATCTTCTCCTGTATCCTCTCGAACTCGAATGTAAGCAACTTCTCCCTGAAATAATCAATAATTCAATATTAATCCGATTTCATTACATAATAAGAATGAATTTTAACAAATAAATTATATCTGACTTTACCTCATGAGAGCGGAATCGTGAATCGTCCAGTTTTTTTATGGCGTATTTCATATCTTCATGTCGTAAAAATTCAACAACACCAGTACCATCTTTATAGGTATCTGCAAAACAAACATCTCCAGCTTCCCTCATGTGATCCTTTAAGTCCTGCCATGACCCCGATGGGGGTAATCCAGAAACCAAAACACGGAATTGTGATCTTTTTGTTGGCGGCCCCCGACCCCCACGACCTTCCCCTCTATTGCGATCACTTCGGTTCCCGCGATAACTTCCCGGTCCTCCGCCTCGGGGGAATTCGACTCGCAAACGATAGCCATCATAATCGTAACCATCACGAGCCTTTACTGCATCTTCTGCGTCCCTTAAATTTAAGAAATTTAGCTAAATTATTAAATCACACGCCCATACTTACCTAGCATCTTCGAATTCCACAAATGCAAATGGTGGCCCACGCCGGTTCTTTAAATCAACGAAAGTTACTTTACCAAATTTATGGAACAAATCTTGAATATCTTTTGTTCTTATATCTGGTGGCAAGTTGCCAACGTATATTCTACATTCATTACGTGACATTCTAGCAAAGAAGAATTATAGTAACACGGAGGAATATAAAAATTTATTGTTTAACTTTAAAAAAACGCAAGCCTTCTACCACAGAGTACTACGCTGAAACAAATGGAATCGATTTCGAATTAAAGTTTTCGAAATTTTATTGCAGCTAGTGGCTACGTTTATATGTAAAACACGCTTACTTAGAAATTTTGAGTTCGTTGTCAAATAGTTAATTCTAGGTAAATTTATTTATTTATTTGTAAAAAAAATTGTATTTAATTTGAAATTCACAGTAATTTATATTTAATTACATTTTAGCATTAATTCCTGCATCAGTGTTAGTATTTCTTAATTTTATATTACAATATAATACACCCTTTTGAGGTTTTAATTGTTTTTTAATAAATAACTGTTTTAATTAAGATTACCTACATTCTTTGATGATGAACTTGCCTTCGGGCCTGCGACAAGGAGGTGCGATCTCACCAATACTTTTTATTATTGTTCTGGAAGCAATAACGAGGGAAACACACCTTAATGGAGCAAATAGCATCTTCACAAGGAACATTCAGATACCAGCCTTCGCAGATGACAGTCATAATTGGACGCAAAGGGCAAGATGTAAAGGAAACCTTTTCCAAAATTGTAGAAAGTTCAGCAAAGTTCAATCTACGAGTAAATGACACAAAAACAAAGTATATGATCGTACCAAAACGAGGACAACGACTAGGGCGAAATATCAGCTTTTACGATCATATACCTTGTTTATGCGTAAGACGGTTTTAAGCTTAAAATCGGCTTAAGACGAATTGCGCGTATAAACAGATTCGGATTCTCTCTCAAACAATTGAAAATTTACGTTCTATATGATGAATTAACAAAGCCTTAGTTACTAACCGGAATAGAGTGAGATTATTCTTTTAATGTAAGACCAAAATCAGCCATTTTGAAAATTCCTTACACAAACACACAATAATTCGTCTTAAGCTGAAAAAAATTAAGCTTGAGACGATTTTCGACTTAAGACTGTTTATACGGAGCCGGATTCTATCTTAAGCCGAAATTCGGCTTACGCATAAACAAGGTAATAGTGGGGTGCTACACGGAGACTCAAGACGTACGACAGTTTTATAGGAAAGAAACGAAGGAGAGGGGAGAAAGAAGGACGCACATGACGAAACTTTAACGAAAGAATTTTCACCCAATAATTTCCGGGGTGAAAACTAACTGGGTGGTGGCTGCCTTCGGCTTGGAATAATTCTTGATCCTACATGAAAGCTTTGCTTGTGTGTGTTTACCGCGGTCATTGTTTACATCTGAGAAGGGAGAAGAGAAAGAAATGTGCGTATGAGTTAGTTTTCACCCCGGAAATTTTTGGGTGAAAATTCTTTCGTTAAAGTTTCGTCATGTGCGTCCTTCTTTCTCTCCTCTCCTTCGTTTCTTTCCTATAAACCGGGCTTTTCGTACGTCTTGAATCTCCGTGTAGCACCCCACAATGATATAAATTTATTTCATTTCGCTATTCGTTTCAGCTATTCAGTCCGTTACTTTGACAGTTCTACAGAGTTTGTTTTCGAATTTAAAGTAGTTGAAAGAACGAGAAAGAAGTTATTTTAAAAGAATGCAGTCAATACAAGGTAAGAAAATTTAAATTATGATTTCTCTTGTGATTTCTCGACATCCGCCATAAATTATATAAATCGTATAATATATGTATTTATCGAAAATAAACTCTTCTACTACAATGCAAAACTTGTCAACAAATGTCAAAAACCGATTAGCTCAGGGACCTATACAATCGCTATCATTTTCAAGTTCATTTCTACCGTGTTTTTTTAATCTGTTCTATTCTGTTCTGCCCTGGAACATTAAAAAAACGGCAAGGGAAATTTTCATTATTTTATACATAGATTACGGCTTTGGGCATTTTAATTTCTTCTAATATTGCATAAAGATCGGTCTTATTTATCTCCAATTATTCTGGTTTTTCATTCAGTAAACAGAACATTTTATTTTTATTTGTCAACTGTCAAGTTAAAAAAGGTATGTGAGAAAAGGGAAATTTAAAATTTCCCTTTGTGTTGGATAATCATTACGTTTACATGATTTACTTGAGTTCTTGTCTTGAAATTTACTTGAAACTCAAGTTGTGTTTTCGGTTCACTTACTTGACTTCAAAATGTCTTGAAATTTTCTTGAGCTGACATTTGACATTTCTTATTATAACAGAAACTAGCTCCTTATTTTAACATAAATAACTTTAAAAAGATTGTATCAAAAGTATACATTCACTACAGTTTTTATCTTCTTCTTGTTCCAAGAAAAAAAAACCACATGCAAAATTTCAAGTATTCAAGTAGCGTTTACATGAGCTTTTTCAAGTCAATCAAACAAATTTTTGTGATTTACTTGACTCAAGTATACTTGAAGTCAGGACGAGTTTACATGCATATTTTGTTACTTGAAAACTACTTCAAGTATACTTCAAGTAAGCATGTAAACGTAGTAAGTGTTCTTGATAATTATCGGGGACAAGACTTTTGTATGGAAGCTGTTCAGTTCTGTCCTGGAACAGATTAAAAAAACACCCCTTTCGTTTTTGTTTCGTTTCTGCTATATGTTTGGGCCTTTATTCTTGAATTTTTTTTAACCTGGCAATGCTTATTATAGAAATCGAATTGGAATAACTGGAAAATCCCACCCACCACAAATAAAACCAGAGTTGTTTTGTACTGAGTTCCAAAAATGTCAAGTAGGAAGGCAAATAGATATTGGATAAATTTGTAAATAATCGCTTCGCTTGCTGCGTTTCGTGGAGTATTATTCAAAAATCTAACAGAATATCAAGCAAAGTAGTGCTATTTTGTGTTGCCCCCTCAAAGGTATTTCAATAAAAGGCAAAGTGAATTTAAATAAAAATTTCTTGCAGCTTAAATGTCAGACAAGGACTTGGTTGAGTGGCAGAAACGCCAAATTGATAGATGCTGTGTGGAAAATATAATAAATCAAGTGATAGAAGCTGTTAATGTCTTAAGAGGAGACTCCACAGAAATGACCTACTACGATGAACATTGCCAAGATTTAGAGGAATCGGCCATATTAATGGCAATTGATTCGCATGGCCTACAGCAATATCGTACAGGAACAGTACCTACTACTGGACAACGAATATCAAACCGAAATGATGTATACAATTTTGTTAATAATGATCATCTCAGTGTCATGGAAACTGCGGTATCGCTGGCCATACAAACACAGGGCCTCGGTGTAATGGCCCCAAATAGGTGATTTAAATAAAAATATTGCAATTTGCATGTTATTGTCAATATTCTTTGTGTAAGAATATGTAATCTCTAACAACATTCTCAATAAATGTCTTTTTAAGGGTAATTCAACTTTTTTTTATAAATTTTTTCTGTGTTTAGCGTTTGGAAAGTACTATGAAGTATATTGGCTATGTTTTCAACAAGTGTACCACAAAGTATGGGATGTAAACATTAATAAAATTGTATGAGGTTTGTCTGCCGAAAGTTTCAACTGAAAGAATTTACTGTGTGACATACATAAGTCAATACAGATACGACGGGAAGCTATATTTAGATAATTTAAATCTGCTCCACCCTTGTTTACTTTTTAACAACCATCGATAACATTTGTAAATAAAGACATAAATGTGTACATTGAATATTTATTATAATTCATTACACTCGTTACAATACTTGGAAACATATACTTTCGCCTTAAACTTTTTAATATAATTAGAACCTCTTAAGAAACTCCTCCGAACAAATTCTCGCCCTTGCATTAACGGCCAATTTCATTTCGCTTATTTCCTTATCAATTTCTTCCATAAAATGAATTACAAAATCCACAAGCTTGTGCTTATACATTAGTTCAGTATGAAAATTGGTTATTAGAAAGCTGATATCGTATCCATCAATTGGCTTTCGCCTTAAAACTACAAAACTCTCTGCTCGCCTCATCATGAACCGGGTAAATTTATGACAAAGTATTTTTTCAATTTCATCTGCTTGCTTAACGGCAATGCTTATCCGTACGGAATTAACACTAGTTTCAATTAGAACACGTTCCCTTTCATTTCTTGATATAACGACTGGTGTAAGTATTAATTCTTTGCTGCTTCGAACTTCTACTTCAGGCTTATTATGGCGCTCCACCACTTGAGATGAAAAATTTGATAAGCACATTGCAGCGGTTAATGTATGTCGAACGGCAGTTAGATATGGTTTAAGAGTTGCAGCCATATTTTATTTTATTTAAAATTGCAATTTATTTTATATAAAGTATAAAAATGAAATACTGGAATTTAACAAACGTCCACTCCTACTTTTTCTGCTTAAGTTTACATGACATTCTGCTTCTGATTAAAAAATGACTAATGACATTCAGGTGTAACAATATAAAAATGAAGTTTGTTCGTTCATCGGGCTACGTTTCTGAAAAACGCGTTTATATATGGATTCCAAAAATACGAATTGTGGGGTGCTACACGGAGACTCAAGACGTACGAAAAACCCGGTTTTATAGGAAAGAAACGAAGGAGAGGAGAGAAAGAAGGACGCACATGACGAAACTTTAACGAAAGAATTTTCACCCAAAAATTTCCGGGGTGAAAACTAACTCATACGCACATTTCTTTCTCTTCTCATGTAAACAATGACCGCGGTAAACACACACAATCAAAGCTTTCATGTAGGATAAAGAATTATTCCAAGCCGAAGTCAGCCTCGTGTAGCATTAAATAACGAGACTCAAATCTGATTTCGGCCGACTTCTCGAGTCTCCATGTAGCACCACCCAATTAGATTATAAATTTGTTTAACTGCTCTATCGATTTTATTGAATAATAAAATCATTCAAACAAATCGTCGTTGTCAAACCAATATCTGCTATGGGCCCTTTTACACGACCGGACACCGAACAGACAAAACGAACGAACAAACTGGGGTTTATGGGAAAGAGGGTGAGAGAGGCGCCGGTTTTCCATGGTCCTCTCTCACCCTCTTCCGCATAAACCACAGTTTTGTTCGTTCGATTTGTCTGTTCGGTGTCCGGTCGTGTAAAACCGGCCTATGTGCACTTTTTGGTGATTTCGACCTTTTCACCATTATGACTAGTTTCTAAGCAGATTTTCGTATAAAAACACTTCTATATGACTCTAAGCATTATATGGTGAACTGTAGTCGCTAAAAAAAATATGTTATGTGCAGGAGATGTTGCAGTATGTTACAGGAGGTTTTTTTTTCAGTATCTCAAAGTTATTCTTTTTGCACATAGCAGATATTGGTTTAACAACGACGAAATATAGCTAACCAAACTAGAAGATATTTTAAAGTGGACTCCGATTTTTCAACACATTTTCAAGCGTTTTGAAGTTTCAGCAAGTGATCTTTCAATGCTTCTTGCCATTTAATTTAAAAAGTTTTTTAAAATCAAAGTATATTTAGAAAAGAATTTGTTTGTCTCACCTCTGTGCAACTGAACTATAATAATTGAACTCAAATCCGGATCCAATTAGTTTTTATTTTACTATCAAAAGGTATAGAAAATGCGAAATGCATAATAAAAGAAGAAGAGACTGTCAAATAAGAATTTTGACAATGTGAAATTTCACCTGTTCAATTTTATTCCTGCACATTCAAATGGCGCTATTGCATAAATTCTTGGGACTGAGAACTCAATTTATAAATGGAATTGAGTATGCACAACACAGATTAATAAAAACGTTCATAGATAAACCAAAACCCGGTACCGGCAAATCCTATCGGAGAATTGTACACTTTCCGGATCAGTACACGGTTGAACCTCTCAAAGTAACAAATTTAGCGGGCCGTGATCCTGTTTGCGGACGCGTAGTTGCTAAAGGTATTGGTGGCGGAATTAAACATAAATATCACTGGATCCATTGGGTTAGAGATGGTCCAGCTGAAGGCCCGCCACAGCTAGAAAAAGTAATCGATGTAATATTCGATGGATGTCGGACATCGAAAGTTGCCTTAGTTGCAGTAGCAGATCAATTAAAATATATTCTTGCAACAGAGAATATGAAAGCGGGTGATATTATTAAGACATCTCGCTTTATTCCTAGGATACCTGGTATTTATATTTATAAATATGTGGATGTTTGTGAAATCATGTTTCGATTTTTTTTAGTTCGGCCGAATGAAGGTGATGCTTTTCCTCTGGGGGCACTTCCAATCGCCACTAGGATTCACTGTTTAGAAAAGAACCCGGGACAACCCTGTCACCTTATACATGCAGCAGGAACTTATGGCACCATATTACGGAAATTTGACGATAAGATAGTAGTTCAATTACCTTCTAAGAGAGAATTTGCATTTGATCGTACTTGCATGGCGACTGTAGGTAAGGCATAGATTATATTTAAGTTTTGTATGAATTCTTTCGTGATGCGCTATTTGCGCAACACTTCAACATGGCTCTCCAACATGCCATAGGGGATCTAGAAAATGGTGGCAGTATATTCACTAGCTCATATCAGATAATAGGGTGCGCAGATGACCTGACGATAATGACCAATTTATACCGCAGTATGGTTGAAACGTTTGTGACCTTAGAATCAAAATTAAGAGGTTCGGCTTGAAATAAATGAAAACAAAATAAAATATACATATGAGAATGTCCAGAAACAGCAGAAGCCCACAAAACTTAACCATTGCCGACTATAATTTCGAGGGAGTTGAGCCCTTTAAATACCTTGGAATACTCCTAAGGAATGACAACAGTAGGCACCACTGCATCCAGGATAGAATTAAAGCAGGAAACGCTTGCTATTTTGCACACAAAAAGCTTATATAATCAAAATTCCTATCCAAAAACCTGAAAACCAAATTGTATAAAACTATAATACGACCTATAGTAACGTACGGATGTGAAGTTTGGACACTAACCGCAGCCGATGAAAAAACCTGACCGAATCTTCGAAAGGAAAATAATTAGAAGAATTTACGGCGCGCGGTTAGAAAAGGAATAGTTCTGAGGCGTACCACAGAAGAAATCGAAACAATCCTTGAGAACGAAGACGTAGTGCGTTTTGCCAAGGCCCAAAAAATATGACGGCTGGGGCATTTAATAAGGATGGATGAGTCAAGGAAACAAAAGAGAACATTCAATGGGCCAATTAACACAGTACATATTCATGGCGCCTAAAACCGGTTTTATTGATGAGAGAGGGAAGGGAGCGGAAGAACTTAACGAAACATTTTTCACGCAAAACCAAACGCGTGAAAACTAGCACACATATAAAAAGTTACTTCTATCTCTTGCATTCTTTAGCTCTGTTTTTCTCTAACAAGTAAATTTCATCTGCAATACATTTAAATGTTCCTGTATAGCATTCAAATTTACTATCCATAATTTACGCCCCGTGTGAGTTGCTAGGAGTTGAATAAAACCGGTTTTACTCACCACAGTTATGGCAACGTGTGAATTTGCCCAATGGCAACCCAGAAGGCGTGAGAGCAAGTGGTGGTAGGCCAAGAACAAACAAGATGGATAGACGATACGACTAGTGACATACGGCGGTTGAATGTCACAAACTGGAGGCAACTCGCGATGGACCGAACAGCATGGAGGCAGGTCGTGCAGAAGGCTAAATCCCACCCAAGTATGTAACGCTAAAAGAAGAAGATGAATTCTTTTTAGTTTCTGGCCTAATTATTGACTAGTTTACAGTGTTGACCTTTTTTGTAGATTAGTATTTATTTTCTGATCTTTACTTACTGCTTTGATTAGTTTCCCAGTACATAAATTGCTGTTAACTTACAGATGATGGGGTAAAGGTTCGTAGCCATCATCAAAAAAAAAAGATTCCGTTACACATAGAAATATGGCACTCAGCTAGGTTGACCAAACTTCAACCTATACCTTGCTTACTTTAACGGCTCTACAACAGGGATCCGGTTCTGGTTTTGCAACTATTCTCTTCCCCGGGCAATCAATTTCATGCAATCTTAGTATTCTTATGCCTCTAAAAGAGCTCCCGACCTACTTTGGCGTTCGACTCTCCCAAGATGATTCAGACATTAACTTCTCGTTTAATTACTTCGAAAAATTCTTCTTTTTCATCGATTTCTTCTGAAGGTGTCTGAACGTTATGAAGCTTATGTTCATAAATTTGCGAATTTGGAGATGCAAATTCCTGCAATCCTCAATAATCCAATATAATTTACAAATTTTTCATCCACCTCGCTTCATTATAATAAACTCTGTAAAATTTGTTCGCTAACCAAGCTGACTAAATTGAAATCGAGTTACGATAATTATTCTCGCATCGCTCCACTGGATCGGCTAATTCAACCTCACCACCTACACCGTCTTCCTTTTTTGAATTACCAAGAGATACCTGGGCCGAATCATCCACATTAGTAAAACCCCCGAATTCCATCGAAACTTAAGAATTTATTGTTAAGGTGAACTTTTTGCTAGCAATCTGCTGTCTATTTCCTTGAATTTTAATAGAAGTTCCATAGTATAGATTTGTGTTAATACTTTTATTTATTTTCAGGTCGAGTATCTAATATTAATCATAACAAAGAGCCTATTGGCAGCGCGCAACGAATGAGAGAACTAGGTAATCGGCCACGATCAGGCTTGTGGAAAAGGAAGGAAGGAAAACATGGTAGGAAGATTAGAAAATTGCCGCCAATGTCAGTAATAAAACCTCCAGCGCCAGCAAACGAAGAAGAAATCAAACTCACATTGAACCTGTAAAATTTAGTATTAAATAAATGAAAGTCAAATTTATTATTAATTTTTTGATTTTGCGGAATTAGGGAAAACTTGAAACGAGATTTGTTAATGGTAGTAGCTTTCAATATATTTCTAATTCTGTTTTACACAAATAAAAAAATATTAATTAGAATTATTGTAATATCTAATAATTATAATAATATGAAAATCGCAGTCTATTTTCGTCCCTTCTTCAAAGAGAATCCCTGGCCATGGAAAATATCTGGTTCATCGTCTACCTGCGGTTGTTTTACTACAATATCGCTAATTGGTTTAACATTTCTATCAAATTTAATAACGCCATATGGATGATCGTAGTCTGGGATACCACGGGTTTGTGCCTGAAAATTAAATATGGAATATTTTTTGAAAACAGGCCTTTGTCATTTTGGAACTTCAACGATATTTTTAATTTTTATATAGCCAAAAACTTTTATTTTTCAATTTGATTGGCTTTTCGCCATATAGGAAAAGTTATTACCGGATGTCTGGCATTTTAAAGCTCTACTTACCGTTACAACAGAACTTATAGCTATGGTCACCGCTGTGATCCTCTAAATTACCGTAAAATGTGATGTGATATTCATATTAGGTAACTAAAAATACCCAAAGTTAAACATTCCAAAAGACTCCCGACATAGATTACATTGCGTAGGATTTAAAAGAATTATTACAATTGATATCGTCCCCGAGCTCCGTGGTTCGCAACTTCGCGTCTTTCCATTTCTCCCACGTAAATAACATTCTTTCTTATCTTCCCTCTTTACAGTAATTCCCTGCCCTATCTCTCGCCATCGCTTGGAAGCATAATGAGCCAGGAACCTGTTCGATACCTGAACCCAGCCTTTTGTCGCTGGAATAAAATCGCGTGCTGGCGTTGTCAATTGATTCACTCTTCGTTCTACTATCTTTCTGATTAGACAGCCTTCCATCCCCCCTCTTTACGCATGCTATTTAGTAGAGTGCTTTCCCGAAAGCTGTTGAGCGATTTGGTGCAGCGCCTTACTGTTGCCTGTGTTTGCCGCGTTTTCAGCATTATCTGCGAGCTCGTTTATCTGCCGCCTTCTATCACGCCGGACGCTTCTCCTTACCTCCCGGTGAAATTGGTAGTATTCCCGTTCAAGTTAATGTCGTTTGTCCGGGTCGCTTGAAGAATTTACGTTAGTTTTTAGGGCCCTCCTGCGTTCTATTTTGTGTCAAATCCAGGGTTGCTGGTTTCTTTGAATATACCGATCCTTGTTTCCGCTCCTGTTATTACAGCGCCCTTTGTTGTACGTCACAGCTCTTCAATATTATTTTCGTCAGAAACGCTTTGCTGGTTTAAGGTTTGTTGCAGTTTCCCAGCAAATGCTTGCCTTTTAATGCTGTCTCACAGAAGGTCTTCGTTAAACCGACTAGGATTGGCATCGCGTTGGACGTTCCTGATTGCGGCGATTTTAAGGCGAATAGCTGCTACAACCAACTTCCCTTCCAGTGTGTCCCCTAAAGTTCTTGACATCCTCCACAATAGTTCTACATCTGCGGCTGTCGGCCACATGATGTATCTGATTTCTCGTTCTACCATCGGGCGATTCCCAGGAATTCTTGTGACAAAAATAACCTACCATGAGTTGGTGGGAGCTACAGAAGTCAACGAAAAGCTTACCGTAGCCATTAGTGACTTGGCCTATGTCGATCTGTGCGTTTAAGACACCCATCAACACAATGGTGCCTCCTCCCCTTGGAACAGAGCGAGAAACCTCATTCAGTCGCGTAGCATTGGACTACCGTAGTACTTCTTAATCTGGTACGCAGGCGCACGGTAATAATCCTCTCAGAAACTGGTGACCAGCTAATGAGGTTGGACCTGGCTTCCTTGTTGAGTATTACGCCAACGCCAATCCTTCGGCTTTCAGGACTCACCGTTCAAAAATGTTCCACGGAAAGTGCCATCTGGTCTCACTGAGTCTCATGACCTTGATTTTATACCTGTTCATCTCGCTGAGGATTTCATCCAACCATCCGCTGTTGCCCATCCGGTTCTGAGGCATTGTTTGCCAATTCGTGGCAATGGTTTTATGGGAACGGGTTGCTAACCCTCAGCCCAACTGATTTTTAAATGGAAAAATTCAATGGAAAACTCGAAACAGACGACTTGAAACTACTTTTGTGCTGTTACCCCAGTTTTATGGCGCAGAGAACTCCCCATTCGACCGTCTCCCATTAGGTCGTTGTGAAGTACTCCAGAGAGCACGGTGGGGGAATGCGCTAAGACTTGCTAACAGAGCTGCTAGGTGTTCGTCTGCAGTGACTCTTTTCGGGTTTCGATAGAAGTGACAAATCGGGTGCTACCACCTTCCAAGATCTTTGTTAGCCGTTCGCCCCCCAACAGACCCCGACGATATATTGACAGAATTCCAGGGGGGGACCCATCTAGTAAATTCCAATTACCTTTCTTGATGAATGTTGTTCGATTTGATTCTCTTTCTTCTTTTTACCATCTAGCCGAACTCCTTCACCACTAAAAGTACCGGCTTCCTCTGGTAACGGTTCATTGTTATCTTCTGATAGATTTTCTTCTGGCTTTACATGAGAGCTTGGTTCTTTATAACCAACAGGAGCTTCAAATTCAACCTAGAAGCAAAGTAATGGTAAAATCTCTTTAAAGCGTTTTTATATCAACTCACATTCATGTCGCATTCAATTATACTAACGGCATTTCCAGGCTTAGTTTCTAAGACACATAATTCATAAATTCTTTGATTATATTTGATTGCAATAAGATCTCCCGTAGTTAAACATGCAAAATTACGTAGAGCATTTTCTAAAACAGCTTTTGGATTTGTTATATCTAAAAAGTCGGAGCTTTGCGGCTGAAACTTTGAAAATGTTGCCACAGGAAGCGAAACACTTTCTAAATGTAAAAAATCGCCTTCTTCTAGAAGTAAGTTACGCATCATCTGAATAATGACTAATGTATTAATGTACTTTTAATTAAAATAAAATGTATTTACCCAATATGGTAAGTAAACCTTCCCTTCATCAGCTACGAATTCTAAGACACCAGCATGTGTCGTTCTATTCTTCTTGTTATTAATTAATTTAAATAGCATAGGATACTCGACATTTAATCTTGTTAGTTGATCCAATGCAGAGGGGGGCATTATAACTGAAAGTAAAATCTTTAGTAATTCATATTTTTTCTCAAATAAATCTTTACTTTTTCCTCCTTTTTCTACATCATGCCGTTCATTTCCTGGTAGCATAGAGACGGAGTAACATTTATATGAACTCTTAAATGGCCTGCCATTGTCAGGAAACATCATATTAAATCCACCAAACTGAAACTGAAAAATTTTGTAGCGTTATTAATAAATAAAATAAAACGTCCTACCATGATTTCTAGATCCAAAATTATTGATCTCAGTCGACTTTGTAAACTTCAATTCATCAACGTAATCTTCTTCTTTATGTTTTTGGTGGAGTAAATCCACAGCCACAAATACAATAGATACAAAATTATAACGCCATATCGAAAAGTGCATTTATCATGTTGGATTTTTACTATTTTAAGAAAATTTTAATCAAAAAGGATTTAAATTTAAATTTTATCTTTAAAAAATTAATAAAAATGAGAACCTCACTAGATATTTTGGGTAGTCGCTAGATAAATCGATTCAAATGTAAAAGTTCGAATTCTGATATATTCGAAGAGTAAGTTATAATTTTTAAATAACATGTTGTTTTCTTCTGAAATAAATTAAAAATGTTATTTCCTTATCAAGCACTGATTAGACCTCATAAATACAAAATATTATGATAATTTGACAATTGGAAAAATTGAAGGCGCGTAAAAATTTTAGGCGGGAATGCAATTTTTCGATATTCCATTGGATGAAATTTGAGCAATTTGGAACGCGCCCTTTTCAACTTCCCTGAGTTTTTTTCCAAATGCGAATTAGTCCAAAATGTTGGTAAGAAGAAGACGTGCTCTAGTTGCAGTGAGTAGTAAAGTGTATAGTTTTCTTGCAATTTGAGCATCAAAATTTTTAAATATGTGAAATAATAAGTACAATTCAGTAAAATTTTTATTTGATTGTTCTGCAAATTAAATTAAAAAAATCATAAGTGAAGTTTTTCTGTATATTTGACGCCAACCTGGACGCCATTTTATAGACGGACAAAAGCTGTTTTGTAAACAGTAAGTATGTCAGCCATAGAAAGTTTTTGATAGTATAAAAATGCTTAAGATTAGTTTATTGTAGTTAAATATAATAAGCATTTCGTAATAGCGTTTACAAATCCTTTTAGCAACTTTCAGTAAGGAAGTTATTCGAATGAAGGGATTTAATGTGTTCTACATCTTCATCGAGTTCAGGAATTTGAATGGGCTGGATTTAATGTATATATTACGACCATGGTATTTTGGCTTAAAATAGCACCGCAATCTTTCACATTTTAAGAAATGTTTTCTAATGTTAGTAGCGAGAGTAATAACTATCGAATTAACATAATACATTTGATGTTGGAATTTTTTTTGGGATAAAATGCAAAAGAAGTTGCTAAAAAGGAAGTTGGGGATGAAGCATGTAATAATCCCCAAATGGTAGCAGTAGAATGCAAGAATTTCTTAATTAAGTTGAAAATGCGAAATGCCTATGATTCCTACGAAATTGTTTCATAAGATTTTTACTTTAAATGCAAAATTATTCCAAGGGCATAAATAGATTTTTCTCTAGATTGTGTTACACAACCGTATCATTACTAAAGGCCCACAGCTGTAAAATTTGAGTAAACCTTTTACAATTTAATTTGTGGCGACAATTTGGAATCTGAAAAAGATTAAAATGCTTTTATATATTTTTAATGATTTCCAAATCCACGATAAAGTATTTATTAAACTATTAAATCGAATTTGTTTTGATTTGAATAGTGTAGCAAATAATTCAACTGAAGTTCAAATTATGCTTTCTACACTTTATGAGTTTTTGGAGGGAATTTAGTTGATGATTTTAAATTGCAAGAGGGTTTATGCGATTAGTTATAAAAGTAGAAAGTTCGAGTTGTTTTTAAAATGAATTTCCTTATACACACACAGAAATTATAAAGAGTATGTTACTGAGGCACTAATAGTTTAAAAGCCAGAAATCTGCCAGCGTTTGCTACTTTTCCAGACGATTTTTTTCAGTAGACCTGATCAGAAATATTCATTGACCAACTTTAGTCTAAAAACGCGCCAAAATCTGTTGCTGATTCTGCATTAATTTTTTAATTGGGGCGACATTTAGGTCAATATAAATTACACATTTATTTTGCTACAACCAAAATATAGTTTTAACTTGTTTTATGAGTTTAAGCGATTGTAGAGTAAAGGCGCTAACAGATCTATATTTCTTCGCATGCTGCAGCACTATCATTTCGCAAGGCATAATATACCACGTCTTACTATACATTAAAGCATTGGATTTTTTTGATTCTGTTCACAGTTTGTCTTCATTCTCGTACTTTTTTTATGTGGGAAAACCATGTTTAGGAATCACCTTATTATTTGTGTTTGTTATTTATCAAGCACTTAGTTGCCTTCCTCGATTCTTTCCATTAATTCTAATAGGCCTCACAATATTAGGTTCTCGTTTAGCCTAAAAATGTGGTTACACCTCTTTTCAAACACAGCCAAGTGATGATGCATTACTTTAAAAAATGATCAGTGCTCAAATCAACCAAAAGAAAGAAAATTAAAATTGTTGAAAAAAAAATTTAAATTTGAATCGCTACCTGCAATTCACATTAACTTCAATAATGTTTATATTTTTGGTTTTGCAGTAACAAAACATGAAGCAACTTAAAAGTGATAAATTGCCATCGAATTCGAGATCGTCATCAGAAGATGAGGTATTTTACAAGAAGCAAAAGTTTAACGGAATTTTATTAATGATTGTTTTATACTTTACAGGATTCTGATTCATGTTCTCAACAGTCTAGTTCGGATACGAATAAAGAATCAAAAGCACCCCAATTTAGTGTTTTAAGGTAAGGATTTTATTGATAAAATATTTTTATATTTACATACTACCAGTAACAGATCAATTTAAAATAATATTGTTAGTTTTGAAATTGGAATTTATTTTTATGTGAAAAACTATATCTGGGGGATAGCTTTTCTACTAAAGTACGGTGCGGTGCAAGTTTTTGAGGTATCGGTCTCTGTTAAGCCGTCCAGCTGCCTTTCGAAAGATGTCGTTTTCCACCACACCTAATGACATGAGGCAGCGTGGTCGCCTATGGGTCAATGCCACGTGATGAATGAAGTAATTTTGGTAATAACTCATCGGGTTCTGTCTAGAAGACCAATTGTTCTTTCTTTGTTGTAAGTGGACCAAGTCGCCTTAGAGATAATGCGCACACCTTTAGCTGGCCAGCAGCAAGTGCTAGAGCCTGATCCAAATCAATTGAGGGTTTCTTCGCGCATTTCTGGAAATGAAAATTATACACAAATGAGCATTGCGCACATCGGGATAAGACATGCCCTTATGTATTTTCACATTTCCCCTTCGAAATCTGTTGTTATTCTCACTGCGCATGGAAAATGTAATTTTTGAGAAACCTCATCTTTTTTGGATCGGACTCGAGTGTCGAAAATATCGTTTTTACCCTGCATATTGGGCTGCCAACCATCTCGATCACCGAGTCGCGGAGAGAGGCTCCTAGTTTTGCCAGGTAGTTGGTTTTCTAGTTCTGTCTGGCCGCGAACCGTCTATAACCTATAGCCGTGAATCCAGACAAGAATCACGTTATGCTTTCTACCGAGCTTATCTAAGGATGTGTTTCAAGTGTCATCAATTATTACAATCTATCCATCTGTCAACATCACATATCGCTAGTTTGCGAGAATAGTGATGCAACTAAAAATGATTGATTTTAGAGAATGACGTTTTTAAATTTTTTTATAAATTACTCGAGAATATTTTTTCTCAAATGAATAATGACGATATATCTTTCTAACGATAGTTGACGCGAAATCGGCGTTGCGTGTCTGTTTACAGATTGTTGGTCATTTGGCATATTTAGTTTAATTTTTCAGAATTTTGAACTGCGTCGTTATTCTCGCAAACCAGCGATATGTTCCATATTCCATCACTTTTTGTCGGATTCTAACTTTTTTGTGGAAAGTGTACACTCTTTGTATAGGTCTTACAATTCGTAATTGCAGCGTATTCTCCATGCATTATCTTCATTGACTGGGCCGTATATCCCTCGGAGAACCTTCCTCTCAAATATATCCATCTTATCTGCGGATTTTTGGGAGATACTCCACGCTTCACACCCATACGTAGCTACTGTACGTAAGATCGTTTTGTAGATTCTTATTTTCGTTTTTCTGTGGATGTCTCTGGATTTCATTACTGGCAGTAGTGGGAAGTATGTTTAGTTTGCGGCGTTTATTCTTCTTTGCATGTCTATCGTCTCATCGTTGTCTTTGCTGACTGTGGACCTCAGGTAGTTAAATTGATTTACCCGTTCGAAGTTATAATCGCCCAGGTGGTGTTGTGGTTTCTTCTTCCTTCCACCCTTGACTGAATTACAATTTTGCTCTTTGTCTGCCCTATATGTTTAGCTCCGTCTTTTAATTCCGTGAATATTTCTCTAAGGTATGACAGCGATCTTGCAAGGCAGTTTATGTCATCGACATATCCTGCCAACTGCTTTGCTTTATTAAGCAGGGTTGCGTTCGCATCAATGTTTACTTTGCGAATTACTCCTTCTAGGCAGAGATTAAATAGCATAGATGCCAACCCATCGCCCTGCTTTACCTTGCTTGACTGCGAAAGACTCCGTCATTTCTCCTTGTATTCTGACTGCACACCTTGTGTTTTCCATTGTAATTTTTGTTAGCTTCACTATCTTTAGAGGGATGTTTAGGTCCAGCATTGTTGCATACATTTTTCCCCTGTCGTTGCTGTCGTATGCTTGTTTGAAGTCGATGAAAAGTCGATACACGTCAATGTTGTATTCCCAACATTTTCGGAGGACCTGCCTTATAGAAAAGAGTTAGCCCATTGTTGACCTATTTCTTCTGAATCCAGCTTGGTATTCACTTATTGCGGCTTCTGCTTAAGGTTCCAGTCTGGCTTTGATTATATTTGTCATTAGTTTTTATACTGTGCTTAAAAGAGATATGCCTCTATAGTTTGCCCAGTTGAATTTGTTCCCTTTCTTGTGTATTGGGCAGATAATGCTTTGCTCCCAATCTTCAGGCATTTTTACGATCCTCTATATGCAGCATAGTGTATATTCGTTTGATTATGATTAGGCTTAATTTCCGTCACTGATTCTGATTAATGATTGTAGTGATACTTGACACTCTAACTCCGATCTGCGTGGCTCCACTAGCTTGGAATGCACCATCACTGAATCTAGTCTTAATAGAAGTTTGGCTCTCTATGAAAATTCCAATGCTACATCCTTGTGTAGGTTCGAGGTCATTGTGCAGGCCTTCAGGATCGCCATCACTTCCCTTGGAAGATATTAGCGTGCACCCGAAGGTGACAAGGACATTGCACTGTTGGTGGTCTTTAAATAGACACTGGCCCGGACCTCCCTTGACGTAGATCAAACTTCTTCATTGCTCCTTCTAGATGTTATTGCTATGACTAGGGTTTTGAGGGCCAGGCGCCGTATTCCTTTAATCTAACTGCACTGCACGAGGCTAGGTGTTTGATGTGAAGGTCAAGAGGGAGCAGGAATAAGAGAGAGTTGAGTTTTGGGTCCTCCTCCAGTCAGCCGCCGTGGCTACAATCTACAAATCTTACATTCGGCTCCGCCTTGAATACAATTCGTATTATATGGGCCAGCGCCCCAAAAACCACTTTGGCTTGCTTCGACAAGGTGCCAAATCGTGCCATCAAACTCATTGTTAGCCACCGTAGGAATATAGCAGCACTCGCTATACTTTATCGCTATTACCACAGCGACTGTTCCATTGAAATTCAGGACCTCCTGCCTGCACGGCAATATTTCTCCGGCAATACAAAACTAGCCCGCTCGGCTCACCCCCATACAAGCTACCCTTTCGCGCACTATATGGCCTAGAAGTTCGTATATGAATAGAACAATTCGTCTGGGGAATAATCTCCCGCAGTCAGTATTTCCGAACTCGTACAACACCTTAGAGTTCAAACGTAAGTTTCATCGACATTTCCTTGAGCACTCCCACCCCCTCTAACCTTTCCTATCCTTTTTCTATCCTTCAAACGAAGCATACTACTAGACATTGCACCATGACGTGAACGACATGACGGACTGGTAGTACGGATTGGAGGAAGCTTGGTTTTATCACATAAATAAAAAAAAAGATTCCAGAATTCCCGACCCGGAAATTTCATCGGCCCTTATTCTGATTGTCACTGGCTTGTTGGAAAGGTTTATTAAATATCTATTAATATTTTGAGGGTCAGGTTTGGTTAATATATTTTAGGGGTGGGTAAACGGGAAAAAATGGAAAAAAATCACGTTTCGAAACTTTGACCGCCGTGAGCGACCTCTAAATATCTTCGGGTTTTCCTCAAACTTCACATTTCCCCGTTTTTCATCCATTCGAATATTTTGAGGGGCAACTTGCAAAAAAATCGAAAAAGTTGAAAATAAGGGCCACCCTAGTGTTCATCCAACCTAAGTAGATTGAAGGTGGTGGGTTTTTCCAGTGAGTTCGAGTGAGAGGGGCAGCACTGTCCTAGCGTCTGATACCGCGTGATCTAACTACAACAATCGCACTTGCTGTGCTATCACATTATTTGAAGAAACAATCGCTTAACAACCAAAGTGCAATTTGGTCGCCAAGCGGCCGAGGGGTTTATTGCATTTCTCGCCAAGGTATGAGGCCTTAACGAGAATAGTAATTAAATGTCCACCAAATTAGGCGATTTGGTCGCCGGTGTGAAAGGGATTTGCCTTGATTTTATTGATTTTCAGGAGTCAAGAAACGAATTGACAAAGTCTTAATCCATTGCCAAATGTTTCTTCACACTGTTCTGTCCGACAACATCTTCTTTGCCGATTTTGAAACTTAGATATTTTAGTAAAAATATTGTTAAATTTCCCTTGTCTAGCTTCTAGCACTATTAAAATTATGCTGCACAATCCCTTTTTCGCATTAGCCACTATCGAAGAGCATGAAACTAATTTTATGAATTGGGTCGCTGGCGTCAAATTCTCAACCCATTAAGATCCGCATATATCTCCGATATTAGGTTTTGGGTTTGTTGACGATAGATCGGAACCTTCACCACTTCTTCTCTCATGGGATCGGACGGCTCGCAGTTAACGAGTATAACTTTGATATTTCTTATAATAAGGTTGTCTTTCGCAAAGCAGTCTTCTATGTTCTATTATATATGTGTAACTATATAATAATTGTCATTACTTATAAATAAAACAAATTATTATTTGTTACAGATCAGATTCTGATGGCTTACGGATGAAAATATCCGCAATTCGGAATGTAAAAAATGATGTTAATAGTCAGATTGTTGGATCATCTAACAATAATAATTTAAATAATAATAAGAAAAACAATCATTCATTTTCGGTTAAAAAAAGAAAGAAAAGAAAAATTTCAACGGCTACTAGCAGTTCTTGTTGTTCGATTTGCAGCCGAAGTGAAAGTGATGCAAGCTCGGAAGCGCAATCTAATAGCGGAAAAGTCAAGAAGCTGAAAGTCAAACGTAAAAGAGTGAGTATTAATTTTATTATTAAAGTAAAATAAATTATTGACAAAATAATGTACAGGTGATTGCTGCATCTGATGAAAATAAGCCCGCGAATATCTCAACCGACTCAGATTGTGAGTCGAGAAAGAAGAAAAAAGATTTAGCTAATAGTAGTTCAATTAGTAGTAATCTCCCCTCTAAAAGTGGCATTACACAATGTGATGCTTTACCTGGTAGTAGTATATCCTCCAGCGACAATGATCTTCCTGCGCTAGTTAATGCCGCGATAAAATGTGTTGAAAGTGGTTCCGATACAGAAAATCAATCAGTCGAGCCGACTAAGCAATACACTTCAACACTTTTAAGAGATTTTATGGTAAAAACACAGATGTTGGGTAATACTTCAAATACAGATGACAAAAATGAAGATAAATCTGGATCTTGCCAACAATCGCCTGCTAATAATGAATCTCAGACGAGAAAGAAGCGTGGACGACCGAAGAAAATCGTTAACGTACAGAAAGAAGTGAAAGAGAAAATAACCGAATCAGCCGATTCCGGCATTATTTCTACTGCGCAAAGTTCATCCCCTTCTCCAAATAATCATAACAAGAAAATTAGTAATAATAAAGTTAATTTAGCGAAGTCAGTAAATGGGCCCGTTATACCGCAAAAAGAAGCCGCGACACAGAAACTAAATATTGCAAGCTTAGACAAGCACATGTATGCAACGGAAAGAGTATTGTATCCACCAAAAGGGAAAAAGAAAAACAACGCAAAAGCCTGCACAAAATTAAAAACCAGCAAGGAAGATCTTCTAGATCCATTATGGAAAAAAATTGATGTAAATAGTAAATTTCGTAGACCAAGTCTTAGTGGATACAAAAGCGATGGTGGAAATACTGTTTGCAGTAAAATTCTTGCTGCAAGAAGTGGTTATGTTAGCGACTACTCCCTAGGTAATCGGGGCTATTCCGGTTATCGTAGCGATGTTAGTGGAAGAAGTCGATATAGCATGAGAAGTTGTGTTAGCCGAGCTAAAAGTTGTGATTTTAGGTGTGGTTATAGCAAAAGTAAAAATCGTAAATTTAGGAGAAAACGTCGCTCAATAATAAAGCATTCTAAATCTTTAGGTAATGTTAATGAACAAGATATATTGTTGCTAGCTGGCTTAAGTTTAGGACAGAGCAGCGAGGCAAGTAGTAGAGAATCAATATGTAAACCAGTTTTGGCAAATTCTAATTCCAAAAAATATGGCGAGATAAATCGTTTTATTAGAACTGGAGAATATTTTGGTAGAAATAAAAAAATAAATGCAACTGGAAAAATTGAAAACATAAATGATAATGCTACAGAAAATCTTTTATTATCTGGTAATAAAGCAGAAATTTCATTTCGTAGTGATAATCATTCTGTATATCAATTTGAGGATTTATCAAAGAAAATTCATTCAAGACGTTCTTCCGTAGTTAGTCGCTGTAGTAGTTTTTCTGCTTATTCTAAATATGATAATAAAAGGAAAAGAAGAAGACGACCCCGTATAAAATATCCACGTAATAATCATGTTGATTCAAAGTTAAATACAGAAATAGAAATTTTAACAAATTCATTCTCTTCCCTTTGCAATATTAATATGGATAAAATTTTAGTTCATAAAGATAAAGAAAAATGTGAAAAAGATAAGCAAACAAATCAGCGGAATACTGGTAAAAGAAATATTAAGAAAAGAAAGCCGAGTGAAAGTGCAGAACATCATACTGCAAATACGATTTTTAAAAGACGTCACAAAAAAGCGGGGCAATCAAGTCCTGATGAGCATAAGTTGCCTCTGAAGAAACGGCATTATTTACTAGCACCTGGAGAAAAATCAGATGGGAAAGGTCATGTAGTAGAGGGAAAATCAAAAGAAGTAAATGTTGAAACAAAGCCTCCGGTTGGAAAAAATTCTTCAAATTCAAATTCTAAAATGACTTCTAATAAAGCAATCACCCCAAAGAAACGACATTTACTAGAGTCATCCCATACTAATTCCACAGAAGAAGGCTCAAATTCAAATTCAAAACCAACATTACCTGCTGGTGGTGTAAGTGATTCTAAGCCTGTCGTAAAAGTTTTAGAGACTGGTACAGAAAGTCCATCTCGACTTACAGGACAAGTGAAGCCCGATAAGGATATAACTAAAAAGAAAAATCGACTTGAAGGCTTAGTAACAAAAATACAAACAGTAAATCATAATCTCTCTAAAGATACAACAGCAAGCCCTGTTAATCCACGTCCGAATGTACCACAACCAGGTATATTTGAACCATCAGTCGAATTAGAAATTCAAATTCCTACAAAAATTAATTCAAGTTCTGTGATAATGAAATCTGAAGTGGATTCTCCAAATTCTACAGATTTCATCGATTTCGAGAAATCTCTATCTGAACCAAAATATGAAAAAGTTGTTGAAACTCTATTGACTAAAACTGGCGGGAATATGCTTTTGAAGAGAAAACGAAGAAAAACTTTCAATAGAACAGGATTTCCATCTGTTAAGCGAAAGAAGCGAAAGATTACAAACGAAGGATCAGATTCTGCATGTGAAACTAAAAGTAGCTTAGCTAGTAGTATTAACGCCACAGAAAATGAAACTTCTCAATGTGATCGAGTACCACGTTTGGGCGAAGCTAGTGATTCTTTCCTTCAGCGACATAGGCAGCCACGATTAACAGTCGTGAGCTTAGAGAAGTTACAAGATCCGCTAAAGAAAGGTAATGCAACAGATAATCCAGATAAGAAACAAAAAACGGTACAAAACGAAACAGTGATTTCTAATGAAGCTGAGAACAAAAATATGATCGTTGATGAACAAGAACAAAGTAGTGAGACTCTATTGGTTATTCCTGTTATACCAAAACGAAAGGCAAGAGGAAGGCGAAAAGCATTGCCAAATGTTAAAATTGAAAGGCTTACAGAATGTTCTAATAGTTCCACTAGCACAGTTACTAAGCCAGATCAGTTAGATGAATTCGAGACTGAGAGGGCGAAAAAATGCAGTGTTATGATACCTATTAAAAAGAATTTAGAATTGAAATTATTTAACGAAAACTTAAATGCAAGCATAGTTGAAAATAGTAAAGTTATTAAAAAAGATGGTCGAAAACCCGCTGAAACTGACAATAAGAAAAAACAACACAAAAGGGAAACGTTTGGTGATCCATTACTTCCCGAAATTTTAGAACAAGAACCTCTACCTGTGAATGAAGAATCTGATTCAAGTATGGAGTACGATTCCAATGAAAATGCTATTAAATCTAGAAAATTGTCAAAGATAAAGAAATCATTCATAACAGCTGGTCTGTTTTCAGAATTCTTTAAATCAAAGAAACTTAAAAAACTGAATGTTACTCGGTGGAAGAGACCAGACTTGGAAAGTAGCACAGGCCGTAGTAGCTTGTTACCTCCGCCACCATACTGTGAGAAATTTTTCAGGCGAACTGTTAGGGATTTTAATCTTCCCTACGATATTTGGTGGGCATATACAAATTCAAAACTTCCAAGTAGAATAACAGTTCCCAGCTGGAACTACAAAAAAATACGAACAAATGTCTATGGTGATGTACGTCCAAATCCTGCAATTGATCATCAGGCATGTAATTGTAAATCACAAGCTGCATGTGGTGATGATTGCCTCAATAGATTAGTATATACAGAATGCTCACCATCTAATTGCCCTTGCGGTGAAAAATGCCAGAATCAAAAGATACAGAAACATGACATTGCTCCGGGTATTGAACGTTTTATGACAGAAAATAAGGGATGGGGAGTACGAACAAATTTACCTATTAGGAAAGGAACATATATTTTAGAGTATGTTGGAGAAGTTGTAACAGAGAAAGAGTTCAAGGAAAGAATGGCATCATTGTATATTAATGATACTCATCATTACTGCTTGAACTTAGATGGCGGTTTGGTAATAGACGGTCATCGAATGGGAAGTGATGGAAGATTTGTTAATCATTCGTGTTCACCAAACTGCGAGATGCAAAAATGGTCTGTAAATGGTCTCTTTAGAATGGCTTTATTCGCATCGCGGTATATTCAATCTGGCGAGGAATTGACATATGATTACAATTTTTCGCTCTTTAATCCATCAGAGGGCCAGCCATGCAGGTGCGATACACCACAATGTCGAGGTGTAATTGGTGGAAAATCACAGCGTTTAAAACCATTAGAAAAGAAGGTACACGTTAATTAATTTTTTTCTACCATAAATATAATTTATTTTCTTTAATTAGGCAATAGAACCACCACCAAATGTTAGGGCGCGAATGCGTAAAAGACAAGCTAAGAAAAATTCTGGTCGCTTATTCTCGAGGGATATTGTTGTATCTCAATGCCAATACCCTTCAGATCGTGAACGTCGAATAATAAAAGCAAAAAAATGCTTCCTAATGCGTAATTTAGAGAAGGTAATGAAAATTTCTATTAACATTTAAAACAAGTTGATTGATTTTTGTTTGTTTTGATTAGGTGCGAAGATTGAAAACAAAATCTGGTACAAAGAATTCCGAGACTTCTAGTCGACCTTCAACACCGTCATCTATAGCTGCGCAAATTTCTGCATTACGCGTACCTAGGAATATAAAGACACGTGGATTGGCCCTTGCAGCTCATGATCCTGAAGTTGAAAAGATTGCTAAAATGGCTGTAATTCTTCGGGAAATATGTTTAGCATTGGAAAATTTTAAAGGTAATTTAATTTTTTTCATTTGAATCAATTTTGGAAGATTTCTGGGATGGTATTCAGGCGTTTTAACCTCTAAACTAGCAAGGCCGGCCAGAACCTCTCCAAAAAATAGTTATGTAATTTGTTCAAGGATACATATTAGTGGCTCTATAGATTCCGTACTTTGTTAAGCATCTCTTCGAGGAAATATTTATTACAAGCATCTAACGCTGACAGAATTGCAGGCGCAGTCTATAGAGTTACTAATAAACACCCACTTTCCCTGTTGCAAGGACGAAAACAAAGTGGAAGTCTCAGGGAATGGGCAGAGATACTCCTGGGAGGCGATTTCCGATATTATTACAAAGGAGAAGGCTCTTTGGGCGATTAATAGCTTCTTCCCCTTTAATTCGGGCCGGACGGCATATTACCAGTCATGCTGCAGAAAGTATCCGAGATAGTAATATCATGACTGTTCAAGAGCTGGTCAGTTATCCCTCCGTGAATTGGACATGGGCAAGAGTTGTCTTCACCCCAAAGACCGGAAGAAGCCATGAATCCGCGAAGGATTATTGGTCGATAAGCCTAACATCCCTTGAGTTCAAGACACTGGAAAGGGGGTTATCGAATCTCACATGTGACTTGGTCCCCAGTACAACGTGCAGATTCACTGAGACAGCTTTGCACGAAGTGGTGGAAACTCTCGTTATAAAAGGCATCTTTAAAGCTGAACTTACAGAATCGATTCGAGAAACTCGAGACGGAGAAGCAAGCCTTATACCTGCTGAAAGTCGAGTCGTGTGGCATAACGAGTCGTTTGAGTTGAAGAAAGTGACGTTTCGGTCGAATTACGACTTTCAGCGCAGGGGTCAGACTCAAAATGCTAAGTTGAGTTTTTGGCCCATGTGCTGAAACTCGTAGTTCGACTGAAACGTCACTTTGTTCAATTCAAACGACTCGTTACGTCACGCAACGCCACACGACTCGACTTTCAGCACAGGGGCCTTAGTGCACGGCCACAACGCAGCCATCGCACGTAGCACATCGCACCAACAACGACAGAATTTGACCATCGCACACTATACCTAAATGGTGTTATGTGCAGTGCTAGGTGCGATGGCTGCGTTGTGGCCGTTCACTTAGGCAATGGCCTGCCGCCTATGTTGAACTCGAGAATAATCTCAGCAGATTTGGCAACCAATATGTCAATTAAATATGCCAACAGAGGTATACCACAAGGAGGAGTGGTCTCCCCTTTAATGTGGTTAGTAACGATAAATCGGATACTACAAAAGCCAGTCAGAAATGGAGCTAGGGTGGCAGCATAGGCAGACAGGGTAAGGAAGTAAAAGACTCGGAAAGGGATGGGGTCTCAAGCCAAAGATGCCCTGTGGATGTACACAGCCGTGCGACTTACTATTCTCACGTGTGGTTTGCTGGTATAGTGGCCAGGATTGAGCTGGACCTATAAAGTTGGGAAGGGAAGGACCTATACAGTTGGGACAACAATAGCGACAACAGGGGCCACGAACTTCCTTGATGTTCTCTTGCACCTCCGCCCACGACATTCACAACAAACCTCTAGCCTAGTGCAATCCCCTTAGACGGGTTCTAGACGTTCGACTTTTCGTTCAACCACCACTTTTCTCTTTCGTTCGCATGCAACTTGCGAAAGGGATAATCTTATTCGAGTTTCTTTTAGGAACATGCATTTCGAGTCATTCCTTGATCAAATAAGGATAACTTTTGAAAAAATTTCGGCGTTTACTTTTGCAGAAATACTTGCTTGTATAATCCCTTATTTAAAAGCGAGCAAAAAAGTTCTTCGATTTGTTAATTAAAGATATTTTTATATTTTACAGACAGCGATGGAAAGTCGCAAATCGCAAAATTGCATTTACCATCGAAAAGGAAAAGATCAGCATTGGATCGCAATTTTATATATGTTGATTTTGCTACAGTTCAAGCTAATGTTGAAAAGGGATTATACAAAGAACCAGATGCATTTAATGAAGATATAACCAGAATATTAACAAATTCCCTAGTTCATTTTGGTGCACAATCAGATGAAGCAACAATAATATCAGAATTGTCAAAAATATATCAGCAAAAGAAACAAGAAGTTTATAGTAGACTTTTAGAATTAGTCCATGAAAAGAATCTGAAAGGCTTCCGTAGCTCCTCATCAAGCAAACAGCTAACTAAGACAGCAGAAGATGTTATACAATGCATATGTGGATTATTTAAGGATGAAGGCTTAATGATACAATGTTCTAAATGCTTAGTATGGCAGCATACTGAATGTACAAAAGCAAATGTTAAAGCTGAAAATTACTTATGTGAAAAATGTGAATGTAGAGAGGTTGATCTTGAAATACCATTAGAAGAATTTACTGAAGAAGGTTACAGATATTATCTATCATTATTGCGTGGAACATTGCAAGTTAGACAGGGTGATACTGTTTATGTTCTACGTGATATACCAATTAAAGATGAAAATGGTAAAGTTTATGCAACTAAAAAGCATACATATGAAACTATAGGTAAAATTGATTATTCTGAATGTGATATATTTCGTATTGAAAGATTATGGAAAAATGATGATGGTAAACGATTTATTTTTGGACATCATTATTTGCGGCCACATGAGACATTTCATGAGCCAACCAGGAAATTTTATGAAAATGAAGTTGTTCGTGTTCCACTTTATGAAATTGTACCAATTGAGCTGGTAATTGGAAGATGTTGGGTATTAGATCGTACTACATTCTGTAAGGGTCGTCCGGTGGATTGTACTTTAGAAAAGCATGTTTACATATGTGAATTAAGAGTAGATAAAAGTGCTCGTTTCTTTTCGAAAGCTAAAACATCATATCCAACATGCACAAAAAATTATGCTTTTAGAAAGTTCAAGGAGCCATTGAAAATATCAAGAACTTATGCTGTAAGTAAAATTTTAAATTTTCTTTCACAGAAAATATTTATTGGTTTATTTTTAATTTTTTAGCCGCATGATGTAGATCCAGCGTTAGTGAAACCAAAAAAACGGAAGAATGAAGATGTTCCACTAGTGTTACATAAGAAAATTTCTTCTCCTGTAATACAACTATTGCCACCTCCTCCAAAGGTATGTGTATAACGCAGTGCTGTAATATTAGATGATGTTGCAGAGCATAAGATTATTATAGTCGAGTCAAAATTTATGAATTTAAATCCACATCAAACTTTTGCAAATAGTAAAACCTGATTTTTGGTATAGTTCGATAAAGAAAGTAGGAAATAGTAAAAACAGTAAATTTAATTAAAATAATAAAGAGGTTTACATTGATTTCGTATCATTCATTAAATTCGTGCTTAGTGAAATGCAAGTTTGTTTCTGCTTTATATAGTAGGTAAAACAACGATTCATATATAATTATTTTACAAAAAGAACGCTCATTTAAAATTCAAAACTTAACTTGAAACCACAAAAATTTATTACTGCATGATTTCTTCACTGCGTTTATGGCGTGAATAAAGGTATACTCTGTTAGGCTTAAAATTACTTAAGATAGTCTGGGTATAACGTCATTTAAAAGGGTGAAGAAAATTAATTTAGAGATAAAATGTTTGTTATTATTATTAAATAGGCAGCAAAATGTTTGCAATTTAAATTTCGCATTTCGCAAACATTTTCTACACAGATAGTAACCCATCGCGTATTTAATTAAATATCAGCAAAACCTTATGTTATATGTAGTCATATGTAGCATACCTTTATTGCAATAATTTTCCTTTTGGAAAACGTTCTAGTTCCTGTCTAGCCATAATTTTAAGACAGCCAGATTTTTAAGCAAGTGTTATCTTTTTATACTGTATGATTCTTTATAAATAACGAACAATGCAAATTCAAGATTATCGCAAAACGGTTTATAATAGCTCGTACATTCATTATTTGAATTATTCGTATAACTAGCGTGCTCTGTAAAATATAGTAGTTACATTATCTCCGATATCTTAAAACAGTCAAATATTGGTTCATATTGGCTTCGGCTAATTAGGACATAATAATTTACAAATTCATTATTTTATTTTTTTATATGATTTATCTAATTTCTTAGCTACATAATTTATTTTAGATTAAATTGAAACAGAAAATTGAGCATTTCTACTTAATGTTGAAAAGTGTCGCAAAGATTCAAAATTTTTTAATATTATATTTAAAAACTCTTTCACAAATATGAAGAAGATGTGTTGTACAGAAGATTGGCTGTTATTGTAACAATCATTGTGCTACAAAATATTTGAGAAAATCAAGAAAATATTTTGCACCTAAGATAAGTTTTTGGTTTAATGTTTTTTATTATTTTGTAGAATGTAAACTTAAACTAGAGTCAATATGCTTCAAGTATTTTTTTTTGCATAATTCATTTAAAATATTTTTATTTTGTTCACAATTGGGGTACTTTTCGATGTTACTGGATTTAATAATTAATATTCATATACTAGAAAATGGAAGGAGGTCGGGATTAATTGGTATTGGCGGAAAAATTAAAATTATAAATTGCAATTGCCTTTCTCAATACAATAATATATTAAAAATTTGAACTGTCTTGGCTTGGTGGGAGCTGTGCCGCTTTCTTGAGGAAGTCCCCGGCAATCGCCATAAGGGCGGCTTGTGCCAGGAGCTATGGCGGCAATTAGTTGATATGGGCTCAAAAGTCGAAACACGTGTGATATAGGGCACACCACAACACTAACGTCGATTGACCTTTTTACCTTATACGTAATCTATCTCTATCTCCGGGGATTCCTGGAAGAATCTGCCGGAGGAAAAGCCCGTCTGTCGTTATGCAATAACATTGTGGCTTTAGCCTAGACTGTTTAAAACCCAGTGAGAACTATAAACATCACAAATCTCAACATTGACATGTATTTGCTCTGACCCGTCTTCTTCTTTTGGCCAGGCATTGGGTCCAAAAGCACTGCGGGCACTCGCTTGGCCTATTTGTACTACACCCCTATACCTCATATTTATACGCCAGATTGCCTGAACAGGTCTGCTCAATGGCTTATCGCTTCGACTTGACTGGACGAGCAGGGTTTTGTTGACCAACATACCTCTGCCTTATCCCAGCCAACTGGGGCTTCCTCATCGCAGTCCTGCCTTTGTTCTGTTGGGAAAAAGCCCACGAACGCAGAACTGTTCCCCCTAGATGATATGGACGCTGGTGCTGTAAATTTTCTAGTGGGTCCACAAACTTTGGGCAGAGCGATGTCTGTCTGGGTGGGGTGTGCTTCTTGGCTTCACGGGTTTCTGACTGGAACTGGATTTGGAGGAAGGGGGTGTCTGAAAAAGAAGATTCCTGGGGGGTTGTACTCATAAAGGTCCGTTTATACCTACAGACATCGAACGTGCCAGACACGCGGCGCGCCAGACGCCAACAGACGCCGTTTGTTCACATCTAGGGTACCGTATCAGGCGACAGACACTAGTTATATTTTTGTTGAAAAAGTTCAAACACTTCTTAGTGGAAGATTTATCCAAGAAAAAATGTCTGCACGGTTCCGGTGCTCTCTCTATTCATACTTACGTACAGATATGAACCGCGCAGACAAAATATTCTTTCCGCGAATACTGGCCGGGTAGGGCCCGTGTGTGTCCACGTCTGCGCGGTCGTGTTACGGTAGATGTAAATACTGTATAGAAAAATATTATTTTGTCTGGCGCGGCGCGTGTCTGGCACGCTCGATGTCTGTAGATATAAACGGACTTGAAACCACCCAGTTAGGCAGGACTTATATTTAATTCAACAATTCAGTTGGCTTGATTGCAATATTCGACTACAAATGGTTAAATTATACAATAACTATGTTTGTTTAACACAATTATACACAAACATCTGTTAATTTACATCTGCGGTATTAATATAGTAATACTTAGTAATAATAATATAGTAATGTATAGTACTATAGTAATGCATAGTGATAATATTTTAATAATATAGTATTCTTTTTAAGCATTTTGCAACTACGAAGCGGTAATTTATAATTGCTCACTTTTTGAACCGAGTTCTAAAGATTCTTGAGCGCTTGATACTTCTCAGCCTGAGTCCGAGACCGACTCCAAATCTCCATTCGTTGTGTTATTTTCCAGAGTTAAGTTTACAACAAAACAACTTTCTTAGGCTGCGGAGTATTCACCATTACCGAACATTTACGATTTTCTTCTATTTACTTGTGTAATCTTTTTGTTCTGCAATACTGTATAATTTGTTCCTTTGGTGGATGGATAAAAATTACTTTCTTTAAGTCTTGTGCACATTAGGACTTACGTTTTGCTTATCACCCATTCTAGGGCGATGTTGAGAAGCATTGGGCCAGTCCATGCCCGTGTCTAAGAGCTTGTCCTGCTTTGAATATTTATTTTACTTTCGTTTTCGCCTCTTAAGATGTGGTCAATCCAATTCCATTCACCCATTGGCTCAATTAGGATGTGGTCAATTTGATTATTTATTACCCCGTCTGGCCTCCGCCACACATTTTTGTGTGGGAACATTGTTGAACTTATTACCATTGAGTTCAAGCTAGCAAGATCGACCAATCTATAGTACTACCATTGTCATTGGTGGCGATGAGTCCATTCTATACATGACTAAAATATTTAAGACACTTGGACACAACTGATTAACTTGAACGTCGTGATTTTTATATTTTAAAAAATTTTACAATATAATAATTTAAAACAATTTAGTATATTATTTTATTTAATTAAAAATAATACAATTCAATGTTTTTTTGTTTATTTTAGACTATAAACGAGAGACGTACCCGACTCGAATGTATACTGAAAGTTCTATTAAGAAAGCAAAGTATGCTACTAAATGGAAAACCAGTTGATCTATCCTATTTACTAACTGGCCGAGGAGCAAGACAAAGAAGAGCAAATGCAGCTAATGTGCCTACTTGAACGTTATAAATAATTTGAATATTTATTTCTATTATGTTTTTATTTATTAACTACTCAGCATGCTTTCTGTATATATGTTTAACTATTTTATCTTAAAGTGAATATTGTATTCAAATAAATTGTAAGCACAATTGATTGTAAATATGAATTGGTACGATTAATTAATTATACTCATGCTCGATTTATGAACTTCTTTTATTGTTACGTATTACCCAAGTTGATGTTTATTTTTTTCAGAATTGTCAGGGTTTGATTTGTTTTCCCTGTAATTGTATTGTTGTTCAAAGTTTCTTCAACTTCTGTTTGGTGCATTATAGTATGTTCAAATATTCAGTTGGTGCATTAACTGATCCCAGTTTTTCGTATTTTGTTTTTTGGCCAGTTTTTTTTTATCAAAGTTCTCTTTTCGATAATACTATAAATATCCCGAGGAATAAAAGTTAGTTTTGAATTTTAACTATTTCGTTTTTTTATTGCAATTAGTATTGTGACTTTTTGGTCAGCGGTATTTTCAATATTTTCTTGTTTTACATGTTCGTAATTCAGAACTTTCCAACTTGAATTGAGCTTTCACTACTTGGTCTCAGTATTCTTAAGATATTCCTATATATTTGTGATAAAATAAATTATCAAATCAAAAGTAGCTGATGTGACCATGTCCAAATACGCCTATCACATGTGAGATTTTATTACAAGAACCAGACACTGTTTTGTTTTAGGATAGAGTAAACCCGGAATCTCCCCAATTACAAATAGATGCTCTAATTTAGATATCTAAAGCGTTTCTGGTAGGTTATTATAGTTTACCTTAATATCCATATTCAAATTTCAACGCTACAATGGGCTGTACTATTTAGGGGTAAAAAAAGTAAGTAAATATTTGTCATACGTAGAAGTCCAAATATTGACTATGTATTTATTTTTTTAGAAGTTACGGTGCGACTGATTGCTGAAGACAACGAAGAAAGCCACAAACTAAACAAAGGGTTTGGAAAATCTAACGGCAATATATCGGCGAAGTTGGGCGAAGTGCTTCTCGAAGTTTATCGGAGTCCGAAGTGCGTGACTTACTCGTGCAACCTCGCGGGGAGCTCAGTCGCCCGGCACCCCGCACACCTCGAGTCCTTTGACTCGAACGCTAAAACCGGCAAGATGCCCGAGGGAAAGTAAAGTTACACAAAGTGAATCTAAGCTGGGGCCGCATTTGGTTTCTCGAGTCGATATCGACTTCTGTCGATAAATGAAAATTGGCATTTGGCAACACGATATCGACAACGTTGTCGTCTCTTTACCTGTCGATAAAGACGTTTGAAGTTTATTAAAAAGCTAAATTTATGCATACAATAAACTTTCAACAATTTCTATTTTAATTAAATTACGTGGTTTGCTGCACTTGGAGTAATATCACACAATTTGATGGTTTTGTATGGCAGCGCTTATCTGTCGATTTGGTCGTAATGCCAAATATGAAACTTAGAGAAAATCGAGAAGCTTTTTTTGTCGAGTCGATCCATCGACTCGAGAAACCAAATACGGCCCCTGCTCTCGACACTCTCGACGTCGACTAACTTCGATCAACTTCGCGAGTATTGTAGTGCAGGTTTTATTATCTATAGCGGGCTAAAAAAAGGTTCATCTTCAATCGACAAATTTAAGCAGCATTGGACGCGACTGCTAGAACCTTCTGTGTAAACCACATGTCCTCGCCGATCTTTTTCATTATTCCCTTCTCGATGGTACCTTTTGATCTAAGGCTTGTTGCAATACGTTGGCTCTTATGACAACCAAATGGCATGTGCCTCGGCACTTAAAATAGCAGAACATAACGATTATAATTAGTGATAGCCTGGAGTGAATATAATAAACGACAAGAATGGACGCTCAGATTCCAGAGATTGTGTGTGTTGGACCATGTCTAACAGATGTCAAACCAGATTGAGTAAGGTTCAAAGAATCGCTTGACTTTGCATCATCGCCGACTGCACCTTTGGGACTCTGATCAGCTTCGAATCGTGCCATCTGGGAATAAAGATATTTGCCGTAAGTGCTGCGGTGAGAACGTATGGTCACCTAAGCAAGGTCTCGGAGGAACACTATCAGGGGCCTTATTCTCTCTCTATTACAATACTCAAATTCTTTTTACTCGAAACTAAAATGTTTCCGTATTCCCTACTGCTAGAAATGTCCTCGAAAGAAAACAAAATAAGTACAAGAGGTTTCAGTTGTGTCGCCTATACCTAATATTTTATAAATTGTTCGATTACCCTTGAGTTTCCGAGTAAAAATCTAACTATATTGTTGCAGTTTAGTCAGTCTTGTAATAGAGAATACCATTTTGGCACTTTCGGTAGAAATTCTCACAATATTGTAATAGAGAATAAGGCCCCAGATAATGGCCCCTGTGCTGAAAGTGTTTGGTGACAAGTCGTTTGAGTTGAAGAAAGTGACGTTTCAGTCGAATAACGAGTTTTAGCACAGGGGCCTAGAGTGGAAGTGCTAAGTTAAGTTTAGTTTTGATGAAAGTCGTAATTCGACTGAAACGTCTTCAGCTCAAACGACTTGTCACGAAACAGGACATGACTTTCAGCACAGGGGCCTGCATAACCACGAGGATCTCAAATTTTAAGCTCTTTTCAGTGATCATAAAAGATCTGGGGTCTCCGTACGATATTACGGGTTGAACTCGTATGAAACGAATGGTTCCAAACATAGATGGACGTTCAGTTGGACGTCCAGCTAGAGAAACCTAAAAACAGTAGCTTTTGTAATGAAGTATACAATATTTTAGCATGAATCTACGAATGTAAGCAAGGTCTATGGTAAGAGGTGGATTATTATTTTTTCTGACCATGGCAATCACAACGAATAGATCCTATAGATCCCGGGTTTTCTTATACTCGACAAAAACTTGACAAGTCCGTTTATTGCTGTGCTAACTAACTAAATAATTACTCCTTAAATCCCTCGTGGGACATAGGGCTGTGCATCACCATCTCTCGCCTGGTCCTCTAATCTAATCGGTTCCTTTCTGTGGCGTGTAGCAACGTGACCAGACAATTTTAGCCGCAGCAATCTATTAGACATTGCTTGATTTGAAGAGAATAGAATATGGAGGTTTGGATTATTGCTCCAGTAGATGTCGATGCACCTTACGTTTGAACTCGAGAATATTTTACGTCTTTACTGACGACAAACGGACAAATTTAACTCGAATTCACATTGGGGGATACCATTTTCTTATTTCGGAATTTCATGACTTTTCAATCGCACTCCAGGATAACCCCCTGACTGTGGAAGATTGCTCTACAGTCGAGTTGATCTATTGAAAACTGAGCTGCTAGACCATAGTGTAGCGCAAATGCCCGAGCAAACTAGTCTTGTATTGCCGAAAAAATGTTGGTATGCAGACAGGGAGTTTTTTTCAGTAGGGCAGTCGCCAGTAAGTTGGTTCAATGTGTCTATGGAGGACCAAAAGCTGCCCTCTTTGATAATTTTGATAGTGCAGTTTTGTAACTTGTCAAGTTAAGTTTGCGAGGCACCAGTGAGTCGTATTGGAGCTAGAGCCTTATGTGAGCCATGCTTAAAAGTATGATTAACATTAATAAGTGCAGATTGGCAAATAGGGTTGAAATTACATGTGGCAGTTCTGAACCAGCGTACAGAAAAAAATGTTTAACAATATATTTCAATATTCGTATTTCAAATTGCGAGTAGCTTGTATGTACCAGTGTATGTAGATTAGGGTGGCCCTTATTTTTACAAGTTGGAAATTTCTACATGCTAACCCCTGAAATGGTTTTCTACTATGAAAAAACAATTCTCCAAAAATGTCATCTCAATTGATTAAAATTAACCCGTGCCGAAAACGCAGTAACGATTGTTATTTGAGAAGAATTTTTATTAACAAGAGTTGAAGAAATCGACATATTTCAAACAGAGCAAATACGTGTTAGCACGTCCTGCGCACTGCCAAAAGAAAACAAAAGACGTGTATACACGTCCTCAGCAGTTAACGTGTTATGGCCCGAGCGCACTACCAAGTGCCTGCAACTTGCTTTTTTAGGCAGGCAACAACAAGCATGTTTGTGCTCTTTTACGATCACAAAAAGTACGGGCACAAACATGCTTGTGTCGTGTGGACGGGCCATAAAGTCAGTAACTGTCTTCAGTTAGACGAATAAGGTTACATAATAAGTCGGACGTTCCTAGTAAGCTGAAAAAGCCTGTAATAGAGTTGTGTTTTGTTAGTAGAAGTACCTTATGACATATAGGAAGTCACTTTTAAAGAGCATCCAAACTTATCAGGAACGTGCCCGGGACGTTAGATTTTTACTCCGGCCCGGACACGGACATGTGTGAACGATTCATACAAAATGTACGCACCGATATTTTTTTGAACCCCTGACGGAACACTGATATGTGTGGATACTCCTTTATTCGTTCACACGTGTCCGTGTCCGGGCACGGTCTCGTTCACACATGACAGAACACGGCCCTGTGACGTCCCGAGCACGGCCCTGATATGTGTGGATATTCCTTCAATATAAGTCGTATTATTTTTGCGCAGTCTTGTTGGTTTTTTCTGTTTGTGTATTATCTGCCATGGCTTCATCTTCGAAGAGAACTTCGCGAAAAGACTGTAATTTATTTAATTGGGAATTATTCGCCTCAAATTATTGGCAAAAAGTCGTCAAAGAGAGAAGTGTTAAAAGTTTTATTTTTTAATTTGCGTGAAGTACAATTAAAGTTACAAGATGGTGCACGTTTAGCGATTCGAGAAACACTGTTGTTTTGGAAGAAGGCGAGAATCCCAACCCATAGTGAGAACTGTATACCAAAATTGAAAAAAATTGTATCAAACGTGGCGAGACATTCAAAAGTATGCAAGTATGACTCGAGAGCAGAAATCTGCCAAACAATTAGAGAAAGAAAATAAATTTGTTAGTAAAATTGACGATCTTTTCGATATCGCTGCGGAAAATGCTTTAACTGCAATGAAAAATTTAGAAGATATCGAGTTTTTAAGAAAACAGCGAGAGAAAGGAAGGCCAGGGTACATATTCGGTATTGATAAACAGTTGGCAGAGCAGAAGTCGAGATCGCTTGAGCGTACTCACAGAGCTGAAAATTATAAAAAGAGAAAACTTGAGGAGTTGGACGAACTGAGTGAGTTTTTTCTCCGCGTTTTCGGCACCGGGTAAACTGTACCAATTCAGCTGAAATTTTTATATGATTATTTTTTCGTAATTAAGAATCATTTTAGGGGGTAGAAACACAAAAAATGTAAAAAAAATCGCTCATATAAGGGCCACTCTAATATAGATGGTAGTTTTAGTCAGTAGGATACATGAACGAATGTACTTTTTGGTCGGGATTTTCTTTGTAACTTTATCCAACTATATTACAATTTGTGTTTTCGTTTTTTCTTGAAGGATCTGTGAGGAAAGTATTCCTGAAATGATTTGTAATTTATTTTGTTATATAAATTTTAAGATCACAATAATCAAACTTACGCTATTACATTCTCTACAGTTTTAAAGAATAATAAAAAAGGGAAGCATGATAAAAACAAAACAAATTAAAATATGTAAAAATTTTATTAAATTGCTTAATAATGTATTTATAACTAATTTTCTTAATACATATATCAGTTTATAAAATATATTCCCATAAAACTAATATTAGGCAAAATATTTAAGTACCATATTACGATTATAACTAAATAAAAAAAAATTATAAATTAAAACACGATTTTAAAGTGGAATTTTTAAGTGTTTACAATTTCCTTATATAATTTCAAATCGCATAATATTATCCAAAAATTTGTACTTCAGTTTTTTTTTATTCTTCTAATTCAAAATGTAAAACAATGACCGTTGTTTTATTTAACAAATGTTTGTTTTTTTTAAATCACAGAAAATTGCTTTTGAAATAAATGTTAATCAAAACAAAATCAAATGGTTTTTTTAAGAAATAATGCAAGAATCGATCGATGAATAAAGCTTAGGAAATAAAACTAAAATCTATTCTTAAATTCGATTATATTATTTACAATTGTGCTCAATATGAGCTACAGTCTTGATATTGCCTCTTCAATGGCACATTTTAATAATGTATGTATGTATATATCCAGTGTTTATTAAGTAGTCTTTTCGTTGGAATACGCATTTAGTTAATAGTCTTTAACCGATTTTAATTATAATATGTTATTTAGAGCTACGTAAATAAATTATGAAAAGCATTAGTTCAAGGAAGTAGCATGTGTGTGTGTCTGGTGGATTTTATTATAGACGAATATGGCAAAATATCGGCTTATTTTTAACTATTATTTATCTCTTAATAGGATGGCAAATGTGTTATTTTTTTTATCATTTATAGGCAAGCAAGTTTAGACTTTATGTCCAGTTTCCGTTTGTTAAGAATCAGCCAAGTTGATCTTGTTTTTGTTTTGAATTTCTACTGTTAGAATTGGCGTAGTCTTTCATTGACCAGACTGTTTGCCAATAGATGATACTAGTTTGTAAATAAATTACTGTTATCCTATTATTAGGTTTATCAAGTAACAACTTTGTATAGAGAACATGTATAGGGAGGGAACATCTTCTAAATATCTAAGTAAAGTTATAGTCTAGTGAACTGGCCCAAAGTGAATCTTATTAAAACTACAACAAAACTTTCCGTAGTAAGTAGAATACTAGCGTCTAATGGGGAGTGACTTGATGGCGCGGTTCCTCGGATATGACGATTCCCACTTGTCACTACCAATTTCCCACTACGACGTTTAAGTGGCAAAATCCAGCGAAAAGAGGAAAACGAATGCAATAGGTGAGAGGGTGCACACCCTTCAAAGCCTCACAAACTAAAATGAAAAGTTAACGTGTCGAGAGCTACATGATAATGGGTCGTTGGTTCGCTTAACGATATCCTCGGGGCACCAGGCGCGCTCAATTGTATAATACCTTATCCAAATAAGGACGCTCTGTCAGGATAGAATTTACCTTTCCTTTTTGGTTTTTTTTATCGAAGACTAGAGCTCAGGGAAAGCCCTTTGCACTGTGGACAATCTATTTTTTCCGTATAGAGTGCAATGTCGAAAAGCAAGCTCTAGTCGATAGATAGTGAGGGGTAAGAGAGAAGTGAAGGAAGGAACTGCCACAACCACCTACTTCCAACCATTTCTATCGCGACTCGGGCATTGGGCAACGAGAAACAACTCGCTGGAGTATTATGCCTCCTGAAACGAGTTGAATCCCATCAACCAACCGATGAAATACGCTGGTGCAGCGGGGCAGTGCTAGCGGAAGGCTATGACAGGAGGAATGAGGGATGTAAGGAGGGAAGAAGCAAGATGGTGGGAAAGGCAAAGGACCGTGGTGCTGCCGGGATTCGAACCCGGGACCTCTGGGATGGTAGCCAGGCGCCTTACTCCCTAGAATACCGAGGCCCCTACCATACTCATGGGACTTTTATGGACCAATTACATTGCATTCATCGTTCCGTATCTGGTATTGGAGCAACCACCAGTTTAGTGGAGAGAGCCCTTGCCGATCGGCCTTGGATGAAACAGCGAATAGTGGAGGTCCGCGCATAAATTGGCCAACTCTATGCAGTAGAAAGGATGTCCGGGCACTTGTTCGCTTGAGGCTAAGGACCCTTGTTGGCTTGATTGCTGTCCCTTAACGCGGCTAAGGAATTTTTGGACCGAGAAAGAAAGGATGCCAGGACACTTGTTATGTAAGGGCAATTGTTGGCTACACTTGTTGGCTTGATGTCAGAACACTTGTTGGGTTGATCACTAGACAGATCAGGGCGAATCCACATTGAGTCGGCGTCTGGAAAACTGGACCATCGCTCGGTTTCGAAGCAGATAGTTATAAGCTCAAGGCCCATGGAAGATTATGGTAAACAGGTGGAAGAAAACTGTATAGTCTCCAAAGCATGCTTGCCTGTACACGATTTACAAATATCAATAACCTATTTTAATAAGTAGCTCACCAAGTAAAAATACTGCTTGTTCTAATGAAAACTTATTGACTTTGCAATACTATAACTACTTACTTGCGCCGTGATCTTTCAGTTATTGTTCTAATCGGCTATTTGTTCTCTTTTTGCCTGATTTCAATATCACAAATGCCTTAGAATTTCTCATCATCAATTGTTCTAAATGTTTTATGATTATTAAGACCATGAGAATTTCTTTTAATTGTTCCCGTTTCACAATCTAACAAATTATTAGCTAAAGCTTTAGGTGTGTGATTGCTAGGTATGTTATTTGCTTTAACTAAGGTGCCATGTACATTCGTTAAGTTCCGATTGGCAACTGTGCCAGAGTTGAAACTTGGTTGTCGTTTTGTTTTTTGTTTTGGCTCCAGGATCTGGAAAATAATTTTTTATTTAATATAATATTTACAAATTACAAATTTGAGAAAAAACTTACATCTTTTGTGGGTAAGCTCGAATATGCATTTGGCTGTGAATCATAACTTGGTGAATTTGATGATCGTTTAAATTCGTTCTTAAAATTCTTTATTCTTTTTGGCTTAAGAAAAAAGTATGTGCATACTATAGATAAAATAGAAAACACTAACGCTGTTCCAAGTAATGAAGCCCATATAAACGCAGAGCTGTGGTAAATACCTGAGAATATAATCGTTTAGAAACTGGGTGTAAAGTTTAATATAAATTTTCTTAACATACCTTCATTGATTGGTATACAATTGCTCTCTTCAAAATCATTCCCTATACATTCCTGTGGGCTAGGATTATCAATCAAACATTTTCGATATCTTACTTGCTTTCCGTTTTCAGCACAAAGTGACCATTCAGACCAATTTGTCCAATGTGCACACGGTTGCATATTGCATGCCCTCGCCATACGGGTTTGACCCTCACACGGTGTTCTATCGCATAATTTTACTCGAAACTGTTGACCGCCACCGCACGATGTGTTGCAGGGGCTCCACTCACTCCAAATAATATCATCTCCATTATCAGCTGATCTAAAATAAATTTTGTATTTAGACTTAAGTTTTACTCAGAGAAATAAATTCTCGACTTACCTTAAACATGTGCTGTTTTTACAAACTCTCGTTTCTTCTTTATACAGACTAAGCCTCAATGAATTTGAATCTGTTGTTGCAGCTTTACAGGAAAATCTGAAGCGTTTTTCAGTTAACTCATTATTATTTGCCGATTCGTTGATTTGAGTGAGCCACGGAGTCCATGAGCTTAATTTTTTCATTTCTGGACATGGATGAGTATTGCAAAGTTCATATTCTATATGGCATCCAGAGCAATCAAGTCCACCATTCTGAGGTTCCGGATCATTGCATTTGCGTCTTCGTATTTTAAAACCACCACCACATTGGGAACTGCATTCGCCCCATGATCCCCAAGGACCCCATCCACCATCTATCGGTGTTTGTTTTGGGACAGGACAAGGTGGCAAATGCGAGCAATAAATTTCTGATCGATCAGGACCAACACAAACTCTTCCACCATGCGCTGGTTTTGGATTACCACAAGTTCTACGACGAGTCTTAACCGCTACACCACAAGTCTGGGAACAGGCTGACCAAGCACTCCATTCTGTCCAACCTCCATTAACTGTGCAATTCATTACAGCAATATCAATGCCTTTACATGACTTACCACCGTTCTTTGGTGATGGATTGTTACATGTTCGCTTCCTGCATAGGCAAGAATCTACGTTCGAAGCGAAGTCTTCACTTGGCAAATCATTTGATTGAGCACATTTGAACCAATCTGACCAGGAAGACCAGCCCCCATCGATTGGCGCGGTGAGTATTGGACAATCGGTTGCATTTTGTATCCAATATTCTAACGTATCGAGAGCACGCGGAGGAGGCGTACATGCTTCTTTCAACTCATCCCATCCACAATACGGATCCATAGCATTCAAACACGATGCTTTCGAAACATGTCGCTTACAATGCTGTGCCGGAATTTTTAGAAATGATTTCTCAGTACCAATGTACAAGGATTCAGTTCCTTTTAAAAATTGCATAACATGTATTCCAATGCTGGAACTTTCTTCCGGTTGCCACATTTCAATAACACAAGTCTTTTTAGTCACTGGTAATACCGAGATTTTTTTAACAAGTCCTGATTCTGTTGCCACGTATAACACATGCATGTCGAGGTAAAATTTTGTTGATACTATATCAAGTGATATATGCGAAAGTCTTTCAAGTTGAGAAATATACAGAGGGTTGGATGTTGTTGGTTGAATTGCTTTGTCCATCATTTGATATCGAGAAGATTCCAACAAGTGATTATGACGGGCACTTACTGGTCCGTCCACTGATTTACACTCAAAATGGCTTCTATATGAGGTATCTACACTTTCCCAAGTAGATCCGATATTTTCTTGATATTTAAATGGTCCTGAGAAAGCTAAATTTATAGCCGATATGTTATAAGCGCAGACAGCGGAGCCATGTACACTGTTTCTGTAATAAAATGAGGACGTTATCACTATATACTAGGTTATGGATTGACAATATACGTACATTGGAGTTGTGAATGTTGCATAAAGTATATTACTTTCTGCAGAATATGTAATGCCTTGAACTTCATTAAAATAAAATGGATATTCCCCAGGGATTGAGCAATTCAGTCGGGCTTTCAAGAAAGATGTCCAGTTATCCTTTAGGATGTGTTCTCCACCTGGATCTGATTTGCAAACACGTGCTATTCGTGAGTATACGGCCTGTAAATTGTTTCGTTAGTATTAAAGTATAATATTTGAAGAGTTTTAATATATTTACCTTTCCGCAATTGATGTATTCAACCGCTGTTTCACGAAAAACGAAATATACAAATTCACCGGCTTCGAAGCTACCAACAAATTGGGGATTGTTTAACCATTTTGAATTGTATTGTTGGGAACGGAGTAATCTGCTAGTATCCTAAAAATAGTAGAAAACAAGTCTTTAAGTTGGGCTTTAGTTGTTTATAGTTTGTGAAATTACTAAACAAAAAATGTAAAAAGTTCACATCCTTTAGGACTCTCAGATATGCCCAACCCCTGGCTTAAATGTGTTGCTGGTCTACAGTTTCAATGTACCACCACCGGAAAGAGTTTCTTTTCTGGCTATAATATGTAAGAGAAGGCCGAAGATAGCCTCTACGGCTTCTAAAATACTTTGCAGTTTTTTCAGCCGTGTCTTCAAGTTTAATTCTAGACAACCACACTAGAGCAGCGTTAATTGCCATGGTCGTATAGAACCATGGCATGTATTTCGAATTGATACCCCAGGTTTTGCCAGTATATTCACCGCAAGTCCGCAAGAGATGGTTTGGTTTAATGAGTTGAGAGTTTCTAGTGAACTTGCTATGTAGAATTATCCCTTGGTATTGTGCTTCAATTGAGAACTTTGAGGTTTCACCATTCAAGGTTCTGGATTCAGTTTCCATCTCGTTGTAAATGGTACAGGTATTTTTTTGTCGTTGTTACAAAATGCACCAGTTGTGACCCAGATTCAGGGCAATTTGTTATCACGATGCAATTAACCCAGCATTGAGCGTTGAATCCTGGCGAGTTTAATTTCTCTAGTAGTTCATAACGACCATAACATACCATAAGGGTAGACTCGATGAACGAACTTGTCCTGGCAGGCACTAGGAACTAAGATTTTGGCATGGTGAATGGTGATAAAGGCTTATATGATCATATCTGACTGTTGCAAATCTTCAATCAATTAGGTCTAGAATAAATAGACACCGCGGCCAGTTTAGACCTATTGTGCACTTAACGGAAAAGGTCGTCAGCCCTCTGGAAGAAGGTAAGGTCTCTTATTGAAAAAGACCAAACCTGAGCGGGGCTCTCTCTTATCCGGCATTACTCCCAGATATTTGACTAAATCTGAGTACTCATCTGCCATGCCCTGGATACAAATAGGACTTAGGCCCTTTGTAACGTTTAGAAAAAGGGGCCAGGATAGCCTTATTTAGATTGATATATAGGCTCTCCCTGGTAAATCATTTTTGAACTTCTCGGAGTACTGTTCTCATGACCTCTGACATGGGCAAGATAAACTTCCCCGAGGCAATGATGGAAAGGTCATCTGCATAGCCGACGACATCGACTTCAGGGGCCGTATTTGGTTTCTCGAGTCAAATGGATCGACTCGACAAAAAAAGCTTCTCGATTTTCTCCAAGTTTCGTATTTGGAATTACGACCAAATCGACAGATAAACGCTGCCATAAAAATCTATCAAATTGTTTGATATTACTCTAAGCGCAGCAAACCACGTATATTTAATTAATATAGAAATTGTTAAAAGTTTATTGTATGCTTAAATTTAGCTTTTTAATAAACGTCAAACGTCTTTATCGACACGTAAAGAGACGATAAAGTTGTCGATGTGTTGCCAAATGCTAATTTTCATTTATCGACAGAAGTCGATATCGACTCGAGAAACCAAATACGGCCCCAGATTCATGTTGTTTGGTCAGAAGTTCGTCGACAACCAGTGACCAGGGGCCGTATTTGGTTTCTCTACTCGATATCGACTTCTGTCGATAAATAAAAATTGGTATTTGGCAACACGATATCGACAACGTTATCGTCTCTTTACGTGTCGATAAAGACGTTTGACGTTTATTAAAAAGCTAAATTTAAGCATACAATAAACTTTTAACAATTTACATTTTAATTAAATATACGTGGTTTGCTGCACTTGGGGTAATATCACACAATTTGATGGTTTTGTGTGCCAGCGCTTATCTGTCGATTTGGTCGTAATGCGAAATATGAAACGTAGGGAAAATCGAGAAGTTTTTTTTGTCGAGTCGATTCATCGAAATACGGTCCCAGAGCAGCGGGGACAAAACTCAATCGTGAGGGGAGCTCTTAATACCCTGGATACTAATGGTGGAGCTACTCAACATAGAAGAAATGTCATGCTATACAAGCTTGGCATTTATCTAGTAAATTGTGTGGGGATTCAGATTTGCGAGAGCCAGTGCTCTAGAAATAGAATCATAGCCACTGTTATCGAAAGTGTTTTCAATGTCGAGAAACGAACATGAGGCCGTTTCCTTAGCGAGGAGGGCTCTCTCGATTGTGCTGACTAGGTGTTGTAAAGCAACCTCTGTTGATTTACCCTTTGAGTAAGTGAAGTGAACTTTTCCATAGTTTTCAAAAGTAAAAAGATTAAGGCTGATAGGTTTATATGATTTAGGGAGCTCAAGGGGCCTGCTGTGTTGTTTAGGGATAAAAACCACTACGATGGTTGGAATGTATCGCCAATTGAAGCTGGCACTAAAGAGACAGACTAGGTTGTTGAGAATCAGCTCGACGCAATTCTGTAGGATTCACGGGAAAATGTTGTCTCCTCCCGCGGAGTTGTAGGGCGGCCAGTTCCTAATTAACCTTGTTTCGGTCGAAGATGTTCCCAGGGACACTCCTGGAGTGGTCTTATGACTGTACCCAACATCCAGGAGAGAAACGGTTTGGAGAATCAACCCTAGAAAGTGCTCGCCAAGAAGGCATCTCAGTGTTTCTTCCTGGTTGGGGATGTATGAGCCATCCTAATTTTTAAAGAGGAAAGATGGGTTAGCCATAAATAAATGCTAGCATGGTAGTGGGAGTTTATGATTATGAATGGTATCTCCTTAAAGAAGTGCTAGTTTTTTTGTTAGCCTCATATAAGAATCATGGTAAAGCCACAAAATATATAAAAGAAGAATCAACTACAAAATTCCGGCAACTAAAGTAACATATTTAAATTTACCTGTGAAATATCAATTCCCAATATTGCTGAATCTGATCCAGAAAAGTCTGTTGGTGAGCCAACAAATAATTTTCCATTTTCTGTCATTAATGTTGTTATATTTGCATTAGGATTAAAAGGGCATTTGCCTACACCTTTATCATATCCTATAACACTAAGATTTTCCATCTAAAACAATTAGAAACATTATTTGTAAATAAATGTAAACAATAATGAAGTGAAAACAATTACCTGACGCCATGAGCAGCTTGGACTAAATGCGTACGTTCCACAGGCGTACAGTTGATTCCCATAGCTTTGCAGGACCTTGATGTAATTTCGACAGTCCTTGTCAGTTTGACCTTTTCTTTGACAGAAATCTATCATTTCTTGCGTTGCTTCCCAAACAGCAACTTCTCGTGGTTGTAGGCTAAGTGACATTCGGTATAAAACATCTCTAGAAATATGAAAAGAAAAAATTGTTTCGTTATTGAGAGTTTATGCGATTTTGTTGAAGGAATTTAGACGATAATATATTTTTGCTTGCATTAGAAATATGTGATTTCTCTAGGTTTGAAAGAAATTAGATTTTAACATTATAAGCAGTATTACAATCAAGAAAAATTAACAACAATTAAAAAGTGACTGTATCGCCTCATTTTCCGAATAAATACACCTTCATAAAATTCATTAAGCCTGATATTTCAGTGAGATGAAGCCATAGCAGGAATTTGTTTCTTTTAATAACATAAAAAGTAAATAAAAAATCTCTTAAAAATAATCCACGACGATTGTGAAAAGGTAGATTTTAATTCCATTGCTATTAACTTGTTTACATTTCAGATACTTTCGATTTTAACTTCTCACCTTATGTAGCAAAGTCAAACATTTCAGAAAAAACCATTTCGAATTTTGGGAAACTGAAAGGGGATTGACATGTTTTGTTATAAAAGAAGAAAACCTTTTTTTTGGTGTCTGTCTGTTCGTCCGTCCTTCCCATTTTTTGTGAATAGACTCTGCGCGTCTTGAAGATGTTGACCAACTCAGAAGTCTTCGTTATGATACATGCGCTTGCAAGGTCAAAGAATCGCTTTAAACATCTTCTTTTGGAGGAAATAAATTTAAGAAATGAGGTTTATTTTCTTGATTCCAGTTTTGGGTTAAGTTTAAATCGAGCTAAACTAATTCTTGGATTTTCGAAGGGGTTTCTTAGTTAATTCACTGAAATGAGTTTGATCGAGGGTAGAGATGATCACCCATAAACACAAATCAAATTCAGTCTTTCTTTATTATTTTTTAAATTTTTCTGTGCTTTAGAAAAATGCAGAAAATTCAAGACTTATATCGGATACCAAGCCCCTTTGCTTTCTGCTATTTAAAGAAAGAAACCAATAAGACCTTTATCACCTCAAGGACATTAGAAACACTTTTATCAAAAGGCGTTTTCTGTTTTGTTGTGACACGCAAAGCTTTTCATTTTTTTACATTCATTTGCATAAAATCTGCAGGTGATAAGTGATGCGTTTTTAGGCCATTATGCTAAAAACCGGTTGAGCACAGGGGCAAATTCTGGTGGAATGTGGATGAGCCGGAAGTCCGATTATTTAAAATGTTTTTCGCTTCAGTTGGGTCTTTGGAAAGAAAAATGTTATAAAATTGCAAAATATGTTTATTGGAGGGAAAAAATTATATGGATGCCAAATAGCATAGCTTGAGATTAAAGGTCAAAAATGATTTATCCAGTAAATTATAGAAAATGCTGGTGGAAGCTTCTAAAGTTGTCTATATTGCTTTCGAGCAGGTATCTCAAATTAGACACGATCGTAATTATTATTATATACCTTTTTATTGCATGAATATGTTTTGTTAATTTGATTCCAGTTAAATCATTTATATATCTTTATAAACGTCCTGCCATACTTTTTGGTTTTAGTTAAAAATGAAAAGTAAAAAGCAACATTGGTATTTCTTTTATTTGGAAACGAAGCGTTAGGATCACCCTTTGTACTACTAATCTGTCATGTCTTTCAGGTCATGTTGCAATGCATAGTAGTAAGCTCAGTTTGAAGGATAGAGGAGAGATAGGATGAGTAGATGACGATGAATTTTACGTTTGAACTCTAAAGGCCCGTTTACATCCAAAACGCAAAGTGGAAACCTTCGTGCAAGAGAAAAGCATACAAATGTATGTGCGATAAAAGAGCTCCAGAGCTGCGTTTCCACTTGGCGTTTTGGATGTGAAATGACTTTAAGATGTTGTACGAGTTTGGAAATACTAACTGCGGACGATTGCTCCACAATGGAGTTGTTCTATTTATCAACGAACTCCTAGACCGTAAAGTGCGACAAAAGGGGAACTGGACGGTATGAGAGAGAGAGTGAGCTGAGCGGTCTAGTTGTGTTGCCAAAAAAATACTGCGATGTCGGCAGAGTGCGGTAATTTCAGTGGAACAGTGGCTATAGTAATAGTGTTAAAATTTGGTCAAGACTGCCACAATCTTACAGTTGCTCAATGCGTCAATGGTGGCGAAAAAGATGCAATCTACCCGTTTTAAGGCGCGGTTTTGTACCCTCTCACGCCAGGCTAAGGTGATTTTGGAGCCGCTAGCCAAGATGAAAGGACTTGTACATTGCAGCCCGCGTAGCTGGCTGAGCTGGTTGAGATGCTTGTTTGGCGATTTGGAATACGTGATCTTTCCACCGCAGATCCTCAGTTAAAGTTAACCCTAGGATGTTAAGAGAGCGGGCCAGCCGGTAGATTCCCTTTCCACTGTGACAGTACTTTGTTTTAGAGGCGTTAAATTCGACACGATTCTTCGGCGCTTATCTAATATTGTCGAATGCGTAAGAGTGATGTAGAGTACCGTCAGAGCAGATCATTAATAAAGATTAGAAAAAATGCGAATGATAGAATTGATCCTTCAGCCGAAATTGTGTAGGGCTTACATTTTAGATTCGACGCCATCCAGTAGTATCTTGAATGAACCGCCAGAGAGAAAACTCTTACTCCAGTTCCTTAGAACTAAGTTTATACCAATAACTTGGAGTTTAGTCAGCAGAGCAGGGTGCCATACTCTGTCAAAAGCCTTGGAGATATCTAAAGCAACCAAACCAGACCCGCCAAAACGATGGGTACTTTGGTTGAGATGCTCGATTAAACACATAAGGAGGTCACCAGTAGACATTTTTGGTAAAAAGCCGTACTGCCTATCGTGTAGAATTTGGTCCGACTCTAGATAATTCATCAGTTTTATATTGATTATTGTCTCCATGATTTTGGAGAGAATAGGGGTGATTGCTATTGGGTAGTTAGACAAGGCGAAAGGTAAGGCTCATTTCTTACTTAAGTAACATAGGAGAGAAATGGCCAGGCGCAGTGGATTTCAAGTTCTGTGAGATACTTCTGCATTTCGTAAGTGCGTAAGAAAATTTCGTCTATTGGTCCATTGGCTGAGTTGTAAACTCGTGGATGGCGTGTGTCATAGCAGTTTTTCGAGGAGAACAGAGGTGCTAATAAATCGTCTTTGAATTTGCTTTCTGTTATAATCCCTCCCCCTCCTCTTTAAACCAAAGACGGTGTTGTGGAAAATGTCAAATTCTTCTTAATGGAAGTTACCAAGGACCAGAAGTGGATTGGAGAATCTTACTTCTCATCCTATCATCAGATGACGATTTGACTTTCGTGAAGATGGAATTACAGGAGTTTCTCAACTGAATATCATTGGGGGGACGTCTGTACACTGTATGAGTGTTTTTTTAGCTTTGATTACGTTCATGCACTTCTCATTGAACCATTTATATCCACCCGTATGACTTTGGTGACATATAGAGCGGCAGAGTTCGCATGGTTTGGGCAGAAGGTGGGTATGGGAAATTGGCGCTAACTAGGCAGTGGCCCAAATTGCCAAGGGGCCAACTTCGAGGTGTTGGATGAGAAGTAAGAAATAGATCGCGGAGATGGGCTCATTGGCAGGCATTCTTTTTGGACATTGTAAACGTTGAAATAACCCGCAACAATCCTTCCAGGTGGGAAAATCCGGAGATGCGTTAGGAAATGGCAACGAAGGCTAAAGTGGAAGCTGACATTCCAATATTAGGACTTCTATATAGAAAACAGGAGAACGAAAGATTATTTTAATCCAAGATGATTAAAATCGAAAGAAGTAATATTGTACACCTTCTGAAAGGTCACGTCATTCGTAATATACAAGGCTACAAGTGTTTAGGGAAGGTGTGCATCATGGGTATACCTTGATATCGATCTAAATCAAAATCAGAATATGAGTCATATGAAACTGTTAAAACTTTTTGGTAATGCCTAATCTGCAATATTCAGTGGACTCTATGGCCTGTTTCACACGGGACGACGGCCAACCAACAGAAATCGTACGATATTCATGTTTTTAGAGAAGAGGGTGAGAGAGAAAGATGGAGAGGGACGATTTTCCCATCCAACTTTCTCACACGATTTTCGATACGACTTTTTGACAGCGGTGTGGTTGTTGTTGCTTTTGCTGGGAGAAGAAAAGAAATAGAAATGACTTTTGTTTCACTCGGAAAGTACGCAAAAGAGAATTGAAATAAAAGCAACAACAATAAGCTAAAGCTTTTTGACGTACAGTTGGTTGGAAAAATTGGCCGGTGTGAAAGCCCGTACGACTTTTCGTCAAATTTCAAAAGGGAATGGACGATGACAGCAGATTTTGTTGGTTGGCCGTTGTCTCGTGTGAAACAGCCCTATCTAACCATAACGTTTTTGCCTTTGAGGTGTTTATTTTCAAGACTTCTTCTGGAGCCTTTTCGTTTAAACTGGTTAATTTTGTTGTATATGGTCAAAAAGATGGGATAGCAGCATCTGTAAATTATAGCTCAACAAAGGTATTCGACAGGGATCATTGTGTCAGCTCACGCTCATTTAAAGAGGGTTTTCCAATATTTCATGTAGTACAGTAATAAAGGGTAGAGGATAAAGTAAACACTCCTGGTTTACTCCAGAACTAATAACAATAATCGAAAGATGCCGAATCGGACAATTTTTTGGCGACTCCTCTAACGTTCCTTAAAACAGGGGTGCTGACAGCACGCGGTGTTCTCAAGTGGTCGTAATCTAAGTACTAGCCGTGTCCAATGTAACTTGATTTTTGTGATCGAACGAGAACCGGTCTATTCAGAATGCTTATCGATTAAGTGGCTTTTTATTCCAACAGCTCCCATCCAATACTACCGTGGCAGAATGTTGAATTTGGTGAACGAACAGGAGATGCCTTCCTCGCTTATTACGCTTAGACGCAATGGCAGGAGAAAGGGCCGGGATTTTTTTGTAAAGAGGGAAGATAAAAAAGAAGGAAAGTTATCTAGATCGAAAAAATAAATGTAGGAAGGACCATGCCGTGGAGTGGATTAGAACCACGGATCTCTAGGATGGTAGTTGACCGACTTAGTCGTAAGGCTATCGATGCCAACATTGGGTGCGGTCAAAAAGTCAGCTAAATGCGCATTCCGTGAAATTAGTCGTCCAATGCGCAAAAACCACTGTACACAAATTGAACGCGTTTGGTTTAATTTGACAGTGACTGCAAATCAGCTGTGCATTTTTGGCATTCAACATCAAGTGACTGCGCATTTAGCTGACTTTTTGACCGCACCCATTGGGGCTACGTAGACTAGTCATGATTACTATGTAGTAAAACCGACTTTTAAGAAAAGAGGGGTGAAGGGGCGGGGTGAGTATGTCACCCCTTCACCTCTCTCTTCTTAAAAATCGGTTTTACTACATAGTAATTATGACTACTCTACGTAGCCCCATTATGTGCAGAAATTATCGACGAGATCTGTTTGAACGGAAGCCTGCTTTTTCCACTATTGGCAACCCGATCATCGTATTATACAACAATAAAGAAGAAGCTTAGAGGAATTCGTCAATGAATTGCAAAAGGGTCGGATCGAGTAGTATACATTTCAATAATTAATTAATTTGAATTTTTTGAATAAGTAAAGATTTAGTTGAAATACAACATCCAGGTGCGTGGATCCTACTACGAAATCAACTGCTAGTAATTGTCGACTATACTAAATTATATTTGCAGTTCGTATTTTGACCTACCAATGGGCAATGAGTGTGGTCCAACTGACACTATAAACAAATGATAAAGAAACTTACAGACGTAAAGATAATATCTTATAAGCTTTATAAACATAAAATCCGTATTAAAAAAAACAAACTTCTTTCTTAATTTATCTTTAAAGTAATGGTCTCCCCCCACGTCTTTTGTGATTTTTCATGTTAATTTAATAAAATCTTAATTACACATCAATAAATCTACCGCTAGTAAGTTACTTTTCTTGTATGTATATAATTAACATTTTCTCTTAAGATAAAATGTCATAAAACAAAGCACCGTAAAAAATCCGTAAATTAAAACATACAATTTATTTGTATTAAATTTCCACTTTATCTTGACATGTTTGTTTGTATACAAACATTTTAAGCTAATTTTGATTACATTTTAACAATGGTACGTGCTTATGTTAACAGAAGAATAAGAAAAAAAAAAGAATAGTAATATTATGTATTGTACATATATAGGGCGTTCAAGGTACATGTGTTATGTATAAAAAACCACTCTTTCAAAAAAATTCCCAAATTCAAAAATCCTTAACGGAAAATTTTTCATAAACCCAAATTTTTTTTACCAAAAATCTAAAAATCCTAAACGGAAAAATTTCAAAGAATTATCTCACGAGAAAAGCCCGTTGTAATATGACACTTCCCTTCACGGGAAACGACGAAGACAGCAACCTGAGCTTTTCTGTCTGCGAGATAATATTCGCAAAATTTACTGTGGGAATTGGAAAAGTGCATCGTAACAATTTTTCCGTGTGATTTGCTGCACATGCTTTTTTTATTCTACCTTTTCGTAGTCGAAAAGAGTAAAAAATTAACCTTGACCGCCACCGTGAGAATCGCATACGGTTTGGGCGACCAAAAAACAGGGCTCGGCGGCGGTGGACAATTTTGAAAATAATGAGTGTTGTTGAATCCATGATCGCGAGCGGGCGAAAATATTATAGAGTGTTGTTTTGAACGTGGCGACCGGCGGTTTGTAAAGTCAATAAAGCAAAGAGTGTAAAGTAAAAATTGATAGAAAATAATAAAAAGAGAATTGTGGAATATAAGAATAGAGAAAAGAGTGTAACGTAAATATTGATAGAACAGAATATGTTAACTTGAGAATTGTGGAATATAAGAATAAAGCAAGGAGTATAACGTAAATATTGATAGGAAATAATAATTTAAGAATTGTGGAATGTAAGAATAAAGTAACGAGTGTAACGTAAATTTTGATAAAAAACAATAATTTGAGAAATGCGGAATATAAGAATAAAGCAAAGAGTGTAAAGTAAAAATTGATAGAAAATAATAAAAAGAGAATTGTGGAATATAAGAATAGAGAAAAGAGTGTAACGTAATTATTGATGGAAAAGAATATGTTAACTTGAGAATTGTGGAATAGAAGAATAAAGCAAGGAGTATAACGTAAATATTGATAGGAAATAATAATTTAAGAATTGTGGAATGTAAGAATAAAGTAACGAGTGTAACGTAAATTTTGATAAAAAACAAAAATTTGAGAAATGCGGAATATAAGAATAAAGCAAAGAGTGTAAAGTAAAAATTGATAGGAAATAATAAAAAGAGAATTGTGGAATATAAGAATAGAGAAAAGAGTGTAACGTAATTATTGATAGAAAAGAATATGTTAACTTGAGAATTGTGGAATAGAAGAATAAAGCAAGGAGTATAACGTAAATATTGATAGGAAATAATAAATTAAGAATTGTGGAATGTAAGAATAAAGTAACGAGTGTAACGTAAATTTTGATAAAAAACAATAATTTGAGAATTGTGGAATGTAAGAATAAAGCAAAGAGTGTAAAGTAAAAATTGATAGAAAACAATAATTTGAGAATTGTGGAGTATGAGAATAAAGCAAAGAGTGTAAAGTAAAAATTGATAGAAAACAATAATTTGAGAATTGTGGAAAATAAGGATTGAGGAAAGGAAGTATAAAGTAAGTGTTGTTAAAAAATAAACATAAATCTTAAAATTACATTGGAACATTTATATGATATATAAGTAACTAATTGATGAATAAATAACAGTTAATAATAAAATTTTTGGCTTTATAAAATAACAAACAAAGAAATATAACAATTGGCGCAGCCGGTAGGATCCGGGCGAGCCTAACAATTACTGATCGAGTGCTGGATATAGGCACCCTATCCTTGAACTCAGCCTGAGCCGAGGCTGAGGGCACAAGATCAGTAGAGGCGACGACCTCGGATCCTATCAAGAATCTACACTCGGGGGTAACCATCTAAAGTGCCTCTGCTCCAGGCGAGCACGCATTTACCCCCCTAAGTTATTACATCGCGGGACTTTAGTGGGCTTCATCCCTGCCCAGGAGACGCCCTATGTCCGAGGGCCAACTAGGGGACAGCAGCTATTCCGAGACTCCCCCACCAAGGGACCACCAGCCTCCAGTAAGTGACCCAGCCACACCAGGCCCCTCAAGCCAACCAGGGCCCAACGGAACCCCAGCGAACTACCGGGGCATTCAACAAGGGAACACTTCGACACCGACAGCGACCACCTCATCAACAGAACCACCAGGTTCCCCCAGACGACTACGAAGCGGGACCCACATAGGCAAAAACGTTAGTCAAGTAAGTGTAAAAACTCTAAACGATATCCTCAAGCGAGCGCAGGAGACCGGCGAGTTTAATTTAGCTCATTTGGAAGCCGTCGATAAACAAATCGAACGTGCTGGTAAAGAGCGAAAAGTTAAATTAGTAGCTTATAAAGAGGCGGCCTTGAAATTCCAACGCCACCTAGACGAATTTAAAGGCAATCTCCCTCGCCCCCTTGAGGATAAGAATTTAGATTTAGAAGTTAAGGAGGATTCAGTTGTAAGCCCCGACAAACCTAATAACGAACCGCTCGAGTCAAATAACGCCACTTTAGATCTCCTAGCGGACTGGATAGAACTGTCCAGCCGTTCCCTGTCGCTTCTAGAGGAAGAAGAAAAAACTTTTAAAACTAACCCCCTTTTTAAACCTTCATTCCTCAAAGAAGACTTAACAGCTATGGCCGACGACTATATAAAGGTCGCCAAACTAACGGCCCAACTTGTACCCTTATTTTCTGGCGGGCAAAGCCCGACAATAGGGACAGAACTACAGATGTTTCTGGGCTGTTGCCGTCGGGTACTCCAGTGCCTGACGGAACAAGAACAAGCGGCATTCCTGCAGATATTCCCCACTAGGCTCCGAGGAGAGGCCTACCAACTGGTAGGCACCTCCCAACCCGCCACTTTTGAGGAGGCCGAAAACCTCCTAAACAGGACATATCTTCCCAGGGAGACTTACCAGGAACTGGTAAATAAACTTATACAGTTACGCCAGTTCCCCCTGGAACCCCTCACAACCTATACTACAAGGATAAAACAGCAACTAACACTGTGTGAGGAAGCGGCCACCACCAAATATGGCGCGACAGCAGCGCCGGCCGTTAAGGGCCAATTGCAAGATTTTGCAAAAAATGCCCTGCGGAGTGGGGTTACAAATCCCCACCTCTGCCAGTACCTGTTAACCTTGGGAGAGGACACACTCGACAGCCTGACTCAAAAGGCACTGGACATGGAGAAGCTTCAACAGAACTCCATGTTTGCTCCCTACCAAATGTCAGTGCCGCTCCCAACCTTCAACCCCTACGGGCAAACAGCCCCAGTACCCCAACTGGAAAATATTTACAAAATGGCTCCCACAACACCCCACCAAAACAACAACACTCAATACACCGCCCCGCCAACAGCAACAACTCCTCAAATAACAACACTCCAAAATCCGATAAACCCTCAGGTAATGTACACTACATACGCCCCACTACCAACAAACCCTCCAACTACCTCACAGGCGCCAATACAAAACGCCCCACAGATAACTAATCGGAACCCTTCTCCAAAACCTGCAAACAACCCTTTAACAAACATCACTTGCAGCTACTGTCGCAATAGAGGGCATACCTATGCAGATTGTCTGAAAAGGAAAAACACGCCTTTCTGCATAATTTGTAGGGCCAACTCACACGATGCTAGGGACTGCCGCCAACCAGCGGAGTCACCCAGGCCCCATTACAGCAATAACAACCGATATCAACAACAGGGCCTCTCATTTAACAATACTAGTCGTTACCCCAACCCAAGGTCTCAATTCCAAGGTAATAACCGTTACCCAGACCAGAGGTCACAACCAGTAGATAACCACCGTTACCCTGACCAAAGACCTCGCAATCAGGGCGTAAATCATCAACCAAACAATCGACCCACAAGTAATGTTAATTGTCCTCCAAATGACCGTCAACAACCAGCCAACAACACCAGATCAGTGTTCAATATTAGACATAGGTGTGATTTCTGCCACAGACGTGGCCACACAGTAGACGACTGTCGTCAAAGGCAGCGTTGGGAGTCACAGCAAGCGGGAAACTCCCCGCAGTCGGACCAAGAAACCCCGGCCCGACAATAAGTTCGCAAAATCCTACTACGGGGGAACCTCAAGAGCCCGCACCAAGTGTCCCACTCGTCACCCTTCCGCTAGACATAAGCCTTAACGGCAAAGCCATCCTAGCAGTGGACACCGGCTCTCAGGTCAGTATACTAAAACACAAAAAACTCAAGGATCCCAACCTCATGGACCCCGCTAAAAAATGCACATTACAAACGCCATACGGCCAAGGAAAAACCCTAGGGAGCTGTCAGGGGAATATTCTTCTCAATACCCCCCTCCCATGTACATTCCAAATTGTGCAAAACATGTCGGAGATTCCCAAAGATGGTCTATTAGGATACGATTTTGTTACCAAACACTGTAACGTTGAGGGCCCAAATCAAACACTGCGATTCCCTCGAACAGAAATCAACCCGATGGAAATAGCCATTCCACTACATAGTGGAGTCCGTAAGTCGAAACCCAGAGAACAGCAGGAGCAAACCCAAACCAGGGAATTCCCCGGTGGTGTCTCCCCAATATTCTCAGAAAAGAATACTAGCTGCATAACTCAGGATGGGTCAAGGTTGGAGGACAGCCTCAACGACTTCGAAACCACCAAAGTCACAAGACATAAGGTAGCACTGGACAAACCCATCTGCCTCCCAAGTCGGTCTCAAATGGTGGTTCCTATTTCACTAGGGTTAGAGGAGGAAATGCTTTGCGAGTCATACGAGCCGAGCGAAGGGGTATTCCTAGCCAATGCCCTCTTACCATCTGGGACGAGAACAGTGTCAGTCGGCCTCCTCAATGTAAACACCCAACCGGTAGTCCTGGCGAGCCTAATTCTTACGCTGGCCCCATCAAAAGACTACAAAACCATTCAACTAGCCCCTAACAATAACCCAAGGTCTCTAACGAATGCTAAAGACGAAGACGGGTACCTTTCAGGCTCTGAACCAGTCGGTCTCAGGAACGCCAGTGCCCCATTGTCTCCAAACGCAAGGCTTCAAGGTATGCCCAAACATGGAGCAACCCCGCAGGGTATACCAAAGGGTAAACGGGCAAAATTGAAGTTGGAAAAAAGGGAAAGGGACAGCCCCCTCTGCCAATTGAGATATCTATTCCCGGACTTCGAAGATCCGGACCCCGAGCGCCACTCGCGCCTCAAGCAACTGGACGAGGAACTCAACCTCGACCACCCCCTGACGGCCGAAGAGGAACGGTCCATCAAGGATCTCTGTTATGAATATGCCGATATCTTCCACTTAAAAGGAGACAAGCTAACCTACACGGAAGCTCTGAGGCACGAGATCCCTATGGTCTACGACCAATATATTAACCAAAAAATGTACAGACTGCCCGAAACTCAGAGGCAGGTCATAAATGACCAACTAGAAGAAATGTTGGACAACGACATTGTCCAACGAAGCAAAAGCCCTTGGAACTCACCCCTCCTTGTGGTCCCTAAGAAACCGGGCCCCGATGGTGAGAAAAAATGGCGGGTAGTGGTCGATTTCCGAAAGATCAATGAAAAGACCATAGGCGACGCGTATCCGCTTCCAAGGATCGAAGATATCCTGGACCAGCTCGGTCATTCGAGATATTTCTCTACCCTCGACTTGGCCAGTGGTTACCACCAGGTACTGGTGGAACCCCAAGACCGCCCCAAGACAGCTTTTAGCACGAATTATGGGCACTATGAATTTAAACGTATGCCGTTCGGGTTAAAAGGAGCCCCAGCTACGTTTCAGAGACTCATGAATTATGTCCTCACAGGCCTACAAGGCCTCGAATGCTTCGTGTACCTAGATGACATAGTCATCTACGGGAAGAACCTTGAGGACCATAATTCAAAGCTCCAACGGGTATTCGACCGGTTGAGGGAGAACAACCTCAAATTACAACCGGAGAAATGCCAATTCCTAAAGAAGGAAGTAGTCTATCTGGGTCATGTATGCTCCGAAGAAGGAGCCCTCCCGGACCCCAGAAAGACAGAGTGTGTCCAAAACTTCCCGGCACCCCGAACAATCAGGCAGGTACAGTCATTCTTAGGCCTAGCCAACTACTATAGAAAGTTTATCCCAGACTTTTCTAAGATAGTACGCCCGCTAACGAATTTGTTGCGAAAGGGCGTGAAATTTTCTTGGACGCCGAAATGCCAGGAAGCATTTCAAACGGTAAAGCGTTCCTTAGTCTCCCCACCACTGCTGATCTACCCTGATTTCAATAAACCGTTCAACCTAACAACGGATGCCAGCAGTGAGGCTCTCGGAGCAGTGCTCTCTCAAGGCGACGTAGGCAAGGATCAGCCCATAGCATATGCGAGCCGCACCCTAAATAAGGCGGAACGCAACTACTCAACGGTCGAAAAAGAGTTGCTAGCCATAGTATGGGCTGTTAAAAATTTCAGGTGTTACTTAATGGGTCGAAAGTTTACGGTCTACACTGATCATAAACCACTCAAGGGCGTTTTTAATGTCAAAGACCCCACCACTCGACTCGTTAGGTTTCACCACAAATTGTCTGAATACGACTACCATATAGAGTATAAACCGGGTAAATACAACACGAATGCTGATGCTCTCAGCCGGATTCCCCAAAGAACAGAAGAGCCCAATACCTTCACGGTGGAAGCTCTAATTCACCAACCCGGTGAGCCCCTACCCATATCTATCGCGGAAACTGGGGCTGTGGCGCCTCCTACGGAAAGACTAAAACAATGCAACGCAGTCACAAGGGCGCAGGCACAAAAGATGGAGGACGACGACAAAATCGAACACGTCCCCAACCCAAAAGCCCTCGATAGCGACGAAGGGCCTAAGGAAATAAACCATGAAGAGATAGCCCAACTTGCAGAAGCACCCGAGGACACCTCCATCACAAAGCAACGCAAAGTTGAATTAATAACAAGCCCCGAAGAAATTCAAGTCATTTTAAAGGACTACCACGACTCCCCTTTCGGTGGACACCAGGGAATCGTCAAAACTTATAATAGAATTCGCCAAAAGTATTGGTGGAGGCGAATGTTCCGTGACATAAGTCGTTATGTCCGGAAGTGCAAAAAGTGTCAAACCATGAAGGCATCGAGACAATTCCGAATGCCCATGATAATAACAGACATCGCGGAAAAACCGTTCGACAAGGTTTATTTGGACATCGTAGGTCCACTGGAAGAAACTATTTCGGGAAACAAGTACATCCTAACCTTCCAGGATAACCTAACTAAATTCGTCGACTGGTATGCCATTCCCAATGCGGAAGCTCAAACGATAGCACAAATTTTCTTCGACGAAATCGTCACGCGCTATCGCATACCTAAACAAATAGTCACCGACCAAGGGTCGAACTTCCTCAGTGACTTGTTCAAAGGCGTGTGTAGGCTGCTAAAGATTAAGAAGCTCCAGACTTCAGCCTACCACCCCCAGTCCAATGGTGCACTTGAACGGGCCCATAGGCCCCTGATCGAATATCTACGCACCGTTGTAGATGAAAGCCCAAATGGTTGGGACCAATTCTTACGCACGGCAGCCTTCGTGTACAACAATAGCGTACACGAGGGAACGAAATTCACACCCATGGACTGCCTCTACGGGTTCACTGCGGACGTCCCGTCCAATCTAAAGCGCAACCCGGAGCCACTGTATAACAACGAAAGTTATTATCACCAATTGCGGTACAAGCTGCAAAAGTCCTACGCCCTAGCAAGGAGAAACTTGCTAGCCAGCAAGACGCGCTCCAAAGCGTATTACGACGGGAACGCCCGACCACTGTCCCTCCACGTAGGCGACAAGGTTCTCTTGCGCAACGAAGCCCGGAAACACAAATTGTCGCAAATCTGGGTCGGACCCTACACCGTGGTAGCAGTCCCAAGCGCAGTGAACACCACCATCAAAATAAATAGGAGATTGGTTACAGTCCATAATAACCGCTTGAAGCCGTTTTATGAAAATAAAACGCAACTTTAAGCCACTAAAGCCAGTCCTGCTTACTGACGCCTAACGGTGCTTTACGGATAAAGCACCGACTTAGACGGATGGTATTCCGGCAAAATACACCTGTCCACTAATCTTATTAGTTCAACTGGCTACAAGAAAACGAAAACTAATCTCCTATTTATCATCTCGTTGCAGCGCAAAATGTGGACGCTAGTGTTCCTGTTACTCATACAAATGGCCACGAGCGCACCCGGACCATTGCCCTATGCATGGCGACCATACACCTTCACCCCAATCAACGCTACGGGAGTCCTCATCGAACACGTAGGAGAAGTTTGGTTATATCACCAAACCTGGAACGTGGTAACTGAACTGGACCTACATGAATTAGAGGTGCATACCGACCTAACGGAACAGGCCGAGAAAGTGGCCCAGCAAATATGTGTAAGAAACCCAACCGAACTCTGCGCGGCCCAACAGAAGCACATACATTCCATTGTTACCCACATAAAGCAACGTACAGGTACAATACGAGAATTGGTACCACGAAGCCGCCGCAACAGGTCATTATTCGACGGCATCGGACATGCCTTGCACTACCTGTTCGGGACTATGGACGCGAACGACGACCAGGAAATTTATAGTAGGTTGAATGAACTAGAGGGCAACGAGAAAGCCTTGGCCGAACTCGAAAAACGGCAAATTACCGTAGTAAATAATACTTTAAGAGAAATTCAAAAACCACTGATCGCGCTCGTGGACAGGCAAAATCAAATTACCGAACAGCTGGCAAAACTTTACAATGCGAGCGAGGACCTATATAACACCCAACTAAGGCAAGGGATAGTTACTGACATACTACTGCAGGTTTCCGAAATAGAGTCCAGACAGCAAACGCTCCTGGACATAATCCTCTCAAGCGCAGACAACAAAATTCACCCTCTTCTGATCTCGCCCGGCAAATTATCCAAAATTTACCTCAAAACTAACCCGGAATGCGAAGACTGTATTCCACTTTTGCTTCAGGCAACACAGCTCCGATCACTCCTTATTCAGGACAAACTAGTAATAAAAATCACCCTACCAATTTTAAACTTGCCCAAAATGCAATACCACAAAATTATACTCTTCCCGATAAACACTGCGGCAGGACACTCATTAATCCCAGAAATTCCATACTCGCATGTAGCTTCCGAGTTCAAGGCCCAACAGTTCGTGCTATTTCACCCACAAGAGGCCAAAGCTCTACAAAGGGTGACAGGGGACCTGAGGACCAATACTTTTATAGGGCCCTTAACGGTCCCAATCGTACGTTCCGCGAATACTAAAGAATGTACCGTTAGACTCCTTTATAACCCCCTAGGAGAAAAGGTGAACTGCCCAATAAGGGCCACAGACACGCCCCAAAGTTTGATAACAAACTTAGCCCAAACAAACACCTGGCTGTACTCACTAAACCAACCCACGATGTTCCACATCTCATGTGAAAAAATTAACCACACATTAAAAGTTGCCAAGCACGGCATACTCAAAGTCAACCAGCCGTGCCAAGTACAGGTGGAGGACAAGATTCTGGTATACGACGGACGCTCAACGCGAACCACCCAGATAATAGAACCCCCGTACTTCCCTGCCTCTGACCCCATCAATCTAGCAGTACCTGCTAAAAGACCATTGAAAACAGATTCAATCCCCGGTGAGGGGATAAAACTACTAACAGGGGAAGACACTAACAAGATCATCCAGGAAGGCACCAAGCCCCTGCAGGAGATCTATTCCCAGTTAAATCACCTGACCTGGGAACGTACCCACACCCATTCAACTGTCGCCATCTCGATCAGCGGCATAATAATACTTGGCCTCATAGGGTATACGTGCTATAAATGCACTCCGTTGCTAGTGGATGCCATCCGCTCTAAATGCTCCAAAAGGCCCGGAAATGCATGTCCTCCGGATGAGAGAACCGCCTCCGAGGACCAAACGGCCCCAAGCGGGATCCCAATGCAACCCGAGCCCGCACACACCACAGTATCGGTAGAGACAATACCTAGGCCCCTAAGTAGATCTCACACATTACCAAGGGCCTCTTCCATCCAATTAGTACAACCAGGGTCTGGGACCCCAATAACCACAGGGTAAACCGGGCCGCGAAACACGACCCTTACTCAGTGGCGCCTTACTAGATACAATATACGCCACTAGACTTAACGGTTAGTATGCAACCTCCACCTAAAACAATAATCGCCATGTACCACGCCTTTATAATGCGTTTCTATGCCTCACCCTACCAACCCATCTTCATACAAAACGGTTTAAGAGATCGCCAGAAAAATTTTCTATGGGGTAAATCAAGCAACGAACCATAGCCCTGCTGCCAAGTTTTTTCCATTAAAAATAGCATTCCCTTAAAGTACTAGGTACGCCCGCCCGGCCTAACCTCCTTTATCCCCTCATTCCCTTCGAGTACGAGAATCGCTCTACTCCGTAGCGATTCTCTTGCTCCAGGGGGGAAGGAATGTTATGTATAAAAAACCACTCTTTCAAAAAAATTCCCAAATTCAAAAATCCTTAACGGAAAATTTTTCATAAACCCAAATTTTTTTTACCAAAAATCTAAAAATCCTAAACGGAAAAATTTCAAAGAATTATCTCACGAGAAAAGCCCGTTGTAATATGACACTTCCCTTCACGGGAAACGACGAAGACAGCAACCTGAGCTTTTCTGTCTGCGAGATAATATTCGCAAAATTTACTGTGGGAATTGGAAAAGTGCATCGTAACAATTTTTCCGTGTGATTTGCTGCACATGCTTTTTTTATTCTACCTTTTCGTAGTCGAAAAGAGTAAAAAATTAACCTTGACCGCCACCGTGAGAATCGCATACGGTTTGGGCGACCAAAAAACAGGGCTCGGCGGCGGTGGACAATTTTGAAAATAATGAGTGTTGTTGAATCCATGATCGCGAGCGGGCGAAAATATTATAGAGTGTTGTTTTGAACGTGGCGACCGGCGGTTTGTAAAGTCAATAAAGCAAAGAGTGTAAAGTAAAAATTGATAGAAAATAATAAAAAGAGAATTGTGGAATATAAGAATAGAGAAAAGAGTGTAACGTAAATATTGATAGAACAGAATATGTTAACTTGAGAATTGTGGAATATAAGAATAAAGCAAGGAGTATAACGTAAATATTGATAGGAAATAATAATTTAAGAATTGTGGAATGTAAGAATAAAGTAACGAGTGTAACGTAAATTTTGATAAAAAACAATAATTTGAGAAATGCGGAATATAAGAATAAAGCAAAGAGTGTAAAGTAAAAATTGATAGAAAATAATAAAAAGAGAATTGTGGAATATAAGAATAGAGAAAAGAGTGTAACGTAATTATTGATGGAAAAGAATATGTTAACTTGAGAATTGTGGAATAGAAGAATAAAGCAAGGAGTATAACGTAAATATTGATAGGAAATAATAATTTAAGAATTGTGGAATGTAAGAATAAAGTAACGAGTGTAACGTAAATTTTGATAAAAAACAAAAATTTGAGAAATGCGGAATATAAGAATAAAGCAAAGAGTGTAAAGTAAAAATTGATAGGAAATAATAAAAAGAGAATTGTGGAATATAAGAATAGAGAAAAGAGTGTAACGTAATTATTGATAGAAAAGAATATGTTAACTTGAGAATTGTGGAATAGAAGAATAAAGCAAGGAGTATAACGTAAATATTGATAGGAAATAATAAATTAAGAATTGTGGAATGTAAGAATAAAGTAACGAGTGTAACGTAAATTTTGATAAAAAACAATAATTTGAGAATTGTGGAATGTAAGAATAAAGCAAAGAGTGTAAAGTAAAAATTGATAGAAAACAATAATTTGAGAATTGTGGAGTATGAGAATAAAGCAAAGAGTGTAAAGTAAAAATTGATAGAAAACAATAATTTGAGAATTGTGGAAAATAAGGATTGAGGAAAGGAAGTATAAAGTAAGTGTTGTTAAAAAATAAACATAAATCTTAAAATTACATTGGAACATTTATATGATATATAAGTAACTAATTGATGAATAAATAACAGTTAATAATAAAATTTTTGGCTTTATAAAATAACAAACAAAGAAATATAACACATGCACTAATTTTATATAGTTTCTATATATGTACATGAATATGTATAATGTAAAAAAAACTTGTCTCACGGCCTTTTGTATATTTATTTACAACAGAACAAAAATCTGGGACGATGGTTAAAGATTATTAAGTAGGAGCCACATGCCGAAGCCCACATTTTGAATACATTTTATAGTGTTGAAAGTCTCTTTATAAATAATGTGGGTAGAATCATTCCGTATGATAAAAGTATGCTATGGTTGCAAAAACTTTCAAGATTCTTAAAAACTAGTTGCCAATTGCTGCAGTGCTGCATTTTCGAAATTTTTTGATAAAATTTTTGTGTTAAAAGATATCAAAAATCTAGCTATAGTTGTTTGAAGTGTAGTCATATAATGTAAGACACTCGAAGGAACTGCTTGGATTGATCGAAAGTTAGAAATTTCTCTTTTGATTGACTTCAAATTTCGGTCCATTACACTATTTACATTTATTATGTTTACTTAGGGCTTGTGTAAACATTGAAATTCTTATTAAAATCCCTTTAAATAAATGTAAACAAAACAGATGGTCGTTCGTCAATATTTCAACAAATAAAAAAAAAATTTCTGGGGTAAAGAGATTAATTTAAATTTCAGGTTTTCTTGTTGCGTAGGTGATTCCATAACAGGCTGCATGAAGAAAATAGTATCCACGCGTGCCGAATGAAATAGCACCAAAACAAGGTACGTTCTATCTCATTTCACAATTGAATACCGATGGGCGCGCATAGGTATCGTCGTCGTCGTTGGCGCAAGCGTTGTTGTCGGCGGAGTCTACGTCGTCATCAACGTCTACATCAGGGACCTCTTATCTTAAAGGAACACACTTTAAAGTATGCGCGACAAGAGCATATTTATTATATACACAATTTTATGTATGTATAATACGAGTGTAAAAGAAGAGTTGGAAGGAAATTCTGTTTGGTTTAACCAATTTTTTTGTTTATCGTACCTTCATTTCAGTATAAGAAAGCCCACAAATCCCGATAGCGCAGAAAAATGAAATCTTGCCGTGAGCCGAATGCGCGGACTCAGGTACTACATACAATCTTCCACAGCCAGGGGTACATGGCGCATGCAGGCAAGATATACGGGAGTCTGTGGGTTGTTGAACTACAAGGCGAACGAGTTTCCTCATAACCTGATTGTTAGTGCAAAAGAGAATTAACAAAAAAAAATGTTCCTGCGCTAAGCGTCGTCTAAACTCTCAAGTCGCGCAGCCGCGGAGACATTATACAAACAAACCAACAACAAAAATAAAAATAAAAAATATTGTATTTTCTTTGTAGGACGATTCAGATTTAATAATTGTTGGCACCAGAAAATTTGATTTGCAGACATGTTGCAGCAATCGGAATTGGATTTATTGCGTTTGGATTTTAATAAGTGATAATCGAAGTGTCTTGTCAGCGTTTTAATCACGTATCCACAACAGCGCCCCAGCTACACAGGTTTATATATTTTATAAATAGCACGGACTGTAGGTAATAGTTGGCATATTTGAATAATTACTATCTCGTAAGATTCGCATAAATGAAATTTTAAAATTTATTAATATTCACTATTGAGGCGCCACTGATATCGACGCGACCTTGGCCTGGTCATGCGTAATCTTAATTCTTTGAATAGATTAGCGACTGTGCTTAATTAGCATAAATATTATACAAATAAGCTCTCTTAGAATTTCACTCAGGCATACAAAATATGCAAATAAAAAAAAGGCGCAAACAAATCGAAAGCTTATTAATATTAGGAATGACTTTTTTGTATTTTAAGAAAGAAATATTTTTAAGAAATACGGAGTCACACTAAACCATTATCTCATATTTCAAGGGAAACCAGAAAAATCAATATTTAATTCGCAATTCTCACAAGAAAAATATCATCTTTTTTTACGGTAATCGATCTTATTGATCTACAGGAGGATAAAGTGATTCTATAGGTGATCATGCGATCATAGGTATATTTTTATATATACACAACTATTATTATGTAACGTCATTTTCTATACGAGAGAGAACACAAACAATATACGTAATTTAAAAAAAAATAAAGAAAATCTAAAGAAAACGAAGAAAATAAAAAGAAAAGGATTACAAAAAAAAAACTAAGATTAAGAATTAAGGGGAAAACTTATATTAACGAGATCTTCTTGATCTTGTCGTCGTTAAACGGAGGTGAATGACATGTTTGAACTAGAATAAAAATTGTTTTTCCAGATTTAGATAAAAGAAACTCAAGAGAGGAGAATGATTAAAACTTGTGATAAAACGATGAACAAATATTAGCAACTCTAGATGATAACACGATTGTAGCAAAAAGAAGTTAAGAAAAAAAAATAAAAATAAAACTTGATTCGTGCTGTAGGTATAGATATAGCTTAGGCAAGTTTTAGCGGTAAATATTGAGTTTGTTTCCAAATACAGTTTGACTTTTAGATTAGCTTTTATGTAAGATATAATGTGAATTGAATGTGAGTACAAATAAAAACTATAACAGCCCAGGGTTTACTTGTTTAGTGGTAGTTAACATGTTTTCATGTGAAAATCTAAGGTCAAGTGGTATTATTTATACTTATAGTTCGTCATGCCAATGGTCATGTCATGACGCAATGTATGCTAAAGTATAAGGCCCCTATTCCCATAGTCACGTCACCCATTGAAAAATGTGACGAACTTATTTTCGTATTCTCGTAGTCACTTGTTATAGAAAAAGTGACGGTATTTCTATATATGTACATATGATATATTTCTATTTATATATCCTGTTCGTTATTTTAATTCTAGGATATAAGAATAATGTTAAATCATCAAAAATATTAAAATAAAACATACTTTTTACTTTAAAAGTGACGTGACAAAAAATGTGAGGTGAGAAAAAAAGTGAGGTGACTATGGGAATAGGGGCCTAAAATGAATCGGTGTTGAAGGAAAAAGTTTTTGGGCTTTTGTACGATCGGGGATACTGATTATCTTCCAGCTGATGACCGAAAGCAATTTTTCGTGAAAAGGAAATGTGTATGTAGTGAAGCTGAGTCGATCAAGATAATGTAGAACGCATGAGATCTCGAATTCTATTCGAACAGTTTGTTATGTCCAGGAATAAAGTTCAGAGTGCGAGGTCTGCTACTATTACTATTGCAATCTCTGAAGGTTGTTCTTTGTTTTAGAATGCAATGTCTGAAAAGAGGCTCTAGCCGAAAAGATAGTAGAAGAGAGAAGAATGTCAAACTGTTTTAATACATCTAACCCTATCAAATACTACAGCGTCAAAACACTGACTTCAGTGATCAAAGAGAGTCCGGTTTTTTCGTTATGCTTATATAGGTACTCAGAAGCGAGAATTCATAAGTATGTATTTCTTCTAAAGAAGTAAGACAATTAAGAAGAAATCCAAGTAAAAATAAGACTCGACGGTTCTTAGCTTGCAACAGGCACGCACAGCGTCAAAACGCCTGCATTGCACCCGAAACAGGCATGGTACGCCTGAGTATAAATAAGACTCGCCCGCTCTTAGCATGAAACAGGCACGCACAGCGTCAAAACGACTGTCTGGCACCCTAATAAGGCACGGTGCCCCTGTGTAAGAATACTACAAATGCAGCCCGCTGCAGGCACGTACCAATAAGAGAGGCACGGGATATTCCAAACGAAGTGCGGTACGCTCACTTTTTCTAGACCAAAGGGAGCAAATTTAGAGTTATAAAAAATTGAATAGGACGAAGAAAACTGGCAATTATCTTGGTCACCATAAAGAGTGTTATTAGCATACTCAGTAGACCGGTTTCCCTTCGATTACATAGGTCAAGCAGCATTGGACGTGGTAAGCACTTATTTGGGGGCTGCTTGGTAAAACGACACTTGCGTTTGGAATGGTTGATTTCGACGAATACATTCATATCTGTAACAGAAGTGTGCATTCCTCTGGCGGGCGCTTTTTTCATGCCCTTAGCGGGAAGGTGTGACAAGCCCATTTGTTCGTATGCGTACTAGTTGCGGCGAATATATGCTTTTAAAAAGATTGACCAAATAAATTATTTTTACTCGCGATGATATCTAGGTGGCACAAGTAGAAAGAATAGCACCATGTAGTTTCGGGGACTCTAACTCTGAACATCGGGGTGGCCATCTGGATGCTTTAACCTTAGGCTACTGAGGTCGACTGTGATAAAAATGAATGACAGCAAGTGTTAATTCACTTCTTCTGCGTAAAGCGGCCTACAGACGATCAACTTGGGTTTTCAACCGGTTGTCAACTAGGCCTAGTTGCCAACGAGTTGCAAGTCTGTAGTCGTGTTTATGGTTGAAAGAACCGTTGATAAATGGTTGAAGCAAGATCAAAATTTTTAGATTTTTGGTAGGCGACGCTTCCAGGCTGCCAACCAATTTGCGCGTCTGTAGTGAAGTTGACAACTGTAGTGGGCAACATCATTGTAAATCGTGAGCTTGAGCATTGAACATCAGCGTGCTTTGCAATCAAAAACTGAAAATGAAATGATGTTTGCAAACTGGTTGACAAAAAGTTGAAGCGTGTGTACACTTTCGGTTGACAACAGGCTGACAACCCGAGTTGATCGTCTGTAGGCCGCTTAAATGTAAAAGAAAATTATTATCTCTATGAATTTGGAGCAACACGCATGAAAAATAACCTTAATCGGTTTGCGATTCTGTAAATGGCTAAAAGTTGTATTTACTTAAATTAAGGACTAATAACGAAGACGCTTGTTTCGCAATTTGAGACACGTGATTATTTTATCATAGAAATCAAAATCTTCAGTATATTAAGAAATATGTTAGTTAATTCAATACCAATAGCTTGAAGTTAAGCCGAAACAAGCGAAGTCCTGCACTCTGTCGAAGACTTCATTCTACTCTTTTCTTCTTCTGTCATGCGATTATAAACATATCCAGAACACCGATTTCTGTTTAATCATCATCAAAACAGCATCAGCTGTGGTTGGGGCTGGTTAAAGGCTTCAAAGTCTTTCATTATTCTTTTCTTTTCACTCTACCACTTTTCAACTAGAATTTTCTGTATGGCATTGTGTGATAAAGCCATCGTTAAGCGGCCTACAGACGATCAACTTGGGTTGCCAACCTGTTGTCAACAGAAAGTGTACACACGCTTCAACTTGTTGTCAACCAGTTTGCAAACATCTTTTCATTTTCAGTTTTTGATTGCAAAGCACACTGATGTTCACTGCTCAAGCTCACGATTTACAATGATTTTGCCACCTGTAATTGTCAACGTCACTACAAACGCGTAAACTGGTTGGCAACCTGGAAGCTCCGCCTACCAAAAATCTAAAAATTTTGATATTTCTTCAACCATTTATCAACGGTTGTTTTCAATCATAAACACGACTACAGACGTGCATCTCGTTGAAAACTAGGGCTAGTTGACAACGGGTTGACAACCCAAGTTGATCGTCTGTAGGTAGCTTTAGAAAAACAAGTGTTTACCTCTATTGCACTCCACATAAAAAAGTAGGCGAGCATTTTGAAGGCTTTGAGTTTGAAGAAGCTCATTTCCCCGAAACAGAAGAAAATGTAGACACATTTCGACAAGCACGTTGAACTTTTAGGAAACTTATATCGAAAACTAAAATATTTTACTAAACTTAAACTGTTTTTTTAACAATAATAAACCAAGTTACTTATCAAACCACTCTCGTATGTTCTAATCAAGCTACATATTCATCAAACCTTCCTCGTTTGTAGCTCATAACTCAGAATTGAATTAAAGTGTATAAAATAAATTAGTTTTACCTTGGTTTGCCTTGTGTTGCGGAATTGTTTTGCTTTCGGTAATAGTCTAAGGGTGCGTGTACACTTACAAGAAATATTGCGCAAATATTGTTGAAAATAGTTGGATCTGTGTTTACACTACAATAAAAGTTGCGCAAGAAAGTTTGCTGCAAAAGGTTTTCAAATCTAGTGCAACATTACTTGCCGCAATTTCTTGCAGCACGTAGGTATACAAGTAATCTTTCGAAATTTCATTTAGTCACTTCATTACGTTTATGATTATATGTTGAAAAGTTGAGTCGAGGTGGAGTTTTAATTTCGATCACAGTATATGTCGAGTTGAGTTCACTTTGGGTTGTAATAGAGTTGAACTGATATCAAAACATTACCTCAAATTTTTGTGTGAAACTCATTTATAGATACGATAGTCTCTTATTGTTAATTCTTTTTCTATATTTTTAAATATTTCTAATTTCCTATATCTAGAGTTTCCAACAAAATGCTGGAGGGAATTTTGTTCCTGCATGATTTCTAGCCAAGTTTTTGTTTCCTGATGCTCCCAAACATTTCTCTTAGCCATTGTCAAAATTAAATTTTCACTGTTATTATCTAGTTAATATAAAAAAATAAACGCACAAAATCACCGAACACAAAACTAACGCCGAAGGCAGACCTCACGTATGATAAACAAACAAAACAAATGTCACTTCAACCCAATTACAACTCAAACCGCGTATAAGAGGCGAAATTTCAACTCGACCCAACTAGGAGAGTTGAGTTGAGTGGAGCCAGTTTCAACTCAACTCCCGTTTATGACTGGGTTGAACCTATGACGGGGTACATGTTAAAAATGTCTTGCCAACAAATAAGGTGTGTTGCTGCTATAGTTGTGGTTACTTTATTAAAGAAAAAAATTAAAATTAAATCACGCAAGCGAAAAGAATGGGTCAGAAACTGGATTAGTGGCCGGCATTTAGGATTCCACCAACTTTTATTCAAAGAGTTGAAAAGTGAATATCCTAATTCTTTAATATTGTGATGAGGATGTCTCAAGAGAATTTCGATTATCTATTAAATTGTGTATCACCTTTAATCGCGAAAAAGGTCACGAAAAGGAGAGCAGCTATTTCAGCAAGTGAAAGACTACTATTGACTCTCAGGTTTCTTGCTACAGGTACATAATAATAAAAGCAGAATTTATAAATCTTACTTGTTTTATTTTAAAAGTATAAAAAATAAAATATGAAATCATAGGTTACTCGTACCACTCGTTGGTCTATGTGCTATGCCTCCAAGCAAAATTTTTTCCTTCCATCTTGCGCAAGACCGAAATAGTTTTCAAACTTATTGAAAGCCTGCAATGCTATTGCGCAAGTCGGAATTCTCTTGTCCACCCTGGCAGCAAAATTCTTTCCCAAGAACTTTCTGCAATGTTGCAGGAGTTTGCGCAAGCAGCTTGCAAGTATGTTTACACTTGCAATTTTAATTGCCGAAATCAACTTGCGCAATATTTCTTGCAAGTGTACAAGCACCTTAAGAGCCAGTGACTGGCAGACTTATGGTATTTTAACAAACCCCATATTTTTTCATTTATTCTCTTATACCTGCCATACATGAGATGGGGACTCTTTTTTCTGACTGGCGGTTCCTATAGACTCACGCAGGTGCGGAAGGTGTAAAAATTTGACTGAGTTCTACGTTATAGTAACAAGACTGTCGCTTGAATATTTTAAAATATTATATTATTATTATTGAAAAAGAACAATGGCAGACAGCTATGACGGTTCCAAGGTCATGGCAGACACTTTTGAAAATTTGTTAAAATACCGTAAGTCTGCCGGCCACTGTCTCTTAGACTATAAGGATTTTAATATAGTGCCAAGTTCAATTGAAAATAGCTCCAATGCAGAAGGCTTCCTTTTTATTTGGTGTATGCTATACATTACAACAAAACAATTCAGCCTTAACTTATTGGACAAAAATCCAAGAGAAGAAGACCCAGAGGCTGCTCGAAAAATGCAACTCGAATTGTCTTTCTAGAGTTCACAGGAAACTAGAATATGAGATCTTCAGCAATGTTTCGACAATGCTAAATATGGCTCAACTCCATGTATAGATAAAGAAAGAGACAGCCAGCAGCCCCCTCAAGCTAATAGCAATAAATAAGTTTAAAATTGGATATCTCATAGGTAAGTACATAATGTATACCCAAAGGGGTTTCATCATTGTAGTATACAGATGGAGGCAAATTTTAAGGAGAAGCAGCCAGCGCTGGTGTTTGCGAACCCAGATTTACGCTAGCAAAAGCCCTATGTAAATCTCTTCCAATATTTTAGGTGGAGGTTTAAGCCCTCGAGACCTGTGTTCATGAATGTCTAAAGCGAAAGACAAGCGGCACACCTATCTATTATAATGTCAAGGCAGTGAAGCTTCCTTTAAAGCCATTTGTTAACGTAGTTCTTGTATTGGGGCCCCTTTAAGGACATTGCAATTCCAAAAAATTGTGTACTTAAAAAATATTTCATTATTTTAAAATCTGTAGTCAGAATAAGTTCATTTAGATAAATATAGATATCGAACGGTCGGGCAATAGTGCAGGTGAATAGGAACGGACAGGCCCCTGCGCCTAACTCTGGTGCTCAGTACTCATTTTTATTTTGGTAGAATTAATGCAAAGCAATCTAACAACTGTTGTGTGGATATAGCAACGAGCTTATAAATTTTCTCTTTTCCTAAATAAGTTACTGCTTCTTTAGAATGCAGGGATATAGGGTTTAAACTTTTTGAGTTGCAATATATTTTCGGGGGCCCCCTCTGACCTAGGGCCTGGGGCAATTCGTCCCAATTCGTCGCGGATATGATATGGGATAAGCCAATATCATTACTAAAAGTGCGAAGGGCACTGCTGGTAATGACAAACATTTCGAATTACGCTCTGTGGAAAAATCTCGAAATGTTTTAAACAAGTTTGAGTTTCACCAAAAAAGAAAGATAATTCATTTGCAATTTTATTACAAAAGTACTCACCTTGCTCCAACTATAACTTGCTCTCTAGCAACGTCGAACAAAAGTGTTGAATATGTCGTCACATTGGGGGTTGAAAAACGATCACCGTTTGATAGTAAATCTAAATAAAAAAAATAAAATTATAAAATTATAGGGAAAACATTTTTTATTAAATGAAAATTAGACTGCTTTACATGCATCGTTATAGTGAATCCCTTTTCTTAAGCTCAACTATTCCACACGATAATCATAGGCATTAAAACTCACATGGGTACTATGGATTTCAAATTTTTACATGGACAGACTTTTTAGGGAGTGTGCAATTTTTTGATCAATGTTTACTTAATCAAATGGAGCAATTGGTTAGCAAAATTTTGTGGAAAAACATTAAGAAGTAATACTACAGTGTTCGCTGATGAACTTTGTACTACTATTCGACATTAACGCAAATTTTTAGTGTTTAGTTGCCGGGTTTGGTACTCTAGGGGTTAAAGCACCCGACTACCATCGCAGAGGTTAGTGATTCGAATGCTCGTTTTGAACTGCTGCAGGTAATTTATGTACACAAAATTCGAAAAAAACAGTTGGCAGTAAATCACAGAGTAATGCTTATCGGCGATAACTTAAAGTAGGTGAAAAACGATTAACTTTTAAGTACGTATAGTATTTAAAAATTTGTAACTATGTAAAACTATTTTTATTTCCTAGTTCTTTGTAAATCTCTTGTAAAATTCCTATAATTCTTGTTGGTTTTGCGATAAAAAATTATTTATCATTTCTTTTATGCGGTTCCGAATCCGGAATGATATCTTTATCAACAGCAAAAAAAAATTGTGACTATTACGAATTTCCTTCCATTGAATGCTGCAATTGCATGAATAATTCTAGAGCTGATATTGAACTAAATTTCATAAAATGTAGATTGAGACCATTATGCTAGTAATAGGAATATCGTGCCAATGTAGCCAACATTATTTTTGGATGATTTCTTCTAGCTTGAGGTATGCAGGCTAAAGTAACATTAAGTCATGCGAACGTAATTTTTATTCATGGCCAACAGAAGACACTGTGAAATTTTTCCAGACAAGAATCTAAATTATTAAGGCCTATTGGTCACAGGTATATGTATATATCTTAGATGAGGGTACATGGGTATTATTAGTGGACCAGATTGGTGGGCATTTGCATTGTTATGTTGGATTATGCAAAAATGATATCGGTAGATGAGCTCATACCAGTGACAGTTGCTGGAAAACATAGTATAGAAAATGTTTAGTTTTATTTTAAGGGTACTGTTTTTATTATGATTTTGAAGATATTTAATGATTTTGTTTATTCCTTTTTTATTGAATAAGCATAGGTAAAAGAGGGCTTGTTTCGTATATTGTGATCAACTGTTCATCAACATTTTTTCATGTTTTTATCGATCTTTCAAAAATGGCCTCATTCAGTTTCAGAAGAAAATCCCAAAAAGAGAAGAGTGAAAGAATTACCAAAGCCAAAAATCAACTTGACTGCTGCGCGGCTACTACTAAATACTCCAAAACGGTTACTTCGCTTATCGAACACAAAACAACGATATGCATAAAATGCCTGATTCAGTTTGAAAAGAGGGAAGGCATGAAAGAAGGGAAAAATAACAGGTCAGGGAAAGTGAAAGGGCGAAGGACCATATCTTTGGAGGAGCTCGAATCTTGGACTCTGGGATAGACGCCTTAACGCCTAGACTACGGAGACTGATGTTTCTTCGACTGCTTCATACCAATTTTTCTCTTCTTTTTCAAAATTATATCTACTTTTTATACGCTTTATATTAGCTTGACCTGTATGTTGTATGTTGTATGTTTCATGTAAACAAATCTTGCAACTTGATTTTGACCAACTTCCAGGTAACGGATCAACTTGAAATTTTGCACATATGTATAGTTCGCGTGACAATGCAATCTGACCATTTGGTAAAAAAATCAAGATGGCGGCCGAATTTTGCAATTGTGCTCCCCGACCCCCGACATAGGTATCAAATGAAAGAGTATTACAAGTAGAATACAATTAGCTATGTGGCGTTATTCAAAATTCAAAATGGCGGCCAACAAAAAATGGCGGACTACCTTTTTCTTTACAACCCACTCGATATGGGTATCAAATGAAGGTAAATGACAAGTAGAATACTATTAGCTCTGTGGCGTCATTCAAAATTCCCGCCAACACAAAATGGCGGACTACCTTTTTCTTTACAACGCCCTCGGCATGGGTTTCAAATGAAAGTGTACGACGAATATAGTATAGTAAACTGTGTGACTTCATTTTAAATCCAATATGGCGGTCACTTCAAAATGGTGGAAGACATATAATAGACTAAAAAATAGAAAATAAAAAATATATAGTTTAAAAAAACTAAAAAATGCGCTTTGATTTTAAAATGAACTAAAAAGTAAAAAATAATTTTGAATGTAAAGTTTTTATTGCTCCAGCCAGTATATGGAAACAACCTATCTTTCGAAATGTAAAAAGCGTGGGCTAGTGAAAATTTCCGGTGCTAATAAAATAAGAATATAGGAAGAGAGTCCCACGCTGGTTTACATTTCGAAAGGTAGGTTGTTTCCATATTCTGGCTGGAGCAATAAAAACTTTACATTCAAAATTATTTTTTTTTAAATCAAAGCATATTTTTTAGTTTTTTTAAACTATATATTTTTTTTGTATTTAGTTGATTAGAGCAGATTGACTGTTTCAAATTAAAGATGAACAAGCCAAGTTTTTTCTACACTTTTTATGTGGAAGACTAGAAGCGTTCAGTGGTGGTCTCCCTTTGAAGTAATTTTGATATTAAATCCTTTAGTGCGCATTACAGCTGGCAGCAAACTCTAATTGAAGAAACGAAATATCTGTGGTGAAGGAAGAAAATTGGAAAAGAATTGTAATTAGACAAGAAAAGAGGAAAGATAAAGTTATCTCTTGGTGGGAATCAAACTCACGATCTCTAAAATTGTAGCTAGGACCCCTAACAGTCAAGCTGCTGAGATTACACGTACTGATTTCCATCATAAATATCACAGATTTTTTTCTCCTTTCAATCACGCTATAGCCCAACTCGAGCCTTGGACTTCACTATTCTTTACCTTTAAGTCCCGTTTACATCCCAAAGTCAAAGTGGAAGTGCAGCTCTAGAGCTCTGGAACGGGGCTGTACGATCACGATTCACTTGGGCAAATTTAGATATTTAGATGGGGCTCTTTAAGGCCTACAATTAGAATGATAATAAAAAGTTTTCACTCTATCAGGTTCTCCTTCGATTTATCGGTTGATGTTTTCGGTCTGACCCACTAGTCCGACCAGAGTGAAAAAGTACCCTAAAAATCGGATTAGCGGCCCCTGAGCTTTGAGGTCCAAAATTGGTATGATAAAAAAAGTTTCCACTCGTTTTCTCACGATGATCTGGTCAAGTGTTCGGTCTGAGCCGATAGTCGAATACGATAGCCGGATCCGATAGTCGGATTGAAGCGAAAAAATAACCTAAAACATCCCCAATACATACTACTGGTTCTCCATGAAAGTCCCGTCGCAATATCGGATGAGCCGTTTCCGAGATTAGCCCGGATCAGCAGACAGACAAAAATTTAAAAATACTTGAATTTGTTTTAATAACTTGTACATAACCATATGGGATTAGAAAATGACAATTATTTTGAAATCACAGATTTCTTATTCTTATTAATGCAGAAGATAAAGTGAAATACAATTTATGTGATGTGAAAGCGTTGACCAAAGGGCGCCGAAAGAAAGACAGGGCACTTTCAGTAATGCAGGTTGCGTGCGCAATTGACTTATTCAGCAATGGAAGTGTATTGCTGAATAAGTCAATTGCGCACGCAACCTGCATTACTGAAAGCGCCCACAATCTCGCTCTACCCTGGTAAAGTAGGTACTAGGGCCGGCGTTGTTCAATGAGAACCCACTACAAAAATAAGGAACAAAGAAATCTTATCGATGAACTTCATATTCACCTTTCTTTGGGTACGTTTCTACTTTTTCTAAACTAAAACTTTAAAATTACATATTTTGACTTACCTTTATATGAAATAAATCTGAAATCATCCTCAATTCCTTTATTTTGCACATAGCACGTCACTGCACCAACAAACCAAGCTATGAATACATAGAAACGGATTTGCTTTATAAACATCGCCATTCTGGAAAAGAAGAAAACAAAATATAAATTAATTATGTTTTAAAACTACTTTATTGACAACAATGAATTTATTTCCCAAAAAGGGAATTACTTTTTACCATAAAAAAAATGTTATTTTATTTCATTGAAAATGTCACAATTGACCGCGAAAACAGTGAAGTAAAACTGAAACATTTTCAAGTTCAAACTGAATTAAAACAGGATTGATAAACTGATATCAGTACTTCTGAACATTATTGATTTTATTTATCGTTAAAAGTACTTTATTTTTAGCTAAAATTGTTCATTAATAATCACCGAATGAAGTTTGCACATTGCGTCATTCTGTATACTTACAAAGCACAAAACATTTTCGCAATCGCAATCAAATAGAAGAATGCACCTGGAACAATATCTCAAATTTTTATCTTTCTAATGCACAAGTGTGTGTGTGTATTTACGCGACGTTACAAGTAGACTGCTTGGCAGCACTTTGAACATTTTATTAATCAATTAATTGCGTTTAACTTGCAAGTCTTCGACCTTAGCTTCAAGGATCTTTGACTTTGCGAGATAAAAATGTTTACTTTTCCGTTTTTTCTTTGCGCTATAAAAAATATTAATTTATTATCGACAGTAATGGCGATGGAATTATTACTTGTTAATAGTGCAGGACTAAATTCTTGCGAATATAATTTCCGCTTGTAGAAAACCACTAGCATTTTACAAATAATATTTACAAAATTCATTGATAAAAGCCACTTGATAATAAAATGCTTATCTTAAAAACTGCCATATTCAGCATATGTTGAATATTCTTTGTTTGATTGCAAGAAACGAATCCAGTTTTGATATTTAAATATTGTTTATTAAACACACGGTAATATTATACCTTAAGTTAAACAATAGCAAAACGCGGTAATAGTAGAAATTAGTTTTAAGATTCTAGGTTTATTGAAGTTGTTATTTTTTTAAAAAAGCCACAAAAGATAAAATATCAAGTGTTTATCATAGTTACTATGAAGCAATCGTTAATAATAAACTTGAACGTGAACATTAGGTGCGGTTATATTAAAGTTTATAGAATTACCTTCCTTCCACCTGTTTATAAACGTTTCGCCAAAAGTCAATAATAGCAAAATATGTTAAGTAAATGCTTTCGGTTTATAGTTTTGCATAAAAGTGTGGAATAAATTATACTTGCTTTAGTAGTATAAAATGGCTAGAATATTAAATTAATGTTTAGTGGATTTTGTGTGATTGGTAAACAATAAAAACCTTTGGATTCTTTATTGGAAGTGCTAGTGGCTACTGGCATTTCGTGTTTTTTTATCTAGTGGAATTAGAGTTAGTTAGGATTATGCTATGACAGCAGTTTGTTCATAATATTTATTCGATTCTATACAGCTCTAGGTGGGCTTTGCCCTTTTCACTTGCCACTATTCTGCGCTTTTCTCTCCATCTTAACAAACAAACTTGCTTTAAATTTTCTTCAAAATTATCCTTCCAGATTGATATCGGACTTTCTTTGTATCTTGTATTAAATAGTTTTGCGTCAAAGATTATATTAGGGTGTTGCGGCGGCGCACATCTGAGTTCACAACTTTACGAAAAGCCACAACAGACAAATTATCACGATCAGAACGATCAATATGAAGACCTGAACTGTGATTCAGTGATCTATAGTTCCGGCTTCTTCTTCCTCTGTCTAGCCCGACTGGTTCCTCAAAAGCAAAACAGATGACATACAAGGTCAATACAATTTATATATTCCGAGTAATAAGTTACATTATATGCATACGCATAATAATCGCGATAAAAATTGTTAACATAAGATTGTGATAAAAAATTAGTGTAAATAGTATAGAATAAATATTTAATAACAAAACTCAAATTGCGTGTTTAAGTGAAGAATCACATGGCGGTATACTCCATAAGGTTTTTTTTAAACTGGTTGTATTCTAATAATATGACCTGTCCAACTAATGGGTTATGATTTGTAGCGAAATTTCGCAAAATCCTCTTCGTTCATGAATGCGGAATAATAAATTTCTACTTACTTCTTGATCTTGAAACATATTCATCATGGCACTGCTGCTGTTGACACTTACTTTTTTTTGAAGAAGAAACTTCACTTTTTAGCAGGTTTAGAAAGGGACAAAAATTCTTTACGGAGATTGCGCTGTGATATGTGCAAAGGATTAGCAATAATATGGTAACATTGAAGCTAATCTACGCGAAAAAGTTGAGCTAACTCTAAAAGTGCCAGAAAAAGTATGAAAGTACCAACAACTCCAAATAAAAGGGTTTCCAAATAAACTTCTCCTCTTTTATTTTACTCATTCACTCACTCAGAATCTACTGAAGGACAAAGAGCACGGTATACAGAAAGAAGGTAATGTAAAAGAGACTGACAGCTTCGAATATCGTTAGAAAAATGTGACGTCACCCATTGACCTAATGCAGAAAAACAACCCAGTGAGTGACGTCGCACTAAAACGATATTCAGTCTTTTAGATTAACTTGTTTCTGTATACCGTGGACAAAGCGGTTAATATGAGCGAACACCTCTTCATAGAATTTAGGCCGCCGACACGGATAGCATAGTCAGATGTCCAGCCCATCGGAGTCCACCGAGCTTTTTTTCTTCAGAACATCTATGTGTTGATAACGTTCGTAAATCTTGTAGAGTTGCTGGAATCGTCGAAAAATGAAGTAACTTATTCTTCTTCGATGGCTCTATAGCCCAATTCGAACCTTGGCCTCCATCAGCTTCTTCCTTCAGACGTCTCTCTGCTTCGCAGCTTGCCTCCAGTTTTTTGTGTGATCAGTTTTGCTGCATCAGCCTTAACACCGTCTTCCCACCTTGGCCGTAGCTTTTTTCAGTACCCTTGAAGAAGGAAGAAATCAGTGCACATAAATTATAATTATAATTCCGTAAATTAGCTGTGCCATCCGTTTTCACATTTGCAATACTGTATCCATCCAATCCTCATAAGCAGCAGGCCTGCCAAATAATTTTGCGGGCCTGGTGCTAAAATATGTTGGGGGTCCCAAGGAGATTGAAATTCTTCTTCTTCTTTTATTTAAAAAAATAGTTAATATTCTTCAAACTCTGTGGTAAGAATATGTTCATTGGGGCATGCGACACGAGTCGAGCTTACTGCAGTCGTTGAATGATTTTTATGGCAAAGGGTGAAGAGGCGCTTAGAAGGGAAATCAACGCTTCTGAATTCTATTTCTCGCGTTGATTTCACGCACACACTTGCATTGACGTTTGGTGGGGTGGGAAATTTCGTATTTTGTTTGGCGAAAATACGCCTACATAGATAATCATATATGTAAGTTACATGACATACTCAACACAAACTGAGTACAATTTTCGGTTCGGTTTGAGTCATGTAACTAGCAACCGACCGCAAAAATTGTGCCGAACGTGTTCTGAGTGGGTTCACAAGATTTTGCTTGGTTGAGTACACTTTTCGGTCGGAATGTCATGTAACTAGCGATTGAAAAACCGAGATTGCTTTAACAAGGTGAAAAACTTTTTTTGTTGGAGTCATTGAGTACAGTTCATTGAGTACATAAAAAAAATTTTCCATTTTCACGAATAATTTCACTGAAGAACTGACAATAATAAGACCAAAATTACAACTAAAAACTCAAGTTCGGTATGTCATATAACACTCGACCGAAACTGCAAGCTCAGATCGAGTTGAGTTCGGTTTACTTTCGGTTTGTCATGTAACTTCCATAATAGTATGTACAATAAATTGGTGACTTCAGTAAGCACGCATCTTCTCGCATCTCTGTGCGTGCTTACTGCTGACTGACACCATTCACTGCAGTGACTGACTGACACGTGTTGCATCCACCATTCACAGCATTAAATATTGATTCCGAACGATCGGTTTTTGATTCTCGAATGAACCTAAAGTTACATAGTACAACCTACAACGGAACAGCTCTTATGTAGACAGGCCCCCGTGCCTAACTCTAGTGTTCAATACTCATCTTTTTATTGGCAGAAGTAACGTATTAGCCCGGGGAAATTAGCATTTTAAGGAGACAAAATTCCAAAATGGCTGAAAATTGGTAAACAGCTTCTTTGGGACTTTTTAAGAAAACAATTTCCAAATCACAAAAAAACATGGCCGCCGGAGATATCGCGTTTTTCACGTGTTTTCCTTGCATCTCGATTTCTATAGGTCGTATAACCCCGTGCGAGGGCCCAAAATGTTGACAATGAAATTCTCTACAACTTCAGTTCTTACAAAAATGTTGACCCGATTAATTCTTTTTAAAATTATTCAAGGTCAAAGTTATCAAATTTTTTTTATTCAAGGTTTGTCGAATTTTTTTTGATCAGTCAATATGAAACGCCATTGCCTACTTAAAGGCTGGTACAGACTATGCCAGTATTTTAGTCGAGTGAGCAAGTAAACCAGTATGGACAAACAAATTTAGTCGAGTAATTTACTAAAATCCTTTAGTCGTGTCAATCCATTCCTGTTCTATTTTTTCGGCCGAGTAGCGGCAGGACTCCATGACTTACTAATTACTTGATAAGCCTCTAGACAAGTGTGAACAAACTTTGTGATGCAAATTTATTAATTTAATAATTTTTACTTCGCTATCTTGTCGTCTGTTAATTTTGACACCTTGACCTTACTTACTAATGCACTGTGTTCGGACACTTTTTAGCTACTAATACGTTTTAAGACGTTCAATTTAGTAAATGAAATTGCATTTTACGATGTACAAACATTTTTGTTTGGCATTTGTTCGAGTATATCTGACAATGAAAAAACCAAGTTTGTGGGGTCGCAGTGCGTTGGGAAAGCCGCCATCTTGAAAAAGAGGGAGAGCTTGTTTATATTAAATAACTCGTTTGAATGTAATGATAGCTAAAAATGACCAATGGCAAAGTGAAGAATAAAATTATCTACAAAATGAGCCCTCAACGAGCCCTCTGAGTTGATTTGACTCAAAGTTATGGCCGGTCAAAGTTCAACCATGATCATGGTGGGGATTGAATGCAGTTTTTTGCGATTAACTCGTAAAATTTTAATTTTTTTTTGGCTTAATGCCCATTAACAAACTTAAAGTCCGGGTAATTACCTTTAGAATGAGCCCTCGATCGTCGTTATCGCTTATATAGTTTTCGAGCAATCCAACGCCAAAGTTCGTACTGCAGTTGCCTGAAATAACTGTTAACGCCATTTTTTTTGAATATTTCGATAACGGTTGCTCATATGAAAATGTATTAATACCAGAAATACGGGCAATAAAAATATCTTTCAAATGAGCTATTGATCGCAATTCCATCTTCTTTTATGTTCGCGACACAGCGGGTCAAAGGTTAACCATGACTTTCCTATGAGAGCAATATGTACATCAGCGAGTGAAACAGAGAAAGGGAGAACTTGGTTTGGATGCCAAATTTCACCTGCTTCCATTGGGCATATTCACACAATGCATATTCATGGCGCCTAAAATCGGTTTTATAGATGAGAGAGGGAAGGGACCGGAAGAACTTAACGAAACATTTTTCACGCAAAACCAAACGCGTGAAAAGTAGCACACATATAAAAAGTTACTTCTGTCTCTTGCTTTCTTTAGCTCTGCTTTTCTCTAACAAGTAAATTTCATCTGCAATACATTTAAACGTTCCTGTATAGCATTCAAATTTGCTAAACATAATTACCCCTCGTGTGAATTCCGAGGAGTTGAATAAAACCGGTTTTACTCACCATACTTATGGCAACGTGTGAATAGGCCCATTGACACTGTTCTCGGGGAACAAACGTTCATTGAGACTCGCCATCTCCATTTCTCTCTTCATCCATAAGCTCGAATAAATAAATAAATAAATAAATAAAGAGTAGTTTTAGTATGCGAATCCAGAGAGGAAGAGAAGAGAGCATTCGCTGATGGATGATAATATAAAATATTGCTTCCATTCAATTTTTCATTTTGAGACGGTGACAGTCTGCGCTAGAAAATATGCCAAGCAATCAGATAAATGTCAATCTAAGAATGATAAAATAAAAAAAATTGTAGCGAAACAAAAAAAAATGATTTATCAGATTTTTATTTTTATTTTTAAGAAATTGTAAAGGAAGCAATGCATCCATTGATTCCAAAGGCGCCACGCCACTGCTATTAAGAGACATGAAAAAATATCATTAAAATAACACATCGTATGATTCTACGTAATCCACCTACACATTTATAAATAATTAATTAATATTAATTAAAGACACAGATTATGAGTGACGCCGTTTTAAACATAGTATTGTCTCGTGAATTGTTTACAAGTTTCATATGTTAACCAGAAACCAAAATGCATTGTCTGGCATCTGGCTGACTGACGCTAAGGTGAAAAAAATAACAGCTGCTTACAACTTTTTCAATGAGAGTTATATTTCTAGAAAAGTAAGACAAAAAGAAGTATTTTTTAATCAAGTAGGGTTTTCGCGAAAAATTTAAAAAAAATTTGTAATACGTTGGCTCTTAAAAGTTCAATAGCAAGGTTTGGAAGTTGTGCTACAAATAAAGTCGGAGTTCGTATAATGTTCAAACCGGTAATAATTTTAGAAAAGAGTTCAGAAGTTGTTATAATAAGTAAAAACACATAAGGTCAACAGAAAATCTGAAATCGCTGTCCAATATGTCACAAAAGTATTATATTAACATCAGCACATTACAGTAACATAGAATAGACTGTTTGAAGAGAAATTATTGCTAAACTTAATTAAAAAGAACTACAATAACGCAAGTTGTACAAAATCAACGATAATTTTGCCGCCATTGCTTTCATTGCGGTATTGAGTATGATCTTCGATGCTTTAGACAAGAATTATGCCGATAATAATTGGAAACTGAATCAGAAGCTATGCGATTTAGAGCACGCTAATGATGTAGATTTCCTCGAAGCGAGCCAAAAGAAAATGCAAGAGAAAATCAAAAAATTGATCAACGAATCGAATTACAGATCAATAACGAAAAACGAAATCTCTAGGAAATAACGTTTCTAATCAACAAAGCTTTTCTGTGCACAATTAGACTGACTATTGAAGAGGAAGATGAATTCTTCGTGAATTATTTAGAAAGTGTAATCACGAAAAACGGCATGTTAATAGCAGATTGCAAAAAGCAGAGGTGCTTTTGTTAAACTGAGGGAAGTTTGGGGATCTAGCAAAGACATTTTTGTATTTTAAAGAATTAGTTAATTAGTCAATGATAAAAATATTACGGATGAATTGTGGCAAGCTATAAAGGGATTTTAAGTAAGTATGTACAATACTTACAATATGTACAATCAAACATAAAACCGAGTCTCAATTACATCAGTCTAACATGTGTGCATAAGTGATACAAGAAAGAAAGAATGTTATCTAAGACAGAGCCGGATTAAGGATCTGGAGGCCCCTAGGCGGAACCTGTGGTGCGGGCCCCCGTCCCAAAAAAAAATTTCAAATCATTAACCTTGACAGTAGAAAGAGAACAATATTTTAATGGTTTCAAATTCAATTTCTATACATTCGCTAGTACCTTCTCCAGTAGTAAGACATTGGACTTGCGTAATAGAAAGAACTGTGGTACAGACCTGGAGGGAGACGTCATCTACAGGAAGTTCGGAAACCTGCACCTGGATATTGCTAGGGCCATCCTGACTTGTCACACTCAAAAAACTGCTACATTGACCTAGGGCATCACACCAGGCGAGACAATATGAGTTTTGGACAATTTGAAGGATCCCCCTTCGACCGAGCAGGTTATGTTAGGTTTGGCTTACTAACTCCTGCCAATTTCCCTATGAGCGAGATCATTCTGATCGGATAAACAAGCTAGGGATCTTTCAAGAGCACTCTGTCGAATTAAACACTTTTGCTAAGAAAGCCCTGTCATGAAAGTAAATCAGGAAAAATGAAACAAAGTGAAAAGAAAAGGATGATCTGAAACTTTAAACCTATTAATTTTTGCTTGCACCCGAGTAAAAATAAAACTCGCCCGCAGCTAGCCTACGCAGGTAGCACGGACGGCGCCATAGCTAGCACGGCACATTTTTACTAGGGCGCACCTAGCATGCAGCTGGTACGCACGCAGAGTGTCAACCCGAGTAAAAATAAAACTCGCCCGCAGCTAGCCTGCATCAGGTACGCGCTAGCACATTTTTTCTTCGTCCTCTACAATTTTTTAAAGCAATACAGGCGATTTCGTGCGTCCCTGTGGCGGGTGCGTGCATACTTTTGTGGCGTCCCTATTTGTTCGCTATTAATGATTGTGCTCGAGAATCCGCTCTCGAGATTTCTCGAGATTTACAAAGAAAATTGGATTCCCGATTCTCGAGAATTTCGATTCTTAATATTTCGGGATTCCCATTTCCCGAAGAAAATCATTAGGAAACTCGAGATTTGAAATTTAAAAACAAATCATAAATCTATTATATTTTTATTTCCCCTTTCTTGGCTCTTCAAGGCCCTTCGTAGACTAGTCCATCACTTGCCGTTCATAATACTAAGGGCCCTCTCACACTTGCCGTTGTGAGTGATTTTATTGCTTTTATCGCCAAGTGAACCAATTTTTGATGATTCAGTAATTTATATTCGTTTCAAATAGTATTCTATGCAAAATATAAAAATCAGCTTTTTGTACCTTTAGGGCCTAATATCTACAAAAGGGTCCATTTTCCGGGCTAGCGAGTGCGCATACTTCTTAAGGGGTTAGCCCACTCTAGAAATTTCGAAAAATCGATTTTTTTTTTAATGGTCCCTTAGGACCTCAAAAATGGTGCCCCAAAAGATTATGGCGGGGAGAAATCTCTAAGTGTTGGGTTTTCGTACTTTAGTACAAGGCCACTTGGTCGGCAGCTAGGGGAAGGTACTTTAGGGGACTAGAGCAGGTATACGGCAGATGTTATTGAAATCATTTGTTACCTGACTTGTATAGACAAGTCTAGACTTATATTTTGTCTAGTTTCGTCTCACAAATAGTCGTCGAACGTCTGTTTCAGTCAGTTAGGCACAGCCAAGTATTCACGATTTTCTATTACCAAAACTTGTAACGCGTTTATTTCAAAACTGTATTTTTCAAGTTGGCCAGACTCATAGTTCAGGCAATTTTAAACCGATTCACTTGAAATTTTGAATATATCTTTAGAAAAACATGGCCTATGGATTTTTTATCTTGCATTTGGATTTGTTGATTTTGCCATAATTTGTCGCTAGTTTGTTGCTGAAAGAATAGCGTAATTTCCATTTTGTTGGTAGCGGTAAATGAACAAACATCCACACACACCCAGTCACAAATCTTTTTATTTTTATTCAAAACCCGTTTCTTTTTATAAAATTTTACGATCTTTAAGAATTTTTGACAAAAAATAACTTGAAACAACGGTTTTGTGAACACAACCCCCTTAACTTGACATAACTGGCGATGCAAACATATTCTTAAAAGAATACTTGTTCGATTAATTAAAATAATTGCAACCGATACAATTCAGTAAACAGAAAATATTAAATCTCGTATAGGAAAAATATATAGTTCAGCAAACAAACAAGCACGGCTACGCTTTCTGGCCATCAATAATACCGAATTAGGGGAATCAGCTTCATTTACCTTCCTACCGCTACCAACAAAATGGAAATTACGCTATTCTTCCAGCAACAAACTAGCGACGAATTATGGCACAAGCCCTGTTTGGTTATCTCCTTTTGAATGGGAGAAACGCACGTTGGCCAGCCACCTTGATAGCCGATCGGTAATAATCGTCTTCTGGCTCCTTAAAAAACCGGCGACAAAATCGGCATTACGTGATCCTTTCAGCGACAAATTAGCGACAAATTACTGTACCAATGCCTTTTCGTTATCTTGCTTAGTTGGAAAGATACAGTGTGTGGCTAGCTAGCTTGATATGAAGCTAGCGTTTTCACCATTTTCTAAACAATGAGATGAGCGACAAAATTTTTTCTGACGTAACAAATTAGCGACAAATTATAAACCTAGACCCCTGTGTGGCACGGCTCTTCGGCCAGCTAGCTTGATATACCTTAGGTGAGCGCCCATTAGCGTGGTTACATGGCGTTCCGAAAAGTATTCCGACTGAAATCATTCTGAAAATGATTTTTCGGTCGAAGTTTATATGGTGGTTCTCAGAATGAATTTTTGCTGTCATTTCAGATTGTTTACCTCTAAATGACAATATGCAATTTGTGAAAATGGATAATTTTTCTAATGAAATAAGCAATCAACAACAAATTTTTGTTAACTCTATTAAAACAACTTTTAATAATAACATTTTAACAGTAGCAAGAACTTGAAATTAAGGTTATTACCAGTGTACTGCAATTTTAATGATAATAACCTCACTTTCCAGTTAAGTGTTACATGGCATTCTTTTCGAAAACCATTCTCAACCAAACAAAATTTTGCTTCCGAAACCAGAATACTTTGGGAATGCTTTTTAGCCGGGTCAACAGTTACATGGACCATGTCATTCCGAAAAGCATTCTCAGAACGTTCCGTTCTGCCATATAACCACACTATATGTTGCCTATGCTTAAATCCGGCCCTGATCTAACGGGAAGATGTCGAAAGACGAAGGACCATGGCACTGCCTGGAATCGAGGCACGGACTTCTGGTAGACGAGCGCTTTAACCAAGCATTTCATTTGTATTCGTTTCAGTTGTCAAATTGATCAAGACGGAAAAGGAAAATTTATAAAGAAATAGAAAAATATTCAAATGTTAGGAAAAAAGAAATATGGGGCCTCGGTAGTCTAGGGAGTAAGGCGCCTGGCTACTATGCAAGAGGTCCCGGGTTCGAATCCCGGCAGAGCCCCACGGTCCTTCGCCTTTCCCACCTTCTTTCTTCTTCCCTCCTTACATTCCTCATTCCCCCTGTCATAGCCTTCCGCTAGCATTTCCCCGCTCCACCAAGCGCATGTCATCGGTTGGTTGATGGGATTCAACTCGTTTCAGGAGGCATAACATTCCAGCGAGTTGTTTCTCATTGCCCCGATGCCAGAGTCGCGATAGAAATGGTTGGGGTTAGGTGGTTGTGGCAGTTCCTTCCTACTTCTCTCTTCCCCTTCACTATCTATCGACTAGGGCTTGCTGTTTGACATTGCACTCTATACGAAGAAAAATAGATTGTCGACTGTACAAAGGGCTTTCCCTGAGCTCTAGTCTTCCACATAAAAAAAAAAAAAAAAAAAAAATGCAAATAGACATAAGTTAACAAATATCTTTCCTCGAATTTCGGAGTTGTAATGTAAAAAGTTCGAAATGGAGATTGAGGAAATGACCGGCTCATGTGCATAATATCTGTTAAATTAAATTTCGCAAAACAAAGTATTATTATTATTATAAAATTCCTTAAGCAACAATACTCAGATGCCATAAAACTGAATCCCTAAACCCTAAGGCTATATAGTAACCATGTAAAGCATTTCAGTAGCACATGGAAAAGAAATAAAATTACGCCTAACGAAGATCCTTCCATCAAATTAAAGTTTTATTGCCCACGAAGTGTTTATGGGCCAAAGTAAGAAGCAAAATCCCATAAAATTTTCTATTTAAAAGATCAGTGGAGGATAACTCTTAAATCATTTAATTACTTCCTTAAAATGTCAGTGCTTTTTGTTTACAATAAAATCCTAGCAAAAATTTCCGGACATTGTTTTGTTTTTTGGGCAGTTTAAAATTTTCGCTTTGATAGACTCAAGCGTTTTTATCACGTTTTTAGTACATGAAGGAAGTCACGATCGCCTTTCTTTTAGCTCCATGCCAACTGCCACTTAACTTGGCCAAAGCAAGCAGACTTATCTAAGTACAATTGCCGATAATGCTACCGTGACAATGTTAATTTCACGGTGCTTTACCAATTGCAGGGAAAATGTATTCCATATATTTTATGCATTTACTAACATCAAACCTCTATTCACAATCTATTTTCGAAATTCTTTATCAGATTTAACCTATTTCTGAAGGCCATATTTGAAGCCAAAACCTTTATATGATCACGTATCCCGAGTGGAAAATAAAAGAACATATTCTAAGGTATGTGTCTTAAGAAAAGGAGGAATCTTGGGAATTTCTCAAAGTCGTAAAACTTTTCCTTGAAGATAGCAGATTTCCTGCCGTTTACTTCCTTAAAATCTTCAAATAGGCACGTAGTAGTTCTTTAGTAACTAATATCTCTGCCTTATAATGGATTTCTAGGAAAAATAATTAAGAATGTTTTAAGCGGGATTTTTAAGTAGCGCAAGAAAGTGAGTCAAGTTTGGAGATCAGTACATTTAGATCATTCTGGAATTTGGAACGTGTCTTTTTACTAAGTTTGTCATGTCTAAAAAGATATTTTTCTTTGTTTTTCCTAAAGTTGCTGCCTAGTGGTGGATTGTTTGTGGTCTATAGTACAGCTCCGTTTTGAGTTAGTGTTACCTCCTTGGTTTAAACAGTTACGTGTCTGCTAAAAAAGATCAATTCCTCTTTGTATATAAAAAAATCAGAGAAAGAACAATTAAAAAACATGTAAGAGTGCAAAGGTTCTCACTTAGCTGATGTATTTTACTTTCTCTATTCTTTTCACATATGTAATTAAGTCAAGTTGTAGAATTTAATAACATTTTAATGAGAATTTACCACAAATAACATTCCAGCAAAATTTGGTGTTTCTAAACAGGCGACAATTCTAGAAATTCATAATTATTTTTTAGTACACAGCTCAACAATTTTATGATCACCTCTAGCTCGAATAACAACGTATGAGGCTTGTTATATGTATGTTTTATGATCCACAAACATGAGAAGCACGAGCATTGGTCACGGTTGGACCAATCTATAAATTATGAATCCTATTCAGTTTTCCCTCATTTGTTCGAGCGTGCAATCGTTTACTGGTTTTTCACGCAGTTCAACACGTGTAAATGTTAATTCATTTTTAGTTAACTATTGTCGAATCAAGTTGCTTGAATGGACAACGGATTGGTTTACAAACTGATATACTATGATGATGATATACTACTGAAAAAATTTAAAACAGATTGAGAAATTTTGCCTCATCTAATTGAATTGAATATCGAACAGTTATATATGAACAAGTGAAACTATAAATTGTGAATAGTTGTTCAAATTTGCTAATTCAGACGATAATTAGTTTAATGTAAGAGATCAGGGATCACTCCTTCATAAAGAAAGCTATATCATAGGCTCTGTCACAGTGCAGGAAGGTTTTATTATAAACTATAGAAGAAATTGTGATCATAAATAAAGGAAATACTAATAGTGGAGGGTAGAGAGTCACGTTTCCCGGATAATTTTTGTTCCCGGGAAACGGGAAAAATAAATTCATTTTTCCCGGGATTCCCGGGAAACCGGGAAAAATGAAACCTATTAGGAATTAGGAGTGAAATGGGAATTAGGAGGAACAATTAATGTTGAAAAATAAATGAAAAACTCATTTAGAAAAGATACAAGTAAATTTAATTCAAAAATATGAGCAAGCGTTAACGAAATATTAAAAAAAATGGCGTTATATCATTTCAGAGGATTGATCGCAAACTATATAAGCGATAACGACGATCAAGGGCTCATATGTAATTACTAGGACTTTAAGTTTGTTAATTTGCAATTTGCAAAAAACTGCATTCAACCCTCAACACCCGATCATGGTTGAACTTTGACCGGCCATAACTTTGAGCCAAATCAACTTAGGGACCTCGTTGAGGGCTCATTTTGTAAATAATTTTATTCTCCACAACTTTGCCAATGATTATTTTCAGCTATAATTGCATGCAAACGAGTTAACAAGCTCTCCCTCTTTTTAAAGATGGCGGCTTTTCCCAAGCCACTGCGACCCCAAACTTGGTTTTATCATTGTCAGATGTACCCGAACAAATGCCAAAAAAAAATTTTGTATATCGTAAAATGCAATTTCATCCTCTTTTTTCGACTGATTTGACTGGACTATTAATTTATTTTTGATTTGAAAAATAAGTTTTTAAAAATGTTTCGTTTCAAAAGAGAATACAATGAGAATGATACTAAATTATTCCATCAAATAAAATATACCCAACAAAAAATCAATCATGACATGTAACTACAATGAGTGGTAATGACTATTAAAAATTATCTAGGCTTTAATTTTATATAGAAAACAAGGATTTTGACATTACAGTTACGTACTTTAAATTTAAAACCTTGAAATAGTTAGTGTTTTCAAGATTTTTGCAAGAAGCAAGTGATTTGAAACAATACATTTTTTTCGGGAAATTTACGTTTTTTTCCCGGGAAACGGGAAATATATTTTCTTTCAATTTCCCGGGAATTCTCGGGCGGGAATTCCCGGGAAGGACTCTCTAGTGGAGGGCCTGGGGTTTTTGGACTCAGACTTTTGTTACGGTGAATGAATTTACGTGGTCGAGGTGGGATTTTGTTTTTTATACTAGCTGCGTTCCAAAATTCGAGCAGAGTACTCGCAAGCAGTTGTCCTACTCGTTCCTACTTCTCAACAAAGGCATGAGTAGAGAGAGAAAGCCAACTGCTTGCGAGCACTTTGCTCGAATTTTGGAACACAGCTACTATAAATTGCAGTTTACCTAAAATTTTTTTGTGCTTTTACCCTGGGGGTCAATGCCTCCCCTTCTCGGGAAAATTTTTTCATTGAAAATAAGTCCGGGAATAGATAGATTGGCTAATTCTAAGCAACTTTTGTTCTATAAAGTTTTTTCTGAACTGAAAGTCAATACTTTTCGAGTTATTCGCAAGTGAAAATGTCAATTTTTTAAACAAAAAAAACACGTTTTCAGGCGGTTTTTCACAAATAACTCAAAAAGTAAGTATTTCAGCGAAAAAATTATTATTATTAAAAATGTAGCTTATAAAAAAACAAAACAAATGCTGGGTTTATGGTGTCTGTAGACCTAATACAAAAATAGTAATAGCTTGTTGAAGGTTGGTTCTTATTTGTCAAACGCCAAAATTGAAAGTTTCAGCTTGAAATAAACAAAAACCAATGCATTTTTCGGGAAAAACACATTAAACCTTTTTTAAAGTGCTTGAAAAAACCTTTATTTTTGGGTTTTTATAAAACTCCCTAGCATTAAAACTAAGCGAGTTATGACGAAAATAAAGTTGGTCCCTATTTTTTCGGCGACAAAAAATGTGAAAATCACCCCCTAATTACCACCCCCATTGAAAATAATCGGTACCACTTCACAATTCACTTTATTAATGTACTTGTAATATGCTCTAGAAGTTTGACCGTTTTACAGTGCTTAGTTTTGAAAAAATTTGAGCTTGAAGTGAAGAAATCATTTTTGAAATTTTGCAAAATATTGCCTTTTCTTCAAAATAACTCAAAAACTATTAATGATATGCAAAATTTTGTAGAGTATACACAATCGTAGGTTTTGCTTTTCTGAAAATTTTGGTTGTTTTTTTTTGATAAAAATTGAGTAAGATATTACCGTTTACAGTTTGCATATGTTCGTAAATAGTAACTTTTTCAAGCCCTTTCAGCTCAAACCCTTTCAAAAATAAGGGGTGAAAAAAAGTTTAATTTATATGAGCTTATAGCTCTTGAAAAAGCCTACAAAATGCTATTTGGAAGGACTTGATAGCTTAAAAACTAAGCGATTTATGGGTAAAAAACCAATCACATATTTTTGCAGATATCAGATCACGTATATTGGAGCATTGATGAATACACATTATACCCACATTTTGGGCACAGACATACTTACAAGCATTTACACACGTCACACAATGATCTTGCAACCGTTGAGGAGATTTTACAAGCTGGTCAGTACTGTACTGTCATGTTGTACGGACTTCCGAAGAACACTCAATTGAATATATTGAAAAAGGTGGAAGACTTACCATTTTGAATTTATAAGTTCTGAACATAAATTCGTTATTTGCTTCCTTAAAAACCCTCAGATACTGATTTTCATAGAAATTGGAACACAATTGGCAAATTTGGGTGGCCATTTTGAATTTCGGTCCTTCAAATCAAGATCACAATTTTTTAATAGGTAAACTTTTTTATATATATTATTAGCTAAACTTTTCATTTCGAATTTTTAAATTTCATTCACCATAACTGAAATCCGAGGTTTTCATGTTTTTAACGCTCCAGTAACTCCACTATAACGACTTCGTTATCTTTACATTCGCCTTTTATCGTAAGTATAAAGACCTACTGTCTAATTTTTTAAATATTGCGTGCTTCACAAATAGCGGACAGGAGAACAAGATCGATCGAAGATGCTGGAAATAAAATTACCAATTGCTGATCTAGTCGTTTTTGATCGTCCTGATCGTTTTAGAAGTTTGCTTGCGTTGGCTTGCTTAAACTTATCGATTAAGCTATACGCGGCTGCCACATACTCCCCCAAGGGGTGCAAACGGAAATTTATCGTACGATGTAGGTCGGCTTGGTCGTCGTAGTTACAACCAAAGGCGGGTTTAGCCAGTCCATCGAAATTGTTCTGTTTATGCCTTTAAATTGACGACGAAGTCTATTCAATATGGAGATTCGAAATTGTTTCGTACGCGGTCGATTCCAACGAAGACATAGTCGGAGTCCTCCAAGCTTCGAGGCACATAAAAATCCTTTTGGCTTGGTTGGCGAGGATATACGTTACCTTTAATTTCTGCACGAGAGAACGAAACGAGTGAGGAATTTTGAGTGCTCGATTGGATTTTTGTCGGACGGAATGGAAATTGAATTGGGCAATCTCAGAATCTGGCCATAGATGAGTTCTGCCGTACGTATGCCTAGTAAGATTCGAATGAGTATTGCAGTCTTTTGCCATTAAGGTAACTGTCATTCGTCGATGTAACCGTTCAACCATTTCGTTGGCCTGCGGATGGTAGACGGTCGTTCTAATACGGTGACTACCGATTAGTTCGCAATTTTACTTTGGATTCGAATTGCGTAGTAGTGATTTCAACGGATGCGAAGAATCGTGGGATGTGCTTTGCTACTGTTGAAGCGTTAACATCCCGACCATCTCGTAAATCGGTCTACGATGGTAAGAATGTACGAGTATTCTCGAGATGTCGGAAATAGTCAGAGATTTAGTGTGTCTCGTGCCTTTAGATTATTTCATTATACAGTGATAAGTACGGGGCCACTCATTGCAGTCTTTGCTAATTCCCAGCCAGAAGAATTGTAACAGCCCGTCAAGTTGCGCGATAGCTCGGATGGGATGCTGTGTTATGAGTTGCATGAAATTGGGTATATCGCACCTTGGATAAAACAAAGACGTAGGTGCAGAATTAAGGCTCAACTATAATGCACGTTAGAAACGCACGTCATCTGGGCGCTCTCATGGAAATTAATGGGTTCGGCCATATTGGACGTACGTCGGTCATATTTTGTGTCGTTAAGTTTCGTTAAATGTAAAATTGCGAAAAGAACCGCGCTCAACGTACGTTTTGTGAGAATTTGTAGTTAAATTGATGGCAGATAATTTTTTGTTGTTGTTGTTTTGTGGGTTTTAAACAAGAAAGAGTATGGAAAATGTTGTGCTTCAAATTTATGGGAGTGATTTTGATAAGAAATTTATTGTAATTGAAAATAAACATGATTGTTTTTAATATGCAAAGATTAATAGCCAAGTTTTAATAAGCAATGAATAATATTTATGCATTTTAATAATTTTAAACTTGTGAAAACTTTTCCTATACACAAACCATTATACGTTTGACGAAAGTTTAATATTTATGCCCGTCGGCTGACGTGCGTTTCTTACGTGCATTATAGTTGGGCCTTTATGAATCTATCAGAAAACGCATCCGTACAATACTATTTATTGGTGCTTTTAGTTTTTTTTTTCAAAATTACTCCTTTTAAACTGACGTTATTACACCAGGAATGCTCTGGTATCAATAACTCAATTTTCGAAAATTTTGCACTTACGTCTTTGTTTTACCGAAGGTGCGATATACGGTTGCGATATGCTCATACTAGTTTCTCACCAGACCAGATGAATTGTAAATGGTATTGGTGTGAGAATCAGTTTTACCTTAGAGCCGCTGCTGGATTGTTCTTGAAAGATTTTAACCTGAGCTAATATAGGTCGAAGTTATCGAAGTGAAGACATGTGGTGCTCAAAAGTTTTTCCACATTCGGGTACTGCGTCCAACGCTAAAAGGTGATCAAACAAGAACTCGTATATTTGAATAAGTAGTACAGTCCAGAAAGCAGGATAGTCCAAAAAAAAAAACTGAGTCATGCCAAATAGTATTTGTAGTACAAAAGCTGGTTCATCAGATGACATGAAGAAGAGGAAAGCTTATATAATAGCATGGTAGGTACTTTTCTTTTTACAACTCTAATGCGTTTTCACCAATAAATCTTTAGCAATCTTCTCGATTTTGGGCAGATCTCGTCCAGTTGTTTACTATCAACGCTCTCAGGTTTGTTTCAACGTCATCCAGCAATCTTTTTCGAAGTCATCCTTTTCGTCTTGTGTACTGTAATCTGTGCCAAAATATCTCATGGGATGCGATTGCAAGGAAATCGTTGTTGTACAACAAGTGTTGCTTTATTGATTCTATACCATCATACACATCTTACCTTATTACAACAGTGTAAATACTATCAGCTTCTATTTGAAGAAATATGACATATTTTATTCATCACAGTCTTAAACGCATTTAAATCGGTTCAAGGTTATTTTCGAAAGTAACAGGAAATTATAAAAAGAAGAAAATTTAATAGTCCGGGAAATTAGCATTTTAAGGAGACAAAATTCCAAAATGGCTGAAAATTGGACCACAGCTTCCTTGGGGCTTTTTAAGAAAACAATTACGGCATCACAAAAAAACATGGCCGCCGGAGATATCACTTTTTGGCAAAAAGTCACTCAAAAACTGGTTTTTTCGAAAAAAATTTTCATCAATCAATACGAAACGTTACTGCCTACAAAAATCGCTCTTCTCATTTTTTTCGAAAATCTAACCCTTTCGAGGTTATTCAAGGTCAAAGTTTCCAAAAATCACTTTTCGGCCAAAAAATACTTTGAATAATTCGCGAAGGTCAAGGTTTTCGAAAAAATTTCAAGAGGGGTATTTTGTAGGCAATAATGTTTCGTATTGATTGGGGAAAATTTTTTTTCGAAAAAACCACTTTTTGAGTGATTTTTTTGCCAAAAAGTGATATCTTCGGCGGCTATGTTTTTTTTGTGATTCCAAAACTCTATTCTTAAAAAGTCCCAAGGAAGCTGTGAATTTTGTCTCCTTTCGTGCGTTTTTTTTGCTAATTTCCCCGGACTATAATGATATAAAAAGAATATAAGGATAGGATTACTCAAAAAGTTCGTTTATAAATAGAACAATTCGTCTATGGAATAATCTCCTACAATCAGTTTTCCTGAACTCGTACAACACCCAAGAGTTCAAACGAAAGGTTTATCACCCGCCACATGCTCAAACATCCCAGGCCCACCTGATCTATCATAATTCTCTTCTATCTTTCAAACCAAGATTGCTACTACACATTTAGAGTTGAGCCGGACTTACATGAGGCAGTATATTTGTCCCTTACACGATGATAAATTGTACTGAGACCTCAATTTTTTGAAATGTCCCGGTTCAAAAAAAGTCCTAATACACATGATTTAACTTACATGAGGAAATGAGGCGAGGTGAGATTGTAAATACGTACTGGAGAGACATTTCTTACTTCTTTTGGGGCAGTAAAATTTCGAACTTGAATGAGGTGAGACGAAATTGTAAAGTATGGAGGCATAGCTTTCTTACTTACTCTGAGGCAGTTTAATGCATATTAGAATCAAACTCGTAAAAAAAGGTCTGCATTGGTATTTATTTTTTTTCTTTCTTAAATTTGCTTGTTTTTGTCGTTTTGGCATTACAATGGCACCTCGCCTCATTTAAAGTATGACATTGTACTGGCTCAAAAGAAAAAAGAGGCATATCTTACAAACTCATTTTATAATCGTGTCCTTCCCAACACTATACACATTACACCATGACCTGAACGACATGCCAGACTGGTAGTACAACTCCGTGCCAGATACAATTTTAGTAATAGTAAACAAAATTACAATTTTCAAACTTTTTTAGTATTTAGCTTATATCTTCTTCAGCTGTCAAAAAACACCAAAACTTTGCATTCGTGAAGCAGATAACACTTGGATTTTGCGATGGAATATCATGAAACATCAAAACGGGATAAACTTTTGCATCAACCTGTGACAGTTTTTTCAAAATTACGAGTAAATGCAAAATGGTGATCTGCTAAATTTGGTCAATAGGGTGGCATCTCCACTCCAGTACTTGAAATTTTTAAAATTATTGATGGTCAAAAAAAGAGTGGACATTGCGCTCGTAAATATTCGTTGTTTCTACACTAAAATGTTCTTAAGGTCACGAATTTTTGTAAAGAAAAGAGCTTGGGGATGTTTTCAGTTTATTTTTTTTGTATATTTATAAGGTAATCAGTTAATACAATTCATTCTGATCATGGAAAACATTGAATTTGATTTTTGGCGAGTTCTGTTGTCTGATTTGTTACGATTCCAGTTTGATTTTGTGGTCAAGCTATTATAGCTATCATAGTTCTTAATTTATAAATTGAGTTTGTAAGTACTATTCTTGTTTTAACAATTATCTATTCTCACAATTAAAACAAGAAGCTTAGTTTCATTCCAAAAATTTCCGGTGTTTTTCCGCGAATTTTTCAACTGACTGATGAAATCTTATATCCTAGATCTCTATCTAGCTTTCATGGGTTGTATAACGTAAATTTCTTTAGTCATGGATGAACTACAATCCAGCTCTCAAAATGCTGATATATTTATTATTTATTGCAGAAACTGTTTGTATTTAATTAAAAACTTGCTCTGAATAATTATTTTCATCCAACGTAAATCTTTTTATTTTGAAACTCAAAACCAAAGCTGTATTTTATAGAACAGACTTTATCATAACATATCTCTTATGATATTTTTTTAAAGTGCCAATCAAATACACTGTAATCAGACACGATTAAGTTCTGTGGAACCTACTTAAAAACGAAAGATAAGTTTATGATGGATAAGAAATTTCCAATCTCAAGTATGATGATGCCTTCTATACTTGTTATTTTGTTCATTTTTAAAAAAAATAACTTTGATAATGTCCACAAACAAATTGGGTAACCGACCTTGTTTCATTGATGTTGAGTTATTTGTCATAGATAACCAGTGTACGATAGGTGCAGGTACAAGCTTCAATTATTTTATTAGTTCGATAACACGAAGAGAGTCAAGTGTGCTAACATTAAATTTTATTTCTTGATTCAATAAATTTTTTTTAGCGCAATTTTGTAATTATTATTTACTGATATCAGCAAATATGTTCTTATAACTTATACTTAGTACGCAATTTACACACATTAAAAGCAAATCGACCAGAAAAAGTGCGGCGTCCTTCAATAACACAAAATATGCTGACGCTTGTCCGGATTTTTTAATGAGCGGATTGTACTGAATTAATACGGTTTACATTAAGAAATTCTTATGTAAGTTCCGATTTTTTTTGTAACTAAGTAATTATATGGAGTTTTACACAGCGGTACAAGCTAAAATTTAAATTTCAATGGAAGTGTTCCTTTGTGTATTTTTAAATAAAACTTTCTCCCACAAATAACAATTTGTTTCGTCTACGCTCGAGTTACGTGCTTACAATTTACGTCCATCACCTTTATGTACTTACATTTACAGTACATCCGGATTCCTATAGACTGTAATTAGCATTGCAGTTTTGAAGTCAAGGATGAACTGAGATTGTTAAATGTCAAAGAGGAACTGTGCGCATTAAAATTCAATAAAAAAATATTCTTTTTAAAATATTAATAATTTTTCTTTTTTTTTAAAAAAATAAATAAAACAGAACTTGTCACACTTCATCCACATTCACTACGATGGTATGATCGGGTTGAGGAAGCCAAAGCCACAAGCACCGGCAGGCGGCGTACATGTCTACTGACAACGCGAACAGATAACAGAGAAGACCCGCAAAACGATATAATTGAACACGTCTTTCAAAAAGAAATTTCTTCTCGCGCACTTTGGATGTTGAAATGAACTTAAAGGAGGAATAAACTCAAGATTGACGCTAGTCGACCGATCGAGGTCTTTAAAAGAAATTTTCTCTCCAGATCAGGCCACCACACTATGCCCTACTCGGACATGAATTGCGAACACAGTTAATCGTAATGAAAAATGCACTTCACGCACTCGACCCAGCGCTGGATAAAGACTCGCACAAGAAACCAAACATGATCGAGACGCTGCCCAAGCTTCTTGACGGTGAAAACCCCGCTCTAGTGCTCGATCACTTGCACAGCACACTCGATCGTATTTCCCTTCGCTTCATCGAGCTAAATAGTAGAGTGCCGGGGAGTGTGTGTGTGTGTTTGTGTGTGCAGGACAGGTTTATCTTTCAAGCTTAGTGGATTTATGATGGTGTTAAAACTTTATGTAAACAAACAGGAAAACAATAGTCGAAGCCGAATAAATGTAAATACTACAGAATGCCATCACCATAGTATGGGTGACGGTGTTATTGCCAGCATCAGATTTAAAAATTCGAACTCGAAAACGTAAATAGCTAAGAAACTTCGAATACCATCGAAGACGCACCCCACGTACGCAAAACCGATCGAGTTTTTGAGTATTCTGATCACGCGCAAAACTCAATGTAAAACATCTACAGAATTTATTGTGTTGAAGCAAACGCACAAAAAACTAACAAATAATGTTCTATTAAAGTTATTCATTAGCTGTCAATTTCAGGTAAATAAATTAAGAATAGTGACAGAGCTTAGCACCTTTGGAATTTTACAAAACAAGTAAAAATCAAGGCGTCTATGAAGTGATATAGGCATGTTGATCAAGCGAGGGTGTACTACAAAGTAACAAATAAGATCAGTTTTTAACAGATTGAGATAAATGGTCCTAGCATTAGCAATATATAAAATTTAGCACATAACTGCTAAATTTATGTTTGGGTCATAGAAGGAGGAAGGATCTGCGGTACTGAAACTAAAGTATAAAGGTGCCACAAGGTGCACAGACTTTTTTTATGTGAAAAATTAGTACTCAAGGGTAATGTACCTTTGTACTGTTACTTATCTTTGAGTCTAATGTCGGACAGCGGACAGTAAGCTTTAGTCAGAAAGATAGTAGAGAGATGAGTGACGCGGTATTATTCCACCAGCTCCTGACTATGGAAAAATTTGCCAGGAAACGCGAAAGACTTAAAAAACTTGATTTCAAAAAGTTATTTTTCAATCATTGTTTTATATTTTTCATTATTTATTAAAATTTACAATTGAAATCCTTGAATAATGTAAGATAGAAAATAATTAGTTTTCTTTAAAACTTCCTAGAAAAAAATTTACTTTGCTCAATTCAAATAAAGGACCCCGCAGAAGCTGTATGGGAAATGGGTCCCGGGCAAATTGGCCCAAATTTTACTCACTTATAGCATTCGGTGAGTAGATAAAAAGTGCCCATGGGCGCACAGTGGAAAAAACTCCCGATTGCGAGAAATGATCGTCCGAAGTTAGGTTTTTTTTTCGCTGCCTATAGCCTTTGCGCGCATGTATCAGGCCATGTTATATATATACCTATATACAAGTTATATATACATGTTTTATACATATGGATAAAGAGTCTTTCAAACCACCCGTGCCACCCAATTTTCTGGGAAAGTCTCGATTGAAAAAAAACAACCCCCATTTTTTCACGGATTCTGATTCTCCGGCCCCTCAAAGTGGGGGTGGGCGGGGGGTCAATTTCTGTATGGTCAGATAGATTTTCAAAAAATATTGAACACGTGTTTTTTTGTTTTTTTTTTCAGTCGAGACTCCCGTTTTCGAGATAGGGCGTTTTGAATTTTGGTTATGGGGAAAAATGTAGCATAATGATTTAGAATAAAAAGGTAATGAAACAACAGTCGATTTCCACAAATAGGGTATCTTTGTAATCGTTAGGAATTTGATTTTCTTTTAATTAATAAAACCAATAGTGTACCATGAGAAACAGAAATAAAAGGGTTTATTTGTAAAAAAAATATGAAAAAAAACAATTATTTGCCACATATTTCACTGTAACTCAAAAAGTATATTGTTAAGGTTCTGTGTTCTGAACTTTTTTAGCATCCTCAAAAGTTACCTGAAAATTTCTTGGAACACGTCAACTCTCCAGCTGGCTTGTTTTTTTTGATATCTGCCATTCAAAAATAGGTATCAACACTTTATTTCAATGATTTTTCCCCCTTTTTTCACTCTAGATTATTGTTAGAATCGCTTCGTTTTAGTGTGTAGTTAAACAACCGAAGTTTGCCCACAATTTGGTTGGCCGCTTAACTTTTTAATTAAGTTATTTTGAATAAAATAGGCACTTTCTTTATATTTCTTTCAATATCCACGCTCCTGCTTGCTTTTAGTATAACATAGGCATTGGGAAAGCTCTTCGTTATGAAATTCTCTAAAAAACCAGCTCTGTTAGAGGTCGCTTCGCTAGGTGTAAGGGTGATCTTGCAAATAGCTTCTAAAGTTTTCAAATCACGTTACTTTCACTATTTGTTTCCTCGAGAACAACTGCCATAGAACGCTGAAAATTCTTGAAGATGGTGTTTATGTAGTCCAGGCAATGTACAAAAAATTTCAACAAGATCGGTTCATTAGTTTTTGTGTAATTAACGATCTAGTTTTTTTAAGCTTATTAACAATGCTGCCATTTTTTGTAAGATCAGGTTATAATTGGGAAACTCATTTAGAAAACTAAACAATTAAAAATGAAATCCCGTTGGAATTTTTGAAAAATCGCAATTTTGGTAGATTTTATGAGGTTTTTTAGGCACATACCTTTTTATACGCGACATAAATAAACAAATATAAAAAAGGTACGTACGTACGTAAAAGGTACGAAGCGATTCTAACAATAATCTCGCCTATGGGCCAAAATTTTTTTTTAACATTTTTTCTTTTTCGCCGACTAGCCTATATGGTGCTTTTCAATAAATTTATGAAATTTCACCAAAAAAGGTGTCGAAAGGTGACGAAACCACTGAAAATGAACCAGTGTTGAGCAGGTTGACAATGGCACAAGGCGCCATCTGACAAAATTGTAGATCTAAAAATACGTCATTTTACAGAATGAAAGTAGACAGATTATGCAGATATTCTATAGAATAAAAAAAATTAGAAATTTTTTTATTTGTGCCAGAATGAACGCAAAGCACCGATTTTTTATCAATTTCAATTTGTAGATACTCCTTTCGCAACTAACGACACTGATGGCAATTGTTAAAAAAATTCTTAGTATAATTGCATTGTTGTGTACAGAATTTTCCAATCTACAGGGCGTCCTGTCACAGCTCGGCAAGCGGTTAATAGTAGATAATACACAAAAAATGATCGACAAAAAACACAAAAAGGGGGTCTATCTCTGGCCGTTTTGAATTTTGCTTTTGGGGAAAAAATGTAGTTTAATGATCTAGAATAAAAAGCTAGTGAAACAACGGTCTATTTCCACAAATAGGGTATCTTTGTTATCGTAAGAAATAAAAAACAGAAATAAAAAATAAAATGTTTCCCACATGTTTCACTGTAACTAAAAATGTACATCATTAAGGTCCTTTTTTCTGAACCTTTTTAGCATCCTCAAAAGTTACCTGAAAATTTCTTTGTATACTTTAAAACTTCAGCTGGCTTGGTTTTTTGCCATTTAAAAATCAATAACTATTACAATAAACATCGAGCACGGAGTAGTACATAGAACTTCTACTGGACGTCGGCACCATTGATGTCTGTATCCGAGCAAAATTTTACTAGATAATATTTTCAAACCTAGATTGACTTGGCGATGAGGAAAAATATTCGAAATCATATAGTAATTCATAATTCGAAGAAATTGAATAGTAAACTTATGAAGTGAACTAGTTACAGCTAAAACTAAATATAAAAAATGCCGCCCCAAAATATTTGCCGCCCGGTGCGGACCGCCCCCATCGGGGTGGTGGGGGCCTTAGGTACGCCACTGGCCATTATCGGCTGAAAATGAGGTCTCTTTTTAGGTTTAAATTCAAAATAAAACGTAAAAATAAATATTTTAATTCAAAAAAATTACAGCGTGTTTGGGGCATAAAAAGGTAAGTTTCCATAAAATTTCGTGAAAAAAAATTTGTTTTAAGCGAGATAAAAATCAAAAACAAAAACACTAGTTTTTTCGATTTTTATCGGAAATTTGAGGTTATGTGAAAAAATGGTTTGTAGAAAAGTTGTAGACCTTTTTATTACCTACAACTTTTATATTCAACTTTTTTCGATAGGAGGTCTAGTTTCGCTGAAAATCGTGAAAAATCTTTTTCAACCCTTAAAGTTACCCCTATTTGACCTTCGTAACTCAGATCGACTTGAATTTATTTTTTTGGTTGGCTGCGCTATATTTCCTTCACTTTCCAACATTTTTCATGCTGTTAATAATTTTTATCATTTTTGTCTTTTTAAAAGGTATCTGCACTGGCCTATTAAAACAATTATTGAAATAAAAATATATTTTTTTAACATCTTTTTGTTTATCCTTATTACTAAAAAACGAAGAGCGAAACCTTTTTTGCTGCTTCGAAAGAAGCGAAAATGAAAGCTTTGATGCTTGCAAAACTTAAAACTTCAAAATTGCTTCCCAGGAAGCTAATTAGAAGAAAATCCAACAAACTGTTTCTTGCTAATGACATGCAATGGTAAAAAAGATATGGATAGGGATACGGAAGGGGAGCACTTCTAAGATGCACAAGGATAGCTTCTTCATGCATCAGTAAATGCTTCCATTTTCCCGCTGGGGAAATATACCATGACGTAGATAAAGAATCAAAGAATTTTATCGTTTACGTTTAACTTCCCGATTTCTATAGCAATTAAGTTTTTATACGCTTTATATTAGCCATTTTTTGGTCAGATTGCATTGTCACGCGAACTATACATATGTGCAAAATTTGAAGTTGATCGGTTATGCGGAAGTGGGTCAAAATCAAGTTGCTTACGTACTACACACAACATACAGGTGAAGCTAATATAAAGCGTATAAAAGCTTAATTGCCATTAGTATCGGGAAGTTCAAGGTAAACTATAAAATTCTTTGATTCTTTATCTACGTCATGGTATATTTAGTTTTTCGATATAAATAATAGTTTTTGAGCTGTAACTCAAAACTGTATGCCATAATTTCGTTATCGGTTTTTTGTCATGGAAGCAAACTTACAAACGTATTCACATCAAAAGAAAACACGAAACTTTCAATTTGTAATAAAATCCAAACTAAACTCGCGCTCTCGCATTATTGTGACGTGATTTGTCTTCCCTCTAGGAGGCTCCGCAATTGAACATTTAAAGATTTCCTGTCATTTGCAATTTCCACCGCGCGGCGACCTATTTGCCAGAGATAGTTGTGTGTTATCGTGATATACGTCCCATTTGGCATTATCCTTAAATTGCACATTGGCTCTGTTTGTCCTTCGCAGGTAAATAATCTCCTACACATTGTGGCGTCCCGCGTGTACACACGACTTGTTGTATCTCATTACGCCATAGGCTCGCTTTTTATATTTGTCCTGTTATTGGATCTGTAAGTGACAGATAAAGGTATTGGAAAATAACTAGACATTTTTCCTATCATCCTGGAATTAGAATTGCTATAAAAGGATAAGGGTCCGCGGTATAGCTTCACTCAGTACCGAAGTCGCAAGCAGCTCTCACATTTTGCAGAAAACAATGGCGAAACTAATTATTTTCGTTGTTCTTGCACTTTTGTGGTTCGGCACTAGTTTTAGCCTTCCGACACCGGACGAGGAGAGATATTTGGATCGAGAGGTGAATTTTATTTAATTCGTTTTCTTAGTAAAACTTACTAACCATAAACTTGATTTTTGCAGTACACTCGAGAACTGATTGCTTGGCTATCGGCCATAGCCCCAACAACGTCATCGAATCCTTGCCGATATTGTTCGAATGGAAACAACTTTGCGCCATTGCAGAAGAGGAACTCGGAGCTAATTAACTCTTTACTTAGTTTGCCGAAAAACATGAACGATGCCGGGAAGTAACTATTTTTGGTGAAGCTGTGTGGAGCACGAATAATCTATTAAAACTACTGATGGACTCGATTTTTTCTTGAGATTCAAGGGGAATATTATTTACATTAACCAAACACAAATACAGTTTATAGTTGTGATTATTATTAAATATAATATTTATTTAAAATATTTATGGAGTTTCATAAATTGTTGCCCGTTTGTTCTATTTTTAGTTTAATCTATAAAAAGTAATATATATATGTATTTTTTTGTGAGTGCAAAAGTGGGGAAAACATAACGAAATTGTCTGTATGTTTATTATTAAAATTTATTTCCTACTCCCGTAATCGTAGAGTTTTTGTCACAAACTCATATTTTTAGCAAGTCCTACCATATGTCGTTTCTTTTGATTAATTGATTAACCATACTCAAGCATATTTTATCCCAGGAAAGCTACTTATTAAACGTATTCAGAACCGCCAAGTGTTTCCCTGCTCGGCAGTTTGGGGCCAGATTGTTGTGTTAAGCAGTTTTGCTGTCAACCTCACCACTGTCTACCACCCATCTTGAACGTTATTTGCTAAATATGGTCTTTTCCGCTTTGATTGTAGATTCAGAAATTTCTTCAGCATCCTTCAGTAATCCGTTCTTTGGATGTGACATACCTAACGTATATTCTTTAATTTTTCATATTTCATGTTTCTTGCTTACCATCTATACTTCTTCGAGAGCTCTGCAGCCCAACCGAGCCTTGGCCTCCTTCAGATTCTTCCTTCAGATGGTTCCCTGCTCCGCAGCTTACCTCCAGTTTCTTGGGTTGAGGAGTATTGCTGCATCATCTTAAAAGCTGGAGGGCCGGTTCATGTATCTCGAACGTCGATAATCGTTCGAAACGAATTTGAATACGAAAAAATTTGTCTCGAAAAAATTTAGCGTTCACGTAGCTCGAAAGAAAATTTTTCGTTTTCAGTAAGGAAACTACGTTACTGAAACACGAAATTTTTTCTCTAAGCCTACCAAGCACTCGATAACTAAAACCTTTCGAGAGCTGTCAAACGAAAATTTACAATTTTTTCGAGCTATGTAAACGCGAAACGAAAAAAAAATTTCGTTTTCGAGTTACATGAACCGGCCCCAGATATATGTCTTACGAGTTTTACGTTCGGCGGTTCCACAGTATGCGACGTGTTTCCACTAATACATTTTTTTTTTCTGCAGAGTTATTGGGTCCAAAAGTACCGCGACCATTCGGTTGACCTATTTACTACACCCCTATACCTCATATTTATTGGCCAGACCGCTGGAACTAGTGCCTAGTGGCTTGTTGTTTACACATGACTGTTCAAGCTTCCCGGGTTCCCGACCGCAGCCATGCCTTCGGTCTGTTCGGAAGGAGTTCACGAAAGCGGGATCCGGTATGCTCCGTAGGCTCCCCAATTCCACTCCGGCCCTCCTTGTCTTGGCCCTTTAGTGAATCCAGAACCTTAGGGCAGAACGGCGGCGGTCTGGGTCTGCTTGTTGTCTCAGCAGGAGGCTAATTATTGCGATTCCACGCTTTTTTTTAATTTATTTTTTTCCTTCTTTTGGGATCCCTGCTCCCGTGGATGATGGGTTCTGCCAATTTTCTGGCGGGTTCAAAAACTTTGGGCAGATCGGCGGCTGTGTAGGTCTGCTTCCTGGCTACCCGGGTTCCAGGCTACCGTCCTGTCTTTGGTCTGTAGGGAAGGAGTTCACGAAAGCGGGGCTGGGGTGTGCTCCGTGGGACTCCCCAATTCCACTTCGGCCCTCCTTGCCTTGGCCCAGATTAATTGCTCCACAAAAGTCCCATGAGTATGGTAGCAAAAGTAAGGTCCATCCTGCCAGAGCCTCCATATCAGAATAAGGCATTGTACAACTGGGTGCGCCCGGTGCCCAGAGGAGATCGTTAAATGACAGTGCAAAACCTACCCACTGACACATAATTGCGTTGTGTTCCGTCCCGCCTTTTGTTTAGGCATTTGAGGCTATGTCAAATGTGGCAATGCAGAAAAAGTTGAAAGTAGACCAACTTTTGCGTTGCATACATTCGGTTCACGCAACAATATGTCAGCTCGCATTTGAATACACACTGCTATACGATCTGTAAGCGAATGCAACGCACGCACGCTTGTTTCTGTTTCCAACTTAAGACCGTCCTCCCACCTTGACCGTGGTTTGCCTACTAGTTTTTTCCCATCTGATAGTAGATTCAGAGCTTTTTTCGGTATCCTTGACCTTGGAGTCATCCATTCCTTGAATACGACCGGCTTAATGAACTCGCATAGTAGCTTGGTCTGGGTCGATAGTTTACACTCTCGTGATTATAGCGTGTCTTCATTGATTCAAATATATCCATGTTATCTGCACACTTTTCGGAGATACTCCTTGCTTCACATTCTTACGTAACTCCTATGCGTATGATCATTTTATAGATTCTTATTTTAGTTTTTTTATGAATGTCTCTGGATTTCATTACTGACAGCATTGAGAAGTATGTTCTGTTTGCAGCGTTTATTCTTCTTTGCACCGCAAGTAGTTAAATTTATTTATCTGTTCGAAGTTACATATATTCCCTCCAGGCAGCGTTGTGATTTCTCTTCCTTCTTTCTACCCTCGACTGAACTAGAATCTTGCTCTTGTCTGCATTTATTTCTAGTCTTATATATTTAGCCCCAAATTCTAATTCCATGAATTTTTCTCTAAGGTATGACAGTGATCTGGAAAAGCAATTTATGTCAACTGTTTTGATTTATTAGGCAAGGCTTCACATACGTAACTACTATCCATATGATCCTTTTTAGATTGTTATTTTCTATTTTTTATTTGTAGCTTCTATAGCTGCCTTGCATTCTGCCTTTGTGGTTGTTGCCCTTACGTTTTCTTCGCGAAATTTGTCATATATTCAATTCTAGGAACTTTTCTTCCACTGTATCATCATTGTTTATGTTTGAACTCATACAATTTGTGCTTCATTTGTGCTAGCCACAAAGTCGTCCATATAAAATGATCTTATTAGCAAGGCACATGTGCTGGGAAATAGTCGAGACTCGTGTGCAAAGTGTTCTGCAATTTGGCCCACAGAAGAAAGGGACTGCAGCATACGCCGAAAGTGACCCTGGACATCCGATAGACAGCAAGGCGTGGAAGTTGCGTTGGGCATGTCATTTTTTCATTGAACCACAAAAACCATTCAACGTCGCGATCTTCTGGCAAAAGTGAGATTTGGAGGAACGCCTTCTCAATATCGACCGCAAGTCCTATAGCCCCTAAACGAAAATTTAAAATCATCACTAACAAATCAGGCAATAAATTCGGACTAGCCGATAAGTTTTGATTTAACGATAAAACATTACTTGAATGCGCAGACGCATCAAACACAATCCTTTGTGCGCCAAAGAAATTTCTCAATTATTTGTAAAAACATTTGTGTTAATACGAAACGTTCGGCGCTGAATAGCGGCTAAAGTATTAATGCTAGAAAAAAATGTTTAAAGTAAAATTTCTACAAAATTTTACAACAAACAAATTTGTTGATATAAATTTTCGTCGTGAATGAAAAGTTGACGAGATATTTCTAAAAAACCATTCTTACTAAACGTTTAATGTGTAATAAATCCATAAATATCAACTTTACAGAAAAAAGTTAAAACAAAAAATGTAGACAATGAAATTGCGCACCAAAAAAGTTATCATCGGTTTTGCATTAAAACGTGTATAATTAAAAAGATATTTGCCAAAAACTACTTTTGTATTTACGTTTATCGACATTTAAAGCGCCATAATATTCGCCCTACGTAAAAAATGATAATAACAAAAATTATAGATAATCGTGTATTCTATAAGTCTTACGCAGGATTTTTTCATGTAGAATTAACCATTAACGAAATATAGTGCAAAGAAAATGATAAATGAAGTTTGAAGCACTATTTCTCCGTAGATATTGACTTAACAAAAAAATTTCTAAACAAAAAAGCTAAATCACTTATTTATCTACAAAAAAGATAATATACATTTTTGTCGTAAAATGCATAGTTTCTGAGATAACGAAACACGTTTCCCTTCACTGTAAGTTTAGCAAGAAGGTGAGGATGACGCCATTTTGAATTTAAGCTTATAAAAATATATAAAATCATTTGGTAAAAAAAATCGCGTGCGGTATTTTTCGCAAAGAAAAAGTACCTATTTATTGGACTAGTTCACGTGGATTTTTTTTGGTTTGCTGCTTGATTTTTTATGGTAGACAGCCGGCATATGAATTTAGCTTTTATTGGGAAGTAATCCGATTCACGTTTCTCAACTCGTACTTCAGCAGAATCTTGCTTACTTATTCAGTACCATCATAAGGACCATGTTAACATATTGAGCTTTGTGGCTTTGCAGGCAAGATTCAAAAAAGGCAAGTCTTTGGTGCATCCAGTTGTTGCATCCTATAAATTCTACCCCAAAAGACTTCCCGAGCAGGAATCATCCTCCCTGTCAAACACCGCTAAGATGATGCATATTTGAGCACTGAAAAGGAGTAAAAACTTCCAACTACTCCTAACGATTTTAAAAGTTGAAATGACCTTCGACTTATCCCCTGCAGGGCCTTTTGCTCTATCAGTTATATCCTTGTCCTTAGCTTTAACCCAAAGATAGTGACATCAACATGTCCCCTTGATACGGTCCAGTAGCAATTTTATTTTTTTTCAACACTTTAGAGCAATAACAGAAAAAAAACGAATAGATTACATAGAACTCGAAAGTTTCGGCTGACTAACAGCAGGTACTAGTCAAAAGCAGCGTTTTTAATCCCGTCTATTGGGCTGCCAACCATCTCGATCTTCGAGCCTCTCTCCACCCTGCTTGTCTGGGTAGTCCGCTTTCACGTTCACTTCTATTTACCTATGTCTCGGAACCCAGGAGAAAGTGCTTTCTACCGAGCCTATCTGACGCAGCTCTGCGTTTGCATGGCTCCATTAGTTTGAACTTCATCACTACTGTATCCAGAGCTTTTATAGCGGCTTGGTTTTCTATAATAATTTCAGTACTACATGCTTGTGTAGGTTCGAGGTTCATTGTCTGGCAGGCCTTCAGGATCGCCAGTAGCTTTGCTTGAACGATACCAACGTCTATCGGAATGTGCCAGGACAGTGGTCTGTCTCTATATAGATCTCCGCCCTGATGCCTTCTGATGTCTTAGAGCCGTCGATGAATACCCGTAGATCAAAATTCTTTAGGACATCTCCGTTTCTCCACTCTTTTTTTGAGGGTATTTAGACGGAGAAGTCCTTCCTAAAAGTGAATCTAGGGGAAGGCTAGTCTAAGCGACAAATCTCTAGTCAGGCTGCTGAGTTGTCATGTGGTCTGGCCTACAAATCTGAGGAACAGAACCTGAAAAGACAACAATAGGTAGGAATCGCGGTCACAAACTCGAAGATATGCTGGACAATGATATAGTCCAATCAAGCAAATTCCGTCGAATTCCCCTTTGCTAGTGGTCCTCAAAATGACGGTCCGGGTGAAAATAAGTAGCGAGTAGTTGTCGAGTTTCGTAAAGTTAACGAAAAAAAAATAGGCGGCGTATTCCACTAGCCAAGAATCGACGCTCAAGGTACTTCACGATCCTCGACCTGTCAGTGGTGTGGACGTGGTTATCACCTGGTACTAGGGGAACCACGAGATTGCCCCAAGATAGCTTTCCGCATTCAAACGTATGCCATTCAGGATAAAAGGGGCCCCGGTAAAAGGGAGTTCCTAAAAGGCCTCACTGTTTTGTCATGTGTATAGAAAACCCCTAAAGGACCATAATATAGTAGATTTTCGACCGGTTGAGGGAAAACAACATCAAAATACAACCAGAGAGTTATTGTGCCAGTTATTGTGGAAGAAGGTGGAGTGCTGTCAATAATGCACTGTGCAATGCTTATTTGACTCTGCACACACAACCAACGTCTGCACACACAAATAACGTCAGACAAACCATTTGCGCGTGTGACTGATCCGATAAAATTGACCATAATCGTCATCATTTTTTATGTTAAAAATATAAATATTAAAAATAAAATATTTACTAAGCACTCAGGCTTAACAATCAAACGCAAGGATTATCGCAATCTCCTTCAGCATACCTCAACTAATCTTACACATTCTTAAAGTACAAATCAATACCTGTGGGATGGAAATGAATCAGTCGCCTGAGAACAAATCCTAAGACGTTCTAAACATTCTGTGGATAATTTCTTTTTATAGTAATTTTAGATAGAATAGCCAAGAAGCATTATCCAAAAATGCTTAATATCTAAATAACAATAAAAAATTATTTATTAAAAATCTGTTTGTACACTTATTTTCTTAAACTAATGAACTGAATTACCATTACTAATATGTTTCTGTAAATCCTCACCGAGCTCTTCAATTTCATCTAATACCGCGTCCAAATCATTTTCACTCAAGATTGGGAATGACGTAAAAACCATTCTAAAGAAATTCCCTATGTTGCGATAGGCCAGAGGACTATATCCAACCATTAATGATCCTTTCCTGACCATTTTCTCCTTTATTTTTGGCACGACCTGATTTTTAAAATTAAATAACATAAATTTAGTGACATTTTTTTTTATTAAAATTCGTACCTGATATAAACCCTCATACCATCGACCATCTCGAACAGAATTCCTCATTGATGATGGTATATACCAGAAGCATACATTTGCAAATTGGAAATCGCTCATAACAAGAAGAAATTCTGGACGTTCTTCGATTTTCTTAGCGAAGCATTTGGCAGTTTCAATAGTATGATCAACTAAAGCTCCGTATTGTGACAAACTTCTTGCCTTAAACATCAGCCATATTTTAAACGAATCGATTTTTCTGCCACATTGAATGCTTTTGTTTCCTGTATCGTACCTAACATCGTAGAATTTGTCCTGCTGGAACAAGTACTTCGCGTCTGTACTGTTGCACTCTGATAGTAACTGTTTTTCTTTGGTTACAAACAGGGCGCATTGTAGAGGTGCACCAATCGCTTTATGCGGATCCCATGCAAAAGAATTGGTACGTTCAATACCGCGCAAAAGATGCTTGTTATTTTTTGATAGAAGAACACCGCCACCATGACATGCCTAAAGAAATTAATATTGTTAATGTTAGTTTTTTAAAATAGGTTTTTTTGTTATTGTTACATCAACATGCAGCCATAGCTTATGTTTTTCACAAACATCGGCGATTTCTTCGAGATTATCGAATGCACCCAAAACTGTTGTTCCAGCTGTAGCATTAACAAAGAATGGAGTGTAACCTTTAGCCTCTGCTGCTTGTATTTTCTTCTCGAGATCTTCAATTAACATTTGACCTCGTTTATTTGTCTTAACGACAACATAATTATTAGTTCCGAAACCGAGCCAATGAGCGGCTTTTTTAATACTGTAATGTGATTCTTCGGATGAGAACATTATTAGCGGACTTCGACCCGAGAGACCTTCTGTTTTTATTTCAGGGAATTTCTTGTATCTAGCTAAAACGATAGCATACCTACGGAAAAGAAAGTGGTAATTATAATTAATTAACAAATTTTGATTTATTTACATATTCGATATTGATCCACCAGGAGCGAAAATTCCATCGCCATCTTCATATCCACATAAGCCACAAATTTTTCGTACAATCTCCATTTCCATGAGGGTAAATACAGGTGCAACTTCGAAGGTGTATCTGAAATTTAAGAAATTCATTTTTATTTACTTTCGAATGTACAACTAAAAGGAATGTTGAAGATTAAAATTGTGTGACTAATCAGTAATGGCATTTAAAGTAAATAGTACGAATTAACTAGCAGAATACATTTACTGATACTGTATCGAATAAAATGCCCACCCATATAATTTATCGTGAAAGACCCACACATTAATTTTATGTCAATGATGGGTGAACTTTCTGCTAAGAAGTCAGTGGGAACAAGGTTAGAGAATCTTCATAAAATTTAAATTTTCAAAGATTATTGAGAAGAAAAAAGTTTTAAATAGCCAAGAGGTACATAATGTATGCTGCCATACGTTTCCAAGGTTTTGTTCATAGTATGTTCATATTTTTATTGTAGAAACTGCGGTTTTCTAAATAATTTAAAAATATAAAATCAATAAAGTAAACCAACTATGTTGCATTTAAACAACCCCATCGCCAGTCTAGATAGTCTAGGCTGTAGGGGTTAAGGCATCCAACTGCCATCCCAGGCACCAGGGCTTGAGCTTTCCAGCGACATCCTTCACCTTTTTATATCTCATGCTTTATTATCATTTCCCTTCTTACCTGTGTTTTCTCTTCATAGAACTCCCCTTGTATTCTCTCTTCTGTCATTGTCGTTACGCATAGTTAGGAAGCCGTCTCCTGTTCGATCGCAGCGTTCTATCTTGATAGTGTTGGATGGGAGCCTTGGAGACTTAGGAATTCTTTCATTCTTCTCTCTAGTATCTTTTCGATTAGAGTTTCCTGTTCGACATTACACGCTTGAATTGAATAATAGAACCGCACTAAAAAGGGGCTTTACCTTTGACCTCCAAAATTAGAAATAAAAAAAATTATATAAAAAGTTGAATGTCAAGAACTTGAATTGGTTAAAAACGTGTTGTGTTTTTAAATAAATTGTCATCGTAGGTGTATAAGCAGTAACATAACTGTCAAAAAAACGTCTGCATCTATTATAGGCACCTTTCTAGACTTTTTCTATAACAAATCACCTTACAGCGCCCTTTTCGGGTAGTGGATTCCCGTTTTGCTACTCTGAGGTCCTTTTTGTAAGCAACTCTGGCCTCGATGAAGATGAGGTGAACAAGGTCAAATTCCGTTAAGCAAGATCAGAAAACAACCTTTTGTACGAACAGTCCGACATGACATGACGTTGGTCAGGTTATGGTGCGTGGTCTAGTAGTAAGCTTATAACGCGGATAGAATAAGTCTGGGTTTATGAGGAGCGGGGCGATGTTGAAGGAACTGGCGATGAACATTGTGTTTGAACTCTTGGATGTTGAGGAGTTCAGAAATACTGACTATGTAAGATTGTTCCACAGTCGAGTTGTTATATTTATTCTTTGTTTGTATTGTACGCGAAATGGGGAGCTGTACGCAGGAGGAATGAGCAGGTGGGCGTTTATTTTCTTGGAGCAATACAAAGTCTTGTCAGGGTTGCCACATCAGTACGATGGCTCAGGGGGTCCATGGTGGAGCAAATGGCGTCGTACTGATAAGTTAGAGGGTCCTTTTTTGCACTTTATCTAAGCAAAGGAACTTAGGAGGAGCTTACACTTCTTAAGAAATCCAAGCACTGAACGGATGCTTGTTTGATGATTTCGAAGCATTGAATTTGCCTCGATTCTTAAGCTAGGTTTCCACTTGCACACTTAAGTGGAGCAAAAGAAAAATGGAAGTCCACAAAAGTGTGGAAAACGTTTACATTTGTAAACTTGTGTAGCATTACACTCGAGAAAAAGTGTAGAAGAACACTATGTTCCTTCCACTTTTTTGAGTGTAAATACAAAAATGGAAGTACTGTTTACACATAACAAAAATATTCCAGCGCCACTTTTATATTTTTTCATTTTATTTTTCTCATTGGAATACTGGGTTCTTAATTTCGTGATTTTTGATTTTATTTCCCCGGGTGGCATATTTAATTTTTCTCCAATTAATCTTAATGCTTCATCTCTTTTTATTTTATTTTTGTATTCTTTACATGTAACATCCCAAAGGACAGTGGATTCTTCTAATGATTCTATTAGAGACAATGTCATATCTCTTGTCCACGCAATTTTACTCATTTCGGTTATTCTGTTGAACAAATTATCAAGAAGAAATTTATTAATGAATAAATTACGCAACACCAACCCTTTTCTTACCTCGCTTTACACTATACTCTCATAAATAAGTGTACAGCTCCACTCAGAAATTATCAAAATACGTTTGTTAACTTTTAAGTGGATACAACTTTGAATACACTCGCTTCCATTAAGAGGTATGCCTTGTTTACATAAATACACTTATGAGTGGAAGTGGAATATAAAAATGCAACGTTCCACTAAATGTAAACCCACATTTTTGTGTTTACACTCATAAACTTGCCTACACTTAGTGGAATGTTACATTTCCACTCGAAAAGTGTACAAGTGGAAACCTAGCTTTACGGCCACAATTGAGAATGGGCATATTCACACAGTGCACATTCATGGCGCCTAAAACCGGTTTTATAGATGAGAGAGGGAAGGGAGCGGAAGAGCTTAACGAAACATTTTTCACGCAAAAGCAAACGCGTGAAAACTGGCACACATATAAAAAGTTACTACTATCTCTTGCATTCCTTAGCTCTGTTTTTCTCTAACAAGTAAATTTCATCTGCAATACATTTAAATGTTCCTGTATAGCATTCAAATTTACTACACTCATTTACGCCCCGTCTGAGTTGCTAGGAGTTGAATAAAACCGGTTTTACTCACCACAATTATGGCAGCGTGTGAATATGCCCAATGAGTTCATTAGGCCCCCATCCACGGTCAAACAAATGCAAACCAATTTTCGACAAACAACGCACACATTTATGCTTTGACTTTTGTTGGCCATCAACGAGGGAAACTTTCTTCAAACATCCCGAGCGACAATTTCTGTAAACAAAACGAACTTCCATATGCTTTACATGGCACACATAAAAAATCCACCCACACATTTAAGCTGTTTGAAGGAAATATTAAACCAGACGAATATTTTCTTCAAACAGCGGCCAACTTCGAAAACTTGTATTTTATACACGCACACTTAGAATTTTTTCGATGTTGGCCACAAATTTGACGGTTTGTTTGACCGTGGATGGGGGCCTATTAGGCCCCCATCCACGGTCAAACAAATCATCAAACCAATTTTCGACAAACAGCGCACACATTTATGCTTTGACATTTGTTGGCCATCAACGAGGGAAACTTTCTTCAAACATCCCGAGCGACAATTCCTGTAAACAAAACGCACTTTCATATGCTCTACATGGCACACATACAAGATGAACACACACATTTGAGCTGTTTGAAGGAAATATTAAACCAGACGAATATTTTCTTCAAACAGCGGCCAACTTCGAAAACTTGTATTTTATACACGCACACTTAGAATTTTTCGATGTTGGCCGCAAATTTGACGATTTGTTTGACCGTGGATGGGGGCCTATTGTCTCTATTGGTTGCTGTAATAATAGAAACAACGTCTGGCAACCGCTTGTCTTGCATTATCGAAGGCTTTAAGCTGGTGACATATCCAAGCGTACATGCGTTGCATTCGTTGACAGATAATATAGAAGTGTGTGTATTCAAATGCGACCTGACGAAATATTCCGTGAATGTTCCGCATGCCACGCAAATGTCGAGCTACTTTCAACTTTTTCTGCATTGCCGCATTCGACATAGGACACACAAGCATACACAACAAACACATGCGACTCGTTACTCAGATTTTTGGGCTATCTGTGAGAGCCGGGACGGAATGCAACCATGCAATTGGGTGCCTTCCATTTAGACACAGAGAGACACAGTGTTAAGCTGGTGACATATACAAGCGTACATGCATTGCATTCAGCGGCTCCCTGGTATGCGGAGATTTTCCACTGACACATAATTGCATGGTTGCGTTCCGTCCCGGCTTTCACAGATAGCCCAAAAATCTGAGTAACGAGTTGCATGTGTTTGTTGTGTATGCTTGTGTGTCCTATGTCGAGTGCGGCAATGCAGAAAAAGTTGAAAGTAGCCCGACATTTGCGTGGCATGCGGAACATCCACGGAATATTTCGTCAGGTCGCATTTGAATACACACACTTCTATATTATCTGTCAACGAATGCAACGCATGTACGCTTGGATATGTCACCAGCTTTACACTGTGTCCGACACAGAAGTGTTCCATCAACGACACAGCTAGACACAGCCGGGCACAACTAAGACAATGCTACCAACCCTCGCCAATTGAAATGTGATCGTTAATTTATAATTACAACAATATTGTTTCATTTTTAAGATTCCCAGCTATTATAAGATGTCGGGTAATTAATTTAAAGAAATTATCAACATAAAATTTACGATTTACTTGCCAAACAAAAATAAAAACGCCGTGGCGGATTTTTCATGAACTTATGTGTTCCATTTGGGCTTACACAGAACGACACAGAGCGACACGCTGTGTCGGACACAATTGTCTTTCTGTGTCTAAATGGAAGGCACCCATTATGTGTCAGTGGAAAATCTCCGCATATCAGGGAGCTGCTGAATGCAATGCATGTACGCTTGTATATGTCACCAGCTTAAAGCTGGTGACACATCCAAGCGTACATGCATTGCATTCGTTGACAGATAATATAGAAGTGTGTGTATTTAAATGCAACCTGACGAAATATTCCGTGAATGTTCCGCATGCCACGCAAATGTCGGGCTACTTTCAACTTTTTCTGCATTGCCGCATTCGACATAAGACACACAAGCATACACAATAAACACATGCGACTCGTTACTCAGATTTTTGGGCTATCTGTGAGAGCCGGGACGGAACGCAACCATGCAATTATGTGTCAGTGGAAAAAATCCGCATATCAGGGAGCCGCTGAATGCAATGCATGTACGCTTGTATATGTCACCAGCTTAAGGCCCAGTTGCGTTGCGTTGCGCTGCTTAGCTGAGCATGACTTTTCCTCGCGGTTACGCGGTTTGACAAATCGAGTTTAAATTGCTAACGAGTGCCGCAGAAAATAAGATACAGTTTTTTATTGGAAATTTATTATGTACTTTACGTGTTAATATAAAAAACTAATCCAACAAAATGTATGAAAAAGGTGTTTTCACTGATAGTAATTATTCAGAATTAATGCTTAGTTTTAAGATCTAACCAACTTACTCAATAGTTCAAATAGTTTTTAACCTTTAAAGCGTTAATTATTTTTAGCGCCAACTGAAACGACCATATTTTAGGTTATGTCTCGCGTAGCTAAGCAGAAAAGTTGAAAGTCGGCCAACTCTCGCGTTGCGTTGCTTTGCTTTCTAATGTAGCAAGCTCCTTTTAATTCCATTGTTTTAACTTTGGCAGGAGATAAGCAACGCAACGCGACTATGCAACAGGCCCTTAATGCAAAGTACTGTCATCACCGAAGCTGTGAAATGGGTTCGATTGGGCCTGAAAATAGGTCGTTTAAAAAGATTAGGAAAAGAGCGGATGATAAAAACGATTGTCCCCAGGGATGGTGTGAGGTAGGCGTTTTAGGTCGCCCAATACAATCTTAATTGAACGGGCAGAAAGAAAACTCTTGATCCAGCCCCTTAGAGTTGGCAGCTGGGTCAATTCCAATAACTTGGAGTTTAGCTTACAGAGCTGGATGCTTGCCATACTATATTAAAAGCCTTGGAGATATCCAAAGCGACCAAACCAGATTCTCCAGATTGTTGAATACTTTGGTTAAACACATTAAAAGGTCGCCGGTGGAAATTTTTTGGATAAAGGCCGTTGTCCGTTGATTTGTTTGAACTCTAGATGCCCCATAAGCGTTTTGTTGGAGACCCCTTTTTTCTGTATGGGCTGAATATATGAGAGTTTCCAAGAGTCTGGATAAGCTCCGGAGAAGTCTGGATAAGCTTACTGCAAGAAGAGATACTGCATGCACTAAAATTCTACTTGGTGGACGTTACCAAGGACCAGTATATTCTGCTGCCAGCGGCTGTATTAAAAAATCCATTTCTCAACCTGTTATCAAATGATGATTTTTGTCTTGTAATGGTAGATTTATAGGAATTTCTTAGTTTGATGTTACTCATGACGACGGGATTCACTCCGTGAAGGGGGCTTCTTTAATTTTATTATATTCATGCACTCTTGATTAAATCATCTGCTTGCTTAAGGCGGCTACACACGTAACTGCATGCTTGACAAGCACGCATGTTTAATCTTTTTGCGCATTCTCGCACAACTTCTTTGTAGCCTCCACACGACGCAATCATGCTTGAATAGCCGCAGTTTATCCCTAAATAATTTCGTTCGGAAGGTGACGACGCGCTCGCTCGCACTCACACTTTTGTTTTCAAGCAAGATTTGTTCAAGCATGCAGATGAAAATTCGATCAATCTTCAAGCTGATGTTCAATCATCATGCTTGCGCAAAAAATCTCATACAGACGCTCAAGCACGCTTGCACAAAAAGATTGAACACGCGTGCTTGTCAAGCATGCAGTTACGTGTGTAGGTTTCACAGATTTGGTAGAATTGGGATTGAACAAATGCGTTGTATAAGAAAGCGCTGATGGAAAGCTTTCCAAACCGTTTAATCTAAATAAATGCCTTTTAGACGTAGGGGTGGCGCCTCAACGGTGGAATCCTGGAATTTTTATGCATAGTCTGTCGTAACTTGTCTCGTTTCCGTCAGTCGTATAATGCTCTCGCTGGCATCGATAGCCTAGGGGTTAAAGCGTCAGAGTATTATTCCAAATTTTTGGGTTATATTTCTCTGTTGTGATACGATTTGAATCTATTAGAATTTTGTTTAGTTACAACGCAGTATTTTCAGTTTTTTAATCGTGTGTTTTATCTGAAATAATTTTGGTATTTATTTGTTAGTGCTGAAAGCTTTGAGATTCCCACGTGAAAAATAAGAGATTTTTCTGGCTAATAATTTCTGGCTACTTTTATAGTAGGACAAATATATGTAGAAGTCAATCTTTACCTTCTATTGCTCCAAATTTTAAACCCATATTTTCAGAAATTGATAATGTACTAGAAAATATACGAAAATTTTGTATAACAAATTGGAGAGAACTAGCAAGACGTACAGATGACTGGAAGAAAAGATTTGTAGAGGCCCGAATCCTACAAGTACTGCAACGCTATTTAAGAAGAAGACTTCTGAAACCTATTATTTTGGTTTGTATTTAGTTTGTATTTAGTTTTAAGTTTATTTGAAATGGTTAATCTACTGAAAAACGTTTATACGATTTGTTTTTATTTGAAAGACAAAAGCTCAGCACCGACCCTCTTTATAGTGTGCCAGTGATGATATTTGGTGATATTATAATTATTGCAACAGTAATATTAATGATAAAAGGGATGGTAACGACTAAAATTATACCAACTAAGGTTATTTTGTTAATGTTTATAGCACTTACGCGCTTGTATTTAGTGCTTCCGATATCCAAGTTCCGGCAAGTCCAAAGGGATCCATTTGTCCGAATAATTGATTTCGGAATAAGGCATGATTTGTTTTTACGGAGTATTTAATTACTTTTCTGCAAATTTCTAAAACTTCATCTTCTGCTAAAGCTTTTTCCTCATGAATTGTAAAATCAATAATACGCTGAAATACAAAAGAAAAAAGAAAAATTAAAATATAGTTTTATTTTATAAAATTTCATAAAAATTAAGTTTGTAACATTTTTTTTAATTTTGTAAGTATTTGTAAAGCATATTATAAAAATTATAGTAATTAGGATGGTTGGATTTTATTCTGTTAGAGTTAGCGTTAACAGAGAAACTTTATGGAACAATGTTATTTTAGGGGTATTGGGTAGGCTGGAGAACTAGCGAGCGCCCGGAAGGAGTACCTATGCCGAACAGTCTAATGGGAAGAGGCCAGACGAAGCTATGTATACAGAGTTTATCCGTTAAGTTTTCAAAGCGACCGGCTGTTGTTAGGTTTGGGTTGGACAAACAAAAAATCGTATGGCATGGGGTGGGGGAATCATCATCGTTTTACATATCATCCTGTATTTTTGAAACCATTTTTTGGACGCGCTAGCTCCATGGCCTGGGCGGAAGTTGAAGCCAAACTATCGGAAATGGTTTGGGACCACATCCTTTCAGGCAAGGGAGGATCAACGTCCTGCTATGACTCCTCGGAAGTTCTCAGAGGCCTTAAGGTGATCAGATGTGAATACCCGGCCTCAAGAGACTTTCTAGGCGAAAGAAAGCGTCATTAAAGAAACCCAAAGCCCGCATCTGGTTACCGAAGGTAAAACTGGGCTCCGGAAAGCTTGTCTATTGTTTCCAACACCAAAATCTTGCGGTTCCAATGGATGACTGGGCGATCATCAAAGCAGAGGAACCCCAGAAAAATAACATTTTATTTTTCTCTCCTTATCGACGAGGAGCCCACGAGATATTGGAGAGGAATGGAATCCGCCTATTGATTAAAATTTTCAAAAACACCAGGCCAGAGGAGGAGTATCCCAACCTGGACGAACTGGCGGACGAATTGAAGTTGGAGGAGGATGCCAAGGATTGCGTCTGCAGATGCTTGATATCGTGCAGATTCACCTCCAACACTCCAAGACAGTCATAGATAAGCTTCAGATTTGAGCCCTTGGTACGAAGGCGGGTCGTAATAGGGCTCTTAGATAGGCAGTACGACACCTTTTACAACCGCTTTGATTAAGGTAAGCCAAGATCTTGTATCCTGATTACAAGGAACATTAAAGCCTACCTCTGCCCTAGCTTTAGTTTAACTCACTTAACTGTAGTTATACTGGAGTTCGTCGAAGGGAAGGGTCTTTACTTAGCCTACATGGCTCATGACCTGCCTGCACCCTCAGAGGAGTACGCGCAGATGATAACAACCCTGAAATCTAATAGAGCCAACCTGGTCGTAGGTTGCGACACCAACGCCGGACATACGCTTTGGGGAAGCACCGAGAATAATGAGCAGGGAGAGTCACTATTCCAAACCTAGTGGTGTGTAACCTGGGCAACACCTAACATCCCAACCTTCATATTCCTCTAGGAATAATAGACTCTAGGCGCCCACAGGAAAGGAGAGACCTAATAGAGACAATCGAAGATAGGGTCAACACTTTCGAAAGCGCTATCCACATGGCTTATAATGTATACTATGCAGTAAGGTGGGGCAAAAGACCTTTCGTCGGCAAAAATCTCTCGAAACTCAGAAAGTTAACAAGGGAATATTTAATAGCGCTACAAACAAGGCCTTTGGGAGCCCTATAGAAACTGCCTAAGCCGGACAAGAGAGATACTTGGCGAGGTATTGCCGATTTATCGAGAGCCTTAGAGACTCTGGCAGACTTTGCAGGATCCTCTCCAAAGAACAGTCCTTTATAAATTTTGCTTGGGTAGACAAAGATGCATAAGGGTTTTCATTATGGTAGCAGACACCCCTCTAGCAAATTACGTCCAGTGACACTTGCTCGAATTTAGCGGCTACAAGATTTTTTTCCAAACTATCTCAAACATAGATGAGAATATGACACGGTTTTAATTTTGTTTTTAGTTCTCTCTCTCCTTCAAACTAAGCTAAATACGACACATTGCATCATGACGAGTATGACATGACGGACTAGGGGTACAAAGAATGATCCCTAAGCTTCATACTATACCTACCACATATTGCGCAATATTTTTAAAGAGTATTTTCATTTTTTTTATCCTAGTATGTCCATCGCTATTTTTATCAGCCCTCAACTGGAAGGATTAATGATAATACACTCTTAAAGAAACCACACACACATTCCGGAAATGAAAAGTCAATTATTTGTCTAAGCCAAAAATCTATGATTTGATTGTGGCCTATGGGATTAAATTATTGAAAGTTTCATAAAAAGGAATCTTTATTCAAATCTTATTAGTAAAAAAATAAATGCTAAAAACGTGCTTCAAAGCTCAAACTAATTTTTTTAATAGTATTATATTCCGTCGCCTTTTTTGTCAAAGAAATCTACTTGACCTTCCACCATGCCGCCGGAGCTGCCGCTTTGTCTGGGTAGTCCGAAACCAGCACTGATAACAAAACTGGTATTTACATAATAATTTTTGTCGAAGTGATTAGTTTCAAGTTGCATAATAGAACTTAAAGCTTATCTTGGCTCGAAACGAATACAATCATCAGAAATTTATAGACTTACGTTATGGGATAGACGATATTTTAACCGATATTTTTATTTAGTAAATGAGAAGTAAATATAAACAAGATTAATTTAAACTGCACAAAAATGGAAAAGTTTGCACTGAAATAAATGTAGTTGATAAAATCGTAAATTACCTTAAGCTGCTCTGGTTCAACGAAGTTAACAACTTTATCATCAGTATTTGCACTAAACACTTTACCCTCCTCTAATATATTATAAACACGTTCTAAAATTTTCCAGTCATCTGGTAAACAGTTTTGTATCTCGCTAATTTTATCCATGATTGAATGGATACTAGATGGTTAGATCACGCCAGTGAAGCAGTATTAACGAACTTGTCTTAAAGAGAATCAAATCTCAACTGATCGCAGTATGGCTTTCGCTAGCTTTGGTTAATCGCTAATTGCTTGCTTTGTAGATGACAAGTGAACATATTCAACTCACTACCATGGCCATTATCTAGCCCAATCCATATGTGTACGTAAAAGATACAACCCGTGCCTATTATAAAGCGACATGCATTTTAGGTCAATATAGATAGCCTTTGTGACCGAGCACAAGAATGCGATAGCTGCGCCGTGAATAAATACCTCATTTGTAAACTTTGGGCTAATGTTTTCGGCTAGACGACTTGAAGATAAGTTATCATCCTAAAATATATGTTTTTGCGATTTCGGGACGACATTAGCATAAATTGGCTTAAGCTACTGTCGTAGGCCCGAATGGTCATGCGTACGCGGAGTGAAAATTTTGGAAGAGATTTATTTATAGTGTGGTTGTATGTACTAAACATAAAGATTATGATTTTTTTTGCTGAATAACTCTACTTGAAAGCGTAGTGAAGTCTTTGAACCTTCGGTTATACTCAAGACCTTTAATGCGAGGGGTTATTTTGTTTTGATAATATTTAAAATTATCAATAAAATAATGATTGAGTTTATATAGATTTATACAATAAATATAATAAAAATATAATTGCAATTATTGTTTCCTATATGCATCGTAAACTTATCAAGGAATTAAAGTAATTCAACAGAGATAAGAAGTAACCTAATATTTAAATATAAAAATATTTCAAAGTGGACCCGATGTGTAAATCAATAAATTGCGGTCTCAGCAAAATAACGTGGAAAGTAGGAAGAATAAAGTGATGTCATTTTATTTACATCTTTGGTGGAAAAAAATAAATAAGTAAGAAGTTTGCTATGAGTATCTCTGTTCGGTCAGTTTTGATGCGTATATAAATGTTATCAACCTTTGGAAAATTTTATGAATTAATTTAAACTCGTTCTGAATTTGATGAAAGGGAACAAAAAATTATTGAAAAAAATCGTTTTGATAAATTATAATCTATTTTGAAAAATATTTATTCATTAAAAACCAACTTTTACTGAATATGGCTAGTACAATCTCTATCTAAGTACGAGCATAATATTTCGGTGCTATAATTATTTATAAATATTATAAGTTAAATGACCTGCTTATGTCTTACGGGTTAACTGGATTAATGTATGTGTTCCTAGAGAATATTCAAATTGTTAACCTGTACCTTTTAACTAGTTTTAGCGTTTTTAGAACGTGTGTAAAATCTGAGAGTTACACAACTTCAACATTGATTTAGTTTTCTGAATCGAGTAGTTTGATTGATTTATTTCGGATCACGTCGTAGATCAAGGCAAGCAAAATTCGCCATAAAATTCTTTGTGATTACATAGCCCGAAGTACTATGTTATGAGAATCGGCAGCTTTGATGTTATATAAAATACTTCCTTACTCACTAATCTACAACTGAAACTCGGTCCAGACCTCTCCATGAGCCCAGATTTCAAACCGATGTCATCCAGTTTGGCATCTCTAATCGCTGCGGGTCCTAGTCTATGTGTTATTCTTTCAGCAGAGCGTTGGTGTAACTTGTTGTAGCATCCCTTAAATTCTTCCGTAAGGCTTTCCAATTAGGTTCTTCTTTACTTATGCGAACAAGATACCCTGCTGATCGGAGTAAACCGAGCTTAATTCTTTTCACGGCACCTATGCGATGCTATTTCTCGTCATTGTAGTCTCTGGAATCGTTCTTGTAGCAATTCTGTGAAGGACTTTCATCTTGATAACGGCTAAGAGGATTGGTTTTTGATAAAAATTTCGGATCCATATGTGAGTACTGGTAAAACCATCATCATGTGATGGTCTTTACATTTGAAGGGCCTTGATAAAGTGCATTTGATTTTGGCACCCGTGCTGACTCCAAGCTATTGTAGGGTGCTATTATTGACTCTAGTTAGGTTAGATTTGCACCTCGTGCTGTCATACTCGAATCTCGGATCACTTCCTCTAACGCCAGATTGGCCAGGAAGCCGGCCATACCATAGTTTTATCGGAGTCCATTACAGATGTTGGGACATTGTTCATTTTTATCAATTTATAGTATTATCAACGTACACTAATCCACTGAGGAGAAATCAGAGGCAGATAAAGACGAACTCTGTGATAATGCAGAATCAGTATATCTTAGCTGCCCACGAAACTACATTAATTGAATATTAGGTGACTTAAATCCTAAGTTAGGAAAGTAACGCTTATTTCGACCTAGGATAGGTCCATACAGCTTACATGAGGAAAGTAACTTCTCTGCAGCCTCAAACATGGTCATAAAAACACTTATTTTTAGCATAACAGGACCTATAGAATGACATGGCTCTTACAAGATAATCGAACTTGCAACAGGATCGGCCATGTTCTTATTGGCTGTAGGCATAGCTTAAACAAAAGTGATTTCAGAACGAATAAAGCGCCAATGTGGACTCCGATAACAGCATGGTGAAATGCAGGATCAGAGGAAGACTATCTAATGTTTAAAAGGAAAAACTAACAAAACTTAAGATAGCAAACTTAAAAGATAAAGAAAAAATAATTTAAAACCAACACAATTCGACAATTTTGAAAATATAAATGAAACGTGGTCCAGGTGTAAGAAAATTATAGAGTAATTTTCATATGAAGCTCTAGGTGAAGCACACAGAAGTACCCGCAGTGAGTGGTTCGACGATGAACGCAGGATGCAACAGAAGAGAAAAATAAGACGTATAAAAGAAAACTAAAAAGACATAAACTCGAAACGCAGAAGAATAATACAAAGTTAGATGAAGAGAAGAAAAAAGAGTACACATTAAAGAAAGAAAATAAGCATACGAACAGTGCAAGATGGAAAAATTAGAAGCCCTTCATATCGAGGGAGAAATAAGGCAAATTTAAGAAATATAGAATTTAAACCTAAGATATCAGCTTGCAGAGACATAATAGGGAAATATTTTTAGGGGAAGTACTTAATAGATCAGTGGAACATATCAGCTTCTGGGTCAAGATGAAGAAGGGCATCATGGGCACAAAATTTGTTAATAACGAAAGAACCAGGAATCTAGAACCAGTATCTAAACCTTCCGTGCAGGAAGCAGAAGAATTTATAAATAAACTTAAACATAACAAGTCACCAGCTAAAGAAAATATACCAGCAGAAATATCTTTAAAACTGTAGAAATACACTAAAAACATGTATGCCGAAGATCGTACAATATATTTGGGTTTATAAAGAACTACCTTACGATTGGAGCATAGGAATTATCTGTCCTCCACCTAGATAAAAGAGTGTAGCTCGACGGTTCAAACTACAGAGGCATAACCCTACTAAATTCACTATATTAAATATTCACGTACATCCTGTGTGCTCGCTTACTGCACCAGTATGAAAGAATAAATGGCCAAAAACCAGTGCGGGTCTACTACCGATCATATATTTTCAATCCGACAAGCAAATTGCCTCAAGAATTTAATATAGAGACCGACCTCTTTTTCGTTAACTTTAAAACAACTATCCTGCGTGCTATTTAACATTGTATTTGAAAAGCGGTCTGAGAGGTATGTATTGAAACCAGAGGGAAATCTGGACTTATCATTAATGGAAATAAGACGAAACATATGTGGATCTCTAATAGAAATAGTAGAGAAAGAACAGGACAAAATATAACGATCGAGAGAAATAATATGAGAAAAAATCTCCGCAGTATCACAGGCGAAGTAAAGAGGGTGTCTGGAGAAGATACAATCTCGAGTTGTACCATATACATAAGGTATTCAAAGAACCTGACAAAACCAAAAACATCAAGGTCTCACGCCTACGCTGCATAGGAAATGTAATGAGAATGCCTGTTCCACCAAATGCCCGAGGGAAAAAGGCTAGAAGGAAGACCTAGGAAGAGATACAGAAACAACATAAGAAATGGACTTACGCACAATAGGGATTACCAACTGGAAGGGTAAGTCACAAGACCGAACGATGGAAGACGATTCTTGAGGATGCCAGGGCTCACAGAGGCCTGGAACATCAGTGAATGCTGATGATATGGTTAATTATAGTCACCTTCACTTATTTTTATATACTACTGTTTATGTTTCTAAGCATAAAGGTTTTATGATTTTAATCATTAGCGTGAAGCATTTTAAAAAGTCTAAAAACACGCTAACGCCACTTTAAAAACTTAAGAAATACTCGCCAGCGAACAATCAATTTTTGACGTTTTTTAACGACAGTTTGAATTACATTTTGTTGACACTGACTGTACAAAGCAATCAAATTGCACATGTTCGTACAAAAACCGTTCATCTCCCCTAAAAAGAAGAAGAAGAATCGTTTTGTTTTGATTGAAACTTGATTGAAACTCTAGACTGGTTGCTGGGTTGTGTCATCCGGGAATATTGAGTGGGATTTAAATATAAAATTTGTGAAATAAATATATTACTATGCCTGTAATATACTTCCATTACCATATTATCACGATATTAATACAATATTTTTGCAGGAAAACGCAAAGGCTGAGATCGAGAATGTCAGGGTTGTTGTTCGAGTGCGTCCCATGGACAAAATTGAAACCGTGAATGGGAATATGGATATTGTGAAAGTGGACAAAATCAATAGATGTATAACAGTGATAAAACCTAATAGTACCTCGAATGAGCCTCCAAAAACTTATTATTTTGATAATGTTTTCGGAGAGGATTCGTCACAGGTAAGATAAGTGCGAATGTTTTCTAGATTTGTTGATTTATTGAGAAGTCATTGAGATAAATTAGTGAATGACGGCATTTCCTTGAGTAAATATTCAGGAATGAAATATTGGATTTACATTAATTTTAAAAGCTTATGGAATTATGTCTTAAAGTCATAACTTAAGTTGAGCTCTAGGAAATTAGAATTGGAAAAATAGAAGAGAGGCTCAAGACATTGTTAGTTCAAATGCGACAAATACACTTCTTAAAGTTTAACTTTTTATTTCTTTCATGAACGTCGTAGATTGCTAGTATGAATTTTTGTGCATAAGCCATTACTTAATAGATGCTTAATTGAACCAACAGAATAATATAAGATCAGTGGAAGAGAATCCCATCGCAATTAATTAAAGCAGCATAGGCCATTTTAGTCGTAACATTTCTCCACTTGTCCAATAGCTGTATAATCCCAGGGTCACACAGTAATTTATTCCCTTCCAACCACACGGTATTTATGGATAAGGTTCTAAAAATATTAGTAAACGATAGTATAAAGCAGTCGCTAAGGCCCTTTATATGGTTATCCTAGTATCCGAGAAGTTCCAACGCGTGTGGGCTGTTCGTTAACTCGGAAAATATAGAACTGATGCTTTTCATTAATACAACAAAAATTCGCGATTTAATTCGGCCTCCAATTAATGGACGAGAACTGACCCTGTATCAATCAGTTAATAACTAGAATCCTCTTTTGGACTTAGGTCTTTTTGACCTAAATATGATTTGGAGCTTTCTATGCCAGTAAGCGAATTTAAGGAAAGAGTTGGGACTTGACGAGAATAGTGCTGACATACGGTTATGCCATGAGGTGGCCGCTCTTGCAAAGGAATATAACATGTAGAGATTAGGCCAAGTCCAAATAATGGCTTGTCTTGGAGTAACGTAGGCATTATGTACAAACCCAGCTGAAGAACAGAGTGTAATTATCGATATCTGCCACCTGATCTACGCATTAGCCAGCAGGCAGCCTGCACGGCCTTGAAGCTACAAGAAGCGTGTTTGGTAGAAGCGCCATCTGACTGCATGACATCGGAACTCAACTTCAATCGAGGGTTCGATGTCCAGACCACCACCAAAGGAAAGTGGATAGAAAAACTTCGAGCTTGACAAGAACTACTATGCCATGACACAGATGTGTTCAAAACAGAATCGGGTGTACGCTAAATGTCGAATTCGAAAAACGAGTTATGGTGCCAATTAACTGAAATATTGAATTCAAATGGACCGCCGGTAAGAAATTGTAATAGATGGCAAAAGGTATTTGAAATAAATGGCGACATTTTAAATATATCGATATCTGCAAAATTAACTGAGATATGGCGAGATAAAGTGTAAATTCCGTTAAAACAGTGAGACCATACATGCATTTTTATAGTTTTTTTATATGTTGGCATTGTTAAAACTTCGCGGGTGCTCTCCAGGCCTATAGAACTGTTAAAGTTTTGGAAGCCTCTGTTTCCGGGCTACAACATGCAAGATCATATGGACGTGGCAGCAGTAATGCAGAATATTCTTCCTCGACACATATACCTTTACAATAAGTTGTGTCAGCTGAGATTGAAGCAAATTTCATTACCTTATTAAAATATTCAAATTCTGCTGGTGGAAAGGAAAATATTCCACCTAAGCAAGAGTAGGTAACGCTTCAATTAAGCAACAGCAGAAAATCAACATTTATCTCCTGAAGCATACAATCTTCTTAAAAGAACTATAAGAGCAGAAATAATTTCACAAAAAACATCTTGCAGTTCTAAACGAGCGAAATACAATAGAAAAATATAAGTAATTAATCGAAAAAGAAAAACTAAAACTGCGCCGAGAAGAGAGTTTAGTTAGAAAAACCACAATGTAGAAAAATAAATCTCGAGTTAAGATTTTCAAATGTTATTATGAATTTGTTTTTATTTTTAAACGTTGTTTTTTATTTTAATCTTTAATTAATTAATTACATAAATGAAGTTTTAATGTTATTTGTAACTCTTTCTGCTTGTCGACAATCGGCGTGTTTCTTTTTCCTGGTGTAGCTACACCGGTGTACTTTGGAGTAGTTCCAACTACCCCAGCTCATGTATTGGAGTAGATGATTAGAGTAGTTCGATTTTTTTTGCAAAAGATGGCACATTCAAAATTTTAAGGTTTTGTTATTCACCTTTTCGGTTATATCAATCATTTAAGCGCGTTTTTGGAAGTTGTAATTTAATGGACCAGGACGCTCAGAACTTAGGGATGCCAAACTGGATGACATCGGCTCAGAATCGGGACCGGTGGAGAGAACAGTTGCGAAAGGACAGGAACGGATCCCGGTTGTAGATCCGTTAAAGAAGAAGAAGAATTTAATTGCACCATTGATAAAAACGAAATTATTCTAAACGAATAGAAGAACTTTAAATAAATTAAATATCTCCAATGAAATGGTGTTAAAAAATCGATTATTTCTTTAAGGTTATAAACTATACTGAAATAAAAAAATGCGTTTCCTTTTCCATCTACTCTAGAGTACACTGATGTAGCTACACCAGGAAAAAGAAACACGCATAATAGCAAAAGTAAGAATAGGTGCGTTTCATTTTCCTTGGAGTACGTACTCCGGAGTAGTTTGGCGCACATCAGCGTAATTGCTGCTACCCCAGCCCATATTGTGGTGTAAAAGTAAAAAAACTGTTTAGACAATAAATGGAACGTTTCATTTTCATTGAAGTATGTACGCCGGCGTAGTTGGGCGCACATCGGAGTAGATGCTGCTACCCCACAGAATGGGCTGGTGTAGCAGCATCTACGCTGATGTGCGCCCAACTACGCCGGCGTAGGTACTCCAAAGAAAATGAAACGCTTCATTTATTGTCTAAACAGTTTTTTTTTAATTTTTTTTAATAAAATTTAAAGCGACTTCATTGATATTTACGTTTAACTACTGCTACACCAAATATGGGCTGGGGTAGCTGCAATTACGCCGATGTGCGCCCAACTACTCCGGAGTACGTACTCCAAGGAAAATGAAACGCACCTAATATTATTACGGATTTTGCATACTTTTAGGAGAAATTATTTTGTGAAAACGACATTCGACACTTCGACTTACGTGAAACTAAATTCAAAGTCGAAGAAACGAATGTCATTTTCATAAAGCGTCGAGTGTCTGGCGTGAACTGGCCCCTGATCTGTCAAAAAGTGCTTGCTGTAGTTTCGAAACGCTAATCGTATTGACCCCCTCGGTCATTGGACGGGGCTTGTGCCTTTACCTACCTCAGCTCCAGGATTAGGAATGCATAGGACAACTTTTTGAGCACAAAAGCCTGTGACTGAGGGGCTTTTGCGGTTTGATCTTTTTCGCTCAGCGTTCCATTTTTCTGCCCCTGTAACCATCCCGTTTATAAATAAATGGAATATACTATGCTTATGCTATGCCTTTTGCACGGCAGAGATATCAAAGGTGGGCAGAATATACAGCTCGCCTGAGCGAAGAGGAATCTGCGCCGAAAACCTATTACAATAGGGTTTAGAGGATGCGTCATAAAATAAGAAAACTGAATGCGCATGTGGATTTGTGATTGAGAATATAATTGAGCCGATTATTTGCTTTTTTAAACAAACAGAGTGGCGTTGCTCGTTTACGGGGACTTGAGATTACGCATCGAAACAGCGGTTATGAGTTTCCCTTATTTTGGTGATTCTGTAGATTTTCTTCAAAAAATAAACTACGTGTCAATTCCAGTTCCTTGCTTATAAATAGGTTATGTTAGGTTAGGTAATACCGGGGACAGACTAGAAACTTAATCTAGATTATGACGTCAGAATGACGCAGAACCATCTAAAAGATATGGAAATTAAATGGAGTTTACGTCATTCTGATGTCATAATCTAGATTAAGGGTGCTAGTCTGTCGAGGGTATTAGATATGGCTGAGCTGTTGGTTTAAGCTCATACACTTAGGCCAAAAAGATAGGCCCATTGTGATGCCATAGTGATCCCACTTTAAACCGGATGAAGTGTCGTTTCTTCGCTAAACCATTTCGAGGAAGTAATGAATCTTCTGAGTTGCGGGATCCCAATCTTCGAGATTTCCGCAAGCGTGTTTATAAAGGGTTCACCAAATGTGGTTAATCTCCTTCTGCTTAGGGCTGGGCAATGACGGTGATGTGATGTTAATTATTCTGTTATATTTCTCCAAAGGGTAGCGCTGTTTTATATGATTTGATAAATAAACAGAATCATTCGGCATTATGTGTCAATAAACATAATTCATCAGGCGTCGCAATGAATGTAGACACGGTATGGTCTAAGGTTAATGCCAAGAGCTGATTTTGTTTCTCTTCTTCTTTAACGGCTCTACAACCGGGATCCGGTCCTGGCCTCTCGCAACTGTTCTCTCCACCGGTCCCGATTCTGAGCCGATGTCATCCAATTTGGCATCCCTATGCTCTGAGCGTCCTGGTCTACGCCATCCTTCCAGCGGAGGTTGGGTCTCCCTCGCTGTCGCACCCCATAAGTCTTACCGCAGAGAACTTTCCGAGCAGGCTCATCTTCACTCATACGAGCTAGATGTCCTGCCCACCGGAGTCTACCGAGCTTTATTTTCCTTACAACATCTATGTCGCGATAGCGCTCGTAGATCTCGTCATTGTAGAGTCTCCGGAATCGTCCTTCCTCACATACGGGGCCAACAATCCTCCGAAGTATTTTCCTCTCGAACACCGCCAAGAGGTTAGAGTGCTTTTTGCTAAGCACCCACGTTTCGGATGCATATGTGAGGACCGGCAAGACCATCGTCTTATATAGTAAAAGTTTAGACGTTATGGTTAGATGCTTGGATTTGAAGAGCCTTGACAGGCTATGATTTTGTTTAATTAAAAGTAAATGCTTAATTTCCATATTTTAAACCGGTCTAAAGTTGTGTAAAATGAGTTTATACTACATATTTAAATAGTCCTCGGGAACAACAATTATCGCGAAGCGTCTGGGTTGTTGATTAGCACAAAATTTGAATGATATCTAATTGACTGTGTAATTTTTTTACTTTAAATACAATTTGCTAATAATAATCATTAAAAATAAAAAATTTCTTGACAAATATCAATTCATAATATCACGCTGTATTTGTTTGCGGCTTACCCATTAGAAATATATTGTTGAAACCACAAATATTAGCCACAGTTTTATGGTTTTGTAGACTTTTTTTTGTTCAATTACTTTAGTTATAGAAGATCAGGTTACTCAAGCTTCTCCTTTCATATTATAAAATTGCATCTTTTGTTTTCATTGTTGTTAAATTTTAGTTGTAGGTGCTTGGGGCTTTTAATAAAAGTTTTACTGATAGCTTGAAAATTGTACTGTTGAGTAAAGTCAAAACCACCCAAGCGAAGTCTTCTCAAATTTTGTCAATTAAATAAAAATGTCTGTGGTTTGGTGTGTCGTAATGGGGAGATGTCGTCTTCAATCGCATTAGGCGGTAACGATACGATGCAGCATTAATTTCTTGTTTTAATGTACGTTTTGCCACCGTTCATAAACGTTTCTTCCTCTTCGACTATAATCTCTCGTTATAATAAATAAAAATACAAATTGACTGTAAGAACTAATAAATATATAGAAGAAAGTAAACCATGTATAAAATTGTAAGTTCATTTGACTTCTGTTGCAATTTCTGTCCATTTTTAAGAGATAATTTTTATCCTGGACAGTTTAGACGCACTGCCATTGTACATTTTCCTTTACATAATTAATTTTGCACATCCTGGAAAATTTGTAATAAACATTTTTTTAAGCAATTAATATTTATAAAATTAAAAAGAAAAGATATTAAGTCACCAGTTTTGTTTTGTAAGTTTAATTTAAAACGAATAAGAGAGTTGTATAATAATGGCAACGATTATTAGTAAAACAGTTTTTTTTGGTGTGTATTTGAACCTTCAATTAACAATAACTAATCCAATCGTTGGTTTAAAAAATAGCGTCGATTAATAAAAAATAATTGCACTTAATATTTAATAATCACTTTGGGTTTTCATGCCAACACGAACTGTAATTATTAAATCTAGCATGTATAAAATAGCAACAATAAGTGATATGAATCCAGAAGCACAAATAAGATCCAATCTGAAAATATATATGGTGTTATTACTTACACAAGATTCATACTATACTCGTATCAAATTTACCTGTGTACATTTGGTGGCCAATAATTTCTTTCTTTAACACGACTCCAATCCATTAGAAGCATAGTTGTACAGGCCAAAAATAGTATAATTGCTATTACCGACATAAAAGCTGCTGTTCTCCATGGATGGCTATTAAATCAATTATGTTTAACAAAAGAGATAATTTGTATAAAATGTGTGTTCTTACATATCCCCAAACAGTTTCATTACGATGTAGGCAGCTGAGTATATTAAGTACGCCCCAAATGTTGCATAACATAAGCCGATTGTTCTTTGTGTCATGAAAATACGGATATTGGAATTTGTGGCTGGATCATCGATAAGTCCTATGCATAATATGATGAGACACTGTAAGGGAGATAATTGGTTGTAATTTATTGAACATATGTAATTATAATGTTATTTATTATTAAGTTTTTATGTAGTGTAGATAGTACATAATTAATTTTTCTAGTAATTAATAAGAATTTTTTTTAAACAACATGCGATGTTGAACATTACTTTAATCTGTACCATATTGACCCAAACTTACATTAATGCTTATTGATTTGGAACAAAGTTCATCAACAGCTTATAACTGGTTGAACTTGAAAAAAGTCTGTTAATTGATTTGTTAGGTTATTTTATGTTGATTTAAAATAGAACCCACAATGTACTACGGGCTTGATCTATTGAACGTCTCTGTGTCGAAAATGTTCGGGGATTATAAATGAGGTGAAAAACGGGCCAAATTCGCCATCCCTTGCTTTGGCATTACTGAAAACTTTCAGCGAAGGGCTTTCTTATACCTACGACCTGCCATAGCGTAGGCATTACTCAATTTCCGGGAGGGACAGATTACAAATACTTTGTAGCTTACATGGGATATAAATGAAAGGCCCGTTTACATCCCAAACGCAAAGTGGAAACGCAAATTGCATAGCAATTCCCAATTGGTGAATAGACAGGGAAGCATACAAATTTCTATGTGATAAAAGAACTCGAATTTGCATTTCCCCTTTGCGTATGGGACTTAAACGGCTTTAAGTTCTCCTTAATTGAGGCAACGTCTACACAAGCACCCCCGACCCCAATCTATATAGCCCAGGCGGTGAAGTATATTTTCTCCTAAAAGTTCAAACTTTAACCTCATGAAAAGTTATCACTCGCCGGGTTGGGGGAACCCCCTAAAAACGAGCCCCTAAAAAAAAATTCCGTTTTTGACTAATATCTCTTAAACGGTAAGTATTATCATAAAATAGTGTTTACAAAGTTTGTAGATTATGCAATTGTCTACAAAAAAATATATTATACATTTTCCCGTACGAATTGCCATTAATGAGATATCGCCGTTTTAAAGATTTAAAATACTCATTTGCGGCTTGTATAGGTCATCAGACGTTCAATAAATCCTTTGTTGGACTACGTGGCTAATATTTTCAGGGGTGATTCCTGGATGTATTTGGAGAAAAAAATTGTTCTAGAGAGGGGGCTATCCCCACTACCCACTAAAATACAGGGTGTTTACGGAAAAAAGTGTATTTTTTTAAAATTTACTTAAACTTTAATTACTCCTAGACTAATTATCCAACGTAATTAGGCTCATCTTTTAGGTAAATGTGTATTCTTTTATTTGATATAAAGATCGAAAAGTTGAGTGACTCCGTTTAGAAGATATGTAGGTTTAAAGTATGACAAAATCCCAATTTTCTTCGTTTTTCAGCATTTTTCCCATACTTTAAACCAGAGTGCCCAATTTGGATGCGGCCAGTAAATGTCAGCATACAACTACATTCAAACGCCCTGTGCGTGAGCCCCCTTTCAAATGCTCTAGCCAAGACCCTCGTAAGTACAGGCCTGGAAGCAGACTTTTTGGTTGTGTCTGTGCGCGGCCAAAATCGTCTGACAGTTGTGGAATTAACATGGCCGAAGCCGTACGAAGCAATTTTTTAACTTTGGTTTTGGAATAAAAAGTGGTAAAATATTGTATTTTATCCCTTTTTAGTGCACACGGATTATCAGTGATAAGTTATTTAGTGATCTGAGTCCATAAATTAAAAAAAAAAATAGTGGTTAAGTGTATTTTAAGAGTGTTAATTGATTAGGTGACCATTTTTGTTTACAATCGCGGTGGTTTTTTCGTGTTAATTTAGGGAAAAGGTGTTGAATTTGTGTAGTAATGGAATTAAAAGTGAATTTAAAGTAGTTAAAAATTATTATAGAAGAATTATTAAAAATATAAGTGCAAGTACTACCACACAACATGAATAACAATAACTTTTTCACTCTTCCTTCACATTTTTCTGCACTTATGTTTTTAATAACTATCCTATAATAATCTTTAATCACTTAAAAAGCACTTTTTATTATATTACTACACAAATTCAACATTTTTTCCCTAAATTAACACGAAAAAACCACCGCGAATGTAAACAAAAATGGTCACCTAATCAATTAACACTCTTAAAATAGACTTAACCACTCACTTCATTTTAATTTTTTTTATTAAATCACTAAAGCACTAATCACTGATAATCCATGTGCACCAAAAAGTGAAAATATACAATATTTTACCACTTTTTAGTGCAAAAACAAACTTAAAAAATTGCTTCTTATGGCTTCGGCCATGTTAATTCCACAACTGTCAGAAATTTTTGGCCACTTTTCAGCTATGTTAGTATTAGTTGGCCTGTCTGCTTCCAGGCCTGTACTTACGAGGGTCTTGCTCTAGCTCATCCTAGTTTCTCAGAATTTTGACGACTTTTTATGGATTTTTAATTTTCAACTTTTTTCTCAGAGTTTCTAATAGTTTTTTAGTCGTCGGGGTTTTCTGAAGTTTGAACAAGACGACTTTTCAATAGTTTTTATTTCAAAATATTTCAGTTGAGGGTTTTCAACCATTTTTCGGAGGATTTCGACCGTTTTCTATGGTTATTTAATATTTTTAAAATGAGGATTCTTGAGAATTGACACAATAAGAATTCAAAACGTAATATTATCGATTTAATTTAAATTATTTAATTATTAAATAACCATAGAAAATGGTCGAAATCCTCTGAAAAATTGTTAAAAAAACTGAAAAACTTCGGAAAACCCTCAACTGAAATATTCTGCGACACCCTAAAAAACTATTGAAAAGTCGTCTTGTTCAAACTTCAGAAAACCCCGACGACTAAAAAACTATTAGAAATTCTGAGAAAAAAGTTGAAAATTACAAAACCATAAAAAGTCGTCAAAATTCTGAGAAACTGGGATGAGCTAGAGCATTTGAAAGGGGGCTCACGCACAGGGCGTTTTAATGTAGTTGTTTGCTGAGATTTACTGGCCGCATCCAAATTGGGCACTCTGCTTTAAACCTACATATCTTCTAAACGGAGTCACTCAACTTTTCGATCTTTATATCAAATAAAAGAATACACATTTACCTAAAAGATGAGCCTAATTACGTTGCTCTACGATAATTAGTCTAGGAGTAATTAAAGTTTAAGTAAATTTTAAAAAAATACATTTTTTTTCCGTAAACGCCCTGTATTTTAGTGGGTAGTGGCGATAGCCCCCTCTCTAGAACAATTTTTTTCTCCAAATACATCCAGGAATCACCCCTGAAAATATTAGCCACGTAGTCCAACAAAGGATTTATTGAACGTCTGATCTATACCCAGCGGGAAATGGAGGGCTCCAATAGCGCTGTTTGAGCACTCCTTAAAAAGCTTACAGCGCTCCCGTTACGCTCCAGTTCCATATACTTTTTAACATTGCATGTCATTGCAGGGGAGCATACGTTTTTATGCTCCTTCAAAAGCGTTCTAGGAGCATTATAAAAAAGCTTTTTAATAAAGAATTTTCACGGACGCCTGTGGATATGTGATCCGGGTATCGAAAAGCTTTTATTTTGTTTATCTTTTGAAATTGCCTTTTCCTTTCCAAGCGCGAGTGTGATTTTACCAAAGCAGGCCCCCAACTAAATTCTAACCACTTTTAAAGCTGCTTGTCTTTCGTATCGAACGAGAGCCGGTCCATTGAGTATGTATGCTAATGCCACCCTTTATGGTCATCAAGATAATCGCTCCTTCGTTCTATAAATTTATGAAAGCTCCGGTAATGCTCCCTCGGGAGCATATTTAACAGCGCTCAAAGTAAGCTCCCATGAACAGCGCTCCAAATTTTTCCCACTGGGTATATATAAAAATGAATGTGTGTATGTATGTATGTTCGCTATAGGCTCCTACACCGTGCAACCGATCTTAATGAAATTTTAACCATGTGCTATTTACAATCAAACTTAGAAAATAGGCTATTTTATTACTTTCTAAAGTCACCCCTAGATGGCGCTGTCATGGAGAGCTTCGTTGAAAATCATCGCAGAGATTTGAATTTTTGCATGAAGGTCCGTGGAGGTCTCCTATGATGCACCTCGACGCCCGATTTTCGAAATTCAAAATGGCCGCCGAAATATGACCAAAATTCAAAATTGCCGCAGAAATATGGTTGAATTTGCCAATTTTATTCCGATTCCAATGAAAGTGTGTATCTAGGGGTTTTTAAGGTCGCAAATAACGTGTATTTGGTCAAAACTTATAAATTCAAAATGGCCGCGACAATATGGCCGACGAATTTGCAAATTGCGTTCCGATTCCCATGAAAATCGGTATCTGAGGTTTTTTAAGGTAGCAAATAAGGAATTTATGATCAGAACTTATAAATTCAAAATGGCCGCGTCAATATGGCGGACGAGTTTTGTTACTTTTGTACCGATTCCAATGAAAGTGGGTATCTATGAGTTTTTAAGGTCGCAAATAACGAATTTCTGGTCAAAACTTATAAATTCAAAATGGCTGACGAATTTGCAAATTGTGTTCCGATTCCAATTAAAATCGGTATCTGGGGTTTTTTAAGATAGCAAATAACGACTTTATGATCAAAATTTAAATTTAAAATGGCCGCACCAATATGGCCGACGAGTTTGCGAATTGTATTCCGATTCCAATTAAAATCGGTATATGGGAGTTTTTAAGGTAGTAAATAACGAATTTATGATCAAAACTTATAAATTCAAAATTGTGGGGCCTATATGGCGGAAGAATTTTGCCAAATAAGTGTCACATTTCCCGGTTAGCTGTATGTAGGTTGTTCAAGAGTTGGAAAATCGGAAAATCTTGACATTTTAGCTACAAATGGAAAACCATTGAATATAGTGCGTCCTGAAGCTCTCTAAGCAATCGGTTCAGAATTGATCAACAAAGTTTTTTTTGGAAAGATGGTAAGGAGAAACGGAAATGTGGGATGATTTATGTATAACGGATAAGAAGGAAAGAAACCCATCACCTCTGAATTTTTAGGTATAAGTTTAGGATTCTGCAATACGGGAAAACAAATAAAACCTGAGTCAGTGACATTGCAGATGAGAACCCAGGGGCCAAGCAATTGCAAGACATGTAATTTTTCTGCATTTTATTACATGTCTGGTAATGGACAATATTCGTCTGAAGTCACACCCCCTCAGTACGTGACTGCAAGCATATAATGTCCATCACCGTCAAAAGTCCATTTCTAAATCTGAAATTAGTAGATATAATCCTTTTATTTTTTTTTTCTTTCAGGATGTAATAATATTTTCCAACTATAAAAAATTTGTTTCATATGTCAATTTCAATTGAATCATATCACCTGATTACTACTATTGGCTTATGGGAGCAGCATAGGCGCGCCGGGTCCCAACTAGTGACCTATACAAGTCGCAAAGGAGTATTTTAAATCTTTAAAACGGCGATATCTCATTAATGGCAATTCGTACGGGAAAATGTATAATATATTTTTTTGTAGACAATTGCATAATCTACAAACTTTGTAAACACTATTTTATGATAATACTTACCGTTTAAGAGATATTAGTCAAAAACGGAATTTTTTTTAGGGGGTTCCCCCAACCCAGCGAGTGATAACTTTTCATGAGGTTAAAGTACGCTATTCGATGAACAAATCAAAAAAAAATATCAGTGTCAGGATTTTTTTTGAACTAAATATCTCAATTAACTGGCCTAATATATTTACTTCTATATTTCAAATCGGGCTTACTACTAGACATTGTACCATGGCCTGAACGACATGATGGACTGGTAGTACAAATGATGATTCTTAAGCCGAATTTTTTGCTAAGTCTTATAGGCTATGTGCACGAAGCCTACAGCGCCGCCAGTGGGACGGAGAAAAGAATTGAACTCCCTTTTTATTATTGGGTTATACCGGGAAATTTTTTAATAAACAAATATCTTTTAATGTAGCTGTGTGCATATAATATAAATAGCATAGCATAAAAGGTACATGCAAATTATTTATTTTGAGTATTTTTTTCTTCAATTAAGACGTATAATACAAAAATAATTAATTCGTTTACATTTATAACATAACCTCAAACCATGGGTTTGTTTTGATTTTGACACATCCGCAACAACAATGCACACTGGAAAAATGTAGTTCAGAATTTGCAGTGATGCTCACATCGAGCGCTTGCATCTAAATTATTTCTAGCTCCGCCCCCGTGCACATAGCCTATACAGCCACGGCTTTGATTTTAGGTTCAGATACTTGGATTTAAACTGCCTTGACATACTATATGTAGTAGGCTTTGTTGGCTTTTAGCAACCTTGCGCGTATTTTTGGTTCCATGTTATTGCCGGCTACTACTAAAGGGTTGACCCAAGGTAGGTAAATGATTTTACTACTTCAAATTCGCGCTGCTCTACCTTCATAGCGAAATCAATGTTAGGTGTTCTTGCAGGCGGGGCACCATTTATTTTGCCTTGCTTTCATTCTTGTGCAGTCGCAGCTTTCGTCCCGCTCGTTGAATCCGGGTGAAAGCGTCTTGTACAACCATTCTACCAATGATGTCAATGTCGTCTGCATTAAGCAGTAACTGGGTGGACTTGTTGAGGATTGTGTCTCCAAGGCCAAGTTGAGAAGGAAGTAAGCCAGGGGACGGGTCCATTATAAATGTCGATTGGTCTGGACAGTGTGCCGGATATCTTTATTTAGCTGCCGGATATCTTTGCTTAACATTCGTCATGGTCAACCTATATAATAGTAATATATTGAGGATGCCGAATACTCTCATGATTTTGTAGTTATTATCGATTTTTTTTCCATGGTGACATTGAAGACTCGAGTCAAAAATATTGCTCAAATACTTTGCAGATGTTTTATTTGGAATTTGAGCATATTTAGTAAAATTCACATCACCAGTCCACATTTACCTCAGTTACTGATCTTATCAATAAAAGTTTATAGATGACTGCCCTTTCGTGGATATCTTAAAATGCGAATACATCAGTATTCACAGCCAATGTATGGGTCGTATTCAGATCAGCTGCAAAGATACCGGAGAATGTTCAGTAGATGTAGAACTGAGCCTCAAGGACACTTTCATATAGAAAACCGCGTCAAATCAGAATAGACTTCCTCTTGCTAGATTCTGAAATATCTATCCGAATTTTGTAATAATCTTTACATACTGATCAGGAAACAAAGTCGGGGATTTGGATGAACTTTTGATGTTATATTTTGTCAAACCTTGTACCACAACTATTTTTACGTTTACATGATTTACTTGAGTTCTTGACTTGAAATTTACTTGAAACTCAAGTTGCGTTTTCGGTTCACTTACTTGACTTCAAAATGTCTTGAATTTTTCTTTAGCTGACATTTGACCTTTCCTATTATAACAATAACTAGCTCCATATTATAATATAAATAACTTTAAAAAGATTGTATCAAAAGTATACATTCACTACAGTTTTATCTTGTGCTTGTTCCAAGAAAAAAAAACACCCATGCAAAATTTTAAGAGTTCAAGTAGCGTTTACATGAGCTTTTTCAAGTCAATCAAACAAATTTTTGTGATTTACTTGACTCAAGTATACTTGAAGTCAGGACGAGTTGGAGGACATGCATATCTTGTTACTTGAAAACTACTTCAAGTATACTTCAAGTAAGCATGTAAATGTAATATATGAAATTGGTGGATTAGTCTTTTTAAGGTTGTGGATTGCTTCTGCTGTTGACTATCCTGTAATTTTGATATAGTACAACGGGAAGAAAATTTAGATATAGATTGTGTGTGACCACTGGTAAATTTGATTTGATTCAGTTCTTCAACACATAGTCTTACGTTTTACAAGATTCAATCACTTAGACGCGTAATACTATTTGCATACATATTATATTAATTAAAAATATATTATAAAAATAAGGTTTTTTATGGTTTGAGTGATTTGTTTTCATTAGTACGGACAAGCCTACCCTAAGGCAATAACATTTGAATTTACTTCTATACTACTCACCAATTCTACTATTTTGAGTCCTACAAGTATAAAGCCAGGTCCTCTAGACTGACTTTGGCCTGAAGATTGTTGTTCTTCCGGCGACATTTCTACTCGCGTTATTTCTGAAATAATTTTAATCATAAATATTGTGTTCTTAATCCAAGAATATATTAGTAAGTTTTAGTTCTTGTAAGTACTAGTAATTGGTGGTTTGGTGCCAGTATTATTTCATGCCGCAACATATAAAAATTATGGTACCTATATTCTGTAAATAATGCATGAATGTTGTCGTCGGATGTACTTAAATGTATAAAAAAAATACTCTATTAAACCTAATAAAAAGAAAAATTTATTCATTGTATTGTTTATTATTTTTTTATTATGATTGTTTTGTTGTTTGTTTAATTTCGTTGATTGTGATTGCTTTTTTACTATCTGTGCTTATGTGGAATGTAATTGTTTATAAGTATTGTATGTTATAAGAGTAAGGTGTACGCTTTTAAGTGTTAAAAATTGTGATTTAATTTGTTCTCTAGAATAAGTAAATTAGATAACACACAATTTAATTTTCACGGTAACATTTTCTGATTACAGCAATTGGGTTCGTCTTGTATGCTTATAGACATAAACTTAGTTGAATTCCTCTTTTCAGAAACGAGTAAAAGTTAAAAGCTTTGGTAATTTTCAAATGTGTTTAGGTCTTTTTGTTTAAAGTTCAACTTGTATTGGCTTTTTAGGTAAATCATATAAAAACTGAAATTAGTTACTGAAAAATCAGAATGCTTGTCAAACTTTCGTCGGTTTCCTCGCTTATTATGCTTAGAGAAAGACGAAGGACCATGCCGCAGAGTGGATTCGAATCACGGACCTCTGGTGCATAGTCAACTAACAACTATTTACTGTGGTTTTGAATTCCACAATTTTGTTTCCTTTAGGCAATAATGATGAAAATGTATGCTTCAGATAATTATGTCGTTTAGTTATTTGGAAATATAATTGGAAAATATATGGAAAGAGATAATAGGTACCTACCCACCCTGGAAAGAGATATTAAAAGATGATGTTTACAAGCGGCTTCTATGAATTAATTCTCTAGAAGCTGCTTGATATCGCCGATCAAAGGAGAACCAGTTTTATAGTTTTTGTGATATAACACTTCGGTTTGTTGATAAAAGTTAGTCTACTTAAGAGTCCTACATGACTTCGATACTATGCAGTATGCATTGTTCATCGCCAAGTTGATAACAATTTCTCTTCCAAAGTTAGAGTTATGTGAAGCAACCAGCAAACTAGCGGAACTGATTTTCTACATTCAACACCATCTATAACTGGACAATATGCCAATGCATGTTTGGGCAGATTATCTATTGTTATCAGTTGCTGAAGCGAACATTCTTCAAAGGGGGAAAAAATCAAATCTGATGGCATTAGTTCTTCCAAAAGTGAACTGCACAACTAGAGACCTCCTTTCAAAGAATTGTCTTATGCCGGGTTTCCACCAAAAAGACAAAACAAGAAACAGAAACAAAAACTGTTTCTGTCAACAAAAAATATCAATGTTTTGCAAAAATCTAACAATTTTGAAAACATTTTTGTCGGAGAATACTATTGTCCGATCTCGAGTGAGTAGTTACTTGAAAAATAAACAAAATTTTTTAAAAAAAATTGTTTTTTTAAACTATTTGTTTGGTAGAAACCCGGCATAGTATGACTTATGGTGGTACAAGATAAAGTGGATAACACAACAATTCACTTGCTGGTCTCAATTGAAAGCTCGGGCATCTCGTACCTGTACAACCAAAACATCTGGACCTGAATACAAATTTTCATCGATATTCGAACTTGACAAAGCTCATCCATGTTATCCTCTACCTTAGATTTAATCGGTGCAGATCTACCAAAGAAACTTATTCAAAATCATTATTCTACAATGGAGTGAACTATGCCGGGGCGTTGAAAACGGTATGCCTCTTTTTTGAATCCAGATTTCCAAAGTATGTTGTTACTGATTTATAAATTGACAAAGATCAGTAAACACTCAACTAATGATATATTTTTTAGAAGAACATTTAGGAAAATTTTCTGCAAATTTATTCCAATCCACTTAAGGAAAATTATCGAGGTACAAACATTAACGTGAAACATAAAAGCATTTTGTATGTTTCACTTATTTATAGTGTTTTTGCACTGTCCCCTTATTACTGTTGTATTGTTCATTTGTTTTGTTTGTTCACAATTTAAGGTCATCTGAAATCTATGCCTCTATGAAACAATTATTTATCGAAAAAGAATAAACATTTAAACAATACACATAATGACCTAGAACATGATCATAGCAAAATAGGAAAAACAAAACTCAAAGCGGAAGTATTTCCCAAAATGTTGTTACTATTTATTACATATTTCAGGCTTGAATAATTTTCAAATGATAAAAGAATTTTAGTGGAAATAATAGCAGACGTGCTGCCGCAATTTTCAACTCAACAACAAACAATGTTCTTGCCATTTTTCATTTATATTATCACCAAAAAAATGTGACTTAATCAATTTATTGTGGTTTAACAAAACGAATTTTTATTGTTATAAAAAATTCTGATCACGCTAAAAATAAATGCAATAACAATTTATTTTGTAATTGAATGAATCATTACTGATTCTTGTTTCATGATTAAAATTTTGAGGCGATGAACTCGGCGTAAATTAATTCTAGATTTTTTATAATGTACGTACTGTGTGTGAATCAGAAGTGGTAAGAGAATTTTTTTTTAATTTTTCGGTTAAATTGTGTTATATGAAATTGTTGGGGCAGCTCCACATTTCGAAATAGCATTCGACGTTGGGGCAGCACCATATTTTTCGCAACCACATCAGGTTACAAAATGAGGAAGAAACCTTCTTCTTATAAGGGACGCCGAACGGAACACTACACCATCAACAACAGCAGCAAAGATTAAACTAATTTGGTATATGAATAAAAAGTCAATTTAATATTAAAAATAATATTATATTTATGAGGGGGTAAAACCCCTACATATTAGTGACTCCGACGTGATTTGAACACACAACCTGATTAAGACCGACTTACAATGCTCACCAACCGAGCTCGTATACGGTAAAAATCTGAGACTTCCCAATTCGGTTTCTATCACAACCGATGAAAATCCAATTGAAGAATCAGAATTCCTCTTTCATGTTCACATCATACTGTAGGTAGCCTTGTAAGCCAAAAACTAACTCTTACAAAAACTTTAAACCACTTTAGAAAATTAATAGCATAAAACTTTCTAAACCGACCGATCAGACGAATGGTACGTTCTTTAAAAAGATCTGGGCAACTGTTTAAAATCCTGAGTTAATGTGTCAGTCAATATCAGTGATCTGCTAAAAATGTTGTGCTAGTAAGACTATATTTCTGCTCTAGAGAATATCTGCTCCCACACCTAAATTTAAATGCGCACGTAAAAGTCTGGATCGATAATATATTTAGCAATGGAAAGGGACAGTCACATCATTGAGTAAAGAAAAAGTTCATCATATGGTATAAACGGTTGGCAAAATTTTTGGATAGAAAAATTTGATATGAATAAACTTACTGGTGGTTATGTACCATAGATATTCTCTGACGAAGCGTACTCGCTTCGAAGAAGGTAAAAATGGGTTATCGGGAACGTCATAAAAATTTTTTTGATATAGCTAAAGGGTTTAAATAAATAAACATTAATAACAAGCTTAAGACAGGAATTGGAAAGGCATGTCCAAATTTGAGAAAAAATTGGTTCATGGCTGCACACTTTTTGTGACCTAGACAAGAATTTGAGTTTAAATTTACCAGAACATGTTTTATTTCAACGGTTTTTGGGTGCCTTGGAAGAAAGAGCTAATTTATCGAGTGCCAGATTTGTATTGAACAAAGGCTATTTAGACGAGGAAGATAACAACTACAAGTTTAATGACGGAATTGCTAAAATGGTGACGGAATTGCTAAAAGAAATTTATAAAAGATCATAGAAAAAAATAAATTTGAATACTTTTGCTCTTTTTTATAATGGGCTGAAAATGTTCAGGTAGGTCGTGGTCAAAAACGCATGATTCTTCGTTTGCACCTTGCAGCTTATTCAAAAACAATTCCTGCAAAGCGGATCATGAGTTCAAAAACGCAGCAAATAAAGTATGTGCAAACGTGCAGGTAGTAAGGTGGTGCTGTGCGATTGTGACTTAAAAGAAAAACGATTGATCTACTTTAGTTTATTAGTTATGCTTTTATTTAACTTTAGTTTATTAGTTGCTTTTATTTAATGGAATAAATAAAATAAGAAAATGTATTATTTCGTGTAAAATATATGCGCATGAATTCTTGTTCAAAAATGTTTCTTTGCTGAGCATAAAACGTGCATCACTCCTTGTGGCATGGCAGAAGCTTTAGTTCTGCAGTTAGCGATACGGAATCGGTGGAAAGTACTCAAGTTAATACTCATGAGTAGAATCGACAAGAAATTACTCAATGAGTACTTTTTACTCGTTTAAAAGTACTCGATTTGTTGAGAATCGATGAGTATATTTTATTTGACATTTTGATTTCGGATACGAATGAACGAAAAGGGCAAATTTCCCATATCTTACTTTGGCATTCTTCTTTTCCGCTGCAACTCTCTTGGCCTATTTGACTACTTGCTTTCGCATTACTGATAGAGCCCGCACCATAAAAGAAGAGAAATGAGCGCGCATGTTGGAAATACAAATGAGCCGGTAAAGTGTCTTTTTAAACAGTTAGAGTGACGTTGCTCACTTGTGGGGAATTGAGACTCTCACTGGGCAAGAAACAGTGGTTTTAAGACTCCTTTCTTTTAAGGTGCGCACCATAACTTTCAACGAAGAGTTGTTCTATATCTGCGACCTGCATTAGTGTATGTATTACTCGATTCCCGCCTGGGAAAGATTAAAAATACCTTTGTACCTTACACGGGATATAAATTCAATCCCATAAATGCCCGTTTACATCCCAAACGCAAATTGCAGCTCTTTTATCGCACATAAATTGGTATGCTCTTCTCTGTGTTGCACGAACGTGGATTCCAAGTTGGTGAATAGAGAGCGGGAGGCATACAAACTTCTATGCGATAAAAGAGTTCCAATTTGCGTTTCCACTTTGTGTTTGGGATGTAAACGGCCCTAAACTTCCCTTAATTGAAGTTTAAAAATACATATATGTAATGTGTGAAGCATTTATATGCAAAATACTCGCAACTGAGGTAAAGTTGCAGATAGCTTGAATTATCACTTGTACTGGGAACTCGATTCTTATAAGTGATCGTATGCGGTCAAAAGTATCGAGTACTGATATTAGTAGAATCGAAAGCCAAATACTCGTATGAGTAAAGAATCGTGTACCGATTTTGTATCCTAGCTGCAGCTGCTTTTCCGCATACTCGTATGCGATCAACATTTTGACTTTTTTGTCCAGGCCCGTAATCAATTCAAATAGAGTATGTAATAAATTATTAGTTTAACTATTTTAGTAAGATAATTTGATGTAATAATAGTTTGCTTATTGTTTTCTATGAAACTATAAATAAAGTCAGGTCAACTGCAACGTCGAGTTTAGTAAATTCAGAATAAATTTCGTTTGTGTACAAGATGCTGAGTTATTGATTTTAAGGATAAATTGATTTATTTATATGAAACTGAATAGTTTCGTTTTCCTTGATATTAAATTATATCTTAGATTTTTGTAACAAAATATCCAAAAATCCTCTCAGAATAGTTGAATAGCCACACCCAGTTTTAATGATTCAAAGCGATATTAGAGCTACAATCGTATTCAAAGTAGCTGCAACTATGTAAGCGTTATTTGCATATGTTTTGTTGCTCATTTGCGGTACTTTTGTTATGATGTATAATCGTAATATTCAAGATATTGCGTTCAAAGTATCACCCACACACTAAATCTCTAATAGTATCAATAGTAACTTGACACTGCAACTTCTGTTTGATGAAAGAAAAACTTAAAGAATTTTGTATATTATAAACTAAACTAATGTTTTCGCAGGGTTAGCAAAAATCATTCATAAAATAATTATAATTTAGAAAAACTCTTTAAATTTAAATTTATAAAGTTTTTTTTAGTATTTTTGAAAATAGGTTTTCCTGCGTCCGTAAAAACCTGTATGTTGATAACTTTTTTTTTGCATTATTTTGAAACTTGATCACTCTCTCAAATCTAGAAAGTTAATTATACCACAACAAACATACCGAATTCCGTTTAGTAATCATAAACACATTAAAACAGGTTCTTTTTTATTTATTTTGAAAAAAAAAAAACAAATCCAAACCAGAAAGTTAACATATTCCCGCCAAAAACATATTTTCATTACCAGAAACTCTTATGCACAAAAATTTCTTCACATTTTATTGTTAGCCACTGTTTTTATATTAATTTAGTTAGTTTTCTTCTGTACTTAACATTGGCACACTATCTTTCTACCTTACAAAAATAACAAAGACTCTCTTTTTTCTTATATTATTAATGAATTAACACTATCTCAACTTTTTATCGTTCTTCTTTTCCTTCATTCATTCAAGGTGTGTTTATGTTTACGAAACATGCACGTTTCTTCTTTAAGCTTTCTCCTACGATCGATATGAAAGACCTGATATCGTGTGTTATTATTATTGTTTTGTTGCATCGTAGCCTATACGTCACTATATTTGCAGGTGTATTCAGGTAGAAAACGTAAACAAACCTGCATGTCGTCATATATTTTTGTACCACTTGTGTTTACTTAATAGTTTCTTCACCTCACCTTAACGTTGTTATTTGTCAATTAGATCCAGTTTTTTTGGGACCAGCATATTTCTTTTTACCATCCATTCTTTACTACTTTTTTAACATGAAGAATTTTGTTTGTCAATATTGAGAAAACTACTTTTGAAATTTTATTTAAAAATCAAAATTTCAAAAACTAACAAAAAAAATATTTATGAAAATCACTAACTTTAATTAAAATTTTAGGTATTCACTAAATATTACCACTGATAACCTTTCAAAACAGGAATTTTTCGGGGATTACAACTTAATTACACCAAAATGAAGAATTTTGTATGAAACCTTATGACCCTGATAGAGATATACACGTCACAGGCACACCTTAATCAATTACTGGTATTTAGTATTAACAACAACAACAACAATGGAACCTTTTAAACCTTGATTAGTAGTTGCACAGAATTTTGGAGGCGCCCGAATTAAGTAATTCTACTTTAACAAATCGAAACTTTCACGTTTTAATTTTCTTTGGTATTTTTTTTAAAAAAAAGAATTTTTATACCGTTCCGGAATTCTCAACGACGTCTTTTCATTTCAGTTTACCAAACAAACTGTGCCAAGCCTGAGCTGAAGCTAAAGTAACGCTCCGACTTACATCTATTCCATAATTTCCAGTCTACAAACACGAAAACAACATCCACTCCATGAAACTTGTCTCACTGGGTAGATAGATGAAGATTCCAACATTCTGTATTGGATTAGGTGGACACAGATGTTGGAGAGTCGAGGCCTACGTGAAGTAGCGATAATTATTGTCTAGCAGAAAAAAGAGATTGATTCATGGCGCTGTAATGTTTGTATATACTACTTCTGGGAATGTAGCAAATTTCAAATTACTTAATGCCAATTATCTTACTCATGCTAATGTGGTTACGGGTGTTGGTTGGATGTGTCAGTTGGGGAAACATTGGTTGGGGCTTATTGAGCCGTCTTTGAGGGCGTTGGGTGCTTGCTGTGATTACTTTGCTACACAGTATACTAAAGCGTTGAATTCTAGTTCGTTTAGTATTTCTAGTCATGAAAATGAATTCTATTTAGATATGGACACTCTTTTTAGGTTACTCTTTAATTAAAAAAAAAATATTCATTAGTATATCACGAATTGCGTGCAAAATTCAGAAATATTTTATAAGGGACAATATTCAAGGCATGCGTGATTATTTAGCAACGTTTTTGCATTAATTAAAACCTTAGACAATGCCTATTAGAATCAAAAGTTAATGGAACATTTAACCTAGTAAATCTAGATTTAGTATGTAATTGATCCATTAAACGCTATCTTTAAAGCTTTTACATGTTTAGCTAGCGTCCTCTGCAAACACACATCTACAATCTCTCATGAGTATATGCTTTATAAGCTTTGACTTATTTAAATAAATCTAGAAAAAATATCATTTGGCACTACGATAAAGTTCTAAAGCGGTAGGTTAAAACGAATCAAAGTTGTTTCAAAATAGAATTATAATATCGTCATTTCCACTTTGAATGAATTTTATAGATTATATAATAGAAAGAATTCCGTGTTAAAACACAATTCGTTGATTACTATAGTGATTCTTACAGCTTGAAAGTCGATGAATGTTAACTTAAACTTGCATGTTTGTTATGAGATTTTAGATGGCAATTCTAGATTGGATACTAATTAGCAACAGACCATGGAATTTACACGCTGCCTTTCAAGAAACTCTGGTGGAAATGCATTTGTAACGATTCTGACACATGTACTCTATCGTCTTTAATTTTATAAAGAATTTTAAAAGACGTAGTTTTAAAGGATCGGTTAATATCTGTTTGTGAAAACAGTAGAGAAGTATTTGCGAAAGTTACATATTCCCGCCAAAAATATATTTTCATTACGAGACACGATATGCACAAAGAAATTTTCACATTTCCTTGTGAGCCATGGATTTTACTAATTTTTCGTTGGTTTGGTTTGGAAATTACATATATCTAAGGTACAAATGTACAGCATACACCATAAGATACAAAAGCTAGATCTTACACTATTCTTCCAAAATATCTGCATTTGAACTTCAAAAGACAACAATCATCAGACGCACTTTTTAAGTGATCCAGTTTTCACGACCCGTTATCATTCTGAACTAATATAGCGTTTTAATATAAAGTCGTGACCGTACGTCGCACGTACTGTGGATAACTGGTCTTTTTGATTGTGCACTATCTGTCAAATATCTGGAAGTAAGGCTGAATAAGAGACTAAACTGGAACAACACAACGACTACGCCATCAGTAAAGCTACTAGGGATATATGGGCCTGTAAAAGGCGCTTGGGTAAGATATGGCGTCTTACTCCACAAATTAGGTACTGTTTGCACAATACTTAAACATGTTACTTATCTATAGTCTGGTGGCTCAAGACCAAACAGGACTATGCGGACCTATTCAGCACATCTCCATATAGAAAACGGCCACCATTACTGCATTCAATCTTCAGATCTCATCGAACTGGCTCAATACAGTCATAGGCCATATGGATATCCTTAACCGTATCCTAGACATTCCAATTTTTCGCGTATACGACGGTGAACTGCGGTTTCAAAAGAAATTCAGGGCATTTATTCCAGATCGCTCTGAGTGGAAGGAACTCATCCTTCCTGAGTGTCCAAGAAACCTCTATTGGTTCATCGATGGGGCAAAAGGGGAACATGGTTTAGGGGCTGGTGTCATAGAATTCAACTTCAAAGTCTAAATTGCAATGGATAGGTGGTCCTCTCCTCTGTTTTCCAGACTACAGTTTTCCAGAAATACATGCCAATGTGTCCTGCGGTAGGTTTAACCTTGGTTTGGAAGGCTCCAACATTATAATTTGTTCCGACAGTCAAGCTGTCATCAAGGCACTCTCATAGTGGAATTTTGCTTCCCAATTGGTGCAGGATGTTTCGACGTACTCCAGAGCTTAGCCAGGAAAATACTCCAGAGCTTAGCCAGGTACACGAGTCCCCAGACAATGAGGTACTACGGGGCAATAAGGTTGCGGATAAGCTCACGATGGAGGGGTCTGAGATGCTGATCCAGGGCCACGAACCTTTCTGTGCCATCTCATGATCCATCTCCAAGTCCCTGATATAGGACTTGGTAAATGGGTTGAACCTAACCTATTGGGAATCGGTTCCAGGCCTAAGACTAGACGGGCTAAGTAGCTAATAAGATCATTGCCTTATAGAGAGTGTTATCACTCTTAACAGGGTGGACTTTGGGCTGTTGGTTTGATGTCTGACTGGCTATTTGAGCCTGCGGTACCACTTCCACAAGCTAGGATTTTCTCAGGAGACAACTCAGTCAACTGAGACATTGAACTCAATCCGTAGGGGCCGTAAGAATCGAGTCGAATTCAATGCTTACAAAATGACAACTGACTTATTTCCAATAAAACCTGCAATATCTCCCCGTCGTCCGCTAAGCCCGGCGGTTGTGTCTCAGCCGGCTGCTTAAAAAAAGAACTCATACAACATCCAAGAGTTCAAACTAGAGGCTCACTTCCTCCTCACCATGCATCCTCCAGACTACCCTTAACCTATCATCCTTATTCTATCCTCGAGATAACCTTACTACTAGACATTGCACCATGACGTGAACGAAATGAAGAGCTGGTAGTATAAAGGGTGACACCTAAGCTTAGACTCTTTCACATAAAAATCTGTGACAGTGGAGAGTGGCTGACCCATTCTTTTACAGTGTATGCTTGACAATAAGCTAAGGCGCACATTGAGCTGTGTCACGTAATAAACGCAGAGTAGGGCAGCATGGAAAAAAATGCGTTACAGAGTTGTCTAAGCACATTGGGGAGCAGTTTTGTTAAACGCAGTTTGACGAAAGTAGTTTTGAAATTTAGGCATATCTAAATTTATTAAGCTCTGAGTCAGATTCGGATGAGGAATTATTATTTCGGGTTATTTCGAAATAACTCGATTTATTTTTCTTCGATTTAAAAAAAAAGTCCACACACGGCACGTATCACAAAGTTTCTGTGCCCCATCCACAAGTGTCGTGAAGCCTGCGCCTGGCGCAGAATTCGTGTCACCTGCTAAATAGAACAACCTGTAAAAATCTTTGGAGTCAGTATTTCCGAACTCCTACAAAATCCGAGGGTTCAAACGCCGGGTTCATCGCCATCTCCTTCAAAATTCTTCCTGCTCCTCATAACTCCAAATATATTCTATCCCCCATACTAGACATAACACTATGACGGACTGGTAGTACAAAGGGTTGAGCTTGTTAATTTCTTAAATTTTCATGAGATTACTAAAAATTCAAAATTGCAAATACCGATAAAAGCATCGACATGTTTAAAACCCATAACCTAACCCAACCCCAATTGCAAAAAAGGAAAACAAATCTTCTATTTGCACTTTCCAAAGCAACAAAATCCATTTTTTCCGTCTGAGAAAAGAATTTTAAACAAAAAATCGAGAACAACCAAGCGTCTTAGAGGGGTTTGTAATGCGCTTATTATTGAGAATGTCTTTTTCTGGCTTTCTTTAATTGATCCCGGTTGAGTTAATTGGATTAGTTTATGTTGTAAGCTGCGTATGACCGGGCACTGTGGGCGACAAGACTGTTGACTTTTAATCATAGCATATAAACTTAATTAAAATGTCATAGACCTTTTTAGGTCATAAACACGTAGTCATCGATTTTTCGATTGCACAAATATAAGGAAGTGTTCTTTAAATAGCGTAATTAAAGCATTATTGATAATGTAATTAAAGGAACAGGAAAATGAAAACTTCGCAAGTATATTTCATATTGAGTGGAAATAGAATTATGGAGCTTGAGTCATATAAGACGAGTTTTACTTTCATGTCAGGCGAGCGAAATTTAGTAATTAAAAAAATATTTTTAAACTACTCGCAGTAATGAAATCGTTCCACCGTGCACTTTTAACTTAAAAGACAATTTTTGCAAATGTTACAGCATGTTTTGAAATGAGTTATAATCATTCGAAACGATATTTTATAAACTTCAACATGAGATCGAAACAAAATCTTAACGTATGTTGTTCCACTTATCTCTCAGTGCTTCTTTTAGCTCCTAGTAAAGAGTAGGAAATCTGGCCTAGATTGATTTCGAGCTCACCTCGCATATGCCAAAAGTGATTCAAGTCAGGGCTCCATGCTGGCCAATCTCTATCGATAAAGACAAGAACGATTCGTGCTGTCGCAGTCCAACGAAGCGCTCACTAGTTCGCCAGTATACCTGCCGTCTTCCATTGTTATTACGAATAGGATATGCATTAGAGCTTCCATTAGGCATTACAACCGACCCCCATTGTTTCGAGCCAAATTAAAAGTCGAACACAATTTCCATTGTGCCAAAGTGTGAATTACAATAATAAAAATTTTAATTTAGTTTTTTAATAATTAAATATTCTTAATTTTTTAAATGCATTTAATCAGTGGTTGTTTTGAAAAATCTGTTCGCTTCAAATTCTTATTTGCCCGCAACTGCTATGCCAGCCTCTGCCTGAAGTATTTCAATGGCCAATGGACAGGGTGTTCTTTAGGACTCGCAAGAATTATATAGGTACCTCAAGGAGCTCAATGTCAAAAAATCCACTGGGCCAGAATATATACTCCCTATCGTCTTAAAGAAATGCGCCTCGCTTTTGGCTAAATCTCTTTGCAAACTGTTTGCGCTATCATACTTCTCCGGAGTTTATCCAGACTGTTGGAAACTTGCACATTTTCAGCCCATACTCCAACTACCGCCCAAAAGCAATTACTTTTATTCTCTCCATCGCTTTGATGAGTCTGGTCTGGTTGCTCTAGATATCTCTAACTCTTTCGATAAAATATTGCACTCAACCCTGTTAACTAAACTCAAAGTTATTGGTGTTGACTCATTTCTACAAAACTAGATTGAGAGTTTGCTTTCCGTCCGTTCAACCACAGTATTACTGGATGGCGTTAAATCCAAATACCACACCATCTCTGCCGGAGCCCCTAGGTCAATTCTGTGACTCGCTCTATTTCTTATTTTTATAAATGACCTTCTCTTAATCCCTTCCAACTCACTTCACAGCTTCGCTGTTTAAGATGCTCTGCGTTATTCATACATCATCATAACTAATTACTGTCTTATTTGCAATAAAACGTGCAACACCTCCATGCCAGTGGATGGTGTAGATCTAATGGCCGACCCATCCCTTAACATCTTAGGTGTGACATTAGCCAAAGACTTGGAATGACCGCATATTCCAAATCGCTAAAGGTGCATCCCAGTGCTTTCAATTTCTTTCCTCCTTCAACTATCGGTCCGTGCTATAATATACAAATCTTACATTAAGCCTATTCTCGAATACAAGTCTCTCATTTGCGCAGAGCTTCGAACACCACCTTGGCGTGGTTACATGAAGTACAAACAAAAATGGTCCTCAAACTAATCGATGACGACGCCATTTTTTTCACCATCGAGTCTTTAAGCCACCGTAGGAATAAGTCGACACTGACCAAATTTTATCGATAACAACTGTTCCATCGAAATAAACGCCCTCCTGCCTCCACGAAGTCTTATTCTCGCAAGACCGGATTAGCACATTTCCATCAGTCCTTCCACCTGCAGCCCCCTTTCGCGCACTCTACAAACTAGGAATTCGTTTCTAAATAGAATAACTCGGCTATAGACCAGCTTTTACATTCAGTATTTTCTTATTACTAGACCATGCAGTATGACGTGATAAATGACATAACAGACTGGAAGTTTTCGTATATCTCTTAGTACATCATCCATCCACCTATTTCTTGGACTTCAATATCACGAAAATTCAGTAATGATCTCCCAATGGACCTCCCTTATTTTTTCTCTTTAAGTTGCAGTTTTTAAATAGACAGGGGTCAGGTAGTTCATATTAAAGTAGGACAATGAAGCTTCCCAGGTCAGTTAATTGTGACGCTGGCGATAAGGATAATGCCCCAGTTACACGAATGACAAAAAATGACAATTGTCATAATCTCTGGTCATAATTAATGGCATTGTTGTTGTTTATTTTTTATGACAGAAATAATGACACAAATTATGACCGTGTATGATGATAATGACAAATTATGACAGAAAAAATGACAAGTATGTCATTCGTGTAACTGGGGCATAATCAACGATTGTCAGAATGAGGCTTATATTTTGAACGACTTATCACCGGAACATTTTCTGAGTCCATCAACTCTTTTAATTGTTTTAAATAATTATTTTGATCTTTAAATGATTTATATTTGAGGAGCTGGGGAACAAAACCGGACTTGTCCCAAAAATTGATTTTTACACTAGAGCAAAAATACTGAATTCGATAGTTGCACATTAGTTAAAATTTTTGCGTTTGAATATAATTATAGCTTATTGTATAAATAATCAATGGCCTAATTTTTGGGCACAAAAATTCATGTTTTCTATTTTTTTTGAATTTTTTTTGAATGGACAAGTCCGGTTTTGTTTCGCAACGATGGATATGTATGGGACATCCCCGGTTTTGATTCAAAACCGTCATGGACAAGTCTAGTTATGAAACAAATTCCTTTGAATTTTTTCATTTTTTAACAGGACAAGTCCACTTATGAACCAAATCAGTATTTTTAAAAATTTTTTTTTGTGGGTTTGCAACACTTTTGGATGGAAATATTTCAGGGGTCTATAGAGGTGGGCTTAGAGAGTACAAAAAAAATTTAAAAAAAAAACCGTTATCGTGGACAAGTCCGGTTTTGTTCCCCAGCTCCTCATTTATTCCTGGCATTGGCGAACACCCAGTGTTTTTCTATGCAGACGTTATAAACTTGATTACTTTTACAGATGGACCTATATGTAGATACGGCCCGGCCAATTGTTGATAAAGTTCTAGAAGGTTACAATGGCACAATTTTGGCATATGGTCAAACTGGAACAGGAAAGACATATACAATGTCTGGCAATCCAGATTCACCACAAACAAAAGGGGTAATCCCAAACACATTTGCGCACATTTTTGGTCATATTGCCAAAGCAAAGGAGAATCAAAAGTAAGCTACTTCGTCCTTTCAATTGATACAATATTCGCAATAATTCTAACCGTTTATTTATTAGGTTTTTGGTAAGAGTGAGTTATATGGAAATTTATAACGAGGAAGTTCGAGATCTCTTATCGAAAGAGATCAACAAGAGTTTAGAAGTTAAAGAACGTGCTGATATTGGTGTGTTCGTTAAAGATTTAAGTGGTTATGTTGTGCACAATGCTGATGATCTCGATAATATAATGAAACTGGGCAATAAGAATCGTAATACACGTAAAATAAGTTATTTAGCGTTTATAATAATTGATCTTTTCCAGGTGTTGTTGGAGCCACGAAAATGAACTCCGAATCATCGCGATCACATGCGATATTTTCTATTACTGTTGAATCCAGTGAAACAGATGATAAAACCGAACAGCACGTAAAAATGGGAAAATTGCATTTGGTCGATTTAGCTGGTTCTGAACGGCAGAGCAAGACTCAAGCTACTGGTATTCGATTGAAAGAGGCTACAAAAATAAATTTATCTTTATCAGTGCTTGGGAATGTGATAAGTGCTTTGGTTGATGGAAAGAGTACACACATACCCTACAGAAATTCTAAATTAACTCGCTTGCTTCAGGATTCTTTAGGTGGAAACTCAAAAACTGTTATGGTAACTTCATTATTATTATTTTTTACTCAAGCCATATTCAAATTTCTTTAAAGTGCGCTACTGTTAGTCCAGCTGACTCGAACTATGTTGAAACAATATCAACATTACGTTATGCAAGTAGGGCTAAAGCTATACAGAATAGAATGCATATCAATGAAGAACCGAAAGATGCCCTCCTTCGACACTTTCATGAAGAAATTGAAAGACTCAAGAAACAATTGGAAGAAGGTTGCTTTGAGGTTCCAAATGAGGAGGAACTTGAAGAGGAAGAGGATGACTCTCAAATTGAAATAGAAGATGAAGATAATAACGAAGATACAAATAAATCAAATGAAAAGAAATCACAAAAAGAAAAAAGTGATGCTGAAAAAGAAATGCTTAAAAAACGTGCTCTGGAAAATGAACAAGAACTTAACAGGGCAAAGTAGGAATGTTGTTATATTTTACATTTTGGTTTACAATGAAAATTCTTTGCAGGACTGAACAAGAGCAGCTTAGAGCTAAACTTATGTCACTGGAAACAAAAATATTAGTTGGAGGAGAAAACCTTTTAGAAAAAGCCCAAGCTCAAGAAAAATTGTTGGAAAATTCTATTACTGAATTAGAGGAACGAGAAAAGGCTGAAGAAGAACTGCGAAAATCCTTACAAAAGAAAGAGGTAGAATTTTTTTTTAACTTTTATAGCTATTTCTTTTACTATATTATTAATTTTATAGACCGAGAGAGTTGATGTCGAAGAGAGATACTCAACATTACAAGAGGCTAGTATTGGAAAGACAAAGAAAATACATCGCGTCATGCAGATGCTTATGGGTGTTAAGTCAGAATTGGCTGATCAGCAGCAAGAACATCAACGAGAAAAAGAAGGTGTTTATGAAAATATACGAAGTTTATCTAGAGAGTTGGCTCTTTGTGAATTGGTTATTAATTCATATATTCCTAAAGAATATCAGGTATTAGCAATATTATCCTAAATATCTACATAGAATGCACATGTCATGATTTTATTTTATTTTATAGACAATGATTGAGCGATATACTCATTGGAATGAGGATATTGGGGAATGGCAGCTTAAATGTGTCGCTTATACTGGGAATAATATGAGGAAGCATATACCAGAAAATAAAATAAGTGCAAAAGAGGTATGTAATTCTTAGGTTTATTAGAACATATTCTGAAAATAGGATTAAATTATTAAGGAGATGAATATTAAGTTTCGGTTTTAATACTGTGATCATTTTATTAAACTAAAAGTGCTTTTTGTGGTGCTGTTTTAAGTTCATCATTTGTACTACCAGTCCGTCATGTCGATTTACGGGCAATGTCTAGTAATAAGCTTAGTTCCAGGGATAGATTGTAGCCTATTAGTAGTCAGGATGGTGTAGAAAGAGATGCCGAATAACTCGGCTCCTAACTGTGGACGATTGTTTCACAGTTGACAGGTTCTATTTAGGAAGAGATTGTCTGACTGTAGTATGCGTAAAAAGAGGAGCAATACGTAGTGGGTATGAGCCTATAATATTGTCGAGCAAGTAGGACAAAAACTTAAGGAAGGCAAATGTTGCTGTAGATAAGTTCATTTATCGAGATCCATATTTATCGATTCCGCGACATTCTCAATTACTGAATCTTTTATATTGCATTACCTGATATAATTTTCGAAGAAAGGTTATTATTTACATTCTTATAGTCATAGGCGTTGGTAGTGTTCACACCAAGCGTTTAGCTCGGCGTTTAATTTTTGGGGGCACTCTGTGACCTATCGAGAAACAGTTTCAAACTATAACCAAATTAAAGTGTGAACATTTTTATATTAGAAAACATAGTTTTATAGTTTTAAACTGTTTCTCGATAGGTCACGTTTTTTGGCAGCGAGTTCTCGTTCTATAATAGGAACTCTTTGATTCTAAAAACGCTCATTTCAAAAGGGTGCGCTTTAAAGCGCCCAATGTGTACTTTACCTTATACTGTCTAGAGTACAATATCGGACAGCAAGCTTTTAGTCGGAAAGACAGTAGAGAGAAGAATGAAAAAACTGCCAACGCAAACATACAGTTTTACTCCATCCGCTCCCATACAACACTACAGCAACAAAACGCTGTCTTCGACAATTGTATAGGAGGTAGTTTCCTCGCTTATTATCCTTACAAGCGATAACAGGAGGGACTGAAGGGAATTGTGGAAAAGAGGATATAAAGAATGCTATCCAAGTAAGAGAAGCGAAAAGATGAAGGACCATTGCACTGCATGAAATTGAACTATGGACCTCTGCATTGATAGATAATCGCCTTAACTCCTAGGTTACCAATGTGTAGAAAGGCTAACAATTTTATACAGGTTATGGGTCTGAGCTGACTGCCATCGCTAGAAACACAAGTTCCATTAGAGTAGTTTAGCCAATTTAATTTATGAACACTGAAATCATTCGCAGCGATTTTATCCTTCAAATAACTACTTCCGTAGATTTGCTAAAAAAGAGCTTCGGATGCTAAGAGAGAGACTTGTTTATATATTGAGTGATTTTTCGTTCGATATCATTATTTAATTCCGATATGTTCATTGGGTTGCTATCGTATAATTTTGCCTTAAGATAACCTCCCAGAAAAAACTATGGAGGTGAGATCCGGCGATCTGGGTGGCCATACGATGTCACCAAACCGACTTATCAGTTTTCTGGGGGATTGCTCACCAAGGTGGCTCATAGTGACTCCCGCTGTGTGAGGTGTAGCACCAACTTCCTGGAACCACGTGTATGATTGATGCTCTCGAAGTCTCGGCACAAAAAATTTGCGTATCATGCGGCGGAGCATCACCATCAATGCTGATATTTAACTACCTGAATTTTCAAAGAAAAACATTCCGATTATTACATTCGTGGATAGAGCGGCCCAAACGGTAATTTTGGGGTGTGCTGGGCTTGTTGGCGCTATATCCCCACTCGTGTTCCTCCGTGCCACAGTTTTACAAATATTCGAATTCAAATCCTGCCACGGGACACCCTGTACAGTGTCAGCAAAGCCACGCTGTTGCTAATATGCGTGGTAATTCTGTAAAGGGTAAAAATATTGCGTACTAAAGCCTGATATTGATCTAAGTAAGCCTAGGTTAAATTTGAGGAAACATATTGCAGTAAGTGATGCATTCCAGAAGAGAGTATTTTTATTTTTACAAACCTTGAGAGTCATTGAAACTAGTCCTCATCATAATGTAATGAGCGACGGATGTAGGGTGCGACTAGCAGCAGGAATCGCCGGGACTCATTACCGACTTAAACAACACTGCCAATAAACTCCAAATTCTATCACCCTTGTAGGATAACCACATACTTGCAAATCACTTTGTCTTGAGCCAAAAAAAACATTTTCTAAATGTGTTCTTCGAAAATATTTTTTTTAATTCCACAAAAAGTACCCACCAAAAACTAATCCAAACTAATCTCCATTTTTAGGCTGAATTCGTGGATCTATCTCATGTATATTTGAGCTACAACACTGAATGCGTTTCTGAGCCAATGCGATCAAAATCTAGTAGACCTCGAACATCTGGAGTTCCACGTCCTACTACAAGCAGGAGATACGTTTAGTAACATTAAAACTACATTTTTTTAGTCTTTTTTACTAGTCTTCTAATTAAACTAAAATATTATCAAAAGCTGGCCTTTTTGAATATTTTTTAAAAAAAAATATTTTGCAATTTTATTTTATTTTTCAAACACTGAAACATATTTTTTTTTGTAGGAAAGCTTTGTTTTGCAGATGTGATATTTAAATTGCAATAAACAATTTTTGATATTAGTAGTATCAAATTTATTTACAATAAAATCTAAGGCATTGTTCGTTGTATTATTTTTAGTATTAATTTCGTTAATAGCAATGTTAGCACAAAATAATTTTTTTTGATAAGTATATTAATAATAATAACGCTTTTCTTGTCCTACTTAAACAAATGTATTTATTGAAATTGTAAAATTTTCAAATCAATAAATAGAAATTTTAAGAAGAATTTAAATTAATTAAATTACTGGGATTTAAAGTAAATAGGGACCCTAGTTCAGACAACGAGGGACTAGGATGAAGAGTTGCAATTACAGCCAAGTTAATCTAATGAAAGGGAAAAGGTACTTGATTTTCCATTAATTAATTAATTACAGGTATTTGGTTCATAAGCTTCAAATTACGATGATAAAAACGTTCCGTGCATTTCGAAGAAGGTTAAATTCATCTGAGTAAAACTACTCGCGCTTCAGTCAAAGTTTGAACGAAAGTTTTTATTGCAAATGTTAACTTCCAGACAAGATCGACATATCGATACCCTCATTCTAATACCACGTATGACCATTATTTTTAGGGAATTTTTTTTTGTGAAAGATTATTATGTATTTTGCAATTCTCTACACAGCAGTTGCAAAACCATGAAAGAAAAAGTCACAACAAAACAAAATTCTATGGTCCTACTATAAAATATAATAACGGTAAGTACTTCAGAAAAAATAAAAGCAGTTTTCTGCTTCTCCTGAAAAATTTGGAATTTTTCTCGTACGTGGTATTAGAATGAGGGTATCGATATACACAAATCAGCTAATAGTGCGCTGGAGGACAACTGTTTCCGCCCTATGCCCCATGAGGGATTAAAGGAGCATAAGTAAGTAAGTAATAATCCGCGAAGACACACGGCTTGGAATTAATGGATGTGGAATAAATATAATTGTTTGTAAGTGATTTATTATAAATTGAACTTTGTGTGTTGAATTTATTGTTTTTTAAGTGAAAACGTAGAGCCCAGGGCGGATCCCTTTGAAGTGGCGACCATCATGCATTTACATGATATACGGTGCAACGTCCGACAGCAAGATTTAATTAAAGGAAAGTAAAGAAGGTAAATATATAAGAGCTTATTTATGTTTTTGTAAAAGATCAAATCAAACAAAGCCTGCGGTTTTGTTAGAAGGCCTAGTTAAACGAGTTGTATTTGAGGCGGGTCGAATGTAGTACTTTTAGATAACAGTCTGAGCCGCTGGCTGAAGCAGAAATTTATATCTAAGAATCCGAGGCACTGGGATGCTTGTTTTGCAAATTAGAATATATGATCATTCTATTGCAGATCCTCGCTTAATGTTAAGCTTAGCATGTTAGGTAGATTAGCCATTAGTTTTACATCGTCTACGAAGACGTCAAAGTGGCAAGCATAGCCGTTGTCAAGAAAAGAAGGGGTTGTGAAGAAGTGAAATTCTTCTTGATAGAAGTGACCAAGGAGCAGAAGATTTTACTGCCAGCCGTTGAATGAAGATCTTACTTTTCAGTTCGTCATCAAATGATGATATGACTTCCCTGATGTTGGACTCTTCATAATTTATTAATGCATACAGACTATAGGGGTTCTCTTTAGCTTGAATTATGTTTTTACATTCCTGATTAAACCATCTATTCTACGAAGTCTTCATAGACCCTGTAGAAATGAGCAAGCGCAATCCAGCACATATAACTACGATGTCACCCATTGACAAAGTTGGCGTTATTACTACGGAAACAAAAAAGCCAGCCAGTGACTTGTAAAAAGCGAATAAGTCCCAGCCTCTTGGCTTTCCATTAGTGCCAGACAGGTCTTGTAGATGCTGTGTTCGTTTGCGGAGAAGGTTGATGTGGGAAATAAACACTACCTTTGCGCGAACCTAGGTGTTAGGATTAGGCTCGCCCGAGGCCCCAGGTCAGAGGGAACCTCGCAAATAGAATGAAACCCAAAAAGTTGAGTAGTGTCTTTACTACCTCTAAAGTATAAACTCGAATTGAATAATTAGGAAAAGGGGAAAACTTATAAGCTTATTGCTATTTCCTCACAGCAGTTGTTAGATAGCTTTCGAATTGACTCTGCCAAAATAAAGGTGAGAGAGCTAAGCAAAGGGGCCTGTCTACATAAAAGCTGTTCCTTTCTAGGCTGCACTATGTAACTTTAGGTTCATCAGGGAATCAAGAACCGACCTTCTTCGATGGCTCTACAGCCCAATTCGAGCCTTGGCCTCCATCAGCTTCTTCCTCCAGACCTCCCTCCGTTGGCAGCTTGCCTCCGGTTTCTGGTGTTGAGGAGTTTTGCTGCATCAGCCTTAACACTCTTCCCACCTTGACCGTGGTTTGCCAACTGGTATTTTGCCATCTGGTAGTAAATACAGGGCTTTCTTTGGTATCCTTGAGTCATCCATTCTTTGGATATGGCCGGCCCAACGTAAGCGCAGTAACTTGGCATAAGTTGAAAGTTTACACTCTTTGTATAGATCGTACAATTCGTGATTGTAGCGTATTCTCCATGCGTTATCTTCATTGGTTGGGCCGTATATCCTTCGGAGAACCTTCCTCTCATATATATCCATCTTATCTGCGGACTTTTGGGAGATACTCCATGCTTCACACCCATACGTAGCTACTGTACGTATGATCTTTTTGTAGATTCTTATTTTGGTTTTTCTGTGGATGTCTCTGGATTTCATTAGTGGCAGTAGTGAGAAGTATGTTCTATTTGCGGCGTTTATTCTTTTTCGCACGTCTATCGTCTCATCGTTGTCTTCGCTGACTGTGGACTCCAGGTAGTTAAATTGGTTTACCCGTTCACAGTAATATATCGGTTCTAGGGAATACAATTACTCGAGAATTATGCTACCCGGGTATTTCGAGTATCAATTTTTATCTACCCGGGTTACCCGGATTACTCGTGTATTTTTAAAATATATAATAAAAAAATAAATATAATAAAAAAAAACATTTTAATAGATATTAGATAGAACTTAAAGTAAAAGTAAAAATAAAAATGTTAATGAAAAGGTAATTCAGACGTATCTAATTAGTAAATATTAATTAGATTTATTAATATAGTATCTTGAAGCTCTTTCTCAAGTTGGTGCGATGATGATTCTAAGAGGTTTTTTTGGGAAGCTAAAAATGTCGACAAAGTCTTGCTCAAAGTGTCGTCTTCTTCTTCTAGATATTCACTTTCAGCGCTGAATTACTTCAAATTCATCTTCAACAGTTGATTCAGAATCCGATTCCGGTTCGACAAATTATTTTTTACAACACATATTTGTTTTGCAATTATTAACTTCCCAGTAGGAAGTTATTGTAATCGGTCCGAAAATCGGATTCGAAATTTTCAATGTAGGAAATTTTCAATGTCCCAATAGCATTTTAAGCAAAAATTTGAGAAGAAATATGTGTGTGTGTGTGTGCGTGTATGTGGTCATTTTTTCCTGCACGATTTCGCGCGAACCGAAAAAGATATCGACTTCGTTAAGGTGCCGTTCGAAGCGTGTTCAAGGAAATATGATCTGAAAAGATTTTCATAAAAATTGGTCGAACCGTTTTTTTGTTTGAACGACTTAAGTGATTTTTGTTCCGGCACGATTTCGCGAGAACCAAAACAGATTTTGACTTCGTTAAGGTGCCGTTCGAAGCATGTTAAAGGACATATGATCTGAAAAGATTTTCATAAAAATCGGTCGAGCCGTTTTTTTGTTTGAACGACTTAAGTGATTTTTGTACCGGCACGATTTCGCGAGAACCAAAAAAGATTTTGACTTCGTTAAGGTGCCGTTCGAAGCATGTTAAAGGACATATGATCTGAAAAGATTTTCATAAAAATCGGTGGAGCCGTTTTTTTGTTTGAACGACTTAAGTGATTTTTGTACCGGCACGATTTCGCGAGAACCAAAAAAGATTTCGACTTCGTTAAGGTGCTGTTCGAAGCATGTTAAAGGACATATGATCTGAAAAGATTTTCATAAAAATTGGTCGAGCCGTTTTTTTGTTTGAACGACTTAAGTGATTTTTGTACCAGCACGATTTCGCGCGAACCAAAAAAGATACCGACTTCGTTAAGATGCCGTTCAAAACGTGTTAAAGGAAGTACGATCTGAAAAGATTTTCATAAAAATCATTCGAGTCGTTTTTTTGTTTGAACGAATACTAGGAAGTTAATCTTATGGACCGAAAGGGTCAAAAGCCACATCCCAACTAGTTTTGACATTATTCTTAGTTGAATATGAAAGAAAGTTATTTAATTTTGATTATGGATATTTCGCAGTATGGAGAAATATTATTAATGAAAATATAGCGGTATTCCGGCGTTGTTTAATTTTAATTAATATTTCGGTTAGCATTCTGTTAGCCAAAGGTAAATTTTTTTTAGTTTATTGGAAATATAGATACAACAAAGTTCGTGCAGCAATTAACAAATTAGCTTCTTTTATTGTTAATGCGTTCACTGCTTCTTCCAATAGGTTTTAGTACTTATGCAAATTCCTTAAGAGGCGAAATATGGTCATCAGATGTAGCCATTGCACTTAGTTCTTCCAAAGCTAGTAGTACTTGTAGCTGCTAGTGGAACTTAACACCAAAGTAAGCATTTTGCTACTTAAACTCAGAATGTTATTTTTTTTTAATTTAACATAAAATGTGTGAATAATATCGTTTATGTACCCGCCCGAGTACTCTGCAAAAAACCCGGGTATCGAGTTACTCGAAATTTGCTTTATTACTCGAAATACCCGGGTACCCGATACCCGGGATTGTATTCCCTAATCGGTTCACTTAGTACGAAAATAGGGGCACCTTATTGAAGGAGAAGGCAAATAACACGAAAAAAAATACGCCTCAGCGTCACTACAATCAAAATATGCATAATATAATTATTTATTAAACTTTCATTATATAATATATTTATTTATTAGAAATAATCAGCCTTCTGTTTACACGTTATATGTGAACAAAGTACAAGCTAAAAAATAAAGATAAATTATTTAATATCAGGCCTATGAAGGGCCTTTATTATTGCACTAGGATATCATTTTATTCCTAGATATTAATGAGAATTATCTTTTAGAATTAAATTAACAGGTCCTTTTGGAACTAGTAAAAATTCAAATTCAGTCTCTAATCCCTCTGGAAATTCAACATCGAACGCTTGTACCATCTTGAAAAAAAAAATACTATTTAAAAAACCTGTAAAAAAATAGGTTAAATTTTCATACCTTTGCTACCAGTAAAAGCAATTCGATCTCTACAAATCGTTTTCCTGGACAAGTTCGCCTTCCAATACCAAATGGAAGAACAAGTGATGCAGCGATGTCATTATGAAATTCCTTCGTTAACCATCTTTCAGGAATGAAGGATGTTGCGTCCTTGAAGTTTTCTTCTTTGCGACAAGCAACCCTTGTTTGGCACAGCACAACTGTCTAAGATACAATTACGTATTAATACTAAGGTTGTCCCAAGGATATCACAATTTTTCTTACTCCGGCTTTAATTTTATAATCGGAAAGTGTTGTATCTTCCTCAACAATTCTTGCTAAACAAAATGCCGTTGGTTGAAGACGATAAGTTTCTTGAAGGCATGCCTTTGTATATAAAGCCTCTGCTAGGTTCTCGGGTAGAATTTGTTGATTGCCGCCGCATGGTTGAAGTTCATCACGAATTTTTGCCACTGCTTTGTCGTGTGTAGAAATATAATGAAGCATGAATGTTAGTGTATTTGCAAGCTGTAGATGGAAATGGAGGTTAAATAAGGTGGTTAAAAAAAAGAAAAGAAGAAAAGAAAATGTATTACCGTTTCAATGCCTGCTGCTATAAAATCTATAATTGCGGATTTTTTATCTCTAATATCCAGACCGTCTGTTTGAAGAATATTTATAAAAATACTGCGAACATTATCATCTATACTGCACTCTAGTTCTTCTTCTTGTAACGCCCTATCAACAAATTCTGATACAACGCTGCAAAGAGAGATCGTATGATTATGAATTGTTATTAGCAGTAGTAGTCATTTAATTTTAAAGAATGGAAGCTACTTTTTAGGGGTCATACTATTACAACATGGTCATAGAAGTGACTTGGTACTATACCCGTCCGTCTATTTTTAAAACGCGAACTAAAAAATTTACAGAGGGGTAGAAAGAAGGGTGGAGGTAATTGAAAGAGAGCAAAAATATAAATAACAAAAGGTGTTTTAAAGGATTTGCAATGACGATCACAAAACAAAACATTCGATAGGCCAAACTTAAGTCAACTTCAAATGAAACGCTGAAGTTATGAGGCTTTAAGAATCCGAATATGGCATTTTGTCGATTTTTGTAACTAACCTAATTTAAACGTGTCAATAAAACGCAATTTGCAGTATGATGTTTGACGGAATGTGTTTCTATTTGAAGAACTTGGCAGCTGAAAGTATTCGTTTTTGTACGAATCATACGGCGAATCATACAGCGATTTCAACTTGTAGGCAGGGCCGGCTTAACCGATGAAGCAGAAGATGCAAAGCATCGGGGCGCCACACGAACAAAGGGCGCTAAAATCCATAATTGAAATGAAAATCAGATCATTTGAAATTTTTTTTATATTTAAAATTTTATCAAATATTATTTTTTTTAAATAAGAGATGAAAAGTAGGCGATTATCGAATTCAGGCTCAAAACTTCACTCCGCAAGCTGCACAGCTTCAAATCAACGAGAATTTATTAATGCTGCCACATTGACCGCTTCTTACTTCACGCTACAATGAAGTATGAAGCCAGATTCGAGCAATTTTCAAAATTTATAGTATGCGGCGTAAGTCCTGTCAACTTTAGAAAAAGGAATTGTAAAAACTGCCACATTTTATTTTATGATTGCGTGAAAAAGTGGAAATTTAAAATGGAAGAAAAAATAATAAATTTTGTGAGTAAAAATCCGAAATTTTTTTTTAAATAAAATGCTTCTTCGATTCTGTACATTTAAATGCCAACAATTCCGGCAAGTTGCCGTTGGTTTTTGCAGCTTCAAATGTAGCTGCAGTGGCTGCTTTCCATCAGTTTCAGCTTCATAAAGTTTGCGGCTTGAAGTATGCAGCGCCGCATGTGCTTTGGGCCAGGGGCAGCGGAGTGCCTAGGGATGGAAGGAAAAGTGCACACGCACTTTCGCTTTGGGAGGGGGAATCTACATCCAAAATATTTCATACCAGAACGTTGCAGGGCCGTCTCCGATGCTGGCGACGAAGGAACGTGGTCGAAGGGCCTCACACAAGCACGACTTTTTATACGAAAACTAAATATTAGAGCTATTGAGAACTTATAACTGCATAGCCTAAGCTTTTTAAACCCCACCCGACTGGCATATAAAAAGGGGATTCCCTCAGGGGCATGCCGAAAAAAGGATTGCCCGTAGGTTCCTCATAAGGACTCCATGTGGCAAATGAGGGGCATGCTGAAAGAGGCATTTCCCTCTGAGCACCACAATGAGAGGCATTTCCTCATGAACACCACACAAAAAACGAAATCAGCGATGAGGTATGCCTTATCAATTTCTCATAGGAGCCCTATAAAGCAAACCTAATTACAAATGAAATGGGGCAATCCCAACATTTCCCTTACGTTTTCGGAAAGCTTTTTAAAAAGCTTTAAAGAAATACCCTTAAGCTTTAGTTTAATTCATACAAAGCTTTAGTTTTGTTGCTGCATTGGTTCCCATGGAATCATGTTGGTGAATGGTGTCATTCAGCATACTCAATAACCCGGTTTTGGTTCGATTACAGAGGTCATGCAGCATTGGATGTGATTAGTACTCAGTTGGGGGCCGTATTAATAAAATCACAATCGCGTTTAAAAATATAAAGCTTTCGATACCGACGCAGTTATTACTCACATATTCACTCCGAAATTCTCAAAACCCACTCGGGATCGGGTATTAATGATTTTTCAAATGGGGCATTCCTTATGATGAGGCGCGAATCAGGAAAGACGTTAGATGCCCAGTGTGGGCCTTATAGGGTAATTCACCCGGGTCCACATGAGGCAGTGGGTCTAGCCTCATAGGGCCCTATCTGTACACCTTACCTCAAACAGCTAGATGGGCATAACGCCATAACAAAAGAATTTAAACCACATAAATCAATAGACAGCTGTAAAATAAATTGACCGATTAATTTTATACATTTTAACGTTAACTGTTCGCGTGCTCCCCACCCACAATGATTATGCTCCGCCGCCCTTGTTTTGGGCCTAAATTTTCTAAAAAAAGGTTTGGTAGATAAGAAAACATTCCCTTTAATTGAAACTTCTTGTTTTCAGTTTTTTATGTGTTCCAGGGTCATGTTAATATTTCCATTTTTTATTGAAGAAAAAAATTTCTGACATAATTTCCTATAAAGGGCGTTTAATAGAAAGTTGCATCGGGGCGCCAGCACCGCTAGAGCCGGGCCTGCTTGTAGGTACTGGTTTAGAGGATTAAAAAGTGGAGATTTTGATTTAGAAGACAAGGCGCAACATGGTCTACAGAAAATATTTGAAAACGAAGAAGCGGACGCAATTTATCGTTTCTAAATATTTCAGGACGATAGAAATGATTCAAAAACTAGGAAATCGTGTGGTATACGAATTGAAGCCAAGAGACATTAAAAAAAGGTATAGTAACTGAAGATGAAAAATGGATACATTACGATGACGACAATCCCAGGCCCAGAAATATGGTGCGAGCCTGGTAACCCATCAACAGCTAAACCGAATATCTTACGTTTTAAGGTAATTGTATTTGGTGAGATCAGAAGGGTTTTTTTTATGAGCTTCTAAAACCAGGTGAAAGGAAATTTAATGAAAATATTTCTAGGGAAACAGAAGTAGCAGCAAACTATATCAATCGGGAATACAACACAGCTCTAAACTATTAAATTATCAAATGAAGGATTGAACCGAACACAGCCCTTGTTGAACTCAAAACCAAATTTACTTACACCTATCGAAGATCAGACACAAAGATGGTGGCATTACTGTATTCAACGAAACCAACAAAGAGAGAGATAGAGAACAGCGAATGACAATCAATATGGACGGAAGACAAAAGGCAATGGACCAGAATATCATTTAATGTAAATCCACCAAAGCTGAAAGAGGTCAAAGTAGCAATGGTGAAACTGAAAAATAATAAAACAGAAAGCCTAAAGCGAGTTCCAGCTGAATTGCTCAAAGCCAACATTGAAGTAATACCAGAGATATTACATCCTATATTAGAGCAGATATGGAACGAAGAAATACTGCGAAATAATTGGAAGGAGATAAAAATTATTGATTTACATAAAAACGGAGATCTAAAGGAATGCGGAAATTGGAGTGGTATTACTATACAAAACATGGTAGCTAAAATACTGGCCTCTATAATTCTTTGAAGAATTTAGGATAAAACAGATTGTCAGGTAAGAGAAGAGAGAAGAGTCCCCTTTCACCGCTACTCTTCATTACTGTACTTGACGAAATAATGAAAAAAGCTAGCAGAGAAGCAAGAGGAATCCGATGTGGAATTATAGACGGCTAGAAGATCTCGAATATGCTCTTCTAGCTCATTCAAGAGAAGACATGCAAAGGAAAATAGATATGTGCATTGGAGGCCGGTCTAGAATAACTGTTCAAAAATCAAAATCAATCAGAATTAACGCTATAAACACTTATACATTAATAATAGAAGATATTACCATAGAATACGTGAAGGAAGTATAATTACTGCAGAAGAAAGTGCGAGGAAAGATATCATAAGTAGGAATAAAAAAGCTAGAGATACTTTTAACAAATTATGGAAAGCGCGAAGTTCAAGGCCGTAAAATAAATAGAAAATATCGTGCACTACACATAACATAAATATGTAAATAAACAGAATGTGAGAGGTATGTATATGATTCAGGGGATCATTTAAGTATGATCTGAAAGAATGTTTCACAACTGTTAATAAAACATTGATCCATTACATGATCTCGTTCAGAAGGAAAGACCCCAAGACCCAACAATGGATTGGCAAGGCTAGAGTTCTGAAATTATGTAAAGTGACGAAATTAAGTAAACCCTGATTCGCACATTCACAAAATCGAAAAATGAATGAATTGCGCTATGAATTTCTTTACCATATACTGTATTGTTCAGATCTGATGATGACTTTGATTGCAGCTGTTATGAATATGAGAATATGCGATACCATTGAGGATAGTACTGAATGAAAGAATGATGCAGAAGTTGATGATGTACAACCTGGGATACAGTTAAATATCTTTCCAAAGCCTCCACGTCAAGATATTAACTTATTTAAATTAAAAAGACGTAATAAAAAAGTTGTAGTTGTAAATTTATAAACACATTGCAATATGAACTTTGTTTCATCTTTCATTGAACTGCAATATTGGGCATATGACATGATTATTGGCTTATTATAGAGAAAGAAGTATGCATCCAAACGCAAACGGTTTCTGAAACCTACTTTACATGTAAGACAAAGATTTTATGTTTGCATTTGTGCCCATTTTCTCGATAGGCCCATATAATGAATTGGGTTCTTATTTGTGTAGGCTGAGCCTTTCTTTACCCAGTTTGAAAGTGGGCATAAAAGGTTCTCCACGGATGCACTTAAGCCCCCCTTTTACCTGAAAGAGTTTTTGCATCGAGATGCATAGTCCATAAAAACAAGTGCTTTGACACGAATAAAAACAGTTGTTACCAGGTAAGAAAAAAATTATACAAATAAAAACATTTGTTTATACATACATACTTATAGATTATTTCCTCACTCCTACAAAAATCTTTGTACGTTTTAGTTGGAAAATATCTCCATAATCCCAATCCATAATATGAGTCTCTCTGTGAAATAAATAGCTGTTTAACGGCTCTAGCAAGGGCCTTAACTGGAGGAGATTGAATCGAGTCTGCCGCCAGAAATCCCAGTCGCCTTCCAAGCATTAAAGTGCATACAGCCTCAAGGCCCATCAGATTCGCAACTTCCTGAAAATCACGGACGCATAATGTTTCCGGGTCTCGTCTTGCCCTCAGCAGCTCTATGAAATCATCGCAAATAACATTCAATGCTGGAAGGAATGCTTGCAGGACTCTTGGTGAGGTTATTTGTGGTGTTAGTTTGGTGCGAAGATTTTGCCATTTTTCGCCTTGTCTACAAATAAAAACAATTATAACGAATAATTTAAACAAATTAATAAAAAAATAACACTTACTCGTTTGTAATTCCAATACTAGCGTATCGGTCTGGTCTAGACAATCTGTACAGTGCTACTATCTCCGTTGGCGGACGAAATGGATACCGGCTTGGGTATCGCACTACTTTTTCAATATCCGACCTATCGAAGATGTGAACTATTGGTGTTCCAAATGGTGCTACTTCCAAAACGATCGGGCCGTATTTTTTGTTTAAATCTATGTTTGTTTTGTTGTAAATTTATGTTAAATTCAATTTTTACATATAAAACAATTTAGTTAGTTTACCTTCGTATGCTTCGTGCAGCTTTGTTATCTTATATTTCCAAAAATATATCCACTTAGTGCCAATCAACGGCAAGGAACGAGGCCCCGGAATGCTCCAAATTGAATTGTGAGATTTTGCGTCAGTTTCCCAAGATAATTTAAGCCTTAAGAATGGCTTTTGAAGTTTGTGATGTAAGTAGACCACCAGTAGAATGGCCAATGATGTTGTAAGATATAGCCACATTTTGAAGACATGAGGTTGGCTTACAATGGATATCTGTAAATTTATTTTTTATTATTTATAAAGAATGGTTTTATTTGGCTTTGTTAAATGAAAGAAAAAACGTGGTTCTAATGAGTTTGTAACGGGGAAAAACTGGTTGTGTAGTAGAATTATTGTAAATTAGTAACAATATATCCCAAAAATATCAACTTTACAATTGAATATGCAATTTCGAAAAGGGCACATGTCTGAATATTTAAATTTTTCAGGAAATGGAAAAAAAACTAATTATTTTCTAAAGAAGTATAATATTTAGAAAGTTTATTTTCGAGTTACATTTTGGGGGAGTAGAACGAATACTAGATGTGTACCTTTTTTGATCGTAATAGGTACAGGGAAGCATTTAGAACACACTGATATCAAAAAACGTTTTTGTCAAAATATGCGAGGTGTGACCTTTTGGAAATTGCATATTCAATTATTATGAAGTTTCTGAAAGTATTTTCGTTGTATAAATACTTGTTGTTACACTCTTACATTTGATTAAAATTCTGGCAGTCGTTTAATGATTGTATAATTATAAAGTTTAGGTTTTAAATGACAAAACAACGATTATTGTAAATTTATGTATTATGTTCTTATTAACGTAAGTAATTAGTCGATGCAAGCGACTTCGTCTCCTCACAGAAACACATAATTCAACGACAGAAACCGCCCTTCACGAGTCTTCAAGATAATACTTTTTAAAGACCTCCCTGTATACATCATTTCCCATTTTTCTCTTTTGCTGGAACATGACCAGATTATCAGGTGAACAGACTCTGTAGCGCGCTGTGTTAATTGATCATAAGAGAGGCAGTCGTTCCTAAGATCTACACTCGCCATTTATAAACTTTATCCCTGCGCCTTATTTATGTTTATAGCTCAGGGTTTATAGCGTAGAAAACTTTCACAGGAAATTGAAAATTCTTGCACATAAAGTGTGAAGGGATCAGAGTAATTCAGGGTGAAGGCGGTTTCTCGTATATTGATCACTATAGTATTCTTGGCTTCGAGAGCGGCAGAGAGCCATAAAACGCGAGTCAGAGTTCAAACTAAAGGTTCATCGATATCTACTCGAACACTCCCTAGACCCTGTCCTATTCTCTTCTATCCTTCAAGCCATTGCACATGGCATGAACGATATGCCAGGCTGGTAGTACAACAGGTGATTCCTGGTTTATCTGCATTAAAAAAGAGTCGCCGTGTAACCTTTTTCGGTTGAGCGGCAACGGCGATATACCTTTCGCTTCTAATTATAGCAAGCAACAGATTGCTCAAAAACGTCAAGAAAGAAGAAATGCTTAGAATCCTGATGCTTAGTGCCTGATTTTGTGGTTGATGTTTCTTTGCTCTTGATATCATTTTGGAACATTCACATCAATAAATTCGGTGGGCTGAACCAGTATCAAGAGACAGTGCACTCTAGTATTGACGATTTGCCAACACGATCTCTTTCTTGTGAAGGTTTTGGAAGATGGAACTCGATGTGGATATGACAATATCTGTAAACAATATCAAGTACAAGTTGGACATCTCTGTGCTCTCTATCAATTGGCCATCTAACGTCTTCTACAAGATTGTCCCGGTATATCTCGCGCAATTTTATAGGATCTCCAATTTGGCAGAAAACCAACATTGCTTACGCTGGTGAATAATCGTCTCCCAGAAATGTCGGCAAGAAAACGGAACTCTCTTTCTTTATAAATTTTAGTTTTCCTTTAGTCGGCACAAAATAGAAAAAAAGCGAAAAGTGGAATTAAAATAGTGAATTAGAAAGCGATAAATAGCGAATATTAGTGATAGTGAGAGATATTGAATCACAAGAGTGTTAATAGGCGAACTTTAAGAATTGTGTTTGTAGTCGGGCCATTCCATGAAAATCCGACCAAAAAAAAGAAAATTTAGAACCCGACCTCCTCTGATTTCCTTCATATTTCGTACATTTGGAGTACTAGTTACTAGTATTACGTAGCTGCAAGATTTTGCCAAATGTTAGGTAGTTTCATAAATAACTTAAATATTACGACATTTCCATAATACAAGTTCCTTTCAAAAATCGTTCAAAGTGCAAATATTATCCTAGCGCTGTGATATATGTATATATCATTTTGAAGAAAAACCTTCAAGCTATTAATTAAAAATGCCAAAAAGGACATACGACGAAAAAAGGATTAAAAAGATATCTTAAGTATCCTTTATCCTTGGGGATCTTAAAAGGCCAACGGGGGATTATCTCCAAATTTTTATATGTTTTGACTGGCAACACTGAGTGTCATGCTGGGATCGAAGACCGCTTGGGAAGGAGATTTTTTTAAAGCATACCCTGTCAAACGTAGTGGCGTGTGTGAGTCGGACGAACATGTAAATATTTTGAGGCGGAACAAGAGTATCTCCCCCGCCGTTTTCGAGGATGCTGAATACGATGGTGTTGTTAGAATATCTTTGGGGCTGCACAACCCCCAAATGGGCCAAAAACCACCCCCAAGAGGGGTTAAACTCGCTTTACACTTTCCCCCGTTTTCGAGGGTGTTGAGAATGATGGTAGTGTTGGATATCGCTTCCGACCCCCACAAACTCCTCCACCGGGGCGAATAAATTTTTTTTAAAGCCCTCCAATTCCTTCCCGCAAATGAAACAAAACGGAGACGAGATGATTGTTGGGCATTACATCGATTGTTCCAGGTTCGACTTTTCTGTTACATAAGTGTAAAAACACAGTGGAAGCAGGTTTCACGCTTCGCGGTAGTCGGCGCCGATGCGCGCTTATAAGCATTTTGAATTAACGCATGTTTTTAATTGAGCCATAACACAGTCGCGGCAGGTTGAGGATTGTCGGTGCTGACTGTCGGAGCTGATGAATTTACCGGAATGAAAATTTAGTTTTTTCTTGCCGGTTGCCTGCTTCGCATCAGACTCGAAATGGCTACTCAAAGTTTAATTGCGGTCAATTTTATGGGATAAAAGACATTCTCATACAGTGGTTCGCACGAATAATGGGACAAGCTAAACTCCGACATTAAAACAGTTGTGTAAAGCAAAAAAATATATTATTTCCTATATATGATACATTAAACTTCTTGGCATTTGGCGTATGTTCAACATTTATCATCACATTTACAAAAAATAATTCCGTTAAAAAATTATTCGTTAAAAATGAAACTAAAGCCAATTTTCTGGTTCACACGAATAATGGGACAGAAGAGAAAACAAAACAAATTCCTGTTATATCTGACAATTTAATACTTAGTAGGGTACCCTTTCTAACCAGTAACCGCATTTAGACGAGAGGACATTGAATTGACTCATTTTTTACAAAAATCTGGCTCAATAATGTTCCACTCCTTTGTCAACGCAGATTTTAACTTGTTAAGGCTCTTGAATGATCTGCGGTACACCCTGCGAGCAAGTTCCCCCCCACAAATGATCTATGACGTTTAAGTCCGTTGACTGGGGAGGGGGTTGCAATGTTTGGGGCAATTGTGTATAAGCCATAGCATGGCAACTTCCGATTTATGTTTAGGGTCATTATCTTGATAGTACGCAAAGTCGTTCAGAATCTCTAATTTCTCAGCCCTTTGCTTTACATTTTCTTTGAGAATGTTTAAGTAGACAAATCTATCCACTTTACCTTACACAATCTAGCGCAAACAAATCATCATCGGATGAAGACATCATGTAATAGTTCCAACCTTACGAGCACAACTGATGAGAGATTTTCTGCTTGCACCGGAAATGTTTTAGGTCGCCACTGTGTATGTCCTAGGCGCGAGAGACCGGCGCCGAACGGCGCTGGGTTTCGGCAAGCAGGAAACCGGCTACCACTGTGTTTTAACACTAACGTATGTGCGAATTTACTTCAGCGGGCAGCGAATGGAACGATAATTCGTACTTTCGGCACGAAGTTACTGGAATTTCATCTCGGTCTTCGCCTACGATACATCCACAACTTCATCATCGCTGGCATTTCGATTGGGGCGGTATTCTTAACGAAGTTCGAAATTTCAGTCGAAGCCACTTTACCGGCATTTACAAAGAGCTTTTATCGAAGTATCCTTTGTTAAGCAGACATCCAAATTTTAACTTTTAAGTTCGTTTACTTAGATGATATACTTATCGCAAATAGATATGAGTCAGAACATCTTATTCATCTTTATCAGATCTTTAAACGCTTTGACAACTTTTCCTTGACCATTAAGTTTAGAAAGTGCGTTTTTGGTGTGAACGAGACCAATTTTCTAAGCCACCTTATCCACAAAGGACGGAATCTTTTCATCCGAAGATCGGGTTAAGGCTATCGTCGATCTCGCTTATTTAGCAGTCCATTACTATAATGTCAGTGGTCGATCCAAATGCAAACTATCGAATGAGAAAATCCCTAGTTTTCAGGAATGGAAAAAACAACTCTGCTGTTAATTTTGATACATTGCAACCGCAGGCAGTTTGAAAAGATTGGAGGAGAAGGGATACGGCTTCGATACTGTGCCAACGGCCAGGTGCGGCCGAGCGCGTGAGGATGGAAGGAAAAGTGCACACGCAGTTTTGCTTTGGGTGGGGAAATCCACACCCAAAATATTTTATGTACATCTAATAGCCTAGAACATGGAGGACCATCTCAGTCGTTGGCGACGAAGTAACGTGGTCGAAGCTATTAAGAATTTATAACTATATAGCCTAAGCTTTTAAACCCCACCCGGCTAGGAGGGATTTCACCATAGGTTCCTCATGAGGACCCCATATGGCAAATGAGAGGCATACCGAAAGAGGGCTTTCCCCTTAGTTTCCTCATGAGCACCACACAAAAAAGATCAGCGATCGTGAAGGGTATCAATCAGCCTATTCAATAGACTGATTCTGGTTCCATTGAAGAGGTCAAGCAGCATTTGACGTGATTAGTACTTGGTCGGGGGACGGCATTGGTAAAACGACACTCGCGTTCAAGAATATAAAGTTTTCGACATCGGCGCAATTATTCGAAATTCTTAAATTTTTCGGGCTTTTTTTCCTCTCAGGGATCGGGTAGCAGTGATTTTCCTGAAGGGGGGCAAATGGGGCATTCCTTATAACGAGGCGAGAATGGGGGAAGGCGTTGAATGGTCTGTGTGGGCCCTGTAGAGCAATCCACATGAGGCAGTGGAGCTAACCCTTTAGGGCCCTATCTGCACCTGCCCCCCCCCCTTCCGATCAAAATGCTGGTCGGGCATAACCCCATAAATTGGCCGAACTTTTCACATTTTAATGGTTATCTGTTCACGTGCTCCCTACCCATAATGATTATGCTCCGCCGCCCCTGCCAACGGCTTCTATACTTTGCCACCACAAAGGCGTATACAGTGCAATTGCAATAAAGAAAAAAAAACAATTTTTCATTTTCGATAGTTTGCCTTTTGATCGACGATATATCAACAGTAAGACCGATATGAGTTCTAAGATAAACGAGGTAACTAGCCGTAAACAGATACAAGGGAAATGTGAAACAAAAAAGAAAAAAACAAGCTGTATCTTTCTGAAAAAGAACTGATTAGAAAAATTTACGGAGCAGTAAATGTCAGTAGGGTATGAAGGAACCGATGCAACTTTGAGGAGTACCAGTTACATCAAAAAGCAAATGTTGATTAGGAATGGACGTCTGAGATGGGTTGGTTACTTAAGTTCAAAAGAAGTTCAACTAGCACGCCAAATTATGGTTCAGAATGACAAAGTAAAACGGGAATAGATCGTCTAAAATTACGAAGGTGGATGGTATAGAAGGATATTCTAATATAGTAGGGATGAGGAGTTGGACAAACATGAAGGTAGAAATTGATGTTGGTAGCAATACTTCACCGGCCAAATTACCTACAAGTTTTTAAGTGTCAAAATTCTTCAAACGATTTCATATTGATAAAAAAAAACTAGAATAATAATAACAAATTAAAATTCTGTTATTAATTTTCGATTCTACATAATCGTGTTTAACTAGAAAACAAGTGTCACAAGCTGTAACCTTCACACAATAATTATGTCGTTCAAGGCAAACAATTTATTCTTTTAGTGACCGTCAAGAAATATGTTTTTGTTTTTAAATCTACAATAATTTTTAAGTAGTTTTAGTATAAAGTGGACAGTTTCTAATGACGTAAGACGATGATATCTGGTTTAAGAGTTCAAGGCTTTTTTAGTACAACTTCCCCGTTTTGAAATTACAATTTGTAAAAAGAAATTTATTGTTTATAAAATTGTTTATTAAATTATTGATTTGGTGATTACTATTACGATTTAAGATGCATGTAAATTTAAGTTCATTTTGAAAGTTTATGTTTAGTTTGAATTTTCTTAAAGATCACGTTTAAATTGATAAGGTTTTTTCTACTAACTTGAAATATCAAACAATTTTTTTATAACAGGTATTTTTAGCACGTAAAGAAGCACTTTTATTGATCTAAAAAAGAAAAAATACGTTTGTACTTTTAAACATATTTAGTTGATTTTTACTTTTTAAATATTTTAAGATTAATTCTGTAACACAATAAAATGTAATAAAACAAAACTCTTTAACACTCTCATATTCACTCGATCGTTACTAAATACCTGAATACTACGAACAACAAACTTAACTAAAAATAGCTTAAAATTTTTGCTGTTTCTTTTGATAAATTTGATAACAAGATCATCATTAAATTTTGGTAAACATTTTTTTTTGAATATGGTAATATAATAATAAACCTACGGTGATAATAGCGTGGCTGTGATAAAGCAATTGTGAATTTTTGTCTACTTATTAAAATTCGTTTCGAAACTTCTCCATTTAAGCTACTGATTTATGATTTTGTTTATAGACATAAAGATTTTTGTTTAATAAAGTTCATTCACCTAAAAAAAATTCTAGTATGATGTTGCAGTTTAAAGTGATGACAAACCTGTTAATAATTGGAATAACAATTTTTTTTTTGTAAATATCCACAAGAATTTTTTTATTAAATAAAACCCGAGGAGCAAATTACTCGCAACAAAGTAAGGATTAATTATAAACGTAATGTCGCGACAGGATTTGTTGTTTTAATCGGTAAATAACATGAATGATTATGTATGTAACAACACTGCGGAGTAAACACTGTTGATATTAATTGTTACTTGAAAAAAACAAAACAACTACACTACAATATCACCAATAAAGTCTCGTATCTTCTTATAACTTCTTCAATAGTTTAATTCACATCACTTGATCATCAGCAAATGTTAATAATTCGCCGCGATTGATGATGATGATCGCGCGCAGCAACGATCCCCAACGATCCAACTTGAACGCGAAAGAATCAGTCTAGAACTGATTTCCCCACGCGTGCCAGTCTTGTGGACAGCTAAGCACTTTTCGCTGATCGTTCTGCTACGGATCAATTCTGACGACCACGGCCGTCCGTGCTCTTCACTTTTATTGGGCTTATTTCGCCGCGATCGCGATCACGATCACGATCAGACCTCAACTACTTCTGGTGACCTTACACTTTTCGCTGCTTGCACGTCGTCGGGTGGCTGGAAGTTCCTTATCAGTAGTGCATTCAGCACTTTCAGTTCAGATTAGCCTGCTGCACTTGCGATCGGTCGAGTCGTTGTTGTTATTGGTGTTGTTGTTCGTCTTACATCTCTCTCTTTCTCTCTCTTTTTCTGGGCCTTACTTTCTTTAGAAGATGCTGCGCCACTGAAGCTGTTATCATCGTCTTCTTGTGTTATAATTTTTTTTTGTGATGTTGTTGTTGTTGTTGTCAAAACTGATGATTGGGGTGTCTTATGCTGCACAGCACAGTACATATCACAGCTATCGCCCGTATAAGTAGTACTTGACGAGCTCATTGTGCTCGCTCCTCTTTGGTCCGTACGAACGCCTTGAATTATTACATTAACGTAAATGCGAGCAATTTCCACACTCTACTTCCTGGTTTGTCGTCGCTCTGTGAGAATGCAGGTCTTGATTTTAAAATTGCTAGAAAATTATGACTTTGAACATCGTAAATTGTTGGCTGCGCTTCGGATACTTTCTTTTTCATTTAGGGCGGGAAAAAGAAATAATTTTGTGTTTTATGATGGATTTTTTTTGCTTTTTAATTTTTGAATTCATGAAATGATTACGATTTTGTAATATTATGTAGATTAGAGTAGGAGTTCTGTTAGAGATTAATGATTAAATACAAACTTTATTTTTAGAAATAGTATTGTAAGTAGTAACGATAGAAAATGCAAATTAAGGTTTTTTTTATTTAATACTTGCTCATTTCATTAAAAACGACTAATATCATTTTCTTCGTGTGTCCTGAAGTCATTCATAAACGCAATTCTTATGAATGGAAGTATTAGTGGAGCAACTAACAAGAGGCATTTTAACAAAGCAAATAGTGGGAAATCCGATGTGGTTAATAGTACCTAGTCGTTGTTCGGAAACTTAGGAAAAGTGGACTGGCAGTGGACATGTTAACAGTGTATAAGTCACCGCTTCGTTAAGCAGGAATGAGGACTATTCCACACCGATGGAAGGGCCTATTTACAGTTTGGAAAATGTTAATAAGTATATGTACACACAACACATATATACGGTCACTTAGAATAACAGGTTACATTTTTACATTCATCAAAAATTCCAGGTCAGCAACCGAACGATTAACATAACGGCTCTAACAGCGATAGCGCTACAGTAGTCAAGAAATTATTGAATTAATAGTGAGCAGCAACGCTGGTTCTCAAAAGAAATGTCCTGCAATAAAACCCCAATATGCTATATGGAAGTTGTGTCCTTTACTCGACGATCAGGGTCGCCGTAAAAAATCAATGATGAACTAATAGCTTACCCTCTGATTTAACCAAAAATTCGTATATCATATGTACTGAGCTTCCATGAGAGTTCAATCAGAGTTGAACCCGAGTTATACGTCATGGAAACAGAATGAGTTAAGAGTTTTCGTTAAAGATTTTCAACTCTGCTCAACTCAACGAAAATAGGTAGGTTGAACTGAGTTCACGCATAAAACTAATAACGGCACACTAGCAAAGGTACAAAAAGTGAAAATGTCGCTCCTCTTTATATTTAATAAATACTTTTAAAGAAAAATCTGTAATAAAATTAATTTATGGAAAAAGATGGAGGAAGCCGGAAGGCAGAAATGGAAACGCATCGAGTTAAGTCGTTGAGTTGAAGTGTCATTTCAACTCAACCACAACTTAACTCGACTCCCATGGAAACTCGGTAATGGTGGGATGGATTGTGGCACTGTTACTTACCATTATACATACCAAATTCAAGGAAGGCAAACTTGGAGCAGTTAGGGACCCTTCTTGTTGAAATTGAATCAGTTGTCTGTCAATTCGCGACCATTCACCTCAAGTACTTCAAAGCCTAATAAGCTCTGTAACAAAGTTTAAATATTAGAAAGAAAAATATAAAGGGCGTTACAAAAAACAAGTAAGTAAACGTGTCCCACAAAACCCAACTTCTCTGTAGGCTCCAACTCCAAGCAGTCGCGCAAGCCAGCGCTTGTAATTTCATTATTTTAATAATTGTGACGAGTCATAAGTCACAAGCTTTTGTGACTCGTGCTTGACATTCTGGGTATCTACACTGGTATTCCTTCAACTGTTACCGGACCAGTTCTACAGCATAATCTAGGTCTAGATGGGTATTCCTGCATCACGAGTAACTTTCTTGTCTCTACACAGTGATATTTGTGTGTGTACCCATAATTATACTTACTATTCAGGCGTAAGAAGAGTAAGCAGAAACACATTGTGTATGTGTTAAGTTTTCACGCCAAAATTTTCTAGTGAAGATGTTACTACACTTCACTTTTGTCCTTTCTGTTTCATCTCTCTTAAAAAACAGTATGAAGGAATATAAATAGCTATTCTTGTGACTTATCAGCTGTTTTGATATTCTAAGCACCTAATAACAAGAAAAATCGTAAACATTTCACCTCTAATGGTGAATTTGTATTCGTATAATAACATAAAGCAAACTCTGGGCGACAACGTAGTCAACGAACACCAGAAAATATCGATACAGTAAGGCAGAGTATATGTGAACCCTCGAGCACGACCTCTCATCGAAGCTGGGTGTATTGTGTGTAGAGTCTGTGAGAAATTATGAAAAGTATGCTAGAAACCAGCTGTTTATACTTTTGTGACCTATTATTTATACAGTCACAATTTTGATAGCCGTTGTGACTTTTTGTGGATTGTCAAAATTGTGACTGCAAAATTAGAATAGAGCTCGCGCCTTAGAACATGGGAATTTCAAAATGTCTAGGTTCATATGGAAACTCGGAAAAATTTTAACCCTTTCACCAAGTACGGGGATGGCAGAATGCGAGCGTGTGAAATTCAGAGGCCTTCAGAAAAGTTATTGTGGCGACCTCTGCAGTAATTTGCCCATTCGAGATATATGGAAATTATAGCATGCTATGGGTCGTCATAGAACCTGTAAAAATTTGGTTGTGAGAAAATGATTCTATTGTTTCTAGTTTAAGTTCGTTAAAGTTCATCTTAAAGCTTTGATCGAGACCAAAATTTTGATCGTTCCTAACTCTGGAAGTTGGTAGGGTGAAACCTTTTACAGTTTTAAATAGGTGGTAGTATTCTGCGTACATTGCTACCTTATTCATGATAATAGGTCATAGGGTTACAAAAATACAGGGTGATATGTAAACCTGTACCAAAAAAATTCAAAACGCCCTAGCGGCTAGACCGTTACGATTGCCCCCCCCCCTCCCATACGAGATTTTTAGTTTGTATATCTAAAACCTATCCACAGCCGGCCGCTTTGTAAACTTAGCGGATACACCCTGTATAGGACGGGCTTATTCAACTTTGGGGAAGCACAAGTTTCTGATGCTTCTATCTCTTTGGTAAAACCGCCGCTTTCAGACACTCCATGAAGATTCCAGGAGCGCGTTCAAAAACCTTACTATGGTTATGCTGCATCACTTAACTTAACCACGAAAGTTTGTGTTTAACCATGAAGGTTTTTGAACGCACCATGGTTAACTACGAGTTAAAGAAAATGCAAATTTTGTTTCCATAAAATAGTCTCCACTATTTGCTTCAATTATTTTAATTATTTATTTGCAATAATCTCAGAAATCCCACTTTGATTTGTTCATTTGTTTAACATTAAAACAACTGTCAGAGAGTTGCTTTTATTCTTCTTCTTCTTAACTATCGCTAACCATGCTCCCGTCCAAGGTTAATATTTAACTATACCATGTTTAACCACGGGAGCTTTTGAACGTCAAAAAGTTATGCTCGTGGTTATGTTGTAGTTAACCACAGAGTTTTTGAACGATAACAGTTTACCATAGTTAACCATGGTTAACCATAGTAAGGTTCTTGAACGCGCTCCAGATCTCAAATACGTCTTTTTCGGTCAGAAAAAATATTAAAACCGAGATTCGAATTATGATTGGAAACAAGATTGGGAGAACAAGATTAACAGATATGGGAGATTTCAGATTTTTCTATGTAGGATAATTTCATCTTAATCTAAACAAAAAAAACATTCTTACTAACTAAAACAATTGTGAATCACCATTCTAAGTCAGCAAATTTATTAAATCAATTATAAGCAGTTTTTTAAGTTGTCTGCATTTCAGTAAATTTTTTTCAAAATATCTCAAATTTCTATACGATCTGATTACTTAATTCGTTAACCATTTCCTTATTTCTAGAATATAAGAACGTTGTAACTTGAGTCTTTGATGACTTTGTGAACGCGCATAGACTTTAATGAAATAAATAATTTCTGTTTTGTTGTTAAGATAAAAAAAATGGGACAATAAACTTTATTTGTATTATTGGAAGCTATGTTGAGACTAAACAATTATTGCTGCTGCACAGATAAAGAATTTTGAAATTTTTAGCTGTTTCGTTCAATTTTGCAGTGTTTTGCAATCTGTATGTTATATTTGATTTTCATCTACTAGGTAAATGGACAAAGCACGGGGATAACATTGGCCTTTTTGTGATCGCAACTGGTGAAAAGACCTCGCCGTAACTGGGTACACTGGCGAGCAACTGGTTAGGTACACCTTAAAAATGTCTTGTATCTCAAAAACGCGATGGTATATCGAAATAACTTTTTGATGCTCTCATGGCTTGCTTGAATCCTTTTAATTAACAGTAATTTCTTGAGCTATTGCTTATTCGATTTTTGCCTGGGTGCAATTGACTAAAATTGTTCATTTTAAAGAAGAGCAACTGGTTAGGTACACTAAATATTTTTGGACTGTGTAATTGTGTGTGTCAGGTAATTTATTAGCAAACATTTTTTCGGTAAAGTTTTAACTTAAATATTTAAGAATGGGCAAGAAAAACCAGTTGCCAAATGAAGAATTTGGCAAAATAATAGCCTTAAAAGAAGAAGGATATTCAGGAAGGAATATAGCACAAAAAATTGGTCCTACTGTTAACGTAGTATGCAGTTTTCTGCGAAATCCTGAAAATTATGGGAAAAATTACAAGGGGGGGACCAAAACAGCGACTAATGAGTGATATGCGGCGTCAGACATTTAGAATTGCATCGAATTCTACTCTATCTGCACGTCAAATAGGTACTCTAGTGGGGACTTCGGCAAGTATTTGGACAGTACGAAGGGTCAAGGGTCATAAAGCAGAGCCCAATAATAAAACGACACCGTTTAACCGAAAAACCAGGGTTTAAACAAAGACATCAACATGCTCGTCTGCAGTTTGCTCAGCAGCACATGTGCTGGAATGACGAATGGAAAAAAGTTATCTTTTCTGATGAGAAAAGATTTTCTTTAGATGGCCCTGATGGATTCTCGTACTATTTTCACGATATTCGGAAGGAGGAGAGACATTTATCACGCCACCATAGCAGAGAAGGCTCAATTATGATATGGGGAGCTATCACCTATAAAGGACCTGTGGAAATTAGAATTTTAAAGGAAGACAGTATGCAGAAAAGTAGGTACAGCTACTACACAGAGCTGCAGCTGATATTAACGAAGTAATGGGAGGGACGGATTGCATTTTCCAACAAGATCTGGTAGCCATTCATACTGCGCGCCGAGTTAAGGCCTTCGTACCGCCTCGGAGCGAGTATTTTAGGTGATTTTTAAAGAAGGATTATGAGAAAATGGTAATAGATATTGAGATAAAACTTTTTTTTATTTGTTTAGAAGATTAATAAATTGTACAATAAATTTTTTTTTATTTTTTTTATTGCATCATTCCGCCTCCCATATAAAATGCTGGAACACTGCAAAAAATATGAAAAAATTGGCGGGCGTGATATCTCGACTTTGGAGCAACTAAAAACAAACAAAAAATTCACTGTAAATAAGACAATTGAAATTTGGGAATGACGAGTTGTTTTTTAAAAAATATTTTTTTTTGAGAAAATGGCCGATAGTTAAAGTTAAAGTCCGAAAAAAGTCTACATTTTTTAGTCTAAAGAAAATTGTAAATTTTTTTTCAGACACTTTATCAGCAAAATGGCTCGATGTTCCCTAAAAAATAGTTAGAAAAACCCAAACAAAAAATATAGGGTAAATTCGGCAATTATATTTTGAGTTATCACGCCCGCCAATTTCAAAAATCATGTTTCGAGTTGAATGAGCTTAAAGTTTCAAAATAAGTAAGCAAAGAACGGAGTGTAACAAGCTGTTTCCCACTTTCATGTTTCTCGAATTTTGTTCAAGTTCGGGGTGGGGGAGGGGGTTTGTGGGGCAAAATGTTAGGGTGATGGCCAAATTCTGACCTCGGATTCGTTTTCAGCACATCCAAAAACGGGCAATAACATGCTGATTTTGAATTTTTATGCTGCTCAAATTTTGGTCCATTTTGGGGGTGTGGGGGGCTTGTGGGGCAAAATCTGAGGGTGACGGCCAAATTCTGACCTCGGATTCGTTTTCAGCACAACGAAAAACATAAGGTAGCATACCTCAAGTTCATACTAAAAGACTTTTTTTTTGTGGGCCTGTGTTATTAAGAATATTAGTGAAGGGGGCATAATACCATGTTGCTACAGGGTTTTTAATCAGAAGGATTTAGCCATGTGCTACTAATTGTACTTTTCATGTCTCGAATTCATATAGAAAGATTGATTCGAACAGATTGTATGGTTATATAGAGATCTTAGAGCCGAAATACAAGCAAACTTGCTTTAAAGTTAACTTTGAGTTTTTGCCAAAAACCCTACAGCCAACTTTGATGTGCTTTGCCCTTATGCTCGGAAGAAGATTTAACTTCATTGAAATTCCTCTAACATAATTTTACAAAAGAAAGAAAAATAGAGAAATTGCTGAAAACGCATGCATATTTATAAATGAAGAAATGCTGAGAGTACTTAGAAAAATCTTTAAGTGACAATATTATCCGAGATAACTCATGTTCTGCATCAGGTTTTTCAGGTAAATCCGCATCTAAGCATGCGTAGTAATTATTCTGAATAAATTCTGCATTAGTAACGGAAGGAGAAAAAAACCATAGATCTATGGCAAAATGGCGCAAAAAGTAGCAAGCTTCACAGCTACCGCGGAACAATTTAATCTAACAATTCCGTGTTACGTAACGAGACCAGAGCCAGTCAGTCACTTACTTAAGTCGCTCAGCTCAGCTCAGCTTGATCCGCGGCTAACCTCTCCTCTCGGCAAGAAGCGGGCGCTTTTAATTCTTGATGGACATGATCTTATTAGCATTTTTCTTGCAGTAACGTCTTGCTTCGGAAGCGCAAAAAGTTAATTATTAATTGGTGTACATTAAGCCAATTAACTTGTTAGGAATTTCGCATGATAATCCGTGGTTGTTCACTTATAAATTATGAATTTTAATTAATTTCAAGAACCACCGGTATTAGGCTAACGCTTTGCGTTTGTTTTTTTTTGTTGATCGTGTTAAGCGATCGAGAAGTAACTAAACTGATTTGGCTGAAAGATTGCGTTGGGATTTGTTTGTGTATTTTATTAGGGGCGTAATAACCTTTGGATGACCGATCGAACAGTCAAGAAATCTACATCAAAATGATGGACGGGAAGGGAGGAGGGAGGTTAGCAAAGTGAAAGGTAAACAAACTTCTATTCGAATGGCAGAGAGCCGAGAAGTTTTGAATTTAGATTGAAATTTCTAAAACATGTTTCGTCCATATAATTATTGTTCAATTTAGTGTCTACAAATTCTCTTCTTTACATCGATTTATTGATCTTAATTTGAGCATTTTTATAGCAGTTTTTTTAAAGATAACTGGTTTTGCTTGGTCGCATTTAAATATAAAGATCTTTTCCCTAAGATCTTTGCGCATGAACCCTTCAATTTGGCTATGTATGGACTTCTTGCTTTGTACTAGAAGATTCAATACCGAATCTTCTAGGGTGATGATCCGAAGTTTCATGTGATGCATCCCAATTGTCTATTTTTGTCAAATGTTAAATCTAAAACCTCTAGGTTAGGTGCTCTACTTAGTCCTTATGGTGGGCAATAGCTTCACATGCAATATGTAATTGCCTGTTAGGCCCTTCTTCCACGGGTTGGCTTGCACGCGATTTGAGTTTGATCCGAGTGTCATACGAGTCGTTCGGAAGTTACCGCCATACATTTTTAGTTAAGGGGTTAGGTGGGTTTTAAAATTTCAAAAAATCGATTTTACAATATGTTTATATGTTTAAAATACTCTCCTAAAATTTCAAATCGATCCGAGTAAAATTCTAAGAGATAGACCCTTCGGAAATTCCGCCCATCAGGCCACGTCGGTGCAGCCAGCGCTTCGCAGGTATACGGAAGCAGCTGCGTAGCTATTGTTGCTCGGCCTTTCCCACTTTCTTTTACAATTCAAGGGCAACTCTAACAAGGATGCCCTGGATATTGCCGCAGCAGCAGGTACTTTGCTTTATGGTGCCGGAATCGATGATTCTATGTAAGTTAAAAAAATTTTTTTTTTGCATGTTATTTCAATTTAAAACTTTAAACGCGTTTATCTCAAAACTTTATTTTTTAAGTCGGTGGACATGATTTCTAGAAAAGTTATGAAGAGATTTTGTTCAAATTTTGCACACATCTTTGAAATAACATTATCTAGTCATTGAACGAAGGATTTTTTTTTATTACAACTAATTTTTTCGAACCAATACATGGCGAAAATTTGATCAAAAAATGTGTTTTTTGTTCAAAGTCTGTCAAAAATTCAAATTTTAATTTTTTTTTTGTCCAATAACGAGATTTATCCATGTACGAAATATTTTTGGTTTTTGATTTTAGATGAACCGATCATGAGTTATGCCTTAGAATATAAAACTACAGGAAAGGCCCTCGCGTATAAAATCCATGAATGCGAGCGTAGTGAAATCTGGGGTCAGTCGACTGTCAAATTGGAATAATTTCGGGTCAGTTGAATGTCAAATTTTCACGCGGCACTTTCTTTAAAACGAGTTTTTCTATAAAATCTATTTACATTTTTTTAAAAAACTAATATCAAAAAAGAAAGAAAGTTTTAAGAATTTGTTTTTAGTGTAATTGAAGTTGTTACGAGTGAATTTTCAGTGAAAAAAAGAACAATGAAGTGTGCAGTTTGAATTTCACTACGCTAAAATTCTGCGAGGGCCCTTACTGTAGTTCTATATTCTAAGAGTTATGCTGTTCACGGCAAGAGCATTTTTTTTGAGACGTCAAGGGAGATGAGGTACCAACGGCTGAGTTTTCGGAATTTTTAAATAAAAACTTCACAAAATACTGTTTAAATATGTATTTTTGATATGCTGAATTGTTTAAATAAAATATATGATTGTATATATTAAAAAAAAATAGTAAAAATACCCTTTTTTGAACCTCTGAAACCCACCTAACGGTTAGGTCCTAACCCCTTAAGCTGGTACACGGACTCGTTGTCGACGCAACGTGTCGTATATCAGGTGCATGCGACCTGCTCTGCTAGTCTCATGCGATTTGAGTACTAGTCGAGTTGCGGGCTATGGGAATGGGAAACAAAGTAAATAATATATTATTTGTGCAAAAAGTGGAGAAAACCCCCTGCTTATCGTCCTGAATAATGCAGAAAAGACATGGAGCAAAGTGGGAGAAAAATTCAATATGGTTTGTTATTTTTGCACCAAAAATTTGAATTTTAGTACCCAAAATTTTGTTTTCCTCTTTTATGTCACGGCCCTTCTATGATAAAGATAAAGTAATAAAATTTCCTCTTCAGAATCGCTAGACATCTTGCCACGTATACTAGACAATGGGAACGAGATAACATGGTGAAGCAAGGGTGTGCTATTTAGCTCGTCACAGAATCGACGCGTGTACGATAATTGGTCGCGAGCCCGTGTTGCCAATTTGGATACGTTCGTATCATTTTGGATATTATTTAGTCGAAAAAAATCTTGTGGATACGATGATACATTTTTCCGAAAAAGGATACGTTCCCGCTTATCGTTATTTAAATTTTATTTTAATTTTTCAAAATCTACTATTACTTAACGTTTCTTGTCTAATCACTACAATTAATTTCTAATATTTGCTACATTTTCTCTCAAAGTTGTGACCTACTTTTCAATATATGTTGTCTTTTGTCTTGTGTTAGGTTTTAAAAGTGAAAAACGGTTACGTTACTTGTTTTTTGGGTATTGTATCGTGTTGTGATGAAATTAGTTCGATGGATAGGTAATTTTTTTAATAATTACGAGTTACGGCATCTTTAAGTAATTTGCTGTTTTTATAGAAGAAATGCAACGGAAGACCCTCGCTCGATTTGAACCAATATACAATTGGGCTGGCGTATACGGATCATAACGCCAACAATAAAAACCGGTTTTCAGGAGAGAAGGGCAAAAGCAAAAGTTGTTGTAACTTTTTGAACAGAAATTTTTGGCGTGAAACTAACACATGCACCAATGTATCTTTTTAACATCTTTTTTTTGGGGTCTGATGTTGACATACATATCTGTTTAAGGATAATAAAGTTACTCTCGGTGAAGGGAATACGCATGTACTACGCCGAGAGCATCCTAAAAATCCGGTTTTTTAGTGTTAACGTTTTGATCCGTGTACGCCAGCCCATTTAGAATCATATGGATACGTACAGAAAGGTTATGGATACGATTGGATACTTTTTCTGTGTTGTAATGGATACGACCAAGCGCTCAGAGAGTGGCAACACTGTCGCGAGCGGATCATACTGCCTACCGAAAGAGAAGTGTAGGAAATATGTTTACGGGCATGGTTGCTCTTAGTGTAAATTATGTCAATGCATGAGGCATGAGCGCCAAACCTAGGTTTCCCAAAATAAACCTGCTAAGAACATCAGACGCTGACTTGGTGGAATGGAGTTTTATCTGGATACAACTAAGGGAATTTTGTCTCATTTCGTGCGTTTTTTTGGCTAGTTTCCCCGGACTATATGTAGTTTTTTTAATTTTTTATGAAAATTTTGTTTTTATTTATAGTCCGGGGAAATTAGCATTTAAAGGAGACATAATTCGGAAATGGCTGAAAATTGGACCACAGCTTCCTTGGGACTTTTTTAGAAAACAATTTCGGAATCACAAAAAAAAACATAATGGCCGCCGGAAATATAGCGGTTTTCCGGTGTTTTCCTTGTATCTTGGTTTCTATAGGTCGTACAATCCCGTACAAAGGCCCTAAGTGTTGACAATGAAATTCTCTACAACTTTTGTTCTTACAAAGATGTTGACCCGATTAACCCTTTCAAAGTTATTCAAGGTCAAAGTTTCTAAAAATCACTTTTTGGCAAAAACATCACTCAAAAGCTGGTTTTTTCGAAAAGTTTTTTGGTCATCATCACTAACTATTAATTTTTGCAAAATTTTTCGAAAAGTTTTCGGGTAGGCAATAATCTTTTGTATAAATAGACCAAAAAAATTTCTCAATAATCAGTTTCTGAGTAATTTTTTGACCAAAAACTGGTTTTTTGAAACTTTGACCTTGAATAACTTCAAAAGAGTTAAGTTTTCGAAAAAATGACGCAAGGCTTTTTTGTAGGCAATAACGCTTCGTATTGACTAACCAAAAAACTTTTCGAAAAAACCAGCTTTTGAGTGATGTTTTCGCCAAAAAGTGATTTTTGGATACTTTGACCTTGAATAACTTTGAAATGGTTAATCGGGTCAACATCTTTAGCCGTGTTTTTTTAATGAACTATATAGTTCTTCCCCATACAAATCTGAAAACCCAGGTTTTATCGAGGTTTTTATCCAGGTCTTGGGACATTTAAAAAATTCCCTTTCTTTTCGGAATGTAGCATACTCACCGGCTGTCGGAAAAACGTCATTTAAAATAAAAACAACATAGAAGTGACGAGAGCAAATTTGAAGGCATGAGGAAACAAATAATTTATTTTTTAGAAACTTATTCATTATTTTCTAGAGGGGAATTCGTGTAACAGTTGTTTACTGACACGCAACTTCGGATTAATTTTAATATATTTAAAGCACTGAAGATGGCGCTTAGTGAAATTTCCCTTGTCGTTTTTTTAATGAACTGGATCGAAGACCTATATAGTTCATTAAAAAAACACGGCTTTTGTAAGAACTAAAGTTGTAGAGAATTTCATTTTCAACATACGGGATATATGTACGGGATTGTACGACCTATAGAAACCGAGATACAAGGAAAACACCGGAAAACCGCTATATTTCCGGCGGCCATTTTGTTTTTTTTGTGATTCCGAAATTGTTTTCTTAAAAAATCCTAAGGAAGCTGTGGACCAATTTTCAGCCATTTCCGAATTTTGTCTCCTTTCGTGCGTTTTTTTTGCTAATTTCCCCGGACTATTAATGTAAATTGACTTTTTCTAGTTCTGACACTTTTGTATAACTTTGCCGGCCCCCCGCTCCCCTCAGACATCCCGTCTATTTTCTTACCGAGAGAAGCGCATTATTTTTAGTAGCCCACGGGCGACGAATATCTTAAGCTCAAAACAGAATTGCGACTGCGACGGCCGACTGCAACTGCGATTTATGTCATATTTGGACGGGGCAGCTAATGTATACCGAAATTGCAACCGCAAATTTTATTGAGACGTGACGTTTTGCATATCCAAAAATTGTGTTTGAAAAAAATTATGTTTTGTACGCCGACTTCGATTTTGCGGCGCAGTGCCGCCGCAGTTGTAATTTCGTTATACAACGTTGTTTTACATTTGCGCTAAACGAGCGACTTCGCCGTCCGCCGTCGCAGTCGCAATTCTGTTTTGACCTTTAGGGCGGCCCTGACTGTCCTCTTGGGGGGCCTCGATATTCCTTTTTTGCTTTTTGGGCTTAATTTCTTAAAGAAAGAACAGAATAAGCTTCCAATTTTGTGGCAGCAGATGTGGAGCCCTTGTCAGCCCTTGCAGCTGATTCTGTGCGCGTGCTTCTTTAGCGTCTTCAATGACTCTTGATCAACGAAGTGAGTTAACTCTGTAAATGGGGGATTTCGGTGTTTTGTTTAGTTCCTTAAGCTCTGCCACAGGAAATCCTCATGTTGTCGTTAGATAATAACTAGAAAAAGCTTGACCAAATCGTTGGAACTGTCGGGAAAGTAACTGATCCTGATCTGGGTCCGAGGAATTGAGTTCCGTTTTCCTACCCTAAGATCCACGCCGTCCTATAACTTTATTTCTCCAATGTTGTCTTTCAGCTGTAGTATTATTGGCACCTCTGAAGACTGAAGACCATTCCGGCGATATTAAGATCCCAGAAATTTCAGCTTGGTCGAGCCCTGTTTCTGCTCTGTAGTTAATAGGGTGGTCTATATAGCCCTCAGTTGGTCTAATGGGCGACATGTATTTAAGGCCGAGGTGTTTGTTTGAAATATTTTCGAAATGAATTTACAAGTTTCCAATTTTTTAAAAAGAATTATTTTATTATTATGAATTATTTTTTATGGCATGTTTTTTTATATTTTCAGTTAAAAAATGTGGTTAAGATAAAATGGCCTAGACTAAGGCTGCTAACACCAAATCACGGCACGCACCACTTAATGCATTGCAGTTTTTTTCGTAAAACTGTTTCCCGGAAGTGCACTGTTTTTAAGATATTAGATTTCTGGTATGAGGCTACAGTATATTTGGAATGAAATTCTTTGAGCCAGTGACAAATTATGGTATGCCGTAACAGTCGCAAGATGTTATATTAAAATCTATTTAAGGTTTTGTAATTAATTCAATGAGAAGTAACTACAATTTTGATAAAAGGTATACGGCCCCTAATTGTGAAACCTCATAGGAAATTGTTATCCCGCTTTTTAAGCCTTGTTTCAATCTCTACTCAATTACAACACTCAACCAATTTGCTTACTAAAAATACTGCAAAATCCCAGAATAAACTCTGAAACTCGGATAAGATCACGTTAGCATTCCATAATCCAAGCGTTATCTCCGTTTGGTCTTGAATTTCTCTTATCAAAAAAAAAGGTTTCCTTTTTGAAATATTTCCCAACAAAATTTTCGTTTAAAATTTTAAGAAATTTCCGCCTTTTTTGTACTTTTTCTTAAGCAATTATCTATAAGCATTAGTCCGGGAAGCGGCGCATGATGAGGATCACATGGTTCACTTGTATCATCAAACTTGTACATCACAATTGACCCGGGATATGGAATATTTAAACTATATGTATGGTAGCAGTGTGCTGTCCTCTGTGTTTACATTACTGATAAGACCAGTACACAAAAACAAAACCATAAAATAATTTCCTTATCGGAGATTTACTTTAAATTACATAAAAATGTCATGATGTCTGCCAGAAATGGAAACGAAATCTCTTGTATTTATTTTTAGTGTCATTTAAGAATTGCTGGACAATTCCTTTAAAATATATATTTATCAGTGAAAAACGATAACATTTGACAAATTTGAGGTCCGAGATGTTTCATCATTTTGTCACTTGTATGCGAGTATATATGTGACAGTAGTTCATGCGGTTTTCAATTGGTGATAACTGACTTTCGTCTTTTTTGCACAATATAGAGTAGTAGGATTGTTGGAATTTATTGATCGCAGTTTCTTTATCGGGCATTCAACTTTCTAATTATTAGTTACTAATACTGTTCTAGTTTTTATGTCGTCTGACTAAAGTTTAGTGATGATTAAATGAATAACAACTATAATAATCAACCTACATTCACAATTTTATCGCCTCCCACAACAAAATTGAGATTGAAGAATCGCGGCCTTATCCAAAGTTTTTTCTTAGGGTTAGTAGCACTCTAACTGACATCTGTGTCAAATTCCATGCCAATATATTTCTTAAGTATTCGAGAAGCTATCATAGTTCTAAAAGTAGAAGCAAGATTTAGGCAATGGCTGCTTTATGCTGAGCTCGAGAATAATCCAAGGGGATTTAAGAACCAAGATGATATGATTTCATAAATAAGCATACTACTAGACAGAAACAGAAAGATGTTCCTGTGGATGTACACAGCCGTGGTACGTCAAATTCTCACCTACGGTTCGTTGGTATGGTGAGCCCTGAGAAGGACTTATAATCTCATAAAGTTGGGTTGGTGCAGAGGACGGTAACAATAGGGGCAACAGAGGCTATCAGAATGTGCTCACGAATGTCCTTGATGTTATCTTGCACCTGGTCGAGGGTATGGTTCGTACAACAACAGACTACATTCCAATAGATTGACCTTCAAAAAGGACTTCTCTGTCGAAATACCCTTAAGAAGAGGGTGAAGAAACGTAGACGCCCTAAGGAAGTTTGATATACGAATATTCACCGACTGCTCGAAAACGTCAGAGGGTGTCGGGGTAGAGGTTTATCTAGAGACCACTAACTGTCCTGCTCCTGGTATCTTCCGATGTGCGCTGGTATCTTTCAAGCAGAAGTGCTGGCGATCCTGAAGGCTTGCCAGATAGATACGCTTGTTTACTTTCATCTACGAAAAAAGCACTTATCGATTTTTAAAATGATTCGAAGCTGCGTTTCATTTTCATTGGAGTACGTACTCCGGAGTAGTTGGGCGCACATCAGCGTAGTTGCAGCTACCCAGTGGCGTAGCGTAGTAGGGGCGGCAGGGGCGGCCCGCCCCGGGCGGCACTTTTAAGGGGCGACAAAATTTCACAATAATAGTAATATCTTGTAAATATTATTTTTGTCGCACCTGCGATTCGGACCGATCGAAATGAGCACGGAATTTTTTATTACTTAAACTGTGACGAAATCGGGGAATCCCCTTCCTATATTTGAATGTGTAATAATGTCATCTTGCTCATTGTAGCGACTGGCAACACCGTCTGTACTGACTTGCAGGGATTCCCCGTATTTTAATTTGTGCTTGGATTGTTTATTACTAATATTGAACAAGAATGACTTCTATCATATAAAGAATAGTGGGTAGTCGTACAAGGGTAGTCTCAAAATTAAGTTCCACTATTTTTTTTAATCCGTGTCGTTGGCGGGAAAGTCTGGGAGTCTCAAGTAATTTGGGTCTGGGTGTAGGGGCAGCACTGTAAAATTTCTATGCGCGTGCGTCGATCGATCCGATAGTCAGGCTTCAGACACTATGGAGACTCCACTCGCTCCTACCGCCAAAAAACACCAAATAAAGCGAAAGTTGTGGAATCCGGAATCCGGAAAATGGCAGACGTACTTTTGAAATTCCAAAGGGGTATTGTTGATCAATTACCTGCTCCGTAGGACCACGATCACAGCTGTAAACTTTTTTGGGGTTTTGCAACAACTCAGAAAGGCGATCCAAAACAAAAGGAGAGGAAATTGACAAAAAACCGTCATATCGCTCTGCTGAATCCAGAAACAAAATTTCATAACAAAAAAAGGGCTTGACCGAATGTTATTAAATTTTTTTCAGAGCATGTGTTCGTTAATACGCGTCGATCAGCACCTCAACGAAGTCGGTATCATATTTGGTACTCGCGATATTGGGCGGTACAGAAATCGCGAACTTCGTTCAAACAAAAAAAGCACTCGACCGATTTTTATGAAAATCTTTTCAAATAACTTCGGTAATACGCGTCGATCGGCAGCTCAATGAAGTCAATATCATTAGTGCAGGTACAAAAATCACTTATGTCGTCTAAACAAAGAAACGACTTGACCGAATTTTATGAAAATCATTTCAGATCATATATATTTCAGTTAATACGATCGGCACCTCAATGTAGTCGATATCTTTTTTGGTTCGCGCAAGGTCGTGCAGGAAAAAATGACCACATACGTACGCACACACACGCATACTTCTTCTCAAATTTTAGCTTAAAATGCTATTTGGACCTTGAAAAATGAAAATAAATTGAAAATTACGATTTCGATTTTCGGACCGATTACAATAACTTCCCTATAAACTGGGAAGTTAATAATTGGGCAAAATTTTCTTCCGCCGCGGGCGGCCGACACCCACACTACGCCACTGCAGCTACCCCAGCCCATACTGCGGTGTGGTGCTGGCGTACGTACTCCAATGAAAATGAAACGCACCTAGTATCCTGGCTGTCCTTTGACGTCCACCGATGTACACCACGTTTGGTTTCTACCGATGAGCACCAAGGAAGACAAGGATTTTTTGCTCAACTCTTGCTTTTGCATCACGATAATGCATCTTGTCACATTGCACTGGTAATTCGAAACTATTTGGCCAAAAATTCAAACATGTCGTTCCGCCCTATTTGCCTGATTCAGCTTCGTCTTACTTAACTGTCTATTCCCAAAACTCAAAAAACCAGTCCGAGGACATCGTTTTAACTCGATTGAAGATATTTAAACCGAACCAAAGACGGTTTTGAAGGCCGTCCTACCTTTTCAAGTAAGAGGTTTCAGCTCCGAAAGTACCGCGGGCACCTCTTTGACCAATTTTACTGCAGCTCATATCTCTAGATTTATACGCTAGACCGCTTGGACGAGTTCATAGGCTTGGCTACTGGTTGTCGCTCAGGTTTGTCCGCTCGAACCATGTGGCCTCGGTAGTGTAGAGAGTAAGGCGCCTGGCTACCATCCTAGAGGTCCCGGCCCCGGGTTCGAATCCCGGCAGCACCACAATCGTGGACAAGAGATGGTAAGCCGCCACAAGAGCTCGCGAAGCCAGGATTGATGTCTAAAAGTGATGCTGCGTGTCCTGGGATTGGAAGGGAAACAGCCCGAAAGATGTTGTCTTCCATTACGACAAGGCTCGAACATAGACTTCTTTGGCGAGTTTGCTTGGGAAGTTTTGATGCGTCCACGTCCACGTTTGCACATAGTACCCTTTGACCTATCACTTGTTCCGATATCCGCAGAACTCCCTCAACCGAATTAAACTAGGTTCAAAAGAAAACTGTGAAACTACTTGATTTCGTTTTTCAACCAGAAACCACAGAAATTCTTCATTACTCTACCTTTATTATGAAGAATATTTGGTTGAAATAAATTCATTTTCACAATATAAGAAAACCAGTGTAATTTTACTAAAAAACGCCACAATCTTTTTCTCAGTACGTGGAAAAGAATCCTTCATGGATGGGACGCAGGACAGTACATTGCTAGAGCTCCTAAACAGCACTAAATGTTGATAGTTTATAGCTCGAAATATTCTTTCATCTAGTATAAATATAATAATAATTGTACATAATTTAGAATTTTTAAATTATACTTGAATTTTGTTGATCTTTTTATTTATTTATTTATTTACTTATTGCCAAGCAAGGCACTTAATTAAAGAAAATGCTCAATTTTTTTTAATTAAAAATAACTAACAATGTTTTTTTTATTTAATACTTTAGCTTCGTCCTCTTTGCTTGGCATTAGTATACCAGGATGTCCAGGATTTCCTTCGAAATAGAAGTAAGTAAGTCCAACTCTTTTTGGTTACTTCAAATCTCCTTTGTACTCCATTGAATGTAATAACTGTGCTATGTATTAGTCCTGCTCTAAAAAATGTCTTTATTAATTAATATGAATTAAAAAATCTAGGATTCAGTTACAATATTTCGTGAAATTCTCGTGAAACAGTACTTGGAGAGCTCGTTAAAAACGTTTCTATAAATAACCGTCGCTTACAACTATGCTATGGTTTCCGTATTTGGTTGCCATCTAGTTGTCGCCTATGGCAGTAAAAGCCCGTTGATCAGATATCCGAACCATATTTATACTTGGAGCTTCAAGCTTTGAAAATGAGTTTTTGAATGTTTTACAAATAAACTTGAAAAATTTGGAAAATTTAAATTTTTGGTGAATATAATGCAAAAGTAAGATTGATTTATTTACAAAGAGTTGTTTTATTTTTTTGTTTTTAATAAAGAAGTACAGATTCATGAAAAAATTGAGTTATTGGTTAGTAAATGGTGCATTAGATAAATGATTTGAGTACTGGAAAAAGCCTTGGAAATGGTTTAATAAAAATTTTTAAAACATAAAAATTAGGGGTAAGTTAAGTCAGGTGTAGGGCTGCCTTCAATGCAACCGTTGCCACTGCACTGCCACAAACTCTTGTACCTAAGGGGCAGTGCTGCCGTTTTGTTATTTCTGAGGGGAGTAAAATTTGTCTTTTCGGGGAAGTATTTAAGTCTTCAAGGGAGTACTAAAAATATTTTACATTGAAGCCTCTGTTTATAAAATTCTCAAGAATCTCGCAACTCAATTAAAAACACTACATTAACTGTAGCTAACTAAAGCTTAGTTCGCGTCTTATTCCTTTCCCGATTAGATCAAACTAGTATTGAGTAGGATACGATTATAAAATAAGTTTGTAAGAGGTGCATCTTTCTTCTTTTGAGCCAGTACAATGTCATACTTCAAATGAGGTGAGGTGCTGTTGTAATGACAAAAACAAAAGACAGACAATAAATACTAATGAATAGATGCATTAAACTGCCTCGGAGTAAGTAAGAAAGCTATGCCTCAGCAATGTATATTTATATTTTCAATCTCACCTCGCCTCATTTCATGTTGGAAATTTTACTGCCTCAAAAGAAGTAAGATCTCTCTCCAGTTCGCATTTACAATCTCTCCTCACTTCATTTATCTCGATACATGCTTCTATACCAGTAGAACATTATTTTTGAACCGGGACGTTTCAAAAAATTGAGGCCTCAGTAAAATTTGCTATCGTGTAAAACCCCGGCTCAAGAAATTTGCTCAAGAAAACTTTTGTATTTATTTCCCTAAGGAAAAATGACAACTGTACAGAAATTTTGACACTTACTTTTTTGCATTGCAAACATTATATAAATTGTTTTATGATTGTTTGGAATTAATGAAATTGTTTTAATTTAGTAAAGAATTAAAAAAATATGAATAAAACCCAACAGTATGTCATTTTTACCATTGCGGAAGGCTTCTTTTAATTTCAAAACCCACCTGACATGTCATCTACTCATGAACGGTTAAAATTTTTTCAAGAAATAAATGTATCGACACTTATTTCTGGAGGAAAAACTAATATTTTATCAAAAGCGACATCTGCGCGTCATTAACAAAAGCGATATTTCTGGTGTAATTTCTTTTCACTAGCATACGGTAACGAAATTTTTTTTGCAAAAAAGTAATAACACTCCAAAAATCTACCTTTTTTGGTAAGTTTTGAAATATTGAAATAAAATTGACTAAAGGGAGTAAAATTTCGCTATGAGGAGTATGGGAGTATAGACGGCTCGAGAGGAGCACAAATACTCCGATCGGAGTACCTACCTTCGGCAGCCCTGCTGTGGCGAATGTCGAAAGTCATCTTTCGGCAGGCATTTAGACAGGAAATGAATGTGGTAGACAAAAATAACGTTGGAAACATTCCTGATAACCTTATCACAAGGCCGCCTGAGTATGCTACTACCTTAGCTCCACTTCTGTCCCGAGAATCCTGCTGGAAAATCTTCAATTGGCATTTTTTAGAGATTCATGTTTTTTTAAAGTGATGTGAGCTTAGGGATGTGTACTACCAGTCCGTCCTGTCGTTCGGGTCATGGTGCAATGTCTAGTTGTAAACTTAGTTTGAAGGATAGAAGAGAGTAAGAAAGATTAGAGCAGGCCTGTAGGGTGCTCGAGAAGATGTCGATGAACCTTACGTTTGAAGTGTAGGATGTTGTACGAATTCGGAAATACTGACTGTGGAAGATTATTAAACTTCTAGACCGTATTGTGCGCGAAAGGAGGGGCTGTAATGTATGAGGGTGAGCCGAGTGGGCTAATCTTGTGTATTGGCTTGCAGGCAGAGAGGTTCTTAGTTTCAGTGGAAGGGAAAAGTTTGGAAAGGGTTGCTAATTGCTTTTTCTTAGTAGTAATTATTGGTGTTAAGCAATGTCAATAGAATAATTTTCAATTGTCCTTGTAAAACTGTGTAAAATATGTCAAATAATAATAATAAAGAAATTTAAATTAATATGTCACACCAAAATTTAACGACTCTATACTACGTTGCAATCCTATTTTTACGTTTTTACACAAAATAAACGCACCGAAAAAAACTTCCATACATGTCATTCATCCTTTAAAAGACTTGAAAACTTTATCCCAAGGCATTATGTGAAAATAATTAGTTGGAAAGAAAAACGTGCTTCAATTAAATTCGGGAGGCGTTTTTAATTACATATAATCCTATTTGCCCAAAAGTGGTTAAGGACCCTGCCATTAATTAAATAGGAGCGACATGTTAGAACCATTATTGGTATAGTAAAATTACGACATCTTGTTGCTTTCATTGTTGCCTGATGCTGTTGTTATGGCAGTGAATGTGAGTCTCCTGTTAATACAACAGTCCTCAAGATAATTAGTGAAGGGGCAAATTACAGAGAAATTTCGGTAAAGGGTAATTAATTAATGCTAATGGTTATAATGACAACGATAATAATTTTTTAAAGGAAAACAAACGTAATAAATAAAAAAGAACAAACAAATTATTTATTGCAATCGCAGTTTTATTAAGGATTGCATCAATGCAGGGGATATTGTTGCAATATGACATCATTTTTTTATGTGATAGATTGGAGCTCTGAGGTAAGAAGCCACGTCAGTACTGTCGACAGTTCTATTAAGTCGGAAAGATAGTAGAGAGAAAAGTGAAAGATCTTATAACGCTGCACGCGGTTTTTTTCCACCTGCTTTTCACTACTACAGCCACAGAATGTTATCGCTTCCCAGCGGGAAATGAAGGGCTCCAATAGCGCTGTTTGAGCGCTCCCTTAAAAGCTTACAGCGCTCCTGTTACGCTCCAGTTCTATATACTTTTTAACATTGCATGTCATTGCAGAGGAGCATACGTTTTTATGCTCCTTCAAAAGCGTTCTAGGAGCATTATAAAAAAGCTTTTTAATAAAGAATTTTCATGGACGCCTGTGGATATGTGATCCTGGTATCGTAAAGCTTTTATTTTGTTTATCTTTTGCTATTGCCTTTTCCTTTCCAAGCGCGAGTGTGGTTTTATCAAAGCAGTCCCCCAACTAAATTCTAACCACTTTTAAAGCTGCTTGTCCTTCGTATCGAACGAGAGCCGTTCCATTGAGTATGCCAATGCCACCCTTTATGGTCATCAAGATAATCGCTCATTTTCTTCGTTCTATAAAATTTATGAAAGCTCCGGTAATGCTCCCTCGGGAGCATATTTAACAGCGCTCAAAGTAAGTTCCCCTGAACGGCGCTCCCAATTTTTCCCACTGGGTTATTAAGCTTACAGACAGCCCTGAGGCTACGGGAAGCGAGCTGGTGGTTGTGGTGGAGAAGACCACAGTGGGAAAAATTGGGAGCGCTGTTCAGGGGAGCTTACTTTAAGCGCTGTTAAAAATGCTCCCGAGGGAGCATTACCGGAGCTTTCATAAATTTCATAGAACGAAGAAAATGAGCGATTATCTTGATGACCATAAAGGGTGGCATTGGCATACTCAATGGAACGGCTCTCGTTCGATACGAAGGACAAGCAGCTTTAAAAGTGGTTAGAATTTAGTTGGGGGACTGCTTTGATAAAACCACACTCGCGCTTGGAAAGGAAAAGGCAATAGCAAAAGATAAACAAAATAAAAGCTTTACGATACCAGGATCACATATCCACAGGCGTCCATGGAAATTCTTTATTAAAAAGCTTTTTTATAATGCTCCTAGAACGCTTTTGAAGGAGCATAAAAACGTATGCTCCTCTGTAATGACATGCAATGTTAAAAAGTATATGGAACTGGAGCGGAACGGGAGCGCTGTAAGCTTTTTAAGGAGTGCTCAAACAGCGCTATTGGAGCCCTCCATTTCCCGCTGGGACGTTGGGCACACCACTATACTGCGCTTTCTATTGCTGAGAATTGTAGAGGGGCCTGCAGTGGGCCCCCGGACACTGGAAAAGTGAGGGTAGCGAAAAGGCAGATGAATTAGCCAGACAAATCGTGTAGAGTGGACAATGAACAGAAGTCGCTGTGTACGATGATGAGAGATATTACCACCTTAGCCTGACTATAACAAGCAGAGATTACCCGATCTCATGATGATGGTGCGGAACCGCATCTCCAGAATCGTGGCGATCATAACAGGGAACATGCGGGCCAAAATGAGAGCCTCATACAACACCCATTACCGTAACTGTGTGGGGGAAAAAGCCAGAAAGACAATTTAGTCCAGCTCTGGCTAGGATCAGACATCCTCTATTTGGAAACCTGTTCCTAAATGATCTTAAGTTACTCCAAGCACACTGACATATCTACGTAAAGATTATTCGGTTACAAAAAGATGCCCAAGCCAATTGTATCCCCGGCCTCGGATCCTGGCCGGGGTTGCCGCCTTTCTCAACCTTCCTATCATGCAGACGATGGCAAGAGAAAGGGCAAGATATTTTTGTAAGGAAAGAAAATGGGAAAGAAGGAATTTTATTTAAGTGGGACAAGTGAGTGTAGTGGGAACATGCCACAGAGGGGAATCGAACCACGGACCTCGGGGATGGTAATCGGCTGCTTTAACCCCTGGGGTACTGAGGCCGACTAGAAGTAGGCAGGCTAATGAATCAAGGGCCCTCTTCACTAAACTCGTGAGTGCCACAATAGCGGGTTTCGGACCGATGGTGTGATGGAACACCCTGTGTGACACACTGTGTCTCGCTGTTTTGTAAATGAAAAGCACCCACTATTTACTTTAGATTTCATATTACTTCAGATATGCCACTATTATTTTCAGATGATATATCTACACCTTGTTCTATTGTTTCTCACATATATGAACTTATGTGGTATAACTGCTCACTACAATTATCTAGAGAAATACGAAATAGAACTTGGGATAATAAGAAACATGAATTGAATTTTAATAACTTGCACCAAATGTTTACTTCTGTACAAAAATAAATCCATTCTCCATAACACAAACTGACTGTATGAATATGATAAAATTATATATGCATTAAAATCATTTTTCACAATTTTCCACAAAAAAAAGCAGAAAACAAAAATTCCACCCCATTTGAAAAATAGAAGCGAGGAGGCACCTTGTCAAACATTTCACACAGCCATCAAAACAAATCCTTAAAAATCTTTGCTTCAATTGGGGATAAAGGACGTAATTTATTTTTTTGAGGATTTGTTGTTCTTTGGTTTATAGAACATCTGAGGCCCACTTATCCCGGATGTCCCCTTGTTACTGTTACATGTGATGATTCTGGTCAATCAAAAGCAATCGCCAGATTTGGTTACAAATATGAAGAAAAAAAGTTATTTGAAGAAAAATGGTTTGGTTAAACAAACCTTTGCAGGTGGAGTTCACTAATTGGGCTGGATAGAGAAGACTTCAGAAGATTATTAGTTTGTTTGTTATGGTAAGGTTTATTAAAATTTAAATTTAATTTTGTGATAAAAAAACTTCTTTCTAACTCCACCAGTATATTCTGCTGGTCCCAAACTCGGAAAAGGATGAAGGTTTAAGGTAACGGTTAATATACCAATCCTTAGTAAAATCTGATCCTACTTGATCCTCCTGGTAGGGGTTGGGTGTCTAAGAAAAGAAGTTTTGCTATGGAATGGAGAAGCCATCCTTGGAACAGTTAGGATTTACGGTACAGAACTCAGCCACATCTCAGGACTAAAGATTTAAGGAGCTACGGTATAAAATTCATCACATGAAAGTCAGGGCACTGTATAGACTTGAAGCAATAACAGAAATTATAGATGAGTTTGGACAATATAAGATCGCTAAACTAAAAGAACTAAGACTGACTGGCAAAGGGTTATTAGACAGAAGAGATGTTACCATCTTGAGAGAATAGCAAACAATCATATTATTACCCCAATGCTGGCAAGTTTTCACTGCATCAAATGTTACTGAGAGCAGAACTCCTATTACAAGAAGATCAAAAATTGTTAGCGCTTGGTCTACTTATAAGAAAAGAATACACACAAGATGTCACCAGATGGCAGGCACTATAATCAAATTGACTATGTTCTATTTATTACTAGACATGGTAGTAGTATGCTGAATATAAAGAGTTACCGAGGAGCGAATGTGGGAACCGATCATTACGTAGTTGTTGGGAAGCAAAAAAACTAGCGACAAGATATAGAAGAAAGAACAACAATCAGATAAAGTGGCATCTTTATATTAAGAAAATAAAGTCTCTGTATGTATGTATGGATGCAGAGCTTCAAAATGACCGAAATTCAAAATGGCCGCCGAAATATCACCTAAATTCAAAATGGCCACCCAAAATTAAATTTGCCAATTGTGTTCCGATTTCCATGAAAATCGGTATCTGGGGTTTTTTAAGGTAGCAAATAACGAATTTATGATCAGAACTTACAAATTCCAAATGGCGGGGCCAATATGGCGGACGAATTTTGTCAATTGTATTCTGACTCCAATGAAAGTGGATATCCAGGGTTTTTTCAGATCGCAAATAACGAATTTATGATCAAAATTTATAAACTCAAAATTGCGGGGCCAATATGGCGCACAAATCTTGCCAATTGTGTTCCGGAACATTCTTATTTACCCAATTTGATAAGGTATGGCTGAGGCTATCACTATTATTTATTTTTTGTGGGTGGTTACCTTTTTAAGGACATTACATGTGTGTTTATTTTACCAGAAAGACCCATAGGTTTATCACGGGCAACGCCGTGCGGTTCTTACTAGTAATCAATAAATCCATTTCTATATCACGATCCATAATTTACTAAAAGTCGCAATACTAAAAAATGTGCGAAAACGTCTCTCCGTCCGGGGTCGCACAGTGGGGCAAATAGCTCATTTTTTGGACAAACGATAATCCCCAAACCTGGAATTAATGAAACTTAAAAAATTTTTTTTTAAACTATTCGTCATAAAATTGCCTTTAATTCTATCGATCCCGAATTTTGAAATTTCAAAATTAAAGATGACTAATCCAATATGGCGGACATAAATTTTGTAAGTAAATTAAAATTTTATAAAAAGAGTCTTAAAAATTATAAAAAATTGTTACTTGGGGGGTTTTTTGGAAACCGAAAATTAATTAATAATAATTAATTTCAATAATTTTAAAGAATCTTTTGATAAAATTTTATTGAATTGTAATGTTGATTGATCACAGCTTTTTATACGCTTTATATTAGCTTCACCTGTATGTATGTATGTATGTATGTATGTATGTAGACAAATCTTGCAACTTGATTTTCACCCACCTGCATATAACCGACCAACTTAAAATTTTGCGCATATGTATAGTTCGCGTGACAATGCAATCTGACCAGTTTGTGAAATAATCAAAATGGCGGTTCCAAGATGCCGGCGAATTTTGCTATTGTGCTCCCCGACCCCCGACATGGGTATCAAATGAAAGGGTGTGACAAGTAGAATACAATTAGCTATGTGGCGTCACTCAAAATTCAAAATGACGGCCAACACAAAATGGCGGACTACCTTTTTCTTTACAACCCACTCGATATGGATATCAAATGAAAGGAAGTAACAAGTAGAATACTATTAGCTCTGTGGCGTCATTCCAAATTCAAAATGGCGGCCAACTCAAAATGGCGGACTCCTTTTTTCTTTACAACACCCTCGGAATAAGTATCAAATGAAAGGGTGCGACTATTAGAATATTATTAACTGTGTGGCGTGATTCCAAATTCAAAATAGTGGTTAACACAAAATGGCGGTTTACTTTTTTCTTTACAAGGCCCTCGGTATCGGTATCAAATGAAAGTATATGACAAGTATAGTACAGTAAGTTGTGTGACGTCATTTTAAATCTAATATGGCGATCACTACAAAATGGCGGAAGACATATAATAGACTAAAAAATATAGTTTAAAAAAACTAAAAAAATACGCTTTTATTTTAAAATGAACTAAAAAGTAAAAAATAATTTTGAATGTAAAGTCTTTGTTTTAGAAGGAGTTGAATTCGAATCCGAATTTTGTAGCCAAATAATGTAATTGCATTTGCCTGCTGAGTTCCAGTTTATTCCTGGTGCACCAGTCTTGTAATGCAATGAGTTTCGATTGAAAGAAGGATATAGTCGTTCGGGACCTTATGACGCTGTATATTTTTAAATCGTCTGCGTAAAATAGATGTGGAATGTTTTTTAGTACTTCTGACAAATCGGAAACAAATATATTAAATAGGTGCGGAGCTAGATGTCTGCCCTGAGGGGCACCGGAAGTTATTTTGAATTCCTTTAATAAAAATCGTTGAAATCTAACACCCTGATTCCATTAATATATGATTTTATCCATTCCAAAGTAGCCCTTGATATTCAAAATTTTTAAAAGCTTTTCAATTAAAGCAAAGTGGTCAACATGATCAAAGTCCGTACAGAGACATTTGTCCCTTACACGATGTAAATTGTACTGAGGCCTCAGTTTTTTTAAATGTCCCGGTTCAAAAATAATGTCCTACTGGTATATGAGTGGGTATCGAGATAAGTGAAGCGAGGTGTGATTGTAATATACTTAGTGGAGAGACATTTCTTCCTTATTTTGCGGCAGTAAAATATTCAATATAAACTGAGTCGTGGTGAGATTGTAAATACAACAATTCTTACATTTTTCGAGGGAGTGAGGTTTTGTCTTGAAGAGACAATTCTTACATTTTTTGAGGGAGTGAAATTTTGTGCTGGAGACAGATTTCTTACTTCTAGCAGAATTTCCAACTTGAAATTAGGCGAGGTGGGATTGCAAAATATAAATATATGGCCACGGACAACTAATTAGAAACAGTTTCATAAAAATTGCAATTATACAGTTTTTATGTAGGAATCAAATTAAAGAATTCCCACCACTTCCTCTTAAATTTTTTTTTAAATATATAATGATAGAAGGAAATCAATGGGCTGGCGTACACGGATCATAATGTCAACACTAAAAAACCGGTTTTTATGATGCCCTCGGCGTACATGGGTATTCCCTTCACCGATAGTAACTTTATTATCCCTACACGGAATATCAATGTGTGCACACCTCCAACGCGAATAATAAGCAGATTTGTCAGCATCAGACCCAGAAAAGAAGAAGATAAGCGGATACATTTGTGCATGTGTTAGTTTTCACGCCAAAAATTTCTGTTTAAAAAGTTACAACAACTTTCTCTCTTCCTTTTGCCCCTCTGTCCTGAAAACCGGTTTTTTAGTGTTGACATTATGATCCGTGTACGCCAGCCCAATAACAATATCATAATGAATTCCTAACAGGATTGCTACATAAAAACATGAAAAATGTATAAATGCAATTTTTATGAAACTGTTTCTAATTAGTTGTCCGTGGCTGTACATTGTGGAGGCATAAATTTCTTACTTACTCTAAGGCAATGAATATTAGAATTAACCTTGTAAAAATGCTCTTCATTGGTATTTATTTTCTTTCTTTTTAATCTGCTTGTTTTTGTCATTTTGGCCTTACAATAGCACCTCGCGTCATTTGAAGTATGACATTGTACTGGCTCAAAAGAAAAAAGAGGCACCTCTTAGAAACTCATTTTATAATCGTGTCCTACCCAACACTAGTACAGACAGCGTCGATTTTATTAACGTTTTCCATACCACATAAACCAAATCACTTGAAAATCTTCTCCTCGAGGCTGCAGTCTGTGGTTGGGTCCATGGTACAATAATTACAAGGTAAGCTCATAAGGGTCCCGTGACGTCACTCAGATCTATTTTCACAAAGGAAAAAAGCTTTCCCCTGACGTCACTCAGATCTTTTCTAATGTAAAAGGCGTAAAAGCTTTTCAAGATGGAAACAGAGCTTTTCCTTATGAGACTACCTTGAATTATTGTACCATGGTTGGGTCCTCCACCGTTTCGATCCTGCATAGGTGGTAATTTATTATGCAGTGTTCGGCGACCAAGTCAACTAGTATCCTGACATCCTTTTTGGTACGCTGTAATAATTCCCTTGCAGCGTTGCGAGGCTGAAGGCTCATACAGATTCAGCAGCAGCGGCAGAAAGATTAATTTTACTAGCAATCGCTTCTGCTTTTGTTGTCATATGACCACCATTAGCCAATAGGAACTGTTTGCTGCCGCTGCTGCTGGATCTGAATGGACCTTGACTGCGCAAGAGTAATTCGCTTGGAGTTCATCAGACCCCGTGCAAACTTCCAATATTCTGTGTATTTCATCATAGTCCGATCGGTCCAAATGATAATATCCGGGCACTTTTTACAGAGTATGTAGTATATTATTTGGCAATGTAGGAAAGTGTAAAGAAGGATTTTGTTTAAATCTTTTATCAGGGACAAAAGAAAAGATCACAATGTTCCCACCTCGTTGGGTTTACTTTGACTCGGTTTTATAATTTTACTGAGTTATCGAATTTTGTAAGAAATCTTATAGGAATGGTAAGATATAACAATTCCATTTTTCCGATGACGGCATCTTACATTATCCCTTTACTTCGAGAAACAATATTTTTAATAAAGTTGTAAATCATGTCACTTAAACAAAAATTAATCGCCTTTTTCCGTATTTCACGACAACTAGTTCGCGTTAACTAGAAGACGATTTATAAACACGCATGAAAAGATAAATTTATTACTCGGAATCCCCTGAGTCCTCCTCCACCTACGATAGTTGATCAGCTTTAATGGCTATCTATCAACATTAGTAATTGAAACAAATAGACTGCAAGGTCCGGCAATCTACGTTCTGTGACCAGATAATTATTTAGTCTCGAAGTCGGACGTAAATCGTGATCATGTCATCAAATAATAAGGATTAAATGTCTTGGCTTAATGGTATGCAGCAGCGGCTGGCAGCGCAACGACCTGTTTTCAACGTGCCGCAGGTGTCGCTGTTTATTAGCGGAGCACCGACTGCAGCAGCCTCTGAATCTGTGCGTAACACGGTGTTGGAGAAGATTAAGATCAATTTCGTGTCAGGCCGAGATTCACGTTTTGTATCGCGCAGCTTGGATACGTGCGGGTGTAGTCGAGACATTTCTTAGTAATCCCACGCCGCATTCGATATGCGCATTAACTCACTGACAGCTGATTATCTGAATGGGGATTAAAGCCTCTTAATTTACTTTCTTAATTTTGAGGCATTCTTTCATTGCGTTCCACTAATTATGATCAATCAAAATATCAATGGCACAGGTCGACCTTCTGTTGGCTTGTCGAAGGTTTTGTTGGTTAAATGTGGAATTTATGGTGAGAAGAAGGGATTTTTATTTTAAGAGGGAGTTTAATAATTATAATTTTATTTAGAGATTATCGATAAATGAAACATTTGGTTTCGTCATATCCGAATTATATGACAACTTTGAACAGTAATGAGTTAAATTGTGTGATGAAAACTGGAATATTTGTTTAGGATAAACTAAAGATCATTGCTGTACTTGAAATTCCAGGTATAAAAGTCTTAACGATTTACATAACTTTTAGGACTGCTAAGATTTTGTCGCGTACTGTCATTATTAATATATTCTATATATCAAGAAGCATTGCTGTTATTATCTTACCAAGGCCTAAAAATTCAAAGTTGATGAAACAACATTAATTTGATTAAGGTCTGTAATCATGTCAGCCTCGGTAATCTACGGGTTAAAGTGTCCGACTATTTTCGTAGAGGTTGTGGTTCGAACCTCTCGCAACAACAAGGCCCTAAGTCTTTTCGCTTCGGCCTACTATCATTTCTGGTTACCTTTTTTTACGAGAGAATGGTTAGCACTTCCGCTCTGGCCCTTGTGCTGAAAGTCGTATTTCGACTGAAACCTCACTTTCTTCAATTCAAACGACTTTAAGCCACACGATTCGACTTTCAGCACGGGGAGCTAAAAGAACTTATTATATCTATTCAAGTGACGTCATAAAAGCTTTTTAAGTTTTTGTTCTTATATTGGAAGAAGGCAGTTTAATGTATCTTCGCTAAAGCTCGAAAGCTTTCTGTTATTTTCATAAATATAAGAGCTTTTAAAATTTCCATTTTCTATTGGGGACTGTCTTACTCAGTAAAAACTGTAAAAAGCAAAATCCATAAACGGAAGGAATGAAAGGGTGATATTTAAAAGTAGCAATTCGAACACGTTATGACATTTCAATGTTTTGTAATAAATCTCCCAAAAAGAGGGTTCCAATTTCAGATTATCACAACAACGAATTCGAGCTGGTAAAATTAAAATAATTGAACTTTACAAAAAAGGAACCAAACTCAACTCTCAACGAAAAACCGATGTAAAAACTGCCACGGAGCACGGAGCTGTGCTGCAAATATTATGTTCAGAAATATAAGAAATTGCCACCCATCCCCCCGTCAGCGGCCCCCAAATCCTACCCCACCACTCCACTTACCATACAAAAGTGAGTCAGCCGGCAGCAATGAATGAAGCAGTTAAAGCACCGCCGCCACAAATGCGTGTTTATTAATTAAGAGCATTTATTTTCATTAGAGGGGTTTAGTGAGAGTCGGCGCCAGCAACCGATCTTTATAAAGGGTGTTTTAAAATAATTAATTTTGTGTACAATTTTATCCGAATGAATATTCTGAATTAATTGAATTTATTATTATGCCTGACACGTTGTTCAAAAAACACTTGTTTTCTTGAATACCCCCGGGGAATCTGGCTGTTGCCCTATTTTTCCTGGGGGTTGGAATAGTATAGTGAGTGGTTGGTATATATCGGCGGGAAAATCTCATCTGCGCTATTTGCGAATAATAGCCAGAGTTGCTTTTTCCAAGTAACAAGGGGGAGATTCACCATTTATAATGTTGTAATGAAAGGCAGATATAATGGCATAATATTAAGAGAGTCAGAGAACGGGCAACGTTGGATATAATATATAAAAGCATTCACTCCCGTGCATTAAATTATCTATGAAATGCGATAAAGTGCCACTGAAACACTTAAAAATCGTCCATAATGTGGTGTAAATTAAGTATTTCAATAAAAAACGTTTTATATGAAACAAATGACAGTTGAGATTATTGAAATTAATTTTTTTTATATTTATTATGATTATGAATGCTGAAATCTGGTTCGAGTATACAACTTTTGGATTCTAATTGCAATAAATTCTCGAAAAAGGATTATATCTATATTGTGCTAGAGCCGAATTTCAAGATACGAGAAATTTGTTGATTTAGAACGTTCCTAAGAAAGTTTCTTTTATAAAATTATAAATATGGATTATGATTATGAAAAAGCCCTAGCTGAGAAGATGCACTCCTGCTTTGATCTAGAAGGAGGCGGTGATAATAGTCATCAATAGTAACTGACACTGCTATGCCAACCTGGCCTCGAGCGAGCCACTCACTTAATGAACAGGATTTTCTTTAGGACTCCTGTACAGATGTCTCAAGAGGCTTGACATCGAAAGACTCGTATATCGCTCGTTATTGACTGCTTGCTCGGTGCCACGTGAGCCCGTGAACTCCTGAGTAAAAATAAAACTCGCCCGCTCCTAGCCTGCAACGGACACGCACGGCACCCGAAACAGGCACGGTACCCCTGAGGCCTGAAAAAAATAAGACACGCCAGCACTTCGCATGAAACAGGCACGGTATGCCTAATAGCCTCGACACATGGCAATCAAAATATGACTAATTCGTCATTTATGACGAACTCCTTTAGGGGGTGACACACTTCAAAATACGTCATTATATTTTGACGATTGTAACAATTGGTAGTGTAGTGAAAAATGGTAGTGAAAGAAAAATTAATAAAAATTGATATCTTTAGTACGTTGTTGCTCACCTGCTGGCCTCTCAATCGGCTATAGTAATATTTTTTTATTAATTTTCAAGTAAAATTAAAATCATAATCAGCTGATCACCTTAGACACTGGAAAAACGTCTAAAAGCGAGCTTTTTACAATAATATATCGACTGACAGATGGCCCTCTTTTAAGTTTTCGATTGACCAAAATTTGCCTAATCGGTTTTCCTAATTAATATGGTTCATATTCGTAATAAATGATTAATTTTCGTCAAAAATGCGTGCGTGTGTCGAGGCTATAAGTAAAAATTTTACTTTTCCAAAAACAATAAGTACAGAAAGCACAGAATTGTCCAAACGAAGCACGGTATGCTCACATTTTTTTAGACTAATAGGAGCAAAATTGGGGCTTTAATAAATTGTATAGGGCGAAGAAGACGGAAAATTATCTTGGTGGACCATAAAGGGTGCCATTAGCATACTCAATAGACCGGTTGTCGTTCGATTTCGTAGGTCAAGCAGCATTGGACGTGGTAAGTACTTAATTGGGGGACCGCTTGGTAAGGCGACGGCATTTGGAATGGTGTATGTCGGTGCCGAGTGAATTTAAAGATGTTCATGCTTGTAGAGGGATCGTGCATGCCAGTGTGGCAGGCGCATTTGTTCGCTATGCGTGCTAGTTGTGGGCGAGTATATGCTTTTTCAAAAAGTTAACCAACTAAATTATTTTTATTCGGGGCTTATACGGGAGTTGTAAAATTAACGCCCCAATCTAAATTTTGCTTGTGCTTGTCACTGAGCGTTTGAGATCTTGATTCTTGTGACTATCAGCTGTTTTGGCATTCTAAGCATAAGCACCCACTTACAAAGGAAAATCTTAAACAATTCACCACTAATGGTGAATTTGTATTCGTGTAATGAGATAAAGAAGAATCTGGGGGACAACGTATGCCAAAAAATATTGATGCAGTAAGGGCCGATTCACAAAGAGAGCTTCAAGTCTCAAGCTTCAAGCTTCAAAAATTTACGATTTATTTACAATGATTCACATTCACAGCTTTAAGCTGCAAGCTTCAAATGAAGCTGAAACTATAAAAAAATTGGAAGTTTGAAGCTCTCATTTTCAATCGGGCCTAAGGCAGAATGTATGCATCTCCGATCGAAGCTGCCCAGCCAGAATAAAGGGATCGATTCCATTGCCATTGAAAATTGAATATATTCATTAAGGTTCAAATGAAGCGACATTAGAATTGAAAATGAAATATATATGAAAAAAGGGGCCATAATTAATTCCACAACTATTCTAAATATATTCTAATGAAATTGAATTCCCCCCTGAAAAATAATTTCTCAATAAAAAAATTGAGGGGAGCAAGCTTAATAAAATTAGTTCATTTTTAATTCGAAATCAATTCTCCTGAACGCTTTTAACCGAATTCTGATGCAATCGCAATTATTTTTGTTTAACTTCTTGACAGAAGCAAGCATAAGTGGTTTTGAGTTTTTGTTATTACATATATTGTGTGTTTTTTTTATAATATCAAAGTGTATTGAAAATATTTTGTTGTTGTGTGTAATTTAAATTTTTAAAAAAATTACCGAAAAAAGAATGTGGAATAAGGGCAAGACATTTTAGACGTTTAGTGGCGAAAAACTATATATAGTATTACAAGAAGTACAACCTTGGATAAAGGCTTTTTCTAAATATTCCAATTTTATAAACTGCCTATTTGGTAATTCTTTCAAATTAATTTATGCTTTCATAACGTTAATTATCTCTGCAGATTGTGTAAGATCATCTATATTCGGTCGAAAGGAGTTCGAGGTAGAACTAAAGAAAGAACTAAAAGACGGAAAACAAAAATTTAATGAAAAGACCTGGAATATCAAAGAAAAGGCCAAACAACAGCAAGGCTGATAGTCGCACTTTTATATCTTTTTTTTTATTTTGTTGTTTTTTTTCTATATTCGTTGCTACTTTAAATTGTATGGAATTTTATATTTTTCTTATTTTTTATTTCTTTCTCTTATTTCTGTTTTCTTATTTTTTATTTCTCTAACAGCAGGAAATTTTTGTACACTTTGTAATTTTTTTTAAATAAATATATTCATGTATAATATTGTATTATTTATTATAAAATTAAATTCTACTGAAAAATATTTTATATATCGATTGTATCGATTAGAAATATATTTTCACTACATTTCCAATCAAAAGTAAACACAATTTGGATACATTTCTCATCAATTTCAACATCGATTATTGAATACATTTCTAATAGATTTAGAGATCACAAAAGGGTTGATTTTATATTGGTTAATTTTAACCAATCACGGGTTAGGAAAAACCGGACATGGTCCATATAAAATAATTGGTTTCTGAACAGTAATACCATCGATTCCTTCAATTCCATGAATGAATTCTTTTTTAATGGGGAATCTATTTTCGTCTGGCCATATGGTTATGTGTCGAATCTGTGAGAAATTATGAGAAATATGGTGGAAGTCTGCTCTTTATAAGTTTATCAAGTCGTTTGAAGTGTTGCCAACTACTCTACTATAGTCCGGGGAAATTAGCAAAAAAAAAACCCACGAAAGGAGACAAAATTTGGAAATGGCTGAAAATTGGTCCACAGCTTCCTTGGGACTTTTTAAGAAAACAATTTCGGAAACAAAAAAACATGGCCGCCGGAAATATAACGGTTTTCCGGTGTTTTCTTTGTATTTCGGTTTCTATAGGTCGTACAACCCCGTACAAAGGCCCTAATTGTTGACAATGAAATTCTTTACAACTTTAGTTCTTACAAAGATGTTGACCCGATTAACCCTTTCAAAGTTATTCAAGGTCAAAGCTTCCAAAAATCACTTTTTGGCCAAAACATCACTCAAAAACTGGTTTTTTCGAAAAAAAATTTCGATCAGTCAATACGAAACGTTATTGCCTACAAAAAAGCCTTTTGTAATTTTTTCGAAAACTTAAACCCTTTCGAAGTTATTCAAGGTCAAAGTTTCAAAAAATCAGTTTTTGGTTAAAAAATGACTCAGAAACTGATTAGTGAGAAATTTTTTTTGTTCTATTTATACAAAAGATTATTGCCTACCCTAATGACACCCATGCCATTTTTTCGACAAGTTTTCGAAAAATTTTGCAAAAATCAATAGTTAATGATTTTTTTGGCCCAAAAGTGATTTTTTGAAACTTTGACCTTGAATAACTTTGAAAGGGTTAATCGGGTCAACATCTTTGTAAGAACTAAAGTTGTAGAGAATTTCATTGTCAACATTTGGGGCCTTTGTACGGGGTTGTACGACCAATAGAAACCGAGATACAAAGAAAACACCCGTTATATTTCGGACGGCCATGTTTCTTTTTTGGGATTCCGAAATTGTTTTCTTAAAAAGTCCCAAGGAGGCTGTGGACCAATTTTCACCCATTTCCGAATTTTGTCTCCTTTAAATGCTAATTTCCCCGGACTACTACGGAATTATGCTTTTCCATCAAAAGTCGATTACCTCACATTTCTGTTTCTTGCTTCTTATTTTGTTCAAATTTTCAACAAGATTTGCCATGGTGGACTGGTAGTACAAAGTGTTATCAACTTTTGAAGTTGTTTGAATAATGCATTACTCATATTCATGCAACGGCATTCAATGATTGTACCTAAAAGTATAACGATTGGTCCTTAAAATATTAAAATGCTATATTATAGTTTAACCTCACATATCCTTAATCATATCAAAACCATTATCGTTTCCCCTTTTTCCTTAAAAAAAAGCCCGCAAAACCCAATAAATCCGTTGCGCTTTTATTGTTACCAAAAATCAATAATCTGCTTCCCTCCTTTCTGTTTACTTAAAGAAACCAAAACAAAATGCTGAATGTACAACCATATTGGTTTGAAAATGGGAGAATTGCCCACCACGACGTCAAATTGAAATTTATGTACACGGGTGTGTATGGTCAACAAGGACGAGGAAAGGATATATAAAAAAGCCATCACCCCTTTTTTAGGGGTTTTTATGGAATCGGATGATTAATAATAAAGTGTGCAACACCCATCAAGCCCCAGCGAGGAGCGGAACAGATTTAAAGGATATTGAAAAAAGTATTGCGTGGTTTATTTCTGTTTTCGAAAATAATGTGAAGAAGTTGAGAAAGACTTTAAGACCATTATTTCGCCTCGGATACCTTTAAAGAAACAGGAAAAAGTCGATCATCAATAACAACAAAACCAATATTCACGCCATAAGTTCTTCTCGACATCATCGCCCCCGGCTTTATTCAGACGGAGGAGAGAGAGAGAGTTATTATGTGTGAATACTTTTTAGATGGACCCATTTAATATGGCGGTTTGGTCTATATATTCCCTTCTTCTCAATAAATGTTCAACTTGGGAGCAATTAAAAGCCCTTGTAAAGCAAATTGGGCAGGCAACTTGGTAGCATCGCGTTCCTTATATTCCAACTAGCTGCGATATTTCATACTCCAATCCCCATGGTATATATTTAGCGGCTTAAAGGAAACTTTGTTCGGTCGTCGAAAGTTATTCATACGACATCCAGGGAATTGTACCAGCGAAATGGCCCAATGAAGGCACACTACAATTGTTCGCTACTAGCTGTCTCTCTAGCAAGAATGAAGTGAAACGACGCAGTCGGATGGGTAAAAGAATTAGGAGGCGAATTTTTGATTAACTTATTCAATGCCCATAATGGCCGTGCCGAAGCCGAGGAGCTGATGGGGCGATTCCACTAAGTTCGCCACTCAATCCCGAAATTGCATAGTATTCATTATGTACATATATACTCGATCTCATGGTCTACCGACACACTATTCTCTTGTGTAATTGGTTGCTTATTATGGCTACAAATGGGAGTGTGAGCAATGTTTTAATTGTTCATAACACGTACGTGACCATATGTTTGCACGTGAGATACACGCTGATAGGATTTATTGGAGCTTGGTGCTTATTGTTAGTTGTTCTTGTTGATTTCGTACGTTTCATAAATGTTTGCGTGACTTGAATTGCATCCCAAGGTCATTTATTATATTTTCATTGAATGTATGTGCATTGCAAGAGTTTAAATATGAAATATCGGTTTTTGTTTTTAATAAATTGCACAGAAGAGATACTCGGCACTGGGTTTGGGTGCTTTATGCTGCAATCCAGTTTTTGTTTTTTGTACGTAGAGTTGCGATATTTGTTAACATTTCTGAAACCCTTAGTGAATACTATTAAAAAATAAAGCTGTCGTAGATTGCTGGTACTTTAACTTTTTTTCTTTCTATGAACTGTTAGCAATCTATATATTAATACGCAAGCACTTTTCTTGTACAGCACTTTAACCGACTTCTACTAAACCGATTTTGCTCAACCTGGTTTTATATGGAAGTCGGAGTCGTAAAGGTGTGCACAAAACAAGAATTATTCATTTATCTCATTTCTGTCACTCAGAAATGAGTATTGCATTTCCCAATATAAAATGATAAAATGAGTAGAAATTACGGTTAGCATATAAACAGGCGAATATAAAAATTTATTATTAAGGTTTGTGAATCGACTAAGTTTCATGAGCCAGAGCTGAAAACAAAATTTAATGGCAACAGTCACCTGGCGGCAATAACTCAAAACAGCCTATTTTTGAGTTGTGCCACTTTTCTTGCCGTAGTGCGATATATGATATGTTATGTCAGCGTCTTTATGCCTATCTTTCTTTCTAGGGAGATTTTCACCGCCGCGGCAAATTTTAATTAAAAAAAAATAAACAAAAATAATAAAACAAAGTGGAAATTATTATATCAAAATATATCACGGTGAGCGATGGTGTTTTTGAAATGAAGAAAGTTTTGTTCAAAGATGCGATTTTAGATGATAATTACACTATACAATTTTTTAGTTATTTTTTAGAACTGATAGAGAAATTAAAAAGTGGTAATTGTTCAATTAAATTATTACTGAGTTATTGAATTGCGTAGACATCAAACTTTAACGGGGCGGATTGAGAGAAGAGTAGGGAGAGAGGGTCGAATTTCGACCAATGGGCGATACTAGTCTTTATAAAGACGCTAGATCAGTTTCCTAGTTATCTAAGGGTGAACCTTGGGCTAATATGAATTTCTATGACCTTGTAAAATTCAAGTCTCTTTAATTTTTCCCCTCTGTCTTCCTTTCTTTCATTTTCCATACCATTATCTACTTACTTTAAGTGCGATTACAGAACGGTGTCCTTTCAGCGCCAATTGTCTCTTCGGTATCCTGAAGGGGCTTTACCTACCTCCCTACCTACCATCTAGTTACTTCCTTACTTATTCGGCTCTACTTCTTCTACCAATCATTAATCTATGGCAACCTTCCAGCGGATGTTTGGTCTGCGTTGCTGTCACATACCACCATGAAACCTAGCGCTCAAAGGTAATGCCCCTTTGTATTGTCGCAAGCTCTAGTCGCAAATATAGTAGGAAGGAAAGTTATATAAGTCGGAAAAATGGAAAGGCCAAGGATCATGTCACGGAGTGGATTCGAACCACGGATATCTAGGATGGTAGCCCTAGGATGGCACCTTAACACCTAGTCTACCGAGCACATCAATTTTTCTTTTTGGCCAGTTTATCTTTGACATTTTTTTATGTGGCAGTTCTAATCTCAGGAATCACTGTCACTAAGTAAGGTTGTTCCACGATTGTTCTATTTATGAAGGAGTCCCCAGTTTGTAGATGGCGCCAAAAGAGGGCTGTAGGCATATGGAATGAGATTAGTGGGAAAATCTAGTCTTGCGGGTAAAATACTGCGGTTTTCCTCCCATGAAAAGATTATCGACGTAATCCAACACATCATGTTTGGACTTTTGAGGACGTATACTGAATGGCTCTACAGAAAATTGGTAGCTGAATAATATATTGAGGGACTTGTGACATTTATATTTGGCGGTTTTCATATTTATGAAAGATCACCTAAGCGAATATTTTTTTATACTATACTGACTAGAATTGTACCAAGAAAGCAATTTTAAAACCTTTCTCTAAATTCTAAGGTGGAAAAAACAAAGCCATTTGTATTTGGTTATAATTTTAAAATATACTTAACAATTGCAATAGAATTTATGAAGTTCCCCAATAAATATTTCATAATCCCCCCCCTCCCCAACAATTCCGTTGCAGACATTACAATAAATATTCAAAATTATAATCCCGGAGTGAATTCGATGTAAGCTTTTGCCCTTCAACGGTTATTTTCGCCATGTACTTAAGGGGAAGGACAAACGGTCCACCACCCGGATTTCATATTTGTGGGGCCTTCGCGCGACCCCATCCCCTCCCCTCCGTTTGTTTTGCCTTTTTCTCAATTTTTTTTTTAATCCAATTCCGTGCAAGAATCGAAATTCAAATCGAAAATGTCCCGAACGAAAAAACGAGTGTCATAAAAATATGCGACATTTCGCTTTTATTGCTTTTAAAAACTTCTTCCTGCCGTTTCAAGTCGCTGCCGGGCTTGTCGCCGTTTGAACGACCACCCCCGCACCGGGACAGGGCGGGTTTATTCCGCAATACGGGTGGTCGATACTACTGCCACCATCAACTATGGCAAAAGAAAGTAAAGATATAAAACAATAATTCACTTATTGAACTGCTTAATTGAAAAAATTCGGTTGCTGCGCGCGGGGGGAATAAAAAACGCTTCAAGACGGAAAATTATTTATGATTTAGCAAAGTGAAACACGGAGCGAGCAGAAGGGAGGGCAATTACTTGGGAATCAATTTGTTAACGCCGTCAATACAATTTTTTTATTAAATTAAAACTCGTAAATTATAGATCAGGATTGAGCTAAACAAGGGAAGGATGCTTCTGATTACACACGGTTTTTGCATGCCATAGTGAATGAGGGATGACGGATTTAGTACGGCAATGCTTATAATCGGAATGTTCCAATTTTGTGTATTATGCGATATGAAGGCGCTTCTTACCCTTCCGAATAGGACTATTTTGAGCAATGCCTTATAGTTTTTTGGGCTTCCCCGGCGAAACAGTACTGATTGTAAAAGTGTTATCAGCAATTGAAGAGGAGCATGCATTTATCCGTCACTCATACGTGTCACTTCTAGAATTAGATTTTCAATCTTTTTCACATCTTTTGAGACTACAGGGTGTAGCAGAAGCAATTTTAAAATGACTATGAAAGAAAATATCACCACAGTAATGTAAGTAAATAAAAACCATTTAAGACTAGTCAGTTGTTTTTTGAAAATTACATAAGTGAGTGAGTCAGTTATTTAAACGTAAGGTCGATCGGATCGAATATGAGCCACTTCCAGGCTTCATCTTTGTTGTTGATGGAGCCTCTTGATCCTGTCATATTAATGTAACGGATGTAACGGTCGGTTATTTCTCCCCGTTGATTATTCCCCCATCTCGTGGAAATTTTCGAAAATGTTAGTGAAAACACTTCCCTAAAAATTTATTTCAAAATTTGGAATGAAGTAGGAAGGAAAACAAAAATTTAGCTGGAATAGAAAAAAATAGATTTTTGTGGGAGTCTGTTTTGAGAATTGGCCGGAAAAAGTCTGTTTGAAGATTGGAGAAAAGAATGTTTTTTTTTTGGATAAAAGAACACTTTAAAACTGTCCACACGTTATGCCGTTGTCTATTAACTTTTCTTTGCAATCGATTTATTAAGGAATTCGCTTTTACGAAACAAAAAGGGAAAGTGAAAAATAAAGAAATTTTCACGGGTGTGATTTGCAAGCAGTTGATATATTTTTCATAGGGCTAGTTGTGAACCTACACTTGAAAGGATTCATGCAACGATGGAAAGGTGAATGGACAATGAAGATAGGGTCTGGTTTTTTTGAATTCGGCTGAGAAAGGATACAACAAGGGTTAAAGAAAAAACACAGCAGTCGGCTCACGAAGTTTAGAAAAATTTATTAAAGAGAAAAACAAATGAATTTAGTGGTAACTATTAAAAAGTATGAAAAACTAAGTTTTCGCTATGGTTAATGAACTGTGTGTGATTGTTGTGTTTTAAAAAGAAAAAAACGCAATGGATTAATGATATTTCCAATATTTTACCGGTTGAATTAAAAGACAACCATTTTATTGTTTAGTTTTTGATTATTATTAGAGGAAAATTATATATTGTGGATTAACCAAAAAGTAATGTGACTGGTAGAGGAGGAAGAAAACGTGGCAGACCTCCAACGATCCAAATTGGGGACCGTACACCAAAATTTAATCATAATCTTCTTAAGAAACCGAAATTTCTAACCACAGGATCCGATTCACAATTTAGTACACCATCACTTTCCCGGGCATCTTCCCCACAAGCAAGTGAGTACCACTCCAATAGGACATAAGGCGGAATGACTAGTAACTGTAATAGCGACGAATTTCATTGAAATTATTCAAGAAAAGGGTTTACTACGTTCAAAACGTTCAAATCATACATTCACAGGATTTGTAAATGTGTTTATAGATAGGTAAAAGACAATAGGACTCAGTTAATATTAACTAACTATATTTACAATTTTTGATTATATAATATATTTACACCTTATTAATTATTTAAAGGCAGGCACCTGTCCGAAACATTTACATTTTTTGTCGAAGTTAACTATATTCAAAATACATAATGCGTTTAAATATAAGATTAACACTAATAATAGGTTCACCTTTGTGATCATGGTTGTTAACATATTTACCTCTTAATTACGTTTCACATATCTTTTACTCTTAATTATATTGAACAATTTTTAACCGTTACTTATCTTAAAAATATATATGCAAATTATTGTTATTATATTGATACACTAAAACTATTTACACCTCATTAGTTATTACAAAAGTTAGATTGATGATTCTTCACTGTTTCATATTTTTACACTGTCCATTTTGGGGTGCAAACAGGCACTCGATTGTTTTTTATGGTTATCGGCTGATTGCCTGGAGCGTCCAGTAGTCGTGCCCTATTGGAGTTCTGCCCTAAAAACAAGGTAAACGAGTAAACTAATATAACACCGTTTTGGCCAATTCGACGTTATCTTTACCTTTCACACTTGTGTTTTTTTTGTGTTCAAGCGTCATATCGTCGTCGAGTTTTTTTGTACCCAATTGTACACCAGGACACTTACCACACGTAATCATTTCTGTTGGTAAATTGTTGTTATTACTTCTGTTTAATTTTTGTGAACCTGTCTATGATTAAGAAATTTGCTCATAATAGACATGAATTTGAAGTTGTAATCATGGGGTTTACTTTAGTAACAAGCATGCAGTGCTAAGTTTGTTTTGATTTTTCCAGGATGGTTGGGTGGCTTTCCTCTCTGGGATTCCTCTCTGGAATTCTCTCGTCGTCGCTTTGCTAAAATTACAGGTCCACCATATCGTGAGAGTCAACAATTGAGATCAGTGGGATCTTGACCAAGGACGGGAATAACATGAAGAAATCTCACATCGACAACTAGGTGAATCATGTAGGTATCGGTCCGGTCACACCCCCCACGACCCCTTCTGTCGAGCTAGCGTTTACTGTGTGACCGGCATAACATCCCCCTAACCGTTATTTCGGAGGATTAGGGAGGGTGAGTTTTTCCAGAATTTTTTATGTCTGCGATTGCTACCATGGTCAGGTCAGTTCTTCAGGGCTGCTGATGATGGAAGCATGACCAAGTATGATGGCAGCCAACTTTGCTGTTACATCAAAGGAGCTCCATTGTGCAGTTACACGGATAAGATCTCCTATTTTAATCTTCGAAACCGCTTCCAAGCCCTGGAAGAAAATCTTTACAAAAGCACGGGGCTTTACCATTTTCAGAGGCGGACATTGCAAGGAAGTTCTTCGGTTCGTCCCCAAAGCTCCAGTACCTGTTGCATGGAATTCTCAATCTGGTCGCATATTTCCCAATTTATCAATATCTCGTGGTGATCGGGACCATTCTGACGATACCCTTCCCCGGAGTCAGTAAGAAGTGGGGTGGTGATGTCTGCTTGAATGGCCTCAGTTAGCCAGCCAAGATTTTCCAGCCTTGACGAATACGATGTTAAACAGTTCTGTTTGGAGACTGGTATAAAAAGGTGCTTATTGATATCTCCTTTTGTCACTTGCGGCGGGTTTGTTCTTCAAGATTTGATACTAGTCTGACCACCTTTACCTCCTAGCTAAGAAAGAGAGCTCTTTTGGCAGGTTTTGGTCAGATTGGGCGTTATATAGAGCACGCCTAGTCCCTTAATAAACGCCTAGTCCCAGGTAGACACTGTCTGAAAATGGCAGGCGGTAATATTTCTCCGAAAACTGCAACTCTTACACCCGGGCATTTGTATATAAAGTTACAGGTAGATTCTTGTCAGGCTGCGAAGTCTTCCTATACATACCTAGGATCAGGATATCAAAATCTGGGTATAAGTTGAGTTTCATTGTAACGTACAACACTCAGTAGAGGAGTGTGGTAGAGAGCTTAACATATTGCTGTGGTTATGTGTTCTAGAGCCAGCAACCAACTTTTTATAGCTTCCCTCAATGACGTGCAGGCTGCCTGATACATGATGTTGAGATCAGAAGGCAGCAGATTGAGAATTACGTTCGTTCCAGGGATTTCCACCACAGTCTAGACCACTATTACTGCAACATTCTTTTTCGAGAAACTTCGATAAGCTTTCAGTCTTTAATTACCGTTCGTTCAAATTCTAATAGATGGCGCGATATGACTGTATAAATCGTTACAAATCGTTAATTCAAATTCTAACTACATCGTTACAAATAACAGTTCGCCCAAACTTCCAATAATATGATATAGGAAAATTATTTTTTTTGAATTTCGATTACTAATAGTGTGCAAATGTTGCTACATGATGTAAGCATAAAAGGTGTAAAATTATATGAAAATCAAGTTATATCTTGCGGTGCCCCAACGACCTTGAAAATTTGAGAAAAAGTTAAAAATGCGAATTCGTTGGGGCACCAGCAAGATATAACTTGATTTTCATATAATTTTACGCATCAAGACTTAATTTGATTTTCATATAATTTTACACTTTTTATACTCACATCAAGTAGCAATTTTTCCGCACTATGCTAATCGAAATTCAAAAAAAACCATTTTTTCGCTCCACCCTATTGGGCAACCAAAAGCCGGTGTTAAAAAAGTGGAATGTGTGTTTGAAATAAGTACATGCAATTTGTACGAAAGAGTGCGCCACCAAAGAGTGCTTCGTCTGGTTCCTGGATGGACCGTAAAAGCAATTCCTTTACCCAGCACGCACTGGCCAGTATATTTCGGAACGAATCAACAGTATGGCGTCGATTTAAGACTCAATATTACAGGCTAGTCAGTATGTTGGGTTATATTTCGAAACACAACCATAAACTCCACCACAAAATGTGAAATTCCAAAAACTAGATTTTAAATGGATTCATATTTTAAATGGATTCATATTTTTAGGGTTAAATTACAAATTAATTTGAAATGTTTAATTTGTGTTAATATTAATTAGAAAATGTTAATTTCCAACCTGAACGGAGTTACGCACTTCCTTAAAATTACAGAAACTTACGAAAAAACTTTGCCCGTTTCTCCCTACCATCAAAAAAGAAATGACAGCAAACCAGAAAAATTCTAAATTAAATAAATTCATAATTAACAACAATCTAACAAAGGAGAAAATAAGATTAATTTACCTGCTGGCAAATGCAAGCCGGGAAGCAATCAGCCTCAAAGTCGCGCCATAAATCAAAAAGAAATTAAATTAAAAATTCAATTGTCCGAGTAAAAAATTATTCCCACTGTCACTTGCAAATGTCACCTGTTGGAGGAGAAGTAAAAGTCTGCAATTTATAAAAGTATTAAAATCTGCTCCTTCAAATATCAAATTATTGGCGCTGGCCCACTACGGCAGCCTGTCGTTACGGCAAGCGGCGCTGTCTGTCCTATGCCATCGCTGCCGTAGTCCACCACCCCCGCCCCGAACACCACCACTACCACTGCCATTCTTTAAACCGACGACAACATTTTTTTAATTTAATTACTCGACCCCGTGCGCTCATAATGCGGATAGCTCGGCGCTGACTGTCCCCCCGCCCGGCGCGCTTTGTCTTTACTTATGAAGCAAGGATAATTAAGCGAAGGACTTCCTCCCGGTAGCCACCGACTTGACAAAGTAAAACTGCCATCTGGGCTTAATTACAAAAACACAAAATTGTATTTTTTTGCCCTCATTTAGCGGAACGCCCGAGATGCTGCTGCTGGAGCCGAGGGATTTAAAGGACGAGTGTTGTCTGGATATTTGCATGGACGCGCTCCTTGTAATAGCGGAGTAATGGCAATTATAATTGAATTCCTTGCTGTGGCGGGGACACTGCTTACGGGCGAAATTTGTCCTTCAATCCTTTCATTCGGGGATGCTCAAATGGTCGTTGTACTAAAATGCACATGTCAATTGCGAGTCTTCCTTGTAAATTTTAATAAAGTCAACAAATAGCCCACGAAATATGAAGAAACTGAGGTGTGCGGTCAGTGGTGAGGGATGTGAATTCTGTTGGTTTTTGCTGGAGTCTATTTATTAACCTGAACCCCACCTGAATTAGTTTTAAGTTCGAGATAAATAAACCATTACTGGATCGAAATGGCAAAGGTGATCGTGCTCGTGTGATCGTTTACAGAGTGAAGATGCTCTTTCTGATGGTAATGCAGGGTCCGTCACTCGAAGTGTTACCAGTTAAAAATATAATAGTTAAGAGCCAATTAGAAATATTTTTATTTAATACTAGCAAAAACCCGTGTCCGTTGCAACGCCTTTCAATAAAAAAAGATTATGTGTGCACGGGAAAAGGTTTAATGAAAAAAGAACAAATCTTCAAAAACTGATTTTGGGGATACTTAAAAAATTTAGAGTATGTTAAACCTCTTTTAAGATTCGATGATGAAAAATTGCGTACTACTTGCACAACAGACACCGAGCATAGGTTTTGCTATGCCGGGAGATTAGATGCCCTGTGCAGAACTTCGCTCACGAACCCTGCTCCCCTCCAAATTGTTTTTCCCAAAAAAAAGCGCCAAAAAAGTTATAAATTTTGCAAATATGGCACCCACCGTGCAGCCCAAAAATGCACAATTTGGTGCCCTAAAAAAATCGAATAAATACATTACACACATATTTCCTCTCTGTTTTTTTCATTTCGTCTTAAGACGAACAGCAAGGCAAAAAAATGCAAAGCATATAAGCAGATATGCAACAGAAGTTACGGTATTTTTTCAAAGAGCTTCAGGATAAACTATATTTAATTTTCTGGCATTTGGAGCTAAAATTTTCCGCTTTACCAACTCTTCAACAATCCACATACAGCTGTCCGTGGGAGAAGCATGGCTTTATCAGATCGAGTTCAACAACTGTCAGTGATTGTCCTAGTGACTGCAGTAGACAATTAAATATATAGTTTAAAAAAACTAAAAAATACCCTTTTATTTTAAAATGAACTAAAAATTAAAAAATAATTTTGAATGTAAATTTTTATTGCTCCAGCCAATATATGGGAACCACCCACCTTTGGAAATGTAAAAAAGCGTGGGCCTCTTTACCTATATTATTTTATTAATACTGGAAGTTTTCGTTAGCGCCCCACGCTTACTATATATTTTATTTTCTACTTTTTAATCTATTATATGTGTCCGACATTTTGTGGGGACCGCCATATTAGATTTAAAATGACGTCACACAGCTTACTGTACTATACTTGTCATACGCTTTAATTTAATACCCATACCGACGGCGTCGTAAGGAAAAATGGAAACCGCCATTTTGAATTTGGAAAGACACCACACAGATAATAGTATTTTACTTGTCACACCCTTTCATGTGAGCGCGTTGTAAAGAGAAAGGTAATCCCCCGTTATTTGTTGGCACCCATGGTCTTTTTTAGTCTTTTATATCTTTCGTCTTTTTTATGGTGACCGCCATATTAGATGTAACAGAGTTTACTGTAATATACACGTCATACACTTTCATTTGATACCCATACTAAAGGCGTTGTAAAGAAAAATGTAAACCAAAATTTTGTGTTGGCCGCCATTTTCAATTTGGAATGACGCCACACAGATAATAGTATTCTACTTGTCACACCTTTTCATTTGATGCCCATACCGAGCGTGTTGTAAATAAAAAGGTAATCCCCCATTTTTGATTGGCCGCCATTTTGTGTTTGTAGCCATTTTGAATTTGGAATGGCCCCACACAGCTAATAGTATTCTACTTATCATACCCTTTCATTTCATACCCATACCGAGTTACTTGTAAAGAAAAAGGTAATCCGCCATTTTGTGTTGGCCGTTCTTTTGAATTTGGAATGACGCCACACAGCTAATAGTATTTTATTTGTAATTTGATACCCATGCCGGGGGTCGGGGAACACAATTGCAAAATTCGGCCGCCATCTTGGAATCGCCATCTTCATTTTTTTACAAAATGGTTCGATTGCATTGTCACGCGAACTATTCATTTATGTACAAAATTTAAAGTTGATATTTTATATTTTTTACTTTTTATTCTATTATGTCTTCCGCCATCTTGTATTGCCCGCCATTTTGAATTTTGAATGGTAATTGTATTCTACTCGTAACACCCTTTCATTTGATACCCATGTCGGGGATCGGGAAACGCAATTGCAAAATTCGGCCGCCATATTGGAACCGCCATCTTGATTTCCTTACAAAAAGGTCATATTGCATTGGCACGCGAACTATGCATATAGGTAAAATTTGGGATTGATCGTGGGCCAAAATCAAGTTGCAAGAGGCGTAGAACGTAAAAAATGGTGACGTACTAATTAATTAATTAAAAAAAAACTAATGAAAATTTCGAAAAACGGAAACTTTTAGTCACCTGTTGATGTATCCATGCATCTACAAAAAAAATCAGATTTCTATCTCTACCAGTTTGGCCCCAACGCGCGACGGTACGCACAAGCAGACAGACACTTTCTTTTATTAATGTAAATTAAACGCGTTTTTTTAAGTTGTCATTTAATGAATGAATATTTTGAAAGTAATGCAGTACAGTGTATAAAATCAAAAACATTTCGCTGCTTTTACAAAAACTTTATCTTTAATAAACAATCTTAATTTTTGAAATAACTGACTCCTCATTTTTACTTTACCGATGCCTGCGCCATCTATGTACGAATTTAAATAAATTGTAAATATTTTCCTGCTGGTTTGGTAGAATTTGTTTATATGGCATCACTTAATTGCTATCATGGCTGTCGCTGTCAGCTACTTGGTGATCTTCGCGAAATTCATCAGTTTAAGTTATTAAAAACCAAAATGTTAAACGAGATAGAGTGAAAACTAAATTGTTAGTTTAGTTGTGCATTCATTGGATTGTGAAATTTGTTTGTGTTTTGTTGTTTGCTGCTTTTTTGCCGGTGATATTCGCGAAATTCATCAGCTTGGTTGTTTAAATCCAAAATGTTTAACGAAATACAGTGGAAACTAAATATTTAGTATGTATACTTGTGAATTCATTGTGTTTTTGTTTTGTTGTACATATTTAATTTGTTTCAAGATATTTGTTTTTTCTCGTTATTTTGTAAACGAGTGAGAAGGCAACTTCCGTTTCATACGGCAGTCCTTGTTTTTGTTGCCGATTCTGAATTGTGACAGTTGTAAATGAGTGAGAAGGCAACTTCCGTTTCGTACAACTGTCCTTCTTTTCGTTTCTGTTTTCTGAATTCACCCGTACTTGCTAGAATCACTTCAAAATCCCCGGAACCAGAGCAAGGAAGGTGCGAGTTCGGAAACGTCAAAAACTGCAGCAGCTATGCGGTCATACTGCAAATCAACTTGCAGTGAATTCGGAAACTCAGTCCGAGTCGTGTAAATGCAGCGTCAAAGCATCTTCAAGTTTTATGTGACGTTTCTGGACTCGTGATTGTATACGGAAAGCAGCAGTCAATATTTTAAAAGAAATAATGGAGAGCGCTTTTCAGTCTTAATTATAAATGTACAAATGAAATGAGTAACTCTAATAATTCTAATTTAAAAGAATATGTTAAATCTTAAATAAATGAAACGAAGTTAGAAAAACATTATTATATCCCATAAAGCAACTCCCCATAACACGGGTTTTTTCTCTTTCGGCTAGAAAACTCGAGTTTGTTATAGTCGAGTATTAATTAATAATTTTATTTCTAAATCCGACCAGTCCTTCTTTAGGCTTTTACAACGAAAAAAATTTTAATTATATAAAACTTCAGAATATAACAGAATAAAACCTACTCTGAAAAATCCACCTGAGAATCCATTTTTACAATCAGCAAAAGCAGCGCCAGTTTGTGCACTGCACTATCTGCACAACTTTGCTGCAGGGTTACGTTTATACTGCGTTTCCGAACTCTCAACCTGCTGAGCTGCAGAGCTTTCTGCAACTCGTTGACGTTTCCGGACATCTGATTTGCAGTATTACCGCAGTTTGACGTTTTCGAACTCGCCCAAGTTTCACTTCAAAAAAATATAATCATTTACGAAATCATAATCTTTAATACACAATCTTAATTTGTTAAATAACCGATTCCTCATTTGTACTTTACCGATGCCTGCGCCATCTATGAACAAATTTAATTAAATAGTAAATATTTTCCTTCTGGTTTGGTAGAATAGAATCTATCACTTCATTGCTATCATAGCTGTCGCTGTCAGCTACTTTGTTGAAGCAGTGTTGAAAATTGCTCTTTTGGCGGTGATCTTCGCGAAATTCATCAGCTTAAGTTGTTTAAATCCAAAATGTTAAACGATATAAAGTGGAAACTAAATTGTTAGTATACTTGTGCATTCATTCAATTATGAAATTAGTGTTACAAAACTTGCACATTAAAGTGACAGCTGTAAACGAGTGAGAAGGCAACTTCCGTTTCATACAACTATCCTTGTTTTCGTTTCCAATTCTGAATTTACTAGTACCTGCTCGAATTCCCAGAACTTTCACTTCAAAATCCCCGGAGCGAGAGCAAGGAAGTTTCAGTTCAAAAGGCATTTTAATTTCAATTTACTCCAGAGTTCCAATTTATTCCAGGAGGAAAAAGAAGCACGGCTTCTGTTCTCGCATATGAAACATTCTTAAATCTTCCAGCTAAAGTTGGAAACAGATTAAACGTTCATAAGGGTTAATCAGCGCTGAGAAATGTCAAAATGAAAATGAATACACACAACGTAATTGTAGTGAACAGGTGCAATCTGTTATCAGAGTTCATCAGCGCTGGAAAAGACTATTATGCCCTGCACTGCGTTACCGCCAATTCTGCGCAACTGAATTTGAGAGTTTTTGTAAATAGGGAAGACAAGAAAGAAGGAAACCTATTTTGGTCGGAAAAATGGAAACGCGAATGATGCCGCGGAGTGGATTCGAACTGCAGATCTCTGGTATGGTAGTCCGGGCGCCATAACCCCTAGGCCATCGAGCACAACGAGATCGAGCGATTACGAGAGAAAAAAGTTTGGTTTCTAGATTAAAAAAGACAAATTGAAATATGTATGTATGTATGTGAAAAACAATCTGCTTGATATTTAATATTTTTGAGGATGTAATAACAATCCTATAAAGATATGACTGTGTAGATGGTAAGATGTATAGATTCTTAGATGGTTATATCATATGCTTTCAGAATGGAATATCCCCTGTCGTTATTGTAATTGCAAAAACCCATTCAAAAACTCTTCAGACTATCATAAAAACCACAATCTATGTCTATGCCTATAAGTGTGCAATTTGCAGAGAATACATTTACGGCCATACAAAAAGTCCTTGCCAAATGTGTAATGAAAAACTGCCCAAAAAAGGATGTAAAATGCGATAAAAACCACAAAACATTTTTTACTCGCAAAACCACCGCTCGAATGTCAAGGAACTTTTCTTAAAACCATTGAAGCCAGCCAAAAGATTAAGAGCCTGGAATATTCCGGTCCTGAAATTTCAATTTGTCTAATAAGTACTGGAGTAAACATAAATTCAAATTATAGAACCACATAACAAACAGTCCCCGGCAAAGAAAGGACAACACACATACACACGAGCGTGGAGCCCACATCCTTTCGAGCTGTAATTGGAGTTTTATTAGAAAGCATATTGGCCTCGGACCCGAAGCTTTTACAACTTCTTCCTCGCTAGAGAGCTTTTAGCGTTATTTAATTCTGTCCCTATAGTGCTGGAGGAGCTCCTTGTGGCCCGTTAACTGAGCAGAAAGGACACAAACAGATATATAATTCCCGGCCACCCCGGCCCCGTCCCCAACTTATTCCGGGCGTCGCCTGCCGTCCTCACGGATAAAATGCCAATGCGGCGATATCTTAAGGTCCTCCGGGGAATGTCCTTGTGTGTACAGATGTGGGCCAACACATCAGAATATAAATTTCAAAGTGGTTTGCTAATTGAAAATTCACGATAGCGGCAGAGCTGAGATATTTTTGTTTATGAAAAATATAAAAGCCAGTGCCAAGCCCGCACCGTCGTACATTTTCGTAACTTTAGTCGGTTTGCGGTTTGACAGTCGTTGATTACAGTTCAATTATCGGAGAAAGTTTTTAATGTTAACAAAGTTTATAAGGCACACAGCGACAAATTATTTCGATGACTGTGAAATATGGGTGTGGAAAGGTGGACGGCAGCATTAACAAGGACTTTGGAATGAGATTTGGCGAAAGGTGCGGGCGCTGATAGTTTTGTGTAGTGTTAACTATTCTGGAGTTTGCCATTCCGTACCTCTGAAAAATAGCAATAATTTTTTATGTGAAAGTCCAAGCTTAGGAGTCAACCTTTGTACTACAAGTCCGTCATGACTTACATGATATGGTAGGATAGGACAGGTTAAGCCGAGTCTAGGAGATGCATGAGAAGGAGGCCATGCGTTTGAACTTTTGGATGTGGTACGAGTTCGGGAATATTGACTGTGAAAGGTTATTCCACAATGTTCTGCTTATAAACAAATTCCTAAACTGTGCGCCGAAAGCAGGGTGAAAACTGCTGCCGGGCAGGAAGGAGGGTGTCAATTTCAGTGGAGCAGTCGATGTGGTATTATTGATAGAATTTTGTCAATGAGTCAATTACAAAGTAAATGTTGCCATCACCAATAAGTGTGACTGCGCGGCAGTTTTCAAGGTCCTGGTCCAGATAAACAAATTCAAGGCGGGAATGAATGAAGGACTGGTAGATTATGGTCCGTTGCGATGTCTAAAGGAGAAATTTGCATTTTGTAAGAAATTGCAAGGCACTGAAATGCTTGTTTAACAATCTGGGATCAATGTTCCCTCTAACATTTCGTTGACTGCGCGGTACAAAGTATATGGGAGCAAAATAGTCAAAACGTATGTAAACGTACGCAAGGGGGGAGGTCCTGTGCCTGTATTTGAAGTCATTTTTTTTTAAATAAATATTCTTGAAAATTGATTTTGGTATTATAGTTCATATCTTGGTTTACACGGGTACGCCATCTAGACCTTTGGTATTTCAACATTGCATAACTCTGACATTTTTTAGCCGATTTCGACATAATTTACACGAATCTGAAACGTCAATAAACAAAACTGTCGAATTTGGGGAACCCAAACGTCATTCTCGAAACACCACTGCACGACGAGAGAGTCACTGTTTGGGCCGGAATGTCCTCAAAAACCATCATCGGACCATTTTTCTTCAAAGTTGGAAAAACCGTCGACGGGCGCACAGTGGGGCAAATAGCTCATTTTTTGGACAAGCGACAATTCCCAAGCCTGGAATTAATGAAACTTAAAAAAATTTTTTTAAACTATTCGTGATAAAATTGCCTTTAATTCTATCGACCCAGAACATTGAAATTTGAAAATTAAAGATGGCTAATCCAATATGGCGGACATAAATTTGGTAAGAAAATTAATTTTTTTTCGTAAGATTCTTTAAAATTATTGAAATTAATTATTATTAATTAATTTTTGGTTTCCAAAAAAATCCCAAAAGTAACAATTTATTAAAATATTAAAGAATCTTTTGTCAAAAATTTAATTTTCTTACAAAATTTATGTCCGCCATATTGGATTAGCCATCTTTAATTTTCAAATTTCAAAATTCTGGCTCGATAGAATTAAAGGCAATTTTATCACGAATAGTTTAAAAAAAAGTTTTAAGTTTCATTAATTCCAGGCTTGGGAATTGTCGCTTGTCCAAAAAATGAGCTATTTGCCCCACTGTGGGGCGGTGCACGCTATTGTTTAGGCCAGTCAAATTAGATTTTTTCGTGCCAACCGAGCCATCCGAAAGGTATAAAATACGAAAAATCCGTTTTCTACAAAGTCTAGTTTTTTTTAAAACGAGAAAAAACTGTTTTTGGCCCTTTGTTGACGCCATTTTGGAAACTTTCCCAAAGGCCTACGAGTGCCAGAAGTAGTTCAACAAATTCTATGGAATTTTTCCTATTACCCATATTTTACCTTTCGGACGGCTCGGTTGGCAAAAAATCGAGGTTTTTTTGTCAATTTGACTGGTAGTAGCGGGAAATTGTCATTGTATGATAGTGATGTAGTTGGGAAGTTGGATTTTTTTGTTTTTTTCTTTACATATGTTCAGATAAAGCAAAAAAAAATTTCTGCAAAATCGGTCCGGCACGAGAAAATTGCATAAATGCCCATTTTTGATGCATTTTGGGTGCATTGCTACAGTATTTTTTTAATTTCTCCAGTTCTGTTGATCGTCGAAAAATAAAATAAATTGGAAAATACTCGTGAATGAATAGACTATCAAACTGATTTGGTATAAATACTTTAAAAATAAAGCCTAACCTCAAAAAACCAAAATGTATGAAATTTTGTTTTATTTTACTAAAAATGCAATAAATAACGGGAAAATAGTCGGATTTTGATAAAAATTGGAGAAAATATGTATTTTGATGCTATAAATACGTGGTTGAAATTTCGATTTTTACGGCAACCATTGGGACTTTCCGAAAAATATTAAAATTGCCACCATTTTATGTCAAATCATCGTACGGTAAAATTGTAGGTTTTTATGTACTTTATTGTGAGCATACGCAATACTTCGTTACTTTATTTAAAATGCCCATTTTAGGACTTTGAAAAAACTAAAAAATTTAATTTTTTCAATTTTTTTCCTTTTTTTCATAGATGCCACCAGCTAATAGTATTCTAATTGTCGCACCCTTTCATTTGATACCCATACCGAGTGGGTTGTAAAGAAAAATGTAAACCGCCATTTTGTGTTGGCCGCCATTTTGAATTTTGAATGACGCCACTTAGGCAATTGTATTCTACTTGTAATAGCCTTTCATTTCATACCCATGCAGGGTGTCGGGGAGCACAAATGCAAAATTCGGACGCCATCATGATTTTTTTACAAAATGGTCAGACTGCATTGTCACGCGAACTATACATATGTTTAAAATTTCAAGTTGATCCGTTACATGAAAGTGGGTCAAAATCAAGTTGCAAGATTTGTTTACATGACACATACAACATCAAGCTAATATAAAGCGTATAATGAAATAACAAAATGGCGAACAAGCCCATTGTGAGAAGAATATAAAAACGGCTGCGCAACTCTCGAAAAATTAGTACGCGGCCGCGCACCTGAGCAGCTTAGAGGGAACATTGTTTGGGAAATGTGATTATTCCAGCGCAGATCATAGATCAATGTTATGACTACAATATTAAGACAAAGTTCAGTCGTTAGTTCTCGATCATTCCCTGAAACGGGAGGAAGAGTGGTGCAGGTTTTAGTAGAAATAAGACCGTACTTTTCGTTTTTGATGCGTTGAGTCAACATGATTATTGTTGCCATAATCATAATTAATTGAGTTTGGCAGGAGTTCTAATAAAAAGCGAGTAGTTGCCACCCATGGCTTTTAGCAAGAGATTGAGTTAAAAGGGAGTTTTAGAAACTCTAGCTGTAAAGTGGATTGGAGGGGTTAAAGAGAAGCTCGGTTACCCATGTAGGTTTTGCCAGATCTCACAACGGAGCCAATGATTGGCCAAAGTATGGTTGTCATCGGTCGGCCAAGACTCGCCACGCTTGGTACAACGCCTTATTGGGCCACGCTTGGTACAACGCTGGCAACCGTTAATGTCATATATTTTAAAATATTCATTGAGTCTACAGTTAATGCGTATTTCTTCTACTCTTCAAGAGTGGGCCGTATAACTAAACTATATCATATATTAAAATAAAATAGTATATTGTCTTGCTAAGTTTTCGAAGCCGAACATATTGATACCTGATAATGGCACCTGATCGTGGGGGAGGCCGTAAGCAACGTTAAAACGTTGCACTATAGTATACTTCCTTACATTACATCAAAAATCAATGAATTTCCCTCATTTACCGTATCAACTAATTATTAATTTCAAAAAACTAAACTTTTTTATTCTTGGCGGTCTTTGCTGGCCCAGTATCGTGAGCCATTACAAGTGGCCAGAATTGGGCCGAAGTTATCATCCAGCAGTTTTGCTGTAATGGGCCAGTCATGGGTGGTGTTATTGCGCCATTACTGGCTAACTGGCACCCAGTACTGGTCCATTACTGGGCCAATTGTTAAACCCTACATGGGTATGAAGATTTCAGAAAAGGAGATAGAACACAGTGGTGTGGCGAGATTCTCAAGAGAGGCTTTTAGAAACTATAGCGTTAAAGACAGAAAACCATTTTGGGAAATGCATTTGTGCTTAAAACTAATCAATTGCTGCTTTTTTGGCAGGTCTCTGAAAGGAAATTGCTTTATTAAATGGATGGTTTCCAAATTTCCGGACAAATTTCCCTGTTGTAGTTTATGAATAGATCGAAAGATCAATTATTGCGATTCATTTACTTCAGCAGTAATACGTTCCCTTCGCACTCACATATTAACCAAAAAAGATCAATTGCAGCCATTTCAGAACGTCTCCATCATTTAACACTTTAACCAAATTAAATGGAGTGAAAAAACGTCCTCAAAATTATATACAATTACAGAGACAGTAGAGTAGGTCCAAAACGTCAGTATTGTTATCCCATCAAATGACTCCTGAATAGGAAACGTGCTTCATCATCTTCACCGCCAATGAGTGGCAGCAATTGACGGCCATCCTACATATAAGTAGCACAAGAGTAATTTTCCGCCACGACCCTACAAACTCCAGCTCACAGCTAGTAACCCTCAGAAGATGAAGAAAAAATTAAACACCGGAATTTCCGAATTAATCAACAATAGCAACGAGCCATTATATCATGTACGCCGGGACCGTTCCAGATGCGATCGATCATGTCAGAGGGAAAACTAATTTTCTACCTGCGCAGGATCCCGATGCTCGTTTCCAATTGACTTCGTTTTGATGACAAACAAGACTCGGACTAATAACGCAGCACACAAAGGCAAATTCAGGATCAAATTAATACGAGGGGACGACTCCGCTATTCAGCCCCTGCCTGATTGTCCCTGTGTCCTTTGTGTATTGCGCTTGATAATCCGATTGTCGGGAGATTAGGTTCTGCTCCCATTAGTGCTCTTTTTATTATCTCTCCAACCGATCCCCGAACAGCAAAAACACTAATCTCCCAAGCAAGCCACCGAATTCCTTCTGTGCGTGTTCAAAGCGAATGTGTATATTTTAATTTTTAACACGGTTTCGTGCAACCGAGGCTGATCTAAGATTCCATTAAATGGGAAAAGGACGAACTTGAAGGCGCTATATTCTGGCGTGTTTGCAATTTTACGAGCGAATGATTCCTTCTTCGGTGCGAATTTAGAGTCAATAATGTGCATTCGTATAACTGTGCACGAGTATATGACGTCAGTTATGGCGGTTATTTATGGATTTTTAATTTTATGGGATGCTCGTAAAACTACTTAGTTACTAAAGGGACGTTACCCCAATTACCCGAACCCTCCTCTTTCATTACCAAATTGCGTTTAGTGAAAGTGTTGCATAAAAGGGCAAAAGCCAGTCGAAATAGTTCAGCGCAGATGTTTTATTGTTGGACAATTGAATGGATGCAGGAAACTGCATTGACTGAGAGATTTGAGATATCTTTTTGGGTATGTGATTAAAGTTTGACTTTTAACAGAGTTGTTTGAAAAGTAACAAAATTATTGACATTTTGTTAAGCGAAAGAAATATTAACTTATTCTGCTATGTTCTGCAAAAAGTTAATTTGTAAATAGAACAACTCGCCTGTGAAACAATCTCCCACAGTCAGTATTTCCGAACTCTTACAACATTCTAGAGTGCAAAAGTATAAGTTTCGTCGCATTGCCATCTGCTTCAACACCTACATGAGCTCTCCTAACCTACCCTATTCTCTTCTATTCTTCAAATAGACCTTATTACTAGGCATTACACCATGACCTAAACGACATGACTGGTACTGCAAAGGGTAATTCTGATTCCAAAGTTTGGTTTTTCCATATATAAAAAAAGAAAATGTAAGGAAACATCATAAGCGTAAACATTTTCACAATGATTTATAGCAGTGATTCCCAAAGTGGTCCATATGGACTCCTGGGGGTCTATAGGATGATACAGGGGGTCCGTGATAAACAAAAATTATTTTGGGGGTGCACGAAGCACTACCGGGGGTCCGCGCAAAAGATAGAAAGTTTTCATATTAAAAATTACAAACATTTAAAAAGTGATATTTCCCGCGTGAACACGCGGCGCGGACGAAATCGAAAAGCTTATTTGACTGACTTATTCGCCAAATTTGATGAAATAAATTTAAAGTGACAAGGTGATCAATTAAATTTTCTCAAAACTATAAGTATTATATCTGCATTTCTTACAAAACTTTTTTTATACAAACAGAATTTGGGCAGAGCAGAATGTTCTCAGACGCTCGCAGGTGCAACGCTCCTTACCTATATTCTTATTTTATTAATACTGGAAGTTTTCGTTAACCCCCCAGTTATATATATAAATTTTACCAATAACTTCATTATATAATTTAATTCTGAGCTTGATTTTGAAAGGTAGGTTGTTCCCATATACTGGCTGGAGCAATAAAAACTTTACATTCAAAATTATTTTTTACTTTTTAGTTCATTTTAAAATAAAAGCGTTTTAGTTTTTTTAAACTATTTATTTTTATTTCTACACTTTAGTCTATAATATGTCTTCCGTCATTTTGTGGCTGCCGCCACTGGATTCTACTCGTCATACCCTTTCATTTGATACCCACACCGAATGGGTTGTAAAGAAAAAAGTAATCCGCTATTTTCTGTTGGCCCCCAGTTTGAATTTGGAATGGAGCAACACAGCTAATTCTATTCTAATTGTCATACCCTTCCATTTGATACCCTTGTCGTGGGGTCTGGGAACACCATTGCAAAATTCTCCCGCCATCTTGGAACCGCCATATTTATTTTTTTACAATAAAATCAGAGTCTATTGTCACGCATAGAACGCGTTTAGGCCCAAGTTATTTTAACTCTGTTAAATTATCGCTGTTAACTTAACACCGTTCCTAGCATACCATTTGACAGTTCTCATTTTACAACTAATAACTTCCAAAAATTATAACATTTCTCATTTTATAAATAATAACAAGCAAAAAAAATTATAAATAATAATAATATGCTGTATCAAAATATTACTAGATTATTTGCTTACATAAAAAATTCACAAGCAAACGCCAACCCCTTTAGACAGTGCTACCTTTTAGCTAAGGCTGGTCTCACACTGCAGCAAATTCGGCCGAATTTTTTACGGCCGTATTTGGCCGAATTTTTTACGGTTCTATTGAACCGAATTTCAACTTTAAATTTGGCCGAACTTTAAGGGTTAGTTTTAATCTTAAATGCTAATTCTTTCATCTGAAATGGTCACACATATAAATATATCCTAAAAAAGGAAGATTAATAAACATATTTATGGGAGTGCATTTCCATTATCAACTTTTCGGTATCCATTTCGGCCGAATAATCAAACAAATCTGATCTGATCTTGATTTTTTTCAAAATGGTCAGATTGCATTGTCACGCGAACTATACATACATATGTGCAAAATTTGAAGTTGATGGATATGTGAATAAGTTCCGGGTGTCGAAAAGCTTTTATTTTTGTTCGCCTTTTGCAATTTTTTTTTTCGTTTTTTTTCAAGAGCGAGTGTCATTTTTTCAAGCGGTCCCCGCACTAAGTACTAACCACGTATAGTGCTGCTTAACTGCTGTAATCGAACCGATCTATTGAGAATGCTAATGGCACGATTTATAGTCATTAAGATAATTGCCAGTTTTGCTCGTTCTATTAAATTTCTGAAAACTCCAGTAAGCTCAAAATCAGCTCCCCTGAGTAGAGCTCCCAGTTTCTCCCGCTAGGATCATTCGCACTTAAAATTATTTAAGTATTAAGTACCTATGTACCTATATTTTCAAGCACAATTGCATTTTTTCTTTTGTTTTCTTAACATTAAAAAATATGTAACTAATTCATTTACCTAGCTACTTGCAATTGTCTTTTCAGAGAGAACAGATTAAAGTATTTTTAGTAGATTTCATAAAATTTGATTCACTTGGGTTTGGGGGTGCATGATTAAGTTTTTGTTATAGTAAGGGGCCCATGACCGAAATAAGTTTGGGAATCACTGATTTATAGTAATTAGTTGATGTAGTCTCATGTAGATCGACCACAGACCAAATATTTATGATGGTCCACCAAATACTGAAAAAATGTTGCGAAAAGCGCATAGATATTCATCTTCTTTTTGCAGACTACAAAACCGCCTATGGGCCTAGAAAGTAGAGCTGTGGAAGTGCAATAGAGGAATGGGTTTCCCGCAAAAGCTAATTAAGCCGTGTAAAATTACGATGTCGGAGTGTAGAACACAAGTGAGAATACGAGGTTACAACTCAATAGCCTTCTCGCAGCAATCCGGTCTGCGACAAGGAGATGAAATACCACCAATACTTTTTAATATTGCTATGGGAAAGTGATGAGGAAAGCAATACCAAAGGGAGTTAGTATTGTCTTCACAATAAAGATTCAGATACTAACCTTCGCAGATGACATCTTTATAATTGGAATATCCTAACGAAATAATTTATGGTTATAAAGCCCGATTTACATCCCAAAGTCAAAGCGAAGGTGCAGCTCTGGAGCTATTTTATCGCACAGAAATTTGTATGCTTTTCTCTCTATTGCACGAGACGAAAAAAGCATACAAATTTCTGTGCGATAAAAGAACTCCGGAGGTGAACTTTCGCGTTGACTTTGGGATGTAAAACGGGCTTAAGGGTTGACGAAATAAATTTAGTTGGACGCATGAGAATGGCCAGTCTTCGATGTCATGTTGGACGAAGTGCGGATGGAAGAATGATAGGCACTATTTTCATTCACGATAAGGACTTCTCAAAAGTCTATACGGACTTTCAAATGCAAATTGACTTTTTCTCAATATCTGTAGTAATGAAAAGTCCGCGGAGAAATTCCATCGACATGTTTCTACAAAAGTCTCTACGAACAAAAGCCCTTGCCGTGTGGACCGAGCATTTTAGTTCAATATAGTATGTAGTGATTATATTCAACTTTCAATTACCCGAATTTTTTGATATCCTGTTTGTTCTCTTCTTGGCAACTCAAGGAAGTCATAAAAAATGAACAACATACATAATTCAAACATACCACCACCTTTAATAATTTTAGCATGTTTTTTAGTGCCCGACCGAAACAGGATTTTCAGCCGAAACCGAAACTTCGGCCTCGGTCGTAGTTTCGGCCGAAAACGAAACCTATATAGACATGTTAAAATTTCTATTGTATGCTGAAATCTAGTATAAGTTTTAAATGTTATATACTTAATTCGTGTTAAATGAAATAAAAAACAACAACTAAAGTATGTAAGATAAAATAGTTATTTATTTATCTAATATTAGTATTCGTAATTAAAAAGTCTTATATTGTACGCTAAAGCTGGCTTCCCACGGTGAGCGATATAGCGGATAGACGCGGACGGGGCACCCCATGTAGGGTTTAACAATTGGCCCAGTAATGGACCAGTACTGGGTGCCAGTTAGCCAAAAATGGCGCAATAGCACCACCCATGACTGGCCCTTTACAGCAAAACTGCTGGAAGATAACTTCGGCCCAATACTGGCCACTTGTAATGGCTCACGATACTGCAGCAGTTTTACTGTAGTAGGCCAGTTATGGGTGGTGTTATTGCGCCATTACTGGCTAACTGGCACCCAGCACTGGTCCATTACTGGGCCAATTGTTAAACCCTACATGGGAAATAATATTAACTGTAGACTCAATCAATATTTTAAAATATATGACATTAACGGTTGCCAGCGTTGTACCAAGCGTGGCCCAATAAAAATTACCGAGTCTTGGCCGACCGATGACAAGCATACTTGGCCAATCATTAGCTCCGTTGTGAGATCTGGCAAAACCTACATGGAACCCTGAGAAGAATGTCGTCCGTGAAGGCGCAGGCAAGTCTGTAGCGGTGCGTAGGATCTGCCGCCAGTCGGTCACTTCAAAGATGTGGTGCGAGCTTGTGCGGTACGGTCCGACGTCGACCGTGCGTGATAATCCGCAAAATCGCGCACCGTGGGAAGCCAGATTAATAAAAGCAGTTTTCCTACGTTTTCACAAAGCAGGTTACTCCGGCGATCTGCGTAAACAGCACGAACTCACCCGAACGAAGCACGACAGTTCACGAACAATGAGTTTCCGCGCGGACGAAGTTATTTAATTTTTGGCCGAAACCGAAACTATGGCCGAAACTAGATTTTTTGACCGAAACCGAATCTTCGGTCGGTCACTAATGTTTTTGTAGAAATATTTAAGCAGTCACTTCACCAACAGAATAAATTTTGCACTAATAATTTTCAGCTAAATGTAAAGAGTATGTCTTACAATAAACTTCATCGGTCGAACATGCCATAAAATTGGTTCATTCTTACCCAGCGGGAAAAAATGGGAGTGCTCCTCAGGGGAGCTAATTTTGAGCGCTCCCAAATATGGTCCCGAGGGAGCATTACTGGAGTTTTCAGAAACTTTATAGAAAGAAGAAAACGGGCGATTATTTTGTTGACCATACAGAGTGACATTAGCATACTTAATAGACCGGTTCTCATTCGATACGGAGGAAAAGCAGCATTCGACGTGGTTAATTTACTTAGTTGGGGGACCGCTTTGGTAAAAACGCACTTCGCGCTTGGGAAGGAAAAGACAATTGCAAAAAATGAACAAAAATAAAAGCTTCTCGGCCCGGGGCTTGTTGACATATCCACAGGCTTCCAGGAATAGCTCTACTGTAGATATTTAAGAAAGCTCTATAATGCTCCTTTTCGTCTCCAACCAAATCGTTCCAGGAGCGCTCCTATGGGAGCTCTATAGGAGTGCTAGCCTAGGCGGAAATCTAATGTTAAAAAATATATGAAGAGGGAGCGAAAAGGGAGCACTCAATGCCTACATGGGAGTGCTCTTTCATTGTCTTTGGAGCTCTCAATTTCCCGCTGGGTAGCTTTATTAATTTTTCCGACCCGACGCACTTATGGCATTTATTTATACTGTGGCATTCAAATACCAACTAGATACGAAATATGTGTTATTTATTTACTATCTAAATACCAATTGAAAAACTTTCTGTGCCAAGATTTTATTTGGTAGTGAGATGTGATATTTTTGCATTTGTTGTATTACACAAACCTGGAATATCGACCTTTAAGCTATTTGAGGAGATTTTTAAATCTCAATCTATATCCTAGACTTTAAAGCCCCCTATTATACTATACACATAATAGAGCTCTACAAAGCCAGGAGACAATTCGGAATCCTTAATAAAGAGTGCCACTATTATGTAAGTTGACAATGTCTAATGTGACAATCTAAGCAAAGATATCCAAAAAACCTTCTAGAGACCAACATCTATAGTGGACTCTGAAAAGGTCAACGTCTCCTGCTTACCTCCTCTTCAAACTGTCGTTGTAGAAAGTGATCCGAGATTCATGTTTGACTTCAAGACTGATGCTGCATATCAATGTAAGCAAAACAAGTACCTACATAGACAGTACACGCGTCTACATTTGTGAGACTCCCCCTCCCCAGTGTGACGTCACATATTTTGCAATTTTACATATAACAATTATTAAATTAAAACAGCAGTTCCGAAATTTTATTCCCATTTTTTTCCATTTAAAACATTTTTTTAATAAAATCAACATAAAATCAAACATTTGAAAAACTTAACAAAACAGAAACCGATTAATTATATTAATGAAAGATACGAACTTAATCATCTTGAGTCCATGAACTTTGAACCCACTCCTTTAAATTATTTATAACTGGCATAGCAGACACTTCGTTCTCGTTTGGGTTGTTAACATATTAGATTTTGAAATGTGACGTCACGAAATTTAGGACCCTCCCACCCCTAGTCGCACGATGTCACTGTTCGTCGACCCCCTCCTTCCCCTTAACGTGTGACGTAATTTATGGATGGCTCCACGACTTGAGTAAGTATACCACCCTGAGGTGTCCCGTGAAGCCCGTTTTTCCGCATGTTTTTTCTAGCCTTTGCAATGAAGACCGCCGCAGATCTAGAGATGGTAGAATGTAGAAAGTAACTTGGCAAAATTGGGATAAGTAACGGAAAAAGTAATGCACGACCAAGATTTATGGAGGGAAATACTTGGCGAGGTCAAGACCCTCAGCTGGCTCAGTGATGATGATGATTGTAGTCAATTACTGGAATAAAGTTCATTGATAATATTCGTTTACTAAGCCACACTTAAGTAATGAATTTCTGCATAAGTTTTGTAATTCGTATTCTTAATTTCTCAAATATTACTTGAAGCATTTCAAAAGTAAAAATATATTCAGTAAACAATCTCCTATTCACATCCATGGCAGTTGCTATACTTCGCATCAATCCTTATTAGCCGTAATAATGCGAAGAGACTTAGATGAAAAAGACTGAAGAAAGTTTAAGCGAGAGGAAAGTTTACAGGAAGTTGATGACGATATTATGGATTCATCCCGGTTAAAAAGCCTGGGGATTGCTGTCGACTCCTTGGACCGTACATCACTTCATTTAGTACGAACAGTGTTTGAAATCACTGAGGGAAATTAGTAGGATGAAGATTCCTTTATTCTTTAAGTTTGGAATCTTTTGGCACTAAGATTCCAAGGGCAATCAAGTCGCCTGCTGCATTACTGTAAATCATTCCTCGTACAAGCCTAGAAAAGCACAAATCCACACTATTGAAAACATAATTTTTGCTCTAACTGCTTCAGGAGCGAACACATCCAAGTCAAACCCCTTTTTTCCCCACATAAATCTCTCTAATTCTATTTAAATCTGAACCTCAAACTCAACTTAAAGCTCACTCCAACATTGTAGACGCTTTCGTGTAAGCAAAGAAAAAGCTTTCAGATATGCAAAAAACCCACCCTACACACCTGAAACCACAACCCTGTAATTTGAACCACAGCTTCTGTAATTTGACAGAAAACCTCTAACATTTGAGATTGAATTTCGTAAATCATTAACCTTTTCCCAATCTTGAATTTTATCTAGGATGATGTTTATGATCACGAATAACGTTGAGGTTTGCTTTAGAGGGGTCGCTGATTTACCAATTTAAAAATTTGATCCTTAAAAATAAAGCGATGTTTTCTGATCAGTTGTAGATGGTGATTTTATATCTTTTGTGAATTAAAGCCCATTTACAGTATCAGCTTAGTAAACAAACTGCAGAGTGGGATTAACCCCTCGAACACAATGAGGCCGACAACGTCAACTTCTACGGGAAAACAACAACAATTTATATGAGAATTGTCGTTGTCGGCCTCATTGTGTCCCGGGGGTAAGTATCGTGATTTTTCTACACTCTTTGTAGCATATGCATGCCACTCTCTTCTACTTTAATATAAAGCTTAATATAAAGCTCTAGTTCAACGTAAAGCTCATTGGAAACACTCCTTAAAGTAACAAATGCTTGTACATATTTTAATACCCGTGTACCATTTTGTATTAAGAATTATGCTTCTATACGTTTTTACATATGAACTACATAAAACTAATGCCGCTAAGAGCCTTTAATGTGAAACTATCGCTATCCACTATTTTGTAACACGTTCGTAAAATGATTGTAAAACTGTAATTTATAGTGTTGCCTAAACCCCAAACATTTTCGCTTGTTTTTGTGTTCCAAAATCACAGAAAGATTTCAAACCGACACTTAATTTTCGCTTCTTGCACCTTCCCAGGTATTGCTCAATAGTTTCATGAAGGTGACAAGGGAATCTTTTGATATTTATCCAGTTTTATCGCCGCCAAACTTCGAAGTATCGAAGACCTGACTTAAAGTTTCACAATTTAAAGTTTCCACCATAAATATTCAGGCACTCTCGTGAAATAAAATAAAAATAAAAAATAAATAAAAAACAGACGAAAATTGTCTTGTAGCCTGCGTTGTGTGTCTCCTGCGTCTCCCCACTTCTTATGTATGCTGATAAACATGTGTTAGGAGTGAAGCGGCGGAGGTTGGGGCATAGAGGAGCGCCGAATGTGGTACGTTTACAAACCGAAAAGAAAGACACAAGAATTCGGAACTGAACTGCTGCTAAGCGGTCAGGCGCCTCACTTTGTACAACTCAAATCCAATGTTGTCAAAATTATCGCTTTTTATGAGCCGCTCACGGGATTTTATCGAAGATCCCCGCGCGCGCTGCACCGGAATTAAGTCTTTAAAAGCTGAAGCCCTTGTTGAGTGCATCGGGCAGCCTGCCTCCCCCATCTCGTCCCACTCCCCTTCTACAGACTCAACCCACTCGCCATGACTCTATGTTAACAGATTTAAGAGCTCCAGGAGACAGGGGAGTCGTACGTAAGTAGTGTTAGGTGAAAAGTGGTCCATGGCTGCCGGGAGCTGGGGGGCTCCTCCATCAGCAGAAAATCAATAGGTGGGGAGCAAGCGGTTCCGACATTCGAGCTTTGCAGCGCCTCCCGTTCAGAAGTTGTTCGCTACTTCGGCCCCGCTCCCGCAGCCGTCTGCTAGTTGTTGTTGTGTACTCAACGGATGAATAGGGTGCTGCCGGAGGAGGACAACCAAGGCGCAAAAATCGAATAAAATGTCCAAATCATCAAACAATAAACTCAAAATGGACTCCTCGTCGTGGAAAGGCAAAGAACTCGCTATCGAGGATGGTAAGTGGGGGCACTGTGCTCCCCACCGAGCCAGTCTCTAGTCGTGCTTCGGCGCACCGGATACAGTCAGAGGCTACCATTTACTAGCGCTTAGCACCGGAGGCACCACAAGACCCGCCTAGCACATGGGTGTGGTCTGACGATCGGTCCTCTCTCTCAGGGCGCATATAGATTCTCTGCAAACGTGTGCAGAAGCGACCACCCCTCCACTTTTACCATCAGTTAACGGAGAAATGGGCGCCAATAAGAGTGTGGTATGGTGGTGGCTTGGTGGGAGCTGTTTTATGTGATTTAGTTAATGAGGATGTAGTCGAAGGGAGGGGAGAATAACAGTTCTGTATGAGCGTTGCCCCCCCCCAATCCCCACCTCTTGCTGGTACTCCACTGATTTGCAGCAATTAAAGTTGCATTTGTGACATGTCACCTTGTCAATTGCGGTGATTTTGGAAGCGTTTTGGAAATTTTCCTCGGCTCAATTTCATAATTATTACCACGGCAGCAACAGGCGCCATTGTTGTGCGCGCCCATATTTAACGCACTCTGCACGCTGACCTTGCAGCGATATTTTAGTCCTGAATTTATTTATTATTGGACAATTTCAGGTGATTTTTTTTACCTTTCGAAATTGGACTTTGAAAAGGGGTGAAATTGAGGTTGCAGACTGTAGTTTCTGTATCTTTTTATTTGTTCTACGGATTTAGGTACAAAATTTGTCAATTTAGTTTTAATCAAGTAATTTTTGAAAGAAAATGAAGATTTCATAAATGATCAATTAGAACAGTCCCAAATTTTAAAAAAAATCAAAATTTACTTTGTCAAGGTCTACTTACAATTTTTAGTACAAATAGGTTCAGCTTTGAATAACTCAGTTAAATTCCAAACATTTCAGTTTTTATCACTTATTTGAAACAATTTCGAAATTAAGAAAAAAATCTCGGTTTCTCTTAAATTACGATGAAATTTAGTAGATTCCATATAAACGTAGCATTCAGCTGCAATTTTATTCAATTCAGCTAATTTTTTTAGCCGTGTTCCTTTCCTACTTTTAAGTACTCCGGAGTAAAAAATTAAAGGAACGCAAAATTTGTTGATATGAGTAAAACCTATGAATTTTCAGTGAGAGCAGGAGTAGTTCCAAGTAAATACGATTAAAATAGTGCAGAAAAGGAACACAGATTTTATATGGTAGTCGGAGCTCAGGTGTCACTCTTTGTACTACCACTCCGTCATGTCGTACACGTCATGGTTGAGTGTCTAGTAGTAAGCTAGCTCGAACCTCGAAGGAAAGAAAGAGAGAAAGAAGTAATATGGACGAAAGCGATCCTTCATCCTTCGACGAGTTGGACCACGAATTCTCAAGTGAAAACTGTAGTAAACGAGAAATTGCTGCCCATATCTGCGTTTGTGAACCTAGAGAGTAAGAAAATTTTGGACCAGGCCTGATCAGCCTTATATAACTGCTACACCGTTTATCGTAGAGCAACATAGTTGTGTAGAAGGTAAGTAGGTTTAAAATCGATATTTTGCATTTGAATCAATCAAAATTCTTATTAACGCTATTTTTTTTCTTTCGTTTCTGATGCATCAAACAATACATAAAAAGTTACATACACAATAATGACCTAGGCCGTATACATTTCCAGATAGTGACGAATCTCTTTTGTAATGTTGATCGTTTTAGAATGTCCTCGTCCTAAACACCCACCCACAGCACCACGTTTATACCTCAAGGTGGAGTGGTATCAAATTGTGGAGAGTCTCCAGTCCTGCAGTCGGAGAGTGCGCGGATGGCCCCGGTGATGAAAGGGCAGGCCATTCTTTGAATTTTTCTTAAATTAGTTATGACAGCCTTAAACGCCGCGTGAGATACCATGGGCCTAACGATAGTGGTGTAGAGGTACATGTATCCAGTACATGGCTTTCAGTTGTAACCCCTGCTATCTGCGTGTCCTGCTCATCAGGCTATCCATGTGATGGTTCCAGTTGAGCTTAATATTTAGCTTCACTCCTAAGTATTTGGCTTGATTTGAAAAGCCTACTCTCTAAAAATGAACCAGTGAAAATTTCACTGGTTCATCCAGTAAACAATAATTTCACTAAAAAACCAGTGTATTTGCGTCTGTTTACTAATTAAACCAGCAAAAAGTTATCTCTAAAAATGAATTAGTAAAAATTTCACTGATTTAACCAGTGAATTTTAATTTCACTGGTTTAACCAGTGAAAAAATATATGTGACTCATATTCTATTATCTCCGCGACTGTGAAGGGTTTTTTTTTTATGTGGAAGACTAGAGCTCAGGGAAAGCCCTTTGTACTGTCGACAATCTTTGCTTTGATGGGGACCGCTTGAGAAAACGACACTCACCTTTTTTCTCTTTTTTACGTAAATTTCACTGATTCAACCAGTGAAATTTCACTGTTTCCTATTGGTTGGCTAAGCAATGGTTCAACCAGTGAATCTTCACTGGAAACCAGTGAATAGTCACTGGTTCGTTTTTAGAGAGTATAGTTCTGCCTGCAAGGATGGGTTCTGCATGTCCCGGCAGTGTTCCTATTCTTGTGTACAGAACCAGAAACGTTTTGACATTTAGTTATACGCTGGAGCACTAGCTTGAGACCAAATCGAGTGCCTACTGCAGGTGCTTCGACATGGTACCTTTTGTTTCTCACGTTAAAAGGATGACATCATCTGTTTAACTTTGGTCATAAAAATTTTGCCCATAGACTAACTCTAGGAGGTCATCACAACAAGGCACCACAGAAGTGGAGATAAAACTCCTCCCTGTGGACGCTTTTGCTATAGTGCCTTCCAATACCCCTCAAGATGAGAGGCCATTAATTTGTGAGTTCTCAGCATAGACTCGACCCAGTCGCAGAAATTGCTACTTAGACTCCGTCTACTTAGAGCCCTAGCTATAGTATCAAAGGATGTATTGTCTATTGTCAAAGGCCCGCTCGACTAAAGATGCCACGAATATTCTATTCGGCCACTTTTTTAATATTCGAATATCGAATACCCAATCCAATAAAAAATAACAGACATACTCAAAATTATATATATTTTAATCAGAAATTACAAAACTTGTAAGTTGTGATGAATAATAAAAAGTTTTTCAGCATTTGTTGAGAGCAAACGATTGCGCTTCTCCTCATAATTAATTACTGCAGTTCCTGGAGCGTTAAAAACATGAAAACCTCGGATTTCAGTTACGGTGAATGAAATTTAAAAATTCAAAATGGAATGTTTAGCTAATAATATATATAAAAAAGTTTACCTATTAAAAAATTGTGATCTTGATTTGAAGGACCGAAATTCAAAATGGCCAATTGTGTTCCGATTTCTATGAAAATCAGTATCTGAGGGTTTTTAAGGAAACAAATAACGAATTTATGTTCAGAACTTATAAATTCAAAATGGTAAGTCTTCCACCTTTTTCAATATATTCAATTAAGTGTTCCTCGGAAGTCCGTACAACATGACAGTACAGTACTGACCAGCTTGTAAAATCTCCTCAACGGTTGCAAGATCATTGTGTGTGACGTGTGTAAGTACTTGTAAGTATGTCTGTGCCTAAAATGTGGGTAAAATGTGTATTAATGCTCCAATATGCGTGGCCTTATATCTGCAAAAATATGTGATTGGGTTTTTACTAGACTTGCAACGAATATTCGGCTATTATTCGGTATTCGGCCTATTCGGCTGCTTTTGTCCTATTCGGCCGAATACCGAATATCTAGATACTATTCGGCCGAATACCGAATACTTAAGTAATATGCTTTGTTGTAATCAGATAATTGGTAAAATGAAAATATTGATTTATTTTTTAATATTGGCCTCGATTGCCGAATCCGGTGGAAGTTAGTGCGGATTTGACTCTTTGCGATTCCCTAATCCGCCGTGTGTATGTAATCGTGAATTCACCAATCGCCGGATTCGCAAATCGAGGCCAATATATTTTTGTTATAATCAACTTAATTACAAAAAATAACAAAAAAACTAATGGATGTCTATGCACTTGAATTATCGTAATTAAAATTTAGAAGTGGTAGATTATGATGCAGAAACACTATTTTTTCAGCATTGTCAGGCAGTAGTTTACTCCTTTTCTTCTCGTAGGCAATCCCAGCTTCTGGGAAAAACGCTCTGAATACACACTACTGCCGACAAATATTTTGCTGCAAGATTTACCAAATAGTACAGTCAATCTGTCGTGAAAAATGGCTGTTTTTGGAAAAAATTACTTCGCCGAATTTTTTTTCATACATCGGTGGGGGGTCATGAAAGAAGTTTAAATCCAAATTTGTGACCTCCCACTCTTTGCAGGTTTTTGGAAAACTCAAAAAGTTTTTTGAAGGCGTTTTTCTCTGAATCAGTGCACTTTAGAAAAAAAGTTTTTAAACAAAAAATGTAGAGGACATTGCCGTCTACAATTAATGTCATTGAGACAATTCTGTACGACTTGAAATGCAAAAAGTAGATGGCGTTAAAGTATCAAAAAAAGTGTTTTTTCGCTTTTTCACACAAAAAACATTTTTTTCCGTTATAATTTAAATGGAAAAATTGTTCCTCTTCAAAATACAAACAACATTTATTCAAACATTTTTTTCTTTCGACATACCGTTTTCGAGCTACAGCTTACCGAAGTATGAAAATTGTACTTTTGTACAAAGCCTAAGTACGGTGCCGTTTGGTGCGTTGCCCACAAGTGATATAACATGCTTGTTTCGACTGATTAACAATTAAACTTAGTAATTACTTTTATTTAAAAAAAATTACAATAAACAATTGATGATTATAATAAATAATTTGATATTTTCAGTGAAATGTTTGGATAATAGTTCAAATTGTCCTAATGCATTGAAATTAAATGATAAATTAATTTAAAAAAATTAATGATAATAATCATAATATTCACAAATTTTTCTTTCCAGTTACGTTAAGGTGACTCAGGTGTATAAAAAAATGCCCTGTACCAATTACATTTTGTGTTTGTTTGACAACGATCGTAATCAATGCTTTTTTCTTGTACACAGTTACATTTTTGATCCAATTTATACGTTTTGATGATATGAAATTTGGAGGAAAAGTTTTATTGCGTGTCACTTTCAGAGAAAAATGCATTCAAAAACTTTTTGAGTTTTCCAAAAACCTGCAAAGAGTGGGGGGTCACAAATTTGGATTTAAGCTTCTTTCATGACCCCTAACGAAGTATGAAAAAAATTTCGGCGGTGTAATTTTTTCAAATCAAAAATACATTTTGACTGTACTAAAACACGGAAATTTATCTTCTTGCTTGCCACCATGTGTATGGATATGGATTGTCATGACGCGTATGTTGGTAATACTTAAATAAAGGTATATTTCTATTGCAACTGAATTTTTTTCTTTCGTGTTGTTATACTGTTCTTTTCTTTCCGTTATATAACAAGATCCCAGGGTTTTTTTAGTTCATCTTTTTAAAAAATTTCCCCAAAGCTCCCGTTTTCGTTCGTCTTCATTCCTCTCCGTTCTTCCTGATGTGGACACTTTCATATGAAGTGTACAACATTGAACTCGTAGACTGAAAGAACGAACGAAAGAGAACGAGGCCATGTGATACAGCCTTAAGCGTGCACGGCGATTCGATGGGAGGAGGAGGAGGAGAAACATACACGTCGATACAAGTTTTCCCGCAACGCGCTGACCGAATACTTTTGCCTAATATTCGGCTATTCGGCCAGAAAGTACACAGAATATTCGGTATTCGGCGTATGGCCGAATATACTATTCGTTGCAAGCCTAGTTTTTACCCATAAATCGCTTAGTTTTTAAGCCATAAAGTTCTTCCAAATAGCATTTTGTAGGTTTTTTTAAGGGCTATAAGCTCATATACTTTAAACTTTCATTCACCCCTTAGTTTTGAAAGGGTTTTAGCTAAAAAGGCTTGAACAAGTTACTAGGGTAGGGCGGGGCTTAAAGGTCCAATTTGACTATTAAGAATTATCCTGTGAAAACACAATCTACTATATCAAAATATACAACAGTAATCAAACAAACAGTTATCGTACCATGTTTAACCAAATTTTTGGTTGAATTATCCCAATAGAAATATGTAATTTTACAATTTTTCTAGACCTTGTCGTCTGTCTCTTTTTGCCCCATGGTAGGGGTAAAAAGGAACAGCTAAGGGGCCAAAAGGTCCAGTATTTAATTTTAATTTTAAAAAGGTTTTATGAAATAATAACAATATTTGATCCAATGAAATTCAAAACTATATTTTTATTTCAAAAGCAAGAGTCATAAGTACTGTAATATTATAACAAATCTTTCTTAAAATTTCTAAATCTTATAAAAAAACAAAAAATATTAAACGTTTTTAAACACAAAAATAAAATCTATTTCTTAAACTTTTTAAACACAAAAATAAAATTCTTCTTTCATTATAATTATAACACAGTAACTTAAGAAACATTTTTTGGTATCTCTATTTTATCTTAATTAGACTCATCGTTCCCTGAATCACAATTATTACAAACAAAGTAAATATAACCTCTCTTTGAAATGCATTTTTCATGGGCCCATTTCTTGCAACGATTGCATTGGATCCAACCTTCACCTGGAACACTGTCACTGTATTTCTCGCAGCAAATCAAACAGAAGTATTCATCATCAGAGCTGGAATCACTGTTAACCTCTTGTAAAATTTTTTTTTTTACTTTCTCAACTTTTTTATTTGGTTTGGTTTTCTTGTTTGTACTTTTAGCCTTTTTCTTTTTTGCGATTTCTTGTTCTTTACGAAGATTTTCTTTCTCTGGTGAATCCGTCAATATCGCAGTTTTACGGCGTTTTCTATTGATAGTTGACTTTCGTGGTCCAGCTTTAGGTAGCGGTCGTACAGCTTCGGGCGAAAAAACTTCCTTTGGATCAACCAATGTTGACATCTGTGCGTCATACGATGTTGATGGCTGCGGGTCCAATGACGTTGATGGCTGCGGCTCCAATGAGGTTGATGGCTGCGGGTCCAATGAGGTTGATGGCTGCGGGTCTAATGACGTTGAAGACTGTGGATTAGGCAACACTGTTGACAAAAGAGCAGACGATGTCGACGACTGTGGCTCATTATTGTCAGTTCCCATGGGGCGATCCGTTACGTAACTGGGTGCAAAATCAGCGTCGTTAAATTTATTTTGGTTGAAGGGAAATATGCCAGTTTTTTCGAATCCACTCATTATGTTTGTTGGTTTCAAAGCTAAAGGTAACGAAGTTCGGACGATTCCAGGGATATCATATATAGTCATTGTTTTTCCAGCATTATTCCGCATCCATGCATCTTGAGCTGAAGACAGATATCTTTTAAAAGGTCCATATACCGATACGTCAAGTGGCTGTAATTTGTGGGAACAATGCGGAGGAAAAGAGAGCATCACTACTCCATTTTCTTTAGCTAGATCTAGTGTTGGTACAGATAAGTGTGAAGAGTGATTGTCTAAAACCAACAGAACAGGTGATTCTTTACTAGGCCTAACATGCTTGATAAAATGCTGCATAAATATGAGAAACTCATCATTAGTAATCCAACCGCTAGAATTTCCAGCACCAATGCAATCAGTAGGACCATCCCGAATGAAATGGTCTTGAAACTTTTTGCGAGGGAAGATGAACATAGGTGGAATCGACGAACCTGTAGCTGAAACCGCTACTAATAGGGTTACATTAGTTCCACGTTCACCTGATGTTACTGAACCAACATTTCGTTTTCCTTTAGCAGCAACTATTTTTGATGGTTTGGTGACAGTCGATACCCCAGTTTCATCTGCATTCCATATAGACGAAGCTGTAAATTTAAATCGGTCCATAACTTCTGATAATTTCGTGTAAAATTCTTGCACATTAGATTTGTTGAACGACGTAGCTCTACAGAGACTTGTTGCTTCAGGTTTTCTAATGGAGAGATTTGTATTTCGTTTCAGAAAAGCAGTCATCCAATCTCTACCGGCCATTTTGTTGGAATGCCATGTTTCTGGTACACTTATTTCATATTTAATGGCACAGTCATAAGCCATGCGTCGAACTTCTTTAGGACCTATCCCGTGGAAAATTTGTGCAAGTTTGAGCAAGTATTCTGTGAGACTGGCTTCTTGTTCTTTATTAAATATCTGCCTAGGAGTACCATAGCCAAATCTCAAATTGACAGGATCATTCTTCATTCGTTTAATAAATCTTGATAATGAAGTTTTATTTAATTCAAAGTCGCGACATACCTGCCTTAATGATTTATTTTCATTGATAACTAAATCTGCTGCACGTTGCATCAACTCGACAGATTTAGTGCCACGATCAGTTTTTCTTTTATAGTTGCGCATTCTGCAACAAAAATAGTTTTTAACAACCAATATATTAATTATGGGGTAAAAAAATTCAATGTGGGTTAAAAGGTCCATATTGGACCTTTTTACCCCAACCGCGTGTAAGTGTTTTTACAGGTTATAAAAAAAATAGCGTTCAAAGTAGCTTAAAACTAATAATAAATCCTGAAAAACATATAAATAACGTATACTAATAAACGATGTTTTGGCACGGTAAACGAAATAACACTGCTCAGAACTAAAAAGAATAATAATGAAAAAATTTACTTACGTTAAAATTTTGAGACGCAGTCATGTATATCCTGCTAGTATCGTCGCTCGACTGCCAACGATGCCTCGATACGCGCGCCGCGACCTTTTTTGTTCACTCGTATACTTAGAAAAAACGATACGTCACTGGTTTTATAGATATATATGGTGGACCTTTATACCCGTGGACCTTTAAGCCCCGCCCTACCCTATTTACGAACATATGCAAACTGTAAACGATAATATCTTACTCAATTTTTATCCAAAAAAAAAAACAACCAAAATTTTCAGAAAAACAAAACCTACGATTCTGTACTCTACAAAATTTTGAGTATCTTTAATAGTTTTTGAGTTATTTTGAAGAAAAGGCAAAATTTTGCAAAATTACAAAAATGATCTCTTAATTTTTTCAAAACTAAGCAGTGTAAAACGGTCAAACTTCTAGAGAATATTACAAGTACATTAATAAAGTGAATTCTGAAGTGGTACCGATTATTTTCAAGGGGGTGGTAATTAGGGGGTGATTTTCACATTTTTTTTTGTCGCCGAAAAAATAGGGACGAACTTTATTTTCGTCATAACTCGCTTAGTTTTTATGCTAGCGAGTTTTATAAAAAAAACAAAAATAAAGTTTTTTTCAAGCACTTTAAAAAAGGTTTTATGAGTTTTCCCGAAAAATGCATAGTGTTTTGTTTATTTCAAGTTGAAACTTTCAATTTTAGCGTTTGACAAATAAGAACCAACCTTCAACAAACTATTACTATTTTTGACGCAAAGTACAAGATATAAAGGAAACCTTCTCAAGAATTGTAGAGAGCTCAGCAAAGTTCAATCTAAGTAACTGACACGAAAACAAAGTATGTGATTGTATCAAAAAGAGGACAACGATTAGGGTGAAATATCAACCTTGACAAATCAAAGCTTAGACAATAATTGTAGACGTAGACAATTTTATCTATTTAAGGAAAATGCTTACTGCAGAAAATAAGAGAAAGGGCGACATCCATAGACGCATCGTCGCATAAAGCCTATTTCGCATTAGTCCCGATTGTAAAGAATCAAGAAATCTCAAGATATTGCAAAGTGAGAATGTATAAAATATTAATCCGCCCAGTACCTACTATGCTACGGGTCTGAAGCTTGGGCATCGACCAAACAAACAGAAAATCATCTCAAAATGTACGAAAGGAAAATCCTAAGAAGAATATTAAGTTCTGTAAGGATTAACCAGAACGAATGGCGCATTAGACCAAACGAAGAGTTGAAGAGATGTATGACGAAATCAATGTAGTTGCATGTATAAAATCGAATAGACTACGATGGCTCGGGCACGTTGTACGAGCTTCTGAAGAAGCAATGCTAGCCAGGATTTTTAATTGTAGACCATCAGGAAGAAGAAGAGTAGGACGACCAGGAAATATGTGGATGGATGACGTGCTAGAAGACATACGCAAACTTCGAATAACAAATTGGAGAGAGCTAGCAAGACGTAGAGACGACTGGAACCCGACTATAAATTTTTTACTGAACATGATCAGGAACCGATCAGGCATCCATGAGGATATCCTGATTTGGACCCGACTAGGTCCCGACTACACTGCAAACCCAAGTGTGTGATTTTAAAACACTCTTCGCGTGTAAAATCATGTAGTCACTTTTTACGCGTTTAAAACGTGTTAATTTTAATACGCGAAAAGTGTGTAAATTTAAAACCCATAATGCGTGTGTTTAAAACACTCCAAATATGTATTGCTTGGAAGCTTTTGAGTGAAGCTTTTTTAGCCTCATTTTGCGGAGAGTAAGCTTAAGCTTAGCTTAAAATCCTTGAAGTAAACTGCAACGACTTGTCCCGATGCCCTTCTGTTACCGACGGACTCTAAAGAGAAGTCGTGAAGCTCTCTGGTCATTGAGCATTTAAATAAAGAATTACAACTGTCGAACTTTTATTTCAGTTACCTTCTCCTGCGTGTTAATATAGTGAAGTGTGTGAAATGACACATAATGTGTGATTTTCACACGTTTAAGACGTAAAACGATAAAACGTTACAATTTATTTAGCGTGTAAAAAATATAATACGCTGAACGTGTGTGATTTTTACACGTATGTCTTTTTATCCGTATTATTTTAACACGGTTTATTCCTAAAACGCTTTATTTTAACACGATTAGCCGAATTTACACGCTTATGAGGTGTGTAGTGTGTTAAATTCACACGGAAAAAATATTCTGGGGTTTGCAGTGTAGATAGGAAAACCTCATTTTCATAAGATGAGGATTTCGTGATCAGGACCCGACTACGTCCCGACTAGGAAAACCTGTGTGCATGCCTTACCTCTGCCTGATCAGGACCCGATATATGTTAAGGGGTTTCCTCAGCTAAATTCTAGTCGTGAAGAAGAGACTTCTAAAGGCCCGAGTCCTACATGGACTGTAGCGCCATTTAAGAAGAAGAAGAGAAATAATCAATAGCTTGGAGATTAGTCGGCGAAGCAGAGTACCTACTATACTCTATTAATATTTTTGGAGACATCAGAGCACCGAGACCAAACTCTTCGAAGCGATGCATATTTTACCGAGACACAAACATAATAGGACAACTTTGACTACCTATGTATACTTTTTAGCCGTAGTGCTCGGTTCATTTCAGGCCAAACGATGATTGTTCTCTTGGCGTTTGTTTCATATTTTTGGGTTTTATCATTATCAGTATGAGTTTAAAAATTTAAACAGATTTTGGATGTTTGATGCAGTTTTGATTATAATTTTGCTAGTGTTCAAATTCGCATAGCATCCAAAACTTTTATGAATTAATGGATGTCTATTTTCATTTCAGTAACTTTTTAATATTTTTACACTCATAATGATGTCTGAGGTTGCATTTGCATTTTTCACATACACTCTCCAACTTGAGTAATAGATTAAATAATTTGATTGAAAAATTCAAAGAAAACGTAAAAGCATTGTATAACCAACGTATTCTATTCTATATTTACCCTCAAACATTGAACTATTTTTCCTTTAAAAAACTCGTTTTCTAAAACTTCCAAATTCCAAATCCAGACGAGAATCAATTTCATAAAATTAACCAAAAAATCAAAAATTAGCACGTATTTCAATTTGCTGCTTGGTCGCACAACAATGGCACGAAACATTCCTGAATTGCCTGCCAAAAAAAAAACCTATTCAGAAATGTTTAAGGGATGTCCAGGTAAACGGATGAGATAACATCCAATTAAATAGACACCTGGACGGGGCTGCTAGTTCCGTTCCATTGTGCCATACCATTTCACAGCATTTAAAGGAAGATTTTTGATTTTTGACTTTGTGCCTCTTTTACGGGCTTACAAGCACCCCGGGAAGGATTTTCGGATTTCGGATTTTGTTTGTTTTGTGTCGTTGCTTACCGTCTTTGTTCGGTTCGGAAATTCCGGTTTGCCTTTTCACTGTTTATCCTGATCACTTCTGTCGCTGTGTGTTAAGAGATCGCCTTAATGAGATTAAATGTTAAGAAAATTCGTTTTTGAAACTTGTCCATCAAATTTGTCATATATATATTTGAAAATGAAATTTTTATGCCAAATAAGGTTTATGGGACACCTGTTAAAAGCCACAAGCAAAGTTGTAATTGAATGAGAAAAAATTCTTCACAGTGTGGAAGATAATAGCTCAGGGAGTGATGGACGTTTGTATAGGTGAATACGTGGCGAGAAGTCAGTATGGAAGCAGTTGGGGGTTGATAGCATCCTTTTTAGCATGGCTTTGTGGAATTTCTTCCATAAAAATTTATTCTTTTCGAACAGGAAGTTCAATATAAATTTTTTCTTCAAACCTTTAATCCCTTTCTGAAGATATTTAAGACCACTCAAATTCGATTTGGGTTTTACTCTACAAAAAGAAGGTAGTCGTCTGCAACATTAAAATTTGTGCGTTTTATCAATTAATAGTAATTGAAGTAATAAATAAAAAATAATACCAAAGGAAGTTACACCTTTTACGGATGCTTTTATTAGGAACAAAATGGTTTTTTCCATAGTATGAAATTTTTTGAAAAAGTACCCCCTTTTTGTAAGACCCAAATGAATTAAAGTGTGTTTTTAAAAACAAATACGAAGCTTAAATTATTATGTTAAGTATTGGATCAAAGTAAACGGTATTTGATGTTATTTTGCTCACTCTTCAAGCCCGTTATCGTTATTTTATCAACATGGATTAATGGCTCAGCAGTCTATAAAAAAATACCATTTTAAATAACGTCTTTTGTAGAGCTCAGAAAAATATATCAAATACTACAAGTATTTAGTTTCTAAATATTTAGGCCGTATACATCAACGATGGTAACCCTTAATCACAAATTTAATATGAAGATCAACATAGCTCACGCCACATAAATTCCAAGATTGGGAGTTTGATAATTTGATAATTATTTGATGTTTAAGCATTTTGGTTGCCTGAGATGGGATTACATCAAGAGACACAATCCTCCATAAGTCCACCCAATTACTGGCTTATGCAGACGACATTGACATTATTGGGAGAACAACAACAGTTGTGCAAGCAGCTTTCATCCATATTGAGCGGGCGGCAGGAAAGCTGGGACTGCACATCAACGAAACCAAACCAAAATGCATGGGGCGCACAATGGTCCCACAATCAAGGTAGAGCAACACGAGTTAGAAGTAGTAAAACCATTTACCTACTTTGGGTCAATAGTAGCAGCCGACAATAGCATGGGACCAGAAATACGCGCACCGCAACAAAGCCTACTATAGTCTGTCAAAGCTCTTTAAATCCAAGCATCTAACCATAACGTCCAAACTTCTACTTTATAAGACGGTCTTACCGGTACTCATATATGCATCCGAGACGTGGTTGCTTAGCAAAAATCACTCTAACCTCTTAGCCGTGTTCGAGAGGAAAGTTCTTCGGACGGACGATTCCGAAGACTATACAACGACGAGACCTCCGAGCGCTATCGCGACTTAGATGTGACGAAAATAAAGCTCGTATGAGCAAAGAGGAACCTGCTCGGTAAGTTCTCTGCGGAAGATCTTTGGGGTTAGAGGGGAAGGATAGTGTAGACCAGGACGCCCAGAGCTTAGAGATGCCAAACTGGATGACGTCGGCTTAGAATCGGGACCAGTAAAGAGAGCAGTTGCGAGAGGCCAGGATCGGATCCCGGTTGTTGAGCCGTGAAAGAAGAAGAAGATATATGACCAAGGCTTTCGACAGAGTCCCATGTTCTGTTAACGAAACCACAAAGCTTTTGGTATTTACTAAGTTCTAAAGAACTAGATTGAGAGTATTTTTTCTGGCGGTGTAATCAAGGTAATGTTGGACGGCGTTCAATATAAACTCCACACCATATCTGGCAGAGTTCTCCTAGGGCTCAATTCGATCACCCGCTCGTTTCCTACTTCCGATAAAAGACTTTTTCTTAATCTTCTTCAACCCGAGTAAAAATAATTAGTTGGTATAGTCAAGCTAAAGCCAAGTACAGAGGTACTTACATGTTTAGAAGCATATATATGCGCCCGTAGCTAGCACTCATAGCGAACAAAATGCCCCCCGTATTATTATGACACGCTCTCGCTATAGGCACAAAAATCTAAAAATGCTTCCGCAATAAAGGTATGCACGCCTCTGTTGTTACGAATGTATTCATAATCGACCATTCCAAACGCCAGTATAGTTTCACTAAGCGGTCCCCCAACTTAGTAGTAACCACGTCTGATGCTGCTTGATCTACGCATCGAATGTTAACCGATCTATGGAGTAAGCACGCTTTACGGTCATGAAGTTAATTGCTCGTTTTCTTCGTCCTATACAATTTCTTAAAGCTCGAATTTTGCTCTCTTTAATATAGAAAAAGTGTGAGCTTCGTTTGAACTATTCCGTGCGTCTTTTATTGATACGTGCCTGTACTTGGCTGCTTGTGGAAAATTAGTGTGATACACTCTTTCCCATAATACATTTTCATATTTCCAAAATCACATTTTTCCACCTTAGGTAAATTCTTTAATGGGTCACACGCGCGAGCTTTTATTTTAACAAATTCATGCAGACCGAACGTTGCAATTTTTCCCCGATCGAGTAAAAATGAAAATAGGTCAGACGGGTGCATCAAATTCTTGAGGCCCGGTGCGTACAAATTGCTGACCCATGGCAATCTACCTAAAGTGGGAATAATGATAATTATACTTAGATGTATAAGATAATTTTGTATAAATAGAGTAAATTGATTAATTAAAATTCAGTCGTTGATAAACAGACGTTTGAGTGGGAAGCCAAGACTTCCTTAGAATACCCCAGGAGTTAAGCTTTAGAGCTGCTCCATTATAATGCGGAGTAAACGCTAGTATAGCTGCTCCATAGGAGTTAATGCCTTAGAGCTGCTCCAGGAAAGTGCAAAGGTATTACATGGCGACCGTGACAGAGAAATCTTCAAAGAAAAACTTCGCGGAGAGAAACATACAAAATTTTTTTTTATATAATTAAACAATAAAAACAATTTTTCTTTTCACTCTTAATGCATAAAAATCTATAATGGGAAAAACACAATCCAAAACCAATGATTAATAATCTTGTTATCGAAGATACAATCGCTATCGAAAACCAAGAAATTACAGTTCTTTTAGCAATACTGGTTGCAATCAAGATTATCGAATTGGCATACAACCTTTATAAGGATCATCGAAGAGGTTTAAGAAAGAAGTACCTTAGCACACCCGCACAATTAAATGTCTAACTAAATGGATACACTTCCCGTGATTAAAGCAGAACTTGAGAGCATCCTTTCAAACTTCAATAAAAGTATAAACCGTCCATATACAGAGAAAACCCTACAGCAGAAGGAAGCTGTAGTTAATAACCTATTTAGCAAAGCTAAAGCACTTGCTGGGGGAAAAACAGACGTGGAAACTGCACTTAAAATAAAACCAATCTACCAGGAAATTAAAAGTTTAACACGAAATATCCTAGAACACATAAGGGCACAACAAACAGAAACGATGTCATTTGATATAAAAACGGCTACGGCCCTGGTACAAACATACAATGGAAACCCAGAAGAAACTGAAGCCTTCATAGAATCAATAGAACTCCTGAATGAGTTAACTCCAACGGATCATAAAAATATTATGATAAAATTTATCAAAACCCGCATTACCGGCAAAGCCAAATACACCATAACGGCTGAGATGAACACAATAAATCAAATAGTAACGAAACTTAGAGTAAAATTTTCAGCAAAACTATCATCAGATGCACTGCTAGCACAACTAAGATCGTGTAAACAAGGTAGTAAAAAATTAACCGACTTCACAGCACAAATGGAAAACCTCTCAGGACAATTAACAAGAGCTTTCATAGCAGAAAAAGTTGCTACGGGCGAAACAGCAGAAAAATTGGCTGAAAAATTTTCAATACAATATTTCGCAGACAATCTAGCAAACTCTGAAACATCGCTTATATTAAAGGCTACCAATCTAAACACGCTCCCAGAAATATCGGCAAAGGCGATAGCAGTGGACAAGACGCACGAGGCCAGCACCAACAGAAGATAACTTGGATAATACATACGCAACCACGCAGCGCATATTGGAAGTATTATCTCCCTCAGAAGTAGCTCAAGTACCTAAACTACTATTTAAAACTATTACCAAAAATAAAAGGCAATCAAGAATTTTTACTCGGACGTACCGTGCCTCATTTGGGTGCCATACTAAGTTTTGACTCTGTGCGTGTCTGTTTGAGGCTTTGCTGCTGATGATACTTTGCCTTATGCCTTCGAAGTGAAGGACTTGTTAGACCTTCATTTCAATCAACAGGGAGATTGAACTCATTCTTGATTGGCGCCGTGAGAATCGTGTTGAGCTCAACGATTCCAATACGAGGTACTGTCTTATATCAAATAAAACCCGCTCCAGCATTCCTTCCGTTTCAAAGTACGGTCTGGATCTAATGACTGATGCATATTTTAAAATTTTAGGCATTAATTGACATTAATAACATTAAGTAAGATTCTGCAATAAATTTGTCACGCATTTGCAATTAGATTTACCACATTACTCGTATATGAATAGTGCCTGAGATCTGTAAAGAAATTCAAATTGTTCCTTAAGCCAAATAACTTGGCTGTAATCTACAGTGTTACCGAAATTAAAAATCTGCTGCCTACATAGAACCCCTTCTCCTCAAAATAAGGCGAGTCCGATCGTCTCACTCTCATAATTTACAGCGGTCCTATGCTTGCACACGAAAGTCAAGAGATCCTTTCATGACTAGAACAACTTGACTGTGGAACAGCCTTCCGCAGTTGGTATTTCCGAAATCATACAACATCCAAGAGTTCAAACGCAAGGCTCGTCGTCTTCTTCTGCTGATCCCTCCAGACTCTTATTAACTTATTGCCTCCTCCCCTACTTTTGGAATTAAGTCTTGTACAACATCACGAACTCATGGTATAAAGAATGACACCTAAGCTTAATTCTGTGACATAAAGATAAAGGCCCCATAGTCACGTCACCCATTGAAAAATGTGAAAACCAATTTTCGTATTCTCGTAGTCACCTGTTGTAGAAAAAGTAACGGTATTTCTATATACATATCCTGTCCGTTATTTTAATTCTAGGATATAAGAATAATGTTAAATCTTCAAAAATATTAAAATAAAACATATTTCTTACCCTTTGTCACTATCCATTTTAAAAAAATGGTAGCGTCACGTACAAATTCCAACTGATAAAAAATGACAAGTTCCAGTGACATTTGCTACAACAAAAGACTTCGAGAATACCACACCTAGTTTTGTCACGTTTTATCTCATTAACTTTTTGTTGTCACTCGACTACGAGAATACCACTTTAAAAGTGACGTGACAAAAAATGTGAGGTGAGAAAAAAAGTCAGGTGACTATGGGAGGGAATAAGAACCAAAACCTTAAAAAACTTTTCAATTGTTTCTGTTCTTGCTATAAATCAAAAGTCTAGTTTGTTTTAAGGGGACTGGCAACTAAAATGGCTAATTTTGTCAATTTTTTATCAATCACTTTAATTTTTTAGTATTTGATAGAGTTTAGGCTCCTCATTAATAATCTGCATTGCAACCCGTAAAAAAAATTGTTTATTGAAAAAAAAAATATTTCGAATAAGTGCAATTTTCAAAATGCTCCTGGGCGCTCAAATTTCAATCGATTTACTTCTTTTTTACACGACTGCCCCAAAAAAAGGAGTGTAATGTGTTTAGGTTTGTTGTGTGTATGTACGTTGTTTTCTACCACCATAACTTCTAAACCCCTGAACGGATTTAGATGACTGGGGTACCGTTAGAATCGTTTAATGAGTCTGAGTACCATAGGCTAGATTAATTTTTAAAAAAACAATATGGCGGCCGTCAGACGCAATTTACATAACGCCCAATTTAATTTTTTTTCTGATTGGGTCAATATGGGTATCAAACGAAAGGTAAATTTGAGACGATTTCAAATATATATAACACTTAATAGATATGTGTTAAATGATCGCGAATTTTAAGCTTAAATAAAATTAAATTACTCAAAACGTCTTTTATTAGCCCATCACCATGAATGGACACTTAAGCAGCGTTCACATTGGCGTGTGCTAGTGGGCTAGTGGTTAGTCCCTGGTTAGTAGGTACTGGCAAGGCTGAGGTTAGTTATAAGTGAGTAGATGTTCAGACGCAGTTCAGTGTAGACAGGTTAGTGTACTAGTTGTGGGTATCAATCAAAACAAAATTTGCTTAACCCAAGTTTCCACTGCTGCCTGCCGCTTTTGAGTATTTCTGTAATCTACAGAATCATTGTCCCACAAACACTCAAAGCCCCTATATAATTCTAAAAACTTAATTGTTTCACTTTCTGCCCACTTCATTTTCAAGTAAAAAAAAAAAAACAAAACAATTTTCAAAAAATCAGAAATCACTTCACAGAAAATCGTAAATTACTTGTCAAATAATCGTTTACTAACCCACGTGTCGTTGTTCGCACGAGGCGAGTTAAGTGGTTAGTTTAGAGAAGTGGAGGATAGTGGGCTAGTAAATAGCCCCCTGGGCTATCTACTAGCAAGGGCACTACTCACCAGGTTAGTGAACTAACCAAGACAGTACACTAGCATAAGTGTTCCAACGAGGCGTGTACTGGCATACCAGTCACTGGCAATAACCAGTAGCCAACACGTACTAACCCTTTGTACTCGCCAATGTGAACGAGGCTTTAATAGTTAAGCCTAGTATGCTGTTGAGGCGAAATTAAAATTCCCCAAAACAAACGCTATGTAACACGACTGCCCCAAAAAGGAGTGTAATGTTTTCAGGATTCATGTATGTATGTTTGTATGTTTCTTTGTTCCACCATAACTTCTAAACGCCTGAACGGATTTAGATCGCTGGAGTACCGTTAGAATCGTTTAGTGAGCCCGAGTAACATAGGCTTTAATTTAAAAAAAAACAGTATGGCGGCCGTCAGACCCAATTTACGTCACACCCGATTTATTTTTTTCTTCTTCTGATCGGGTCAATATGGGTATCAAATGAAAGGTCTCATTGAGACGATTTCTGCCTAATCTATCAGCGTGTCTAAATTTAGATAGAATAAATCAAACTTCGATAACTTTACTTTTGCATTAAAACTGTATCTCAATAGTTGTAAGTGCTATAATAATAAGAAGTAAAATAAAATCACTTAATAAAAACTACATTGGTTTACGAATTATAATCACTAAAATATCATAAAATAAAAAACAAAATAATTAAAAAATTAAAAAACACGACCCCGAATTAAAAAATGAACTAAAAAGTCAAAAACAAGTTTTAAGTACTAATGTAAGACAGAAACAAGGTAGAAGATATTTTATTTATTTTGTTAAGTATCACACAACTATCGTATATGTATAATCTGTATTTTTTCAGTCGGGGTACAGTTTTAATTATACTTATTCTCGTAACATTTTGTACCCCGACTGAAAAAATACAGATTATACATATACGATAGTTGTGTGATACTTAACAAAATAAATAAAATATCTTCTACCTTGTTTCTGTCTTACATTAGTACTTAAAACTTGTTTTTGACTTTTTAGTTCATTTTTTAATTCGGCGTCGTGTTTTTTAATTTTTTAATTATTTTTTTTCAAACTGTTCAGAATTCAATTGTCTTCGAAAATTACGGACGGATTTTTTTTAAATATTAACAAATAAAAGTTATAGCCAATAATGTACAAAAAAACAGAAAAATGCTGAAACAATGCCGGAAAATCGACCTTTTTTTCACTTTATTGTTTATAACTTTTGAAAAAACTGTTGTACTTAAAATTCGTCGGTAATTTTTGAAGACAATTTAATTGTGAACAGTTTGAAAAAAATTAGAAGTAAATCGATTGAAAATTGAGCGGCCAGGAGCATTTTGAAAAACGAATTTAAAGTTTTAATTCAAGCAAAAAAGCGTTCCGTCCATTCGGTCACTGCCGCGCATTATTATTAATTTCATCGACTTTCACAATGAACTTGGGAAAAACTAAAACACAGCATGAAAGAGGAAAGTTAAAAATACATACATAAGTATATGAAAATGCAAAAAAGGAAAAAAATTGATTTTTCAAATTTTCGTCATTTTTCACTTGCCAGTCCCCTTAAAAGCTTAGTTACCTATGGTTACAACGAACTATCAACTAAGTATTAACATCGAAATAAATTTCGGTAGACATCCAACTGCGGTACAATAAGATTTCTCATAATCGATAATTACATAACGATGGACATTGTTCAACAGCTTCCAGACTCCGAGTTCAGCGGATTAAAGCACGCATTTCCACCATAAAAATCATAAAGTGTTCAGCCACTCACAAATATGGCCACATTTCTCCAGCTTAAGACATCACAACTACCTAAAGTCAATTAATCTCGAAGGGACAACCTTAAGTTCATTACCAATCGTTAAGGTCGTGGCTGTGCATAATGATTCTGTCAAAATCGGTGCCGCCTTATGAGACTCCTTTTCGGTTCCCACTCACTGGAACTATTCCCGTCGTCCCGCTGAACTGAAAGGCCCTGGCCGAAGAAGAAGTCAAAAAATTGTTCTCAATGAAAAGGGCTTCCTTAAGGGTGCAGGGGTAGGGTGCGTGTGTATTCAGCGGCATTTCTTCGGACAAAGGGAGTGCATCGCTGGTGGAATGAATGAAGACCGCTGGCATCATCAATGGATAATAGGATCAAGAACCGGATGCACGGGATTTCTGACAAGCGGAGACCCTGTGGCATGAATGAGTTTACGAAATCGAAGGTGCAAGGATCCCTAATGAGCGAGATTGATCGGCTGTCAAATCTGGCAACAATTAAAAGATATCTGCTAACTGAATTCCTCAATAGCCGTGCAGGTTGACGGCGAGGTGACAATACGTGCCAAGAGATTAGGAATGACGCAGCAGTTTCGCCTCAATCGATCGCTAATGTCTCGGAATGACCTCGGCTTGTTGTTCTTAGGCTGATTTTTAGTTGGTGATAGGTTTGGCATGGACTTTTAAATTGGGCTTTAATTGGGGCTTGTAATCCTCCTCCCAGGCTGCAATGTACCCAGGCGTTGGTGTACATTTATCTTATTTAAGGTAATGACTTTCAATATGCAGGAATGTTTACTGAATTGCTTTTCATATCAAATCCAATTGGGCGACAATTTGAAAGTCTAAACAGTGAATCTAAATAGTGGTGTATAGTAAGTAATTTTTTTTATTCATTGCACCTGGAACGATGACTTTGCAGTATGATAGTAAAATGTTACTTTCAGTCTGCCACTGTAGTTTGGTTGGTTAAGAACAGAACAATGTACAAATTTCAAATCTATATGATCCGAGAGGACGAATTGAAAGAGTTAAGAAATATATGAGGATAAAATAATAAGAAGAAGCACATTAGAACCTCCATTACCCACTAGACGTCGGGACTAGAGTGCGACAGATATGAAAGAAATTGTTAGCAATAGATGGATTCTATTGGAATGGACTTTAAAGAACACAATGACGATTTTTGTATGTGAAAAAACCAAGCCTAGAAATCACCTTTAGTACTACCAGTCCGTCATCTCTTTTAGACCACGGTGTAATATCTAGAAGCAAGTTTGATTCGAAGGTTAGAATAAAATAAAATAGGATAGGTTAGGGGTTGGGAGGGTACTCGAGCAAATGTCGATAAACCTTACGATTAAACTCTACGATGTGATACGAGTTTGGAACTACTAAGTATGGAAAATTGTTCCACAACCGTGTTGTTCTTTTATATGTACATAAGATCACCGATTGATAGCGCGGTTATATACGTCTAAATACGGGATATATACGTCTAAACGTCAAATGTTGCTTGCTTCCGTTTTGACATTTCTTATCATGAGCTCATTACAAATTGAGCCATGAACATATACCCAGTCGAGCAACATCGTAAGGGTTATTCTAGCGCTGGAAATGAGCGTTAAAAAATGGGCATCGTGCAACCAGATCGGTGGTAAATGTGACAGAACCAATGCGTTTTCGTAAAGTTCGTTCCATCGAAAACATTAGCGGTATGTAATAGTAATAGTGTGACCGAGATGCGACTCGTCGATCTCTATTCACCATCGCGCTCAGGAACTGCAAATTTCACGGAGCTCTTTGCAGCAAAATTCGACAAAGGGCTTGAATTTGCACGTTTACAAGGCTCAATTGATTCAGGAACTGAAGCCTACGGACTATTTGAAGCGTCGCCAAATGGATGCGTAAGCCGACAATGGATGTCAACTTTACACAGAACATCATCTTCAGGGATGAGGCGCACTTTTACAATCAGAATTGTTTCATCTGAGCTGATGAGAATCGAAGAATTATGTTATACATTCACGAAAAGCCGATATTTGGTACGGCGTAGTTATCGGGACGTACTTCTTCGAAAATGAAGCCGACCGAGCTGTCACCAGGAATAACATACGCTATCGCTCCATGATTACTGGCGGATCATCTATTGTCCCACTGTCGTCGGTGTTCCTGTGACCCGTTACCTACGGGAGAATGATCCGGTACCTTCTGGTCAAGTAAAAGATTGCCGACGAGTTTCTGGGTAATCTAGTAAGATCAGTACTATCATTCTCATTCTACAGCTCAGATTCCGTAGCCTCAGGGTCCCATTCATTCGTCCATTTTTCGAGTGAGGATTGCACACAAAGCCCAGCTCCAAGACATATGCCGTTTTTGGGAATTGGCATACTCTGGATTTGATATTTATTTTGTAAGCACTGGTATATAGAGCTAGCGCGTAATGTGCGGCTTCAAGTTCGATATCTTGCCGAAAGTCTGCTTACAGACATACTAGCCTTATTTCTTAGGCCTCCAATTCCAGTTTTGAGTCCAACACAAAGCCAAGGTTCTTTGCTGGTGGAGATAGGCTTAGGGATCATCGTAGGTAGAATTGGGGATTTTTGTTCTATTGTTAAAAAGCCGTAAGTAAGTTTTGTTGAAAATAAGACAGTAATTCATTTTCCATCCATCCAATAGCGCTACAGCCTAAATCGAGCCTTAGTCTCCTCTAGAGCATTTCTCCAAATTTGACAGCTCCTTGCAGCAGTCCCGGATGTTGAGCATTGCCTCTGCGTTAGCCGTCACAGACTCTATCCATCTCCTCCTGGTCTGTCTACTAGTGCTGCACACTAGACGAGACGAGACGAGATTTGGCCCAGTCTCGTCTCGGTCTCGAAAAAATCGGTATTTGCAGGTCTCGTCTCGATCTCGTCTCGAAAAGTCTCGAATTTTACTATCAATAATACAAATTGCTCAGTCTTTTGTTTTTCGAGAAATATCAATATGTGCCATATTAATGAAATTGTATACAAACATTCCTTATATTTCCAAGCTAGTCACTTCCCAGACGTAGACACGTAAATCTGCCTTTTGCAGTGGCACCAGGGCGGGGTAGAGGGGATCAATGAATCGAAAGTTAATTTCTAATTTGTGTAGAGTTACATTTGCGTAGAGTCCGTTCCAAAAGAGAACAGGTATTTTACAGTCATTTCATTTCATTTCATTTCAACGCATTTCATTTTAAATGCCTTGAAATGAAATGAAATGACAGTAAAATACCTCTTCTCTTTTGGAATGGACGCTGCATTTAAATGCTTATGGAATGTGTACTCTTTGCCTTGTCTCCGCAGCCTGCTCAAGCCATGTATTGGTGCCGAATGTTGTGCTCGTCAAAGAGCGCAGGGTGAAGATACTGAAATAGTTGGTGTCGATACGATTTCAATATAACGATTTAATTTCGAGACCTCGAGATGTCTCGCCAGATCTCGAATGGTAGTTTCGGTCTCGTATCGATTTTTAATCTGGAGGTCTCGTCTCGATCTCGTCTCGAAGATCGAGACGAGACGATTTCGAGACAAGTCTCGTCTCGTGTACAGCACTACTGTCTACTGGTCTATTTGCGAAATTTCTGCTACCATAAGCCATTTGGGAGCTAGTCTTATTTTGTTAGTTTTTATAAAAGTTGAAAGTTCTGGGTCGTCAAAATTGTCATACGACTCCTTGGTCATAGTCCAAGTCTCGCTAACATAGCACAGTACTGGTCGTATTACTGTTTTGTACAGTGAAAGTCTAGTTTTTCTGTGCAAAAATCTTGAATGCAATATTTGTACAGTTTTCTTTATCACCAATTCTAGTGCCATGTTGAAAAGCATTGTCCATCCCCATCCCATTGTCTAAGACCTTGTCGCACTTCGAACTCTTCTGTTACTGCATTTTGGATCCTTATTTTTGCCATTGAGCTATTCGTCGCTCTTCGTATTTTCTTTCACTAATCGTTTATTTCTTCGTATATTATAAGATAATTCCCACCGCTGCCACCATTTTTTTTAGATTTATGAGTTTAATTTATTAATAAAAAGATTGATTTATGGATTGAACAATATTGAATTTATTTCCCCTTGGAATCTTCTTCTTTACGCTCCTTTAATCCCTCGTGGGACATAGGGCGGAAACAGTTGCCCTCCAGCGGACTCTGTTTTGCGCGACAGCTTGGCTCTGACCAGGATTTCCCAGTCGTTGCGGCCTCTGCTAATAGGGTTCTCCTCCATGTTGTTCTAGGTCTTCCGACTCGACGGGTTTCTTGCGGATTCCACTCAAGGTCCTGTTTGGCTAGATTCTCGTTATCGCGTCGCAGGGTGTAGCCAATCCAATTCCCCTTCAAATAATTAACAAAAATTGCCTTGCAAACCTGATTCGAAATTTATAATTACTAGTAGGGACGCCCGTTACCGAAATTCGGTCACCAAAAAAATAACTAAATAAAATTCACCCTTTGTTCGAATTTAAATTCGGCTACGTCCACGCCGTTGACTTGGCATTTCGAAAATAAAACGCAAAAAAAATACAAACAAATTATTAATAAGCAATAAAAACAAAAAACTACAAAATAAAATTAAAAGAAAATCACTTAAAGCATCAAAATTAAAATATTGAAAAAAATAACACAAAAGAGTATAAAAAAAATGCACGCACAAAGTGACCGAGTTTTTTTATGTCAGTTAAGCCGCCAAAAATCCACACAAACGATAGTTTCTCTATTTCTCATTCGCTTCACTGAAACGGCGTTTGTGTCAATCGTAGGCTACTCAGCTCTACGTTGATGCTCACAAAAAAATTCAAATTTTCCAACGGCTTTTTCAAATTCGAAAAATTAAAATCACTATAACTTTTTTATTCGTGAATAGATTTCGTTCAAGTTCCTTATTACAAAACTATTCCATAAAAAGAACATTTTCTGAAAATTTAAACGAAATCGGTCCACGAACAAAAAAGCCTTAGCGTGTACAAACTTTTAATATATAAGATTCCTAAGTCAACAAGTTCCCCCTTATTATGGTTGTCACTTCACCATAGTGAGAAATGTCACCTTTAAAATCAAATGAGAAAAATCTCACTTAGAAACATCAAGTGAGAAAAATTGTCACTGAATTTGCCGTTTCTTGATATCGGTGACAACTGTAATTCGCCTTATTTCAATGAAATGTTACTTTTTTAGAGAACCATAATTTTTGTCTCATTTCGCCATTTGTCACCATAAGTGACGACCATAATAAGGCTGATTGCAAAGTTGCTTGGCATGTAACCATTTAATTGTGAAAAAGTCCTGCGCCATTCGAAAGATATTATTTTCATATACAACAAAATTACTAATTCACATTACACACCACATTGAATACTTTCCAACTGTGAAGGCATTGTGTTTTTAATAAATACGCCAACTATTGTAGTAAACTGTATTTTATTAGGAAATTCAACAAAGCTTGTTTGACACCTTACAAAGAACTGCCAGCGAGCTGACTTGATAATCGACTGCGCTTACATATTATTAGCTGAACATGATGCTGAATTGGGTGTGCGTTCAGCATCCATGTTACAGTGTGAATTTATAATTTAATTAAATTTACTTGTTCAAAAAATCTTAATTTGTTTTTATTTTTCAGTTTGTATTTTCCAAACAAAAATTGGTGAAGTATGTTGCGCTTGTTACGATTGCACGAATCAAGAAGAAGCAACTAACACCCAAGTAATTTAGATATGAACCTGAAACATTCAAAACATTAAATAAAATCACCAAAAATTAATTTTCACTTATTTTTATTTTATATTTTCACGTACTTAAATCAAAAAAAAATAGAAAGAAAGAAAATTACATATTGTGCGTAACGTGTACAAAGTGAACTTAAATTTTAGTTTTAAAATTAACAACAAAAATGGAAATTAACTTTTTAAACTGCGTCGGGATTATCTTAAAATGCAGTTTCATATTATTTTTACAATTATTGACGCTTATTTGCAACTATTATTCCTTATTTAGCTTAAATATTTATATTTACACGAAAAGAAATCATTAATTTTTTTTTATTATTTACAATTTAGACCAGTCCCGCAAGTAAGGTAAAAAACTGCAGGCATCAAGGCGGCGAATTTAAACTGTATAAGTGGAGAAATGCTTGGGGATAAAGTTTGTTTTTGTAAGTCACAACCATCTACATTACATATATAGTTGATATCATGGGGTATATATATTAATTAATAAGTAAAATTTTGAAGTAAATCGTAGTGCAATTATTGATTTTATTTAAAAATTACCCAAAAGAGACTGGTCTAAATGTAAATTTTGTCAAAAAAAAACGTAGAATAAAGAAACAGAACAATGAAATTTTGTGACATAATATTTTTTTAAAAAAAAGGTAAAAATTACACTCGTACAACATACAAGCTTACTTCTAGAATTTTTTTGTTTGTTCTTTTACAAAGTACTTATTCTCTTCCTTCCTCTGTCCTACTTAACTGTTTTGTAAGTTGTTGTTAATATAATACAAAAAGATGGGCATTTTATTTTTGTTTTTTGCTTTTTTTTCTTTAAATATAATTTTTTTTATTTATACTTTATAGCGTCACACAACAATTCAAATTTAAAATTTGGCTATAAATCACATTTTTACAACTAATTGCTGGGAACTATAACCTACATATTTTTTTCTTTATTTTCAAATTGAGAGTTGATTGACTTTACAATAGTAATACAACATTATTTTTTTTTTAAATAAATTCGTTTTCTTTTTTTTTATTAATTGTTTTTTGTTGGTTTGTGGGTCAGATTAATGTTGCTTTTTGTTTTTGTGATGATTTTGATCAGAATTTGAGGTGATCAAAGAAAACATAAAATACATGAGCAAAAACAACAAATCACAAGGGTAATATGATATACGTAATTAAATTTGGGAAAACGGTGTACATTCTTCAACAATTACATAATCATATTTGCAAAAAAGGTGGCAAAAAGAATACACGGTCTATAGAGTTATCGCACTGTTAGACACAGGATATAAGGTCTAACATCGTATCTGCTAGACTAAATCCATTCGTAAAAAAGTCCTGGGAGATTATCAATACGGTTTCGATAAGAATTGGTCCATAATTTCTAAAAGTTTTGGTTAGTGTTGCTAATATGGGTCAACTGTATGCAGATTTCATACAAGCACATAAATCCACTGATATAGAAGGCTAATGGTATGTATCAACATCAGAACTCATCTTCTGATAGGCTCAAGCTAGTTTGTCAAAATAACTTGGCTTAAAATTTACTCGAAGGCTGGCATGCAAAAAGAATATGGAAAGAAAAATTGATAGCGCCTTTTTCTTTAAATTTATTTTTATCGTTTTATATTAACTCCGTTTGTTACATGTATAAATCCGGTGAATGTTGTGTGATTGCTCTAGATGATTCTATAGCCTTGACTGCATTTGAGCCGACCCTTCTTTCTATACTCCCTACTAAGCAATCACGTTGAAATTGTCCTTCATGGCCATTCAAATTAGGTAGAATTGAACGCTGTCGAATCTGAATCGCCTTTGCGGATATACCAGGCCACAAGTTTATCACCCGTCCTTTTTCTTATTTTTATAAAAACTTCGCTTGGTCTCGTTCAATTCACACACAAATAGCTTGATTAAGTTAGATTTTCATTCTGAATCCCACGATGTCTGTCTAGAGTTTTAAAACTCAAACCATAGACAGACCACCTATGATACCAACTCCACAAAGCCACGAGAGGATTCGACATGCCTAATAAACACTGTAAAACACTGTACAAACCAATTTATATCCATAATAGCCTCAGAAAACATGATGGCCTGACCTGCCTCCTCTTCAATCTGCCTTGAAGAAAATTACCCAAATGAAATTAAGAGAAGTGCAGTCATATACTGGCTTACGTGGACTACATACACATCATTGGAAGAAAATCAAGGGCTTTACATACAGGTTGCTTTCAGCTGATCCACGCATAGTGTTGCGACACTCGTGTAAAAAAATGGGAGAACTTCTATCGCAGTAGCGGATGTGTTAGTAGTGCCGCGGCATCAGGTGTCAAATATCAAAAAAATCGTCGCGACATTTAGTTCAGAAGATGACACTTTTGCGACATTCACGTCGCGACATTAAATGCCATGACATCACTGACATCGTGTGAACGAGGCTTTAGTGCCGTGATAGCAAATGTCGAGCACTTTCATGATGATAAATGCCACGGCATCAGTGTCACCGTGTGAACGTGGCTTAACTTTAGACTGTGCCGATTAATAACTACAACACTTCAACAAACAACATAAAAAATGAAACTCCCTTCTACAATTTCCGAACTAATAGTATATCATAGAATTGAAACTCATTTCCTTTAGCAATCCTGGTGACAACTTAACCTAATCTATTTTCTACTTACACTTTCGAACTAATATAAGCTTACTGCTTAGTCATTGCACTTCGATGAGAAGTTCCTAACATATTTTTGCAACAGATTAGCTACTTGCTTTATGAAACAACAAAATAACACTAATTAACAGAAAATAAACAAAGTCTGAACTTGACAAAACCATAAACAAATTCAGATAAAACTATAAGCGGTTTTAAATATGTATGTGCAGTTTGGCATTATGCTTGCAAAAGTAAGACCAATCCAGGGAACTGGCAGCACTGAAGAAGGAGATTCCATCCATCCAATGGCGCTACAGCTCAAATCAAGCCTTGGCCTCCTCTAGGGCATTTCTCCACGTTTGTCTATCCATCTCCTCCTGGGTCTACCTACTGGTCTATTTTCTGAAATTTGTGATATCATAAGCCGTTTTGGGATGCGATTGTCCTCCATCCTTACTACGTGACCGGCTAGTCTTAAGAGCCAACTTGGCATGGCATAAGCGCATATGCCAAGTGCCTATGTCAAGTTCGGAAACAGAACTTGTTATGAAGGTAGCTACGCTTGACATAACACGGTATAAAAGCTTTCGTTAAACATTCGTTAAACATAATGAATTCGACTTGGGTCGAACTTGACATGACATTAGGAAAAGCAAGGTTATGTTTATTGCTGTTTATTGTTAGAGTAAGTGATTTTTGTTCATATACATACATATATATATAAATCAAAATTAAATTTCACTTTCACAGCGCAGATTTTACAACAACTTTATGTCGCTTATGTTATGCATAGGCGGTAATATGTTTTGATTGACATAATGCTGACTTTCGATATTTTTTGACGTTTTGACATATGCGCTTAGTATGGCGGGCCTTTAGTCTGTTAATTTTGAGTTAAGTTGAGAATTCTGGGTCGTCAAAAATTTCATACAACTCGCTGTTGTATCTCCTTCTCCATATTCCATCCTCTCTGGTTGGGCGTATTATGCACCTGAGGACTTTTCTCAAACCTGTTGACTCGTTCCTCTATGTCCTGGGTCACAGTCCAAGTCTCTCTGCCATAGCACAGTACTGGTCGTATTACTGTTTTGTAGAGTGAGAGTTTCGTTTTTCTGTGCACAAATATTGAGTGCAGTATTTGTTTTTGGGCATAAAAGACTCTATTAGCCAGTAGTATTCGTCGAGTTATATCTTCTTTTTCTTCGTTTCTTTTTGTAATTGTAGACCCAAGGTAGACTGTTTTATCGACTACTTCTAGATTGTGTTCGTCGATAGTTCTATTTCTTCCCATTCTAAATCTTCGAGCTCTGGATTGTGGTATCACCTTTGTTTGCTGAAGAAGGAGACTAGAAGGGCATTAAAAGGCAATGAGGTCCAACAACTTCACCATGGAAAGGATATGGTCTAGCTCCAAAAAATGATATCCTGGGACCCTGTCTCCAAAATTGGGCTCTTTCGTGATCCAAAGAGAGGATGTAGGAGAAACTGGTAGAAACTAATAACATCTTGATTGAAGCTCTTCAGTTATTCGAAATCAAATGAACCGAAGCTGAATCGTGATAAGGATGATGGGATGGTGACAATGAACAGACATCGTCCTACTACTTCCGGTTACTTAGCCAAGGGTACTGGGGATAAAACCCAGTCGGCCGAGGCTAAGTAGGAATTCAAAATAATAAACTTTTTTCCAAGTTTTGACAGTTCACGTTGATTTTGAGAAGTTAAAACTAAAAAGTTGAAAAGTGCCTTTAAAATAATCTCGTGTTTTAAAAAACAGTTTAAAGAAGCCAGTAAATAAAGTTAGAGGATAGAATATCTAAAATAAAAGTGACTAAAATAAATACATCTTATCAACTAACTCAATACTAATAATTAAGAGTGGGAAAATACCCAACAATTGGCGACCCCGAAGCCCCAGAGAAGGGCGAGAAGGAACTGTCCGAAGAGGAGGTCTGGATGAAGTACCACAAGTAGCCGAGGAGGGGTATTCTGAACGCTATTTCTAGTAGACGAATAAAAAAGATAGAAGAGGACTATTGGGTTTCTAAGTACTGAAGCAAATTTTTTCAGACCGGTCAGCCTAACATCTTTTCTGTTAAAAGAAATGGTGAGGGCACTTCGTTAAAGAATATAAGTAGAAACCAGCATTCATATCAGGCTGGCAAGTGTGCGCGAACAGCACTACTTCAACTGTGTACCAGCAGTAGTGTTGAATACGCCCATAATCATACGACCACCTATAAGCAAGTATGCGCGCTTTTAAAAATTTTATAACGTATTTAAAAGTCACTGGTACACATTTAATGACAAAAGTTATTTCGAAACTATTATCTTAGAATGTTTTTGGATTTTAAGCATTGTAGAAATGTGCCCAGAATAAATACATACTTTGTGAATTGTTTTCATGTGTACAGTACATTTGAAGGAATGCTAACGGATCCGCTGAAGCACATCACTCGCAAGTGGTAAGAATGTTAGCTGGTTAGCTCCAATATATTTAACAAATTTACCATAGCTAATTGAATTTCAATTACATTTGACGACGGAATTTCCGCCCTTTTGTAATTTGTAGTGAAGAATTTTGTTAGTTCATTGATTTAACATCAATTGCTTTGAAACCCTAAATCAAGAAAAGAAAAACGGGTGCCGAATGAATGTGCATAAAGCATAAACACCGCGGTGTAACATTTCTTAATATAAAAGCCGTAGTGACCAGAGGCTATTTGCTGGTCAAAGCCATATACAAAGTTCAGAACAATAAGTTAATCTTTTGAAGCTTTTGCTTTGAATTTGACCGAATATTTTTGGTTATGTGCAAAGTTCAGCAAAGTCAGCGTCTCCATTATGCATTGAATCAAAATCATCTCATGGGTCACTATCCTTCAGCAATTCATCTATGGTGATCTAAGCATCTTCTTGGAACTTCTGCCGTATACATCATAATCTTCTGACTCGGGTCGATTTCAGCTTTTCTACTTCATCGAGCTCTTTTTAACCGGAAATTCCTTTAACAATGTTATTGATGTAAAATCTTAGAATATGTTTGATTTTAAAACAATGTAAAAACCTTGTTTGTATGAAAGCAGTTAAAAAATCGGTGGAGAGTACATGATGCCTTGAAATGACTAATCTTAGAGTAATTTTGAATAATCTGTCCTGATTTCTATATGTTGCAAAGTAGTTTAACAACAAATGAAATGGTTTTAAATTTAGTAAACGAATTCATTAATTTGTCAAATTTATTTTCAAGAACAAAATTTAAAAGTAAAAAAAAACATATTACTGGACTAACTTCAGCAGAAAGAACTAAAACCAACATTATCTGACCACGAAACATTATCAATATTGTATTCATAAATAAAATCAGGCTATTTTTATTAAGTTGTGACAAACTAACCTTTCAGCTTAGGTACTGTAATTATAATAATAATAATCATAATTAATAATAATAATAATAAGTTTTTTTGTTTTTATTTAATCTATAGAAAAATGTTAAGCTATTGCGGGATTCTTCTTCATTGTTTCTCTTTTGCTCCAAAAAGTGCTAACTTTAATTTTTTTTTGTTTTATAATTAATATTTACAAATTTTAAATTACTTATTAAACAGGGTGCCTTTTAAAGGCGTTTTTTTATTGAATGCAGCTGGAATTACTGCCGTAATTCATCCTCCATTCTACACCGTTTTCGTCCAGGCTCACCTAAATCTAAGCTTTCCGAATCACTATCAACTGTTTCACTACAATCACCGTCGCCATCGCCTAATTCTTCCTGTTTTCTTTTTGCTGTTGCCATTTCAGCAGCATGCTTTTTACGCCATTTTGTTCTTCTATTTTGAAACCAAACCTGAAAATATATAATGAAGAAAAAAATTGTATTTATTAATGAAATTTTGAAATGATAAATTTAAGAGGTTTATAGTAATATAAGAATAAATCAATTTTGGTGATTGCAGAGCTTATAAGGTAGAGAGTTGAAATCTAAAGTTTGTGATGCCGCCGCACAGTGGTGCCAAATGTCGAAAAGGTGGCCATCCCTAAAATCGATCTAAGGTAATAGAAACAGCGTTTTATAATGGTCAAACTTGCATGGAAGGCCCTCGGGAGCCATTGTTACGTGATTGTGTGGCACACAAGGGCCTCGGCGCGGTACATAGTGAAACGGGTTTTTTGTGTTAACAGTGACCTGGAATCTTTTGAAATGGCTTCTGTTAACGAAAGTAAGTACTATTAAACGTTATTTCATATTGACAATCAATTTTCTTAATTATTTTAGTAATGTACCATTCAAAACAAGTTTTTTATAACTTTCCGTTGTAAACGTCAATGTTTAAAATTACATTACTCAAAAGTCTTACGACATTCCAACCTCTAACAAGTTTTGTCGCATTCTTGGAATCTTTCTCTATAATTTGGAAGTTTCAAAAGTTGCCCTAGTTTGCCCCGATTTGTTTAATTTAAATAAAATTTCATAAAATTCTGACCATTTTATAAGAACTTTGTCCGCCATATTGGATCCGCCATTTTGTTTTTTAAATTTTGAGTAGCAATTCGTAATCAGCAAACTCGAAATACTCTTCATACCAAATTTCATATAAATCTGATAACTTTATAAAAATTTTGTCCGCCATATTGGATCCGCCATTTTGTTTTTTTATTTTGAGTGAAGATTCGTAATCAGCGATCTCAAAATACTATTTGTACGTAATTTCATACAACTTGACTTTGAAAAGTAAAGGCCCTTCGCTTAAATATTGGCGGATCAGAACAAAGTTGTACGCGTGCAGGGTCATCTACTGATTGTGTCCAAAGTAATTGAAGTAATTTTTCAAGTAGTAGTCGTTTGCTGTCGGCGAATGAAGGAATGCAGACAATAATATACGCAAAAATCGTTACTCCGGCCAGTTACGAAGTACTTGCTGTGATTCGAACTGAAGATCGCGCGCCGTTGTTCCTTGGCTAAATTTCCAGACTGGTGCAACGTTATGAAAAGTGTTTAGAAGTGAACGGTGACTTAGAAGTGACTTAAACTAATACCTTAAATATGAACTTTTTCTGAAGAATATGTACATTATTTTAATGACCACACGGCCTTTACTTTTCGAATTTGTTTCGTATATATTCCTAACTTTTATAAATGACCAGTTTTCACACCTCGCTAATCCACTTCACAACTTTGCTGACGACGGTATTCTACGTTACCCTACTCAAGAACGTCCCAGACCTTGTCCATTTGATCGTGAGCTCATGTCTAACTCTATACATTGGGGCATTCAACTCATTCTTGACAAGGGCCGTAGGAATCTTGCCGAATTTCAACCACTTGAATAAAGTAGTAGCCATGACAAAAATTTATCGGGGTTTTCATAGCTACTGTTCCACTGAAGTTAATGCACTCATGCATGCCAGCAATGTCACTTGGCTCACTCCCGGGTTTTTTTTCTTGTACACTATACGATCTATGTAGAAGTTCGTTTATAAGTAGACTTGACTCTGGAACAATCTTCCAGTCAGTACTCCCGAACTCGTACTTCATCATAAAGTTTATCGCCTTTTGCTAGATCACCCCAGATCCCTACCCTAACCTATACTTTTCTATCTTTTACTATAAGCTTATACTTTGCACTATGACGGTGAACGACACGAATGGACTGTTAGTACCAAAGTACTGTAGCAATTGTTTAAAAAGGCGTCTCTAGGAATATATATTGATAAATAATAGGCTGTATCGAAGTAATGAAAAAACAGTGAAACTAGAGCTACCTAAAACAATTCGCAGGAAAGTCGCACAACAGCTGAACACGAGAATTTAGGTATCGAGAAAACTATTGAAAACTTATTGGAAAAATAATTTTATGCCATAAATGTTAAAATAAGATTTCGGGTAAATGGACTGGCTTGAATGGAGAGCAATCTGTAAATCCAAGGCCCCTATTCTCATAGTAACCTCACATTTTTTGTCACGTAACTTTTTAAAGTGGTATTCTCATAGTCGACTTGCAAGGAAAAATTTAATGAGATAAAATGTGACAAATTTAGGTGTGGTATTCTCGAAGTGATTTTTTGTAGCAAATGTCACTGAAAATTGCCTTTTTTTATCACTTGGAATTTGTAGGTGACGCTACGATTTATTTAAAATGGATAGTGACAAAGGGTAAGAAATATGTTTTATTTTAATATTTTTGATGATTTAACATTATTCTTATATCCTAGAATTAAAATGACGGACAGGATATGTAAATAGAATATATCATATGTATATAGAAATACCGTCACTTTTTCTACAACAGGTGACTACGAGAATACGAAAATTGGTTCGTCACATTTTGTAATGGGTGACGTGACTATGGGAATAGGGGCCCAATTCTTGACAAATTGGACCAGCTGGGCCAGTATATCGGCAATAACGCGAGGGATGTTGGCTGCCAAAAGGTGCAAAGTCTGTGGTCTATCGACGTAGACTAGCGACTTCACGTGATCATGCAGGCGAATTCACATGTCCATTACACGAAATTCTGCGCTCATCGAATGTTTCCTGCTATAAATTGATTGTGTCGCCGTGTGGCATGTTGTGCCGTCTTGCGTGATACCAAAACTTTTCCACATTAACGTTCTTCAATTCGGGAACGAAAAAGTCAGTAATCCATTATTTTTCAAGAAATATAAACCAATGATTCCAACAGCCCACGAAGCACACCAAATGATGAGTTTCGACGTCTCAATAATGGATTTTGAATTTTCTCCACTCCAAACCGGGCAATTTTTTTCGTTGATGTATCCTTTCAACCACAAATGAGTCTCATCGCAGAAAAAAATTTGCGGTGAAAACGAGGATGAAGGGCAACCTTGTTTCCGCCCCGTTCGAAAAAGAACCTCTCACCCCATTTATAACTAAAAATTGATCGGTCTTCAGTAGACAGCAAGCAAGCTAGAAGAACGCAACAACCGGAGATTATATCTAGGATGATGTTTATGATAAAATCTCATTCGCATAAAATCCAAAAAAATGAATGACTTTACACGCCATTTACCAGGTGTAAAATTTCGAATTCCGAATGCGTCATCTGCAGCTTTTTCCGCAAAATTACATTAATAATGCTGTAGATCGATGTAAAAGAATTGGTTGGGTGTGTCGCTTTGAAACTTTGTTTACAAGCAAGAGTTTAAAATGCTGGAGTGTGCTTTACGCTAAGATTGAGCTGTAAATTAAAGTAGAAATAGGAACGAGAGATCCAGCGAAAAATAGAGTGAAAGTTGAACACTGGTTGATTCTTAATTCGAGATATTGAAAATCCTCGTTGATGTTTACGGATTTTAGAGTTAGGATAGAAATTTTCTCGAAAATTTAGAGGTGATACTCCAAAACAAAATAGAATTTGGTCACTATGAATATGAGTTTTATTAAATGCAATCTAATGTCTATTGAAGATAGTGCAGTTACCTCAAAACACTTAATGCAAAAATATTTGATAAAGAAAAAAAGAAGCACAGAAGAAAAATTGATTCCCGATAATCCTAGAATGTCCGCCAATACCGCAATTTCTTGAATAACAAACACAGAAATGCAATTCTTTCAATAATTCCCCAGAATAAGATTAACTTTAATCCCAGATATAATTTATTAAAGTCAGAGTCCTTGTCTTTCACCCAAAAGCAGTAGCATCTGGAGGCATTCCTAAAACACGAGGGAAAGAAAAAAAAACAATTTGTAAAGGGGATGAGTAACAATTTTCATTCAGTTTGTGGGATTTGCACCCTTTTTTCTCCAGTTGAAATATGTGCATGCGAATGGTTTTATATAAAAATCCCTACTCATTGGCATATTTTATAGATCATACAAGTAGCAGCAACAACAACAACAACAAAAAAGATGTGTATGTCACCGGAGGGAGAGTTTACCTGCAGCAATGCATCACTTTCTTCAAACTGTGTACAGACAGCAAGCTGCCATCGTTGATTATCCTATCCAAAATCTGTTTATGATAGCCTTCATTATGTATAATTATTCTGTACGTAAAATTATCTTTGAAAGTTTCCACTCCACCTTTTTTGTCATGAACTGTACTTATATAGATCATTAAGGATGGTTTTCATAGCCATTATTCGAGGCCACAGATGTTCCGGCAGGGAGAGAGAGTCTTCATTTCATCAAAGTCCCTGCAACCCTACGGGGCCGTGGGGAAGTGGTGGTGTGGCCATACAAAAAGGATCATCCTTACAGCAACAACAACAACAACCAACAGACTGTTTTCGTAGCAGCAGCAGCAGAGAGAGAAGGAGCATGGAGTAGAGGAAACCCACACAACGCAAGTGCCTTGTTCCGTGGGGCAATCTGTTGCAAGCCTTTTTGGGGTAGGAACGAACGCACTATAACAGCTTGTGCAAATCTGTGTTAATGGCCATCCTCTGCCTGGAGGAGGCCAAGTGCTGCATTGCTGTGTCCTGATGGACAAGTTCATTGTGGATATAAAAGTGTTTCCAAGGAGATTTCTTTAACAGGATTCGACATAATTTTAAAGGACTTACTTTTTTGGAATTTCAATTGAACCAAATTAAGGACGATTTCGTTGTTCATCGCCTTGCGCTAATTGCGAAACAAAATGTATGTGGAAAGGAAAAAAATCCAAATGGAAGTAATTTGATAGCGATTTGCTGACACTTGGTGCTGCAGTTTTTTGCCTTGTTAGAGAGTAATTAACATTAAGAAGGATGTATTGAGTTGAGGATATGCTATTTTATGGAAATATCAAGTTACCAATAAACCGACGCGGGTTTCTTAACACATTGACCGCTAGAAACTTGCAATGCAGCAAAAAACATTTTTATTTTAAACAATTCAACAAAATTTTGACCATTAGAGGCTAAGGCTTTCAGCTAACGCCCCAGAAGTTCGGATTCGACTATGGTCCCAAGTAAGAACTTAAAGAGAGTTGGAATTTACCATCCAAGACGTTGGAACTTATAAAGGAGCCAAGATTCATTCGAAGCATATAACTTTGTCATAGCCATCACTGTAAACTCAAGTATTTACTTTCTAAACACTTAAAGCGTTTAAACCGTTGTAGACGAATTAAAAACACTTAGCGGCGTTTAATGAGTAAACACTTAAGTGTTTAATTAGTAAACGTTTGTAGCGTGTTTTTGGTTATGAATAATAAAAATTTTGTTGATCGAACTATTAATGAATATTATATTAAAACATAATACTATCATTGCAAAAGTGAAAAAAAAACAAAAAAAATAAAAAAAAAAAAGAAAAAAAAAATTCAACCCGAGTGCCGTTTTTCCAAGCAGTCCCCCGACTAAGTACAAACCTCTTCCAATATAGCTTGACTTCCGTGATAGAACGAGATGCGCTTTACTGAATATGCTAAATGGTACCCTTGGCGGATATTAGCATAATTGCGTGAAATATGGGTCGCTCATATTTTTTCCCGTTTTATTAATACAAATCTCAGCTTTTGAAAGTGTTTTATTTCAAAACGCTTAAAACGTTTTATTTTGACGTCACCCATTTGATTAACATTTAAGTGTTTTAAAAGTGTCGACAATGTTAATATTAATATTGTTTTATTTCAAAACGCTTAAAACTTTTTATTTTGACGTCACCCATTTGATTAATCAAATGGGTGACGTCAAAATAAAAAGTTTTAAGCGTTTTGAAATAAAACACTTCTAAAACCTTAGATTTGTAGTGATGCTGATAATTTTAAATTCTTAATATTTAAGCAGCTTTATGGTTTTATTTTCATATTAAAAAAATACCTGTCAACAAAGGCGTAAAAATTTCAGGATAAACTAAGTTAAATAAATGAAAACAACAAATGAAGTAAAAAAAGGCCAAAAAATTAAGAATAGGTATATTCTAAAATAATTTTGAATGTAATTTTGGTTACTTTTTTTACTTCTGTTTTTTACTCAAATAACAACAATTGCATTTTTTTGGCCATTTTGAAAAAAACAATTTAAGATTTTTTATCAAATCTCGTAGAGAATTTTGGGACCTTTAATTTAAAAAAAATAAAGTTCAGTTTTGTTAACATGAGCTCGAGATCTAAAACTTTTTGTATTTTGGCCAATTGTTAATTAACAAATACATATTTTGAGCTATAATTTGGACTGTATCATGTTGAATTGAAACCTATTCATTTCATGTGATATATTCAAAAAAAATTTAAGTTTTATAGAAACTTATTTTCACGCATTATAGTATAAGTATTGTTAATTAAGTGATTTTTTTGGTTTTTTCATAAATCTTACTTGCAAAATGCAATAACTTCCCTGTTTCTTAAAATTCTAGTTCTTTTGTATGATAAAAAAATTACCCGATAAAATTAATGTTTTTATTTTTTTTATTTCTGAAAAAAGTACCTCTAAATGGATCACCCAGTATTTCATTTTTAGAGAGACACATCCCAACCCCTAAACACTTTACCGTTTAAAAATAAAACGCTAGGGCGTTAAGTTTCCCATAAGTGTTTTATCATAACTAGGTGTTTACCTTCCCAAATGTTTAATTGGCGAATAAGTGTTTTACTTTTAAACACTTATGCTTAGGTTAGAATTTTTTGGTAAACACCTTACGCGTTTAATTTCTGTTAAATGCTTTAAGTGTTTAAGAATCAAACACGTTAGCGTTTAGATTTTGTGCATTAATCGCTTCTACTGTTTTAGAAGTAAGCACTTCCCACCATTAAATACTTTATCGTTTTGAAATAAAACACTAGAGCGTTTTATTTCTAAACACCTGCTAAACACTTGAATTTACAGTGCAAACTCAGCACATCACCACGAGAAATCGCCACCAAGAAAGTTTAACTAACAGAAAGACAGACTAGATCAAGGCCTTGGAGGACGAGGAAAAAAGAATATAGCTCAAGGAATACTAGAGGCGAAGATTACCTCCAAATGCAAAATGGAACGTGTCGTCAAATTCAGCTACTATAAAGCCGCTGAGAAAGTATTAGGGTTTTAAGAGAACAACGTCAGGAGAGAATGGAATAATCCAAAACCGGGAAAGATATATATCCTCAGCAGAAGTACAAATGCACGCTGATTAGTTAAGTGCTAAAAGAAACCCTTCAACTATCTTAGCTCAGCTCAGGAATCAAAATTTGTACCACTAGTCCGTCATTTCGTTGGTCACGTTATGGTGCTAAGTCGTAAGCTTTGTACGATGGATACAATAACTTTGGGGTTATGAGCAGCAGGATGTTGAAAGAGATGACAATGAGCCTGATGACTGGGAGCTCAAATATGCCTCCCAAAAGTTGCTATATATGGAACTCTAGTTTGACTGGAGCGAATTCGAGCAGTATTAGAGCCTTCGCTGAGAGATAAGCAGGCTAGATTCGGCCTGGTGAGCTGCGCGTACCAAATAAATACGTTTCGCATAATTTCGGAATAATTAATCGAACGATAAACGCCGCTGTACATGTCCTTGGTAGATTTTGGGAGAAAAACGATATTTGACAGCGGCTGGTATAGAAATAGATAGGCGCGCCAAATAACCTTGCGTGGCCTGGGGCAAAAATATGATTGGGGCGCCTTTAGGGAGAATGAAATTTCATAAAATGTACTAAAAAAATTTTTATATTTTTTAAAATTTGTGATAAGAATAACACTGTAAAAAATTTCTGTGGTAATTTTACAAAAAAAATACTGGAAGTTTTATTCACAAGCAGTTTTGTAAATTTGCAATCATATATATTAATAGGCAAACAAAAAGTTTGTAAACGCTAAGGCTTTTTTGTTCGTGAACTGATTTCGTTAAAATTTTCATAGAAAAAAAGGAATAGTTTTGTAATAAGGAATTTGAACGAAATCGACTCACGAATAAAAAAGTTATAGCGATTTTAATTTTTCGAATTTGAAAAAGCCGTTGGAAAATTTGAATTTTTTTGTGAGCGTCAACGTAGAGCTGAGTAGCCTACGATTGACACAAACGCCGTTTCAGTGAAGTGAATGAGAAACAGAGAAAACAATCGTTTGTGTGGATTTTTGGCGGCATAACTGACATCAAAAAACTCACTTACTTTATGCGTGCATTTTTTTTTATTCTCTTTTTTGTATTATTGTGCTGCCGTTCGTTTTTTTTGGCGAGTGAAGTCAAGTGCAAAGTGATAGAATGCTTTCATTAGCTGCGATCCATTGGGCGATTTTTTCTACTCGCAAGTACTTCCGGGTACATCACCAATGGAACACGATTTTTGACAATTACCAGTAAAATGTATCTGCCCCAAAACAAGAGCAAGGGTAGTTAGTCCCAATGGATCGAAGCTATTATTAGATTTGAATTTAAAGAGGCAACTTGCGACGCTATTTTTTCAATATTTTAATTTTGATTTAATCGATTTATTTAGTGTTTCTTTTAGTTTTATTTAGTAGTTTTTTGTTGTTGTTTATTATTTATTATTTCACCTTCAACAACCTTTTCCTTCAAAGTATACGCATTAACCTATACTTTTTTTCAAAATTAGAAAGCTTGGAGAGTTTCCTACGAATGCTTAGGTGGGTCTATTATACAATTGGCTCTATTTATTTGTAGTGCTTTTTCACCTATGATTATGTCGAAAAGTACCAAATAAGGCAAATTTTAACATCAAAATTGCTTAGAACTTCAAGAGTAAAGGCCGTAGCATAAAAATTGTCTGTAGATTCATTGGAAATAAATAATTTTTTTTTAATTTTTTTTTAATAAGAAAATTTAAATTGAATTTAAGTTCAAACAAATCGTGAATTTTATTTAATTATTTATTTTTTTTGGTGACCGAATTTCGGTAACAGGCTTTCCTACTAGTATATATTATTAAGAATATTCCTAATCCACTTTATGCATTTTTACCAACCAGTAATTACCAGTAAATATACATTATTTGTGGGATGTAAAAATACAATCAGTATTGGAACTTTTACTTCATAGTTTTGTAAATTTCCAAAACTTTTGTGTTCTAACATTTTACCAGAGAGGAACAGGGAAAAACGTATAACTCAAGATTCCCGCCTTGTGCCATTGTGCTTGGCCCTGTTTGAAATATTTTCTACCGCCAAATTTTATTCCCAGTTTACCCACTCCTTATACATAAAAAATAGCATTTTGCTCACCATGCCTTGTTAAGCATGTACTTGAGGCAATGTTTATCAAAATTTCTTGGATGTTACAATATCTGCCCAGACCCTGATCAAAGTCAAAGGTCTGGCCTTAACTTAAAAACAATTGGGTATATATGCTTAGTATTCCATTGTTGCCTGTGAATTATATCCATGAGAGGAAAAAGTTAAACCTTACATTCCAATAACCAATTTGTAATTTTACTGAAAATATATGTTCTAAAATTACGCCTCTTACTGTAAAATTACAGTACAGTGTTAGGATTTTTTTAGTACATAACATTGATAAATATACTAATACCCTAGACACACAGAGGTTGAAATCAAGTAGATTTTATTTTAATTTCAAGTTGAAATTACAAAAGTGACACACAGAGATTTTGAAAATTTGGCTAATTTCACGTGTCAAAATTGATGTGCATGCATATCTTATTATCAAATCTTTTACAAAATAATTTAGTGAAACTATTAAGTTTTTAAGAAATTTTATATAACAGCCAGAAGCGTGCTTTGAATAAAGAAAAACAAAAACATTTAATGAGAGAAAAGCAATGAACATTTTTGCTTAACTTTTTTTTAATAGATGTCTCTGTTCTATGTAAATAGTGAAACTTTAGTATATTTGGAACGATGATTACGTATTTTTTATGTAATTTCGCGAACTCGGTCGTTTTTTCCGGATTTCGAAGTTGAAATTAGCAAAATACTTAATTTCAACCTCAGTGTGTCTAGGGTATAAGAAATATTGTAATTTTCCTACGTAAACGATTTAGAAAAATACTCAACATTGTGTAAAATTACGTCACATTCAAGTAAGCAAAATTTACTTTCTGCAGTATTGGAGATTCTCAATTTCTTTATGTGAAGTTACAAAATTTATAGTAAAACTACAATAATTGTGTAGTAAATTAGTATTTCATTTTGCGATTTGAAATTTTACTGCACATTTGCACTGTGAATTTACATTTATTTTTTACAGTGAAGTTCATTAATTTTAATTTAGAGCGCTGTATGATTAGGTTTCATACTCTAGGATGCTGCCCGCTTGACGTTCAGAACGCGGGCGATTTTAAGTTTTTTGCATGTTACAATCTATTTTCGGGGTCCCTTTGACATTGGGCCCGGGGCAATCCGTCCCAGTGAAATGAAAGGGATAACCCAGAGTCAGATGGCGTACCTATCTTGAGGGCTTTTGCTACTATGTGCAGTAAGGTTGATCACCATCATCAAAAATAATTGCAATAAGACATAATAAAACTCCAATCTCAGCACTGATTTCCGCTAGTACCCATCTTGATACGGATGTTGACTGTCAGAAACTGGTAAGACTGCTTTATTCGAGCTACTCACAGCTTTCGTCATAGCCTTTGTAACAGCTCTTGTCACAGCTGTTTTAGCATCTATCGCAGCTCCAACATAATCAGACCCTTAGATAATGTGTTAGAAGATACCCCATTAATTTTTAAATGAATCTGGAGAATGAATATTTTTAGAGTTATTTTAAGACTCCACACCCGGACGTAATTATGACGAAAATTCATTATTTATTGCGAATATGAACCTCATAATTAGGAAAGCCGATTAGGCAAATTTTGGTTAATCGATTACGAAAAATCAAAAGAAGGCCATCTGTCGGTCTATAGATTGTTTTGATTTATTCTCATGAACGACCTACACTCACTCACTACACTACCACTTGTTAAAACGTTTAAAACATAATGAAGTATTTAAACGGGTGGGGATTGCCGTGTATCGACGCTATTAGAACATGTCTAATTCAACTGCTAAATAGTTCTATTAAAATCATATCTTGTGTTACTCTGGTGAGCTAGAATTAAAAAAAATAGCTTCCTCCCAAATAAATGATAATAGTAGCTTTAAGGTAAAATAAATTATTTAAAGCTTTGTTTTGCATAAATATTTTTACAAGTTACAAAAATTACAAGAAAAGTGATATTTTACCATATAATCTTGGATATGTCACCTTATTATTTTTGGAGTATGCAACAATAGAGAAACTTTGAATAAGTGCGCTCCCTTTCGATAAGGCTATGTTACTCATGGGTGGGTATGCTTCTGCGGGAGCGGATACTGGCATGATGAATATCTGTTCTACTATACATACGTTACACTAACCACATGAAGGATGTGATATTACAATGTAATGTATATGTTAAAATATTCAGATTTTAAAACAAGTTTTAGTTCAAAATTATGTGAAAAATATTAAAATATGGACACAGACACAGAATTTGCAACAGTTGTCGCTTTTTTAACAGATAATGCAATTTTCTTGTGCAGGCTTTCTTCAAATAAGTGAAGATTTTACATATACACAATATAACTTCAACAAGTCCCGAATCTTATTTTTGGATGACTTGGAGAATTGTGTAACGTTACCTACTATAAATAACGCTAATTGATAAAACTTGCTGATTATGCAAAGGTAGTTTAATACCCTAGACACACTGAGATTGAAATTAGGTATTTTGTTAATTTCAACGTCGAAATAAAAAAAAACGACCGATTTCGACTGACATCTAGTTGGCGAAATTACATTAAAAATACTTAATAATCGTTCGAAATCTACTAAAGTTTCGCTCTTTACGTAGAACAGAGACATCTATTAAAAAAAAGTTAAGCAAAAAATGTTCATTGACATTTCATTTTTCTGTTGAAAACCAAATAAAAAATGAATGTTTTTGCTTTTCTCTCTTAAATGTTTTTGCTTTTTTTTTACTCAAAGCACGCTTCTAGCTGTTATATATATACTAGTATCGCCCATTGGTCGAAATTCGACCCTCTCTCCCTACTCTTCCCCCAATCCGTTCCTTTAAAGTTTGACGTCTACGCATTTCAAATAACTCAGTAATAATTTAATTGAACTATTACCACTTTTTAATTTCTCTATCAGTTCTAAACAAAAACAAAAAAAATTGTTTTAAAAAAGTGTAATTAAAAACTACATTATCATCTAAAATCGCATTTTTGAACAAAACTTTCTTCATTTAAAAAACACCATCGCTTACCGTGATATTTTGATATTAATTCCAACATAGGCGGAACGACGCTGACATGCAATCGCACTACGGCAAGAAAAGTGGCACAACTCAAAAATTGGCTGTTTTGAGTTGTTGCCGCCAGGTGACTGTTGGCACTTTTCTTGCCGTACTGCCAGAGTATATGCATTTATTTCTAATCTAATTTGTTGAAAAAAAAACAAAAACAAACAAAATTTTGAAATGCCAATTTGATTTATTTAAAGCGTAGTGAAAAGGAAGTACGGCAAACTTTCGCTAAGCAATCTAGGCTCATGAAATTTAGTCTATTCACAAACCTTAATAATAAATTTTTATATTAGCCTGTTTATATGCTAACCGTAATTTCTACCTTATATTGTTGTTGTCCTTTTATCATTTTATATTGGGAAATGCAATACTCATTTCTGAGTGACAGAATTGAGATAAATGAATAATTCTTGTTTTGTGCACACCTTTACGACTCCGACTTCCATATAAAACCAGTTTGAGGAAAATGGGTTTAGTGGAAGTCGGATAAAGTGCTGTACAAAAAAAGTGCTTGCGTATTAATATATAGAGATTTCTTCAAAACTTAATAGTTTCACTAAATTATTATTATTATTTTGATAATAACACATGCATGCAGATCCATTTTGACACTTGAAATTAGCCAAATTTTCAAAATCTCTGTGTGTCACTTTTTTAATTTCAACTCGAAATTAAAATAAAATCTACTAGATTTCAACATCTGTGTGTCTAGGGTATTACACTAAATTATCACGCAACAAATTTTCTATTCTTAAGAATTAAAAAAATAAATAAATGTTCCTAAAAGTATGCAAAATTCAAAAAAATTGATTTCATAAGTATGCAAAAAAAATTTAACCGGTCCACAGAGACGCTACGTTGTTAATAGATTAGATAACCTTCTTGTTGCCCAATCGACAGAATATATGTTTAAATGCTTTCTTCGAGTACATTTGTAAAATAACTGCGCAGCTGAGATGTAATAATATGATTTTGTAATTCTTTTGATAAATTATGTGGCTAAGGAAAAAATAACGGTATGAGTGTATGTTCTTCACAGTGAGTGAGTGTTCTTCACCAATTGCAATGCAAAACTTTGTTTTTGGGTTATTATGGTATCGATAATACGAAATACGATATACGAAATACGAAAATACGAAAATTTTAAGAATCATACGAGGACCAATTTGTCTGGAGAGAATGAAGAATCAGATGTAATAACGAATTAAAACAAATCGACAACGACTTCATTGGACTAGACACATTGATTGAACGGCAAGAGCAGCAAGGAGGTCTTCCCTGGCAGTGTCGAGAAAAGGTGGACGGATACGGTTGCTGCAGATGTTTCCATATACCTGAATAGAACTTCAGCTAGGAGTTGAGACTACTGAATAGGTCAATGCTAGGGTTGGAGTTATTGGAAGAAAAAGAGAACTTTCTAGAGACGAATTATATAGCGATGTGATATCTTTTAGAAAAAATCCAATAGACTACATACGTCACATTTTTTTTAATTAAACAACTGCAATGCAGTTTCCATCAACCAACTAACTCGCAGGCAACTCTTTTTAGTATGTAAATTTATCACTAACTTACCATTAGATCAAAAACAAAAAACAATTACTGTCACCATAAAATTTCCGATATGTCATATTCAGCATCTTGATAGCTTTGAAAAATGAAACGCTCCTCCTGCAAGTGCAATTCTTAATTTGTTTCAATCGAGATATCGCGCGAATTCAAATTGGTCAATAGTGGACAAAAACAGCACTTTTTATCCAAAAACAGCAAAGGAGACAGCCCAGCACAAAACCAGCAGCACATCCGGCACACGGCAAGGAGCCCAGAAAAAGCTTATAAGCCCAACCTATACTACACCTCCTGCCTCCTGCAATGGGTATGCAAATCTGCCGTTCTGTCTCCATCAATACATCACCGATATTGTATATCGGCCTTCATATGCTCGAATGGCCCACAATCGCATAAGGGACGCCCAGGGAAAAAAAGAAACGAAACGAAACAAAAGAGGGTTCGGTCCGTCGGAGGAGGAAAAAATGCATTTCAGACAAATTGAAAGCCATAATTTTTGCATACGTGTTCAATATTACCATGTGATGTATGTAGGTATCAGAATGGCATTGGTATCAAGGGTACACATTCGTGCATGCGAGCCTTGGACAGGAGATATCCAATCGCACACAAGGTCTGAGTATGTTTATGGATGATATGCGGATGATCTATGACATTTGGCATGCACAGAAATCCCTACCGAGATGTGATGTATGTCCATACGTAACGGGCCAATGGTGGAACAAAATCACAGAGGGTCATAAAGCTTGAGTCCCCCCATCAGGCCACCCCTCGGCAGGCGTGCTGGGGGTGTGTGTGTATATGTCTGCTCAGCCCTGCCGGCAATTATAGTTCCGCAATCAAATCCCGCTCAAGAAACATTTAATCCTGACAATTTTGCTCCAACAATTTATCAAAATTATCTAACAAGCAAATCTTGCGACTTGATTTACTCGCTGGAGGACCGAATCGAAATAGAATCCAACCCTTCCCTTCTTGCACGGAGTCCCGCAGCACCAGGGCTTAATTATACTTGTTATCCCTGTCAAGATCATTTGGGTCCATTTGCATCTAAGTTTGGAGCTTGAGTCCTTGTGTCTAACTCTGTGGCTGGCTTCTGTGTGGGTGTGTGTATGCGTACATTTTGAGCCATTTTCGGGGGTAGCACGACACTTAGCTTATCCGTGCATCATTAATCATGGTCCTCTTTATTTCGTGGTTAGGCTTGTGTTGGAATAAATGTTTCTCTGCATCTCATTTGAGTTATTTAACGAGCAAAATTATATTGGAATGGAAAAAAATGTTAATTGGCATTCAAGTGAATATTATTGAAAGTAGTTGAAACTTGGTGATTATTCAGAGCCCAATTTGGAGAAGGAAGTAAGTAGTTGATGAGCATTAACTGCAAAAAGACTTTTGTACTGTCGACGGTTCTTTCATTGAATACAATGTTGGAGAGCAAGCTCTAGTCGGCAAAATAGTAGAGAGAAAAGTGAAAGAACTGACAACGCCAACATGCGGTTTGTTATTCCACCAAAAAGTTATCGCCGGGAATTTTTTGCACCAAGAGAAGGAAAGAATTAAAGAAGGTTATCAACGTCGGAACAATGGGAAAGCGAAGGACCATGCCACAGAGTGGATTAGAACCACGGATCTTTGCGATGGTAGCTGGGCGCTTTAACTCGTAGGCTACCAAAGCCGGCAGAAGATCTTAAATTAAAAAATATAAGAATCCAGTTCAAAATAGGAATAGGAACCTTTCTTCATCTTTCAAGTCTGTTACAATTCGTTAGGCATCTGGGCCTTTCGAGCTATACATATAACCGGCAATGTTCCTAGCATAACGATAAGCGCAACCCTGCAGCAGAAATCAGTAGGATAATTCTACTCGGAAACAAATTGTTTTTCGCACATCGTAATTGCTGAGATCTCGAGGAATACATCGAAAGACGAAGTTTACACTATATACGACACTTATTCGCCCTGTTATATGCTACGGGAGTGAAACATGGACGCTCACACAAAGGAGAGAGGATGCTAAATTCCTTTGAAAGGAAGATTTTGAGAAGCCTAATAGGTCATCTTTCTGAGGAAGGGACATGGAGAATCAAATATAACAGCGAGTTATATCAAATCTATGACGACCTAGACTTAGTGACGTTCATAAAACTCAATAGACTTGGTTGGGCTGGACAGGTCGAGCACATGCCCGAAGACAGAGCAGCAAAGATGGTCTTCACTGGCATCATCGAAGAAGAAAGACGCGTAGGCAGCCCGAGGAAAAGGAGGAAGGATGCGGTTGTTGTAGATGCGGAGACATTACTCCACATATCGAACTGGAGAACTTCGGCCAGAAATCGAGAAGACTGGAGGCCAAGGCTCGAGTCGGGCTGTAGCGCCATTGGAAGAAGAAGAAGAAGACGTTCGTTGCTTCGAATTTTGGCGAGACTTGAAGATGTTCTCTCACAAAGGGCAAACCGTTCACCAATTGCTGGCTGCTGATCGTCAAGTCAGGTTAACTTTCTCCCATGCTCTGTTAAACCTGGTGAAAGAAGAGGATGATTTCGTATCCAAAATCATAATAAGCGATGAAGCCCATTTCGACTAAAGTGGTTATGTGAATAAGCAAAATTTATGTTTCTGGGGCACGGAAACTCCACATGAAATGTACGAGGACCCCAACACCACTGCTGACTGCTGCTAACTGGTCAGCGCTACACACATATATTAAACGAATTTTTCCACAAGTTGCTGAATTGGGTCTCGAGCATTGCTGGATCCATTAGGACGTAGTAACCACTCACAGAGCTTGGGCAACGATGGATATTTTGAAACAGCAATTCCCGAGCCGTGTGATCTCCCGTTTTGGCGATTTGAACTGGCCGGTCAGATCGTCAAATCTGACGGCGCACAGTGGGGCAAATAGCTCATTTTTTGGACAAACGATAATTCCCAAGCCTGGAATTAAGGAAACTTAAAAAATTTTTTTTAAACTATTCGTTATAAAATTGCCCAAATTTTTAAGTTTCAAAATTAAAGATGCCTAATCCAATATGGCGGGCATAGATTTTGTAAGTAAATTAAAATTTTATCAGAAGATTCTTTAAAATTATAAAAAATTGTTACTTGGGGGTTTTTTTGGACACCAAAAATTAATTAATAATAATTAATTTCAATAATATTAAAGAATCTTTTCATAAAATTTTATTTTACTTGCAAAATTTATGTCCGCCATATTGGATCAGCCATCTTTAATTTTGAAATTTAAAAATTTGGCTCGATAGAATTGAAGGCAATTTTATTACGAATAGTTTAAAATTTTTTTTTAAGTTTCCTTAATTCCAGGCTTGGGAATTATCGTTTGTCCAAAAAATGAGCTATTTGCCCCACTGTACAGCGCTAGACTTTTTCCTCTTTGGGGCTTTTTGAAATCTCGCATTTACCACAAAACACAAACCTTGCATGTCTAAAAAGACAGTATTGACGAAGAAATCACCAATTTGTGCCGTAAAACGAGCACAAATGTGCATTAATTGAGAATTATTTGGCCCAATTTACACTAGTATTCCTTCAGCAGTAGCAGAACCGGGTTTTTTATGAAAGAGGTATAGAAAAGACAAGAGGGTAGTGCAGTAACATGTTCACCAGAAAATTTCGACGTGAAAGCTTAACACATACACAATGGGCTTGTGCTCACTCTCTAACTCTTAACGCGGCCCAGTTGGGAACAGAATGCATTCAGAATGGATTCAGAATTGATTCCAGTACATTGGAAGTGATTCCACTTTAGATTCAAAGGCATGTAGAGAACCGATTCTTTTTACTTTGGGATGTCATAGGACGGAACCAATTCATTCCTCTCTGCATTCCCTAAAATTGGTTCGGAATTGATTCTTTAGAATTGATTGGAAATTTTTTTACGCTTAGCAGCGAACTGGGAATACATTCGATTCCCTTCTGCATTCTCCAGAATCAGAAAAGGAATCAATTGGTTCCTTCGGAATGTATTCTGAATCAATTCTTCTGGAATGGGTACTTCTTTTCCCAATTGGGGGGTAGCAAAATTATCGACACGCGCACAGATATCTCCGTATAAAGATGAGAAAGTTACTTATGCGATGAAAGAATACCAGATTAACTTGTAAAACCGGTTCTACTGCAGGTGAAGGAATACTAGTGTAGATACCCGATGTAGAATGTTGGGGGCAGCGCCGGCCCTAGGGTAGAGCGAGTGGAGCGGTCGCTCTAGGCGTCACGTGGCAAGGGGCGCCAAATTGAATGCGAAAAATAATTTCGAGGGAAAATAAAATTTTGATGACAACTTTGCAATCAAAGTTAATTTAATTTTGGAAAAATTTGGTTATTAAAATTTATTAAACACCAGCTTTCGCTCGCAATCTCGTCCGCGACGATTTTGCCGTCCCGGGAAAATTTGGCGCCTGTACAGAACTTTGCCTATAATATTTTCCCCAAAAAGCGCCAAAATAGGTCATTCATTTCCAAAATTTGGCGCCCACTATGCAACTCAAAAATTCACACTTTGGGGCCCCTAAAAAAATTTAATAAATACATTCCGGCTTGAGACGAACATCGGCAACATTAAAAATGTTTATGTTATGTTTTTATCGTAGCGACACTACTAACACTGATTTGATCCTCAAAAGGGCCGCTGCTGTTTTTCATTTTCGTATTTCATCGTTTCGCGTTGACGCCCTGCTGCACAGATACCGCCCGCACGGCACTGAAAATACAAAAATGTGCATAACATACAGGGTGTTTCAGACCTAAATGCTATCCCCGAAAATCGGACCAAAAAGAAAAGAGTTGCCTATAGTATACAATCACATAGTGTTGAGCCGGAGGCAGTACATTTGTCTCTTACATGATGTAAATTGTACTGAGGCCTCAGTTTTTTTAAATGTCCCGGTTCAAAAATAATGTCCTACTGGTATATGAGCGTGTATCAAGATAAATGAAGCGAGGTGTGATTGTAAATTACTTAGTGGAAAGACATTTCTTCCTTCTTTTGCCTCAGTAAAATTTCCAATGTGAATTGCGGCGAGGTGAGATTGTAAACACGAACTGGATGGAGACATTTCTTACATTTTTCGAGGGAGTGAGGTTTTTTCCTGAAGAGACAATTCTTACATTTTTTGAGGGAGTGAAATTTTGTGCTGGAGAGACATTTCTTGCTTTTTTGGCAGTAGCAGAATTTCCAACTTGAAATTACGCGAGGTGGGATTTCAAAATATAAATATATGGCCACGGACAACTAATTAGAAACAGTTTCATAAAAATTGCATTTATACAGTTTTTATGTAGGAATCAAATTAAAGAATTCCCACCACCTCCTCTTAATTTTTTTTAAATATATAATGATTGAAGGAAATCAATAACAATATCGTAATGAATTCCTAACAGGATTGCTACATAAAAAATAAAAAATGGGTAAATGCAATTTTTATGAAACTGTTTCTAATTAGTTGTCCGTGGCTGTAGATTGTGCAGGCATAGATTTCTTACTTACTCTAAGGTAGTTTAATGAATATTAGAATTAAGCTTGTAAAAATGCACTTCATTGGTATTTATTTTCTTTCTTTTTTTTTAATCTGCTTGTTTTTTTCATTTTGGCATTACAATAGAACCTCGCCTCATTTGAAGTATGACATTGTACTCGCTCAAAAGAAAAAAGAGGCACCTCTTACAAACTCATTTTATAATCGTGTCCTACCCAACACTACAATCACAGTTCACTTAGGCAAACTTAGATATTTAGATGGAGCTCTTTGAGTTGTAGGCCTTAGAATGATAATATAAAGTTTTCATTCTATCAGGCTATCCTTTGATTATCGGTCCAAGTTTTCGGTCTGACCCAGTAGTCCGATCAGAGTGAAAAAATAGCTTTAGTACCTAATCGAGCTTTCAGGTTTACAATAAATGATAAAAAAAGTTTTCGCTCGCTTTTCTACGTTGATCGCGTCAATTTTTCGGTCTGAACCGATAGTCGAATACGCTAGCCGGATCCGATAGTCGGATCGTAGCGAAAAAGTAGCCTAAAAGTTATCCAATACTACTGAATCTCCCCGTGAAAGTACCGTCGCAATCGGATTGGACGTTTCCGAGATTAGCCCTGACAAACAGACAGGCGAAAATTTAAAAATACTTGAATTGGTTTTTATAGCATGTACATACGCTTTCTGAGCACAAAACTGAAGCCGTTCTGATCAGCAATGGAGAAAACTAGTAAGTATCAAGGTAAGGGAAAAAGCCCGCCCTGAGGTACCTGGGAGCGATGATCGACCGGATACACAACTTTAAAGCTAAAACGCATCCTGCAAGAATGCTACACAACGTGGGAGATTCTAGGCCGAGTTGTCGCTTCCGTCGTAGCGCGTGCATACAGGACCACGTTTGACGTTGCGGCGTGCGTGTTAGCGGGGATCATCCCCATAGTCATACTGTCGAATGAAGGCATGCGTCTCAGTAATCCAGAAAATGTTACAGAGGAGTCTAAAATACGGAACAGGCCCAGAAGAAAGTCGCCACTAAGTCTTTTTGGTGTATTTGGTTACATTCAAAATATTCAACATTGAAGGTGAATGGTATTGAGCGGTTTTTGGAATTCTGGATGAAACGAAATTTTTCCTGATGAAAATGACCAAGGGCCACCAGTGGAATAGATAATGTTACCTCTTAAACCACCATCAAAAAAAGATTTGGCTTTCCTCTCATGGCGAAAACACAGGAGTTTCTGAACTGCGGTTGCCGTATTGACAGCAATTGCCATTTCTGACTACCTCAATGGTAAAAACAAGGATGTATAAGACATCACTGCTGATGAAGTTACTTTTTTAATATTAATATATTTTTTATGTTTACCTGTAAAATTTATAAAAACCTCTTATGCAATTTCATCTAAAGAACGTAAAAAATGCATTTACGTGGAGTTGTAGTGGCTGTGTAGATCCTAACCGATAAGTTTACTCAAGCCGATCGGTGATATCTAGAAGACTTCTCAATTTCCGGCATAATTAACACCCTAAGTGTATTCAGACCATCCGGGAACGTGTTAATGGCAACGCGTGATATCTCCACAAAAAAGAAAGAAAGTACTTGGCAAATTGTATTGCAACAAAAAAGTTCATTCATAGAAAAGTTAATCTTTTATATGAAAAACAACAACAAAAAAAACTGATCTCGCTAGAAAGTGAGTGGCTCACTTGGACCAACATTAATGACAATCTCAAACAATGGAAGCAAAGAAATTTCCTTTGACTGTGTGTCATCAAATTCTAATCCATCAAGAAAAATTAATCAAACATGGCTGCTAAAAAATTTCTTCGTAATAATTTGTATTGTCCATTTTAAGTGTTATTGCTTCATTTAATTTCCAGAGTTTTTGTTATCAAATCAGCTGCTGCGGGGCGAGAATGGAGAAGGGATGGACGCAATTTCCATACGAGTGTTGGCTCTTTTATTCATACCTTCAACTTTTTTCAAAAGCATCAATTGCTTGAGGTTAACTTGGAATAAAGCCAACAACTCATCGCCGAGAAGAGGACAAAACAGACGCGACACAATCTACGTACGTACCTACATACATGTATACTCGGTACAATAATACGTTTTTCACGTTGAAGCACAAGCGGTAATACGCGGAGAAGGATTAAAATTCCATTATAAATAGAATTAAATGAAAATTGATTTTTAATCACCACAAAGTAATAATAATAGCAGCAGCAACAACAACAATAATAATTCATTGGATATATCGCGGGCTGCATAAGGACGGAAACGACGCCGTGGACCAACCATCATATACGAGAGTATGTAAGATCGTAGCGCAAAAGATTTCTTAAGTCTTCTGTGTTTGCTTTTGGTACCATCATATATCATCTTAATGCCTCCTCAGGTCTTTCTTGGCCATGTTAAATGCGGCAGCCATTCACCATACTTTTATTGCACCGGTGAGTATCGGTGCGACTACACGGCCAGCAGCACAGAATATTGTCGGGCCTCTGGCACCTTTTGCTCTTGTCCCCTACGAATTGGGACGGGGAATGGCACTGCCAGCACTAAATATAATCGAAATGAAAAGAATACACTCAACCAAAACGGACAGCAGAGTCTACTTGTCCAGTCTTAGCGTATCTTTCTAGCCCCTTTAGATTTCGGTTTAATTTATGGCTTACGAATTTGTCATCCTGGAGTCATATTTTTTGTATCAGAACCAAAAAAAAAATCCTTCCCCATATTTTTTCCTTATGTAGAAAACTGTGGCAATAAAACATTTTTGAATCGTAAAATTGATGTGAAGCCATCAAATGAAGAACCGAATTTCGACAGACATCAAAACAGCATTCTTCGTAGACATGTCATCGTTTTTACAGCGATTCCCAATACCAAATCCCAAACCCAATTCGCCGCTGTTCGGGTAAAAATTCTGGAAAATAACTTTTTTAATAACCGCAATAAATCTTGGTTGAGTGATGGCTAAGTGAATTTTTAATGCCCACCTCGTGAAGAATTGATAAGGACATAGATGGACACTTGCCTGCTGGCCGGGCACTAAAGGGGCGAGAATGCATGCCGGGAAGGATGTTTTATGGCAATATCACACAATCACCCGATCACTAAATCTTATCGTATTTTCATTAACTTTCAGAAAATAACAACCACAACGGCAGCACACCAGCACAAAAAATCCCCATTCTTTGGTCCTTGTTACGAAGATAACAAGACTCGTCCTTTTTTGGTTGTTTTTACGTCGGGGCTTCGGCACAAACATACCCAAAACAAAACCACAAAAAAAACACGTATTTTGAAGTGGAAAATTGCCCGAAACAAAGTTGAGATTATATCCTCTCAAAAAAGTGTTAATATTTGCATAAAAATTAGTTTAAACACAGTAAAATCCAAATTAGTTTTAAGTTTTTAAATGTTTAAACAAATTATTTTTAGCGCTGGTTCGGGGCTTGGGTTGACGTGTGCGGCATTAAAACTTGCGCACGTTTGGGGTTCATTAATAAAACTTTTTAGGACGCGATTTTAAGTTTGTATTTGTTTATGCAAATTGAAATGATTGTCAACTCTCGCAACTGGCGAGGATTGAAGCTGGCATTAAAACGCGATTTGATGTGGGATTAACGTTGCATTTATTGGTTTTTATATGGCATTCGCGGTTTAATAACAAGAGATAAACAACTTTCATGTTTTAAATTAGCTACAAATGTTTTTTAACGTAGGTTTTAATGGCTTTTGCGGGCTATGTTTTATTTGTTTTTTATGATTTAGAAATAGGCTTTTTCACTAAATTAACTAAATTAATTCTGCAGTTGGAAAGCCCCAAATCGATGAAGGACTTACTTCATTAAAACTTCTTTTAAGTTTCTTTTCTGATTTAAATTTTTTCAAAGATTTTAGTGTTTTGTTTTTTCTAGATTTCTCTAGGCTCCGTTGTCTTTCAGGAAGAAGTATTTTGCAGAGGAACTCAAAGCTATTTTCAAATCTAATTTACTTATTTCCCGAGGAAAAATAAATGATGGCCTTAGAACGGGCAAATACCGACTGTGATTGAAACATAGTCCTCGGCCATCTGGCGGTTAACAGAAGGCTCGTTGCAGGACAGTACGGCCGTACAGGGGGCGATTGACGGTGAAACAACGGCCTTACAGTTCCAATAACGGCCATACGACGGTGGTACGGCGGCCGTATGGTTGCTATTACGGGTATACGACGGTGGTACAGTGGCAGCAACGTGGATATTCGCCCTCCTATAAGAAAATATATTTCACTGCAATTAAATGTTTGATTTTTTTCCGGTTGTGTTTTTTTTCAAGCCGTTAAATAACAAAATTTCCCACTAAAATATAAATCCACACGCACCACACGTACAACAAACCGACGACTGGCGAGCTCGTTTCTCTTGTGCATCGATATCTTAAGTAGGATAAATCGAAAGGACCATTGTACATAACGAAAACGATGAAGTTCCTATAAAACACATTCAACAATACATTTGATGCAGATTCTTTTTTTGGCTCAAATTTCCCGTCGAATGCCCGTTTCTACATCTCAGTACTTGGCCTTTTAAATCTTTTGGTCAAATTTGGCCGTCGTAAGGCCGTATGTGCTCCCATTAAAAATAGTTAAAAACTCTACGTCCATCATATGCCCCTAAAAAAGCCAAGCGGCCGGTGTTCGCCCTTTGTAAGGCCGGTTTTTATTTTTACTCGGGCTTCCAATCAGGGGCGGCGGAGCGCATAGGGATGGAAGGAAAAGTGCACACGCACTTTCGCTTTCGGTGGGGAAATCCACACCCAAAATATTTTATGTACACCTAATAACCCAGAACTTTGGAGGGCCATCTCAGTCGTTGGCGACGATCTAACGTCGAATCTATTAAGAACTTATAACTATGTACCCTAAGATTTTTAAACCCCACCAGACGATGAGGGATTTCTCCATAGGATCCTCATGAGGACCCCATGTGACAAATGATGGCATACCTTAAGTTTTCCCCTTAGTTTCCTCATGAACACCCCACAAAAGAATCAGCGATACTGCAGTGAGGAATGCCTTATCAATTTCTCATAAGGGCCCTATGAGGCAAACCACATTACAAATTAAATTGGACAATTCCAACATCTGCCTTAAGTATTAGGAAAGCTTTTTAAAAAGCTTAAAAGCACTACCCATACTACCCTTAAGCTTCAGTTCTACTCATACAAAGCTTTAGCTTTTGTTGTTGCATATTTTAGTCATGTTAGTGACCGTGAGGGGTGTCATTCTGGTTCGATTACAGAGGTCAAGCAGCATTCGACGTGATTAGTACTTGGCTGGGAGACCGCATTGGTAAAACAACACTCGCGTTTAAAAATAAAAAAATTTTCGACACCGGCCCAATTATTACTAATAAATTCACCCCGAAATTCTTAGATTTTTCGGCCTGGGGCCAAATGGGGCATTTCTTATGACGAGGGGAGAATGAGGCTAGGCGTTAGATGCCCTGTGTGGGCCCTGAAGAGCAATCCACACAGGGTCCACGTGAAGTAGTGGCGCTACCTCATAGGGGCCTATGTTCACCCCCCCCCCCCCGCCTTAATGCTCGTCGGGCATAGCCCCATAAACCCATAACCAAAAAATTTAAAACCATATAACTCAACAGGTTATGGCCGAACTTTTCACATTTTAACGATTATGTTCACGTGCTCCCCACTCACAATGATTATGCTCCGCCGCCCCTGCTTCCAATGATGCCTATGGCGTCAGCATATGCCAGTATTTGAGTGGACTTGTAAAAGGCAGAGCCTGTTGCTTTAACGTTTGATTCTGCAGCGCCAGCTTGAAGAGGAGATAGACCAGACCGCCTCGTTGACGGAGTCGATTATAGACGTTGATCGGTCTGCCCGATGTTTAAGATATCTTTTCTTGGCTTGTCACAATAGTTATGGTCAACCAACATACATATGTAAAGAATATAATGGTGATTTCCTCATGGCTTTCCAGGGTTCTACTCTGACTACGCTATAATGGGGGCCTTTAAAGTCTATGAAGAGATGTTGGAAATTTTAGACACTTTTCCACTGCCTTCCACAGGCCTGATGAAAATCTGATCAGTTGTTAATATGACTGTGATAAAGCCACACTGGTATTGGCCTATAGTATTTCTTGCATTTTTCAAGATACTGAAGAATATGTTATAGGCAGGGTTTAACAATCTTATACCAAGATGACTCGTATCCAGTTTTTTCATATCGCTTCCTGCGCCCACAGATGCACAATTACATCGTGAATCGCTTGATGCCGTATAGGTCCATCACATTTGACCAGTTGACATCCCCTATTGTTTCAGAGCTTCTAGGCTATGGTCTTACTAACTTCTTCTCAGCTTGGTGACGGCAGAGTAGAATCACCATCAGATATTGATAGGTGACTGTATAAATTTCATGAAAGTGCTCCAAGATGGTGTTGGGTTCAGCGATCAGATTATCCTAGTTGTCCCTCACGATCGGGTCCGTCTTCTGTATGGTTCTGGTTCACAAACGAAATTTCTATTCCAGTCTTCTTTCCTTCATCTGTTTTTTCTTATCGTCTGAGTTCTTTGTATTATTCTTTGCGTGTCCGTGTTCTATGAGACAGCTGCATTGCCCAGTGCGAAACATTCTCACGGTCAGTTGCCAGCTTGCATTCCGCATAAAACCAATCGTGCCGATATCTACGCTTTCTGAATGAAATGTAGCCAGCAAACCTACCGACAGCATTTTAAGGGTATGTTAAACTCGGGTAGATGCCCGGCATCTTATCTCCAGGACTTAATTTTCCCTGCGAGTTTTAAAGCATGGCCAAGAGTGTTTGTGCCCGTTTCATTCCTTAGAACAGCTGAGTCGATTCAACCTTGATTTGCGCAGACAAAACTTTTCTACAATGTAATTCAATCTCAGACCGAGCATCACACTAAAAAGATAATGCCACGAGTGTAAGTTGGCACCTCGGTACGTTCGTACCGGGTATACCTATGCGATTTTACAGATATCCTTACTTGCCTCAACTCATTAAGCTAAAGTACGAATGTAGCTGAACTGGAAAAATTCTAGCGATATTACTTCAACGCTGCTGTTTACATGCAAATATTTTACTCAACACAAGAATTACCCATACCGCTCACTCACACATCGTGGTGCCCTCTTTTTCGCGCACACAGACCACCTCTTTGATGCTTTCATAAATAGGACAACTTGGCTGTGGAACATTCTTTCACACTCAGTATTCCCGCCCAAACTCGTACAATATCCAAGAATTCGGGTGATGGACTTACGGCCTTTTTTCGGCTACTCACAGACTCGTCCTAGCCTACCCTATTCATGACGGACTAATATGTACTACAAAAGGTAATGCCTAAACTAAGTTTTAACGCTTATGCCGGGTTTTCACTAGTAGAATTAGTGGTAGAGTAACTGGCCTACTTTTAAGCGGTAGAGTAACTTTACCACGGTGCTATCCCACTCTACTCTACTATAACCGAGTTTTCATTAGGTGAGTTCACAGGATAGTTAGTACTCGACCAGTATACTCTACCACTAATTCTACTAGTGAAAACCCGACATTATGGTGGGTCCACACTATAGAGACTTTTGGTTAAAGAGACTTCTGCCTATAGATTTCTATAAAATTTTGTATGTGAAAAAAAAGCAAAGTCGCTGCATTCAAACTTCACAGTCTGTACAGAAATCGCACGGAAAGTTCAGAAATCGGACAGACAAAAGTTCTTGCCGTGAGGATCCACCATTAAAATTAAAGCCGATGTTGTTTCTTCGCAGAATAGGTTTCATTTTTGCTCGAATGGCCTTATGGCTTGACTCAGCTGCAGCATTCTGGTTACTTGGATACTCATAATTCTGAAAATCTTTAAGAATCGTGCTACCATGAGCCAGAAGCTAAGGACATTGCGATCGCCTCCAATGAGCTACAAGGACCCTATTGCAATTCGCGTAATTATCAACGCTAATGTTTATTTCCAAATTTACAGCAGTGTAACTTCTCAGCAGAAAAAAACGTGTTTACTTAACACAAAAACATCATAAAATTAATCCTTGAGAGTTTTATATAGTGATAGGATAGAAATAACTAAAGGACTCCCTCCTTCACAAAACTTATCCTCGTCAACTCCCAAAATGGTGACCATAATTAAAGTGAAAAAAGAGAGGGATAGAAGAGGAGGAAGAAGGAAGGTTAAAAAAAGAATTTTCCTTTTCTGATTTAGTCGAGAAGGAAGAAACCTAATTAAAATTAGGATTAAGTCTAATTTGAATTAAAATGTCGCCACGTGTGATAGAAAGTCGATGACAGGGATAAAAAGAGTCCCCGAACGAAGGCTGAAATGGAGCTGCGAGCGTCGGCGGAGGCACCGGAGGCATTAGCGAGCAGCCATAACGATGACAAGGTTCTAGATGGTTTGGGGCGGACTGGTAGAATATCCCACAGTCCTAGGGTGCAGAGAAAAACGAGAGTTTTGAATCCACTTGGATTTGTTTCAATAAATATGCAAATGCCTCTCGAGTACACTGTTTTTTTTCGTCTCCCTTAATATAGGGGTGTGTATATTCAGCACAGGGACCTGCGATTCTCGAAATTCTCAAGCCATAACTTTCCTGTGGAAAGCCCATTAAAAACGATTTAAATCGCAGTTGCCGTGTAGTTATTCCGACATGAAAAAATTAAGGAAACTTACCTTGACTTGTGACTCTGTCATTCCTAAGGCATATGCTAATTTGGCACGTTCTGGACCAGCCAGATACTTTGTCTGCTCGAAGGTTTTCTCCAATGCGAAGATTTGCTGCCCGCTAAAGGTGGGTCGCGTGTGCTTCTTTTTGCCATCCTTATCCGCGCCATGATGTGATTGTGATAAACTAGCTGACACTGGAAAAAACATAAAATAAATACAGAAATGTGTAAACACGAAAACGAGTACATGCAATATAATGTTTTTGGCCGTAAAAAATAACACAGGGAAGAGCCCCGGCAAAAGGGGAGCGCCGCGCCGGGGACTGGAAGAGTAGCAAACAACACCACATCTTATTAATCTCGCCTAGTATTTTTATTGGCGCTCCACGGATGTATGTACAAACATAATCCCCGTTTCGCACCCCGCTATCAGGACATTGAAAATAATGATGACAAAAACAAAAACATTATTCATTTTTATAGAGCATCTCCTGGAGGGGAGTCACCGTGCACAGAGTGTAATCCGCGCGGGTTTAGGGCGCTGAAAAAAGGGCAGAAGACGGAAAAAATGGAATTTATGATACTTTTCGCGTGGATGTGAGTAGCTGTTGTCGGGTCAACAAAGCTGGGTATGATACGGATCGATTATCCTGCAAATACCTAATGTCTGTGGAAGCTGCGTTACCATTTCTGGCACCCCTCACTCATGTGGTACTTCCTTTTTTTTGTAGCATTCTTAAAGGATGTGTTACTTTTAATGGTTTAGGGTAGAAATTTCATTCATTTCATTTATGGAGTTTTGTAGTAATATTATATTGTTAGGATATGTTTATCAAATCTAGACTATTCTAAGACCTAAGTTTGAGGTTTTAAAGTTGCATTTCCAGTCCAAATTTCATGGCAATCACAACTGGTCACAGGCGCACTTTTGTAATAGTTAGATCCACAAATAGACCAGTGCTAACTGTAGGGGTACAATAAAAGGATAGACTTCCAATCTTCAACATGATTCGCAAACAAACCATGGAGATATTTGCACACCTGTGTTCAGTCAGGAAAAGGTACAGAGAATAACTTAGAAAAAAGTCATGATGCGTTTTGGACCTATTTCTCAAAAAATCATCCATATAAAATACTTAAACCACCAGAGGAAGGAAATTCCGTCACAAAGCCCACCAAAAAGATCATTTGGCAGCTATAGAGCTTAAATACACAAGGATGCATGCTCCTGAAGCAAATATCTTCTTCGAGATTTAGATTCCTCACGAACTTCCTGTGTTAACATGAGTCAAACTAGATAAGTCAAAGTCAAACTAGATAAGATATAGGTTTAAGGTCCGGATAAAGCGCAACTTCGGTGCAGAGATGCCAATTGAGAAGAAGCTTAATGTGGAATAGATACATCAAATAAAAAAGGCTGTTAGAAAACCCCTTTGCTAAAAACGACTATTAGATAATAACATTCTAAAAACGTAAAAATATTATAACTTCACCTCGAAGACTGTAACTTCTACTAATCAATATAAAAATTTCAAAAATCTAAAAAGAGTATATTATTTATTTTCGCATTATCTAAGTTAATCGGTTAAAAAATATCAATGAGTGCTAATAGATTATTCTACAATCTTAAAAATCCAGATCTAATGAATAAGTTTCTCCACACAAAAGTTTGTCACCTTCTTTCATATACGAAGTGTAAAATTCTCATCATTATATACACACTTATTTAAAAAACTAATTTCTGGTTCCCATGTTAAAAATATACACAGCCAATAAAAATATAAAAAAATAAATATAGAAGAAATTTAAATAATTACGAATTAGAGTTCCAAAAACGGTCCACCTCATAATCGATTGCCAATTTTTATGGCACATTATAGACGAGGACGTAAGCAGCCAGATGCAAAAGCTTTTCTGAATGCTGCTTGAATATTCAAGGTGAGCAATTTTTGTATTCGACAAAACGGTAATTTTTCGGTAACTACATAATATTGTGTGGTTGTGTTTATGGCAATTTTTTCTTCAAATATGAATGGCTGCTTTCATTCACACAGGTTGAAAGCGGACAAAAAAACTCCCAAACGGCGCACAAAACTCTCGCTGGTTTACCTTCACCCTCCCTTGCTAGAAAGAGTTTTTGCGTCTGGATGGATACGTCCCCGTCTATAAAACCATATCCGTATAAGGGCTGAAAGGGTAAAAGGTAGGGCAAGTGTGGTCATCACCGTCGTCACATCACGGAATGCTTGTTTGGAGCTTTGGGATGTTCTATTGATACTTGGTTATTATTATCCTGCTTTACCCCACATGGGAGCATAGGGCTTCCACAAACTTCTCCATCGGACTCTGTTTGGAGCTATCCTCTTGGTTTCAATCGCGGTTTTGTCAAGATTTTGAGTTCTATCATTACTGTCCTCCTCCATGAATTTTTGGTCTACCGACATACATCTCTACTTCCTTGCGGATTCCATTCAAGTGCTTTTTAAATATTTGGTTACACCTAAGATATTGAGAGACGGGTCAGCCATTATTTCTACACTGTAAATTTTTTTCAACTAGATTATAGCAAAATACAACTAGATCGGAACTCCTAGACTTTCTAGTTATAGTACAGGATCCGTAGAAGAGCGACCTTCACCGATCGAGTAACCGAATGAAATATTTTTTATATGATAAAAAAGATGCTAACAAACGTAGCGGTAATGGGTTGCCTAACGAAATATGTTCAAGGCTATATTTAATTGGCGTTTTCCCCCATTTTCCGCCCTTTTCTCTAGTTTGAGGAGAAAATATGCATTTTAGTGAAAATATCAAAAGAGCATAAAATTTCCTACAAATGTTGTCTTCACTGTTTCTTCGAATTCCGCATAGTTTCGCCGCTAGCGGCCGTTTTGCGCCAATTTCAATTGAAATATTAGTGTACTTTTGAACTTAGAAAATTGTTTTGCTAAAAGTCTTCATTTATCGAAATATTCTTAAGTCCAGACGTTAAAGAAATTTCTAAGTTATTTTAAAAAATAATTCACAATATGTATTGACACCGAAAACAAGCCGAATTTTCTACGAAAATAAAAATAAATTTTATGGTAATGTATGCTGAAGTTTTATTCTGCTACTGCCAAAAATATCGGTGTATTTTCGGCCTGTTTTCGGTGTCGAACATATCGGCGTCTTTTCGGCTTGTTTTCGGCCTCTAATAATATTTCGTTGTTTATTCGGTGTCTTTTCGGCTTTAAATGTAGTTTTAGTCTGTTTTTCGGCGTCTTTTCGGCCTTTTATTTTCACCCGGGTTTACTTTGGGAGCTTCAACTGGAAAGACTAAAAAATTTTGGACAAAAAAATAAATTTTGGAAAAAAACTGCACAAATGGTCCATGTCTTTGTTTTACCACGTTCAAAAGAAACTATTAGCTAAATCATTTGTTTTAATATTCTTTATGCAAATATAAATTAACAGTGGGTGATCTATGATTAGACACTTCAGGTTTGCAAACAGCCAGAACCGATTTGATTCGCCGGTTGTAAAAGTCTACAGAAAATTTGCTATCGACCATTTTTGGAACAGCGGTCTCGTTTCTTGAACTAGAAGACGTATTATAGTGATATTTATCTAATTCAGAGCATCCAGTTACTGAAATGCCATACCCTAACCTGGAATTTTATATGTATAGATTCTCAGCCATTTTCTATTTTTTTTTATTATTATTGTCTTAGGATTGAATGGACTAATCTTAAAACACTTTGAATGTATTGCCACCATTTTATTGGTTGGTCTGTTTGATTAATTTACATTTTTTTTTACTTTTAACAAGAATACGTTAATTTGAATGAACAAAACCATTTTCACATTAAAAATCAAACTCTGACGAATAAATTTTCGAAACTTTAATGTTTCTTCGGATATGTGTGGACTATTAATTTACAATCTTAAGAACTAAGAAGAAGTACCAATAAAAACCTCCGATTTTGATTGTTCCATCCCACCAAAAACCCAAAAATTATATTTCGAATTTGTATTTTTGTTTAGTCGTTTTCATTAACATAAAAACTCTTTATTAAAAATGTCAACTGAGTTAAATGTTTGATGATAATGAAAATATATCCAAATACGAAATAAAAACCCCGAAAAGATTATATTCCCAATATTTGTCACTAATTGAGGTTGAAGTCGTAAATATGCCACAAAGTCATCAAATTAACGACGTTCTATTAGTGAAGCTTAAATTTGAGCAGCAAAAGGGGAGGGACTCATACTATCAAAGTGAGCCATTAAATAGCGCAGTAACAACAGGTCGTCAACGACTACAGCAGCAGCAGCATCAGCAGCAAGAACCAAAGTGGTCCTAATTAGGAAGTCAGTTATGGCATCGTAAAACTCAATCACCACGAATAAAAACTAAGGAAAGACCGTAAAATTAGTGCTAAAGGGAAGGAAGGGAATATTCAGGATATATTAATCCAATAATTATGCACAAATCAAACATAGAGTAGCCTCCTCAGAGCCTCGGCATATATATTTGCGTCACTACCACCACCATCAAGCCAACCCAGTCTATTTTTTGTTTAAATGACCCCCAAACCAACCGCACGTTCACACGCATATATACATATATACAAATATACATATTCACAAAAGGAATAAAGGAGTGCGATCCTTAAAGTGTTTCAATTATTTCTGAGAACATTTCCAGAGGCAATTAATGTCACCCTATTATTAAATGATCCCTAATTATGCGAAATGATTTAAAACGCTTAGCCCAAAATGCCTATGTAACAAAAAGGGAAGGAGCCGCATCCACACATCCTTTTTGCTTAGTAAAAGAGCTCCTTTTTGGTACCTTTGTGACCAATAAAGCAGCACAGAAATTAAAAGGGACCTAATATCGTATCCCATTAAGAACCCACCCTTCTTCGTGTCGAATTTACATATGATGTCATATTAAGGGTGAGCATGTGTTTGTGGGTCGAGTTTTAAGGACGTTACCCTTAATTTAATAATTACTATAACGTTTACGGATCGAGATAAGTGTCCGTGAAAGGAGTTGACGAAACCGGATGGTTTTCCGCTATAGCCAGCCTTATGTCTCTTGCTCTTTTTAGGATCAGGATCAGAAGGGACGAGGTGAAGGGAAATTTCAACTATGATAGTCTTATGTATGTGTGTGTATAGTCTACGCTATGTGCTTTCTGTTTGTCTGTGTGTATAAAGAAAGGGTAATTTTGTATTCAGGCGAGATATCCACAAAAGTTACAATTGCAATGTGCTCCACCGCCGATCCCTCCCCCGTAACGTTCTTAAGGATGTTTACATGTGTTTTCTAAAGAAATTCTCTCCACTTTAATAGATCCCCATGACTTTGTGTGTTGAACAGCAGCAGTACAATATCCTTCAAAATCCTGCATTCATTTGGGTGTCGAGTTGGTTCGTGGTAAGAGTGCCAGCGGTGAAGCGCTTACTTACCATTTTCCCCAACTTTCTCTAAGGGTAAAATTTTAATTAAGGACCAAGTGAGAGAGATAGGGACTGTACACGAGTATACCATTCACCATCCAACCGGGTGTGAATATCTTACCCTCGTTTTATATTTTCATATAGAGCAGTAAAATCTCTTTTATTGTTGGTATATATACAGTGAAATGATACATGACTTTAAATAGACCCGACCCGTATGAACTCCACTAGAGCCAGAATAAATGCAAAGTTAAGGGATGGTTTTGCTCTTTTTTATTATTAAGGGTTAGCAAAATTATGCTTTTTTAAAGAATTCATTTTTGTTCATTAAAATTTTCAATAGAAGAATAGAAATGCTTTGTTCAACACTTTATTATTAACAAATTGAAGAGATGTTTCATAAATACCCAATATTTAATTAAAAAGGAGTTTTACACGATAGATTTAAGTACTTGTCACGGTGTTTTTTGGACCAAAATACACGAAGAAGCTTGCTTCAGAAGCAAAAAAATTGTTTGGCAAGGAAATGGGACAGAACTGCAAGAAGCGAAGAGACTTAAGACCCTGATCAAAAGATAGTACGCCTTATCCAGTATTCGAAACAGATGTCGAAGTCGATTTCCGTATTGGCCTTAAAAAGCCTTCTTCGATTCGGCTTGTATCCCTTCAATGAAGTCAAAACGATGTCCTCGGAATCCTCGGGAAGGAATAGCCAGACGGAGCTAAATTAAGCGAACGATATGACGTTACGATATGGTACAACGCCCTTTTCGAAAAATTTGAATGGTTTTGATGCCCAAATGTTCATCATTAGACGTTCGGAATGTTCATCATCTTCAACGCCTTCTCTGCCTGCTTTGAACAATGTAAACCTATCAAAAACACTCGCTCTGAACAGTGCATTGTCACTCGAAGCATTTTTTCAGCATTTACGACGTTTTCGCAAGCCGAAATTCTATCTAGCATACCGAGAGCTTAACTCGTTTTTTTGCCAACCGAGCCATCCGAAAAGTAAAATATGGGTAAAATATGAAAAATTCCGTAGAATTCGATGAACTACTTTTGGCACTCGTAGGCCTTTGGGAAAGTTTCCAAAATGGCGTCAAAAGAGGGCCAAAAACAGATTTTCGCGTTTTAAAAAAAACTACACATGGTACAAAAGAAAGGTTTAAATAAAGCTTGTAGATCTTTTTCATACTAATAAAATGACACCAGTTTGATATCAATACATAAACAAATAAAGGAGTTATTGCAAAAAACCGCTAAAAAACACGTTTTTTTAATGCTCATATCTTTTACCAAAAAAACGATTTTGTAATGAAACTCGTGGAAAGTGTAGCCCTTGGGGAGTGCAATAAAACGTTTTTGTAAATTTGCAAAATAATAAATAATTTTTGAAAAATACGGGTTTTTCGAAAAAAAGACCTTTGTTGTCGAATTCGGTTGGCTCATAGCCATCAACACCTACAGAAATGTTTTTGCGCTCAAAATGTTCTGGAAGAGTTGTGCTAATAGTTGTGTTTTGTGCGCACATTGCTACTTCATTGGAAACATGCGAAAAGATGGCCGGAAAAATGAAAAAAACTATTTTGCTCACGAAATTCTATTAATTGCCTATCGATAGGGGTTAGTTTTCTATGATGGTCGTAAAATATATATTATTGTTTTGCCTATCGATAGGCAATTAATCGAATTTCGTGAGCAAAATAGTTTTTTTCATTTTTCCGGCCATCTTTTCGCATGTTTCCAATGAAGTAGCAATGTGCGCACAAAACACAACTATTAGCACAACTCTTCCAATGGCCGGATGACAATGGCCGTCATAGTCCATGATTCTATGGAATGCCTTGAATTTTGCAAGCTGCATTGTTTTTGAAGTGAAAACTTCTATAGGCAGGTTGCGCACTTTTTGGCCGGGGGAAAAACTGAAAACTCGCGTCACGCTACCGTACCATCACGCTACCATACCATGTGAGAAAAAAATTGCTCTTGGGGGTTTTAGTTTGTATTAAGTGTTATGTATTATTATACTATATTACTATGAATTATATATTCTTATGTTTGATTATGTATTATGGATTATTATGTATATTTTAATGGTTTTATTTAGCTTGACCTCGTATATTTGTTTGTTGGTTTGTTTCTTTGGTTCAAATCAATTCGATTTGTATGAAACTTTGCATACACATTGAGTTCCCATGACAATGCAATCTGACAACTTTGAAAAAAAAATCAAGATAGCGGACGAATTTTGCAATTGTGTTCCGATTATATTGAAAATTGATATCGAGAGGTTTTTATGAGCGCGAATGACGAATCTGTGGTTAAAATTTGAAAATTCAAAATGGCGGCGCCAATATGGCGGATTATTTTGGCAAATGTATTCTGAATCCATTGAAAATCGGTGTTCGGGGGGTTTTTAGGGCCACAAATAACGATTCTGTGCTCAAAATTTGAAAATTACAAAAGGCGGCGCCAATATGGCAGATGAATTTTGCAAATGTGTTCTGAATCCATTCAAAATCGGTATCGGGCGGTTTTTAAGGCCACACATGACGATTCTAACGTCAAAATTTGAAAATTCAAAATGGCGATGCCAATATGGCGGATGAATTCTGCAAATGTGTTCTGAATCCATTGAAATTCAGCATCGGGGGTTTTTAAGGTCACAAATGGCGAATCTGTGGTCAAAATTTGGAAATTCAAAATGGCGTCGCCAACATGGCCGTACGATTTTCGCAATTACGATTCGATTTCATCGAAAATCGCTATTTAGAGGTGTTTAAGGTCGGAAATAATGAATTTCTTGTCATTATTAGAAAATTCAAAATGCGCTGGCAATATGGTATGCATAACAAATCACTTCACAAGAATTTTGTAAAAAATAAATGCATAAAAACCATAATTAAATAAGAACGACCTGTCTAGTAAAATGTGTTTCCAAGTCCACCAAAAAAAATATTTTAAATGCGCGGTGGAACATTCATAGACAACATTTATTGACCATTATCCTCCTTTAATATTAAGATTGAATTGGAAATACAGAAGTTTTCACTTCCATCGTGTGGTCCTACGCACACCAGTTTTTTGTTTTGCTTAGATTAACAAGAACAATGAAATGATGGATTGGTTTTCATCCAGGATAAGTCTACATTTAGAAACAAAGAGAATTTCAGGTCAAAATTTCTTAAACGACAGCACTGGTAGTTAAAGTAGGTATATCTGGTTGTTGGTTATGGTTGGTTGAAGTGGCGAGGCCCAATTAGCACAGCCGTTTCAATACTACTCACTACTCTACCAGCCACTAGGCTTATTACGGGTTTTAGATCCATTTTATATCATTCAAGAATTGTCTCAAGTTTCTTGGATGCTCTGCTGCTGGATCCTCAAACTCGTTCAGTACATGCCCAGTCCCCAAGCATTTTCTTGCATGAGTATGAGAGCTACATAAGCCCTCCTGACTTTTTTCTCAATATTTGGTTTCCAGTTCAGTTTAGGGTCATGTATAAGACCTACGTAGTTGACGTCGAGGCTAGATAATCCATCCAATCTTGGAGAGTTGAAAGTTGGTTGTATTGAATTCAATGCTTCCCAAAACGAAGCACTGTTTTGTTTCTAACAAAATCTGCAACACCTACCCATCCATGACAGTGTATTGTGCAAAACTAATGTCTGCTCTCAATTCCTTTACCATCCTAGGCGGAAGATCTGCGGTGGAATGATCACATATTCTCAATCGCTAAAACAGCATTTAAATGTCTTGGATTTCTTCAGAGATGTAAATATCTCCTGCAGGCATCGGCCATCGAAATATTAAAATCCTACATTAGGCCTCTCCTCGAATACAACTTCATGTTTTGGGATAGGGATCCGAAAAGTATCCTAGCGTGACAAGATAAAGTACAATAAAAAGTCCACAAAGTCATCGTTAACGAAGACATTTCCTCTACTATTGACCCTTTGAGCCATCGTAGGAACGAATCAGCTCTGTCAAAACTGAATCACGAAATAAACGATATCCTGCTTCCACGGCAATCTTATAGCCCGGACACCAGATTAGCCCGCCAGTATTTCCGAACTCCTACAACATCTAAAGCTGGAAATAGATACATGCGTGTGTGTACCGTGCGTCTGGTGGTTCCAGTATGTAGCGAGTCTCCACTGATAGATAATTGCATACAATGTTCCGTCTTTCCGTCTTCCAAATATTACTTCCAAATGTTTATGTTTGACGCGAATTGTAGATCAACTTTTGCGTTCAGGCAACAATCCGTTAGGTCGCATTTAAATACACATATTTTTATATTATCTACCACTCCCGCAAAGCATGCACGCATGTATCTGTTTCCAGCTTAAGAGTTCAAACGCATGGCTCATCGCTATCTCCGTCAGTAACCTTCTGACTCCCAAAACACCAAATCTATTATATTTCCGTACTAAACTTACTACTAGGCATTGCACCATGACATGACCAACAACTGGTAGTACAAAGTGTGATTCCTGATCTTAGAACTGCCACATAAAAAAATAGAACAAGCCCTAAGGGCCTGTGCCAAGTTACAATTCAAATGTCAATTTGTATGGAAAACGAATTTCAATTTTACAATTCAATTTTCGGAGGTTTGTGTCTTTGTAATTGTCAGGAAATTTTTTAATTGTAGGGAAATATTATTATTATTTTGGCACACTTTGTAATTTCGAAGTGTCCGTGGTGAAAGTATCAAATTCGGAATTGTAACTTGGCACCCATCCTCAAGTATGTAAAACGAAATCGCCTTCCGATGTGCTTCGTTTATGTGGTAACGCGTATTTGCGTCAATAGCAGAATCACAGATTCAAATACGCGTCTGATTTTATTTAGAGCAGCACATAAATAAAAATGACAAAATTCCAAAAAATTTCATTTAAAATCGTATTGCGAAAATCCACTGCAAAAGAAGAGAATCATCATTCTCTTAAACTTAGGTATGAGTACAATTAGAAAATTCGATTTTCCGGAAAAAAATATGGCAACATAAATATATTTATTGGGAGTTTGCACATAAATAAGCCAAAAATATGCTAAAAACGAAGTCTATTTTGTGTGTACGTCGAAAAGTTATATTTAGACAAGAAAAAATTTAACCATTAGTTGAGATTCCTCCTAGTAAAATGACAGAAGTTGTAATTGGAACTAATCAGGTTGAAAAAGTATTTTGCAAATTCCAAATTTTGGGGCAGATTATTCTCCAATTCCAACTTAAGGCCACTTTCTTTAATAAATAATAAAACAAAAGTATTTTTTCTACTCGATAAAAACATTGGACTTAATTAAATTTTTGTTTCTCGTATTTAATTCCAATAATAGCCGAAACTTATATACTGCCCTATGTATGTATTTACACAATTTGGTAAGAGCATCCTTGGAGGGGTGGACTCGTCGTCGGGGATGGTATCATCTATAAAGCAACGCGCAAATCTCAAAAAACAGTCGACTACAAGTAAAAGTACATGACAGCATATAAAGCAAGCAATCTAGAAAGCCCCCCCGGCATTTAGCGCCATAAACCTCCGTCGCCTCGAGTCGTGTCCCGATACGCCAGGCAGCCAACAACAGAGCAACTGCTGTTGTATGCGTATGTAAGCAAGGATAATATAAATACAATCAAATTGTTTCACCATCGAGCCCCTATCCGAAGGAATGCGAAAATCTACCCAAATGCTCTCGCCGTGAAGATTCTTGCTGACTTGGAAAAGGCAATTGCTAAAGGATGTTTTCCTAGGGGCATTTTCCCGGCGGGCTGATGGGGGCCGGAGGGGCGGCAGCGGCGGCGTACGGTGGGCCGGGGCGGATCGCTTAAGGACGAGAGGAAAAACAGGAAAACAAGCGAATAACAATTCAATACTTTATGGAAGACAAGATATTGGAAAACAATACAAGAACTTTATTGTATATGATGACACATAGTTGTGTCCTACTATACACACTGTGTCGTGCCGTCTTGAAAACGGTTCGCCCTCCCTCATCCTCCGGCCATTATTTTTTTGCCGTTGCTCTCCGAATGCGATATCCGGGAATATATACTGCAAAAAAACGATAAATAAAAATCGAATCGTCTCGATTTAGGCAAAAGGAGCTATTGGGTATATCAAATGGACTTAAAGGGAATGCGATTGAGTTTGCACATAAATTAAATAGAACAGCAGAATTTACTCAAACTCGTCATCGAATAAAATAACTATTGCCGTCGTGTCGTGGATCTGTGTTTGCCATGTTTTCGCTCTCTCCACATAACATCTATTTGGCTATTCTGGAATCGCTGGCGAAATCTGGCAACTGTGTGTATGCTTAAAGGATATATTAATAGGTTTAATTCCTTTTTATGGCGATTTTTAGTTGAACTTTTGGACGTATAAAAACAAGGATAATGTTGGCTTCTTCTTTTGCTGGAAGATAAACGAAACTAGTTTCTGGCCGATAAATTTGAATTATTCGAAATAAACATTTAATATTATTATTATTATTTTTAAAATGAGTGAGATTTTTTTTATTAAGGATATGAAATGTTTGCCATGTATTCTAGAAAGCAAAAACTTTCTTCTTAATCACTCTGAATACATTTTTGGAAATGACATATTGCGTCAATATCAATATAAATTTCGTGAAAGTGTACAAATTAAGATAAAAGTAAACAAATATAACAAAATATAGCATTAAAACCACGAAGAACGTTTTAGTCCTTATTATAAGTTCTGGGAAAAAGTTCGAGGCGTTTTCCCGACAGTTCAACGTTCGACTTGACAGTTTGGACATTACTTTAAGTGTATAAACATGGAAATTGGAGTGTTTGGAAAATGGTTTACGTTTGAAAATCGAGAAAAATAATGAAAACAAATTACGAAAAAGGGGAAGAACTTTGGGAACGTTGTGCAAAAAATGGGTTCGATAAAGGCATTTTCGTACTTGAGATTTCTTGGTTCTTTGGGGTTCAAATTAGTAGGAAATAGGTTTTATTTGCGTCTACAACACATCTATGAATATCGTCCTTTATATTATTTTCTACGGTATGCATTGTTCTTAAATATATAAAGCTATCTACAATTTCCAAGCTCGTCAAGAGTAGGTACTCCTTTATGAAGTAGGTCATAAGGGTTTCTATAGTTCACAAAGAGAGACATCTTCTCAATGCTTTCTTTCCTGAATTTTAAATGAAAGTAAAGAAGCGTACCTCATTAACTACTGAAGATATTGGCATGAAATTTGACGCAGATGTCAGTTAGATTGCTTTTTCTTCTAAAGGTGCGTGTACATTTGAAAACAAAATTGCGCAAATTGTTGCTGAAAACATTGCAACACTGTTTACACTAGAAAATAAATTTGCAACAAATTGTTTTCTGCAATCCTTTTTCAGAATGATGCAAACATTTTTGCCGCAATTTTTTTGCAAAGCCGTGTATACTCAAATTTTTTCTTGCGCAATTTTTTATTGAGAAGTTCAAAGTTGTTAAGTTTAAACCGTATCAAAATGTCGTATTAACAAGTGAGATTTGCGACTGCAACTGATGTAGCAATATTAGTTACGAAAAAAATAAATAAAAAACAAAAAAAAGGGAAGAATTTGGGTGATCAGACAAGATTTGGGATTTTACGAACTTTTGCTTGGAGAATTAAGCAGTGAAGATCCGATTACCTTTGAGAACTTTATGCGCATGTCGCAAGAAGTTTTGGGTGTTTCTGCTTTTAAAATGAATTTAAAAAAATTAAAATAATTCCATGTACACATCGTCACTTCCTTGGCCACTATTTTTTATTTACATCCCATATCTCAGAATATATGTAAATCATAATTTTCTATTCATTTTTTAATTTCTTCTTTTGCTTTGCAATCTTCACCGATCGAAAATTCCTGCAAAAATGCTGAAATAATTTCCAACTCATTTTGAATGGGGCAATAATCTTTCACAAACAAGAAATTTCATATTTCAAATGCTTTCTTTCCTGAATTTTCCAAGTAATTGTTTTATTATAAATATTTGGTCTGTGGTCGATTAATTCTTTCTTAATCCTGCTACTTTACAATACTTTAGTCGTCTTAACAAAATATGTGATAGTACTTGCAAGCTGTGTCCAACAGTAAGATTGATTTATAATTTTTGCACTTTGTCAATTCACCCTTTTTTGGACTGGGGCAATAATTGTGTCTGGAAGTCACTTTTCCGGCATATTTCTGATTCTCCATAGTTTGCGAGCAAGAGTAAGTATACACTGATAAAAAAATTGTCTTGATTCCAGCAATTCGATAGTCTTTGTTTCGTTGTCTTGAGTAGAAAAATTTTTCAGTCTTAACATGAGAATTCTGTCTCAAAGTAAGACACTGGAAATTCTTGAGCCAAGCAAAAGTATTTCTAAAAATTACCCGAAAAAATTGAATGATTTTATTTTTTTTTATTTCTGAAAATAGTACCTCTAAAATGGATCACCCAGGATTTCATTAGAGACACTTCCCACCACTAAACACTTTACCGTGTAAAAATAAAAGGCTAGAGCGTTTAGTTCCCCATAAGTGTTTTATCATAACTAAGTGTTTACCTTCCCAAGTGTTTAATTGGCGAATAAGTGTTTTACTTTGCGCTTAGGTTAGAATTTTTTGGTAACCACCTTACGCGTTTAATTTCTGTTAAATGCTTTAGGTGTTTAAGAATCAAACACTTTAGCGTTTAGATTTTGTGCATTTAACGCTTCTTCTGTTTGAAAAGTAAACATTAAATACTTTATCGTTTAGAAATAAAACACTAGAGTGTTTTATTTCTAAACACCTGCTAAGCACTTGGATTTGCAGTGAATGCATGGAAAACTGTATTAAGTGCTCGGAAAGGGTTGAAAAGACATTCCGCTAGCTCAAATCATATCGGTTCTATGCTCTCATGGAAAGAAAATCAGTCAAGAATGAATCAAATTCAGGAGATATCAACTTTTTTAAATGACACAGTGCTAGAAAAACGCCGATATTATTTCAAAGCTATCGTTAAAACTATTATGTTTTCGGTAAAGGACGAGTTATCTTTGCGCGGTAATTTGGATATTGATGAAAATATTGAAATGGGCATCTTTCAAAATCTATTTCAATATTATGTACATTGGAACACGATAAACAATTAAGAAAATGTCAAGAGACAATGGCTGGAAATGCACTATCTACATCACTCCAGATACAGAATGTATTGATTCACATTATTGCGAATGTTTTGCGGGAAAATATTGTAGCAGAAATTAACAAATCGACATTTTCATGACTTTGATGGCCGATGGCACAACCGAAAAAAATGGGAACGAGGTGTATTCAATTGTTTTCCGTTATTTGAAAAATGAATTACCTGTAGAAACACTTTTCACGATTCAAAAAGCGGATGACATTTGTGCTCTCGGTATCTCAAATTTGATTATTGATTGAATTGAAACGCATGGAATAAAAATGGAACGCATGGAAAAATCATAAGCCAATGTTATGATGGCGCAGCAGTGATGAGCGGCGAATATGGTGGTGTACAGACTATAATCGTGTAATCAGAGATGTGACTTATTTAAGATACAAGTATCTGAAATGCAGATACAAGACGCTTACTATGATTGTTTGTTACCTTAGCTAGTAAGAATTCAACATAATGATCAAATGTCTCAGGATGGAGTCTAAAATACTGCAGCTCTCTGCTAGATGTCATTGAAGAAAACCTAAATAGACGTTTTAAAATTTTTTTGCTGTTACAGCCTGCAGCAAATGATGCAATATTAGCCTCAGTGTCACATCCTTTCTTTAAAATGAAATGGTTACCAAAAGCGTGGAAAGAATATGTATGTAAAAGAACTTTTCCTGACTGAAACACAAAGAATTAATCGATCTGAAAAATAAAAATTGGAGGCTTTAGACAATATTGAAGGTGATAAAAAAAAATATCAAAAGATGAATCTTATTACATGTTTTTAGAGGATTCTGATTCCTCTATTGCAAGTGGCGAAACACAGGGTCTACTGGCAGCACCGCTGACTTAGGGTGAGTGCAGTACGCAGCATAGATGGTAGAGTAGAGCATAGCTGCGCATACTCGCTTAAAGAACTCTCAATGGGTTTTAAATGGGTGTGTGCATAACGCAGCTCGCTTTTTCTGCGAGCGGAAAGCGAGCTGCGTTATGCACACACCCATTTAAAACCCATTGAGAGTTCTATAAGCGAGTATGCGCAGCTATGCTCTACTCTACCATCTACGCTGCGTACTGCACTCACTCTTAGAAACACTGCCATACCTAAGATACCAACTTAAAGAGCTTAAATGCTTAACCTACAATAAAAAAAATATTTTTCAAATATAACATCTGTTTGCCAAGTTCTGCCCCTGTGTAGCGACTCTTCTTTTTTGGGGGTATGATTATGAGGCCTCATCGAAGAAAAAAGAGGGACAAAATCTTTGAAGAACTGGTTTTGCTTAAGTCTCAATTAAAACCTTAAAAATATAATATTTTGTCTTGTCACATTTGCGCCCCCTCAAAATATTCGAATGGATGAAAAACGAGGAAGTGTGAAGTTTGAGGAAAATCCGAAGATATTTAGAGGTCGCTCACAGCGGTCAAAGTTTTTCTGAGTATGCTCGAATATCCTCTACCGGACAGCGTTGGAGTCGGTTGGATGAAGTGTAATTACCTCAATTTATCCCGTGAAACTATGCCACGGCGGTAAGGCTAGGTAAGGTTGAATTTCTTAGGATTGGTAAGGATGCCCGCTGAGACCTAAGTAAAATTAGTTTATGTAATACGCTCAAAACCACGTCCACGGTCTTGCTTACTTGAAGTCTTCAATTGAATTTTAATTTTATTTATAACTCCCAATCACTTTTATGATAACTAAAAACAATTACGTATGATTAAAAAACCGCCATAAAACCGCCATCAACAACCGATTTTAATAAAAGGATTTTTGAAAGTGACTTTACGACCGCATTTCTACTGCACACAAATATACATAATAAAATCATTTCGAGTGCCGAAAACTGTTAAGAGGATTATTTGTTATTGCAAGTGTCCAACTCATCATCACTCCCGGATCGACTTTGGGTTGTCAAAGGAATTTTGAAGTTTGTTGACACAAAAAAAGGAGAAAAAATATGATTTGATTGCATTGCCAGACATCAAAGTAATTTCGGGTGAAGTGGGTAATCTGACCCGCAATTCATTCGCCTTGTTTTGATAGTGACTTTTAATATTTTGTTATGAACCTCCGTTTTTCATTTGGTCGAGGAAAGGCGGAATTAATGAAGAAACCTTAAGAAGAGCGCATCTATCGGGGTATTATGTCAATTGATGAGTTGCTTTCTGTTATAATTAAGGCAATATTTTGTTACGTGCATAGCCATAAGGATTGGAAATGATGATCTTGAGTTATTACAAGTGTTTATGAGTGTGTTTTGGAGATTTAACATTTATTATGATTTGAAATCGTATTCACTTGGAATGGTGTGATTCATTAGAGGCTAATATGTAGGATAATGTAACATTTTGGGGCTTCCCCAACAAATTTTTTAATAGAATTTCAAATTCATGTATTTTATAGTTCCAAATAGAGGTCGAATTTATAAAAAAGAACCAATGTAGAAATATTGCTAACGATATTCACAAGCTATCCTCTAAGCATTTACCGAGCCTAGTACTGCTTGACTTAGAGTCGGTTTAGACGGTTCGCTCCAGCGCATGTGCCTCACGAACTTTGTGGATAAAGGGAGAAGTGGGGTGGAACCTCTTTTCATCTCCACTCCTCCCTTCATCACCAAACGTTCGTGAGGCACATGCGCTGGAGCGCACCGTCTAAAACAGCTCTTAGGCTACTTATTTAGTAATGCAAATTGCAGAGTTTCTGCAGCTTGGTGAAATCTGCTCACAGTATGGCGATAGAACAGGACTCCGCAGGGTGATTTTTCTGTTTAAAATAAGTAAATTGCTTAACAGACTGTATGTAATACGGCGTTTACATCGCCTAAAAACACGTGTTTTCGTCAAAATTTGGCGTTTTGGGCAAAAACACAATCGAAAACAAATGTTTTTCATACAAATCGAAAACAACTTGGGAACCTGTTTTCAATAAAAACGACAACGAAAACAATAAAAGTGTGGACAAGAACCCAATTCAGCGTTCAGCACTTGTTATACGCATGTCATTTTCCGTATCACACTTTTTTTTTAATTCTCAGTTTGCCATGGAAAAAATTTAAAACGAAATAATTAAATTAAAATCTATATATATATTTCTACTCGGAGAACTCCGGGGTAAAAAATTAAAGGAACTGAAAATTTGTCGATGTGAGTAAAACCTATATAAACCTCTGTGAGAGCAGGAGTAGTTCCAAGTAAATACGAGTAAAAAATAGCAGAAAAGGAACACGGCTATTAATACGCAAGCACTTTTTTTGTACAGCACTTTACCCGACTTCCACTGAACCGATTTTGCTCAAACTGGTTTTATACGGAAGTCGGAGTCGTAAAGGTGTGCACAAAACAAGATTTATTCACTCAGAAATGAGTATTGTATTTCCCAATATAAAATGATAAAATGACAACAACAATATAAGGTAGAAATTACGGATAGCAGATAAACAGGGAAATATAAAAATTTATTATTAAGGTTTGTGAATCGACTAAATTTCATGAGCCTAGACTGCTTAGAGAAAGTTTGCGGTACCTCGTTTTCACATCGCTTCAAGCAAATCAAATTGGCATTTCAAAATTTTGTTTGTGTTTGCTTCAACAAATTAGATTAGAAATAAATGCATATACATATGTACATCGCAGTACAGCAAGAAAAGTGACACATCAGGAGAGCTAAAAACAAAATTTAATGCCAACAGTCACCTGGCGGCAATAACTCAAAACAGCCAATTTTTGAGATGTGCCACTTTTCTTCCAGTAGTGCGATATATGTTAACGTCATTCTGCTTATGTTGAAAACGTTTCTGTTTCTGTGGAGATTTTTACCATCCCGGCAACATTTTAATAAAAAAAAACAAAAAAAACAAAAAATATATCACGGTAAGGGATGGTGTTTTTTAAATGAAGAAAGTTTTGTTCAAACATGCGATTTTAGATGATAATGTAGTTTTTAATTATACTTTTTTAATTATAACAATTTTTTTGGTTTTTTTAGAACTAATAGAGAAATTAAAAAGTGGTAATAGTTCAATTAAATTATTATGGAGTTATTGAAATGCGTAAACGTCAAACTTTAACGTCACGGATTGAGAGAAGAGTAGGGAGAGAGGGTCGAATTTCGACCAATGGGCAATACTAGTTTAATTAAATAGGCATAACTGTCACAAGCAAAAGGCGATGTAAACACCTCACTCGTTTTCCGAAAACGAGATCATGAAAACACTTGTTTTCGAGGCGATGTAAACGCCGTATAAGCTTACATTGCCCAATCGTTTTTCCTTAATTCATCGATAATTCTGATAAACAAATACTCGAATACTAATTAGAATTAGAACCAAGCGATAAAGTCACCATGGCAATTTAACTACTTTTTTCGAAGAATCAGGTAACCATCACCTTGTCTCGCGTCAAGGAACACTAATTTTCCCAATTTAGTTCATTGCCGAACAACAACAATGCTGTAATTTGAGATGTTGGCTTTGATGCCTTATGAGTTTACAATATTTCAGTAAGCTTTATAGTGAGATTGAGGTTTACATTGAAATAGAAGTATGAGCGAGAGACCCATATGCTAAAATGAAGAATTGACGAACTCTACTTCTCATACTTGTTTGTTGTTTAGGTAATTTGAAAATGTTAAGGATAGCGGCTAAAGGTAACTCTTTATTCGAAATATTGATGTTCATGGGCCTAAGAAGACTATTTGAGCGTGTAAGTATTAAGAAAACTAATGGCGATTAGAAAAATCGAAAAGCTTGAAGAAATGTATGACGAAATAAATATAGTTACACACATAAAGCAGGGCATACTTTGTATGATGGCTCAGACAGGCTATACGAACTTCTGAAAAAAGAATGTTAGTCAGGATTTTCTATGGTAGTGTTGGTAGTTGGAAAAATAAGACCAAGAAATAGATAGATTTTGACTGAAAATAGGATAGACCGTTTAGGACTTTATGATGCTTTATATTTTTAGATCGTCTGCGCAAAATAGATGAATGTTTTTTTAGTATTTCAGACCAATCGGAGATAAATGATCTAGATGACCCCTGGGAGGGGGGGGGGCACCGGAAGAGACTTTGATTTCCTTTGATAAAAATCTTTGAAATCTAACAATCTGCGTTCTTCGGTTAATATGTGATTTTATTCCTACCAAGGCAGCGCCTGATATTCCTAATTTTGAAAGCTTTTCAATTAAAGAAAAGTGGTCAACACGATCAAGGTGTTGCGTCGATTTGATTTGATGGCCGTTTTCCATACCTCATAGTAGTTCAGAAATTAAGATGATAAGATTTGAAGCGGCCGAACGCCCTTTTTTGAAGCTGTGCTATTTTTGTTTAGTATTGGGCCTGTTAGCCTCGACACACGGCAATCAAAATATGGCGTGAATTCGTCATTTATGACGTACGCCTTTTAGGGGGTGACACACGTTAAAATACGTCAACGAAAAATACAAAACAAAAATGATTTCCTTAGTACGTTGTTGGGTCACCTCCGGTCATTCCATCGGCTAATATGGAAAAAGGAATATTTATTATTCATTTTCAAGTAAAATTAAAATCAAATCAAATCAGCTGATACCTTAAGACACTGAAAAAGCGCCTAAAAGCGAGCTTTTTACAATAATATATCGGCGGACAGATGGCTCTCTTTTGAGTTTTCGTAATTGATTAACCAAAAGTTTCCTAAATGGTTTTTCTAATTAATGAGATACATATTCGTAATAAATGATGAATTTTCGTCATAAATGCGTGCGTGGGTCGAGGCTATATGAAAGGGACAAACTTGTCGAACGTAAGTTTTTCACAGAGTTTTGGAATTGAAGTCGGAATGGCGGTTTCCCTGTAGTTGTCCACAGGTGCTTATCACTTGACTTCTGGATTGGTTTGAGATAGGATTTCTTCCACATCAACTGAAACTTTCCTAAGGATAATGATTTATTAAAGATGATTTGAAGAGGAAGTAGGAACTGTTTCTAGCAGCACTACAAAAGATTAGGAGAAAGATTGTCAGGACCATGGCCTTTATTGGTGTCAAGATTGTTTAAAGCGGTCATTATGTTGAGGGCCGACAAAGATAGACTATTTTTGCCCATAGCTATGAAAGTGGTCTAAGTCAAAATTTAAAAAAAATGAATTTATCAGTTATTATAAATCAGCCGACGAAGATATTGATAGCGATGGTAATACATTCTTTGAACGAGAAACGCAAATTCACTCTTGTGAATTTGTGAAAAACGAACCGTTACATTACGTTTGCTATTTTGCCTTTATATGAAATTCATTTAGTTTTATTTTGAAAGTGCATTGAGTTGGGCAGTTGGGACGAAATACATTTTTGGTGCAGCGAATGTCGCAGCTGGATTGTATTTCAACCAAGTCACTAGAAGAGTCTACGACAAAAAGAGTAAAAAAATACCGTGGGCGGATCTGTCGCTTCGCAATGGATGAAATTCTCGAAAAATGACCTTATAACATGTTCTACCGGGTATCCCCTAAAAGTTTGTCAAACGGTTGATGGTAGATAGTAGATAAAAAATGATCGACAAAAAATACAACTAGTTGGGATGTGGCTTTTGACCCTTTCGGTCCACAAGATTAACTTCCCAGTATTCGTTCAAACAAAAAAACGACCCGAACGATTTTTATGAAAATCTTTTCAGATCATACTTCCTTTAACACGCTTTGAACGGCATCTTAACGAAGTCGGTATCTTTTTGGGTTCGCGCGAAATCGTGCTGGTACAAAAATCACTTAAGTCGTTCAAACAAAAAAACGGCTTGACGAATTTTTATGAAAATCTTTTCAGATCATATTTCCTTGAACACGCTTCGAACGGCACCTGAACGAAGTCGATATCTTTTTCGGTGCGCGCGAAATCGTGCAGGAAAAAATGACCACATACGTACGCACACACACACACACATATTTCTTCTCAAATTTTTGCTTAAAATGATATTGGGACCTTGAAACGTGTGACATTGAAAATTTCGAATCCGATTTTCGGACCGATTACAATAACTTCCTACTGGGAAGTTAAAAAAGGGGCAGGTTATCTCTGTCCGTTTTCGAGATAGGGCGTTTTGAATATTGGTTGTTGGGAAAAAATGTGGTTTAATGATTTAGAATAAAAAGGTAATGAAGCAACGGTCTATTTCCACGAATAGGGTGTCTTTGTTATCGTAAAGAGTGCGGCTTTCATTAATTAAAACAATTGCTGTAAACATAATTGGGGCGACCGACGAAACTACCTTCGCAAGAACTGTCAAAAACCAATAGAATATACGTTGTATATGAGGGTGTACGTAAATTCGACTAAGGGTACGGCCACGTCTCCAACCATGACTCAATCAATTTATTTTCTATTTTGTAGCTATCGCCTGTCAACGTTTTTTTTACTATTGAGGATATGTTTTCATAATTTTTCTGTATTTTTTTATTTTTTGGTTTGATTAAACAAAGCCATTGTGATATAATTTTTTTAATAGGATTAAAAATGGAGAGTTTCGATGAAAAACTCATTGAATTAGTAAAAAAAATTAGGTCGCTCATGCTCCAATTATGTTCAAACAAGGAATTTCAGCCCGGAAATCTCTGTGGCCGTCGCCACCGCCGTAGTCGTGGTTCCAATTGTGTTTACAGCAAATAGTATACGATGAAAAAAAAACAGAAATAAAAGATCGTAAAAAGCAAATTTTTTCCACATATTTCACTATAAAAGAAAAAGGAGGACGTTAAGGTCCTTTTTTCTGAAAATTTTTTACATCTTCAAAAGCTGCTTTAAAAATTCCTGGATCACTCCAAGACTCTAGATGCCTTGGCTTTTTTGCCCTTCACCTCTCAAAAATGGGTGATCACTGATCTTTTTTTAGTATTTTGAAATACTGAAAGCAGTAAAAACAGAACAGTGAGTGACACCTATTTTTGAATGGTAAATAGCTACCAGAAAGCTTGGATTTTTCTAAGAATTTTTTAAGAATTTTTTGAAGATGTTAAAAAAGTTTAGAAAAAAGGACCTTAACTACTTTTTGAGCTACAGTAAAATAAATATGTGTATGGAAAAAATTCAGTCAGTCACAGAAAAACTTAAAGATATTATGAGTTTACCACCCTACATCCCCCAGTTTTTCCGAAATATTTTAAGAATCTCAAAACTCATAATGATAAAAGCGTAAAATGATAAAATTGGATTACTTTTCAAAAATAATTAATAAATGTTCACGATTCATTTCATTAAAATTATTGTTACTAATAAAACTCAAATTTTTTTTATTTGTTTAAGTTATTTATAGATCATTCGGTTAATTTTGAAACTGGTCTAAGTAAATTCAAGTTGTAAAAACAACATTTCCGTATCAGATTGACACAAAATTTCACATTCATAACAAATTTTCATTAATCAAAACTAATAAAATTCTAAATTAAAAAGTTGCATAGTATAAAAATATTTTTTAACTTAATCAAACGTAATCCTTTAAATATCTCGAAACAAGAAATATATGACTTAGACCACTTTCATAATTATGGGCTCATTTATGAGTGTTGAAGTTTGAGTGCATGTGAGGTGAATTCGAACTGTACAAGACTTGATGCAAAACACTATACTAAATCTATCGGAGATCAGTATTTTGATACTAGACTATTGCAATGCCGCTTAAGATGAAGAAGCATAAAATCTGAAGAGAATATTGGTGTTATAGACAAGTGCATTTTTGAAGATCCAAATTTTAACTCGGCAGAATTCTCAAGCATTCGTCTAGATTCTAGACTCTAGAATATTTAACTTTCGTGAATCACAGTGGAGGACAAGTAAATAAAATAATTTTATGTCATTAATTGCATTGAAATATTTTTTAAAATAATCACGCAAAACGTCGAAAAATGTACATCTTTGCTGTTTCATTTACCATTCAAGTCCTAACACTTCTATTGGATAGTTCTTTACTTGCTTAAGTCCATCATAAGACAGCATATCAACAAGCAGATGTAACAAGAACGATTGTAGCTTCCGTACACGCAACAATGTCACATAATTCAGCAATAACACCAATATAATACCCGAAATTATCTCCAAATTGTGCCAAATGTTAACAGACCTTATCTCTTTACCACGGGCATATTAAGATGAGAAGTAAATATCGAGATTAATTCCACATGACAGGTGTAATTTCATAAAACATGGCATTAACTTTGCATTACACACGATATTCAAATTCGCGGCAGGTTTTAATCACAAATCGACATAGAGAAACGATACGAGTCTACTCATTTACGTACATATGCCTTCCTTATTATGTGAAGTGCACCGCTTTTCTGGCTCCATGGGTTTAATAACATTATTCGATAATAATTCATAAATATGTTAATCAACGGCCATAAAAGTAGTATTAATAACAATTTTGATCGCTTATTGCAACATATGTCATTGTTTGCGCGAATGAATTAATTAAAACCTGTTGTTTGCGTGTGCTGTGACGGGATTTGGAGCCGCACGATATCAGCGGACGTGATGTTGGCACGATTAAAAAATTATTAATTTGGTTAACGCTGGATAATGCTGTTTCCTGCACCCCCACCCGCTTCCGTGTCACCCTTTTCGTTAACATTTCGTAGGTAAGTAATAGGTGTAAGTAAGATCGACTCATAGTTAGTGTTACCTATTGTATAGAAATATCACCGACATGCTGAATGGGCTTTGAGTGGTGCGGTGATGTACCTGCAATTTGATTACCGGTGTGCCGGTTTCAATTAAACTCGTGTCAAGGGAGAAGAGAATATGTTATCAGGATTGAGTACCTACTTGAGCTTGTCAGTCTGTCTCTCCACGCAATTGGATTTGCCACTAGGCCCTGCAGGCCGGGCCAGTATAGGTGCGGCCGATCCACAATGTGTCCGGTGTGTGCTTTAAGCGGTGTTCCTTGACTTTGTGACAGGTACTGTGCCATCCCCGCTGCGGCAGCTGCTATCGAAAACCTAGGCATTCCACCTGCAATTAATAAATGAAATATTACAACAACAACAACAACAAAAATAACTTTATAATCAGGATTAAATTCTGGAGAAGGTGAGGGCAGATTGATTGACTTTAATTAACACAAAATTGTGCTAATGCGATTTGAAAACGTATATTATGGCGGGATAAGAGGTGAAGATAAAAGGTTTTTAGTTTGAGATTAATGTTTTGTTTCGAGAATATTTGAAGTGTTATTAAAATCGCATTAATCTCATGTTAATCTCTTTTCAGCTCAGTGCCGTGTGCTGTGAATTAACACATTTCTTGACTATCTCAATACAAAAAAATGCTGGTTTCATTGGTCAGTTTGTGAGTCTTTCAATCCCAATCCATATTTTGCTCGTGTGAAGAAGCATAAGCGATCGAAACAAATCGTTTAAAATTGTCCATTAGGTAAACATATGCTTTGATGACACTTCTTTGTTTAAAGATATTTACAATTCAAGGTATTTCTTCTCATTAAATCCTACATTTGGTTAATTTTAAAAGAAAAACGTGTAATTCGAATTATGTGCCATCAGTTGATATCAATAAAATTAATTGCCGATATTTTCAAATCAATACATTTTCAGCTGTTGAATTTGTTAGTCTAAATCACTCTCTAAAAATGAACCAGTGAAAATGTTACTGGTTCATCCAGTAAACAACAATTTCACTGAAAAATTAGATATTTCGGGTTTGTTGACTGATCGGCGAACCAGTAAAAAGTTCTCTCTTAAAATTAAATAGTAAAAATTTTACTGGTTCAACCAGTGAATTATAATTTCACTGGGAAAAAATATATGTGGCCCATAATCAAGGCAATTATCTTGGAGACCGTTTAGCATACCCAAAAAATCGGCTCTATCGTTTGATTACGGAGGTCAAGCAGCGTTTTAGTATGTAGTTGAGGGCCCGCTTGGGAAAACGACATTCACGTTAAAAGGAGGTTTTTTTCTCTTTTTTAAGTGAATTGCACTGGTTGAAAGAGTAAAATTTCACTGTTTCCCATTTGTTGACTATGCAATGGTTCAACCAGTTAATATTCACTAGAGATCAAGTATAACTTACCATATTTCAAATTGATAAAAATATTGAACAAAAAGATTGATTCTAGCAAAAAAAATATTTAACATAGCGCATATACCTGTTCTAAGTTAAAAAAGTTCACAAAATTAATTTACATTCCTGAAACCATTTTGTGAGTTGAAAGAAGTTTGATATACAGATATTCTCCGACGGTTCAAAAAAACAGCACATTCCGGAAGTATTTTTCAAGCTGAAGCAGTGCCGATTCTGAACCCCTGCCAGACAATGAACCTCGAACCTACACCAAGATGTACTATTGGAATTTCGATAGATTGCCAAGCCTCTATAAGAGCTGAAGACTGATGATGATGAGCTCCCAGGTAATGGAGAAATGCATAAAGTTACTTTCTTCATTGGAACATACATAGATGGGAACAAGAGAGAATAGTCAACGGATAGCCTCTCTAAGGGGACCGGACATTGTTATGTTTACCAGCCCAATAAGCGGGGTCAAAAGCGAGGCAGTGGTGCACCTAACGCCGGAGAACATCCGGTCCATCTCCCTATGTACAGGTAAAACAAACTCGTTTGGACCATGGTTTTCGCGCACAATATTATGTGAGCATTATGAGTCATTACAAAAAGATTGCAATCCAAAAACTGTGAAATTTGTGAAGTAACAATTATTAGATTTTGCTAATATAAAAAATTACATCGAAGAATCACCGTCTTTGTCAAATTCAGTTATATACAAAATTTGAACAATGAACCAATCAGAATCAAAGCGTCACTCGAAAATAAAAACTATGTTTACCATTATATTAAACTAACTTTATCTAGTCATCTACTCGGAATTCGTTTAGGAAAGGGAAAGCTAACAAGTTTTAATAATATTTCGGTGCAATCAGGCATTTATAACAAAGGGAGAATGTTCGCTAGCTAAGACAGGACTTGTGAAAGAACAATTCTTGGATTCTACGTCGCAAAAATGCCTCATTCCACGCCTTGCTCTTGGGATGCATTTTAATTTTTGATCAAAAGCTCAACAAATGCAATGTTACCCGAGTTATATTATTTTTATTTCCCCGGCCACCACTTGCCCTATTGTACTGCAACCCCTATATCTCGAATTTTTAGCGTAGATTGCGTGTACCAAGCTCCTCCTGGGCACGTTGGCAGCCCTAGAATATTTTAAGCCTGGTACACTACTGGTTTTTAACCATTTTTGTGTGTTTTTACTTCGCAATTGTATTTTACTATACTAAAATTGGATTAGTTAGAAATGTTGTTGGAGGCGCTTCTTTTGGGTATTGAGAACTAATTTATAAGAACCTGTATACATTCCGATTTCGATAAAAGCTGAGGCGCAGTTGTTTTTTTTTTGTGAAAGACTAGAGCTGAAGAAACCCCTTTATACCATCGATGGAGGAGTGGATTAGAACCACGGACCTCTGAAATGGTAATTGTGCGCTTTAACCCCTAGGCTACAAAAACCGGCGCCGTTTGGAATTATATTGGGTCCAGTGGCTTTACTGACGGCAAGCGTTTTGAGACCCGCCGTTATATGTACATCGCGATTCCTAATGAAAATTACGTTCATTAAGTGGCTCACATATTCTGGGGGGGGAAGAGGGGATAGCAGTTTTAGAAATAGAAGAATTCAAATCTCTCTGTACACTGCTAGCAAATCGGCTTTAAATTTGCGTTATGATATTACCTCCCCAATGTAAATGGGTTAAATGGGTTATGAATGAAGCCAAATCCATCTTGATGGAAGTCACCAAGGACAAGAAGTTTTTATTACCATTGAAAATACCATCTCTCAACCTGTCAACAAGTGATGATTTAATCTTCCTAGTGGCGAACTTACAGGAATTTCACACCTTAATGTACTCACAACGAAGTGACTCATTCGAAGACCGTCTGAATATTTTGTAGGCGGCATCTCTATCTTTAACTTCGTTCATAAGTTCCCTATTGAAACATATATTCCACCTAAGCTTTAAAGACTTGGTAGAATGATGAATTAGTAAGCGTATCCCACATGGCCGTAGCCACGGGGGCGCGAAAGGGCGCGCAGCGCCCTTTAGGTAAGGACTTTTAATTGCAATGAGAAAAAAATTATTTTGTCAAACTGTAAGAATTTCTCATCATTTGATTTAAACTTTCTTCCGAAATAAATATTTCTTCTACGCCAAGAGTTTATTTGTGGCTTAAGATTATTTTGTCAAATTCAAATATCATGAGAGTATGATTTGCAAGATGAGCGTTATTACGTGCCAGTACATGAAAACAAGTGGTCGCGCGTATTGTTTCCTCGAGTGAAGTCTTTGGAAATGTTCTCATCACATCAAGGCAACTGTTTTCATTGCTCAAATGATTAATTTGATTTAATGAATATTCTTAAATTGACCTGAATTGTACTCATTATTTTCGTTCTCACTTTCAGAAAATGTATAAAACCAGCCTCAAGGTAATAAAAACACTATATATTTGCATCTTTTATTTTTCCGAACTGTTATTATTTCGGGCGCCAATAATTGTGCGATGAGCGCCCTTAGATATTCGGAGCTGGCTACGGCCTTGGTATCCCAACACACAAGTTACTAGCTAATGGTTGCAAGGCTTAAGGCTTAAGGTTGTTCCAAGTAAGGGAATTGGAACAGCTAAGGTAGAAAATTCACCTACAACTTGAAATACAGCAAAATCGGTGATTGTTCAGACATATTTTTAGTATTTCGAAAATATTATTGATTTAACTTTCAAATCTAGGACAACACTTAATCTGCCGGCAACAATCTAGAGTTCGACGGGTTTACGGTTTAGAGTTCGGGTTTAATAGTAGAAAAAAATCCAGGAGTAGAGTACCAAAATAAATTCAAAATCTTAAAAAAAATCTCAACAAATTGCACCATACAATAATAGGGGTATTCATGATCTGTGTTAAATGTCGAGAAATCGTAAAATGTTATCTTCGAAATAGACAAGATCGTGAGCGACCCCTTTAAATTTCCATGTGAAAATGTGAACATGAAAAATGTGAAAATGAAACAAATGTCATTTACTAAGGAAAGTTTCTCGATTTGTTAAACTTTTTTCTCGATTTAACACAAATAACACGAATAACACAAATAACACAGATCATGAATACCCCTATTATTTCATGTCTCACTTCCGTCGAGTTAAGTTTAAGGCTTTATTAAACCAAAGGATGGAGCTATTAAGTACTAATTGGACTTTGATTCCAAATCTTCAAATGGAATGACTCAAAGTGCAATTGATCACAAGCTTATAGATGCGCGCCATTCTTCAGAAGTATTAGATGTAAGGCCATATAGCGATTTTAAGTAATATAATTTGTAATAGATGTCACTCCTATGCACTACTTTCTCAGTAGCTGTTCTAAATACATTGTTCTGCAACGAGTTAGCTTGTAAACGGGTGCTTATGCCAGATTTATTTTGGTAAGAATTCGATTGGTTTACGTTTGTAGACCACACACTTGTTTTTGTAATATGTGAGTTTTATTTATAATTATCATTTAATTGATTTCAAAGGAAAATGTCGCAGCGAAAAAAAAACGTTGCGTTGAAATATCGAGAATTTAAGTTTGGATGAAATGGTTTAAAAAGAATGGTCCAGCGACTCGGCCATGGCAAAAAGTGAAGATGGATTTGAAGAGAGTATACCAAAGTGGCAAAAAATAAACCAGATGTAAATATGTGTGTTGAGAATATATTCTTGAGCTATTTATCGCAAGTTTTAAAATCAACTTGAATGTGAACAAATGTTTTAAAATCGATAGCCAAGCTTTTAGCTTTTAGAGGCTTTAGCTTGTATCCCGAGTGAACCACCAAAGTCAAGCTTAAAAATATTGCTGTTGCTTGATGCAAACACCGCATACGTATCTACAAACTTGAACCACGAAAGTAAACCAACCCGAAGGGCCGTTCGAGCCCACGATATTGTATTACAGCAAGTTAAATCCATTAACTGGAATTGCACAACCGATAACTGGTTTACAGATTTTCCAAAGATAATAACCAGGAAGGTGGAGTCTGTAGAAAGGAAAGTACATTACTTTAGATGATCTTATTCGAAAAAACACAGATCCAGTTATACGATGGAGACGTACAAAGAACAAGTAAATCAGAAGAAAAGAATACTCAAAGTCAAGAAAAAGGAGTACTATCTCATCCTCTTCTATCCTTCAAACTAAACTTGCTGCTATACACTTCACAAGGACCTGAATGACGCGACATCATGAATTTGCCGTATAAAGACTGAATCCCAAGCTACTTTTTCCACGTAACAAAAATGGTAAAGCACGACGAAAACACAGGAAAAGTATATGAACAACGAAAGAGTTTCAAGCTTAGAATAACAATGTGTAAAAATAAGAATGGCAAAACCGTGAGATCCAAAGAACTTGTCAGGATTAAATGGTGTAAACACTCTAAGTAAAGTTTAGCTTCAACCACATAGTAGAAAACGTGAAATTATGTAGCGGAAAAATAAGAGAAAGACTTGCCTACATCAGAAAAAGTACAGGACACAACTTAAAAAACTAAAGTACAGGACACTGTTAAACTATAGCAGTGCTGATGAAGTTTAAGTTATCCAAGCGGCTTTTGCTCTGGAAGATCTACTAAATCCTACATTTTCAAACTAAAATAGATTAAAGGGGAGCGTAGATGAATTAACCAAAAATATACATTCACTATTTATATACTATAAATATATGATAATATAAAATGAGGTATTATACGAATGGCGTGCTTTAAATTGCCCAATAAAATGTAGAAGAAGCTTTATACAGAATCATTCAATACCAGAATAGGACTAAGTCCAGGAGATGCACTATCTTGTTTACTATTTATTTAAAGTAGTTATGGAAAAATATCACCACACGAAGTATGTATATATCACCACACGTAGTATTTTCAGCAAGTCTGTACAGCTATTGGCATACGATGACGATATTGTAAGACTACCCAATTGCTCCTTAGCAATGAAAACTACAACGTTGTAGAAAGTTTGGTCTACGAAATAATAAAGAAAAACGAAATACATCGTAATAACACAATGGGCACATACAACATCGGAAAAGCAAATTAGCGACGCTAATAGCCGTGTTCCTTTTCTACTTTTAAGTACTCCGGAGTAAAAAATTAAAGGAACGAAAAATTTGTCGATTTGAGTAAAACCTATCTAATTCTCTGTGAGAGCAGGAGTAGCTCCAAGTAAATACAAGTAAAAAAGAGCAGAAAAGGAACACGGCTAATATCAAAATAAAAGACAAAGAAATTGAAGATAATTTTGGCTACGTAAGCAGTAGCATGACAAGGGGAACTAAACTATACAGAATCCTTAATAGACCAACACAATGCTATCCATCCGAAACCTGGATATTAAAAAGTAATACGGAACACCTTCTAGGATACTTCCAAACGAATCTCTTCCGCACTATAATGTATATGGAAAAAAGAGTGACTGCTTAAAGGAGAAAACACAATCATGAGTTGTATCAATTGGATAAAGACCCACAAATCATAAGAGCTATAAAAATTAACAGGATTCAATGGACAGGACAACACAGCAAAAATTATTGCGCACAAAAGACCGGACGGACACAAAGACCCAAGGCGCATAAAAAAGATTTACAGGTAGCGTAGACAAACATTAATGAACCCTAGGTATAATAAATTCAAAACATCAAACCAGAAGACCTAAAAAGGATGTTCCTCAATCCAAAGTCAATAACAGACCATAGAGCTAGGAATGATGAAGATTACTAATTGTTACTTATACTTTTCTAGCAGGAATTGTATACAAAAATCGTAGTTAGGCATTCTAAGAGTTTTCATCCAAAAAAGATAAAGAATTGTGGTTATCATACAAAATTTTTTGTCTTATAAACGGGATAATTTGACTTATGGCTTAAACCGAAATTTTTCGGCTTAAGCCAAAGCTATAAGAATATTAAATACGCGTTTATACGTTAATTCGAAAGGTTGAGTTAAATCGATTTAATTTTGCTGCACTATAAACTTACAATTGAACTTGCACCGATAAAACCTTTTATAGAGTCTTAAAAATCAAGAGGGATTGTATTCGAAAAGGTAACGTTGATCAAGTACAATACTTTCTACACTAGTATTGTACTTTATTATAAAAATTTGAAAAAATACCAAAAAATTTAATAAAATACCGTGAATTTAAAAAGAAAAGGAGTAAGGAAGGCCACTATTAATCGACGCCACCACCACGGTCCCCCCTATTGATAAATCCAAAGCCATCATAAATAAAAAGGTGCGTTTATGTTGAAAACTTTAGAATACAAATAAATCACACGTTAACTAAATAGGAAACAACTAAAACTCCTTAAAACACAGTTTCTATTTTTAATCGCTCCCAAAAACCTTATCTACTAAAACAATACATAAAAGCCCTTCAAGGACTTTTTACTGAGCATATTCTGTAAACACAGAAAACACCAATCTCCATTAATTTCCAATCCCGAACTCGATCAAGGACACAAAAATTGCAACGACCTACAAAATTTGGTAGTACAAACCCTACTTAAAAAATGTGTTTGTTTTGTTTTGTTTGTTTTTTGTTTTCTACTCATACTCATTGAACGCACTCACCTCCAGTTAAAGCATTCAATCCCGTTGAAGTGACTGGGGGTGGTCTTGAAAGTATTGTATCTATACCATGTGGATTAGCAGTTCCTTGTGAATTTTGTGTAACAGTTTGTCCTGGACCCATTCCACCATTTCCGATGCCAATTCCAGCCAAGCCACTGTTACTAGTCCCGTTAATAATTGCATTTGAGCCGCTTGGCGACTTCATTTCAGTCATTGAATGAAGGGCCGCCAATGGCGGACCAAGAAAGCTTAACGGCAATTTATGATCCAACATTTCTGGTAAGATCTTTCCGGAGGCGTAATCGAACTTCTTGCTCGATGTAGAAAGATTCTCTGGACTGCGGGAGCCTATGCTATCTGGAGGTGGGCTTTGTCCACTTGTTTCCTCGCTACTTTTCTGACTAACCGGATACGAGCGGGAACTGTCAACGGGGCTATTATTGTCGTAACGTCGATTATTTGGCTCGGGACTTTCAGAATGTAGCCGCGACGATATTGCGTCCCGCTGTGGTGACTGTTCGAGTCGATTATTTAACGCCGCGACAGGATTGCTGGCACTTATATTGTTATTGTTTATATAAGAACTGTGGTAGTCTAAGGTATCCTTGTTAGCCCGATAGGCCTGATAGTCACTTGCACTTTCTAGAATTGGACTATTGCTAGCACCTGAAAAGTGGTTAATTGGACTCGCACTGCTATTGTGTCGCATGTAATTCACCGTATGTGAGTTTATTTCCAACGTACTTGAGTTGCTCTCCTCCCGGTAGCCCTGCGAATGATGATATCCGAAGTTGGGCTGATTGCCGCCTCCAACGCCGATAAATTGGCTCGAAAATGGAAATCCATGTGCAGCCGCAGCTGCCGCCGCTGTTGAACCTATTAATCCGGAAGGCGATCGGAATGCGGCAAAATTGAATGCTGATGTTGGCGATAGCGGGAAACCGAACTGCTTGCCACCAGCACTATTAACTAGATTTGAAGCTATATGCGACAATCCACCTAACTTGGGGCTTTCAGAGCCCGAAGCCGTCAAGTATGGGCTACCCAGATTGAAGCAGTTCCGTCACGAGTTTCTTCTCTAACTTGGGATTTTATCACGCACTTATTATGTCAGTCAACATCACTCACTGCACTTTCACTTTATCGGAAATACTGAATGCACTAATCCGAATATTTGTCGTCTTCTTATTGGTGTTTAGCGAGAAAAAATAAAAATTAATAAACGGACACGGAAGTATACTAATCGCGGCCAAAAACAACACACTTAATAATCCGGACTACGACCGACAGGATAGGCTCAGAGTTGCGGAATGACTTCGAGATTCCAAATTGACTTCAGTCTAATTCACAACCAGCAGAAGGCAGCAGCGGCGGTAACAATTGCCAGTACCTTGCCTCCCTGGCAGTAATTTTTCTTTCTGGTTTACTTACACCAGCACGCACGCACACATGCACACAAAGCCGCCCAGCCACTGTTTACAGAGCTCGTAAATATATAGAAGTGCAGACTTAATGATCGTTTCACACTCGAAAGCACCACCAAGGGTAGACCGTGCCCTTATATGAACTAAGCGGAGGGAAGTGAGTCGAGCGGCCACCGTTCGCCTTCAATCGCCTGCACTGGCTTAACGAATACACACACCCGTGCAGCCCCAAGCAAATCCACGCTCTTGCAGCGCGACCATGGCTACTTCGAAATCACGGCTCTGCTCAGTCTGCACAACTGCATTTCACGCCAGGGGAAGCCGAGGAATAACGGAAAAGAAACGCACTCTTCTCTGCAAACCACACCCAATCCAAAATTGTTTACCAGAACTGCAAAGCGAGAGAGTGAGAAAGGGTAACGGAATGCTGCTCTTTCGTTCCTCTGCGCTGACGGTCACCGCTCTCCGGAAACCTAATATGTCAGGGGAGGAGCTTCTGTCACATCTGCCATTCGGAGCGCCTGCCTCCGTGCCTCGTGAATAGGGCGCCCTTTCTGCCGATGAATGTCGCCATTCTGGAACTGCTACTGTGCAGTGCTGTTGATACGCGTAATCATTTTCTATTTGTGTTAATAATCTCGGTATCATTTGATAGTGTGACTTTTTATTTGCTGCGCGTTCTTTATATGGTCGGATCTCTACAGACCTGACATGTTTGCTTCCGGCAGGACTGGGTCGCGCTGGGTGTGGTAGAAGATGCCGCCGCTGTGTTGGTGCGGGAGACAGCGACAGCCACATTAAGTTCACACTTTTCCAGTCTATCCTCGCAGATCCCCTTTTTCTGTTACTTTTTAAATTGTGCCCGACTACTTTTGGAGCAACTATACACAGCTCAGCAGCAAGGACGATGACGACGTCGCTGGCAGCGACCTGCGACGACGACGACGACACAACAGCGGGGCAGCTCTTCCAGTATTCTCGCCTCGCCCGGAAATCTCATGAATTTCTTTGTTTATGGTTTCATGTATTGAGGACATCATAAAGCTGTAAATGTTGAACCCCAGGCAGTGTGTGTAAGTGCTCTTAATGGAGTATTTAAATCATTAAAACACAATAAATTCCCTTTCATATCCGCACAGCAGCTGTCCTGCTCGGTCCTATTGATTTTCGGCGGCGCCGTTTCGCTCGCGACCGGGAGAGAGATCCAGGATTGATGGACGACGCATTGAGTCGAGACTTTGACATTTTTAATTGGTCGAAATCTGGACACCAAGAATTTGACCATGACGATATGGCAGCATGTGCACAGCAGGTGCGACGATGCCTCCGGAGATTAGTAGTTTTGCTGGGCGTTAATTGAATTTCAGGCTTGGCCACATCTTTTCAATTCGGCGGCACACAGCACAATCCCGAGGCGAAATCGGTTTCCAGGCGATTTCCTTTGTTTGGTTAATGGAGAAATTAAGAAAAGGCTTGAGTCGAATCGAAGTCGGCATTCATTTTTTCTTGGTGTAATGGCGGCGTAGTTCGATGAACTGGTGTGACATTGTTGTACTAAATAAAAGGTATCTGGCGGGGTTTGCGTAATCAGAAGGTAATCAATTAGTAAATAGTTGTTTGGAAATTGATCGCCGTAACAGCGGCTAGTTTTTTTACAGGGTGTGTAGAAAGGGCTCCGTTGAGATTTTTTCAAGGGCATTTTTTTCCTTATATTAAAACTGCGTTCGATAAACTTGAACGTCGTCAATGTGCAAATTCCGTGCTTTTGAAAAGTGTGAGAAATTGAACGAAATGCGAAAGTAATCTTTTACTGAGAAAATATGAAGGTTTTATAAAACAATTTATTTTATGTTATATGTTTATTTTTGACAGATATGGCCTTTTAAGCAGTGGAACCCAACGACCAGTTTAGGGGTCGAATGGGACAAAAACCCACAACCACGGAAACTTAATGTTAGCTCAAAAAGAAAAAACCGGACGAATAACTCGGCAACGGCCTGTCATACGAAAAAAGGCTAACGATTTGATATTATGTACTTGGAACGTAAAATTAATGTATAAGGAAGGAACATTTACAACACTCTTGGAAATATTCGATAAATAAAATATAAAATGGACATTCTGGCTGTACAGAAGAAGCGCTGTACTGGGCAAGGAATAATGGATAAAGAAAACACACTAAATATTACAGTTGTCACCCGAGGGAACATATAACAGGATTTATAGTTGGAAATAAGTGCAAGAATTTGGTAATGATTTTAAAGCTATTAATCCGAGGAGCTGCTATCTACGGCTAAAAGAAAAAAATTTCAACTATAGTACAAGGTGGGGCAAAAGTAATGTCATAATGTGAATTGGCTGCCATTTTGTTAGAAACTGGTCAAAAAAGCAGTATAACAATAATTCCTGGTTCTTCTTAATTCTATATTTGTCTACAACATAAATGTTAAAGCACAATGACATTTGACGCCATTTGCAAAAATTATGGCACAGTAATGACATATTACTTTTGCTCACCTTTTATTATCAACGTACACTCATCCCAGTCAGGAGAAATCAAAGGCAGAGAAAGATGAATTCGACGATAACGCAGAATTAGTGTACCTTCGCTGTCCACGAAATGATATTAAGATAATCTTAGGTAAATTAAATGCTACGACCGGAAAAGAACACTTATTTTGCCACACAATAGGAGTACATTCAGTTAACATGACGAAAGTAATGACAATGGGGTTAGATTTGTAAACTGCAGCCACAAACATGTTCATAAAAAAAGTATCTACTTATTCCCAGCATAACCAGATCGATCATATTCTTATTTACGGTAGGCCTAGTTCGAGCATATCAGATCTCAGAACGTATAGGGGCCAATGTGGAATAGGACAAAATATAACAATCAACAGATGTAATATAGAATCCGTAAACGAGTTCACCTATTACTAGGTATGACGAGCATGTTCTTATGAAAGTGGAAAAGAAGATACAACCACGCACGAGCTGTATTAAGTGTCTCTACCAAAATATGTTTCAACTGCTACCTATTGACCTAAAAATATAAAGCTATGCAAAACCTTAGCCACCTGTGGGTGTGAAACAATGAGATTACTTTTAATTCCTATAGTAATATTCAGAGCCATATACAAGCTTGTAAGATCTAGAGAAGCTTTTCAAATTTATGCATGAATCATAAACTCCTTCAACTAAACATTTCGATTTCAGTTCATCCATAACACCTCTTTTTTTATTAATAAGTGGAATATGTTTACAGATAGCGAATGCAAGGTTGACTTACTTGCATCTCTGCACGCCTTGAATGCTACCATTCCACCTCGCGCCATCCCAATAGCATTTTGAAGAAGATCCTCAGTTACATCCTTGTCTAGATGACGTACAACGCCATTGTATAGATGTACGAAATTGAAAAGCATGAAGGCGTCACAGGGTTTATAGGCTTGAAAAACTTTACTCAAGTATATGGCAGTGTGCTTGGAGGAGTGCCTTTAGTTCCAACCTGTCTTATACAGGTAATCGATCATATCTACTTTAAGTTCAGAAACCTCCCGAAAGCCCTGTAAGAAGAAGCTTCCAAATGTACGGATCCGGGTCGTGGTATATTGGGTGCCTTCCATTTAGACACAGAAAGACACAGTTGTGTCTAACAGGGTGTTCCATCACCGTCCCATTGCAAAGAAAATGTTCGCTTGTATGGAATTTTCAATCTGGCCACATCAGGTAGCTTCTTACGATGATCGGCACGAATCGGACGATGTCCGTGGTTGACATCATCTGGAGGTTGCGTGATCTCAGCTTTTTTCAGCAAGACCAAGTCATTATAATCTTGACGAATGATACTAAACTTTTCCAACTGGAGCCTGTCATTAAAAGGAAGTGAATGGGTAATATCCCTCTTTGTCATACACAACAGCTGCACATTATCCACTGGTTTATCTACAAGGTTTGATCCTAGTCTGGCTAATTCATTTGCTTTCTTGTTGCCCTGGTGTTGTACCGCCTATTTAAGAAACAGAGCTCATTTTAAACCAGCTTTGTCGTTTTAAGTACCTCGCATAGTACCTTGATAGTCTCCGACTAACATTAAAAAGGGGCATGCCTCATGAAGAGTGTGGGCCCCATTTGGAAAATGATGGGCATGGCGAAGGAGGTATTTTCCCGTAGATTCCTCATGAGCACCACGCACAAAAAATCAGCAATACTGAATTGAGGTATGCCCTATCAATTTCTCAGAAGGGCCCTATGAGGCAAACTTCATTACAAATGAAATAGGACAATCCCAACGTCTGCATTGCGTATTCGGAAAGCGTTTCACCCATCATCCTTAAGCTTTAGTTTTACTCATACAAAGCTTTAGTTTCAGGCAATACCTAAGGTTGGTGACCGTGAAGATGTCATTTAGCATTACTCAATAGACCGGTTCTAACTCGATTACGAAGGTCAAGCAGCATTGGACGTGATTAGTACTCAGTTGGGGGACCGCTTGACTAAACGACACTCGCGTTTAAAAATATAAAGCTTTCTACATCGCCGCAGTTATTACTCATATATCCATGCCGAAATCTTAAAAATTTGCAACATTTTTTTCCACTCGGAATTGGCTACCAATAATTTTTCCTCACAAGGCCTTGCATAAAATCTTCGCACTAACACAATTAAGCGCAAACTTAGTCTGAATTTTTGTTGAGCAAAGTTGGAAAGTGATGGGATTTTTGACATTATGACAACGATTTTATTTAAGTTTTTTTGCTTTTAGATAAATAAATTATACTGAATTTATTTATAAAAACTTCAACAATCAATTAATTCATCTTCAATTCATTCTTTTAATCTAATACAACTTTTCTTAGTGTCGCCTTTGAAAGGAGAAAAGATATTGGGAATTGATTGAATAGTAAAATATACTAGCATTTCGGAAATGTTATAAGGGTTTTACCAGCGCGCACCGTTAGCCGCTTACTGCGTTTCCAGCTCCCACGGCGAAGACGAGGGGTTGGATCTTAGGAGCCACATTATTGTTAGCATTTATTTAATTAACTAGACTTATTTAAAAAATGTTTCAAATAAATTAAATGCCTAACAATATAATTTAACAAAATAAATTTTTTCAAACAAATAAAAATCAGACTACAAATTGGTAAAACTCGAACTACTTAAGATATAAGCTAATTAGTTTCACTTACGTACGTCTTGATTATCAGCTTCTCTGCTTTTTTTAAAATCTCTTTATTTTATTTTAGAAACTTCAATTTTTAATTGGTGTTCTATTAAAACAGTATTGTTAAATTAGTTTTTTTAATGATTTTGCACTATAAAATAAAAATTGATTGATTATTTCCACATTCCTTATTTAAATAAATTATTCACAATGCAATTTAATTCTTACTACATTTTTATAAAATTCAAAATTTTGTATATGGAAACCGACGAAATTCCATTTTAATCAATTTGGCGCCTTCACCATAACCTCAAAATTTTTGATTACATTCTGTAAAAAATAATTCTAACTTATGGTAAAAACTTTTTACCGTTAACGCACAATACATTTAACCACTTCCCTATTTCATTTTTTTAATAAGAATATTCTTATTAGAAATAAACAAAAATTATTTTAAAAACCATTTTCACTAAACTGCACAACAATTTTATATTTTCACATAAAAACAGGAATTTCCCTAACACTTTCACTATTTAACTTTATTATAAGAACTTACCACTATTTATCTTTATTATTTCACCTTTATTTTATATTATTAATTCGAAAATATCGTTTAATTTCTTTTACGAAACATAAAAACTGCCCCGAATCGCGCACTTTTCATATAAATTTGACAGTTCTTCAGCCAACTTTCAGAGGTCTTATATGAACGCAAAACCTTTGCGTGAGTGTGAGTTCAATTAAATTGAATGTGTTGGACTTTTCACGTTGATTTTCTGTGACAAAAAAGCTGGAGATATTACAGCTTCCCTCAAAATTTCCCCTTAATGGGACTTGAAGTCACGTTATGTTGTTAGTGTAATTTGGAGATTTGAAGTCCCATTCAGGGGAAATTGGCTCTCTTTTTTCTACAGCATGGCTTTTAGTGTTTCCAGAGGAGGAAATATATTAAGATTTTTCTTCTGATTAATCTTAATTTATTTAAATTAATTTTTATGAAGTCGCCTATTTGGTCAAGGGAAGCAGTGCTTCCTTTGCTTCCAAAGAGGAATCGCCACTGAAAAGGTATAATTATCTAATTTATATATATAAAAGTCAATGTTTGTGTGTGTGTGTTTGTTTGTGGGTTTGTTGTTTATGGACTCCTAAGCCGTTCAACCGATCGCCCCAAAAATTTTACCACATGAGTTTGATGCGTGCTTGCTACCTTCCCTAAAGGGGGTGAAAAGGGGTGGAATAGATTGTATGGAAAATTATTTTTTTTTGCTTTTGTGTTTCCCGACCCCGCGACAAGGGTATCAAATGAAACGGTATGACAGGTAGAATACAATTAGCTGTATACCTTCATTCGAAATTCCAAATGGTGGTCACCACAAAATGGCGGAAGACATATTATAATAGACTAAAAAGTAGAAAATATAACCGATCAACATCAAATTTTTCACATACGCATAGTTCGCCTGGCAATGCACTCCGACCATTTAGTAAAAAAATCAAGATGGCGGTTCCAAAATGGAGGCCGATTTTTGCATTGTGTTTTCCAAATTCAAAATGGCGGCTAACACAAAATAGCGGAAGACATAATAATAGGCTAAGAAGTAGAAAAGACCCTGAAGTGGGTATCAATGAAAGGGCATGACTAGTAGAATACAATTAGCGGTGTAGCGTCATTCGATATTCAAAATGGCGGCCAACACAAAATGGCGGAAGACATATACCTAATAGACTAAAAAGTAGAAAATATACCCGATAAATTTCAAATTTTGCACATACTTATAAGTCGCCTGACAATGTAATCCGACCATTTTGTAAAAAAAATCCAGATGGCGGTTCCAAAATGGCGACCGATTTTTGCAATTGTGTTCCACGACCTATCGACATGGGGATCAAATGGTAGGGCATGACAGGCAGAATACAATTAGTTGTTTGGCGTCATTCTAAATTCAAAATGTCGGATTACCTTTTTCTTTACGACCCACTCGGTATGGGTATCAAATGAAAGGGTGTGACAATTAGAATACTATTATCTGTGTGGCGTCATTCCGAATTCAAAATGGCGGCAAACACAAAATAGCGGATTATATTTTTTTTACAACCCACTCGGTATGAGTATCAAATGAAAGGATATGATAATAGAATACTATTAGCTGTGTGGCGTCTTTCCAAATTCAAAATGGCGGCCACCACAAAATGACTGTTTACCTTTTTCTTTACAACGCCCTCGGTATAGGTATCAAATTAAAGTGTATGACGAGTATAGTATAGTATGCTTTTTGACGTCATTTTAAATCTATTATGGCGGTCACTACAAAATGCCGGAACACATACATATAATAGACTAAAAAATAAAAAATTAAAAAAATAGTTTAAAAAAACTAAAAAATACGCTTTTATTTTAAAATGAACTAAAAAGGAAAAAAATAATTTTGAATGTAAAGTTTATATTGCTTCAGCCAGTATATGGAAACAACCTACCTTTCGAAATGTAAAAAAGCGTGGGGCGCTAACGTAAAGTTCCGGTGTTAATAAAATAATAATATAGGTAAAGAGTCCCACCCTTTTTTACATTTCGAAAGGTAGGTTGTTTCCATATACTGGCTGAAGCAATATAAACTTTACATTCAAAATTATTTTTTCCTTTTTAGTTCATTTTAAAATAAAAGCGTATTTTTTAGTTTTTTTAGACTACATTTTTTTTATTTAAAGGCGTTGCAATAAACGTGGGTTTTTACTAGTCAATTGCATAAAATTAGGTGGCAACGGATCGAGATACGATGGTAGTACGTCTTTGACATTGGAGGCTTGCGACTCCAATCAAGAATAAGTTCGATGCCCTCTTAGAATTATGTATTATTTTCTAAATATAATGGGTCTACCGAATTTTCTTTTTTCTTAAGTTTCGTTTTGTGTACATGGCGTGTTCTATAGAGTTTCTAAAAGGCAAAAGTTTTTAATTCGTACAGTTTCCTCCAGTTGAAGCCTAGTCCACACCATTGATCCATCTTGTGTAGTACACCACCTACAATATGCATTATCAACTATATCTACGCATTGAATAAATTAAAGAAGCAAACTCCTTCCTTGAGCCAAGAAATAAAACTCACCTTGTTTTTTAATTTAAATCCTTTATTATGCAATGATAATTAAAAGTTGCTATAAAAACCTTTCATTTTTCTCCTCTTTTTAACTGGGAACACTTTTTAGAGGCTCAGGAGATTAAAAACGCCACGGCAAATATTCCTGCGGAGCTGTTGACTTTCTCTGAATTACAGCAGTTATTACACCTTCGTCCTTCTATACTTTTTTTTGTTTTTTTTATTATTAAGGACTCTTTTGCGGAGGGATTTGGAGGGTGAGAAAGGCCACCCCTTACGAGATTCTATGGGGCATTCTTAAAAGTTCCAAGCATTTTTGTTTCCGGGTGAAGAAAGAAGAAGGGTCATTTTGCCTTTCGAAATTTTAGGGTTAATCTAAGCTGAGGAATAGAGAGGGGCGCACAAAAAAATGTCGGAGTGAAAATTGTTATTATATGCTTGAAATTATTAATCTAAACGCAAATAAGGTAGCTTTTAAGGATCTTAATAAAATCCACTTGATTTGCGCTGTTTCATCTTTTATAAAGCAAAAGGGAGTTTCAGTTTTTCTTTTTTCTTTTTGAGGGTGGAGAGGTGGAATGAGGACCAGAATGAAATTAAGAAGAAGAATTTAATTTAATAATTCTTATTTTTAGAAATTTAATTATGCAGTATTTTTTATGAAATTTTTATTAGAGACATTTTTAATGGGTTTTTTGCGGTTATGACGCATAAAAACAATAATAACTGTGCGAGGGCATTTCTTTGGGCTAATAATAATTAATTTTAAATTACGTTATCAAAATGCTTTTTTTAACTATAAAAGAGTAGAAATCTTTTTCATCCAATTTAATAAAATGTAACAAAAGGCCCTTTGGTGTAGTAGCGTAAAAACACACCACATTTAAAATGGGCCTAACAGAGGAGTAGTTACGCAAATAAAATCCGCTAGAGACAAGTCGCCATTTTAAGGTGGTTTTTAATATCAAAACTGTGTTATACTGAATTTTTTTTAGTTTTCCGTCTGTTGCATTATTATTTTTGACTTTCTTCTTCATCTTCGTTTTCGTAATTTTCATTTTCAGTAACCTCAGTACTTATAGGTTAAGTTTTACTTACATCATCAAATTTTGTGTTTCTTTTCTGCTTTACTTCCAAGCATTAAAAAGTAGAAACGAAACAGAGCGTTCGATTGGCAGTAGGTATACTGCTAGCTTGCGCAACCTTTCTTATCTCATGGAATTCCTGCTACCCTACACTGTAAAAAAAATATGTAAATTCACAGTCCAAATGTAGAGTAAAATTACAAATCGCGGTATGAAATACTAATTTACTGCACAATTATTGTAATTTTACTATAAATATTGTAATTTCACATAAAGAAATTGGGAATCTCCAATACTGCATGATGTAAATGTTGATTACATGAATGTGACCTATATTTTACACAATGTTGTGTATTTTTCTTAATCGTTCATGTAGAAAAATTACAATATTTCGTAGTATTATTTATCAGTGTTATGTACTGAACTTTGTACTGTAATTTTAGAACTTATATTTTTAGTTAAATTACAAATTGGAATATAAGGCAAGGCGCGCACTGAGGTGATGAGAAATTGGCGTGGCGGTGGGGTGGATAGTGAAATATTTTAATCACACGGAATCCATTGAGGCAGCGCGCATCGAGATGGAGTGGTGTTTTGCAAGTGGACTGGAACCCATTTGGTTGCCACTAGTCTCCGACAAGTTTAATTTTGAAGTAGCATGCCATTTCACGGCCAACTTGGGTTTTAATTTTTTTTTGGGGAAAACACGTATACGAGGGCATAGGTCGCAATTTTTCTAGTAATTTACAAAATGTGGCCTTGTTCATTCTACAAACAAGTTTAAACTTATTTTCTTCCAGGTGTAAATCACCTTTATAAACATTATAAATGCCGTATTTTGCATTTTCTTGCCACAGTGGGTGGACCCAATAACCTTTTTCCTTTATTGTTTTTTTTATTGTTAAGGTTAATAATTTGCACACATGCAACAGCATCTTCATCGTCCGACGACCACATTTTGATTGAAAATATCATGTATTAAATCGATGTAGCGAAGTGGTGCCTGCCACTTCGGTGCGCATTAAACCACTTCGATGCCATTTCTCTGGCACACCATTTGTAACTTAATCACCAGGCCAAAGCCACTTCACCGCCACCCCACTTCAGTGCGCGCCTTGGCTAAGGATTAAATTTTCCCTCTTATAGATATAATTCACAGGTAACATTGGAATACTAAGCATATAATACCCGATTGCTCTTAAGTTAAGGTCAGAAATTTGACTTCGGTCAGGGTCTGGGCAGTTCTTGTAACAGCCAAAATTTTTTTGATAATTTTTGATGCTTAGGGCCGATTCACACTAGTAGTTTGGAGCTTGCAGCTTGACGCTTGCAGCTTGAAGCTTTCATTGCGAATCGGTCTTGCATGTTGAGCAAAATGCTATTTTTATGTATAGGGAGAGAGCGAGCATACACAAAAGTTTTGGAAATTTACAAAACTGTGAAGTGAAAGTTCCAATACTGATTGTATTTTTACATCGCACAAATAATGTATATTTACTACACAGTTGGTAGTAGAATTGGAATATATATTACAAATTTACAAAACTGCTTGTGAATAAAACTTCCAGTATTATTTTTGTAAAATTACCACAGAATTTTTTACAGTGTATTGGTATGCCACTGTTTACTAGTCTTCTTTTTTATGTCGAAGCCTAGAGCTAAGAAGTAGATCTACTTTGTGCTGCCAAAGGTTCTTCTTTAAGCGTGATAAATAGAGTTTACCAAAAACCAAATGTAGTAGCCTTTTATATCTACCCCACAGCCCTATTATTCGACTGTGACCTGAACGATGTCAGTGAAGCGAGTTTTTGGGGGGCAAAGGAAATAGCAAAATAAAATTCCAAATATATTCCTCCTTTGCGAAACACGTTTTTTAGCAAAGTACAAGAGTATCAGAAAATTTTCTGAGTAGTATTGTATAAGTTGTAAAATAATTTCCAAATAACGCATCAATTCGGTAATGAACAACAACTTCAACCAACCAACATTTTTAATGCTCTTATAAGCGTAAACATCAACGGAGATTTTCAATATTTCGAATTAAGGATTACCTCTCCGTAATATTTTGAAAATCCTTAAACAACAACCAAAGTAAAAATATGAGCATTTTTAGGTTTCGCAATTCTTTTCTTATTATCTACCAAAATTTATGGTATTTTGTGTCGGCTCCCGACTAGCATTTAAAGGGGGCATGCCTCATGAAGCGTGTGGGCCGCATGCACACATAAGGGGTATGCCTAAAGGGGGATTTATATTCTTAATGAGCACCACACAAAGAAAAATCACCGCTACTGAAGTGAGGTATATCAGTTTCTATCAGTTTCTCATAAGGGCCCTAAGAGGCACACTTCTGCCTTATACTCCTTCACCAGCCGAACGGCGCAAGTTCGAATTTCCACATATTCAACTGAGGATAAAAGAAACGTCAGTTCAGCCAACTGGACTCGAACTGAGGTCGAACGTCTGACTTCTGGCGAAAAATCAACAACAATTTCAAGCACGAACTGAACATGAACTGCACTGCAAATCTCAGATTTTTGAAGTGTGTTATTTTAACACGCTTTAAGTGTTTATTGTGACGTCACACATTTGATTTACATTGTAGTCCTTTTTACATGCTTAAAGTGTGTAAAAAGTGAGTACAGTGTTAATCAAATGGGTGACGTCACAAAAACACACTTTAAGCGTGTCAAAATAACACACTTCCTGAGATTTGCAGTGTGGACTTTAGCCGGTGGAGCCGCTTTTGTGGATAGAACTGAACATTATTGAAATGAGGTCGGTGAAGAAAATGATTTAGTTTTTGAAAGCTTTAGTTTTTGATATTTCCTTGCTTCATATTTCAGGCGATTATGTTAGTAGCAGTAAAAGTTGTCATTTAGCCAGTGGCGTAACTACGGTAGGGCATTGGGAAATGGTCATGGGGAGGAAGTGGCTTGTCGATCCGCCCTTTAAGAAGTCAGCATTTTGCCTTGTCTTGTCTTCTTTTTTCTCGATCAAACCGTGAATCTACATTAGAACAAGAAAGTGGATTTACGAAATGGAAAGCACCAGAAATCATGAAAATTGCCAGAATGCTTCACACAATGGAAAGAAAAAGAATGAAAATACAGGATTTATAGATGCAGAAATACAATCGCAGATTGAGAAGGAACAACAAAAGTGGAGAGATATTTTAAAAAGTATTCTTCACTGTATCAAATAGTTCGCAATGCAGAACCTAGTATTGCGAGGACTTAGGGAATCACTTGAATCAGAATGAGTTTACGTACCTACTCAGCCAACTACTCAGAATGAGTTTATTCACCTCATGGCATCAACTGTTCGTCAAAATGAATTTCAACGCATTTATAAAGTATTTTGGCCTTATATTTGATTCGCCACCTGATCAGGCGCTCCGCGAGTAGATTTCAGAATTAATAAGATATGCGAATATAGATTTTGAAAAAAAAAACACTCCGAGGGTCATGTTTTTGGAGTAATTGAATCATTACACATTGTTTTTCTGGTTCACCACAACGCTGGGAAAAACTCAAAAACATTGTGCCCGTTGTCAAGTCGGATTCTCAAACAAGATGGAGTGCAACAGTGGAGGCTGTAAAGCCTGTCAATAAATATCTTAAAAGTATTCTCGAACGTCTTCAGGATAAGGTCGAAAGTGAAGACGAAACCAATGAAACGGAAAGTGATGCCCAGCAACTGCACAACCGTATATGTTGAATTATGGTTTTCTGGCTTTACTAGGATTTTAGAATGCAATACTAATAATCAGCGTTGCGTGTTCAAAAGAGACTACAAGATCCCACCCATGAACTTCCACGATGTTTTATCGTATTTGAAAGCTAAAATTGCAAATTTGTAAAAATAATTTAAATAAGGGTGCCGGTCAGTGTTTGCCATGGGCGCTACTTTGGTTAGGCATGCCTCAGGATTTATCATACTCATGTAATACGATATAAGGTGTCAAGATATGGTATCGATCTACGAAGGCAGATGTGAAGTTGAGCGGCTCGGTCATGCGCCGTGTTCAACAGAACTGGATAAAGGAAGATATTATTTTTATTGACATGGTGGTAAATAATTTTGGACAACACCCTACACGCCTCAAGTTTCCAAACCAGGAGGTGCCAGGGGACCTTCCTGTACCCCTTATCGACGCCCATGTATGATAAGATTTTTAATGTGCTCAAACCTTGTTAGGTCATTACTGAATGAGTTAATTTTGCTAGTAATCACTAATATGTTAATTCAGCAGACATCCCTCCTACACTGCTTTTAGCTCACGAACAATTAATGCTCGATGACGATCAAGGAGCAAATAACTCACTAAAAATGTCCTTACAGCTCTGCCAACAACAATAAACCGAGAACACATTACTAAATATTCATCAAATACGTAATTGCCGAATTATGCGTAGTTGGTTATGACTGACCTCGAGACATTTGTGCCATCCAGATTGAATTTTCGACGAAGAGGGCTGGTTGCGTACTCCAGGGACAGAGGCGTATGGGGGCTGCAATTATGTAATTCTGGATTTCTGTAACATTGGCGGCAAGATTTTTCGATAAACCCTCTCCGAGCATGTGACCGTAGAGCCTGAAACCCCCGTGGCAATAAAACCAAAATCTCAATACTCTGGCCCAGATTCGCATAGGAATGTTTGGAATATTTCAATTTTATTTCCGAGCCATAAACCGTACAGGATAACACATATAAAACTGTGTTTTGTTTTTATTTGCCCCCGAATCCCCTTTAGTACAGCTCAACTGTGCGGGCCACTTGCAAAGGTACGACATATTATTGAGGATAATCTTTACAGCTTTCACATGTGGCAACCAAAGTTAAATATGTCATTAAACGTGGTGATCGTAAAAAAAACAAAGAAAGGAAAAACTGAAATTGTTTTTCATTCGAGGAATGCTCCAAGAAGCCAGAAAACTCCGGTCCAATAATAATAACAATATTAAGGACCATAAAAGGGATCAAAATACACAATGACTCCATATGCAAAGGAGGATTTCCCAGTTGGCTCGAGTCCTGGGCGGGCTGCACCAAATGACTGGAGGCGAATAACGCAGGTGGTTTTATGCTCACGGCATATTTTATGGGTGACGATTCTGCTCGTCCCCCATTCAATTGCGAACCCCCTCGTCATTTGACAGCGAATGATTTCATGGTTGATGTTGAAGGGGCGGGTTAGCGAGTGGCTGTGCGTCATTAAGGGATAGCTGCTCCTGTATTTAACCCTTTCGTCGATTTGATCCAGGTATGCTAGCGATGCCATGGCGAAGAAGCGTTTTAAATTGCTGCGGTTAACCTTATTGCAGCAATTGAAGCGTTCCGTCGACTTTGGCTCCTTATTAGGGTAATTGACTTCGCGATCTTATAGCACTAAAGTGCGACTTGTTGGTTTTAATTTATTATCCTGCTGGAGACTATTTAGTCACCTGACTACCTTGGGTCGTTATCGTGTATATCTGAAAGCTGATGAAGTTTTATTTGTGATGGCTCAGAATCTCATGAAACTTGAGTATCTTACCATGATACTGAAATGGTTCCAAATTTAAAATTTGCAAAACTCTTCTGGCTGATAACTTTTCTAAGGATGCATCGGTGCTCGTGGAATTATCTTCAATGCATTTAATCGCAAATCAAACTTAAGTTTTTTAGTACCCATAAAAAATCTACAATTCTTGAAGTTTTTAAATTGTCTTTTGATTTAATGATGTTCATCGATAAATATTTCCTATTTTCGGGTATAGTCATGTTGCCGTCGGTGAAGAACTTCTGTGGTTTCTAGCTGAAAACTGAATTTTTTTGAAGCCAGCTTAATTCTATTGAGGGTGTTCTGCGGAGATCGGAGCAAGTGATAGTCAGAGGGTGGTATGTCTATTGCGTGCACCAAAACTTCCCAACAAAACTTGCAAAATTTTTGATATAGTCATCAAAGAAGCATGTGGTCGGGTTAGAACACCAAAATTTTTCCTATTATTCAATGCGGAACGTTTTGGCTGGCGTAATCTCTCTAGTTGTCCACAGTAAAGTTGAATTTCAATCGTCTGACCGACACCTCATAGTGAACGACTCCTTTCTAGCACCAACGCGCACACAACATTAGCTGTGCGCATCGCATCGCAGATGGTAAATCGGTTTATTATGTCATGGGGCTCAACCATGAGGAATCCATACATCGAGCTTATTTTTGTATCTATCTTTAGCCGTGTTTTTTTAATGAACTATATAGTTCTTCCCCATACAAATCTGAAAACCCAAGTTTTAACGAGGTATTTATCCAGGTTTGGGGAAATTTAATATTTCCCTTTCTTTTCGGAATGTAGCATACTTACCAGCTGTCGGAAAAACGTCATTTAAAATAAAAACAACAGGGAAGTGACGAGAGCAAATTTGAAGGCATGAGGAAACAAAAAATTTCTTTTAATTTAATTTCACATTTATTATTTTCTAGAGGGGAATTCGGGTAACAGTTGTTTACTGACACAAAACTTCGGATTAATCTTAATATATTTAAAGCACTGAATATGGCGCTTAGTAAAATTTCCCTTGTCGTTTTTTTAATGAACTGGATCGAAGACCCATCTAGTTCATTAAAAAAACACGGCTTTTGTGTGAATGGTTTCGTCAATTATGAGAATTTTCGATACTGATCGATTTTTCCTCTTGGATCGACATTTCTTTGTATTTAGCAATTTTTCTCTCATTCTGTTGGTAGCCACGTTTTTGTAGGTAATCATAGAATAAAACGACTCAGCAAACCAAACTGTCAATTTTTTTAGATTCGTTTTTTCACCGCATCCACTTTTCATTTTGAATGAAAAACTGCCAACTTTACCATACAACAGATAAAGTCTATGCCTCGAAGGAATTAACACGCTGGTCATGCAACTATGAAGCAGTCAGAGCCCTCGCTCATGGTTATCATCAGGTTCATAAAGCCTTGACTGAGATAAGTATTGATGAAAGTCGAAAGGCCATTATGAAGAATGAAGCTTTCGGACTTCTTCGAAAAATTGATCGCCTGGAAACTGCAGTAGAAAATGGATATGACTTTCTCGAGAGATTTGATGCGACCAGCCAATATTTGCAAAGTTCCACGATGGTACTCAATACCGCTGTCAAAGCACTGAAGACTAGACCTTAAAATCTTTCGTCGAGTCAAAAAGGGTTTTGTTCGAATCGTATGAAAAAAAAACACTCGGGGTCCAGCCCAGCCACCAAGAAGTAAATCCCGCGTTGAAGCTTTTCTTTCAGTTGTGAACTCTTTACCCACGTCGTTGTCACAAAGAATCTCAGCATATAAAGTTGTTAGCGAAAGGTTCGGAGTTCGGAGAATCCAGACAATTACAACTGAAGAGTTTAAAGGAAAAGGAAAAAATCTCGATAGTTGTTAACGAATGTAGAATCGACTCTTGGTAATGAATTGGTTCAACTAGCCGAATTGGCAAAGGTCTATGAACAGCCAATCGGAGAACCCGGGGAAACATTTCTTTATCGCATAATAATGGAAAACAATCTCCACTCAACTTTTGTAAACGCAGAAATAGTGTTTCGCGTACACTTGTCCATGATGATGTCCAGTTGCAGTGGAGAAAGATCGTTATCCAAAATAGACCTGATTAAAAGTAGATTACGTACGAGTACGGGATAGGATTATCTTGCCAGCCTCATCGTTCTGAGCACCCAAATTGACATTCCCCGGGATTTATCTTTCAAGAATGTCATCGATGTGTTTGCTTCAACAAAATCCCGCCATGTTTCGTTATCTTGAACATAACATACATATAATATGGATAATTAATGATATTACCAACACTGTAAAAAATTTCTGTGGTAATTTTACAAAAAAAAAATACTGGAAGTTTTATTCACAAGCAGTTTTGTAAATTTGCAATATATATTATTAGGAATATTCCAATTCTACTTTACGTATTTTTACCAACTGTGTAGTAAATATACATTATTTGTGGCATGTGAAAATACAATCAGTATTGGAGTTTTCACTTCATAGTTTTGTAAATTTCCAAAACTTTTGTGTATGCCCTCTCCCTATACATAAAAATAGCTTTTTGTTCACCCTGCAAGGACCGATTCGCAATGAAAGCTTCAAACGTCAAGCTGCAAGCTTCAAACTACAAGCTTCAGCTGAGTTTTGCTTTATTTGAGCACTGCAGCTTGAAGCTGTAAATGTGAATCATTGTACAAACCCTTTTATCCTAATTTTTGAAGCTTGAAGCCTTAATTGTGAATCGGCCCTAAGCATCAAAAATTATCAAAAATTTCTTGACTGTTACAAGAACTGCCCAGACCCTGACCAAAGTCAAAGGTCTGCCCTTACCTTAATAACAATCGGGTATATATGCTTAGTATTCCATTGTTACCTGTGAATTATATCTATGAGAGGGAAAATTTAAACCTTACATTCCAATGAACAAGTTGTAATTTTACTGAAAATATAAGTTCTAAAATTACGCCTCTTACTGTAAAATTACAGTACAAAGTTCAGTACATAACATTGGTAATAATACTAAGAAATATTGTAATTTTCTTACATAAACGATTAAGAAAAATACACAACATTGTGTAAAATATAGGTCACATTCATGTAATCAACATTTACGTCATGCAGTATTGGAGATTCTCAATTTCTTTATGTGAAATTACAAAATTAATAGTAAAATTACAATAATTGTGTGGTAAATTAGTATTTCATACCGCGATTTGTAATTTTACTGTAGGTACATTTGCACTGTGAATTTACATATTTTTTTTACAGTGAAATATATTGTTTTTCATTGAATTACATGAGACACCTAAATATCCTGGTCCTGGACATGCCCACCTTGTCGAACTTTCCCAAGAATTTCATCGGTTTTTTTAGTGATTGGACGACCAGAGTGTAAATCATTTTACACATCAACGTTACCATAGAACGCCAACAAACGAACCATTTCCGTGTAGCAGATATGGATGAAGTCCTTTCATTGTACACAGCACAATTTTTTTCACACGCCTGCGCAGATTTCTCACCTATATAGTAATAATTATTGCAAAATTTACCGAAACTTTTCAGTAATTTCTCCATTTTCCTACGCAAACACCTTTCCATCTGGGTTTTCAATTTCTAACACTCGGACTGTCACCTTTAAAAGGACCGTTATTGGTGTCGCTGCGATCAGCGTTTTGTGACGACACCACGAATTTTTTAAGGGTTGAAAGTTCATTTTTCTTGAATTAAGTAAATCACAAAAGTTTGTCTGGTTGACTTGAAAAAGCTCATGTCAACGATTCTTGAAATCTTGAATGAATGTGTCTTTTTCACCAGGAACAAGAAGAAAATAAATATAGTAATTGATATACTATACATACTTTCGGTACAATTTTTTAAACTAATATATTTTAGGATTGAGCTAAATGTTGCATCTTGAGCCCCACACGTCTGAAACTATCCTCACTACAATTAGTTTCAACATTTCAAAAAAATCCACACCAAAATTGAAGTTTCGTAGACTGTCCCTTTATCGAATTTATTGCACAACACAACTATAGCCACCCCCTCTGCACTCCTTGGACGACCAAAAAAAAGAACGAAACATAATCCAAAAAAATTTCATTAAATCGTCTTAAAACCCTTATTTTTATTTATTTATCTGCTGACCAAGTATAGTAGTGCCTATTCTGCCGCTATAATCTAACGCACATGGGACAGGACTCCTCAGCCAATTTGCAAACAATTTAGTTTCACAAAGGGAAGACACGTCGCGCACATCAGGGAGTTGGCTACCCCTTTTTTACCAATACCCGATTCGTACTATGCCAATAAATCCCTTTTAAGGATCAGCAAATTTTTGTTTTATGACGTGTTTTGGCTTTTGTTTACGTCGTTCACATTTTATTCAAATTTAGTGGAGGAATGTGAATCGAATTTATAATGAACACTGCAGCCTACTCCTTGGGGAGGAGAGGTTGGATGTGGTGAGGTGGGGGAGTTACCTGAGCATTGATTCGTAGATTTAGACTTTTTGATGGAAATATAAGTTTAAATAAGTCTCCAGCCCTTTTCTTTTTTTTACAGTTTTTGCACCGTATTAAATACAGCCAACACTTGGCTGTTGTACAATTTTTTTTGAAAGACCCTGCTACTTCGAAAAATATAGTACAACGTAGAGAAATTTTAATGAAATTTTAAATTCGACAGAGTGAAGCTGATGAGTGATCAAGGATCTATTAGGAATTGACATTCTGGTGCGAAACTCTGATAGGAAAAGAACAGGATAGTTGGTTTCAGCACTAATGCCGGGTTTTCATTAGTAGAATTAGCGGTAGAGTAACTGGCGTACTTTTAAGTGGTAGAGTAACTTTACCACGGTGCTATCCCACTCTACTCTACTATATCCAAGTTTTCATTAGGCGAGTTCACAGGGTAGTTAGTACTCTCCCAGTATACTCTACCACTAATTCTACTAATGAAAACCCGGCATAATGCATGCAATAAGGTGGGGTCGGCTTCAACGCCAACCACAGAGGAAAGACGATTTTGTGGCTTGGGACAATCTAACTATTGCAAAGGGAGGAACTGAACCGACCATTATCGATGCTAGACGAAAAGAAGTCCTCTGCAGTAGTTGGGTGTTGAAAAGGTTATCTAACTAGGAAGTGAAGGATTTAACAACAATATCAGATAACAGAGTATTTTCATTAGGGATAGCTTATGGATTCCCGAGCACAGAAGATATAATTAACTTCGGGGAGACACTGCCAATGACCCCGACAACCATAAGAAAGCAAAAACTCAGTTGCATTGTTCTACAAACAGGGACAGCCAACGATTTTCGGTTGGCATACCCTCCTACGTCAGAAGGAAACCATGATTCTACTATACCTACATGTTGTGGGAAACTGAAGAAATTTAACAAGTAGGTTAGAAGGATCTTCAACCAGGCAAGAAGGTGCGTCAATGCATCTGCCTCGGAGAGTTGGAAAGCAGCTAGTTCTCGGATACGTCTAGGGTTATTCGGTTTGGTACTACACCGAAATGAGGCAGGTACGTATCGTGACAGAACATTGGGCGAAGAGTGCATTTTCTTCCTTCAAGTTACCGGCGGTTAGTGGAATTTTTTGTGGGATGCTCCAAAGAGGTAAAGAAGTTAGTTAAGAAGTGAGGCATGAGGTCAGCCGCATAGTAGTGTGGTGAGTAGAAAACATACCGAAAAACAGCATAAACATACCATATTCAAGCACGAAACTCGCAGCTTCAAGTGGGATCAGCAAATGATGGCCACAAGGTGGGGTTCTATCACGTCTCATTTTCATGGAGAAGATCTGGGTATGCCAAAGATGTAAGTAGGTGCGGCTTTCGACAAGTATTACTGAATATATCATGAGGACTGATTTCCATGTTGTAGAACAGTGGTGCACACAATAATGCATCATCATAAAAGTCAACAGGACTAGCAAGATACCGTAAGCCCCTTTTGTCTGAAGTTTCAGCTCCTGACTCTCTTTTAATCGGAGATCAACGTGACTGGACTTTAAATATTTGGGTGTACACGTGGACTAACGGCTGATCTGGAAACTTTTTTACACCACACCCACCGGGTGCAGTGGAAGTGCTGCTGAACTTGCGTCGTTAGATCTTGAAATAGTGAAGACTGCCATTGGTAGAACGCTGGTAAGAGCCGGATTCGTGAAATGGTTCGCTAGAAACAGTGGGATACTGTGATCACGTATAGATAGAGTAGGTGGTGATTAGGCTGCCAAGTGCCGTACCAAAAAAAGAGTTGCTGAACATTCAGCAGAGATCTCTCGGATAGCTGGTGGTATTAACTAGAGGACATGGAAATTTCAGGTGTTAGCTGAAAAATAAGAACTTTTGAAGATGATACCTGCCGACTGTACATGAACCCGGCTAGCATTTAAAGTGGGCCTCATGCAGCGAGTGGGTCCCATGTGACAAATGAGGGGCATGCCGAAAGAGGGCTTTCCCCTTAGACTCCCCATGAGCACCACACAAAGAAAAAAAATTTCACGTCTTCGGAAAGCTTTTTAAAAAGCTTTAATCTTAAGCTTTAATTTTACTCATAAAGCTTTAGTTTTTGTTGTGCATATTTCAGACAATGGGCGCGTTTAGACCCAGGTTAATTTAACTGAGCTAGGCAAGTTAACAACGGCATAAACAGCAATTTTTTAGCGCTGTTAGCTAACTTATTTCTGCTTTTTGGCTTTGCTAAAAGATAGCATAGCCAAAATGATTTGACGTTTGCTTATCAATTTTTGTTGTAAACAAATAATTTAGAAATATTTTAATACAGCATGAAGATATTCTTATTATTATTCATTTTTTAGCTTTTTATTATTTGTAAAATGAGAAATGTTATTATTTTTGCTTGTTATTAGCGGTAAAATGAGAACTGTCAAATAGCATGCTAGAAACGGTGCTAAGTTTACAGTGCTAATTTAACAGAGTCCAATTATGTTGATGGGAGTGAAAGCTGTCTTTAGCATACCTACTCACTGACATAAAGAATGGACTGCTCATCAGGAAATTTTCATGGGACCAATTCGTTCCATAGTTGACAAACCTTTTCTCACTGATATGAAAACACGTCAGTTACATTTGTAAATTAAAATTTTTTATATTCGTTTTTGGACGATGGGAACAAAATAAATTTTTGTTAAAAAAATTACAAATGCAATTTTGATGTTAATTCCCTTTTAAAATGCATTTTTTCATTAATTACAAATATTTATGTTAAACCATGCGAGTTCTCTACCCCTGTTTCATCTAAATGTCAGTGATTCGGGGTCTTATGGCGAAAAGAGACAGAAATAAAAAAAATCACTATAACCATCTATTTTTTGTAAATATTCTGACATTAGTTTAAAGGAAAAAATGAAATCAGGTATGGCAACTTCAATATCGTGGAACCGTTGTGGCGGTTTTATTTTAAATTTCGCTTAAAATCATTCCAGAATTTTATTTACTGTTCCTATTTTACTGCAAAGACAAAAAAGTTATCGTATTTTGTGGTTTATTGAATGTCAAGAGTAAAAATATTTAAGAAAATGGAGAAGTGTGCAGGTTTTGAATGTCAAATTTTATTTTCTCAAGTTTGGCACTATCTGATTTTATTTCTGCCAGTGAATGCACTGAACTCTTAACACGAAATTTAACAAAATTTGAGTTCGGTGACTAAAGGGGCTTATGGATGAGCGAGAGGACTATACATTTCTATACTTTTTGGTGCCATGAGTTTGTATGGGAATAATGTCTGATGAGCAGTCCATTATTATATGTCAGTGTACCTACTCAATAGAACGGTTCTCGTTCGATTGCGAAGGTAAGCAGCATTGTACGTGGTTAGTACTCAGTGCGGAGACCGCTTGGAAAACCACACTCGCGCTTGAAAATAAAAAAATCTCAACGCCGCCGTCACAAGTTACTTATATATACGCCAAAATTTTCGAATTTTTTAGCCTCTATTTTCCACTCGAGATGTAGCTGGATTGTAACGTCACATATACACATGTAGAGAGAAAGATGTTTGTGAGAGAGAGGGCAACTATGTGTATGTGTATGATGTTCATGTTACACCATATTTTGAAATAAGACAAAAAAAAACGTTTTCAGGTTCTTGGTTTTCAAATACCATTGTCGCTATGTTGAATCGAACTATGAACCTCTGGGGTGGCAGTACGACGCCTTAGCCCCTAGGCTACCGGGGAAAAGCAGATAATAATAAATTAAAATCATGTAAACCAAAAATATGAAGTAGACTAAAGATTCAAAATCTATAAATATAGGAAGTCTATTAAAACCCCCAGTAGCATCACCAAAACTAAAAACACATCCACCAAAAAGGATCAGTAAATTCTCAATTTGTGCATCATTGCCACTCGATGAAATCCGATCAAACGCACAATAATTCGGCTGATGTCAAATCAAAGAATCTCTCAATCCGACTCCCAACCCCCCGGATTGCATCTTCTCGTCTAACCACAGTCACTCCTCTTTACACAAGCACGCATTTCCTGACATCGAAGAGCGTCATTTAACCCCAAATTGGATTAGTCTCTCCCCCACTCCCCCACGAGTAGTTGGTCCCAGTCACCCTCCATTCGGGGATGTACACATGTTCTAGTTTGTCTGTAAACAAGTGATTCCAACAACAAAGGGAGTACATGTGTCAAAAGAAAATCCCTCTATTATTATGGGGTTCCCCCGCCAAATGCGGACGTCTTGCGTTCAAGGAACTGCCTACGGATACGGAGTCCTTGCTGCTGCCGCCCTCCGCCCCGCAAGGACACAATTGAATTAATTTCCAGACATCTTTCATCCGCAAAGCATCGTCCAAATTAAGTGGAGGAGTCAAAATGTTTAGCTCTTGTTAAATTGAGCGTTTCGCTTTATGTCGACATTCACTCAGCGAGGGTGGCTTCAGAAGGGGTGTTAAGCGCCGGAACTAAGTGAACAGTACTTAGTAAATTATACGGGGGCTACTTAGAGCTCGGCACCCTATATATATACGCGCGTATGAATACATGTAAGCGCTGCACATTCCTCGATAATTCAGAGATCATTTCGCTGGTGTCTTGTTGTTCAAATATGACTTCTTCGCAGTTAATCGCCTAAGCGTGACTTTCCGTATGCAATCCTTATGGATGGACTTCGGTTCGGATTAAGTGAATGGTGTATTGTTTGCTAGGGACACGGGGTGGAGGTGTAATGGTGTAGCAACTTTTAGCAAATTAGAAAAGTTTTTATTTTTGCGAATGCGATGCGTAAAAATTAATGTTGACAGTAAAATTGGGAAAAAATAACGGAAGAAGGAACGAAGGGGTTGGATCAATGCTTTGTTGGTTTGGAAATTGAACTGCAGCCTATACAGGACAGGGGTGGTACATATAAGACTTCCAACAATAAAAAATAGAAACTGGAAGAGAAATGTAAAGTTTATTCCTTTGTTAGAAGTTTTAACCCAAATGTTGGAGACTTGTGAAACATTTCTAGAATTAAATTGAACAATCATTGAAATTTTGCCATATTCTCCGTCAGGGCAGGCGCCGATCTAGAATTTTGTTTTGGGGGGGGGTCACAGAATTAAAAGTGGCGAAAAAAAAATTTTACTCCTAAAAAAACAAAAACAAAATTAACAAAACGAACAAAACTAACCGAATTTCTGGTGGATTAAAAACAAACGTGCCCTACGAAAACGTGCCCTAATGTGTTTTTGAGGAAGACGCGCCCTTTCTTGTGAGTGCAGCTAACTTCAGAGTTTGCAAATCATATAGAAAGAGTATAGATCAATTAGTCCAGGAGAGATAGCGGAAAAGTATTCAAAAGTTGAAATAAGTCTACCCTGCGATTTTTCGAATCTATAATTAAGAGAAAAATCGTAGGAATTCAATGAATGTGTTTTGGAAAAAATCGGTCTAGGAGAACAGGTGGAAAAAAGATAATAATAGTAGCGAAAACACATTTTTCAACGTTTTAGGTGCGAAAAAATTTTGTTTTTGGAAAACAAAAAATAGTACGTAATAGCGCTTAAAAAGACAAAAATTATGAGTTTTGGACAATTGAAATCGGTCAACAGGTTTTTGCAAAAAAAAAACAAAAACCACGAAATATGGCAATTTTTTGACATTTAATTATATTTAACTATAATTATCGTAGAGCCTTGTTTCAGGGCTGAAATTGTGGCTTCTGTTAGTGCCTACCTACAATAAAAATTTCATGCAAAAATAATTATAACTTTTCGCGTAAATCTCAAAAATGTAAAAACACCCGTTTCAGGAAAAAAGTTTGAACAAGGCCCACTGTGGTGCTTGAGTTATTTTGAAAAGCCCTATTTATTCTCGAAGAGTTACCAACCCATTTTCATGAAAAGTTGGTGAGGTTCGATTTAATACCTCATAAACGCGTTTGAAAACAGGCACTTTTCTTGATTTTCAGAAAAAACACCTTTAAGCGAAGGGGAAGTGAAATATGGTGTGGATTTCTATTCAGTACATAGATTTCGAGAAATCAAAATTTTTTCTTGTCAGGCATATATATGAAAACGCTCGAAATTCCTACGATTTTTCTCTTAATTATAGCGTCCAAAAATCGCAGGGTAAATTTATTTCAACTTTTTTTCTATCCCTCCTGGACTAAATCTGCTGTTGACCTTGAAGGTCATTTTTTAAGGTTGTTTTTTTAATTTGCAAAAAAGTTGGGTCGGTTTTGTGCGTTTGGTTATTTTTTGTTTTTGTTTTTTGAGTGGGGTCAATTTTGTTTTTTAAACAGCGAGCGCTTTTGAGCAGTGCCGCTGCTGGCATGTGTGCACAGGGCCCCGTGTGTTGGGGCCTCGCGAGCGAAAAATTGTTTTGGCAATAAAAATCATTTGAATTCATTATTTGCATATTTATTTCATCGAATGGACCACACAAATGAGTACGAGCCACAGAAATCAGCATATGGACCATAGTTCTGTCACGGATACGGGTAATCTGCGAGCGAAGCGAGCGAAAATTTTTTTTGGATTCTCTGGGGACTCTCCCTGAATTTTTGCACAGGGCCTCTCAATTGTCTGGCCGCGGCACTGCTTTTGGGGGGGGGGGGGTCATGACCCCCGTGACCCCCCTTGAATCCGCGCCTGCGTCAGGGCCGTAGCCAGAAATTTGGTCCGGGCGGGCCCGGGACGTGGTTAAAAATCTTCGTTGGGAGGAGGGGTTAGGGTAAATTCGTAAATTCATCACTGCCGCATCACTGCAGAATTCAGCCACAGGCTTCAATTGAAAGTCTGTGGCTGAATTCTGCAGTGATGCGGCAGTGATGAATTTACGAATTTACCCTTACATGGATAATTCTAATATTGAAGTAGAATTAATTAAAGTGAAAAACAACTTGCTTATTGTCAATCAAATGTCAATGGTAAGCTTGAAAGGATTCCTGCATTATCATTAAAAAATTTGTCTCACAAATTCTGAATCCGCGTATCGACCCAAGGAATAAAAATCTCTCAGAACTTTGAGTTCCATATCGAATGCGTCTTTCGCGAGTTTTTCAGCTGCTCTAAAAATTTCGCCGAATGATACTTCTGCATTTATACGTTCTTCTTGAAGCGTATTCACAATTTCGTGAACCTACTTTACTGCTGATGCCAAATCACGTGATTTTTCGTGCCGTCGAACTGCCAAAGGAAGCATGAAACTGAAAAGTCTGTCACAAACCAAGAGACTGACGATGAACTCGCTTTTCTGAACTGTTGAAAGTAAGCAGACCGCTTTTTTTGAGATGATCCTAGATTTCCCAGAAAGAACCCCGCACTTTTCCTATGGAAAATGGCTTTCGGCAATTTTCTAGAAAGTTCCCCGCCCAAAACCCACCTCCAAGGGGTTAAAGGGATATAACAGATTTCTAAATGTAAAACAATTTACTCTTGTAGTCTACCCAACGGCTACCCAAAACAACCACCCCTTTGACCATTCAACCACCGACCATCTAACCCCTCCTCTCCAACGTCCCCTCAACCCAACTGTCAGTAAAGTCAAAATGCAGAGTACTCACCTTTCAATTCATTCGTTCTTGATTTTTTGAAAAACCAACAATACTTTTCTTGTTTCATTCCGACGATTCGATTCGTTCGTAAACAAGCAAGGCCCTTTTACATCTCAAGCGCAAAGTGTAAATGCAAATTGGAGCTCTTTTATCGCACAGAAATTTGTATGTTTTTCTCTCTGTTGCACGAACGTGGGTTCCAGACAGAGAGAAAGCATAAAAAATTTCTATGCGATAAAAGAGCTCCAATTTGCATTTCCACTTTTCGCTTGGGATGTAAAGGGCCTTAATATCAAAAAATTGGGTTGGGGTCACGGGTTTTGGCGATTAAAATGTGAAAAGTAGATTTCCGCGTATTACGAAATTGAAAATTTTAAATTAGGAGTTGTGGGCATATTGAAAATTTTAAAAATGGGAAAATTGCGAAAATATAAATTTAGACATTCCCAATTCTAAAAATTGAAAAATTTACAATATTGTTACTCAGAATTTCCGGAGGGGCCCGTGCCCTACAGGCCCTATAGGTGGCTACGACGGCCCTTTTCTCCGTTTAAAATTGAGCCTACCTACTAGGGTAGAAATTCGACAGACTTTGTTGCCATAGACGCAGTAAAATATCTCAGCTCTTTACACTTCGGACCGCTCTACTCCTCCCATCCCATATGAATTTTATGTATGTAATATTACCTGGCAAACATAGTGACGTAGCCAAAAGCCGATCCTAAAAAAGCATGCGTGACGTATGACATGCTAAAAAATTCTAAAAAGAAGTGTGCGCCTTTCCTGCCCCGACGGGCCATAAGGGACACTATATCAAAAGCAAAAATCTCTGGAGGACACTATAGTAAAAACATCTGCGCAGGGATTAGTTATATCGCTGCTCCGGTGTGAAAAAAAAGAAGAAGGACAATGGCGTCTACTAAAATCGAACCATAGACCTCTAGGATGGTAGTCAGGCGCCAAACCGAGAGAAACAGCGAAAACCCATGAATTGGTTATACACCATCATCAAGGATTGACTTGTTTTTCCACCACAGATGTTAGTCGCATTTCGTCTTTGCTTAACTGTCTACCGCTCGATCTTAAAACGGAGAAATTTGCCATAAAACTACACTTACTCTGAGAACAAATGGCCAACTGGGCAATGCTCTTCAGTGGAAACATTTTACGATTGTCAGTATTATTGAAAAGATTCTAGAAACGGCTGTGCTATTGTTTTGCATGCCTTCGAAGATTTCATAAATTAAACCCCCCTTCCGCGAACATACAAGATATGATATTCTGGGCTCCTCCTAAGAACTTCAATGCGTCTGCCACACGGTATGCATGCTCTCGCTTTAGGCGCACAAATCTAAAAATTCTCCCGCCAGATATGAACATTTTTATAAATGCACCCACCAGAGGTATGCACGCCTCTGTTACAGATATGATGGAAGTAATCGACCATTCCAAATGCGAGTGTCGTTTTACCAAACGGTCCCCTAACTAAGTACTTAAAGCATCCAATGCTGCTTGACCTCCACAATCGAACGAGAACCGGTCTAATGAGTATGTTAATGGCACCCTTTATGGTCACCAAAAGAATTTCTTCTACAGTTTTTGAAAGCTCCACATTTTTTTTAGACTAAAGGAAGCAAAAGTTTTAAAAAGTGTGAGCGTGCCGTGGTTCGTTTGGATTATTCCGTGCGTCTTTTATTGGTATGTGCGGAAGTGCCTATAGCGCGCTGCATTTGGAAAAGTAGAATTTTCACTTAGGGATACCTTGCCTCGTGCGTGTCTGTTTCAGGCTAAGAACTGGCAAATCTTATTTTTACTCAGGCGTACCGTGCCTGGTTTGGGTGCTATACAGGCGTTTTGACGCTGTTCGTGCCTGTTTCAGACTAAGAGTCTTATTTTTACTCGGGAAGGGCCTGCTATAACAAGGGTATTTGTATCCTTTCTTACAGCCTGACAGCAATCAGAGCGATTAAGTTCCCTAAGATTTCTCCAAAATAATTTGGGAGTGCGGTCGCGCCCTTGATGAGCTCGGTATTCTCAATCGGACCACCCGTGTTTGGGTCCCCTGCCACCCTTGTCGTTTGTTGATCTTTGAAAAAGCAACACTCCTACCGAAAAAGGGGACTTCTTGTCTCGATCGCGATTTCAACAACACCCTGAGCCACCATCGAGATGCCAAGATATCTGCGCAACTTGTTTACGGTGCATTTCGCACGAAATTTCCACAATTGTTTTTCACAATTTTTCAAAGTGGTTTCATCTACGAATTTGTTTAAGGCACGTTTCCACTAGAAATAGCCGAAGTATAATAATTTTATAAAAAAATTCAGAAATTTGACAAAGAATGCTGTATACACGGTCTGACCCTCAGGAACAAATTAATGATAAACAATTTCATGATAAAAACAAAACGCAATGAGCATCACTGTTTTCGTCTCAACCACACTTTATTTGATAGCTTTCTGATTTATTCGTATTAATTTTTGCTTGTCTCTACTTGTAGGATATTTGACTTTTTTCGATCTAAGTCGATTGGCCCCTATTGCGGTTGTCGAGTCTACTAGCAATCGAACCGACAATCTCTAGTCGAGGCGATTTTTGGTTTTAGATTGCGTAAGAGAATCGACTTGAACAAACAGGAAAAACATATTTATCGACTTTAAATGTCGATAAAATCGAAAAATATTTCGCATTGTCGATATTCGCAATACGGATTCAGTCATCATTTTAGAATCGACTATCGACTCGGCAATCACAATAGGGGCGAATGTTTTAACGTGTTGTTTCTCTGTGAGCGTTTTGCTTCTCTGTGAGCCATAAACATAAACAAGAATAATCGTAATTCGTGATTTTATCATAAACATCAACCTAAATATAGAGATCCGAGATACTTCGAATATCATATCTGAGAAGTTTTATCGTACACCTTTTAACAAATCTGTGGTTTGTGGTGTGAAGTATCTACTTTGCATATAAGCATATATGATATATGTACATATTTACAATATTGGAGTAAACTTTACGCTGAGCTTGAGCTTTATATTGTAGTGAAGCTGGTGAATATCGCGATAAAAATATGCAATAATTTTCGAAAATATTACTAAGCTTTAAGAGCTCTCATATTTTACATTTGGTCGTGTTTGAGCTTAATAAAAATATATCGGATTGCGGCTAAAATTAATCCATGATTCAAGATATTCAAAATCCTCCCTCATGTTTACAGGTCTTTCATCTCCTAAGAATGCCAGAGTAATTGCAACATTTTAGTTTGCCAATGCGGAAAATTGTAAGATTCTAAGATGCAGAAAATTAGGCCAGTTAATAAAGCCTCCTTCTATGTACTATCTCTATCCCTCGACTCATTACCTGAACTTCACTTAACAATCTGAAAACGTTCAACATGTGACAATTTCACTCATATAACAATAAAGTTGTCAAATTGAATTTAGCAATCACCTAAATCCCGGGTATATTGACCCAAATATTCATGGCATATCCCCTCCATTTGGCCATTGTTGAGCATCTATGAATATTATAATTTTAAAATTATTCCAGCAATTTTCACTTTTCTCCATGTAGCATCTGGAAAAAATAAGAATAAGCAATTACCATTCAAAATGAAATACACCATTTGAAACGCACGATTCTGAAATTGCCTCATCTGTTTCGTACCCTACTTGGAGGCACTTTTACAATGTGAAATGAGCCGCATGGAAAGGCCTAAATGACAGGTTAATGCATGCAAATCTCAAAATAAGGAGTTCAATTTCTTTAGATAAATAGCGCGAATCATTTTCATGTCAGCCCCTGGCGCTGCAACTGTTTCGAGGACATGAGTAATTTGCAGTTATCAAAATATTAGTTGCCGCCAGATGGTGTTTTCATTCCATCCGCCGGCAATCCTGCAGCTATCCCGCCAGTGTATTAGAATAGGGACTGATTTATTGATAACGATTTATCTAGATATCAAGTTCCAGAGAGAGAAAGCGAGAGTGAGCGCCAGGCGATTGCAGTTCACTAACGATATTTTTTTGTAATCTTAGTTATTTTTCTTGCAAAATATGCAAAAAGAAAATTGTTAAATGGAGAAGCATTCGTTTTATCCGGTGGCGTGTAATTAGACTAAGTGTTCCTAAATTGTTACTACGTGACATTGATTAGTGTCTGCATGTTTACTTTGCTAGGATTATATGAGAAACTGGTAAAGGGCACAAGTTTTCGTTCATACGCACGAATTCCATCACTTATCTTTCACATTTGTTTAAACGTTGGTCCATATTGCATTATGTTTATATGGTGACTTGAGTTCTGGACTTGAAATTTACAATAAATTCAAGATACGTTTTAATTGACTACAAATTGGCTTGAATTAAACTTGAATTGATATTTTCTATTATAACTACTGAGTCGAGCAATTGCTACAAAAATGTAAACTAGAAAAAATGAATGTTGACCGTCCCGCTGGGCAGAATCAAACCATATACCTCTGGTATGGTTTTCGATTTTTCATATTGTGGACAGCGAATTCAGTCAAGTGAGAAATTTCAATCATGCCAAAGTTATTGTTTTTTTTATGTGATAGTCTAAGCTCAGGTGTCACCCTTCATACTACCAGTTCGTTTGGTCGTTCACGCAGTGGCGGATTTAAGCTCGACTGCGCTCTAGGCCCGTTCGATATGCCGCCTTTTTTGCTTTGTAGTGCTACTAAGAGCCGGTGAGGCGAAATGTGGTCATACCTGCGAAGGTTATGAATGAAACGTATGCAGTCGTTAAAGGCTACTTCTAACTTACGGTTAAAGGATTACTCTGACGGGGAAGACACAGAGGCCATGTATTATGTGCGGCAAGAAGAGTATAGCTTTAACCAACTTCATACGAACAGCTTGTGACAAGAGACTACGACGAATACGAAGCCGCCTTAGAATACTATATACTTTGCCCAGAATAAAGCTAATGTGGTCACAACACGTCATATTCCTGTCCAAGACAATACCGAGATTTTTGACCCGGTTAACGCAGGCGACCCGACAAGGGTCCCATTTAAGGTAATTTGGGAGAGGTCGGTTGATGACGCGTTAGAATTGGAGAAGATGATGCATTGAGATTTAGATGGTTAAGTTTTAGTGAATTTAAAGAGGACTAATGAATTATGTTATGCAAATCTTCTGAGAGTTTATTTATGCCCTACTCAAATTGATTTTTAATATCACTAAAATAGAGTTGTACATCATCAGCATACATATGTACGTAAGAATGCTTTACTATCAGTGAAAGATCATTTATATATGGCACATGTCCATGGTTGACCGTTTTAAGTTTTTTGACTGAACCGTGTTCATTACACTAAACTACAACTAATTTCAATTTCAGACACTTCAAAAAGCACATGCATGTCATACTTGTTTGATAGCAAAATGAAGGTTTCCTTGCAAAAAGGCAAATGTCCTACGAATATTTATATTTTTTAACCATTCGTCAATGTGGATTTTCAAAAGGGAATTTTTTCTCTTAGTTTATTAAACATTTTTAAAATATTTTTTTTGGTTCTGAATGAGTTCAAATAGCAGGAGCGGATCCAGCCCTCAAAAAAGGTTGTGGGCACAGCCACCCGAAAATCGGACAAGTGCGAGTCGGAGTATGAACTCGCTCATGATCGATATATACTACGTTTATAAGCGAAGTTTCACTCCCGTATCTTCAATCCGAAGTGAAACTTCTGATGCGTTTATAAGCAATGGCAGTGAAAATCAAAACTACTTTCTGGTTTGAGATGATAGCTCCGAGCTCAAATTTAAAATGGCAACAAACACAAATATAAACCCAATGTTTAATTTAATGTGTTTAAAAAAAATCTATAAGTACAGGAAAAATACTATTGTAGCAAAATAAAACATCCAGCTTCTTCTACACTAAGTTTTTTTCCTTCTGAAAAAAATTAAAAATTATGCTGCGGTCATCTCACTCCCAGTCAGCGTTTATAAGCATACCATAAACCGGGAGCGAAGTTTCACGCCGGCTTTTTCTTGGGGAGCGAAAGTCCAAGTTCTGGATTTTCACTCCCCGTTTATAAGCGGTGTTTCACTCCGGATCGAAACCTCCATCCGGAGGGAAACTCCGCTTATAAACGTGGTAATAGTTCATTCGTACAAAGGAGATGTTTACAAAATATATGACGCCCTGACCAAGATTTTGTACAGTGTATAATTCCACGTGGGCAAACACTAGTAGGTAAATTAATTACCCAGTAAAATGTTAGTTTGTTCGCTCACGAAAATTACAAAAGTAAATGAGTGTTTGTTTACACATCACAATGTCACATTTAGACTCTAAACTACTGTACCGATTTTGATGACATTTTTACAGCTTTAATGGATATCAAATTAAATTAAACGCTAGTATACATTTTACATTAAATAATTTTATTTAGGTGCTTACTTAAATTACAAATTCAAGCTTACGTTTCTTTTTCGCGGAAGCGTTGGTAATTTCATCGATATTCAGGTTCACATCTTTGTGTATATTTAGGAGAGCCCGGGCAATCTTTCCTGTGCCATTGAGGCACGAAACCAAGATTTTACGCTTCACAGAGTAGAAAACGATCTCTCTGCGGTAGCTACGCTGACCGGGAAAGTTGCCAGTATTTGTAAGAAAATTTTTATGTTAGGATACAAATCTTGGTCGCTTCAATGAGATAAGCTACCACCTCTGGTATAGCGAAATTGTTTTCACATTCTCTTTTCCATTTGGCCATCCAGAGTCGGTATTCATTTATAACAGTTGATTCATTATCGTTAATGAATAGCCGGTAGGTACATCTGGAAAACTTTTTTAACTGTTTCGATATCGATATTCCAGTCGCTGATACTAACATTTGGTTTAGGTAGAAAAACTCCAAACTGAAACAGGTCGAGTATAGATCGGGCCAAGTCACTAATGCACGTTGCGCGAGCAAATGACTTATTCAGCTACAGACTTCCAATTGCTGAAGAAGTAATTTGCTCGCGCAACGTGCATTATTGACTTGGCCCATCTTTTCAAACTCCGTGACATTTAGCGCATGTTGGGGTGAAAAGCTCTTAAAAAGGGTCTTAAAATTTTCTTCTTTGTATTTTACATATTTGCTACAGAAATAATTTGTAGCAATTTCAATTAAAAAATACGAAATTTATGTTTTTAATACTTTGATACTAGGATTGTGACGTTTTTCGTCAGTCGCATGCGCGCTTCTGCCTGGGGAGATTGTGTTGCTTGCGGCTGCGGAGAACTTTCATCTTATGAATGAAAACGCTCATGTATATTTAAAAAAAATTATTCAGGATTGTTTTTAAATTATTTTAAATTTAGAGATCAGAAATATTTCGCCTAATTATAGTAAAATTATACTTATTATGATGAATCGATTTACTTTGTTGAGCTCTGCTCAATACATATAAAGATAACTTAACTTTATTCATTCGGCATGCGCGCATCCATAACCTTCTATATTTACAAGCCATAAACAAGAATAGATATTGAGAGAATCGGACTACCAAATTCTCCCAAATTCTCCAAATTACACTAACAACATAATGTGACTGCACCGAGCTGTAGTCCGATTGAGCGGAAATTCGCTCTCAATATTTTCCTTGTTAATGGCTTGTAAATATAGAAGGTTATGGCACATCCCTTCCCAAATTATTTTGTTGAGTTTTCGCTGCATTTGTAGTCTTTTTAAATGAAAAGAGGGAAAATGATAGAACAAAATTTATAAAACTTGGCAACGAGGTGCGCAGAACTGTCCAATTTTTTGTGTCACGGAGTTTTTTTTTTATGTGGAAAATTAGAGGGAAAGCCCTTCGTACTGTCGACAATCTATTTTCTTCTTTTGGAAACATCTATACTTCCGGAGACAATCTCTGCCCTAAATCATTAATAACGGAATCTAATAAAGGTATGTAAATTGATTTCCGAAAGTACTCTTCTGCCGATTTCATTCTGCCGGAATTCATACATGACAATCTTCACTTCTGAAGGTTCAATTTTACTAGGTCAAAACTTCAACGAAATCCCCATGATTTTGAGTGGCGATTTCAATATTATTTTTTCATCAGATACTAGGTTCGAACTTTGTGGATGAAGGGGAAAGTGAGGATGATGATAGGTACCACACCACTTCTCCCTTCATCCACAAAGTTCATGAAGAACGTTCTTGGAAGCGAAGGGTCTAAACAGACCCAATATTGACAAAAGAACCACGACATAAGGAACCTCACGATTTTTAGACCAGTTTCAATCGAAAATATTTCAGTTATCCTAAAACCTTTGCTTCGTTTTTAGGTTTTAATTTAAATAGGAATTCATAAATATTGATATTCTGAAATTATACTTGTATCAAGTCCCTCGGTAGGCTCGTCACTATACTTCCTGCATCTGTCGTTGGCCCTACTTTTCTGAAACCGTACTATATATCCGACAGACCTCCTATATCAATTGCATATTGCTAGCTGATTAATATTTTAATAATTGTGGCAGTTGTTGGGTAAAAAAGTTGTACTTCTAAAGTGTGGTCTGAAGCATATTTTTTTATTTTATTAAGGCATAGGATATAATATCATCAGCCTATCAATCTCAATAGACCGTGAAAGTGTGACGTCAAAAGTCTATTAGGGTTGTGGGCATGCCCATCGTGCCCACAACGGTGGATCCGCCCTTGTCAAATAGTAGCACAACCTGACATAATCATAAATAGTTGATGTGATCAGTTCAGAGACCTAAACAGTTTTTTGCGTTTTCTGAACAATTTTCAAAATTGGACATGTGCCGTTTTGTTCGCGCACTCCTCATATACTAAACAACAGAGGGCCTAAGATAGATTCTTAGGGAACGCCAGAAAAAAGCATGGCAGAGAGGAAATTAAATGTTAAATCTTCGTCTGTTGTGAACAAGCAGCTAAAAAGCTATACATGAGCGTAAGGACAGAAAAAGAAAACCGAAATTGTGTACAGAGTTTGCGTAAAAGGACGAAGTGATTGACGTTATCAAAAGCTTTGGAGAAGCCTAGCAAGAGTATACTCATTCAGAAACGATGATATTGATACCCCCTTTCGGCGATAAGCGACTTGATTTCAGACTTATCACTCAGGCATTTAGTACACAGGGGTGAAAATTAATCATATAACTAGACGGTAAACTCCTCAAAGATAGCAATTTTATCATCTATGTTTTTTGCCAAAATATCAGGCCGATCGCGGTTGATATGTTTATAATCACGGGACACTTTAGTTTTCCTGGTAATTGCGTCAACGCGAAAATTGTAATTAACAAATAGGATGTCGTGTTCCAAATAACTTGGAGGGGAGATTTGATTTTGAAAGAGAATCATACTAGGTTCGCAGCAAAGGAAGACTTCAAGTAGAGAGGTTCGTCGCATTAAAGTAAGTTGGCAAGGTATTCATTTGAACAAGGCCTAAGGTCTGCATTGTATGATTGAAGAATTTTTCTTGACTGGAAGATTTTAATAAGCTTACATTAAAATCCCCGGCAATAACTATGTGAGCATACGTATCAGAAAGATGCTCCAGGGTCTCCTCCAGTGCTTATCAGGGGCCGGTTCGTGTATGGCGAACGTCGATAATCGTACGAAAATAATTTGAAGTCGAAAAATTTTGTCGACGAAAATTTTAGCGTTCGCATAGGTCGAAACAAAATTATTACTCATAATAATGCAAAAACTCGATAACCGAAGACCCCTCGAGTGCCTTCGTCGGCTTCAGACGAAAATTTTCAATTTTTTCGACCTACGCGAACCCGCGACAAAAACAAATTTTCGTTTTCGACGTACACGAACACGAACCGGCCCCAGGTTTAAATAGACCAGGGATAAATAAACTCAATACCAAGGTTCATAGAGTAACCGATAATCCTACATTTTAGGTAGTCCCTAAGAAATGTAGCAACATCACCACCAGTGCGACCTTGGCGATCGTTACGAAAAATTTGAAAAACATTTATAGACTCAAGGGACGACAGGCAAGACTTTAGCTCTGTGAAGTTAGCCCACAAATTTGAGTATAAAATTTGAAAAAAATATAGTCGTTTGCCCATCGTTTGCCCATGATTGCCCAACCAAAATTTTCGTTTGCCCACACAATGATAAAAAAATATAGCGAAAAATAAATTTTCGGGCTAGCTTCACGTTAGAACCACAAAGTTGAAATATTTTGGCTTTTTTCATCTATATCGTTTGCCCATGTTTGCCCAACCTTTAATATGGTTTGCCCACCTCTAAAAAACATAGCACAACTATAAAAGGCTGACGCCTTTGGAGAACGGCTGACCCTTGTGCGGGCGTTTTTGGTTTGTCCGAATGAGATGTTAAAACATTAGCGGAGTCCTCATCATATTATTCATTTTTCATCCAAGTTCCTGATAAAAGTAACACATTCAGCCGTAAGCCGGAATTACACTATTGTGTTGTGGTGTGTCGTGGCGCAATCAGAAAGGCCATATCGGGAACACGCCACACCACGACACACCATAATAATGTAATCAGCCCCATATAAAATATATGAATTAGATCACGACACAGAGCGCCACGACACACCACAACACAATAGTGTAATATTAATTTTTTTACAACTTCGTCATCTCAATTTTGTACGTTCGCACGTACACTTTGACAATCGAAAGTATTTATAATGCTGGTCTATTCAAACCCGAGTAAAAATAATTTAGTAATTTTAGCTGGGTATCGGAAGGGCAAACGTACACTCTGCTTCCGATAGTGTAAACTTACTGTTACGGCGCGTTCGCCCAACCTGACAATTTTTTAGAGGTGGCCAAACCAAATTGAGGGTTGGGCAAACATAGTCAGACGATGGCCAAACGGTAAACCTACACAATAAGGCTGCGTTCAAACGGCGACTATTCGATTCGAGTTTTTCACGTATACGGTTTTATCGAATACGGGTAAATCTGGTTTTACCCACGGTAGCCCAGTCGTCATCATGGATCCACGAATTTTGTATAGCAACTTTATTTTAATAAATGTCCACAAATTAGGCCTTTCTTCAATGAGGTAAATAAATAATTCGGTGGATATCGGAAAATGGCCTTCCATCTTGACAAGATTTAACTGACAATTAAAATTCGACGCACGAGTTCGAAGAACAGGCTAGAACAAAAAAGTTCGAGATTCGGGTAAATTTCATTCATGTGAAGGACGCAATATAAAACTAAACTACTTCATCACGTATTCGATAAAATACATTCGAGATTTATCGAATCTTAGTGGCAAGTTCGTTCGGTATGCGGGAAAACAAATTTCATGAATACGGGACTTTCCCGCATGGGCATAGTGGGTACATTCTAATGTAATTATCATTGCCACTGTTCTATTCGATAAAATCGCGTATATGGTAAACGGGAAAAAATCACCGTCTGAACGTAGCCTAAACCTACACTGCACGGAGAAAACTATAAAAGCCTGACGATCTATAGAAGAACGGCTGACCCTTGTACACGCAAGGCTTTCCGAAACGGCTGAGTTCTCCAAAGGCGTCAGGCTTTTATAGTTGTGCTATGTTTTTTAGAGGTGGGCAAACCATATTAAAGGTTGGGCAAACATGGGCAAACGATATAGATGAAAAAAGCCAAAATATTTCAACTTTGTGGTTCTAACGTGAAGCTAGCCCGAAAATTTATTTTTCGCTATATTTTTTTATCATTGTGTGGGCAAACGAAAATTTTGGTTGGGCAATCATGGGCAAACGATGGGCAAACGACTATATTTTTTTCAAATTTTATACTCAAATTTGTGGGCTAACTTCACAGAGCTCAAGACTTTGGGTATCTCTCCATTTTTCAGAGTGCTTCATTTTTAAATCACCTCGCGGGCTTAAGCGTAAATCCATCACTGCGATCGCGTAATGGTGCAATGTCTAGTAGTAAGCTTAGCTCGATGGTCGAGTTAGTGAAGTTCTGTGTCACCTACAAAAATCAATTGAAAAAAATTATCGCTGAATTCGCCTTTTGTCGATATAGTGACAGCCGCAATTCCCCAAAACTCACTTAAATCGACAAATGTCATTTTTTTTACCACAATAACATTTGCCTCACTTTGCCAGTTGTCACCAAAAGTGACAATTACAATAAGGCTAAATGCGCTCTAAATCATGTTGCATTCCAAAAGGTGTTCATTTAAACTTACAATTAACCAAGGGCGGAGCATAATCATTGTGGGTGGGGACCACGTGAACAGTTAACGTTAAAATGTATAAAGTTAATCGGTCAATTTATTTACCAGCTGTCTATTGATTTACAGTGGAAATCGGTTAACACGAAATCGTGGGGACAAGGCAAGGTTTTCGCGGTATCCGAATTTCGTATTAACCGTTTGCTTTGAAATATGAATTCAGGGTGTATTTGTTTAGTTTTCAAAGCGGGCGGCTGGCGGTTGATAGGTTAGACGAACAAAAAATAATATGAGTGGTTTTTTTGTAACCCTATAAACTATTTTTATGAATAAGGTATCGGTGTACGCAGAATACTCCCACCTATCTATAATTGTAAAATTGACGGGGTTTTCTCCAAAAAATACGTAGTTAACCTAACCTTTTTTTTCAAAGAAAGCTTGGAGTATTTCCTATGAACAATGTCCAGACAATTTTTATGTTACGGCCTTTACTTTTGAAGTTATAAGCAATTTCTTCAACACAAGCTTAGGTGAAAAAATACTAAAAAATTGCAAAGAATTTCAAGTTTTTCATGTTAAGCGATGAGCGTTTCGCCATAACAGAACAAATTCGTATGGAAAGCGCATTATCGGACCGGGACTGGACTTTTATTTCGTGTTAAGCAATATTTCGCGTTATCAGTTTTCGTGTTAAGTGAACTCCACTGTATGTGGTTTTAAATTATTTTGTTATGGCGTTATGCCCATCTAGCAGTTTGAGGTAAGGGGTACAGATAGGGCCCTATGAGGCTAGACCCAATGCCTCATGTGGCCCCGGATGGATTACCCTAAAGGGCCACACAGGTCATCTAACGCCTTTCCTCTTTCACGCCTCGTCCGCCCCATTTGGCCCCCTTGAGGAAAAATCATTAATACCCGATCCCGAGTGGGTTTGAGAATTTCGGAGTTGATATGTGAGTAATAACTGCACCGGTGTCGAAAGCTTTATATTTTTAAACGCGATTGTGATTTTATCAATACGGAGCCAACTGAGTACTAATCTCATCTAATGCTGCTTGACCTCTGTAATCGAACCAGAACCGGGCTATTGAGTATGCTAAATGACACCATTCACGGTCACCAACATGATTCCCTGAGAACCAATGCAACAACAAAAACTAAAGCTTTGTATTTCTTTGAAAGGTATTTCTTTAAAGCTTACTGAAAACGTAAGCCACATGTTGGGATTGCCCCATTTCATTTGTAATGAGGTTTACCTCATAGGGCCCCTATGAGAAATTGATAAGGCATACCTAATCGCTGATCTTTTTCGTACTTCATTAAAAGATTAGTTTGTGAATGATTGAAGCTTTTACATTAAATATTAAATTCAAAATTTCCTTTCCCATGTCTAGTGATTACTTTTTCGATGTCAATTGGAATATGTCTACGAAGAGTAAGATCCAGAAGGCAATTTTCATATATGATCGATTTTAAATATGTTTAATTTACTCGTTATACAAAGTTTCGTCTTAATCGTCTGAGGCTTTTCTTATTAAAAAAAAAATCCACGTTAAAGCAATTTTAAATGATGATCGCTAAAAGTGGTCCACCTAACTTTTCTGTAGTTCTTCATTTTAACAGTCCAGAATAGAGGAGAGTTGTATGATCATAACTTTCTTATATTTATAAAACGCAAGTGTAGATTCCACCAAATTTACTCCCAGATTTTGTGTTGTCACCCTCTCCTAGAATAAGACATTATCAATGTTTTTCCTTTTTTTTACTTTATTCAAAAACACTATCCCATATCTCTCTACACAATTTCCAACCACGAAAGCGTAAAATTTACAAAAAAAGAAACCATTCTAAAAAAAACCTCCCCAAATGCAATTTAATATGTGCGCATGTATTTAATGGGCTGGTGCATCATTTACTGTTTGATTCCTGTAACCACCCTTTATCAATGGCAAAGGTTTTATGGTTAAATGCTTTAAAACGTTGCGGCAGTATTTTAAATTTGGGAATTTATTGCCGATTCTTAGCAAAGGGGTGCATATCTGAATCAGACTTCATTTGGATGAATTAGGATCACTTTTTTGTATCTAAAAAACTTATCTATTTCGTTATCTCCATTTTAACATTTTATAGCGAAAGGGATTTAAGGGGGTGCTGTTAACAATGGTGTGTATGAGAAGTTTTATATTGATCCGATCTCTCCGTTGGATTAAAGCGTGGTTTCTTGAGTAAGGCGACAATAAATCAAACGGAGGAAATGATTTAATAGTTGAGAGGTCTAATGAGCTAGAAGAGTGCAACTTTTTGATACTTTTGTAATAATTTAGTACATTTCTCTTGCAATAGTATAAATTTGATTCAATCGATTTTTATGCTGAAGGTTAGAGGGCAACACGGTCCCGTCTAGTTTTTAGATGCAATTCTATTCTCTATATCCGCGACAATCTCATCGATGGAGCATGAAATGGTTTCTTAGGTATAGGAAACCGCAGAACTGAAGAACTAGGTATAGCTAGGCAGGCAAAAAGAAGCCGCATTTAACAGTCCTTCTAAATACGAGTTTATCTAAATTTTTCTAGGATAGTAATTGGACGCCTAATTTTTAGATAACTTATACCGGAGACACACTTGTGGTATAGCAATTGATATTTCACTTAAACCGCAAGTGTTTCTTTGTATAGACCTGATTTACACGACACGTTTTTTGCTGCATAAAGCACGAGTTTTTGGGAGAGGGAAGCTGAGGGACCGAGATGGACTGCCATCACGGGTAGACCACTCACAGCAGACGTTTTCTTGATTTTCTTTTCTCCCTTTTTCGTCATACAAACAAACAAACACACAGACACACAAACATCACGCTGTAAAAACGCAACAATTTGTCATTTTTGACGCACGTTAAAAACTTCATCGTATAAACCTACAGCATGTACCACAAAAGAGAATTAATGACAAGGCAGAGCAAAAAACGTGTCGTGTAAATCAGGTCATACCCAACCCAGCTCACCAAAGGCACGGTGGCGGTCACATGGTCTTGACTTGACTTGGTCCCAGCAATCTAATCGCTCTGATAGCCGTTTATCTGAAAATATAAAAATCCTTTCGTTAGAGTAGGCCCTTTAGTCCAGGCGCTGTAGCTATATTTTACTAAAACGTGACACTAAAACCAATGGAAATGATTTTTGGCACACAAGGAGTTTTTGGAAAGCACTTTAAGAAAAAAAATTGTTCTGCACGCCGAACACCTATGGAAACTGTGGAAAACGCCCGGAAAAACTCAGAAAATTGATATTCCATCAATAACGTGGAAGGGGTTGAAAATTTTGATATAATGTATAGAACAAATTTGTAGAGAGTGACAAAAATTCCCAAAAAGGGTCTTTACATGTTTTTTTCGAAAATTGCTTCCTATGAGAGATAATGAGCTAGGGGCCTGCCTATTCTGTCAGTAAAATTTTATCATTTTATGTTATGTTATGCCATAACATAAAAGAATTCTCTAAAATCCTATTCTGTCTGACAAATTTTATTTTATTTTATCGATCATAACATAAAATATTTCCTGTTACGCTTCATAACATAAAATAATCTAAGCATCACATTTTACAGGTATTTTAACCCATTTTATAAAAATAACAGACGGGAATTGACATTTGCGAGAAAGTAGTTTTAATTGAATTTTGAATTAAATTAAAAATTAATATGACAAAACGCATTAAGAAAATTGTATTATGTCGGATACTGAAACAAGGCGCGCTTTGATTTTGTTTGTTTTCATTCATAATTTTATTTGTTTTCATTTTCAATCGATCAGCTGTAATAATAGCGTAATAGTAATAGCGTAATAGTAATAGCGTAATAGTAATAAGGTAATAGTAATAGAACCCATAGCGGATTGTACTAAATAGAACCCATAGCGGATTGTACTAAATATTTTATGTTATGTGTCCCTAAAAGACGTCATAAAATAATTTTAAGAAAGCATGACAGAATACGAATTTTTAAAATATTTTACTTTTATTTTATGAAGAACAAATTTTATCATCATAACATAACATAAAATATTATTTTATGAAAAATTACCAAATAGGGCCCATTATTGATATTTTCCAGGGCTGGGGAGTCGGAGTCGGAGTCGTGGAGTCGGAAGGAATTTTCTAGTTACTGGAGTCGGAGTCGGAAAAACAATCAAAACATTTGTCGACTCCGACTCCTTTTACATAATTACATATTGTAATTTTTTGCTTTTGTTTTCTTCTAGGAAAAAAGCCATACTTTTTTCTTATAACAATTTTCAAATTTTTATTTGCGTAAAATAACACAACTACAAATTATAAAAATTATTAATTATTGAATGAAGTACATATTTCAAAATGAACTACACATAATGAGCGTAGTCCTCACGACATAAGCATGTTTGCCCTCCAACTTGGTATTTTATGGCTTTTCTACGACCTCAAAAACTATGGACTATGGACGTTCTTTTTCCGCGTGCTTTTTTAGGACGTGGTTTTGATTACGTCATTATGCTTGCCCGTGCAAAACTACATAAAATTCATATGGGGAAAGAGCATGTTCTACGCTTGTTTGGGTCGTGTGGACGGGTCATAACTCATTGTCATTACGCCTTAATGCGGATCAACTAACAAATTTATTTTGAAAAATTACGGAATTCCCGAATGAACGTGGTAAAAGTATGCGCTACACAATAAAACTCCCTGCAAACAATTTCTCGGAGGCTCGCTTTCTCGGACCATTCATTCGAAAAATGCTTGCGAAGGGTACGAGAAAAAGATTCAAAACTCAAAATGAAAGCTTTCCTGGTTGATTTGTTTCTCCCAAAGCCTTCATGCTGTAGAAAAATATTGAGAGCCGATTTCCCCTGAATGGGACTTCAAATCTCCAAATTACACTAACAACAGAACGTCATTTCACCGATTTGAAGTCCTATTGAGACGAAATTTTGAGAGCTTTTGCTTTCTCTTCAACGATTTGTTTGGAATGTTTGAGCTTTTGACTTGTTTTGCTCGGCGGAGTGTTTTTCGGCGCAGAAGCGGTTTGCTATCGGTACGAGCATGCGATTCGTTATCAGCACGAGAAAGCGATTCGATCTCTTGCTCCGCTTTTATTGCCTTCGCATTCGTCGAGTCGTTAACGAGTCCGAGATCGAAGCAAGCTTTCGCTTTTGGCATCGTTCTCGAATCGTTTCCGAATCGAAATGTTTGCAGGGCTAGTTCTTTTTTGTTCTTCGTTACAAATTTTGAATATTTTCCATTATGTATTGGAGTCGCACTCCGAGTCGGAGTCAGAGTTGGAGTCGGATTTAAAATTAAAAAACATTGGAGTCGGAGTCGCCAATTTTTGGGGCCGACTCCGCAGCCCTGATATTTTCAGTAGAATATTGGATCAAGGTCCATTTTATTATATAAACAGATCTGTTAGCGTGACATATGTAGGTATGGAGTCACCAATTAACTCACTATTGTATGTACTTGGAAAACGAACACAAGACCAATAAATTTTTTTTATAATAATAAAAAAAAATTGGACTTTACGTAGCCCAAGCCCTTCTCAACTACATGCCGTGCTGTAAATTTTTGCATATGTGTAACGTAGTCTGAAAGTTTGCTGGAGAACTGTCAGATTTATATGAAAAGTGCGCGGATCGGGGCGGTTTTTATGTGTCGGAAAGTAAATAAATCGATATTTTGCAATTAATAAAGTAAAATAAAAGTGAAATTATAAAGATAAATAGTGGTAAGGTATTATAATAAAGTTATATAGTGAAAGTGCTACCGAAATACCTTTTTTTATGTGAAAATTTGAAATATTTGTTCAGTTTAGTAAAAATGATTTTTATATTTTTTGTTTATTTATAATAAGAATATTCTTATTTTAAAATTAAATAGGGAAGTGGTTAGTTAAAGTGGTTAAATTGTGCGTTTACGGTAAAACGTCTTTACCATAAGTCAGAATTATTTTTTACAGAATATAATCGAAAATTTTGAGGTTATGGTGAAGGCGCTAAATTGATTAAAATGGAATTTCGTCGGTTTCCATATACAAAATTTTGAATTGTATAAAAATGTAGTAATAATTAATTGTGTCGTGAATAATTTATTTAAATGTGGAAGTACGTAAGTGAAACTAACAAGCTTTTTTTATATACCCTAAGTAGTTCTAGTTTTACCATTTTTATAAATAGTCTTTGATTTTGATTTATTTGAAAAATATTTATTTTGTTAAATTTTATTGCTAGTATTTCACTTATTTGAAACATTTGTTAAATTCTAGTGAGTTAAAGAAATGCTAACAATAATGTGGCTCCTAAAATCCAACCCCTCGTCCTCGCCGTAGGAGCTGAAAACGCAATAAGTAGCTAACGGGGCGCTGGTGAAAACTGTATAGAATTTTAGGTTCCGGATAAATTAGTTTGAGGATAGATAACACCGGTATCTATAACGTCTGTGGTTTCAAATATGAGAACAAGTTTACACCATTTCAAAATCTAGGATCAATTCCTAATATCTTTTCTCCTTTCAAAGGTAACACTAAGAAAAGTTGTTTTAGATTTTTCGCAAAAGCATCTATGAATCCTTTTCTTGTGATCTCAAAAGTTAGTTAATTCAATATTAGACTATTCATAACACAACACTTCCGTACTAAAATTTTAAAATGCATTTATGTACATGTTTTATAATGAATTTGCATATTTATTATGGCTGCGTTCAAGTTACGCAGCTGACTGCAAATTCAATGCAGCAGCAGCATTCGAATGCCGAGTACCTATTCAAGTAATTTTGCAGCTGTTGGCATATTTTGAACGCATAAATGCAATATTTTGCAGTCAGCTGCGTAACTTGAACGCAGCCTATGTCTTTCTAAATTATTATTTAAGAAATTATTTGATTACTGAACATTTTATAAATAATTTCAGTATAATTTATTTATCTAAAAATAAAAATACTGAAAAAAATTGTTCTTATGGAAATAATTCCATTCATAATGTCAAAAATCCAATCACTTGCCTACCTTGCTCAACAAAAATTCAGACTAAGTTTGGGTTTAGTTGTGTTAGTGCGAAGATTTTATGCAAGGCCTGTAGTTGAGAGGGTCTTGCGTAGCCCCACAGGAAAAGTCTAGATGTGTGATATCACATGCCGGTCTGAAGCGTAAAACTATAACTGCTCACCGAATAAATCGCAATAAACCCATAGTTTTACTGGCTATGTGGCAAATACAGCCGTCTTGTTGGAACCAAATATCGTCCGATTAACCACTGATTTCACCAGCCCATAAACCACACCAAAACACCTTTATACTGCGTCCCAACAATGCGTTAACATGGCAGATCCCTGTCGGTCAAGGTTTGATTATCTTTGAAGCGCTGATAACCAGGGACCTAAGGTTGAGCGTTTGAAAATACCAAGTTCAATAAGATCGTGCTGATCGTCGCAAACTGATTTGGAATTAGTCTTACGAGACTTTATCGATCTGATTGCCACTCTCAAAACAAAAGTATCAAAATCCAAAAACAAACTCCAGAATGGCGCTGCGCCTTCTGCCCTTCTACTGGATAATCCTGCGCCCTACCCACCTACGATAATTTCTCAGAAGAATAGAATGAACGTTCTCATTTCATTGAACAACAGTAAAAAAGCTTCAAAAATTCCCAACAATATAAACAGTTCTGGCATATTGTAATAAAACTTTTAAATCTTCAATAGATAAAGGAAATCCTGGTAATCCTGTATTAACATAAACAAATTGGAGTATTGTGACGGGCAAATATGTGTAAAATCACATTAGGGTGCGTCCCGTAGAGAGTTTAATAGAGGGTAAAACACCCGAAAAAGGAAATCTGAAGGGTTTCCTAGAGATACACGTACATATATAGCCGTTCTGCCTTTTTCGCTCTCTCTCCTAGTCTTCTTGTCTCCTATAGCCGCCCGTCGCAGGATGCTTGCTAACCCACCAACAACAGTGCAGCACTTGTGCAAACTCTTACACCTAATAAATATTCAATTTCCATTTGCGGCAGAATTGACTAAAAGGCGAACGCGCGACATCTTTCGCTGTGCCCGACTACATGCGGTCGGTCGGCGCAATTATTTACCCTCAATTACGAAACTTTTTAATTCATGCCACGTGACCGGGCTCGTGCCACGATAAGAGTGTTGTTGTCCCCCCAGATTGCATGGCGTTTACACGATTTACTAAACATTATTTAAGGATGATGAAAAGGAATCTCGCCATGTTTAGAAGGAGACAAGTTCTTATCTAAATTGCAATTACAGAGCGACCATATCCCCTAAGGGAATTGAGACAAATAGGATGTGATATTGTGAACACGTTATGGTTTTTAAATATTTCTGGGGGTTTTGGTAATTATTTTTAAATTTATGTCCTTAGATCGATGTACGTGAGAAAGTTGAGGTTTTTTGGGACTCTATTAATCTATTAATAATTTGCGGCACCCTAAACCTTAATAGTTATCTTTTTTAGTAAATCACATTTATCTTTACTACTATCGATCATAACATGAATATTAAAAGAGAAAGGATAATGGTATGTCTCAATATAGTGACATCTAAACCTTATTAAAGTTAACCTCCCTCCAATAACGATCAATTTGACTTCTCGTAGCAGCATACGATTTCAGAATAAGTTGACGATTGAAACAACTTCCGTAATACCACCCCTGGTTTGGGCTATCACCTCCATTTCTCTCCACGTTGTCTTCTGATTCGTTCATGTCATATTTTTAACAATCTCTTTTTTCTTTGTTCAGATACTGGGTCCAAAGGTGCCGCGAAGAGCAGACTTATCTTCCTCAACACAAAGCCTGCAAGTGGAGTCCTCCGCCCTTCCTGTCCCCTATAAGTAGTATTTAAATAGGAGTGCCGGCTCAGGAAGGAAGCACTTAGAGCTGGCCAGGCCAGACCTCCAGCTTTCAGTATGCTTCCTTAAAGTCCGATCGGCAAGGGTCTCTTGCTGTTGTCTTAGGTAGGGTCCGTGCCGAGGTTTAGTATGTCCAAGTTAATAGTTAAGAGGTAATAAAAAAGGTACTTAAACCTTTTGTTCACTGCACCACTGCCCCAGGCGTCATGGTGGGCGTTCGCATCACATTCTACGATTATCTGCAGACCGCTCTTGTTAGAGTGACCCATGATATGCGTGAGTTCTTTGGAAGGTGTTGGATCCCTGGAGCCGTATAGAGGTATGCTGAGAATAAAATAAGCATGCTCCTGCTGCCCCTGTTTATCTTCACCACTGCCAGGCCTCTCGACGTTTTATCTATGAGAAGAAAGCAGTTAGTGTTTTGTTATAAAAGACACAGATCCGAGGGTCACCGCCCACATCACTATACATTCAATGCTGTAACCGGCTACCCACAAGGCCTGATACTTACCCATGGCTCCTGTACAAAAGCCACGTCAACAGCTTGGGCGGCCAGCAACCTGCAAGGCCTATCGAGGCAGTCCTACTGTGTAGGTTGTACTGCACAACCCGTATCCGGTTGTACTTGCTACTGTGAACCAGCAAGAGTCTAATTTTTCATGCCGAACCCGTAAAATTGCGACATGCCCTCCTCTTTTAGCTGCATGAGCGACCTCTAATCAATGTTGAGGGCAAGAGTTTGACCGTTCTGGTCCACCTTCCTACTCATCACATGACAAAAGTCCAGTTCAATCGACTGGTTTTTGGATCGCCATCCTGCGGAGCACCTGTAAGGGTGTTGATTTTCTTGAATTGTGGAAGCTCCTGTTCCTCGACTACTTTGCGGTTGCAGCCCGTAGCCTGGCGGCAGCATTCGTCAAGTATTGGCTGGTGGGTTTCCTGGCACAGGTGATTTTAATGAACCCCCGCCACCTTTACTTTAAACCCAGCTTAGTCAGGATGGAGTCACAAATTGAGGAAGATTGCTTTCGGAAAAACTTCAGAACCACTGTCATAGTGATTCCGACCAACTTATTCTGGGGACACTGCTCCTCTGAAGAGATCTCTGACCGCGCGCCGCCGCCGTTTAGGCAGTACAGCAAATCGGTTCGGTATGCGGCTGTGCCGATCAGAAGGTATGAAAGCTGGTGTTGCCAATTTCCTGGTGGGTCTTGGAGAACAGCGTCTGTCTGGGTCTGCTTCTTGGGGCCTCCCGGGTTCTTAACCGCCGTCCTGCCTTAGGTTTGTTGAGAAGGAGTTTGCGAAAACGGGGCTCGAGTGCGCTCCGTGGGTCTCTCAACTCCTATCCGACCTTCCTTGCACCGGCCCTCTTCCTCCTCGCGACACCGGATAATTTTTTCCAGCTAGGTTGCACCGACAACCTTTGCAGGTAGTTCTTCTACAGCATTGCTGCCAGTTGCCTGGGGCACTGTTGTTGATTGCGAAGCCGAAGCTTCTGTGCTGGACGTGGTACCTCTGAAGACATCCCTCTCCAGCTCTGAACTGATGAATGTAGTATCACACACCACTTCGTTCTTCGTCAGATTTTTTAATATATTTTGATCCATAAAAGTCCCACGAATATGGCAGGAAAAGGAAGAGTCATCCTGACAGACCCTCCAGATCAGGATAAGGCTTTATACAACTGGGTGCGCTGCGCCCGGTCCACAGAGGAGATTGTTTACGACAGTGAAAAAACTACCCGCTGCAATGCAGCCCTCGACGCCATGCCATTTCCATCTTGACTTGGTAAGCTTTGAAGGGTGTGCTCCCTACTGCGGTCGTTAGTTGGTTATCCAGGGAGCACCACGAGGAGCTGTCGATTCGATTTTGTCCCGCGTCAACCCGACCTCTGTCCTGGAGAATTGCAGTCAAATGCTTGTTTTGTGACGTCTTTTGCAGGTCATCGTTGGGTCTGACCGATATATCACTTACACCTTTGAATATCTATTCCTACAAGTTCTCCACAAAGATAAATTAGTGAGACCACCTGGTCGTCTGGTACTGCCCGCAAGGCCTTTATCGACTGTTTAGCGGGACTCACTTGTTTCAGGAGGCATAACACTCCGACGAGGATGTCTCCCGCTAACCCCGACGGTTGTATCTACAGTCGGCTGAACTCATGATACAACATTCAAGAGCTTAAACGCGAGGTTCGCCGCCTCCTCCTCATGTATGTCCAAGACCCTCTTTAACCTACCCTATCCTTTTTCTTTCCTTCGAGCTAAGCTTACTACTAGACGACATGCCGGCTGGCACTATAAATGGTGAGTCAACATGGCCCTTAAAAGCGTCCCTTGAAAGAGTGTTTACCAGAGCCGAAACAGTGGGGTATACAGGGTCAGTGACAGAACAGTGGGGCATACGAATAACATTTTTTAACACATACAACCGTTACATAGTTTTTCTCATATGTTTAGCTACATGAGCGATTCATTTCCTACTGAATGTTCATGCTGAAGCTTTCGGACTTGCAAGGGACTCCTTTTGGAGGTCTTCGGGAAGGCTGGGGTAAAACTGATCAAATATGGTGTCTTTGTCGAGTTATAGTTCTTGGTTTCGAAGAAATCCATATACTGCTGACCCAAATTATTGAAGCAGTTCACAGCAGCCGCCCGCACAGCGCTTTACTTGTCGATCCGAATGACTCAAATGGCTCCAATTCCAAACCTGCTTCCTTCCATTTTTAAAAATAAATGAGGTAATGGGGGACTCTTCTAACGAATCTGTTACCCATTCCATAAATGTGTGCTCACCAAGCTGTAAAACTGAAAAAAGTTGATCAGATTTGTTAGAAGAGTTTATTCAGAGATTGAAATCGCCATTGCCTCATTTGTTTTTAAAAGTGGAAGAAAGGAGCTTTAAAATTGGAGTCTTTAAATATATTACCTCACTAGAGCAATGGCCGAACGATGGCACGAAATACATAGTGTGTAATTCCAAGTCAAATGACTTAGTATAGTTAAGATCCGGGCCCTCTACAGGATCCTGAATCTGTTCATCAGCAAAAACGTAGAATTTCTAGATTATGTAGTTTACTCTCTCAACAGTTGGGAAAGGGAAACGTTTGGGCTAGTTCCAAAAATTGACTAGTGCCAACGTGCCAACTCAACATTCACACTAGCATCGATCTTCGGAAGCAATTGCACCCAACCAATCTTTCTATCACCTATGTATTAACATTACCAAATTCGTGGTTCTCGTCCATTTTTCTCGGGACCAGATTCCGTACTATCACTTGAGAATTTGTGAATCCTCGACAATAGCAACAAAAGATCTCTATTTTTAGCAAAATCAAGAAAATTCTAAAACAATTTAATTTCACCACCAATTTAAGGGTGAAATGTTGAATATTTATTCTCTCCAATAAAAGCTGCTATGATTGCTCCTGCCACTGGCTCCGACTGAAGTCCTGTATACCACAAGCGATATTCATATGTGTTCCACCTTCAATGCTCATGCATTCCCGACGAACCTTGGAGATTTGCTGTGAAATATTGTTAAGAGGGAAAAGGTAAGAATAGATTTTTCGGGATAAAATAAAGTCAATTCTAGGGAAAAGATAAATCATCAAGCCGCAAAATACGTCATCATATTTCATTTTTTGATTTATCTAAGGAATGATTTGGCGTTTCATCTGCCTCCGGTTCGTGATTGTGATTTAAATAAAGTGCTCGCAGAAAGTCGATGTTTTGCCTTTTTGTTTTTGGGTTGTGGTATATGTTTTCCTTTTTCCGAATGTATTTTCTTTATTAGGTCTAAGTAAATATTTGGCAGTTTTGTTGATAGTTCAATTGGGGTGGGGGTAGGTGTTGTGTAAGTAATTGGTGACAGTGGGTTTCTCTGCGCTATTTTGGAACGGATCGGATTACGAGTATTTGTGAAAAGTTTTATGGGCAACTTCTTTGGACGCAGCTAGGGACACATACAGAATCGGTGCAGAGTACTCGATTAAATTCTCATGAGTAGAATCGAAAGAAAGTTACTCAATGACTCAATGAATACTTTTTACAAGTTTAAAAGTAGGTACTCGATTCCTTGAGGATCTGCAAACTGCCTTAGCGTATGAATTATCGATTTTCAGCTGTTACAGATTACAAATGCTTATGTAGCTTACATCTCCAGTAAAAACACGCTTAGCGAACAAATGCGCCTGCCTCACGGGTATGCACGAAATGCACGAAAATTTAAAAATGTGCTCGCCAGACAATTAACACACTTATAACACACTTAATCACTCACTTGTTTTTATTTTTTTTTATTAAATCACTAAATCACTAATCACTGGTAATCCATGTGCACTAAAAAGTGATAAAATACAATATTTTACCACTTTTTACTGCAAAAATAAAGTTAAAAAATTGCCTCGTATTGCTTCAGCCATGTTATTTCGATAAATGTGAAACGATTTTAGGCCCGGCTTCAGCTATGTTTGTGTTAGTACGCCCGGGAGCTTCCAGGCCTGTAGTTTCGATGGTCTTGACGCCTATCCCACAAGAAAAAGGAAACATACAATCATGAATGCAAGAAACAGAAGTTTAGAAGCATTCGCTTCCGTGCTCTAGTTCATATTCTTTTTATACATCCATGTCATTGGATGGAAGACTTCCTTTTATCTTCCATGGAAGTTTTTCCGAAGTCTTCTGTTTTTATTCTGCAGAAGTGATATGAAAACATTCTTTGTAAATTATTTCGAATTTTATAAGAAAACTTCATTTGAATTTTCTTGGAAGCTATTTAAGGCTGCACTTTGCATTCCAGAAGAGTAGTAAATCGCAAACATGATTTTTAATTACAAATCTTAGTTTTTATATCTGTGGATTTGTTCACTATAAAAAAGTTCTTTACAGTAACCACAGCTCTAACAAAAACAGAATTCTTTAAAACGGAAAACTAAACAAGAACAGCTCCAAAAAATTCTCTATACCTTCTCTTGGCAACGGACAGGAAGGCTTCCTTATTCCTACCAAGAGAAAGCATTCTCAATTTTCCTTGTGGGATGTTACAGAGATGAATGTATTCGTAACCAACCAATCCAACCGCGTGTGCCACTTTACCAAGCGGTCCTCCAACTAAGTACTAACCATGTTCAATGCTGCTTAACCTGCGCAATCGCAGTCTAACAGAGAGTGAGCGCACTGTGCTTCGTTTGAACTATTGCGTTCGGGCCTGTAGCGGGCGGCATTAGGAAAAGCAGAATTTTTACTCAGGCGTATCGTGCCTGTATCGGGGTGCCATGAAGGCCTTTTGACGTTGTGCGTGTCTGTTTCAGGCTAAGAACGGCGAGTTTGATTTTTAGTCAGGATAAGATATAAATTCAAACCTATAAAAGCCCGTTCACGCCACAAAATGCAAATTGGAGCTACTTTATCGCACAGTATTCCTCTCTGTCTGGAATCCAAGTTCGTGACACAGAGAGTAAAGCATACACATGTCTGTGCTATAAAAGAACTCCAATTTGCTTTTGGGATGTATTTTTCTGCCTCAATTAAGAAGAGTCCAAGGCCCTTAAACGTCCCTAAACTCTCCTTAATTGAGGACGAAAAATATATATATATATATATATGTATGTGTAAAAAAATATATATATGTATGTGTAAAGCGTTTATATGGAAATTATTCACAACTGAGATAAACTTGCAGTTAGCTTAATTTGGGCTCTGAATGCAAATTGTACTCAGTACTCGGTTCCAAGCTATGTCTTCTTCTTTTTTAACGGCTCTAAAACCGGCATCCGGTTCTAGCCTCTCGCAACTGTTCTCTCCACCGCGCACTGGGAGTGGGCACCGGTCTCGATTTTGAGCCGATGGCATCCCTATGCTCTGAGCGTCCTGGTCTACGCCATCCTTCCAGCGGAGGTTGGGTCTCTATCGCTCTCGCATCCCAGGTCTTGCCGCAGAGAAATTCCCGAGCAGGCTCATCTTCACTCATACGAGCAGGGTCTACCGGAGTCTACCGAGCTTTATTTTCTTCACAACATCTATGTCGCGATAGCGCTCGTAGATCTCGTCATTGTAGAGTCTCCGGAATCGTCCTATAAGTATTGATATTACAAGTACTCAGTCAAGGGTATCGAGTACTGATATGAGTAGAATCGAAAGCCAAATACTCATATGAGTAAAGAATCGAGTATCGATTCCGTATCCCTAGACACAGCTTAAATTACGAGTTGTATCAAATGAATAATAAATTAATAATGAAATTTTACCTCCATAGCTTCCATAATATAGAAGATATTGGATGTTGAGCCATCCTCGAACAGTGTTTGCGACTCAATTTAGTGCTACACGCAGTATTTTTGAAGTGAAAACTTCTATAGGCACGTTGGGCACTTTTTGGCCGGGGGAAAAACTAAAAACTCGCGTCACGCTATCGTACCATCACGCTACCGTACCATGTGAGAAAAAATGTGTTATGTATTATTATACTATATTACTATGTAGTATATATTCTTATGTTTGATTATGTATTATGGATTATTATGTATTTTAATGATTTTATTTAGCTCGACTCGTATATTTGTTTGTTTGTTTCTTTGGTTCAAATCTTGCGACAGCGTTTTTAACTACTTCTACTAAACCGATTTGTATGAAACTTTGCACACACATTGAGTTCTCATGACAATGCAATCTGACAACTTTGTAAAAAAATCAAGATGGCGGACGAATTTTGCAATTGTGTTCCGATTACATTGAAAATCGGTATCGAGAGGTTTTTATGAGCGCGAATGACGAATCTGTGGTCAAAATTTGAAAATTCAAAATGGCGGCGCCAATATGGCGGATTATTTTGGAAAATGCATTCTGAATCCTTTGAAAATCGGTATCGGGGGGTTTTTAGGGCCGCAAATGACGATTATGTGCTCAAAATTTGAAAATTAAAAATGGCGGCGCCAATATGGCGGATGGGTTTTGCAAATATGTCCTGAATCCATTCAAAATCGGTATCGGGGGTTTTTAAGGCCACAAATGACGAGTCTATGGTCAAAATTTGAAAATTTAAAATGGCGGTGCCAATATGGCGGATGAATTTTGCGTTCTGAATCCATTGAAAATCAGTATCGGGGGGTTTTAAGCTCACGAATGGCGAATCTGTGGACAAAATTTGAAAATTCAAAATGGCGGCGCCAATATGGAGGTACGATTTTGGCAATTACGATTCGATTTCACCGAAAATCGCTATTTGGAGGTGTTTAAGGTCGGAAATAATGAATTTCTTGTCAATATTAGAAAATTCAAAATGCGCTGGCAATATGGTATGCATAATCACTTCACCAGAATTTTGTAAAAAGTAAAATGCATAAAAACCTGTATAAAGACTGTATAATTAAATAAAAACGACTTGTCTAGTAAAATGTGTTTCCAAGTCCACCAAAAAAAATTTCAAATGCGCGATGGAACATTCATAGACAAAATTTATTGACCCATTATCCTCCTGATGTAATATTACGATTGAATTGGAAATACAGAATGGCCATAGAAGTTTTCACTTTTTATTTAAGACTCGGTCGCGAGAGAATCAAGAAGCATTTTACACCCTCAAAATCAGAAATGAGTGCCAACATCATTTTTATTGTAGCCATTCCATCACCCCTCTCACTTAAATCCGCTTACATCCTTCCCAGTGGGCTTAGTGTAAATCTCCAAGAAAATGGGTCGTCGTGTAACAAGAAACTCTACCTCTCATGTAGAACTATTTTCCTACCTTGGCTTATTTTTCCAATGTCCTTTCCTACATATGATAGGGATGTTATGTAATAATCAGATTAAAATTTTACACTTCTATTTGTTAGTATATTCTCTTTCTTTAATGTCATTAGCACTATCAGCGGAAAGAGCAAGCTTTTTTAACAGCGACTTATAAGCCTAGCTATACTTGTTCTTCGTCTTCCTTTGCTTCATATTAATGTAGACACCATTCTTGTCACTGTTCAAATTATATATACATATATATTGTGATCCTCGATATGAAGATTTCCTCGACTTCGTGTTCTGTTAGATCGAGACTGTATCATAGCTTTGGTTTTGTCCTTATTTATTTGAAATCCTGCTCTCTCAGTCAATCTTTTCAGCTTTTCGTATTATTGTTCTATTGTAAAAGAAACAGATCTTCACCCTATTTTCCATCAAGCTTAAAATGAAAAAATAACTCAAAATTATACCAAATGTACCCAATTTCCACGTCCCTCAACCCTCTAACTCACAATACTAAACTTAAACTCTAATAAAAACTTTCATTCGTCCTGCAACCATTGACCAAATGCACAACAATATCACATAATTGACAGCATCCACACACGTAATTAATTTTATTTCACCTTGAAATTTGAATAAAATTGCAATGAAAAATGATTGACTGTCAGAAAAGTTGGAGCTGCCATAAACATGTGCAATTGACAGCCCATTTAGCCAGATCCATCTTAATATGAAAAGCCAGCAGTGGTGACTCAACTCTAAGCCCCAGTCGTAAATCGTGCCAATAATAAGTCTATTCCGCCCAGTGTATAATCACAGTAATAATATTCTGTAATATAAATACACATCGTATCCGGCGGGAACGAGGCTGAAGGAGGGTCGGCAGCCTCACCAAGGACCACAGTAGCAGCACCAAGGACCAAAAATCTCTATGGGGTGACAGGCAGCCATAAAGTTCGCCCTCCACACCATGGTAGTATCCGTAACTAACAATGAATGAAGAAAATCAATTATGGAATTACCGAAGATTTGGTCCATATGCTGCCACGGTCTAAGTACAAAAAATCGTGTACCTAACGCAGAGATTTATAGCGGCACAATTCCGTAAATGGCTGTTCCTTCCTAATAATTCCGACAATTACCATTTATGAAAATTAATATTTGCCGCAAAGCAATATTTGAGTTATATTAAAATTATTGAGAATCAACAGAACCAAGCCCAGTGGCCAGAGTCAATCGGGATTCAAGGGAGGCATTAATTCTGTGATTTAAGTTGCTATGAAAGTTTTGTCCCGGAAAATTGCGAAAACTTCGATAGAGCCTAAGTGGAGTTGTACGTACAATGTTGTAAGTAAATGTAGCGTGTGCTGTGGACGTTCATCAGTTCTATGATCTATAAATTGTGAGATACATACTTACATATGTCCTCTTAGCTGTGAGCATACTAAATGATTATAAATGATAGATGTCGTCTGAAGGATCTCTTAGAAATGATTGTTTTAGGAGGGTTCTGCTCAGTCAGAGGGAAGAGATTCATCCGCATAATCTTGAAACGTTCTTGAAATCCATTTATGCTTCAAGTAGTCCCTTTGCCCTAATATAAACGCCCGACCACACATATCTTGTCGAGTCAGCAAATATTCAGGAAAGTCGTCTGAGAAGTCCTGATGCACACCCACCATGTAGTTCTGATTTTGCACCATCAAACCACCATTTATAGTATATCTCTACAAAATACTTTTATGGTGTGAGGTTGACTTCAAAAACGGTCGTGCGCAAATTGCTTATGTCAATCTACCAGAAAACTGACTTAAAGTTATTATTATTGGACTTTTGTCTATAAAATATCTGAGCTCATTAGCGAGTTGGACGTAGGGTTCATACGATACAGACTTTTCGAAAGCCTGTACGGGTTTTTTCCGGATGTAGATTGATAGTAAAGTCCGCATAGTCCGAACAAAACAGTATGTTGGGTGGACCCACCTTTAGTTACAGTTTCGGCAACCGAGCTTAAGCTTTGCTGTTGTTAAAGTAACGTTCTCGGACACAACCATCACGCATCATCGCCTCAGCAAAAAACACTGAATTTGAATAGTTTTCGTTAGCTCCAGATGGGCTTAATAAACAGCAATGGTAATTGCAAAAGCATCCGGCTTCAGACAACACCCACTGACAAGCAACGACATTGCCGCGGCAAATGGTAAGCCTTCGTCAGCATGATTATTGACACAACGAGTCCGGTAAATTCATCCAGAGGTGTGAACAGGTAAATTATTGTAACGCGATTTTTACATGATATTTGCAGCCTTTAATGAACTCTCTTGTGAGAAGCGAAATTAAAAAAAAATCAAATAAAATCGTTAACGACGCAATAATCAATTACAATACTTACGAAAAAAATTTAAAATAAAATTTCAATGCATTAAAATTAAAACGATTAAAAAATCCCAAAATGAAATAAGAGCGAAAAAAGGACTAAAATATAAGGAGCGTCATTGTGTAGCTCCTAGCAATAAATTATAAATCAATTACCATTGAAATTTCCCTTAAAAAAGATGTCCTCATTTCACAATCTTCAATATCCGCATTACGGTGGAAAACCCTAAATGGAATTATGCAGAAAAAGTCTTCAGTATTATAAATTGACATTTTTTTTTGGTGTGTGTACTTTAATTAAAATGTCGCCGTGCAGAAAAAGATTCGTTTTGGCAAGAAATTCACGCTTTTAATTATTGATGAATGAATGAATGGAAATTGGTGTTGAAAAGTGTGGTCTTAATTTTTTTTGTCAGTATTGAGTTATCTTTATTATCAGTATTAGTTTTTAAATATAAAACATTGTCCTTAAAAGGTTATTCTAAAATTATTAAGTGTTAAATTAATTTAATATTTTATATAATACTATTAGAAAAAATAAAAATTAATATTGATTTACAAAAAGATAGTTTTTTGAGTCATCGTGATGATCCAACAACTGCTAAATACGGTAGGGCTACGCTTATGTCGCGGAGTAATTGAGGTTGCCGTTTGCGATAAATCACTTAAATTCCCCGGCAAAAATTGATTGTCACTTGTTCGTCATTATTTTACCACTCCAACAAATATTCCTATTAATGTATTACACAAGGGGAAAGAAATCAACCCTTTTGATTCAAGGAAGTTGTCAACCGATGATTTAACATGGTTATCACCACTTTTGTTTTAGTTATCAGAAGTTACAAAACATTGAAATAAAACGAAATCTAACAGAATAGAGACTGCTATTAAAAGGCAAAGAGATGCAAAGACGATACAACAGAACAATACTACAAGGGTGACTAAAACCTATAGCAGAAAGAAAACACAAGGAAAACGATTAATTAAAAATAAAAAAAAATATTCCGAAAAGAAAATACTACAAACAGCTAAAGAGTGAAGAAGTACTGGTGAGGCGAGGAAGGTTTATAAGGGTATCGGAAGAATGTAAACAGACCTAGATCCACAGGCACCATACTGTAACCGCAAGAATAATGAGCTGTTTACAGATCATAAATACGTATACCTGAATTACAGGCAGTTAGTCGTAGAATTTCTGCGAAGTACTAAACGGTAAACCCACAGATCAAGCAGCAAAAAGCAGCCAAAGCTCCATGAGGATAGATTTAAGCTGCCTGCAACCTAGGCTAAAGGAAGTTAAGATAGATATATATGAAACTTAAAAAATGACACTGCAGCGATTTTGCACACCATAACAGCTGATCGACTTCACAAGTTAGAATGATCAAATTGACAAGGCATATGCCTCTAAATACATCATATAATGTACTATCTAACTTTTTTAAAATCAAGGTTAACGCCACATCATAAAAGAATCATTGGTACTTATCAGTGTGGATTCCAACTTATTAAGTCGAGAATGGATCATGTATGTAAAATGAGTGCCGTAAAAAGTCTCCAGTAATTTAAAACCTTTTCTTCTTCTGGTGAGGTATTGGGTCTAAAAGTACCGCGACCACTTCACTTGGCAATTTGTACTACACCCCTATACCTAATATCGTAGGCCAGACCGCTTGAACAGGTTCAGCAGTTTGCCTACTGGCAGATTCATCCTCCTCCTCGCCCTACATATCCTCCATAAGTGGTAATACAGGGCGCAGTGTCCGGGAATCAAGCCAAAAAGTGTCCTGGCATTCTTTCTACTGATCCCTAACAATTCCTTGGCCGTGTTAGGAGACGGCCCAGGAAGGAACCGCTTAGAGTTGGCCAGTCCAGACGCAGGCCTCCAGCGTTCAGTATGTTTCATGAAAGTCCGATCGGCCCGGATAGCCGTCTCTGGACCGATGAATGCAAGTCAGAGCCCTGTTTCGCCAGGGCACCCGCTTTTTCACTGCCTTTGAAGGCCCGTTGACCCGGGACCTAAAGGAAGATAACTTCAATGAGAACGCCCAGCTCACCAAGGGCACGTTGGCAGTCCCAAATAAATTTAGATTTGATCCTATGGGATTTTATCGCTCTGTTTGCCGCTTGACTCTCAGGGAAGACAAAGATCCGTTTGTTTTTTCAGACCCCTCTTATGTACTCGTGAATGCATGCCAGTATAGAGTACACCTCTGCTTGAAAGACAGTTGCCTGCTGGCTTTTCGGAATCTCTTCTAGAATGTTGACAATTATAGAATGTCTCCGCCCAAGACCAACGCCCAGGTAGCCATTCGATTTTAGCCTCAGCGCAGCTTTAATAGCGGATTTCTCTACTTCAAGGTGCAGTGGTACCAAATCGAGGAGAGCCTCCAACACTGCCGTCGGTGAAGTGCGGATGGCCCCGGTGATGGAAAGGCAGGCCATTCTTTGAATTTTACTTAATTTAGTTATGGAACTTTTAAGCGCTGTTCTATGCCACCACAATATAGCCTTGAAAGTAACCATGGGTGTTGTGGTAGTGGTATATATCCAGCACAAGGCTTTCGATTGTAGGCCCCATGTAGATCCACAGGCTCTGCGGCAGGCCCCCAAGGATCTGCGTATCCCGCTCCTCAGAGTATCAATGTGATGGTTCCAGTTAAGCTTGGCGGAATTGAAATTTTGTCCTATCACCTAGAAACCAAATCTAGGGCCTGTTGTAGACGCATTGACATGGTTCCTTCTGTTCTACCTGTTACCAAAATGACAACATCGTCTGCGTAACAAGGCACCACAGAAATGAGGTAAGAAGACAACACTGCTGACGACAGCAAGAATGAGACACTGCATGGACAAGGCTGGAGAACTCAGGCTGCTAAAAGCAAAATTATAAGGTTATTATCATATATAAAATTTTCAGAAGTAGAAAACTTATTCGTTTTGGGAAAATTAAACATTTCTCAGACTCTGGCTAACGATGGAAGTGAATGGTGGATAGAAAAAGATTCTTTCAGATTTGGTACTTGCCTAAAAATGAAAATAAAAAACATCAAACAATTTTTAGAACAACCTGCGACAATTCCATTGTATATCAAGAGGAAACTCTAGGTGAGAAGACTGAGTTCAATAGAAGACTGCTCGATGTGTTTGAGTTTTCCACTAACACGGTCTTGTGCATAACTTAATATCAAAGTTTCGCAACCCATAGAACCAACTGAAATACTCATCAACATAATACACTTATCACGATCAGCGCCAGAAATGATCGACCCATATTTTTCATTGCAGTCGAGTTCATAAGAATCGATAAAAATTTAGAACACAAAGACAATACACTTCAGTGGTTACAGAAAAGAATTATTATGCAACAATAATTATAAATATTTTTACCGAGCGTTAACGAATAAAAACAGTCTTTGATACTTTTAAAAAGGATGGCAGTTAAAGAAATCAAGAATTTGGCCTATCCTAGAGGGCCAACAACAATCACTCGATAGAGCTTATGAAAAATTTTAAGCCACGTTCTACACGAAATGACTGAAGACTATCTTTTAATATCTCCCTTGGCAATTTAGTGATCTGCTGCACATTACATTAGCAACGATTTCTGCATAGAACCGTCAGGTTGAAAAATAACTGTTACGTCCACGCGCATGAAGGTGTTGGGGAGTCCAAGAAGTACATCTAATCTCAAAGCGAAACTCCTACCATATCTGTTACGAAGTTTTTTAACTTAATATTCAATTTGGTTCTCTAGTTTATTGTAAAATCCATAAAACGTCTTAAATTTGTTTTGCAAAAGCTGCAGATTTTTCTTTTCTTTGGGTTGAGTACTATTCTATGAAAAACAGCAACTACGGTATTTGCTTCGATATACCAAGTTTTAAATTTTGAATTCGTGATACTTCCTTATTTTTTTGAGAATCATTATATTTTATTATGATAAGTTCCTTACAGCAATGATGCGAATCCCACAACTTTTTTCAGTGCTTTAAAAGCTTCAATTCACTCTTCCTCCTTTTCCCATCACTATATATTACCTTCTTTCGGTTATCCATTATCGCCCTTTTTCTATCTAAATTTATGATCTTCTTTTGTATGCTCATACGTGATGTAATGTATGCACTTTATTTTTCACATCGTTGTAAGATTCAATTCCTAATTAAAAAGTTTAGTTCCATTAATTTCCTTAAAACTTTATGTAAGTAACTTTCAAACACCAACTTCCATGTTTTTTGCTTCAAAACGTTATTTTTTTGGTACTTCTGTAGATTTATTCACAGCATAAAACAGACTTGTTATCGTTATTGATTACTATAATTACCAGGATATATGGGACATTTCAAAAACTTTGGTTTTATTCCACTCCCCTTTTATTCGTCTAAAAGCTGTTCATATTTTACTTTGTGGTTGACCTGTTTACATGTCCTTAGGATTAGCTCTGTCAACACCCTCTAAAGATCGTTTAGTGACTCCCTTTCCTGCTTACCAGTCCTGACAATATAAAGGATATTTAAAATTGTTTACTTCGATGCAACATATTTTGCTAAGTTATAGTACTATCAAAATGAACATAAGTTATTATAATCAATATCAATTCGAATCCTCAACGACAGACAATCTCTATATCCTCTATCCCTATCTCTACAATTCTTATAAAAAAATAAAAATCAAATAATTACTATACATTGTTCTTAAAATGTTCCAACTTCCTCAATTCAATCCTTATAAACATGCTGCAAGATTGTACGATTATAAACATGCCGTACGAGAATAAGGACTTCTCGTGTGTGTGTGCTGTGCTGCCCCATACCGCATCCAGTTGCCGGCGATCATTATTAATAATAATGCTCAAATATCAGTCTACTGGCAGCGTTCATGTTTCTATATGAGTTGGCTATGTACAGACCATTTGAAATTCAAATTGGAACAAGAAAACCCAACCCCCTTACATGGATATTTACGTATGTACGTACGCGTGTACATTCTCTATATTTGGTCCCACTACCCCACCAAAAAGGCACCCACATCAGTCTCCTCAGATTCACTGTATATATCAAGAATGTTAAAAGTCATCATTTAGCCATTACCCAGCTATATTTTACTATTCACAAGTGAGCTGTAACACGTGTTACCCTGAGCTTTATTAAACAGGGTGATGCAGAAATTATATCCTTACACAAGCTTTTTTCGTAATAGGATTGAAAGAAAATGTTTAGTTCTTAATAAAGTATCCTTGTTTAGAAAGGATTGCGATGTTAATTAAAAAAAATAATCGCCAGTAATACTGTTATGAAAAATAGTTTTCTTTGTTTACAAAAGGAAAGCATTTCAGCTAAGAGACATTGTTGCCTCCTGTACAAAGCTTGAAGAACGTATAGCGAAATTGCCCAAATTACCATTTGAAAGCTCAAAATATATCCTTAAAGGACCTTTGCTGAGCTTAAAGCCAACATATTGATTCAAAAATTCACAATAATTTCATCCATGTCCTTTAAAGAAAGTTCGAGGATAATTGAATTTATTTCCACAGATAGAATTGTGACTGAATTTTACGAATAAAGTTTAAAGAACAATCGCATGTTTGTTAACCTTTCAAGAACAACAGCTTATAGTTCTTTTTAAGCCAATTAAAAAAGCTGTGGATTTGAAAGGTAGTTCAAATATTAATTGAAACCCTCATAGTTTAGAAACATCATTCGAAGCTATTGATTTGTTTCAATCCAAGTTTTCATTTGGTCCGCTATTAGACTGTTCAGTAGCACGACATGTTATACTAAGGACAATTACAAAAATGAGAAACTACCTACAACGATAGCATACGACAGTGGTCATCACGGACTGAAAATAATTATACAATTTTATGGTGACTCCATGGAACTCCTAACTTAGCGGCATGCCTCCTTTCGCATCCTTTCCTTAACCGAAAAACGCACTGACTATGATTCAAAAGAAACTTTTAAACAGACAAATAGACTGTTCAAGAGTACAACAAATGACTGGTCGAAAAGGTTAAGAACTATTCAAATTGTGACTAATGAGGAGTAGCTGGTTATTGCGGGTATAGGTCTGAAGGACACCAATTTTAAAGTCTTTTAAGGTTCGCTTGCTCGATATGATTTATCTGCGATAACTAAATCTTTAACTGTGCAAGGCGTTCAGTTCGCGCGAGTCATCAATTTCCTGCCCACACGCTCGAAGTAACTGGTATGTGGATGTTGGCCACGCTGTATTGCTGAGGAATCTATCATAAAATCCAATGTGAAATAGCAATCTCTAGTCGGAAAGGAATGGAAGAATTCCAACATGCGGTTTTACTCCACCAGTTCCCATCAATACTAGCGCGACCTGTCTTTAGAAATTCAGCAAGATGTAGGTTCCTCACTTATGTTTACAAACGAAGGCAGTAGAATGGACAAGGAATTTCTGTAAAGAAAAAAAGATAAGCAAAAAGGAGTATTTGCGTGGGAGAAGGAAAGATCATGCCATAGGGTGATATCCAAAATGCATCCTTGGGGTATCACTGCAGAATTCAGCTGCATACTTCCAACTGCTGAATTCTGCAGTAATACCATTTTGGAATTCACCTATAGATAATTCGAACCCCAATCTCTGACAGTCAGATGTCTTAGTTCCTGGACTACCGGCATACAGCCTATAGAGTAATGTTATTTCCACAACACCCAACTAACCAGATGAGCTTATTACACCCGCCTACAGATTTATTTTTCGCGTTGATGTTGAATTATTCTCTGTGGCCATTCCTACACGAGGGACCAAGTTTCTGGGGGCACGAGCCTTTTTTGGGCAAGGGAAGCAAATTAAAGTTAAGTCCTCTGGACTTCGGCAAAAGATAGGGTCTCAATATAAAGAGGGTCCTGTTGATGCACACAACCGTGGTACGTTCAGTTCTCACGTACGGTTTTCTGATGTGTTGGCCAGCGATGAGCAGGACCTATAATGTCATCGAGTTGGGAAGAGTTCAGAAGACGGCAACAGGCACCATGAGAACATGCCCCACAAACGACCTTGATGTTCTCTTGCACCTCATGTCTCCCGACCATCACATAAAACACGTCTAGCCTCGTGTAGTGCCCTCAGACTGAGGGAATTCGGGGCCTCGAGCTCAAAACCCGACGTTATAGCCACAACCACAGACTCCCCTAGTTTGACCCTCAGGAGCGACTTCTCGGTCGAAATTCCCTCAAGAAGAAAGTGGAGAAACGGAGACTCCTGAAGAAATTTTATCTAAGGTTATTCACCGACGGCTTCAAAAAATCAGGAGCGTGGGTCGATCTAGGGAACACAGAAGAATTCACTATCCTGGCACCTTCCGTCGCCCGTAACTATCTTTCAAGCGCAGGCAATGGCAATTCCGAAAGCCTGCTAGACATGGAATCTCGAACGTAGACAAATATATTAGCATTAGAATTTTCTTAGATAGCCAAGCCTCGATAAGAGCTCTAAATTCAGTGATGATGCGCTCTAAGCCCGCTATGAAAAGCTTAGTAGAAAGCATAACGAGAGAGAGACAGAAATTCTCGTTCACTTTCTGTGTAAATGCTGAGCTCTAGCCAAAGCCAGGTAGCCCACACTAGGCAGTTACGTTTTGGCAGACTTAAGAGATCACCAGGTTTGGATCAGGGACTTCTGATAAGCTTCCTAAACTCCACTTGACTTGAAACATCTACCACAGTGGGTTAAACAACCGCCAAACCTTAGATACACGAGTTTGTGGCATCAAAATGGCGAGTCATAGCGCTAATTGCGCTTCCGGTTGCACTGGAGGCAGTCCTACACCAAACCTCACCGCTGGATTTTTGGATAAAATCCTACACATTGTTATGCACTTTTTATCAATATAGTACAAATTTATGAATAAAATGGTATATACTCTATGGTAATTAGTAGATCAATTGTCTTAGAGAATATTGTACTGTATCAAATGAAATGCATTCATAAAATGCATTCATAAATGGACTAGAAAATGTAAAAAAAACTTGCTTTTGGTTAAGTATTACCTGCGCCGCCGTCTTGAAAATATATCTTTGATAAGTTTTTTCATTTGTTAACTTAGAAGAATCCATGATATTTCTAATAGAATACGTTAATCATTTATTAATTTAAAATAACTTATACAATACACATTTCAACACATCAAGCGTACTTCGCCTCATAATCATAATTTTCCATGATATTCCTTAACGTTTTTAGTTCATTAAGCAACAATCGAATATCGGATTTATGAATGTTAATTTTGTAAGAAGTATTCGTGGGAACACCATTAACGAGCTCATCCTTAATTTTTATATTAAACTGTCCGCAATGCATTGCATCAATTGGAATGGTATATGAGATATCCAACAGTTCATTTACTAAAATAAACAGAAGAACTATTAGAGATTGCCAAAATTACAAAAAACACGCTATATTTTACCTGTTAATTTTGATTCTAATAATTTTTCACGTAGTTTTGGAAGATATTCTGAAAGTACTCGACACAAAACTGAGGAATGTTCCTTGGGTAATCCCAATTGTTGTAATTCAGCACCAAATATGTTTTCATCGACATTATGGCTAGCTGCACTAATTAAAAGATATCGTAGACACGAAACTGCGGATTTAGCTGCGCTAGCATCGCATTTGCTGCTTACGAATATATCTTTGATTCGTTCTTCCTAAAATTGAAAATTAGTATAGTATTATTTATTACAAAAATCATTCTTTTTTTATACTTACAGGTAAATCTTCACCAATGATAGACTTTGCCACTGATTGTGCTAGAGTGCGGAGTTTGATGGAGCTTAAAACGGACAAAGTAGAATGGATTTCGGCCAAAACCCAATCTGGGCAGTCACCATCGCCACAAAATCGGAATTTCTGAAAAGCAAAAAGTTATTTATTTTATATATATAATTATTACTGGATTTATTAAATGAAATGGTAGCGATATTAGCATATGCTGTATATTAGTAAAAAGAGAATTCTAGGTTTTAGTTGTGATCCCGCCATAATTGCCCAAAACCAATTCAAGCTTTGTAGCAGATGTACTATATCTAAATATCGAACATGAAACACCTGCACCTTTCCAGATGATTGGACCAAAATTATCATAGTAATGAGGACATTATCTGCTGTGGGAAAAGTCTTGTCTTATATATTATTATCTAGGATAAAGGAGGTAGTACATCGAATGACTAGAAGGAAGAATTCCGATAGGCTCTTTACTGTATAGATTGTATCAATACCTTGAGGTTCATCGTGGACTTCATAGATTATGAAAAGGCGTTCGAATCGGTATGTAGGAGTTTTATACGGCAGACACTACGGCAACACAACCTACTACCGGTCAATGAGGACTCTAGGATAGTGTCAAAGACGTCGACTAAGCAAATGATAGCTGTTCCAGTACTTAAACAACATTATGCAGAATTTAGCAACTGAGAGTAGTTCGGCAGGTAAAACAAACAGACCGTTTCCTCCCTATGTTCTATGATGGACCTTCAGGAGCCTAAAGAAAAAAACAACACCACTAAAGCACCCGTGGCTTTCGCCATTCAGATTGCTTCGAAACAGCTTTGACGTTAAAAATACTATTTACTTGAAGAAATGGAAAAATAATATGGATCGTTTCATAAGACAGAATTCTGGAGACTTCCACTTATGGAGGAGTATGCAGCCAAGCGGTTTTCGTAAGCTGTCTCTATTTACAGTAAATACATTAATCGTCCTAGGTAGCCTAGGCGTTAAGGTGTCCAGCTGCTATCTCAGAGGATAGAATTCCAGTTTATCGTCGAGGTCATACTTCTCTCGTTATCGTTCTGTCGCGGTGATATTGCAGGGGAGCTGGTGAAATAAAACCGCATGACATCTGTTGGCATGACATTCAATCCCTTTTCTACTACTATCATTCCAACTCAAGTTTGTTGCTCTGTATTGCACTCTATGATAGCACCGTTTCCACGTTATTATTTTCAGTGGGACAGTCACTCTAGTAATAACGATAAAATTTGGAAAGAGCTTCTTTATTCTTGCGTTGACTTAATTAATCCATAAAGGCACAAAAATTGCTATCACTGATGTGTATGATTTTTTTTGTTATGCGAAAGAGTCTAAGCTTAGATCTCACCCTTTATACTACTGGCACCGTTTTCCATCTTTTCCACCCACGCCAAAGCGGTTTTTGAGGCACCTGTCAAGATGTATTCAAGGCGAGGCCGAATCCAGGACTTGTAGATTGTAGGCTGGGATGCTGATCGAAGGAGGAACTCGCACCTCTTAAGAAATCTCAGACATTGAGATGCTTTATTGGCGAATTCTAATATATGATCAATCTATCGCAAATCGTTATAAATATTAACGCGAATATTACAAGAATCAAAACAAAAAGTTTTGTATCAGGGCCGCCTCTTTTCCAATCTACATACGTAGAACAAGGGCCTTATCGGGCAGTCAGGTTTCATCTAGATCAAGAAATACCATTACTGAACATCAGTATTAAATAAGAACAACTTATTATCCTTAAAATTTAAGCCTAAAATAATAAAAACAGAAAACGGCGGCATAATATCCTTAAAATAAACTAAATGATTACCTCACACTACATTAAATATAAAATGAATAAGCCAACGAAGGTCAACTCAAAATATCAAGAATCCTTTAAACTTAATCATTTGAAATGTGTCTCTATCCTTTTACAGGACTAGCAATTAACCATATTATTCCACTTCATAAATTAATTGACCGTACACAAAAATAATTGTTCTGTCTATAGTTTAAACAAGTAAACGAATACCGTCACTGCCGCCGCCATCGCCCATACTACATATATCCAAACTTGTACTAAAATTACAAATGGTTTAAAACTAAAACACATTCTGCAATTGTAAACAGGATGAATTATTTATTTAGAGCGTAAATTTGAAGGTAATTAGAAGGCATAACCCACACACAATTTATTTGAACGAAATTGATGTATGTTTCGTTATGTAACTTTTTACGCTCATTTACACTTGATGATTTACACAACTAATTGTGAAAAGACCTCTTCTATGCAAATGTAGAGCGGAAAAACAAATTCATTCAAACATCTGCGTTTCAATATTGCCGTTTGATGAAGATGTATGTTCATCCTTAATATATTAATAATCATAAAATTAACTGGATAGAAAATGATGATAATTACATCCAGGATTTCCTCACAGACAGTCGGAATGTATAAAAGCCGTGGATCCTTGACGATTATTCATCAGTAAATCGTAAGCTTGCTAAGGATATAAAACAGGTTAGAAGGGAAAGCATTTTTGGTGTACAACTTATTTTAAGTGAATGGTTTTAACTGTTGCTTTTTGGGGAATTCGTTAATGCATAAAGTGTACACCTTTAAATTCAAAATAATTATAAAACTATTTCTAGTATTAGTGGGAAACTATCTAATACCAAATTTTTAATAAAAATAAACGTTAAGGTAATATGAATGTGTTCCTTTGTTTGTGGTTAATATTTGATTGTTTAGGCTTGTGTGCTTGAGAGGTAAAGTAAACAAAAGTTATAGTTTCTTTGTTTGTTATCCTGGAAATAATTGTAGCGATAACAGCTCAAAATTATGTTACAATTTCTTCAGAACAAGCAAATTTCAAATCTCTAGTGGTATAATAAATTTACATGTTAATTCATTCTCGCATAACTAATTGATTTGCATATAAAGTGTACTAGTTGGGATCGTCGACTAAAGCAATTAATGAATTAATAATTAAAAATAGACTTGTGATTATTAATTATAAAATAGAGTTCAATTTTCAGTCTACAGTTTTTTAAATTGCCAGAAGATTTATAATGTCGCAAAATGTTGGTAAATTTGACTACAAAATTTAGACCAATAAATTATTGTAGACCCAGAATCATTCAGTTACTTACATCTTCAATATATCAAATTTACTTTAACATCAACATTATAGTTGCAATTTATTCGGTAGACATACTTTTTATCTGGAATTGTTTATTGCAATGATTAAAAATTTAGAATTGTATAAAAAATAATAAAAAATAATTATTTTAGTAACAAATCAACTAGTTCAAGTTATATTAATTTGCATAGTTTTTGTTATCCTTCTTTACCCCTCTTGGGAGAATAGGGCTTCCTCAAAGCTTCTCCATCGGACTCTGTTTTATTCTATTCCTCTTGGTTTCAATACAGGTTTTGTCAAAATAACTCCAGCACGTCTTCTATTGGACTATCTTTTATAATTAATAGGTTAGTGTTTGTAGTATTAATACGCGTTGATTTTGTTTTTTGTACATTTATTCTAAGACCTGCTTACAATGCACATACTTCTAAGCTGTCTATTTTTCTTTACATATCTTCTCTTGAATGAGCTAGGAGTGCGAAATCATCTGCGTAATCGTAATTTGCATAGACGTACATTATTACTTTCAATCCAAGTTCCGTAGTTCTTATGTGTAAAAGGACGAATGTCTTCAATTTATAGGGTGCTGATAATCATTCACTTACATCGAAGTTGCAAGGTTGATAATCCCTTAAAGTTTTAATTACCTCTTCAGAAATTTTTTGGTTGACTATATGACGAGATGTTCCTTCTAGTATAACATCCTTTTGCAATAATCCGATAGAATACACTTGTCTACAGTTCTGGCTTCATACACAAGGCTTTGTTATGAGCGTCCCCTGGGATTCCATTGGCAACATATACAACAGATTATTCATTATCATGTGATACAAGTATTATTGATACGACTGGGCGGCCCCATTCCTTCTGATGCTTAATTCTCTGTGAATTTCTGTACTTGATAGAGCGCTAGGGAATTCTTTTGCCATATTGTCTTTCAAGTTACCCCAGTTCTTAATAACTGTAACGAATCTACGAAAAGTTTGGCTGCTCCAGTTCGTTTGTTATAATGCGCAATTCGTTACGATTAACCCTTATAGGACCAAATATTCTTCTTAGGATTTTTCTTTCGAAGTTTGACATTGCCCGTATGCAGTAGTTATATTTTTGATTGCCTTAAACCTATTACCGCAGAGTTAAAAACTTAAGCTACAAGCAAGATGAAAGAAAAAAATTATACGAAATTTGTCTTAACCGACAATTGCACAATTCCAAAAATGACTAAACACCATTTAAAAAATGCTATTGAACATTATTGATTAAACATGAAAAAATACTTCAGAACGTTGTCTTTTTTAAGTTGCAATTCATCTACCTTAGCAGACTAGGGAGTAAGGCACCCAACTACTTTCTCGCTCGGAGATATGCTGCTCGATTCTACGCAGCGTCATGGTCCTTCGTCTTTCCACTTATCCCACCTTGTTAATATTTCGTCTTCCTTGCCTTCCTTTTTTACAGCAACTCTATGCTTGCTCTCCTGCCTTCAACTGTAAGCGCAATAAGCCAGTGTTATATCGCGATAGTATTGGATGAAAGCCCGTGAAGTAAACTGTGTGTTGGCGGTGGTAGAAGCTTCATTCTTCTCTGTGCTAGCCTTCTGACTAGAGTTTATTGTTCGACATTGCTCAATATAGTACAAATTATTCTTACATGCCCTTTTACATTGTCCTTGGTTCGTTATTGTTTATTATGTGACAGAGCTGGTTTAGAAGTCACTCATTACTTACTAACATTATAACCTTACTACTAGACATTGCACCATGACAGTGCGCTAATAGTAGAGCTGGAAGTTGCAGGAGTGAAGCGAGCGGGATAATTTTGTGTTGAGGAATACAACAGTTTTCCGCGGGCAGACAATTTTTGATTCTAGTGGACGGTAATATTGTGAATCGCTGCTACATTTCTACGATGACTAAACGCAAATTGGATAGTCCGTTACTATCAAGTCTATAAAGTTGAAAGATAGATCATCCGTGTTCACGGTGATGTTTTTTAGTTTTTTGAAAAATGACGTCTCTTTACTGCACAAAAGAAACGATTTTTATTTTATTTAAATGTATCCCTAATAAATTTTTTCTAATAATATAAAACACTACAATAATCCCTTCTAATTCTCTTGCAGCATCATGCTATTAAAAGGATTCACTTTTAGTTTCCTGTTAATAAGCTTCTCATACTCAACAATTGCCAATGATAACTTCGATGAGTTCAACCTTTGCGAGGAGCAATTAAATAGATACAGGACATTCATCCTGACCACGATATTAAATTTTGACGATTTATGCGACATATACGAGTCCACCGAAAACCTGTTCGGCCACGATCTGCGTCATGGATTCTACCAAAAGGATAGAGCAAGTGGATGGAACTTCCTTAAGCTACTAATGGCACAGCTGAACGATATTGAATTTAGTAATGTCGTTAAAGATGCTGTTGTTGATAAGTGCGCTAAAGCTAGCCGAAGTGAAAAGAGAGACGGTGTTATTATTGGAAAGAAGCAACGCTTCCATTCATGGGGTGGAAAACGTTCAACAAATATACGTCAGCATATTGATGCAGGAAGCTTGCGGCCAGGATCTGAGACACCGTTTCTATCATGGAGTGAGACAAAGTGAATTTAATAAAAAATATTAGTATTATGTATAAGAAATTTCAAAGGCTGAACTAAAAAAAGATATACCTTTGATGCGCTGTCAACTATTTGGAAAAAATGTGAATGATTTCAGAATATATCACTGTATTGTATAAGATTAAAATATAGACTTTAACTACCAAAAGTTAGAAGATTGCCAATGCAAAGTTTTTGTATTCTATTTTGTTTCAATTTTTTGAAGTTTTTAAAATATCTGAGCAAATGTCTGATTTGTTTATATGATTGGTCCACTTATTTCAAACCATTTTCTAAAGTTATAGAATGTTGCGTAGTTTATTTTTGAAACTAATTTGCGATGTTGACCGGTTACCGCAGAAGTGTTTTTCATATTAATTCATTTATCTTAACTCATTTGCCCTTACCAATTATAAGAGAAATTGTGAATAGCATATAAAAAACAAGGGTGAGATCAAGTTACTGATTTGCCTTATGCTGGGAAAATATCTTCGACTGAGAGAATTCAAAAATTAAGAATATTTCATTTAATAATGGTCATTTGGATGCACAAGAAGGATGCAGTACGACTTGTTTTATGCCAGGTTGACTCGACGAGCTCCGAAATCTAGTTGATGTAGCATTGCGAAAAGATCTTCATTGTTTGTTTGTTGGGTAACGTTAACAAAACAACGATGGGCAAAATAAACCGTCATCTCCGCGGGGTGCCCACTGGATACTTAACCAATGATAGCAGTAGCGAGTGCGGGATTCTGTATACGTGCCCACCAGCGAAGGACTCGAAATCCTCCCTGGCAATACCAATTTCTTTGAAACCGACGAGCCTCGGACCGGACGGATAACACAACTACGAAAAAAGAACAATCATTTCGGACTGTTTGCATGGAATGTGCGAACGCTTTACCAGCCAGCAGATAAGGTAACTAAAAAATGCAATGCTGATATAATGACGATATAAGAATTAAAGGCAAATCCCATAATTACTGCGTCATTAATATACATGGTCCAATCGCCGACAAGTGTGAAGAAGAAAAGGAGGCTTTCTAGGGGCTAGTGGGCTGTAGTGCTCAGTGATGATGTTGATTAAACAAAAATAATTCATAAGAAGATTCTGCCCACGTTAAGTAAATCATGTCCAACATTATTCGACTTTAGGTAAATGAGTCCATTCGTAGCAGAACAATCATTGAAGCTCCATTACGCCTTGGTGCTCAGAAATTGACTGAAGAATGACTGAGCAGTTTTACCCCATTTTACATAATGAATCCAGCCTTTGGATGTTTTACGATTACGGACATGTTGGATTCACTAAGAAATGAAACAGCAATTAAGACACTTAGTCGTCAGAGGTGTTCCATAACACCTTCCCGAAAATATAGTGCTGGAGAAAGGAAGAACAGGAAAGCAGAATACCATAAGAAAAGATATATCGACGATGTCCAGCAAGACTTAAGACAATTAGGAATAAGAAACTGGGAACGATGGGCCGGACACCGTGGAGGCAAACGCTGGAGGAAGCCAAGGGCAACAATAGACTGTTGAACTCACTGTTGAATTGTGAGTTCAGATGAACACCTGAGAATGATAGGTGGAAGGAAAGAAGTGTCTAATTGACTCCTTGAAATGCAACAGGATTTAGAGGTATTTAGCAGAAAGTCGTTAGATAGAAACCATTGATAGATACATTTAAGGCCGGCATTAATGTTGTAAACACAGTGCTCTACCAATAGGACTATTTAAATAAATTTGGACAACATCTGCACCCATATGCAGTATTCTTCTTGTATTTTGACCTGGCATTTTCTATTGTCATTTTTGGTAACTTCACTAACTTTAGAGGGAGATGTTTAGGCCCAGCATTGTCGCATACGTTTTTTCCCTGTCGATGCTGTCGTATGCTTGTTTGAACTCGATGACAAGTCGATACACGCCAATGTTGTATTCCCAGAATTTTCGGGGACCTGCCTTACTGAAAATAGTTGGTCCATTGTTGACCTATTTCTTCTGAATCCAGCTTAGTTTTCATTATTGCTGCTTCTGCAAAAGGTTCGTCTGGCTTTAAAAAAGGTTTGTCTTTAGTTTATACAGGCTGTCCCACGAGGAGTGACAAAGCAGCCGGCTGTGGATAGGTTATGGATAGACGAAAAAAATCGTATGGGTGGGGGGAAGGGGTCGTAACGGTTTAGCAGCTAGGGCGTTTTGAAGTTTTTTGTTTAGAGTTTTACTTATCACCCTGTATTTTTGTAACCCTATGACTTATTTTCTTGAATAAGGTATCAGTGTGCGCAGAATACTCCCACATATCTAAAACTGTTAAAATTAAGGTTTACCCTATCAACTTCCAGAGTAATGAGCCATCAAAGTCAAAACTTTGGTTTTTTTTCACTAAATTGCAACCAAAACCACCATTTTCTCCAAAAAATACGTAGTTAACTGATATTTTTTTAGCAAAATTGGAAAGCTTGGACAATTTCCTATGAATAATGTCCAGACAATTTTTATGCTACGGCCTTTACTTTTGAAGTTATTAGCAAGTTTGATGTTAAAATTGGCCTTATTTGGTACCTTTTGGTAAAGCTTAGGTGAACTTCACTCCCTGTCTTTGTTTCATCGAATTTGACATTATTTCTCGTCGCATAGCTGTGCATGTCAGAATTAAGTGATATTGTAAGGTTGGTCCTAATTTTCTTATGTTTTAGTTTGTATATAAACTTAGCTTTTTCCATTATGATGATCTTTTCCAGCGGTAGTTGTTTTGATCCGTTATACACCACCCGCCAAGGAAGTCTATATAATGCTTTGAGCGCCTTATTCATTATTATTTTGACGTCAGCACGTACTCCGTGAGAGCACTGAGACCAGTTTAGAATGCCATACCGTATACGTGACAGAATATGAGCATTATAAATCAGGCATGCAATTTTGTCGTTCAGCCCTCTGCACTTTTTCATCGCTCCTATTAGTGGAGTGAAACTTCTTGCTAATTTGTCAATGTGCTTTCTCCAACACAGTTTATCGTCTAATAAAAGACCCAGGTATGTAACCTCCGTTGCCCTAACAATTTCGTCATCCCCAATTTTTAATGATATTTTGATGTCGGGTTTATTCTTCTGGAAGAAAGTCATAAATTTAGTCTTTTTCTCATTTATTCTGAGCTTGTTTCCATCCGTCCATTTCTTTAGAGTGATCATGTCTTCGTTCATAATTTGCTCTAACGCTTTGTTGTAATACATACTGCTGTCGTATAATAGACTTGAGTGTTCAGCCCACTCAAACCTCTTAGTCGGGTTCGAGGGGAAGTCCTTTGCAGAATTGTTGGCTTTTTACGTGAGGGAGTGAGATTTTCAAGACTGTACCGTGACGAGATCTACGAGCGGTATCGCGTCCTTGACATATATGAAGCTCATAGGAATTAAGATAAATCTGCGTAGAATATTTTTGTGATTCGATTTTCGCGGTAAGATAACGATTGAAACTAAACCTCTGCTGGAAAGAAGAAGTAGACCAGGACGTCCAGAGCGTATGGATGCGAATTATATGACTTAGGCTCGATATCGAGACTGGTGGAAGGACCATTTGCGATGGCCCAGAACCGGAACCGATTGTAAAACTTAATAGGCAATTAAGTGATCTAATATAGTTCCTATGTATTAGAAGCCTAGAGAAACATATAATAGCAATTTTAAAATTCTTCTGCATTTTGCAGACTATCAGTTTTTGTTAAATATTACTGTCCGTAATTTAGACCTCGTATTTTTCAATAGGTGAATGATTTTATGAATATGTTCCTCGTGTGGAAGTTTCCTAAATGATTCTATTTCACTCACCATAGTTATTTACAAACTTAACACTCAATTTATTTTGCGGGTTGAAAATTAAATTAAACACAAACAATCGGACTGTCAAAATTTCTCTTCCAATCTTCTTCTTCGCATGAGCAAATCCATTTATTATGGTATAATAATTTTATAGCTAAATCAGTTTGAATTTTGTTTAATATGGAATAGTGCGTATAATTGTGCCGAAATTCTATAATATTGCAAAATTTAATAAATTTCCTTTATTTATAAAGAAACAAAAATTAATACTGAACAATTTAAAAAAATTTAACCGTTATATTAGATAAAGAAAGCTTTTCTAATTACCAGCCCTTAAAATATTAAAACTTTTATAGGAAAAAAATATAACTGAATTGTATCCAACTTCACATCATTTCTAATTGAAGCTTTGTGAAGTAAAATTTTTGACGGCAAAAAAATTATTTAATATTTTCTTAATAATTAGGGAAGAATGGAATCCCTTGTAAATTACGGCAGTGATGACGAACAAGATAGCAATGATCTCGGAAACAAACCAATGGTAAATAAAAAAATATTGAAGTAAAAAAAGCAATTGAGAAAAAAGTGTTGAAGCCCCAAGTTCGGGTGGAATCGATTTTATCAGCAGTTTTTTTCGTTGGTATTTTGATAATATTATTACCTGCGATGTTCCCCAATAAAACCAACAAAAATAAGAGAATTATCTGTGGAAGTTGTATAGTTTTAATTATAGTATTAGAGATTGTAATGGGTAAAACTAATTAAGAAAAAATCGAGCTTGTGCAAATGGAGTCGTGTTCGCTTGCAGATAATTAAATTTTATGTGACCTACACGGAAACTAAATTTAGAATTGGGCGGTGTAGATTCATATTGCAGAAAAATGGGGTTATTTCTATATTAATAATTTGTTTTTTTATTGCAATACAATGATGGAGATGGCCTTTCTCGTGTTTATTTTGGTATTTGAAGAGATTTAATTTGGAGGGTGGTTTTGGAGCACTATGCCGGTAGTAGAGCACTAGATATATATTCTTTAGTAGGATGATGGTTTGAAGCAGTCGTTATCTGACCCTTAATATAGAATTTTGGACTTTGACTATAGATCAATATCATCGACTTGACTTGCTAGGAATATCTGTAATCGCTTCTATAAATGGCCTAGAATTTTAGTAGATATCGCAGAGTTTATTGATGTGTTTACCGAGTTAATTATTGGTTTTTGGAGTCGACATTTCTACGTAACATCACAGAGAGATTCAATAAAAACGTAGAATAATTTCTTCCGTCTATTCCTTTACTTACTTCGTTGTCATGCTAGAATTCTCACCAGTTTATTACGTGTTCATGTTGGAATTTTTTATTATATTCGCCTGTTTTATCTTTATACGCATATCTTAAACATTTGCTTAATTTCACCCATAAGTAAGTGGAAAAAGTGTACGTAGACGTACGCATGACATTTTTTAAAAGAAAACGGTTTTCCTTAGAGGCCTTATATTTTCTGTTAAAATGATATCATTACTAAAGACCTAATGAACAATTAGTCATTGTAAAACTGAAAAGTATTCATTCTAACTGCGCAAAAAGTCTCCGCACGGTTGTCGAATTCATGGACATGGATTTAAGATTGTTGATTGTCTTCCAACGCAGACTTTAAAGTTTATTAGCAATACCCGGCGTTCTTGGGGTGTCTTCAACACATTACGTGTCGTGAAAGAGCCAAAGCCGAAATGTATAATTGTTTTGCATTCCCATTTGCGCTGCAACGTTTTCTTTAAGATATATCTTTTTGTGATCCATCGTACTATCTATAAATATCAAATTTCCTACACCAGACGCCCTCATACATCCCATCATTAATACGGAACCTCCTTCATATTTTACCGTGGGTCACAAGTTTTCGTTGCCTAGCTCGGCATTTGCTTGGCACCGCATCATACAGTTTTAATCCGAGTTGAATATATTATACTTGCTCTCTTCGGTAAAGATTACACGTTTCCAGAATATAAGGGACTCATTCTTAGCAAACCGCATTCGACTATTCCGGCTACTTTCATTTATAAAATATTCGCCTAGCTGTACGAGCAAGTTATCAAACCGTACATAGCACGTTTCTGACTGTACTAGCCGATACAAGTCTTCCATATTCCAACATCTCGACAACAATTTTTATCGCATTTACATTAGGGTTGTCTTTAACTCTTCCTACGGTTAACCTCTTGCTATGATCATTCACCATTTGGGTAAGGCCAGATCGATGCTAATTCTTCGCAGCGTTTCTTTCAGAAAATCCTTCAACAATACCCTGCACTGTAGATTTGGGCTCTTGCAGTTTGTCCCAAAGGTTTGCATGGTTGTTAGCATCACTATGAATTTATTTTCCTTTTCACTTACTTCCTTCCCTATATACACATTTCCATTCACTTTATATTAATATAGAAATAGGCATTCGACTTCGTTTTCATGGGCTGACGAATTAAATATGGTGTGAGCTCATTCAAGTACTTTCTCACATATAACTACTTTCTGGTTTGAGGCGAATTCAATACCAGTCGCTATTTATATTTGTCCAACTGTCCATTTCGAGCTTCAACCAGTGTGTTCCTTAAACTATGGATAGTTTTGTTGTTTTAATGCAGGGAATGTTTTATTGCAGAATAGGTTATTGTATGTTATTGGCTTATAAGGTTTTTATCACAGTTTAAGTTTAAAACCAGTTGGTATGCACCTCGGTGCTATGGTTGGGCGGCTGGTTCTGTCGGACAGACACTATTGTAGAAAATAAGAATTGTCATCATCGTTAATATACGTTTTATTCACCCATCTCACCGCATCCATTCAATCCTATCGCGAAACAATCTGACTTTAGTGTTCGAACGAACAGGAGCCTATTTATTTGTCTGTTATCAGGTTTGCTACTTCTCTATACTATACAATTTTTTGAAATTCACATGCTAAATTGATTTTTTTTTATCTGCAACTTCTTTCTGTTTAGTAGTATATTTGTACCAGATGTCTCCAAGTACCTTGACGAAATCTTGATTGCTTATTATTCTATTAAGTTACCGCGAGAAGCGGCCATGTGTATAAAATGGTTTTGGTTTCCACCCTTTTCTTTTAGATATATGAAACTATATAGTTTTTGAGAATCCTGTTAAATTTGAGTTGTTATTGGTGGATGGGTCATTAAGATTCACGCTTCCTTAGTGGAAATGTTTCATTGATATCAGTCATCTTAAGATTCAGTGTCTTCCATTGCTTTTTTCGAGATCAAACATTATATAATAACATATTCATTTTAGACACGCTAAATTTTGATGCTGGTGTAATTAGTTAGTTAATTAAAAATTTGGCGAAATAATTCATAGCTCGTAGATCTTCCGCAAGCAATTAACCAATAAATCTTAAATTTTACTTTTGGAGTTACTTCGTGGGAGGGACTTAGCCTTTGTGCGTCATGCTTACAATTTGCTCCATCTAGCGCCACTTGGCTTAGTTTAGAACATTAAATTTCCGTATGTTACCAGAAACACCACCTATTGTACTTGGTCTACCACTTGATTTCACGTTTCCGGGGTGCTATTGAATGGTCTGTTTTGGTTTCTTAAGTCATTCATTCTCGTTGAATGCTTAAGTCATCTTATACTTTACACCTATGTTCATACCGCCCTGTGTTCGTTCGCATATGGCCTCTATGTTGAAAGTTTTAATTCCTGTCATGTGAAGTCAAGCTTATAAAGGTTTCATCAGCTTCACTTCACATGACAGAAAATACGACTTTCAGCATAGGGCCATATGAGAATCAAAACAGTGCGGTATACATCATAGGTGTAAAGGATAAGATGGCTTTTTTCTAACCACGCACGCTCCGTATATATTCTTCTAATTATTTTTTTTCTCGAAGATTCTTAGATTTTTTCATCGGTTGTATTTAGTGACCATACCTCGCATCCTTAGATTACAATACATCTTACTATCGCTTTATACAATAAGAAATAGCCTTTTGGACAGGAGTTTTAACTGTAGAGCAGTAGTTTATGGTACGCTTGTGAATCGGCTATAATTTTATGCTGCATTCAACCATGCCTTGTCGTTTCGTAAGAGTATTATATTTAAAAAGCTCAATTCACTTTGGGTTATAGTCGGTAATGGTTATGTTTGTGTGCTTCTAATATTTCTAGACATTCTCTCATATACTTGGCATTTTGTGTTTATTCCAAGGTCAACCATTATCTTTGTTCAGCGATATCTTGCAATTTTGCAGATGTCTTGAAATTTGACGTAACTTTTGCCAAATGTATGCACATGACTGAATTAATACATCACATTCGCATTGAGTCTTCTTCCAATCAATCTCGTCTTGAAGTGAGATAAATGTTTCATTCTCAAATTAATCCTTGCTTTAGTTATTTTGATCCTTAGTTAACACGTTAAACCGCACAAAACTGTGGATTCTTTCGCTTTGGCCTTGCAAAGCCTCATCAGGACAGTCTCGGGTGTTCAACGCGGTCTGTAATCAGTCACTGGCATTCGACCTACTGCCTAACATGTTAAGAATATCATTTTCGTATCTTTGTGCTCAGTAAAGTTTGCACTTATGAATTTTCTTTTCTCTAAGAGATATTTTCCCATAAACACTACTCTGCTTTGATTTATTTCTGTTGAGTTCTAATGTCTTTTAAAAAGAAGAGAAACTCAAGTTCATTGATGTCATAAACTAGTGGTTGCCCATGGTATAGCGCAGTCGTCGATTTACGTAAGCCTGCTAGTGGTCCTTACTTCTGTGGACATTACATTCCCAGATGAATTCAAAAGACGATGTCAGTTTTGAACATCCGAGGAAGTACATCTTTCACAATTTTTGAATTATAGTTTTTTCAAGTCTCACACGTTTTGAGGATTATAAGCTCAAGTCTCATTCTTCGTTTAAAAAAATTCACTGAACCGTTTTCTTTTAATAGAGTTCACTTAACATGGCAAATAACATACATAATCTTTTTTATAAATATAAAATTCAGCTATATAATTTGTATATATAATTAATTTACTAGATAATAATATAATTTGCTGTTTCTGAATAGTTGCCCATTCTTTAGGAGGCCTCACATATATATGACAAGAAGACGAACAAGAAGCCTCAAGATGACAATTATGAGACTGTCGGTATGGACTTAAGTGAGGTACTTAACTATTTTTTAAGATAATTTACTTTTAAGGATTTAGGATATAAGAGTGTAAATGTTCAATAAGGACTTGCTAAAAGTAAAAAAAAAATTTTGTTTTGTTTTTAATTTCAATTTAAACTTTTAATTTTTTTGTTTTTATATTTTAATTTACTGAATTTTTGACATGAAAACATATATTAACATAATGCACTGTGTTGTTATGTACAATTCTCAAAACTACTACTACCTTGTCACGACGACGAATATCCAATATGAAGTGTGCATAAAAGAATTGTTGAGGGCATAAATAATGCAGCTTTGTGCCCAATGGTGGGCCATCATGTGAGTATACTAAAATTTGATACTCTTCTATGTTTAAAATGAAAATTCCAGGATGTACTTACTATTGGTAATCGAAGGGTGTCACATCATTAAAATTTTTTTTTTTTAAATAAAAAAAAATATGCTCATTTATCCCTCGTTAAGATTTGATATCACAAAAATAAAAAAAATTCTTTATATAACAACACAAAAACAGCTTATATATATTTATAATTTATCTTTTTATAAATATATATAGATATATATGTATATTTAAAAAAAATGTTTATTCTTGTTAGTTAAAATATTTCATATAAATTTTTGGTTTGGCTTGTATTGATGTGATATTGAATATAAAGTGCACACAAGCGCCTTGTCTGAATGCATTTCTTCGGAAGGATATCCTAGAGTTTTTAACAATAGTTTTATAATTAGTCAATATCAAAGATTATTGAATATTGCTACCATTTTTATTTCAAAGAACTAATGTTGTAAATACTGCGGTTCATGTTAGTCAGCATATATATAAATTAGAAATAAGAATTATCACTATGAGCTGTTACAGAGCGGTTTAAAATACGGTTGATCTTCATTTTGGATGCTTTAGGATTATCAATTGTGCATAACTGCCCAGTTTATGTTTGTACTTTGAGAACAGTATTTGATATTGCAGACCTTCACGTAAATTCTTGAACACCATATATGATAGCAAGTTTTAATCTAAATAAAGTAACGAACACTGCTACGCGATTTTCGTAAGTGATTTCCAAACCAGAGTGCAATGTCGGACAGCAAGCTTTAGCCGGAAAGATAGTAAAGAGAATAGTTAAACAACTAACAACGCCAAAACGCGGTTTTATTCCACAGGCTTTCATCCAATACTACCGCGACAGACCGCTGACTTTGGCGATCGAGCAAGAGTATGCTTACTGGCGATTTCAGGAGAAAGGGTAGGGATTTTTTTGTAAAGAGGGAAGGCAAGAATGAAGGGAAGTAATTTAGGTAAGAGATATGGAATGGCGAAGGCCGGTGGCACGAAGTGTATTCGAGCCACGGATCTCTGGGATGGTGGTCAGGCGCCTTCATCTCTGTGCTACCGAGAGCGACACTCGATATTTGCGAAGACAGAGTAAAGAAAAAGGTAAATTTCTGGAAATAGTGAAGAGAATTCTAATGCAGCAGAAATATAGAAAAGCGTAGCACCATGCCTGGAAGTGGGAATGCAAAAGGCGACTTATGTGATGGGCTACTATTCTAGCTGCTTGTGAATAATTTTATCCAAATTTTAATGTTTCTAAAGTATGTCGAAATACATGTTACGCAGGTTTTTTAAAGGCTAAAAATCTTGCCTTGTGTACTGCTAGAAATATTGCTGCATATCCTGTGCATAATACAAGTTATGAGTGTTATATTTACGTCCACCATCTACTGTGTGTTAGGCTGACGGTAGATCTATCGTAGAGTGCAATGTCCCAGGGCTCGTTTGGAAGATAGTGGAAGACGAATGAAAAAATGTCAGCACCTCCACTCAATTAAAACTGCGAAGGCCAATACTTTTGGTAAATAACGCTGACTTCGGTGATTGAACAGGAACCTGATTTATTCCTGGGGATTTGAATGGAAAGCCCCTTAGCTCCTTAGCTCCTATAAGTCGAAATTTAATCGGTGGTTCCATTACACGCAACGGCCCCTTGTGGCTATCGGTTCACTTCTCCCAACTAGGTAATATTTGCTTTCCCCTTTACAGCAATACCTTACTCTCTCTTCTGCCTGAAATCACTGTTGCCTCGCGATAGTATTGGATGAGAGCAAGGGAAGCAAAATTCGGTATTTTTTTAGTGACAGTTCTAAGCTCAGAAATCAGTTGGTGTGGTCTCCGATAAGTTTGAGGGCCTTTTTATAAACTTCATTTAACTACGTCAAGGTGGCTTCCGAACCCCCGCCCCAAACCAGAGAGTTGTATTCGAGAAGAAGCCGAGTGTAAGTAAGATTTGCATATTACAGCTCAGGCCGATGATTGGAGGAAGAACTTGCACCTCCTAAGAAATCCCATGCACTGTAATGCTTGTTTGGCGATTTGGAATATGTGCTCATTCTATCGTAAGACTTTGGCTAATGTCTCGCATAAGACGTTAAGGGATGGGTCTGCCATAATTTCGCGAACGTCAAGACAGAATCTGAGACGTGCTTGTCTTGCATTATCGAGGGCGTATGAATACCGCAGAGTACCGTCATCAGCGAAGCTGTGAAGTGGGTTGAAAGGGTGGGTAATTTATGACGTAGAAGAAGAGCAGGTGATAAAAGTGACCCTTGGGGAACACCGTGAAATGGTGTGGGGGTGAGATTTTACGGGGTCAAACACTACCTTGATTGGAAGGTCGAAAAGAAAACTCTCGATCCAGTTCTTCAAAACTGAGTCAATACCAATAGATTGGAGTTAGCAGGGTGTCAAACTCGATCAAAAGCCTTGGAGATATACAAAGCAACCAAATCGAACTCACCAAATCCTATTAGCAGAGACCGCAACAACTGGGAGATCCTAGTCAGAGCTGAGAGTTGTCGCATAAAACAGAGTCCGCTGGAGGGCAACTGTTTCCACCCTATGTCCCCCGAGGGATTAAAGGAGCGTAAAGAAAGAAAGAAGAAGAAATCCGTAAATACTTTGGTTGAAGTGTTCTGTTAGATCTACATACTAAAAGTTCTCCAGCGGACTTTGAGTCACCTTTTTTCGGTATGGGTTGAACATGAGAAAGTTTCCAAGAGTCTGGATGAACTTCAAAGAAGTAGGATAGGGTAGAGGTTTAGCTAAAGGTGAGGCGCATGCCTTTAGCACGATTCAGGGCCAGTGGATTTGTTAACATCAAGCTCTTTGAGTCAGCTGTATACATCGTGTCGCGAGTCTTGAAGAAAACCCTGTCCATTGAGTGAGAGGAACAGTTGAGGGGCATAGCAGTGTCGGGCAGAGATTAATTCGGCCTTGCATTTGCTGCCTGTTATCACCTCCGCGTTGTAGATAAAGGAAGAGGTAGGGAACAAGGTAAAATTCTTGGTGGATGTTACCAAGGTCGAGAAGTTTTTTGCTGCTCGCGGTTGCATTGGCAGCTCTTTCAATCTTCTCTCTACTCTATCTTTTCGAGTTGGGCTTGCTGATCGCCACTATAGATAGAACCAAGTACACAATCGACAGTAAAAAGGCGCCTATCTCTGAGCTCACAAAAAAAGTAAAAGAAAATAATAAAAACTACCTGGTTTTGTAGCCGTTATTTTACAACCCGTTTGTTCATGTACGACGAAGGAACAGAAACGAAGAGTTTGCTATCTTTGCTTAAATCTTGACACGTTGTTTTGCGCACAAGTTTGATCCGAGCACGCTATTGCCGGAGTTTCCATGCCCAGAACATGCCACTTCGACTTTCATAATAATTTCCTTTCGAGAATTATTCTGCAGATTAAAATCACTTTCACATTTTGTATAATATCTCCAACATTTCCAAGCAATTAAAGATCCTGCAAATGCACCTGAAATGTCTTAATTGCAGTAGAATTACGCAGTTTTAATGAATTGCGAAGGTTTATCCTTGACTTTAAATTTTCGTCAACTAGTGTGGCTATGTGTGCTTTTGTTCAGTAGAAACTCGATATAGGTCCAAACAAAAACCATACCCACTAACAAAAATAACTAAGAGATTTTAGGAAATATTTACTTTAAATGTTTCAATTAAAACTAAAACTCTCTTCAAAATGAAACAAGAATAAGCATTTTTTCAGGAACTAATTTTAACTTTAATCTATAATTAAAACACGTTTATTTTAATTAATTGCTGCTTTTTATTTCACAGGAATCTAGCCCAGGTAATGATAACGATAACTTCAATCCACCTACATCATACAAAGATAGTAGCTCTTCTAAAAGAAGTAAAAAAAATGATGATTATTCTGAGGTTAGTATCGCTTTATGCACTTTCGTATTGAATGAACAAACAAATTGTTGATAACATAGAATGATCATCATAAAGAAGATCGTGATAGAAATAGGCCAAAAGATCGTCACAAGGATCGGGACAGCCGTGATTACAGAGAAGGTCGAGATAACAGAGAAAGCCGTGATAGCAGAGAAAGCCGAAATAATCGAGATGGACGAGATAACAACCGTGATGGAAGGGACTCGAGAGATTCTCGCGACAACAGAGATACAAGAGAAAGTAGAGATAGCAGAGACACCCGAGATAGTAGAGATAACAGAGAAAGTAGGGATAATAGAGACAGCAGAGATCGTGATAGAGAAAAAAGAAAAGAGTATCGATCTAAAAGAGATTATCGTGATCGCAGAGAACGTGATGATTATCGTGATCGTGATAGAGGAGAATATAGAAGTAGATCAAGCAGAAATTATGGGAATGAAACATCAGAAAGTCGTGATAGGCATCGACGATCAAGCTCGCCAAAAGATAAAAGAGAAAGGAAAACATATAATGCTAGATCTACATCACGAGAACGCAATGCTTCCGTTCGGGCTACAAATGAAAGCGCCCTATCGAACAAACCGCGAGATTATGAGAATAAGACGATTAATAAGTTATCTCCATCTCATTCACCAACAACATCAAAGGAATCCAAATCTCCCCCACCAGAAAATAAAACTGAACCATCTGTAGCACTTCCGACTTACTACAATCCAAAAGTAATTAACCCAAATAAGTACGCCGAACGATTACAAAAACGTAAGCTACTATGGAGCAATAAGAAACCGGAAGATACAACAGCAAAATGGGGCAATGCTAAGTTTGCCCAAGATACAGATGGTAAAGTTGCATCAAAATTCATGCGTTTAATGGGAATTAAGTCTGTTCCGAAATCTGATGAAGAATCTACTGCTACTGCTGGAGGCAATAGCAGCGAAAGCATACAGAAGCAGGAAGAAATGTTCACAAGCATGGAACAACAGTATGAGGTTGCTAGGCAGGTAACGCATACAATGAGAGGAGTAGGTCTAGGATTTGGCTCACAGGCCAGACAATTTTAAAATCAAATTGAAATTTATGAACTGTATAAAATTCTTTCAGTTGATGAATGCTTACAAAAAGAAATGAAGATAAAATAAATTCTCTTCATTGTAATTTTTCCGATCGCAATAACAAAAGAAACAATGTTAATAAATGTTTTGTGTGTCGTTAGTAAAATTATTTTTATTTCAAAATATCACCAATAAAAAAAGATGTAAGAGTATTTTTTTCGGGAATCATTTCTCTATTTACTTACAGAATTTTACGTCCATAAAATTGTATTTGAATATTTGTAAATTAGAACACTATCAGGCTGCCCGTTTAGAATTTAAACAAATTAGAAGCAATCAGATATATTTACAATGTTAGAATCAATAATGATATTATAGAGGAAAATAAAAACAAACATTTTCAGTGATTTCTTTAAGGTAAAGTTTCTAGATTAATGAAGAAGGTAAGATTATCGCTTTAGAAATATATGTAGATGCGGATTTCTGAAATTCTTAGGACAGTGGTTTTTGTAGTATTAAGTACGTTTACAAATGTTATTGCCTAATATATAGCGGTCTCTGATCAAGCAACACGTTTTTGTTTTTGGATTTAATTTTTAACACCGTACATTTCCGTCAGTATTTCCGTGAACCTTGTCTTTGGCTGTATTCAGTACTGCATGTTTTCGTGGCAGCGTGCTAAGAACTACGCCGCAATCGCTGAGAAATATGCAGATCAGAGTAATATTTAGAAATATTACCGTATTCTAAATAGTAATGATTTGCATTGTAAATCTGGAAGCATAACAAAAGCATGACTCCAAAAATTTACTACTCGCAAGCGCACTTTATGCATTATTTTCCCTATTTCTGATAACTGGTTGAGACCATCAATCTTGAAGCCTTTTTTGTAGCCTTTTTTGTATGTCTTCGTCGAATTCATGTTCCCAACCTTGTTGCTCATCGCTAGTTTTGCATTGCTTCGTTTTTGCTTCTCTGGTAGAATTTTGTGAGCCTTCACTTTGTGAGACAACTCGGAGTGCTCGATTTTATTGCAATTCCACCTCATTTCAGTCCAACAATTCCCGTGCAGGTTCCCCGTCTTGCGTGTTGTCCTTTATGTGGATCGTAATGCTTCTCGCGTGCCTTGCTAACTTATAGATCAAAGTGCAGTTCCAGATATTAGGACTCATTTTCATCCCAGCCAATGGAGCAGAGGGTTTTAAAGCCTGCGTCGTGTCCGCCTAAAGGTGAAACCCCAATGTAGGCTTGGCTTGTTTGAACAAGCCCAACAAGCCAAAGCAAAACAAACCCAAATACACGCTTTGCTTTAGTTACTTTACAGTTTGCTTTTCATGAGCACAGGAAATAGAAATAGTACACGAAAGAGGTATGAATTTTGCGGAATTTTTCCTTTGAAATGGACATTATTGTTTCAAAGGATCGAATGTAAATATCTATTGTTGTGTAGAGTGATAAAGAAGCACAAATGGTTTATGGCATTAACTCTTCAAACATTTACGAGAAATTAATTTTGAACTCTTAAATATTTATAATTAATGGTATTCCCAAAAAAATAATTTCTTTCTGAAATAAATTTTCTCAAACCTCTACATACATTTATTTCTCTAAGCAAAATAAATATTAAACGAACGCGAAAGCATACAAAGCGCCAAAAAATTGAACATTGGTCATTTCGAGCTTTGCTTTGCTTTGCTTTGGCTTTGCCGCTTTGTCATTTGGTTTTTTCCCATAACAAAGCACTGGTTTATTTGATATGCCAAAGCAAAGCAAAGCACTAAAGCAAGCCAAGCCTACATTGGGGTTTCACCTTAAGACTGTTTTTTTTTAAAAAGGGATACCTCTGGGAAACCCAGAGGGCTAGTCTTGCGTTGGGCGAAAAATATTGTCGTCCGGTATGTGGGGCCGGATGTAAGACTTGTAGATTGTGGCCCTGACTGCTGGCTGAAGGAGTACTTTGCATCTCTTAAGGAGTCCCAGCCGTTGGGATGCTTGTTTGGTGATTTGGAATATGTGATCATTCCATTGCAGACCCTCAGTTAAAGTTATACCCGGGTCAGCTGTTAGATTCTTTCTGTCCACAGACAAAACGAAAAGCGGTGTAGGTTTTATTATTGAGACAGTACTTTATTTTGGAGGCGTTAAATTCGACACGATTGTTTGCGGCTCCAGTCAAGAATGAGTTCAATGTTCCTATTGATAGAAGTGGACAGTTCATGATCAAACAAACAAGATCTGGCACAGTTTGTCTTAAGCCGGCTCTACACGATGCGGTCAACGTTTCATTCGAATGTTTGCTGAGTAAATACCGACATCAGTCCGAACTTATCCAAATACCACGCTTCACATTGCACACTCGTACTTCGAGCATCGGCCAAACGATGCGTCCTACCATCAAGCGTCCAACGTTGGAGGGTGTTCATAGCATCGTGTAGAGCTGGCTTTATACATATGTCGAAGGCGTAAGTGTAATCACCTTGAGTTAGAATAACCTTTTTTCGGAGTGTAATGAATGGAAAAACAGTCGAATAAAACACTTTAGTAAATTTTACTTTAATCTTTAATTCAGGAATTCTAATTTTACTATAATCCACTATCACTAAAGGTATGACTGTAGTAATTGTATACTATTAAAAAACAACTAGTAAAAAACTAAGTTAACAAACAAAAATTCTAATTCAACTCCAATTAATTTCAAGGCGACGAATATTTTGCGACCGACCGATATCGAGATTGACCAAGATCTGGTTCTAGCCAAAATCAACCGTAAAAGCGACAAAAACGGCTGCAAGTGGCACGATCGCTATTGTTTGTGCTGAAACCGAAATTGCGGGTTGCAGATCGGGTGATCTTGATTGTTATTATGGATATATGATGTTGATGTTGTTGCTTTATACATTCCGCCCGCCTTCGTGTATACGATCGTGTAGAAACTGGGAGATCCGCCCGCCATGGCTAATTCTGTTTAGGATCTTCATTGGTAGGAAGTACACATAATTTTATAATTGGGTGTTTACTGAAGCCATTTTTGTGTTTAAGAGTGACGACTCGTATGTTGCCGTCATCGCCAGGATGAACATCAACGACTCTCCCTAATAGCCATTTAGATGGGGGTACTTTATCCTCCTTAATCAGGACAAGGTCATTAATCCGCACTGGATCTTGCTTTCGTTCCCATTTGTTGCGCAGTTGGATTGCCTGTAAATATTCCTTATGCCAACGTCGCCAAAGTTGCTCGTACATGTGATGAACAAGTTCCCACCGCGTTAGTCGATTTATAGGTTTATCCACGACGCTTGGTTCCGGAACAGTGAGTAGATTGCCTCCTACAAGGAAATGACCAGGCGTTAATGCTTGAAGGTCGTTGGGGTCATCGTTGATAGGATGAATGGGCCGCGAGTTCAGGCACGCCTCGATCTGAGTTATCAAGGTTAACATTTCTTCTATGGACAGCCTGTGATCCCCAACAACTCTTCTTAAATGGTGTTTGAACGATTTGACACCAGCTTCCCAGAGACCGCCGAAGTGAGGTGTTGCAGGGGGAATAAAGTGCCATTCGGTGCCACCATCGGCCAGTAATTCTAGTAAGTTGGTGTCCTGTTTGAGTTGACGGAAGTGTTGGGCTAATTGTTTTGCAGCGCCTACAAAATTTGTGGCATTGTCACTATACAGCTTTACGCAGTGTCCGCGCCGAGCAATGAACCTTTTAAACGCGGCAAGAAAGGCTTCGGTAGTTAAATCCATTACAAGCTCTAGGTGGATTGCACGAGTTGAGAAGCATACAAATATAGCTACGTATGATTTGATGATGGTTCGTCCACGGCCTTTCATGGGCTTTATAGAAAAGGGACCGGCGTAGTCAACTCCGCTGTTGGTGAATGGTTTCGACGGTCGTACTCTGTCACCCGGTAGATTTGCCATGATTTGATTCTTCGCCTTCGCCTTGTAGCGATAGCAGACGAGGCATCTTCGGATGAAATGCCTGACTGTGCTTCTTCCGTGGTGAATCCAATAGTTAGCACGAAGATAATGTAGTGTGAGCTGCGTTCCGCCATGCAGGGTTTTCTGATGTGCATCATCAATCAGCAGCCACGTAAGATGACTGTCTTTAGGTAGAATGATTGGACATCTTTCTTCATAGGATAGAGTGGCATTTTTTAATCGTCCACCAACTCTTAGAAGACCGTGTTCATCGACGAATGGAGTGAGCATCCGTAATTTACTTTTGGGGGAGATGTTCTTGATTTGAGTTAGATCAGAAAGTTCCGTAGTGAATGACGATTGTTGTACGATGCTTATCCATTTTTGTAGCGCCTTGTTCTTCTCAACAGTGGTGAGAGTGCCATTTTGTCTCTGCGATGGATTAAGTGAAGCGTTACGAATAAAACGATAACAGTAGGCTGTAACTCGAAGAAGTCTTCCTAAAATGGAATAACAGCGTAATAGGTCGAAAACAGGATTCTGAGCTTGAGCGATGAAGATAGTGGTTTCTCTTCTTTCCTCGGGGATTGGTTCAGGAGGTGCTTCCAAATTTCGCTTAGGCCAATATTCTAGATCCTTCCTTAACCAAGGTGGTCCGGCCCACCATATATCATGAGATTGGAGCTCTGTGACGGATAATCCTCGTGTGGAGCAGTCAGCGGGATTATCTTCAGACCTTACATGCTGCCATACTGCTCGAGGGAGGCTAGAGTGGATTGTGGATACACGATTAGCTATAAACACCTTCCACTTAGATGGATGCTCTTGTAGCCATGATAATACCACGGTTGAATCCGACCATGCATAGACAGGAATAGCTTTCAAATATGAGTCCTGTTGAACCCAGGCTAGAAGCTCAGCTAACAATGTGGCGCCGCAAAGTTCAAGGCGAGGTAAGGATATAGTTTTCAAGGGACTGACCCGGGTTTTTGCAGCAATTAACGATACTCGTATGTTGTCATGTCCGTAACCGACGCGGAGATATACTACTGCAGCATATGCGTTTAAGGAGGCGTCGCAGAACCCATGCAACTCTAGATTTAACTGTGAATTGGTTGTTCCCACCCATCGGTTGATTTGGATGTTGTTAAGAAGATGTAGGTCTTCCCGGTAGCGTTGCCATGTTCTTAAAAGTTCGACAGGTATCTCTTCATCCCAATCCAGCTTAGCCAGCCACAGTTTTTGCAGGAAAATTTTCGCTATAATCGTCGTAGGGGATAGCCAGCCTAGTGGGGCATAAACACGGCTTATGTCCGAGAGAATGCTCCTCTTCGTGAAGCTGTCGGTCTGTGACAGGTGTAATGAGAATGTAAACTTATCTGTGGCAGGATTCCATTTAAGTCCTAAAGTTTTGATGTTTGAATCTGTTACTAGCTTCTCAGGAACTGCTATCTCACGATCCTCTTCCGGAATATCATCGATTAGGTTTGACGAATTGGTTAGCCATTTACGCAACTTGAAGCCACCTTTTGAAAGTAGGGTGCGTAACTCCGTCTTGGCCTGAAGAGCAGACTGTTCATCAAAGGCACCAAAGAGTGCATCATCGACATAGAAGTTTTCTCGGATTATCGTTGCTGCTGAAGGGCATTCAGGTTGATGGTCTTCCGCGAGCTGATGTAAAGTTTTACATGCTAAGTAAGGCGCACAAGCCATACCGTAAGTTACGGTGAGAAGTCGATAACAGTCTACAGGCTCAGTTGATGAGCGACGCCATAGAATCCTTTGTAGGTCAGCATCCGATTTATCGACGAGTATTTGTCTAAACATTTTCTCTATATCCGCCGTGAATACAAGGGGATAAAAACGCCACTTTAGAATTACGTTGAAAATTTCATTTTGCAATTTAGGTCCAATATGTAATTGATCATTCAAGGAGATACCAGAAGTAGATTTTTGTGAGCCATTGAAGACGACTCGCAATTTTGTTGTCGTGCTGCTGGGTTTCAGAACGGCATGATGGGGTAAATAGTATTGACGATCATGATTTTCGTCCTACTGTGAGACCCGTTCCATATGGCCAAGCTTCAAATATTCCTCCATGAAATCGGAATAGGCGGAGTGGAGATTAGGGTCATGTTCCAATCGTTTTTCTAGTCGAAGTAGTGTGGCCATTGCCACTCTTCGAGAGTCACCCAGTGGCGCTGCGTGAGATTTTATCGGAAGTTTGACAACGTAACGTCCTTGGTTATCTCTCCTGTGAGATTGTAGAAAGTGTTTCTCGCACTCTTCTTCCTCGGGTGTTAGCGGCACCCTTTTCGTAATATCTTCGACTTCCCAAAATCTTCGAAGTGTCGTGTCGACGTCAATTAGCGCACAATGTGAACGAAGCGTGATGTTGTTGCTAGAATGGTCCTCCTCCACTGGTCCAGATAGAATCCAACCGAGCGATGTGGACTGAGCGATGGGAGCTCCTTCCGGGCCTCGTCGTACTTCGTCCAGAAGAACTTTAGTATAAACGTCCACTCCTAAGATTAGGTCTATACGGGAGGATGATTGGAACTCTGGATCTGCGAGTTTTAAGCCCTTGATGTGTGGCCAAGTCGAAGTTTGAAAGTTTTGCGCTGGAATTAGGTGAGCAAGAGTGGGAAGAACTAATGATTGGACCGAGATGACGTAGTTTGGGTCTACTGACGACGTTACATTATGATGTACAAACGTTTCTGCCGTCCCCGCAGGGCATTCTGCGATCCCAAATACAGGAATGCGAATACGTTGTTTATGTAGGCATAATTTATTTGCTAAGGCTGACGTTATAAAGCTTGATTCTGAACCTTGGTCAAGTAGGGCACGAGCACGAATACTTCTACCATCAGGGGATTGTACAAGGACACTGGCGGTCGTTAGTAATACGCGTTTAGGTGAATACGAACTGCTAGCGTAATGTGATCTAGTGGGTGTTTCTAGATAAGCTGCTGACGCTGGACTGTCTTGTGATTTGGTTTCAGGGCTAATGGTGTTATCATGCACCATTGTGTGATGCTTTTCTTGGCATTGTTTGCATCGATTGACTGACGGGCAATCTTGAAGTTTATGATTGTTTCGTAAGCAGTTGGAGCATAATTTATTGCGGTGTAAGAACTCAAGTCGTTCTGCCACTGATTTTGCCCGGAATTGTGGACAAAACAAAAGTATATGCTTCCCATGACAGCATGTGCAAGCTTTTCCCGATGAGGCATGGTAGATGCGCGGGTATGTTATCTGTGGTTTCATTGTTTTGGATTTGGTAGTAGTAGTTTTAGGTTCCAGTAGAACGTTGTCAGTTAAGGCGTGTAAAGTACGTAACCTAAATTGAAGGAACTCGCTTAGTTCGTTGAAAGTTGGCAATTCATTTGAGAGCTTGAGGGAATTTTCCCATTCCTTACGAGTGTTGAAATCCAGTTTATTGACCAATAAGAATACAAGCCAATCGTCCCAATGTTGAACAGGCCTGTCTAGATTCTTAAGTTGCGTTACGGCTTGAGTGAAATCATCCAGGACGCGTCGGACCTCATTGTAGGATTCTGTGGACATTTGTTGCAGCGATAAAATCAATTTTAAGTTTGAAGTAACTAAAACACGTTTATTTTCATAGCGGGCTTGTAGTATGTCCCAAGCAGAGTAATAATTCGCCGCGGTGACTGGTAAGTGGTTAATGAGTGTTGCGGCTTCACCAGAGACGGTGGACTTTAGATAGTGCATTTTTTGTATGTCTGTGAGCATTTCATTATCATGGATAAGGGATTGATAAGTGCCTTTGAAGGAAGGCCATTCAAGGTAAGTTCCTTTGAAGGTAGGTAGGCTTAGCTTGGGTAAGTTTTCAATCAGCTGCCTAGGGTGTGGTCTAGCTGAATTGAAGGACGAGTGTGCCTCCGGAGTGCTAGTAGTCTGGGGACGCAGCTCATCGATTTGTTCTTGAATCCATCCTATGGTTTCCGTATAAACTTCTTCTATATTGTAGAATATTGTGGTGTCGAGGGTGTGTAATTGTTCAGGAGTAGCCCTATCATAGCAGCTATCGTGTTCGTCTTGAAATTTCTTCCAGTAGGAATGGAGTAATTGAATACGTGCATTTAGGAATCCTTCAGTTCGCTTATCTCGGCCGGTCTTTAGAACGTTCGTTTTGAAGTTTTCGATACGTTCCGCGTAGAAGTTAAGTTTGCTCTCTAGTGGTTCCACCATTATCATTGGATACAGTGATGAGTGTAAATGAGTAACACAACTAAATCGTAATAGTTTAAGGCACTTGCTTCAGGTAAGTTCAACAAGCATTTATGAAGATAAGGTATGATTCAGGAAGCCCTGACAATGTAACTTATTATTAATTACGATTAGGTATTATCCACCAGTTGATAAATGATTTAGATGTCGAAAGAAAAACTCCAAAATTCCAACGTCTAGTTAATTACTTCAAAGTTAAAAAAATGGAACGGACTTACAGTAAATTCCTACTCGTGTGAGTGATGGCCTTATGTCCAGATTTTCATTTCTGGTAGCAGTGTGCGAGTCTACATTTAGAGTAACGGTCAATAAACAACGGCAACAATGCAAGTTAGAAACACAAGAACCACATTTGCATGATATTTTAAATATTTAGCACACTGGGCACATTACTGTACAACAATGAAGATTGTTACAGGAAACACTGTATTATGCTATGGTTATCACGTTACCGACCACGTTATTACAGCAAACAATTTATTAGGTTATTTAACACGACACCGTGCCACGTCGTTCGGCAAGAATGTAGGTTTTATAGAAAACACTATGTTTTGTTAAATGCTTAGTGCACTGGGAAAATCACTGAAGAACAATGTAAGTTGTTCAATGGAAACACTTGTTAATTAGAATTAGCACCGGTATAAGCCACGCGACAGATCCGGCTCGAAGGACCAAAAATGTAATGAATGGAAAAACAGTCGAATAAAACACTTTAGTAAATTTTACTTTAATCTTTAATTCAGGAATTCTAATTTTACTATAATCCACTATCACTAAAGGTATGACTGTAGTAATTGTATACTATTAAAAAACAACTAGTAAAAAACTAAGTTAACAAACAAAAATTCTAATTCAACTCCAATTAATTTCAAGGCGACGAATATTTTGCGACCGACCGATATCGAGATTGACCAAGATCTGGTTCTAGCCAAAATCAACCGTAAAAGCGACAAAAACGGCTGCAAGTGGCACGATCGCTATTGTTTGTGCTGAAACCGAAATTGCGGGTTGCAGATCGGGTGATCTTGATTGTTATTATGGATATATGATGTTGATGTTGTTGCTTTATACACGGAGTGGACTGAACATGAACTAGTTTTCATAAGTCGGGATAGACTCCCGAAGAAGTATGACAAGGCGCATCGGTTTAGCAAAAATGAGGAACGTTTCTTGAGGACCATAGGGATTATATTTCTGTTTTCTTCTCAACTTGTCAAATAATAGTTTGCCTTTACTGATTGTGATGATCATGTACGATATCTTCTGAATATAGTTAGTTAGGAATTAAATACATATCTTACAAGCCGAAGTACGCACAAATAAAAGTCTACAATTCCCATTAAATATATTTTTATTGATTTTTCATTTTAAGATATGGTGTTTTTTACAGTTTCATCTGATACGCTGCAACAATTATACAAAATGCAGCGTATCATTTCAAAGCTCTGAACAGATCTTAAAGCCTTGTAGAAAAGTCATCTACAATGTTTTTTTGTTTTTGGTTTTTTTATTTTGAAAAATACAATTTGATATAAAATAGATTTTTTGCTTGGATATTTCTGTTATATTCTCTTATAAATAAAAGTTATTGATATTTTTTTTTGAAAGTTGCATCGCTTGGATTAGAAAATTACTTTTTAATGTTTTATAGGTAAGAATTTAATTAAGGATTCTAGTGGAGCAAATTAATTTGTTTTCAAAGTATTTAGTGTTTATATATAAGTTTCATACATATTTTATCCAAGCATTTATCTTTAGAATTCCGTTAACAAAAATATCGGTGTTTTGTATTTTCTCTTTTTTCAATTTATTTAGAAAACGTCTTTCACAAAAATTAAAAATAAAAACAGCACAACCAACATTCCAATAAACAATTTTTTTTATTTATAAACATATTTCCTCTTTTTATTTTATGTATGATTTCTTTTTTTAAATAACAATTATTATGCAGTAAATTTTTCTCTTTTTTTAATTTACAGGAAAAAAAAGTAAATGTTTCTTTTTTTTGTTGTATAATTTACTCCAACGCAAATATACATTATTATTATTAATTAATTGTTCATTGTCAAAAACCAGCATAAATATTTATATATATAATAATACGTACACGATATACAAATTTATATAATCATTCATGGATAATTTACAATTAACCAACATTATTTTTAGTTTTTTTGTTTTTACAAAAAAAAATATTTCTTTGCTTTGAACCAGTCGATGATATTATAATCAGAGATTTTGTATCGACGACGTTCTTCTTAATTACAATAATTTATTTGTTTGTATCAGATTTTCGAGATTTCCTTTAAAAATCTCCTTATTTTTTTATTTAATAATAAATATTATAAACAAATAAGATTGTCCTTGAAATTTGTGTTTCTTTTTATTTATATTTAATTATTAACTTTTAAATTTCTTAATTTTTACTCAAACTTTTGTTTACTGAAATTTATATTTATTTTTGTTTAATGTCTCAATATCGTCTGAGTTTTTTTTAATCATGTTTTTAGGCCATTCTTTTTCTTGCTTTTGCACAACAATTATTTTTTTATTTATTTTTTTCATTCGTTTTTTTTTTGTTTTTAAGAATTTTGTTTAAAAGATTATATTTGTTATAGTTTAAGAGCTTAGATTTAGATTAAGCAGGCTTATGAAACCCTTTTCTTTTTTTAAGGATACCATTTGTGTTTGTGATGAATCGGTTTATTAAAAACTATAAAAAAATCTTAGAAGGTGTGTATAATATATGTGTATAATATACTATATCGCACCCTTCGAATGAAAGTGACCTAACTCAAAATTCCTGTAACTTCTGATTTTGCTATAGCCCGAATTATGAGTAAAAAAGGGACAGCGTATACATCGGTTACTTTTGTTGATCGCACTATTCACCTATGCACGAACACGGTATTTTTTTGAAGACTTTCTTATCATTTCCCATAAATTGCAATTTTTGAGTTAGGTCACTTTCATTCTAAGGGTGCGATATATGATAGAGAGCATAGATATACTATATATGATAGAGAGCATAGATTAATTACGACAGTACTACAAAATTGTATCACTCCTTTCTGTGTCATAAGTATTGGTGAATTTTTTGTATTTCGTATTTCTGATGCCTCAAGTTGGGATACGGAATCGGTACTCGATTCTTTACTCATATGAATATTTGGCTTTCGATTGTACATTAGTATATAAATGCTTCATATGTATTTTTCTGTTTCAATTAAGGAGTGTTGAGGGCCGTTTACATCCCAACCACAAAGTGGAACGCTTTTATCGCATAGAAGGTTGTACGCTTCCGTCTCTGTTCATCAACTTGGAATCCACGTTCGGCGCAACACAGAGAAAAGCATACAAATTGCTGTGCGATAAAAGAACTCCAATTTATGTTCACACTTTGTGTTTGGGATGTAAATGGGCCTTTATAAGTTTGAATTTATATCCCATGTAAGCTAAATACTTATTTTTATCGCAGCCAGTAATCGACTAATGCTTACGCTAAGGCAGCTTGCAGGTATAAGACAACCCTTCGTTGAAAGTTATGAGTAATGTCAAAGCAAGCAATACAAAAGGGCAAGAGAGTGGCAGCGGTACCTTTGGACCCAGTACCTTACCAAAGAGGAGAAGAAGAATGACAAAGCAAGGGATGGCAAATTTGGCCCTTTTTATAATATGCACCCGAAATCAAAATGTGAAAAAAGTACTCATCGATATTCAAGAAATCGAGTATTTTTGAACGAGTAAAAGTACTAAGTGAGTAAATTTCTTTCGATTCTTCTCATTAGTATTTGCTCGAGTACTTTCCACCGATTCCGTATCCCTAGCCTCAAGGCATGCTATATTTTAGATAAACATATTTAAAATTAACTTTCTTAACTTGTATAATATTTGCTATTTTGGACTGTTGGAAAAACTTTGGGTTTTCGGAAGAGCTATTATAACCTTGAAGCGGTGAATACTGTTAACTCTCCTAAAAGAGAGGATAGACTACTATAAATATGATCAGGATAGTCCCTTCTAAACTCGCCTCGTTTGGCGATATAGTTGAACTAGCCTTTCTCGAATTTGAGAAAGCCATTGAGTTATTTCATGTAACATATATTAATTATTTATTAGGCCTACTGGGAACACCACATAAAAGGAAAAAAATACTCAATTCACGCCTAGCAGATGAATGTGACCTGAAGTGTTCCTTCCTTCAAATTGCCTCAGCTCTTCGTATTTCACCCAACAAAATCATGCATAATAATCTGTTACCAATTTAGTACGCTGAAGTAGACTTTGGTACTATGGGAGCCAGCGATTAGGGAAGAAGAAGAGTCGCCTCTCTATGTGTTATACTCGTATGCTTAGTGATAAGATGTACTTCTACGAGTTCGGTTATATGAACTGCGGAAGATTGCTCCACAGTAATGTTCTATCAATAAACGAATTTTTAGACCAAACTGACTGGACGTTTTGGGAGTGAGTCGTGGAGACTAATTTTGCATTGAGGGAAAAGAATTACCGTGCAGGCAGAAAGGGATAAATCTCGATGCAGCAGTTTCTATTGTTATAGCGATAAAATTTTGTTATGGCTGGGATATTCCTACTGTGGCTCTATGAGTTTCTGGGGGGAGCAAAAAGATTCTACCATTTAAGAGGTGAATTACTTCGTGCAGGTACAATGATTGCACATGATCTAACGGCTGACAACAGCATGAAATCAGCTGGTCTTACCAGTATTTATATATATTGCGTCTTTCAACATGAGGTGTGATTTTAAATAGAGAGGTAAGCCATTGTTTCACGAGCTATGTGGCAGGTAGCGTCGTCGTCCTGCTGAAAATAAATATGATCCACATCCTTAGTATCTATTTCAGGCCAAAAAAACTCAGTCAATATCGTTCGGTAAAGCAAACCAATAACTATAGCGGTCAAGCAGCATTTTCAAAAACAATTTCAGGGTTTTTCAGATGCAACAGTTTTGCTTGTTTGGATAATTTTGATTAAAAAATCATGAATGTTCGTCCATTTCGACCACTCAATCAGCGAATGTACGACGTTCTCTGATCTGCTGGCCTCAATTAAAATTGGCTTGTGATAGATATCCGCAATTCCTGTGGTCGTCTCGAAATGGACAAACCTCGGTTTTAAACCACATTCTCAGGCACAGCGGCGAAATTTCCAGCTGACCTGACCGGACGAGCACGAGTTGGAGTTTGCACATCTTGTGCAAGGAGTTCGAATTTATTGGTTAAATTCACTGTACCTGTTTAAGAAGGCGCTTGATGAAGGCCACAAGCAGTATGAACTTTACGAACGGTTTCCGCGATATTTTAACCAATTTTGTAATGAGTTTTCACTATTTCAATGCGTTATGCGAGTATGTATCGATCCATATTTAAAAACAACCTAGTTTTTACTTGTGAAATGTCATAAAAATGACAGTTATATGTTGACATTTAAAAAACCTGATATCAAAACGTGGATATTACCTCCAAAGATCTTCATTTTGTGAGATCGATCATTTGCAAGTTATTGAAGTAGTTAGTGATTTTAAAAGTATGTTGTTTTTACATTGTTGACTAATAACAGAATTGATAAAACCAGTAATCAATATTACGTGTCAAGCTAAATAAATTCAAAATTTAACTAATGTATAACTTAACAGATAACAAAAAAAAGTTGAATTAATTTTTTACACAATTTAATTGGTATCCAGTAGTCATATTATCCAATGCTTGAATTATGCATACATATTTAACAAGATTTTAATTTAGATTGTCGGCAAATAGACAAGAATTTTTGAATTACGTGGAAATTTAGAAAGTTTCTCTTAAAAGTAGTATTTAGAAAGTTTTTGTTTTCAATTTTTATCATCTTTTTTCTTTATTCTGGAAGTCTAATTTTTAATCATTCCAAAAAAATACTATCTAGAAACGTTCCGGTTACTAAAACCCTACGAATTTCAAGTCTTGGCTTTTGAGAAGAAATTTTAAAATTTTTTATCTAATTTTTTAGCCTACAAATTTTGTTTTTTTTTCTTTAAATACTCCATTTTTTTTGTTTTATTTTAGTTCTAAAGTCGTTAATTGTTACATTATGTTTTTTTTTAATTTTTATTTAGGCCAGTTAGAAAGAATGGAAAAAGATTCGTTAAACGTTTTTTCCTTTTTTTTTTTAATTTTGTTTGTTTTTTAAGTTAATTTTTTTTTGTTATTTACACTATCGCATTTAGGTATATTTTTAAAGGAGCATGGGAAAATATAAAAATAAATTTAATTAGGTTTCAATTAGTTTTTTAACATTTTCTTTAACGTTGAAATAAATTTGTGAATAAAATTCTATGTTCACTTCTTATGACAACCCTACTTTCATAATTTAGGGAGTTTGCCAGTACAAAACACATAAGTAATCTTGAATGAAATAGATGGCAATATGCGTACAAATAGAGACTCCCCTGTACCTATTAGCGTTATGTTACTGTCAACATATTCATCCGTCTGTCACATATTTTAAATAATTATGTTGAGTTTGAGAATGTAAGGTTTATGTTATGAGTGCAATTTAAAATATTTATATTGATACTATAAAAATAGGTTTTGTTGGTGCTGATACATTGGAAAGTGACCAATTAAATCGAGGTATATACGAACGAAGAGCTCTGTGAATAAAACGAGCCCAGAAAGTTTCAACTTAACAGTTTCTGAACGAAAAACTCCTTGACAGCAGATTTACCTACTCACAGCTTCTACTTATGTACTTGGGAGGTGATGGTCAATTGAAGCTCACCTTCAAAGAGCGTTTGTTGGTCACAGCGGTTAAAGCGTAAATTATAAGCGCAGCAACTGTAAGGATGGTACCTAACCTCGGGACCAGGCGGAGTGGATGCCCTCCTGCAAAAGTAGTAAGTCGGTGCCTTTCGGTGCCTAGGTGCCTTTCCAACATGCGCGGTTGCGTGAATGAACCTTCATTACCCAACACATCATGAAAAGGCAATAAGGTGAAACTAATCTACTAAGGGTCGATAGCCTTACAGATCAGTCCGAATATAGAAAAGTGATCACGAAACAGTGTGCGAACTAAGTTATGGCTTGACGCAGCTCCTGGAGTGAACATTAATGACTATGCTATACTTTGATCGTTTCGCATGATTAACACTGGATGTGAATGCTAATCCAGCCCATGCCGCAATTCCGTCAGGCAGTCCCGAGAGAAGACTGGAAAAGAACGGAGTTTTTAGTGGCTTGAATCCCATATAATTGTCAGACGAGAGAATGGCGGTAGACAAGAGACTTGCAACCTTTTAGCCCGGCAAAATATATCAAGAACATACGATTGTGAATTTGTTTCTTTGATAACTTGTGCAACGCAAATTTTGAACTTTGAATCTAATAGTTACAATTAGGTGGTAGTATATGGAAACAGTTCAAGTCATGAGACAAATGAGATTATGTTTCGAATAACATAGAAATTTCGCAAATACTGGTGTCTTTATTTAATCTATAAATGTGGTAGCGTCTCTGTGGACCAGTTATTTTTCTCTGCATACTTTTAGGGTCAAATCTTTTTATAGAAAATTCCTTATAAGAATTCATTCTATGCATTTTTAGGATTATTTTTTATTTTATATTTTAAATGAGAAATTTGAGCAAGGTAATTTTAGTTTTAGATTACCTATCGGTAGGGTGGGCCTTGTTAGTAATTATTTCAGAACTTCAATGGTATAATCATAATTTCAATAGGTCTTAAAAATATAAACATTAAAGAAAGAAAGAGTAAGCTATCTTTCAAGGCATTCACGGTGTTCGGGTGTACTGGATCCCACCGCTGCCACCAGCTATTTGTAGTATATTACTTATCTTTTACCACCAGACTAGAACGTAGCGTAGATCCGTAGCCCCAATAGTGAAATTTTATTAATGTTTATAACTATTTAATGCTTTACTATTTTATTTGGGATAAATTCACTTTATAATATTTTTACGTTATATTTTATTGACTTTTATTTTCAGAATAGCTTAACTTCACTGAACAACTGGATTCCGAAAGATTTTGATAGGCTAACCCGGCCGTATATTTATAGGGTCAATTAATTATTGGGACTTGTCCAGGGTGGTGATTTCAGTTCCGGTCATTCAGTCACATCGTTAAAGGAAAATGCTTGGATAGCAGAATTGAAGGGGAAACAGGCATAAACATTTTATAATAAACAGGCAAGAATGTATTGGGGCTCGTAAACAGCCAAAAAAATATCGAGATGTAATTTGATTCCTTACTTTTGGTTTTGGTAAAACTTGGGTTATTTGGGTAAGAAATGCGCTGCGTGGAAAGGAAATTGAATTAAGGTTTATGGGATTTTGATTTATTTATGAACTTCGATTCATGGTCAAGTTTAATTAATGCTGACTTTGATTAAATTTGTTTTCCGTTTAGTTGTTTGCCTATTTTTAGAAATGTGATTATAGTTTATGAATGTGGTTTATTCTCAGGCGTTTAGATTTCTAAGATTTTAAAAAGAAAAGGAATGAGCCTATTTTAGAGGTGTATTTCTATTAGAGAGCCTAAGAGTGCACTTTTAGGAGGCGTCCAATAATTAGGTGAGGCATTAAGGGGGGAGGGGAAAAGGGCCCAGCCGAATCCCACTCAATCTCACGGGGGAGGAGAGGGGGGTCTTGGGAAATATATGGTAATTTTTTTTTCGCAAGAGACAGTGTAAAATTGCGAGAAGACTGGGTTAAATTAAGTAAAACATGTTTCTTCACAAATGGCCTGCCACACGACACAAGTATGTTTGCGCCTGCACCTTGCTTTTTTACAACCTCGAAAATCACGCGCAAGGTTTTTTCATGGTCGTTTTATGCAATTTTTAGAAGATTGTTAGTTCAGTTTTCATACGTTACGCAGTCATTTTTGGGCCCTGTATTTGGTTACGACATTATCCTTGCGCCTGCAAAATTACATAATATTCCTATGGGAAAAAACACGTGCCACGCATGCTTGTGTCGTGTGGACGGGCCATAAAGGCCCTCATTCACACGCAGGCCTTAAGGCCTGCAGTTCAGGAAAACTGACAAAAATCTTTATGTCTGTGGGCATTTATCGTCAGTCCGGGCCTTAAGATCCGAACTTCAATTCGATCTGAAATTTTTGTTGAGGTATGGAACATTTTTACCCTTGAATTGACAATCTGCTACGCTAAACTGCCTTCTTCACTTACGTGTCTGTGGTGACTCATGAGTTGACCTGCAGTCCACCTTGCAGTCCACGGCCTGTCAGGCGGACGCCTCAAGTCCTCATCCCTCAGTCAGAGTGAGTAATGTGTGGCCTTCATCGGAGCGTTATGTATGTATGCATGTTCATCGGGCCGTGCCTGCCGACCTAACCTGAAAGGCCATGGCCTGCCGGTAGCCTGTAAGTGAATGGGGCCCTTAAGATATGGCTAAATCGTATACAAAAATATTCTATCGCTATTATGCGAACGCCACAAAGTAGCACAGGAGCTAGCTATTGTTTAGCCGCTACCGGTAAAACAAACCCGCGACTCGACGAACGCTGTGGCGTAAAAGGCCCGGCTTGCTGCTGGTTTTTTAAAATTTGAAAAAAATCACATTAGATTAATGTCGAGCTAAATCTCACGACATCTCAGCAAGGGAAAAGGGTAGTCGAAAAATCGCCAAAATCGCCTCACGTAATTAATGGACGCCCTCTTACAGGTGTTACGATCATTACTACAAAACTTGGAAGGAACCACTTCATGGTATGGTACTAACCGTACCATATGAAAATGGCGAAATCCCTGGGTTGAAAATACCCTACATTACCAATGCTATAATGATGCATTATAGCATTGGTAATGTAGGGTATTTTCATGGTGAAAATTCTAACCAATAAGATAATTTTTCAAAAGTTTCAATGTAATTCAAGATGTCTTTTTGGGGAGTGTTTCTTATCTATTACGTTTGATGCCAAAAAATTGTATATTAAGTTTCTGATAGCTCTGTGTTTCTAATAGACTTCAAGTAAATATTTCACATTTCAACATAGGTCAATTACTATCCCTTTACCCTCACGAATCGATGTTTTTAAATGTAACTGTTTTTCTATCCAGAACTAGAGTTTCAATTTTTTAAATTTTCAATGTTAAAATGGTAATTTAATAAACATAACCATAACTGTAATATTTTACAAATCCATAAAATCGATTAAACTCGATACAAAATTACAACTTCCATACCTAAAATCGATAGTGTAAGATAAATACTTTTATGTAGTAACAAGTAATCTATTAAAATTAACTTCAACAACCTCACGTAATTAGTAGTGTCATTTATTAAAGGGATTTTTTCATTTTAAAATTGTTTTCTAAAACATTAATACAAACTATAAAAAAAATTTAATCTTCATCCCTATCAAAACAAACAATTGCATCACAATTACTCTCAAAATATATATGTAGATTTGATGCATTTTACAATAAACAACACTTGTGTGGCTTCTTAAAAAATCGCCTAACAAAATAGTCACGGCTGTACACGTTCACTAATAATATATTTTTTAATTTTTATTTTTATTTATAAAATGTTTTTGTTTTGTATATAATATACACAAAATAAAAATGAATCGTTAATTTTTTTTTTGGAAGAATTGAATTTGTATTTTATACTTTTTTTTTCTACTGGGAATATATCTTAAAAACTAAGATGTGTATTTTTTTCGATGTCGAACAGTTTCTGTACTGTAGCATCATAATCATAATAATAATAATAATAGTTATTCATCATTTTTTTCTCTTTGTAAGTAAATTAGGCTCTTTTTAACGTTGATATAAAGCTTTTTGAATTGATTGTTTATAACATTTAACATTCAGATATTGTGATTTTGTTTTTCGTAAAATAATGTAATTGAAGATGTAATTAACGGAAAATATAAACTCTTTGAGAATAATAGTGGTTGGGTACGATGTGTAGATTTTAAAGTTTATTTTTAAGGTTTTTAGTGGGTTTCTATTGTAATCATTGAAACCACTTAACAGTAACAGTGAAAAGTTTTAATACTAAAACAATGCAATTCGACAAATTCGTGCAAAATATACACCACTTGGTATGGTACTTGAAGAAACACGTTGTTTTCAAGAATGTTCATAAACAAGGAAATTCTGTCTTATTTCTTACTGATCGCGTGAAATGCATATATAGTAAGTCAGTTAAGAAAATCGCATGATGTATTTCCTGCAGTTATTCCATAAACTCTTTCACAAATGAAAAATTTTCCGGAGCAAGTCGATAATTTATGACTTTGTGAATTATTGATGCATCCACCGAAAAAGGTTCCAGCTCCATTAATCTCCGAGAAAGCAGGTAGCATCCCCACCAATCGAATTAGGTAACTATAAGTCGGTAAACTACTTTGCCGAAATTATATCTTATAAGAACAGGCAAAGCAAGCTGGACTTTTGTTGTCCGATCCTGGACCACCACAAACAGTGCGGATAGGACTCTGGAACGTAAAGCTGGAGGCAGATACATGCATTCAAATACGAATTGACATATAGTTGCGTGTACGGACGCAAGCAATGCAAAAGTTGGTCTACTTTCAAATTTTTCGGCATTACCTCATTCGAGATAGCCTCAAATGGCCAAATACGAGTACTTACAACAAGCACATGCATTCGTGACTTAGAATTTATAGCTATACGTGAAAGATGAAACGGAACGCAACGGAAGTGATGTGTCAGTGACGGAATTACCTGTTAATGAAAACTCAGTGCATACTGCGTAACCACTGCACGCTCCGCACGCACGCATGTATTTGTCTCCACTTTAAGACGTTAAATTTTACACAAAATATGAAATAACGATGGTGAAATACTACAGGAATTTAAGAACCTTATGCCCGGTTTCACAGTGTCGATTTGAGCTTTCGCTCAGCTGAACCTGAGCAGTAATTTTGAGCTTTAGCTCAAGTCAAAACTGTTTCACAGTTTGTTTTTGTGCTCAGTTCAGCTGAACTTAGTTAACTGGATTTTGCAGGGCACTGTGGTTGAATCAGTTGGGGAAATTTTTGCTTCTGGTTGAAAAATTGAGTGATTTTTCTAGTTTTTAATCTTTAGTTGTAAGGATTTTTGAAAAGGATATGGCCCCTTATTACTATAAGAACGAGTACGACGACGGTAAATTGACCCTTGTCACCCACCCATTTTGCACCAACCTAGCTGTCGGAGACTTGGAATTTATATTAAGTAGTTTATAGTCTTCCATACTACAAATTTTCATGCGCCACGTCGATGACGTTTTTTCATTAAGAAGATGACTACTCGTTGGTGTCGGAGAGCTCGGACATATCAAGGTACAATAATACAGGTAGGCTCATAAGGAAAACCTCTGTTTCCATCTTGAAAAGCTTTTACGCCTTTTACATTAGAAAAGAAAGCTTTTTTCCTTTGTGAGAAAAGATCTGAGTGACGTCACGGGACCCTTATGAGCTTTCCTTGTAATTATTATACCATGGGACTTATAATCCCGTTTAGTAATAGAATGAGTTGCAATCGAGTTTGCCCACATCAAAGATCTAAGCACTTTTTCGTCTCCAGCTCTTAGACTATATTAGCAGAAGTTTTCAGAAATTCTGGCGGGATGCCGTCTTTTTCAGCAGCTTTACCATTGCCTATTGCATAAATTGCGGTTGCTATTTCTGTCTTAGATGGTGCACGAGTGGTGATTCTTATTTGCTCTGCATTGTTAAGTTTTCTTCAGGTTCCTGTGAAAATGAAGTATTCAGAGCGGCAAATAAATTATCTCTCCATCTATTCGTACTCTTTACGGCATGTTTGTAGTAGAATGCTCTCTTTTTTTACAATTGAAAAATCCAAATTATAACTAGAATCAATAAATAAACACAAGTTCACTGTGACTTCTCTAAAATTAATGACATTTCTCTCACTTATATCCTGAGCTTTGGCTTAAGTGCCCAAATTTAGTCACTCAGTTCAAGTAAATTTTGAACCAAGTTCATCACTTGAACCACTACTGTGAAACAGTAAAATAAGTTGAGCGAAAGCTTAAGGCTGAGCGAAAGCTTAAGTGAACACTGTGAAACCGGGCATTAGTCTTTTATAGGAACGCTGTTTAAACAAACGAATTTACGATTGTAAGTGATCTGGTTCCTTACATATATGTGTGAGTAATAAATAGATACATGTATGTACTATTGAGAAGTGTTGACCGAAAGAAAGACAGTATCCGGGATGGATACTCCGCATGGCTGCGACCTAATTACTCCTTTATTTACCTGGATCCTTCGCACATGGTTAATTTCCATCTGTTTAGATACCCAAGCCTGGATTTTCTGATTAACTGAAACCTTTAGGCCGTTTACCTTCCTTGAAAGTTCTACCTTGAAAATTGTCGACAAGGAGATAAGAAGGCGGTACTTCTGTACCAACAACTTTGCTCATCTCAACTCTTCTCTTCTTCTCTTGCAATGGTAAAAAAAGCAATTCCTTATCGACACTAAAACTAGGGCTTTAAGTATGGACGATCTAAGCAACACAGTAGGTAGGTATTTAGGAACGTCATACCTGTTAGCCTGTCACTCAATTTGATTGATAGGTGTGTCAACCTGTCAATCAATAATGTACTTAACAACTGTCAACTTGTTTAACACTTTTATTGGCAGCAGAGTTGATATGGTTCACGTGCCTAATTTGCACAATTTGGTTCCCACGCCCAAGCGTCCCAGTACCTACTTAACACTTTTTACGACTGAATCGATTTTATGCTAATAACTCTCAAACTTGTGACTATTTTTGTGATTGACAGAACCGGTCCTTGCAGACAGAACTCTAGGTTTTTTTACAACAGGAACCGCGCTTAATATATTCATAACCAAATTAAGCAAGATTCAAAGAATTAATGGACTTTCCATCACATCTTTCCATCGGATTTTGCCAACTGCAGTTCTGGAAGCTTTGTACATCTTGGCACGGCTCGATTTTGAAATAGAGAAACCCTCTATTATTGCTGTATTGGGGTTAAGATTAAATTGCCATTTGGCTAATGGTCTTCAGTGGTGACATTCTACAGTGGTTGGTGTTGTAGAGGAGGTTTCGGAAGGGGGAATGCTATCAGACCGCATGTATCTATATTTTTCAAAGTGTACAAACTTCCGTGCACAAACGAAATAACGAAAAAGGGTATCCTAGGTTTTCTCTAAGATAGTTCCGGGGTCCTATGGTAAACGAACGAATCCAAGATAAAGACAGGTGTACGTGTCTGGATCTTGTGTGAAAGCCTCAGGTTCAGAAAAGCGAACTTTTCAAAAAGAGAGGTAATGCTACATTGCCGTTCACCAAATGAAGACTTAAAAACGACCTACATTAATAACAAAGCGATTTTTTATATTTTCTAATAGCCTAGTGACAATCTGAGATATAAGGTTCCATAGGACCAAGTCTAAACTACTCTAGGACTACTAAAGAGCCTTTGTTGAGCTTGGTATTCTCAATCAAGTTGCCTTCATTTAGGTTCTGGGTCATCAAGGGTTCAAAGGCAAGATGAAATATACTGAGAACTGGAGACAATTTTAATTATATTCTTTTACTGTCTTGCAAAGCTGGCTTGAGCATCAGACACTGCACCCAGTACCATTTATGGCTAGGAAGGGTGGGAGAGCAAAGAAAAGCAACGACTATTGTCCAGCTATTTTCAAGTCGCTGAGGAAATGTTAAGGTTAGAGAATAACATCAGAAGAGGAATTATCTCGAAAGAAATATGGCTGAAAGTTCAAAGAAGAAAAAAGTCGATAAAGATTAATGATATGACCTAAACCTTCATAAGAAGCACAAAAATGTAATACGAAACTGCAGACAATAAATTTTAATGAAGTGCTCGGCGTGTCAAGAGAACGTTATACGAAGAAATAAAAACAGAGTCGGCGAAAACGGGGAAGACCTGCAATTTTGTTTAGGGAGCAGTTCTAACTTTGCAGTAAGATTTATGGGGTGCGACAGCGAGGGAGACCTAATCTCCGCTGGAAGGATAGCGTAGACACGGATGCTCAGAGCTTAGGGATGCCAAACTGGATTACATCGTCTCAGAGTCGGAACCGGGGAGAGCACAATTGCGGGAGGCTACGACCAGATCCCGGTTCTAGAGCTGTTAAATAAGAAGAAGCTCCTTAAGAAGAAGGATCCCCTTGGAATTGTGCAAAACTCTATGTTGCAGATAGAGTAACCAAAACAGGATCACCAAATCGGTGCATACTTTGATGAAGATGTTCTGTAAGACACTAAAAGATCCCGTGTGGACCTTTTTGGTGTAAAGCCGTACTGTTTTCCATTAAGGATTTGGTTAAAATCTAGGTTGTTGGTAATTGTCTCCATGGTTTTTGGAGAGAGCAGAGGTAATTGCTATTGGACCTGGACGGTAGTTGGAGAAATTGCTTGAATCAACCTTTTTCGGTATGTGTTGAACACGAGAAAGTTTCCAACGAGTTTATATAAAAGTGAGAGGCAATTCTTAAGGAATATAGGAGCTACATTGTCAGGGCTAGCGGATTGGTTAACATCAAGTAGTACGTATATATGCGAAATTGAAGCCGGATTCAAGCCAGCTTGGATCTTAGAAAAATCCATATATACGCAGATCGAATTCGAATACGAAATCGAATAAACGATACGAAATCTACAAATTGTAGGTTATGTTCATTGCTTTTCGATTACGCCATTTAAACTTTAATTACTCGATCCGACGATGTCAAATACGAAGATTCTCATTTTCAATCTTTCGATCTCTGGATCGTTCGATTTGGTCATGTATACGTGGTAAAGGTCTATATACCTCGCGATTCCTGAAGAACACCCTGTCCATTGAGCGAAAGTAACACTTGGGGCAGGGATGGCATAGTAGTGTCGGCCACAGAATATTCGAAGCGAAGATACATGCTAATAAGTCAGTCTAGAATATAAGGCGAATACAAGATTGAAACCAGCTAGCGTCGTGGTAAGGTGCTTTCGCGACAAATGCAACGTGGTTTTGAAAAAAAGAAAACTAAGCATTCGGAACAGCATAGTAGATATAGAAACATGCTTCTGTTTGGGATTCGAACCTATGAGTTACCTAGGCACTTTTCCATAAATTTAATTGACTTAAAAAACTTAAATTTGTTGATCGTAATGTATCCTGATTGTCCGGGGAAATTAGCAAAAAAAAAACGCACGAAAGGAGACAAAATTCGGAAATGGCTGAAAATTGGTCCACAGCTTCCTTGGAACTTTTTAAGAAAACAATTTCGGAATCAAAAAAAACATGGCCGCCGGAAATATAGCGGGTTTCCGGTGTTTTCCTTGTATCTCGGTTTCTATAGGTCGTACAACCCCGTACAAAGGCCCTAAATGTTGACGGAATTTTGTCTCCTTTAAATGCTAATTTCCCCGGACTATGAAATAATGAAGCTATAACGGTTCGTTTCTGTAAAAACTTAAAAAAATCATACACAACAACTTGCAATTACGTAATTAAGTAGATATAGCGTACACCAACTGACGCTTCTGCATGATGCCAAGCAAAACTTTTTGCCAAAGCATGTAAAGTCAACAGCTGTAATACGTACGATGATGATGAATAATGGGTACATAAAGGGTAAATCTATAAGATGTCTTTTTGACAAGTTAGTTTTCATTTATTAATCTGTCACTTTTTTTTAAATGTGTAGTGTTAGATGAAGATTGATTAATTGGAAGTGTGCTATACTCCAAAATGCATTTTGTGTCGTTACTGTACTCCTTTCATGGAAACTACGGGTAGTAAAACATCCTCTGTACTAAAAGTTTTTCATGTCATTGTGGTGGGTGCACACGACAGAGATTTTTGTTCGTACATCTGTACAAACATTTCGATTTTTCGTTACTACAGACTTTTATTTTTCAGAATGCTGCACAGGAAATTTTTTTTTAAAGTCTGTGCTAAGTTGCTAAGTTTGCATCGTGTGGACCCACCATTAGTTATGTCGTGTTGCACACTAAGCCTAGTTTAAAGAAGTATCGTAGGGACTTTGAAAGGTCATCTATGACTATAGACTATGAGTACCAAGACAACTTGTTGAAAAATCTTAAAAAAATCCTTCCTTGTTATTGCTATTTTCTGAATACGACACGAAAAATCGATTACAGAAAACAAATCTGGAGAAATGGAAGTAGCTTGAGGTTATTTGGCAAGTCAAGCAGACTACTATATTATATAGTATTAAGAAACTTGAAAATCATTGCATTTAGTTCCTCAATCGATTAATTATTTAGTCTTAAGGTTGAATTGATTTGGATTGAACTTGTTAGTAGTTTTGAACGAATTTGTCGAAGTTACTTAATGTATGAGTTCGCAGTAACCACATTTTCAAGAATAACTTCACAAGGATTATCTTAAAAGACAAAGTTTTTCCAGGCTTGCAGTGATAAAACAGAACAAATAATTCCTTTTGTTAAAAACTATTTTAAATTGGTTCTAGTCTCAAAGAGTCGACAGCAATTTAAGTTTTTACATCAAAAATTTGCTGTCTCATGAATTTGAATTATTTTTGGTATTTTGGATATTTTTTTTTTTGTGTTTTCTTTAAAATCTTAAATTGATTTTGTGTGTTGGGCTTAATAAATTTTATTAACGAATTTCTACAATTTTTTTTAGACTCTAGATTATCAATGCATATAAAACACCTCTTTTTATTTATTGTTGATTTTTTTGGTTCTATTATAATACATTTATTAGTTTTTTTCTGGTATTTTTTTCTACTATAGTTAATAAACGCATTATTTTCCCTTTTGAATGTCTTCTTCCCATATGTATTTTTCTCTAATTTTTACAAAAATGTATTTTTTATATATGTTTTTTTATTCTTCTTCTTCATCTTAAGAAAATAATATTTATGATTAAAGTTAATGTTTAAAAAATAATAAAAATGTCAATTTTATTATTAAAACCAGGAGATATAAAGTATAACCATTAATACACTCACTGTAAGGGGCTGTTCGTTTAAAATATATATGTTTTTATTTTGTAGTCATTTAATTTCCATTCTTCCATCATTAATAATTGTCTTCTCACTTTATAATATATACAATTACACAAAATATATACTTAAAGCAGTTTTTTGGTTTTTTTAGCACTTAGATAAAAAAATTTCCATAATTTTTTTTTTGGTTCATTTTAAATTTTTACTTATAATTTTGTATCTTCTTTTTTTTTTATTTTTTTGCTTAAAATGAAAATAAAATATATAAAACCTATTACTTTACTAAAATTATCACCTGTGTTGTCGATATTGTAGTTGACGGAGGATTATTACCAAGACTAGACATGCATCTTGTATCAAGTAATGATTGTTGACGCTTATTATTATAATTATTATTAGTATTATTAGTTTTAGTGTCATAATTAATAATATTATTATAATATAGATTTTCTGACGTGATCGGTCAAGGAGAATCGTTTGAATCTGATCCACCGAATGAATGCATTGGAAATAATGGATACCATCCGCCGACACGTTGAGCTAAATTTATTTTATCAATTGATAATTCTGCTCCACCAAGTCCTTGATTGTGTTCAAAGCCGATACAGCGTTGCCATACCATTATTACCAAATTTCGGCCAAAAACATCGGAGCTCTAAAAATATACAGAAAAATATAATTGTTTTATTTGTTGATAGTGAGGCATGTTTCTTAATAACGTACAAAATTTTTTTGATATACATTTTTAATATGCAACACAGTCTTCTATATATCAAGTCTAGGCTGAGGAGTATTTGCCCCCTTTTCAACAAGTTCGTCGGTCTAGTTGCATACTGAGTTCGACACATATGGGTTGTTCATTCATTCATTTATTTATTTTTATTAGGCAAATCATGTACAAAAGATAGATATCTTATAACTATTACATTGATTAAACAAGAGTAATACATAGCAAAAAATAAAAAAAAGCAATACAAAAAAAAGCAATACAAAAATAATATAATAAAAAACAAAAAAAAGTAACAAAATATAAAAAAATGTAATAAACAAAATAAAAAAACTAAATACTAGGACAGATGAAGAAAAATAAAAAGGAGAAAAAAAAGAAAAAAGTAAAGCAGAAAATATGCGTATGCGTTCGTACTCTAAACTGTCCTATAATACCCGGGACAGACTAGCACCATTAATGACGAATATGACGTCAGAATGACGTAGACCCATATAAAAGATATGGAAGTAAAATGGAGTCTACGTCATTCTGACGTCATATTCGTCATTAATGGTGCTAGTCTGTCCCGGGTATTAGTTAGCAGATTGAAAAGACGCTTCCTGAAGATGGGCGCTGAATCCACGCGTTGCAAATCAATTGGGAGAGAATTCCAAAGCAGCGCTGCGACGACGAAGAAAGAACGTTGACCAATTAGGGTGCGGAATCGTGGAATAATTAAGTTATTATTTCTTAAAGATTGCGAAGGCTGCACAAACTGGTGAAGGTAGCCAGGTTTGTGATGATGAAGGATATCATGAAGTAGACGAAGAAGCCGAATCTCGCTGTAATCACTAAACGAGCAGCCTAAAACCGAATTAGAACTGGTGCCGATCACGACTTTCTGAGAACGGTTAGTTAGAAAGCTTTGCATCAGGTTGAGAGCAGAAAGGGAAAAATTTACTTGCTGGGAAAGTTTTTGCAGAAGCAAGGCGTGGTTAACACTATCGAACGCTTTAGAGAAATCAAGTAGCACCAAACAGCAAACATGTTGCTCATCAAGGGACTTACGGATATCGGAGGTGACTTTCAGGAGGGCAGACTCACAGCTATGACGCTTGCGGAAGCCAGATTTCCATACATTTATTATTTGGTGAAGTTCACAATGCTCAAGCATTTGAGATGCTATCAGCTTTTCGAGAGCATTTGCCAAAAAAGGGAGGATACTGATAGGCCGGAAATCCGAGGGGCAAGTAGGGGACGGGCACTTGGGAATTGGCATAATCAAGGCAAGCTTCCACGCCGAGGGAAACTTAGATACAGTGAGGCAAGCGTTAAATAAGTGAGTAATAACAGGTAAGAGACAAGGTGTGATCATATTTAAGAACCTGGGAGGGATGTTATCACTACCAGTCGCATTAGATTTGATTGATTTTAGAGCTGATATTACCTCGAGTGAGTCGACACAGCGAAAGTAGAAGCCACCCAGCGAAGCCACAGGACGGGGAATAATCTCACTTACCATATGGCTGGCGACAAAATATTGGTTAAAGGTTTCACGGCAGAGAGTGTGGGCAGCGGTTCCATTTTTAGAATGAACGCCTAAGTGGCGCAAATCATGGTCTCGTGGTGTGCGCAAGACTTTAGACTTGGATTTAGGGCAGAAATTTTTGACTATTTGCTAGGGTGTGGGGAGAAAAATGGCAACTTCAGCTAGGGGTGGCTTGGGGAGGGTCCAAATGGTCAAAAATGTCTGCCACTAGTATTTAACGGTTATTTAGCCCTAAAAGAACCTACATACGAAGCGGCAGAAATTTTTTCCAGTTTTAACCCCCTTTTTATCCCCCTAAACCCCTAACTCGAAATGGGTCCACTTCCCGCAAAAATGTCATATTATAAAAAATGCTTAAAATTACTTCAAAAGCTTATATACCAAACGGCAGAAGCTTGGGACGACACGATTTTTTCAACTGCCAGCTCCCCTACTACAAAGTTTGAGCGATATTTTTTTTTGCTATCCCGTTTGAAAAAGAATCCAGCATATACATATGTATATATGTATATGTATGTATGTATGTATGTAGGTATGTAGAAAAATCTTGCAACTTGATTTTGACCCACTTCCATATAACCGATCAACTTCAAATTTTGCACATATGTATAGTTCGCGTGACAATGCCATCTGACCATTTTGTAAAGAAATCAAAATGGCGGTTCCAAGATGGCGGCGGAATGTTGCAATTGTGTTCCCAGACTCCCCGACATGGATATCAAATGAAAGGGTACGACAAGTAGAATGCAATTAGCTATGTGGCGTCATTCAAAATTTGAAATGGCGGCCAAAACAAAATGGCGGATTACCTTTTTCTTTGCAACGCCTTCGGTATGGGTATCAAATGAAAGCGTGTAACGAGTATAGTACAGTAAGCGGTGTGCCGTCATTTAAAATTTAATATGGCGGCCACTGCAAAATGGCGGAAGACATATAATAGACTAAATAGTAGAAAAGAAAAAATATAGTTTAAAAAAACTAAAAACAACGTTTTTATTTTAAAATTAACTAAAAAGTAAAAAGTAATTTTGAATGTAAAGTTTTATTGCAGTATATAGAAACACCTACCTTAAAATTAAATCCCTCATTAACACAAAAAATTAAAAAAATTTAAAAAAATTGAAAAAATCGAGCAATATGTACGTGATTCGAAAAATCAGGGCTTCGGTTTTTCTTAATTTTAAGCGGTTTAATGAAAATAAAGTATCAAAATGTATAGACCATTTAAAACTAGATATTTCAATGGTCAAATGAGCACTTATTGAATATCAAAATTCGAAAAAAACATCAATAAAGCTGTCCATGCAAGATAAGGGTATTTTTTACGAAAAATGTTAATTTCTGAGAAACCATCCGTTTTCCAAACAAAAAAAAATCATGCTTATTTAACGCAACACAAGGCATACTCTTACAAATTTTCATCTAAATTGAATTATTTTTACGGGAGAAAAAAATTAAAAACTGAAAAATCGATTTTCCGCCATTTTCTTTGAAATTTGAGGTTATGTCAAAATATGTTAAATAAAAAAGTTTTAGATCTTTTTATTATCTACAACTTTTGTATTAAACATTTTTCACTAGGAGATTCTGTTTCATTGCAAATCGCAAAAAATCGTTTTCGACCCCTAAATAGCATCCCCATTTTACAATTTCCCTTTTTTTCGAGTTTAAAATTTTTTTTTCTTTTAGTTATAATCTTAACGACATTTCATTGCTGGTCCCTCCCTGCTATTAATTTTTTTTTTCCAAAAAACTATCGGCACTAGCCTATAAGGGTTATGGGGTTGTTGAAGAAGGTGGCGATGAACCCTGCGTTCTCTACAGTGACCAAAATTATGTTTTGCACATTTGTTATTTTTTTCATTATACGTTTTTCCTATCCCGGACTGTGCACACATAAGTTTTTTTATTAAAAGGCGTTGCAACGCACGCGGGTTTTTGCTAGTATAAACTATAATACTATAGTTTGTTATACCTACTATACGATTGTTGGTACAATCGAATGACGGCTATGTGGTGAAAAGTAAGCTGCGATTGATGATTACGATTCTCGTAAAAAGAATCGATTATCTAAAATCGTACGAACGGAAAAGGATCGGAAAATCCCGATTTTTTTAGACGAAAAAATCGATATTTTCTAAAATCGATACAATATCGCACATCACTATTACCCGCCCAATACATTGCACTCTATACGAAAAAAATAGATTGTCGACAGTACAAAAGGGCTTTCTCTGAGCTCTAGTCTGAGCTGTTAGATATCCACATTATTTTTAACACGACTTGCCCAACTAACGAGGGAAGGAAGAGCAAATGGCCTCATTAAAAGATTCCGAAGAGATATTGCCAAAATTATGGCAATCCTTATGGGATATTGGCCCATAGCGGACTATGCTGTCAAGCTGGGAATCTCACACCACACGTCGTTTCCCGTAGCTGCGGGGAGACGAACGAAAGAGAAACACTCATTCAATAAACTGTATAACAGCTCCACTGGACATCACATTTGGATAAACAACCACCTAACCTTAGCTAGTTTGTGTCATCAGAACCGAGCACCTAAGCGCTAATTCCGGTCACACTGGAGGCAGCCCTACACCTAACTTAACCTAACCCAAAGTAGACCTTACCAAACCAATAAAGACCAAAAGCCTTAACAAAACTAAATTAGTAGTTGATCTTTTAAAGTGCAAGGTATATGTAAAACTATTCGATGCTTGAAGTGTATTCATCAAGAGTACCTACAAGAAAGGTCTTAAAAAGTCCTGAAAATTTAAATAAAACATTGCTACAGAATAAATTAGCTTGATATTTAAAAGTGCTGTTGAGGATATCGAGTTTGCGAACTTGAATCCCCGTTACAAAATTTTTTTGTTTTGATTTTTGTTACAGGGGCTGTGTGCAAATTTTGTTTCCTTGTTGTGAGCTAACACAAAGGAGTTGAAGCGCAAGGTCCATCGTTCCTCACCCAGCCCCTTTTAATCTGTCCTGTCCCCTATTTCGCCTTTCGAACCACCCTTACTACTAGATATTGCACAATCACGAGTACGACATGAAGGAGTGGAGTACAAAAGGTAACTCCTAAGTCTCCTTTAAGTTTTGTTGAAATCGACGATTGATCTAAAATAATGACATAGGAAAATAATGTGCATCCGAGATCACAATTCCAGCGGAGTTCCTATATAATGTGTCAAAAGTGCCTATTTATTACATTGAGTAGTTGCGTAATTTATGAACAAAAACCATCACAAACGTGATGTAACAAGATATTCAAACTATCATAACGAATTTCGTACATTTCCATCATCTACATAACATTCAAGACAAAGTTGTTACTTAATCTATATAAAAGCATCTTTAAGTGCTAAAAATAAAATTTAATTACCTGATACTTGAGAGTCTGTTTGTACAGGGGCTCCGCAGCATGACGGACGACTCGGGTCTTCTTTTTGTGCCTCAATCGATCTCCATCCTTTAGGTAACATTTTACATAAGTATCTGGCGGTGTTTCGCAATCCACGGGAACAATTTTCCTGGCAGATATCACCTGCAAATAAATAATATCGATAATAGTAAAAAAATAATATTAATGACAACAACAGATCTCGTCTCTGTAGGCATTGTGACAAAATTCTGCACAGTCATCACGAATCTTTTACGTTGTCGCGTTACGTTTGCTATCGTCCGTGTTCCGTGTTCAATTTCTTCCGGCCAAACTTTTAATACATTTATGTAATTGATCCGATGATACTGAATAAACAAATATTTTCAGTGCCGCCATTCAATTTTGTAGCGTAGAAAGGATGGGTGCGCTTTCGGCTGGCTAGCAGCAAGCGAGAATTTCAGTAATTGATTGCCTCTGAATCGGATTGGGGATTGTCAACAGAACCATTCATTACATAGTAGCGGATGGCATTGACAGGGCATGAAAGTTTCCTTAATGGAGAGAAAATCAACTTTCCCCAAGAGGTTGCCAACGAAAGGATACTTAATGACTGACAGAATAAAGTAATATTTTTTGTGTTGTGTTTTGTGCGGCGTAGGTGCGAGCAGCGTAGGCAGCAGGTTCATCTATCAGCAGTAGAGCTGCTATCAAAACACTCCTTTATAGGCGACAGGCTTTTCGATTCATGCACCTATAAATCACCAGTCGGAATGAAAAATCGCCTGACAACAAAAATCGAGCATCGACTTTCAATAGTTGTTGATGAAAAATGTATTCGATACTCACTCCTCGATAGATCCTTTTTACTACCACACTTTCGGGAGTAAATATAACTGATTCTAATAGGAAAAATCTGACCCAATTTGAATACCAAGTAGGACATTGTTCGGAGATGTGGAGGACGACGTGCTGATTGTAAAAGTGCAACGACAATGAATTTCGATACCTTCGACTGGAATTAGTATTCCATGACCCGAATTGCTCCTGCAAATCTCCGCTATTATATCAAAAGGAGCCTTCCCATTCCTTAAGGAACCTGTTGTTCCCTGCTGGCTGGGGTTCGATTGGCTCCGTCGACTTGAGTACTTGTTGCATTCACCAACCAAGTGATTATTATTCAGGGCAAGTAAAGCCGCTTAAACTGGCCCTATTTTACGTTGGTTATAAAATGGAAATTCACGCTTCCTTTACCTAGTTGTCAAGTAAGTACTGCGAGAATACGTGGAGTCCTTGCCTGTAATCTTCCTTAATATATAAATAATGTAGGCTCCGTTGTATGCCGCCAGCCTCTCTTGGTTGAACTGTGTCTGGTGCAGAAAGGAACTCGTGCGTGGGAACTGAAAGGTGGTTGGAAGGCGTTTGCGATAAAATTACATAGATGCCTTGTGAATGTGGCAAATTGTACCCTGCCTTGACGGATAGTTACTTGTAGTACTTTTAGATGGAAGTTAGCTTGAATTTTTTATTAAGAGTGAAATTATCGAGAATTTAACAATCGCAAAAAGTTTCATGTTTCATCGTCTATCATAATCTAAAATATTCTTACTTGTGTTAGAGTTTGTGTTGCTATTTTCTGTGGCGTTTAAAATGACTTTAGAACATACATGTATAAAATACATACAGATGAATAATTTTGAATGTTTGAACACGATTCGAATGGGGAATAGAAGAAAATTGAAGGTAATATGACTTTTAGTGACATGTGAAATATGTTCGTTGACATATCAAACACACGAAATTGAAGTGACCTACTACCCACTACACATTATTAAAATAAAGGATCTAAGTTTGAATATTTATTTACAGGTATTTAGTTGAAAGGAATATAATTGTTATTATGTACATGTATAGATGGTAACTAACATTTTAATCTAAATATTCGCCTTATATAGGCTAGAAAAATTCCTCGGCCTACTTAAAGTAGACAAGGAAATATTCTCAGCCTAATGCGACACCAGCCTTTGGGGACACCAGATAGCTGCTATCATAACCTACCAGAACCCCTTCTTAAGATCGTGAGGAATAGGGTGGAAACAGTTGCTCTCCAGCGGACTTTATTTTGTGCGCCAGCTCTTAGCTCTTGTGGCCTTTGCTAATTCGTGTCCTTGTTCGAAAAGCAAAGGTCTTTGTTGTGTTATCAATTCGGTTCCGAGGCATTGTTTGCCGATTCGTAGCAAAAGTGTTTCTGTGGGAGTATGTTCCTAACTCTTAGCCCAACAAGCTTAAAACTCTGTTTTATTGCGCAGAGGACTCGCCATTCGATCGTCTCCGAAAAAGAATCCCAACGGGCACCACGGGCAGGAGGAATTAGGAATTGCTAATAGAGCTGGTAGGTGTTCAACTGTGACCTTTCTCAGGTTTTGATAGAAGTTGTTGGGTTGCTACGCTGGAATTTGGTGAGGTGCCTTCTTGATAATTACCATGCAAAGCACCACCAGCCAAAACACGGGAGAACTCTCGCTTGTTTTTTGGAATACCGGAAGTTGGCGTACTCCACTGTTTCTCTGTGGCTACGTTTATTGGAGTGTGGCTACGTTTACTGTGGCTTTCGTAAATTTATTAAGTAAGTTATACGCGGTTGTCACATAACCGCCTCCCCGGCGAAGTGTTACCGGAATATTTCTATATGGGTTGACTTCTTGGTGGACACAACCGCAAGCTGGTTTAAGCCTACCACAACCAAGTCAATTTGACGATGAAGTGTTTTCGTGATCATTTGATTAGTTGGTATGGGCCTTCGTTGGAGGTTCGAAAGGTTTGAATACGTAGTCGGCGTTCTCCATGGCTGTTGGCTTTACACATCCCTTTGGACTGGTTATTTAGGATGTATTGCCTTGAGGTTCTCCATATGAGAACAAAGGCGAGTGAGAAATTCTGAGTTTTCTATTGGATTTTCATAGGCCGATATGGAAATCGAATTGGGGAGTCTCAGATTCTGACCGTAGACAAGCTCGGCTGGTAAGCATTATATCGGTCTTGATTGCCCTGCGGATGCCTAACATGTCGAAGGGTAAGTTTTCACTCCAATGAGTAGTGTTGCCCCTTGTCATAAGAACTGCTTTCAGTTGCCAGTGGAACCGTTCCATCATCCTGTTCGCTTGCGGATGGTAGATGGTTGTCCTGATTCTGTGAGTACCGAGCAGTTTGGCGTCTTCATTAAAGAGTTTCGATTTGAATTGCGTACCTTGATCAATTGTGATTTCAAAGGGTACGTCGAAACTATTGTATCTGATGTGTCCTGAATTGGGTACACTTCAGGCTATCTCGTGAATCTGTGTACTATCTTTAAGATGTAGGAGTATCCACGAGATGGTGGTGAGGTTCGCACTATGTTTGGAAGTTTAAAAGCTTCAAATAGAGATTTGATATGTCTCGAAACTTTAGACTGTTGCAATTCTTTAATTTTCATTTAGTCAATTAGAAACTGTCACAAAGAATTATTCGGGCTCTTGGTAGCTCCATGGAGGAAGATTAAGGCGTTCTTCAGGTGTTTATCGCTCCATGGTTTGTTAACTCATTCTCTATCTGTCTACAATATAAATTATATTATATTTCCGATCCTGTGGTTCTTAGTGGTAGATGAACTCATAGAGCTTCTCAGTGTCCGAAAAATTTTCTCACAAGGCTACGCAGATGATTCTGTCTTTGTCTGGACGGATGAAACAAGAGGTAAAACGTCAAGACTGGCTTCCAGCTGGTGCGCTAACGTAGGCCTTAATGTAAATCAGGAGGTTTTGATGATTTTGTATCATATACCACAAAACGTATACTGCCGGGATTGGCAGAACTCATTATAGGCTCGTATGATGGTACAGAGATGCCTCCAAGGCAGAGGCAGTTGTATTAGGTATTGACATGAACTTACGAGAATTGGGCTGAACTTCAACACTCGCGAGGATGCTGCTTGCACCCTAAATAGGGCAACAGGGCCTTGGAGCTGACTAAATTGTGTAGAATAACCAGCTCAACATCTATTGTTTTAAACAACGATGGAAAGGCTGTAGGACCTTCAAAGCAGGTGCAAGCTGGAGCTTTTCCTTACTTTACATCGATCTCAGTTCGCTTAGTCAAAGGATAAATCAACAGAGGTTATTTTACAGCACCTAGTTAGCAAAACCGAGAAAACCCTTTTCGCGAAAGAAACTGCCTTAAGTTCTTTCCTTGACATCGGCGGTGCTTTCGATAACAGTGGATAATCCCATGAATGTTGGGTGTGACATTCCTTTTTCCCTGGGTGTCCCACCATTAGTGTCAAGGCTATCAAGGGCAACTGGACTACGCCATCAGTAAAGCCACTAGGGCTATATAGGTTTTCGGGTAAAACATGGGGGCTTACCGGTTACACCACAACTGTTAGCTTATTAATTACATGTCATTTTCACATATTAATTAATAGATGAAAATGACATGTAATTATCACCTATATTTCTCTGCCCACTGCCAAGCCGACTGGTTCCCAGGCCCAAGTACCCCATTACCTACTTTACTAGATGTAAACCACGATCGTTAAACCTGCTGTCACTTATGCCGCTATAGTGTAGGGGCCAAAACAGCCTAATGTCCGCCCTGGATCTTAAAGTGCAGCTGACAGCAACGGCTTGCTTTCCTCTGCATTTCTAGGGCTATGCTCACTGTACTGGCCCTATACAGTCATCCTCAACGGTATCTCAAATATTTCAATTTGCCGCTTTTCCGACCACATGGTCGGTCCAAAGGATATTCAGGGCGATTATTCCGGAGCAGGTGGCCCTCTGTTGCCATACTGCGCTAGGCTTAGCTTTGAGAAAGGTTTGAAAAGCGCCAACAGTAAAATCTTTCCGGACAGTCAAGCTGCTATCAAGCCACTCTCAACGTGGATGTTTTCGTCCAAAATAGCTGCAGGGTGCTTTGACGTACTCCAGAGCCTGCGCAGGAAATATAGTGTCTCGCTCTACTGTACCCCCACACACTGGGGTATCGAGGCAATGAAGCTGCAGACAAACTCGTGGTCTGAGGCGATATCTTAGCCCAGAACCCTCTTGTGGCAGCTCATGGTCTACCTCGAAGTCCTTGAATGACCCTAGCTTATTGGGAATCAACCCCAGGTCTTAGTCAGGCTAAAGCGCTAATAATACCTTTTGACTTTAAACAGGGCGGACATTAGGCTGTTGGTAGGATATCTGATTGGCCATGTAGGGCTGCGGTATCACCTCCACAAACTAGGACTGTCTCAGGACACAGAATGCCAACTCTGCATGGAAGGCAACGAGACTTCCACTCATGTTCCCTGTGTACGTCCTGCTCTGATTGACTTAGAAGAAGAAAGTTTATCAGGGAGCTTCTGGGCCCAGCTGAAGTCTGGTCTTCTTCAACTAAAGACCTTATCTTACCTTACAAAAAGCATTTGATAAAGAAAACAAGGGCACAAGAGATTCCTATATAAACGAAAACTACCAAACTCCTACTTCATGACAATTAAAGCATGTCCAGAGGCGGCGCTTTCATAGGTGCAAATGATGCATTTGCACCGGGCATAATTGTATTGTTAGCAGCCTCGAATGCCTCAGATTTTTAGGCGAGACCGCTTGAAAGGTTCAGCACTCTAACTAAAGACTTGTTTAGTCAAGAAAGGTCGTGCCGAACAACAAAAGCCTATCACGGGTCAGTACGATTGGGTCAGTAACAGAAATCATGAACGGCAGACTTAGACAGTATCCACACACATCAGGGCCGTGCCCGGGACGTCAAAGGACCGTGTTCTGTCATGTGTGAACGAGCCCCTGCCCGGACACGGACATTTGTGAACGAGTAAAGGAATATCCACACATATTAGTGTTCCGTCAGGGGTTCAAAAAATATCGGTGCCTACATTTTATACGAACTCGTTCACACATGTCCGTGCCCGGGCCGGAGAAAAAATCGAACGTCCCGGGCACGTCCCTGATGTGTGTGGATACTCCTTTATCCTCCTCGAGGAGTACTTCGCTCTTCCGATCCTTCATAGGAGGTGATTTAGGGTGGAACATCTAGTGACCAAGTTAACTAGAGCCTTTTCTTCTTTGCTCCAGTAATTCTCTGGCAGCTTTGTGGACAGCTTAAGAATAAACCGCTTGGAGGTTACCAGGTCAGGTGTAAAATCCCAGTGTTTTTTGTATTTCATAATAGTGAGATCGTCTAGGGCAGTGACCGCCAAAATCATTAGTCAACAGAGACAAACACCTATATAATTTTTCTCCAGATCCAGAACTCTGAGAGTAGGTATTGCGGTACTTGAGCGTGGGAACCAAAACATGCCAAAAAAATGAAGCGTTTTAAGATACTTAAATTTACAAAAAGTTTGTTCTACACTTAAGAAATCTATTGGGTAGACCTTCCAACTCAAGGCTGGATCTGTTCACAAAAACAAAACAGTAGTATGGGTATGCTCCTACTGTACTATGTTGTGATGGCTATAATAAAAAAATCTATTATCGCAATATTTTTTTTTCGTTCCCTTCAAAACTAATTTCCAACAAATTAACAAGATTAAAAAGATACAAACGATGCTTTTGCCATTTCGAGGAAATAACATACATGGTCTGAATGACCTCATCTATCAACATCAGATGAATTTGCGTTTGGGAAGTTGAATATCTGCCATGGGCCCCCACATCAATCTCTTTTCCGTTGTTTATAGTATACATATGAAGAAGCCATGATACCCATTTTATCCCAGCGGATATACAGAGAGAGCATACACAGGAATTATATATGCACGTCCAGCATACACCGACTGTCCATTAACATAAATTCCTTTTTTTTGGATATCATGAATTTAAGGAAGCCGCCTAGGCTCTCTGCATTAGTAGGCAAATACCGGCTAAAAAAGGTGATTAAGGTACAAAAAAATTGCAATAAAACTCTTAAAATCTTAGCCACAAATCTTCTAAATTCCAGTAAGTAAATCTAAATGGCATTTAGCTAAAAAAAAGAAAGAGGAAAGAAATAAGTAAGTACTCACCTCGACCTCGACAACGCCCTTAATTTTGTAGAGGCCCAACTTTAGCTCGCCATAACGACCGGATGTCAACCGATATCCTCTTGGATGGATTTGGCCTGGACCCAGTTTAACGTATGGTTCTGCTGTTGGCTTAATCTTGTTTACGTTCGTTATGGACGAGGAAGTCTTAATGCTGTTTGCTAGCTTAGCAGAAGACGTCATTATACTTCCGGATGAGCCCTTCCAGCGGGGCAATATTTTATCCTCATTGTCAGACGGTGGACTTGTTGCATTCGTTCCGATTCCAATTGGTAGCACTTCAGAAAAATCCATAACGCTATCCTTGCGGGCTCGACTTGATCCTGTTGAGTTTTTTTTTGTTGCCCGTTCCAGTATATATGATATATGTATGTATATACACATAGGCAAGCATTAATACATATATGTGTATGTATATAAATGCGTGTGCGGTTGTTTGTTGAACATGAAATGAAAAGGGTCGAGGTTAGTCTATGGAGAATTTATTACGCTTAATTTATTGATAGCAACATTCTCATTCACTTGTTGATATCTTTATGCTAGAAACATACAAACTTGGTCCTTTTACTTATATATAGATATCTATTAATATAAGTGTGTGTGTGCGAATAGCAAGGATCTTATCAGTGTTCCATAATCTATATACTACAGCGTTTTATTGGCATTGTGGTTAGCATGCCAGTGAATAATAATAATCTTATAGTTGCTGTGCTTATGTATGTATGTAGAGAAGAAGCACTTTGTAATGCCTTAATAAATATTTATTAAACTCCGGTTTTCTGCTTAATGTGCTTGGTGGTTTCTTATGTGTGTATTTTGTGCGAGAATGTGTGTGTGTGTTTTAATATTGGGATTATGCTTCTGAATTTATTTGTTGGACATTCTTCTACCTTATATTAATCGATACTTCAATTTTGCAAAGTAATGATAAGCCATTGGAAAGTGAGCAATTTTATTTTATTGCCAGTTAAAAGGGCGATGATGATTTATCAATTTTAAGCTCTATTTTAGCCTAGAACATTGTTGACTTTAGGAAGTTTGTAGAGTGTGTTATTCATCATGCAAATGTAAAGTGTATTTTTTTTAAATTAATGCGTCTAATATTTTAATCAACCTTTTGTGTTTCTTCTTTTTTTTTACTGAGGTTTAGCATCCAAGGTGATGCAACAGTCCAGAGATGGGCGATTTAGAATGGGAAGAAATATACCTAACTACCGACAAACACAACCTAGAAGTAGTGATAAAACAGACTGCCTTGGGTCTAGAATTACAAAAAAGGGAAAGAAAAGGAAGAGATAACTAGACTCCATCCGGCGGATGGGCCCGGAGTTGTGGTGAAAAGGCGGAACTGTTTGCCCAGCATTTGTATAACATGTTTACCCCAATCGAGTCCTCCATGCAGAAGTTTGAAGCAGAGGTGGAGAAATTAATCAATAGTGATGAACAATTATCTCCACCCATAAAATCATTAACAACAAGGGAAACTGCAAGAATAATACGAAACCTAGAAAATAAAAGAGCCCCAGGCTTCGACCTAAGTTTTAAAAAACTTGCAGAGAAAAGCACTAGTCTTCTTAACTATGATTTACAATGCCATTCTAAGTTGCCCAGAATCCCAGAACGTTAATGTAGGCTCCCAAATAAACATTCTACCAAAGAATAAACACATAGAGTAGTACATCAAATCAGGAAAATATTGGAAAAAAGTACGGCACAAGGGAGTCCTATAAAAACGAAAAACTTTGCTACCAAACTCCTACTATATGACAATAAAATCATATCCAGGGGATGCGCTTTAATAGGTACTAATGATGCATTTGCTTTGGGCGCAATTGGACGAGGGAGCAATTTCAGAAATTAAGATTTAACAAAAATTTAAAACCTTGAAAAAAAATTTGAAAAGTGTTCCCGTGACTTCATTTGTATTAAAGAGGTTCATTTTTATTACCACGATTTACCTCTTTAGTTTATTTCCTCAATAAAATTCCGCGGGCGCAAAAAATTACACAAATTTACCCGATTTTTGTCCCTGTACATGCAAGAAAAAGCGGGGAAATTGTACTACTCCTCGTGGAGAAATTTACCCAAGATTTAAGCTACCAGATTTTCATAAAATTTTATTCGAGATTTTATTTAAAATTTTTTACTCAAGATTTTACTCAAAATTTGTACTCGAAATTTTACTCAAAAGTTTTTCCTCAAAAAGTGAAGGAACAGACCTTTGTATTCAAGAATCAGAAGTAAAAATTCAGAAGAAAAATTCCTCATTCATTTATAATACGCTGGAGCATTTTTTGAAAATTCTGTAAAATATTGCACCGGGCGCAAAAAACCCCAGCGCCGGCCCTGATCATATCCATACCAAAGTACATTCTAGGTTAAATTTTGAAAAGAATACCCAGGCTTATACGAAATTATGCGAAGAGTGTCAGTGTCACAAGGATATGTAATAGGGCCAGTCCTTTACTCGATGTACACATCAGTTTTGGCAATAACTGAAGGTGTTGAGTCGGGAACATATGCTGATGATATGGCTTGTTTGGTCAGCAGCGAAAATCTTATTAGAGCATCACAAATATTGCAGACATATCTGCACTCCGGAAAGGCATCAATCTTTATAGAACATGGGTGGCCAACCCAAATGTTATCGCGGGCCACTTTGAAAATGCATTATGATCTTGCGGGCCGGGTTGATATACAGGGTGTATAAACTCAGCTTACAAAGCGGCCGCCTGTAGATAGGTTTTGGTCAGACAAACAATAAATGGTATGAGTGCGGGGGTGGGAGAAATCGTAAAGCTGTAGCCACTAGGGCCCATTGAAATTTTTTTGATAGAGTTTAAAATATCATCCTGTATTTTTGTAACCCTATTTTCATGAATAAGGCAGAATACTCCCACCTATATATTATTGTGAACACGGTTCCACCTTGCCAAGTTAAAATTTTGTTTTTTTTAACAAAAATTGCAACTTCAACTACCTTTTTCTTCAAAAAATACGTAGTTAACCTATAAATTTTTTTTTCAAAATTAAAAATCTTGCAATGTTTCCTATGAATAATGTCCAGACAATTTTATGGTACGGCAATTATCAACAATTTTGATGTTAAAATTGCCTTTATTTGGTACATTTTTAGCACTTTTTCGTAGCTGGTGTTGCAGGTTTTCGTCAGAGAAGATGGAGCGATATTTATGTTTTGTAAATTTCATTTTCGAAAAGAGCGATTCGCAGATGCAAGTTGAACCAACCCGAGTAAAAATAATGGAGTTGCTTAAATTTTTGTAAATAGCATATGCGCGTCCGCAACAAGCACGCATTGCGAACAAATGCGCCTGCCACACAGTGTGCTACAGGCATGAAAACCTAAAAATGCTTCCGCTATGGAGGTATGCCCGCCCCTGTTGCAGATATGAATTTATTCATAATCGACCATCCAACCGCGATTGTCGTTTTCCCAAGCGATCCTCCACGTCAAACCACGTCCAATGCTGCTTGACCTACGTAATCGAATAAGAACCGGTGTATTGAGTATACTAATGGCACTCTTCATGGTCACCAAGGTAATTGCTCATTTTCTTCGTCCTATACAATTTCTTACAGCTACAATTTTTACTCCCTTTAGTCTAGAAAAGGACTATTTCGTACGTCTTTTATTGGTAGCGGGCTGCATTTGGAAAAGTAGAATTTTTACTCAGGCGTTTTAACCCTGTGCGTGCCTATTTCAAGAAGGCCTAAGAACGGACGAGTCTTATTTTTACTCGGGAAAATCGCTCAAAACTTTTTGTGCCATACCACTCAAAATACAAAACTTTTCTTTTGTAACATATTTCTTATAAAAACCAATTTTTAAATATGAGGCCTAAAAATAGTTTTTAATTCATTATAGCCCTGTAAATCAATTAGAAGTTCCTTTGCAGATTTTGTGGAACTGTTTCAATAGTAACGTTAAAAAGAGCTAGCTACATTTTTCCTTTTTCTTCTACTAAAAAAAATTTTGTTAAATCATATTGAATCCTGCGGGCCGCGGGTTGGCCACCCCTGTTATAGAAGGTAAACCATTTGTTAAATATCTTGGATTACGTCCAATGTTAACTTTGATTACATCTTGACAGAAGGCTTGCATGACCCGAATTAAATATGTAATATAAAACTTTATATCGGCTAATTGTCAAAAGATCCCCGTTGACACTAAACAATAAAATGTTTATATACAATCCATAATCAAATTAATATGGACCTACGGCATAAAACTGTGCGGCTCTGCATCCAATTCTAACTTATACCGGCGATAGACGGCCAGCACTTATTTTAATAAATAAGATATGTTTATAAATTTTGCCCGTATATCATCCATTATTGGTCATTTTAGAACAAAATGTTCCTTCATTTCTAAATTTGATTATGAAGTTGTTCTAAGCTCATTTCTCTTAAAATGAAGTTTGAGAGACTGGAAACTGGAAATAACTTTCCAATTATTGCTGTCACTTCGATTGTCGTTCATGGCACTTGACATTTAAAAATATTATTTTCCGTTTGCTTTTAAGCAAACGTTTTATTTTCCTTTTATTTTCAATATTCTTTTCAACACATAAAAATAATAGTTGCAGATTCATTTTCCTAAAAACCTTTGTCGCCACAATCGTTAATCTGCAAACTGTCAAAAATTATGACCAAAAATAACAAATTAAGTTTGCCGTGTATCAACCCTTAAAATTATATCAATAACCAGAAGATTAAGATAATAATTATGCACATAATCGCTGCCGTCTATCTTGGGTATTAGATATACTGCAAAGGTTGTAAAATCAATACTACTCCAGATCCGGCCTCGGCCCGAATAACATATCTGAGAGTAGGTATTGCGGTACTTGAGCCTGGGAACTAACATCCCAACAAGGCACGTGACACTTGTCAACCTTCCAATCAATTTTATTGATAGGTGTGTAATCTTGTCCAAGTTGTGAAACGTTGAACCACATGCACGCACTAAGCTTAGAAATCACCCTTTGTACTAGTAGCCTGTAATGTCGTTCAAGTTATGGTGCCATGTATAGTAGTAAGCTTGAATTGAAAAATAGAAGAGAATAGGATAGGTTAGGGGTCTGGGCGGTCATAGCCGACTGTGGGCTAAATAGTTTCAATCGCCAAATTGATGAAAATTGCTAGACATGATGGCCCGGTATTCAGGGCCTCAATTCCTTCTCACATAAGAAGGATATAATTGAGAGTACCTAGCACATCAGGGGCGCGACGCATTGGTAGACATTGGCGTCGGTAATTGGGAATTAGTTCGACAAGACTTTATCGCTCTGATTGCCGCTTGTCTGTCAGATATGATAAAAACTGCTTGTTTTCATAGGGACTTCTTAGGCTTTCATATTCATGGCAATATAGCGTTCACGACTGTCTGTGTCTTGGAGTCATCCTCGTGTCATACTAGTCCACCCAGAAGGCTCTCAGAATATAACCCAGGATAGATTCTCTTGTATGTTCGTCAATCATCCTTAATTCAATCATTGAATTAACCGAGATATAAACTTTAATTCATATCAAAATCTTCATGGTTGCAACATTCTTTACAACAAAACTACGTTCCTTCCTTTTAATGATATTAAAGTTTGGTCAATTTCCAAAGGATAACAAACCAAGGAAAACCATTCACTAAATAACTGCAAACTTTAAGAGATCAATAACATACAAACGTTTAAGTGTTTTGATTACGAAATCACTACAGATGAGGTCTAATAAATATTTATTGCACGACTAAATTCTAAACTTGCGGCAACTTTAAACTTTCATTACTGCTTTTAAAAGCGACTGTTTCGGATAATTAGTGAAGTTTGGAAAGTTATTTGTGAAAGATACCAGCTTTGAAACTATGGGTGTTTTCAATGATTCAAACTTGCAGCATATGCTTTTGCATGTTGTTCAATGATGCAACTTGCAAAAGCAAAGTGTTCAATGATTAAAACTTAAAAGCAAATGATTGCATACTTTGCAAGCTTTTTCAAATACTTGCATTTCTGATTTTGAAGAAGAAAATGCGTCAGTGCTGCCATACACTTTTGTTTTCTCATTTTTTGCATAAAAGAGTAAAAAAAAAGAAACAATTCATCGAGGCAAAATGGCCATATTTTGAAATTTTTGATGAAAAATATGAAAAGAAACAATATATCGCCTCTCAACAATTTCAATTAATGTTTCTAAATTCTTTCTACCCATTTTGCCTTTGGTTCCTCACAATACAAATTAATGTAAGTAGAGGCAACACTAATTTCACGTTATTAGCTGACAATTTTGACGTATAGTGAGTTATGTTCAATGATGCATTTTATTTGCTTTTGCAGGTTGCTTAAGCTGTCAGCGAAAGTCATTTGCTTTCGTGCAAGTTTGCAAAATCAACTTGCATCATTGAAAACACCCTATGTTTGAGGATTGCGATTGCAATCAATAATTTCGTTTGCGTTAGACCATTTGATGACAGAGTGCTCACAGTTTGACAAGAATTAGCTAATCAATTTATTTACAAGTCTATGCAGGCATAACGTTCTACGTCGTGTTTCGAATAGAATACAAACGTTATAGTGTGATTTCTTTATTGTATAACATGGCTGGATAATCGATATTGTTCGACTTGAGCATATAGAGCACAATGAGAAATGGTTTCACTGACTGACTGGCAATTAGTTTTTTTCTAGTTTTTTTTGCAATTATCTCTTTTTGAAGCAAGTAGCCATTATCAAAAATAAAGCTCATGATATGCTCTATTGAAAGATAATAATACCTTTTTTCGTAGTACTTCTAGTTTTGGCAATCGAACGAAAACACAACCTCCATAAAATTATGTTATCATTAAAACTTATATGCAGACTCCACCAAGAATTGAATCCCGACCAAGACCACCAGCGCGAAATGTCACCCCAGGTACAAACCCACCACAGCGAAGTTCAACTAATTTCACACTGAGCCAGATAAACAGAACAAATCCCAAAGCTTCAAATCTAGCGAACAGCTTCTAAAAGCTCTTCCAAAGCTTCTAAGTTTTCTCAAAGCTTTTAAGCACTCCAAAAACTTTCCAAACTCTTACTTAAAAGCTCACCAAAGAGGATGTTGTTCAGAATAAAAATCACACCCGGGGTCACAACCCCAGCCGAGGTCACAATCGATGACGTCTCTGTGCTTATAGCAGTATAGCTATACTACTGTAGATCAAGGAAAATGTCGTTAAATGACTTTGAAACAGACCTGACAGGGCTGAGAGGTGGAGCCCGTACAAAATTGAGAAGGATCGAACAGATTAGTGAATAAATCGTTAGAGGACACTCCTTTAGATCGGTATCACATGTTTGGGCATAGCTTAGTGCCCAGCTTCTCTGCCCATAGAGCTGTTTATAAAAATGTCAAGTTGTCTATGGAACAATCTTCTACAGTCAGTATTTCCGAACTCGTACAACATCCTAGAGCTCAAACGTAAGATTAATTATCATCTGATTCAGCATGTGCAGACCCCTTATTCTATCATATACTCATCCATCTTTCAAACTAAGCTTACATGCAGCACCAAGACCCAAAGAAACTAGGAATTAGGGAGATTGCGAAACCAGTATAGAAATATTTCTCGACGATTCTAAAAACCACAAATCAACCACAACCGTGACGACATCCGTAAACTGCCTAACAAATAACAATAGACCGCAGACAGTAAATGGGTAATACAATTGTAGTTTTAGTTTTGATGAAAATGCGTTAATAGTTTAGGAAATATAAAATAAACAACTTATTTTAAAACAAATTATGCCTATTTTCTCGAAGTGTACTATTCTAATAACTTCCAAACCAACCAAATATTTCCCCGAATACTCATATATCAAGATCCCCAATTTTAAAGCATTATAAACTATTTTCATTCAGTACAGCATTAATACACGACCTTTCAACTATTGCCATTATCAGAAGCATTAACATCAAAAGCAGCAATCTCAATAATTCAAATCTCGGATTGAAATTGTGTTTCTGAGAATGTTTTTTCTTGTATATTTGTCTGACAAGGACAATTTTAGTCATCTTTAAGAAGGTCTACATTAGCCTAAGATCTGTTTGAATAGGATTAACGAAATTAGTATCTGACGTTGATAAAGGTTCCACAGAGAGAGCCAAATTACTATGACTAAGGTTGACAGCTCGCTAAAAATGGAAACGTAAAAACGATGCTTTGTGAAGTTATTTTGGATCATTAAAGTACTTGTAACTATGAGATTGTGAATCAAGAATATTCATGAAACTAGTTGAGAGGATTTATTTTAAGTTAAAATAGAATATATTTTTCAGTAGAATCGAGACTGAAAATAGGAAACTATAATTCCAGCAGTACGCCCATCATGCCAATTTCATTAATATCAATTTTAAATTGGGTATGTGTTTTCTGAAATTTGGCATTTGTCGTACTACAACGATAATTGTACAGATGATAGAAATGTCATAACGCCAGAAATACATTAACTGAATTGAATAGCCTACAACAGTTTCGTGGTCATTTGGCGAAATTGTCCAGTTTGGCCTGCTTTAGACCCCGACGTTTCAGATCAAGGGGACCACTACTTTAATCTAGGAAGTCAAGGTGTCCACCACATTCATCTGTTTCTTACTTCTCATCCAACGCGGTAATCCGTTAAGGTCGACTCACCTCTAGCCAACTCCAATCTCTGTCGAGTCACAGGAAATTTCCTACAACAATCTGTTATCACATTTAATTCAGCTACCAATAAAACTGTTTGGCATATTAAGTGAAAGGCAACTGGTTGGAGCTTATTCATTTCCTCGACTGGGATTTGTGTTTCTACAAAAGGAACCAAAGTTGCAGAGGTGGAAATGCCCTTTTTTGTGCTTCATTCTACCAAAACTATAAATTCAATACTAAATTCATGGTTTAATCAGGAATGTATGAACCCAATAAAAACGAAACAAGGCGCCTACAAAGCGTAAAGATGTTCACAGAGTGAAAGAAAATTTATTAAACAAAAATTACAGCACTCCTATAACTTAAATCCACTCGAATAAATCTCCAAGTTAATCATAAAAACAACTATACTTAATCTCACTTCCATTTGTAACAAAACTCCTTCTTAACTTCCGCGTTGTTTGTGATTGCAAAAGTTTAACATGCAAAAATCAAGGATTGCAAAGTCGCTCCTACAACTTTAAGATTTTGTAAGAAACTCATAAAAAAAATTGCCAATTAAAATCTCCTTTAAATATTTCATAATACATACACAATACTTTGACTCAAGTTTTTTAATAATATTGACAGAAAAAGTAAATCTGCTTTTTATTCATCGTAGTAAAGTTGTTCTTTAGTCGAAGGAAGTGTAAAAGGAGCAAACTCTTTTTGTTGAGTTAAAAACGCCATTAGCAATTCTCTTTGCAAAAATTTAAAAGTAACTTACTTTGTCACTTCAAGCAGAATTAGTTTCGAAGTTTGATGTTTTTTTTCTTTAAGGAATCATACTTTGACGCTGGTACATTGATTCTACATAAGCAAAGTTAAAATTAAAAAGTGATCCAAGGGTCAGAGGTATACTTTATAGCGTTAACGTGAACTCAACTGCATCTTTTATGTGTAAAAATAAATTACCTTTTTTTATTGTTCCTGCTGCATAAAATGTTGCCTTAGTATTTGCATTATATCAAGAGAAAAGGAAAGTAAGAAGAAGCATTATAACAAAGCAGGAAAAGTGGAAAGGCGCAAACCATGTTTCTGCAATGGCATTTCTAGTCTTTCACATAAAAAAAGACTAGTTCTTTTACCAATAACAACATAATTAACAATTTATAAGTCCAACACTAGGCTCTGCCTCAAATATGACTGCTTTAACTGAGCTAGACAAGGTGCAAAGCCGCGCCATCAAACTGATCGGTGATTGGTACTTTTTGAATCATTGACCTATAGTAGTAATGTAGCAGCCCTAACAGAATTATATTGCCATTACAATAGCAATTGTTTCAACGAAATCAACGTCCTTCTGTCTAAATGTCAATGCAATACTATTCCGATAGGATCACTCCGATAAAATAGAAGCCCACTTATAAATAGAATAAATCGACTTTGGAACAATCTGTCACAGTCAGTAGTCCCGGATTCGTACAAAATCCTGGAGGTTAAACGCACAACTCTTCGCCATCTGCTTGATTGCTTGAACACACATCAAACGTCTCATAATTCACCCCATTTTCTTCTATACTTCAAAATAAGCTTTCTAATAGACATCGCATCATGGCTCGAACGTCATACAATACAAATACAAAGGGTGATTCTTTAGCTTAGTGTGTGCGTGTGGTCCAACTTTTCACAATATTGCCAGGTTGACACTTCTATGAATCAAACGACAAGTTTACACACCTATCAATCAAATTGATTAACATGTTGGCAGGGGTCACGTGCCTGGTTGGCGTAATTTGGTTCCCAGGCTCAAGTACCGCAATACCTACTGTCAGAGATGGTATGCGGACCGAGAGCGCATCTGGCGAATCGTCAAAAAAATAAACGGGTTTTTTCTGTTTTTTTAGTATTGCAGGCTGTGAAGCTAATATCCCAAAAAAAAAAATTTAAAAATTTTGGACGACTTAATGTTTTTTCTGAATTTACAACCTACAGCTTCATTCTGATTATCTTTCTCCTTCTGGACTTAAGAACTGTAAATTGAAGTTCATGTATTATTTTTCATCGATAAAATCTGTAATAAACTTAAAGGCTTAAATCAACAAATTCATATCTTTACCTAAATCGATTTCTAGATAATTTTCATGAGCCTAACAATTACAATTAAAATAGCCTCAACAATGTGTAATTCACCGCCAATTCAAAACCGACGGAACGACTTACATGATTGGAAACCGATTGAATCAAATGATAAACTAAAATCCTTTGTCCGGAATTAATACTGAATATGCTTCTGCTATGCTCATGAAGCACGCATATATTATCCGTGCAAAACCATACAAGATACAATCGTGCGGTATGTAAATCTGAAATCGTTCCAATTTAACAAAACGTAACACGTACGTACAAAACCCTAGCGGACACTGGTGGTAGAGATAAGGGTAAAGGGCGACCAATTTTCGAATCATGTGGTAAATTATCTGATATGAAATTTCTTAGATAGTGTGGTTATTACAAAATAGTAACACTACAGGAGGTAGGAAACTTGATATTGAAAATTAATCCTGAAAAATACAATGAAATAAATCCTCTAAATTGTGGTTTGGGAACCACAATGATTTCTACAGAATTAATCACGTAATTTGTGATACGTTTATGTGCAGATTTTCCTCAATATAAATAAATTTTGTAATACTGGATTGTTGTTTGTATTAAGTTTTTATCGAAATAATGGAAAATATATGAAGTATTGAAAGGACGTGCTTTAGTTTTGGTTAATACTGTACTTAGGCCAATCTGGATATTTAAGTAGGACTTAATTTGAGATGATAAACAAAGTTCACTGCGGCGTTGTAAAACACCAAACGACGAAACACGAAAACGAGAAACAGCAACGGCCCTTTCCAGGATCAAATCAGTGTTCGTTCTGTCGCACAGTGGTCTGAAAGTTTATGAAAGTGGTATTTAATACTAAATCCTATTTCTGACCTTGAAAATTTGTATATAGGGTGTTTTCACACCGCTGAATCCAAATCTAATGTCGAAATTTGGAAATTTTCAAAATCCAAGATGGCGGATAAAAATGGCGGATCAAAAATTAAAAGCAATGCTTTTTAATTTAAAAAACAGGATTTTATCGTCGTTAAATCGCGTGTTTTCATACAGTTGCATAGTTTTATCGTATTTTATGTCAGTAATAGTCAATTTTTCTCGAAATATACAAAAATATTGCGAAACAGCAATATTTGTAGAATTTTTAGTTTTTTGATTATTTTACCGAAAAAACTTGACTATGATTGTCATAAAATACGATAAAACTATGAAACTGTATGAAAAAAACACGGTTTAACGATAAAAAATTCTATTTTTTGCCATTTTGATCCGCCATTTTGATCCGCCATCTTTGATTTTGAAAATTTCCAAATTTCGACAGCAGATTTGGATTCAGCGGTGTGAAAAACCCCTATATTCAAATTTTCAAGGTCAAAAATAGGATTTATTATTAAATACCACTTTCATAAACTTTCAGATCACTGTGGTCGCCACGGCACACATTTTTAATGTTGCCAATGTTCGTTTCAAGCCAAAATGTATTTATTCGATTTTTTTAGGTCCCCAAATTGCGAAATTCAATAAATTAGACTGCGTCAAACTTTGCAAAATAGACCTTTTTGAAACTTTTTTGGGAAAAAATATTAAGGGCGCCGCGTGGGAGAAGTCCTGCCACGAATACTACCATTGAAGTTAAAATAATGACAGCCATTTATCATGTCTATTCTTATCATACCAATCCTCAATATTATTGGTTAGCGGACGAAATTTTGCTTTCGCCTTGACGACTTTTCCGCTTAGTTGTACACTGACTTTATTATTACATATATTGTTGAATTAATAACAGGGCGGAAACAGTTGCCCTCCAGCGGACTCTGTTTTGCGCGACAGCTCTCAGCTCAGCGCCCTCTCTAGTGGTTACGTCGCCCCGGGCAAAAGTAAAATGTTAGCCCCTAAGAATATATATCTACATATGAGGCTATCAGCGCAAAAGTGGTGTAACCCACAATTTAATCTGGTTGCGGTTTTGGTGTAATATACATTCCTTATTTGCAAATTACCAGCGACCAGTTTAAATTGTAGGTTACAGCACTTTTGCGCTGATAGCCTCATATATTCATTTATAGGTACTTTTTTCAATAATAAAAAAATATGACAAAATTATGTTTTATCGGGTAATCTTTATCATCATACAAAACAACCATTCTTTACATTTATTTTTTAAAGATTATTTGTCGATGGGAGAACCGTAGTGATCAATATTTACTTTTTGAATTGAATGCACAGAAAAAAATTAAATCTTTCGTGCCATACTAATCCAAGCACATAAATAACATCCCATTAATAAATTTTATGTGTTTGGATTAGTATGGCACGAAAAATTTAATTTTTTTCTGTGTATTCAATTCAAAAAATAAGCATTTTTTAAAATGTCGCTTGGATTACTATGGTTCTCCCATCGACATTTCTACTATTATGGTCCACTCCGAAATTCCAATTTTCAATGAAGCGTTCGAACATTTCGAGTGGTATTTGGCCAATGACTAGTATTTTGTCTGTAGCCCAAAGGAGGCGTAATATCGCGAGCGAGAAATTAGCTGCCCACAGAATTGTTATCGCAAAAAAGCCATGCTTTCGCGGGCTGTGTGGCAAGTAACACCGCTTTGTTGGAACCTAATGTCGTCGAGATCGCTGGCTTTAATTTTAGGCGGCTGCGCCATTCGCTTTTACGTTCCCGCTGTATTTACGTTCAGGGATGTAATGGCAGCAATTGAACCTCTTCGGGTTGGTTTTCAGCCCGAAAACGACAATTTTGCTTGTTGACTTAATCCTTAAATCAGAAATGGGCCTCATCGATGAACAAAATTTTGGTCGAAAACAGGCTGTCTTTCCATTACGAAATGTAAAAAACTACTGAATAAAAACACCATGACAGTTTGACACAACTCACGCATGATCTGTTGTAAGATCCATACTGATAAAGTACCTTTAAATGGATCACCAGTTATATATTTTTAAAATAAAGCTACATATTTTACTAAGAAGCAATGGTGGAACAGATCAATTAATCCTACTCACGAGAACCTCATTGAGTCGAGTTTTAACAGAGTAAGAAGAATTCAGAGCAGACACACTATCCTGTTTACTATTTAACATTGTATTATAAAAAGCGGTCCGAGAGGCATTTATTGAAAATAGAGGTACAATACTAAGCAATTGTGTTCGGCCAGAGGCATATGTAGATGACATAGCCATCATAAAAACAATAGCTGCAGCAGAGGAGGCCATTGTGGAGCTAGAAAAAGCAGCATCGAAATTCGGACTTCTCATCAACGAAAATAAGACGAAACATATATGTGGATCCCTAATAGAAATAGCAGAGGAAGAATAGGCCAAAATATAACAATTGACAGATATAATATAGAATCCGTTAACGAGAAGAATACTGCTAGCGAACATAACATACTATAGTATGTTGAAACACTCGTATGTTAAGTCAAAAAGAATAAGCAGAAGTTTAAAAAGTAAGTAGGGCAGCAGTTTAGCCTGGGAGCCAAACTGTCAGTAAAAACTAATCAACAGGCGAATTTATTCAAATCCCTAATAAAACTAGTATTCATGTACGGATCGCAAATGGATAGTTGGATAGAACATGTAATGAGAATGCCTGAAGAAGCGCTCTGATCTTCCAAACGCCAGAGGGGAGAAGGCCACAAGGAAGTCTTAGCAAGAGATATAAAGACGACTTAAAAATGGACTTACGCACAATTGGGATTACCAACAGGAAGACCAAGAACGCCAAAGCTCACAGAGGGCTGTGAATCAAAAATTGTAAATATTTTTAGCTTTTAGACATAAACAGTATTAAATACCCTAAACACTGTAAATTTTTAACGAACGAAAAAATCTATATATGAAATTTTTAACGAACGAAAAAATCTATATATGAAATTTTCTATTAATTGAGTATTTGACATAATATTTTTAATCAATTTTTTCTCACACTTACAGCCAAAATTCCGCCCTCAATATTTGGCGCCCCGGTAAAATTTCCGGGTTGCCTGCCCCTAGAGCGGTAGCTGCTCAGCTCCGACAAGGATCTCCCAGTTTTTTGGGGGTTTTTTAAGGTAGAAAATAACTAACTTATGATCAGAACTTATAAATTCAAAATGGCCGCGCCAATATGGCGGACATATTTTGTTAATTGTGTTCCGATTCCGATTAAATTCCCAAAATGCCGATTTGCCCAAACTTCGAAATTTTGCATAGAGGTCCGTGGAGGTCTCCCATAATGGATGATGCACATCGAAGTTCGATTTTCTAGATTCAAAATGGCCGAAATTCAAAATGGCCGCCCAAATATGGTTTAATTTGCCAATTGTGTTCCGATTCCAATGAAAGTGGGTATCTAAGGATTTTTAAGGTCGAAAATAAACAAATTAAGATCAAAACTTATAGATTCAAAATGGCCGCACCAATATGGCCGATCAGTTTGCCAATTGTATTCCGATTCCAATGAAAATCGGTATCTGGGGGTTTAATGTAGAAAATAACGGACTAAAGGCGAGTTTACATCCCAAGAATAGAGTGGAATAACAAAGTGGCCCTGTAAAAAACTCCAGCGCAAAGTATCGTCGAAAGCTCGAAACTTTTTACAACTGTCAAACGTAAAATGTTTAACACGGTCGCAGAAGAAACAATTTAATAAGCTGCAAAGCCTTTTAGATAGTTATATTAAATTAATATATGTAGTAAAAAAGACAATTCTATTAGTTTCAAACATTTTCTCACTTCGTTTTTGAGTTAAAAAAAATTAACGCATTTTTCAAACTGTCAAAAACAAGGTAAATATGTAAAAACTAGGGAAAATTCCATACTTATAGGCGTTCGAATATTGAAATTTAACGAAATTAAAAGCTTTTTTTCGGTCTACGCATTCGTTAAGTAGAGTACAGCCCTACTTTGAGGTTGCCGTTTTCTGTTGCCACGTTGGTGGAACAGAGATAGAACCATACTATCTTCTATGCGATAAAGGAGCTCAGATTTGCTCTTCCACTTTATTCTTGGGATGTAAACCCGCCTTTATGATTAAAACATATAAATTCAAAATTGCGGGGCCAAGACGGCGGACGAATTTTGCCAGTTGTGTGCCGAAACAGCTTTATTTACCCAATTTGTTAACGTATGGTTAAGGCTCTCTAAGCAAGGTTTCCCTGCAAACAATTTCTCGGAGGCTCGCTTTCTCGGACCATTCTCGATTCGAAAAATGCTTGCGAAGGGTACGAGAAAAAGATTCAAAACGCAAAATGAAAGCTTTCCTGGTTGATTTGTTTCTCCCAAAGCCTTCATGCTGCAGAAAAATATTGAGAGCCGATTTCCCCTGAATGGGACTTCAAATCTCCAAATTACACTAACAACATAACGTCATTTCACCGATTTGAAGTACTATTGAGAGGAAATTTTGAGAGCCTTTGGTTTCTCTTCAACGATTTGTTTGGAAAGTTTGAGCTTTTGACTTGTTTTGCTCAGCGGAGTGATTTTCGGCGAAGAAGCGATTTGCTAACGATTCGAGAATGCGATTCGTTATCAGCACGAGAAAGCGATTCGATCTCTTGCTCCGCTTTTATTGCCTTCGAATTGGTTTACGAGTCGTTAACGAGTCCGAGATCGAAGCAAGCTTTCGCTTTTGGCAAATCGTTCTCGAATCGCTTCGGAATCGAAATGTTTGTAGGGTTATCACTGGCAACGACGTGCGGATATTACTAGTATACATATAATATTCAAACCCTGTGGAAGTGTTCAAAACTGAGGACTCTTTTCAGTATAGCATAGTAGAAGCAGGTAATAAAAAGCAATCAGTTGGTATATCCCAAAGAATTTCAGAGTATAATTTGGTTTTAAAATGTGTGATAAAGCTGACCTTGAGCTTGACCCCGAATGAATTACATTACACTAATGCCTTTAACTTTAAGTTATATTTCATGTTTCTTTCAATGAATCCCTAATTAAAGCACGAAAATCCCTACAATTTGTAGCATACAATAATAATAAAAGTCTAAAAGTGATTCGTGATATACTTCTTCTTCTTGGATGGCGCTACAGTCCTTGCAGGACTCGGGCCTCTCGAAGTCTCCTCTTCCAGTCATCTCTACGTCTTGCTAGCTCTCTCCAATTTGTTATACGAAATTTCCGTATATCTGCTAGCACGTCATCTATCCACCTATTTCTTGGTCGTCCTACTCTTCTTCTTCCTGATGGTCTACCATTAAAAATCCTGGCTAGCATTCTATCTTCTGAAGCTCGTACAACGTGTCCGAGCCATCGCAGTCTATTCAGTCTTATGTATGTAGCTATATTAATTTCGTCATACATTTCTTGAAGTTCTTCGTTTGTCCTAATGCGCCATTCGTTCTGGTTAACCCTTACCGGACCAAATATTCTTCTTAAGATCTTCCTTTCGAAGATTTTAAGTTGATTTTCTGTTTGTTGGGTCAATGCCCAAGCCTCAGACCCATAGCATAGAACTGGGCGGATTAATGTTTTATATAGTCTGACCTTGCACTGTCTTGAAATTTCTTTGTTTTTTAGGACCGGGACTAGTGCGAAATAGGTTTTATTTGCGGCTACGATGCGTCTATGGATGTCGTCCTTTATCTTATTTTCTGCAGTAAGCATTGTCCCTAAATAGATAAAGTTTTCTACAATTTCCACACTATGATCATCAAGGCTGATACTACGCCCTAATCGTTGTCCTCGTTTTGATACGATCATATACTTTGTTTTTGTGTCATTTACTCGTAGATTGAACTTTGCTGAACTTTGGACAATTTTGGAAAAGGTTTCTTTTACATCTTGCGCCTTGCGTCCAATTATGACTATGTCATCTGCGAAGGCTAGTACCTGAATGTTCCTTGTGAAGATGCTATTTGCTCCATTAAGCTGTGTTTCCCTCATTATTGCTTCCAGAGCAATGTTAAAAAGTATTGGTGAGATCGCATCTCCTTGTCGCAGGCCTGATTGTTGAGGGAAGTTGATCGAGTTGCATCCTCGTATTCTCACTTGTGTTTTACAATTTTTGGTCGTCATTCTGCATAGGCCTATTAATTTCTTCGGGAAACCCATTTCACTCATCTTCTTCCACAACTCTCTTTTATTAAGCAGGTCGTAAGCATTTCTATAGTCAACAAAAAGAAGATGAATATCAATGCTTTCTTCCCAGCATTTTTCAAGTATTTGTCTCATTATGAAAATCTGGTCTGTTGTCGATCTATTTGTTCTAAATCCTGCTTGGTAATCGCCTACTTTATCCTCCAAATGTGGTTTCAGTCTATTAAATAAAATATGTGAAAGCACTTTGTAAGCTGTGTTCAACAAAGATATTGGTCTGTAGTTCTTGCAGTTCATCAATTCACCTTTTTTATGGACTGGGACTATTGTACCTAAAAGCCATTCTTCTGGCAACTTGCTACTTCTCCATAGTTTTACGATGAGGCTATGTAAGACATGGCATAACTTCTCCCCACCATTTTTTAAGATTTCCGGGGGTATGCCATCTGGACCTGGAGCCTTATGATTTTTTAGTTTCGCTATGGCATTTGCAACTTCTTCTATTGTAGGATCTGGCGTATCGTTTTCTGGGTCATCTGTTCTCCGGTTGTCTGCTTCTCCCTGTGTTAGGTTTATGTTCTCTTTGAAGAAGTCTCTAAAGTATTTCTCCCACACCTCGAGTATGTCTTCGATACTACTAGCTATAGTACCATCTTCTCTTCTTACCATGGTGCAGGTGGGTTTGTATCCTTTCTTAATCATGTTGACTTCTTTGTAGAAACTCCTAGCGTCTTTATTAGTGTAGCTTTGCTTAATCGCACTTATTCTATTTCTAAAGTAGTCACGTTTTTTCTTCCTTAATAACTTTTTCGTGTCTCTTCGTGCTGCTACATATTTCTCGTGGTTTCCTCTGGTCATTCTTTCTAGGTACACCTGTCTTGCTTGGTTTTTTATTTCAATGCTTCTCTTGCATTGATCATCAAACCAGTGCCTCCTTCTCTCTTGGTTTTGTGTGCCTAATACACTGTTGTTTGTCTCTGTGATTTTTTCTTTTATGGAGTTCCACATCACGTTCAGATCATTTTCCATTTCCAGACTCCTTGCTATTTCCTCTAGCTTTCCTGTTAACATTCTTTCATACTGTTGTTTTGTTTCTTCATTTTTTAATTTTTCTATGTTCCACTTTGTTTGTCTATCATTGTTTGTTCTATGTCTTGTCGCTAGTTTTTTCGCCCTCATTTTCCCAACAACTAGGTAATGGTCGGTGTCTACATTCGCTCCTCGGAAACTCCTTACATCCAGTATGCTACTTCCATGCCTAGTGTTAACTAGAACATGGTCGATTTGGTTATGGTGCCTGCCATCTGGTGATGTCCATGTCCTTTTGTGTATACTTTTATGGTTAAACCAGGTGCTAGCTATTGTCAAACTTCTTGCTATAGCGAATTCGGCCATTCTGTTCCCGTTATCGTTTGATTCTTCGTGCAACGAGAATTTGCCAGCGTAGGGGTAATAATATGGTTCCTTACCCACTTTAGCGTTAAAGTCGCCTAATACGATTTTCATGTCGTAAGAAGGGACTTGGTCATAAGTCACTCTAAGAGTTTCATAGAAGTCATCCTTTTCTTGTTCTGGTTTTTCTTCTTCGTGATATACTATTTATGCTCTATCCAATAATAAAACCTCAACTTCCTTTCCTAACTCACTAAAACACACATCAAAACATAATGGCACCAACATCACCCGAAATGAGGGATGGGGTGCTGAACTGTGTCACACCATAAAGAAACCAGTTAGAAACTTCTTTGACGGTAATCGAAGGAAAAGTTTTGCACTCTAATACCGAACAAAGTAGTGAAGAACTAAAATTGTTTCGTCCTTTTTCATCATGTATATATATAACCAAAATCATATAACAATAAATTAATAAACTTGATAGAAAAAACGAACTTTATTTTTTTTTACGTGACATTAAACTGCTGAAAGGAAAGATTAATCGCATGCACTCGTTCTGGAATATATACATCTAAACTTATGAAATAAAATAAAAAAAGTTTTTAGGTTTGTTTTAACAAAAATAAAACTAAAAAAAAATAGAATTCGAAAAGTTGATCAGAAACAGAAACTTTCTTAACGATAAGAATGTGTTTAAGTGTTTAATAAATACAAAAAAATAAATATAAATTATTTGTTTTTGCAAATCGATTCGGCATGCATTGATTTTTAACAATTGTACAAAATTATTTTACAAATCATAATCAAAACTCATCGAATTCAACTGTTTTTCAAATATAAACTCAACAATAAACTTTAACTAGCAACAAACTGCAAAAAAACACGGTTCATTCCTTTAACTTGGAACCTTACAATGTAACGCAACTCAGTAACTTTTGTAACTCTTTGTTCTGTAACGCAACAAAACGAAAAAAAACCTTACCACAGGTGATAATTTACGTGAGGTTGGGATGTGATTTGGATAAAAAAATCGTTACTATTTTATTTTGTTTTTTTTATTTTAATTATTGTGCTTCGAATTATTTGGATATCCATGTATGTGTGAGATCTAGACTCTGATTATGAGTTATGCATATCAGTGCTTTATATTAAAAAAAATTTTGGGGGAAAAATATATGTAAAAAAAATCTAAATTATTGCGATTTATTACGAGATATACCATATGACTACTTACGTCTTGATGTTGGTCGCTTTTCAGGTCCAGTAAGACTCATGGCCCTACCAAGTTCACCCCGAACCGCTTTCAGAGACTTTAGAATTTCATCCGGATCGCGACGTGCAACAGACGATCTTCGTCGATCTCGAACGTATGCAGGTGGTGCAACCATTTCTTCTTCTTGCTGTTTCTTTTCGGCATCTTGAAATGATGATCTTCTTGAGCCCGGCAATGATCGTGAAAAATCCTTCCCCAGCTGATAGGTTTCAACCTCTAAAGTTTCAGATTGTGATGAGCCACGACGAGATCCAGCTATATAGGCATGATCAGGATGAAGAAGCGAAGTGCCGTCACCGATCGAGTCTACATCATCGGATATGGATCGTTGCATACTATAATCGCAGCGACGTATCAGCCTTTGAACATCTCCTCCAATTGAGCCACGCGGCGAAACGCTTGGCGTTTTCGATATACTAATACCTCTCAAGCCCTTTGGATCCTCAAGTCTACACCACAGGGCGCGATCTTCAAGAAAGGCTTTTTGTAGCTCAACGTTGCACTCACCAAGAAATATTGATTCGGTGTGTGGCACAAGGTCCCATAGCTGAATCTCGATGTATCGATCCAGTAGGTTGTCACCGGTTATGTGACCAAATGTAAGCGTTGCATTCCAAATCGGATTCTGCGTTGGCGGACTAACTTCGGTTTGAGCAACATTCCCATCACCTCTGAAAAGATAAAAAACAGAAAAAAAATTTAAAATAAAATCTTTCATTATCGCGGCGTAAAAAAAGTAAAAAGCCAAGGAGAGCTATTCGGTAAAACTCCTTTCCTTAAAGAGTGCAATGCGTGAGTAAAGAAATCGTTCATACTTTGTGATGCTGTATTTTTTTATATTATAATATGCTATTTATAAGTTTCAAAGCGCCTTGCTACAATGTTATTTTTTATATATGTATGCATAGAGCTAGAAGCGATTTACCTACCTAGATGCCCTGCCTAATCTCCTTCTGGATGATGACGAAGTCTGAGGTACTTTAAGAAGCAGTCTTTTGCTAGGAAAGATTAGGTAGAGTTATATTACTGAACCCGTTTACTATACCTAGTCGTGAACTATGACTTTTGGATACCTGAGAGATTTGATTGATCAATGGAAATGGTTGCAATTGAAAAATGGTGTTAGCGTTTGACGAATTGAAGAAATGTGAGATCTTTTTTGTTTTTAAATGAATGGAAAAGCTAGTGAAGACTAAAGACTACTTCGTGGGTTGCTGTATGGTAATTTTTTTCAATGACATTTGCTTTGTGCTATATTTACACACAATATAGTCTATAACGATTTTTTATACTACCAGATCATTATTACTGGGTAAGAACTTCCAAACTTATATTTGGATACAGCTAGAGAGAACCCGAGTAAAAATTTGCCGTCCGCATTTGTCCGCTATGCGCGCTAGCTGCGGGCTAGTTTCATTTTTACTCGGGAATCCCTTTTTTTAGGTGAAAAGTGAAAGTTTGTTTATGATTGTTTGGTCATAGTTACTTTATTAGTTATCAACTTTAATTAACATTTCTAAGATCAACGAAGAGAAAGGGTATGAAGCTGTTGGTCGTAAATTGTTAAGAAACAACAATTACGCGTGCAAAATTTAAAAAAGTTTTTTTTGGTTATTCGTTTTACAGTCTCAACTCGACAAAATATTAGAAAAACAAAAAAGGTACGGATTTACTATCCAAATGCATGAGAGTGGGTATTGTAGCACTTGAGCCTGGGAAATTGATTTATGCAAATGAGGTACATGCCACCAGCCAATCAATTTGAATAGCTAAGCATGTTATTGATGATGGTAGCATGGTTTTATTAGTGGTAAGTCAACTACCACAAACTTGCTTTGCTTTAAAAATCATGCTATGAGTATTTTAGAGAATCGTGTTCAGGTTGATGCTATCATGACGGATTTCTCGAAAGGGTTTGATAAAGTAAATTATGATCTCCTTTTGCATACATTATAGGCATACGGTTTTTATGGCAGAATGTTGCTATGGTTGGATTCATACATATTTAAGAAATCGTAAACAGGCCGTTTTAATCCAGTCTCTTCATATTTCGAGGCGCATTATCGGGTTTACCAAGGAAGTCACTTAGGGCCTTCTTTTATTGATCCTGATTGATTCTGTTTCAACTCTTTTTAAGCATGCTTCAGAACCCCTTATGCGGACGATAAGAAGGTTTTCGCCTCCAGCCGCTCTGAGTCGGATGTGCCTTAGTTCAGAATGAACTTCTTAACGGACCTCTTGAATGGTCTAAGGGCATTGATCTTGAACTATGTAATTCTAAATGCAATGTATGTATTTTCTACCCTCACTCGCTCGATGGCTGTATACAGGCCCGCCACATCACCTTGGGGAGCCCAGGGCTAAAATATGTTTGGGTGCCTTTTAAGGATTTTGAAATTCCAAAAAATCTTTGACTAAAAAAAATTGTGGTAACTTAAGAATAAGTTCATTCAGGGCATTAAATATAGATACCGAACAGTCGGTTTTTAAAGCGGGATTTCCGCTTAGCTGGCTACCAGCTCTGGTTGTATCTTCCGCTGGCTCCCCGAACATTTCCAGGTAATGGCTCAACCAGCTCGAGAATAATCAGAAATTTCCAAATTTCCTGGTGGCTGCTAGCTACAAAACACCACCAGTACAACGTTACATATTTACATAGTTTAACCTAGAATGGAACAGGTTTATGTAGACAGGCCCTTGTGGTTAGCTGTGGGGCTCAGCACTCATCTTTCTTTTGGCAAAATCAATCCAAGCTATCCCAGAGGGAAAAATTCGAAGCTCTACTAAGGGAAGTGAATTCGGAGCGCTGTGAATATTCTCCGATTGAATGTTTAAGGAATTGTATGGAACGAAGAAAACGGCAAACAGAGACCCGTTCTCGTTCGATGCGTTGGTCAAGCAGCGTATTGAACGCGGTTGGTACTTAGTTGGGGGACCGCTTGGTAAAGCCGATGTCGACACTCGCGTTTGGAAGGATGAAAAGGCAATTGCATAAGATGAACAAAAATATAAAGCTTTTCGACACTGTAGTTGTTTCTCATATCCACATGCGCTACAACATAAATTGGAGGGTTAAAAAAAATTTCTACTTTTGTAACTGCTTCAAAAACGCTTCTAAAAAAAGCAGCAGTAAAAGGAGTGCTCCCAACTGCGATCATGAGATGTTAAAAAAGATATAGAACTGGGATGGGAAGAGTAACGACCCCAGCTTTCTAAGAGTGTTCTAGCTTCATTTCCCGCTGGGTAAGTTTTCTCTTCTCTAGTGTTTACTATTTAAGTATGGTGAGTAGAAGAATCCATATCCATACAAACATAACATATATTTTAGAGTGCTGCATGCTTGGGTTTCAGGCTCTAGATTAGTGCTTGCTTGACAAGTAGAACGCATGGATAGGGCGGTCTTGACTTTTAGGGTTTCAAGATAGTTTCGGGGCCCCTAGGCGATTAGTATGCAGGGATATGGGGTTTTAACTTTTTGGGTTTCAATCTATTCTCGGGGCCCCCTCTAGCCGGTCCCAGTTCGTCCCAGTTGCCCCCCCCCCCTATGTGTCGGGCCTGGCTGTATATTTGCTCGTAGAAGTGGTCTGCAACAAAGCTAATCAAAGGATTGGATTTATCAAGAGAAACGCTGTCGCTTTTAAGGACCACGACACTAAAGACTCTTTTCGTTTCCTTGGTCAGAATCTTGAATATGCATCCTCCAAGTGCATGAGGATCGAATCGAGGCTGTCTAGAGAAATTTGTCGAGATATGCTGTACGCAAATGTTTCATACTACATATTTCCAATTTGTTTACAAGGCATTACATTTTACAAGTTTTACAATCCTGCTTTTATCAAATTTGTATCTCAAGTCTGGTTCTAGAGAACTGAATACAAAAAACACGTACGACTTTTTTATGTAGAATGAAAGAAACTCGCTTTCGCAAAAATTATAAATTTATCTTGACAAGTTGAAATGTCTGTTTGCCATATATTTTGCAGCCGGCTTATGTCGTCATAAAATTACATTAAATACCGTATACCATAATTCGCAAGCAACAAGGCAAAAAAAGTGCCTCCGACATTGAAATCTATAAAAACATCCCCTAAGATCCCTTAATGGCAATTAAACGAAATTCCCTTAATGATAACAAATTTTGCCGTAAATAAACCAAAATTTATGGGAAAATTTCATATATTTTATCTTGTTGTATGTATGTATGTATGTATGTAAACTGAAAATGGAATCATTTTCAAACGCGATGCAAAATGATTTATGTGTGTTTATATGGGGCCTCCCTCCACCTCGTCTTTGTATGCTTGGGGGTGACATTTTGACATTGTGTTTTAGACGTGAATTTTGCACAAGACATTCATGACATATCAAATACCTTTGGAGTCGAAGACGTATTGTTTGGGGATTTGTTTGCTTAATAACTTGTGAATTATTTATTGTGTCACAAACGTTCAGCCTTCAAATTTCAGTTTGAGTTTGCCAAAATAAAATTTATTCCCCATAATTATTTTATTTTCAATGTTGGTAATTGCGAGTTATGGTTTTTATTTTAGGGCTATATTTAGTCTCTCTCTTTCTTTACCTTTTATACTTCAAAAAATTCAGCATAACAAAATGCGATGCTATTTATGTATTTGGAAAGTTTCGGGATAGTACATTGAAAATCAAGTAGCCAATGCACTAATATCCCACCATTGGGTTATCATTTATGTAATACGTGACTACTAGTTGTGGTGGCAATTGTGATACTGATCGGTATCTTATAAAACTATAAGCACAAGAATATAATTGTCAACTGAATGTAGAACAACCTTTTATAGTTTGTATTTTTGGACTCCTACTACATGCAAGAGAGAGTCCAAGCTCAGGAGATTATTTCAAGCTCAGTCCGTAATGTCGTACTCATTAGACTGAAATTGTAGTAGTAAGCTAAGCTTTAAGGAAGAAATAGGGGTAGGGGAACGGTAGGCCAATAGAAGTCTAGAGGGTGCTAAAAGAGGAGGCGATGGATCTTTTGGATTTTATAGGATTTCGGAAATTCTGACTGCGGTAGGTTGTTCCAAAACGTAGAAGTTCTACTGAGGAATGAATAGATGCTAGAGAAAATATGTAGTCTAGTGTTTCGGGAAAAACATTGCCGTGGAGGTTGGAGAGCAGGAACAGGAACAGTCGTTTTGATACAATTTCGCCACAACTCGAAAATTCTTACAGTGGCTTAATCCAATCAAAGATGGAGCAAAATCAAGCTTTCAGTATGACTTTGTACCTTCTCTATCCATGGAGCCCCGGTCCATATATGCAAGGCGGCATCGAATCTAGGACTTGTAAATTACAGCCGGAGCCGCTGGTTGAAGGATGAATTTACAACTCTTAGGAACCTCAAGCACTGGGATGCTGGTTAAGCGGTTTCGAATATGAGATCATTCATAGAGACGTGAGGAATATTGCCGCAGGTCTTATTAGAGGCAAGATAGTACTTCGTTTTGGGGGCGTCAGTCAAGAACACCCTGTATTTTAGTGGATAGACCACCTCTCTAGAACAATTTTTTTCTCCAAATATATCCAGGTATCACCCCTGAAAATATTAGCCACGTAGTCCAACAAAAGATTTATTGAGCGTCGGATAACCTTATACTCGTCGCGAATGAGTATTTTAAATCTTTAAAACGGCGATATCTCATGAATGGCAAATCGTACGAAAAAATGTGTAATATCTTTTTTTGTAGATAATCGCGTAATCTACAAACTTTGTGAATACTATTTTATGATAACACTTACTGTTTAAGAGGTATTAGTCAAAAACCGAAATTTTTTTTAGGGGGTGGTTTTTTGCGGGGCCAAAAATCGAAAAGGGGCGCTTACTTGATTTTAGTTTTGACTCAAAATGTCTTATTTTAGGTCAAAGAACATAGTCCAACAGAAAAACCCGGGTTACCTTTCGAGCTCATAAAAACTTACTTCAAGCTCACAGTGCCCAGCATTTGTTCCACAAATAAAACATAGTTCAGTAAAATCAAAATCTACTTTTGCCTTTGTTCTACTTGGTCCCGCAATCAAATCTTCTGTTGGCAATTTTCTTTTCTTTGCTGCAGTAATATTTGACTCAGAAACGTATGATTTATAACATGAAGTGTGCACTTTAATACTTTCACCGCTAGTTAACTCTGTATGTTTGTCATCCGTTTTTTTTTATACTAGCAGCAGTAACAGTTGCAATACCCTGCGCTTTTAGCACTCTATTTGCTTCAGTTAATATATTTTTATCACAAAAATAACATTCCCCATGGTAAAATTTAAATTTCATATGAATCGACTGAGCTCAACGTATACGAAAGATATACTGACACGTGGACGTGTTAATTACGTATTGTAATAATTAAGAATTTTCAACCAATAAACTTAAAATACCTTTTTTGTTGAGTAAAATAAGAATTTTTCAACAAAATGAGAATGAAAGCAATATTTGTATAAAACGGATAAAAATTGAAAAAAAGCTATGTTCGAGTGGCCATATTTCGGTCAATTTTTAACCAAACTTTTTTTTCAAACTAGCATCTTAAAGGAAATTTTGTCTACTTTTTTTTCTATAAAGCAATGCCTATATCTATCTCTGACCCAAAAAAAGTTATAGGCTAAAAAGCAAAAAACTAAAAAAAAATCAAAATTTTGGCTTTTTTTTATTTTTGTTTCAACATTTTTGGTATAAAAAAAATTTTTCAAAATTTTTCAAATTAGCCATTTCGATGGGAAATTTAATTCTCTACAAAAAGTTTTATATGAAGTATATCGAAATTTTTCTTCGTTTGCGAGGTATATTGAAAACACTGGAAAGGGTCCATTTTCACCCCTATCTCCAATTTCCACCCCCTAATTTAATAGCACTCCGCGGATTTTTCTTCTTAAAAGACCCATTGAGCGATTCCTGTAATAAAAACACGTGAAAGTCTTAGTTCCTTATTGCCCCGTTTTTTAGGACATAATCAATAGCCTATACCTATGCAAAAGTGCGGCTACAAAATGGTGCAATTCAGAGCCAATTGTATCCTAGCCTCTGGTTTGGATGGGACTGGCGCTCTTACCCAACTACCTAAGGAGAAATATTTCAACCCAACCATCTAGAGACCTTCGTCTTTCCTAATATATATGGCAATTCCCCTTGGGGCGGGGATATTGTGAATAAAAGTAGGTACAGTTGGTATTGATCTAAGGTGAAATTTGAGTCTGACTGTTTTTTTTTATGTGGAAGACTAGAGTTCAGAGAAACCCCTTTGTACTGTCGACAATCTATTTATTTCGTATAGAGGGCAATGTCAATCAGCAAGCTCTAGTCTATAGATAGTGAAGGGAAAGAGAGAAGTGAAGGAAGGAACTGCCGCAACCACCTACTCCCAACCATTTCTATCGCGACATCAGGGCAACGAGAAACAACTCGCTGGAGTGTTATGCCTCCTGAAACGAGTTGAATCCCATCAATCAACCAATGACATGCGCTTGGTGGAGCGGGGCAGTGCTAGCGGAAGGTTATGACAGGAGGAATGTAAAGAAGGAAGAAGAAAGAAGGGGAACGGCGAAGGACCGTGGGGCTCTGCCGGGATTCGAACCCGGGACCTCTGGGATGGTGCCTTACTCCCTAGACTACCGAGGCCCCCGAAATGGAGGAGTATATTTGTAAAGGTGGCACACCACAGAACACAAAGAAACCCAATTTGTATGATGCACATGAATGTTACAAAAATCAAAGCAAAATTTTTTGTAATGGGCCTTCGATTGCTCAAACGTCAATGTTCTCAACAATGATAACAAGGAAGGCTAAGCATATAGGAGCAGGCGTTAGGAAGATTAAGAAGCTGCATGCTATTCGAAGTAACTTTTGATTACAATTCCAAATTTGACATAATTCTTGAAGGTGTCCAAGTCCTTAAGTACTTAAGCATCGTTTGATCTAACGAACAATGCCCGAAAAATTAACTCAATTGCAAAAAAAAAATACATTAAATTTCCATAGAAAATTCTCTATAAAAACCCTCTTTTCAAGTCAGACCATTTAGGGTTTGGCTTTGTAATTCGTGGTTTGCGCTTTTCAATACCACTAAATTTTATTCTTTTAATAAAAAAAACAGAGGAAAGTGCTCCCACAAAAATTCCATAACGATGAAAATACTTGAAAAAATATCAAAACATTTATTGAAAATATTAAGGACTTATTAAATTTATATCCTTTTTTCAGACCCCAGTGTTTTATTGACTTTAATCTTTCGCATAAAAATATTTTAGCTAGTCCTGCCACCCCACTCCTGCCACCCCACTCCTGCCACCCATACATCAACAAACGTTGACTGCGTGGCTGAAAGTTCTATATGTAAAAATATTTGCAAGGATATCCGTAAAATAGGCAGGATAAATATTTTATGTGTATTCGCCCTAAAAGGTTACGAGCGTCAAATATGCCCACATAATAGTTAAGGGATGAATTATGTATAAGAACACTGTCCTTTCCCTTTTTTTTATGACTACACCTGCCCACGCCCCCAGATTTGGCAGGAAATTCGGCAAAGGAATGCTTAAAGGTATTTTGTGGAATTTGTTTCTGAAAGGACCGTTAACTTAACGAGAATATTTTTAGATCAAAACAATTTTATCGATAATGGAAAATGCCAATAGAAATTTTCAGTTTTTGCGGATTTTTTTTTATTTTTTCATTTTTGATGTTCGCTGGAGAAATTGGAAATATGTGGAAAAAGTTTATCTTCATCAGGAATGTTACTCGGTATATAATATAGAAGATGATTTTGGATTCAGGAGGGTGATGAGGATTCGATTATGTTGCTTTTGAGATATAAATCGAATTAGTGCAGTGGGATGGGAAGGCAATTTGGGACTGGTATGGCCTTAAGTTGGAACGTCATTCTTCAACGACACGCCAATCAAGCCCAAGTAAATATGTCGTTCTTCATTACACGTACATGTTTATTAGACCATACTCTAAGGTCGTGGCGGTCATACTTTGAAACACTGAACCTTGAAAACTGAATATCTCAGAGGTTGGTGGAAGCTATTTTTACATTAAATTATGTATATGATTTCCGATTTCTGCCTAAAAAAATGTATTGCCTATTTTTTATATTGAAAAATCTACAATGTCTATTTTGTGAGGGATTCTTTGATTCCACAAATTTTATTTTTGGAAACACTTCTTGTCATGCTGCCATCGACCCACTAGAGCTCGCAATTCGAAATGCCACAAATCATAAAAATATCTTGCATTTAATATTTAATAACGCTTCAATTTTGATAAAATATAACATTAAATATTCTAAGCTCAGAAATCACCCTTTATACTGCCACTCCATCATGTTGTACGCGTCATGGTGCAATGTGTAGTAGGGTACTTACATTGTTCGAAGGAAGGATAATCTAATGCACGACGTAGCTTCCATGTGGGTCGGTTATTTTTGCTGCATACTTTTAGGAAATTTTTTTTTGTTAACATGTGTAAAGAATAGTAAATTTGTTGAAAGGGAAATTTATTATTAGGGTGCCTATCTGCAGGATGGAGATTTAGCTAGTGTCAGTTAAGAGTACTCTATCGGTGCTAAAGGACTAGCCGATCAGCATTGCGTTTTGGATGCTATAACAGTTCAGCGAAATATTGATTGCGACGATTCAACAGCCAAGTTATTATATAATATTTATGAATGGACTCCTAGACTGTACTGTCCTAAAGAAGGGCATCTGCAGTCTGTGGGAGTAACTTGAGTTTGTTAGTGTTATTTTGCGGAAGAGACATTGCCATCGAGGCAGCAAAGTAAATATTTCGGTATCGTATTGTAAGGGAGGAGCATTGTTCAGCGGATTTAAGAGAGCTCTGTTGTGGCTTATCTAACTACAACAAGGTGGGTTTCGAAGCCCCAGCAGAGATTAATGAATTGCACTCAATGTGGGATCGAGAGTAAAACTTGTTGATTACTGCCAGGGTTTTAGGTTAAGGAGGAATTCCCAGTTAATGGAATGACTGCTTAGCGACTAAGTTTCAGACATCAACAAAGATGGGGTGTGGTTTAGATTCTATTCCATTCAGTGCTACTTTAATTGACCTGGTGGAAATCAATACCCATTGCTTGGAGCTGAGCGAGAGTCGGGTGTCATACTCTGTTAAAAACTTTGGAGATATCTAGCTAGAACAACTGCAACAGTGCAAACTTTGACTCATATGCTTCGTTAGACATACAAAAAGGTCGTCAATTGATCCATTTTTGTCTAAAGCAATCTTGGTGTTGGGGTTGCCTATCATGCTAGAAGCAAGAACAAACCAAGTTGTTTTGCTCTTTGGCGTGACTAAAATGTTGTTGCGTTACAAAATTGGGCTACGGCAGAAATATTACGGCAAACTATTCTCATATTTCACTTTTTCGAATATTCATATGATTTTTGCGGTTAGTAGCCTCGACACCCGCACCTAATTATGACGAAAATTCATCATATATTAGGTACTAGCAAAAAACCCGCGTACATTGCAACGCCCTTAAATAAAAAAAGTTTATGTGTGCACTGTCCGCGGTAGGAAAATGTGAAAGAAACAGCAAATCTGGAAAATATGATTTTGGATACCTTTTATATGGTTAATTTCTATTGACAGCTTTTTTGACAGCTGTCATTAGTCAAAACCTGGTTTTGATATCATATTCGTATTCAGCGTTATCGAAAACCTCAGGATACCAAGTTTAACCTTGAACCGATGGAAATCAAGTGCCCAACGCTTGGTTGTACCTAAACAAATGAAAACCCATGTTAAATCCCATTTAAAATTCAACCTGCGTGGGGACGGTTATAATTTTGTTTTTCTCTTTTCGGTTAGCCGTTACACTGCCCCCTTCTTACTTAGTGTTCGTTCCGAACACAGCTTCCGTCCCGTTCTTACCGATCGAACTTTTTGGTTGCGATAGGTGGCATCGTTTAACCTCGTGATAGCAGTGGAGGGTCCTTCCCTTTTCTTTGTAATTTTGGCGATTTACCTTTAATTAGTCGAGGATTTTATAGGTACACTCGATCGCGTGACAAACTTCACTACAATAGGGGAAATGACCAAGACACACTATGTTCAATGTTCTTCCATTTGGAGCTAGGATGTGAAGATTCAGAATTCCCAACTCTTGAACAGCCTGCCTACAGCTGACAGTGAAATGACACTTATTTGCTAAAATTTGTCCGCCTTATTGGCCCCGAAATTTTAAATTTATTAGTTTTGATCATAAATTCGTAATTTGCTATCTTAAAAACTCCCAGATACCGATTTTCATTGGAATCGGAATACAATTGGCCAACTCATCGGCCATATTTGTGCGGCCATTTTGAATTTATAAGTTTTGATCATAAATTCGTTATTTACAACCTTAAAAATTCCTAGATACCCACTTTCATTGGAATCGAACCATAATTGGCAAATTCGTCGGCCATATTTGTGCGGCCATTTTGAATTTATAAGTTTTGATCATAAATTCGTTATTTGCAACCTTAAAAACCCCTAGATATCCGCTTTCATTGGAATCAGAATAGAATTGGAAAATTTCGTCAGCGGCCATTTTGAATTTATATGTTCGGATCATAAATTCGCTATTTGCTACCTAAAAGTCCCCAGATTGGCAAATTTGCGTGGCCATTTTGAATTTCAGTCATATTTCGGCGGCCATTTTGAATTTCGAAAATCGGGCTTCGAGGTGTTTCATGGGAGACCCCCACGGACCTTCGTGCAAAAGGCTCTGCGATGGCTGGTGCGCCCGCTATAGCGCACACATACATACATACATACGTACATACATACATACAGAAACTCTCTTTTATTAATATAGATATGAACATTATTAATTAGGAAAATCGATTAGGCAAATTTTAGTTAATCGATTACAAACTCAAAAGAGGGCCATCTGTCGGTCGTTAGATTGTTGTAAAAAGTTCGCTCGCGTTTTTGCAGTGTCGTATGGTATCAGCAGATTTTGATTTTACTTTTCCTTGAAAATTAATAAAAAATATTACTTGTTTCCCAATTAGCCGATTGAGAGACCGACAGGTGGGCAACAATGTACAAAGGAAATACAATTTTTTTAGTTTTCGTTCACTGACATTTTTCACTACACTACCACTTGTTATAAAGTGACGTATTTTAATGTGTGTCACCCTCTAAAGGCATTCGTCATAAATGACGAATTTTCGTCATAATTTGATTGCCGTGGGTCGAGACTATAAAAGGGTGAAAATTTGTATTTAGATCCCACCCAAGACCCCAGCCCGAAAGCCCACCCAAAACACAAGGTGCAACCCAGATCAAACCCCCACACCGGATCCCACATAATTGGAGTATATTCCTTATTATTTTTATTGAAAAGTATTCGCGACTCCACAAGATTCCACTCAAGACACCCCCAGCATGGAAGCCCACCCAAATCACACTCACCTCAAAGCTCCCACAAGATCCCACCACTACAAAGTTCAGCTAGTTCCACACAGGTGGCGCATCCCTTCAAACCAAGACACCAACCGCAAAAGCTTCAGCCAAACACGCAAACTAAAAGCTCGATTGCGCAATATTGTGAAACAGGTGGCCCAGAACCTCCATAGCCCTACTACTCATAAAACGGGACGCCTAAGTCAAATTGGACCTCCGGTCGGACTGTAGGGAACCCTACACCTAACCTAAGCTCTGCCAAATTGGTTGCGGCCTAAACGCGGTCATAGGTGACATACCTCTGGTACGCTGCTTGGTATTTTAATACCATGGTATAGATACTATATGTCAGTCCATAACTTTACGTGTGAATGGCTCTGGCTTATTTGCCTTTGTACTAGCAGTTAGTCATATGGTTCAGGTCATGGTGCAATGTTTAGTAGTAAGTATAGTTTGAATGTTAGATGAGCATAGGATAGGTTACTGATCTGGAGGTGCTCGAGTAGAGTCCGATAATCCTTACGTTTGAGCAGATTCCACAATCGAGTTAATATATTTATAAATCAAGTCGTAGGTCGTAGAGTACGTGAAAAGGAGGACTATTTGGGAATCAGCCGAGCGGGCTAGTTTTGTTTTGAGGGAGAATATTACCGTGCAGGCGGGATTGTGTGAAATTATAGTCGGTATGGTAATAGTGACACAATTTTGTGTAACCTGCTGCATCTACAGTTGCTCAACTGATGTCCAACCACGCTAAGATGGTTTTACAGTCGCTAGCACAGTTAAACAAGTTGTATTCGAGGCGGGGCTAAATATGAGCCTTCTACATTGTGTCTGAGGCTGTTCGCTGAAGGAACAGCTATTTGGTGATTTGGAATACATGGTCATTCCATCGCAGTCCCTTGGTTAATGTTATTTCTAGGATGTCAAGTTTTTTTCTTCGTCAATTGAGATAGAAAGAAGCTCGGTGCATGTTTTATTTCAGTATTTCTTTATGAGACCATTAAATTCGACAAGATTCTTGCATTTCCAGTCAAGAACTTGTTCGGTATTCCTGTCGATAGAGAAGGGCACGAGCCGACGATCAAAAGGTGTAAGAAGCAAACGCTCAAAAAAGTTCTTTAGAATTAAGCCGATACCAACAGCTTCGAGTTTAGTCAACAGGGTCATAAAAGGTTCGTCAAAAATCTTGGGAATATTTTAGTTAGAGACAGAAGAATGTCCTTAGTATATAGTCTAAGGCTTGGTTACACTCAAGATATTTCACAAGCTTTTTTATCGATTACTGTCCCATTTTGGAGAAAATAGAAGTGATCGGAGCTTTTGCGCAGTAGTTAGGTTGTTGAATTCATCTGAACTTGAGCTTGTTTCTAGAAATGTGGATACACTCTTGAAAAGTACAACTGTAAACAAAGATTTTGCAGGGTCATAGTCGAAGGAAAGGCTTTGGATTTGCTTTCTATTATCAACTATCCCTTATAAATGAAAGAAGGGACTGTAAGTAAAATTCTTCTTGATTTAAGTCCCCAAGGATTAGCGGAATTTCTTATTTTAATATACTCACGACGAAGAGACTCATGGGGTGAATGACTGTCTTGCTCTATACGGCTGCGTTCATACATTCTCTATTAAAGCATCTCAGTAGTAGAACTACAGGGTTCGGAGCAACTTGTTGGTTTGTGCCCTGGGTTAAGTTTTTTTGGGGTGTGGTGTTGGCCTCGGGTGTGAGTTTTATTCTGGACAACAACCTTTGTGGTGAGCTTTAATATTGAAGAGCTTTGATATTTAGGATTACAACCATTTGTCTTTGGACAAATCCCATAAGTTAAATACATATATATTAAAATTCAAGGTTTTTGAAATTTAAACGACCATATGTTGCTGCAGGTTAACTGATTTCTGACTTGGACTGTACGTAGACGCAATTGGAAATGTTTGTTTTGTTAGTTGTTCATTTTCAAATACTAACTACAATCAATTGTATAGGAAATGCGATATGCTGGTCAGCAAAATTTATAAAATTTTTATGTACGATTCGAATAGATTTATTTAAAATTTTTAATGTCTTTCTTTCATTTCATTAAAAAAATATTGTCTGAAAACAAACATTTATGCACTGGTATTCTAATTTTTTAGTGAACCAAGCTTAGTCATAAAAACTGGTCTCTGTGCAGATCTCTTTTTTGCTCTTAATCCATTTTCCTATTGACTCGTTTACAGATTGGAAAGTGCATTTAAAAAAACGATTCTATACAATCAAACAATGGATGAAATTGTATTTCCAGGAGATTTAGTACGTGTCGAGTGCACTACACTCGTGAAATTGATGACTGAATGGATTTTTCGCTTTTTTGCTTCGTCCTGAAAGTTCGAGTATTCATGGAATTGCTTTTTTTTCAAAACAAACACAAAACAAATTTTCAAACATTTTTCCCTTTGAAAATATTTTAACAAATGCAGAATCTAGAATGGATTTCTAATTTAAAATATTCGTTGATTGTTGGAATTTTTAGTTTTTTTCCCCCCCAAGTATAAATGAAACAATTTTTTTTAAATTATTTTAAAACTTTTTTCATGGTTTTGTTTTATGATGAAATTTTTTTGATTTATTTCAAATTGACGCTTAAAAATAATTTTTAATATTTTTTTTCTAATTAAAAATTAAATGTTTTCTATTAAACTTACGTTTTTGGCAATATTCGAACTTTAGCATATGCCTCCGGTAATGACCCGTGACCATATGAATCATCTCTGGGTGCCAAGTCATCCGCAGCCATTAGGGAAACCACAAGTTCACTTCTCTCACCATGATACCACACCTGAAGTTGAACTCTTCCGGATACTTGTTTTTCTCTCGCTATTTGTTCCTGCAGGTGTGATAATGAAGAAAAAAATTGATCGATTATTTGGCGGAAATTGGTATTAACTGTTGCTTATTTATGGTGAAGAGAGTCGTTGTTGAAAATTAAATTTTTCTGGTTTTTTTTTAAATTTGTGGCCGTGTTATAATAAAAATTTTGTATTTAAAAATAATAATAAATCCAAATTATTTTTTTATAAAAGAAATTAAGAAAATGAAAAGTGAAATTTAAGTAAATTCTATTTTATTACAAGCTCTAAAGAAAAAAAGATTTATGAATTTTATGATTGTCGTAAATATTTTTAAAGGTACACAATTTATTTAAATAATCAAAATTGAATAAGTTTAAAATTCTACGCAAATTTTTGATATAATTTTTTAATTAGGGCTTAAATTAATTGAAATTTTCTTCATGGCTTTTTAAAGTCTTAGTTAGAGGTATGTTCTAGGATCTTCCTTACAGACGAGAAATTGCTCCTATAAGCTGTTTCAAACAATGCCTTTGAACACCCAGACACGACCACCAAACAAAACCAACCATAAACCAATGTTATCCCTGTAAAAAGGGATGCAATCTTTGGCTTTTTCTGGGATCAATAATTTTCGTGGTTCTTCACATACCTAAACGGTTTTCCTTTAACAGACATTTAAATCTCGGATATACATACATAGGTAATTTTCTTTCGATTTGTTAAAACCTTTGACTGCCAGCCTACTTCGTCACCAATCCCATTTCACCACACAAATTTTCACCACCTTATTTTCAACACGTTTGGACAGAAGAGAACAGGCGACTTCCTATTTCACTGCAACTTTCGAAGAGACCAGACGTGCGACAAAGTTTTTAAGTTTTTTATGTTTTATTGTTAAAATTTAGCCTCGTTAATTTATGTAATTAATATAACAAATAAATTTATTCTAAAAACGTAACGGAACGTAGCTACCCAGAATTTGCCGTGACACGAGTTATATTGTTTGAAATAACCAAAGCTTGGGACATTGCCAATTTTAACATCAAAATTGCTTGTATCTTAAAAAGTAAAGGTCCCAACATAAAAATTCTGTGGACATTATTTATAGGAAATATTCCAGGCTTTCCAATTTAGGAAAAAAAAATTATTTTGGAGGCAAAGGTAGTTGAAGTTGAAATTTTTGTCAAAAAACCCAAAATTTTGACTTTGACGACTTATAACTCTGGAAGTTTGTCGCATCGACGCCCCACTTTCACAATAATAGATAGGTGGGACTTTTCTGCGAATACTTATTCATGGAAAGAGGTTGTAGGGTTATATGTAAAAAGGTAACAAAAAAATATCAACGTGTCCTAGCGGCTAAACCGTTACGTTACCATTTGCACCCTCCCTAAGTCTCCCCTAGCTGAAGTTGCCATCCCCAGAAAATGGTCAAAATTTTCTGCCACTAGTATTTAACGGTTATTTAGCCCTAACAGAACCTACACACGCAGCGGCAGAATTTTTTTTTCAATTTTAACCCATTTTTTACCCCCCAACCCCCATGGGTCTACTTCCCGATAAAAAGTCATAATATAAAAATGCTCGAAATTACTTGAAAAGCTTATATGACAGGCGGCAGAGAGTTCGGACGAGATGGTTTTTTCAAGCGTCAGGTCCCCTACTAGAGTATATGTAGAACTGTTTCAAACGCGGCCACATTCGTTTAAGGTACTCATCTACTTGGATTCAAAGAAATAGGCCCAAGGCATTAAGAAAGGCAAGAGTAAAGATTGGAAAAGTCATAAATCATAGTTACCTTTCGAGAAAATCATCGAATTGTGCTTTATTAATTTATTACTGAGAGCCAGAATTCACCATTCTACAGCAGTGGTGAGCCCCGCATAACCACAAATTTCGTATTATAATAACACAAGGGTGCAAGGGATAATACCAATATTTACGGGTTCCTTTTCGTCCCTTTATAAAAGTGTGCCGACAGCACGCAGTATTTTCAATCGGTCCTCCAACTATGTGCTAAGTGTAGCCAGTGCTGCTTGACTTCAGCGATTGAACTGATCTATTCAATATGCAAATTGACACGTACAATTTTTTTGTAAAGCAGTAGAGGTAAGAAGTAAGCAGTTTTTACGATCCTAGTTAGATGTAATGCCGAACAGCAAGGTCTGGAAGATAGTTGGGAGAATATTGAAGAAACTCTCAATGTCAACATGCAGTTTTACTCCAACCCGTTCCAAACAATACCACGGCTTCAGAACGCTGATTTTTGCGATCGAACAGAAGATGGCTTCTTCGATTATTGGGCTTATTGGCGATGAGAGGAGATAGGCTTCTGGAATTGGAGAACAAATTCAAGAAAGACGAAATATCGATAATTTCGAATATGGATGTCTTTCTCACATATGGATCTCTCGCTTCTACTTCTACTTCAATATAAAGCTTAATCTGAGCGTAAAGCTTACTTCAGAATTGTAAAGGCTTGCGTATTTGCAGGGATGACTTATAAAACCGACACACGAAATCATCTTATAACTGTAACCCCTGCAAACATTTAGATTCGGAAACGATTCGAGAACGACTTGCCAAAAGCGAAAGCTTGCTTCGAACTCGGACTCGTAAACGAATTCGAAGGCAATGAAAGCGGAGCTAGAGTTCGAATCGCTTACTCGTGCTGATAACGAATCGCATGCTCGTATCGATATCAAATCGCTTCTGCGCCCTGCATATTCATGTACACGCACACATTGACCGAAAATCACTCCGCCGAGCAAAACAAGTCAAAAACTCAAACTTTCCGAACAAATCTGTTGAGGAGAAACGAAGGCTTTGGGAGAAACAAATCAACCAGGAAAGCTTTCATGTTGCGTTTTGAATCTATTTCTCGTACCCTTCGCAAGCAGTTTTCGAATCGAGAATGGTCCGAGAAAGCGAGCCTCCGAGAAATTCTTTGCAGGGACCCAGAATGTCTGTAGTAATTCAATGGAAAAAGCTCTCAGATTTCACATTTGAATTATCTCGGATATCGAAATTTCGCACATGGAGAATGGGTTGTATAAGGGTTATTCTTCTTGATGTTTACGGCAATTATCGTTAAGTGCTGATATCCGAACTTTTTGCACTCTATATTTTTGATTTAATTCGGAATTATTATTAAAAGAAATGCTTAGTTTCTGATACTACTTCAAAAATTTCAAGTGTTTTTAATAATAAATAAAATTCTAGGACATTCTTATAGATTGCATACCGGAGCACACATAAAGGTTCGTAATTGAAAATTATATTTGTGAATGTCATTGCCAGCAAAATGTCAGAAAAAACAAACGCATTTGTTTTTCAATTTATCGATTAGTTTTCACTTAACTAAAGAATTGATTTTTCCAAGCGTTTCTCTAGTTGTTATTGCATGATGGATACCCGTACTGAGCTGCATGCAGCTAGTTTTCATATTAATAACTTCTGTCAAGGCCAGAGAATGATTTTGAACTTATGAATTGAATGTTAGTTTTTCCGATACACTACATTACATTATAAAACGATTAATAATAATTATTGATAATTACAGAAAAAAAACATTGTTTCACTATCTGAAGTAAATAGCTTTCTTAACTTTCTTGCGACTATTATGAGAATAAATCTTATCAAATTCCGAACTAACCTTGACCGAAGATTGATCGACATTTAATCACATGTTTTCATTTTTTGCAACCTTTTCACGGATCGTACACAGACTTCAACCATGGAGGTGAATCACGTTCATAAGCTTTTCAATTTTTTTTCAATATTAATTAATGAAATGTAAAGATAAGGTTTTGTAAAATTGAATACTCTTGAAAGAATCTCAACAGAGAGTCTTCAGCATCCGTTCTGATAAGAATTTATTAAGTACCAAAATAAAAATGTTGCGTATTTTTTTCTTTTGCGCATGCGCTCTAAGTGTTTTGGATTATGTTGAGTCGGGAGTTAATCGGAATCAAAATAAACTTTATTATGGTAAAAATAATTGATTCCGACATAAGGTTTAAAATTATTTGTAATTTTTAATTTTTGAAGATCCTTACGACACCTGCTTGGACACCGAATCAGGAAAGAAGATTTACATAGGAGACTTTATCAACAGATCTGATCGTTGTTTAAGAATTCAATGTTCTAGGGATCTGCGACTTTTAGAGATAAGGTGACAATTTCATACAGTATACTGTAAACAATTATATTACTAATCAGTTTCTATTTAGATGCCATGTGCCGAAATTAGGACCACACTGTTCCCAAATGCCAACAGATAATGGGATTGCATTTCCTCACTGTTGTCCACTTTATGAATGCCTGACAGTTTTGGATAATGGTGATTTCAAGGGACGAATTGTCTATGATCAATATGGAAATGAGTTATCTAATAGCTATACGCGAGTTATTCATGTGACAACTAGAGGCAAAAATTAAGTAGATTAAGTTGTGAAAATAGTGATGTATGATTTGTGATTAATTAAAATAGTTTTTTTTATAAAAAAAATTGTGTAGGTATATTTGGAAATGCGTTGTTTTTCCAGGAAAAAAAACTTCAGATAAAAGTTTCTGTGGCATAATATTTTTTATATAATTCAGGAGTATTTTAATGCGCTTCTAAATACATTTGTGGAATTAGATTTCTCAAAATATTGAAATAAAATTGCTAGGGAGTTGTTTCAAAGGCTGAAATGCCAAATGTGTTTAAGGCCGGCCATATACCAAAGCTGCAAATGTTTCATATGCAGCTATTCGTCACTTATTGCTTGGAGATTTATCTAGCAAAGCAAAGCGGCATGTCGCTAATAAGCATGTGAAGCTTTGGTTTATGGCCGGCCTAACATTGACATAAATCTTTACTTTTCAAACTACTAAACATCTTTTTGTAAAATGTTGAATATTGTCTGTTTTTTCACTGTCCATAGCTTCCATTTTCATGTGAATAAGTGGTTGAATAATTTAAAAGGTAAACTTGTAGTTCTTAGTATGTACTTTTGTTTTTCGTGCATCGAGAAATAGTTTCCAAAATCTCTTATAGAATATTTTAAAATGAAAGTAAGTTGTATAAAATATTTAACTCCTTAGTGTTGAGTGCAAAATTAAATATAGCACGGGTTTAAAGCTAAATTTAAATATCATAATTGGATTATGGCTGAAAGCACCGAGCTACCATCCCACAGGTACGCGGTTCGACTCTACGCAGCACCATGCCTGATCCGAATAATATAGTTTCGTCTCTCTTTACAGCAATTCCGTACTGTCCTTTGTATCATCCCCCATAAATATGCACAGACTAAACCGATGGACCTTTAGGCCAGTCAAATTAGATTTTTCGTACCAACCGAAATTCGGTAGAATTTGATGGACTACTTTCGACGCTCGTAGACCTCTGGGAACATTTCCAAAATGGCGGCAAAAAAAGGCCAAAAACAATTTTTCTCGTTTACAAAAAACTAGACTTTGTATGTACATATGTACAAAAACAAGGTTTATATAAAATTTGTAGAACTTTTTAATAATAAAAAAATGAGGGCAGTTTGATATCAATACATAAACCAATAAAGGAGTTATTACAAAAAAAATCTGCAAAATACAGTTTTCTTTGAAAAAAGAACCCTTGCCATGCTCTTTTCTAGGAACTATCTTAAAGAGAGGATGCCCTGCATGTTTTACAGAAAGATGGGGCGTGTAGCTTTAAAGCCTGCGGCTCCAAGGCAATCCGAAGTTAGGTACTTTCGACATATCTGCATTTGCGTGTCTTCGCCGCGAAAAACATTTCCTAAATAAATTACCAATAAGTTTGTATTGAAGTCTGTAATATTAATTCCGTTCAATGAAGGGTGATATTGAAGGTATGTAGAATATTTCTATGTGTTTTACCGTTATTAAATAATAATCCATGCTAATGTAAAAGAACGATCAAAAATCACGAAAAAAAAAAAATTTTTTAAAAACTTAATTGACCTTAAATTGCAAAAATAGTTTAACCCTCACTACCACCAGGGATAGTTTTAAGGTGATTTCGTAGGAAATACTTTATGAAATGAGAATTCGAAAGATTTGGGTGCCAAAACTTGCCAATTCATATTTTATACGATGTTAAAATTGGTGAAAAAGTACTAAAAAAGTACCAAATAAGGCCAATTTTAACTTTAAAATTGCTTATAACTGCAAAAGTAAAGGCCGTATCATAAAAATTGTCTGGACATTATTCATGGGAAATACTTCAAGCTTTCCAATTTTGGAAAAAAAAGTATAGGTTAACTATGTATTTTTTGGAGAAAAAGGTAGTTGAAGTTGAAATTTTAGTTAAAAAAACCAAAATTTTGACTTTGACGACTCATAACTCTGGAAGTTGGTAAGGTGAAACCGTCACTTTTACAGTTTTAGATAGGTAGGAGTATTCTGCGTATACTGATACCTTATTCACGAAAATAGGTTATATGGTTACACAAATGCAGGGTGATATGTAAAATTCTAACAAAAAAAACTTCAAAACTCCCTAGCGGCTAAACCGTTACGGATTCGTGATCAGCGGTGTGAAAAACCGCTGAAACCTAAATTTCGAATGTACGAGATAACTCAATATATTTTTGTCCACTTTTTTCCTTATCTAGCCCACTGTGGAACGGGCCATTTTGTCTTAAAAACCGTCAAACTGCGATCATTAATGACATATTGTTAAAATCCTTTGACAGGGAAGAAATTGTCTACAAGTCGATTGGCATGGTCTGTTATTCAGATGAAGCCGTTAACAGCTCGGCCGATATCACCCAGAGGTCAATTTTAACTACCAAACTTTTTTCTTAACTTTCTAAATTATTTACAATCAATCCTCTCCAATTCACTACCTACATAGCATAACGTTCCTCTTCCTCCTTTGACAATGTAAGACTAAAACAGGCGAGACTATGTCCTCACGACTTCATGTTCCACTCTTTCTGCAGAGACAGCGAACTCATTCTAGATTGGACTACAAGACTCGTGGACTCGTCGAATTTAATTCGTCCGAAACAATGTATAACCTTTTTTCCAGTAATACCTGCACCAACCGTTTCTTTTGTCAGTTTCACTAAAATTAGCCCTCTTCTTCTTGAATGGCACTACAGTCCTTGCAAGACTCGGCCCTCTTGAAGTCTCCTCTTCCAGTCGTCTCTACGTGTTCCTAGTTCTCTTCAATTCGTTATACGCAGTTTCCGTATATCTGCCAGCACGTCATCCATCCACCTGTTTCTTGGTCGTCCTACTCTTCTTCTTCCTGATGGTCTGCAATTAAAAGTCCTGGCTAGCATTCTATCTTCTGAAGCTCGTACAACGTGTCCGAGCCATCGCAGTCTATTCAGTCTTATGTATGTAGCTATATTTATTTCGTCATACATTTCTTGAAGTTCTTCGTTTGTCCTAATGCGCCATTCGTTCTGGTTAACCCTTACAGGACCAAATATTCTTCTTAAGATCTTCCTTTCGAAGATTTTAAGCTGATTTTCTGTTTGTTGGGTCAATGTCCAAGCCTCAGACCCGTAGCATAGAACTGGGCGGATTAATGTTTTATATAGTCTGACTTTGCATTGTCTTGAAATTTCTTTGTTTTTTAGGACCGGGACTAGTGCAAAATTGGTTTTATTTGCGGCCACGATGCGTCTATGGATGTCGTCCTTTATCTTATTTTCTGCAGTAAGCATTGTCCCTAAATAGATACAATTTTCTGCAATTTCCACACTATGATCGTCAAGGCTGATATTTCGCCCTAATGGTTGTCCTTGTTTTGATACGATCATATACTTTGTTTTTGTGTCATTTACTCGTAGGTTGAACTTTGAACTTTCTACAATTTTGGAAAAGGTTTCCTTAACATCTTCCGCTTGTGAAGATGCTATTTGCCCCATTAAGCAGTGTTTCCCTCATTATTGCTTCCAGAGCAATGTTAAAAAGTATTGGTGAGGTCGCAACTCCTTGTCGCAGACCCGATTCTTGAGGGAAGTTGATCGAGTTGCATCCTCGTATTCTCACTTGTGTTTTACAATCTTTGGTCGCCATTCTGCATAGGTCTGCATTTAGCCCTCTCCTGCCTGCAATTCTTCTTGCAATTTAATACAAACTGCAGCTCACTTTTTCGCGAACACTACGATATAAAAGTTCGTTTATAAATAGAACAATGCGAGTGTGGAACAATCTTCGAACAGTCAGTATTTTCGAAATCGTTCAAAATTCTAGATTTCAAACCCAGTCCCTTTTCTAATCTATCATATTCTCTTCTATCCATCAAGACGTTGCACCGTGGACCGAACGACATGGACTGGTAGTACAAAAAGTAACCTTGGGCTTATCACGCAAAATAAAAGTAGACGGTGTGGAGTCAATTATGCATTCATGCGAAATCAAGCAAGCAAGCATGCTAGTGGCCGAGATTTTTTCTTCAGTCAGTTGTCCTGGTTTTAATCTACAAGTTCTACCTTCAAGCCTGCCTTGAATACAACTCGTTCCTTGGCCATTTGTTACTGCATAGACAACTTGGTACCACCGCATGAATGTAACAGTTGTAGCAGAATTTTGCTGTCGATAGAACACCATAGCGACAGTTTTACTGGATTTAACGCCATCCTGCCTGCACAGCATTAATATTCCGGCAAGTCAAGACTAGCTCGCTTCCCCCTAGCGCTACCAGTCCTCATTTTCTCGCAAGTCTGGGGGCCTCGGTAGTCTAGTGAGTAAGGCGCCTGGCTACTATTGGCCTACCCTAAATGTGAAGTAAAGTGAAGTGAAGTTAGGTACCATTGCACATGAATGTATGAGAGTGACCAAAATGGAAGTGAAGTGGAAGTTTAATTTCGAAAAATTTCGAAAAGTTATTTAGAGAAGTAACCGTGCGGTAAAAACCGCACAAGAAGTAAACAAAAGTTAATAAAGTAAGGATATTCACTTGCTAAACGTTTTATTTTGGTTTATATGTAAATTTTGAAAGAAGTTACGCCTACTTCACTTCTACTGCACTTCTACGTTACTTTTCATTTAGGGTAGGCCTTATCTCAGAGGTCCCGGGTTCGAATCCCGGCAGAGCCCCACGGTCCTTCGCCTTTCCCACCTTCTTTCTTCTTCCCTCCTTACATTCCTCATTCCCCCTGTTATATTCTTCCGCTAGCACTGCCCCACTCCGTCAAGCACATGTCATCGGTTGGTTGATGGGATTCAACTCGTTCCAGGAGGCATAACACTCCAGCGAGTTGTTTCTCATTGCCCCGATGCCAGAGTCGCGATAGTAATGGTTGGGGTTAGGTGATTGTGGCAGTTCCTTCCTACTTCTCTCTTCCCCTTCACTATCTATCGACTAGAGCTTGTTGTTCGACATTGCACTCTATACGGAGAAAATAGATTGTCGACAGTACAAAGGGCTTTCCCTGAGCTCTAGTCTTCCACATAAAAAAAAGTCTAGAATTTCCTATAGAAATATAACAACTCGACTCTGGAACAATCCTCCACAATCAGTATTTCCGTACTCGTATACAAAATCTTAGAGTTCATAAAGTTCATAGTTATCTACAATACATGAGCACCCCCAATCCTATCCTATGGTTTTATATACTTCAACTGAACTTACTACTAGACCCAGTATTGCGCCATGATCCAAACAAACTAGTGTAGTGGTAGAGCAAAGGGTGCTTCCTAAACTTAGTTTTTTGCACGTAAAATAATTTCAATGCGATCAATTATTGAGAAAGGCTCTAAATTATAATCGCACTACTGCTTCTGATTGACGTTTTAATCTAAAGGCAAATACTAATGTTCAATGAATTTAGAATTGGATTTAAAGAAAAGATTAAACCTGCTTCTTGCATTAAGTCTCACAGCAAAACAAATTTCCAGTCTGTTGGACTCGAGTAGTGAAGAGCAATTCCTCCTTTCAGGAAGGCATTCGACAATTCCCTCGCAGGACGTAATGAGAGGAAAAAGGACTCGTTCGATATAGAGTTGGTCGAGATAAAGGAGCGGAAAGTGGTTGCCTTTTTTTTCTAAATACGAATGTAACAGAGGAGCTTCGTTAGTATTCTTCACAGACAGTTTATGATAATGGAAAATTTAATCATTTAAGAGACGCATCCTTCAGGAAATGCAGCAATGTAAGTTTATTTTAGAGAAATGGGTTTCAACAAACTATTCACTCAGGAGAAATGCAAAGTGAAAAGTGACACAAAATGAATGGCATAGAACCCAGCGCAAAAAAAACAGTAACACGGTAAAATTGCCCCATTAAAATACGTGACAAAAGAAAAGACATAAAGTCCAGTGGGTCCTTGAAGACAACAACTACAAATTCCATGATTATCATCTCCTTTTTTGCATATAGTTTCCCTAAGGATATGTCTCTTGTCGCATATAAAAGTGAGGAGCAGCTCGTTGGGTATATGCCCCTATGTTGAAGCACTCTTCGCTCTACACAAAAGTAATGGCTGACATGCATTGTTGCGCAACTAGACTGGGTCTAGGACATGCATTCACGAGGTAATATAATTATGTGAAGATGTGCATTTCTACAGCTGGCGTCGTCCTTTTTATGTGTCTTCCGTATTCGTCTCCGCAATGTCGAAACTGTTTTGCAATTCTATTTCCGCTTTTGAGAAAGTTAGTCGGAAGCTTTTGATGTTTATACTTAGCATTATTCTGTGCCTTTTACTGCTGCTACTGGTGTGGCAGTTTCGTCACTCTATAATCCTTTGCCGGAAATGATTCTTTAATTTCAGAAATGTGATGGAGTTTATGCCTGGAGGTAAATTTTCATAAATTAGAAATATGTGGATTTTGCTAATGCCGGAATACGTGATGTGTGTTAAATTTTCAACCTCCATTCGAGTGTGTGAATGGTTGAGTGAGAGCCGATCGATTATTTTTACTGGAAATTTTCATTTGCCGGCTTAGCAATGTGTTTGTATGGCTAATATTTATGGAATTAAATAAATCCAGGATTATTGATAGGCCATAGAAAATTGATTAATAAATTTTGAATACATACTCGTAGCTTAGAGGGACTTAAATTTTATCACCTGAGATTTTCAACTAATATCCTAATATCAGGTAAAGTGGCAGCACTTAATTCTTTACTGTTATACCAATAACAGTAATGGGTTTTTACAAATGTTAACTCAAACGACTTTTTTTTATTCTCATGTACGATTAGAGGCCAGAATCAGTCAAGACAATACTTATTTGGAGCATGTACTTGATTGGTATAGAAGAGGATAAAGGAACGAGATGGACAAACCGCTTTTAGAAATATGATCTAACAATGGTACAAGGAAGAGCACAACTCTGCATTTGATTTATGTGAAAGGAAAGTCTAAGCTCAGATGTCAGCCTTTATGGTTCCATTCCGTCATGTCCCGAGCAAAAATAAAAACTGGCCTTACAACGGGCGAACACCGGCCGCTTGACTTTTTAAGGGGCGTGTGATGGCCGTAGAGTTTTTAACCATTTTTAATGGGGGCACATACGGGCTCACCACGGCCAAATTTGATCAAAAAATTTAAATGGCCAAGTACTGTACTGTACGCACGGGCATACGACGGCAAATTTGAGCCAAAAAAAATTTGCACCGGTGTTCGCCCGTTGTAAGGCCATCTTTTATTTTTACTCGGGGTTGCATAGTCGAATTGTTCTAGTTATTCTAGAATTCCTAGACCGAAGTGTCTGTACTGCATTTTAGTACTGGACCAGAAGATTTTACTGTCAGCAGTGGAATTAATGAGCTCCTCTTAATCTATTGTGATTTGATTTTCCTGATGCTGGATTTATAGGAGTTTCTCAATTTGATGTAGTCACGTCAAGATGATTCCCTCAGAGAATGTCGTACTCTCTATAGGCGGCTCCTTTAGCTTTAATTGCATTCATACACTCCTGATTGCAAAATCCACGTGACCAAGGTTTTATGGATTTGCACAGGGCTGGCGCTTGGTTTTTTTGCGCCCGGTGCAGTAAACCATGTTGCGCACCATCCTGGGCTCCGAAAATCTATAGACCTATACACTCGAATCTCGAATAATAGAGGTCTCTATGTCGCTCACCAAGCCTTTTTATTTCAGGAGGTGGTGGTCACTGCACTGCATGTATTAGTTTCTAATGTAGACTTCTGGCTAGAATAAAGACCTTGGCAGCCTTCCTGAACATAGAAGGGGCTTTCAACAACTTCAGATTGCGCCCCATCCAACTGCGCCCGGTGCAAGTGCACCATTCGCACCTATGAAAGCGCCGCCCCTGGATTTGCAGGAATGAGGTGCCTAGGGACCGCACACGCCCTTACAATAGTGTGACTTAGCCCAGGACATGGTACAATAAAACAAGGTAGGCTCATAAGGAAAAGCTCTGTTTCCATCTTGAAAAGCTTTTACGCCTTTTACATTAGAAAAGATCTTAGTGAGTTCACGGGAAAGCTTTTTTCCTTTGTGATAAAAGATCTGAATGACGTCACGGAAACCTTATGAGCTTACCTTGTAATCAATGTGCCATTGTCCAGGCTACATAACATGGTTTGTATTCGGAAATACTGGTATCCAGCAATTACGTGAGCTTTTTGAGCTTTTTCTTAAAAACAAAAATACCGCGATATTTCAACGCTATAATTAAGAGAAAAATCGTAGGATTATATAAATATATTTTAGATAAAATCGGACCGGTAGAACAGGTGAGAAATCAAATTAATAAAACTGTCGAAAACCGGGTTTCAAGAAAAAGCTTTTCATGCAAAAAACTATCATACTTGAAAAAAGGGGTGGTTTGCAAACGAGTTTTTAAGGTATTAAAGCAAACCTTACATACATTTAACGAAAATGGGTTTGTAGAGCAACTCTTTGCGAATAAATAATGGTTTTCAAAATAACTGCAGGACCATCGTGGGCCTTGTTCAAAGTTTTTTCGGGAAACAGCTGATTTTACAATTTTTGCGATTTACGCGAAAAGTTATTCACCCCTATTGTGGTTGTCGAGTCGACTAGCAATCGACTCGACAATCTCTAGTCGAGGCGATTTTGATTTTGTATTGCGTAAGAGGATCGACTTGAACAAACAGCACTGCCATATAAAATCTGGGTTTAAGTGATGCTATTGTGAATTTTTATAATGTTGACATTTATAGAATCTGCTGAATTAGTTCAATTTTGAAATATTTATGAAACATTTTTTTTTTAAATATTTTTATTTACGAAAAGAAAATGATATCAACGGATTTGTCAATTTTATGCATTTATTTAGATTAAATAAACAAGCTTTTGCTGACTTGTTAAGAGAAATAGACTCTAAATTACATCCACCACAAAGGTTTTGTTTTCATATTTCTTTGACGTACTGTGGTGGCATATCTGGAAGGTCATCTCTTGTTAATGGTGTTTGGATCTCTTCAATCCTTATATTTGATAGATTTTCCTGAGGCGGAGTATTTTCATCAAGTACAGCGTTCCTCTGTCTTGGGCTTATTACGACATCAGAATCTGAAATCACTCCAAATTCACGGCCCGGTTGATTTACAGCACAATCTATATTCAGTAAATCGATAACGTCCTCCTCTAAAGGTGTAAAATAGTGCAATATATTTCTCCCGCCACCTGTCGCCTTCATTTCAGTTTTGTTTTCCATTTCCTTCTTTTTAATTTTATACTTGAAATCTGTCCAAACCTAATTAAAGGAGGGAATGAATTAAATCGAATTTTTGCTCATGCTGTCATACCTTATTCCAGCCATTGGCGTTCCTTGCTGGAGGGCCTAAGCAGTTAAGGTCCTACGTAATTTTTTCCCATCGCCTCTTCAATTCCAGCTTGAAATCCTTTCCGGATTTTGTATATGCTTTTGCAATGTCTGTGTTCTCCTTCATTATGTCCACCAATCTCTCGAACTGCTTTTTATTTGTTATCCCTTGCTTATTTTTACCTTTCATTTACTTAATTTACACAAAACAATTCACAAAAATTGACAGAAATTGAAAAAATCAACTTGAATTATAAGCAGGCGGGAAAACATAGTTATCGACTCTAAATGTCGATAAAATCGACAAATTATTCGCTTTATCGACATTCGCAATACCGATTCAGCCATCATTTTAAAATCGACTATCTACTCGACAATCACAATAGGGGCCATTATTATTTTTTAATGAGAAGCCACAATTTAAGCCCTCTACGATAATTATTACAGTCCCTATAATTAAATGTCAAAAATTTGCCATATTTTGCGGTTTTTAATTTTTTTTGCAAAAATCTGTTGACCGATTTCAATTGTCCAAAACTCATATTTTTCGCCTTTTTAAGCGCTATTTTGTACTATTTTTTGCTTTCGCACCTAAAACGTGAAAACCCCTGTTTTCGCTACTATTATTAACTTTTTCCCACCTGTTGTCCTGGACCGATTTGACCCAAAACACATTCATTGAACTGAATTTAAAAATTAGCCATCCAATGAAAAAATTTTCCCACAACGTCCACATGTCCACACAATTCTAAATATTTTACAATTCCAATATGAAATTTAATTTAAAATTTTAAAATTAAACTCTACAATTTGCATTTTCATACTATACTATATATCCCGAGTTATTAACCATTAATGAAAATCAAAGACCTTAATGCAAAATGGCAAATCCTAATGGTTCGTTTATCCTTTCATTATACAAATTCAGCACTCAGGATGCTCCCTGCAATTTACATTGTGGTCCTATAATGGAATAACGTCAAAAGCTCAGTCTGCTCGGAATTATGCCAGCAACTTTTGAATTTATCTGGACTAATGGAGTGATGCCACACATTCAGATTCAATTAAAGAGATGCACCTACGCATCACAGAAATAGCAGCTTCAGAGCATCTCCTACTATTGTTAGACTTACTGAAAAATATTTGACACGTGCACTTGCTTTATTTAAAACCATGTTTGTGTTCACAATGTAAATTCGGCTTTCACAATATCCGAGTGAGATTTGTTGGTGGTACGGCAAGAGATCATACATTATGCAGATATTAATATCCTATATTTCCAAGAACATAGAGCCTAGTAAAAGATTATTAAACAGTCAATCCACAGAACACGATATGCCCGGAGCAAAGCTCTTTAAGGGCTCCCACTTAATCTTTTACTAAATTGAGAAGAACTTCACCTGTGGAACTTACGTGCGGGCGGATTTTCGTATTCCTCTCATTTCATTTCGTTTTCGGCTTCTTACGGAGGAATGCTCTTATGTTTTTATACGAAAAATATATTCCAAATAATTTGATATCGGTTTATTTAGATTGATTTCTCAGAAAATGAGATTTACTATATATTATTTATGGATGTAAGAATTTCGGGTTTTATCTTACTAGAAGAATTATGTTTCGTAATATTGAGCGTATTAAGGGAATTATTAGGATGCCAACATTAATATCATTAAATATATAAACGTGCATTAACTTGAGATTAATAAAAGTTTGGGTTGTTTTTGATATTATATTTTTCATTATTGGGACGCCTACTGGGGAATGCCAAATTAAGTATGGATGTATTAATGGGCGTAGTAATGTTTTATATATTCTCACTTTACGTTTTCTTGAGAGAAAAATTAGACATAGGAAAAATTACTCTGAACCTGAATTTTGGTGCGAACCTTGATATTGTTGTTTTGATCAAATTGTGCCAAAGTCCCCATCGTAGTCCATGGAAATGGTACTTTAACATTGCAAAAATGCAGGACAAGATTTTTTTTTTGGATTGTGTAGAGGGTGGGGGATCGGTGTAAGTTTAAATTTGAGTTTTCGTGCTCGAGGCCCCCCCATTTGGCCGCCATCTTGGAAAAGGTGTGCAAATGGGTTTTCCACTATAACTCCGTAACAGTACATCTTACAGAAAATTTGTACGGACGTTTTTTGTTTAGAATTAATTATCTACAATTTATTATACAAGTTTTTTTGTCGTAAATTGAGTAATTAAGAAGTTATAAGCCATAGAACACAAAAATTAGTCACAATGTTTTCTTTTAAGGGCTATAACTTTTTTTCCTTCAATTTTAACAAAAAAAAAACAATAACACGTTTTTTTAGAGGGTTTCATAACGAATAATTTTCATTCATTTTTTTTTAATTTCATTCGCTACGAAGGGTCTTACAGCGCCCCGAAAGTATCAAAGTGACAGATTTTCTGAATAATTTTTTTACGATTTTACTTTTCCTCTCCCTAGAAATTCTTAATAACAGGTAGCAAGTAATAATAATGAATGAATGACTTTAAGTTTTAAGAAATGTCGATGTTTGAGTAATGGTCAATGGTCAGGGCCGGTGATTGGAGTTCAGCCCGAGTGGGTAGTTGGCCAGGTGGGGGATATATGTATGCAGTTGGCCCGGAGGGATATATATTAGAAAAGGACCTGGTCAAAAACGCAGAACTGCAGTCATTCTGCAGTATTCAGCAATTGGAAGTCTGTAGCTGAATATTGCAGAATGACTGCAGTTCTGCATTTATGACCAGGCCCAAAAAGGGGTAGATTTAAAAATAAAAAAAATTTTAACTTCGAAATAAAAGCGTTGAAACTCTTTATATTTATTAATTAAAAATATGAACAAAAACCCTTATTTGCGTAACGCAGACTGTTCTGCGGTTTGTATGGGCCGAAATAAACTTATTTAATAGACTTTCTAGATCAAGCTTATCAGTGATGACAGAATAAAGGTGTAATAGGGCTATCGAATTGAGCCGATCCTGCAGCATTGTTGTTCTCAAATAACTCTTAAATCGACATTCTTTCATTAGAACATGAAGATCCTGGCATTCTCCATGTTTCCAGTTGGAAAACCCATCATAAACCATGGCTTGTTTTTATTTAAGAGTATGTCAGTCAAAAGTGCTTATTAACTTTCGCTCACACGCTTCAGTGCAAACACAACAAATATATACCTTGATTATTTTTGTTTAGTTCAAGCCACGGATGCTTTTTGGCCCAGCTTTTAAAAGTTTTTAGCTCCTTTGCAGTCAGAGCGAGAAAAAAAGTATACTATTTTTGCTATTCATTCGTCCCTTGTAGCGCAATATACTCGTACTATCCCTCATGTGATTTTCAACGCATGGTTACGCTATATATATAAATACAAACGTGCACCTATATGCACCGGCATCTTTTGAACAGTAATAGATGACTATTTTTTACTGATAAGTATTTATGTACATATATGTAGTGTAGGTATTATAATACATGTGTAGGTATACCCCGTATTCGTATGAAGTCAAAGTCATATCAGTCTTGCATTGAATATCGTACCGCAATTACTAGAGCTATGAAGCCAATTCATAGGTTAGGCGACTGCAGCAGACGTTTGCTTCGCTTTTCCCTCCATAAGCTCTGTGACCCTACAGCTATAGCTATAGTATATATATATATATACTTTTTCAAACGAAATTCAACCCTTGCCCAATCATGCACCACTTATGTAAATATGTAATAATGTACACTTAGTAACAACCCAGTAGGAAAAATTGGGAGGGCTGTTCAGGGGAGCTTACTTTGAGCGCTGTTAAATGTGCTCCCGAGGGGGCATTACCGGAGCTTTCATAAATTTTATAGAACGAAGAAAATGAGCGATTATCTTGATGACCATAAAGGGTGGCATTAGCATACGCAATGGACCGGCTCTCGTTCGATACGAGGGACAAGCAGCTTTAAAAGTGGTTAGAATTTAGTTGGGGGACTGCAGCCACGCCAGATAAAATAAAATTTGTGTTTCAGTACGACAGTACCCCAAAGAGAAAAGCGAGCAATGCAAATTACAGCATGCGTAGCTTCGATTTGGGAAATGTTTATTTCCGAACCCGTCGCTGCGATGCTTGGAAATTTTTTAATTTACAGTTGCTTGATATTAAAACGCAAAAGTATAATAGTAGAAGAAAATTGTCATATGATAGTGATGTAGTTAGGAAGTTGGATTTTTTTTGTTTTTTTTCTTTACATATGTTAAGATAAAGCGAAAAAAAAATTTCTGCACAATCGGTCCTGTGCTGCACGAGAAAATTGCATAAATATCCATTTTTGATGCATTTTGAGTGCATTGCTACACTATTTTTTTAATTTCTCCAGTTTAGTTGGTCGTAGAACAATAAAAAAAATTGCAAAATACTCGTGAATGAATAGACTAACGATTGGCAGTTTTCGAAAAATTTTAAAATTGCCGCCATTTTATGCCAAATCATCGAACGGTAAAATATTTTTTTTTAAATTGAAGGTTTTTTATGTACTTTCTTGTGAGCATACGCAATACTTCGTTACTTTATTTAAAACTAGCATAAAACCCGCGTGCGTTGCAACGCCTTTAAATAAAAAAAGATTATGTGTGCACAGTCCGCGGTAGGAAAAAGATATAATAAAAAGAGAACAAATCTGCAAAATTGATTTTGGGTACTATAAAAATTTAGAGTTACCTATAAAAAATATGTCTTTTGTCAGCAACTATTACAGCCTTTTTTTAATTGAACTATATACAGTTCTTCCTCATATAAATCTGAAAACCTATTTCTACCGTTTCTACTGTTTAGGGGGAATTTAAGAAATTTCCCACTTTTCAGAATGTGGCAAACTTCACGGTGTAGTTTATAACCTTAAAATAATAATCAATTGCATAAAAATAGGAGTCGCCATATTTTTTTAACTCCATTTCATTAATTTCATTGGAAATATTGAATTTCTTTAAACTTCTTCTTTTCGTTTAGAATAATTTCGGTTTTATCAATGGTATCATTAAATGACAACTTCAAAAAACGCGTTTAATGATTAATTTAACCGAAAAGGTGAATAACATAACATTAAAATTTTGAAGACGCCATCTTTTGCAAAAAAATCGTAACTAATCTATTAAAAAAAATATGAGAACCTAATCTTACAACCGATTTTTTCATATGTAAACAAAAATATTCCCCCACCCACCCCCTCGCCCACGAAGTAAAAGTTATTAATAATTCCTTTTAGGGATTAAATATTAGAAATTTAAATAGCCTATAATTTAAGTTAGGTTATTTCCAAGATATTTGGAGAAAATTACTACAATCAGTGCAGGACTTTTTGAGTTTATCCCGGACAAACAGACGGAATGACAGGGGCTTCTGTTTTATTTATATAGATTTCTATTTTAGGACTTTGAAAAAACTAAACTATTTCAATTTTCAATTTTTTACTTTTTGCCAACTATGAAAGAAAAGGCAAAAAATTGAAAAATTTAGATTTTTTACTTTTTTCAAAGTCCAAAAATAAACATTTTAAATAAAGTAACGAAGTATTGCGTATGCTCACAAGAAAGTACATAAAAAACCTACAATTTAAAAAAAAATATTTTACCGTTTGATGATTTGGCATAAAATGGCGGCAATTTTAAAATTTTTCGAAAACTGCCAATTGTTGCCGTAAAAATCGAAATTTTTTTTCTAAATTTCAACCACGTATTTATAGCATCGAAGTACATATTTTCTCCAATTTTTATCAAAATCCGACCCTTTTCCCGTTATTTATTGCATCCTTAGTAAAATAAAACAAAATTTCATACATTTTGGTTTTTTGAGGTTAGGATTCATTTTTAAAGTCAGTGTCTTTGGGCCGGTTTAGACGGTGCGCTCCAGCGCATGTGTCTCACGAACGTTTGGTGATGAAGGGATAAATGGGGATGATGAGGGGTACCACCCCACTTCTCTCTTTATTCAGGAATTCAACGCTAAATTTAACTGAACAAGCATGTATCTTTGAGCTCTCAGGTCAAAATTTTTTTCCGTGTACTTTCGAAGTTCGAGTGGGTTTTTACCCACACAATACAAGATTTTGAACAGAAAATATTAAACATTAAAAATGTGGAGGCATGAGATGGTGAGGGATGGAGAGCAGTAGTCGAGGGGCGAGGCCAGATCAAGAAGAAGAAAATCGTCACCTTCGATCACAAATATCTGTTGTCCAATTACGAATTGCAGTTGAAATGTCTGATAATAATGAAGATGACCACTTTATGAAAAAAGCGTTATGTACAATACTTTTGTGAAGAAAGCAGCAGAAGCGTAGTGAATCATTCTAGCTATCTGTAATAAATTTGTTGTTATCAATAAATTATAACCAAAATGGGGATTTGAAACTTTCATGAAACAAATAAATTTTTTATACGGTGAAATTAAAACTTATTCAAATTTGATTAATATAAAGTTCTTCAATTTTCATCGATGATATTTTCAATGTATAATGTATGTAATCATAAAATGCACAAATCCTCTGAACGGCAAGCAAAAAAATGCACTTTTTGTTCTTTAAAAATAAACAAAATATGAATAAAAAAATAATTCTAGTACCCACAAAAAAAACGTTGTTCAAGCAAATAACTAAACTGCAAGCTTATCATGCAATTTCTGTTCTAATGAAACTTTTGTTATTTTTTTTATATGCAATTTATGTTGCAAATATTCAACGTGCATTATTTTATTTTTTTGGATTTTTTTAAAAAAAAAATTGTTAACAAATGTTTTTCACAATCGTTTAACAACATTCCGCATAAATTTCGGATTTTGTTATTTTCATTTATAAACAAATTTTATGAAATTTACGTACTAGGAATCATACAAAAGAATTTTTTTTTGGTTAAGTTTAAGAATTTTTTCGATTTGTTTTTTTTTATTTAGAAGTAGTTTTGTTTAAATTTAATTTAAGGGAATTTTTGTTTTGTTTTAAGAAATATACAATTTTAAATAATGTTAAAAATAGAAAATATTGCGGTTAACCACATTAAAATAAACAAGCATTTTTTTTGTTATATGTAGTATATAGATTGGAAATAAAATATTTTGTACAAAATATATATTTGTTTGTTGATAGTAATTTAATAATTAATAATAATAATAATAATAAGTAATAAAAGTAATAATTTTTAATATATATACATTCTTAAAAATAAATTTTTGTACAACACAACATCAATTTCGTTCCAAGAATTTTGTTTATTTATATATATGTATTGTATATATTTATATTTATATAAATATATAATCAAGTTTGCTGCATTCATAATGGTTGCAAAATTTTATAAAAAGAAAATAAATAAATAAAAATTTAATAAAGTTTTGGCAATATTTATAATTTTTCATTGATTTTTATTTAAGTTAATAAAAGTTTTGAAATTAATTATTGTACAAAAACTTGTAAATATAAAATGTAATTTAGAAATATTTAAATAAATATTGTCAAACTTGTTTATTAATGAAGAAATAAAATAATTAAAATTAATTATCATAACACAATTTCTTATGTATTTTTTTTTTTTTGGTTAAATTTTTACAATTATTAAACTTTCTTGCTATGCAAAGATATATATATATATATTTTTAATAAGACTTTGATATTATTATTATTTTTATACAGTATTTATACAAAGAAAAAAAAATTTGCTACAAAATGCTTTCAGCATAACTCGTGCCAGCTGGGAGTACAATAAAAAAAATTGACGTGCTGCAATCCCCACATAAAAGAAATATTCAAAATTAAAATATTTATATTAAATTAAAATACAAAAAATTTTGTTCATTTAAAAAATTATTTAAAAAAAATAATAATTAAAAAAAAATGTTTGTATTCTAAGAACTATATTAAGAACTTTTCTTGTTTAAAATATTAATTAATAAAAAAAATTAATAAAGAATAAAAATTACAAATACAGGATAATTAATTTTTTTTGTTGTTGTTTTAAATTTTCTACCTGTCTACTAAGAGTTTTTTATTTACTTATTTCTTGTTTTTATTTACAAAATATCAGATTTTTGTTTTTAAGTTAGAAAAAAAAATAAATATGGCGTAAAAATTGCCTAGAGACTTGTTAAGTTATTATTTAAGTAAAAAAAAATGCAATCATACAATGTGGCAAAAATTCCAAACTAGAGCTAAGCACAAATATTGGCCACGTATTAATTTTTTATTATATTTGTGTTAGTTTAATAAATTTCTATTATTCAAGTATTTACTTAAGAATTATTTATTTTATTAATTTGAGAGATAAAAAAAAACGAAAATGTTTCAAAGTACACTTTGTTTTTTTTGTACTTGATTTTGTATTTAATTAAATTAATTATTTTTGTTTTTTGGTTTACAAAAAAAAATTTGTTACAAAAATTATTACCCTTTTAAATATTTCGATCAGCTGTGTCCAGACATCCATTTAGTGAAAGCTATTTAAAATTATTAAAAGTGAAAGAGAAAAATAAAAGTGAAAAAATAAATTAAAAAAAATAAAGTTTAAAAATAATTTTTTTTTGTTTTAAACAAATTAAAAATAAATTTTTTGTAGTTAAAAAAACATAAAAATAAAAACCTTAATTTTAGAGGAGATTTTTTTTATTTATCTTTGCACTTTTTTATAATAATAATAATAATCATCATAATTCTATCCTACTTTTTTTTTCATATAAGTATATCACACGAATTTTTATCCTACACTAAATTTCTCTTTTAACAATGATTTCGTATGTTTATTATTTTTTTTGTTTTAATTTCTTCACTTGTTTTGTTTTTTTTTTAATGTAAATATTTATATACAAAAGATTTTTTTTTGTTTTTTTTAAAAGTTTTTATTAAAGATAGTTTCTGTTGCAAAAGATTGATTTTATTTTTGATGCGATATGCACTGAAGAGTTATATTCATCAATTAATTTATATTGTGTTTCTCGATGTAATTTTGTTTTTTTTTTTAATTTATTTATTTATTTTATATCGCATTTTTAGGAAGAAAGTTTTATTTTTATTATTTTTACACTTAACAGCAGCTATCTAAGTTATAGTTTTTTTTAAATATAGAAAAAATCAAAGGTAAACTCGAAATTAACATAATTTCCCATCTGACAAGAGTTATGAAGATAATTAATTTTCTGATTTAAAAATATATTTTTAAATTTGTTTTTTTTTGTAATCTTAAAAATATTACGTTTGGTTTTAAGAATTTTAATTTGTAAGTATGCATTTAATTTTAATAAAAATTAAAAACCAAAAATATTTTTTTCTTTTTTTCCAAAAAAGGCAGATTTTTATTGTTTGAGGATTGGGTACAAATTAAGTATATTCACCCTAGTTGTTTTATGTTTATTTATTATGTATTATTATTGAAACAGAAGAATTTCAAAAATTATTTTTTATGACGTCTTATAATATTTGTTTATGAGGTCATATAATTTTTTTATGACGCCCTATAATTTTTTTTATGACGTCCTATAATCTTTTATGACGGCATAAAGTGCAATGTCAATGTCAACGCGATTTCAATCAACGGTTGCTAGAGTCCTCTAAATTAGTGCAAATGCTTATACATATAAGTTTGACTTAACATTTTCTTCTACAATATACAAGGCTGGATATATGCCAACCAAATGGTACAGCATGATAATGATAACTTTTTTCATAAGAAATTATAAGACTTTAAAGACGCTTAACTACCCAACTATAAATCTAAGCAGGCTATACTAGAACGGGTTGGTTTGGTGGAATTTTACAGTGAAATTGGTGCACCATATCAAAAACTATTCCTTTTAAAAAGGGAATGAAAATGAGATCCCAACACATTTCAGCTTTCACATTTTATTCGAAAATTTACCATAATTTAAAATACAGAACATGCAGCATAAACCTGGCTCACCTGCATTCAATCAAAGAATTTGGAGCTTAAGGATATGTCTTGCTCTGGTCAATTAATTAGGGAAAAGCTTCGATGAAAACTATGAAAAAATTGAACAAAAATGAGAAATAAATAGTCATGACTTCGCTAAGGAACATCGCCAAACTGGCTCGTAAAGGTGAATTAAAAAATAATATGTATTTGAACGCCGGATGGCTTGACGGGAATGATGTATAGTATTGGCCGAATTTTTGTATGTAAATAGATGTGGAAGAGGAATGCAGTTAGCCCATTTACAAGATGTTGAAAGCCAGTAGATCACTTATACCAAGAATATACAAACGAATGCAGAGCTTACAAGCATCTAAACTGAGGGTTTGCACCTTATTTTGCATATTTAATAGCTAGGTTATAAAATGAATTCAAGTATGAGCATCTCTCAACTCTCTAAAAACGAACCAGTAACTATTCGCTGGTTTCCAGTTGAACCATTGTTTAGTCAACAAATACCAGTAAAATACGGTTGAACCAGTAAAATTCACATAATAAAGAGAAAAAAGCTTTTTTGTAACGCGAGTGTCATTTTCCCCAAGCAGGCCCCCATCTAAGTACTGAAATGCTGCTTGACCTCCTCGGTTTGTTGAGTTATGCTATATGAAACTCTTTACAGTCCTGAAGATAATTGCCTAGAAAATGAGTCACTATATATTTTCACTCTTTAAACCAGTCAAATTACAATTCACTGGTTGAACCAGTGAAATTTCTACTAATTCATGTTTAGAGAGAATGTTTTCTGGTTCAATCAGTAAACAGAAGCGAATGCACTGGTTTTCCAGTGAAATTATTGTTTACTGGATGAAGCAGCAAAATTTTCCCTGCTTCAGTTTTAGAGAGAACAAGTTTTTGAGAAGTGTGCACTATTTGCTATTTTTTTGACAATGAACTTTTGGATCTCAGGATCGAAACCGAAATTGACTTATAGAAAGGTGAAACGCATTTTATCGCCAGATAGTTTTATGCATTGACTACCTCGAAAAAGCCCAAACCAACCATCACTTTTTAGCCTATTAAAGGCGACAGTAGAACAGCGAAGCGCAAATTGACCAAAAACGATAACATTGAAGAAGTTTTTATGAAAGAGCGTTCCATTATTCGATAGGATTGAACTTCTACTACTCCGGTGACCAGAACATTTTCATGCAGGGTTACGCAGACGATATTGTCGTCGAGGTAACCAGTGAAACCAGAGATACCACATCAAAGCGCATATAGCATAAGCTTAATTTGTTCTCCAGCGCTAGCGTAGTACTTGGTTCAATCCTAAAAAACGGCACTGGTATCACTAAGTAGGAAAGAATATTGCGGGGATTGAGTAACTCCAGATGCCAAGCTTAAGGGGTTAGTCTACTGTTAAAATGCGAAAAATGAGCTTTTTTTAAACTGCTGTATAAAAAAAACGACAAAAGATAGCGACTTGAAATTTTATATGCTCGTTTATTAAACTTAAAAGTTTACATTTTTATTGTTAAAAAAAAATTAAAAAAAACAAAATGGCGGCCATCCCAGGCATTCACTGTAGCACTACCTGATGAAAATAAAAATATCGCGGGGTAAGATCCTGACAAAAATATAAATCTGTAATCACAACACAAAAAATATTCTATTAGTTTTAAGTACAATCAACGCCCCTGACCTCAATTTAGAGCAAAAAATAAATTTTTGGCGATTTGGCAGCACTTTTTCAAATAAAAACAAGACCAAAATCAACGCAGCTATGTGCAAATGTGTGCCAAATCACAAAAAAACTTATATTTTCGCCTAAAATGAGGTCAGGGGCGTTGATTGTACTTAAAACTAATAGAATATTTTTTGTGTTGTGATTACAGATTTATATTTTTGTCAGGATCTTACCCCGCGATATTTTTATTTTCATCAGGTAGTGCTACAGTGAATGCCTGGGGTGGCCGCCATTTTGTTTTTTTTAATTTTTTATAACAATAAAAATGTAAACTTTTAAGTTTAATAAACGAGCATATAAAATTTCAAGTCGCTATCTTTTGTCGTTTTTTTTATACAGCAGTTTAAAAAAAGCTCATTTTTCGCATTTTAACAGTAGACTAACCCCTTAAGAGATACCAAACTGAATCACATGGCCTCAGAATCGGGACCAGTTGCGAGAGGCCAGGTCCGGATTCCGGTTGTAGAGTCATCAAAAAAGAAGAAGATTCCATATGCTAAGCTCCATTAGAATGATCATATTCATAATCTGATTTGCAAAACGCGAAGATTTCTGTATTCCTATGACAAAGCTGGTGAATCTACATGGAGTGTAAAGCCGAAAGTTATGTATTGGATATAACATACACAATCATTAGAAAGCGTATGGTAATTTACGGGGATTTAAAATGGTGGCGCAGAACTATCGCTTAATAGGTTCATAACCAAATTGAGCCCGATTCACTTCAGTTGAGCAACTCTGTAGTTTCCAAAGCTACAGATGCGAGGATGTCTGCTTGCTAAACTTAAAAATGTCCGCTTGCTATGCTTTCATTTCTGCGGCAGAAATTCGACAACAACACTCTACGGATGAACTTGCCTTTGCCACCCAAATAAGCCTGCGGGTGGGAAAGTGGCCGATTGAATATTAGAATATTATTAGCCGCCATTTTGTTTTCGGAAAAAAATATTGTCAAATTCCAAATATAAAGCCTCGAAAAGCCCAAGAAACCAATTTTCGTGCGGGGAAACTAATATTAAAATATTTTTGTTCGCCATTTTGTTCTTTAAAAAATTTTGTCAAATTTTAAATCAGTGACCTCGAAAACCCTCAGACACCCATTTTCTTTAAAAAATTTGGATTTTTATCATTGATGGCCGCCATTTTGTTTTTTGAAAAATTGACAACGGATTCGTAATCAGGTACCTCTAAAACCGCGGGACACCAAATTTCAGGCTTATCTCAATTTCATTTTTTTTTGCCGGGGGTTTTTTGGCGTTTTAAACCGCTGTCATCCCCCAGACTACCCTTAACCTATTCTATCCATTTTCTATTCTTCGAGTTAAGTTTACTGCTAGACATTGCACCATGACGTGACAGACATGACGGACTGGTAGTATAAAGGGTGACACCTACTCTTAGGCGGCCATTACACGCAGGGGAGGTTTCAGAGGGGGGTAATTGGGTAATTACCCCCCTAAGAATTTTCGTTCGCTTATTTATTTTTATTCTTAAAAATTACCAATATTTCAAACAAACAAGTTAAATTATGGTGAATCTAGTCGGCGATCTATGAATTTTTCCAAAACTGCTGGAAGGGATCGACCCGAGCCGATTTTTGATCGAACATTTTGACATTATCTTGCATTGTTGTTGTTTTTCTGAAATTCCCTTTTGCTCGCAAAGAGAATGTCTTAAACAACAACAAAGACAGCATGTTGCCTGCAAGTTGTTCGCTCATGTAGAAGCTCATACGATTGCCAGCGGGAAATGGAGTGCTCCAATAGCGCTGTTTGAGTACTCCTTAAAAAGCTTACAGCGCTCCCGTTACGCTCCAGTTCCATATACTTTTAAACATTGCATGTCATTGCAAGATAGCATACGTTTTTATGCTTCTTCAAAAGTGTTCTAGGAGCATTATAAAAAAGCTTTTTAATAAGGAATTTTCATGGACGCCTGTGGATATGTGATCCGGGTATCGAAAAGCTTTTATTTTGTTTATCTTTTGAAATTGCCTTTTCCTTTCCAAGCGCGAGTGTGATTTTACCAAAGCAAGCCCCCAACTAAATTCTAACCACTTTTAAAGCTGCTTGTCCTTCGTATCGAACGAGAGCCGGTCCATTGAGTATGCTAATGCCACCCTTTATGGTGATCAAGATAATCGCTCATTTTTTTCGTTCTATAAAATTTATGAAAGCTCCGGTAATGCTCCCTCGGGAGCATATTTAGCAGCGCTCAAAGTAAGCTCCCCTGAACAGCGCTCCCAATTTTTCCCACTGGGTTTTTCTCCGAAGACAAAAGAGAATTGACGATTGCAGAGGACTCTGTCTGTCGTGTGTACGCTCGTGTGGAAACAGCCTATGTAAACAAAATGAAGTTAACTGCTCAAGCGCCGTAAGAGAAGTTATGACTTTCTTCCTTTTAGTAGGGGAGCTGGCACTCGAAGAAATCGTGTCGTCCCAACCACGGTATACAGAAACAAGGTAATGTAAAAGACTGTATATCGTAAGACGGCAACGTCACTCGGTGACCTCTTCCCATATAAAATCGAAGTTATTGTTGTTTTTTCTGCATTAGTGCTGACGTCACTCGGAGATCTTTTTCTACGATATTCGAAGCTGTCAGTCTCTTTTACATTACCTTGTTTCTGTATTGCGTGGTTCCAACCTTCTGCCGTTTGGTATATAAGCTTTTCCACTAATTTCAAGCATTTTTTATAATATGACATTTTTACGGGAAGTGGACCCACCCCGAGTTAGATGGTTCGGGGGGGGGGGGGGTGTTTAAAAAAGGGGCTAAAATAGAAAAAAAAATTGTGCTGCTGCTTATGTAGGTTCCATTAGGGCTAAATAACCGTTAAATACTAGTGGCAGACATTTTTGATCATGGTGGTGGGGGGTGGAGGGTGTGAAATGACAACTTCAGCTCGCGGTGGCTTGGGGAGGGTGCAAATGGTATTTATGGAATAAAAAAAGGATTTAAGTTTTTCTTTTTTTTAAATTACCCCACCTAAGCCAGTTGGCTGGAAACGCCCCTGATTGCACGTTCATGCAACCGGCAATCAATTCCACCAGTCATGATTAATGGAAATTAAAATATACGGAGGATTACGTCAGTCATCACCTTAGACGTTAGGTTTTCCGTCAGTCGTAGACAAAACTGTGGCAAAACTGTCAACATAACCTATCGTGTAATGGGCGCCTTAGACTTTCACGTAAAAACCCCAAAAGAAGAAGAAGGTGTCGATGAATAGCTGACTACCTTTGAAAGTATTTTCCATCGTTTTAGAGCTCTTCATTGTGAGTTAGTAGATTTCTACCACATATGTTTTGCGCTAAGTATAATGAATCGAACCATTCATTTCAAGTAAACATTTGAGTTAAATAAGGGGTGTCTTTTGCCAATATTTTTTTCTGGCCTTTCTGGATACGCATGGAATATTTCTTTAAATTCTAATTATTATTTTTCCCTATTAATTTGTTATGTTTTTGTTTACTGAAACCTTTAACCTTTTGAAATTTTATTTTTAAATTTTATTTGTGAACACTTGGAAACAAAATTGACGCCCTTAAAAATTCTTCAAGCATAATGATATTTGATTGTAAAAATATCAAACAATAATTAAAATATGCCTTTTTTGAGAAAGCAAAATGAAATAAATTAAACACAATAACAAAAACAGATTGAATCCAATTAGGGTTAATTATGTTCAGTATAGTATATTCTTAAGTAGTGTGAGTTTGAAAAGAAAAAAAAGGATGTTTTAAAACAATTTACGAAGTAAAATATAAATGCTTTCCTTTTTTATAAACACTTGACTACAAATTCACATTAAATAGTAAAATAATTATTTTGTTAAATTTGGTGGGATTAACATTTAATCTTATGATTTTTTTTCTTCTTTTTCTTTTGTTGTTGTTTTTTATGTATGTATAAAGTTTATGTAACACATTTTTGTTTTTATTATATATAATTAACGTCATTACAATTATTATTGTACTAATTTATATAACACCCATAAAAATATGTTATTACGTAATGTGGTGCTTTATCTCTTACTGTGTTTTCCTATTATGTACATCTTATGGCTACAGTAATAATAAACGGATTCCTTTTCGCAATTTGTCTATATAGCAATTTAATGACGTTCTGGATTTTTTTTATGTGTATATGTATTGTGTGTGTTTGTGTGTATGTTATAATGCCCTCATGACAATAATTACAAAAATGAAAGTGAATAAAATTAGGTTCTTTAGTTAATGATAGTAGTAGATTACGACTCAAGCATAAAACCTGTGATGTAAGTAAGTACCACCCACCAAATTTGGACTCACTAATTTTCATAGTCCTTTTTTATATTGGCAAACTGTTGAAATTGTGGGTGAATGAAAAGGAATGGGAAATTGCCGAATCTTTATTGTATAGGTGGTATATCCAGCTTGTAGTGGTTTTATATAGAATCTGAATGCTCTGGTAGTCCAATGTATGGCAGAATGTGATGCCATACAGGGGGACTATAAATATTTTCAGAATAATACACCACATAAAAAATTTATGTTGACAATATTGTTACAGGCTGTATGCTTTCTAGGGAGTAAGAGAATGTGCAACCCTCCTGAATGGATGGATATACGAGTATGACTATATATTGTTATTGCATCCATTACGTTGGCTTTTTTATAGTAAAGCTTTGTCGTCTTGTAAAATGTTACGAATACACCATATGGCGGCTGACAGGGTGTATTTTTTTTGGTATTGTTGTTGTTGTTGTTAATGTTGGGGGTGGCTATGGTTGGAAGGAGACTCATTAAGTCAAAGATACTTATGCCATATAATATAGCAAAATGCCCTATTGTTTGTAATTTACGTGACTGAATTGAATATTATTGGAAAATTGCTTGACTTTTATGCCAGCAATTACCATAAAATAGGCTACAGGTTGTGCGATTGTTGATGGTATGAGAGAGTCATTTTATATAATAATCAATTAAACAAAAACAAAGAAATATTCTTTTATAGAATACAAATTGTTTTTTGTTTTTTTTTGGTACATTTGGAGAAATATTTTATTATATAAAAAATATATGTTTAAGAAAAAGATTTGTACTAAAAATTTGTGATATTTTTTTAAAAATAAAAAAAATGTCAAATTTCATTTTTTCAGTTTGTAGAAACTATTTTGATTGTCATATTGTCCAAAAATTTAATTCTAGATTTTTATTTTTATTTTTTTTAATAATAATAATAATAAGTTCTTTTCTTGTTATCAATTATTTAATTGCGATAAGGAATGTTATCCACGTTTTTGTGTGTAACACTTAAATTTTTTTTTTTAGAACAACAAGTTTACAAAGTTATACACAATTTGAAGTTACTTAAATTTTAACATTTATTTTATTTATACAACAAAATGTACAGGGTGTTTTTAATAAGCAGTAGGAGAATTTCATATTCAAAACTTTAGCAATAATTTAATGAGAGGTTTTACCTGTTCAAAAATGAAGAATTAAGAGAATTAAAATTGGCTATATTTTGTTAGGCATTCCAGGTATCTTACAAAGAAGTAGTCATGTTCAAATCAAATATTTGGATTAAATTACAATTCAAATCGGGGGCAAAATTGAACCATCACTTCTTCGTGGTGTTCCGCGGATAAGAAATCGATAAGGAGGAAGATTTCCTCCAACTCCACGGTATCTCTAATGCTAATCTATTAATCTGGTGTGTAGATGGTGTGTATTTGATAAACTTGAGAAATGTATCTTAGTTTCTTGTTTCTCTTTTTCTTTTAGCTGATTTAATATATGTATGTAGGTATGTTATGAAGCACAAATAAAATAATTACTTTATATAACATCCATTTATTTTTTCTGAGAACAAATCTGGATTAAAATATTTTTTTATCAATGAACGAGGCTCTATTTGGCTGAAAGATATGTCTATTTACTTCTTTTTGTTTTTCGTTTTTGTCAGTAACTAAGGATCCTAGGTATATAAATTCATCACATATCTCTATAGTGTGATTGTCATTATGTAGGTTCACTTAAAGTCTTCTCCTGTTAGATCGAGGCCGTATCATGGCTTAGGTTTTGTCCTTATTTATGTGTAGTCACCTCCCTTACTCCATTTTTATATTTTTCTCATGTTTTTTTATCCTTACAAGAATTCTTGCATTATCTATGTCCTTTGAATATCCTAATATACTTGAATTGGTCTGGTAATAATAGTGTCAATTCTGTCAATATTTGTCGTCCTTCAGTTGGAGGCCCTGTGCATAAATTCAGCGGAGGTCCCAGAGAGTCCAAAACATTTTTCCTTCATAGGGGCCCATGGCCGCGACAAAATTATGGAGTTTAGTCGTCGATTCCCGTTTAAGCGTATATTCGTCGGTGTGTGTGGTGTACGGCCGTGTGATGCCCCCCACATGGCCGAGAACTATGTTTTAATCACGGTCGGTGTTCGCCCGTTGTAAGGGCATTTTTTATTTTTACTCGGGTTCACATGCGTAATTTTTATTGTCGCCTTTCATAAACATTAAACAATAAGCCATAAGCTAAACATGAACTCAATAAACAAATGATAAAATTCTATGTAGCCGCTGTGCGATTCGCAGTAGCATTTGTATTGTGTGCATCGTCATTGTCAGTCGCTCAATAACAGACAGAATTTTTCGTGTGGCAAATGGTACAATAATTATGGTATGGTATTATTGTACCATGATTTATGTGCCCCATCCAATGGAGGGCAACTGTTTCCGCCCTATGTCCCACGAGGGATTAAAGGAGCGTAAAGCAGAAGAAAGAAGAAAGAATTCAATTAAGTTAAAATGTAAATAATGAATTCAAATCATTTTTATTGCCAAAAATGAATTTTCTTCTATGTATCGAATCATGGTGGTCAGTCGAGTTACAAGTGGTCAGCCCTTGGATGGTCATTCTCGAAGCCTCTTTTATATTCGCCTAGCATCCTTTCTGGAGAGTTCTAACATGCCCCTAATAGAATTGTTGCTAGAATTTTGTAGCCAATAACGAGTTGCGCGATACCTCGGTATTTTTTTGTAGGATAGTTTTGTCAACCCTATGAACAAGCCTGTATGACGAATTTCTTCTACTGGTTCGGTAGGGGTTTTGCTTCCCTACTTTGACTAATAAGCTAATGTAGATGTTCTGAAAGCTCAATCAGTAGCTTCATCTTAGTACCGTCTATGCTTGGCTCCTTATTGTTTTTCTGTCCTTCAGGGTAGGTTCTGCTTCCAGCCCTGATAATAGTTCTATCTTCACTTCACGCTTCGATGTTACTAAGCCCGATGAGTTGAAGGTAACGATCCTTGAAGTATTCTCACTATATTGAAGCAATTTTCTTTAGATCTGTTTGGATATTTCCCCTGGCTTCTTTACTTATGCCAGTCTGGCTCGCTCGTTACTGTATTTTTTTATTCCGTGATTTATGCACTTCTTTTTTTCGGTCTTTAAAGTTTTAGGTTTGATAAGTTTCCGGTTCATTATAGTCTCTTTCTCGTTTTTACAAAAATTTTCATCCGATTTCCTGCTCAGATTGATTATACTTTAGTATTGAAAGAACGATTGCTTGAGTTTGACTAGATACCCTCATTACTGCTTTATAAATGTTTCTTCCATTTTTCATTAATACGTTCTTTCAGTTGGGAGTAGCTCTTCTCAATGTCTGCTAATTGTGTTTTGAAATATCAATGGTTTTAATTTTTGGTTTCCATTTTTTTGATTGACTCTGCCTCCTGGAGGTACCGTCCTATTACTTTAATTCAAGATGTTGCCTTTATAAGACCCGTCACTGTTCCTACATTTTTAATACTTGATGCACCTTTTCTCTCTTTGTCCACATGATCTAATTGATTTTTAGTGACTTCGTTTAGTGACTGCCAGATGAATTTGGAAATGTCACCATGTGAAATTGGAAATTTATGTATTTTTATGTATGTAACATAATATATGTAAAACTTTTCAACATATATCATGTTATCTATCGCTATAATCAATATAAAGCAGTGAATGACTCAGGAATAGGACAGCAATTTTTTTTGATAGAATAGTAACTGGTGACGGTGACGCTGACGAATAGAGAAGTGGCTTCTTTATAAAAGTCACAAGTCTTGAATTCAATAGGTAGAAAAAATAGAAACACTGTCATTCGAGGCGGAAGTAGATAGTGCATATATAGCCAGAAGCACTAAGGTAGAAAGAAATGAAATGAAGTTTTTGAAGATAATTTACATCCCATTTTATAAATTCAGCTCTCTGCCTCAAAAAAGCTTCCTAAACTCATGTTTTCCTACAATTATCGCTGCTTTCTTATTAAAAACACTCTGTACGACTAAATCTTAATGTTAATTTTTTTATAAGCGCTGGTATATTAAAATGGTTGCTTAATTATAAATATTTTTTTATTATAACAAAAAAGTATAAGGTTATGAATTATGCATATTTAAATTTTTTTATTTTGGATGAAAAAGATTCAGTACACAGAAATTATTGCAGATGCTAATTTTTTTTGTTGGAGGGTGGGGGGGGGGGATAATGTCTTTGAAACTCAATCTTCAGTGATCATTCGAATGAACATAACAGGACCGTCGCACCATTCCAAGACCCCTTATCTTAAGAAAATGTGTAATGACAGCCAGAGGAGGATACCCGACTGCTAGGATGATTTGTATAAAATATTACAGCCCGAGCCGCAGGAGGCCGCTGGAAGATTTTTCAACTCTTAAGAAACCCCTGCGTCTTGGAACCGTGGGAAGAGTATTTTCATGAATTTCTAAATCGTAAGCTAACCGAGCAGTTGGAGACTCCGCCAATATATGATGATAATGCTACGCTGCCGCCACCAAACTTAGAAGTAGTTAGCAGAACCATAAGCCGACTTAAAAACAGCAAGGCCTCGGGTGTAGATGGCATCCCCGCATAGATGGTTAAATATGAAGGCCCGACACTACACCAAGCGATTGATGAATTAATTGTGCAATTTTGGGAGCAGCAGGCTATGCCAGAAGGCTGGAAAAAAGGCATCCTCTGCCCGGTTACATAAAAAAGGAAATATGACTACGTGCACCAATTATCGCGGTATAACGTATAAGATATTTTCCACCATCCCACAAAAGAGAGTGTCCCCAAATGTTCGAAGCATCATAGGTCCAATACCCGTGGGGTTTCAGCCCAGGCAAATCAACAACTTATCAGATTTTCACCCTGAAGCAGGCGATGGAAAGTTGTCGTAGAGTTTCAAACCTCAATCTAACACCTCTTCATAAACTTTAAAGCCACCTATGGTAGGATAGTCCTTGTAGAAGTAGAATTGGGCATAGATTATGAGTAACCATCACCAGTCCAAACCATTCAATAGCCAATCAATGGACCCCGACAAGCGGACGGTCTGGCCTGCCTCCTTTTCGACCTGGTGTTGGAGAAAGTGATCCCATATTAGGTGGTGACAGCAAGAGGCACAAACCTTTACAAGTCTACCCAATTACTGGACACTGGACGACATCATTGGTAGAACATCAAGAGCAGTACAGGCACTGAAATGCTCTTTTGGCGATTTATAATAGTAATTAATACAGATGACGAGGTGTTATTGGAAATGAGGCAGTTCTTCATTTATGATTCTTTTTGCATTCAATTCGACACGATACTTACGGGACGGCCCCAAAGAAAAATAAGTTCAATTTGAGTTGTTGAGTTGAGTTGATTGAGTTCCATGATCGTCAAGACAGGATTTGGCCCGTGCTTGTCTTGCATTAACGAAGCCGTATGAGTAACGCAGACAGAGCTGGACTGGCCTACCAAGCTACCGGGAGTTTCCCGGTGGGCCGTGCCGAATGTTAAATCAAAAATGTTTCCTCTAAATAATTTTTTTTCAAAAAAATTAAATATTCCCACAAAACAAATAAAAAAAATTCAAATTTCAATCGTATCACAATTCCTTTAAAGAGCACAAATCTCGCGGTCTCCTACGAAATTGCCAATTAGTTTGTTGAAGACTGTTATTTTATAAGGATAGTGTGGAATTTAAAAAAAATGTAAAAAATTCAAAATGTCAACGAAACGACGAGAAAAAAGTAGTGAAAGTTGAAATTGTAGTTAAAAAAACCAAAATTTTGACTTTGACGACTCATAACTCTGGAAGTTGGTAGGGTTGGTAGTACCAAAACTGGTGCTTAAGGAATCCTGAGAGAAGCTAGTTCAAATAACGATATAGGACTGGTCAGACTTGACCGAAAAGGCCAATTTCTTTTTCAGTAAATGTAGGACGTGGAAAGCAATTCCCCATCCAAAAAGTGGTGATCTAAGGTCTGAAAAAAATAGTGATGTTGGAGATATCGTGCGGGTACAAAAATCACGTACGTCGTTTAAACAAAAAACGGCTCAACCGAATTTTATGAAAATCATTTTAGATCATGCTTTAGTTAATACGCATCGATCGGCACCTCAACGAAGACGATATCTTTTTTGGTTCGCCCAATATCGTGCAGGAAAAAATTACTACGGACGCACAAACACACCTACACATACGCACATAGTTCTTCTCATAATTATGCTTAAAGAAAAACTTTTGAAAGCAAAACATAACTTTACTTGATTGTTAAAACAAAATGTATTGAAATGGGCCGAAATTTTTGAATTTCCCGGTCCTAAATTCATTCTCAGTCCAGCCCTGAACGCAGAGTACCGTCATCAGCGAAGCTGTTACGTGCATTCGAAGGGAGTAGGTCATTTATAAAGATTAGAAATAGAGCAAGCCTCAGAATTGACTCCTAGGGGACCTCGGCCGAGATGGGGTGCGGTTAAGATTTGACTTCATCCAGTATTACCCCGGGTTTCCACTGGAAATAAAGTATTGCATGCAATTTCGAATTGCAATGAAATTGCTCGTCGAGATGCCCATATTATCTCTGAAATATTGCATGCAATTGCAATATGGGTATCTCGATGAGCAATTTCATTGCAATTCGAAATTGCATGCAATACTTTATTTCCAGTGGAGACCCGGGGTTACTTGAATTGAACTGCTGGAAAAAAACGCTCAATTCAGTTTTGTAGCTTTGAGCTTAGCTAACAGAGCACGCTGGTTTCTGGTTTCGAAAACATTGCGCTCTGTGAAATCTGCCCATCCAATTCCTGAATAATAATTTTAATTAATAAAAAATAAAATCTGACAAATATATTCATAAAAAAGCAACAATTTTAAACATATACCATGAAAAGTACACGCTTACATTTATACTTTTGATCCTAATTAATTTAGTAATATAAACGCTTTATTCGCAACTTTACTATTTACTTTTTAGTTATAGAAAATATGTTTCCCCCTTTTTTTTAGTTAATTTAATACTTTTTTTGTTTTAAATTTAAACATTATATAACACTACAGCAACATGTATAAAATAGAACACAAAGCAAAAATACTAAATATACATTATGTCAATCTCTACTACACACACCCGTACTTGAAATCACTTTTATGTCTTTTCATTTGTTCAATTTCACGACATTTTTAGACCAAACTATTAAAGACGATCGATCCTTCGTCCTTTTTGCACTTATAGTAAATGTTTATATTTGTATATATATGTATATGTTATGTCTGTTAGTGTAGATTGATTATTATTTCAAATATAGAAAATCTGATTTTTTTAAATGATATAAGTTTCAAAGGTAATAATTTTACAAATACAATATGTTTTTTTTTTAAATTTTTCCTTATAACATTATCACAGAGAGTATTTTTAATAGAAACTCCAAAAATATAATTTCAAATGTTAATTTAAGGATTTTTTTTTATAGGAAGAATTTTTACTTTTTTTTTAAATTTTTTAATTTGAATTCGAAATTTTGTTGACAAATTTTTGTTTTTTTTCGAATACCCCCAAAAAAAGTAAATCGATTTAATTTTTTTTTGTTGAAAATTTTCTTGTTATTGTGGGTGAAAAGAAAAGTCAAAATAAAAAAAAAACGAAATAATCTAAGACGTGAGCAGCATGCAAATAATTTATCTAGTTTTCGCTTCGCTTTATCGTTGGCATCTCTAAGAGTATTTTTTATTTCCCTAAAATCAAATATCGAAGTGATAAGGGCGGGATAAAATTAAGGAAAACGTGAGGTGGAAATTTATCGGTGGATGATGATGGTATGCTGGTGATTTAGTGACTAGGTTTGGATGGGTGCAGGAGCATGGTGGTGAATTTTAATTTTAATCCAAACCATCCTAGTCCTACTCTAGTGCAGGTTAACTTCTCCATAATATGTAATTTTCCGCCACTGTAATATCCGGGTCGGTTATGTGTGGGTTATGCTAATTAGGCGAATGTGGATGTCGAGGAGGTAGCAGTGCATATTATGGCTATTAGCACTCCTGTACTTCTATTTGTTGTGTGCGGTTTTAAGTGGTGCAATGGTTTTTCACTATATTCGGTGCCAGGAAAATTCTATTTATTCTATTCTATTCTATTTTTTTTACTGCATGGAATGGAACCCACATTTCATTTGCTTAAAAACTTGATCATGTTGGAGAGAAAATATTCAAGTGGTTTGTGCAAGGTTTATGATATTTTTGAATTTCTCTAACCAGAATATTATTTGATTAAAAAAACTGTGTTTGGAATGTTGATGCACCTGTTCGTTTTATCTACATAAATTACCAACAATACTCCGCCCATAGTTAGTATGTTATAAGCAGTTAAACTCTTCTAAAGCATAATTTGTTTTCATGGCGAGACTTTTCCTAAACTTTTTTTTTAAAAAAAATAGCGTAAAACGCTTTAATTACGAATTTGAAGCTAAAACCAATAAAATTACGTGTTTTGTTAATTTGTTGTTGTTGTTGTTTTTTTTCACCAAATCGGTTTAGGGTAAATGTTGGCTTTAGCTTACCTACTGACCCTGGATTTAATTTTTCCGGACCCCGGGTCATGATGCTGTGCAATATATTGAAAAACAGAACAATCAGCCTCACCATAGTGAGAAATTCATTGTCACTTTTCATATTGTAGACGGCGAGGAATTTAGTGACGTGAGAAATTTCAGTCATTCCAAAATTATTGTTATTGCGGTTGTCGAACTAGTGACGTTTTCTATCACCTATAAAAAATCAAGTGAGAAAAATTGTCACTAAATTAGCCGTTTGTAGATAAAAGTGACAGCAGCGACTGCCAGTACGTTACATCAGTACAATACGGTGTAACACCAGTACAATATAGGGTGATTTAATTAGCACAGTATTCTGGGTTCTATTTCGGAACACAGCCTTGAATTTTGCGCCATTAGTGTGGTAAAGTCCAGCCAACGCAAAAATACATCGTAACAGCAGAGAGTTCAAAGTTATTAAAAATGGAGCGCTAGACCGGTTCTATACATTCAATCTTTCATTGCTTTTTCTGACGTTCAATCTTGTCATAATTCTTTTTTAACTTCGTATTCGAGCGAAAGAGAAAGAAAACTTTAACTTCAGAACATTGAATGAAAAATTGAATGTCTAGAACCGGTCCTACATGAAAGAACAATGCGTTTCATTGTTGAGCAATATTTTAAATATAACGAAGGTTTGACAGATACAGCTAACAATTCTCGTACAAAATATGGTTGGAATAGTGATTTAACTTCATCAATTGTGAAGAGCTTAATTAAAAGGGAGAATGCATTAAATCGTGATTTTAAACATTCAAGCTGTCCTTCAATAATTCGTTCAACACAACACATCAAAACAGTTCGTAAGAGTGTTGCTGAGAGCCCAGTAGCATAAATTCGCTGTATTCAAAAATTTTACATTTAAAACGTGCAGAGGGTATACTCTCCCGAAAGATTTGCATATCCATGCCTACAAAGCTCAAACGGAAGCCTAATGACCACATACAGCGAATAGAGTTCGTTGAATGGATTATAGAGCAACAAGTGGATGCTGATTTTTTTTAACAAAATCATCTTCAGCGATGAAGCTCATTTTCATACCCTCGGTTGCTGTTTGACAGCCGTTTGTGTCAGTTAATGTCAGCGTTTATTAAAACCTGCAACTCTGCGATCATTTTTCGCCGTCGAAAAACGCCCTGCTGAATTTTAACAGGGACGTACCATCTTAGTTGATGACGAGCTTTCGGGACGGCCAAGAACTGCAATAACTACCGCCAACAACGAAAATATTCACCAAATGGTACTGAACGACCATGGAACCAAGATTCATATTTTATTCTCTTTTATTGTTCAAACTAAAGAACGCCTGAATGTCATGACAGACTGGTAATACAAAGGGTGATTCCAAAGCTTGGTTTTTCCACATAAAATAGATACTAGTCATCAAATGAATGAAGAATTGTACATGCGTAAGGTATCCGAGTGTTCCAAAAACGTATTTCAATGAGCATTTCCAAGGCCCTGTTGTAGTGGTTTAAGCGAAATGAGTAGGCTTGTTTTGCGTCGATTCATAAATGTAATTAAGACGTAGACCCACAACCACACTCCTGAGACGAAATAACTGTCAAAACAGTGGACTACAAAAAGTGAACCTGCTCCGAAACAGGCGAAAACGGTTATCAGATGTGAAGGTGATGGCAGCAGTTTACACCACATGATTTGACACAAGACGAGTCCTGGGTTCGATATTCAGCAATTCACACCACATGATTTTTCTTGTTAGTTCGCTTATGACAAACTCACATGATTTTTTGGAAGATAGAACAGTTTCTATTTTCTTATTATCAGTCATAAGGTTTTCGTGTGTGACAACAGCAGGCCTTGGCTTTTTTCGAGAAATTTTGTGTTTTTTTTAAATTCTTTTTTGAGAATTTGCTGTGTGACAACAGAAGGCCTTGGTTTTTTCGATAATGAGGAAAATTCCACTGTATTTCAAATTGGTCAGCAACTTCTTTCCCTTGTTCCTTACAACTGGGCATCTATGGATGGCCCTATCTAAACTAGTATTGCTTCAGCAGCAGTAGAACCAGGTTTTTAGGAGAGAGGTATAGAAAGAGCAAGAGGGAACCGTAGTAACCTGTGCACGAGAAAATTTTTGCGTGAAAACTCAACACTACACAAATCGCCTTCGCCTACTTTGCTTAATCGCGGGTAGCAAGTTAATTATCGACACGCACACAGATATCTCCGTGTAAAGCCAAGAAATTTACTCGCGATGAAAAATTTCCAGTGTAGACTAGATTAACTTCCAAAAACGGTTTCGCTGCTGCTGAATGAATACTATAGATACCCACAATGGGAATAACTATTTTGCTCGAAGGTGTTCCAATATGCCACAAAGTTACCTTTAAGTAATCATCTTTCAAAGATGTGTAAATTGCGTTCCACGTTTCAGGTATAATTATAGAGATCGATGGAATTGAAATTCTGAAGTTGAATGATAAATCACTATATTGAGTAATTAAAAAAACTTATGTAAAAGAATAACAATGTTGTAAGTTGTTCTTAGGAACCTTGTTGAAGCAGGTATCGATTCACGTAAAGAGTATCTTATTTTTCAATTAAAGGTGTTACTAGATTCAATAAAGTTTTGTAAGTATCTGCCTTTATTCTGGTATAATTTTGAAATGAAGGTACATCTTCAATACGAATTTCGTTCATAAAAAGGTGGGAAACGTCCCGAACAGTTCCTCTTTTCAGGAGCCAATTCCTAGCCCACATGTTTCTCAGTTTTTTCGCCTTTTTTTCTTTTTTAGTTTCAAAACTGACTAAATATTCATAGTGTGTAATCAAATCATAATATTATCCCTGGATTCGATCCCGATTTTAATTTTAAATTATTTATGTCTCTTCTAACTCTGTAGTTAAGTCACTGACAAAAGCACAACAATCTAAACAAGAATCGGAGCTGTCATATGATAAATCTTATCAGTCAGAAAATCACGGACAAAATCATGGGCGAAAGCTTTTGACAAAATCATGTGATGTAAAAAGCTCTTTATGGAATACTGTTCCTCGACTATCGTGAAAAAGTTAAATCAATAACCTGCGAATACTATGCTTCATTACTTGACGAACTGGAGGCAGAGGATACAAAAATTCGGTTGCTTTTAAACTTGTACTGTCTCATCAAGACCCTGCAAACATTTAGATTCAGAAACTATTCGAGAACGACTTACCAAAAGCGAAAGCTTGCTCAGACTCGTGAACGACTCGCAAACGAATTCGAAGGGAATAAAAGCGGAGCAAGATATCGAAACCAATTAACTAGGAAAGCTTTTATGGTGCGTTTTGAAACTTATCTCGTACCGTTCGCAAGCAGTTTTCAGATTGAGAAAGGTCCGAGAAAGCGAGCCTCCTAGAAATTGTTTGCAGGGACATTTCATGTGGTCGCACTTAGGCATAGGTACAAAATTCAAAAAATTATACCCACAGTATATTTACTAGATTCTGCACCCAGCGTCTTTTTCGGTTGCCTATGCTTGAAGCATGCGTAAATGCCTTTTTTAAGAGAGAGCAAGACGCCAGCTACTTCAGGGTGTGTGGTATGTTCCAGGCCGATGTATACGATTTGCCTCGTAGCTGGAGCTTGGTCTGAAGTGGCACCGTCCTGTTGGACCCGCATGTGCTGTAGGTCCAAATGATTCAAATCAGGAACAAAAAAGTTTTTGAACATGTCACGATAGCGATCACCAGCAACTCTTACAGCATTGCCTGAAATACGACCCTATGATGCCGCTGGTCTAAATAGCGCACCGTAAAGCAGGGTGTAATGGCCGTTGGTGTAACAATTGAGGATTTCCAATGCCCCAATAGCGGCTATTCTGTTTCTTAACAAACCCAGCCAAGTTGAAATGTGCCTTGTGACTCATATTTTGTCAAAAATATTGATCGTTTATACCGAGCTGAAAAAGCCGTTGTTAGATGCTCCGTAATAAACTGTTATAGACTACTACCGACAACTGTCAAATATGAACTTACAAATGAAAGCTAAACCAAAAGAGCGGCCAAAAAAATCAATACTCCAAGGTGTACCAGTTATCATTGATTTGTAGACGAGTGTACTTGAACTGGTTCAGCTCTTCGATCTCGAGGGCTAGTAATAGAGAACATGACTGACAGACTCAAAATAAAATGCCACTTTTGAAGCCTAGTCATAAAAAACCCACTTAATCAATGCCCTTCAAATATAAACTACGTAATCAAGTCAATATGACTAAATATTTTTAACAAGGACTAAAGACATGTGCACCAACATAACAAATTTTAATCAAACATTTCTTGCAGTAGCAACTTAAGAATATCACGAACTTTTCACTGTAATCTCACTTGTTTCATTTCATTGAGATGAATTATGGCGTTTCAGTTTTAAATCTTGACGTGAAAATGTGGAATAACTTTTGTATTATGGATCTGGAAAACTAGTTTAAAAGTATATTATGGATGCCCACTTCCTAATAGGTACTTTCGTTGTTTATATGTATCTTTATATTATGAAAAAAAATACTCCGGGTGAAGTTTGTGTAAAATCAATGCAATCCCAAAGAAATATTACTTAGAGAGTTTTTCTTGTTATTCTTTCTTCAGATAAGTCCTTCTAAAGTTATTTGATGGAAAGCTTAATATTGTTTCAATGGCATAATAAATTCAGGACTTTCTTCTAGGAAATATGAAGCATTTGGCCATAATATCGATCTTGATGGACGAAATTTCTATTATTAATAATTTAACAATCTTTTGTGTTTGAATGTTTGTTTGTGAACATGGTTAATGCACAAAACAAATAACTCCCAGCAGCTTAAGATACAGGCAAAAATACTCTCAATTTTCAATATTGGGATTGCATAATTTCAAAATTATTTTTCACTGTTAATAATTATTTTTCTATATATTTAATTTTTTGTAAACTAATAAAGATCATGCAGACTTTTATAAGCATATTTCAAGAACTCTTTCATTTAGTACTTCCTTTCTGTACCTGTATCCCTAGCAATGTCTAAACTTGGTTTTTGAACCTTACTTTAAACCACGAGCGAGGTTCTTGAAGTCAACGGAAACAAACCATGTATCTACATATATGCCAATTTCCACTTGGATCACTATCTTGTTTTGACTAAATTAGCTCACAGAAAAATTGTGTGTCTAAAAATAAGACTCGAAATAACACAGCTAAGTAACGGTACCTACGGCTAGGTCATAAACATCATCGAGGGAAACATTTAACCGAGGGTCAAATATTACCTTTACCCACAATCAGTGGTTTGTTTCAAATGCTTCCCACTGAGACGAAATTACGTGATTTCGGCTATTTTCGTGATTTCGCCCAAAATCAATTTCAAAATCCTGTGATTTATCATGTATTCTGATGATTACAAAAAAATCTCAAACCTCGTAATTTTGGCAAAATTACGAACAAAATAATGTGGAAAGCCAATGCTCACACCTGAAAATAGAATTTAGCCCAATTCAACACGTCACTGTGAATGCTGAAATTGTCAATTGGAGGTTTTAATAACGGATTTGAGTTTCTATTTCCATTTTACATTCTTCAAAATGGAAAAACCCAGGAAATATAAAAGAAAGAAGCTATGGGCTTTCCTAGAGTTGAATTGCTAGTTGAAATTTGGTTGAAAAAATTGAATACTTCCGTGGTGCCAGAAAAAAAGCCAAACGAAATCATTTCAATTCAGTGCGAATGGTTTTACATAATTTCGAAATCACTTTCCAAAATCACGTAATTTTGGCTCAGTGCGTATTAAACATCAAATACTATAATACCCCGGCTTCATTTCGAGCAAATTGGTGAACTGAACTTTAAAATAACCTCAGTTCGCATACAATTTCCACATATTCAACTGAGGATAAAACAGACCTCAGTTCGCCCAACTGGAATCGAACTGAAGTTTAACGTGAAAGCTCGCTCAAAAGGGAGTAATCAACTGGAATAATGGAATGCCTTTCCAGTGAGCTTTTGCCTTTCTAACTTCTGGCGAAAAAGCAACAACAATTTCAAGCACGAACTGGACTGGACATGAACTGGACTTTAGCCGGTGAAACCACTTATGTGGATAGAACTGAATATTATTGAACTGAAGTCGATGAAGCCGTGGCATAAGATGAGAATTTTTAGGCTTGGCAATTCTCTTTTCATATTTTGGAAAATCACTAGGATTTTGTATGGCTGCTTTTGCCCACGTTTTCGCATCTGGATATTTCGCTCCTATGAAAAACTTATTCTCAGTGAAAAGCTCACTCAAATATTGTTAGAAAAAAATTAAAGTTTCTTGCTATGGAAAATAAGAGCTTTCAGAGCCACCTACGAAACCATCTCTTCTCGTCTCAAACCATGGCATTGTTCTTGTAGTTTCAAAAAGGCTCTAAGATTTCGAAATATCTTGGGGATCGAGATTTTACACATTGTGAATGCGGTGTAAGGTTATCAAATTAGCAGTTATCGAATTGAGCATTTACAAGAGGTTAGGACTGCTCATACAGCTCAATAAATAAGTAAAAACTAAACCAAAAGCTGGAACGCACCAAAAATGGTTGCGAAACTTTCGTTTATAGTAACATATTTTTTCAAATATAGAGCAAGGAGGACGATAAAAAATTATGTTCACGGCAGGGTGATGGGTCACCAGCGAGATAGGGGAGCAACATTTAGTGTATTTAAATTTGTGCGTTCCGTGACTGTTTCGGACTGGTGGAAGTGCGATCATAACCTCCTCGTGGTGACCACTGGAAGCTGTCTTGAAAGGAATGGACTAATATGATCGGGCCTACCAAGCCAAGATGTAAAGTTATCGTGTCGAAGGCTGCATGACAGTGGGTAGTTTTTGGACTGTCGTTTAACGATATATTATGGAAACTGGGCGCACTCAGTTGTATAATGCCTTATCGCTTATCCTGATATGTAGACTTTTTCAGGATGGCCCTCCCACTTTACTCATGGGACTTTTCTGCTGGAGAAAGCCCAGGCAAGGAGGGGCAGGATGGAATGGAGGAGCCCCACGGAGCAGACCTGCGCTCCGCTTTCCTGAACTCCTTCCCTACAGACTGAAGGCAGGACTGCGGTAGGGAACCTGGGAAGCTTGAACAGTCAAGTGTAAGCGACATGCCACTAGGCAGGCGGCTGAACCTGTTCCAGCGGTCTGGCCTAAAAATATGGGGTGTAGGGGTGTAGTACCAAGCGAGTGGCCGCGTTACTTTTGGACCCAATTCCTCACTAAAAAATTGTTCACCGAAATTTCTATATTTCTACTATATTGCCATCATACTTGGGCACAAAAAATCAATCACATTTAAAAGGTTTTCTTTTTATAACAGATCTCTCTGCTTGCGTGCCGCAGAATCTCATTATATCTTTTCAATCTTTCTCACCAGAAACCGAGTAGGAAATAACTCTATGTTTACAATGAGAACTATTCTCCAAAAGGTGGAATTTTTTATCATTCAACATAATCCCCTGTCCAATCTTTGTACGATTGGACTATTTTCGTTGCCAAAAATAAGAAGAACTTTTTTGATTTAAATCATAAAATAGAGCTTTTCTATAAAGCAAGAACTTATTTTCCATGTGATTCAAATAACCGTTTGACAAAGTCTTCATAAAGTACAGGGGATATAATTTTATATGTAAAGTGAATTAAACAAAACCACCAAAATTTATGTGACACCTAATAAATTTGGAAATGCAGTTTGGAAATAGTATCTCATCTAATCGATGAAAAGATACGACGTCATCAAAGCTATTGCATGAAGCCAGATGACGTCACGAAAGCTCTTGACACTTGATAAAAAAAGCTTTGCACGAAGCTTAAAGCTCGTTATTAGTGGTTTTTGTATCGAATAAAATTATGATTTCTTTTGGTATTATTATTGTATTTGAATTTGTGAAAGATAGGGTGACATATCATTTATGAGAAGGATTAAACATAAAAATCGTTAAAAAATTCGGGAAATGGAAAATTTTGATTAAAGAAGATTGCACGGATAAATGATAAGTAGTTCAAAAACTCTTACGAAACAAGTCATTCCACATTTCACGTAAATCTTTGTTATTCTTTTGAGGAAACTGTTTGAAAATAATTTTTTTTTTCATAGATTCGTTGATATTTTCCACTAATAAATCAGTGTGCCCTATTTATTTACTAAATGGGTTTGTAATAGCTTCACTAATAAAAATATTTATATCAGTTCATTTTATTATGTTCTTATTTAAATCTCATTAATTAGTTTCTTCAGTATGATTTTAGATAGTTATTTTTTTTCTGGGTTTAATGTATTACACTATGATAAAGACAATTATAACAATACGTAGACGTAAATAATATATATAGATTATATATGTTATTACAAAACACTGACAAAATATTTAGAAAGAAACTTTTAAAATGAAAAACAACAATCGACTTTGTTTGCATATTTAAGTACACAATAAAAGTATAAAGAGAAAAACAGTGACACTTAAACCAAAATTACAAACGAAAATATATATTGTTTTTTTTTCTTATTTAATTAATTATTATTTATATTTTTTTTTTGGTTTTGGGCATTTAAAATTTTTAAAATTTTTGTTTTTCTTTGTTTTATAATAAAAATGCAGATGATTTATACCGGCGTTTTTGGCAATTTCCGTCTTGTTGGCGAAGATGGAGATTTATCTGTTGAATCGGGTTCTGTAAGCAAATTTTTAGTAAAATCATAAAAATAAAATGATATGAAATATTTTTTTTTATAAAATATGTTTAAATATTTTGTTTATTTAGATAAAAATGTTTATTAAGGTTATAAAAATTACTAAAATCACTTACCTGCTACTAAACCTAAACCAATTGGACCATCACCAGATTTTCTTGGACCACTTTGACTTCCACCACCACCAGGCGGTATACCATCCTCCAATAAATCACACATACGAAAATCTGTCGCATGTTCAACTAATAATTCTACAACGTCTCCAGTTCTATCCATAATAGAACATACTTCCTCGAAGCTCCTATCGATCAACGAAACTCCATTCCATTCCAGGATCTATAAATAAATAAATTGAATAAGCAAAAAAAAAACACGGAACATAACGAGAACAAGGACAACAGCAGCAGCCAAAAAAATAAATCTGATGCGATCCGAAAAAGATATTATCAGATGGAGTTCAATGGAGAGTCCCCTACATATTTATGTGGTACTGTTCGAAGCCCCAGGCAAGAAGAACCTATCGCAGCCATTCATAGCCAATATTTTAGGCACGCCATTATACAGTCCATTAGGCAAATCAGTGGAGCGCTCCTTGTACGTTGAAATTAATTTTCATCAACTGCTTGAATGACGCCCTAATTAAGAGGATTCCCTGATTTCGCATTAAAAACGAATAAAAATCAGTACAAGCACCAGACTAATGCTAATCAGTTGATTAATTCTGGAATTCCTATAGGAGGAGAAGAACAGGCTCTTCTGGTACCCACGCACTTTTGATTTTCGCTGAGGAGACGCCTTAAAGCTATTGTTTACTTGTGCACCTTGTCGAAGTAAGTAGGGATTAAATCGTTTTTATTCAATTGGAAATTAGAAAGAAAATTGCAAATTATCGGAGAGGTAATTTTAGATAATGGAGATTGTTTTTGGAGCATACAGCGTCATGATGTAAACCCGAACTTGTTACCTGAGATGAATTGATTTGTTAACATTATTCATTCACAATTGCCGTAAGCATTGGGCCACACATAAATAATGGTAGAAAGTGAAGTGGTGATTATCACCTTATCAATTAATCACACCATAGAAGTGGTGTTGAAACAGTATTTAAAAAAATCAATTAATATCATGATCATGAGAAAAATGGACATTTTGTGCGATTATATAAAATGGAAATTTCTCAATTTAACCAACCATCCATTAACGGAAGTGGTCAACTATGAGCGGAATACCAGGAATAACGCGTAGTATTGTAAATAGACAAGTGCCGTAATTATTTCGAATTAACAAAAGTAAAATCATAACTTCCGTGCCGGGGTCACCGCCAATTCCCCTAAAAGATAGGACACGCTAATATGATCGAGCTAGTAAGGATTGGCGCCAGGTTAATAACTTCACCCGTAAACTTTTGTTTTACGAAACTACATAGTAACAAGTCTCGGAGATCGGGTTAAACTACCACGACTACGACACCCTAACGGTTTAACTAGAAGCTGCAGCCTGTCATTGGAAATGCGGTGTGGAAATAGTACTCGAATTGATGAAAACAGACGACAACACAAAAGCTTTACATTCAATTGCTTGAAGCCATCACGAAAGCTCTTGACACTTGATAAGAAATGGTTTGCGCGAAGCTTAAAGCTCAACAATATTGGTATTTGTATCAAATTAAGTCGTGGAAAGGTATGTTAATATGATCGGGTTACTCCCTTCTTCGAAAGTTTGACTCGAGGCTAATAACTTCACTCGTCAACCATGACGGTAAAAACGTACCAAGGTGCAACTTTTCTGATGGGCTTAGTACCACCAATCTACTTTACATGGCAAAAAACATTTGGTCCCTCAATTAAGCAAGAGTTAGAACTCGCCCTTAGTGAGGATCATGTAAACAAAATGTCGGGCGTCGTAATTGTCACTTTTTTTGCGGACCCATCTTTGACAGAAGCCCAGAGGAGCGAAGAAACTACCAGGATTTTCTACCTTATGGCGCAACTTTTCACATACTGCAAAGACAAAGAAGATAACCTGATCGCCGATCCTAAAGACATCTTGGATTGATGGGAAGAACACTTCCATGAATTTCTAGATGATGAGTGGAGAAATTTGCGACTCAAACAATTTCTGATGAGGATTTTAGACCCTCTTCAGTAAATTAAGAAGAATTAAAGTAAATTAAGAAATCTTTGGAGGGGAGTCATTATATGAATACTGGAAAGGAGTCATCCTGAGCCCGGCTATTAAAAATTGATATGAAATTCGTCTAGGATTATTGTTAAGTACTGTGAATAAGATATTCTCAGTTATCTGATCTGGATAGCAAGATTACCTCACTTAAAATATTATAGTCCAACACCAACGTGACTTAATCCCAGGCACGATACGATTAGAGCGATCTGACAGAAAAGATATTCTAAGCACTGACCAGCGTACAACCATCATCAAACAGTCTTCACTTCAACCAAGCAGTGATCATAGCATGTTTTTTTATGTGAAAGACTAGCGCTCAGGGGTAATGTCCCTTTGTACTGTCGACGGTTCTCTGACGACAACACACGGTTTTTTTCCACCAGCGCCCCATCCAATACTACAGTGAAAGAAAGCTGACTTCGGTGATTCTTCCTCGCTTATTATGCTTAAAGGCGATAGCAGGAAAAAGGACAAAGAATGTTTGTAAAGAGGAAGACAGCATAGAAAGAAAGTTATCTAGGTCGGAAAATGAACAGGTGAAGGACAATGCCGCGAAGTGGATTCGAACCACGGACCTCTGTGGTAGTAGACGGGCGTCATCTAGGATACTGAGGCCGACCAATGTGATGCGATATCAAGAAGTACAATTCTCCACAAGCCAAAATGCTGGCTTACGCAGGCAACTTAGATATTATTGGAATGAAGTCAAAGACGTTTTCACCCAGAATAAGCGGGCGGTACTAAAAATGTGGTTGCACCTCAAAGGAAGCACAAACAAGAATTTAGAGACCACGCGAGACGACCTAACAATGCTGCTATCCGCTATTCCATGCTCATTAGGTATTGATGATTTCCGCCTGAAGAAGGATACTTCGATGGCCACATGGTTTAAATAAGAGGTAAGGACTACTTGACTATTTTTAGTCTCCTACGAAGGGTTATCGCCAAAGCTTTTCCTTGCTGGCCAGAGGAGGAACTGAGCCTATCCCGAAGTATACGATCATCATGTCCTCTACCAGAAGAAGGAAGCTTTAGAACTGAATCGGAAAAAGTAGGACGGAAAGATTGAAGATAATTCAAATAGTTTTTCTTAGGATGCTATTGGCAGCGGCAAACAAAGTTTAATCTGGAGTTTTAACAGGATACTTAGTATAGGCAAAGAGTTTCAAGATGAATCCTTGTTTGGAATCATATTCGCCTTGCCGGCTTTATACAACATCGACTGTTAATTCAATGTCTCTATCGATCTATGACTGGTAAAAGTGTCATTCTGAAGAATTTAAGGTTAATGGATCCAAAATCTAAGGAGGAACAATCGGAGCTGTGTTTATTGCCTTTAGCCAGAGGTATTTGCCACAGATACTTGCGCCGCCATATTTCCAAAGCGAAGAACGTACGGCAAGGCTACACAGACAGCTAAGCAGCGCTAAAAGCCATCAGTATATGCAGAGTAAAATCAAAACTTATGGATCAATTCTTTAAACGTTCTCGAATCCACGAATAGATTTGACCTATTGGAGAAGGAAATTAGCAGGCAAGTCTAACCAAAGAAATGCTTGCCCACCGCTTTTCGGTCAACACCTTAACAAAAGCATCCATGGATTTGGTGTGTCTGGTCAGGTTGGCTTGAGTGAGGTCAAAAATTCGTGTCGAATTCAATGCTTCCCAAATGAAGTATTGGTTTCTTTCCAAAAAAAACTGTAAAACTTCTCCAGCAGTCCCCGTGGACGGTGTAAAGCTAATGGCTGACCTATCCCTTAACATCACAAGCGTGACATTAAACAAGAATCTTTTTTCATGTAAAAGTCCAATCTTACGAGTGACTCTTTGCACTACTAGTCCGCCATGTCAAACTTGTCTTGTGCGATGTCTAGTATTAAGCTTGGTTCAAAGGGAGGAATAGAGGACGTGCTAGATTAATAGAGGGTACTAAAGGAGAAGGCCATGGACCTTGCTCCTAGATGTTGCAGGAGTTCACAACAAAGAAAAGAAATTTGCACCATTGTAACAAAAATCAAAACAACAAATTTTTGTAACAGGGTTTCGATTTTGCAAAGTCAATACATATCCTCAACTGCAGCCGGATGAGCCAGAAGTGCGACCGTCGGGTTTAGCTGGATACAGCCTCGTCGGAGTGTGCTGGCTTATGAAACAAGTGAATCTCTCTAACCAGGCAACAAAGTCTTCTACGTCGGTAGTACGGGTATACCAGGTGAACAAGGATGCGTATGGCGGACGACTGAAGCGGAATTTTGGTACACTATAATTAACCGGTTCAGCAGGCGAGATACCTTATCAGGGCTGGTCTTTTTGCGATGGAATGACCATATAATCCAAATTTGAGAAATTGCTCCTAAAGCCAGCTATCTTACATTCTGTCTCTCCGTGAATACATCTCCTTTATTTTTGGGGCAGATCCGAAAAGTTTCCTACCACTGCTAAATAAAATAAAAAGTCGGCGGTGACGCAATTTCCTGTAGCAACACCCCTGACAAAACTATATCGTTGTTATTATAGCAATTTCGTAGAAATCGTGTCATCGAAATGAGCATTTATCTCTATGTCAATCTTACCTTCGCAACGCTGGATTAGCTCATTCCCTCTGCTTATAGCTTCACTAGGAATAATAGGAATTCGTTTATAAACAGAACAACTCGACTGTAGAACAATCTTCTGCAGGGAGTATTTTCGAACTCCTACGAAATCCAAAAGTTCAAAGGCAAGATAAACCGCCATCTCCTCCAACATCTTGCTGACTACTCATAACCCCGACTTGTTCTATTCCTTGATGTAACCAACAACAGAACGGACTGGTAGTAAAAATTTTGAATTCTGAGGTGCGAACTACCATATAAAAAACACACTACTAATAATTGGTCAGACAATAGCTTCGAAAATTTTTTTCATTTCCTTTATATACAGTATTGGTAGCCTAATGAAATTACTTAATGCAATTTACGGTTTTAGTAGACCGAACCACCTCACACCCAACTTTATAGCGGTGCACCTTAAGAGGTAAAAATTTCCTGCTGGTTTCCCATCGTTAATGTTGCCAACCATTTATTTCAATTATTCATTATTTCCCGCGTGCATTTTAATAATGAAACATCATTGTCTTGGAAAAAAATTAATAAAAAAACCTTTTAAAATTTTTAAAAATGAAAACAAGTCTCCCCGTAAGCAGCAACAGTTTCGCCATTAAGGATTTATCCCAAGTTTTCCATAAAAAATTCCTTGGTTAAATGAAAAACAATGCAATATTAAAGCGCCAGAAATAAAGTGCTTAAACACCAACGGAATGAAGCAGTCCCCACAGCTCGTAGCTGAGCACGTTTTTAGCATCTGCCTCCTACTAAATGAGCTAATTTGGACCAGCAGAATGGTCTGGTTTCTATAGCCGTTGGCGCTGGGGTGGTTATTTAAGCGAACCCTTATTCAGGGTTGCGTTCATACAGCTTAAGATCTCTACGTATATACATAGATAATATATTGAGGAGCAGAGCCATAGTAAAAAGGAAAAATCCGTACGAAAGTGTTAATAATTACCTTATCGCCTTGTTGTAAGCCTCCCTTTTCTGCAGGACCTCCAGGCACTGTCCATACGATGTAGGCGAAGAGACGACCGTCTGCACCAGTCTTACCGCCAACTACCCGCATCCCAAATCCACGTGCTGAAAAGAATAAAGTGAAAGTCTGTTAGGTTACTGCACAAAGACACAAAAAGTTCGTCATCTTGTGACAAAGTGTTGCCCTCTAGGCATCAGAAGGATCAGCAGCAGCTACTGAGTGGCGGAAGGAGTTGATATCCTGTGTCCTGGAGAAAGTTTTGAATTTAAGTTCTGCGCTCAACAAGCAGCAAACACATATATTTAAATTTATGCTCAAGCAAGGGTGCAGTTCACAGGATCCAGTTTGGGAAAAAGTTATTTTTCAGAGTTCAAACGAGGGTTGTTGTTTCTGTGTATAATTTTAAACTAAACGAACTTCAACAGACCGAACCAAAAAGTTACCTGCAATCATGGCACCCAGAATTGATATCGCAAAATATCACATCCTCCCCGAAATGTGCTCATTCATTCATGCTCGTATATTTCTGAAATGTATTCGAGGTGCTTTGAACTGTACCCTCTCCTGAGCCCGGGGGAGGGGGGATAAAAATTTCCTGTGCCTTTTGCGTTCGACATAAAATATAATCTTAGTGATAAAAATCTACGGACGGGTATTTCCAATTTTCCCACCCCAAGGACACATCCTTTTGTACACAAAATATAATTTCGCTGAGGGTCTATGGCTTTGTAGTACGTGTGCAGCTCTACCTGTAGAGAAAATCAACAATCTCTCAAAAGAGTAAACTTTTGTCGGGGAAAATGCTTTTTTTTGTACCCTCGTTACCTTTGATGTTATGTTGTATTGTGTGTTGGGGCAATAAATGTGGGCTGACTTTAATAGAGATGGAAAAAATATATATTTTTTTGGTCAGCGGTTTTTTGTTTCTCGGGAGGTGGGGGAAAGTGTGTGTGTAGAGACCTTAAACCTTTTTACCTAAGTGCACCCTGGAAAGGTGAGTTGTGTGTTTAACAGATTATTTATATAGTATGGGCGGGGTATGTTCGTTTAATGTAGGTTCTTGAAACAAAAGGACAACGAGAATTTTCCTTACACCTGAGTATGAGTTTGATTAAAAGCTTAAAAAAGCAAAAATTTGTTCATAAAAAAGATGTTTTTTTTTCGAAAGGTCGAGAGAACGTATTAAAATTTTTATGGTCGATAATAATTTAATTTAGCACTGTGATTAGGGTTCGTAGCGTACTCAATAGACCGGCTCTCGTTCGATCAGGACCGTCAAGCAGCATTTCAGTACTTAGATGGGGGCCCGCTTGGTAAAACGACACTGGCGTTAGAAAAAAGCTCTTATTTACGAGAATTTCACTGGTTCAACCAGTGAAATTTCACTGTTTTCCCATTGGTTGACTAAGCAATGGTTCAACCAGTGAATTTTCTTTGGAAACCAGTGAGTAGTTACTGATTCGTTTTTAGAGAGTGTGGCCAAATGTATGCCTTCACGTACTGCAGCGATAAATAACACTTTCATGAATTGCCTTATAGCGAAGTAACTAAGAAATGCGAGATTCCGCCAATGTTTGGCCTGCTTCCATCATGCTTTGAAAAAGTTAGCGAAATCAAGCTAGAAGTTCTTGGATGCAGACGGAATCCCTACCCGGCTAGCATTTAAAGGGGGTGCAGATGGGGCCCCTATGAGGCAAGCCCCATTGCCTCATGGAGTCCGCGTGTGGATTGCCCTATAAGGCCCACTAGGGGTATCTAACGCTTTTCCCCATCTCGAGTGGAAAATAAAGGCTAAAAAATTCGAGACTTGTGGGGTAAATATGCGAGTAATAAATATATAGCTTGCGGCGGGGTGTTGAAAGATTTTTATTTTCAAGCAGGAGTATAGTTTTCCCAAGGGGTCCCCACACTGAGTAGTACTCACATCCAATGCTGCTTACCTCTGCAATCAAACGACCAGTATATCGAGTATGCTAAAGGCAGCTTTCAAGCCCATCAACATAATTGTCTGAAATATGAACAACAAAAATTAAAGCTTTATGAGTAAAATTAAAGCTTAAGCTTAAAGCTTTTTAAAAAGCTTTGTGAATACTTAGGCCCATTTTACACGATGATACACGAAACGCGTGTTCCCTACAGCCCTCTCTCTCCTCTCCCCTTCAAACTGAGCCAAGTTGCATGAAACTTTTTGTATCGTTTTTCATCGTGTAAAATGGGCCTTAAGGCAGATGTTAGGATTGCCCAATTCATTTGTAATGAGGTTTGCCTTATGGGGCCTTATGAGAAACTGATAGGGCATACCTCTGTTCAGATTCGCAGATTTTTTCTTTGTGTGGCGATCATGAGGAATCTAAGGGGAAACCCTCTTTCCACGTGGGGTCATTTGCCACGTGGGGTTCACAGGCTGCATGAGGCTTGCCCCCTTTAAATGCTAGCCGGGTACGGAGCTGTTGAAATATGTAGGGGTAATACTACACCAAGCGAATTATGGAGCTTTGGAGAAGAGGCATTCTATGCTCATTTCGATTGAAAAAAGTGGAAAAAAACGGATCGAAAATCGTGAATTTTTTCATTTTTTTTTTGAAAAATTGCACTTTTTTTTATTAAACTCAATTTTCTTCGTATTAGCACTTTTAGCATAAGACAAAAAAAATGAGATTTATCAAAAAAGTGGCATTTTTTCGAAAAAAAAATTACGAAAAAATACAAAAATTCACGATTCTCGATCCGTTTTTTTTTCCACTTTTTCTCAAGTTTAAAAAATTTTTCTTGTTCACCATAATAAAGTTATTTTTCACATTATAAAGTATAATTTCTGAAAATTTGATCAAATTTCACTTAAAATATCCGAAGTTATAATCAAAAAACCAAAATTTAGCAGTTTTTTCAGTTTTTATTTGTTTTTTGAGGCTATATGTGCAGATAAAAATTTCATATTGTAATCGCTGATAGCCATGTATCAAAACGAACAGCCTCAATTTTTTTTTCGCTCTCCTTGGACCTACAACTACCGAAATATACTCATCTATATTTAGAAAGAACGACCAAAATGGTAGATTTTTCACAAAATGGCGGATAACTTGCGTAGCGGCGGTTGCTAGAGGTAGAAAATGTCCATTTCGTATAGTATTCGATGTAACTAACATATTAATTTTGAGACTGGAAACAATTCATTTTTCACTAAAATTTGATGGTTGTCTGACTCCACTAAAAACGATAAAATAGGGCGATATTTAAAGTTTTCAGGCTCACAATCGAAATTGGAAAGAAACAATTGGAATTTTTGGTTATACTATAAAAAAATCAATATTTTTGGGTAATCCGATACTATTAGATTTGTATTTGACATAGTTCAAACTTTATACACACTAATTCAAGCGTTTAATTACCAAAAATTACAAAACTATTTTCTACAAAGGCATTATTTTTCGTAAACAACCTTAAATCAAGAGTGTATTGTGCCTTAGAATAGAACAGTAATTTACTAATTTCTAATTAGCAATAAAATTCAATTAGTTGATTGAAACTTGAAAAGGTTTCAATTTCACAATCAATCATTTTAATTAAATTATTAATCTATAAATATCGGTTTAACTGGATGAGTGAAAGGCCATAAAGTGAATAGTGAATAGTTTTCGAATATGTTAATATTTTCTCATGTCAGAATACAGAATACAGAATTTTGTTTGTTTGTAATGCACTTTATTCAATAATATCTACTTAAGCACTCAATTTTTACTCACTTTCAGGGTAATGCAAAATCATTAATTTCAGTTCATAAATGTTGGTGCAATTATTGATGAATATTAATACATAAAAATATCCAATTAAAAAATTAATATCCGGGAAATTAATAGGTATGTAATTAGCTTAAATCATTAATGTTTTACTTTGTATGAAGGTTCAGAATAGCCTTCCCTTGAAATTGAAGCACTTTTAGATGAGTTTAAAACAGTTGTTCGAAGCATTGTATTTTTGCCATATTGTATTGTTCTTCAATGGGTTTACAGCAAAATTCGAGTCTGGCCCTCATTCTGTTTTTTTCTACGTATCTCAGGTTCTTCTCCAGTGGAGTAAATGTCAATCTAGACAAAGTGATTCTGGTACCATATAATAGGAAAACGCACATAGCCGGGAGTAAAGCAACAGGTAAAGCTTGGCTTCTCCCGGTGCGTACACTTCACGTACAAAAAAAAGCGGGTGTCTGTATCACGGATACGGACAAATGACGTGAATACGTCTACAATGTTCTGAAAGAAATCGTTTTATTTTTTTATTGGTATCAAAAAGGTAGGAAATAAACAAATTGAAAAAACCTTGTTGATCAGTTCTGAACCGACTGCTTAGAGAGCTTCGGGATACACTATGTTCAATGTTCTTCCATTTGGGCCTAGGATGTGAAGATTTTCAGATTTTCCAACTCTTGAACAACCTACTTACAGCTGACCGGAAAATGACATTAATTTGGCAAAATTCGTCCGCCATATTGGCCTGCAAAAGTTGTGATCATAGATTCGTTATTTGCTACCTTAAAAACCCCCATATACCGATTTGTATTGGAATCGGAATACAATTGGCAAACTTGTCGGCAATAGTGGTGCGGCCATTTTGAATTTATAAGATTTGATCATAAATTCGTTATTTGCGACATTAAAACCCCTAGATACCCACTTTCATTGGAGTCGGAACCCAATTGACAATATTCGTCAGCTTAATTGGTCCCGCCATATAGAATCTAAAAGTTTTGATCATAAATTCGTTATTTGCTACCTAAAAAACCCCTAGATACAGATTTCGGCCATATTTGCGCGGCCATTTTGAATTTCGAAAATCTGGACTTCGAGCGCCATCATGGGAGACCTCCACGCACGTTCATTGGAATCGGAACACAATTGACAAAATACGTCCGCCATATTGGCGCGGCCATTTTGAATTTGGCAAATTGGCAAATTCAACCATATTTGGGCGGCCATTTTGAATTTTGGTCATATTTCGGCGACAATTTTAAATTTAATTTTGAAAGTAAACATTAAAATTCTTTGATTTATTCATCTACGTCATGGTATTTTTTTTTCGATATAAACAATAGTTTTTGAGCTGCAACTCAAAACTGTATGCCATAATTTCGTTATCATCAGTTTTTGTCATGGAGGAAGCAAACTTACAGATGTATTCACGTCAGAAACTCTGAAAGCCCCAGAATGGAAGCAAATTTCGTCAGAAAAACAACAATAAAATGGTGAAATTTATCTTCAAAATAGTACGTTAAATGTATTAGCATGTGGTACCTGACCTTCGCTCGGGTATAAGTTACACGGTGGGGGACGATATAGTGGTAGGGATTCGCTGGTGCACGTAGAAGGCGAGGGGTTAATTGTGTCTTTAAAGTTTTATTTAATTTATATTAAATTACCGTTGTCATATTGTGATTAAATATGGTTTAAGATGACGTTACACAGTTTATTGTACTATACTCGTCACACACTTTCATTCGATACTCATACCGAGTGGGTTGTAAAGATAAAAGGTAATCCGCAATTTTGTGTTGGCCGCCATTTTGAATTCTGAATGACGCTACTTAGCTAATTGTATTCTACTTGTCAAACCCTGTCATTTGATACCCATGTCGGGAGTCGGGGAGCACAATTACAAAATTCGGCCGCCATCTTGGAACCGCCATCTCGATTTTTTTACTAAATGGTCAGATTGCATTGTCACGCGAGCTAAATATATGTGCAAAATTTGAAGTTGATCGCAGGGGGTCAAAATCAAGTTTCAAGAATTGTTTACATATGTATGTACTACAAATAAAATACAAGTGAAGCTAATATAAAACGTGTAAAAGCTAAGCTTAGCTTGATATCTGGAAAGTTAAAAGTACACAATAAAATTCTTTGATCCTTCATCTACGTCATGGTATATTTTTTTACGATATAAAAAATAGTTTTTGAGCTGCAGCTCAAAACTGTATGCCATAATTTCGTTATCATCGGTTTTTTGTCATGGCAGTAAACTTACAGACGTATTCATGTCAAACCCCACTACTGGCGAGCTCGTTTCACTTGTGCATCGATTTTCTTTAAGTGGAATAAATCGAAAGGACCAGTGTACCTACATAACGAAAATCATCAAGTTCCCTTAAAATACATTCAACAATATATTTTGTGCATATTTTTCTTTTGGCTCAAATTTGCCGTCGAATGCCCGTGTGTACAGCTCAGTACTTGGCCATTTAAATCTTGTGCTGAAGTTTGGCTGTCGTAAGGCCGTATGTGCTCACATTAAAGTGGTTAAAAACTTTACGGCCATCATATGCCCCTTAAAAAGCCAAGCGGCCTGTGTTCGCCCGTTGTAACGCAATTTTTTTATTTTTACTCGGGGTTGAGGAGATTTATACCTATACAGTTCTCACATACTAGTTGTTCTCCTTTTTGTGCCGGCGACATATTACACCTCCCGTTCATTCTTTTTATGACGCCAGATAGATTCTATAAGCCTGGACCTACGAAAAGGACGTATTGCAAATTGAAGGCAGAAAGCAAAAATTAGAGTTGCAAGTCGTACAAGAACTGTAGCGCCATCCAGGGCCGTAGCTAGAAATTTAGTCCGGGGAAGGCGGGACATTTAGGGCCTTTGTACGGGGTTGTACGACCTATAGAAACCGAGATACAAGGAAAACACCGGAAAACTGCTATATTTCCGGCGGCCATGTTTTTTTTTGTGATTCCGAAATTGTTTTCTTAAAAAATCCCAAGGAAGCTGTGGACCAATTTTCAGCCATTTCCGAATTTTGTCTCCTTTCGTACGTTTTTTTTGCTAATTTCCCCAGACTAAGAAGGATATAACAGATTTCTGAATGTAAAACAATTTATTCTTTTAGTCCACCCAACGGCTACCCAAAACAACCACTCCTTTGACCCTTCAACCACCGACCATCTACCCCTCCTCTCCTACATCCCCTCAACCCCAACTGTCAGTTAAGTCAAAATGCAGAGTACTCACCTTTCAATTCATTCGCTTTTGATTTTTTGAAAAACCAACAATACTATGTTGGCCTTGTGCGAGTTTCATTCCGACGATTCGATTCGCTCGTAAACAAGCAAGGCCCTTTTACATCCCAAGCGCAAAGTGGAAACGCAAATTGGAGCTCTTTTATCGCACAGAAATTTGTATGTTTTTCTCTCTGTTGCACGAACGTGGATTCCAGACATAGAGAAAGCATTCAAATTTCTGTGCGATAAAAGAGCTCCAATTTGCGTTTCTACTTTGCGCTTGGGATGTAAAAGGGCCTTAATATCAAAAAATAGGGTTGGAGTTCTCTGGTTTTGGTAATTAAAATGTGAAAGGTATAGATTTTCGCGAATTACGAATTTGAAAATTTTGAATTTGGAGTTGTGGGCATATTGGAAATTTTAAAAATTAGGGAAACGGGAAAATTTCGATAATGCAAATATAGAAATTTGGAAAATTCTGCGAATTTTCAATTCGAAATTGGAACTTTTCCGAACTTTTTGACATTCACAATTATTCTAAAAATTCAAAATTTACGATATTGTTACTCAGAATTTCGGAGGGGGCCCGGGTCCTACGGGCCCTATATCTGGCTACGGCCCTGGCGCCATCTAAGAAGAAGAAGTGCTACATTTGTTGATGCACTAAAAGTCAGTTGAAATAGTTATGTCATTTGGTTTATTATGAAGTGCCATTTGCCTTATTTGAACATTGAAAATAAACAATTAATTCCAAAATTGAAGGTCAAATGTAATGTCAGCTCCTTTGCTTTTCTATATTTCTTTTTTTTTGCAATAATAACCCCAACTTTGTATTGATCAAGTGAATCTACTAGAAATATTCCTAGTCTGTTCCTACCTTTAATTGGCCAAAGCTTAACGATTGATTCAAATTCGAATCAACCTGAAACCCAATTTGTATGGGGAGGAGGGGTGGTATTCAATCGAGTCTGACAGAATCATCACCATGGAGCGATGTAATAAATAAAATCTCATTAAGCCTAATTTTGCAAAAACTCTTCATTCATTAATAATTCGAAGGCATCAAATATGAATTCGGATCAAAATAAAATCCCCGGCGGCTGGAAGAAGCAAAGGCAAAAAAAAGTGAAAAGGTAGGAAAAAAAGGGGAGCAAAAAAAAATTCAGAATGCGATAGGCAACGGTCGTAAATTAAAAAGGAGCCGGGTTCCTAAGAGCCCCAGCAGATAATTGTGCTGCGTCAGGACTCTGCTCTTAATCCAGAGCAGCATTTTCAGTGTATCCACGTAGATTAACCGTTCACTCCCAACCTTATCCCATTTTACACCTGCTTTCCGATGCCCAGGCTAAAGTCCCTATCTATGAGATCTAATCCAAATTTATCGATTAATCCCTAAATATACCCAAGCTGCTGCTAGCTTCCCTTCATATCCTGCCCACACAGAAATAGCACACACAAACATAATATCAACAGTTTGGGATGAACACTCTGTGCGAAAAAGATTCTAGTGGTGGAGCAGCGGCAGGAGGCACACGGGGGGTGGGTGGGAGAAAATGATTGCTTCGGTTGAATACCTGGATCTATCTGGCTGGATTGAAAGATGGATACCTTGTAGAGGTGGAAATGGCATGAAATGCCGGGTAACGTTATTCATAGGATCCTGAAATTCGAATTTACAATAGACCTCGAGCCTGCAATTCCTTCGTGTTCCTTATCTCCGTCTGGAAGCCAAAACTGATTCGTTTTTCGAAAGGATTCATCTTCGAAATAGAGAAAATTTTTGGTCCCTTTTTCCTGTTTGGAGCCACTAACAAATGGACTTTCTGTTCTACGTTAAGGTATCCTTCCAGCATCCCTTAAATGATGCCATTCTCTATAGATAGCTCTACATTACAGATTCTCGGGTATACATTTTATTTGTATGTGTGCATGTATGTACAAGCTCTGTGCCCTGGATGGCCGGTTCTGTTGTATAAGTACATGTGCGTACATTGGGTGGTAAAGTAACCTGATGTGGAACTACCCCCGTGATTTATGTATAAAAGGACCTGTTGATCTAACAAAAGCTTTTATCTTTGAGCTTTCATGACCCTAGATGAGCCTTGCTGAAGTAGAATGAGATTTGTATACACATCACTGGAAATGAGCACGGCCTATTTGGCTTACTGCTACAGGAACGAGGTCACCACATCAGGTTCGGATGCACTTTATTATGCATCGCATTAATTTTCTATCATCAATGGATTTTAGTTTTCTGACATTTGCTAATTTTGGGACGAGAAGTGCTAATCTGAGCTATATAAAGTTAAAAGGTTCATTTCAATGGAAGATTTTGCTTAATTGTTAATTAGTAGAACTGTGAGTTCAGTACATTGATTGTACTAGGACAAGAGTACTTCAAGTTAAGGGGCTATAAATAAGAGTGTAGCATAAATGCGAAAAGGTAAGGGTTTTTTGCGCTTATGGGGGGCACGTGTGTGACGGTAAAACCGTATTGATTTTGAATGATTCCGAACTTGTTACGATTTCATTTTTAGAATACCTTCGGACTTTCATGATTTATGGGAATGCGCAAAGAAGGGTCGAATGCGCGGGGGGAGGAGGGAATGTTCTATTCATAGCATCAACGACAGTATAATTTCGGTCTCGTTTATTCTAGCCATAAATACTTTTTACGGTGGTTATAGATTTGTCCTTCTTTTATTGTTAGTTATCATAAATGGAACGGTGCATATCAGCTGAGTGTAGATGGGCAAGAATGCGTTAGTGGCTTTCATATTGGAAGACGCTTTTAAGGATTGGGTTATTAATAGGACCAAGCAGCGGCGTATTTTAAGATTTGCCGCCCTGGGCCTATAATATTTGCCGCCCCATAAATTAGGTCATACAATAGAATAATCACCATTTATTAAATGCTGAGTTCTTAAACGTTAAATGTTCTTCGCGAATCCTGGAACGTAGGCAATTTTTTATTCTTTTTTAAAACAGAAAACGAAAGTTCTACACTGCGATAACAAGCAATTTTCCCAGGCTCAAGTTACCCAATACCTACTGAGATACGTGATGCTATTTTTCTGTATATGGTAATGCTCCCTTCAATTCCTCGTGTTTAAGAGATAGGTTGAGTTTTCTTAAATCCTTTTTTTAATGTGACGCCAAGAATTGTGTTAAAAGAACACATTCTTTTTGTAGACCTTCTGCAAGATCAAGGGTATAATTTTTGGAGTTTTATGGGGTTAACTCTAACTCCTCATCAGGCATTGTATCCAATTTGCATTAGATTGCAAAATTGGCAGTTACTGCGTCATATGAAGATTTGACCCTTCAGAACTAGGTATTCCATCAATTGGTTGCATATTGGTAAAAAGGTATTAATCTTTTGGTCACTATGGGCATTTTCGAGAATTCACCATAGCTACCGGTCGAACCAGAAATTAATCTACCATGTTCGAGAGTTGATTACTTACCATAAGTTACCACTCACCATGTTGGAATATTCACCGATAAGGTAACCAGAGCCTCAGAGTCTCACTACAGGGTGGTGGATGGATGGTGGATTAACTTCTGGTTCGACCGGTAGCTACCATGGTGAATTCTCGAAAATGCCCAAAAGGTCGCCCTTTGGTAATTGTAACAATACTCCCACACGACCCTTATGGTACAGTTTCTTTTCTCTTCTTTCTCTTGTGATCGCTTCTGAATTCTTCTGTGCATTTTTTCTTACCAGCCTCCTCAAAAGCATCAAAATATCTCTGTTTGTTCTCTATGAAAGTGATAAGTGCCTCGTAGAATCTGGAAACTAACTCTACGTCTGTGTCGAAATGAAACCTTTAAGAATTTTTGAAACTATATAAGCTTTTTGGTGGCTCGTGACACTTTTTATAGCTTTAAGAACCGCTATTATTTCGTTCTAAATTTTGTTAAGACTGGCAGTATCAGCCCTAGCTGACCATCGCGTATACCAGAATTTGAGAAGTATCTGTGTAGGTACATACGTATGTGGTCATTTTTTCCTGGACAATATCGCGCGAATCAAAACACAAATCAACTTCATTGAGGTGTCGTTCGAAGCGTATTAGCGGAAATATGATTTGAAACGGTTTTTTATAAAAATCGGTCAAGCCGTTTTTTTGTTTAAACGACGTTCGTGATTTTTGTATCTGCACCATATCGCGCGAACCAAAAACGATATCGTCTTCGAGGTGACAATCGAAGAATATTTACGAAAACATGCTCTGAAAAAAATTTCATAATATTCGGTCGAGCCCTTTTTTTGTTTAAATTTCGGCTAAGGGTCCCATGCACGTTAAATTGATTAGTTTTTCTAATATCTAATAAACTCGTTGGAATGAAACCCGTTCTAAAAGAAGATATCTTTTTTGGATTCAGCAGAGTGATAGCTTACCCAACAAGACATCACTTGTCAAAATCCAAGCACTTTTTAAAAACCGTGCAAAAATTACGTTACCCTTAACAGAAATCACGAAGTCGCAGATCCTTTACATTGATTAGTATTGCTAATTTCTCCCGAAATCTTTCGAGTTTCCAAAGAAGTCATTTGCTTCTCAGTTTATCTGCTTCAACACGCTCTGGTACTGGTAAATTTTTCACTAGTACTAGAACTATTACTATTTTCGAAGTGGTCGGTTTTTTAATATTATACGAGTATTATTTAGTATTACAAAATTTTTCCTATTGGGTAGAGGAGTTGAGTTCGTTTGATGAACCAAGTGAATGGATTTGGTTTTTTTCTTACAATTTTTTGTTATAATTGTTCGTTTATTATTAAAACATCCATTCATAATATTCAACATTAATCATACTGGGAAGTTGATCGTGTCCACCGAAATGGTCAAACCCATAACCCAACTAGTTTGGTGTGACTTAATGATTTTCATTACCTGTGTGTTAGCAATCAACACGACTTTTAATGACTTTAATCACCTTGGTATCAATGGTCGCAAACCGGTTTAGGTTCCCATGCTCGCTCAAGTACCCCAATACCTACAAATTCGATAACTTGAGCAGTGATTTTTTTCATTTTTCTTTCATTGTAAAAGGTAAATATCACAACAATCTTGTCACACCAAGTATATTAATGGTAAACTCAACAATTTAGTATAGCATACTTTACGCTGGTGTTCAATTCTTAAACAGCCTTCTTCAGTAACTGAAAAGTTAATTTTCTTCTATATTTGTGGATAAATGCGTGTTTTCTAGTCGCTGGAAAGTTACAGCATTCACGTGGTGGTGAGGTCGTTCGTTTCATTTTCCAATAGTTTGGCTAAAGGTATCTGTCCTAAAGATTCATCTAGCAAGGTCTCAACATTCACGTGGAGGTGAAGTAAATATTTGTGTCTTTTATTATTGGATGGTTTGGATTTTGGCATCTGTCCTAAAGCTCCATCTATCCTATCATAAAGTTTTATACCTCTTGTTTGTTGACAATTAACACTACTTTTAATGACCTTAATTTCCTTGGTCTTAATAGTTGGAGACCACTTTAGGTTTCCATGTTCAAGTGCCCCAATACCTACTAATTCGCTAACTTGAGCAGATTTTGTTTTGCATCTGAAGGCATTAAGAATGAAGAAATGTGAGTGAAAATGTTAGTTACTGTTACTTCTTCGTGAGGCTCCTTTTCAGGTTCTGCGACCTATTTGGTTTATTGTGCCAGCGCCGTAATTGAAGACCCTCGAGGCTACGGCTTTTTAAATAGTCTAAAATTGATTTAGGGCTCATATCCCAAATTTCTCTGGGAGGAGGAAACCCGTGATGTAAGAGAATCAATCTCATTTCCGCTGTAGCCCCGCAATCACGCAGTAAGTGCTCTGCTGCTTCCGGAGCTAGTCCGCAGAACCGAAATCTACAATGAATTACCAGCCTTATTCTGCTTATTGATATTCTCCCACGCAATCACGCAGTAAGTGCTCTGCTGCTTCCGGAGCTAGTCCGCAGAACCGAAATCTACAATGAATTACCAGCCTTATTCTGCTTATTGGTATTCTCCCACCCACATCCTCCCACCTATTGATATTTAAAAATTGGCCATAAACGCATAGCACTACCTAATTATCGGGGTTTTGGAACCGTGCGTTAAAGAGGATCTTGCCGACATTCTGACTGACCTCTGATCATTGTCATAAATGGTTTGCCGATGTCCAGACTGGCTGAAAGCGTATGGGATAGTGCGAGCATTGGCTCTAGATTTGTGAAGCAGACGGAGGTTCAGTAAGGGTTCCACAGCCGTAGTCGGACAGCTGCTTTTAGCTGACGTGATACCGAGGCAGGCCAACCCATGATCCTTGTCCAGCGGCACCCTTTTGTTTGGTCTTGACCACCCATCTAATAGTTAGCATGCATTTATAGCCAAAACATTAACTTCGGTTTGAGGCCCTAGGACAGGCGTGGCCAACAAGTCGATCGCGATCGACCGATCGATCACAAAGCCATTTTTGGTCGATCGCTCGCTATGTCTTTAGTTTCACGTATTACAATTGTTGGAATGGTGATTTCTCTTCGGATTATCGCCTACTTTGATGCTGCATGCTCTGTGACGTTCCTTGTTGGCACTGGTTTCATGCAAAGGTCGGTGTGATTTAATGTCTGACCGCTAACCTTTCTTCGTGGTTTACTTATTTGTATTTACTGCAGTGAACGGTTTTTGTAGCCGAGTTTCAGCCAATCACTAAAACGCTGTTATTCTTTCCTTTTATCCGTAATAAGAAATACTTGGTGGGTTCAAATTCTAACTTTATCGTCTCTTTTGTACACGAACCGGCAGTTTTTTTTAGATACTCCTGGATGAAAACGCTTTGTTTTGCACAGGTGATACAGCTGCTGCAAGCTTTTGATCTTGTTAATTTTATTTTTGAATTCCTTAACAAATTCATATGCTTTGACATTTTCCAGCTTGCTCGTATGTCTGGTCTCAGATGCATGCGTGCATGCTGTGCGTATAACAATAGATATTATAGAAGTGCATGCATTCAAATTCGATATGACATACAGGTGCGTCAACGGAACGCACTCAAAGCAAAAGTTGGTCTACTTTCAACTTTTTCCGTATTGCCAAATCCGTATAGCCTGTAATGCACAAACACAAGCACCACAGACACAACAAACAGATGCACTCGCATTTTATATTTTATTTTGTTCTATGTGAAAGATGAGACAGAACGCATGCACGCAACTGTTAGCGAAAACTTGTCGCATACTGCGGATCCGCCGCAAGCACCGCACGCCAGGCCAGAATGCATTATGTTTCCAGCTTAACCGTATTAATGGCAAAACAGTCTTTTGTTTGGTAGCACAAGATCGCTGCCTACCGCTGATTACTGTGGACCATTCCAGTCGCTTTCTAACTTGATCGTTGTCTTTACCCCCGGATGAGCCAGACAGTGTAGTTTTTTATAACTAATTGTCAAAGTGGTTCAGGAACGTAAGGTCGAATTTTGTCTTGACTGATGTCGCTGTAGGCTTTCCACGGGCTGTTGGGAACAGCAAACTACTTGAGCAGCAAGGACGAGGTTCATTTTTGGTCTCGCAACAAATCCCCTAATTAGTCGTGCTTTGACTGGGCTTCTGCAAATTTTTTGAAATCTATTGTCTCAGTAATACTTTTCAGTGATTGTGAGCTTCCGAGGATAAAAACCTAAAGGTGTTGCAAATCCATCCACAGCTTGATGTACTGTCGCCATGGCGCGTTATTTGATGCCATTCTTTGTATTTTAAGCTCCCTTTACACTGACGCAGGCTGTCGCCACATATCTATTTCATACCTCTTCCCCTATTTATTAAACTGCAGGTATGACAACAAGTCGATCACGACACGTTTTTGTGATGAAAAGTAGATTTTATGTATACAAAAGTTGGCCACCCCTGCCCTAGGGTATGCTTACAAATCTCTCAATCTGGCGTTTCCAGGAGAGGTTTTAAATCAGGTTTATGTCTAAATATTTAGCCTCCTTTGAGAACAACGAACATTTAGATTTAAATTCCTTCTTTCATGGTGCCGTCATGTCCGCCACTGATTTTTATGACGCTATCATCTGCATATTCCTGTGAAAGCGAATGTGCCAAATTTTACAGTATTGTTCTTGCACAACAAAAATTTGTATAAGTCGATTTAAACGAAATTTTAGTAACACAAGAAACTTACTTCGATGAGCTTTATCAGTAGGATCTCGTCGTAAAACCACTCTTCGTTTTGAAATAGGTCCAGAATCTACATCATGTATCACAATTTTTATAGCTTCTCCATCCATCGATGTTTGTCGTCTAGGCGCTTCTAAGTCTTCTAAAGCCGGACCTGTAAAAGCTGCAATTGGTGGTGGTACCGGATTCAGCTGTGATGCCGGTATAGCACCACGATCCCTCAGTGCTGCAATGTCTGGCCTGAAACGAAACAAATCTTGAGAATGAAAATTTGTAAATATTAAAAAATGTGAAATTACAATTGTGATCCTCTCCGTCGCATTCGCCTATCATCCTCTACGGTAAGTACAGGACTACTTTTGTCTGGGCTTGGTGAGTCATCATTTTGTGGCAAATCATCCCCAGGATGTGGAACTCTAAATGAGGGCCGCCTTGACCCTGGTCCCGGTTGCATATGCGATGTAATTACATCAGTCTGCCCACGAGCAGCTACCTGTGCTGCAGCTTGCTGTAGTATACCAGGTGCAAATACATCGTATGCAGACTTTCTAGAGGGGTTTAAAGATACATTTTAGTGTATATTTCCCGTTGTTGTTCGAGTTTGTATTTTTTTTTTTCAATTTCCAAAATTACCTTCGGGGCATTGCTGGTATTCCCAAGCCCAATTCACTCGCAGCATTTCCACCGCCACCGGTAGAGGCTACACCTCCACTTTTTATATCATCATCGTAGCTATGCTGCCTCGCGACTCGCGAGCCTCGCCTTGATGCTATCCGTGATGCAGGTGGAGGCTGGGCATCAAAATCGGATCTCCTAGGTGGACTATTGGAGCGGCTGGGTGCCACGCTGCGACCTCCTCTGCGCCAGTCCATGTCACCGCCCGGGGTCTTGGATCCTTTCAGCTGTGGCATACACAAAAGGACGAGAAATGTGAGACATTAATGTCAGCCCAACGAGTTTTAATAACGACAGAGCCGAGCATTAAGGGCATAAAATTCGTTTACGATTTCGCCCGTCGTAAAATGCAATCGTTATGCGAGAGATAATTAATTTTCGACCGGGAAAAGCATGTTTTTCCTGATACATTCCCTACCCCCCGCGCGGCGGGGGTTGTAGTTAATTTTATGAATCCTTCACTCACCTTTTCCAGCTCCTTTAGGGAAGCAGGTGAAACGTCCGAATGTCGTCTAAGTTCTGGACTGCGGGGTGGTGCTAATCCGGCTTCGGGGCCGCCCGGGGCTAGTTGTGTGGTGCTTGATCCTAGCTTGACATCGGAATGACGTCTTTGTAGCGCTTCTAGTACTGGCACATCGAGCATGGAGTCCGTGGAGTCTTGCGGTATGCAAACGCGCGAAGCCATTTTCCGCCGGCAAACGCTACACCTCCACATGTTCTATGGATGGATAAACACAATTTAGATGACAACTGTAAGCTATCAAAACTTAATTTGTAGAAAATTTTAATTAAAATCCTGAGCGATGGAATAGGGCTGCCCTAACAGTCAAGCCCCCGTCCGTCCCCTCGATTTTGTGGATACTTACCGCGTCCTCGTTCTCGTCTAATTTGCTGTAACTAGCACAGTCCTCGCACACCCTCTGTTGGCACTCAAAGCATGTTTTGCTATAGTCATCGGGCTTAAACGATTTCAAGCAAACCCGACAAGCACCAGCCCGGCTGGGTGGCTTCCCGGGCTCCGCTTTGGGGCAGCTGTTGTTGTTGTTCTGGTTCACCTGCTGCTGTGATTGCGTCTGTTGCTGACCACCGGCTAATTGCCCTGCGGATGAGGAGTCGCTATAAAGTCCGTCCGTTTCTGTTGGCACCAATGATGGACGGGGTGACATTTTTGTAACTAGAAAAAAAAATTGTTGTGCCATAATTAATCTCCTGTTAATTTAGTAATTAGATTTATAATTTTTTTTTGGGGATTGTCAAAACGGATAACGACAAGCCTTCCCTATGAACCCACAGATGGTATCATGGTCTACACAGAAATTAGATTTTGTTATTCTGATGTATCCCAGGCGCCCTTCGGGGGTTGGTTGTGAATAATTAATGAAACCGTTTAGCCAGAAGGGTTTTATTTAGTGGCATTTACATAATTTTCAGTGATTTTCGTAATACGTGCACGGGCCAAATTTCTTTTCTGTATTCGAAAGACTACCATAAAAATTTTACCTACACAGCAATAAAATTTATTCTTTGCATTAATTCACAAAAAGGACCTTCGTTGACCTCCTTTTTTGAAATTCATTAATTTCAAAATTATTTTGCGTTACTTGAAATTTTTTTTTCTAAATTTTTATTAGAATGCTTTAGGGCTAAAAACCACCGAAGTAATGAAATGTCTCATTTTGTCTTTCAGCCCAATGAGCGCTTAATTAACCATAAAGTAAATCATCTTCATTCAGACTTCAAAAGAGCCATAAGAATTGCAAATATTTTCCAAATTATAAGAGATAATATATTATATCTAAGAAGAAAAGGACCACTGGAACTAATTTATTGGTGGAGCCGAATTTTAGCGGAGCCCACTTCAATATAAGACAGAAATGGTTGATGAATTTTCAAAAATTCTTTTAATTATTTAATCATTTTCTATTTATAAACACAAGGTTCGTCTTGGGTCTCCTGTAGGGTATTTGTTATTCATTATATTTTATTTACAATTATTACCTTGTGACACACTTAATTTAAGTGAAACATTAAAACGTGATGCATGCTGAGAGATGAGATTTATTTAAGTACCCTGAGGATTGAAATGTGACTAGTATGGGAAGAGGAAGCAGTGGAAATTTCAAAGATATTCCTTGAGGAGATTTATGAAAGAAATAGAAGTAGTAAACAACTTTATGAATCGTGCACTTTAAAAAGTTGTTATAATATCAAGGTCTGAGAACCTTCAGAGAAACTACCTTTGGTGCTACCAATCCATCATGTAATTGATTATGTTATGGTGCAATATTGTGTCAACATTAATCTTGGTAATACATTTTAAATTATATGCAAATATGCTGTAAGGTAATGTTTTTGGTGTACACAGTGAGCGAAATTCCAATTAATGAGCCAAAGGATCATATTGGATATGAGGTGAGGAGCTTCATTAAGGTAGTTTGTTGATTCTAGAGATGGATTTACGTTTAAGGTAGGCCAGAAAGGTATAAGAAACATCTCCGAAGAATTTCCTACAGAGACAGAGTTCTATTCGATAAATTAATTTTAACACGGTAGTTTCTTGTCTTATATGAAAATACTTGTCTTCAGATAAAAATTTCTTAAGGTGCTCTTTCACGATCTGGCAAATTGCCAGATATTTGCCCAGTTTCATAGACAGATGTTTGCCTTACTGACTACACCTGTGTCAGATATTCGGGCAGATTGCATCTGGTGTAGAGTTGTTAGACACATTTTTGTCAGTTATCTGTCATGCATCTGTTTTGCTAATTGTACGATCTGTTATTTTTCATCTGGCATAAATGCTGTTTTCATCTGCCTAAAATAAAGTAATCTGAAGTACAGTTCTCCTGTTTACAACCTACCCTACATAGTCTTGTCAGCTTATTGGGGATGCCGAATTAATAATAATAATAATAATAATTTATTGTGTAATCATTGTACAAAAGAAAAGAAAAATTCTTATAAGCATACAATTAAAAATTATTGGGTGAAATATTAGGCAAAAGTAAATTTAAAATTATAGACTAAGAACTACAAGTTAACAATGTAAATTAATATTAACAAAAAGAAAAAGAAAAATTAAGAAAATAAAGTAAAATTATTCAAAAAGAAGAAAAATGAAAAGAAATAAAGAAAAAAGACAAAAATTCAAAATGTGAGTGACCCTACAAATTATTAATTACTAAATATTCCTTCAGGAGTTTGTTGAATAATCGACAAGAGGACGCGCTCCGCATATACAGGGGTAGTCTATTCCATATGCGATCAATTTGGAACAAGTAAGAGCGTTCATCATATAATGTTCTTCTACGAGGCACCAAAAGTGTGCTAGATTGTCTGCTTAGTTGCAAGAAAGTAAGTTTTTCAAATAGATATCCAGGACACCGGCTGTGTATAAGTTTAATGGTGAACTTTAATCGATGATATTTTAGGTAGTTTTCCAACGTCATACCTAGCAGAGCGGAAGCATAGGGCGTGATATGATCAAAACGACGCAATTTAAAGACAAATCGTAAGGTATCGTTGAAGGCGACTTGTATTTTTCTTGAACACACACCATCAAGTTTTGAAAAAATTAGGCTACCATAAGTGAAATAAGGCATCACCAGGGCCTTCGCCAGTCGTATACGTAAGGGAAGAGGCAATAGATTAGAGGATACCCAGAGTTGGCGAAGGCAGGCATAAACTTTATGAAGCACAATTCCGGTTTGATTACAGCAGCTGAATTTGGAGTTGAGCTCGACTCCCAGATTTCTTACAGAGTCAACATAGGGTAAAACATTACCATAAATTTTATTGGGGAACAGATTTTGAAAATCAATAGGACTTCTGCTGACGACAAGGCAGGACAATTTCATAGGGTTCAGCAGTAATTTATACTGAACTGACCATTCATTCACGCGTATCAGATCACTGTTTAACTGCACAGTACAATCCTCGATAAATTCAAAAGGTTTGCTTAGATAGATCTGCACGTCATCGGCATATAAATGAATAGAGGAATGTTTGACTCCATTTGGAAGGTCGTTTATTTAAAGGCTGAAAAGCAAGGGCCCCAGGATAGAGCCTTGAGGTACTCCGCAATGAAGGAGCGCCGGTTCGGAGAAAGATTCATGTACCTTGACAATTTGAGAACGCTCCTGGAGGTAGCTTTCAAAAAGTTTGACTGCAGTAGGGCCAAGTCCAAAATTTCTGCCTAATTTTTCAAGTAACATCAAATGGTCAACTGAGTCAAATGCTTTAGAGAAATCGAGTAGGACTAAGATTGCAATTTTATTGTTATCAAGAGACTCAAAAATATCAGTTTAAACTTTTAGGAGTGCTCTTTCGCAGCTGTGCCTAGACCTGAAACCGGATTGCCATATTCTCTCAACGCTTTGTAGAGTTATACTCTGATGTTATGTATGATGTTTCTAGTGTAGGGCGCCTTCTCTAATGTATAGAACGCCTTTGTTCCTTACTTGCACAAATAATTCGTGATTCCCTTGGTGTAATGTAGGCCCTACATATTTAACCAGCTCCGAGGGGATCCCGTCTGCACTCGAGGCCGTGTTGTTTTTGAGCAATTTATTAGCTGTGATTAATGAGCTGCTCTAGGTTGAGCTAGGTTCTGCTCTGCTTTTTTCGGTTTCATTAAACACAGCTATTACATGGCAAACTGCCCAATTATTCAAAAACTTATTAGCCAGATTGACAGATGATTTTCAAGAATTGCCAGATAGAGGAAATGACTGATTACTCGTGTGCCAGACGTCTACCAATTGTTGAGCGCCAGATTTTGAGGGCAGACATCTGTCTTCATCTGTCTACGAAAATCGGCAGATATCTGACAATTTGCCAGATCGTGTAACAGCACCTTAGTGTTTTGAACGATAGTTTACAAGATAAACTTTAATCTTGGAAATCACATCACGTTTTCGGTTTCCTATAAAAAAGCAGGAATATATGTACATATGTACCGAATCTTAGGATTTGATGCTGTCTTTGAACGAATCTGCAGCTCAGTATGGTGCAACCAGGAGTGTTAATTCATTGTTGTGGGTGATTTCTATGTTTGTAATATGAATTGATGTATTTAAATAGCATCAGCATCTTTGGCAAAAGCTCTGAGCAGGCATTAATTATTATCAACACTAATCGTAAAGGGGGATGAAAGTTGATATCAGTCTTCTGGATCCCCGAGCTTCCAGGGCTCTGGGGTTGCAAAAACTGTGTAACGTCTACTGAACTTGCCACTACTGCTGTCAGCCTGGTCCTATTCACTAAGTCCACGCCGTAAACCCCGGGCAATGAAATTTAATTGCAGCAGAGATGAAAGGGCGAACTGGAGCTTACTGGTTCAGCTCCAGGCTAAGAACCTGGTGTCCGGAAAAAATCCACTGTTACGAATCCACTGTTACGAAGAAGGCCTCGGACCGGATTGATCACACGGCTAAGACTCAAGCAACGACTTTGATTTGGCTACATGGAACATAAGGACAATGAACAGAGCAGGAGCTTGAAGATCACTACTCTTGAAACTAGAAAGATACAAAATAAAAATCGCAGCATTGCAAGAAACAAGGTGAACCAACAAGGATATAAGTGATGTTAGAACTCATACCATCCTCTCAAGCGAAAGTACAACAGGGACACGTCAATTCGGAGTACCTTTGTAGTCGATAAATCTCTAAAGCCCCAAATTCTGCACTTTTTTTTTATGTGAAAGACTAGAGCTCAGGGAGAGCCCTTTGTACTATCCGCAATCTATTTTTCGTATAGAGGGCAATGTCGATCTGCTATAACCACCCAAGTGAAGGAAGGAACTGCCACAACCACCTACTTTACCGCGACTCTGGCATCGGGGAAACGAGAAACAACTCGCTGGAGTGTTATGCCGCCTGAAACGAGTTGAGTCCCATCAACCAACCGATGACATGCGATGATGGAGCGGGGGAGGGCTAGCGGAAGGCTCTGAAGGGAGGAATCAGGGATGTAAAGAGGGAAGAAGAAAGAAGGAAAGTTATGTAGGTGGGGAAAGTGGGAAAGGCGAGGGACCGTGTTGCTGCCGGGATTCGAGCCCGGGACTCTGGGATGGTAGCCAGGCGCCTTACTCCCTAGACTATCAAGGTCCCAATCGATGAGATACTGTGGCCCAGCGACAGAAAAATCTGAAGAAGAAAAGGACGAATTTTATCAGAATTTTATGAGGATATTAGACCATATACCCTCTAATGATATAAAAATGATATTGGGTGACTTCAACGCTAAGATCGGGAAGGAGGTTCAGTATATAGGACCAATAAGCAACGATAGCCTTCACGCAACCACCAACGATAATAGGACCTTATCGACCTCGCTAGTAGCAAAGGAATGGTGATATGCTCGAAGCTCCTGCCGCATAAAAATATCCATAAAATGACGTGGACGTTACCAGATGGAAGGACTAGCAACCAGATCGATCATTTACTCATTGAAAAGAGATCAGCAATAAGTGTATTGCATGTGAGATCCTACAGAGACGCCTGCTGTGGCTCTGATCACCACATGGTGAAAGCAAGGGTTAAGGCCCATTCAGATCCAGCAGCAGCAGCGGCAGCAAACTGTTCCTATTGGCTAATGGTAATGTGAAAAATCGACATTGATATCGTGCCGGCTAAAAGAGTTATAAAGGTCAAAAGGTCCTCCTTATGCTGTAATCACTGCTAGAAGCCCGTTCGGCGCCATTGGAAGAAGAAGATAATGGTCATCTTCAACTTTAAGCATCTAATAATACCAGGACATCGAAATTGCTGCTGTTTGAGCACGTCATTCGATTCGTATGAGTGAAAAGGAATCTGTATTTTTGGGTTGCGACATGGAGGTGAACCAAGCACCCGCTAAATGGCCAATATAAACCAGAAAGCTCAGATTTTTAGAATGACAAACTGGATGACATCTTCACGGAATCGGATCCGACAGTTGGAGTAGCTACAAGATGCTAGGAACGGATCGCGCTCGTGGAATATGCTTGAATTTATTAGTAACGTTAATGGCCTTGGTATCCCAAGCTGTGGATTCGAAACTTTCACTGAACTTTTACTGAGCTTTTGCAATTTGTTTCCACTCATCCCCGAATTTTGCCTCCCCTCCCCCTTTCTTCACTCTTCTAACACAACATTGTAAGGTCCACGAGTAAAACAAAACTAGGACTCTAATCAAAAATTTATTTGATTATAACACTACGTAAAAATACCCATACGAGTTCAAACTGCTTGCTCATCACAATGAATTGCGCAAACAAATTGTGCGTGTGTGAAGGAGATTGAATGAGTTGAAAATTGAATATAATTATTTGTGATTTTTGGACTTGTGCGGGAATCTTAGAATGAATATTAAATTAAAATAACGCTGACTTAATTATCGAAAATATAGAACTGGCTGTTCTTGAGCAATTTAATCTATGGACGACGTAGCCTCGATGTGGGCCGGTGCATACTTTAAGGCTGAAATATTAACTTTTGCATATTTTTAGGCTATTTTTTTTGTATTTATAAAGGATTGGAAAATTTAGTTTTAGGCTACCCATCCCTAATATGGACATTTTTAATAATTGCCATGAAAGCTATTTACACTCTTTACGGCAAGTAGTTGTGTAAAGCATAACGTTAAATGGTTGTTTTTCTATTTTATATTGCAAATTGGTGTCATTTTAGCAAAATTTCTTTTTTTTGTAAAATAACTCGCTTTCAACTGTGAATAACAAAACAAATGGCACTTCATAAAACACTGCTTTCGCTTCATGTAGAAGTGGCAATTCAATCCTTTTGTTTGGTTTCAATTTGAATGAAAAAAATTACTTCGAAACCTGTGAAAAACACAATTTTTATTTTACTCCTTCTAAAACTCTGAAGACTGAGGAGATATTCAAATAAGTCCTCACTACGGGCAAGGAATTGGTGTGATATCCTTTCTATTTAGTGAGAATTGTGTTGGTAGCAGGAGCAATTACTGGAGACTAGGGGATAATAAAGGAGCTTTTATAAAAGCACTTTTCTCACTTAATTAACCCTTTTCCGTTTTACACTGTTTTTCACCCCCCAAAACCCTCTTCCTCCTCCTCGTCACTGTCGTTATATTTCATTGCGCCCTTCTGCTTTTGTGGCTGGCTCTGTCCCCTGGCAGCAAAATAAATGATTTCACACAAATTGTAATTAAGGGGTTAAATGCTGCCTTTCTTATGTTTGTGAAATATCAGTTCTTCTCTGATGTTATCTCTGAAATATTTATGGTGTATACCCGCCGGGTGGTCCCGCACTCAAACATATTTTACATAATATTAACATTATGACAAATTTTTGTAACCGGTTTTGTTTATTATTTAGCTTTGTCATCTATTGTTGAAATTGTTATAGTTCTATGGGACTTTGCAGAGGTTTGATAAGCGGCATACCCTTAGCGTGTAATTAAAACCGCAACAAAATTTAACCTCAAAATATGCTAGATGGGATGTTGCTGGAGCTTAGTAAGTTAAGGGATATGAAAGATAGAAATATGATGAGCTTTGCAAAGAAGAGACTTTAAGCTGGTTAAGGAAATAAATATTTAAATTATATAACTATTTTGCTCCTTTTGATAGTAATTAGTTAGTGGAGATTAGGTAGAGCGTAGAGAAAATAAATTGTATCAATTCCAAATAACTACAACTCGTTAAACATTAAATCTCACAGTTCATAACTTTTTTTACTACTTGTACTGTAAATATTTTTGTAACATTATATGAATTTTTTGTTCTTTTAGAACCAATTATTTTAAAAATATCAAATTACAAAACTCACAAAACAAAAACGAATGACGTACACAGAGCATAAAGTAATTTCTGAACTCTTAACCAGGAAACCGTATAAAACTTGAAGTAAAGTAAGCTAGAAACTAATTAAGAAAAGAGTTTAAGTATTAATTAACACAGAATCGGAGTCGAAAAATGTTTAAGGCTAAAATTAGAACTGCAGAAGTTTAGGAAATGAAATACGTCAGAAAAAGAATGGTTCAAGAAAAATTCTGCAATTTATTAATCCTTTTTCTCTATAATTACGAAACAGAAAATTCTGAACTAAACAAGGTGAAAAATTGCATACAACATTATAATATCGAATAAGTAATTTATTTAAGTTGGAGTTTAAAGGTTAATCACGAAAATCCGGAAAGAAAGTATTCAAATCAGGTGAGGTATTTTGTTGAAACTAAACAACCCATTCCATAAGAAAAATAATGTTGAATTGAGATTTTCAATTATGGAAATCGTTTTTGCTTGATAACAGTAGTCGGTTAGAGCCACCGTAGCAATGTAATCGGTGTTATCGTAGTTTTTCACTACAAAATAATTAATTGCCTTAATTTTTTACAATGCATCAATTCTTCACCCTTTAATGTTTTCTTTGCTTTAGTTTAGCAACACTCACGAAAACGCACGCCCTGAGCCACCTCGAGATGCCAAAACACCTGCCCAACTTGCTTACGATGCATTTCTCACATACCGTACTGAAAGTTGCGCGAAAATTACTCTTGCAGAGTTATTCGAGTAGCTCAGATTTCATTTAGACATTTTCCTAGTGCGCGTTTCCCAGAGAAAATTTTCCGACGTTTACGGAATTTTCCCATGAATGTATATGAAATTTTAATTTTTCGTTTAAGGAATGTTAAATTACAATCATTGGAAACTCTTCACAAAGTTTTCCTGGTTAAGTTTTCTACATAACGACTATTAGCAAAACTATTGCGTTTCTGACTATTTGAATGAATAATTATGGTAGAGAGAACCCCTAGAAAAACAAAGGTTGGCGCATTCCTTTATGGCCATCACCTAAGCTTGAAAAACTGTGAGTGAACTACCATCCTTAGAAATTGGGTATCTGGTTTATAGTCTCATAGTTCCAAGCCGATTTTTGATCCTTACCGCATAGTTTCGCTTCAATAAATTTTTTCAGTTTATCCACAATTCCTGTGATGCTTTGGGAATCATCATGCAATAGGAGTGGGCAATTTTTTTTATTATGTAGATTATTTATTTTGTTGCTTTAGCTGAATGAAATTGGGTTCCGTGAAGAATGAAACAAAATGGAAAAGTTTAGAAAGCGGTGGGATGAGGGTTTTGAGCTCACAGCATGGGTTACCAAGGCCACTACTGTTACTAACTAAGCTAATCAGGGTTCCACAAGTAGGGATAGGGAATCGATGGAGTGGATTAAATACTCATGAGTAGAATCGAAAGAAAATTACTCAATGAGTACTTTTTACTTGTTCAAAAGTACTCGATTCCTATAAATATGTGGCTTTACCAAGCGGTCCCCCAGCTAAGTACTAACCACCTCCAATGCTGCTTGACCTGCGAAATCGAACCGATCTACTGAGTATGCTTAATGGCACTCGTTATAGTCACCAAGTTTATTCCCCGTTTTCTCCGTCCTATACAATTTTTAAAAGCATCAATTTTCTCCATTTAGTCTAAAAACTGTGTTTCGTTTGGACTATTCCGTTCGGGCCTGTAGAGGGCTGCATTTGAAAAAGCAGAATTTTTACTCAGGCGTATCGTGCCTGTTTCGGGGTGTCCTGCAGGCGTTTTGACTTTGTGCGTGTCTGTTTCAGGCTACGAACGAGCGAGTTTGATTTTTAGTCAAGATGGGATATAAACTCAAACTTGCCCGTTTACATCACAAAACGCAAATTGGAGCTCCTTTATCGCATAGAAATTTTTATGAATTTGTCTCTGTCTTGATTCCACGTTTGTGACACAGAGAGTGAAGCATACAAATGTCTGCGCTATAAAAGAGTTTCAATTTGCGTTTGGATATATTTTCTGCCTCAATTAAGGTGAATTTAAGGCCCTTAAACGTCCCTAAACTCTCCTTAATTGAAGCAGAAAAATATATGTGCAAAACGTTTATATGGAAATTATTCACAACTGAGATAAACTTGCCGTTAGCTTAAATTCGACCTTGAATGCAAATTGTGCTCGGTGCTCGATTCCACCCTGTAAGTACTGATATGAGTAAAAGTACTCAATTAAAAGTATCGAGTAGTTATATGAGTAGAATCGGAAGCCAAATACTCATATGAGTAAAGAATGGACTACCGATTCCGTATCCCTATCTACAAACGCGATACGATCCTAGCCAAGCTACTCCAACCTTAAAACCTGGTATTTTTTCTCTTTGCCATCCTTCCAGCGGTGCTTGGTCTGTCTCGCTGTCGCATCTCAAAAATCCTTCAGTTTCCGAGCAGATTCCTCTTTACTCATACGAATCGAATGTCGTTCAAAGGGGCACAATTCGAGCTTTATTATTTATGCGACATACTCGTATATGCGGAATGCGCCACCTTTACATACAGGGTCATCAATACTAGGAAGGATTTTCCTTATGAACAGGGCTCCTAGTGCTTTTTGCTGAGCACCCAATTCTCAGATTTATAAGTAAATATTGATAGCACCATCGTATGCAGCAGCAGTTTCGTTGTCCTGGTATTGTTAGATGCTTGAATTTACAGATCCTTAACATCCGGGAAGCATCTCTCCACAGTCAGTGATATTACGAAACTAGCTCTTGGAAATGTTAACGAGTATTGAAGTACCCATTATCCAGAAAAAGACAAAACTAATGCTTTTTACCAAATGGCGATAAAGATCATGCAGAGCATGTCCTCTATAAATACACAAAGTTTGAGGAGCACAGGGCTGGTTAGGGACCCAAAAACGAGAGGCAGGAGCTTCTTGGTAGAATTTTGTCAATCTTCCGACATACGGCGAGTAGGTACTGGGGCACTTCAGCCTGTGGGCACTTATGTAGCCAGTAAATTAGGTCGTCGAAGTCATCTTTCCCGCAAAGAAAGCAGAGACGGTAGGTCCCTAATCCGTATACCCTACTGTTCCGGCTCTGGTGAGCACCTATTAGCGGGACCCTTTTAACAGTCACGTTGATGGCGCCAGGCTGAAGTAAACGAGGTGGAAGTTGTTGGGTGCGGAAAATCTATATGGACCGTGACGTGCACGGTTTATTGGCTTCCAGTATGGGCAAATTGGTTCGAGATGGTAACCCGTTTCAAATGGCAACAAGGATGAATGTAACAGCGTACTCGTTGCCATTAAATTTATTAAAACCATTGTTGACGAAAACATCAATTCGAACTACAATTTCACCTGAGCTTAGATTGTTTGTAACTTTGGTGTACGTCAAGTATTTGTATTTCCCTTTAAAATTGATATTTCAAACATGATTTATTTATAGTTAATGTTATTCCCAAAAAAATAATTTCATTATCAAATAAATTTTCTCAAATCACACATATTTATTCCTCTAAGGAAAATAAATATTAAACAATTGAACATTGGTCATTTCCAGCTTTGTTTTGCTTTAGCTTTACCGCTTTGGCATTTGGTTTTGCCTCATAACAAAGCATTGCTTTATTTCATATGTTAAAGCAAAGCAAAGCATCGAAGCAAACCAAGCGTTCATTGGGGTTTCACCTTAATGCCTTGTACCGGTCTGGCTTCAGATGTCAAGCAAAAAGGGTTGGCGAGTTTAATCAGTAGGAATCTGACACTACTGTCTGTGTGGAAACCCCCAGCAGTCGAGCACATATTCTCCTGCTGCTCTACTGATGATAGATTCTCACTACTTCCAGGTAAAAAAAGTATGTATTTGGATGTTATTTTGGAGTCAAGAGAAGGCAAAGAAAGACAATAATTTACAGTACCAATAAGCAGAGCCTCGGCGAGAGATGCGGTCTTAGTTGTGATTAGACTGGTACTGTATGCCCTATATAGTAGTGGTTGGACTAGTACTGGCACACCATTCTGCCGTGCTGAGACCAGCCCTTTAAAAAAGAATATAACAAATCCAGACTAGACCAATCTAAAGAATGACAAGTTACGAAGTAATTGGAGCGTTGTGAACAGCCCGCACTGAAGCGGTGAACGTAATTTAATGGAGGTAGCTTGCACGGCGCTTGTGGCTACGGGAAGTGAGCAAGCGGCTATCGAGGCACTAGGCGCAGTCTTTGTTGCTTTATTAGCAGCTGGTCGAAACTTTTCAAATGAGTTCTCTTTTTTGGGCAGGAGCTACAGAATCTCTCTTAAGTGCTGGTCACAAGAACATTGTGGGCAATAAAAAAGCAGATGAATTAGCTTGAATTAGAGCAAATCAAACCACACGAGTAGAGAACGAACAGAGGTCACTGTGCCTGACGAAGAGAGATATCGTCATGTTTTCTTTTAATAGGGTTTAACATTTTTTTATGTGAAAGCCCAAGCTTAGCAGTCAACTTTGGTATTAGCAGTCCCTCATGTCGTAATTGTAATGGCGCAATATCTACTCGTAAGCTTGCCCGAGTAAAAATAAAAAACGGCCTTATAAAGGGGGAACACCGGCCGGTTGGCTTTTTAAGGGGCATATGATGGCCGTCGAGTTTTTAACCATTTTTAATGGGAGCACATACGGCCTTACGACGGCTAAATTTGACCAAAAACAATTTAAAAGGCCAAGTACTGAGCTGTAGAAACGGGCATTCGACGGGAAATTTGAGCCAAAAAAGAATCTGCACCAAATGTATTGTTGGATGTGTTTTATGGGAACTTCATCATTTTCGTTATGTACAATGGTTCTTTCGATTTATCCTACTTAAAGATATCGATGCACAGGAGAAACGAGCTCGCCAGTCGTCGGTTTGTTGTACGTGAAGTGTGTGGTGCGTGTTGATTTATATTTTAGTGGGAAATTTTGTTATTTAACGGCTTGAAAAAAAACAACCGAAAAAAAATCAAACATTTAATTGCAGTGAAATTTATTTTCTTATAGGAGGGCGAATATCCACGTTGCTGCCACTGTACCACCGTCGTGTACCCGTAATAGCAACCATACGGCCGCCGTACCACCATCGTATGGCCGTTATTGGAAATGTAAGGCCGTTGTTTCACCGTCAATCGCCCCCTGTACGGCCGTACTGTCCTGCAACGAGCCTTCTTTTAACCGCCAGATGGCCGAGGACTATGTTTCAATCACAGTCGGCATTTGCCCGTTCTAAGGCCATCATTTATTTTTACTCGGGTGGTGAAGGCTTGAAGAAATAGAAGACCGGATAAGTTAATAAGAGCCTGGAGGGTGTTGAAGAAGGAGGTGATAGATGTTGAAGGAATTTACACCAAAGAGAAGAAATTTGCAAGATGTAACAAAAATCAAAACAAAACATTTTTGTAACGGGGCTCCGATTTCGCACGCTTATTTCTTTGGTCTAGTCTAGAGCAAGACTACAGCAAGCAGATATGTTGCAACCTACTGATAATGCAGCTCAGGAATATCGCCGAAACCGTATGGACCACAACAGGCCATTGGCATATTGGGCAACATGACGCCAAATTGAGATTTCCACCTACCACCAACACCCACTCTCGTAACTGTGACGAGGATTCTGCAGTTGTATAGTTTTGTATATTTCTATGCCGGGGGAATTTTTAGATTTGTGTAGCTATAGCAGGAGCGTGCATACCCGTGTGGAAGGAGCATTTATTCGCTATGCGTGCTAGTTGCGGGCGCATATTTGCTTTTAAAAAAATTAACCAACTAAATTATTTTTAGTCGGGAGACTGCTGAACTTGCTCTGGCCTACAAATATGAGGTATATAGGGGTTTAGTACAAAAAGTTAAGTGAAATGGCCGTGGTACTTTTTGAACCAATGACTCAACAAAGAATAAGAAATAGAAGCAATGATTCAGTAACTGAATAAGAAAGGCTGGTTCTAAATTCACTCCTATAGCACACTTTCCTATACTTAGAGGTAAAGGTTTACAACGGCGGCCTTTCAACGCGTGGTAATCGATTCCAAATTGGTTGTAGAGGTAATGCAGAGGGTATTCAATTCATTCATTTCTATGATATGTCATTGCAAAAAGAATTAATACTTTCTTCCTCTAGTAATATAAAAATGAATCAATTCCGACGTAGTAGATTCTGAATCGATTCTGTATGCATTCCTTTTCCAACCGGAATGATAGGCACTTACAGGTACTACTATTTTAGTGGGTCTTTATAGCTATTTTCTTACAAAACTTTTATTAATAACTCATACTAAAAACGTATCTTTGTCACTTTTGCTTACAACTCATAAAATTTCATTGTGGAATTCACATCACCTTAAAAAATTTCATCATATTTATGTAAACATGATATTAATACGTCTTAACTGAGTTAATAAACACTAAATTTCCTCTCAAATGCCTAAATAATATCAATCAAAAAAAACATAAATTTTTGGGAAGTTATCGAGAATTTTGCAGGCAAGCGCAAGTAATTTATATCAATTAACTTCCGAGCAATATTTTCCGTATTTCGATCAACAACAAAAAAAAGGAAAATATTTTCCATCAATTTTATCAATTCATGTCAGTTAAAGTCTCATTTAAAGCTCGTTAAAATTTACACCATCAACTTGTTGAATATTTTACAACATTTCCGTCAACAAAGGGGTTTGAGTAATTACGTGTCACTTAACTGAATAAAATGTTGATATTCACACAGGCACAGAGCTCCACAGCCAGCACATAGCACCCTGTAGTAGACGGCTGGCTGGGTGGCTCAAAATTGTAGAAGCAAGTCATTGAACAAAATCAATAGGTGAAGGAAGCAATGTGACACATAAGTCCATAAATTCACAAATCCCCATAATCTATAATCTCTCTTTGGATACTATCAAGATCAAGTGGCAGCAGGACGAAAGATATACGATTTCAAGATTAATGACTCAGTCACATACATTGTGGATATATTCTTGTTAACTTATTAACTGGAGACAGTTGCTTATTACTATCGCATTTTATCATTATATCTAGATACTGGCGACTGGACATAAAACTTTTAGTGCCTTACATATCGGTCCAATGGCTTAAGTTGTTCGTGTCCATGAATAAAAATGAGTTTAGTGTGGCACTCATGTTTCTAGTTGTGCACTGTCTACAGGACTTCACTATCAAGACGGAATAATGGCCCAGACATCCGCAGGACATAAATTTCCTGGGATTGAAATCTTGCTTCAAGCATATTTTAAGGCGTTACACATGAATCTGTATACATCATCTAAGAGGTGTGAGCCTTCAAATTTATGTTCTGTAATACATTCCAGACGATCCTTATTGGTTTTAAACAATTTTGCAGAATACCACCGAAAACGAGTCGGCACCACCTTTACTGCCCTATAAATAACAGTTTGATAAATACCGGCGCTCTTGCCCTCATACCAGCACATACCTTCTGACTAAGTGCAAAAGGATTCTGGTGTCTACCTTTAGTCGCCCAAAGAGAGGTCTGCAGCCACAGGCATATTGTAGAATTGTAAGAAATTTTCAATCCTTTTCATGGCATATTACACTCCCTCCTAACTCCTTCACACCACAACATATTTTGTCCTGTGTTAGCTTCACACGAGACTCCCTCCTATACTAAAAAAAGAAATCAATATACTCGTACTTATCGGGCTTTGAGTACCTGCCACCCACAACTTCCCTGAGGAAATTTTTTTCGCTATTGAAAGCTTCAATGCCGAAGCCTATGTATACTCTACTAGAGTTGAAGGACCTACACATATACACATTAATTCTGCATAACATTTCCTTTCCTCAGCCAGCTGCAATCGAATAAATAATATTCAAAATAAAAAAATCCATAATTCCAAAATTCATTCACGAACCTTAATTTTTGTTTCTTGAGCAAATTTCGATGCGAAGGCAGAATTTACATATTAACTATGCTCGGGATTATCCTTGAAAGGAGCCTCTTGTGAAATTTGTATTCAGGTGAATGCTTTGTTGCACATATTGAACAGAGATCAAGGAGAAGTGGAGGAGAGCACGCCCTGAGAAATCGCTTCAACAAGGTAATAAGTAAGCAATAGGAAGGAGTAAACCCCGGGAGTATACTGTTTCAGGAATTGGAAGGAGGGTGGGGGGGGGGGGGGGAATGTAGGTTGTTTTGTATGATTTTGAATGAAGAGGAAATCATGGCTACTGGGGATACATTCCACATGAAGTGTTTTCCTGGAAATTTTGTGCCTCTGTGGATTGTCAACAATCAAAGATGGCGGCTGCCTCTATGGAAATTAATGGGGATATTGTGATATATTTAGTACTGGGGCCTTCATTGTGTGATTGACTGTAAAAAACTAGTGGATGTCGTCAACATAATAAAAACCTTGAAATCTATAAACAAATATATTCGTCCGGCACCTATTTGTCACTTGTCACTTGTATCTAACCCCGATGGCATTGCCGGCTTCAACTGAGATTTACAACCTTGCGCATGCAAAACCACGATACAAATTTTTTTGGTTTAATTTTTGCAATATTCGTGGGCTTCAAGCGGCTTTTTTCGTGATATGCAATCTTTATAAATATTTTTCACAAATTTTCGCACTAAGTGAAACCCAAATTTTTCCCAATGTCGACTTAGATCGTTATCAGGTTCCGGGGTACATTTTAGTGCATAACACTAGTTTACAAATTTTTGCTTAATTGCGTGTACCTAATAAGAAAAGTGTTTTTTAGCCTAATTTGAGGTCGCTGAAAACGAAAATGATACTCATTTATTTTTCCAAAGAACCGTTATCGAGAAATTAGCAAAACGGCTTTTTTCCATTAATTCCAGATTCTCGAGAACCAAGAGCCAAGCTTAGCTTAAAAAATGCACTTTTTACGCAGAATACTCTCACCTACCTAAAACTGTAAAAGTTAAGGTTCTACCATGCCAGCTTCCAGAGTAATGAGCCATCAAAGTCAAAATTTTGATTTTTTTTAACAAAAATATCAACTAAAAACACCTTTTTCTCCAAAAAATACGTAGTAAAACAATATTTTTTTTTTCCAAAATTAGAAAGCTTGGACAATTTCCTATGAATAATGTAGATTTTTGTGTTACGGCATTTGCTGTTGAAGATATTAGCAAATTTTGATGTTAGAAGTCGGTTAAAAATTGACTTTATTTGGTACTTTTCGAAAGCTTAGGTGAAAAAAAGTAGTAAAAAAGCACAAAATAAGGCCAATTTTAACATCAAAATTGCCTATAACTTCAAAAGTAAAGGCCGTAGCATAAAAATTGTTTGGACATTATTCATAGTAAATTGTCCAAGATTTCTAATTTTGGAAAAAAAATATTGGTTAACTACGTATTTTTTGGAGAAAAACGTGGTTTTAGTTGATATTTTTGTTAAAAAAATCATAATTTTGACTTTGATGGCTCATTACTCTGGAAGTTGGCAGGGTAGAACCTTAAATTTTACAGTTTTAGATAGGTGGGAGTAATCTGCGTAAAAGAATGCATTTTTTAAGCTAGGATTGGCTCTTGGTTCTCGAGAATCTGGCAATACATGGAAAAAGATGGAAAAAAGCCGTTTTGCTAACTTCTCGATAACGGTTCTTTGGAAAAATAAATGAGTATCATTTTCGTTTTCAGCGACCTCAAATTAGGTTAAAAAACACTTTTTCATTAGGTTCATTTTTCGTGTAAACTAGTGTAATCTATCCCCTCATACTATAGGGGAATTGCCATATATATTAGAAAAGACGTAGATATTTCAAAAGGTTTATAACAGTACGCTATCTGATTTTAATCATCTCGGAGTTAATATATTACCTCCAAGGGAGATTTCAACGTTCACAATGTAAATTTGCTCGAATAACTGCAGGCAGACCAAGCTCCTGATGCTGCAGACCAAGCGCCCAACCTCCTTGATCAATTTTCTTACCTCCCACCCAACGCGGTACTCCGTCGAAGTTGATTCGGTTCTAGGCAACTTGGACCACTGGCTAGACAATGCTAATTTCCCATTAAAATCTTCTACCCTAACAAAGCCAGTTGGTAGCAGAATTATTTGCCTTTATGCGAAAGCCAACTGACTTAGGTTTTTCGTTTTCTCCAAGCTGCTGACTGGGATCTGTGTTTCCAGGACCGTAATGTCAATTTTGCCACTTTTCTACATTTCAAAAATTGCATAGGTGGGAATTCGTTTATTTATCCTTCATTCCTCCAAATCCATAAAGCCTAGACCGCATGGATGGTTTAGTCAGGAGTATGTAATTAAAGCCACAGAAACCACTCCCCTGTAAATCCACCATTAGGAAAATTATCAGTCGATGATATATTAAGTGGTAAAATCATTAATTCCACCGATGGCAGTAACAACTTCTGGTCCTTGTTAACTACCATCAGAAAATATTTCACGTCATCCAAAACTCCTTCCATAATTAAGGAGAGGGAGGTGTTATCAGAGAAGAAACCCAAGACCGACCTTTTTGCTTCAAATTCTTCCGTACCTGACAATGCCATGCTACCCTCCAACTTCGTGTGTTCTTCTCACTCAATGGACAGAGTTTTCTTCAGGACTGGCGAATATAGCTGTCGCAAAGACCTTGACGTCAATAAATCCACTGGTCCTGATAATATTCACCCTGTGGTCCTTAAAAAGTGCTTCACCTTTGGGTAAACGTCTGGGAGAAGTTTACTCCTTTACTATATGAACTTTTCCGGAGCATATCCCAGACAATAATAAACAGAAAACCTCTGGAATATCTTGAATTCAACCTGCTTTAGAACGAAAAATCTACTTCTCGCACAATCTACAGACCTTATTTTCGCGCACACTTCGGTCTAGAAACTCGTTCCAATAGTCAGTATTCGTGAACGACATGCCGGACTGGTAGTTTAAATGATGACACCTGAGTTTAAACTTCCACATAAAAAAACCAGCGGGAAAGTCCACAAAAACGCCCTTCATAATCTGGTCCTCATGTGTGAATTGCCGAGTTAAACGAAGAAATTTCGCTGGCGGCCTTCACTGATATTGAGGAAACTTCGACACCATCGACCATGCAGGGGTCTAGCTAGGAGGATCCAAGCAGCACTTATTGTGATTGTATCGTCTATATGTCACGAGCTCCAACTCATAGCCATTCATAGGTGTCTCAAAGGCACTATAGCAAAGTGATCTCCGCTGGAAAAAATGAAATATTCGCTGCGTGGTGCTTAGTTAAGCCCGGGTCACACCGAACGCGGCACGGCGCGGGGCGGTGCGACACGGTGTAGCGCAAGAAGGCGCGGTAAGGCGTCTGAATCACACCGGACACGGCGCGGCGCGACGTATTCCCCATTACACCCCTTGTTTTTATTCAAGAAATAACAATGAAATGTGATATTCACCGTTGGCGGCGACGGCAAAAATTGGTTTTGAGTAATCAGGAATTATGCCGCGCGACGGAATTTATCCTTGCCGTCCCGCGCCGCTTTTGATGTGAATCACAGATTCATTTTTCGTGTAGAAATCGCTTAACGGCATTCGCGCCGCCCCGCACCGCGTTCGGTGTGACCGGGCCTTTATAGGTGAACTGCGACCCGTCAATGTCGATGCATTCTTAGAGATACTCAACGGCCATTTTTTTGCCCAGGGCTAAACAAACGACGTTGCCACTGTTGTAACCCGTAAAACAGAAGGTTCCGCAAGACATTTTCGCTTGTAGAAGTAAATAATTTTCAAACGGGTGAATTTGATTTGCAAAAGGAAGAATTTAATTTGCCAAACGGTAAATTTGATTTGAAAAAGGGTGAATTTAAAATGAAAAACTGTGTACGATCTATGATTCTTAAAGAATGCAAGTAGGTACTGGAGCACTTGAGCCTGGGAACCAGGGAGCTTCCTATCTTTGAATAAACCTATAAGCAAATTATTTGCCTTTTAAAAGTTTTTTGGAGTTTATCTAGACTCTTGGAAACTAGCTGATGTTTAGCTCATACCGAAAAAACATGAGCCAAGTAACTCCTCGAACTGTCGTACAATAGCGATTATTTCCGTTTTCCCCAAAATCATGAAAATGGTGTAATATCTTGATTTCAACCAAATACTACCCGAAAATCACCGCTGCTTTAGAACAAAAAGATCTACTGGTAACCTGTGACTTAGTATTCTTCGCTTTGGTGCTGTAGATATGTCCAAGGGTTTCGACAATGTAAGGCATGCTGCTCTGCTAACTAAACTCCAAACTATTGGCTCAGTTATAGGAAACACAGTGGAGAATTCACATTCTGGACTTCAATTAAAGTAGTTAGGCGCTGGATCTAATCCCCAAACTCTGTCTCTGCTGGGGTCTCCCAAGACTAAATTTTATAGGCTACCATTTTTCTTATCTTTATAAGCGACCTTCTCTAAATCCCCTCTAATCCATTTTACAGCATCGTTGATAAAGGACTTTGCCGTAATTCTTCTAAAATACAGCATCCCGGATTTCAGCATTTCCGAATTTGTACAACAGCCAAGAATTCACACACAAAGTTCATTTCTTTGTCCACTCCAGGCTCCTTTTAAGCTATTGCATGCTGTATCAGTCTTTTCAATTAAGCTTACTACCAGACATTGCACCATGCCCTGTGCGTATTAGTACAAAGGTAACTCCCTGAGCTTAATTCTGCCACATAAAAAATATAACCTTATTGAAGTTTTGAAAACGTGGCTTAATAGAACACTCATTTTAAAAATCACTAGCTACAATTGCTTTGTGAGGTATTTGATTAACACACTCCCTACGGTTAGAGTTAAGCAGGATTTACGCGAGGCAGTAGGTACTTTTGTCCCTTACACGGCGGTAAATTGTACTGAAGCTTCAAAAATTATGTCCTAGTACTCTTGGTATGTGCGTGTAAACCCAAGGGACACAGGAACACATTCATTTTAATCCTTTCAATCCATTTGTTGATTGATGCAACAATTTTCCTATTCCGTTAGGGTTAAATAGATCACATCGAGTCACAGTCAGGCCTAAAACATGGGAGTACACAGTTTTTTTTATACCCAGTCAAAATAGACATTAAAACGCGGCATAAACTGAGAATAGCTGAAAATGGAAACGGCGGCGTAGAATTTCTCCAAAGATCGGTGGGGAGCAAAAAAATCATTCAAAAGGTCACAAAATCAGTTTTTTGGCAAATATTTCTTAAACGCTGAGTCGTATCATAAAATAATTTGTATTAAGTTTGTAGGTTATGCGATTATCTACAAAAAAGATATTATACATTTTCCCGTACGAATTAGCATTCATGAGATAAAACCGTTTTGAAGGTTTAGAATACTCATAAAATGTCAGTTTTTGAGCGATTTTTTTTGCCAAAAGTGATATTTCCGCCGGCCCTGTTTTTTTATGATTCCGAAATTGTTTTCTTAAAAAGTCCCAAGGAATCTGTGGACCAATTTTCAGCCATTTTGGAATTTTATCTCCATTCGTGCGATTTTTTTGCTAATTTCCCCGGACTATACGTCATCAGACTTTGAATAAAATCCTCTGTTGGACTACGTGGCTTATATATTCAGGGGCGAATCCTGGGTATAATTGAACAAAAAAATTGATTTAGAGAGGGGGCTATCCCCAATATCTACTAAGATACAGAGTATTTACGAAAAAATTAAACTTGAATGGACTCCATTTATAGAAGATATGTCGTTGTTTAGCATTTTGCGCGATTTACAATGTTATTTTTCTTGTGAGTTATTTTATTCTTAAGGCCGGAGATACCTTTACAATTTTCCTCTATTAATTCTATTAATCTATTATAATGATATTAACGTTTTTTTTTGGGAAGAAAGAATAAAGCTAGACTTTTCAAACTTTAGGGTTTATGAATATATTTATTTAACATTACGAAAAAAAAATTCTTTTTTTGATAAAACAAGATGGCGCTGACTGCAACGACTTCCGTCAAAGACCTCCTTTTGCGTTTCGGGAAAGACTGTAACTGCTAGGTTGGTGTGAAAAATATTACATTGAAAAATTCAATTTTTTTATACAATTATCTTCGATATGAATGAAGCAGAATTTTAAAAAAGTAAATATTTTGAAATTTGTAAGAATAAAACAATAAAACGTTTTTTTTTTTTTTTGTTTTTTTAATATAACGATTTTCAGGGGTGATTTCAAAAATCCCTCTCATTCAAATAGAAAAAAAATATTATTAAAAAAATATATTCCAAATTTCATAAAGATCGGTTAAGTAGTTTTTGAGTTAGATTTCCCGCAAAGTCGAAAGGAGGTCTTTGGCGGAAGTCGTAGCAGTCAGCGCCATCTCCTTTTTATCAAAAAAAAATTTTTTTTTCGTAATGTTAAATAAATATATTCATAAACCCTAAAGTTTGAAAAATCTAGCTTTATTACTTCTACCCCAAAAAAATACCTCAATATCATCCTATTTTTCTCTATTGTAAAGGTATCGCCGGCCTTAAGGAGTCAATTTTTTACTATAATTTTTAAGACTACACCCTATGCAACAAGCAAAGAATCATTGGAGGGATCTTAACAAATGCACCTTGGCCAAAACAACCTGGCCCTCTTATGATCTCAGACTACCGAGCCTCGGGAGACAAGACTCTCAGTTATAGTGGGAGTGCTGACCGGACACTGTCTGATAGGGACGCATGCGACCCGCTTAGGTCTTGAGACCTACGATTTTTGCAGAAGCTGTGAGAATCCGGACGAGGAGGAAAATGTACCACATCTCCTCTGTCATTGTCCAGCCCTAAGCAGAAGGAGATTAACCAAATTTGGTGAGCCCTTTCTAAACACGCTTGCGGAAATCTCGAACATTGGGACCCTGCAACTCAGGAGATTCATTGCTTCCTCGGGATGGTTTAGCGAAGAAATGACACTTTAACATCAGGTTTAAAGTGGGATCACTATGGCTTCACAATGGGCCTATCTTTTTGGCCTAAGTGTATGAGCTTAAACCAACAGCTCAGTCATATCTAACCTAACCTAGTCTAACCCTGCACCAAATACTTTTTCAGGTAAAATCATTTCATGATTTTGGGTAATTGCCCCTCCCCCCCAAGAATTGTTTCTGGATCCGCCACTCCTTTAGAACGCTTCATTTCCCGCTGGGTGTTCTTCAAACACCGCATTCATGTTTTATTTGTAGGAGTATAGAAAATCGTTCAAGCTGGTTTTTGGTTTTTTATATGTCAGTTGTAAGCCCAGGAATCACCCTTTGTACTACCAGTCCCCTCATGTCGTTGTCCCATCATGGTGCAATGTATAGTAGTAAAAGATTAAAAGCAGATATGGAAAAATCTCCACGGACCCATGAGTCTTTCCAATTTTCCTGCTACATACGTGAGCTTTTACATATAGATGCGTATGTAATGGATCATTGAAACTAAAAATTAAATCTGAATTGGATCATTGAGAAAAAAATCATATTTAAATATTTTCCAAAAAAGCACCTCAACAAAAATATTTACCTTGAATGGCATTTGGTTTGTCAAGTGAGAAGTGACACTTTGCCTGAAACCATTCACAAAATATACATTTTGTTAATGAATTTTCCTGAAAACGAGACTCCTCTCATAATTGAGTTAATTTTGTGGAAATAAAGAATCTCATTTCCTTTTTACCAGGAAAACAAAATTACTTCGGAAATTAAAATCCTGCGAGGATATTTATATATATAAAATTGCATATCCGTCCTACAATTAATGGTATTCATAAGTAAGAAGAATCCTGTTTTTTATTACATGTAAATTCTAAAGGAAAAATTCCTTTCATCAAACTAAAAAGGTAAAGAAGTAAATAAATATGTATGTATATACAAATATGAGAGGTAATTTCTGCAAAAAAAATCCACCAGGTATTTACGTGCTGAAATATGACACAACTAAAAAGGAAAACTACGTCAAAGAACCATTTTCTGAAGACGATAATCCCCTCTCGAGCACAGTAAATCCCAGCAAGGAGCTTTTATGTAAATTTTTCGCAAAAATTACTTTTCCAAGGAATCCCCATTAACCAAGGTGCCTACACACAGTCCGGCTCTACTGGCGAAAACGCCATCTAGAGAATCCCTTGAAAAATCCTCTGCAAAGAAGGGATAGAGCCCTGTCTGATCCTTTTTTTTATAGTAAACATTTTTCACCACTCATGCCAGAACTGTGGGTACACCTACCTTTATCCTGTGCAGTAAGCAGCGACGATGATAGAGTTTGCTTCAGTTTACCAAAAGTCCCACCACCGGTTTCTGGGGCGTTCTGTGTCTGCGCTTCATCAGTTGCAACCATCTGAAAAGAGGAGAGAGAGAAAAGTTTCGATTAATATCAGGTGACGGAATCCTTGCAAATAGTAGTTATGGTGTATGGTAAAGAGCCTTAAAAATAGGATGCGGATGCAGGTTTCAGCTTTGCTTGGAATTGTGTTATTAGATATCTCGGAATGGTTCGGTTTACATTTGCTTTATCAAAACGTTTTTGCTTCTCGGTCGGGTGCACTTTTGGTTTATTTTTTGTGGGTTTTATTTACAAAAATAGAACAAACTTTAACGAGTTTCTGATGTCGTTTTAATAGTCAAGCAATTTTGCTTTGATAATTCTACGTAGGATTGCCACGCGGAAACTACTTCAAAATCTTTTACAAAAATCACAAAAAAGTACGAAGATGTATACATGTGAAAGGTGAACCCGAAATTTTTATATTTATAAAACACAACAAAATTATTTATTCATAAAAATTGATTGTGCCACCTTCAAAGTTGACACTCCATCGAGTAAAATACAAATATGCCAGCGCCTGACCCAATCCTTTATACATTATAGCTACGCTGGTTGAGATATTGTCTTAAAGCTCCTTCAGCGAAAAGGCCTCAATTTTCTTGAAGCGCCTTCCTCAATTTTAGATTCAGGAACAAGAAAAGTCGCTTAGGCTGAAGGTAAGTATGCTGCCGCCCAATAGCAATCACTTCTGCTTTCTCCAAAATCAAGGAGACATTTATCAAAATAATTTAATCAAATATCAACACGAGAGCAAACACGGTAGAAAAATTGGAGCTTTAAAACACTGTATAGGACAAGAAGAAGGTAAATTATCTTGATGACCATAAAGGGTGCCATGTGCATACTCAGTAGACCAGTTCTCGTTCGATTGCGTAGGTCAAGCAGCTTTGAATGTGATTTGTACTTAGTTGGGGGACCACTTGGTAGAAAGACACTAGCGTTTGGAATAAAACTTGCACTACCTTCCTCCCCTTTCCGTGAACGACCTAGTACTAACAGGGGAACCTTTTCTTGAATGTCCTTTGCATAACATAAACCGAAAATCAGCGTTGGAATAATCACATATTGTTAAACGTGGCTGAATAACTTATTGATGATGCTGCTATTTGCTCTTTAATTGTGTCATTGGGCCACCGTAGGAATAGAGCAGTTCTGGCAAAAAGTTTATAGCTATAATTATTGTTTCTCGGCAAAAATTTTATTTTTAGAATATCAAAACTGATGATTCTCAGCTAATACTTCCCATAATTATAATTTTCGAAAGTTGTTAAATACCTAAAAATTCGTGAACCTCTTGGTTGACCTTTGACCCGGTGTATCGCGGACATAAAACGACATGGAGTTTCGACCAATACCTCGTTTGAAAGATATTTTCATTGCCCGTATTCCTGCCATTAACTACTTTTTCATATGAGCAACCGTTAACGAAATATTAAAATAAAATGGCGTTATCAGTTATTTCAGGCACGTCCAGTGCGAACTTTGGCGTTGGATTGCTCGCAAACGAAATAAGCGATAACGACGATTAAGGGCTCATTCTAAAGGTAATTACAAGGACTTTAAATTTGTTAATGGGCATTAACCCAAAAAAGTTAACATTTTGCGATTTAATTGCAAAAAACTGCTTTCAACCCTCACCATACGATCATGGTTGAACTTTGACCGGCCATTACTTGGAGCCAAATCAACTTACAGAGATAGTTGAGGGCTCATTTTTTAGATAATTTTATTCTCTACAACTTTGCCATTGATCATTATCAGCTATCATTGCAGGCAAACGAACTATTTAATATAAACAAGCTCTCCCTCCTTTTCAAGATGGCGGCTTTTCCCAAGCCCCTGCGACCCTACAAACTTGGTTTTATCATTATCAGATGTACTCGAACAATTGCAAAAAAAAAAAATTCTGTACCTCTTAAAATGCAATTTCATTTTCTAATTTGACTGGACTATATGTGAAATACTAGCAAGCTGTAGTCGGGAAATAGTAGGAATACGAATGAAATAATTGCAAATCAGGCTGAAAAGCTCAAGGTGAAAATCTCCATCTCAAAAGAACTCTGCTGAGCCATTCAATCGAGGATTCAAAATAGAGTCAAATGACGTATTGGAACAATTCAACTGTCATAGGTGGCAGCCTATAGCTTTTTACTCCTATCCAGCTGTCACACAACATAGCAGGAGCACTCTGAATTTGATTGCGAACACCTCGGTATCTGTGCAGCTATCAAAAACTCGCTCCCACACAGGTGCGGCGGAGCGCGTGGGGATGGAAGGGAAAATGCACACGCACTTTTGCTTTGGGTGGGGAAATCCACACCCAAAATATTTCATCCCAGAACATTGCAGGGCTGTCTCGGGCCTCACACGAAGAGCCGCACACAAGCAAGGCTTTTTATACGAAAACTAAACAGTATATCATATTAGTGCTGTTAAGAACTTAAACTGTATAGTCTAAGCTTGTTAAACCCCACCTGATTACCATTTCAAAAGGGGATTGCACCAAAGATTTCCCGTAGGTTCCTCATGAGGACTCCATGTGGCAAATGAGAAAGGGGCATTTTCTCACGAACACCACACAAAAAAAAAATCAGCAATGAGGTATGCCTTATCAATTTGTCATAGGACCCTATGGGGCAAATCTCATTACAATATCTCGTTTTCGGAAAGCTTTTTAAAAAGCTTTAAAGCTTTAGTTTAACTCATACAGTTTTGTTTTGCATTGGTTCTCAGGGAATTATGGAAGTGACCGTGGAGGGTGTCATTTAGCATACTCAATAGCTCGGTTCTGGTTCGATTACAGAGGTCAAGTAGCATTGAATATGATTAGTACTCAGTTGGGGGGCCGTATTGTTAAACCCACACTCGCGTTTAAAAATATAAAGCTTTCGACACCGGCGCAGTTATTACTAACATATCCACGACGAAATTCTCAAAATCCACTCGGGATCGGGTAGCAACGATTTTTCCTCAAGGGGCCATTCCTTATGACGAGGCTCCTGTATGGGCCTTATAGGGTAATCCACACAGGGTCCACATGAGGCAGTGGGTCTAGTACCCCTTACCTCAAAATGCTTAAGGGTGTCATTCAGCCTAATCAATAGACTGATTCTGGTTCGATTACAGAGGTCAAGCAGCATTGGACGTGATTAGTACTTGGTTGGGGGACCGCATTGGTAAAACGACACTCGCCTTTAAAAATATAAAGCTTTCGACACCGGCGCAATTATTACTAATAAATCCACGCCGAAATTCTTAAATTTTTCGGAGTCTTTTTTTATTCTCGAGATCGGAAAGCAATGATTTTGCTCAAGGGGGCCAAATGGGGCATTCCTTATGACTAGCCGAGAATGAGGCAAGGCGTTAGATGCCCTGTGTGGGCCCTGTAGAGCAATTCACACAGGGTTCACATGAGGCAGTGGAGCTAACCTCATAGGGGCCCTATCGGCACCCCCGTCAAAATGTCGGGCATAACCCAATAACCAAAGAATTTAAAACCATATAACTCAACAGGTTAATAATTGGCCGAAATTTTCACGTGCTCCCCACCCACAATGATTATGTTCCGCCGCCCCTGCTCCCACACACACTGGTTCTTCTGGGCTTTTAGACAAAAACCTGCCTGTCTCACTCAAGTATTTTCCCACAAGATGAGTCATTACAAAGAAACGCTTCTAGACATCGATCAATAAAGACTGCAATGAGTGGTCTCAATCGTGGCTTCGTTACCAAAAGCATAAAGTTTCGAGACAAACCAAATCTCTATTTGAAGCCTTTAAGCTTCCAAACACTAGTTTCGAATATTCGGGTTATCTCAGCTTCAATAGTGGCAAAACGTCACTGAATTCGTCCTACACTTCGGCGTACCTTTGAAATCAAAACTGATCAAGGAATGCAATTCGAATCGAAACTCTTCAATGATGTTGCCAAACTACTCGGTACTCACCGAATTAGGTAAACCGACTACGTACCGGCAAATGGGATGATCGAATGGTTCCACCAGCAACTCAAAGCCACCTATAGCAAGGGACAACACTAGTCATTGAAGGGAAGACTTGTCCTTCGTCAAGTTAGCCATGTAGCAGGGATTAGTTGAGTTGGATCAACTTGGGCAACTTGAATCACGTATACCTCTATTTGATCTCCTTTTCAATATAGGTTAAACTATTCAAAGTTATATACCAGGAGTTCGTGACATTTTCCCGATAGATGTCAACTGGAAATAAGCCACAAACCACTGTTCGCGGCCACACCACTTAACGGTCGTTTTAAAGGTGACAGTTTGAGTTTTACTTTGTGGTATAAACATCAAAATAGTGTCGCAGTGGTTGGGAAGTTATATGCGTTTGAAACTTGCGAAAAATAATGAGCTTGTGAAAAAATCAGCAGTGTCCATATTGGGTGTTGAGCGCGAAACACATGATAGACCGATGCGATGCGCAACTGAGACGCTATGAAATCGAGTCATTTCTGAAACGTCTCATGACTGGTGATGAAAAATGGTCGCGGATGGTTCGGTTGGCAAAAAAACGAGGTTTTTCGATAATTTGACAGGCATAGTTCGTTCAATCGTGTCTATGTGTGTCCGAAGAGAAGGCAGGCCAGACCTTCTTCTTGTCGGCCTCTATTTCTACTTTGATCTGCTTTCTCTTTAATCTGGCTACGCTCGTTGCTGCCCCGTGCTTATTCAGCAAACTTCCAGTAAAGTTTTTGACTGCAGAAGCATGGTCTCTCGTGTTAGGCCGTTCCTACGCGAGGGACCATGGTTCTGGAGCAAAAGCTTTTTTTGGGCAAGGAAGGTGAAGGTGAAATGGCCTTAGGCCTTAAGCACTTGGAAAGCATGCTTCGGAAGGAAAAGCTCCTTTTGGGCGAGTAAAGCGTCGAAGGTCTAAAAAGTGGAGACTTTCATGCTGCGGTAATGATTTTTATGCATGAACTCTTCACCAGAAAGCACGGCAAGCATTCTCACAAATAATAAAGTTCGAAGTTTGCCAAATGAAGAAAAACTTTATATGCGAAAAACCACAGAAAACATAACAAACACCAACATATCATCACGTATAGCAGCGCTGGGCAAAAGCAGATTTTGGGAGCCACCTGAGCTTCCGGTAGTTCCAGAGTCCTCCTATCCTGCCTGTGAGTTGGTGTGAGAGAGTTATAGGCAAAAAATTTGAGTGCGAGTGAGAGAGGTATACACAAAAGCTTTTTTGGGGCTCTGTAAAAGTCAATTATTGCTCTGCACCGACGCATAGTAACTCGAATGCTTTCCATGTAGTTTCAGCAGAGCTTTTTTATTCATAAGCTTTTGCTGCGCGTGTACTTAGGACCTTAAATATGTCATTTCACATCCCAAACGCAAAGTGAAAACGCAGCTTTGGAGCTCTTTTATCGCACAGAACTTTGTATGCTTTTTTCTCTGTTGCACGAAAGTTTTCCCTTTTACGTTTGGGATGTAAAATGGCCTTAAAGCTGGAAACAGATTGCTGCGGTCAAAAGAGTCCATCAGCGCTGACAAATTAGTATTATTAGTATTCCTTGTCATTTTGACATTTATCAGTGCTGATGTTGTCTAATGGCCGCTGCTGTTTCCAGCATAAGGAGAAAGAATGAGAAGCAAACCATGAAAAGTGTCAAAGGAACTTTGTAGTTTTGGTCTACCACAAAAAATTCTAATCTAATGGACACAAAATATTTGCGTTTACCATATTTCAAATCGAAGCGCGGTCCCAAAATGGTAACCTCCCGTGCATGTCGAATTACTTTTGATGGATAAGGTAAACAAACATTTTTGAAACATTTATAAATCACTCAAAAAAAACCATCTTTTCTGATAAAATCGATTCCATAACCGAAATTTGTTGATGAAAAATGTTTGATGTAAAAACAAGTCCTCAACTTTTATGCGTATGAAAGGCAAATAGGATAAATGGCGGCAAAAGTCCTGACTCGGTGGTGGGTACACCCCGTCGACTTCGGGGCTTCTATGAAAGGTTCTAATAACGTTTTTCATCACTGGAAAAGGACCTCCTCTTTATCCCTCATCGGTGCTGGTGCTGTCTTCATTTTAAGCAGCAGAAAAAAAAATAAATTTAAAACTTTTCATTTTCCTGTCTGGGAATTTTCATTGCAGATTTCCAGACGTGGTATAACAAAACAGAAGCAGTGTCCTTCTATAAGCTGAAAATTACATCAGCTTAAAGCTCCTTGAACCGAAAGATTGTTTCACTTGCAAAGTAAATATATAAATTTTGAATCTAGAGAAGGTAGGAAAGGACAGGCGGGCACCAGCATGAGAAGTGGCGGTGGGCCATCATCCATCGTAGGCAAAATAATTCTATCTAGACCTAGAAGGCGGATGATGGTGATGATGATGATGGAGTAGAAGATGAAGAATACGAAGATGCGACGCTTCACGCTAGCAATTTAAATCAATGACGAGTCCTTTTTGTTTCCTGGCATCCCGACAAACCTGATGAATTTCAAATCAGTTTCTAAGTAGCAAGATCTGACAGGGAGAGTGGGTGGTAGTCACAAGCTAAAGCGTATTTTGCTCCAGAAAAAAAAAGTTTAAAAAGTAGAAAATAAAAATAATTTTTTTTTCTTCTCCGTGATTGCTTTGTTGCTAGTTTAAATTTCTTTATTATTTCGTTTTTTTTATTCCTTATCCTTAAAAGGAAGCTCAGAATCCTGTGATGATAGCGGTTGTCGTGTTTTTTTTTATACTTTTTAATAACTTGAGAGTCAATTTTAATTTTTTAGCATTTTATTAAATTGCTGGGAAATGAATTTCATCTCGCAAAGCCATTGAAGAAAAATTCGTTAAAAACATTTTTTTCTTTGGTATTTTCTCTTTTTACTTATATTCCCTCTTTCCACTCTTATTTTGGTTTATTTGAGGCTTGAATTTATTATAAACCCATTTTATGTTCTTAATTTTAATTCTATTTCTTTCCACATAAAAAGACTGTGCAAGGATCAAAGAGAAGTTCTTCGGTTTTTTAACGCCATCAAGAACTTGTTAAAATTTAACATAAAAAAGTCAAACTGCTGTTAAAAATGAGCTTTTGATCATAACTTTCTTAATGTTGTTTGTAGCATGGTAGTCAAAGGGTTTAAGAACTTCCTTACCAGCAAAAATAATTTAATTTTTCAAGTCACGAAAACGATATGAAAAGTTTTTTTTTGAGTATTAAAGATAGGTTTGAGTAATGAGCATATCCAAAATACCTAGGCTCCTTACAGATTTTGGATAAAAAGGGGGCAAATTTTAATGTGATTGATTATGATGTCATTGGTGAAGAACATCGGTGGTTTCTCGTTGAAAAACTGAACCAAGTTGTTTTCACAGGATTCCTTTGAAGACAGCTTAATTCCATTGAGGAAGTTCTGCATAGATGAGAACAAATGAGTGAGGGGGCTATGTCCTATGTGTCGATGTATGTCCATGGTGACTCTATCCAATCAAACTCTCCCAAGTTTTGACGGGTCATCAAAGAAGTGTGTGGTCGGGGGCGTTGTCATAGTAGACGAACCACCTCGTGAAGTTTGTTGCGGTAAGATCTATGGAATGAGACAGCGAGGTGGACCAAACCTTCGGTGGTGTAGACCGCGTACCTTTATGGCGAAAATAATCATAAATTGTACGCCCTAATTATATGAGCGGCACCATTCGCACTATATACGGGCGTGTCACGGCTACCGTTTCATGAGGCTACAAAGTATACAGCCAAATGTTTGGGAAAGGTCACCGTTTGAAAATAACACAATCACACTTAATAGAATTCAAGTTGCGCGTACCAAAGGTGATGTGTTCGCTTATAACTCGGAAACTATCAACTTTTCCTAAATAACCTCGATATTTCTTACAAATTTCACTATTTGGCTTCGGCGAACCGTTCGGGGTCAAGCCCTATTTGAAAATTGGCGAATTTCGGCTGTGTCCGGAATAACCCACATTTTCTATTTCAAAAGTGTAATTTATTTTTGAATCCAACCAGCATTTTCCTAAGAATGACCATCGTGAAACATTCGTAGGAAAAGTGTGGTTGGATTGACGACTACAGCCCTGTCTTCTATCTGAAACATTCGTGAAACATTCGGACGAAGAGCTGTGAGCATTTTTGCGTTACGAGCTTAGCCACTACCCTCTATTTATTTCTTTTCGATGAGCATGGGCTTTTTACCGACTAATGACTTGAGCGATAGAAAATGTGTCATCAATGGAGGGTATTATATCGACCTTTTGGTAATTCCGATTGGCCTGTGTAGCCCTGAAATAAAGAATGTCTTCTTTTTGAAACCAGAAAAGTTAAAGGTATCTCAAACCGTCTAGAATCTCCATCTTTCTGCTGGGAAAAACCCTTTCAGACCATATGTTATTCCTGTACGACATGAGGAGTTGTGACACCATTTTTGCTTTGTTTGATCAGGCGAAACTGAAACTTCTGAAAGTCTTGCAGAATAACAATGGCTTGCAACCAGTCATTGATGTTTTCAAAGACCCTCATGCAAGATTGCCAAAGCATGAAATGTGTTTCTAATGGTTTTGTATGGGAAAGGACATGAGATGAGCCTGAGCGAATTGAGATACAGGCAATATGTATCTTGATCGTACAAAAGTAAAACGACCATTGCCTCACTACCACCTGAAGCTGCTGTCCGACAACATTCACTGAGAGTTTACCCACAGGAAAAAGGAGACCAGGACGACCTAAGAAAAGATATGTAGACGGCGGCGAGGAAGACATAAGACATTTACAAATAAGAAACTGGAACTGGGGAAACTGGAGGTAGACAATCATATAGGCGAACGCTGGAGGAAGCCAAGCCCAACAATAGGCTGTGCTTCAGTTGCTGCTTGATATTTAAACCCGTATTCCGTATAGCCCCGTGAGGCGGTATCCGTGAGATAGCCGCCTGTTTTAAAAAGGCACTTAACGATTATCTTTTTGATCCTCTTAATGTTTATATCTGTTAGTTTAGTATGGATGGATGTAAAATATATTTATTTTTTTCTTTACTTCAAAAATAAGGGTTAAAAAATAAAAATTCGGTACAGTATTGAATATCTCGGAAAAGGAGAGGAAGAGAAATTTGGCATACCCCCTAGAATTCTCTGCGTACGCCTCGGGGTACGCGTACCCCACTTTGAAGACCACTGGTGTAGACCAAAACACCCAGAACTAAATTGGATGACATTGGCTCAAAATCGAAATTTATAAATTCGAAATGGCCGCGCCAATATGGCCGACGAATTTGTCAATTGTGTTCCGATTCCAATGAAAATCGGTATCTGGGGTTTTTTGAGGTAGTAAATAACGAATGTTTGATCAGAACTTATAAATTCAAAATGCCCCCCGAAATATGACTGAAATTCAAAATGGCCACCAAATTTGCCAATTGTGTTCCGATTTCCATGAAAATCGGTATCTGGGGGTTTTAAGGTAGCAAATAACGAATTTATGATCCGAACTTATAAATTCGAATTTGCCAATGGCGTTCCGATTACAATGAAAATCGGTATCGCGGGTTTTTTAAGGTAGCAAATAAAAAATTTATGATCAGAACTTATAAATTCAAAATGGCCGTGGACGAAATTTTCCAATTGTATTCCGATTCCAAAAAAATGGATATCTAGGGGTTTTTAAGGTTGCAAATAACGAATTTATGATTAAAACTTATAAATTCAAAATTGCTGCACCAATATGGCCGATTAGTTTGCCAATTGTATTCCGATTCCAATGAAAATCGTTATCTGGGGGTTTTTAAGGTAGCAAATAACGAATTTATGATCAAAACTAATAAATTTAAAATTTCTGGGCCAATATGGCGGACGAATTTTAGCAAATAAGTGTCATTTCCCTGTCAGCTGGAGGTAATGTAACTGTGAGAAATTTTCAACTACTTCTAACTTGTTTTCAGAAATCGTTAAGTTGCCTCCTATCCTGCGCCTATTGACTGCTGTCAGTTTTCTTCACATTGATAGTCAAGCCTACTTCTTTGGATACTTATTTGATTTTAAAGTAACATTCCTTAAATGCTGTGACTGTCCTGCTTCCAAGACTATGTTTTAAATGAATTACTTTTAGCCCATCTTCGTGTATGCTGGCATACGTAATTCGAGTAGAATGGTATATATTCACATCTCTCCTCTCTCAGTATTTCCAGGAATTCTAGGATTTTTGTGGCAATGTAAAAGTTCTCAGTGGTTGACATTCCTCTCCAGTAGGAAGCTTAGAATTCGCTTAGTTAGCTTCCTAAAATAGGTTCCAGTTAATTTTCTACTTAATTTAGTTCCCTTTAATCATTGGAGGAAATATAGTATTCACTTTTCATACTCAGTCACTTTCTTCCATATTTAGTTGGATTTGAGTACGTCGCATAGTTTCTTCACTTTCAATTGAATATTTCACTATTTTTTTTGATCGGTCTTTTTCTAAATTGTTTTTACCTCCGTCCTTAAATATAACTAACAGAATAACTGATTGAACTTCTTTGCTTCCGTTCTTTAAGTGATATTTTACACTTACAGGACCTTGTCTCCAGATGTAGACAGGTGCGTTCTTGCCACCGCGTCCAAAAATTGTCATCATCATTGACTGACAGTTATTGATAATTGGTTAACCTAGTAACATGATTTATGAGTTTGACCTAGTTTTCAAGCTCTTGATCTAGTTGCCACGGCACAAAATTGTCTCATGCCCAACTGCCCCAATACCTAGTTATGTTAAGACTTTGAGTTGGGGTTTAATAAGCTCGAGAAGTTTCTTAGATTTGATGAATTTTTTGGCTTGTCCCATATGCAGGACATAAGTTCAGTAGTGAGACAAGCCCTTTTCGAAAAGTCCCTTTCGTGTGACCGCTGAATGTCCCATAGAAATGGTCTGGACTTATAAATGAGGTGCAGACGATTTTTCTCTTTTCTGTCATTTAAATTAAGCAAGACATTGCACCTGGACTTGTACGATATTACAGACTGTAGTTGTACAAACGGTAATTTCTAAGCTTAGTTCTGTCACAGAAAAAAACTTGTTCTAACTTGTGTAAGTATATCTACTCAGACCAATTTTAATCTGATCAGAATACGTACTTTCGGCCGACAATACGTGAAGTGCACCTATTCAAAAATGAAGTGCACCTGTTCATTCAAAGGGAAAACATTTGTTTCTATCACAATGACGACAATAAAGAATAAATTTTTGTACTGCAAGCTCTTGTGTCATAAAGCTACTGGTACTAAAGCCATCAGTAGTATTTTTTATAAGTCACAGAACACGCTACAAAACAGTGATTCAATGGCCGAAATATTTCCCTGTTATCAGATCAAGTTACGGGCTCTAATATTTCATGATTCTGGGCTTTGTAGACACTTCAAACTTGTTTTTATCAAATTTCTTTCTGATTTATCAATGGCGTAAGAGTGGCACTTGTGGACTTTATTTTCTATGTCGACCAATGATTGATTTTTCAAGTAGTCATAAAAGCTTTCTTTTTGTGTCGAATCGACCCTGTTATTTGTAAATATTAGAAAATACTTTCGAGTTAAAGTCAACCAATACTTTATAGCAAAATAAGTATTGGTTGACTTTAACTCACAAGTTCAATTGTGTGCGCTTCTAGGAATATAATTAGAGTTTAAAATAAATAAATGGACAAGAAATTTTGAACAGTCTTAAAAAGGATCACAGTAAACATAATTTAAAGTAGTATACAAACAAAATTAAAAAACTATGAGAAGGTTACGGAAACACTCAAGGAGAATCTCCTTTAAACAAAAATAAATGTAAAAGGGCAAAACATTTGATGGAGTACACCCTTCATGTATTTTACATTGGGGTGGAGCTTTATTTCTTCATTGGCAATCTCCTTGAAAAGTTTTAAAACTTTTCTATTTTCCCTTTTTACCTTCGAAAGCCAACCAATTTTTTACCCTTAAATTGCAGACAATCAATTTTAAAGGGTTTCCGTGAGTTCACAGATCCTTGATATTTGCATTGGAACTGAGTCATAAAGTAATAAAATCCGATCGAACCATTTCTTTTCGTGACTGCATAAAAATATGATTAAATTATCCAAAATAAACATAGCCCAGACCCACACCCACTTTCCCCCTCGTCATCAACCCTTATTCTTTAGGGGATAACAAACCCATGTCCCGACCAAATCAGTCTCTACCGTTGTTCCTGATCAACTTTCGTCCTGATGGAATTTTAAATTGAATTAAAATTTCTTCATCAGAATTATTTTTTTTTCGTGTGCAGGAGTTTCTGAAATTGTGGATTGTCTGTAATGGCGGAACCCAGAACCAATGGCGCGGATAATTGAGATTTGCATATGGGTTCTTTGCACTACACCAGAAATCGCAATCTCCAGGATGAAGCTCCTTTTTGATCCCTTTTTTATGGTACTACAAGTTCATAATGCTGTTTATGATTGCGGTTACTTACTGGAGTGCAGCCCGGGCAAGTGGAAGATGGGATTGAAAGGAACATAATCGAAGGATCCACAAGATTTGCATCGGGCAAATATTGATTTTGATGCAACTCTTATGTTTACATATTTGCGATGGTGAATTGTTATATGTTAATCGAAGCTTACAACGAGTTTTCAGGGTGCAGAGGTTGGTTTTGTGTATGTTAATGAGATATTTTGTACCTAGGAGTAGAAGAATTGCACTGCAATAGGAAAATTGCTATCTGCTAGTTTATTAGAAATGTTTATTTTTAAATATACCTGTTCTTGATTCCCGGTAATTGTAGTTTTAAATTAATTTTTGTGAAAGACTATAGCTCACGCGTAAGCCTTTTGTGCTGTCGATTCTTACTTCTAACAGTTATGATATATATCATAGAGTGCAAGGCTGAACAACAAGCTCTAATTGAAATACCTGCCAACGCTAACACGCTGTTGTTATGCAAGGCCTTTCATCTAATGCTACCGCGACGGAAGGCTGATTTCAGTGACCGAACAGGCGGATCTTTATTTATTGAGCTTACTTTTCTTTTCAAAATATAAGGTAGATTTAAGGCCGGCGCTTGGGTCTTTTGCCATATTACGCCCGAATAGCTCTTCATTTTTTGATCGCAGTTAAGGACAATGGAGAAAGGCACAAACACTCGGTGGATGGGAGAAATAATTTTCATAGTTTGCGGAAAATTATTTCATCAAATTAATATAGCAATAAATTTGGTGTAGGTATATATTATAAGACTATAAATTCTGATTTGCCCTTTTTCACATTGCCCAGAAGGTAAGGCAACAGATGTGAATTTTTTAACGTGGTTCCCCGGGAAGTCTAATCCTAGAAGGAAACTCGGGTAAGTTCGGTTTTTCATTTTTTTTTTGAAAGTTAAATTTTTTTTTAAATCTTAATTTCTGAAGTTGCGCCCGGTGCAAGTGCATCATACGCACCTATGAAACCGCCGCCGCTGGGTGGATTAGAGCAATGGCGATTTTGAAATGAGTCTGAAAGGAATACCATTCAATGATGGTAGTAGGCAAAAGCGACCGCTCTTCCGAAAGTTGGTATTGAAAAAGCAACGTTTTCTGACCGGACTCGAGAGAAACACTTTTACGTGGCAGTATCCTTGAGGTGACTTTAGATCCAGCCTTTTATATTCAAATACCATATCCATAATTTCAGTTTCGAAACCTCTACCAAGCCTTGGTAGGCTATTGACTATGTCGAAAAAAACAGGGGTACAAGGAACTAATTCGTTAAAGGTATTTTATTGTTTTATATGTTTGATTGTACATTAAAAAAATAAATCCAAAAGTGCTATTAAATCTAGGCTTGGACTTTGGAGTTATTGTTGAAAAAATAAACAATGTACCAATCTTCTCCGGTACATTGTTTATTTTTTCAACAATAACTCAAAAACTATGCATTTTTATAAAAAAAACATAATAAGATTTTTTATAGAGAATCAAATTTCCTATCGAATAAGTCCGTTTTGAAGCAAAAAACAATGTTTTTTCACCGAAATAAGTCAAAAAAACTCTTTTAAAAAAAACCGAAAAATTTCAACTTTTTGTTTTTCTGACATTTTTGTGTATAACTTTTTTTTGGGTGGATTTAGGTATGGGAAGTATTCAACAAAAAAGAAAGCTGACGCAATTTCCGTTAAAATGGTGTCCAATTGAAGAATTTTCGATAAAAATTGACCGAGACACAGTCGTTTAAAATTACCTACTTTTGAACGATAGTACTACTTTGCACTTTTATACCACTTTTATACCATGTTATTTTTAATTTCTTAACCCAAAAATTAATTTTACCCATGTCAATAACAAAATTTTATCTTTGGAGAAATATTTGGAAGTATTTTTTAATGATAATGCAAGTCCTGATGATATCAGTTTTAATATGAGAGATAATAAAAGTCGGTTTTTTGGCATTGCTTTTTCAACTATAAAAAATTCAATTTTGTTTTTTTGTTCTCGAAAAATTTTTTTATTTCGAATGGTGGGTCCAATTAGTTATCATTAATGAACCGAAAAGAATTTTGTAATTGGGTAAAAATAATTTTTGCGTTAAGAAATGGTATAAAAGTTCAAAGTAGTACTATCGTTAAAAAGAAGGTAACTTTGATCGTCTGTATCTCAGTCAATTTTTATCGAAAATTCTTCAATTGTATACTTGTAATTTAACGTAAATTACGTCAGCTTTCTTTTTTGTTGAGTACTTCCTATTCCTAAATCCACCCAGAAAAAAGTTATACACAAAAATGTCAAAAAAACAAAAAATTGAAATTTTTCGGTTTTTTTTAAAACAGTTTTTTTGACTTATTTCGTTGAAAAGAAATTGTTGTTTACTTCAAAATGAGCTTATTCGATAGGAAATTTGATTCTCTACAAAAAATCTTATAATGTTTTTTTTATAAAAATGCATAGTTTTTAAGTTATTGTTGAAAAACTAAACAATGGACCAATCTTCTCCGTTCTCAAAAGTCCAAGCCTAGATTTATTAGCACTTTTGGATTTATCTTTTTTAATGTACAATCGAACATATAAAACAATAAAATACCTTTAACGAATTAGTTCCTTATTAAAATCAATAGAAAATCAAAATCAATAGAAAGTCAATAGACTATTGGTAGGTAGGTTTCCAAATGCACGCTGTCTGATAATAGGCAGAGTAGGACAACAGAATATAACATGTTCGTTTGTGTCTTTTTTCATACGTGCCACCTCTGGTACGCATGCTATAGGTTCGCCAACCCACAATAAATAGTGGTTTCTTCTCGCACATCGCCTTCTGTACTTTCTCTGCTGGTGTGTCTACAAGAATTTATTGCTCCTAGTCTAGCCAATTCACCTACGTTATCGCTGCCTACGGTATTCTGTGATTGTTAAACACTCCTTTTGGTAGATTTACATCAGCTTAGACGTAAAGTAGACTGCAGATAATCTTTTGATAGGATGGTTATTCGACAACAGTATTTCCCTAGTTCCTGGCCTTGGGCTCATCTGTTTTCCTAGCCAGGCTTTGAAGATTGTCAGCAGTCCTGCCTGGAAGACACTGAAAAGCAAGCGGGAGTTTTTTTGTAGGTATAACGAGAAGTAGAAAACTTCAGCTCCTACACCAACTCTGAACCTTCCTCGGTTGGATGTGCAGTGCAGTGCAGTGTACCGACGCGACGGTTCGAAAATAACAAAGGGCATCGGATAAGGGGCTCAATTATTTGTCTGGGCACCTTCCGGCGTGCGTTAGTATCTATCAAGCGGAGGTACTGGCGATCTCGAAAGCCTGCAAGACAATGAGCCTCTAAGCATGTCGAACTAAGGTAAATAGCGATAACCTCTTTTTAGAAGCAAGCCCTTACTAAACTCGAACTCAAAGTCCTAACATGAGTAGGCATTGGGATAGTTGGGCGTGGGAAGATTTTATGGACCGTGAAAACTAGGTCAAACTCATAAATCATGTAATTAGGTTAATAAATTTTCAATAACTGTCAACCAATGATAATGACAATTTATGGGGCGGTGGCAAAAACGCACCTGTCTAAACCGTTGGGGCAGAGATAGGATTTAAGATGTATTTAATCAGGATACATGATATTGGTTTGCCTTGATCCTATCAGTTGTAAAAGACGTTGTACTGCGTGTCCAAGATCTTTTTTATGTTCTGTCCTCGTACCCAAGGCATGTATCATGTATTAAGGCGACATCCAGGTTTTCTTCCTTTAGGAAAATCTAAAGGTTATCTGTTGCTGTCTTGGAGTGTTGGAGGTTGATCTGCACGATCTGAAGCATCTGGTGATGCTCCCTGATTGCAGGCCTTGGCGCCCTCATCGAACTTCTATCCCTCCACCAGTTCTTTCAGGTTGGGACCCTTCTCCTCTGGGCAGGGTTTTCTGAAATTTCTTAATTTGGCAAACCTTAAGCGGCTTTCGTCAATCTTCAATATATCGGGGGACTACTCATTTATAGGAAGAAAAAATGATATGCTGCTCTTCTGCGGTTCCTCTGCTTTGATGACCGCCCAGTCGCCAATTGGAACCGCAAGATTTTGACCATGGAGGCCTAGAGACTTCCCGATGTCCAGCTTTACTTTAGGCAACCAGATCTGCTCAGGGCCTGAGGCCCTTTCCTTCTTATGCATCATTGATTTTAGTAACGCATAAGAGATCTGTCAAAAAGTAAGGTAATCTGATCACCCTAAAGCCGCTGACTACTTCCGAGAAGTCATAGCAGGGCGTTGGTCTTCCCTTGCCAGAGAGGATGTGGTTCAAAAACATCTTCGATAGTTTGGCTTCTTGTTGCACCCAGGTCTCGGAGCTAATGCGTCCCCGCAAAGTACTCTACCCCGTCAAGATCACTTACAAGTGATCTTCGACCACCTCGCTCAGTAACCTTCTTGGTCCCGGCTGTGATTAACTAGCCGCCGTTGTACCTGTTGCGGCTGACTTTTTCTTGGGGAACCTTGGATACAAATCTGGCCTGGCGCATTAAAAATCACTTTGGTTTGGGTTGACGAGGTTCAAAGCTGCACCATCAAACTCGGGTTGGCACCTTTTGCGTCGCCATAGACTCACAGCCAGTATTTCCGAACTGAACAACATGACAATGACACTAACACAAAGATTTTTAAATTTAATTTTTCGACTGTCGTGAACCCAATGAGTGACAGGTGGTGCCAAAATTCTGCGTGGTAGCTTAGTACAACAACGCTACCTTGTAAATTGCGAGTAATTTTAAAACAGTTTTTTTTAAAATTTCAAAAATAGCAAAATGAAAGACACTTTACGTTATTAAAAGATCTAAAGTTTCTTCCTACACAAAAACAAAAACAAAACAATTATTTTGCTACAATTTGAACAAACTTAAATTGCACAATAACTTTTTCGATTTCGAATTTATCTTTTGCCATTATCAAAACCGGCATTAATTTATCTTTTCTCTTCAATTCATTCGTATTCCCTTTGTGAAGGCGACTTTTTAAAAGAAAACTTCTCCCCCGGAAAACAGAATGACAATCGCTGTGCTCCTCCAGAACAATTGAGATAAAATTATCCAGCTGGATAAATAAGGGAAACTAATTTCCTTGGGATGATTTTTAAAATGAAATTGAAGTGAAACTAACAAAATAACCGGGACTGGAGGGGGTGGCAGCAACAAGGACTCGGGACATCCGGAGGAGAAAGCAAGCGCAAATCTGTGATACCATCGTCAAATAGAGAGAAGCAAATTTCTAAGAAGCTCCCAAGCAACTCTGAATCAGGCAAACTACGGCAGGCAAGGCAGATCGACCTGAACAAAGTAGTCCCGCTGGCAGTAGAGAGACTCATAAAAGAACGTTAATCCTCAAGGGGTGAAAGCAACTGAAGCGGGTCTGAGTGAGCGAAGAAAGCGATTCCCGCAGGACTCCTCCGGGGATCGTCATGCCAACGCCAAGCGAGTGCTGCTCGTCGAGACAGATTGAGACATCCACAAATGTGCTGGAGCTATACGTCTCCCGTATGTTGGGTTATCAAGGACAAGGTTGTCATTTCCTGAGCAAAGGGATAACTGCCCTAAGTGAACCTGGGGACGGGAAGATTATATACGTCGACCTTCCAATACCAATTATGCCGGTCAAATAAAATACTTAATTTATGGTGGGTTGGTGGTTTCTTTCCTGTTATCCTGCTGGCCGAATCGATACCCTCCCAGAGGAGCTGGTGTAGATACTTTGACAAATGCTTTATCGCTGGGCGTGGGGGTAACATATATAAAACAGGATACACGCTGTGACGTCATGAGCCTACTTAATGTCGTTACCTGTCCACCCGCACATCACAATGGCAAAAGCTTTATCTTTCCTAAATTGGTCAAAGTAGTTGATGACCTTCTAAATGCAGTAATTCTGTCCACTAGCCCCTTATTAAACTGTCGCAGTGTTTCACGCCCAGGACTTGTTGCTATTTTTGCCACCATGCACAGGGAAGGACAGCAGGACACTCATTCCCACTGGGGATACCCGATTTTCAGGATATCGCACGTTTCGTGGACCGGAAGGAAAAAATCACTCCCAGCCCGGGGAGGGATAACACGACAAAAGCAGCACGGCTGATCCGGAATGTAACGTTTCAGATAAAAATCCTTCCATTTCCTGGGCTCTGGATATATATATGTATATACAATCTTACATTTACTGTTCTCGGTCGTTTCGGGACAACCAACGCCACACGTTGCCCTTATTTGTGTTGTAGATTGTGAGGACATTTTCTACATAGCTGAATACTAATGCTGCATGGAGCTCATGTGCCCGATAAGCAGTGGCCCCACGATGGAGAATTTGACCCATACTTTCTCTTTCTAGGTTCTACTTTCTTTAGCATGAGTCCCGAGCAAAAAAAGGATTTTCCATTTCGTTTTGCTCAACACTTACTAAAATTGGCTCATTACCATTTATACCGGGCGTTTTCTTAAGTGGTTGGTGTTGACGCTGACATCATTGAAATATTGATCTTGCCCTTGAAAATGTCTGCTGACGATGATGAAGGCTTTGGTTTACTGCAAATTGATGTTTAGTTAACTTATTTCTGTCCATTTGTTACAGCAGAGAGGACATAGTTAAAGATGATAAAAAAGCTTATTTTGGGTGAGTAACAGTGGGGAATATTAAGGTAATACTTTCTGTCGACGCTCACTTTTCTGGGAAGCACCACGTTTGGTCTCGGGTGTAATTTAATGCTGACAGCGTCAACTGTGATTTAGTAGAGGGTACGGTGATTTTTTACCCAATTTTCTTAGCAAGTTTGAGTTTAGGCCAGTAACTTTTGAGTAAGTGAGAAATTTTTGAACTTACGTAAACGGAGGGTTGCAGAAATCTATAAATAGAGAATATATGCCGAAGAGATTATTTTGGTAGACTACCGTAAAACGGGATTAATTTGGCAGTAGGGGACTACTTTGGCAGTCTAACTTCATTACTTAATTTTATTTTTTGTTTCTTCAGTTCCTTTTTGTTTTCTATTATTTAAGGTTTTTCTCTTTGTTAAGGTGCGTTTCCACTGCGGTCTGCAGACAGTGCGCGCACATAAAAATCCACACAAATTGAGCAAAAAACGAAAAATCTCAAACTGTGCGGAGACACAGCTTTCATTGCGTATCCACTAACATCTTGCAGGAAGCATATGAAAAGTCTCAAACTATGTTCTAAAGGACTGTGCGCGCACTCTACAGAGACAAGACTTTAGGTGGATACGACCTTGAATGATAAAATTATTGTGTGCGCGCAATTTTTTATGTTTTCCGATTTAAGTCTCTAAATATATATATTACCACAGTAGGGGAGCTGGCACTTGAAAAATCGTGTCGTCCCTACCTTCTGCCGTTTGGTATATAAGCTTTTCAAGTAATTTCAACCAATTTTTATAATATGATATTTTTGCGGGAAGTGCACCCATTTCGAGTTAGGGGGTTGGGGGGAGTAAAAAAGGGGTTAAATTTGAAAATTTTTTCGGCCGTTGCGTATGTAGGTTCTATTACGGCTAAATAACTGTTAAATATTAGTGGCAGAAATTTTTTGCCATTGCTGGGGTGTGGGGGGTGAAATGGCAACTTCAGCTACGGGTGGCTTGGGGAGGGTGCAAATGGTCTAAAATTGCTATTTTTATTTTTATACTCCTTTATTCGGCATCCCCCAATAACTTATTTATTTTTTATTTGTCCATTCCATCGTAAGAAAAATCTATCGCTTCAAAATATTACCCTTTTTTGTCCTAAGATGTTTTGTGTTTTCCATATTCACTGGAAAACAAAAGATAGGCCTCAACAAGCAACTTCAAGACTTTTCAGTCTTCAAGTCTTTTTCAAGTATCCACTGCATTTACTTATCCGCGCACAGTCCCCGCAGAAGTTCTCCGCACCGTCACAGAACATTTTTTAATGGATACGTTTTGTGTCCACTGAAATATCGGTGTGCGTGTGTAGTCTCCGCACTTCTTATCTCCGCACATTTATTAGCTCCGCGCATTGATTTTGGTGGAGACACTTCGGCGGATAATGTATGGAGATAGTGCGAAGACAAAACTCTTGGTGGATACCCACCTTTACATATCTAAATTAATTTAAAATGCCGGAAAATTATACAAAGAAGCTTGGGGCGAACACATAAAAACTTTAGAGATGAAACCCTTAATGAAGCACTGGCTGCCATTCGAGGCGGCATGTCTCAAGCTGCAGCGAGCCAAAGGTTCCGCATTTCACGTGGGACGCTTCAAGCTGGTGACATATACAAGCGTACATGCATTGCATTCGGCGGCTCCCTGATATGCGGAGATTTTCCACTGACACATAATTGCATGGTTGCGTTCCGTCCCGGCTCTCACAGATAGCCCAAAAATCTGAGTAACGAGTCGCATGTATTTGTTGTGTATGATTGTGTGTCCTATGTCGAATGCGGCAATGCAGAAAAAGTTGAAAGTAGCCCGACATTTGCGTGGCATGCGGAACATTCACGGAATATTTCGTCAGGTCTCATTTGAATACACACACTTCTATATTATCTGTCAAAGAATGCAACGCATGTACGCTTGGATATGTCCCCAGCTTCAGAACAAACTTAAGGGCATGCGTACCAGAAAATTAGGTCACCCTAAGATTTTCACTGCCCAGGAGTAGCAAGTTCTTACAAACACCTTATATGTAGTGAGCAATTGGGTGTTTCCTTTATGGCTCCTCTACACGTTGGCCAATATGTTTGCTGCCAATACCTTGGCCATCGTGTAGAGCGGGGGTTTGGGCTCACGTTGGTATGTGTTGGAATGATGGGGAGTGATGGCCAACAAGTTGGCGCGAGATTCGTGTGGTGTGATGAAAGGGGTGTGGCAGAGTTATGGCCGCCGCGTCCACACGTTGGGCCATTTTGCCACAACCATTGGCACACATATTGGCCATCGTGTAGAGGAGCCATTACACCGGCTCCACACGTTGGTCCCAACGCGGGTACCAGCGAACGTTGGCGAAGATTCCGACATGCGACAGCCAATCCCCAATGCTCACGCCAATGCGAATTTCTCGATCCACACGTTGGACAAGTAGCATTGGGGCTAACCTTGGTGCCAACGTGTGGAGCCGGCCTTAACAAAACTAGATATAGGCGCCAGTTTGGCAGCCAACATAAAGTGGCCCGTAGACTATCAATAATATTGTGCAATAATATAGAGCAAAACATTGACGGTTTCTTTCTTTGCACCAGACAATCTTTCAATATCACCCACAGACCGTCAATAATATTGCGGAAATCAAAATATTGCACAATATTATTGATAGTCGAGCAGCCCTATAAAGTCTTTGGTTTTAATGCTCCCATTTTTACAAATTTAATTTTTCAAGTAAGAGGAGGATGGGTGTATATTTTTTGGTGCCAAATTAGCCCGACGAAGCCGCCTATTTCAAGATAAAAGCAATTTATTATACCTGCCAAAGTTACCACACACCACACTTACTGCCTACTTTGACAGCCAAAAAAAATTAAGGCTTTTATAATCATGGTACTGAAGTCAAATTTCTTGTAAATTGGACATACATATAGATAAGGTGACCAACCGTGCTCTTTAAGGGAGTTTTATACTCCCTTTTAGTACTCCTTTTAAAACCTGTACTCCAAAAATACTCCTTTGAATTCTTTTGTACTTCTTTGTACTCCTAAAAATATAAAAACTATAACGATTATTTAATGCAACCTTTTATACTTTCGTATGCGTATAGTTGTCTATGATAACGTGTGTGCTTGACAATGGCACTGTTTAAGCGAATCGCCAACCCTTTACAACGAAATTATTAAAAAAAAATTTGTTTGCTCAAGAACTAAATGCAAGGCACTAGTAACTGAAGTTTTGAATGAATATTCCAAGAAAATAATATTAGCCGTGTTCCTTTTCTACTTTTAAGTAACTCCGGTGTAAAAAATTAAAGGAACGCAAAATTTGTCGATTTGAGTAAAACCTATGAATTCTCTGTGAGAGCAGGAGTAGTTCCCAGTAAGTACGAGTAAAAAAGAGCAGAAAAGGAACACGGCTTTATACCACAGCTTCACCGGCCGAACTGCGCAAGTTCGAGCAAATTGGCGAACTGAACTTTCAAATAACCTCAGTTCGTATACAATTTCCGCATATTCAACTGAGGATAAAAAAAACCTCAGTTCCACCAACTGGAATCTAACTGAAGTTGAGCGTAAAAGCTCGTTCAAAAGAAAATAATCAACTGGAATAATGGCATGCCATTCCAGGGGCTTTTGCATTTCTGACTTCGGGCGAAAAAGCAACAACAATTTCAAGCAACAACTGAACATGAACTGAATCTTCAGACTACAAAAATCATCTTCCTGATCTGTTATTGGCGGACAATTTTGACAGCTGTTACCGGATCATTTGCCGCATGTTATGTTAAAGAGCATCAGCTGTCGATACAAGGGATGCTACTCTTACAGCACTGCTCTTAGTGGTAGATTACTTCCTCATTTTTAAAGATATCTAATCGCTCTAAAATTAAATTTTCACGCTACAAGGCCTGCAAAGTTGAACTGTCTTGAATTCTTAGTTTTTGAGATTTTAAAGTTTAAATGGCTCGGGAATGGTGGTCTTTGCACTCACATGTGAACTTACAACCAAGATTACTCAATTACTTTTCATCGTACAGAATCAAAACAATAACCAAAATTTTCTTCAAGAAAAGCTCTTCATTTTTGTACCTTTTCATGTTTTTCGTATCTCACTTAGTTTTTTAGTTATTGCGGAAGAAAGGAATTTTTTTCAAAATGTTCAAATTTTATTACTAACGTAAATCTTACTTTTTTTCAAATAGAAGCATTCTAAACCGTTCAAACATTTAGAACATATTGTTAATACTTAAACAAAGTTAATTGTACAAGGGTTTTGTTTACTTCCAATTCTTGCCGTGAAGCCATTGGTTTCATTGTTGCTTTTTTTTACGAAAAACGGAGACAAGCATATTATTTTCATCATAACTTCGTGAGTTTTGATGCTAATGGGTTGTACCAAAGCTCATTTTAAAGATCTTTTCAAGTACTTTAAATGTGGTCTAACAAGTATTTCTCCAAAAATTTATCGTTTTGCCTTTATTTAACGTCGAATGGTGCGAGTTCATTTTTCGGCGAGCAAACGGTCATCTTTGACGACTTAAAAATCGAGTTGTGTTTCATCTACAGACATAAATAAAACCACGATCGATTCGTTATTCGAAAAGCTTCATTTTCGTTACAATTGTCACGTTACATGAATTTTTAGATGAAAAATCAACAATTTCAATCGCGAATAGCTCGGAAAATATTGATTTAAAGAAAAATATTCCTATAAAATTTTTTTCTTCCAATCCATCCCTCTATCGATTTCTGCAGTTATTTTGAGGGTGCCAATAACCACCCCCTAGAAGGGGTGGCATTCCCCCCAGAGAAAAAACACACATCAACACAATATAACTTTTGTTCCTTGAGCTTCTACTTACTTACTGTCCAAATTTCACGTCAATCGGTGCTGTCCGAAAGAATTCGGAGCCAAAAACCGCTATCCACTGGACTATGTACACAATAGCTCTAAATTGGCCGCGGTGCTCAATATATGCATGGGTTGCCCCATAAATAAAATAAATACCAAAATAAGATAAAAACTTCAAGCAAAGTACACTGTAAAAAATTTCTGTGGTAATTTTACAAAAAAAATACTGGAAGTTTTATTCACAAGCAGTTTTGTAAATTTGCAATATATATTATTAGGATTATTCCAATTCTAGTTTACGTATTTTTACCAATTGTGTAGTAAATATACATTATTTTTGGGATGTAAAAATACAATCAGTATTGGAGCTTTCACTTCATAGTTTTGTAAATTTCCAAAACTTTTGTGTATGCCCTCTCCCTATACATAAAAATAGTATTTTGCTCACCAAGCAAGGACCGATTCGCAATGAAAGCTTCAAGCTTCAAGCTGCAAGCTTCAAACAACAAGCTTCAGCTGAGTTTTGCTTTATTTGAGCACTGCAGCTTGCAGCTGTGAATGTGAATCATTATACAAACCCTTTTATCCTAATTTTTGAAGCTTGAAGCTTGCAGCTTGAAGCTTTAATTGTGAATCGGTCCTAAGGGCCTGTGCGAATAGTGACTAAATTGATGACTAAACTAAATTTTGCAGTTTTTGTGGATAATGTAGGGAATTGCTGTGTGAATTCTTTTGATGACTAAATTCTGTCAGTTATTCAAATATTTAAATTGTAACCATAACAACAAATTAGTCAACTCTTGCAAAATTTAGTCTACTCGCCAAAAGACTAAATACTGTATTATCGACACTAAATTTTAGTCATAGAATTCACACAGGCCCTAAGCATCAAAAATTATCAAAAATTTCTTGTCTGTTACAATAACTGCCCAGACGTTGACCAAAGTCAAAGGTCTGACCTTAACTTAAGAACAATCGGGTATATATATGCTTAGTATTCCATTGTTACCTGTGAATTATATCTATGAGAGGGAAAATTTAAACCTTACATTCCAATGAACAATTTGTAATTTTACTGAAAATATAAGTTCTAAAATTACTCCTCTTACTGTAAAATTACAGTACAAAGTTCAGTACATAACATTGATAAATAATACTAAGAAAATTTGTAATTTTCCTACATAAACGATTTAGAAAAATACACAACATTGTGTAAAATATAGGTCACATTCATGTAATCAACATTTACGTCATGCAGTATTGGAGATTCTCAATTTCTTTATGTGAAATTACAAAATTTATAGCAACATTACAATAATTGTGTGCTAAATTAGTATTTCATACCGCGATTTGTAATTTTACTATACCTTTGGACTGTGAATTTACATATTTTTTTTACAGTGTATTTATAGCATAAAATTTAAAATTGAACAAATTTATCAGATCAATTATCACTAGATTAAACTTCCTCTAGATACAACCTTTCTGGTAAATCCCGAATTTCGTAAATCTTCTTACTATTCCCAATATAACAATACTTTTAATGGGTAGGTAGTAAAGACACTAGAAGTATTTACTTTGAGAGATTAAACAGAACCTTTCAAATCTCTTCGGGGATGCTTAAGTACTTATTATTCTATTTCAGGCTCACAAGAAGGAAATGCGGCCGAGTGGGCGAGTCCGCAACATCGAAAATGTATAAAATTATAATAAAATCTTCTCATCGCATTTCTGTGTAAGCTTACCGCACACACAAATCGGACGATATCGTGGGCAGAATTCATTTAATAAAGTATCAGTAGGAGTTCGGTGGTATTCCATAATGTATTTTTTTCCTTCACATAGCAATTGGTATTTTTTTTTTCGTAAAACACACCATAAGGACTAAACTCAGGATGTAAGAATAGCAAATTTTATTTACTGCGAGAAAAAATCAAATGAAAACGAAAGAATTTCAATTTAACAAAATGAAATGAAATGAAATGAATTTGTATCTCATTCCATGAATCTGTGAAAAGCACAAAATTTCAGTTCAGTTTTTCATTGGAACAGAATTAAAAAAAAAATCCTTTCATTTTTAATCTCTTTTTATCGGTTAATTGAATTCGTTGATTTTTTTTATTCTGTGACGTATATACATTTAATGATAACGAAGCTGCAATTGCGTTATATGCCCTGTTCATAATGGAAATTTCGCTAAAAAATTGAGAAGAAAGAAAGTGGAAAATGGTATTAACTTTAGCGATATTGAAATTTTCATGAAAAAAATGCACAATTTCATACAAAAATTTCATAATTTATCACTGAAAATTGGCAATCAAAGATTCCAGTTGAACGCCTTTCAGATTCATATCCTGCACGACACGCACACAAAATCAGTTAAATGCTTTTTTTTAAATTATTATTTTGTTTTTTGTTTTTTTTACCAGGAGTCCTAAAAACATCCCTTTTTTTCATCGGCTCGCGATTATAACCTTTCAATTCTCTCCTGTTGCTGCTTGAGCTCTCTAATTTGCATATTTATGCTCCTTCGCTTTTATCAGGATCGATTAAGTCAATTATATTAACGTTCCTGATTCAATTGACCCCGCCCTGGTCCCCCGTCTGTGCGGCCAGGATTTATCGTCCCTGTAGCGCTTCCCATTCGCTTAATATTTCCGTTGCGTGTCCGGAGTCTATCGAAAACATATTTTTCGTTATCATTTTCTTATCTACGTCAATTAGAAGAGGCGTTCGAGCACGATTTGTAAAACGACACCTTTTTTCATTGTAATTCATCTGCCAAAGCATAGACATTCGTCGCCTCTGAGAATGGCTTCCCATTTGTCTTTTTTCGTGCTTCCGTCGAAGATGGATGATTTTCCTTCCTTTGGCTTCTAACTTAGTAAATTTTTTTATTATTTCTCGTAATTGTTGTTGTTGTAACACCCTTTTTGTAGTCAATTTGCCCAGCAAAAGATGGAAGCAATTTAGCTGGTTAATCGATCCGGAGAAGAAGGATCTAAAAGTCAGTAGCTAGTCATAATAGTCATCACCCAAAGAGAAATATCATTAATTACAACAACAAAAAAAATCGAATTTCTTTTACTGAAAATTTAATGAGAAATTTCCTTTGGCTTTTAACATTTAAGAAAAGGAAAATTTCATCCTTGACTTATATTGAGTTCACCTTAATGAGAAAGTCCTTTTTAGGATTTCTCAACCATCATCGATATCTGGTCCTGATGCTGCCGACACGCTTCTTGTGGAAATATCAATGACCTGGAAAAGTTTATTTGAGGAAAGCATTTAGAGTGATAAAATATTACTTAGCTTCGGGTTTTAATTCCCCAGGTTTTTTCTTCTTTTTCAGGGTAATGGTAACGACCCCTTTCCAACCGGGAATTGTAAAGGTTACAGGTCTCACGGCGTCTTGAATAATCAATTTAGGAGAATTATAAGATAACAGAGGACGGCATAATTATTTTAGATAGCAATTATCGCGTTGGATAATAATAATTTGTAGGACATGGCTTTGACAAGTTTTTATTGGGGCTTTTATTATGTTGTCATGGTAGGATAAAAAATTTATTTTATGTGCGAGGATCTAGCTAAACAGATGAAATTGGGAAAACGCGTTCTTGGAAATTTTTTATAAATAGTTTCCAATTTTAATTCTGTCCAATTTTAGCCTGACGTGGTAACAGCAGGCCGACGAATCACTGCGTCTGAAATTTGATAGGGGACCAAACCTAATGCCGGCTGCACCTTACATTATTACTATTATGTGAGTATGGGGCAAAGCAAATGGTGAACACTGTGGCCAAGTTATCGAAATATCGAAGGCGTTAGAAGACATTATTAGCCAACTGGACTATAAACTGTAGTAACTAGAGAGTAAGAAACACTTGCCCAAACATGAATTTGGGCGAACTAGTGGCGGGAATCGTTGACAGTTTTAAGCAAGGGCGGCGGAGCATAATCATTGTGGGTGGGGACCCCGTGAACAGATAACCATTAAAATGTAAAAAGTTAATCGGTCAATTTATATAACAGTGTTCTCCTGAAGTACAGTGGAGTTGACTTAACACGAAAACTGATAACGCGAAATATTGCTTAACACGAAATAAAAGTCCAGTCGGTTATGGCGAAACGCTCCGCTTAACACGAAAAAACTTGAAATCCATTACACTTTTTTAGTACTTTTTCACCTAAGCTTGTGTTGAAAAAATTTCTTATAACTTCAAAAGTAAAGGCCGTAACATAAAAATAGGAAATACTCCAAGCTTTCTAATTTTGAAAAAAAATGTTAGGTTAACTACGTGTTTTTTGGAGAAAACCTCGTCAATTTTTCAATTTTAGATAGGTGGGAGTATTCTGCGAACACCGATACCTTATTCATAAAAATAGGTTATAGGGTTACAAAAATACCACTCATATTATTTTATGTTCGTCTAACCTATCAACCGCCAGCCGCCGGCTTTGTGAACTAAACAAATACACCCTGAATACATATTTCAAAGCAAACGGTTAATACGAAATTCGGATACCACGAACACCTTGCCTTGTCCCCACCATTTCGTGTTAACCGATTTCCACTGTATATGGTTTTTTGTGATTATGCCCGACTATAATTTTTGGGGGTGTAGATAGGGCTCCTATGAGTCTAGACCCACTCCCTCATTTGAACTCCATGTGACATGCTCTATAAGGCCGACGAAGGGCATCTAACGACTTGTCTAATTCGCGCGTCGTCGTAAGGAATGCCCCACCCATTTAGCCCCCTTGAAGAAAAATCCGATCCGAAAGCCGATCCGAGTGGAAAAAAGAGGCCGAAAAATTTGAGAAACTCGGCGCGGATATGTAAGTAATAACTGCGCCGGGTTCGTAAGCTTTATATTTTTAAACGCGATTGTCCTTTTACCAATGCGGTCCCCGAACTGAGTACTGGTCCCGTTCAATGCTGCTTGACCTCTGAAACCAGTCTATTGAGTATGCTAAACGACACCCTTCACTGTCACCAATATAATTGCCTGAAATATGAAGCAATGCAACAACAAAAACTAAAGCTAAAGGCAAATGTTAGGATTTCCCATTTCATTTGTAATGAGGTTTGCCTCATAAGGCCCTTATGAGAAACTGATAAGGCATACCTCACTTCAGTACCTATCGCTGATTTTTTTCGTATGGTGTTCATGGGGAAACTAACTGGGAAGCCCTCTTTCGGCATGTCCCATATTTACCACATGGGGTCCTCACGGGGAAATCCCTCTTTCGGCATGACCCTGAAGCAATCCCCTTTTTAAATGCAGGTCGGGTGGACTTAAAAAGCTTAGGCTATATAATTATAAGTTCTTAATAGCTCTAATATAATATATTCAGTTTTCGTATGAAAAGCCTTGCTTGCATGCGGCCTTTCGACAATATGGCAATATTGCCCGTACATTTTTTTCTGAGTACGAAAAATCGTTGGAAATCACAGGTATCGATGTAAATCTGATAAAAAGGGTGTATGTTATACACCTTACTGTGCGCACCGACCATGAAATTAATGTATAGAAGTTTAACATTTACGAGGAAACCGGTCGGCTATACGTTGACAAATACAGTTGGTATCCACTTCATATACTTCTGCTCCATGGCCCCATCATTATTAGCAACGCATTATTACCTATTGGCCAGATGTCAGTGGAGGATTCAGAGGCCCGAAACAAAGAAATAAGGAAGTATTGCGAGATGTTTTCTCGCAAAATGTCGAGAGTGAAAACCATGGAGGACGTTTTCCATCAATTACTCACGAAACGAGCTCCGATCCAGTGTTGTCCCTGGCTGAGAGGTGGCCGAGAAAACCTCTTCGCCACTTTCCAAAAGAAATGCTAGAATTTTTACCAACAGTTTCTCTGACGCTGAATTTTCCGAAGATAGTGACGAAGAGGAAATGATGGACACCACTTAATTATTAATTCTTGTAAATATTTTAAAAAATGTAAATATAGTTTTCGAAGAAATCACATGCAGATTTGCTCTTTCTCATTTAGCATAAAAATTATAATAGCCGGAGCCGAAACACTTTATCAAAAGTCAAAATACTAAAAGCCATCTATTGCAAAAAGATTTACTCCCTGTTGCTATAACATAGTATTGGTTGGTGTAGCTGCATCTACGCCAAAGTGCGCCACCAATATACAATTTCATCATGTAATTTGGCTAAATTAATCAAATGCTACCAGACACTGTGCTCTTTGCAAACACCAACAATCTTCAGTGGTAATGACCCAGGCAAAACTGAGATAATAGTCCAATAAATAGGTCGAAAAAAATGCCTTCGAAATGCGAAAAATACCGTACGCGATTTTTTTTACCAAATGATTTTATATATTTTTTTTATGAGCTTAAATTTAAAATGGCGCCATCCCCACACTTTTGCTAAACTTACAGTGAAGGGAAACGCTAGTCTAGTCTATACTTTACAAAAAAAATTCTAAACAAGAAAGTTAAATCACTTATTTATCTACAAAAAAGATTATAAACATTTTTGTCCAAAAATGCATAGTTTCTGAGATATAGAATAACAACGTATTTTTCGCAAAGAAAAAGTACCTATAATGCTCTTCGCTGGAAAAACGAAAATCCCTGCCTTCAACCTACCCAATAGTCAAGGCTATTGTGAAGGTCTGCCAGACAATGAACCTCGAACCTACAAAAAGATGTAACATTGTAATTTTTATACATACCCAAGCCTCTAAAAGAGTCTTAGGCTCGGCGATGATGCGCTCCAAGCTAATGAAGCAGGTCAGAACTGAGCTACATAGACTCAGTAGAAGGCATAACATGGCTTTCGTTTAGGTTCCCAAACATAGAGACATAGATGGGCACGAGAAGGCTGACTACCTAGCCAAGCACGGAGCTCCTTTTCGGGGCCTGAAGATTGAAATGATTGGCCGTCTCTAAAACTTTAAACAGATATCAAAACTAGGTTTCGGGGCATCAGAGTCTCAGTGGCTGACGTGGAACTAAAGGATAACCTATTTATAACATCCTATTGTTATTCATAACTTTAAGCGGGGATCTTTTATAGAACGACATTTCAAATCAGCAAGTACCCGACTAGAAATTTTTTGCTGAAATGATCAGGACCCGATCAGCCATGCCTGATCAGGACCGTGTAAGGCATGTAATGCAGATGATGCATAAGGACCTGATCAGGAATGCCTGATCAAGAATGCCTGATCAGGAATGCCTGATCAGGTTTACCTGACCAGTTCTTGACCAGCACCTGACCAGGAACTGACCAGGACTACTTGATTCAATCAATCAGGCTCTTTTAATCTGAAATTATGAGGTTAAAAGCAGAAAATTTAAAAAAAATTAATATATTAATATAAGATGAGTTTATTTGTTTTTTTATGACTTTGGATGGGATGTTATGGCGGCTTGAAGGCTTCGGGAAAAGTTTTCAATAGTAATAATAAGAACTATATTTCATTTATGCGGGATCCGGTGCGGGATTTAGTCTGAATTCCAATTCTTGATGGAGTTTGCATATTAGTTTTGGTGTAAGCACACTTTTAAGGGTGCTGATTTTTTTGTTGATTTTCCGCAACGATACCGCTACGTAAAAAAAGTTTAATGCCATTTGATGGGAAATATCGCGATCTTTAATTTTGATTATTACCACTTTCCTCGAAAAACCAACGGTTTCCGAGATAATCGCGAAAAACTGACATTTTATCTATTTTAACCAAAGTAGCGCCAAAATTACAAGTCCTATGAGAAAAAGTATTATTACCTTTTTGATGTAGAATATCACGAGCTTTAATTTTGATTATTACCACTTGCCTCAAAAAACCAACGCTTTCCAAGATAATCGCGAAAAACTGACATTTTCTCCCTTTTAACCAAAATAGCGCCAAAACTACAAGTCGTATGAGAAAAAGTATTATTACCTTTTTGATTTAGAATATCGCGAGCTTTAATTTTGGTCCTAACCACCTGCCTCGAAAAACTCAAGGTTTCAGTAATATGCGCAAAAAACTGAAAATTCCTAATTTTCCTAAATTTTTGCTATTTTCTCCATCTAAAGGTGCACGATGTCGACGCACTCTTTGCCGATTAAGATGTACGCCTTGACATTTTCGGCATTTTCCACTAATTAAAAAACACCAATGTTTTCCACAAACTGTATTAAACACTGAACACTCAATATTTTAACAGACCTTATTAAAAAAAATACAAAACCAATGTTTTACACAAGTTTTTCACACCTTTTCAGAGCAAGGGAAACCCGTGATTGTCACTTGTCATTTTTAACAAACAAATGGAATTTACGTCTTCTTCTTTCTTGGTTTACAAAAGTTCCATCTCCAAAAACTTTCAATACTTTTCCATTTTCGACTAGATTTTATTTTTCATAAGATGAGGATTTCCTGATCAGGACCCGACTAGGTCCCGACTAGGAAAACCTGGTGTGGCATGCCTTACCACTGCCTGATCAGGACCCGATATATGTTAAGGGTTTTCCTCAGCTAAATTCAAGTCGGGAAGCATCACTATGCCTAGGACTTCTAGATTCAGATCCCTCCTTTAGGCCAACAGTCTGAGCTGCACTCTACTATACTGTGAAATGAACGATCTCCTATACTCTTCTTTACTTCAAATTAACCGCAACCGGCGTACAACTTAATTTACAAGTTTACGCAAGCCGCAGCAAACAAATTTCCACGGTCGAAAAAGAAATACAGATCCTGGCTTCTGGAATCTTTTGAAGTTATATTTCTTTAGGCGCGTTTTGAAAATATTATGAGAGTGAATTTTTAGGAATCGAGACGCAACGCAGGTATGGAGGGCAAACATTTCAACTCCCGTTCTTTAGCTGATGTCTGTTCACGATGTCGATGGGTGAGGGGGTTTTTATCCTAAGGCTATGGAGGGAAATAAATTTCATGTACGATTCATCAGCTAAGCGAAGGTTTGGGTTTTTTGTAGGCATGAAGATTCGTAGACGATTTTACTGTGCACGACGTTGCTGGGTGAGGGGTTCTGTTGCGAGGCTATGGAAGGGAGTCCGATCCGTGTTCTATTCATCACCTAAGCACGAGTTTCTAAGGGCGTTTTACACAAACCGAAATTTCAGAAGATTTTTCTTGGTCGTTTGTCGGCCCGTGTGAAACTGGCCAAGATAATAATAAAGCTATATGGCAACTGTACAATAAGCGATAATTATTTACTGTTTTACTAATGATTTTGAATGGTTAAAACTTAATATTATTACTCAATCAGAAATTAGTCTGAATATATAATACAAAATATTTACTGTTATTATTTGGGAAAATAAAACAATGAACAAGTGGTTTTATTTAGCTTGACCTCGTATATTTGTTTGGTTCAAATCTTGCGACTGCTTTTCAACTACTTCTAATAAACCGATTCTTATGAAACTTTTCACACACATTGAGCGAACGTGACAGTGCAAGCTAACAATTTTGTAAAAAAAATCAAGATAGCGGTTCCAAGATGGCGGGCGAATTTTTCAATTGTGTTCCGATTCCATTGAAAATAGGTATCGGGGGCGTGGGGGGGGGGGGTTTAGAGGCATAAATGACGATTCTGTGGTCAAAATTTGAAAATTAAAAATGGCGGCGCCAATATGGCGGATGAATTTTGCAAATGTGTTCTGAATCCATTGAAAATCGGTATCGGGGAGTTTTTAAGGTCATAAATGACGAGTCTGTGGGAAAAATTTAAAAAAAATTAAAATGGCGGCGCCAATATGGCGGTTCGGTTTTGGTAATTACGATTCGATTTCACTGAAAATAGCTATTTGTGGATGTTTTAAGGTCGGAAATAATAAATTTGTTGTCAAAATTAGAAAATTCGAAATGGCGCTGGAAATATGGTATGCATAACAAATCACTTCACCAGAATTTTTTAAAAAGTAAAATCCAAAAATGACAGAATTAAGACTAAAAAGAATATAATAAAAATGGGTAAAAAAACTTTTAAGTTAAATGGTTTTATTTTAAATCTGCTGTATCAAAAACTAGAAAATAATTAGAACACAATCATGGACCTTCTGGAATAGTAGTAGTGTTGTCTTCTCATGTCGTTTGCCAAGGGGCATTTTGTGTCGCTGCGTCAGCGAATTAAGTAATATTCTGGGACTTTTAACAGACTAAAATAAAAACATGGTGCGCATAAAAACGTGTATAACCTGTGTAAATAAGAACAACTGTCTAGAAAAATGTGTTTCCAAGTCCACCAAAACAAAATAGTTCAAAGGCTCTTCGTATCATATTTCAGTTACCAAAAGCCGCTCAATTCAATTGAGTAACTATTAGAAGAAGAATCTAAGGAATTGAACATAATTTAGAAGTGACGTTTATTTCAGTAGTGGAAAGGAGGTGGAGTAAATCTACTCAAGGTCGATGGACCCACAGGCTCATAACAAATGTGGAGGGTTGGGTCACGGGAGAGCATGGAGAGATGAGTTACGACCTCGCACAGTTCTTGAGTGGACATGTGTGTTCCAGAGCATACCTCCATCGGTTCGGACAAGATGTCTTCGCTGTCCCCGGCATTCCTAAATGTGATAGAAGACACAGAGCATCTCCTATTGCAATGCCCGATATTAGCCGAGCAAACTGCTGCTCTGGAGGCGACAGCTCAGGCACGACTAAGAGTAGAGAACATCATAGATTACATGGTGACATCGGGTGTTGTAAAGAATAAAGTGGAGGAAACGCTAAATATGCTCCATCAGAAGGTAAGGCGCAAAGAAACCAAAAGGAAGAGTGTAAGGCTTAGAAATGTCGGTAGTATTAGCAGGTAGATAAAAGCTGATCCAGCTGGCGAAGCCTTGCTGAAAAGACCTCCCTCTGCCGGAGAATGGGTTGACTAGTAGGTGATTTTAGTCAGGATTAGAATCCGGTATAACCGACAGGCTGGAGCGAATAATAAAAAATCCAGTAAATTATTTGCATGCAAATTAAACATTAGTCTTAAATCACGCCAAAGAAGTATAACTTCTAATGCGCGTACATAAGTACACACACCCACTTTTTTTCGCTCTCTCTGGTTTCGATCGCCATACAGGTAACATGCGAACACTTCCCCGGGGAACTTACCGGTAATAAAGTTGTTTGCCACATTAATTAAATTAAACTATTAAGTATTAGTTATAAAAAGGAACTAGTAATAATAATATTTATAGTTAAACCCAAAAAACCATTGTTTCATTTAACGCAACCAAATTGCTTTTATGGTGCGCACATACATATGTATAAATGACCACCATAAGCTTACTACCAGACATTGCACCAATCAAATGTGAAGTAAGTAGGTCAACTGTCAATCAAAAGTGACATATGTAGGTCACTGCTGGTTCCCATGCACATTCGTCCCAATACCTACCTCTATCCTTGCAACGGACTAGTAGTACGAATAGGGATTCCTAAGCTTAGTGTTCTCACAAAAAAAATCTGAGCAGCAACTCGGAGGTTGGGGTTCAATACCTCGCAGCAGAAACATCCTTTATCTTTCCACTTTTATTACCTGGGAGTCAGCGTACTATCTCTGTAGTATTTCATAGGAGCCGCTGGAGTAAAACCGTGCGTTGGCGCTGGAACTAGAGCTGTTCGACTTGGATTATATGATAAGATCGATGACAGTGCAAAGGAGCTCAAACTACAAGCTCTATCCTTCCACATAAAATAAAACTAGAAAGCAACATCTCAAACAATATATTTTCAACTGGGAATAGCCTGTCTCCCATTAGCCTTTTCAAAAGTTTTAAATCCTTAAATGTTTACTGGTGGCTCATTTTATACAGGCCTAAAATAAGTGTTGCTTAAATTAAAGTCAATCTACGAACAAGAAACGGCAGTGAAATATTAAATTAGTAACGCCTTAAGTTCGTTGCCTTCTTGTTAAGGATTCCACTTTAAAAAAAAACCATCAATAAATCCTGCTTGAAACGAACCCGAACCAACATTTATTTCTTTCATCTCTTATCTTACCTCTTAATTATCGCCCCTTTATCATTCGGAATACCTTGCCTTCATCACCTCCCAGCGAAGTGGTGCGTGTGGCAAGAGGGGTGCCGTAGAGGTCCTTTAAGCGATGTTTTTTTCTGCTTTAACTTTTTAATTAAGTTCGCACCTTTAGCATCTCTTTGATAGGTCGATGAATAATATCCTTTAGCACACAACAAAAGCGCCGCTCCACATTCCATGGAGCAGCCCCGCGGTAATAAATAAAAGCAAATAAAAATTCGGATTATTTTCTAGGAGAGTTGTGGACACTGCAAATAAAACTTTCAAACAAGGACGAAATTTTTTTGAAAAAAAAACTCTATTCCATGGAAAAAATTAAAAAGTTTTTTTTGCTTCCGTTTTTTTTTGTTGTTAAAAAAAAATTCTCTTAAATTAAGAAAATAAAAAATGTTTTTATTTTTATGCAGAATCCTGCGATATCGACACGGCATCCACAATTCAAATCGGATAACAAGGATCAACGGGGTTCGGCTCGAATCTTTTTTGGCTGCCAACAGCAAAGCAATCAGTTTCTGAAGGACTCGTTCTCATGTCAAAATTTATTCCATTACTTTGTCAATGGGGGCCAAAAGGATATTCTCCCAGATATCTCGATCTTCCATGGGCGCGCGGATAGGAATTTTTTTCTGTTCTGTTGTTATTGTTGTCGAGGATTTAGCATAAAACGACTCGAGGGATCAAAAAAGTAAACAGGACAAGAAAAAAGTCGAGAGGAAAAGGAGCTCAGAAGCTCAGAACAAGCGCACCCTGGAACAACGCGCAAAAAAATAGAAGAGGAAAAAGGACATGAGAGCGTGGGCACAGTTAAGGCTTTAGCAGTAGCTCTCTTGCCTTGACAAAAATTTTGAAATATAGCCAAGCCGAAGTACCTTTTGAGGATAAAGTTCGCAAAGCAAGGACGGCGCAAGGATACGCAATTATTTGATTACTTAAAAGTGATGAACTAAATGTAAATGGTCGGTTGTGATAAATGAATCATAAAATAGGTTGCGATTCTTTTTCTTGGGCTGCGAGGACCAAGCATAAATTATTGGCGGACATTAATTTTTATTATTACCGAAAAAGCATTGAGGCAGAGTTGATAGATGGTTGATAATTTCTGGGAGGGCTTTGAGGCATTTAGATGAGCTTACTGTCAGAAGATATAAGATACAATTTTTTGCAAGTTTGCAGAGAGTGAAAGAATTTTGAAATATTGGAGAGAACTTATTTCAGATAAAAATAAAAATTTTTAATGCCTTAGCAACTGGCTATAAATAAGCTCCCAAAGATAGATGACTTAGCAGAGTTGATAAATTTTATTGCCAAAACGAAAATTAATTTAGAAGTAAATCTTCTTTTTACTCGGGCATATTGAGGTGTCTTCTTCCATTCGTCTATACATTTCGATCTAGTTTGTCTTTTTCGTACTTATGTTAGGGGCCGACTATTGGCTTCTTTTGCTTCGTGGTCTGCACTTAGGGGCGGGGCACCAAATGGGTCGTATGTCTTGTATGGTGCATGCTCTTAAGCATTACGTTTGCGTTCGTTCTTCTGTTTGTTGGGTAATAGTTCATAAACCACCTTCTATCAACAAAACTTCAATCGGTGTCCAGGTGAAAACCAAGGTAACGCTGTAGACATGCCCCAGTAAAAGTAAAAGATGGCCTTACAACGGGCGAACACCGGCCGCTTGGGTTTTTAAGGGGCATAGGATGGCCGTAGAGTTTTTAACCATTTTTAACGAGAGCACATACGGGCCCACGACGGCCAAACTTGACCAAAAGATTTAAATGGTCGAGTACTGAGCTGTACACACGGGCATACGACGGCAAATTTGAACCAAAAAAAACTGCTGCCTAAGAGGGAAGGAGAAAGGTTCTGGAAAGTCTCCAGTTTTGCCCCTATATCTTTATCATCTGCACGGAGTAGGTTTGGATCTGTTTCTGCCTGGCTCGAGAGCCGTTTGCCTATTAGGTTTACGTAGGGATCCATAAATGGTCCTTTTCTCATGTTCAAGTACAGAAATCTTATTGCCTTTTCTATTTCCGAACACAGCTCTGAAGCTGTGTCAGTTTTTTTGGACTGAATTGTTAACAGTATCAATAAAGTTTGCCCACACCTAGCGTTTTTCTTCTCTAATCGTTCTACGCATTTGCGCATTGATCGAGCGATAAAAGATTGCATTTTCTGCAGAAAGGGATCATTTGAAACGTTTCCAACCGCGATTCGATTCGTCGAACCATTTGGCGTATTTCATTGTTGAAGAAAGTACTAGTAATTTAGTTGACGCGTTAAGCTGATGGTAGGCCACAGTTAGCAAGCAGTGCATATCATAGAAGACTCCCTTGAATACAAACATTTTGGCAGCGTTTCTGGATATAAAAGACGCTTTCAAAATAACATCGGTATTGATGCCTTCCAGCAGGCCTTAGCGGAATTTTGGTTCAAAAATAGTATTACTCAGTGGATTGTGAAAACATGTTGAAAATTAAAACCGTTCAAGCACTTTCGGCAACAGCGGGAGTGGTAAAGTCGACGAGCCGGGGCACATTTTAGGGAGAAATCTTCTAATCGCTGCTATGGCTTATGGCTATTGATAAGATTCTAAAAATATATTAACGACAGGAAAGCGGGAGTCATCTACGCGAACGATATGGTGATCCTGAAACCCTAGTGCTCAAACCGCCGTGGGCTATCCGTTAATCCGGAAAATCAAAACTGAAGCTTTCCATTTTTTCATGAAAATTTTAATATCACCAAAGTTAATACTCATTTCCAACTTTCTTTTTTCAATTTTAAGCGAAATTCATATTATGAATGGATTCAAAGCAATTGCAGCTTCGATATCATTAAATGGATACTCACAGAAGAAAATCACGAATTCAATTATCCGATAAAAAGAGATTAAAAATGAAAGGATTTTTTCATTCTGCTTCAATAACAGACGAAGTGAAATTTTGTGATTTTCAGATGCTTGGAATGAGATACATTCATTCATTTCATTGAGTTTCATTTTGCTAAATTGAAATTCATTCGTTCTCGCTATATTTTCACAGTTAATAAATAATATTTATATTTTTACATCCTAGAAGCCAGAACTGAAACTTTCCGGCAGTAGAACTAAAATCGCGGTTTTTAGTGTACCTACAAATAATGGTCAATTATACTAAGCGTATCCCCATTAGCTAAGTACTTTGGCTTTATTGTGGACTTAAAGCTGAATTGGAGGCTCAACATCAAAGGAAGTAGAAACAAGCTTTGAATGGTAATACGGAAACCTTCGGTAGGAAATAGGCAATCAAATAGGAAATCACACCTGGTGCCCTGCGTCTACACAGTCGTACGTGTCTTAGACCGGTTCTACACGTTCAATTTTTCATTCCATTTTCTGACATTCAATCCTATCATATTTCTTGACTTAAAAGAAATTCATTCATTTTCTGACATTCAATCCTATCATATTTCTTGACTTAAAAGAAATTCATGACTACATTCAACTTTTTTTTTAAATATTTGACTTAGGGCTTTTTATACGCTTTATTTGTAGCCAATAACATTTCGTATGGATTGATCAAAAAAAAAAATAAAAAATATAGTTTAAAAAACTAAAAAATACGCCTTTATTTTAAAATGAGCTAAAAACTAAAAAAATAATTTTGAATGTAAAGTTTTCATTGCTCCAGCCAGTATATGGAAACAACATACTTTTCGAAATGTAAAAAAGCGTGGAGGTCTTTACCTATATTCTTATTTTATAAATTAACGACGGAACTTTTCGCTAGCGCCCCACGCTTTTTTACATTTCGAAAAGTAGGTTGTTTCCACATACTGGCTGGAGCAATGAAAACTTTACATTCAAAATTATTTTTTTACTTTTTAGTTCATTTTAAAATAAAAGCGTATTTTTTTAGTTTTTTTAAACTATATTTTTTATTTTCTACTTTTTAGTCTATTACATATATGTGTTCCGCCATTTTGTAGTGACCGCAATATTAGATTTCAAATGATGTAACACAGTTTACTGAACTATACTCGTCTTACATTTTCTTTTGATATCCATACCGGGCGCGTTGTAAATAAAATTAGGTAAACCGCTATTTTGTGTTGGCATTTTGAATTTGGAACGACGCCACTGAGCTAATAGTATTCTAATTGTCACACCCTTTCATTTGATGCCCCTAACGAGTGGGTTGTAAAGAAAAAGGTAGTCCGCCATTTTGTTTTAGCCGCCATTTTGAATTTTGAATGACGCCACACAGCTAATTGTATTCTACCTGCCATGCCCTTTCATTTGATATCCAAGTCGGAGGGTCGGGGAACAAAATAGCAAAAATCAGCCGCCATCTTGATTTTCTTACAAAATGGTCAGATTGCATTGTCACGCGAACTATGCATTTGTGCCAAATTTGAAGTTGATCGGGTATATGGAAGTGGGTCAAAATCAAGTTGCAAGATTTGTTTACATAGAACATACATACATGCATACATCTGGTAAAGCTTATATAAAGCTAAACCATACATACATACAACATACATGCATATATACAGAGAGGCATACATACAGGTGAAGCTAATATAAAGTGTATAAAAATTTCGAAAAAACCAGTTTTTGAGTGATTTTTTGGCGTTGATTTTTGATAACTTTGACCTTGAATAACTTTAAAAGAGTTAATCGGATCAACATGTTTTGTCAACATTTTGGGCCATCGCATGGGCTTGTACGACCATGGGCTTGTAAAAAATCCCAAGGAAGCTGTGAACCAAATTTCAGCCATTTTTGAATTTTGTCTCCTTAAAATCCTAGTTTCCCCGGACTATGAAGTCGTTCGGTTATAAACATTATCTCTGGGTTTTTATTGAATGGATCGACAAGTAAATTTACCATTGCAGGGAAACTCTTCTTTATGGCTTTTGTTCAAAGTACTCCAATTACAATATGAATACAAGTACGATGTGAACTGCCATCTTTGTTTTACATTTTTAAAAATTTCGAAGTTTTTTTATTCCAAATAAATTGTTCCAAATTATTCGAAAATATTGACTAGAATGAAAATTTTTGAACAAGAATTATAGCCACAGGTCCATTATTACAATAAAAAAAATACCATCTGCCAACGGTGCGCAATAACTTTAATGCCAGAAAACTGAGAGCAATCAACTACAGCTCGTCAATTCTTTATAGCGCATAAAATATCTGTCGGACTACTGAAAAATTCTTCTCGAGCACAGACTGTAAATATCTAGCAAATTTCATCTTTTTGAGTAATGGAAATTTCAAACAAAAGCCACCAACCATTTCATAGGATGCGATGGTGCGAACACAAACTCTGTTTACGAGAGTACATTACCTAGAAAAACACACTCTGCACAATATAAACCGAATTGTAAAAGTCTCGTCATGAAAATTTTATCTTTATGCACCCACCATAATCTAGACAAGATGTTTAAGCACATAAGCATAAGGGGAAATATGAATGAGAGACTTACCTTCTTCATAAACGACATCACATTAGTCGGCAACATTTTGGCTAAATTTCAATGGTTTTCCCTTCAAGCGTCAAACAAGGTAAAAAAAGCGGCCAAGGATTTTACGCTGCTTTGCAATGTTTAAAAAAAAACTAAAAATAAAATCAAAAAACAAAATTCAAGCGCAGCGCCCTCTTGGGGAAGACGTTGGAACCAATTACAGGAAAAGAATGCGGCTGCAGTGCTGTGCTGGGCGTATTATCCGGAACTCATTAAGTCGATTTGTGTCACGCATTCACAGCTGCCTCAAAGAAGTCCTTTTCATTCCAGGATCTCATCGGGTTGAATATGGAGCTCAGCAGCAGTAACAGCAGCAACGGATCGAGGGGAGCTTTTCATCATCCTGTTTGTTTTGCACTTTTACGTAAGTAGTCCTTAATCGTGTGCTCCCTGATTACATGACGTTCCCTATAGAAATTTTTCCGACATTTCCTTCAGGGGGTGATATGATGCCGTTTCTGATATTTTAAGGACTTCTCGTCTCATGTCTGATATGATTTTCTTCCTGTCTTGTCACAATTCGTTGGATTAGATAACACGGTGGGTTGTGTCGTATTTCACTTCCTTCTCTCAAAATTTTCCTGAAAAAAAACATAAAAAAAAAATAAATTCATTTAATATCCTTTTTCGTCTTGACGTCAGCAGAATGCTGACACTGAATTTATATATTAAAATACAATATATTTTCAGAAGCTCTTCACCTGCATTAAGAGTGATTAAAATACATACACACAAACAATTTGCCACATCAAAAAGTGCTTCTGTGGCTGTACTAAATGCATGTAAAACCAAATTAAAACCTCATAAATCCTGTGCAGAATCCACACAGTGCATTTGTTGGATATCCTTTTTGGTATATGGTAAACGTGTGATACTGTAGAAATGTGCATAAGGATGGGATTATGTTTGTGTCATTTGTTACAGCAACACTAATGTGTGGTATGCAAATTCTTTGTGCTTGTGTTTAGGTAAATTAATTTTGGGCTAAAATGCCTTTAATTCGCGCGGTTTATATGTCCCATTACTGACCAGCTTTTAGGGCTTCCATTTTGGCTTTACGATGGAATACTGACGCCGCAGCTATCAAGATAAGCTAATTTTCTGCAAAATTCATGAATTGGACGCACACGATTTCTGTAAATTGCGGTGCGGTGATGTTTCTGTGTAATAATGGCGACGTGAAGTACATTTTATCCGAGGCCATTTTGCTTTTATTTATTTTGTAAGGTAATTTAATTTAAAATTTGTAATTGCGGCTGCACGGGGTTTCAAACTTTACAAGAACTGTTTAGCATGGAAAATGATTGGTAATGTTCACGGTGGATGCTACACCTTTATGTATAGTTAATTGATATTTACAATATTTTATCCCTACTAATAAATAATTTTTTTTTTCAAATGTGATTGCATATTATGATAAAAACCACAACCAAGTGTCGCTTCGATGCTCATCTGAAAGGAACATGGCTATTGAAAGGAAAAGAAATAATGACGAACTAAAGATATTCTATCATTACCGCGACATCACACCATAAAAGATGATCAACCAGCAGCGAAATCGAAAATAAAGGCATGTAGTTTATGAAAATATAAATGTGTCTTGACTATTCCAGGCTGATGGCACTGCGATCATAACCTCCAACTGGTGGCTAATGTTAACTGTGCTAAAAGATTGGATACGAGTGGGTATGAAGGCGGTTGAGTGTGGGAACTAGGTCATGACGTACTGACATCCAGGAAATAAGGTGACCTACATTACTGGATCTAGATCATGACCTAGTTTTAATAGGTCAAAGAAATTAGATGAAAGTGAAAGTGACGTAATCAGATCATATATGATTTAGGGCAGCGGGTATGCATTATTTGTAAATATGTACGTGCACATGCGAAAACCATTACATGCCCGTGTCCTTGCCTGTGGCAATACCCGCCAAGTAAAATCGGAGTTCCATCGCACGCGCAGCCCATTGACATCGCAAGATTCAGTTTTAGGGCCTATTCACAATGAAAGTTTCAAGCTTCATGTAGCTTGCAGCTGACTTTTGAAGCTAGTTAATTTATTCAATTCATAAAACATAATTTCAAAAAATTATATTTCAGGGACTTTTTTGTAGCATGTTTAAAAAAACCGATTACATTGCCTTGTTTCCGTATCCTGTTGGTCCGCTGTAAGTTTCAAAATTAGGAATTTTCTTAACTGAGCTTCAGCTTCATTCGAAGCCTGCAGCTTGATGCTTTGAATGTGAATCATTGTATATCTATATAAATATAATAGCTGGGACCCGGTGCGCCTATGCTGCACCCATAAACCAATAGTAGTAATCAGGTGATATGAATTTTGAATTTTGAATGACTCCACACAGAGCTACTAATATTCTACTTGTCATACCCTTTCATTTAATACCCATACCGGGCTTGCAAAGAAAAGGGAAATCCACCATTTTGCGTTGGCCGCCATTTTGAATTTGGAATGACGCCACAGAGCTAATAATATTGTACTTGTCATACCCTTTCATTTGATACCCATACCGAATGGCTTGCAAAGAAAAAGGTAATCCGTCATTTTGTGTTGGCCGCCATTTTAAATTTGGACCGATCGATCTGAAACTTTGGGAATCGTATTTTTTTCGGAAAAAACCAAAATAATAAAGATCTGAGCTCTTTAGTAGTAATTCGAAGAGTACCTCCCATACAAAAGTTATATCCCATACAAAAGGATATCGGTACACTACAGCCACCCGAAGTGTTCGTGATAGAGCAAAATAAACCGCGTAGGAACACCCGCCGTACCCGAAAACCCCTATATACAAAAATTCAGGCCAATCGGATGAGCGGTTTCGGAGTCTATTGAACATTTACAGACAGACATACTTTCACTTTTATATATATAGATTGGAGTGTCTGTCTGTGATTTCAAAATAATTGTAATTTTCTAAGTTCATATGGTTATTTACACGATATTAACACGAAATCAAGTATTTTTAAAATTTTTGTCTGTCTGTATCGCTGTGTCTGTATGTGTGTCTGTTTGTCCGGGCTAATCTCGGAAACGGCTAATCCGATTGCGATGGGACTTTCACTGGAAGATTCAGTATTTTCTTGGGCATGTTTTAAGCTATTTTTTTTACTCGGATCCGACTATCGAATCCGATTATCGGGCCCGATTACCGTGTTCGACTACAGGATTAGACCGAAAGGTTGAACTTTGCAACTTGATTTTTACCCACTTCCATATAACCGATCAACTTTAAATTTTGCACATATGTATAGTTCGCGTGACAATGAAATCTAACCATATAAAAAAAATCAAGATGGCGGTTCCAAGAGGGACGCCCAATTTTGCAATTGTGTTCCCTGACCCCCCGACATGGATATCAAATGAAAGGGTAAGACAAGTAGAATACAATTAGATATGTGGGGTCATTCAAAATTCAAAATGGTGGCCAACACAAAATGGCGGATTATTCTTCGACATGAGCATCAAATGAAAGCGAGTATAGTGCAGTAAGCGGTGTGTCGTCAGTTTAAGTCTAATATGACGGTCACTACAAACTGGTGGGAGACATATAATAGACTAAAAGTAGAAAATAAAAAATATAGTTTAAAAAAACTAAAAAATACGCTTTTATTTTAAAATGAACTAAAAAGTAAAAAATTATTTTGAATGTAAAGTTTTTATTGCTCCAGCCAGTATATAGAAACAACCTACCTACCTACGTACCAACAACGGCTAATCCGATTGCTATGGGACTTTCACGGGAAGATTAAGTATTTTCTTGGGCATGTTTTAGGCTTCACTCGGCTCCGACTATTGATTCAGACGGAAATAGTCGCAGAAAAGCGAGTGGAAACTTTTTCTATCATTCCAATTGTAAACCTCAAAGCTCGGAAAGGTTAATCCGATTTTAGGACTTTCATGGGATATTTCAGATTCTTCTTAGGCGTTTAGCCTACTTTTCACTATGATCCGACTATCGGGTTAGACCGAAAACATGACTCGATAATCGAAGGAACGCGAATGAAATGCTGCCCCGGCGAGATATTGTTCTTTCAATTTGCGGAAATACTGTGTAGATTATGGTTTGCCAACTCCGCAAATGATCGATGGGTCTGATGAAAATTTGAACAAAATGTTGAGAACGTCATGGCGCAAGTTTCGCACAGGGTGAGACACGTATTCTGAATATGCTTGTTGTGCATGTAGCACACAATTTTTCCGATAGGTGGCGCTCAACATCGCATTTTAAACAAGTTGTAACATTTTTTTATAAGTAACTGAAAATTTTTTTTAATTTTTTATGTTGCAGTGCCAAGCTCAGAAATCACCCTTTGTACTACCAGTCCGTTAGGTCGTTTGCACGCCATGGTGCAATGTCTAGCAGGAATCTTAGTAAGGGGGGAATAGGTTAAGGGTTGTGGGGGTTCGGCGGGAGGTGTTGAAGAAGGGTGGGATTAACACTGCGTTCTTGGATGTTGTAGGAGTTCGGAAATACTGACTGTGAGAGATTATTCTATAGTCGAGTTATGTGCCCAAAATTATGTTTTGCAAATTTTTTATTTTTTTCATTATACGTTTTTCCTATCCCGGACTGACCACACATAAGTTTTTTTTATTAAAAGGCGTTGCAACGCACTAGTTGCTAGTAAATCCTATAATTCTAATTTTTGAAGCTTGAAGGTTGCAGCTTGGGCCATAAAGCCGGGATCCCGCTCCGTTCCGATCCGCTAAGCTGTCAAAGTTAAAATTCGAAGTAAAATTGGCAGTTCGGAAAGGTCGTTCCAATGGTACTTACGGATCGGAACGGAAAACTTTAAACTTTTTTGGAATACTACGGGACGGAGCGGATACATTGGAATCCCAGCTTAAATCCAACAAATTTCGAGGAAAAGTATCTCACTGCTTAGAAAAAGTTACTTCATAATATGGATGGAGGGTTTTTATTTTTATATGAAAGTCCAAGCTCAGGAGTCATCCTTTGTACTACCTGTCCGTCATGTCGTACTTGTCATGGATCAAACTCTAGTAGTAAGCTTGGTTCAAAGGAAGGAATAGTAGGAGAGGTTAATCGGAGTCTGGGACGTGCTGAGAGACGAGGCGATCGACCTTACATTTGAACTCTTGAATGTTTTACTAGTTCGGAAATACTGACTGCAAAGGGTCGTTCCACAGTCGAGTTGTTCTAATCATGAACGAACTTATCGATTGCTATGTGTGCGAAAAAGAGGGTGGTAAGTTGTGAGAATGAGGCGAACGAATTAGGCTTGTTTTGCACGAGAAGTAATGCCATGGAAGCCGCAGATTTGTAAGTTCGTCGAAACAATCGCCGTGGTAATATTGCTAAAATTTTACTAGGGCGACAACATTCCGACGATGGGTCAATGTTTCTATAGAGGAACCAACCGCACTGTCTCTAATGCATTTGAGAGCGTAGCATTGTATCTTGTCTAGCCACGATAGGGTATTCGAAAGGTCTGGTCAATGTCTTTGTTAATTGAAATGGACATAAGTTCACAATCGAGAAGGCAATGTCTGTCACGTGCTTGGCCTTACATTATCGATTGCATGAGAGTAACGAAGTACCTTCTCGTGGTGCTTCCTGATGGATAACCAACAAACGACGGTAGTAGGGAGCACACCTTTAAAAACCACAAAGCCAATATGTAAAGTTGCTGTGTCGAAGGTTGCATGGCAATCTGTAGTTTGTGGGCACCTAGTTACTTAGTGCCTTATGTTGATAAGGAGGCTCTGTCAGGATGGACTTACCACTTCCTACCATACTCATGAGAGTTCTATGGACCAATTGCAGTCATCGGCCCGGAAACGGATATTAGGGTACCTATCAGTTTGGTGAAGAGTCCCTGCCGTTCGAACCTAGATGAACTACACCGAACGCTGGAGGTCTGCGCCTGGGTTGCCAACTTTAAGCGACAAATCATGACGCCGACTGTTCTGAAGCTGTTCAAGCGAACTGGGGTGCAAATATTAGGTATAGGGGTGTAATACAATGGGCCAAGGCCGCAATACTGTGTCAAAAACCGTGGAGATATTTAGAATTACCAGACCAGACTTACCAAAGCGATGTATACTTTGGTTGAGGTTTTCTATTGGAGAGACAAGAAGGTCGCTAGTAGAACTTTACAATGTAAAGTCGTGCGGTTACCACCGAATCTCAACTCTGTTGTCAAGTGTAGGGTTGGATTACAGATATTCTATAAGATTTTTATTGATAATGTCTCCATGATTTTGAAGAAAATAAAAGTGATTAATATCATGGAAAAGACTGAGCACGCGGCACGCATGTTCCATGATAATGTAAATCACTGCACTTGCATTATGCAGCCTCAGCCTAAACCACCTTTAATTATCTCGGGACCGTAATTACCTCGGCTTGCCTTGGATTATTTTTGTTTTAGATTTCTTTACTCAGTTTGCTAATTGCCTGGGGATTTTTACTTTAAGCCGAGCCAAGCGCAGCTTTGAATATCGCGTTTACTTTTACTCTGGCAAATTGCAGTTGTTTTTTAATACGAAAAGTTACAGACGTTATGACGAATAACTAGGTGATAATTACATGTCATTATCACTTATTACTCCCTCCACTGCCGCACCCCACTGACCTTATTCCCAGGCCCAAGTATCCCAGTACCTACTTGCGTGATAGTTGGAGGGTTTTTATACTGGGATCAATATAAGTTTTTCCAAGGGCCAAAATAAACTTCGGAAAAGTATGACAGGACAATAAATATGGGACAAGGTATAGCCAAAGGTAAGACTTTTCTTAAGAACCATAGAAAGTATATTATCAGGACCAGTAGAGTTATTGACATCGAGGTCTTTGATATAATCATTACGTGCAATTACGGGCAATTTGATAATTGAATGGTTAGAGATCTTGTCAAATGTGATATGCTACCGAAGCCAGAATGTGTATACCCTACTACAAAAAGGATAACAGGAGTTGAAATTTCCGTGATAAAACTGTAAATACCTTCATCCACAATCTACACTACTATGGCACACCAGAAACGATGGTAGACTAGCCACACTAATAGTATTACTCCATTTAAAATCAGGTAATATACGAACGTAGCTTCGGTACTCTGTAAAACTATTATCGTTTACATCCAAATTTCTTATCCTGCGTAGATTTCAATCTGATGCTTCGTACACCGAAATCCCTATAACATTAATGAATTCTATACGCAACTTTCTTAAATATTCCTTGCAGGCTCCATACATACCCTAATCCTACCCTTTTCCTTGGCTTGTGTCAGCTAGAGCCTAAAGCAGACATAGCATCGCGTGACTGCCACACCAGCGCGTATAAATATAGACATTCATTGAAGCAGAAGCTTCGACAACATCTTTTATAAGATCGTTAATAATTAGAATTTCACCCGAAATTTTCCCTCCTTAAAATTTTCATATAACGTTTTCATTTTGTGCGAGAGATGGAAAAAAAGGAGCAACTCTCGTGAAAGCATAAAATTCATAGAACCAAAACAAATTAAAACAATAGAAAATCAGTCTGCAAACAAGCAGCCATTAACCGAATCGTGAGAGAGAACGAGATCCTTATCGCTGGCTGTGTGGAGCGAGGACGTCGTCCCAGGATGCAATTAAGGATAATTCCATCAGAAAGAGATTTCCCTAATACACAAAATCAATTATCGCCCGCTAGTAAGCAACGCAAACAACGCGCAGAAAAGATGAATATAAGAAAAAAAATCTTCTTAAATTCAATTTCGCAAGGATACACAAATCTGAGATGGCGGCGGCTTTCAATAAAGCGGGGGTGGCTTAAGTGCACGAGAAGATGCCGGCATCTGCGAGGCGAACGGATGACAAGACAGAGTTAATAGGTTGCAAAAACATCCATTCGCGATCTGTATTTAATTACCACCGAAGCACAACTCTTCTTCTGCCTTTCTTATTGAAATTTCTGCGGCAAGTCAATATCCTGATGAACATACGAACTTGAACCCTTCCAGAAGAGGGTCCCAAGGAGGTCCCCAACAACGTCTTTTCCGAAGAGCCCCTAACAACAACAACAAGGGGTTTTATATAGGGATTATTTTACTAGAATACACTTTTATCCACGGACCGAGGAACATTTTCAAGGTTACTCTGGATTGAGCTGGGGAGCTGCTGACGGTAGGGAAGATCCTTGCGATTAAAGAAAACGTTTCTCCTAATGCGGAATTGCCCCTCCTCGTATTAAGGGACAAGGGCTACAGGATTCACAGTAAATGCTTTGCATGTGATAGCAGCGGAATAATGGTACCAAGGACCAAGGTCCGCCCTCGATATTTTTTTTTACTTCACAATCTGAAGAAAGTAATTGTGCCTATTACGAAGGATCAGGACTTTCTGTTTGCCTTGCAGATTTAGTTTATTGGGAATTAAGGAATCGCTTTCGGCTTCATTTGCCTGGCTTTGATCTTTTGGATTACGGGAGATTTTTTGTGAGTTTGTAAATATTAGAAAATTGCGTTTGAAGCTTTCACTATTAAGGATCGATTTTTTTAGCTGGATACTTACTGTGATTTGTGTTTGGAGAGAGCTTAAATTCACTTAAACCTTTTCTATGGAGGGAAATACTCTTTCGTGGAGATTTCAGAAAATATTTCAGACCATTAAGGCGTATACTGCAAAAGAGTTGGTATATGTCACGTGTTTGTTGAAAATGCAGTGCAAGTGTTTCAGTTTCAGTTTCAGCGAAATTCAATTTCCTTATTTACTTTAGGTTTTACACCATGTAATTTGTAATTTCTTGACCTGGTTCCATATCACTTATGTTACTTCACAAGTCTTGTTTTATCAAGATCAATTTTGGGTCAACTCATAAATCATTGCAGAACTTTGTGCTTTGTGCGTTACTCGTTTCTTCGAGTGATGATCGTTTCTTGGAATTACCGAATCAGCACAAAGTTCTGCAACGATTTATGAGTTGACTCAAAATTGATCGTGACGGGAGAGTGGGTGCCTCTAGCGAAAAAATTTTTAGATTTTAGTACCTGTGGTGGGAGCGTGGATCCCTGTGGCGGGAGTGTGCGTGCTAGTTTTGTTCCCGAGTAAAAATAAAACTCGCCCGCCACAGGGATGCACGCGCCCGCCACAGGGATGCACGCTCCCACCACAGGTACGACACTCTGCGTGCCTACCAGCTACATGCTAAGTGCGCCCTAGTAAAAATGTGCCGTGATAGCTGTGGCTTATCTTAATTCTATACAAATACCTATTCAGTACCTCCATTAGGTCTTTACCTGGTTTATAATTCTAGTTCTACCAATGGTAAGTGACATGTCTTTATACCAGACTAGAATATGCCTAAAATAAAGTGCGGCCCTCAAAGGGGTTTTCTGGGTTTGCCTAAATTAGGTCATCCTAATAGATACCGCATGAGGCCCTACTGTCAACAAAAGGGGAATATTTAACTTAGTTTCCACTGGCGTTTGCCTAATGAGGACCTAAATTATAATTTCACTTGCAAAAAATATATGTCACTCATATTCTAGGCAATTATCTTGGTGACCGTAAAGGGTTCCATTTAGCATACTCACGGATGTCAAGCAGCATTTGACGTGGTCAGTACTTAGTGGGAGGATCGGTTGGGAAATAACTGTCCTCGAAATGAGGGACGAGCTTATTTTATAGCCGGGCGGGAAAGCTTTTCTCCGAAGAGCTTTCGTGGCCAAAAAGCTTTTAGTTTTTAAAATGAGAAAACAAAATCTCGGGAAATTAATGTTTGTTACGTGAGGTTTTGGAGAAGGATTCACTAGTAACGAGTCGTGGTTGGTTATAATATTAGGATTCCACAGTGGCGGATCCAGAAACAATTCCGGAGGGGGGGAATTACCCAAAATCTGGAGATGATGTTATCTAAAATAGTGAACTCGATTCCCAGTTTACTTCAGTGTTCACTCTGAATTTGAACGTTAATTAAACCCGCATTCATTCCGCGACTACGGTTTTGAATTCGCGACTGCGGATTTGAGAATCGCAAAATGTCAAATCCGCACTCACTTCCGATCCGCCGGATCTGGGAATCGAGGCCAATATTCGGTGTAGGGTTAGGTTAGGTTAGCTTAGATATGGCTGAGCTGAATGTGAGCACTGGTGTAATCTCTGATGCGTAGAGCCAGAAACCTCCCAGTAGGAAAAATTTGGAGCGCTACTCAGGGGAGCTTATTTTGAGCGCTGTTAAATATGCTCTCGAGGGAGCATTACTGGAGTTTTCATCAATTTTATAGAAAAAAAGGGCGATTATCTTGGTGACCATAAAACGTGACCATTAGCATGTTCTCGATACGGAGGACAAGCAGCTTTGCACGTGGTTAGTATTTAGTTGGGGCACTGCTTTGGTAAAACCACATTCGCGCTTGGAAAGGAGAAGGCAATTGCAAAAGATAAACAAAATAAAAGCTTTTCGATACTCGGATCACATATCCACAGGCGTCCATGAAAATTCTTTATTAAAAAGTTTTTTTATAATGCTCCTAAAACGCGTTTGAAGGAGCATAAAACGGTATGCTCTCCTGCAATGACATGCAACGTTAAAAAGTATATGGAACTGGTATGGGAACGCTGTAAGCTCTTTAAGGAGTGCTCAAACAGCGCTATTGGAGCACTCCATTTCCCGCTGGGTTGTTAAACCGGGTACTGAGTGGATGACAGAATTGATGAGAGATTGAATATGACGCAATCCAGTGTTTTTGATTGAGCTGCTAGAAAGGACTCTCAATCCAGATCTGTGAAATTAAGTCAACAGAGGTTAGTGCCATATTTTATCAAAAGTCTTTGATATGTCTAGGGCAACCAGGCAAGACTCACGGAATTAATCCACACTTTGGTTGTGATGTAAGATCGTCGTGGACCTTTTTTCTCTGTTTTATTTGAATTTTTAGATTTTTTTAGATATCGCAAGAGAATAAGTTCTCAGTCGTTTTTTCATGAAATAGTTTCACAGTTCATGGTATACCCAGAGTCTCACTAGCGACCGAATATAATTAGGCAAAGTCATGGTTCACTTAAAACTCATCGACTGTCTGACCACAAATTTTTTATTATCCAGTAAATTTTTAACCGAACGTGGCCACATGCCAGGAAAGACAACGAAAGTCTTCTTCATTAAAAAAGGAAGTTTTCCTTTGACACAAAATATTTTCAACTAAATACAAAGTTTCTAGTTTGCATCACGAAATTTGAGCAGGACCAGGATTGCGGCATCCAAATGAGGTTTCTTTGCGGAGACATAATCACCACCGATGCAAACAATCTCATCCTCATATGAAACTCATCAAACACTGAATGCTGTCGGATGCTTTTCGGCCAGACCAGAGACAAGTTGCATAATACATAATATATGTATGTATATGCAAACAGTCTGTGGTATTTTTGAAACTTTATATAAATAACGTCCTCAGCTCAAATCCAGCCAACAGAGTCATTCACATCCGCCACATACATATAGAAATAAAGGAAATTTTGTTGTCCCAAACTGAACTCTACCAAATCCCACGTATTCCATGGATTTGCAGATTCAATTTCCAATTAGGAGAAATATTTATTTCAATCCAAAGCACACAAATGAAAACGTCCTCCGCAAATGGGATTCGCCAGAATTATGAATGTATCCACACAGCCATATTATTTTCAGCCATATCGATCCTATTATTATCCCGAAGAATCGTGTGCAAGTGATTATGGCCGTGTCTGCAATCATTAATATCATTTTCGCAATGAAGGCTTCATCATGGCGCGTGTATCCCTGCTTGGAGAATTACCCTTGAAGTCTCAATAGGACTTGTCTCCTTCCTGTGCGCCTCGTCGCTTTAAAGGCGGTAATAAAAGCGAATTTGACCATCAGGATGTTAAGCGTCACTTTAGTAAAACGCTTGTGTGAAATTGCCCTTGAGGAATCGGAAAGCATCGGCATTGCCAAGCATCCGCCATTTTTGTTGAATGGATGGAGCCGGCTCAACGTAAATTCATTCACGGTTCATTTCTCGTTTCAGATTCACTAAACAAATTCACCAAATGATCGCTTCCAAGTGAAAATTCGTGTCGAATTTGTTTCGGTACGTTTAACTTTAAATATGGATAAAATGTCTCAAGTTTTTAATGCAAATGGCAATTTATTGGGATGGGAATGTCGTTGGCTTATAGGCTTGGTATAGGCTACTTTGACAAAACAAAACATAGACTGGGTAATAGGCATGGTTTGGTGGGAAACAGATAGGAATTGTTGTCTGAAAGTTTCGTCAGAATTACCATTAGAGTAGTGTAGAGCATAGTAGTACCTACAATATACGTACGTGAACGTACAAACTTTAATTTGGAATTTATATTAAGACGTTAACCCAGCGAATGACAGAAGTGTACATATGTACACAAACAATATGGTTTTTGAAACGACAGAATTTCAGCCATTGATCAGCTTAATAAGAGCGGCGTTCCTTTTCTGTCTAATCTATTTCTTACTCCTACTTCTGCTCTCACAGTCGAATAAAGGATACCTAAGTGCCTGAGCTTACTTAGTGGAGCTGTGAAAAATAAGAAAAGGTGTTAACAACCAAAACCAACGCAGAATGAGTTTACAGACGATCGATTGAGTGGACGTACAGTCGATTCAGGCGATTTAGCTTGTTTTAGGAGGCGAGGTGCTTTACGTTAGCCTCTATGGTTATATCACTTGCATTTCCGGCTGCAACTGAGGTTTATACGCATGTCAAGCCACCATATTAAAATTTTTGGTTTGAGTTTTGCAATATTCGTTGGCTTCAAGCGAATTTCTTTTTCGTAATGTGCTATCACTAATGAAAATAAAACTTTACCTGATGGCGACTTACATCAATATTAGTTAGCTGGGTGCACTTTAGTACACAATCTCTCCATTTATAGGGGAACTGGCATGAATACGGAAAACGTATCCTTCCAAAAATGTCCAAGTAACCGGGCATCTCAACCAAAGCATCCATCGCTTCGGTGAGTTTGGTCTGATTGCTTTAGATATTTCCAAGCCTTTTGACAGAGTATTGCATCCGCTCTATTGACCAACCTCCAAGCTATAGGATAGTTATGGACTTTGTTCTACGGAACTGTATTAAGAGCTTCCTTGCTGGCCGTTAAAACAAGGTAATATTGGACGGCGTCGAATCTAACGTCTACACCATTTCGGCTGGTGTTCCCCAGGGGTCAATTCTAGCACCGGCACTTTTCCTAATCTTCATGAATGATCTGCTCTCAATCTCCTCTAACCCATTTCACTGCTTCGGTGATGACGGTTCTCTGCGTGACTCATACGCCTTCGACAATTTCAGACAAGCACGTGCCAGACTTTGTCATCATTACCGTGAGCTGATGTGTTGAATTTTTTTAAGAGTCGCAAATTCCTCCTCCAGACAGCTGCCCTGCCTACAATCTCCAAGTCGCACAGTCAGTCTCGTCTTGAATACCAGTCGTATATCTGGACAAGTGCCCCAAAATCCTGCTTGGCATAGCTGAACAAGCTGCAAAACCGTGCCTTCAAACTCATTGGTGTTAGCACCTTTTGCGACACCGTAGACTCTTTGGGACAGCGTAGGAATGTAGCAGCCCTCTTCAAACTTTATCGCTAGTGCTACCATAGTAACTGTTCCAGTGAAATAAAGAACCTCCTGCCTGCACGGCAATACAAAACAAGACTAGCACTACGGTCTAGAAGTTCGTTTATAAATAGAAAAATCCGGTTGTAGAATAATCTTCCGCAGTTTGGTATTTCCGAACTCGCAGAACATCTTAGAGTTCAAATGTAAGGTTCATCAAAGTCTACTCACGCACTTAAGGTACGTAAAACGGCAGATGCTTGCATGCGGGTACGATTAATTCAGTGACTTTCTTCGCTACATTGAAACTTTTCTATTCTTTTATTTCTGCACACACCGATGGGAGGCTCTGACTGCTACTATAGGCAAAAGTTCGAGTTCAGGACACATGTTGGAGCGTAAGAGGCGATGCAGTAAACAAGTAAACATGACAGAAAATCAATGACTCGATGAAATCATTTTCGTTTCTTTTTTTTTATCTCTGGCAACCCTCGCAGTGAATGGTGGGGGCGCACTGTGCACACGATTATTCCTTCAACTATTGGGAAATCGGTTTTTTTTAGGAGAGGGGGGTAAAAGTGAAAGCAGAGAAGAGTTCTAACATTTTCAACAAAATTTGCTGGGGAGAAAACTAACACTTCCTAGCGGGAAATGGGTGCTGCAATACCCATTTTTGAGCACCCCTTAAAAAAGCTCCGGTGTCAAAAAACTTTTATTTTTGTTCACCTTTTGCAATTGTCTTTTTCAAAACCCGAGTGCAAGATTTACCAAAGCGGTCCCCCAAATAAGTACTAATAACGTCAAATGCTGCTTAACTTTGGTAGCCGAACGAGAACCGTTCTATTAAGTATGCCAATGGCACCCTTTATGGTCACTAAGATTGTTGCCGGTTTTCTTCGTCCTATACAATTTCTTAAAGCTACAATTTTTCTCCCTTAGGAGCATATTCACAGCGTTCCCCTTAGCAGCGCTCTGAATTTGTTCGGCTGGATTCTAAAACCAATTCGCCAACAGTTGAAGTATTAATCGTGTGTGCTCCCATAATTATGCCCAAAATCATTGGCAAACGAAACGAGTTAACGTACATCAGTGGGCTCAGAAAATAAGAAGAGAAACAGAAGAGGTTGTGGACGGTATTAAGTTACGCTAAAAACTTGTGTAAAGAAATTGACATTTCCATTGACATTTCCTAAGACCGCACATTTTTGGTAACAGACGTAGAGATCCCGGTTTATCGCACTTCTTCTTGTTCCAAATAAAATCTTAGGGCCCGCCCAATTACAATGAGAGCAAGAAACTTTTGCTAGCCAAGGAACTTGAATTAGTAAATGAGAGTGGACATAATAAAGCTGCGACAACAAAAGCTAAATCGAAATGAACTTTTGTTCCTTGTTGTTACAATTGCGTTTCATTCTCGTTATATTCCCTAAGAAGACGGGATGTGTACAGAAAGAATTCCTAAATTGATTGTAAAAAGCTCCGCAGAAAGCTTAATGCTCACGAAAGGTTTTGCTCTTATTGTAACGACTTCTCAAACGTTCCGCAGAAAGTTTCTTCTAACTACGAGAGACGCGATGGAATGAAACTGTCGGTACCTGCAAATATATGGAGAAAAATTTCAATTCACACCTCAATGAGAATGAGGCTGATGCAACTAGCGTTTACATAAGCCTTTTCAAGTCAATCACACATACATTTTGTGAGTAATCATGCGAATTACTCCGGCTTCACTGGCCGAACTGCGCCAGTTCGAGCAAATTGGTTAACTGAACTTTAAAATCTTAGTTTGCATACAATTTCCCCATATTAAATGAGGAAAAACAGACTTCAGCTCGCCCAACTCGAACTCGAACTTAAATAAAACGTAAAAGCGCGCTCAAAAGAGAGTAATCAACTGGAAAAGTTTAATGCCATACCAGTGAGCATTCAGGCTGGTGAATGGGGTGGAGCGTTTGCTATAGGAAAAATTTTTTTTTAATTTCGATTAGTACTAGTGCGGAAAAGTTGCTACCTAATGTGAGTATAAAAAGTGTAAAATTATTTGAAAATCAAATTATATCTTGCGGTGCCCCAACGACCTTGAAAATTTCACCCACAAACACTCGCTGGGGCAACGCTAGATATAACTTGATTTTCATATAATTTTACACTCTTTATACTCACATTATGTAGCAACTTTTCCGCACTAGTACTAATCGAAATTCAAAATTTTTTTTTTCGCTCCATCCTACTGGTGAAGCCTGGGCATTAACATAGAGTAAATATACACATAGAGGGTCAAAGCCCTCTGAGGAATGAAACCTCAGCCACAATTTCTAAAAACTCCATCTGATTTTCGTTAGGGGAAGCTTAATCTGAAACAAAAAGCTTTTAAGTACATCTTTTTCATAAGCGCTTTACGCATGTAGGGAAAAAGGTCAGAAGCTTGCTTGGTTTTTGCGAGGAAGAGGCAAGAGAGTGAAAAATCAAACAACCTTCAAGCGACGATTTCTTGAAGGAAAGAATGAATATAAAAAATGCAAATGCGTGCAAATGCGTGAGAAATGCTCAAGGACAGTTGCGATTTGATAATTTTTGTTTTTAATGTTTGTATTATTTGAGACTTTTTTAAAATCCCTTAATTGCAAAATCCATTATGCAAAAACTATTTGACCGACAGTGATCTTGTTTTGGATATAAGTTAAACATACCTTCAACTACCTAATTTCAGAATTACATTGAAAAATAACGGTATTTTCTTTTGTTGGTATAGCTTTAAAGTGAGGGTACGATTTTTCGCAGTTTCCGGTATTTTGCAATGCAAAAATTCAAATTTCAAAAATCAAACTTACGCTAAGTTTTAGCAAATCCAATAACGAACAAAACGTCATCCAACAAACTTTTCGCGTAGAAGCCTTCGTTAAGAAATATTTATCAAGAAAGGTCAAAAAACAGGGAAGTTTTCGTGAATTTTTCAGTTTTTCGGCTCCCATAAATTTTTACAGGCGTTTTCATGTTTGCGCATTCCCTAGATATTGTTGGGGATGTCATTTCTGACCAATTCCACCTAAAAAGTCCGTTACATCACGCCAAAACCAAAATTTATATGTCTCACTGCTCTAGCGCCTGGACTATTATTAGATATCATTATACTGTTTTTTTTAAAAGGTTATTTAATATTTATAGAGTAAAAAAGAATATTGTTTTTCAAATTTTGATAAATAGTGTAAATTATAAGTGGCGCCAAAGTAGAGTCCTCGTTGTTCTGCGGCCGACAGTTAATCTCCGGATTGGCTGGGCCGATTTTGAAAAATCTTGCTGTGCTATATTAATTGACATGTTTTTTTGGAGTATTTACCTCAATTTTGCAAAAAAAAATATAAACAAATTTTTAGCAAGGTTAAAAAGGTAAAAAACAGGGTCCATTTTTGTACTTTTTTTCTTTCCTTTCCCATTTTTTTGTTTTTATCGATTTTTCGTTAAATGAGGTAAGTTCTCCTGTGTAAGACCTTCCTTTTTAAGAATCTTTTTGGCTTATTTGTTTTAGACCAGCCAATCCAGAGATTAACTGTCGGCCGCAGAACAACAATTTTTTCGAAAACTCTACTTTGGGGCGCCACCTATAATTTACACTCTTTATCAAAATTTGAAAAACAATGTTCTTTTTTACTCTATAAATATTAAATAACTTTTTTAAAAAAACTGTTTAGGGCCCTTTTAGACGAGCGGACACCGAACAGACAAAACTTAACTGTCATCGGTAATTTTCTTTTTAAGCCCGGTGGAGTGTCGGCTGGGCATTTACACGGGCGCACACCAACGAACGGACAAAAGACCGAAAAATTTCAAAAATTTCAAACAAAATTTCAAAACTTCATGGCTAGCTGCTCTTGTTTTTTGAAATTCTCTTTTGCTTTCTTGTCCTAACGCAGGAACTGTCAAAATGTTCGTTCACAGTTCCCTGAAAGTGTCCATGAAAATTGTCTGCCCTCCCCATCGTTCTCTCTCACCCTCTTCCTTAAGGCCCAACTATGCACCGCATAAGCGCATATGTAAAAACATCATAAAATATCGAAAGTCAGCATTATGTCAATCAAAACATATTACCGCCTATGCATAACATAAGCGACATAAAGTTGATGTAAATTCTGTGCTATGAAAGTGAAAATTAATTTTGATTTATATACATATATGTATATATGTATGTAGATATTTTTATTTCTCCATACATGAACAAAAATCACTTGCTCTAACAATAAACAGCAATAAATATAACTTGCTTTTCCTAATGTTGTCATGTCACGTTCGACCCAAGTCGCATTCATTATGTTTAACGAATGTTTAACGATAGCTTTTATGTCGTGTTATGTCAACCGTAGCCACCTTCATAACAACTTCTGGTTCTGAACTTGACATATGCACTTGGCATATGCGTAGTTGAGCCTTTATACACCCAGTTTGTTCGTTCGTTTTGTCTGTTCGGTGTCCGCCCGTCTAAAAGGGGGCATAATGATATCTAATAAAGGAGCTGAGAAATGTTTTTTTTAAAAAGTCACTTAAAAAACGCCTTTCTAATGTTCAGTAGTACCTTAGGTTGTATACTCGTTGGCGAGTGACGTGACTACGAGAGACGCGGTAGAAGGAAACTGTCGGTACATACATACATATCGAGGAAAATGTCACTTCACACCTGACCTTGCGACAATTAGAATAAGACGTTGTCGATCTAGTCGCCAGCAGTCTCTTAGATTGTCCATTAGAATACCAATTGAGAATAAGGCTGATGCAACTAACGTTTACATAAGCTTTTTCAAGTCAATCAGGCAAATTTTTGTGATTTATACTTGAATGACGTATACTTCAAGTTAGACGAGTTTACATGCACATTTGTTGTATACTTCAAGTTATAATGTAAACGTAGTAATTGTAATAATGATGATAATATTACTTACAGCTGCCACAATAGTGCCAATTGTGAGTAAAAGCTTCTCGAAATTGAGATTGATTAAAAATTAATTTAATTGCAAAAAGGGGGCGACAAATGCCCGGAGTAGTAGGAATCCACGCTACGCCACTACACAGATGTCAGTTGAGTATTACCAACCTTACAAAAAAAAACTGTACTCGATTAGATAAACTCGTGTGATTTAAATGGGAAAAGTCTAATAACAGTGTTATACCAAATATATTAAACCAACAACACAAAAAAAGTAATTTTCTACTGTTTTTCATTTAATCACAAATTAAGTCAGATTAGGCTAAACAAACATAAATTTCAAAATAATTTGGAATAAAAATTTATTCATAAGGAAATCAACGGACTAACATTAATGTAAAATTATCTGCAGTCACTAAGGTAATCTCCATACCAAACAAAAGAAAAAAATTTCTTATTATCTTGTAGAAGGTTCCTCTCTGCACTGCCATTATACGTACCTTAAGTACACAATATTTTTGTTCTCAAGTTATTTCAATTTCGTTGATATGAAAAAATAAGTGAAAATAAAGATAATTAAAGAGAATTACGTTTTCCTTTCATAAAATAAGAAATATCCTTACTACACAATTACTCCAGTACCATTCATAAGTTATTATTAATAATCATAACGTTTTTGCTACTTCCTTCTACTTCCCCCTAAAAACAAAATTAGGAATTACATTCGGAGGAGGCGCGCACTTCTTCTTTTGTTCTTCCCCATAAATAACAAATGCTTAAGCGGCAATGTTCCGAATGAATGGAAAATTAATGATTCAGAAGCAATTACATCGCTTCGCTTCTTCCTATAGCAAATAAATCCCACGTGTACCGCAATCCCTGACATGGAGAATTTTCCTCCATTTATCATTAAATATTGCACAAACAGGACTAAAAATGTTCATATTGTCATCATCCAGGACACGCAATATAATTTCAAGCATAACTGAAATAACTTAATATCGCCCCCCATTCCACGTGTCTCCCAAAGACAAATCAAAAATTCCAAGTGCTTTGCTTACAGTACACACATAGAGGGTCCTTATTGCTGGCTGCTCCCTTCCGCCTTTATATTCTTCAGTCTCTCTCTCGCTGTGTGTATTCGAATAAAGTTTATCCTTGAGGCAAACATCAGAGAAATTAATTTCAGTTATAGCTTGTGCTTTGTGCGAGTCCTTTGCCCACCCCCCCCCCCAAACCACCTAGTTATCCTGTAGGAGTATCCAGAATCTGTTTTACATAAATCCAATTAAATTACATCATTACACTGTTTCTGCGGTATATGACCGGAAGGGGGTCGGCAAGGCTCCACAACATCCTTGATAACTGGAACTTTAACGATTCTTAAGACAATAAATGCACGAAGGTCACAGGCTACACTACATTATACATAGCCACGAAAGTGTGGTTATGGCGCTGGCCAAAAACAAAATCCTTAAAATTCTCTCACTATTATTAGTATTGGTGTTTTTTGGGTTAACACACTTACATATATAAATAGGTCCAAGGACACTTACACTTACACATACCTGGTACCAGGATCTACACTATAAACTAGGATGTCTGACTTAGCCCCGTGTGACATAGATCTAATGGACCTTTTGTCAAAGGACGAAGAAAGTTTCTAGATAAATCGGAAACACAAGCAAATAGGAAAGTTTCCTCGATGTTGTTGTACTAATTAGGAGTGAAGGGTGGTTTGCCGACACAGGATCTGGCCCAAGTCCTCTCCTAACTCTCCTTGTTTAGAGTAGAGGTTTAGGATTTCCCAGGATTGGTTTGCTGCTTTAGACGCTGATTAAATGAAGGACCGCCCGGCCGGCATCTAACAAAAGCGAATGCATTAATAAACAAAAGGTGCCACTCAAGGAGAACACTACACACAACTTCTCTCTCTTATTGTTCGAAATTATAACAAGGACCGATTTTCCGTTTTATCCTTTTAAGTTATTGTTCTAGATGAGTGGCATTTCGCAAAAGGGTTATCCCTTTAGTCTAGTGGAAAGAGTAATCCGAAATGGATTTTGTAATTAAAATCTAAGCCAGAAAGAGAGAGTGTGAGAGAGGAGAGAGTAAAATCCGTTGTGTATATCTGTGTGTGTTTCTATAGGATAGTTTCAAGTAAATTTATAGTTTTCTAGGCAAATGCAGACCCTTCTTAACTTCAGACAAATATGCGGTCTAGTTTCACCAACATTTTAAGCTTGGAAATCAAAACTTTTCAACTCTAATGCATTAATTTATGCTTTAATCCAAAAATTCCAAATAGAATTACTTCAAGAAGATATTCATGAATATAGAGATACGACATTACCAGATGAGAGGATTAACATGTGCTGTAACTATTAGGGACTAATGGAAGTGCCATCGTAACCTCCAAGCGGTCGCCGAGAGAGAGCTTGTCTCTTCTAAGTAAGGTTGGCTAATAACCTCACCCGGAAAAACCAGCTATGACGCACCTATGAACAAGCGACGGTGGTCAAGGTAAAAATTATTTTATGGTGCGTTCGCACTCTATACAAAAGGCAAGCTGCACACCACGCATCGGGTATGCTGTCTACTGACTTTGGTAACCAAATGGGTTGAGGTGCCGGACCACTATTCCAGAATCCACTCCATGCCATGGCCCTTCTTAGTTCTATTTCTGCAACCTACAAGAAGAACGAATTAGCGTTTAGGGCAAAGCTAAATATCCCTAAACCAGGCAACATGCCACTGGAGCAACCTAAATCGTATAGACCAATCAGCTTAACCCCTTTATTTTGAAAGGGATGGAAGGGTTGCTGGACCTTTACATCAGGTGAAAGCTGGAGCATTACAGAGACCACGCGAACAGCACTCCGAGAATTTCCACAGAGGATATATCAGCCAAACCAAATAAGGCTCTTTTTCAAAACGTTACAAATTCGACCTATTTGCATCCAGGGCACAACAGTACTAAAATCCATTCAAATATTTGCAATGATGGATATGAGACTGAACTGGAACGCTCAACTGGACTCTGCCATCAGTAAACCCAGTTAGGCTAAATAGGCCTGTAAAAGGATTTTGGGTAAGGCTTGGTGCTTTACACCACAAATGATAACCTATTAATTACCTGATATTACGTATAATAGGTGTAAATGGCCTGTAATTATCCCCTATTACCCCATTGCCACGCCGACTGGTTCGCAGGCCCAACTGTCCCAGTACCTTGTCATGTTTAAGCAGGCATAACACTGCAACAAGGCTGTTCCCGTTATCGCCGATTGGGTCAACAGCACAGTCGATTGAAAATGAGATCATAATGTCTACTCAAGCACCCCACAGAACCCTAGCCTATAATTCTCTCCTATCCATTCAAATCAAGCTTACTAGTAGATATTGCACCATGACTTGAACTTACATGACAGACTGGCAGTACAAAGGGTGATTCCATAGCCTGATTTTTTCATACAAAAAAACTAGATCACCCATTCCCCAGGTGGCAACTTCTCCTCGGAAAACAATTCTTGTTATGAGAGTCAGCCTAGGAATAGTCAGGGGTTTTTTTTATGTGAAAGAGTCTAAGTTCAGGTGTCAACCTTTATACTACCAGTCCGTCATGTCGTTCACGTCATAGTGCAATGTCTAGTAGTAAGCTTAGCTCGAAAATAGAAAAAGAATATGATGGGTTAAGGGTGTAGTCTGGAGGATGCATGAGGATTAGGCAGCGAACCTCTCGTGAAAGTCGCGTTTGAACTCTTGGATGTTGTATGAGTTTACTTTTTTTAAGCAATTGGCTGAGCCACAACGGTCGGTAATGCAACGCCCCAGCATTAATGATTCAAGAAGCTACGAAATAAAATTCGCAATGTGAAATGTCAAAACATTAGATAGACTTGGAGCAATGACAGAAATGATAGATGAGCTTAGATGATATAGAATGCACATCGCTGGGCTACAACAACTAAGATAGATTGGTAAAGGAGTCCTAGAACGAAGAGACGCAACCACATTCTACAGTGGCAATAATGACTCCAGAAGGAGGCTTCCCGGGTGAAAATAAGAGGCCGAAAAATAAGAGAACTTAGGCGTATTTTAGGCTCAAAAATTGAATGGTAAAAAGAGCCGAAAATACGCCGAAAAATAGCCGAGGTAGTGAACATGAGGCCGATAAAACGCCGAAATGACACCGAATATACGCCGATATGTGAATGACCATAAACCGAAAAAAGGCCGAAAGGACGCGGAAAAACAGCGTAACTGTACATTTAAAGCCGAAAAGACACCGAATAAACACCGAAATATTATTAGAGGCCGAAAACAAGCCGAAAAGACGCCGATATATTGTTGCTTAGATGGATCTACACCGAAAACAGGCCGAAAATACACCGATATTTTTGGCAGTAGCAGAATAAAACTTCAGCATACATAACCAAAAAATTTATTTTTATTTTCGTAGAAAATTCGGCTTATTTTCGGTGTCAATACATATTGTGAATTATTTTTTAAAATAACTTAGAAATTTCTTTAACGTCTGGACATAAGAATATTTCGATAAATGAAGACTTTTAGCAAAACAATTTTCTAAGTTCAAAAGTACACTAATATTTCAATTGAATAAAGGTTTCTGGACACTGGAAAATTAGCAGCACCAGATCCTACATCTTAGCGCGGGGCCTAGCCGATCGGACTTTGAAGAAACATACTGAACACTGGAGGTCCGCGCCTGGACTGGGCGGTTCCTTCCTGGGCCGTCTACTAGCTTGGCCAAGGAATTGTTAGGGCGCAGTAGAAACGATGTCAGGACACTTGTTGGCTTGATTACAGGACACTGCGCCCTAAATTACCACTTATGGTGGATACGAAAAGCGGAGGATCCCACCTGCAGGCTTTGCCTGGAGGAGGATGAGTCTGCTCTCCACGTTCTCTGTGAATGCCCCGCAATAGCGAGGAGCAGGGTTTCTTTATTCGAAGAGTCCCTGCTCGATTATTCAAGTCTAAGCGACAAGCCACTAGGCAGACTGCTGAACTTGTTCAAGCGGTCTGGAATAAAAATATGAGGTATAGAGGTGTAGTACAATACTAATTGCTCCTTTAATCCCTCATGGGACATAGGGCGGAAACAGTTGCCCTCCAGCGGACTCTGTTTTGCGCGACAGCTCTCAGCTCTGACCAGGATCTCCCGGTTGTTGCGGCCTCTGCTAATAGGGTTCTCCTCCACGTTGTTCTAGGTCTTCCGACTCGACGGGTTCCTTGCGGATTCCAGTCGAGGGCCTGTTTGGCTAGATTCTCGTTTTCGCGTCGCAAGGTGTGGCCAATCCAATTCCATTTCCTTCGCCTGATTTGGTCGTCTATCCTTTCTTGGCCGGCACGGCGCCATAGTTCTTCATTTGAAATTCTATCTTGCCAGCGGATTTTTAGGATACGACGTAGGCATCTGTTGATGAAAACTTGTAGGCGCCCTGTGATGAATTGGGTGACTTTCCATGTTTCGCAACCGTACAAAAGAACTGCCTTAACGTTGGAGTTGAACAGCCGCAATTTGGTGTTAATTGAGATCTCCGTCGATCTCCATATGTGAAACAGGCATGCATATGCGCTTCTTGCTTTATTTATTCTGGAACTGACGTCTTCTTCTGTACCGCCGTTTTCGGTAATAATACTACCGAGGTAACAGAATTTATCTACCAGTTCCACGTCACGGTTATTTAGCGCTGTTGGTTCAAGGGTGTTTGCATTTATCCGCATTTCTTTGGTTTTAGTCGGATTTAACCTTAAGCCTGCTGAACTACTTTCTGTTGCCAAATTGTTTAACATGTTTCTGAGGTCCTGGTGTCTGTGGGCCAGCAAACAGATATCATCCGCGTAGTCTAGGTCCTTAAGGCGGTCTAACAATCCCCATTGTATGCCACCTGTTCTAGTATCTAGAGCGCTGACAAGGATGTCGTTTATTACTATAAGAAATAGTAATGGCGAAAGTAGGCATCCTTGCCGTACTCCTGAGCTCACTTCAAAGCTGTCGGATAGTTTTCCATTGTGAAGAACTCTGCATTTGGAATTGTTGTATAGAGCTTTTATCAATTCTATTATTTTATCCGGCAGTCCACGTTGCCGAAGAGCTCGCCATATAAAGCTCCTATTAACCGAGTCGAACGCTTTCTCATAGTCTACGAAAGCAAGGTAAAGGGGGGATCGGAATTCAGTAGACTGCTCCACTATGATTCTCAAGGTGTTAATGTGGTCTATGCAGGAGCGGCCTGTCTTCTAAGCGTTCGATCTACTGCCTCTCTTATCCTTGATAGTAATATGTGGGACAAGATTTTGCCCACAGTAGATAATAGACAGATGCCTCTCCAGTTGTCACATATTGTTAGGTCCCCCTTTTTTGGTATTTTGACTATGATACCTTCCGTCCAATCCTCCGGAAAGGTACAGGTGTTCCATGCTATTTCCAGGATTGGCTGTAGCGCATCTGCTATGAGGCTTGAGTCGGCTTTCAACAATTCTGGCGGGATGCCATCTTTTCCAGCTGCTTTACCATTGGCCATTGCATGAATTGCGGTTACTATTTCAGTCTTGGATGGGGCACGAGTGGTGATTCTTATTGGCTGTGCATTGTTGTTGTTGTTTTCCTGAGGTTCCTGTGTAAATGAACCATTCAGGGCGGCGAAGAAGTAATCTCTCCATCTTTGGAGTTGCTCCTCGTCGCTGCACAGCAGCCTTCCATCCGCACTCTTTACGGCATGCTTTTTAGTAGAGTGCTTTCCCGAGAGCTGTTTGGTGATTTGGTACAGCACTTTACTGTTGCCTGTGTTTGCCGCGTTTGCCGCGTTTTCCGCTTTCTCTGCGAGCTCATTTATCTGCCGCCTTTTATCACGCCGGACACTTCTCTTTACCTCCCGGTGTAATTGGGAGTATTCCCGTTCAAGTTGTTGTCGTTTTTCCGGGTCGCTTGTAGAGTTCACGCTATTTTTGAGGGCCCTTCTGCGTTCAATTTTTTGCCAGGTTGTGTCCGAGATCCAGTGTTTCTGGTTTCTTTGGACATAACCAATGCTTGTTTCCGCTGCTGTTATTATAGCGCCCTTTGTTGTGCTCCACAGCTCTTCAATATTTGTGTCGTCAGAAACGGTTTGCTGGTTTAAGATTTCTTGCAGTTTGCCAGCAAATTCTCGCTTTTTGGTGCTCTCACGCAGAAGGTCTACGTTAAACCGTCTACGGTTTATGGCATCGCGTTGGACGTTTCTGATTGCAGCGATTTTTAGGCGGATAGTTGCTACTACCAAATGGTGGTCACTTCCAGTGTCTGCTCCCCTAATAGGCCAAATGAATGGCCGCAGTACCTATTGCCCCAGTACCTCACACAAGAAAAAAATATGGCACCCTGCCCTGTTCTTTCTGGCGGTTCAATCAAGGTAGTATTGTAGGTATAGCGTTAAATCCCAGCTCACACCATCTTTGCCGGTCTACCCCAGGGATCTATTTTATCACCCGCTCTTTTTAATATCTTCATAACAGATCTACTGTCGGTCCCATCTCACTCACTCAACAGCTTCGCTGACGACAGTACTTGGCATTAATGTTACGCCTTCTATAATGCAGACCTTTACTCTATGATCGTGAACTTATGTCCAATTCAGTCAATAGAGACATTGAACTCATTCTCGATTAGGGCCGTAACAATTGAAACAAATTCAATGCTCCCAAATTGATGTACTGCAATATTTCCAATGGAACCTGCAACACCTCTCCATCCGTGTCAGTGGGTGGTGTAAACCACTGGCTGACCCATCCCTTTACATGCTAGGCTTGACGATAAGGAAAGACCTGCAATGGAATGACCACATATTCCAAATCACGAAGCAAGAATCGCAGTGCTTGGGATTTCTAAAAGGTGCAAGTTCCTCCGAAAGCCATCGGTCCGTGTTATTATACTATACAAATCCTACATTCTGCCTCTTCTCGAATTCAACCCTCTTATTTAGGGTGGGGTTTGGAGCGGTTAGATAAAGTGCAAAAAGTAATACAAAAAGTGATTCCTGAGCTTAGATCTGCCACATAAAAGAAAATTCGATGAGCACCTGCTGTAAGTGCAACACGTTTCCATCTAGGTGATAGTAGGTACAACCTGAGCTATATCCCAATGGAATTTATTTCTCTCCTTTCTATTCGTGAATGACTCATTGAAGACGATTCTAGTACAACGCCTACAAGACAACTTCGTTCGAGGAAAACTTACAACACGAGATCTCAGTTTAAGTTAATTTTAGAATTGTTACGATGGCTACGCGAAATACGCTTAACTTTTTTCCTTACAGCGCCAACATGTAATCTCGAATTGGCAAAAATTAAATTTACAAAAAAAGGTAAAAGGCAAGACAGAATTATCATAAAAATAAACTTTTATGCCGCTCTTCACTTATCTAGATTTAAATAATCCGCATGAATAACCAACCCCCATGAGGGGGTGTATTTGGGAAATTTTTATGAAGCCTCCTCGTAACGTACACAAGCACAAATTGGTTAAGGCTACTTTTAACGATATTAAAATAACTCCTTAAATTGCAGCTTGAAAGTCATCCCAAAACCATTTCCGCTAAAAAATGAATAACCCCAAATTCGGAAGGCGTATTCAAAGTGAAATCAGCAAATTGTGTAACACAGTCATAGGCAATTTCAGCCCTACATAAACATGATTCCCTTTGGCCCTTAAAAGACCAACAGCTTGAGCTGCCGTTGGTGGGAGGCGGTGCGGGGGATCTGCTGCTCTGACTACGTAAACGGAATAGGACGAAATATGTTGGAGGTGGGCGGGTTACCGAGGGGGGGTGGTGGAAAGCTGGCGACATAAATTTATTTTATTTTCCAGGACTCACTTGCTACCCCGTTGCTGTGTGTAGTAGTTCATTCGTGGAGCATTCAAACGAACAAATATTTGCGGTTTTAAGAGTCGGGGCATAGGATAGCACGGAAGGCGAGGGTCTAGGGCTAGAGCGGATCCTGCCAAACTGTACTAACGTATATTTCTACATACACCCGAGCTGCCTGTGGCCCCCAGTGCTGAATGTGCGCCCTTGATGAGTTATTCACTTTGTTTGCGTTGATGATTAGGTCCTCGAATCAGATGTTTGTTGTGGTTAAACCCCGCAGCAAATTAAGTACGAGTTCTATTCCCAGATCCTTAAAATTTGCTAAATACACACGCAAGGACCTTTCAGCACGAATTTCTTAGAGTACGAGCACGGGAAACAGCCGGATTGCAACCTGTTGAACTAGGATATCATTATTAGTGCTAAGTCCTGAGGTTTTGCAGACGTCTTAAGAGATCTGAAATAAGATTTTAAATGCGTCGTTTTCCTCGTTTGGTCCTGGTCCTTTAGCCTGGAAGAACAGGAGCTCGTCATTACGGTCCCCACAGCAATTTACATTTTAATTTCGTGCTCTCCTTACACCGAGTATAACACAGAATAATATTGTGACGCACTTGCTGTGACGTTCGTCCTTACTTAATCGTTTAGCGAATAAAGAATTTAAGGCGAACACAAACTTAAGAGTTTTTAGCGCTTTTGTTAACAAGAATGTTTAAGAGTTTGATTAAAATCTTAAGGATTTTTGCATGGTAATAAAAGATTAGATTAAGACGAATGAGCGGGACGACCGACGACTGGAAATTGGGAAATTCTTAAGTGGCCTTATAAGAATATATCCTTATATATATATATATATAGGATTACCAGGATTTACGAACAATAATAAAGAAAAAAACATTCAAAGAACATTTTACAATCAAGGAGGAATGTGTTGATTATTTTTAGTTTCAAGGAATTAATTAAGTGCCTCAAGGAGAAACGACAAAAATATGCGTAATTGCTAGAAGCATCGAAAAGCAAATAGCGAAAAACTATTTATAACCCAGGACTCCTCTACAGAATGCAAGAAAGTTGTCTTATTTATTTGCGGTACGGAAGGACTATGTTCTAGAGGTGAAATAGCTTTCGAATTCTTCAAAGAATTTCACATCAAAGAAATTGGCGTTGCGTTAAATTTTATGATTATTTCGCGAAGGGTGGAGAAGCAGTTGGCACGTTTTTCTAGGTAACTTCAAAGTTATGTTTTTTTTTTCTGAGAATTTCATAACCCTAATAAAATTGTAACTTAATAGAAATTAGTCCTTTTTGAAGAGGAAGTTGAAAATATTTATTTTTTTGTTGTCATAAAATTTTTTAAATTGGAAGGTTGTTCTACTGACATTCCTGTTTGTGATTCTTTCTTTGAGTTTTTTTATATTTTGGTTGAAAGGTATGCGCTTTAACGAAGGAATATTGGTGAAGAGGAGGTACAGCTTGTACAATGGCGTTCCCGGAAAAATGTTTGTGCACTTCGTCCTTTGTCTGATTTGTTGATTTAAGTCAAGTATAATTACCCTATTTCTGTGCTTGTTGCCTGGCTACAATTCCAGAGTTTTGAGCTCAATTCCCAAAGCGAAATATGCCACTCACCGGGAAAACGAAAATGCCTGAATTCAATCTCCCAGATTCGATGGGCATAGCCTTACCCTAATCCTGGCAGGGGCGGCGCTTTCATAGGTGCGAATGGTGCACTTGCACCGGGCGCGATTGGACGGGGCGCAATCTGAAGTTGTTGAAAGCCCCTTCTATGTTCAGGAAGGCTGCTAAGGTGGACTGTTTTTATTCTATGCAGAATTCTACAGTGGAAACTAATACCTACATGTAGTGCAGTGACTACCGATTATCCCTTGAAATATGAAGGCTTGGAGAACGACATAGGTACCTCTATTATGGAGTTTCGAGTGTATAGGTCTATAGATTTGCGGAGCCCAGGGTTGTGGTAGGGAAAACACCGAAACACATCCTGGAGCAGATGATGAGGTTGCGGGATTTGTGGAGAATGGTGGCAGTGGCGCTGAAGGCCATCTACCCGAAGGAGTACGCAGCTTAAAGAAACAGCATTAGCGGGATAGTTTTGTGAAGTTAAAGCGCAAGGAAGCCAAGCATAAAAGTTTCAAGTTCGCAAAGCAAATCCTGATTGGATAGGTGCAAATGGTGCACTTGCATCGGGCTCAATTGAACGGGGCACAATTTCTGAAATTAAGATTTTTAAAAAAAAAATTTTAACTTTCGAAAAACAAATTAAAAAAGTGTTCCAGTGCCTTCATTTTCTTATATTAAAGGAATATGGCATACTGCACCGGGCGCAAAAAAACCAAGCGCCGGTCCTGAATTGAATCCTGGATACAAAACAACTGGAAGTCGAACATCGAGAAAAGGGCAAAAAAATCCTGAATAGCTTTCAGCTAGGGTTTTCAAAAACGATGGTTTTCAAAAAACCGCTGTTACTGTTTTTAATTTTCGAAAAAAAAACCGCTGATAACAGCTGTTTTCTCTAATTAAACGTATATTAAATAGTTTTTTTTATATAATATTTTATTATATTTTTAATTCTTGTTATATTATTTCAAAAACGCAAGGGCTTGTAGTGGTTTACCTGAAAGGCGTGATCGTACTTTGGTGCAAAAATACACGTGCAACATCGGTCTATGTGGGTTTGATACAAAAAAACTGCATTATATAATTTTTGCAGATTTTCTGTGCGTTAACCAATATTTTTGATGGAGTGGTTTTGATGGAGTGACTGTGGGATCCTTGAGGCTCGCAATAATTTCATTACATCCTCGTTCCTTCGGTCATCTACATGAATTTAAATTTTTCATTCATTATTACTAATGTCGCTGTTAATTTCAGAGGGCTTCTTGAAAATTGTATATTTTTTCATCGCTCATCAACGTTGCATTCACGGATAAGGTTCGCTTTATTGCCTTGATAAATACATATGTTTAGAGCCGAAAAGTCCAGTGCGTCTATCATATTCAACCCAACTTCACAAGTTCGAGCAGATTGATGTACTGAACTTCAGTTCAGACCTCAGTTCAGACCTCAGTTTCCATACATTTTCACATAATGAACTCAGGAAAAATTAAACCTCAGTTCGCCCAACAGAACATCGAACTGAGGTTAAACGTAAAAACTCGCTCAAAAGAGAATAATAAATTGAAATATTGGAATGTCAGCTTATGTATTTTGGAAGTTACTTTGAGAAAAGTATTAAAAAACGAGTAAGAGCTTCGAGAAGAGCTTTATTAAACATGGATCAAAAAAGAAAATATAAAAATAGGAAAACAAGCACACCTCAGAAAAGAAGCTTTCAAATATAATACCTCAAACACGAAGCTTTCTGAACTGAACAATGCTTGTGAAGCCACTTATGTGTAGGTATTGTACTGAGCTTTATTAAACTAAATTAAATTCTTTTAATGTCTCGCGAATTACTGTTTCCGCCTTGACCAGTGGTTCAATCATTGATAGAATAGGATTCACAGCGTTTTAACGTCAAGATGGAGCTTTATCTCGTGACCGGGAAGGCGATTTGTCAGAAAGGCAATTGGGTTGCAGGAAGGTTAGATCGACAATGGATGCTGTCAGTATGATGACTAGCCCTGCAAGGGCAGCAATGAATGTGAATAAGAGTTGCGCATTCATAACCCTTGACGTGAAGAATGCTTTCAAAACCGCGAGCTGGAGTAAGATCGTCGAGGAGTTGTTACAGCTTGATACACCGACGTATCTAGTGGGCATTGCGATAGAATTCTTGTAGGTACGACACAACATTGTGAGTCAGACGAGGGATAAAGGGAGTACAGGACAACTTGCGGAGTCAACCAAGGCTCCGTCCTAGGGCGTCTTCTGTGGATCATCATGTATCATGAAGTACTGACGCTACGCATCCCGCGAGAAGTGGTCGCTACTGGGTGCGCCGATCACATCGCTCGCAGCTTATCCACCGCAACACGGCAGAGGATGTGGGACGAGACGAGTCATCCCTTTTTAAGGGTCATGCTGATGACGTAAGGTTGAAGTAATGCCTTTACGGCTCGTACCGGTCTGGACTTGAACGTCATGCAAAAAGGGTAGGATAGTTTAGTCAGTAGGCGTCTCCTCTCCTGTCGTAGTCATGGAAATTTTAGACCAGCGGTTGCACACAATCCTTGTTGCTAGACCGATGTAAGATTCTTTCCACTCCACGCCTCTGATCAAGGGTGCCATGATTTTTTATTTTTCAGTCAAGGTGCCACTCAATGAAAAAGGTTGAATAACACTGGAATAGTCGAATGCCATTCCAGCAGTGAGCTTTTGAATTTCTGACTTCTGACGAGAAAGCAACAACAATTTCAAGCACGAACTGAACATGAACTGTACTTTAGCCCGTGATGTTACTTATGTGTATATTTAACTGGACATTATTGAACTGAGATCGGTGAAGCCGGGACATAAGTCACATTATGATACCCAAAACCCTTCCTCATTTGCCGTCGAGCAGCTGTTCGCATGTCGCTCGGCTTGAATTCGTATGACGCCCAGCTTTGTTACTTTTGGACCATACCAAAGGCTTTCAAACGATGGAAAATGGCTTAAGAGTAACGCCCAATGAATCTGCAAGTTCTTGTTGCGTTTGACATGTATCTTTTTCCAGTAATGCCTCCAATTCTGCGAGTTAATACTTTTGCACCGGTTAGGAACGCTCCTTAAGCCCCGTCCTCACTACGGGGACTTAGATCCCACGCGCTTTTGGCGGAAAGGCCTTTTAATTTTCTGAATCGCTAGTTTTGGATCCTAAAATAACAACTAATCTGAAAGAAAATAATTGTTTAATAAATATTGACTAATCTACATTGAGAAAAAAATCAATTTTCATTTAAAAATCCCGAATTGTGTGGAAGTACAATGTACCTTTTTCAGCATGGCCTTTTGTCTGCGCTATTTGGCCGTACTGCCTTTGCCATTAAAAACTCTATAAGGAAAAAAAAACAAAAGCGCGTATAATCTAAAGTCCGTGTAGTGTGGCTCCACCATTATCTTTCACGTCAAAATCATCACTAGCGTTGATCCTATTCGCAAAACGTTCTTTCACTAAAGGTAGAAACAGAATGGCACGGAGACCGTGGCGGAGTCCGCCGCTCAGAGAGTTTCCCATACATTTAATTTCTCCCCAGGCGGCGCGGACAAATTAAATGTATGGGAAGCTCTCTGAGCGGCGGATTCCGCCACGGTCTCCGTGCCATTCTGTTTCTACCTTAATAGAGCCTCACCAGAAATATCTAAAATCATTAGACGCCTCAGCCGTAGTTTTTTTTTCGAATTGAAGGCAAAAAGCAAAACTTTCCAGCAAATGTCGCTTATTTGGCACAAAGCTCGACATTTTCACGAGCACAACAAGTCGACGATAAAAATTCACAAATGTAATGATAAGGAGTTGTTGACAGATGAATAGCTCCTCATTTGACGTTTCTAATCTGACATTTTCTCTCAGCATTTTACTGCTGGCGCCATCTATTGCAAAAAGGCGGATTTCCATTTATGCTCCTAATACCAACAAACTCTTAAACCTGTGACACATATGTATACCATCATAATGAAAGTAACCTTCATTATCGTGGCAAAAACCACTATAATGAAAGTCCAAAATGAAAGTATTTTACCGTCATTTGAACTGAAATTTCGGTTAAGTGACATCTATTGGAAAATTGGAAACTACATTTTAAAATAAAATAATTTGATTTCACGTTAGTTAAGCAACAATTTGCAAGGATGTTTACTACTTTAAAAAATATTTATTTAAATATTCCAAATTAAAACAGCTTAAAATTAAAGCAAAAAAACACGCAGGTTTATATAATCACTTGATATGCCAGATGCAAATGAAAGTAAAGTGTAATGTGTCACCCCATCATTTCCTTGACCATCATAATGAAAGTTACCATCGTAATGAAAGTATAGTGTGTCACAGGTATTATGGGGCCATCCGTCTAGGGGTTAACTCCATAGAATACCTTCTCGTCGTCCTTCGTCCTCCGGTTAGTGGATATAAGGTGCAAATATCAAGTTTGCACAGCACACACAATTAGTCGGTAAACAGCAATAAATATAGCAATAACAGTTAACACAATTTATTTATTAATTGAACTACAAAGCGGCTTACTCTACGATCTACGATTGGCCTATTGCCTACAATACTACGTACAAAGCTTCTACGACTAACCGGCTACGGAATTAAAAACGAGACTGTCATTAAATAATTGTTTTCTAATTATTTCATCTACGCTACGGTTATTCAGATTCTAAAAGATAATTTGCAGTGTAAAGTGTTTGTAGTTTAATGTGTTTGACATGATGATGGCTCTGTGGTCGCTTTGTGTTGCCACACTCTATAGCACAGCACGCCATCTATTATTGACTTTTATCTACTTCTAAATTTTATCTGTATATAGAACAACTAATTCCCTCCAATTATCGAGGATTATTTTATCATATACCGATTATACTTGAAACCGAAGATGCTGGAGCCAGACTTAGAACAATAGCATTTCTCTTTAATTGCTAATTGGTTGGGTGTTATCAGACCAAGACATTTTAGTAGGTAGGGAAGCTTAGAACTTGCCATCTATGGTAGGTATATCTTTTGTGGCCTAAAATCACGTATCCTATTTCAAGAAACAATAAGCTTTCTCTAGAGCACTCAACTGCTTCCTGTTTTTTATGTGGGCTCCATCGCTGAACTTACACAATTTCACTTATAAACTCAAGTGTCACTTAGTGAGAAAAAAGAATGATAAAGTTTTACACTTTTACAGAAAGATGCAAATGGTTGTTGAAGTGAAATATGGAGACTCGGCGTGAAGTACTCGTAAATTGTAGAATATCTTAAGCTGCATGAGAATAAATCCTTGGAAATAATAGAAAAGCTCCTTTAACTCCTTGAAACCAGTCTTGAAATTTATTTAGAAAATGTAAATCTTCTCTTCCAGTTTATTATCGCGACAAAGGAGGGAATCTTTTACTTATCAAAGCTAAGTACCTTCCCACCTGTTTGAGCTGGCAGTATTCTCTTCCCATATGTGGGGAAGATTGCCAACGTTGGATTGTCAACTACTTTTCACATACGGATAGGCTGTATTCGTGTGTGGGCTGTAAATGTAAAAGCTGAGCCAGAAATCTTTAATTCAATCCACCTCCGACCATGTAGGTACTGAGAGCTACACACACATAAGGGATGCTTATCATTCATAACGTAGCATTCGGTATCCAACCAGGGCCCCAGAGGGAGCAAGGTGCTGATATGATTTCCTCAGTGCTCATTCTGAATTATTATTAAAGAATATTCTCTGGTGAACGTGCACGGATATACATTCTCACCCAACCATTCTAGAAAGCATTTATCTATTATTTTTCTCTTCTGCCTCGCACAATGCGAGTAATTTGAGCAAGTCGGGATGCCGGGAATTCAGCCAGATCCTTTTGCACCCCCACTAATTTGATAGGATCCCATCCGAAAAGGTGATATATAAGACGTAAAAATGCGAATTTCGATGCCGGGAATTTGTGCGGTGGCGTCCTTGTTAAGACAATTTATGGGTATCCTGTCCGACTGATATTGACGATAATAACTTGGCCAGGTTATGGCTAGGAATCCCGAACATTACCATTCTTAATACACGGGGACTTGCCGATATGGCCATGGCCGGAGAAGGACGAATCGTATACACTGGGCCCTATCAAATTACCAATTTGTCTCGTGTTTTATTAAAATTGCTCCACGTATAAATAATTCACGGGCAAAACATGCTCCAGAGTCGATTAAAGGGGATGTAAGATTGCGCCCTGGTATCCTTCTGGGGTAAGCAGATCCTTAATGAGTTGTTTGGGGAGCATTCTCGAGCGAAAAGTTTGTCTTCACCAGAGCGCCAGAGCTTAACGATGGCCTTATGCTTCCATGCAGATGACTACATGTATTTGCTGTATATATAGAGCGGCTTCACACTCCTCACTTCCATGGAGGATACCAACAGGAACAACAACAACAAAAACAACAACGAACAACGAACAAAAAATCAAGTGAATTTTCTCGTAAATTATTATTTACTCAGCCTTTATTTACTAATGGAGTTTTTCATTTCGAGACATAGGAAATGGGCCTGCCCTTATCGCTTCAAGTGCGTGTAAACCCTTTCATTAATATTTAATTGTGTGAGCCCTGCATGCCCTGACAAAGGCGTTGATTGGCACGTCTGGGATTGATAAATTATTTTCGCGTCGAGTGGCAGGAATTTTTTTTTTCGTGGATTCTAGGGCAAAATTTCCGCCTTTTACTTTCTAATTATGAGAAAGCAATTTTTTTTATTTGGCAGTCATTGTGTAATGGAAGTTTCGTGTTGGCAGTGGATTGCGAATTTTTTTGTGTACTAATGCTCTTAATGAATTTTCAATATAGAACATCGGTAGAACGTGGCTACAGGGGAAAAATGAATGAAGTGGATTTAGATTTATCGACAACCGGATTTGAGTGACTTATAAATCATTCAAATTTGTCATTTATTGAGAAAATTACTGACAATAAATAAACAACAAAAAACGTTACAGTAAAAATGATTGACACTCTCTACTTCTCGATCGAACCTGAGGTGGCTTCCGTGCTTAGATATTATTGCTTGTACAGGCATGGGTATCTCTGTCGGAACGGTTGTACAACATGAAAAATCTGAAAACTTGGAAAGTGTCTGCAGCCAGCCTCACAGAAAACATGTTTTTTATAAGTTCGTATCCCAACGCTGCCACCACTTTTTTGTATAAAACTATCGTTTTAGGGTCAACATAGAATAGATATTAAATAAAAAGTATATGATGTATATGAGTTATAGTTTTCGCAAACAAAAATTTGAACAAACAATCAGACAGGGATGAAAAGCTGTAGAAGATAATGATCTGATAGCAGAAGCTAAGCAGAATATTTGGCAATTCTAGTCCTAGTGTAAAGTATACCAAATGGTCATTGTAATGGGGTGTTCCATTGAAAAAGCTCAAAAATTGTAGTACTTGCGCTCAATAGCATTATCACATGCAAGGATAGATGAAGATATATTCTTCATCATAGCATTATCAGGAGTGTTGTGTGATAATCAAGTCTCAATAACAAACAAATTCAAGGTCATCTATTAACGGAGCTGTCACTGTAAATGGTGTAACACACTGAAGGGTGTTTTTTAACACACCAAATGTGTTATTTAACTCACCAAAGTGTGTTATTCAACACAGCTAATTGTGTTGTCAAGAAAAAGTGTGTTGTTTTAACACACTTTATCTTGCAAATGACACGCTCTTCCGTGTAAAATTATAACACACTTTTTGGTGTGTTAAAAATAAGTCGTGAATTATGACCTGAAATCTAAACAACACACTGAAATGTGTTTAAAAAACACACTTAACATTTATTAACACACTTTTGGAGTAACAACACACTTTTGAGCTATGAAAATAATTTTAGTAGAGGGAAATTAAACAAAAAAAGCAAATTTATGATGTAGTTGGGAAGTTGGATTTTTTCTTTTTTTTCTTTACATATCTTAAGATAAAGCGAAAAAAAAATTTCTGCAACATTGGACCTGTACTGCAATAAAATAAAATAATTTTAAATTGAAATTTTTTATTTTTTTCAAATTATTGCGTATGCTCACAAAAAAGTACATAAAAAAACCTACAATTTAAAAAAAAATTTACCCTACGATGATTTGGCATAAAATGACGGCAATTTTAATGTTTTTCTAAAAGTGCCAATTGTTCCCATAAAAAACTATTTTTTTTTTGTAATTTCAATAACGTATTCATAGCATCAAAATACACATTTTCTCCAATTTTTATGAAAGTCCGACTATTTTTCCGTTATTTATTGCATTTTTATAAAAAAAAATCATACATTTTGGTTTTTTGAGGCCAGGATTCATTTTTAAAGTATTTATACTACACGAGCTCGATAGTCTATTCATTCTCGAGTATTTCCAATTTTTTTTTTATTTTTCTACGACCAACAGAACTGGAATAATTAAAAAAAAATAGTGTAGCAACGCACTCAAAATGCATCAAAAATCCACATTTATGCAATTTTCTCGTGCAGCACAAGTCCGATTTTTCAAAATTTTTTTTTCGCTTCATCTTAACATAATGTAAAGAAAAAAAATAAAATATCCAACTTCCCAACTACATCACTATCATATGACAATTTCCCTCTACTATTTAGATAGGTTTGATGAGGAGATGAAAACAGAAATGAATAAATACTATAATAGGATAAGTATGAAAACTCTTATAATTTTTTTTATTGTAATTAATTATTCTTTTTACCCATAAAATTCAATCCGCTCGTGATACACTAATGGAACAGTATGTTTTACTCCTACCTTTAAATAAAGTCAAATCATGTAAAAAAATCAAATCGCAAATATCAATTACAGACTTATTCAGATTGTGAGCGATAGTTTTTGTTTAAAATAGATTTACACTGCGGATTTATTACGCTATAATTAAGAGAAATGTCAAGCGAAAAGTTCTTCTTATTTTTCGGCGAATTGTAGATTTTTTACAAAAAAGTTGTTGACCGGTTTCAATAGTCCAAAACTCATTTTTAAGCGCTGCTTTGCGCTGACTTTATGTTTTCCACAAAAGAAATTCGCACACTAAACGTGAAAAACTAGTTTTCGCTACTATTATTAACTTTTTCTCACCTGTTGTTCGGAACGAATTTTTATAAAACATATTCATATAACTTCTACTATTTTTCTCTTAATTATAGCGTTAAAAACTCGCACACAAAATTAATTTTAACATATGAATACTTTCTCGCTGGACTTAACATAGTTCCTGAAGATAAAGTGGAAATTGAAATAGAAAATTCGTGAGCAATGCAAATGATTACGATACTTTTGCGTTCCATTTCGTACGGAACCGAATTTATCCGCCAGCATCCTCAAATATGCTTTAATATACGGAACATGAAATGTTAGGTCAAATAAATCAATAAAAAAATGCAAGCTTGGCAACATTTTTTCAGGCTCTGAAAATTTCAGAAAAATCAAATTACGAAAAAATTAAATTAGTTTTTAGTTATCTCAGTTTTAGTTAAATGTTATTTAGTTGTTTTACAATTTCTTAAAATCAAATTTTGAGCTTTAAGAAATTGTACACACTGAATATCTCAGATTTTTGAAGTGTGTTATTTTAACACGCTTTAGGGTGTTATTGTAACGTCACCCATTTGATTTACATTGTAGTCACTTTTTACACGCTTTAAAGTGACTACAATGTTAATCAAATGGGTGACGTCACAATAACACACTAAAGCGTGTTAAAATAACACACTTCTAAAAGCTGAGATTTGCAGTGAGAAAAACAAAACTAGCAATTATCCTAATGACCATAAATCGTGCCATTAGCATACTCAATAGGCCGGTTTTAAAGCCCTGTACACACTCAAGTGACAGAAACGCAAACGTCACTGCACGTAGAGAAGAAATGCAGATATATACCTATAGGTCGAAAGAAAATGTTACAGTCACATGCGTGCAAATGGCGTGCCCTCATACGAAGAGAAGGTGCCTGCACTATGCCGTCATTGCTATTCGTTGTGGCAGCAGCTTCGGGCGATTGCACACCACGCTGAACGCATGTGAGTATATATCACTTTTTTCAAAATTTCGGGGGCCCCAATTATGTGGGGGCCCTGGGCACGTGCCCCAAGTGCCCTTTTGTAAATCCGGCACTGGACTTGAACGACATGACGGACTAGTGTTGTAAAGGCTGATTTGCACAAGTGGGGCAGTAAGACCGGCTGTACTCTGTGCTTTACATTACGCAGATTCTCATTGTGTCAAAAAGTCGCCTATTTTTTAGTGAGAAACTTTGAAGAATCCGATATAAAATAAAAATTTGAATGAGACCTTTCCAACCCTTTTCATAAATATTCAAGCCGATCGAAACCATATTTTGCTTACATCCCTTCCTCACCACATTGTGTTGATATTTCAATTTTGTGATTACTTTTTTATTAAATTAAATTCCTCAACAGGGGACCATGATAAGATGTCATCAAAGCCTTAATAGCAGCAATTTGTTGAGGGCTGTAAGTAAATTCGGTATGCCATACTCCACAAAAAAAGGTACAAAGTGTTGTGACATTTCATTGAAGAAATAATCCACTCGACACTGGGGCGATAACAGCGGTACACAAGAACATATCTATTATCGTCATAGATATAATTTGCAACCCATTTCTGGGAAGCGCTCCCCAGAGCCGCAGGTCTGCGTTCTTGATTACCATACGTGACAGAACTTTAAACAGGACACACCATCGCACACACCCCGTTCGCAGTGACGACGACGACTCGGATTTGATGTAACCTAGGGGAAGACGCCTTTAAAGTGACTATAGCATAACAACTGAAGGTTCTGTATGGTCTTTTGTTAAGGGGTTGGCCCTCGATGGGTTTTCTTCCCTGCACCTTCAATTCGTACGTGCCAGCGAAATCCAGATATTTGGATAAGGAGCAGAAAGATAAACGAAGGATCCTCGAGGGCCAATGCTTTACTTAAAATGAAACTTTAAATTACTTCTCCTTTTTCGCTTGACGACAATGAAGGCAGAAGATTTGCTTTGTTTCGACGTGCAGAATTTCAAATCGGTTAAATGCCTTGAAAGCTCTTGTTTTGTTGGAATATAATTTTTTTTGTTTGTTTAAATTTACTTTTCGCTGTGTTTTAAATTTATGCAAGGAAGTAAAAGTTACTGATTCCAAGGGGAGAGATAAATGGGTTGTACAAGAAATTTAAGGGCATCCATGTATTTCGAAATAGAACCTAGGTTAACTAGATAGTAGCTAAGGTCGGAGAGAGGCGCGCTTTTACAGCTCAAGTGGTTTTGTCCATAATAATATGGTTAAGTGTGTCCTTCACCAGTGACCCGGAAGGATGGAAACATTCCTGGAATTTACGGAATTATTTAAAGGATTTTGTTAAAGATTTTTGAGGTGGGTAAAGTGCTTTCCAAGAAGTGTCAATTTGATGAAGACTATTTACAGTCTTTAATAAAGAGATATCGATTGTCGCTCAGAACAATATTTTAAAGCCTTCAAAAAAGTTGAATAATAGCATTTCAAAAATGCACTAAGCTATTTAAGTGGAGGCGTCGGTTAGAATCCCACCGCTGCCACCAGGGCCGTAACGTGGATTTTGTGGGCCCTGGGCAAGACCTTCAAATTGGGCCCCCTCAATAAAAAAAATTGAGAAAAAACTTACCATGGTTATAGTTCCTGTTTTTTCACATTTTTAAAGTTTAGTAGGTATATCACATAATAAATAAACACAAAATAAGGAATCTTTAAATTGGTTCTGTCCATATTTTTTGTAAATTTTTTTTTATTTTATATTTATGAAGAAAAACGAATTAAAAATTTATTTAAATTGCATTCTTCTTGCTTTTTTCTCCGCAAACTCATCAATTATATTATTAAAATCTATTTCTTGCACTATGTTAGATTCAATTGATATAATAGACAGGTTCGACAAACGCTGTTGTGAGAGCGACGATCTTAAATAGTTTTTAATTAACTTCAGTTTACTAAAACTTCTCTCGCAAGAAGCGGTGGTGACTGGTAGGGTTAGAAATATTCTTAAATCAACAACGATGTTTTGGTACGATTCGACTAATTCGAAATCATGTATAGTCTGTAATAAATTTAGAGGAGTGGCTTCTTTCAAATTTTCCACCAGCCCACACACTTGAAATTTAAAACTTTCAATCTCACAGCTTAATTCGTGACTATTCCAAATCTTTATCATATTTTCTGGATAAATCTGCCGCCGCCTTTTGTAATTCAACAACGCTCATTGATTCTAATGACGAGCCAAAAAGAAAAGAAAAATCTTCAAATATAGTTTTCATTTGTCTATAACGCCAGTCTGTTTCACTAAGTGAAATGTCAAAAATATTGTACATTTGCATTGCAAACAAATTTTCTTGGTTGAGATTAGTAACACTTTCTTCTTTAATTCGCTTAATTCGTTGATTAGAAAATTCAGCTTCAATATTCATTTCCAAAGCGACTTTTTGTGCATCCGAAATTATTTGTTTAAATCCTGCTTCCCGTAGTCCTTGTAAAGAGCAACGCAGACCATCAATTAATTTTGTTGCAAGGTCTATTGATAGATTTTTGTGTTGTAAGGCTTTATTTGCACGGTCAACGCATTGTAATATTTTATTCCAAACATGAAGAATACATATAAATTTATAATTAATTTGAAATAGTAAACTTTTTGCATTTGACACTGCCTCAGAGTTTGACAAATCATCTTTAATTCTTTCAAGTTCTTTTTTTACTTCTGGAAGTTGCAAGCACAATGATTTTATAGCATTCGCCTTTGACGACCATCTAGTATCTGAAAACCCTTTCAGTGATAATTTTAAAAATTTCATAAGATTTTCCCAACGCGTCGTCGAAGAAGAAAAAAAGTTGAATAATCTTTGGATAGTGCCAAAAAAGGTAACCATTCCTGACGTTGTGGACACTGCGTGAACACCAGCTAAATTAAGATTATGTGCGGCACAAGGTACAAATATTGCAAAATTGTTAATTTCTAAAATACGGGCCTGCACCCCTTTATATTTCCCAGCCATGTTGGCACCATTGTCATAGCCTTGTCCTCTGATATCATCTATGTTTAAATTGTTTAACTGTAATTTATTTAAAATTTCTGTAGTTAAACCTTCTCCTGTCTTTTCATGAGATTGAAGAAAGTCGATAAAACTTTCTTCGATTTTAACTTTACCATTAGGGTCAATGTAAACATATCTTATAACTTGGCTCATTTGCTATTTTCTTGAGACATCCGGAGTGTAGTCAAACAAAATTGAGTAATATTTCGCCTGTTGAACTCTGCTTATTATTATGCTTCGCGTTTTTTCTCCAACTAAATTTATTATTTCATTTTGAATTTTTGGGGAAAAATAGGAAACTGTACCCTTTTTATGAGTCTCAATGTGATTTTTTAGCGTGTCATTGTATCGACTCACAAAATCTATCAAATTCAAAAATATTCCACTATTTGGATTTCCAATTGCGTCTTTCGTACCACGAAAGGCAAGATTATTTTTCGCACAGAATAAAATGGCATCTATTATTATTTTTAATACTTGACGCCAATTATTTGTTTCTTGCTTTATTGCAGTCAACATATAATCGTCTAACATATTTCCAGATACAATATTTTTTTCCATCATTTTCCATTTAACATAATTACTTTTGTGGTCATACGAATTTTAGTTTTGTGGTATTACGGGATTAAGATGTTTCCAATCCTGAAAACCTTTTTTTGGATTTGAAAGCGTAGAAGTTTTGCTTCCAAACAGCATACAGGGGAAGCAATATATGGAATTTACTTTTACAGAATATATCATCCATTTTCTTTTTATACATTCTTTATTGAGCTTGTTCGCATAAAACCAATCCCTTGTAAATTTCCGTCCTGAATCAATGGGCACAAAATTAAAGTCAGTATCATCGCCCTGATTTGGTCCATGTTTTATCAGAAGGTAAATTATATCTTTATTCAACGGCGGCCAAGAAGGCGGATCATTGTAATTAATAGTTATTTCACTTTGAATATTGTCGTCTTGGGTAGGAAAAAAACTGATATCGCGCACTTCCTCTTGTCTGCGTCCTTTCCAACAATCAAATTTTTATCTTTTTCGGTGGCATTATCGACCGTTGGAACGTACTAGGGTGCTCGCAGGGTCCAATTTTTCCTCAGTTTCTTTTTTCAACCATTAAGAAAATTGTTCCGACATTAATTTTCCTTCCTCCAATTTTCGTTTTTGATTTTTTCTTTTTTGTGCACCAGACAATTGTTAAAAAACAAATAGGAGTATTTAATCTTAAAGAATATTAAAAATATAATTAACTAAGTAAATATGTATTTAAAGTAAAATTTAAACTAAATGTTTTAAAATGAATATAGTATATACATTGTATGTTTTTGGAGAACAACGTAACACAAAAATACACCAAAATTATTCGCACATAGTTAATCAACACCCACTTAGAATTATGTTCTTATAATTAATTATAAGTAGGTAATAAGTGTAAAAACAGATTGTTTATACAGTTTATAAAAAAGTAAGCCGAACAAGGAGTAACTCCGCGATTTTTCTTAACAATTTAACAGCAAAAGAACCCTTCACTTTGAAAGTCGACGTCTTTCTAATATTTTTTTTTCAATATTTCAGGGAGACAAAACATGAGCCCTGTCAGCTTTTTATTTATTGGGTGCTATTTAAAACTGCACACACTTTTTTTTTAAAGATAAGGTCTGTAAGCAATAAAACGAATAGTGCGTCAAGTGCGTGCAATAGAATATTAAGTATTAAGAATTAAATAAATATGTTTTTTTTAAATAAAAATTCTAATAGCATATTCTGGCCTTTTTGGGCCCCGTCTATCTGAGCCACCAGTGGTGTTACTTATATATGTGATTTGGAATATTCATTAAAATACGAATGAAAATAATTGAGATAATTTTTTATCTGGATCTTCTTTGGCCCCCTCCGGGCCCCCCCTGGGCCCTGGGCCCTGGGCAAGTGCCCCTATTGCCCCTGCCTAGTTACGGCCCTGGCTGCCACCAAAATTTGTTGTGAGCTACTTTTAACTTGTTACAAGAGGATGGGAGTTTCCTTAAGGGAGAAGATCACGTGTCCTTTCGTTATCACTTTTTGTGGATTATATATGTTGGTCGGCCATGGATTATATAGGTCGGCCATGGATGGAATCTAGCATGTAGATTCGCAAAGAGCGATAGAAGCTCTTTTGCCTGCTAGTGACTTAAGAAGCTTTCCTTAGGCTGCACTGACCTCTAGCCAAAATCGAAAATTGAGAGGTAGAAAACGTGCATTCATATTTAGTGGAGTTCCTGGAGCGTTAAAAACATGAAAACCTCGGATTTCAGTTACGGTGAATGAAATTTAAAAATTCAAAGTGGAATGTTTATAAAAAAGTTTACCCATTAAAAAATTGTGATCTTGACTTGAACGACCGAAATTCAAACTGGCCACCAAAATTTGCCAATTGTGTTCCGATTTCCATGAAAATCAGTATCTGGGGGTTTTTAAGGAAGCAAATAAGGAATTTATGTTCAGAACTTATAAATACAAAAAGGTAAGTCTTCCACTTTTTTCAACATATTCAATTGAGTGTTCTTCGGAAGTCCATACAACATGACAGTACAGTACTGACCAGCTTGTAAAATCTCCTCAACGGTTGCAAGATCATTGTGTGTGACGTGTGCAAATAGGTGTAAGTATGTCTGTGCCTAAAATGTGGGTATAATGTGTATTCATCAATGCTCCAAAATTTGAGTTCCCATATCTGCAAAAATATGTGATTGGTTTTTTACCCATAACTCGCTTAGGTTTTAAGCTATCAAGTCCTTCCAAATGCCATTTTGTAGGTTTTTTCAAGACCTATAAGCTCATATAAATTAAACTTTCTTTCACCCCTTATTTTTGAAAGGGTTTGAGCTGAAATGGCTTGAACAAGTTACTATTTACGAACATATGCAAACTGTAAACGGTCATATCTTACTCAATTTTTTCCAAAAAAAAACAGCAAAAATTTTCAAAAAACCAAAACCTACGATGCGGTACTCTACAAAATTTTGCGTATTATTAATAGTTTTCGAGTTGCAATACTTTGCAAAATTACAAAAATGCTCTCTTTATTTCAAGCTCAATTTTTTTCAAAACTAAGCACTGTAAAACGGTCAAACTTCTAAAGCATATTTCAAGTACATTAATAAAGTGAATTGTGAAGTGGTACCGATTATTTTCAATGGGGGTGGTAATTAGGGGGTGATTTTCACATTTTTTTGTCGCCGAAAAAATAGGGACCAACTTTATGTTCGTCAAAACTCGCTTAGGTTTAATGCAAGGGAGTGACGGCCGTAAAGACGTTAAGGATGACGCTCGCCCGGGTCGCCCTGTCACATCAAAAACATCATATTGCAAAAATTAATAATATTGTCCGAAATGATCGTCGATTAAGCCACGTGCGAAGCTATTGGAATTGACAAGGAATCCGTTAGACAAATTTTACATGATGATCTTAACATGAAAAAGGTGTGTGCAAAGATGGTGCCAAAAAATCTCACAATCGAACGACGTTTCTCGTGGCATCCCAGTGTTAGACCATCCGCCTTATTCACCTGATCTGGCTCCATGTGACTTCCTCGGTATCGGTGAAGGACACCTTCAACCAGCTGAGCAGTTTTGTTGTCAGGCGTGTTTCCCCTTACCACCACTTAATACCCCTGAGACACAGACATCTTTAATGACGAATATGGGTATCATAATGACGAAACCCAACGACGCAAATATTACTTATTTCAAGATTACCTCTTTGAGAGACCGTTGGATGGACAACAACGTAACAAGCAAAATATTTTTCGTTCTATGACTTCAGGTTTCGCCTTCATGGGGATGTCTCCATTGAAGTTGAGGTGGCCTTTGATGTGTGAAATTGAAACTTGGTGAAACTGGACTGGTGTTTCTTTGGACCCTAGTGAGGTTGGAGGACCTGATGGGATCCCTTGGACCGTCAGTGCGGCAGTGTCTTTGTGGAGGTTGTCCGCTTGTTGACCCTCTGACATACATAGGTCGTTATCATGGTAGGGATGAAACCCGTTTTTTTCCATCGCTGATATAATTTTAGGCGATGAATGTGTGCTCGTTGGATATTGCAGGATCTGGGATTGGATTGGCCTTTGATTGCCCCAAAACCACACTCAGCAATCAAGGGTCATTGAGTCTTGCCCAGAACTTTGGCAACTTTTGAATACCGAAAACGGAGACTTCTTGTCTCGTTCACGATTCCAACAGTCAGAGAAACACGCGGCCTAAGCCACCCTAGAGGTGCCAAAACATCTGCGCAAATTGCTTACGATGCATTTCTCACGCACCATATTGCAAGTAGCAGGAAAATTCTTCTGCAAAATTATTCGAGTGGCTCAGGTTTCGTTTACGCATTTTTTTAAGGCATTTTTCCTAGAGGAAATATCAAACATATGCGGAATTTTTTCATGAATTTTAGGGTTTAATAAAGAATGTTAAAATTATAATTGTCGAATTTTTTTTAATGAATTTCTCCGATTTAGCTTTCAACTATCATTTGGGATTATAGTCGTGCCCATAAAATTCTAAGCTACTGAGGCCGGCATCAGTTTGTCGATTTTAAGGCTCTCGCTGACGTTCCAGGACAGATTAACTTTACAGTACACCTCTGTTATAGACTTGTTTCTATATTGCCCTAGAGCCGCGGCTTTTCGTAATATACTAAGTGGCTTTCAACCGTTTTTGTTGTCCAATGGTCCTGAACACTAGTGGACCTTGATACTCATTATCAGTATACTGCGACCTTCTGCAGTTCTGGGATCAATAAGCAAAAATTGTTGAATATTTTTGTGTGAACTAATTCACGAGTGTTTGTTGATGTCAATTTTTAAATCATTTTTTTAACCAGCACAATTTGTGTCTCTTTTTTGGAAGTATGTACATTTTGTCATTTTTTCTAGATCATGTCTAACCTTACAAAATATTTTTTAGGCTTTTTGGATTTTTAGCAAAATACACCATCTACGAAGAGCTTCAATCATATGAGTTCATTTAAACTTCTTGAGAAGAAGCATACGTATCCTTTATATTCGAGATGTTGTTGAAAAGTTCCCACCCAGGTTGATATAATTATTATTACCCAGTTGTGCAGCACATCCGTGACTGAAATCAAGAATAGTCTAGGTGACATAATGCACTCTTCCTTCACCACATGGCAACCCAACAAAAGCCATCTACGTGTATTGTATAAAACCATACGAAAACACACCTACAATAGTTCGGAAAATTGCACCTTTTTAGTAGCTGCAGTAACTTCGTTATCGTGTTGCCCCAATGAAATTTCAATGAGTGTTGTAGAATATCTTGCACTACTAACAACATAAAGCATTGACCGTTTCCTTCCTGGTCCTTTACTTTTCTACTGTGATGTAAATTGAATTGAGAACGACGGGAATTGAATCAAAATTCCTTAGTGTGGAGGGGTTATTCAAAGCGTTAATTTAAATTGAATCCCAATTAAAAGGCGTTTTTAAAGGGACAACGCAGAAAGGTCGTTTTCCCATTTTATCAATGTTCACAGCGGAAATTGCAGTGGGATTGTGTGGGGACATTGAAGCTACGCGAGCTGGTGTTTGAGGACACCTATACACTTGAAGGTGGTAAAAACGTTAATAGAGGTGTGTGATGCTCTTTGACAGTTTTTTTAAAATGTTTTTTCTGCTATAGTTGAAAAAAAGGTTTTGTAAAGGGTTCTCTTTGAAATATTTGAGGTGAAAGGTTTCTCCTTTAAAGCCATAACTAAATTAAGTTTTACCGAACTTAAATTCTGGTTTCTGTAAGAATCATGTTACAAAATCATCCAAGGACTATTATCGTGAAATTTACCTTGGTTTCATATTTTGTATTTAGAACAAACAAAGTGAATGCGGGCAATCTGCTGGCTTAAGGAGAATTCATGTAAATCTGAACAGGCCAAGGCTCGGTGAACTAAAAGTTTTGGTCCTATATAGCTTGACATTCTTATCAAGTTAACTAAATTTAAGGAGACTTCATATAAGTTTGCTTAATTAAATTTCTGTGTAATAACCGTCACTCTGCTTGAATAGTTTGGCAAACTAGCCCGAAGGATGTGTCTTTATCAGAGTTTATCTTTGAGTTTTGGATATATGTCGAAAGTTATACGCCTTCTATCAATTTGGAAGTAAAAAAAAATTTCAGTTTAGGGTTTAATATTTTTTTCTTATTATAAGTAAACCACTTTAATAGATAGCTATTTTTACAAGGTCGTAAGCTAATAATTATACTTTTAAACAAATGAATCTACCACCTATTAGAACTTTATACCAATATCTTGTTCTGTAGTTCCAAAGAGATAAGGACATGATACCATTACAGTAATAGAGTTTAACTACAAAATTCTATACCTTATCTCTTACCGGTGAGCTAGTGATTTACGCTTATGGGAATTTTTCCTTTCGTGGATATTTTTATGTTAAATAAGTTCAAAAATTCGCGGATTGTCACTAAACTGATTGTTTAATGTATTTATGATAGATTAGGTTAGAAGTTTCTTTAATTATCATACATTTACTGACCATCAAAAAGTTGATATTTGGAGTTAGGGTAATATCGATAATTTCTCCCCAAACTCTGAAATTATCTCTGCTCGGAAATACAAAGGTGAAAGATTTACCTTTTTTACAAATAGTTAAGTTTCTCTCAAATTATAGATATAATTAAGGAGCGACTCAATTCTTTTCTTGCTTTCTTTGATACACCATAATGCATTTATTGGGTTGGCAGCTGAAGTTTTTTTCCTTAGTTCGTAAGTTTCCCACTAGGTTTTGAACTCCTTCTGCTGGGGCATGCATTAGGTATCAGCAAATATACAAAGAGCAACCCTTTTTTGGTCAAACTTTTTCTCAATATCTCTGCCTAGTATGTATGACGGCCACAGCAGATTTTCCAGTCTGATAGATAAATTGTTTCACACAAAAGCAAAAGAAGCCCACCTGTAGAGCCTACAGACGTTCTCAGAAAGAGTTGATTCGTTGCTAATACAATAAATATAGAAATTTCTGTAATCCCACCATCAAGAAAATTAAATCTTCATTTGATACAGGTGGTTTTACATGCAGTAAAAACTTACGGTCATTGGTGAGTTCTATCAAAAATAAATTCACTTCACCCACAACCCATCTTATTTATTTATAACTAGCAAAAAACCCGCGTGCGTTGCAACGCCTTTAAATAAAAAAAAGTTTATGTGTGCACTGTCCGGGGTAGGAAAAAAGTGAAAGAAACAACAAATCTGGAAAAAATGATTTTGGATACGTTTTATATGGTTAATTTCTATTGGCAGCTTTTTTGACAGCTGTCATTAGTCAAGACCGGTTTTTGATATGATATTCGTATTCAGCGGTATCGAAAACCTAAGGATACCAAGTTTCACATTGAACCGATGGAAATCACGTGCTCAACGCTTGGTTGAACCTAAAAAAATGAAAACCCATGTTAAATCCTATTTAAAATTCAACCTGCGTGGGTGACGGTTTATAATTTTATATTTCTCTTTTCGGTTAGCGGTTACACTGCCCCCTTCTTACTTAGTGTTCGTCCCGAACACAGCTTCCGTCCCGTTCTTACCGATCGAACTGGCAAACTTCACCGCAATAGGGGAAATGGCCAAGATAAACTATGTTCAGTGTTCTTCCATTTGGAGCTAGGATGTGGATATATTCAGATTTCCCAATTCTTGAACAACCTACAGATGACAGGGAAATGACACTTATTTTGGTAAAATAGTCCGCCATATTGGCTCCGAAATTTTAAATTTATAAGTTTTGACCACAAATTCGTTATTAGCGACCTTAAAAAACCCCAGATACCCACTTTCATTGAAATCGGAAAACAATTTGCGAATTCATATTTCGGTGGCCATTTTGAATTTCGGTCATTTTTCTGCGGCCATTTTGAATTTCGAAAATCGGACTTCGAGGTGCATCATGCGAGACCCCCACGGACCTTCCTGCAAAATTTCTATAGCCCGCTATAGCGCACACATATACGCATACCGGCATACATACAGAAACTTTCTTTTATTAATATAAGATCAACATAGATAATAGATAGGAAAGCAAATCCAAGAGCGATTTAGTAACATCTCTGTTCGTCGGAATTTTTCTTTATCTGACGTTGGAATATTTTGGAGACCGCCATAAATTAGCCGAAAAGAAGTACGGCTTCAGACTGAAAAGATCTATTCGAGACCTTCCCGTGAATATAACAGAGAACGTCAACCAAAGTGTTCATCGCTTCAAAGGGTCTGGCTTTATAACTATAAATATCTCACACGCTTTGGTTGCACTGTTAACCTGGTTTGCATTAATCTACATGACAAGGTGAACGTCGTACTCACCAGCCAAGAAAAGAACCTTTTTTCTAACACTCTTCACCACTCCAAGTAGATATTAGAGCTCAACTCCACCATGCATGTATCGAACATCTCACAACAATGAAATTGTTTATGATTTCAAAAAGGCATACTGTAATAGTATTTGCTTTGAACTATCCCAAATTGTCTGGAGGAATAGGCTAATCTGATGATAATCTGGTGATAATCTTGACCAGATAGTCTCATGTTTCTACAACATTATTTTCAGAACTATGGACAAATACGTACCCTAAATTAAAACTAGTTGGGTTGTGGGTTTGACCCTTTCGGTCCACACGATCAACTTTCCAGGATGCTGAATAAAGGGCTCGACCGAATGTTATGAAATTTTTTTCAGAGCATGTTTTCGTTAATATGCTTCTATCGACACCTCAAATAAGACGATATCATTTTTGATTTGCGCGATATCGTGCAGGTACAAAAACCACGTACGTCGTCTAAACAAAAAACCGCTCAACCGAATTTTATGATAATCTTTTCAGATTACAGCCTTGGTAATAAGCGTCGATCGGCACCACAACGAAGTCGGTATCATATTTGGTTCGCGCGAAATCGTGCATGTACAAAAATCACATAAATGGTTTTAACAAAAACATGACTCGACCCAATTTTATGAAAACCATTTCAGATCATATTTCCGTTGATACGCTTCAAATGATACCTCAACAAAATCGATATCCGGTTTGGTTCGCGCAATATCGTGCAGGAAAAAATGACCACATACGTAAGCCCACACACACATATACTCCTTCTGAAATTTCTGCTTAAAATGCTATTGGGACCTTGAAAAATAAAAATACGTTGAAAATTACGATTTCGATTTCCGGACCGATTACAATAACTTCCCTATAAACTGGGCAGTTAAAAAGGGATAAATTGGTTGGACAAAAATACTAGATCGTTACGAAATCAAAAAAAGAAATTGTATCGCACGATAAGAAGACGTACCGATGTTAACGAGGAATTGACATCGGAATACTCTAAATTAGCATCAGAGTTCATTTTTAGGTCGCGTAAGGCCTATACTGCATACATAAAAAATCTTCGATTTCGTCACTCTTATTACTAAGCGGAAGACCTCAGGGTATCCGGCAACAATGATGAATGGGAGAGGTTCCTCTTCGTGCCCCACATACATATACCATATATGTAAAATGTTTTCACTAAGATTTAGTGAAGTCTTTCCCAAATCCACCACAACGCCCAATGACCTCACTCGTACTGAAATGCCAACTATTATTAACAATCTATCTCTGTCATCCCATTTCCCGCTCACAATTTATCAACCTACACAAAAAGTAAAAACAGAATAAATACATTTTTAACTTAAACATGATTTTATTCCCACATTCGCCATTACAAGTTGGGAATTACATATATAAACTCGCGGGAGGAAAAAGGGGGAGGGTTGATAAATGATCCAAGTTTTTTGACAGTTTTTTTTAAAACTGCGTAATTTTTTAACGAGGCCCCCCCCCCTTTTTCCAGCCCACAATTAATCAATTTTCAAGAAATCTTCGATTAAAAATTGAGCTAATTATTGTCATTTTCACCATTAAAAAAAATATAGTTTAAAAAAACTAAAAAATACGCTTTTATTTTAAAATGAACTAAAAAGTAAAAAATAATTTTGAAGCAGATTGCTTATTGCTCCAGACGGAATATGGAAACAACCTACCTTTCAAAATGTAAACCAGCGTGGGACTCTTTTCCTATATTTTTTATTTTATTAACACCGGAAATTTTCGCTAGCGCCCTATGCTTTTTTACATTTCGAAAGGTAGGTTGTTTCCATATTCCGGCTGGAGCAATAAGCACTTTACATTCAAAATTATTTTTTACTTTTTAGTTAATTTTAAAATGAAAGCGTATTTTTCAGTTTTTTTGAACTATATTTTTCATTTTCTACTTTTTAGTCTATTATATGTTTTCCGCCATTTTGTAGTGACCGCCATATTAGATTTAAAATGACGTCACACACCTTACTGTACTATACTCGCCAAACACTTTCATTTGATACCCATACCGAGGGCGTTTTAAAGAAAAAGGTAAACCGCCATTTTATGTTGGCCGCCATTCTGAATTTGGAATCACGCCACACAGTCAATAGTATTCTAATTGTCACACCCTTTCATTTGATACCCATACTGAGCGCGTTAAAAAGGAAAAGGTAGTCCACCATTTTGTTTTGACAGCCATTTTGAATTTGGAAAGACGTCACACAGCTTATAATAATCTACTTGTCATAAACTTTCATTTGATACACATTTTAAGTGGGTTAGAAAGAAAAAGCTAATCCGCCATTTTGTATTGGCCGCCATTTTGAATTTTAAATGACGCCATTAGGCTAAATGAATTCTATTTGTCATACCCTTTCATTTGATACCCATGATGGGGCCGCCATCTTGGAACCGCCATCTTGTTTATTTCACAAAATGGTCAGATTGCATTGTCACGCGAGCTATACATATGTGCAAAACTTGAAGTTGATCGGTTATATGCAAATGGTTGAAAATCAAGCTGCAAGATTTGTCTACATACATACATACAGGTGAAGCTAATATACTATAAAGCGCATAAAAACTATGCTTAACTTTGGTCTCCGCGCCAAATATTCTTGTTCAGAATGACGAATACTACAACATACTAAAATTCCAAGAGAATCGGAGGGGGGGGGGGGTTAAACTCTACAATTACCCAAACCGGTTTGTTAAGAAGAAAAGTCTTAGGCTGTGTAATTAGGATCAGTGATGGCGTCGGCCTGCGGAAGAGTTCCATATATGTAGATTTAATTTCTCCGCGCCGCCTGCTGTTTGTGTTAGCACATAAGGTGGCCCGTGTATTTTAAACTTTTTTCTGTGACGGGCCCTGTATAGCAACAGAATCGAAATGTTTTTTGAAAGATTAATTAAAAACAAAAGCCAATTTCAATAGAATACAAATAAGGAAAAAATTTATCTTCCAAAAAGTAAAACTGATTTAGAAGAGAGCATCTTTATACTATTAAATCAATTCAGCTTCTTTCCACCGAATTTTACCTTTTAACTTTGTTGAAAGTCTTTAACATCTTTTCATTGTAAATTAATTCATAGAAAGACGAACAATTGACTTCCTCTGGTCGTTTCGACAAAACAATTCGACAAGTCCCTAATACTAGGCAAAAGTCTTCTCAAACATTTCCTTCGAATAATCTACATTAAAAGTCTCAGAAAAATTTCGACAGCAGTTTGTGCAGAATATACGAAAACAAAGAAACCTAAAAGCACAAATTGAAAATACCGAAAATCCTCGTTCTTAGTTATTTCAAAAAAAAGGATTTCGAGGCTGTTCAACCAAGGAGAATATCAAGAATAAGTTACACAAAAGCCCTTTATAATATCATCTAAATCTAGTCCCTTCCAGAAGTCAAGCACCGAATATACCCAAGATTGTTTATCAGTTGCTAGAAACATAAAATTCTCTTAAAGATGTTATCACAAGACATTATTCAGTAAATTGTAACGAGTATTTGGGAATGAAGAATACTGTATAGGCTCTGTGGTGTCAGCTGATAAGGACACAAGATAAACTCCATTTCACCCAATAAAACACTAGTAAAAATATATATTCTTGTAGTGGAAGTCTATAAAGGACAATTTATGTGGGATTAATAGAGCACCTTTTGGGTGGGAATAGTCTCGTGTGGTGCTTATCGATAGAAGGTTGGTCGCAAAACACAAGAGGATTTAAGCTAGAAATAATGTTTTTCAATTTCTAAGTTCTAAAATCTTACGCAAAGTAAAATTTAGTTTAATAATATTTGAAAGTAAATTTATCTAAATCCACTTTTTATGCCACAAAAGGTTGCAGAATTTGTATTACAATGAATTATTGAAAGTTATTAATAAACCCTTAAGATAATATTGGTCTTTTACTCGGAGTTGTAATCTTGTAGCTCTCTTACTAGCGAGCTTCACTACCTCCAGGCTCCAGCGCTGCCTGCCAGTGGGGATGACCCCGGCATATCTCTATATATTCGGTAATTTATGGAAAAAATAATAGAAACAATTCTGAATTTAACAAATACTCCCAAAAAACGGTGAAACATGGCGGAGGATGCATCATGGTTTGGGGTTGCTTTTATGCAAACAGTGTTGGACCCATATTTTGGATTAAGAGAAAGATAAGTGCGTTATATTTGTAGAAATACTGAATACGGTCAAGTATCCCTACGCACAGGAAGAAAATCCTCTAAAATGGGAATTCATGCAGGAAATGACCCGAACTACACCTCAAAACTTGCCAAAACTTGGCTTCATGTGAATAAAGTCTCTGTCATGGAATGGCCTTCACGGTCGCCGGATTTAAACCCCATTGAGCATCTTTTAAAACAATAACCTCCTCTTTTTTGAAGTCGGTTAAAAAAAGGAAGAGTTTTGGCCAATTTAATTTTGTTCCTATTTTATTTTAAAATTTTCAAAATTTGCTTTTATTCCAAAAATATCGGTTCATTAAGGCATAGGCGTACCCAGGATTTTTTTTCGGAGGGGTCCGTCTAAAATTTTAAGAGAAACTCATTACGCAGCAAAATTTAATTTTTATTATTAATAATATGTTTTTTAATAACATAAACGATGAAAGTAGTATAGCTATATCGCAGGGACGTTATCGGTGGTGGTTTCGGGAGGTGAGCTTTTGAGAATTTCGAGGTGTCTTGGATATGAGCTTTCGCGTTGAGGAATTTGGTTGAACTTCGCTGTGTCTCGAATAGGCTTTTACGCCAGGTCGAATCTTTAGTTGAACTTCGCTGTGCCTTCGGTGGGATTTCGTGGGAAATTAGATCCGGGTTCCAATTCTTGCTTCGACCGGATGATTTTTGGTTTGCGTCTCCGTTAAGCTTGTATGCAATATAATTAAGCTAACGATATCAATATTATTTTAGTGCCCATGGATTCTAGAAGGTGTTGGAAGGTCTTACCAAAGTGGAAGGGAACAAATTTCACTAAAAATCGCGTACGGACAACGGTTTCCGAGATATAAGCAATTCTATGTTTTTAAGCAATATTAGCAATATTATTAAGTTAAGTTTTCAGCGGTCACGGATTCCACGGGTGTGGAATATGGGTATACAAATTTCAGTAAAAATCGACCTACGAAAAACGAGCAGTTTGATGGCATATTAGATGATCTACAAATGGGATAAAACAGTTGATTTTGTAGTGACTTTGAATTGAACATGGGATGCTGGAGCATTCATGCGATTCACTTGTCTTCTAGCTATGCGAGGCATTTGTATGATATCTACATTTCGTAACAAAGCATTAGACGCTACTTCGGAAGCAGTTTTGAACTCGTCATCGACGATATTTCTAATGTGATACAAGGTAGCTAGTACAACGTCAATGCAACTAAACGTTTTTATCACAATCGACTGCCTGAAGCTATGGTATAGCTCATGATTTTCTCCAAGGTAAACAAGGTTAAGTTGGTCGATTGCGATATTCTCAACATTTGACATGCCTTCTGCGCTGTATAAATGGGGCGGCTTTCTTGCAACTCATCCAACGCTGGCACAATGGCACCGCGAATTACTGTATCAACTTTTGTTCCGCCACCGAGTTTCAAACATTGCCAGAACAACTGTTGGTTGGGAGAAGTTCTCGTATTTGTCTTTTCAGGACATCTGTACACTGTGCTGACGTGTGAAAGAAACTACCGATGGACTTGCACTACACCAACTCAATTCCGGATGTCCGCTTGACAGCAAGTGAGTGTGCACTGCAGTGCACGTAGAGAGGTAAGGGGCATTTTTCATTCTACATAGGTACTTCTTTAATTGGGCTGCTCCATGGCGTTATCTCGCTTGTCTCGGCTGGCATGCACGGATCATTACATTACGCTAACACTAAAAAAACGATTTTTAAGAAAGAGGAGCAAAAGGAAGAGCGAATGTTTTTGTAACATTTAAAACAAAATTATTTAGAGTGAAAACTAACACAAACACAAATGCTTCTGCTTCTGCTTACTACACCGTGTAAGGATAATAAAGTTACTCTCGGTGAAGGAATACCCATGTACGCCAAGAACATCATACAAAATCGGTTTTTTGGGGTTAATGTGATGAACCGGCAGCCAGCGCAATGAGCTTCCAATAAGTGTTCACAATTTTCTTGATAGTCCGGGGAAATTAGCAAAAAAACGCACGAAAGGAGACAAAATTCCAAAATTCCAGAACAGCTTGATTGGGACTTTTTAAGAAAACAATTTCGGAATCACAAACAAAGCATGGCCGCCGGAGATATCACTTTTTGGCAAAAAAATCACTCAAAAACTGTTTTTTTACGGAGAATTATTACCTACAAAATACTCCTCTTAAAAATTTTTCGAAAACCTTGCCCTTCCCGAATTATTCAAAGTATTTTTTGGCCGAAAAGTGATTTTTGGAAACTTTGACCTTGAATAACTTCGAAAGGGTTAGTTTTTCGGAAAATTAACAAGAGGGATTTTTTGTAGGCAAAACGTTTTGTATTGATTGATCAAAATTTTTTTTTCGAAAAAAACCAGTTTTTGAGTGACTTTTTTGCCAAAAAGTGATATCTCCGGCGGCCATGCTTTTTTTGTGATTCCGAAATTGTTTTCTTAAAAAGTCCCAAGGAAGATGTGGTCCAATTTTCAGCCATTTTGGAATTTTGTCTCCTTAAAATGCTAAATTCCCCGGACTATGACTTTATTTCGGACGTGTTTGAACCCCCAGAACACCCTCTGGGTACGGCAATGCATTAAAGGTATAGATTTTATTAAATTACATCCCTGTGAATAAATGGAATTGTTTTTTTATTATTTGTTTCCTTAATAATATATTATTTTCAAAAATGATCAAATTTCTTTGTGTTTTTATTATTTTTTCCACCACTATATATTCTTATGGACAAAATAAACATTCATAAAATTTTCGACTCTCTATTAAAGTTGTTTCAGCTTCCACTCCCCTTTCAATATGAGAGCATTAAAATAATAGTGGCTAGTAGTAGCACTTCCATTCACTAGTTAAGGTGGCAATACTCAGGTGTCCCAAAAGACCTGCCTGTCTAACTCTTTATAGAACTCGACCTTTCAGTAAATTGATGTGTGATGCTTAAACATTTCTTAACGTCTAAAGTGAAACTTATCTTTCCAATGGTATCGTATTTTTATCGAAATTATTTCGAGAGTTATTGCAATTTTATCACAACCTTTGCACTATCTATTGTTTTTCTAATTAAACATTAATTTTTTTTAATCAGATTACTTTGGAAAAATTAAAATTTATTCACCAATCCTCCCAGCTGCCCAAATTTGTGACTATACCACATAGATAAGACCCATGTTCCAAAAATTTATATTAAAAGTTTTAAAAGTACAAAAGCGCCACATACAAATTTATTTTTAAACAAAATTTTACAATCAATGATTTCGGACATAACCATTGTGAATTATTTGACATTTCAACGTTTTTGTGTGTTGCCCTTTAACAAAAAGGACTTCGCAAAAGGATTTTTATGTGCTTTATTTATGAGATATGTTGCTTTCCTCAATAAGAGCAAAGGACTACTTACTTTCGTTTCAACAATTCAACCATAAATGTTAAATTTCACAAAAAGAGTTGCCTGCACACAATAAGATAAGAAGAGCCTCGGAAAAAAATACACACGAACGCCAACGACAACAAAAAAATTGTGTTTTGTGAGAAATTTGTTACCTCAGGTCATGTACCATGAATAAAGGAGAAAAAAATAAAATAAAACGAGTCTCCTTTATCCTTCCTTGAAGCTTTAAAAAAAATAATTTTTTTTTCACTCACGCCAGTGTAAAACGAGAAAGGTTCGCATGAGAATTGAGGCTGGGATTATAATGTTACAGGAACATGAAAATCCTTGCGAAGGAAGGAAATATAAGGACTTTTTTTAAGCAGGTATTCTGTGCGGATGGATGTCAACGTAGATATATACTTCGCTTAAGCTTAATCATATAAAATATAGTCATAATTTCTGTTTATCTAACATCAACATTTACTTTTGGAGTGGTTTTTTTGTTAATGTAGAAAATTAACGAAAGGCAAATCAGAAGGACTGCATTTCGGGGCGTGGACTGTTTTCGTAGCTAAAAGGATCGCGTGCTGGCGATGATTGTGTATGCTCAGCACACAGGCTATGTGGAAGGAACTGCGCTTTTTAGGTTAATTTAAATAAATTTCACTGCATTTTTAAAGGACATTTCATTTTCATAGTATGTAGTTCCTGAAATCGTTTATGTGGCATAAGGCTAAAAATGGAATTCAGCATGCGAACAAGTTTTTGTGGAGTGCTAACAATTTATGCTGTTTGAAAATTTTAAAGTCACTTAAAAAGTGGGTAAGAAGTGAACTCATTATTTATTTATTTTAGTTACTTTTGCGTACTAGTTAGTGATCCTAAAATAGCCATTTAAGAACTGCATTAGTTACCAGTATGAACAGAATATCAGGTATCGACCATTGGCCATTTGGACTTGTTTCATGAATTTTTAAATTTCTCGCGTTAAACATTTTATTTTGCCATATTCTAGATATTGGAAATTTTATATGCCTGCTATTGATGAAAGTGATCTGACTTGGGCTGAAAATATTAAAGAACGTTCTTCTTTCTTTCTTTTTATGAGGTTTGAGGTCCACAAGCACCGCGGCCACTACTTGGGACCTGTTGTACTCTTGCCAGATTTCTAGTTAGGACTACATATCTCAGACCTGTAGCCAGCCCCTCTATCTCAGATTTGTAGTCCAGACAGTTTGAACACACTTGAAATTTGCCACTCAAACTAATTTGTTTGAATCAGATCAGCAAGACAACGAGATCGTCTATTGCAGACCGTGATAGAGAAAGTAAAAGGCAGACTATTACCGAGTTTCCATGGGAGTCGAGTTGAGTTGTGGTTGAGTTGTAATGACACTTCAACTCAACGATTAACTCTATGCGTTTCCATTTCTGTCTTCCTCCATATTTTTCCATAAATTAATTTTGTTATAGATTTTTCTTTAAAAGTATTAAACAAATAAATTTTATTAAATATAAAGAGGCGCGACATTTTCAGTTTTTGTACCTTTGCTAGTGTGCCGTTTTTAGTTGCATGCGTGAACTCAATTCAACCTACCTATTTTCGTTGAGTTGAGCAGAGTTGAAAATATTTAACGAAAACTCTTAACTCATTCTATTTCCATGATGTATAACCCGGGTTCAACTCTGGTTGAACTCAGTATGTAATCCTTGTGACAAAACAAAACCGAGCGTTACGAGATGGCATTGGGAGGAATCACTTGCAATTAACCATGCTGGATGCGGGCCTCCAGCGTTTCCTTTAATTGATTACAATCTAACCGTCTTGGGTACTTTTCACGAAACTGGTGAGTGGCCCAATAGCCGGTGCCGGAACAATGTGTTATATTATAGTACGCTTTGCGTTTGCTGCGATGGTGTGGTAACACAATTTTTTTTATTTCTTGTTTTGTGCCCTCACACATTTATGAAGATACAATTAACAAAACTTTTATACACCAAAATTCTTAAAACTGTTTAAGTAGAAGTCGGACAACTACATTTTAACATTTACAACAAATTTTTTAGTTTCATTCCACCCAGCGCCATCGCAATTTTTTCTAAACTTCCATAAAATTCAAAAAATTACTTTCTTGACACCAGTCGTCGCTTTCAATTAACATAAACCAAACTTCTTTTCCGGGTTTTTCTCAAACTCCTTCAATTGGGATCACATTTGTTGCAAAATGCATAACTGAACTTTCCATGAGAAGATCGCCATTGGGAAGTTCCCAGACGGTGACGACACCCGACACCTACGCACAGGGAGTTGTTTGTGTTTTATCTTTTTGTGCGGTTTTTATAACCATGGAATTTGTATGCAACAAATGATCCAATTAAGAATATCCAGTGGTCTGGTCTCTCTGGTCTGTCTGGTCTGTCTGGTCTGTCTGGTCTGTCTGGTCTGTCTGGTCTGTCTGGTCGGTCTGGTCTGTCTGGTCTGTCTGGTCTGTCTGGTCTGTCTGGCCTGTCTGGTCTGTCTGGTCTGTCTGGTCTGTCTGGTCTGTCTGGTCTGTCTGGTCTGTCTGGTCTGTCCGGTCTGTCTGGTCTGTCTGGTCTGTCTGGTCTGTCTGGTCTGTCTGGTCTGTCTGGTCTGTCTGGTCTGTCTGGTCTGTCTGGTCTGTCTGGTCTGTCTGGTCTGTCTGGTCTGTCTGGTCTGTCTGGTCTGTCTGGTCTGTCTGGTGTGTCTGGTCTGTCCGGTCTGTCTGGTCTGTCTGGTCTGTCTGGTCTGTCTGGTCTGTCTCGTCTGACTCGCCTGCCTGGTCTGTCTGGTCTGGTGTGGTCTGTGTAGTCTATTTGGTCATCCTGGTCTAACTAGATTTTTATCATTTTTTTATTTTTTTCTTCTTTCTTAAAATTTATGACTCTCTCCAAAAAAGAATGCGTGAGTTGCAGGAATGAAATAGTTAAGAGTTTCTTCTGGCGTTCTGCTTATGATCAGATTATAGGTTTTTCCTATTGCTCCTTGATTAGTGATGTAGTAATAGTTATCTGAAAACTGGTTTGGATATGTAAAACTGTGGCAATGGGGCCCTCTATTTTATATTTTTTTATCAAAATCATATTTTCACTGATCTAACACAATAGCGATGAGTCATCCTGAACAAGTTCGAACATGATATTGCTAACGTTCGCAAAACCACATTTTCGCTGATGACTCATCCTGAACAAAGGGACAAAACTTTGATATTGTAAATCCCATTGCATACCATAAATACCAAGATTTAATAATATAAATTGCTAAGATTTGACAACAGCTATGAATCATACCGACCATGATCTTGCTAACGTTAGCAAAATCATTTTTCAACTAATCTAACACAACATGAGCTGATCCTGATGAACAAGTTCGAACATGATATTGCTCTTAAACCCCATTGCATGCCCGGACCTGGAACCAAAAAGCTCACAATCACCGAAAACACTTAAACCCATTTCATACCGCACATCCCAACGCACCTAAACCGCGTTGCATACCTCCAGACATAAAAAGATCACAACACCACGGACACAAATCCCATTGCATACCTCCAGGCACCAAAACACACCACGGACATAAACCCCATTGCATAATCCAAGCACCAAAACCTCTCACCACACTGCGGACACAAACCACATTGTATACCTGCAGACTTTGACGCCTGCAGGTATGCATGGTTTCTCCCTAAGGGGTAGGAACCCAAGGCTTTGGCGCCTACAGGTATGCAAATAAACCTCATTGCATACCTCCAGGCACCAAAACTTTTCACTGCTCCATGGACAGAAATATCCCTTAGGTGCGAAAAGGAAGAAGAAGATAGGGAGAATTCTTCTATGTAAGGATTCTCCCTATGGGGTAGGAACCCCAGCCTTACTACTAGCCAACAGACCAGGCTTCAATATACAGGTCTTTCATACAACCGTTCCTAGAAAACAACCAGTTTATCAGGGATGGCAACTCGAATCCGACTTGACGTGGCTCGACAAGGTGCGAAACCGTCCAATCCAACTCATCGGCTTTTCAATCGACCCATTCCACCGTAGAAATGTATAAATATGGTCGCTATCAAAATGTTTACCGCAATATTAGATTAGCCCGCTCGTCGCCCATCCACAGCCTACAGCCCTACTTTTCGTGCACACCACAGTATATTGGTGTATTCGAACGGACTTTATTGATATTTTATAAATGTTAACTTTCTTTCAATGAAAAATTCCTCAATATTAATTTCAAATTGATAAAATTTCCTTAATAATTTGTATACGACAAACATAATGAAAATAACGCCATCATTCGTGTTCCCCCATTGAAAGCTCATAAGTCATTATTATCATAAATTCCCACTACAACGCATTAAACACGACCGATAGCAGATTTCACCTACGACGCACCCATAAACATTTCACAAATATATGTTAAACATAATCCACCTCTTAAAATTGCACGGAATTTCCTATTAAGCCGCGTGGACATCACCAAAAGCCACAAAATTAAATTGAAAAGTTTACAACAGATGATAACGTTTCACTCAAATAACCTGAAAACGGAGCGTTTACCTCTAATTAGTAATTCAAACAAAACGAACAGATTACCTTGATCGTTGTCATCCTGGGTCATGCTGTATATTTTCAATTATAAAAATTTCAGTAGTTCCACTTTGTAATTTGCACCTTCATTTGCCACCGTGATATTACCACCATGGGGTGTCACTAAACCCCTTTTTCAAATTAAAGTAAATCTTCCAGACTAGTCCAAAATTCAACTGTTTGCACTGCACTTGAATTAAGTAATCATTTACGAAAACTAAATAATTTACTCGCAAAGAAACTCTGTCTCTATCTTGGGATAAGGTAAACACTAACACCGCAGAAGGTTTGCTTAATTAAAGATATTTCTTGATCTAGAAGTACGTACTTCCAGGACTTAATCCCTCGGATGGGATTACTACTTAATGAGTCTTTCTCTCTCTCTCTCATAGCGCGGGAGGATTTCCGAAAGAATCAACTCGAGGCAAACACTGCTCTATGATGTGACCCTTTATTGCAGCTACACCAAGAACTTGTCCTTCTCTATGTCGATCGATGGCACCTGCAACCAGTTAAGGGATTATAATGTGATTACAGAAAATCGAGTTACACTGTTGCAGTTGCAGTATAGCGGTACACATTGAATCCTGGACCGGTGTATAGGATCCACTCCCTGGGCGTGTGTGGGGGAGGCGAATCTAATTCCACCCTCTTAACATTCCGCTTTGAAAGTATTCAGTCACTAATGGTATCTCATTTTTCATTTTAACGAGTTTCCATTTGACAGCAAGAATTCTAACCCTGTTGACTCGGGTCATGTTGAACTCGGCGAAAAGCCAACTATCTATAAGGACGCATCTAACTGTGTGTGAGTGAGGGCCATTCCACCAGGGATGGTTTATTGAAGCTGTTACTACCTTCAGCAAACTATTCTCGTCCACATGGCTGGAAAGGTCCTTTGGTCGTCCTCGCTGTGTAGAGAGTGTCATACACCACATAAACCACTCCCTACATTCTATGCTACAGAGTCATTCTCTTGCAGATGCATCATTGGGTTATGGATAATAGATGAAGCCGTTATGTTACAATCAGGAATTTTAAGGCCATAGAGGAACGTAGGTGGAAGATCATTAACACAACATTGTTGTTCTTCTCCACGACTAATGCTACTTTTAGAGTGACACCTGTAGCTGAAAATTAGTTTTAATTATTGCATTTATCGATGGCAGTTCCGCTTTGCGTAGGCAGTCAGAATAATAGTTTTTCCCTGCCTTTGTAACTTGCCAGAAAGTTGGTCTATCTAGCGCAAAGCTTTCCAGATATAATAGCCAAACCCACGAAATACTCTTCTGCATTTTCCATGCCGAGGTAATTCCAAAAGTTCATCCTGTTTTGGCAATTGCATCCTTAAACCTAAGTGTTGCCTAGTTGAATGTTTAAAAGCTGTTATAATGTACTACAGAGGTATTTCAACAAGTGCTTGTAAAGGTTAATTGTGTAATTTGGTGAGGTTATGTAATTTGTGAGAAGTACTGAAAATGACAGATTTTGTTTGTTCCTTTTTAGACAAACAAATTTCGCAGAAACCAAAGAGGTATATCAGGATATGGTTGTGGAACTACCATTGAAGATTTAACATGCCGTAAATGCTTGTGACATTTTCTTACAAACAGTTGAAGTCTCAGCGACGCAATGCATTCCTCAAGATATCGAAAAAAGTCTTGGGTGGAATAGTCTAGTTAATAGTGTCAAGGCGATGACATATAGGTGCGCCAGCTAGACCTTCGGTATTTCAACATTGAATAACTCTGACATTTTTTAGCCAATTTCGACAAATGTACACGATTCTGAAACGTCATTCAGTACCATTTTAGTTAAGAGTCAACTTATCGTAAAAAATATAGGAGACACGTTGGGCCCAAAAATTGTGATTCTCCGGATTTAACGGCAGCAGCCTTTTTTCTGTGGGGTTATTTAAAAAGTAAAGTTCATGCCAGCAAGCCGAAGACCATTGGAGAACTCAAAGCCAACACTGTAAAAAAAATATGTAAATTCACAGAGCAAATGTACAGTAAAATTACAAATCGCGATATGAAATACTAATTTACTACACAATTATTGTAATTTTACTATAAATTTTGTAACTTCACAAAATGAAATTGGAAATCTCCAATACTGCATAACGTAAATGTTAATTACATGAATGTGACGTATATTTTACACAATTTTGTGTATTTTTCTAAATCGTTTATGTAGGAAAATTACAGTATTTCTTAGTATTATTTATCAATGTTATGTACTGAAAAAAGCTAAGCTTTTTTTTATTAGGGGTAAAAAGCTTTACTAAATCTTTACTAAATTTCGTAACGATTTCGAAAAGAATTTTTGTAACGATGTCGTGTCAACCCCTTCATATATTTTTCGTTCCGAATTTGTTCAGAAATCGATTGCGAGTTCGGGAGAAATATACAAATTTCCGTAACGAATTCGGTAAGATATCTTAAAATTTGGTTTGCTGGGAAATTGAATTATAAAATAAATTAATAAATTCACAAAACGGCCAATTCACAAAACGGAAAATTCACAATGAAGTTTGACAGGAATGTTCCGATTTCTTTCCTACTTCTTTAAGAAAATTTGTTACCGGCTTCTTTGTGACATTGTTGCGAAATTGTTTTCCGAATTCTTTTTGAACTTGTTTCGACTAATCGCCACATAAAACAGCTTTAGTTTTTGCTGTTGTATTACTTCCGAAAACCTTTCGACTTGTAGGAATTCGGAAAGTTTGGTTTGCTGGGTAAGAATAAAATTTGGCGCTGGGATATATTTCTGGCAGGGCCAAGCACATTGGCACAGGGCGGTAATCTTCAGCTTTGGGTTTTTCCCTTTTCGTCTCTCTCTGGTAAAAAGTTGCAACAAGAGTTTTGGAAATTTACAAAACTATGAAGAGAAAGCTCCAATACTGATTGTATTTTTACATCCCACAAATTATTTATATTTACTACATAGTTGGTAAAAATACGTAAAGTAGATAAGGAATATTCCTAATAATATATATTGCAAATTTACAAAACTGCTTGTGAATAAAACTTGCAGTATTTTTTTTGTAAAATTGCCACAGAAATTTTTTACAGTGAACGTACGAGCCGAAATAGCTGCTATAAAGCCTGAAATGCTGGCCAATATTATCCAGGATACCCGAAAAGTAGGTGCTTTTTGCGTAACGAATGGAGGTGGTCATTTAATCGACAATGTATTTGAAATAAATGGTAGAGAATATCCTAAATAAATCTTGCTCATTTGTTAAAATCGGCAAAAAAAATGTCAGAGTTATACAATGTTGAAGAACTAGATGGCGCACCGCATAGGTACTTGTTTTTATTTTATTGTGTTGCCGAACACTTCGTACATTTCGACCTGTAATAGTTTTTTGTGTACCCCACACAATGTTTTTCTTACTATCAATGGGGGGGGGGGGTGCTACACAGGAGACTAAGGCGCCCTGGTCAAACCGGTTTTATGGGAGAGAAACGATGAAAAGAAAAGGGAAAGTAGGCCATTTTCCCCTTTCTTTTCTTCGTTTCTCTCCCATAAAACCGGTTTCACCTGTGCGTCTTAAGTCTCCAGTATAGCACCCCCCACTGGAAGTTCCACGAGTAATGCGGAAGCGAGTCCACCCTGTCAGAGCCGCTTACCAGGATACTGGTACTGGTACGCCCCGACCTTGACGGGCATCCGAAGGAAACCGCTTACGACTAGCACTCTTTAATTATTAGGAGGCTGATAAAATAAAGTTTTAATAAGGAACAATTGCGTTAAAGAGTTTTTATTGTTTAATATGTTAGTTGAGCACCTAAATATGATAAAATCACAAAGTGCCCCTTCTTGAGGGGTGCGTTTTTGAGCGCCGACCCTAAATACCCCTTTTTCAGGTTTCTCAAAATAACTCGAAAACAAAGCGAAATTCGAGATTTTTACCAAAATACTTTTTTGTAAAAAATTAAATTTCCCATCGAAATGCGTTTTTTAATTTTTTTTTACCTTTTGTAATTCAAAGAATAATCTAAAAACAAAACTAAAACTTTTCGAAAAATCACGTTATTTCGTTTTTTCATTAATTTGGTTATAACTTTTTTTACGGCATCCTGGGTATACATATATGTTCACAGAAAAAAAACGCTATGAAAAATTGAATAAATTTCTTTTTTTTAAATCTCCGTACGACCAACGGTGACCGAGAGAGAGCCATTCAAAGTTGACCGTTTACAGCCATTTTTTAAATTATTTGCTATTTTTTGATATGTACCAATAGTAAGGCCGGTTTTACACGACCGGACACCGAACAGACAAAACGAACGAACAAACTAGCGTTTATGGGGAAGAGGGTGAGATAGGACGATGGAAAACCGGCCCCTCTCTCACCTTCTTTCCCATAAACCCCAGTTTGTTCGTTCGTTTTGCCTGTTCGGTGTCCGGTCGTGTAAAAGGGCCCTAATGGAACCGAAGCTTGAGTTTATTTTATGTGGCAGTACTGAGGATCAGTAATCACCCTTTTTACTACCAGCCTGTCATGTCGTTATCACGTCATGGTACAATGTGGTAAGCTTAGTTCTAGGGTTAGAGGTTATAAGGAGCCAAGCGGTGTTGGAGGAAATGGCGATGAATCCTTCGTTTAAACTCTTGTATATGTTGTAGCGTATCTTGTCAAATTTATAGTAGAATGATTCAATTCACCTTAAATTGCCAGTTGCATGTTCGTTTAGTTACTACTTCACTCTCTGTTGCCCCAAGTAAACTTGTAATTCATAGCCAATGTAAATGAGGAAGTGCAAGTATTTGATTAAACATCAGCACAGTAGCCATACACGGCCACAAAACGCTGGAATACAATCATGTATTCCAAAACATAAAAGCCTAGTAAAGGACGATAATTTAATTTTCGCCATGGGTGTGGAACGTTCAAACCTTCGCATAAATACGTGCTCCCAATACAGCAGCATAATTCGCTAGTGACCGCAACTATTTTAATTTATATACGAACATGTTGCTAATGGTTAGTGCCTCTACACCAGCATAGCAAATATCATTAACGATTCAGACTATACCCGCAGCTCATCACGACGCACTATCAACACGCCCCAACAACGTAACTAAACATAAGGGATTAAAGTGGAATAACCTCTGATGATGATGATGACGATGTTGATGATGAAGTTGTTACAATGATTGCCGGAATATCCTAAAATTGAGTGGCAGCAAAATCTGACAGCTTGTAGCCATTATTTGATCCTTTATTGTGAGATATTCTACGCCGATATGAGCTGGTATGAGGCCTACACTGAATACTCGTACATTGAAGGCGAATCCGCTTCACTAATTGAATCGAAAAAGTATTCCCGGAACGGAGCGTATTGAATAATAATAATCTACGATTGTGAGCATCCTTTTCAGGATTCGCCCCCCCCCCCCCGCTTATGAGTATTTATACACAGTAGTGGCGGGGAATTTACGACTGAAGTAAATCAATGAATCCACCCCCAACGGAATATAATATTGCCACTGAAGGCTTAAGCTTCTCTCTGACTGCTCTTCCGTGGAACCACATACACATTTCGAGGGATGTTGTTGGGAAATTGTTATTTTGTAGAGTTCCACCCCGTCCGCCCAGGTGCCACCCAGAGTCGTGCAACGTTTTCATTCACTTGATGAACGTTTTGTCATGGTCGACCGCTTAATGTTTCAGTCTGGTTCCATTAGTTCAGAAACACACCCCCGAAAACAGAAAATTGAATCGACAAGCCCCAAAGTAACCATATTTCGGAGGGGGCGCAAAGGACCCGGACGTGGCTGCCTAGATGGGAACAATGCTTGCACCCTACACAGCATGGTCCTGATAGATAAATCCATTATTATTGCCAAAATTTCTAAAGGTGATGCCTGATAAGGCGTCGGGGGATATTTTACGCGTGACTGACATCAAGGCCGGATTTGGCACCTCCGCGTCCCCCAAAAGGGATTCATTGGGAATTCGGGAGTAATTCTGGTCAAATACCGCCATAAATTGGCTCCTGTAGGGTGACGGGATCGTGATACGACTCGTAAGTAGCCGCTGCTGTTGCAGTTGATGGCTGAGATTGGCTGTCCGGGAAAATCACTTGTGGCAAAGTTTCCACCCCCATGACAAGTTAATAGATTGCCAATACTTGACGTACCTGTAACTTAATAAATACGAATACTTTAGGCAAGTTTTCGAATAACTTTCTCCGAGGAGCGAGCGGGAGGATTACTCTCTCTGTCTCTGGCCCTGCAAATTAATTATAACTTTTAAGGACTCGGCGAAGTTAATCGAAAATTTTACACAAATTGAATTTGCACGGGGCATGAGCTTCGTTAAGTAGTGTTGATGGAAAAATGGTCGACATTTAAAAATAAAAGTAAGTAAACAAGTGAGGCGTGGGAGCGAAGTACTCGCGATAAGAAGTGAAAATTTTAAGGAGGAAAATTTTGCTTCACATCATAAATACGAGTAAAAGACGCAAATTCTTTAGTGGGCGTTCTATATGTGTGCTTAAAGAGAGGATGTTTATATCATTAGTGCACTTAATTCATCGTTTGCTGCAAAGTTCATTAAAATTCTTTGGGCAGACTGCATTAGAGGTTTATAATTAATTTGTCTCTCAACTAGAAGTTATAGGCCAGTGCAGATATCTTTTAAAAAGGCAAAAATGATAAAAATTATTAACAGCATGAAAAATGTTGGAAAGTGAAGGAAATATAGCGCAGCCAACCAGAAAATTAAATTCAAGTCGATCTGAGTTACGAGGGTGTAATAGGGGTAACTTTAAGGGGTGAAAAGGGTTTTTCACGATTTTCAGCGAAACTAGACCTCCTATCAAAAAAAGTTAAATATAAAAGTTGTAGGTAATAAAAGGACCTACAACTTTTGTGCAACCCATTTTTTCACATAACCTCAAATTTCCGAGAAAACTCGAAAAAACTAGTGTTTTTGTTTTTGATTTTTATCTCCCTTAAAAAAAATTATGGAAACTTACCCTTTTATGTCCCAAACACGCTGTAATTTTTTTGAATTAAAATATTAATTTTTACGTTTTATTTTGAATTTAAACCTAAAAAGAGACCTCATTTTCACCCGAAAATGCCCATGTTCTAAAAACATTTTTTTCAAAAAATCTAAGGGTTTTTTCTTTTATTGAAAGGTCTAGTTTCAGATGGTGTAGAAAAAATTAATATGACTATGGACAAATTTCCCAGGAAACGCGAAAAACTTAAAAAACTTGATTTCAAAAAGCTACTTCATCAATAAGCTGGCCTTGGTGCTCCAAAACCGGTCATGTCGTTTGATAGTTGGCTGAAGAAGTTAACATGTATGCATAAGTGCCGTCATAATATTGCGATTAGTATTTTGGGCATGAAATACGTCGCCGAACAACTGATTTTGAAATATCTAAATTTTTCCCAAAAAGAGAATCAATCTAAAGCAGTTCGTTGAAGATATGATTTCCAGAGCTTCCAGGGATCTCACGCTTCATGAAACGAGACATGACCGGATAACGATACATGGATGTACGAATATGATCATGCAAACAAACCAAAAGTCTTCAGAATGCTGCTTCCAAAACTAGCCGAATCAAAAAACAAAGGTGTGCTCCCAGATCAAGGTCAGGCTTACAATTTTCTTTAGTGTGGAGTGGTCCTTCCATGGCCTGGTGTGACTTCTCCGCGGATCCTAAGCTAAAATTACCATTTCAAAGAAAGCGTTGGCCTGGTGTGACTTCTCCGCGGATCCTAAGCTAAAATTACCATTTCAAAGAAAGCGTTTCGAGTCAATAGAGGCTATAAACGAAAATTTGTTGATGGACCAAACCTCAATCTTGTATTTGAACAAAAAAACGATGGGCTTTGCGAAAAACCCGAGTAAAACTAAAAGATGACCTTACAACGGGCGAACAACGGCCGCTTGGCTTTTTAAGGGGCAAATCATGGCCGTAGAGTGTTTAACCATTTTTAATGAGAGCACATACGGGCCATACGCCATGACGGACAAACTTGACCAAAAGATTTAAATGGCCGAATACTGAGCTATACACACGGGCATACGACGGCAAATTTGAGTCAAAAAAAGAATCTGCACCAATGTATTGTTGAGTGTGGTTTGTGGGATCATTTTCGTTACGTACAATCGGCCATTGGATTATCATACTTAAAGGCTATGGTTTGTGAAGGCACCGCACACTTGGTTGTTGGTGTTGATTTACATTTTAGTGCGAAATTTTGTTATTTCACCGGTTGAAGAAAAAAAACAATCGAAAAAAATAAAACATTTAATTGCAGTGCGTTGGTAAAAATTTTGATATGTTCGAATTCGAAGATATGAGCACCGGATTTCATGATGTTTTTCTCATATAGAGTGAGTGACTTTCGCTCCCCAAAATGATTTTTTTGTTGAGTAGTAAATTTTTTTCACTTTCTAAATGCAAGAATTCCCGCGCTCTTTATCATGAATCGGAAATTTTTCTTACATTTTCTTTTTTTCTCTAATTTGTATAGCTTTTTTCGCTCTAGCAAAATTCTCTTGTAGTCTGGCAAAAATTTAATATAAAGTAGTAAATAAGAAAACATTTATTTTTTTTGTTTTTTTATACATTAGACCATTTCATCAAGTGAACAGCCACTGTACCACCGTCATATCGTATGCCCTTTACTGGAACTGTAAGGCCATCGTATCGCCTTCATATACGGCCATACAGTCCGACATACAACCTTCTGATGCCGGCACATGGCCGAGGTCTATGTTCCAAACACGGCCGGTGTTCGCCCGTTGTAAGGCCATCTTTTATTTTAACTAGGGAATTCAAAACTTTTTACTCAAATTTATTAACCATTCTCCAAACTAGATCAGATTTTCATAAATTTTGTCTTGTTTCATAAAGTTCAAAATTTAGTTCAAATGGCGCAGATATGTTTAGTTCAAACAAGTGCAAATAAAATACAAATACAAAGAAACCGTCTATTATTTTTTTAATAGGCGGTATAAGCGTCCTTGTTGACAGTGTACTTTCATCTGTTTGTAGTTCGCTCGCTCTTTCACGATGGGTTGACTGCCATAAGCCTGATTTCAAAAATTGAAGAGAAAGAAGTTCAAAAGCTTTAAATCGAATAATCTAGGTGGCCAATTCTGATCGGCCAAAGAAAAAATTAAAAAAATGTTAACTCTTAGCATCCATTTGCAGCACCAAGACTGGGTTATCATGATCCGATACCACTTACCATAAACTGTTCATACATTTCTGGCAACGTCTCGATTTTGCTTTTAGGCTTGAGCTATTGAGTCCGCTGGATTGGTATTGCCGTGTAGACACAAATATTTTATGAGAACACACTGCATACTCTTTCTTAAAATATTTCTTTATTGAGAACTATGTCGAATAGACTCGCGGCTATATTCCGGCGGATATCTGCAATGTTTTCAGTTGAACAGCCTGGATTTCCACATGCGCTTCAAAATCGATGATCGAAGCAGTCTCCTAAATATTCCAAATACTCTGTTCACGATGATATACTTGAAACATTTTGTCTACCAAAAATTGTATGCATTTGCGAATAGTGGAAGAAAACATTTTTAAAATAATGTTATCAATAATAGTGCACTGCTATGCGAATATCGATTCATTTGTAATAATTGTGCACTATCAACCATCGAACTGTCATAATGAGTTGATTGTCAAAATACATGAGAAGAAATGGCGACAAATTTGAATTTTCTACTCCTTTTGTTAATTTTATGAAGGTTCCATCCTTTGATTAATTGCACCAAAGCAATAAATGCAACATCGATAATTACAAAAATATATACAAAACAAAATATTATAAAAAAATATTTTGCAGGCTTAGATACATTGTTATCACCCAACTACGCTATAATTTTGTATTCCCAAACCACCGACTAAAAATTCGTATATTAAACGAATTTTTGCGTTTATTTTTTGGTCTCCCTTAATTAAAAATCGCATTCCCTGTAATTTCACAAGGCCTCTCCAATTGTTTAAACTCAGCACAACACACCTTTGAAATAAAACGCGCACAATTTGCAAAAAACAAACAAAATAAATTCGGGTGAAATAACTCCATCACGAAATAGCGAAAAAAGGTTTAACTGCGGTAGAAAATGCTCAATTATTTACACATGGCCGCCATTCAAAAAGTGTTCCCATATTTTTAACCTTGCATTCCTTCAAAAAACAGCTGAAAGGTAGCTGAGAATGTGTTTAATTTAATCCAACTACCCTCGAAGGAAAGGGAGAAATATTCCCTTGAGTTTCTTTTTTTTTTCTACAAAATTTTCAAAGTTTTTCATTTTTTTTCCTTGACTTGAATTCCATACGCGAAAAAGAGTTTTTCAGAATGTTGCATCAAGGATATTTCAGGATAGTTTTGTAGGTTGAAAAGGAACTTACGTGCAGGTTTACGTCGATGTTGTTAATAGTGGATTCTGACATTTTTTTGATGGGAAAGGGATGTGCATTTTTTATAATTACCAGAAATTGCGCCCTTTTATGGAATAATTGAGTATGAACATGGCTGTCATTGAAGGGCTTTCTTGATTTAAACCATGAGAAAGTTTTTTGGGTTAATATTGAAGTTGCACAAGTGTTCCCCAGGGCAAAATTTCATAATGGGCATTTTTAAGTTTTCAACGTACATATTCTTCTCGGGCTTCTCTCTACCTCCCCATACCCAAAATAAAAATTTTTAAATTTTTCTCATTTCTTATAATTAAACTAAGATTCATTATGCAACAACGCTGTGATTTTTACTGGGTTTTCGTACTTTCTACCTTTAATTACCGAATATTAGTTAACACGAACAATTTACGATACCAGTTTTGGTAAAAATAAAGTAAAGAAAATTCCCAAACTGAGCCTCGCTAGTGTGGATGGACAGGACACACTCTCACTTTATCGTCATGGGGGAAATTTCTGGGTGTAATATTTTGGACCCAAAACTCAACTGGAAGTCGAATATCGAGGGAAGGTTTCTTTACCCTGCCTGCATAGCCTTCTACCCCTGTAAAAAAGCCATCGGCAAAAGTTGGGGTCTCAAGCCATCCTCTGGATGTACCCAGCCATGGTACGCCCATTTCTTATGTTCGGGGTTCGCTGATATGGTTGCCCTTTAATATCAGAAAGTTGGGAAGGGTCCAGAGGACGGCAACAACAGGGGCAACATGATCTTGCAACTGATCTCTTCAGCCCTTCAAATCAAACACCTAACCTCGTGCAGTGCCCTAAGACAGCATGAGCCCGGGGCCTGCGCCTGAAAATCTGACGGTTATAGCAACATCTTGCTACCCAAGAGTATCCCGAGTAAAAATAAAACTCGCCCACAGCCAGCCTGCATCAGCTACGCACTAGCACGCACGGCGCCACAGCTAGCACGCATAGCACCGTACATTTTTACTAGGGTTTTCTTCGTCCTCTACAATTTTTTAAAGCAATACAGGCGATTTCGTGCATCCCTGTGGCGGGAGCGTGCATCCCTGTGGCGGGCGCGTGCATCCCTGTGGCGGGAGCATGCATCCCTGTGGTGGGCGAGTTTTATTTTTACTCGGGAACAAAACTAGCACGCACACTCCCGCCACAAGGATGCACGCTCCCGCCACAGGGATGCACGAAATCGCCTGTATTGCTTTAAAAAATTGTAGAGGACGAAGAAAAGGGGCAACTATCTTGGTGACCATAAAGGGTGTCAATAGGATACTAAGTAAAAAGGTTCTCGTTCGATTGCGTAGGTCAAGCAGCATTGGAATTGCTTAGTGTTTAGCTGGGGGACTGCTTGGTAAAACAACACCCGCGTTTGGAATGGTTTATGGCGATGCGGATGTATTTATAAATGTTCATGCCTCCTGTGGCGGGAGAGTGGGTGCCTCTAGCGAACAAATTTTTAGGCTTTCGTACCTATGCCGGGAGCGTGCATTCCTTTGGCTGGTGCGTGCACACTTTTATGGCGTCCCTATTTATTCGCCATGGGCGCTAGCAGTGATCGCGTGCGTGCTAGTAAGAAAATTAACCAACTAAATTATTTTTACTCGGGTATGGTCGCTACAACCACACACAGTAGGAGCAGTTCCAGATTGAGTTGAGTTTCCGACGCTACTGTAGATAAGATGCGAATAGAATAGAGGTGGGAAGGCAGCCCCAGAATAAATCATGGCTAAGGCTACGTGTGCTACGAAAGGCCTTGTAATGGTAGCTTTTGGTTCTAGACCCCATGGGGAGTCGACACGATCTACGGCAGGCCTATAGAAAAATAGATTAACGTATCTCGCTCATCAGATTAACCATGTGATGAATCCAATAGTGTCTGGCATCTAGCGCCTCCCCTAAGATTGTTGTCACAACCCTAAAGCTAAAACGACTGGTTTGATCAACCTAGGCAGTGTTCGTTTCCTGTTTAATGGTACCAAAATCGTTTTGTCGGTAGACATTTGTTATGCAATACTATGCCAGTGCCCCAAATAGAGATTGCATCAACTGAGTAGTTCTGGTCCATGCGATTTCTCACCATAGAGTCTAAGGCTGCCTCAATGTTATTTTGACGACTTCAAAGAAGGCAACATAGACAGCATACAACTACACCAGCTCATGACCCAATACTCTTTATATTTTTCGTAGGCTAATTGAAGTACGACCTTCAGCGAATTTTCTTTAATCTCCCCAATTGACTCGAATAGCTTTCTCGAAGTGGTAATTTTGCTTCAGGAACAGGGAGAAGGCTCACAGGTAACAACTCGCTCCATTTGCCCTCAAGGCAAAATTCAAGAGACATGTCTGTCTGAAGGACGTAGCCAACCAGTCCGTTTTGATCACACTATCGAATATTGATAATCAAACAATCAAGAAAATTCTTTCAAATTTGTTTTTGTAATTTAAAGAGAAGCTGTAAAATTTATTAGTATTAAATCACCTTCTAACTCAGATTGAATTAAATAATTAGGAAACAGAGCACATACCACTATGCAAATGAAGAGACTCCGACGTTCATGAATAGTATCAAATCTGTGCTTACCTGGAAAGAAAGAAAAATTGGTTACTATTTATAAGAGGAAAAAATTGTCAAAAACATGAATTTTATTAAAAAAATAGCAAGAAAAATCAAGTCAGTATCAAATACGAGTCGAATGGAAAAATGAAGAACCATGCTTGAGAGTGGATTCGAGCCACAGACCTTTGAGATAGTAGTCGTGCGCCTTAACTCCTAGGCTACCGAGGCCCGTAAAGGGGAATGGCCAGGCAAGACTTCATTTCATTGAGTAATGTTGTGTATCTTGCTATTAAGGGGGCCTTGAGTTCCCGATAGAACAGTTCGACCACATGGTTTATTTGTGCATGGTAGGCTGTTGCCTAAATTCGGTGAGTACAGTTTGACAACTTCATCAACATTTTTAAAATTGAATTCCTTACTTTGGTCTGGTTCGAATGGTATGCCTAATCCTAGCCATTAACTATAAGCACTAAAAACCGGTTTTGGGTACCACGCCTAAGTATCCCAGTACCTACTAACAGCGTTCTCGTGCTTCGTGCGTGAAACTTTTTAGACTACAAAGTCTCCTTACGACATTTTCAAGCTTCCGAATAACATATTTGACGATACATATATGGAAGTAGTTCGACCCATGCCACTATCTCGAGAATATTCGCACACCCCCGGTCGTAATATTCCCCAAAATAGATAAGCTTCCGGCCATCTTATGAATCAGTCTACGACCGGATGTGCGAGTAAGGAGACTTTGTAGTCTCAAAAGTTACGCTTTTTGGCAACCGAAGCACGAGAATGTCGTGAGTAGCTATAGGCTAGTGCCAAAGCGGATTTAAATGAGGAAAAAAAATAAATTAATAGCAGCGAGGGACCAGCAATGAAATGTCGTTAAGGTTATAACTAAAAGAAAAAAAAATTTTAAACTCGAAAAAAAGGGAAATGGTAAAATGGGTACGCTATTTAGGGGTTAAAAACGATTTTTTGCGATTTGCGGTGAAACATGACCTCCTAGTGGAAAATGTTTAATAGCAAAGTTGTAGATAATAAAAAGATCTAAAACTTTTGTATTAACATATTTTGACATAACCTCAAATTTTCCAAGAAAATGGCGGAAAATCGTTTTTTCAGTTTTTAATTTTTTTCTCCCGTAAAAATAATTCAATTTAGATGTAAACATTTCTTTGCTGGTCCCTCCCTGCTATTAATTTTTTTTCCAAAAAACTATCGGCACTAGCCTACTACTGAGATACTTAGGAGTGGGAACCAAAACCGGTTTTTAGTGGCCTATTTAATTTCAAATCAGATCCAATTGCCTGGTCTAATGACAAGATCGTTCAATCTTTGTATGAAGGGTGCGAACCATAGTTTTGTGTTCAAAGTATTTGATCGTTGAATAAATGTCGGTCCTAAAATAATAATATCGATCGTTGAATAAATTTCTAGTAGTTCTAAATCAAATGCAGAGTATTTCTTTTTATGGATTAAAAAACTAGTTCTTGCTACCTGTGACCGGTACGCCGTTCTAGTATCTACTTCTCCGATTACATAATCCGAGGCATCAGTCATTAGAGTGTACTTTGCATCCTCGAGTGAATGGTTCAGCAATGTAGCTTCTGTAGATCCGTAAACTAGGCACAACTCCCGATGAGCTTGGGCAGCTTACACAAATTTTTGCGGACATTATTTTCTGCATTCATCGACAGGCAAACGACTACTGAATCAAAATTAAAGCTTCAGTATCTTCGGTAACAACCTATAGATGGCGCTGCATACGTTAAACTTTGTTCCGGGCCGTCATTATTTAAATATAACGTAAAGGGTATTTTTTGAATATGCCTCGTACATGTTTCACAATTTCACTCTTCGATGCTCCATAAGCAATCTTGAAACTTCTTAACAACTAAACTATCGAGTATACCTGGGTAAGCAATAAACTTCAACAAAAAAAAACTGATGATCGTAGCACTAAGCACAATTAATACCACTTATCTTGCAAGCAGACGATACCATCGGCAAATAAATCAAACGTAATACCACGAATTTATTTATAAGTTCGAACTCGGTAACTTTTGGCCCCCAAGACCTCCTCCCCGTAATAGCATGCAAGAAACCCCAAACTGCAAAAGCATCAAAATTTATTATTATGCCATAAAACCATATTTATTTGCGCAAGCACATCTCCTCCAGCACCCTTGACTCTCGAAAAGTCCATACATCAACCCACAATACATCTCGGGGGCTGCTTCAATTTTCGGGGTACAACTGGCAAAAATTGATGTCTTATCAGAATAATTTGATCGGATTGAATTTGAATTTAAATAAAGATTTAGTAGAGGCAAAAATATACACGAGATTTGAATCGTAATTTTTTTATGCTCTCGTCCGGATAAGCCATACACCACGATACAAAGTTTCACTACAGCTCTGAGCATAGAACTTTCCCGTTTCAGCCCCCGAAAATCCTTTTACAAAACATTTAAACTCAATTGGCCACAGTAAGGCAAACACACATATAAAATGTATGGGACTTCATGGCGGGGATAAATCATGTCTGGAAACTCTGCAACTTTCACCTAGATCCTTCCTGGGGTCACCCCAAAGGATGTGAGCAGCATTTATTTTGCGTTATCAGCTTAGAGCCATTCGATTGCTCCTTGGTCGTCTGTAAAATATATATATGGCAGCTACCAAGTCTCTACGTAGCACATCCTTTTTGAGCTTTATGGCTTAGTTCCTCATCCCACACCTCCACCACTTTTTCTTTACAGAATTTACTGGAGTGATGACTACTACTGTTCTACGGAGAGAAATCCTGCTCCTTATTTGTCCTTTTATTTTTATTTTTTTTTTCTTTATAAACCAACAAGTCCTGAAGTTAATGAAAGTTGGTAATTTTTTGTAAGAAGAAAGTTTTGGGCATTCTCCTTAACATCCTGACAGTTTGCTATTATCCTCAACGTGCGGACAATACAGGAACGCGAATGCCAAAAATTGTGTCCTTGTGGCCGTTATTTACTGGTGGTGGATGGTGGGCAAAAGTCAATGGTGGGCGCTTTTGTATATATATTTTCGTAAACTTTTTACGAAAGTTTTTAATTTGGGAAATGAATACCGGGAGACTTTGGCAACTTTCCTTCAAAATAAAAGGACGAAATTGTCCTTCAGCAATATTTTAAGGGTGATCTGTTCTGGATCTTTTTGCTGTTCTCATTCGGTATCACTCTTTTTTTTTTGCTGCTGTTTCTAATTCGTTATGGTCTACAGGACGAAAAGGGATGATTAATGTCAAAAATTCTCCCTTTTGCTTAGTTAGTGGGTTTCATGGTGCTGTCTTTGAAAATTTTGGATTTTTTTGGCGGTAGTTTTTTGTCGGTTTTGTTGTTGTACAATGAGTTATTGTTGTTATTTAGTTTATAAAGTGGCTTTCATTAATAAGGTAAATTAAAAAAGTTCTTTTTTGAGGGGGTCTTTAATCTTTTCAGGATATTGAAAGACTGTGACTTATTAAGGGTTTTTTTATTGAGAGTTTTTGATATTTTACTAACATTTTAAATATTTTCTTTAGAAGATAGCAGAAATTGTACAAAATTTTTTATGCAAGCCCGAGCTCGTTTCTTTTTCATGAGGTGATACTTTTAGTTAACATCTTCGTGGGGACTTTTTTGCAGGCACTGCAACCTATGTGGCCTATTGTACCAACTGCAGCCTTACAGTTGTGCAGTAACTTCTCCGTTGTTTCGGGACCTCCTACACAGCACCGACAGCTACAATCAACTCCAGCCCTATTCTGCTTAAATAATAAGTAAGCGAACAGTAACCGGTCAGGATCTCTGTTATTCTTTTTAGGTCATCTTTTTTGGAATTTAAAACTTTGCCTGCAACCGGGGTCTTTGCCCAGCTATGAGGCAATAGCCGGTCGACCCAATTCTTGATGGCCGATCTTACATTGCAGCTGACTAGCCAGCAGAAAGGTTCTAGACCAACAAGTTATGAGTTTGGCCCTACTCTTCCAGAGCATCGGTACTTTTATTACTGATGTGGCCTTTTTTTATGTGGAATACTAGAGCTCAGGGAAAGCGCTTTGTACTGTCGACAATCAATTTTCTTCGTATAGAGTGCAATGTCGAACAGCAAGCTCTAGTCGATAGATAGTGAAAAGAGAGAAGTAGGAAGGAATTGCCACAACCACCTAACCCCAAACATTTCTATCGCGACTCTGGCATCTACTCCAATAAATAGGTACTTTTTCTTTGCGAAAAATCCCGCACGCGATTTTTTTTTACCAAATGATTTTATATATTTTTATAAGCTTAAATTCAATATGGCGTCATCCCCTCTTTATACGAAACGTTCGGCGCTGAATAGCAGCTAAAGTATTACTGCTAGAAAAAGATGTTTGAAGTAAAACTTCTACAGAATTTTATAACAAACAAATTTGTTGCTATAAATTTTCGTCGTAAATGAATAGCTGACGAGATATTTGCAAAAAACCATTCTTTATAAGCGTAATAAATCCTTAAATATTAACTTTACAGAAAAAAGTTAAAACAAAAAATGTGGGCAATGAAATTGCGCACAAAAAAAGTCCAAATCGATTTTGCATTAAAACGTGTAATTAAAAAGATATTAGCAAAAAAGTATTTTTGAATTTACGTTTGAATGTTTTCATGTAGAATTAACCATTAACGAAATATAGTGCAAAGAAAGTGATATGTGAAGTTTGAAGCACTATTTCTCCGTAGATATTGACTTTACAAAAAAAAATTCTAAACAAAAAAGTTAAATCAGTTATTTACCTACAAAAAAGATAATATACATTTTTGTCGTAAAATGCATAGTTTCTGAGATATAGAATAAAACACTGCAAGTTTAGCAAGAGGGTGGGGATGACGCCAATTTGAATTTAAGCTTATAAAAATATATAAAATCATTTGGTAAAAAAAATCGCGTGCGGTATTTTTCGCATTACGAAGGCCTTTTTTTCGACCTATTTATTGGACTAATCGGAGCAACAAGAAACAACTCGTTGGAGTGTTATGCCTCCTGAAACGAGTTGAATCCCACCGGGACATTCAAAAAAGGCCTCAGTTCAATTTACCATCGTGTAAGCGATGGATGTACTCAGTGGCGTAGCGTGGGTGTCAGCCGCCCGGGGCGGAAGAAAATGTTGACGCCCTTTCCCAGTTTATAGGGAAGTTATTGTAATCGGTCCGAAAATCGTAATTTTAATCTTATTTTCATTTTTCAAGGTCCCGATAGCATTTTAAGTAGAAGAAGTATGCGTGTGTGTGCGTACGTATGTGGTCATTTTTTCCTTAACGATCTTGGTCGAACCAAAAAAGATATCGACTTCGCCGATCGAAGTGTATTAACTGAAATATATATGATCTGAAAAGATTTTCATAAAATTCGGTCGAGTCGTTTTTTTGTTTAAACAACGTAAGTGATTTTTGTACCTACACGAAACCCCGCAAACCAACAATGATACCGATTTCGATGATACCGGTCGTAGTGTATTACCGAAGTTTCAATCTGAAAAGATTTTCATAAAATTCGGTCGAGCCGTTTTTTTGTTTGAACGAAGTTTGCGATTTTTGTACCGCCCAATATCGAGAGTACCAAATATGATACCGACTTCGTTGAGGTGCCGATTGGGGCGTATTAACGAAAACATGCTCTGAAAAAAATTTCATAACATTCGGTCAAACCCTTTTTTAGTTATGAAATTTTTTTTCTGGATTCAGAAGAGCGATTGGACGGTTCTTTGTCAATTTCCTGTCCTTTTATTTTAAATCGCCTTTCTGAGTTGTTGCAACACCCCACAAAAACGTGCAGCTGTGATCATGGTCCCACGGGACAGGTAATTGATCAACAACACCCCTTTGGAATCTCAAAAGAACGTTTGCCATTTTCCGGATTCCGGTTTCCACAACTTTCGGTTTATTTGGTGTTTTGGCGGTAGGAGCGAGTGGAGTTTCCATAGTGGCTGAAGCCTGGCTGTCGGATCGATCGACGCACGCGCATAGAAATTTTACAGTGCTGCCACTACACCCAGACGGAAATTCCCTGATACTCCCAGACTTTTCCCGCCAACGACACGGATTTAAAAAAATAGTTGAACTTAATTTTGAGACCACCCTCGTACAATATTGAACACAATTCTTTATATGATTGAAGTCATTCTCGTTGAATATTAGTCATAAACATTCCAAGCACAAAATAAAATACGGGGAATCCCTGCGAGTCAGTACAGACGGTGTTGCCAGTCGCTACAATGAGCAAAATGGCATTATTATACATTCAATTAAAGAAAGGGGATTCCCCGATTTCGTCCGAGTATAAATAATAAAAAATTCCGTGCTCATTTCGATCGGTCCGAATCGTAGGTGCGACAAAAATAATATTTACAAGATATTATTATTATTTATTGTGAAGTTTCGCCGCCCCCTAAAGCTGCCGCGCCTACTACGCTACGCCACTGGATGTACTGCCTTCGTGTAAGTCCGGCTCAACTTTAGCCCCATTCTTGGGCCGTCCAAATCTGCTTTAGCATGCAAGTTGGAACATCCACGTTTAAATTCAGCTGCCAATCTCAGAAAATGATGGGGCAGAGTCCCCCTAAACATCGTCCAACTAATTTGCCCATGCACAACGAAATTCAAAAATTGAATTACGGCGCGATTTTCAAATTTTCCATTTTTACAAAAACATTGACATCGACTGATACAACAATTGAGCATGAAAAATGGCAGGAGCTATCACAGGCAAAGAGTATATCATCACAACCAGTACCAGATTGGTTTTGTAAAGTTGCGCCATCTTCATGTTGAGGCTCAAACTTTTTCAGACCACCACCGTATTTCACAAAAAAAAACAATTTTTCTCAAACTTCACTTATTAATCAAAAAGTACAAAAAACTGCGACAATCCTTTTTAAACAAAGAAAAATTACCAAGAAGAAATTGTCGGAAAATGCAAATACCGCAAGTTTCCACGTTTCCATGTCCTGAAGGACAAAATAGGAAAATTGTGACTCTGTACAACAACACAACAAAAAAAATCCTGAAAGTTATTACCCAAACAAATGGAAATTGATGTGCATAAATGAACGGATAATATCCTTGCAGGCGGGCCATACCAAGGACGAAAGGACCCAAGTAATATTGATCGCTTCCCTTGTTACACGAGTCGTTGGAGATGCATCATTAGAACTTCAAGGTGCTCCAATGTATAGGGAAAGAGGTAGGTCTTCAGACGCTCTTTGTGCTTGGGCTTGAGCTTGAATGGTGGCAAGGATTTAATCAAAGAATAATGAGGCAGCACCTTTCCAGCCCCAGAAGTGCTGTAGTAGTTTGGTCTAGTCTCTGCTCAGAATTGTAATAATTGTTTCGAAACTGTAATGGTGGGTCTTCAGCTAAAAGTAGTTAGCTATTCCTAGAAATCATTAATTTCGGTTGTAGAGATGTTAGAGGTTCTGACTAAAGTATTACTAACAACTGACGAGCAGCACCAAACTTTCAAGTTTCGGGATAGGATTTAATTTGTTGCAGGGAGCAATTTAATGGAGGATTAAAATTTCATAATTGAAAGGAATTAAGGAATTCGCTTTTGTATTTAATTTTAATGAGGACAAAAATGAATTTGATGGGAAATGGGTGGGGTGGGAAAGTTTTCATGTTATATCAAAGTTTTTAACAAGTTGTTATTACTTAGTGTAAAATTTAAATATTTCGTAGTGGTAAACAAACAACGTGAGTGATGAATTAATTTATTACTAAAAACTTTCATGTACGAAACTTATAAATATACATAATATTTAAATATACATAATATTTTTAGTTGCTCACCAGAAGGTAATACGAAGTCTGAAAAGTATTAAATTGGAGACCAAATTATAAGTTCAGGCAATTTGTGTTTTAGTATATGTTAACCCTTGTTGGCCTCCGTAGCCTAGTAATTAAGGAGACCGACTACCATCCCAGACAGGGGCGGCGGAGCACAATCATTGTGAGCGGGGAGCACATGAACAGATAACCGTTAAAATGTAAAAAATTAATCGGTCAATTTATTTACTAGCTGAGTGTTGGGTTACATGGTTTTAAATTCTTTGGTTGTGTCGTTATGCCCGACTACATTTTTGAGATGATTGCAGACAGGTCCCCTATGAGGCTAGCCCCACTGCCTCATATGGACCCGTGTGTATTGCCCTATAGGACCCACACAAGGCCTTGCCTTATTCGCGCCTCGTCATAAGGAATGCCTCTTTCGGCCCCTTTGAAGAAAAATCATTGCTACCCGATCTCGAGTGGAAAAAAGAGGCCGAAAAATTTGAGGATTTCGGCATGGATATGTGAGAAATAACTGCCCCGGTGTCAAGAGCTTTATATTTTTAAACACGAGTGTCGTTTTACCAATATGGTCCCCCAACTGAGTACTAATCACGTCCAATGCTGCTGCACCTCTGAAATCGAACCAGAACCGGTCTATTGAGTTTGCTAAATGACACCCTTCACGGTCACCAATGTAATTCTCTGAAATATGAAGCAATACAACAACAAAAACTAAAGCTTCGCATGAGTATGGTGTTCATGAGGAAACTAACTCTTTTGGCTTCCCCTCATTTCACATACGGGATCCTCGTGAGGAACCAACTGAGAAATGCCTCTTTCGCCATGCCCCAGAGGCAATCCCCTTTTTAAATTCTAGTCTGGAGGGGTTTAAAAAGCTTATGCTATACAATTATAAGGTCTTAATATAAAATATTTAGTTTTCGTATGAAAAGCCTTGCGTGTGTGTGTCCCTTCGACCACGTTCCTTCATCTCCAGCGACCGTGACGGCCCTCCAACGTTCTAAGTTATTAGGTTTACATGAAAGATTTTGGGTGTTGATTTGCCGGAGGATGCTTATAGGCCACGAAGAACCGGAAAACTTGTGGGAAGCAGTTTCAGTCAAGCGATAGGTCAAGGTTGTATCGGACCTCTATTGAAGAGAGGCATTCTCGGGCGATTTGGTAGCATTTTTATGGCCGCAAAGGCCACCAAAGCAAAGGTTAAGCTTTTTTTGTTAGCATATGAAGGCAGGCACGCTAGAAATTCGAATTAGTGACTATTTGCATACCCCTGAGCCACCAACATTTTTCATTGGCATTGAACAATATTTGGTTGATTTGAGAGAAGTCCAGTTTCATCAATTTGGTGATAAAGATTTTTAACATTTTTTGTGTTTGATATTAATTTTTAATAATAGTTTTTTGTAGTGTTTAATAATAATTTCTAAAATGATGTTTAAGTTTGGGGTTACAAAATATTATGAAATAGAGTTCTGTAATTGATGTAATACCCTTGTTGAATTGGTTGTGGTTTTTTAAAAATACCAATCGTTTGTAATTTGTTTACTAATACTTTGCATCTTCTTGTTGCCATTCCAGTTCAGGTGATTACTTAGAAATAAATTTTGGTTTTGTTAAAATGTAGCTTAAAATATGTGGAATTGGTATGCATGTCGTATAAATATGTATGTAAGAGGACCGTTGTGAAAAATAAAAACGCGCTGGTACCAGTGCTGGGTTCGTTTGTTTTGGTCTCGTATTACCTCACCCAAATGATAGGGTCAATTCAAAAAGTCAACACAAATTTAAGTGTTGCAGCAGTGTTTCTGTCATGTTACCACAACTTTATCGTAACACTGTTTAAGCAGTGTTGCAGACGTGATTACTTTTACGAAATTTTTGATGACATTTCGGTTTATTTTGTTTAAAAGCGAAGAAACATGGAGAATTTCTGAAAATTTCTAAAAATGTGTATCAAATGCATTAAACCTTGTTGTTGTTGTTGTATGTTTTCAAAAATTAGAAAAACATGTATGAGTTCGTCCTTTAAAATTAATAATTTGGATGTATACAGCACTCCACATGGCTCCAAATAATTGTATTACAATAATAATATAAAAAAATGTATAAATTAATACAAAAAAAATTATAAAATTAAAATAGGGTTAATTCAAAAAGTCAACACTGCAGTAACATTGCAACATAAAAACTTGTCATGTGTTCAAAAAGTCAACAACGTCACGTGAGAAAAAAAGTGAGGTAACTATGGGAATAGGCGCCACCTGTCACATTTTTTGTCACGTTACTTTTAAAGTGGTATTCTCATAGTCGAGTGACAAGGACAAAGTTAATGAGAGAAAATGTCACAAAACTAGGTGTGGTATTCTCGAAGTCATTTTTTTAGCAAATGTCACTGAAAATTGTCATTTTTTATCACTTGAAATTTATAGGTGACGCTACGATTTTTTTAAAATAGATAGTGACAAAGGGTAAGAAATATGTTTTATTTTAATATGTGTGATGATTTAACATTATTTTTATATCCTAGAATTAAAATATCGAACAGGATATGTAAATAGAAATATATCATATGTATATAGAAATAACGTCACTTTTTCTACAACTGCAATGTTGACTTTTTGAATTGACCCAATCTGGGGGTGGTCTTTTCGGCATGTCAACCGAGGGTTCTCGTTACAGCTTTCCAGATTAGGAGGAAGCATAAACGGCTACAATTTTAGGAACTACCACTCAAAAGTGGTGGTATTTCTTGTCGTAACCAAATTGTGCTAATGCGAAAAAGTTACGGTTCTGCTATGGTAAAATAACTTTGGCTGTACTGAAACTATCAGAAAGGAGTAGAACAACAGATGAAAACTGAAATAATCCTCCCACATATGCAACGTCAGGCCTATCCCGCTCTTCGAAATTCATCCCTGGAATGGCCTAGACCAATCCACCTGACTTACACGGCCGTATCCAATTATCTCGACGATTATTTTCGGCATAATTTTTAATCTAAATCCCTATAAACAATTAGACACTATAGAATAACTAAATTGCAAAGGAGGGTCGGCTTGAAAAAAACAGAGCAAATTCGCGGAAAATTTTTGGGTGAGACTTGAATAAATTTGTAGTCCGGAAAGGAGATAGAGGCAGCGCTAAATCAAAAGGAAAACTCAAAACTGCTTTGTCCACTCGCAGTAAAAGTCTCAAGTCCCAATACGAAAGTAGATAATAAATCATACACTGTTAAAATTCATACCGAATAATTATACTGAAAAAATCGAAAAATTGATTGCCTTTCTCATGGGAAAAATTACAGAACAAATAAAAATAAAACAGACTAGAGGTGGAAAATTTAGAATGGGAAGACATAATATACAGGGCCGGATTAATGCAGGTGCAACAAGTGCTATAGAGCCTCCACCAAAACAGAAAAAAAAACGAAATTTTTGAAATTCCACTTTGTCACCACAATTAAAATGGTAAGAAAGTTATAAAAACTATTAGAATTCATTGATTAAACTTTTAGGAATGTTAGGGTGATTTACAACATAGTTTTCGAGAAAGTTTATGGCACTGTTGCGTCTTTTCCCATGTATTAGAGAAAAAGAAAATATCATAGTAAAGTTATGTAGCTTAGCCAAAAATGGTTCGACAGCTATAAAAAATGTGAAAGAAAGAGGGGAAAGCATTTTGTTAGTTTCGAAGAGGTAAACGCTGCATCTACCTCAAGACGTCCACGTCGACCCTGTAATCCTGTAATATTGTACTCCTTTTTTAATATAGTTTTGACTAACCGATGAATTTTTCAGTAACATTTCTTTTTTTTTTCCTTATTTTATTGAATATAATTTGTTACGGGCAATTCAATTGTTTTCCGTGCCTTTTGAAAACTGTTGGTCTATAAACTACAATCTCCAAGAAGCATGTTTTGGTTTTCCCAGATTTTTCATATGCTTCCTTGGTGGAAGTTACTGTCAGGACTTGGTGTCATATTTACCTATTGAACCGATCTAGGTGAGAATTTTGGGTCTGAACTGCAAAAATTCACTGAAATTGTGAAAAAATACATCGCCAAGATTAATCAAACCTGTTCCAAAGAATTGTTTTTACCAGTTCCCTTCCAAATACAGAAATTGCATTACGAATGTATTTAGTTCAACGAAAAGGTCACTTTCAAAACTAAAAATTATTATCGCTTCAGAGCTAGCATGGTACAAGACAGACTATCTTCTTTAGCAATACTTAGGATTCAAAGCGAAGTCATGATGAAAACGGACTTTACAGACATAATTTTTGATTTTGCCAAAAAAAGGCAAGGAAAGTTTACGTACATCCACTCATCCTAAAATCACCTAATTTTACAATTAAGAATATAATGATTGTTTAAGATCGTTTTTGTTTCATAATATGACTTGAATTTGGATTAGTATTTTCTGTTTCCTTTCCAAGTTCAAAATGGGAATTAAAAAATTTCAGTGAAAATAAATAAATATTTTATTGGAAGAAATTAGATGGATTATATCTTAATAATAAATCAATTAAATAGTCATATTTAACATATTTATTGGGTCTGGAATACATTTTTGAATCTAAGAAATATGACGCGATGCAATTATTAGGAACTTCAATTGCGGATATGTTTTCCCGAATTATACTTTTTAGTTGTAGACAGTAGACGAAATTCTGTTTGTGCCAAATTTTATCTGTTTTCACCAGCATTTGGATACTGCCACCAGCCTAATGTTTTTGCAAATGCTCTTCCATCTTCGTTATTATGATGCAAAGCACAGATTTTCTTCTTTATATTGTCAGCTTCAATTTATTTTATGTAAGCCATTTTTAGGGATAAATTAATAATGATATTTTTAATGAAGCCACTTTTAATAATCACAGACAACAGAATGTGTTGGTCAAGCATCGTTAATAGTCAACTAATTAAAAAATCTCAATATTAACGGATGTAAAAGGATCTACATCCCAAACGCAAATTGGAGCACCTTTCTCGCACAGAAATTTGTATGCTTTTCTCTCTGTCTGGAATCCACGTTCGTGCAATAGAGAGAAAAGTAGACAAATTTCTGTGCGAGAAAAGACCTCCAATTTGCGTTTTCACTTTGCGTTTGGGTTGTAAAAGGGCCTTAAAGATCAAAGTATGTATTTACTTTCACTGAAATTTTTTAATTCCCATTTTGAAATTTCTTAGTCTCAATTAGAAATTGTGTAGTCCCAATTTGAACTTGAAAAAGTAGTCATTAGAGTCAATAATAATCCAAGCGCGTTTCGTTATCGAAAATATAAAAAATACACTTTATTTTAAAATGTAACTAGATGTTAAGGTAAAAATTTCATACCTTACTTTCTACGGGTAATTGGGTGGTGCTGCACGAAGACTCGAGAAGTCGGCCAAATCAGATTTGAGTCTCGTTATTTAATGCTACACGAGACTGCCTTCGGCTTAGAATAATTCTTTACCCTACATGAAAGCTTTGATTTCGTGTATATACCGCGGTCATTGTTTACATCTGAGAAGGGAGAAGAGAAAGAAATGTGCGTATGAGTTAGTTTTCACCCAGGGAATTTTTGGGTGAAAATTCTTTCGTTAAAATTTCGTCATGTGCGTCCTTCTTTTTCTCCTCTCCTTCGTTTTTTTCCTATAAAACCGGTTTTTTCGTACTTCTTGAGTCTCCGTGTAGCACCCCACATTTACACTCTTTTAAGCACCTTTAACAAATATGTATGGAGTAGTCAAAGCTTGGTATTTAATTTTTTTTATTTTAAGGGCTTCCACCAGCAAGTTGCACGGGGCCTCGAAAAGTCTTAGTCCAATATAACATTGGACGAACACAACCTAGAAATAGTCGATAAAACAGTCCACCTTGAGTCTACAATTACAACAAGAAACGAAGAAAGGAAAGATATTACTAGACGAATACTACTGGCTGAGAGCCCAAAGTAAATACTGACGACGCAAAACTCTCAACCTTTATAAAAATGAACATTCTAAGACTAGCCTAGCTAGAGTATCCTTGACACACATTTATAAATATTTTGTAATGAATTAAATATCAGAAGACCAAGGCTCTTCTTTCAGCAGATTACTAATGCAAAATTGGCTATAAGTAGAATGTGTTTAAAGTAAAATACCAATCCAAATCGAACTTATCCAGGAATACAAAAGGTATTTTCTGCATCTCAACAATTACATATCAGAATGTCAAGCATCTATTTTACAGACAATTCAAGACTTTTCGATCGAGGCAATTTTCAATTTTTAAATGGAAAAATTCACCAATGGCATTCGGGAATTTGAGTAAATTCCTTTTTTGGAATGGTCGCAATGCTATAGTCCGATAAGAAATCTACAGTTTTCCTCTATACACAATTGCATAACCAGAATCGATTTTATACAATTCTCGAGTTAATCTACTTTAGAGATATTCCAAATATCCGGCCATGTATCTTCTCCTCGGGAAGTGCAACAGGAAATGAATTAGAAGTCGGGGATGAGAAATTCCAACTTTATTTCAATTTAAGTTGTTGTGTAAATCTTTTACCCTGATGAGGAGAAACACCCTCAAAGCATCCTTTTTGCTCGTTTGGGGATTGTTTTTATGTATTGAAAAGAGTATTTCATTGACTTTGAGTTTTATACTCGGTATAATCATCTTAAAGGGAGAGAAAGTACTGAAAGACAAAACTTTTTCTATTTCGTATCATTTCCTTCAGATTTTGAAATGAAAGGGTTTTGTAAAAGCATAGAAGTTGAACCCAAATTCAAAAACAAAGAACATACTTATATCTCGGAAACTTTTAAGCCCATGGAAAACAAAATTCATCCATTTACAGCAGTTGGAATTTATAATCCATTTCTTATTGTGTCCCCATGCCCCAAATTCTGCTTGGTTCAAAAATTAATCCAGGACGTGCTTTTCGATTTGATACCACATTGTAACCTAACCAAGCATATACAAAATACCGACGAAAACATATCCACTTCGCATAAAACGAAATTGTCTAAAACTTTTTATAGTAAGCAAACACCCAACCAACCATAAAACTTTTAACATCGTCCTATAAAAAAAAACTAATTCCTTTGAAAACTTGCACACACTATACACACAGGATGAACGGTCTCATCTCCCTCTCCTTGCAAGAAGTAAATATGGCGGATATAATAACTACATCAACTTCATTTCCCTCATAGCATGGCATTATATCAGCACCCAGGTGTATGACAGTCAGTTGCGAGCCAAGAGGATAAACTAAAATTATTATTAAATTTCAAAGACGAACATCACAAGCACACAAAATGGTGCACAGGTGAAGGTAATAAATAAAGTCCTTAAACTTAGCCAAGGATGAAGGAACTTGAGTATTTTTACATCGTCATCATTTTTACCTGTGTGCGAGCCTCCGGCCCGCAGGCTAGGAAATGGAGCGCCAAGGAAAGAAAGGCATGGCATGATAACGTCTTCTCCAGGACGAAGCAATTTTACGAGTCCTACAAGCCGAACGTGACATGCCAAATACATGGCTTATCATCAGTGTATGTTATAAGCACACGTGTGGAATTGGTCGTCGTTGTATATCGCATATAGTACATATATGCAAGGACCAGAATGGAACTAATCAATTTTTATATTCTAGATGAAATCTCGAGGGTGTTACAGGTTTTATCTAATGTTTGCAACACCATGAAATAATTGGGTGTAGGATGTGTCATTATACCTGTGTATAAATCGATGGAGAATGAAACGGAGATTTCAAGTCCGGTTATTTGTCGGTCCACGGTCGTTTGTTGTGGGCGCGATTGCTTGAGAATGACTTGAGATAGATGAATGATATGTGGTATAAGAGACTATCATTCAGTTCATTAGCTGGCGAAATTGGTATAGGCATCTTCAGTATGAATCGCAGTTTGTATTAATAGAAATAGCCAATTCCTATTCATTAATTATTACAGACCAAACTTCTTGCTATCACTTTTAAACTTCTTTACACATCCCTTATGGTCAAAAAGAAAATTGCCCGTTTTCTTCTTCCTATACAATTTCAAAGCTCCAATTTTGCTTCCTTTGGTCTAAAAAATGTGTGAGTGTGAGCGTACCCATGCTTCATTTGGACTATTCTGTGCGTCTTTTATTGATACGTGCCTGCAGCGGGCTGGATTTGGAAAAGTAGAATTTTTATTCAGGCGTACCATGCCTCATTTTGGTGCCACACAAACGTTTAAACGCTGTGCTGTGTCACTAGACACTGCACCCTAAATTATCTAGCAGGAGGGAATGTGTGCGACTTGTGTGTCTGAAGTAATGTTGGGTAGGACACGATTATAAAATGAGTTTGTAAGATGTGCCTCTTTTTTCTTTTGAGCCAGTACAATGTCATACTTCAAATGAGGCGAGGTTCTATTGTAATGCCAAAATGACAAAAACAAGCAGATTAAAAAAAAAGAAAGAAAATAACCAATGAAGTGCATTTTTACAAGCTTAATTCTAATATTCATTAAACTGCCTTAGAGTAAGTAAGAAATCTATGCCTCCACAATGTACAGCCACGGACAACTAATTAGAAACAGTTTCATAAAAATTGCATTTATACATTTTTTATTTTTTATGTAGCAATCCTGTTAGGAATTCATTATGATATTGTTATTGATTTCCTTCAATCATTATATATTTAAAAAAAAATTAAGAGAAGGTGGTGGGAATTCTTTAATTTGATTCCTACATAAAAACTGTATAAATGCAATTTTTATGAAACTATTTCTAATTAGTTGTCCGTGGCCATATATTTATATTTTGCAATCCCACCTCGCCTAATTTCAAGTTGGAAATTCTGCTACTGCAAAAAAAGTAAGAAATCTCTCCAGCACAAAATTTCACTCCCTCAAAAAATGTAAGAATTGTCTCTTCAGGACAAACCTCATTCCCTCGAAAAATGTAAGAATTGTCTCTTTAGGACAAAACCTCACTCCCTCGAAAAATGTAAGAAATGTCTCTCCATCCAATTCGTATTTACAATCTCACCACGGCTCAGCATAAAGTGGATATTTTACTGCCGCAAAAGAAGTGAGAAATGTCTCTCCAGTTCGTGTTTACAATCTCACCTCGCCGCAATTCACATTGGAAATTTTACTGTGGCAAAAGAAGGGAGAAATGTCTTTCCACTAAGTAATTTACAATCACACCTCGCTTCATTTATCTTGATACACGCTCATATACCAGTAGGACATTATTTTTGAACCGGGACATTTAAAAAAACTGAGGCCTCAGTACAATTTACATCATGTAAGAGACAAATGTACTGCCTCGTGTAAGTCCGGCTCAACACTAGTCTGAAGGTGCGGGCCCAATGAACGCTGTGCCGCCGAGCTTGCCTTGACAGATCAAATGGACTGTGTGTTTCCATACGGCAGTGCGCCAAATGAGAAAGGCGAGCACGGCGAACCGCTGCGAGCGTAGCTTCGATTTGGGAAATGTTCATATCCAACGGCGCCGCGGTACGTCTAGACAGTTGTCAATTCACAGCTGTTTTATATTTACAGAGAAAAACGCGCATTTGTGTCGGTTACGGAAAATTATTTAAAGAAAAATATAAGTAAGTGCATTTATTTATTAAAATTTAACAATTGGAGAAATTTATTAAATTTAAATTTATTTTTTCAGTTATGTTCGACGAAAAATTTATTAACGGGATATCCAAAATTCACTTATATTTGTTTATTTGCTATTAAATTGCACTATAAACTTGCGTTTTCTAGCAAAGAATAAATAGTTCATTTTCTAATTGAAGTAAACAAATGAAAAACTTGAGCTGTCAAAGCTTTGATTGGGCCCGGGTTTGCTGAGTTCGCCGCGCCTGCTACGATATGTCAAGGCGAGCATAGTAGTCGCGGCGTTCATTGGGCCCGCACCTCGAGGCTTCCATGCCTACGACAGGATACACCGCTGGGGGCCGCATCCAGACGATAGTGTAAGATTCCTTATTGACTAAACCCACCAACCCTTTTTTCCATGACGTTCAAGTCTAGGCCGGTACGAGTCGTAAAGGCCCATTTACAATGCTGCGAGAGTGCGATGCGAGAACGAGACGAGTCACGCCCAATTCTTGTTCATAACTTGCGATACAATGTACAATACTGCCAGTGCGAGTCGCTTTCGCTATACTATATACGTCAAATTCAAATTCAATTTTTTTATATTTTTAAAAGCATTTTGTGCTCAATCTATTCATTTGTCTATGTTTTCTCCAATAATTCTCCGCATGCTGTTCGACTAAATATGAAAATAAACACATATGGTCTGTCATCGCATTTCGCTGCGTGAAAATTTAAATTTTTCGAAATTCTCTTGACTCGCATTATCGCATCGCGTTACATTTAAAAGAAATGGAAAATGTTTTGACAGCGCGTGCGAGACTCGTCTCGTTCTCGCATCGCACTCTCGCAGCATTGTAAACGGGCCTTTAAGGCATTACTGCAGCCTGGCGTCATCAGCATGTCACCATGCTCACCAGAGCCGGCCGTATAGCTACCAAGCTGCCATCTCTTCTGGTATTTCTGTGCCTTTCGCTGCTTTTTTGAGTTTCGTAATGCTTAACACTATTCCCACCACGAGTTTGTGTTTGGCACCGGTCTCATAGCTGTGGGAAAAATTTCTTTAATTTTTCCTAATTTGAGCGGACTAGTAGTACAAACGCAGTCTTATGGGACCTGGATCCCAGTTGACGGCGTTGTAATGTCAAAATCGTAGCATACTTGTTGTATTAAAACCGGCCGATTGTACGGCAAGATCTACGGTGAGAGATACGTACGAGTACGTTCGTTAAAAACGTACGTCGATCTACATCTATTACTGCCTCGTCGGACGTAGTACGGTATGCACAGTACCAAGGACACTTAACCGATACACAGAGTTTATTTTCCTCATATTGCCCGTTCTGTCCAATGCCCCTGCCCACACTGGTGCTGCATACAATACGACCGAACTAACCACTCTTGTGATGAGGAGGCTTCGCCTTGGCCTAGGGCCCCCTATATTAGGCAGCATCTTCCCGAGTGCTGGGATTATGGCAGAAGCTTTTTCTGTGTACCCGGAAGTTAAGCCTTCGGTCAATCATCACTCCCAAATACCTAAGTGCGAGCTGGGAGCGGATAGCCTGATCCCCTACGTTCATCGCTTTAGTCGACTAGTTCCGATATCATCGGCGAACCCAATAGCGACGGCTTCTCGTGGGAAGCTTAGAGCCAGAACTTCATCATACATAATGTTCCACAGGAGAGGGCCTAGGAGCCTTGAGGAACTTCGCAAGTTGTCCTGTACTAGCTTACTTCGTCGTGTGACTCGCAATGTAGTGTCCTACCTACGAAGAATTTTATTACAATGCGCACTAGATGCTTCGGTGTATCAAACTTTATCAACGCCCTGACGACCTTGCTCCACCTAGCGGTGTTGAAAGTATTTTTCACTTCTAGGGTTACCATTGCGCAACTCTTATTCACAAGCATCGCTGCCCTTGCTAAGCGGGTCACCATATTGAGAGCATCAAGTCGATGTCGATGTAGCCTCTCTGAAGACGAATTGCTTTTCCGGCATGCCGCCTTCCCTCTCGCGCTTGGGAGTAATCACCGAAAAGCTTGCCCATGCTATTTAGAAGACATATCGGCCTATGGACTAATGGGTCCCCGGGGGTAGTGGTGGGAGTTTTGTAAGAGGTGCCTCTTTTTTCTTTTGAGCCAGTACAATGTCATAGTTCAAATAAGGCGAGGTGCTATTGTAATTCCAAATTGACAAAAACCAGCAAATTAAAAAAAGAAAGAAAATAAATACCAATGAAGAGCTTTTTACGAGTTTAATTCTAATATGCATTAAACTGCCTTAGATAGAGTAAGTAAGAAGTCTAAGCCTCCACAATGTATGTATATTTATATTTTGCAATCCCACCTCGCCTAATTTGAAGTTGGAAATTTTGCTGCCGCAAAAGAAGTAAGAAATGTCTCTGCACTACGTTATTTACAATCACACCTCGCTTCATTTATCTCGATACACGTTCATACAGTAGGACATTATTTTTGAACCGAGACATTAAAAAAAATTGAGGACTTATTTACCCATTTCTAAGGAACAAATGTAATGCCTCGTGTAAGTCCGGCTCAACTTTACCCGGGGGCCAACCCAGCTTCGGGCGCCTTCTTGCCTTTATAGTCCAAGAGCCAGCCGTATTAAAATGAAGGTATAAAACATCCTAAAAATTTTTTGTGAGGGAGTAGTACTGCCACAGACCTAAAGGGAGTCACCTTTTATATAACCTTACTAGTATCGCCTTTGGACGAAATTCGACCCTCTCTCCCTACTCTTCTCTCAATCCGTCCCGTTAAAGTTTGTCGTCTACGCATTTCAATAACTCGCTAATAATTTAATTGAACTATTACCACTTTTTAATTTCTCTATCAGTTCTAAAAAATAACAAAAAAAATTGTGTAGCGCAATTAAAAACTACATTATCATCTAAAATCGCATCTTTGAACAAAACTTTCTTCATTTAAAAAACACCATCGCTTACCGTGATATATATTTTGATAATAATTTCCACTTTGTTTTATTATTTTTGTTTATTTTTTTTTTAATTAAAATTTGCCGGGGCGTTAAAAATCTCCCCAGAAAGAAAAACCTTTTCAACATAAGAATAACGACGCTGACATACATACATATATCGCACTACGGCAAGAAAAGTGGCACAACTCAAAAATAGGCTGTTTTGAGTTATTGCCGCCAGGTGACTGTTGGCATTAAATTTTGTTTTCAGCTCTGGCTCATGAAACTTAGTCGATTCACAAACCTTAATAATAAATTTTTATATTCGCCTGTTTATATGCTAACCATAATTTCTACTCATTTTATCATTTTATATTGGGAAATGTAATACATACTCATTTCTGAGTGACAGAAATGAGATAAATGAATAATTCTTGTTTTGTGCACATCTTTACGATTCCGACTTCCATATAAAACCAGTTTGAGCAAAATGGTTTTAGTAGAAGTCGGTTAAAGTGCTGTACAAGAAAAAGTGCTTGCGTATTAATATATAGATTTCGCCCGCGTCATGGGATTTTGACGTCACTTCCAGTTACGATTTTTGGTGTTGGTGACGTCATAAAATATCCTAATAAAATTTACATCAAAATGAAGGTTGGAATGTGTACATTTAAGATTACCTTAGGGTGCCAGGCCTAAACCACCCGCAACCCTGTGGCACCCTCGATTAAAGTTTTTTTACAAGCTTTTTTCTATATTTGGGACAAATCTTACGATCCATTTTTCAAGTACTTCCCGATGTCCGGTGATGCTCAAATTTGGCACACACCTTTGGTTCTGGAGACAATGCAATATAGTATATTCAATTATATGGTACATCCAATATGGCGGCCACAATTGGCGGATTACCTTTTTCTTTACAACCTCCCCCCCAACATGGGTATCAAATGAAAGAATATAACGAGTAGAACACAGCAAGCGTCATTTTAAATCGAATATGGCGGCTAAGATAAAATGGCGGATTACCTTTTTCTTTACAAACACCCGCCATGGACATCAAATGGAAGAGTCTGACGAGGAGAATACAGTAAGCTATGTGACGTCATTTTAAATCCAATATGGCGTCCACCACGAACAACCCCTCGATATTGGTATCAAATGAAGGGTTATTTTAAGTTGAATGCAATTAGCTGTGTTAGTCAAATATGTGACGGCATTTTAAAGCCAATAAGGTGGCTACCATAAAATGGCGCATGAGACTAAAAATTAAAATAAAAAACAATAAAAAAAATTTTAAAACAAGCTTTTATTAGATAAACTAAAAAATTTTAAATAATAAAAAAATTAAAATATGCGTTAATAAGATGAACTAAAAAGTATAAAATACATTAAAAAGGCTGAAGCTAAACCTTTCGAAACTCTTAAAAAAATGAAAAATACCAAATGATGTTCGCTACTCTCAATAATACTTCCGATGTTGAAAACGAAGAAATTATGCAACTAGTGCAAGAGTTTACATGTGAAATGTATGGCATAAAAAATGTACAGATGTGAATTTGTCACTGTTAATAATTTTTGAAAAACATTTTTCTGAAATTTCAACTCAGGAAGCTTTTTTGAGTGAAGTTCGACATTATGATTCCAGTCTGATGCCACCTTGCTGGGATTCATTAAAACGAAAAATTTTACGAACGATCTTCGTTATTTCGTTGTGGCAAAATGCAAGGAAAGAAAATTGCATTTCGTTTGATTTAACGGATTGTGGTTGGATTTACGGCGAGAATGATTTAATCAATCGACCATCTCTGGATATGTAAACGTAATTACACAGATTAAATTACGTTTCCAAGGCCTCATTTTAGTATTTCCACGGATCACAAACACAACTTCTATGCTTTTCAAGTTTTACTTTTCATAATTCTAGTTTGCCAAGTCTTGTAATCGTCCAATTCAATTAAAACTAAAATAGCTTCAGTTGTGATTCGTATAGCATTATCCGTAATTTATATCATTGAAAATCTCTCACAAACAACCCTTGAACATCAATATCGGACCATTGAAATAGATTCCTGCCCTAATCTTCAATTGAAATAACGTTCTAAACTCTCATCCGACCTCTAATCCACATCCTGTTGCATTTGCTCCTATGCCATCATATCATACGAACATCGTCAATTATTTGGAATATCTTTAAGCAGATTAACGAACGATAAAATCGATTCTGTAAAGCAGAAAATTGCTGATTACTTATCGAACTTTCGAATTGTGAGCTGCGACCACACAAAAGGAATTTTCTGGAAGTCCTTGAACAAGAAAAAATCATACCACAATTTTTTTTTACAACTCGAGACGAAACTTGATTCCATGAAAAGTCTAGTACAGTCGTCTCTAAGGACATCGGCTGCCTTGTATGAAATGGCAAAGTCTGGAGGAAAGAACGAGTTTCTTTTGAATCTGTACAAATTCACTTAGGATTTCTTGTATTATACACCACGAAAGGACCTAAAGGATTTTTTTGTTGTACAACCGCATATGTACAACTCGATGATGTCAACTGTGTCTGCTACGAGATAAGATCTTAGTTAATGAAAGTATTTAATGTTGTGTAATCACAATTCTTTAAGGAGTAAGAGAGAATTCTAAATAAAGTCCTTCCACAAAGTCAGTTTCTTTTAAATTAGGCAATTTCCGGTGCTTAAAACACGGTATTGCCAAACTTAATTCGTCTTATTAAAAAATTCCCAATTTAATCTTAGTCCTCTGAACCTAATTAGCATTTTTGTTCCACTTATTTTTGTATCCAGCTTTTGCTATTCGGAAACTTCTAACTTCATTTTAATTTATGTTAATCCTTTTAAAAGTTAACTTTAGAATTTATTTTTATCTTATTTTCTACTTTTAGTCCACGATAATCACCGCCAACTTCCTGCTGGCAACTTTTTTAAATCAATTTTAAAAGTTTAAATTAGTTAAAAAAATATACATATATACATCCACTGTAAATGTATACATTTAATGTAGATTTACTTTTAAGACAAAGTATAAAAAACAACTATTGACGTTGCCTTAATCTTCAACCTGCCTGTGACCACCGAATCACAAATAGTTGGGTTGCTGGAATAAGTCACCCAAAATTTGAATGTGAAGATAACAAACCTCAAACTTACAAAAGGTGCAGGACATTTTTTTTATTCTGAAAATCTATCCCTAAATGAATATTTTTAGAGACTCAGACTCAGCTACTGGACAATGAAAGTTACACGACATGTTCTATAGGCTATTGAAAATGTCCAAAATTAAAGGGTAGAAAGGAACAATTGCGTTCAAGCATTTTTATGGCTTAATATGTTAGCTTGGCACCTAAATATGCTAAAACCACAAAGTGCCCCCCTTTTTTAGGGGTGCGTTTTCGAGCGCCGACCCTAAGTACCCCTATTTCAGGTTTTTCAAAATAACGCGAAAACAAAGCAAAATTAGAGATTTTTACCAAAATACTTTTCTGTAGAAAATTAAATTTCCCATCGAAATGCGTTTATTACATTTTTTTACCTTTTGTAATTCAAAGAATAATCGAAAAACAAAAATAGTTTTTTTCGAAAAATCACGTTTTTTTCCTTTTTTTAATAATTTGGTTGTAAATTTTTTTACGAAATCCTGGGTATACATAAATGTTCACAGAAAAGAAAGGCAATGAAAAATTTAAGAAATTGCATTTTTTAAAATCTCCGTACGACCAACGGTGACCGAGAGATAGCCATTCAAAGTTGACCATTTTGAGCCATTTTTAAAATTATTTGCTCTTAAACATTTTTTCTTTGTTGAAGCCTTTTAAACTTGCTTCCGTGAACATGCCAGAGAGTCTATCTTCATTAGTTTTCTTTAGAATACCAGAGGGTGGACTCGTATGGTACATGGATGGTGGTATATGCCTACTGGCAGGCCCAGCGATAATCAGAACACTAGAGTAAGTTAGAATTGCCAACATGTTCTTGATGTTCGGGGTATTTTTAATTTGGGTCCCCCTTGTTTCGGTCCCGTGATATCAGGGGTCGAAGACAATGAAAATGCGGGCACCCTAGTTAGACAGGACTTTGACACTTTATCCCTCCTTCGCGAACCGGCTATTGAGACAACCAACAGCGACGATCGGACTCTAGTGAAATATAGAGAATGTTGGAGGTTCACAACTCCATGGTCAACTCTTAATGGGTCTTCCCATACCATCTAGTCTCTAGCCGCTAGAGCAGAGAAATGTTAAGGCGCAATATAGTCCAATAAATAGGCACTTTTTCTTTTGGGAAAAATACCGTAAGCGATTTTATTTTACCAAATGATTTTATATATTTTTATAAGCTTAAATTCAAAATGGCGTCATCCCTACCCTCTTGCTAAACTTACAGTGAAGGGAAACGCGTTTAATTCTATATCTCAGAAACTATGCATTTAACGACAAAAATCTATATTATTTTTTTTTGTAGATAAATAAGTGATTTAATTTTTTGGTTTAAACATTTTTTGTGTAAAGTCAATATCTACGGAGAAATAGTGCTTCAAACTACATATATCACTTTCTTTGCACTATATTTCGTTAATAGTTAATTCAATATGAAAAATTCCTTCGTAAAACTTATAGACCGCACGATTATCTATAATTTTTGTTATAATCATTTTTTACGTAGGGCTAATATTGCACGAGTTAGCTTTAAGTGTCGAAAAACGTAAACTCAAAAGTAGTTTTTTGCCAATATCTTTTTAATTACACGTTTTATTGCAAACCTCTGATTATAACGTTTCTTGTACGCAATTTCATTGCCCACTCTTTTTGTTTCAACTTTTTTCTGTAAAGTTAATATGTATGTGTAATAACCTAAAGAATGGTTTTTCACAAATATCTCGTCAATTATTCATTTACGACGAATAGTTACACCAACAAATTTGTTTGTTACAAAATTTTAGGCCTTTGAAAAAAATAAAAAAATTCAATTTTTCATAGTAAGCAAAAGCCAAAAAATTTGAAATTGAAATTTTTAGTTTTTTCAAAGGCCTAAAATGGGCATTTTAAATAAAGTAACGAAGTATTGCGTATGCCCACAAGAAAGTACATAAAAAACCTACAATTTAAAAAAAAATTTTACCGTACGATGATTTGGCATAAAATGGCGGCAATTTTAATATTTTTCGAAGTGCCAATTATTGCCGTAAAAATCGAAATTTTTCTTTGAAATTTCAACTTTCAATTTCAACGTATTTATAGCATCAAAATACATATTTTCTCCAATTTTTATCAAAATCCGAATATTTTCCCGTTATTTATTGCATTTTTAGTAAAATAAAACAAAATTTCATACATTTTGGAATTTTGAGGTTAGGATTCATTTTTAAAATATTTATACCGAATCAGTTCGATAGTCTATTCATTCACGAGTATTTTCCATTTTTTTTTATTTTTCTACGACCAACAGAACTGGAGAAATTAAAAAAATAGTGTAGCAATGCACTCAAAATGCATGAAATGGACATTTATACAATTTTCTCGTGCATCACAGGTAGAGAGTCCTTCCCGGGAATTCCCGCCCGAGAATTCCCGGGAAATTGAAAGAAAATATATTTCCCGTTTCCCGGGAAAAAAACGTAAATTTCCCGGGAAAAAATGTATTGTTTTAAATCACAAATTTTCTTGCAAAAATCTTGAAAACACTAACTATTTCAAGGTTTTAAATTTAAAGTAAGTAACTGTAATGTCAAAATCCTTAAAGCCTAGATAATTTTTAATAGTCATTACCACTCATTGTAGTTACATGTCATGATTGATTTTTTGTTGGGTATATTTTATTTGATGGAATAATTTAGTGTCATTCTCATTGCATTCTCTTTTGAAACGAAACATTTTTAAAAACTTATTTTTCAAATCAAAAATAAATTAATAGTCCAGTAAAATCAGTCGAAAAAAGAGGATGAAATTGCATTTTACGATATACAATTGTTTTTTTTTTGGCATTTGTTCGGGTACATCTGACAATGATAAAACCAAGTTTGGGGTCGCAGTGGCTTGGGAAAAGCCGCCATCTTGAAAAAGAGGGAGAGCTTGTTTATATTAAATAGCTCGTTTGCATGCAATTATAGCTGATAATGATCAATGGCAAAGTTGTGAAGAATAAAATTATCTAAAAAATGAGCCCTCAACGAGTTCTGTAAGTTGATTTGGCTCAAAGTAATGGCCGGTGAAAGTTCAACCATGATCGTGTGGTGAGGGTTGAATGCAGTTTTTTGCAATTAACTCGCAAAATGTTAATTTTTTTGGCATTAACAAATTTAAAGTCCTAGTAATTACCTTTAAAATGTGCCCTTAATCGTCGTTATCGCTTATCTAGTTTGCGATCAATCTAACGCCAAAGTTCGCACTGCACGTGCCTGAAATAACTGATAACGCCATTTTTTTTAATATTTCGTTAACGCTTGCTCATATTTTTGAATTAAATTTACTTGTATCTTTTCTAAATGAGTTTTTCATTTATTTTTCAACATTAATTGTTCCTCCTAATTCCCATTTCACTCCTAATTCCTACTAGGTTTCATTTTTCCCGGATTCCCGGGAATCCCGGGAAAAATGAATTTATTTTTCCCGTTTCCCGGGAATAAAAATAATCCGGGAAACGTGACTCTCTAATCACAGGACCGATTTTGAAGAAATTTCTTTTTTCGCTTAACATATGTAAAGATAAAACCCAAAAAAATCCAACTTCCAAACTACATCATAACTTCGCTTTTTTTGTTTCATTTCCCTCTACTAGAAGGCGTTGATGGAGAATGAGTTTAATTAGGTCTGGCACGTGCATGTCCTGCATTAGCGAAAAGATCTCCTTCTAACATAAAGATATAGACACTTACACTGCTATTTGCACCGAATAACCATATATGCAAAGTTGCAACTACGCGAACTGTAAGTAGATTCCAATTAAGACTATCATGCTAAAAAAACCAGGATCAGTTCTAACGAGCCATGACCATCTTTTAATGCTCTCCCTCGGTGAAGAAAATAACTACAACTTTAAAACAAATAAATTTAATTAGCCTACGACTGGAGCATTGACAAAAATTTTATTGAAAATAATAGTCTGGCTCCGTAGATTGGGGCTTTATGAGTCCGCGTGGACATCCCAGCTTCGCATTTCAGCATCTTTGCATATTCACTGAATTTTTCCCTAGAAACATATTTTACAATTTGGACGAAAATAAGACCAAATTTGGAAATTATGTTGGTTGCGGTAGAATTTACCTAAATAAAGCCATTCCCTTTATTAAAGGCTATTTTAGCCTATTAAATAGCAGGGTCTAAAAATATTTTTTTTTTCGTTGTTAATAAACAAGTGTAGCTTCTCTTAAATAATTGTAACTCTAACACTATTTTCCTTACCTTATATAACCACTTATTCACCTAGAACCCTCCTTACCAAAATTCACTTTCAAGAGCTTACCACCAAAAAGAGCTTACACTTCCGCTAAGTAGTTGTTAAGTGGTAATCGATAAATCGTGCACTAGAAAATTTCATTAATTGAAATTGGCTTAAGGAGTTGAGGGGATTTGCCGATTTGCCGCACAAACGATGCAGAAAATTATAAAGTGTGGGAAAAAGTTTGTGGCATTTTCCCGATAGATGGTGTCAACTGCAATTAAGTCATAAAATAATGATCCTAGCGACACCACTAAGCGCTAGTTTGAAAAATGACAGTTCCAGTGTTTCTTTAAGAAAGTGGTTGGACATTTTTTTGCTTTTGAAAATGAAGAAAATTAATGAAAAATTACCACAAAGAGAATAACGCTTGTGCAAAAATTTGTGCTGCTTACGGTGAAAGCACTTTATCAAAATCTGCAGGGCGGATATGGGTTGTTTGCTTTCGTTCTGGTAATTTTGATGTGAAAGATGAGGCACGCTCTTAATCACTGAAAAAGTTGATGAAATTCTTGGAAAAGTTCAGCAATATCAGCAGCTAGGCATTGACCATAAAACTCGATGTATATAGGTTCCTCATGAGTTAAGCGTAAAAACATGATCGACCGAATTGACATCGACGATACGCTGCTGAAACGCAATGAAATCGACCCATTTGTGAAACTTCTCGTAGTAGGTGATGAACAATCGGCGACATACCACAATCGGAAGAGTCAAAGATCGTGTAAAAGATTTGGTGAGCTGTCACAAGCATTTACGACGTCAAGTCGGGGAAGGAGGTGGAACCTTAAGGAAAACATCCACTATGAGATTCCTTCCAGTTGGTCAGACGATTAATTTTCAAAAGCACCGCAGTCACTACTGCTAAGCCCCTTGTACCGAACCGCTATAGTTGATATTTGTAGGTCAAACCACTTGAACAGGTTCAGCAGTCTGTCCAGTGGCTGTTCGAGCATGTTCTCGGTAAGCAATGACACCTTGCTCCTCGCTATCGCGGAGAACTCATAAAAACATGAAGCCTTCAGGTGGGGTCTTCCACCCTTCCTATCCTCCATATATGGTAATTCTGGACGCATTGTCCAGTGATCAAGGCAACGAGTGACATCCGTCCAATTGGGCCTCAGTATTCCTTGATCCCGTTAAGAGAGGAAGGAAGTACTTAGAGTTTCCCAATCCAGGCACGGACCTCCAGTGTGAAGTGTATTTCATCTAAGACCGTTTGACAAAGACCTTTTTCACCAAAGTAGTGGGTGGTCCAATAGCGGGTTCGCGGCCGCTGAAACAGGGCATCCATCTTTGCAGTGCCTTTGAAACCCAGATGGCCCGCGACCCAAACAATCATAACTTCATCTAGAATATCTAGTTCACCAAGGGCACGTTGGCAGGACCTGCAGGACCTTATCGCTCTGATTGCTGCTTGGCTTGGCTAACAAAAAAGATTATTTTTGTAGACCCTTCTTAAGTTTTTATTAGTGCATACCAGTATGGTGTACACCTCTGCTTAAAATACAGTCGCTAGGGTGCCTAGGTTTATCGCTCTACTGGGGCTTTCACTCCAGATTCCGGTGATCACACCTGTCTCAGTTTTGGAGCCATCCGTGTACCTTACTAACCCACCCTGCTGTAATTTAGGAAAAGTCCAGTATAGCCTATCTTGTATAAGCATGCATTTCGATCACATTCGCGATTCCCGCTTCCAGGATCAGACAATATTGCCAATTATAGAATGACCTCGCCCAAGACCAATACCCAAGTAGCCATTGGTTCTCACCTTCAGCACAGAATGAAAGGCGAATTTCTCTACCTAAAAGTGGATTGGTACCAAATTGAGGAAAGTCTTCAACGCGCCATCGCGTAAATCCGGGTATTCCCGGTGATGGAAAGGTAGGCCATTCTTTGAACTCTGCTTAATTTAGTTATGAAAGTTTTAAACGCTCTGTGCTACTAAAGCAGCCCTATGAAGCTTGCGCCACAAAGTCCCGAAAATAAATTTCGAAAATGCCAAAACTAGGGGCTTTTTAGGGGCTAATTTGGTGCCAAAGTTGTAAATTAGGTCCTCATAAAATAAAAAAAATATTGAAGATACAACTGTGTTTTTTTTTGTACCATTTGTCATCGTACCTGAATTGTTTATTTCAATTATATCGGTGTATGCTTTGTGGTACAGCTGACTGTATTTTTTGGAAACGATTAACGCTGTAGAATGTTTTTGAAAATACCGCAAATTTCAAGTGTCGATATCTCAAAAACGAAGCGAGATATCGAAAAAAATTATTTTACATTTTCGTCTTATTTTGGAGTGTTTTATCGAAATTCATAATTAAAATATCGGTGGCACGGAAATCCCAGCTGTGATATAACTATAAACCTTTAGGCAGTATCTACACAAGCCATCATCCATGGCATGCCAAATGTCAGCGTGACGTATTCCTCAAGTTATCTGATGTCTTGCCATGAGACATAAAGCGTCTACACAGGACATTTTGATTGACATTGCCATGGATAATGGCTAGTGTAGACACCGGGTTAGGAAATACCTCAAAAAGTCAACTTCAAGTGTCAATCTCTCGAAAACTAAACGTGATATCGAAAATATTTATTATATATTTTCGTCTTATTTTGTGGTGCTTCATCAAAATCTATCGTCAAAGCGGGACACGGACGCCGTAGAGGCCCCAATGAAAAAACAGGGGTAAGAAAATTTGGACCCAAAAATGGACCGGCAACATCCGAATTATTCATCTTTGAGCTATTCTCAACTGAAATCTATTGACGGAATGCGGTCCTCAAATTTTGTACACTCAATTTCGCCCAGCGCCTGCACTAAGAACGAAGAAAACGGGCGATTATCTTGGTGACCATGAAGGGTGACGTTAGCATCCCAGTAGGGAATTTACGAATTCACGAGATCGCAATGCAGGATATCTTGGTAGAAATTGGAAGCCTCATATTGGGATGTATGGTAAGGCAAAAAATAGCTCTTATACCTTCATATTTGAATGAATTGTGTGGCAAAAGGTGGTCGTTATGCCTTCGACCCTAGGACATCGCAATGTTAATCGAAGGGATGATTCGATCTGGAAAGTAGGCATTACGCATTCGAAGGAAAGTGTACAGAATCGACTCTGGAAGGCTTCCATTCCCTACTGGGATACTCAATAGACCGGTTTTCGTTCGATACGGAGGGCAAGCAGCATTGGACGTGGTTAGTATACTTAGTTGGGGGACCGCTTTGGTAAAACCACACTCACGCTTGGAAACGAAAAGGCAATTGCAAAAGATGAACAAAAATAAAAGCTTTTCGTCACTGAAGCTTATTCACATATCCACAGACCTTCATGAATATTCTGCCAAAAAGTTTTTTACTCGAAAAAAACTTTAGTTTTTGTTGTTGCATTGCTTCATATTTGGTTCACGTGAAGGGTGTCATTTAGCATACTCAATAGGCCTATTCCGGTTCGATTGCCATCAAGCAGCATTGGTCATGATTAGTACTCAGTTGGGGGACCGTATTGGTAAAACGACACTCGCGTATAAAAATATAAAACTTTCGACATCGGTGCAGTTATTTCTCACTTATTCAAACCGAAATTCTTAAATTTTTTGGTCTATTTTTTCCACTCGGGATCGGGTAGCAATGTTTTTTGCTCAAGGAAGCATTCCTTATGACGAGGCGCGAATGAGGTAAGGTTTTGGATGTCCTAGGTGGGCCCTCTAGGGAAATCCACACAGGGTCCAGAGGAGGCAGTGGGGCTAGCCTCATAGGGGCCCTACCTGCACCCTCCACAAAATGCTAGTCGAGCATAGCCCCATAACCCAAAGAATTGATCCAGTCGCAGAAAGTACTATTTAGACCTCGTTTACTTAGCACCTAAGCGATAGTGTAAAGGATGTATTGTCGAAGGCTACCTAGATATCCAGCAATACCGCCGAAGCAACTCCTTTGTTTAGTGCTGCCCATTCTAGCCTGAGCACATTGTGAAGGACTGTTCTCAGTGGACTTACCCGTCTGCTACACACTTCTCAACTCTACTGTAGAAAACTAGAGACATTACGCCAGGTAATTAAACAAAAAAGGCCCGAATTTAAAATATGACAGATGTTGTCTTCCATCATGACAATGCCCAACCACACATTTTTTGATGACCCGTCAAAAATTGAGAGAGCTTGGTTGAGAGTTCTGATTCATCTACCGTGTAGACCAGATATAGTCCCCTCTGACTATTACTTGTTCCGATCTCTGCATCATGCATGTCTGCAATTAAGCAAAATAATCTTCTGAAAACTACTTGATTAAGTTCTTTACCGGCATCATAACTCTACCCGAAATATAGAGTAGAGTTGCTAAAATTGAAGCTAAAAGAATGTTGGCATTTTTAAACATTTTTCTCCTCTAAAAAAATTTATAATTCTGAAAGACTATTTGCCTTGTTGACTGTTGGCCCAAGCAGAACTAAATAGAAAGAAAACATAATGTTCAAAATCATCTCCACTAGTCGTCATGAAGTTTGGTATCGATTTCAACGCAATAACGCAATAACGCAATCCATTATCATCGCCCTATTTGTCACCGAATATGGCTTGCACCTTAACTAGTTCAGCGAGGAGTCGAACCACACAAAGAAGTGGGGATAACTACACTATGAGAAGTGAAACATCACTAATGATTTATGTCATAATAATGACAGCATTAAGAGGGAAACTTTCCCGTCAATTATATGGGTGTAATTCGACGCAACCTCAATAGCCGAGAGATAATTAACGAAAGTAAATATTCCGCCGCGATTAAACCGCGATTAATGCGGGTGCCAAGATGTCGTTACCCGCCCTGTCTGCGCCCGCAGCCATGTTGCGTTCTGTGATTGCCATGTTGCAAGTAATTAAGTCTCATCATATGTGGAGAAAATTTATTTATGACTTTCGCCCCCGGGGGAGTTCTTGGGGGATGTGGAGCTATAATGTACGAACATGCTTTAAACTACATATATAAATATAACTTTCTTATACACATGTGTGTGTGTGTGCCAGCTGAAGGATATGAGCCGCACTGTATAACATCCTCAAAAACCGAGGTCAAGGACATTGCTCCCAACGGAGAGCTTCGACTGAAATGCTGTGTAGTTCCCAGCAGCTCTTTGTCGGAATAGACATATTCATAATCAGATAAAAACAAAATAAAGCATTTCGGGCTGGGGCGGGGGTGGTGGAGGAGCCATTAAGTGTCTCGCCTATGGGCTTATGAGTTTTATTTAAATATCTCGTTTATAAGGAGCTGTACACACGTAGCAGGACTAAAATTTTATGTGCTCCCATGATTACATTAAGCTGAAATAGCCTCGATTAACGGGTGTTTTAAAGCGCTTTTTTTATACTTGCCTTGTAAAGCCTTGACCTAATTTTATCCTTACAGCAATTTTCACCTTACAGAAGACGAAGTTTGCTGTAATTTTCTGTGTACACAACGAGAAATGCAGCTGCATGTAATAAATTCGAAAAAAACCACTCAGGTAAACACTGTTGTTTACTGTGTACTACCTTACAGCAAACAGCATCCACAAAGGATCCCACAATCTAGTATACTTTACTAGATTTTCTGTTTGCATTTTATACACTCTTATAACTTCGCCGTTTTTTCTTTCAGTTACACAAGTACAAGGAAAAAACCTTCCCAAGGCTTCTCTTTCGTGGCTATCGTAGACTCTGACAGAATTTGTATAATTGCGTGGGGGTGGTGTTTACTTAACAATTCCGGAAACTCTCCCGCAAGAAGATGCTGGATGTCTGTCTCTGGCTGTTGTCACTAACCTAGAGCAAAAAAATCTCCTCGAAGATGTTTTCAGCTACCAAGAAGGAAATTCTACAAAAAAAAATTTAACAGAGAAGAAGCACCATGAAAAGGACGATAATAAATAATTTACGATGTAATGTCATGTCATGTCAGGCACCGAGCGAACTTTGGATAAGAAATGACCCAAGTGAAATGCTTACCAGGACCAGGAGCAGAAGAAGTTTACAGAAAAAATAATTCCTCAATGTTATGTTAAATTCATACGCAACACTTTGATAGAAAAAGTTTTGAGTGTCTGCAGTCGAAGGATTGCATTTTGCATGTAGTAAAAAAAAGTGATGCGAAAATATGTTTGAAATTTAAAGCATTGGGGAAATATAAACAATATTTTGGTATTTTTACACGACTGCCTCAAAAAAACGAGTGTAATGTGTTTAGGTTTGTTGTGTGCATGTACGTTGCTTTCTACCACCATAACTTCTAAACGCCTGAACGGATTTAGATGACTGGGGTACCGTTAGAATCGTTTAGTGAGCCCGAGTAACATAGGCTCGGTTAATTTTTAAAAAAACAATATGGCGGCCGTCAGACCCAATTTATACGTCACACCCGATTTATTTTTTTTTTCTTCTGATCGGGTCAATATGGGTATCAAATGAAAGGTCTCATTGAGACGATTTCTGCCTAATCTATCAGCGTGTCTAAATTTAGATAGAATAAATCTTCGATAACTTTACTTTTGCATTAAAACTGTATCTCAATAGTTGTAAGTGCTATAATATTCAGCCGGTTTTTTTAAGAGAGAGGTATTGAAAGGACAAGAGGGAAATGTATGAAAAACCAATTCGGTAACAGTTGAAGGAATACCCGTGTAGAAACCCTCATTAAGTGCAAGGTTGGACATCAAGCTCTAGTCGGAAAGATAGTAGAAAGACAGAGTAGTGAAAGAACTGACTTTTTTTTATTCCACTACATTTTCATCCAATACTCGAAAAAGTGAAAATATTAAGTGGGAAATGCCACAAATGATTACAACGAACAGAGAGGTTATTTTTCTTTCTTTAAGTGAAGTATCAGGCACAAGAAGTACCACGATTTGTTACTGAGACAGTCCTCTCGCCAACGTGAAACAATGATAAATAGCATGAAGGGCAGACGCGCACTGCCTACACGTGAAGTCCTCCGCCCTTCCGATCCTCCGTAGATGATAGTTTAGGGGGCTGTGTTCGGTGACTAAGCCAACTAACATCCTGACATCCTTTCTGATGCGAAATTCTCTGGATTTCGCAAAACCAGCTGTGGACCTGATCAACTAGAGCTTCCGACTTTTCATTGCCTACGAACCCGTGATGTCTCGGGACCCACATAAGGGGGACCTAATCGAGACCACTTAGCTCATCAAGGGCACTTCGGTATTCCCAAACGGAACTCTATCGATATTATTGCTGCTTGGCTGTCTTAAGTTTCCATAGGTGAATGCCTATAGCGTACACTTCTGTTTGAAAGATAGTAGCTACTGTGTCTAATCTGAACGCTTTACAAAACCTGGTCTATCGTCCCAAAATCCCACCACCCCCACATCAAGACTCAATCTTTGATATAATAATAATAATAATAATAATTTATTCTCTAATCATTGTACAAAAGAACATAATTCTTCTAAGCGTACAATTAAAAATTAATGGGTGAAACATTAGGCAAAAATAAATTTAAAATTATAGACTTAAGAACTACAAGTTAACAATGAAAAAATAATATTAACAAAAAGAAAAAGAAAAATTAAGAAAATAAAGTAAAAATATTCAAAAAGAAATAAAGAAAAAAAAAATAAAAAAAAAATTTTTAAAACAAGCTTTTATTAGATAAACTAAAAAATAATAAATAATAAAAAAGTTTTTAAAAATTTGCGTTAATAAGATGAACTAAAAAGTATAAAATAATTTTTTTTAATCCACCTGTAATTAACTCCAACTACAAGTAAAAGCTTGTTTTTATGTCGGTACACGCGCCAATTTGGCCGTTCGAATAGAATGCGATACAAAAACAATGTGTATTATTATTAAGGAATGAGGGGGAACACCTATGGTGAACATTGCGTCCAAGTTAGGCCTATTGTGAATCGTTTTAACTCATTTGTTACCAGTTTTAAATGGAGAAATTCAATAGAAAACTAGAGACAGATGACTTGAAACGACTTCTGTGCTGCCACCCCAGCCATTGTACTTCCTCGAAATTTAAGAATAAGTCATAAAAAGCAGATAATAGCAGATGCATAAATACCCTCAACTGTCGCTTATAGAGATACAAACAATTTAGTCTCAGTTATGGAGCTCCACGAGAGAAAAACGACTTTCTCTTATAGATTTTTCTGTTTCTCACTTATAGAGGTTTTAGAGGGTTAAAATGACGGGACCAATTACTCTCACCTGTAGAGTTTTCTTGCTTAGCCAGTTCTCATTCGCCCAAGTTTGACGGTATATTTTTTTTTTAATTTTTATTTTTCAATTTTGTTCTTTAATTTTTTTTAATCTTTTCATTTTAAGCTTTGTTTTTCACTAGATATGACGACACAATTGTATTTTACTTATTATAACCCTTCATTTGATGCCCATATAAAGGAGTTGTACAGAAACAGGTAATGCTCCATTTTGTGGTGGCGGCATAATTAGATTTAAAAGCTTACTGTATTCTACTCGTCATTCTGTTTCATTTGATACCCATGTCGGGGGGTTGTAAAGAAAAAGGTAATCCGCTATTTTCTGGTGGCCGTCATATTGGACTTAAAATGACGTCACATAGCTTACTGTACTCTATTCGTCATAGTCTTTCATTTGATACCCTTGGCGGGGGGAGGGGGTTATAAAGAAAAAGGTAATCCGCCTTTATGTGGTGGCCGCCATATTGGATTTAAGATGACGTCACATAGCTTACTGTATTCTACACGTCATTCTCTTTCATTTGATACCCATGTCGGCGGTTGTAAAGAAAAATGTAACCCGCCATTTTGAGTTAGCCATATATTGGGCGCTTTCAAAAATTCAGTCGATTGCAGCAGTCAGAGCAGTAAAATGCAAACGAATACAAATGCTTGCTCTGATTGCTTACAAATTTTAACTTCAGTTGAATATTTGAACAGTTGACTGCTCCGACTGCTGCAATCGGCTGAATTTTTGAAAGCGCCCATTGTATTTAAAATGACGTCACATAGCTTGTTGTATTCTACTCGTCATACTCTTTCCAGTTCCCGCAATTCGTGCTGTGGTGCCCAAATTTGAGCGATGTGGGAATGTTGGAGCCGTGAGATTTTCGAGGAGACCTAGTTCTGGACGATCTCTTTTGATGGAAGTGTTGCAGCTAGTCCTGAAACGTCACGACGATGTTCAAAACAGTTGGCTATATGACGTGGTTTGATTCATCGGATTTTGAAGAAATATCTGCAGCTATACCCTACAAAATTCACTTGGTTCAACAGCCCCTGCTTCAGACTTTTTCTGTGGGTCTACCTGAAGGAATAGGTCTACACCAACAAAACACGGACTTTAGAAGAGCTGAAAGACAACATTCGAGCTGTCAAGAGCCGATGTGTGCATAAAATCGAATGGTGAATACTTAACCGATATCATTTACCACATCTAATGTGTCTTCTAGGAATAATAAACTTTTTTAATTTTTTTTTTCAAAATGTTATACAACACCATACCGAAATAAGGACACGTTTCACGAATTGTTTCATATTTTTTTACGTAGCTTTCGAACAACCGAACAACTTTTCTGACTGCCCATGATAAATCTGCCCAAGCACTTCTTTTCCATTATACTCTCACCACTTGCACCACATCTGCTGGAGCTTTCTTCTAGACCTTAACTGCATCTCCTTCCATATTCCGAGTCACATTTATCATTCAAAATTTATTCAATAAATCCTTAACACAAACCCTGAAATTGTTTTTCAAGAAATATTAAAAAGTTTGTAATGAATGTTAAGTACTCGAACCTCATGCAGAATGGCCAGATTTTGGCACCCAAACTCCATCCTGCATAACTTGCATCTGGTGCCAATCTATGTAAGAATAACAGAATTACAGTTGAGCATGCAAAAACCCAAATCTCATATTCTGCGTTATTAGTTCTTAGCCCCGCCATTACCAGTAACACTTTCGGCCTTAGCAGTGCCATCACGTACAGAGCCTCTCGTCCCGCAACTACGGGCCATGCTTTCTCCTCTCGGTTTCTATTCTTTGGATAAATAATGCTTTGGGGTCGCATAACACATTTTCTTTATATCCTTTATGCTCTTTACAGAAATCACAGGATATGCCTGTAATGAAATTTATTTGGTTACTCCCACATCTCGGAGCAGAAAGGATAAATAATGTACTTTGCCGTAATGTAGTGTAGCTAGTAGCAGCAAGCAAGGTGTTCGGTGTGGGTAAGTGGAGATAGTTTTGTTTTTTGTCTGGATAAAATGTTAGACATAGAAGGACACAACAAGGAGCGATGAAACTGGGTTAGAAGCACCGCCTGCAACGACCGACAATGTTTTTCATGGAATTTATAAACATCACACTTACAATGCAAATTACATCATCAAAGTTTCATAAACACGATTAACCACTAACATACATAAAATCGCTTCTTCATGGCTTATGATCAGGGGAGCTCGCTGCAACTGCACTGTGATGGGGAGTTACAGCATGCACTGCACATGAGGCAGAGTCTAGGCAAAAATGTGTCTTTGGAGATTGAAAAACTTTCTCCAACAATTCTCATGAAAACTGCATTTGAGTCCTTCTGTATATCTACGCTAATAGTTCCCGACTGATGGGAGCTAAGAACGGGAGATAACTCTGCAGTGATATGGGCGACTTGGGAAATCATACCTGCTGCGACTTCACTCAAGAGGTAAATGGTCGCTCTATTCGTGAAGGACGACTGTGAGAAAGCGCTAGAGCGAAAAAGTGTCAACTCAACTCAGTTCTTTTCCTTTCTACTTTTGGATAAACTAAATTCACCAGTCCCGGCTTCTAGGCTGTCCTGGCTGCTCCGTCTGTCCTGTCCTGTCTTATTATTTAATGGAAATCTCTTGTCAGCCTGATGTTATTACTCAGCGAAAATACTTCAGGTGTACTCACTCACATACACACACAAAAAACCGCAACCGTTCTTGTGCCTATTACCCGCCGACTCACACACAACACTTTTAAGTCCTAAAATCCACGATGGCGAAAATTTTTATACTCTTTCACATTCAAATTTGATTTAGACACGAGCACACTTTTCGTCCTTTTTTTATATTTGTTGTTTTGTTGTGTTTGCTGTGGTAGTAGTAGTAGAGTGTAAAAGTAGATTTTCTTTTTAAAATAAAATCAACCAAAAAAAAGGCTGAAACTGAACTGTCAGGACGAAAATGGATGGATGGATGTGAGGCTGGAAAAGTTCGATTTTCTTTCAATCAAAAAATCCCCGACAACGTTCTCTATGTATAAATTGAAGGAGGAAGGACTTACACGGTTACACGAGAGAGCACCAGCCGCCAATATCGCAAAAGCAAAATTGCAAGATTTGATTTAGTTGTCATCAAATTTTTTGAATACTTTATTGATCAATAATTTATGTGGCATATACTCGCGCAGGAGACACAGTGTGGTGTGGGCACAAAAAGGATATGATTTATAAGATTTATATATGAATATTGTATTTAGGATATTCGGAGAAGTTTTAGGATTACAAAAAAAAATCGATTTCAATTTTGTTTTTTCGAGTCGACAATTGAATAAGAAAAGCATTTGTGGATAGACAAATTCAATAATATCGAATTTAAGGGATGTATTGAAGCTGAATTTGTACCAAAGACTTTTTTGTATGTGGAAAGACCAAGGTTACGGATCGTCATTTGTATTACAAGTCTGCTATGTCGTTTACAGGTCTAATAGTAAACTTTATTTGAAGGGTAGAAGTTAATTGGGTATGTTACGGGGGTTCTTGTAGGTGCTAAAGGAGAATGAACCTTACGTTTGAACTCTGGGATTTTGTACGAGTTGGTAGAAGGTTCCACGAGAAGAGCCAAGTGGGCTGGTCTTGTATTTTGAAAAAAAATACTGTCGTGTAATAGGGAAAATTTTTTGTCAAAGCTGCTACATTTCAGAATTGGTTCCATGAATCGATTTAGGCCCAAACAAACATTTTCGATGAGTTTGAAAGCGCGGGTTTTGCACATTTTCAAGCCACGCTATATAATCAATAAATAGGTCGAAAAAAAGGCCTTCGTAATGCGAAAAATACCGCACGCGATGTTTTTTTACCAAATGATTTTATATATTTTTATAAACTTAAATCCAAAATGGCGTAATCCCCACCCTCTTGATAAACTTACAGTGAAGGAAAACGCGTTTAATTCTATATCTCAAAAACTAGGCATTTTACAACAAAAATGTATATTATCTTTTTTGTAGATAAATAAGTGATTTAACTTTCTTGTTTGGAACTTTTTTGTGTAAAGTCAATATCTACGGAGAAATAGTGCTTCAAACTTCACATATCACTTTCTTTGCACTATATTTCGTTAATGGTTAATTCTACATGAAGAAATACTTCGTGAGACTTATAGAACACACGATTATCTATAATTTTTGTTATTATCATTTTTTAAGTAGAGCTAATATTGCACCAGTTATGGCGCTTTAAGCGTCGAAAAACGTAGATTCAAAAGTATTGTTTTGCCCATATACAGGGTGTAGGCCGCTAAGTTTGCAAAGCGGCCGGCTGTGGATAGGTTTTGGATAGACGAACAAAAAATCGTATGGAAGGGGGCGGTAAATCGTAACGGTTTAGCAGCTAGGGCGTTTTGAAGTTTTTATGGTAGAGGTTTTCATATCACCCTGTATTTTTGTAACCCTATGAGCTATTTTCATGAATAAGGTATCAGTGTACGCAGAATACTCTCAGCTATCTAAAACTGTAAAAGTCAAGGTACTACCCTACCAACTTCCAGAGCAATGAGTTATCAAAATCAAAATTTCGTTTTTTTTAACTAAAATTTCAACTAAAACCACCTTTTTCTCCAAAAAATACGTAGTTAACTAATTTTGTTTTTCGAAAAATTAGAAAGCTTGGACAATTTTCATCGGAACGGAGCGGATGCATTGTCATTGGCCGTTAACAGACAACGATAAGCACGTGCAAAGGTGATATAGAGTTTAATTTCGACACCACCCAATACTACCTTGATTGAACGCCCAAAAATAAAATACTCAATCCAGTTCTTTAGAAAAAAGTTAATATGCTTAGAGGTTCGTTGGAAGAATAGGATTCCATGAATCAAATGCCTTGAAGATATCAATAGCAACCAGAAAAGAAAAACAACCCAGAAAAGCGATGAATTCTTTGGTTGAGGTGCTCTATCGGATACAAAACAAGGTTCGCCAGTTGCTCTTTTTGGTCTGGAGCAGCGGTGCTTGTCATGCAGCATTTGGTTGGATACAACATATTTCATAAGCTAAAAGTATGTGTATTCAAATGTGACATAATTGTTTCCTGATCGCACCAACACAAAAGGCAAAAGTTAGGCTAATTTCAGCTTTCTTTACGTTGCCGCGTCCGGCATAGCTTCAAATGCCCAAACAAAAGCACGCGAAAGAAACACATGCAAACGTCGCACGCACCGCGCGCACGCATGTATATATTTGCAGCCAAAAGTTTTTTATTGATTATTGTCTGCATGATTTTGGAGAATATACAAGTAATTGCTATTTGGCGGTAGTTAGGACACTTTTTGGGTTCACCTATTTACGGTAATGGCTGAACGTGGACAAAATTTCAAGAAACTGAGTTTTATGAATCAATTTCTCCTAGAATCCCGAACTCTTGTCAAAGAATGGACCAAGTGGGCGTGTTCAATACTGAAAAATCGACTGCTAACTAACTTTTGCGTTGCATGCAGTCTGTTCACGCAACAATATATCAGGTCGCATTTGAATACACACACTTCTGTACTATCTATCATTGAATGAAACGCATCTTCTTCAGCTCCTTTAATCCCTCGTGGAACATAGGGAGGAAAAAGTTGCCCTTCGGCGGATTATATTTTGTGCGACTGCTCTTAGCTGGATCCAGGATCTCCCAATTGTTGGGGCCTGTGCGGCATCTGTTGATGAAAACTTGAAGACCCCTAATGATGAATTGGGTGACTCACATTCCATGTTTCGCAACCATACAAAAGAACTACCTTAACGCTGGGGTTAAACAGCCGCAATTTAGTTTGAGCTGAGATATCCGTTGATGTCCATATGCGAGTCAGGCATGAATATGCGTTTCTTGCTGAACTGACGTATTCGCTATTTTCGGTAGTGCGCATGCACGCTTGTATCTATTTCCAGCTTTACTACCTAAACGTCTGCGAATACTTCGTCCTCCATTTGCTGTTTTTCTGAATTCATACTTTGTAGGATTTTTTGAATATCATGCATGCTACAAAGTTGTCATGCGTTTTTTGATCAGGCCTGGAAAGACATTTTTATTATCTTGAAAATGATAAAAAATTTTGGTCAGGTTATTTGCTGTTTTAAATTCAGAACACTAAAATAAAATGGGTTCCGTTATCCAGAAACTCCTCTATTAACACCTCTTTAGGATCTTGAATACCTCTCCTCAACACCTCTATAACATTGAATTTTTTGTGATCATTCCACACATTCTCAATTGTATTAAGGTCAGATCTCCATGCTGACCAATCCATACCTCGAATTCGAGATTGGGAAATATGTGATGTCACACTGTTATACAAGATGTTGACCAGACCTGCTTTACCAGCACCGTTCCCTATCCTATCGATGAAGTCAGGATCAATTCGTGCTTCAATGAAAACTCCATTTCAGACCACGCACAATCGAACACCGTAGCAAACGAGTTCTTCAATCCAGCCCTGAGTAAACTCTCTAGTCAGCATGCTTTCGCCAAAATTGAAGGCGTAACCGGTGATGATCTGGTGAAAGCTTAGGAACAGTTACAGCCCTGTGGAGTATTAGGTTTTTCTTCTGGAGTCTTCACGGCACTATCCGTTTTCCAACATCTACTCTTCAAACTTCAAGAAGCTCCCATGGTGATGGCACTGTAATTTAGCGATCAGTTTGCTTTGATAAAAACCGGGATCAGCTCAGAATGTCGAATAAAGTCAGCACAGAATTCCGAATAAAGTCTTAATATCTAAATATCTCCGAAGTGTAAGTTATATTATTATATAAAAATCATAAAAGTAATTATAGCAGTTGAAAACAATATTCAAAAAAATGAATGCTGAAACTTACTTAGTTCGGTTAAAATAGTTTCAAACATTTAGCTAAATTTTGTTTACATCTCAAATCCTGTCGTTCGATATTTTTTCGGCTATATTGATCGAACTCTCAAAAATCTTGAGACGAAAACTATTTTGTACTTTTATTTCTCAAAATTAATTTCATCCTCACAAAAATAGTCGTAGTCAAAAAAAAAGTAGTTCGAGATAAGGTAAACACTTTTGACATCAATAAAATCAGATTGAAGTTTCATATTCATTTTCTCCATATTAAGAAGAACTTTTTCACAAAAAAAAATACTTCCTAGACGTGTCCCCATACCTTTTACAAATACACACCCAAAAGCTAACAAAACAATGATTTCCCTCTAAAAAAAATTCCTCCGAAATTAATTCCAGGAAAAGAAATCACCTTTTCCCATTGATCCACAGGTTGTCGTCTCATGCGAGCAATCCTTGTCAGGGTGTGTCGTCTATAATCTGGCTAAATCAAAAAGCACTTTTAGGATGAGCCCATTCTATTAATGTACAAATAAAAAGTGGGTCTACAAACTTGACATCAAATTGGCATTTACGTAGCCACTTTTCGAGGAAGTGCTGTGTCCCTTAAGGGGAATAACTTACTTATCAAAGTTTGTCGACTTGACACGACGACGGTAGCAATGGAGATTTATTGCCTTTTTTTGACAATTAGTGTACCAAAATCAACAAATATAATTTTGATATTGTCATTGTTGAATTGAGATTTCTTGCCCTGGTGGTGGGTATTTAAATAACTCTTTCACAAGGTAAAGGCGTGTGACCAAACTGCCAAATGCCTCATTTGTAGGGAAATAGAGGGCAGGGATAGTGGGCACGTGACTGGAAGAAGGAGATGTCCGGCGTTCAAGGAGGCGTTAAAAAGTAGAAGAAGATCAAGTTCTTACAGATTAACCTTAACCACAGTCAAGCGGCACAAGATCTGCTGGCACAGACAGTCCATGAGGAAAAAATTGACGTCGCAATCGTCTGCGAGCAGTATAGAAACCAGCACAGCGGCGTCTGGATAGCGGATAGCAGCGGCACGTCAGCGATATGGACGTGCGGGAGCCGAGTCATGGAAGACACCATGAAAAGCTCAGAGAATGGCTTCATGCGGGCAAAAGTAAGCGGAATACACGTCTATAGCTGGTATGCGGCGCCAAGTCTGACACTAGATGATTACGAGTCGATCTTGGAAAGGTTAGCCGCCGACGCGAGTCGCCATTGCCCAAAAATAATAGCGGGCGATTTCACTGCTTGGGCTGTCGAAGGGGGCAGCCGACAAATGAATGCAAGAGGGCGTATACTCCTTGAAGTATTCTCGCAATTGAACGTGGTGTTAGTCAACACCGGTGGCGAAAACACCTTCCAAAGAGGAGGGAAACATCTGTAATCGACATCACGTACGGGAGCGATTCGGTGGCGAAGGACCTGCAGTGGCGGATGAGCGATGTGTATACGCACAGCGACCGCCATGCCATCATTTTCGAGGTGGGTCAGGGTATAGGAGCGAGGAACCCTAGATACGGAACGGCTAAAAAACTCGACGCAGAGGTGTTCGAAGAAGTATTCCTGCATGATGCGAGGTCGGCAGGAGGTGCCAGGGAATAAGCAGAGTAAATAGAAAACTCGGTGAAACAGGCATGTGACGCGTCCATGCCGCCGCGCGCAGGCAACCGTCGACATCCACCAAACTTCTGGTGGAACACCGAGATCGACGAATGGCGAAGGGCCTGCCTGAAAGCGAGAAGGAGAACTCAGAGAAATCGGAACCGTCCGGATTTCGATGAGCTCCTTGAGGGATGCGTACCGTTGTGCCCGGTATGCCCAGCGATGGAAAAAGACGAGGAGCACGTTTTCTTTACCTGATCGAGATTCGCCGAAGAAAGGGCAGAATTAGAACAAATTGCCGAGGCGCCATTAACGCCGGAAAACATCCTTGGCCACATGATGAGGTCCGAGGAAATGTGGAGGAAAGTGGAAACAACGCTGAAGGCCATGCACAGAAAGTTAAGGCTAGAAGAAGCCGAGAGAAATAGAGAAAGGCGAAGAAATGACACGAGCAGTAGCAGCTAAATAAAGCTGAACGGCCCCCGTGATATAATGCTTATTAGCCAGTCCCGCGGGGGAGGACCACGTCGAGGAGGCATTTTAGTCCCATGTGTATGCATATGAGCATGTATTTTTATGTGCGAATGTGTGTATGGGTGTTTGTGTGCGTAGACATAACCGTCATGCGGGATCGGCCAGGAATGGGCGCATGAGTCGTGGCGGTAGCGCAAGCTTTTTACCTCCTAAAAAAAGGCATCAGTTAAAGAAAGCCGGACATTAAAACAGCCCGATTATGACTACATCGTCCACTTATCACATGAAGCCTTAGAGAGAATGTGAAAAAGATGATGGGGAGTCATCGGATAACCCGTAGCTTGATTGATTTGTGCCATCAAGTTCATTCGCCATTACCACTTTACGCTAATTATTACTTTAGAAGATTTTGTGTTTGCTCTCGACTAATCTGGCTTAGAAATAATTATAACTGTCAGGATCACGTTTGCAAATCCATTTTTGGCAATTATTGAAAGTTTTGTTCTATCTATAAAAGCTTAATCAGTATTTTTCATAAAATTGTTGGCATCGGTGGGATTTATGTTATACTTAACTAGGATGTTACGAAGTTAATTTGTGGAGTGACAAAAACACGTTTTCAAATCCATTTTTGTCAATTATTGAAAGTTTTGTTCTATCTATAAAAGCTTAATCAGTATTTTTCATAAAATTGGTGGCATCGGTGGGATTTATGTTATACTTAACTAGGATGTTACGAAGTTAATTTGTGGAGTGACAAAAACACGTTTGCAAATCCATTTTTGTCAATTATTGAAAGTTTCGTTCTATCCATAAAAGCTTAATCAGTATTTTTCATAAAATTGGTGGCAGCGGTGGGATTTATGTTATACTTAACTAGGATGTTACGAAGTTAATTTGTGGAGTGACAAAAACACGTTTTCAAATCCATTTTTGTCAATTATTGAAAGTTTTGTTCTATCCATAAAAGCTTAATCAGTATTTTTCATAAAATTGGTGGCAGCGGTGGGATTTATGTTATACTTAACTAGAATGTTACGAAGTTAATTTGTGGAGTGACAAAAACACGTTTGCAAATCCATTTTTGTCAATTATTGAAAGTTTTGTTCTATCCATAAAAGCTTAATCAGTATTTTTCATAAAATTGGTGGCATCGGTGGGATTTATGTTATACTTAACTAGGATGTTACGAAGTTAACTTGTGGAGTGACAAAAACACGTTTTCAAATCCATTTTTGTCAATTATTGAAAGTTTTGTTCTATCCATAAAAGCTTAATCAGTATTTTTCATAAAATTGGTGGCAGCGGTGGGATTTATGTTATACTTAACTAGGATGTTACGAAGTTAATTTGTGGAGTGACAAAAACACGTTTGCAAATCCATTTTTGTCAATTATTGAAAGTTTCGTTCTATCCATAAAAGCTTAATCAGTATTTTTCATAAAATTGGTGGCAGCGGTGGGATTTATGTTATACTTAACTAGGATGTTACGAAGTTAATTTGTGGAGTGACAAAAACACGTTTTCAAATCCATTTTTGTCAATTATTGAAAATTTTGTTCTATCCATAAAAGCTTAATCAGTATTTTTCATAAAATTGGTGGCAGCGGTGGGATTTATGTTATACTTAACTAGAATGTTACGAAGTTAATTTGTGGAGTGACAAAAACACGTTTTCAAATCCATTTTTGTCAATTATTGAAAATTTTGTTCTATCCATAAAAGCTTAATCAGTATTTTTCATAAAATTGGTGGCAGCGGTGGGATTTATGTTATACTTAACTAGGATGTTACGAAGTTAATTTGTGGAGTGACAAAAACACGTTTTCAAATCCATTTTTGTCAATTATTGAAAATTTTGTTCTATCCATAAAAGCTTAATCAGTATTTTTCATAAAATTGGTGGCAGCGGTGGGATTTATGTTATACTTAACTAGAATGTTACGAAGTTAACTTGTGGAGTGACAAAAACACGTTTTCAAATCCATTTTTGTCAATTATTGAAAGTTTTGTTCTATCCATAAAAGCTTAATCAGTATTTTTCATAAAATTGGTGGCATCGGTGGGATTTATGTTATACTTAACTAGGATGTTACGAAGTTAATTTGTGGAGTGACAAAAACACGTTTGCAAATCCATTTTTGTCAATTATTGAAAGTTTCGTTCTATCCATAAAAGCTTAATCAGTATTTTTCATAAAATTGGTGGCAGCGGTGGGATTTATGTTATACTTAACTAGGATGTTACGAAGTTAATTTGTGGAGTGACAAAAACACGTTTTCAAATCCATTTTTGTCAATTATTGAAAATTTTGTTCTATCCATAAAAGCTTAATCAGTATTTTTCATAAAATTGGTGGCAGCGGTGGGATTTATGTTATACTTAACTAGAATGTTACGAAGTTAATTTGTGGAGTGACAAAAACACGTTTGCAAATCCATTTTTGTCAATTATTGAAAGTTTTGTTCTATCCATAAAAGCTTAATCAGTATTTTTCATAAAATTGGTGGCATCGGTGGGATTTATGTTATACTTAACTAGGATGTTACGAAGTTAACTTGTGGAGTGACAAAAACACGTTTTCAAATCCATTTTTGTCAATTATTGAAAGTTTTGTTCTATCCATAAAAGCTTAATCAGTATTTTTCATAAAATTGGTGGCAGCGGTGGGATTTATGTTATACTTAACTAGGATGTTACGAAGTTAATTTGTGGAGTGACAAAAACACGTTTGCAAATCCATTTTTGTCAATTATTGAAAGTTTTGTTCTATCCACAAAAGCTTAATCAGTATTTTTCATAAAATTGGTGGCAGCGGTGGGATTTATGTTATACTTAACTAGGATGTTACGAAGTTAATTTGTGGAGTGACAAAAACACGTTTGCAAATCCATTTTTGTCAATTATTGAAAGTTTTGTTCTATCCACAAAAGCTTAATCAGTATTTTTCATAAAATTGGTGGCAGCGGTGGGATTTATGTTATACTTAACTATTATGTTACGAAGTTAATTTGTGGAGTGACAAAAACACGTTTGCAAATCCATTTTTGTCAATTATTGAAAGTTTTGTTCTATCCACAAAAGCTTAATCAGTATTTTTCATAAAATTGGTGGCAGCGGTGGGATTTATGTTATACTTAACTAGGATGTTACGAAGTTAATTTGTGGAGTGACCAAAACGGTTAAAAAATATTTGAAAGGAAAAGCAAAGGTAAGAATATCGCAAAGACAAAGCAAAGGGACTCTTTAGAAAGAAAAATAACAGACTGGGTTTAGAGAAGAGTCAAAAGTGAAAAAAGTTTAGGTTGTTAGACTTGAGGTCGTTGTTAGCCTGGAGTCTAACCAGTACGTTCATTTTTTACGCGTCACACGCACGTTGGCTCTTTCACTTGGGCTAGAATTAAATTGCATTGCTCGGGGGTTACGACATGGACATGATGAATCGGACTACGGAGATGTGGTGGTAAGTTCAGTAGACGTTATTCAGTTTTTACAATCCTTTAACCCTAGATTCTCCGGGATCCTGAGGTCTGATATCAGCCTGCAACCCCCGTGCTTCCACACAGATGGGATATAACTCATTACGAAGGAAGTCCTAAAAATTTTATAGAGTACTCTCCTCTTGCAGCAGAGTACACAGCCTTAGAACTTGGAGTACAATCTCGTACGTAACTTGATATCTTCTGCTGAAGTTCAATTGGCGAAAAATATTCATGATATTTTCCGTTTCCTTATTTTTTATTCTAAGTTTAACGTTTGGTCCTTTAACACGAATTTCTAATGGCATTTTAAATACCCGATTTCTAATCTATTGTGCTTGTTATCTCAGCGGTGCCACATGTCGAAGAGGGGTTGAAATTGTCTCTGTTTTCTACTTTTTTGGTAATTTATATGGCATACGGTAATTTATATGGCATAGTTAACTTGCACAAAACAGTAAATAATGCTGCTTAAGTAGCTAAAATTGATTCCCCTGCTAATATCAGGTGCTCCGAAATATTCCTGCACTAATGAGCCTTCCCATATTCATACCAATCGAATTATTATTGCGGCAGTCCCTAGGCTAATTAGTGGACTACAAATCAGGCCGCCACTAATCTCCCCTAATGGACAATTAATTTTTGTTTCTTTCTCTCTCTCTCTCTACGAATCAAGGTCATCGTTTTGAGCTTTAAAGAAACCGAAGAATAAAGATTCCCCGAACACAATTTGTACCCGAGGATGTGGGGACGTAATTAGTTCGCAATCTTGGCTCTCCCTGTGATGCTCAATTAATTACGTTCGGGGAGCTGCCACCCAGTCTCTACTTAGGCTGTTTAAATATTTTACTAAACCATAAAATAATAATAAATGATATCCTTAGGTATCCGACGGGAAAATTTTCGGGTGAGGCCTTTCCTGGGTTGTATATCCGTGGCATATAACTTTACAAGAAAGAAAAGAGCGATCCTTCTACCCCTATGGGAGCGTTTTCTTCGAGCACGATACGCACAGCTACTGAAATTTTCAAAGAGTTCAGATTTAATGATCCTGATTTTGCTCCTTCAAGTGGTTTTATCGAAAATTACATTTGAGAAATCTGCCGTTTACTTAAAACAATAGCGAAAATGCCTGAACGTACGTGTTTTGTACCTTTGCGTGTTAAGAGGTTGTAATCAAAAATCGATATCCTTTATCTCGTCCCTTTTTACTCGCATACTTAATGCAGATTATTCAGTGAAAAGTTTTTTTATTTTTTAATTTTTTATTTGAAATATTCTTACTAGAATTATTTTTTTTTCCTTTCTCTACAAAATATAAAAGGATTATATTCCTTACAGCGTATCCTTTTTATGGCTAGGAGCATTTACTATAGAAACAACTACAGCAAAAGAGTTCTTTGCACACACAACTCGCTGGCAAACAGTTTCATATTGAAATTTCAGAAACTTTTTAACAGGATCTTCTCACATGTGTGGCTGCGGAATATGGAATGAGGTCCTTACGGCTAACTTTCTGCAGTGGCTTGGAAGATGTTTTCTGTGTACTTTTAAGATAAGTCGGGAAGAAACTTTTATCCCTGCAGCTTTGTATTCTTAGAGAAGGTAAAATACTTGGTGGATTTGTGATTTGTATATTTAACTTGAAAAAATAAACTTTTTCTGAGTGTTTTTATAGTTTTAAGAATTTTTTTTGCTATTTTATTTCCTTTACTTAAAACTAAAAACTTTTGGTTTGCGGAAAATTTGTATTTGTGTGGTAGTTTTGAGACTAAAAAACTGGAAGGATACTATTAGTAAAATATTTTATTTATAAGTTTCTATCATAAATAATAAATTTAAAAAAATGTGGAATCCGAGGAGAAACGAGTCTGTATGGAGTTTATTCAGGAGTTCATTAACAAACTATCATGAAGAGAAAACTTTAATATTACATTTTGCAAAAGAATGTGAAAAATGTTCTTGTTTGAAGATTTGTTTTTATTTTCGTAGAAATATAGTTTAAATGTTAAATAAAATTCTTTTATTATCCGAAGACAAAATATTAAAAATTAGCTCTGCCTCCCATTACATTAAGCCACAAATTTACACCTGCCTCGGCCGGACGTTTGCTGTTTCGAATTATTTTTAAAACGGTACGAATAATAAAGAGGAGCACCAGATATGATGAAAATTGGAGCTAGAAACACGTGATAATACCCACAAAAAAAACAAACTCGATTAAATTTGCTCAACTTCTAGAAAATCTAGAATAAAGAAGAAAAACCGGGCGTCGACCTTATAACCGGAGAATTTCTAAAAGAATTTTTCAACTAGATCACAAGGCTATTTTTCTTGCTTTAATTTCCGCAGTCGTCGATGACATCGTCATAGTCTATATTTGTGCCACCTCTCGTTCAATTAATAATATCATGCAATCATTCAAACGTGACCCATACATGATTTTAGATAATTTTACATCGTTTTTAATTTACTGAAACCGCGTTCACCAGTGCAATAGTGCCTGTGGATACGAAAAACAACTGCAATGTCGAAAATCTTTATATTTTTGTTCACCTTGTTCAATTGACTTTTCGTCCTTCCGAACGCGAGTGTCGACAGCGGTTTTACCAAGCGGTCCCCCAACTCATTACCAACCGCGTTCAATATGCTGCTTGACCACCGCATCGAACGAGAACCGGTCTATGTTTGCCGTTCTCTTCAATTCCTTAAGGCCCTCGTACCGTTTCGAAAAAAAAATTTTCGAAATTTTTTTTTTCATAAATGTCTTCATTTAGTCCTCAAGAATGGTTTTTTTTTCTTTTTCCTTTTACTTGTTATTAGTTATAGTAAATATTAACAAGATAATTTTATAACTTTTTAATTTTTATATAAGAAAAAACTTATTTCGAAACTTTAAACTCATTTAACTCGAAACATGATTTTTGAAATTGGCGGGCGTGATAACTCAAAATATAATCGCCGAATTTACCCTATATTTTTTGTTTGGGTTTTTCTAACTATTTTTTAGGGAACATTGAGCCATTTTGCTGATAAAGTGTCTGAAAAAAAATTTACATCTTTCTTTAGGCTGAAAAATGTAGACTTTTTTCGGACTTTAACTTTAACTATCTGCCATTTTCTTAGAAAAAAATATTTTTTAAAAAACAACTCGTCATTAACAAATTTCAAGTGTCTTATTTACAGTGATTTTTTTGTTGTTTTTTTAGTTGCTTCAAAGTCGAGATTTCACGCACGCCAATTTTTCCATATTTTTTGCAGTATTCCAGCATTTTATATGGGAGGCGGAAATGATGCAATAAAAAAAATAAAAAAAAAATTTATTGTACAATTTATTAATCATCTAAACAAACAAAAAAAAATTTATCTCAATATCCGTTACCGTTTCTCATAATCCTTCTTTAAAAATCACCTAAAATACTCGCTCCGAGGCGGTACGAGGGCCTTAAAGGATCAATGGGAGCGTATGAACAGCGAACTTTTCCCTCTGGGATAGCTTCTGGATTGATTGTGCCAAAAGAAAGATGAGAGCTAAACACAAGGCCTGTTCCATTCTATACGTTGCACTATGTAACGTTAGGTTCATCTGCGAATAAAGAACCGACCATTCGGTATATATTTAATGCCCTGAATGAACTTATTCTTACGTTACCACCAATTTTTTTTTTGTCAATGATTTTTTGGAATTTCAAAATCCTTAAAGGGCCCCCAAACATATTTTAGCCCCAGGCTCCGCAAGGTGATGTGGCGGGCCTGCCTATGTTGCTCCCATTACCATTCCATCCCATTAAAAGCCGTGTGCAATCAAACTTTTAACCAAAATTCATACAAGTTCTTTTCAGAAAAAATGAGCTTAGCTTTTTTTGTAAATAGTCTCCTTCTAGATTCTCAAATACGTATACCCGACTTCACTCAATGCTCGACTGTCTTCCTTAGCTCATTAGCTCGAAGGATAGATGAAAGATTGAATAGGTTATCCTTGGCGGGATATCCTTGATGCAAATATAGGGAATAGCATACAATTTTGAAAAGGCTGTTATATTTCTGCAGCAGCTTAAAGAATCTGTGAAGGAACAGGGATCAAGCCACCTGAAGTTAGTTTTTGAAGCACCAATCCAGATAAACTAATATTCGAGGCTGATGATAGATTTACAGAGTTCCTCAACTTAATATACTAAAGAAGACTCATTCGGGGAACGACTGCACACTCTATACCCGACTTCCTTATCTTTAATTGCAATTACTGATAGCAACAGAGTTCGCGTTGGCACCACTGAAACACAAATCCCAGTCAGTGGCTTTCAAGAAGCAAACAAGCCCCTGCCAGTTAGCATTCGCATCGAAAAGTGTTAGACAACTCTTTTCGTATCTGTGTTATTTGGGCTTGACACCGAAACCTGAGTCCTAGCTTCTCTGAGTGTAAAGCTATATTGAGTTTAAGTTTCCACTGACACGGAAAATAGTCTCTGAACGTGTAGAAATATACATATACCTGCTGTTATTATATCAAGAGTCAGACTTCATTTCAATCTGACTTTCAGTTTCTGAGTTATTGGGGCATGCGACACTTGTCGAGCTTACTGCAGTCGTTGAACGAGTTTTAGGGCAAAGGGTGAAGAGGCGCTTAGAGGGGAAATCAACGCTTCTGGATTCTATTTCTCGCGTTGATTTCACGCACACACTTGCATTGACTTTTAGTGGAGTGGGACATTTCATATTTTGTTTGGCGAAAATACACATACATAGATAATCATAGCATGTACAATAATTTGGTAACTGTAGTAAGCACGAATCGTGTCGCATCTCTGTGCGTACTTACTGCTGAGCTTACTGCAGTAAGCTCGACACGTGTCGCATCCACCATTGAATTTTTTTGTCGTCATGAAAACGGAATGTTAAAACTTCTGAAGTGACTTTTTCGCTACCCTGTATTGACATTCTAAAAAGAGCTTGAAATATCATTATAAACCAATTTTAATTGGACAAAACTAGCACAATACAGTCCAAATTTTAAAAAGAAAATACCGGATTTGATCTTATAATTATTGTCTTTAATTTATCTTAACAAAATCCAAAAGATTAAATTACATGAAATTGCTAATAATATGCCAAAGGCAACAATTACGCGTTAGAGGAAAAAATATACGCCTCCTTATTACAGGAGCAATTAATTATGCGGCAGTAATGTAAAGTTGTGTTTATTTTGTGAAATTTTGAAGTCAATGTTTGTATTATAAAAGGGAAAAAAATTCATCCTGGTTAATGCGTAGAAATATGTGGTATTAAATTCTTTAGGTGTGGATAACTTGTTTACTGTGGCATTATTTAAAGTACTTTTATTACTTTGAGATAACCAAATCTGATTAATTTTATGAGGTAGGTAAGGACAACTGAGCATTGCCCTAGGTTTTGAATGTTTATTTGAGGTGATCTTAGATTATGCTCGTATTTTGTATTTTAATAATTGAGTTGTTAAATGGGTTTGGACTTCAGATATTTCTTCAAATTTTCTGATCTCGGTGATCGAACAGAAGGTGGGCTGGCTTCATGTAAGGTGATAGGTGATTATCATTTCGGTGATTGGCGGGAGTGATCACTACAAAGTGATTATTCATGTAAAGCGATCATTTAAAATTAATCACCGAAAATCAACTGAAGCTAACTTCAGACTAAAAAGTGGGAAATGTGTGCATTTTCTTGGCACAATTACAATATCCGAGGCGCCGCCATTTAATGATATTTTTTTTTGAGTTGGGGTGCCGAAAATGATAAATAAAATCGATAATTGAAATTTTTAGTTTTACATACATATAACATAAATTGCGGTAATTTTCCTAATAAGACAATTTTTGCATGAGAATCTTAACATTGGTAAACTCGGTGAATGTATGTAAAACTAAAAATTGTTTTTCAACTCTTGCTCCAAATTATTTAATTTTTCTTTCCCTTTATCTTTTGGTACAATATCAGAGTTTTGCTCCATAAATTGTATCATGATTAGGAATTGCCCTAATATATTCAACAATATTTATTAGTTTATTAACTTCCAACTGAAACATTAAAAAATACTTCAGTGACAACAAAAGAGACAACAATTTCTTGTCACCACCAATTTGGTGATTCTGGCAGGTGACAGTCGCCATCCATGAACTGAAATCTGTATAAGTGATTGGTGATAATCACCGATCACCTTACATGAAGCCAGCCCTGACTTCCTCGCTGACGTTTAGCTATTCAATGCAGCCAAGAAGAACGGCAACTGGGAGAGTTATAAAAACTCTCTAACCGCCTATAACAGGGCGATTAGACGTGCAAAAGGAAGTAGTTGAAGGCATTTCTGCAAGGGCATCGAAGACATTCTCGACTCAGTAAAACTCCACAAATTTCTAGTAAAACTGGCGTACTTGTCTTGGTATATTATGCTCCGCTCAGCATCATTATTATCGAAAAATCCAAAATGGCACTGGGATTCTTTTTTAGAAGTTTTTCACTTCAAGATAGAAACTCGAATAATACCACGCCTATGATATGAGGAGATCAGTCAGCCGTTAGTTGTAAATTGGTCACTGAAACAGAGTGAAGAGTGTTGTTAAAGATAAAAGATTCGAGTTCTGCTAAAGATAAGACAGAACTTCGTACGAGTTAATCATACTTCTGGGCTAAGTTAAAAATGACTTGAATATCCCCGATGACTTGGGCTATAGTTTCAATTGCTTCATAACCATTTTTTTTCAATTAGGTTACGGTACCAATTTGTTTCCTTTTATTTCTGTATAATCTTTCATGATATCGTCACAAAATAAATATATCGCTATCATACCACATGGCTAAAAAAGATAATTTAATTCTGAATTCTGTAGCAAGTACTTTAGTAGGTATGGGGTCGGTTTAGCATGGGAATCAATTTTACAAATGAACTGCGGACATCTGTGATCACGACGGTATTTTTCAGAAATTCTAACTACAGCCAATAGTTTATAATGTGCCCTGTAATAAAATGGGGACCTTGAATATGGAATATGTATATGCAACAGGTCTATGCAACAGGTCAACAAAGTTTTCGTTCAAGATATTTGCTTCTAATTATTACGTGGTAGCCAACAATTTAAATTATATGATGACGAATTGAACTACCGATTCTGATCCAAATTAAAGTATACAGAAAATTTTGGGTTCATTGATTCAACTCTTCAAATGCTCTGAATATGATATCGATAACACAGATTTTTTCTTTTATGTGAAAGACTAGAGAGCTCAGACTAAAAGCCCGTTGTACTGTCAACGGTTCTATCACTTCGCACAATATCGGGCAACAACCCCTATCCGGAAAGAGTAGAAAAAAGAAGGAAAAAGAACTGCCAACGTCAATATGCGGTCTTATGAAATTCAATTTTTATAATGATAACTAACAATATTTTTGTAGAACAGGTGTGCTTTTGAAAGGTCTAAATCTCAAAACTTTACGAAAAATCCTTTATTAAAGATTAAATTTCAAAAACTCCTAAAAAATATGAAACGAGAAAAACGAAGAAAATTGACAAACAGTAAATTTACCCCAGCTTAAAAATTAATTATTTCTGTTGTACCGTAAGTACTAAAAAAGGTCCACCCCACACCCACACTTGTATGCCTTAGCACTGAAAACCTGTGGCTGGAAAATATTACGGAAAATTAATTGAATAAAGAAAACTTTTTGAGCAAACAAAATATCCTTTTTACGTCCTGTACTTACGAAGAATAGGTTAAAGGTGGGTGTATTGAAAAACGTGTTATATATTTTTTGCCATTATACTCGTTTTGTTATTGTTAAAATTCTGAAGGTATATTATATCGACCGAATTCGCATTGCTAAGTGTTTAATATCCATTATCCTTTTTTTTATGTGGGTGTATGTAATAACAATAAACTTTATTTAAAAATTATTAACGGCCGTCTGCAAAATGACAAGTGCATATTAACTTCGCACTTACCAAACTGAGAAAGTTAACCAATGCTTTTTTTTTGGGTACAAGCCTCTATACACAACAACCATTTTTCTACATTAACTTTTAAATTGTTCACCATAAAGAACCAAACACCTACAATGTCGTCTCATTTTTCAATAGCAGCCAGTAAATTACAAGATAACTAAATCCTGAGGACGTCCATTGTACAGGAGTAAATTATTTTCCATTACTCACTGTAAGCCTGTGTCCTGTTTGGGGGGCGGCCGGCAGCATGACATACCGAATCGCACAAAAGTCCAGGCAGCTCAGAGTCCTGTTTCGATCTTATCCTGTAGGGATTTTAGTGTGTAAAGGAAAAAAAGAATGCCACAGAAATAATTCATGCTGCCCCATCATCGAACCAATTTTCGTGACATTACCGCACTGTTACGGACCAATTCTGGTGATAATCGATTTCCATTTTTTTTTTGGTATTTTTTTTTCAATGCGTTAAAAGGACATTTTCTGGTCCACCGTTAAAGTTACAAATTCGAATTCAGGAAGTTCTAATTTTACGGTCTCTGGATCGAGGGATGTTCTGTAATAAAGAAGAGTCAAGTTGAAAGTACACCCCTGGAGCGTAAGTAGAAACTTCCTAGATTATATTGAAATGTGGTAAAACGCTTCAGGATAGACGAGGAGAAAATTTGTTTCTTGTAAAGTTTTTCCGACTTTCGGTAAACAAAACCCATAATAACTGGCGCAAGACCCAAAAATGATGGGCTTTACAAAATAATATTAAAGCTGACAAATGCCGTGAGCGATGTCTTCTATTTTCTTGCTTTAATAGAGTTTTAAGAAAGTTTCATTTGGTTTTTATTAGATGGTCTTGAAGTCCTTAAACTGTTTTTTTATGTGAAAAAGTCAACTTTAGGAATCACTCCTTAAATTACCAGTCTGTCATGTCGTTCAGGTCATGATGCAATGTCTAGTAACAAGCTTAGTTTGACGGATAGAAGAGGATAGGACGGAGTAGAGGGGTCTGGAGAGTGCTCGAGTTGATGTCTATGCACCATAAGTTTGAACTCTGGGCTGTTATATGAGTTCGGAAATACTAATTATGGAAGATTATTTCACATACGAGTTGTTCTATTCAGAAATTAACTTCTAGACAACTGGACAACTGTAGGGTATATGAATGAGCCGAGTGGACCAGTTTTGCGTTGCGAGGAAAATATTGCCGTGAAGGCACTAGGCCATTAATCTCAATGGAACAGTCAATGATTCAATGGCAGAGCAAGTATTACCATCACCAATAAGTTTGTGTGAAGTCAGTTGGTCAGCAGATCATTTATAAAGATTAGGAAAAGAGCGGGTGATGGAATTGACCCCTGGGGACGCCTGCAGAGATGGTTTTGGGGTCTGAATTCGACGCCACCCAATACTACCTTGATTAAACGTCAGGGAAGAATACCCTCAATCCTTTTCGTTGGAACTGATAGTCCATGGAAATGGCACTTTAACATTGCAAAAATGCAGGACAAGGTTTTTTTCTTGGATTGTGTAGGGCGGTCGGTGTAAGTTTAAATTTGAGTTTTCGAGTTCGCAACCCCCCATTTGGCCGCCATCTTGGAAAAGGTGTGCATATGGTTTTTCCACTATATCTCCGTAAAAGTACCTGACTTTTTGTTTAGAAATGAATTATCTACAATTTATTATATAAGCTTTTTTGTCGTAAATTGAAGAATTAAGAAGTTATAAGCCTTAGAACACAAAAATTAGTCACAATATTTTCTTTGAAGGGCTATAACTTTTTTTCCTTGAATTATAACAAAAAAAATATCAAGTTTTTTTTAGAGGGTTTCATAACGAATAATTTTCATTCAAAGAATTTTATTTTAAATCTTGCAAAACATACCATAACAATAATAAAAAAACCCAATAAATTGCTAAACAATTTTATAACATTACTCAAACGACGGCATTTCTTAGAACGTAAAATCATTCATTCATTATTATTACTTGCTACCTGTTATTGAGAATTTCTAGGGAGAGGAGGAGGCAAAATTGTAAAAAAAATATTCAGAAAATCTGTCACTTTGATACCTTCGGGGCGCTGTAAAACCCTTCGTAGTGAATGAAATTAAATAAAAATGAATGAAAATTATTCATTATGAAACCCTCTAAAAAACATATTGAATATTATAATTGAAGGAAAAAAAGTTATAGCCCTTAAAAGAAAATATTGTGACTAATTTTTGTGTTCTAAGGCTTATAACTTCTTAATTCTTCAATTTACGACAAAACGCTTAAGTAATAAATTGTGGATAATTTAATTCTAAACAAAAAGTCTCCTTACAAATTTTCTGTAAGATGTACTGTTACGGAGATATAGTGGAAAAACCATTTGCACACCTTTTCCAAGATGGCGGCCAAATGGGGGGTTGCGAACTCGAAAACTCAAATTTAATCCAAGAAAAAACCCTTGTCCTGCATTTTTGCAATGTTAAAGTACCATTTAGTACGTATACATGCGAAATTGAAGCCGGATTCAATCCAGCTTGGATCTAATAAAAATCCATGTATACGCAGATCGAATTCAAATAGGATCGAGCGGAATTCGATGAAAAAGCGAAACAACAGTAAAACGATACGAAAACTACAAATTGTAGGTTATGTTCATTGCTTTTCGATTACATTTACATTTACAATTCAATTACTCGATCCGACGATGTCAAATATGCAGATTCTCACTTTCAATCTTTCGATCTCTGGATCTTTCGATTTGTTCATGTATACGTGGTATATGAGTCAATAACAATAACTTGGAGTTTATTCAACAGAGCGAGGTACCATTTTTTTTGTGAGGTATTGGTTCTTAAACAAGTTGCGCAGTCTGCCGAGTGGCTTGTCGCTTAGACTTGACTGTTCGAGCAGGGTCTTGTTGAGCAACGTACCACGTAACATGGTGATCCCGGCCAACTAGAGATTCCGATTCCCTGACCACATTCCAGTGTGCTCCATGGGGCTACCAATTCCCCTCTGGACCTCCTTGACTTGGCTTTCTGGAGGGTCCAGAAAGGGCTACGCCCTGAGTAGTCCGAAAAGTAATTAGGCTTCAGGAAGGCTAGATCGGCAACCATTGGCGGAGCAACTACAAAAATATTGGAAGGGTCCAACATAAATTTAGATCCAAATGAGTTTGAACGTGGGCAAAAGTCTCGATATAGTTTATTTTCGAAAATATTAGAAAACTAGTATGGCCCCTCTTTAAACACAACATGTAAAATACGAAAAGAATCAAACCCAAAACGAAATTCTCTTCTGTAAAAAATTCTCTTTCGATTTCTTGGAAAAATGTTGAAAGTGGCACAACTAGAATATTATTATAGATAATTGCCAAACTTAAAAATATTCATGTTCTACAGTATCTGATGCCCCAGAAAAATAGGATTCGCCTGTTCTTAGCCAGAAACAGGCACGCCATGTCACCCAAAACAGGCACGGTACGCCTGAGTACGCACGGAGAAGTCCAAACGAAGCACTGTACGCTCACACTTTTTTTGACTAAAGGGAGCAAAATTGGAGTTTTAAGAAGTTGTATTGGACGAAGAAAATTGACAATTATTTTGGTGACCATAGAGGGCGCCATTAGCATACTCAATAGACCGGCTCTCGTTCGATTGCGAAGGTCAATCAGCATTGGATATGGTTAGTATACAGTTGGGGGGCCGCTTGGTAAAACGACACTCACATTTAGAATGGTCGATTACGAGTACATTCATATTTGTACCAGAGGCGTGCATTTTTAGATTTTTATGCCTGTAGCGGGCGCATGTGGCAGGCACATTTGCTCGATATCTGTGCTATACGCACCAACTAAATTATTTTTACTCGGGTGCATTTTAAGCATTGTGGGTAAAGATAATCCTTGACTTTCGGTTAAAGATTTTTTTTATGTTGGAAAACCAAGCTTAGGAATCACCCTTTGTACACCCAGTCTGTCATGTCGTTCAGGTCATGGTGCAATGTCTAGTAGCAATTTTGGTTTTAAAGATAGAAGAGAATATGATAATGTTTACGGCTTTCTTCTTTTTCGCTTTCTCTTTCTGGTAGAAAGTTCACGCCGCTGAAAAAGAGTAAAAATGATATGTCCACTCACCAGTCGGCGTCTTAGAGTCATATGGGTTCGAAAAATTTTGATTTAATGTTGTGTCTTCCTAACAGAGGAGGGATCCGAGCCACCATATATGGGAGGGGGTCCGGACCCCCTGGACCTCCCCTGTTGCTGCGCCGCTGTCGGCAACGGATCATAGTGAATGTATGGCTGGTGCTACATATTTCGCGAGAAGCGGTCGCTATCAGGTTTGCCGATGACATCGGAGTTGCTATAGTAAGAAAGCGACTCGAAAAATCGAGATATTCGTGAACGAAGCGATATGGGAAATAAAAAAGGGGCTCGAGAACGCTGGTCTAGTGCTACCTGAGCTGAGCACAAAACGGAAGTAGTGCTAATCAGCAATCGAAAAAAGTGGCGGTTATTCGCCCCAAGGTCGCATTTAGGCATCTGGGAGTAATGATTGACCGAGGGCCCAACTTCGGGGTGCATTTGGCGAGAAAGACGGAAAAAACGAAGATGCTGCCTAACATAGGAACCCAGGCCAAAGCGACGCCTTCTTTTCACGAAAGTAGTTAGTTCTGTCCTATTGTGTGCAGCGGAGGTGTGGGCAGCGACAGAATGGTTAACAGGAGGAAAATAATGACTGCCTAGCGGCTTGCTGTGAATACCGTACTATGTCCGATGAAGCAGCATGTGACATAGCAGGACTGACCCCCAACGATGTTCTGACAACGCGGAAGAGGGACTTGTACAACCCGGAATATGCAAGGAAAGCCTAAACTAGTGTGATGGATTTAGCGGCACGGGCAGTCCATTGCAGCTAGGCTGAGAGGGGTTGAGTGAACTAAGGGCCGATTGACCCCTAGACTCATACCACATGTAGATAAGTGGGTTGTGAGGGAACATATGGAATTGAGGTACTACCTCATGCAATTCCGCACGTGAACACTCACTTTCGCTTCGGGTGGGGAAATCCACACCCAAAACATTTCATGAACACCTAATAACCCAGAACCCTAATAACAGAAGGACCTCTCGGTCGCTGTCGACGAAGGAACATGGTGGAAGGGCCGTACACAAACAAAGCTTTTTATACGAAAACTAAATATATTATATTAGAGCTTAATAACTGTATAGCCTAAGCTTTTTAAACCTCACCCAACTATCATTTAAAAATGGGATTGCCTCAGGGGCATGCCGAAAAGGAAGATTTCGCCGTAGGTTCCTCATGAGAACCCCATGTGATAAATGAGGAGCATGCCGAAATAGAGCATTCCCCTTAGTTTCCTCATAAACACCATTCTAAAAGAATCAGCGATACTGAAGTGAGGTATACGTTATCACTTTCTCCAGAAGGACCCTAAGAGGCAAACCTTATTACAAATAAAATGGGGCAATCCCAACATCTGCCTTACGCATTCGGAAAACTTTTTAAAAAGCTTTAAAGTAATACCCTTAAGCTTTAGTTTTACTCATACAAAACTTTAGTTTTTGTTGTATTGAATGGTGTCGTTTAGCATACTCAATATATCGGTTCTGGTTCCAGGTCAAGCAGCATTGGACGTGGTAAGTACGCAGTTGGGAGACTGCATTGGTAAAACGACACTCGCGTTTAAAAATATAAAGCTTTCGACACCGGATCAGTTACTCACATATCCACTCCGAATCTCAAATTTTTCGGTCTCTTTTTTCCACTCGGGATCGGGTAGCAATTATTTTTGCTTAAGGTAGACAAATGAGGTATTCCTTTTGACGGGGCGCGAATGACCCAAGGCGTTAGATGCCCTGTGGGTGCCTTATAGGGCAATCCACATGGGGTCCACATAAGGCAGTAGGGATAGCCTCATAAGGGCCTTATCTGCACCTCCCAAAATCCTACTTTTTACATTTTAAGGGTTATCTGGCCACGTGCTCCCCACCCACAATGATTATGCTCTGCCGCCCCTGGATATGGAGGTTCTAGGACATTCCTTTGCCGCTTTAGGTTGAACTATTCATCGTTTTGCCCAAAATGCCCGGGCAATTATGAGGACGCGGAGCATGTTCTCTGTGCCCGAAAACACCCGCCGAGGTGCAGCTACCACCGGAGAATATTCTAAACCAGATGATGATGTCGGAGGATGTGTGGAGAATGGTGGAAGAGGAATACGTATCCCAAAGAAGCAGAGAAAGCAAAGAAATAAGGAGTGCAGTTCCGTGACGCCATGGCGGCGTAAACCCAATAAGCGGGGAAAATGAGAATTAAGAAGGAGGTGGTTCTTTTCTTTGGCTGGGCTAGAGACCCACACCTCCCGGTCGAGTGATGTCCACATTCCAATGCACCTACGGACATTTATGTGGCTACATGATTGGATATTGAGCTTCATCGCAGTCATCTTTCTCGCAAAGCTCGGACGGTAACTCCCTGATCAATCAGCCCCACTCTCCCGGCACCTTCAGGGGACCTCTTGATGACACCAGGCCAATGTGATTTCTTCACGGCTCGTATCAGTCTGGACTCAAATGTCATGCAAAATTGTTGGTGAGTTTAGTCAGTAGAAATCTGACACTACCGTCTGGGTTTGGACCCCAAGCGATAACTCACCTACCTTAAGCATGAACCTTAGACCAGCGCTCACACATCCCTGCTGTTAGACCGATGTAAGATTCTCATAAAAAAGCGCAGAGTGGCGGCTGTCTGTGTCTGCTTTTTGGCTTCCCGGGTTCCTTCGTCAGGCATTCGACAATGTCACCAGTAGATCTTTTGGGTTTGAAATCGTATTGCCTGTCCAGACCAGTGAATTTGTTGACGTCAAACTCTTTGAAACATTTATTAATTTCGCGAGTCCTGGAGAAAACCCCATCCATTGAGTGGGTGGTACGGTCGAGGATGCGTTTGGCATTTACCTGTCAGATAAAGAAGAATTTAAGACGATTAGAGATGCTAAGATAAATCGCCCTGCAACATCAGTCACTCTTCCTGAATAACTTACGATTTTATGTAAAATATTAATGTCTGATAAGAGGCACAAGTCACCTGAAATCAATCTGAATTAGAATAAAATTTGACTTGGGTTTCGCTTATTACTAGAATAATGGAGGAATGTTTGAGCAGATGGCACATTGCAGCTAAGGATTTTGCAAGGCGCCCTCGAATATTACAAATATCAAACCAAAAATTTTTGTATCGGGGATTTCCTTGCGTAAAATTCATAATTTCGGTTACAGCCGGTGGCGCTGGTGTCACAAATGTCTGGGCTAACGTGAACATATAACTAACGTGTTGCCTGTGCGATGCCTGCTTAAACAAGACGATCCCCATATTGAACGATTAATATAGGCTGTGGCGCCGTAAGATCCAACCTGGAAGAGAGGCAAGTGGGTGAAGAAAACCTACTTGTTATCCTTGGTATATTTTCCTTGGTGAGGTATTAGTGGTGACCTTCATTTGATTTTTGATTTTTTTCCAGATTTTTTTTTTAGTTTTTAAGAATCGGATTTAAAGCACTGGTGCCCACACTTCACGCTAGCCCAGTCCAAACTCAATTCTGTTCTGAATTGGTCATCGAAATAAATCACACCGAACAATAATTTCACAGCAAATCAAGACGGAAAAGGCTATGTGAAAACATTATTAAGGATTCTTAAAGTAATGCAAATCCAACCCCCGTTGGGCAGAAATATTACAGGAAAACATAAGCCGATAATTTCCCATTTTCTTTGCATAATTATTTTTTGTGCGGCGGGGAAAACTTCATTACTTCACTTGTCGCCAACTAATTTCCTTGTTATTTTCTTTATTCGAGGATATATTTTACGCCCCCTTCTTTTAGGAAAATGGCGTTCTAGCACGCAACGCAAGGGTTGTTAGAAGGTTCCCAAAGAATTCTGCTGCTTTGCCATTTGTTATATGCATGGGGCATCACAGGAATTCCTTGGCTCTTTACAGGATCTATTCGAAAAAACACCATTATAAGAAAAAAATCCTTATTTCTCTCCTTGTTTATACAAATTTAAAGAAGAAGAAAAGGCAACAACTACACCAACTACAAGAGAAACAGAAAAGGCTATGTTCATGCTGCTGCCAGTATCGCAAACCTTTCCTGAATTCCTCAAATCCTTAATGCCCCTTTTGTTGTTATCCTTTTATTGTCCTTGTATTTAGTGGTGAACACTTAACTCACGCAATCCTTCAGTTCGTTTTTGTTGCCGTAGGTCTCATTTGTCAGCAAAAAGGGGTCCCAAAGTGTTTGTCTTCGTCCATTGATTCCCGACCACTTTATTATTCCCAAAAGGGTGGTTGCCAGTCCTTCACACACGATCTCATCTGTCCAGCAGGCCATTTTTGGGGTTGCTTTAACTAATTAAGATGGTTATTTGTTTACCCGCAACGCGGATACATTAGCACAAAAAAAATGTTGTTGTTGGTTTTTTTTCAGAGGCTAGTTCTATTCTAGGAAATGGGTGTGCTTGGTGAATCTATGGCCGTGGTTATAGGCGTGTATATCGGACTGATGTTGTAAGTGAAAGTATGCAATTTGTTGTGCTCCCATCCCTGACGTGGCAATAAATTATTCGGCTGCTTGGCAGTAATAATATTAAAGGTAGTAATTTTCCCCATGTAAATTTCTAATAAAACATGCGATTCTAGTGCCTTGAGGGGTGTTAATTTTATGAGGCGATTAATATATTTCTAGAATTATTTTACAAATTGAGTAAATGGTTTGCGAGGAATTGGTTTTTATAATAGTAAATCATCAACAATGGCAAAAGTTATTGGGAAAATTGAAAATGATTACTTTCGAAATGGTCATACTAAATGTATACGACGGTAATAAAATTGAAAGAGCATAACAGCATGTCATTAATACAACGAAGTAAATTTTCATTTATTCTTCTTTTGACACGTTTATACGTATTTTTCTTATGTCTTCTAGAACGTCATCCATCCCCCAACCATCAGATAAAAATTAAAAGACGCAAGATTTTAAGGTGACAGAAAGATTGCGTTGAGGAGATGATCTTTCAACTACACTCTTCATCCATCGTTGAATTTATAATGGCAGAGAAAAAACATTTAAGGTAGAATCAAATCAAATCATATTATTTATTCACCTTCAAATTATTTTGGTTAGCCAGGGCACTTGTTATTTTGAAAATCGAACTCTCTTCTAGATTAGCACTCAAAAGTTGAATTTAATGGAGCATAATCCTTATAGCTTTCAGACAGCGAAAGAAGACAGCTGCCAATTTCTTCAAATGAATACATAACCTCTCCGAAAATTACTATTTATTGGTACAAAACATACTCATATTCAGTACACTAAAAAAAATATATTGTTTATACCACGACCAAATGTTGATTCTTTAAGTCTAATAGCAGGGCTTTCATTTGACTCACCATCTCTTGTAAATACAGTAATAAATTTAGTACCCAATAATACGAAAGTTGTCGATCTTTCAAAAATACTCATCGTAAAATTCGTTATACTCTAGACACACAGAGGTTGAAATCCAGTAGATTTTATTTTAATTTCGAGTTGAAATTACAAAAGTGACACACAGAGATTTTGAAAATTTGGCTAATTTCACGTGTCAAAATGGATGTATATGTTATTATTAAATCTTTTACAAAATAATTTAGTGAAACTATTAAGTTTTGAAGAAATATATATAACAGCCAAAAGCGTGCGAAAAGCAAAAATATTTAATGAAAGAAAAGCAAAAACATTTATTTTTTTTTGGTTTTCAACAGAAAAATGAAATGTCAAAGAACATTTTTTGCTTAACTTTTTTTAATAGATGTCTCTGTTCTACGTAAAGAGCGAGACTTTAGTAGATTTCAACGATTATTTCGTATTTTTATGTCATTTCGCCAACTAGATTTCAGCTGAAATCGGTCGTTTATTCCGGATTTCGAAGTTAAAATTAGCTAGATACGTAATTTCAACCTCTGTGTGTCTAGGGTATTATGATGTTTTCGGTAAACGAAATCGACCCAATGCGTCAACGACTCATACATTAGTACGAAAATTTGAAGAAGACTGGTTGTGGCAAGCTTAGGCAAACCAAAAAGTGCTCTTTCATATTAAACGTTTGCTCCTGCGGGTGAAAGTGTGTCGTCTCAGTAATTGGAACCTGCTCACCCAAATTTATGGCGAATCCATCCATCCATACATTAATACAAAAACTAGTTAGCACAAGAACTCAAGAAAAGAGAGCATTTGCAAAATATAAACTTGGGGGTTTTTATCTGAAAGACTAGCAGGATAAATACACCGTACGTAGGAACGGACATTCGTGATGAACTTGTTGATGAAGAGCGAAATTATGGTTCTCGTCATTTTTACTTTTTCCCTTCATCGACCAAGGAACTTTCGTTCCTGCGAACCGCGTAATCATCGCCTAGAGCTGAAAGATTTGTCGGCGTTTCTATGATATAACGGATTATAAATTCTTGTCAGAAAAGGATGAAAGAGAAACAGTTTTACTCCGCCGGACCCTATCCAATACTGTTGCAAAATATGCTGACTCCGCTGATTAAACAAGAGATTGCTACAGCCCAGAAGTAAGGTCGTTTGTACTATAGTCCTATCTGAATTGCAGTGTACTATAGTCCTATCTGGATTGCACTGTAGTGGAAAAGATAGTAGAGAGAATAATGATATAACTGCTAACGTCAATGGTTCCACTCCAACCACTTCCATCGAATACCTCCACGACAAAACGCTGACTTCCGCAAACGAACAAGGGATAGGCTTTGACCTAGTGGCACGCGACTTTCTTTTACAATTTTCAAGGCCATGACCTTGAGAGAGTGCTGACCCAGTTCTCACGCCCAAGTGCCCATTTACCTACTCACAAAATTTCAAGATTATTTGTGAAAATGTCTTGTCATGTGAAGATGCTCTCTAGGATCAATGCTTGTAAGGTATTGCGGCGATACTTTAAACGATATTATCTTTATAAGTGATTTTCATGAATACTGCTAACAATTAAAATAAAAAATAATTCTTGGCTTTTATATCAAATTCTTTCTATGCAAAATTCTCTTTTCTTCATTTATTTGCACTGTTCTATCATGTACACTGATAAAAAAATTTCTTGGCTTAAAGCACTTGTTCTTGAACCAAGCAACTCATGTTTTGGATATAACAAAACAAAATTGTCTCGGGATAAGCAATAGTCATAGTCTTAGTTTTATTTTCTTGGATGAAGACAAAAGTTGACTTGAAGTAAAACAAAATACGAAACGAATGATTTTATAATTGAAAAAAATTCAAGTTCTAAAATCGGTCTTAATAGTGATACATTTTTAGAGCTTGAAAGTCCGGTAAACGAAAAAAGTCCAATGAATTAAGAATTTAGGGTCTTGAGTAAAAAATTAAACAATCTTATTTCGAGAAAAATATATCTTGGTCGAAAAATATAAGTATTGAGCGAAGAAATACTATTGCTTGGCTCAAGAATTTCCAGTGTCTTACTCTGAGGCAGCATTCTCATGTTAAGACTGAAAAATTTTGGTACTCAAGACGACGAAACGAAGACTATCGAATTGCTGGAATCAAGACAATTTATGTGAAACAATTCTAGAAATAATCTATTCTGATGGGGAATTCTATCGGTCATAATAACCAAAGAGACGACGACCAATTTTAACGATCAAATTCGAATGGTTAGTGTAAAGCCGTGTCCACACATAACAAACATTTGATAAACATTTGACAAACTACAAACATTTGACAAACATTTGAATAGTGTTGGTTATGTGTGAACGCGAATCTTGGACTATCACGAGTTTGATTTAAACTGCCTCAGTACAAGAGTAAGAAACCTATACCTCCACGATATATGTATATTTATATTTTACAATCACACCTTGCCTCATTTCAAATGGGATATTTTACTGCGCCAAAAGAAGTAAGAGAGAAGAAACCCACCAGAACGTATTTACAGGTCACCGCCCTTCATTTCAAGTTTAATTTTATTGCCCCAAAAGAAGTAAAAAAGAAGAATTCCCTGTCTCTCCACTACGTATTTACAATTACACCTCGCCTCGTCTATCTCGATAAAGCCTTATATACCAGTAGAACATTATTTTTGAACCGGGACATTTCAAAATATTGAGGCCTCAGTACATTTTACTATCGCGTAAGGGAAAATGCACTGCCTCGTGTTAGTCCGGCTGAACTCTAGATGACACCGACAAAAATCTAAACGAAGGGGAATATTCAATAACAGGGTCTTCTGAAGTGGGTGATCAGGACAAAAATCCTGCCGAAATTGTGGCAAATGAAGAACCTATTTATCCTACGGAACAGACACAGGAAATAACAAACATTTCGGAAAACATTTTTCTCGCAAAAAACTTCACCAAATGTTTTTTTGCAAATGTCTTAAGAACAATCCATATCTGAATCCATTCCTAAACTGTCAACGTTCAGCTGTCATTCCGATGACATTTGACAAATAAAAACTAGGACGTTTTTAGACATGGATCGATATACACTCGCAAAATGCAATGAAATAGTTAAAATTCACTACGCTTTCTCGCTCAGGTATAGTGAATTTAATCAATCAATTAGAAGGTGCCGGACAAGTGTTGTAACCCGATTACAACTCCTAACATATATCTACTATAATAACAGAAATTGTCATTTTATTTCCCAGCAATAAATTAACTGGAAACCAAAAATAAGAAAAGCGATTCTCATAAGAAGCCTATTGAATATGCAAAGACGTAATCTTGCATTTTTCGCCGCCTTCTCGTGAAAATCTAGGAAACTTTGTATCCTATTAAAAATTATGAACAGTAGTAGTATTTTCGCTATCCAAATGGGTGGTTCGGTCTTTTTTTGGTTAGAAAAACAAGTGGGCTCTCGCAAATTCGAAGTGGAGAGTTATTTTCTTTAAATATTTTTATTCCTGTTTAATTAGGAAGGAAGTTAAAAAAAAATAAAACAAATTATGTGGAAGGAAATTAAAAATTTTAATAAATAATAAAAATTATAGGGGCATGAAATTTCAAATTCATTTTGTTTGTTTTTTATTGAACATTTCTCCTGTGTTGCCCCTAAAGTACCTACTCCTCTTGAAAGAGCACGGTAGTGTGGTGCAACGAAAGTGGTGGCAGCGGTGGGATTCGAATGCCCGCCTCCGAAGAAACTGATGATGTGAAAACTCCAACTCGTGCTCGTCCAGCCAGGTCAGTTGAAAATATCGTAGCTGTAGCTGGGAGTGTGCTTGAAAAAGAAAGTGCTGTCCATTTCGAGACGACCACAGGAATTGGGGATATCAGAAGCCAATTGCAAGCCATTATGCATACAAATTTTGACCCAAATGCTTATAAGTGGCAGTTAACAGAAGAGTTGAAGTCACCCGATCTGCTCCGAGTACCGAGGCTTCGAAAACCAAAGATAAATAGTCAAACAACCTTTCCAACCACAACAAATTTTTTCTATGTGAAAGTCTAGGCTAAGGAGATCTCCTTTGCACTACCAGTATATCAAGTCATGCTCGTCGTTTTACAATGTTAGTAGTAGGCTTGGTTCGAAGGACGGGCCATACATACTTTACCTGCTGGTTCGACCGTTACAGTATATAGATTGCGTTACCAAACATTTTTCGAAATGGCGACTTCAATTGGCAGCCGAGATCATGCAGTATAACATCATTCGACTTTTATGTTTTGAGCTAGATTAAAGATAAAGTTTACGCCAATGTCCAGCAATGATTCAAATACTCAAAGATAGTACTCTAGCAGTGCTTGGGGAAATACAGTCGCTTTTGTTTGTAAAAAGAGCTGAAAAGGAAATTTGGCAGATATTGCATTCTAGTATAGGGAAATTGTCAAATGTAGTTGGGAAGTTGGATTTTTTTGTTTTTTTTTTCTTTACATATGTTAAGATAAAGCGAAAAAAAAATTTCTGCAAAATCGGTCCTGTGATGCACGAGAAAATTGCATAAATGTCAATTTTTGATGCATTTTGTGTGCATTGCTACACTATTTTTTTCAATTTCTCCGGTTTTGTTGGTCGTAGAAAAATAAAAAAATTTAGAAATACTCGTGAATGAATAGACTATCGAACTGATTCGGTATAAATACTTTAAAAATGAATCCTAACCTCAAAAAACCAAAATGTATGAAATTTTGTTTTATTTTACTAAAAATGCAATAAATAACGGGAAAATTACCGAAATTTGATAAAAATTGGAGGAAATATGTATTTTGATCCTATAAATACTTGGTTGAAATTTAAAAAAAAAATTTCGATTTTTATGGCAACATTTGGCACTTTTCGAAAAATATTAAATCTGCCGCCATTTTATGCCAAATTATCGTACGGTAATTTTTTTTTAAATTGTGGGTTTTTTTATGTATTTTCTTGTGAGCATACGCAATACTTCGTTACTTTATTTAAATTGCCCATTTTAGGCCTTTGAAAAAACTAAAAAATTTCAATTTTAAATTTTTTGCCTTTTGCTCACTATAAAAAGCTACTTGCCAAGTATGAAAAAAAAGGCAAAAAATTGGTAAAATGAAATTTTTTTTATTTTTCTACGACCAACAGAACTGGAGAAATTAAAAAAATAGTGTAGCAATGCACTCAAAATACATCAAAAATGGACATTTATGCAATTTTCTCGTGCATCACAGAACCGATTTTGCAGAAAATTTTTTTTTCGCTTTATCTTAACATATGTAAAGAAAAATAACAAAAAAATCCAACTTCCCAACTACATCATAACTTCGCTTTTTTTTGTTTAATTTCCCTCTACTATTCCATTATTAACCTTAGGGTTTGTACTTTAGAATGTTTTTCTGTTGATTTAAAATGACATCTCTTGTTGAAACGCTTGGTATATTTAAGGAGTTCAGCCACCAGCTATTCTACCATTAAAATACCACGATCAAAAATTGATTGATTACATTGAAACTCAAAAATACAATTATCTCACTGGTGACAGTGTACGCAAAGGAAACACTAACAGAAAAAGCCGATAGTATAGTTAAATCCATTTCAATCCCTTTTGATCCAAAAAAATTTTTTGTGATTTTATGTATATTGTCATGGAATTGTATCCATATGCGTCAGTCCATAAAAGGCTTTCAAAGTATTGTTTTGTTTTTACTTTCCCACAAGTCCTTAAAAATTAGTTCCACACAAAAAAAACATCCCACTTAATCTAAAAGAAACCTCAGCATGCGACATAAGTGCTAAAAGCATCCGTTCCAAGCCTTCCTTTCCTTGTCTTCGTTAAAGGGTTCATACCCTGATGCTAAAAAAAATTACGTTTTTGGTCAGCTGAAAATCTTATCCAAAACACACTCACAAAATTTCACCGGATAAGAAGCAGCAGTGACAACAACACAAAAACCAGCATCCAAAAAAAAAGTTAGATTTAAAATCTTTAAAACCGCTTAAAGAAAGCGGCAAAACCTCGAATAAACTCGAAGTCGAAGAGTGGAGGAAAAGTGTCAACAAGTAAAAAAGTTCTCGGCTTGCTTTCATATAAATATTCGGAAGTCCTTTGATATACGGCATCCTGCCATCCTGCAGAGGATGAAATCCTGCTATACTTTACACAAACACATGTATAACGACTTGAATTTTTATATTATACATATTTACAAATTTATATGTATGTATGAATGTATGGATGTATAAATGCGAAGACGTAGATCTCTTTTCCCGTTTGTGCTCTAAAGGTGCTTGGTGTATTCTGTGTCTTTTTATCGGGAACGATAATAGAAAAAAAAGAGTCTCCCTTGCCACACATTTCCCATTTTTCGGGGATGTGTAAAGGTAGGAAGGAGACATCCAAATTCAATATCTGTAGGTGCAGATGGCTGATGGTTTTTATACCGCCATAAAAAGAAGCTATCTTCAACAAGCTAGCATCCCCCTTGTGATTTCATGCAGCGAACGGAAAAAAAAGAAGAAGTAAATTCAGGATTCATTCAATGCCCAGATGTGTGTATGTATGTATGTGTTTCTGTGTATGTATTTGCGTTGTTCTCCAGGGATTATGTGAAAGCTTTCAAACCTTTTATTGCTTGGTTTATATCATAAGCACTACATAAAACTTTTCACTTTTTACAGCTCTCAAAGATTTCTTCTGTCCTGTTCTGAAGCTTATATTTTTTTTGTGTCCTGTGTTGTCCTTCGTCCTTTGTGTATCACCCTCAAACATCTTCGATATTAAAGAAACCGGGGGGGGGGCATTGTTGCTGGACATTAATGTCCTGGGACGGATGGGGTAGGAGGGGCCAATGTATGCTGTCATCCTTAAGGAGAAACCTGTTGGATATAGTTTGGGGTCAGGAAGCAAGACATAGTCGTTCGATTTGTTTGTGTTAGTGTGTGAAATCAAGATCGGGCGACCAGAACAACAACAACAAGAAAAGAAAAAAATATATTTATCATAGTTTGAAAGAATCCCTTTTGTGAGGCTTATATTGTAATATAAAAGTCAAGTTTGGACAGTTTTGCTCCACTGAACTGTGCCAAATTATGCTGAATTCATGCCATGAAGTAGGTCCTTTTTTTCCACTTTCATGTTCGTTAAAATTACATTCTCGAAGGGAATGTCTAACCTCCTCTAAACATTATCCAATACAACAAAAGCAATTTTCTTTTATTCTAAATCGATGACAAAAAAAAAATAAAATTACATTCTTCCAAAAAAAATCTTCGAATTTCCTTCCTCTTGAAAAGTACCGAATTTCCAATGAATCCTTCTGTAACGTTTTATGCCCTTCGGTGTACATATAAAGGGACGACATTTAACTTAAATTAGAATTGATGTTTGCCTCTTCTTACCTCGAAAATTCTCCGTCTTTAATTTTCATTCATTTCAGTTTCAATTTTATGCTATTATAAACCTTCACACAGCTTTCGCCTTTTGATATCTCAAAAGAAACTTAACAAATTTTCCATCCCCACCATTTTCTCGAATTGATACGATTTTAATTTTAAATTTTTGTTTAATGAATTAAAATTTGTGCCATCGCACAACTTGAACCTTTAACTTCTGTGAGAAAGTTTCATAACGAGCAGATTCGTTTCGTTTCGTCGTTATTAAAAGTTTTTCATTATAAATTTTTTTTCTTTATTTTTTTGATACGTTCAAAAGATGGATTTCGTAACCTAGGATGCTACCTTAATACGTACTAATGAAATAAATTGATGAAACTTTTTAATGGCAGTAAAATAAGGGGTTTATTACTCCCCGTAAGGACCTAAAACCTGCTGTAATAGGAGAAGTATTAATTCACTAAAATTATTAATTGAACTTATTTAATAAATTACACGAAGTCAATGGCATATTTCTTATCATAAATATAATGAGGTCTATAAATTTGTTAAGTAATTCAAGTAACGTGATAAAATTGAAACAACACCGAAAGTTTATTCAGAAAATATTGGTTTTCATTCCGTATTTTAGTTGGAGAATTTTAGCGAAATAATAATAAATATTTTGTGGCTTATATGGCTCGCACACAACCAATGAAATCTGGGTCTACATGGTGCTGCAATCCATGAGTTTCAATGATATGTTTTTCATTTTCAGTAACTTTGTTTTCACATCTACCTGATTTTAGACTTAATTAATTAGTCATGGTGAAATTGAGAATTTTGTAGCTCTGTAGCTTAATAGTAAAGCATCCTATCTATTTTCGCAAATTTAATGTTTTCGATTCCCACCTAAAGTCTTTTATCATTCATCTTTCTTTTTTTCTGGTCTAGTGACCTGGTCTTTACAATTGTATTTCTTCTTCCAAAAAATACTGAGGAAATTTTCTGTCATCGCCTACAAAAAAGGAGGGAAACCGACTCCAATTTGGTCACCGAAGTCAAACAACAACGACAATTTTCCTTAAACTGTTGGAAGCAGCATCCCATAATTTTACCAACAGTTTTTTTTCTTCACCGACAATTATTATTGACAACATAACCAAGAAATATATGAAAATAAGCGAAAAATGAAAGAGCTTTAGTTCATGTAGTTCACAATTCGATTTTACCACGATGCGCAATGACGCCGACATCACTGTAAATACTCTTTCTGACAGTTTAGTAAAATTGTCGGTGTCGGTCTCACTAGTAACCGACGGTAACGGATCGACCAACAACAATTTATATAAGAATTTTAGTTGTAAGCTTCAATAGGAGCCAGCACCAATGCTTTGCTCAGTTCACCGTGCCGATTTTTCCAGGCTGTCACATCGAGCACAGCCAATAAAAGTTATAGCAACCAAGGGCGGATCCACCGTTGTGGGCACGATGGGCATGCCCACAACCCTAATAGGCTTGTGACGTCATACTTTCACGGTCTTTTGAGATTGATAGGCTGATGATATTATATGCTATGCCTTAATAAAATGAAAAAAATATGAGTGTGCTTAAAACCACACTTTAGAAGTAAAACTTGTTTACCCAACAACTGCCACAATTATTAAAACATTAACCAGCTGCAATATGCAATTGATATAGTGGAGGTCTGTCGGATATATAGTACGCTTTTAGAAAAGTAAGGCCAACGGCAGATGCAGGAAGTATAGTGACGAGCCTAACGAGGGACTTAATACAAGTACAATTTCAAAATATCAATATTTAGGAATTCCTATTTACGTTAAAACCTAAAAACGAAAGCAAAGGTTTTATGATAACTGAAATATTTTCGATTGAAACTGGTCTAAAGATCGCGTAAAAACTGCATCAAGTGAGCTTCCATATGTCGTGGTACTTTTGTCAATATTGGGTCTGTTTAAACGCTTCGCTCCCAAGAACGTTCCTCACGAACTTTTTTAATGAGGGGAGAAGTGGGGTGGTACCTCTCATCATCCCCACATTCCCTGAAGATTGTCATGTATGAATTCCATTATTTCGCGTAAAGTTTTATGCGGCGATACATAAATAACTACCATCAAATTCTGTCCTTTTTCTGCCATAGATCTGCCTACACACATTTCATGGTGGGTTATGGTGACTAAGCGATAGCGTTTTTGAATATCTGTATGAGATGTTAAAATATTAGCGGGGTCCTCATCATATTCTTCATTTTTCATCCAAGATTCTGATAAAAGTAATACATTCATTTCTTTTTACAACTTCGTCATCTAAATCTTGTCCGTTCGCACCTATACTTCGACAATTCAGCAAAAGTATTGATAATCCTAGTCTATTCAAACCCAAGTAAAAATATTTTAGTTAGTTAATTTTCTTAAAAGCATGCACGCGCCGCACCTAGGATGCATAGCGAACAAATGCGAATGCCACACGGGTATGCATGCTCCCGCTACATGCATGAACATTTATAAATGCATCCGCATCGGCATAGACAATTCCAAACGTGGGTGTTGTTTTACCAAGCAGTCCCCCAACTAAGCACTAGCGACGTCCAATGCTGCTTGACTTACGCAATCGAACGTGAACCGGCCTACTGAGTATGCTATTGGTACCCTTTATGGTCGCCAAGATAATTGACCGTTTTCTTCGTCCTATACAATTTTTTAAAGCCCCAATTTTAAAGGGAGCAAAAATAAATGTAAAAAGTATGCCAATCTTTTTTTAAACTCAACTTTGATCTGGGGGTAGTTTTACTCCCTTGAGGGTTGAAGATAATTTATTTTTGGCTGCTAATACCTATTCAACCAAAATGCAAGGAAAAAGCAGAAAAAAATAAACCTGGATATCGATGAAATTATCAACTTTTTCGCGAAAAAGAAACGTAAGCTTGAATTTGTAATTTAAGTAAGCACCTAGATAAAATTATTTAATTTAAAATGTTTACTAGCGTTTAATTTAATTTGATATCCTTTTAAGGTGTAAAAATTTCATCAAAATCGGTTCAGTAGTTTAGAGTCTAACTGTGACATTGTGATGTGCAAACAAACGCACATTTACTTTTGCATTTTTCGTGAGCGAACAAACTAACATTTTACAGGTTAATTAATTTACCTACTAGTGTTTGCCCCACGGCTTTGCCCACGTGGAACTATACACTGTACAAAATCTTGGTCGGGGTGTCAAATATTTTGTAAGCATCTCCTTTGTAGGAATGCACTATATCAATCATGAGCGAGTTCATACTCCGACTCGCACTTGGCCAATTTTCGGGTGGCTGTGACCACAACCTTTTTTGAGGGCTGGATCCGCCCCTGATAGCAACCAAATGGCTTTAAAACTAGTTTTCCAAAAACTTTCCACATCAAAATTCGTTTGCCAAAATCAGGTTCGGCAGAATCCTGCCTGGGGCCTTGGTTTGATAAGAATTACGGCAATATTGAAATTTCAAGGCGGTTAACTTTTGAAAGTTTGATTTTCGTAGAAGCGCAACCTTCATTTGTCCTCCAAATATGATTGATTCATTTCCTTCTAAGCTAAATGATTATAGTGAGGAGCAAAATGAACGTTTATCCAAGTTATGGGCGCAAATGAAAAGAGATTGGCACATGTTATACTAACAGCAGAAAAATTCAGAAGAAAATTATATACAAGAAAAGGTTTCTCTGAAGATGGATTTTAAATTGTTTTTTCTTTTCTGACTATATTTACTTTAAAACTTGAGCCTGTTTAGTAGTACTTAAATGGAAACTCTATTAGTAATAAATGGAAAGATATTCACAGTCCAATGTCCGGTGCACTATATTGTGTGAATGCAATGCTGCTGTTATAAGGTATCAAATCTTCCTCGAAGCTCTATTCTTCTACAGAAAAAACATTACATCGGATCAAACCATTTAGATTAACCAGTAGATTGTCTCAACTCAACGAATCTATCTATCGTCGATATTTCAATACTCTTTAAACTGCTCATCAGAAAACCTTTTATAGCAATCGGTACATTGCCACAATCTAATGAAGTTATTCAATACATACTATTAGAAACGCGAAATTCATACAGAAAAGTATTAATGAAGATCCCAAAATGAAAAGAAAACATTTCAAACAATTATACTTCAATGGCTTGGCTTGGAATTTTGAGTGACTAAAGGCTCAGGGCAAGATGTGCCAAAATTACCCCAGCACGAAAGTACTACAACTCAAATAATTCCTTCACTTTTCTTGCAGATCCACAATGGTCTTATAAACTTCGCAAATGGCGATCTTTTCAACACTATTTAAAACTTGAATTATGGAGCAAGATTGTGCCACTACTCAGCACCAATTATGCAGTGCCGCGGCACCCATATGTGCACACTGTGCATTTGCACTGGGCGGCACTTGGGAAGGGCGGCATTTTGACGAACGAAAAATTTGTACAATATGCATTTTATAAATATCCCGTGCCGACCGCAAGGGCGGCATCTCAATTTAAATGGGCGATCACAGCCGCCAAAAGACAAGGCATTTTTGGGCATGAGGGCAAAAATTTAAATGAGGGGCGACTATAAACAAAAAGAAGACAATCATCAAACACAGCACTCAAAAGATTACTAATAATTAATTAGCACACGCAGCATGTACACAATATACAAACGTTGAACGAAAGGCGACACAAAAACAACCCAATAGGGAATAGAAACCTTCTAGAGTCGATTCCGTACATTATCTTTTGTATGCGTAATGTCTACTTTATAGATTGAAACATCTTTTCGATTAACATTGCGAGGCCCTACGGCAGAGTTTTTTCTCAATATTAACCCCTTTTTTACCCTCCAACCCCTAACTCGAATGGGTCCACTTCCCGCAAAAATGTCATATTATAAAAAATGCTTGAAATTACTTGAAAAGCTTATATACCAAACGGCAGAAGGCTCGGGCGACAGGATTTTTTCAAGTGCCAGCTCCCCTAGGTACTAATACTTTTGCCACTAAATTTCTCAATGAAAGATAGCAATCCCCATGATATCGCGCTTTCAATGCTACCCCTTCGTATATTTTATATAGAAACTTAGTTATTCTAGAGATACAAAACAAATATAGCTGTAATAGGAATGTACTATACTAGAAGTAGCATCATTTTCATGGGACATGTCTTAAAAGAAATAAAAAACATTAGCGGAAGGTTTCAAAAGGTAAACTTTTTACTTTTAAGTATAAGAGATTCAAAAAATCCAAAAATCCAATTCATTATAACTGGGTTCCGAGGTATAAACCTAATTGCACTGGTCTATAAAGCTTGATAGTTGGACAAGTTACCGATGAGCGAATGTGAACACCGATCACTACACATAAAAGTTCATGGGCGAAATTAGTGTCAGAAGGAATACTAACAAAAAAAATTGGTAGAGATAACAAGATTTTTGAAAATGTAAACTGATTTAAATCTGATTGGAACTCGATAAAAAAATTCAGAAACAAATTACAATGTATTCGAAAAGGTGATGATTTAATGAATACTGTAAAAGAAACATTGAAGTAGTAATAAAAAAATATTTAGGCAGTCTGGGGACTACCGACAGAAGTGAAAACTTAAAACTATGAAATAACAGGGCAATTTTCAAATTAATTGTAGTATGAACAATTAAAATATCATAATTTGTAAATTAAATTTAAATATTCGTGTTTACATAAATTTTAATGAACTTGATTTCCAATAATTTCATTATATTCTAAAAAGGATCCAATAGGCTTATGGTAACTGAAGTAAGAAACAAAAAGGTTTGATTAGAATTTAGGTAAATATCGTGTAAAGACCGCATCGATCGTGGTTTTATTTTTTGTAGTACTAAGTTTTTGATCATTGGATATAGTCAAACCTAATATTTTATTCAAAAATTCAATTAATGGTAAATTTTTATCATCTGAAAAGTTTATATTGAAGTCTCCACTTAATATCATAGGTACATCGTCAAATTTTTCGTCAAATCTTTCTTCGAGTAACCTTGTTTTGTATAAATCATCAAATTTTCGAATAAAAATTGTTGTATCTGTCTTATAGATTTTTCAGGCGAAATATAAACGGCAACCATTAAAAGGTACTGGCCATTTTCGGAATTGCAAAGAGCAACGCATATTTTGGCTATAGCAGAAACAGTAACGCCAATACCTCTAGTGAATTTGGTATGTACATATGTCCATGTGAAGGAACAATGTGTGATTTATCTTGCGTATTGTGATAAATAGCTACTCCCGCCACTGGAACTTCTGGTCTTTTATAACTTATAGCAAAATTGAAATTCGGAATACAATTAGTGCTTCGTTTTTCATACGAGTTTCAGACAAAAGTATAACATTTGACTTTTTTATGATAGCATCGTTTTTTAGATCAGCTGAATGCGCATGTAAACTTTGGCAAGGTGATTCACCAGTCATTCCATTTTTAATTTGCTTGAAGATTGGCGTGGCGTTTACTGAAGGTAATTGTCGCAAATCCCCGATGAGTATAACTTCTAATCCTCCAAAATCTTTTGTAAACAAGCCAGTAATTTGTTTCAGATGAGTATCAATCTGTTCCAATAATTCAGCGCAAACCATGCTGATGGTTATACAGATATACAGTGAAAACTAGCATGTCGGTGACGCGAAATCATTTTTTTCCCTACTAAAAATCGCTCAACGCGCCTAAAGAAGTTTTCACTTCAAAAATTATGCAATATCTAATTCACAAATTTTTAAACATAGAACAATAACAGTTGAGGAGGAGGTTGCAAAATGCATCTGAGAAATCCATGAGACATTGGAAAAATTTACCATTGATTGAATTTTTGAATCCAAAATATTTAAAAACGTGTCAATTCGTTCGTGACGTAGTTTTCACTTCAAAAAATTTCTAGTTATATTTCCATCATAAGTCTCTTTTTATAAAATCCAAGAATTGATTGCTGCCAAGTCTAAAATATTATAAAATACTTGCAGAGTCCATCTACATAACCCTGCTTTTACGTAATATTTGCGGTCCATTTGTTCCATTACATCCACCCCAAACTTAATCTCATTGTAAAAGGACACAATTTCAGGAACACGTTTTCGATTAAAAGCGATCTTTACGGATTTATGTTCAGAGTTTAGTAAAGAAGTACTTTATTAGAAGGCTTACTTTTGTAAAAGATTAGCACAATAATATTTGATTTATAGAGTTTTGTGGAAAAGAGCCATGTTAACTTTTTTAACTTTAGCTATTTTCGGTAATTCCCTTTTATTTGCTCGTGTAGTTCTAACAAGACTTTTTTGCCAGTAGCTTCTTCACGAGTTGTATGCTTGTAAAAAAGTTATCTGTGGCTTGTAAAAAAGTTATCTGGTTATCTCCCACAATTTACAGAGTTTTTGGAAAAGATTCAAAACTACAAATTCATTCAAAGGTACTCCTGATGGCTGGGTACAGCTAGTTAAAATTCAATTCCAAATTTGTTCGGTTCGGTTCGATTCGGTACTGAAAAAGTCTGTTATCTTTGTAGGAACATTGTTGGCTTGTAATAAGCGTTGCTGTTATCGATAAATAAGTTCCATGTTTCCAATCCAAATTTGTTAGTTCATTTTTTTGTCGAAACGTACGAAACTCATCATTTCTGAAAATCAGTTTCGAGTCATATTTTCGTAAGAGAAAGAACCACAAATACGATACCTTCAAGATTTTCGCTTCTTAGGCTTCTCGAGCATACAACATGGCTATATAGGTTTCGCCTACCCAATTCAGAATCTGAAAATATTCGCAATCGTTTCCTGCATTTGTGGCACTCTTTTGGGGAATTTTATCTTCACTAACTGAATCTTCACTTTCACTGAATCTTCTTCACCCTATTCTATATAACTCGTACTTCAATTTCATCTTCAGCTTCTTAAAAGTCTTAAAAAAATCAGTTTTTTTTCACAGATCGCACTTTTCACTAAGAATTTTATCACATTAGAAATACAACTGAAAACTATTGCGTCTTCAGTACATCTACTGATTAAAGCATGAATGTTAATACGTATTGATGTCCACCATTACAAAGATGGTTCATAAATTATTGTTAATAATCTAGTGAATGAAAAAATTAACTTATGTAACAAGAAAAATATTTTAAAAATACCAATAATTTTTCTATAACATTCCGTATCTTATCTACATTACTTTTGAAGTAAGTCAATCTAATATATCCTATGTATAAAAAATACAAAAAAAACATCTTCCAAAGCGGTATTTTCGTTTCGAATTACGAAATATTACGAAGTTTGATCTTACAAATTTTTTATTCCAAATTTCAACATAATCGGTCAGGTACGTTCACTTTGAGAATATTTTTCCTGAATAAATTTTAACTACAAAAAAAACTAAATCAAAAAATATTCAAAAATAAATTTTGTTATTCTGGGAACGAATTTTACGATCATATTTACTTTTTATTAGTTATTTTTTTTTCGGCTCAGTTCACCCAAAAATATTGTGATTCACAAAAATCAGATATGTACAACAAAAATAATTCAATTATATTCTAAATATTCAACCCATGTCCAGTACAAAGTCCAGGTTATACGTGAAATAGCTAAACAAAAATTTTCCTCTTAGCTTAAACATCCACAAAAAAAAACAGTTTATAAAATACAAAAAAAAACACTTTTTTTATATCCATGTAAAAATTCAGAGCAACCTGTAGAGAAGATATTAGAGTCATGGTCATCAAAAAAAAGAAAGGACTAAAACAAATCGATTAAAAAAACTTAGCATATAATCAAGGTCCAAAAAAAAAGAGATTTTTTTTGTAAAAGGACGAAAATCAATATTCTTACATCTCCGGGTGTTTTTATGCCCTAACCAAAAGTTTTACATTGTACGTATATTCGTTCGTTTATATATAGATATATATTCGCACTATCAAATCGACACCTGTACTCGTATATATGCAAAAAAAAATAAAAGGTAAGACGAAAAAAAAAGAAAAAGACAATTTCCAAAGTACCGTCAAAATGAATATATATTCTCACCTGTAGAATAGTGTGTCTAACTATCCAGATTAATATAGTAGATGATAACTGCACAAATAGTTTTTTTTTAAATTAATTTTTATTATTATTAATTTTGTTGATAATACTTTAAGGAGTTACTTTCACATAAAGTTTATTTTTATAATATTATTAATTATTATTATTAATAATTTTTTCTTGCTACTTTTAAACTTTCTACAATGATTGTGTAAAAGTCATAATTTTTTTTTATCTCATATTCAAGGTTACTTGTTAATTTTCCACATCACAACACTTTAAGATAAGAAGTTAAAAAAAAAAGGATAATTTTCTTCCATACCTTTTTAAGATCTTTTGATATAAAAAAAAGGCAAAAGAAAAACTCATTAATTTTCTTATTTTTTTTTTCTCTCCCTCTCTCTTTCTTTCTTTCTTAATTTTTTTTTACTTTCTTTTTTCTTCTTAATAACCTGTTGAAATCACCTAAAGATTTTTTTTTAATACATTATTATGGTTAACACACAATTTCTTAAATCGCATCCTGTATCCTTTTCATAATGGATTTTTCATCTTCAAGGTAAAATGAAAGGACAAAAACAAAATATAAACGAGGAAATATTTACACATGAAAAAAGCTTGAATTTAAAGTTGTTTTTTTTTCATTTTATCTATTTTCCATAATTTTTTTTTATTACTCTTTCTTTTTACACCAGGACAGTTTTCACTTATATGTATGTATATTTTATTTATTTTTTTTTTATTATTATTATTATTTATAATAGTATCCCCCAGAATCCACTGAAGCACTGTATTAATACCTGAACTTTTTCGGTATACTCTCCTGTATCTGCGAAGTTACTTCAAACACTGGTTGCGCATCCAGGAGTACATGGGGAGCACCACTATACACGAGACAACGACAATGATAACGAAGACTGGCCCCAGTGTTTTTAGCTTATTCACCAGCCAGGCAGGCAGGATATTCTTCCTACTCCTGGAAAGGAACCGACTCACTAGGACAACGATGTACCAAAGCTGTGATATGTATATTATTTTTTGCTTCCTATACTTATTATGCTCTGGTATAATTCATTTTTATATATACATACAAAAAATCAAGCGGTGAATTTTGTAAATTTAAAAAAAAATTATTTAGGATTTTTTTACAACATAACAAAAAAAATCCTAGTGTTTTTTTTTTCAAAATATTTTCAAATGTCCTTTTTTTAATAAAAAAAAATCTCCAAAAGTAATAAAAAATTATTTGTTACAAAAACGAAACAATATTTTTAATTCAAAAAAAAAATAAACAATTTTTCACACACGCTTTTATTTCTACAAAAAAAAATCTAAAATTTTCAAATTTTCAAAATTCATTTTTGTAACAATTTTTATTTTTTTTGTTTTTTTTTACAAGGAACGAAATGCGACCCAATCGAAAGCTCGTCTCTAACTAGGTCCCTTTTGCAATTTTAACCCTGGGCAGACTTTTGCTTCTAGCTGGTATCCTTTTTGGATATTACACACAGGTGTATGCATGTAATACTCTCTAATACAAGCATATACTTAAGGGGAAATGCGATTACAACAAATTTCATCGTCGTTGTCGTCTGTATGTGTGTTAAGTTAATTTTCATAGAATTTCAAATAAAGCATGCGCGAAAATTTTTTCAATGTATTGGCATATAAAGATATGATAGAAAATCCTTTACAGGACTAGAATTATATTCAACTAGTAATTTTTTGTTAATGTATCAGTGTAATATAAACAACTGGAAAACATCGCATAAAAACATAGAATTTCGTAAATGATACATTCTTACAGGTGATTTCATGTTTTTTTTTCTTTTAATTCTTCGTTTCTTCCGTTTCTGCTGTCTCGTCCTTTTTCATGTAGTCCTAGGTTCCTTTTATAAGATTAATGAATGGTATTTTATTATACATATACATATATACTCGTATATATCAAAACTCAATTAGACAACAGGACCAAACTCTATTTCGTTTATATTCCTTGAAGGCATATCGATACACCAGCATCAACGAAATACAATTTTATTTTATTCAGCGAATATCCTCAAAGCAAACAAAATGTCCTTAAGGTAAAATAAACACCGCAAGTAAGATCTACCTTGAAAAAAAAACAGTTTCCCCTTCGTTAATTTTATCATTTTAAAGGAAAACCCATCCAGGTAAAAAATATATATATATAAGGATATACACACAGTGAAAAAAAAATCCTCGTCTCGTTAAATCCTTAATTGGAAACTTTCTCCAAACCCCCCCCTCAAAAAAAATCAAAGTAGTGTTCGAGGTCGGGAGTTGGTCAATCGCCAATCATACAACAATTGCTGCACGAAACATACTCAATTGTTGTTAACCCTGACATGTTCAAGGATATTTTTGCTAGAAAGTAAATCTCCCACAAAAAAAAAGATCCTTTTTTTCCCACACAATTTTTGTTCTGTATACATATATTTTATAGTATTTACTGTTCCAGGACACAGCACCGAACAATGCTACTCTCTACTATGGAAGGGTGCAAGGTGGCAAATGTTGTCCATAAATACAATATTAAGCTCCTGTGGGGAAAGTTTGAGAGCATAACACCGAGGTGCAGAAGGGGGCCGGGGACGGGGCTACTAGAGATGGAGAAAATTTTCACGCACAGCTGAGAATGGGGCTTTTAATTTTATCCCCAAAGGAGATATTGTTATGTGTTCGTTGTGTAGTAGGGCTCCCCCGGTTAAAGCGCACCAATGCTGCTCTCTGGCTATGGCTACACAAAACACAAGGAGCGAAATATAACTTCCTGCTGGAGCACGTTTTTAGTGAGTGAAACAATTTTGGGGAAAACACGTTAATGAAAATCTTTTATTTTTTCCTACCCAGATTTTCGGGGATGCTTATGGCGATTTATTGTTTTTCTTATTTCCTTATTTTTTTTGTTGTTGTTGTTTTTGTTACTGTTGCTCCTTCTTTCCATACGACTACTTCATCTTCCACAAGGTAAACCTCTAAGAGAAATTGCTAGTGGTAAGCGCACGTGGATATAAATTGGTATTTACCACACTAAAAGTAGAAATGTAGATGAACTTCTTCACTAAGCAGGGTTACACATGGATAAGAGCAAAATACGTGAGAAAAATGCTAAAACCGAAAATTTCTTAGATCTTTAATAATGATGACTATAGTGAGATGAGAATAGTTGGAGTGAGTTGAAAAGATTTTTTTTTGGAGATTTCCTAGATGAACTGAATTTATTTTTAGGAATTTTGGGCACTAATGTTTAAATAATGATTAATGACCAACGATTTATTTCACAAATTAGTGCCGTACTGTGTATCTTTAAGCCAATAAATCATAGTCGTATGATATAGTAACGTTTTTACCTCTTAACAGATTCGTGGGATTAATAAAGGAATACATTTTTTAAATGTTCACACAAAACTTCTTTATTAACAATTCAATGACTACAAACACAATTCTTATAGTAGACTTATTAACACTTGCAATTCATTATCTTTCACTAATAACTCCTATTTATCACCTTTTAATTCACTTCTTGATTACAACTTTTTCCTTTAGGTCACTTTGAACACTTAGAACATTTTCATCGTTTTACAAATCAAAACTGACTTTAAATACCGCTGCCACGGTATTTACATTTCCAAGCCCATCTCTTATCCAAGTTCTAGATCTTCCACATCAATCTGGAGAGAGCCCTATATGATTGGAGCATTCGAGACTTTTCTCTTCGCACTCTCTAGAAACTTCGCGAAGCTTAACCTCTTCAATTACAATTCGTTCAAGCTCTAACTAATAGATGGCGCGTCGTTAACTGCCTGCACACATCGTTACAAATTACAGCTCGTTCAAACTCTAATAGATACCCAGTAGGGAATGGAAGGTTTCCGGATTCGATTCCGTATAGTATACTTGCCAGGCATACTGGCTACTTTTTGGATTACAGAATGCATTCCTTTTCCATTGCGATGTCCTAGCCCGGAAGCCATAACGGCTACCTTTTCGATTACCATTCCTTCCATAAGAAGTGATAACGGTTACCTTTTGGATTACCATTCCTTCCCATAGATGGATAGATCCCCATTGCTCCCATTTCACTGATGAAAGAATGCATTCCAATTCCATCAATTCCCTACTGGGTAGCGCATAAATTATAACACCGCCACCATCTTAGGACTGTTGGTCCCATACAGTTTCCCATCCTGGATCCGGCTGATTATATGGGTATAGCCTGTCTATGTGCACCATCTTCTTCTTCGCCTTGGGTCCTTGTTGAATCCTGTAGACAACATCGCTGATCCGTGTTAGGTTTTATAGGGCCCATTCCATTGGCGCAGAAGTTTCGAAGATTTCCGTTGTATCGTAGCAAATCTCCTTTTTCTCTTACTCGAGGACCCTTGCTGCTGGCACAAACTGTAGTAGATTTACGACACCAGTTCGAAACATCTTCCCCGCATGTGAAGCCAGTAGAATCTTACTCTTATTTTGGCCAGAGTTTTATTGACTCCCAAATGGCCGCCTGACGCGCTATTATGGCAATCCTCGAGAATATCTATTATTACAGCGCGAGGAACTAGTACCTGCATTCGATGAGAGGTACGGTCAGCGGTTTCCCATTTGCGCTTCATTATTCCGCCTTGGATATACAATGAATCCCATTGGGCCCTATAGCTCTCCAGTGTTTCGCTTTTTTCTGCGAGGTCCTTCCATTTAGGCTTATCCTCATATAATAATACGAAATATCCATGACAAAATCGGGAAAATATAAAAGGCCGTCGCGTTGAGCATCTCGGAGTTCCTGGACCTAACATCCTGTTCTTGGCTCAGCAGTCGTCCTCTGACACGATATTTACAACCTGGTTCGCATGCTCGCCGAGAGAGTGCAGTAACCATTGGAATTTCTCTGTTGCCATATTTCATTTCCTTCTCCAATGTTCAATAGGATACTATCCCAGCAGGAAAAGTGGAAGCAGCTTCCTCTGGAATTAAATTGGAAGTACTTCCTGGTCGCGGTTCAGAAGCATTTTGGAAGATTTTCCGGTGCATATGGCTACTAATAACCCAGCGGGAAAAGTTTGAAGGCCTTCCTCAAGAAGCTTTTAGGAAGGAGGTCGTATTCGTAGTTCCACAAAAGTAGGATGGAAAGGTCAAATGTGGATATGTAATTAATGTACAGTTTTTATTCAGTTAATACAATTTACCATTAAATTGTGTATAAAAATGTGTATCTAAAAGATTTTTATAAAAGGATTAAAGCAATATCTTCCAAGGATCTCAATATATTTAGAAGGTGTAAGAAATTGTATTTCCTTGGAAGAAATAAAAGAGAACGTATCACAAAGCCTTACCGGGAATGCATGGGGAAGGTGAATGAGCTTTTAGAGCTTTTCGACTCATTCCTTCTAATGACATGGCTTCACAAAAAAGATATGGAGCGGAATGCGAAAAGGAAAGAATTCTCGCCTTCCAAAAAAGGCTACCGTCATGCTTCTTGGTGTGATTCCATTTCCCGCTGGGAAGTCATTCACAGCTTTGTTGGGAAATTTTCGTTTTGAGAGATTCTCTGGATCTCTGCTTGCAAAACTTAAAACTTCAAAAAAGCTTCTCAGGAAGCTAATTAGAAGAAAATCGAACAAACTGCTTCTTGCTAATGACATAATGATAAAAAGATATGGATAGGGATACGGAAGGGAAGCACTTCTAAGATGCACAAGGATAGCTTCTTCATGAATCAGTGAATGCTTCTATTTCGCGCTGGGATATGTTGACGTTGACGTAATGTCCAAACCAAGAATACACTTGTCATACAGTTCATACACTACCAGGGACAAACGTGAGTCGGTCGCCGAGCACCACAACCATTATTATCTGCGCATATAATTGCACCGGTGCAATATGAATAAAAATATTTCCACAAAAGTATCGATTTCCTTTATCCTTTTTGTCTTTGGATAGAAAAACATGCAGCACCCCTTACAGGGCCTGCAACCAGGCAATGAGATGCGACGATTCATTTGCCTGCAAGAGCTACAAAGTCAAGTAAAAAAAGATATGAAGGGAGCTCTGTTAGATACGAAAAAGAAAGAGAATTTCGGTGGTCAACAGACTTCAGAAAACGATCTCCAGGGAGCTAGTATCTAACACTCGTACCGACTGCAACTGGAAATGAGACACTGGAGGAAACTAAAAAGGTACTACGTCTCATAGATCTTGGCTTATTCGAAGGAGCCGAGTGAGAAAATCAGACTTTTGGATCACCCTTTGCACTACCAGTCTTTCATGTCGTTCAAGTCGTGGTTCAATGTAGTAAGCTTAGTGTGATGGGTAGAATGGAATAGAATAGGTTAGAGGCCGGCGGGTAGATGTTGATGAACCTTACGTTTGATCACTAGGATCACATGTCCAGCTCCATGCACCTCCAAGAACTGCCCTCTCACGGATAAAGGCTGCGCCCCCCCCCCGTCCACATGGAACGCATTCTCCACCAGTTACACATGGACCCACCAACAGGACCACTCATGGTCTCTTTCACACACAAGCCGCGCATCCACCACAAGTCCTGCAGGGACCACAACAGCAACACCTGTCTGGTAATCGTCAAGAAGGCACTTCACCAAATATCTGCGGAGTACCTCAGCTTTAAGGGGGTATTGCGTGGATCCAGGTAGGCTGTGTCCCCACAAAGTATATTATTCAAGTAAGCAGGGGCTGGCTTGCTTACTCCTAGTAGGGAAGGGAATATTTCCGACCTATATAAATCGTGTAAGCGGAATATAATTTAGTTGCAGTATTGGCCACAGAAACTTATCTCGATCAGCTGAGTATGTGGGACGCAAAGCTGAGTTAGAAGGTCAACATCTAAAAGAGGGCGAGAAGGCCAGCAAAACTTTCTAAACATACCTACAGCAATTAATGAGGCTTGAAACCATACATGGCGAGCTCGATAGCTAGACCAACCTAGTTTCGGTGTCCAGATCCCCAACGACGAATGGGAAAACTTCCAGCCGAACAAGAGCTATGACATAGTTCTATACACACTATGACTAGTTTGACAAGTAACAATATTTTAGAGCGCATATAGTTTGGTAAAGTTTGAAGTTGATATTCTAGATCGAGGACTAGACTATCAAGTATTTTCAATAATTTCAAATATGTAAGTATTGGTAGTTACTGTGATTTTTAGTCACACTCATCTTCTTTGGTCACAATTTATTGGAATCAGACCGACACAACCTAGTGTCCGCTGTTAACGCCTATATTGTCATCAAGCCGAATTTTATGGGCCAGTTTCCTATTCTGGTCAAACATACATTGCAATAAACATTCCTCTTCGCCAGCCTCGACGCATGATGGCAATTTTCCTTGAATCCTTGGTGTGAAAACTTCAGTTCAGTTGTCAGTTGTCACCCTAATTGTTGACGGTGGACCAAACGAAAACCCTAGGTACCCCAAGGCAATTGAACAAATAAATGACCTCTTCCAGAAGCACAATCTAGATGCTTTGTTTATTTTTACAAATGCACCCGGGAGAAGTGGTTAGAACCGTGTCGAACGAAGAATGGCTCCACTAATCAAGGAGCTGGCAGGTGTTATCCTTGACCACCAATATTTTGGGTCTCGCCTCAACGTCAACGCAAAACCCATAGACTCAGAGCTTTGAGATTCTAAACTGTGCTCTGCTCATGCTAATGCAGTTTTTGGCTTATATCTGGAATGGTCTGGTGGCTGATAGGCAGAGGCGGCGGAACAGGTACAAGCTATGTGTTGAATTCGAAAGGTTTAAAAGGAAGGTGGGGGAAGACGAGCTAAAAATGGTATGTTAGATCTCCAAAAGCTTCAACCTTACTGTGCACCTTCAACTTCAATTTTTGAAAACATATGTATATAGAAATATGTTTACATATTATGCAAAAAAAATTAGCTAACTTTCAAGATCGATTTCATCAACTTCATCATGATAAATATGCAGCATTGACCCATCTTCGCCCGAAGGTAACTTTTCAGTCGTTTTAATACTGAAAAACTGCTTTCGTTTGTACACGATGACCCGGAATGGTCATGAAAAGCCGGATAAATTTGGAAAATTCTGGTAAAATTTTTTGAAGACCTAAAATAGAAACGGGATCTCATGTGTTGATTATCAACACTTGGGAGAGCTCATGTGTTGAATGGTCAACACACACAACAGGTGTTCCGCCGCCCCTGCTGATAGGCCCAATGTTTTGGTGGAATTCATCCACCCCGTGGACACTCTCTCCGTTCCATCTCTACCTCCGGCAAACTGGTACGCATAGCACGTTAGTTAGGGAGAGCCGACAAATCATTAACTTTGCTTCCTGCAAAAGAGACGATCTATGAATGAACATATCCTTTTTAAAGTTAAAATTTTTGAAAATGTCCTGGAAATCCCCAAAAAAGGACACAGGAAATGGGTCAAAATGATATTCAATGAGAACGAGAGAATCATAAACCTCATGAATTTAAGGGGGTATTCTAGTCTAGAAGCCCGAATTTCGAGCGTTTTTTGAGGATTCATAAAAAAACAGCAATTGATATTTTTACTATCCATGTTTTTATGGCTTATTTATTAATATTTCGAGAGTACATAAAAAAAAATATAGAAATTTCAGCAAGTTATGCGTCGTTGAAGTAGAGGGGGAAAAAAAGCCGTGTCCCAACCGTCATGATATCTACCCTCCTGGTTATCTCAAAAATAAAAGTATAGATAATTATTCATCAGTATAAATGCCAGTATCGTATGAACCAGAAAAAAAGTCAAAAAATTTTTTTTCGCAAAATGGTGGCTACTCAAAAATTGAGGTTTTTGTTTTCTACAATTTTTTTAACTTTCCCGAATTTTTTAAAAATATTAAAAATAAAAAATTTTAAGTTTTTATTGGTTCATGCGATAGATGAATATATAAAGAATATTCATGCCAAGTTTCAAGTAAATCGGTCGACTACAACTTCAGATATTATGACGGTCGCATCGAAAAAAGTAGTTTCGAGAAAAACGCGCTTAAAGTTTTACGTTAAGTTTCTGGCAGTGTAACTGATAGATGCGTACATATAACTTACATTAGTTAAAACTTTATATTAGGATAGTTAGTAAGTGAAATAAATGCATTTTATAAATAATATGGAAAAAAAAATATGGAAAAAAAAATTTTTCGATTTTGAAAAATTTCTAGACTAGAATATACTAGTCAGGGTGCTACGTCACCAAAATGACTAACTCTAAAAATAATTCGAATTTTGGAAAACCCTTGTATGGAAATATTCTTGAATATCTAAACTATCGAAATATGGAAAAAAAAATTTCGATTTTTTAAAATTTCTCGACTAGAATACCCCCTTAAGTCAAAGGATATCGCAAAAACGCCATATTTATACCTGTACCTATCTTATTGTCGCCCAGCACAACACCCACTGACGAAACTGACTTTGGCTAGGATCAGACTTCGTGCATTTGGAAAGTTTTTACTACATGGCCTTGGGAGAGCTTGTGTAATCGAAGATTTGCTCTGTTCCATGAATGTGACAGGCTATCTTCTAAAGTCATACTCCACCCACACTGCCATATAATTAGCCAAAGCGTACTCCTTTAGCCACGGAACTGCCTCCTGTAATTACCTACCACTAGAAAATCCTTCTTCCCCCAGAACTTATTTTGCATAATATTTGTGTTCTCTATGACGATGTTTTTTTAAAAATGTTGTGCAAACACAAAACCCACGCCATAGGCACAGCTATAAGCCCTGCGGTAATTGAAAAACCACGAAAAAATAATATTCCTTAATTTTTCAATATCAGCGTTCACATAAAATTCGCTGCACACACACGAACGTTTAACGGGCAATAAATCGATCCCATATTAAATTAAATTATGTGGCTTCCCAGTCGTTATCTCTCGCAAAAAGTGCTAAAAGGAGCACATTATATCAGCATTATTAAATTAGATGAAAAATCCTTCACATGCCCCGCCGCAGAAAGCGTTACGGCAAATAATCAATAAGGCAGCAAAAAGGTTAATCATAATCGCGCAATATAGACCAAAAATTCATAAAGGCGTAACTTTCATAATGTGAAACATCAAGCCCAAACCAACCCCCGCAACACTAAAACTCAACTCTTAACTCGGTAAGCCTTCCGCAAACAGAAGAGTATATACAAAAAATACAAAAAAAAAGCCACCCGGGGTCACCCTTACGCTCGAGCACGAAAATCAGGGGTTGAAAACTTCATCTTCATCAATCACGGCAACTGACGTTTATGGTATCCGACCGTTGGGAAGATTCCATGTGGAGATATGGGCGAGCTCTACACTCTCTTCTACAATGTCCGCTTTCATAATAATAAAAAACGAAATTTTTAAGGCCCATCTCGCAGCTAAGGACGGAAAATAGCCCATCTCCAGTTGTGCATGTATCCGAGCCGCCGCCCCACTCCGCCGCATAAATTAACGGTTTATTCAATATTGACACAATTTGATCGACACATTTCCCAATGGCTGCTCTCCTTCAAGTGGCGCCCTCACGGGGATTTTGTTTTGAGTGGAATTTTATTACATCATAAAACCGTCTGAATGCTCTTAAGGATAAGCCTAAACGGTTCTTAAAGTGTGCTTGCTCAACGCGAGGATAATAATTTCTGGATGAATTCAACCTCATGTACCCCCAGCCGTCATCTTCGGTCCTGCAGGAGCAGCATCGCCGCCTTTTAAGGTGTTGAAAAAGGACATTAAGCTACTTTTTGTGAATTTTATATACAACACTTACATGACTACATTTCGAGTTGGTGGAATGAATCCTTTAAATATTTCAGATGACTTTATCATCGTCTGGAGTTGAGACAGTTTTTTAAAGGATAAAAGTTGCTGCTCGTAATATCGCCTTGACCACTGGAGCTATAAAGCGCCAGGCGTCCCGTGACTTGAAGCTCTGCCAGGGAGAGTAGCCCAGTAAAATTTTAGCTGTCATCTTTTTGTTGGTCTCAAGTGTGAGGAATAGCGTCAGTAAAAAAATCAGCAAGGACTTTTACGTGAATGAGACCAATTAGAAAAAAATTTATTCAGTCTGAATTTTGACTTGAAACTCCTTGGGCGTTGTTTTGTCCAAACCATTTATATTCTTCAGCGTAAGTAGCTTGACCCTAGATATACCAAAGGATCGGTTACTATTCTTGATATTATTGCATACAATTTCTCAGCCTAGCACAAATATACACATGCATTCGTCTGTTTGAACTCAATAAAACAAGAGGGATCGAAAAACTTCAACTCGATAAACCTTTCTTGTTTTGGTGACAATGGAGAAAATTGGCGACAAGCGATAAGAGATACTTACTCGTATCTTATGCGCCAACGTCAGTTCTGACGCTACCCGCGTCACCAAAATCTTACAGACTGGAATGCCTTTGCTCATTCCCCATTCTAACAAATCTGTGAAGGCTAGGCCGAATATATAAGTTAATAAATGGTTGGGGACCTCGGTACGCTATGGATTAAGGCACAAGACTACCAAACTTAAAGCCCGTTCAGATACAGCATCAGCAGCGGCAGCAAACAGTTCCTATTGGCTAATGGTGGTCACATGACAACAAAAGCAGCAGCGATTGCTAGTAAAAACTAAGCTTGCTGTCGCTGCTGCTGCTGGATCTGAATGGTCCTTCAGAGTTTCCTAGTTCGCAGCGCTATGTCCCTTCGGCTACCATGGCATGTTGGAAAACTTTCTTGTGCCCGAACTGAATAATTTGGGCCAATGTCACATGTGGTTTCTATAGGACAGGGCCACATCACACAGAAAACAAACAAACACCTGACAATGTACCCGCTATCATCCTAAAGTTGTTGACTTCAACTTTGGCTAAACGTTAAACTAAATAAAGTTATCCTTGCTTGGGTCGCTGGACAACTGGAAAAATTATTATCAGTGGAATATTCAGACACTTCAGACCTCGAGATTTGCCTCGAAAATGATGAGCCTGTCCTTCATATTCTTTATTACTGTCTCGCGACTAGCTCGAAAAATCATGTCTAAGCAACAAGTCATTTGTCGGTCTGGTCTGCAATCTGGGATATCCGCATCCATCCAATGGCGCTACAGCCCAAATTAGGCTTGGCCTCCTCCATTCTCCAAGTATTTCTCCAAGTTTGACGGTTCCTTCGCTTCGTCAGCCGTCACAGAGTCTACCCATTTTCTCGTGGACTATTTCCGTTTTCGGATACGATTGTCCTCCATCCTGATTACGTGGCCGGCTAGTCTTAGTCTGTTTTTTCATAACAGTTGAGAGTACTGGCTCTTCAAAAATTGCATTCAATTCGTTGTTCTGTCTCCTTCACCATATTCCATCCTCTTTCGTTGGGCCTATTATTCATTGTGAACTTTTTTAACATCCTCAAAAGTTACCTGAAAATTTCTTGGGACACCCCAATTTGCTATTTACCACTCAAAAATCATTTTTTATTATTTCAACACTTTTTAAACTCTTATTCAAAAAGTAATCCTTTAAGGTCATTTTTTCTGAACTTGTTTAACATATTCAGTACCTGCTTAAAAAATTCCTGGAACACTCCAAGACTCCAGCTTCCTTCGTTTTTTTGCTATTTACCATTCAAAAATAAGTCTCACTCACTCAGACGTGTAAACAAAAGATTCTCCGGCCATATAACTCTGGTAAACACAGAGAGCGATAGATTTTGCGTTTTTACTACGGAAACACAAATCCCAGTAAAAATAAGTCCCAGTCATTTTGCTTCCAGGCCGTTTTTTTCTGAGCAGCTTGTTGGAGAAAGCGATATGTATGGGAAATTAACACCACTAGGCAGTGCGAGTTTACCTGTACAGGATACCTTATGTGGTTTGAAGTAAGAAATTTATCAAGGAAGTTGGCTCCTGGCGAAGGGTTTGTGTGGTCACTCCCCAGTATGTATAACATATAAGGATTCTCCCTCACACATTCCTCCTAGATGTTGCAAATGAGTTCGTGTTCGCGTTCTCCTACCTTTAGCTACTCAGATGCGATTCCATCGACGTCTGGCGATTTGTTGCTTTTTTATTTTTTGACAGCTTCACGCAACTCATCCAGTGTCGGTGGTTCTATTGAAACCCATCCCAGAGATACCTTGTTCAAATCCGAGCATCGTCATATTCATCCGTCTTTCCACTTCTATCATGTCCAGATAATATTCCTTTTTTCTTGTCTTTCCTCTTTACAGTAACTCCTTCTCCTTTTTGTCATCGCTGAATTCATAAGCCATCTCCGGTGCCAAAATCAGAGTTTTGTTGCGGTAGTATTTAATCAGAACGGGTGGAATAAAACGGTTTGTTGGCGTTGTCAGCTCTTTCTTTCTACTATGTTTCCAAATAGAGATTGCCATAAAAACATTTGACATAAAAATCAAGGTTCTTCACTGTTGTTTATTCCTTTAAGAACTCTTCTTCTAAACTCAATATTTCGCATCTTTAAGACAGTTACATTTAAATACCGCATTTAGTTACCTTGTTTAAGTTCTTATAAATAACAATAGATAATAGTATATTCTGTAACAAGTTTGGAATGATGCATATTCCGCACAAGTGGAAGTTTGGCACCCGAGCCGTGGAATATGCCATTCAAACGTACCTTATGTAAAGCTAATGTCAAAAATATAATGTATAAAGCACAGCAAGATATTTTAACGCTAAATAACATATTAGTAGGGAGTGTTCATTCATAACAATTTTGTAATTTAATAATTTTTTAATAGATGGCCACCACAAAATTTATTAAAAAAATGCTATTATTTTCTGGAATTTAATAATTGAATAGTTTATTTAAAGCAAAAATTTTATAGCGGAACATCATTGATTGTTTATTATTGAAACAATCCTTTTCTTTCTTTAATTAATAAATCTTTTTTTTTCTTTAATTAATAAATCATATTCTTGGATTACGACGAACAGATGTCGCCAATAGTAGTTATTCCATAACAAGTGAAGGAATGAATATTCCACACGGTTGTGGAATGCTGTAAATTCCGTAACTAAAAGTAATATCAGAATGCCTGTATTCTAACAGAGGCGTAGAAAAAATAATTTTTTAAATAAAAATTCACCCTGCAAAGGATTTAAATTTAAAACGTTCATACCTCAATCTCCACTAAATATTCTTAATATTCATTAAAAACATCTTTATTTGAATTTCGAATGCAAAACTTAAAGCATTTCTGCTAAAAAAAAACAAAAAAAAACATAAAACAAAAAAAAGATGAAATAAAAATGCCCATCTTGGGACGAATAATAAAATGTAAAAACTCTCCCACTCGCCATCATAACTTGAAAGTTTAAAAAGGACCTTTAGACGAGGGTAAAGTTGCTATCGGAACATGAAAAAGGGCTTTAAAAGTGAATGAGAGAAGTTTTAAATTTATGGACATTTTCCGGGACGAAACTATCCCACAATCCCCCAGAAGTACTTGACAAGATTAAATTTTGATAGCCAAATATCTTCTGTCCAATCTTGTGGCTATCATTAAAAAATTTCAGGAGAAATTAACGACGAAAGCGCTAACGGGAAAATTTCTTTTTTCTATGAAATTTATGCATAAAATCAACGTTAAGTTAACCGTGGCATGGTTTTTAGTGGTATAGGTAAGTTGAGTTAATCGCAGGATCTATGGAGTTTATAACTTTATGGAGATTTTAGATACAGGTTTTAGAAGGCAAAATATCTATGCATAAAGTAAAAGAACTATGAAAAGTCAATTAACTCTTTTCATCGAGATAAGTTTTTTTTTACTTTCTACGCCTTCAAATGGTTTCCGTTGCCTTTAAAATTTTGAAATAGTCCTTTTACTAAAATTTGTAGGGTTTGTTAAATATTTAAACTGATTTTAAATATAGGTTGTTAATATTTTTACCTGCATTTTACTTTCGTTTGCCAAATAAATCTCAACAGTTAATAGGGACAACATGCCTTAAACAGATCACCAAAAAAACTTCAAAACGTCCTAGCTACTAAACCGTTACGATTTATTGCCACCCTTCCGTATGATTTTTTGTTTGTCTATCCAAAACCTATCAACAGCCGGCCGCTTTGTAAACTTAGCGGTATACACCCTGTATATTGGGAAAAAACTACTTTTGAATCTACGTTTTCGGCACTTAAAGCGTCATAACTGGTGCAATATTAGCCCTACGTAAAAAATGATAATAACAAAAATTATAGATAATCGTGTGTTCTATAAGTCTTACGTAGGATGATTTCATGTGGAATTAACCATTAACGAAATATAGTGCAAAGAAATTGATATATGAAGTTTGAAGCACTATTTCTCCGTAGATATTGACTTTACACAAAAAAGTTCCAAACAAGAAAGTTAAATCAGTTATTTATCTACAAAAAAGATAATATACATTTTTCTCGTAAAGTGCATAGTTTTTGAGATATAGAATTAAACGCGTTTTCCTTCACTGTAAGTTTACCAAGAGGGTAGACGCCATTTTGGATTTAAGCTTATAAAAATATATAAAATCATTTGGTAAAAAAAATCGCGTGCGGTATTTTTCGAAAAGAAAAAGTATCTATTTATTGGACTATGAGGCAGCGTAGGTTACCATGAATTTGATGATTTTGATGTGTTTGGGTTTTAAGCCCCCACCCCCCATTTATTTTTGAAAAAAGACTCTTGTTGTCGAATTTGATTAGCTCATAGCCATCAATTTTGCCCACAAAATTTCGATCCGCATCACATCAATAGAGAAAAGGTCTGACATGTGCTCGGCTTGAAGTATCGAAGGCGTAAGAGTAACGCAAACTACGCGGTCGTCTCGAGGAGACTAAGAGGTCATTTATAAGGTTTAAAAATAGCGCGGATGATAGAATGGAGGTCTGTTTTGATTGAACGATTAGAACGGTTACTCTCAATTCATTCTTTATGAACTCTCAATCCAAGCTAATTCCTTTCCAAAGTTTTATCTTATGAAAGGTGCGCGAAGGTTTGTATAAGCATCGATTCACAAGATCTTAGAATGTTCTTAGAATGAAAATATTGATTAAATGTTTGCCAGAATCTTCCATGTTGAACTAATAGTACATTTTAAACGTAATACATAAGTTCGACAAAGTCCCATTCACGCACTCAAATCCGAAATCAGACCATCACCCTAAGGAGCTATTGCAATACACACGACGAATAAAGGAACATCAGAGCCTATTGAAAACCGAATTTCAAATCCCTCTATTGATTCCAAGTAATTTCGTACGTTTAATGAAACCAATGTAGTACTACTCCTGGAGGGTGTATCCGAGCCCCAAAACTAAGGTGTGGGAATGATGTGTTCTGCCTAAAATGCCATTGATAAGCCACCCACGTCAAATCAATCACGGCAAGTGAATCTGTACTATACGTGCCAACATCGCATTGCAAATTGAGCGAGCGCTTGCCACAGTCGTCGAACAAAAAACTTTTCTTCTGTAGTAAAATAGAAATCTGCGACGAGATAGCAACAAGTTGCAGCAATTAAGGGTGCGCTTCCCTCCCAACAAAAGAGGAAAAAGAACACCGAACAACAGGATGGGCGTTCCACCCTCGCCCATCAGATCTTCTACAGATTTTGTGGATGCCGAGGAATGTCGCAAATAAGAAAAATTGCCGAATTCGTGTGCCGGAATGTGACTTTATCTTTTGATAAAACAAATTTTGGCCATTTGGGAGTCCCAATGTTGGTCGGATAAGAGAGATAAATCAATTCGCGGCTCCTATCTTCGTCGAATCTGGATTTTAGCCAAAGAGTGCTTAAAAACTTTCTTTTTTTTGTGTGTCAATGGTGGATCTAGAAAGCAGCTTGCTTGCATAATAAGAAGACTTCTTTCCGGATGCCCCAGTCTTGCTCCGGGGCGCGCCCCTTGGTGAAATTGAAGCCTATTATTTTGGTCCAGCGATTTACATGAAAGGCTGAATCAAGCCCATCTGTTGCCGTTTGTTTATTCGACGAAATTCGAATGAATTCAATGAAACGTGCGAAATGCGATTGAGGCCTCACTGTGAACTGATAATGGTATTCACTGCTCTGCACAGGAACAGTATCGCGGTGTACCTACATCAGTTGTGGATAAGAAGAAGGTGTTCTGTTCTCTGTGTAGGAGGATAAATTCGAATTTGGAAGTTAAATTTGTTAAAGTATCTTTTTCAGCACTGGATAATGGTTTCAGATATATTTGCATTCGATAAGTGTGTTTTTTGAAGTATTTTTATTTTGTTTTTCCAAGTTGAGAAAAGGAATTATTTTTTTTTGTATCGTACAAATCCAGAATTGATAGCACCAAAGAGCATAATTTGCATATGTAGGTATTCGTCATAAGTGATGTATAGTAGCTGAAAAAACAGTGTAAAGGTAAAAGTGTAGAGAAGAATGTGATACTCTTGTGTATAAAATTACGTGCCTATTATAGATTCTGGGAATGTTATATTAGATGAAAGTGTTTCGTACAAAAGCTGTTTTTTTGTTTCTTTAATGTAATTCTATCCTTCAAAGATTGTAGTTGTTAATTACCTTGAAAATCTTTGAACCCAGTCTTTATTTTGTAGATTTCAGTATCTCACATAAAAATTGCATGACTTCGTTTCAATTAAAAATATTTTCATATTCTACAAAATTCCAAATTTTCGTATTGCTCAATTATAGTAAGATTCTGTTTGACTGCGATAGGAAGAATGAATTTTACAGGGGCGCAAAATCCTGGACCCCCCCGCTCTCATTTTTGGCCGTCCGGACCCCTCTTTTATTAGGTACACCCAACATTAAATCAAAAATTTTCGAATCCATATGACTCTAAGAGACTAGCGCCACTTAATCACGATAGAGGACAACCGTATCCCAAAACGGCTTATTACTTAAGGGGTTATATCTATGGGACGGTCAAAAATCAAAGCTTTTTTCAGGATTTTTTTTTGCATTGATTTTGTGAAAAAGGTGTTACAAATAATATACCAATCGATAAGGCAACTCTTCAAGAGTACAAAAAAATTTTTTTATACGAAATTTAAAACAAAATGGCGGTTGTATATCATGGTAACGTATGTAGTATTTTCAAAAGGTGTTCCGCGGCCGGACACATTACGCAGCCCCATTAGCATCTGGAACAATAAAAAAAATTTTTTCATTATCTTCATGAGTTTTGCTAGTGAAGTACCCACGATTATATTTTTAGAATTTTTTTTCGCAAAATAGCGGCGGTTTAAAAAAAAAATCGTTTTTTTGACGAAAAAAATCGATTTAAATTGTTTATAATTTTTTTTCTTGTTAACCAATCGCAAAAATCGTGTGTACTTCACTAGATAATCATATTAAGAAGCTACAGTTAAAATTTCAAGTCAATCGGATGAAAACTGACGGAGTTTGGTGTCCGGCCGATCTCACAAACATGGTTTCGAGAAAAACGCGTTTGAAGTTTTAAAACGTTGTAGATCTGTGAAATTTCAATTATTTCCTACATGGCGACGGGGGCCTAAAGAGTGTATAATATGTGCTATATAGTATACAGTGACATCTATACTTCAATTTAGAAGTCCATTATCTATGATCGATAAGTAATAATTTAATTTACGAGCGCCGAATTAAAAAAATCAAGAACCGCTGAAAAGAGCAAATTTTACGTTTTTCGAACGTTGGAGTTGCTTCAGAAAATTAATTCTCAAAAATTATCTGAAGTATATTAGTATTTGGACTTTTTTTATTCCAATTCTAGGGATGTTTTGGCATACTTTTAGCCAATAAAAAAAAATTTTTTTCACATAGATATAACCCCTTAACTTAATTGCTCCTTTAATCCCTCATGGGACATAGGGCGGAAACAGTTGCCCTCCAGCGGACTCTGTTTTGCGCGACAGCTCTCAGCTCTGACCAGGATCTCCCAGTTAATGCGGCCTCTGCTAATAGGGTTCTCCTCCCCATTGTCGTAGGTCTTCTGGTAGCAGAAATTTCTTATGGTAGCAGAAATTTCGGGAAATATACCAGTAGGTAGGCCCAGAAGAGATGGATGGACTCTGTGACGACTGACGCAAAGGTAATGCTCAAAATCCGGAATTGGAGACATGCTAACATGCCCTAGAGCAGACCAAAACTCATTTTGGGCTATAGCGCCATTGAATGGATGGATGGATATGACTCTAAGACGTAAATGTTAAAAAATCCGTAGACTCTTTTAACCCCAATGTATATATTTTTTTTTGATGTGGCAGTTACCAGCTCAGGAGTCGCCCTTTTTACTACCAGTCCGTCTAGTTTAGTCTAGTCAATGTCTAGCAGTAAGCTTAGTAGAGGCGGGAATAGGCTAAGGGTTATGTGGGTTCGGGAGGGCGTTGAAGAGGATGGCGATGAACTCTTGGATGTTGAGAAATACTGACTGTGAGAGTGTGTTCCACAGTCGAGTTGTTCTATTTAGAAACGATCGTCAATTCGAATTACTAGTTTGTAGAGTGCGAGAGAGAGAGGAATTGCAGGTGGAGGGAGAGAATGAGACGAGTGGGATGATCTAGGCTGTGTTCCGAAATATAACCCAGTATACAGGGCAGTGCTAATGACGTCCTGGCAATCACAAAAATATAAGACATTGGAGGCTGAAATAGTTTCAGTTGTTACATTTTCATGTATGCTGCTGTTAATCACAGCGTAAATGCTTGATTTTACCCCTTCTCACTGGGCTCTGGGCAGTATACTGGTTGATATTACGGAACACGGCCCTAGGGTTGCGGATGCTTGTTTAGCGATTTGGAATATGTGGTCATTCCAACGCAAGTCTTTGGCTAATGTTACGCCGAAGATTTTAAGAGATGGTTCGGCCAACATGATATACTAACACGGGTGGAGAGATGTTGCACTTTTTTAAATATTGGATATAATACAGTACTTGTGTGTGGAAAAGTTAAATAAGTTCCATGAATTCAACTAGATCAGCCAATTTATTAATTAAATAATATACAATATATAAAATCTCGCAACGCGTACTAGGACTGAAAATATATTATGATTACATACTCCCTACTCGTAGCTAACCTGGAAAAATTGTGGAAATTCAATTCTACAATTTCCTAAACAATATTTTTTGACATATGAATACTAGATACAAAATAAAAATAATCACACTGTAAAAGGTGTAACACACTGAAGTGTGTTTTTTAACACACAAAATGTGTTGTTTAACGCACCAAAGTGTGTTATTCAACACACCTAAGTGTGTTGTCAAGAAAAAGTGTGTTGTTTTAACACACTTTATCTTGCAATTGACACGCTCTTCCGTGTTAAAATTATAATACACTTTTTGGTGTGTTAAAAATAAGTCGTGAATTATGACCTGAAATCTAAACAACACACTTAAATGTGTTGAAACAACACACTTAACATTTATTAACACACTTTTGGAGTAACAACACACTTTTGAGCTATGAAAATACAACACACTTTTTGGTGTGTAGAATAATTTTAGTAGAGGGAAATTAAACAAAAAAAAAGCAAATTTATGATGTAGTTGGGAAGTTGGATTTTTTCATTTTTTTCTTTACATATCTTAAGATAAAGCAAAAAAAAAATTTCTGCAAAATCGGGCCTGTGCTGCAATAAAATAAAATAATTTTTAATTTTAAATTGAATTTTGTTTATTTTTTTCAAATTCCCAAAATGAGCATTTTAAATAAAGTAACGAAGTATTGCGTATGCTCACAAGAAAGTATATAAAAAACCTACAATTTAAAAAAATTCACCCTACGATGATTTGGCATAAAGTGACGCCAATTTTAATGTTTTTCGAAAAGTGGCAATTGTTCGCGTTAAAAATTAATTTTTTTTTGTAATTTCAACCACGCATTCATAGCATCAAAATACACATTTTCTCCAATTTTTATGAAAATCCTACTATTTTCCCGTTATTTTTAGTAAAAAAAAATTCATTCATTTTGGTTTTTTGAGGTTCGGATTCATTTTCAAAGTATTTATATCAAATCAGTGCGATAGTCTGTTCATTCACGAGTACTTTTCATTTTTTTTATTTTTCTACGACCAACAGAACTGGAAAAATTAATAAAAAAGTGTAGCAACGCGCACTCAAAATGCATCAAAAATCCACATTTATGCAATTTTCTCGTGCAGCACAGGCCCGATTTCGCAGAAATTATTTTTTCCCCTATATCTTAACATATGTAAAGAAAAAAAAAGAAAAAATCCAACTTCCCAACTACATCACTATCATATGACAATGTGTTAAAATCAAATCGCAAATATCAATTACAGACTTATTCTGATTGTGAGCGATAGTTTTTGTTTAAAATAGATTTACCCTGCAGATTTCTAACGCTATAATTAAGAGAAAAATCGTAGGAATTATATGAATATGTTTTGGCTAATTTCGGTCGAACCTGGACAAAAAGGCTGGAAAGTCACATATGTACATTTTATGGGAATGGGGTTGTAGGCAACTCTTCGCGAATAAATAAGGCTTTTCAAAATAACTCGAGGACTATTTTGGTCCTTGTTCAAAATTTTTTTCGGAAACAGCTGTTTTTAAATTTTTGCGATTTACACATACATATATGTGTAGATAGGCCACAATTTAAGCCCTAGGATAAGTTTCTACGATAATTACAGTTCCTGCTTCTGTCATATTTCACGGTTTTTAATTTTTTTTTTTTACAAAAAAGTTGTTGACCGATTTCAATTGTCCAAAACTAAGGCTCTGTGCGAAACCGGCTAATTGCTTGCTAAACTTCCAGATTTTTTGGAAGCTTCTGAGTCTAATTCCAGTGCTGTGCGAAACCAAAACTGGAATTGCTTGCTAAATTTTACCGGTTGACATGTACTTGACGTTTAATTGTAAAAGTAGTTTTTGAAATATTACTTATTTAAGATTTTTTAAAAGGGGGGAAAGCGGTGGACAATGAAATAATGATGAAATTATGGCAGTAATATTTTTTGCAAAATTGTTGTTCATGCACGGCAAAATGTTACGTTATTATTAAAACCGTTACCAGTAGCAACCAATGTAAATATTTCAAATATTAAGCAAGAGAAGAAGAAGAATTAGCAAGCTCGAAAATTTACTAAATGAAAAAGTACTAGAATTAGCAAGCAATTAGCCGGTTTCGCACACAGCCTAAGTTTTAAGCGCTATTACATACGATTGTATGTTTTGAAGATAAAGTAGAAATTGAAATAGAAAATCCGTGCACAAAGCAAATGATTACGATACTTTTGCGTCCCATTTCGTATGGAACAGAATTTACCCGGCAGCATCCTCAAATATGCTTTAATATATGGAACATGAAGTGTTAGGTCAAGTAAATCAATAAAAAATGCAAGCTTGGCAACATTTTTTCAGGCTCTGAAAAACTCAGAAAAATCAAATTACGAAAAAATTAAATTAGTTTTTAGTTATCTCAGTTTTAGTTAAATTTTATTTAGTTTTCTTACATTTTCTTAAAATAAAATTTTGAGCTTTAAGAAATTGTACACACTGCAAATCTCAGATTTTTAAAGTGTGTTATTTTAACACGCTTTAGTGTGTTATTGTGACGTCACCCATTTGATTTACATTGTAGTCACTTTTTACACGCTTTAAAGTGACTACAATAATAATCAAATGGGTGACGTCACAATAACATACTAAAGCGTGTTAAAATAACACACTTCAAAAATCTGAGATTTGCAGTGAGAAAAGGCAAAACTAGCAATTATCCTAATGACCATAAATCATGCCATTAGCATACTCAATAGGCCAGTTCTCGTTCGATTACGGAAGATAAGCAGCATTGGACGTGGTTAGTTCTTAGTCCGGGGACAACTTGGAAAAACGACACTCGGGCTTGGAAAGACGAAAAAGCAATTGCAAAAGGCGAACAAAAAAAAAGCTTATCGAACCCTACAAATGTCACAGACCGCCATGAATTCAATTTTAAAAAGCTTTCTTTTACTGCGTTGTTTCAACACACGTAGGTGTGTTGTTTAACACACTTTACGGAAACAACACACTTTAAGGGGTTAGTCTACTGTTAAAATGCGAAAAATGAGCTTTTTTTTAAACTACTGTATAAAAAAACGGCTAAAGATAGCAACTTGAAATTTTATATGCTCGTTTATTAAACTTAAAAGTTTACATTTTTATTGTTAAAAAAAATTAAAAAAAACAAAATGGCGACCATCCCAGGCATTCACTGTAACACTGCCTGATGAAAATGAAAATATCGCGGGGTAAGATCCTGACAAAAATATAAATCTGTAATCACAACAAAAAAACTATTCTATTAGGTTTGAGTACAATCAACGCCCCTGACCTCAATTTAGAGCAAAAAATAAATTTTTGGCGATTTGGCAGCACTTTTTCAAATAAAAACATGACCAAAATCAACGCAGCTATGTGCAAATGTGTGCCAAAATCACAAAAAAATTATATTTTCGCCTAAAATGAGGTCAGGGGCGTTGATTGTACTTAAAACTAATAGAATATTTTTTGTGTTGTGATTACAGATTTATATTTTTGTCAGGATCTTACCCCGCGATATTTTTATTTTCATCAGGCAGTGTTACAGTGAATTCCTGAGATGGCCTCCATTTTGTTTTTTTAATTTTTTTTAACAATAAAAATGTAAACTTTTATGTTTAATAAACGAGCATATAAAATTTCAAGTTGCTATCTTTAGCCGTTTTTTTTATACAGCAGTTTAAAAAAAAGCTCATTTTTCGCATTTTAACAGTAGACTAACCCCTTAAAGAAGATTAAAAATGACTAGAAGAAAACAACACACTTAGGTGTGTTGTTTCAACACACTTTACATTTGCAGTGGAGTCAGTACATTTTCTAACAACTTGGTTTGGGTGGGCTATGATCAGTAAAGCAAGTCTCTAATCTTGTTTTTTTGTCAATATCAGTTGGAAAATTTAAGTATATTGTTCTTTGCCATTGGCCTGAGTCTCCCACTCATGCGCGCATTCATTTAGTGGTAAAATTATTGTTAGTCTTTTTCAGGGGTTTGAACTTTCTAACAGAAAGATAAAACTCGATTGGGATCGAAATTTTTGTTGGACCCGCGCTATACATTTGTAGTTGTTGGGCCAATGAGTCACCATACGACACTAATCACAGCTCAACATTTTTACTGAATATCACAAAACTACTACGACTGAGGTGTAGGTGTTGGAGATGTTTTTCCAAATTACGAAGATTTTGCGTAAACAGAGCTTCTGATGCTCAGCACTCGGGTCCACAAATAGTGGAGTGCCTGGGGGTTTTGGCCTCAGAATTTTGTTACGGTGAATGAATTTACGTGGTCGAGGTGGGATTTTGTTTTTTATACTATAAATTGCCAAGTTAAGCAAAATTTTTTTTGGGCTTTTACACGGTGGGGGTGAACTTTTTTTTATTGAAAATAAGTCCGGGAATAGATAGATTGGCTAATTCTAAGCAATTTTTGTTCTATAAAGTTTTTTCTGAAAGTCAATACTTATCGAGTTATTCGCGAGTGAAAATGTTAATTTTTCAACCAAAAAAACCACGTTTTCAGGCGGTTTTTCGCGAATAACTCAAACACTAAGTATTTTAGCGAAAAAATTATTATTATTAAAAATGTAGGTTATAAAAAAACAAAAAAAATGGTGGGTTTATGGTGTCTGTAGGCCCAATACAAAAATAGTAATAGCTTGTTGAAGGTTGGTTCTAATTTGTCAAACGCCAAAATTGAAAGTTTCAACTTGAAATAAACAAAAAACAATGCATTTTTCGGGAAAAAAGTCATTAAACCTTTGTTAAAGTGCTTGAAAAAACCTTTATTTTTGTTTTTTTTATAAAACTCCCTAGCATTAAAACTAAGCGAGTTATGACGAAAATAAAGTTGGTCCCCATTTTTTCGGCGAAAAAAAATGTGAAAATCACCCACTAATTACCACCCCCATTGAAAATAATCGGTACCACTTCACAATTCACTTTATTAATGTACTTGTAATATTCTCTAGAAGTTTTCCCGTTTTACGTGCTTAGTTTTGAAAAAATTTGAGCTTGAAGTGAAGAGATCATTTTTGAAATTTTGCAAAATATTGCTTTTTCTTCAAAATAACTCAAAAACTGTGATACGCAAAACTTTGTAGAGTACACAATCGTAGGTTTTGCTTTTCTGAAAATTCTGGTTGTTTTTTTGGATAAAAATTGAGTAAGATATTGCATACTTACAAGTGTTTACACACGTCACACACAATGATCTTGCAACCGAGGAGATTTTACAAGCTGGTCAGTACTGTACTGCCATGTTGTACGGACTTCCGAAGAACACTCATATTGAAAGAGGTGAAAGACTTACCATTTTGAATTTATAACTTCTGAACATAAATTCGTTATTTGCTTCCTTAAAAACCCCCAGATACTGATTTTCATGGAAATCGGAACATAATTGGCAAATTTGGGTGGCCATTTTGAGTTTCGGTCGTTCAAATTAAGATCACAATTTTTTATTAGGTAAACTTTTTTATATATATTATTAACTAAACATTCCATTTTGAATTTTTAAATTTCATTTACCGTAATTGAAATCCGCGGTTTTCATGTTTTTAACGCCCCAGGAACTCCACTAAAAAGGAAAAGTCATGTTCATTGCCAGCAGTTTTGCCTGATGGGTCGACAGGCAATATCAAAATTTTGTGGGCAAAACTTGTTTTTTCCAATTTTTCGCCCATTTCTTCGCATGTTTCCAATGAAGTAGCAATGTGCGCACAAAAAAAAACGATTAAAAATCTAAATTCCGGGTGACTCAGATCATTCCAATATCGATTCCACCATAATTGATTCAGTTAATTTCCACTTCACAATCTGCCATCTCTCTCTTGATACTTACGCTTGAATTCAAAGACGCAATTTAATATAAGAACCCATCACTATTGTCCCCACATGATTTCTGTTAAAGCCTAACGATCACAATTTCTCCTGAAATCAGCAAATGAGAAAACATTCTTTTAGACAACACAATATTTTTATTCCTCAACCCACCAAGAACTGTCCTTTAAGCTCAATATTGACATTTAGCAAAGTTCCTTTAACAACGGTAATTTAATGACAAAAAAATATTTCATCAATAGGCAACGAACGAGCAATTCCCCCGAAAGTAGCAGGAACTGTCAGATCCTTTAAAACCTTCCCAGAAATCCACCCCAAACCAATTATAGCAGATAAAAGATGAAACGAAGCTGACAGTTCTCTTATATGTTTCAGGAAAAATTCCTGTTTGGTCCTTTGTCCATGGACATGTGCTACTATTACCGCGGGGGAGGCGTCCTCTCAAGTCCATTCTTTTGCTCAACAACTATCTATTCTTGCTTTCCACCCAGCCAGAAGAGGGTAGTCGAAACCTAGCTGCTGCTCCCACTGGAGCACATTTATAATTTTACTTTAATACGTGGAAAAGTTTCTTGCAGATCATTTTATGGCCAAAATCCAAAAGGTAACAAACACCGCCTACAACTTTCAGTCTGTGGCTGACCTTTGTTCTGGGAGCTTATCACAATTCGTATGGGCTTTGAATAAGGGCCAACGGTGAAAAGCCTACACGGCAGCTGAAAATAGAAGCAAACAACCTTTTTAGGTAATAATTAGGACCTTCATCTGTGGTTGAATGTAACTAATTTCGAGACAGTTTCGGGGGAGATTTTATAGTGATGACGGTTTCTATTACGGTCGTTATACAAATATTTGCCATAGTTTAGCTATTTTCTACAATTTGAAATGATTGCTATGTTGTTATAACGCGTTATTGCGAATTTCTAGCTTAATAAGATGTTTTAGTGCTGGCAACACAATCTTTACAGCACTTTGATTTTAATTAGGTTTGCTAGAGTGGCTTATATCTTCTTACATTGTAATAAATGAGGAAGAAATTACGAGTTATTGTGATATTTTAATTAGATTAACGCTTACATGCACTTTTCGTCTTTAATTAAGTTTGTGAAAGAACAGTCCTTTATAAAATAGTGGATCAACAGATAACAAAAAATCGTGATAAGTAATCCCCTGCAAAATATAATTTTAAGTAAAACTAGTAAAAAACCCATCCTACGAATGAGTATGCTATTGCTAAAAATACCCCTCCCACAAACTGCCTTATCTTTAGAGATTTACTAAATTTAAATTAAAAAATTTTACTAAAAGGTAATACATATGTAGCATTATACATAAAAAGATTCCACAAAGGAATGCAAAAAATAGAACAGACCCTCATAAAAACACGCTATAAAGAAGACAACAGCCGGCCCACGGAGACGCTACTTCGTTCATAAATTAGATATTTCATAAGAGATGAAGACGACTTACTGCTTATGGTATTTAGAATTTTTGTTTTCAAGTAAATTACACAAATTAATGTCTTAATAAACAAGCATGTCATCCTTACCATTCTAATTTAACGTTTGCCTAAAATCATACGGCGCGGAAATCATTTATACCCCATAGTCCTACTTTTTACGTCTTCGACATTATTTGATACCTATGGGCCAGACCTTTTCTTTATAATCGTGAACTGATGTCCAATTCAATCCAAGGATTCGTTCATAAATAGAACCACCAGAGTCGGTATTATCGAACTCCTACAACGCAGGTTTCATAGCCATCTTCTTAAACACGCTCTTGGCTCCTCGTAACCTGAAACCTCTTTTATCCTGGGGTTAGAGCTACCACATAAAAAAATCAACCGGGATATCGAATTCATTCTTGATTGAGGCCGCAGGAATCGAGTCGCCTCCAAAACCAGGCATTTTTACCTCTAACAAAACTTGCACCAACATTCCTTCTGTCTCAATTCTCAATCGACTTACATGCCTATGCACGCCCCCAACAAGGAGGACGCGAGCACCTATGGGAGAATGTAGCGTACCTGAAAGAAGAATTGCGCACCGAGTTACATCGCCGCTGCTGTGCTATCTTCGGGTCTTGGCCCATCATCCTACGCAACCCAACCAAAAAAAACAATGCTTCAATAATATAACCTTTCTCAAACTAACTATTATTCATGCTAAATAATCACAAAAAAATCAACAATGAAAAACATAACAAATGTATTAAGAAGAAACCAATTTCCTTAATAGTCCTCATATTAACGCCAACTTTTTCTTTAATTTTCCTCCCGTCCTTCTAAATGGTCAGCCAAGTTGTGAATAGCAAAATTTTCAGCTAGGAACTCATGTCGAGGTAATGCGGATAAATGCCAAAATATCGTTCCTACTTCACAACTAAATTAAATTCCATACCTTTTACCACGAGAGTATGATGTGGGAAACTTCCACCGCATAAACCGTTTCCAGGATATTATTGCCTTCCTATTACTTCCGAATCTTCATTTTCATCAACACAGGTAAATAACCAAGTACTGAATCTTCCACTGGATCGAAAGCTAGCTTCCTTCAATTATCAAGTTTTTTTTCTTCGGCTGGCCGGACTTGTTTAAACTTACTCTTCCAAAAACACCTCCAGACTTGTCCGAATCCTCAATTTTAATTCTTAGAAAAGAAATTATCGTTTTTTTTTCAAATATATCCAACAACCGTCACTAGCAAAAAAAAACTTTTTTTTCTCCCAAGATTCAATCTGGGGCCATATTTGGTTTCTCGAGTCGATATCGACTTCTGTCGATAAATGAAAATTGGCATTTGGCAACACGATATCGACAATGTTATCGTCTCTTTACGTGTCGATAAAGACGTTTGACCTTTTTAAAAAGCTAAATTTATGCATACATTAAACTTTTAACAATTTCTATTTTAATTAAATATACGTGGTTTGCTGCACTTGGAGTAATATCACACAATTTGATGGTTTTGTATGGGAGCGTTTATCTGTCGATTTGGTCGTAATGCCAAATATGAAACTTAGAGAAAAACGAGAAGCTTTTTTGTCGAGTCGATCCATGGCCCCAGAACTGCTTTTTCAATATTTACTTTTTCTAAAAAAAATTCAGCCAGAACTGTTTTCTCTTCAAAAAACGTCATTACAATTTTTCTTCATTTTTTCCAAAACTTTTTTTGTTTTTTTTTTCGCACACCCCTTTCAAATTTCTCAAACTTCTCGAGTCAATTTCGTTATTCTACAGTAGCTACAGGATGCATTTCGAACACAAATTACCAGATTTCTAGGATCGTAGAGTGTTGCGGTGTTCCTCAGGATAGTCAGCTTGATTCTCTTCTGTTCAATATTTATATCTTCGACCTGTACGATAAATTAGAGCATTTCTTTTACGCCCCAAAATATATAGTGCCATTAAGTCCTAAATTGAGGTATCCTTTATTCAGTCGAAACTCAATGCATTAGAAGACTGATGTACCACCAATAAATTACATCTTAACACCAGCAAATGTCAAGCAATTACATTTTCTCGTAAAACGAATACCCATTTATAGTATTACTATCTGAACTACAAGGTATTAGAATCATGTCGATCTAGGTGTTGTCCTAGACAAAAAAAAACTTAATTGCAAATTGTACTATGATAATATTACTGCTAGAGCGAACAAACTTCTTGGTTTTATACAGAGAGAGAAGTGCTAAAGAATTCGATGTATGGGTTACAAAAATACTCTTGTGTTCTTTAGTCCCCTCTATCGTGGAATAAACATGTTGTGTCTGGGTTTCCTATATATCTCGTAAATAACATCAGGATTGAATCAATTCAGAAGAAATTTCTTCGTTTTACTCTGAGACTTCTACGCGACCCGCGTGACTATCAAAACCAACCACCCAACCCGGATAGGCCCAAAGTGTTGGATCTTTCTAGAAGTCCTTAACGACAACATTAAAGTTCATTTTCTGTCGGATGTGATCAAGGTGAATGAAAATATTCGATATACAACACATACGAAACGACATAAGGAATACCCACATCGGACCAAGTATGCAAGAAACGATCCCAACAGAACAATATCATGTTTTTCTCCGTCAATAAAAAATAGCCTTATGACACTGGCTTTTCATTCGTCTCCCACTAAGCATGGTATTTACACGAAAAAATGCAATTTGAGACATATTTTGCTTATATAGTCAGCCCGACGTAACCTTGAAGGAACACCTCAAACAAGGTATGCATCGCTTTGGTGAGTCTGGTTTGGTTGCTCTGGATACCTTCAAGGCTTCTGATAGGGTTTGGCACCCTGCTCTATTACCTAAACTGCAAGCTATAGGTGTTGACTCAGTTCTAAAGAACTGGATCTTTCCGGCCGTTCAATCAAGGTACTGTTGGATGCCGTAAAATCTCAGGCCCATATCATCTCTGCCGATGTCGCAAGGGTAAATTTGATCACCCACCCCATCTTCATAAATGTCCTAGCTTCTTTCCCTTCCAACCCAATCCACAGCTTCGCTGATGGCGGTACTTTGAGTTACTCATACAACTTCGATAATGCAAGACAAGCACGTGTACCTTCTTGAAGATCGCGGACTTATGTCAAACTAAATCAACAGGGACATTGAACACATCCTCGATGGGGCCACCAGAATCGTCTTTTTTTCGATAAAACCTGCAACACGGATGGTATAGAACTAATGCCTAACCCACCCCTTCACATCTTATGGTGTGGCCACACTACGCGGTCTTGGGTCGTACGCGCTTTTGCCTTTTTTTTTCATATAGAGTTTTATGACTTTTTTACGACTTTTTTACGACTTTGTCCATGGTAAAGGTCGTGCGGCACAACAACGCTGACAAAAGGCTGTGCTTAAAAAGGTACATTGTGCGTCCACACACTATGAGCTTTTCAAAAGCGCGTACGCCGTTTCAAATAAGAAATGATTTTTTCTCACTCATGATTCAGAAAATTAAAAGATCACGCGCGCTTTTGGCTGGCCGTACGACCAAAAGCGCGTGGATTCTAAGTCCGCGTAGTGAGGACGGGCCTTTACGGGTGGCATTAGCCGAAGACCTACGATGGTATGACTGCATATTTCAAATCGCCAAACAAGCATCCCAGAGCCTGAGTTTTCTCAAGAAGCGCAAGTTCCTCCTCCATTGGTCGCAAGATTGTTTACTTCATTTTTTGTCTTTTCAGGGGCTCGCGAAACTAAAAAGGTTGAGAAACGGGTGGCGTTCGAATTGCACAGATTACCTTATTAAGATTTATGATCTCTCGGGTGACAAGGTCTTCAGCAGGCTACCTGACTCCGAGCTCGAGCATGCGTTGTGGTAAAACTTGTCGCACCTACTCAGGACAACGCAAAATGTGCCCGAAGGAATTCAAATTTTTAACGCCTGTGCAAGAGCAGGTAAAATGTGCTCGGTGGAATGCAAACTTTTAACGAATGTGCAGGAGATGGTAAAATGTGCGCGGTAGAATTCGTTGTGCATATTCAAAAGAAAGTCGCAGCTGCTGTATTTTTCTGTACCAAGCCTGTGTTAAATAAAATCTGCATAATATTATTTTTGTATTAGGCCATTCAGACATAGGAAACGGAAAGACGAAAACATGAAATGCTTCGCATGGAATTTGTTAAATTAATTTTCATAAGAAAAAATGCTGTAATTAATGTTAAAACTTTTTATAGTATTATTTTAATCCATTTCTTGACAAAAGCCCTCCGCCAGAAGTATTCCTTTTTACAGAGATATGTGTTCGAAAATTATCCGAAAATAAAATCCTTCTGGCTGCTTTTGGAAAAATCAAGATCAAAATAATATAGTAGATAATATGTACAAATAAATATCTTAAAACTTGCTCTAAAATACTGCGCAAGTTACACTGCGCATGCTAAAAACATTTTTGTTCAACGCGCACATTCTAAGTTCTCCTGCACAATTATAAATTTCAATTCTACCGCTCACATTTTACCTGCTCCTGCACATGCGTTAAAAATTTGAATTTCACCGGGCATATTTTGCGTTGTCCTGAGTAGGTGCGACAAGTTTTACGACAACGCATGCTCGAGCTCGGGGTCAGGTAGCCTGCTGAAGACCATTGTCACCCGAGAGATCATAAATCTTAATAAGGAAATCTGTGCAATTCGAGGCCACCCCTTTTTCATCTAAATCCAAAAGTTTTCTGAAATGTTCTATCCATCGATTTAGTACATGCCTTGTCTCGCTTAAAATTTTCCCTGAAGCACCATAATCAAGTGCACAAAAACTTTATTAATAACATTAAAGGATTCTGTAAAAGTGAAATCTTACATGTATTTCTTAACTTGCATTCACATTTTGTTCAACACCTTTACTCGTTTCTCAAGTGGTCTCTCATCTGTAATGGATTAATTTTGAAAAATGTAAAATAAAACATATAAAAACACACAATTAAAAATTATTTTAAATTTTTTTAATAGTATTGTTTTTCATATCACTGCATTACATAATAAATTTCTTATTAGAAATTTTCTTGATAAATATTATGTAAATTATTTAATATTTGATTAAATTTATAGCTAAATACCTTAAATGATAATATTTTCTGTACATTATTTTCTTTCTTTCTTTTCTTTTTTTTTGTTTTTTTTTATTTTAATTTTTATATTTCATTAACTTTTTAATAATAATATTTTTTTCTTTAACATTTACTCTTTTCATTCTCTTAATTTGCTGATATCTACCCTTAAAATTTGTATAAAGTGAGCTATAGTGATAAAGCGCACCTAAAAAAATGTTTCCCTTTTTTTTGTAATACAAAATCTACCAATATTTTTTTTATTTATATATATTTAATTTTAAATGTTTATGCAAATATAAACTTTTTTAAATATAAATTTTTAGTTGTTTATCTTTTTTGAACATTATCTTCTTTTTTCCGAATTTCATGCAAAATAAAGAAATTATTAACTTTGTGACTATTGATTTGAGTATGAAATTATGCTTGTTGTATTATGTATGAACAAAAAAGCCTATAAGACATTATTATCTAATGGATGCCAATTATTTAATTATATTTTGGATAAGACTATATTTTGTAAGTACTTGATCATTTATCGTATATATATTTTTAATGTTAATTAATTGCGAAAAATTCTGTGATATTCATCTCATGACAAAAAAAAATGTTTCAACAAACCGTTTTACAGCGCTACAACAAAATTTGTAATTTTTTTTTATGTTTTAAAAACACGAAAAAAACAAATTTATTTTTTTTTAATTTATTATAAATTTTATCTAAAAATTTTTCCTAAACTGAATAATATTTTCATATTTTAATAATATTTTCATCTAAATGTTATCTAAGATAAAGGCATTTTCTTTAAATATGTGGATACACTTTTAATTTAAAAGTTTCTTTCATAATTGTTTTTTTTTATTTTTATTTTGTTTTTTTTGTATGTATATTCATTATAATATGTAATAACAAATTAGATTTAATAATAATAGGATATTAATTAATTAAATTTTTAATTTATAAATACAATATGTGATAATGTTATTTATATTTTTTAAGCATTTATCGAATAAACATGATTTTTAAAATTTTTAAATTTTTTTTTTCGCATTGTTCTTTACAAAACAAAATTAAGAAAATCCATTGTTTTTTTTTGGAGTGGAATGGTTTAATAAAATTTTCTTGATTTTCTTTGTTTTGATTTTTTTTATATATTTGCTCGTACTTAATATAATTCTTGCACTGGAATTCGAAGCTGATCGAAATAATAATTTTATTTCATACCAAGCTTTATTATTTACATGATTTAAAAGTCAAACGATTTTTATTTCAAGTTTCAAGAGATACTATTCAAGCTATCCGATAACCTTTCATAGCCTGAACTTGTTGAAAAAACGCAATAGGAACCTACGAACAGAATTAGATGAATACTCCTGATTTGATGTTTACTTTTAGTAAGTAGATATCGACTTTAAAGGAAGATGTTAAAACCCTTTGGCTCGAGATGCGACTCTCAGTCACCACTGGATGTTAACTGAGAGGCACCTCTCGAGCGCAAAGGGTTAAAAATAATTCCAAATAGAATGTTTTTAACAGAATAGTCAAAACGAAAGGCAAACTAAATCTCCCATCTTGCTTTAACATTTGCAAATAACTGCATTTACTCTCTACTCTAGTAGTTCCTAATTTGAAACTACAGTAAAATCCTTCTCCTATAAATTTCATTTTTGAATCCTTTAAAACCTTTTCAATTCTGTTTAAGGCTAAAATTAAAAGGGATGGATACAATCCAGCTCCTAATAATTAAATTGAATACAATGGATCCACAATAGACATCATGGAAGCTCTAAAGTAAGTTGAACAGCCATTGTAAGCGCGGTACTTCAGAAAACTAGAAATCATGAGTTTGAAAAATAACAGACATATAGGCCCCTATTCCCATTGTCACCTCACTTTTTTTCTCACCTCACATTTTTTGTCACGTCACTTTTAAAGTAAGAAGTATGTTTTATTTTAATATTTTTGATGTTTTAACATTATTCTTATATCCTAGAATTAAAATAACGAACAGGATATGCATTATATCGTATGTATATATAGAAATACCGTCACTTTTTCTACAACAGGTGACTACGAGAATACGAAAATTGATTTGTCACATTTTTCAATGGGTGACGTGACTATGGGAATAGGGGCCATATTGAGATGTCTGAGAAGTAAAGAAAGCAAAGCACTCAAGGTAGGGCATCAAAACAAGAGCATTATGAGTTCCACATATTTGTTCGTTTAAAATTTCTCAAACAATAGTTCAACTACATTTCAGTCCTAGGCCGAAACTTGTCTAATGACCAAGTTCCGTATTTTCTGCATGAATTCCAACATGTTAGAAATAATAGAATCTGTAAAACGATCATACGCACAGTCGTTAATCTGCAGATAAGATGGTTATATTTGAGAGGAAAGTTCTCCTAAGAATATATGGCCCACTCAATGAAGACAATGAATGTAGGGAGAAAACTCTATAATCAAGAATTGTATGACTTATAAAAAAAGTGTAAACTATCAACGCATGCCAAGCTACTGCGTTTACGTTGGGGCGGTCATGTTCAAACCATGAAAGACTCAAGAATGACGAACGAAGCCCTGAATCTACTACCAGATGGGATCTATTGAGAATATCTTAAACAAACTAAAGAGCTAATAAGACCCTTTGCCTTAGAGGCGTTATCACTCGAAACAGGACAGACCTTAGGCTTTTGGTGAGATATCTGACTGGCCATGTGGAGCTGTGGTACCATCTCCATAACCCAGGACTATCTCAGGAGACAAAATGCCGACTGTGCATGAAAGGCGAGGAAACTTCCTGCTCTTTTCTGGCTTTGAAGAAAAAGATTCTCTCTCTCAGATTCGGTCCTCTTTAATTGATCAATTAAAAACCTTCTTGCCTTCGTCCGGAGAGCCGTTAGTAGGTTATGTGCACAATAGGTCTGGACGCAGTGCGCAAAATAAGACTTTCCAGTCGTTCAAAAAATACAAAATGGGAAAAGACAAGTTGGCAAACCACGGTCAACGTGGGAAAACGGTTTTAAGGCTAATACAGCACAATTCCTTAACACAAGAAACTGAAGGCTAGCTACGGAACAGAGAGACCCCTGGAGAAAGAAGCTGAAGGAGCCCAAAGCTCGGATTGGGCTGTAGAGCCATAAAAGAAGAAGATGATATGCTTCATAAATACATCGACATTTTAGAGATTTTTTGGTGAAGATCCAGTTTTCGACAGAACGAAGGAGATATGACCAAAAACCTAAATTTGGCAAGTAAAACTGTTTTTTTACAAGAGAAAGGGCAGGACGAACACATGCAACGATTAATCGGCTTACCACGTCAGTCTGGGCCTACTTTACATAAATTTCATGCATATCAAAGCTGGGGAAAACTAACGCATACCTATTATATTTCTTCTTTCCTAGCTCTATTCTCTATAAAAGTAATTTACATGTGCACAAATGCAATTGAAATTTCTTGTAAACTTTCAAAATAATGATGGCTCCACATGCTCCACACAATACAGACTTCTTTAGGAATTTGTCTGTACAACAAAGCAGTGCAGACAACTGGTGCGTTGGAAAAGTCGGAGGTATGCAAGAACGTTAGAACAATGCATGCACGTCTAACTTTGGAGTCTATAGTCCGCACAGACATGTCAACATGTTTGCGTGAACTTTTTCAGCCAGACTTCACAGTCTGCACAAAAATATCTATACGGACAAAAGTATGTACCGTTGGCGTCCAACATAATACAAATAATACAACGCCTGGTGTACTAATCGTTCAGGAACGATGAAAATTGTACTAAGACTAGGAAATTCTCTGTCGTGCTTACTATTATGCCGCTGGAAAGAGCTGAAGAGAAATTCAGAGTAGAAATTAATGATAATCGCCAGAATATGACAATTAACACATACAACATCGAAGTTTTTTACTCCTTATACTTATGGACGCTCATTTGAAAAGATAACGAAACGACAGCAGAAGTAAAAAGGAGATTGGCGCTGGGAAATAGAAACTACTCTGGGTTACGTAAACATTTCTTAACAAGAAACATATCAAGAAGGACTCAAGTTAAACCCTTATAAGCCCAGAGAACAGAGAAAATAATAATCCATCGGGCGTAATACTATAATACCGGAAGACGGAGTGTCGATGAAATTATCATCACGACTCGAAGCACAAATTGTCCTGATGAAACATAAAAGCAATAAATCGCCAAGCATAGATGGAATTAAGACGAAACTACTGAAGCACGGAGGCCAAGAACTGATAGAACAACTGCGCGAACTTATATGCCCAATTCATAAGAAGGTGTCATATGTCCAATTCATAAGAAAGTAGGGAGGATTATCCCGCAAAAATTTCAGAGGAATCGCGTTACTCCCTGTTGGCTACAAGATTTTTATATACAATCGTAAAGGATAGATTAAAACGATTCGCAGAAGGGTCCTAGCCGAGTATCAAGCAGGTCGACAACTGACTAGCTCTTTCCTCTGAGACAAATCCTGGAAAAAAGCTGGGAGAATAGTAAATATATTCCAAATCTCCGTGGAGTATAAGCAAGCATACGATTCTATACACAGAAAAAACTCATAAAAATTCTAATGGATCTAAGAATACCCTCAAAGCTGGACAAGGGATCTAAGAATACCCTCAAAGCTGGACAAAGGATCTAAGAATGCTCTCAAAGATGACGAACAAGAGGATAGAGATAGATGTATCGGACAGGCAAATAGAGAATTTTTTTCGCAGAAAAATATATTAAAATAAAGATTATTGTACAGGAAAACAAAACTTTATAAAATACTTATTAGCCCTATGCTCTGTTATGGAAGTTAAATATGGACGATGTCGCAAGAACGGAAAACAAAAATCAATGGATTTGAGAGAAACCTAAAATATATATTAGGTCTTTTTAAAGAAAGTGGTAAGTCGAGACGTAGATACCATAATGAATTGCAACCAACCTGAATTAGCCTTCTACAAGAGATGGAAAGACACAGAAACAGCAGACGCAGGATCCTAGGAAACCGTAACTGGAAACAAACAAACTGTACAACTGTACTGTACGTACAAACTGGAAGAAAACTTTAGAGGAGGACTCTTCTAGGAGCATCCAATATCTAGACTATCAGGGTACAAATACAAAGAATTTTGAAATTATATTCAGCAAGAAATAATTTATGTAGCATTTTTGTTAAGAAAATTATCATTGCACTTCGAACCTATTGCAGACTTAGGTTTCTAACTAAGATAGTGGACGAGGTAACTATAACAATAAAAAACCTACATCTGTAAAAGCTTCGAAGTGCAATCATAATTTCCTTAACAAAAATGCGACATAGGGAGTTTCAAAAAAAGGCACTTAAACGAAACATATAAGTAGATGATGGCACTTTTAAATAACTGATCGAAAAAAATGAAAATTGAAGTAACCATTTCCCATTTAGATTTTTTATGCTCCTTCAGAAATACATCGCCTTCACCACAGGAACTATGAGCAAAATGGGTGGAATAATTTATACTCATTTCATAGTGCGCATATAATACCGTGGCTAGATTTAAAATGGTTTGAAACTGTATGCACCAAAAGGGAATATTTGATTGATTCAAACCACATGTACCAAGAGAGAATATCCAGATGAAAATTTACTCAAAGAATCACTCGTCATGTTCTTAGAACCTTGCAATATCTTTCAGACAATTTTCAAATTTTTAACATTTCTATGAGAAGCTTTTGTGCGTGTAGAGTATGATAAAAAATCTCACTTAGCATATACAAATTATACATATACCAGAATCATAATCATATCCTGCCATGTAATACGAATACGAAAATGCAACCATATTTTTAAAACAATATTATATAAATCGTTTGCAATGGATATTGTATATAGTACCCCTTTCATATGGTAGCCCTTAATAGTAAAAAAATTCAAGGTGTTTTGAGCCTTGCACTCCTTCTAGTCCAACAATTGATCTGCTGTAACAAGTTATTCACCAGTGGTACGAAAATCCATTTTCTTGTGCAAGTCAATCCATTTGATTCGGAAACTACAAAGTGTTTATAGTTGCAAAAACTCGCTCGTTTATAGTTTCTTATAATTATAGGCTTTTAGATAATGTTTAAATTATGGCAACTTTAACAATGATCGTGATATTTTTACGTAATAATTATTCGTTAACTTTTTACTCAAGGATGAACTTTTAATAGAATAAAAAGCCATAAGTGCTCATCTTTCATTTAAAAATTTGCTGATCTTCTAAGAATATCTAAAATAATGTCCTCACAATATGCAGTTCCCAAAAAAAACATTTTTTTACATACAAGCAAATAAAATTTCAATTAGCACATTTATCTTTTTTCATGCATTATTTTTTCCCAGGATATTTTAATATTGGATAAAAAACTAAAAAGAAATAAAAAATACTTAAAATCATTTATTTTAATTTAAAATAATTTTCACTAACGAAACATTAAGAAATACCACAGACTTCACCTATACGGCAAAATCCACCTCTCCCCAAGTCATTTTATAATCATCAATATTGAAGAGGTCAAGAATATTGTCCTGGTTCATTGGTAGATGGCTACCATAACTATCACTGTCGCTTCCATTAAGTAGTTGTCCAGCACTGGAGCACGTCGATGGTTGATTATTAGCAAAGGCATGACAGGATCCACTGGATGTACCATTTGACATTGGATAACCTGTCGAGAAAGGATGTGGAGGAGTGTTAATGTTTGAATCTTGTGCAAGATTCGGAAAACCCAAGCTGGCTAATTGATTATCGAAGTCATCGCAAACATCCATCGGTGTTGATGTGTAATTGTTATTGCTTGAGCTCAAATCAAAGTGAGATGAATCATAACCATTGGTTAATCCATTGCTGCTTGAATGATGGTGATTGTTGTTATTGTGGTGCTGTTGCTGTTGCTGCTGCTGAATCAGTTCATTTATAGAAGGTTGTAAACTGGGATTCATGTCCCTTCGCACACTTAAGATTGATGATTTATGATGCGGTGTTGCCTCTACTGGTGGAAAATTCTGACACGTCTCGTCAGTTATGTCCATATCTAATTGCTGGCTCATCAGTTCTAGAAGTTCCAGATCATCAAAGTGATTCATGTCCCCACCATTCTGAGGTCTGTCTTCTGATTGCTTCAGGAATAAATCAAGAGTTTCCCTAACACTTTCATTTTCCCGCGCGCAATCCGGCTGCAAGGGGGATGCCATTTCAATATTCTGAATGGAAGCTGGAGTGTCAAGAAGTATTGATGTTTGGAAGAAATTCACATCATCCAATGTCTGTGATCGCCTGCTCTCTCTACCATTGCGATCTGTATTATTATGATTTTCAAATAGCAAATCACTTGCAATTATACCATTAATTGTGGATGCCGATGCGGAGGTATCTAATGCACTTTCTGGAAGCTCCCCATTCTTAATTAGTATATCAAGAACATCAGTTAAATTTTCGGATTTAATATGCTTAACACCAGGCTCCTCCTTAACTGTAACGGTAGATAGCTGTTTGGTGGCTTCCTCGTACAGGGGTGGTGGCTTTATATCCACCTGAATGTGTGGCACGCTCTCGTGGTTCGTAATCGATTGACGTATCACTGGCTTTGTTTCAATAATCTGCTCAACAGATTGTTGGGTTGGAAATGGGAACAGTATACTGGGCATGGATGCTGCTCTTTGATGTCCATTGATTAACTTTTTGTCTTGAAGCCCAACCAGCAATAATGTCTGGCTCTCCCCGTTCCAAACAAGACCCACATTGTTGGGCTTTGCTGGAATTGGAATTTGATTTGATATGTGCGGTTTCTCTTCTTTTGGAGCGATTATTGCAGGACTTTTAGTTCTAAGGATTAATTGGGCTTGGGCTTGTGCTTGGGCTTGAGCTTGGGCCTGGGCTTTGGCCTGTGCTTGTGCTTGAGCTTGCGCTTGAGCCTGAGCTTGGGCCTGAGCTTGAGCTTGGGCTTGAGCTTGAGCCTGTGCCTGCGCGTGGGCTTGTGCCAGAGCCTGGGCCTGTGCTTGAGCTTGAGCCTGTGCTTGTGCCTGAGCTTGAGCCTGTTGTTTCGCCTGTTGTTTTTGTATTTTTGCCTCAAGCTGCTGCTTCACAACCAACTTCTGATTAATTGGAGGCGGCGGTGGTGGTGGCTGCTGTTCCACTGGCACTACCTGCTGACTTTGTCTGATTTGGAGTAATTCCTGCTGGCTCCTTTCCAACTGTCGCTTTAACTCGTCAATTTTTCTTTGCTGTTCCCGGACTATATCCTCATTAGTGAGAGAAATAATTGTTGGACATGGAGAATCAATTTGCTGCACATCCATGTTCTCGTGCTCCGACTCTGGTGATAATGAATGCCTGGGGGAATTCATGGCATCTACATCACATGTCTCACCACATGTCGATTCAGTTGCGGATATGTCAGTGGAATCCAGTGGCAAGTATGGCTTTAAGCGCTCAATCAATTGTGGCTTTGGTCCTGATACCGGAAGACTTCTTTTTTTCAGGTGCATTTTCAGATCCGAAACTTTCATTTTTTCCAGCCTGGTGATGTCTGATGATGTCGACTCAGCATAACTGGGCGCCGGGCTGGGAGGAATCGATGATGACACTGATAGAGCAGGAGATGGTAGCGGGGGTGGGTGAGTGGGCGTACTTTGTGGCGTGCTTTCACTATTATTACTAGCGTTTTTCATTGCTGCTGGTAAAATTGCTTGGTTTTTGTTAAGCTTTTCCAAGAATCTAAGCAAACAATTCTGCTGCTCCAACATGAGCTGGTATGAGGTTTCCTCTGTTTGACTTGCGTCTGTGCTTGCGGTTTTTTGTGCGTTCGGTGGGCCCTTGTACTCGTGAAACTTAATTGTTCGGGCTTTCGACACAGGCTTCGATTTGCTTTTTTTCCGGTTCTTATCCTTACCTGGTGCATCAGATTTGAGCTGTTGTTGTTGCTGCTGTTGCTGTTGCAATGGAGACTGAGCTGGACGCGGTGTAATTGATTGCGGCGGTGATGATACAGATGACAATGGGCTCAAAGTTGATGTGCTTGAGCCTAGTGAAGCTGGACTAGCAGCTAGTGGCAAGAAACTAGGACTCGAACTGGGTCCAGCAACTGATTGACACAGTTCAGCAAACAGATTTGATGTGTCTTGTTTAACCTGAATCTGATCAGCAGATTTTATTATGTTGCTGCTTGGTGGTGGGGGAGGCGGTGGAGGTACATATGGCGTGGGAATAATAGTAGGGTGGAATTGTGTTTGTAAAACTGGCGCTGATGTTACAACAACAGCACCACCGCTTGTTGGAATTGTGAGTGCCACAGTGACAATACCTGCCGATGCTGCTGCAGCTTCCAACACATCTGTTCGGGGTGGTGTATTCCTTGTGTCACTCTCAGAGCTTTGGGAATCATCTTCGAATGTTATATAACTATTAGGTTGCTGTGGCCTATTATGTAGACCTTCGCTAGTTGCCTTAAAGGAAACAAGACCCTCCTTAACTATCCTCTCTATTGGCTTTTCTGTGTGAAGAATGTTTTTCTTTATTAATTCAAGCGGTCCTGGTCGATGTGATATTTGTGAATTCAATTGATCTGCCAGGCGAGCCTTCTTGAGCATACGCTGTTTTTCAGCCAAACTTGGATCAACGTGACTCTCATCGTGCTCTAAAATATGCCTACGTTCTAGCTCTTGTCGATTAGGCCTTTGTTGTATTTTTGCTTTTAATAAATCTCCTGTTTTCGCTCTTTCTAATTGCTTACATTGTTCATGTATTGCTGGTGAGGTTTTTAGCGCTGAAAAATAGATAAAAATTTTAAGTTAGAGTAGATGTTTAGATAAGAGAGAAAAAGTTAGTTTTCAGTTGAGACTCATAACTTATCAGCTGATGTTAAATTCATGTTTGTTAGTTGTGTGTACTATGGCAGCTGATTTCAACGCGCAAATTTAAAAAGTGGAAAACGTGCAGCAGCAGCAGAAACAACGATAGTGGGATTAGATTAGTAGATTTTGCGCTATCTAAAGATCCAACCATAGGTGGAACTTGGTTTTAGCATAAGAATATTCATAAGTGACTTGAAGTTCAATTGACCACATCTTAACTGATTGGTGACATAGTACACCCGCATAGCGAACCCGCAGACTTATCCCAAACGTGGAAAGGGAGCGCACGCAAAAAATTAAATGGAGGTGGTTCTAATCAGTACCAGACAAAAGGAGACGTCCATAAACACAAGAGTTTGGGGGAAAAGATGACTCCTCAATGCGCTAAAATAGGTGTGATAATCGACCAAAGGTGGTGGGACGGGTCTACTAATGCTCTGTGGACCTATAGACTATATCGAAAGTGGAAAAGCGGATTGCGAGGGAGTGTAGCAAGTGAGTTACGACCCCACGCAGTTCCTGAATGGACATGGAGGATATAGGAAATAACTCCATCGTTTCAGGCACGATGACTCACCCCGTTGCCCGGCATGCTCAGGGATCCAGGAGGACTCAGAGCACGTACTCTTTAACTGACACATGATGAGGTCCGAGTACATGTGGAGGAAAGTGAAAGGAACACTGAAGGCCATATCTACACAGTAAGTCTGGAAGAAGCCGAAAGAAATAGACAAAGGCAAACAAACCCCAGGAGAATTAGTAGCTAGATGGAGAGTGCAAGACCAGGAAGTGTTTTTAGTTCGGGTTCAAGTCCCATATAATAGCCATGCAGGAAGGTTTCGGTAGCCATGAGTGGGCTTTTCTGCTCCCACCGCTCGAAAACGAAAAAAATGCCGAGGTGGCTTGGATATTTGATTTGCCTAGACAAAGTAGAATGCCAAAGAGGATCTTTGAATGCAATCCTGTGGGTAATGGGAAAACGTAAGAAAGGACCTAGCAAGTTACACCATAGTAAGAAACTGGAGAGAAGTCGCAAGGGACCGTGCACATTAGAAGGCGAAAATTGGAGAGGCTAAGACTCGCTTGGGTTGCGATGCCATTTGATGATAGTGATTATTATTGCAGTGATCTTAGCTATTGAATTCCTGAGAATATAACTACTAAACCTCCTGAGATTAAATTACTGCTTTTGTAGATGCACTAATATACTTGTATCTACTAAATTGTGGAGGTGTAAAAGTTGTGCCTTTTTTATCAGAAATAACCTTTTCCTCCGAAAGACTAATAATCACTTAAGTATCATCGTAAAAATGGGAAAAACCGGAAAACCTTTCTCCTAACAAAGTATAAAATTGAATTCTGAAATAAATTTTTATCTTTTCCTCGATAAAGAGTCAAGAAAGTTTCTTTCAACAATAGTTTTTCGCTTCATAAATCGGCAATTTTCCACAAATATAGGAGGAAAAACTTAAAAATAGCTGCAGACTCAGTTGGTTACATACTTATGAGTTTAGCGCTTTATAAGCAAACAACACGAAATCCCGAAGACTTGGAGCTAATCATTTTTTATCTTTAGGGGGAAAAACTGAATAAAAAAAATTTTTTTTTATGGTCAGAAGACGGGAAGTGAGATTTTACATGCCATTAAAATGTCAGGCCGTTCATTATCAAAAGAAAACTGGTGGAAAAAAACGATACAAGCGAAAAAAATCATTCCAAATTTAAATGAATTTAATTTCGGATGTGGAAAAGATGAGAGAAAAATAGCAACAAAAAAGGATTTATTTACCAAGAACAAAAAAAAATAACATTCATGTTTTTCATCCGCATTCTCAGAACTCTTACATCATTATCACTGGAGAAAAATTGTGGTGTTGATAAAAGCATTCGTTTACGAGCTTGAATGTGAGTACTACGAGATGCTTCTGGAAAAGGGTCTGGCCAGTATAGCTGTGGGGAGAATTACCCTCCAGAGAGATATTTAATAATTTTTCCATATTTTTCCATCCTTCTTCAAAAGCATCTCTACACCAGTCCTTTTCTAAATTGTTGGACTGCTGACCGGGAAGAAATTCCCTGCTTATATTCCGATTTAAGTGGACAAATTTATGAATAATTCAGGAATCCTGAGTGAGAGCTTATGCTTTTTGTGGTATACTAGAATTATGTTTACCGGCAGAAAGGTCCTTTAAACATCCCTTTATTATGGTCCAAGTAATTCTGAAATTTTATGTGGCTAGTTAAAAGTCTTTCTTTTCTCTGAGTTGGTTTTTTTCTTTCTTCTATAGGAGCAAAATTGATATTAATACGATACCAGGAAAAAGAGAAGAATTTTTTGGGATAGGGATACCTTTTCTTTTATGTTTGAGACACAACAAAAACGGAAATGGATACGAATTGGGGAAAACAGTCAGTCTATATGGGTACAAAACTTCATCATGGGGCTTACTTACATATAAAGCCAATGGGCAATTGAGTTAATTTTTATTTGGAATTTCGAGACAGAAATTGGTTTTTATTATCCTTGAAATTGGATTAAATTTGCAAAAACTTTTTTAAACTAGATTGAAAAAAAAACCGTGAATTTATTGCTGTATGAAAGTTTGAATTGAATCAAAAATTTTTATTGAAGAGGAAATTATTTTTTTACGATTTTGGTATTTTGAGGGTTCTGCGAAATTAACTTATGTATTTGTTCTCTTAATCTTTAACTTGATTTAAATAAATCAAAATGGCAGTAATGTGTGGCATAATGGCTGATTTATTTCGTAATTTTTCATAGAAGGAAAAGTTACCATTGAAGAAACCGCTATAGACGGTGAGCGAAAATGGAATGGCTAATCTGGGTAATGGTCTTCAGTAGGGATATTCTACAATTGTGAGCGATATGGAGAATGTATCAGAATCGGGAATGGTATCAGATTGTACGGCCACGATGTTCTCAAAATTAAAGCCTCCTTCCACGAACATGCAAGAGAGGATATCCTGAGTTTTATCCTAAGATAACACTCGGTAGACACATGGTTGGCTCAAAGGCAGAGACAGATGTAGGTTCCGGTATCTGCAGTGAAAAGCCCTGGTTTAGTAGAGCGTTCAGCTTGAACAATCTAGCTACTGTCTTTCAATCAGAAGTGTACACTACTGTTTTGACATGGACCTATGAAACTCTGAGAATGGTCTAGTCCAGTGGTAGGCAACCTGCGGAACGGGAGCCCCATGGGCCCTTTGAGTGTGGCTTTTCCACAAAATACCACGAGCGTACAACAATGCGATTGAAACTTCAGGGTGAGTCTATTTTGAAGAAGTGTCATTAGATGGGGGTGTAGGTGAAATTGCCAATCTCTCTCGGGACTCGGACAAGGTGCACTCGCTACCACCCGCACCGCTTTTTCTACTTTTGATGAATATAAGGGGAAAAACGAATCAAGTATACAAGACTGTGTGGATGGGAGAGTTGCAACGGGTGAACCTCAGCGAATGTACGTACCACCATCAGATTGAGGACATTTTTTAAGCCAGCTTAGGAGTACCCTAATCATGTTTATAGTGTTGTTTTAGGTTAAATAATTTAAACAACCCAGATTGAAAGAGTGACAACCAAGGTAATTACATCTCTCCATATACATATGTCGTCAATTTGTAGGGAAAACCTGGGGAATCAAACCGAGATTAATGCTTTTGCTATATACGACGGTCAAGAGGCCATTGGTCACGTATGATGGGTCAAAACCAAACAAAGGGGTGCTGTGATTTAGCTGGCCAAGGTGCAAAGACCCGTCTTGGTATTACGGGAGCTAAAAGCACCTGTCCGATTGCGGCTCCACCTAGTAGTGAAGAAAGAGGCTTTAGCGGGGGCACTGCGTCTACCGGGGTCACTTATCGATCCTCAAGGAGCTAAACTTGAAGCTAATGCTATCATTGTCCGATACCATTCTTGCCACTTTCGACTTCGACAAACCGTTTATCACGATTATCCGAAGTAGATCTGAATGACACCACGACAGGCCGCTCTTTAGCTAAGGCGCGCATTGAGCTGTGTCACGCAGTAAGCGCAGAGCAGGGCAGCACAGAAAAACAAACGGCCCAACACAGTTGTCTAAGCACATTTGGGGGGCAGTTTTGTAAGACAATTTGACTAAAGTAATTTGGAAGCGGGGGAATATCTCAATTTATTAAGCTCTAATTCAGATTCGAATGAGGAATTTGAAAATTTATTAAAATCGATTAATTTTTTTTTTCGAGTTTGCCCAGAGGTTTAGATAAAGGTTAGGCGCATGTTTTTAGCACAACGGAGGGTACATTAACAGGGCCAGTGGATTTGTTAACATCCTGCTGTTTGAGGGACCTATATAACATGCGAGTCCTGCAGAAAACCCTGTCCATCGAGTGAGGGGAGCTCTTAAGGGCAGGAGGTGGCATTGCAGTGTAGGGAAGAGAAGTTTTGAGGCGAACACAGATGCAAATAAGTGGGCCACCTCCACCTTAAAGATAAACGAAGGCGTAGTGAACGTAGTAAAATTCTTCTGGATGGGCGTTACCAATATTGCGTTCATGTAGTCCCAATTAAACCATCTGTTCTGCCTATGTTTCACAGATTTGGCTGAATCAGGAATGAACACCACATGCACTCCTGCCTGAACGATCAAGGTGACACGGATAGCAGAAGAGTTGAACTTTTTTTCGAAATCACATGTCCCAAATAGCGGACTGATAAAAAAGCGTAAGTCCCAGTCAGTTGGCCTAGGTATAGTTCTATACACTTCTCCTAATTGGTTTAGTTGGGGTTGGAAATTGATATGGGAAGTTGGCGCTAATTAGGCAGTGGTCCGAATTGCCGAGAGGTGAATCGACTTCGACGAAGTATCGTGTTGAATAAGAGGTAAGAAAAAAGTTAAGGAGGCCTGCATTTGATGAAGATTATTGGAGTCTACAAAGAGCTTGGCGTTTTTGCCAAAACACTGGAGCCATTTGGGTAGCTCAGCCATTTTGCATTGTGAACATCGAAATCACCAGCAACAATGATTTGACACTTAAGAATGGATAATAAAAATCCAGAGATCTGAAATAACATCAAAAGCTTCATCACTTATGTTAGGACGTGGTTTTTAATGATGATTTTGAGCCAGATGTGGTTAAAATTAGAAGAACTACTTTTATAAACTTTACCATAAAGCCACGTCATTCCATAAATGGCAATATCCCTATGGGGATAGGTTATGCACTGTACCCCAACACCTGGTAATGACCTAAATCAACATGAGGGGATATTTCAGTTTCACTTAATGCGAAAATGGTCGGTTTAAATTGAGACAAGTTGCTCTCTACAAAAATCAATACAGACATTTTTATAACAGGACTTCAGCTGCGCAGCTTCATTTGAAATTTTTAGTTATTGTTTGTTATTTTTTAAAACTTCTTTTTCACTAATCATCGTACAACTTTTTCTTTTAAATGATCTAAGACTTTTTAAATGCCAATACAATTTTAATTAACAAAAATTCTCGATCATTATTTTTTCTAATAACTAATAAAAAAATTTGATAAATTTATTAATACCACACACATGCACCCAACTTAAAAAAAATTATCTAAAAACTCATCTAAAAATAAACTTTCTTAAAAATAAAACATAGCAAAAAAAATTTATTAATTTCATATTATTTATATTTTCGATCAAATTTACGATATTAATAAAGTTCAATAATTTATACTTACGCGGTATAATTCCTTGTTCGACGAGTTGCGTAATGGGCCGCCTCACCATCAGTTTCACTTTTAGCGCTACAGAAGTAAGAAAAAAAAGAAAAAAATATAAATCAAATTGAGTCTCAAAATTTTATCACTTTTTTTTTTATTAAACAAATTTCAAATAATAACAAATCATAAGGAAAAAAATAAATAAAAATTTTTAAATAAAATTACAAACAAGATCAAAAAATTTCGGTATTTTTAAGCCAGCAATAAAATATCAAAATTTATATTTTCGAGAAAGAAGTACAAAAAAAAACCAAAAAAGAAATTTGAATTCAACAAAAGTTTTTTAGCAAAAAATTTTATTCCGGCGATGAACTAAGGAACAAGACTGAAACGCCAGAAGGAATGAAGAACGATTTTCTTCTAGTCGTTTGGTCTGCAAAAAGTGTGTTCGATGAACGCCTACGAATGTGAAGAAGAAATTATGTGACAAAAATTTGTATGTTAATAAAACAAAAAAAAAATAACGAAACACGATTTAAAACTAATTCAACAACAGTCATTATGGTGTGGACGTTATAAAATTAATAATAATAAAAAGAGGAACGCAGAGGTAAAAAAGAAGATAGAAGTGAAAGAAACACGTATGTTCGGACTATACATACATCGAAGAAAAATGCTTGAAGAATTATATCGGCGAAAGACTCCATCGTTTATGGATGTCCGACCGGAGATAGACCATGAGACGTGTCTACGACGAGTAATGCTCCTTCGTTTCAAGCACCTGTGTGACAGAATACAAAACGATCTCACCTCTGGGCGCACACCTCATTGCAAACCTTTTAGAAAGAAATATTGATGAAAAATCGATGCCAGAGAAACTTCGTAAGAAATTTGGTCACGATTTTCCATATATTTTTTTGTGTTTTTTGTACTTTTTTTTTAGTTTTAAACATAATGTTGCAAAATCTAGAAAATAAATATTTTTTTGCTCTGTTTAGTCTCCACAGAAAAGGTGAATTCACCTTAAACTATTTAATAAAAATAAAAAACGGAATTGAATACATTTCTTTTTAAAGACGACTTAAGCTTTAAATTTTAATAAGAATTGAAGGTGGTAGTTCCACTGCTGCTGCTACTGCTGGTGAATGAAAGAGGTTCCTCTAATGGCATAAAGGCAGAAATCGATTTTATCCTCTTGAATCGCACAAAAGCATTTTGAAGAGTTTCCTCGTTTAGATCTATCAAGAGAAAGGATAATACGATGCTGCTACTTGAACCGAAGGGAATTTGCCTCCTTAGTGGTTTTAATTAATTACCGTTGCTAGTGGCGACCTTATCTTTGATGAAATTCCAAAAGTTGCCAGCCTATGCCTTTGCGTAAGCTTCAAGTGCCTTCGTTTTCTGATAAGTTTTATTAAAAAGAGTATGCAATTTTCTACTCTTTTTTTCTGCTGTTGTTGTTGGATGGTTTTTAAAGTGACGAGGGTATCCAAGATAAGTTGAAAGTTCCTGGTATTGTAGTAAGCGTTTTGCAAATTAAATTCCACAAATTTTAAAATATTGCAGAGCTATTTTATAATGAATTTATTAAGTCTGCATATTATATTTTCTACTTCTTTTTATGTGAAAGTCCAAGTTAAGGGGTCATCCTTTGTGCTACCGGTCCTTCATGACGTACTCCATTGACTCAGTGTTAAAAACTCAATCAAATCTCCACTCCTAGCTTTCTCGATCATAATATTGTTCGTCTTCGATCCTTTTACGTCTTCTTCATTTTCATATCATGGCCCCTGTGCTGAAAGTCGAGTCGTGTGCCGTGACAAGTTGTTTGAGCTGAAGAAAGTGACATCACTATTTCAACTCAAACGACCTGTCACGAAACACGACTCTACTTTCAGCACAGGGGCTCATGACTATAAGCAACATCAATTCAAATCGGTTTTCTAAATGCTCCTCTTCTTTGCCTTGGAGTGATATCTATAAAACTACTTGTGTTGACACTAAGGTCGATCTTTTGATCTACTTTATTCAATCTCTTTATGATTGGTGTGTCCCCGTAATCATGCCCCCGTAGTCACAAGAACAGCCCGTCTTCGTCTTGTCCTTGGTTTTCCCGTGAAATCCGCGACTTGCTAATTCAGCGCGAATTCATCTACAGACGTTATCATAGGATTAGAATCCTTATCTTAATGAATACAAAAAGCTTCGCAACCTCTTTACAATGAGGTATTCTTCCTTTTCTTGCCTTTGAGAATTTCTTTGTATAAGTTCTGAGATATTTCGAGTCTAATAATTTCCTTTCTAAATTCCAATTAGCTTCCGTAAATCCCATAGTTGTAAGACTGCCGCATACAAGGTAACGACTGATCTGAGTTCGCTCTCGACCAGTGTAAAACTGCGATATTAGTTCTTCTTGATTTCTAAGGCATTCGATTTTGTGGTTCGCTTGCTTTTCCAAACTTAGCCAACTCTTCCACTTTTCTTATTCCGCTACTCGACTTTTCTCGTCTCTTCTTTCTAATAGACTCAAAGTGCTTGACACAACATAGTCCAGTCATTTTAGACATTAAAAATCTAACATTTAACAATAATTCCAAAAGTTTTAAAACTTTGGTGAACCTATTGGCACAACGAGAAAACAATAAATCTAAATTTGCAACCTTCCCTGAAGTCCGGAACTTTTTTAAAATTACAGATAAATGGAATTTGTCTGTATTTTCCCCAAAAAAATTCCAAAAGTTCTGCAAACTTGCAGTAGTGTTAAATGCTTTATTTCATATCACGTACCAGATTTGCAACCAGTTTAAAGGAACGGAACATTGTTTTTTGTTCTGAGCATTTGCAACCAAAATTTAAAACTTTTGTTATTATTTCGAGGCATTTTGTTCGAAAAAATGACCACAAATGACAAATATTATAAATAAACATGTTCCGCACAACTCAAAAGTTTGCAAATTTATGCAATTGTTCGGGACATTGTTCCGATGCAGCTCTCGAGTTTGCAAAACTTTTGGAATTTTGTCTGTAATTTTATTTGCAAAAAACGGTATTTAATAAATTTTTAATAAAAGAATGTTCCGTAGCTTTAAATTTAAATTGGTTGCAAATCTGATACGTGATATGAAATAAAGCATTTAACACTACTGCAAGTTTGCAGAACTTTTGGAATTTTCTTCGCGACAATATTGCAGAATTTCATTTCTTGCAATTTTAACAATGTTCCGGACCTCGGCCAAGGCTGCAAAATTTTATAGTTTGTTTTTATGCTCTTCCCGACCTTACATAAAAGTTTCAAAACTTTTGGAATTATTGTTAATTGATTGTCCACACTGACTGGCCTAACAGCGTTGTATCATTCTACTCGTGCCCTTGGGAGTTCAAGAAGGTTCAATCCTTAGCCAACTCCTTTTCTCATTCCGAGTAATGATCTTCCCTCTATTATCCATCCCATTCCCAGTTTCATGCTTATGATCTCCAGCTGTATAATTCATGCCTTTCTAATCGGATTAAATCATGTATTGCGAAACTCAGTAATGTTTACGACCAAGTAAATGAATGGAGTTCTTCCAATTTCCTTAAACTAAATCCTAATAAATCCCAAGCACTCCTTCTTAGTCATTGCCTTCTGTCCCTTGACAGTATTCCAACTTTTTCCATTTTCTCTTCCTGTTGTTGACTGTGTCAATAATCTTGGCCATTATTTCCAAACTATTTTGCAGCAAACATGTCTCACTCATTCCCGCTCATTCCCTAATGAGTTTTGGTTCCTTCTTTGTGCATTGGTTTAGGCTTTGGAATAACCTTCCTAGTTTCATTCAAAGCATGTACTCTGAAACAAGTACTTCCGTACTTTCTATAAAATAAATAAATAATTAAATTGGAAATTGTAGGAGTTCACACTAAAGAAAATATATTTGCACGAAGCCCACTGTAACAAAAATCAATACAATAAAATTGTGTAACGGTCATCTCTCTAACCAACCAAAAAAAGGCCCTGACGCCGACAGTACCAGACTACCCAAATAAACAAGGAGACGTTCTACCCGCTAACTATTGGCTACTCTATTAAGGGCTTTTCATATTAAAATTTTCGCAAAGCGTCCCAAAAATTAAAACTAATTTGCAGACACAATATCTGCTTTAACCTTTACATAAAGCTAATTCTACTCTGCAACTACAATAACTATTAATTACTGCATTCTCGTTGGAACTTCCTCTTAATCTCACTATCACAATCAATTTACTTATTTCCAGCAGCAAAGTCAGCTAAAATTTCCCACATGCAACCAAAACTTTCACTTAATTAAAAATTGCCGTAGAATCTGCATTTTTTCCTCATTTTTTGGCTAGAAACGAAACCGTATAGGATTGGAGTTGTAGGTTGTAGGACGAGTTTCGCACATAGCTAAAATAGGATGAAAATGGTTATAGCAGAGCAAACGAAGTGCAATGTTTTAAAAAAAAACTTTTTCACAGGATTCCCCTTCACTTTTTTTGTAATATGAACAAAGTTATCATTATGAAGCATGGGCTCTCAATTTAAGACCAGACATTTAATTTTATCTTATTTCAAACAAATTACAAACAGTTCTCGAATAACAAGGTTAATTGGTTCTGCATTAATCAAATTTGTGTTATTTTATACAAGGAGAATTCAGAACGATTTGAAGATTATGTTTCCTGTTGTTATAGAAATCTTATTATTTTAGACTTTTCTTTACAAAATGAATATTTCGGGTTTAATGATTAATTAAGAAACCCTGTTAAAATACCTTCACTTTCTAAAAATCTCTACTCTACTCTAAAAACTTAGATAATTTTATGTAAAACTACTATACTACATGTTAGCATTCCCTATCATTATCCAAAAATAATAGTTAACATTGCTTACTTGAATATATCGATCGATTTTTTGATAATTATTATTATTGTTTCTAATTTTTTTTATAGTTGTTTCTTATCCTGTATAAAAGATTCTCTGTTCTTTCTAAATCCTGCTTGGTAATCCCCTACTTTGGCATCCACATAAGGTTTCAGTATACTTAACAAATCATGAGAAAGTACTTTGTAAGCAGTGTTCAACATCATGATTGGTCTAAAAAAATTCATTTCATCAAATCATTTTTTTTGTGGAATGGGACAATGGTGCCTAGAAGACAGTTTTCAAAAGAGAAGATAGCTTTTTAAGATTTCTATTGGTGTACCATCTGGGTCTGGAGCGTTATGATTTTTCAGTTTGGCTATGCCACCTGCAACTTTTTCGGTTGCAGGCTCTGGCGCATCGTTTTCTAGATCATCTGTACTTCAGTTTTCTGCTTCTTCCTACATTAGGTTTATGTTCTGTTTGAAGAAGTCTCTAAATTATTTTTCCCATAGGTCGAGTATGTCATCGATACTACTATAGCAATAGAGGGAGTGAGCCGAGAAAGCTAATACTGATTTGCGGGAAATAATTGTATATATCAGATAACTTAAATAGGAAATATTGTCGTATAGACAGGAAAAAAAGTTACCATTAATGATAAGTTTGATAGTACAATTTCACACCTTGTCTAGCCACGTCACCGCGACTTCCGAATCACTAGTTCACCATCACGGATGTTAAATCTAGATCTTTCACTGAAACGTGTGGAACAGGTTGTAAGTTCGAATAGATGCGTCGTCCATCCAAAAATGAAGCTGTCATGGGCCAGGTTTATGCCGCGGACACTTTGGTGTTGCCTGACATCTTGGAAGCGGCATATACGACAAGAATTTTCGGCGCAACCTGCCAAAGTGGATCTGCTTTTTGGCGTAACCAAACATGTGGTACTGCCGGGAAGTTACGGTATAAACACTTGAGACTTTCTGAAAATGTCAAAGGACGTAAACAAAGTGAAAAAGTGTAACATATACATAATTATTACGTTTATTTTGGAACTGTTTCCAATATAAAAAACTTTTTGCGCGCCTCAATTATTGATAATTTATTAATATTTCCTCCATTATTTCACAATGATTTATTACTGATGAGAAATGTGAAACGTGTGATAATAATTGTCAAACGTTTCGGTTAAAACGATAACCAAGTGGGAAGCTCCGTTTCATACATTCCAAAGTGTCCTCGGCATAAACCCGGCCATGTACCAATGCAATGGTTTAGCCAGATCTACTTAGAATGGTTCCAGAACACAGCTTTAGTTTGAATATCGTTACTGAGTGTCTTAACGCTATACAAGACTTCTTGTTGAGTGATGATTTTGCATTTGTTGTAGATGAACCGTACTACAACTAAATTTATGCATTTCTTGGTGAAGCTGCTAAGGTTTTAAATATTTGGCTTCATTGATATTGACTATAGGAAGTCAATGTTATACCTAACATTTTTCTAAGGTCTGGTTCGAAAGAAAAACTTGATCGATTGTTGATCGGTTGCGTCTTTCTTAACCCACCTTAGTATACAAACAGAATGTTTTCGGCTTTCAGCGCATTTCTTAGAACAACATTTTAAAGTGGTAATTTGCACTCCTAATGAAAATCATCTTCTCGGGAATTGACTGTGCTGTGTTATACTTGCGAAGAGCATTCATTATGTTACTTCTGCTTACTGATATGTAGGCTTTTCTTCTCTTGAAATTGATAACATTAAATAAACAATCGTTTCCGCCTCCCATAATTTTCTTCCTAAAATAATACAATGTCCTAATTAGTTTACTATAAACAGAAAATGTAACAAAAAACAAAGCATCTAACTACACAATAAAAATATTCATCGTAAAAATGCAACAATATCAAAACATTATAATCGAATGAACATAATCCCGTCAATTGGTTAAGTTCTAAAAGTAACAGAAAGATGCTGCTAGGAAGATACCATTATGTTATTACATTATTTTCTCGACTATAATGAACTTCTTATCCTTTGTGCCGAAATTATGGTATCAGTACACCCACGGATGGACATTTATGTAAACTGATGCCAATTATTACTTAATTGGACACATAATATGTGTACTTTATTCCTAGCATCGTAAAGTATGAGGACATTATGCTAATAAAGTGTTTTTATTTTTGGATATGACATCAGTTAATAAGTAGAGTTGATTTGCACAGTATTCATTTTGATATTAATATTTATGGATTGAACACGATTTTTTATGCGCTCGTAGATATTAGTGTAGAAGCAGAATATTAAGAATTAATGGCTATATGATATTGTTAAAAAAATTTGAATACGAGTAAATGTAGTTTGACTTAAAACTTTGTTCTTTAGAAATTATAGTGGTTTACAGTTCGGCTTGCAACTGAATTAATCGTTTATTATGATAGGATAGGATTTCATATTCTTATCTATTAGCTATACTGCAAATAGACATGCTCCAGTTGATAATTCTGTAGAGTAAACAAGTAAACAATTTTTGCACAATAAATACATATTCTCGCCCTCACACAATATAGTGAAGATTTTGTATTAGAAGAATTCTATTCAAATCTCATCGCATTCAGCTATTAGAACTAATAGACAATAAAGAAAACCAATTCCGACATAGCAACAAAAAATCTGATTATATACAATAATCACGTCTTTTTTTAACCTTAACACTGTCCGAAATTCTAATCTATCATCGACAAGGGTGTAGAATCTTGATATAATAAATTCTCGCAATGAAAGTATCTTCATCATGAATTCTCATCATTGCAAACGTTGTTCTTAAGACACAAAGGGGCAGTATAACAGCCCCAGGATACTACTATGTTCGGTGATTGATAACCTTTCGATACAATTTATCCAATTGGAAGTAATAAACAAGGATGAATACAAATTTGCTCAATCAATCGTATTAGGATCTTGATTTATTCTTTCTTTATTACATATGTAGAAACGAAATGAATTTGTGCATAGATGCACTAATATAAATAAAATAAAAATTTTAAAAATAATTCACCTTAACCAGTTTTCAAACTCAATGCAGATTTGGAAACATGGAAGATTGTACAGGATGCAGAGCATGGACGAGTAATGTTCCAATTCAAAAATGTTAAAAGAAACATACAAAAATGTGCTTTTGATGGTTGATTTGCATTTTCTTTACTTTTACCATAAAATAAATAAAATCCTTCTTCTACCAACGTCATCTTACGTAAAGCCAGAGTGATGACCATTGTTGTCTATTGCAACATTTCCGCTACGATAAGAAATCGTTAAAGGAGAGTCTTTCTGTTCAGAAAATGATAAAATCAAGAACTTCCTGCTCAAATTGTACACCCTTGTCTCTATGATAGCTAAAGAAATTCTATAGAGTCGAAAGAGCTTCTACTATTATATTCGATCGCCCTCTAGGGATTGCTTAATGCGAACAGGATAAGGATACCAATTAAGTAAAATTATTTCTCATAGAAATGCAAAGAATGTTCATTGATTGACGTTAATCCTGTACTTTATAAAGTTGTGCATGTTTCGTCTCTTTGTTTCATTATTTTCTAGAAGAACGTAGTGAACTTCCAGATTATCTTGTCAATGTATAATGGATTTTTTCATAATGTGAATAGGTCTTCTATTAAAATCTGTTATTACTGTTTGAAATAATACTTTACAATCTTTATCTTTCGTTATTAGAAAATTGTTTAAAAATTTCTAAGCGGGAAGTTATTATATCAAGTTATATTATTCCACATTTAAATCCACAAAAACATTTCACTTTAAATTATGCAGTTTAACAACACCATAGTTTTTAAGGCCTTAATTTTTTCTTAAATTATGAACCATTATCGATGGAATGCCACAAGGCTGTGCGACAAATCTTTGTTTTGTATATAAGAAAGTTTAAACATTTTCTGGAGTTGATTGGCTTTGATTACAGAAAAGGAGGTGAGCTTTTAAATTTTTTTTTACTAACCTAAAAGTTAAAATTGTCACTTTAAGCTTAAACTATGAAAATAAATTCTTTCAACTATTTGTAACAAAATTCGAAATCTGAAAGTCATAAAAATGTAAATGAGAATCTCTTATCGCAGGTAAACATATTCAAAACATCAATGGTTTTCACTGTATGTAGTCAGAAAAGACAGAGTTTCTAGGCAGGGAAAGGGCATTTTTAAAACTAAGTTGAAGTGACGAATTATACACTTGACTTTGCACGACTTAAGAATATTTTTTGCCAGTGCCGAAAGTGATTTAAGCCATTTAAAAGTATTGATTTTAATTTTAAAAATAATGGTTGTAATAAAAAATAGTGTGGGCACGAGTACTGGAGAATTAATTTGAATTCGTCATATAAAGCAAGTGTAATTATGATCAAATATAGGCCGAAAACAATTGCTTTGAAGAAAATTTGCAGAACAAAGAACTGGCGTCTTATGAGGATGTGCAACCTGATGGCGGATCATTGAATATGACGCCTAAGTATGTAAGAGGGAGCACACCCTCCGAACCTACCAAGCTCAATATTATATACTCGAGGCCTCTGTCAGGATGGACCTTCCCTCCTAATTCCTACCATACTCATGGGACTTCTATACATTGCTCCGATCATCGGCCCGGACGCAACTATTGGGACAGCCACTAGTTTGCACAAGAAGGCCTCTAGCCGATCCGACTTGGATGAAACACACAGAAAGCTGGAAGTCCGCGCCTGGATTGACCAAATCTAAGTTTCATCCTGTGCCGTATCTTATCGCAGAATTGTCCTGTGCCAAGTCTAAGCGGCAAGCCACTAGGCAGATCTCTTGATTAATTGTTCCGATGCTTAACTTCGGACTGCTATCTATCTTCTTTCAAGACTGAAAAATCGACGTGTTGCCAACTGAAAAGAATCGCCTAATAATGGCTTTTACAGGAATGAAAGCGGTAACCTGAGGATGTTCGTTTTGCGAATGCTTTGAACTGATCTTCGAATTCCTGCTCAATGGCATTTAGACGTATCGATGTGGTTCGATTGGGAACTTCTTCCATTATCCAAATTTTTTAACTTGTTCGTTAAGCGTCTCTGCTTTGTACATGCTTATTCCACAAAAGGTGGAGGATGGCTGAATGAACGGATGATTTTCAGAGCACCACCCATAATAGGATTGTATTTTGCAAGCTAGGCATGTTAGGACCTATTTTAATTTGGCGAAAGCAGCCCTGAATAAAGCTCTGCTCCGATAAGCAAGTCTGTCTTGAGGATAACATTGCGGATTTGCCAGTTGTATATTCTGAGGAATGGCCCCTGTGTCATTCGGGATGTTATGTGCTTCGTTAGACCGCTGTTATTTTTGATATAACGAGGAATTCCAATCGAGTACTGTATTCGGTTAATGTTGGCTGCAGAACCACATTCAATCGTTGTTGAATCTTCATTTTCCGATACTTGTTATAACCATTGTTGTCAACTGTCCCTCTAATCTAAGTTTTTTTTGTAAGCGCTCTGTCGCGAAGTTCACCTGGGCAGCTAGAGTCAAGCAACGTTCTAGCTTTAACCGACTTGTTCTCATGGTTAAAGTATATTAACTATTGCAATTTCAAGAAAGGTTGGATCGAATCTTTAGTGTGTGCTGCCAAGCTTGCGACCCTGTTTTGGCTTTTGGTCGGTTGGACCGTTGTGTGGGCTGGCGGAACTGTTGTTTGTAGCAAGATGTTGTGATATGAGTCACATTTTGTGCAGTGTTATGATGGACATTTTTATACCCCATGGCCTGGTCGAAGACAATTCATACATCGATGGAGACTCCAAATGGCCTTAGTTCGATCGGCGAGAAACATGCTGAGAAATTTTGGACACGTGAAGACGAAATTAGGGCAATACATTGATTCTTTGGTGGCAACCAGTGTAATTTTATTATAACGCTTGCAGAGATTGCTCGAATATTTTGTGACTTTCTTTAGCAAGCTTTTGCAGCAACAAATCAACAAGCAAGTACTCCCACTCTTTTGTAGGTATTCCTAATAACTTTCTTATAATAACTGGCAGGGGTGAGGAATAATTTTCTGCCGAAACTTGGGGTGTGGAATGATTTTACTAGCCTCTCCAGTTACATGTGCCTTTAGATAGTACATCTTCTCTGACGGGCTGATCAAATTATTGGTGAATAAGATGAGTAAATAAATCATGGAATTCCTTTCCACTTTAAATAGTTCCCATCAAAGAAGCGTAGATTTACCTTTGGCAATTTCATGCTTGTTGCCTTTCATTGTGCAATTGGAACAGGTTGCTCTAATTGTTCTTAAAGCAAAATTAGAGTTTGTGGGCTGTGCGATGGAGTTCATGATTCGGTCCGGGGTCATAACTCGTTTTGTCTTCTTCGGCCATGATGAATAAGTGCAGAATAGAAATAGTTGTCCAGAGATCACGAGTACTGGTGATATGTCGTTGGTAATAGGCTTGCGACTGAATGGTGGTTATGTTTTGCTTGACAATGGTGAGGAACACATTGAGAAATGCTGTGGCTGCAACTTTTTCTTAATTTTTTTTTGAACATCGCTGTTAAGTGTTGTACTTGCACTTGAGGTTGCTTCTGGTGTGTCGAATGGAAGTACAATTGCCTTCTTATAGTCCTGGTAAATAAATTTTACTTGGCTACAATATTATTTCTCAAAGCAGAATTGCTTGAGGTTTTCCGATTTGCCGAATAGCTGAAAGTAATGTCGTCATGGTCAAATTCTGCCGATTTATGTTCAAGCCGCTCTAAAGAACGAACATGTAAGATACAATAATAAATTAAAAATTTTTATATCCGTTTTTGGACGATGGGAACAAAATAAATTTTTGTTAAAAAAAATAACAAATGCAATTTTATGTTATTTCCCTTTTAAAATGCCTTTTTTCATTAATTACAAATATTTATGTTAAACCATGCGAGTTCTCTACCCCTGTTTCATCTAAATGTGAGTGATTCCGGGTCTTATGGCGAAACGAGACAGAAATAAAAAAATCACTATACCCATCTATTTTTTGTAAATATTCTGACATTAGTTCAAAGGAAAAAAAAAATGAAATCAGGTATGGTAACTTCAATATCGTGCAACCTTCGTGGCGGTTTTATTTTAAATTTCGCTTAAAATCATTCCAGAATTTTTTTTACCGTTCTTATTTTACTGCAAAGATAAAAAGTTATCGTATTTTGTGGTTTATTGAATGTTAAGAGTAAAAATATTTAAGAAAATGGAAAAGTCTGCAGTTTTTGAATGTCAAATTTAATTTTTCAAGCTTGGCACTATTTCTGCCAGTGAATGCACTGAACTCTTAACACGAAATTTAACAAAATTTGAGTTCGGTGACAAAAGGGACTTATGGATGAGCGAGAGGACTATACTTTTCTATACTTTTTGGTGCCATGAGTTTGTATGGGAATAATGTCTGATGAGCAGTCCGTTATTATATGTCAGTGAGTTCAATATATAAAATAGAATTAGAATTTCTTAAAAATCAAAAAGAATAGTGAAAATGACGATGAGAAACTGGAAAGCTTGGTTTGTTGTACAATATTTGAAATCTTTTCAGTTTAAAACGGGCGTTGAATCCTATTTCGAGCCTGTATGCGAATATGGAACATATAGACATATGAAATTGACCGAGGGGATGACATAGTAAGGCCTATTAAGTCGAAAAGGATAATGGGCAGGTCATTGAACACTCATGCCCAGTCATATAATGCTAAAAAATGTACTAGAAAAACTCTAAGAAACACTAGATATAAAGGACGTCCAAAATAGATGGTTGAAAAAGATCTTAAGACGATGTGTATTAGGTATTGCGTAACACCAAATAAAGACCTATCATCATGACTTGAAGCGAAAGTCCACTCAGGACTGTAGTCAAAGTCCACACAGGACTATAGCGCTAGGATTAAAGACGACATTTGTCTGTCGAACATTTTCCAAACAAAAAAATCAAAATATTACATAAATTTAAACTCGTAAAGATTCACTACCAAAAAATTTAGAAATCTGCAATTAATTTATTCTGTACATGTACAATTTCTCCTTAAAAAAATTTAAAAAGTTGAAAATTCAGTACATTTCCTTACAAAAGTATAAATATGTACTTTTCATCAGAAAAAAAACGAAAACATTTTAAACAAGACAACATGACCGAAATATTTTCATAGAGGTCAACGTCTCTATAACATCTCAACACTCATCAAGAATTTTTATTTTTTATATTATTAATTGTCTGAGGATTAATAACTAGAAGACAAATTTAAAATGATTCTTTCATCTGAGATTCACATTAAGTATATCCACCCATGAAGGAGAAACGAGAACGTTTGTTTTCTTGGGTTTTATTTTACACATTTTGGTTTTTGTTGTTATTTTTTTTAATTTAAATATATAAATATATATAAAGTAAAACATGAAAAACTTTCCATCATTTAAGATTTATTTCACCTGCTTGAGAAGTCACCTTTAAAGAATTTTTTTTACTAAGGAATGCTTTTTGGTTTAAAAGATTAGAATTTTTCTTTAATAAAAAAAAAATTGGAAAGAAAAACAAATTTTTTATTCATGTTATTCATGGTAAAAGAGACATGAGTGAAATGATGAGAAAATTAGTAAATAATTCATTTATTAAAAAAAATTAAAAAATAAAAATTTTCCATGTTTTATTGGTCCGAAAAAAACAAGGGAATGTATTTTTTTTTGTATACAAAAAAACAAGTTTAAAGTTCATTCCTAATAAAACTGAGTAGAATGATTTATGTCCGTTTAAATATGCATAAATACTCGAAGATGAAGTTGCACAAACAAAATATAAAAAAAACACAACAACAACAAGCACTTTTGTTGATAATAATAAACATTTTCCAAGAGAGAAGGTCACTAAATAATTCATTTTATTGGCAAATAAAAAACAAACAAACCAACAAGAAAAAAAAACAATTATTGCAGCAATAACTTAAGAAAATTAGGACAGAAATTCTAATTTCGTTAAGTTGTAATAAAATTGCTATTTTTATTTATATATTTGTATATAGACATAAATATATATTAGAAAATTTGTTTTGTAGATAATTTAAGACAAGTTTATAATCGCTTAAGATATAAACAACTAACAAAAAACACAATATGTTTTCGTAATTTTTTTTACTTTTTTTTTTAAAGAGAGCATTCAGCCTATATTGTATGTTCAATTTATATTTTGTTTACGTCTCATCCACCCACTGTTTACAAGGCGAAAATTAAGTAAAGCCAAAACCACAATAGAGTGTTGTCTGCCCATCGACTTGTTTAAGAAAACATAATTTTTTTTCTGTTCTGCCATCGCAACGCAACAAGTTCAAAGCCATAAAAATTCAAGAAAAGAAAATTCCAATAAAAAATATAAAACGTTAGCTTCTTGAAACAAAACATTAAAAAAAAGCGCTAACAACAAATCCGTACAACAATAACAAAACAAGCAAAACAACAAAAACAACGACGAGGAAAATTATGTTGAAAAACATAAACTGGCAGCATAGAAGCATGTTGTTGTCGTCGTCGTCGTCGCCATAGACCAACTCCCACACCTACTTTATATTACATGCCTTTTGTTTGCCCCATTCTCTATCCGCGGAATGGAAACAGAACACCTAATAATAATGCGAAAATATATAGGGCAAACTTGAACCTTTATTTGTTTATTTGTCCGTGTACATACATACATTGGCCTACATCTATGGCCAATGTTTACCATAGTCCCCCCGATCTACGTCGTCGTCCTCGTCGTCTTTGGGGGCGTCAAATATTCCAAAATAACGTTTTACTTCTTCATTTAATTTTCTCACACGCATTTTCATAACCAACTCTGCAAAAAGACAACAAAAAAAAACGAAAAAAAAAAATACTGAACCAAACATACTTTATGTTTTTGGCCAACATGAATATTCGCACGCCAGGAATAACGCGCAAATAGTGCCCGCATAAATGGACCATTTAAATGTGTCCTAATGGTCTGAATGACGGCAAATTAAGATGCTCACGAGAGATATTAAGATATCAGATAAACTATGCCACACCGTTTCAATGAGCAAAATGTACTATACTATATTTTTTTGTTGTTTTTGTTATTGTTTCTGTTAATGCTTTTACCGAGAATCTTTTTATTTGCAAAAAAATTATCTTCGTACACACAAAAATATGCTCTAAAAGAATTTCCGGTCGTTTTTGTATATTCTATTTTGACGATGCAGTAAATATCCGGACAGAACGCGGTGCTAGTGTGCCGCCTGCATTGACGATACGGTAACGCCTTCTCAGAAATTTTCACAGTTTTTTGGGAGTGCGAAATATTCCTGGCCACCTCATATATGAGTATGAGTAATGCATAACTCTTTGCTGTTAAATTTGGATATGTCCCAATGTCCCAGACATTTTCTCAATTTTTAGGACAAAAAATAATTAACGCAACGTTTTAATTACCTTCCACACCAAAAACGTATAAAAGTGCTTCATTTTATTTATATTTTTTTCGGATGGATGTTTTTAGCATGGATAATTTCTCTATATTCGTTAAGTACTTTATGAAATTGCGCATGAAACAAGTTATTAAACACAAAAACCTTAAAAGTGATTTATAGCTTTTGAGAAAATATTTGAGAATTTGCCCAAATAAATTATGTGAAATTGCTTGTTTCTGCAAAATTTGTAATGCATTTTGTATATTTATTTGTAAAACTAAGACACTTTTGTACTATTTTATAATATGTCTGATTGTAGTGGACTTTTGATTCAAAGAAATATATTGTTGATGTTTCGCATCTTCTACATAGATTGGTCGATGGATGTCGAATCGAGTAATCTCAGTGATCTTATTCCTTATTTCGACTACCTATTTATCGAGAAGAGTCGTTTGAAGGGAGCTTGCCTCATGCCTTCCAAGTTCCAACCAATGAAATCTCAATGCAATCCTTCTACTCGCTAGGGTCGGACAATGACATACAAAAGTTCTGTTTGTTGGCCTGCTCCAGCTTAACCTGGACCACAAGGGTGATGGTACACGGCTCAATGCATTGACTCAATTCCTACGTCTTTGATAGGCCAAGAGAAGGATCAGAGTGATGTATTAATCTATACCTGATTCATACGGCTAATTTCGGTGTTCTTGTCCAATTCTATTAGAATATACTTTCCCTGCACTGGGCCTTCATTTGGGTGATCCAGGACGGATCGCAGAGCCAGCGTCTCGACTTAATCAACGGAGGTGTAATTCCCCAAATTCAGCGAATAGGCCATGCTTATATACTATGGGAATACTTCGATAGCAATACTCCAGAGCCACCGAGCAATACTCACAAGAGCAAGGATGGAAAGCCTTCAATCTAAAAAAAAGAACTTCAGAGATGCTGTGCAGAAAGAAAAAGAGAGAATATCTAAACATGAGGATCCTACCCATACAGGAAGACTTTGATGAATTAATAGTGGAGTAGGACAAGCATCAAATTTGAGTGAAAAAGGTATTGTTTCCAGTCTCAATTTTTTTTTTAAATTGTTAGTTACATCGAATACTATACGAAATGGACATTTTCTACCACTGGCAACCGCCGCTACGTAAGTTATGGGACATCTACTCTACATGGACATCGAATCTACTATTTTGGTCGTGACTCGCAAAAATCCTCTTTTTTTGATAATACTAAATTATTTTTTGGCATATGTCAAAAATGAATTATTAATACAAAAAGAGAGTTTTATCAAAAAAAGTGGAATTTTTCGAGAAAATTGACGAAAAAATACAAAATTTCACGATTTTCTATTCAATTTTATTCACTTTTTTCAAGTTTAACAATTTTTTTCTTTCATCATCATAAAGTGCATAAAAAACCTACACTTAAAATAAAAACGAATCTCATACGTTGCGATGCACAAAAGTTATTGGCCAATCAATTTTAAAATTTGAGGTTAATTTTTGAGTCCTGTATTAGATATTTTGCCTTGAAATTTTATCCAAGTATTGCTCACATTATAAAGTATAATTTCTGAAAATTTCATCAAATTTTACTTAAAACATCCGAAGTTATATCCAAAAAACCAAAATTTAGCAGTTTCTTCAGTTTTTAATTTTTTTTGAGGTTATGTGTGCAGATTAAAATGTCATTTTGTAACCGCTGAGAGGTAATATCATAATGAACAGCCTCAATTTTTTTCGCTTTCTTTGGATCTACACATTACGAGAAATTTTTATATATATTTAGAAAGCACGACCAAAATGGTAGATTTTCCACAAAATGGCCCATAACTTACGTAGCGGCAGTTGCCAATAGTAGAAAACGTCCATTTCGTATAGTATTCGATGTAACTAACATATTAAGAAAAAAAAATTGAGACTGGAAACAATTCCTTATGTTTTGCTTGTCCGACTTCACTATAAGAATTAGATAAGCGCACAAAGGAACACGGCAGATCAACAATAAATTTCAGCCAAGAACGAAAATTTTCAGAGACATAGATGGGAACCTATTGATGGTAAACGAAGACCCACTGACGGCGACATTGGTAATTCCTCAAAAAAAATTTTCAGTAGTACCACAGACACTGGATGAGGTGCGTAAAGGGCTCCCGAGACGGTCAAACCGTCAAACTCAAACCTTACGTGTTTGATCAAACTGTTTGAAGTCGCTTTGGAATTGCGTTAAACTAGAAGCGAAGTTTTAAAAGTCGCTTCAAGCCAGAAGGATGTATTTGCCACCGCCGCACACAACGTATCGCTTCGAAATTTAGTGCAAGACTGATGAGGTTTGATCAAACGTCGCGAACACGATCAAACGGAGCTTGAAACAAACCAAAATATTAATTTCCATCAAACGGGCTGCAAACAAGTAAAGGTTTGTCAAACCTGTCACACCAACCGCGAAAACTATCAAATTGGTGTGTTTGAGTCAAACTGTTTGACCGTCTCGGGGCCCTTAAGGCTACAAAAAGGAAAAAAACATAAAATCGCCAGGTGACGATGGAATCGCAACTGAGTTGCTGAAAGAAGGAGAACAGCAACACTTAAGATCCTTACACGAACTTATATGCAACATCTGCGAGGAAGAAGTTATAAAAGAAGACTGAAAAATATCCAATATACAAGAAAGGAAATATTATAACCTATAAAAACTACAGAGGCAACTCACTCCTCAGCACCAGTTATAAAAAGTTTACAATTCTTGTGAAACAAAACCTGCAACCTATAGCTGAATGCCTTATAGGAGAATATCAAACTAGTTTTAGGACAAACAGGTCAACATTGGACCAATTGCTGATCTTAAAAGCAAATTCTGGAAACAACCTGGATAAAGAATGTAGATATATTCCAGATATTTGTCAACTTTGAACAGGCATATGACTCTAAAAAAAAGGGAGGCTGTACAAGATCTTATCGAAATTAGTTGGTAGAATTGATCAAATTGGCAACGAATAACTCACAGGCCAAAGTAAGGATCCAAAATGCAGTAACAGAAGAGTGCGAAGTTCGAAAAGAGCTTAGACAAGAACATTGACCGGCCCCAATACTCTTCAACCTCGTCCTAGAATGGGTGATAACGAAAACGTAAATCCAGAGAAGTGCGTCAATAGCAACACACATGTAAAAAATAAACTATAGCACCAAACTCTTTTAACAAAAAGTGAACTAATATCATATAACAGAATTTCATAACTGATCTTGAAATCAAAATCTTACATCATATTTCAGTAACAAGGTCATTTGAAAAATATACGAAATTGCTAAGAATTCATCTAAAGTAAATTGATTAGTAATAATTTTGAGCTCTTAAGGCAAGCACAAATTGGAAACGCAAATTGGAGCTCTTTTATCGCACATTTTGTGTGTTTTTCTTTCTGTTGCACGAACGTGGTTGACAGAGAGAAAAGCATACAAATTTCTGTGCGATAAAAGAGCTCTTATTTGCTTTTCCGAATTTCGCTTGGGATGTAAAAGGGCCTTTAAGATCATACTAGACAATTGCTAAAGTTAGTAGAGACCAATTAAAGTCGTTCGATCATTACAATTTTTTTTTTGTGAAAATACCAAGTTTAGGGATCACCCCAGTACTACCAGTCTTTTATGTCGTTCAGGGCATGGTGCAATGGCTAGTAGTAAGCTTAGCCTGTCATATTAATATTCAGACCACGCACTCATTGGCTATTCAGCCAATGAACTTGCGCGGAATTAGGCGTTGTTATTATTGTGATAGTAGACCAATTATGGACACCAGGTGCAATTATCACTATCTTCCTCCGCATTCTCTTTTTATACTCTTTCAATTTCATAGAGCTCAAAATATATGATTGCGTAATGCTTGTACAGCATATGAATCTATGACCATGTTGACTAGATGAAGTGTTGTATTGCTCATATCTTCCTGCTTTAAACCATCATCACAATCATCATGTCATAGTCATGCATTCATATACTGACATTCAAGCAATCGGATTTTTGAATTCCCAAGGGTACACATTCATCTCAGGCGGGTGATAAAATCAGGCCAACTTTCAACTAGGTGCAAGATCCTGCATTAATCTGGATAATGTAAACAAAAATTTAATCTCTATCTATTTAGTAATATTTTCGAGTACTTACAAGTTATTGTAAAAAGTGTCAATTGTAATAGGTTATTGGTACCGAAAATCATAGATCCATTGAGTTTGTAGTAAGAGCATACAAGTATGTATGAATTATTTAGAGCACATGTATGAATTATTCTATCATCGTGAAACTTGGAGCAGAACGAGATTTGTCGTACCCTACAATAATATAAAACAATGCTGTAAATATTTTTAAGAAAGCACACAATAAGTTACAGCAGGAACTCCAACCATTATAAAGATCACATTAGTAATCAATTAAGTCTTTTCTGTTGACAAATAATAATTAAATAAATATTTAGCAATAGAAATCAGAGTCGACTTCAGAGTTCTTCTTCTTTCGATGAGGTATAGAGTTCACAAGTACCAGTCACCATTTAGAAGACTCTATTTTACACAGGTCAGACCGCTTGAACTATCTATACTAGAAATTTAACTGATTAGAAATTTGTCGCTTAGGCTAGTATGTTCCATGAAGGTCATGAGACCCTGCTCTGCGCTATCGCACGACAGTGATAGAGAACGTGAAAGGCAGACTTATTCCGTCCAAGGCAGGACCTTCAAGTTGGGTCCTCTGCCTTCCGATCTTTCAAACATTATAATTTCGGGTGTAGTGTCCGGTAATCAAGCCTGGACTCATTTGGTGCGAAAACTACATTATATTTTTTGTCTTCTATACCTTGTCGATTTCTTGCAGAGGTCTGAAAAGAATAACCTAAGTATTTTGGCAATTTCTGTAAACTTACAACTTCAATCAAAGTCCATTATAACTTTTAAGATGAGATCAACAAATTCGAAAGATCTAGTTTTCTAGTCAAGCATTAACGTAATGTTACTCCAATTTGACTACCATCGTTGTGTAACGTAATGTTCTTACATAAAAGTGAATGAAAGAATTCTAGGAGTTTATGACAGATAAAACACACACGAACAAAGTTGTATCTAAGGCCGGCCGTATACCAAAGCTTCACGATCTTTTGCACTGCTTAGCGACATTTTGCACTTCTTTTATATGGAACAAATCGTCACATGCCGCTTTGCTACATTTATCTCCAAGCAAAAGTGACGAAAAGCTGCATATGGAGCTTTGGTATTACGCCGGTCTAAGCCTTAAGTATTGTTCACCACACCTTTGATTTTAGCATATCTTCTTCTTAAGCGGAGCTATAGTTCTTGTGAGATTCGGGCCTCTTGAAGTCTCTTCTTCCAGTCGTCTTGCTAATTCTCTCCAGTTTCTTTTCTCTCCAAAAGTTTTCGTATTTCTTCTAGCAAGTCATCCATCTACCTTTTTCTTGGTCGTCGTACGCTTTATTTTCCTGATGGCTATTTTCACTTATGCCATCCCAAATTATGGCCACGGCCTACCGCCGTCCACAGTTGTTCTGAAGCATCCTTAAACGAAACCTAGAAATTCTTAAAATAACAATAAAATTTCCACTAACCTTTTTGATTAAATAAATTTCAAAGAGATTGGATATGATAAAATGTCTTTATTATTCGTCTTCTGCAAAGCATACGAATATTTTGTTGCATAAATATAATTTTTTTTCATGTCTAGAAGACTAGAAGACAAGAAGGATTATTTAAGCGGGAGAAGTGGAATGGCGAAATAACATGGCGCTGGATGGTATCGAACCACGGACCACTGGGATGGTAGTCGGTATGTATAAGATTCACCATGTTACTGAAGGAAAATCTTGAAAATCTCCAGTAAGGTTCATTCGATGGTGACAAGTGAAATATATTTTAAAATCTTAATTTTACTTTATTAGATTTCCTTCTTTCAACTAACTTAATCGTTGAGTATGTTTCTTTTTTATAACAAGAAATGTTAACAAAAAACAATTAATCATAATTTGATACCCTTAAAATCTATCAACTACAAATGATAAAAATTTGCGTTAATTAGAAAAATGTTTAAATAAATGACTTTACGGAAACTCTACTAAGATACTTAATTTGTTCCCACAAATGCCAGCTGAGTCAGTTTTTGAAGGACTACACTCATTAGGGTCTTCGACTTATAACCAACTTCGTCATTATGCTGTAGTTACGAAATTAATTTCCCATCTTACTTAATAAACTTTGTGGTTGTGGCAATGGCAAATGGTAAAAGAAGTAAGAAGTGTATAAAATGGAAGAAAATTTGAATAGTCTACCCCAAGCGCCCCACAAGTACAGGGTTTAACAAAAACTAGAAGATCGGATCTCTTAAAACAATTCTCTGCATTTTAATCTTATTCAAACTAAGCCAATCAAAACGATCTAACTAAATCCTTCTCATTTCAAATTCAAACATGTCAAAAGTTATCCTTCGCCATATTAAGCAGTTAAAAGCAAAATATACTTTGAGAAAATTTCCTTGAATATTTTAAAGAATTTTTAGAAACTAGCTGCATTCAAAGCGAGACGTCTCGAAGCTACATTGCCCCAATATTACACTACCTTCTACTGTCGAAGTTCTTGTTCAAGTCTGGGGGTTGGAAAACTTCTTTCGAGGTCATTTTTTTTATTACCTGCCAAAAAGTTTCCTGTCCCAAAGTTTGAAATTTCCAGGATCATTAGCAAGTTGCATGTACCTAGAAAAGCAGAAGGGGACCTAAATACATCAGAAGAATTTACCAAGACTTCCTAAATGGCATCATTAGGTGAACTTCAGGTGAATATTCATTTTACATTATCTTGCTTGACATAGGCAGACTCGGAAGTAAGGTGTCAGCCGTGCTTGCTTAAGTTTTGTTGGTACGTGATGGTGGTCTTTGGGTGCATAGTAAAGTGCATCACTTAATTGTTATGGTGCACGCCAACAGATTTCGAATGTTTTCGCGAAGGGTTTTCTAACGGGGTTTTTTCAAGGTATATGAAATGAATTTTAATTGTTTTGCTATTTGATAATTAGTATGTATGACGGAACTCTTGTTGGTGGTTAGTAAATACTGATTAATTCATGTTTTGAGTGGTGCTCTTCCGTTTTCCTTTTATTGTTTTGTTTTAGAGAATATTTTCTATGTTTTGTTTTGTTGCCGGTTATTAAGGTCAAGGTTATGAATACCAAATAATGGAGACTTTACATTGATAAAAAAGTTTGAGTTTCAGTTTTCTTAATATGTTATAAGGACTACCCATTTTTGCTGATGTTAGGAAGATCGTTGTACGAAATGTACTGAATAATGGAACCTAAAGTGATGGAGAAGTGTAACTATCTATAACAAAAAAACCAATTGCTTCCTGACATATTTTTCTTGACTATACATGTAAGAGATTTGTCACCTGAATATTTCCCTAGTGCAAAATTTATCAGAACTGAAATACACAAGCGGAAGATGAATATTTCGTTACTCCACAGACATCACCTGGTATTACATTTATGGAAGTGATTTTTTGACGTGGAAAATACTCCCACGGTAGTTGGGTGCAGGCTTACTTACCCACACTATTATGACAACCACAAAATGGTATGTGACTACATATATCTCTTCTTCCACTAGATTGATTTTCTTTCTTAGAAAAGGTTTGATGTAGTAATTTTAAAAATTTGAAATCAATATTTTCAAAAAGCATGTTTTTTATTTAATTTTGGATTTTGTACTAAAATTGTGTGTCTAGTTTATGGTTTTAAAAGGCCTTGTCACTTTTTTTTGTTAAAGTTCAAGTAGTTTTACACCAAACTCTTAAACATGCTTTTATTTCTACCTCTCTGTTTACTTCTTTCAAACTTCAAGCTGATTTAGGTGATAACATGTGCAATTTAAAGTATCTAAACTAACCTAAAGTTCAACGACTTGTAAAGAAGTTAGACGTTTTTGTTACTGATGTTTCCTTCACTATTGTCAAATACTGCAGAATTAAGCTACTGCACTGCACCAGACTTTGTCACATAGGTATTTCCCAGTGGATTCTTGTTCAACTTTACTTAAATCTTTGAAAAACGCTTGTCGGGATTCTGTAGACGATGTCTTAATTAAATTTACGTAGTGTAGCTTTGGAATTTGATAAATACGAGTATGCCACTTTGTGAAACTTTATAAGTTTTACAAGTCTTTGCTCCCCGATGGATGTGGCGCATGCATTGTAATCGGAATTTGTAATTAAAACAACTTTTTATGGTAGGTAGATAGGTTACCTATGATTTTTAAAATGCTGTGCTGTGTGTGCTTTTATCGTTTATCCTTGGAATCCTTCTAAATATGATCAGATGCTAATTCTGATCGATATCAAGAGACTGGGCAAAGGAAATTCTATTTGTATTAGGAATAGCGTAAATTTTTTTAAATGGCGTGGTTAACATCATCTGATTTTAATTTGTCTATTTGAAATAAAATAAAAATTTGATGAAAATTTTGGCGAAATGCTCACGGCATCTTCTTAAGTTACATATTTTTTAGCTCTCACTTATATACTTCGCCGAAGTTCATTCACAGCATTTCAACCCGGGGTAATTCTGCTTGTACAAAATGACAGTATTGTACTATTAAAGAGACACGCACTGGAGCCAATTCGATAGTCAAATTTATAGAATACTTGGACTATAACTAAATCTTAATTGATACGCAATATGATTTTGAAGGAACACACCCATCAAAGCCTACCAAGCCAAGATGTTAAGTTATCGAGGACTGCGATTCAGTGGGTATTTTTTCACTGTCGTTTAACGATGTCCTCTGGGCACACCGGTGCCACCCAGTTGTGTAATGCTTTATCCTGATATGGAGGTTCTGTTGGGCTAGACCTTCTATTTCCTACCATGTTTGTGGGACTTTTTTGGACCAATTAAAAGATGCAAGCCCTAGCTAGACAGAACTCTAAAGGGCCTAAAAAATCGTTGCCGCTTGAGCTAGAGTCACTGTTCAATTACAGTGAGAGCGACAACGTGCGTCGACGGCATGAAGGGTCGGTAAAGGAACGGCAGTAGCAGCGTTTAACGAAGGCAGAATTATAATAGGCCGTCGCGGCAGTCAGTTAGAAAAATAATTTTAAAAAATATTTGTCATTTCGTCGACAGCCCAATGTGTTTTTTGAATCTTAGTGTGTGTACACAGGTTTTTTTATACTCTTGACAGACGGTACGCTTATCGAAACAAATTCATTCTTGATTTTCGATTTTTAACAGACATGAGGTAACGAGGTGAGGTGTGATTGTAAATACGTAGTGGAGAGACATTTCTTACTTCTTGTGGAGTAGTCAAATTTAGCTTGAAATGAGGCCAGGTGTGATTGTAAATTATTAATACACATTGTGGAAACATAGGTTCTTTACTCTCTTACTCTTACTCTGAGGCAGTTTAATGCATATTACCCGCCCATTCAAAATTGTGACCAGTCATAAGTCACAAGCTTTTAAGACTTGTGCTTGGTCATTGATACTACTCTTGTGACTGTAATCTGTTTTGATATTCTAAGAACTCAGTCACAAGAAAAATCCTAAATAATTCTTAAATATTCGTGTACTGAGATAAAGCAAAGTCGCTGGGTGGGTATCGAGTCTGCAAGAAACTATGAAAAATATGCTAGGACTCTTGTGACCTGCTCTTGTGATTTTACCACCACAATTTTGATATCCGTTGTAACTGTTTGCGGAATGTCAAAAATGTGACTGCAAAATTAGAATACTAAAATGTCTGAAGTTAGGACTTACCAAACACTTGTGATTGCATTGTGACTTGTGACAACTTTTACCATACGGGTATTAGAATCAAACTCGTAAAAAAAGCTCTTCATTGGTATTTATTTTATTTCTTTCTGTAATTTGCTTGTTTTGTCAGTTTTTGGCATTACAATGGCACCTCGCCTCATTTGAGGTGGGACATTGTACTGGCTAAAAAGGAACAAGTCGCACATCTTACAAACTCATTTTATAAACGTGTCCTATCCAAAACTAGCTTGAAATTAAAATATGCTCCTTTGCCTGCAATAAACAGTGGCAGAGTTTTTTCCGGAAGAGTCTTTCAGGTATAAAAATATCAAAATATTAAAAACAGATTAGTCAGTATTACGTATTTTTGAATGGCAAATATCAAAAGAACCAAGGCAGCTGGGTCCTAGAATGTTCCACGAATTATTTAAGGAATTTTTAAAGATGATAAAAAAGCTAACTGATAAATTGGAGGCTTCACCGGTGAGAGCAGTTGCGTGACGCCAGGACCGAATCCCGGTTGTAGAACAGTCAAAGAAATCACAATAAATTATATATGCATCATCTCGCCCTTTTTCTAGTCTGGACTCTCAATATAAGCAGAGTGAATGCTCAAAAATTATAAAGAAGATAAAGCAATAAAACTGAAAAAAATAAGGCGTACCATTTTCTCATAAGTTCCATGTTACATTTTCTTGATATGAGCCTCCTGTAAAAACTGTGCGAGCGTAATAATCTAACTGAAGAACTTATCGATACAAAAACAGCCACAAATAATCCACTTCAGGTTTCGAGCCCTTCAATTATTCGCAAGGAGACCAAAATTCCTCCGCTTACCAGTTTCAAAGCCGATCATGGTCTATTAATGCGTTTTCATGACAGCTTGAAGTACAAATGTAAACGCAAGCAGCTCGACTGGACTCGCTCAAAAAGATTTTTCTGATCGGTTCGAATGTTTCTCAATGTAAACCGGGCTCGAATGCTTCAGTGCTCGAAATTGTTCAGTCGTAGTCCATCAATTCCTTAAGAGTTCAAGCTTATTTCAAGCTAATATGCCACTTCAAGTAGGCAGAGCTCGATTTCTTGAGATATTCAAACTTTCGAGCACTGGAGCGCACTAAATGTGAGTGGTAAACAATAATAGCTGTGTTCCAAAATTCGAGCAAAGTTCTCGCAAGCAGTTGGTTTCTACTCGTTCCTACTTCTCAACAAAAAGGCTATTGAAAATGTCCAAAATTAAAGGGTAGAAAGGAACAATTGCGTTCAAGCATTTTTATGATTTAATATGTTAGCTTGACACCTAAATATGCTAAAACCACAAAGTGCCCCCCTTTTTTAGGGGTGCGTTTTTGAGCGCCGACCCTAAGTACCCCTTTTTCAGGTTTTTCAAAATAACTCGAAAACAAAGCAAAATTCGAGATTTTTACTAAAATACTTTTTTGTAGAAAATTAAATTTCCCCTCGAAATGGGTTTTTTAAATTTTTTTTTACCATTTGTAATTCAAAGAATAATCAAAAAACAAAAGTAAATTTTTTTCGAAAAATCACATTTTTTTTCTTTTTTTTATTAATTTGGTTATAAATTTTTCTACGGCATCCTGGGTATACATAAATGTTCACAGAAAAGAGAGGTTATTAAAAATTGAAGAAATTGCATTTTTTAAAATCTCCGTACGACCAACGGTGACCGAGAGATAGCCATTCAAAGTTGACCATTTTGAGCCATTTTTAAAATTATTTGCTCTTTTTTTCTTTTAATTTTCAGCAAATAAATTTGTTTTTGTGCAATAAAACAACAATTTCAATGTAATTTACCAAAAACACTAATTTTTTTTCCTGAAGGCACAAAAAACAGTTGTATTATATACATAGTACGTAAAGAAGTTGATTCTTCAATATTCATTCTTTCGATGGCAATATCAACTTCAGTATCAATATCCTTATCGACATCTTCTTGGGACATTTCAAGGACTTTTGTATTTTCGCAATCAGTGCCCGCACATTCCTTGCAAAATATGGAGCATTTGATGCCAAACTTTCTACAACTACAATTAGTATGACAGCCTTTTAAAAATCCACATGAAATTTTTCGTGCTAGAGATTGCGGTGCAGGAGATATAATCATTACAATTGGCATCAATCCATTTTGGGTTATCTTCCAACACCATTGGAAGGCATTCAATATATTTCATCAAAAAACGAGACAATAATTGCAAAAAGCAGAATTAGTTTCTTATACCACAAATTTTTTAGCTTACCTTTATATAAATGCATTATTTTTTTGCCTAATGTTGTGTATATTTGGAATATAGAGATAGAAAACACAGGCTTCAACAAAGAAAAAATGTTTAAGAGCAAATAATTTAAAAAATGGCTCAAAATGGTCAACTTTGAATGGCTATCTCTCGGTCACCGTTAGTCGTACGGAGATTTTAAAAAATGCAATTTCTTCAATTTTTCATAACCTTTCTTTTCTGTGGACATTTATGTATACCCAGGATGTCGAAGAAAAATTTAAAACCAAATTAATAAAAAAAAGAAAAAAAACGTGATTTTTCGAAAAAATTTACTTTTGTTTTTTGATTATTCTTTGAATTACAAATGGTAAAAAAAAATTTAAAAAACCCATTTCGATGGGAAATTTAATTTTCTACAAAAAAGTATTTTAGTAAAAATTTCGAATTTTGCTTTGTTTTCGAGTTATTTTGAAAAACCTGAAAAAGGGGTACTTAGGGTCGGCGCTCAAAAACGCACCCCTAAAAAAGGGGGGCACTTTGTGGTTTTAGCATATTTAGGTGTCAAGCTAACATATTAAATCATAAAAATGCTTGAACGCAATTGTTCCTTTCTCAAAGACATTTTCAATAGCCTAAAAGGCATGAGTAGCTACGAGTAGAAGCCAACTGCTTGCGAGAACTTTGCTCGAATTTTGGAACACAGCTAATGATGTATACTTTTAACAGTTTACGCAAAGAATGACATATAATTCAAATATTTGGACAAATAACAGACGCCGGTGTACCAACATAAAACGAAGACTTCTATTGAAAGCTAATCAAATAACTTGATTTTTTGTGTTAAATTTCTTCCAATAATAAATAAAAATAATTCGTAACTAGAGTAATATTTTAGAGATTCAAATATACCTGAAATTAAGTAAGACAAAAACAAGAAATTTCACTACTATTATTGTACCAGGATACGTCAGAATGTTAAGTTATTCCGTCCCAAAATGCCTTAAAAAAATGCACATCACTTGTTGACTTACCAAAAAATAAAACGGACACTTCCATTCGTTGAAACTTCTTCATATTGTATAAAAAAATCCACTAATTCTCTCGAAGAAAGGTAATTTTGATATTTTATATGCTTTGGCCATCACAAGAATGTTAAATTCGAAACACGTAAAACTACTCACATTCTTTATTTTTGTCCATGGCCGGTTGCAATGGACTGGAATCAACAATCGCTTTTGGCGGAGACTGTCTGAGATCATAACAATTTGTCATTCCTGGGTTAGCCTCATCAGCTACCAAAATGGATGGTCCCGTGGAGACTGAGGGATTACCTGGATGGTCACCTAGAAACATATGAAATTAAGAGCAATCCGTAAATACAAATAAAAATATATATAAATATCTTAGGCTAAAACTCCTTTATCAGAGAAAATGGATAAAGGAAAAGCAGCAAGGATCAAATATATTTCAGCTAGCAAAGCAGCCTCCCGCCCCCTCAAATCAAATGAAATCTAAATCTCTAATACAGGGCGGCAAGGTAGAACGGAAATGTGAGCTGGAGGAGGAGGACTCTAAAAATAAAGCTATATCCTGGGGCTCTGTTGCTGGCCTGCAATTGCTCGCATATTCATATCAGAGCTATGCGCAAGGATATAGATAACAAACAGGATGAAACATTTATATAGTAACAAGAGGTAGAGATTCCACTACACTCAATATATATATAAGGTTCATGGAATGGTCCTGATCTAAAGAGGGACGAAGGAAAACAAAGGGAGCTTTGTGGGGGGGAAATTTGATTAACTTACCCTCAGCCATCCCGTCAAATGTTTCGTGTAATAGACTCCCTTGATAAGATTTATCTGTTGTGGCTACTTGTGTACTTATCAGACCGTTACAGGATTCTGATGACGCTGGTAGAACTGTTGTCGACGACGACGACGAAGATGAAGTTGCGGTTGGACTACTTGGAAACCAGTTTGGAAAACTTCCCTTCAGCGTGTCGATTAGATCCTGATCGAGCGTTAAACGCCACGATACAGGCCCGTCCACGCCGTGCGTAGACTCTGTAAATTGAGAGAAATTTTATTTTTGTAAAATGCAATCATTTTGTGGTTTTCTATTTTTTTTTTATTGTGAGAAAACAACGTGAATTTAAATTTAATTTAAGAAAATACAAAACTCTATAAAAAGGGGGTATTGAATGATAGCACAAAATAAGACAAAATGAAAAAGGGGTTTACAGAGTAACTAATCAAAAAAGGGGATTCAGAAATTTCATGCAAATGCAATAAAGGAATTTAGCTTTTGCAAATCAGTAGTATCATTAGCCCCGCCTTGAGTCTTATTCAATTACCAGTGTTGGGTTTTACTTCACAACTGGAATACACCAAACATTTTTTTGATATATGCACCAATCATCGAATTATAAAAACTTTTTTCAAGTTATTTTTAAGTTAAGCATTTTTAAAAACGCCGACGCAAAATATTTAGAGAAAAATAGTCTGGTATAACACTGTTGAAGAACTAGTCTAAGCCGCTTCTGTGTTAGATATACTGAAAATAACCCAATATTTACAGGGAATTTGGATTGAACTGCAAGAAAATAAAAATTGTAACAATAACCGTGTAAGTTCTACTTTTTCAGAGATAAATAAGTTTTCAAGTTAACAAAATGGTTATGTTATGAAAAGAACAGGTGCTATGTAACTTATTTTAGGAGTTATGATGAAACTTTTTAACTACACCTAGTAGGACTGCCTCTACTGCCACCGGAGGAACAATTAGAGATTTGGTCTGTCGTACGTAAGGCTTATGTACGTAAGGTTTGGTGGTTGCTTCACCGACAATTGTTTCAACCCATCTTATGGAGTTGAGAAAGCTTATCAATGGCCCATGTACTAAAAATCGAATCGTGTTTCGTGACAAGTCGTTTGAGCTGAATAAAGTGACGTTTCAGTCGAACTACGACTTCCAGTGCAGGTACCATTGAAAAGCTTTCTAAACTCCATAAGATATTCTGCAAATCTCTTTCAACTTTTCCAAAGTGTGTGTTGCCTGGCTCTTTGGGTAAAGACGGCTCTACACGATGTTATGAACACCCTCCAACGTTGGACGCTTGATGGTAAGACGTATCGTGTGGCAGATGCTCGAGCTACGAGCGTCCAACGTCAAGCGTCCTACGTTCGGGTTTGGACACGTTCGGGCTTTGAAGGGTATCACTCCAACGTTGGAAGCCAACATTCGAATCAAACGTTCACCGCATCGTGTAGAGCCGGCTTAAAGATGGGCATTTGTAAAAAAATTGAACAAATGCTTCTTTCGTTCGTCTCCTCTTTTCAGCTACGGCAACAAACGTTATGTGCGATACCCAGATTGGCAGCGGGCTCCCTATGGTCCAATGTCCTGCGATGGTCGCCGTAATTCTGGGAAGATATCTTCGGGTTTATTTAGGAGGCTCTTTATTCTTCTTTGCTGTAAGTGGCCTCAGCTGGTCTAAGCGATAAAGTAGCTTCAGGTAAGTCAGAAATAGCGGACGAGTCAAGAGGATTCTAAATTCGCAATTTAACTCTCAGATTATGAACGAGTTCAGAAAAAGTGAGAGTAGGAAAGGCAACGGTGAAGGACCTTGAACGGAAATACAATTAGCGCTGAAAAGGCGCCGTTTTGTAAGTGCACGCTCGAAAAACCTTTAGGTAAATATAGAGCAATATGCTTTGGGATGTTGGGTGACTTTAGGTCCAACCTGTCATAAGCAAGTACGAAATCAATCTCCTATTTTTTTTAACTTCGAAACCTCTTATAAGTTTTGTAAGAAAATCTTTTCAATGATTGTGCCTGATCTTCCGCCAGAGGCGGACAACTTCTAGGAAAAAGATCGGTTTCCTCTCTGACTTGTTCCTCCGAATAATTACGGCGTGATTATAGGGTTAGGTTAGATATGGCTGAGCTCCTGGTGTTAAGCTCATACCTATGAGCTTACTTAGCTTACTTATGGCCTAAGTAAAAGGATAGGCCCATTGTGATGTCATAGTGATCCCACTTAAACCTGATGTTAAAGCGCTAAACCACCTCGAGGGCATAATAAATTTTCTAAGTTGCGGGATCCTAATCTTCGAGATTTCCGAAAGCGTGTTCAGAAAGGGTTCACCAAATATGATTAGTCTCCTTCTACCTAGGGCTAGGCAGTAACAGAGGAGATGTTGTACACTTTCCTCCTCGTCCGAACTTTTATAACTTCTGCAAAAATCGTAGGTCTCAAGCGGCATGCTTCCCTATCAGACAGTGTCCGTGGAGATTTGAACATCGAAACCTGAGTTGAAATTGAGTTTCGATGTCATCTTGTCAGATGACCCACCTACAATTCTCAGTGATAGAGAACACAGTACATTTCTCGACCATACGTTTTCTCCACCTAACAGCTCGTTTCTCGTAGCCAATTCTGGAGATTTTCAAGAAATTTTACAAGCAGGTTTCTTCCTTTTCAGTGGTTCATATACTGATTTTTTTTTATTTGGAAAACCTAGCTGAGGAATCACGCTTTGTACTACGAGTCTGTCATGTCGTGCAATGTCGAGCAGTAAGCTTATTTTGAGGGATAGAGAGAAATAAGACAGGTTAGAGGGGTCTGAGTGTTCTCGAGTAGATCTCGAAGAACTTAACGTTTGAACTCTAAGATGTTGTACGAGTTCGGAAATACTGACTGTGGAAGATTATTCCACAATCGAGTTTTTCTATTTAGACATGAACTTCTATGCCGTAGTGTACGCGAAACGGGGACTGCAGAATCTTGAGATTGAGCCGAGCGGGCTAGTGTTGTATTGCGGGATACATATTGCCGTGTAGGCAGGAGGATGGTTATTTCAGTGGAACAGTCGTTATGGCAATAGCGATAACATTTTGTGAAGGCTGCTACATTCCTATGATTGCTTGTTTGGCGATTTGGAATATGTGGTCGTTTCATTGCAAATACTCAGTTAGACTTATGCCTAGGATGTTAAGAGACGCGAGTCCATTGAGACAGAAGGAAGGTTGGTGCTGGTTTTCTAAGGCACTACTCACACGGGGATACTGAAATCTCGGAGCGACTGCGATACTCAGCGACTAAGAGACTCGTCATATGTAATCAGACGGCGGCACTCATACGGGGAAACTCCAGTCGGGGATACTCGGCAACAAATGCCTAATCTCCAATGGGAGAACCAAACACGAACCAAGCACGTACCAGTTGGCTGAATTAGCTGACAAAATGCGTTCACACACATTTATATCAATGTAGATGTGAAATGTCAGAAATTTCTGTCTTGTTTTGATCGGGAAAATCGGCAAAATTATATATGAAATAAATAATTTACAAACACTAGCTAATCTAGTAGCACTCCAATTAAATGTCATTTTCACTTTTTGTGTTGACATATTTTTTGGCGCGATATTCAAATTAAACTTAACGTCATTTTTGCCTTCATATTTAACATTTCTCTGTACAAAATTGTTTAGAACCACTCTAAAAAAAAACCCGCTGAATTGCATGTGGCCACTCAAATGGTTTAACTAACACATACGGAAAGTTACACAAGTCGACCAAAACACGAGCGAGACGGGTTAATCAATTTAGAATGAGAAGGAGTAGGAAGCAGCATTTTGGTTGGTTGGTTCGTGGTTGGTTCTCCCATTGGAGATTAGGCACTAGTCTCCCAGTCGCTCAGTTGCTTGGTTTGTTTGACTGGGAACGAAATGGGAACTACTACTACTGTCACTAGACATTTTTCAAAGTGCACTAAATAAAATAACTGAGGTATGTTGATAGGAAACTTTCAATTTCAGTCGCGGCCGTGTGAGGATGACGAGCAACTACAGTCTCGAGTCTCGAAGTCTCCGTATCCCAGTCGCCGAGTATACGAGATTTGAGTATCCTCGTGTGAGTAGTGCCTAAAGACAGTACTTTTTTTGGAGCTGTTAAATTCAACACGATACTTGCGGCCACATCCGGGAATGAATTCAATATCCTGTTTGATTGAATTGGACATCAGTTCACGATCATAAAGACAAGGTCTGGCACGTGCTTGTCTTATGTTTTCGTAGGCGCAAGAATAACGCAGAGAATCAATATCAGAAAAGCTGATTGAGAATAGATCCATTATAAAGATTAAGAAAAGTACGGGTAAAAGAATTGACCCGTGCGGAACTGCGGCACGAATGATCCGGGATTTAGATTCCACGCCGTCCAATACTACCTTGATTGAATGGCCAGAAAGAAAACTCAATCCAGTTCGTTAGAACTACGTCCTTATCAATAGTTTGCTGTTTAGTCAACAGAGCATTGTACCATACTCTGTCAAGCCTTAGAGATATCTAAGGCAGCCAGACAGACTCATGATGGATGCTTTGGTTGAGAAGCTCGGCTAAACACACAAGGAGGTCGCCAGTAGACTTTTTGAATAGAAGTACTAATTGACCGCGCAGTATGACCGCGCAAAAAGTTTGCGCAGAGATTCAGCCAAAGGTGAGGCTCATTTCATAAGTACTGTAGAGGAAATATTTTTTTTATGTGGGAAGCTTAGGAATCACCCTTTGTAGTCGAGTCCAGTCATGTCGTTCAGGTTATGATGTAATGTCTAGTAGCAAGGTTGGTTTGAAGGATAGCAGAGAATTTGATAAATCAGGGGAAGTCTGGGGTGTTGGAGCAGGCGGCGATGAACATTACGTTTGAACTCTTGGGTGTTATACGAGTTAGGGAAAACTCATTGTGGGAGAATATTCCATAGCCAAATTGTTCTATTTAGAAACGTCAGTGTGCGCGAAAAAGGAGATTGCAGGGTATGAGAATGAGTCGAGTGGGCTAGTCTTGTATTGTCAGGGCCAGTGGATTACGCCAAGCTCAATACCTATATACCTTGTGATTCCTGAAGAAAACTCCGTCCGTTGAGTGGAATGTATACTCGGGGACCTTTATAAATGTAAGAAGGTGTTGTGGAATAGGTAAAATTTCTTCTTGATAAAAGCTACCAGGGACCAGAAGTTTTTACTGCCTACAGTGGTATTGGGAAACTTACTTCTCAACCTATCATCATAGTAGGGGAGCTGGCACTTGAAAAAATCGTGTCGTCCCAACCTTCTGCCGTTTGGTATATAAGCTTTTGAAGTAATTTTAAGCATTTTTTATAATATGACATATGAGTTAGGGGTTTGGGGGGTAAAAAGGGGGTTAAATTTGAAAAAAATTTCTGCCGCTTCGTATGTAGGTTCTTTTAGGGCTAAATAACCGTTAAATACTAGTGGCAGAAATTTTTGACTATTTGCTGGGGTGTGGGGAGAAAAATGGCAACTTCAGCTAGGGGTGGCTTGGGGAGGGTCCAAATGGTCAAAAATGTCTGCCACTAGTATTTAACGGTTATTTAGCCCTAAAAGAACCTACATACGAAGCGGCACACATTTTTTTCAATTTTAACCCCCTTTTACCCCCCAAAACCCCTAACTCGAAATGGGTCCACTTCCCGCAAAAATGTCATATTATAAAAAATGCTTAAAATTACTTCAAAAGCTTATATACCAAACGGCAGAAGGTTGGGACGACACGATTTTTTCAAGTGCCAGCTCCCTTACATCACATGATAATTTGACTTTCCTGATGAAGGGATTACAGAAATTTCGCAACTAGATGTATTAGAGATGAAGTGACTCGTTTGTGGAATGTCTGTAAGCGGCTTCTTTACCTTTAATTGCGTTCATACCCTTCTCATTGAACCATCTATTCGACCTAGGTTTTATAGATTCGTTAGAGTGAGGAATGAACAAACGCCTTCCGCCCGTATAATTTTGGTGACACAGAGAGGGGCAGAGTTCGCATTGGGACTACGGAAACACAAATCCCACTCAAGCTTAGTTTGAAGGATAAAAAAGAATACGGCAGGTTAGGGGGGTTGGTTTTAGAGCTTCTCGAATAATCTGATAATATGATAAGTAATATTCTTTTTCAATTTTTCTTTGTAAGATTTCAGAATAGAAAAACTTACTTATAAAGTTGCCTATGCTTATGGCTGCGATCCTTTAACCAACTGTCAAAAGCAGGTGCACTAAAAAAATAAAGAAAATTGTTCAATGAACAATGGCTCCTACCTACAAGCTATTCAGGAGCTTCTTTTTGTATAATCTGAGAATTGTTTTTTCATTGCGGCAGTTTACAGTATTTATGGAAGACTTGATAAATAGAAACGCCTTGAATGAAATGATCTTGAGCGCTCATTTCAAGAGGGTTTCCATGTTCCAAGAACTTAATGAAAAATAACACTATTTACATACAAAAAGAGACCCTCACCCCTCAAAAAAGAACCTTGTAGTAAATTTCCAGGTATACAAAGAATAATATTAATGGGAAAACGACTCAGCCTACTGAATGGGCATAGAAGAAGACTTCCATCTGGTAGGCATCGATGTTGTCCGCAATTACTGCGTCATGGCTTCAATGTTATTCAAAAGCACAAAATTTAAACTTAATTACTTTCACGGCAAGAACAAATTGGTGCCGAGTAAAGTGAAGTTGATTTATAATCTTACACAGAAAAATGGCCAGCAACAACAACAACAACAACGAGGAACTCAGGGGAGCTCCTGCAGAAAGTGATTAATCTTTCTTCCCAACAGTGTTAATAATTGAAGCAAGAATTTCCTTATTACTACTTTCCTTGTATCGGTTTTGACTCCGTTCAAGTATTTTACAAGTTCTCATCACCGGGTTTATCATAAGTACGAAAATCATTCAAGAAATTTTTATGATTATTGTTTTTGCAAGTTGTAAATTTGTGAATTGTGAGTGGTGCTAATTGGGTTAAAATTTAGCAGCGAAATTCTTAGCATTTCAAGAGTATTTACAATACCATGGGACAACATTCTTCTCTATTCTTTTTTTGTTTGTTCATTAAGAAATTGTTTTTCGGATCGTTAATTCTAAAACATAAAATTGTCTCTTTTTAAGTTGTCTCTTTGATAATCATAAATTTTGTGTAACAAACCAAGAATATGTACGGTTTCGAAAACGGTGCCAAAAGAACTTCTTTAAAGAAAATTAAGGTGAAAAAGAACAACACTTCTCAATTATTTTGATATCATCATCATCAATTTGTGCGCGGTTTTTTTTATTAGTATTTTTGTTGGGTTGCTATATTTCCACTTTGTTGCTTGAATTAATTGTTTAGTAACAAATTATGTCCGCCTAAAAATTATCCCTCCCTCAACCGGTAGTAAAGATGTCGAAAGATGGGGAATCATAGAGCGCTTTCTTTTATATCTGAAAAGTTCATCATCGAATTAAGAACCCAAGTGCTCAACTAGCTAGAGAGAGGCTTTCTCGTAGGCGGTTAATTAGCGAAAAAAATTGCATCTAGAATGAATGATATTCGTGAAGAAAAACATAGAGACTAGCGGCTTCGTCTCGTCGTCTACGTCTCTACGGAAATTTATTTAACGCATGGGTTGATTGCACCTTAAGACGACGTCGACTTTGGTGGCCAACAACCGGAGGTTGAAAGATCTTAAGCTTAAGTTTGATTTTTGGGTTGTTGAACGATATAGCGAGAGAGTGGCTGGGGTGCTTGCGTTAATATGCAATGAGGTTGTTTTTTTTGGATTTGATGATTAAGTCACCGTTGGTTTGGAATTGAAGCGGGAAAAATTTATTCATTCATTTTTAGTAAAAATGTGTAATTTGAGAGATGGAAACTAATAATAGAAAAGGTGAATCAACGTTTTGAACGTGATTAGAACTTCGTTTGCAGAATGCTATGTTTTTTTGCTACGGAATTGAATAATTCATAGTAAATAAATTTGAAGATGGAATGCAATAAGGGATTGATATGAGATGATGAAAGGCGTAATAATTACCTAAAGCTGGTTCAAGAGTTCGGCAATTGAAGCACACTGGAACATGAAGGGATATAGGAGGTGTTGAAGAAGGTGACGATGAACCTTTCGTTTGAACTCTAGGATGTTGTAGGAATAGTGTACGCATGAAGTACACAGGACGACTGTATGTAGTAAGCCAAGCAGGCTAGTCGTATATGTAGGAGGCCGTTAATTTCAGTGGAACAGCTGTAGAATTTTGTCACGTTGCTTATAGTAGGAGAGCTAGCGAACCATCTGACTAACCCGTTTCCCACAAAGCTAGAAAATTTTTAAATGATGCTTTATTATCAGTCAATTAAGAAAGTACCGTTCTGGCAGGCATCTCGCGGTTGCGTCATCATCCCTTAAATTTTTGAAAATGTCAAAAAAAAAAATTTTATAACCTACTCCCACAAGGCTACAATTTTAATATGTTGTAATTTAGATATGTTTAAGTGTAAAAAAAAATTGACAACCTCTTTTGATGGTTGCAAGTCTGTGCCAGACAAGAGCAAAGTTGTCATCGGGATAGTAATTCATAACCTGCTCCCACAAGGCTCAAATTTTGAGGGAACATTCTTTCAATTGTTTAAAAAGTATATGTAAACAGCCAGAGTATTCTAGCGGTTGCAAGTATCTGCCAGACGAGTATATAATAGTCATGACGCTCAATGGGACTGCGGGCGCAAAAGACTTGTACGAGTTCTAATGTTCGACAGAAAGGATATGATGATATATTATATTGTGAAGATATGATGAAGGATCTCTGAAATTAAAGATAAACAGAGTTATATGTAAAGCATAAATTTTTAATTATCTTAACAAACATTTATTATTCAAATCATTTCCATAGGTCTTCATAGATAATAATATTATTATCGTAACGTACTTTTTCCGTTCAAATACCATTAGAATCCCTCTACAGCCTACAGTAAAATAGATGTATTCACTCTTTCGAACATTAGAACTCGTACAAGTCTTTTGCGCCCGCAGTCCCATTGAGCGTCATGACTATTATATACTCGTCTGGCAGATACTTGCAACCGCTAGAATACTCTGGCTGTTTACATATACTTTTTAAACAATTGAAAGAATGTTCCCTCAAAATTTGAGCCTTGTGGGAGCAGGTTATGAATTACTATCCCGATGACAACTTTGCTCTTGTCTGGCACAGACTTGCAACCATCAAAAGAGGTTGTCAATTTTTTTTTACACTTAAACATATCTAAATTACAACATATTAAAATTGTAGCCTTGTGGGAGTAGGTTATAAAATTTTTTTTTTTGACATTTTCAAAAATTTAAGGGATGATGACGCAACCGCGAGATGCCTGCCAGAACGGTACTTTCTTAATTGACTGATAATAAAGCATCATTTAAAAATTTTCTAGCTTTGTGGGAAACGGGTTAGTCAGATGGTTCGCTAGCTCTTAGACTATTAGGGGGTTTTCGAAGATGAAGGAATTGTGTTCCAAGCGGGACCAAACGTGAGACTTGTAGATTGTAGTCCGGGTTGTTGGGTGAATAAGGAAGTTGCATCAACTAAGAAATCTTAAGCCGGCGCCAGATATAGCTTCAAACATTTGCACACTTGTTTGATTGCTACGTGTGACACGGGACTTTGAATATGTGTTCAAAGTTTGAGCAAAGATGTGCACTTTGCCATACGTATCGGCAAAGTCTTCAAAGAAGTGTTCAAAGTTTGTCGTCTACCAGCCTACTATGGAGAAAAACGTTTCGCAAATCATGTCTGGCAGGTTACGACAATATATGTTCAAATGTGTTTTCAAAGCTTTGCAAAGTCTTCAAAGAAGTGTTCAAATCTTTGAAGCTATGTCTGGCGCCGGCATTAGGCAAATGCTTGTGCGAAGATTTGTTATATATGGTTATTCGATAGTAAATCCTCGGTTATGATTTAACTGTCATAGTACAATGTTTAGTAGTAAGCTTAGCTTGAAGGATAGAAAAAGGAAAGGATAGGTTAAGGGGAGTCTGGGAAGTGCATGAAGAGGAGGCGAACATCCTTGGATGTTGTACGAATTCGGAAATATTGGCTGTGAAAAGTTGTTCCACAGTTGAGATGTTCTTGTTATAAAGGAATTTCTAAACCAAAGTGTGTGCGAAATGGCTGACGGCTGACGAAATAAATTGCATCTTTTAAGAAATCTCAAGCATTATCAGTGACATAAAAGCATCGCAGAGTATCGTAATCATCGAACCTTTAAACTAAGTTGTGGGGGATTAAGACCAGATCATTTATAAAGAGAAGGAAAAGAGCAGGTGATAGAATTGAACCCTTGGAAACACCACCAGAGATGAAATAAACTTTTCAATACAGTTATTTGGTACTGAAGTCGATAGCAATAGGTTGGACTTAAGGGGACTTTTCGTTTCAAAAAGTTCAAAATATTCGATTTTTTTTACATAAAAGTGTTCCTTAACATCACAGAAATACTATTCTAAAACCCTTTTAAGAAATTCGTATAGGAAAAAAGTTATACCTATATTTGTAACGGTACCTATACGCTTTAATATGCAAAAATTATGTTACAAAATCTTAAGACGTGTTTTTCTCAAAATCACGTTTTTTGACTTGGCTCCTAAAGTGGAAGCTTTTGACTTGGCTAAAAGTGGAAGCTTTGAAGAAAATTGACGAAAAAATACAAAAATTCATGATTTTCGATTCGATTTTATCCACTTTTTTCAAGTTTAAACATTTTTTCTTGTTCACCATCATAAAGTGCATAAAAACCTACACTTAAATTAAAAAGGAATCTCATACGATGCAATGCACAAAAGTTATTGGCCAATCAATTTTTAGATTTGAGGTTAATTTTTGAGACTTGTGGTGGATATTTTGACTTAAAATTTTTAGTTACATTTTAAAGTAAAATTTCTAAAAATTTCATCAATTTTTACTTAAAACATCCAAAGTTGTAACCAAAAAACCAAAATTTAGCAGTTTCTTCAGTTTTCAATTTTCTTTGAGTTTATGTGTGCAGATTAAAATTTCATTTTGTAATCGCTGATAGGTAATGTCATAATGAACAGCCTCAATTTTTTTCGCTTTCTTTGGACCTACAAATACCGATAAATTCTCATCTATATTAAGAAAGAACGACCAAAATGGTAGATTTTTTACAAAACGGCCCATAACACAGGCACACAAAATGAAAAAAATGTCAAGACCCAGAGGGTACATCCCCCTACCCCCCCTTTCTTGGGGTCGCTGAAACCGAATATGACCATAAAAAATTTTTTTAACTAGCCATTTCCCCGCAACCACCCCCATACACCCCCTTCTGGTAGTCGAAATGTCAATTCTCATACAAAGTCGAGTGGGGTGTGTATTCCTATGTTTTCTGGGCCTCTAAGAGCGAGGAAGACTACCAAAAATGAATTAGACCCCCTCTTTAGCCCCTAGAGTCACTTTACCACCGCCATACACCCCTTTGTGGGGGTTGAAATGTCAATTCTCATACAAAATCGAGTAGGGTATGTATTCCTATGTTTTTTGGGCCTCTGTGAACGAAGAAGACTACCAAAAATGAATTAGACCCCCTCGTTACCCCCTACCCCCCTTTCTCATACAAAATCGAGTAGGGTGTGCATTCCTATGTTTTTTGGGCCTCTAAGAACGAAGAAGACTACTAAAAATGAATTAGACCAACTCGTTAGCCCCTAATGTCACTAAGTGACGCTAGGGGCAAACGAGAGGGTCTAATTCATTTTTGGTAGTCTTCTTCGTTCACAGAGGCTCAAAAAACATAGGAATACATACCCTACTCGACTTTGTATAAGAATTGAAATTTCAACCCCTATAAAAGGGGTGTATGGTAAAGTGACATTAGGGGCTAACGAGTTGGTCTAATTCATTTTTTGTAGTCTTCTTCGTTCTTAGAGGCCCAAAAAACATAGGAATACACACCCTACTCGATTTTGTATGGGAAAGGGGGGTAGGGGGTAACGAGGGGGTCTAATTCATTTTTGGTAGTCTTCTTCGTTCACAGAGGCCCAAAAAACATAGGAATACATACCCTACTCGATTTTGTATGAGAATTGACATTTCAACCCCCACAAAGGGGTGTATGGCGGTGGTAAAGTGACTCTAGGGGCTAAAGAGGGGGTCTAATTCATTTTTGGTAGTCTTCCTCGTTCTTAGAGGCCCAGAAAACATAGGAATCCACACCCTACTCGACTTTGTATGAGAATTGACATTTCAACTACCAGAAGGGGGTGTATGGGGGTGGTTGCGGGGAAATGGCTAGTTAAAAAAAATTGTTATGGTCATATTCGGTTTCAGCGACCCCAAAAACGGCGGGGTAGGGGGATGTACCCTCTGGGTCTTGACATTTTTATTTTTTTGTGTGCCTGTGATTTACGTAGCGGTTGCAAGAGAAAAAGTCCATTTCGTATATTATTCGATGTAACTAACATATTGAAAAAAAATTGGAGACTGGAAACAATTCCTTTTTCACTAAAATTTGATGCTTATCTGACTCCACTATTAGTAAAATCCGTAACAAAAAATTGTTCGCCATAAAATTTGGTTAGTTTTGTTCGTTTTGTTAATTTTGTTTTTGTTTTTTAGGAGTAGAAATTTTTTTCGCCACTTTTAATTCCGTGACCCCCCCCCCCAAAAACAAAATTCTAGATCCGCGCCTGCTCCTGACGTTACAAGGTATCTGTCAACAACCTCTTATCATTACATTTCTGAATTTCTTTCGGCGACATACATTTTTTTTGTGTGTCAAAATGTCGATCTTTCAACCACAAATAAGCGTCATTTGTGGGAATTTTGTGTGGCTTTTTGTCTTCAATTCGAAAAAAAATGATTGTAGAAACTTATGGAGAGGTTTTTATTATTGAAAGAGCATATAGCGAATGGTTTGAACACAAAAAAGTGGTGACTTTACGTGGAAGATAAGGACCCTCTCCAATCGGTGAAATAGTTTGAAGACGCAGCATTGGAGGCATAACTCAATGAAGATGCATGTCAAACGTAACAAACGCAGATTAATTGGTCATTTCTCCTCATCGGTTTTCTTCAGTTATCGTCCAAAGTCTTGGAAACTTTCTCATATTCAATCAATACTGAAAAAATGTGGCTCAAGCAATCCTTGCAACTACCACCCAATTACATGTATTCTTTCCAAGAGGAGACGATTATCAACAAAACCAAATGCTAGATGACTAACAGTACGGCGTCAGACCAAAAATTTCCCTCCAGGGACCTTATATATGTCTGACAGAACATCTCACCCACGGTATACAGAAACAAGGTAATGTAAAAGACTGTATATCGTAAGACGGTATTTTAGTGCTGACGTCACTTGGTGACCACTTCCCATATAAAATCGAAGTTGTTGTTGTTGTTTCTGCATTATGCACGGTACGTAGCTCAAACGGAATTTTTCACTGGAGATTAATAATTTATTTCTACAGGGAAAATTTCCGTGTAGATTTGTGTGGAGAAATAGTAAACAGCTGAAAAAAAGGGAACAGTTTGCGGGTTTATGTGTCATTTTGGCGTGCAAGTTGTTTGAAGGAACTCGTAAGCAATTTGGTAAAAGTGTTTTTTAATTTTTTCATCTCCATCCTACATTTTGCAACCTGTTCCTCTACTTTATCCACCTCTTAATAACCACTTGCATTAAGTGACAGAATATGGGAATACACATTTATATCGATACCCTCATTCTAATACCACGTATGAGCATTTTTAGGGAATTTTTTTTTGTGAAAGATTATTATGTATTTTGCAATTCTCTACACAGCAGTTGCAAAACCATGAAATAAAAAGTCACAACAAAACAAAACTCTATGGTCCTACTATAAAATATAATAACGGTAAGTACTGCAGAAGAAATAAAAAGCAGTTTTTTGGTTCTTCTAAAAAATTTGGGATTTTTCTCGTACGTGGTATTAGAATGAGGGTATCGATATGTCAGGGCACATAAATCTTAACGAAACAGGTGGAGACTAATAATCAATGCCATCTACGATTCAGTAGGCATACTAGCAAAATTCCCATGGAGCTGCGTACCACAAAACGAAATTACAATATAAATTTTTCGCTATTGATTTCGTTTACGTTTTTTTACATACATTTTATATGGAAAATTTCATTCCGTTTGAGCTGCGTACGTTAGTGCTGACGTCAGTTGGTTCCCTTTTTCTACGGTATTCGAAGCTGTCAGTCTCTTTTACATTACCTTGTTTCTGTATACCGTGATCTCACCCAAATATGCACCGATTTGGTGAGTCCAGTTTGGTTGCTCTAGACATCACCAAGGCTTTTGATAGCGATTGGCACCCTGTTCGGTCTCGAGCTGAATATAAATCCTACATTTGGCTTCTTCTCGAATACAAGTCATTAGATAAAGTGCAAAAAATGGCCCTCAGATTTATCGAAGCAGGCGCCATTTGCTTCACGATCGACCCTTTCAACCACCACTGGAATGTAGCAGCCCTGGCAAAACTACTACTACTATACTACTATCATAGCGATTTCCCACAGCCAACCATTTGGTGCACTCTACAAACTCCGAATTCGTTTCTAAATAGAACAACTTCCTTAACAACCTCCTGACCCCTTATAACACCAAACCTACTCGACTCTTCGAACTAAGCTTACTACTAGACATTGCACCATTACGTGACCAACAACATGACTAACGGTAGTACAAAAAATCATTCCTGAGCATAGAAATTTCACATAAAAAAACCAAGAAATAATATCGGTTAGGGATAAATCGATCGTGCTTATATATCTAAGATTTTAAATCGACTTGTGAAAGCACACCATTTAGTTTAATCCGCATTCTCTGAGTTGCTAATCACCTCCTAACATGTTCCAGATAAGCCTCACGCCTCACAAAAGCGCCAAGGAATTTCTTTTACTCTTTGATGAAACTTTCCTGTCAGAATACCAATTCCCCCGGGATAAGAACCTCTTCGACCGTTTAAATAGCAATAAAACAATATTTCAACAATAATATCGGAGTCTGACGTTTTGTGTTTTGCTTTAGCTGAAATCAAACAAAATAAACAAAACGGCCGAAGAGAAAAATAATAAAAACGTTTTTGAGAATGAGCTAAATTTATAAAAAGCATCGAATCATAAAATTAGATCGATCAATTGAAAGCTATTTCATGCTCGCACTCTAAAATAGATCTCGATCGAAGAACGATCGGACCAAGTGGACCTAGTGGTGTGGTTAAGGAATCCATTAAAAGTGTGTATGAGACTTATTTTAATTAAAAGCTCATCCGCCGCTGCTCCCCCTTCCTCCTCATCTGAGAATTGGGGGATTTGGCATAAAGGATCAGACCTTTTTAATTGTCAACAATAGATTATTTTTGAGTGGATTGGAATGATTTAAAGATAAGTGATAGCCAACAAGATCACCCGTGATTGTGATGGGGTCTAGCATGTTGAGTGCTAGACAACCTTGAGTTGTTGATGTGCGAAAGGAATTCTTCTATGTTTTTTTTTCTGCGTTTTGCACAATGAAAACATTGGGCGTAAAAACAGCCGATCTTTAAATCTTGGTCAAGATGTTTCGCGCATAGAAGAACTGTATTTGGGTTATAATGAAATTTTCCCGAGGAATAAAAACAGCATAAGATTAAATTAAAAATTAAAAAAAATATTGATATATGTTTGTACGTATCAAGCAGACGCCTTTCACTGTCGCCATCCGAACATTTTTACGGACTATCATCTCTAAGCCATCTGTTACATTACTACATTTTATTTAGTAAGGAATGTCAATGGCTAAACAATTACTTAATACTTAGGATGGATTTAGTCAGATATGTAACCAAGAATAGCATTTGATTAAAGGCGTTAAAAATAAACTGATAAGGAAATTTTAATGTGTAGTGTCGTTGGTGTATCAAAATAAAAAAAAAACATATCAGACACGAAATACCAAAATGTTTGTTTTTGTGTGTTTGTTCAATTTTATTTTATTCAGCTGCTGCTATTCAGGGCCTGCAGATAGATGGATGGCTCGGGTGGGTGACAGTTAAATGCACTAATTGTTAACACTTTTGTTGACATTTCATTATTTGTAGAATTTTTAAGGTGAACGCCCACTTGTAACGTTTAGAATCTTAAATATTTTCCTGTGTTGATAAATTTAAATTGGAAAATAAAAAATAATGTTAAATAAAATCAACTAAATTAATTGATGATTTACAAATTGCAAGTCGTGAATTTTTTATGGTAAATGTTTTAAAAAAAAGGATTTTTGCTAGAAATAGTCATCGTAAATAATTGAAACAAAAAATTACGAATTCGAAAGATATTGTCGCAGTTTTTCATTATTTTTTAGTACTAAAGTAGACTTGTTGATAGACGTTGAAAAACAGACTAAGTCTAGATGAAAAAATTGTTGCATGGCAGACAAGTATCAAATAGTTGCAGTGCGCTATGTAGAAGGGATTGCTTTAGAAGTGTTTTAAGCTTTTAAAATTTGTGTGATTTGAGACGCCAGACGAATCGGTGATTGATAGATGATGTGATCTCAACTAGGAAAAGGCTGGTGTGCATATGTATTTAAAATTTCAACACAATTTTTTTCCCTTTTTTCACAATTGACTATCGCAGCCCCACCATTTCGGATTATTAAAAAACTCCTATTTTTACACTTTAATCTCACAAAAAAAAAATTTAAAAACCCTCCAAAAAGTTTGAGTTTTAAATTCTATGCGAAAATACTCTTTCAATTTGATACGAATTTAATCTTCTAATTTATGGTTCCGTCTTGAAATAATCTTCAATTTTTATTTTTAAAGCCGTGACAAAGTGAATTTACAACAACATTCACAATCGCTGAACTTTTCATTGAGAAAAGCCTATAGAAATTTTGTGACTGTAATAGACATAGAGTAACATCCTTCAGTTGCAGGAAAGTAAGCGGTACACCATCTTAGTACCGTCACATCAAATGCTGCTTGACTGTGAAAGTCAAACTTCTGTAAATAAAAGTCTGGAGGGTGCTGAAGAAGGAGGCGATGGATGTTGCGTTTGAGCACCTGGATGTTGTAGGGGCTCACACCAAAGAGGAGAAATTTGCATGAACACCACGGATGTATCAAAAATCAAAACTGGCTGAACCAGAGACGCCAGCGTCGGCCTCATCTTGAAACAAGTGAATGCCGCTAACCATCCGATAAAGCCGTCCACTTGGTGAAGACCCAACCTAAGCGGAACTTTGGTACTAATCTAATAAGAGCCGATTTCCTGGTTATAGACACAAAAGAGTGGCAAGGGCGGAAATTTATAAAGGAATGATCACTCGATGGGAAAATTGGAAGTCAGTGAATCATGTTTCATCAGTTGGAAATCGAACTCAAGACCTTTGGGATGGTAGATAACTACAAAAACTTAAAAGTAGTGTGAACAGTTTCAAATTCAGTTTATTGTGCAAAAATGCTTACATATTTATTCTTCAAAATATGGTATATCACTAGCCACAACTTTTTCCCATCTCTCTGGCAGCATACGGATTCCGTGTCGAAAAAACTACTCGTCTTTTGAGGCGATTCACAAATCGACTCAATTTTTGGTCTCCGTAAGAACGGAATTGCTGCTCAGGATGTTCCAATTCAGTGTTTTCAGGTGGGTTTTAACGACATTAGCCACATGCGGCCGAATGTTGACGCACTGCAAAGTTACTTTATCATGTGTCTTGCGGCCTTTTTGTTTTAATGCTCGGTTTAAACGCATTACTTGGTACCGAGCTCCTCTGATCGTTTCACCCGGTTGCAGCAGATCATAATATTCCACGCCGAGCTGGTCCCACCAAACCACAACATGTGCTTCGAGCCATGGATGTTTGGTTTGGTCGTCGATGTTGAGGCATTGCCGGGGATTGCCTTTACGATTTTTGTTTTGCTTTGAATTATCATAATGGATCCATTTTTCACCGTCAGTCACAATACGACCCAAGAAAGCCATTCCTTATTTGTCATCGGAGCAGCTGTTCGCACGTGATAAAAGTACGTTCTACGTCTCTCGGCGTCAACTCGTATGGCATCTAATTTCCTTGCCTTTGGATCATTTCCAAGGCTTTCAAACGATGGGAAATGGCCAATCTGCATTTGTTACCCCGTCCATTAAATGAGAGGAACAGTAGGAGACGGGGTAGCATAGAAGTGTCGGCAAAACATAATTTGAGGCGAACTCTAATCTGCTAGTGGCCACCGCGGATAATTTATGCCTATTGTGCGCACACCCCACTGACGGAAAATATCGTCGCCCTATGGGCAAAGCCAAGGTCTTTTATCAGTTGAAGAAGATCGAAGCGGGGCTTCGAAACTCTTAGTTCTTCTTCTAAGCCAAGATCAGACCGGGTGGAAGCACGTAAGTCGTTTCAATCGACCTCTTCATACAAAAATTCAGAAGGTCGATTGAAACGACTTACGTGCTTCCACCCCAGACCAGATTTTTCACAGAGAACATGTGTAGAAATCTCGTCACCTTCCATGAAGAATTTGCAGTCTATCTCCTGAAACAATTCTAGGTTGTCAGTCAGATGACACGCCAACACTCGCTTAATCAAGTCTTCTATCAGGGACTTGGAGGTGGACAATAAAATGTCACACAAAGGTTCAGGACCCTAGACTAGCGTCTGACACTCTCCCATGAGCTAGTCCCCAGCCTCATTGCCCTTGATACCCCAGCAGAGCGAGACTCTATTTTTCTAGCCAGGCTCTGAAGTACGTCAAAGCACCCTGCAACTATTTTGGAGGAAATCTTCCACGATGACAGTACCTTGATGGAGGCTTACATACGATCGGAAACGCGGCAGAATGTTTGGGATATCATGGAGGCATTGAGGATATCCACGTCAGTTGTGTATGGGGTCAGTTCGATGATATATGAAGTCTCAAGGTACTTATGGCGGCTGATTACAATACAGAGATGTGCAGTGGAGTCAATCCAACGACTGCCTCCATAACAGCTGTGAGACAGGTGCGCATAGCTCCAGTAATGGAGAAGTAAGCAAGCCGCTCTTAGTCTGGCCACTTTACTAGTGTTATCGTCATCTTCGGTGTTCCTGATACCCGGTACCCACTGAAGACTGATCCTGTATCTCCTAAAAAACGGAGAAAACTCCTTTTGGCAGACTTCGACCACCATGGGCGATATATAGACCGCCAGTGCCTTGATAGCGGCTGCACTATCCGATTTTATCCTGCTTCTCGCGTTGGATTCGTCTGTATTACAAGGCAGGCTTTGAAGAGGTACGGCTGGAAGGCACAGGCAGGCAGGAGAAAGCTGCAGAACATACACTTTTCATCTGGTGTAGAGAACGCCCTCATAGTTCCATTTCAGATTTTCCAGACCTATCCGGTGGTGGTGTGGACATTGAAACCTGAGTTGAAATTGAGTTGCAATGTCATGGAGTAAGATGATCCACCTATCATTCGTTGTGGTATTGTTGTGTCTATACGTCTTCTACACACCAGCAGACCACTTTCCGTAATCTCACGGCCCTGCAGGCTACCTGCTCGCTCACGTATATATCGAGTGTAAGTATATCGAGAATTTACGGTCATTGCTTCAGTGGTTGGTACTCAAAACCCCCAGGTTTTAATCGCCGACTCCTATCCAATACTTCAGCAACAGAACGCTAACTCCGGCGATCGAACAGGAAAAACTCTCCTCGAAAGACATGATGCGTGGAATCGAACCATGGATGTCTGGGGTGGGCGTTGTCAACAACGAAGCGTTGTTTGACTAACAAATTAATATAATATCGCGAATAATTTTTATTAAAGGAAAATTACCGCTCGTAATTTAAATAAACAAAATTAGTACGCAATTTCATGAAAAGTGCCATAGAAGATGTATTTTTATGATACATACATTAGCTACTATGAAAATCTTATAAACTATTGGTGCTAATTGGAATGATCAAAAATAACAATCCATTAAGACCCTCGTCGACCTTCTGATATATTTATATAAATAAAGTGTCTTCTATCATTTTCATAAGACCATGATCACTCTCAATCTTCTTTCTAAAGATTTCCTTGTTAAATAACTTCGATTTGAGAGTATTTTTTTTTTAAATGTTTAAATCGCTTATGATAAGTTATTTTCGTAACAAGAATTTCCCCAATTAATTAACACAAAATTGCGCAATCGATCACCCACGTTTTTTCCCAATTAGCTTGTAACGATGAAGAAGAAAAAAAAATATGGAAGAACGAGAAATAATATAAAAATATTATTTTACTCTCGTGAAGATTCATTCACACAAATGAGCGTGAGTCATTCACAAAACACTCATTAACGAATTTTTACCTTAAGACATATTTTTATTTTTTTTTTTATTTATTTATTTTTTTCATTTTTCATTTTTGTGAAAACTCTTTTTCCATCGTAGTTCATCAACTAAGATCTTCGACGTCAAGCGACAGCCCAGAAATGCCTTCGATCCGAGGAAATAAGAAATACGAAATAAGATGTAGGTCGGGATAAACAAGTTTTTAAAATGTCGTAAAATAAAAACAAATTAAGACGTTCTTTTTTACGTTATTTATTTTTTTATTTATTTCCTCCCCGATTGCGTTCTCAGTTTTTTTCCTTTAAATCCTCTAAGATCTAAGATCAGATGGAAGATCTTTTTGCGATATTTTCTTAGATGCAGAGTGTTGTTTGTGGGTCAAAAATGTGGGCGAACGTGGGGCCGTTTGGTACGGAGAAACGTTTTTACGGATAAAAATTATTTTTTTTCTTGAAATGCTGTCAAAAGTGTTTCTAGACATTAGTTAACACATTTATCTAGATACTTATGAGATGACGACGTGAAAATGATTTTATTGTTAGCATAGGGGGCGGCATGAGAAGGGTGGTTAAATGGGTGGGTGTATCTCTATCACTAGCGGCTTTCTTGTTTCACATAGTAACTCTTAAAAATGTTTATAAGGACACTAGGGAATCAATTGAGTTAGTCTTAACCCAGAGGCACTTATTGTTTAAAAAATCCACGATCATACTAAACACAATTCAGACTTTTGTACATCGAAACGTGTCTGAAGAAATGAAAAGTAAATCATTAATTAAATGTCACGAATATGAAATTAACTCGTGGCGCTATTATATGAAAAATAGTTTACACAAATTAGCGATGGCAAAAGTTATTTTTTAAAAATGGCGAAATATATATTCGAACGTGTAGAAGATCAGTGTGTGGGCGAACTGTTCGTACGTGATACAGCACTTGCCATGCTGCATACAGTCCAAAGTCCAAGTAGTAAACAAAATAATAGAAAACAATTTTTTTGAACATTTAAAAAAAACGTGTTTTTTTTAGATTTTGTGAGACTAGAACCAATTGTTTTCATATTCATCAAGTGTCAAACGAACGTAAGAGATGAGATAAGGTTCTTGAGGCCAGTTGCTGGTGACGTTATATGCTGAGATGAACGAAAGTTTGTTCCATTTTTTGGTAAAAAAATAAGGCAACAATTTACTTCTTAGGTCTAGTATGAGACCTTGAAGCAACAATTTTTTTTGCTTATTTAGAAAAATAAGGCAAAAAATGGGTATGGTGCGATTAGGCACTTCTGTAGAGACTCAAGGCGATTCGAATGAAGTTCATGGGATGTCTGCTCCTAGGCTTGTGATTCTTTACACAAATAAGGAACATCGTAGCCCTTGATAGCCGGGCAGTGCTGGGCAATAATTCCCAGCAGGAAAAATTCGGAGCGCTACTCTAAGTATAGCGAATTTGGAACGCTGTCAATATAGTCCTAAGGGAGCAAAATTTGAGCATTAAGAAATTGTATAGGACGAAAATAACGAGCAATTATCTTGGTGACCATAAGGAGTGCCATTAGCATACTTAATAGACCGATTCTCGTTCGATTATGGAGGTCAAGCAGCATTGCACGTAGTTAGTAGTTAGTTAGGGAACCGCTTGGTAAAAAGGCACTCGCGTTTAGAAAGATGAAAAGGCAATTTAAAAAGATGAAAAAAAAGCTTATTCACATATTCACAGGCCGCCATGAATTCTTTATTAAAAAGGTTTCTTCTACTGCTTTTAAAGGAGCATTAAAAGATGTACTTCGCTCTGTGAACATGCAATGTTAAAAAATATATAGAACTTGTATGGGAAGGAGAACGCTGGAATTTGGCTCCTTTCGTGCGTTTTTTTTTTGCTAATTTCCCCGGACTATTAAAAAGTAGTAGTAGTAGTTTTAATAGTCCGGGGAAATTAGCAAAAAAAAAAAACGCACGAAAGGAGCCAAAATTCCAAAATGGCTGAAAATTGGACCACAGCTTCCTTGGGACTTTTTAAGAAAACAATTTCGGAATCACAAAAAAAAACAACATGGCCGCCGGAGATATCACTTTTTGGCAAAAAAAATCACTCAAAAACTGGTTTTTTCGAAATTTTTTTTGTTCACTCAATACAAAACATTATTGCCTACAAAATACCCCTCTTGAATTTTTTTCGAAAACCTTGACCTTTCCGAAGAATTCAAAGTATTTTTTGGCCGAAATGTTTTTGGAAACTTTGACCTTGAATAACTTGTCGTCTCAAAATGGTGCTTTAAATTGAAAGGTTTCATGCTTTCATTTGTCAGATTTTCAAAACAAATGACGCAAAGTGAAAAAGCCTAATTTGCATCTCCAAATTGAAGATATTTTTTGCCGTACTTGCGAGTTTTCCTTGCTTCTTTCTTAACAGGTTGTTCAAAATTGAAAGTGTTTCGCCACCGTTAATTTCATTTTCTGCTGGTCGATTGCTACTACAATCACTGCTTTCTTTTGGTTTACAAGTTCCAGATTTCAACCAGTGATCTATAATCTTGAACGTTAGGGATAAAAATTGTTAATAAAAATTACGACAGGATTCAACTGGCGAAGTGTGTCGTCGTTATCCAACAGTCGACTTGCGGCTTGTATCGTGCGACATGGACTGGAATAATAAAAAACCACATCATTTATTGAAGATTGCCATAATTCATTCGAATTATGGAATAACGAAATTAATGCTTTAAAAGACATTAGAAATAAAAATGATAGTTGTTGGCGATCAAATACTGCCGGGAGCGAAAAAAGGTACAATCAAAAAAGAGGAAAATGGTTTGCATTTGGGCTTTTAAGATTTTTAGTGGACGACGATGTACCAAAATCAACATGGTTGGCGCACGTCCTTCAACTGATTGAAAACATCCGCTCTATGTGGTAAATTTCTGCATACATCTGAAAAATTTCGAGAAATACTTGGTTCAAATATCCGAAGCAGATACCTAAGTAATGGATAGCTATCACTCGTAGCCGATGCGGCATTGTTTTGTAGAGTCCGTACCATAAAATAAGGGAAATGAGCGCGCATGTTGAGGATATAAATGTGCCGGTAATTTGCGTACAGAGAGACGTTGCTCGCTTCTTGGGAATTGACTCTTATTGTTCATGGAAATGCCGATTTTGAAATTCCCTTCTTTTATGGTGCGGACCACATCATATTTTTTTTATAGCAAGTTAGACTTTCTCAAGCAAGTACCCAAAATCTTCTGTACTCATTCGTGTAAAATTTCGAAATAAAGCTTCATCGTCACCAACCAAAGTGTTGGATAAATTATAGTGGGTTTCTTGACCATCAACATATAGTTTCTTCTCCACCACACCACTTGGCTTTGTTTTTTTTGCGATTCAAAGCTATTACCAAATAAGCAGCTGCCGTGACTGTTTGTAAAGACATGATGCACTGAACTGAAAATGGAATCGTTTTAGACGCATGCTACAAGAAGCATAGACGAAAAGCCGCATGCCATGAGAGAGATTCTGTATGCGACATTTCTGAATTTTGTAACACATAGGCCATTCATACACGACGGACCATGGTTCTGCAACCAAAAGCTTTGCTGCAAGTTTTCTGAAAATACACGGAGCAACAGCGATGGAAGCAGCTTTTGTATTACTACGTTATAATTGTTAGTATTAGTTAGATGTCAAATTTTTTATTAAAAACAAAATGGAGGTTTTTTCGCTGTTATGAAATAATTTATTTAAAAAAATTCACTCACTCACTTTGAATTCTCAATAATTAAAAGTTTTTTCTTATTATGTACAAATTTTGAGAAAATTTTACTGTTTGAAAGTTTTTTTTATCGCCAAAGCATTGATTTCTTATTGGTGTGAGTGTATGCTTTCCGTGTTCCCAGGCCAAATAGTAGAGGGAAATTAAACAAAAAAAGCGAAGTTATGATGTAGTTGGGAAGTTGGATTTTTTTGTTTTTTTTCTTTACATATGTTAAGATAAAGCAAAAAATAACGGGAAAAAGGTCGGATTTTGATAAAAACTGGAGAAAAGATGTACTTTGATGCTATAAATACGTGATTGAAATTTCAAAAAAAAATTTCGCTTTTTACGGCAAAAATTGGCAGTTTTCGAAAAAAATTTAAAATTGCCGCCATTTTATGCCAAATCATCGTTCGGTAAAATATTTTTTTTTAAATATTAGGTTTTTTATGTAATTTCTTGTGCGCATACGCAATACTTCGTTACTTTATTTGAAATGCCCATTTTAGGCCTTTAAAAACACTAACAAATTTCAATTTTTCAATTTTTTGCCTTTTTTTCATAGTTGGCAAGTAGTGTTTTCAAAGGCCTAAAATGTGCATTTTAAATAAAGTAAAGAAGTATTGCGTATGCTCACAAAAAAATACATAAAAAAACCTACAATTTAAAAAAAATATTTTGCCGTACGATGATTTGGCATAAAATGGCGGCAATTTTAAATTTTTTTCGAAAACTACCAATTTTTGTCGTAAAAGCGAAATTTTTTTTTGAAATTTCAACCACGTATTTATAGCATCAAAGTACATCTTTTCTCCAATTTTTATCAAAATCCGACCTTTTTCCCGTTATTTTTTGCATTTTTAGTAAAATGAAACAAATTTTTGCATTTTTACTAAAATAAAACAAACATTTTGTTTTTTGAGGTCAGGATCCATTTTTAAACTATTTATACCGAATCAGTTCGATAGTCTATTCATTTACGAGTATTTTCCAATTTTTTTTATTGTTCTACGACCAACAGAACTAGATAAATTAAAAAAATAGTGTAGCAATGCACTCAAAATGCATCAAAAATGGACATTTATGCAATTTTCTCGTGCAGCACCGGACCGATTTTGCAGACATTTTTTTTTCGCTTTATCTTAACATATGTAAAGAAAAAAAACAAAAAAATCCAACTTCCCAACAACATCACTATCATATGACAATTTCCCTCTACTAAAAGGCAGGAGCACGAAACTCTCCACTTATTGCATCTCCGCACGCCTCCCTTGCCCGTAAAAGCTTTTGCTCCGGAACCATGGTCCCTCGTGTATGAATGGCCATAGTCGCACACCTAGAATCAGGGTATCATGCCTCATCTCGCGCAGTGTTGCTTCAACGGAGTTGCGCATTAACAAGTAACGACGTTTTTTATTATTTTTCTATCTTTGTAATTGAAAAAAGTAAACTGCTTGTTGCACCAGGTGCGCGTACCTCACGCGTACAACACTTTGGGAAACCCTGCACTAGAATGATACAGAGGGCCCTAAAAGATCGGACTCTGATGGGTTATAACTAGCACTGGATGTTCATGCCTTATTTTTTTTATGTGAAAAAATCAAGCTTAGCAATAACCCTTTTTCACTGTCATGACATTCAATGCTTTGTAGTCAGCTTGATGTGAATGAAGGATAGCAGAGAATAGAATATGTTAGGGGTCTGTGGGGTGCTTGAGAAGATGGTGATGAATACAACATTTGAACTCTAGGATATTATACGAGTCCATTCAGGTTCATAATTTTAGTTACAGCCGATTGCAATGGTGACCAAACCATTGGGATTAACGAGAACAGCCGTGTTATGCCTGCTAAAATAACACAATTCCCATCAAACAACCAATATAGGCTATGGTGCAGAGGCATCCAAGATGGAACTGCGGGAAGGGACTAAGGCCTAATCCAGATTTTGTCATTTCTTCCTGTAACGTTTCGCAAAGCAGACAGAGAATTATTGTTAAGGCGCTATAGGAATAATGTGAGGACCCTGGGAAGCTTGATTGGCGATTATAAAAACTACAATTTATGAAGCATCGAGGGCATAGGACCCCACTTGTATTCTTTAGATCGGGGAGAACGAATTTTCCCTTTACGATCTCTATCACTGTTCTGAACAAGACCAGAAAAGCAAGATCGCGTCGTTTAATACGATCTGGCTCGAAGTTTCAAGTGATTTACCCTAAAAATTTGAACTAAAGGTACTGTAGCACCTTAGATTCAAGTAGTGGCCGCGGTAGTATTGGATATATGATATAGGCATGTCGATTTAAAATCGATTAATCGAAAAATCGATCTTTTCGAGTGAAATAATCGATTTTTTAGATCGATCTCAAACACTGAATCGATTCAGTGAATCGATTCACAAACCCATCGGATCGGGCTCGATTCACATTGGGCTCTTCCACACGCTGAAAACATCGTTTTGTATATTAAGAGGGCGAGAGGATTTTTCCAACCAACTTTTTCAATGGATTTTTCGGCCAACTTTTTGACAGCTATGCGGATGTTGTTGTTTTTTTTTGAAATTCCCTTTTGCTAGGAGCATAAAAGAAAGGGAAATCACAGTAGGCAAAAGAGAATTTAGACAAAAAAAACAACATTGTAGAGTACAGTTGGTTATTAAACTTCGCTTGCGAGAAAGCCCATCCGATTTACCGAAAAAATGACAGGAGGGCTTTTTTGTAGGGAATAACATTTCGTTTTGGTTGAACAAATTTTTTTTTCGAAAAAACCAGTTTTTGAGTGATTTTTTTGCCAAAAAGTGATATCTCCGGCCGCCATGTTTTTTTGTGACTCCGAAATTATTTTCTTAAAAAGTCCCAAGGAAGCTGTGGACCAATTTTCAGCCATTTTGGAATTTTGTCTTCTTAAAATGATAATTTCCCCGCACTGCAATATCATAATGAATTCCTAACAGGATTGCTACATAAAAATATAAAAAATGTATAAATGCGCTTTTTATGAAACTGTTTCTAATTAGTTGTCCGTGGCTCAACAAAAATTGACTTACCATTCGATTAATCGAGAGTCGATCCTTTAATGCTCGATTTAATGGAGAATCGATTTTAGTGCGTTCAAATCGAATCGAAGATCGATTTTTTTTGGAATGAATCGACATGCCTAATATGATAGGTTAGGTTACATGTAGGGATCCAGTGCGATGGAAGCCGCGCCGTTTTAATGCCACAACCTCGTGCACCTAAAATTAGGTGGTGGATCAACTGTGGCGATGTCTAAAGAGATACTGTGGAGTTTAGGAAGCTTATCAGTGCTCTGACCGCCAACCTGGAGATCTCTTTTAAGTTTTCCAGAAGGTAGTTGCGTAGTGTAGAAAAGCAGTACTGAAGACCCAGTTTTGAATAAGCATAATTGAAACCTGTGCATACGCTGCGTTTGAAAAATCACTTGAAATGTATTCATCTATGCATTCCTCAACTATCCATATTCTCCAGATTCATAAAAATATGTCGGGTGCACAGACATGAAAGAGCTTAGCCTATATATGAATTTCCTTTCCTCGCAGCTCGAATATTATTTGAACATATAAAAAAAGAGATTAGGTTTTAAAGTATTTTTTCCTTCGAATTTTAATCTGATATCGATTATAGTTATCAGCTTTGCGCGCAAATTTGATTTAGATGTCTACCAATGAAATCACGCTTTGTAGTTCTGGTCTATTTGAAATATGATAAGAGTTCGGTATTTTTAGATGTTGCCAAAATTCACTGAATTAGAAACACAAATTCTTAGCTCATATCTCCTCCATACTATAAAAATATGTTCCTCCAAAAAAGTGAATGAATTCATCAAAAATAAACAATATCAAAAAAAATACTATAAATTAACTGATAAAAAGAAACTCATGTGACGTCCACGAATACACAATAAAAACCGAAATAAGTCAAAGACTATAGTAGCAACCTCCTCCTCCTACGCAGCTCTACCTTGGATTAAAGTCGTTAATGTTGATGGATATGCAAATAGCAAAGGCTTCGAGACAATAACTAGTTTTGTAATATGTAAGTAATAATGCTAAATATAAAAATGACATACACACTTGTAACCATTTATCTATGCTCTCCGAAAACAAGCGAAACAGCGGTAATCAATGCTCGTTACGGACGATTAAGTGCGATTCTCCGGGGGCAAAGTCGTCGTCGTCTATGAACAGAGCACAATATCTGGGGATTATGGTCGTGTACAGCATATGTCACTGGCCATTAATGCTGCTTATAATATCCAATTCGGAGCAGGTGGTTCCGTTCAGCATAATCGTCCATAGGTATCCAGAGCTGAATTGGATTTTCACGAAAATTTAGCACAATTTGTATTCACCAGATTCTCCCCTCAATCAAGGCTCATCCAAAATGCAAATTGAAATTAGACACAAATAAACAACGGAGCACCTACGGAGCGCCGAAAATCCGAGTACACAGAGTAGGAACACGTCACTTTACATTCATTTGTACAGAAAGCGGCACGGGACCGGCGGCGGCGGCGGGGCACATGCACTTCACTATATAGCTTCAGGTTCAGCACACACCAGATTTCACGTTGATTGGATGAATGTATGTAAGTTTTGGGCGGACGACAAAGTGCGGTGTGGCTTTTTGCATCGGTAACGAACTCGCGGATTTAGCAAATGAGTCCTCCACCAGGCGGAGGAGGAGGAAGATGACTCGCGGCGCGGCGGCACTTGTTGTATTCTTCAATTGGAGCAAGAAGCTGTTCTCTCTAATAAAGTTCACACGGAAGCGATAAAGACGTCAATTTCGCACGTCGACCGAATTCGGGTAAAGGTGTAGAAAAACAAAACCGATGCCCGCGCACCACACCTGGACTGAGGAGAGTGTTGTAGTTTCGATTCGTGCCGGTGGCCGAGTCGCGTATGATCGATCTGCGGTCGAGAGTGAGCCACGAGTTAGCCTCTAGACTCCAGAGCTAGCACTAATGGCAGACACTAAAGCCCCGATGTCGATGCTCGATTTACACATATGGGACGTTCTGAAGGCTGGAGCTGCCGAGCGCACTGGAGCTGTGCACTGAGACGTCGTAATGGAGTTCTGAGACTTTTCCACCTGGATCTAAACTATGAAGCTACGACGACGAGAGTCCGCTGAGCAGCTCGGGCTGCAACTAAAAGTGTTCTTCTTTAGAGTTCCATGGCAAGCAACAACAAACAAAAAAAAATCACCGCGGCTCAATCCGAGTTGGATAGTGGTTCTTAATATCGTGCGACTCTGGGGTTAATTGTGAATTCAAGTTTTGCGTGGATCTCGCCTGGATTTATTGCTTTATTCGCTCAGGTACTTCCTCTCCTGTACTGCGGTGTGTGTAGTGTTGCAGTGCAGTTCTTTAGAATTTCCTTCACGTTGGATTTTATGGCTTAGAGCACCGGGACAGACTCGGATTTATTTCTCTTAATTGAATTTTCTCTACTTTTCTGCTTCTTCTTATTTTCCTTCGTTTTTTCCTCTTTCTTTTTTCATTTTTCTATTTTTATTATTTTTTTTTTGTGTACGTTGCGTTCTCTTACCTTTTGTGCAGCAGCATTTACAATGACGTGAGTCTTGCAAGAAGGCAAAATGGATACTATGCAGACGATAGAGCAATTTCAATGATTTTAATAGTTTATGGTGTTCTTTTAATGAGCAATTTAAACGGAATAGTAAAAATTTATTCAGAAACATTTTTATATTGAGGAAAATATTTTTTTATGATTGCGTTTTTTGATAATTCAATTTTTACACTAAAAACACAAAAAACTTCTGACCAAAAACACGCAAAATGTTCACCTCTATTGGGATTTGTTGATTCGATTGTTGAGTCCTATTCGAAAACGTAATTCGTATTGGAATGTCGATAATGAATAATGGATTTTATAGTCAATTAGGCCGTAAACATCAACGGAGATTTTGAATATTTTGAATAAGGGATTACCTTCATACACAATCCATAAAAATTTTAAAGTGTAAAATTTTAGAATTTTCAGGCAATATTTTTCTAATATTTTCGGAAACTACTGGGATTTCGATTCGCAACCTTTGCCCACGTTTTCGCATATAGATCTCAGTAGGTGCTACTTCTATTTCAAAGTAAATCTCAATCTAAGCCAAACTTGACTTCAACATTGTAAATGCTTGCTTTAAATGTGAAGCAAGAGTTTTCGAAGTCACGGAGGAAACCATCTACATCTTAATCGACAGCTTCGTGCTTGCAATTTCATGGAAAAATACTCCGAGATTTATAGCCTCGACACACGGCAATCAAAATATAACGAAAATTCGCACTTTATGACGAACGCATTAACGGAGTGACACACGTTAAAATACCTCATTATATTATGGCAGTTTTAACAAGTGGTAGTGTAGTGAAAAATCTCAAAAAATCTCTCGAAAAATAAAAAAAAATTCTATCTTTGGTACGTTGTTTCCTTAATGGAATGGAAACAAGTAATATTTAATTTTTTAATATGGAAACAAGTAATATTTTTTATAAATTTTCAAGTAAAATTAAAATCAAAATCAGCTGACTCTGGAAAAACGCCTAAAAGCGGAATATGATCTATCGTTCGACACATGGCCCTCTTTGAGATTTCGTAATCGATTAACCAAAATTTGCCTAATCAGTTTTCCTAATTGATCAGGTTCATATTCCTAATTAATGCTGAATTTTCGTCATAAATGCGTGCGTGTGTCGAGACTATTAGAGATGACGAATGCTATTTTAAATCATCAAATTACTTCCAATCTTGGATTTTAAGCGAGATAACCTAGGTTGATGTTAATGATAAAATTACGATTAAGAATTAACTTCGTTGATGTATACGGCCTTTACGGTCGATAGTATTTTTGATTGATTTGTGAATTTTTGTGAATTAGTTGCAGTGATTAGCAGGCATTAGGTAGCTAAAGGCGGCAGTACCGTCCAAAAACCCACGACGACGAGGACACGGTACTGAATTGTATATTTTAAGATTTAGAACCTCTCTCAAGCTTTGTAGGAAAAGGATATCAAATGCACGATGTCTAATCGTACCCAGAGCTGGATAACTACAAAAAAAAGGTTCGATGGTCTCTCTGGGTTGTTTCCAGTGATGATTAACACGATTCTGGCGATGTCTTGCTTTTCTAGTATTGTCATAGGAGGTAAACTCCTTCATTTGGAGCTTGGTACTGCATGATGATATTTCTCTTCGTCACATGCAGCGGCTTCTGTACATTCTCCAATGGTGTATCTACAAGATTTGCTCCTAGTATGGCCAATTCATCTTCGTTCTCATTGCCCTAGATGTTCGTGTGACCCAGTATCCACTCCAGAGTGATCCCGTACCTCCAAAGCCAAAGAAGAGAGCTCCTTTTGATCGATTTCGAGGAGCTCTGTCGTTAGCTATCAGATAGCAGTATTACCGATAGCAGAATTATCATGGGTCTTGGTCTTGGGTCTGTCTATACTGTTAGGCAGGCTTTGAAGATTGCCAGCAGTTCTGTCTAGAAGAATTATTTTTTGAGTTTTACAGAAAGGGAGGATTTAACGTCTGGAAAATAGTGGCAGAATTATTGTTGGAGGTCCTCACCGCCTACACCAGACTCTGATAGGGAGCCATCTGTGTATAAAACAGCCTCATACTTCTTGTCAGCTTTAAGATTTCCAACCCTTTCTAGCGGGAATCTAGGCAACGAATCCTGGGCTGAAAGTGAGTTTCGATATCATGGCAAGGTTAGATGGCCCTTCTTCCATTCCCAGTAGTAGTAAGCATATTTCTGTGCCACACATCTTCTCTACCCGGCAGCCTGTTTCTGGATCGTGCACACTGCCTGTTGCTTGATGTATAGATCAGGTGACAGCAAATGGAGAATTACGTTCATGGCTTCCATGGGAGTGTAAACGGAACCCCGCCACTCTAAGGGATGCCATTCTTTGGCCTGGGTTAAGTCTATATTTGATATATTTTTTCCATGAGTCGGCCACCTTGCAGTGGAAAGCCGCATGGCAGCGCTGGTCTAATCATTGCTGTAAAGAACCAGCACCCTAGTTTAGCCTCAAACCTCATATTTTGCCGAAAATCTGCTTACTGTTATAGCAAGCTATACTAAACACTAAGCTGATCGAGATAGGTTCACTGCTTGTCCATTATATTGTAGGTAGACTGAAATTGGCAATTTTTGTTTTATGCGAGAAAAGCATCAGTTTTCACTGCAAATCTCAGCTTTTAAAAGTTTGTTTTTAAAACGCTTCAAGTGTTTTATTGTGAGGTTACTCACTTGATCATAGATGACGTCACAATAAAACACTTCAAGTGTTTAAAAAAACACTTTCAAAAGCTGAGATTTGCAGTGCTATCTTTTCAGGGTTAACGGATAATCCACAATGATTGAAGCAATCGGTAAAATTTCCAAGTGGCATCTCCATAATCTCGTTGATTGTTGAGTCTCTCCGGAATCCACATAGGCAGCTGCTTTTGTCATGTCATTCATCAATATTTTTAGAATATTATCGATAACAATAAGCCATTGTAGCGCCAATAGAACTCTTCCAGGGGTGTGCCACGAAACCTCTTCTTTACTACTGTGCTGTAGTTGATTCTAGTTTTTCGCTTGCGGAGGATCTACTGACGCAAACCATTGTGGATCTCGAATTCCGCAATGATCACCTTGATATCCAGAACACCTCAAACAAGGCATCCATCGCTTTGATGAGTCTGGTTTGGCTATTGACAAAGTATAGCACGCTGATCTATTGACTAAGCATATTGCTGTTTGCATCGGTAATTGATATTTACCATTGGTATTAACTTTACTCTAAAAGATTAAGAGGTTTCTTTCTAGCGTTTCAATCAAGGTGGCACTGGATGTCGGCGAATCTAAGCCCCACAGCATGTTTGCCGGTGTTCCATAAGAATCCACTATATCCCCTGTTTTTTTTAATATCTACAAATTTTCTACTTTCAATCCCTTTCAACCCACATCACAGATTCACTAATGGCTGTTCTCTGCGTTACGTTTATACCCGTGGCAATATAAAAAAGCACGTGCCAGACCCTGCTTTATGATCGTAAGCTCATGTCCTCGGGAGCAAAATCGAAACTCCATCTCCTCGTGGTGCTACTTGGATAACTAACTAACGACGGTATTATGGAGCAAAACCCTTCAAAGGCTGCCAAGCCAAGCTGTAAACCTATCGTGTAGGACTGCTTGGCAGTAAGTAGTTTTTGCACTGCCGTTTAGCGATCTCCCTTGGGCACCGGGCGCACCCAGTTGTATAATTCCCTATCCTAATATGGAGTCTCTGTCAGGATGGTCCTACCCTCTCCTACCATACTCATGGGACTCCATTACATCCATTCCAATTACACTGCATTTATCGGTCAGTAACCGACTGTTAGAGAACCCACGAGTGTGGTGAAGAGGGCCCGATTAGACTTGGGTGAAACACACTGAACGATGGAGGGCCGTTCCTGGATGGGCCAACTCCATACATCCCTATCGGCTTGAAAATAGACTCGCAGATCAGTCTTACAGGTTCATTTTGGATTAGCCAGTACATTCGACGTTGTTTTAATCGAATCTGTTCAGGTTTTTGTCTCACGTGTTGTTTCCAGTTTAGTCTTGAATCTAAATGGAGACTAAGGTATTTTGTAGATTCGGTTCTGCACCCCACTGATGTATGTGTGTAAAGCTGTTATTTTCGCGAATGTACCGATAAAGGTGTTATCTGTTGTTGGTATATCCGCAGTTTAGGACATAGAGAAAGGGATCCATTTCCACTGAAATGAAGGCCCTTCTGCCTGCACGATCATGTTTAGACTGTTCACATATCCCTCCCCCCTCCCTTCCCGCGCACACTATGGTCTAGAAACTACATAGAACAACTCGAAAGTGGTACATTCTTGCACATTCGGAATTTCCACATCCTAGAGTTTATACATAAGTTTCCTCAGACGCATTATCTACCTACCTTATCTCCTTCTACCCTTCAAACTAAGCTTACTACTAGACATTGCACCAGAAGGATGATTGGTTTTTTCATATAAAAAAATATAGTACAAAGGGTGATTCCTTAGCTTAGTTCTTGCACAAATAACAAAAGCAATTCATTGAGCGTTTATTCCATTTCATGTTCAATATTTGGATTAATACCACACATTGTTCAAGTTTAGATACGTGCAGTTCAAAATTTAGTACATACACCCCTACAGATCCAATCAGACAAGGAAAACTTGATCTTAATAAAAAAAGAAATTTTGCTCCAAATAATAATTGTTGAACCACCACCGACTCTAAACTATAGAAACACATTCTAAAAATTATTTTGTAAACGAAAAACGACATAGAAGTAAAGATGTCACATATAACAAAAGAAATCATTCAATTCAACATTTCGTCATATAACAATAATGATGAGAGGAAAAAATCAATATATTTCTTCAACAATTCCTACAAACGAAAATCCCAGCAGGCGTACCTTAAAGGTAGAAGGAACTATTGTGGAACCACAAAACAAGACTGAAGGGTTTTACCCTTTCTGTTATTAGTGGTGGTGATGCGGAAATGAATATTTTTTTTAGTAAAAGAAAACATTTTATAGCAAGGAGATTTTGGTATCTCAATAGTTGTTGAAAAGTTTGGAAGTTTCGATCTTTATGTTGAGTATTTATTGTATGTTGAAAACTTATTGTTAAATGCCTCTTTATTAGTATATGAAAAGTGTGGCTATGTTTGTATGTATGGATCTACTTTAATAATAAATGATATTTAAAAACTTACATCAATTCGTTTTGACGTAGTGATGAAACAAGTACCACTTACCTGAAAAAGAGAGAAATGGAACTAATTAATAAAGTTGTTGCTTTACTTTAATATTTGTATGAATAATTAAAATGCCTAAAGTTAAAAGACAGAAAGCTGTCACTTAATAATGGATAATGGAATTTCAGTGTTATCTCTAGAGACTCTGGCATATTTTGCATAACAATTGAACTGTCAAAATTGTACTCGACAATGCAATTAATTATCCATGATGTTACCTGACTGTGTATATCTATGTACTATCAGCACACATTCAGTTAACCTCACTTAATTACGAAAACATAAGGCAAGGAATCAAAGTTAAAATGAAACCAAAACACGGACTTATTTAAATAGACACAATAGTAACAATTGCCTGATTATGTACAAATAATCAAATCTGATCCTAACAGATCAAGTAGTTTACTATGGTTTCCGGGCGTGTCACAGCTACAACCCTTGCATGACAATTACATGGAAGCAATTACGTATGGCTATAAACTGGCTAAAAACATTACAGTAGTCATAATTACACTACTAAAATCCATATTTAATTTTTGTCATATTCTGGACTCATAAGGTAAAGTATACAACATATGCCAACATACTTGTCTCTCAGAATAAAAAGCCAATCCTCGTCACCCTCACCCCTATAATACCATACATTTTTTGGGGGTGGTGGTGGCTAAATATAGATATTTTTAGGGCTGGTCTCGTATATATATATGTTATCTGAGGCACAACATAATTACAACATTTATGTGCCGAGTAAACAGGGAGAGAGTTGGTTATTATTGATATAAATTCGTTCTGTTTACATAAGACCGAATATTTAAATAACATTTAATAATGTGTGCACAGCAAAAGGTTCGATTGAAATTTCCACTTTAGTATGGAAAATTGTGTGCCAAACATATTTATTTATTTTTAATATTTTTTTTTCTTCGTATTTCCTTCTAATTTTGCGACTCTTTTTTTTGTGCTCCAGTCAATCGTTGTATGAAGTTGTGATAAGCTAAAGTAAACAGTAAATATTTAATAAAAAAAAATTCAAGAAAATATGGTGATTAAGTTTCATTGCATTGCTTGGCATATGGAATTCAAAAAAAAACAGAATAACACCAATAAATGTATTTACTAAGCACTAGAATACTGCTAAATTGTATCAGGCGAAACAGCTGCTCCAAACGAGTGCTGAATATTTGAAATTTCAATCAGAATTACTGACCTCGATAAACTATATTGTAAAAATTAAGACGTTTTTGCTACCATCGCACAGGTCGAGGGATCAATTCTCGCGCAGAGATATGTTTCTTTGCCTTTATACTTTTCCCCACTAAACCTATTACAAAATCCATTTGTAAATATTAAAATCTTATCAATTAACGACGTTAGGGTCTCTGTAGGCCGATTGTTTTCTTCTACCCCGGCTTCACCGGCCGAACTGTGAAAGTTTGAGTAAATTGGTGAACTGAACTTTAAAATATCCTCAATTCGCATACAATTTCCACATATTCAACTGAGAATAAAACAGACTTCAGTTCGCCCTACTGGACTCGAACTGAAGTTAAACGTAAAAGCTCACGCATAAGACAGTAATCAACTGGAATAGTGTAATGCCATTCCAGTGAGCTTTTGCATTTCTAACTTCTGACGAAAAAACAACAAAAATTTCAAGTACAAAGTCAGAAATGCAAAAGCTCACTGGAATGGCATTCCACTTTTCCAGTTGTCTTTTGAGCGAGCTTTTACGTTTTACTTAAGTTCGAGTTGGGCGAGTTGAGGTCTGCTTTTCCCTCATTTAATATGTGGAAATTGTATGTGAACTGATATTATTTTAAAGTTCAGTTTACCAATTTGCTCTAACTTGCGCAGTTCGACCGGAGAAGCCACTTATGTGGATTGAACTGAACATTATTGAACTGAGGTCGGTGAAGCGGAGGCATTATTCTACAAGAAATGTTTCTTACTGATAAGGCAGCGGCGATACGTGAAAGCACGAATCAGACACATAAAGCTTATCTAACCAATTTTTTTATATGAAAGACCAAAGGTAAGAGGTAGCTCCCTTAGTGTTGTCGACTGTTCTATTTCGAGTGCAGCAATGTCTAACAGTATCTTCTAGAACTGCTAACGCCAACACACGCGTTTTTACTCCACCCGCGATTGAATAGGAGATGATTTACTTTTATACTGTGCTTCCAGGTGATGGCAGAAGAGAATGTAGAGAATTGCGATAAAGAGGGAAGACAAAGAAAGAAGGAATATTATTTGGGAGGGAGTAGTGAAAAAAACCAAGAATCCATGGTGCTGCGCGGAGCTGAACCACGGACCTTTGGAATGGTATCTGGGGGTCTTAACCCTCAGGCTATCTGGGGGTCAAATCCTTTCTGAAACATATTACTAAACCATTAGTTAGAGGAGCATATAATAAAAAACAATTCTTCATGGGAATGTTCATTGTACATTTAAAGAAGCTGTAATCTTTCTGATGACGACTCGACATATGAAAATGCTATAGATGACCCGAGTGAAAAAAAGACTCGCCCGTTCTTACCCTGAAACAGGCACGCACAGAACTAGAACGCCTGTACGACACTCAAACCAGGCACGGTACGACTGAGTAAAAATAAGACTTCACCGTTCTCAGCTTGCAACAGGCACGCACGCACATCGTCAAAACGCCTTTATGGCACCCAAATGAAGCCCGATACGCCTGACTGAAAATTCTACTTTTTCGAATGCAGCCCGCTACAGGTACGTATAAATAAAAGACGCAGCGAATATAGTCCAGTCAAATGGGACATTCGCTGAACATTTTATGTAAACAGCAATTTTTTTTGAATGTGTAGACAGACACCAATTATATTTATATTGATGGAAGCATATGTAGAACTTTTGTTATAACTTCCCCGTTTGCATTGCTCCAAAATCAACAAAAACAACCCTAATTCAATAAAAGACCACATCAAATTATTCGCAAGAAAATGCGCTACAAAAATGCTCTAAGGCATTTTTTATGTAGAATCAATAATAAAAAAGTTATAGCGCTTTAAAGCTCATTACCCCCAAAATTTTTGTCATTTTTCGTCCATATCTTTTTTATTATTAATATTACGGCAAAATATTATTTACGAAAGTTGTAGATAATTTGATTATCTAAAAAAAATATTTTTACAAAAATTCTGTAGGACTCACGGTTTCCGAGAAATAATCAAAACGATTTTTCACACTCAAAACAAGATGGCGGCCGGACACTCCTCCGGATCCCGAAAACTCGGTTTTATACTCCCAACCATACCCCCCCCCCCCTACACATTAAAAAAAATTGTTGTTTATATAAAATGTTCAGATGGCCCTTTTTTGCACCATTTTACTGGACTAATATTCCAAACGAAGCACGGTACGCTCACATTTTTTTAGGGTAAAGGAAACAAAATTAGAGTTTTAAGAAACTGTAAAGGACGATGAAAACCGGCAATGATCTTGATGACCATAAAGGGTGCCATTAGCATACTCAGTAAACCGGTTCTCATTCAAATGCTTAGGTGAAAGTAGTAGTGCAATGAGGGCACGAGCTCAGTGACGACATCGGTTGTGGGATCGGGTGTAAGCTTTATCCGAGACAAGAACCCGTGTGGTGAGCTTTTTGATGCTGAGCTTTGGATGTGAGCGCCACCTGCGAGAAACTAGTTGAACTTCGCTGTAGTGTGTCTTGGGCGGGCTTTCACGATGGGCGGAGCCTTGGTTGGGAATCGCTGGTCTTGTGTGGGATCTCGTGGTGGAATTTGTTCCAGGTTCTAAATCTTGGATGTCTTGGATATAGGTGGCGGGCTCAGATGGTGCTTACGCTGAGCTTTGAAATGTTGTTCTTAGATGCAAGGTTTCTATTTTGGCATACTTTTAGAGATTTACCAAAAATGTTTGTCAATTGAGGCGTTGATTCCAAAAACAACCTTTATCCAAAATTAAAATTTTTCAGGAGAGATAAAAAACGTTCTACCACTATCATGATTAAAAATATATATACTACACTAGTACCTTAAGCAAGTTAGACATATTAGGGATGTTATTATGCATAAATGAAATTAATCAGTAATCTAGATCATTCTAAAAAATGTAGCCAAAGTTGAGCCCTAAATGACAATGGTTGTTTTTGTGGGGAAAAACCTAAGTATTCTCAATGAAGAGTTCAGGGACATTGTTTTTTTTTGTAGAAACAATAAGTTCATCGGTTGTTTTTGTATATCCACCGTATTTTACATCATAGATAACTCTGGACTTAGGTTGAAATTGTAAGAACCGTTTTACCATTTTCAAGACCCCGTTTCAAAGTATTTCCAGCAGCCAAAAATTGAAAAATCAAAAATTGGACAAAGGTTGTTTTTGGAATCAACGCCTCAATTGTTTTGCATATTTTTAGGGCTGCCATTTGGTTGGGTTTTGGGTAAGGCTAGTCCTGATGAGGGCTGTATACGGTAGGGGAGTGCAAAATTTTCATCAGAAATCGTCTACGACCAACGGTTCTCGAGATATTGGAAAGTTTTTATTTTTGCTAATAATAGTACATTTTTTCATGGATATGAATTCTAGAAGGCTAGTCCCGATGGGGGTTGCACACGGTACGGGGGTGTAAAACTTTCATCAGAAATCGTCTACCACCAACGGTTCTTGAGATATTAGCAATTTTTTACTTTCTGTTAATAATAGCACATTTTTTCATGGATATTAACTCTAGAAGGCTTGCCCTGATGGGGGTGTATACGGTAAGGGGAGGTGCACCAACATTGGCGCCACACCAACACCGGAGCACCAACATTGGCGTTACACCAACACCAAGTTATCCTAATATAAAGAAGTTCATCCAGAAACATGGAGTGCCATCTCTATTATTAATAAACATAAGAGATTTAAAATTTTGGCCGAACTGACCCGCAACGTCTCTTCGCTACAATTAAAGCAATCAGGTGGTTTTTCATTCAAGTGTCACGACTAAGCATATGTGTATACTTTCAACGATAGATGTAGGCTATCGGAAGGGACTTCATAGAAATGAAAAACCGTTGTTGATACATGAAAGAACAGAAATGTTATGGAAGACCTTGTTTATGCCTTTAAGAAGTATCTTACTATGTATACGTTTGTTAGTAACTCCAAAACGAACCGTGGCACAGTTATAATAACAATTTTGTCATGCTTAGAATTTGCTTAGATTTGTAGTCGCTTTTCTGCCTAATGTTGTAGGTAGGCGACTTTAATATTAAAGCAAAACAAATCGCTTCGAAGAAAACATTTTAACATTAGGAAGTCATGCAAACTATCCCCTGGAACCCAACACAAATCATTCCTCCGCTTTCTTTCGAAAAGGGTGGGAGTTTGTGTATTTTTTGCTCTTTTTATTTAACTTTCTAACGAAATTCAGTCCTACACGAAGCAACACACACCCCCAGTAGTCTCGGTGGCACTTCGTATGCAATAAACATCTCAATACCAGGAGGCCATAAGTTTTACTTTGTTCGCTTCCATTCCAGAGTATTGAAATCCCGATTTCCACAGCAACACGCTGGAAGGTCATAAATCTAAATTTTACGTTCATTTGATTAATTTGCGAATAAATTCGCTATTTGCGGCCTAAAATCCAAATACATGCCGCCCTCCATACTGAATTTCCACCAGCAGCAGATTTCCGCGAATTTTAAAGTTCACCCTGATTTTTTTCGCCGTTCGTTCTGTTTTGCTTTATTTTATTTATTTCCCGAATCAAGTCCGATGTTGGTTTATGGAGGGGAGAATGCGTAAACAAAAACCGCCAGAGACAATAAAAGAGTTTTTATGCGCCCCGCAGTAAACACACAATGCCCGCCGAATTGTAATCCGATTATCTCCCAACTGGCCGGGAACTGAGCCAGAGCCAGAATCGGGATTGAACATAATCAACGCAAAAACATAAAATAATTATTTCCGCTTTGAATCAATAAATTTAGGCCGCTGCTAGCCAGATTTGCAGCGCGGCAGAGCGGTTTATTTTTGACAAAAAGACAAATCGACAACTGCAGCTGAACTTGAATATAGACCGAACGGCCATTCTGGGGTCTTCTTCTTCGTGTTTTGGTTGTTAGTGCGACTAATGGATCCAAACTAATCACCAATTGTCGGGGAATAGTAAACATCCGCAGATCGTACATAATTTTGAGTGGGGGAAAATCGAGGAGGGGTGGTTGTCAAAATTCTTTTGACAGGTCAATGTTACTGAGGGTTGAAATATTTGCACGTCGCACTTATGCACTTAGATTCTTCTTCAGTTCTTCGAAAACAGTATAAGTGTTGCCAATATTCGGAGTCAAAACAAAATTCTTTCCGGTGACAAAACTTACTAAAATAGCGCTTTTGTAATTTTTATATATAACTTATTAAATAAGAACTTCGATGAAACGCGGTTGGCATTAGGTTATTTTTTTTGTTCTGTAAAAAGTTTATATAGTAACTTCACAATTTAAAATTCCACTGTTACAGGAAATTGTCACATAAATCCTTCTCAAATCTACCCTATGAACTTTTACAGCAAATCTATTTTATGTTCAAAACCTTTAATTGAACATTTTGTTTAATAAAGATTGTCATCGTCAAATTACCCTGGAAGTCAGTATCAAAGCTGCATGCGTTCATTCATCAATATTTATTTTGTCGCTTGCAAAGTAGACCCCATTTGGCGATGCCATCGTTTTATCCAGTCTTTGAAACACTGCTATTGGCAGGCCCTTTTTGATATGGCCTTCAGCTCCTGGGTGAATTTTGGTTTTTTTCGGTTTTGCCTCATCTTCTATTCTATTCTGATGACAATTGCTTGGGTGACTATCTCGTAGACCCAAGTTTCGTCACCAATTATGATGTGTTGCATGAATGTAGGATTCATATTGGCGTGATCCTACATGTCTAACGATACCTGCTTCTAGGGTACCGTTTATTGAGAAAAATTGAGCTCTTTTGGAGAAAGCCATGCGCGGTGACGTTTCATGCCCAAAAAATCCACCAAAGTTAAACGCAGACTCATAAGGGATGTAAAGATCATGAGCTAGCTCTCTTAAGCTGAAATGGCGATTATCTAGCTTTTTGATGTTTTCTTCGGTTTAAAAGATCGAAAGTCGTTCAGAGTGATATCTTCAGCGATCTCTCGGCCTTCCTTGAACGCTTTGTACCACTCGCGAGTCGGGGTTTTTGATAAAACCACTTTACCATAATTTAAGAAAAACGTGATGCACTACTGAACTGGACTGATGTAACCAGTTGCTGTAAACAAACTGTTGACAGATCGTGCACATGTTTGGCATAGTAATTCAGTATAGTGATGTGCGGTTCTGTATCGATTTAAGACAAAATCGATTTTCCCGTGTAAAAAAAATCGGGGTTTTCCGTTTCTTTTCCAGCCGATACGATTTTCGATTATCGATTCTTTTTTAAAGAATCGTAATCTATTGCACCTTACTTCTCACTATACATGGTGTTCCCGACTAAGATGCTAATCCGTTAAGGGATGATTCCTGGGTATATTTGGAGAAAAAAATTATTCTACAAAATGGGGCTATCGGACTTATCCACTGAGACACCCTTGTAAAAATGTGCACTGCGCTATCCCACCTCGACCACGTAAATTCATTCACCGTAACAAAAGTGGGAAGCTATTTTGAAGTTTTAAGTTTTGCAAGTAGAGATCCAGGGAATCTCTCAAAACAAAAAATTTACCAACAAAGTTGAGAATGACTTATTTGTAATCATATGCACAGGAAAATCTTTCAAAATGCTTCTGAAGCGCGACCAGGAAGCACTTCTAATTTGATTCAGAGGAAGCGGCTTCCACTTTTCCCGCTGGGGTGAATGAGAAGGGGAATTTCTCATAGTTTTCGCACACCCCGGAGTGCGATGTTATAATTGTGTTAGTGTAATGGATGGGTGAGTCTGGCAAACTTTCTGGCTCAAAAGTGAGGAGATATATGATGTATGACATATACTTCCCTGCGACCCCTTTTCTAAAAAACCGGTTTGTATATAGGGGTAATATACGAAATGATGGATAGTGTCACTTGCATCATTGCCATTAGAACAGGAGCACATCACAGTTGCTTCTTTTTGAAATTTTAAAGCAAGACAATATTGGCACAATTTATCCATCTGGGCCGGACGAGACCAATCATATTTTGCATTAAATTTACTTGTATCTTTTCTTAAATGAGTTTTTCATTTATTTTTCAACACTAATTGTTCCTCCTAATTCCCATTTCACTCCTTATTCCTAATAGGTTTCATTTTTCCCGGATTCCCGGGAATCCCGGGAAAAATGAAATTATTTTTCCGTTTCCCGGGAACAAAAATAATCCGGGAAACGTGACCCTCTAGCTGCTATGTAACTGGGTCTTTAGATTCTAATATAATTTTCTCAGTAAAGACATTAGGTATGAGATTCATTCAATCTCTGGTTGAGGTATTGAAATCGCAAAAACAACAATGGCCTCGATTCCCGAATCCGGCGGATCAGAAGTGAGTGCGGGGTGCGAGTAAATGTTGAGCGCAAATGATTACATAAGTAACCCGATGAAGAGAAAGCTCTCCCTGACTCTAAACTAGTTGGAGGAATGCTTTTTAAATTGTTGTAGGCCGAATTAAGATAGTTTCTCTAGAACTCCTTACGTCGAGTCATTTCAATTTTGATTAACACCTCAATGTCTGCTGAGATGGCTCTTGATAAATAATCTTGAGTTTGCAATTTCTTTTTAATCGCCAATTCTAATTGTTTCTTCAGTGACACTGAAGGAGAATTGTCATTCGTGTCGTCATCTGTAGGAACAGAAACAGAAACGGGATCCCGGTTTTCGACCCCTAACAAGAACGTGTAAAATTTATGACTTCACCGCTGAACTAGATCGAAAAGTATGAGAGGATCCACCACAACGTCAAGCAAGGTATTTTTTAAACAACTAAAGTATCATTGGGACTTAATTTCGGAGGATATCATTAAAAAGATAGTATCCAGAATATCGAAACTGTATACAGCAGTAATAGACATAAAGGTAGGGTCAAATAGGCGAAGCGAAATTTAATAATTGCTCAAAAAAATAATACAAAAAAATTGCTCAGAATTTTTTAAACTAATATAGAATCAGTATCTATGGAAACCTCAATTCTATGGACCAATCAACATTTAATAAAATATTCTCTCGTGGTAGCACCATCCTGGGCTAAACAAAACGCATCTGGTTTTAGTGCATTTAAAAAATATTCACAAATCCATCCTCAACAGAACCGCACACCGTCCCCGAATCGAACACAGTCGAACAAATTTAGTTCAAATCAAAAATTATCGCCGACCATTACAGCCACTAGGGGGAAACTAATTAAATTAATTAAGAGTTATTAAAACGTCCCGGATCAATAAACCAAAACACCATTTGGTCATTGGACCACCAGCAACCATTTGACCTTTTAGTTTTCTGCCTGTCTCATTTGCTACATACACACTAACTAAGAGAGGGCATCCCGCCATTATTTAAGAACATTCTCAACGTTTAATTAATTCGACGGTCCGGAGATCGGATTGAATGCACATTCGGTTCAATTAATTGCCTGCTGCCCGGCTTACCTTGCCGCCGGCCGTGCTTCTCACCCCTTTATCGATACACACCCATCAGGAAAACTCACCACACATTTTAAATTATTACAACTTCACTGAATTATCGCTCTCTCACTGTGGGGAGTATTCATAATATTTGGATATGCTCGGAAAGACTCGCGAATTTTATGATAAATTACATTTCATCGAGGCGAGAAAGTAAAAAAAAATAAAGAAAAATTAAAACAAAAAAAAATAAAGAAAAGTTAAAACAAAAAAAAATTCAACAATTTTTATTTTATTTTCTTAAAACGAATTTATTTATTTTAATTCACTCGAGAGAGATCTGTGGCTGTGCTGTGCAGCTTGTGTGTTCCATTAATTCTTTATTTAAATTTCAGTTAAAATTTCAGAATTATTCGAAATTTTTTATTCAAAAAAAACGAGAAAAAACCTTGTAAAATTGCATAATACTCGCCTGATTTAATCGATTTTTATTGTGATTAAATTTTACGCGAAAATACCCACCTAGATACACATTATTATCTGCCATGTATGTTGTAATTGTGCGCATTAAATTTTAATTAACAACAAAACTGGGATAAAATTTATTTCCGAAAGTTAATGGAAAATAATACTGCCCCATATATACCTTCGACAGGTGGTGCTAATCGAGTGGAATCTGTGCGGACATAACGTTTATTGATTTTTATTAATCCGATTAAATTGCTGGGAGTCATTATTTGTTGCAATGTTGGAGGGGAATGGTTTTAAGGGAGAGAAATTTTTGGAATTGATATTGCGTAGGCTGTTGGCAAAAGTTTCCGGAAATGGTATGAACAAAAAACAGGTGAAATTGGGTAAATTTACTTCATTGTTTTTAGTAGTATTCGCCTTGAAGATCGATACACTTTTGCATAGCTTAAGAGAATGTTTGAGGGATTTTCCCTACTCGAAGGACTCGCAATACTATTTCAGACGACACAAAATACTCACCACGGAAGGTACCCTCATCCACTGGTGTATAACCAACCAGACCTACCGGACAGACAGTAGCGACGCGGTGTATAGCTGGAGCACCCTATCTGATGGGCTAAAATTCACGGCTCCTACTAGTAGAAGAGTCTGGCGTTGTGCTAACCACCTGACCCCCTAAAAGTACATCAGTTAAGAAACCAGATGCAAAGGCTCGGACCGGACGGGAGAAATGTCAACGTCTACGATAACAGTATCTGGAACATGGAACCCGGGAAATTTGTACAAAACTGCAACAATTAAATCACTCTCAAGTAAGAATAATTTAGTTGGTTAATTTTTTTAAAAGCAAATACGCGCCCGCTACTAGCACACAAAGCGAACAAAGGCGACCGCCCCAAGGGTAGGTACACACGCTTCCGCTATAAACATGAAAATCTACAAATGCTTCCGCTATAAAGGTATGCACGCCCCTGTCACAGATATGAATGTACTCGTAATCGACAATTCCAAACGCGAGTGTTGTTTTACCAAGCCGTCCCCTAACTAAATACTAACCACGTCCAATGTTGCTTGACCTACGCAATCGAACGAGAATCTGTCTATTGAGTATTCTTATGGGACCCTTGATGGTCACCAAGATAATTGCCCGTTTTCTTCCTTCTATACTATTTTTTAAAGCTCGAATTTTGTTCCCTTTAGCCTTTTAAAAGTGTGAGCGTAGCATGCTTTTTTTCGACTATTCCGTGCGTCTTTTTATAGGGCTGGATTAGGAAAAGTAGAATTTTTACTCAGGCATGCCGTACCTGTTTCAGGCTAAGTACGGACGAGTCTTATTTTAACTCAGGCTACTACATAAAGTGGGATCAAACAGGGACAAAATTAAAATACTCACGGTACAAGAAATTAGATGAACACGAGACAGGATAATTGACTTTGGTAACTACAGGATATTCAACAGCTGCGGAAGAAAACATAATTTAGAAGTAGGGCTCATAGTACAGAATTCCATGTTACATAAAATTATCATAAAATTCAATCCAATTAAAGAACGACTATGTTCAAAACGACTTCAAGACAACATACGACAAAATTCTTCATTCATCGATCGACGCGAGATAGGGGACGCGATCAAGGACATTTCTATTATAACCCTGAGCACACATATGATACGGCCCGTTCCAATGGCATCAAGATGGTGATAGGAGACCTGAATGCCAAAATTGGAAGAGGAAACTGACACAGACCGACCATTGAAAAGGAAAGTCTCCACGAAACATCAAACCGTATTCTAAGGGGGATCGATGCATTAGCTTTGACGTGGTGAGTTTTGATTTGCGTCTCCGTTAAGCTTATGCAATATAATTAAGTTAACGATTTCCGAGATATAAGCAATATTTTTTTTCAACGGCTATAAATTCTAGATGTGTTCATGGGGTCTGGTCTGTTTGTCTGTCTGGCCTGTCAGGTCTGTTTGGTTTTGGAACCTGGATCAAATTCCCCCACAATATCCAACCCAAGACTCCTGTAGCATGGAAGCCCAGCCAAGAAGCACTAACCTCAAAGCCCACCTCCAGATCCCACCCAAGAAACCCGATTCCCACGCAAGTCTACCCCACCATGAAAGCCCAACCAAGACACACTAAGCCACCACTGCGGAGTTCAACTAGTTCCATACAAGTGGCGACAAAGCTCAACGCAAAAAGCTTATTACGAAGGTTCTTGTCCCGGATAAAGCTTACAACCAATGACGTCACTGGTACCCTACTACTTCTTGGCCTCCTCGAACGAGCATTATCAACCAAGCTAGTACGACCATGTTAAAATTCAGCTGCCGATCTATTCACTATGAATCGACGGACACAAACAACCGCCACACTAGAACTGAGCGTTCAAAATGGTTGAAATTTAGGCAGGCATATTTCAAAGGATTATACAGGGTGGGCCAACTTGGACTGACTGTTTTTAAAAATCTGTAACTTTTGCATTTTTAATTTTTTTTTATTTTTTTTTTTGCAGATTATAAAGAATTTTATGAAATTTTATAATGGCTACATACACGGTGCACGAACGGGTCAAAATTATTGAATTTTATCATGTTTCCCGACGATCTATTGTTGCAACGCAAAGAAAATACCGTCACCATTTCAATACTGCAACAGCTCCCAGTGCAAACATGATTAGAAACCTAATGACCCGTTTTAAGGAGCGGGGTGCAGTATTTGATCTGCCACGATCAAATGTTCATCGACCTGTTCGCAATGAAGAAGCTGTGGAGGCTGTACGACAGAGTGTCAACGATGATCCAACTCTGTCTACTCGTCGACGTGCTACTCAATTGGGCATCTCCAGAACATCGCTAAGACGAATTTTGAAACTTGACCTGAAGATGTTTCCATACAAGATTCAATTGGTCCAACAATTATTACCACGTGATGCAGAACAACGCCTACGATATGCCAAAAGATTCGTACAGGTTTACATGAACAAACCACAAACAATTTCGGAGCTTAAGCAAAATATTCGTGCAGAAATAACAAATTTGGAGCCAGAAACGTTGCGTGCCGTAATGCAAAATGCTTTAGAAAGAGCCATTATTTGTCAACAAGAAAATGGAGGTCATTTAAAAGATGTTATTTTCCACACATAGATCAAAAAAAATTTAACAAATTACACTATCATGTAAAAATAATAATTATAATAAAAGATTAAAATTACAAAAGTTATATGCATTTTACATCAGTCAGTCCAAGTTGGCCCACCCTGTAGTATTAAAATGATTTTGACGATCAACGCGATCTTCTTCGATCCTCTTCGATCAACTTTTGAGGCTATTCACGTAATTCGAAAATTTTACTGGGAAAAATTTGCTGTTGCTGCTAGCATTGTCGGTATGCAGTATGTGCGACAATTTTGATTTGTTTTACGTAGTTCACTAATGACTTTAGGCAAACAAATTGTTTCTGCCAATTATTATCAATTAGACTCCTTCGAATTTTGTAAAGCCACGGTTGACACATATGTATTTACTAATTATTCACCAGCATTTTGAAGTATCGTTGAATCGTTTAATAATTTCATATTCAATCGAAACATTACAGAAACCAGAGATTTTAAAGAGGCTAAGCTATCTATGACAATTAACTGGAGGTAAACAGCGAATATTTTTCATTAAAAAATAAATTTGATTGATGATCGATGGGAGGATTTTCTACACAGGGCGGCATGCACGCTATATTCGAATTATCAGACAGAACTAATTAGAACTAATCTTTAACCGAGAATCAAGAATTAGCTTTACCCGTAATCGATAAGATTTTGCCTGAGATAATCTTGGTTGATATTTATGATAAAAACACAATGGAGGATAACCTTCGTTGATGCATATGGCACTTAGTGTTCAATGGATTATCATTCTTTTTGAAAAAGCCTTTCGCGACTTCCGCTAAGGTGGTTGTTATGGGATGTGTGTTCGACTCTCTTCAGATAGAACTATTTTCCTCAAAAAAAAAACACTTAAATTTTTTTTTGAAATTTTAAATATTAGGAGAGATGTGTGTCCAATTAGTTTACACTACCCCTTAGTCAAATTTTAATTTACTAGTACCGTACTTCAACTAGTTGAGTAGTCACGTCATGGTTAACTATTTAAATGTTATGTAGGTTACCGCGAAAAGTAGAATTTGTTATACACAATATTTTGCAGAAATGTTCTGGATGGAAGAGAAACGAGCAAGCAAAACTATTCCACAATGTTGAAAAGTATTAGGTGTTAGTTAATGGTAGATATGTCTTAGATTGGGGCATTAAATATCAACAAGAAAGTCTTATACTATATTGATCAAAAAAAAAAAACAAAAAAAATCAATTTTCGATTTATTTATACATCAAAGAAAAACCAAACCAAAAACCATTTTATTTTATAACACTTATATCTTAGGCTTAAATACGGTGCTATAAGAAAATTTGGAATATTTGGGAAGTTTCAGAACTACTGGTGCAAGTTTCTTGATGCCTAATGGAAGGTATCCATAGGGAAATGCATAGACGAAGTAGTGTTTCTTGGGTATCTTCTTCTTCTTCTTCTTCTTTTCTTTCTCTTTCTTTTCTTTCTCTTTTTCTTTCTTTTCTTTCTCTTTCTTTTCTTTTTCTTTCTTTTTCTTTTCTTTCTCTTTTTTCTTTTTTTCATCTTCCTTGAATTCGGTTTCCTCAAGTTCTTCAAGTTCATACTCGTCATACTCGTCGTAACTTTCAAATTCTCCCGGATATCCACCAAAAGTTCCAGGATAATAAAGATCACCCACGCCGTAGTAAGGGTAGAGGTTGTTAAATCCATAGGTGAATTGTGGTGGTGTTAATGTAAGAGTTAATCGAGTGGCAGAGGCTGCAGCCAAGATTACGATGATAAAAATGAAAATTTTCATTTTTTATTATTTTAACTTTTTTTTTTGGGAGAAATAATATTAAATCACAAACGCGCTGCTAGCGGTGCTGCTAGCACTCGCTTTTTACAAAAACTGTCCTCTATTTGTTGTCTATCGTCGCTTTTATATAAACAAATTATCACTAATTAACACATAAGTTTCAAAAAAAAACCTGGAATTAAATTTCCATTACCTGCAGCATAATTCTTTGTTTATTTTTAGTTAAGTTCAAATGTAATGACGGAGGGCTAGACATGCAAGAATGTACCCGAGCAGGTTGCATAAGAAATGCATGCATGTTCCCTGGGGCGATTCTGAATGATGAACAAAAATATGAAGACTTGTTTTTTTGGTTTAGAATTGAGACAAAGAGATAACGGACTGCCTAGATAAAAATGGGGTGATCTCATTATTTACTGAACTGGATCCAATCTGTGGTATGTTGTCAGTATGCTACTTGAGATTGGATCTTCACAATTGGGAGATGGGCACTAGTCTCGTAATGTTGGATCAACTTTTTGGAGCTGAGCCTAAATACCTAAATTGGACTTATCTATCTTAGTATCGAATGACGTGAAGGTCGCACATCCATGTGGATTATTGCTGTGCGCAAAATGATTGATCTGGATCGGTATGGAATACACCGGCATTCTTAGGAATTAACATGACAATAATTTTGAATGATTAATTGAGCTTTGCAGCCGTTGCAGAACTAAGGACTTTACAGGAGACTCAAGCTATGTTCCCTCTAAAGGACCGTCCTCACTACGTGGACTTAGAATCCACGCGCTTTTGGTCGTACGGCCAGCCAAAAGCGCGCGTGATCTTTTAATTTTCTGAGTCATGAGTGAGAAAAAATCAATTCTCATTTGAAACGGCGTACGCGCTTTTGAAAAGCTCATAGTGTGTGGACGCACAATGTACCTTTTTAACCACAGCCTTTTGTCCGCGTTGTTTGGCCGCACGGCCTTTACCATGGACAAAGTCGTAAAAAAGTCGTAAAAAAGTCATAAAACTCTATATGAAAAAAAAGGCAAAAGCGCGTACGACCCAAGACCGCGTAGTGTGGCCACACCATAAGCTGCGCACTCATTTTTCGAGAGTTGCGCAGCCGCTTTTGTATTCTGTTCACAATGGGCTTGTTCACCATTTTTTTATTTCATTTTGTAAAAAAAATTGCATTTAAAAAAGGGCAAAAATTAAAATTTCACAAAAAAAGTAAAATTTGGTTGGTTTGCCTTATGTTAAAAGAGGGGAGTTTTATGTTGTGTGAATTTTGTATACAGCATTTCGTGCGTGGTTGCAGTCACGTAGTTGGTAATGTCACCGAGCGTAACATATGACTAACCTCTTTTTGTATACTAGTCTTGTTTTATAGCTTGTCGTTCAAATATAGTAGATCTTGCCCCTAATAAAGAAAGAATATGGGGTGCGCCATCTGGCCTTCGGTATTTTAATATTGAATAACTCTGACATTTTTAAGTTGATTTTGACAAATGAGCACGATTTATTTAGGATATTCTCTACCTTTTATTTCAAATCAGTTTTTGAATACAATGTCGATTAAATGACGATCTCCATTCGATACGCAAAAGCAGTTCTTTTTCGGGCAACTTTGCATAACATTGGCCAGCTATTTCGGCTCGTATGTTAGCTTTGAGGGCGGAGGCTACTACAATACACTATTTTTCGACACACGTGCCGACACAAATTCATCGTAGCGGCTGCGGTGTGGCAAGGTGTGCCGCGCCGCCTTGTTGAAAATAGAAGTTCGTCAGACCCTTTTCACGCATTTTCGGACTCACAAAGGGTGCCAACATCCAAAGACAGCGCGCTTCATCGACGGTGTTTCCAACTATGAAGAAAAATGGTCCGGCGCGAACAGTGACTTTCTCAACGTATTCAACTAAACGTTTCGTGAATGACGTGTGTTTTCTCGCTTCCCTAAATTCGACAGTTTTGTTTATTGACTCCATCAGAGAATGTAAAATGAGCTTTAGGTGCGTATTGACCTACATACATATTAGTACAGCCCCCAAAGATTTCTTCTCACAAAAAAATTGTATGGTAATGAAATTTGGTATGGTGTCAGTTTTCCAATAAAGGAAAAGGTATCTGATGAGTTCGGGCCGTACTTTATGACTATCACGAGAAAATTCGATTGAACGGATTTTCCGACGCTTTCCCGGCCGTAACTCGGGAAAAACGTCGAAATTGGAAAAATGTCAAGAGACCAAAAATAAAGCTATGAAAATTCTCAACAAAAAGGCTCTATGAATTTTTTTACAAAGTCAAAGGTTTTCGCGGAAAATACCTTAGGGCATTATAATAACGCTTGTGTTGGAAACGCCCGACATTTTGAACAAGAGAGAACGCTTTACAAGTTGTGACTGATATTACTCAGGCTCTACTGGACGGATTTTGACAAAACAAAAGGTGTATTATAGGGGAAAATTTAAGCTTTCAGAATCTTATGCATACATACATGTAGGATACAATTTTTCATACCCCGGAAATTTCTACAAATGGCCGCAATTAGTGGTTTTCCTAGTAAAAGTTTTTGAAGTGACTATACTGAAAATCGACGCAAAATCTCACGTAGTCCTGTACCAGTTTTGAAGCTCCTGTCCTGTCCAGTCCTGTACCAGCTATGTAACTCGATTTAAGCTTAAGCTTTTTTTCCTTACTAATCTCGTTTTTGAAAAATGGGTCTTTGAAAATCAACGAGTATGAAAACTTCTTTCAGGTTACAATTTTCCTATTTTTCGAGGGTCCTCTAAAAATGAAGGAGGCGCACAAAAATTCTGAAAAAACTTCAGGATAAGCCAAAATTTGTCCTTTAGCAGCTGTGAATTTTACATTATAAGTTAGTAATAGGAAAAAATTGAAAAATTAATTTGTTTAAACATTTTGCAAAAAATGCGGATTTTGACTTTTTTCCATGATTTTTGTTGTATGCAAGTATTCTGAATACGTTCTCGTTTTAAAATGAAAGATGAAGTCTTTTCCTTCATTTTCCAAATAGTGGTTTACCGCTCCGTTTTCGGGCCTGTGTGTCCTTCTGCGCTGTTTGGCGCCTTATTTTTTTTTAGGTATTTTTCTATTCAAAAGAAAAAAATATATATTCAAAATAAGTTTCATTTATCTGTTTCAGATTTCCGATCGAAAGTCAGAGTGGATGAATTTTTTAGAGAGAACATTGGACTCAAGGTAGAAAGCTATGCCCAAACCTGTATTATTTGGTCTTGGAAATGTTTAATATTTGAAAGAAATTTGAAACCACAATAAGCTCTCGTTAATAAAATCATGATATTTTATGTATTTAGTAGAAACAAGCCCAAAAAATTCCTTTCCGCAAATATTTATTAAAAAAAAGATTATAAAGTTCAAAATACAAATTTTAAAAGAATAACAAACAAATATACAACCATGAAAACGTCAAAACAGATCATTAAGAAATCATCTTTATGCCCAGATAATTACCCCTTTCTGGCATGATGCAAAATATATAAAATCGCAAAATAGATTTCGTCGTAAAAAAGAACTCGAGCGCTAGCGCTCCACTCACTCTCTAGGCTAGGTCCATGCCAAACTATTTATCTTTATTATTTTGGCGTCCGCTAGCAAGATAACGAAGCGCGTAAAGATTCCCCGTCATGGGCGTGGACGACCACCCCCAACATCAATGTCGGTGTTGTATCTCGAACAGTTTTCGTCTTATCTAGAAACAATTTTCGTTTTTCTTGTTAAATAGAAAGAAAACACACAAACCTTGAAGATTCGAATAACTCGGCACATCACAAGGAAATATGTGTGGAAAAATTCAACAAGCGCCGAATAAAAAAAATTATGCAATATCATGTCACTTCAGGCTTTATTTATTGGTGCCGATCTACTTAAGAAAATTTCCGAAAAATCTATTTTTTCTGACATTTTTTTTTGCCTTATTATTCTTCCGATTTAGAAATTTCTTTTTTCAACGTAGCTTTCTTCAACAACAAAAACAAAAGACTTCGCAGGAATTAAATCCGCGCACTATTCTCGTTCGTGCAAGGCTAGCCACAATGGGATTCTGGTTGTGTCCATGGACTCCCAATGCAAGTGGCTAGACATAAATATGTCCACGGACAAAGTGGACGGACACTAAAAAGATTTTGGGCGGACGATATAATAAAAAAACACGTAAAACAAAATTCTGTAGGAAAATCGAAAATATCGAAAAATTTTGACAGAAAACACACCTCAAAGGTTAATCAGGGGAGAAAAAATGTGCGCGCTTCGCTTACTTTCTAGGTCGAGTTTCAATCAGCTTCTTGTGCTGTTACCTGTGCGTGTGGGCGCGTAATTTCTGTTTGAAATTAAAATGTGAGGTGTGAACATTTTTAAACTGTGGTCACTATTCTATTACGTGAGAACAGAGCCTTGATACTAGAACAGAAAGAATTTGTTTAAATGTTTAACTAAACAAAATGGAACCAATGGACCTCAAATTTCTAGTGATTAGAAGAATGACGGAAGTCAGCAATTTTCGAGATACAATATTTCGACACAGTAGTCAAGCTGTCAGATAAGGGCATTCAGAGAATCACTCACCTATTTTATCTGCAATGCTTTTAAACAAACTAAGCAACAAAAACTTCAGATGTGCAATAGAATCACATAGACTTCCAATTAAAAAAAATGTAATATTAAAATCGGAAGGAATGAAAGAACGCGCTGTTGTCTTTCACCCTTTTCTTATGTAAGCACAAAGAAGGAAGACAAGTAAGAAGCAAACTTATATAGGTTGGAGAAGTGAAAAAACAAACGACCATATCGCTGCGACCCGGGAACTTTTTGAATCGTTTTATGTTAACAAAAATCAATTAATGTGTCAGAATGAGTAAGCAGGACTTCTTAAAAGAGCTGAATGTACGTACCCTAAAATTAGAAGTTAACGAAAGATACTGAGCAGTTGAGTTTAATACCCGTATTCTAGAAGCAGTAACAAATCACAACGCAATCACAAGGGTGTGTGGTGAGTCTCAACTTGAAACAATTTAATATTCTAATTTTTCTGTCACAATTTTGACAATCCACAAACAGTTTCAACTGATATCAAAATTGTGACTGTATAAATAGCAGGTCACAAGAGTTCTAGTGTATTTTTCAAGATTTCTCACGGACTCGACACATAGCCAGCGAATAAAAATTCACCATTAGAGGTGAAATATTTAAGATTTTTCTTGTGATTGAGTGCTTAGAATACCAAAATAACCGACAGTCACAAAAATAGTCACAAACTCTCAATGACAAACACGAGTCTCAAAAGCTTGTGACTGGTCACAATTAAGAATGCGTGGGGTAAATATACTTTATGCGTTCAATTGAAGTTCTGTAATTCTTTTAGGTAAGAAGGTTTATGGTAACATGCGGTGCTTTATGATGGTGATGCCACAGAACCGTGATTAATTTTGTCCTAACCAAGTTAAGCAAGATTCAAAGTGGGGCCTTTTAATGATCGGGGCTAATGGCAACGTATTCATCCTTCCAGAACCGGCTATGGGTGCACTTACGAGCTTAATGAAAGAGACTTTTATTTATCGGATTCTCATGAGAAGGGCCTTGTCCGGAGCCCCAAGGTTGGTTTGGTAAGACAGAGTCATTTTTCCCCGTATCATCTCGTTACAAGACTTGCTGGGATATAGTTTAAAGATCTTTCTGGTTGGCTTGATTATTGGACACTACGCCTTAAATAAGCATCTATAGAAGATCGAAAGAACAGTGGATGGCTAACTTCTTCGCAAGGATGAGTCTGTCCTTTATGTTTCCTATTGCTGTCTCGCGATAACGAGGAACAGGATATCGTACAATACAACTTGGCTTAAGCAGTCAAGCCTGCGTGACAAGCGGTCTGGGGTACAAATCTATATAAATAAAACAGAAGTCCCTGTCATTCCGTCTGTTTGTCCAGGATAAACTCAAAAAGTCCTGCACTGATTGTAATAATTTTCTCCAAATATCTTGGAAATAACCTAACTTAAATTATAGGCTATTTAAATTTCTAATATTTAGTCCCTAAAAGGAAATATTAATAACTTTTACTTCAACGGCGAAGGGGTGGGAGGGGGAATATTTTTGTTTACATATGAAAAAATCGGTTGTGAGATTAGGTTCTCATATTTTTTAATAGAGTAGTTACGATTTTTTTGCAAAAGATGGCGCCTTCAAAATTTTAAGGTTATGTTATTCACCTTTTCTTTTAAATTAATAATTAAACGCGTTTTTTGAAGTTGTCATTTAATGATACCATTGATAAAACCGAAATTATTCTAAACGAAAAGAAGAAGTTTAAAGAAATTCAATATGTCCAATGAAATTAGTGAAATGGTGTTAAAAAAAATATGGAGACTCCCATTTTTATGCAATTGATTATTATTTTAAGGTTATAAACTACACTGAATTAAAAAAATGCGTTTCATTTTCCATTTACTCCAGAGAACACTGGTGTAGCTGCACCAGGGGAAAAAACACGCCTAATTTTCAACGGGGTTGGGCTATGTCAAGTGGAGAACAAGTTATATTGATAACTAGAAGGACAAAAAATAGAAAATTGACTAAAAGGACGAAAACGAAAGTGTTTTTTTTAAATAATTTTGCAGTTATGTATATAATTTTAATTTCATTAATTTAAGTAAAAATTTCTTTACTCATGGACAACTATACGTGGCATGCTCTCGAGTCAGCAACTCAACATACTTAATAATTTATGCCTGTGACACACTATACTATCATTATGATGGTAACTTTCATTATGATGGTCAAGGAAATGATGGGGTGACACATTACACTTTACTTTCATTTACGTCTGGCATATCAAGTGAGGATATAAACCTGCGTGTTTTTTTGCTTTAATTTGAAGCTGTTTTAATTTGGAATATTTAACAAAATATTTTTAAAAGGAGTAAAAAAAAACATCCTTGCAAATTTTTGCTTAACTAACGTGAAATCAAATTATTTTATTTTAAAATGTATTTTCCATTTTTCCAACAGATGTCTCTTAACCGAAATTACAGTCCAAATGAAGGTAAAATACTTTCATTTTGGACTTTCATTATGGTGGGTTATTGCCGCGATAATGAAGGTTACTTTCATTATAATGGTATATGTGTCACAGGTATTATGCTCCAAACAATAAAACGCAAAACATTGGCTATAGAGAGGCATTAAAATAAAAGTGTTGTCGTAAAGGCAATTTTGTAAAACACAATTGTGTGAAGATTATTAAAAAAAAATTTCGGTTAAGTCCGGGCAACGCCGGGTAATTTCAGCTAGTCTGTAATAAAATAGGTCCAAGTAGCGGCCGTAATACTTTTTGATCTGATATCTCGTTCAAAGAAGAAGACTAATGGGACAACTTCATTGTTTAAATGATTGTGTACACTGGCAGTCATTAGGCAGTGTAACTTTGTAACAAACTACGTGCAATAACCACCAGTTCCCTGGTTAAGACTATGAATTACCCATTTTAGACAAATTTATCCTGAACACATTACAAATCCATCCGTCCCATCGGGAAATCGAAAACCTCCATAAATATCGATACTAAATTCCACAGTTTTACCATCTAGAAATTGTCGCACCTGTGTACTCTTAAATATTCTTATCCCTAAGCCTTAAAGAAGTGCACACATAAACCATAACTTGTGCAGCCAAAGCCAAAAAAACCAAACTTTTTACCCCACAAGAAATTACTAATCATAAATTTCACCATATTTCCCCCGAGCTCATGTCAACCATGAATGAAAATTTCGTTTCATAGCCAATATGTCCTCAAAGATAAATCCACGATGAGGCAACTTAAACTATCAATTAGCAAAGTGCAAATGGCTTAATATCACCGTCGCTCACTGTGCATTTTGAAGATATCAAAATTAGCACCTGCCCCGCCGTCAGCACCCCATCGGGCAAATAGCTAATATATCTTGCCGCCATCCCCCCGGGCTCCGTTCCTCCCCGCGCCGGCGCGACTGTGTACTGCTGCTATTAAATCCAAGATTGTCGGATTGCTTCAGAATAGAATGAGCACCGAAAACCAAATAAATTGCGGTCTTATTAAGATAATTTATCAATTCAGTATCGGAGGACTTCGTTTTATCTTAAACAAAAGACGACTTAACATCAACCGACAAGCAAATCTACAAAACGGACGAAACACCGATATTTTTCGTCGTGTATATGTTTCGCGGTTTCTGTTGTTTGTTTCCTGCATTTTTTGGCTACCGTCCCAGGTTGTAAGGGACGCCGGATAGTGGTGGTGTGGTGGTTGTTCGGAAAAATCAACAGACTATATCAGATTTAAATTGTGAAATGATTTTTTGGATTTGGGGTGAGATTTTGAGATATTAGCAAGACTCACGTGCAATAAGTTAAGTTCAGTTGAATTTTAAAGTGATGAGACTTCGGGGATTTCAGAGATATGAAAATGTTCTTGAATGGTCTGCTGCATGTCTGCAATTCAATTAGGATTTATCCGATAAATCTTATTTCAGTTTTTGAAAAGGAAATTTCATTTTGGTTTTGTAATTCATGTTGAATCATCAAGAGGTTTTCGTGTTATACAATAGTGTAATTCTTGGGATGAAGTGTTCATGCATGATGTTGTGTTTTCACTGGGCATATTCACACAGTGCACATTCATGGCGCCTAAAACCGGTTTTATAGATGAGAGAGGGAAGGGAGCGGAAGAACTTAACGAAACATTTTTCACGCAAAACCAAACGCGTGAAAACAGGCACACATATAAAAAGTTACTTCTATCTCTTGCATTCTTTAGCTCTGTTTTTCTCTAACAAGTAAATTTCATCTGCAATACATTTAAAGGTTCCTGTATAGCATTCAAATTTACTACACTCATTTACGCCCCGTCTGAGTTGCTAGGAGTTGAATAAAACCGGTTTTACTCACCACAATTATGGCAGCGTGTGAATATGCCCATTCATATGTTTGTTCTTCCGAGAAATAAGTTGAGACATATATGTCAAAAAAATCGTTGACAAATTTTACTTGCTAATAAATTCCTTCAAAACACATTATATGTATGTATGTATGTATGTAGTAGAATTGTAAAATATCTTGTGCTATCATCAAATTCTATTCTGGGTGATTTACCTGAATGCCATCATATGTAATCATCACACCTCATACAATAATTCGATTGATTTTGCCGTTAATGCACGTCCAAGGTGCGCGAGAGCGGCTACGGTGGTCTTTATTCCCAAAGCAGTAGAAGCATAAAAAGGAAGCAGAATCCTATCGATCCATCAGCTGTTCTGCCTTTCTCCTGAAAACGATGGAGACGGTTTTAGACAAGCGTATTAGGGAGGATTTTACAACGAACCAAATCTACTGCTTGCAGTTTGCCAATCGGCCAGGCAGATCTACAGAGACTCCCATCGACCCACTAGTAAAAGATATCGCGAGTCCCTTCGGCCCAAGGAAATCTAGAATATATTTAGGGTTCGTTTGACAACATTATCTTCGATGCGATTAATAAAGCCGAAAAGGTCATGAAACCCCCGACGAGATGGATCACATTGTTTCTCAGCAGTAGATTGATAACTGCTAAGGTGAATGGCGAATCGGTTACGAAATGTCCTCAAGGAGGCGTCCTATCACCTCTCCTATGGTCAATCGTAATCGACGAACTTCTTGTCGAAATGAATAAACGAGGCTTTAAAGCCTATGCAGATAACGTTGTCATATCGATCAGCGGCGGTCATTAAGCCACCATCTCGGAGCCTATGCAAAACGCTCTTTCGTATGTACATAGCTAGTGAGGAGCAAGAACATGGGTGGTATTAACCCACAAAAAGGTGTAAGGTGTGTTACTAATAGAGGTCCATTTAAATCGACATAGCTAAAGCGGGGAAACTTTTAAACAAACGTTGAAGCCCGATTTACATCTCAAAGTCAAATTGGGAGTGCAGCTCTAGAGCTTTTTTATCGCACAGGAATTTGTATGCTTTTCTCTCTGTTGCACGAAGAAAAGCATACAAATTGCTGTGCGATAAAAGAGCTCTAGAGCTGCACTTCCAATTTGACTTTGGGATGTAAATCGGGCTTGAAGCTAAAAGGAATAACAGAGGTCCTGACGAGCCACTTCGCTTAATTACACAGTCCTACAACGAAAAACTATTTTAATTTTCAAGTGCTGATTACGGGAAAAATAGTCAAAAGTTTCCATCACGTCCGAATTTTGAAGAATTATTTCAAAATTTAGACTGATAAAGTTATGGAAAAATCAAAGGTAGTAAGGAACAATTGCGTTAAAGGGTTTTTATTGTTTAATATGTTAGTTGAACAACTAAATATGATAAAATCACAAAGTGCCCCTTTTTTGAGGGGTGCGTTTTTGAGCGCCGACCCTAAGTACCCCTTTTTCAGGTTTTTCGAAATAACTCGAAAACAAAGCGAAATTCGAGATTTTTACTAAAATACTTTTTTGTAGAAAAATAAATTTCCCATCGAAATGCGCTTTTTAATTTTTTTTTACCATTTGTAATTCAAAATTATATTATATTTATATTAACTTCACCTGTATCTTGTATCTTGTATGTAAACAAATCTTGCAACTTGATTTTGACCCACTTCCATATAACCGATCAACTTAAAATTTTGCACATATGTATAGTTTGCGTGACAATGCAATCTGACCATTTTGTAAAAAAATCAAGATGGCGGTTCCAAGATGGCTGCCGAATTTGGGTATCAAATGAAAGGGTATGACAAATAGAGTACAATTAGCGGTTTACATTTTTCTTTAAAACCATTTCGGTATGCGTATCAAATGAAAGGGTGTGACAATTAGAATACTATTAGCTGGTGGCGACATTCCGAATGCAAAATGGCGACCAACACAAAATGGCAGTTTACCTTTTTCTTTACAACGTCGGTATGGGTATCAAATGAAAATGTATGACGAATATAGTACAGTAAGCTGTGTGACTTCGTTTTAAATCTAATATGGCGGTCACTAAAAAAATGGCGGAAGAGATATAATAGACTAAAAAGTAGAAAATAAAAAAATATAGTTGAAAAACACTAAAAAATACGGTTTTATTTTAAAATTCGAAAGGTAGGTTGTTTCCATATACTGGCTGGAGCAATAAAAACGTTACATTCAAAATAATTTTTTAATTTTTGTTTCATTTTAAAATAAAAGCGTATTTTTTAGTTTTTTAAACTATATTTTTTATTAATACGGTTATAACTTTTTTTACAGCATCCTGGGTATACATAAATGTTCAGAGAAAACAAAAGGTCTTGAAAAAACGAAGAAATTTATTTTTTAAAAATCTCTGTACGAACAACGGTGACTGAGAAATCGCCATTCAAAGCTGACCATGCAGAACATTCACATCTCGTCTATTGCAAAGACATTTCCGGATTAAGGAAAATGCGAAAATACGATGTGAATGACTGCAGACTCTTTATTGATTCGTCAAAAAGAAATTTAAAGGCAGTTCTACTTCATAATGGAAACAAATACTCTTCTTTGCCCATTGTCCATTTGTACATTTGTACATTTTCATAATTATTGTGTATTGTGAAAAACTCTGACGTGATAGAAAAAAACCGATTTCAGATTCGTGATTAGGAAGTCCCAAAACCCAAAAAATTAGTGCTAAAGTCAAAAAAGGAAAAAAATATTTAATTTGTAGGTCTGTGTTATTGTTTCATCAGAATTAGCCCATTTAAAAAGCGCGGTATGACGCTCGGAATGCCCCACGCATCGAGACAAATGGTCGGAACACCCCTAAGATCGCCAAAACCTCCCTTTTTTTAGAGGTGCTCAAAGTGCATGGTAACGGGTTAATAGAAGGGGCGAAAAACACCCCTAAATTGACATAAAGATGGAAATTTGTTTTTTCACTTTTTTATGTAAGTACGGTGTTTTTTGCCTTTTCGAGGGTGACGCCCATATTCTAGGATCGCGGATTCTCGATTTTCATGATCAGCGACCGAAAAAACATATAGGGTTCGATTTTCTTAACGGTGTCATGACACCCCTGCCCGTTTTGAACGGACTATTAGGGGTATTTCTAAAAAAAAATTCATCTTTATGTCAATTTAGGGGTGGTTTTCGCCCCTTCTCTTCACCCGTTACCATACACTATGAGCTCAGTTTTTATATACGGACTATATTTGCCAATTTTCTGCACAATTTGCACATTCCCTGCATTATTTATGAACTCATAAACATTTTTGCAAAAAACCTCTAAAAAAAGGGCGTTTTTGCGATTTTAGGGGTGTTTCGACCATTTTAGAGCGCCGGGACTCAGATTTTCGTGATCAGCGCCCCAAAAAGTGGGGCGTTCCGAGCGTCATACCCCGCGTTTTAAATGAGCTAAATAGGGCTGGGAGTTGATTGTAGTTGTCGGTTCTGCGGAGCAGCTAAAAATATGTAGTATCATTATGTCCCAAACTCAGGGCATTACTAGGCTAGTGCAATACCAATAAATTACAACTTAATATCAGCAAATCTCATGCGATAACCTTCTCCGCAAAAATAATGCACAGCTGCAGTCTTGATAGCCGGACGCTGCGGCCTAAATTACCACATATGGAGCATATAAATCCCGGAGGACAACACCTGCAGGCTGTGCTTGGGTAGGTTGAATCGGTCCTTCATGTTCCCTGTGAGTGGCACGCGATAGCTCGAACAGTCAAGTTTAGCGACAAGCCACCAGGCAGACTGCTGAACCTGTTCGTCTGTGTAGTTAAATGGGCCAAGCGAAGTGGCTGCGATACTTTTGAACCAAATACCTCACAAAAGAGGAAGAAAATTGCAACCTTCTGTAGTGAATTTTAGTATTTCAATACGCTTTGCGAGTATGGATGGATCTGTATCCGAAAAACACTTAGTTGGCAAAATGGACCGTAATTTAAATTGACACCTTTTGCTGAAAGACCCTTTTTATATATTTCAGTTTTTGTGTGCCCGAGATAAAGCATTTATTTTTGCTGCGGTTCTAGTAATAAAATATTAAAAAACAACCAAAAATATCCAAGAATAAAAAAAACGCCGTCGGAACTAATTCTGCACTAAAAATAAACTAAAACTAGCGATAAGCAAATAAACAATTGGCGAAATTTCGCCGCCCTTGAACTCGTCCGAAAATTATGTAATTTTTTTTGTTGCTGTTGTTTTCTTCTCCTTATCGCACTTTCATTCCACATCTCACCACCATCACCCAAAAAATTAAGATAAAAACTTTATTTTTAATCTTTTATTGCGAAAATACCTCTCCGCAAAAATCGTATGATATTTATTTATTAATCACTTAAAATACTGAATGAAAACTGACTCAGTGTTGTCTAGAACAAGAAAAAGAGCACAGTTTCGAAATTTATGTAATACATAAAAATTCCTTTTTTTTAAATTTTTTTACTCCCCCCACATTCACCTCTAAAAACCACAAAAACAGCAAAAAAGATTTTCCCCGGCGTTTTTTTCTTAACTTGTTTTTTGTTGTGCTTTTCTTGTATGTGGTGAGAAGATTTTCGGTTTTTTTTATTAATAAAAAAAACAATGAAAATCCTCGGCTAAATCCATGCTAATTCTTCGGTTTGTATAAAAATTAATTTATTTTTTTAAATAAAAATAAAACTCTAAATCACACGGACGGGAAAAAGTCCCATAATTCAACGATTGTGGAAGAAGAGCTGCGAAATGGACTATCGCCAATGGGAAGCACCACAGAATATTTCGTGCGGAAAATTCGAAATTCTTTGCGAAATTTTCATTTCATTTCTGTGTTGCTGATTTGGAAAATGAAAATTTCTACAATTTTTTCATCCACCCTCCGCTGCCCGCCCCAAAAAAAAAGTGTTTTCAACAACATCACACGAAATTAGGTTTGTCTCCAAGGTGCCGGCGATTTCATAAAATCTAAAAGTGGCGAAAATTTTGAAAATTGTCGAAACTTTCTTTTTTCGGTGAAATTGTTTTTCGTTTTTTTTTGTTGGTTAATTTTATTTTTTTGGACAAATTTTCCTTTGGTGCTTTTATGATACATTTTGTGGCAATTCCAGTTTTTAGTGTGTGGGGGCAAAATTTTATTGCGTGAATATTTTGAGATTTTCCGTAAAATTTCGTTTTTGATTTATAATCTTGGACTAATTTAGAAGACATGCGCGACAGAGACAATGTTATGCATCACTGTGCGGGTAATTAACGGATAAAACAGGGACTAATTATAGTACATATATCGGGAGTGGGGAGTGGGGGAGATTTATTAAGCATATTCAGGATTATTTTAGTCTTTTTTATCCGTAAACCATTTCATGAATCAACTCCATAGAATTTCATAGATTTTTATTGAACTTCATAAAATTTCTTTGTCAGTGCTTTTTGATGCGCCTTAAAAACTTGTCATCTATCTGCGGCAAAATATCTGGAAGATTAAAATATGCACGTGGCGTAACTATTCCAGACTGATGGAAGTGCGATCATAATCTCCAACGGTCACTAGTAACGAAAGAGAATAGGCTAATATGTTTGGACTAGTCCCTTTCAGCTAAGTTTGGCATGTAACTAAATGGCCCATTAAAAGAGCGCTCCATCCGTCCAAATTACACCAGGCCACGCCAAAACAAAAACAATTTGTATGCACTCGAAACCCACAGCCAAAGATTTTAATATTCATTTGATTTGAAACCCACCACGCGTCGCCTTGTGAATGTCCCTCAATACAAATGTCCCTAGGCAACAAATGACCTGAGATACAAATGTTCCTGAAATATAATTTTTTCATAATCCTGGCATTGGAGTGTCACCATAACGGGGCGCTTGTGTATGGGGCCTTAATAACCTCATCCGTAAAGGCGCTCATACAGAAGCGATCCAACGACCTGAGTCTAAAATTCAATGTGAATGATTGTACATAAATCCTATAGTTCCAATTTTGGAAGCTTGCAGCTTGAAGCTTTCATTGTGAAGCTTTCAAAATTTAGGCCCGCAGTTTGGATCAGGGAATGAACAAATACGACGAGTTAAGCAGATGGCTTGGCGCCGCAATAAATGGTTCGATGGCTCGGCCTCATGGAGAGATTGAAAATCAAACTAGATGGCTCTAGCTAGACCACAAGTCCATCTGAGTCTCCCCACATACGGTGAGATTATAGCTTGGTTCGAGGCAATTTGAACTAATGGATCGCTCGTGTATGGCGACTCTAAAACAGGCTATTTGGAATGAGTGGCATGCCTCGGATACTGGAACAAAAGACGACAACAACGGCAAAGAAAGCGACTAATGATTTGAAAAATTTCGCATAGAACGTTCGGGCTTTGTACAGAACTCGAGTGAACAAACGCTAGCCGACACATTATCTAAATACAATTTTCACATCACAACCATCTAAGAGATGCCACGAATATTATCTTGCGAAAGCCCGATCAAGGCAAAGTTTCAGTTTATAAATAAGACACCACATCTGCGGAGTACGCCTTAAGGCGAATTTACATCCCAAGAATAAAGTGGAAGAACAAAGTGGCCCTGTACAAAACTCAAGCGCAAAGTTTCGTCGATAGCTCGAAACTTTTTACAACTGTCAAACGTAAAATGTTTAACACGGTCGCAGATAAAACAATTTAATAAGCTTCAAAGCGTTTTAGATAGTTATATTACATTAATGTGTAGTAAAAAAAGCAATTTTATTAGTTTCAAACATTTTCTCACTCCATTTTTGAGTTAAAAAAATTAACGTATTTTTCAAACTGTTGAAAACAAGGTAAATATGCAAAAACTAGGGAAAGTGGCATATTTATAGGCGTCAGAATATTGAAATTTAACGAAATTAAAAGATTTTTTCGGTCTACCCATTCGTTAAGTAGAGTAGAACCCTACTTTGAGGCTGCCGTTTTCTGTTGCCACGTTGGTGAAACAGAGATAGAACCATATTATCTTCTATGCGATAAAGGAGGTCAGATTCGCTCTTCCACTTTATTCTTGGGATGTAAACCCGCCTTTATAGTTAGTAGAAGAATGAAACCTACCCTTAACAGCCTTATGCATTTTTCAAGTATGAAGTAAAAGCAGAGTTCGGAAACGCACACTTGCGTGTGCACACAAACGACTCAAAACTCATTTTTCGACTCATGTGCGCACACGAAAAAATTCAAGTGCACACAGCTCACGTGCGTGAGTAATAAGGAGAATTGTCAATTACTCACGCACGTGAGCTGTGAGTAATTGAATAATTACCTGTGCGCACATGAGTCGAAAAATGAGTTTGGAGTCATTCGTGTGCGCACATGGGTAATTGGAAATACTCATGTGCGCACACGAACGACTCAAAACTCATTTTTCGACTCATGTGCGCACACGAAATTTTTCAATTACTCACAGCTCACGTGCGTGAGTAATAAGAACAAGTAAAGCGCACACAGCTATGAGTATGTGCGTTTTGCCGCACACAAAATTTATCGCACAGAAGCGTGCGCGCACACGAGTGTGCGTTTCCGAACTCTGAGTAAAAGTCATTTTGCGGCCGATGCGATTACTCAGTTTTCGCGTAAAGATGTCCACGATATTCGACATCCTGATAAACCACCCTCATCTTCCAGCCCTGAAGACGAAGTGCCGACTTAGATTTAGATCATAATATTTTTGGTATAGGGCTCCAAAAGTGCATTACATCGCGCAAAAGCTTCGTAAACTAGAATAGGGTTCGGATCAGTACAACTGTTCTAGGCAACCTACCTCCACGCATTAGAATTTCCTCAGTACGGTAAGAGCAAATCCTGGAAACGAGATACCGGACAACAATAATTTTTGGACACGCCTTATACTTGCTGTTATTACTAATGCTGACTCCAACGTAAGCGGAAAACGTACAGATCAAAATGACTGGATTGATGTTGAATACAAGTTGTCGATTGAACGTAAGAAAGGTGCCTGCGTACCCAGCAATGCAGAAGCTAGTCTCATAGAGCACGGGCTCGCGAAGAACAAAGAGCTCAAAAGAGAAGCAAAAGGTATTCAGAGATGAAAGAAGAAGTCTAGGACATGAAAATCGTATGTAAACTAGAATATAGTCCAAAGAGCGAAGACCGCACCAGGTGCGGGAGTTTTACAGAATAGTCCTTAGTATTACTTAACCTTAGTTGCAATTTAGCATACTGAATAGGCCGATTCTCGTTCGATGATGATCAAAGTCAAGCAGCATTGGGCACGGTTAGTATTTTGTTGTAGGCCGCCAAAGGTTACCGTGTTAACATCAATTCTGGAAGCAGTCTATTATTATTATTATGGCGCAAAGATACACAACAAGCACATACTGAAAGAGGAAAAAGTATAATCTGACCAGCAATCCTAAGGGAACCTTGGAGCATTGGAAACAGTATTTTTATGATTTGGGAAATGTGGGACTAACTGATTAATGCGAAGCTTCACCAATATTTAAAGATCTTTCTATGAAGCCACCAAAGTTTAGACAAGTTAACAGAGCTATAAAGCGGGTGGAAACAAAAAGACCTTGGCTGCAGAATTCAACTGGTCAAATATGGAGGGCCTAGATTACACCAAGTGATTCATGATATAACATTGCAGGGAGGAAAATGTAAAGGAATCTGAAAGAAGCAGACACAAAAACGAGGATAGCTCGCCGTGCAGCATAGTTGCGGTGTAAAATTATTAAGCATACGATATTTTTACTATCTTGCAAAACAGGTGCGTTCCGTACGATAGAAAAATCATTGGCCTATCCCACCCAATCTGGCTTCATCCCCGGACAGATAAACAACTGATCCAATTTTCACCTCAAAGACGACGAAAAACTTTCAAAACCCAAACTAATCTTTATACACCTTGCACCTTAATTCAGACTAGAATTACAGAAACCCATGGGGCAATTCGGCATTCTCAATAAGCTGATACCATGGTAGATTGATCATGATACTCAGTCTTATTATGGTTGTCACTTTCGGTGACAAATGGCTAAGTGAGCCAAAATACTAACTGAAATTTTTCTCCTCGCTGAATTGACTGTCAACAATATGGAAAGTGACAATGACATTTCTCACTATGGTGAGGTGACAACCACAATAAGGCTGAAGAGCATTTTTGTCTCACTTCGCCATTTGTCACCATAATAAGGCTGGATATGTTTCAAGACAAAGAAATATATCTGGAGCACTGCCCAGGCCAATCAACATCTACAATGGACTCTTACAAAGTGATGGTCTGACCTGCGCCCTCTTCGACACGGCATGCATTGGAGCAAGTGATCCAAGATTCGAGTTAACTGCTTTTTAACTGGGGTGATAACTACTACTGGCGATCTGTTAATGCCCTTATGACACTCGCTTTTTTTCGGCTGATAAATCTGAGAGGAGATGTTAGCATAGGAAATTTAAAGTGGAGTGAGTGACCAACAAATTTGACAAAATTGGAATGGAAAAATGGAATTGCCATATGCATTCTAGCAGTTCAGCTGGAAAATATGAAGAAAAATTTCAATATTTTGATTTTTCTACTGCTATTTTGATTTTATTTCTGCTAACAGAACACAATTGAGATAGAACTGTCAAAACTTATTTCAAAAAATATAAAAAGCAATGTTATCTTTTTTTCGCAAAATATTTCTATTTTTTTCCCACAATTAGTTTTTCATAAGTGTCATAGGGCATAACTGGGATGTTTGACTGTAATTCTAGGCAACTTTGAAAGATTGCCAAAAATTCTGCCTGGAAAACGCTGACGAAGTTAGGCAGGTTGTAGTAATTTTACATATTATGCGATGGGGAAGAACTTCAGCCACAACACCTAATTGAATCCGTCTGTGAACAGGAAAACGTCATGGTCCTTGTCGGGTTGGAAATTTTCCCATTCCTTTCTGGTAGGGATCCGGATATTGAGGTCTCTGTAAGTCCTACTACCCTTTCGTGTAGTAGAGAGTGCAGTATATTGCTATGCCCGTAGGTGTTCTCGACCCAGCAACTCGCTTCACGCAGCTATAGGGCCGTGCAGGCGGTCTGCTGCCTAATGTATAAATCAGGTTGCAGCAGGTTCAGAACTACGTTCACCGCTTCCGTCAGGGTTATACACATGGTGCCCGTTATTCCGAGGCAAGCCGTTCTTTGGACTTAACCCAGTCTGGATCTGTTATATTCTTTGGTAAGAGCGGGCCACAATAGGGCGGAGCCATATGTCAGCACTGGTTTAATCATTGCCTTGCATAGCCAACGCACCAAGGGCAGTTTCAAACCCCATCTCTTGCCGAAAGTCTGCTTACAAGCATAGAATGCTATACTGACCTTCCTTGCCTTAAATATTCACCCTACAATTCAGCTTTGGGTCCAAAATAAGACCGAAGTAATTAGCTGACAGGAATAGAAATTGAAGGTGGACTTAAAGTGGGTATTTTAGTCCTGTTGGTGCAAAGCATAATTTCTGCCTTTTCCGGGTTGGCGGATAGCCTGCAGCAGTTGGACCATAAACTAACCTTTTCAAGAACCATCTCTCTAGTCTCACTGGTACTTATATCACCATGTCATCAGCACAGGCAACTGCCTTTATTATATAGTTCTCTAGTGTCATTATGATCTTTCCATCGCCATGAGCCATACCAGAGGCGAGAGGACTCCACCCTGAGGTGCACTTCGACTTTATCGCTCTACTAAAACAAAAAATCGGTATTCTGTACAACACCTGTTTTTCTGATTCTACTTTAATTTATTGTCCTCTTAAAAATATAACCCTTAATTATACAAAGCTATAATAAAATCCTTAAATTTTATTAAGGAAAAAACCTTCATTAATAAAACTTAATTAAATCTCTACACCTTGTTGCATTGTCAATTAACGAAAAATTTAAGTAATTCCTTCGATAATTTATGTTGTTAAACCATACATTCTCCCCTCCACTACCGAAAAGAAAATCGCCCAAGAAGAAGAGAAACAACATTAATGAATTATAACCCAAATAACTCAGGGTTTCACTCTACTCCCCCAAAAATAAAAACAAGAAGCACCAAAAAAAAAACCGCATGAAAACTAGAAAAAGTCGCGAATAACTGAAAATAAATTGACTGCAAAATGGTGCCAGTACGTCAGTATTGAGAAGCGTTTTCTGCCAATTTCCTTGATGGTTTTATGCAAATTTAAACAATAAAATCGAGTTTTATGTAAGGTGAGACACAGGCCATCATCACCTCCACTCCCTGCCAATTTAATATTATCGCATGAAACATTGAAAATCCATGAGAGAGTGTAGCGGGGAAATTTTTTTTGCGAAATTTCTTTGGCTTTCTTTTTGTTGTTGTTGTTGTTATTTTGTTGAAAATCGCCCAATGTTTTTCCTTTTAATTAAAACAAATTACGTGTTGACACTCTGCTACTATAGGTGCTATTTTAAGGGGGATGAAATCTGTAGTCTTCAAGCGTTCTTAAGGGTGTTTTATTTTATTTTATTTTTGTGTGGGGGTGTGATTCTTGTTGTTTTTTTTTTCTGTTTCAGCAAAGTGCCACCGAATTGTGACAGCAATAAAAACGAAGAAAGTCAACATCGATCCCAGAGACCTATTTTACGTAATGATTTGTACAAACACCCTACACATCCGGCCATTATTGCTTTTGAGAAGAAGAGAAAATGTGGGCCGATGTATATTAATAGATGTCCCAACTCCCAACTAAAGCATTAGTACCGAATACGAATGTTGAATGTATCGCAATCGCCAAATGCCAACCTATAGATGCGCTATGGACGGGCGTCTTCACCTCCGCATCTTGGCCACTCAATTTTCACTACAAGTGCACCCAACTCTCGTATATAGTGTGTCCACATGGACCATACTATACACCCAGAGGCATTTCGACTATTTAAAGAACTTCAAAGATTTAGGACTTTTAAATATATCAAAAATGGTATTCGTGCATTCGCGGTGCTCGCTCTCATCAGGCTTACGCAATGCAGCACCACCACCGGGGATGCCTGATTAGATGAGATCATCGGATGAAGAAGAAGGCTCCAACAACGATTGCGAACGGACGGCGGCCGAAGGAAGCGCACAGTGGAAATCAACAGCTCCAACATCGATTGAGGTGGAGCATGTTGTGATTTGGGGGTTTTTGCTGGTGGTGGAAAAGTAATTGATGCCCGCTATAAACGATTCAATTAAATGCGGCGAGTAAATACTGAGATTGAGGGATTCCGCTTTTTCGCATCTTGATTTTCTGCAATTTATCTGATTTAATAGATATTTAATAGGTAAGCAAAACTGTGTCGTTTACAAATAAATGAAAATTTATGATATCTGGCTTTTTTATAGATATGAACACTGAAGCAGGAAAGGATACAACAGCTCCAATCTAGCATATCATAAAAATTTGCAGTAAACTTTATTCCTTTTTTTATCAGTTTATTCAGAAGCGAATTTTGTTTACTTAAAGTCATGAACTTCGACCAGGATCTGAACATCTCGAATCAAGGATTTCTATAATCCGAGATAGAGTTTTAACATACCTAAATATCAACCGGTGTACAATATGAGAATTATTAGTTGTGGTAAAGCTTTTCGAATATTTTCAAAAATCTGTTTGCTTCAAAGTTGTTGAAACCTCCATATTCATTTCTAACTTGTTAAATCCTCCACCACTTCCCTACATCAATGTAAAGCTCAAGCTCAAGCTAAATGGTTCTGGGAAAAAGTTCGTTACGTCAATTGCAAATATATCACGTACCACTGATCGCAGCGATACCACTAAATGATCGTTTGTAATGGAAGAAACTACGCGCAGGCTTGTGCTGCGTACGGACCTTTATCAAAATCTACCGCGCAGGAATGGAAAAAGTCCAGCAGGTTAAGCATGTCGGCAGTGTCAAAATAAGTATGGATCTAGGCATTGACCGTAAAACTGTTTTAAACTATTTACACAAACCCGGATACAAAAAGAAGCTCCACGTAGCGCAAAAAATATGATATACCCAATTAACATCTGCGATGTGCTGCTGAAACCCCATTGAAATCGGCCCATTTCTGAAATGTCTCATAACCGACAACGAATAGTGACCCGTTACAAGCGTTAACAAAGCCAGGATTGACGTTTAAAATGGTGATGCTATGTATGCGATGGGACTGGAAAGGAATCTCCCACTATGAGGTACTTCCAGTTGGTCGGGCGATTTATCCTCAACTTTATCATGGACAACTAGAGAGATTACGCCAACCAATTCAACGAAAATGGCCTGAATTGAATAATGGGAAAGGTCTTCCCTCACAACAACACCTGACCACAGGTTTGATGACCCGTCAAAATTTGGGAGAATTTTGTTGTGAAGTTTTGATGCATCAGCCGTAAAGTACATAGACTCTCTGATCTCTGCAGAACTCCTTCAAAGGAAGTCAGTTGTCTTCAAAAGAAGCTTGTGAAAAATGCTTGATGCGTTTTTTCAACCAGAAACGACAGTACGTCTTTACCGATGGAATCATGACTCTGCACGCGGAGAGGGTTCGGGTGGGAAGGAAGTGCGTCTCGATTTGAATGCGATTCACGACTTATTTCCTCGGTCACGTGCCCGTTTTTTCTCAATACTGTTTCATTTCAGTGTGCCATCCTCATTTTTGTTCCTACCGGCAAAGCGTATCTGTCAAAATTTTTAGTAAGCAATTTTCTTCAATATAAATAATATTTCGATTAAATAATAAAAATTTCAGACATTGAAGTTATTCGTTCATAATTTAAGAAATCTAACGCACCTAGATATTTCGGGAACGAATTTAGCTGGAACTGGAGTTCTCAGAAAGAAGCTAGAAGCTCTTGCAAAATATATGATATGTACCTGCCATTCAAGTTTTGTATTTATAAATTTAGTGTGTGATTACATTTATTTTTTGGTTAAGATTGCTATCTTTATTCATTTTTGCATATAAAAAATTTACGCGAAATGACTCAGAAGTACAGAAAAATATCCAAAGTGACAGAATATTTATTTTCCATTTGTTCCTCTAACGACTGGACGCAGCATGAACCATACAAGCACGATGTCGCAATGGAGACCTGCAGGGCGAACGACAAAGCGAACTGTCTAAACAGGCACTAAGTAATTCAGTATTTAGTAGAGTAGAGGATCACAAAATGGTGATCGGAATGTAATACTGCGTATCATTGCTCGTAGTGCAAATACAGGCAGCTGGCAGACCACGACCGTGCAGCTCGTCAAAACTTTCAAGAAAACTGAAAAATGAAGTTTGTTGATTTTGACTTTTTGCATATTTAAAAATATTTTTAAATTTTCATGACTAACAATATTTATAGTCCGGGGAAATTAACAAAAAAAAACGCACGAAAGGAGACACAATTCGGAAATGGCTGAAAATTGGTCCACCGCTTCCTTGGGACTTTGTAAGAAAATAATTTCGGAATCACAAAAAAAAACATGGCCGCCGGAAATATAGCGGTTTTCCGGTGTTTTCCCTATGTCGGTTTCTATAGGTCGTACAACCCCCAAAAAGGCCCTAAATGTTGACAATGAAATTCTCTACAACTTTAGTTCTTACAGAGATGTTGACCCGATTAACCCTTTCAAAGTTATTCAAGGTCAAAGTTATCAAAAATCACTTTTTGGCCAAAACATCACTCAAAAACTGGTTTTTTCGAAATTTTTTTTTATCAGTCAATACGAAACGTTATTGCCTACAAAAAGCCCTCCTATCATTTTTTCGAAAACTTAACCCTTTCAAAGTTATTTAAGGTCAAAGTTATTAAAAATCACTTTTTGGCCAAAACATCACTCAAAAACTAGTTTTTTCGAAAAAAATTTTTGATCAGTCAATACGAAACTATATTGCCTACAAAAAGCCCTCCTGTCATTTTTTCGAATTGACTGATCAAAAATTTTTTTCGAAAAAAACAGTTTTTGAATGATGTTTTAACCAAAAAGTGATTTTTCGAAAACTTAACCCTTTCAAAGTTATTCAAGGTCAAAGTTTCCAAAAGTCACTTTTTGGCCAAAACATCACTCAAAAACTGGGTTTTTCGAAAAAAATGTTTGATCATCGCTATATTTCCGGCGGCCATGTTTTTTTTGTGATTCCGAAATAGTTTTCTTAAAAAGTCCCAAGGAAGCTGTGGACCAATTTTCAGCCATTATCTGAATCCATAAAGTTCATTGGGGGTTTTGGGAAAATTTTACCGTACCCAGAAAACATCAACTTAAGTATGGTTGTAACAAAAGTGAACATAGACATTCTTAAAACCGACCTAATAATATTGTGATGTTTTAAACCACTTTTTGCGCATTTCTCAAATATTTTTTCTTTAAACATTATTACTAATTCATTAATATTTTTTTGATGTCTGGCATTCAATAGTTTGATTGGATTAATGGGAATGCTAATCTAATTGACATTAAAGATTTTACATTTTGATATTCAAAGTTCTTACGTGCGTTGATCGTGTGTTGGACATGTTGTTTGGATATTTTTCGTATTAAGTTCAGGATGTATAAAATCTGGTATAGCTGCTGCAAAATGGATGAGAGCAGCACCGTTACCGATTTATTTACTTAATATACTAATAGAGTATAGTATAGCATATTTCTTTGCATGTTGTTAAGAGATGTGGGGAACACTACCGTTAAAACTGCACTACACATTTCAAACTTTGCACTAGTTTGCATGTAGTTTAAACCCTCCCCCGTTGATCTTCTGTTCATGATTTTTGAGAAACCGCATTATTTATGAACTGACCTAATACTACTAGCCCTTCCAAAGGGATTTCGTAAGATTACAGTCCCTGGCCAATGAGCATCTCAACCCGTGTCTTCATCAAGATCTTAGAAGATTCAGAAGTAAAGCTATTAACGTCGATAATGCGGGGCAGAGTAAGGGAAGCTAGATTTATTGTAGGCATCCAGCCAAGGACTGTAGTCCCATTTAAGATCAGCACAAATCCTTTCTTAATTGCACGCTGAGGATGTTAAGGGATGAGTCAGCCAATACTTCGTTTTGGAAACATTAAATTCGACATAATTATTGCGGCTTCAATCAAGAATGAGTTCAATGCACTGTAAAAGGTGTAACACACTGAAATGTGTTTGTTAACACACGAAATGTGTAGTTTAACGCACCAAAGTGTGTTATTTCAACACACCTAATTGTGTTGTCAAGAAAAAGTGTGTTGTTTTAACACAGTTTATCTTGAAATTGACACGCTCTTCCGTGTTAAAATTATAACACACTTTTACTGTGTTAAAAATAAGTCGTGAATTATGACCTGAAATCTAAACAGCAAACTTACGTGTGTTGAAACAACTCACTTAACATTTATTAACACAGTTTTGGAGTAACAACACACTTTTGAGCTATGAAAATACAACACACTTTTTGGTATGTAGAATAATTTTAGTAGAGAGAAATTAAACAAAAAAAGCAAAGTTATGATGTAGTTGGAAAGTTGGATTTTTTCTTTACATATGTTAAGGTAAAACGAAAAAAAAAATTTCTGCAAAATCAGACCCGTGCTGCACGAGAAAATTGCATAAATGTGGATTTTTGATGCATTTCGAGTGCGTTGCTACACTATTTTTTTAATTTCTACAGTTCTGTTGGTCGTAGAAAAATAAAAAGAATCGAAAAATACTCGTGAATGAACAGACTATCGCACTGATTTGATATAAATACTTTAAAAATGAATCCTAACCTCAAAAAACCAAAATGTATGAAATGTTGTTTTTTTTACTAAAAATGCAATAAATAACGGGAAAATAGTCGGATTTTCTTAAAAATTAGAGAAAATGTGTATTTTTATGCTTGATGGTTAAAATTTCAAGAAAAAAATTTGATTTTTACGGCAACAATTGGCACTTCTCGAAAAACATTAAAATTGCCGTAAATTTTATGCCAAATCATCGTAGGGAACAAATTTTTTTTTTAAATTGTAGGTTTAGGCGATAGTCTGTTCATTCACGAGTATTTTTCAATTTTTTTAATTTTTCTACTACGGAGAAATTAAAAAAATAGTGTAGTAGCAACGTATTCAAAATGCATCAAAAATCCACATTTTTGCAATTTAGGATTGATGCAGTGAGGCAGAGCTGCTCTCATCAAAGCTGTGCACAGGAATTAAATATCTTTAAGAAAGATTTAAATTTTTTTCCGTGCAAAATTCAATTGACCCAACAGCTACAAGAAAATGACTACAATATGGCCAGCAAGAATGGTTATCGTCCTGGAACATTAAATGCACCCTGTACATCCGCGGCTGTTATTCTAGCGATCGCGAGCTCGATTTCCATCCAGAGCCAATATCTGCGCCTATGTTTTTTTCCGCATCTAAACTTCACTTCCCAGCCGGAAAAATTCGGAGCGCTGCAAAATTTGAGCGCTGTCAATATGCTCCTTCTTCTTAAACGGCTCCACAACCGACACCTGGGGTGGTAGCATGTAAGTTTTTTCAATCGACCTCTTCATACAAAAATTCTGAATTTTTGTACAAAGAGGTCGATTGAAACAACTTACATGCTACCACCCCAGGTCCTGGCCTCTCGCATCTGTCCTCCCCACCGGTCCCGAGTCTTCACAACATTCTATGTCGCGATAGCGATCGTAAATCTCGTCGTTGTAGTCTCCAGAATCGTCCTTCCTCGCATAAGGGACCAACAATTCTCCGAAGGATTTTCCTCTAGAACGCGGCTAAGAGATTAGAATGATTTTTACTAAACACCCACATCTTGGATGCATATGTGAGTACCGGTAAGACCATCGTCTTATATAGTTGAAATTTAGATGTTATAGTTATAGTTAGATGCAGTTCTCCCAGTTCTCGTTGGATTACGAAAGTCAAGCAGCATTGGGCGTTGTTAGTACTTAGTTGGGAGTCTGGTTTGGTAAAACGACACTCCCGTTTGAAAAGGGCATTTACAAAAGGTGAACAAAAATAAACCCTTTTCGACACCAAATCTTATTCACATATCCACAAGCCGCCATGAATTCTTTATTAAAAAGTTTTTTCTACTGCTTCTAAAACACATTTTAAAGGAGCATTATAAGGAATGCTCCCGTCTGCGGAGATGCAATGTTTACTCTATCTGTTTTTTTACTAGCCTTTTTTGGGATCTATGTCTCCTGATTATATGCTGTCGACAATATAAAGGTGGTGGTCTCCCTCTAAGCCTAGTTCTTCCATACAAAAAAAGCTTAAACATGCTTCTCTAAGCTAAACATTCTATCGAGACATTTTTTTTAATCTGTTCCAGAAAATCTTCAATCTGTTTAAAAAAAATGCTACCTCCATTCTGGCCATTTCATCGATTTAGAAATATTTCAAAAGTGTTTGGTTCTTCAATCAGCGCGTAAACAGCATGAATACATCTTAGCTAACTAAATATTGTTAATGTTTGTTTTATTAAAGTGAATCGTAAAGATTCTTCTTCGACTTGGAACACATTTTTGCGCAAACACTCTGAATGAAAATTAAATGAAATTTTTTTGCTATTTTTGCAAAAGTAAAATTCTGTTCTTGCGCGCAAAGAAATACCGTAAAAACTATCTCCTAATTCAAAAATAGCCAAACACGTCAGCCAATCTCTGAATTTTTCCTAAATATATAGAAAAAATCTGCATAAATATATTACATTCCATGGGATATAAATTATTTAATCTGACACTTTTCTCTGCTCATGGAATATCGTTTCTATCTGAAATTGCGGTTGCCAACTTCTCAGATTGTATCTAATATTTTTCTTCGCTGGTCATCATCATCATCATCATCGTCGCCCCTCCCCAAGTTCATTGCTCCGGTCAATATCAATCATACGCGAAAAATGTTTATAAACAAAAATATTTGTCAGTTTCGTCGAATGATTTATTAATCACCAAAGTATTTCGTAGTAGGATAGAATGAACTCCAAAATTTTTGGAAGAAACAATCTTTTTTTTCTCGATGAAATTCTTGAAGATAGACAGACGAGCCCCAAACCAGCAGTGCCATCATCAGAGATGCACAGATGATTGTCCTCAGTCCCCCGACTCAGTAATAAGAGAAAATATGCTTTTCCAGAGATATTCGCACATCGTTTTTATTTTTCTTTATTTTTTTTTTTTATTTTTTTTTTAAGAGGCCGTGTTGTTGTGACTGGCTCGGAAAATGAGTAGAGGTGAGGCACATCCGTGCGTCGACCTAATTTCGTTTTAAGATATGTTCACCGACGCGTCCGTCACATTTATACAAGAACGACATGAAGTTCTGCGTCAACGCATCTTGTAATGCTGGGAATATTGTAGGAGGAGGATGATTCCATTAATCATCAGCCAAAGATGTGCTCGGTTCATCATCATCATTACACACATTCGCACATGCAGCTGGAAAATTTTAATTGCCTCTAAAATTGGATTGAAGACGAAAATTAAAAAAAAAAAGAAATTATTTTTCTGTTCGCTATGATATAAGAATACGATAATTTCGCTCCTGCATGGACAGGCCCCGTATATGATGCATGTGCATGCGTCTCGGTGTGTGCTGCTGCTGGGGCGCTTAAAAATTTCCGTGATTCTATATGGCAAAGAAAAATTCAGAAACGTGCTTCTGATTTATCCATCAACGGATGCCGGTGTTTTATATATATATATAAATGCATATAATTCCGACATATTTCCGACATTCCATCCAATGTTACAACTGACTGCATTTCGAGCGATTCACAATAAAATATCGCCCATTTCTCATAGCGATATTTGGGTTAGAGACTCGTCGCGATTTTACCGAATGCATTTCAAACTAAACCAGCGAAAAAATAAATAAATAAATAAACTTAAATCCACTGCACTACTCTAAAGCATCGTCCCCGGGTTAACTGCTTGGTTTTCGGTGTGACTCATAATAATAATTTAAATATTTTTTGGCACTTTATTCACTTTATAAATTAGGAGAATATTCACCAACAGACGCATGTGTGTCCAACTCTCCAACAGACCGCGGCGACAGTGGGTGAATTGGCCAAAATGCATTACAATTTGCAATATTTTCCTGCTGCACATTTCTCGCGCAAGAGTCCCCTCCCCCTTGTCCGGCGACACCACGACACAACGCTGCTCCTTACATTACCCTCGATCCAACAACCCACCCCCATGCTGCTAGTAGTTCGCGCCGGGTCCACTTTGGTTCATAATCATAAAATCCATATATGCGTCAAGGGGGATTTGACTTTAAATATGCTCTAGACAACAGTTAATTTTTATTGGCTACTTAAATTTGGCATATTTTCAAGAAACTTCATCAGAAACTAATTTGCGAACTCTCGATTTGGGGCTGCTACTTGGTGCAAGTGCAATGCAATTCCATGCATTGCTGATATCTCTTCCTATAATTTTCCACAGTGCACCAACTCTTATGCGGTTCGTTGGCGGATAGTTGTGGAAAAGTTTTTGGTCGTTTTTTTTTTCGTTAATTTTATTTTTGGGATAAATATTTGGACAAAATGAACATAATTTTTCCCAAAAAGTTACAATTTTTAATCGTTTTGAAAACATTGTAGTACATGTGTCTCTATATACATGAAAGCAGGAAGTTCTGGAATGGGTAGAATTGGAAATAGTACGAGTAAATCTGATTTTTGCGGAAATATACATTTCCAATACAAATGCGCACATAAAATCGTACTTAAAAGAAACTTCCATCATAAAAAAGTAATGGTTGTAAAATAAAAATTGTACTATAAAAAATCATCATCAGTACTACAAAAGACATCAATCCTTAAAGGCATTTTCTTTCAACAAATCAATTATCTTAAATAAATTTCTGCCTCCACGACTATGTTTTTCCTGCAACATAACAATAGCCCGAAACGCACACTACGGTCAACGAATTCGTTTACAAGTAAAATGACACTATTGTGGAACAATCTTCCACAGTCAGTATTCCCAAACTTATACAACATCCAAAAGTTCGAGTGCAAGGTTCATGGTCTTCTTTTCATGCACCCCCTCACACTATCCTATATCCTTTTTCTATCCTTCGAGCTAAGCTTACTAATAAACATTCCACGATACATAGCACACTGGTAATATAAAGGATAATGTTCTTATCAATACCAGTACTGTGGATCCGAGACTTTGGTACTCAGGAAAAAGTACTCTGATCTCTGAGCCGTGTCCAAGAGAACCATTTCCTGCTCTGACCCTCCACACGTAACTGCCTTGCTACATTGACACAGGCTCGATTGCGGTGCGGGCAAAGACAGGTAGAGTTATGTGTATTCAAACGAGAGCTAACAGATTGTTGCCTGAACGCCGCCGCCCACACAACGCGAAAATTGCTTTTAACTTTTCAGCGTTGTCGCGTCCGAATGGCAAAAAATTGTTTGTGATTTTTGTCGTGTGTTGGTATTGGTTGCTATAGTAAATTTGTTGGATGTCATAGTTTATGCAAATCTGTACTTTCTTGAATCGCATACAGTTTTCTTCAATTTATTTCTTACGAGTAAGATCAACACGGCGTTACTCGTGATAAACCTATAGGTCTTTCTGGTAAAATAAACAAATGAAATATCCTTAAAAAGGTAACTACTCACCAAAAATAAATAGCAACTATTAGGCACATTTTACCACATTTTCGCTGGACCTTATCATCTTTCCAAAAAACTTTGCTGATCAATTCTGAGCCGATTGCTTAGAAAGCCTCGGCCATACGTTAACAAATATGGTAAATAAGGCTCCTCCGGAACACAAATGGAAAAATTCGTCCGCCATATTGGCCCCGCAATTTTGGATTTATAAGTTTTGTTCATAAATTCGTTATTTGCTACCTTAAAAACCCGCAGATACCGATTTTCATTGGAATCGGAATACAATTGGAAAATTAAACCATATTTGCGAGGTCATTTTGAATTTCATGGGAGACCTCCACGGACCTTCATGCTAAATTTCGAAACTTGGGCAATTCGGTTATATGGGAATTTTATCGGAATCGAAACACAATTAACAAAATTCGGTCGCCATATTGGCGCCGCCATTTTGAATTTATAACTTTTCACCACAAATTCGTTATTAGCGACCTTAAAAACCCCCAGATACCGATTTTCATGGAAATCGAAGCACAATAGAAAAATTCGTATTTGGGTGGCCATTTTGAATTTCGGTCATATTTCGGCGGCCATTTTGAATTTAGAAAATCGGGCTTCTAGGTGCATCATGGGAGACCCCGACGCACCTTCATGCAAAATTTCGAAGCTCCGTGCGCCCGCACACGCATACACGCATACCGGTATACACGCATACATACAGAAACTTTCTTTTATTAATATAGATTACGTACACTTGCAACTTAGATTTTTAGCTTGTGTTTAAATCTAAACGCAACGCTAGCACAGCAACTATGTGCCACTAAAAACTCGCGACATAGCGCGAATACAATGTCCGCACCGCAAGCGCGCGTGTATCTGTTTCCAGCTTATTTAATTGTTTCTACTAATGGCGTTTTTTTATGTGATAAACTAAACTTATTAATCCCCTTTGAATTATCAGTCCGTCATGTGGTTAGATCATGGTGCAAGCTTAATAGTAAGCTTAGTTTGAAGGATTGAGTTTATGACTTCTTTGTGCCTTAGGTTGGAGTAAATGACGGTAATCGTCAATTCCACTTTCCTCCATACATTCTCCGCCTTATTATGTGTCGCAAGATATTACCCACAAAAAGCACGACCTGACAGCGCTTCAAACTGAAGCCTGTGCTTGTATATGGGGTATTGAAAGTAATGTTGAGCCGGACTTACACGAGGCAGTACATTTGTCCCTTACACGATGTAAATTGTACTGAGGCCTAAATTTTTTTTAATGTCCCGGTTCAAAAATAATGTCCTACTGGTATATGAGCGTGTATCGAGATAAATGAAGCGAGGTATGATTGTAAATTACTTAGTGGAGAGACATTTGTTCCTTCTTTTGCGGCAGTAAAATATCCAATTTGAACTGCGGCAAGGTGAGATTGTAAACACGAACTGGATGGAAAGACATTTCGTACATTTTTGGAGAGAGTGAGGTTTTGTCCTGAAGAGATAATTCTTACATTTTTCGAGAGAGTGAAGAGACAATTCTTACATTTTTTGAGGGAGTGAAATTTTGAGCTGAAGACGCATTTCTTACTTCTAGCAGAATTTCCAACTTGAAATTAGGCGAGGTGGGATTGCAAAATATATATAAACTAGAATATTACTATGGGTATATGGCCACGGACAACTAATTAGAAATAGTTTCATAAAAATTGCATTTATACAGTTTTTATGTAGGAATCAAATTAAAGAATTCCCACCACCTCCTAATTTTTTTTAAATATATAATGATAGAAGGAAATCAATAACAATATCAAATGAATGCCTAACATGATTGCATTAAAAATGTATAAATGCCATTTTTATGAAACTGTTTCCAATTAGTTGTCCGTGGCTGTACATTGTGGAGGCATAGATTCCTTACTTACTCTAAGGCAGTTTAATGCATATTAGAATTAAACTCGTAAAAAAGCCCTGCATTGGTATTTATTTTCTTTCTTTTTTTAATTTGCTCGTCTTTGTCATTTTGCCATTACAATAGCACCTCGCCTAATTTGAAGCATGACATTGTACTGGCTCAAAAGAAAAAAGAGGCACCTCTTACAAACTCATTTTATAATCGTGTCCTACCCAACACTAATTGAAAGGCAACAGCTACTTTTACACTTGGCCACTCATTTCGTGCGGAAGTCCGAATCTTCATGATTGAAGTGATGGACACATGTCCTATATCCTCCATTGACACTCAGAAATTGCGTGACGTTGTAACTCACTTCCTTGCACTCCCACGCAACCCGCTTTCCCATATTCTATATTAGTCTATAGGTTCGCAAAACCTTAATAGGCTCATATCATCGCCTTTTATGGATTATCACACAGCTACATATTTTAGCGACGATTGAGGTTGCATGATTTCCAGCAACTCTGTTACTTATGGACGGCTCCTTCTGTTTAATGCTGATTAGAACCACCTCTATTTTGTTTTTTGCGAGTGTTCTCTTGCAACTGAAGAGAAGCATACCCGAAAAGCCCTTTCCCTGACTTCGTTCGACAGCTGTACCTGCATTGGATGCATAGTTTCTAGTTGATAGTCAATCGAGTACATTTGACGTTTTAACGAGAAAACAGAAGAAATATAAATTAGTCTAAAAGTGTACGATATTCCTAAATTTTCATCGACCATCAATTAACCGAAAAAAGAAGACAACAATGACTGGATGAATACATCTTCAATGAAATGGGAAACATCCTAAAACGACCAAACCAACCACCCTAATCTCAAAACAAGGCGCCCAGTCAACGAACCCTAATCAATTTCCAATAAATCCAAAACCACACAAAAGCCATTCTCAATTCTAAATTTGTACAATTAAAGTAAAAAATGCGACAAAAAATTCCGCTGCAACTATCAACGTGTCGCATCTTGGGCCGCATCCTCCATTGTGTGGCGTTAAGCCATCAGCCCCTGGCCAAATAATGCGGTATTGACATTAGGACGTCAGAGCATTGCTGGAATGGAATCAAGATCTCTATAGATGCACAAAGGCGCAGTACGGTCGAGCGATGGCGCAGCCAGCTTTCAGCGCATCACGCATTGTCATTTGCGAAATTACGAACGCACTCGCGACTTGGATGCGCTCAACTAATTTGAAATTGAGATTTCGTTATGGATGAAGTGCAGTTCTGATGTGCGGAATTCTTTTGTGCATTCTTAATTCGATGGAATTTCACCCCTTTCTTGTCGTCATCGCAATGGAAATTGATTATATGGAGACATTATATATATTGAGCGCGCGGAGGGAGGAAAAAATAATGCAAATTACGTGACTGTCTGGGGTTTGGTGCATTATGGATATATTGAAGATAACTCATTGGACGTTGAACCTTTTTTAATTAGCTGAAATGTTTATATCGTCAAAAACTAACAAATTAATGCAAGACAAAAATATCAAGACAACAAGGTCTAGTTGAGAAATAATGGTACAATCTTACCCTTTTAGGAATTGCTAGATGCAAAATTTGGTAACAAAAATCACTTACCTAAAAAAGAGAAGAGAAATATATTAAAAAAATGTGAAAAAAATCTTTTAATTTATTATTAAAAAAGAGTATTAAAAAAAGGTTAATTTTTAAAGGAAATACTATATTACCAAATTCTAGGATTTAATATAACGCTGTTTGAGCTTATTGTCGATAACTCACTATAGAACCAATAACTGCCAAAATAACCAAGAAAAAAAGTTATGGAGGCGTTATTGTTCAAAAAGTGCATATAGGCTTTTGATAGGTGACTTCGAATTATAGGGCCCAAACATAATAAAATTGACAATGACCCCTACAATACAGTAGATAGGTTCGAGAATATGGCTTTGTGTAAAACCGTCCAATATAAGAACTAGTGCAAGCACAAAAAGAGTTAGGTCCTGGAAATTTCTTTAAAGCAAATATTTTTTAAATTCATACAAGAAACTATATTTTTTTACACAAATACGTCTAAATATAACAAAAAATAATCTAGATATTTACTGCTGTTTTCCTTAGAATCGCCATTTCGATCAGCAAATCTAGGTTGTATCGATCAGGTTAGCAAGTTTCAAAAATGTGGAAGTCACTTCAATTTCTAACAATCAATGCGGCCAAAACTTAATCAACTTATGGGTCAATTTTGTTCAGCTTTTCAAGGGTCATGTTTTTTGGTTTTTTCAACAATATGGATTTAATTTCGATATAGTACTTAAATTGCTTCCAACTTCTACTACACTAACTTCTTTCCCTTAGATATGTCCGGAATTCTATACTTAAGTAGTAAAATTTCTCGATTCAATAAATGCACCAACGAAGCAATGTTGAATGTTGAAAAGATTATCATGTTAGTAAAAACCCTTAGGGCCATATACACCAACGCAGTTAATCCTTAGTTGGAATTTTATCAGAAATATCAACCAAGATTATCTCAGATAAACTCTCGGTTTGAGGCTAGTCATTTTTCACCTCGTTTGCCGTGTGTAACATTTCAAAATCCAAGGTATATCAAATCCCAAGCAAATCAAGAATATCAAATTTGACAGCACCACCACCACTATTACTATTAATTGCCAACAACTGAAACGGGCCAAACCAAATGATTTTGGGCCAGGTTCGGAAAGCATTGCGAAACCTAAAAATTCTCATACTTTACAGGATTTGATGTTGAAGCATTATAAAAAAAATAGGTAAAAAAACTTTTAAGTTAAATGGTTTTATTTTAAATCATAAGCTGTACCAAAAACTAGAAAATAATTAGAACAGAAACATGGACCTTCTTGAGATTCTGACGTCTGGTAAGAAATCGGGGGCGCATTTGAAATATTTTTTTTTGGTGGACTTGGAAACACATTTTTCTAGGCAGGTCGTTCTTATTTAATTATACAATCGTTATACAGGTTTTTATGCACCCCATGTTTTTATTTTAGTCTGTTAAAAATCCCAGAATATTACTTAATCCGCTGACGCAGCGACACAAAGTGCCCCTTGGCATATGACATGAGAAGACAGCAGTGCTACTATTGCACTATCGCACAGAATCTCAAGAAGGTTCATGTTTGTGTTCTAATTATGATTTAAAAAAAAACCATTTAACTTAAAAGTTTTTTTACCTATTTTTATTGTATTCTTTTTAGTTGTCATTTTTGGATTTTTGTTTTACAAAATTCTGGTTAAGTGATTTGTTATGGATACCATATTGCCAGCGCCATTTTGAATTTCCTAATTTTGACAACAAATTCATTATTTCTGACCTTAAACACCCCCAAATAGCGATTTTTAGTAAAATTAAATCGTAATTGCCCAAATCGTACCGCCACATTGGCGCCGCCATTTTAAATTGCGGAATTTTGACCACCGATTCGTCATTTTTGACATTGGAAACTCCCCGATACCGATTTTCAATGGAATCGGAACACAATTGCAGAATTCGCCCGCCATCTTGATTTTTGTACAAAATTGTCAGATTGCATTGTCACGGGAACTCAATATGTGTGCAAAATTTCATAAGAATCGGTTTAGTAGAAGTAGTTGAAAAAGCTGTCGCAAGATTTGAACCAAACAAACAAACAAATATACGAGGTGAAGCTAAATAAAACCATTAAAAATACCACCGATTGCGGGTGAACGCAATTGTTGTTTCTCGGTTAAAGGTATTCCTCGATAATATTTACGGCCCTTAATGTAGATGGCCGTGTTAAACTAGGTTTTGCATTAATGTAGACGTCCCAGAGATAAGAGAGAAAGAAATTGTGGAATCCGCGAAAAGGATTACATTTGGAAAAGCCCCTGGGCTAGACGGTATATCGAACAGACCTGGGAAGCTGGCAGCCAGTGTGGTGCCTGGTGAGTTCACTGAAGCATTCACAGCATTTTTTTTTTTTTATGTGGAAGACTAGAACTCAGGGAAAGCCCTTTGTACTGTCGACAATCTATTTTCTTCGTATAGAGTGCAATGTCAAACAGCAAGCTCTAGTCGATAGATAGTGAAGGGGAAGAGAGAAGTAGGAAGGAACTGCCACAACCACCTAACCCCAATCATTTCTATCGCGACTCTGGCATCGGGGCAATGAGAAGCAACTCGTTGGAGTGTTATGCCTCCTGAAACGAGTTGAATCCCACCAACCAACCGATGACATGCGCTTGGTGAAGCGGGGCAGTGCTAGCGGAAGGCTATGACAGGGAGAATGAGGAATGTAAGGAGGGAAGAAGAAAGAAGGTGGGAAAGGCGAAGGACCGTGGGGCTCTGCCGGGATTCGAACCCGGGACCTCTGGGATAGTAGCCAGGCGCCTTACTCCCTAGACTACCGAGGCCCCCTGACGAAAGGAGGCATACCTGACGAAAGGAGTGTTCTCTGAGCAATGGCTGCTCCAAAAGCTTGTACTCATCTCGAAGCCGGGTCAGCCCCAGATATGACTCCTAAACACCATTGGCGAGCTTTTCGAGCGGGTGAAGGTTCCTTACTAGGCCCACTCCTATGGACCATAATTTACGATCCTGCGAGAAGTTCACTGATAATCGGAGTATGAAGGTGAAGGCTACTCGACGAAATCGAGATATTCGCTAACAAAGCGATATGGGAGACGTGACTCGAGAAAGCTGGTCTAATGCTAGTTGAGCACAAAGCGGAAGCAGTGCTAATTAGTAAGAGGGAAAAGGTGGAGATCATAGCGGGCAAGTAGGTGACCAGGAGATCCGCTCCAAGCCCGAAATTAGGTATCTGGGAGTGATTGACCGAAGGCTCAACTTCGGGGGGGGCACTTGACGTCATTCGGCCATCAGCTCAGCACTCGCGAGGACGCTGCCTAATATCCCAGGCCAAGCTGACGACTCCTTATCGCGAGTGTGCTTCTTTTTCTTCATCATCATAAATAGCTCCACAGCCTGTTATTGGCCTTGGCTTCCTGCAACATCCTCCTCCAGAACTGTCTGTCCCTGGCTTGGGGTCTCCAATTTCTTATACCTAGGGTTCGTAGATCCTCCTCTACGCTATCTGTATATCTCTTTTTTGGACGTCCTGTGCCTCTGTGTCCGTCTGGTCTCTTGTTCATAATAATTTTTGTTATGCTGTCATCACTGCTACGTTCAACATGTCCTGCCCATCACGTTCAACATGTCCTGTCCATGCTAATTTTTATAGTTTTTATGATGTTCGGATCTTTATACAACTGATACAATTCGTGATTGTATCTTCTCCTCCAAACACCATTTTCATTTACTCCTCCATATATTGTGCGCAGGATTTTTCTTTCAAAGCACCCCAGGAGGTGTTCTTCATTACTTCTTAGTGTCCAGGTTTCGGATCCATACAGTAGTATTGGCCTTATAAGGGTTCTGTATAGTTTAACTTTAGTCCTCCTTGATATGTTCCTTGTTAAGAAGTGTTTACGTAGCCCAAAATAGCATCTATTTCCCAGCGCCAATCTCCTTATGACTTCTGCCGTCGTGTCGTTATCTTTTGAGATTAGCGTCCCTAAGTATATAAATTCTTTTACACTTTCGATGTTATATGTATCAATGGTCATATTCTGGCGATCATTCCGTCTTTTAGAGATGCACATATATTTCGTTTTCTCTTCATTAATTGCTAGTCCGAATTTCTTTGCTGCTCTTTCTAGCAATATGAAGGCTTCTTTCATTGCTATGCTGGATCTGGCTAGTATTACGATGTCGTCAGCGTATGCCAACAGTTGTACCGACTTGTTGAAAATACTGCCCTTTTTCTTACACTCCTTTAATCTCTCGTGGGAAATAGGGCGGAAACAGTTGCCCTCCAGCGTACTCTGTTTTGTGCGACAGCTCTCAGCTCCGTTCAGGATCTCCCAGTTGTCGTATTCAAAAGTCATTGTTGTGTTATACATCCGGTTTCGAGGCATTGTTTGCCGATTCGTAGCAAAAGTGTTTTTGTAGGAGTAGGTTGCTAACCCTCAGTTCAACCGACAGAAAACTCTGCTTTATCGCGCAGAGGATTCGACATAACCGTCTTCCGTTAGCTCCTCCCGAAGAAGTATCCTCGAGGGTACACCGGCGAGAAGGGATTAGGCCTTGCTAACAGAGCTGCTTGGGTTTTGATAAAAGTAACAATGTGCTCTTGAAATCCCCAAGGTTGGTTGAACACAGCGCTGTTGTGGAAACAGCTACCGAGGTGGACCTGGTACCGGAGAATATCCAGGACCAGATGATGAGATCGGAGGATGTGTGGTGGAAGTGACGCTGAAGGCCATCCACGAAAACCATAAGCAATGGTCAAAGAGGCGGAGAAAGGCAAAGTAATTACGGGAGAGATAGCAGCTAGATTGCTGATCCAACTCAGTGTAGCAATGGCGTAAGTTCGTCACGCGGGAAGAATGGAAGATAAGAGAAGGAGGTGGTTTTTTAGGCCGGATTGGAGACCTACGAAACCGAGAGGCAAGAGCTTCTCGATAGAATGATGTCCACCTAGTCCAGTCAAATGGTACATTCGCTGAACATTTTGTGAAAACAGCAATTTTTTTGTTCTGTGTAGGGGGTTGGTTGTGAGTATAAAACCGAGTTTTCGGGATCCGGAGGCGTGACGTTCGGCCGCCATCTTGTTTTGAGTGGTGAAAAATGGTTTTCCTTATTTCTCGGAAACCGTGAGTCCTAATGAATTTTTGTAAAAATATTTTTTTCTTAAGCTCAGAAGTCACTCTCTTTCTTTAAGCCAGTGGTGTTCCTTTTTTATGTGAAAGACTAGAGCTTAGATGAAAATCCCTTTGTACTATCGACGGTTCATTGAGTGAAAGAACTGCCGGTACAGAGAAGTATGAAAAAACTGCCAACACCCGGTTTATCCCTTCGCCTACCATGCAATGCTACCTCAAAAGAAGGCTGACTTTGGGGATTGAACAGAAGATAGCATTCTCGCTTAATATGCTTACAGGCGACGACGGGAGAATGGGCAGAGAATTGCACTAAAGACAACAAAAAAGAAACAATGTTATCGATGTGGGACACGCGAAAAGACGAATACCATGCGACTGTGTATAATGGAACCATTGACTTCTGAGATGGTAGTCAGGCGCCTTGACGACTGGGTTTCCGCGGCCGGAATATGCAGAACAACGCTTTGGCCAAAAGCAATTGAAATTAGAGTTAGGCCAAATTCTTCAGTATATCTTTGCCCTCCGTCTGGACCAATTGTACTGAATTTAGAGCCTTTCTACTGATTTTACCGAGATTATCACCAAAAACACATCAGGAGAGACAAAATGTTTCTTTGTTTAACTTTTACTTGAAGGATTTTAGTACTAAAATGGTACAATTTTTTTTAACCATAAATTAAAATTTATTTTCAAAAATTTCAATAAGCATAACAAAAAAAATGTTTTCATCCTCCTCTTATGACCGCAAAAAAATCATTAAATTTTATTCTTACATATACCAAAAATATCTAATGCAAAAAACCGCCCCAAAAATGCAATTTCAATATGCATTTGAATGCATCAACAACGTTGTTTTATAACAAATCTGTCAGTACAGAATTAAATTAATCACCTTGATTGTTTAAATGACTGTCAAGTCGTGTTTTACAAAATAAAAAGAAAAGCAAAAAAAAAACAGAAAAAAAAACAACCCAAAAAAAATATATCACGAAGAAACTTAAAATCAAAGCCAAAAATGTCGGACGGCAACCGTACATATACGTGTTCACGGGATCTAAAGAATTAGACGACGACAAAAATCTACAAAACTGCATACGTTTCTCATGCTGCCTGCGTATAGTGTAGTGCTGCACACTGCCAATAAAACGAGAAACGCATCAAAACTGTATTCGGTGCCAAGTTATTTCATTGCTCTTTTGAGGCCTATTTGGATAGAAATTTCTTCTATAGGCCGGGGCCAGCCCTAGACACGCAGTAAACAATCTTTCTTCAGTTGACTTTCTATACTATTGGTGCACTGTAAGTGGTGCTGGTGCTGTTGTTGCAGTTGCATCTCTGCCAGTCGGGCCAATATGCATAGTATTTTAGACATTGGGTTAAGTAATTCAAATGTTGTTCGAGTAAACAGAAATAAAATTGAACGACCTAAAACCAACGATGTGTCTAGTGCGTACATATTCTGCATTATTTGAAGTGAATTGAAAAATCTTTAGCCAAGTCTAGAGAGAGAGAGCGGTACGATCGCACGGCACGGTACGAAAATTCACTTTGCCAAAGAAAGTATTAAGAAACAATTTTCACAGAAATTAGAATGTAGCCAAAATGTATCGAATATTCTCTTTATTTTCTTAACAACATTGTAACAAATATAATTTCGAGCTTGAAGTAGTAAAAAAAAGTTTTTCAAAAAAGCTATTTTCAATTTTAAAACGTGACAGAGCCTGACACGTTCTTTGTGGGGAATTCCAATCATGTTTCCTACTTAATTTGTTCCAAAGGTGAGATTAGTCTATTTCTACCGGGTTTATGCACTCCCTTTGAATTTTATCAATGCAAGTTCTATTAATTCAGTTATTTTTAATTAGAATTATTTTAAGACGATAATACGTAACGATTTATTGTGATGCAGCGTGACAAGCGTATTACAATCAGTTCGATTTTTCGAGGGGAGTTGCATGGTGAAATGCAAAATTTATTGGCAACGAGTAAAGAAATATTATAATGCTGTAAGACGTCTGGACATTATTGAACGTTGAAGTAGTAGAATACATAGTATCTCCTCAAGTGATATAGAGAGGTTAAGGCTAAGTACAGATATGAATAACTCTTCAATCAATAGCGTTGCCATCAAAGTTTGCCCTTGGCCTCCTATATTTTTCTTTTCCAGTCCTCTCAATTTCCAGCTGAAGTTCTCCAGTTCGATTATACGAAGACACTTCTTCATACATCGAGCTGAACAACTTCGGCTGGAAATCGAAGGCCATTGAAGGAAAAGAGAATAACTGCAGATATTTTTTTTGCTTCGATACTGCTAATGAAGACCTTCTTAGCTGCTGTTTCTTCTGGCATGCGCTTGATTTGTCCACCCTAGCGATGTCTGTTAAGTTTGATGAGAGTAACTAAATCTATATGGTCGTAGGTTTGATAAAGCTATATCTGGTTCTCCATGTTTCTTTCTAAAAAATTGGGACTGTTATACTTCTTAGAATGTAAGGAGATGAGAATGTCTCCTCCTGGAGGCATCCATCCTCCATTCCCCTAGTAAAAATAAGATTCGCCCTTTCTTAGCCTGAAACAAGCACGCACAGCGTCAAAACGCCCACATGGGACCCAAAAGAGGCACGGTACGGACACTTTCTAGACTAAAAGAAGGAAAATTGGGGTTTTAAAAAAGTGCATTGGACGAAGAAAACGGACAATTATCTTGGTGACAATAGGGTGCCATTAGCATACTCAGTCGACCGGTTCTCATTCGATTACGTAAGTCAAGCAGCGTTGGACGTGGTTAGTACTTAGTTGGGGGACCGCTTGGGAAAACTACACTCGCGTTTGCAATGGTCAATTAGATACGAATACATTCATATCTGTAACAGAGGCGTGCACATCTCTGGCGGGCGCATTTTTAGAGTTTCATAGCCTGTAGCGCATTTGTTCGCTATGCGTGGTATTGCAGGCACGTAATGCTTGTAAAAAATTAACCAACTAAATAATATTTATTCGGACCCATAGGACCTACTGAATTCATCGCTTTTATTATAAGTAAAATGGTAAAAGCTGCCAGGTAAAAATCTTTGTACTCTTTGGTGAACGTCGTATTTTCTGTGATGTGAAGTGAAGCCCATAAAGGCTTTATTTACAGAAAATACGACTTTCAGCATAGGGGCCTTTGTACTGCTTGACACATCAATCATAGAGTGAAAAATGAAAGAAAATTGCCAACATCAAAAGGCGGTTTTATTTCACTGGCTCCCATTCAATCATCAGGCGACAAAACTCTGAGTTCGATGTGCTTAAAAAGAAGCTTTATTGTGCTTAGAACCGATGGCAAGAGAGTGAAAAAAAAACTGCTGTAAAGAAGGAAGACAAGAAGAAATGCTATATAGGGATGGAGTCGAACTATGGATCTCTAGTATGGACGACGCCTTAAATTTCAGGGTAATGAGGTCAATTTATTGGCTCATTATTGGCTGGTCACATCCTGAGATCTTTTATATACATACTGAAAAGCAGCAGTCCTAGTATGGAACCTTGGGAAACACCGCGCATAATTGAATTTTGAGATCGATTCAGCAAGTAATTCCGAATTAAGGTACCTGGCCACCTTATAAAAATATCAATAATCGATTTTTTTGCATTTTCTTAATTCTTATACTTTCAAATAACACCTCCAAAAATTCATTTTTCACAATTCGAATTCTAACAGTGTGTAATCCAGATTGGTGTACATATCTTAAAACCAAAGCAGACAATGTCCCATTCAAACACAAACCAACCCTGAGTGCGGATGTCCAGGAGTACGTCAAACCCGTGTTCGAAAAATTAACAAATGACAACCTACTAAAACGTTATTTGGGAAAAACACTCAGAATAACGAGTGTTTTAATAAGACACTCTGGGCGATAGTCCTAAAACATACGTTTGTAGCGAGTAAAAACTTGAAACGCGTTTTCTCGAAAGTACTTTTATTCAAATCACTTTATTATCTCAAAAACTACTCGGCCGATTTCAATGAATTTAGTCTTGTTTTGTTCGTTGAGAAGTTTTGTATGCCAATTTACCACATTTTTTCAAAAAAAAAAATTAATTATAACATTTTTTTAACAAAAAATACCGAAAAACAGGGGTATTTTTATCGCTTTTTTTCAAACATCCGCCATTTTTTTTGAGATTTTTGGAGATGCCGTTTTTTTTTGGGTTCAGATTTACCAATCCTGAGATAAACTGTCCGCCATGGGACACAATTTTTTTGAGGCCTCCACTTTGGCTCTTCCTGGAGAGTGGTTAAAACATGAGATTAAAAAAAAAATTCAATTAATTTTGTGTTCTATAAGCTTCAAATAAAACTTAAAAAAAAATCATCGTGATATCTAATCTTCTTCTTTAACGGCTCTACAACCGGGATCCGGTCCAGGCCTCTCGCAACTGTTCTCTCCACCGGTCCCGATTCTGAGCCGATGTCATCCAGTTTGGCACCCCTATGCTCTGAGCGTCCTGGTCTACGCCATCCTTCCAGCGGAAGTTGGGTCTCCCTCGCTGTCGCACCCCATAAGTCTTACCGCAGAGAACTTTCCAAGCAGGCTCATCTTCACTCATACGAGCTAGATGTCCTGCCCACCGGAGTCTACCGAGCTTTATTTTCTTCACAACATCTATGTCGCGATAGCGCTCGTAGATCTCATCATTGTAGAGTCTCCGGAATCATCCTGCCTCACATAAGGGGCCAACAATCCTCCGAAGTATTTTCCTTTCGAACACGGCCAAGAGGTTAGTGCTTTTTGCTAAGCACCCACGTTTCGGATGCATATGTGAGGACCGGAAGACCATCGTCTTATATAGTAAAAAATTAAGACGTTATGATTAGATGCTTGGATTTGAAGAGCCTTGACAGACTATAATAGGCTTTGCTGGCTTTTAGCAGTCGTGCGCATATTTCTGGTCCCATGCTATTGTCGGCTTCTACTATTGACCCAAGGTAGGTAAATGATTTTACCACATCAAACTCGTGTTCCTCTACCTTTATTGTGGGATCAATGTTAGGTGTTCTTGCAGACGAGGCTACCATGTACTTTGTTTTGCTTTCGTTGATGTTCGTTGACGTGTTTCCTGCCGCCCGCTCAATCTGGGTGAATATCTAATACAGGGCCTGAAAAAAAAATTCTTGAAAATGTAGTATTTTTTAGCCTCCTAAGGTGGTCAGGTACCTTAAGGAGGCAGCTGAGGACGAAAATCTCATATGGTTTATTAGCTTAGTTTCTAGAAACGTATGGCTAACAACGTCAAATGCCTCCCCAAAGTCAAAAAGCACAAGAAAAGCAATGTTATCGGAATCAAGATCCATTCGAAGATCGATGGTCACTTTCAGCAGCGCAGTTTAACAACACCCGCTTTTGCGGAAACCAGAATGTCCATGCGACAACAGTGACCACATTTCACAGTGCCAATCGCTCTCGATTAACCTGGAAGGTACGAGTATCTGTTGGAGTTCACTGAACTTTTTCTCTGGCATTTGCATCGATTTGGGTTAGTTCTATCAGTCTAGTTTGTTCATATTGCTCTCAGCATGTTTCTAAGGGTAGTTTTGGTGTAAAAAGTTGGTCGGTGTTTGATATTTCTTTCCCAAAGCGTAGTAGTACTTCTGAGATAGGTTCCAATTCCAACTCATTATTTTTTTATGTGAAATTTAAAGTTTAGGCTGCGAGTCATATCGTTCGCACCATGGTGAAGTGTCTGGTATTAAGCCTTCGGAAAGCACATATGAGTTCACAAGGAGTCTAGTCTGATGAGGAGTGAAAAAGGTGACCATAAAGTCCTGGATGTTGTAGGAGTTTGAAAATACTAATTGTGGAAGTTTGTTCCCCAATCACGTTGTTCTATTTATGTAGGAATTCTTAAACTGAAGTGTGTACCAAAATAGGGACTCTAGTCTGTGATAGGAAGCCGAGCGGGCCAATCTGGTGATCTGGGAATATTTTTGAGGTGGAGTCAGGAAATTGTTTATTTCAGTGGAGCAGTCGCCGTGGTAATAACGATAAAACTTAACAGGGTAAAATGATTGAATGGAGGAACAAATGGTGCTAACTTTGCATTAATGTTAATGAGAGAGACACAGGGTATTCCTTCAACTTTTTTTCGGGTTTGCAACATACTCCTGGCATACTCAGTTTCTCGTTCACGGCGAATATATTTCTTAGGTTCACAGGGAGATATCGAGAAGATTCAAAGGGTAAGATTAAGCACGTTTCTGTAGTTCGTGTTGGTTTTTATACCAAATATTTTTATTCAAACTGTTACAAGACGTTTCTCCTTTCCCTTTTAGTCCTCTCTCATAAAAAAACCTGGTTCGACAACAATTAAAAGAATAATCGTTCGTGCCTCGCCAATTACATAAACCTGTCATGAAATAGTCATCAAATGTACACATGTCAACCAGCACCATTTATAAAGATTGGCGTTCAGCCAGACAAAATCTGATCGTCGACGAAAAAAAAATATGCAATTTCGTTAAGTGTCAAATAATTTTTTTTATGTGAAAACTCACTACCAGTCAGTCATGACGTACAAATGATGATGCATTGTCTAAAAACTATTGGGCGACCGTTTGCCCAAAAGACAAGTGGCAGTCCGGGAAAATTAGCAAAAAAAAACGCACGAAAGGAGACAAGATTCCAAAATGGCTAAAAATTGGTCCACAGCTTCCTTGGGACTTTTAAGAAAGCAATTTCGGAATAACAAAAAAAAACATGGCCGCCGAAGATATCACTTTTTGGACAAAAACTCATTCAAAAACTGGCTTTTTCGAAAAAAAAATTTGATCAGTCAATACGAAACGTTATTGCCTACAAAAATCTATCTTGTAATTTTTTCGGAAACCTTGACATTTCCGAATTATTCAAGGTAGTTTTTGGCCGAAAAGTGATTTTTGGAATCTTTTCTAGTCGAAAAGACAATACACAGCACCAGAGCTGGACTGGCCTACCAAGCTACCGGGAGTTTCCCGGTGGGCCGTGCCAATGTTAAATCAAAAATGTCTAAATAATTTTTTTTTTGAAAAAAATAAAATTTGCCCACAAAAAAATAAAAAAATTTCAAGCGTGTCACAATTCCTTTAAAGAACACAAATGTCGCGGTCTCCTACGAAATTGCCAATAAGTTTGTTGAAGACTGTTATTTAATAAGGATTGTGTGGAATTTAATCTAAAAAATTCAAAATGTCAACGAAACGACGAAGAGGTTGCGAGAAACAAAAAATTAAAAAACAAGATCTTTTAAATGCGTAGTATAAAAACTGTACGGACATTATTCATAGGAAATATTCCAAGCTTTCTAATTTTGAAATATACGTAATTTTTGGAGAAAAAAGTAGTGAAAGTTGAAATTGTAGTTAAAAAAAACAAAATTTTGAATTTGACGACTCATAACTCTGGAAGTTGCTAGGGTTGGTTGATAGTACCAAAACTGGTGTTTAAGTAATCCTGAGAGAAGCTAGTTCAAATAACGATAATAGGTTCAAATAACGATAAAGGACTCGTCAGACTCGAAAAGGCAATTCCCCGTCCAAAAAGTGGTGATCTAAGGTTTGAAAAAAATAGTGATGTTGGAAAAGGGTAATGTAATTTTTGCATGGGTTTTAAAGAATGCTCGGATTTTGTTGACAAGTGATGTTTTATGGGGGAGCTATCGGAAGCTGAATCCAGAAAAGTTAATTTCATTTAGAACCGGTTTCATTCCATCGAGTTTATTAGATGGTGCTTGTGGCTCTTGGCCGAAGTCTTCAAAAAAGGGCTCGACCGAATGTTATGAAATTTTTTCCAAACCACGTTTGCGTTAATGTGCTTCGATCGGCATCCCAGCGAAGCCGATATCATTTTTGGTTTGCGCGATATCGTGCGGGGACAAAAATCACGTACGTCGTTTAAACAAAAAAACGGCTCAACCGAATTTTATGAAAATCATTTTAGATCATGCTTTAGTTAATACGCTTCGATCGGCACCTCAACGAAGACGATATCTTTTTTGGTTCGCCCAATATCATGCAGGAAAAAATTACTACGGACGTACGCACAAACACACCTACATACACATACACACATATGTAGTTCTTCGCATAATTATGCTTAAAGAAAAACTTTTGAAAGCAAAAAAGAACTTTACTTGATTGTTAAAACAAAATGTATTGAAATGGGGCGAAATTTTTGAATTTCCCGGTCCTAAATTCATTCTCAGTCCAGCCCTGCACAGCACGCCTTCTAATCACAAAAACAGATTAAACTTTTATACCGATTTCTACCACAAAACAAAAAACAATGAAACCAATTTTAATAGCATTATTTTTTGAAACTAATTTATCAAAAAAATACATCTTAACTCATTACACACGAAAATAATTACTATTTCCAACTTTGTGGCTCCATAAACGTCCACTCCATAATAATCCCCACATACAAGCCAAAATCTCTCTAACCACAGATTAAAATTGGTTATCCTTTTCCTTAAAACCTTGCGGGGAGTAAAATGAGAGGAATTTTTTTCCCCATAAGTCTGAGGGAAAAACTTTTAATTGAATTTAATACTCTCAAACAAGGATTCGAGTTTCCAATTAAAAAAAAATATGAGGAAAAGTGACGTTTCTACATAATCTCAAGGATTAAAATCTTACTCTCGTTAGAAAAGTCACGGAAAAATTTTAACATGGGATTAATATTTCGGAGGTAAAATCGGAAAATGCACACATGAAGATTATGATGAGGTTTTTGATCTCTATAAAAAAAATTTAATTTTCTAATTTCTGGAAATATAATTATTTTGCTTCAGCGAAAAACGTTTTTGTTTTCTACAAATTTTATTCAAGAAGAATTTGAAGCAATTGATAAAAACTGCTCAGTCGTTAACGTAGGCCCACCAGAATGAAAACAGGAGCTGTGAATTTTCGCAGCAAAACATCAAGTACATTGTTTGGAATTTTAAGAGTACAATTACTTTGTGAAAACGTCAGAAATTATTGGCAAAATAACAAATAAAAAAATGGGTAGAGATAAGGAGAGAAAAAGAAAAAAAACAACAGTGTTCAAATTTTAGTTCTAGGTGACTTCTCTATGCCTTATATGCAGCGCCGGCCCTAGCCCTTCTCAGCGGGAAAAGTGGAAGCAGCTTCCTCTGGAATCAAATTGGAAGTGCTCCCTGAACCCGCTTCAGAAGCATTTTGGAAGATTTTGCTGTGCATATGACTACAAATAAGTCATTCTCAACTTTGTTGGTAAATTTTCTGTTTTGAGAGATTCTCTGGATCTCTGCTTGCAAAACTTAAAACTGCAAAATAGCTTCCCAGGAAGCTAATTAGAAGAAAATCGAACAAACTGCCTCTTCCTAATGACATGGAATGGTAAAAAAGATATGGATAGGGATACGGAAGGGAAGCACTTCTAAGATGCACAATGATAACTTCTTCATGCATCAGTGAATGTTTCTATTTCCCGCTGGGTTGTTCAGGGTAGAGCGAGATTGTCTTTCGGCGTCCTTTGGTCGACGCTTTCACACCACACAAATTGTATTTCCGGTTGTCCGAGATAAACTTTTTTTCGAAGTAACCTTGCGGTGATGGAGGTTTATCTGGACGAGCTTCATATTGTAAGCAGTGTTTATTTCATTCTTAGGGGATTATATCCCCCCTTTTGCGAACCTTTTTGGGCTGCGGTTGCCCCCTAACGATTTAAGTGGTGGTTTTAGGGACACAGCCCCGCGTGTAGCTGCAATAGAGGAAGCATTTCTTCCCAGAGCTGCTTCCCGGCCTGGGGGTCGCTGACGGGACATTGCAAGTTTGGCTGGCGCGGCTTTAGTCATGAACTTGTAGCCAATTTAGCCACTCGTCTGCGTCAGCTCATCAATAGACCTTTGGTCCACAGAAAACCTTATCTCTGTCCCAACTCGGCTATCGCCTCCAGAAGACTCCCTTGCACGGAAATCAGATGTTCAGTGGTCAGTAGAGTCTCCAGATAGTCAGTCGCAAGCACGCCTATTCTGACACTTTCTGCTATTTGGGAGCAGGTCGGCTATGGAGCCGTTCTAGGCTTCATTATGAGTGCGTTGGACCTCTTTTCTGAAGGTTTTCAGCCGGCTTTTCAAACCGTATGGCTGGAGCCTTCACCCTTTTCGCCGGGTTATTGTGGCCTGGTGAGAATCTAGAGGATCTAACACTCGTCTTATTAGGAAGATTGGTATCCCTCTTCTCTTAGGGTGCACGCAGAGCCTAGCAGCCTCTACACGGGAGTATCCAGCTTCCAAAAATCGTCTAAAACGTTTTCGGGCTGCGCCACCCCGTCTTCTCAAAGCGGTCGCTTTTGCTGCTCTCCGATGGAGCAGAATGTGCCCGCACCTTCCATAGGTGAGCCTCTAAGGAGATCTTCCAATGAAGGAGTGATCTCATCGTACTCCAACGCGGTTTGCGGGCTTAGATTGTCGTCATTGAAGAGGGCCAGATTCTACACCCTGCTGCATGTGTTCAGAAATATCCAACTGTCCTGTTGCGGGCTACGGAAGCCCCAGAAGTGTTTGGAGCGTTGAGAAGTGCTCCATCCTCAAAAGTTTTTTTTAAGGATCCCACGAATTGCGCGAGAAAGGAAGAACGCCCATGACAGAGCTCCACATTACCGTGGGAAGGCTAATTTAAACCGCCGGTCGCCTGGCATCCGGGGTCGATCGTTAGTACTGTACATTCACGCAGTACCATTCACCTCTTCAGCACGATTGTTTACAGCTTGAGATTGCGTGTTTTATCGAGTTTGTTCTCTCTAGATCCGCCATATGGAGTCTGTACCATGGACAGTCAGGGGCAGCTTGATGTCCTGCCTCACATAGAGCATTGCAGGGGCACCTCGGAACATTCACTTGGCTAGCTACAAATAACGCATGTATGAATCACCGACTGCACGCCCCGCTGCGCAGCTCCGCGCCACTCAAAAGCGAAATCAAAATTTTATTTTTCGCTCGAAATTGTTTTTCGCATTCATTTTGGCGCCCTTTCCCACCTGACGCCTAGAGCGACCGCTCCTCTCGCTCTACCCCAGGGCCGGCGCTGCTTATATGGTTAGTGGTACTATCGTCCCTTCATACCACAACATACCAGATTTTTACAGTTTCTATCACATTTATTTCTTTTAGAAACTCTTAGCATTATTATTACCGTAGTTTTGTATAAAATAAGCAATCGAAAGAATTCTCAATAAATCGCTTGTTATCCAGTGACTTCCATGCAAACTGCCTCTGTTTGTGTGGATGATTACAGCTTAGAGGCGGGCTCCTTTTGCGAGTTATACGATAGGGAGGTCAATAAGTCCTTAGAAAATCTAAGAGATGGCGTTCGTAGCATCGTTAATGATCTGTTTTTAGTAATCATCATTCCTCACTGTCAAAGTTTCAGCCATATTCATAGAGTGATCTCGTTTTTATCGTCAGTTGATCTGAACAACTTTTGCTTATTGATAAAAAAATGGAAAAAAGTGAATTTCGAGCAATAATCAAACATTTATATTAAAAAGGCTTAACTGCGAAGGATATCAAAGCTGAGTTGGATGCAGTTCATGGCACATCTGGCCCTGTGTTCGCAACTATTTACAATTGGATAAATGAATTTAAACGTGGCCGTACATCAACAAAAGACGAACATCGTTCAGGACGTCCCGTAGAAGTGAGTACCCCCGAAATGATCGATAAAATCCACGACATAGAGTTGAACAAAATTGCGCGAAATACTTAAGGCCACAGTGGTGTCAAAAGGTACTGTCGTTTTAATTTTGCATGATAAATTGGCCATGAAAAAAATATCTGCAAGATGGGTGCCACGTTTGCTCTCAGTTGAGAACAAACGCAATGGTGTGGTCCCTTTAAGGCCCTCCTGGAGCACATGCGTCGTAATCCGGATGAGTTTCTGCATAGATTAGTAACTGTAGACGAAACATGGATAAGCCACTGCACTCCAGAGACGAAGAAACAGTGAAAACAGTGGATTGTTAAAAGCGAACCGACTCCAAAGAAGGCCATAGACGGTGAAATCAGCTGGAAAGGTTATGGCTACGGTCTTTTTGGGATGCACGTGGAGTTATCCTCATCGACTATTTGGAAAAAGGACAAACGATGTAATGGTGTTTCGTTCGGTAGTTCTCTAAACCTCCTTTTTTAAGGGAGGGTTGCCGGGAGCTCTTGAGTTGTCTAGGGTCTCTTATTATTCATTCAAAATCCCTATTTATTAACAATTCAATGTCTTAAATCTAAGCAACTACTTATTATCTCTGCATACATGTTTAGTTAGTGGTATTACTATTGCGGTCTAGGGGGATATGTGTATAATGGGGTGTTCGATATATTGCCGGTGTTTGGTCGGGTCATACCTCTGGTCTAGAAAATGTTGCCAGGAACACTGTCGGATCGTACACCTCGACAAGGCCTGGGCAATATTCCACATATATTCGGTAGGTGGTCTGTATGTGATCGGTATGTGGTCCATATGTGGTCGGACCGTGCCGGATCGTACACCTCCACACGGTATAGGAAATGCTGCCAGGAACAATGTCGGATCACACACCTCGACAAGGCCTGCGCAATATATTCCACAGGTATTCGGTAGTGGTCGGTATGTGGTTGGTAGGGTCTGTATGTAGTCGGATCGTACACCTCGACAAGGCCTGGACAACATTCCACGGGTATTCGGTAGTGGTCGGTATGTAGTGTGTATATGGCTGGTATGTGTGCTGTGTGTGGTCTGACCGTGCCGGATCGTACACCTCGACATGGTATAGGACCGGAGAAGATGACCTCTCCGGAACGAGTCTGGTGAAAGACTGAATTTGGCCTGGTGAAGCGGTTTCTTTTATAGCTGGAAAGCTCGTCGAGATAGGAAGCTTTAAAGCTTCCAAGTGCTTTCAAGGAGAGAATCACCTCTCTTTGGTCTGGTGGTTGAATATTTATTTTTCTCAAGCTTTTTGGGGAGAGGGATTATTAGTAATGAATCGTGGTTCGTTACAACGATCACTGGACAGTATTATGCGTCGTTGTTAGGCTAAAGGAAAAATAAAAGAAGGCCGTCCTCGATTGAGAAAAAACAAATCCTCTTTCTCCAAGACAATGCACGAATGCACACATGCGCAGTTTCAATGGGTAAAATTGAGGAATTAAAGTCGGAATTAGTAGACCATACACCGTTTTCACCCGATTTGGCCCCGACTGACTTCTTTTTATTTCCAAATTTAAAAAAATGGCTCAGGGAATAACGGTTTACAAGGAGATCATCGCACAAACAAATGCGTATTTTGAGGAATTTCCACAATCATACTTTTCTGAAGGCTTAAAAAAATTAGAGGACGTCTGGTTATGTATTTCGGACTAGAAGGGTACTATGTTGAAAAATAAAATTACCCCAAAAAAAATGTTTTTCTATCCTTTTCTAAGGACTTATTGACCCTAGTATTCTTTTTAAACACCCAAGCATGGAGAAACTAGACTGAAAATCGTCATAGTTGCAATTAAAATAATCTGTAGCTCATGATTAAAATGGCTTTAAATCCTGGATACCTCCTGGTAGTAACAAAAAAATGTTATTTTTAAAAACATATAAATTTAGTCCGTATACTAATCCAAGGCAAAATACAATAAAAAAAAACATAAAACTCATTTTTCAACTCCTCGTCGATGGTGACTAACCTTAGAAATCTCCTTTCATCATGTGCAAGGTTATTCTTTCCTAAATGATTCAGATTGGCTGTCACAGTGCAAAGCATTATTCACCTTAAAAAATGAGAAGAAGCCATCTATCGACCCAGAAGAATCACCCCCAAATGCACTTGGCCAGTGCCAAAATATTTTTATGAAAAATTACCAACAGACACAAGCTGCAAAAATACTGATTTTATATGAAAGCAGAATTTCTCTTCTTTTTCATCATTTTTCTTCATTGTTTTAAATCTGTCCCATAGTATGTGATGTCACTAAAAACGAAGACTCTGCTAATTGTTTGTCCATCAAATGCGTTGTTAGGATAAATTTTTCTGTCCTTCATTTATTTACGAATTTCTTCTTTTGCTAAAAATTCAATTAACAAAGAAGCAAACAAATTGCCATTATTTATATACCAACGCACACAAAATATACAAGAAAAATAATTTTTTTTTTGAAAAACAAATTTCCTCTGCGGGGAATTGTTTTTTTTTTTTTTTTGATTTTATTATTTTTCAAAAATAACCCAAAAAACCACTTGGATTAATTTATATAAAAATACCATGCACTCTCGGCTTCTAATCTTAGAGGCAAGGGTAGAAGAAGAAATAGAAGATCCGCGGGAGAGAAGTAGGAGAACTCCAATTTGTTGTATTCTACTTTTTTTTACCTTTATTTTATTTATTTTTTTCTCGAATAAATTGCATTTTTTTATTTTTGGTGAAAATAGCAGAATTTATTTCCTGCTCGTGTCTGCTGAAGCCTAGTTCTCGTTTTCACATTGAAAGATGTTAGGAGATTTTGTGGTCGACAACGAGGCAGATTTACGGATGTGTACTAAATTTTATAGAAGAACCAGAACAATGCTAGAACTTCAACAAAAAAACACCTGCTTCGGGGCGATGAATTAATAGAAAATAATACTTTGTTTCTTGTGCACAATTTTTTTTTCTTTTTTGTTGTTGGCTATTTTTTTTTTAATTTAATAAACTTGTGTATATTTTCTCAATGTTTAAGGAGCACAATTTTTTGTTATGTGTGAGGGTCACTGAACGTTTGGGGGTTTTTTTGATACTAGTAGGTAATTTTTTGATGGAAATGATTTTTTGATGCCCTTAAAAATAGATCATGTTAAACAAAAATTTTATTATCGGAAGCCATAACTAATCAATCGATAAGAAATTTGTACTTCTACCGGATACGGAATCGGTGGAGAGTACCTACTCGATTAAATACTCATTAGTAGAATCGAAAGAAAATTACTCAATGAGTACTTTTTACTCGTTCAAAAGTAATCGATTTCTTGAAAATCGATGAGTACTTTTTTGACATTTCTGGGAACTGCCTTAACGTATGCATTACTCGATTTTTGACTGCCAAATACTTATATACATAGTTTACATCCAGAGTAAAAACACGCATAGTAAACGAAGGCACCTGCCACACGGGCATGCACGCTCCCGCTACAGGCAAGAAAATCTTAAAATGTACCCGCCAGAGGTATGCATGCCTCTATTACAGATATGAATGTAGTCGTAATCAACCATTTTAAACGCGAGTGTCGTTTTACCAAGCGGTCCCCCAACTAAGTACTAACCAAGTCTAATGCTGCTTGACCTGCGCAATCGAACGAGACTGGTCTACTGAGTATGCTTAATGTACCCTTTATTTTTAAAGACTCAATTTAGCTCCCTTTAGTATAAAAAAGTGTGAGCGTACCATGCTTTGTTTGGACTATTCCGTTCGTGCCTATAGCGGGCTGCATTTGGAAAAGTAGAATTTTTACTCAGGCGAACCGTGCTTGTTGCGGGTGCCATGCAGGCGTTTTGATGCTGTCCGTGCCTGTTGCAGGCTAAGAACGAGCGAGTCTTATTTTTACTCACGAGTACCGTATCTGTTTGATGTTAGGTGCGGCGAGTCCTATTTTTCTCAAGCGTATCGTATCTGTCTCGGGTGTCATGCAGGCATTTTGACGTTATACTACTACTAACTAATTGCTCCTTTAATCCCTCATGGGACATAGGGCGGAAACAGTTGCCCTCCAGCGGACTCTGTTTTGCGCGACAGCTCTCAGCTCTGACCAGGATCTCCCGGTTGTTGCGGCCTCTGCTAATAGGGTTCTCCTCCACGTTGTTCTAGGTCTTCCGACTCGACGGGTTCCTTGCGGATTCCAGTCGAGGGCCTGTTTGGCTAGATTATCGTTTTCGCGTCGCAAGGTGTGGCCAATCCAATTCCATTTCCAGATTTTGACGTTATGCGTGCCCCTTTTAGGCTAAGAACGGCCAAGTCTGAGTTTTACTCGGGATGGGATATAAATTCAATCAAATCAAATCAGTAGAATCCACGTTCGTGCAACAGAGAGAAAAGCATACAAATTTCTATGCTATAAAAGAGCTCCAATTTGCGTTTGGGTTGTATTTTCTGCGACGTTGAAGACCCTTAATTGAGGCAGAAAAATTCGTATAATGTGTAAAGCATTTATATGGAAATTATTCACGGATGAGATAAACTTGAAGTTAGCTTGAATTCGGCCTTGAATGCAAATTGTACTCAGTACTCGATTCCACCCTATAAGAAATGATATGAGTAAAAGTACTCGGTCAAAAGTATCGAGTAGTGATATGAGTAGAATCGAAAGCCAAGTACTCATATGAGTAAAGAATTGAGTACCTATTCCGTATAGCCGTATAGCGTCGCACAGTGGGGCAAATAGCTCATTTTTTGAACAAGCGACAATTCCCAAGCCTGGAATTAATGAAACTTAAAATTTTTTTTTTTTAAACTATTCGTGATAAAATTGCCTTTAATTCTATCGAGGCAGAATTTTGAAATTTGAAAATTAAAGATGGCTAATCCAATATGGCGGACATAAATTTTGTAAATTAAATTTTTGTCAAAAGATTCTTTAATATTTTAAAAAATTGTTACTTTGGGGATTTTTTTGGAAACCAAAAATTAATTAATAATAATTAATTTCCATAATTTTAAAGAATCTTACGAAAAAAATTTAATTTTCTTACCAAATTTATGTCCGCCATATTGGATTAGCCATCTTTAATTTTCAAATTTCAAAATTCTGCCTCGATAGAATTAAAGGCAATTTTATCACGAATAGTTTAAAAAAAAATTTTTTAAGTTTCATTAATTCCAGGCTTGGGAATTGTCGCTTGTCCAAAAAATGAGCTATTTGCCCCACTGTGCGTCGGGGTAAATCTTATGATATCCCGAATTATTCGCGCGGAAAATGAAAATATCAATTATAGCTCATATATCTCATAGGAAGCAATTTTCGAAAAAACATATACAGACCTTTTTTGTGCAGATTTTCACGCTCTACAAGTTTGTTCTATACATTAATATCGAAATGTTCAACCCCTTCCAAGTTATTGATGGAATATCAATTTTCCGAGTTTTCTCGGGAATTTTCCGAAGTTTCCCTAGGTGTTCGCGTGCAGAACAATTTTTTTTCTTAAAGTACTCTTCAAAAACTGCCCGTGTGCCAAAAATCATTTCTATTGGATTTAGTGTCAGGTCTTAGTAAAATTTTGACTACAGCGCCTGGACTATGAGGCATTTAGCAGTAAATGATTGGAAAGAGACCATTGCTAGATAAATTCAAGATCGGCATTAATGTTGTGTACACAGTTCGCTGGCAATCCATTTGGTGGATTTAAATAGATTTGGCCATCATCTGCATAGATGTGCAGTTTGTCACTACACTGCAGAGATCATTTATGTACATGATGAAAAGTAACGGTCCTAGCTTCGTATCTTAAGGCCCGCATTTACAAACAGGCCGCCGGTAGGCCATGACCTGAAGGTTTCTCGCCTTGAGTCCAAGTATCACCACACTCACCGGCCGCCCGCAGGCCGTGGCCTGCAGGCCAGAAAAACTGTCAAAAATCTTTATGTGTGTGGGCATTTATCGTCAGTCCGTGCCTTAAGATCTGAAATTTTATTCTGTCTGAAATTTTCTTTGAGGCCAGGAGTGAAAAAAGTGCAATCAGCCGGAAATTATTTCTGGTTTGATAGATGTGCATAGAAATAATTCCTGTTCGCCTGTGTGTCTGTGGAGAATCATGAGGTGGCCTGCAGATCACGGCCTGTCAGGCAGTTGCCTTAAGTCCTCAACCTTTGTTCAAACTGAGTAATGTGCGGCCTTCATCGGGCCGTGCCTGCCGACCTGGCCTGTGTGTAAATGGGGGCCTTTATGGAACACCTCGCGTGACTGTTAAGGATCCGAAATTGAATTTCGTAGCCGTACTTTTTAAGATCGATTAAAGCTAAGTATATGTAATTACGAAATAAGGAAGCAGCTGAAGATGAAAATCTCATTTGGTCTAATAGCTTAATTAACTAACTTGGTCTAATAGCTTATAACTAACACTGCCAAATACTTTACTGAAGTCATTGTCATCAGAATCAAGAGCCATCCACAGGTCGGTGTTCACCTTCAACAATGCAGTTTCACAACTACTACTTTTGCGACAACAGAGACCACGTTTAACAGTGCTTTTCGATTTTCCATGACATTCGTTTTTCCAGTACATACTTTGCCTAAGATATATAGGCAGCTATTGAAAATGTGAGTGATATAGGGGAGGATCACTGTACAATTTAACTTAAGGAAATTACATGTTAGCATCGGTATAAAAGGGAAAATTATGAGCCCTGTTAGCCAAAGTAATACTAGGTTTTGGCGTGGCTAAAATGTGCCACTGTTGAAAATTGCAAATTACAACACAATAGCGAAGTTAGCAGTTCTATTTTAGTTCGTCCAAAATTGTGCTCTTTCTAATAAATACGTGATATCAGTCCTTAAACAATAATTGGATTTAACGAAACTCAATTTTACAACATTTCCAAGTGCAGAGTGTCATTTTTACAAACTAAGTAGAAAGAAACACAAAGAATTAACTTCTTACACTTGGATCAATTGATTATGCTACAATAAACAAGTTATTGTCTCAAAATATCGAACACGAATGAATTATTCATTATTCATCGCATCTTAGAAAAAAATCTCGTCTTCTAAAATAACCAGTTCATCTGCACCCTTCGCTCCTCCCCAAGACATATCCCGTGCTTCCTCATCCATTAAAAATCAAGTTCAATCCTCATTCCTATTCAGCCATAAACGAAACTTTAGGATTTTATTGCATCTTTTACGACTTTCTTCCATTTCTGATATTGATTGGTCCGAATTTTCACCGGTTTTCTACGAATTCATCGAGGAATCGTATCCGTTACTTCTTCCATGCACCATCGACATGCGATAAATAAACGCGTTTCATTTTCACACGAATCACATTAACCTTTATCCCCCGCACACGTCAGTTTATCAGACCGAATCATGAAACTATTTCTCATCTCGTTCCCGGGAAAAAATGGTTTTAAATAAAATTTGCACACCTTAAGAAGAAGAAATATCGCAGTTCTTTAAGGCGGCAACAAGAAATGTGTTCCGGGAATCTTTTTACATCTGTCAAGAACGTCTTTGGAGTTTTTGTACCTTCGTTCACGGGGAAAAGTTTCCCAAAGATTTTCCATCTTCCTCGATGTAAGTTCGATTGTGGATTTTGATAAGCATTCAATTTTCGTTTATGCTTTATTTAAGATTAAGCGAGTTTCTGTCACACCAGAGTGACTTCGACTTATCGACTTCAATTTTTCTATTTTTTTTTCGGGTTTTTGTTGCTGTTTTTTTTTATTTAGTTGTTTTTGTTTTTGTTTGTGACACCGGAAAGTGTGCCAAGATATATTTAAAAAAATGTTACAGGGACACACCAATCAGTTCGGAGGAAAATTTGTTTTTATATTTGAATTTGCTTGAGGTCAGAAAGATTACAGGAATCTTGTCTTCTTCGTCATCCCTCGGGGCTAGCCGCTTTCTCTCTCCTTTTTTATTAAAAAAAAAAATCACGCCTAATCTTACAAAAGTTACATGGAAATTTTTTCTCTATTTATATAAAAAAAAATCGAATTAAAAGTGAGGAAATTTGTTGTTTTGTTAAGAATCTGATTAGAACTAATAAATTAGTTCAAGGGCAGTCTGTGAACGTGATGAGAGGCGTGTAGCGCGTCGCTGTTGTTAGTCTAGTTAGTCTCGGACTACAAATTTCAAATTTTATGCTCATTTACAAAATAAGACATAATTTTATGTTTATATTTAGTAATCAATTGTGGATGGTTAATTAAGTTGTTGAACTAATTCAATTTCGGTTTTTTAATGGTAGGAAAAATACCTGCGGAGTTGATGCTAAAAAGTACTTAAATCAGAGCCAATTGAGGGCGCAAAGTTTTTTGTTTAATTTTTCGCAAGGTTGTCTGTTATTGATTTTATTTTGAAATTTTATCTAGTGAAATTAAAAAAAGGTAATCTGCGCATGAGCCATGGAGTGTTAAATGGAATGGGGAAAGGTTTCTTAAAATATGATTTTCCGCGCTTCTGGGCAACCCACCTTCATGAAACCTGTCATAACTGGTATCGAAACATTGGTATATGATTATGACAATCTATAAAAACAGCATCAAGCTCATTCCAAAAATCAAGGCCATGATCACAAGCAGATTATTTTTGTTATGGTACACTCCGAATTTGTCGAAGAAACAAACGGTGAATACTATGTACGTCTTGAAGCGTTTGCGCAAGAATATCCGCCGAAAATGGCCAGTTTTTTGGAAAGAAAATTCATTTAGAAATTTGCCCCAAAAATCGCCGAATGTTATTGATGAATCTCGGCTGATATGGCCTCGCCTCGTGTGACTTTTTGTTGTTTCTGAAGCTAAAATTACAGTAGTATAGCAAGGCCACTACTAACGCAGTGACGTCTTCGGTTGTGGGCTCGGGTGTGAGCTTTATTTGGGACAAGAACCTATTTGGTGAGCTTTTTTGTGTTGAGCTTCGGATGTGAGCGCCACGTGTGTCAAACTAGATGAACTTCGCTATAGTGTAGCTTGCGTGAGATTTCACGCTGGGCGAGTCTTGGGTGGGATCTTGTGGGGGAATTTTACTCAGGTTCAAATTCTTGGCTGTGCCTTGAAAGAGCTTCCACGCTAGGTGAGTATTCACGTTGGCGATCGAAACTGTGTTCAACCAAGCAGTTGTGGGTTTTGGATGGGATCTTGTAAGGAATCTATAGTTGAACTTCGCTGTCTTGGCTACAATCTTGTGGGAAATCTGCAGTTGAACTTCGCTGGCTTGAGATGTATATAGATTGGAAGGAAAGCAAATTTCACCAGTTTCCAAGATATAAGCATTATTTTTTTCCAACAGCTATGGATTCTAGATGATGCCGGGGTTTCTTAAAGCGGTGTAAAATTTCATCAAAAATCGCAAAATCTGGAGGAGTTTTTACCGCTGAGGTTTATGATTATAATGTTTCGTATACAAATTGATACCAATATAGAGATAGACTAGGCAAGCAGCAACACAGCTGGACATGTAGGCTGGTCTGTCTGCCGCTTCGCCGAAAGGTGTTTTTTTCTGAAAATCAAGAAAAGTGCCTGTTATCAAACGCGTTTATGAAATATTAAATCGAACCTCACCAACTTTTCATGAAAATGGGTTGGTAGAGGAAAGGCTTTTCAAAATAACTCTAGAACCGCTGTTTTTTCTGAAACGGCTTTTTTTACATTTTTTTGATTTACGCGAAAAGTTATAATTATTTTTGCATGAAATTTTGATTGTAAGTAGGCAGTATCAGAAGCCACAATTTAAGCCCTGGAACAAGGTTCTACGATAATTACAGTCCCTGTAATTAAATGTCAAAAAACGGCCATATTTCGGGGGGTTTTTTTTGCAAAAACCTGTTGACGGATTTCAATTGTCCAAAACTCATATTTTTCGTCCTTTTAAGCGCTATTATATACTATTTTTTTGTTTTCCAAAAACAACATTTTTTCGCAACTAAAACGTTGAAAAACGTGTTTTCGCTACCATTATAAACTTTTTTCCACCTGTTCTCCTGGACCGATTTTATCCAAAACACATTCATTGAATTCCTACCATTTTTCTCTTAATTATAGCGTCCAAAAATCGCAGGGTAGATTTATTTCAATTTTTTTCTACCCCTCCTGGGCTTTTATGGTGACAAATGGCGAAGTGAGTCAAAAATGGTATTATGGTTCTCTAAAAAAAGTAACATTTCAATGAGATAAGGCGAAGTACAGTTGTCACTAATATCGAGAAACGGCAAATTCAGTGACAATTGTTCTCACTTGTAAGTGAGATTTTTGTCATTTGATTTTAAAGGTGACATTTCTCACTATGGTGAAGTGACAACCATAATAAGGGCCCCGGTATTTTTCGATATAGAATTATGAAAAGGCTCCTCTGGACAATCGGACTCTGGTAAAATCCCTAAATGGACAATCGGACTCTGGTAAAATCCCATGGTGGGTCAGAAGAACGAAGGATCCTATCTACAGACTCTGTGTCCAAGAAAGACGAGTTTACCCCCCTTCACCTTCTTGGTCACTGTCTCTCGAAGCAGGGCCTCGTTGTTTGTTTCGACCTTGCTTGACCAAACAAGTCTGAGCAGCACATATTTAAGGTAGTTAAGAATCGTCCAGTTGGTCAGACCATTGATTCTTAACTCAACTGTGGACAATTAGAGAGATTAAGCCAGCCAATTGAACGAAAATGGTCCCAATTGTATAATGAGACGAATTTTAGTTAATCCCGACAACGCCCGACCACATGATTCTTTGCTGGCCCATCAAAAATTTGGAGAATTTTGCTAGGAAGTTTTGATGCATCCATCGTACAGTACACACATAACACCCTCTGATTATCACTTGTTTCGATCTCTTCAGAACTCCCCCAATGGGATTAAGATGGCTTCAAAAGAGGCTTCTTGATTCATTTTTTAACCAGAAACCACAGTAGATCTTAATCGAAGGCATCATGACTCTATCTAAAAAATGACGAAACATTAGGTGCGTTACATTTTCATTGGAGTACGTACGCCGGCGTAGTTGGGCGCACATCGACGTAGATACAGCTACACCATATTATGGGCTACGCCAATGTGGGTCCAACTAAGCCGGCGTACGTACTTAAATGGAAATGAAACACACCTATTGTCGCTAATAATGGATCCTATTAGGTCTAACAAAGGGCATTTTGACACTATAAGAAAAGTAGTAAAAAACGCCAAGAGCTTTCTCACTGACCTAATACTTAATATTAATCATATTTAATAGAGCATTTTTTACCGCAAATTTCGTCCGCCCAAGTTTTAGTATAATAAATAAAATATACAAAAATAAAGCTAAATTTAAAAATTATTTACACTAGTCAAGGCTGATCATTGTAGCCGCAACTAAAAGAACAAATGCCGGTCACTAACGACCTCTGAGACAGACAACATCTTAATTTTATTTCCACCAAATGAAAGTTATATTATTTTATAACCATTTTATAAATAAATGACCATTTCAACTACGTCCATTAATTCCAGAAATCATGTCTCACTTTTAATCCATAAACATGCATAATTAATTAAAAATCGAACAACAAAAAACTCACTTTAAAGAACATACTTAAAATCACATCACGTCCACGTACTAAATGTTAAGCAGGCAATAGAATAACGTGAAGAAAAAAGAAAATAAATATTATTACAAAAAAAAAAAAAAAGAAAGAAGAAATAAAATAACAAATTTCGAATATTTCCTCTCGGCACAATGAAAATAAAATTACTTCCGTTAAATATGTAAACGAAAACGATATTGAAAAGTCTGGACGTGTGCCAAATTACGTTCCACTTCTTCTGGCAATTCGTGAAGGTACTTAACGTATGAAACACAATGTCTGGTTGGCCAGCAGCAACATTTTAGATCATTGATAATTTATGCAAAAGCCATCCTCAAAAATTTGTTTATGCTTAAATGTCACCGTCATATCCTTATAGCAACAATAATCGAAATACTATACAAGCGCGCAAAGTGATGAAGTGGATTAAAGGAAATTTTGTGTAATTTCTTTCGGTATGATTTTTGCAAAATTCATATCAAAACGTATTTTTATTTTTTTTTTTATTGATATTAGAGGATTTCTTTTAAATAATATTTTTCCCTAAATTTATCAAAAATATAAGTTAATCCCCGAAAAAAGAATTTGGGGACGTCCTACACGTTATTTATTTTCGTATCACATAAATACAATTTTTTTTTTGTAGAAGGAAAAAAAATGGCTAAAAAACTGATTTTTGTTGATAAATCATGAGTTTGTTTTGAAAACGTTTAATGACAAATGTCCCCACCAACAAGAGCACTCAAAAAAAATAAATACAAAAGGTGAATATTTTTCGCTCATTTTTAGCCTAATTACAGCGCCAACTGAAAATATATATACATATGTATGTATGTTTCGCCATCGTAGAATTTAGACGACATTTTTTTTCTAGTTAATTTTTTTCTTTTTGCATCAAGACCGAATTAAAAAGTTTCTATGGGGCTTGAAATATTTCCTACAAAACATTGTCATTAATCTTGGACATTTTGCGTTTGGGAGAAGTTTTCAAAGAATAACAACACACACACAAAAAAAAATAATAAGTAAAAAAAATAAGCTTTTCTTTTCTTAAACAGCAACAAAAAAATTGTCTTCACATTTTTTAGCTGCAATCAGCGTTTTTTAAAATAGACACGGTATTGTAATATTTTAAGGACAACATTTCAAAAGTTTCTCGTCTATGCTTGAGTAAAGTAAGAGTTTTTAGTGCTGTATTTCTTTCGCGGGTTTTTTTCTTGTTAATTATTTTATTTTTCAATCGACTTCACAAAAAATAAATGAAAAACGAGAAAAGAAAAAATAAAACAGAAAAAATCGAAACGGATGACAACCATTAACAAGAAGCTTCAAGCTTCTTGTCTGTGGCGCCTCAAAAACGAAAATAATAAAATTTTGTAGACAAAAAAAAATATTCGAGTTTTACAAGGAAGAATTATTTTTGGTCAATATTAGTAAATTATGTACAAAAATAGAAAAAACAAGGATATGGAGATAGAAGCATAAATATATCGTCCATCCAATGGCGCTACAGACCAAATCGAGCCTTGGCCTAATGTAGGTATACTGCTTTATCGACTACTTCGGTGTTCCCCGATAGTTATAATATCTCTTCACATTCTAAATGTTCCAGCTCTGGACTGTTGCATCACCTTTATTTTTTCTACATTGATGTTCAGGCCTATGTCCTTTGCCTAGGTCTTTTACTGTCAAAAAGGACCTCCCCACGATGTTCACGTCATCTGCATATCCAAGTATTTGTACTACCGAAAATGCTGCTACTGACACACTTCTCTGGACTGACGTTTTCCTTATCACCGATTCTGTGGTGATGTTGAAAGCTTTGGTGCCAGTCCATTCTTCTGTCTAAGACGTTGTCGTACTTGGAACTCTTCCGTTACTGGATTTTGGATCTTTACTTTCGCCAGTGAATTATTCGTTGCGCATTTGATCAGTCGTATCATCTTTGAAAGGGCTCCTAACTCCAATAAGATCTTGTACAGCCTCTCTCTTTTTCATATGTCATATGTCTGTTGGAAGTCTACAAATGTCTCGTATACAGGTATATCTATATTCTTTTCCAAGGGTTTCTCCAGGATTTGCTTTAGGGTCAGTATAAATATACAGTAATTTTTAAAAAAGAGTCCCTCCTGTGTGCCATGAAGTTCGTTGGTGAAACCATCCGCATTTTTCGTAGAAAGCCTAAAGAACAGCCTAGAGGAGAGCAATGTTTGGCACTAAGCTAAGCCCAAAGAAATATGTGTTAGATGATATTCAATGAAGACGAACTTATGTACTTGCTTATCGGGCTCTATAACCGCGATCCGGTCCTGACTTCTAGTAAGTGGTTGCCCCACCGAACTCGATTCCGAATCGATATCATCCAGTGTGGCATCATACTGCATACTTCAAGCAGAAGTTCGGTCTGCCCAACTATCGCATCACATAAACCCAATTGCAAAGATTCATTTTCAATTTGACCATTTAGATGCCCTTCGGGCTCTACTTAATTCCTTTGGACGAGACGATAGCGTTCGTAGAATCTCGGTAATCTTTATCCTTTACAAAAGGGGCATACAACGCCTTTCAAGCACTAATTGGTTACAGCACTTTTCGTTAAGCATCGTGAGTCTCGGGGTCATCAGCTCCTGGTAAAACGATCGTCTTATAGGAGCCCCGGTAGCCTATTATGGCTAAGGTGCCCGCCCGAAGTTATCTACAATAAGATCTATGGGGTGCGAAAGCGAGACCCAACCTCCGCTGGAAGGATGGCGTAGACCAGGGGTGGTAGCACGTAAGTTGTTTCAATCGACCTCTTCATACAAAAATTCTGGGTTTTTGTATGAAGAGGTCGATTGAAACAACTTACGTGCTACGACCCCAGGACGCTCAGAGCTTAGGGATGACATCTGCTCAGAATCGGCACCGGTGGAGAGAGCAGTTGCGAGACGCCAAGACCGGATTAGTATCAAAATAAGTAAGTTTAGGCGCCTGACTACCATTCTAGAGATCCATGCCTCGAATCTTCTCCATAGTCATAGTCGTTCGTCTTTTCACTTCCCCCTCCCTTCGTTTTTGCCTTCGCTCTTTACAGCAATGCCCTGCCCTTTCTCCTGCCATCGTAAGTAAGTTAGACGAGGAAGACATCTCCTATTCGATCACTGAAATCAACGCGCTGTCGAAGTAATATTGGATGAAAGCAGAAAGAATAAAACCGCGTGTTGGCATTAGCAGTTCTTTCATTCTTCTCTCAATTAACTTGACGAGCCGAGGTTGTTGTTCGACAATGCAGTCGACAGTTCAAAAGAAGAAATATGGATTAAGTATAATCGTTATAGGCTTTCATAAAATGTGGATCCCCAGTTTTTATACCTCCCGAGCAACCTAGAGGAAAGCTTCCTGAACAGCAATTGAAATTCTTAAAGTGATGTCTACTATGTATGCGTAAGCCAGTCTGTGTGAAATTGTGAAAAATTGTGTCTCTTCCTTTAACATCCGAATTTCATATTGCTTTCTCCAGTTTGAAGAGCTGGCAGGCCAGACCGTCCCATTGTAGAAGTCCATTATAGCCTAGACACACGCACGCATTTATGACGAAAATTCATCATTTATTACGATTATCAATCTCATCAATTAGAAAACCGATTAGGCAAATTTTCGTTAATCGATTTCGAAATCTCAAAAGGGTGCCATCTTTTGATCGATCGATTATTGCAAAAAGCCTGCTTTTAGGCGTTTTTCCGGAGCCTAAAGGTGTCAGCTGATTTTTATTTTACTTGAAAATTAATAAAAAATATTACTTGTATTTAAAAAATTAAATATTATTTGTTTCTATTCCATTAGGGCAACAAAGTACCAAGGAAATTAATTTTTTTCATTTTTCGTTTTCTGACATTTTTCACTACACTACCAATTGTTACAACTGTCAGACGTATTTTAACGTGTGTCACCCCCTAAAGGCGTTCGTAATAAATGACGAATTTTCATCAAAATTTGATTGCCGTATGTCGAGGCTATTATCGATTAGTCTAGATTAGTGTTGGGTAGGACACTTTATAATCGTGTGAATCGTATGAGTTTGTAAGAGGTGCCTCTTTTTTCTTTTGACCTTGTAAAATGTCATATTTTAAATGAGGTGAAGTGCTATTGTAATGCCAAAATGACAAAAACAAGTAAATTAAAAAAAAAGAAAGAAAATAAATATCAAAGAAGAGCTTTTTTACGAGTTTAAGCCTTAGAGTAAGTAAGAAATTTATGCCTCCACAATGTATATTTACATTTTGCAAACCCACCTCGCCTAATTTCAAGTTGGAAATTTTGCTACCGCAATAGAAGTAAGAAATGTCTCTCCAGTACAAAATGTCACTCCCTCGAAAAATGTAGGAAATGTTTCTCCAGAGTTGACAATCTCACCTCGCCGCAGTTCAAATTGGATAGCAAAAGAAGTAAGAAATGTCTCTCCACTACGTAATTTACAATCACACACACACACACACACACACACACACACACACACACACACACACACACACACACACACACATCTCGCTTCATTTATCTCGATACACGCTCATATACCAGTAGGACATTATTTTTGAACCGGGACATTTAAAAAAATTAAGGCCTCAGTACAATTTACCATTATGTAAGGGACAAATGTACTGCCTCGTGTAAGTCCGGCTCAACTCTAGTCTAGATAGTGTCCTGGAAAACTTTACTTGGTTTGTCACATTGCGGTCAACCTTTACAACTTTTTTCCATTTTCACCATAAGATTAATTTTATTAGGTGTTGATTTGCCTATCATGAAGGTTCACTGTACTTGTCATATGATGTTTCTGGCGTCTGATGATACACTAATTTGCATGATAGCGGAGAACATTTGACACGCAATAATCAATAACGTTATACCACAATAATCAATAATTTCTCCTTTTCTCCACTCTCTTCTTGAGGGTATTTCGACAACGTAATCCTTCCTATCTCAATCTAGGACGAAGGTAATCTGTGGTTGTGGCAACCATACCCTCAGGTAGCTGATTCAAAATGTTGCTACGACCGTAGGGTTTTGAAGTCCAGGCTTCGGATTCGCTTAGTATAATGGCAGTGCACGGGGCCAGGTGTTTGATATGAAGGTCGAGAGAGCGTAGGTACAAGAGCACATGAAGAGCGTTCGTGGGACATGTTGTCATAGAACGTGTTGTCCATATTCTTACCGTCCCATGGATTCTTCCTAACCTAACTTTATGAGGTCCTGTTCAGAGATGGCCAACACACCCTTTACTGGATGGTCAAGCTGTAGTTGAGTTCTAGGTCCAGGATTAGACCCAAAAAGGAAGGATAGAGTGAGGGTATGAAGATATTAGTTGCATTGATTGTTTAACTATATAAATGAGTAGTAAGGAAGACAGAACTACGGCCAAAGTTCCTGATTACAAACTAAACTATGAAAATGAAAATTCGAAGAATGATTGAAAAGACATCGCGAGAAAGAAGTGCAAGTGTATTTAAATACAAAATAAATCAATCAAACTAAATCTAGACTAAAAAATCAGAAACAGCAGTAAACTATGCAAAAAATGTGATAAAACAAAAATATTTTTGCAGGAAGTAGGTTATACTATCCACATTTAGCCCACATACCAACCCCCCACTTGCAGTATTCATATAAAAACATTTAAAAATACCAAATAGAAAAATTCGCGCAAAAATTTATTTATTTACAAAATTATAAAGATTTACGTCCGAAAAAAAAATTCGCTAATTTAAAAAATTGTTCCCAATGTATCATCCAAAATATTTTGCAATAACAAAAAGTAGAGAAAAAAACAACGTTAAAAAAATATAGACTTTTAGTAACAATGAATAGACGTGAGCATTGAGAGCGCACATTTCTCAAATTATACTTGATGAAAACACTAGTACAAACAAAATTTGTAACGAATAAACAAACGATTAGGCACTGGCTGTAAACAGCAACCGGGCGAAGAGGAACGAAAAAAAATGAATAAGCAAAGCATTTTCCTAATTTTGGATTTGCCCACTGCATAACATCAAAATATGTGCGTTCCGAAGGCTCACCAAGGCGATATGGAATGAACGGCCCCGCAAATGGGTCTAAGTTATACCAAGAAAACACAAAATATTTTTTTTCTATTCCTTTACTTTATAGAAGAAAAAAAAGTATAATCGAGGGAGAACAGGCGAAAAAAATCGCGATTATCTCCTCTATACCATCGGGGTAGAGCCCCAGCACACTAGCGGCACTAGCAGATCTTTACCATCTGTCTATTTAAATGTATGTGGAACAAACAATTAATTCTAGTGTAAACACTGACCGCCTTTAATATGACCCGATATGTGCGCGCTTCTCAACATTCCCAACATATGGTGGCTCTCCCCCGGTGGAGATCTAGATATTTTTTTTTTCTGTGCTACGTCTTCTTCTTGTTCATCTCCAGCTTTTCCTTTTATCGATTGCCCCCGTGGAATTATTCCTCCCCCGATGGCACGAAGCGTGAAACCAATCTGAATTGCGAAATCGACTTTGATTGAATGATTTAAGTTGTATGAAGCCTGGCGCTTGGAGGATGGATTTTTCGACGGCCTCTAAATTAAAAATTAATCACCTCCTCCACCCACACACCGCCACTATCCCATCGCCACCACCATCATCTAAAATTTTTTCTATTTTCTGTAATTTTTGTCGAAATCAAACTGGATTAAGAGAACTCAACTCCCGCCCCGTTTTTAGAAAACTAAATTTACCCCCGACCAACCAAAAAAAAAAAAACAAAAAAAAACCAAGCCGTGTTGCTCATCCAGAAGCATGCGGAAATGTTTCTACACAAAACTGTGGTGGAAACCGCCTCCCTAGGACCACTAGTCTAGAACGGCTAAAGCTGGATTGACGATGGTGGTTATTATTAAATTTTGCTAAATTCGGTTCGAATAAGACCAAACCTCCAAAATAGTGCCAGCCGTGCACTGCTGGGCCAGCTGTTATGGAGCCGTCTTTCCATGGGGAGGCATACAAAGTGCACCGCCATAAAACATAAGCGCACACCCGTAAAATGCAGACTGCAGCCAGGCAGCAGCGGACTGCAGCACAGCGGCAGGAATGCGTTTTAATTCGCTGCAATGGAAATTACTTGGAAGACGATTTTGGCCCCATGCACGATTTAAGAAAGGTCAATTATGTGTAGGTCACGTAATGGGGAAATTTTTCGGGGTGTTCAGGTGGAGTTTTTTTTTTGGTTTTTGTTTGACGTTTTCAAAATATTTTTCAAAACAATCAATTATTATTTTTCCAAAAAAAGAAAAGAACAAAATATTTTAGAAATGACGACATCGAATGCATAGTTTGACGATATGACGATTGATTAATAGAATGATGAATGGTTAATGTTAAAAGCAGGTGTAGAAATTGTTCCCCGACATTTCTAGCATGGCAACTTCTAAATGCGAACAATTTATTGTCGCAATATATCGCATTGAAACCTTCGATCCAGTAATTGGCTATACATATATAATTTCGATTGCATGGTCAATACCGTCATATGTCTAGAAATTTAGTGAGTACGTACTATTTATGTAAAAATGACTGTTAAAAAAAAGTATAACAAAAATCAATCAAAATCGCCTTAAAAGTAGGCCACATCGATTGCAATACAACTATGCCAGCGAGGCAGCCAATCCTCTGTTCATGACCCTTCAGTGAATTTTTCATTATAAAAGGATAAAAATAAAAAGCCACAGGGCCATATCAAGTGAGTGCGGTGCTTGGTCGATGTCATCTCTGTCAAGTTTTTAGCCCAAAAATCTTGCAATGGCTTTGTGCGATGGTGTGCATTTTGTGGTGTACAAAGTGCACGAATTTTCTTTCCACAAATCAGCGAATATCCTCGTACAAACATGACGATAAAATAGTATTTCTTATTCACCATTTGTCTAATTGGAGGAAATTTTATAGTGCACGACCACCACCATGGCAATAAAAGAAAACTATCAGCCTTGATTTTGGAACGAATTTGACTTGGTTTTTCGGCTTTCGATTCGTCTCTAAGCCACCATTCCGAATAATGTTGACTTGTTTGCATGTCGTGCTAGAATGCCCATGTCTAGTTACCAGTTATAATACGTTTCAGTAGGGTGGAGTCCATTTGAGGGAGGAGAATCATATCTTTTGCAACATGGTTTCGATGCTCTTTTTGGAAAAAATTTAGCTCTTTCGAAACCAGTTGTGCGGCGAGGCTCCAGTCATAATGTTATGAAATGTCTTAAAGAGTCTTACTTGCCAACTTGCTACGACTCATACCTAAGCCAACTCTAAGATTCATGACTAGTACCTCACAGAGGAAAACAAGCAATTAAGTCCATTCCCACACTTCCAGCTTGAATGCGACACATCCTCTATTGATTGCCCGATGGGAATCGTCTGTTTAAGGAAGCTGTGTTATGCTTTACAATAAGATTGCTCCCGTTAGCCCCGATAATTATGCCACCTGCGCAACTTGCTGTAACTGCAATAAATGCGAACTGCAACTGCTGTGTCGAGAATTGCAAAATACATAATAATCTTTACCAAAAAAAATTTCCCTAAAAATGGTCATACGTGGTATTAGAATGAGGGTATCGATATGGTTTGTTGTGTCGTACCGTGGCGCATTTATGAATTTAGTATCATTGCAACGTTTGTCAAGTGAAGCTAGGTGATATGTTTTCAACCGATTCACACAGTGATATTGCAGACCTATCATTTTTATTAGTGTCACAATCATGTGAAAAAAAGAGAAAAAAGCGAAGATTTTGGGTTGACCCCATAAATAACACGAGAGAGATTGAGGGTGAATTCCACACCCTATATAGAGAACTAGAAGCTGATGCTGAAAGATTTCAGCAATATTTTAGAGCAATATTTTAGAGCAAGCAAATTACAATTTGAAGAGATTCATTCTATGGTTTTATAAAAAACATAAAAAAAATTTCTTGTAGCAGCTCTGCTTACTTGTATCCACATCCGAAAAGAAATTATGAGGCCTGGCTTCCCACGCACCCGTTTACATAAGTGTGGTGTTTTGTGTCGCTTTCCAGAGTTCTGACGCAGATCGGAGAAGCCAAGTCGAGAACACAACACCCATAGTAATGTAAACAGCTCCAAGGAAATACATGGATTCGATTGCTTCAGATAGCGACACAACACAACACAATAATGTAATTCCGGCTTAAGATTGTTTTTTCACATATAGTCCAGTAAAATAAGGCAAAAAACGGGCTTATCGGTCGAATCGTCTTCGAATTTTTTTTAAATTGTTGTAAAAGCTCTACTTATAAAATCGCACCCTTTAAAAAATGCCGCTACTTCTTTATTGTTGCTATTATAAACAATTAGTGCAAAATTAAACGCGAAATTGTGTTGTGCGGTAAATTCAAAAGAATTAAACCGGAAAAAATGCTAGTAGGGGGTTTTCGAGATCGCTGATTACGAATATGATGTTTAAAATTCAAAATGGCGGATCCAAAACGGCGCAATGATGAAACTTCTTATTGATATTGCGTCAGCCTATCTATAACTTTTCTTGCTTTTTCGTATCTATAACTTATCCTTATCCAAGTTTTTGATGAAGCATTACTGCAAAAGTAACTTTCAAGGGCGAGTAAAAAGTTTTTGGTCGAATCGCAATCGATTTTTAAAGAATTCCCCCTTGTACAAAATCCTGTTATAAACAATGGTTAAAAACTATGTAAAACATCAGAGCAAGCCTACATTAAAAGATATACATAGCCCCCCCTCCCAGTGACAAGTTTTTATGTGTTTAAAAGGAAATTCTGCTCTCTTTTACATGATCTTCAAAGAACTCCACATTTTTTTTAAGATAATGTTAAACAATGGTTAACGAATTATTTAAAAATTCTAAAAAAGAACATATTAAAAGGTACAAATCTCAGCTACAGCCTCTATATATGTAGAACATTAATAAGAGTTTTTTCGCTTAATAACAGACGGTTAATTGCACTTCAAAATTCCATATTTTTAGGAAATAATCATTTGTTTGTTACTATTTCATAAATAAATCATTAAAATTTAAATATTTTGATAAAATAAATTATTCTATTGTAAAGTATGGGGTTTCAGCTATAAATTAACTAAATGTCAATAAGTATGTCTATTGTTATTATTGATTGAAGTTACGCATGGAAAAATTAAAATGCTCGTTTTCCGAAATTCGTGAAATAAAAGATCCGCATTGAAAAACCACGATTTTTTTAATTTTTTTCAATACCAACCAAACTAAATCCACCAACCAATCCACAAACTAAATTTAAAAATAATTTTGCTTTTTAACAATTTGCAGAAGATTTAATGAAACAAGTGATATTTTGCCAATTATTAGTTAATAGTAATTGTTTAAATATGTTTTCTATCATTTAAATACATGGATCGAGTAAGCGAAGTATTTTTCTTCAATAAGAACTTTGGTTTTTTGCATTTGCTTTTACCAATCAAAAGTTATAGCCATTTTTGTATGGAGCGCGTCTCATTTTTTGTTCATACACACATACTATGATGCTATGTATTAGACCTTTATTAAACAAATTCGCATCTCCCAGGGATTTGACCGTACAAAAAAGTTTCTTAGATATTATTTACGTAAAATTTCCTCCTCTTTCGAATGGCGTTATCAGTTTTTTTCGGAAAAATTATATTTTAAAAGCTCTTCGCGAAAAACCATAATTTAACACTTCTTTTGTTTCATAACTATTGCAGCGGCACTTTTTAGGAAGCGGATTTTTTGTCATATGTTATTGATACAATTTAGAAGATAATGGCAAAAATCCGCCCCGTTACAAAGGATTCCGAAGTGAATTCCTTATTTTACTGGACTAATAACAAAAAATTCGATTTTCGTTGATATTTTCGATGTCTACGGTAAAGGTCGTGCAGAACCAGACAAATCAACTACCACTTCTCGGCGATTTTAAAATGTTTTCTATATCATAAAGTACAATTAACATTAATAACTGCTGTGATCACATGAAGTGACAGATGGGGCTCAAATTCCACTTGATACCGTTATGTACTAGTAAATCAGAAACTTATTTTCTCCGGTTCTTCTCTTTCGTCTTGATAACAGTTTTTCATTTTAAAATTGAAACGACTCAAAATGCCTGTACGTCATGTTTTGCTGGGAAAGTTGAACAATATATGTACATATGTATGAAAATTGAGTATAGAAGAGATCCCGTTCTAGAAACGGCTAGAAAAAATTTGCCGATATTTGCTGATGGCATCAAGAGAGTGGCGATGACAAAGTGAATGGCGGGCTTGCATTGAAAAGAGGTAATAAACATCATACCTCTTTCTCCAATACGTTGATAGGGCTTCTAGTAGTGGTCCTCGTTGTTGATGTTGATGTTGGATATTCGTTCATCGTTATGATAACAAGGTTTATACAGAAAGGGTAGAATGAAGTGCAAGAACTATGTTTTGAAAATAAAGATTAAAATTTCCTAATTCTAACTTCTATATCCTTGTTAAAGTTCATTTGGAGATTCAATGAACGGAATATAGTGTTATTGACATTTAAGCGCCTAAGATAGTTTAAAATAATTTGTCAAGGGAACTCAACATTAAAGATTAAAAATGATTATGACCGTGTATCTGTTGGGTCAGTCGATAAATAATTTTCTAATATTTTGCGATTTTTACAAATACATGAACTGAAGCTGGGTCAATGGGTTGCTTACCAACTTTCCAAGTTTAATCGCGCGCAGAGAGTGAATATGTGCTTTTCCTTTCTGTCGCGTCTCAGGAATGATCCTTTTTAGGACAGAATTGTGACTGGCGATGAAAAATGGATCTTGTACAAAAATGTAAAGCGCAGAAGACAGCGGGTAGACAAAGTAAACACGCCGGAACATCAGGCTAAAGTACCATCGTAAGGTGATGATATGTGGAATGGGGAAAAACTACCGTTATAACTGCACTACACACTTCAAACTTTGCACTAACAATAAGAACAAGGTAAATTTACTACCTGTTTCTATAACAAGTAGATGCAGGTAGTTTTACCCGTCCCCGGCCAATTATCAGTTCATGCATTCGGAAGAACAGCATTATTTATGGACTGACCCAATAGTTCTATCCAAGAAGCGTTAAAAGCGATCTTAGTTCACTTCCAACTATAAACTATTTAATTAAATAAATGGTCATTGTAGATTTTAGTTAAATTAGTTTTTAACAAACAGTTCTCTTACGTTATTGCGATTTTTGTAACTTTGCCATAATTATTTAAAAAAAAATTCAAATGAAAATGTTATAATTTTTTGTGTCTTAACTCGGCCATTACACGGGTCAGTTACACTCTCGCTGACACTGACTCGTGTAAACACTCACTGATGCGCCTTTTTTACTGACAAGTCAGCGCTGACGTGACAGTTTTCGAGTCAGTGCTGACGAGTCAGGAAAATGTCAAATTCTTATTTTTAAGTGGCGGAGTATGGATGCAGTATTATTTTAATGCTTACCAGTTCATGTAGTTAACAAAACTTTTCGTAAAGCAGGCTTAAAAAGTTCCTATGGTCTTTATGGTCCGAATAAATTAAATATTTCAGCAAATTAAATTCGATATCAAATTCAGGTCTCTTTGACAGAAAAGAATATTTTCTTTTCCTAAGCTTCCTTTTCTCTTCTCTTCCCATGTCTTAATTTGTATTAATAAGAACGCAGTCAAGGAAGCATACACACTGGTCGACGACATTTTAGAAATGAACTGACTTACATTACATTACAGTACGTTTGTTAGCCAGGTTTCACGCATCACAAGGATTCTGAATTCGTATCCCACCATAGAAATGGTATTGTTCATATCATCACTTCTTCTTTCACTATTTACCGGGATATATATATATATATAACCTTAACCACATTCACCAGGTTTGATATAACCAAATTAAATATTTGCTTTATTTTATTTATTGATAAAAATTTCACATTGTTTTTCGGTTGTTTTATTAAAAAAAGTACAAAAGAGATTATTAAAAAGGAACTTCGAATATGTCAGATCGAACAACTTTTTTTTACGGGAAAGTCGTTCATGTCGTAGTCGTCATGGTGCAATTTCTTATAGTAAGATTGGTTCAAAGAATGGAATAGAGAACAAGTTAGGATAATAGGATTGTGGAGGGTGCTGAAAGAAAAGGCGATGGATTTTGCGTTTGAAATCCTGGATTTGTAGGAATTAACACCAAAGATAAGAAATTTGCATAAAGGCCACGATTGTAGCAAAAATTAAAACAGACATTTTTGTAACGGGCCAAAGCCGATATCCTCAAAGCAAGCGGCTGAGCCAGAGACGCAATCATGGCCGTTAGTGCGTCAATTTTATGTTTTCTGCTTCGCAAAGCTTAAGTAAGTTTAACACATCAACAGAAACAAAATTTCATTTTATGTATAAAAAACAACTTTTTAAAAAAAAATCATAACTTTACAAGTAAGATCATCCATCCACCATTCTATCGAACTTTCTAAAATGCTGCTCCAAAGTAAATTCAAACACAACAATTAACAAAAAAAAATTAGACAATAAAAACAAATTCTTCTTATGTTTATATTCCACATACCGTCACAATATTTGCAACATTTTGCAGGCGGTTCTTCAGAATCAGCAATGACCGGCATGATCCTCTGGGGCCACTTGTCACACTTGTCTCATGCCCCCAGATCAATATGAAAAATTCACGCATTTAACAATTTCATTTCAGTTTATGCGGTAGTTGGCATTACCCAAACAAAAAAAAATTGTTAAATAATATTTTTCGTCTTTCTCTATTTTATTCCACAAAAAAATTAGATACAATTATTTACTTAAAAAAAACAAAACCCGAATTCACCAACAAAAATTTATCGAAAAATTTTCTGTGTTTCAACAACAGAAAAATCAATGATAAAATAAATGTGCACTGGTGAAAAATGTTGACGACGGTTTGCGTTGGTGGAAAAGCAATAAGAAATAATTGTATTTTTTTTATTAAATTTTTCTTCTATTTTTTTTTATTGAATACAATAAAAGTATAAACACTATGGAATGTTGGGGAATAATTAGTAAAGCGCACTTCAACAATATCGATTAGCACTGATTGAAACTCCAATTGCACCACACTTTAACTTTAACTACAACAAAAATCACCATGTGAGAATAAATCAGCGATGTTGGTTGGTGATTGGTGTTAGCTATAAACTACAGTAGCTGGATGGACCACCGTTTACACAAATTCATAAGATTGTAGCATGAATTTAATTTTATCAAGAAAAAAAAAGAGTCAAGAAACTCAACTTCACTTTTAAGGAACACAAGGATAATGATGGAAAAACTTAGCACATTTTTAGAGGACAGTCGAGAACAGTCCTTGGAATAAATAAGAAACAGGTCGCGTTCTTCTTCGTTCACCGTTCAAGAATCAACCATGATTTTTTTTCTGTTAAAAGATAATTTTCTTGTGTTTTTTTTTTTTTGAAATATTAAATATTAAATTAAAAAAGACTCGGACTATTGTTTTGCTTTTTTTTCGACTAATTCTTCTAGCGATACTAAATTTTAACAATATGCCCTTTCAAAAAGAAAAAAATGAAACTCTAATAATTTTTTTTTTGCTAGTATATCGCGACGTCAGTACGTGAAACCCTCGCAGAGACCACTGAGTTCACTTTCAACTAGCATAGTATATTCCGAAAATAAAAAGATTATTCGCCGCGACGCCGAAGCGACGATCACGACGACATAAAGTTCTTAAAGATCGAGGAGGATGTTACACACCTATGACGAAGATATCTCAGAAAAGTCGCCTAAACTGAACGAAATACAACAGGCGCAGAGATGCTGATAAAATTGAATTGAATTCGGAAAGAAATAATAAAAAAAAAATAAAAAACAAGAAGAAGAAGAAGGAAAAAACGGACACGATGTATGTGAATCAAACGGTGGATTCCTCTCAGGCGAAAGATCGGATCATCCGCGTCGCGATGCTGAAACGATGCTGAAACTTCAAGATCGAGAGATTAGCCTGACCCACTAGACAGCTTTTCTTGTGCATGCTGCTCCTCTAGGAGAGGATGATCATAGTATGCGCTATTTGGACATAACGCGTATGCCAATGTGTACGTAAGTTTTGCGGATGCTTAACCAACGTTTTCGTTCAGTAGCAGCAACCAGCATGCACAATTTCCACTTTGCTGTCGGCGCCCAGTTTCACCGATCCGCCATCATAATCTTAAGGTCTATTTTCGTTATCATGAATCAGAAAAGCGCCGTTTAGCTCCGATGGCAGCACCAGGCAGGAAAATATGCCCCACTCTACTGCGTGCACCCATATACTCCTTGCAAGATCGGAAAATTGAAAAAAGCTCTTTCCGCGGAAAACTCGAAGCTTCGCGCCTCCTCCTCCCCCATGCGAACAACCCCCCCCCCCCCCGCCCCCACAATCCACCCCGCCGAAGCAGCAACAACAACACCACCAGCAGCAGAGCAACAAGGGAAATTCTTCTTTTTCTTGAATTTTAATTAAAATTTTCTCTCGGTACATTTGGAATCAAGTGCAGCACTTCACATTATTTGTGTAAAAGGCCTTGACTTACGTCACGATTGGCCGGAAAACTTGGTACTACACACTCTACTTGCTTGGCTAGGCTATTGGCTGGTGTGTGCTGCTCCTCCTAAGCAGGATCATTCGCGGCTGCTTCTGAAATCATCTCATTGCGCAATTGTTTGGCTGCGTATTAAAATGTTTGTTCAACTTTTCAACATTGTTATTGAATCGTAATTTGTTTTATGTCAGCAATTGCTGCCCCAGAACGGATTAGTGTGGAACGAAATGTAAATGACTCAGACGAAAATTATCCTCGTTTAATTACCGGGAAAGTCTGAAAGCTGTGCGAGAGTGCGAAAAAAAAAATTGTGTTTTTTTTGGCTTTTTTCTTGTATTTTTGTCCGATGTTGGCGTATGGCAATTGAGGAGATACATTTGTTGCTAGTAAAACATTTTTTTGGAATTTGGACGAAACGCACAATGCGTGAAAAAAGCATAAAAATGGAATAAGTCAGATTAGTAGAAAGGAATTTCGGAATATAACAACATTATATCCTTATTAAGTAAACAGAAATGACTTTGTATAAATACTAAAAGAACACAGTAACAATTACTCTGTATAAAAATTTCAATTGATATTAAATGTGATCATTTCAACATCAACATTTGAACAACAGTAATAGTAAAGACTCTCGTTCAACGCTGAGCCCTGTAAACACGCTTTCAAAGCTTCGATCTTATTTTTGAACCTTTATACAAGGCATTCAATATTAAAAAATCCCACCACAGGATTTCATTCAAATTTTCTTTGGTCTAGATTGCAACGCCTTTAAAACAAACCATGGTTTAGCCCTAAAAACGCACACAAAAATTACATGCATCTTCTATCCTATCCGCCCGGAGTATGAAATCATCGTTGCGAATGATTTCAACGTTTCCAATGTCAATTGGCTAATTTGCTCAATTGGCCAAGTGTTTCAGGCATAGACAACGAGCTCTTTGCAAACTTCAATAATTTACACCGAATTCTACATTATCCAACAAGACCGTGCTGAGCAAGGAGGGCATCTTCTTGATCTATTTCTTACTTCTCATCCAACACGGTACTCCGTCGAAATTGACTCTCTCCCTTTGGCAACCGGACCACCTAGTCCCCGCCAATCTCCCATATCTACCATTTGCCCCAACCAACAAAACGACTGGGATTTGAGTTCCTGAGTAAAAATGTAACTCGCCCGCAGCTGGCATGCAGCAGGTACGTACTAGCCTGCACAGCGCCCGCAACTAGCATGCACGCTTGACTATCCCGCACCTAGCACGCACGCAGAGTGTCAACCCGAGTAAAAATAAAACTCGCCCGCAGTTAACATGCGTCAGGTACGCACTAGACTGCACGGCGCGCACAGCTGGCACGCATAGCGAACAAATGGGCATGGCACATTTTGACTAGTTTCCGTAGTGCCAACGCAAACTCCGTTGCTCTATGTGTCAACAAAGTCATACGGGCGGGAGCGCGTTTGTTCATTCCTCACTCACTCTACCAAGACAAAGTCGAATAGATGGTTTAATGGGGAAAGTGTGAACGCAATTTAAGCTATATAGATATTTACGCCTGTACAGGCATTCCCTAAATGAGTCATATTAAGTTGAAGAGCTCATGTAATTTTATCATCAGGAAAGTGAGGGGAGGTGATAACTGAAAGCAAATCCAAGGCCGATTAATTCTTCTCTGGCCCCTGTGCTGAAAGTAGAGTCGTGTAATGTGACAAGTCGTTTGAGTTGAAGAAAGTGACGTTTCAGTCGAATTACGACTTTCAGTATAGTGGCTTAAACTCAACTTAGCACTTCCACTCTCTGGCCTCTGTGCTGAAAATCGTAATTCGACTGAAATGTCACTTTTTTCTACTCAAACGAGTTTTCACATTACACGACTCGACTTTCAGGACAGGGGCCTCTACTATAACACTCCCGTCCCGAGAATACCACCCACTCAATGGACGGAGTTTTCTTCAGGACTCGCGAAGTGCATAAGTGTCTCAAGCTGACGTCAATAAATCCACTGGCCCTGAAAATATTCCTTCTTCGGCTAAACACCTGCGCAATCTCTTCTTTCTGATTGTTTAATCAAGACAGTATCTAAGCCCTACACTATTTCGGCTGGTCTGGTCTTACTCAGGTGTCAATTCCATCAACTGCACTTTTCCTAATATTTATTAATGACCTTCTCTCACTCACCTCCAATCCACTCCACAGCTTCGCTAATGCTGGTACTCTGCGTTAATCTTACGCCTTTGATAATATAAGAAAACCACCTGCCAAACCTTGTCTTCATTATCGTGAACTTATGTCCAATTCAATCAAACTCGTATAGCATCTTAGAGTTCAAATGTATAAAAAATTGTTACTTTGGGGATTTTTTTTGGAAACCAAAAATGAATTAATAATAATCATTTTCAATAATTTTAAAGAATCTTACGAAAAAAATTTAATTTTCTTACAAAATTTATGTTCGCCATATTGGATTAGACATCTTTAATTTTGAAATTTCAAAATTCTGTCTCGATAGAATTGAAGGCAATTTTATCACGAATAGTTTAGAAAAAAATTTTAAGTTTCATTAATTCCAGGCTTGGGAATTATCGCTTGTCCAAAAAATGAGCTATTTGCCCTCCTGTGCGCCGTCAGATGTGTCGATCTAAACGGGAGAGCACACTGCCCGGAAATTAGGGTTTCAAAATGTCCATCGTTGCCCGATATGTGTAAGCGGTTGCTCCGTCCTGCTGGACCCAAGAATGCTCGAGACCCGATTCAGCAACTTGCCGAAAAAACCTCGTTTAACATTTGTCTGTAGCCCTCACCAGTTATGGTTACGTTTACAGTGGTGCCGTCGGCGTCCTAAAAAAATAAGGGCCATTAAGCTTTTCACTGCAAATGCCGCACCAAACAGTTACTTTAATGGGATGCAATGGCTCTTTGTGAATTTCATGTGGATTCTACGTGCCGCAAATTTTGTATATTCACATCATCACTTAAGTGGAAATGAGCTTCATCGTTTATTATGATTTTGAATACGAAATAATCCTCTTATTGCACCAGGTTTAACAGAGCATGGCAATAACTTAACCTCATTTGACGATCAGCAGGCAGCAATTGATGAACGGTTTGCACTTTGTAAGGGAACATCTTCAGTTCTTTCACCAAAATTCGACGTAACGAACGTGAGGAAAACGACGACGAAATTCACGCTGCGTAAGAACAACATACCGGAAATTTGTCAATAAAACGGTAACAATAATCCTTTTCAGGTGTGTATCACTCCATGGCTTGTTGTTAATTAATTCCCTATATGACTACAACATAAATGTCAAAGCACAATGACATTTGACGCCATTTGCAAAAATTATTGCACCTTCACATTGACATTACTTTTACCCCACCTAAAAGTAGAAAACTTCGCCATCAAACTGATTTTCTTTTCCACAGATACGTTAACCCAAAGCTACAAATCTTTCTTGCTTTCACAGCAACATCTTTCCGTCAACACAGCCCACCTCCGCTTACTCCCACACACTGCAACTATTCTTTTATGTGCACATTTCGACCGAAATGGTATAGTACAACAACTCTACTATGAAAAAATCTTCCGCAGTCAATATTTAAGAACTTGAGCAGCATACAAGTTTTTAAACGGTAGGCACTGGGATGCGTAGCCTCAGGCTCGTCCTAATCTACCCTAGCTCTACAATTTAAACTCACTACTAAAAATTATACCATTTATAACAATTTTTGACTAGTGGCCAAACCAACAATAAATTTTTGACTGTGAACTTGTGTGATCTGAACGTTTCTGAATGATGAATTCGTTCAAACTGTCAAATTGTCGAAAGTACATATTATCTGAATTGATTCTGTGATTCATTGGCAGGAATTCGAAAAACACGAAAATTTTAATTCCCACCTAAATCAAGAGCATAACCTTGCTCTGATGAATCATTTTTTTCGATATCAATTGGAGCGAACCATCACGTCAGGACCAAGACTATTTTTAAAAATTAGCTAGGAAACAATAATTTTATCCAAATCAGATTCAAGACTGTTACAATTTAGAGACCATCCAGGCGGCGGGTTTCATGGTTGAACCGCTGACTAGGGGAATAACCTAGGAGCCTAACCTTATTTATACCAGCTCCAACAGCTATTCACAAAACTTAATCTAAAAATAAGTAAATCCTAGGATTATCAAGACGAATACCAGATGTTTAAGCATCCTCCAGCCAACTATAAGATGTACAAGCTGTAATTGTGCATTCCTTATCTCTCTTCAAGATTGTTGAACCTCAAAGCTTCTTGAACCTTACTAGATCGATCTAGACTGTAATATATAAGAACTCAGACTGCTTTATCATATTCAAGCGATCGTTAAATTGATCTAAAAACAAAAGGATTATCACTGGCCGAAGCTCCCATAACGTGACAAATCAGATTTTAAAATTTTCAAACTTGTTTTCAAATGTTTTATCGTAAAAGGATGAAGCGTGATTCTGTGCCAGATAAGTATTCGATGAAGTGTCCGATACAAGCTTAACCACGGATTTTATCATTACCTTTCGACAATTTTAAAGCTGTTCCAATTAAGAAAAGAAGATGTTGAACAATATAAAAGAGCCACCACTGATCAAAACTGAAAACAAGTTCGTCTTCACTAATTTTGTTTGTTGATAATTTTATTGAAATAGAAAAGCCAAGTAAAAGACGTCAGTTGCCTAACGTAAGATTTCCTGATTTCCATATCCAGAGAACAGCAAGACCAAATCCTTCATGCCTCCTTCTACTCAATTAAAATAAAAAATAACACTCGATAAAAATAGAACTAAAAAATAAAAATCTGTGCTCTTCTATACTTATTAAGCAGCTTAACAATAAAATCATTCCTTTTTAAGAACAAAAATAAAATTTTTTTTTTTAATTTTAAATACAAGTAAAGAAGCTTTTTACCCACCCAAAAGTAAAAAGATTCTAAAATAGCAACATTCATTGAAGTTGACCTTCGTAACCATCAATTTGTAATAAAAATAGAACCTTCTTATACAAACTTTTGAATAATTTTGTGAGCTAAGAAGATTGTTACTGTTAAAAAGGGGGTCTTCTTACAGTTAAAAAGAACTCCTCCAAAATAAGGTAGAAAGAAAATGTTTAAATTTAAAAGACGTCATCATTATGCTACTAACCATTTAACCATCGTGTGCAAATGAAGACCAAAATTATTGGAAGATGCCACAAAGAGTACCGCAGAAGGTATGAGCAATGAAGGTAATAAGCCCGTGTAAAAATTCAGGACAATGGGAAATGCTTTTTTTTGTTAAGTAGTGATTTTTGAATCAACAAAAATCAACCTCAAGAAAGTCAACTTGGTGGTAATGAATAACGTTAAGAACATCTTTATAGCAGGGTGATGAAGATATTTTAGGTTTTTTGTCGATAAAGATCCCAAGATTGGCAATGATACTTACACTGATAAAAAAAATTTCTTGGCTTAAAGCACTTTTTCTTAAACCAAGCAACTCATGCTTTGGATATAACGAAAACAAAATTGTCTCGGGATAAGCAATACTCATAGCCTTGGTTTTATTGTCTTGGATGAAGACAAAAGATGACGAAGTAAAAAAAAATACGAAATCAATGATATTATAATTTAAAAAAATTCAAGTTCTAAAATCAGTCTTTATAGTTGTGATACATTTTTAGAACTTGAGAGTCCGGTAACCGAAAAAAGTCCGATGAATTAAGAATTTAGTTTCTTGAGTAAAAAATTAAACAATCTTATTTCGAGAAAAATATATCTTGGTCGAAAAATATAAGTATTGAGCGAAGAAATACTATTGCTTGGCTCAAGAATTTCCAGTGTCTTAATCTGAGACAGCATTCTCATGTTAAGACTGAAAAAATTTTCTACTCAAGACAACGAAACGAATTGCTGGAATCAAGACAATTTTTTTATCAGTGTAGTATTATGGCTCGGTTGTTGAACAAAACAATAGGAGCCATAAACGAAAATAAGTTTTAGGTAAGTTCTCAAGTATTGAACCAAGAGTCACACCATCTGTTCCGGTGTCCCCCAGGGGTCAATTTTGTTACCCAATCTTTTTTAATCTTTATAAATGACTTACTCTCCGTCCTCTTCAATACACTTGTTGGTGGTTGTTTAGAAAAGGTTAATCATTTAACAGGAGGAGTCACTAGGGACAATTGAAGTCCTCACACTCATTTTAAAGTAGCCAATTATTTTCACCCATCCAGTATCCACTGCCCGTCACTTGATTACCCTCATTTTAAATTTTGACATTAATGGCACTGGAATGATAAAATTTCTTGGAAACCACTTCCACAACATTTTCTAGCTCTTTTTATGTGATTTCTGATTACTGGAAAAAAAATCGGAAACAGAAAGGAAAGGTATTTGGGTTTTTTGATTTTAGTCATTTTGGCAATGCGACAATTGATTACCCTCACCAGAAAGAATAGATAATAAAACGCCAAATTTTTAATGTTTTTTAAATTTTTTTATTATTAGTACTTCGTGTGACCTCCGTTATTGCGAACTACTTCAAAAAGTCTATTTGCTATAGATCGGTACAAATTTTGCATAAGGTCACCGGTATGCCCTCAAAAGCATCCTCGATGGCGGTAATTAGGCTTTCCCTATTTTCAAACTGCCTTCCGCCTGCGTAGATTTTTCGTGAAAGCCATCCCCAGACATTCTCGATTATGTTTAGATCGGGAGAAACCGCTGGCCAATCTAGAACATCTATGTTTTTGTCGCGAAACCACTTCTTTACACAACCTGCTGTATGGATAGGTGCGTTGTCATGCTGGAAAATCCATCTCCGACCTTCAAACATTTCGTGAAAATGTATCGTTTCTACTTCTAGCAGCTCTATGTATTTTTCCGCAGTCTGTCGACCTTCCAAAATTACCAAATCTATGGCTCCATAAAATAAAATGGCAGCTCATACCATAACGCAACCAACAGTTCTGTGGCGACGGGATAAAAACAACTCCGACTTCCTCAAATCGTGGAAATAATGTTGGAATCCATCAGGTGCATCTAGATTGAACTTCTTTTCGTCAGAATATATCACTTGTTGCCACTCGTCGTTCCAAGAAAGGTAACTTCTGCAATATTGTGACGTTCAAGTAAATGTGGTTTCTTCTTCAGTTTTTCTCGTCGAAGATGCGGGACACTGTTGAATTATTCTTTCTACTATTCGTACACTTGCAGAAGTCGCTGTTGCCGCAGCAGAATTAGACGCTTCACGCAAAATTGACCTCGTTCTCGCTCTGTGGTCGCTCGTGCAGTGCGTCCTCTTCAGTTTCTTCCATAATTTTCCGTGTCTTTTAAAAAAAACTAGCGCGTGTACCCAGTGCACGTGAAAGATGTGAAACATCTTTGGCGATCTTTATCTTTCTTTAAATTGAATAATTAGTAAGAATAAAGGCAATTTTACATCCCAAACGCAAATTGGAAAAGCAGCTCTGGAGCTCTTTTATCCCACAGACATTTTGCGTTTGGGATGTAAAATGGCCGTAAGTTTTATAGTAGCCGATAACTTCACTGGAATTTTCTTACATCGCTAGCATACAATGTAAGAAAATTCCAGCGAAGTTCATGCATTAGTTCCTTATTATTATTATACTACAAAATACTGACATTTGATAATACAACAAAAAGATTTCAGTAGAAAACTGTCTTTTCAAAATTTGAATTTATTCATACAAATATATTTATTACATATTTAGTCTATCGCTTACATGAGGCCTATAAATCCAGCCAGAAGACTATAATTATCGATTTACTTCCTCTACGAAAGCATTGGTAGCCGAAGGGTTCAAATGTAGGATCGGCGCGGTGTCGTGGGTTCGAATCCTGACGGTTGCGCTTTTTTTGTTAAAATTTGAAAAATTCAGAAGAATGGAAAAACATTCCACTAACAATTTTAATTTTGGGTGACGCTTGTTTGGTATCGGTGGAATCGCCTTCGAAATTATATTACCCTTCTCCAAAAGTGAAAAATTCGTAATTATTTCAAAATTTTGAATTTAAGAAAGACAAATGCATTGCATACAAATTTCAAAGGATTTAAGAACATATTTTCAATTATTTAAGAAAACACCATCTATCCATTCATCCATTTAGTTAATAAGCCGTATTTTCCTAAAAAATTTAGTAATTTTTCAATTTTGACAAAAAAAAATTTTTCCTGTGTAGGGAATATTTGTGTTGAAATTGCAATATTTGCAGGGAATTTCAAGAAATTATTATGGCTTACAATTTAAATAGCATCGGATTTGTTTTAAATATTTGAAATAACAATTTCATATAAAATATTTTTATAGGACCAACATGAATATAGCACCAATTTTATAGCACCTACATTATAGCAACGAATGAAAATTAGTTGTGATAACTAAAATGTTTTAATTTTTAGCTGGCGCTATATGCTTACAATCAAAACAATAGATTGACGTTTGTAACAACACAACAAAATACTATTTTGTTTATACTGAAGCACGTTATGATTTGAATGATCAAAACAAACTGTTGAGGGTAATCAAGTGTCGCATTGCAAAAACGATTAAAATCAAAAAACCCAAATTCCTATCCTTTATGTTTCCGATTTTTTTAAGCAGTTATTAGAAATCACATAAAAAGAGCTAAAAAATGTTGTGGAAGTGGTTTCCAAGAAATTGTGAAATTCTAGTACGATTCATGTCAAAATTTAAAGTGAGGGTAATCAAGTGACGGGCAGTGTATACCATCAATATTTTTTATTTTATAACCTACTATTTTAAATTAACCCCATGTTCATGTATTAAACCATAAAACACATTTAACAAAGTTTGAAACATACTTACAAAAACTCTTCTATATTTAATGATTCCCGATTAATCAAGCACTTTGCAAAATTAAACTTAACTAGTTCAAAATTTTCAACATCACCCCGTCAAGTTGCCGTAATTTATAACTTATTTCAATCAGCCAAAACTTGTTGTCACACCTGACAACATGTCTGACTGACAGAGTGAAGGGTATAATATTCCCCTTCTTGATACATTAAAAATAACGCACAAATAACCCGACAGTCAACAACATTTGTAATACAAACTTACATTTAATAAATAAAAATAACTAAAAAAAAATTGAATCATCTAAGAGCTACGCGGCAAGTAGCACACACTTTATCGTTTAGTTTTTAAAGTATTTTAATTAAAATAAAGTGTTAATGAAGCGTTTTAACAAAAATGAATAAATTAAAGCTGAGAGTTGCAACAAGATGGGCATAACTAAACGAAGGACCATATAGACTGCAGCAGAAAGCCGAATTCATATAAATTGCAACAATTTTTAAGGCGAGTGAAGAACTTGAAAGTCAATCCAAGAATAACAAATGAAAATTTCTTCAACTGAACGCGACATTTGATGTTAAATTAAGCCACCATTAATCTTTGGTAGTCATGTGAAAAGTTTGCCGAAGAATAATTTTTTGGGCGGTCTTTTAAATAATACAATTAACGATAAAAAATGTGTTCACGGCTAATCAAGAGTTGAAAAGAGTAGAGAACAGGGTTTAAGTCGACTTTAAATAGTGAAGTTCGACAATTTCCATATGTTTGAACACTGTCCGTTGGTACTATTCGCCCAATAAGTACAAGCAATATGCCGAACATAATTCGCAGTCTAACTAAGTTATTTTAAAAGGACCCATAGTCTAAGGAACTTATCGCGGATAGCGTACGGTAACAAACCAATTTGCTCCGTATATGGCCGAATCAATTTCAAGTTACTCGCTGAGCAGGAAAATCAAGCCATTTTGAATTTTAGTGGAAGGAAGTTATTAAGGAATTTGTGGAGATAATCTTAAGTGTCATAATTGTGAAAAATTAACTCCTTGAACTGAAATTACGAAACCAGCTCGTCTTCAGGAAGTTAAGTAAACTGACAATAACGTATTGCATTCGTCGTTTAGCCGCACCAAAGTAAATCGCATTTTTGTTCTTAAATTGTATTAAATTCAAAATCCCATAAACCAATTTAAAAAAAACCAATAATTATAAACTCATTTCATTCCTTAAAATGCGTAACCATTACACTGTAAAAAAAATATGTAAATTCACAGTCCAAATGTATAGTAAAATTACAAATCGCGGTGTGAAATACTAATTTACTACACAATTATTGTAATTTTACTATAAATTTTGTAATTTTACATAAAGAAATTGAGAATTTACAATACTGCATTACGTAAATGTTGATTACATGAATGTGACGTATATTTTACACAAAGTTGTGTATTTTTCTAAATCGTTTATGTAGGAAAATTACAATATTTCTTAGTTATTTATCAATGTTATGTACTGAACGTTGTACTGTAATTTTACAGTAAGAGGCGTAATTTTAGAACTTATATTTTCAATAAAATTACAAATTGTTCATTGGAATGTAAGGTTTAAATTTTCCCTCTCATAGATATAATTCACAGGTAACAATGGAATACCAAGCATATATATCCGATTGTTCTTAAGTTAAGGTCAGACCTTTGACTTTGGTCAGGGTGTGGGCAGTTCTTGTAACAGCCAAGAAATTTTTGATAATTTTTGATGCTTAGGGCCGATTCACAATTAAAGCTTCAAGCTGCAAGCTTCAAAAATTAGAATAAAAGGGTTTGTACAATGATTCACATTCACAGCTTCAAGCTGCAGTATTCAAATAAAGCAAAACGCAGCTGAAGCTTGTAGTTTGGAGCTTGCAGCTTGAAGCTTTCATTGCGAATCGGTCCTTGCATGGTGAGCAAAATGCTATTTTTATGTAGGAGAGGCCATACTCAAAAGTTTTGGAAATTTACAAAATTGTGAAGTGAAAGCTTCAATACTGATTGTATTTTTACATCCCACAAATAATGTATATTTAATACACAGTTGGTAAAAATACGTAAAGTAGAATTGGAATATTCCTAATAATATATAATGCAAATTTACAAAACTGCTTGTGAATAAAACTTCCACTATTTTTTTTGTAAAATTACCACAGAAATTTTTTACAGTGTACAATCCTGCTGGCACTATTCTATAGCTCTGCGCTTGCCCATATTCCGATGTGCTGGAGCGATGCTATTGTGGAGAGAAGATCATACAAGGAAGCAAAAGCCTTTCGACCCATCAGCCTCTCTTTCTTTCTCCTGAAAACGATGGAGAAGTTCTTAGACAAGCGTATTAGGGATGGTCTTACAGTGAACCTACTCCACTGCTTACAAGTTGCCTACAGGCCGGGCAGATATACGGAGATTGCCACCCACCTGTTAGGGAGAGATGCCTGCGGGGCAAGGAAACCTCTCTCTGCGCTTTCGCAGATATTGGCGGTGCGTTTGACAACGTTACCTTCGACGCGATTCATGAAGCCGCAGCAAAACAGGGCATTGAACCCCCCACTACTTGATGGATCACGCCGTTTCTTAGGAGTAGATTGACAATTACCGGGATGAAGGTCAAATCGGTTTCGATAATGGCTGCAAAAATCTATCCTCAAGCGGACGACCTATGGGCTCGACCTAAATAAATGGGGCTTCAAATCACAGACCTACCACAGATGATATCGTCATAACGACAGCGACGATCACGATGGCACCATCTTAGACCTTATGCAAGCCGCTCTTTCATATATGTATGCGTCGGTGTAGGAGCAAGAACATAGGTATTAATCCACAAAAAACGTTCATCGTACCATTTACTAATAAAAGCAATCAAAATTTAAAATATCTCTCCCTAGATGGCACGGAATTCAAATGCTGGAAGAGGCTATGAGAGAAAGTGAAAAAAGGAAAGACCATGCCGCTGCATGGAATCGAACCCCTGACCTATGGTAGTTGCCCATCTTATCTCTAGCTTACAGAAGTTTCCAATGCAAATGCAGAAAACTGCCTATTGCGAGAATTGTAATAACAGATACCCCAATATATGACGATATTTTGCTTCTTACAGAAATTCCTAGCTACATATACAGTCAGCGTCAAAAGTGATGCAACAACTAAATATTTTAACTTTTGCCTTGAATATCTTCGTCATGTTAAAACGGCAAATGGTGCTTAATATCTCAAAATAATGCTATATTTATCAACAAAATATTTTATAAAAAATTTCATTACAACTATTAAAACAAAAAAAAGTGAAATTTTAAACATAAAATTCCAAGTGTTACCTCACTTTTGACTGATAAATGTATGGATTTTTTACTAAATGAAGTTTTTTGTTTTAATAGTTGTAATGAAATTCTTTATAAAATATTTTGTTGATAAATAAAGAAAGCATTGTTTTAAGATATTAAACACAATTTTCCGTTTTTACATGACGAAGATATTCAAGTTAAAAATTTTAGGTGTTGCGTCACTTTTGACGCTGACTGTATCTCGTTTCTTGCATTTTTCAGTTAACGCATAAGCCAACAAAAATGATAGAGCAAATAATAGAGGTATAGTAAGATAATTAAATATCCATCAAATTTATAGTTCCTGAAGAAATTTAAAAGAAACTGAAGTTTTGCCAACATTATCGTAAAGGAAAAATAAATTTTCTCCCTAGTAGTGATGATGCCTGAAAATAAATTGCAGTTCGCTGAGCAATCGCTGTGCTTGGGATTGTCCAAAGGCGGCTCCAGACTCACGCGTGAACACGCGCGAACAAGCGTGAGCACGAGTGTGGATGGTTTTCGCGCCTTGTTTTCCTTTCCGATTGAATACGGCGTGAATTCGCGGCATGAGTCTAGAACAGCCTTAAGAGATGGAAGTTCTTTTACTACGCATCGGCCCGTGATGTAATATACAAATCATACATTCGGCCCCTTTCGAATACGACTCCTTTATTTTTGGCCAAAATGTGACGTCAAACTTATCGGAGGCGACACCGTTTGCTGCACGCCACCGTAGCAGCCCTGACAAAATTCTATCGTTATTATCATGGCGTTTTCTCTATCGAAATAAATGCTCTCAACATTAACTTCCTTAGCATCGTAATTTAATAACTCCAGACCAAAAGCCCAATGTGATCTATTGATCAATTGTATGCAATTTAAATTAAAAGTCAAGATATAAAAATAAAATTAAATATTATTGTTTAATGAATAATTATAAAAAATCACGATGTTGCCAAGGAACAAATTATCACGGATATCCTTTTCAATAAAAAATTGTGGAGATAACAACACGCCAACAACAATTTTTTTGACTTTATATGCATATATATTTATGGTATTTAGAAAAACTCGGAATTCGCTGGCAAAACAGGGTACAAACATTTTTCACAATTTTATAGTTGAAAACTTTATCTTTATTGGTGCAATATCTGTGCTGTGTGCTTTTATTAACCTTGTTTGCAAAAGGAAACGCATCATCACCTACCAATAAACAAGTTCTCGTTAAATTGAGGTAGTTTTTCATTTTATAGAATTTTCAAAGTATTTTTCCCCCATTAATTTTTCGTGAAATTTCCAATAACGCCACCGTCTAACACCGTTCCATTAGCTCCAATTTCGGAATTTATAAACTAAAAATACCCATTTATAATGGCAAGTCAAACTACACTAAAACTTTTTTTTATAATTAAAAAAAAATAACCTGAACGGTGAGGTTTTCTTTTATCAATATGTTTTCCATTAATTGCTCCTATACAATTGGGAAAAACCCATACTTTTGGTACTCATCATTTTAATTCCGTCTGAGGCATCTACAAAAGAGTTAATTTTAAATAAAGTCATTATTGATTTTTAACATAGATTTTTTTACCTTGACAAGTTTTCACAATAGCTTCACAGGTTTCTATTATTATAGAGACAAGACTTTGAACAGAAAATAGCTGTTAAAAATTTTACTCCTGTGTATTTTAGCCTGGAGCTTATAAATTAAATTTTTATCATAAAACTTTCGTTTGCAGATATAGCATCTAGCATTTTAGTATCTTTTTTCCAATTAAAGGTTTCAGTAAATCCTTGGATTTCTTATAAAATTAGAGTTCTTGGATTCCTTAAAATAAAATTAAACCCACATAACGAATTTATTTCTAATTAAGTTAATAAATTTAAATGGTAAATCTCTGTCGTTTCAATAGCCAGGAAGGAAATTGACCATTCCCCGTTTTTGCTTTATTATCCTTTTTCTCTTCAACATCATACAATTTTATCTATCATTGAACAACAAAGTATAAAATGTTTCTTTTGTGCGTATATCTTATCTTCGCGAATATATTTGTATTCCTGTTGCATAACAAGTTCTACTGTCTGCGGCGAATCACAATTTTGATTTTTCAGAAGACCTTTTGCACATATTTAAGCTTCGAAGCCATGCATATTGTTTTTCTGAGAGCATTGAGCTGCCTAGTCCAGCCCTTAAATTAAAGTTTTAGTAAATAACAAAATTTTAGATTTGGTTAAAAAACGGACAACCTTTTGAATCATTTCAGTATCTCAGTATCTATTCTACTGCCCTGCTGTCATTTTTGAGGGCTGAAATAGATTCTGCGCTGAGATATGGCTTTCCGCCTTTTCATTTCTTTATTTCTTATGTCAATGAATTGAAGTACATATATCAATGATCGCATGGAAAGAGAATCAATGAAACTCTGTAGCAATGCAAGCACGTTTCTATGTCTCTATTTCTTAGGGGTCCATTACACGTTCGTGCAAGCGTCAATCAATTCCATCAGATGGAAATCAAAATATTCTGATAATTACATCAGTCATCACCTTAGAAGGTAGGTTTTCCGTCAGTCGTAGCAGTGACTGTGGCAAAACTGATACCAAAACCTATCGTCTAATCGAATGGGCCCCTTATTACACATTCATGCAAGCAGCAATCAATTCCATCAGTCATGAACTACCAATGAATGATGTTTACTGATGGGATGATATGGACCTCAGACGCTCATTCTGACTGATCGTCAGTCATATCCAAAATTTCAAGAGAATGGAAGGAAATATGGGCTGTTTCGCTCCGCTAGTGCACAGTCGCTCTTCTTGGACGTTATCCATGTCCGAGTTTATCGCTGTCCTGGCGCTTACTGCCGGGGTGATTAACGAAATGTGTCTATAAGTTCACTTCAAAGGCATGCTTGATGCTTGCAGGCGAAAAATCAAAATATCTAAATAATTGTCAAGCAATTTCATGCAAGCATTAGTCATTACCTTAGATGGTAGGCTTTCCGTCAGTCATAGCACTGACTGCTGCAAAACTGATAGCAAAACTTATCGTGTAATGGGCGCCTTAGCCTTTGGCGAATGAGGTTCATCGTCATTTCAACTTTTTTCCACACATCATCCTGCCTCATTATAATGGCGGATGCAAATGTTGGTCAAGGCTTGGCAAGCGTTCGCAAATTGAAAACGTTTGCTTTGGTTTGGGGAGCATCGACACTCGACCGGATCGGCCACAAGCGTTGCCAAGTTTACACAAGCCAAGCCAAACGCCTTATCCACACGTTTGAATTTGCGAAGGCTTGCCAAACAAACGTTTGGATCCGGCATAAGACCGTCACTGCAAACTTCTTTATGAGCTTATCAAATCTTTGACGTAAGGAGAGGACATGCTTCGCATCTTGTATTCATTTCACCATTCCGGATAGAAGGATAAATCCTCATGCATTAAGCGATTAAGATATGTCCCAACTATTTTTGATATTGGGAGTCGACGACTTCGCCCTGGTCTCTACATTAAGCAGAATCTTTGCGAGACCATATCTACGGAACTTGCTGTTCCTTGAAGCTAGGCCTTCGATCAATATTCATTAGTACCTGTACGGAATCCACCTTCACATAATGATGATTAGCAGTAATTCTGCTTTGTGCTCCGCAAGCTTTAGGCCGACTTATTCCATTCACAATTTCATCTCCCAGATCGCTTCTTTCACTTATATGTCGATCCCATTCAGTCACATTCGTACTACCACAGCCTCAATGTCCGAGAATAGCGATGCTCTCTGTGGGAGGCGTAGTTTCAATACATCACTTTGAATTATGTGCGACAGGAGAGGGCCCATGACAGGTCTTTCGGAAAGCCAGGGCTTGTCTTGTACTGTTTTGAAAACAGTCATTACGTTTACATGATTTACTTGAGTTCTTGACTCGAAATTTACTTGAAACTCAAGTTGCGTTTTCGGTTCACTTACTTGACTTCAAAATGTCTTGAAATTTTCTTGAGCTGACATTTGACCTTTCCTATTATAACAGACCCCGTGTTCTTTTAATGAACTGAGTTTTGAGAGCTTTTGAGTTCCCATACAAAATCGAAAACCCAGGTTTTATCTGGGTCTTCTGGTTCTTCGATTTTGTATGGGAACTCAAAAGCTCTCAAAACCCAGTTCATTAAAAGAACACGGGGAGAAACTAGCTCCTATTATAACATAAATAACTTTAAAAAGATTGTATCAAAAGTATACGTTCACTAGAGTTTTTATCTTCTTCTTGTTCCAAGGAAAAAAACCACATGCAAAATTTCAAGTATTCAAGTAGTGTTTACATGAGCTTTTTCAAGTCAATCAAACGGTATTGTTTGCCATTCATTCGGTTTGTTTGGACTCTAGATACCCTAAAAGCTTTTTGTTGTGTTTCGTCTCCATGGTTTTGGAGAGAATAGAAGTCATGGTTATTGGGCGGTAGTTGGAGGGATTGCTTGAATCCTGTTTTTTCAGTATGGGCTGAACATGTAAGGGTTTCCAAGCGTCTGGATAAACTCCGGAGAATTATGATAGTGCAAAGAGTTTACGCAGAGGTTTAGCTAATGGCGAGGCGCACTTCTTTAGGACTATATGGGGTATATTTTCGGACGCACTGGATTTGTTGACATTAAGGTCTTTAGGGCATCTATCTATACACCTCACGAGTCCTGGAGCAGTGAGTAGAACACTTGGGTTCAGGGGGTTACATAGAATTGTCGAGCAATTCAAGAATTCGAGGCGAACAGAGATTCTAGTAAGTTGGACTTGGATTTGCTGCCTGTTATCACCTGCACCTTGTAGATAAAGGAAGGTTTAGTGGATGCAGTAAAATTCTTTCTGATGGACGTTACCAAAGACCAGAATTTTTTGCTGCCTGTGGTTGCATTTAAGAGTTTTTATGCGGGGAAGCTTAGGAATAAGCCTTTGTACTACCATGTCGTTCAGGTCATGGTGCATGTCTAGTAGCAAGCTTGGTTTGAAAGATAGAAGAGAATATGATAGATCAGGGAAGGTCTGGGGGTGTTGGAGCAGCTGGCGATGAACCTTACGTTTGAACTCTTGGGTAATGTACGAGTTCGGGAAAACTGATTGTGGGAGGTTATTCCAAGCCAACTTGTTCTATTTATAAACGAACTTCTAGGCGTTAATGTGCGCGAAAAACTCAACTCGCTAACAAATGATGATTTCACTTTCCTAATGGTGGATTTAAAGAGGTTTTTTAGTTTAATGTACTGTGAAGGCGGCTTCTTTAATTTTAATTGCATTCAAGCGCTCCCGATTAAACGAACTGTTCGGCCTAAGCTTCACAGATTTGGTGACAGAATTCCTGCCTGTATGGTCTTGCTAATAGGGATAGCGGCTGCGTTAACGTTTTTGTTTCGGTCTCAGGCAGCGGATTGAAAAAAAGAGTAAACCCCAGCCAAATGGCCTGGACATAACCCAGTTCTCTTAGCTGGTTTAGGCTGCTCGCACACTGGATCAGAATTTGTACGAATTTGTGCGAATTCTGATGAAATCAATACAATTTCATCAGAATTCGCACAAATTCTGATGCAGTGTGCGAGCAGCCCTAGTTGGGGTGGGAAATTTGTATGTGAAGGAGATAGCCTTCAACGTCAGAGGTTCTCGTGGGTTGATCCACAATTTGATGTAGAATTTTAGTGTCTGCAAAAAGCTCAAGGTCTTTGCCAGAAATACTAGTCCGATTACCGATTTAGGTAGCCAGTTTGCATTGTGGACATTGAAATCACCCGCAACAATGGTTTCACACTCAGGATTGAAGGATACAAATCCCGAGACCTAAGTCAGCATCATGTGATATTTGGGTGTCACTTAATGCGGAAATTTGCAGTTTAAAATTAGATAGGTGGTACTCCTCGCATGAAGACCCCGAATGTTATTAAAGTCTAAACAAAAATTTTTGTATTAGTATTTATTAAAGCAAAATTACTTCACTTTACTTTCAGTACCTTTCAGTACAGGTTTCATTCACAATAAGAAGACGTCACAGACAGCCCTACATGTAGAACAATATTATTCATACACAAAAAATTCATAAAAATAGAACTCCCCCTGATTTCTTTGATCATTAATAAAGCTTTACACAAGCAAAAAAAACAGAATTTCCATAGAAGAATTGAAATACTGCAATTTCAGTTAAATCTGACAAAAGGCAATTTATATCAATATATCTAAAGAAAGATTAATTTTTTATATATTTCTCAATTTAAAAATTGTTTCAAAGGCAGAAAATAACTTTTATATTATGTGCCCGCCCGCCCACTTAGAACAGAGCCAAAAAGCTCCCAAAGAATCTCCTCTACACAATTCAACGGAAAGCTCTGTTGATTTTTGAATTAAGCCGGTAAAATTAAAGTTACGAATAGCAAAAAAAAAATAAATAATAATAAAGAAAAGCGCTCTAACGTCATACTAGAGCGAACAGACCACGCAAATCGCACGGAATATTGTTTATCGCGGTTCCTATAGCACTACGTGACCACAATATTCTATTATACAAAATAAAGCAAACAAAATATAAAAGCCACAATTCTTTTGATGTTTACAATATTTTTTTTGTTATTGTTGTTGTTATAATTACGAAAACGTTTCTAGTCTAAAAACAGGGCGCAGATAGTGTAGGTGGTAAGCAGTAATCGATGACGACTTAAGGCATCTATTTTTTTCGTCATAGCTCTTCTTAGTAGATGCTACTTGTTGCGATGTTAAAAAGAAAACAAAAATAAATAAAATACTATCATATAAACCAGCGCAGGTTTTAATAGCTATGCTGCGCTTTCGAGAATCATTTCTCAGGTGTCTGTGGGTTGGATATTAGTGGCAATTACTTGCCATAAACGGAAGAAATTACTCATGGATGGTAAAAATAAACCATGGCAAACTAACAGGGTCTGTTGTGGCTAAATATTATTTGCTATAGAGATAGGATGAGTTTAAAGTGGGAAACAAACTCTCAACTCGAGTCTCGGGGATGTGTGTGGAGCTGGGATACCTAATGCTGCTAGACTACGAAGGAGCACCTTTAGTCTTAGAGGAAAATCGAAGTGATCTTAGAAAAATGTTGTTTTTTTCTGCGTTGGTTGTTTACAAAACGACATCGTCTCAAGACTTATAAGAGACAACTTTTTTTTCTAGATGGGAAAATAGAAGGGGGTTAGCCTCTACATTTTCGTGCTAGTGCTGTTGCTTCTTGTGATGCTGGCTGGTTCTTTCCTATCATCTAATAGCTTCAGTTTTTCTTGTTGTTGCTGCTGTTTTTTATTTTCAACAAAAAATTTCCACCAACCAAGCCCCAATGATTCTGTCCTCTAACAGAGCAATGTTGGTCTCTGTTTGTGAGGTTTCTTATACTTATATATATTTTTTATCTTTCTTTTTATTTTGCGTGTATTTCAAACTTATTTTTTTTCTTCATTTTTATTTTCAGAATATTTCTAGGCTTTATATGCCCGGTGTTAATGGGTTTCACTTTTGGAATGTTGAATAACAGCCAAGATATTAAGAAATCCACGAAAAGGAGCATATACACAAAAAGAAATTTTGTATATAGTTAAATGCGATCAAAAGTGTCAGAAAGTAGATTAAAACACTCCTTATTATATGATAACAAGCGAAAAGATAACATCACCCGCAAGTAGAATCACTTAAAATAAATCCGATCCTACTTAAAAAAAATTTAGTGCGCGTGCGTTAAGAGACAAATTATTGAGTTATTAAAAACTTAAATAAAAATTAAAATTATATAAAAAAAAATCTCAAACTTTTCGCCGTAAGATATTTTTGAGAAATTGAACCATCATAAAACATCGGAAATAGATGTCAGTTTAGTATTTGCCGGGTGTAGACTAAGCAACAATTGTGTTGGAACTTTGATTAAGCGAATTATAAAACAATTTGTTGTGTGTGATGTTTTTTCCTTTGTATTTTCCTTAATTTCATTTTATTTTCCTTTGCTCTATTCTTGTTTTAATGTATAAATAGCACGTTTTTGTGTAATTCTTCGACACTTTGTAGTATTTTTTGAACGATGAATGATAGAAATAATTCACAAATACAATTGTAAATGTTGTTTTATATTTTTTCTCCTAAAAATTGTTGTTTTTTTTTAATTCTTTTCTTGTTGAAAGAATGTCGCTTGTGAACTATTAATATTTATCAAGAAAGATAAAAAAAATTTTTAAAAAACCAAAAAATATACATATATTTTTTTTTAATTCACTAAATTCATAGCAGGTGAGATCAAGTGTGAAATTATACTGTATGTGTCATAGCGCATAATCTCGATTAAAATGGACAATTTTTTGGCATAGTTCACTTATTTTTTCTTTTGTGTTTTATTATTAAGAGGACACATGCGTTGTGAATGTGAAAAATTTTAAATAAAATGAAATCAGAAAATTTTTTGAAATTAAATTTATTGGTTATTTTTTTTTATAATAAATTTTATCCAAATTTATCAAAAAATCTGTGATTTGTTAAGTGAATTATATGAATACTGTTCTAGTTTTTCCTCTTAGCGTTTAAAGTCTACTCATGCTATAATTTGGAAATATGTGTGTACAATAAGATGTTAAAAACCATTACAACATTGTTTAATAATTTCAGACTGCTTCTAGAATAATTGAAAAATCTTCACTTCAAAGGCAGGTAACCGCAGGCACGAAATGGATTATAGAGATATAAACTTGTCATCCTTTATCCCAAAGATCCTAGAATGCATGATAGACCTGTACCAGAAACTCTATCACAGACGACTTGATATCTTCTTCCCAGTGTGTATATTGTAAGGGAAAGCTGGTTTACATCACGTTCTATGAAATAGTGCATATCGTCTCAGCGGGAAAAATTGGTGGCGCTGCTCAAAGTAGCTAATTTTGAGCGTTGCGAGTCTTACTGGAGTTTTCAGATATTTTATAGGACGAAGAAAACGGGCTATTATCTTGGTGGCCATAAAGGTCACTGAGGTCAAGCAGAATTGGACTTGGTTAGTACTTAGTTGGGGGACCGTTTGGAAAGGCAAAGACAATTGCAAGGTCAAAGATGGCTCCATTTTCCGCTGGGGTAGTATACGCGTACTTCTTAGAAGCTTGCCTCGGTATTGTATTGAGTCTGGATTGGAGCAGTATTGAGTGCGGGCGCATACTGCCGCCTGTCTTTTAATTTCGAAAATATACAAGGTGAGACAAAAGTAATGTCATATTATGAATGTGCCGTAATTTTTGTGAAAGGAATGTCATAAAGTGAATGTGCCATAATTTTTGCAAATGCCGCTGCGCTTCCACTTTTCTCCCTACTATCTTTCGACTAGAATTAACTGTCTGGCATTGCTCTCGATGAAAAAACATGGACAGTACAAAGGGACTTGACCTCTGAGTTCTAGTCTGTCTCCAGTAAAAAGAAAAAAAAATACAAACAGTTCATCTTGGCAACTGTATTGGACTTAAGGTCCAACATGGCATAAGCGCATATGTAAAAACGTCAAAAAATATCGAAAGTCAGCATTATGTCAATCAAAACATATTACCGCATATGCATAACATAAGCGACAAAAAGTTGATGTAAAATCTGTGCTGTGAAGTGAAAATTAATTTTGATTTATATATATGTTGTATGTAGATATTTTTATTTCTCCATACATGAACAAAATCACTTGCTCTAACAATAAACAGCAATAAACATAACTTGCTTTTCCTAATGTTGTCATGTCACGTTCGACCCAAGTCGCATTCATTATGTTTAACGGATGTTTAACGAAAGCTTTTATGCCATGTTATGTCAACCGTAGCCACCTTCATAACAAGTTCTGGTTCCGAACTTGACATATGCACTTGGCATATGCGCTTATGCCATGCATAGTTGGGCCTTTAGAAAGCGCTTTCAATCGAGCTTCCACATGCTGAAAACTAGAATCATCCACAGCAACTTAGGCGACAGCATAGTCGTAAGGACGATGTAGTGAAGGTCTTGGAAACGTTAGCAAGTGGCCCAACTTCCTGTTGGCTATCCGTTAAACCAGAAAAGACGGAACTGATTCTTTTTGCTAATAGAATAAAAATTCCCAAATTTAGTCCACATGCATTTAATGAGCGACCCAACAATTCTCACGGAGGCAGTAAACGTATTTCTCGATCTACTGTCACCTGTCACCTGATCTATACATCAGGCAATGTCATCAAAGACTGTACTGTATAGTCTCCTATCTCTGAAATCCCTCAGCAGGATCAAAAATGTTACGCTGATGTGGATTCCGGGCCACGAAGGTCACATTGGTAATGAAATTGCCCGCAGCCTGGCTAGAGTAGGGGCAAACTCATCACTTGTCGATCCGGAACCTTTCTGCAGCTTAGCAACGTAAGAACGGCCATTAAGAATTGGGTCGACCAGGTGTTTCCTCATAGCTGGACAAAGACCCAGGATGCTCGTCATGCTAAAAGATTTATTCAAATCGATAAAGCTAAAGCGGCCAAACTTTTAAATTTCAAGAGGTGAGAGTTAAAAAAAATAACAGAGCTCCAAACATTATTGTAGTATATGTAAACGATATAATGATCGCTGGTTCAAGTACAAAAATAATGAATAAGATAAGCCAATAGTTTAGGTGGAAGAGGAACGGCTTGTTCAGCTGTGTATGGCCGTGTTTGGAAATGCCAACTGATTATCAATCTACATTTGCAGCACGTTTTTTATTGCAAGCTGTAATTGTCAAATGTATTAAAATGCCAATTCAGTAAAATTGACAGTCATTTGATCGGCAGATTAGCAGTGTAAAATTTTTGCTTGCAGGTGCGTTGTTTGGTTCAAACAATTATTTGTGGGCAGCATAAATGAATAATAACCTAAAATTGTTAGTTTTGGTACGATATTTTAAGAGCAATTAAGAAAAAAAATTTGATTTGCGAACTTTAAATCCCAAATGAATGACGAACGTTTTAAAATGTCCTAGGGGGTGATACACGGCTCAACGTGTTGATCAACACGAGCTGTCACTTCGCAGTTCGTGGACTAAAGGAAGGACAAGGGGGATGATACACAGCTGAACATGTTGATCAACACGAGCTGTCATTTCGCAGTTTGTGGGTCAAGGGAAGGGTAAGGGCGAAGTTTGCGGTGTTGACCGAAACTAGAAACGATTTCTATTTTTCCTCGAGTTGCATGAAAAATATTTATGTATGCGTAACTGTCAAGCGGTTGTTGGTCGGAAAAAATTTTGAATATTTTGAATATCAGATGCATTTTAGACGTCGGCCTACTATCTTGTGCCTTATGTTGTTATTGTACAGCATGTCTTTCAGATTCATGGAATATTAAAAGAAAAACTTATGCTTAACTGATTACCCACACATATAAAATCAATACAAAGTATTGAGTGCAACGCGTTGCCTCGTGTATCAGCTCCGCTCAACAAACTGACATTGTGTTGCATCAACACGTTGACTCGTGTATTATCCCACCTATCGACAATTGCAGTCCATTCCACTTGACTGTCAAATGACAGGAATAATTTTGATTATAGCCGACATTTTTGATCGTCAATTGACATTTCCAAACACGACCTATGGTGGTGCTACCTTCGGAAACGTCTTACAGGGCACGGTTCTGTTATCAACAATGTGGGATCACAGAAAACTGCTCTAGCTCTCCATTGCATAAAGAAGAAACACAAACCTGACTTCAATAACGCAACGATACTTCAACAAGAGATTGTTGTTGACGATGCTGCACATCAATAGCATAGGAACCTATATGGGGGTCTCGGTACTCTAGGGAGTAAGTCGCCTGACTACCATCCCAGAGGTTCCGGGTTCGAATCGCGGCAGCACCACGGTCCTTCGCCTTTCCCACCTTCTTTCTTCTTCCCTCCTTACATTCCTCATTCCCCCCGACATAGCCTTCCGATAGTACTGCCGCGCTCCACCAGCGCATGTCATCGGTTAGTTGATGGGATTCAACTCGTTTCAGGAGGCATAACACTCCAGCGAGTTGTTTCTCGTTGCCCCGATGTCAGAGTCGCGATAGAAATGGTTGGGAGTAGGTGGTTGTGGCAGTTTCTTCCTACTTCTATCTTTCCCTTCACTATCTATCGACTAGAGCTTGCTGTTCGATGTTGCACTCTATACGAAGAAAATAGATTGTCGACAGTACAAAGGGCTTTCCCTGAGCTCTAGTCTTCCACATAAAAAAATAGAAAATACGGATTAACAGACGGTCTGATTGCGACAATCTCAACAATGCATACAGACAGCTGATTAGTATGAGGACAAATACCAGCATTAGGAGCAGAAAATGACATTGTGGTTTTATGTAAATTAGTTCGTCCGTCACTTAATTGTTCAAATTGCTGTAAAATTAGTTTTCTTGAGTGTATTGCAAGGGATGTTGCTATTTATATATATTTTGATTTCTGTAACACTAATTTACTATTTTTGTCATATTTTCAATAATAATAAAGGCGTGTACTCATGCTCGAAAGGTCGCACACCCATTAATGTCGTCTTGTTTTTGACCTTGAGCCTACTTCCAATCTCTATGGTACTGAAAACAGCAAGACAAAATGACTCATCTCCACCATCCGAAAATTTAATAAAATAAAAGAACTTCACGAAAACTATCATCTAAGATTTTGAATTTAAAAAGTCCACGCACAAATATTTTCTAAGCAACATTAATAAATAACTCAGATACTAAAAGAGTCACAAATTTCCAGCAAGTCCAATTTCTAATTGCCTTAACCCTTTGCCCTTACCAAATGCGAAAAAATTGCAGCAGAATGGATAAATTAAAACCTTTTGCATCTGCATATTTTATTTAGTCCCTCCCTATCGATTGTGTTCATTAAGTGTCCCAAGGCAAGAGGTGTATGTTTACCTCCTATGTAATCACATCCATTTGTATCATTGGATTCGCAAGAACGAATGCTATTTACAGAAGAATTTTGCTGCAAAAAAATGGGCCACCTTAATGGCAAAATACCTGGAAAATTAGAAGTGAAGTTAATGTTGGTCTGAAGGTCTAAGAAAACAAATAGCTTATGGCAATAAAAAAATCTTTTTTTTATGTGGCAAACCCAAGCTTCGGAAACACCCGTTGGTGCCGATGTAAGCTTAGTATGAGGGATAGAAGAGGATAGGATAGGTTATACGATTGGGAGTGCTCGAGAATAAGACGATGAACCTTACGTTGGAATTCAAGGATATTGTACGGATTCGGAATTACTGACTGCGAAAGAGTGTTCCACAAGATTAACAAGTTAATTGCAAATGTTAACTGTTTATTTGGATCAGTAAATTGTGAAAGATAAAAAGGAAAAAGTACAAAACAAGGATTCAGTTGAACGAATACTCAGGCCTATTCTAAATTACCAATGTAAGAAAACTCCAGCGGAATCAATTCCAGCGGAGTTCAAAATAAGATAAATTCTAGATTAATGAAGTAATTAACGAAATGTTGCTGGGCTTTGTTTCATAATTGAAACGAATGAGCAAAAAAATATCTTTGCACAACTAGGAGAATTTTGGTAGTTTAAATAGTAATCGTATAGTAACACGACAGAGCCCACGACGGGGTAGGTAAGTAGTGACAAACGGCAGTCCCATCATAGGACCAAGGACGGAGACACAATTGGCATCGCTTGTAATCACACTCGGGGGAAACGTCCACGTATATTCAGGGCAGTTTGCTTGGAAAGATTTTAGATCAAGGCTGTCATATTCATGTATCCTCATGATCTTATCTTTTATTTCAGTTTTCGAAACATCTCTCACGCCCAGTAAGAAAAGGCTTTTAAATGGCGTCTGATTCTTGCCAGAACCGGACACAGCAACAAAGAAAGTGTTCGGTAGTCTCTTTGGCTTGTTCCTCCGCAAAGCTACGGCATTGGGTGTTGTATAGAATTCTTACATCTGTTGACATTGGCCAGAGTCATAGTATGATCAACGCGATTCTAGTGATGTCCTTCTGTGGTATCGTTAGGATTTTCCTCATCGTACACATCGGCTCCTAAAACTTCTCCACTTGTGTGTCTACACGATTTGTTCCCTAGTCTGGCAAATGTTGCTCCGTTCCTGTGGCTCTCGATGTCCCTGTGATCCGTTAACCACATAAGAGCAATGTTGTACCAAAGCCAAGAAAGAGAACTCGTTTTGGCAGTAGAAGCATGATTATAATACGCAGTAGATAATAGTTTACGCAGGAATAAGGAAGCTGCCACATTACTCCTGGTAACGCTTCGCTAATTTCCCAAACTTTCTGATATATCAACACACTCTATTACGGGATGGCCTGCTCTTACTTCTACGCTGACCAGAATTGCGCCGTTTTGAGGGACTGCGTCCTCTGCTACGAAGTTCTATTTGGATTATCTGTTCCTCCAGGGCAGATATCTGTTGTATTAAGGCTCGGGCACACAGAAAGCGGTCTGTCGCAGTGGGCAGCGATCTCCGACCTAGGCGGTCAGGCGGTCTAGTTGTATTACACGATTTGGCATCATCTCTGGCACACAGGATGCTGTCCGATTTTAGCAAGACCGCCTTGCCGTTTTCAGACAAAATGAGTGAAAAAATAGAAATTTTTATAGAAAATGTGCGTAAATACAGGTTTTTGTTTGATACTTCACTTCGATACATAAGCGGTGATATTCCCATAATTGTTCTCTCTTGTTATGGATTTTATGCACCCAACATCGTCTTTTCTTCTTTTTGTTTTGCAAAGCTAATAGCAGAAGTAGTTGTTCTGCGTCCGAGCTCATACTCAATATAAAAAGATAAGAAAACGCACTACAGCTTCTCAAAAAGAGTGCGATCAGACTGGGCCGCTCACACAAAGATATCGCGTCCTAGGTGAAGTCCCCATATCGCAAACTGCCGCGACGACTGCTGGATCGCTGCCCGCCGCAAAGGGCGTGCCCGAGCCTTGTTCTGAAACTGTAGGTGCCTGTGCCGACCTCGAAGCTGATGTGATATTTCAGGCTGTGTAGGATACCTGAAATTTCGTCGACCATCTCCTCTAAAGGGCTAATATCTTGATTGTAACTGATGTCACCCAAAAGCCTTTGGAACCTCTTTTGCTCGGATTCCCGAAAGGATTACAATAGGCGTTGTTTCAGAGTTGTGTACCTCTCTACTGCAGGTGGATTATTGATAATGTCACATATTTCCGCGAGGATGTCCGGATATAAGTTTGCAGTGATGCCGATGATGATGAATTGGGCCTCCAATTGATATGACCACGAGTCCATGCTTCGTTTACAAAATGGTAGTATCCTTACGGCTACTACAGCGATTTTGTAAATATCATAAGCAACTAAAAAGCTAAAAAATAGTAAGACTCTTGGCATTGCAGTAAACAAAATCTAATAAAATCCATAAAAGGAAGAAAATCGGCAACAATGCTAAATACAAAGATTATATTTATTTACCAGACCGGAATATTTTCTGCACTTTTAAGGAAATCAAACAATTCAATGTAAAAGGACGATTTTTGCCTTTGGGTCGTAAAAGAAGCATTTCGAGTAATAAAGTAATAAAAACCAAGAGTCGGCAGGAAATTTCTTAGTAATTGATGATTATGTGCGAAGTAATAAGGAGACATACAAGGGTATTCCTTCAACTATCCTGGAACCGGTTTTTACTCGTTACTATGTGAGAAGAAAGGAATGCATTTGCAGAAGAGGAAATAGTTTTAGTGTACTTCTTAAGAGAAGCGATCGAAAATTTGTGGTGCGGGTTAAAGGCTTCAGTATTTTGTGAAAATTAATAAACATTGTGAAGATTGACCAGAAAATAAAATGTTAACAAAGTGAAAGAATTTATTATACTCTGTGATTATTAGAAATTGAAGTCACCTTAAATAAGTGTGTGTAATACATATTAAAATTATAACTTCAGCATCGACAGCAAAAGATCTGAAATATAAGGCAAGAAAAATTACAGAAAATTATACAGGAATAAAACATAAATTCGGAGGATGTATAATCAGCGCCGCAATAAGAAGGTAGGCACGATAGAATAGAAAAAGGTTCTGGCTAACATCCTGTTCGTAAAAATTAAACCGTGTACTTTACATGCCATCGGTTCTTACCTTAATGCTTTTTCAGACGCAACAAATCGATTACAAATCAAAAATACATGCTACGATTTATACTAGAAAACTCGGCACACTTCTAATTTTTAACTTCTTCAACAAAATGAAGTACGACTTGGCTAAGAGAAAACCATTTTTTTTATGTGTAAGTCTAAAGCCTCGTTCACACGGTGACACTGACGTCGTGGGATTTAATGTCGCGACATGAAAGTCGCAAAAGTGTCATCGTCTGAACTATTGAATGTCGCGACGTCTCGACGTCGTGACACTAATGCCGCATATCAAAAAATTTTGATATTTGACACCTGATGCCGCGGCACTTCTAACACATCCGCTACTGCGATACAAGTTCGCCCATTTTTTTACACGAGTGTCGCAACACTATGGATGGATCATGTGAACACTTAGTGCCGTGGTAGCACATCTCGAGCACTTTCATGATGATAAATGCCACGGCATCAGTGTCACCGTGTGAACGAGGCTTAACCTCAGGTGTCACCCTTTGTACTACCAGTCCGTCCGTTGCTAAAAGGAACGAGGTGTGGGGGCTTAACTAGCTAGTACAGTACACGATAGGATGTAAGGTGACTACTTAGATAGCTTCATTATAATAAAGGTCTAAAGCACGTTTAAGATATAGTTTTACACTAGATTGTCGTAGATTCGGGTGCACAGAGCATACTATTCAATAAATCCATTATGGCAATGGCGTACGCAAATGATGATGTGTCATTAAACGTGTGTACCAAAGGAACAATAATATCCTTTATAAAAGTTGCTAAAAAAATGGAAGTAAGAGTTAACGAAATCAAAACAAAGGACGTGTATATCATACGTAATGAAAGCAGTGCTAAAACACAACATTGGATAAATATAATATCGGAATGATATGAAAGTAGACCAATACAGATGTTAACATAGACAAACGTGTATCAGAGGAAATCAAACACAGGATAACGCTGGCCAAACAAAGTTCAGACGGACTACACAAGCACCTTAGGTCCAAATTACCTAGAAGTACATAGTGTATAGAATGTTAATTAGTAAACCAGTGTTCTCATATAGATATAAGTTTTGAGCAATGAGCAAGAAAGAGAAAGCCATTCTAGTCAGGTTTAAGGAAAAAATATGTACCTATAGGCGACAACGGATAATGGAGAAGCAGATACTACCACGAGTTGTATGAAATTTATAAAGTTTATGCTGCAAATTTTATTGGATTGGTCACCTTATACGTAACACTTGTAAAACATACAAGTAATAAAACTTGATTGTCGTGGTCTGGTGCATTATGAATTCCTTCGTTAAAAGCTCTTAATTTTTGCATGACGATTTTAATTTAGCTTCGCCTGACCTCTAGCCATTCCTGAAACTCAAAAAACCGCTCCGAAGACTTCTTTAGTGAACCTTTTCACTCATTTTAAAAATCGAAAAGTGCACTTTTTTAGATAAAAGTATACAAGCGTATCTTAAGATATTGGAATGAAATTTGACACAGATGTTAGTTAGAGTGGTCCCAACGGGTTTGGCTAAGCCCGCCCGCGTCCTACTACTTTTTTATCACAATAGTATAAACCACTATGTAAAGCCGAGAAAAAATACGTTCAGCTCTCCCGAAGACAAAAAAAACGGCTAAGGAAAAGACTAGTAGACTACATAGAAGAAAATCTAAAAGCGACCAACATAGCAGGTGTTTTATGGGAAGCGATGTGCAACCTGATGGCGGATCCTCGCATATGACGACTCCCAGTCTCCTACAAAAGCCTTCAAATGGTGGTGCTGTTAACTCTGAATAGATGCTGGGAAAGGAGTAGAACGAATGCAGTAGATGAGAGCGAGCACACCCTTCAAACATACCAAGCCAAGATCTAAAGTTATCGTGCCAAGGGGGCAAGGCATTGGGTAGTTTTTGCACTGTCGTTTAATGATCTCCTTTGGACAGAGGGTGCACCCAGTTGAATAGTGGGCCTGATTATTGAATCCGGCGGATTTGGGATTCCTGCCGCTAAAGAGTTCCAATTTCACTTGTCGCTGCAATTATTCAATCCGCCGGGCGAAACTGCCATATGAATTGACATATTTCATTTTCGAAATTCAAATGACAATCGAATAGACAGTTCGCATTGGATACACAACTCCAAACAAGTGGTTTTTTAGTTTAACTTCCACTTTCGACTGTGAAATTTTCATTCACTTTCCCGCCGGGGGATTTAACAATCAGAACCTGTCAAACTCGCATTCACTTCCCTGCCGGCGGATTCAACAATAAGGCACAATGCCTCATCCTCATATGGAGGCTCTCTTAGGATGGACGTTCCCTTTTCTACAATACTCATGGGACTTTTATAGACCAATTACATTGTATTAATCGGTAAAGAACCGGATTTTAGGGGCACCCACCAGTTTGATGAAGAGAACCATGCTGATCGAACTTGGATAAAACACACCGAACGCTGGAGGTCCACGCCTGAATGGGCCAACACTGGTTCCTTCCTGTGCTGTCTTGGGTCGCAGTAAAAAGGATGTCGCAGTAAAAAGGATGTCAAGAGACATGTTGCCTTGATGTCAGGACACTTGTTGGCTTAATAACCTTTCCTTAACACGGCTAAGGAATTGTTGGAGCAAGGTAGAAAGGATGTCAGGACAATTGTCGACTTGATGTCAGGAAACTTGTTGATTACACTTTTTGGCTTGATTAGCGGAATTATCTACTAGTGATGGAGGTTAGAAAGTTTAGAGGACCCCAGCTGGAGGCTTTGCCTTGAGGAATATGTATATCTGCCTATCATGTACCTACTCTGTGAGTGCCTCACGATATCTCGAACAGTCAAGTCACGGCAACAGGCCACTAGGCGGACTGCTGAACGTGTACAAGCCATCTGGCCTACAAAGATGAGGTATACGGGCTTAGTACAATAGGCCAAATGAAGTCTCTGCGGTACTTTGGGAGCCAATACCTCACCAAAGAAGAATCACGAAGAAGAAACGGCGGAGCGTGTTGGGGATGAGCTCTTGAAGATGTCTATCCCTACGGAAGCCTATAGCAATAACTGACGATGATGACGACGAATGGAAAAATATTAACCACAACATTTCTTACCCGATAGGATTGGGAAACTAAATTCTTAACGCTACAACGTACTACCGGTAAATTGATTATAAATTACACACATTTATTAAAACGTTGCTAAAACAATGCTACTTCAACTAAGCTTATTTATTAATTATAAATTAATCAAAACAAACCTTTATTATTCTTATTTAGGACAAAAAAAAAGTTTCAACTCTTCTCCCAGAAGAAAGAGTTCATTCCCAGTCTATTACAGAATCACGCGTGTGTAATCCAAGCAGTTAAGGGTTTAGTGACCTTTCCAAGGACAATGATATCACTATGTGCCATGACCTCGACAATAGTTCTATTTGTTAAAGATTTAATGTGATAGAATAAGAATTTCTTATATATTTTTTACACTTTTCAACACCTTAAAGAACTTCTTCGATTTCAATTTAACCAACTGTAATTATATCATAGTTTTTCTTCAAATTCGTATTAGACAGCATAATTCACACAAAAACCAAGCTCTTGGAACAACTTTCTCGAAATATCCAATAAGCCAGCCTCGCCCTTTACCTAATCCCAAAAGGATTTAAGACGTCGATGCTTGGTAACCAAAAACTCGCATTAATTTGTTGATGTATAGAACACCCGAATATATCAATACCATAATACTTAAATATTTACACGTAAGATTAATATTTAATATAGAAATTATCCTAGATTAATTGCACAACTTTTACCTAAAATAATTCTCAAAAATCACCTGGCGGAGCCCCAGACAGAAAGCCGACAAAAATGTAAACAAAGCACAATTGAGTGAGAAAATGTAAAAAATCCTTTATGCTAATCTTGTATCAATATAAATTTAATATTAGCAAGAAATAATTTAACGAATTTCGACACTTTATCTATGATCAAAATACAAAGAATTAGCGAAATAAATACAAAATAAGTGGGTGGGGTGACAAGATCATCGCAAAAAAAATGTCAAAACTTGAGACTTACCCCTGTGACTAAAAATAATAAATTTAGAATGTGTAAGCGAATTTGATTTTGTTGTAACTTCACTTTAATTAAAAATTAGTATTCACTGTTATAATTGTGGGCAATTATTAACACTTTAAAAACCATAATTCTTTATGAAAAATCAAGATTTATCACCAGACGTTTCATTTCAATAACACAACGGCCATATTGATTGTCATTTTTCTTTAGTGGTATGAGTGTTGTTCTAAATTTGTTACAGATGAAAGCGACAAGTGTGAAATTGTTGAACTACTAGGTTTGACGTTGATTTTTAAATTGCGCAATTGTTGCCATCTGTTGGAATGTAGCGGTAAAGAAAATTTATAAATATTTGAACTAAGCGGATTTAGTGCTGTGGTATGTCTTATGATTATCTATTATAAAGCTACGCGGTGATTCTAGTTTCCGAAAAGTAGCTCTCCACAATCAGCGAGGTTAACGAGTGGTTTAACCGTTAACCAGGAAGACATAACTGATAGGACAGAAATTCCTGATTTCAGTCTAGCCACTGAAACAATGAACGTAATTCTCGTAGTTTGATGGACAAGACGTATGGAGACAGCAATATACTGCGCTCTATACACTAGGAATAGTAAAAGGGCACTTTGACTACATGACTTCGAAACTCAACTTCCATCCAGGTTTCGAGTTTCAGATACCTACCGAAAAACAATGGGAAAACTTCCATCCGGACAAGAACAATGGTTTTTATCTATACACGGATGGCTTCAAATCAAACTCGGGTGTCGATCCTGGAATTTTTTCCCCTTTTACTTAACCCCCAAAAATATTACCGGCCACCGGCAATCTTCGCCCTCGTAGCATAACAGATGAACCAAAGTTCGAGAACTCGAGCAATCCTGTAATCGTATAGCCAAGCGCCTATGAAGGCACTAGATGCGGTCTCTATAAAGTCCAAGCTGGTCGATACATCTAAAAACGAGCTGTCTTCCTTAGGTAGCAGGTCCACGATCACTGTTCAGCGGGCTTCGGTTAGCAAGAACATCAAGGACAAAGAGAAGGCGGATGAATTGGCCAAACTAGGAGTAATTCTTGTAGGTGTCAGAAGCCGTATTGTTAACACATTTGTGCGTTTCCTTTCAATTGCAAGGTTCAGGTGGAAGTGTTTAGCATTATGCCCAATACTAGAAAGACGGCCTGACTTCAGAACGTGCAGTCAAATTCAGAGTACAACTCCCACTATCTCTGCTCTGAGGATAGGAACAAACCAGACAGACAACCGAACATTTTCTTCGCAGTTGTCCGGTTTTGACTTCGACCAGACACTGCGCATTTGAAAATTCCCTCCTTGAGCTTAGAAGATGTTTGAAAGGTTAAAATAGGAAATATGATCCAAGCTGGATCTAAGTCACTCCAAACACCCTGCCATATACTTACGTAAAAGTCTTTCACGAGTGTGAATAAAAAACTGCTCCCGTTCAGCGGCAATTGCGGCCCTGTTTTCGGTGCTTAGACTGAGTCGCTTCAAACGTACGCTTCCTTCGAGCTAAGCTTGCGATTGACAAGGCACTGTATCTTGAAGTGATCGACGAATATTCCTTCGTTTACAATTAGTTTTCGCAATAATCACTTTAATATCTTTTTCATAAATGTCTACTAAAATATTAATTATGTATCAAAGAAACCCATGTAGTTTAGATTAATTCAAATTTATTTTTGACGAGGCCAACGTTCAATCCGTCTGAATATTATCAAAATTCAAAATTATATCAAATTCATTTAATAGCTACAATCATGCCTAAAGCAAAATCCCAAATCCCGAATACTCAAAATTCACTTGACTTATTAAAAAGGAGTGGCTATAGAAGAAAAAGGAAGCATTCTTCTTGCGAGAGACTTGGTAGCAGCCCATTAACTCTAACCGACCTACCACTAGAAATTTTACTGCAAATAATTCTTCGCATTAACATTTGGCATCGCAACAGGATTCGTGGCTCCTGTAAAGTCCTGCGAGATGCATGTGATAATTTGCTTTTGCATGAGTTAAAGTCGTCCCTATATAAATATAAGCAGGAAAACAAATTTGGATATGAATATAATGCATTAACGGTTCAGGTTTTCTATTTTTATGTGAGACAATCCTTAATAAAATCAATTTTATTTTTAAGGCTATCCATAACGCAACATGGGCTTACATAAAAGCAGGGTACTGCCCATTGTTCTTGGGATCACTGCTTCCGATGATGAAGGAACATTACAAAGGTTCTTTGGTTCCAAATGTCGATGAAATCAAGACATTTCTTTGGAAATTTTATAGACTTGTTGGTGAGAAAATAGGAAATCCTTTATCCCATAAGTCGCGATTATTGTACACAATCACTCTCCTGGGAATCCTAAATGTAAGTTAACTAGTTCCTTGATAAAACTTAAATTACGAACTAAAGTTACACTTTATAGAAATGCAAAAGTGTTAAATTTTCACCAACTGATGTGGATCCCAAATCTTGGAAAGTGGTATACTTGCTCGAAGGAGCTTGGTTCGGTATGCTTTGGTCGACACATCAGAACTCTTTCAATTTTTCATCTGACCGTAATGAGCTCGTTATTCTTCTTACAGACATAATCATAGCAGTTAACACAAAGAAAGCATTTAAGTAAAACCACGATATAGAATAATTGAACATTCATTAATTCTCGTCTCTTTATAATTTTAGAAAAGTATGGGAATTCGATAACAAAGTATTCGTGTATGGCTACGATGTAAGCCAAAGGACTAAGCCGCCCAGGACAATTTTCACTTTCCACATTGAAGGCTCAAAAGAGATTTTGTCATTTTTAAAAAATTGTTCAAGGAAACAAAACTGGGATCCATTACCGACAGGTGAATTTCATGTGTCTATACATATATTTTGTGAAGAAGCTGCTAAATGGGGTTGCGGTAAGATCTATGACCTAGAAATCTAGGGATTCTGAAGGAATAAGTCTATTGAAAGTCGTTATTTTTTCAATATGTTCTTTTTTTGTAAATACGTGATTGTTTTTTATTTATTTATGCTTATTTATTAAATGTATATGAAATAAAAAGTGATTTTTTTTTAATTTGAGCAGGTGTTGTTAAGTCAATGTTATTCGAAAGGAATAAATTCTTTTAAGGCATGGATACGTTCTAGTTTAATAAGCAGTCGGCAATCGATCGCCCAAAAAGATTCAAGACGCTATAATTCAGTCGAAACTCCGTTTCCAGGATTTTTCTGGGATGTGCCTTGTAAAATGTTCTATTTATCGAACGTCTTTGAAAAGAAGAACAATCACTTGAGGATGTTATGGAGGGTTTTTGTTTATTGAAAAATTAAGAGCAAGTCATGTTCTATCAAGAGAACGCACCGAATGTAAAATCAAACAAACAATTGAATAAAAATTGCACGAGCGTTTTTACCTACAATAGTGACAATACACAGAAAAAAATTTGGCCTTTATACTTTGACGTAGGTCGGGGAGGTATATTGTAATAAACGGTTATATCCCGCAAGGGGAAATCAAACACGATGTCGTTTGGGCTGAATCCAGTAGTATCGTTCTTTTGCGTGTTTAGCGTCCACTGGAGGTTACGTAGGTGTTGATCCCAAGTGTTTGACTTTTCCACGGTAGTCCTCAAAAAATCCAGAATCGTATGGTTTGCGCGTTCCACCTGTCCGTTCGCCCTAGGAGTTCGCACAGCTATCTTGGTGTGTTTGATCATGTTATCTTCGCAATACTGCTCGAATACATTCGATGTATAAGCGGTGCCACGGTGTGTAATTATTTGAACTGACAATCCGAAATAAGAAGATAATTCGTTGATTACCGGTTGCGTTTTTATATTCTTCACCGGTTTTACGATGTAATCTGTCCACAATTGCAAGTAAGTAAATGTTTCCACCTTTACTTCGAGGGAAAGGGCCCAAGTGGTCTATGTAAAGTACTCGGAATGGCATGGGTATGATGTCTTCGTAAAACATCTGAGCTTCAGACTTTATTGTAGCAGCAATTCACGCACGTTGATATGTATTGTTTGACGTACTTTCTCATTGCTGGAAACCAAAAGTCCCTGGTAATGCGTTGCATCGTTTTCTCCAGTGCGAAATTCCCTGCGTCGTCGTTGCAGGATTTCACTATTCTCCATCGCACTGCTGTCGGTACAACAAATCTTTTATTATTTTGAAAAATTCGGTATAGACGGTTATTCTTAAGACCATACTCTTTGTTAAACTGCTTCAGCTGTTCATCATCGGTTTTCCCCATCAAGGCGTTAATTATTCGCATCAGTTTTTGATCTCCATATTGCATGGTTTGTAACCAACCCTCGTCGGATATCTCTATACGATGGGCGGCTTAAATAAGCGCTGGTTCAGTAGGCGCTCTACGTAAAGCATCTGCATGTGTCAATCGTTCTGCTGGGCGATGAATAATTCCAAAATCGTATTCTTGTAATTTCAAGTATCATCTGGAAATTCTTGGTACTAACGGTTTACTTGGTTTTGCACTCGCGATAGCTGCACAGTCAGAGATTACATGGAAATGTTTTCCAAGCAAATAGATTCGAAAATGTTCTATCGTATCGACAATTCGTTGCTGTGGTACTGTTGTTCGGCTTCAGTACACCGTCGGCTAAAATAGGCTACAGGCTTCCAATCGCTATTATTTTCCTTCTGTATAAGGACTCCTGCTAGGCCAATCGGGCTGGCGTCTCTGTGAACTTGATGTTCCAGTTTATGATCGTATAGCGTGAGTACCGGCTTATTACACAAGATTTGCTTCAGTTGTTCGAATGAAGTTTGATGTTCGTTGTTCCAATTAAAGGTTGTAGCACTTGTACCCTTCAATAAATTCGTAAGAGGCGATGCTATAATTGAATATTCTTTAACAAACTTTCACTCTTAGAAAACGTCTGCCTTCCATGATATTTGTAGGTTTAGGAAAATCTCGTACGGCTTCAATTTTTCGCTCTCCTGGCTGTATACCTTCTCCGGTAATTCGGTGTCCCAAAAATGTAATCTGTTTCTAAAGAAAATCGCACTTATCCAATCTTAGCCTTAGGTTGGCGCCTTTTAAAATTTGTAGAAATCGTTTTAGTTTATATAGTTCTTCTTCTATTGTTACGCTTGGAATAATTACGTCATCAAGATATACCAAGATTTCTCCGGGTATCATTAAACGAGCTAATTCGTTCATCATTCGCTGATATACCATTGGAGCATTGACTAGTCCAAATGGCATACATTCGAAATCATAATGTCCGTCTGTCGTAACGAACGCGGTATACTTCTTTGTGCTTCTCTAGCAATATTTTCATAAAATTTTCCTTCATCTCTTCTTGCAACAAATATGACTTCTTTTGCTTTAGGTCGATAATGTTTTAATGTGGAATCTGTATAAACAATAAAAAAAAGTAAATGACTGCAAAAAGTATGCGCACGTGAAGAATACAGTGTTGACGAATTAATATAAGAGAACTTATGGGCCGCAACCTGTCTATAATAAAAAAACGTTATCATCACCAGTTCTGCACTTGTCGAACAGCAACAAAGGTGTGTTCAAGGTTGCAGATGAATCACAAATCTTTTGTTTTAAGTCCATTCACACACTTTTTTTGGGAGATAATAGTTGAATATCATGCAAATTGCGATAATCTTTTGTAAATATAAATTTACCCACATGCATCTTATTTTCAATTAAATATATTTAATAACAATTTTAAACCAGCTTTCGTGCATACAATACCAAAAGAAGCTACAATATATCATATATTATTATATAAAGTAAAAAATATAAAAATTTTTAAAAAACTTTTTTTTGTTTATAAAATGATGTGTTCCCCTTAATCAGCTTGCCACTAAAAATATATAAAATAAATATATATCAAAATTCAAGTATTAGAGTGTAAAAGACTCTTAAGGTAGGATTTCCACCCTGTTTGACGGCTTCTTTGGCCCGTTTTTCGACGTCCACTGCCTTCTGTTGTTGCCTTCGTACTTTATCCATATCCTTAATTCCTCGACTTTCATTTTCTAATCTACGTTTTTCTGCTGCTTCTTCCTGTATCCGTCGACGCTCCTCCTTTAAAGTAATTAATTAAAAGCCAAGTATATTATACCTTGATTTTTTTTATAATATTACAGCTGTAGGCTGAACAATATATTCCTCCTCTGGTGATGGTTGAAAGCAGGAACTACAGGCACCCATTATACTAATATTTTATTTAATGGAATATATATGTTTGTTTTTAAATAACCATAATTCACGAAATATTGTTTAAATTGTATTAAAGTAAAGAAACCTTTTAAACACTGTCAAATGACATCAAAAATTCCTTAGAGGGTGATTACACGGTTCGTTCCTACGTACGTTCCTCACGAGCTTTTTAGATGAACAGGGAAGTGGAGATGATGAAGGGCGTCATCTCCACTTCCCCGTTCATCAAAAAGCTCGTGAGGAACGTACGTAGGAACGAACAGTGTAATCACCGTCTTAGAATACAAAACTACAGGAAGGGCCCTCGGAGAATTTTAGCGTAGTGAAATTCAAACTGCACACTTCATTGCTCTTTTTTTCACTGAAAATTCACTCGTAACAACTTCTAATTGACAAAAACAAATTCTTTAAACTTTCTTTCTTCTTTTTAATTAATTTTTGCGAAAAACTGTAAATAAATTTTATAGAAAAACTAGTTTTAAAGAAAGTGCCGCGGGAAAATTTGACAGTTAACTAACAAGAAATTGTACCAATTTGACAGTTGTCTGATAGCGATTTCACTACGCTCCCATACACGGATTTTATACCCGAGGGCCTTTCCTGTAGTTCTCTATTCTAAAGCTACTGACAGAAGAAGAATTCCATTGGGTTGTGATGACAGTTGTTGTCGCTTTTGTAGAATAGGAGAGTGGCTGCTCTACAATAAATTTTTGGATAAAAATGGTAAGTTAATTCTGGGAGAATATAGTAAGATATTTAAAAAAGGATTACTAGAGTGAAGAATAGTTTACCATATTTAGTTCAAGTAGCTGCAAATAAATAGATTTTAAATGTAATATTCACGAAAACAAACCAGCTCCATGTCAATAAATTATTTTACTCAACCCTGTTTGTTTTGTATTACCTCATGACGTTTGTTTTGTATTACCCGATGATTACCGGGCTGTCAAGTCATCCAAAAGAACAGAAAGTGAAAACTTCGTGGGGTGCTCTCGTTGTGCGGCTGAGTCACTTTTTTATCATTTAAAAAAGTCACCTTATCAGTATTTTTGTGTTTTGCTACCATACAGCAATTTGTTTATAATCATTTAAGAATATTAATTTGAACTAATTCCAAAATGCTGACAGTTCCAGGCGGAGGCAAAGTAAGTACACGGCATAGTGTGAATCTTTGACCTTGATTTGACCTAAGGAAGTACTATCGTCTTTTTTTGCGCAATCAGCCGTTATCAGTAGTTGGAGGATTTATCTTCACTCTATAAACTGATGTTAATCTTGGCAATATATTTTGTGAAGAAGCATTTTATGTAATTCAAATTTCACAGTAGTTTTGTAATTTGAATCATTGTTTATTCCTTGTATTTCAAATCATCTATCTACGTTTTATTTTTATATAATTTTTTTATTTTAGATAAAATCGAGCAACATAAATAGTGGCGCCATATAAACAAGCCAAGAAGTGGTTTTGTGGTTTTTTTATATATCACTTCTTTGCTGCTTGAATGTATTATAATTAATGACTACAAATAGTTTATCCACGTGCCCCTCAATTATTATAAAATAAGTACTTAAAACTATCATTTAGCAAGGAATTAGATTTAATTTCACTAGAGACGTTAGGTTTTTGAGTCTCTCCTCATGTCTAGTTTGCATAATGACTCCCATATTTCACTAAACTTCCATACTATAAACTAAATAAAAAATTAATATTCAAAACTCGCAGTAATATATTCATTTCTGCATTTGTTATGTAATGAATCTCTAAAATTTAAAGAATCTATAAGTTATCAGGTCATTAGTTTTGTTTGTTTGGTCGTGGAATAAGTTTTGTTTATAATTTTATAGAACAAATTATGCATTTCGGAAGACGAAGTATTTGAAAGTTTATTTTAATTATAATTAAATGCGCAGAAGTTGCTTATTTTGGTAGACTTTTAGCCTAATTGTATATATTTAAATCTCAAGTTACTCAAATTACAGCTTTCGCAATTTTTTTTGGTTTTTTAAAGCTGCCGGGTTCCGTTGGGACTGGAATGAGTGAGTTTCGCAATATGTTGGATGTGCAAGCTCTAAATATTCGACAAAAAAATTGATTTTAATAATGAAGAATGTAATTTTATTGTAGGATTAATCGTTTGGTTTTTCTTCTTAATACTGAAAAAAATATTATTAAAACCTATTCTTGTAAGTGAGATACAATGCAACCGGTAGCAGTAAAAATTTCTGGTTGTTGGTAAGTTTTATCAAGGATAACTTTCTTCGTCCACTATCCCTTCCTTGATCTATAAAGTCTTGAAGGGGTAACGTTACCAAACAGCAAATCCAAAGTCGACTTATTAGCTCTGCTTGACATTTCTATGCCACCTCTACGCCCAAATGATACTCTCCTTCAATGGACACGGTTTTCTTCAGGACTCGCGAGATAAATATGAGCCTCAAAGAGCTTGATGGGAACAAATCTACTGGCCCTGAAAATGGTACCTCCCCTATTGCCCTAAAAATATGTGCCTTAGCTTTAGCTAAACCTCCGCGCAAACTTTTTGCCCTATCCTACTTCTCCGGAGTTTTTCCTGGCTCTTGGAAACTAGGTCATGTTCAACCCATGCTGAAAAAAGGTGACTACCGCCCAGTAGCAATTACCATGGAAACGATAATCAATAAAAAAGCTTATGGGATATATAGAATCCAACTTAATTATAAACGACAAACAGTACGGCTTCAGACAAACAAGATGCCTGGCTATCGGTGCCTTACAGAAGACTTCAACCAAAGTTTGCATCGTTGTGGTGTGTCTGGACTGGTTGTTCTAGATATTTCCAAGGCTTTCGATAGAGTATAGCGCTCATCTAAAACCAAAGCTGTTAGCTAAAATCAAGGGTTTTGGTGTTGACACAGTTCTACAGTTCTGCTGGATTGTGAGTCACCTTCCCAGCAGTTCAATTAAGGTAATACTAGATCGCTTCAAATCTTTGCCGGAGTCCCTTTTGGGTCAATTCTGTCACCTGCTTTATTTTTTAACTTTATAAATGACACCCTCAATCTCTTCCACCCGGTTCACACGGTTTCGATAATGCAACTTTGATGATGATGCAAGGTAAGCTGTCTCATAATAACTCAATCAACAAGGACATTGAACTTATCGTCGATTGAGGCCACAAAAATCGTGTCGAATTCGAGACTTCCAAAGTTATTTCCAATAAAACATGCAACTCCTCTCCATCCGTCTTAGTAGATGGCGTTGAATGGTTGTGGGCTTTTTGGCGTACACCTTCTTTTACAAATTCCCCCAAAGAGAGAAGTGCAACGGTATCAAATCAAATGTTCTGAGCGGCCATTTCGGGAGATCATGCGGACATCGAACTTTTGCCGCAAGAAAGTCATTGTTTCGTTGGCTGTATGGTAAGTGGCACCATCTTGTTGGAACCATGTGTTGCCTACTACCATACCTTCCAATTGCGACCACAAGAAATCTGTTATCATGGCGCCATCCATAGCGAATACCATTCACGGTAACAGCTTGGCCGGCTTCGTTTTCAGAAATTAATCCGCCGCTCAAAAAACCGCACCAAATAGTGTGTTTCCGTGAATGCTTAACCTTGTCAACAATAACTCTTGGGTTCTCATCAGCCCAGATGCGACAATTCTGCTTGTTGACGAATCTATCGAGGTTCAAGTGTGTCTCATTGATGAAGATGAGTTTCTGCGTAAACTTGACATACACTGATGTTTGCGCATGATGATGCCTCAAATGGTCTGTGAGCTTTAGAATTGAACCATGTCAGCGTACAAAATCGTCCTTTGTCAAAATTCGCTGCAAAGACGCTAAGATGTGCAGTTCCTGAACGTGATGACGAATAGAGGTGGACGGAATCTCAGCCAAACGAACTGTAAGAAAATGCACTGGTGCTGTCACATTTACCACCGATCCAATTATCTCGAGTTTATACACGATATTAAATATTCTGAGCTCGGTTGAACGATTATGCGGACCGAGAAAATCACGTAGCACACGATGTGGATTGAAAACCCACTGGAACTTGTAAAAAACTCACGATGAGAATGTCAAAACAGAAAGCAAAAAACATTTTAAATTTAGACGTATTTCCCTATCAGAATGGGGAAACCCCTAATGGGACACCCTTCAGTACGATAGAAAGTAACAAGATCAAAAATTATAAGTAGATTTTGTAAAAACAATCCAAATTACTTTGTTGATTTTTCACCAAATAGATCGTAAATCCACGACAAAATACACTAAATTATATTATTAAAGAGCAGAAGTACCAAGTCAGTAAAATATTAATGATCTAACTAGAAGTAGAAAAGGTATATTTACCACGAAAATCGAGTGCTCGTATAAACAATAAATAACAATGCGAAATTATATTGCAACCAATGAAACTTTGATAAAGAAGGAATAAACCAACGTCCAAAGTCATCGTGAAAAATGAAAAGAAAAAAATCGAGTATTAAGTATGGAACAAATATGGAATAACCATTAACCCCTACATATTATCTTCGTTTGAAACTCCTGCATGATGGCACAGTCCTATTTGATCAACTGAGTCAAACATCATTTTGAGCTGTTTATATTTAGATGGGGTATCACTTTTAAACGAGTATTCTTGGAAATCTACCAATTCTGTCCAATTATCTGATGACTATCTTGACTGAATCGTGGAGTCGGTATCCTAGAGCAGGGTTTCCCGAAAAGTGGTCCGCGGAACCCTAGGGTACCGTGGAAGAGCCACAAGGGTTCCGCGTTCCGTCCAAAAATGAACAAAACATTCGTCGAAAAAAAACCACAACAGATTTCGATCAAGTGATTTTTGGATTGGCCTTAAAGATGAATACCCTGCAATTGTTGAGAAGGCTATCACAGTTCTGCTACCGTTTGTGACGACTTATCGATGCGAGACTGGCTTTTCGGCTTACTCCTGGGACACAATGAGGACGACAACGGCAATTCTCATATAAATTGTTGTTGTTTTTCCGTAGAAGTTGTCGTTGTCGACCTCATTGTGTTCTGAGGGTTACGCTTACACCAAAAGCAAGTACAGAAATAGACTGGATGCAGCTCTAGATCTTCGCATTCAACTGTCAGACATTAAGCCCAATTTTAGTGCTATTTTAAGAAAATACGTGAACAAATTTCATTCTTCACATTAAATTCATAAAAACACCTAGGTACTCGTACTTACCTAGTTACATTGTATTTCTTTATTCAATAAATGCTTTTTTAATACATAAAATAATTGTTTTTCATGTATATTTGTTCTTTCTTTTCAAATCAAACATAAAAATATACAAAAAACAAGGTAATATTTTTTTGTTATCGAACTAGCTAGGCCCTAGCTGCTAGGGTTCCGCTGGGAAAAGTATAATCAATTAGGGTTCCGTGGCAAAAAAAAATTGGGAACTTCTGTCCTAGAGATTAAGGCAACTCACTATCAATCCAGAGGTTTGTGGTTCGATTAAACTCACCAGCATGATCCTTCGTTTTTTACCTTTTTTAATTCAGATAATATTTCCTCTCCCTTGTCTCTCCTCTTTGCAGAAATTTCCTACCATCGCACAATAAGTGTGGAAATCATCTCTTGTTCAGTCATCAAAATCAGCAGCCTGTCACGCTAATATTCAATCGAAGCAATGAAATAAAACTGCATGTTGGCGTTCTTTCATTCTTCTTTGTACTATCCTTCCGACTTCAGCTATGCTACTCTTGATAGAACAGCTGAAGTACAACAGCTGGGTTTACCGCTGAGCTTTGCCAGATACTTTAATGACATAATCAAATTGGCATAATTGTTGGCTGTATAAAAGCAAATGTTCACTACTGAATTATATTTACACATGAATCGCGACGATTTGCACTAATTTGGCATAAATTTGTAATGAGGAAAACAAATGGTTACGCTCTTTTTTAAAATTATTTGCTTGCAGTACAATTTTTGCATGGAAATGAGGTGTGGAACCAAAAGGTTATAATTAGATTTTACTGAAGGAAATATCGGAACAATCGAAAATCGGAAGAATGATTAAAATAGCTCTGAGCAACTAAAAATCAAATCATCTGATGACTATTCTGATGAATTTGAGTGCAATCAACCGTTTATAATGCTTTATACCATAGGCTTATGTATCGTTCTTGAGCATTTTTGCTGATCCACATCTCCATATCCGCCATTTATTGAACGAATTTATATTTAAATTTTTTTCAAAATACTCGTAAATGCTATCGTATTCAAATACATAATTTCAATATTCAATACTTTTTTGATAAACAAGACAGAAGATCAACTATTGTCCTTCTCAAGATCTATGGGTAATGGGGAAGGTTATTCTCAGCTACTAAATATTCAAACTAAAATATGTAATACATCACTGTTTTACAGTATCAAAAATATATGTATGAGTTTGCAATTTTTTATATAAACATGCCTATTGCATTTACCAGGCCGATGATCAGTATCTTGTTAGAAATAAGGAGTATAAATCAAATGGAGATTAGATCCAACAGAATATCAAACGATGACTCTTTCCGTTATAGCACATGATTCTTCACCCTGAAACCTCCTGTTTCTGACTTAACCACATTTTGTTTATTGCCACCTTATATTTTGATCTACAAAACTTTGCTATGATCATTTTAACCGCAAATAATGTATTGTGGCAAATATCAAATCACTCGTTTTAATAATGGAACTTATTATGTAAAACCAAAAAATTAATAATATAATTCATGTACTATCGAGATAATGATAAGAGAAGCCATTAAGTCACTACCGATAACATATAAGTGATCACATTTGGAATTGCGGGTACTTCAGTCAAGACGCGACCGTCATTATAAACAATTGCCTCCACGTTCGTAGACCACGTCGGGACGGTTCATTCAAGTGGACAAGTGTGTTTGCTGCCACAGTGGGAGAGCTTCATTTATACAATATTTTAAACTCTTCTTCTGTTATCCATTTAAGCTTCTCTTCACGGTACCTAGAGAGATAGGAAAAAATGAGTCGCCCTATCGATTTACTGCTGAAGAAAGTAAGTAATGTGTCTGCAATATTATAGGTGTGATCGCCTGAAATAAAACGAATCGGATAGAATAGTGAAAACCAGACACAAGTTTAATTAAAATTTTATTTTTATTTGTTACAAAAAAAATGAAGATCGACTTTTTATGGCGAACTTAATTTTGGATTGTGGATTTACGTTTTAAAAAAAGATAATTGCCAGTTATAATGTAGCGATCGTGTGCGTCGTAGCTGCTGTTTAAAATAATTGTTAGCGGAAGAGTGAATGGAAGGAAACATTTGAAATTCTAAAAATAGAATTGGACGCCAGTAAAATGTGTGTGTTCATAGTTAAAAGCCGGTGGTCAAAGTTTTTGGCATTATTTTTCTTCAGTTTTATTATTATCACACTATAAATTATTCACAAACCTTGAACTTCATTTCTATATTATAATGGAAGGTCAAAATATTCTACTCATTCACTTTTATAGCTAATGATTCAATGAAGCAAATTAAAAACACATTAAATGCAGCAAATTTAGACAGAGTTAGTTAAAACTTCTAAAAGAAGTTCTACAAAAAAATTTTGCTAGTCACATCTCCGAAACGAAATAAAGTGTTATCATATTATCACACAAAAAGTGGCCTGACAAGAGAGAGAAAAATGTTATATTATTTTGATAAGAAGAATTTATTATTGAATTTTGTCAGTCTTATAGAGTTGAGAGAATATTACTTACTTAGGTTTACTGTTTTATCAGATGAGTGCCTGATTACTAGCTTCTGTCGATATTATGAATTGTGTTTCGATATCTGTTTATTTAAGTTCAATAATGTTTTGTTTATACACGCCGTTAAGTGCATGACTTTGACCCTATTATGGGGATAAAAGTAATTATTATTATATGACTCTCATTGCATTTTGCAAATGGTTTACCAAGCACTTCAGCTAGAGTGTTGGATAACTTATTCCGATTATATTTACAATCACTTGTAGTTGGTATCTCATAAACTATCAGTTTAGCAATGCGGATTAAAATTTAGAATTAGATTAATTTAACAATATTGAAAGGTAGCAATCAATGTCATTGAAGGTTATTAATTATTATATGAGAACACCCGGCTATATTAATAATCGTTTAGAAACTTGTAAATTAAATTCATTAGGTCATTGGCAGAAGTGGACAAAATCACGAATAAACAATATTTTACATACTTAAAGTAATTTAATAAACATAAAATATTCCATTACCTTTAATGATCATTTTGCATCTTTCCGATAGCTACATTATGCCACGTCTATAAAGTTACTAAGGCTTCTGGATAAAGATCGGTTTCAGATGATTATTTCAGTTATTCGCCATATAAATTACTTTGGAACGATCTGAAAAAAGGATAGTTTAAAGGTGTAAGATTAGACGAGGACGATCGATACAGTGAAACATCTCAACTGACCAACGGATGCTCAACGTCATGCATGCTGTAGAATTATCTTGATTAACGATAACACAATGCCCTTAAATAATTAAATAATTCAGGCCGCTTCTCTTTAATTAACCTAAATGTGAACAGTAATCAAATTAATGGTTTCTTTTGATAACAGTTCATAATAGACAATTCTCTTCTTATGTCATAAAATGCACAGTATTATCTTTTGCTATATTTTGCTTTGGCTGAAGTGACATAAATGTGTTGGTGTTGTAATCAATTAAGCTTACTTCATTCGCTGTAAAAATGGATATACTTCGTTGTCCTTGGCCTCCTCAAGAATCTGTTAGCAATTCCAATTGTGAATAAGTTCATTATGTAGTCTTTATATATCTTCATAGGACTTCTTTGTGGCCTTCTTCGCTCTGGCGTTTAGTGGAACAGAATGCTTGTTCAGGCATTCTTTTTACAAGCCCCAACCAGCGTAGGCATGAGATCTTGATGCATTTGATTATGTCAGGTTCTTTGTATATTTGGTACAACTCGTGGTTGTAACTTCTTCTCCAGACATCCTCTTCATTTACTGCGCCTGTGATCCTGCGAAGAATTTTTCTTTCGCAGCTTCCGAAAATCTTCTATTTCAATATGCTATAGTTCGCTAGCAATATTTTTCTTCTAATTTCCACCGCAATGTTGTTAGCTTTGTTAGGTTGAGTCACTAAGTAGGTGAATTCGATCAAAAAATGGGAGGATGTTGAAGAAGATGGCAATAAACCCTGCGTTTGAACTCTTGGATGTTATAGGAGTTCGGAAATACTGACTATGGGCATTGGGTAGGACACGATTATAAAATGAGTTTGTAAGAGGGCCTCTTTTTTCTTTTGAGCCAGTACAATGTCATACTTCAAACGAGGCGAGGTGCCATTGTAATGCCAAAATGACAAAAACAAGCAAATTAAATAAAGAAAGACAATAAATACCAATGAAGGGCTTTTTTTACGAGTTTAATTTTAATATGCATTAAACTGCCTCAAAGTAAGCGTAAGCCTCATTTCAAATTGGATATTTTACAGCCGCAAAAGGAGTTTGAAAGAAGAAAGCCACGTCTCTCCACTACGAATTTACAATCACGCCTCATTTATCGCTCATATACCAGTAGGGCATTATTTTTGAACTGGGACATTTCAAAAAATGGAGGCCTCAGTACAATTTACCATCGTGTATGGCGGCCATTACACGTTCATGCAAGCGGCAATCAATTCCACCAGTCATGATTAATGGAAATCAAAATATACGGAGGATTACGTCAGTCAACACCTTAGACGTTAGGTTTTCCGTCAGTCGTAGGCAAAACTGTGGAAAAACCGACAGCAAAACCTACCATGTAATGGGCGCCTAAGGGACAAATGTACTGCCTCGTGTAAGTCCGGCTCAACTTCACTAATTACTGCGAAAGATTGTCCAACAGTCAGATTGCTCTATTTATGAACGAATTGTTTGTTTTTAGCGTGCGTGAAAAGAGGTGAAGTAAATGGCATCCTTTTTGTATTTTATCTAACGACGTCAAAGTGTTTTTCAAAGCGCTACCCCAAATAGGGAGGTTGTTACCGAGATAAGGCCGAATGAGGGATTTGTATATTACAGCACGGCCCGATGACTGGAGGATGAACTTCCGCATCTTAAGAAATCCCAACCCCTGGGATGCTTCTTTTCGTAGGATGTAAAATAATGGTTCAGCCAATAGTTCTACACCATCCACTGACACGAATGGAGATCTCTTGCGGGTTTGCAAAGCTGTGAATTGAGTGGGAAGGGACAGAGAGTAGGCCATTTACCAAGATTAGGAAAAGCGCGGGTGATAAAATTCATTCCAGGGTGACAGTCAGAGATGGTGCGAGGTTTAGATTTAACGTCGTTTAATAGTACCTTAATTGAACGGCCAAATCAACGTTCAACGCAAATCAATTATTTGTACGTCGATATTTAAGGTTTCTTCAACAAGGATTATCCCTCTTTTTTCTGCGTAATGTTTAAAGCAACATCAGGGGCCGTATTTGGTTTCTCGAGTCGATATCGACTTCTGTCGATAAATGAAAATTGGCATTTGGCAACACGATATCGTGTCTTTACGTGTCGATAAAGACGTTTGACGTTTATTAAAAAGCTAAATTTATGCATACAATGAACTTTTAACAATTTCTATTTTAATTAAATATACGTGGTTTGCTGCACTTAGAGTAATATCACACAATTTAATGGTTTTGTATGGCAGGGTTTATCTGCCGATTTGGTCGTAATGCCAAATATGAAACTTAGAGAAAATCGGGAACTTTTTTTGTCGAGTCGATCCATCGACTTGAGAAACCAAATACGGCCCCAGACTTTTAATGACAATGCACAAATTTGTGTAAAGTTTAAGTAAAATTTCATTGTATCAATTGAACCTTACTCATTCAGAGTCAGTCTCTCTACTACCGCCATGAATTTTATGTTGTAAACAATTCAAAGGAGTTGAACCCTTCTACAACAACAATAATTGAAACCCTCTTTTAAGATAGTATAGAGAGAGTGTTTTTTATTCCATTCGACATCTCCTCTATTTGAATTTAAGTCCAATTTCTTTCCATCCATACATGAACTCAGTACTCCGAGTGGTTCATATTTATCCATCTAAACTATTTCATTACTAATGCTGTTTCCTATATCTTCATAATCAGATAGTAATGAAATATATCGATGCTTTTTTTTTGTATCAAATCTAAACGATCCTCATTTGACGTAAGCTTCATTATTGCGTTTTGTAAAGATCTCCTCGAGATAACTCGAAAGTTTCAAGTTAACCAAATTTAATAATAATATAAAAACTACTTATGCCATAAATATAATCTCATAATATGATATCACAACTTAAGCCGGTGGAAAAAATGGCTGCAGAAGAAACAGAAATAAATTTGCAGTGATTATAGTGATTGCAATTGTTGGTTGTATAAAAAAAAATAATTCTCAAATGCACATGTACGTCCATAGGTCACAACAATAGCTTTTTGCAAAATAATCCATACGGTGATCCATTTGCCAAATATATTCATGGGTCCGAAGTCTTTATTAAGCGTTGTTAGACGATTGAAAAATTGAAGGCATCACTCTTAAGAGCACTATTTTAAAATGCACAAGACAGAGTTTAGCAACGAATAGAAGGAACAGTCGCAAAAACTTCGAGTTGAATTCTCTCAACGCCATAATACTTTGGATCTTTTATATTAACACAAATTATAGATAATCGCCACCGCATGTTCGCACTGAGTCGAAATTACGTAATTTTCGAAAGTGATTTCGAAATAATGTAGAACCGTTCGCAATAAATTGCAATGATTTCGTTTGGCAGTTGTTTCTAGCATCACGCAAGTTTTCAAATTTTTCAGCCTAAATATCAACTAGTAATTCCATATTACGAAGTTCATATTATTTCTTTTATATTTCCTGGCTGGCGAAACAAGTTCACTAATGCACACTTGCATGCATGCGCAAATGATTTTTCCGCAAGTGGATGCAGGTCCAACTTACGCATTTTGCGCATGCAAGTATGCATTACTGAAAGCACCCTCTTTTGCTTATTGCATGCAATCGAACAGAAAGAGCTTTTGCGTATTTCCTATCTGTTCCAAGCGGGCTCCTAGGTAAATTTTGAGTGCCTTCGTTCAACATCTTTGACAATGCTTCAAAACATTCATCGTCTTCAAGGCAACATATTTTTAGAGAAATTCTGATATTTCATTTCAGCTTACAGTGTTTATCCGCACGCGCATCCATCAGTTACAGCAACCGTTTTCTTCTTTTAAAAAGATGCAATATCTCAAAAACTACTGAAATCCATTTGTTGAAGCTTTGGGGCGCATTGAAAAACCTCTTACAATATACTAACATTAATAATAATTATGTGGAAAAACCAAGTTTAGAAAAGGCTTGTTACTTTCCATATTCTAGAAGTAACTTCAGATCATTATTCAACACTTTAGCATTTCAACCTAGTGCTCCCGAGTCATCCAATTAGAAGATTGTAAAATAAATTTTCCCACATCATTATCTTCAAGTGCACTTGCTACTTAATCAAACTGCACGAGATTTGAATATTCTATTTCCTGTTTGTCTAGGTAAATATTTATATTAATTCTAAACAAAAACGGTAAACAAGAGTAGATTTATATAATCAGGCATGTTATCTGATGGTATTTAAATATGATAAAATGGACTAAGTACTATTTACTATATATTTACATACTAGTCTAGTTCGAGATTATGAAAAGAGTTGCGCAATTTCCACTGATATAAGTTGTGATTCTTAACATGGATTTAACTTCCAACATTTTCTTAAGATTATATCAGAAATTTGATTTAATATTTTTTTTATTTATATGTTTTCAATTCATAATTATTGATATTCGAAATCCAAAGTCTTTAAATGTTAGATTTCCTCAGGCAATCTACTTTTTGGTTTAAATTTTTCCCAAGTTAAATTTAAAGTATGGCTAAAACTTTCCTATGCTGTGGTAGAACTTATCTTTGATATCGTCGTGCCCAATTATTTCTGCTGATTGGCCGATTTCCATTATCGCTCTCTGCATGGTTTTTGTATTGGAAGAACGATTAAAATTATGATATTAAAATCTGTTTCGGTAATATTCTATAGCAATTGTGATTTAAAAATAGAATGTTAATATTGACTATCCTTAAATTTGTATGTTGATAATAATAAAGGAACATGTTGTATTGTGTATATGTACACTTTTTGTTAATATCAAACCCGATTGAGCATAGTAATGATTTTCTTATTTATACATACATATGTATATCAGGTGTTTCTTGCTCTTAGCGCAATGAAATTGTGCTCTTATTCTTCCTGCTTTTGAAGGATTAAAGCCAAAATTAGTTTGCGTCTATTCGTTAAAAATAAGCCATCTACAAAATTATTTGAATTTGAATGCACACAAAGAAAATGCTTTTTTGTTGTAAAGAGACAGCAAATTCCTATCTCTAGTCGTAGACCCAATCTGAACCAGGCGATTGTCCTTCTTATCAAAAACTCTTTTTTTAATCTTTCACATCGTCAAATTTCTGTCCACTTAAAAATCGTCACTTGGACTTTCCCTTTATCTCTAGACTTTGTGTTTTTTCGTTGTCATCAGAGATAATGCTGCAGTTTAGTAATGCATTTTAATAAGAATAATGTATTCTATGTGTTTTGGGGTATTATTCCTTCTGTAACGGCAGATTTGCTAAAAGATTGTGAAGAGACTATTTGATTTTCTTTATACCGCGATGTCATGCATAGCGCAGTCCGAAGTGAACGCAACGTTCATCAGAACGTTTGGCTGACCATCACAAATGAAGGCTGGTTTGAGTTTATCAATACTGTTTTTTTTAGTATTAATGACGAAATACTTCCATAAGCGTTTGATGATTTTTTATGGAGCTTCGTATGGAGTTTTGTAGGCGATAAATTCCTATGAAAATGTTGTCGATATCCTCCATGTTACCGAGGGTGCATTACCTTGAAATTCGTGAGAAGATTGATCGGTAAGAAATTCTGCGTGCTCTATTGAATGTTCATTTGTCCCAATTAGATAGTCTCAAGTGATGGTAGATGGTTGTTCTAATTCGGCGAGTACCAAAAAGTTTTTTAACTTCATTGAAAAGCTTAGATTTGCATTGAGTAACTTGATCTGTGGTAAGTAGAATGGTACGCTGAATAATTGGAGGTTGCCAATTTGCGTTGTGTCATTTTTTAATCTTATATATCCTCAATTAGATAGGGTTCCGGCGATTGTGTGAATCAGTCTTCCATTGCAACGATGTAGGGTACGCATACCTCGGAAGAGGTTCCATAATATCCATGTGGATATGAACAAATGTATTATGAGGAAGAAAGAAAAGTTTCGAACGGAGACTTGGCGTTTTGAAACTTTTGCTTTTTGAAAACGGATGCATAAACAAGATCACTCTTTGCAATCGTTCTTTATTGCTTGCCAACATTTTTTCTCAAATAGAGCTACAATCTTCTTAGGACTAGGGCCTACAATCCTTGTAGTCTCTCCTTCCAGTCGTTTGGTCAATGAACCAAGCTTCAATAGTGAAGAGTGGGTGTGAGGAATAGTTAAAGCCGAGGCTGTTACTGAGGATGTCTTTGAAGGATTGTAACTTTCTGCCGCCAGATTTAAAGCAACAGGATCGACGTTATCGGTCGCTAGAGAGGGGGACAAGTATTTCGCGATGACTCTGTTTACCATACAAACGCCGGATATTCGTGGAAATATGAAAATTAAAATCCTGTATCTGGTCTTCGGAGCGAACTCTACAGCCTTGTAATGTAGACAACAAAGTTTCATTAACGAAGTAGCGAAAGGGATACGTAGATCGTAACAATTTCACGATCGAATGTAGAGCTATTTTGTTCTACTCCTAATGGTCCAAGGCGTCAGCCTATATTTGATGTCTTGAGTTTTGTATAATAAAATCACAGAAGCAAATATTATCAGAACGATTTTAAATTTCACTAATTTGTGCTAGCAATTTTCATGACCGGAAAGTGTGCAATGTCTGGTAACAAATAAGCCTAGATTGAAACTCAGGATGTTAAGAGCTAAATCACTCGATCGTACTAAATGAGGTTTTTGTTAGAGGTAATACAGTATATCGTGTTGGAAGCGTTAAACTCAATACTATTCTTGTTTTTTTGCAAAAGACTGCAAAGGACTTTCTTCAATATTTTACTCCAAAATCTTACTACCTAGATTAAGTCTGCAGTAATTTTCAACAAAATTCCATGTTTAAATATACATTCTTCTCCTTTATTATTCTTCCAAGTTTATCTCATCCTGTTCAAAGTAATCCCGTCCGGAAAAAACATTTTTGCCCTCGTTCAGTCTTTGAAGCCGTTGTTGAAATCAATTTCCGGAATGGCCTTCGATCTGCCTTGTATCTCTTCAATCTAGTTAAAACGCTGTCCTCGGAGCAGTTTTTGAATTTTCGGAATAGCTAGAAGTCAGACGGAGCTAAATCAGGTGAGTAGGGCGGTTGCGGAACGCTGAGAATCCAAATAGTTTCGAATAACCAATGCAGTGTGAAGAGCATAATATGGCGATCACTAAATATGTGGCGACAAATAATGAGTTTAATGTCTTCAAGTTTTCAATCCTAACCAAAATTAAATACGGTACGAATAAAATATTTTATATGGTATAGAAATTGAAATAGAATGGACAACACGTGTTTGTTAAATCAGATAAAAAACAGCTTAAAATTTCATCTCAAACAAGACCCATCAAGTCAGACAATTATTAATCAATTAACTTGGTCGAATAGATTCTTAGAGTTGCCCCGAGCCAGTTGGCGCGTGTATTTTTAATGTGACGATAATCTTCATTTTATGTTGACACAAATGTTTTCTCTCAAATCTAGTTTATTCAGTCCCAATATCTTGGTTTAAATTGATATAAGTGAACTCTCTAAATATTTTGGTTTTTTTAAATCATCATTATTAAATTATGCATTTAATTCAATTACAGGTTAGAGGCCACCAAAGAGTCCCATCAGATTCAAAGGAGTTTCACGAGTTGACAAAACGTGATGCCTTACGCCAGCTTGAAACTGAGCTCGACGTTTTGCTATCCAGCGCTGAAGAAGATAAAAAAGCATTTCTTCAAAATGAAATGAAACGTTTTGCTGCCCTATTTTCAAGATTTCTACAAGAAGGTTCTTTAATGCATTCAAATTTCTCTAAATGCAAGTAATTTAATAGAATTAAATATTTTTAGATCCCTACATTGATTGGAATAAAATCCAAAAATTGCCAGAAGGGGCAGTACAAGACTATACACGTCTATCTCCGCCAAAAGATGATCAAGTATTTTAACTTCTTTTCTTCAATATTTATGATTTATTAATTACCTTTAATTTTCAGATTAGTGCTATGTTAGATAAACTAGTAGTTGTAAAGCTAAATGGTGGTTTAGGAACATCAATGGGTTGTCACGGTCCGAAAAGTGTGATCCCAGTCCGATCAGATCTTACATTCTTAGATTTAACTGTCCAACAAATTGAAGTTAGTTAAAAATCACAGAATCTTATAAAAACAAATTATAATTTATTTAATTTTACATTTACAGGCTCTAAACAAAACTTACAATGCTAATGTTCCTCTAGTACTAATGAATTCTTTCAATACAGATGAAGATACTGAAAGAATTATCAGAAAATATCAAGGTTTTCGTGTACAAATTCATACCTTCAATCAAAGTTGTTTCCCTAGAATTAGTAGAGAATCGCTTTTGCCAGTTGCAAGAGATTATGATGTTGATAAAGATATTGAATCGTAATTTAGCCATTTTTTGTACATTGTTTAAAATATTAATAAAATAATTTGTTTCAGATGGTATCCACCTGGTCACGGAGATTTTTATGAGTCACTTCAAAATTCTGGATTGTTAAGAAAATTTATAGAGGATGGACGAGAATATTGCTTCTTGTCAAATATTGATAACTTAGGAGCGACTGTAGATTTAAAAATTTTAAAGAAACTTATAGATGAAAATGCTTCTGGTAAACCAGTAGAATTTGTTATGGAAGTCACCGATAAAACAAGAGCTGATGTTAAGGTAAATTTATCAAATTATTTCCATCTTAATTTAAAGAAATTCAATTAAAGTTTAAAGAAAGTTTATAGAATTTAGTAAACTCGTTAAAGCTTATGGAAACAATACTAATTTTATTTCGTTGTTAATCTTTACAATCATTGAATGCGATATTTTGTTTAAATTACATTTCTGCTAAATTTTTACGAAATTTTGAATGATATCAATATTTGATATTACTATACAAATAGCAAACGTGATAAGCAAGCATAAAACAGCACCATTAACTTTTGGATTTAACTTTAGGGCATTAAACAAAGCTCTAAAATATTCCTTATCATACGACGGTAATTATCTATCATATTTCAATAAATATGTCTATTTATTTAATTGGGTGCGGTAGTTTATTTTCTTAGTTGTGTAAGGATTCAAAGAAATCTGTGCCATTAGTTGGGATGATCTAAAAATGATTGCTGAAATGTTAATAATGCTCTAAAAAAGTGAATTAAATCTAAAATTTGGCTTCGATAAAGTTGTAAAATAATACAAAATAGGCAATTACTTTTGAAAATTTTAACAATTTTCTTCTTCTTAAATGGCACTTCAGTCCTTGTAGCACTCGGTCCTCTTTAAATCTCTTCTTCCAGTTATCTCTACGTCTTGCTAGTTCTCTCCAGATTGATATATGAAGTTTTCGTATACCTTCTACCATGTCATCCATTCAACTATTTCTCGGTGGTCCTACGCTTCTTTTTTCTGATGGTCTACCATTAAAAATCCTGGTTAGCATTCTTTTTTCCGAAGCGTAGTCTACTTCATTTTGTGTATTTTATTATATTTATTTCGTCATACATTTCTTCAAGCGCTTCGTTCATTCAAATGCGCCATTCTTTTTGGTTAACCTTTACAGGATCAAATATTCTTCTTAAGATTTTCCTTTCGAAAATTTTGAGACGATAAACTGTTGGTTTGGTCAATGTCCAAGCCTCAGGCCCGTAGCATAGATCTGGGCGGATTAATGTTTTATATATTATCACTTTGTATTTTCTTAAGATTTCTCGGTTCTTTAAAATCCGGACTAGTGAGAAAAAGGTTTTATTTGCGGCTACAATGCCTCTATGAATCTCGTCCTTTATCTTATTTTCTACGCGGTAAGCATTGTCATATAAAGTTGTCTACAATTTCCATTCTATGAAAGGCTGATGCTTCGTTCTAATCGTTGTTCTCTTTTTGATACAATCATTTAGATTACATTTTGCTGATCTTTCTAAAATTATTGAAAATGTTTCCTTTGCAATGTCGCTTTACGCCCAATTTTGATAATATCATCTGCGAAGCTTAGTATCTGAATATTTGTTGTTCAGATGCTATTTGCTCGATTAAGTTCTGATTTTCTCGTTATCGCTTCCAAATCAATATTAAAATGTATTGATGAGATCGTATTTCCTTGTCGCAGACCTGATTCTTGAGGGAAGTTTATGGAATTACAAAACATCGCATTCTCACTTGTGTCCTACACTCTTCTGTCGTAATTTTGCAGAGTTCTATTAACTTTTTCCGGAAATCCACTTCTCTAATGTTGCTCCACAGCTCTTTTTTATAAAGCAGGTCATAAGCATTTCAATACTTTCTTCTCAGCTTTTTCACGTATTTGTCTCATTATGAAAATCTGGTCTATTGTTGATCTCTTCTTTCTAAGTCCTGCTTGGTAATCTTCTATTTTGTCTTCCATATATATGGTTCAGTCTACTTAACCAAATATGTGAAAGCACATTGCATGCTGTGATCAGCAATTTGATTAGTCTGTAGTTTTTGCAATTTATCAATTCACCTTTTTTGTTGGTCTGGGGAAATTTTGCCTAGAAGCCATTCTTGCGGCATCCTTCTGCTTCTTCATAGTTTGCAAATGAGACTATGTAAAGTATGGTATAACGTCTCCCAACCAGTTTTAAGATTTCTTTGGGTATACACTTTGGACCTGGAGCTTTATATTGAGTTTCGCTTTGGCATTTGCAACGTCTCGTATGGTCAGCTCTGGCGCATCGTTTTCTTGGTCATCTGAACTTTGGTTGTCTCCTTCTCCCTGAATTAGGATTAAGTTCTCGTTGAAGAAGTCTCGGAAGTATTTCTCCCACACTTCGATTATGTCGTCGATTCTATTAGCTATAGTACCATCCTCTATTCTTACCATGATACAGGTGGTTTTGTATCCTTTCTTTATCAGTTTTAATTCTTTGTAGGAGCCCATGGAATCTTTATTACTGAAGAGACAATTGGGGGCCCTGTGCAAAAATTCAGCGAGGGGCCCCAGAGAGTCCAAAAATTTCGCTGGCGCGTTTTCCTTCATATAGACCCGTCCCCGCGAGAGAATAATGGCCCCTATGCTGATTTGTGTGGCCCATACTCATTTGTATGGCGTATTCAATGAACTAAAAATGAATTCAAATGATTTTTTTTGCAATAAAAATTTTAGTTCGCTTCGCTCGCGGGGCCCCAATATCACGGGGCCTTGTGCAGTTGCACATCCTGCACATATGCCAGCCGCGGCACTGCTGAAGAGTTGTTTAATTGCACTAGTCTCGTTTATTCTTATTTAATAACTCTTTTTTCCTTGATTTCCTCTAGTCATTCTTGTTAAGTACACCTGTCTTGCCTGGTTTTTTATTTCAATACTTTTCTTACATTGATCATCAAACCAGTGCCTCCTTCTTTCTTTAATTTTTTCTTTTATCGAGTTCCACATCAGGCTCAGACCAATTTGCATCTCCAGACTACTTGTTATTCCCCTAACTTTCCTGTTAATATCTTCTTTTGTTGCTTCATTTCTTAATTTTTCTATGTGCCACGTTGATTGACTGTAGTCTTTTCTTCTATGTCTGCTCGCTATTTTTTTCTCCCTCATTCTCTCAACAACGAATTCGATGGCGAATTCAGCCATTCTATTCCCGTTACCGTTGGATACTTTGTGCGTCGGGAAGGAGCCCAACTGCCTACCGCGAAAATTTATATCCCCTCGGGTCATGGGTGGCAAAATTATATGTGTATACACTAGGTTTACAGATTTCACTAGGGATTGGTATATTAACCGTTGCCATAAACTCTCCTTTTTCCGAGCTTGGAACCGGCAGGATATCATAGCAGAGTTCATCAATGTGAAATCGCTAGCTCCATTCTATTGCTCAAAGTGACCAAGGGTCTGGTAATTGTGACGAGTTTTAAAATGCCGGTGATGACTCCTTGAGTTCAAATAATCCTTGAGAAACTTTCAAATTAAACTTCAATAAAATTGATCCGCGTCAATGTTCTCAATAATTTCTTGTTTTCCACACAAACCCTACAAATATTTCTGAAAAAGGACAAAATATTAATTGTTGAAATGCTAACTATATTAAGTTTTCATTTTCGCTGTAATTATTTACACATCCATCATTATTATTTATTTTTTTTAGTGAATTAATAAACGGTATTTACTAATTATTTATATTTCTATTTAATACAGGGTGGTACACTTATTCAATTTGAAAACAAGCTAAGATTGCTTGAAATTGCGCAAGTATCAAAGGAGCATGAAGATGAGTTTAAATCTGTTAAGACCTTCAAGTTCTTCAATACCAACAATATTTGGGCCAAATTAGATGGTAACACATCACCAAAAATTATATTCCAAGTTTATTAACAGTTTCATTTCTAGCAATGGAACGTGTTCTTAATCAAAAAACATTAAACATGGAAATTATCATAAACAATAAGACTCTTGAAAGGGGTCTTCGTGTTATTCAACTAGAAACAGCTGTTGGTGCAGCAATGAAATGCTTTGAAGGAAGCATCGGCATCAATGTTCCACGTTCTCGTTTCTTACCAGTAAAGAAAACTTCCGATTTGCTGCTGGTCATGTCAAATTTATACAGCTTAAAGAATGGTAGTCTTATAATGTCACCAGAAAGGATGTTCCCATCGACACCTTTAGTAAAGCTTGGCGATAATCACTTTTCAAAAGTTAAAGAATTTATAGCACGTTTTGCAAATATCCCGGATTTAATAGAATTGGATCATCTTACTGTATCTGGAGACGTCACGTTTGGTCGGGGTGTATCTTTGCGGGTAAGACTGATTTATATTATAATTTTTCAAAATAATTTATTTATGTAAATTTTGCTTGTATTTCAGGGTACAGTTATTATTATAGCAAACCATGGAGATCGAATTGATATTCCAGCTGGTGCAATACTAGAAAACAAGATTGTTTCTGGCAACTTGCGCATCCTCGATCATTAATAATAATAATAATACACAGATGTGATTAGTGCTGTTCGCTCAAAGTTTTTGTTAAACTAAACTTTGTTGTTAATTCTAAGATTTAAAATCAAAATTTATAGCTAAATTTAAGCTTTTAAAGTGTTTAAAAAATCACATTTTTTAGCTGTAAAATAATGAATAAATGTTTGATACTTTTGCCAAAGTCTACTTTGTATGTAGAACTGTCTAGCACTAGCGAATCATCGCAAACTTCAAATGAGGAATAGTTGACCTCTATCGTAGAGCTATTGCATTTATGTACTAATTTGTTAGACCGGTGTACTTAAAAACGGTGGCTGCAGGCCATGCAAGTGAGCTGAGCGCGCTAGTCTGGTATTGTTGTGTGATCTCGGATGAATTAAGGGTGTAATGTTGGAAATTGTCAAGAATGATATAAAGTCTTCCGTCTTCAACGGCCTAAGCTTTCTAGCTTTAGTGAAATAAGGAATTAACAAACGCAGTACCGCCTATAAAATTCTGGTGATACAGAGAGCCACGGAGTTTCCATTTATCTGGCGGAAACACAAACCCGAGTTCAGTGGCTTGGAAGAAACGAATAACCCCGACACAGTTAGCATTCTCTATTAGAAGCTGTAGTAGGTGTGGCAAAAGATTGATATGGGGAATTAGTGCTTAGTGTAACCTAGAGATTTACCTCGGCAGAATCCTTTGCAGCGAAGCAAGAAACAGACCCAGGAGGTGTGCTCTCGTGATCTTAAATTTCAGGGACTTGCGTAGAACGAACTACAATTTCTTGCATATTATTAGTGTCCGCAGAGAGTCAGCGGCTTTGCCAGAAACATCCTACATACATCTGGGGCCCAATTTGGTTTCTCGAATGATGAATCGACTCGACAAAAAAGCTTCTCGATTTTCTCTAAGTTTTATGTTTGGTATTACAACCAAATCGACAGATAAATGCTGTCATAGAAAACCATCAAATTGTGTGATATTACTTCGAGTGTAGTAAACCCCATATATTTAATTAAAATAGAAACAATTAAAATTTTATTGTATGCATAAATTGGGCTTTTTAATAAACGGCCAAAGTCTTCATCGAAGATTAAAGCTTTGGCTGCAAGGACCAGCTTCGTAAATCTCGGTAGTGTTTCATTCTCCGTACATTGTACTAGGACCGTTTTATTGAGATTGACACCAAGTCCTCCGATGGCGCACTAGCAAAGATCAAATCAAGTGTGTACTGCATTAGCCTTGAAGCATTATCTCCTGTTTCATTCATTGTCACGATGACACTATGGTCTTCGTAGCATTAGGCGAAGAATGTTTGGGCAACGAGTACCTCTAGGAGCTGATCTAGGCTCTTGCTTTAATGTCCAATGATATATGTACATTGCTCACGAACTTATTGCTCTACTTCACAATCACCAGCGTTGGCCCTCGGATAAGACGATAAGGTTCTCGATATCGTGTTGCCAAATACCAATTTTTATTTATCAACAGAAGACGTTAGCGACTCGAGAAACCAAATAGGCCCCTGATGATAATCCGACGCTGCTGCCGCCAAGCTTAGAAGTTAGCAGAGCGGGAAGGGACATCCTGTGTCCGGTACATAAAATATCACAACGTGCACGAATTATCCCGGTGCACTTTCAACCTAGCAATGGAGAAAGTGATTCGAGATTCGGAAGTGTCAGCAAGGGCACAATCCTCTACAAGTCCATCCAATTACTAGCTTATGCAGACGGCATTGACATCATTGGTCGAACATCAAGATCTGCACAGGAGGCTTTTACCCACATTGAGCGGCGCACAGAAGCTGGGGCTGCTCATCAATGAAAGTACAACATGGTGGCCGCGTCTGCGAGAACACCTAACATTGGTCCCACAATTAAGGTCGAGGAGCTCGAATTTGAAGTAGTCAAAATATTTACCTACCTTGGGCCAATAGTAGCAGCCGACAATAGCATGGAACTAGAAATACCAGCACAAAGCCTACTATAGCCTGTCAGGGCTCTCCAAGCATCCGAACTGCTGCTGTATAAGAAGATGGTCTTACCTGTACTCACATAAGCATCCGAGACTTGGCTGCTAACCACAAAGTACTCTAACCTCTTAAAAGTACTCTAATTGTTGGCCCGTTATGTAAGGGAGGACGATTCCGAAGACTACAACGACAAGATCTACGAGCGCTCTGGCGACATATGTAGATGTTGTGAAGAAAATAAAGCTCGGTAGGCTCCGGTGGGCAGGCCACCTAGCTTGTATGGGCTAGCTCGGAAAATTTACTGCGGTAAGATCTATGGGACTGACAGCGAGAGAGACCCAGCCTCCGTCGGAAGGATGGCGTACACAAAGAAGCCCATCGGCTCAGTATCGGAACCTGTGGAGAGAACAGTTCCGAGAGGCCAGGGGCCTTATCATGAAATGCGATACGAAAGTGAAGTTGGGCAAAAATCGAAAAAAGCGATCATGCAATGCGAATTCGAATCGGTTTGATACGATTGGTATCGGAAATTTATCCGATAGCTGTGCAGCTATCGCATTTGACTTTTTTACATGGAAACATTAGAAGTTAAAAAATTAAAACTAGAGTTAGAGGAGAAGAAATTGGGGAATTGCTCTTCAGTAATAAAGAATCCCAAGGAGGACAACAAAATATTAATTAATGACTGAATATTTTTATTTATGCTGTAAACTTTTAACTTGTTATTCCTAGGAAGTGACTTTATTATAATGCTTATGAATGACAATTTTTATTTATGTTAGGAACTTCAAATTTTGAATTATTTTAAATAAAAAAAAATACATAAAAAAATATATGTATTTTGTTTTAAAATCGAACGATTGAATTTAAATATTATTCCTTATGTTTATAGATATATTGCCTCCTTCAGAATCTGTATAATCTTATACTTTATTAGCGCACTTAAAAAATGTCAAATATTGGCATGAAGTTGTCTGCTTTCCCAGTATTGGAAAGAATTCCTAAGTTAAGTAGGGCAGCACTCTCTCAGGGATTCGAATTCGTACCAAACGGATCCGATGATCGGTAGATGCATTCGTATCGCAATTTAGTTTCGGTTCGTATTTACTTTCGTATCGCATTTCATGATAAGGCCCCTGGACCGTATCCCAGTTGTAGAGCCATGAAAGTAATTATTAGTATATTATAAATGTTGGAATCACACTCGACAAGAATCTGGCAATCTGTTCAGAGATACATTAAATGTTAAGGTAGCAGTTCCAGTACGTATAATTTGGGATTATGACTGTGTAGTAAAAGCAGGAAAATATAATTGTTCTGTTTCGAAAATTGCACAAAGATTTAATTTTTTTTAAAAATCGTTCGAGTTCGACACACCGAACAAAATCACCAAATTGAAAAAAACTTGATTATTGTTTAGTACATAATTTTTTATTTATCAAAGAACAAGATTCAATTATCCGAAATTTAATTTCAATAAATGACAATTATAGATTGCTCTAAATTCAGAAGTATTTATGAATTATAATAATTATAATGATAATAATAATTATACATAATTGTAGCACCGGTTTGCAAAATTATATAAAACTTCTTTTTTTAACTATAAGTGCTTGGTCCATGGAAAATTCCTTAAAGTGTTCTTTTTTTGTTTCCCTTTTTATAAATGTGGCTTTTAACTACTTGAACTTGGCACAATATTATTTTACACAAATTTAGTTAAAGTAAATCCAATAAAACAAAACTAAAACACAAAAATCAATGTGAAAACAAATGTACATGTAGATTTTTTTTTGTTATTTTTGGAATTTTTATAAAGGTATGTAATTTTTTGTAAATGTATAGATTTATATAATAGTGATCACCTAGCGTAGTAGATTTATTTATTTTTATTTTTTTTATCATTAGGTATATAGTAAGGTCTTAGTTATTGCTTTTCGAGCAAATTGGACAGATTTTTTTATGATTTCATTTATAAAAAGGCAAAGTAAAATATCAGTTGACGATAAACCAACTATTTGATTTTTAAACTTTGTTTTAGTTATATTGTTAAAAATATACAATAAAAAAGAGTATAAGTTAATGAAATGAAAAAAAAGAAACCAAACTAAATATAGCTGAAAGTATTTAAATTTATCGCGAAAAGTAAAAGTTAAAATTTGTCTTGCATATTTCATTTCGCTTAAAAGTTTAAACTTTAAATTTTGAGACGTTAATGAAAATTTAGTGATGTGAGTAATCTGATGCCACTACTTTTTATAGCACTATGGTATTTTTGAATTTGAAAACATTCTCTACAAAATTTGCTCTGTTTTACTAAGCTCTAGGCAATTATTAAAAGAAAACTCCAAGTCATACAGATTAAAATAATCGCTAGCAACCATATTGTTGGCGATATTGGCACCAAAATAGAATCTTTAATTATTTCATTATAATTTTATTTCCTTAAAGATATCTTTTAACATTTATTTTACGATTAGTATATTTGCTTGGTCCTTTAAAACGGGAGCGTGTTTAATCTATATCTATATTATAAGAAGTTTAAAAATGTTACAAAAAGTTTGTGGAGCAAATAGTGTGTAAAATTTTCCCAACCAGAGAAAGGTCTGTATACACCAACGAAGTTAATCCTTAATCGTAAATTTATCAGAAACATCAAGTTTATCCCGCGTCAAGTTTAAGATCACCATATGTAAAATCACGGTATCTAAGATACATCGTTTGTGATATCTGCGATATTTTTCCATCATACAATAGCAAATGCTGGGACTTGAGATATGAGGAGATGATTTCGTACGTGGCTGAGATTGAGCCTTACATTGAAATAGAAGTAGGAGCGAGAACGTCGCAATACAAATTCCCACTGGTTCTCGAAAATATTAGACAAGAATTGCCAAGCCTGAAAATTCTCATATCTTATATTGGTTGTTTTCAGTATTTTAAAAATATTTCGTATTGCGGTTAAAGGAACTTTTTATTCAAAATATCTAGGGCCTAAGGCAATCATGAAGGCGTTACACGAGTCAGAGTTCAAAGTGATTTAAAGGATAGCTCCTTGTCCAGTCTTACTCAACTCTTAGATCATGAGGGAAAGCTGGGAGCCTCTGACCTTTCGTATGATCCGCATCCAATTTTGTTACCATAAAGACACCCACTAACAAAAACAATACTAAATGAGTGTTGCCACACGACAGCAGTTTTGGCCAATACAGGGGAAATCCGTGTGTTTGTTGCATAGGCGTACCCAGGGGGTGTTTTGGGGGTTCAAACCCCTCCCGAAATATAGGCAAGAACGTTTTGAGCGCACATGCCTCTGACATGAAAGGGAGAGTTTTGCATAATCTTATTGTTATTGGTTTAAAGAAGAACAAAATAGACTGCCCCTGTATAGTTAGCCAGGGATACGACGGAACAGCTCCAATGAGTGGACTGATTTGTGGTTGCACTGCATTCAAGCTGATATTCGCTATTGTGTTGGTGGGTGCAGTCGAGTCAATCGGTAGTCTCTTTCACATGTCAGCTCGAGGTACAGGCATCCTGGCAAGACAAATTCGAGAACTTCTTTCAACTGACCACCAAAAAGCAGTTCTGGCAATGTGTGAGACTCTGTGGGTGCATAAACATTATGCAGTAATTCGCTTCAAATAAATTTATGTTGCTATTGTGCCAGCGTTGGAAGAGTTGCAAGAAAGCCTCAACATGGATGCAGCGCAGAGGTCATTTCAAATGTTGAGTATTGCAATCGACCAACTTCATAATACCATTGTATATCTTGGAGAAAATCATAAGCTATATGATAAGACTTTGCAAACAACTTCAGGCAATCGACTGTGACTTGATAAAAGTGTTTAGTTACATTGATGTTGTATTAGCTACAAACGTATTAGAAATAACGCCGATGACGAGTTCAAAACTGCTTTCGAAGCAACGTCTGATGCTTTGTTACAAAATAGAGGTATCATACAAATGCCTCTCATAGCAAGAAGACAAGTGAATCGCATGAATGCTCCAACCTCTGATGTTCAAAGCCACTACAAAATCAACTGCTTTATCCTATTTGTAGATCATGTAATAAGCTATCTGACTGCTGGTTTCTCCAATAATCTTTATGCAGAATTTTGCTTCAAAACTGTCTAATTTGTGCTTATACAGAGATTGACGAGTGTATTGCAATTTCTGCTGAAACCAATGCAGCCATTGTAAAAGCTGAGTTTTAAATCTGACAAGAAATGTGCCGCTCTGACAACAGCGCTTAAAGTGCTGTGGAAGCAATGGACTTCTGTGACGCGGGCTTATACCCTAAAATCCACTGCCTCATAAAACTCGGCGATCTTTCCTCCCTCAACGGCAACTTCAGAGAGGATATTTTCCTACTAAAGAAGATTAAAATCCTATCTCAGTATAGACCGAATGGATTGGCCTTACTTAATGTCCACTACACCATTTACACCCACCCGGAGAAATCGGTTACTGATTTTGCCAAAAAAAATAGGATTCTTCTGTAAACAGTTTTTTAATTTTAAAAAAAATATTTAATAAAAATGCATTTTTGCTGTCTATGGAGTTTTTTTTAAAATTCTGGGATCGACACCCCCGAAAAAATATCCAGAGGTCCGTAGTTGCGAGCCACTCAATCCACTAAACTTCGTTCCCAATACTTTTGTTTGTAAAAGAGTTTGAATTTAAAATGGAAATCCATTTCCATCTATTAAGTTTCATTAGTAATGGGGAATTCACGCTGAAGTACAATCGCAATGGCTTAAATAGCACCCTCCACTTCCATATGATGCCGTCATTTTAATCTGGTCTGTCGAAGCTTGTCAGTTCCTCATGAACAAAACCGGTTGTGTAGAAATGGCTCATATTGTTTAATATAAGGGCATATTGCTGACCTATTATGGTTACATGTGGCTCATAGAACTGGTCACAACACGTCCCTATTATATATTATTAAGCATTAAATGTGAAAAAATGGATTAAAAATTACTAAGCGCTACATCAAATTATTTCATTTATACCACATAATTTTAATCAAGCTAATCTCGTCGCTTTATTATTCCTACTAATGACTATTTGTTTAGCTACAAGTATAAAATTTATTAAGAAATATTATTTTTGAATACGCGACAATTGTATCTCTCCATAAGACTATAATAGACTAAGCTGAAGCTATTGACTGCGGCGGTATAAAATTGTTGGTTACTTTTTCTGTTTTACCTCTATTTTATCACTGTAAGTATAAAACAAACATTAAAGTTTATGGTGTATGATAAGCCGCTATATTTGTAAATATAATTTCTCTTTATCAACCGAAATCTTTTTTCTTTTACAATATACATATTACATATTATATATTTCAACTTTGTAAGTGTAATATAATTACATTATATGTTTTACATTATCAATATAAAAAAAACTACATCAAATAAACTAAATTGATTATTATAATCGAATATTTTGCAATTGGTATAAATGTGTAGTAACCAATTAAATAACATTTTACCAAAGTCGGGGTCGTGATTACAAAATAACTATCACAAATTTATAAAATTTTACTATATTTCATAATTTTAAGTGGTGTTATCTATAAATAAGCCTAATGTTTACATTCCGTAAAAACGATTCAAACATTCCTACGAACTACGATAAATTTGTATTGTTCATTGATAAAGTCACTATCAATAAAGACGAAGAGAAACATTGAGTGGCCCTTGGATGCTGATATATTTCATATTTACTATATCTTTACCGTAGAAGTATGGCAAATGTTACAGAAAATGCTATTATCTGTAGGTGTAGAAGATGCCATTTGATTATTTCATAGAAGCAACAAAAAATAACCGTTCGGAAAATTGAAAATCGAAATAATAAAAAGAAATATGTATTGAAAAAGACACGCAAAGCCGTGCAGGCAGGAGGGCGGTAATTTTAGTGGGACAGTCGCAAAAGGTGCCATCATCGATGATGGATCATTTATAAATATCAGGGAAAGATCAGTTGATAGAATTGACCCCTGGGGAACACCGGTCGAAATCGTGTACTGATACTACATTGATTGAACGACCAGAAAGAAAACTCTCGACACTTAGAGTTTGGTCAATAGAGCAGGGTTCCATACTCTGTGAAAAGCCTTGGAGATAAATCTGAAACAATTAGACAAGACTAACCAAAGCGATGAATGTTTTGATTGAGATGCACTGTTAAACATAACAGTTTACCTTTTTTGTTTGAAAAACGTTCCCTTCTTAAATCTCAATCACGCTATTGCCTTCGGCGATTAAATTGGAAGCAGTTTTACAATTTTACTATGCGAATTGACGGGCAACAATAACATGAAGCAGTTCAAAGATTAAGGTGAATAGTATAACCTATACCCACTGAGATAAAAAATTGCCTAATTACGATAGAAAACGATTAACTAAAACTTTAAATTTTCCACCTAACAAAAGTATACATGGCTTCGATTATTAAAATCTATTATTTCTTTTACACTATGTATAAAAAATGTACGCCTTTTAATTAAATCGTTACTGAATTATCAATATTTTTTGTATAAAAGTCCAATGTGACGACGATTGAACATGTCAACGTTACAATAAACCATTAATATTTTGATTTATCAACTAAGAGTACATAATTTTGTTATTCTAATATTTAACTGAATTTCTAAATATCATAACGTATTGCCTAAGTGCAAAAAGGTTATATAGCACTTATTGTTTAAAATTTAAATTTAGAGCTGAACTGTTAACAAATTCTTATTTATATACAGAAACACTGTTAAGTACCATTGCAATTAAAGCGGAATGTATTTCGAAATATATATTTTTAGTAACCCACTCGAAGGGTTTGCACAAGTTTTACTTAAACTGCAACTTCATAAACCATTTCGTAAAATAAAAGTATATATAGTTTTTAACTTAGAGGACATTGAAATTTCAACATTAAAAATAAACTCTCATTATTACGAACATTAAAAGAATATTTGTGAAGCTAATAAAGAATATATCGATTTTTAAAAGGTTAATATTTTTTTGAATACGCCTAGAATAACAAGGCAATATGGATTTAAAATTTGAATTAGATCATCATAAATTCTTGATGTTTTTTTTTATAATAATTAGTAAAAATCTTCATTCAAGTAGTTCAAGTTGTTGAGGCATAATCAGTTATAGTTTCAAGAATTAATTCATTGTTTACTATTATTTTTATATCAAATGATTTTCATGTGCATATTTTTATAAAATCCATGTTGTAGTAGTAAGAATGGCTGAATCTATTAAATAAAGTTTGAACGTTGAGTAAATCTGGAAGTCTAAATTCTTCTTCGCTATTAAAAATATTAATATATGAAGGTTATACTAGAGATTTTTCTACCACATCATAGCAAATGTATCCTTGCTTTTCTGTATATTTTTTTATTCTGTATTTCTGATAATCCTGTTGTAGATGATCTTGCTGGGCTTAGAACTCTTGGATGTATTAGGGCGAAACCTGTTGTAGGATAGTGTGTTGTAAATGGTTATTTATGTGGCAGGAATCACTTTTTGTACCACCAGTCCGTTAAGGTGTTTATCACGATCACGGTACAATGTCTTGTAGTAAGCTTAGTATGGGGGATAAAATAGTTTTAGGGTTATGAGGGTTCGGAAGGGCGTTGAAGAAGGTTGCGATGAACCCTGTGTTTGGATGTTGTAGGAGTTCAAATTTAGGATTTGTATATTACAGCAAAAGCCCACGGCTATAGAAGGAGCCTGCGCCTCTTCAGAAATCCCAAGCACTGGCAGGGTTGTTTTGAGATTTGGAATATGTGGTCATTCCATCGCAGTCTTTTGCTAAGTCACGCTAAGATGTTCAGCTGTTACTTCTACATCCACTGACACTGATGGAGATGTGTGATTTTACTGGAAATAAAGTTTTGTATTGAATTTGGCACGATTCTTGCAACCCCAATTGAGAATGAAATCAATCTCCTTGTTGATTGAGTCAGACACATGTCCACGGTTTGGATTTGACGCCATCATGTATTACCTTGATTGAATGACCGAAAGAAACTCCGGAGAAGTATGATAGGGCAAAAAGTCTACGCAAAGGTTTAGATTTGTTGGCTTCGAAGTTCTTGATGCACCTACGTGTATACTTCGTGAGTCCTGATATGAAGACGACTCTCTCGATTGAGTGTGTGGAATACTGGGTGGCATAGCACTGGAGACAAAGAATAATTTGAGGCGAACAGCGAAGCTAATAAAACGGCTTTGGATATGCTTTCTGTTATCTTGTAAATAAAGGAAGGAGTTGTGGATGTAGTAAAATTCTTCTTGATGCAACTTACCAAGTAACAGAAGTTCTTACTGCGAGCTATTGCAAAGGAGTTTACTTCTCAACTTGTGGTCAAATGAGTTTGACTTTCTTGATGGTGGATTAGCAGGAATTTCTTAGTTTTATGTACTCTCGACGAAGCGATTCACCCGGAGAGCTCTTCTACGCTCTGAAGGCGGCTTCTTAGCATTTGATTGCGTTCATACACTCCCGGCCTAGGCTTCACAGATTTGGTAGAATGGGGAATGAACAAATGCTTTCCTGCCTGTATGATCCTGGTGATACGGATAGCGTTCGAGTTCACGTTTTTTATTCCGGAAAAACAGGTCCCAGTCAGCGGGTTTGAAAAAATGAGTAAGCTCCAACAACTGGCTTTCACATTATGCCACACAGTTGTCTTAGCTGGTTTGGGTAGGAAATTTGAATTTTTTTAAGTATGTAGAATCGCGAGGTAATTCAGAAATTATTTGAAAAATATGAAATTCCTCCTGAGGAAAAAGAAATAAAGCCAAAAATACATAATTTGCGGACCAAATTCTTGGAAGAAGTACGAAGCTTGAACTTAGTTGGAAATTTCTTTGAATAGGGAAACAATTACCTTCTAGCACAACCTTGTTACGCCAAGTACCCAATTGTACCTACTACTCCATTGTCTATATCAAAAGACTTCTTTTTGATTTCTTTCTTGACATCAAAAAGTTGTGCAGAGACAATACCTGCTGGTCTGGTCCAAGCTCTATAGGTTTTTTTAATACTCGAAACCTTCTTGCCATTATGTCGAAAACGTTTTCAATACTTCCTCTCGCTTTTGAAAGACTATAGTTGAAGACCCGGTTTGGAGCGGGTTGATTTTTGAACGGATGTGGCTTTATTGTAAATATTTCCTTAGGGCAAAAGCATAATCTGCTACGATAATATGTGGTACACATTTCTCCTGTCGAGCAAGTGGAAAAAAAACTCTCTTTGTCCTCATTTCCAAGCTCCTTCAACAGTTCTTGATGAAATTCTACCTCGGCTCTTTTTGATATCCGATTTCTAACCCACAATTTCTTTTTTTACAAATTTCTTGGAATCAATTTCTTTCTTTTTTTTATTAGAAGCATTGCTACAATAACGGCTGCAATTCTTGCTTTTTGGCAAGACATTAGTTTTAGTTGATTTTCTTGCCGGAACATTCATTCACAACTATAGATGAAAACAAGTGTGAACCACCGTGCAAAATTTCGCATCAAATAATCATGCATGAAAGCAAATTTGTTTCAGCTACCGTTTGAGTAACTCAGCCAGTTTGGAAGCAGAAGAAAGTCAAATATGGTTAAAATCTGAAAACGTCCTAGTAGGTATATATTTTATGGTAAGCCACTTCTGGGACAACCGAAGCCATGACTGTAAGGAATGCGTTTTAAGAATTACGATGTTGAGTCGGTATACAATAATCATTGCTACTTGGACGTACTATGATCCTTGATACAAGTATAATCGAGATGCTACTTTAGAGACTACTTGAAACTTCTGTAATACGTTTCAGCTCAAAGTATAATCATAACTTTAATTGATCTCTAGAAGAATTTAAGTTGTAGTATCGCTGTTCCTTTATTTATGGCTTTTCTTCTTAATTAAATTTATATTTGTTATAACGTTCAATAGCTTTTACGTGAATTGGAACATATATGAGATAGTAGCAAAGTAAGTGGATGGAATTTTTGATGTCTGGCTATTGTCTCCATTTCCTAAGTAGAGAATGGTCACTATTTTCGAAGTCGTGCTTTATCTTTGTACGGGATTATTTAGGTGATGGCGAGTTTATGCAAATTTTTTAAACAAACGGTTTCCACATTTTACCTGTTGTTTGATACTCTAAATTGTCATAGTTTTAATCTTATGGGTTGCTACCACACTCCTTCTTGTCAATAAATATATCGGTAGCAATGTCTTCAAATGGATGGAGACTGTTTTAATATTTTACTTGCAAAATAGAGGGTGTACGTTAATGAATTAGTTTAAGGCCGTTTTGTTGATATGTTTCTCCAGGTAACCGATACTAAAATTAGGTGGTAATTCGATTTGTATGAACTAACCACCTTCTCAAAAATTTATAGCAGGATTGTCCACTTGATTACTGATTTAATAGAAAGCAGAATAATGATCATGAATGAAATAGAAGTTCCTGATTTTTTCCTTTATGGAAGAAGTCGAAAGTTGTCGATAAAATAGATTTGAAGCCAGTTATTAATTGCCATATTTTGTTACTTTAATATAGATTTAGATATATGCTGAAAAACTAAACATGATCATGCTACAAAAAAATGAACTACATTGTAATATAAGAACAATATTTCATTATTCGTAATATTCAAAATTTAAGCCTAACATAGTTAAATATGCATATTCATAATAAGATATCGCGTCTTTTACAAAAATAATACATGTTATTACACAATAAGGGAAAGAAACAAGTTACATTTAAATACACATTTATATATTGTATATAAAAACATTTAGTTTCATGATCATAATATATATATATATATATTATTATTTGGTTAAAAAATCTACATTATCTACAATAAAATGTTTTAGGCAAAGATACAAATATTGCATTTAACAGATTTATTTAATAATTATGTCAGGATAATCACAGTTCTTATAAATATTAATAATTTAAAAAAGCGCCAAGGCTTGTCTTAATTAAACTGAATGTGTAATTTTGTGGAATAGGCCGCAAAATTATAAATTATTATATTTAACAATATAAAATGAATGGTTTATCGCCAACTGCAATAATAATAATTAATTATAATTACTTCATTTTTTTAAGTACGTTCAAAAATGCATCATTTTTCAATGTTTCTGGTGTAAAATAATCTTCTACATATTTTTTTTTGTTGGGTTTTCTTTTTAGTTTATTTTTTTGTTTAATTTTTTTTTTAAATATTATCTTCAACTAATTTTTAAGTTCCTTTACCAAAACCAGCAAAATCCGATGCTTCTGATTCGTCATCTCTTTCAACGCCTATACAATGGATACCATTTCTTAACATTGGAGTACCTTTACCTTTACCTAAAACTCTTGCTGTTATTATTAATTTTAATATTTCTTTTGAATTATTGCTATTAACGATTGTTACATATTCTTTTAATAATTTCTCTTTATATGCAGAAAATTCAAGTTTCATATCGAAATAATCATTTTCGGCACATTTAAGTCCAGAAAATTCTGTAATTCTACAATGAAGATTAGGAACAGATGAGACATCAGGTACTAGGACAGGTGATTCAGTAAAATCTCCAAGAAATGATGCTGGTAATTTTAAATCTATTGTATATTTGTGATTAACTTGAAGAAATCCTAAGCTAACAATAATTCCATCATCGGTACGCTGATACGTTACAGAACTATCAAATTCAAATTCATCCTTAAGGCTTGCTGTGTCGAAATGTACGTGATGATGATCTGAAAATATAAAAAGGATATGAAGTTAATATGTGTTGTATATTTTGTAAAAAGAATATTAATATTGTTTTCAGAATAAATTAAACCTGGCGAACTTGAAATTTATTTAAAACATATTTGTTACAAGGTTTAATAATCGAAATATTCACCATTATTATTTATAACGTTTTTTTATCGTTTAGTTTAAGGATGATCTCGTGATAGAATTTAGACGCTTTTGAAGCAATATAATTGTTAGATAATTTTCGCATATTTTCAACGCCAGTTTCAGCAGGTTTCGGAAGGTCATTGTTCGAATAACACTTTCTAAGTATTCGTACTCGGTTTTGGAAAAGAAGTCAATGGTTATCCTCAAGCTTTTTTTGTTCATGATTGTTAAACGAGATCTATTTTTGATTCCACTTAATTAAGTATGGAACATTTATGAAGGGCCTACAAAAACAAACGGAGCAAAGCGACAATCAGAGCAATAAGATCCCGTAGGACCAAGCCAAAATTAATCTACCAAAGTGCTCTTGATGAGCTTCAAAGGCAATGAAAAGGCAGATGCCCTGGGTGGACAAGGCTCTGACATTGTATTCATCTGTCCGGAACTGGCTATTGGGGCATCCATTAGTTTGGTGAAGCGGACCCTTGCCTAACGGTCTTTGATGAAACACAACGAACGCTGTAAGTCCGCACCTGGATTGGCCAATTCTAGGCGGAACGTCAGATCAGCTGGCAATGCTTAGGGATGTTAGATTGTTCAATAGGGCAAAATGAAAACATGCTTGGCATTTGGGATAAGGTGAATTTAATTTACATATCCGACGTTTTTCTGTCGCGCCGCTCTTTCTTAAGATTTCAACCAATCAGAAACTATTTCTGCGGCATCGAATTGTTCTTCTGATTGGTGGAATTGTTAAAAAAGAGCGGCGCGACAGAAAAACGTCGGATACATAAATTAGGTTCACTCTAACAGCCTCCAACAAGGAGTTAAGACGTTCCAAAAAGATTGCCTGGAGAAAACATTGTGATAGCCTGCAGACTCTACCAGAGGCGACTCCAAACACCAAAAGCTGGGCCCGTGAGTGGGCCTTCTCCAAAAGGAGGATGGCTTCTACACCTCTAACCATGAAGAAAGTTTGAGTTACTTGCTCAGCGAGCACTTTCCAGAGTCAATCCTCCAGACCGCTTATCCTTGGATGCTGGGTGTCTTAGGACCTTCCCAGACCGTTATTCCCTGAGCCCTTCGTGAAACATCTTCAACTGTGACAAGGTTAAATGGGCAGTGGCCTCTTTTCAACCCTATAAATCTTCGGGAGGAGATCGAATTTTTTCGGCACTCCTTCAGAAGTGGCTCGATCTGATTTTCGACAACCTGGTCTGTCTCTTTTTAGCCAGCTTTAACTGGCGATACATTCCAATCATCTGGAGAAAAGTCGTGCGTTGCGGATGTTGCGTGACCGTGAATACCTTTCATGCCTTTACAAGGAGATATATATCAATGTGTGTGTGGTAATAGAGAAAATGTAAGGAGTAAGAAGAAACACTTTCTTACTCCTCTCTTCGTTTGACAATAGTTGGAGGAATAGCCGTAGCCTCCTCATGTAGAAGGAAAAAGCGGATTTTTTTTATGTGGAAGACCAGAGGAATATTGGTTCTTTCAAAAACATTGCTTCTCATCGTCAAAGGTGCTAGAAATTAAACTAAATGAATGAACATACAAGTTTTTTTTATCACAGGAAATTTTCATTTTACTAATTTATCGGTTTTCCGGAAATAGCTAAGGAACAATTTCAAATACAAAACGAATAATAAATGGTGATAATGAAACGGTTCATTCCATATCTAAATGCATTAGTAACCAATATCTTATCGTTAAACTAATAATAAAATACAAATTTCTCGGGATTTTTTTATATTTATATTGGATTTAAGAAGGTAGAAGCCTAATATTTGCGGTGAAACGGTGTGCATGAGAAAACCAATAAAGATTAACAAAAATAATTGAATCCCATAAAGGATTAACCTCACCAGAAGATAATGACATAAAAAATAAATTAATCACTAAATTCTGTCCCGATTAGTATAAGCAGCAAAAGCTTCTGTGTCTATAAAAATGAAGGAGACGAGAAGGAAAAGTTTCATTAAAATATAAAGGTAAAAGGAAAAGACAATAAATCCAACAAAAAAAATCAATATGGGGAGAAACTTTTCACGGCACAAAAACCCATCCGCCAGTTGTAGGTCTTCATTTCTTAAGACATCCGTTTAAGCATTTTAAGTGGCAAAGGTTGTTTTCGCTTTCAACAATGTCAATTCAAAAATAAATCAAAAGAATGAGGAAGAGAATATATGCTTTATTCCTCGAGGGCATAAAATCATCATTATGTAATTTAATAATATTCGTTACATATAGGCTTTGCATGGTGGTGGGAACATTTTGGTTAATGGCAATTTATATTATTTATTTAAATTAATGATGTAGGAGAATTCAAATGACGGGGCTTTTTGTGTTACATTGGGAGCATTAAGCAGGATTAGTTGAGGCTAATCCCAGATGAAATGTTGTAAGTCTTGCACCAGCCGAAGGAGTCACACTGTTAAAACTACTAAAAATGCAAATGATAAACAAAATATTTTAATTAATTTTAGTTAAATTCAAATCCTATTGTTAATCCAATTGATATCAGCTTGTAGAGTGTGAGTTACACATTTTCGTTTAAAGTAGGTTTTACCACATTATTACAGGGTGATTCTACGATGGCATAAATTGGCCAGGTTAACTCTTCTGAAAAATCTACATTATAAATCTTCTTGCAGTAAGTAAAGCAAAAGTAATTATTACATCGAAAGGATTTCAGAAAATTCTCAACAAGAAATACTATCGCACGCACTATTTTTTATTATGTTATCATATTGCAGAATTTAGTAGGGACTTCGTACTATCGACAATCCTGCATTTGGTCATACCATAATAAATTTTATGGTAGCAAGATTTGTTTAAAACTAAATAACCTCAAAGATCACCAATAAAACACTGTCTTTACCAGTAGTCTCCTCTTTAAGAAATATCGGGTCTGTTGCTTCTTGATTGTATTGGAAGCGATTTCTAAGCCATGTTATTCGGATTTTAGTACTTGAACAAGGATGTAAGGGGTAAAGACAAGTCAATTAGGGCGCGTTATTCCTAGTTTTTAAGGAGCGGATTTCTCAGGCTGTGCCTTCGAATTAGACAGATGGGTTATGAACAAATGCGGAATATGGGACACATCGAGATACTTTCCCGACTCTAGTTTAAATGTACTATATTCGTAATAAGGTCGAATGTAGGATTTGTACATTATTTACAACTAATGAGCGATTGTTTAAAAATATACATCTCAATCATAGATCAACAATGATCAGTATTAAAAAAAAGAAATAGAGTCGAATATTTTTTTATGTCTAAAATTCAAGCTTAGGAATCACTCTTTGACGTGGTGCAATGTCTAGTACTAAGCTTAGTTTGTTGATGAACCTTACTTTTGAACTATGAGATGATATAGGTATGAGTTCGGAAATACTGACTGTGGAACCTTATTCTTTGCATACCTTAAGGAATAACAGACATTGAGATGATTGTTTGGCGATTTGGAATATGTGATCATTCCACCGCAAGACCTCAGTTAAAGTTATGCCCAGAATGTTACGAAATGGGTCAGCCGTTAGATACACACCGTCCACTCTCGCGAATTCTGTTTGTGCGACAACTCTCAGCTCCATCCAGGATCTCCCAGTTGTTGTGGCCTCTGCTAATAGGGGTCTCCGCCACGTTGTTCTAGGTCTTCCAACTCGACGGGTTCCTTGCGGATTGCAGTCAAGGGCCTGTTTGGCTAGATTCTCGTTTTCGCCAATCCAATCCCATTTCCTTCGCCTGATTTCGTCATCTATCCTTTCTTGGCCAACGCGGCGCCATAGTTCTTCATTTGTAATTCTATCTTGCCAGCGGGTTTTTAGGACACGGCGTAGGCATCTGTTGATGAAAACTTGAAGACGCCTTGTGATAAATTGGATGACTTTCCATATTTTGCAACCATACAAAAGAACTGCCATAACGTTGGAATTGTAGAGCCGCAATTTGGTGTTAGTTAAGATCTCCGTCAATCTCAATATGCGAGACAGGTCGACAATACTGACGTCTTCTTCTCCGCATTACAGTTATTCAGCGCTATGCGTTCAATGGTGTTGGCATTCATCCGCATTTCTTTAGTTTTAGTCGGATTTAACCTAAGCCTGCTGAACTACTTTCTGTTGCTAAATTGTTTAACACATTTTTAAGCTCCTGATGTCTGTCGGCCAGCAAACAGATATCATCTCCGTAGTCGAGATCCTATTAGAGTTGAGCCGGACTTACACGAGGCAGTACATTTGTCCCTTACACATTGGTAAATTGTACTGAGGCCTAAAATTTTAAATGTCCCGGTTCAAAAATAATGTCCTACTTGGTATATAATATGAGCGTGTATCGAGATAAGCGAGGTGTGATTGTAAATTATGTAGTGTAGAGACATTTTTCTTACTTCTTTTGCGGCAGTAAAATATCCAATTTGATCTGCGGATTGTAAACACGAACTAGAGAGAGATTTCTTTCTTTTTTGCGGCAGTAAAATATCCAATTCAAACTGAGCCGTGGTGAGATTATAAATACGAACTGAAGAGACATTCTTACATTTTCCGAGGGAGTGAAATTTTGTACTGGAGAGACATTTCTTACTTTTTTTGAAGAAGTGAAATTTGATGAATGAGACGAAGCGAAATTGTAAATACGAAGTGGAGAGACATGTCTTATTTCTTGTGCGGCAGCAAAATTTCCAACTTGAAATTAGGTGAGTTGGGATTGCAAAATATAAATAAACATTGTGGAGGCATAGATTTCTTACTTACTCTAAGGCAGTTTAATGCATATTAGAATTAAACTCGTAAAAAAGCTCGTCATATTTATTTATTTCTTTTCTTTTGTTAATTTGCTTGTTTTTGTCATTTTTACATTACAATAGCAGCTCGCCTCATTTGAAGTAAGACATTGTACTGGCTCAAAAGAAAAAAGAGGCACCTCTTTCAAACTCATTTTATAATCGTGTCCTACGCAACACTAGATCCTATGGCGGTCTACCAATCCCCATTGTATGCCACCTGTTCTACTATCAGGATCTGAGGTTGACTTAAAGCAAAGCACATATTTTTAAACTTTGCTGTAGACTGTGAAAGCTTTTTGTTTCATATTGCTGCGAATCTTGTTGCTTTAAAATTACTTAAAAGCTTTCAGAAGCATACTGGTCCGCTGCAAATGCTTCGGCTTTAAAATACTTTGCTGTGAAATGCTTTCTGTTTGCTTACAGTTTTTCAGATACCCATCGTTACACGAAAAAATGCAGAACAGTCTGTTCATCGTGTAATTCTTATAACATACACAAACTGGTTTGTTAAGAGGAAAAGTGTTAGCCCGTGTAATTGGGCTCTATTGTTGTAAGCGTAACTATATTTGTATGAATAAGTTAAAATTTTAAATTTTTTTATTGTATTAACAAATGTCTTTATTTTGTAGCACAATAATACGCAACTAATGCAAACTAATTTTTGTTCATTTGAATGAATTTATTTATTTTCAAAATTTCATATCATATCAGCAACATTTCTGTGTCATAAAAACAGAGTTCCAGAGCTGCGTTTCCACTTGGCCTTTCGCCAAAGATGTTTCACATCTTTCCCGTGCATTGGGTACACGCAAAAAGTTTGAAAATATGATTGCTGTAAAGCAAAGCAAAGTAAATTGCTGCGGTCTCCTTGGCAGCAAAGCAAAGTCAACAGCAACAGTATAAAAATTGCTGCAGCAATTTAAACCCTGACCAGGATATCGTTTATTATTATAAGAAAGAGTAATTCAGTAGACTCCTAAACTATGATTGTCAAGGTGTTAATATGATATATGCAGGAACGGCCCTTTCTGAATCCAGTCTGCAGATTATAGACAGATGCCTCTCCAGTTGTCGCATATTGTCAGGTATTTTGACTACGATATCTTTCGTCCAATCCTCCGAGAAGGTATAGATGTTTCATGCTATTTACACGATTGGATATAGTGTATCTGCTATGAAGCTTGAGTCGGCTTTCAATATGTAATTCTGGCGGGATGGCATTTTTTCCAGCAGCTTTACCACTGGCCATTGCATGAATTGCGGTTACTCTTCTCTCTTGGATGAGGCACCAGAGGTGATTCTGATTGACTGTGCAATATAGGCTGTTTTGCTGTTGCTGTTTTCTTGAAGTTCCTGTGAAAATGAACCATTGGCGCCGAAGAAATAATCTCTCCATCTTTGGAGTTGCTCCTCGTCGCTGCACAGCAGCCTTCCATTCGCACTCTTTATGGCATGCTTTTTAGTAGAATGCTTTCCCGAAAGCTGTTTAGCAATTTGGTACAGCACCTTCCTGTTGCCTGTATACCACATTCTCCGCTTTTTCTGTGAGCTCGTTTATCTGTCACCTTTTATCACGCCGTACACTTCTCTTTACCTCCCGGTGTGATTCGGAGTATTCCCGTTCAAGTTGACGTTTTCCCGGGTCGTTTGAACAGTTCACGCTATGCTTTAGGATCCCACTGCGTTCTATTTTCTGCCAGGTTGTGTCCGAGATCCAATGTTGCCGGTTTCTTTGGACATAACCGATACTCGTTACCGCTGCTGTTAATATTGTACTCTTCAATATTTCTTTCGTCGTTGTTTCGCTGGCTTAAAGTTTGTTGCAGATTCCCAGCAAATTCTCGCCTTTTAATGCTGCCCGCAGGTCTACGTTAAACCGTCTACGTTTTGAGGCATCGCGTTGGACGTTTCTGATTGCGGGGATTTTGAGGCGAATAGTTGCTTTGCTACTACCAAATGGTTAGTGACTCCTAATGTCTCCCCTAAAACTCCTGGCATCCGCCACAATAGTTCTCCACCTGCGGCTGACGGCCTCGTGATATATCTGATTTTCCCTTCTACCATAAAGGGATACCCAGGTTTCCTTGTCTATTTTCTTGTGGCAAAAGTAAGTTCCACCTACCATGAGTTGGTCGGAACTACAGAAGTCAACGAAAAGCTCACCATTTTTTGTTAGCAACATGGAGACTATACAAGGAGCTTAAACTCCGTGTTGTCTATTTTCGTTTGATTAATGGTGGCGCTGCAGTCAAATGTACCCCAAAAAACATGGCCGATTGTATTTATCCGGTTCATGGCCAATTTCGTTTATTACTAATATATTTTATGTTTACGAAAAACCAGCTTCTAAATTCAATTAATATCAATGCGATTATTCGTAATTAATCAATTATCGATGTTTCCAATGAATTTTTATTAATTTCCAATAATTTTTTTTTCATTGTTCCATTTCTACTAACTTAATTTTGAACGAATTTTCGAAATGGGTCAAATTCAGCTAACTTCATGTGGGGTTCATCGGACAAAGGTGACATCTGTGGCCAAAAATGAACTAGAAGTTTAGTTCTTCTTCCTATCGATTTCCTGTCATTTTCCCCATAAGAGTTTAACCTCCTTGTATAGTCTCCATGGTTAGCAACTTCGCTCATGCCTTAATTTCCAATTGGGTGTTTAAGTCACCCATAAAAACAATGATGTGCCCGTTGGAATAGAGCGACGAACCTTCTTCCAGCATTTAACATTGACAATTTAATTTCCCAAACTATCAAATCGCTGCGAGGTTCGAATATTGATTAGAATGGGAGTCAAAGTCCTTAACCATTAGGCTAACGAGGTCGATAAGTATGTAAAATGTGAGAGCTGTGCCGCAAATTTTGTATAAATTGTAACTAGGGTGCAATTAGCGGTTTTACGGCTTTCATAGCACACTCACGTACATACCACCTCTCGGTTTCCAAGCTGAAATTATTTCGGTATCAATGTTTCCAATCGAAAAAAAATTCATCATAAAATAAAATCCATAACAAACCTGCAAAGCTATGTCATTATCAATATTTAAAAAAGTATTTAGAGGATTAGGGTGAAGTATAGTAACATTTAAAATATGAAATGAATTGAATGAAAATTCATATCCTAAAATAAACTGAGCAAAAGTATTCAAAAGTCTTCCGCTTCAAATCAAGCATTTCTTCAAATGCCTTCAAATGAATGGTCTAACTAGGTCATGAGTTTAACAACTGAAGATCTCTTTCTTATCATTCCCATCGAACGCAGAGCCAATGAACAATAAACTTTAATGCTATCTAAATAGCGACAATTCTGGAATACTACAATTAGAACTCAATCAATGCCGGGCATTCTGATCTATTTGGGACAATATTTTGTACACACTTAAATGAATTCCGAATTAATCTAACTTTAAACAAAATCTAAGATTAGAATTAATTTTCCTCAATTTCTTGATCAATCCTTTCATCAATATAATTATGAGAAAATGAACACACAATCTCTATTATATAATTATCGATGTGCACGTTTAATCAGAAATTGTTAAGTCATTGTACCCTATTTAGACCTTAGTAGACTCCAACAATTTCACATCATGTGATAACTTTGCCCATTCTATTCTCGATGTGCTTTGTTCTTTTTAAAGCTTAAAATCCTGAGATAGAACAAAAAAAAAACGAATTTATCAGCTTTATGACTTCACACTCGCGTCTATGAAAGTGATTTATTTAATTGAGTCTCAATTTTCCTTTGAGGCAGTAAATTAATTCTATTTTGTCGAACGGGAATGGATTATGCAAGAGAAGATTCAATTTGAAGGCTAACTACTATAAAAACAAAACAAAATATATTTTTATTTTCTCAGTATGGAATTACCAAGAAGAAATAAAAACACTAGTATTTTTTTAATAAGCCATAATTATTATAGTTTTCTAAATCAGGTGTTATTACGTTTATGGGAAATTGTATCGGAGATTTATGTGTTTTTAAGGCCCTTCTTCCACGGGTCGACTCGTATCATACGCGACTACGACTCTACTTTGTATTGTACCAACAACTGGTCTACTACTCGTTTGCAACCAATTCTCGTACACGCGTCGATTCTGAGACGACCTAAATAGCACACGTTTGCGACTCTGAAGAGGAAATTTTCTTACTTTCTCTTTGTCAAAGAATAGAAAATTTTGGATAGATGCCTGTATTAAAAGGAATTTAAATTGTCGTGCATTTGTGGCAGCAAATGAACTAGAAAGAGATGATAAAAAATTTCCTCATTTTATAAAATGTCAATAAAAATGTATATGACAATTCCAAACTTGACGCAATGGAAAAATATTGTACAACTATTTAATAGTCCTTGGAATTTACCCAATGCGCAACTCGACTAGTATGATACTCAAATCGCGTGAGACTAGCATGCAGGTCGCGTGCAACTGGTATCCGACGCGTTGCGTCGACAACGTGTCGAGTCGACTCGTGTACGAACTTAACTAAAAATGTATGGCGGAAACTTCTGAGCGACTCGTATGATACTCGTATCATACTCAAATCGCGTGCCAGTCGACCCGTGGAAGAAGGGCCTAACAGAGCACCCATAAAAATATTTCTACTTTTCTACCTTTAAGTCTAATTTAAATGAAGGTGGTTTTTTATTCTATTATGATCAGGTAGTTAGAGAGTAAATTATTTAGATACTGTTTCTCTATTTCGTGAATATTTGATTGAAGAGGTCACACTATTTTTCTCTTTTCACACATTATTAAGGAATGATAACCCATATGGTGAACACTGCGGCCAAGTTAGGCCTATTGTGTACTACATAGTCCAGGCGCTGGAGCATTTCCAGCGGTTTTGGCATGATGTAACGGAGTTTTTTGGTTGAATTAGTCAGAAATGACATCCCCGACAATATCTAGGAGGTGCGCAAACATGAAAACGCCTGAAAAATTTATGGGAGCCCAAAAACTGAAAATTTCACATTAAATTCCCTCTTTTTTGACCTTTCTTGATAAATACCTCTTAACGAAGGCTTCTAGGCGCAAAGTTCGTTGGACATGTTTTAGACCGAGAGCCGACCCACAGTGGGGCCAAATCCAAAAAAGCTGGCCAAAAGTCGAAAAGTGTTCTAAATGATCTCAAATTGTTTACTCGGGAGTTTTCGGGGTCGCTGATTATGAATCCGTTATCAGAATTGACATTTTCAAAATGGCGGGCTCAATATGGTGGATATAACCTGCCCAAGAAGTCGAAAACTTTAGTAAATAATACCCAAACATATTAATGGGGGGTATTCCGGGTCGCTGATTACGAATCCGATATCAGAATTGAGATTTTCAAAATGGCGGACTCAATATGGTGGACATAACCTCCCCAAAAAGTCAAAATCTTTAGTAAAAAACACCAAAATATATAAATCGAGAGTTTTCGGGGTCGCTGATTACGAATCCGTTATCAGAATTGACATGTTCAAAATGGCGGGCTCAATATGGTGGATATAACCTGCCCAAGAAGTCGAAAACTTTAGTAAATAATACCCAAACATATAAATCGGGAGTTTTCGGGGTCGCTGATTACGAATCCGATATCAGAATTGAGATTTTCAAAATGGCGGACTCAATATGGTGGACATTACCTCCCCAAAAAGTCAAAATCTTGGCCGCTGATTACGATTCGTTATCAAAATTTCAATTTTAAAAATTGCGGAGTTAATACACTAGGGAGCACTTGATTACCCTCACTTGAAATTTCGATTTGAAACATGCTGCCAGTGATTCTAGTCGTACTAACCATTTTTTAAATTGGCTCTGGTCAATTTTTTCACAGTTCCCAATAATAAAAATGACTGAAAGAAAAAAAAGTAACGGGAAATCCAAATTTTTGCATTTTACGTGCTTTGAAAGAGGAGCACTTGATTACCCTCAGTCATTAAAAAACCCATAAAACGAATGTAATTTATTTTTTTTTAATTTTTTTTTTGGATTATTAATATTTCGTTGGTCCTCCATTTTTTGAGGAGCTTCAAACAAGCTATTTTCTAGTGATTTGTAAAAATTTTGTATGTAGTGTACAGTACAGGTATTAGCCCGAATGCATTATAAATGACAATCATTACGGCTTGTCTATGATCAAACTACCTTCCTTCTGCATAGATTTTTCTTGTAAGCCATCCTCAAAGATTTTCAAGGATGTTCAAGTCGGGAGACACAGCTAGCCAATCTAGAACTTCCACATTGTTGTCAGCAAAGCATGATTTCACACGTCTTGGTGTGTGAATAGGCCCGTTATCTTGTTGAAGTATCCAGCTCCGCCCCTCGAACTTTTCATCAAAATTAATTTTTTGAACTTCCAAAACATGGATGTAGTCGAACGAGCTCTGACGACCTTCTAAAACGATCAGATCGATGGCCCCCTTATACGAAATGGCCGCCCACACCATCACCGAATCAAGAGCGGAGTGACGACGAGATAGGAACAGCTCCGATTTCCGTATATCATGAATATAATGTTGAAAACCATCTGGACTATCCAAATTTAATGTCTGTTCGTCCGAAGAAAACACACATCCCACTCGCTCTTCCAACTGAGATGAGCTCTACAAAATCTCAATCTGGCTGCCCTATGATATTGAAGCAAACATGTTTTTTCTGCGGTTTTTTGCGGGGAATATTTGGGGATTGCTTAATTTATCCTTCCAAGTGTCCAAACACTCGCTGAAACTCCAGCTTTCTCCTTTATTTTCCGAGCGCTAGAGGCGGAGTTGGATGCTTCACGTATAATCGACCTACGATCTCGCTCTGTTGTCGCCTTTCTGTGCGGCCTTTTCGATTTTGCCCATAATTTGCGGGATCTTATACAAAAGTTATTAATTGTCCAAGAATTTGATCGTATACTCCTAGCGATTTCCATGTTGGAATAATTTTCTTGTTTAAATGCAAGTATTTCGCCGATTTCTTGTTGGGATAGACTTCTACCACGACCCATATTTTTAATTTTGCACCCAAAAAACTTAAGATCACTATTTAAAACAAGTAAAAACCCAATATAATAAAAATTTCTTGGTTTTACAGCACTTTTATGTTATGGATAACTGAAAAAAACTGATGAGGGTAATCAACTGCTCCTCTTTCAAAACACGTAAAATGCAAAAATTTGGATTTCCCGTTACCCTTTTTTTCTTTCAGTCATTTTTATTATTAGGAACTATGATATAACGGACCAGAAATAATTTAAAATATGGTTAGGACGGATAGAGTCATTGCAGCATGTCTCACATCGAAATTTCAAGTGAGGGTAATCAAGTGCTCCCGAGTGTATGCCTACATGAGAAGTTTGGAAGGCTTCAAAAAGGACTAAAATATGTTTTCCTTATAATGTTGTCATTGTTTTGTATCTAAAATGTTATTAATATTATTTGAAACGTAAATAAAAAAAGTAATGTAAAGATTTAATGCTAATATCTACATTTCTTTCTAAATGAAGAAAATGGCCACAGATACAAAAAAACTATCATGGGAATAATACAAATTTAAATGAACAAGTTGAAGAAAGTATAAGATACCTCTAATCCCGGAACCACACGTTTGTCAAGGCTTGGAAAGCGTTCGCAAATTTAAAATGCTTGCTTAAAACAAACGTGTGGACGCATCACAAACGCTTGCCACAAACTTCCTTTGCAAGCATTCGCAAATTGAAAACGTTTGCTTTGGTTTGGGGAGCATCCACACTCGACCGGATCGGCCACAAGCGTCGCCAAGCTTACACAAGCCAAGCCAAACGCCTTCTCCACACTTTGAATTTGCGAATGCTTGCCAAGCCTTGACAAACGTTTGGTTCCGACATAAAAATCATCGAAATAATGTACGTACATAAAATACGAACAAATTTAATTTTGACAAAAAAAGTACATACACACATACCCATACATATATTGATCTTCAATGTATGCGTATATAGAGCTAGTTAAACTATACGTGCCTTCGCAGTTCAATATAAGCAAACGAGTTGACAAAATACCTTGTTTTTATTTCATTGGGTTCTGGTCTCTTATAACGATCAAACCAATTTTATTTAAAAAAATTAGTAAAAAAAGGCTAGGGGCAGCTATGGGCAGCTATTTCTTTTATTCATTTTATAGCTTACATGTTTACCTAACACCTGATATGCGTTAAATCATCGAACACGACAGAACACCATAACTTTTTTATTATAAACCCTCTTTTTTTGTTATTTAATTTTTAAAAATCAATCCATGTTTTTTAACAATAATTCATTCATGAAATTTATCTTTGATAACCATGGTTGTATTGCACTCACCTCCAGGAGTTGATTCCATTTTGTCTTATGTCAATCGGTGATGTTTTCAGACTTCCACGCCTTTTTTTGCAATATACTTTTTTTAACTAACCGAACAAAGAAATGCACCTTAAGCAGAAGTGTATTGCAACTGAAATTTCAGAGCAGATAATAGGTTTACGATTCTTCTGTATGTATTTTCTGACACTTAGGGTATTACTGTTGCCAACCAAATATAGAAAAAAGCCAAGCTAAAACTTTTTTTTTTCGACTTTTGGCCAGCAGAAGGGTAATTTTTTTTAAAGTGAAGCTTAGACGTTATATTAACTAAAACTCATGGTGTGCCGCGCCCTGTCCGTGGCCGGACCTTTGGCAGACCAGTATTTGCATAACGCTTTTGGGGTCGATCCCTATGTTAACGACAAGAATAATAATTTTTTTTTTAAATTGAAGTATACACCTAGTGATTACTAATGGTGTGGCCACACTACGCGGTCTTGGGTCGTACGCGCTTTTGCCTTTTTTTTTCATATAGAGTTTTATGACTTTTTTACGACTTTTTTACGACTTTGTCCATGGTAAAGGCCGTGCGGCCAAACAACGCGGACAAAAGGCTGTGGTTAAAAAGGTACATTGTGCGTCCACACACTATGAGCTTTTCAAAAGCGCGTACGCCGTTTCAAATGAGAATTGATTTTTTCTCACTCATGACTCAGAAAATTAAAAGATCACGCGCGCTTTTGGCTGGCCGTACGACCAAAAGCGCGTGGATTCTAAGTCCGCGTAGTGAGGACGGGCCTTAAAACGCATGGTGTGCCGCGCCCTGGCTGTGGCCTAACCCCTGGCACAACAGAAAAAGCTCGAAAAAGGCTACCCCCCAATTGAAAAAAACAGCTAATTTAGTGCAATTGAAACCGAGGCCTTTTTCGAGCGAGTTTGAAACGCGCTGAGTATTTCCGGAGTATTGATATTTTGAAACTAAGGGATTTTTTTCAAAAAATTAAAAACCAAGAAAAAAATTTAAAAAACAGAACTTTTATGATTGGATATTGCAAAGTGAGTCTTAGAGCATACGTAAAAAAATCAGGACCAACATGGGAGCTTTTTTTTGGCGCTGCAACAAATTTAATTTTTTAAATTCACTTAATTGCAAAACACATTATGCAAAAACCATTAGACCGGCAGTGATCGGGTTTTGGATATAAGTTAAACATACCTTAAACTACCTAATTCCGGAATTACATTGAAAAATAATGGTATTTTCTTTTGTTGGCGTAACTTTAAAGTGATTCACCATTTACTTCAGCAGTTATCAATGCTGAGAAGCGACGTGATCTATCTCGGGGCTAAGCGCAGAGAGAGATTTTTGGTCCGAAGCAACCTCTCGATATGTCTTACTAGCGCGTGAATGGCTTTCTCTGTAGATCTGCCTAGCCGGTAGGGAAATTGCAAACAGTGGAGTAGGTCCGATGTAAGACCCTCCCTAATATGCCTGTCTAACACCTTCTCCATCGTTTTCAGGAGAAAGGAAGAAAGCCTGATGGGTCAACAGGATTTTGCTTCCATATACGATCTTTTCCCCGCTTTAGAAATAAAGATCGCCCTTGCCTCTCTCCAGCACATCCGAATATGGAACGGCGCAAAGCTACCCCGGAATAGTGGCAACAGGCAGTTACCTAATGCCAGGCAAGATGTTAAACCACAATTGTCAGCCTTTTTCCTTGTTATTTTCAGTCAATTTGTTGAAAATCCACGCTATAAGTGCTGGAGTAAATTTTTTATATGAAAGACAAGAGCCCAAGTGAGACTATCTTTATGCATTGAAACGACACCAACTCATCAACAAGCGTTTCAATAACTCGCCGACAAAATGACTGGCAAGTTGACCAAGCCAAGTTACATCGTATGTGGGGTTCTTTCTTTAAAAAATCTGTATACTTATATAGAATAGACCAAAGCGTACGGTGAAAAATATGCAGAAAGATATATGTCCACTTAAGAGTCATCATCAAATTTACCCTCCTCTTGTAAATTGTGTGCGGAAGACCTAGAACAATGTGGAGGAGAACCCTATTAGCAGAGGCCGCAACCACGCAAATTCTGAACTGAGCTGGGACCTGTCGCACAAAACAGAGTCCGCTGGAGAGCAACCGTTTCCGTCCTATGTCCCACGAAGGATTAAAGGAGAAAAAGAAGAAGAAGATTGTAAATTGTGACCAGTCGTAAGTTATAAGCTTTTATGACTCGTGACTGAAAAATTAGAATACCAAATTGTCTCAATTTGATTCTCACCACACATTTGTGATTACGTTGTGAGCAGGCACAAGGCTTTTAGAATACGGGTATTAAATTATCAGTCATTTCTAGACCTGATAATGACTTTATTATATATAGAGTTAATCCTTCTAGCTCAGAAGGTACGCTACTCAGCTGGGCTGAGAAACGGGCCGCACTTATGTGCAGGGACCGAACCGAAAGGTATAAGAAGAGAAACACCGCATAACGAGCATGCGACCGAAAATGCGGGCTCCTTCTCGACCCTCCCCAGCACTCCGGTACCAAGCCGGTCCGGCTCCTGCACACAAACGCGGTCACATTTACCACTGCACAGTGGCTCAGCTAAGACATGCAAACATAAACAAGAAAAAGTAAGAACGAACACATAAAGAAACGTGCAACACAGGAGGAGCGAGACACATAAGCAGTCACGCGAGCTTAAGACTCTTTTTGAGAACATCCTTGCTTTTGGTCACGCTAAAAACATTAATATTTTTGTTCACATTAATGAACATTCGATTTACGGGTTCAAATTTACCGTAATTGGTGTTAGAGGAGTTGATGTGTAAGAGAGGTGGCCCTCTCAAATTATAACTGCTCTCTCTAAACCACGCACGGCGACTTAGAAAACCTGAGTCAACCCTTCCGTTGAGGAGTTGATGAACGAATACCACATCGGCCACCTCACGACGCTTTTGAAGAGTGCTTAAGTTAAGTAACTTAAGTCGGTATCATATGATGGAAGAACAAATGGGTCTTCCCAAGGAAGATGACTCAGTGAGAATCGAACGAACCTTCGCTGGACCGATTCAATTTTTCCAACGTGCGAAGAGTAGTGAGGAGACCAAACCTGGGACGCATATTCAAGTAATGGTCTGACTAGAGAAACGTAAAGATGTTTAGTGATCAAGGTGTTATTAAATTCTTTGGACCACCTTTTGATAAAACCCAGGACTAAACTACCCTTGGAGGAAATATAGTCAATGTGAGCGGAAAAATCCAGCTTACTATCAAATCTAATCCCGAGATCTTTAACAAAATTAACACGAGGGACACCCTCATTTATGAATAGGGATTATGAATAGGGATTATGAACGAATTTTTCCAGAGAGTAGGGAAATACCCTTTATTCAGGGATTTTTGAAAAAGGGTTTTCAGTGTAGACTGGAGAACCTCCGCACAGGACTTAAGGACAGCAGGAGGAATACCGTCGGGGCCGGAAGTGAAGTCGAATGGGAGTTCGTTAATATGTTTCACGATATCGTCACTGGTTATTGAGAGATAAGCTATGAGCCTCTCGGTTTGGAGTTATGTGACGAAAATTATTGTCGTTAGGCAGAAAACCAGAAGGAGTGAAAGATTGGTGAAAGAAAGATGCAAACATGTTACAAATCTCGGATGGCTCACAACTAGACCAGTTCTGCATAGTATTCGGGTAGTTATCTACTTTCTTCTTAGAGTTGACAAACTTAAAGTAGTTTTTAGGATCGGTATACACTTTGTCCCTCATGCTGCTGAGATAATCTCGATACAGAGCAAAAGAGAGTGAACGAAAACTGTTATAGCAATCGATAAATGAATTGAGACTCGAAGAGTCCTTTCTCTTTAAATAGGTTTTCCAGAGTCTATTCTTCTGGTGTTTCTTAAATGCTTCAGCTCGTTATTGAACCAGGGTGGAGATAAACTGGGCAATTTTCGTTGCTCAAAAGGTACGCAAGAAACGAAGGCTTCATAAAGTACGGCATAAAACCGTGCCACGTCGTCATCCAACTCATTTGCGGAAAGCAAGCTGTTGAAATCAATCGATGCAAGCTTAGATGACAACTCCCCAAAGTTAGCCTTTTTAAAGTTAAAGGAATGGCTTACCACCTCCGGACAAGGATTGTACTCTGAGTTGAAGCAATAATTAAGCAAGAGAGGAGGGTGGTAATTGTCAACTGACGTCAGGATTATTGGACTGGGTTCGACAGACAGATTTACTGAGTCAGTAAAGAATACGAGATCTAACTGCCTCCCCAACACGTTAGAGACACCGCTCACTTGATTCAGGCCAAGTGAGAATAACGAATTGAGAAAGGAGGATTCCTTAGAATTCAGGTTGTCTTCGGGGTGGTAGTTATCGTCATCTTCATCTAATACCCACTGAATATTGGGTAAATTGAAGTCCCCTAGGAGAAGTAACTCATCACCAGTGTCCATCGTACTCAGGATATGATCAACACAAGAGATGAGAATATCATAGAGATGAGAATATCATATCACTTCAAACCGCTAGTAGTTAATCTACTAGACCAATGGTGATATCTGTTGACCTTTAACACATACCCACTGGCATTTCAAATTTGCACTGTAAATCCTACTTAAAAATTAAAAAGTATGCAATTTCGAATACGACTGTCATGTGGAAGAAGATCTGTCATTTATTGCAGTAAAATTTTAAAGTATTCCTAATAATTGAATAACAGAGTGGTACCGCGGAAATTATCATATGCAAAAATATTTTGAATTATGAATATAATTATGTAAAAGGAATACAGGAGACCCATAAGGTAATGGACAATAAGACTTTTGTCGGTCTGACGTTCCGTGCGACTTCTTTAGAGACTGTGAAACTTGAATAAAACGTCTGACGGAAGTCTGTGCGGACAAGTCGACGGAATGTCTTTGGGGATTTTTCCAACGACTCTTCTTTGCTACACAGATAAAATTTTATAGACACAAGTCCCTGTGACCAAAAGTCTCTATCGTGTGAACCCACCATAATGCTGAAACTCAGCTAGGACTTTGAAGTGTAACCTGAAAGCACTTTATGACCATCCATAATTATAAAAAAATCTAGGCAGGATTGTTAAAAGTGTCAGGTACTAAAAAACTGAGAGCATTCAAAAAATCAATACAATGTAAAAAAAAACATAAATTGAATTAATGAGTTAATTTTATTCAGAATGAAATATTTTTTTGCATGCATTTTTCATATATGGACCCTTCCGGTCTTCTACGTTGCTTTTTTATGAACGTTTTAAGGGTGCGGTAAATATAAATTACAAAAGAGTTTACCATCTTTGCGTAACTTAGCAACACCAGAAAGAAAAACAACTTCTAAGAAATCATTTTTCTTTTATTCTACACAAAATAAAAATCCCCAAAAAATCCATGATAATAAATTATTATGAAACAATCTCACCAACGAGCATTTTGGAAGACCTTCTTCTTGTCACGATATTCAGAGCTTGAAGCTTCTTTCATTTGATTTTATCAAACAGATTTTTCCTTTAGGGGTGTGTTTCTCGTTGCCAAGAGCGAATCTGTGGCCATCAGTTGAATAGACATAAAATGAATGGCAAATGAACCAATTTCAGAGCTGCGAAATTAAATAATGGCAAATAAAATTTATTGCTGACTGTGAGACATACAGGCAAGAAATAAAAAAAAGACCTATGCTTCCTTTCAGCGCGACTTTGCAGCCCGCAATAATACAAGATACATTTTACCAATTGAAAATTTTCTTTTAACAATTCAACTTGCTTAGTAACATACTAAATATATATGTTATAAAAAATATATATGTACATGTACCGTATGTAAGCACATTCATGTTTTACTAGCCAATCAAGGTCACTCTTATGTTGAAGAGGAAACTTGCAATTTTCTAATTAGCCAAAGCTACGCGAAAAGACTATTGTACAATATCTTTTTGTAGAAAATTTTAATCAACACAAATTTTAAATGGTTTTATAATAGGCGTGCCAAGTCGAGCCTCTTTATTATTTTGAATTTTTCTATTTGATAGTTGGCCTCTGTTATGATCTAGATTTGGAATTCGAAAATTTTGCGCAATTCACTTGTTATAGGATTTAAACAATTTCACCTTAAATTTTTGGTATTTTAAGTGCGTTTTTCTGTGGCTCTATTTTTAGAATGACACATTTGTTTTTCAAACTCATATATACAATAAGACAAGCGGTGTAAGAAGTGTTGAAAAACGTCGGGTTAAAAATTGATTTTTTCAAATCTCTATACTGACAAGGTGAAGCAGATTTTAAGAAATAGTAGATCAAGTAAAAAAAACGTTGTTTTTGTAGGGAGCCACTACAAAAATATCTATTCTATCGATAATAAGGCAGCGTTGTGCTTGTTTGGCTAAAGAAATTCGTTCATTACGAGATGTTACCACCGGAGCAAACGAACTGGGCAACCATCATCATTCAAAATAATACATATGACCCGAACGATATGACAGACTGGTAGTACAAAGGGTGATTATAAGCTTAATTTTTGGTTTAAACAGTTTCAGCTAAAATATAAAACTAGTTGGGATGTGGTTTTGACTCTTTCGGTCCACAAGATCAACTTCCCAGTATTATGAATGTGGTATATATTAATGGATATTTTAATAATAAATAAACAATAATCAATATCTTAATATATAAATACTACGTGTCACAATGTTTGTACACCATAATCTCCGAAACCGCCCAACAGATTTAAATGAAATTTTGGGAATGTGTAGGGTTGGTTCCAGATTGAAAGATAAGATAATTTTGGTCCAGATAAGTGAAGCTGTTGTCGAAATATAGCAAGCTCATGCAGGATGCCGAATGTGGTCTCAGCGACGGGACTCTTTGAGATTCCTCTCAATGAGGGAAGATCAGATATGGAGTGTCTTCGCCCGCTTCTATTGCCCAAAAAACGCTCGTGCTCCCAGAACCATGGTCCCTCGTGTAGAAATTGCCTAAAGGACCCACCCACGGCAGTGGCACCTTCTGCTCCATTGAAGAAGGAGTGACGCAGCAAGCGAGCGTCTTAAGCGCTTTTTTGACGCCAGCTACTCCTATGAAGAGGCTGTTAGGCTCTCCGTGGCCCCTAAGGAGAGAGAAGCCGCTCTTTGCAATAAGAAGAAGGCTAGATCCTCGGGATTCTCTACAGGGTACAAAGGGTACAATGTCCACTGTCGATGGCCTGGCAAGAGTAGGGGTAAACTCTTCACTTGTTATTCCGGAACCTTTCTGCAGCTTAGCCATCTGTCAAGTAAGATCGGTCATCAAGAATTGGGTAGACCTGCTCTTTATTCATAGCTGGACAGAGACCCAGGGTGCCCGTCAAGCTAAAAGACTCATTCAAATCGACAAAGCTAAAGAGGGAAAACTTTTGAATTTCAACAGGTTTGGAGCTAAAAACCATAACAGAGCGCCTGACGGGCCACTTTTCGCTGTAATTATTATTTAAGCAAAATATAATCAATTCTGCGGAGCAGCTCTTGAAACAGAATTTGCTGTGCGATTATGAGGCTACAGCTAGGCGGGGATTGAGTCTCCCCCTTGCGGCTTTCTATGCTCTCAGTAAGATTTGAGATATAAATCGTAAATCAGTTTTAGATTAGTTATATCAAAAGCCTTAACCTCAAGTTTTTTAATAAAGGGATTGGCATATTAAATCAAATAAAATAGGTCGCAGTGCCCGCTAAGACATCCTCTTAAAGAATAAATGAAATGAGTCTTCCATAATTATAAGTAAACAAAATAAACTTAAAAATCGCGATACCTCAATTACTAACACAATAGTGAACAATTTATAACACAATATAATAATATAAATCGATTCTTTTTTTGTTAACTTATACATACCAATCAAACTCGATTAAGAAAGACATAAAAGGAACCATTTACCATTAACATAAAATCAATCTTAACATCGAATACTTTATGAGAAAATCAATTCTTCGACTACATTCTCATGATGAAACAAAAATGTCATTACATCCTCTATATGCTAAGGTGAGATCCTTTTGTAGCATTATCGCCAGGATAGCAACTATAACTCGTATATTCATAACCATATCCAACACACACGATTTCTAATTCTGAATGCAAAAGGCTTATCTTAAATTCAAGATAAAGCTTTGCTTGCCTCATTTACGTGAGTGTTCCTTGAGTCATCAGATATGTGTGTAAGGGAAGGACGACCAACAAAAAAAATAATAATAAAACGTGTTCATGCTACTTTATACCCAAATTGAAATGACAAAATTTTGTCTGTCTTTTTTTATGAAGGGATGGCATCGTAGAGGTACAGGGGTAGACGAATTTCGGAAATAATTTCTATTTTATGAATAATTTAATCATGGTATCGATTCGGTCATCAAAAACAAAATTTCTATTAAATCACTTTATATGATATATTGCGAGGGGATTAGAAAGCAGTGTGTGATTTAGTGGCTGTAATTTAGCTTGTAAACAATTTCAAGTGGAGGAAATATTTAATAGAAAACGAAAGATTAATTTTCATCCCATAATGTTTACAATAATTTAAATAGATTTGACAGTTTCTTGTAAGCATTGTTCTAGGAATGTAAATTAATTTAAAGAAATCGATTCACCAAATAGTTTCGATTTTGGTTGATTGCTGATTGATTGATTGAATTAAAAATCATCTTAAGTGTGCATAGCTAATGAATGTTATAACAAATATTCAAAAAATAAGTCCTTTTGGTTTGGTAATGAGAAACAACTTGGGATATAGTTTTAACGAATTATTTCCCAACATCCACGGTCTGTGAATAGTAATGCCTCGCAATTTTTCTTGAGGCTAAAAACAGTTTTCAACTGGAAGTCTCGAACATACAGTAAAGTGTGAAGAAAGCCTGCATAACTTTCTAGCATTGGAATTTTCAGCCAAGCTCTGGATTCTCTTCTCTCCCAGTGTTGGTTCAAAAGAATCATCTCAAAAAAAGTTCTATCGAATCTTCTAATGTCACCGGATCCTTACCCAGCGGGAAAACTAGCAAGGGGTTGCTCTGATAACCAAAGAATTCTTTAATTATTTGTGTAACCGCCTACATGCTAATCGAAAAATTCTACTGGAAATTTAGGTTAGGTACTTACCGCCCTAGGACATCCCTATGTAAAAGTAGCCTATTACTTCATCACAAAGGTAATGGGTCCAGCTCATTACGAACTCGCTTAGCTAGCCATTACATTTCCCGCTGCGTATATATAAATTTGAGAAGTAGTCGGGCGTTCACATACACTTTGCCTTACTGCATCAATATTTGCTGGCGTACATTGGCTACCTTGTCGTGCCGACTTCTTTATCTCATTACACGAATACAAATTCACCATTAGAGGTGAATTACTTAAGATTTTTCTTTTAACACCGGCCCCACAAGTTGATCCCGTACCGCGAACGTTGGCGCAGATTCCGACACGCGACGGCCAATCCCCAATGCTCACGCCAATGCAAATTTCTCGATCCACACGTTGGCACCAAGGTTGGCCCCAATGCTACTTGTCCAACGTGTGTATGTAGCCGGCCTGACTGGGTGCTTAGAATACCAAAACAGTTGATAGTCACAAGGTTAGTCTCATTGGCAGATCGAGTCGCAAAAGCTTCCGGCTTGTGAACAGTTAAAATTTAGAATAAGGGGGTACGTCAAAATTTGAGGTTTTTGCATCGATCACTGCGTATGTACGGGATAAGAAAATTCGAATTATAAACTGGTTTAGGTGAGAGAGAGAGAGGGAAGTCTTTCATGAGATCCGGTCGTTCATGAAAGACCCGTGACTCTTTAAGAACCGACTCGGCTCAGAACCGCGAACCTCCTCATTGATTCATTTTAAAGATGCGGATCTTTGAGCTGACTCAGATCTGAGTTATCCAGCTCTACTAGAAACAGACCAAGCCTTTTCCTGCTTGATCACCGTTTTGTCACGAATAGTAGGAGGGAGCCGCTGCAGTAAGATCGGGTATTGTAAATGGCAGTCTTTCATTCTTCTCTCTGTTATCTTTTCGGATTGAGCTTTGTTGTCCGACATTGCACTATATAATAGATTGATATAACCGTCAACTGAAGGCGTAAGACCGCACTCACAAACTACTTTCTGATATTCCCCGTGTGGTTCAAATTCTTTCGAATAATTCTTCTGCCGCGATGAAAATGTGACCTCCAATCATCCAATCAAAAGAGAGCAAAAATATGAAATAATGACAGAAAAATTGGAGGCAATAACAAGATTTCTGGTTGTGGAAACTGATTTGAATCTGATGTTGAACTCTGTTAAAGAAAAAATATGAAAACAAATAAGAATTAGGTACACAGAGCAACAAAAGAAGAGAAACACTGAAATAAATCACGCCAAATAATTGTACTTAACAAGGACAAAAGTAAATCATAAAAAGTACGTAGCACCACGAAGGAACATGAAAAAGTTATTAAGGAAGAAAAAACAACGCTACTTCAGTGCAATTTACCAAATAAAGATGCTTGAAATTTATACAAAGAAGTAAATATGATAGCGACAGAGTAAAAACTCACCTGCACCATCGTAAGAAGGGAGTTTGATACTACAGCTAGTACTATCGATGGCATACTTGAGGTGAAGGAGAAGTACTTTAGAGAATACTTCAAAGAAAATATAACCCTAATAGCGGAAGCAACCGACAACTGAAGTACAGACGACCCAGAAAACGATATCCCGGCATGGAAATTGTAGATAACTTAATATATTTACGGTCAGTGCATATCTTAGAAAATAAGATAACGAACTACATGCATAACCGCATTGTAGCCACATTAAATCATATTTTCCACTAGTAAATAACCAAGTAATCTCAAGGCAATGCAAAGTGGGAATATAAAGTATTAATCCCCCCAGTTTTATACTACAGGTTTAAAACATAACACATTGACCCAGCAAACAGAAAGAAAATCCAAGGAAAAATATTTCGGCCTGTAATGTTTCAAGAAAGCGAATGGCGCGTTAGAATGAGCGAAGAACTTGAACAAATGTACGATGAAATAAGTATAGTTATAAGCATAAAACTGAGCAGACTACGATGGATGGGACATGTTGCTAGAACGTCTGAGGGGAACACCTTTCAAGGCAAGATGTAAAGTTATCGTGTCGAGAGCTGCATGGCAGGGGGCATTTGTTGCACTCTCGTTTAACGATCTCCTCTGGACACGGGACACACCCAATTGCCTAATACCTTATCCAGGTTCTGTCAGGATGGACCTCAATTCCTTAAAATACTCATGGGACTTTTATGGACCAATATCATTATATTCATCGATCCGGAACTGGCTAGTGGGGCACCCACCAGTTTGAAGAGACGAGACCCGTTCCCGATCGGACTTGACTGAAACATACCGAACGCTGGAGGTCTGCCCCTGGATTGGTCAACTCTAAGCGGTTCCTTTCGGGGCCGTCTGTTGGGCCGCAATAGAAAAGATGTCAGGACACTTTTTGGCTTGATATCCGTCTCTTAACACGACTAAGGAATTGTTGTGGCACGGTAATAAGGATTTCAGGACACCTGTTAGCTTGATGTCAGCACCCTTGTTGGCTTGGCTTTATTACCGGACACTGCAGACTGAATTACCAGTTATGGAGGATAGGAAGCGCGGAGGACTCCATCTGCAGGCTTTGCCGTGAGAAGGATGAGTCTGCTCTTCATGTTCTCTATGAGTGCCGTGCGATAGCTCGAACAGTCTAAGCGACAAGCCATTAGGCAGACTGCTGAACCTGCTGAAGCACTCTGGCTTACAAATATGAGGTATAGGAGTGTAGCACAATAGGCCAAGTAAAGTTGGCGCGATACTATTCGACCCGATAACTCACCAAAAAAGAAGAAGAAAAAGAACCAATAATAGAAGTCGTCTGAAGAGATAATGCTAGCCCAGATTTTAAATGATATAACAATAGGAAAAAATAAGCGTAGGGTGCCCAATTAATTAATACTGGTCGATGGATGACGTGCTGGACAATTGGAAGAAGACTTAAAAAGGCCACGGTCCTACAAAAGACTGTACCGACATTTTAAAAATAAGAAACAAGTTCCTCTATTTCAAAGCTCAAGATTTGGACTCTATACATTGGGTGCCTTCCATTTAGACACAGAGAGACACAGTGTTACACTATGTCCGACACAGAAGTGTTCCATCAACGACACAGCCGGGCACAACTAAGACAATGCTACCAACCCTCGCCAATTGAAATGTGATCGTTAATTTATAATTACAACAATATTGTTTCATTTTTAAGATACCCAGCATTTATAAGTTGTCGGGTAATTAATTTAAAGAAATTATCAACATAAAATTTACGATTTACTTGCCAAACAAAAATAAAAACGAGGAAAGTGCGCCGTGGCGGATTTTTCATGAACTTATGTGTTCCATTTGGGCTTACACAGAACGACACAGAGCGACACGCTGTGTCGGACACAATTGTCTTTCTGTGTCTAAATGGAAGGCACCCATTATCAAAAAAAGACAAGTAGTTACCATTAGCTGCTCAAGAAAATGGGCCATCTGAATCTAAATCTGGCTATGCCAAATGCAAGCGATCATGGGTAAAGGAAATGATCCGACTGACGGCACTTTGAAAGCCAATTTTAATCAGAGTGATCCTCTCTATTTATAGTGGTGATGAGGTGTTTTTTGAACTGCAACTAAACAGTTTTAAAAACTTCGAAACTTGTACTGCGACCAACTTTATATGCATAAGTCTGAGTTCAAGGTACACCTTTAGTATTATACCAGTTTATCACGTCGTCCATCATACCCATGGTGCAACATTATTGGACATATTTAGAGATTTAATCAAAAAAGTCTATAATTGATTAACAGATAAGGCGGAATCGTTTACCATGATAAGCCCAGATTTAATATAAAATTGATGACTTGTCAGAAGTTGTTAAGACTTACTCAGTCATCATATTCATTAGACCTTAGAAATTCTAAAACCGTGGTTAAGTAATAAATAATTAAGTAAATTATTATATATGTAACTGCACTAAAAAAATTTCGGCAATTTTAATGAAAAAATGAAATTACTTGTCGAACAACTTAATCATGCACAATAATTTCTAAAGATCTTCTCAACGTTACCATATATCCAAAGCGCACCGAAATATTCGAATCTCCAGGTAGAATGACGCTACAATGTTAAAAATACTTAAACTGTTTCTTCTCATATAATAATACATTATTGAAAGTTTTGTTTACATTTCATATTAAGTTAAAGTCAGCTTTAAAGGTGAGAAATGAGCAATAAGTAAAGAACCACATCATTCGCCTCAAAGTTATCCAAATAGAATTAAAAATAACGGACAACAAGCAGAGAAACTTGAAAGATTCGTAGGCTGAAGAAGTCCCGATTTAATAAATTAAGCTGGAATAGCTTTCTACGGACATGACTTCAATACTTGTTTTCTAAATATTAGAATAATTTTAATTTATATTCAAAAATCATTTCTAGTATCTGGAATAATTTCGTGGCTACAAAAGAGATGTGAATCATACTTGGAGCCACTACATTATTTGAAAGCAGTTGGTTGAATTTCAACTGAAAGCTTCTTTCGACACCGTTTCAGAAATGCGTAATTGTTATCAATTTGGATATAGCCACGCTTCTGATTAGCGCAATAAATAATTCATGTACTTTTGGTGGATACGTGATGTTTACTCCGTCGGAAATAGTTAATTTGGTTTTTATGTGTTATTTTGGAATTTATGTAAATATTACTTAAGAAATATATTTTAAGGTCTTATGCGATGTATTATTTGCATATACTATACGTCAGCGAATCCCTACGATACACTCTCCTTTAGATTTGTGCACGAATGATCATCAAAGAAGGGACCATCCTCCTATCGCACTGGTTTAAACCTATCAAGATTTGATACGAAAGCAGATAAAAAAATGATGTCAATTTTCAAAGGGTAAATAAACCCCTGAAGAATTCTATATTTACATAATCTAAATATCTCGGTTCCTACTCTTGTCGTCCTCACGATTGAGTAAGGTCCTCATCCTCATCACATGGCACTCAATAGCCTTTTATCTCAATAATCAAATCGTGTCAAGTCTGGAGATGACTGCCATCCCCAGCATTGATAGACTTACATCTTTGGTATTAAGAAGGAATGCAGTATAACTTCTTTTTTGAAAGTATACTCGTATTTCACACGTTTATAGATTCTAAGCTTCTTACCGTGATGATCTGATACTCCTGCTTGTGACATAATTGCGACAGAAATTTATGAAAACAATTATATTTTTTTTTATTATTTTCAAATAAAATCACCACACTCTACACTCGGCAACTTTTCACAATTTTTGTTGATATTTTTCTTATTTTAAAACCGTTTGGTTTGCTTACTTTCCAACTTTAGTTAATGCGGCGAATTTTTTTATTTTGCAAATCAGAACTACACTTTTCGAATAAATTTTAACAAAACATCGACTCGCAACACGGCAGCTCGCAAGCGTTCCAACTCCGACTCGATTGCTTCTTCCTGAAAATTTTGACATTTTCCCTAATAACTTTTTTAGTACTATTTTAAAGTTGTGTGTATTAATAAGTTTGTAGTAGAATATGAACATTTACGTACTAGTTTTTTTTTTGATTTACAAATAAACGTTTGATATTTGAATGATTTCAACGTTATTGCTAACAATTTTAACTAATTTGTTATATCTGTCTTATTTAATCTTACAATTGGTTGAAAAAGAAAGATTTAAATATACTTATAATCACCAATCACCTGTTTTGCCTGCACTCTGATTATGTGGAAGGACAGGACCAAATAAGGAGTAAGTTGAAGGAAGAAGTTAAATTCTGTAGTTAAACTAGTAGATACTGTTGTTATCTTTCCTCTGTTGCCCAATTAATAATTTTTATATTAAATTTTTCAATAAATTGTCCGCGGACCCATTAAACGACTGTTATAAAAATTGTGTACCTTTCCACATAGCTACCAAGCAAATAAGCAAATTGACAAAGGAGTGACTGACACTTTCAAGAAGAAGAAACAATAACATTTTGATCATTTGGAAAAGGAATTTTCAAAGTAATTTTTGCGACTCTTAAATAAGATTTAGTAAATAAATAAAGAGTATTAAGTAAGGTTTATTAAAAATTACATTGACTTCGCACTCCTTTGGTCACAGGCAGTTATATTAAATAAGTAAGTTTTTGTTGTTGTTGTTTTATGGTGACTAGCAAGCTAGTGTACCCTCAAGGGGTCCCTTATTGGTCTGGGCTTGACGCCATATGGACCATGAACTTTGATATGAACTTGTTGTCTGTGTTGAGTACTGAAGTTATGAAATATGTATATATGATCCTCCATTTGGTATCGTCAGTAGGTGAAAAAAGCATTTCACTGATTGGTGTCCTTCATATTCGTTGTTTGATTGTCCAGGTATCAGTGTTGGTGCTTTGCACATGCCATCACAGTGCGGCAACATGGCACACTTCACATGCCACACTGTTTGGCGATTTAGCACACCAGAGGCTCCTTGTAAAGTCAATAAAACCAAATTGCCTACTAAGGTGTGTCCATTAGGTGCAACAAACCAACAGGTTAAGGTTCTAAGCTGGTTATCTGCATATCCAATTATGGTACATTGTTTAAGAGCCTGGGGAGCTCTTAATGTTTTTCCATCCATATCACATGAGACCGCGATAACTCCTTGCACCCCTAAACAATTTGTTACCCGTCGTTTACTGCAGGAGGGATCTGAATTGGACTTTGCAGAAAAAAAAAAGATGACTCAATTGTTGTGATTTTGAAAGTCCGTTATTAATTGCTATGCTTAGCAGTAAGTGCTTTTCTCTGTCCATGTTAGATGCGAAGAAACACGAAGATAACTGTTTTAACATGTCTATGCTTATTCGTTGATTTATTCTTTTAGGTTAAAAATATGTCTATCTCTAAGATTTCAGATAAGATTAAAAACACGGAAGCTTATAATTTTTAAAAATTATGTTGGAATTCTCAGTCTCTTTCGGTTCAATTAATACACACGATATTTAAAAAAAAATTTGTTCACATTGATTCATTCTTATTATATGATAAAATATTCAAAGAATATTTTTATTTCTTAGATTCACGTTTCAATAGATAACACACGATGTATAAATTGGCCATGTGCTTTTGGTTCCAGAGGACCATGATGGTTCCACGTTGCGAACCGTTATAGAGAATGGTAATTTCTTCTATTTCTTGATTTCTTGTAATTTGTCTACCATTTAGGCCAGAAAAACCTAAATAATCTTTCACTTTTTCAATCCAGACATCTCTGGACCTGATCTCGCGGTTAATAAAATTAAGGGGTCCCGCAACAATCGAAATCCAAAAAACTGGAAACAAAAAACCGAAAAGCCAGTCACAGGGTCGGCCGTCACGGTACACGACCGACCCAGTCGGCTCCTAAAACCGAACTGAGTAAGTTTTTATTAAACTCATCAAAATGTGCTTGCAATTTGCCACAGGGACCTTGCATTGTCTTATCCTTGAGTGCTATTATTACTAAATATTCAAGATTAATGTATTCAATCTAATAAAAAATATATATAGTGGTATATTTAAGGACTATCGCAGAAACTAGCATTAGATGTTTTAGGGTTCCAATTATTGGCATAATGGAGCACGTTAACGTCCCTAGATACCACTGTCAATTGAGTGATCTTTTGTGAAGCAACTTGGACAGAAGATAGCGGTGGTTATTCTCATTGGCGAATGACGTGACTACGAGGGACGCGGGGGAATGAAACTGTCGATACCTACAAACGTATCGAGGGAAATATCACTTTACACACCACCTTGCGACAATTAGAATACGACGTTTGTAGATCTAGTTGCCAGGAGTCTCTTAGATTGACAATGAGAATATCAATTTAAGGTCGGAGTGACATCTGTCACGTCACTCGACAACGAGAATAAGGCTGAGCAAACCTAGTTTTTTGATTAAATAGGAATATTGAGTAACGCAGGAAAAGAATATAACATAATATGCTTGATATTATCAAGTAATGATGCAGAAACACAGAACAAGAAATTCAGTTAAGACATACAAAGAAAAAAAAAACCCAAGGCGAAGAAAAAGGAGCACTGGGAAAACGAAATTTCACAAATAGAAGAAGCGAACAACCGAAACGATGTCAGGAAACTATATAAAAAAGTAAAGGGGGAACGAGTCGGTTTCAAGCCCAGAATAACAATCTGCAAAAATAAGGATGGCGAGATCTTAAGTACCAAAGAACTAGTTCTAATTAGATGGTGTGAACACTTCAAAGAACTGCTAGCCCGAGATGAGGAGCAAACCTTAACAGAAAACATGGAACTAGCGGGAGACATGCCTACATTAGAAGACGTACAAGACGCAGTTAAAAAAACTAAAAAACAACAAATCTCCGGGCAAAGATAACATCGTAGCAGAGCTATTGAAACAAGGAGATGAAAACGTAATATTAAGCCTGCATGAAATCGTAACACTAATATGGACCCAGAAACGAATACCATCGGAATGGAGCGGGGGCATTGAGTGCCCTATACATAAAAAAGGAGATCAGCTAAACTGCCATAATTATAGAGGCATCACTTTATTGAACGTAGCATATAAAGTATTATCAAATATTCCGGTTTCCGCCCCGGAAGATCTACCACAGACCATATTTTCACCCTTAGGCAGGTCATAAAAAAAACAAATGAATTTAACACAAATATACATTCTCTATTCATATACTTCAGAAACGCCTATGATAAAATAAAGCGTGAAGAATTATATAAAACTATGGAGTATTTAAGATTTCCCAAACACCTCGTAGATTTTACCAAAATGATAATGAAAGAGGTAATATGCAGAATAAGAATTGAAGGAGAGCTGTCAGAACCATTCACAGTAGGACTAAGACAAGAAGTTGCCCTATCCTGCTTACATAGCTATGGAAAAAGTGATAAGAGACGCAGGAATTAACACTGCGGGCAGTATTTTCAACAAGTCGGTACAACTATTGGCATACGCTGATGACATCGTAATAACATCGAAGGTGTAAAAGAATTTATATTCTTAGGGACGCTAATCTCAAAAGATAACGACACGACGGCAGAAGTCATAAGGAGATTGGCGCTGGGAAATAGATGCTACTTTGGGCTACGTAAACACTTCTTAACAAGAAACATATCAAGGAGGACTAAAGTTAAACTATACAGAGCCCTAATAAGGCCAATAGTACTGTATGGATCCGAAACCTGGACATTATGAAGCAATGAAGAACACCTCCTGGGGTGCTCTGAAAGAAAAATCCTGCGCACAATATATGGAGGACTGAACGAAAATGGTGTTTGAAGGAGACTGTATCAGTTGTATAAAGATCCAAACATAATAAAAACTATAAAAATTGGGAAGGACAAGTTGTACGTAGCAGTAATGACAGGATAACAAAAATTATTATGAACAAGAGACCAGACGGAAACAGAGGCACGGGTTGTCCAAAAAAGAGATATACAGATAGCGTAGAAGAAGATCTACAAACCCTAGGTATAACAAATTGGAGACTCCAAGCCAGGAACAGACAGTTCTGGAGGAGGATGTTGCAGGAAGCCAAGGCCAATAACAGGCTGGGGAGCTATTTATGATGATTGAATACCAAAATATCATTGAAAATAAAGAGCTACTAAGTTTATAACAATCATCTTTATTAATAGCTACACAGCCTGTAATTGGCCTTGGCTCCATGCAACATCCACCAGAACTGTCAGTGCCTAGATTGAAGTCTCCAATTGCTTATACCTAGGCTTAGTAAATCTTCTTCCAAGCCATTTGTGTATCCTTTTTAGGTCGCCCCGTGTCCGTCTGGTCTTTCGTTTATAATTATTGTTTTGCTTTGATATCATCAATGTCATGTTTTCCTCCAAACGCAATTTTTATACACTCCCATATATTCTTTCAAAGCACCCGAGTAGATGTTCCTCGTTACTCCTTAATGTCCAGGCTTGGGATCCATTGAGTACTGGTCTTATAAGGCCTCTGTATAGTTGAACTTTAGTCCTCCTTAATATGTTCCTTGTTAAGAAGTGATTACTAGTAACTTCTGTTTCCCAGCGCCAGACTCCTGGTTACTGCTGTTGTCATTATCTTTTGAAATTAGCGCCCCTAAGTACACGTATAAATTCTTTTACTTTTTCAATGTTGTTTGTGTCAATTGTCATATTCTCGCGATCATTTCGTCTTGTAGAGATGTACCTATATTTCTTTTTTTCCTCATTAATTGCTAATACTGTCCGCGGTATTAGTTCCTGCATCTCATCACTTTCCCATAGCTGCTATGTATGTACAATGCTCTTCCATTTGGAGCTAGAATGTGAAAATTGTCCAACTCTTAAATAATCTACATACCGCTGATCATGGGAGAAACACGGTTTAATAATATCGAGACCAACAAATTGCCCTTGGCCATACATTAACAAATTGGAGTTTTCTCGGGTAAATAAATGTAACAACACAATCAGCAAATACAACCATGTTTGCGCGGCCATTTTGAATTTCGGCCATATTTGCACGACCATCTTGAATGTCGAAATCGGGCTTCGAGGTGCATCATGGGAGACGGCCACGGACTTTTACCTCCTGCCCTCTATAGTGCACACATCCATGCATACAGAAACTTTTTTTTATTAATATAAGATATGCATTTTTGAAGTCTATGAATAGCGAATGTATGTTCATATATTAAATTCATTTGCCTTCTCTAGAAATACGGTGAAAATACGGCCATACATATACTCGTATGCTACGTTCAATAAAGTTATGTCTCTATAACTACGGCAGTTTAGTTTTTTATTTATACATACATACATTTTATGTATGGGCTTCAAATGCCCTCGCTCCTCCATGGTATTTGTTTCTGGGTCCAAATTTGCGTTATGATATGATGCAGGCTTCTTATTACGTTTTCACCTCCCTGTTTTTAATAGCTCTTCTACAATGTTATCTTTGCTCAGAGATTTGTGGTTTTTAATTTTTTCACGGCGTCCTGTACATCTTCCAATGTATTCATATCTTGCGGTAGTTCCTCTTCTAGTTGCACGTTGTCTCTAGTCTAGTTAGCGGCAATTCTTTGTTACTCAGGATCTCCTCATCCTTATTTTTACACATTGTTATTCTAAATTTGAAACCCTTTCGTTACTCATTTTCTTTTTTGTATAGTTTCCTAACATCTTTTTGGTTATTCGCTTCTTCTTTTTTTAACATTTCGTTTTCCCAATACTTTTCTTCGCCTTGTGCACTCTTTTCTCTTGCCTTCTTTTTTCTTTGTATGTCCCAACTGCAAGAGGGGTCTGAGATGCTAGTCCAGGACCCAGAACCCTTCTGTGACCTCTCATGGTACACCTCCAAATCCCTGATAGAGGGACTATTAAGGAATCTGTCCCATATCTTAGACAAGCTAAAGAGCTAATAAGACCCTTTGCTTTAAGGGGCGTTATCACTCTAAACAGGGTGGGATATCTGACTGTGCTGTGCTACCGCCTCCATACCCTGGATGTAGCGCAATTCTTCTTGATGAGAATCACTTTAGCATTTGGTGCTATTTATGGACGGATCTCGTCATTCTTGTGTTTCCGGATTGTGGAATCGTTGTTGCAAATGTTTTCAAAGTTCATTATAAAGTCGCTAAATTACTCAAGTCTGCGATTAAAACTGACTTTGTCATAACAATCAAACCGAAATCCATTTTTCACATAAACAAATAATTTACGTTTCGATTGAATATAAAATATCTCTAAACAATATTTTTCTTATCACTTTCAGATATGGCAAAACGGAAAAAAATTAAGAAAGTTGCTGAAAAACAGCCCAAAAATAAGGAAGCGACTGTAAAGAACCCTTCGGAAACTCCTATTAAAGGCAAAGCAATTTATAAACAAAAGAATAAACAAAGTAAACAAACAATGAAGAAGAAAAAATTAGCACAGAAAATAATTGCAACACAAAAAATGAAAAAAGAGGATGTTGCTAAAAGGAAACGTGAAAAAACCGTGATAACTGGGGATCTTAAGCCATTGCACGATGCTCTACCATCAATTGATAATTTATTTTCACTTAAACGTGATGAAATTAAAACAGGCATAGCAGACTACGATAAAGTACCTAAAAAGAAAAAACTACAAACGGAGACCGAAGAATATATGAATCGATACAATCTATTGAAAAATTTAATGAAGAAGAAAAATATTCGGGAATTTTTAAGTGAAAAGTTAAAAACTAATCAAGTATCAAGCGATGTAAATATGTAAATATTTAAATATAAATTTTATTTCAAACAAAAAATATTGATGTTTTTATTAACCGTTTTACCTAGAACAAATTTTTAGGCAGCTCCCACGCTTTTTTACATTTCGAAAGGTTGGTTGTTTCCATATACTGCCTGGAGCAATAAAAACTTTACATTCCAAATTAATTTTTACTTTTTAGTTCATTTTAAATTAAAAGCGTATTTTTTAGTTGTTTTAAACTATATGTTTTTTAAGCAGCCGGATGAGCCATAACCGTCATGGTTAGCGGAAGACAGCCTCGTCGGAGTGTTACGCCTACTTTGGTACCTTAGAAAAAAATTAACTCATGCAAGATCCAAGAGGCCTTCCACACACTTGTCCATAACATCAAAACAAAAACCGGTTTTATAGGCAGGGAAGACAGTTTTTCTTCCATAATTTTCCATCATTTGTTCACCCAAACATTTTCTGGTTTCACCGTCCATTACACTAACACAAGCATGTTTTCGTTCTCGGCAAAGCTGCTTCGCTGTGCTTGCACCCCACACTGCTCCATAGGCATTACAATCGTTACACGAAAATGATGGAGAAAAGTGAGTTCCGAATGTACTATTGAACTCATATTAAAACCGGTTTGAAATTATGGACAAGTCTGCGAAGGGCCAGAGTTCATACACGAAGCTCATCCACATGCATATTCCATACTACCCTTAACCTATCATATCCTTTCTCTATCCTTCGACTAAAGCTTACTACTCGACATTGCACCATGAGGGACTGGCAGTATAAATGGTGGCACCTAAGCTTAGGCTATCACATAAAAAAATTGACTTTAATGATTTTTTCGTTTGGCCTAGTCCACCTATATAATTCATTATTGGGAGACAGTTTTCTTCTCCTACTTGTGAACCCATTTCTCCGTTTCTTGAAATAGTCTTTGTAGCAGTTGCCTTCTACTCCGTCCCGATTCCTAGCCGATGCCATTCAGTTTAACATACCTAAGTGGTGGGCACCCTGTCCTACGTCACCTTCCAGCTTTTTACTTCGCTGTCGCATCCCATAGGCTGTATTCGAAAATTCAGCCAGATGCGCAGAATTGGCAGTATGGCAGTATCAGCTGCAGGGCATTTATGGGTCCTACCATGGAGATGGGTCCTAGTATAGCCTCCATGGGTCCTAGCTTGGTTGGCGAGTCGAAAAAATGACAGCGCCGTTTGTCGTTTTCATTTTGCGTACCAAAGTTGGCGAATGCAGCGACATGACAGTTTTCGACAAAACCTTATTATGGTTGTCTCTTGAAAATTTTTAGGGCCGATCCACAATGAGCGCTTCAAGCCTCAAGCTTCAAATTTTTTTTCTATCGTTTCAACTTTATTTGAAGCTTGCAGCTGTGAACATAAATCGTATATAGCTAAACCTCAAATTAAAAATTTAAAAATTGCAGTAGTTCTACCAATTATTACTCCATGTCCTTTTAAATAATTTAAAACCAAAAATCCCGCGTCTCCTTGTTTAAAATCACTTGCCGCATTACGAAGTGTCAAAAGTGCTGCATATATATGCAGCAAAATTAGGATTTGAGATGAAAATGCAGCACGCTGGTCTGGTGCTGCTTTGCTTGTCATTTTACCAGCCTCAGCCAATAGAAACACTTGTCGTTGCAGCGCTGCATAGGTTCTGATACGGCCTTTAAACAAGTAAAATTTGACGCGGTGCGGACACGGAGACCCGGAAAAGTGGGGACTGACTGGTAAGATTTCACTTGTTTACTTTTTCTCCGTGTGTTGTCCAACACACGGCCGTCATGCGGTGCGGATATGTGTGGCCCGGCCTTTATACGTCATGGAAACGTGTGTGCGCATGAAAAGTGAGCGTGCTGCATTTAAGTTCAAAAACTTTTTTTTGCAGGGCATGAAATGCGCATCAGTTGCTTTTGTCAAAGCAGAAGCATCAGTGCTTCAGCTGCTCTTCTATGTCGATGTTAATTAAGTTGGACCTGAGTTGTCCATCTAAGACATGGATTATCGAAAGCATACGAATAGCCCAAAGTACCGTCATCAGAGAAGCTGTGAAGTGGATTGGAGGAGATTGAAAGATAGTCGTTTATAAGGATTAGGAAAGGGTCGGGTGGTAGGATTGAGATCTGGGAGACACAGGCTGATATGATGTGGGGTTTAGATTCGGCGGTTTCCAACATTGCCTTAATTGAACAGCCCAAAAGGAAACTTCCAATTCAGTTCTTGAGAACGAGTCGGCACCGTACTCTGCCAAAAGCCTTGGAAATATCTAAGAGCAACTAGTGCTCTGTAAAGGTGCGTTTCCACTGCGGTCTGCAGACAGTGCGCGCACATAAAAATCCACACAAATTGAGCAAAAAACGAAAAATCTCAAACTGTGCGTATCCACTAAAATCTTTCAGGAAGCATATGAAAAGTCTCTAACTATGTTCTAAAGGACTGTGCGCGCACTCTACAGAGACAAGCCTTTAGGTGGATACGACCTTGAATGATAAAATTATTGTGTGCGCGCAATGTTTATGTTTTCCGATTTAAGTCTCTAAATATATTACCATAGTAGGGGAGCTGGCACTTGAAAAAATCGTGTCGTCCCTACCTTCTGCCGTTTGGTATATAAGCTTTTCAGGTATTTTCAACCAATTTTTATAATATGACATTTTTGCGGGAAGTGGACCCATTTCGAGTTAGAACGGGGGGGGGGGGGTAAGAAAGGGGTTAAATTTGAAAAATGTTTCTGCCGTTGCGTATGTAGGTTCTATTAGGGCTAAATAACTGTTAAATATTAGTGGCAGAAAGTTTTTACCATTTGCTGAGGTGTAGGGGGTTGAAATGGAAACTTCAGCTACCGGCGGCTTGGGGAGGGTGCAAATGGTCAAATATTGCTATTTTTATTTTTATACTCCTTTATTCGACATCCCACAACAACTTATTTATTTTTTATTTGTCATTCCATCGTAAGAAAAATCTATCTCTTCAAAATAATATCCTTTTGTGTCCTAAGATGTTTTGTGTTTTCCATATTCACTGGAAAACAAAAGATAGGCGTCAACAAGCAACTTCAAGACTTTTCGAATTATTTTTTCAAGTATCCACGCGCACAGTCGCCGCAGAAGTTCTCCGCACCGACACAGAAAAATTTTTAATGGATACGTTTTGTATCCACTGAAATATCGGTGTGCGTGTGTAGTCTCCGCACTTCTTATCTTCGCACATTTCTTATCTCCGCGCATTGATTTTGGTGGAGACACTTTGGCGGATAATGTATGGAGATAGTGCGGAGACAAAACTCTTGGTGGATACCCACCTTAAGGCACACTAGTCAGTGAACTTTTTTTTTCCTAAGTCGTACTGTTTTCCACTTAGTATAAGGTTGGATTCTACATACCCCCCATAAGCCTCTTGTTAATAATCGCCTCCATTATTTTGGAGAGAATAGAAGTAATTGCTATTGGGCGGTAGTTGGAGTCCCCTTTTTTGGTAAGGGCGGAACATGTGCAAGCTTCCAAGAGTGCGGATAAACTCGGAAAATGTATGGCAAGGCAAAGGGCTTGCATAGAAGTTCTTGTTGGTATCGAGCTCCTTGAGAGGCACCTACATACCTTGCGAGCTCTAAAGAAGACCCTGTTGATAATGTGTGTGTAACATTTGGTGACAGGGTGTGGCGCAGCAATGGCGGTCAGAGAGGAATTTGATGCGAACCGAGATGTCAGTAAGTCGACCTTGGATATGCTATCTGTTATTACCTCCTCCTTGTTGATAAAGAACGGGGCAGAGGATGTGGTAAAATTCTTCTTGATGGAACTAACTAAGGACCAGACATTTTTGCTGCCTGTGGTTGCATTCATTTGTTTACTTCTCAACTTGCTATCAAACAATGATTGAATTTTCCTGATTGTGGATTTACAGAAATTTATTAGTTGGATGTACTCTCGACAGAGTGATTAAATCGGAAAGCTCCTGTACGCTCTGAAGGCGGTTTTTTTATTGCATTCATACATTCCTGATTAAACCATTTGTTCTGCCTAGGCTTCACAGATTTGATCGAATGGGCGAATGAACAAACGGATTCCTGACTATGGCGGCATCGCTGACACAGATAGCGGCCGAGCTTACGTTTTTATTATACAAAAACACAGATCCCCGTCATAAATTCACTATACGTGCACAATTGATTAGTAGAAAAAAATTACATAAAAGTAAATATTTTATTTTATTAAAAAAATATCACTTTCTTTAACATTTTTATTTATAAAATTGTTAATTTCCCCTCATTTTCCAGAAGCTCTTGTTTAGCCAAATAATAGTACGTTAACATCATATAGCGGGGCATCGTCACTCTTGTTCTCTAAAAATCGCAGCAGCTTCCATTAATATTAAAAAATGTAAAAATAACAGCTACAAATTTAATAATGAAGTTTATTATTAAACTTTTTTCATTTTATGTTACTTATAATTCCACTCCATTAAAATCTAATACTTTTACGAATTTTCTCTGTTTTTTATTTATATATATAACTTACCAGTATTTTTTTAAAAATAATAAATCAGTGAGATCAAATATATCAATATATTTTAATATGTAATGAACATAATGGCGAAAAATAATTTGGCAAGCACCAATTATTATTTGAGAGAGAGAAAAAAAATATGTTTTTATATATAATATATATAAAAAAATACAAATTTTTTTTTACGATCGTAAACATTTTTAAGCAAGAAGTTAATAAAAAAATATATAGAAAATTATAATTAACTTCAAAAACAAAAAAAAATTAACCTGATACGAAATATACAACATTATACACGATATATTTTTTTTACAGTGATTATTAAAGATTTTAAAAAAAATAATAAAATAAAATATCACTATATTTAATCAAAAATTACTAAAAGATAAAAATATGTCATATGTTCTTATTAACAAAGAAAGAGAAAAAAATGAAAATCCTTAAAATTTAGTATATGTACGCTCTTAGAGGTTGGGATCTTATGCTCCAAAAGACAAAACTTTTTTACTTCGCTAGCAAGAACATCAACAGTCTGAAAAAAATATATAAAATGTGTTATTTTTTATTTTTAAAATATTTTCTTATTAAATAAGAAAAATGTACATATTTGGTTGTAGTTGCAAAGAGAGGAATACATGATATCAATGCTGTCGGGCAATTCCCATCCAGTGTTAACGTTACTAACGTGCTACTAATATACTAAATCGGATCGCAACTGGCTCCCGTTTTCTTCTCACTTTCGAATCGCATTCCAGGATAACCCCCCCCCCCCCCCAACGCCTGAACTATTAGATATTCCACAAGCTCTTTTATTGATTTATTCTCTCCATCGTTTTGGAAGGAAGCATAGAAGTAATTTCTACTAGGCGATAGTTGAAGGAGTTGTTAGTCATCTTTTTGGTTATAAGCTAACAGAAAATAAGTGTATTCCAAGATTCTAAATCGACCCCAAGAAAAGGAAAGAAAACGTTACTCTCAATTTGTCCACTGCTTCCCACAAATGGCCAGTTTCCTCTGGTGATCGACACGATTCTGACAATGAGCTTCTGCAACATCATCAAAAGGCCTGCTTGCTGTAGCCACGACAACTCTTTCTAGTTTTGACGTATGATGATCAACACCTTAACATGGACCGTGCTATTGAAAATAATTGCATGTTGATCTCTCTTGTGATTTGTCCCTAGCCTGGAAAATTCATCTGCCATCAAGCTGCCTTGATGTTCCTATGACCCTGAAAAGATTCTGTATCTCCTTCCCAAGGGAGAAAGCTCTTTTGACAGTTTTTGACCAACTTGAACGTTATATAGACCATGCCACGTGCCTCAATAGTGGCCAAGCAACTCGACAAAAAGATTTCACAGGCTCCTGGTCATGGATTGGCCTGTATCGCTAGGCGGACTTTGAGGTTTGCCAGGTCTGTCTGAAAACACTGACAAAATTAGGCAATCGATAATGTGGGGGTTTAGCGAGGGAAAGTAAACTCAAGCGTCTATAATCGCCTCTGATTTGTAGTGTAAAGAACTATGGAATAGCTGAAAGTTTTCCCATTCCTCTTGGGGTTATCTGAATATCGAACCGTGTCAGTACAGGTCTAACCACTGCTATGTAGAACAAGCGCATATTGTGTGACATCAAGACCCCATTCTTATCGCAAGTCACACCTACTTACAAAGAAAGCTTTATTGGCATTTTTGCCCACTCTTCGATTCCGAGCCTCTAATGCCGCTTTGGGTCCAAAATGAGGCCCAAGTTCGTAGCTAATCGAGACAGGCTCAGTGCTCAACCAATAGATAGAGTGAATTCGTGGAACCCCTCGGCTCCCGAGTCCGGCGCTCACGGCTTCTGGCGAATCCAGGATCACCATGTCGTACACATATACCATTGCCGTTATCCTGTAGTTGTCTAATGTTTTTCGAGTCTTATTATTTCATAACCATAAGCCATAGCAGCTGTGGGGATCCACTGACTAATTCCACTGTGGCTCCAGAGTTACACCAGGGCGAGTTGGATGGATGAATTGCTGAAAACGCTTTCTATGTTCAGGAAGCCTGCAAATCTAAACTGTTTGCGAGTATTCTACGGTGCGCACTGCTTCATTCAGTGTGGTGAGGAAAATATTATAGGCCAAAAATTTCGTAGGATTCTAACCAAAAGTAGAGCCCTCGCTGCGATATTTATAAACGCATTTCACTACGTGAGAGAGCGATAGACTTAACATCGAAACTGCGGAAGCGCAGGCATCTGAGCAATTGAAGAAAAAAACTAAAGGTTCCTAGGTGTCCTTAAAACTAGGCTACTGTGTCCATATAATAACGAGCCGTTATTGAGTAATAATAATGCCGCATAAAGGTCCCCACACACCGGCGCGAAATTTTCGCAAGGATAGCGGCGGCGAAAATTTCGCGTTTGTCGCGGAAGCGAAACTCGCGTGCATCAACACACCAAAGCGTCTCTGACAGTATTCAAATTCGCGAATTTGTTGTGTACAGTCGAATTTTAAAATTTTTTTTTTCAAAGTGTATTTATCATCAGATGAAGAATAAGAGAAGCCCTTCTGTTTTTAATGTTAGATGAAAAGGAAAATCACGGGTCAGTACTTTGTCACATGAAAACTATATAGTTAACTACAGACATGTTTTATAAAACCCTTTTCAGAGAAACAAAGAATTGGATCCATCCTATAAATCTAAAAAGACTTCGAAAGGATAATAGGCGTTTTTATATTTATTTTAAGATGACTAATGTTTGTTTTGATGAAATATTAAACCTTATTAAGGATGATATTCGAAAGTTTGATACTAAACCGAGAAACTATCCCACCTGAAGAACTGCTTGCAATTGCCCTACGGCAATTAAAAAGAACTGAATTACTTTCGTTACAGTTATTTATTATAGCAACCAATTTATTAAAAAAACAGTGCTGAGGAATGTTGTTACTATAATTATTAATTTTGACCGAATCCGAATGTAGTAAATGCTTGAACCGTCAAGTGTCCAAATAAAAGCGGATCCAACTTATTTAAACAAATTTTCTATAGTGCTCATGGCTATTGTTGCGCCCCGATTATAAATTCATATGCGTTGATATTGGAGGTTTCGGGAAAAATACCGATGATGGAATTTATGAAGTTTCACATAATGGAAAAAGGTTTGAGAGGAATTTACCTGGCTTTTACCTGGCCAAAGTGAACCTTCCCCGCCCGTTTTTATTGGAGGCGAGGCTTTTGCTCTCAAATCATATCTTATTAGACCCTTTTCATATAGGCAATCAAGGACAGATTGTCGGAAAGAGAAATATAATGTTAGTCTCTGTCGTGCAAGAAGGGTAGTAGAGAATGCCTTTGGCATATTGGCTCAAAAATGGCGAATATTTTATAGACAGACCGATAGAAACGAAAGTAGCCACTACAACCCTAATTGTAAAAATAGCGGGTATCTTACACAATTTTCTCATTTCTAAAAAGTGCGACGATGATTTTTTGGAATATTTAAAGCCTTCAGAGCCTGAATTAAACGCTTTTACGAATTGTAATAACGACCCAAGACGCGCATCAGGAATAGTATTTGACCCAAGAGAAAGGTTTGTCAATTATTTTAATTCGTGAATGTGAATGCCGATATTACTATTTTTATGTATTTAGTTTGTAATAAAAGAACAATATTTATTTATCTACTAATTTCATTCAGGTCCTTCCCAATTTCATCACTGCTTATGGACGAAATTCGCACCGATTGCGATAAAAACGCTGACTGCTGCGAAAATGATTCGAGGCGGATAAAATTCGTTGCAAAATCGCTAGCTTAACGGATTCGTAACGTGCCGGTGTGAAACATTCCATTAGACGCTGTGTAAACAAATTATTGCGAATAATTCGCTGCGAAATTTCCGCAGCGCGAACGAATATTTCGCGCCGGTGTGTGGGGACCTTAATGATGCACACAAAGCATGGAGCAAATATTATTTCACTAATTTCTGATTATAAATAAATAAAAATATATTCTTACCTAAAATTAATAGCCTTCGCAGCCAGTAGTCGATTACATTCGGAACTGTCTGGTAAAGGTAACAAGTAATACTCGCTCTCATTATTCTAAAAAAATATAAACGTGAACAATAACAACAGTTTTATTAAGAAATTATACTAACTTTGTCTGTAAAATCATGCTTATATATTTGAGTATTAACTTTCATATCAGAAAATGGGCCTTTCAGAGCAAAAAAGTGTATAGAGAGAGGAGTACTTGTCATTGTTTTTAATATCAGCTGGAAATACAACTAAATAAAAAAGTTATCCAAGTTATTAATTAAAATAATACCTGATAAGTAATTTGTCTCTCATTGGATTGATGTGGATTTCTTTGACTATTATTTATTCTAGCTTTTACTACCCATTGATGATTAAAAGCAGAAAACCGAGAAGTTTCATAAAATAATTTGTGAACGTATTCATCTGTACGATACGGTTTCATCTGCAAATCTATAAGAACATTAACAAACAAAAGCCAAAAGCAAGAGTTCATTAGAATTGTTTTGTAATTAATATTATATTGTACAAAAAAAAGGTTGTTTCAGAAAAGAACTTGATAATTATCATATATTTATAATTAAAACTCTTATCCCCCATTAACGAATAAAAATTAGATAAACTAAAAACAAACAAAATAAAGAATTACCAATAAGAAAAAATGTATCAAGTTCTTCTTCAGATATTTTCCTTGTTCGCTTTAATAAATGTTTAATTTTTTCTGATTTATAAGTAATATTATTTTCTATAATAATTTTAATTGGATGGATAAGGGCAAATTGTTAATACTGCTTTATATACCATTAAATATGATCTTTTCGTAGCTAAGTAGCTCAATTAAAGTTGAGAATAGTTTTCTTTCTTTTTCATATTTTGAATCATGAGCTTCTAAAGCTGACATCACTTCATATCCAGATTTTTTCGGGTGTGAACAACCTGCTTCATGTTCCACAGCTGTAAAAATAAGAGAGAAGAATTATGAGATTATGATTTACTTTTAGTTTACTTCCATAAGTAAAACAGTTGAATTAAAATCAGTTGGATCTGAAATTTTTTTTATAACTATGAAATTTTGCTATATTTTCTTCAGTTCAAAAATTTCTACCGACGCGACGCCGGAATTGTAATACGACGTATGCAGTTGAAATGAGTGAATGAATTTCATAAGACTTCAAAACCCAAGACCACAGAAAAAGGAAAATTTAAGCTCGGGAGACATACGGTGCATACAAATGCAATGTCGGGCAATATGCCAAATTCGAAAGACCATGGGACAAAAGGAGTGGATATTCTATCAAGTCCACGGGTGCTGAAAAAGAAACCTATGTGTTCTGTGCTTGAACTCTTGTTTTAATGCAAGTTCCAAAATGCCGATATTAGAAAGTTGTTCCACTAATGCGAAACACAGTAATTTTAGCTAGAAATATCAACACATTTAAAAATGTTATTGCCTTCTTGGAAACGGGCGCAACTAAAGTTGGTCTTCGAATTACCGAAAGCAAAATCAAATCCATGAGTATATCAAAATCAGAAGGTTAGTGTTAACAAATTTTTTAAAGTGAAAATATACTTTTTGATATATAAGTAATAAATTTTACCAGTCCTCTCATAAATATATTTAATTTGGGAAATAACAGCCACCCTAATATACATATAAGCTGCGATCCATTGGGCGATTTTTTCTACTCGCAAGTACTTGCCGCGGTACATCACCAATGGAACACGATTTTTGACAATTACCAATAAAATGTATGCCCAAAAACAAGAGCAAGGGTAGTTGCGAGTAGCTAGTAGCAGTTTTGAGTAGTTTACCAGGCCCAACGGATCGCAGCTATAGTGTGATACGTAGTTAAGAACGTATGCACATTCGCTAGCCCGGAGAATGTGCCTTTTTGTAGATCGAGGGGTTGGGGGTAAAAAAGGTGTTAAAATTGAAAAAAAATTCTGCCGCTGCGTATGTAGATTCTATTTGGGCTAAATAACCGTTAAATACTAGTGGCAGACATTTTTGACCGTTTGCTGGAGTGTGGGGGTGAAACGGCAACTTCAGCTAGGGGTGGATGGGGGAGGGTGTAAACCCCTCTATCTACAAAAGAGCCCATTCTCCGGGCTAACGAGTGTGCATACGTTCTTAACTGCGTATCAAACTATGTATATACGAAATATCAACTTTAAGAAAATGACGTAGGTTTGGCAGGCCTGGGCTCTCGAACTAGTAGCTTCGATTTGGGAAATGTTATTTCCGAACTTCGCTGCGATGCTTTGACATTTTTTTAATTTACAGTTGTTTGATATTTAAACGGAAAACTATGCGTTTTGTTTATAATTGAACTCAGTAATTTTAAAAAATATCAGAGGTCAAAGCTTCCATTGGGCTTTGGTTTGCTTTGCTCGCCGTGATTACTGCGATAAGTCAAGGCGAGCACGGCATTCGTAGGAAGCGCAGCGATCATTCCGAATACGACAAAAATAGCCTAGAATTCTAGATAAAAAAAAATGTAAGGAAAGTATTCGACACTGAAAGAAACGAACGACGAAGGTGAATCCTATTAGCCCAGGGAAATTAGCAAAAAAAACGCACGAACGGAGACAAAATTCCTGAAAATTGGCCCACAGTTTCCTTGGCTGAAAGGCCGAAAATTGGTCCACAGATCCCTTGGGACTTTTTAAGAAGACAATTTCGGAATCACAAAAAAAACCATGTCGTACAACCCCGGCGAGGGCTCAAAATGTTGACAATGAAATTCTCTACAAATATAGCTCTTACAAAAATTGTGACCCGATTAACCCTTTTAAAGTTAGTCAATGTCCGAGTAATCAAAAATCACTCAAAAACTGGTTTTTTCGAAATTTTTTTTTATCAATCAATACAAAACGTTATTGTCTACAAAAAAGCCCTCTTGTTATTTTTTCGAAGACCGAACCCTTTCGAAATTATTCAAGGTCAAAGTTTACAAAAATCACTTTTCGGTCAAAAAAACAATCAACAATTGATTTTTCCAAATTTTTTTTCTTCTACTTATACAAAACATTACTGCCTACAAAGTTTTGTATAAGTAGATGATAATTTTTTTTTGCAAAAATCAATTGTCTTGCTTTTGCCGTAAAGTGATTTTGGAAACTTTGACCTTGAATAACTTCGAAATGGTTCGGTTTTACATTTGTTACTTACTCTAGGCAGTTTAATGCATATTAGAATTAAACTCGTAAAAAAGCTCTTCATTGGTATTTATTTTCTTTCTTTTTTTAATTTACTTGTATTTGTCATTTTGGCATTACAAAAGCACATGGCCCCATTTGAAGTATGACATTGAGTGCGTTCAGTTAGTGGCATAATGTTACATTATGCGACATAATGTAACACAAAGCGTTCAGTTAAGGTTCTATGTAAAACATTTTTGACGTTTGTAGCACAAAAAGCCGTTCAGTTAGCAACAATGTTATGTCGTTTATGTAACATAACCCAATGAAGCTATTTTGCTTCTCTGAATGTTGCATAATGGCAGTTGACAGTTGGTCGTTGAAGATTTGACACTTGCGGCATAAACCAACACAAATCGTTCAGTTAAGCTTCGTTACATAATGCAACATTCTACCCTTCTCCTTTCTTTTGACAAATTTTACTATGTTACATTATGCCACTAACTGAACGCAGCCATTGTACTGGCTCAAAAGAAATAAGAGGCACCTCTTACGAATTCATTTTATAATCGTGTCCTACCCAACACTATATGACTTTTTCGTTTCAAGAATTATACATACATACATAATGTACATGTATGTTCGAATATAATATTGGGTGATAAATTTATAAAATTAAATTAAGGCGTACAGCTAATAAATTAAAATAAATCATAATTAAATTACCTTCATGATAAGGTCCTCTCCATTGACATCCAATTCGAGAGTATTTGCAATCAGTTGGTCTTTCTTGACATTCAAATTGTTCATGACGTTCAAGCGATTTACTTGGAAATTCCTTGTTACAAAACTACATTCAATTTAAATAATAAAAATAAAAAAGGAAACAAAAGAAATGATTAAAATTAATAATTCCAATTGTATAAATATAATTAAAATAATACTTGGCATTCACTAGGCAACTCTGATGCTGCTTTCTCAACTGCTAAATTTCTGGATGCAGTACTTTTTGATATTTCCACTCGACAATTTGGACAAGTGGCCACTTGATCTCTTAATCTTAATTAATTAGTAACACATTTTTTTTGTAATAGTAGAATTCTATAAGAAAAGAAATTTTGAAAATTTAACATACCGTCCGTCAGCTAACAAATGGGTAAAGCAAGCAGCACACATTAAATGTCCCATTTGACACTGGAAAAAGATAAATATATTAGTAGAATTTTAATAATATGCTAAATTACTTACCAAATAAATAAAATGAATATAAATTTATTTATTTTATAAGAAAGAAATATATAGAATGATATATGAAAATAAAATATATATGATAGAAAAATGGTAAAATATAAATATCGAATAATTTTTTAATATTTGGGATAAAATAATTTTATATGTACATTTTTTTTTGTAAAATTTTATAATCACACCTACGGTTTTGTTTATTTATTTATCAGGTTGACGATTTGATGACAAATATAGTTATATATTGTTTTATACCTTTATGTGAAAAGTCAAATAGGAATTGAGGGTTAGGGGGTTTTTGATTATGCTTAACACTAATAATAGAAACAAAAAATTATAAGCCACCGGTAAAAATCTTTTATTCAAACCCCATTTTGGATGTAAAATTGTACAATTGACTATTTTATAGTAGCTGTTTCATTTTTCATGTTGTTTTTTTTTATAAAAATAAGTATTTTATTACATTAACGAATTTCTTTTCTATAAAAATACTTTTCTCTTTTCAATTAAAATTAACTATTTTCTCCATAAAATATGTTTCTCTTTATTCTTTTCTTCTTTTTTGTTTTGTTTATTGTTTTTTAATTTAATTATAGTCTAGTTAGAGAAGTTATAAATAATTGAAATTGTAGCTATAGTATATGCAATACAAATCATTGAAAAACGAAAATTCTTAAATTATAACAATTCAATTGTCTTACAAATTACGAGATATTTTGCATTATTATTATTCTTTTATTATTTTGAGAATTTTTTTGCTTCATATCTTTTTTCTAAATTGTTTTTTTTATAAATTAAGGACAAACATACGGTATGTTTTATTTTATTTTTAACTTTTTTTGTTTTGTTTAAAAATTAAATTAAAATTCGATATTTTTTATTAAAAATGTTTATTGTTATTTTATTAACATCAAATTTATTTCTCTTTTTTATAGCATTTTTTTGTCATTTTTTTTATATATTTTTTTTCCGAAGTTTTATGAATGAATTAATTACAATTATATAAATTGTCGTTTGTAGTTGATTCATTCGTAATTTTAATTTCAAAAATTTTAATAAAAAATAGAGAATACCGATTTTTTGTTATTATCATATTTTTTTTCGCAAATAAATTTGATTTTTTTTGTTTGTAGAATTATTTAATTTGAGTTTAGTAAAATAAATAACGAAAACAATTAGTTACCGACGCTCGCGTGTTTATATTTGTGTTTTTTTCTTCTATTTTTTTTTATTAATTTGGAATATAATTAACGAAAGAAGAAAAACCAAGAATTTACGATGAAACGTTTCTTTTTTTTACGGACGACGGAAAAATTAAAATATTAATTATCACACACAATTACACATTCGCATACGTTCTTCCCTCCTTACATTCGCAAACATATCACATTCTTTCATTTAAATGTTAAAAAAAATAATAAAAAAAATGAAAGCTTATATAATATTAAATAATTAAGAACTTAGTAATCAAAATTAAAATTTTCCTGCTCAGTTTGATCATCGCAGAATGGCAGAAATTAGGAGGACCACAAGCTTCTTGCATAGTATGTAAACAGAGATGTGAGATCGACATATTAACACAAGCCAAGCTTTAAATATATAATTACTAATTTTTTTTTCGTTTAATCCATAGTTCTATCATAAAAATAAGATTGTCTAGGTAATATCACAAATGAAAGCATTTAAGCGTGTTGAATGTTATTGATTGATAAGTTAAAATGTAAGACCGAAACTATGCAAGAATTGTTTTGAAGTCCTCTGTAAATTCAATGATTTTCTTAAGATTGAGCAAATTCTTTATGAAATGATCGTTTTAAAATATAAAATTTTGTAAAACACAAATTGTCGTATATCCTATCAAAGTTGATGAAAGCAAAGTCGTATGTTTTATTCACACATTCATTACTATATCTATGAGATTAAAACTAATAATAATGGATTAAGCCAATAAAAAGAAGCTCATCTTAAAAGTTTCAGGGCATTTCTTTATAGTTTCTAACTTATTTTATTTGTAACCTAACATATCCTTTTAATTTATTATTAATTTAACTGTTACTATATGGTGTTAACTAGCGATATTTATGCATATACAAAAGAAGTCAAGTAATAATATATAAAATAAACATACCATATTTCCAAAAATCATGTCCCTTGAGACTTTGACTTCAATTAAAAATATATACTTACCAAACTGTGAGAAACTAACGAGCTTGCTGTTCGACATTGCACTCTATACGAAGAAAATAGATTGTCGACAGTACAAAGGGCTTTCCCTGAGCTCTAGTCTTCCACATAAAAAAAAAAAAAAGCTAGAGCTTAGAAAAATATAATATTACTTACCATTATCATCAAGACTACAGAGATTTTTTTTAATTTAAACCAAATTTGAACCCGAATAAAATATGGAAATATATCGCTAGTTTATTTAAATATTTACTTATTTAATGTTATTAATAAAATTAAGAGTTATAGTTATAAGGATATAATAGGTTAATATAAGTATAACTTCTATTGCAGCTCAAACTAAATTAATTTCAACTAATATTGTTAGAAATATAATTAAGTAAAGTAAACAGCTTTTGGTCAGCTATTTGAGCCAATTTCAAAGTAAATGATAGGATTAGTTCCAATTCAACGCGATCTTATCATTTCGTGATTAAAATATTAAAAACAACTCAGATTTTATAAATAGAAAATAGGTAACAAAATCATAAGAATGTTCATTTTGAAAATGTCGTAAGTCTAGTTTTTAAAACACTGATATGAAGGAAAAATTCACTAGTATGTAATCTATTTAAACTTGCATTTCCTTCTCCTCCTCGTAATTTTATTGAAACAAAAATTTAAACTTAAGTAAAATAAACCAAGTCGAAATAACCAAAAATTGACTAAAAGAGATTTGTGTAAATTCAGCATTCTACATACTTTTAAGGGTATAAAACTGATCGTAACATATTAATTAATGCAGAGATACGACTAAACATAAAAATTAAGAAAACTATCTACAAAACTTAAAGGTGGAATTCAAAAAAGACAATTTATTTTTAGTTTTAGTTTTTATAACATAAAATAATGTTACTGTATTTATTTGAAAGCGATTTGAAGAATTTTAGAAAATTTGCAAAATTATTTCCAGTCATTAACGTCTACTTAAAACGCGAAAATATTTAAAGAAATGTTTTCAATACCGTTTACGTTTCTAAAGTACGTTACGAGTAGCCATAAATCTCTCCGGCTTGCTTAACCGGTTAAAGGGTGCCAAAGTTCCTTTCCGTGTAGGGTTTTCACCTAGCGGACGGTACACCATCTTGTTCACCTGGTAACTGCTAGCTTCACAGCTTTTGTCTGTTGGTTAGCGGAATTCACTTGTTTTAAATCGTATCAAAAAAAATTGGATATAACTAAAGATTTTACTATTCTACCAATTTCCTAAACTTCAGTTTAGCTATACGATTATAGTAAATGGGCACGCTAACCCCTAGGTTATGGGAGCATAGGAATATTTTCTTGGTTTCAATCCAGGTTTTGTCACAATTTTCGATTTCTTTCATTACTTTTATTCACCAGGTGTTTTTCGGCTTCCTTGTGGATTCCATTCACAGGCTCTTCTTCTTAAGGCATTATTCTCTTTTCCGTAGGTTAGGATGTGCCGTATCCACGTCCATTTTCTTTGCTTTATCTGTTTGATTCTAGGCCAGAAAATTTGACACATAATACGTAGAGATTTCTTGACGAAAACTTGTATTTTGTTTATAATCGCTTGGGTTATGAGCCAGGTTTCACTTCCTTTAAGCAGAAGTTGAAAGAAATATAGTTTTATATATTTAACTTTACATTTCTAGATAGTTGAGGCGATTCCCACACTTTTCATATTATGTATTCGAGATCATCTAGTTGTTCTACCATCCCTCATCTGATTTCTCTTGCATCCCTGCGCGCTTTCTTTATTATTTCGTAAAGTACAGTAATGAAGACTAATGGTGGAAGGCGGCAACCTTGTTTCACTCCTGGTATCATTGTTACCGGACCACTTATGAGATTCTTAGCTCTGCCTTATCGTACAGCATCATGATCATTTGAATTAATTTTGTTGGTACTATCTTTTTTTTAAATCAAATTACGATCTTTACAAAGAATTTGTTCGAACATTTCCAATAAATTGTTCTGTACAGTGATACTAGCGACATTTTTCAATGATGTCCAAAAAGAAGGAATATAACCCAAAAATAATAATTAATAACAATAGAAAAGTTGTTAATGTTGATTCATATATGTATAAAATACACAGTGTAAAATATGAACCTGAGAACAATGAATTTGGAAGACCGAGCAAACAAATAAAGCTATATGCATAAATTTTCGCAATAAGTGTATATATAGATCTTAAAAGTCAAAATATATGAGCCTGTACGTTGCTGATGATATGATATAAAGGATGTGTTCAGAATCATCTGAGATGCTTATCAAAACATTCCTTAAAGGCAAACAAATTATTTTGTTTTGATTGTTGCTGCATGCTGCTTAATTCGGCTGCAAAAAACTCCCCAAAATGTACATGCTGATGTATTCTCTATATACTCTCCAAAATGTACAAGCTGATGAATTTTGGCAAAGATTAGAGAAACGTGTTACATAATGATAAATCTTAAATCTTTTAAAGTGTTAATCAATTCAAGTGTCTTACATTATATTCATAAAACTGTTTGCTCGATCACCAAGGCTCACGACGTAATTCCATCTAGACTGGTCATGGATTCAATTATCATATACCTTGTTTATGCGTAAGACGATTTTAAGCTTAAAATCGGTTTAAGACGAGTTGCTCGTATAAACAGAATGGGATTCTCTCTCACATAATTGAAAATTTACGTTCTATATTATGCATTCAACCATTTTGAGAACTCCTCACACATACACACAATAATTCGTCTTAAGCTGAAATAAATTAAGCTTCAGGCGAATTTCGACTTAAGACTGTTTATACGGAGCCGGATTCTATCTTAAGCCGAAATTCAACTTACGCATAAACAAGGTAATAGGGTCAAACTACTTTATTTTCAACTTTTCCCGTCTAGTTATTGTTTTTCACAAACTTTTTGATAAAAGTTCCTTAATATTTTACTATTCATCATCTAGAGCAGTAGTTGGGAAGCTCATTAGTCAACAGAGCCAAATATCGATAGTATAACGATTAAAATTTCTTCTGAGGACCTTTTTTTGTAAATTTAAACTGTATAGGTTATTACCTTAATTAGGGTAGTCCTAAGCTGGCCTTTGCTAAAAACGTCTGATTGAGGTAATTTTCACTGAGGTCGACCTCTTCCAACTCTTTTATCCACACTATCTTGTATACTTTTATTTTATGTGAAAAAATCAGGCTTGTGGTTCAACTTATGGTGTAAGATTTAATAGTAAGGTTGATTTGAAGTATAGAAGATAATAGGAAAGGTTAAAGGTTGGGGGCTCATAGCTCACTGTGCAGGTAACACAACCATCGGTGCTAAAGGGGAAACCATATTGTTGCAGTGTTATGCCTGCCTACTTGTTTCGTCTATCTCCTTTTGATGGATATACATTTTATGCAAAAAACACATGAATATGAAAGAAACAGAAGATGTTCCTTGTTTCCCCTATTCGAATGTTTACATTCAAATGGAAGGAACAATGGAACAGAGCACGTGTAAATTGGGTTTGCACGGATTGTATGTATGCGTAAAATTTCGTGTTGGTACACAATATTAGGAATGGATTTCCACTTGTATTGTCCGTTGACTTTTTCACTCCCATTGAAATTTTTATCAGCTGATCTCAACGGCATTGAAACATTTTTAAAAATTTGTTCTAGCTCATCACTCTTATTATTATTGCTCGCTGCCTATAGCTGCCATCACCTAAATTGCCGACGCCGGACAAAATCTTCGAAAGCCCCGGACATTTCACCGAAGTTTGTGTTGCAATTGTCGCCATGCTCAAGTTGTTTTAGAATAATCTCAGCAACTGTATCCGACTTCTAATTTTAGTACATTTGATTTCAGGGACCTTTAATGTGATGCCGTTTTTTTGTTTACCAAAATATTTAATGATAACGGAGATTTCTAACTGACGTGATTTCTAGCATCGGCAGATACATTTATCAATGCAACATATATTAGATTATATTTCAGTTCAGCACTCGCTAATTGTCTCAACAAGATCTTTACAATAGTCGGAGCTTTTGTGCGATAACATGTCATGTTTTTTTTGCCGATTTCACTCCGAAAACGTTAATTGGTTAAGAGAATTACTAAAATCCTAAGAATTGAATGAGATGTGGTTATTAACTGTATGGTAAGCCATTGCAGCTTCGGCCGCTCGAATAAGATCTTCTTCTGAACTCGGTCTAGTTTTGCAAAAGTAGAGCATGATGTTCGAACAAAAAAGACCTTGGCTTGTCGAAATAGTTTTGTCATAATATCGGAAACATCCTTATTTGCAATGGAAATGTTTGTAGTACAAATTAAGCATAGTACTTTCTATTAATATTTTCCTCTTTTTAACATAGGATATTTGTTTTGCGATTCCTTGTTATTCGTGCATTTATGCTTGCACATTTTGTTCTGAAACGAAATAGGTTAGACTTTGAGTTGTTTGATAACTAAAATCCCTACTCGCAGCCTTTTGGGTTCCTTGAACCACTGGATGAAGAATCGATATAGGTTCGATACAATCTCTTGGAAATATTGGAAAGTTCAGCTCCTGATTAAAGTATAGTATGGAGTTTGCACGGAATTCCGTTCAGCATTTTTGGTAAATATTTCTACACGGAAAAATTGCGGGTAGAATACCGTGGAGAAAAGCTAACAGTTGAGAAAAAACAACGAACAGCTGACTGTTAAAAATCACATATAAATCCACGAGCTGACGGCAATAGCTGTTTTTCATTCGTCCTGTCAAAATTACCTAACACACAACACGGAATATTTGTCTAACATTTATTCCGATCCAACATGATCGGAAAAAAGTCTCCAATTCCCTGCAAGCCACCTGTTAGAGAATTGCGCAAGCTCAATATTACCAATAGTTTTCCGTTCAAACTGCGTACTCATAAAACAAAAAGAGCACGGAAAACTTTGGTGATCTTGCATCTTTTTACGTGTATTTTATATGGGGAACGGAATTCCGTTCGAACTCCATACTAGGCTTTACGAGTCAATTTTTAACTAAGATTTGTTTGAATTACTTATCATTCAATTAATCAGGTTTCACCGGACATAAAAAGTGCCCGGGGTTTACCCCGAAACTTTTTAAAACCCCGCCCGGACGGTCCCCGGACGTCCTTCAAACTAGGACAAATCCAGGGAAACCCGGACGGATGGCAGCCCCGAAACCCGACGATACTTCAATCGCAACCCGCTACGATATTTAAATCGCATTGTACTTGCATGGTATTTTTTGGAAGAGCCACACTCAAGGGGCTAAAAAGCCGTGCGGTTCACGAGCCATGGTTTGCCAACCATTGTCTTATAGCAGGTGCGTTTCATTTTCATTGGATTACGTACGCCAGCGTAGTTGGGCGCACATCGGAGTAGATGCTGCTACAGCACAGTATGGACTAGGGTAGCCCAACTACTCCGGAGTACATACTCCAATGAAAATGAAACGCACCTAGTATAGCGAGCAATCCTAATTCAATTTCATCATCATTTCTCTCTTCTATCTCTCTGATTTTTCTCGGGTAGAACTTGTATAAAATACTGCATATAACAATGATATAATCAAAAATTACATCAGCAGAATATAGGCAATTCTTTCATATTTAATAGACCCAAATAAAAACAAGAAAATAAATAAAATGCGCAGAATTCTAAAAAAAATATCTTCACAAGCCTGTTCACTTCTCAAATTGCTTCGGACGAGTTTGTCACACCACGTGTATTCATATTAATTTCCAGCGCAAGCTTTTTTTAGTACATATGTGATTTAGTCAATAACAATGAAAGCAAAAGACCCTGAAAACGTTTTCTTCAGCTCTACTATTCGCTTTCTCGTGTGCTAAACGTTCAATTCACTATATTCATTCTTGTGTATCGTTTTCGGTTTTAAGATATTATTTACAAGAGACATTCCGCAGATACATTGCTGTCTATTTAAATCAGGGAATTTATTTTTGGAACATCTAGAATATCAACACTTAATTTTAATTATAATATTTTTTATACAAATAATTTTTGACTGGAAATATTTTTTCGTTTATAAGAGATTGAAAACCGTTCCTAGTTAGCATATTGAAATTAAACTTTTTTAATAGATTATAATTTTTCGTAGAGAGCTGCAAATTCGAGAAAAATTTATTTATTAAAACTAATATTATTTTACAATTATTTAAAAAAAAATATGGTAACCTTCGTTTTAATAATTTAGTTTGAAGGTCGTGTTATAAAAATAGACTTGCTCGTAAATTGCCCAGAAACTTTTAAGACTTTATTTATCTAAAATAAGTTGTGCTTGTGTTTAATATAATTTGTGAATTAAAAAAAAACATTAAAAATAATTCAGAACACTCCACAAGCTAATTTCGCAATGTTTGAAACATTCATGTCTTATCGTCCCATTCATCCCATAGCCGAGAATTCGCACGATTTTCACTCAATAAATAAATATTTAAACCCCCCTCAAAAATCGAAGAAAAAATAAAAGAAAAATTAAGCAAAAATACAACCAGCCATTCTAATTCATTCATACCATAGTTATTTACATATGAACTTTTTAAAACAGCTCTTCGCTAATCCCCCATAACACATTTTCTCCAAAAAACGGCGTATGGCAGCTAGATCCAAAAAAAAAATTGATACCAAATAGAACTTTCACACAGTCATTTTTCTACCACCATTTTTGAGCGGGTCAGTGTTCCCCCCATATGCATAAAACAGCCAGCTGAAATGAACGTCAAAAACAGCTGGAGCTCTCGTACTGTATATTCTCGGATCAAAACAATAACAAAAGCCAAACGACAAGCAAAAGCCCAGCTTTGTTTCATAGACCTTTCTCGCTGGGAAATCGCTCGTTCATTTCAATTTTTTTTTCTTGTATATCCTGTGCCCCGATGAATGTAGAGATATGTACATAAAAAAAATCGATAAAAATTATTCAGCACAGCGCAATGCTGTATGCGCAGGGTAACTAGAGCTCCACTGGGTAAATGTATACTGAAAAAGTTACAACGCAATAATTTTCTTCGTGTTTTTTTTTTAACTTAAACTGTATGAAACGAATGGCAGAAGAAAATCAAGTCAAGGACGTCTTTGTTTACGTAATATAGAACCCAACAAATTCTGACCATAATTAGCATTTTTTATATATATATATATATTGGTATATGAGGAAATCATTAAAAAATACTCACCTGATACATTGCTGTTTTTGGTAAATCCAAGCAAACGGCACAACATAAAATACCACCCAGACGATATTCAAGCTTCTCATGTTGGGTCACCGATGTACCAGCCCGATTCGGATCCATTTTTGTCCGTTTAGCCTCCGGTTCATCATCATCCACCTTTGTGGTGGTGGTGTTAGATTCTGATGATCTTGTTCCCATCTGATTTTCAACGTGAATTTCAGCTGCAATCAGTGGAATTGTTACAGGGCTAACAGGGCTAATATGGCTGGTAGATGTAGGTGGCTGCTGCACCGAAGAACTCGAGGCTGACTCAATTATGTTATCCGCCATTTTATATTCTTTCTAGCATTTAAAATAAGAGACCCAGAACAAAGGATTTCTCTAGCCCACAAGAATTAAATTCTTCCCAGAAGAAATTTCAACACTCGTATGCCAATCTTTCTCAATTTCTTTATAATATTATACACATTTATAAAATAGAAATAAGTTGCCTGCTCGATTTATCTTCCTCAAAAAAAAAACAACAATCAAAAAATTTTCTTTTACAAATTCAACAACCAACTCCGTCACACAACTTCTCCAAAACAGAACTCCAATAGTTTTGCGTATCTGCGACGGGGCGACGGGCTGGTCTTGCTGGCTGATGAATTTTCTTCTACAAAATTATATAATTTATTTTACATAGCACTAACACTACTGTGAATTTCATTATTTATTTTGTTTATATAAATCGCTGTTTCTTTTAATTCCATTTGTTAGAAAAGGAAACAAGGTCGAAAAATCAAAGGAAAAAAATAAAATTCGTACGAATCCGTCGCTTGTGCCAGCGGCGGGGTGGTTTACAAGCTAAAAGCTGATGATAATTCAGCTGATTCAATTCGACCATTTTTGTTTTATACCAAATGTAAAGCAAGCTTAAATCCAGTGCAGTGCAGATAAAAGAATAATCATTACGTTTACATGATTTACTTGAGTTCTTGTCTTGAAATTTACTTGAAACTCAAGTTGCGTTTTCGGTTCACTTACTTGACTTCAAAATGTCTTGAAATTTTCTTGAGCTGACATTTGAAATTTCCTATTATAACAGAAACTAGCTCCTTATTATAGCATAAATAACTTTAAAAAGATTGTATCAAAAGTATACATTCACTACAGTTTTTATCTTCTTCTTGTTCCAAGAAAAAAAACCACATGCAAAATTTCAAGTATTCAAGTAGCGTTTACATTAGCTTTTTCAAGTCAATCAAACAAATTTTTGTGATTTACTTGACTCTAGTATACTTGAAGTCAGTACGAGTTTACATGCATATTTTGTTACTTGAAAACTACTTCAAGTATACTTCAAGTAGGCATGTAAACGTAGTAAATGAAACTGCTCCAAATAAAAATTATATTAATGGAATACTTTGCAAAGGCCTGTTTCACACGAGACGACGGCCAACCAACAAAAATCGTACGGAAACGTCATTTTTAGAGAAGAGGGTGTGAGAGGACTATGGCGAGGGAAGATTTTCTCATCCAACTTTCTCACACGATTTTCGATACGACTTTTTAACATCGGTGTGGTTGTTGTTGATTTTTCAATGTTGACAATAAGCTAATGCATTCTGACGTACAGTTGGTCGGAAAAATAGGCCCGTGTGAAAGCCCCGTATGACTTTTCGTCAAATCTCAAAAGGGAATGGACGATGGCAGCAGATTTTGTTGGTTGGCCGTCGTCTCCTGTGAAACAGCCCAAAATGTGAAACAAATGGTGGATGCGACACGTGTCGACCTTACTGCAGTTAGTTCAGCAGTAAGCACACACAGAGATGCGACACGATGCGCGCTTACTGCAGTCACCAAATTATTGTACATACTATGATTATCTATGTATGTGCATTTTCGCCAAAAAATACGAATGACTGCTTGTTTACTACTTACGAACTGCTTGAAGAGGAGAGGAGAGAGAGGGTTTGAGAGAACACGTGTTCCCTCCAGCCCTCTCTCTCCTCTTCCCTTCAAACCGAGCAAAGTTGCATGAAACTTTTTGTTTTGTGTTTCACCGTGTAAAATGGCTATAGTGTAACTTGCATTATTCTTTGATCTTCGAACTGCCACATAAAAAATCGGTTGGTAGCTTAGATTATAGAACTACAGGAAAGGCCCTCGCGTATAAAATCCGTGTATGCGAACATATACCCCGTTTATGACTAGGTTCAACCTAGGTTCAACCCAGGCTGAACCCAGTCATAAACGGGGATCGAGTTGAAACTGGGTCCACTCAACCCAACTCAGCTCTCCTACCTGGGTCGAGTTGATATTTCGCCTCATAAACGGGGGTTGAGTTGAAATTGGGTTGAAGTGAAATTTTTTTTGTTTGTTTACCATCCGTGAAGTCTGCCTTCGGCTTTAGTTTTGTGTTCGGTGTTTTTGTACCGCGTTAATTATTTTATATTAACTATATATGTAAAAAAGTGGAAATTTAATTTTGACAATGGCTAAAAGAAATGTTTGGGAGCATCAGGAAACAAAAACTATGCTAGAAATAATGCACGAACAAAATTCCCTTCATCATTTTGATGGGAAACTGTATAGGTAGTCAGGAATATAGAAAAAGAATTAACAAAAAGAGGTTGTTTTGATGTCAGTTCAACCCGATTTCAACCCAAAGTGAACTCAACTCGGAATCATATACGGTGGTCGAAATTTCAACTCAACCTCGACTCAACTTTTCAACCTAATCATAAACGGGGTAATAGTGAAATCTGGGGTCAGTCGACTGTCAAATTGGTATAATTGCTGGTTAGTTGACTGTCAAATTTTCCCGCGGCACTTTCTTTAAAACGAGTTTTTCTATAAAATTTATTTACAGTTTTTTAAAAAACTAATATCAAAAAAGAATGAAAGTTTAAAGAATTTGTTTTTAGTGTAATTGAAGTTGTGACGAGTGAATTTTCAGTGAAAAAATTAACAATGAAGTGTGTAGTTTGAATTTCACTACTCTAAAATTCTGCGAGGGCCCTTCCTGTAATTCTATATTCTAAGGTTAGTAGTAAAAACCTGGAGTTAAAAATATTTCAAGTAAACATATGGGGCCCTTTTAGACGAGCGGACACCGAGCAGGCAAAATTTAACTGTCATCGGTAGTTTTCTTTTGAAGCCCGGTGGAGTGTCGGCTGGGCATTTACACGGGCGGACACCAACGAACGGACAAACGAACGAAAAATATCAAAAATTTCAAACAAAATTTCAAAACTTCATGGCTTGCTGCTCTTGCTTTTTGAAATTCTCTTTTGCTTTCTTGTCCTAAAGCCCGGTATGCAAGGCTCAAGAGATTTCTTTGCCTATCTTAAACCTATGTAAAAAAATGGTCAAGAAATGGTTCAGAAATATTTTCTGGAGCGATTTCTGTAACCGGTATGCTAGAATCAAGAAATTCACACCAGAAATATCGTGTTTTTTAGTGACACGCAGATGTCGCTTTTGATAAAATTTTAGCTTTTCCTCCAGAAATAAGTGTCGATTCATTTATTTCTTGAAGGAATTTTAACGGTTCATGAGCACATGACATGTTAGCTGTTTTTTGAAATTGAAAGGAACTTTCCCCAATACTAAAAATAACATTTTATTGATTTTTATTATTATTTTTTTAATTCTTTTTTAATTCCTTATTAATTAACACAATTTCATTAATTCCAAACAATCATAAAACAATTTATGTAATGTTTGCAATGAAAAAAAGGAACTGTCAAAATTTCTGAACTGTTGTCAATTTTTCTTAAGGAAATAAATGCAAAGATTTTCTTGAGCAAATTCCTTGAGCCTTGCATACCGGGCTTAACAACAGCAACAACGCAGGAACTGTCAAAATGTTCGTTCACAGTTCCTGAAGTGTCCATGAAAATTGTCTGCCCTCCCCATCGTTCTCTCTCACCCTGTTCCCTATACAGCCAGTTTGTTCGTTCGTTTTGTCCGTTCGGAGTACGCCCGTCTAAAAGGGGGCATGCTGAGCAATAATAATAATAGGCCAAGATCCCAGGGCCGCCAGACCTTACTTATTTTCCCAGAAACCAAATGTATGGGATTAAGTAGTGCAAGTAGATACATTGGGGCAACGTAGACTAGTCATGATTACTATGTAGTAAAACCGATTTTTAAGAAAAGAGAGGTGAAGGGGGGGCATGCTCACCCCGCCCCTTCACGTCTCTTCGTAAAACTCGGTTTTAGTACATAGTAATCATGACTAGTCTACGTAGCCCCATTGAGTGTATGTGTACCTGCGAGCTTGGGCCGACGGCCAATTACCATGTACTCGGTGGTAAAGGTAAGCATAGTATTCACATTTCTTAAAGTTTCAGTGCTGATTTTTACGTATGTTTTAGGGAATATAGTTAGAAATTAATAATCAATACCGCCAGACACTTTCCGTCGGCGGTAACTTTTGAATGGGCCCTTTTATAGATAGAGGGGTTGGGGTGTAAAAATGGGTTAAAATTGAAAAAAAAATTCCGTCGCTGCGTATGTAGGCTCTATTAGGGCTAAATAACCGGTAAACACTGGTGGCAGAAATTTTTGAGCATTTGCACCCTCCCTAAGCCACCCCCAGCTGAAGTTGCCCCCACACCCCAACAAATGGTCAAAAATAGACCTCATCTACACGACACGTTTTTTGCTGCATGAAGCACGAGTTTTTGGGAGAGGGAAGCTGAGGGACCGAGAGGGACTGCCATCATGGGTACACCACTCACAGCAGACGTTTTCTTGATTTTCTTTTCTCCCTTTTAAGTCATACAAACAACCAAACACACACACACACAAACATCACGCTGTAAAAACACAACAATTCGTCATTTTTGACGCACGTTAAAAACTTCATCGTATAAACCTACAGGTGGGCACGCACGTACCACAAAAGACAGAAAGAATTCTTGACAAGGCAGAGTAAAAAACGTGTCGTGTAAATCAGGTCATACACTCAATAGCCGTGTTTTTTTAATGAACTATATAGTTCTTCCCCATACAAATCTGAAAACCCAGGTTTTATCGAGGTTTTTATCCAGGTCTTGGGACATTTCAAAATTTCCCTTTCTTTTCGGAATGTAGCATACTTACCGGCTGTCGGAAAAACGTCATTTAAAATAAAAACAACATAGAAGTGACGAGAGCAAATTTGAAGGCATGAAGAAACAAATACTTTATTTTTTAGAAACTTATTCATTATTTTCTAGAGGGGAACTCGTGTAACAGTTGTTTACTGACACGCAACTTCGGATTAATTTTAATATATTTAAAGCACTGAAGATGGCGCTTAGTGAAATTTCCCTTGTCGTTTTTTTAATGAACTGGATCGAAGACCTATATGCTATAACCACAACTGGGGCGACAACTACGGCGACGACCACGGCCACGGGGGTTGTCGCGGCGAAAGTAGTCGTGTGAACACAATTAGGGCGATGTCGCCAGCTACAATCACGAAATTTTTCCATCGTTTTTTACATTTCTCGGCTAAAAGAAGCAATAAAATTGATTTCATTTCAGCATTATGAACAAATGTTTTTATAAGCCGCTATATAAACTGCTCATAATAATGTACTATCGTTCCATGCCGAAAAACAAAAATCACAAAACAACTTTTGACAGATGACGGCTACGATTTGGAAATTTAATAGAGTGGTCGTGGTCGTCGTCGTGGACGTGGTACAATTTTGGGCAACTTCATAAGAATCGTGTGTATTATAAATGTGTTTGACAGTAGTTGCGACGGTAGTTTCGCTCGTCGCCCCAATTGTGGTTACACCAATATAGTTCATTAAAAAAACACGGCTAATGATGCAAGTTACACTATCCATCATTTCGTTTATTACCCCCATACACAAACCGATTTTTTAGGCCAGGGGTCGCAGGGAAATATATGATGCAAGTTACACTTTCCATCATTTCGTTTATTACCCCCATACACAAACCGATTTTTTAGGCAAGGGGTCGCAGGGAAGTATATGTCATGCATGTAATTTGCACCCATCGCTGCGACCCCTTGCCTAAAAAATCGTTTTGTGTATGGGGGTAATAAACGAAATGATGGAAAGTGTAACTTGCATCTATGTCATGCATGTAATTTGCACCCATCGCTGCGACCCCTTGCCTAAAAAATCGGTTTGTGTATGGGGGTAATAAATGAAATGATGGATAGTGTAACTTGCATTATAGTATCTACTTACATTACTATCCCATTTGGTTTTTGAGAAAATAAGAAAGGGCTGGCGGCCCTGGGATCTTGCTCTATAATCTTTAAATTAAATGTTTTTGTTCTGATTCTTATATTTTTCACTATTAATTAATTCTTTTATCATCTACTTTAAGACAATTATCTTTTTAAAGGCCTTCAAGTTGTTAAAAAATAATTTTCATTGATTTTTATGTTATGTACATATCGTACCCTAAACTTTTAACTTATTGAAGAAGAAGATTTGGACGGTCAATTGGTCTTGTGAAGTTTTTCTAAATATTTTTTAGTAAAACTAATTATTTGTTTTTGGAAAATGCTTCGGAATTTACGAAAATTAAGTGCATTAGACAGTTATGTTAATATTAGACGTGTGCTAAATTTTCCATCGCGTATAAGAATTGTTGATATTAGGCGACTGAAACAACCTCGTTTTTTATGTACCCCGGCATTATCATCTGCTACGGTTAGATTTTATTGTAAACCAGCTAGAGATCCAGATGATAAACCTGACCCGGAATCGAATCAAAATGATCTTAATCTTCCTGTAACAATTGCCGTGCCAGAAGTATGGCCACATCTACCAATTGTTATATTAAAAAGAAATCCCGTTTTTCCAAGATTTATGAAAATTATAGAGGTATAAATTTTTGTAAATAATGTATAACTTTAAGATAGACTGATATTACACCATTCACTTTTTATTTCTGCAATTTTTCATCGTTTTCTGCTTATAAGTATGTTAACCTGTGGATATGAAAAATTTACAAGATAAATTAAAAAAACATTGAGGCGTTTATTATGAAATTGATTATGACACCTTCGGAATCTCTTGCAAATAGTAACAGAACATAAATCAAATATTAATTTTTTTTGTAACAATTAGGAACTTTCAACTTAAATTTACCCATTTGACTTAAAAGATCACGTAATTTAATTCAGAACACATTAATTTTTTATTTTACTCGATTATTGAAACAAATATGTATCGACAGTACTCAGTTTTAGTTGGCACTATATACGAGTTTTTTTATTTCGTTTCTTATCACAACGATACCATTTGGCTAGGTAGTCGGCTTCCTCGTTCCTATCTACGTTTCGGTGTCTGGGAACCCATACGAGAGTACCGTCGTTCTTTCTACCGAGCCTATTTAACTCAGCCCTGCATCGCTCCACTAGGTTGGAGCGCATCGAATCGAATCCAGAACTTTTATAGAGGTTCTCTATGAAAATTCCACGACCAGGAATACTCGTCGATTATATTTTTGGAATATAGAGGCCCAACGTAGGATGTTATAAATCTAATAATATTAATGAAAATACAGCTTTACCTGCCTGAAATACATTTGAAATCCGCAAGATTTGTGTTGCATTTAATGTATCTTAACAAAGTCTAATTTCCAATCAAATCGGGCCTCGAATAGCTAGTTTTAGCAGTCCATCTGGTGATCCATCACTTAAAATCCTAGTCTTAAGATTAACATAGCATCTGCAAGGGAAGACAACTTAATCCAAATCGCTAAGCTAACACCACAGCGATTGGAATTTCTTCTTTTCCTCTTTCAGTCAGCAGTTCGGGCTGCAATGTACAAATCCTACATTCGTCCTATCATGAATAGGTGGACCATTTAATTCCTCAGTGGTCAAGCTCAGAATCACCCTTTGTACCACTAGTTCGGCCATTCAAGTCATGGCACAATGTCTAGTAGCAAGCTTGGTCTGAAGATAGAAAAAGCATATGATAGGTTAAGGGTAGTCTGGTGGATGCAGTGAGCCTAGCGTTTGAACTCTTGGATGTTGTATGAGTTCATTATTTTAAGCAGCCGGCTGAGTCATAACGGTCAAGGTAAGCGGGAGACAGCCTTGTCGGAATTTATGCCTCCTGAAACAAGTGAATCCCGCTAACCAGCCGACAAAGGCTGTGACGCAGGCAGTACCAGACTTCCAGTTGAACAAGGAGGTGCGCCGCCCGCTAGGTGAAGACCCGACCTAAGCGGAACTTTGGAACAAATTAGCTCGTCATTCAGCAATTGATGCAAGTGCTCTTCAACTCGCTCCAAGATGCCTTTATACTCTAGACTGACTAGCACCCTTAATCCGGATTATGACGCTAGAATGACGTAGACTTCATTTTATTTCCATATGTGTCCACGTTATTCTGACGTCATAATCCGGATTAAGTTTGTAGCCTGTCTCCGGTATTAGGATCGGTGATCAGATTACCCTCTTTTGCTTGCAGTATGTGCAGCGCGTGTGAATTGCGTCTATCATGGACCCTGATAGATCTTCCGCGCCTCATTACGTGCAGCTATATTGATTCAAGCCTGATTCGCGGTACAAAACTTGTCTATATTGTAATGTGCTCTTGGAGCTCCATACCAACAAGGTAGTGATCCGAGTCGAAGCTGACTCGAACGTACCCTTCATCAGTCACGAAATGTGCCGGCGGTCTATAAACACATGGTTGATTTGGTTGTGAGTGGCTCCATCAGAAAATATCCAGGAGGTTGTATGGATATCTTTACTAGTAAATCTAGTACTTGCAACGACTACGTTCTGTTCCTGTTGCCATCTCTATAACTATAACTCGCTGTCCATCGTGTTCTCAAGCAAGCTGTAGGTACCCACATACTCCATGTATACGGGCTTCCGATCTTCTTTGACGTTTAAATCGGCCAAGTTAACTTTTACATCAAACCCAGGGCAGGCATTGTGGGTATCTAAACTAGTATTCATTCAGCAGTAGCGAAACCGTTTTTGGAAGTTAATCTAGTCTACACTGGAATTTTTTCATCGCGAGTAACTTTCTTGTCTTTACACGGAGATATCTGTGTGCGTGTCGATATAATTATACTTGCTTCGCGATTAAGAAAAGTAGGCCAAGCCGAATTGTGTATGTGTTAAGTTTTCACCCCAAAATTTTCCCGTGAACAGGTTACTACAGTTCCCGCTTACCCTCTCTATACCTCTCTCCTAAAAGCTCGGTTCTACTGCTGCTGAAGCAATACTAGTTTAGATAGGGCCATTGAATTCCCGTTTAACTACTTTGAAAAATTCTTCTTTTTCATCGTCCGGGTATTCTTCTGTAGGTGCGTGAATGTTAATCCTCTTAAATTTTCCTCACACAGAAACGTTTCATAGCCTTTCCTTTATTGCTTTAAAACCGATAATGATAACTTGATCCTTTTACTAACCATAAAACATACTCGGAGCACATGGTGTCTTGTATCACAGCTGTAATACACGTCATTCTTTCTTTCTTTTGGCGAGGTGCTGGGTCCAAATGTACCGCAGTCATTCGCGTAGGCTATTGTACTACACCCCTATACCTTAGATTTGTAAACCAGACCGCTTGAACCGGTTCAACCTAATAGCTTGTCGCTTACACTTCACGGTTCGAGCTCGTCGAATAGCTAGATCCTGCTCCTCGCTATCGTGGGCGCTCACAGAAAAAATTAAAAACAGACTCATTCTCCTCAAGGCAAAGCCTACAGGTAGGGTCTTACATATCATACTCACGTTTTTGCAAGACACCATTCCTTGTCCATCGCATCTATTGAAAGGCGGTAATGTCAGTTTTATGCTTTGGCAGGGTATCGGCCAGATGATGTGCAGCTCGAGTTCTGTACAGAGTTTGAACGTGCAATAAGAAAATTCTTAAATCGTTTTGTCTTTTTCGTCGCCGTGGTTGTCATCGTTTGTTCTAGTATCCGAGGTATAGTTGCGGCATGTGCATATTTTCATATAGTGGCCCTTATTTTGGTTGTCACTTCGCCATAGTGAGAAATGTCCCCCTTAAATATCAAATGAGAAAAATCTCGCTTACAAACATCAAGTGAGAACATTTGTCACTGAATTCGCCGGTTCTCGATAACAGTGGCAACTGTAATTCGCCTTATCTCACTGAAATGTTACTTTTTTAGAGAACCATACCATAATAGCATTTGTGTCTCACTTCGCCATTTGTCACCATAAGTGACAACCAGAATAAGGGCCAGTACTACTTATAATTCCCCCATTCCGCTGATGACAAGACAAACTAGTTTTACAAAGAGTCATTACTAAGCTTAGTTTATCACGTAAAAAATACAAACTTTTTGTTTGCTAAATGATAAGCATCTAACTTTATAATTTCACGTTGAGACTATCAGAGGATGTCTTAATTCTGTTAACAGGATCAAAGATCATAACACCATAGTTAGTGTCAACATTAAATTTGAAACCCGATCGCAAAGCTAATTTTTATCTAGTCCTTTCTCCAGTTTTAACTGGAATTAATTTCAAATTTCACGAATTACAGTTATTAATGAACGCTGGCTTCAATCTAATTCCAGGTAACTAATCCAATGCTTATAGAGCTAATTCGTCGAAAAGTTAAATTAAATCAACCCTACATCGGTCTATTCCTTAAGAAAGATCACGAAAATGAAACAGAAGTAGTAAATACCTTGAATGATGTTTATAGTGTAGGAACTTTCGCCCAAATTCAAGAAATGCAAGACTTAGGAGATAGACTTCGACTAGTTGTAACTGCACATAGAAGAATTAAAATACTTTCTCAACTTTATGAAGATGTTTCTGAATACGTTGATAAAGGTAAAAATATATTTTTTGCTTTTCTATTTAACCTCGGGGCTCAATTTTTTAATCAATTTTATTCTATTTTACGGGAATTTATTAACACATTTCTTATATTACAATGCTAACTTTAGTTATAGCTATAGCAAATGAGCCTTGAGTCATTTTAGTTAATTCTTATACTAATTAAATATAGAGGCAGATCGTAAAAGAAAAAAACAGAGAAACTCTCGTCCACTAAGGCAAGAGCCGAAAGAAAAAATTGTTGCAGATCAGGTGAAGAGTGATCAGCCACAGCAAAAAATAGAAACAGCAAAAGTTTCACCATTGCCTAATCAGCCGGTTCTTATGGTTAAAGTGGAAAATGTAAAGCAAGAAGCATTTCAACAATCTGATGAGATAAAGGCTCTTACACAAGAAGTAATCAAGACAATACGTGATATTATTTCAATGAATCCTTTGTATAGGTAAAGCTTCTGTGTCCTTTTTTTCACAGCTCCGATTTATACATATTATTGTATAAACAAAAAATTTAATTTAATTTAACATGTATCGATTTTTAGAGAGAGTTTGCAGCAAATGCTTCATCAAAATCAACGTGTCGTGGATAATCCAGTTTATTTGTGCGATTTGGGTGCTTCACTTTCTGCTGCTGAACCAGACGAATTGCAGAATATTATGGAAGAACCAAATGTTAATATAAATATTTTTTTTTCGAAAAATTCAATTGATAAATAAATATTATATTTTTGTAGATAACAAAGAGACTTTATTTAGCATTATCGCTTTTAAAAAAGGAACTAGAATTGTCCAAATTGCAGCTAAAAATTGGACGTGAAGTTGAAGAAAAAGTTAAGCAACAGCACAGAAAATACATTTTGCAAGAACAATTAAAAATTATAAAAAAAGAATTAGGTATTGAAAAGGAGGATAAGGATGCTATTGGTGAAAAATATAGAGAGAAAATACAAGGAAAAAATGTACCTCCAGCTGTAATGACTGTAATTGAAGATGAGTTAAACAAATTGAATTTTCTTGAAAGCCACAGTTCGGAATTTAAGTAAGTATTTTTGGTTTTATTAATTTTTTATTATAACAATAAAAATATTGTACCTGTACTGTAAGTAGTACTATTACGATGTAACTAACACAACCTACTTCTGTTTTCTTCATTGTCTTGGAGACAACACTAATCAACAAAAATTTTATGGAATATCTGGAATCCAACCAAATTCTACATGACAGACAGTACGGTTTTTTGATCAAAAAGATCTGATGGCGACCTCATTGTGTATTTAACTTAGCACGTCCACCAACGCACCTATCTAGTGCGGCACCCTGCTTTGTTGACTAAACCCCAAGTTATCGACTCTGCATTCAAGAACTGGGGGGTTATTCTGGAATGCGATTCGAAAGCCATGAAATTCGGAAATAAGAAAATGGCATCCCCCAATGCGAATTCGAATTAAATTTGTCCGTCTGTCATCGGATTTCAGTCCGTGAGTAAAGCCATTGACGGGTCCGCTGAATTTATTTATTCTGAAAACGCTTTAAATATTCGAAGAGCATTAAAATATCAAATTAAGTTGATAAATGAAGTTGGTTGGCTGAAAATAATTTATTTTCGAATATTTATCAGGCAGTAATTTCAATACCGATGGCATTCAGCGATACAAAATCTAAATCGCATCGCAACTGGCTTCCGTTTGTTTCTTACTTTCGAATCGCATTCCAGGATAGCCCCCTGGATTGAGAGTTTTCTTTCTTTTTCGGGTATTATTGGACGGCGCACAGTGGGCTCGAGCTCGGCAAAACGCGCGCATACGCATTTACGGACGCAGAAATCATATTAAAATTGCTATACAAACACTTCTTTATGTTTTTGAGGTCGCTGATTTGGAATTTTAGGTCGAAAACGTATTTTAACCAATTATAGGTGGCGCCACCGTCGATTTTTTATATTAATTTAAATATATTGTGCTGTTTGATGTGGTTATATAGGTTTTTGAGGTCGCTGATTCCAAATATGAGGTCAAAAACATGTTTTGGACAATTATAGGTGGCGCCACCGTCAATCTTTATATTAATTCAAGTAGAATGTGCTATTTTATGTGATTATATGGGTTTTTGAGGTCGCTGATTTTAAATTTGAGGTCAATAACAAATTTTGAACAATTATAGGTGTCGCCACTGTCGAGTTCTGTTGAATTTTATTACTCGAAGCAATTTGGTATGTTTCTACAGGTTTTTCGAACTATATTCATTCTAAATTTTAAAGAAAAACAACAATATAGTAAAAATATTTTTTTTAATCTATATCCAGCAATATTTAATAAATAATTAACTGTTCGATCTATAAATTAACAAGTAAGAAGACAAAATATTAACGTTCAAAGTGTACTTTTTGAATCATTTGAGAGTTTCAACAGTAATTCTAAAATTTCAGTTAAAATAGTGAAATTTGTACTTTCATTAGTACCTACAAGACTTGCTTTATATTTCCTCCTCACTATGTATCACTACAAAACATCAATTAACAACAATATAAAATAAGAAAACCATAATGTAACCTGTTTTCTCCATTTTTTGGATGTACAACTTCAAATTTTAACTATTAGACACTTCTTCGACAACTCGGTGCGAAAAAAGTTGATGCTAACTTCCTCTGAATGCATAAACAAACTTAAACTTTGAGAGCCACAATACTGGCATTTAAAAAACAAGGGATGAGACTGTGAACACTACTTACCGACAGATGGTAACTTAGTAGATGAAAAATCATATATGGTGCAAGAAAAAAGCATTTCAATACGTATATATTTTCCTTTTAACACGTTGGAATATTTTATTTTACCAGAAACAAAAAGTATGAATATTTGATTTTCGGTATTTTATAAAAATGAAAATGTTTGGACCTCCACCAAGGCCAATCTTGCAGGTCTTTGCAGCTGGAAATTTGATGACATGTTTTTGAATGTTAGAACTTTTTTTTCGTACAAATCTCATCGCTGCACTCCACTGCACAAAAAAGTTCTGATCTTTTTAATTGTAAAAAACATTTTTCTTTACAATAATCAGTTTAATGCAGCCAATTATATCCATGCAAATATTGGCTCATGAAACTTTATGGAATTATAAAGCAAAGATAGACCCTTATTTTCCTCAAAAAATCATTACCGCACATCACTGCATACAAAAGATACAGTATTTTTTCGAATTTTCAAAAATAAGAAAAAACGAAAAAAATTAAAAACTGTAGAATTGACGTTAATTATACACATCACACGATAGTCAAATGACCTTGATGTGACAATTTCTGATCTTCATAATAACTGATCTTAAAGAATTCGACATTAGAACCCGAAAAAATCGAAAGTAAGTTTTTTACTGTATGCGCGCCTTTTGCCGAGATCGAGCCCACTGTGCGGCGTCTAACACACCATATCTGCCGATGTTCTCCAGGGGTCAATTATATCATCCACTCTTTTCCTAATTTTCATAAATGATTTTCCCTCCCAATTCACAACTTCGCTGATGATGGTACTCTGCGTTATTCTTACGCCTTCGGCAATATAAGACAAGACCTTGACGGTTCGCCATTTCGAAAACATACGCCCTTAGGATTGGCTTGGGGAGGAGTGCAAAAGGTCAAAAATTTCTGCCACTAGTACTTAACAGTTATTTAGCCCTAACAGAACCTACATACGGACAGCGGTAAATTTTTTTTCAATTTTAACCATTTTTATACCATTTTTTTACGTTTTTGGTCCAATTTTCGACATTTTGACGTTGAATTACTCAAAAATGACCCCACCGAAATTTCTGCCACTATTTTTCCGTCGATGTACACATCGAACAGAAAATATTCTATTTTGTTAAATACGGTTAGGGTCCACTTTTTTTGGGTGTTTTATTAATTCACACACGGAAAAATACCTCATGAATTTAAAATAAATTATACCGTCAAAACCAAGTGGCTAGGGCGACATTTTTTTCGATTCTTTCCACACACCCCCCCCCCCCCCCTTCACGAGATGGATCCACTTCCCGCCTTTATATCATATGATAAAAATGCTCGAAATTAGATGAAAAGCTTATATACCTATATGAGGCGGCAGAAGGTTAGGACGAGATGGTTTTTTCAAAGCTTCAGCTCCCTAAGTATAGCGATTTATCCACTGAAATCCCTCCTTCTACCTGCAACACAAAATTAGTCCAGTCGGCTCACACTCTGCAGCCCCTCTTTTCGCACACACTTCGGTCTAGAAGTTCCCTTACAACAACTCGGCTGTGGAACAATCTCCCGCAGTTAGTATTTTCGAACTCATACAACTCATACTTAAGAGTTCAAACGTAGTGTTCATCGCCGTCTGCTCCAGTACCGCCTAATATATCCTTCAAACTAACCTTTTACTACTAGACATTGTACCATGACCTGAACGACATGACAGACAGGTAGTACAAAGGGTGATTCCTAAGCTTAGTTTTTCCACATAAAAAAATTCGTTATGCAAAATTTAAATCTGCTATTTACTTTTTTCAGTGTAACAAGAAATTATTTGGATTGGCTAACTTCAATACCATGGGGAATTACTAGTGAGGAATTTTTAAATATAGAAAAAGCTACTGGAATTTTAAATGAAGAGCATTACGGCATGGAGGATGTTAAAACGCGCATATTAGAATTTATAGCAGTAAGCCAACTTAAAGGAAGTACACAAGGAAAAATATTATGTTTCCATGGACCGCCCGGTGTTGGCAAAACAAGCATAGGTAAATACCTCCAGATAGTTGTGCATTTCTGAAATATAATGAATTTCTGATTTCTTGATTACTTCAATTATTAAATCAGGAAAACAAAAAACTTAACTACAAGTCTACAAAGTCTAGATCAGTTTTTTATGAATATTTTTCTTCAAAATTAGTTATTTTTACCACGAGCAATTTTTCTCCTATCATTTTCAGCGAAATCGATAGCCAAAGCTTTAAATAGGGAATACTTCAGATTTAGTGTTGGTGGTATGACAGACGTAGCAGAAATTAAGGGTCACAGAAGAACATATGTAGGAGCAATGCCTGGAAAAGTAATTCAATGTCTTAAAAAAACTAAAACAGAAAATCCTTTAATATTGATCGATGAAGTTGATAAAATTGGAAAGTATGTCAACAATTTCCCAATTTTTTTTTTACGAAAATACATATTTTTTTATTTTATAGAGGCTATCAAGGAGATCCAAGTTCTGCCTTACTTGAATTACTTGATCCTGAACAAAATGCATTCTTTCTTGATCACTATCTAGATGTACCTGTCGATTTGTCACGTGTTCTATTTATATGTACAGCAAATGTTATTGATCGCATTCCTGAACCCCTGCGAGATAGAATGGAAATGATAGAAATGTCAGGTAATTATTTGTACATATTTTAATATGATTATAGTATTTATTTATTCGTATTTTTACAGGTTATGTAGCACAAGAAAAATTACATATTTCCAAGCAATACCTTTTACCACAGGCTATGAAAGAATGTGGTGTAGATGATAAAAGGATTGTTTTTGAAGATACTGCTATTACTGAGCTAATTAAACGTTATTGTAGAGAATCTGGGGTCAGAAATTTGCAAAAGCATGTTGAAAAGGTACAATTAGTTAAAAATATTAAAACTTTTTAGAAGTAATCCATAAACTGTAAAAATAACTTTATTCACACTAAAAATACATAACTTAATATTTACTGAAACAAGTAGAAAAATGTTAAAATTCCAAAACCGTGTGGTAAGACAAAAAAATTTGTTGAACGTTATATGTTTGAAATTATACATTGTTGTGAATCATAAACCGCCAATTCTTATCTAGAATTTTTTATGCGAAAGGCAGTTGATGTTTCGATCAAGTCATACCGTGTATCGCCAGGAGTATTTTTGTTACATGTGGTAAAACCAGTTTTCCACCTTCCTCTCGGTCTACACGGCAGGAAGTTCACCATGTGTAACTTTCTTGTCTTTACAAGGAGATATGAAAGTGTATGTAAATTTCAGAGCCAAGAAAGAAGTTTAGAAGTAAGGAAGCACATTGTGCATGTGTGTTAGTTTTCACGCCGAACATTTTTGTTGAAAAAGTAACAACACTCTCCCCTTGCCGTTTTGCCCCTCTCTTCTAAAAACTCGGTTTTACCACAGGTAACGAATCATCGTGGAGATCTGGCCAAGTTGCAAGTAGGGAGAAGAAATAAAAGTGTTGTCACTGGTGTTCGTCCCATCCAATACTGAAAAACGAGTTTCTTGTGCTGAAATTATTCTGAAGAGAGATGACAATTATAAATAAACTCAAACTGGAATGGAATAGGCTCTATCAGGAGGCCTCAATTACCAAAGGAAGATTTTTTGCCTCAATTTTCCCATTGCCACCGCCTTCCCCTTGGTTCTTAAATACCAGTTTAACCCCCAAGCTCTTTAGGATGATCAACAGAATTCTGACTGGGTGTGCTAGCTCATATGCTAGTAAACTTATAAACAACAACGACAACGAGATGACAATTGTAAAAGGAATAAAAACTAACCGGGGGGGGGGGGGGGGGGGGGAAGTACAGACATGAATGAGCATATTTCTGAATAGCACACTTTACTGTTATCCTACAAAGCTCACAATTAATGTACAGAAGTATGAGTTTGCATTGTAATAATCCTTCAACTACCTTATGTTAATAGTAACAACCGAAAACAACATGGAGCCAATATAGGGTAACGGGAGTTAAAAGCCAATAGAACATACATATTTTAGTCTCGGGGCCCTTCAACTGCAAGCATACTGTCATTCAAACTGCTGCTTTATAAAACTACGGTCTTGTCAGTATGTATCTGTATATGGATTGTAACTTGGGTAATTAGCAAAAAGCACTCGGATCTCTTCGCCGTGCTGACGAAGAAATTCATTCCAACAAGCACTAATCATATAACACATAAATAAAAACTTCCAGTACCAATGTAGTCCATGTATGCAATCTTTTTTTGAAATATCTTTCTAGACCATCTTCTTTTGTCATTAGGTCATCAAATAAAGGTGTCTATAAAAATTCATATTTTATGGACCTCAGCCATAAATAAAATTAAACGAAGTAAAATAATTACAATATTCCTCAACTAGAACAGGTAACAAAGTACTAGAGTTGAACCGGACTTACACGAGGCAGTACATTTGTCCCTTACACAATGGTAAATTGTACTGAGGCCTCAATTTTTTTATATGTCCCGGTTCAAAAATAATGTCTTACTACTCTGTGTGAGCGTGTATCGAGATAAATTAATTCATGATTTTCGATTTTAACATACATGGAGAAATGAGGCGAGGTGAGATTATAAATACGTGTGGAGAGACTTTTCTTACTTCTTTTGCGGTAACAAAATTTCCAACTAGAAATGAGGTGAGGCGAGATTATCTCTATAAGAGTATGTGACTGACAGAAAACGCACAGCCCAAACCGCTGGACCTAAAGGGCTAAAATTTTCACAGTCCATCCCTATAATGACATGAACATCCACGGTAGCACCACACCACAACGTCATTGACTTCATTTAGCATTTGTTTTTGTTTGCTTGATAATTTCTTGCACCCACCTACTGTGCACACATGATCTTTTTTTATTGAAGGCGTTGCAACGCATGCGGGTTGTTTGCTAGTCTCTATATATAAAACAATAAGTGACTGACAGACAACGCACAGCCCAAACCGCTGGACCTAAAGGGCTAAATTTTCGCAGTGCATCCCTATAATGACATGAACATCCACAAAGAAGTGATTATTTGAATTTCATCCCCTAAGAGGGTGAAATGGGGTTGACCTAAACCGCTGGACAAGCCACTAACTATCCGGTAGAATTTTTAAATTCACTTAAACCACAGGGTCTTCCATATCATAAGCTTACTCTGCGGAAGGGCACACCTGCAATGGTCCTTCGGAATTTAAAACCACCGAAATTGTGTACTAGACCAACGGTGGGCAACCAACGGCCCGCGAAAAGTTTCTATCCGGCCCGCGAGATCTTTAGAAGAAATCATAAATAAATATTTTGCGATGTAATTCATCTAGTTAAAATTGAATATTAAACGTACAGCAACATGTATATGTTGTTCATAGTTCGGTCCTGGCCTATCGCAACTTTTCTCTCCACCCCGGTCTCGATTCTGAGCCGATGTTATCCAGTTTGGAATCCCTTAGCTCTGGGCGTCCTCTTCTACGCTATCCTTTCAGCGGAGGTGGGTATCCCTCGTTGTCGCAAACCGTAGATCTTACCGCACAGGATTTTCCGAGCAGGTTCATCTTCCGAGCTTTATCTTCTTCACTAAATCTTTGTTGCGATAACGCTCGTAGATCTCGTCATTGTAGAGTCTCGGGAATCGCCCTTCCTCCCATGGGCGGCCAACAATTCTTCGAAGGATTTCTCTCTCGAACACGGCTGACACCGGCTCCACACGTTGGTCCCAACGCGGGTACCAGCGAACGTTGGCGCAGATTTCTACACGCGACGGCCAATCCCCAATGCTCACGCCAATGCAAATTTCACTATCCACGTTGGACAAGTAGAATTGGGTCTAACCTTGAGGCCAACGTGTGGAGCCGTCCTAAGAGGTTAGAGTGCTTTCTGCTAATGACCCACGTCTCCAATGCATATGTGAGTACCGGTAAGACCATCGTCTTATATAGTAGCAGTTTAGACGTTATGGTCAAGTGCTTAGATTTGAAGAACCTTGACAGACTATAGTTGGCTTTGTTGGCTTTTAGCAGTCTTACGCGTATTTCTGGTTCTGGTTCCTATCAATTGTGGAGGCATAGTTTTCTTACTTACTCTGAGGCAGTTTAATGCATTTTAGAATCAAACTAGTAAAAAAAGCTCTTCATTGGGCACGTTTAGGCCCGAGTTATTTTAACTCTGTTAAATTAGGTATGTTAACTTAGCACCGTTTCTAGCATGCCATTTCACAGTTCTCATTTTATAGCTAATAATAAGCAAAAATAATAACATTTCTCATTTTACAAATAATAAAAAGCTTAAAAATGAATAATAATAATAATATCTTCATGCTGTATTGAAATATTTCTAAATTATTTGCTTACAACAAAAATTTACAAGCAAACGTCAATTCATTTTGGCTATGCTATCGTTTAGCTAAGCCAAAAGCAGAAATAAGTTAGCTAACAGCGCTAAAAAAATTGCTGTTTATGCCGTTGTTAACTTGCCTAGCTCAGTTAAATTAACTTCGGCCTAAACGCGCCCATTGGTGGTTATTTTCTTTTTTGCTTTAATTTGCTTGTTTTTGTCATTTTAGCATTACAATAGCACCTCGCCTCATTTGAAGTATGACCTTGTACTGGCTCAAAAGGCAAAAGAGGCATTTCTTACAAACTCATTTTATAATCGTGTCCTATCAAACAGTACAAAGTACAAATCATCTATCCACGAAAATTTAATTTTCTTCAATCATAGACGGACTTCGTTTTTTCTTCGAATGCTCACACAAAGGAAAAAATACTTAATTTATGCCCAGCATATGGGACATGAAATGCCATATATTCTCATTTTGCATTGTCTGTAATATCTTGGTTCCTTAAAATCGAGACTAGTGTCTACTATGCGTCTATGAATGTCGTCCTTTATCATATTCACTGCATTTGTTCAAAATTGCTATCTTTTATAAAGCGAGTCATAAGCATTTCTATAGTATACAAAAAGAAGATGTATGTTTACTTTTTAATGCTTTCTTCCCAGCCGTTTTCTAGTATTTGTCTCATTATAAAAATCTGGCCTGTTCTTTCCATATCCTGTTTGGTAATCTCTTACATCCATTTATGATTTTAGTATACTTAACAAGTAACTACTTAACTTAAGTATAAGGCACTCTCGTACATTTTTTTCGTATTTCATTCTATCATTCATTTAGATTAAAAAAAATGTTTATTATTTCCAGATCGTACGAAAGGTAGCATTTAGAGTAGTCAAAAAAGAAGCCGACAATGTAATTGTAACAAAAGATAATTTATCAACATTTTTGGGTAAAGCTGTATTTTCGCGCGAAAGATTATACGAAAAAACACCAGTTGGTGTGGCAATGGGACTGGCATGGACTTCATTGGGCGGATCTGTTTTGTATATTGAAACTGCTAAAAGAAATCTGTTAGAAAAAACTGATAAATCTTCAGCACAAGGTACTTTCTATGTAACCGGACATCTAGGAGATGTTATGAAAGAATCAGCACACATTGCCTTGACTGTTGCCCGAAATTACTTAAAGGATACAGAAAAAGAGAATACATTTCTAGAACAAAAGTAAATATATTTATATAAAATTAATCTATTTTATAATTCAATCATATTTATCTAGTCACATTCATTTGCACGTGCCAGAGGGTGCAACACCAAAAGATGGCCCAAGTGCTGGTATAACAATAATAACAGCTTTACTATCCCTTGCTCAAAACAAGCCTATTCGTGAAAATTTAGCAATGACTGGTGAAGTATCACTAATTGGAAAAGTGTTGCCTGTTGGTGGTATTAAAGAAAAGACAATAGCTGTAAGTTGAATTGTTTTGTGGTGTCTTTATATGCATTTATATTATTATTTGTTTTGTTTTTTTAGGCCAAACGAAGTGGCGTGAATCGCATAATTTTGCCCGAAGAAAATAAAAAGGATTACGATGAGTTACCAGATTATATTAAAGAGGGAATAACAGTTCACTTCGTAGCACAATATAGTGATGTGTATAAAATTGCTTTTGAACAATAATAAAATAGGCGTTGCATTTTTACCCAAGATTTGTGAAAATAGTTAAGTAAATATAAAATATAGATTTGATAATTACATATGTTGCTTTATTAAAAATAAAAATGTGCGTTCCATTTTCATTGGGGTACGTTCGCCGGCGTAGTTGGCGCACATCGTGGTAGCCCTTACTGTGGTGTAGCAGCATCTATGCCGATGTGCGCCCAACTACGCCAGCGTACGTACTCCAATGAAAATGAAACGCACCTAAAGTTTTTTTTTCCGATGAAGACTGCCACACTCATGCGCTATCAATGTGCACTTCTTTTAACTCGAACCTATTCTTTTCGAATTCTCTGAATTTGACTAAATCGCACAGGATTTTCCTTGCTAGGGATTTTTTAAGATACAAGGATGGTTAGTATAAAAGAACGGGGTCCTGAATAGGTTTACTAAATGACTTGTATTTTCTATTAAAAATAATGTTAATGGATTGTAAAAATTCTGGATCTTCCAACTCGACGGGTTTTTTGCGGATTCCAGTCAAAGGCCTGTTTCGCTAGATTCTCGTTTTCGCGTCGCGTTGCCAATCCAATTCCATTTCCTTCTCCTGGTTTCGTCGTCTATCCTTTCTTTTTTTTTATGTGGCATGGTCAAGCTCAGAATTCACCCTTTGTACCACTAGTGCGTCATGTCATTCAAGTCATTGTGCAACGTCTAGTAGTAAGCTTGATCTGAAGATAGAAAAAGAATATGATAGATTAAGGGGGTCTGGCGGTTAGCCTCGCGTTTGAGCTAATTTTTTAGCAACCGGCTGAGCCACAACCATCAGGGTTAGCGGGAGACAGCCTTATATCGGAGACAGACTAGCACCCTTAATCAAGACTAGGTGAACAAGGAGGTAATTCTATCTTGCCAGCGGATTGAGTATAAGACGTAGGTATCTGCTGATGAAAACTTGAAGGCGCCTTGTGATGAATTCTTTCCATGTTTCGCAACCATACAAAAGAACTGCCTTAACCTTAAGTTCAACAGCCGCAATTTGGTGTTAGTTGAGATCTCCGTCGATCTGCCTTATTTATTCTGGAACTGACGTCTTCTTCTGCCGCGTGATTTCCGGTACTAATGCTACCGAGGTAAGATTATCTGCCACTTCCACGTCACGGGTTTTCAGCGCTGTGAGTTCGTTCAATGCTGTTTGCATTTATTTGCATTTCTTTAGTTTTAGTCGGATTTATCCTTAAGCCTGATGAACTACTTTCTGTTGCTTAATTGTTTAATAACTTTTTGAGGTTCTGGATGTGGACCAACAAGCAGATATTATCTGCGATTACAATAGGGACAAATTGCAGCCACGATACTCCATGGACCCGATACTTCATTCAATAAAAGAAAAAATATCCCAGTTATACGATAGCACATAAAGTAATAGGTACAAGTTATAAGATGATCCGAATTTAATATAAGCATATATAAGAAGTGACTAGAAATTTATCTTTTATCATTAAATTGATATTATTTCTTTAATTTAATGTGAGTTTATTCAAAAAAAGCTGATCCATAATATAATATCATAAAAAACAAAATATTTTATGTGATATGTTAATTTTTAAAGACACATTTGTAGACTTTAGTAAAAAAAATAAACATTGCCAAGGCACTAAGTTTGGTGTTTTTGTTTCCCAATTTGTTATACTTTCGCCAAATAAACATATTACTTTTTTTTTGAACATTCAAAAAACCTGTGTAATGGAATAGTGTCCACCACATTTATTACATGATATCTGTTCATTGTTATTATTACGCTGCATAAGATTTGTAATCCAATTTTTTAGAAATCGAATTATTGCTTCTTTGTTTTCATTTAACCAAAATTTTGAAATATTTCGCTCCACTCCAGCAATTCTCTTAGCTATATTAAAAGTTTCCCATAAGATCTCTTCAAATGGTATATAAATGCCAAGACTTGATCGGATTTCCCTAAAAAATCCATTTGCAAAATTTGTTGCAATGGATATTAGTTCTGTCACTGCTTCTTCAATTAAACGTTCTGACATTCTTATAAGACATTTACGTAAATCAGATTCATTTAAAATATTACAAGCATCAATAAGGAACTTTACAGTGCGTTCAATAAATTTTGTAGCTTTTGCTGCATTAAAAATAAATGACACATTTTGCGGAGTAATTAATGAATGATTTCCATTCATATTTCCCGGCACATCTGGTATAGTCCCAATTGTTCGTATAACTTCAATATTTCCTTCTCTTCGACCTTGTATATTGATTGTGTCTTCAACCATTTTACCAAACATTTTTCTATAAATTTATATAAAATGTATATTAGACAAATATTTATTACCCAACAGTTCCATTATTTAAGTACCTTTGTATATTACTGAAAGTTTTGCGAAAATCACTAAGCATTCCATCACTTTTTGTCGATTGAACAATAGAAGACACATATTGAAAATTATACAATGAGTGCGTAAAGAGCACAAGGGAAGCACTGAGTTGTAATATATCAAGTTTAGATATCTTTTCGTCTCTGCTTTTCTGTAAATATACGTGTATAACACAAAAAATTTACCATTTCCATTCATGCAATTACCAAAATGACATCATATAGCCCATTGGTTATTCCAACACCATTGACAGTCAAAGATGCGATATTCATTCCATTAACTGCAAAATGTGTTACCTGAAAATAATTATATCTACATATATCTAAGTGTATACCTTGTTGGCAGTACTAAAAATAAAATTTATATTATATGACATCCAGTATTTTTAGCCAAAACTTACTATTTTTAGATTTTCATTAAAAAATCGCTCGCAAATTCAAACGTCACCTTCTTTAAATACTACCTGTCCATAATGCGCAAAATCATTGGGTGAAAATAAATGAAGGAAGAATTAAATTCTTTTCGCTTTTTCCAAGTCACCGACTGGGATTTGTGTTCCCTTAGTAACAACGTCAATTTTGTCGCTCTCTGTGTAATCAATATTCATTCCTCATTCTACCTACTTTATAAAGCCTGACATGAATAGAAAGTTTAAATCGGGAATGCATGAATGCAAATAAATCGAAAGAAACCGCTTACAGACGTTGTTCGAATGAGTCACGAATTGCATTAGGCTGAGAAACTTCTTTAAACCGATCTTCAAGTAAGTTAAACCAACAATTGATGGCAGGTTTGGTGTGAGCCAGCAAGAGGTGCGACGTAATAGCACGTCCTTAGATTTTAACTATCTCTGGGTTAAAACCATCACCAGAAACCACATCATATTCTCTTGCTCCCTATACAGAAACCCTAACATAAGGAATGAAGCCTCAACTCGATGTTATTTCCGAACAGGGGTGGCAGCACGTAAGTTGTTTTGTGAAATCATTGTTGCAGGTGATCTCAATGTTTACAATGTAATTACTCAAATGGCAGCGGCGTTTCTGGCGAAGACGTTGAGCTCTTTACACACATCAATAATCTACATCAAATTGTGGATCATCATACGAGAGTCCCTGATGTTGGTCGAAGAACCCACCTCATTCACATATTTGTTACTTCTCATCCAACGCCATACTTCGTCAAATTTGATTCACCTCTCGAAAATTCGGACCACTGCCTAGTCAACGATAAATTCTCATACCAAGTTCCCACTCCACTCAAACCAGCTAAGAGAACTATGTGTCATTCAAGGGCGGCGGAGCATAATCATTGTGGGAGCACGTGAACAGATAACAATTAAAATGTAAAATATTAATCGGTCAATTTATTTACCAGTGGCCTCTTGAGTTATATGGTTTTAATTTCTTTAGTTAGCGGTTATGCCCGACTAGAATTTGGAGGGGGGGGGGGGGAAGGTTGTAGGCCCAGTTCCTCATTTGGACCCCGTGTGGCTTGCCCTATTATAAGGCCCACGCAGGGCATCTAACGCCTTGCCTAATTCGCGCCTCGTCATAAGGAATGCCCACCTATTTAGCCCCCTTGAGGAAAAATCATTGCTACCCGCCGATCCCTGAAAAAAAGAGGTCGAAAAATTTGAGAATTTCGGCGTGGATATGTAAGTAGTAATTGCGCTGGGGCCGTATTTGGTTTCTCGAGTCGATATCGACTTCTGTCGATAATTAAAAATTGGCATTTGGCGAGACGATATCGACAACCTTCTCGTCTCGATAAAGACGTTTGACGTTTATTAAAAGGCTCAATTTATGCATACAATAAACTTTTAACAGTTTCTTTTTTAATTAAATATACGTGGTTTGGTGCACTTGGAGTAATATGACACAATTTGATGGTTTTCTATGGCAGCGCTTATCTGTAGATTTGGTCGTGATTTCAAATATGAAACTTGGAGAAAATCGAGAAGCTTTTTTTGTCGAGTCGATCCATCGACTCGAGAAACCAAATACGGCCCCTCGTTTCGAAAGCTTTATATTTTTAAACGCGTGTGTCGTTTTACCAATGCGGTCCCCCAACTGAGTACTGGTCGCGTTCATTGCTGCTTGACCTCTGTAATTGAACCGAAACCAGTCGATTCAGTATGCTAAATAACACCCTTCACTGTCCCAAACACAATTCCCTGAAATATGAAGCAATGCAACAACAAAACTAAAGCTTTTTAATAAGCTTTCCGAATACGTAAGACAGATTGTTGGTATTCCCCATTTCATTTGTAATGAGGGTACATGTAATATTTTGGGTGTGGATTTCCCCACCCAAAGTGAAAGTGCGTGTGCACTTTTCCTTCCACCCCCACGCGCTCCGCCGCCCCTGGTGTCATTATTTGTAGGCCAATTGGCTGGGTTTATTCCTTTTTACCAATCCGCTAACTGGGGCCTGTGTTTCCGAAACAAAAATGACAACTCTGCCGCTATCCATGTCACCAGGATCATACGCCACGAATGTATTTGTTCATTTCCCATTCTACAAAATTTGTGAAGCCTAGGCCGAACAGATGATTTAATTGGCAGTGCATGATGGCAATCAAAACTAAAGAAGCCGCGCTCATAACGTACAAGTTTTCCGAGTGATTCGCTCCGTAGAGAGTACATAAAACTAAGAACTTCCTGCAAATCCACCATCATGAAATTTAAAACCTCATTCGGCAACAAGTAAACTCCTTATTGGAACAATCTTCTGGTCCTTGGTAAATTGCCTCAAGAAGAATTCACATCAACAACTCCTTGCTTTATCACATAGGAGATGTTATAACAGTAAACAAATCCAAGGCCGATTTATTCGCATCTCTGTTCGCCTCGAATTCTACTTTGCCTGCCACTGCCCTAACACCCCCTTCTCCTCCTCCACTGGACCCGACAATATACCCCCACCGTGTTAAAGAAATGCTCCTCACTTTTGGCTAAACCTCTGCCCTATCGTACTTCTCCGTAGTTTATCCCAACTCTTGGAAAGGTACACATATTCAGCTCATACCGTGACTAGAACAACCTGTCCAACTTCCGCCCAAACCAATTATATTTCCATTCTCTCCAAAAATATGGAGACGATAATCAATAAAAAGCTTATCGGATATCTAGAATCCAGTCTAATTATTATAAACGACAAACAGCACGGCTTCAGACAAAACACAAAGAAATCAGTTTGCCTGCTTTCCTATTGCCAGCGTCTAGCGGCGCCGATCGGCACAAAGAATCTTTCCATGCGATTAAATTAGTATGTGCAATGTGCATAGTAAACGCAGGAACGCGCTTATGGGCGCCAGTCTGTTATTCGTACTGCCAGTCTGTCATTCGGATCACGGTTAAATGTCTAGTAGTAAGCTTAGGCCTCGATTGCGAGAGTTGATTTTGAATAGACTTAAAGTCGAAATAGAAATTTGGTATTGTGAATGTCTCTTGACATCGACATTTATCTATTCTGTAGATTTTTAAAGTCGATGAAATTTTGCAGAGCGACTTGTGCTCGTTGAGTTGTTGAAGATGGAAAATTTGGAGAAAAAAGTAAGTAAATAAAAAATATTATATTTAAAAATGTCAATATGAAATAAACGCAACTGACAGCTTGAAATTGACATTAAAGCATTTTTTCATCTGGCGCCTTTAATATATAAGATTCTATTGACTTCACAATGCCGTGACTTTTTTAAATAGACTTTCAAAAGTCTATTCTATTACAGATATGATACTCTCGTAATCAAGGCCTTAGTTTGAAGGATAAAAGAGAATGCGACAGCTTAGAGGGGGTCTGGGGAGTGCTCGAGTAGATGGCGTATAATCTTACACTTGAACTGATTTGATACGAGTTTGGAAATATCGACTGTGCAAGAATATTTCACATTCGAGTTGTTCGATTTATAATTCCTACGATGAAAACTGTTGGTCAATCCAACCTGGTCTCGGCTCCAGGGCTCAATTCTTTCACCCGCCTTTTTCTAATCTTAAAAACGACCTGCTCTCAATCTCCTACAACTCACTTCACTATAGTATTGGTGTTATTTAACGTTATTCCTTTGCCTTCGATAATTTAGACAAACACGTGCCAGACCTTGTCTTCATATGTGTCCAATTCAAGCAACAGGGACCAAACGTATTCTTGATTGGGGCTACAAGAATCTTGTCGAATCTAACATCCTCGAAAGGACGTACTCTTATTTCTAATAAAACTTCCACCAGTTTTCCTTCGATCTCAGTGGACAGACTAAACTAACGGCTGATCCATCTCTTAACATCCTATGTGTAATTTCTCCTTTATTTAGCATTCTCGGGTGTAATATACAAATCTTATATTCGATCTGGGTTGGGGTCCAAGGAATCAAGGTAGAAAATGCGCTATCAATGGTGAAGACGCCTTTTGCTTCTTCATAGGCTTATCGAGCCACCGTAGGATCGCATGTCTGTTCCATTGAAACAATAACCCTTCTGCCTCCACAAGAGTAGCCCTTGGGCTCAATCTCACACCTTGCAACATTTTTTTCGCAATGATTGGAACATAATTAAATTTAGACTGGAACCCTAAGCAAAGGCAGCAATTAGTGAACACCTAGCTGAATTTAGAAGTGTAGGAATTATATATGCCTTAATATGACGGCGAGTTGTTTATAAAAAACTTCTGTCCGTTTTTTTGATATACAATTTATTTGCCCTACTCTAAGACTATCTACCGACCGGATACATAATTTCCCGAAACTTGACTCGATCACTAAAACAATTTGCGATGGGCGACTGCGATGTCGACGAAAGTCGAGATCGGACTGATCATTGGATACTCCTCAAGACCCATGGAGTAAATTCACATGCAGTAAAACGCAAGGTTGTGATCGGCAAGATTACTCCGCCGCTTTCATGGTATCTCTAGATAGAGCCTGATACAAATCAGTTGAGGTTTTCTTCGCGCATGTGGGGAAATGAAAATTACACCTAAATAAATATTGCGCACATCGGGATAAGACATGCGCTTATGTATTTTCACATTATCCCTTCGAAATCTGTTGTTATTCTCACTGCGCATGGGAAATGCGATTTTTGAGAAACCTCATCTCTTTTGGATCGACTTTAACAATAATCAGTTGTTTGCTCGACTTTTGTCGCCACAGAAGATTTCGTGGATTTCAAACAAGCATATGACAGCATCGGCAGGGAAAAAATGTATGCAAAAATTCTAGATCTAAACATTCTCTTAAAGATAGTGGAGCTAACGAAAATAGCAATGAAAAACATAAGGTGTGCAGTTAGTCGGCACCAGTGCTATTTAATCTCTGCCTAGAAGGAATAATTCACAAAGTAAACGTTGACGCAAACGCAATTCTATTGAACAAATTAAAACAGTTGGCATGATATGCAGATGACATAAGTTGCATTGCCAGATCACTGTCATACCTCAGAGAAATATTCATTAAATTAGAAGATGGAGCTCTACATATAGGACTACAAGACAAGAGCAAAAAAGATTCTAATTAAGTCGAAGGTGGAAAGAACAAGAAGAGCCACAACACCACCGGGGAATATAACTTCGAACGGCTAAACTAATTTAACTACCTAGATTCAACAGTCAGAGAAGACAAGGAGGAAAATATAACAAATCCAGAATCATCCATAAAAAAAAACAAAATAATAATCTACAAAGCGTTGATAAACACAGTAGTTACGTATGAATGTGAAGCATGGAGTATCTCCCAAAAATTTGCATATAAGAGGGATATATTTGAAAGGAAAGTTCTTCGAAGGCTATACACCCAGGAAGTCAATGCATCGAGAATTCGCTATAATCATGAATTTTATGACTTACAGAAACAGTTTAAACTATCAACACATGCCAAGTTACTGCGTTTACAATGAGCCGGTCTTGAATGGCTGACTCAAGAATGACGAAAAAAGTCCTGAATATACTACCAGTTGGGAGAAGACCAGTTAGAAAGACGATCTTAAGGCTGATGTAGCAAAATCCTTAACATAAGAAACTGAAGGCAAGCTGCGGAGCAGAGAGACGTGCAGAAGAAGCAGTTGAAGGAGGCCTAGGCTGTAGAGTCATCGAAGAGGAAGAATTGTAATGGCTCTTAATTTGAATATTCATGATTGGCTTTGCAAATCGATATAAGACAGGCAGATTCTCTTTGTAGTATAATGTTAATTGAGTTCCCACTGCACTCCCACTGTGCTTTCATTGTTTGTATTTAACAGTAACAATATCAATGTTATCGGAAGCAACTGGTCCACCAGCCAGTCTTCAATTAGATCGTGAATAAAGAAGTACTCATATAAAATATATCGGCTCTTAATTATATTACTCTTTAAAAATTTTATGTTATTGCGGAAATGTAAATCAATTCACAGTTGAACTTTCGGCGAAATGGAACGATTTCTCGCAATAAACAAAAAAATTGAACAATATATGGATGTACACTGTCGGACAAAAAAGTGCAAAACAGAAGTAAAATTTCTTTCTTGTATATTATTCTTACAACCGGAAAAGTTCAAATATTTTTTTATTACAAAATCTGTATCCTTAGTGTATTTGTCGCCCTTTAGGGTTTTTTAGCTCAAAATTTGACTCATCTGACTAAATTATGCGGTTCCAAAAAGTTTGAGGCATGTTAGCGTATTTTTTGCGAAGTCGAAACGTTTCTTTAAATTGGCAGAGGTTTTTTCTTTGCGTATCAATCCACTTTTTGGCATGGTACGCGACAAGATATTGAAATTCAATTCCTCTTTAATAGTTCTGGCAGAATTTAGTGGACATCTCTGCGTATTGGTCCTTTTTTTCCTCCAGCATATCTTTTTCAGACTCGCCGTTTTTCCTAACGATTTGTATTTCTCAAAAATTTTCTTTGTTCCTGATATTGGAATGTTGTACTTTTCGGATATTTCTTTATATTTTACACCACTAGACGGATCCTTAAACAGAAGTTTCTTAACTTCCTCCGGCAGCGGCGTCATTTTAAAGAATCTAGACGAAGCAAGCTTCTTTAGTAAAAAAAACTTCACTGCAGATGAAGGTTTGAAAAACATTTAAAACATATTATATACCTGTTATTATTGGGGTAAAAAAACCAGAAATTCTCAATTATAAATGACAAATGTTCAAGTATTTTAAAGTTTTCACTTTATTTTGTCCGAATAAAATTGCAGTGTTTTAAGTTTGCAAAAATATCTAAACTAAAACAACACAAATGCAGAAAAGCTTTTACAAGCGGAAAACTGGAGAACCCCGAAAGCTTTCGATGCATTTAAAAGAAAATTAGATTGCCGTTTGATCAAAAAGAAGCTTGCTTAGGTAATAGATGCGTTTTTGCACTTTATTTTGTCCGACAGTGTATATCTTTATAGGTATCAAAATTCTCCCTAATTTTTGTGTTGTTTTTATAGACCAGCATTATTGATTATAATAAAATTAATAAAATTACCCTATTTATTTGATTTCCAGCGTTGGCATAACGAATTAGGCCTTGAGATGCGCCACTAGCACCTAATCCTATAGCCCCACCAGCCACTCCTAGCCAGGATGCTCTAGCTTGGCGATCGTCCAAGCCTATAGACTCTTCGTGGTGCCCGCGATCTGCCAAATTGGCAGCCGATCGTATAAGTGACCAAATACCACCACCAAAAGCAGCTATAAGAGCAGCAGCCGAAACAGGCGCAGCAACAGGGATAGCTAAAGCAGCAATAGGAACTACGGCTGCCCCCAAACCGATAATACTTGTACCTCTATCAACAAAAGTCAAAGCCTTCCTTTGTATTCTGCCTTCTGGTGACATAGTTAGTCCCAATTTAACCTATAATTATGACAATATAAAATAGAACAGTTTTAAAACTAAAATAAAATCACAGAATCGTCTGCTTTAAAGTCATATATGCCCTCCAACGGGAATACAACAAACCCTTCTGGCAAAGTATTCTCAGAAAGATAGCTAGCCCAATTTTGATACACTCTGCCATTTTCATCAACGAAAACCATACAGCATTTTTCTACGTGAGTTGATCCTAAATTGTAAAATAATCTATGAAAAAAAGAGGAAGAGCATATTTATTTTCTTTTGTTATACTTATGCACTTTCGAATTCGAAAAAGCGGGTGAATATCATAGGTTGTTGAGTAGAAATACTGCCTAATATTTTCAACATTATCTACTTTTTTTACATTGAGAATAAATATGATTGACATAAGCAAATCACCATTGCAGTATTTTCCTGAAATTTAAAATAGATTAATAATGTAATCTTATTTGATAACGCATACTTTACTTTGTGCCCAAATTGATTTTAATAATCTCTCTCTGATTTCATTCTAAAAAAAATGCATGCATACATATTTACAGAAGTATTCAAATAAAAAAAGACAAACCAATTTCTCATTATCTCTTCGAGTTTTTTCAAGTAATTTTATGGCTTTAGCATTTTTTTGTGATTCTGTTAAATTTCTTTCATTCGAAATGTCCTCTAAATTGACAAACCCATCTGGGATTAATTGCATTAATTTTTCTTTAAGGATGTTTTTATCATTTGAAGAGTATCTGAAGATTATAAAAAAGAAAATAACTTTTATTCTCTATCAAAATGGCGTCATTGAGTACTAATTTAACTTTAAAATTCTGTAAAGTGCATGGGAAATTCATGTTGTTGTATCATACATATTTTACGAAGTTCTATGTGTGATTGTTTTATCTACAAAGCTCCCAACGCCGGCCTCTCCTAGCCGGATGCTGTAGCTTTCGCGATTGCTCAAACTAATAGATTCTTCGTAAAAAATCTAAGCCCAATATTGTAGTCTTTCTTGCTTAGCTAGTTCAGGCTACAGAACTACTAAATTTACATAATATTCCATAAGATATCTTCTTATGACTTTTGTTCACCTGTGTCAATTGTGCCGGGCTATAACAATGGTATTTAATTTATATTAATGCTTACAAATCCCATATAACAGCTCCGTTGGTTCCGTAATTATTAGCAAATTCTTGCTGCATTTGCGTTGCAGTTCTAGTATGGAATTGCCTTTCCGACATATTTTCACTGTTTACAATTTATTGATTAAACAAACCACAAATATCTTTACAAAATAGAAATGATTTTAACAAAACTTGACACAGAAAAGTAAAAAATAGAATAACATAAAAACCGGATTTTCCCCAGATAAGTGTAGTTGGTACCAATATGGAAGTGTTCTTCTTTTTTATAAGATATAAGCACAGCGAAATTTCAGATTGCCACAATGGGCGCGTGGCAATATTAGGTCTGTTCCAATAGAAAACCTGTCCTGTCGTAGCCTGCGAAAAGTTACTGATTGGTGGGGGAAAATTTAGTCAAAATCCCGAAAAGTGAAGGAACGCTTTCTGGGATGTTTCGTGCAAATCAAGAAGACCATAACCTAAAAATTACTTGTGTCTTCAAAATAATGACATAAAACTATTGAAATTAATAAATTATTTATGAAATTATTCAAAATCTTGTAGTAAGGCACCAAATGAAGAAATTATTTTCAGCACATCGCAATCATTTTGGTTTGACATGACAAGTAACAGCTGTTTTGACATTTTGAAAACGTCGTAAGATTTCACTCCACCTAAAAATCTCCTGCGGTTTCTTGGTCGAGGGGAAGTAAAAATTTCCCCGCTTTTCCGAGCATGAGATTCTATTGGAACAGAAATTGGGTGATTTCTTGGTCCCGCGGGATCCCGCATTCTCTATTGGAACAGACTTATTCAACATGTTGAATAACGAGATTTCACCGTAGTTAAACGGGCGATTTCTTGACCATTTTTTTGCATAGAGGCAAAGAAATTTCTTGAGCCTTGCATACCGGGCTTTAAGAAATTTTAACGGTTCATGAGGTCTTGACGTCTCAGGTGGTTTTTGAAATTGAAAGTAATTGTCAGCAATGGAAAAAATTACATATTGTTGTTTTTTATTCAGATTTTTTAAATTCTTTTTTAATTCTTTACTAATTAAAACAATTTCATTAATTCTAAGCTATCATAAAACAATTTATTTAATGTCTGCAATGAAAATAAGTAACTGTCAAAATTTCTGAACTGCTGTCATTTTTTCTTAGGGAAATAATTGCAGAAGTTTTCTTGAGCAAATGTCTTGAGCCTTGCATACCGGGCTTTTACTTGAAACCGAAAGCTGAGGAGACTCGGTTTGGTGTTTTGAGATCGGTGATATTTCCACCACTGTTGAATAATGCCACGCAATCTAGTGCGTAGCGAAAAAGAAGAAGCTTCTTGTCAGGTTGCTACTTGGCAATTGTCAAAACAAAAAAATGAATTTATTTCAGGATTTAGTTATAGGCCCCTATTCCCATTGTCACCTCACTTTTTTTCTCACCTCACATTTTTTGTCACGTCACTTTTAAAGTAAGAAGTATGTTTTATTTTAATATTTTTGATGTTTTAACATTATTCTTATATCCTAGAATTAAAATAACGAACAGGATATGCATTATATCATATGTATATATAGAAATACCGTCACTTTTTCTACAACAGGTGACTACGAGAATACGAAAATTGGTTTGTCACATTTTTCAATGGGTGACGTGACTATGGGAATAGGGGCCATAGATATTCGCTGAAAATCGCAATTATTCACACTACCACTATTGGGCCTATTCACACAGTGCATATTCATGGTGCCTAAAACCGGGGGTGTTTTCAATGATGCAGGTTGCGTGCGCAATTGACTTATTCAGCAACACACTTCCATTGCTGAATAAGTCAATTGCGCACGCAACTTGCATCATTGAAAACACCCCGGTTTTATAGATGAGAGAGGGAAGGGAGCGGAAGAATTTAACGAAACATTTTTCACGCAAAACCAAACGCGTGAAAACTAGCACACATATAAAAAGTTACTTCTATCTCTTGCATTCTTTAGCTCTGTTTTTCTCTAACAAGTAAATTTCATCTGAAATACATTTAAAGGTTCCTGTATAGCATTCAAATTTACTACACTCATTTACGCCCCTCTGAGTTGCTAGGAGTTGAATAAAACCGGTTTTACTCACCACAATTATGGCAGCGTGTGAATATGCCCAATGGGCATATTCACACAGTGCACATTCATGGCGCCTAAAACCGGTTTTATAGATGAGAGAGGGAAGGGAGCGGAAGAACTTAACGAAACATTTTTCACGCAAAAGCAAACGCGTGAAAACTGGCACACATATAAAAAGTTACTTCTATCTCTTGCATTCTTTAGCTCTGTTTTTCTCTAACAAGTAAATTTCATCTGCAATACATTTAAAGGTTCCTGTATAGCATTCAAATTTACTACACTCATTTACGCCCCGTCTGAGTTGCTAGGAGATTAATAAAACCGCTTTTACTCACCACAATTATGGCAGCGTGTGAATATGCCCATTGGGCATATTCACACGCTGCCATAATTGTGGTGAGTAAAACCGGTTTTATTCAACTCCTAGCAACTCAGACGGGGTGTAAATGAGTGTAGTAAATTTGAATGCTATACAGGAACCTTTAAATGTATTGCAGATGAAATTTACTTGTTAGAGAAAAACAGAGCTAAAGAATGCAAGAGATAGAAGTAACTTTTTATATGTGTGGCAGTTTTCACGCCTTTGCTTTTGCGTGAAAAATGTTTCGTTAAGTTCTTCCGCTCCCTTCCCTCTCTCATCTATAAAACCGGTTTTAGGCGCCATGAATGTGCACTGTGTGAATATGCCCATTTAAAATATTCGGTGCAACCGTTGAGCTCACCACATGCCACCACAATGAATACTGCCACAGTTCCTAGGTGAAGTTCGTTGCCATGTTGAATATTGACACATTTTGTCAAACTTCGGTTGCAACGAGTCTCAACATGTTGAAAATTGCCACGCGCCCTTGTAGCCATCGTGATTACCGAGAAAACTTGAATTCCGACACTTTCAGCATTTTTAAGGTCGATTCACACACATCAGTCACTGTTCGGAATCAGAAATGACGCCGTCCAGGCTCAGTCAAAATGATGACTGTATTCACATACATATGTCCGTCAGTTTTTTTACTCCATTCAGTCATTCTTCGTAGCTTCGTGGCCCAAATGTATGTGCGATGACGGTCGGTTAAGGGGGGGATCAGCCAGCGGTAAGGCCCAAACATATAGCAGAAACGAAAACGAAATGAACTTGAAAATGATAGCGATTATATAGGTGCCTGAGCTAATCGGTTTTTGACATTTGTTGATATGTTTTGCATTGAGTAGAAGAGTTTTTATTTTCGATAAATACATATATTATACGATTTATATAATTTACGGCGGATGTCGAGAAATCACAAGAGAAATCATAATTTAAATTTTTTCACCTTGTATTGACCGCATTCTTTTAAAATAACTTCTTTTTCGTTCTTTAAACTACTTTAAATTCGAAAACAAACTGTCTGTAGAACTGTCAAAGTAACGGGCTGAATGGCTGAAACGAATACCGAAATGAAATAAATTTATATCATTCGTTCCGATTCGGTTCTGTTCGCCCCCCCCCTCTGCAATATTCATTGGGGCTACGTACACTAGTCATGATTACTATGTAGTAAAACCGAATTTTAAGAAGAGAGAGGTGAAGGGGCGGCATACTCACCCCGCCCCTTCACCTCTCTCTTCTTAAAAATCGGTTTTACTACATAGTAATCATGACTAGTGTACGTAGCCCCATTAGTTGTTAACATGAAGTTAGTTCTAATTATTTCGCCTTGAGGTTAACAACTAATGAATATTGCGGAGCGGGGGGGGGGGGTGTTATGAAAGGCGGTAAATGGTCGGAGGGTGAGGGGGGGGGGGTCGAAGGGTCGGGGTAATGGTTGCCTGAGAGTAAAAAGATGTTGGTTGCCCAATACTCAATATTCGGGGCAGTATTCTGGGAACGACTTTGTTCGGGGGGGGGGGGGGGCGAGGAGGGGTTTGGGCGACGATAGGGGAGAGAAAGAGGAGACTTCTGATCTACATGAGGGTTATATGGTCAGAGCTTGAAGTGTCATTGGTTGCCTACGTGGTGGGTCGTGGGAGGGGGGGATGTGGGAGGGAATGGGTTTGCTGGTCAGTGGTTGGAGGGTCAAAGGGGTGCTTGTTTGGGGTAGCCGTTGGGAGGACTTCAAGAATAAATTGTTTTACATTCAGAAATCAGTTATATCCCCCTAGCCCTTGGGGGTGGTTTTTGGGGGGGAAGGAGGGGTGGTGGGGCTTTGTGCCCATTGAGACTTTTGATCTACATGTTGAGAACTATCAACCTGCAAAATTTCAAGAAAATTAGCCGGGGCCATTATCCATACAAAATGTGCGGGGTCCTTTCTTCTCTTTGGTATGAACTCCTTCAACATCCAGAAGTTCAAACCCAAGATCCATCGCCTCCTCCTTCAGAACCCTCCCGACCAGGGGCGCAACAACCGGGGGTGCCAGGGGGTCCGGACCCCCCTCATATTTGGCGTTCCGGACCCCTCTTCTATTAGGTAGCATTAAATCAAAATTTTTCGAATCCATATGACTCGAAGAGACTAGCCGGTCTCGTAATCACGATGGAGGACAATCGTATGCCAAAACAGCTTGGTAGCAGAAATTTCGGGAAATAGACCAGTAGGCAGGTCCAGGAGGAGATGGATGGACTCTGTGACGGCTGACACAGAGGTAATGCTCAAAATCTGGAATTGGAGGCATGCTGACTTTGGACCGTAAAACTTGGGGAAACGCCCTAGATGAGGATTGAACCCCAATGTTAATATTTTTTGTGTGGCATTTCTAAGCTCAGGAGTCACCCTTTGTACCTCCAGTCCGTTATGTCGTTTATCACGTCAAGGTGCAATTTCTAGCAGTAAGCTTAGTAGGGGCGGTAATAGGCTAAGGGTTATTAGGGTTCGGGAGGGTGTTGAAGAAGGTGGCGATGAACCCTGCGTTTGAGGTCTTGGATGTTGTAGGAGTTCGGAAATACTGACTGCGAGAGGTTGTTCCACAGTCGAGTTACTAATTTGTAGAGTGGGCGAAAGGCGGAGTTGGAGGTGGAGAGAATGAGACGAGTGGGATAATTTGCTGTTACCGTGGAGGCAGGAGTGCGTTTATTTCGATGGAGCAGTCGCTATGATAGTAGCGATATACTTTTGTCAGTGCTGCTACATTCCTACTGTGGCTCAAAGGTGGTGCAAACAGCGTCGTCAGCGATAAATTTGAGGGTTCTTTTTTGTACTTGATCTAACTATGCCAAGGTGGTTTTTGTATCGCCGCGTCCCAAACAAAAGAGTTATATTCGAGAAGAGGCCGAATGTAGGATTTGTATATTACAGCACGGACCGATCGCTGGAGGAGGAACTTGCACCTCTTAAGAAATCCCAAGCACTGGGATGCTGGATTAGCTATTTGGAATATGGGGTCATTCCACCGCAATTCTTTGGGTAATGTTACGCCTTAAGATGTTAAGAGATGGGTCGGCTAACACGATCTTCTAACACGGATGGAGAGGTGTTACACTTTTTATTGGAAATAACACAGTACTTGGTTTTGGTGGGGTTATGAGAAGTAAAGCAAGTCTCTAATCTGTTTTCTTTCAATATCAGTTGGAAAATTTAAGTATAGTGTTCTTTGCCATTGGTCTGAGACTCCAGCAACTATGGAGATGGAGACCCTCATTAATGAACGCATTCATTTAGTGGAAAAATCATTGTTACTCTTTTTCAGGGGTCTGATCTTTCTAGCAGAAAGAGAAAACTCACTTGGGATCTAGATGTTTGTTGGACCCCCCAATACATTTTTAGTTGTTGCGCCAATGCTCCAGACTATTAACCTATCCTTTATTCCTTTCTTCGAACCATGCTAAACATTATACTGTGATAATTACGACGCGACGGACTGGCAATACAAATGGAAGCACCTAAACTTTAAAAAAAAAGCTTATTAAGATGATAATACATAGAACCATGAAGCCTTTCCAACAATTAATCTGTATACATACCTGCAAGCCATTTTGTGGGTGATAGCACTCCATCTGCCTTTTCTGGGCTATAAGTTTGTTACTTGTGAAGTTAAGAAAGACATTATCGAACAAAAAATGCAATTGAAAAAAATATATTAACTGAAATTAAAATTCCTTCAAAGTCTACAATTAGAATCCATGACGGTGCATCATGCGTTTGCGCACGGATAATTTACCCGAAATAATCTCCTTAGTACAGCAGTTAACGGTAAAAATAAAATCCACTTTTAAAAGCTACAAAATAATTATATATTTGCAGAATTGATGCTTTTTTAAAGCCCTAACAATTCATTGACTTAAAGTTATTTTTTTATCAGGCCCTTTTTTTAAAAAAAAATTGGATGTACCGAAAATATACTCTAGACTAGAAGAAATATAATCAAAAAAATTCTTAAAAACTGTATATATTAATAAATGGCATAATAAGCTATAAAAGTTTCAGTGTATACATTACAAAACTTTGGAAATAATAAACATCTTTTCTAAGGCACTAATTTGTGTTCCATATTTATAATCATATTGTAATATTGCGATTTTTTTCGTAATTTTAGTCTTAATTGCTTTTCTAACTTGAAGTATAAAAATATAACCCACTAACTAACCAGTTGTAAGCGATATAATAGAATACAATCCGCCACAAATTTTACATAATTCACATATTTCCGCGCTCAAATCAGGTTGTATAAGAGCTCTAGCCCAAGCTTTTAAAACATCAATAATTTCCTGTTTCACTTGATTTAGCCAAGACGCTGTAATATGTCTTCTCGGTCCTGCAATCTGGCATGCTACATTAAAAGCTTCGAACAAAATACTTTCAAAAGGCACAAATTGTCCAATTCTCGATTGCATTTCGGAAAAGTAGTCATCGACAAACTTTCGTGCAATTGTTATAATTTCTGTAACAGCAGATTCAATTAAACGGTCTGACATTTTTCGAATGCAATTGCGTAAATCTGATTCATTTAAAACGTGGCAATTAGCAAGTAGAAATCTAACAGTAATATCAATAAATCTTGGTGCTGCAGCTTTATATATGGTGTTTAAATTTTGTGGTGTATTTTCTGGTATTACCGGATGTGATGCTGGAAGAGGGCCAACATTATTTAAAATATTCTCCCCAATGTTATGCTGCAAATTTTGTCGTAATACACCAGAACTAACGGTTACATCATCATTTAGAAGAACATTGCCATCAGCTGCAAATGATGGTTTCACATTTTCACCAAAATTTTTTCGTATTTTATATAAATCATTGAACATTTGATTATCTGGTATTTTTCCTATTGCTCGTATTACTTCTGTTTTTCCTTGATTTGGACCTTTAACGCGAATTGTTTCTCTAACCATTTTATCAAACATTTTCCTAAAAAAAAATTGTGATAAACATAAGCAACACAAAAGAAATAAAATAAAATTAAGTTACACATTACCTTTGTCTATTACTTAAATTTTTCCGAAAATCAGTAATAGTTCCATTTTTTGTTGACTCAACAATCGTAGATGCATATTGAAAATTGTATAAGGAATGTGTAAATAATACGAGTGAGGCACTTAATTGTAGCACGTCAAGTGTTGATATTTCTTCGTCTTGATATTTCTGTAAAAAAATATATTTGAATAAAAAATCATAAAATTTTGGGATTAAAAATACCAGAATTAAGTCATATACCCCATTACCAACACTAACACCATTAATAGAAAGTGAAGCCATATTCATACCATTCACAGCCAATTGTGTTGCCTACAAATTTATTAAAATTTCAACATTAATCAATTATTGCCATTCTGAAAATTCAAATTTAATTCACAGTAGATATTTCCTTTCCGGCGGCAGCATATTTTACTAAAGCCTGAGAGGCTCCACTAGCCCCTAAGCCGATAGCTCCTCCAGCAACGCCAAACCATGATGCTCTTGCTTGACGATCGCTTAGACTTATTGATTCTTCATGATTTCCTCGATCAGCAAGATTAACAGAAGATCGAATCACAGACCAAACACCGGTACCAATTGCTGCTAATCCAGATATAGCTAAAACGGGCGCAGCTACAGGCAATGCCAATGCAGCAACAGGCACAGCAGCTGCACCTAGGCCGATATAACTTGTACCTTTATCTATAAAACCTAAGGCTTTCTTTAGTTTTGTGCTTTCTGGAGTTTTGTGAAGCTCCAATTTTACCTTTAAAAAGTGGGAAATTTTAAAAATATTTATATAATTTAAGAATAATATCAATACATTATCCTCTTCATCAAAGTCGTATATACCCTTAGTAGGAGCAACAATAACTCCTTCTGGCAATGTATTCTCGCCAATGTAATCTTCCCAATTTTTATACACTCTTCCATTTTCATCAACGAATACCATACAGCAATTATCAACGCTATCCCCTTCTAAATTATAAATTATTTTAATGATAATTAAATTGAATAATTTTCACAAATAAATACTTTTGCATTTTCGAACTCGGAAAAGCGGATGTAGTGAAAATTCAGTTTTATGCTTAGCATATGAAATAGGAACAGAATCATCTTGAACAGTGTGAATGACGAATAAAATTGACATCAATAAATTTCCATTGCAATACTTTCCTAAAATTAAAACCAATTTTAATGCTAGTAATCTATAACCTACTATAATGTTATACTTTGCGCCCAAATGGAATTTAATAATCTCACTCTCACTTCATCCTAAAATGAAATTATTTTAATATTTATAACAAATTTCCTTTAAAAATAAGACACTAACTAGTTTAGAATTATTTCTTTCCATTTCTTTAGTCATTTTTAATGCTTGTTTATGTTTCTCTGCAGAAGTCAAATCTGGATCTTCCATAATTTTATCTAAATCGATTTCATTATTCGGCATCAGCTGCATTATTTTTGCTTCAAGAACATCTTTATCATTGGAACTATATCTGAAATTTTAAAGTGAAAAAGTGAGTATTAGAGATTGAGCATGTTTTAGCAAATATTGCTAACATCTAGTTTAAAAGTTTCAAAGAGACTTCATGTACTATCAATTTAGTATCATCCTCAACAAAGGATCGTTCAATATTAAATATTTGCACCTGAGAGCTCTAGAACGAAACCATTTATATTGTCTTCAAGTTCAAGGACTCTGGTTCTGGTACGTAATTTGGTATGAAGAGTATTTCGAGTCTGCTAATAACGAATTGCTACTGAAACTTTAAAAAACAAAATGGCGGATCCAATATGGCGGACGAAGTTCTTATAAAATGGTCAGAATTTTATGAAATTTTATTTAAATTAAATAAATCGGGGCAAACTGGGGCAACTTTTGAAACTTCCAAATTATAGAGAAAGGTCTCAAGAATGCGACAAAACTTGTTAGAGAGTGGGATGTCGTGGGACTTTTGAGTAATGTAATTTTAAACATTGACGTTTACAACGGGAAGTTATAAAAAACTTGTTTTGAATGGTACATTACTAAAATAATTAAGAAAATTGATTGTCAATATGAAATAACGTTTAAAAGTACTTACTTTCGTTAGCAGAAGCCATTTTAAACAATTCCAGGTCACTATTAACACAAAAACCTGTTTCACTATGTACCGCCCCGAGGCCCCCGTGTGCCAGACCATGGAGACTATACAAGGAGGTAAAACTCTTATGGGGAAAATGACAGGAAATGGATGGGTAGAAGAAACTAAACTTCTAGTTCATTTTTGGCCACAGATGTCACCTTTGTCCGATGTACCCCACATGAAATTCATAAAAATTCATTGGAAACATCAAAAATTGATTAATTACGAATAATCGCATTGATATAAATTGAATTTAGAAGCAGCTGTAAGATGGTAAACAAAAAATATATCAGTAATAAACGAACTTGGTCATGAACCGGATAAATACAATCGGCCATGTTTTTTGGGGTACATTTGACTGCAGCGCCACCATTAATCAAACGAAAATTGACAACACGTAGTTTTAACTCCTTGTATAGTCTCCATGTGCCAGACGCTCACGTAACAATGGCCGGGTTTATGCCGCGGACACTTTGGAGTTGCCTGACATCTTGGAAGCGGCATATACGACAAGAATTTTCGGCGCAACCTGCCAAAGTGGATCTGCTTTTTGGCGTGACCAAACATGTGGCACTGCCGGGAAGTTACGGTATAAACACTTTAGACTTTCTGAAAATGTCAAACGACGTAAACAAAGTGAAAAAGTGTAACATATACATACTTATTACGTTTATTTTGTAACTGTTTCCAATATAAAATACTTTTTGCGCGCTTCAATTGATAATTTATTAATATTTTCTCCATTATTTAACAATGGTTTATTACTGATGAGAAATGTCAAAGGTGTGATAATAATTGTCAAACGTTTCGGTTAAAACGATAACCAAGTTGGAAGCTCCGTTTCATAAATTCCAAAGTGTCCGCGGCATAAACCCGGCCAATGGCTCCCGAGAGCCCCCCATGCAAGTTTGACCGTTATAAAACGCTGTTTATAATACCTTAGGTACCAACCTACATAACTAGACCCAAAAAGTCCCCAAATCAAAGTTCGATTTTAGGGACTTTTTGCCACCTTTTCGGCATTTGGAACCACTGTGCGGCGCTTCGACAACCACTTTGGCGTGGTTCGATAAAGTACAAGAAAGGCATACCAACTAATTGATGACGACGCCGTTTGCTCGACCATCGACCCTTTGAGAAACCTGAGGAATGTAGCAACACTGACAAAATTTTACCGCTACTATCATAGCTACGGCTCCATGATCTACACAGCGATCGTCCGTCCAATACTTCTATACGGAGTCTTAGTATGGTGGTCAACCTTAAGTAAGTAACAGGAGCACTTCGCTCCACACCTACAGATGCCCTAAATGTTATGTTATACCTTCCTCCTCTGAATCTTGTGGCAAGGGAAAGCGCAACCATCGCAGCCCTTAGAATAAGAGATTCGAGGTTTTGGACCGAAATCAGGGGAGAGCACACGAAGGTGCTAAACCCTGTGATCGTCCCCACTAAAACCGACTTCTGTATACCCGAGGTTACCTTCACAAGGAACTACGGAGTCCACATCCCTTCACGTCGGGAATGGAGAAATAGGCCACACAGTTTTCAAGATGCCATAAACTTCTTTATTGATGGCTCTAAGCTCGAGGGTCGAGTGGGAGGAGGAGTCTTTTCCCCAGTGGGTGGGGTTGGAGTCTCCTTCTGACTACCCGATCACTGCAGTGTATACCAAGCGGAGGTTCTAGCCATACATGACGCTATTTTATTAATCAACCAGCGAAGCGACAAGAATCGGACTGTCTACATCTTCTCAGATAGTCAGGCGGCTCTGAAAGCCCTGCGCTCTTGCACAAACAGCTCTAGAACTATCTCTGAATGTTGCAGATCTGTTAACGAGATGGCTCAACAGTTCAGGACCCTTCTCGTATGGGTCACCGAAACATAGAGGGAAATTGTAAAGCTGACGAACTAGCTAAAAAAGGCACGACCGCCACTCTCCTTCCAGGAAAGGAAAGGGTTGTTATGATATGTTAGCCCGTAACCTTGTAGATGACCTGAAATAAAAATGCATTAGAAAGCCATACCAAGAAAATTATATGTGACGTACCTTGTCTCTGTCCCCTATGTGTCTTGAAACCGTGAGGCTGCTGATCCGATTTCTTTCCAGGTGACGACCAAGCCAGGGGCTCGAGGAGCCATCACCCCGGGGAACCTTAGGTTTCAGCAGATCCGTCAGCAGGAATACAGCGAGGATGAATCCGAGGCGACAATCCGCGATCCACCAGCAGAACCTCTCACAAGGTCTGTAGGGTCCCTAAAAGCGTCCCCAGTGGAGAACCTTAACATCAATATTTAGATAGATTAAGACTTACCTGAATTGTTAAAAATTTTATAGATAGAGCGGTTGTAAGCGCGACGTAGGGCTTTTCCAACGATCCTAACCTCTCTACCGTTAGCTAAGGATTCCTCCCAGAAATCCATATTCAGGGCGGTATGGTGGCAATAAAAGGGTTGACTAGCAGGCAGGGCGAGCTCCAACGCGTAAAGTTATGAGAATAATCGTCCACCACAGGAAAACTAGAAATGTGGCCGGGGGCTGTCAAGCCCCACTTTATTACATGAAATTTAGGCTAGCCCGGCCTCTAGAATTTTTCCGCGGATGGAAAAGGGAATGCCCAGGACCCAGTGCGCCTCCAGAAATCGAAAATTAAATTTTATCAATAATATTATATTCCCGATTCCAATCGGGTTAAACCGATTGGAGGGCGCACTGGAAATAGTGGACATTTCTCCTTATAATCAGGGCCCCTGAAGCAGTCAGTCTCTCAGTTGTGATAAAAAAAAGTAAGCAATACAAAGTGAAAACAGTGGAAAGTGCCCAAGAAAAAGGGAGAGATAAGAAGGTATCCGAGAAGGAGGATCGTTGGTGGAGTCCCTGCAAGTGCAAGTAAAGTTGAGCAACCCAAGTTTATTTTGATTATTTTGTTATCAACATTTTATTAGATAGTTTATTTTTTTTTTGGAATATTCATTTAAGTTTTCAGTACATTGTTTTTTTTAATAAATGAATAGTTGAAAATAAATCTTTTCCTTCTCGTCGCTAATTTTAATATTTTGAATATTTTTTTTTTGTTGTTAAGTGAAATTATTGTGAGTTCAAGCCCCACGCGTTTTAACAGGTTCGTAGACCTTAAAACTACGTGGCGCCCATCCTTAAAGATTTAATTTTACCCGGTAATTTTCCTCTTTGGACCACACCCTACGCTGAGCGCGGCCGAGCCTTTCGTGCAAAAATTGGCACGTAATAGGGTTAGTATGGCTTGGGCCACTTTTAAACTCCGATGCAAACAGCACACAATGCAACAAGCAAAGAAGCATTGGAGGGATCTTAAGAAAAGCACCTTGGCCAAAACAACCTGTCCTTCTGATCTCAGGCGGACCTCTTCACTACTGAGCCTCGAGAGACAAGACCTCTTAGTTATAGTGTGAGTGCTGACCGGACACTGTCTGATAGGGGCGCATGCGACGCGCTTAGGTCTTGAGACCTACGATTTTTGCAGAAGCTGTAAAAATCCGGACGAGGAGGAAAGTGTACTACATCTCCTCTGTCATTGCCCAGCCCTAAGCAGAAGGAGATTAACCACATTTGGTGAACCCTTTCTAAACACGCTTGCGGAAATCTCGAAGATTGCGATCCTGCAACTCAGGAGATTCATTACTTCCTCGAAATGGTTTAGCGAAGAAACGACACTTTAACATCCGGTTTAAAGTGGGATCACTATGGCGTCACAATGGGCCTATCTTTTTGGCCAAGTGTATGAGCTTAAACCAACAGTTCAGCCATATCTAACCTAACCTATACAATATCAGATTAGACCGCTCGTCACATTCCGTCCAGCTGCAGTCCCCTTTTCGCGCATTCTACAAACTAGGAATTCGTTTCTGAATAGAACAATTCGACTCTCTATCGCAGTCGGTATTTCCGAACTCCTACAACATCCAAGAGTTCAAATGTAGCGTTCAGCGCCACCTTCTCCAACACATTCCCGAATCTTCATTATCCAAAACCTATTCTATTTCTGAGCTTAGCTTAAAATAGAGTTCCCTTCTTTCAGATTTATATCTTGGAAACCAGCTCCATAGATTTATATAAAACCTGTTGGATAGTGTTTAAGTTCTGCATGATGATATTTTGGCTTGTAGGATAGCCGAATTGATCATGTTGTAGTTACATAAAATCTGGCGCAACTGCAAAGGCTCCAAACAAAGGGGACAACTTCAAGGCCTATCCTATCAAGCGCACCTAGAATTGGGCTTTGATTATTGGCAGAGAAGCATCAGCACCATAGGGGGGGGGGACTAAATTACTCCTCCTTCGAAATACAGGAAACTATTCGGCAACTCCACAAAAGCAGAGATATACCATAGTGGAATAGCGCATTAGAGGGTTCCAAGAAAAGAGTTAGGTAGGGTTCAAGAACGCGTTTATGAGCGCCTTCGAATATAATCTCACTCTTAGCTGTGACAAATACTAAAAACAGATCAGTGAGTGACACTTATTTTTGAATGGTAAATGGTAATCTTGAAGATACAAGCTAAGACAAAAGGACCTTAACATATCTTCTAAACGGAGTCACTCAAGTTTCTGTTTTTTATATCAAATAAAAGAATACACATTTTCCTAAAAGATGAGCCTAATTACGTTGCTCTACGATATAATTAGTCTAGGAATAATTAAAGTTTAAGTAAATTTTAAAAAAACACATTTTTTTTCGTAAACACCCTGTATTTTAGTGGATAGTGGGAATAGCCCTAATCTGTAGAACAATTTTTTTCTCCAAATACATCCAGGAATCACCCCTGAAAATATTAGCCACGTAGTCCAACAAAGGATTTTATGAAAGTCTGATGACCTATACAAGTCGCAAATGAGTATTTTAAATCTTAAAAACGGCGATATCTCATGAATGGCATTCGTACGGGAAAATGTATAATATATTTTTTTGTAGATATTCGCCTAATCTACAAACTTTGAAAACACTATTTTATGATAAGACTAACCGTTTAAGAGATATTAGACAAAAACGGAATTTTTTTAAGGGGTATTTTTTTGGGGGTTCCCCCACCCCGGGGAGTGATAACTTTTCGTGAGGTTAAAGTACGCTATTCAATGAACAAATTAAAAAAAATAGTGTCAGGATTTTTTTGAACGAAATATCTCAATTAACTGACCTAATGGGAAAAAATGTGAAATATGGCGAAATCATAACGGTTTAGCCGCTAGGGCTTTTGAAGTTTTTTTTAGAGTTTTGCATATCACTCTGTAGTTTTGTGTTTTCATGAATAGGGTATCACTGTACGCAGAATACTCCTACCTATCTAAAACTGTAAAAGTAAGGCCTAAAACAGAATGGCTGCAGAAACTTCGACTTTGAATTCACCGTTGCAGTAAAGTCGATTTTGCTGCACAGCGCTAACACGTTCAGCAGGCCCGTATCCAGAAATTCGTTTCGGGGGGGGGCTCAAAGACGAAAATCACTCAAAAATGTGGACTTATTTGAATAAATTCAGGGTAAGGCGAATCACACATCAATCTCAAATCAGTACTTGACGTTTAATCTATTATTGTTTATTGTGCAAGAAAAAGATGCAGTACAAGGTGTACAATAAACGGCTACTATGATGTTTTAAAGAAGTTTCAGCATTGTTAATGTCTAACAAAAAATACTTGTTAATAGCAAAATTTAGATCAGAACTCATTTTTCAATAGAACCCACACCTTAAAATAGTAATTTCCTCGATTTTTTCTTCGCCAAGCGGTCGAGGACTTCCTCCGGATCAACAACAGTATCCCAGTGAATTGACATCATCGCGAGTGCACTTAGCCTGTCGTGGCCCATCAAACTACGAGGTAGAGTTTTTATCCTCTTTATTGTCGAAAACGATCTTTCGACACTAGCCGTTGTGACTGGAAGAGTAGCCATAACCTTGAGAAGAAGATTGATCCCGCGAAAAAGTGTTCTGTCACAATACCCCAACAGTTTCAAAATTTCGGTCGATGGGTCAATGGATGATATCTCGGCACACCATAATTTGTATTCAGCTTGAACTGCGGACAACGGCATTTCGTCGTGCTTTCCGCCGACTAAAAAATCAAACTTCAAAGAATAGAAAATTCTATACTGAAGACTTTTCTGTGAAGAATATCGAATGGAAAAAATTCTCAAATTTCGGGATTTCGGAGGGGGCCCGGGCCCCCCGGGCCCCTCCCCTGGATACGTGCCTGACGTTCAGTGACAAATTTGAAATGTTAGGCCGTATCAAAACCTAAAAATATGCAGCGTGCAGCAGCAGCACCAGAGCAACATGCTGCAGTCGGTATCAGATCCTAGTCTTTTCCGCTGTGCAGCGCACTTTTTATTTGATAGCTAAACCTCAAATTAAAAATTTAAAAATTGCACTAGTTCTACCAATTATTACTCCATGTCCTTCTAAATAATTTAAAACAAAAAATCCCGCGTCTCCTTGTTTAAAATCACTTGCCGCATTACGAAGTGTCAAAAGTGCTGCATATATATGCAACAAAATTAGGATTTGAGATGAAAATGCAGCACGCTGGTCTGGTGCTGCTTTGCTTGTCATTTTACCAGCCTCAGCCAATAGAAACACTTGTGGTTGCAGCGCTGCATAGGTTCTGATACGGCCTGTTGTGTTGGTTAGTTGTTGGTTGCAGCAACTTTTAAAATTTTCAAATTCCAAGGTTCCAGAGATATGGTGTAACCACAAATGGGGCGACGGGCGAAACTATCGTCGCAGATATTGACAAACACATTTATAATACACATAATTCTTATGATGTTGAAATTGTACCACGGCCACGGCGACCAGCACGACCGCTCTATTAAAATTCTAATTCGTAGCCGTAGCCGTCATCTGTCAAAAGTTGTTTTGTGACATGGAACTGTAGTACATTATTATGAACAGTTTATAAAGCGGCATATAAATACATACATATGTACATACATATATGCTGAAATGAAATCATTTTTATTGCTTCTTTTAGCCCTGAAATGTTAAAAACGATGGAAAAATTCAGTGATTGTAACTAGCGACATCGCCCTAATTGTGTTCACACAACTACTTTCGCTGCGATAACCCCCGTGGCCGTGGTCGTCGCCGTAGTTGTCGCCCCAATTGTTATTATAGCATTATGAGTCATCAAATATCCCGTTTATGACTAGGTTCAACCCAGGTTGAACCCAGTCATAAACGAGCATCGAGTTGAAACTGGGTCCACTCAACCCAACTCAGCTCTCCTGCCTGCATCGAGTTGACATTCGCCTCATAAACGCGTGTTGAGTTGAAATTGGGTTGAAGTAACATTTGTTTTATTTGTTCACCATCAGTGAGGCCCGATTCACAATGAGCGCTTCAAGCCTCAAGCTTGACGCTTCAAAAATTTAGGATTATAGGATTTATGTACAATTACCACGTATACATTACCTTGTTTATGCGTAAGACGGTTTTAAGCTTAAGATCGGTTTAAGACGAATTGCCTGTATAAACAGATGCGGATTCTCTCTCAGACAATTGAAAATTTACGTTCTTTATTATGCATTAACATAACTTTAATCACTAACCGGAATAGAGTGAGATTATTCTTTTAATGTAAGACCAAAATCAGCCATTTTGAGAACTCTCCACACATCCACACAATAATTCGTCTTAAGCTGAAATATATTAAGCTTGAGACGAATTTCGGCTTAAGACTGTTTATATGGAGCCGGATTCTATCTTAAGCTGAAATTCGACTTACGCATAAACAAGGTACATGACCAAATCGAACCTTAGAATACAAAACTACAGGAAGGGCCCTCGGAGAATTTTAGCGTAGTGAAATTCAAACTGCACACTTCATTGCTCTTTTTTTCATTGAAAATTCACTCGTAACAACTTCTAATTGACAAAAACAAATTCTTTAAACTTTCTTTCTTCTTTTTAATTAGTTTTGCGAAAAACTGTAAATAAATTTTATAGAAAAACTCGTTTTAAAGAAAGTGCCGCGGGAAAATTTGACAGTTAACTAACAAGAAATTGTACCAATTTGACAGTTGACTGATAGCGATTTCACTACGCTCCCATACACGGATTTTATACCCGAGGGCCTTTCCTGTAGTTCTCTATTCTAAGAATCGAACGATCCAGAGATCGAAAGGTTGAAAGTGAGAATCTGCTCATTTGACATCGTCGGATCGAGTAATTGAAGTTTAAATAGATTCAAACGTAATCGAAAAGCAATGAACATAACCTACAATTTGTAGTTTTCGTATCGTTTTACTGCTGTTTCGCTTTTTCATCGAATTCCGCTCGATCCTATTTGAATTCGATCTGCGTATACATGGATTTTTCTAGGATCCAAGCTGGCTTGAATCCGGCCTCAATTTCGCATGTATACGTACTGAATGATTCACATTCAAAGCTTCAAGCTTCAAACGAAGCTGATAAACTATTACTGTGTTTCCATGCAGAGTTTATCCTGAGTTTACTCAGAATAAGCGCCCATGGAAACGGGGATTGAGTAAAGTGTCGTTAAATCCAAGCAAACTCAACGAAGCCAGTCCGATTAAGCCGGGTTTTGTGTATGTGTGTGTTTCAGTATCGTTTACTGCACATATACCAACGGCGACGCAATGTAAAATTAATTATCTGTCACTTTAACCCAGAACCGCCATGGAAACAGCATCGAGTGATCTTGAGAGAAAAAGCTTTCTGTTTACTTAACGAAAACTCTACCCTGGCTCATGGAAACTCAGTAATGGCTTGTAATATAGAAGGTTATGGTTGATCCCGAGTTATACCTCATGTACTGTGTTTCCATGCAGAGTTTATCCTGAGTTTACTCAGATTAAGCGCCCATGGAAACGGGGATTGAGTAAAGTGTCGTTAAATCCAAGTAAACTCAACGAAGTCAGTCCGATTAAGCCGGGTTTTGTATATGTGTGTGTTTCAGTATCCTTTACTGCACATATACCAACGGCGACGCAATGTAAAATGAATTATCTGTCACTTTAACCCAGAAGCGTCATGGAAACAGCAATGAGTGATCTTGAGAGAAAAAGCTTTCTGTTTACTTAACGAAAACTCTACCCTGGCTCATGGAAACACAGTATATGTTAAAAAATTTGGAGCTTGAAGTTTGAGGCTTGAAGCGTTCATTGTGAATCGGCCCTGAAGTCTGTCTTCGGCGTTAGTTTTGTGTTCGGTGTTTTTGTAGCGCGTTTATTTTTTATCTTAACTATATATGTAATAACAGTGGAAATTTAATAGAAATAATGCAGGAAAAAAATTCCCTTCATCATCTTGATGGAAAACTGTATAGGAAGTCAGATATATTTAAAAATATAGAAAAAGAATTAACAAAAAGAGGTTATGTTTTGATATCAATTCAACTCTCTTTCAACTCAAAGTGAATTCAACTCGACATCATATACGGTGGTCGAAATCTCAACGCAACCTCGACTCAACTTTTCAATCTAATCATAAACGGGGTAAAAGTCAAAATTTTGTTTTTTAACAAAAATATCAACTTCAACTGGCTTTTTCTCCAAAAAATACGTAGTTAACCAATATTTCTTTTTCTGTAAAGCTTGGACAATTTCCTATGAACAATGTCCAGCCAATTTTTATGCTACGGCCTTTACTTTTGATGATATTAGCAAATTTTGATGTTAAAATTGGCTTTATTTGGTACTTTTCGGCAAAGCTTAGGTAAAAAAATACTAAAAAAGCAGCAAATAAGGCCACTCATCAAAATAGGTGGGAGTATTCTGCGTATGCCAGATACCTTATTCATGAAAATAAGACATAGGGTTACAAAAATAGAGGATGATATGCAAAACTAAAAAAAAACTTCAAAACGCCCTAGCGGCGAAACCGTTACGATACAATTCCCCGGCAAATTTTCCATAATCAGCATGGTGTAAGAAATGGTTTTTCGTTATTAATTATCCATAAACTATTACATATTGTAAAAGTTCCATAGCTGCTCATATTTCGCATTTGAATCAGAATTCCTACGTGTTTATAACAATATTGTGTGTGCAAAAACGCATCCGCGCGCAACTCCCGGACTGGTGCCAATATTTCATACTTTTTAATAGCTAATCTGACTATGTCGTAGCTGCTCTTTGCATATTTTCGACTCGGGCTCCCAGACTATAACAATGTGGTATCAACACGACGGTGCACCGGCCAGCTCATTATGGCTTAAAGATTAAAAATTAAAGGACCAACGCACTGGCCTGCGAGGTCTATCTAAAAGTCGAAAAGTATTAAATTGCTTTTTCTAATGAGAATTGCGCCATTTTCTCCATTGACATTACATACATATGTATACATATAATAGAATCAATCTAGCAATCGTATAAATAGCTTATCTTATCTAATCATAACACGTTTTACATTTGAAAAGGCTTTTCGATGTTCTTTTTAAAATTTTATGGAAAAAAACTAAATTTATTTATAATATACATAAGCGGGCTGGCTGCACTTGGGTTTTCCTTTATAACATTTGACGATAATAGTTATTATAATTCAGAATATCCTATAACCTCAAAATGAATTGAAATGTTCTTAATGTATTACTTACAAATCCCAAATAACAGCAGCATTGGTCCCATTATCACTTGCCAATTCCTGTTGCATTACAGCCGCAGTTCTCCTTGCTGGTCTCGGTCCCTCAGCCATATTTAACTAAATACTTTACTTCCAACAAAAATTTAAAAAAAACTCTTTGAACACTTTAAAGACAATCTCTCTTCACTCGTCAAGAACACAGAATCAAATGACAGTACAGGAAGGGCCCCACGGCTATATAAGTGCAAAAAAAGTATATTCGGGTGTTCCCCAGTTATTAAAGACGAACTTCGTACTCAGATAAACTGACAGACTTCAATACCTTCGCCAGCTGATATTAAAACGACCACGAACCGATAGCGACGACACCTCTATTTCAGTATATACACAAACGATACCACAAATAAAAGTTGTTACTAGGTGCCTGTTCACACAGGTCGCTTTGAGGCGCGACAAAGCGAACGAAAAAGCGAATATTTGTTTACACGTTTCGCTTTGTGTCCAGTCGTTTTTATGACAGGTGGAACATACGGTACGGGAACAAAGTTTGTGATTTTCATAAAAGTGACATAAATTTTTATAAACTGTGATTACCTCAATATAATTAATTTTAGTAAAAAATCTGTGCAACAAAACTGAAGCCTGAAAATTGTCCTATCGCACGTTTGCTCCCAATACGGGTGAAACGAAAATAAAATGGAACAGTAAGGTGATACAAAATGAAATTGAAACAGTCAGCTGGTCAGAAAAGCGTACGTGAGTCGCTTTCAAATCGAGACGCACTTCCTTCCCACCCGAACGCTCCCCGCACCTGTAAATTTCGTGTTGAAAGGTCGCGGTGACCACCCGTGTGAACAGGCACTAGGTATAACATTTTTTTTTGTTTTAAAAAGGCTTTAATTTATTGCTAGACGGATAAGATGTATTAATAAAATTAATATATGTGCGAAGTGATTTCACAATTATTATTGGTATAAGGTTATATTATTAAAGATTATTTGTATTACGAAAGGAGATTTATACACGATTATATTATATTCTACGACAAAATGAGCAGCTCCAGCTTGATCGGCAACCACTGCCGTTGGCTGATCTCCGTCTCATCCAGCCATCATCCCACATTAGGTTCTCCTTATATTGTCATCGAACTCGAATGCATCTTGGCTCTCGTCTCCCTTTCGTTGTGGTCGTTGTTTTCCTAGGCCCTTCGCTCGATGTACTGGATACCTACCGAGGTATCTCATCTGACAAGATAACGCGGGGCGAGCTAATTCCCTGCTGAAAATAGTGTCCTTTTTATAGCTAACAACTCTCTTGCTTTATATGTTCTAGATTCCTTCCGTTTTTTGTTATATGTTCTTCTACTTTGTTGCTGTATTTCTCAGATTTGGTTTTTCACCTGTTTTGCCTGGTTTGCTCCCGCTTCGCCTATCATCTCATCTTCGATTATTATTATTAGTATCCTTTAACCCTCTTAGGAGTATAGGGCTTCCACAAAGCTTCTTCATGGGACTCTGCTTTGAGCTCTTCTCTTGGTTTTCTCAAAATTTTCGATTTATTTCATTACTGTTCTTCTCCAGGTATTTTTAGGTCTACCAACACCTCTACTTCCTAGAGGATTCCGTTCAAGGGATTTTTTGTTAACGCAGTAATCGCTTTTCATCACGTCCATTTTCTTTTCTTTATCTGTTTGATAAATTATTTCTTGTTTTGTCAAATTCCATAATTTTATTTGTCTAGGCCAAAAATTTGACATATAATGGGAGATTTATTGATTATTTTGTTTATATCCGCTTTGTTTATGAGCCAGGTCTCACTGCCATAGAGTAATATGGATGTCACGCAAGAGTTCCAATGTATAACTTGGAATTTCTAGATAGTTGTGGCGATTTCCACACTTTTCACAGTCTGTTGAATGCACCTATAGATATTCTTCACGTCTTCTACTATACTATCTTTTATTATTAATGGATTAGAACGCCTGATTAATTCTGCTATTTGTAAGTCATCTTTGTTCGATTTACATAGCTTCCCCCAACAGTACTAGCTCGTGATTCTTTATTGTGGTATATTATATCGTCGGGTCAATGAAATAATGCGAAAAAGGTCATATTATCTTCTGCCAAAGTTACGGATCTTAATTTTTATGGAAATCTATTTAATTTAAATTTTTTCACGAAATAACTAAAAGATATTTTAATTGTATTATTTTTTTTGAATTTTTGTACTATGTTAGTTCAAAATAGTAGCAAAATTTCAGTTTCGTGACTATTGCATTGACCCGACGATATGTTATAGTCTTGAGAGCTTTTCGAGGTAAAACTTGTTCCACGATCAGTTGACCCTTTCGATTGACAGCCGCGTACCCAAAAATGTTAAAAGTTCAAATGTGTGTCAACCCGTTAGAGAATATTAACGACCCGAAATAAGTAAAAACGAAGGATCTCGCTGAAAATGATAGCCAAGTTTGGAAGCACTATTTTAGTTACGTTACGCCCAAGTAACTGTAGAATCGCTGTCACAATTGAATTTTACTATATAATGCAGGCGCTGGACGGAATTGAGCGTGCAAATGTGAGGACCGCACTCCGTCAACAGATTTCAGTTGAGAATAGCTCAAAGATGAATAATACGGATGTTGCCGGTCCATTTTTGGGTCCAATTTTTTGACCCCCTTTTTTTATTGGCACATCTACGGCTTCCGTGGCCCGCTTTTTGACGATGGATTTTGATGAAGAACCACAAACTAAGACGAAAATATATAATAAAATTTTTCGATACCACGCTTAGTTTTTTAGATATATTGACACTTGAAGTTGACTTTTTGAGGTATTTCCCCCAAGGTTTATAGTTATATCACAGCTGGGATTTCCGTGGCACCCATATTTTAATTATGAATTTCGATAAAACACCCCAAATTTTCCAATATCTCGCTTCGTTTTTGAGATGTCGATGCTTGAAGTTTAAGGTATTTTCAAAAAACATTCTAGAGCGTTAATCGTTTCCAAAAAATGCTAATAGGTAATAATGGGGGCTTTTGCGGCATTATTTCATTTATCTAGCTATTATTATCTTTAATCATGACAAAAAACTGCATATTAACACTAAAACAATCATTAAAATTACTCCAAAGACCCAAAAATGGGCCGGCAACATCCGAATTAATTATCTTTAAGCTCTTCTCAACTGTAATCTGTTGACGGAATGAGGTCCTCATATTTTGCACACTCAATTCCGTCCAGCTCCCAGCCTAATAACAGAAAATTAAAAAAAAACCGAAAACATGGCATATCCTTGTATTGCTTGTGTACAGAAGCCCTAACATAATTAACGAAGTCTCTACGTTGGCATTCGATGCTATCTACGTACCGATCTTTTTCCTCTGTTGCGAAGTGATTTCAACATCCATTGGCTGAAATATTGATCTCTTTCTTACTTCTTATCCAACGCGATGCTTCGGCGATGTTGATTCACCCAAATAATTTGGCCTTAGCATTAATATAATGTTATCACATCTCCTTGCACATTTAATTATATAAAAATTATGTTAATATATTGAACTAATACCAAAAAGAATTATAGTGTTTTTCTTAAAAATCACACATCTTGAAACGAACATTTATTTTTCTATAACCCTGATTTGTTATTTACAAAAATTTAATATATTAAAAATTTACATTTAAGATGGAATTCAATTTATTTCATCTAAAAAAAGTTGGCTCTGGCTATCAATTCAGATAGTTGTTCACCATCGCACAATTCATTATGTTATGTATTAAATAATATCGGATTTTACACACTTCGATATAATATATAATTCCAAAAAAATAAATAATTAATTGAAAATAGTAAAGTCACTTATGAAAAATGATTTTATTTTTCTGGACAAAAAATGAAAATAAAACAAATACAACATTGAAAATTAACGCAGTTACTCTTATATGAAGTAATTTAGAACCAAAAGTCTTTCATTTGGGTGGTTTTATTTTTATTTTTATATTTTAACTAAGTAACTCATTGTTTCTTCTTATTTTGCCTCGAGTTTTCCTCCTGTAAAAAAGAAAAACAAACAGAAATATTACAAAATGCAAGAATTAGAAAATTCTCATTTATCACAGTGTTTAATTTTTTTTTACAAATCAAAATTTTTTTCAATTTTTTAGTATTTTTAAAAATCAAATTTATAATGTTAACTCCAAAACTACTTCTTCAGGTAATTTATAAATTCTTTGTTAATTCATACAATTCCTTGCTCTAATAAATTTAATTGATTAGATTTCAAGTAAAATAATGAGTAAAACTTACCTTTTGAGCTAATATTATCAAAAGTCGGCGGAATATGTTGATAACATTAAAGAAGAGATCAAGTGAATGTTGGACGCAGTCTTTATCCCCAAGGCGGCTCTTCTCAATAATATTTTGCGTATCATATAGAATAAAAGCGCTCATAACACCCAGTCCAGTATAAAGTTGAGCCTTTAAAAAAAATAAATAAAAATATTATAATAATATATTCTAAATAATTCAAGAATCTTACCTGTTGCACGAAATATGATCGCACGAAAAAGTTGAGCAGACTGAATAATAGCATTGTGTTTATGATGCTAACAAGAAGACCACCCAAGAAAAGAAACTGCCCCCGTTCAGCGAGTAATGCTGACAATGTTAACGAGATAAATACAATTGTGGTACCGGTTAAAGCTGATACAATAATTTGTGGATTTAGGTACCTAATATGTAGTAAAAGAGGACCGAGAGTTTGACCTACGAAAAATATTGATTAATTTCTTCATGTTTTATATTGAAATTATATATATGAATATAAATAAAAAAAATTGTACTTACCACAACAGAAACCAAAGGCTAAGAGCATGCCCAATCGCATATAAAAATTCTTTCCATTGTCTTTAGTAAAATGTAAAGCAATAATTAGGATAAACGATCCAAGCCCGACAAGCAGACCTGCTTGTAAAATGCTGGTCATATGTAGAATTGCTCCAATAGCAGCACATGCTGTGGTTGTTGCCAAACAGGTATATACCCTGGCCAAATGGTGACGGACATCAGGCTCACTGCAAATAATATAATGCGTTTTAGTAAAAATTATCTATAAATAAACTATTGTAAGATTTTACAATGAGCCTTATTCTCGTTGTCTATTGACGTGACATGTCACTTCCGAGCTTAAATTGGTATTCTCATGGTCAATCTAAGATACTCCTGGCGACTGGATCGACGAACGTCGTATTCTATTTTGCGCCAGGTATCGTGTGAAGTGATATTTTTCTCGATATGTGTGTGGGGATAGACAGTTTCATTCCACGGGGTCCCTCGTAGTCACGTCACTCGCCAACGAGAATACCACCTAATAACTATTTTTAATATGACTTAAATATACTGAAAACAACCTTTGTTTCTTTCATTTACGTAGGCTTCTAGCCTTCGGTTTACATAGTACTGGACTGGACTGCTAAATAAGCAAAATCCCATACAAAAAAATGGCACCAAAAACTATTGTTGTCTCACTCCCCCGTTAAATTCCTATGAACTTTAATCGATTTTATAATAAAAAAACAGTTCAGCGCATGTCAGCGATATAAACATAATTAGAAAAAACTAGACAGGTATAGTTTTTTCTTCTTTCTCTCTCTTTCGTTATTTTTAAAAGTTCGTTAAACAGAGGGAAAGAACCCTCACATATTTAAAAAAAAATACATTTATTTAACGAAAAAACTGCTACTGAATAAAAAGTAATGATGGAAATTTATTTCTATCAATTATAACAGACATCTTATACCGGCGACACACTACAGGAATTTATGATCATATCCTAACTTATTAAGATAAATTTCAAGTGTGTCACCTACTATGATCATAAATTGTGCTTGTGAACTTCATTTTAATTTCATAAATTAAGTTACACAAAGCTCATATTAAATATGAAGTTGGAAATATTGGAAGTAAAAGCTTTTTTTCCCCGTTTTTATATTGCACAGTTGGCATTTTTAATGTCAGTTCTGGTTAAATTCTGAGGTAACTTGATATCACTACTCATATTTTCAATAAATGTATGCTTTTTTGCGCTTTTTAAATAAATTGAGCACAAATTCCTCTCTGTTTGCATTTTTACGAGTTTTAAATATTTGAGTTCTTCAAACTACGCATGTCAAAAGCTTGCACATATGAGGTTTGTAGTGTGTCAACCTTAAAAATTTATTAAGATAAATAAAAATGAACATAAAGAATATGATCATAAATTGGTGTAGTGTGTCGCCGGTATTATTAGTTATTTTCTTCTAAATTCGAAGAAAAATGTTTTGTTTACATAAAAAAGGTTTTCTACTTCTGGAGAAAAATGGTGCCATTGAAAATTGTCCATCAGCAGTCCATTTTTATATGTCAGTGGTTGCAGCTCAATAACTATTGTTTATATCGAAAAAAGGAATATACCATGACGTAGATGAAGAATCAAAGAATTTTATTGTTTACTTTCAAAATGAAATTCAAAATGGTCGGAAATATGACCGAAATTAAAAATGGCCGCCCAAATATGGTTGAATTTGCCAATTGTGCTCCGATTTTAATGAAAGTGGGTAGCTAGGGATTTTTAAGGTCGTGAATAACGAATTTGTGGTCAAAACTTATAAATTTAAAATGGCTGCGCCAGTGTGGCCGAGGAATTTGCCAATTGTGTTCCGATTCCAACGAAAATTGGTATATAGGGCCTTTTAGGGTCGCAAGTAACGAATCTATGATCATAGCTTACAAATAAGATAAGATAAGATAAGTTTGCCAATTGTATTCCGATTCCAATGAAAATCGGTATATGGGGCTTTTAAAGGTAGCAAATAACGAATCTAGGATCACAACTTTCATTTCCCGATCAGCTGTATGTAGGTTGTTCAAGAGTTGGAAAATCTGAAAATCTTCACATCTTAGCCCCAAATGAAAGAATATTGAACATAGTGTATCCTGAAGCTCTCTCGGTTCAGAATTGATCGACAAGGTTTTTTCAATTTGTTTTTTATTGTTTATTTCCTACCTTTTTCATACCAATAAAAAAATAAAACGATTTCTTTCAGAATATTGACGTATTCACGTCATTTGTCCGTATCAGCGATACAGACACCCGTTTTTTGCTTTCAATTAACAATTTATGGAGGCCAATTTATCGATTATCTTGATATGGCCGATCTTCTTGATATTATCAAATTCTTCTTCTTCTTGGATGGCGCTACAGTCCTTGCAGGACTCGGGCCTCTCGAAGTCTCCTCTTCCAGTCATCTCTACGTCTTGCTAGCTCTCTCCAATTTGTTATACGAAATTTCCGTATATCTGCTAGCACGTCATCTATCCACCTATTTCTTGGTCGTCCTACTCTTCTTCTTCCTGATGGTCTACCATTAAAAATCCTGGCTAGCATTCTATCTTCTGAAGCTCGTACAACGTGTCCGAGCCATCGCAGTCTATTCAGTCTTATGTATGTAGCTATATTAATTTCGTCGTACATTTCTTGAAGTTCTTCGTTTGTCCTAATGCGCCATTCGTTCTGGTTAACCCTTACAGGACCAAATATTCTTCTTAAGATCTTCCTTTCGAAGATTTTAAGTTGATTTTCTGTTTGTTGGGTCAATGTCCAAGCCTCAGACCCATAGCATAGAACTGGGCGGATTAATGTTTTATATAGTCTGACCTTGCACTGTCTTGAAATTTCTTTGTTTTTTAGGACCGGGACTAGTGCGAAATAGGTTTTATTTGCGGCTACTATCAAATTGCTTCAATAAATTAATTGTTTTAGTGGCAAAACTAACACGGCTAGGCAACAAGAACCGGAACACCCTAAAGAAGTTTATAGTTTCCAAAAATAAATTATGATGTTCCATCTTAAAAAATATTTTGCCCCAATTTTTGCACTAAGTAAAACCCAACATTTACCTAATGACGGCTTAGATCGTTATCAGGTTTCCGCGTACACTTTAGTGTATCCTCTCATAGAGGAAAAACATACACAATATGGATATCATATGTACATTAGGAGAGACTTAACCTTAAAATATTACACCAAACCACGTCCTTTTCTTTCGTTTTTCATACAGGGTCCTAATATTAGTAATGAAGTTTTTTCATTAGCATTTGATGCTACCTCTCAATATCCTTCCATCCGGAGAGTGAGATCATTGTTGCGGGAAATTTCAACGTTCACAATGTCGAATTACTCGAATGACGAGTGTTTCTTGTAGGGATACCGAGCTCTTTGCAGAGACTAATAACCTGCACAAAATTATAAATCAACCTAAACGTGTTCCTGCTGTAAACCAAGGGCCCATCTCCTTGATCTTTCGCCCAATCCGGTAGTCTGTCGAAGTCGATTCGCCCATGGGCAAATCGGAACATTGCTTAGTCAGCGCTAATTCCCATACCAAAAAAAAATATTAGTTAACTAGGCATTTTTTGGAGAAAAAGGTGGTTTTAGTTGAAATTTTAGTTTAAAAAAACGAAATTTTGACTCATTGCACTGGAAGTTGGTAAGGTGGAACCTTGAATTTGAAAGTTTTAGATAGGTGGGAGTATTCTGCGTTCACTGATATCTTATCATATTTCAAAGGGTTACAAAAGTACAGGAGGATATGTAAACTACCAAAAAAAACTTCAAAACCCCCTAGGTGCTAAACCGTTAAGATTTACCCCCCCCCCCTTGTATGAAGATGAAAGACTTGTTATTTCTAGATTTTGGACATGGCCTGCCGGCGGCCAGTATATGAATAGCGGCCTTTAGAAATCGTCTCATGGAAGTATAATATTCCTCTCTTGAACTTTGACTATTAAATACGAGAAGAAAGAATATCATTACTGTATATATCACTGGGGTGGTAGCACTTACAGTATTGGCCAATACTAAAGCACCCCCTTAAATATTTCAATAAATTTTGATAAAAACTTAATAAAAACAACCATCCAATATTACAAAATTTATATCTAAATATTTATTTATATATCTAAAATATAAAAAAATTCAAAAATTATAACATAAATACTCCAGTCTTACAATTCAAACTATACAATGAAATGATAAACTATTGTACCAGTGGACAAAACTAAAGCACCCCCCTCAATTCAATGGAAAATTTGCCATAGCAACTGCCTAAACTTAAGGCTCTAAATCAGTGGTTCCCAAACTTATTTGGCCTACCGCCCCCTTTCCAGAAAAAATATTACTCAGCGCCCCCTAGAAATTATTTTTTTTAAATTTTAATATTACTAAACAGAAAGATATATTTATTAATGTTTCTATCTTTCTCGTAAAATATATAGCCTTATCTCGGTGTCGAGTGACATGACCGATTTCACTTCGACCTTAAATTGGTATTCACATTCTCAATCTAAAAGACTGCTGGCGACCAGATCGACAAACATCGTAATATAATTTTCGCAACGTGGCGTGTGAAGTGACATTTTTCTCGATATGTTTGTAGGTGTCCATAGTTTCATTTCACCGCGCCACTACCCAACGAGAATAGCACCTATATAGTAAAGAAAGGTGTAAATCAGAAACCTTATTCTCGATGTCGAGTGTCGTGACAAATATCACTTCGGCATTAAATTGGTATTCTCATTATTAATTTAAGACACTCTTGGTGACTAGATCAACAAACTTTGCCTTCTAATTGTCGCAAGGCTGCGGATGAAGTGATATTTTCCTCGATACGTTTATAAGTATCGACAGTTTCACTCCACACGGGTCCCCGGTAGTCACGTCACTCGCCAACGAGAATGCCACCAGCGATTGCAGGAAACTTTGCTTCGTTTCGTGTTGCATCGTGTAAAATGGGCCATAGCGTGCTTCAAAATCTGCTGGTAGTACTGCCGCTACCGTTACAGGCTTTGGCCTTGCGATCGAACAATCGCACGTGTTTTGGAACGGCAATTCAGTGCCACCACATGAACAGTAGCAGTGCGCGATTGCACATATCTCAATGCAAGTAAGGGAGCATGCGGGAACCGAGCCAAAACCCAGTACATTGTTAAAAGAAAAATTAAGCGTTATGAGCGGAATACATAAATCAATTTTTCTAAATCTTCTCTTGTTACTTTTCCCCCTTACAGTTATTTATTGCGCCCAAATGCACCTATGGCTATCACCGCCCCCCATGGATCGCTGCAACGCCCACAAGGGGGCGGTAGCGCCCACTTTGGGAATCATTGCTCTAAATGATTAACTGTCAGTAATATCGTGAATTATAACAAAGTAAGAGGCAACGGGACGGGTTTCACCTTTTCATTCTGGCGGAAGATCCAACAAAACATATAATAGGGAGGACTCTTTGCTGAAAGGGACCATCTGTAAATCCTGACATATCCTCAGCACAACTTCCTAAAGATTTCGGCTTTGGAATAAGTCAGAGAACAATCCGACGAAGACCCGTAGAAGCTGGAAGACCCGCTAAAAAACCACTAATTTCTGGAAAATATATGAAATATTGATGGGGGCTGCTTTAGTATTGGCCAATACTGTAAGTTGTTTCAATCGACCTCGTCATACAAAAATTCAAGTGTTGCAAAAATGTTTGTATGAAGAGGTCGTTTGAAACAACTTACATGCTACCACCCCTGGTCTATTGTTCTAATATTTTTTCATATCCTATTGTACCTAAGTAATAAAAAAATGAGGCATAATAATGCTGTAAACATGCTAAGGGCGACGGCGAAACTATTTTCCTCGGCCACGGCGAATGGTCCGACGAAATTTGCTGTGCGCACACACAAGAGCGGCGGCGACACAAATTAAAAAACACACACCGGAATAATAATCTTACGCGAATAGCAACACAAACGCATGCCACAGCACCCGTTTAGGCCGAAGTTAATTTAACTGAGCTAGGCAAGTTAACAACGGCATAAACAGCAATTTTTTTTAGCGCTGTTAGCTAACTTGTTTCTGCTTTTTGGCTTAGCTAATATTTAGCACAGCCAAAATGAATTGACGTTTGCTTGTAATTTTTTGTTGTAAGCAAATAATTTAGAAATATTTCAATACAGAATGAAGATTTTATTATTATTATTCATTTTTCAGCTTTTTATTATTTGTAAAATGGGAAATGTTATTATTTTTGCCTGTTATTAGCTGTAAAATGAGAATTGTCAAATGGCATGCTAGAAACGGTGCTAAATTAACAGCGCTAATTTAACAGAGTTAAAATAACTCGGGCCTAAACGCGCCCTTTGACAGGCGACGGCTACGAAATAGAAATTATGCTGTAAACATGCTAAGGGCGACATGCGGCTTTCCAAGATGTATGTTTTTTAATTTGTGTCGCCGTCGCTCTTGTGTGTGCACATTAGTCGGGCCATTAGATTGATTCGGTAGCCACGCTCGGCGACGTCGCCACTGCGATTCGTCGCTCGCTCGTAGCATGGGCCCAAGTCAATAATGCACGTTGCGCGAGCAAATGACTTCTTCAGCAATTGGAAGTCTGTAGCTGAAGAAGTCATTTGCTCGCGCAACGTGCATTATTGACTTGGCCCATGTTTACAGCATTAATTTAATTCAATTTTTTAATGCTATTCCTAAACATTCGTATTCGCATTCGCGAATGTGAAAAATATGACATTCGTAACATAATTATTTCTTTGCTTTGTTGTTCAGTGTATATTTCTTCACCGTTTTATTGCCTGTTAATATCTTTATTAGACTATAAATAGTATTTTATTAAAATCTTATGCTATGTAAACAGCTACTTTAAACAGAAACCATTTATTTCAATAAATATTGAAAAATATGTTGAAACGCTGTAATTCATATTGGACATTAGATTATATTATTGTGCATTTTACATATTATTTATTAGATTACACCACTAAGATTTAAGAAAGTTGAGGGTTTCGCTACATAAATGGTGTCAATGCATTTTTTCATACTGTACGTTACAGTTTTCAGTGTTCGCAAAATTAAGTAAACGGGATTCCCCATTTTCTATATATGCTTTGTATGTATTGATGCATTATTACTTTCACTTCATGAAAACATTAATAATTTCATTTTAATACACATTTCTGGTAATACTTTAAATGCTTTCGAGCAACTGCTTCTTATCCAGCCTACTTAAAAAAATTCCAGCTGGCCAATGTGTACTTCCCACGTATAATCAAATAATTAATGTATAAGAAATTGAACTTTACCCTTGAGGAGAAAATGGTTTCCAAATATTGCAATTCAAATGGATTTTCTAGAATTTTCGATCATATAAACAAGTTAATAATATGCTAACATTGAAAATACTTAAGAAATATTTCTATTTGATAGTGTTGAAATGTGATGAAGGCTGAAATAAATTAAGCAACGAAAACAAATTTCACAATATACGATGTTAATTTCTTTATCAGGATTATCATGATTAATCAACAAAAATAATTGAAGATTAAAATAATGGAAATGCAGGCATAAAGCAATTTATTATATCATCTTATTATTTGATTAAAAGACTTGCAAGAACGGCTGTACAAATATTGAACCCTCGGGGCCACGATTTTCAACACAACACTCGGAGCAAGATTTTATACGAGTCATAAACTTGTAATATTAATTAAGAACTTATTTAAAAACAATACTTAATCGAAAAAAACACTATCGACATGAACAATTGATAAGAGTTTAACTGTTAACTTACAATTTTCGGCCTAAATTATCGGCAAACCGCGTAAATGTTGCTGAAGCAGATGACATCTTGAAACTTGGGTTACTGGAATTTTCTGAAGAAAATTCTTCAATTTTTTATGTATATTGCTTTTTTGACAACTGTATTATTATGAATTTTGTACTATTTTGTTTTAAATTGAAATCACTTCACAGATTGCTTTAATTTTACTGGTGATTTACAGCGAACCAAAATTTATTAGAACCACTTTAATAATTTCTGCCTCTTTCTTTCTTCGCACTTTACAAATGATACGAAGTCACAGGGTGGATTTTAAATATATATGGGTAAAAAAGATACACGTCAGTCTAAACAATAGTAGTTATGCTATTCATTAATAGATGGCCGCCGATGGCATTTGAAAAATACGGTTATTACATGTTGCTTTTAAATTTCAAATAATATCATCTCATTTCAAATAAAAAAGCTGGTCATGCATACCCAATTATAAAATTATGTGAACAGGTGAACAATTTAAATTTTCAAAAATTGCCAAATATTATTGGAATAACTCAATAGAGGCCCATACACTACAAGGTTTTATGCATTCAAACATGTCCCACAGTCTTTGTGACAAACTTTTTTGGACGCCGATAAACTATATGGTTTTAATTTTGGTTTAAGATTTCAAATCGAAATCAGTTCTTTAACTAGAAATAAGTTGTTATCAATGAGCCTGTTCACACGATGCCATAAGTGTGTTGAGTAAAACTGGGTTTATTAAACTCCTTGGAAGTCACACGGGGCGTAATTATGTTTAGCAAATTTGAATGCTATACAGGAACGTTTAAATGTATTGCAGATGAAAGAAAAATACTCAAAAATGCCCCACTTCCGGCAGCGAAGAGAAGTATCTCAAAAAATTGCTAAAAATGAGTATTGAAGAATGACATATTTCTAGTGGTCATCCTTACTGGCTATCATGCGAAAAAATTGCTCAGAATATTCATGCTGGGCACAACGGTGAGTCATCGTGCTCGAAACGATGGAGGTATTTGCTATATCTTTCCATGTCCACTCAAAAACTGCGTGAAGTCGTAATTCTCTTTCCGATACTCTCTCGTAACCCACCTCTCCACGTTTTGGGATAAGTCTGTGGGTCCACCGACCCTTAACAGACTCATGTTACTTCCCTTGTCATTTCGTTACAGACTCGACGTGCATCACCTACCGTCGCACTGTATTTGGCTATCTTCTAACATATCCCGGTTAAAGATAGGCATGTCTTCTCTTGCCAGTATCTTTATTGGGATAATCACCACTATCATGTGATCGTATATGCGCAAAACGCGCGAAGGTTCTCTTAGTCTGTATGCGGCCCTCCATTTTGTGCTGTTAGCCGTCCTATTCAACGCTGCTGCTAACAATGGCGATGCGAGTACTGCACAAATAGCGGACGCTTTTTTCGCCAAGCCCTCCAAGTGCGCTTTAAAAATTAGCCTGCGGTATACCCCTCGCAGTCCTGGGCTTGGGCTAACATTCATTGGTACTGTGTTTTACGTGTGATTATTTTTTCGTGGGACTTGATACTTGCCTAGTGATTCTGTTTTGCTTTGATTAGATATTTTTACGTCACTAAGCTAGTCATTACCGGACCTGATTAAGCATTGTGATTTGGAACTTGTTATGGATAACAGCTGTTGTTGCGTGCGAGCAATCACTGCGAGGACGTCGTAAACACGTCCCTAACGAACATTTTCTACCAACACGACGGAATCTCCGAGAACATATACCTCAAGAGGTGAGTGCTATTAGTACAATTATTGGAAGTAGTCCATGTGAGAAGAAGTAGTCCTTATGAGCCATAAGGTCTAGTATCACCTTTACCATATTCCACTTAATCTGTTCTTTCTTCACCATCAGAAAGAATTAGTTGCAAATGTTACAATTATTTTTTTAAGTAAGGTTAGGTTAGCTGTTGTAAGCCGTTGAAGAGATCATTTTTTTGGATCATGGTCATTATACAGAACAAGATTCTTCTCTGAAATACTTGCTATGGCCGTTAAAGTACTTTGCAAGCCTGAAAGCCAAGTATTTTTTAAGATCAATATAGGTAGTATACTGCGCTTGAATGAATATTTCGAGCAATTTTTTTGTGCGTTACCCAGTAAGGAAGTCAACCGGAAGTATGACATTTATTAATATACTGATTTTTATCTATTTTTTGAGATATTTCTCTCAGCTGCCGGACGTGGCGTAATTTTCTATGGAAGTTGAGCCTTCTTCTTTACTTGTTAGAGAAAAACAGAGCTATAAGGCCGTATCAGAACCTATGCAGCGCTGCAACGACAAGTGTTTCTATTGGCTGAGGCTGGTAAAATGACAAGCAAAGCAGCACCAGACCAGCGTGCTGCATTTTCATCTCAAATCCTAATTTTGCTGCATATACATGCAGCACTTTTGACACTTCGTAATGCGGCAAGTGATTTTAAACAAGGAGACGCTGAATTTTTGGTTTTAAATTATTTAAAAGGACATGGAGTAATAATTGGTAGAACTAGTGCAATTTTTAAATTTTTAATTAGAGGTTTAGCTATCAAATAAAAAGTGCGCTGCACAGCGGAAAAGACTAGCATCTGATACCGACTGCAGCATGTTGCTCTGGAGCTGCTGCTGCACGCTGCATATTTTTAGGTTCTGATACGGCCTATAGAATGCAAGAGATAGGGCCGATTCACAATGAACGCTTCAAGCCTCAAGCTTCAAATTTTTTTTCTATAGTTTCAAGTTCATTTGAAGCTTGCAGCTTGAAGCTTTGAATGTGAATCATTGCACATAAATCCTATAATCCTAAATTTTTGAAGCTTGAGGCTGGAAGCGTTCATTGTGAATCGGCCCATAGAAGTAACTTTTTATATGTGAGCCAGTTTTCACGCGTTTGCTTTTGCTCAATGAGCCTGTTCACACAGTGCATATTCATGACAAGTAAAACCGGTTTTATAGATGAGAGAGGGAAGGGAGCGGAAGAACTTAACGAAAATTTTTTCACGCAAAAGCAAACGCGTGAAAATTATTAACACTCAATCCAAATATAGCCGTCCTTTTTCTAAACGTTACAAATTGGACCCAGGAGGTCCTATTTTTATCCAGAACACAACAGTTGAGTAATGAGACAATCAAATATTTGCGAGTAATGTCGGATAAGACACTGAACTGCGCCATCGGTAAAGCCATTAGGGCTCCATGGGCCTGTAAAAGGCTTTTGGATAGCACATCGAGTCTGTGCGGACCTGGCATACAGCCGCTAATGCCAGGTTTACATTAGCAAGTACTTTCACGAAAGTCGCCTTCTTGTGTCTCTACTTGCACGAAATACAAGTGTTTACATGGCGTAAGTGAAGACGAAAGTTCTACTTTCGTGTCAAAAACGCCTTACTTTCGCGAAAGTACTTGCAAATGTAAACCAGGCATAAGGAAGCAATAATTAAACTGACGCCACTGCTTACCTTTATGGAAATCCGTCGCCACAATTGCCTTGAGACTTCAGATACTGGCCAAATACCGTCCAAGGACATATGGATCTCCTCAAAGTTGAAAGGTGCCAACATTAGATTTTTTCCCATCAAGGCACTCTCATTATCGAAGTTTCCCTTCAAAATAGTTGCAGGGCGTTTGACGCACTAGAGTCTCGCACTGCTGGGTCCCCGGACCTGGGTATCGAAGGCAATGAGGCTGCTAGCAAGCAAGCAATGATGCTGGTCCACCTCCAAGCTCCTGATAGAGGACTAGGTTAAGGGACTAAACTTAAATATTGGGAGTCGATCCCAGGTGTTAGATACGCTAAAGAGCTAATAAAACCTTTTGCGTTAAGGCGAGTTATCACTCTAAACAGGGCGGACCTAACGCTGTTGGTAGGATATCTGACTGGCCATGTGGGGCTGCGGTACGACCTCTACAACCCTGGACTATTTCAGGAGCCGTATTTGGTTTCTCGATTTTCCGTAAGTTGCATAATTGGCATTACAACCAAATCGACAGATAAGCGCTGCCATACAAAACCGTCGAATTGTGTGATATTACTCCAAGTGCAGCAAACCACGTATGTATATTTAATTAAAATAGAAATTTAGCTTTTTAATAAACGTCAAACGTCTTTATCGACACGTAAAGAGACGATAAGGTTCTCGATATCGTGTTGCCCAATGCCAATTTTCATTTATTGACTCGAGAAACCAAATACGGCCCCAAGGGCCCTTTTCTCTATTACAATATTGCCAAATTTTTTAACGAAACTGACGAAACCCTATTCTCTATTACAATATTGGCATCAATTTTACTTGGAAATCTAACAATATTAACCATTCAATAGATAATAATGAACACAGCACTTTTACCACAAGCCAATAAAAGTTAGAGCTGTAGTGAGCATTGCTATTGTTCGAGTTATAGTGAGCATTGCTAGAACTATATCACTATACTTTCTGTTGTGAAAAAATTGCAAGGACTTCAGTGGACTAGACATAGACAAAAAAAATGCAAAACATACGATTTCCACAACAGCACTAAGCCGAATAGAGAAACCACGGAAACTGGGGAAACTTGAAGTTAGTTTCTGCCTATTGGAAATTAATTTTTGAAGTAAGATGATTGGAGGCTTAAAATTCAAAAGATCAAAAATATGATATAAACTTGTGAGCCATTGATGATGATAACTTGATTTTTAAAAATTATTTTATTAAATCTCATTTTCCACTATTGATAAAAATAAACACATATTTCTTTCTGCAAAAAAAATTGCTTCAGGTACTCCTTTCTTAACTGTAATATTAAAATATTTGTAAAAATTAAATATGATTAACTAGATAAAACATTGCACCTACCTGAAAATGGTACAGTTATCTATCATTCGCTTTTAATTGAGAAAATTTTTATATGTTAATAATTTATTATAAAAAAAATACAGTTAGTAATACTTTTCTTTCTAAACTTTGTTAGAAAATTACTTATAAAAAAATATTATTTTATAATAATAAAATAAATAAAAACAATGTTGTAAAAGTCAGTATTCGAAACCAATAAGGAATCTATAAATATAAAAAATATTGAGTTAAGTTTTTGGGCTACAATAAATATCACAGAATTTCTTTTTATTCTTAAGTAACATTAAAAAAATTGTTGTGGAATGTGAGGAATGCACAATTTGTTTGGAAATTTTTATACGAAAAATTTCTAAAATGTTTTAAGAATAATCATTAATGAAAAATGGAAATATTATCACTCGTTCAAGTAAAATAAAAATGTTACACCAGGAATTGTATCCCAATTATTTGGTAAAAAAAACAATATTCATAAGGAGATAGCATGTTACATTTCAGATTGACTATAATATATATTTATTATATATATCTGGTTTTTTTTCAGATTTAAATGTTTAGCCATTATTTAACACTGGCTTACTTCAATAACAATTCAAGACTTACAATTTCCAAACCAAGTATTATATAGGAGTAGCAATACTTAAATATATTAATAAAAGAACTCACACGCCAAATTCTGCATCGAATTGCTAGTCGACTCGACAACCGCAATAGGGGCCAATACTATTTTCATCTAACTTATCTAATTACTAAGAGTTTAAAAAGTATTTCTTGCATTGAAAAAATGGAGACAATAAAGATAACGCCATACTTAGTTGATTTGCATTGAAAACCATTGAAAACCAGTGTTGTTCCAGGATAGTTGTACAGAAATTACCCTGATACCTTAAATCCACCTGGCTACATAAGTATACAAAGGTACCAGGAAATCAGGGGAGTTATCCTGGAATGCGATTCGAAAGCCACGAAATTCGGAAATAAGAAAATGGTATCCCCCAATGCGAATTCGAATTAAATTTGTACGTCTGTCATCGGATTAGTAAGTACAGCCATTGACGGATCCGCTGAATTTATTTGTTTGTTTTAAAATATTCTGAAAACTCTTTAAATATTCGAACAGAATTAAAATGCCAAATTAAGTTGATAAATGAAGTTGGTTGGCTGAAAATAATTTATTTTCGAATATTCAGGCAATAATTTCAATACGATGCGATCGCATTCAGCGATACAAAAACTAAATCGCATCGCAACTGGCTTCAGTTTGCTTCTCACATTCGGATCGCATCCCAGGATAACCCCCCAGGTAGGCCTGAACTTATGGCTTCAACATCACAAGTCGAGCCCATGACCTAGGAATCCATCCAGACCCTTCATTGGAGATTAGGAATGGATCACCTAGATACCTTAGGCCGTTCCAGATAATATAATGGCAATTTTAAATCAGACAAATAACCGCACAAACTAAACTTATTCTCAAAAAAGGTTTTATTGGGTGTTTGATCGATTAACTCGGATGGCAAAGGTGAAATCAAATTATTGGAACTTGAGGAAATGGTTACTGCATACACAGTTGTATTTCAAAAAGACAACACCTAATGCCGGATCCGCACGTTTGCCAAGGCTTGGCAAGCATTCACAAATTCAAACGTGTGGATCAAGGCGACTACACACGTAACTGCACGCTTGACAAGCACGCATGTTTAATCTTTTTGTGCAAGCGTGCTTGAGCGTGTGTATGAGATTTTTTGCGCAAGCATGATGATTGCACACCAGCTTGAAGATTGGTCGAATTTTCATCTGCATGCTTGAACAAATCTTCCTTGAAAACCAAAATGTGAGTGCGAGCAAGTGCGAGCGAGCGCGTCACTTTCCGAACACATTATTTAAGGATAAACTGCGGCTATTCCAGCATGATTGCGTCGTGTGGAGGCTACAGAGAACTTGTGCAAGCATGCGCAAAAATATTGAACATGCGTGCTTGTCAAGCATGTAGTTACGTGTGTAGCCGCCTTAAGGCGTTTGGCTTGGTTTGTGTAAGCTTGGCGACGCTTGTGGCCGATCCGGTCGAGTGTGGATGCTCGGCAAACCAAAGCAAACTTTTTAAATTTGCGAACGCTTGCAAAGGAAGTTTGCGGCAAGCGTTTGTGATGCGTCCACACGTTTGTTTTAAGAAAGCGTTTTCAATTTGCGGACGCTTGCCAAGCCTTGACAAACGTGCGGATCCGGCATAAGAAAAAATAAATTAATCAGGACTATTTTGAACTTCGCTGGAATTATTTCACAGCCATGGTCGAACCGGGGGGGGGGAGGGCAGGATAGACCCGGCTCCTTCAGGAAGAAGCCAATTGAGCGCCTGGATGTTCAAAAATTCGACGCGCGCTCTATGGAAAATATGAAAAAGTATTGACTATGGTCGGAGAATTGATGAAAAAAAATGCATCGAATTGGCATGAAAAAAAATACGCGCATCATTTACGCTATGCCGAAAATTGATTCCACACAACCTTTGTAGGAATGTTATGATTTTTTAACTTTTTTTATACTTTTATTGTAATTATATTCGAGGTAGATGATAAAAATGGGCAAACTACCTTAATTACCTACAAGCTGCTATGAAACGTATAAAAACTTGGCTTAGGAACACAATGATCAAATGTATATTTGCTTAATATTGCAAATAGCTAGTTAAGCAAAAAAGTGCTGGCAAAGAAGTACTTCATGTCTTTGTAAAAAAAGATAGAAAATTAAAGTTAGTTTAAAGAAGTACCCAGTTGTTCTCATAATCTTTTAAATAAAAATACTCGAACAAATACGCATAAGTGAAGTGTTGCTCCAACCTTTCCCGCATAATAATACCTAATTTGTATAGTGTCATAAGGTGTCACCCAGCGTTCCTAAATCTGACGCCCCTTTTATTGGACAAGAAAGTGTTTAAGATTTTAGGCTTAGGTTGCATTCGAAAATTTGCTGATTGGCAGCACATCATTCAAAAAATCAAAACCGCTGTAGCCGGGCACACGCCCTGCAGCCGATACTGCCACTTCTGCGCAGCTGGATGAATTTTCGAATGCAGTCCTATTCTGAACGGAATTAATTCCGTTGGAATTTTCTTACATTTTATGCTACCGATCTAAGGAAATTCCAGCCAAGTTCATCAGATTATCATTTGCTGAATCTATATAAGAAATTAGAGTGAACAACATTGATTTTCACGACACTTTCTTTAAAGCGTACATGGGACAAAGTGAGATTTTCTATCTACTACGAATTTCGAACGCAAAAATCAAATCAAATTAGGCCAAGTTAATAATGCAAGTTGCGCGAGCAAATGACTTCTTCAGCAATTGGAAGTCTGTAGCTGAATAAGTCATAGGCCCCCATCCACGGTCAAATAAATCATCAAACCAATTTTCGACAAACAACGCACACATTTATGCTTTGACTTTTGTTGGCCATCAACGAGGGAAACTTTCTTCAAACATCCCGAGCGACAATTCCTGTAAACAAAACGAACTTTCATATGCTTTACATGGCACACATAAAAAATCCACACACACATTTAAGCTGTTTGAAGGAAATATTAAACCAGACGAATATTTTCTTCAAACAGCGGCCAACTTCGAAAACTTGTATTTTATACACGCACACTTAGAATTTTTTCGATGTTGGCCACAAATTTGATGGTTTGTTTGACCGTGGATGGGGGCCTAGCTCGCGCAACGTACATTATCGACTTGGGCCATTCTCTAGTTACGCCAATGCTTACATCTACCGATGTAAGAAAATTCCAGCGAAGTTCAGAGTAGGTCTAGTTACTGCAACACTAGTGGATATCACTACAAACTTCGACATATCGTCGTTCTCAAACCAATATCTGCTATGTGCACTTTTTCGAGATTTCGACATTTTAACCATTATGACTAGTTTCTAAGCAAATTTTCGTATAAAAAGACGTCTATATGACTCGAATCATTATAAAATATTTAATGGTCGCTAAAAAAAATATTTTATGTGCAGGAGATGTTACAGGATGTTACAGAAGAACGTTTTTTTTCAATGGGCCTGGGTCCGTATTTGGTTTCTCGAGTCGATATCGATTTCTATCGATAAGTAAAAATTCATATTTTACAACACGATATCGACAACGTTATCGTCTCTTTCCGTGTCGATCAAGACTTTTGAAGTTTAATAAAAAGCACAATTTATGCGTACAATAACCTTTTGACAGTTTCTATTTTAATCAAATATGCATGGTTTGCTGCACTTGAAGTAATATCACACAATTTGATGGTTTTGTATGGCAGCGCTTATTTGTCGTTTTGGTCGTAATGCCACATATGAAACTTAGAGAAAATCGAGAAGCTTTTTTTTGTGGAGTCGATCCATCGACTCGAGAAACCAATTACGGCCCCAGATTGTTGAATCCGGCGGATTTGAGATTCCCGCCGCTAAAGAGTTTCACTTTCAGTTGTCGCTGCGATTGTTTTATCGGCCGGGCGCAACCATATGAAGTGACATATTTCATTTTCGAAATATGACAGTTCGCATTGGATACACAACTCCAAACAAGTGGTTTTTTAGTTGAGCTTCCACTGGCGACTGGCAAATTCTCATTCACTTTCCCGCCGGCGGATTTAACAATAAGGCTCAATATCTCAAAGTTATACTTTTTGCACATAGCAGATATTGATTTGACAACGATATAAATAAAGGTGCTTCATTTAAGTTACAGTTATTAGTCCTATAAGAAAAGAGCTAATCTAACCGGAGATCAGGGAATTTAAAAAATGGACTCAATTCACAGATCCGGCGGATCGGACACTCCCTCCGCATCCGCAACAATTTTTCCGCGGATTTGAAACGTGAAATTTGCCTAAGCAAATCCGATATTGCGTATTTCATAATCGCGTGAGGGTTCACTCGGCATTAAATCCGCATTCAACCCGCGACCGCGGTTTTGATTTCGCGACTGCGGATTTGAGAATCGCAGTGTCAAATCCGCACTCACCTCCGATTTGGCGGATCTGGGAATCGAGGCCAATATTCCTATAAGAAAGCCAAAATTGGATTAGTCTTACAAGCACAGTAAAAAATTATTTCTAATATGGTTAATGAAGCTGAAAAGACAGCCGTTATCATATACAAGATCTGTTCGGCGACCTGCTCCAGCTTAACCTGGAGCGCACGGCTTATGGTGCACGGCTCAATTTAATTCCCCCACAAACTTCACTCTGATCCCTCCCTTGGTCTATCAATGACGTGGGAGCTGAGTCAATGCATTGAGCCGTGTATTACCAGCCTTGCGCTCCAGATTTAACTGTAAGAGGTCGATGAACAGACCTATATTTCAATTAGTTCGAATAAAACAAACACTCTTAAGTTGTATGTCTTTCATCCACTTATTCCTTCGAATTGTTACTTCGCACCACGGCATAACCATTGACATTTCGGCTTCGTAGTACGAAAGATGGCCCTGAGCTTGGGCTTACACATAAATATCATTAATTATGGGGGCTTATTCTCGTTGTCGAATCACCTAAGTGAGATTTGTCTTAGGCGGTGTCACGCCACTTTGAATGTGGTATTCTCGTTGGCGAGTGACGGGGCTACGAGGAACGTTGTGAAATGAAACACATTTTCATTTGAAAAATTAGTTTGACATATTTAACAGTGCGATGTTTGTTGTGAAAAAAGCATAAAAAATTGTAAAAATAAAGAAATATGTTGTTATTTTTACACCAAAAATATTAAAATTTATATATTTATTTTAATTTTCTATAATTTTTTAAGGAATATACAATCAAAAGAATTTTTGTTTAAATTTTTTCCTGCTTCCATTTTGCTAAAAATAGAACTGTCGATACCTACAAAGGTATCGAGGAAAATGGCACTTGATACTTCCACCTAGTGACAATTAGAATTCGACGTTTGTCGATCTAGTCGCCAGGTGTCACTTAGATTGACAATGAGAATACCAATTGAGGGTCGAAGTGACATCTGCCACGGCACTCGACAACGAGAATAAGCCCCATTATATATTACCGTTTCTGTCCCAATGAGCTTTTGTGAACGCAAACTTAACGTTGATTGGATTTTGTAAGATTAGATTCTCATAGTTGGTTATAAAAAACCGTAACTCTTTCAACTATTCCTACAAATATTCTTAGTATCTTCAAATCATATTTTAATAGAAAGATTATAAATTTTTTTTAATATGTAATATGAAAATTGAAATTTTAACTTAGCTTAATTGTACTGATTTTTTATGGCAATTAAATTTTTGTTTACGAGTTTCGTTTCTCATTTGTTCATAGGCTACCGTTTTTTAAAGCCGCTTTCAAGTCCACAATACAACACAACTCAAATCGAGCTGTTAATACTAGTGGTTATTCTCGTTGTCGAGTGACGTGACTACGAGGGACGCTGTGGAAAGAAACTGGCCCTTATTATGGTTGTCACTTCACCATAGTGAGAAATGTCACCTTTAAAATCAAATGAGAAAAATCTCACTTACAAGTGAGAACAATTATCATTGAATTTGCCGTTTCTCGATATCAGTGACAACTGTAATTCGCCTTATCTCTCTGAAATGTTACTTTTTTAGAGAACCATAATACCATTTTTGACTCACTTCGCCATTTGGCACCATAAGTGACAACCATAATAAGGCTGACTGTCGATATCTACAAACGTATCGCGGGAAGTATCACTTCACACACCACCTTGCGAAAATTAGAATACGACGTTTGTAGATCTAGTCGCCAGGAGTCTCTTAGATTGACAATGAGAATACCAATTTAAGGTCAAAGTGACATCTGTGACGTCACTCGACAACGAGAATAAAGGCTCAAACAGAACCAATCCGTTCCGTCCGCTCGTTTTTTTCTGTTTTTTTTTTGACGTTCCGTCCGCTTGATTGTGGCTACCGCTCCGTTCTTCTCATGGAAAATTTATGGAAATGTCAAATTTCCAACTTTTAAAAACGGACGGAACGGATTGATTCTGTTTGAGCCTTAAGACTGCCTTATGAATCACATCGAGCCAGTTAGCCGAACAGAAATAGACGTACCCTCACCTCACGCGTATACCTTGTGATAAGGGGGGTTATGCTGGAATGCGATCCGATAGTGAGAAGAAAACGGAAGCCAGTTGCGATGCGATTTAGTTTTTGTATCGCTGAATGCGATCGGATCGAATTGAAATTATTGCCTGATAAATATTCGAAAAAAATATTATTTTCACCCAACCAACTTCACTTATCAACTTAATTTGACATTTTGATGCGAACAATTGCTTCAAGAATATTTCAAGAGTTTTTAGAATATTTTAAAACAAACAAATCAAGTCAGCGGATCCGTCAATGGCTTTACTCACGGACTGAAATCCGATGACGGACGGATAAATTTAATTCGAATTCGCATTGAGAGTACCATTTTCTTATTTCCGAACTTCTTAACTTTCGAATCGCATTGCAGGATAACCCCCCAGGATATCTTGGTAGAAATTGGAAGCCCTCATATTGGAATGTATGGTAAGGCAAAAAATAGCTCTTGTACCTTCATATTGGAATGAATTGTATTGCAAAAGGTGGTCGTTATACCTTCGACTCTAGGACATCGCAATGTTAATCGAAGCGATGATTCGATCTAGAAGGTAGACATTACACATTCGAAGGAAAGTGTACAGAATCGACTCTGGAAGGATTCCATTCCCTACTGGGCGAAAGCTTTCACGCTCTTTTCATATGGTTTTGTTTGTTTCTCCCTTCCAGAATCGATTTAAAATTTGAGATTTTGACGGTTTTGCTATCGGGCGAGCAGTATATGAGTGCGTGTGCGTGCACATGGCTATGCAGATAACGCAGGCGCGCGGTGGGAATTAGTTGGCGACCATTTTCAGTCCTGCTTAAGATGCGTCGTAATTAATTAAAAAACCCTCAAAATTATAACAAAAAACGAATAGAAATTAAATTCAAAAACTTAAAATAGAAATTGAGAAAAAACACCGCTCATATAAAGGATTCGAGATTCATTCGATATCGATTCGAAACAACGATCCTTCGAGATTCCATCTAAAAAGCGATTCGTTATAGCGTTCCTTTTTTATCATTTCAGATAACGCTTTCGAATCGTATTGAATTAGTTATCGAAGAAAGTTTTCGCTTTTTATGAATCGCTCTCGCTTTGATATCGCGTCGGAATGTTTGCAGGGAACACACGACCCAAAACACAAACAATTCTTTCACATACTTCTATTCTATCTGTCATTGTCCGCACCGCATTTGCACCTGTATCTGTCGGTAGCTTAAGGCGCCTGGGCGTCGTTGATCGACAAGAGCCTGCTCGAACAGTCAAGTCTAAGCGATAAGCCACTAGGCAGACTGCTGAATCTGTTCAAAGCGCACAAATATATGACGTACAGGGGTGTAGTATAATATGCCAAGCGAGTGGCCACGATACTTTTGGACTAAATTATGTTTTTCGTATTCTTTTTAACACTTTAGACAAAAGATATAATTGAAAAATATATATTTATTTTTGCAGGGCGTCCCGTGGCAAAACCCGCGACTGAAGCGCCAACAAGCCCTGCACAGCCCAAAAGTGACCGTTTGGAATGGATTATTCTGACCATTTTCTTTGAAAATTCTCGTGGTGATGATGCCACTGTTGATAGTGTGATTCTTACCGGCTCATAATAAGCAAATACTTTAAATACTTTGTGCCGAGAGTTCGAGAGTATCAATGGTACACTTTGCACAACGTGGTTCCAGTAAGATGGCGCAACTCCTCACACAGCGAGAGCCACCTAAGTGAACAATTCCCTAGAAAACTGATAAGCCGATTTGGTGACATCGTGTGGCCACCCAGATCGCCGGATCTCACCCCCATGGACTTTTTTCTGTGGGGAAATCGTAAGCAACCCAACGAACATATCGGAATTCAAAGAAAATATGGAGCGAGAATTTAACGCTATTACTTACGAACTATTGCGATGGTAAACATTGTGTCGGGCGATGGCAAATATTTAGACGGCATATCTTCAAAAAATAAAACCCGCATGTTTAATGTTTAATTTGGTAAGAAATGCATGATAATAATTCCACTTATACTGATAGGACTGTTAGATACGGGCGCCCTGTACTGTTAAAACAATTGTCGTTCATTTACATGAAGGAAAATAAAATTACTTTCCGAACAACCCAATAATATTCATGTATCTTCTTATTTAGCATTAAGATGTAAAATATAAATCCAGGGTAAGCCCTTTTTAAATACAACCCGGTTGGCACAGAATTAAATATAAAATGAACGCTGAAAACTGTGCAAGAAGCTATTTTGATGTTTATAAATGTTTTTCTCTTTAAGATTTAAATATTTTGCCATTTGTATATTTTTTTTAAAAAAATACAAAATTATCAAATGAAATTTGATGCATTTGATAGTACAAAAATAACGAAATATGATGAAATATATAATCTTATCACTAAAATTGTACTAAATCAATCACAGCCATTACAGTACATTAAAAATGTCGCGTAGCCTTCATAAATATAAATATTCTAATACAGATATTACAAATAAAGAAGAATATCGAGAATTCCCATCATTCCACTTGAAACAAAATAAAAATTATATAATATAAATCTTGTATAACAAGAAATACGAAATTCATCGAATCGTTAAATAGACTCGATATATTGAAACACACAAAGTGTTTATATTGTAAATATGCTTTAAACAAAAGTTTCTTATAAATATTTACCATTTCATTTAAACATATTCTAATAAAAATGAATATATATATGGTTTCACAGCCTTTAGGATTATAAATTATTAGTTTTGTTTTTATATATTATAAATAAAATTATTGTGGTTGTGTTTTGATAATAATAAGGAAGATCATTTTACAAAATAAAAGTTAAAATAAAAAAAAATTAATTAATTTGACTGGATTGACCTGGTGGTTAGTAACAGGTGTTTTTTACATCGAGTATTTACAATGTGGAAAAGTAAAAATTAAAAAAATACAAATAACAAATTACAGATTTTTGTTTTTTGGTTACATATATTTTTAATTCTGAATAATCAATACATTCTTCTTTTGTTGAACGTCTCTCAGTTAATGGGCGGGGCGATGTTTTTCTTATTAACGACTCTGTTGACATTATACGCTGCATTATAATCTACCATCCAGCCAGTGTGTAGTTTATGTAATTAATTTGCTTTCATTTATATTTAATAGTATTTAATTAATCAAATAATTTTTAACTTGTTCAACCCGATAAAAATGAAATGTTTATTTAAAATAATTAAAAAAAAAACTATATAATTTTTTTACCCATATTTTTTGGGTAAAAGAAAACACGTTTTTTTTTATTATTTTTGAAATCCGGGTTTTTGGTAAGTGAATGTCAAGAAATCGCGTTTATTACTACTAACTTACTAAAATATTATTAATTTTTCTTAAAAGTATTTCTTTATTCTCCATTAAATAAAGGAAAAGTCTTCTCAGAAAATTTCAGAAATTTACAGAAAAAAAACATACTCGTCGCTACACGAATGAAAATGAATAAACGAGGGAGAAAACATTTATTATTTTCAATAATTAATGCCGCGAACGATGATCTTCACGTCGGTCGCGTTCCCGTTCACGATCGCGATCGCGATCACGATCAGATGAACGATATCTCTCTTCATAATAACCCCGTTTTGATTGTTCACTGGCTGGTTCGGCAGCTGGTTCAGGTGATTTTCTTGGACGGCCTGACCGACTACTACAAAATAAATTCTTACATTAGTAAATAGAAAAAAATATTTAAAAGTTTAACATCCTCTACCATAATTTCCTTACTATATCAAAAAATTAATTTATTATTAACAATTTTACCTTTCTTCTCTATAATGATCAGTTGCCCCGCCACGATCACGTTCTCTGCTTCTTGATCTATCTCGGCCACTATCTCTATAACTATACAAGAATTACTAAATTTGATAATTTCTAAGAATATATAAACATACGCTTCACGATCCCTCTCTCTTTCTCTTGATCTCTCTCTATACCGTGATGATGATCTTTCACGTCGTGGTCTAGAACGATGAGATCGATCTCTAGAACGGGAACGTTCTCTTCTACTATAACTTTTAGCTTCTATTCCGTGCAATGTATCTTGCAATGAACTAATAAGAATTTTGCAGCGTTCATCATTGGCAACTTTTGATTGCTTAATAAGTGAAATAGCAGTGACAAGAGTTTCAATTGCGCTTGAGTATTCGCCAGCAGCAGCATCAGAAACCGCTCTAAAGATAAAAAATATGTAAATTATTTTAATTTATTGAAAATAAAGAAGAAATAATAAACCTAGCAATCGCAGAACTGCTTACTGTCCTATTCCTTCCCATAATTTCCTCAAATTCAACTTCACTTAATTGAGGTACAATTGGTTGCTCTGGGAATGGTCCAGGAGGCTTAGCAGGTGGACCTGGCCATGGTCCACGAGGTGTACCTTGCTGATTAAAGTGAGGCGGGGGTCCGTGAGCTGACATATTCATTCCTTGTGCAGGACCAGGTGGGCCATGTGGCGGTCCAATTGGTGGGCCGCCTGCATGTTGTGGGGGACCTCCACCTTGATTAAAGAATGCTGGATTTACATGAGGTGCTGGCCCTTGAGGGCCGTGAGGTCCACCCGGACCTCCCATTTGTGGTGGCGGACCGCGAGGTGGCCCTTGCATATGTGGTGGCCCCTGAGGACCTGGAGGACCTTGCGGATATCCACCATGCATTGGAGGCCTATTCCAATCTGGTCGGGGTCCTCTTGGAGGCATACCACCAGGTCCAGGAGGTCCTTGAAACTGGAAGTAGAAATAAATAATAATAATTGTTATTTAATAGAAAGTAATCAATAAATTATTGGAGTCGCATTCTTTTTATTTAAAAATTAGAAAATGGAAAAATACAATGAATTAATGAAAACTGTAGTTAATACACAGTGTGCAATTTTAGTTGATGACTAAAATTAAAGTTAAAAATTAAAACCCTTTATCAGTAAATGAAAAATATGACTACATTAGCATTTGAATAAATCCAGGCAAAATCAATATAGGAAGAATCTGCCTATGAAAACTATTATAGCAAATATAGAGTTACTAGTATTGGAATATGCACATAACATATAACAAGGATTTTTTGTTTATAAGTCAAAGTATATGATCTCTTAATGAAGTGAATATACAAAATATGGCGATGGAATCTGGACGAAAAAGTTTTTCCAATTCCAATCAAATAATACTATTTTCTTCTTTTCCAAATCTCACTAGATTTTTCACGTTTTAAGAAAATATAAAACTTATTAGGGTAAACACTGTCAATGTTCGGTCTTTTTCCTGGTGGCAATATTGCGTTTCGGTGTTCCGTTTTCACATTTTATTTTCCAAGACTAGTATCTTCTGTTTCAGTCATACCTAAAATTTAGGAGCTTCGTACAGTACAATAGAACTTAAAATGCAAAATGGCAAAGAAAACGTCTTCTGATCATACTGCTGTAGAGAGGCCCAAGACTCTCCTATGAAAATAAAATAATTCGGCTGGAATGGGTGCCTTGTAACATAAAAATTGAACGGTGAAAGATTGCTCGAACTTCGATCTATATTTTTCATACCTTAAACTTATCACACTGCCAAATAATGAAGACAAAATTATCATATGATTTGTATTTTTACATAGGTATTTGGCATGAAGAACGTCATTCTTTTGTAATTATTAGTGATACGTTTCTTTTTTAAAAGACATTTTATCCAAATTGTCGATGTTATACGACCAAATATGTATAAGAAATAAATTTTAACAAAATACACCAGTTTTAAGAGGAGGCTAATCTAGAATCTGTTTTTGCATAATCAAGAAAATTTTCAACTTCATAATAGAAAGTAAATCATACCTTTTTTACAAAAAGAATATAGAAAAACTTTGTTACATTAGTATAAAATTTTAAATCGAATAAAAATTAATCGTTGTGCCGCGTTAGTTTTTAAAACATTTCTATACCTAACTAAACCACTATAAAAGATACCTAATCCTCTATCTTCCTCCAAATAACTAAACTTTAAAAAATATTATGTTTGTTAGTATTTCTGTGGTCAAAAGCCAAAACATCTTAAGTCGAAAAGAGTAATTTTTCAGGAGAGCAGTTTAAAAATAAATGTTCTTTTTCCTTATGCTCAATCAGAAAACCCAAATATCTTAAGTGAAAAGATATTTTTATAAATTTTAGAAAGAGTAGTTTACTTAAGAGTAATTAAGATATTTGGGCAAATTGTAAAGCTGTTTATATGCAGACTTAACTGCATTGAAAAAATATCCTAAGTCGACATAAGATGTTTCCTTAACCACGAATAACTTCTTAATTTACTTAAGCTATTATTCCCTTTGACAAATAGTTTACAAGTTACATAAGTTAAATTTCCTTTTGCAGTTTGCTTTTCAAAATGGAATTAAGATATTTGGTTTTTTTAGGATAACTTTTCGATTTTTGAAAATATTGTAAAGAAATTTTGAGGGGAAGTAGAAATTATAACGCTGAAGGCATGCATATATGATAGAAAACGCATTTTCGCTTATGTCGACATAAGATGTTTTGTCTTGTCACTACAGATTTAACGAAATAATATCTAATAACATGACTTATTATTAATTTATTAATTAATCTTTATTTTCTTGTGATTTATTATTAATTATATTTGTAATAGTTAAATTGAAATAGGGCCTATCGTGTATATAAAACAACTTACATGTCATTTATTAGTTCCCTTTATATTAATAAAATAATTATTTATTTGTAGAACGAACGATTGTATCATTCTGAACACTATCAGGATTTATTTACTAGTGAATCTCTACTGTCTTTTATTTTAAATTTTACATATTAAGACTTAGATATTTGTGTTTAGTAAGGTTTGCTATTTTAAACTTTATAACAACGTTTACAAATTATTCGATTTATTATGAAAATTCAAATTCAGTTCTCAACTTATCTTGCTTGGCTTGGGTTTTATTATACACATGTAAATATTCATCAGATGGACTCTTTGTTCAGCGCTTTTAAGACGCATAAAATCGATATAAAGCCATGTATAAACTTTGCGAGAATAATACTCGAGGCCCGCTACGATGTTCAGACTAGGGATGTTCTGAATGCGAATGTTTAGGAAAAGCATTAAAAAAATTTAATTAAATTAAGGCCTAATTTTTTTATTACTTACAATAAGATATCAAAAAATACAATATACCAGTGTTATATACAGTAATGGTATTATTTCTTCTCGTATTTAATAGTCAAAGTTAAAGAGAGGAATATTATATTTCCATGAGGCGATTCCTAAAGGCCCCAATTCATATAGAGGCGCCCGGCAGGCCATGGCCTGAAGGTTTCTAGCCTTGAGGCCAAGTATAACCACACACTCACTCACCCACACCGCCATCTGAATGGGGCCTGTATAGTCCAAGAAAACTGGCAAAAATCTTTATGTTTGTGGGTATATATCGTCAGTCCTCGCCTGAAGATCTGAACTTCTATTCGGTCTGAAATTTTCGTTGAGGCCATGAACATACTGTCGTCTTCGCCTGTGTTTATGCACGGCTTGTCAGACGTATTCCTCAAGTCCTCATCCCTAAGCCAGAGTGAGTAATGTATGGCTTTCATCGGGTGGTACCTGCTGACCTGGCCTAAAAGGCTACGATCTGCCGGCGGTCTATTGTGAATGGGGGCCTCAAGGCCGGTTGCACTGAACAATTGCTCACTCGGAACGCCCGGGGGAGTGCTCAGATCTTTGCGAGCCAGATTTGTCAATTTGTCGTAGAGACACCACACGACCTACACACATTCGCATTCGCAAAAAAATCGCATTACTTGATGCGAATGTTTAAAATTATGCGAATCATTCGCATAAGCCAGTGTTTCCCAAACTTTCGATGTCTGTGTACCCTACTATAATTTTCGTAACGCTGAGTACCCCGCGATAAAAAAAATGCATATACTTTAATAACAATCAAAATATATTTATTTTTTCTTCTAGAAATTTTTGATTGTCACCTCTTGTCAAACCCCGCATTACTTTTCGAGACTGATTTAAATCTTTCAGCTTTTTTTAAAAAAAAACATCGATGGATTTATCTTTGTACTGGTGCGTCTCAAAATGGTGCTTTAAATTGGAAGGTTTCCTGATTTCATTTGACAGATTTTCAAAACAAATGACGCAAAGTGAAATAGGCTAATTTGCATCTCCAAATTGAAGATATTTTTTGTCGTACTTGCGAGTTTTCCTTACTGCTTTCTTAATAGGTTGTTCAAAATTGAAGGTGTTTCGCCATCGTTAATTTCATTTTCTGCTTTTTGATTGCTACTATAATTACTGCTTTCTTTCGGTTTACCAGTTCCAGATTTCAACCAGTGATCCATAATCTTGAACGTTAGGGATAAAAAATGTATTTTGTAAAAATAATCATCCAGTCTTTCCATTGAAGCAACCTAAAGCGACAAAAAACAAGTCCCTTTCCGCATGATACAAAATGATTGTTGTTGCCAGAACACATCGACAGGATTCAACGTGTCGAAGTGTGTCGTCGTTATCCAACAGTCGGCTTGCGGCTTGTATCATGCGACATGGACTAGAATAATGAAAAAACCACATCATTTATTGAAGATTGCCATAATTCATTCGAATTATGGAATAACAAAATTAATGCTTTAAAAAACATTAGAAATAATAAAAATGATGTTGTTGGCGATCAAATACTGCCGTGAGCGAGGTACAATCCAAAAAGAAAGCCTCATCTCCCAACAAAAGAGGAAAATGGTTTGCATTTGGGCTTTTAAGTTTTTTAGTGGACGTCGATGTACCCAAATCAACATCGTCGGCATACTTCCTTCAACTGATTGAAAATTCATTTCTCATTTCTTCAGTTTCAAAAGTTAACTTTCGCGTTCCATGCGGCAAATCTCTGCATACTTCTGGAAAAATTCGAGATAAACTTGGCGAGATATATGAGGCAGATACCTAAGTAATGGATAGCTATCACTCGTAGCCGATGCGGTATTGCTTGGGAGAGTCCGTACCATAAAAGAAGGGACATGAGCTCGCATATTGAGGATATAAATGTGCCGGTAATTTGCGTTTTTAAACAACAGAGAGACGTTGCTCGCTTCTTGGGAATTGAGGCTCTAAAGCTTCATCGTCACCAACCAACGTGTTGTATAAATTATACTGGGTTTCTTAACCAGAGTTTCTTCTCCACCACACCACTTGGCTTTCTTTTTTCGTGATTCAAAGCTATTACCAAATAAGCTGCTGCAGCGACTGTTCATAAAGACATGATGCCTTAAACTGAAAAACTTCTCCCTTCATCTCCAAAAATTCGTGAGGCACAGTCGTACACCTAGAAGGGTATCATGCCTCATCTCGCTCAGTGTGGCTTCAATGGAATTGCTCTTTAACAAGTAACGAAGTTTTTTATTATTTTTCTATGTTTGTAATCGATAAAAGTAAACTGCTTGTTGCACCAGGTACGCGTACCCCCACTAAACTCTTTCCGTACCCCCCGGGGGTACGCGTACCACACTTTGGGAAACACTGGCATACGCGAATGCGAACATTCGTAACATCCCTAGTTCTGAACTTCAGACTTGCTCTGAGACAAATGATGTGAACTCATTTTGACTTATTTGAAATGAAATGGATCAGATTGAAGCAACCTCATGCACATAAATGAATGTCTTCTTATAAAACCCCGTATACACAGGGCGAACCAAAAGCCAGAGCACGCACATTTTTGCATCAGATCTGGCTTAGTATAATCCATTGTAAATAATTCAGATTGAGCTCTCATCTTTAGCTCGAGACAAGTCTTCACAACCCATAGCTGAAGATGTGCCCTGTACGTTGCTTAGAATGGTGGATATTAAGGATACGTCTGAATGGGTGATCGTATATACGCCGCTTAACAGAGCAACAGCCAGACGATTCTATTAATGCAAAAAGTCAATTTAACATTTTGTTTAATGATAAATAATTTTTTTAATGGTTAAGCTGTTAATAAGCATTAATAGCAGGTAAAAGCTTTAACAATTTTGAGGTGAGCTCAGAAGTACAACAATAGCTGCAATCCATTGGGACTGGTAAACTACTCAAAACTGCTAGCTACTCGCAACTACCCTCGCTCTTGTTTTTGGGCAGATACATTTTACTGGTAATTGTCAAAAATCGTGTTTCATTGGTGATGTACCCGCAAGTACTTGCGAGTAGAAAAAATCGCCCAATGGATCGCAGCTAATGTTGCCTAGTTTCACAATTACTCTTTCTTATAGTAAAGTTATTGTTATTACTATAAACGATATCCTTGTCATCTCTCCCAATAGTAAAACAGGTAGCATAAAATGGGGTTTGCTAGACCGCATTAAGAATCTCCACTACGCGGATGATATCTGTTTGCTGGCCCACAGACATCAGGAACTCAAAAATATAGAGCTGTCGCACAAAACAAACTTCGCTGGAGGGTAACTGTTTTCGCCCTATGTTCCGCGAGGCATTATAGAAGAATAAGAATTGCAATCCAGACAATCGAGAACAATTCAGAAGTAAAATCATCATTTACATGGGTTAACTTTCAATCAGCGATAAAGAATATGTACTGGCCCAGTTGCTGTAATATAGTAGTCTTAGTAACAGACTGCATAAAGCGTTAGAGTTATAAAAAAAAGCATCTCAGGATTAGATCAATCACAGTACAGTAAATTTTATCTGAGAAAGTGTTTTTATTCCTGAGATCGCTATTCATCATACTCTTATTTTAACTGCGGATCATATGTATTGAGATATCTAACAGTATAGTTAACTTAGTTTCAAGATACAAATGTACTTAAGTGTTGTATTCGTTAACACATAATAGCTACTAACTGATACTTCGCCTAAACCTTTATAGCCGTAATGTATAATAAAAGAGATTACTCTTTTGCGAATTTATATAATTGAAAAAAAAACCTCGAATCGATGTCTTCATTAAACTTAAAATCTTTATACCATTTACTATTTGAGGAGCCGGCGAGCAAAACGATCTAATTACACAAATTTAAATTTTACAGGAGGAGCCAAAAACTGAAGGACGTATTTACGATTGACTTTTCACGTGGTTTTTAATTTTCCCATATAGTGTTTGTGATTTTTGGACATAAATGTTAAATCCAGATTCTTACTGTAAGATATTTAAAAAATTCAATTATGTCGTTTTGTTTGCAACTGGTGCAATTGTTACGTTTTGATTGCCACTAGAGTGTATTCAATCCATTTTTATTGCAAACAATAATGTTTTTGTACACGTAAAGTTGGGAAATTAAAATAAAACTAGTGTGAAAATGTATAATTTTAATACTTCCAAACTTCTGAGTCGATTTTAGTACACTTTTGGGTCATTTTGAACGAAAACGTCCTTTCTAATCCGAAGCTGGTAACTTTAATGTAATTACATCGTTTTCATCGAAAGCACCAACTTCTGACTCTATTTTAGCATAATTTTTGGTTATTTTGAACGAAAACAAAGACTAAATTAGATTCACGGGATCATAAACAGCCAGATTAATCGAAAAAAAAATTTTCACAAGTGTAATTAGATCGTTTTGTTCGCCAGCTCCTCATTTTCGATCACTTCTTTACAAAATCCAAATTTTGTATAACATTCGATATTTGTATCATCTTTCGAATATCGATAGTTTGTTCTATTATTTGCCATGCATTTCATTAATAAAAAGAATCAAAATTTCTGATTGTTTCTCATTAACATTGCTTTCTAGTTAACACTTAAAAAATATTCAAGTTTGTCAAAGTAAAAATTTGCTGTACGAAAGCAATTCTTTAAGGAAATTACCATTAAATCTTCTATAAAAAAATGTTTTTTGAAAATGAACATATATGTACCTGTAACCTGACGTGACTATTGGAAATTATTAATTTTAAAAATAAATGTTAGGTCAACTTTTACGAAATTCGTTTGTAATATTTGTTTTTTTTAAATATAAGCTAGATAATTTTTAATTTACACAGCAAGTACTCTTTAGATAGGAAATACTCTTTGTATATTTGATAATAAAAAAAAATTATATAAACATAAAGATGATTTGCTTGCAATGACAATGGCAATCGGTATATAGATATATATAAGATTTGATAGTTTAGATTTCGTTGAGATTAATTGTTTTTTTTTTGCATAAGGATTTCACTAACTACATAATAGATATAATAATAAATATAAATTAAAAATAGTTTTATTCTTTACCATTTGTGGTCTTTGATGTATTGGACAAGGTGGTCCATTGGGCGGACCAGGTCGTGGTGGGCCGCTAGGTCTCGGTGGACCATTCCATTGGCCTTGATTTTGGTAGCGTGGCGGGCCTTGCGGTGGCTGTTGTGGTCCCATGGGTCCCATGCCTCCTTGATGCATTGGTGGTGGCTAAAGAATATATAACGATATCGAGGAGATTTAAAAAAATACCTTGAACACATTAAATTATTTGCCTCTATATAATTTTATCATTCTAACTAATATTTGTATTGTAAAGATTTTTGAAAAAAAAATATACATATATATGTATACTCGTTTATATATATATATTTTTTATCTTACTGTAGATAAAAACAAAAATTCTCTACTACATAATTTTATGGGGTAACTTACACCAGTTACAGTTCTTTTGTGCGGATTCTTGGATAAATAGGAATAAAAGGTAAGACACAATTGTTTGTTTACAAATACTGCGAATCAACAAATATAATAGTACGTGTATGCCATTTGCAATTTAAATATGTTTAAAAAATCTTCATTGTGTTATTTTTAAGTTTTTCTTCTTTGGCGTACAAAAGTACATTAAAATCGAATTGATTTTATCAGAAATATTTATCATATAAAATTATGTTACCTATTGTAAAAAATAAAATAATGCAAAAACAAATATTGCAAATTGAAATTTGAGATTAACAAAAATGTTTAACAATCGATAAACGAAATCAATCTTTTTTTTCATTCAATTTTGATTTAGAGTTTGGCGTCGAGTTTTTCGAATTTCTTAGATATATTTGCAAGCTTTCAATTTTATTCATATTATTTTACTAAACAGTATCTTTTAAATTTAGAAATTTTTCTTTGTTTGTATATTAATTACATTGTAAGCGACTTAACAAGAACTTACTTTTAGTTAACTAATATTATGTGTCTGTTTCTATAAAATAAATAAAAAATAATTTCGATTTAATGATGGGGTCTAAATATTCAAAGTGTTTTACAATCACAAAACTTCATCAAGTACACTTACAGATATTTTAATATTTAATTTTTTTTTACTAATTAAAAAATTTAAAGAATTTGAATTTTACGGACAGTTGATATTTTAATTACAAATTATTATCGTTTTTTTTCGTATATTTAATAATGAACGAGGAATTCTTTTGGCCCAGATCACATGAAAATTTTACAAAATTATAAAATTAGATTTTCTTTTTTTTCAGAAACGAGCGTAAAATTTATGGAAAATTTTATATCTATTGATATAAAGATCTCTATGTGCACGTAAAAAAAGTGGTTGAGAAATAGATATTTTAACCGTCCCAGATGTAAAAACTTTAGACGTGAGAAGTCTGTAAAGTAAATGATGCTTTTCATATTAAATACTAAAATTAAAGCAGAACTTCCTTTATACTGCTCAAGATTGCGTCGTAGTTATCGGTATTGGCTCAGTTCTACAAAACTGGATTGAGAGTTTCCTTTCGGGCCATTCAATCAAGCTAATACTGGATGACGGCAATCTTTTACCTACAGCACCAGATTAGCCCGCAAAAGTTCTCTCCAATAATGTCATCTCAAGTTTCAACATATATTAAAACATACTTGTTTGGAATACTTTCCAAATTCACCAAAACAATGGTCTTATTATCACAATGAAAGCACATCATTGAAATTCATTCGCATTAATATGTCTGCTGATAAACACATTTGCAGTGCAACCTTGTTGTTCCACAACAAGATAAACCTTTCTTCGACCAACTGATGATGAAAAGTGGGTTACATAAGACAATACTAAAGCCTGCAATACACTACTCGCGAAGATAATCGAAGTTAGTCGAAGTCGAGAGGGTAGAAAGGCACTTCGATTCACTTTGTGTAACTTTACTTCGCCTGGGGCGACTTCGCATCATTGGCGGTTTTCGCGCCAGACTCAAAGGACTCGAAGTGTGCCCGTGCCGGGCGACTGAGCTCCTCGCAAGGTTACACGAGTATGTAGTCACGTACTTCGGACTTCGATCAACTTCGAGAAGTACTTCGCCGAAGCAACTTCGGGAGTAGTGTAATGCAGGCTTAAGAAAAACAAGTAACTTCTGAGCCCAGAAAATGATTATCCGAAAATCGAATGTTGTGTATGGTAAGACATGAAAACCCTAATGCAATATGAGCCTATCAAACTTGAACCAGCCGGAAAGATATCGTCATGGGTAATATGAATGAAACACTTAAGAAAAAGAGATCGACTTGATTATCATTTAATTGTCGAACTATGGAATTTAGAGAAGAAGGGCGACAAGGTCTTACACAAGGGGATGGACTGACCCCCATGCTTTTCAACCTAGAATGGGTGATAAGGAAAACGTCAATGGAGAGAAGTGCATCAATAGCAACCCAGTCTGTACAATTACTTGTGTACGCGGACGACGTAAACATCGTGAGAAGGTCCTTTGTGGCAGCAAAAGAAGTTTATGTCGAACTAAAAGAGCCGGCAAAGGTCATAGGCCTGAACATCAACGAGGAGAAAACAAAGGTGATGTAACAATCCATAGCTGGAAGATTTAGAATGGGAAGAAATATAACTATCGACGAACACAATCTAGAAGTAGTCGATAAAACAGTCTACCTCGGGTCTACAATTACAAAAAGAAACGAAGAAAAGGAAGAGATAACCCGACGAATACTACTGGCTAATAGAGCCTTTTATGCCCAAAAACAAATACTGCACTCAAGATTTGTGCACAGCAAAACGAAACTCTCACTCTACAAAACAGTAATACGACCAGTACTGTGCTATGGCAGCGGGACTTGAACTATGACCCAGGACATAGAGGAACGAGTCAACAGGTTTGAGAGAAAAGTCCTCAGGTGCATAATAGGCCCAACCAGAGAAAATGGGATATGGCGAAGGAGATACAACAGCGAGTTTTATGAAATTTTTGACGACCCAGAACTCTCAACTATAATAAAAATTAACAGACTAAGACTGGCCGGCCACGTAGTCAGGATGGAGGGCAATCGCATCCCAAAACGGCTTTTGATATCAGAAATTTCAGGAAATAGACCCAGGAGGAGATGGATAGAATCTGTGACGGCTGACGCAGAGGCAATGCTTAACATCCGGAACTAGAGACGTGCTGCAAGGGACCGTCAAACGTGGAGAAATGCCCTAGAGGAGGCCAAGGCTCGATTTGGGCTGTAGCGTCATTGGATGGATGGAATTTATTGGTATATTAAAATGGTAACTTCTCCAGAATATCCTGCCGGTCCCAATCCCAGAAAAAGGAGGACGATTTACGGCAACGGTTAATGTACCAATCTATAGTGAAAACTTTAAATCTAGTGTCTAAAGGTAAAACTAGACCAACCATGCCCGGGGGATATAAATTTGCGGAGACCGGTTCTCCTGGTAGGTGGTTGGGCGAGAGGTTGGCAACCTTTCCTGGGAAAAGAATTCTTGTTATGGAGCCTCGGAACAGTCAGGATTTACAAGAAAATCAAAGTCCCAAGATTAATGATTCAAGGATCTACGATATAAAATTCGTAACGTTGAATGTCAGAATATTATAGCAGTTTAGACGATATGGAATGGCCATGGACCACAAGAAACTAAGAGAAGATAATAAGAATTAAATTCAGATTTCGTATTATAACCGTTCAATCAGGTTGCCCGCGCGTATAGAAGAAAAACAAGAACAAGAAAAGGATAGCTTTTATGAAACTCTCCGAGTGACTTGATAAAGTCCCATCCTACGACATGAAAGCCGTTTTAGGTGACTTTAATGCAAAAGTGAGCAAAGAACCATATTACTACCCCACGCTGACAAGCTGCACGAAGAATCAAATGATAACGGGAACAAAATGGCTGACTTCGCCTTAGCAAGAAGTTTAACAATAGGTAGCACCTGTTTTAATCATAAGAATATACCCAAGTTGATATGGAAGTCACCAGTTGGCAGATACAATAACCAAATTGACCATATTCTAGTTAATACTACACATGGTAGTAGTGTACTGGATGTAAGGAATTACTCAGGTGTTTCTACAAAGAAGTAAACACGATTAAGAAACGATACAAACCCGTCTGCACAATGGTAAGAAGAGAGGATGGTACTATACTAGTATCGATTATAAACTCGAGGTGTGGGAAAAATACTTTGGAGATTTCTTCAAAGAGAACATAATCCAGGGAGAAGTAGACAACCGAAATACAGATGACCCAGAAAAACGCCAGAACCTACAATAGAATAAATTGCAAATGCCATATCGAAACTTAAAAATCTTAAAGCTCGTAGTCCAAATGGTATACCCACAGAAATGGTGGACACCTTACATAGTCTATTTTGTAAACTATGGAGAAGGAGATATCCGAAGAATGGCTTTAAGCACAATCGTTTCACTCCACAAAAAAGTGGAATTGATGTAGTGCAAAAACTACAGACCTATCAAGTTGCTGAACGTAGCTTACAAAGTCCTTTCACATGACTGAAACCATATTATGTAGAAGAAAATTAAACACTGCCACAACAGACCAGATTTTTATAATGAAACAAATACTTGAAAAGTGTTGGAAAGGGAGCTTTGATATGCAGCTTCTTTTTGCAAACTACAGAAATATTATGACCTTCTTTACAAAAGATAGCTGTGGAACAACATGAGAGAAAGGGGACTCCCGAAAGAGTTAATAGATCTGTGCAAAAAGGCGACGGAATAGTGTAGAACACAAGTGAGAATACGAGGTTGCAATTCAATAAACTTCTCTCAAAGAAATAAGTCTGCGGCATGGAGATGCGATCTAACGAATACTTTTTAACATTGCTTTAGAAGCAATAATGAGAAAAGCGAAGCATCAGCTTTGACGATCATAGAATGCAAATTGTAGACATGTATTTACCACAAATTTCCACTAAAAAAAAAATTTTTTATTTTAGATTTTATATTAAATTTTTTAGGTAATAAATTGTTTTCCGTTTGCGAAATAATTCTGAATATTTCATGGGTAAATAAAATAAAGAAAAATTACTAAATGTCTGATGAGCAAAAATAATGTTAAAATAAAATAAAAATCAATTTTAAATTATTCATTTAACAACTTTTGAAGGAATAAAATGCAATTCAAATCTGATCGTTTTCTAGTTCTATAAATATCTCACGTACGTCTTTTATAACAGCCCTATTGTAACAAGTCCTTGGCGCGGACATTGCTACTAATAACCTTCCCTTTTTTAACATTTTATAGTACGATGACTACAAATATATATGGTACTGTTAGTTTCGAAATTATGTCATTACAAGTTAGTAATGCAAAAAAAAAATATAAAGCGCAAGCCTTTTTAAAACTTTGGCAATGCAATATCTTTAAATTACTGAACTCTCGTTCTATATTCAAGCATTGGCTAGTTGCGCATTTTTCGCTTGAATAATATAGCACTTTCTTTATAATCCAGTGAATTTGTGTATAAAAGAGCCCCTAGTTGGAAAGTTTTGGGGTAGTTTTGATTTCTTCGGTTTCTTATGTATTTTGGGGTGCTGAATCCGAATCCGAGGTTTGCTGACAAAATTTCGTGACGGAACATTGAGAAAACTGCAAAAATATGAAAAAATTCGGACTTTTTCGCGGTTTTTCGCTTATAAATCGGAAACTATCAACTTTTCGTCAATAACATTTATATACTAAATGAAAGAGCACAAAATTTCCTACAAATCTCACTACTCAAGTATCTCTATCCGACTCACCGTTTTGGTTCTAGCGGTAGTTGAAAATTTACCTAATTTTTCTAAGTCAGTAAAAACCTGATTTTCTAATCGACAACGCTAACATACAGGGTGTATCCTTTAAGTTTACAAAGCGGCCGGCTGTTGATAGGTTTTGGTTGGACGAACAAAAACTCTTTTGGGCGGGGGCTGGAATTCGTAACGGTTTAGCCGCTAGGGCGTTTTGAAGTTTTTTCTTTAGAGTTTTACATATCACCCTGTATTTTTATAACCCTAGGACCTATTTTCATCAGTGTACGCAGAATACTCCCACCTATCTAAAACTATAAAAGTCAAGGTTCTACCCTATCAACTTCCAGAGTAATGAGTCATCAAAATCATGTGTGGAGAATGATGGAAGTGGCATTAAAGGCCATCCTGGTTTGGTTTTTTTAACTAAAATATCAACTAAAAACACCTTTTTCTCCATAAAATACCCTGTATTATTGATGGTTGTCATTGTCCCATTTTTTCTCATTGTTTTGGATAATTTTGTTGTTGCATATTTTACATAACGAGTAAAATTATATACGCCGGTATCGTTTTGAGATCATTCTCCACATATGACTTTAATGACTCATTACTCTGTAAGTTGATAGGGTAGAACCTTGACTTTTATAGTTTTAGATAGGTGGGAGTATTCTGCGTACACTGATACCTTACTCATGAAAATAGGTCCTAGGGTTATAAAAATACAGGGTGATATGTAAAACTCTAAAGAAAAAACTTCAAAACGCCCTAGCGGCTAAACCGTTACGAATTCCAGCCCCCGCCCAAAAGAGTTTTTGTTCGTCCAACCAAAACCTATCAACAGCCGGCCGCTTTGTAAACTTAAAGGATACACCCTGTATGATAGCGTTGTCAACTAGAAAATCAGGTTTTTACTGACTTAGAAAAATTAGGTAAATTTTCAACTACCGCTACAACCAAAACGGTGAGTCGGATAGAGATACTTGAGTAGTGAGATTTGTAGGAAATTTTGTGCTCTTTCATTTAGTATATAAATGTTATTGACGAAAAGTTGATAGTTTCCGATTTATAAGCGAAAAACCGCGAAAAAGTCCGAATTTTTTCATATTTTTGCAGTTTTCTCAATGTTCCGTCACGAAATTTTGTCAGCAAACCTCGGATTCGGATTCAGCACCCCAAAATACATAAGAAACCGAAGAAATCAAAACTACCCCGAAACTTTCCTGATTTAAACACTATTTTACTGGACTATTAGCTATAATGTTGTATCTTGATCAGAATCACTAGTCACTAGATCAGTGAATTTCAGTCTATTAAGTTACTCTACAATTACGATCGAATGATATCAAAAGACATTATGTGAAAATAACTATTTTTCAGATTTCAATTGAAACAAGATAAATGTCTATGAAAAGAAACTTGTAATACAGAGGATAATCGGGAAATAGGACAAATTGATTTAATTACAAAAAACTTACATATAAAAAAAATGTTTACCTGCATACGAGGCGGACCCTGATTTGGTCCTGGAGGTCCCTGCATATTCTGAGGCATATGTTGTGGCCTAAATTGACCCGGTGGCATATTTGGATTCATCATTCGAGGCTGATGGCCTGGCGGTGGGCCACCGGGATGTTGCTGCATACCACTCATATTTGATAGTGGCCCTCTTGGACCATTTTGCTGCGGTGGAAGTGGTCTAGTTTTTTGTTGACTTTCAAATTGATTAAGAGCCTGCTTTGTTGGTAATGTAACCATAGGGGCTTGCCCATGCAATTCCTTTTTTGGTAAACGATCCATAACTAAACGCATACTGGATTCAGACCCTAACGATATTACACAAAAACCTTTTGATTGACCATTTGAACGATTTTCAAAAAATTTCACTTCTTGAAAATCAGGAACGCCTATATCATGCACCGCATTTGTTATATCTTGATCAGTTGTCCACTAAAAGATTTAGAATAACCTTCAAGTATAAATAATTTTCTAGCTATAACAATATATTACCCATGTCAAGTTCCCCACATATAACTGATGGCGTCTTCCTATGTGATTTGGTGTTAAATTATTACCAATATGATGATATCCCCCATTTGATTCTTCCTTAATATTCACAGAAACTGCATTCTCCTGCGGGCGGCTTGAGGAATCATTTGGGGCCGAAGATATAACATCATCATACAAATCAACGCCTTCGCCAGGGAATTCTTCCTGTAATATTAAACATTACAAATATTATATACAAAAATTATATATCACGTATTTTTCTCACTTTAACTTGTGTAAAATCCTGTTCTAAATCGTCCGCGTATAAATCAATATCCACGCCGTCAGCCATTTTCATTCCAAAAAACTAAACTTGATCTGCAAAGCCGGTGTAACTCTTAAGTATTTACCCTTTTTAACACTTTTATATCTTTAGCATTTCTCTTCTATTCACTTTAAATTGTTAAAATATATTTGTTAAAAACATGGAAAAAATTACAAATCATTTCCCATTAACTTTCCCCAAAGCAAATTTTTTTAACTTTTTTTTTATACTGTAATGTTTGAAAAAGACACCGACAATAAATTTCTGGCAGTAGCAGAAAGTCAATGAAGTATTTCGCGCTACATTTGTGTGGATAAACGCGATCACAAGCCTTCCTATAATATTCCATGAACATTTTTTTATTTTAATAAAAAATTGCTTTTATAACTATATATTAAATAGAAATGGTTTAATAATAATATAAAATTGTTAAATATAAGAAATTAAAATTTAAAATATTAAAATTTTTTTAAACATTCGTACTAGTTTATAGGAAATAATCTCCCATGAAGTTGGCTGCGTTGCAAATGATATAATCCCCGGCAACCATTCTTTCTTTTGTCAAAAGTGCACCGAGCAGGATGTACGTATTCTTAAGTTCTTTAATTTTTGGTTTTATTTTAAGTTTTATATTAAAATCTTTGTTTAAATTCAATGAAAACTATTTCGTTTCAATTAATGTGCTAAAAATTCCTTGAAATTTTGTAGTTTATATCGGATGTTAATTGATCTTTTTTCTAACCAAAATTTTAGAGTGCTGTAAAGAAATATGGTGAACGGGCGTATTCCGTCAGTCTTTTCCAAGACTTATGTTACTCCAAGGAGACCTTATGAAAAGAATCGTCTAGATCAGGAATTGAAGATCATTGGTGAATATGGTCTTCGTAATAAGCGTGAAGTATGGCGTGTAAAATATGCCTTAGCTAAAATCCGTAAAGCCGCCAGAGAATTGCTTACTTTGGAAGAAAAGGACGAGAAAAGATTGTTCCAAGGTAATAAACATGCCCTTAAAAAGTGTAGTGCTTTCATTGTGATGACTTTAACATAAAAAAAAATCTGACACTTCTTGTCTGAAATCATCTTGTTGAGATATATATGTTCTGAGTTGCTTGCTATTTCCATAAAACTTATACCCTGTAACATTTATTAATCATTTCAATTAATTTACCTAGGTAACGCACTTCTACGTCGTCTAGTTCGTATTGGTGTATTAGATGAATCCCGCATGAAGCTCGATTACGTTTTGGGTTTAAAAATTGAAGATTTCTTGGAGCGGCGCTTACAAACTCAAGTCTTCAAGTTGGGACTCGCTAAATCTATCCATCATGCCCGTGTATTGATTCGTCAAAGACACATTTGGTAAATATCCCATAATGAGTTAGTGGGTTCAGTACATTTTAATTCAGAAAGGCCACTTAAGAGTTGAACACTTTCGACTCTTAATGTCTTTTTTTGAAAAAATATGAATCCCTGTCGTAAGTAATTATTGCTCATATATAAAGAGTAGGATCTTGTTTAGCAAGTTTTAAATATATCCTTTTTTTTGTAGTGTACGCAAGCAGGTGGTTAACATTCCATCGTTCGTTGTCCGTTTGGATTCGCAGAAACACATTGATTTCTCAGTGAAGTCACCATTCGGCGGTGGTCGCCCTGGTCGTGTAAAGAGGAAGAACATGAAGAAACAACAAAGTGGTGCAGGTGCAGTTGAAGAAGAGGAAGATTAAACTTGATCTTTTTGTGCTTCGATGCAAATCAATTGGAGCAATAAATTTTACACCATACTTATTTCTTGTGTTTCCATTTCATCGTTCTAAAATATTTGATAAGGAAGCCAACAGTGTTACGTATGAGGGCAGCTTACTCTTTCCAACCAGGAAATTTGTCCTCAGCCTTATTATGGTTGGGTAACTTCAAGAGCTCATCGTTCCCGCATCACTGCAGACTTCCAATTGCTGAATTCTGCAGTGATGCGGCAATGATGAGTTTTTGAAGATCGTTGTCACTTATGCTGACAAATGGCGAAGCGAGTGGGCACTTTCAGGACGGTGATTACACTGGGGCTTATCGCGAGAGTCGATCCGAATAGAATAGACTCGACTTTTTCTAGTCTACTGCAGAAAGAAATGGTATCGCGTAAATCAGTCGACTTTTAAAATTGGGTTGCCATTTAAAACAAAAATTTTCTATTGAATATCTTTCAAAATATTATATATTATAATAAACACAAAGCAAAAATAAACACAAAATTTACGCAAGCTTTAAGTCGTGTAAATATTTGTCATAGATTTGACAGTTCTAAATTGTAGAAAAATATCGATTGTAGCGGCCCCTATTCCCATAGTCACCTCACTTTTTTTCTCACTTCACTTTTTGTCACGTCACTTTTAAAGTGGTATTCTCATAGTCGAGTGACAAGGGAAAAGTTAATAAGAGAAAATGTCACAAAACTGGGGGTAGATTCTCGAAGTCATTTTTTGTAGCAAATGTCACTGAAAATTGTCATTTTTTATCACTTGGAATTTGTAGGTGACGCCACAATTTTTTTAAAATGAATAGTAACAGAGGGTAAGAAATATGTTTTATTTTAATATTTTTGATGATTTATCATTATTCTTATATCCTAGAATTAAAATAAAGAACAGGATATGTAAATAGAAATATATCATAAGAATATAGAAATATCGTCACTTTTTCTACAGCAAGTGACTACGAGAATACGATAATTGGTTTGTCACATTTTTCAATGGGTGACGTGACTATGGGAATAGGGGCCGTCGACATCCATGATACCGGGCACTTTCAGTAATGCAGGTTGCGTGCGCAATTGACTTATTCAGCAACACACTTCCATTGCTGAATAAGTCAATTGCGCACGCAACCTGCATTACTGAAAGTGAAAAGTCTATTCGACTGTAGTCTATAGGGAATCGACTCTCGCGATAAGCCCCACTGTTCGTTCATACGTACGTTCCTCACGAGCTTTTTAGATGAACGGGGAAGTGGAGATGATGAAGGGCGTCATCTACCTAGTTTATAGCTAATCCAAAAATAATTCGAATTATGGATCATCCAAAATTTTTTGTCGTATAAATGGGATAATTCGAATTATGGCTTAAACTGAAATTTTTCGGCTTAAGCCAAAGTTAGAAGAATGTAAGTTACCCGTTTATACGTTAATTCGAAATTTTGGCGTAAGTTTAAGTTAAATCGATTTAATTTTACTGCTATAAACTTGGTGATCCTCTTCCCGGTTAATCTAAAAGCTCGCGAGGAACAAACAGTGTAATCACCGTCCAGTAATGCAGGTTGCGTGCGCAATTGACTTAGACCTGTTTTAGACGGTGCGCTCCAGCGCATGCGCCTCACGAACGTTTGGCGATGAAGGGAGGAGTGCGAATGAAGAGGTACCACCCCACTTCTCCCTTTATCCACAAAGCTCGTGAGGCACATGCGCTGGAGCGCACCGTCTAAACCGGCTCTTATTAGACTTTTTGTTTCGTGTTTCGTCGGGTAAAATGGGCCTTAGCGAGCATGCATGACATGCAAGAACGAGCTTTTAGATAAACGGGAAGTGGAGATGATAGGGCCTCATCTCCACTACCCCGTTCATTTAAAAGCTCGTTCTTGATAGGCCCCTTGACTGAAAGCACCCAGTCAAAAATGGTATTATGGTTCTTTAAAAAAGTAACGGATGAATTCCAAAATGCATCACTGCAGAATTTAGCTACAGGCTTTATATGGGGTTCACACTGACGCCCAAAACATGTTTTATGAACCAGTCGTTTTGAAAAGCTCAAAAGTGTTCACACTGACTCGACATGTTTTAAAATGTTTTCAAGTGTCAGTTTTCATAGCTTCAAATATTCGGAAGTATTTTTTACCGCGAAATAGAAATCGAATTAATATTAAAAATGTTATTTCCATCTAGTTTTCGATGAAAAACATGTAAACAATATAAATCACCTATCAAAAATTCAAAAATGACGTACTGATTACAGCTGAGCGAGTATTCAGCATTTGTCAGCAAGTGTTTTGTACGTGTTTTATTTTAAAACACGTCAAAACCTACTTGTTTAACAAAGCTCGCTCCTTATAAAATATATGGGTAAAACACAGGTTTTACCCTGTTTTGCACCGAACTTTGAAGAGCTTTCTAAAACATGTTTTGGGTGCCAGTGTGAACCCCATATTAAATTGCTGAATTCTGCAGTGATAGGGCGTTTTCATAAATGCAAATTGCGTGCGCAATTGACTTATTCAGCAATTGAAGTGTGTTGCTGAATAAGTCAATTGCGCACGCAACCTGCATTTATGAAAACGCCCATACCCTTCCAATTGCCGATTTCTGCAAGTGATACCGCGCATTTTGGAAATCACGCATTTCAGTGAGATAAGGCGAATTACAGTTGTCACGGATATCGAGAAACGGCAAATTCAGTGACAATTGTTCTGGTTTGATTTTTGTGAAGTTTTTCTCATCTGATTTTAAAGGTGATATTTCTCACTATGGTGAAGTGACAACCATAATAAGGGCCACTTTAACAACGGGTGTTTTCAATGATGCAGGTTGCGTGCGCAATTGACTTATTCAGCAACACACTTCCATTGCTGAATAAGTCAATTGCGCACGCAACTTGCATCATTGAAAACACCCAACGTGACCTTGGATTATTATGATTAGAACTAAAGGCAGTTCCGTTGACAATTTTTTGTTGAAAAGGCTGCCTTGTAGCTTTTTTAACGATCTTTATGCAATAGGCTTTGTAAAGATGACATATCGAGGCGCATATGTACAAGGTAGAAAGGAATTTCTTAATTGCAGTACGCACAAGAGCGCTGTAACATGTTAAAATTAGCTGAGAGGGGTAGGCGAATGACCCTCGCCGCGTTCCATGCAGAGTCGTCATTCTCTCCTGAGACAGTCCTACGTTGTTGAGATGGTACTGCAGCCCCACATGGTCAGTCAGATAGCCCACGCCCTGTTATTATTACAATACCTACTTGCAATAAAAGTTGATGAGAAAGCGTTGACCAAAAGGTTAGGAACAGATCTCAATTGGATGTAGAACCGCAGGAGAATGGCAGTAGCATTTATGAAATGTAAATGATTTTTTATGTATTCTATTTCATGCCCAATAAGTTAAATATCATTTACAAATCTTTAATTTCTTAATTCTTGGTGTGGAAGGAAAATGTTAAAAGCGCCACCTATTTGCGAATGTGACGTTTGCCTTTTTAACTGATTTTCCCTGGATGTGTAAAAAAATTAAATATTGCAACTTTAAATCAGCAAAACAAAAACTTATTGTATGCTTAGATAAGATACTCTATATTTTTTTAATATTAAAATCTGTATAGCATCACAATTAAAATTTTTTTATATCAAGATGATAAAACAGCTGATAACTATCCTGACTTTCACCATGCCTTTTTTGGAACATGTTCACACGATAGTATCCTATTGTTCGTTCGCATTGCAGGGACAGCGTTTTGTGTGATTTGTGTCACTTTTTTTATTTAAGTGACAGAGGAAATTTGTGGTTCTCAAGAAACTAGCTTAATTATTAAGTATAAAAGGCTTATATTTTGATGTTATTACAACGAATATTACGGCTCAATATCAAGATATGCGAACAGCATATAGTGAAGTATTATGCAAATCAATTTTGACATCTGGCGTGACAACATAATTCATTTCTCTTTTTTTAAGAACAACATTCCGCAAAATTTGTTTAAAACAAGAATATCCAAAAATGAAATCGATAACTGTTAATCCTATGAATGAAGCTACAATGAAATTAGCTGATAAAAAAATTGCGGATATTGTAAGGTATTGAGTGATTTATTTTTAATTTCAGTTTGATATTTAATATTTTTGTATTTAAGAGCTGACAAAATAATAAAATCTCAACAAGATTGTCGAGAATATAGAGGTTTACAATTAGAAAATGGATTAAAAGTGCTGCTCGTGAGTGATCCAACAACTGATGTGGCGGCTGCGGCACTATCTGTGGAGGTTGGGTAAGATCAATTTAATTTTAGATATCCGAAGGTATTGGGTGTAAATTATAACCCACATGTACTCTTTTCTTACCATTAAACTTTCAAGTAATGTTACACCACAAAATGTGCAAGATATGCATAATTCCAAAATGTGCCAGATTTGCATATTTTCAAAATGTGCAAGATTTGAACATTGCAATATTGTTTTTCGCACTTGTATTACCTACGTTGAAAATATACTATTTATTATTTGTATTAATGGGCAAGTTTGTAAGTTAATACTAGGTTTATTGTAGTGTTGGGAAGGACACGATTATAAAATGAGTTTGTAAGAGGGGCCTTTTTTTCTTTTGAGCTAGTACAATGTCATACTTCAAATTAGTTGAATTATATTGCCCCAAAAGAAGTAAGAAACAAATTTTTAAAAACCTACTTCAAAAAAAACCAATACGGTAATGCACAAAAAAGGATGAAATAATTGTTGGTAGTTCTTTACAATACTAATCCAATCAGAATGGATCTAGAAAGAAGAATCACTTTTGAAGACGGTGCCAGGTTGACTTTCATTGCACTAATCTTGTTTCGAAAATTGTTTTCATTTCTTTGTTAACCTTATGCACTTAATACATCGCACCGAAAACAGGTGTTAGCACCGCCTTCAAAAGTGATTCTTCTTTCTAGATCCATTCTGATTGGATTAGTATTGTAAAGAAGTACCAACAATTATTTCATCCTTTTTTGTGCATTACGGTATTGGTTTTTTTTTGAAGTAGTTTTTTAAAAATTTATTTTATTTCGTACTTTTTAGTCCGTTCATTTATTATCGGGGCTAATTTAAAAAAAATTATTTATTACGATAAGTATAACACGCCGTCGTCGAAAGGATCGAGGCAGTAGCTAAATAGTTTTTGCAATAATGTATTTGCGTATTTTCGAAGTTATTTAATAAAAAAAACTTATTTAGTATGAAACAAAATTCCCCGAATGAAATTAAGAAACAAAATTTAATCAAATTTATTGTGAGAATATAAAGTCGATTGAAAAAAAAATGCAACATCCCGGAGAATCGAACTCGGAACCCTTAAACGAGAGCCAGGTATTTACTCCCTGTGCTACGAGAGACTGTTGCTAAATATTGGCTAAATATCTACATAAGTCATATCGGAAATTCGGGTAAATAGTTCTCCAATTCAAAGGATAGTACTCTTACAGTGTACATGAGTATGCATGGAATTTCTTACCGAAGAGTATGTAATAATTCTTTACAAGATTAATCCAATCAGAATGAATTTAGAAGAGAAAAAAAGAAAAAAAGTCGAACTGTCCGACCCGGGGTTTGAACCCGCGATAATTAGTTCGGTAGCCTTTTACGTAGACGCTACGCCCAGTCCCTCTTAAGTATTTGGTGACAATAAAGAATTTTGTGATACCCTTGAAATAATTCTATCTGTTCAAGGTGTACTAATTTTACCAGTTTTTTAAGCCTACCTTCGAACTCCTTTTTCAGAATTTAAAAAAAATTCCATGGGACCACCGTGGGAAACTACCCTATCAAGCAAAAAAAGAAAAAAGCAAAAAGATTATTGCGTTACAAAGTTATGCGTGAACAGGACCAAAAAAAAACATACCTACGCGTCGAATTGATAACCTCCTCTTTTTTGAAGTCGGTTAAAAAGGAAACCCATGCCTCTCCACTACGTATTTACACACACGCCTCGCCTTATTTATCTGGATATACGCTCATATACCAGTAGGACACTTTGAACCGGTACATTTAAAAAAATTAATGCCTCAGTACAATTTACCAAGGTGTAAGGGTACAGTCTCGGGTATGTTTCCTTTGCCTATCCACTGTCTTCTGTGCCTGACATTTTGGTACAGGATCGAATTTCCTTTGCTAGGCAATTTGGTCCAAAAAAGGTTCATTTTGAGACGTGGCAGCAAGGAAGGACACATATTCACTGTTTGCGCGGTATTAGACTCCGAAAGTTAGAAAAGAACCCATTGACCTAGCTTGCTGCCTTTTCCGATAGCAGGAAAGCGTCGATGAACGGTTAAATGACCAAATCCAAGCTGGTCCGCTAGTTCGCCAAAGTTCACGATGCGGTTATATTTCAGCAGGGCACGGCTTACGATTATTTTTCCCTCTCCATACACTTCGGGCCAAGTCAATAATGCACGTTGCGCGAGCAAATGACTTATTCAGCTACAGACTTCCAATTGCTGAAGAAGTCATTTGCTCGTGCAACGTGCATTATTGACTTGGCCCTTCATTGGCTTTTCTTGCGCTTTCGGTTGCATTGTTGCCTTTATTGCACACCAACACCAAAGCGTAGACTCTTTCACATGAAAAAAAATGCTCTTTGCTGAACCTGCACTGCACACTTCAAACTTTGCACCAAGAATAAGAACAAGGTAAAATTACTACCTGTTTTTCTAAGAAGTTAATGCAGGTAGCTTAACCCTCCTCCGCCGACCTCTAGTCCATTAATATAGAAAACAGCATTGCTTATGTGAAACCCAATCCCTGCAAACATTTCGATTCGGAAACGATTCGAGAACGATTTGCCAAAAGCGAAAGCTTGCTTCGATCTCGGACTCGTAAACGAATTCGCAGGCAATAAAAGCGGAGCAAGAGATCGAATCGCTTTCTCGTGCTGAACGAATCGCATGCTCGTATCGATAGCAAATCGGTTCTGCGCCGAAAATCACTCCGCCGAGCAAAACAAGTCAAAAACTCAAACTTTCCAAACAAATCGTTGAAGAGAAACCAAAGGCTCTCAAAATTTCCTCTCAATAAGACTTCAAATCGCTGAGATGACGTTATGTTGTTAGTGTAATTTTGAGATTTGAAGTCCCATTCAGGGGAAATCGGCTCTCAATATTTTTCTACAGCATGAAGGCTTTGGGAGAAACAAGTCAACCAGGAAAGCTTTCATTTTGCGTTTTGAATCTTTTTCTCGTACCCTTCGCAAGCATTTTTCGAATCGGGAAAGCGAGCCGCCGAGAAATTGTTTGCAGGGATAATAGAAATTACATTCTTATGTTTGTATACATCTTTTTTAATCATTCTGTGCGTATGTGCCCCAAAAACCTTGAGCCAAAAAATTCACTGCACCTGACATACCAGAGTTCGGAAACGCACACTCGCGTGCACATTTTTCGACTCATGTGCGCACACGAAATTATTCAATTACAGCTCACGTGCGTGAGTAATAAGAACAAGCAAAGCGCACAAAGCTCATGAGTATGTGCGTTTTTGTAACTACAGCCCAATAGCAATAATTTCTATTCGCTCAAAAAAAATGCTGGAATATCAAGAATGCAACATAATCTTTAACGGCGAGCAGTATCACTTTAGAACATATTTAGCATTGCCCCTGGCGCTGCTGTAGGTCCCGTATTAATCGCTCGACTCATTACCACTGCTTAGTGCTTATATTCGCGTATACAATAGGCAAGCAGCAAAAGTACAAACTTAAGGTAGAAACAGAATGGCACGGAGACCGTGGCGGAGTCCGCCGCTCAGAGAGTTTCCCATACATTTAATTTGTCCGCGCCGCCTGGGGAGAAATTAAATGTATGGGAAACTCTCTGAGCGGCGGACTCCGCCACGGTCTCCGTGCCATTCTGTTTCTACCTTTAGAATGTATCGACATCTCCTTCAACACACTCCTGATTCGCTATAACTTACAATTTATTGTTTACTTCGAGCTACTAGACATTGCACCATGACGTGACAATCATCATGACTTACTCGTAGGGTAATTCCTGAGCGCAGAGCTTAACTTTAATAACAGAAAATAGATGCTAATACTAACGCTTTTGATTCAATTAGATAATGCAGCTCTCAGAAGCGTCCTTCCAAAAATTATTTGTTCAATGCAAAAAAATTTAAACATATCCTTTAAATAGCATTTAATAAAAAAACATTTCTTGAAAAATATTCCAGTCATATGAGTGATCCTGATAATTTACCGGGATTGGCACACTTTTGTGAGCATATGCTTTTCTTAGGAACTGAAAAGTATCCAGATGAAAATGCTTATTCAACATATTTATCTCAAAATGGTGGTAGTTCAAATGCAGCAACTTATCCAAACATGACTAAGTATTACTTCGATGTTGCTCCTGATAAGCTCGAGGGTGCTTTGGATAGGTTCGTGCAATTTTTCATTACACCACTATTTACTGAAAGTGCAACTGAACGTGAAATTAATGCGGTAATTTTAATTATTATTATTATATTTGTTTGGTCAATAATGTAATTTTACTAAAGGTGAATTCAGAGCATGAAAAGAATTTAGCAGTAGATATATGGCGTGTTCGACAGGTAAATAAGCATTTAGCGCGTCAAAATCACCCTTTTAGTAAATTTGGATCAGGTAAACCATTAAATATTTAATTAATAGGTAATATGATGCTTATGCTTAATTTTCCAGGGAATAAATATACTTTAGATACAAATCCAAAGCAATTGAATATTAATATAAGAGACGAACTTATTAAATTTCATCAAAAGTGGTATTCTTCTAATATTATGTGTTTAGCGGTTTTTGGAAAAGGTAAATATTAAAATAATTTTCACAATATATACACTACAATTTTCATAGTGAATATGAAGTGATCGTTTAAAATCCATTGCTCGCAGTTTCGGAAAAAATGCTTTCATTGTTTTTTGAAAATACTATCACATACAATGGAGTTATTTTTAAATCAATCAATCATCGAAACATTTTCTCCATCTATCTGTATAAATATAATTGGAGTGTCTGTATGTCTGTCTGTTTGACCGCACTAATCTCGGAAACGGCTAATCCGGAATGTTTTAGGCTATTTTTTTACTAGGATCCGACTTTCGGATCCGATTATCGAGCACGACTACCGTGTTCAAAAGATAACGACACGACGGCAGAAGTCATAAGGAGATTGGCGCTAGCAAATAGATGCTACTTTGGGCTACGTAAACACTTCTTAACAAGGAACATATCAAGGAGGACTAAAGTTAAACTATACAGAACCCTTATAAGACCAATACTACTGTATGGATCCGAAACCTGGACATTAAGAAGTAACGAAGAACACCTCCTGGGGTGCTTTGAAAGAAAAATCCTGCGCACAATATATGGAGGAATCAACGAAAACGGTGTTTGGAGGAGAAGATACAATCACGAACTGTATCAGTTGTATAAAGATCCAAACCTCATAAAAACTATAAAAATTAACAGAATTCGATGGGCAGGACATGTTGAACGTAGCAGTGATGACAGCCTAACAAAAATTATTATGAACAAGAGACCAGATGGATACAGAGGCACGGGACGTCCAAAAAAGAGATATACGGATAGCGTAGACGAAGATCTACGAACAGTAGGAAGCGTGCAATAACAGGAGGAGCGAGACACTTAGAAGTCACGTGAGATTGGAAAGACTCCTTTTAAGGACGTCTTTACCAATGCACGCGCTAAAAACATTAATATTTTAGTTAACATTAATGAACATGCGGTTTACATGTCTTCGGTATGGGTATCAAATGAAAGCGTATAACGAGTATAGTGCAGTAAGCCGTGTGCCGTCTTTTTAAATCTAATATGGCGGTCACTACAAAATGGCGGAAGACATATAATAGACTAAAAGTAGAAAATAAAAAATATAGTTTAAAAACACTAAAAAATACGCTTTTATTTTAAAATGAACTAAAAAATAAAAAATAATTTTGAATGTAAAGTTTTTATTGCTGCAGCTAATATATAGAAACAACCTACCTTTCGAAATGTAAAAATGCATGTTTGTCCGGGCTAATATTGGAAACGGCTAATCCGATTTGCGATGGGACTTTCACGGGAAGATTCAGTATTTCCTTTGGCATGTTTCAGACTTTACTCAGATTGATTCAGACGGTAAACTTGAAAAAGGTGGGGATTAACCCTTGGATGTTGAAGGAGTTCGGAAATACTGACTGCGAGAGATTATTCTACAGTCGAGTTATGTGCCCAAAATTATGTTTTGCAGATTTGTTATTTTTTTCATTATACGTTTTTCCGGACTGTGTACAAGTTTTTTTATTAAAAGGCGTTGCAACGCACGCGGGCTTTTGCTAGTTATGAAATAAAAAAAATAATTTTTGGACTCTTCGACTGCAGTATAGGCCTCATGTACGCAAATGAAAAGAAGTTGTCGATAATTTATTCTCCAACCCGGCACTAATGTTACTTCAGGATTTCAGTGTAAACTAAATAAAGAGCTTCAAAATTGTTACAAAATTAGTAGGCAATATCCTAAAAAGGGATACACAAAGCTGTTCACCCAATTTAATATAACATGCTGGTACAAGTCTTACTCTTGTCCTGAGCCTCTTTGCGGCATGGTGTTTCGCCTTTCAATTTGCCGCAGGTCTTCTTGCCTTTCCTCTTTACAGCAATTTCTTAACCATTCTCCTGCTATCGCCTGTAAGTATTGACATTGGACTCAATCATAGAACCATCGATAATACAAAGAGGTTCTACCTCTGAGTTCTAGTCTTTCACATAAATAAACTAGCTTCCTTTCAATAAAGTAGGTATTGTTTATTTTAATTTATGAATTATAAAATTACTTGACCTTGGTATATAACTAAAACATTGAAGCAACATCACAGTGTTGGGAAAAATACTGAAATTGTTGCATTATACAAATTAAAAAATTCAATAATAACATAATTAATTTTTTTTGTTTTAGAACCTCTGAATGAATTGGAAGATATGGTTGTATCAAAATTTTCTAAAGTAAAGAATAAAAACGTCCAACTGCCCTCTTGGCCAGCAGAGCCTTTCGAAAAAGATGAATACGCATCAAAAATTTATATTATGCCAGTAAAAGATATACGATCGCTAACACTTAGTTTTACAACAGGCGATATGGGTGAACATTATAAATCAGGGGTATGTATTTTCCTTATTTTATTATAATTTAATCATATTCAATAAAACCGATATTCATTCTAGCCAGAGCAGTATCTTAGTCACTTAATAGGTCATGAAGGTAAAGGCAGTATGTTGTCTGAATTGCGCGAAAAGGGCTGGTGCAATGAGTAAAATTTTTAACATTATATCAAGGCAATTTGTTATTTCATTACTGTACAATTTTAGTTTGATTGCTGGTCATAGTAATACCTCAAGAGGATTTGGATTTTTTGAGATTAACTTAGAGCTAACAAAACAGGGTTTCGATAAAATAGACGAAGTTTTGGAATTAATTTATCAGGTAAAAGTTGTTAAATGATTTTTTCTTCTTCAAAAGTTAACTTTTTTAACATTGCATTACAGTATCTTAAGCTTTTGCGTCAGGAAGGTCCCAAAAAGTGGATATTTGAAGAATATTGTAATTTAAATGAAATGATCTTTCGATTTAAGGACAAAGAATCGCCGCTAATGCTTGTTAGCAATGTTGTACATTCAATGCAGGTATTAATATTGTTATTTCATTATTTCTATTATTCTTGTGTAGTAACAGTTAATGCATGTAATCATTTAAGACATTTAAGTATGACAATGAATATCTTGCTATGGTTTTTGGAACTGTAATAACGAAGTTGTATCCATGCGACTTTTAAGGTGTGATTTAAGTTGTTTTTCACAAGGGTTTGGCTGTTGTTTTTTATTAGTTCAGTTATTTAGGATTCCAGTTTTACGGCTCGAGGATCAAATGATATCATTACCAGAACTAAATATCAGCTAATGAAATAATTAGCCTTTAGACAAAAATAATCTGCTGGTGACATTTTGTGTGTCGAACAGAGCGCCTGCCAAAGAATATGTCGATTTAGCGAGTTTGGTTTGGTTGTTTTTCTAGATATCTCCAAGGCTTTGGCAGAGTATAGACCTTCTTCTAAAAAACTGGCTGAAGAGTTTTCTTTTTGGTCATTCAATCAAGGTAGTATCGGATGGCGTGAAACCTAAAATTCATACCATTTTTGCCGGTGTCCCCCAGAAATTAATTCTATCACTCGCTCTTTTCCTAATCTTTATAAATGATCTGCTCTCATTCCTCTTCAACTTAATTCACAGCTTCGCTGATGACGTTGCTCGGCGTTACTCCTACGGCCTGTCACGTGCCAGATCGCTAACTTATGAAAAACTGAATCAACTGAGACAGTGGACGGTATAGAAATAACGACTGACCTTCTCTTAATATCCTAGACGTAACTTTACCCGAGGATATGTGTTGGAATACCTAAATATTTCAAATTGCTTAACCGGCATCCCCGTACCCAGTGCCTAGAATTTCTTAGGCGATTACTCTTTCAGGCATCTACTTGTCTGTGAAAAGATACATAATGGGCAATGTTGCTTCGTTGCATCATCCTTTTTAATGGAGTGGAGTAAGGAAAGCACTTTTGAATTTATTTATACCATATAAGTAATCCTGTGGCACGTTGATTTGAGATTGAAAAGATCATCGTATTGCACTCTCGTATCGATCATGCCACCACCGGTTGGATGATTTGCCCAAAAATCAGGTTTGTTGGTTTGTCCGTATTGTATAAAGGATTGAACGGGAATACGCTGCTACAACAAGCTTGAGAAAGATGGTATTATATAATATATATTTTTAAAATAATAGAAATAGTTTTCTTTTGTGAATAATAGTATTTATTGAGCCAGTTATTTCTTTACAGCTGTTTCCCCTTGAAGAAGTTTTATCAGCCCCTTACTTAATGTCTGAATGGCGTCCAGATTTAATAACCGATTTACTTAATCAATTTGTACCAAAAAAATCCCGCGTAATTATAATCGGTCAGGCCTTGGAGCCTATGTTAAATGAAGTGGAACCCTGGTACAAGACTAAATATTCAAAGCAAAAAATTGCTACTGATATGATTGAGGTAAGTAAAAAAAGTTTTTAATTTTATTTACATATTTAATAAATTAAATATTTACAGAAATGGGAGCATTGCAATCTAAATGATAAATTTAAACTGCCTGATCCTAATCCGTTCATTCCAACTGATTTTTCAATATTACCTGAAGACGCTGATGTATCGAAACATCCAACAATTATTTTTGATTCACCAATTACTCGAGTATGGCACAAACAAGATACGGAATTTTTCAAGCCAAAAACTTGCATGAACTTCGATTTCTCAAATCCAATTGTATATTCTGATCCTCTAAATTGTAATTTGACTCATATGCTAGTGTCCCTATTTAGGGATCAATTAAATGAATATTTGTACGATGCAGCGTTAGCAGGTCTCAAGTTCTTCGTTACTAATACAACGTCTGGAATAAGTGTAATTTTTTTCAACTATTAGGGGATTTTTATTTTAATATAATTTTTTATTAGGTATCAATATGTGGTTACAGTCATAAACAACAAATATTGCTCCAGAAGGTTCTAGATCATTTGTTTGATTTTAAAATTGATCGTCAACGATTTGATATTCTTAAGGAGGAATACGTAAGAGCGTTAAAGAATTTTAAGGCAGAACAGCCATATCAGCATGCTGTGTATTATTTAGCCTTAATTTTAACAGAAAATGCATGGTCTAAAACAGAACTTCTCGATGCAACTCAATGTGCGTACTTAGGATAAATGCAATCTTCAAACATTTTAAACACGATTTAATTTTAATTTTTCAGTGGTCACTCCAGAGAGATTACAACATTTTATAAATGAATTCTTTTCAAGATTGCATGCTGAATGTTTTATTTATGGAAATGTGAATAAGAAAAAGGCGCTTGGTCTAGCTGAAATTGTGAAGAAGAAATTGGAAGCCACAAATTCCGTTATACTACCGCTTCTTTCACGACAGTTAACACAAAAAAGAGAATATAAACTATGTGACGGTAATTCTATATTATTTTACTTTGACATGATGATATAATCGTGTTTCTTTAAAGGTGAAAGTTATATTTTTGAGACAAATAATGAATTTCATAAAAGTTCCTGTGCTGAGCTTTATTTGCAATGCGGTCCTCAAACAGACAAATCAATAGTTTTTATAGATTTAGTAGCACAAATATTAACAGAACCATGTTATAATTCTTTGAGAACAAAAGTAAGATTTAATTATCATTTATTCAATTTTTGCAATAATATTCTTTTATAATTTAAGGAACAACTAGGCTATATTGTCTTTTGTGGCTCACGAAAAGTTAATGGAGCGGCTGGTATTAGAATTATTGTACAATCAGCGAAACATCCTTCATTTGTTGAAGAGCGAATTGAAAATTTCCTAGAAAGCATGATAGTGAGTCTTTTTTTCGTAAATTACAATTTATACAAGTTTAAACAAAATTTATCTTTAGGGTGAAATCGAAAGTATGTCAAACGATGAATTTGAACGTCACAAAGAGGCTTTATCTACCAAAAAATTAGAAAAGCCGAAAAAATTGTCCGTCATGTTTTATAGATATCTTAGCGAAATTTCTTTGGCACAATATCATTTTGATCGGTCAGATTCGGAAGTTGCTATACTCAAGAACGTAACAAAAGAGGAATTGCTTTCTTATTATAAGGTAAATAATATGAATTTTACAATATATTTTTCTCAAGGTATATTTTTATTATTTTTTAAAAATATATAATACAAACACGGAGTAGAACAGGTTACTATGTAGCTGGATAGGTTGTGTATTTCTCAGACTTGGGCTAACGAGCTTTGCAAACATAAATCCAGAATAAACCAGTTAACGTCCTATACTAACTATGCTTGTTGTTATGGGCGAAAACGATAATGTCCGGGATTCAGTTCTAGACTATTACAATAACTCAATCCGCTGGGCTCGGTTTTTCGTCAATGTCATCTAGTTTGAACAACATAGTCTACGCCTTCTATTGGACAATTAGTCTACTTTGATATCGAATTTCATAAATCCTACCATAGAATATTTTCCGAACAGGTTTCTCTTAGCTCATACATCTGAGGTAGAAGTAGTAAGTCTACTCACTTCTTCGAGGGGTGCCTTCGCCAACTCCATCATTAAAAACCTTTGAGGTTAAGGCTTTAGATATATCCTAACATTGATTTGGGATCATATCTGAAATATCCCTGGGAGCAGGGAAGCCGCGATGGATTAGACTCCTCCTCACTGTAGCCTCACAATCGCACTGCAAGTGCTCCGCTGTCTCGGGAGTTGCTTCGCAGAATCGACAACTACAATGAACTACTAGCCCTATTATGTTTAAATAATAATTAAGCAAACAGCGGCCCGTCAGGAGCTCTGTGGCCTGGATAGTTTGACTGTCCGAAAAAAACCAATGTTAGAGTTGTTTGGAGCTGAATGGGTGTTACCTCAGCTTGAAAAACAGTGAGGGTGATGCCATGAATATTTGCACCTTATGCCATATGGATATTTTGCACCTTAGGCCATATATGCTCAGTTCTACCCCATTATTGGTTTTGGGACCGTCCGAATATCATAAGGCTGGGTTTTCGTTATGGATGGACCTGAGAATCGATACTCAGTTTGGTCGATACTCAGCCTGCAATAGATACGTGTCCATGCATGGGCCTTATAACCTTCGTGCATAGCCAACACATTAACCTCGGTTTAAGGCCCCAGGTTTTGGCTGCAAATTGACGTCAGTTAATATCTGGTTATTTACGTCGACAAAAAGTTCGTCGATTACGATTGACCAAGTAGAGTTGTAGTACGCCCCCTTGAGTGCAGCCTTTTGTAGCCATTGCCAATTCGCCCATTCAGTTATCAATCTACTCTTGAGAAACCACGTGATCCACCTCGCGATGTCTTTTTAGCTGCGGTTTTATTAATTGGGTCGAAGGTAACGTTATCAAATGCACCCTCAATATCCTTTCTGGCAGTTCAATCAAGCTAGTATTGGTTGGCGTCAGATTTAAACTCCACACCACGCCGGGGTTCACAGAGCTCAATTTTATCACCCACTATTTTCTTAGTCTAATGACCTGCTTTCATTCCCCTCAAACCCATTTCACAACCTTGTTGATGACGGTAATCTGCGTTACTCCTACACTTTAGACAATATAAGACAAGCACGTGCCAGATCTTGTCTTTTTATACGCTTTATATTAGCTTGACATGTATGTTGTATGCTGTATGTTGTATGTTTCATGTAAACAAATCTTGCAACTTGAATTTGTCCCACTTCCAGGTAACGGATCAACTTGAAATTTTGCACATATGTATAGTTCGCGTGACAATGCATTCTGACCATTTTGTAAAAAAATCAAGATGACGGTTCCAAGATGGTGGCCGAATTTTGCAATTGTGCTCCCCGATCCCCAACATGGGTATCAAATGAAAGAGTATTACAAGTAGAATACAATTAGCTATGTGGCGTTATTCAAAATTGGCGGCCAACAAAAAATGGTGGACTACCTTTTTCTTTACAACCCACTCGATATGGGTATCAAATGAAAGGAAATGACAAGTAGAATACTATTAGCTCTGTGGCATCATTCAAAATTCAAAATGGCCGCCAACACAAAATGGCGGACTACCTCTTTCTTTACAACACCCTCGGTATGGGTATCAAATGAAAGGGTGTGACAATTAGAATACTATTAACTGTGTGGCGGATTCCAAATTCAAAATGGCGGTCAACACAAAATGGCGGTTTACCTTTTTCTTTACAACGCCCTCGGTATGGGTATCAAATGAAAGTGTACGACGAGTATAGTATAGTAAACTGTGTGACGTCATTTTAAATCCAATATGGCGGTCACTACAAAATGGCGGAAGACATATAATAAACTAAAAAATAGAAAATAAAAAATATATAGTTTAAAAAAACTAAAAAATACGCTTTGATTTTAAAATGAACTAAAAAGTAAAAAATAATTTTGAATGTAAAGTTTTTATTGCTCCAGCCAGAATATGGAAACAACCTACCTTTCGAAATGTAAAAAAGCGTGGGCCGCTAGCGAAAATTTCCGGTGTTAATAAAAGAAGAATATAGGAAGAGAGTCCATGCTTGCTCCAAGCATGCTTGGCTTGGATCTTTTTGGGCATGCTTGCACAACTTCTCTGAAGCCTTCACACGACGCAATCATGCTTGAATAGCCGTAGTTTATCATTAAACATAGTCGTATTCGGAAAGAGACGACGCGCTCGCTCGTACTCACACTTTTGTTTTCAAGAGAGATTTGTTCAAGCATGCAGATGAAAATTCGACCAATCTTCACGCTGGTGTTCAATCATCATGCTTGCGCGAAAAAATCTCATACACACGCTCAAGCACGCTTGCACAAAAAGATTGAACATGCGTGCTTGTCATGCATGCAGTTACGTGTTAAGAGATGCATGTTCCTCCTTCTGGCAGCAGCCCGGGCTACACTCTACAAATCTTACAATTGGCCTCGCCTTCCGCAGTCAGCATTTCCGCATCCGAATTCAAACGCAAGGTTCATCAACATCTACTAAAGCACCCCCAGACCCCTAACGTATCCTCAAATCGTCTATTCTCTTCTATCCTTCAAACTAAGCTTACTACTAGACATTTAACCCTGTCTTGAACAACATGACAGACTAGTAGTAGAAAAAGGGTGATTCTGTGAGCTTGATTTTCTTAAATAAAAAAAAAATTACCCAATAATATTTTGTAGCTATCGCAAACTAAACAAAGTTTAACTATACATCAATTAACTGTTTAATTTGTATCTTCCTTGGGCCCATAAAACTAAATATTATTATTTTTTATATTTCAGACTTTTATTGCAAAACAAGCTTCAGGTCGCCACGTTCTTTCTATTCACATTGTTTCCAGTGCCGATGGATCGCCTACGCATGCAACACTTAATGAAATTACACCAAGCGAAACAATCCCTGAAGGCAAACACAAACCTCCAACATCTTATCCCATTAAAATTGTGGATCTGTCATCATTTAAGTCAAGTAAAGAATTATATCCTGTAGCGCGACCGTATCTGGATATTAGACCCAAAGGGGCAAGGAGTAAGCTTTAATTATACAAAAGAATAGAAAAATCTGCTTAAAAATTATTTTTTGATGGCATTTTATTATAAAGATTCACCATCAGCAATTGTACATGATAATTAAACATAAATCAGTAATTTAATCAATATGGTGTTATTTTTAGAATATGAACTAGAAAGAAGTGCATTGTTTGGTATCAAAAAACCGTTTCCTATGTTAACGAATTCATGAGAAACTAAATCGTTATCGGGATTGGCCTAAAAAGATAAAAATTAAATTTAAAGAGATTTTTTTTTAATTATTACGTAAAAATCAATTTTACTTTTTATTAATAATAATTAATTTATGTTTTAAATTTTAATATAATTCTAGGTGTTATTCGGTATGATTTTTTAGTAACTTTAGTAATTTAAGCAAATTCAATTGAGTTTTAACAAAAAATAAATACTGTTTTTAGTCCGAAAATTTGGGCTTCATTAAATAGTTATTTACTAAAATGTTTTGCAGTTTTAATCGTTTTGGGGATGCAGTACTTCAGAGAAGAGAACAATTAAAATGAATGATCAATATTAGAACTATGTATCTGTGCGTAAAAAGGAACTGTGTTTTTTAATTAATTTGGACCAAGATCACTTAGCTAGCATACCAGCAAACGTTATAATTAGAACAACGTGTATACTCTTTCTTTGAAAAAAGAATACCTACAATTTTCGTTTTAAAGTAAATAATAAAACCCCCGTGATCGTATTGGGTTCTTGAAGGTTGTTTGTATCTTACTTGTTTGTGATTTCAGCCCATCCATCTTTTCTGAATGTTATTACCAATTTCTCGTTAGTCAAGTCATGGTTAAAAGTCCCGTCAAGTATTAGAACTAGCGCGAAGGATAGAATAGGTTAGGTTGAAAGGGGTTTGGGCGAGCGTGACTTTCCTTCGAACTCGCGGAGTTCGGGAACACTAGCTGATTGTCGAGTCGAGTTGTTCTGTGTATAAAAGAACTTCAAGCTGTAGGCTTAGGGACAGAGCCTGGTGTTTTGGGGGTAACATTCGCTGTACAGGCAAGAGAGAGAATATGCTCTTTCAGTCCCAACGCAAATAAACGAGATGTTTACAGGCCAAGTCAATTGTAGAACTTATAAATTTCAACTTGGGCCCTTGGTTGAAGGAGTATTTTGTATCTTTTAAGGAATAGCAAGAATTGGAATGCTTTATAGCGAACTCGAAGATGCGTTCATTTTGTCGTAGATTCTCAGTTATGCCCCAGTTACACGAATGACAAAAAATGACAATTGTCATAATCTCTGGTCATAATTAATGGCATTGTTGTTGTTTATTTTTTATGACAGAAATAATGACACAAATTATGACCGTGTATGACGATAATGACAAATTATGACAGAAAAAATGGCAAGTGTGTCATTCGTGTAACAGCACCATTAATATTTCGGCTAGGATATTAAGAAATAACTCAGCCGTTAGTTCTGGCCCACTTCCTAGAAACGGGAGGATGAGCGGTGAAATTTCGATACAGTTCTTTCAAGAATAAGGTCGATGTCCGTTTTGATTTAGATGGATATGGAAATGGAAATGTGACTGGAGAGATTTGGAATGGACTAAGGGATGGTGGCTGCCTCTTCTGAGGAGTGATATGCAACCTGATGGCAGATCCAAAGACGAGAAAGAATGCAGTAGGTGAGCACAACCTTCAAATCCCACCAAGCCAAGATGTAAAGTTATCCTGGCGAGGACTGCATGACAGGGGGTAGTTTTTTCCGTTTTAACTATCTTCTCTGGGCGAACCCAGTTGTATAATGCGTTATCCTGATATGGAGGTTCTGTCAGAATGGACCTTCCTTTTCCTCCCATATTGATGGAACTTTTATGGACCAATTATATTGTAGTCTTCGGTCCAGAACTGTCTATCGCGGCACACAATAGTTTGGTTAGGGCACTATCGATCGGACTTGGATGAAACACACCGAACGCTGGAGGTACACGTCTGGATGGGCCAACTCTAAACCTTAAATTCCTGTATCTTTACGCGGTTGCACAGTAGAAAGGATGTCGAGACACTTGTTGGGTTGATGATCGGCGCCTTGAATTACCTACCACTTATGGAGGATAGAAAGGGCGGAGGACCTCACCTATAGCCTTTGCCTTGAGGAGGATGAGTCTGCCCTTCATTCTCTCTGTGAGTGCCCCGCGAAAGCTCGAACAGTTAAGTTAATAGACCAAGTGAAGTGGCCGCGGTACATTTGAACCCAATACCACACCAAAGAAGAAGAGAGAAGATTGCTTATAAAGAAAAGCGGCCGATACAATTGTGCTTTAGAGGACATCGGCAGATTGGGTGCGACTGCAGAATGGTTTGGAACATACATATTTAAAGAACGTAGTTTAATTATTGAACTTAAGAGGATTCAGTCAAAGCTTGTGTGCGGTTTAAATTAGATTTGATGAAATACTTTGAAGCTTAGCTTATAAGGCCCAGTTCCACAGTCTGTCAAAAAGCTTTGCAAATACTTAGAGCAACCCACATCAGAGTCACCGACATAATTCATGCTTTGGTTGATGGGTTTGTAAGACACACTAAAAGGTTCGCTTTGAGGCTTTGAGTTTTTTTGAGACATTGTGACAGTGTAGTATCCAATGAAGAATTCGCGGCAAAGGAAGATGCTATTCAGACACCCTTGGAGTCATTATCTTTTGGTGATTAACCATACGTTTGAACTCTGAGATGTCATACGAGCTCATTAAGCTTCATAATTTCGGTTACAAGTCGGTGACTGCCATCGGTTAAACTAGACGGCCCAGTCCAAACTCGATAGAATGAAATTTTTACTTATTCTAATATCATAACATTACTACAAATTTAAATACAGAATCATAACCCGTTCAAAATTTTGTTAAATTATTTCTTACCTGATGTATGATACTTATTCTGTATTTGAATAAACCATTTTCTTGAACTTCTTTGAATAAGTTTCCAGAATTCAAAACTATATTCCTGTAGTTTTGTTCATAATCGGAGGGAACAAGCTCCAATTGTATAAAGACAAAACTTCTATGTAAATGTTTAAAATTTGCCTTCAATCGCATATTTCTTCCTTAAAACAGAAATCATATTATATACATATATGTATAGTATTGATAACACAATATTATTTTTTTTATAAGGCATCGATTCCCGAATCCGGCAGATCGGAAGTGAGCACGGATTTGACACTTTGCGATTCCCTAATCCGCCGTGTGGGTGTAATCGTGAATCTTAACGTATAGCAATGTCAACCTGTAAACGATCTCCGAGAACAAAATTAAGGAAACTTAACTTAAACATACGGCATTTTGGGCATAAGTGTCAAATCCGCACTCACTTCCGATCCGCGGGATTCGGGAATCGAGGCCAATTTATAACTTACCTAATATATTAAATGTTGGACTTGCTTCAAATGAATTTGTTGGTAACTTATTTGAAACATTTTCAAGCTTCCAATTATATGAAAAGAAGTTTGTTTCCGTTTTAGCGAATTTACCAATATTCCTAAATTTATCAACTTCATTTTCATCAGAGCTACAATAACAAAATAATAATTAAAATTTTTTTCAAATAATCTAAAATATTGTGTAGTTAATTGTTACTTGTTAATTTTTGTTATAGATTTAACGCTAACATTATTTCCAGTTGTAATTTTTGTTCCTCCGTGTTCTAATTTTTTACTTTGCAACTGTACATAATCATTTCGTATTATTTCCTTCACTAAAGTTTTGATTTCGCGGATTTCATCAATCAATTTTGCTTCAAGATTGCTTATTAAAGATTGCAACTCCTCTGAAAGACATATTTGAATTTTTGTTGTCACAGTTAATATAATAAATATTTACTTGATCCACAAACACCTTCTAGAGTTTTAGACATTATCGCTTCTGCACTTGCTTGAACATCGCCTGTTGTGACGGTACATTGTGCTCTTTGAGTTTCGTACGGTTTTGTATTTTCTGATGAAAAAATGTTTTTTTTTTGTTATATACAATTTTTATAGTCCATTTTTTGTTTAATTAGTAATCACGCTTGAGATAGCTCGGTAGAAAAAAAAATTAATTATTGTAGGGAGATGTACAATCCAATTCATTTGGACGTCATAATTTATTAAATTGCTACCATTGTTGTCAGTGGTTTTTTTTTCATAATGTTTGGTGATCTTTCAAAACCCGTCGTTAGCCAAGCTTGATTTGGATGAAACCCTACCGTCAGAATTGTTGACAGTAGACTAGCCATGTTGAGTGCAGTCGACTACCTTTGCTGCGTCCATAAACTCAACAAAATTAAAATATGCTGAGCCATTGAAAATAGTCTCGCAATTTCACCTATAATTTTGTGGCACAACTTTCACCGCACAGATCCTTTCGTATGTGGAATGCTTACAACGCCCGGTGTTCTCATAGATGTTCCGTCCACACAGTCCCACAGTCCCCATTTAGGATAAATAGCCATGATATTATTAATAACAAAACCACTTTATTTAAAACTATCTGGCATGTGCTAATTTCTTTTTATACGCTTTATATTAGCTTGACCTGTATGTTGTATGTTGTATGTTGTATGTTTCATGTAAACAAATCTTGCAACTTGATTTTGACCCACTTCTAGGCAACGGATCAACTTCAAATTTTGCACATATGTATAGTTCGCGTGACAATGCAATCTGACCATTTTGTAAAAAAATCAAGATGTCGGTTCCAAGATGGCGGCCGGATTTTGCAATTGTGCTCCCCGACCCCCGACATGGGAATCGAATGAAAGAGTATTACAAGTATAATACAATAAGCTATGTGGCGTTATTCAAAAATCAGAATGGCGGACTACCTTCTTCTTTACAACCCACTCGATATGGGTATCAAATGAAAGGAAATGACAAGTAGAATACTATTAGCTTTGTAGCGTCATTCAAAATGGCGGACTACCTTTTTCTTTACAACACCCTCGGTATGGGTTTCAAATGAAAGGGTGTGACAATTAGAATACTATTAAATGTGTGGCGTGATTCCAAATTCAAAATGGCGGTCAACACAAAATGGCGGTTTACCTTTTTCTTTACAACGCTCTCGGTATGGGTATTAAATGAAAGTGTACGACGAATATAGTACAGTAAACTGTGTGACGTCCTTTTAAATCCAATATGGCGGTCACTACAAAATGGCGGAAGACATATAATAGACTAAAAAATAGAAAATAAAAAATATATAGTTTAAAAAAACTAAAAAATACGCTTTGATTTTAAAATGAACTAAAAAGTAATTTGAATGTAAAGCTTCTATTGCTCCAGCCAGAATATGGAAACAACCCACCTTTCGAAATGTAAAAAAGCGTGGGCCGCTGCGAAAATTTCCGGTGTTAATAAAATAAGAATATAGGAAGAGAGTCCCACGCTGTTTTACATTTCGAAAGGTAGGTTGTTTCCATATTCTGGCTGGAGCAATAGAAACTTTACATACAAAATTATTTTTTACTTTTTAGTTCATTTTAAAATCAAAGCGTATTTTTTAGTTTTTTAAACTATATATTTAGATGACCAAGAAAGGAAGACTATCACATGAAAAAATATGTTTCAACATTCAAGTCATTTGATTTGAATGTCGAATAATCATGTATTACAGCTCTTTATTGCAAGTAGGCCAGGATGCCCCATAGTCGAGTAGTTCTGCCTATAAACGAATTCGTAGAGTGTAGTGCGCCAGCAAAGGAGACTGCATACAGGCTGTGAGTATGAACTTGGCAGAACAGGAATTTGTCGTGAAGGCGGAATTGTGTTTACCATGGTGCAACATTCGCTGTGGTAATAGGGGGAAAGTTTGACAACGACAAGGGCTGCTACATTCCTACGGCAACTCAATGAATACGCCTAGAAAAGGCAGTAAGAGAGGCATCGATCATTTCATCAGCCTTTGTCGAAAATATTGCTATCCTTGGAAGATCATACAAACTCATGAAGAGGACTTTTATAGTACTTGAGTTAGCCTAAAAAAAATCGGGTTGGATATTTTTCGGGAGGGGTTACAAAAGAATTCTTATTTTCTTCGGTCGATGTGAATTGTGTAGTGGACATTAAGTAAGGCCAACCCAATCAATCGGTTCTGAGATATGGTATTCCGCAGATAGCGTTTCAATCTTAAGCAAGAAAATGTTGCCGTTGAGACCGGAAGGATAACCAAGACTTTTAGGAAGCAGTGGATGTTACGGTATAAGCTAGCGTGACGGTGGCCCAGTGCTTTCACACCATCCTTGGCGCTGCTGACAATTGCTTTATTCGTTTCTGGCAGAACTGCTGCATACTTTGCAATGCACTCGTCAAAGCGTTAGCACAAAAACAGTTTTAGGGCAGAATGCTGCATAAAATAGTAATGTTTTTCCGATGATTGAAAAAACGAGCAGTTAGATGGCTTATTACATGATCTACAAATGAGATAAAACAGTGGCTTAAATTTCTTTGAAACGAATTACTGCATTATGCTTGTGCACCCATCAAGTTTCACGCATAGCCAGAACTATTGGTTGGAAGAAGTTCTCGTATTTGTCTTTTCAAGATGTCTGTACGCTGAGCTGACACCAACTCAATTGCGGATGTCAGCTTGAGACCAAGAAACTGATATCGCCAGATTCAGTTAGTGTGCAACAAAGTGCACTTAGAGAGTTAAAGAGCATCCTTCGCGTACATGCACTTGAGCACCATGAACTACATACTTGTTTAATTGGGCTGCGCAGTGGCGTTATCTCGCTCGGTGCGAAATTGCCTGGGTACGCCTATGATAGACACCTAATATAAAAGCAGAAGATGAATTTTTATATCCAAGGCAATGATACATCGGCCGAAATCAGAAGATGAATAACACTCGCTAATAAAGGATACTTAGGTCTAGGCCTGACTTCGAGAAATTTATCAAGGAAAATAAAATTGAAACTGTACTTTCTTACCATATGGTTCGGAAGTGTGGACTTTAACGAAGCATTGGTCGGAAAATTCGAAAGGAAAATCCTGTGTTCAATTAACAAGGGAATACAGGGGAGGAAAAGATACAACTCAGAGGAGCATTTGGAGGAAAAGATACAACTCAGAGTTGTATGAGAGCAGAAAAATTCCAAATATTTTCAAAATGATTAAAAAAAAACAGACTACGATGAATTGGTTATGTCGAACGAAGTACGGAACGGCACACGGCATAAATTATCCAGGAAAAAGTATTGGCAGGAAAAAGGAGTGTAGGACGCCCTAAGAAAAGATACATGGGCGACGTCGAGGAAGACATAAAACAATTAGGAATAAGAAACTGGAAAAGACGGACCATAAATCGACAATTATGGAGGCGAACGCTGGAGGAAGCTAAGACCAACTAGATATCATGATGTTGATGATTATGAAACAGTTTGTGAAGGCCTTGAAAAAACGGTAAAAGTTTTGCATTTCTTTCACCCAAATTTTTAAGAACATTGAAAGTGAGCATTTTTAATGTACCACAAAATAGACAATTTGTAAAAAAGACTCAAGCTTTGTGACTTCAATGAATAATCTCGATATCGAAATCTAGGAAATCGTTTGTTTTTTAGTAATTAAACATTTTCTCGAAAACAATAAGTCAACTATTCTGAGTTAGTTGATTGTATGTTCTCTAATTTGAAAAGTTGGGCTGCAACAAAAGTATCAAGCTTAATTATTTGCATTCTAATTTAGATCGACTTCCAGGAAATCCTGAAGAGCAGGTTGAATGATTTCAAGAAGACATATATGTATGTACAATGGAAGAGCGTTATCAAGGAATGTGATACTTCCATATGATGGCCGTTTCCTGCTAGAGTTTACAAAGAGATCAATCTAAAGCCGTAAATTCCAGAAAATCACATAAAAGGACATTTTATAGCGTTGTAATAACAAAAAACTTAAAAAAATATGGTATATTTGGAGAAAAGTTTAATTTTGTATAAATAATGAAGTAGAGTTGATACAATTAAAGTAATATTTTTTTGTGATCAGTGCCTGAGTGCCGCCCTATAATACATATTAAATTGCAAAAAAAAAATTCAAGGTTGACCAGTGCTATAAATATACAAATCAGTTTTTAATAATTTTTTTTTATTGCGAACACGCTTTATTACTTAAACACGCAACATTAAGTTAGGAAAAGAAAAATGTGGACAACATAAGAGTATTCGCTAAGTTGTCCCGAACCGTCTTACTAATCATTGCAGTAAGCATTTTGCTCATGATACGTACGAAGCATATTTCGAATCTGTTTGATGGCTCTGGATTTCGGTATATGCTAAGATCCCGAATGCATAATAACGAAACGTGTTCTAAAGGGTCCACTTGCAGGTCTTAAAATAGCCCATACAACACTTCAGTCGAAGGGCGGGTGGATGGCAATTAGCGCCGAGTCCCCCGTATGATAAACAAATCCTCAAGCTAATTACTTAAAATACAAAAAGATCTAATTTTATAAAATATCTAAAAAATGATAAGTTAAGAGCTTAATGCAGCTGCAGGACGTGATGAGTGTTCTAACAGCTAAACAGCCGTTTATGATAGTATCAGATATTTGTACGATTGTTTGAAAATGTTTCCAGCCAGGACTTGTTAATTAACCAGCAACTAGATGAAAACTAATCACTAAAATGCCCTTATCTAATGCAAATAGACTATGCCTTTACGGAGCATTAAAACCATGTGAAACTAAACGGTTAGTGTAGAACTATTCAAGATCTGTGAGGTACGTTGGTAATAGATCGAATCAAAGATACTGATGGAAATCTAGTAGTAAGCAATCACAATCGCACAACGTACATGTTTACACGTATAACTACACATTTTTCAAATAATTCTGCTTTTAATAATATATTTTTAATAATATTATTGATATTAAGAAATTATTTTGTTTATATTATTTAAAACTCTTACCACAATTAACTAAAAACTGAAAATGCAAAATAATTAAAGTGACAATAAATAGTTTAAACGACATCATCTTCACTGTCAGTCAAAAGCACGTATACTATTTTGAGTAATTTAATTTAGCGCCTTATAATCTCAAGCAAGCGCCATTAGCTAAAAATAGAAAATCTCAAATCTGATGTTGGAGACTACATATAAATGATTCCTGTCTGTTTATTTTTGACAGCATAAATTATGTTTTTGTAGATTTATAGTTGCGTGGAGGGTCTTTATTCAAAAGATTTTTTTTTATGTAGGATTAGTAGAATATTCGCCGTCAAATAAAAATAATATATTGAAAAATATACAACACCTGTACAACAGCAGCGTGCCGGCGTATTCTTTAATTTTTAAGTGCCGCGTAAAGTAAACGTTATCAAACGGCTGAGTGTCTGGCCCAATAACCACGGTTGCTGGATAGAGTCAAGTCGAGTGTGGAATATGATAAAATGATCAATATCCCTGAGCGTGCCCTCAATACGGCATATAAGGTGTTTTGTCCAGGCAAATGCAATAACAAAGCCTTTTCACCGTAATGTTATAAACACAAATATTAGAATCCCACAAGGGTTACTTAAGGGTGGTGTACAAGAAATGCATTGGGACTGCAGAGAGAATCATCTATTGAACGTTGCCAATATATAAAGGGTTTTGGGCGAATCGACTACGCTTAGCAAAATCCAATCATGTAAATCATTTTACGACAGACGCGGAGATGGTATGTGGGCAGAGTCCTCTGGAGAAGGCCTAGAGCTTCTTACGAAATACGCCAAACTTCTTTCATGTAAAAGATGCGGAGTGCAGTTTCTCCACGTATAGGTATAGTAAATGTAAGTCACCAGGTATATGTAACATAACTCCTGTTATGCTCTAGAAGACGTATGCCATTATTGGTCCAATAACTGTTAACCCGGAAAAGACAAAATTTATGCTTTTCACCAATAGAAGCAAAATCCCCCAGATTTCAGTCATCGAATTAATGGTCGAGCATTGAGCCTATCCCGATCAGCTAAGTACTTGGGTCTTACTTTAGATCCAAAACTGAATTGGAGACTCAACATCGAAAAGAGGACAGGTTATGCCATAAATACCCCGTTTATGACTAGGTTCAACCTAGGTTCAACCCAGGATGAAACCCAGTCATAAACGGGGATCGAGTTGAAACTGGGTCCACTCAATCCAACTCAGCTCTCCTACCTGGGTCGAGTTCAAATTTCGCATTATAAACGCGTGTTGAGTTGAAATTGGGTTGAAGTGACATTTGTTTTGGTTGTTTACCATCCGTGAAGTCGGCCTTCGGCCTTAGTTTTGTGTTCGGTGTTTTTGTAGCGCGTTGATTATTTTATATTAACTATATATGTAAAAACAGATGAAATTTAATTTTGACAATGGCTAAAAGAAATGTTTGGGAGCATCAGGAAACAAAAACTATGTTAGAAATAATGCGGCAACAAAATTCACTTCACCATTTTGATGGAAAACTGTATAGGAAATCAGAAATATAGAAAAAGAATTAACAAAAAGAGGTTATGTTTTGATGGCAGTTCAACCCGATTTCAACCCAAAGTGAACTCAACTCGGAATCATATACGGTGGTTGAAATTTCAACTCAACCTCGACTCAACTTTTCAACCTAATCATAAACGGGGTTAAAGTAGGCTTTCGGCAAAAGATGTGACTTGAAGACACATGTTGCGATGGCTCTACACATCAGTGGTTACACCAGTGGGAACAATTGGCTCTGCCGTTTGAGGTCGCGTTCTTGCAAAAGATTATAACAAATTCACACTAGGATCAGTCCAAAAAATACCCTCGGAGTAATGGTGGCTTTGCGCGCAATTCACACTGAACCAATGGAGGTCCAGAATTATTTGCTCCCAACTTATATATACATCAAACAGCAGACCCAAGCGAGCCTCTGGGTGGACAAGATGAATGAACACAGGAATATACTGGGCTCTTTACCACTGGGATTATCCAATCACATGGCTAAATGATTTGCTCCACTGCAGTTGCAATGCAATGGAGAGAATACCTCTTTTTCGACTCTGCTGTGCAGAGGGGTGAGACCGAGGATAGCTTTTATGCCTGTGGTAGGAGGACGAAAGGCTTCTATTTCAAAATGTTACCCGGGAGTCGAATTCCACTTGCTCTGGGATCTGTGCAATGTGTTTAAGAAGCCTAACCGTTTGAACGATCTTTCGATAATACCCTTTGCAGTCAAGAGATGCGTCTATTATATTCAGTGAAAGCTGGCTTATAGGTATCCCAATTACTCGTGTACCGTGAATTTGTAGATGCTTATAGGTACATATGAGTAAATTTTACTCACTTGTGGATTTTCGTGTTTTGGACCGATATTTTTATTTTTTCATGGAATTTTTTTAAACAAAAAGTAACATTAGTATTAAGAACATTATTATTTATTTTAAAAAAATTATTTAAATATTGTATTTTAGAATTTTTAACATGTAAAATAATATTCAGGCACAAATTCACTTTTCACTGTATGTTCTGCGCAAATTGGTACCCCACATTTGCAGTAACTGGGGCCGTATTTGGTCCTCGATTGTCTCTAAGTTTCATATTTGACATTACTACCAAATCGACAGATAAGCGCTGCCATGCAAAACCATCAAATTGTGTGATATTACTCTAAGTGCACCAAACCAGGTATATTTAATTAAAATAGAAACTGTTAAAAGTTTATTGAAGGCATAAATTTAGCTTTTTAATACACGTCAAAAGTCTATATCGACACGTAAAGAGACGATAACGTTGTCGATATCGTCTTGCCAAATGCCAATTTCTATTTATCGACAGAAGTCGATATCGACTCGCGAAACCAAATACGGCCCCTGGTGGTGTATCTTCGTTTCGAGTAATGACCCAAATTGCAATACTTTCTTGGTCCCTGTTGGTTTTCTCTGACTGCATTTGTCTCTATGGTTGCGCCTACAACTCTTAGAATGAATTGCTTCAATGAACGAGGCATGTTTATATTTTGTGTTAACCTTTTTTTTCAAATGCTTCCGTTAAATCTTTGTGTAAAAAGCATGAAATCAACTCTTGATTGAGGCTTTTGCTTCCTACTGCACAAGTTATGCGTATAAATCACATATGCATTTATTGCAGCTATGTTCATCATGTTCAGGAAAAAAACAAAGCGGCCACCTTTTGGTTTTTCTACCGTGGTTCATATTGTGGTACATTTGGTAGCATTTCTAGAGTCTTTGTCATCAAACCTTAGGCAATTTTGAATAAATTTGAATCTTCGCTCAGACATAGTAGCTTTGTACCTTTCCCCACAGTAGGTATTGTCAAACACGAGTTTGGTAGACAAGTGGTTATCTTTGAGAGCAGCGGACAGCACTAGCAAACCAAGGAAGGCTTCAAATTCTTCCATCTCTAAATTTGACAAAGAAGCGTGAGATTTGTCGGTATAGTTTTCTCGTTGTTTATTAATTTCTTTATTTGTGCATCTCTGCTAATATGTCTTTGGTAAAAAACCGTTTGAAGCAACGAATTGCGAACATTTACTGTTGGACCTGGTCGAATGTGTACGATATTTTTTGAAAGAGTTTTACCTGCTCTAGCAATTGGTTCTTTATTCCAAATAAACTTTTTATCTTTTCCTATTATAGTTTTTGCACTAGTTGTGATAACTTTGTTCTTTTCTTCTTTGGTTTTTTCTGGTGTCTCGAGTTTTTCGTTTTTTATCTTGTTTGCTACATCCAGGGGTTTCATCACACTCCACAATCTCTTCCTTTTCAGCTTCTTCTATATTTTGAATTATTTCGTCCAATATCGTATCCTCAATATGTTCTGACTCTTCCGGTTCCGGTAGATAATCCGGATCAGCATAGCTGTCATCTTCATCGAAGTCGCACTCTAGATTATCTTCCACTTCTGAATCCAAATCATAAAATTCCTCCACAATTTCTTCATCTGTTTTTAGCCTTTTTTCGCTTATCTTTTTCTTTACACTACCTAATAAATAACTTCCATCAGTAATATAAATGAGCACAATCAATCTTATTTGTAAAAAAAATAAACATTTATTTGAAATCAAATAACCTTCGAAGGTCTAATTACTTATAATATAAAATTAGATTGACATTAAAAATGATGTTAAAAGGTATTTATGCGTAAATATTAATCACCCCAAAACAATTCGTGAAAGCTCCTTCTACATAAAAATTACTTAACACAGTTGTTGTAAACTTACTTAAACTAAGCCGAATTCAAGTTGGACAACCTATACTGTGTTTCCATGCAGAGTTTATCCTGAGTTTACTCAGATTAAGCGCCCATGGAAACGGGGATTGAGTAAAGTGTCGTTAAATCCAAGTAAACTCAACGAAGCCAGTCCGATTAAGCCGGGTTTTGCATATGTGTGTGTTTCAGTATCGTTTACTGCACATATACCAACGGCGACGCAATGTAAAATTAGGTATCTGTCACTTTAACCCAGAACCGTCATGGAAACAGCATCGACTGATCTTGAGAGAAAAAGCTTTCTGTTTACTTAACGAAAACTCTACCCTGGCTCATGGAAACACAGTACTAGAAAATGAGGCAGCAGACTAAGCACAGAGTAGGGGAAACATTCCTAACGGCTCAACGTTCAGGGTTGCCATCCGGCTGATTTTCGAAAAAAAATATTTCACATGTGAGTTAAAAATTACTCACAGTGCCTTTCTAGGGTTAACTCTATTGAATAGCTCAGCCAGACTATCACAGCATGGCAGAGGAGGTGGGACGAGTCTAAGGGCCGATGGACCCATACTCAAACCAAATGTGGAGAACATGCCGAAGTGAGTTCCTACCTTACGCAGTTCCTGAGTGGAGGTTATAGGGTTTACCTTCACCGCTTCAGATTGGACAATTCAACGCTCTGCCCAGAATGCAAAAGAAAAGACCGCGAGAAACAGTCACTGAGCTGCAGCTAACACCGGAGAACATCCTAGATCGTATGATAAGGCCTGTTCCGAAATAAATTCCAGCATATTGGCCAGTGCTAATGGCGTCTTAAATCGCACGCAATTAGTATTGAAAAATACAAATTTATTAGCACGAGTCTGTATGTTGGGTTCTTTTTGGGAACACAGCTAAGGTCGGAGGCTGTGCGCTAAAGGCCATCCACCAGAAGCTTAAGAATTTCGAAACCCAAAAACACAGAGAAAGGCAGGTCGATGATCCGACATCTTATTTGAAAAATGTCCATTGTGGCGTGTGGAAATATTCCATGCGGCAGTTATTGTCGGGGTAGCCCCGACGTTCATTCAACCTGCACTGCAAGGAGATCTTTTGACTTGACCTGTGCAGGAGTTACATGACTTTAAAGCCAACCACTGTAAACATACGCAAAAGTTACTCCCATGAACATAATACTAGCTGCGATCCATTGGGAGATTTTTTCTACCCGCAAGTACTTGCGGGCACATCACCAATGGAACACGATTTTTGACAATTACCAGTAAAATGTATCTGCCTAAAAACAAGAGCAAAGGTAGTTGTGAGTAGATAGCAGCAATTTTGAGTAGTCTACCAGTCCCAATAGATGGCAGCTATTGTTAGCATGACCACTTTGATCCACTGCAAGAGCTTTACCTAAAATTAAAAAAAAAAATTGATAAAAACTAAAATAATTTTGTAAAGTTAAACAAAATTTATTTGCTTTAAAAGAGTCTACAACATTTCTCTTTAGTACCAACAATTTGTAAATTATCCAGTTACTATTTTAACAAATTTAGAAAACAAATAAAATGATTTTAGGGATAAAAAAAATATTCAAACAATTTTTGTTGTTATCGTGTGCAAAACTGCTGATGAACTGTGGTAATTTATTGACGGCTACAGTATTGACATTTAATTTTCTATTTTTATTTCTTTTGTAGGTATGGTTTTTTAAGTAACACATCCGCAAGTTTAAGTACTATGATATTCGTAGATGAAGTTTTTTTTTGGTTCCCAACAAAATCGATGGAAATATGTTTTTTCAGATGTTATTGTGCATTTTGTATATTTTATATAACAGTTAATGAATATAGTTAAAAATAATGTTTCTTTAAAAACTACGCAAATTCTCTGCTTTTGACATGTACTTCACTACCATCTTTTGGAATCAAAATCCAAAACTAAAAACATTTATCTGAATTACTTTTTTTTGTGTATACTTTGTGTTTCTTTGTTTTTATTTTATTTTTATTTTATTTATTTTTTTCAAATTCTACTAACTTAAATTATGTACTTTTTTTAATTATCATTAAAATTGGTTGCGGCATTCAAATGGCCAATAAAAATGTAAGAGTTTTGGATTTCTAACCAGGTAGAAATATCTTACATGAGAAGTACATCATGCCAGCACTAAGTAACGCGGTTATAGGTACCGTAACAATCCAAGCGTATGCTATGTTACGAAACAAACCCCAATCGACTGCTTTCTTTTTTACCGGCTCTGGAAAATTTGCAGCATCTCCAGCATTCGTATTAAATGAACCAGCATAACCAACAAAAACAACTGATCCAACCTTGCAATGCGTAGTTGATATCGGCAAACCTATTTTACTAGCTAGAAGTACTGTTATTGCGGCACCAACTTCGATAGTAAAGCCCCTAGAATTGAAAGGATATTTTATAAGAATTTAGTTATGATAAGACAATATTTATTACTACATATTTAAAACCATTCAGCAAAATTGAATGTTGATACGCTAATTTTTCATTAGTAAAATTAGTGAGTGTTTGTGCTTTTTATGAGGATTGTTAATTCTATAGTGAAATAGCTAGAAATATTACCTCTGGTAATTTGATTTAGGTAATGCGATTTCTAGCTACTAAATGTAAACGTGATTCAAATAACATTTCCAATACAATTCAAAGGAACAAATTAATCTTTGCACAAAACAGAAATTAGTCTTAGCTTTGACTGGTAGTACAATCGGTGGCACCTGAGCTTAGACTTTCCCATAAAAAAGATCCCTGGAATCGCCTATCCATATTCTGAGTCTGGGCAGGATCTGTGCGAAATGTGGACGTTTGCTGTAGCCAGTCTGTTTAAATACGTAGCAGTACAAAAACTCAAAAGGAAGGAATGCTGGTAAATAAAGAAATTATCAGCCAAATTTAAACAGCCGTTCAGAGTGCGAAATCATCGTTGCTGATGATTTCAATGTACATAATTTAAAGTGGCTGGTAGTCCAAGGGTACGTCCAGTACGCAGCGTAGATGATAGAGTAGAGCATAGCCCCCGCAAACTCGCTTATAGAACTCTCAATGGATTTTAAATGGGTGTGTACAAAAAAATTATACATTCACTATTAGAGAATATTGAGAATATAATAGATAAAAAGCAATACAAATATAACAGGCTGGATGACTATTTTTTTAATTTTACTTAATAAATAATACTTACATTGATGGAGTTATTTTAGTTAAATCGTTTCCAATCGTTTCAATAACTCTTCGACCCCACAGCCAAAGTCCAACAGAAATTCCTAAACCGCCATAAATTAGGATGTATATTGGTGTTTCTGTCTTTTGCATAACGGAACCCTCTTTATAAATCATGAAAAGTGCAATTAATGGACCAATTGCGTTACTAAAAAAAATATATAAAATATAAAAAAAATTGCAATAATTTCAAATAAATAATTATTTACCTGACATCATTTCCACCATGAGCGAAACTTCCGAAAGTTGCAGTAAGTATTTGCAAAAAAGAAAATAATATAGAAACATCTTCGCTTTCTTCATCTTTGGATGCTATATTAAATTGATTAGCATCATCTTTGCCTTCAATTAATGGTACTTTGCTTGAATTTGGTGACATTGTTGAACGAACTACAAGATCGGTACTATCTGTGCATTTTCGTAATTTTAATTCAGGAAGTTCTTGTTCTAATTGTGGAATATTAATTTCTGTTTTAACTGTGGTTTGTTCGGGCGATGAATTACTTGATAATGTTCGGAGAGATTTTGTCGACGCGATTATTTTGCTAAGGAAATAAAAAATATATATTAACTATATTTATTAAAAAACAAAGATTGCAAAATTTTAATTTTTTTTTATAGAATACATATGAAAAAATTATAAGTTGAAAAAAGTGTGCTTACAGGTTTCGTATATGTTTTTTATGGAAAGACTATAGCTTAGAAATATGCCTCTATATAGTGACAATCGTTCTGTCATTGAGCGTAATCATCAGTCGAAAGAAAGTAAAAGACAAAAATGATGAGAGGTTAATAAAGTTAAGCAGTTTTCGTAAAAGTATCCCATATATTACCACGACAAAAGCAACTTCCTGTAGAAGATAGGATAGGATTAGGACAAATTGTATAAAGATGGACTGACAGGAAACGAACCCGCAATCTCTGAAATGACAACCAGCCGACCTTGGGAGGCAGAAGGAACCCCAATTAGATGTGTTCTTTATACATTCTTCGAGTTAAACTCTATTAAAAAATCAATTGTAACTTTACGGAAAGGTAAGTAAATGGAAATAAATCAGAACTCTTGATAGTTTAAGGCTATCATCCCAGAGTCCGTGATTCGACTCCAAGCAACAACATGGTACTTGATTTTTCCACTTCTCCCCAACATACATATAATATTCCTTCTTTCTCGTTTTCCCTCTAAATAGCAATTCCCTGTCCTCTTTTCTGCCTTTGCCAAAGAGCAAATTCAAAAGAAAATCATATCCTGTCCGATCGCAGAAGTCCGCATTGGGCTGACTTAGTATTAGATGGAAGCGGCTGTATCGTGTGTACTATCTTTCCCGTTAAAGCTTAATGTTTCAATATTATATTCTAAATATAACAGTGACAATACAAAAGGTCTGACAACTGAGCTCTAGCCTTTTACAAAAATATAATAAACATTTTTTTTTTACTTACTCGTTAGTACGTCCGTCTTTTTCAACAAAAATATTTTGCAGTGTTTTTCCGTTAGTAATTGACTCATATGGTTTTTCATCGATATAGTTAAGACTGGTAATGGTTAGATCGGTGTTATCTAAACTGGTTTTTCCTATAAGATCTCCAACTTTTTTAACTATTTCTGGATTGATTCTGTGAGTTCCATTTCTCTGAAGTCCTTTCGGATTTGATGGATCACTTATATCAACAAGATTGTCAGTCTTAGCATTATCTGCTAAAAATACTAGTTCTGTTGTTTCCAGTGGCATTTGTTTCTCACCGCTTATCAATGAAAGGCTTTTTACTCCTTTAGGGCTGCCTTTAGGTGATGGTTCTATTATAAATAAAATAAGTATGTTTTTTTTAATAAATTATAAATATTCAAACCTTCAATTGTGAATTTTATTGGCTGTTTTTGCTGTAATTTTTTCAGTATTTTTTTCTTTTGCAAAGGCACTACAAAAACTTTCACCAATATTCCAACTATAATACCAACAAGTATACTGGAAACAATCGCAATCCAAGACGGAATATTATCCATCGCCAATACTAGAAAATTGCATGTTTAAAAAATTATAAAGATATTATACAATAACTTACATTTGGGTCCATCCAAAACAACACTTAATAAGTTAATAAAAATTGTTGTCCCATAAAATATAGGCAATAAACATAGCCCTGCCTTTAGTGGATCCTTTGCTTGCAATATGAATTTTCTTATCAAAAGAAATAGCATAGTGCTTACAAAGCCACTTAAAACTGGCGAAATAAACCATGAACCAACAATTGTTCCTAAAGTTGTCCATTTCAAACCCTCTGTACCACGAGCTACAAGACTAAAACCAATAGTTGACCCAACAATACTGTGTGTTCCAGAGATAGGCAATTTAAGGAAGGTAGCAACTAATAGCCAGCAAGCACTGCTTGATAATGCGGACATACAACCAAGCATTAGCTCAGTTTCAGATCCTTGATAGAGGCTAACTTCCAAAATTCCTTTCCGCATTGTATCAGATACCTTATAACCTAAAATGTAAGATCCTCTTAACACTGATTATATAAAATACATATTTATAAATTCACAAAAATTTTACGATCCAACTAAGTGCAAAACACAGTGCATTTTCTAATGAATTATATACCACAGGATATCTAATTGCTGATTTGCAGTACAAGTTCAGTTCCATCTTAACTAATCATTCAGAAACCATCGGATGATAAATAAAAATTAAAAAAATACTAAATTAATAATCATTACTAAATCAAAAATCAAATATTATCCACAATGATGATAAATTAGAAATATGATAAATGCTTGATAAATTAGAAATATTGAAAAATGCTTTGGACATTGACTGTATAAAATACATCTTATCGTATCGATTGAAGAAAATTTCTCCGATGTAAAACTTAAATCCTAGTTAATACTTGATTTAAATAAACATAATACAATATGTAAATGGTACATAAAATCATCTTAACATGAAATGTTTTGATTAGTTATTGATCTCCCATTAAATGATATTTAATAAGTAATTCAATGATGTTTTCCTGATGTACACAATAAGATATTCTGTAGCGCCATTTAAGAAGAAGAAAGTTGAACGAAATTGTTTTGTCGAATGTAAGACGTGGACTCTGTAGAAATATCATAATTCAGGCTAGACTACGGCATTTAATATTGCAACCAAAATTTTGACTTTGGACTTTGACGACTCATAACTCTGGAAGTGGGTAAGGTGGAACCGTCACTTTTACAATTTTAGATAGTTTAAAGTATTTTGCGTACACTGATACCATGGAAATAGATTCTAGCGTTACAAAAATACAGGGTGATATGTAAAACTTGAACAAAACAATTTCAAAACGCCCTAGCGGGTAAACCGTTACGATAGGAATCTGACATTACAGTCTGTGTGCGCACCCCAGCGGTGTCTTCTGTCGTAGGGGAAGGAGTCTGGATTGGGGCAGCGTTGAGTGCAGGCGTAATTAAAAAAACAATAAAAACAAAATATTAAATAGAATCGGGCAATTATAAACTACAAAACTTAAAACAGTGTTTGCTGGAGATATAAATTAAGTGAAGATCACCATCACACAAAAAAAAATACAAGAAGGACCGATGGGCAATAAGTAAGCTTCCCTTTCCCCACCAGCACTCCCATCTTGATCATGCCGTTATTACGTAGCCTACGGTACGGTCAATTCAAGATCTACTGAAGCGCCCCCCAAACCCCAACGCTGTCATCTTCTCTTCTATATTTCAAATCGGGCTTACTACTCGACATTACATCATGACCTGAACGACATGACGTACTGGTAGTACAAAGGGTGATTCCTAAGCCGGATTTTATCACATAAAAAAAAGACATGAAAGTCTTAGTGCACGGCCACAACGCAGCCATCGCACCTAGCAAGAACAGAATTTGAACATCGCACACTAAACCTACATTATGGTGTTAGGTGCAGTTCTAGGCTAGGCAGGCTGCGTTGTGGCCGTGCACTTAGACAGGCGGTCGCACATATGCACTCCCTGCTGCTAGACCGATTTAAGATTTTCACCAGTCCCACGTAAAAAATACCTGAGCAAGCACTCAAGCTGCCATGGAAACGCACTGGTCGCTTCAACCACGGACTACCTTCAACTACACTTCTCCTTAGAAATAAAAAGAGTGGATTATAAAAGGAGACTAAAAGCAAAATTTGTTCTAGTTATACTTTTTAGTTTTCTTCCTGGGAAAAGGGCGGAGATTTCACAAAAATTTACTACATTGACTAGCAAATGAAATAAAAGTAAAATATATGAAAAAATCAACTCTTGTTGCCTTTTCAAGTAAAAATTGTTATATGTATTCGACAGTAAGTGTAATAAAATTAACACGGGGCTGTAAGTGATTGCCATTCTCTCTCTTATGACTATATCGTTTCGTAAACTTTAAGAGCTAAGTTTTACTATTAAAAATACAAATTAACAACATATAACAATATTTAAACATCGACATATAAAGGGCGGCCTATAGTACGATTAAGATTTCAACAAAAAGCTAACTCGATGAGGTAAGTTACTACATTAATATTTACCCTAGGTAATGTCTATTGTCACGGTAAATACTATCTTTTCTGATAATTTTATTCTTTCAGAAATGAGCTCTATTCTTTAACGGTCCTTATAAGTTGAAAGGGTAATTTTCGGGCAATTCATCTGTCTTCTTTTTGGTCATAGTCTGAAACAAGATCTGGTGGTAACTCTAGAGCCTAAGATTATATAGATAAAAAGATAGAGACAGGTTAAGAATTTGATGAGCCCAAGAGATGATGCAGAATAACCAGTCATTGTTACCGAATTCTAGAACATTTGTATGGAAAAAGTAAAGTGAAATAATTATTAAGAAAATAATACAAAGAAAAAGTATAACTTGTTTGTCAGATTACTCGTACGTTTTCGTTAAAAGCAATCTATAAATACATGTGAATGATAGTTGTAACGTTTTACGAAATTATGAACACAATTATAGTATTGTTTTTGTGCATTATTTTAATAATTAAAAATACCATTCCTAAATATTGAATTGTAACAAATTAAGCATCATCAAATAAGCTTGAATCTAAACTGCTTCTATTCAAATTGCTATCAGCAAACATCTTACATAACATCTTACATAATATTTTTAATGTAAATCACAAAATAAAAACTCATTAAAAGCATTCTACGTAACTTTAAAATGATTATAAAATAAGCTAAATGCAAACTTACCAATTAAGACCGCTCCTAATATCTCACAAACAGTTGCTAGTACGCAAGCTTGTCGAATTGTTAAAACACCTGAACCAACACTCGTACCAAACGAGTTAGCGACATCATTAGCTCCAATACCAAAAGCCAAAATGAATGCAATTATAAAACCAATAATTACCATCCATAATACTTCAGGCGAATATGAATCCATATTTTTTGTTTTATTTTATAATAATAGTATGAAGATACGAGAAATATTGAGGCACAAGGATAAAGAAAAATTAATTTTTAAGAATAATTCAACATATCATTTTTGATTCAGTTTAGTGCATGAAAATTATAGAAGAAGTGTAACTGTTATACTGATCTGAAAGTAAATAAAATTTTGTTTAATATATTGTTTTTGGCAGCAATAATAATTAAACAATTTCACTTACCGTAGAGATTTTCTTTTTTTATTGAATAAATATCTATTTGACAATATTGAACAAAAAAATATAGGAAGTTTCAAGTTTCTTTTACGCAATAATTTTATCCCAGTGTAAACTTATAAACTAATTTTTTTGTGAATCCACAGGGAAAATTCGTCAGAGGTTATTTGGCAAATATTGCAGCTGTGGCTCACCGCAGCCAAGAAAACCAGCACCTTGAAGATTCATTGCTGTAAAGAAGATATCGAGTTATTTGTAAGAATTTGATTGCGAGAAATTTTATATAATGTTACGAAATTGTAATTTTTTATTTACAATTAATCTCAATAATTAACATACAAAAGATAATGAGTATGACGAATCCCTTAGTTTTGAGTGGTTTACCTTACTTGAGCTATAGACTACAAGTGGTGTTGAATAGTATCTACGAATGGAGTCTTTCTTATAAATTTTAAATTATGGTAATGGCTACATATAAGTACGTGATAAAAAGTTTTGACTACCAACTTAATTCAGTAGTATAACTATTATTATTATATTAAATTGGCTTCATATCTTAATAAAATTGGGATGAACACGACCCCTTATGGTACGTTGCACCACATTGCAAAGCCAACTAAATTCAAGAAGAAGTGGATAGTAATGTAATTTAAAAAGAAAAAATACAACTTAGGGAGCTAGAATTTGTAGTGAAAAGAGTGAAACGCAAACGTTCTTAATCTAAAAATATATGGAATAATCACTTCGCTCTGGTCAATTAAAAAAATGTAAATGAAATATTTATAAAAGTAAACACTATTGACATTCCTATCGAGCTTTCATGAGTGCATTAAGAGGGAATAATAAAAGGTAAATTGCACTCGACAAATGTGCAAAAAAGGATAGGTTTGAAGAAATGAATCGTCTATAGTGAAGCGGAAAGTTTTACAACATAGCAAGATAACTAACGTTCAGCTTTACCGCGATATATGGAAATAATAAAATTGGAACGACGACGGCCAGAATTGACTAAGCCGAAATGAGTAGTTTTCTTTACACAATCTATGCCAGCTACAAGGCAAAATTTTCAGAGCTTTTTGATGATGAAATGCATGTACCCTATTGAAAAATTCAGTCAAAAATTAGTCTACAGCACATTTCAATTGAAAACATTATGTTAGATTTAATTAAGATTACGAGAATTTAATTTAATTAAGATTACGAGATCTTGCTGGATCTTTCAATAAAATAACGACCGAAAGCATACAGCGAAGATGAGAATGAGAAAAAAGTCAAAAAAAGACTGCATTAGCGGAAGGATGGGAGAAGATTTCACCCGATATTACACGAAATATCGTCAATTCGATGCCATGAAAATTACAGGGCTCAATGCATTGACTCAACTCCGCCGCAAACTTCACTCTGATCGCTCCCTTGGCCTACCAGTGATTTGAGTAAGACATTGAATAGGGCTGGTAGTTGATTGTAGCTGTCGGTTCTGCTGTACGACTGAGGCTACAGCGAGGAGAAGATTGAGGGCCTTATTGTTGAATCCGCCGGCAGGGAAGTGAATGCGAATTTGACAGGTTCTGATTGTTGAATCCCCCTGCGGGAAAGTGAATGAGAATTTCACAGTCGAAAATGGAAGTTAAACTAAAAAACAACTTGTTTGAAGTTGTCAGTATCCAATGCGAACTGTCGATTTGATCGTCATTTGAATTTCGAAAATGAAATATGTCACTTCATATGGCAGTTGCGCCCGGCGGATTTAACAATCGCAGCGACAAGTGAAACTCTTTAGTGGCGGGAATCACAAATCCGCCGGATTCAACAATCAGGCCCTGAGTCTCCTCCATCGCGACTTCCCTGCTCCCAGGGAGATTTGGGACATGAATCCCAAATCAATAATAGACTAAATTAAAAGTGTAATCCTGGAAGGTTTGTAACGACGGGGTGGGCACAATAAACCAAATAAAATAAGTCGCAGTGCCCGCCAAGGCGCCCCTAAACACTATAATTGATGGGCTATAATTGAATTTTCTGATTTCCGCGCGAATAACTCGGGATATTATAAGATTTACCCCGACGCTCGACTAAAATCTCTGTAACTCATAATAATGCTGAATTTCCTACAGTCAGGCCAATTTTTTCAGATAGTCTACCCCAAACGAAACTATACGTATATTTGTGCTGACTCGGTCCCCGAGGTGGGAAATTGCCGCTTGTATTTTAAAATAAATTGGCCTGAGATTTCCAAAAAAAATTCAAGTCACCGCGAGAAAAAGCAGATTCTCAACTACAGATTTTCACGTTTATAAATATATAGTCGATAAGATAAACTCGGGAGACTTATCAGAAGAACCATTAGTTAAATTCATGTTAAGATAGATGGTAAGTTAATAAATAAATGCTTTTTAAAAACTAAAAAAAACTAAATCAGAAGAATTTTCATGCGTTTTCGGAAATATCCGGGAAATGTAAAAAATGATGAATGAAAACTTTGTTATCAGGGGTTCTTAGATACATATTCTAAAAGGACAGGGTCTTGGCAATGGAATGACAAGTGCGCTTTTTCAGAAATCTCCACTTTGATATTTTTACATCGATTGTAAAGACATCAGTCATGAAAAAGAGCGAACAAAAAACAACAGGTACAGAAAAACTTGATTCAATTAGGCCAAAATAAATTGGGAATGAATGTTATATCTTATTTGTTCAAATTTGACCTACTGAATCTTTGACCGAACTCAGTTTGTCGAGCCAATTCGATAGGAAGACGTAAAAAATTAGTAAAATTACATTGTTTATTTATCAAAGATCATTATTTCACCTTTGAATATCAAATAGAAACCACTGTTGAAGAATTTTCCTATTATATTCTTTATTATTATTATTATTTATTTATTAATTTACGCCAATCGGCATTGTACATACATACATAATTACAAATACGTTTTATAAAATCAGAAAAAATAAAACAGTAAAAGAGACAAGAAAAAAAAAGAGAAAGAGACAATCAGAGGGGGACAGAGATTTAAAAATTAATTAATTAATTAGGATTGATTAGAAATAAAATACAATATTGAGCATATGAAAAAACTATTGACCCTCGCATATCAATTTTTTAATACTCCCGGAAAACGATGACAGGGATCCTCCAAAGAAATTAACATCCTCGCAGTACTGGTTCACCAGCCTGGCTATTCGGTTTCTGGGACCAAGATGAACGTAGTTTCTACTTGAGCTGATCACTGAAAGCAGTCTTCTAGTTCTAAGCTCAACCCTCGAGCAGATAAGTCCAAAATCAGCAAGAATTTCTGGCGAGTCGATTATTCCGTTGATAACCTTGTAGAAGAAGGACAAGTCAGCCACCTGTCTGCGACTTAGTAGACTACCGAGATTATATTGTTGAGCAATGTCACATATACTACGCACATGCTCAGAGCCCTCGACATAGAGTAAGCATTTGACAAACTTACCGTTAAGTTTATGAATTTTCGACCAAAAACAAGGGAGTTACAGATATTTTAGTCGAGCGTCGGGGTAAATCTTATGATATCCCGAGTTATTCGCGCAGAAATCAGAAAATATCAATTATAGCCCATTATCTCTCATAAGAAGCAATTCCTTTTTTGTGAAGATTTCAAGCTCTACAAGTTTGTTCTACACATTATATCGAAATTTCCAACCCCTTCCAGGTTATAGAGGAAATACTAATTTTTCGAGATTTTCCACATTTCCATAGGTGTTCGCGTGCAGAGCAATTTTTTTTCTTCAAGTACTCTTCAAAAATTTGCTCGTGCGCCAAAAATCGTTTCTATCGGTTTTAGTGTCAGGTTTAAGTAAAATTTTAACTACAGCGCCTGAACTATAATGAAGAGGCCCAGTAGGCAATTTACGAATTCACGAAATCAGAATGCAATATTTCTTTGAAGAAATTGGAAGCAATGTGAACCGATAGCTATGGGAAGAAATGGTAATGCAAAATGTCATGCCCAATTTTTCCTTTGTTCATTACCTTCGGCTCTAGGGCCTTGCAATTTTAATCGAAGGGATGTTTCCGATCTAGAAAGTAGACCCTGTTTCTCTAAATGCCAAAGGGAAGAAGGCCACAAGGAGAACCTCAAGAGAATAAAGATGACATAAAAATAGACTTCCGGACAATTCGGATTACCAGCTGGAATTGTAAGACGCAAGACTGAGAACGATGGAACATACTCTTGAGGAGGCCAACGCCTACAGAGAGCTGTAGCGCCAGTAATGATGTATGTTCGAATTAAGATGTATTGTATTGTTCTTTATTGTATTAATTTTGATATCTTTAACTGTCGATCTAATTTAGAAACTTCTAGCTATATTACTCCCTTGTCATAAGTTTGTCGGCACTCAGCAGTTCCCAAAATTGTGTTAATGCGTATCGTGAATGAGATTCCATTCAAGTTTCGTGAGTTCTACATGATTTCATTGTGCCGATCTACGGCATATTCACGGTCTATTCGTGCAAGCTTTATTTGGCACTAGTATATTATTTTAATAATTACATATTCAAAAGATTCATCATTCATCAATAGTTAAAGATTAATAGGCATAATTTACAGTAGGTATTAATACCTGAAGCGGTGGAAAAGGTTATAGTAGTAGGCCATGGTGTCGACTTTTTAAAGCACTGTAAAACCTACTTTGGTAGCTTTTTTGCTGAAATTCCTCAGAGGTCCACAAGAATGGAATAGTAGCTCTATAAGACAAAAGGTAACAAGGCATCAATTAAACCAGCACATAATAAATTTCAACTAACATATCAGAAAAATTGAATTTTCCCCATAAAACTAATAAGAAAAAAATATCATTGCGGTTGTATTAAATTTTCTTTAATGGATACACGTAGAAATTGATGTTTGTAAAATTATAGAAATAAACTGAACTTTCTTAAAAAAACTTTAATTAATAGTTTTTCATCACTTTTAACTGAATTAAAAAAAATACACGATGACTGCACTTATTACGGTTAAAATTTTGTTACCATTTTATTCACTAGTCGAGACAGAAACCAATTTATGAACTGGAAAGCATTTTTATTTGTTGCACCGTGTAACCTTGAAATAGGAAGATACCATTGAAAAAAATCTATCCAAAGTTCATACATAAATTCCAATTAAAAAAATGAAGTTTCGAGTTTATTTTTAATTAACTCTTGACCGATACAGATAAAATATCTTACTTGGCGCTGGCACAAAGATGGTTAATAAAATCCCCATTTGAATGTGTTGCAAAGAATCACTTTAAAAACAAAGCGAAAACCACGTTTCAAAAATTTTTTTTTTAAAAATAAAAATGATGTACACCGAAATGACTCTTAAAAATACATGCTAGCCGACATAGTATATAGACAACCGCATATGAACAAGTAATTTATTTCCAATCAGGCAAAATTTATGAATTTTTGCCAAAATCCCACACTATCAATTATTTTCGCGAAGCGACAGTTTATTGGATGGTCGTCGGCTCATTTTATAAATTGGAATGTGCTGATTTATCAAATTAAATCCATTTAATTTGCCACACAAGTGCTGAATACACAAAATTTCATTTACCTACTTTAAACACAATTTTGATTTATAATTGCATAATACCAACAGCCGGTATTTTTTCTTAAATTGTAATTGACTGACTTCATCGCGAAATTAAAGGGACTTTTATTGATTTTCCTTGCAACTGTCATGCACAATAGAACTCTGTATAGTGCACTCCATATCAACTAGCTAATATAATCGAAACTGCTTTTGCGCTACATAGCGACATTTAATTGTGAAATTAAAATTTCTAAACAATATATTATAATAAAACGAACCTGAGACGTCCTAAATTGCGAAAAATCAACGGTCAGTACACAGAACACAAACCTCACGCACGTGCAGCCGACTGCAAAACAAGTGTGTGTGATCTACAGCCTGGTATATGAAAATCTTTCGAGCGCTTTGGAGCTTCTTCTTATTTTCAATGAATCATCACGGAAATTTACTGCAATCATTTACAAAGAAGGCACGTTTTTATAATTATGACAGTTGTAATAAATGTAAATGAGACCAAAATATATCACGTACATGCAATTCAAATATTTCTAAAAAAAATTGTTTAGGAACATTACTTTGGAAAGGATACATTGTATTTTATTACCAGGTATTTATTTTATGTGAAAGATTAGCCCCCATACAAGTGCAATGTCAGAAACTAATCTCTAAGACGGTGATTACACTGTTCGTTCCTACGTACGTTCCTCACGAGCTTTTTAGATGGACGGGGTAGTGGAGATGATGAAGGGCGTCATCTCCACTTCCCCGTTCATCTAAAAGCTCGTGAGGAACGTACGTAGGAACGAACAGTGTAATCACCGTCTAAATCAGCATTTCGTTAGTGCGCATTTGAATACACTACTTCTATTCTCTCTGTCATTGCCCACGGTATACAGAAACAAGGTAATGCAAAAGACGAAATATCGTATCGTAAGTGCGAATATCGTAGAAAAAGGCGACGTCACCCGGCAAGGTTAATACAGAAAACAACAACAATTTCGATTTTGTATGGGGAAGACTTGCCGAGTGACGTCGCACTAATACGATATTCTACGATATTCAGTCTTTTACATTATCTTGTTTCTGTATACCGTGGTCATTGCCCGCACGGCGTTTGCGCCTGTTTCTGTCAGCAGCTTGAGCGGAAAGATAGTAGAGTGAAAATAACTGACAACAGCAGCACGCGGTTTTTTTTCTACCACATCCCCATCAAAACTGCAGTGGCAACGAAGGACCATGCTGGGAGGGAAGAATTGATTTATAACGTAATTTAATTCTTCTAGCAAAAACCATATTAAAATTAATTTTCCATACAAAATGGTCTAAAATTTAAAAAAAAAATAATGAATTCGTTTAATTTTATTCATATCATCACCATTATCTGTACATGTTTTTTCTTAAGAAGAACAAGATGTCATTTTTTTGACAGCAAGGTGACAGCTGGTAGCTCCTTGCAGCTTGCACAGAGGCAATTTACGAATTTACTTCTTCAATATTGCTTTAAAAATTATATGTTTTACTACTTTATTTTAAACTATGGGTGATCAAGGCATGCTATATGGTACAATTTTATCATCCGAGTCTATGAAGGTAATCGCAGAAAGTATTGGCGTTGGTTCATTACCCGATGATGCAGCTAAAGAGCTCGCTGAAGATGTTTCCTTTAAATTAAAAGAGATTGTTCAAGATGCTGCAAAATTTATGCATCATGCTAAACGTAGTAGACTTAATATAAGTGATATAGATCATGCATTAAAAATAAGAAATATTGAACCGCAATATGGGTTCACAGCAAATGAATTTATTCCATTTAGATTTGCCTCAGGTGGAGGCAGGGAATTACATTTTATTGAGGATAAGGAAATTGACTTAAGTGAAATAATTCAGTCCGGTGCTCCTAAAATACCTTTGGAGGTTACTCTGCGAGCACATTGGCTGTGTGTAGATGGTATTCAGCCAACTGTGCCAGAAAATCCACCTCCCCTTTCTAAAGAATCGCAAGCTGTTGAATCTGTTAACCCGATAATGAAATTTGAGCAAGGCGTTTCCAGAGATACTGCAGGAAAACCAGCAACAGGGAAATTACATAAATTAAAGAACGTTGAAACTGTACACGTAAAACAACTTGCAACTCATGAGTTGTCGGTTGAACAGCAGCTTTACTATAAGGAAATAACAGAAGCCTGTGTTGGTTCAGACGAGCCCCGAAGAGGGGAAGCTCTACAGGTATTTTATACAATTAATCACGATGAACAAAAATTAATGCAAATATTTGCAGTCGCTCGCAACTGATCCAGGTCTACATGAAATGCTTCCGAGGATGTGCACATTTATTGCCGAAGGGGTTAAAGTTAATGTTGTTCAAAACAATTTAGCTCTGCTTATCTACCTTATGAGAATGGTTAAAGCCCTTCTTGATAATCCAGCCTTATATTTAGAAAAATATGTACGTAAATACATTATTCCCAATATCTATTTTATATTCTTTAAAAATATTTAGTTACATGAATTGATTCCATCTGTTTCAACGTGTATTGTATCCAAACAACTTTGCATGCGGCCAGAACTTGATAATCATTGGGCATTACGTGATTTTGCTGCTCGTCTTATGGCTCAGATATGTAAGAATTTCAATACATCAACAAATAATTTACAAACTAGAGTGACTAGGTATAAATTCTCTTTTTATATAAGCTCTTTCACCGCCAATGATTTTTTTTAGGATTTTTAGCACAGCTTTACAGAATGAGAAAACGCACTTGTCGTCCCTGTACGGTGCCATTGCTGGGCTATCCGAGCTTGGTGGTGAAGTTATAAAAGTTTTCATTATACCACGTCTGAAATTTATATCAGAGCGGATAGAGACACACTTGCAAGGTACCACTATGAGCAATACTGATAAAATAGCTGCTGGACATATCAGAGCAATGCTTCAAAAATGTTGCGCACCTCTTCTTAAATCAATGAGAAATCCACCGGATATTATAGATGATTACAAGTAAGTTATTCTATTTCTTGTTGGGTTTAATATGGCAGAGTCATGTCGCTTAATGTTTAAAATCTTTTTTGTTGGTTGTTAGGATCCTAGGATTTTATCAATGTCGAAATCAGTTACTGCTTTGATTTAATTATTTAGATCGGGATATAATTGACAAAACATAAATTTGTCGATGTTTTGACTCTTAACTCTTTTATTTGGTCTAAGATTTCGAAACCCATACTAATATGGCTGGATATGTTCCACCATCGATATATTTACCTGCCTCAAAAATGTAGCAGTGCTCAACCTTTGTTGCTTTGGAATTGCTGTCCTCTGCCATACCGCATTGCTATTGTAATAACAAGACTACCTGACTTACTCCCAACCGGGAACTCTATTTAACCATTCCTGTCCCCTATTCGCTTATTTTACCTTACTTAAATGGCTGCCAAATATAAATGTTTCTGTAATTGAATCTCATTATTTTTGATAGGGTTTGTACATTGGGTCTAGGGGAATTTAAGCCGTCGACGACTTTCAACTTGCATAATTGGAGAATTTCGCTCTAGGCACTGGATGGAGAAGCAATTTGAGAAAATATCAATTTCGTCACATGCATAAAAAAACTCGCCATGCACATACCAAAAATATTTGAGTCACTTGTTTTTTTTATGTGGTTTTCATAGGTCTCAGTAGCCTAGGGCTGGGCACGTTATCTGGCTGTCGTCAGCGAGGCATTGCTTCACTTTGGGTTAGGGCTGGGCATGTATGGCCCAAGGTGTAAAATATCCACGTCCCTTGGCACCACCTACACTGTTTTCAAGGTGAGGTACTTCAAATTCAGGTGTGTGCTCCGGTTTGTATTAACTTGAGCACCATACAGCTTTTACATCGTTTTTTTTCTCAGACAGCCAAATTTACCTGTTGGCTATTAAATCCTTCGGCCTCTCCTTGAATACAACTGCCTTAACATGGCTAGATAAAGTACAAAAAATGCCCTTCAAACTAATCAATGATGACGCCATTTGCTCCACGATCGACCGTTTTAGTCACAGTATTAATATATCAGTCCTGACAAAATTCTATCGCTAATATCATAGCGATTGTTTCACCAAAATAAACGCTCTCCTGCCTCCACGGCAATCTTACTTAGGCAACACCAGATTAGCCAGGTCGCCTCACGCCCTCTGCTTACAGCCCCCTTTTAGCGCACTCTACAAACTAGGAATTCGTTACCGAATTCCTTCCGTTCCTCCTAATATCAAACTTAAAAAACACGCGACATTAATTACATTTTCGTGCTCTTTTCAAATTTATAGTTTTAAAGCAATTAATAAATAAACAGATAGAATTATTAACACCTAAAACCATTTTCTAGACGAGATTATGGCTTCCTTGGACCAACATTACACCAAGCAGTAATAAAGGCTAGAAATGCACCACCATCAATAACAACGAATGTACAAATGAATAATTCATCAACACCTGCCTCTATAGTTAACGCACCAATTACGGCAGCTGCAGCTATTACCATAAATAGACCTCAAAGCTCTCAAGTTTCGACAAGAATACCTAACCTGTATGCCTAAACAAAGCCCTTTATAATCATTTTTAAATACATATATATAATTACAGTACAAATCAGAACATACCAGCTCAATTAGCGCGTTCAACTTTACAAAATCAAAATATATCTGGCCCACAGCAAAAGTATGTGATAGTAACGCCAGCACGACCATCTACACCACAAACAGGTAAATTTTTATTTTGTTTAAAATTCTTGCTTAAATTTAACTCAATATTTTTTTTCCAAAATTTTAAAGGTTTATCACAGAGTTCATCTGGAAATCAGTCGAACGGAAATGGTTTAATGAAATTTCAATCAGGCGGTAATTTAGTGCAAGTAAGTTTTTGGATAATTTTTAAGGAATTTTATAATTTATGTGTTACATTTAACGTGGGTAAGTTCACTCATCAAGATATTAAATAGGGGTGGTCGATTTACCATAACCCGTTGCAGGCAATTTTTGATGTACCTCTTTCGTCAGAGGTCATAGTTGACGACGAACTTCCTCTTTTAAATTACATTAAAGAACATGTATACTGCCCCAACATATTTGGCGAGTTTGTAGAGGATCCCCTGAATGTTTTTTCAAAGTCGGTCTGCAACGTTGTCCTTTTATGAAGTGACTGTGTATTAGTGATACAGTTTCGATGTGATTGCTCACTCGGGATGCGAGTTGTTTATCTTATTATTATCAAGCTATTTAGATAATGGTCTATAAATCACTATTTCGGAAGCAGACTTACTTCTATTCTACTCAAAGTCATGGAGACATTAATCAGAAAGAAACAGAAATCTAATGGAATATCTGGAATCCAACTAAACTCTACATGATAAGCAGTACGGCTAAAGATAAAAAAAAACTACCTTGTTTTTTACGACCACGAAAATCAGATCACAGAAAAAAAATCAGTCGACTGCTTTGGTGACGTCATTACGCTCGCGCCCCTGAAAAATTACATAAAATTCATAGGAATTCAGTTTGCGCAAACTGCTTTGCGTCGTGTCGACGCACCATAACAAGGCATCTAAACCAAAGCTTCCATCGTTTTGCTGAGTTTGGTTTGATGGCTTTAGATATGTCCAACGCTTTTGACCGAGTATGCACCATGCTCTGTTGACGGTGGACCAAACTTCAAGCTATTGGTGTCGACTCTATTCTCAAGAACTGGGTTGGCAGTTTTCTTTTTGGCCGTTAAATCAAGGTACTACTGGACCGCGTCGAATCTAAACCTCACACCATCTCGGCTGATATTCCCCAGGAGTCAATTCTCTCATTTGCTATTTACCTAATCTAACGGCTGACCCATCTCTTAACATCTTGGGTATAATTTTAACTGAGGATCTGCGATGGAATGATCCCATATTCGAAATCGCCAACAAGGATTTCTTTCTTCCACCAGCAGCCAGGGCTACAATCTACAGGTCTTACATTAAATTTCATTCTTTGAGGGGGTGTCTTTGCAGGCAATGCGACCTATTTGGTCTATTGTGCGTACCCCGTCATTAAAAAACCTCGAGATCAAGACTTTTGATACAATCTGAAACTAATTTAGGATTTATATCCTAAATCTTCCTGGGAGTAGAGAAGCCGCGATGGAGGATACTCAATCTCGAGTTGAGCCCTGTCCCTTACACGATGGTAAATTGTACTGAGGCCTCAATTTTTTTAAATGTCCCGGTTCAAAAGTAATGTCCTACTTGGTATATGAGCGTGTATTGAGATGTGATTGTAAATTACGTAGTGGAGAGACATATCTTACTTCTTTTGCAACAGTAAAATATCCAATTTAAACTGAGCCGTGGTGAGATTATAAATACGAACTGGAGAGACATTTCTCATATTTTTCGAGGAAGTGAAATTTTGTACTGGAGAGACATTTCTTACTTTTTTTGAAGAAGTGAAATTTCTAACATGAAATGCGATGAGGCGAGATTGTAAATATGTCCTAGATAGATAGCCCCCTATTCCCATAGTCACGTCACCCATTGAAAAATGTGACAAACCAATTTTCGTATTCTCGTAGTCACTTGTTGTAGAAAAAGTGACGGTATTTCTATATACATATGATATATTTCTATTTACATATCCTGTTCGTTATTTTAATTCTAGGATATAAAAATAATGTTAAATCATCAAAAATATTGAAATAAAACATATTTCTTACCCTTTGTCACTATCCATTTTAAAAAAAGCTCTGTATGTTTACTCCACACGGGATCCCGAGATTTGAGACTTTGAATTATTTGCATGAGAGGGAGTGAGAGAGAAATAGCAAAATTTGCGCACGCGGGATCCCGTGTGGCGTAAACATACAGAGCTAAAATCGTAGCGTCACCTACAAATTCCAAGTGATAAAAAACGATAATTATCAGTGGCATTTGCTACAAAAAATGAGCGCGTTTTAAGATTTTTTTATATAAAATGAACATAGTTTTTTTCAAATTTTTCTTAGAGGTAACATTATGATTTTTTTATATTAAAATAAAATGAAAAAAATAGAGAAGATTTAGCCGAAAGGCATAGGTTAATTTAAAATATAGATTAATTTAGAGTGCCTGGTGAGGGCCAGTAAGTAAGTTAGATTAGAATAGGCTAAAATAATTAACTTTAAGCATTAGTTAAATTTATATTAAGGTAGATGGTAAGGAAATAAATAAATGGTTTTTTAAAACTAAAAAAAACTAAAAAAATGAGCGCGTTTAGACCCAAGTTAGTTAGTTAGTTTAACTGAGCTAGGCAAGATAACAACGGTATAAACAGCAATTTTTTTAGCGCTGTTAGCTAACTTATTTCTGCTTTTTGGCTTAGCTAAAAGATAGCACAGCCAAAATGAATTGACGTTTGCTTGTAAATTTTTGTTTTAAGCAAATAATTTAGAAATATTTCAATACAGCATGAATATATTATTATTATTACTCATTTTTTAGCTTTTTATTATTTGTAAAATGAGAAATGTTATTATTTTTGCTTGTTATTAGCTGTAAAATGAGAACTGTCAAATGGCATGCTAGAAACGGTGCTAAGTTAACAGCGCTAATTTAACAGAGTTAAAATAACTCGTGCCTAAACACGCCCAATGACTTCGAGAATACCAGTTTTGTCACATTTTCTCTCATTAACTTTTTCCTTGTCACTCGACTATGAGAATACCACTTTAAAAGTGACGTGACGAAAAATGTGACGTGAGAAAAAAGTGAAGTGACTATGGTAATAGGGGCCTATTTCTTACTTCTTTTGCGGCAGCAAATTTTCCAACTTAAAATTAGGCGAGGTGGGATTGCAAAATATAAATATACATTGTGGAGGCATAGATTTCTTACTTACTCTAAGGCAGTTTAATGTATTTTAGTATTAAACTCGTAAAAAACTCTTCATTGGTATTTCTTTTCGTTCTTTTTTTATTAATTTACTTGTTGTCATTCTGGCATAACAATAACACCTCGCCTCATTTGAAGTATGACATTGTACTGGCTCAAAAGAAAAAAGAGACCCCTCTTACAAACTCATTTTATAATCGTGTCCCACCCAACACTAACTCAATCTTCTCCTCTGTCCTCCTATATCCCTCCTAGAACCGACAGCTACAATAAACTAACAGCCCTATTCTACTAAGCGAACAGTGATACGATAGGAGCTCTGTTATTCTTTTTAGCTCTCATCTGATAAAATTACAAGTTTGCTCGATTTGAATGAATCTTTTACCTTGACGAGCACTTTGGGTGTTTGTCCAGTAGTGAAGAAATAGCCGATCGACCCAAATCTTGATGGCCGCTTTTACATGGCAGCTGACCAAGCTGCAGAAAGGTTCCGGACCAACAAGTGATGAGTGTGCCGCTTCTCTTGCCAGACCATCGGCAATGAAATTGTAGTGACTTTCGTGGCCCGGGATCCACATCAGCGTAATATTGTTGTAAAAACCTGATGAGGGATTTTATAGTTAGGAGACAATCCTGGGCAGTCTTTAAATAACCAACGGGGCAGCTTGACTGTCTGAGCAAATAACGATGTTTGAGCTATTTAGAGCTCTATTAATCCAAGTCTCGACACACACTTGGATGGCGAGTACCTCAGCTTGAAAAACGGGTGGGGGGGGGGGGTAGTGTATATGGATAATTTTCACCTTGGGTCATATACGCCCAGCCCTACTCCATTATCGGTTTTGGAATCGTCCGCATAATAAAAAACCATGTTTCTATTATAGGCTGCCATTCTAGCCGACTTCTGATGATCGCCATAAAGGGTTTGCCAAAATCCAGAATGGCAGGAATGGTATCGGATTGACTCCAGATTTAATTCCTTGAGAATCGATAGCTGATCCACAATGACTCCTGACTTAAAGGAGAATAGCCTCTTCATTCACTACTACGTGGAGTGGAGGGAGGGAAATTCAGGGCTTCCATAGCCGCAGTCGGACAGGTGCTTTCAGCTACCGTGATATCGAGACAGGCAAGACTTTGAACCTTGGCCAGCATAATAATTATGACCTTCATGTATAGCCAAACAATTAACCTTGGTGTGAGGCCCCAGGTTTTGCCTACAAAGAGATTTTGTGTGTATCGAACCAGGCTCGAAAAAGCGAAATAAGTTTCATTCGCTGTCAAGGTACTGGCGGCGTTTTGGGTTGCAAAAATTAGCTTTAGTTTTCCATATATGTGTAAAAATATTCTCTTTTACCTCGATGAAACCAATACCGGAAAATAAAATGGGCCGATTAAAGGCAGCTAAACTACACAAACAAAATTACCAAAAAGTTTTTGCCATGAGAACAATGCATCGGAGCATGCCAGTCGTCGGCCTTGGTAGCCTAGAGGTTAAAGCTTAAAGGGCCCTATCCACTAGCGAGCATGCATGACATGCAAGAACGAGCTTTTAGATAAACGGGGAAGTGGAGATGATGAGGGGCCTCATCTCCACTACACCGTTCATCTAAAAGCTCGTTCTTGCATGTCATGCATGCTCGCTAGTGGATAGGGGCCTTTATTTACATATCCAACGTTTTTCTGCCGCGCCGCCCTTTTTTAAGATTTCAGCCAATCAGAAGGCTAAGGGGAAGTGTAATATGGTGTGGGCAAGCTTTCTGCCGGCCGAGCTTCCTGCGATGGAAAATTTCGAGCGTTTTCATATATGCCTGACAGAAAAAAAATTTGATTTCTCGAAATCTACTGAATAGAAATCTACACCATATTCCACTTCCCCTTCGCCTAAAGGTGTTTTTACTGAAAATCAAGAAAAGTGCCTGTTTTCAAACGCGTTTATGAGGTATTAAATCAAACCTCACCAACTTTTCATGACCATGGGTTGGTAAAGCAAGTAAAGCAAGCACCAAATAACTCTAGCATCACTGTGGGCCTTGTTCAAACTTTTTTCCTAAAACGGGTGTTTTTACATATTTGAGATTTACGCGAAAAGTTATAATTCTTTGTGCATGAAATTTTTATTGTAGGTAGGCACCAACAGAAGCCACAATTTGAGCCCTGAAACAAGGTTCTACGATAATTACAGTCCCTGTAATTAAATGTCAAAAAATGGCCATATTTCGCCGTTTTTATTTTTTTGTGCAAAAACCTGTTGACCGATTTCAATTGTCCAAAACTCATAATTTTCGTCTTTTTAAGCGCTACTGCGTACTATTTTTTGTTTTCCAAAAACAAAATTTTTTCGCACCTAAAACGTTGAAAAACGTGTTTTCGCTACAATTATTAACTTTTTTCCAACTGTTCTCCTGGACCGATTTTATCCAAAACACATTCATTGAATTCCTACGATTTTTCTCTTAATTATAGCGTCCAAAAATCGCAGGGTAGATTTATTTCAACTTTTTTTCTATCCCTCCTGGACTATAAGCATAATAAGCGAGAAAGCCATCCCCTATTGGTTCACCGCGTTCTGTTACAAGGAAATAAAACCTTCACCTTTCTCTCTACTATCTTTCCGGCTAAAACTTGCTGTCCGACATTGCACTCAATAGGGCCCCATACACTACAAGGTTTTATGCGTACAAACATGTCCCACAGTCTTTGTGACAAACTTGTTTGTACACTGAGCCTGCCCATACACTACAAGGTTTTACAGCAAAACTAAATATATAAATACAGCTAATTACTAAAAACACCGAAACAAAATAAACAACACCAGAGCAGACGTTTTTTATGTTATGGAGATAACTGTCAGATAAAACCACGAAAAAATCAAAACGTTTTGATATTTGGGACAAACTTGTGACAAACATAGAACCAAAAACCAAATTCACCACACACTGTCAATCTTTGTTTGAACGCCTTGTTTGTACGCATAAAACCTTGTAGTGTATGGGGCCCTAATGATAGAAACGTCGACGTTATTCATTTCAACGAACGGGGTCATTGAAAGAACTCCTCACACTCAAAAAAAGGCTACAGTGACTAAGAGCATCACATGAAACAATACGAGTTTTGGACAATTTTAACGATTCCCCTTAACTCGGTTTGGCTGTATTTTTATTAACTCCGTCAAATTTCCCTTCGACCGAGATCATTCTGATCGGATAACCAAGCTAGGGATATTTCAAGTGCACTCTGTAGTATGAAACGCTTCTGCTAAGCAAGCTCCTTGGTGTTTTCTGTAAAGCAGGAAAAATGAAACAAGATGAAAAGAAAATCTGACTCTGAACCAATTTTTGTTTGGCCGTTGGTCAAGATTACGAAAATATGATTGAAAATTGAAGAATTCTGCTAGCAGGGCAAAGTATCTTTATGTTGGAATCATTCTCTATCTTTTGAGGTTATTGCAGACGGCTGTATAAACAGAACTCTCACTCTCACATACAGCTATCCACTACAAGAGAACAAGAGATTTTCTTTCTGATTTTTTTAGACAAGCGAAACTAGGACCACCTATACTCCGGGGGAGCTGAACTACTTCGCGTCGTAGTTGCGCTGTAGCAGTTATCCAATGAAGGTTAAAACACAAAATTCGCGCAAATACAGGAGTGACTCAATGGCTCATATAGGCTTTTCCCTTCTTAGTGAATTTACAGACCGGTCGTCAAATAACGAAAAGTTCGTTGTTTAATAAACTTTTCATCATTCTACGATTGGATAGTAGTGTGTACTATGTGAAAACAAAACGATGCGTCTTTCAAAAATTTTAAATATTTATTCGCTCAATAATGTACCTAAAACATATAATTTTGTTCTTTGTCATGGACCTTTCATTTACTTGAAAGTATTTTATTTAAAATTGATTCGATTAATATATTAATTATTAATTACAAAAAAAATCATTTTTATACTTACAGTCTCAATCATCAACACCGATTTATCTTAACAATTCAATGAGCAGTCAGGATGCACCGGAACTAGAGGATTTAACTCATTTGGAGTAAAATAATTTTTTTTATAACACTTTATTTTAAGTAAAAATAAATACCATAATAATATCAAACAGTTTATATTTTTGTTACGAGATATTTTTTATTTAATTGCAGATTTCAGCAATTTCCTGGCCAACATGAAAATGCTGCAAGCGGTATTAATTACTTTTAAGATGGCATCAAGTGACAACATAATTACATTAGTTGTTTGCATTCAATAAGAAAAATATAAAAAATATTTCTATGACAGAGCTGAAATGAAATTAAAAGAAAGTTGATGTTAATAAGTTAAGTTGTAAAAGTTATTAGAAGTTAAAAAAAATAAGACTTTCACAAAAGAATCCATAAAAGAATAATTAAAAGTGTAAGTCAGTAAACACAACTTCACTTTTATTTAATCCAATAATGATTGTTGCTGGATTGTTAACATTTTCTTGTAATAATGGCAAGCAACCAAATATAAATTTAAAGTTTTCTAAAAAAAAAAGCTTGTTTGCCTACGTAATGTTTTATATTATCCAGTAGAATCATAAATATTTACGTAACAAGAACTTTTGTAATGGTCTGTAAATATGATTATAAAAGTATGATTTTCATTTTATATTGCAAAATTCTTTTAATTTTTATTTAAATTGTCGATTTTTAATAAAACTTATTTGGTATGTTTAAAATAAATGCGATAAAAACTTTTTGAGACATTTTTTTAATGATGAATAATTGAAAAAAAATTTAAAGCAGTTTTAGATAAAAAGAACTTGATGATTTAAAAATAGAAATCATATCCTATTTCAAAGAAACAATTCTTTAAGAAAATTTGCTATATTTATAGTAAATATTGGTCTAGGCTCATCGTTTCTATACCAAGCAAAATTACTGTAATGATTTTCTCATTTTTTCCATTTGTTGCGATTAGTGGTAATAATTAGTATTTTCTCAGTTTAACTAATTTTCCCCAGTTTTGATCGTTGAGTGCTCAGATTCAAACATTGATGGAAGACATATCATGAATGACCTTTACATACATGAATGACATTTACGACAGACTAACGTGAACATCACAAAAGCATCATCAAGCCCTTAAGATTTATGGAATCAGTTCATGGCATCCGAAAGCTCATTGTAGCGTGACACGGAAGGTTCAATATAAGAGCTTAAGTTACCACAAATAATTATACCAAAATTTTCAAGGGATTACCGATCATGGCCATCGTTCTAGGATATGTTCAAGAGCATGATAGTCCAGGCGCTAGAGCAGTGAGACATATAGGCCTCTGTGATGAAAGTCGAGTCGACACGAAACGAAAAGTCGTTTGAGTTGAAAAAAGTAACGTTTCAGTCGAATCACGACTTTTAGTACAGGGACCTAAACCGAACTTAGCATTAACACTCGAGGCCCCTGTGCTGAAAGTCGTAATTCGCCTGAAACGTCACTTTCTTCAACTCAAACGACTTGTCACGAAACACGACTCGACTTTCAGCACAGGCGCCATAAATTTTGGATTTAGCGGGATGTAACGGGCTTTTTCAGTAGAATTGCTCAGAAATGACATCCGCAACAATATCTAGGGGGTGCGCAAACATGAAAGCGTAAGTGTGATTTTTGAATTTTTGCATTGCCAAATAGCTGAAAACTCCGAAAACATGTATCCTCATTATAAAGTTATTCCAAGAAAAGAAAATACCATTATTTTTCCATGTAATTCTGGAATTAGGTAGTTTAAGGTATGATTAACATATATCCAATCACTGTCGGTCAAATAGTTTTTGCATAATGTATTTTGCAATTAAGTAAATTTAAAAAATTAAATTATTTGCAGCGCCAAAAAAAACTCCCATGTTGATCCTGATTTTTTTTACGTATGCTCTAAGACTCACTTTACAATATCCAATCATAAAATTGCTGTTTTTAACTTCCCAGTTTATAGGGAAGTTATTGTAATCGGTCCGAAAATCGAAATCGTAATTTTCAACGTATTTTCATTTTTCAAGGTCCCAATAGAATTTTAAGCAAAAATTTGAGAAGTATGTGTGTGTGTGCGTATGCGTACATATGTGGTCATTTTTTCTTACACGATCTCGCGCGAACCAAAAAAGATATCGACTTCGTTGATGAAATATGATCTGAAAATATTTTCATAAAATTCGGTCGAACCGTTTTTTTGTTTAAACGACGTAAGTGATTTTTGGACCTGCACGATTTAGCGCGAATTAACAATGATACCGACTTCGTTGAGGTGCCGATCGAAGCGTATTAACCGTAATATGATCGAAAAGATTTTCATAAGATTCGGTCGAGCTGTTTCTTTATTTAGACGACGTAAGCGATTTTTGTAACTGCAAGATATCGCGCAAACCAAAAATGATATTGACTTTATTGAGGTGCCGATTGAAGTATATTAACGAAAACATGCTCTGAAAAAAAATTCATAACATTCGGTCAGGCCGTTTCTTTGTTTAAATGAAAAAAACTTCGGCTAAGGGTCACAAGCACTCTAAATTGATTGGTTTTTCTAATATCTAATAAACTTGTTGGAATGAAGCTCGTTCCAAATGAAGTGACCTTTTCTGAATTCGGCAGAGCGATAGCTCCCGAACAAGACATCACTTATCAAAATCCGAGCACTCTTTAAAAATCGTGCAAAAATTACGTTACCCAAACGCCACAGAACCCACGAATTTTTCACACCATATATCAGCACTTTTTGGACGGTTAATTGTTTTGCGTGTTCCACAGTTTCTGGAAATTGAAGTTCATCAGGGAATTTCCTGTAGTTACCGATAAATTTGTACTTTTTGGTCTAGTCTGCCAAGCCCTTTACATTGATTAGTTTTGCTAATATCTCCTGAAATCGTTTCTTGTGGATTTACCACTATTATCGTTATTTGAGCACAGTTCTGGTACTAGTCAATTTCCCACTAGTACTAAAACTATTACTATTTTCGAAGTAGTCAGTTTATTAATATTATATTATTTATTTATTGTTAGTTTCAAGAAGCGTGTATGAATTTTCATACAATTTGTTGTTATCATTGTTCATTTATTATTAAAATATCCGTTATACACAACATTCATTATACTGGGAAGTTGATCGTGTGGACCGAAAGAGTCAAACCCACAACCCAACAAGTTTAATTTTTTTTTGGTTTTAAATTTTTGGAGATTTTGAAATATTTTACATTGGGGTAGCGAATCGAAAAAAGCACAACTGTCACAAAGAGAATTGCAATAAAATATTGTTAAAATTTTTTAAAACAAATTAGAAAAACGTTTTTTTTTTGAAAATTTTTTTTATTTTGATTGTTTTGATATTTAAATTATAAAACAGCATTTTTAGTATGAAACAGGTACGGTACGCCTCAGTAAAAATTCTACTTTTTTAGTATCAATAAAATACGCACCGAATAGTCCAAACCAAGCATGGTACGCTCACACTTTTTTAGACTAAATGGAGCAAAATTGGGGCTTTAAAAATTTTTATAGGACGGGCAATTATCTTGGTGACCTGACCATAAAGGGTGCCATTAGCAACCTCAGTAGACCGGTTTTCGTTCGATTGCGTAGGCCAAGCAGCATTGGATATGGTTTGTAAATAGTTGGGGGACCGCTTGGTAAGGCGACATTCGCGTTTGGAATGGTGTATTACGAATACATTCATATCTATCGGCGTGTACATCACTAGCGGGTGCATTTTTAGATTTTCATGTCTGTATCGGGAGCGTGCATACCCGTGTGTTAGGCGCACTTGTTCGCTATGCGTGCTAGTGGCGGGCGCATATATACTTTTCAAAAAATTAACTAACTAAATTATTTTTACTCGGATTGTCTGCCCATTCCATCGTCCTCTCTCCCCCTTTTCCCAATAAGCCCAGTTCATTCGTTCATTTTGTCCGTTCGGTGGCTGTTTGGTGTCCGGTCGTGTAAAACCGGCCAAGGCAACAACGCCCGAAATGGCTGAAACTTTCAAATAATGTCCAAGTCGGTGATCCTGTTTTCCTCAAAACTGAAAGACCTTCATGCGATAACTGGATTTTGGGAAGAATAATTAGAACATATCCAGGCCGGTATGAGCTTGTCCGTGTTGTGGTCGTTGTGGATATTAAGACACAAACGGGTGAAATTATTTGAAGCGTATGCCTAAAAGTAATTACATTTTAAAATATGAAAAGTTTGCATCTGGATAAAAGGTGTCAACAGAACTTTTTTCTATGAAACCTATGGTGAATCTTCGATAAAGCATTTTTGGCAAAACAACATTCGCTAATCGTGGAAGGAATTAAAATCAACGGCAATGAAACTTGAAAAAAAAATGGCCAGAATGCGAATGAGCTTAAAGTTAATTCTGTTTCTGAAATTCGACAAGACATATTAAAATTAGCAAAAAATCTTGGTTTTTCGGATTTGAAAGAAGGTCATTTCATTGAGTTTCAAGATGCTGACAGAGAACTTCAGTAAACTCAGCCATTACTTGTTGCAAAACACTGCAAAAAGAAACAGACAGCATTGGGCCAATATTTTAAACTGGGTCAGTCCGCAAGACCGGATTCATGATGGCAGCATATTATAACTTACTGATTCATCATGCTAATGCTCGTCATCAGATAACACACTGATTTTATGTTACTTATTATGTGCTCATATGATTTCTTTTGTTTTTTGTTAATTTGTATGTTTATTTTTGAATTTATGTTTATTATTACATTGTTTTGTATCTACTTCTATTTTTATCGGAAACAAAAAGAATAAAATGATTTGTGCACTCTAAAAAATTGGAGCAGAACTAATTGAATTTGTATGGGTTTTGAATCAAAATATGTAATTGATTCGTTATACGGCTTTTCGCTTTACCGCCAATTTCCCCGGAGAGTATTTAGGCCGTAAAGCGAGGTATGGGTTATTTAGATAAGAAGCAGGTTTGCTTCTATGTTGACTGCTACCTGCGCGAAAAATTTCTCAAGAAAAAAATTCTTGGCTTGAGACAAATTCTCTTGAACTTATACTTGAATATAACGAAAACAAAATTGTTTTGGAACTAGCAATACGCATAGTTTCTAGCATCCTGTGATAGCGCAGAATATCTTATACGCGTTACTCAACAACGTTATATCGCGGTAATTAATGCATGTGGGGTATCTCCTTCTTTTGCACCCGGCACAGAATGCATTTTTGCAGTCTTCTGGAATCTTTTCCTGCTTCCACATTCGCACAATTAATTCATTCAACACATGGTCTACTTGGTTGCGAGTGGCTCCATCAGGAGATATCCAGGTGGCTTTAAGAATATCTTTACACGCAAATCTAGAGGTTGCAAAGACCAAGTTCTTACTTGGTGCCACTTCTATAACTCGTGGTTCATTGTCATTAGTGTTCTCATATTCAAGCTGTGGTTAGGTCAAGGGGAGTCTGTGGGACGAATGAGGAGGAGACGATGAACCTTGCGTTTGTACTCTTGGATATTGTATGAGTTCGGGAATACTGCCTGTGGTAGGTTGTTTTTGAAAGTCGAGTTGTTCTTGTTATAATCGAATTTTCACACCGAAGTGTACGCGAAAATAAGGGCTCTAGATTGTGAGAGTGCGAGGATCGGGCTAATCTTGTGTTTCGGGAAAAAAGTTGCCGTGGAGGTTACTTATTTCAATGGAACTGTAATTATGGTAAAAGCGGTAAATTTTTGCCAGAGTCTCGACATCCCTCCCGTGGCTCAATGAGTCAAGTCAATTGAAGAGCAAATACCGACATCACCAATAACCTTGAGAGTGCGCTTTTGGACTTTGTTTAGGCACGCGATAAGGCGTTGAAATGAACTCAAGACGGGGACGAATGTAGAAGTCGTAGATTATGGTCTGCGTTGACAAGTAAAGGAGGAATTTGAATCTTTTAAGAAATCCCAGGCCGTGGTATGCTTGTTTAGCAACTTGGAATATATGATTATTGTAGATTGCAGATCATCGGTTAATGTTATCCTAGGATATTAAAAGAGGGTTCCGCCGTTGGTAGGTACTAGATCTGTTGATGGAGTTGAACATGAGTCCACGATCAAAGAGACAAGGTCTGCACGCGCTTGTCTTACATAATCGAAAGCGTAAGAGTAACACAAAGTACTGTCATTAGCTAAGCGGTGAGGTGGGTTTTATTGGAGCGAGCAGGTTGTTTATAAAGATTAGGAAAAAAGCGAGTGATAAAATTGATCCCATTGGATCAAAGATGGGGTGGAGTTTAGATTTGATGTCGTCCAATACTACCTTAATTAAATGTCCAGAAAGAGAACTTTCGATGCGGTTCTTTAGAGTTGGGTCAATGCCAATAGCGTGGAGTTTAGCTAACAGAGCAAGGTGCCATACTGTATCAAAAGCCTTGGAGAAGGGAGAAATGATACTTTTCGTTCAATGTATGCAGTTTACGTTATAATAAGAGTTGCGTTACGTTATACTATGCGATTAATAGTTCCCTGATGCCTTCTTAAGTCCAAATGTACCGCGGCCAGTCGCTTCGCCTATTACACTTCGATAGCATCCCCGCTTCCAGAATCTTTTCTCTTCTCTTTTGTTTATTATAGCATGTCCTCGGCGAAGACAAGCGCCCAGAGACAGTAGGTATTTGGTTTCTCGAGTCGAGATCGACTTCTCTCCATAAATAAAAATTGGAATTTGGACACAATATCGACAACCTTATCGTCTCTTTTACGTGTCGATAAAGACGTTTGACGTTTATTAAAAGGCTCGATTTAGTCATACAATAAGTTTTTAACAGTTTCTCTTTTAATTAAATATTAATAAAAGAAAGTATCCGTCTGTCTGTCTGCTTGTGCGTACCATCGCGCGTTGGAGCCAAACTAGAAGAGATAGAAATCTGATTTTTTTGTAGATGCATGGATACCCAAACAGGTGACTAAAAGTTTCCGTTTTTGAAATTTTAATTAGTTTTTTTTAATTAATTAATTAGTACGTTACCATTTTTTACATTCTACGCCTCTTGCAACTTGATTTTGACCCACTTTCATATAACCGATCAACCCCAAATTTTGCCCATATGCATAGTTCGCGTGACAATGCAATATGACATTTTTGTAAAAAAAACCAAGATGGCACTTCCAAGATGGCGGCTGAATTTTTCAATTGTGTTTCCCGATCCCCGGCATGGGTATCAAATGAAAGGGTATTACGAGTAGAATACAATTAGCTGTGTAGCGTCATCCAAATTCAAAATGGCGAAAGATATAATAGAATAAAGAGTAGAAAATATAACCTATTAACTAGAAATTTTGGTCATATGCATAGTTCGCGTGACAACGCAATCGGACAATTTTGTAAAAAATCAAGATGGCGGTTCCAAGATGGCGGCCGAATTTTGCAATTGTGTTCAAATGAAAGGGTATGACAAATAGAATACTATTAGCTGTGTGGCGTCATTCCAAATTCAAAATGGGGCCCAACACAAAATGGCGACCAACCAAAAATTGGGGATTACCTTTTTCTTTACAACGCGCTCGGTAAGAAAGGGTATGATAAGCAGAATACTATTAGCTGTGGCGTCATTCCAAGTTCAAAATGGCCGCCAACATAAAACGGCGGATTATCTTATTTTTTACGAGCCACTCGGTTCCGGTATCAAATGAAAGGGTACCTATAATAAGTTGAATACTGTTACCTGTGTGGCGTCATTCCAAATTCAAAAAGGGCGGCCAACACAAAACAGGAGATTACCTTTTGCTTTTCAACGCGCTCGGTATGGGTATCAAACGAAAGGGTGTGACAAGAGAATACTATTATCTGTGTGGCGTCATTCCAAATTCAAAATGTCGGCAAAAAAAAATGGCGGTTTACATCTTTGTTTACAACGCCTTCGCTATGGGTACCAAATGAAAGTGTACGACGAGTATAGTACAGTAGCTGTGTGGCGTCATTTTAAATATGGCGGTTACCACAAAATGGCGGAAGACATATAATAGACTAAAAAGTAGAAAATAAAATGTATAGTTTAAAAAAACTAAAAAATACACTTTTATTTTAATATGAACTAACAAGTAAAAAATAATTTTGAATGTAAAGTTTTTTTTACTCCAGACAGTATATGGGAACAATCTACTTTTCGAAATGAAAAAAAGGGCCAGAACATTAAATATAGTTTATCCTGAAGCTCTTTGAAAAAATACCGCAACATCTGTTGCATATCTGATTATATGCAGGACATTTTTTTTGCCCCTTCTGTTCGTCTCAAGCCGAAATGAAAAAAACAGAGAGGAAATGTGTGTGTAATGTATGTATTAGATTTTTTTAGGGCACCAAAATTGTTAACTTTTTTGTAGCCCTTTTTTTGGAAAAACAATTTGGAAAGGAGGAGGGCGCCATGAGCGAAGTTCTGCTCAGGGGTTGTAATCCCCCGGCATCGGCATAGCAAAATCTATGCGGGCGATTCTGAATAGGTTTCGTTAGGTATTGATTGTGAACGTAGTACACAATTTTCAAACATCGAATCTTAAAAAAGTTCCGTTCTTTGCCACCAAACTAAAGCCTCGTAAGTTACCATAGCCCTATTGATGCCGGTGTATATCCAGTACATGGCTTTCGATTGTAGACCCCATGTGAATCCACAAGCTCTACAGCAAGTTCATACGGATCTGGGTGTTCAGCTCATCAGACTATCCATGTGATGGTTCCAGTTGACCTTGGCATCTAGTGTCACTCCTAAGTATTTTGCTTGATGTGAAAAGCCTATAGTTCTGCCTGCAAGGTGGGTTTTGCAAATCCTTACAGTGTTCGTCTTTTGATGTACGGAACCAGAATCGTTTTTTTGGGATAGACATTTAGTACGCTGGCGCACCAGGTGGAGACCAAATCGAGTGCGTGCTGTAGGCGCCTTGACGTGGTACCTTCTGTTTTACCAATATGACTACATCGTCTGCGTAACCTTGGGCAAAATAGTATCGTCATCGACTAGCGGTAGGAGTTCATCAGCAAAAAGGCACCACATTAGTGGAGATAAAACTCCTCCGTGTGAATATCCTTTTACTATAGTGCCTGCAGAGACCCCTCAAGGTGGGAGACTATTAGTTTGCGAGTTCTCAGCATCGAGTCGATCCAGTAGCAGAAAGTGCTACTTAGACTCGTCCACTTATATCCCTAACTAAAGTTTCAAAAGATGTATTGTCGAAGGCTTCTTCATTACTGAAAAAACGCGAAGAAGTGTTATAATCTAATAAACGAAGATTACATATTGTATAGTTACCAAAGGAATTTCGTTACGCTCGAATAAGTCGTTTATACTAAAAATAGCCTTTTATATAGCAATGTACAATGGAATCTTTCTGCAAAAATATTATTATCTAATGCTAAAATTCATCCAACAATTGAGCAAATTTCATATGTAGTACAAACGCAGCGCGATTACTCTCAATAACCTAATAATTCACGTTGATAAATAATTTGCCACTTGAATCGTTGAAAACTAGATTAGCACACAAAAAGCATTCGTCCCGTCTCCCCTTCGGTCATTTTAAGATTTAAAATCTGCTCAAAGTGATTTCTTAGTTGTTGGTAAATGCACTTCGTTCTAATGTATAATAACGAAAATCGTCCACACATCATTCGCCATATATGTACAGAACATATGTATATACTTGTATGTAAGCCCATATATGTGCTAAATTTTAAACTATTTCCTTTTGAATCTAGATTGCTTATTGTACTAAAGTACCTTAGATGATAACATAGATTTAGTCGAGTAATAGTTGGTAGTAATAATCATGGGCATTTTATTTTTTGTATAAGACATACCCATTTGGGTCACAATAAATTAATATAGCTTAAGGTCATTACTATTGTGAATGTGCATTACATCTGCGCATATCAGTCTCTTCCTGTTTTGGGTTATATGTATTATTTCATTTTCAGTGTGTTATATTTTCTCCTCCTCATTCATGGGGACACCCAGCAACAACAATAACAACAACATCACCAGCAACAAAATCAACAACAACAATATAACAATATATTCTGTTGGCGACAAAAGCGCACGGCACACCACCAACAGCAGAAGCAAAACTCGCGTTTTCCCATCAGTTTTCTGCTGTAGGGTTGACTCTACACAGTCCCTCTGACTATACTTTACCGCCTCCGGTTCCATTGTGGGATTTACACTAGTAGAACGCGGATTTTCGGTATTGTTTCAATTTTTTTTTGTGGAAAAAAAGTAGTTATAAGTGAAAAAATAAATAATTCAAGTTGATTTTTTTTTTGTTAAAAAAAATTGTTATTTTTTTCATACGTGAAAAAAAATGCATTTTTTTCGATTAGTACGAAATAAAGTGATGAAAATTAAAAAAGGAAAGTGAATGATTAAAGAAAAACGTAAACGGAAGAAAGAAGTGCGATAGTAGCACTCTCACCCTAGTGATTTCCTTTAAAACTAATTACATTTCCATTAAAGGGTGGAGTTTGTCTTTTTGTTAATTTTATATTATATTGTTTTTTTTTTGGATAAGAATTTAGAATATAAACAACAATCATAAATTCAATAAACGCTTACTCTATAAAACATGATCCTTGTTGATAATTTCAGCTAGAAAACGTCATCTCCAGAGGTATGCAACATAAAAAATTGATTTTCCCCCAAACCTATATTTTCCTTTCTCCTGCTGCTGTCTAATGACTTCCAAGTCCTGTATCCTTTTTTTATTAATCCTTATCCTTTTTGCTGTGTATTTTCATTGTATTACTTTTACTTGAATTATTTATTCATATTTCTAAAAAAATAAAATTAATTTAACTGAAAATCAAGAAAATGTCTCATGATATTTTTTTTTATCTAAAAGAAATTTGATAACAAAAAAGGATTTTTTTTTGACTAAAATTTTTTTTTACTAGTGCATGAGTTACAAATGTAACATTACATTTTTTTTATCTGAAAAAAAAAATGAGATTTAAAATTAAAATGAAAATGTGTAACTTAATATCTTTCTGTTCGCTTAAAAATCTTGCCTAAAATTTTTATCACCTTTTCAGCAGATTTTTGATAATTGTAAGAGAAAAAAAAACCAAAATTGTTTTAAATGCTTACAAATTAATTTTTTCTTTTCTCTCTCCCGGAATAATTTACATCAAAAAAAAATTCCGGTGGGGGTGGGAAAAAATCGAGGCCAGAATACGCAAGTTTTTATCATTTGAAACCATGCGTCTTTACTCTAGAGGGAGGCTTATCATTTTTAGTTGTATGTATATATTTCGTACATTCATTTTTCTTATATTATATACGATATATCCATGGCAAGAAATTAGTAATGAAGATTTATGAATTTCAATCAAAAACTTTTATCATTATATATATATATATATATATATATATATATATATGATTAAAATTACACACAAGAATATTTTATATCTTTATTTACTTTTATTACTTCCCATTTTCAAGTTAATTTTCTAAATGCTTTAATTTTGCAATCAATGTGTAAACATGAACATTTATCATTGTTTTTTCTTTAAATTTATATCATGAATTATTTTTTATGGGAAAAACTGCTATTATCTTTATATAAATGCCGTTGATCATAAATCATGTTTGGTGATAAATATGTATACATGAAAAATGACTGTTTTTGTTATTTTATTTCTTATTAAAAGTAAAGTTGTTAGTATATTTGTTAAGTGTATACTACTATGAATTAAGGATAAACTTATATTATTGTAAATTATGGGAAAGCCAACTGGTTAGTGGTATTCGCTACTGACTGGGATTTGTGTTTTCGTAATGTTAATGCGAAGTTTGCCGTTATCTGTATCACCAAAAACGTACTGTCGGGAATGCGTTTGTAATTGGGACCTTGAAACGTGTAAATACATTGAAAATTTCGAATCCGATTTTCGGACCGATTACAATAAATTCCTACTGGGAAGTTAATAATCAATAGAAAGCTGATGAAATATCTAGAATCTAACCAAATTTTACACGACAGGCAGTACATCTTTAGACCAAAGAAAGTCTACTGGCAACATCTTTGTGTGTTGAACCGAGCATCTCAACCAAAGCATCAAACGTTTTAGCGAGTCTGTCCGAGTAAAAATAAGACTCGCCCGCACTTAGCATGAAACAGGCACGGTACGCCTGAGTAAAAATAAGATTCGGACTCGAAGAAAACCGGCAATTATCTTGGTGACAATATAGGTTGCCATTGGCATACTCAGTAGACCGGTTGTCGTTCGAATGCGTAGCTCAAGCAGCATTGGACGTGGTTAGTACTTAGTTGGGGGACCGCTTGGTAAAACGATACTCGCGTTTGGAATGGTCGATTACGAAGACATTCATATCTGTAACAGAAGCGTGCGTACCTCTGGAGGGTACATTTTTAGATTTTTATACCTGTAGCGGGAGCGTATATGCTTATTAAAAAATTAACCAACTGAATTATTTTTACTCGGGCGGCCTGGTTGCTTTCGATATGTCAAAGGCGTTTGACTAATGTATGGCACTCTTCTCTGTTATTCATGCTATTGGTATAGACCTAAGTCCTAAGGAACTGGATTGAGAATTTTCTTTCTGGACGTTCAATCAAGGTAATATTAGACGGCGCTGGATCTAAAATCCCTACCATCAGTGGCGACGCTGTCGCCTCCACTATTGATCTTTTAAGCCACCGTAGTAAAGTAATAGCCCTGACAAAACTTTATCGTTACTATCATAGCGATTGTCCCAACGAAAAGAACCACCTTCTGCTTCCACGGCAATCTTATAGCACGCTCGGCTCATTCCCTCTTTATATAGGCCTTCTTTTCGCATATTCTACAGACCTGCAGTTCGTTCCTAAATAGAACAACTCCTCGACCACGGAACAATCTTTCGTAGTCAATATATAAGGTTACAAATGCAGGGTTCATTGCCATCTCCTTCAACATCCTCCCTGCTCGTCATAGCCTGAAACCTGTTCTGTCTGTCAAACTAAGCTTAATACTAGATATCGCATCATCGCTTGATCAACGACATGTATTCGATTTCATGTTTATGATCGTGAGCTGAACATCCAATTCAATCGACAGCAACATCAACCCCATTCTTGATTGGATCCGCAAGAATAGGCACACGGTCGAACAATCATCTGTAATCAGTATTTGCATATTTCCTACACATCCAAGACTTCCAACGCAAGGTTTATCGCTTCTTCCTTCAGCACGCCCCAGAGTCTTCTCAAGCTGACCTACCACCCTCTATCCTTCGAACCGAACTTACTACTAGACATTGCACCATGCAAGTACGACATGACTTACTGCTACAGCAAAGGGTGATTTCTAAGTTTAGTTTCCCACATAAAAAAACAAATAGTCATAATAGCTTAACCCATTTGCATCAAAACCCTAAATATGCGCGGATTTTCCCGGTCATTATCACCAAAGTGTAAATATGCGCGATAGTTTTTGTGCATATATAAAAAAAACTGGCGCGCATAGCCACTGCACGCATGCACGCAGTTAGTGGAAAGTGATGATTGCAAACGGATTAAAGTATATTTTGTCCCGGGTAAAAGCAATAATAAAAAAACTGACAAAACGAAGGATTTTCTAGTGAAGTAGTCATTAGTAGTGAATAAGTAATTAGAACCTACAAAATTTACACGTTTTATTGCGATATCTTCTGATAAATGATTGTAGTGATAGTGATCAAAGTGTAAGTACATAATTTTGAATACCTGTGGGAGTTGTGTAAATACCGATATTACGACTTTTCTAAGAGATAACGTTTACGGATTATTACGGATTAAAAATTACACGGGAAACTGCCTGTTCTGCTTTCTGTGTAACGATTCTATTGTCTATGTGGTTGCGTACAAAGCAACAAAAATTCTCATAATTTTCGCAACCTCCGAGAACGAAGTTAAGCTTGTGTTAGTGTGTTGCTTGGTGCAGTCGAGATTTTTTTGGGATGCACAAGTGAGAAACTTCCCGGCGACCCCCCAAAGTCTCCCGATTTTTTTTTATATGGAAGACTAGAGCTCAGGGAAAGCCCTTTGTACTCTCGACAATCTATTTTTTACGTATACTATAGAGTGCGATGTCGAACAACAAGCTCTAGTCAATAGATAGTTCGGTGAAATTATCATTTTAAGGAGACAAAATTCCAAAATGGCTGAAAATTGGTCCACAGCTCCCTTGGGACTTTTTAAGAAAACAATTTCGGAATCACAAAAAAAACATGGCCGCCGGAGATATCACTTTTTGGCAAAAAATCACTCAAAACTGTTTTTTTCGAAAAAAATTTTTGATGAATCAATGCGAAACGTTATTGCCTACAAAAAAGCCTTTTAAGGATATCTTTACTAATGCTCACGCGAAAAACATTAATATTATTGTTAACATTAATGAACATGCAATTTACAGGTTAAAATCGGCCCTAGTTGGTGTTAGAGGAGTTGATGTATAAGAGAGGCGGTCCTCTAAAATTATATCTGCTCTCTCTAAACGACGCACGGCGACTTAGAAACACTGAGTCGACTCTTCCATTAAGGAGCTGATGAACGAAAACAACATCGGCCTCCTCACGACGCTTGTGAAGAGTGCTTAAGTTGAGTAACTTAAGCCGGTATTTGTATGATGGAAGAACAAAAGGGTCTTCCCAAGGAAGGTGATTCAGTGCGAATCGAACGAACCAACGTTGAACCGATTCAATTTTTCCAACATGCGTAGAATAGTGATGACACCAAACTGGGACGCATATTCAAGTAAAGGTCTGACAAGAGAAATGTATAGGTGTTTAGTGATCAGGGTGTTGCTAAATTCTTTGGACCATCTTTTTATAAAACCCAGGACTAAACTGCCCTTGGCAGCAATATAGTTGATGTGAATGGAAAAGTCCAGCTAACTGTCAAATCTGATCCCCAGGTGTTTGGAATAATTACCACGAGGGAAACTCACATTGAAAAAGGAGTAGTTATAAATTATAGGATCACGTCTCCTGCAAAAAGTCATGACTTCGCATTTACTAATATTAAGAACCAGGTTGTTGTTGGTACACCAAGAATAAAAGGTGTCAAGGTCAATTTGCAAAAGTTTGCAATCCTCAATACTCTTTATGTGACGGTACAATTTGATATCATCAGCATAAATCAAGCTTCTACAGTGTCTTAGCAAGGGAACAATGTCATCAATTGATAGAGTAAGGAGGAGAGGGCCAAGATGATTGCCTTGAGGGACACCGGATGACGCCTCTTTGGTTGCAGATTTGGATCCACGGAAAAGAACTTGGTAGGTCCTGTCAGCTAAATAGGACTGGAACCACAATAGAAGGCTTGCGGAAAGCCTAACTTTCTTAGTTTAAGAATTATAATGAAGTGGAGGAGCTTCTCAAATGCCTTACTGAAATCAGTGGAAACACAATCAGTTTGGCAACCGGAAACGAAGCCTTCCACAGCATGGAAGTGAACTCAAGAAGATTAGTGGTAGTAGAACGAGGTGGAAGAAAACCATATTCATTCGTTGAGATAAACTTCTTGCAGATAGGCACGATTGGCGAATAAATGATCGATTCAAAAAGTTTCGGTATGAATAACAACTTCGTAATTGGTCTATAATTCGATATTTCGTTCTTGCCACTTTTGTGAATAGGAATTATGAACGAATTCTTCCAAAAAGAGGGGAAGAACCCTTTATTCAGGGATTTTTGAAAAAGGGTTTTCAGTGGAGACTGGAGAACCTCTACACAGGACTTGAGGACAGCAGGAGGAATACCGTCGGGGCCAGAAGTGAAATCGTATAGGAGTTCATCAATATGTTTCACGATATCGTCATTGGGAATTTAGAGAGATAAACTATAAGCCTCTCGGTTAGAAATTATGTGACGAATATTATTGTCATTAGGCTGAAAGTCAGAAGGGGTGAAAGATTGATGAAAGAATGATGCGTACATATTGCAAATCGCGGACGACTCACAACTGGACCAGTTAGTGTCCTGCATAGGGTTAGGGTAGTTATCAATTTTTTCTTAGAGTTGACCAATTTAAAGAAGTTTCTAGGATCGGTATACACTTTGTCCCCCTAATCTCGATACAGACCAGAAGAGAGTGAACGAAAACTGTTATAGCAATCGATAAATCAATTGAGACTCGTCGAGTCCTTTCTTTTTAAATAGGTTTTCCATAGTCTATTCTTTTGATTTCTTAAATGCTTCATCTCATTATTGTACCAAGGTGGGGATGAACTGGGCGATTTTTGGGGCTTAAATTCCGTTAATTTCATGATATGTTATATGTATATCTCTTTTCACTTATCAGTTCTCTTAGGACATCGACGTTTTGTAGTGCAGCGGTCATTTTTTCACCGACCTTCCCCAAACTCGTCGACTTACATAACTAACTGAACTAGGGTTGAATCGTAGGAGTTCTTAACAAAAGGCAGCAAAGAGATCATCAACATAACACTAGTACAGAGAATCTATTTTGAAAGGCATGCCTATACGTAAACAAATTGTCTATCGCTTGTGGGATTGATTTAGAATAAGTCGAAAATAATAATCCCTCTTTAGGAGAGGAAGAATAGGGCCTCCACAAATAGACTCAGGGATTTTTTCAGCGTCCTTGAGCCTTAGTGGATTCAGGGCTTTTTTCAGTGTCCTTGAGGTGTTTCCTATCCACGTCCATTTTCTTTATCTGCTTGATAATTAATTCTTGTTACTTCTATGTTTTTTAGGCTAGAAAATTTGACATAGAGATTTATTGACGAAAACTTGCATTTTGTTTATAACCGCCTTGTTTATGAGCCAGGTTTCGCTGCCATACAGTGATATTGATTTCACGCAGGAGTTGAATATATTTTGGTTTAAATTTCTAAACAGTTGTGGCGATTTCCACACTTTCCATAATCTGTTAAATGCCCTCTAGTTTTTTAATCCTACTTATATCCTTCTACATATCATTACTCGCACCTCCTTCTGTAGTAATTATACTACCTTCTGTCATACAATATTTTATTATTAATGGATTAGTGTTTGTTGTGTTAATTCTCATTGATTTTGGTTTTTGTATATTAGCTGCGATCCATTGGGCGACTTTTTCTAGTCGCAAGTACTTGCGAGTACATCACCAATGGAACACGATTTTTGACAATTACCAGTAAAATGTATCTGCCCAAAAACAAGAGCAAGGGTAGCTGCGAGTAGCTAGCAGCAGTTTTGAGTAGTTTACCAGTCCCAATGGATCGCAGCTATTAATTATTACACCTGCTTTCTATTCACATATTTCTAAGTTATCTATTTTCCTTTGCATGTCTTCCCTTGAAGTGCGATATTATCAGCGTATTCAAGATTTTCCAGCGTTTATACTATTCCCCATCTCATTCCTCTTGCTTCTCTGCTGACTTCTTCATTATTTCGCCAAGTACATAATTAATGAAGAGTAGTGGTGAAAAGGGGCAATCTTGCTTCACTCCAGTTGTCGTTATTTTTGGAACCAAGTTTTGTACGGTAATACCTCTCCAATTTGCAAAATACTTTCCTTTAAATACAAAATAATCCAAATTAAATAAATAATACCAAAACCTATTTTAATTTATAAAAAAATTATTAATTTCCATTACAGCAATTATTTCTTAAGCAATTTCTTTTTAAATACATTTGCAGGAAAACGTCTTGGACGGTGTAAACACCAGAGAAAACGATACGTCGAAAATGAAAAAATGAGAACTTCTTTTAAAATGTACCTGACTATATTTCTAACGACAACATGTATATATATGGTGCTGTATCAGTATCATTTATCCAGAGCACAAATCTTGGCAGCACAGGATAATGAAATAAAGGTAGTTAACAGTCGAAAAAGGTTGCAAAGTCAACCGCCACCAACTACAACACTAGGATACGATAACACAAATATAGACAGAAACAAGATTTCACCACTTATTGCAACTACCACCAGCACAACTGCTTTCCACTCTACAATTTCCTCCATCGCAGTATTTGTAATTAAGTATTTCACAATTTTATTCGTTTTACACCTTTTTATTATTAAAGTATAAAAAATATTTTGCATGCATCCAATAAAATTAATGGCAAAATTGTAGGGTTATTTACTACTACTAAGCAATTATATGCGCTTAATTATCACTGTCACTAATTTAGTTTTGCTATGTTGTTTATGAAGGCTGCCTGCATTTGAATTTCCGTTGAAAATGTTTTCATTGAATAATTGCATTGTTCTATGTAATCTTTGTGCGAAAATTAAGGATTGTTGAAATAATTTCATTTTAGTTAATCTGAAAAGTAAATAATTGGTTAAAAAGTATATGAGGAGGTGAGGAATAGATACGCAATAAAAATCCTGAAATATAGATAAAGCAACTTAATGCCTCGTTCAGAATGTCAAAGTGAAATTATTTGGTATTTCGTCTCGCTCACTCCACTGCCTAATTCTGTATTTGCATCTCATTTTCCAATTAGAGCCCTTAAGTGAAAGTTCAACTTCAACTTTTAGGTTCAAATTTAATTTTATTTCGGAAATTCGAAACTAACTAGTAACAACTGCTTGTCGTACTGATGAACAAGCAGAATTGTTATGCTTCCATCAGCAAACACCACCATTCAAAAATCACGATTTAAAATTAAATGCAAGCAGTTTGTGTAATAGAAGCTTGGAAGTTATTTTCAACTAAACAATTTATCGATAGATGCTAGATGCGAGTTTACTGTCCCCAGCTCAAAGTGCCTACCGCAGAGGTAGATTCACTGAGACACCTTTGCGGTTGTGTGGTGGGAACTATCGAAAGGAACCTACGTTACAAACAGTATACCCTGGCAGCCTTTTTAGACATAGAAGACGCCTTTAACAATATATATTATGGTACTGAATCCATTTGAGAAGCTCTCATAGCTCTAAACGTAGAAGCAAGCCTTATGCAATGGCAGGCGGCTAGGTTGAGCGCGATAATAACCCAAACGGATGGTAATCAAATGTGGTAACAGAGATATACCACAGGGAGAAGTGATTTACCGCTTACTGTGATTAGTAACCAAAAATAGCATACTACCAAAGCTAGGGACAAGTGGACCTAAGCTAGAAACATATGGAGACGAACTAGTGATAATGGTGTCAGGAATGTTTCCAACCGTGATTAGTGAAATCATGCAAAGATGCCTGAACAGAGTTGGCAGCTGGGCAGCAGGCTGCGTTCTGGCAGTCAACCCAGGGAAAACTGACCTCATGCTATTCACTGGGAAAACGGGAATTCCCACCTTTAGCTTTCCCAGGTTGGATGGGCACATCCTCACTTTATTCTCCAGGGTGAAATTTCTTTGTCTAATCTTAAACTCAAAACTTAACTGGAAGTTGAACATCGAGGAAAGGGAAAATAAAGCCTGTAAATCTTTCTACACCTGTAAAAAAAACCTTCAGCAAGAAATGGGGTCTCAAGCCAAAAATTATCCCTTAGATGTACACAGCCGTGGTACGTCTAGTTCTCGCATATGGCTCGCTGATGTGGTGGCCAAGGCTAAGCAGGACCTACATTAAAAGTCATAAAGTTGGGATGGGTCCAGAGGACGGCATACCCTATGAACGCCTTTGATTTTCTCTTGCATCTGTTCCCCCTTCCCCTGACCATCGATTCAGACACCTACCCTCGTGCGGTGCCCTTAGACTGGGGGAATCCGCGGCCTGGACCTCAAAACTCTACGATCATCGCTACTTGGACTTTGGACTTTCTATCAGAGGGTATGACAGCCACAACCACAGATTACTTTCTCCCTAGATTGACTTTCAGGAAGGACTTTCCCGACGAAATGCCGTTCAAAAGACTGTGGAGAACTATCTACAAGACCTTAGAGGGCATCGGCGCAGGGGTCTATCTAGAGACAAGTAACAATTCACTGCCCTGGCACCTTCCAGTGCACACTAGTATCTTTCAAGCGGAGGTGCCGACGATCCTGAAGGCCTGCCAGGCAATGAACCTCGTACCTACATAAGGATATAGCCTTGAGATTTTCATAAATAGACAAGCCTCTATAAAAGATCTAAATTCAGTATTCATGCGCGGAGCCATGCGGAGCTGAGCCAGATAGGCTTGATAGAAAGCACAACGTGACTCTCGTCTAGTGATGAGCAAGACTAGATAGAAAGACCTTTTGGTCATCACTAAGTGCCAAAAGTCTTGCAGTGATGAGCAATAAGTCTGCAAAAAGTCTTATAGTCTTGTTCTTGCAAAATTTCTTGCAGGTTTAGCACATTTAGCGAGACCAAGACATTTCAAGACTTTTTGCTCATCACTGCAAGACTTTTTGCACTTAGTGATGAGCAAAAAGTCTTGTTATTTTGATCTTGCAGTCTTGTCTTGTTCTGTCTTTTCTCGGTTTGATTTGGTCTTGCTAAATGTGCAAGACCGGGCAAGACTGCAAGACTAGTTTTGCTTATCACTACTCTCGTCTGGGTTTGCGGACGTAGGAATATAGTTGAGAACGAGAAAGTTAACTACTTAGCCAAGCACGGAGCGTCTCTCCCGTGCGCGGAAATCGAGATGGTTGGCAGACCAATAGGAGGGGTCCAAAAAGTCTGTTTTGCAGACTTGATCTGCAGACCAGTACTATCTCTAGAAAGACTTGGCCCCTTTACAATAAAGAAAAAAACAAACAAAGATATTACCATATTTACGGTAATCATCACAAGGCATTGATCTATAGGGACCATGCTGCAAAGCTGAGCTTGCCGCACAACGTCTGTTGCAGTAGCTGCGGGAAAATGAATGTGAAGGAAATACTTGTTCACACTCTGTGTAAATGCCTGGTTCCAACCACCAGAGTAAAAATAATTTAGTTAGTTAATTTTCTTACTAGCACTCACGCGACCGCTGCTAGCGCGCATAGCGAACATATAGGGACGCCGCAAAAGTATGCACACACCCGCCACAGGGATGCACGCTTCCGCCACAGGTACGAAAAGCTAAAAATTTGTTCGCTAGAGGCACCCACTCTCCCGCCACAGGGATGCACGCTCCCGCCACAAGCACGAAAATCTAAAAATTAGTTCGCTAGAGGCATCCACTGGCACGAAAATCTAAAAATTCAGGCATGAACATTTATAATTACATCCGCATCGGCATAAACCCATTCCAAACGCGAGTGTTGTTTTACCAAGCAGTCCCCCAGCTAAACACTAACCACTTCCAATGCTACTTGACCTACGCAATCGAACGAGAATCTTTTTACTGAGTATGCTATTGGCACCCTTTATGGTCACCAAGATAGTTGCCCCTTTTCTTCGTCCTCTGCAATTTTTTAAAGCAATACAGGCGATTTCGTGCATCCCTGTGGCGGAAGCGTGGATCCGTGTGGCGGGAGCGTGGATCCCTGTGGCGTGAGTGTGCGTGCTAGTTTTCTTCCCGAGTAAAAATAAAACTCGGCAGCCACAGGTGCGCACGAAATCGCCTGTATTGCTTTAAAAAATTGTAAAGGACGAAGAAAACCCTAGTAAAAATGTGCCATGCGCATTTGTTCGCTATGCGTGCTAGCTGTGGCGCCTTGCGTGCTAGTGCGTTCTTGATGCAGGCTAGCTGCGGGCGAGTTTTTTTTTACTCGGGCAGAGCCAGGCAGCGTACTTCAAGGAGTCTTTAGAGTAGGTACTGATAAGCTTCATAACTTCCACAGGGTGGCTTTAGACATCCGCCACAGTTGATCAAACAACCCCGTAATTTTAGGTACTTGAGGTTTTGGTATTAAAACGGCGCAGCTTTGCTAATTGGGGCTCCGGTCGCACTAAAGGCAGTTCTACACCTAACCTAACCTAAACAATTTATCGAAATCAAATCTAATAATTGAAACTTTAACTTTAAAAATATTTGGGGATAGAAAGTGGGCCTAAAGTATTGCTGGCATATTGAGGTTGTACATTAATCTTCATCCATTGTGAAGTGTATAAATTCAAACTACAAAAGATGGCGCTTACTTATCTCCTTACAATGCTATACCTTTCTCCTCATCAGTTGTAATTAAAGGGTCAGCGCTCGTGCAATTTGTTTTCATTCAAACCTGAAAGAATATTGATATTCTTTGATTAAATTCTTTGTAATAATAATTACAATTTGATAAGTTTACATGATTTTCTATAATTTGATTTTTGGTCTTTATCGCAGTGCATAAAATGCTTGTCTACTGCGATGAAAGTAACCGCCTGATTTCTTTGACGCCTGATAGCCACCTCTAATTATAAGTGTTCCTGTCCCTCGGGAGCCGTCGGGTAAAAGCAAGAATCTCGTTGACTGATTATGGTTATCAAAATTTACATAAAGAGGATAATATGGTTGGTGTATGGTGAGAGTCAATGTCGTCTTGCTCCTCTTATCCAATAAGAGAAATAGAGAGTGAATATTGAAGTCTGTTGGAATTTTCTAAGTATGGCCTGGTCATCAACACCACATCATATATGTATATATGTAGAGGATAGTGTAACGTGTGTGGAGCAAAAATATATTTCGATATAGCCTTGCTTCGCTCTCATGTGCTCACGATCGTTGATTACAATTATCACTTGACGCTGTTCTATTCTCTTGAATTAAAGAGGCTGGTTTGTTGCACACTAACGATCTCAACATATGCAAAGACGTGAGCTTTAAGTAAAAATCTGTAATCATTTTTCTTGAATATTAGATCTACCCACGTTGAAAAATAAAATTGTTTGTATGAATTATTTGTTTTCAAAAAATTTGCTGAGGTTGGTTGCCCCTCAGTTTTTGGTTCTGGGTTCATACATCACGGTTTCAGATAACATAAAAATTTCTAGGAACGTACCTAGAGTATTTTATTGTATTTTATAACTGTACTATTAATCCAATGATTATGTAATTTGTTAAAATTTGCATAGTAGCTGTTTTGTTCTTTGCTTTATATTTTTCTACTTTCTTGAATCAGTTCCACGATCGCTTACAACATGATCGCCAAATGCGGTACATATTTATCGCAGCTGATTTGTTATTGAATTTTTCTTCAAATAAAAATTTTCGAATAAAAAAAAATTAAACACGCGGTTCGTTGCCTTTTCAAATTACATATTTCAAAATAGTTTAACACCTCCGAGATAGATTACACACCATTGATTCATTCATTATATCAGTGAAATTTTGAAGAACGTATTTTGTTCAAATACAAGTATTACGTTTACATGATTTACTTGAGTTCTTGACTTGAAATTTATTTATTAGTATATTTGAAGTCAGGACGAGTTTACATGCATATTTTGTTACTTGAAAACTACTTCAAGTATACTTCAAGTAAGCATGTAAACGTAGTAAAGGATGCCTTAGTGTACAGCCGATTAAGAATGGGGAATACTTTCCTGTGGTTTCTCAAAGCTGTTTTCTTTCAAATCAAATTAGAATAGGCTTTTGATTAATACTAAAGAATCGATTTTTATATGGAACACTAGAGCCAAAAAGAAAACCCCTTTATTTAGGCAGTTTTCGATAATGTCACGAGTACAATATGTAGCAGAAAGTTTTCTTCTTCTTTTTTAAAAAAAATGAGATATCGGATTCCAAAATACCGCGGCCATTACATAGCCTATTGTACGACAGCCCTTTTACTTCAGATTTGTACGCCATATCATATATAAGTTCAGCAAACTGCCTACTGGTTTGTAGCTCAGTTTACAGGTTAGGTCATTTGTTCTTCCTATCTGCCATACATTCTAATTTGAGGCATAGTGTCTGATAAACAAGACAACCGATGTCTTGACATCATTTCTACTGGACCCAACAATGCTCTGGACGGTAGAAGGTGTAGATAAAATGCTTGAAGCTGGTCAAACGAGATGCGGACCTCCTTTATGGTCTGGTCAAGGGTTGTTTTCACCAAGCCAGTATGAGTATGTGGACTAATAGCAGCTGCCTAAAGTCGGTAGAAATTAGAGAGAGAATACTTTGAAAAAGGAAACATCCAACTAACTCCAATTAAATGACTTCGATTTCTGACTATGTAGTACGGGGAAATTAGCAAAAAAACGCACGAAAGGAGACAAAATTTCAAAATGGCTGAAAATTGGACCACAGCTTCCTTGGGATTTTTTAAGAAAACAATTTCGGAATCACAAAAAAAACAACATGGCCGCCGGAGATATCAGTTTTTGGCAAAAAAATCAGGTTTTTTCGAAATTTTTTTTGATCATTATTGCCTCCAAAATACCCCTCTTGAATTTTTTTCGAAAACCTTGACCTTTCCGAATTATTCAAAGTATTTTTTTGCCGAAATGTGATTTTTGGAAACTTTGACCTTGAATAACTTCGAAAGGGTTAGGTTTTCGCAAAAATGACAAAAGGGCTTTTTTGTAGGCAATAACGTTACGTATTGACTGATAAAAAAAATTTCGAAAAAACCAGTTTTTGAGTGATTTTTTTTGCCAAAAAGTGATATCTCCGGTTTTCGCAAAAATGACAAAAGGGCTTTTTTGTAGGCAATAACGTTACGTATTGACTGATAAAAAAAATTTCGAAAAAACCAGTTTTTGAGTGATTTTTTTTGCCAAAAAGTGATATCTCCGGTTTTCGCAAAAATGACAAAAGGGCTTTTTTGTAGGCAATAACGTTACGTATTGACTGATAAAAAAAAATTTCGAAAAAACCAGTTTTTGAGTGATTTTTTTTGCCAAAAAGTGATATCTCCGGTTTTCGCAAAAATGACAAAAGGGCTTTTTTGTAGGCAATAACGTTACGTATTGACTGATAAAAAAAATTTCGAAAAAACCAGTTTTTGAGTGATTTTTTTTGCCAAAAAGTGATATCTCCGGTTTTCGCAAAAATGACAAAAGGGCTTTTTTGTAGGCAATAACGTTACGTATTGACTGATAAAAAAAAATTTCGAAAAAACCAGTTTTTGAGTGATTTTTTTGCCACAAAGTGATATCTCCAGCGGCCATGTTGTTTTTTTTTGTGATTCCGAAATTGTTTTCTTAAAAAGCCCCAAGGAAGCTGTGGTCCAATTTTCAGCCATTTTGGAATTTTGTCTCCTTAAAATGCTAATTTCCCCGGACTAATAGCAATCAAATGAGAGTTACTTTACTTTCCCGTTGGGAAAGTTATTATGGATGTGTATACGTGTAGCTTAGATTGCTTCTACGGATATAGTGGATTAAAATTTTTGCTGCTATGGCCATGTCAGAACCCATTTAGACAGTCAATTTCTCGAAACCCAAATTGATAGGATGGAATTAATTTCTTCATATTTGTATTTCGAGTATAGTATCTTAGGTTAAGTTTCCTTTTTTTTATGTGAAAACGTCAAGCTCAGGAATCACCCTTTGTATTACTAGTCCGTCATGTCGTTCAAGTCATGGTGCAATGTCTAGTAGTAAGCTTGATGTGAAGGATAGAGGAGAAAGGGTAGGTTAGGGGTCTGGAGGGTGCGTGAGAAGATGTCGATGAAACCTGCGTTTGAACTCTGAGGTGTTATATGAGTTCGGAAACACAGACTGCGGAAGACAGTCCCACAATCGAGTTGTTCTAATTATAAACGAACTTCTAAACCGTAGTGTACGCGAAGAGGAGGGCTGAAGTGAGTGGGGATGAGCCGAGTTAGCTAGTCTTGTGTTGCGGGAAAAAAGTTGCCGTGTAGGCATAAGGTTTCTAATTTCAGTGGAGCAGTCGCTGTAGTAGTAGCGGTAAAACTTGCTGAGGGCTGCTACATTCCTACGGTGGCTTAAAAAAGAGTTGATGGAGGAGCAAAGGGTGCTATCGCCAATGAGTTTGATGGCGCGGTTTTGCACCTTGTCCAGCCAAGCCAAGATGGTTTTTGGGGCGCCCGCCCAAATGTACGAGTTGTATTCAAGGCGGAGCCGAATGTAGGACTTGTAGATTGTAGCCAGGGCAGTTGGCTGAAGGAGGAACTTGCATCTCTTGAGAATCCCTGGCATTGGTAAGCTTGTTTGGCGATTTGGAATATGTGATTATTCTATCGCAGATTCGAAGATAAGGTTACGCTTAGGATGTTTAGAGCTGGGTCAGCCATTGCATTCTTTTTTCCCACTGAGATAGAGGGACAGTCGGTGCAGGTTTTTGTAGAGAAAAGGCAGTACTTTGTTTTGGTTGCGTTGAATTCGACGCGACTCTTGAGGCCCCAAGCAAGAATGAATTCAATGTCCCTGTTAATAGAGTTGGACATGAGTGCACGGTCTAGGAGACAAGGTCTGGCACGTGCTTGTCTTATATTGTTAAAGGCGTAGGAGTAACGCAAAGTTCCGTCATCGGCAACACTGTGAAGTGGGTTGGAGGGGATGAAGAGCAGATCATGAATGAATAGCAGGAGAGAGAGGATCGACCCTTGGGGGCGCCGGCCGAGATGGAATGAGGGTCAGATCCATCCAACGCCATCCAACACTACCTTGATGGAACGGCCAGAAAGGAAGCTCTCAATCTAGTTCCTTAGAACTGAGTCTATACCAATAGCTTGGAGTTTAGACAGCAGAGCGGGATGCCATACTCTGCCGAAAGCCTTGGAAATATCCAGAGCAACCAGACCAGACTCACCAAAGCGATGGATACTTTGGTTGAGATCCAATATAAAGCTGTTTAAGACGATCGCCGAGCTGTGTCTATTTTAATGTATGCAGAAAATAAATCAATTCTAATAGTCGGAGAGCTGGAGACGAAAATGTGCTTTCATCTTTAATGTGGGCAAACTCGATTGCAACTCATTCTATTACTAAACGGGATTATATGTCCGAGCTCTCCGACTCTTTTAGTGGTGCAGGACAGCAGGACAGAGTAAGAAGGGTACATATGAAAGTATGCTTCTTAATATGAAAAATTGGGCAGTAGTAAAATTTCTTTTCACAAGTTTTAAAATCTACGACACCATAGAAATGTAGACGCGAATAGGTCCGGTCTCAAACTAAAAATATACATCGCGAATTTTGTCTCAAGATGAATTGATAAGAAATATTTATTCATCATTTAGAACATAACGAATTAGAAAAATACTTGTTTAAATGTGTCAGCTGGCAGAAGTGATCGACGAAATGACGTACTCGTTTTGTCTAATCTGTTCGTTTTCCAGTGGTTGACGGAAATATATCAATTAAAACAAAATAAATGAAAACCAACTCTAGAAGTAACAACAATTGTGCATGATGTGCAAACTTTAAAAAAAAAACTCTAGACGCTTTAAAAAAATTTAACGCACTTCTTATTAGAAACGAAGTTCTCTTTGAATACCTTACCTTTTAATTACGTTAAACTTAAGCATTTATTTTTCAACTAAAGCAACGTTATTTTAAAGGAACCTATAAAATTTTTGTAGTAAATTAATGTAGCTTTCAAGTAATGTGCATGGTATAAGTTTTGAATGTGTTTAAATTTGTTATTAAGAATTTTTAATTTAAAGCAATATGTTCATTTTGAAATTGTTAAAAGTAGTTTGCTTTATAATAGATATTACAAACAGTGTGCATTAAATACTGATATTCAAGAGCAAGCAGTATGATACAGGAACTTAGGTAATATTAGTTAAGATGAATAACGTAAGGTTATTCAATTTATAACCCATTAATATTTATTAAATTGTAAATATTATACACAAAGAAGATGTTGTTTCCTGAATACTACTTTTATTACTACATCATGTGCCTAATGCTAGTTAAAATAACAAGACTATACTAAACTAAAAGAAATTGACTTTTATAATAATAAATAAACAGCAAAAAAAAACTTTATATAAACTTCAGTAATATAATAAGAAATTACTGCAGAGGTAATAAAGAAGTAGGTATGGCATCGTTTCTGATAAAGATAACTTTGACTTTTACTGTAATTTTGATTTTTTTGGACCTTTGTGATCCTTAAGGTTTGCAATTGCATTGGAAGAATGTTTATAAATTGCTTGCTCAAACTTTTTATCAAATTTCGAATTCGATTATTCAAAGTTTTAGTATTTTCCGTGGTTTTTATTGATCGTTTTGAACCCACATAATCTGTAAATACTTTGAAGAGAGGCAAATAAGCAGATTTTTGGGGTAAAGGAAAACATTTGGGAAAAGTCCGATTTGTTCATACCACCAATAACCGTGACTTAGAGATGGTCGATAGCAGCTCCTCCTGCTGGACTTCGCGTGAAAGAGGTATAGGCAAAGGCTTTGAGTTCGAGTGAAAGAGGTATAAACAAAAGCTTTGCTGGTGCTCTGAAAAGTTAACTATTGCCTAGCATTGTTTTAGATTTTCGTACTATCAAAAAAAACCAAATTGCAAAAAATCTTAGGTCTCATAAGTTACGCGATCGTTTATACTTCTTTCATTTTATGGTGGGACCACACTACGCGGACTTGGGTCGTACGCGCTTTTGCCTTTTTTTCATATAGAGTTTTATGACTTTTTTACGACTTTGTCCATGGTAAAGGTCGTGCGGCACAACAACGCGGACAAAAGGCTGTGCTTAAAAAGGTACATTGTGCGTCCACACACTATGAGCTTTTCAAAAGCGCGTACGCCATTTCAAATGAGAATTGATTTTTTCTCACTCATGATTCAGAAAATTAAAAGATCACGCGCGCTTTTGGCTGGCCGTACGACCAAAAGCGCGTGGAATCTAAGTCCGCGTAGTGAGGACGGGCCTTTACAAGTGAGTTAAAAAAAGATCAATTTCTGAAGCGTGAAAGCAATGAAGAGCACCCATACACTCTCTGCGTTCGCTTAGACTCGGAAAGTTTCTCATTTTGCTGACCTTTCCGACGGTACACAGATCGCGATGAATGGATGAATATAAACGGATCCCAACTTCACTGATAGTTGCTGAACAGTTAAAGTGAGATTTTGCTCCACCAGGATTTGTAGGATGCCCTTGTCGAGACCCACATATCTTCCAGGGCGGGATTCGTCGCAGGCTGTAGTTTCCGACTCGAAATCTCTTGAATCAACGTTGACACGGATTCACGGTTATTGTCCGATACACATATTAAAATTCCTCGTAATTTCCATTGCGTTTTTGCTTGTATTGAACTTATGAAGCAAAATGTGCGAAATACGTTCCTTTGTCATTTTCATTATAGCTTTGAAAACTTTGAAACCTGGTAAAATCGTCACTATTAATCAAAAAAGGTAAAATTGCTTTTATAACAAGTAGGTAATTTATCCCGGCTCTAATTTATCCCACAGGTAATTTATCCCGGCTCTCTTCGAATTTTAGTTCCTGCAATTGAAAAACCCTCATTAATAATCGGATAACGTAAAATGGACTTACGGCTCTACAACCTGTGTCTCGTAACTACTTCCTACCTCAGTTCAAATTTTGAGTGGATGTCATCATTTCCAAGCTCTGGCTGTATAATATTTCTTCTTTCTTTTCAATTCCTTATATACGCATTATATGCCATCACCTGTAAGCATCTCCGATCATCGAAGTCAGCGTTCTGTCCCGGCAATATTGAATTGGAGCGGGTGGAGTAAAATCTCGTGCTGGCACTGGCAATTCTTTCTCTACTAGAAGAGCTCTACTCTGACTGTACTATCATAGGCGGCTCTAAATTCTGGTCTGGTCTCCCACGTCTGGTGCGTCCTTGTTCTCTCTGTACTCTTCTATTTCACATACACATTTAACATTTTTTTGTCTGAAAATTTTTTCTTTTCTATTTTGGGCTATGTGCATTCTTCTTCGTGTGCTCAGGCTATACGAGACTGCTGCATTACTTATTATCTAGTATTCTCAGGTTCAACGGCAATCTTATTTTCATCTTTGAACCTTTCGTTTCAAACTCTATAACTTTAAATGGAATTAGTAGTATAATAACAGGAGTATTTTTAAGGCTTTTCCAATTCTCATTGACGAACAGGATAACGTCCCCAGTACTCAATTTTCCCTTAATGGTGGGACCACACTACGCGGTCTTGGGTCGTACGCGCTTTTGCCTTTTTTTTCATATAGAGTTTTATGACTTTTTTACGACTTTGTCCATGGTAAAGGCCGTGCGGCCAAACAACGCGGACAAAAGGCTGTGCTTAAAAAGGTACATTGTGCGTCCACACACTATGAGCTTTTCAAAAGCGCGTACGCCGTTTCAAATGAGAATTGATTTTTTCTCACTCATGACTCAGAAAATTAAAAGATCACGCGCGCTTTTGTCTGGTCGTACGGCCAAAAGCGCGTGGGATCTAAGTCCGCGTAGTGAGGACGGGCCTTAAGTTGTAGACGTAACAACGAGTAAGTAAGCCAAAACAGAACTCTGTAGGAAGCGTAGTTTTAAGAGGAACCGCCGTTAAAAATTTCGCTTTTTTTTTGAAAAAAATTATATTTAACAACAATCTCTAAATTTTTCCGTGTGAAAAAATTACTGGCTTTTTGCAACACTAAATGGTATCTTTTGCCAAAGTTTCAGCTTCATAGAAAGTTTTTTGTCAAAGAAAAAAATTAAAAAACGAAAAACGGGTTTTCCGCCATTTTTTCGAAAAATTTTGAGGTTAGGGTAAAAATGGTGAGTACAAAAGTTGTAGATTTTTTTATTTCCTACAACTTTTACATTTAACTCTTTTCGATAGGAAGCACAGTTTAGCCAGAAATCGCAAAAAAACTGTTTTCAACCCCTAAAAGCCCCCTCATTCCTTCCGGGATAGCAGCTGTCGGTTCGATTTATTTTTCCCTCTTTTACGACAATATCCCGCATCACATTGCTGTAACGAATTATTTTTTTTCTTCTTATTTTTACGCCTATTTCTACTGGACTACTACCTGTATAGTCGCAAAATTAAATTTCGGCAGGGACATCAGCTTTGTCCTGTACACACACGGATCGAAATCAAAGTGGGGGCTGGAGTTTTTCCCCTCGCTTAACCTCCAAAAATACTACAGCCTACCTAACTTCGCCAGTGTTTTCCAGGCAGAATTTCTGGCAATCTTTTAAGCATACCTATACCCAAGGCCAGGAGCTAGGATAATCCTGTTATCGGTCATCAAAGCATTAGTTTCAGCTCGTATGTTGTCCAAGGGGGTTGAAAAATGCCAGGGGATTTCTTCCCTGGCCGAGAGGTACAGGGTCAGTCTTCAGTGGTACCGGGTCACAGGAATAGCGAGGGAAACGAGAAGGCAGATGATTGGAATTGGGGAGCAACTCTCACGGGCACACCGTCGCAGAATGTACAGGAGCCGCTGTGCGAGCTAAAGAGAGATATCTTCATATACTTTCTCTCAATAGCTGGCTCCAGATGGCGGAGCCTATCATCATGCGGCAAGGCTAGGAAGACTTGGCATTGTTATTGTAATCAGAGATCGCGCCACGTCTTGGGGTAGCGATCATTAGAGTTGTTACATAAAAACCCCATAACCAAAACAACAACAACAAAAACCAAAAGACTCGTACTAAACAGACGAAAAATCCAACACCTTATCGCAAAGGTATCGGATTACGTCTGGGAGTGAGAATCTTCCCTATGTACAAAACTGTTAAAATTGTCCCCATGAGATACTAATTCTCGACACGGTTTCACGGATAACGCTGAAACCGCGAAATTGCCACCGCGGTCTTTGTTTAGGATAACGTGAGTGATCCTGACCTTGACTGCGGTGTGGGAACCGTTTATCTCTGTGTTGTTGTTTTCTTTTTGAGAACCACGGCTCGGCGGCTGTGAAAATTTTTGAAAATGTTGAGTGTTGTTCTAACTGCCGGAACCGGCGGTCTTATAAAAATTCAAAAATCAAACCTTGTTTTTGTGAAGTAAATTTAAAATTAATTTTGTAAAATCAAAACAAACGTTAAAAATATAATTGTCTTATTATAAATTATAAAGAGTTATAAACGGAAAAATATCTAATCAAATCTTGTTTTTATAAAGAGTTATAAACGGAAAAATATCTAATCTGATTTGATTAGATATTTTTCCGTTTATAACTACTTCACAAAAACAAGATTTGATACGTTTGCGATAAGGTGTTGGATTTTTCGTCTGTTTAGTACGAGTCTTTTGGTTTTTGTTGTTGTTGTTTTGGTTATGGGATTTTTATGTAACACGGGACATTGACCAATTGGGCATCATGCGGCCAGTTTCAGAATTTCGTACAACACCCACTGCCGTAACTGTGAGACAACCGAACACTTTGTTTGCGGCTGTCGGGCTCTGGGCAACATCAGACACCGCTTTCTTTGAAACCTCTTCTTAAAGGTTCCGTTTGTGTTTTATTTGCGTGTCGAGATCTAAAATATAACAATTTTATAAAAGTACCAAAAAAGTAACTCTAAAATCAACACTAATATTATATGAAGTGTTTAGATTCCAACATATATTTGCATGTATTCAATTTTATACAGTAAATAACAAAAGTTTTATACAACAAAACCAATATTTATTACAGAATAAGCTGTGCTTCTTTCTTATATCTAAATATTTTTACTATTCCTTTACTATAAAAAAAATAAATGTATTTCATATGATAATGAAACAAAAAAAAATATTGGCAAAATAAAATAAAATGTTTTAACAAGAATAGAAGCACAGAAATTCTATGTTTATTATTAATGTTTCATTTTACAAAAATGTTTTTTTATTATATTTTATTAATCTAATTTTTTTTAAATTAATATTTTCTTTCGTTTATTAAATGCACCAAATTTAACTAAACATTAACATTGAGACTGTTTTCTTTTTAGCCACCACTTTATGTAATTACACCTACATATAGAAGACCAGAACAGTTAGCTGAATTAACAAGATTAGGATACACATTAAAACATGTTTCTAATCTTCTTTGGTTAGTGATAGAGGATGCCGACAGACCGTCCAACTTAGTTACGAAAGCGCTAAAACGTATCGGAGTTGAATATGAATATTTAACAGGTAATGATAATCCTCTTAATATTCTTTTCTAAATATAGCTTAAAGACAATAATGGTCAGAATTATCGACAGGAAGATAAGAGGTCTTTACTTCTGCGCAAACCGTTTTGCTTATCCCACATGGATACTAGGCGGGAAGTCCCCTGAGGCGGCCCTTGAATATTTGGTTCTCAAGCTGCAAAGTGTAGTGTTAAATAAAGGAATTACGCTGGCGACCTTCCTCGATATTGAGAGAGCCTTTCACAATACATCGCTTTGTAAATAGATCGACTCTATGCTGAGAACTGGCAAACCAAGGGGTCTCTGGGGCACACAATAGAAAAAGGATGTTCATTCTCTGTTAGAAAGAGGAGTCATAAATCTGTTCTTGTGATCGTGCCTAGTTGTAGAAGAAATCCTAAGATTACTCAATCGCCAAAACTTTTTCGTGCAAAGTTCCGTCGCATCAAGGTATCTGCACAAGCAATTTATTTAGGCTCCAGCTGTTGCCTTAGCGTCGGGCTTAACGTCAATCCTTAAAAAAAGCTCTTAGGTAGTCCCTTTGTGCTATCGACGGTTCTTTCATTGAATGCAATGTAGACAGTAGGCTCTAGTCGACAATAGTAGAGAGAAGAGTAAAATAACTGCTAACACCAACACGCGGTTTTATTCCACCCATTCCCATCCATACTACACTACACCGACAGAAAGATGACTTCGGTGAGCGAATAGAAGATGATAAAGTCAATGGTAGCTTACGGAGCCTTGGTGTAGTGGCATAGAGTGTCCTGCCAATATTTTCATAACCAAACTAAGAAAGATTGAAAGAATGGTGTGACTTTCCATCACCGAGCTATTCACATATCGATGACTATAACACCGAAGACTGCTCAATTTGTATCGCTCCACTTTGAGGTGAAGAACGGTACGGTACGCTGAGGCTGAGAACGAATGGCCGCCTGGGCGATGGTTTTCCATCTTCCGTGAACATATGTATAATAAAGCTATTTTGGGTTTTCGCTATGGTGCCGTACGAGTAACTCGCATATTACTCGGACAGCTTGAAGACAGAGCAGGTGTGGGCCCCGGGGTCTGTGACGAAAGTTCCACGTTTAGCAGGGCGTTCTTCTTTGGCAACCTAGATACTGCTTTTTAAGAAAAGGTGTACACTTAAAAAAAATACACTGCACTGGTACCTACGAGAATTTAAGAAGAGCCTCCCTAACACGCGGATTTTTATTTTTTCTTACAGCCAAACGGCAATCGAAGCCACAAAGCGCCGTAGAATCAAATCCAAATTAATTTTGGACTGCTAACACGTCATTGAGCTGGGTATTCTCAATAACATTTATCTTGTTTATGCGTAAGTCAAGTAAGTCTTAAGATAGAATCCGGCTTCGTATAAACAGTCTTAAGACGAAATTCGTCTCAAGCTTAATATATTTCAGCTTAAGACGAATTATTTGTGTGCATGTGTGAGGAGTTGTAAAGGAGGAGGAGATATGTACATCCTATAGTAAATATGTAAAACCGTCACTATAACGTTGGATTCCATTTTTTAGTTAAAATAACAAATTGCATCAGCTGTGAGAGAGAGAATCCGAATCTGTTTATACAGGCAATTCGTCTTAAACCGATTTTCAGCTTAAAACCGTCTTACGCATAAACAAGAGAATTGAAATAATTGTTTCAGTCACGGTAATAAGAGTTTCGAAGATAAACGCCCTGGCACTGGCGGTGTTCATCGGTGTGGAGTAGGGTTTTTCAAAAACAGTGGTTTTCAAAAACAGCTGCTACTGTTTTTAATTTTCATAAAAACAGCTGATAACAGCTGTTTTTACTGTTTTTCGAGTTTTCTCTAATTTTACAATTAATAAATAATAGTATTTCCAAAACACAAGCGCTTAAAGTGATTTGTCTGAAAGACGCGATCTTCTTTTAGTTCAAAAATTGGTACATACCGAAAATACACGCTCAACATCGGTCGATGTTGGTTTGATACAAAGAATTGCATTTTATAATTTTTGCAGATTTTCTGTGTGTTGACCAGTATTTTTGAAAATTGTAAAATCCGATTTGAGCCGCTTGAATTGTAGTGACGATTCTTTTTTGTGGCAGCATGTCCAATTCATCTTGTAACGACAAATCAGTATTCGGCCACTGTTGAACTTCATCTCTACTCTTACATCGATGACACCAAAAAGATGAAGGCTAAATTGCCTGCAAAAGTTAGTGTGGTTCATGATGGAGTGGTTGTGGGTTCCTTGAGGCTTGGCAATAATTTCATGACATCCTCATTCATTCGGTCATATACATGAATTTTTCAATTTTGTATGAGTTTATTACTAATGTCACTGTTAATGTCAGAAAGCTTCTTCAACATGAATGAGGGTCCTCACGACTAAGATTCTCAACAGTTAATTTTACGGGCTTGATTGCTTTGACAAGTATGTTTAGAGTAGAAAAGTCCAATGTTTTAACGCTTTAAATTCTTTAAATATATCGCGAATTGCTGTTTTCGTCTTGACCAGTTGCTCCATCATTGATGGAATGAAGCACAATGACATTTCGACGCCATTTGCAAAAATTATGGTACATACACATTATGACAATCCTTTTGCACCACTTTGTATAAGAGCTACTCTGGACAGGAAAAGCTCAAATACGTTACATCAATATATTAAACGATCATTAATCGGTATGTTTTCCTTTCCTTTCTTTCATCTCTACATTAAAAAAAACTCTGCTATTACTGTTGGTTACTAATAGTAACTTACTATACAACTTTATACTATTTTCATACGGCGTTGTCGTCCTCATATTCCTTTGGCTACTTTTACATGAGCGGAGAGAGAACCCTAGTGCGGAGTAAGCTATTGAGGCACCTAGCAAATGAGCGAAGAAAGCCTAGACTATCGAACTGTAATGAAATATACTGAACTAAATTGACGGTCAATATTGGACCTAGTCAACTTCAAACGGTTTTTTGTGCCGTCTTGCAACGCCTGTCGGAATTTCCTCGAAGAGCCCTTCACATTCTCTGTCACTGCGTCATAAGAACGAGGAGACAAGTTTCGTTTTTTGGTACGACCTTGCTTAAACAAAGAACTATAAGCGACACTATGCAGGCTGATAAGCTTGTTCAAGCGGTCTGTTCTAAAAAAATGTATGTACAATGCGGTATTAAAAGGTACAATTGGTATAAGTGGTGGGTACGGTACTATGCGCATTCGGAAAAACAATTGTAATGCACTCTATTAAATTAATTTTAGTGGATTAGATTAAAATAAATCTGACATAATATATTATATATAACAATCTCCCGACAAACCTATTCTTCGAGACAAATGAATTTGCGGATATATTCTACGTGTAGCAGGCGAAGTTATTTCGTGTATGGAGTCGTCGCCGATCTAATTTCAAGTTATTCGTAGAGGTTACAAGAATTAAACAAGTTAAGCACATTGATATCCCTATAACAATCAATACGAGTAAAATATAATTAAGCCCATGAACAATCAAATAAACTTACAAGGTTTTTATCACGTCCATAAAAAAACACTTATTTTATTTAAGAAAAGACTGTAACACAAAAATACTGCATACGTAATATGTGGAAGTTATTTTCTGACTTTCTAACCAGAATTTCAATAGGCCTGATTTAATGAGTTTTCCATATGTTTTTATGTATATATTTTCTAAAAATATATTTTATTATTACTTAAGATTCTTTTGTTTGCTGATGGCTGTATGCATTAATATTAATATATAACAATTCGTTTCATTTTTAGCTCCAATGCCCGCTAAATATCGTAGTAGTAAAGTAATGCCAAGAGGAGTTTCTAATCGCAACCGAGGCCTACAATGGTTAAGAGCGAATGCAACGGAAGGCGTTTTCTATTTTGCTGATGATGATAACACGTACGATGTATCAATTTTTGAACAGGTGTGTATTAATTAGTAATAAGGAAAAATTATTGATAAATTATTGACAGAGAACAAACAGCCCTTGACGAAATAATTTTCTATAATAAATTGAATAAATTTTTTTCCATTTTATTGTGTTGGGTTCTTAATTTGCATGGGCAAAAAATTTATAAAATATTATTTACATGTTACGAAAGTTCAAGAATACGTATAAAATTAAATTTATGTATTTGATCTTTAAGAAATGCGTTACTTGCCATAAGAAAAAATTATCTAATAGTATTGAAAACTTTGTATAACTAAAATATTTTTAAATAAAAAAGACGTCACGTTCAAATGTTAAAATATAAAATGTTAAAAACGATTTTATAGTGTTTTTCGCCGGTCAGGTAACGAATAGATCCGCATCAATCCGGTTTCTATCTGAACTCTTGCAAAAAGCCAATATTTTGTTATAGTCTAGAGTCTAGACTCTAGACAAATTGGACATTGTGCAAAAGTCGCCATCGATTCAAGTGTCGCAAAAAATTTACACTAGGGCCCCAGTGCTGAAAGTCGCGTCGTGTGGCGTGACAAGTCGTTTGAGTTGAAGAAAATGACGTTTCAGTCGAATTATGACTTTCAGTGCAGGGGCTATAAACTCAACGTAGCACTTCCACTCTCTAGCCCTGTGCTTTCTTCAACTCAAACTACTTGTCACGCCACACGACTCGACTTTCAGCACAGGGTACTTGGTCAAGGGTCTCCAAAAGCCCTATAAATATCTCAGTAATGGTCCCTATTACAAAGACATTATGTATTATCATATTTGTAACTTAGGAAATTTACTTTTTCTTGTAAGAGTAACCGTTTTTGAGATATTTTTATTATCCTTATTTTGCTATCCCTGAACGTCCATCCCATCTTCAGTCGTGAGCTCGTTGCCTAACCATATTTGGGCTTGGTAATAGACGCGACATAAATGTTGAGTAGCAGCACTAGATGTTGGCAGAAGAATATATAATTTAAGAGGTTTTTTGAGCTCTGTAGATCTTATAGAAGTTGAATGTCTGCGAGTATTAATACTTCTTTTACTGGAATTTGATACAAAGCCAGGAGAAAATGAATTCCTAAAATGAAGTCTTACTAAAAATGCCTGCCCAATTTATTACGCAATAACGGATCAATAGGTACCTTTTCGTTATGAACTTTGATAGAGCTGGCCACCGTTAACATAGGAAGCACCCCATCAGCCCCTTTTAGTTTAATGTTACCGAATTTTTGACTAATCATGTTTGTAATGGAGATAAGACCAACTTCATAGGAATTGTGACAATTTATTTTCTCATCGCCGATATTGAGGGGTGCTACACACGAGACTAATTCGGACGGGTGAAACCGGTTTTATGGGAGAGAAACGAAGTGAAGAAAGGGGAAAATAGGCTATTTTCCCCTTTCTTCACTTCGTTTCTCTCCAATAAAACCGGTTTCACCCGTCCGAATTAGTCTCGTGTGTAGCACGCCCCATTGACATTAATGCCCCCGGCTTCACCGGCCTGAGTTCAATAATATTCAATTCAATTCACAAAAGGGCCTTCACCGGCTCAAGTCGAGTTCAGTGCTTGAAATTGTTGTTGCTTTTTCGCCAGAAGTCAGAAATTCAAAAGCTCCCTGGAATGGTATTCCACTATTCCAGTTGATTACTCTTTTTTGAGTGAGCTTTTACTTTCAAACTTGATTTCATTTTCTGTTGGGAGAAATCAGGCTTTATTTTTCCTGACTTCAAAATGTGAAAATGTATGGGAGCTCAGGCAAAAATTGAAGCTCAGTACACTAATTTGCTCGAACTTGCGCATTTCGGCCGGTGAAGCCGGGGTATAACTTCGGAATTTCTGCAAAGGAATAAACTATAACATTAAAACCATTTAATTAATTATTATACTTTTTCATCGACTCTTCTCACACGTGAATCCTTCGCATCAACATAGCTCGCTGATCTGTTGTATTTGTATCTATCTTCACATTAGTAAGTTCTTCTAAACCCTTCAGTTCAGAATGTTCATTGTATGTACACCGTTTTTGGTGACTTAGAACCCGTATTTTTAGTGGCACTCGGATCGTTGGGGACTTTTGACATTTTGTTTAGAAATTTAGTTTCCAATAATTTAGGCCTTTTTTGTCTAATTTCTCGAGATTATATAATTCTGAACAGACTGCTAGAAATAACAAATCAAAATTTATTCAACGCGATCATTCGCAATTCATTCGAAGAGTGAGATATAACACTTCTTTTCAGAAATTCAAGATGAATGTTAAGGAAGGATCTTATATAAGAAGATATGAGTTTCTAATTTAAATAAGTTTTCAAAGCAAATGATCTGAGTAATATATTCGAAATTTTACAACCGGATCAACTGATTTACTATTCAAACAAAGTAATAAAAAAAGCAGCGAGCAGAAGCATTGGCTGATAAATACCATAATGTCTTTTTTATCTCTATAATTGACTAATTACGTTGAAAAGCCGTTTGTAAACATAAATACAGAAAATTTGTACCTTTAACGAACTCTCATAATAATTTCAATAGCTTCGACTCCAGTTTCCCAGATGTTATATGTAACGGCATGCTTATTATTTTTGACGATTCCGGTTACAAGCGCAATAGCTGAAGGAAGTTTTCCTAAAATAAAACTTATTAAAATTGATATTATAACTTTTATTTTATAGCGAAAAAGAAGAACTCGAGAAACTAAAATCTTATATTCACATAAATACCTTCGCCGTAGTTCGCACCCTTTTTTAAACACTAGAATATTTTTTAGAGTGAAATTTTTTAATATGCATCTTTCTTTATTTTTGTTTTCAAATATATTATAGTTTATGCGAGTGTTTTTATTTATTTTTCGAACAGGGGCACCCTAAGGCATATTTTTAGCGCAGGGCTAGATACTCCACTGAACAGAATGATTAAAATTGTAAATTTTAAACATTTTTAAATGGATCTACATATATGAACTAACATTAATGAATTGTCATGAAATAGATATATAAAAACAGAAAATTGCTTTGATTAACATTCTATCCCAAACAAGGGTGCATTTTTAACTGCTATGCAAAATTGCAAGAATTGGGATTGGGAAAGTTATCGTAAATTTCAACATTATGTATTAAAACTAGATTGTGACTCCGACAGGTTCCTGTTGTTTCAGTTATTGTCTGCTATTTGTTTTGAAAGCAGATTGATGAATTATAAATTGTCCAGCTTCACCCTCAGGTTTCTAGAGATTAAGGCGTACGACCGCAATCCCAAAAACTAGGGTCCGCTTTTCCAAATTTCGTGACTTGTTAGCATATCCTTCTTATGATCTTTTCTCTAACCACAAATTATCTTGCATTCTCTCTTTTGTAATCGTCCTTAAACATAGAGAAAACTACTCCTTTTATATCCAAAGTCACTTGAGTAGTTTGCGTTTATTTCTTTAATTTTTCTCTTTTTGTCATTCCGACTTTAGCTGTTCGACATTTAAATGATAAAACCATCGATCCTACAAAGGGGTTTACCTCTAAGCTCTTAGTGGTCCATATTAAACGAAATAAGCAATCCCTCATCAGAGACTAAGGCTAAAATTCTACTTGACTAAGTTGAACTTCCACAACTCGGGCAGATTTATTAAAATCCAGCCGGAGACAAGAGAGAATCACTCGAGTTTGACCCAATATTTTTTTTCTTGATGAGAGCGACTATGTAATTCATTGTGATATTGGAATTTCATCATTATGAATAGCTCCACAGCTTGTTATTGGCCTTGGCTTCCTGCAACATCATCGACTGCCTGTCCCTGGCTTGAAATCTCCAATTTTTTATACCTAGGGTTCGTAGATCTTCTTCTACGCTATCTGTATATCTCTTTTTTGGACGTCCCGTGCCTCTGTGTCCGTCTGGTCTCTTGTTTATAATAATTTTTGTTATGCTGTCATCACTGCGACGTTCAACATGTCCTGCCCATCGAATTCTGTTAACTTTTATAGTTTTTATGATGTTTGGATCTTTATACAACTGATACAGTGCGTGATTGTATCTTCTCCTCCAAACACAGGATTTTTCTTTCAAAGCATATTTTGTAAGCAAATTAAATTTTTGTCAAAAAATTCTTTAAAATTATAAAAAATTGTTACTTTCGGGATTTTTTTGGAAACCATAAATTAATTAATAATAATTAATTTCAATAATTTTAAAGAATCTTTTGACAAAAATTTAATTTTCTTACAATATTTATGTCCGCCATATTGGATTAGCCATCTTTAATTTTGAAATATCGAAATTCTGGCTCGATAGAATTAAAGGCAATTTTATCGCGAATAGTTTAAAAAAATTTTTAAGTTTCATTAATTCCAGGCTTGGGAATTATCGCTTGTCCAAAAAATGAGCTATTTGCCCCACTGCGCATCGTGTCGTTATCTTTTGAGACTAGTGTCCCTAAGTATATAAATTCTTTTACACCTTCGATGTTGTGTGTATCAATTGTCATATTCTGGCGATCATTCCGTCTTTTAGAAATGCACATATATTTCGTTTTCTCTTCATTAATTGCTAGTCCGAATTTCTTTCCTGCTCTTTCTACCGATATGAAGGCTTCTTTCATTGCTATGGTGGATCTGGCTAGTATTACGATGTCGTCAGCGTATGCCAATAGTTGTACCGACTTGTTGAAAATACTGACCGCGGTGTTAATTCTTGCGTCTCTTATCACTTTTTCCATAGCTACGTTAAATAGTAAGCAAGATATTTGAATTTACCCCATTAATAATAAAATTAAAATAATAAGCGATTCTGAAACTTTTGTTTTAATAACAAACTTGTTTTTTCGTCTAAAAGATTAATATGGGCGGCGAACAATATAGGACGGTTATTAGAAGGGAACAAAGTTGGTAATGAGATCATCCAAAAAATGTGTTTTAAAAATGTGTTCCTATAAACCGTTCTCTAACATCGTTATAAGCACATCAAGCAGTGGTTCGACATAATTTCTATTAGTACAGAGAAATTGTAACTTCAAAGTGATGTTAACCAGAACTTCAAAATTTTTTTTATTTTTTCATTTCATACAAGCACCTGAGTCGAAAGCCGAAAAATTTGGAAATATCAAATGTGACCATGGCGAGAAAAGTGCATAAAAGTGCATTTTGAGTGCATCGTAACACTATTTTTCAAATATCTACGGCTCTATTGATTGTAGAAAAATAAAAAAAAGGAAAATACTCGTGAGTAAAAGGGCTATCGAACTGGTGGGGCGAGGTTACTTTAAAAATATCTCCTAACCTCAAAAAATCCAAATATCTCAGTTTATTTATTTTTTAACTAAAAATGCATTAAATAATGAAAAAATTAGTGGATTTTTATAAAAATTAGAGGAAACATGCATTTTAATGTTATAAACATGCTAATAAATTTTAAAAAAAAAAATTAATTTTTACGGCCAAAATTGGTCATTTTCGAAAAAAATATTAAAACCCTTGTAATTTAATGAGTAATGGTGCTAGGTGCTAGGGTAAACTTACTTGTACTTGTACTTTCTTGTAAATATATTATGCCGGAATCTGTTTATAAAGTTTGAATGTCGTTTTTTTAATTAAAAACAAAAAAATTTTAAATTTCATTTCTTAAGAGTGATGCATTCATTTCAAAGCTTCTTTAACACTTACATTTCTATGCCTTACTTTTAGAACGGTTTGTCCAACTCTTCGAAAAACGCTTCCGTTTCGGCGACCTCCTAATTGGAGCCATATTTCTTTCCGGCGAGATTTGAGACGGGTAATAGTTGCTGGGGGATAAATCTGGAGAATACGGTGGATGCAGAAGCAATACGAAGTGAAATTCGTGTAATTTTGCCAGTGTTGCGATTGACTTGTGGCATGGCAAATTGTCTTAGTGAAAAATCACTTTTTTCTTCTTCATTCGGGTCCGTTTTTTCGCGATTTCGTTCTTAAACGCCCTTAAAATGCTATGTAATATTCACTATTGATCCTTTTTACCTTTTTAAGATAGTCAATGAATATTATACCCCGCGCATCACAAAAAAAACGGCGCCATAACCTTCCCAGCAGACTTATGTGTTTTCGGTGACTTTGGATGGCTTTTCCCGGTAGCTATCCACTCAGCTGACTGTCGATTTGATTCTGTAGTGTAGTGATAAATTCAAATCTCATCCATTGCCACTTATCGCATGAAAAAAATCCTTTTTATTTCGCCTAAACAGCTCCAAACAGCGCTCTGAATCATCAACACGTTGTTGTTTTTCGTCAACAATAAGCGAACGCTTTACTCAGTTCGAACAGAGCATTCTTATGGACAAATCTCCATGCAAAATAGTGAATACACTGCCTTCTTATATCTTTAAGGTGTCAGCTACACTAAAATTGGTTAAAAAAATACTAACATCCCGAGAATGGAATCTGGTCTGTGGAAAAGTTATTAGTATCATTCGCCACTTATTTTTTTAACAACCACAATCCTAGCATAAAATCAAGAATAAGGCTAATGTAGTTACCGTTTTATTCCTGTTCTTCTATAGTAGGAAGCGCTAAACAGAGACTATCGCATTACATGGTGGTAGTTTTTTAACCTTACACACTTATTCCTTGATACCTGTAAATGGACTCATATAGGCTATAAAAATTTTTAGCAGGAGCATATATCAATTGAAGCCTTATGACTGAACATATGCTGCCTTATGACTGTGTTAGAATTAAAATATTACTCAATATCCTAGGCAAAAGTAGGACCATGTTGCTGCTGTTAGTCTTCATCTGCCGTTATACAAGCTCATATTACTGCACAAAAACTTACTCTGAATTTGCCTCTTGATACTTGCATGTAAACTAATAACTAAACAAATTTTGACAAACATATCGACAAACTTTTTCTAGAAAGATACTCGAATTAATGACATTCAATCTTGAACCCAAAGATTGATATGTGATGCTTACTATTAGTGAGCCTATGCCCCACTTTAAATATTTGTTGAGACTTTCAGAAGCACACTAAAAGGAATTAATATTGTTTTATAAAATGCTCAACTGTGCTTGATAATAAAAGTAAGAAATTTTCATGTATCATGTATTGTACAGGTTTCATTCAATTTGTCTTTATATAAAAAATATTTATTTATTTTTTCTTTCAGATGCGCTACACAAAAAAAGTTTCCATGTGGCCGGTAGGTCTAGTCACGAAATTAGGAGTAAGCAGTCCAATCATTCGAAAGGGAAAACTAGTAGGATTCTATGATGGATGGATTGCTGGACGAAAGTATCCAGTTGACATGGCTGGCTTTGCAGTAAGTGTGAAATTTTTGTTAGAGCGTCCAAAGGCAACAATGCCATATAAGGCTGGCTATGAAGAGGATGGGTTCCTAAAAAGCCTAGCGCCCTTAAATAATTCTGAAATTGAATTACTAGCTTCGTCATGTACGGAGGTAATACTAATAATTTAAAAGAAATCGTTCAAGAATTATATTTTCTTTTTATATTTTATACTTATTTAGATCCTCACATGGCATACACAAACTAAGAAAAATGAAGTGGCTCAAAAGCTAAATACAACTAAATATGGTGACACAAATCTAGTTGAACTGACTAAAATGCTCGTTGGAAAGCAGTAAAAACGGTCATGTAACTCGAACAATCAATAAATCTTATAGGTGCTATATATTTTTATAACTAAGCAATATGTAAAAATGTTTGCCATAGTTAGTGAGGAAATAATGTACTTAATATTGTAATAGGCTAACATAGATAGGGCTTAAGTAATGAACAATTTGCTCGCACAAAGGAACGAAACAATGTTTAAATAAAAAGAAGTACCTCAACCATCGCCGGATATTTGGAAAAATTTCAATCTTCGTTCCCAACAAAAAAAGAAAATGAAAACCATTGTTTAAAGCAGCGAATAAAATGTATTAAGAATCTTAAAAAAAATTAATACCTTGTCTAAAATTTAAAATTCCTAAGTTTATAAAATTAATATTTCAAATCCTTGATATTAAATTAAAATTTTTGAAACTGTAAAAATGGACTTTTTAATTTTGGTCTATTAAGAAATCGCATGTATATAATCAGTGTGTTCGCGTACTTCGCCTGCGGGATCCCTCGGGCGCCCGAAATCTACTTTTTCGGGCTACAAAAAGCATGGAAAATTTTACTTCTACAGCCAGAAAGTGCCAGAGGTTTTAGCCAGAAAAATACGCCAACAGAGCTAATTTTTGGGGTTGAAACACAATACCGAAAGACAAAATACCGAAAACCAAAATACCGAAAGCCAAAATACCGAAAGTCACAAAACCGAAGACAAAATACCAAAAACCAAATACCAAAATGACATTTGACCGAAAGACATAATACCTAAAGGTCGAAATACCGAAAATGGTCCGAGTGTAGTTATCCAAACCACATTATTTACCGGCACATTTAAAACGGTACCAGCTGCATTCAAGCAACTTTATACAATTCATGGTCACATTAAAATGAATGATTCTTGATCAGGCCTCTTGTATACATTTTAATGTCTCATAAATCCCAAGAAGCCTACTCCAAAGCGTTAGAAGCCATCTCAGATTTTGCAGCTGAACAGAACTTAAACCTTGAGCCATCAATTGTCATCACTGATTTTGAGTTAGCAGCCATTAATGCAGCGGCACAAGAGTTTCCAAATGCTATCTATCAACGAAGGCTGCTTCTTCCATATTTCCCAAAATGTTTGGAAACATATACAAGATGAAAAATTAGGACATCGGTTTGGAATCGATTTTGCATTTTCAATTGAACTTCGAAAAATTCCAGCGCTTGCGTTTCTGCCATACAACGAAATTGAGGCAGCTTTCATACTTCTCCAAAGAAATATAGATGCTGATGCCAAAGAATTGATGGAATGGTTCGACAAATACTACGAGGACCTATAAGAAGAAATGGAAGCCGTGGTCCAGTGCAATTTAACCTAAACTTTGGCCTGTCTTCGAAAATATTGAACTTGGACTGCCACGCACACAAAATCATGTAGAAGGTTGGCAAAGAAGACTGATGACACTTTGCGGGGACGTTTGCCACATCAGCATACATAAATATTTTGATATTTTTCAGAAAGAAATTCTGTATGTACAAGCCGATATTGAAAGGTTTTTTACTGGTGCTGAGTTTCCGATATCAAACAAATCTCAAAATCGGTAGAATCAGCTTCTTAATGTATTTGAGAGTAGAACAAACATTGAAGTTCCTGTGTATTTACGTTGCCTTGCACGTAACTTATCACTGTAAAAAAATTTTAATAGCTTACTAACTTTTCTTGAATAAAGTGATTTTTTAAATTTCTTTTACATTTTTTTCGATCTTCCTTTTTGGTATTTTGACTTTTCGGTAATTCGTCTTTTCGGTGTTTTAACCTTTCGGGATTTTGTCTTTTTGGTCTTTCGGGTTTCGGGATTTTGTCTTTCGGGATTTCGGCCGACATCCATAATTTTGTAATGATAATGATGTTAGAGTTTGATCAATGTCACTCGCAGGATAAATCCAAAGAGTTTTATAGACGCATTAAAAGATAAACTGCAGGATACAAAGCCAGGCTTAGAATGTGTTAAGATAAAATCGAAAACAAAATTACAGAAGACAACGGTATAATCGAAAAATGGAAAGAATATTTCCATGAGACCCCGAATGAGCAAGAAGATGAAGACACTGACAACGATGAACATACACACGGTAGCAATACGCATCGAGCCTCCACTTTTTGAGTAAGTAACAGATACAACAGCTAAACTGAAAACTGATAAGACTTCTGGAGAGGATATGAACTCCACGAACTCACTACGAGACAGAAACACTACCATCAGAATGGTTAACAAGTGTTAGTTAACAAGTCACGAAAGGGGATATAGTCAAGTGTAATAACTATAGAGGTATATCACTTCTAAACATTCTCCACGACAGAATGAACAAGATCTCTGAGGACATACTTGGGGAATATCAATCTGCGTTCAGTGTGTACAGATTTACAACAGCCCATTGCTTCACACATTTTCGAAAAGTAGAGCTTTGAATTAAAATTTTATTGAACTGGAGACAAAAGCTGAAAAAGTAGGATTCAAGTAAATGAAGAGAATACTAAATACCTCCTGAGGACCAATACCGAGAGGAGAAAACAAGTCCTACATATTAGCGAATATAACTTCGAAGGCGGAGCAGAATTTAAATACCTATATACAGTGAGAACAAAAACACAACAGTAGCGATACGTGAAAGACTAATATGGCGGGTGCTACACAGGAGACTAAGACGCACTGGTGAAACCGGTGTTAGGGGAGAGAAAAGAAGAAAAGAAAGGGGAAAATGGCCTAATTTCCCTTTTCTTTTCTTCGTTTCTCTCCCATAAAAGCTGTGTAGCACCCCCCAATAGCAGTAAGTAGAACGGTGGGTATTTATAGAAAGCTACTAAGCTCGAAAGTGCTGCCAAGAAGAACGAAACTGAAGATCTACAGAAGTTCAATTAGACCAGTTCTTACCTACGGACGTGAAACCTGGACCCTATACGCATGTGACATACAGAAACTACCAGCGCTCAATAGGAGAGTACTAAGAAGCATATTCGCCCCAGTAGTAGAGAACGAGACATATAGATGTAGATACAACCACGCATTGGAAAAACTGGTAAACTATAAGAACGTCGTGCGGTTGAAGTCGTAGAGATTAAGATGACTTGGTCACGTATTGAGAATGCCAAACTCCAGAATACCTCAAGTCGTTCACACCAGCAGGTTGTAAATATATCGGAAAACCCAGAAAAAAACGGTTGGAAGCTGAAGAAGACAATCTGTCAGCAACGAGAGTACGTAATTGGAGTAATATCGCTGGCTGACGCGAATCCTGCAAGGAAATTGTTGAATAACAAAGGTCCACCAAGGACACAGTCCACAGGTACAAAATAATAATAAAAATGATGTTAGCTCAAGGATATAATATCGAAGATATTCTTAGGTGGCAGTAATATTGAGTCTCTGAAAAGCAAAATTTAAGTAAGAGAATTGATGTTATTTCAGATGGAAAGAAAAAATCTATCTGAATCTGCCCCGAAAGTTTTCTGTAGTAACATCACAAGGTCCGACGGCGAAAGAGGCCCAGTCTCCGCTGGAAACATGGCGTAGAGCAGGACGCCCCGAGCTTAGGAATGCCAAACTGGATGACACGGTTTCGAATCTGGACCGGTGGAGGGAACATTTGCGAGAGGCAAGGATCCCGGTTGTAGAGCCGTGAAAGTATGTACGTAAGTCACAATAATAAAATAAACATTCCAGAATAATGGAGGCGAGTGCTGAACCCTGGTCACCATTGTGAAATAAAATCTAGTGTGCGATACAATTTAATCTGATATCATAAGTACGTAATAACTAATCCGCAACTAATTACTGATTTCCGCAGACGTGGTCACTCACAGGACTATTATATTCATGGAAAATAGTCGATAACCAAGAAATTTAGTTGAACTTTCGAAACCCTAATTTTATTCTATTTTTTAGAGCCGCTGATATCCGTCAGATAAGTTTAAGTTTTAATTCTTTTTGAAGCAAATGAAGTAAAACTACCGATGCTAGTGCGAAAGATTAGGGTAGAGCTTAACTTTTCACATTAATTAGGAAGGATACAGTGAGGGCTAGCGTACAATGTAATTTAAATTAAAAAACTCGAACGAGTTTGATCTTAGCTGAAATGACGACTTTTCAGACGCCATCTAATTTATAAGCATCAAAAACAGCCTTCCAAAAATTGAAACTGACAGAAAGGAGCCTTACGCATAACTTGGGAACTTAATTCATTCTTTTGATATGCGCTCTCTAAAAAGTTTTAGTCTTCTCAAAAACAAAACACATATTTTTTGATACTCGAGAAATATGGCTATTACCCCGTTCGTTTTGCCTAGTTAATAGCAACGATTTCCACTCTACCATCGCATTTATCGAATAAAACCCAATATCTTCGAGTAACATAGATTCTTGGATGGTGTGAAATCATGGTAATACCTGAAACTGCTGCTTTCAGGATCATATCTGTCGTACGACTCCTGTTATAGCTTAAGATATGAATGCGATAATTCTATGGTTTTGGGCTGTTTTGGGAAATGATGATTACATTATTGCTCGCTGATATTACCAGCGATCAAAACTGGGGCGATCAAAATACCCAAAGTATAAAATAGATCAGGTAGAAAAAATTACGAGCTAACTTGTCCAGGTTGAAATCATCCTGGTTGTACTTCAAGGACAAAAAATTACTATGTATTTAGTACGTGGAAGATTCAATATTCCTGATTTATCTGCGGTGGTATAAAGGATTATGAAAGCAATTTTGCCGGTAAATATCCAGATTAACTTACCCCTCTCCTGCGTTTTTTTACTTACCGCAGGGCTTTAGAAAAGTATAAAAAAATAACGGTAAATAGTAAGTAATTTTTTTAAAACCATTTTATTCTCCAGACAAATATGTGCTTTCTATATACATTTCGTAAAAAAAGATGGTTCTGTTTGACAATTACTGCCTTTTTGATTTTTTAGTACTTTAAAGCATAGACAAATAAAAGGAAAGATATTCCATTTCATACAAGAAAAGTGTGCAAGTTCTTGTTGAGAGAGCTTTCCTATTTCCTCCATTTAAGCTTCCTCCAAGCGAAAGCTGCCCCTGCTAAATCTTTATTTTCGGTGGCACTGTCCAGATATTTGAGTAAATCTTATCTGAAGAGAGTAAATGGAAAGAAAAACGTCGGCGATGCATGGGAGCAAGGTTCTTTCAGAGCTATTCGCGTTTGCGCTTCTTTTTTTACAGGTTTTCTCATTTATGAATGGCATATTTACGAATGTGTATATTGTATTCTAGGTAAATTTCATTAAAGGGATTTGTTGGTGGAAATAAATGAAAATAAGAAGGAAGCTGTTTGTTTGATTTTTTGTTTAAATGACAAAAATCAATTAACATATTTTTAGAAGTTACGATTTTATTTTTTCAGGTCCGACTTTTCGGTTTCCACTTTTTGCAAAGTAAAATAGTGATTTTTGTGCGAATTTTGATTTCGTTTTGATTTATAACAATCATTTCCGCAATGTGTTTATTTTGCAGATTTGGAAAAGTTTTATTTTGGTCAAAGGTTCACAAGCAAATTATTGCGTTTTACAAGGATTTGAAAATGTAAAATATCAAATCATGAATAAATTTAGAAATATGAAAAGTGGAAATTATTTCTTTATGGCTATTTAAGGACATTCTCACTTAATAGTGCAGCCAATATAAGAATTCTATCTAATGGCCCTATAAAAAATATCCAAATAACTTGAATTTTTTTTATCTTTATTATGATATTCTACTGACTTTCTTCTATTGGGGTAAATTTTAACTTGGCGCAATTATATCGAAACCGTTTTATTCGTAAACGGGCGGGAAAGTTTCGGTGTCCCTCTAATACTAGTATTTTGTTAAAAAAAATACTCCTTTCCACACCACCGCAGGGGTAGAGTAATTGGCGAGTTTTTTTAAAGTGGTTTCCCCAATAAGCTATTATTTTTGTTTCTCTTTTCTTTTACTATAGACAAATAAAAGGAAAGATGTTCCATTTCAGGAAAGTGTCCACTTTTCCCTTCAGAGAGGTTTCCTATTTCCTCCATTAACATAGAAACAGAATGGCACGGCGACCGTGGCGGTGGCCGCCGCTCAGAGAGTTTCCCTTACATTTAATTTCTCCCCAGGCGTCGCGGACAAATTAAATGTATGGGAAACTCTCTGAGCGGCGGCCACCGCCACGGTCGCCGTGCCATTCTGTTTCTACCTTTAAGTTTCCTCCAGACGAAGGCTGTGGAAAGAGAAATGATAGCGAGCGATCGAGCATGGTTGAGATTTTTGCCTATGCGCTTTTTTTACAGGCTTTGTTATAACATATTAATTCTAGGTACGATTTATAAATTAATTTATGAAATAAGAAAGGAACTGTTTCATAGGCCCATTTATCATTTATGTATTGCGATGTTCTATTTTTTCTATGTAGCTATTTTTTCTGGTAAGTGTTATGAAAACTCAAATAAAATAACAAACCCTGATCTAGCTCTCATAGATTTAGCTAAACTAGAGCCAAATCCCTCGTTTGCTTCTGTCGAAATGGAATTGTCCTGCTCCTTTTGTCTAAAATCGGCGAAATCGGTAAATTTCTACCGCTCAAAATATACAAATTTATTAAGTAAATATAAAAAACTTATAGAACAGTTAAAGAGCTGCAGCAAGGAAAATAGAACTAAGAAAGTGAACCTAGAAAGAAGGATATGTCGAAACAACTATCTCAGTAGAATAGTCAAAACACCGCTAACTTCTTTAATTGCCTCCGCGCCCTATGTGACTAAAAATTCAAAAACTTTTTGCACTATGATACTTTCTAACAAGAAAAATAAAAAAAGATGGAGTTATGACGAAAGATCGTTAGCTTTAAATTTCCATTACAAATCTCCTACAACTTACAGGTATTTTAAAGATAATTTAAACATAAATTTACCATCTCTGAGCTCTCTGCATCGTTGGCAACTTATTAAAAATATTCAACCTGGTTTTAATAACACGGTTACAGAAAACCTTAAGAAGATTTTTTCACATTGGGATTTAGAAATGAGACAAGCTGTGTTGATATTTGATGAAATTAATATTAGAAGAGAGTTAACATAAATGATCAGGTAACAGATGAAATAGTTGGTTTTGTCGATACAGGTGATTTTAGAAATAAAGAACCAGCAAAGTATGTTTTTATGGTTCGAGGCTTATTTTCTAATTGGAAATTTATTATTAGTTTTTTTGCCACCGATCAACCAATTAACAGTAAAGTATTAGCCGAAAAAATGAAGCTGAATTTAGACTACTGTTGTGAACTTGGTCTTAAAATCCGAAGTATAGCCTCAGATCAGGCTTCTAACAATCGCAGTTGCTTTAGTTCTCTCGGAGTAACGGAAAAGGACCCTTTTTTTTATTATAATAATCAAAAGATTTTTGCAATGTTCGATGTTCCGCATTTGTTCAAATCAATACGTAATACTTTATTGGTAAAAGATATTCACTGTGAAGATGGAACAGTAAGTTGGAACTGTGTTAAAGAACTCTATAATTTAGAAAAAAATGGTTCTACTAAAATGGTGCCGAAGTTAACTTCAAAACATGTATGGCCAAATACTTGGGAAAAGATGAAGGTTTCTTATGCTCTTCAAGTTTTAAGTAACACAGTTTGTGCTGCTCTTAAAACTGCTTTAGAATTAAATTTGCTTAGCCCTAATGTTTCATCAGTTACTCTTTCCACTTCCGATTTCTTTTCAAAACTCAAAAACTTGTTCGATCGTCTCAATAGTAAAGAACCTTTTAGTAGAAATTGGTATAAGTGTGGATTAACTCAAACAAATACTCCAAGGAAATATCTTTCTGAAATGTTACGTTACATTCAATCAATTTCATTTGAGAACAAAAACAAAACATTTTGGATTGGGGGATTGATTTTGACTCTAAAACCCATTATTCTTTTAACTGATGAAATATTAAACGAGTTTCCCAATAAAGAGTTCGTTCTGACTTCGAAATTTAACCAAGACCCAATTGAAAACCTTTTTTCCTTAGAAAGATTAAGAGGGGGCTTCAGTAATAATCCATATATAATTTCAATAGTTTTATTTGCAAAATTATTTCGAACAAAATTTTGTCTATATCTTCCCATAGGAAGAATTGTGACGAAGATAGTCAGCAATTTATAGCTATTGACTCATTTAGTGATGGCAAAACCATAAATAATAATAACGATCATGGTATTTTTACTGTTGAGGATCGGACGATTGGTGATGTCACTAATGAGGGTCACGAAGTTAGCAACATAATCGAGTCAATTGATTTGTTGGAATGTGGGGCAAATGAAGATTCGATTTCTGTCGAAGAAACTTCTTAAAGGTATTTTGGAGGTTTCATAATTGACCGCTTTTCAAAAAAAGAAAAGTGTTTGTTATGCGATAAGGTTGTGAGAAACCCAAACGAAACTGTTAAGTATTCAAAACCTTCGGAAAGTTTTATTTATTTTAAAAATTATTCAAAAAGTACCGATTTTGGTGCACTTAAAAATCCTACAGATTATTTTTTTAATATTTTTAAAATCTTTGTTAAAATCTTCGCTAAATTTGTTCAGAGTACTCCTGAAATAAAAGGTTTAAAAAGCAAAATAATTGAACATTGTATGGATACAATAAGTAAAAAATCTGAATTTTCCAACTGGTTAGCTAAAGAAAATGAATGTTACGATCACCACAAACAAATCTTAGATTATTTGATCCTTATTATTCTTCGAAAATTTTGTTTGTGGCATTCACATCAATTTAAAGATAAGAGCTCATTAAAAAACTATTCCAAGCAAAAAATTATACAATCCTAAAAGGGGAAGTTGTTAATTTCATCAAATTCTTAGGAGTAGTAGCGTGAATAGCAAATTCAACAACAAGTGCAATTTTATGTTGTGTCCTTATCTTATATTATATATAAAGAAACACACAATCCCTTTTCCTTGAAATAATTGAACTCTATTCTGTAATAATGTATAGAATAAACTGTCTGCCAAAACTATATCGAAGCTTACTTCGTTTTTACGTCTGCCAACATTTTATGTCGGACTTACTCAATGACGACTAAATACATGCCTGTAAGAGATGTAACGCCGAAAATTGTTTTGTGGATTAGGCTTACTGGGGACACCACTTTAAAAAAACTCGCCAATTACTCTACCCCTGCGGTGGTGTGGAAAGGAGTATTTTTTTTAACAAAATACTAGTATTAGAGGGACACCGAAACTTTCCCGCCCGTTTACGAATAAAACGGTTTCGATATAATTGCGCCAAGTTAAAATTTACCCCAATAGAAGAAAGTCAGTAGAATATCATAATAAAGATAAAAAAAATTCAAGTTATTTGGATATTTTTTTATAGGGCCATTAGATAGAATTCTTATATTGGCTGCACTATTAAGTGAGAATGTCCTTAAATAGCCATAAAGAAATAATTTCCACTTTTCATATTTCTAAATTTATTCATGATTTGATATTTTACATTTTCAAATCCTTGTAAAACGCAATAATTTGCTTGTGAACCTTTGACCAAAATAAAACTTTTCCAAATCTGCAAAATAAACACATTGCGGAAATGATTGTTATAAATCAAAACGAAATCAAAATTCGCACAAAAATCACTATTTTACTTTGCAAAAAGTGGAAACCGAAAAGTCGGACCTGAAAAAATAAAATCGTAACTTCTAAAAATATGTAATTGATTTTTGTCATTTAAACAAAAAATCAAACAAACAGCTTCCTTCTTATTTTCATTTATTTCCACCAACAAATCCCTTTAATGAAATTTACCTAGAATACAATATACACATTCGTAAATATGCCATTCATAAATGAGAAAACCTGTAAAAAAAGAAGCGCAAACGCGAATAGCTCTGAAAGAACCCTGCTCCCATGCATCGCCGACGTTTTTCTTTCCATTTACTCTCTTCAGATAAGATTTACTCAAATATCTGGACAGTGCCACCGAAAATAAAGATTTAGCAGGGGCAGCTTTCGCTTGGAGGAAGCTTAAATGGAGGAAATAGGAAAGCTCTCTCAACAAGAACTTGCACACTTTTCTTGTATGAAATGGAATATCTTTCCTTTTATTTGTCTATGTTTAAAGTTAAATAAAAAGATAACGGTCCATGAGTGCCAATTTTTTTTCAAAAGTAAATTGTCCACGTCAAAATATATAATGTGTGAAAATTTCATAAATATTGGTGAAATAATATATAGGAGTTATCGCCTGTTCAATTATTCGAATTACGGTACTTTGAAGGGGGATTACAGCGTAACGGGACTTGAGCGACACTTTTCGTTAAGGTAGTTGATTTATGCATACTTATCTGTACATTGTGTGAAAATCGGAGAGGCGTAAGTTAATCTGGTTATTTACCATTTTGCCTTAAAGACAGTAAAAAACGACATTTTATTTGGTTATATGATTTCAAAAGTACATAGGGTTTAAGTACGAGGGATGCATACTTAAATATTACATATATGTATTTATTGCATTTTATTTAATTATTCAATAAGCAGTGTCTTATGATTATATTCTAAATATTATATTATTCTCTTACCTTCAAATGGCTTGATACACATAGGGAAACCTCCAGCCAGATCCACTATTAGTGTTGAATGCAAGATTGTTTTATATATGAGGTATAAACACACGGACGAAAAAAGGAATAAATAAAAACAACAACACCACATTTTAAAATATTCTACAGCACATTTATTTACTGAACTCCAAGTGCACTTATAAATGTCTATTTGATCACTGTCCTCCAAAATTCAAGTTACCTGGGGGTTGCACATGAAATTTTTACCGCAACGGCCGTGCAATATGGAACTGTCAAATATTCACGCGGCAATATTACTACCAGCATTGAGAAGACAATAATTGCCTAGGTAATAAGTTTGTCAATTTTGTTTATAACAAATAATAAAGATCTCCCTTGTTAACTTCCTGAGTTTCGAGAGAATCTCATTCCACCACGAAACGTTTATTTGCTTCGATTTGCAAGATACTATTTTGCACTATAAAAACTTTTATAAAATGCTGAAAAATTTTTCTGGCTATAATCCTCGCCTTTTATACATTTCCTTCATTATATATATTACGGTGAATTCCATTTCTCTGAATTCGCCTTGTTATCAAGAAGAAGATTAGTAAAGTTTACTGGCCATGGAGCAGGTTCAAATTTTTAAAGATAATTTTGGTAATACATCTTTAAATCAAAAAAGTAATTTTAAATATAATTATTAAGTGTGTTTATTGAATTATTAATTTGTAGATGTGCTGCTGAAAAAGGCCCTTGAGGAATACGATGCTGGCAATAATCTAAAATCGGTTTATTTGCAAGTGCAGGCTGTGTGTTCTGGATTTCTGGAAAAATATGCTTTTAATTCAGACCTTGGTTAGTTACCAACAATTTTAGATATAAAATAAATGTAGTAAAGCTAGAATATCTCAAGAATATGTGTGCAATTTTTAGTAAGTAATAAGGTAATTCAAATTCTGCTTCCGCTAAATACAAGGGAAAGAGTAGCGGAAAATCATCTGATTCAGATTTTTTACTGCTTTAAATAACAACATGCTTTAAATAACGTTATATCTACTTTACGGGTTACCTAGACACGCTCTAAATAATACATCTAGATTTTTTTAATTAAGTGTTGCAAGCAATTTGATCAATACCAAACGTTACGTTATTTTTCAGATCATACCAAGGTATTTAAAAATAATCATCCACAGTCAATAAAAAGGTCTCAAAGGTAATATTAACAATTCTTAAGGCTTGAAATGTTACTGAATCTTGCTTTCAAGGGCGGAAGAACTTCTCAACTTCGTGAAACAGGAGCTACAATCTTCAGATCAAAGTATTAAAGAATTTGAAAATTTGTCTTTAGAAAACTGTGCAAATACTAAAAGCGATATCGTAAAGGCAGAAAATAATTTGGATACATTTGTAGAAAAATGCGCAAAACTTCCAAAAGGTATATTTTGCACAGACGGACGAACCAATTTATTTTAATAATATTATTGTTTTAAGAATGGACAGTAATACAAGTTTCCAAGTGCTACAATCCAACAACAACGATATCTTTTGCATCTGAGATATTGACTGCAGAAAAACCTTTATTTTTAGGATTATTGCACCATTGCAGAAGTGATAAATATAATAAACCATTTTGTATACAAATTGATTCCTCTATTAATTCAAGTTAGTATTATTTTCTTTCTTTAATTTATACTATTATTTTTAAGCTTTTTTAAACGAAAAAAAACTTGGCTAAATATTTGGTATGAATTCTCTTATGCTTTTCGAGAATCTACATCTGGTTAACAACAGGATTTGTTTTAAGCCTCTAATAACTGGATTTAAGCCATATCTTTCTTCTTAAATGGCACTGCAATCCTTTTGGAACTCGGGCCTCTTGAAGTCTCCAGTCATCTTGTTAGCTCCAGTTTGTTATCTATAAGCAGTTTTCTTATATCTTCTAGCTCGTCTTTTAGTCGTCTTAAGCATCTCCTTGTCACACTTATCAACAGAAAAACGATTGAAATTCCTTTTAAGTTTTTAAATTTAAACTATGTAAGTTATTAACTTAATTAGGGTACTCCAAAGCTAAAAACGTCCTCAATATGATCAAATTCTTACTTATGCGCATGTGCTACGAAGTTTTAATAACACTGTACGAGTGGAAGAGCCGCTCTCAAGTGGCCAAAGAGCCATTTGTGTCTCGCGAGGCGCGATTTGCCGATCACTGGGATAGGGTAAGAAGTGTCTGAAGGATGCTCAAGGAAAAGGTGATGAACCTCACGTTTGAGCTCTAGCATTCGGGAATGTTGACTGAGGAGGATTGTTCCCCAGCCGAGTTGTTTTGTTTATAAACAAATTCTTGGTTTGTATGTGCTAAAAAGGATCTGGAAGTTATAGGGGTTAACTGGCTCTGTGTTATGGGAGTAACATGCAGGAAAGTGGGCTTGAATATCGGTAGAATAGTCGTTATGTGGTAAAATTTTGCCAGATTCCTACGGCAACTTATGAGTCGGTGGAAAATCTGTGCCAACACCGACTGTTTTAAGGTCCCGGTTTTGCAACTTATCACGCTAAGGCGCGTATGGAGATAAATGAGTTTCATTTGAGGCCGGGCCGACTGCAAGACTTGAAAAGTGCAGTTTTGGCTACTGGCGAAGGAGAAAATGGCATCTAAGAATTCGCAAGCATTGTGATGCAGGTAACCGTGTGTTCTTAGCCAGATTTTACAGTTCAACTTATAGTAAAAACTCAAATATTAATGCAATTAAAATTATGTATTCAATATCTTACAGTGAAATCATGCGAATTTTGTTTTGAAAGTAAGTCCCACTTAAATGGCGTCCATTTTCCTGCAGACATTCTTGCAATTTTGACCTCATGTTTTGACCTTTGACCTCATGTTTTGATGTCATGTCATGATCTCAAGACTAGCCTGCAGAGATCTGGTTTGATACTTGTGCGATTTCGCGTCGAATATAGAGCCCTTATTGTTGATACGCAAGATTTCAGGTATCCTTATAGAAAAAAATCCCATGGGGTTAGGTCTGGTAATCTAGGAGACCAATCGATGTCACCAAAGCGACTTATTAATTTTCCCGGAAAATTCTCCTTAGTTTCTCTGATGAGACCCTACCGGTATATGTCATGACCCCATCCTGCTGGAAATGGGTTCTGTTATTGTAGCCATGCTACGTAGCTCCGGTACAAAAATGTCTCCATCATCGTGCAGGTGAGTGTAAAAATAAATAAATGTATTATAATTTTTCAAAGATGTATTTTCTCATTCATACAAAACTATGCAATCTTTTGTCTGATTCGAATGTTGAACTCGAAATTTAAAGTTCGCCGAAGATCACGCAGGCAGAAAATGTTTTTTTTTTAATTATTATTCGAGGTGCAACATTTATTCTTTTTACAGATAACGTTTACGATAGATTTTACAATTTACATAAGGATATTAAACAACGAAGTTTATTTAGTGATGCTGATGTACGGGAGAATCGCGTCAAGTATTGGCAAGGTATGGAGAAGTTGGAAAAAGACATCGAGGTTAGTGAAGTTTTGTATAAATATTTATTTACTTTATACACTAACAGATTTGCCATTTTTTGGTAAGAATTTCAAGTCATTCCAATTTTTGTGAATTAAAAGATGATAAATAAAAGTATAACACACATTTTTATTTACTTTCAGAATGCAGTTAATCATTTAAAATTAATTTTGGGTCCATGGATAGCATTGTTTACTGGAGATGCATGCGATAAGAAATTTCAAAACGAGCTTTTTAAAGAAGTCGATAAATTTTCAGATGGAAACAAGTATGTCTTAAAATTTTGAATTTATACATATGTACATACATATATATAATTCTAGATATTGTAAATATTATTTTTATTTCAGCCTTAGTGAAAGATCTATAGTTCTGCTAAGTTATATAGTACGAAAAATACCTGAGCTCGAGGAATTCGACGTAAAACAGTTCATTTTTGTAATTTGCAATTTAGAAAATAATAATAAATTAGAAAAATCATTAGAAAAATTTCTTACAAGTGTTAAAAAACATTTTAAAAAGGAAGTAAAGGATTTTAAACCTTGTATTTTAATATTGGATGAGGTAAGTTCAATAAGAATATTATTTATCTTTTGTTATTGGAATTATGTGATTCGCAAAAAAATGTGATGTTTATTTTGATTTCGAACTATTAGGCTGAGATGTAAACTCAAGCTGTTTCGATTGACATTTTTACCTCTGTTGGCTTAAGAGTACGGTCTTCTATGTGCATGTTGTAATTTATTTCTCGGATAGTTAAATTTTAACTCTTATTTCAGACCCTAGAAATTTATGAATATTTCGCTAGACTCAAAACGTAAAAGTTACCGAAACAGTTTCGTCTTGTAAATACGAAGAATGTTTTACTCAGTTGAAACATAAGCTTTAACTGTGTTTCCGAGTTGATAAAGACCACCTTAGCATCCTTTTGGAGGAAAGATCAAATTAGTCTCAAAATGTTCAAGGGTCAAGTTACATTTGACGAGAGGTTGAATTTCTAGCATTTATTTTATAATTCTTCTTCACACGACGCTACTATGCAAGTTGCTCAACATTTTAGGGCATTAATCACTATTTGTTGAACGGCGTTTGCTTCAGGCCTCATGATTTGTATAAAAGTTACAAAGACATTAGACACTAGTGGGGCCCCTGTTTAAACACAAAAAGTAAAATAGCAAAAAAATCAAACATACAACGAAATTCTCTTCTGTAAAAAATTCTCTTTCAATCAAACAAAACAACCGAAAATAAAAAAATTCTCTTCTGAAAAAAATTCTCGTCCGATTTCTTGGAAAAATGTTGAAAGTGGCACAACTAGAATATTATTATAGAAGATTCTACAGACACTAGTCCGCTTTGGCGATGCCGGCACTCTGCTTATTCGCTTTCGAAAACCCAAGCTAAGTATGTTAACCTATGTCCAGCTCAGTCAACAGAAACACACCTAATGCATGATTTGCGCAAGAACTGAATCAATATTCAACGCATCCATAAAGAAGTGTCTTATTACTATGAAAAATTGCACCGCTTTTCATTTCTTTACTTCACTTTGGAAGGCTACATGAACTTGTAGCATCCCTGTTGAGCAATTGTGTGCCTTGCATCCTAGGTGCTAGGCAGGAAAATCTGAAGTTCTACTTAATCCGCTAGATAAATTCGATCGACATACCACATCGACCATCTGGCACCTTTACCATCGATTTCTAAAAAGTATCGATAAATCTTCGTGGCCGTAAATGCGTTTTCTAAGTTTACGTGGCTATATCGAACTAAACCACAAACGCGCAACAAGTAGTCGAAGAGTTGAACTTTCAGAGCGCAGCGTGCCTTTCCGAGCAATTTGACGAGTTTTACGAAGGAAATCACATACAGCACGTGAAGATCATAACAGGTGCCTCAAGAGGGAACGTACGGGAGGCTCAATCGAAATCTCTTTGCAGTGATCACTAAAGTGTCCATCGAAAACCCGAAAACGTGTACAATTTAGTCCCCATTGCACAAGAGGTTTTGCAGTCTACTAGCATTAGCACGTCCTGTACTTCTGACGTTCCCCATTTGAACTTATGATAGGGACGAAAATGCTTACCCCCCAAGAAGAAAGGTTTGCCCAAGTATTTGAGGAGGCATTTGTAGAGGATTTTGTTGAAAGCTGCTACGAAATTAGAAGCATACTGACGCAAAAAGAAAATGTAAGCAACTACAAGAAGACAAAAGATGCAAGAAAGAACCAACCAAAGGATTTAGCAGCCTTGGAACGATCACAATTTAGAAACTTACACTTATGCTTCTTTAATCCCTCATAGGACATAGAGCGGATCGGAAACTGTTGGCCTCCAGTGGATTCTATTTTACGGGACAGCTCTCACCTCCGCCCAGAATCTCCCAGTTGTGGCGGCCTCCTCTAATAGGGTTCTCCTCCCTGTTGTTCTCGGTCTTCCAACTCGACGGGTTCCTTGCAGATTCCAGTCAAGGGCCTGTTTGGTTAGATTCTCGGTTTCGCTTTGCAAGGTCTAGCCAATCCAATTCCATTTCCTTCGCCTGATTTCATCGCCAATCCTTTCTTGGCCGGCACAACGTCATAGTTCTTCATGTGTAATTCTATCTTGCCAGCGGATTTTTAGGATACGACGTAGGCATCTATTGCGGCCAAGAAAGGATAGACGTGCAAATCAGGCGAAGAAAATGGAATTGGATTGGCCACACCTTGCGACGCGAAAACGAGAATCTAGCCAAACAGGCCCTTGACTGGAAGCCGCAACAACTGGGAGATCCTGGTCAGAGCTGAGAGCTGTCGCGCAAAACAGAGTCCGCTGGAGGGCAACTCTTTCCGCCCTATGTCCCACGAGGGATTAAAGGAGCCGGATGATGATCTATTGATGAAAACTTAAAGGCACTTTGTGATAAATTGGGCGACTTTCCATGTTTTGCAGTCGTACTAAAGAACTGCCTTAACGTTAGAGATGAACAGTCGCAATTTGGCACACGTATGCATATGCGCTTCGTGCTTTATTTACTCGGGAACTGACATCTTCTTCTCCCACGCCATTTTTGGTAATAATGCTACCGAGGTAACAGAATTTATCTACCAACACAATTTAGGGTCGGTTGAAATTGTTCCCAAAGTTCCTGGGCCCACACTTGGTAGTAAAAGCGAAAGGTAACGATAGGTATGAGTTGCAGATAATTGAGAAAGGGGGGGGTCCACGTCAAACTTGCTCGTCCGCAGATTATATGAAGCCCTGGGTTCAAATTGATAATGATGACCCAAATACCGCGAGTGACGGTGCTTTATCTGGGTCAGATGAAGACCAGGAACAGCCGCTCATCATTGGTGTCACACACATATCTCTTTTTCTTTCGTTAGATTAGCAGTAAGTTCAATTGGATTAGCGGACAGTATGTGTTCGGCACGTCGTTAGCTATAAGAATTAGATTGTTTTTAAAGTCGAAATTATTTAAAAGTAGTGAAAAAAACGTAATTGTTTTAAGCTTAGCTTGTGCACCATGAGGGATGGGACATAGGGCGGCATTGCCGATTCGTAACAATGGTGTTTTTATGGGAGCAGATTGCTAACCCTCAGCCCAACCGACTTAAAATTCTGTGATGAAAACTCGCGATTCGTTCGTCTCCCATAAGTTTCTTCCAAAGAAGTACCCCAGGAGGCACTAGGGGGAGGTAGGAATTAGGACTTGTGACTGTTCTCGGGTTTTGGTAGAAGTGACAAATCGGATGCCACCACCTTCCAAGGTCTCTGTTAGCCTTTTGTTTTAAAGTTGTTGTTTATTTGATTTCCATGAATACGATCTTACATTCATTACGAAATAGTCCGGTATTTTCGCAAGAAAAACCACCTTTAATTTAATTATTTTTATTATTAAAGGTGATAGATCACTTTCTATGGGAGATGGTAATTCCTAAACAAGAAATTTGTCGAGTTAGTTCGCTGGATGTATTAGAAAAATTGTTGATAAAATATGGAAATAATTTAAATGACGGATATGTGCCAATTCGTATTAATAATGGCCATTGTTTAGTAAATCCTGGTTAGTAATCGATACTAAGTGGCAATATCTTTAATTAGTAATTCATTATATCTATATAGATAAAACATTGAATAAAATGGAAGTTCGTATGTCAAACTTTTTCTCTAATCTATATCCACAATGGTCATGCTTTAGAGGAGAGCAACCTACATCAGATAAATTACAGGAGTGGTTAACTATTAGCGATATTTTTATGTAAGTTGAAATATTTAAAACTATTATTAATTTAACTAATCTTTAAATATCAGCACTTAATTTGTTTATGTTTCAAACGTGGCTGTTTAGTTATGAAATGAATAAGAGATTTATTATGTTTTACAACATTTTCAGTTATTGTGGTCACGGAAGCGGCCTTCAATATCTAAACGGTCACAAAATAAAGAAACTAGATATCAAAGCGGCTGTATTTCTTTTTGGCTGTGAATCAGTCCAACTAAAATCCCATGGCCTACACAGCGAAATGACTGGTTCACATTTTTACTATCACGCTGCCAATAGGTAAAATTTTCTTTAATAACAGTTTAAGAAATTGTGATTTTTATTATATTTCTCATTTCTATATAGTGTTGCAGTGATTGGTTGCTTGGCGGTTGCCTTAGATTATCAGCTTGATAAGTTGTCAACAGAAATTTTAAGTCGATGGATACCAAGCAAGATGAATTGGAGCAATGTTAACAAAAACGCATGGCGTGAAGATGGAAAAATTACAGGTAAATTATCTTAACGAACTGTTCGGTCTATGGAAAATCGATTTATTGAAGATTTCAACATATTGTTATTTAGTGTAAACAATCGTAATATTATTCAAGCTTTTAAACGCTTTATTGTTATTTAAAATTATGTTGTTCACTTTAAAACAATTTCCTAGAATACTTTTCAAATAGACAAAGAAAACCGAACATTCTTTGAAAAAATAAAAATCGATTAGATGTTGAATGTCGATGAATCGATAAACTTTAATCCGACTTAGATCAGTTATTTGTTTAGTGAGAATATGCACCCTTAAACTGCTTTATTTAATTAATTATAGAAGAAAAAGGTGAAAAGCATGAACAATTTAGTCATGTACCACATTTGCCAAAAGTTCTTTCTACTTTAAGGCAATCAACAGAAAAAATTTATAATAGAGCTGTTCTTGTTTATCGTGGACTTCCAATATGTTATAAGTCATGAATTATTGTTGAATTTATAAAAGTTTTGCATGTAATTCGAAAATAATTTAAATACATATTTTTAATTTTGCTTATTAGTATTTGGTATTCAAACTATTTATTTATGAGATCAATAAAAATTAATCTATAATAGAATTGCTATTATTTCTGCATATGTTCAGGTAAGTTTTTAATTTTTTTGGTCAAATTTGGGGCTGGATGGTGACAATAGTTCTCAAAGAATGCCAGTTGTAATAAAAACTTTCGATTTCTTTTAATTATAACGCTGGCGACCGTCTTGTATGTCTTACAAAGCACCCCAACGTCATTTCTGATATATGGCATCCTGCTCTGCTAGCAAACTGCAAGCTATTGATATCGACTCTAAAGAGCTGGATTGAGCGTTTCCTTTCTGGTCAAGGGTTTCATTAGAATACTGAAGAGAATGATTCTCGTTACTGCCCAGCGAATGATATTCCCGAGGCCTAAATAACTTCTCGTTTATTGGAAAAATCGATCTGCTGCTAATATTTCGCTGTCTAAATAATAAGAAGGCATCTGGAATGGATGGTATGCCGAACATAGCTCTGAAACACCTGCTGGTAGCTATAGACATACACACCACTGTGTTTAACAATGCATTAAACAACGCCCATTTATCAAGTCATTAGAAATTGGCACTGTTGTATCCAATACATAAAGTAGGTAAGGAAAAATGTAACCCTGCTTATCTCCGGTCAATAAGTTTGCTACCGAATATCTGCTAGGTTTTTGAAATAATGATTAACAGATCATTATCCAAATGGCTTGAGGAAAAGAAAATCATGCCGATTATACAACCCGCCGGATTTACTGCAGCGGGAGAACATCCGATTCGCATTCGATCCGCATTTGAAAATATTTCCATTATAGAATCCGACGGAATTCTGCGTTATCGATCCGCAATGAAACTGCAATTTCACCATTAACTGTCATATTTTCGTGAATCAGTGAAATATTTTAGTGCAAAAAATTAAGTGTTTAATACGTAATTATGGATTCCATTGCGTTTTATTTAAATTTAGACGAGGGGAATAATAGAAAAGAAACACGGAAAACGCCGCGAAATATGTGCCAAGACATTTTCCAGCTCTCAAACGTCCAGTGAGTAAAAATTTTCTGAAATTTGGTTTGGTTTATGTTCATTGTTCCTAATGGTAATTTATTTTTCAGATTTATAAAAAACTTCAGACTGAGCAAAGCCGCTTTTAGTTATGTTTTACAAGAACTGAAAACTAAATTACCCCCGGTGGTTAAATCGTCCTCGCTAACTCCAGAGTTTAAATTGGCGTTTTCTGTAAAGAATTTTATTTGTAAACATATTTTGTTTATAATTGACAGTATAATTATATCAAAAACATTTTAACTCACATTTTATTAGTCTCCATGGCAAAAAACTACACCGAAATTTTTCACATCCGCAGTAATTTTGATGCCGATTTGTAATGACAATTTTTGTATGGAGCGCGATTCACGAGGGGATTCTATAATACAAATTTCTGCGTTACTGCATTACCGTCATTCGGTAATTTTTCATTCGGCGTGTTCTATAATACGCCAAACGTCAAATCCGAATAAAATTCCTTCCGCGGTCAATCCGGCGAGTTGTATAATCGGCATGATTAATTCCTGATTGCCAGCTCGAATTGACACTATTCATGCTTCGTCCAAACTGGTATCAGACATTCACTGGAACTACAATGTGGATCGAGGGTCTTCTCTACAAACTTGTTAGATATCAGATGACTGGACCTCAGCTGTACATGTTTTATAATAAGATTCCAAAAAAGAAGTTCGTTGTCAAAAGTGTAAACTTCACATCAAGTAGGACCTTCGACATCAAAAATGGTCTGCAACAGGGTGCGGTAAATTCGCTCTTATTTATTATCTTTACGACTGATCTTATAAGTTTACGCCGCTTCGAACTAGAATAAGCGGATGGCCTAATTGTTTACAGCACGCGGTCGAAGATTGGAGTGATCCAGACGCTCCTGCAACGTGACTTTGAAACAATCGAACGCTATTATTATGATTGGAAGATAAAGAATAAATTTTAGCAAATGCGAATCGATGCTTTTTCGGACTCCTAAACAGAGCTTGTCATGATGTGCTCGGAATTGGGAAAGTTTCCAAATTTCGCATAATATTGGACAAGCATTGCAAAATAAATTGGAAGTGAAATACCTTGGGGTTTGGCTTACATTGCGGTTGTTTCTTTATAGGTTTATCTCGGGAATTATAGTTAAATGATTACATTCGCTTTCAAAAAATGTTAGATTTACAAATAAACCCTATTCTTAGATTAATTGCTTTCTTCTTCTTAAATGGCGCTATAGTCTTCTAAGGCTGGGGCTTCTTGAAGTCTCTTTTTCCAGTCGCCTCTCTCTATCTCTACGTTTTGCTAGTTCTCCTCAGTTTGCTAGAAGTTTTCTTATATCTTCTAGTACGTAATTCATCCCCATATTTCTTTTTCTTCCTACTCTTCTTTTTCCTGATGGTTTACCATTAAATATCTGGACTAACACTATTTTTTCCGAAGCTCGTTCACGTGTCCGAGTCGTCGTAGTCTGTTCATTTTTATGTGTGCAACTCTATTTACTTCGTCATACATTTCTTCAAGCTCTTCGATAGTTCTAATGCGCCTTTCGTTTTGGTTAACCCTTATAGGACCAAATCTTCTTTTTAGAATTTCGAAGATTTTAAGCTGATGTTGTGATGTTCTGTTCTGCAATGTGTAAGCCTCCGAGCGGTGGCATAAAACTGGTCGGCTTAATGTTTTATATTGCTTCGTTTTGTCTTTATGCTGCCGATAGTGGTATTTTGATCATGTCAGCCGAATTTTGAGACGAAAGCAATAAGAGAGAAGAAGAATTAAAAATATCAACGCCAGGAAAATTCTGCGAAGGAATGAAACTAGGTGGGAAAAGTTGCAAGTTATATGAACATGTCTATGGGTAAGAGTCTAACCTACGGCCTTCTCAATGATGTTATTTGTTACATCTTACTCCTTTAGGTTACCAAGACCATCAATCCCTGTCGGAATTATAGATCAGGTATTAATTGCGCAAGATGATTCATTGTCAGGAAATCTTTAGCTTAACAGCAAGTTTCTAAAATACTTGTTTGCTACATAGGATATACTTCATCAAACAATACAAATAATATTGTAAAAAACACTAAGGAATTGTTAACCAAAAATATCAATCTAAAACCAATTTGTAATTCAACACGAAATTTGTCCAAATCCTTGACCTCTGCCTGAAAACATAATATCGCCGTCCTAATGTATTCAATATTGTATACAAAGTAACCATGAAAAGATTCAATTTCACCTACAATCGACCCACTTACACAATACTATAAGCTCTTCTACCAGTTAGATTGGAATTTTGAACTTGGTTTGACTGTGTACATCTTAACAATTTCAACCGGTAATTAAAATATGTCAGCCTTGATGTTGTAAAGGGGCACCACGTTGATAAATATAATGCGTATAAATAATTTCGTTGCAATTTCATCACAAATTCAACGAAATGCAAAAATAAAACATGTTGAAAGAAACCTCTTTTCAAGTTGGTTTTGGCAAGTCTTGGAATGAAAAGCTTAACTTAATTAGAAACTTTCACTAGATTCTGTCGATATATATACGCCGTACAGATGACCCAAATCCTATTAACTAATTAAATTATCGCCCTTCTCCACAAAAATCGACAATATTTTTTCAAATACGAGCAGTTGTTATTCTTCTTTGTCCTACTTCATACATATTCATTGAAATTTAAGGAAAGTGTCATATAAAATAAGTTAAAATATAAAACAGTTAAATTTAACAAAATTATAGTAAAAATATATAAAAAAAATGGGTAAAGATGATCCCGAAACAGCAGCTCTCAAAGCAGAAATTAACGGATTGGTTGAAAAATTTCAGGTGTGAAGTTAAAAGTGTTTTTTTTTATTTAAAGGAAATATAAAAGTTATAATTATGTGATTTTAGGAAGCACAGAAAAAAGCTGCCGATTGTACATTAGCAGAAAAATGTGCTGATTTGTCGGATCTTCCAAAAATTAGACTAGCTCCTAAAAAGATCCTGAAAGGTCATATTAATAAAGTTAACTCTGTACACTTTGCTGGAGATTCCCGACATTGCGTAACGGGCTCATTAGATGGAAAATTAATAATATGGGATACTTGGACCAGTAATAAAGTTCAGGTATACAATAAAAAGTGAATTATTAAAAATTTTATTCCATTGATTCATCCAAAAAAATAAACAGGTAATTCCGCTACGTTCTGCTTGGGTAATGACCGTAGCATTTGCACCTTCTGGCAATTTCGTTGCTTGTGGTGGAATGGATAATCAATGTACAATCTATGATTTAAATAATCGTGACTCTACTGGTGTAGCGAAAATGACTAGAGAATTGTTAGGATATGAAGGATTTTTAAGTTCATGTAGATTTTTAGATGATGGCCATATCATTACAGGATCTGGTGACATGAAAATGTAATCAAATTTCTTTTATTTAAATTATTTTATTTAAAATACTAAATACGATATTTTTAGTTGTCATTGGGACTTAGAAGCTGGTAAAAAAACTATGGAATTTGATGGTCATGCTGGTGATGTTGTATCCATTTCATTATCTCCTGATATGAGCCACTATATTACAGGATCAGTTGATAAAACTTGCAAGCTATGGGATGTAAGAGAGGATAAGCACAAACAAATGTTCTTTGGACATGAAATGGACGTGAATAGTGTTTGTGTAAGTACAGATATTTTGATTAAATTTAGTTGCATAGTTTAAGCTTGTTTGCTAGTTTCAATTGAAATCGTTCTTCAAGGTTTTTCGATAAAAAAACTACTACTAAGCGTAATTCTTGCCTTCGATGAAGCCAGACTTGATAGCTGCAAAAGTTTTCACTCAATATTCATTAAGGTTTTATTGATTGTAACATATATAAGAAACAAGAAATCTTCGAACTACGAACAATTGTTATATAAGAAACAACGTGTAGCTAAAAAATTGGGGCTTTTAAAACCATGTTAATATAGATATTTTTCGTAATATTGCTCTTCATAAAGGGTTCTCCAACCAGTGATATAAATATTTGAAATGTAACTAAAATAAGAAAGTTGTGCCTTTTAAACGTTCACACTTTTTTTTCGCATATCCGACCCCATCTAAATTTGTTATTTTCTTTGATAGAAAGAGTTATGTTGTTCTTTAATTACTTAATTTCGTAAAAAAGTAAAGAATCTTGCGACCCCCTCACTATCATTTTGGTTGAAATTTAAGAAGTGGATTCCGTGTGAATTTTTCACTGATATTCACACAGCACCGCCTTTTCCGTATCAGTGCTCAATGTTCAATGGCATCTGTAATTACTTCTTAGTTTTAAAATTTGGACAGTGATCTCAAGTGCATAATGGAATTTAGCGTGAAATATCTTGCTGCCATATCATTGCTCTTAGACGAGGAGGAAAAGATTAAAAAAAAGAGTGCATTCATCCCATGTGGACTCTTAGGGAAGTGGAAGGAGACTTCGCAACGTTATGTAAATGGGTCACGAAACTAAATGCTACGAATATTTTAGAATGACCCAAAATGCATTTAGTGATTTACTAAAAAAAAGTCAAGAAGTTCATTCACACGAGTTTGTAGATATGTAGTAGAAGGATGAAATACATTTGGGCATTTAAGCAACCTTTCTACAAAGTAATCTTTACAGTTCTTACTTAAATATATGTACATACTTTGTTAGGAAATACTGTTATATTCCGTATAAGAAAAATCCTACAAAAAAATCGCACAAAATAACACACACAGAAACAGGTTTGAGTGTATTTCAAATAAACTTTATCTAAATTTCTGTTGAATTCTTATAAAATTTTCAGTTTAATTTAAAAAACACTTGTGTCACCCCCGGGATAAATTAATAAATATCGGTGGCAACGTATTTTTTTGCGGTTTTTACGGACGCCTTTCCCAAATTTGTTTCCATGGAATAACATGGTGCCGATATTTTTTTTCACTGATGCCTCCGGTACTGCACTGAAGTCGCCGTCACGTCACGGATATGTGTGGATCGACCTTCGGAAAATCGTGGCTAAATTCTTGGATTTTATACGGTTATTATTACATGGTTATATAATTACGGTTATTATTACATGGTTATATAATTATGTAACACTTGATTGTAATTTAAAATACATTTGTTTATTAAATTAATTTTTTTTGGAGAGAGCGCGACCATCTTGGGGGTCGCGACCCCTAGTTTGAGAAACAATGGTTTAAACGATCGAATCGTCTCCCTAATTACGTTTGCGCTGTTTGCTTCTTTACGGTCAGGTTTTTTTTGCCACGGCTATTTAACCATCATTACAATTTTTTTTTGGTTCTAGATCGTGTAATATGCAGTTTGATGCCGAGTTTGCTCCTCGTCTTTTGTGGAGTGGGTTCTGAAGATTTGCTATTCTATTGAATATTTTCTAATATTTTGTCCATCAATCATTTTACGGATATACTATAAGAAGCAGTGTTGTACAATATGTATGCCTGGTTTTTCTACAGGCGTTACCATATTCCAGAAAAGTAGTGTTCTTTAACACAATCTTTTTTGTTGTTTAATGCGAGGACTGCAGTTTTTTCTATCTTGTAGGATATTTCTTGCTTGTTTCTCACATTATTTATTTTTTCGTATTTTTTACATTGGTAAAGAAATGTTTTAGCAATTTTTCTAAAACAGACATGTTAGTACAATTCTATCGATATACATGTCTCCATCATGTTGTTCGATAACTTTATTAAAAAAGACCGAATAGAATAAAGTTACTTGTCATTCAAGTCCGCATAAACAAACCTATCTTCACCAAGTTAAATTTGCAAGTTTTTACAAGAAGAAGTTAAGTTAAGAATGAAAAGTTAAACACCTTGTCCTCAATTTTGAAGACAAAACTTTATATGGCACCACACCGAAGTCTTCAAGTACAAAACGGTAAGTCGATTTCATTACATTATAGTACATTGGGAAATTAATGTTTTAAATTTTAATTATTTGAATTAATTCATTACAAAGCCTCATTATACCCTAAAAATTTTCGTTTTTTGTGATCTTTCCATTTAAAAAAAATAATTGAGCATGTATTTTACCAAAACATTAAGACGTTAGTTAAGGCCGAATATTCATGGAAGATTGACAGGTAGGTCCCATACAAGGATTGTGGACGGGTACACAATTGGCGTTGAAAGGTCACCGTTTTGGAAACACACTCGTGAAAACTCTTTACGTTAATGGCAGTGTGTTTGGAGCGGTTTTAGATCCAACCTGTCATATTCAGGTAGCGGATCATATCTCGTATTTCAAGCTTTCTCCTTCCTCCTCCTCTTACAGTGATTAGAATAAGTTTCCAAATGAACGGTGTCTCATCCCAGGCTAAGCCGAACAACTCCAAAACATTTTTCAATTGCCACTCTGGAAATCTCAATATGGACGCATGTTTCCCAGTGTCTTGTGATGATCGTCACGATTTTGACGATGCCCTGCTCCGGCATCATCCAGAGGTCGTGTGCTCTTTGCTTGCTGTAATCCGGCCACGTTTTGCTAGTCTCGGCGCATGATGTTGAACATATACACCTGGAGCGTGCTATTAAAAGGAAAGGAAAGTATACCTTTCTTTGTCATACACTGGCTTCTGTACATTCTCTACTGGTATGCCTTCAAAATTTGCTTCTAGTCTGGCCAGTTCATCTGCCTTATCGTCAGTCTCGATGTTCGTGTGACTAATGATGTATTGAATAGTGATTCTGCACCGTTTCGCTAAAGAAACAGGCAGATATTAATGGATATTCTCGAGATTTTCTATATTTCAGACAAAACGACACCACTATAGCATTCAAAATAATTTGCTTCACCCCAGCTAAATATTATATCTCTTCATATTCAATTTTCTTCCAGTATCATCCCGGTGGAAATGCCTTTGCAACAGCCTCTGAAGATAAAACTGCACGTCTTTACGACATAAGATCGGATCAGCAAATTGCTCATTTCGAACCTCCAAATAAGAATACTGGTTTCACTTCATGCGGTATTTATTTATTTATTTGTTATCTTTTTCAAATATTAATTAATCTATTGAACATCTTTGTTTAAGCTCTTTCCTTAAGTGGCCGCTATCTAATCGCTGGATCTGTCGACAACTTTATTCATGCTTGGGATGCAATGAAAGGAACTCATAATGGTAAAACACTATTATATGAAAAAATATTACAAAATCTATTAGAATTTAAATTAAGTAAATTTGGAAGATAAACAAAGAATACTTTACAGAAACTAATATACTTTCTCCAAAATGTTTCTGATCAAGAGTTTGATTTTAATTTTTGCATATATGTATTGTATATTCTAAACATTTTTTTAAATCTTGTTTTTGTTTTATAATATTTTAGGAGTTCTCGCAGGCCATGAAAACAGGATTACTTCAATCGCCTTAACACCCAATGGAATGGCATTAGCTTCCTGCAGTTGGGACCAAAACGTAAGGATTTGGGTATAACCGCGCTCGATAATTTTAATGCTGAACTAATTTCGATTGAAAGATAACGAAGAATGTATGATATGTATTTTATTAAATTTATTAAATAATATGTCACGCAAAAAAAAATGAACGAAGGCTTACACAATAAACGTTAAAATTATTATTTATATAATTGCATTTTGTCAAATTTGTTAATCCTTAGTACTCACTATAATAAATGTTAATAAATGAATCTACAAAATAATAATTTTATCTTTAAGATCTTTGTATAATAAATTAGAGAAGCTTTCATCAATTTTTTGATATTGAATGCATTTCCAAACTGCTATCATCACCTACGATTTCATATATCATAAATTCATATAATATTATTTATATTTAATAGTTTAAATCTTTAAATATAGTTTCATCTCGGTTCAGAAACTGCATGTGTTAAATTTACATTTGAAGGTACAAATTTTTATTTATTTACAGAAGTATTAACTACATTTGTTTAGAGTTTCTTATCTACCGATTATCTGATAAGCTTGCTCCAAATATCACAGTGTGAAAACTAAAATTTTCGGGTTAAAACAATTTTTAAATGGTAGAGGAACGACTGATAGACATGTTGATTTTTCTCTTATAACAATTTCCTAGTTCCTAGTTGTGTCTTTATTTATTTCATGATAAAAAGCAAATAATACGCGTAAGACAAGTTTCCACTTGATTTCATATGAAACAATTTTATATAAAATTCGTAAATTTATGCAATCATGCGTTTAATTAGAAAATAAAAGCGTACCTTACCCAGATATTTCATAACAAGAAGAAAGCTATCGGTTACGGTTGATCGCCTCCTAAGTAAGATCAACAAACTTTGAAAGAATATTTAAAAGCTGAGTTCCACTTTCTTAACACCTCATTTGGCCTCGAGACGATGCAGAATTTGGTAGTGATTTTGTTAACAGGTGTTTTATCACATGTTGTTAATTCACAGTACTGTTCGGTGACAGTGAGTGGGTCAAATTGTAAGATAGTGGGATTGAAAGGTGACATATTGTTTTGAATATTAGTTTTAATATGATTTTTTTACTTCGTTTAAAAATTATAAACGAATCGAAATTACTTGTGTGTAAAAAAAATATAATAATAATAATAATAATAATAATAAAAACCGAAACGTTTCGTATTAATACTTTCGGTGTGGATAGCAAATAGAAAAGTGCTGTTTTGTTAAACTTGAGAAGTAATTTTCTGCATGATTATACCAAGTCGCAAGCAAAACTTATGTTGTTTAAAGAATAAAGAGAGTAATGTGATAGTAATTTAATATTTTATACTACACGTTTTCTTGTTTCTCAAATAAAGGGTATGATAGTTGGTGGTACAGTTAAGATAATTGTGTTAAGATGCTGATAAGTCTATAAAAATTTAGTTGGGAAATACCTGAAGATAAAAAGATGTGCAGGGCGTTGCTGGAAAAAAACACCTACATAATCTCGTTAGTAGCCATAACAATTTATTTACTTATCGTATCCATAGTTAAAATTTATATTTTTTGCTCTTCATTTCGTTATAACCCAAATTTATTTATATTTTTTGGGCTTTTTTTCAGACTTTATTTGATTATTTTGATATATCCGAAATTTATTCATAATAGACTTCAATAACCCCATTTTTATGGATGCCGCGATGCAAACTAAAAGAATGTATGTATTAACTTATAAAAAAATTCGTTATAGTGTGTGCCCGAAGAATATTTAAGAACTTTAGAAGAGTTTGGTCTGCCGTTTAGTAAATTATAGGCTGCAAAAAAATTTGTAGCTTTTATTGTGCCTTGGTGCCTATTAGTTTTATGTGGCATAGATATGTTTTTATTACATATCGAGGGCTTCATAACATATGGGCGTACAACAAAACATACACCTGTGTGTTAGATCAGTTGAAGGGAAAATTGCACATACGCCTTTCAAATAACCCTTATTTTTGGAATTTTGGTTGCATCAGGCATATGTGGCTTTGTTATGATGTGCAGAACATGTACCTGCATCGATAGGCCCCATAAACCAAAAATTCTAATAATTGGGGATACGCCCCTATGTTATGAAGCCCTCGTTACGGTATTCCGAAATATAACCCAGCACCGGCCAGTGGTAAAGACGTCTTGAATCGACGCTATACTGTTGATTCGTTCTGAAATATATTGGCCCGCTGGGTAGGTGAATTGATTGCCGGAATTAATGAGAAAGGGGGAATTACGCCGTGATTAATAGTATATATATATATCTGAAAGTGTTATAACATGAGACTGTTTCTGCCTCCAATCACTTATTTTTTTGTGATTACCATTACGTCACAATAATACAATACGGTACTGATTAATAGGGATACGGAATCGATTGAAAGTAGTCGAGTAAATACTCATGAGTAGAATCGAAAGAAAATTACTCATGAGTAGTTTTTGCTCGTTCAAAAGTACTCGATTCCTTGAAACTCGATGAGTACTTTTTTGACATTTTGATTTCGGGTACATGGAGCAAAAATGGGAAAATTTGTATTATTTTGCTTTGGCATTATTCTTTCTCTCTTTTGGTAAGTACTAGTTCTAAAGATGCCGCGGCCACTCTCTTGGCCCGTTAAGGCTCGCGCAGACTAGGGCGGGCCGTACCGCACCGCATCGCATAACAAAAATCTTTCTACATCACTTTCGTACTGGCGTATTTCTGCGGCAATGTTATGTGTTGCGATGTGCCCTAGTCTACGCGAGCCTTTAACATCACAAACGCAAAGAGGATAACACAAATTGGAGCTCTTTTATCGCATAGAAATTTGTATGTTTTCCTCTGTGTTTCACGAACGTGGATTCCAAGTTGGTGAATAGAGGGGAAGCAATGAAGCATATAATCTTCTATGCGATAGTTCCAATTTGCGTTTTCACTTTGCGTTTGGGACGTAAACGACCATAATTGAGGCAGAAAAATACATATTATGTATAAATCGTTTATATGAAAAATATTCATGACGGAGACAAACAGTCAACTTGAATTCTGGCTTGAATGCAAATTGTACTCGGTACTCGATTCTACCCTATAAGTAATTACATGAGTAAAGGTACTCGGTTGAAAGTATCGAGTACTGATATGAGTAGAACCGAAAGCCAAATACTCATGTGGGTACACAATCGAGTACCATTGGCATTTATCTCAAGAACGGGTTAATTTGCTTCGTAGAATTCGCTCAGGGTGGAAAGTTGCTCTGAAGGACGATATTTGTATTTCTATGAGATTTTCGCCAATCTGATGATCGTCGCAAATAGCTCGTGTACCTTAGTTTTGATTATCCGGTCGCCAATATCTTAATTCGTGGTATCCTTGTCATTCGATTCCATTGCGAACATCATACCGTTAAAATTTGTGTTTAATCACAGGAAAGTTTTAAGTTTTGGCGACATATAATTAGTAGCCTGAGAGATCTAGATCTATTGAATAGACTGGATCCAGAAGAAGTTAATATCGAATGTCCCGTTGCGTTTTCATAATAAAACAAGGCAATTTTGTTATTTCCGGGCTTCTGCACTGTTGCCTTGTTTTATGATGGATTGTATCTCCGATAATGGGTATCCGAGATAGTTCATTCTGAGAATTATTTTCTTATCAGAATTCATCGTTGTTCTGGAGTTAATAAATGTATCAATAATCGTGTACAAAGTATTTACGTGTGAAATTTATTATATAAAACGAAGTGAAGCCATTTAGTTGTTGTAATACTTCTTACGATACAAAAATATTAGCTTACATCCGGAAAAAGTTTTGCTTGCAGTTGTTAGGAGAATTGTTAACTATAAAGTGAGCACTAAGAAAATTAAAGTTAGCACTCGAAGTGGTCTGAATTAGCCAACATAAAGGCTTTGTAATCCAGCATGACAAAAAAAACATTTGCCTTTGTTCACTAGATACAAATTCTTACAACTTGGCTGAGTTGTTTTGATTCTCGTTTTAATCTGGCAGAACTAATCTTAGGAGTAACCGTTTGCACTTCCAGCCCGTCATGTCGTACAAGCCATTGGGCAATCTCTGGTAGTAAGGTTCATTCAATAAATACATGGAAGATATCGTGGGTGTTTGAAGGGCTTGAAGGAGGAAGAGATGAACTCTTAGATGTTGTATGAGTTTGGAAATACAACGAGGTCGAAAGTGTATAGATGCCATTCGGTTGGTTTGAAGAGGAATTTGTATCCCTTAAGAAGTCGTACGCATTAAGAATGAATGGTAAACCTAGGATGTTCAGAGATGGATAAGCCATTACGAGTAGATCAGCCATTATGCCCACTGAAACCAAAGGAATGGTGTAGCAGGAGATATAAACAGTACTTCGATCTGGTAGCATTGAACTCAACATAAAACTTACTTATGGAGTTTAGATGATTCGAGGTGTTTTTTGAGATGAACTGAGCATGGTATAATTTTCAAAAAGCAGGAGAAACTCCGAAGAAGTATGAAAGTGCAAAGAGGTTTATCTGAACTTGAGGCACATTTATTAAGGATCATGAAGAATTATCAGTGAATTTATTAACATCAAGTTCTTTGATAAGCCTATAGATTTGACGAGTCGTGAAGAAAACTCTGTCCATTGAGTGGGTGATATGCTCGAGGTTACATACCAGTGTCGAGTCTGAAGAGTAATCTTGGATTTGATTTTTTTATCCACTCGTTTGTGAATAAAAAAATGAGTTATGGACCAAGTGTCATTCTTCCTGATGTAACTTACAATAGACAATTTTTATTTCCAGCGATTATTATTATTATTGGCCTCGATTCCCGAATCCGGCGGATCGGGAACTCCCGCCACGATTGAGATTCCCTTCACGGTTGTTTAGCGATTCTTATATCCGCCGGGAGTATTGCTATATTAAACTGCGGATTTAAGACTCCGAAATTAATTAGCTCATTCTTTGACAAATGTGAAATATCAAAGTTTGTATTTGAAGTTTAGTAAGAAAATTGAAAATAAAGGAAATTCGATATTTTTCGGGAATCAAATTCGCATTCAATCTGCACCGCCGGATTAGGGAATCGCAAAGTGTCAAATCCGCACTCACTTCCGATCCGCCGGTTTCGCGATATCGAGGCCATTATAAGTATGAGGCAACCCATATGGTGAACACCGCGACCAAGTTAGGCCTATTGTCGACTTGCCCCACTAACGGAAAAGACCGTCGGCCCTCCGGATGGAGGCAAGAAGGACTTTAATTGAAGAAGACCGAATCTGAATCAGAAGCTCTCTGATAAACGTTCTTCTTCTAAGCCAGATCAGAGTACAACATTCACAGAGAACACTTGTAGAAGTGTCGTCGCCTTCCATGCAGAATCGGCATTCCGTTTCCGAGACAGTCCTAGTTTGCTCCACATGTCGTTAGATATCGTACCTGTCCTGTTTATAGTGATAAAGCCTCTTAAGGCAAAGGGTTTTATTAGTTGTTTGGCATGTCTAATAGTCATAGAATGTAGAATAGAGTAATAGAATGAGTTTCAATCGAGTTTGCCAACATCAAAGATGAAAGCATTTTTTCATCTCCAGCTCTTAGACTATAAGACCTGGGACTGATTGTTCGCAACCTCGCATTCGATACCCCAGGGTCCGGGGACTCAGCAGAGCTTTTTCCTGGCCAGGCTCTGGAATACGTCAAAGTAATCTGCAACTATTTTGGAGGGAAACTTCCACGATTAGGGCCTTGATGGCAGCTTTACTTTCAACGATAGTATTGAAGAAATTGTTCCTCAACTTGTCTTCAAATAATGATTTGACTATCCTGGGTGGTGGGCTAATAAAAATTTCTCAACTTAATTTACTCACGACGAAGTGACTAATTATTAAGTACTGTGGGCTCTATAGGAGGATTCTTTAGCTTTAATTGCGTTCATACACTTCCGATTAAGTCATATTGCCGCCGTAGGCTTTATAGACTTGGTAGAATTAGGAACTACCATAATCTTCCGATCTTCTTTAAGCGCGAGATTATGCTTTACTTGCATTACTATTCCTGACATCATAAGTAAACTAGACGTCGGGGAAAATAGTGCTCCGCCACCTTACTGCGAGCCGCCACTGGTAAAAACGTATTGACGATATTACTGACGTTTGTGACTGTGCGCTGAATAAAAGTGAAAAGAATAAGAATGCAGCACCAACCTCCTCTAGAACATACAAATCTTCTCCTCAATTTGTTGTTGCTTTTCACCATGATTCTGCTCTGTCCGCTCTTGCTGAATGCGGAGTCGCTGTTGCTGTTCCCCCTCCTTGCTGTCATGTAAACACTCTACCGGCGTACATATACCAGTATATACTTGTCAATGGATTCCCTCCGCTCTGAACTCTACTATGACTTTTGTTCATTTAATCACTAGAAGATAGAAGAAGAAGAAGAAAAGAGACTCAGTTTTTTTGTAGTTTATTTATTAAGAATCCGCGGATTGAGTGTTTTCCAAAAATAAGACCAGAAATTTTCAGCATCGGAAGCACTTTTGGGTGTGCGTTTCATCCAGGAAGTCGTTGATAATTATCGTGCAGTAATTGAATGCAAGCGAATCTCCATATTGCAACATGATTCTTAAAGTTTTATTAATTTATTTCGCGTTTCAACTTGTTGAGTGCACAGAAGGTAGGCCAATTCATAGTGGACGAGTGATTCAAATTAATTACATTTAATTAGTTTGGGAACAATAAACAAATTTGCTCCAGTTGCTGGCCATTGGCTTCAGTGTCCTAATTATGGAACAGTGATAACATATGCAAAAGATTTTTTTATTAGGTTCTAGAAAGAAAGAGTTTGACCTTTGGCTTTTTTTTTTGATTTTTAGATGATATAAAAGTTTTCACAGTAGCAACAGAAAAAAACGATGGATTTGAACGTTACATTCGGTCAGCCAGTTACTATGATATTGAGGTAATATTATTTAGTATTAATTCAATAAATTAGCGAATGTTTATTGATATTGAAATTCCTTCAGGTCGAGGTCCTCGGACAAAACATTAAATGGGAAGGCGGTAGTATGCTGGGTGCAGGAGGAGGCCAGAAAATTAATTTACTTAAAGCAGCTTTAGAGCCGTACAAAAACGATGCAGAGAGAATCATTCTATTCACGGATAGGTAAGTACTAGACTAGATACTTCTATGACTTTATCAAAATTTCGTAAAACATATTTTTTTGTATATTAAAAACTTACTTCTTAATCCTCCTAACAATATGAAAAGATCAAAGTAGAATGACCCATGAAAATATTTCTCACACTGGAGATAAATTAAGTAACAGTTCTAACATATTCTTGTCTTCCAAAAAAAAAATTTGCTATTATAAAATACCTGTTCTAGAACTAGGCCAGACCGTTCTCAATGTCATAAATTTGTCAACATTTCGGTGAAAGGTTCTTTTTTGCTTTCTCTAATTTTGCATTCACATTTTTTATTATTCAACTGTGCCTACATTTTAACGGAGTTTCTATCACGATTTATAATTCTTTCACGAGAACATTTTGTAAGACAAAGTAACCCAAAGGTAGAGAAGCATATACCTTGAGCAATTAAAAAGTAACACACGATGCTCTTAAATTAATTGGCTGTTGGAGAAATTAATTGCTGGAAAGATTTGGTGCTTAATCTTCAAGTAAACCAAAATTTCTAAGTATCATTTTATTTAGATATGCCTGAGTAACTAAATAGGGACTCTCTACTTTGTAACTTGTGTAATAAATTAGCAATAGAATTATCTACATTTAATTATTGTTATTGCCGGTTTATTCTTTAAGGAATAACATATTGTTGCGGTTTAAATGTTTTCTTTTAACGAATTTTTTATGCAATTTTTTTTGATGATTGTTAGTTGAGGTGTAGGGCTGCCTCCAGTTGTTAGCGTTTCGGCCTGCCGTTTTGTTGCCACAACCTCATGTACCTAGAGATCGGTTGTTGTTTCGTCAGCTGTACCGGATATCTAAAACTATTCTGTGGAGTTTAAGAAGCTTATCAGGGATCTGACCTCCATTCTGGAGATATCTTTAAGTCTTTCAGAACGCAACTGCCTAGCGTGTGCTGCCTGAGCTAAAGCCGGGTATTTACATAGGAAGTGAAGAAGTGTTTCCCTCTCGTTCGTCTACCGAAACCGCTACCGAAACAGACGTTATGGGGAATGCCCAGCTTGGCAGTGATTCAAGGGCCAATGTCCCGTGACGATTGCGGTGATTCTGGCAATATCTCCTGTTTCTGAGCCTCATTGTTCTTTCTTTGTTGTAAGTGGGCCAAGTTGTCCTAGAGATAGCGCAAGTTTCCAGTGTTCTCCACCTTATGTTGGCTAGCAGCTGGCTATTGCTGAAAATTTTTGATTTGGCTATTTATGAAAATTCCAATGCTACAACCTTGGCCTCGTTTACCAGATCCGGCGGATCGGACACTCCCACCGCAACTGCGGATTTGTGATCCACAACAATTTTTCCGCGGATTTGAAACTTCAAATTTTCCTAAGCAAATCCGATATCGCGTGAGTGTTCACTCTAAATTTTTTCGGTAATTAAATCCGCATTCAATCCGCGACCGCGATTCTGAAGTCGCAACTGCGGATTTGAAAATCGCAAAGTGTCAAATCCGCACTCACTTCCGATCCGCCGGATCTGGGAATCGAAGCCCTTGTGTAGATTCGAAGTTCATTGTTTGGCAGGTCTTTAGGATCACCAGTAGCTCGTTTCTGTAACTCGCAATAGAGAAGTTCTCTACCAAAAATTCTCTATTTGACATCATTTTGACGTCATTCTACATCACTGTGCCCACATTTCACCGCATCATTCTTAACAGGCACTGTGCTCGTGTCGTCATGGGATAGAGATTTTTCTCCACTTAAGTTACAGAAACGAGCTACAGGACCTCCGCTTGAAAGATACTAGTGTGCCGCGAGAGGTGCCAGGACAAAGGTTCACTGTCCAACTGATCTTTAGATAAATTCCTGCCCCGCGCCATCCGACGTTTTAGAGGCGTCGGTGAATATTCGAATATCGAACTTCCTTAGGACGTCTCCGTTTATCCATTCTCGTCTTGAAGGTATTTCAACGGAGAAGCCTTTCCTGAAGATAAATCTAGGAGGAAGGTAGTCCGTGGTTGGACTTCTCATATTTTCTCTGCTTTTCACATATCTTCTAGCCCGTCATCCGTCCACCTATTTCTTGGTTGACTTACGCTTCTTTTTCCAGATGTCCCTGCATTGAAAATCTTGACTAGCATTATTTATTCTATCTATGTGCAAGTACTTTGAAGCTGTACTCAACAATGTGATTGGTCTGTAGTTTTTACAGTTCTTCGATTCACCTTTTTTGTGGAAGGGGGGTTGTGTGATTTTTCGAATTTGCTTCTTATTTTTAATAAATTTTTATAATAATAAAACAATTTTTATTAAAGTAAGTTATGATATAAATTTTAGTAAAATTTTCCGCTCTTTTACATGGCGCTATTAGTTTTTCGAATTTTTTTTTATTTTTCGATATATAAAGCAAAAACCAAATTTTCGAATTTCTTTTCGAAATTGTGAACTTAGCATACACTTTAGAGCAGCAAAGACTTTTTTATCGTTTTCTACATCCAAAAAAGTACCTAATTCCCGATTTTCAGCGAGATCACATTTTGTGCGAGCTTTCGGTCTAAATTTGTCTCTGACGACTGGGCTAATAGGTGAGGGGGTTTTTATCCTGAGGCTTGTGTGAGTCTTTGTAAGACATGGCATAAATTCTTCGCAAATATTTTTTAGAATTCCACCTGCCCCTAGGACCGGATTCCGCAAGCGTGCATCGTTTGCCTGTGCGCACAAAAGTCACACCGGTTAACACGCAATTCCGCAAAGACTGTGAATTGTGTTATGCTAAATAAGTTTATTCTTAGAGCGCTGAATTTGGTTTTTGCTCGTCATTCGCTCCTCACTCGCTGTTTTACACTATTTTATTCTTTCATTTTCACCACTTACTCACCTACGTTTCTACTGTGAATAAATTGTCCCACCCGTGTGCACGCCTTCTGTCAAAAAACTCAGGTCCATGCTTACGGAATTAAAAACAGTGTATTGTACCCGTTTGGCCGTGCACACAGTTGGGTTCACGCTTACGGAATCCGGCCCCCTGGAGCCTTATGATTTTTGAGTTTCGCTATGGCATTTGCAAATAGGAGTGAGCCAAACAGGCTAGTTTTGTGTTGCAGGGAGAAAAAGCCGTGGAGGCGCAATGGTGTATATATCTCGTTGGAAGAGTCACGGCATCCCTCTATAATCGAAAGCTCGTTGATGTCCGCTGTCTCGTCTCCAAAACTTTTCCCACGCTCGTGGAGGGAGAGTTCTAAATTATGGCCGTAGATGTTTCTACATTTTTGGTGTAGGACCCTGCTTTGATTCGAGTCTGATTCTCGTATATGTATTGTAATACGCTAACAAAATAGTAATCTGAGTCGTAGTTGGAATTTCCGTACGATGGTAATGTTATCAGTCAGAAAGGTCGCGGCGGTTTATCAACACATGGTCGATCTAGTTGCGAGTGCCTATCAGGCGTTACCCAGGTAACTATGGATATCCTTACGCGCAAACGGTGCTCGCAATGTCAGTTCGTATTTACATTAATGTTATAACTGAAACCTGTTGGTATCGACGTACTGTCTGTATAAGAGCTCCTTACTAGAATAGCACCGGACCATAACAGCTACAAAGTATCTTAGTAGCTAGAAGTACAAGTATCTTTAGTAGCTGGAAGTACAAAGTGAAAATTTGACGTTAATTAGACCAATTACATAAAAATTTTAGTCTTGTGCATTAACAAGAAAAACAAGTCTTATATAGCAGGTTCTAAAGAAAAGCAGCCAGTCAATTGATTAATAACGTAGGAAGTTAGATAGTTACTACTTTTCCTTGTTGGAATTGTGACGGATCCTAGAATATAACCAAAATTAATAAAATTTTGAAATGATAAGTCTATTCCACATTTATTCTGATTGATTGTATATTATTTTTAAAAAAAACTTTTAGTAATTTTCCAAAAATAGCATTATCTTATTTAGGGCTGTCAATGAACATGTTTGAACTTGTTTGAACAATTGTTAGAATGTTTGAACTTGTTTGAACTGTTCATGAACTTTGAACTGTTCAAAGTTCAAAAAGTTCAAACTGTTCAATGTCCAAACTGTTCAAACAGTTCAAAGTTCAAAAAGTTCAAACTGTTCAAAGTTCAATCTGTTCAAAGTTCAAATAGTTTGACTGTTTTAAATATTTGAGGGACAAAAGCATGTTACAATAAATGCTTAAATTTAGTTTAATAACAAAATAGAATTCATTTGTATTATTTATAAATTATTTATTCAGGATAAAATAAAAAATTATCAACATTTAATTAATCTCGTATAATCAAAATGAATAACGTAAAAATAATTTTCTTAATCATCTACAAATCACGTTAAAAAAACTTAACATTGAACTGCTTGAACATTGAACTGTTTGAACATTCAACTGTTTGAACATTCAACTGTTTGAACATTTTGAACAGTTCAAACTTCTGAACCGTTCAAACATTTCGAACTTTGAACTGTTCAAAGTTTATGAACAGTTCAAACAAGTTTGAATATTTTTTTTAATGAACTGTTCAAACTGTTCATGAACTTTTGAACTTTTTGCCACCCCTAATCTTATTTCTTTAGCTCTTATATTATCAGATTTCAGGAGCGCTATAAATTTTTTATTGGTCCGTATCACTCAAATTTGGTTGAGAGGCATACTTGCTAGATACAAGTACTCCAAGTAGGTAATGTCTTGGTTAGTCAACAGCATAACAATAAATTGACTAAAAATATTACACTATACTATTACCATCAGTCTTGAATGTGCACTTATGAACATTCCCCACACAGTTGAGGTTGTTTTAGCATAGTCTGGACAATACGTTGTTATTTTGTTTATATCATATTACGCTTGCAAGCGGTCAGAAAAAGCTCGCTATTATTATAACATATACGTGTATAGGAAACGAATTCTTTTGCCTTCTTCTGGTTGCAATGTTATGATGCCGACAGGAACAATAGCGTCTGATACACCAGCAAATTTTAACCTCTCTTCGACATTGCAAGCTCTACTTAAAATAATTTTAAAATTTATGGCACTTCATATTCTTCATGCGGTACTTATGAACCGTCTAAATATATACTGAGCTTATTGCGTTTAGAATCTAATTTAAATACCGGACCAAAGTTAATCATCTGGTCTCTTAGTACTGTTTATATTAATTAAATTCGAGAGCGTTTTCCAATTTTTATAATAGATGAACTTGTAAAGTCAAGAAAATGTTTGTGCTGTTAATAAATTTTTTTTATTTCGAATAATGAGTATGAATGCCATTTGATAATTTTCACAAGAAGCATGAAACTTGAATTCTGATTTGCGTCAGTTTTTTTTGTGGATTTACAACATTTTCGTAGTTGTTGTACATATTTAAAAAATTAAAACTATAGTCTATAAGCGCCTACACCTTATATTAGTTTTAAGGTGGAATGTGTGATTGAAATTCAGAAGATCTATGAACCATAGGTATAAGAAATTAGAGACCGACAGCTCTGCAGGAAGATGTTAGAGGAAGCCAAAGCCAATAACTAAACAGGTTGTGGAACTATTTATGGTTATGATAAAAGAAAGCAAATCCTTGGTCGACTTATTAGCATCATTTTTCGATTCGAACGTGCATTTGTGACATTATTTTTTAATGTCGTTACGTATGGCTTCATCCCATTTAAAAGTTCTTCAGTACCTACCTGTAGTATTCCTTCAGTGACATTCAGCTCTAGCTGTACCATTTACTAGATACTTCGGCTTTACAACCGGGATTCAATCCTCGACGCTCACAACAGCTTCTTCCACTGCTTTCGATATCGAGCCGTTATTATCTCGTTTCCCATCTCTAAGCTATGGGCGCCTAGATTCCTAATATGACTAACCAACCTATTTGTACACTATTAATTTTACAAAAATTTGTAATAACCGAATTTTGTTATTATTTATTTTCTTTATTTGCAGTTACGATGTAGTATTCGCTACTGGATTACATGAGATTGTTAAGAAATTTAAAAAAACTGGTGCGAAAATTTTATTCGGAGCAGAACACTATTGCTGGCCCGATGATTCATTGCGCAGCTCATATCCTGTAGTACCAGTTCATGCTTATAGATTTTTAAATTCTGGAATGTTTATGGGTAAGCGTTTGTCATTATTTACTACTACAGCCATAAATAATACATTTTTAATACAATCTAGGCTACGCTTCCAATTTGTATTCCATACTGCAAAAGCCTGTTAAAAATTCAGACGATGATCAACTTTACTACACCAATATATTTTTGGATTCTGAACTACGCTCTAAGAACGGAATTCAATTAGATCAGAAAGCAGAAATATTCCAAAATCTGAATGGTGCTTTAAGTATTATATTTAATATATTAAATAAATATTTGCATAAAAAAGTATAAATATTTTTAAGGTGATGTTAAACTTGACATTTTACTGGATTCGGCAGAAGGAACTTTAATAAATGTAAATTTTGGAACTTATCCAAGTCTTATACATGGAAATGGACCGAGTAAAATTTATCTAAATTCATTTGCTAATTATTTGGCTGGCGCATTCAAGAACAATAAATGCGTTATTTGTGAAGAAAATAAAATTGAATTAAAGGTAAATACTTTTTAAATTTTAAATGTTTTTATGTAAAATTTTATTTTTTTTTAATTTTTAGGAATCGTCGTTGCCTTTAGTTTCAATTGCAGTGTTTGTAGAAAAGGCAGTTCCTTTCTTTGAAGAGTTTCTTGATAAAGTTTTAGCTATTGACTATCCAAAGGATCATATTCATTTCTTCCTTCATAATAACGTAAGTAAAATTTATTTTTAAAGGTTAACAAGTTGTTTCTTGTGTCAAGGGACTCAGCATTCAATAGGTTTTTTATGGCACTCTTCTAGTTGAATAATGAATCCAGATTGGTTCGTTTTTAGCAAATATAAATATATGATGAGGAATAATTTACTGGGAGAGGGGAGTAGGTAAATTATGCACAATTTTTGAGAAAAGCACAATACGAAACGAAGAAGAACTGAAATTTCAGAAAGTGAAAGAGAAAAGTGAAAATTTACGCTTTTCGACGACACCTTTCTTTTACCTTTATATGCAATTATGGAAATGTTATAAATCTCTATCTGCTGCTGTGTATGGTATTCATTTCGTTGGGGTAGGAAAATAGGCTTGCCCCTGTAATACAACTTATCACCCCCATAGATACGCATTTCTAGTTTAAGAAAGATATCCTTCAAAGATGGTAAGATATATTTTAAAGTAAGGTTTTAATTTTTATTAGGGACTTCTAACAGAAATCTATACACACTTAAAACAGGCCAAATCATAGCACCGATTATTTTGGAATTTGAGCGATAACATTTATTTCTTTAGGCGTATCCTTGTTTCGGTATTGCAAAAAAATAAAATCTTACTGGGATTTACTTTGTATTGTCAAAATTCAATTTTTTTTATTTTCGACAAGATAGAAAAACCTTCAAAGCATCTAGATCGGGACATGGCGATGAAAGTCTTCCATTTCTGCCTGCTTAAAATAGTGTTAGACTCGTTTACTTTCAACTTCATTGTTACTTGGGGAGCAGTTGTTATGTCTTGTGAATTTGGGGATTGTACAAAGATACATGTTGATTATGAAACAAAAAAGAAATGGATATTCTTCATAGTAATTATTATTTGGTTATGTTTTTGTGAGCGTTAGTTCTACTACAGTAAAGCAGAAAATAACTGGGGCAGAGAAATTTTCCTTTTCACAAAGAAAATATTTTATGAAAATATTATTTTATAAACACACTGCTCTAATGTTTTGGCTTGTCGTTTAAATTTTTAGATTTCGTAATAATTGTATATATAGTAGAAATTAATATCTATAGAATATCATTATCAATTTAATATTTGATTGTATTGTTAGGAAAATAAAGAACAAAAAAGAAGAATAATGTTTTAGTAGAAGGACACTAGAAAACTTCAATAAAAATTTTATGGCCGCATAATTCTTGTAAAATTTTGCATAAACTCTTGTAGTCAGTACTTCAGAATTCAGTGTAGATATCGATTGAGAACTAGTGTCCGACCGAAGGTTCGGCTTCGGCTTCGGCCAACTTCGGCCAAAAAAACACCTTCGGCCGCACATTCGGCTTCGGCCAAAGGAGCCGAAGGTTAGCCGAAGCCGAAGTTTTTATATCCAGCCAGGCCAGTCGCTGAAAACGAAAAGAATTGAGAGTGTGATGTGAATGTGACATTGAAACGTATGGTATTCCTCAAATAAAAATAAACAAATCTTAGTTTATTATTTTTGGAAAGCCGCAACTTAGTTATTTAAAATGCATATTGCAATCATTTTCGGCACTATGACTATAAAACAAAATAACAGTGAAGAATTTTCATTATTATGTATATTTTTCAGTCAGTATACCAAGATTTCTATGTATGATTGAACCTTCGGCTTCGGCTTCGGTTTCGGCCGAAGGTTATGGCAAAAGCCGAACATTCGGCATCGGCTTCGGCTTCGGCCTAAAACTGACCTTCGGTCGGACACTATTGAGAACGCAGCCGTTGTTTTCTTTACTGGTCGTTAAATAGATTAAGGAGAAATTTAACATCACTTAGGCGGGCCGCACACTTGTGTGACATTTGTTGCATTGAGATAAATGCCGCAATGCGGTAATTACTGCATTGAGATTAGAAACCGTATATTTATGCGACATTTACCACAAGCTGTGATGCTGTAATTATAACAAAATGAGCTCTAGTGAAGATAAATGCCTGTATTTTTGTATTTTATAAATAAATTGGATCTTCTCTTTTCTTTTTTTTGGAACTCATTTTTTAATTTTGCAAAAAACACTTCCCATGAAGTCAAATTTCCAAATCGCAATGCGACACGCTGTAAATATTGCATTGAAGGAAGACGTTTCTATCTCTTTGCGATATCTCCTTGGTGTTGCAACGCAATATTTCAATTGGGCATATTCACACGCTGCCATAATTGTGGTGAGTAAAACCGGTTTTATTAACCTCCTAGCAACTCAGACGGGGCGTAAATGAGTGTAGTAAATTTGAATGCTATACAGGAACCTTTAAATGTATTGCAGATGAAATTTACTTGTTAGAGAAAAACAGAGCTAGAATGCAAGAGATAGAAGTAACTTTTTATATGTGGGCTAGTTTTCACGCGTTTGGTTTTGCGTGAAAAATGTTTCGTTAAGTTCTTCCGCTCCCTTCCCTCTCTCATCTATAAAACCGGTTTTAGGCGCCATGAATGTGCACTGTGTGAATAGGCCCATTGGTCGCATTGATGTGCGGCAGTAACTGCATTCTGCGTGCTTTTCAAATGGGATCATGTGATGTTTGTTGCATTGCTGTAATTACCGCACTGCGGCATTTATATCAATGCAATAAATGTCGCACAAGTGTGCGGCGCCTTAGGGTGAGTGCAGTACGTAGCGAAGATGGTAGAGTAGAGCATAGCTGCGCATACTCGCTTATAGAACTCTCAATGGGTTTTAAATGGGTGTGTGCATAACGCATCTCGCTTTCCGCTCGCAGAAAAAGCGAGCTGCGTTATGCACACACCCATTTAAAACCCATTGAGAGTTCTATAAGCGAGTATGCGCAGCTATGCTCTACTCTACCATCTACGCTGCGTACTGCACTCACCCTTAGAGAGCAATGCAATTGGCTCACTTTTAGATTTTTAGGTAACTGTTGTCGCCTAGAAAGGGAGCCATTTACAAAAACCGCGTAAGGAGTCGCGTTTTATTGTTTGTTTCTGGTTTCTTTTGGCCAGAGGTCTTAAGATAGAACATTCACTTTGAAAGCGAAAAAAAGACGGCAATAAAAAAAATTATTAAGAAAGTCGGATAAAAATTTATACAAAATTTGTTATAAAAGTGTCATAATTGTTCCTTCTTTTACAAATTGTAAATATTTGAATAACTTTTTACATCGTTTAGTGAATTCATCATCATTTTTTTGTGATATTTGGTAAACAAATAAATTCTACATCGTCAAGAAGCTGATATTAATAATTTAAGGGCCACAAGTTAGTAAGTCTATTCGTTTAATCGCTTGCTTGATATGGTGCTGGGTTTTTTGATAAACCATTATAATAATTGAGAAGTGCTAACAATAATCTCCAAATTCAGTATTTTAGATAAATAAGTGTTTCTTAAGTACTTTTTGTTTATTTAATTGTTATGTTATGACTTATTTATTGTAGTTAAAAAATGTGTGGGTTTTTTTTGAATTTTGTAGAGTTTTTGTTTGTTTTTTTTTGTTTTTACTTGTTATAAAAAATTAAATTCCAACTAGATAAATTTAAAAATAATGATTAATTAAAAAGTTGGGAAGTGGATTTAAATAATAATTTATTTATTATTTTACTATTTTACAAAAATGAATAGTGGTTTAAGTGTATTTGAGATTATAATTTTTACTCGTTTAGGGCTTATAAAAAATCGGTTCGTTCGGAAAGGAATTTTGATTTTGTATTAATAGGAGCAACAAATTTTATAATTATAATATTTCAATATTTTATTAAATTATTTATTAGTCATTTCTTTCGAGTATATTTGCCACTTTTTTAGTAGTAATTCCATGTTCATAGAAGTTCTACTTTTCTCTTGAAAAAATTGATCCACGACCATAAATAAAGTCACTGAATCATTGATAAATCGTTTGTTGTATGGGTCTATTCACACGATCAGGGCATTGTTGTTGACGGAATTAAAAGTCATAGAAAATCATTGAACTTACTTGCCCACAATTCATTTTTTTTGCATGGTGGCAGCGTCCAAGAACCTCGTATGATATAAGGGTTGCCTGATTTCCGAAATTTTTTAAACGTTTTCCAGCGTTTTTTTAGTATGCCGTATATAATGCCTCAACCAAAGTTTGCATCGATTTGGTAAGTCTGGTTGCTCTAGATATCGTCGTTAGCTATTGGTGTTGACTCTGGTCTACACAACTAGATTGAGAGTTTTCTTTCCGGCCGTTCATTTAAGGTAACACTGGATGGCATCAAATACAAACCCAACCTCATCTCTGCCGGAGTCCCAAATGTGTCAATTCAGTGACCTGCTCTATTTCTTATCTTTATAAATGTCCCACTCCCAATCTCTTCCAACCCAATTTAGAGCTTCGCTGATGACGGTACTCTGCGTGGTTCATACGGGTTCGATACATCCCTTAACATATTAGGAGTGCCATTAGCCAAAGACTTGTGATGTAATGACCACCTATTCCAAATTCCCAACAAGCATCCCAGTGCTTGGGATTTCTTAACAGGTGCAACTTCCTCCTTTAGACATCGGCCCGTGCTGTAATATACTAATCCAACAATCGGCTTCACCTCTAATACAATTGCCCTATTTGGGGTGGGGTTCGAAACCCACTTTGGCGTGGTTAAATCAACTGCGAAAAATCGGTGACATTTGCTCCACCATTTACCCTCTAAAGTCACCGTAGTAATGTGGTAGCCTTGACGAAACTTTATCGTTACTATTATAGCGATTGCTCCAACCAAATAAACGCTCTCCTGCCGCCACCGTAATCCTATACTCTCAGCCTCAGATTAGCCCGCTCGGCTCATTCCCTTTGCCTACAGCTTCCCTTTTTCGCGCACGAGACAAACAAGAAATTCGTTCATAAATAGAACAACTCAACTGTGGAACAATCTTTTGCAGTCAGTATTTTTGAACTCCTACAATATCTAAGAGGTCAAATGCAAGGTACATCGTCACTTCCGTAAACATCCTTCTGAACCTTCATAACCCTAAACCTATTCTATGGCGCGTACTAAACTTACTACTAGACATTGCACCATGTCGAGACAAACGACATAACGAAGTGGTAGTACAAAGGGTGATTCCTGAGCTTAGAATAGCCATATAAAAAAGTATCCCACCAGGTAATCATCATTTTATTTTATTAATATCGGCTCACTAAGTATTTAGAATTGGCTTATCCCTTCTGATAACACCATGATCGCTTACGTTCAGTTTTATAGTGAACAATTCATATTTTATCGTTAGTTGTGACGATTCTCTTCAATGCAACAAAGCAAATCACTTACAAAACCTAGCGTGCAACAAAAGTAGCTTGCAACTACAAGGGCTCTATGCTTTAAATGCTTGCTTAATTAAATTTTGAATTCTATAATAAAATAAGGTAATCTTGTATCTTTGAAAAGTTGCAAACAAAACCGCCGTTTGTCCGTGAACATTAGAATTATTTTTTAAGAACGGTTGGTCCATTATAAAATGGTTTAAGGTTCAAATATCGCAGTAGTGATATCGAAATTTTGAAGATGGATTTTTGCACTACCATCCACCAGTACTGGAATTCTGTTGACAAAACGGTGTAACCACATAATCTGAACAGAATGTATATATACAGAAAAGCAAAAGTTGATGGTTAAAAATGCATTTAAAAAAGCTAAAAGGCCCCCGAGACGGTCAAACCGTCAAGCTTAAACCTTACGTGTTTGAACAAACCGGTTGAAGTCACTTTCGAATTGCTTCAAACTAGTATAAAAAGTCGCTTCAAACCAGAAGGACCTATTTGCCACCGCCGCACACAACGTACGCTTCGAAATTTAGATGAGGTTTGATCAAACGTCGCGAACACGATCAAACGGCACTTGAAACAAACCAAAATATGAATTTCCATCAAACGGGCTTCAAGCACGTAAATGTTTGTCAAACCTGTCAAACCAACCGCGTAAACGATCAAATTGGTGTGACTCATTGGTGTGTGGTGATGGCATTGCGTTTTGTTGTGAAATTGTGAAAAATATTACTGTAAACGTTTCGCCCGGAACATTTCGAAAGATACACTAAATTTTTACTTGACTTTTACTCGAGAACTGTTTGTTTGAATTCCCCACTTCTTTACTATTTTTTACTTGACAGCAGCTAACGAATTTTTACTGGATTTTTACTTGACTTTCAAACATACAGACCTATTTAAATAAAAAGTTCACAATAATATTATTATTTTATCCATTTCGATACTTGAAACAGGCAAATGAAGAAATATCTGAATTTAGACATCTTTGTTTTTGGTTACAGATGCCTTCTTTTTAGCTTCAGATTTTATAACATTTTATAACTGCTATGTTGTGACCAAACATAAATTCCATGCAATCCTACATTACTTTTCTTGGATATTCATATCTTGTAAAGGCGACTATTCATGCATAAGTACTTTAGAAAACACAAATTTAAAATTTGTTGAAGATAATTTTGCAAATCATTAGACTTTGGCCTTTATTACAATTACACCAAAAATTAAACTTAAACTAAAATTACAAAAAAAAACTACCCAAAAGTTATTAATTTTTTGGCAAACCAGTGTATTTTATACGAATACGATTGCCTGTGAAAGTTTTTAAACCTTTGAAATGATTACTCCTATTTCTTTAAGTCTACATTAAATGCTACAGGTTCTTTTATTACGTATTTCGTTATCATTGTAACTAATTTTTTCATATATGTTTGACAAATTTTTTATATTATGCGTTATTAAAAACTTAACATTTTTTAACCGAAACAGGTCGAGTTCCACGAGGCCGTAGCGAAAAATTTTATTAAACGTTATGGAGGAGAATACAAATCATCAAAATTCATATCGAAAACGGATGAAATAGATGAAAAACATGCCCGAAAACTTGCAATGTAAAGATGATTTTATTTTTTTTATATTATTCACTTATTTAATATTTTCTTTAGACAACAAGCTGAATTAAAAGAAAGCGATTATGTATTATCTATTGATGCTGATGCTCATATTGATAAGCCGAAGATATTGCGTGATTTAATATCTTATAACAGGTATGTTAATATTATTATGTTCATTTTATTATTATGTTGTTAAAAAAAATTTATTGTTATTATTTTTATTTTAGATCATTCATTGCACCGCTTCTTGTTAGACCAAATGAATTATGGAGCAATTTTTGGGGAGCATTAAACGAAGGCGGATATTATGCTAGGTCACATGATTATGTTGATATTGTCAAAGGAAACATAAGGTAAATATTCATTTTAAATTTAATCAAATGCAATAGAGAAATCTGTTTTAAAACTTCTGCGATCAATTGAATACATGTTATCTGCTGTACATTCATATACGCCAGCATCCATTTGTGTGGCTGGATCAATTTCAATTTTTGATTTCACTTTATCATCACCAATTCTCCATTCATGTACCTGTAAGACAAGAAACAAATTATTGTATTATTATCATCACAATTTTTATCAATTTATTTTAAATTTTTAAATTTCATAACAAAAATTATATATTTATTCAATTTAGCTTACATGCATATAAAGATGTTGAAATATTTCCGTTCCATCTTTGTACCAAGTAATTTGCGGTCTTGGAGTACCCTTAGCAACGCACAGAAAAGCAATTTTATGCCCAAGAACGTATTCATAATCAAAGTGGGAGGCTTGCAATATTTTAGCTCCCTAGAATATAAACCAATTATCTTTTTGATTTAATTAGATGCTATTTGTTTTATACGTTATGATTGTTGTAGTACTGATCAGATTCTGGATCGCGATATTTTCCTGTTATAGGTAGACCAATTTGCATCTGTGAAATCGAAATATTTTATTACAAAAAATTTTTCTTTTTGGCACAATAATTGCAAAATTCAATCCACTTTGTGCTCTAATTAAATGATGTAGTTAATTCTTGTAACATACACGAGACTTAGTTCGCCCCCTGGTTCTTCCTCTTCTGCATGTAACATCACTCGTTATTAACAATAAAGCAAAGCCGACAAAAATTATTTTCACATTCATTCTGTTAGTTTTATTTTTGCACAATAATTTAAATAATTTATATGAAATAGTTATGATGATTAAATTATGATTTTTTGCACAAATTAGCAAAGTATCACAATAGATTTAGTACCGTCTCAATCACACAAAAGCCACAGACTAAGCCCACACAGTGATAATAAGGTCGAGTAAATCCGCTTAAACAAAATATCAAGAATCACCGCTTCTCAATTGTCGCTCCCCATGGTCTCATAAACGTATATAATACTTTGTCTAAATTAAGTAATTGAGCCAATTGATTTTATCGTTGCGATTTTATTTTCAGAAGTAATGATTACATTAACAACTCACTTAAAAATAACATTTATATCAGTGTCGAAAGTTCTTGTACAAAGGTGATATTTCTCTTGGGTTTTTCATTTTTGCTTTTGGTATTTTATTATTAATAATTGATCATAACATAATCGGTACGAAATCCTCGGCGATCAATTGAATATTGGTTATCCGCTTGGCATTCATAATAACCTTTTTAATTTTGATAATGCGATAAGTGAATTAATACTTAAATTTTAGTAATAAATGGCCAAAGATACCTGCATCCATTTGCGTAGTTGGGTCGATCTCCATTTTAGATTTAATTACGTTGTTACCAATTGTTGATTCATGAACCTTTAAGTTTGTTTATAAAAAATTAGGATTAATAAAAGTTATTTTTTGTTGTATGTGTAGAAATATGATACCTGAAAGAATCGATGCTGATATAATTCAGCACCATCCTTGAACCATGTAATAATCGGTCTCGGGATTCCTGGGATGCATTCATTTTATTTGGAAGTTCGTTAATAATTCAAAATTATTATATTTACCTTCTGCCATACAGAAAAAAGTTATTTTACGCCCCAACATATATTCTAGCTCAAAGTGCGAGGATTTTATTATCTTGGCACCCTAAAAAAATTAATATTTCAATAATAAGTAGCATACATAAAACTCTCACTTAATTTATTCACTAACATGTTCATGATCATAATAGCTTACTGCATCTGGTGTGCGATGCTGTATTACCACCGGTTTTTTTCCAGTATAATTTCTGCGTATTGCTCTACCCGAGCTCCTGTCTATAAATTACATTTTCAGTCTCGCATTACTATTATTACAATTATTTTTTTTTCTTTCTACACTTACGCTGCGCAACAACATTTCCACTCATTATTACTATTAATAAAACTGGAAATAACAAGAGCTTCATTATATTATTTTTTTTTTAAATTTTTATTTATTTAAGAAATTAATATTAAAGTTAACTTTTATTCAAGACAACAGAGATTCGATCCAGAGTCTTTAAATTCTTTTCTTCTACTAAATACGTTTTTCCCTTGGCCAATTTGCATGTGGCACAATATTTCATTTGCGCTTTCTGTAATGTCATTCACACTGAGGCAAATTGAATTAAACTCATCATCTGAATTTTCTTTATATACGGTATGTTCTTGTGTTTTAGGTAGCGTTTAAGAGATTTTACTGTAACCTGCATGTGCATCCGTCTTAAAATTGCAACTTGTTACTTAGTATTATTTTTCGAGGTAGATGTTGTTGTGGCGTATAATAAATACTTTTAGTCAAGTGATTTAATATTTAAAATGACAATTTTTCCGAAATAAAAATATTTTAGTTATGGACATTTGTTTTTAAGATTTGATACTGTTGTTACCCTTCGTTATATTAGGTAACACTTCGTATTATCGAATAGAATCACTCTGTTCGATTGAAATACGTTACATAATTGATTTATAGTTGAATTTAAAAGATAGTACTTGAAATATAGTAAAAGTCTGAACTAAATAATTGAGGAAAAATTTACTCTTCGATTATTATGTAAGTTCCTATGGGACATTGTTTGTTCAAACAAAACTATTGTTGAATTTTGAAAGTACCGAGCAAATTCAAACGTTTATATACGCTCTCAACGTACAGTGCTGCGTAAAAAATTTAGACCATGTACACTTTGCCATGAAATTTTTTACTTTCGATGGCTGCATCTTTTCATAATAATTTCCTTAAAATAAAACAAGACGGTATTTCAATATAAATGAAAATGTAAAATAATCCCTGCATGAAATTTTAAGACCACGTGACAAGACGTGTTGAAAGTCCTTTGATCAAAGTTAGTTAAAGAAAATCGAATGAAATTATGCGCTGACTTTTTGATAGATCAAAAAAGTCGCACGCAAGTGTCTGCTGGCCACATTCGACGAATCCTTTGCGTTTGTTCGGAGCGCGGCTAAAAAAAGTTCCCTAACATCCAGACATGACCGAGCAATAGTTTTGTGGTTTAGAGCCGACAGGAATTGGACTCCGCAAGACTGGAAACGAGTTCTTTTCATCGATGAAATTTCGTGACAAAGTATACGTGGTCTTAATTTTACTATATAAAATTTGTTTGCAAACTTTTAAAGTACTTCTCGTGCAGAAATGTTTCAAGGCCTTATACTCGTTTAACAAGTATTCAACTCAATTTTGCTACGAGCCAGGAATTATTGAGTTTCGGGAACAGATAGTAGTAACAACTTGACTAGCTTCATAAATCACGGATCTTACTAATGGTTTTGAGGATTAGAACTGATTTATACATTTCAGAAAACTTGGTGGATCTTCTATTCTTCTTTTCCCCCATTAAAGGAATGAAGTATTGTCTTTCAATAACATTATTCCGTGGTAATCGTTGAGAGATCTCCTATTTTATGTACAAAGCAAAAAGCATGCCCCTTTTCAAATTTGCTGGCACGGCTACCTACTCCTATATCTGCACAATTGGTTGACGAATGGTGTAGCGTAAGTCCAGTGACCAACAGTGATGCCATCACCACTCGACTCCATCTTGATGTTATCGTGGCGATTTTTGTTTTACTAGATTCTTCTAACCAAGCCATTCCGATCTCTTCGATTTCTGTCTAAGATAGAGTGAGCAACAACTACTAACGACAGTATTTTTTAAGGCGTTTCAAATTCTTCTCGACGAGCTGCATCTCATCTCCAAATCTTACTCCTTCATTGAAGACAAGTTTTTCTGAATGGCCGTTGGGGTTTCTGGTCATTGAGGTCGAGGTTGGCATCCTGGTAAGCGATCTATTTGGCTGTGAATTACTCTATCAGGGGAACCCAGATGGCTTTATAAATATCCTTACGCAAAAGCCTAGTACTCGTAATTACCAGTTTCTAACTTACTATCATTGCTATGACTCGTTATCATGACTGTTCTCATACAGGCTATGGGTGCCCGCCAACGTACTGCCTTCATAGGGGCACCCGACTCCTCCTTTCTCATCGGTTCTTAAAGTTGTCGAGAGCATCTTGTTCATAGCTACAAGCCATAAGAACGGAAAGGGGTCGCTCTAGGGTGTGCCCCGACACGTCGTCTTTACCGCTATTGCCGAAGCTATTATAGGTGGTTCTAGTTTTTAGCAAAGAGAGAACCCACTGACTAACACAGAGATTTTACAGAATTTTTATATAATACTTTTATTTAAACTTTCAGTAATTACTTTGGTAATGTTAGTAATATTAAACGAAATATCACAAATCTATTCCATCACACTTTATTCATCATAGAGGTTTGATCCTGATCACTATCAATTCCTATGATCCCTATCAAATCTTTTATCCTCCTAAGGTGGTGAAATTCTATGTGGAATTGGTAAATCTGCTAACTAGGATTTCTCCTCTTCATGAAGCATAACGTCAATCGGGGCTATAGTAATAATCCGATCCGAAACTACCTAGCGATGATTACATTGTTCGTAGGAACATCTATATTCTTCAATAAGATGATGGTCTCTAATAGCTCCGTGTTGCTTCGAACTGGCTTTACACTATTTACGGTTTTTTAGGGAATTTGTAAGAACATTTTAATATGCGTTTCAACACCCTTTTTCGATGTAAAAGTCAGCCTTATTCTCGTTGTCGAGTGACGTGACAGATGTCACTTCGACCTTAAATTGGTATTCTCTCTAGCTTTGTTCGTTTACGCCACACGGGATCCCGCGGGCACAAATTTTGCTATTTCACTCTCACTCCCTCTCATGCAAATACGTCAAAACGTCTCAAATCTCGGGATCCCGCGGGATCCCGTGTGGAGTAAACGAACAAGGCTATTGTCAATCTAAGAGACTCCTGGCGACTAGATCTACAAACGGTCGAATTCTAATTGTCGCAAGGTGGTGTTGAAGTGATGATTCCCTAGATACGTTTGTAGGTATCGACAGTTTCATTTCACCGCGTCCCTCACAGTCACGTCACTCTCCAACGAGAATAACCACCAATATTTGCTGCCATGCACGCACGATCTGTCCTGAATATTGGACGGGTAACTTGGGCAGTTATAATTAAAAGGAAGGCAAAGAACCCGATCTTTAAGGCGTCCAATTGAAATTAGTGTTGAGTCGGACTTACACGAGGCAGTACATTTGTACCTTACACGATGTAAATTGTACTGAGGCCTCAATTATTTTAAATGTCTCGGTTCAAAAATAATGTCCTACAGGTTTCGAGAAAAATGAATCGAGGTGTGATTGTAAATTTCTTCCTTCTTTTGCGGCATTAAATATCCAATTTGAACTGCAGCGAGGTGAGCTTGTAAACATGAACTAGAGAGACATTTTCTTATTTCTTTTGCGACAGTAAAATATCCAATTTGAACTGCGGCGAGGTGAGATTGTAAACACGAACGGGAGAGACATTTCTCACTTCTTTTGCGGCAGTAAAATATCCTATTCATACTGAGCCGTGGTGAGATTGTAAATACGAACATTTCTTACATTTTTCGAGGGAGTGAAATGTTGTACTTGAGAGACAATTCTTACATTTTTCGAGGGAGGGAAGTTTTGTAGTGAAGAGACTATTCTTACATTTTTCGAGGGAGGGAAGTTTTGTCCGGGAGAGACAATTCTTACATTTTTCGAGGGAGGGAAGTTTTGTAGTGAAGAGATAATTCTTTCATTTTTCGAGGGAGTGAAATGTTGTACTTGAGAGACAATTCTTACATTTTTCGAGGGAGGGAAGCTTTGTAGTGAAGAGACAATTCTTACATTTTTCGAGGGAGTGAAGTTTTGTACTTGAGAGACAATTCTTACATTTTTCGAGGGAGGGAAGTTTTGCCCTGGAGAGACAATTCTTACATTTTTCGAGGGAGTGAAATTTTATAGTGGAGAGACATTTCTTACTTTTTTTGCGGCATCAAAATTCCCAACTTTAAATTAGGCGAAGTGAGATTTTAAAATATAAATATACTTTCTGGAGGCATAGGTTTCGTACCTACTCTGAGGCAGTTTTAATAAATAATAAAAGCTTTACATTGGTATGTATTTATATTCTTTCTTTCTTTAATTTGCATGTTTTTGTCATTTTGGAGAGGGCTTAAAAAGCTAGCACCTTTTGTAATTTACTTTGCGAATTAAGATTTCAGTGATTTTTTTATAGACAAAAACGTAAGTAAACAAAATTGTTTTTATTTAAATTTTTTCGTAAGGCAGTTTTAAAAAAGAATTAACTACTTTTCTTCTTACACGAAAAAAATGTAAAAAAGCATTATACTATTTTTTTTCTCCATCTATGTCACGTCTGCATATGTTTTTATTTTTTAACCAACATTTCTAATATTCATTTCTTTTTTTCTGTGATTTGTTCCTTAATTTAATATATTAAGAATGGCTGAGGAGAAAAAGATGTCGAGGGCATGGGAATATTTTGTGGACTTAAAAAATGATAAAGCTAAATGAAATTTCTGTGGTAAAGTTTTGTCTTACAAAGGTGGCGGTGCTTACCATCTAATTTGACACACAAAGAGCAAGCATCCTCATGTTTTCTCTGCAATTTGTGAATCTCAGATTGTAAACACCGATAGCATCACAAATGCTTCGCTTACTTCCATTTCAACATCAAATGCACCGGAACCCGAAACACCGGAATTTTGCACGTCCTCCATCTCATGTACTAATAGATATTTATCCTACGTGCACCTCGCCTCATTCCAAATTGAGAATTTTACCGCCTTAAAAAAAGTAAGAGAGAAGAAACCTACCAATGTGACAATCACACTTCGCCTCATTTGAAGTGAGACATTGTACTGGCTCAAAAGGAAAAAGAGGCTCCTCTTACAAACTCATTTTATAATCGTGTCCTACCCAACACTAATTGAAATATCAAATAAACCTGCCCTGCCGTCCGCAGTATTAATATCGACGACCAGTCACGTCACTGAAAATAATAACTAATTTGTTGAGAGAAAAAATACCATAACCCCTTGCCTGCCAGCTTTACTCATGGAAGCCGTATAGCTAGCAATCAAATCAGGCTTTGGTTTGAATCTTTTGCATACATAGATGTCATGGTGAAATAAACTAATAGAGTTAAAATTCTGTTATGTTTCAATAATCAAGAGCATCGTTTTTTCCTGCTATAGTTATTTTCTTTCTCGGAAAACTTTTGTTTATTTATTACAATTATTCTAATATTTCCAAATAAATTTCATTAAGTTAAGCCTATTTTATACTCTGAGTACTTTTTTGGCTGGGTACTAAAATAGAAAATAACATCCAATCCACGCCCAACTACCAGCCCAGAAGCTCGTGGTTCGATTCCATGCAGCGACATTGTCTTTCGTTTTCTCCCTTCCAGATTATACTGCCTGTCCTTTCTTCTGCCTTCTTCTGGAAGTACAAAAGGCGAGCAATATTGAATAGTATGGCAGTTTTTTATTCTCTTCTTTACTATCTCTCCAACTAGAGCTTCCTGCTTGCCATTGCACTTTAGATAGATCAGTCGATAGTATCTCTGTTTATCTGCTATATTGTTCGTGTTTCTTCTTGGCTAGTAAGCAATGACAAAGTTGGGTTTTGTCACGTGGGCGTGTGTGTCATCGACGGAGGGAGCCATCACAGACTTAGGCCAGGAAACCTATTATGTGTAATTTTAAGGATTTAGTTAAATTTATGTATTAGGATAGCTGTTAGGTTTAATAAATATTTTTAAAACCGATAGAACAGGTAACCTCGCACAGGAGGTAAAGGCTTTTGCCCAGCACAACAGAAAACCAGCAACAAAGTGGTGAAAAATGCCATTGGAAAGGGCGATTGTCCGAGTTAGGCTGAATTCATCAGCTGAGGCTATCTATCAGTATGCAGTTGGTACCATTGTGAAGTACGAATTCGATCTAGTAATTTTTGATATAAATGTTAAAGAATTCTAGAGAAACTAGCTATTAATACGCAAGCACTTTTTTGTACAGACTTATTAACCGACTTCCACTAAACCGATTTTGCTGAAACTGGTTTTATATGGAAGTCGGAGTCGTAAAGGTGTGCAAGAATTATTCATTAATTGTTACCCATACTGCAGAATTAATCTTTTGTAGAATTAAGTCACTTAAAGGGCATATGCACGTTCCACGTTCAAACAATTTGCCCTGTAGAGGCTATCGCGCAATCAAATTGAGTCTGTATGGAGGAAATTGAGTGAGTTAATGCGCAAACAGTTTAATGAAAATTGAACGCGTTTGAAATTATTTGTGCTGTTGTGCTAACTAAGTGCTTGCGCAAATGGTTTTAAAGTGTATGAGGTCCTCTAGTGTTATGTTGCACCCTTCATTTTCTATGTGCTGCTGTGTAATCAATGTCACTTCCAATAGCTCTGATTCTTCGTCGTTGCCGCCATCACTAGAATTAGTTCACTTAAATTTCCCTAAGATGCAAAAGCAATTGAATTGTCATCATCTATACATTTAAACCAAGCTCTTTACTTTCATTCATTCCAATTATTCAGTGAATTGGTTTTTGCACATTTTGAATTTCAACTATTTTTATTGTATACTTGGGGTTCAAAAACATGGTCGCAAAAGTTTACTGCTAATGTTTTCATATAATGATTTCTCAAAAAAAAAACTGCAATAACTTACTCTTTAATTTTTGCAGAGGAATGTGGAATATGCCATACGTAACATCTTGCTTCCTTATTAACAAAAAAATATATCCTAAAATGAAATTCGATCATGTTAGTTTTGATCCAGATATGGCAATGTGCGAGCACTTAAGAAATGAGGTAAGATTTTTTCCTTTTAATTAAGATCACTAATTTAACTTAAAACATATAATTTTAGGGAGTCTTTATGTATATTACTAATGTTGTACTTTACGGACATTTAGTAAGCAGCGATGAATTCAATACTGAATATACTCGTCCAGATTTTTACATGCTGTTATCTAATCGTTTCGATTGGGAAAAAAGATATCTTCATCCAGACTATAAAGAGCTTCTAAAGCCTAATGCTACTTTTATGCAAGTAAGTATTTGAAATTATTAAGGAAAATGTTATAAACATTAAGCGATATCTTTTAGCCGTGCACCGATGTATATTGGTTCCCCATAGTGACAGAGAAATTTTGTGAAGATATTGTAGCTATAATGGAAGGATTCGGAAAATGGTCTGCTGGTAAAAATGATGTATGTGAATTTATAACGTCTTTATTAGAACACTTTATAAGTTTAAGAATTTTATTTATAGGATGATCGCTTAGAAGGAGGCTACGAAGCAGTGCCAACTAGAGATATTCATATGAATCAAGTAACTACATAACTATTTTGCTGAGAGTTTCTAATATTAAATCTGTTTTTTTTAGGTTGGACTAGAAGATTTATGGCTTCGTTTCCTAAAATTATACGTACGCCCACTACAAGAAGCTGTTTTTACTGGCTATTATCATAATGTAATTTTATTTGTTTTTAATTTTATTTTTGTAAATTATCTACTTTATTTTTTTACTTAAAGCCACCGAGATCCCTAATGAATTTCGTAGTAAGATACAGGCCAGATGAACAACCTTTCCTTAGGCCACACCATGATTCATCAACTTACACAATAAATGTTGCATTAAATAGAGCTGGTGTTGATTATGAAGGTGGTGGATGCCGGTTTATACGTTACAACTGTTCTGTAACAGATACTAAAATGGGCTGGATGTTAATGCATCCAGGAAGACTTACCCACTTCCATGAAGGTTTACGTGTAACAAAAGGAACAAGATATATTGCGATTTCTTTTATAGATCCGTAATTAGTATACTTAATGCGTAAAAAATAGTGTTTTTTTACGTTACCATAACCAAAAAGCAAAAGTTCAACAAGAGATTCTTTTTTACGAATATTTTATATTTAAGATAATAAAGCAATGAAATTGTATTGTCGGTTTTTTTATTATATTTAGGTTTAGGTGGTGAAGCAATTTGAGATTTAGGAAGTTAAAATACAGGAAATCAAGAATTTGGTAACCCAACAAGAGTGACGCTGCCAAGGAAATAAATAATGTCTTCAAGCAAGCCTTTATTACATAGCATCGAACCTATTACGAATTTAACTAAGGCCTTTACGTGGAAGAATAGAGGTCAAAGGTAGAAGATTTTCAGAATTGTATGTTTTGGTGCAGTCACGCTCAACAACCTCTAGTAGGAAAAATATTCTATAGAAGAACGAAAGAATGCTCACGGCTTCAAGCAGTTTTACCCTAACGCTTGCTAGAAAATACTATCGCGACAGTAATAACCGTGAATATAAGGAAGGATTTAATAATTAAGGGTGCGGCATTCCAAGAATTCTCAGATTTGATTTCAGCTTGCGATCTTTAAAAGTCTGTCAACTCGTACTGACTTTCTTCCTAAACTGTGTTAGCCTTAAGTTGGCCTTTAACATAGTAGGGGCCTGGTCAAAAAAGTCAAAATTTGGATCGCATGTCGAGAAAAGTAGTGGCAGTATTGACACTTCTGCTTTTCTTAAAGCAGCTTATACGCATTTCATGCATTGACAATTTTTGAACGTAGATGGTGCCGCCTCTCTCATTTTCTTCCAAGTCAGTCTTAGCATCACTTTACTACCTGCACGTCTGTTCATACTTTATGCGCAGACAAATGATTTGCTTTGTTTTTGAAATCATGATCTGCTTTCCAGGATTTTTTTTTGAACAGAATGCATGCAAGAAAGAGTCATGCGTATGTTTTCGATCAGGGGCCGTATTTTGTTTCTCGACTCGATATCGACTTCTGTCGATAAATGAAAATTGGCATTTGGCAACACGATATCGACAGCGTTATCGTCTCTTTATGTGTCGATCAAGACGTTTGACATTTATTAAAAAGCTCAATTTATGCATACAATCAACTTTTAACAATTTCTATTTTAATTAAATATACGTGGTTTGCTGCACTTGGAGTAATATCATACAATTTGATGGTTTTTTTATGGCAGCGCTTATCTGTCGATTTGGTCGTAATGCCAAATATGAAACTTAGAGAAAATCGAGAAGCTTTTTTTGTCGAGTCGATCCATCGACTCGAGAAACTAAATGTGACCCCAGACTCTAGCTTAGAAGTATCTGCTAGCGACCCAGAAAATAAATAAAATAAATAACTAACTTAAGTATTTAGTTTAACCCCGCTATCGTGAGAAATAAAGCATCCGGTAGCCATCCTAAAGGCCAGGATTTACACGCTCCCTTGCAGCGACGAGATCCATTGCACACACATCATTTAAACAAGGGTTTTTTTAAAACCTGAAACTTTTCATATAAAAAATCAAAAATGCCGGGCTATTTAGCGTAACCCTAGGTCGATCCGAGTAAAGCTTGATAGCAAAACAACTACATATATTTTTTTTTGCGACTTTGTGGATGGGTACTAGCGCGATGTTGCCTCTACATGATATATGTTGAGGTCCTGGGTGTGTAATGAAACTCGGTTGAAGAGTGCGAAGTCGAATACCCACGTGACAAAATCCTATTTTCTCATTGGTTAGTAGTCGAAGAAATGCTAAGAAAGACGCATCGGACGTATTTTTTCATCTGAGAAGCTAGTAAAGTACCGGGAAAGAAAGTAACATCGTGTGTACCAGCTCTAAATATCTACTGTAGTGTGTGCATCTAAATGGCTGCGTTCAAGTTACGCAGCTGATTGCAAAATATTGCATTTAGGCGTTCAAAATATGAAAACCGCTGCAAAAATTCTTCAATACTCGGCATTCGAATGCTGATGATAATCATATATAAGATCTTGCAGGTCTTGATAATAGCACCCCTTATATGTATTTCTGTTGAAATATAAGTAAAGTATTGGTACAGGCAAAGTCTAGGTTGCTTCAGCTCCGATTTGTTTTCCACTGTTTTCCCAGCGTAGTTCGAGATTTGAAAAATCTTCCGACGATTTGGGGATCTCGTTAGAGGGTTTCGAAACAACATATTCTCGTTTTGGTCTACTTTTCTGTTGTGTTGTGTAGAGCGTTGCTTCAGCCTATAAAAGTTGTAAGAGAAATCTGGAATTATTTTGTTTCTGGGTATCTGTAAAACTTAGTATTTTTTTAGGATTAACTTGATTTGTTTACTACATTAGACGACAACTAGAAATTTTTATCTAGTTTTATACAATTACCTCCAAGTTTAATTATATTAGAATAAGGGCCGATAACTGCAGTGTACACTGAAACCTAAAACGTTTATTGCGGGTTTCTGCTAGTACTATTCCTAGCAAACAGGCTAGACGCAGAATCGGCAGTATCGGCTGCAGGGAATATATGCCCGGCTGCAGCGGTTTGATTTTTTGAATGATGTGCTGCCAATTCTGCGCAGCTGGCTGAATTTTCGAATGCAGCCACATTAAGGCTTTGGTTCCTTCGCAGCTACTTAATAAGTTTCAGAAGCTATTAAACCGAATGGACGTCTCGTGCCATTTTATCCTTCCAATGACGCTGCAGCCCAAATCGAGCCTTGGCCTCCTCTAAGGCATTTCTCCAAGTTTGGCGGTTTCTTGAAGCATGTTTTCAGTTCCGGATGTTGAGCATTGTTTCTGTGTCAGCCGTCACAGAGTCGATCCATCTCCTCCTGAGCCTGCTTACTTGTCTAATTCCCGACATTTCTGGTGCCATCAGCCGTTTTGGAATACGGCTTTCCTCTACATGGGCGGCTAATCTTAGTCTACTGATTTTTTATAAAGGTAGAGACTCTTGAGATTTCTGGGTCGTCAAAAATTTCATACAACTCGTTCTTCGCCATATTCCATAATCTCCCGTTCCGCTTATTATGCACATGAGAACTTTTAAGTCATATTCCAAGTCTTACACAATAGCACAGTACTGGTCGTATTGCTGTTTTGTTGAAAGTTTCGTTTTTCTGTACGCAAATCTTGAGTGCAGTATTTGTTTTCGGGCATAAAAGGCTCTATTAGCCAGTAGTATTCGTCTAGTTAACTCTTCTTTTTCTCCGTTTCTTTTTGTGATTGCAGATCCAAGGTAGACTGTTTTATCGACTGTTTGTCGATAGTTATATTTGTTTTTATTCTAAATCTTCTAGCTCTGGACTGTTGCATTACCTTTGTTTTTTCTTCGTTGATATTCAAGCCTGTGTCCTTTGCCGCCGCTTTTAGTTCGACATAAGCTTCTTTTGCTGCCAAAAAGGACTTTCCCATGATGCTCATGTCATCTGCACATCCAAGCAATTGTACAGAGTGTGTTGCTATTGACATACTTCTCTGGACTGACGTTTTCCTTATAACCCATTCTAGGGCGGGGTTAAAAAGCATTGAGGCCAGTCCATCTCTTTAGATGCACATTTGGTATATGTATATATATCTACATTCCTTTCCCAGATTTTCTTCAGGATTTGCTTCAAAACCATTTGTCTCAAAACCAGCTTGATATTCTCCTATAAGGCTGTGAAGGTTTTGTAACTGGAGTTGAGGAGTGAGACTCCTTTATAGTTTTTAAAGGTTTATTTATGTCCTCTCTTGCATATTGGACATATACCTAATCGCTTTCTTCCAGTCACTTTTTTCAGCTCCAACCACCTCATCCAGTGTCGATGGTTCTGTTGAAATATTATCTTAAGGTATTACATTTGTCTCCGTCAGTGGATCCTCGTTTACTTTAGGGATTTAATTTCTTTTATCCTATAAGGGACTGCTATGTAGGTTCCCATCTATATCCCTGCGAATGTAGGTTCTTGCCTTTAACTTATTGCTGATCTGGCGTGTTCTGAACGCTTGTCCGTGTGCCATTGGTCAGTCCTAACTTGTTAAGGTGATACTTAATAGGGCAATGGCCAGAAAAGAGTTTCAGAATTTTGAGTTCTGATTTATTCAATGACAGAAGTGTTTTTGCTTTTGATGTTATTGTATTTTCGTCTAGCGTAGTTGCTGTGGGGTTGACGTAGTTTTTATGGGGAGACTAAATTTATCCAAGTATGTTTGCGATTCTGAATACAAATAAATGATTTAAAATTCATCCTAAAATTTTATATTTTTATATTTTTGTTGCTACAATTAGACCATAAAACCTAGAGTCTATGTGCTTTCAATTTCCTCAAGTCTAGTCCACTGAGTAATATTAACCTTAATGTTACTGAAATAAAATTTAAGCAATAAGACTGTCTATACAACTTCCAGAACAATCAAACGCTCATTCCTTTCTGGTATAAAAATTGTTTTTATGACGCCAAAGATACTGTTGCCATTGCAGCAAAAAGGTACACTTGCAACTTGTAATCATTCTTAATTAATGGTGCCATTAAACTGCAAAATTCCATTCGAGCATAGCTGCATAGGTTTACCATAACGAGACTACAAATTAAATATTTCATTATTTTTATTTTAAGCTTTATATTTTACTTTACGCCGACGACAATGGCAGATTATTGTTGCGACTGGCGCATAGTAAAATGATCTGAAATAATTGCGAGGAGCTTATAATAATCTCCTCGAATGGCTATCGTTAAGCTTCCATTTCGTATTCGGCACGTGAATTAAAATGCATAAATTTCAGCACACTTCCAATGCGTTTCCGTGGCAATAAAATTAAAATGAACAATTGAAATAATTTAATCTGATTGAGCTAAAGATTTTTTATTACTCATCTCGCATCTAGAATGCATGTGGAATTAAGAATGAATTACGCGAGAATTTTGTGTCTTTCTTGTTTTATATATTTTGTCTATTTTCTCATGATGGTGTTTCTATTTTTAAAGGTTTCCTTTTGTGCGAGTTTCTGAATGTAGACAGGATTATCTATTAATCTCGGTTATATTTTGAAGCGAGGTTGAATTATGGATGAATTAAAAATTAGTGAGGTGCGTTTTATGTGATAGTGGAAACTCTTACTGGACTTATTTTGAAATTTAGATGAACAGAACTGGGATTCATATGCTAGAAATACTTTAGTTATAAAGGACGGGCCATCTGTTGGTTTCTTTTGGGATTTGTTATTAAAACTAAACCGTTCAATATTTTTCAATGGATGTTCCTTTATTGAAGAGTATGCCATCGACTATTTATGGAAAACAATTTCATTCACATGGCTGCCGCGGCTGGGTAACCCATCCTTCTTGCCCATTAAACATCTAACTGGCTGGCTGAACTCGTTAATGGCGGTCTGGAGGGTACTGAAGAATGCGATGAACCTTGCGTTTAAACTTTTGGATGTTGTAGGTTTTCGGAAATACTTATTGTAGAAGGTTGTTCCACCGTCGAGTAGTTATATTTATGAATGAGTTGCTAGGCTATTGGGTCCAAGGAGGGCTGAAGAGACTGTATGAATGTACCGAGTGGGAAAGTCTTGTGCTGGGGGAAAAACAATTCCATGGAAGCAGGAAGACATGAATTTCTGTGAAACAGTCGTGCCTTAATGTACATATAGAAGGAGGATCGCCGGAGAGCACGGTTTTGCATCTTATATTGCCACGACAACGCATATTTAGGGCCCTCAGTTCATATCAAAGGAATTGTATTACAAGCAAATTCGAATATAGGATTTGTACAGTCCTACCCGCTGCTGGTTGCAGGATAAATTTGCATTTAGGTAGATCAGTCGTTAGTTGCACATATTCCACTGAAACAGATTTGAACATATTGTAGGTTTGGTTGGAGATAAAGACTACTTCGGCATGGAAGCATTAACTTTGGGTTAACCAATCGAACATGGAGTTCAATGTACAAAGTCCCTATTGATTGCGAAACTGTCACGTGAGTTAAAAGAGACAGAGATGTATTTTTAAGATTAGAAACGATGGAATTGATCTCTGGGAGACACCAGCAGAGATGAAATGGGGCTTAGGCACGACGCCATCCAGTATTTACTTGATTGAACTGCTGAATAGGGAAGTTGCAATCCAGTTCTTTAGAACACAATACCATTAGCTTGGAGTTTAGATAACATAGCATAGTGTCACACTGTATTAAAAACCTTCTAGCGTATCTAGAGCAACCAGACCAGGCTCCGCAAGATTTTGGATAAACTCCGGAGAAATATGATAAGAGTTCAGCTGAAGGTGACCGACGCATTTGTTTAAGGCGATAGAGGGTACTGAAGAAGACCTTGGGATCAGGGCTGGCATAGCACTATAGGGCAAACCAGAAATCGAAGCGAACACATTTGCTAGTGAATCAGCCTCGGAGCTAACTCGTTATTAAGAGGCGACAACTTAGTTGGGAGTCTTAAAGAGCATTCTTGCAATTATTTCGCTAATGGTGGACGCTCTAGCCGACCGGGTGTCCTCCAAGTGCTCTTTAAAGCTGACCTTTTGATCGAACCTTTCCAGGTCATAAGCGCATGCTGCGATTGGTGATAAGTTCGCCTACTTTCGCACTTACGGTCGCCAATTTTCTTTGCTTGCTAATTAGCACTACCACTATGCTTGCGTATATCTTGGTCTCATCGAGGCGTCTTCGACCGCGTTCCTAAATATTCGATAACGACAAGAATCTGATAGCAACTACTTATTTTTGGAAGGTGTCCGAATAAAAATAATTTACTTGGTTAATTTTTTGAAACGCGTATACGCGCCATCAACTAGCACGCATAACGAACAAATGCGCCTGCCACACTGGTAAGCCCGCTCCCGCTACATGCACGAAAATCTTGAAATGCGCTTGCCAGAGGTATGCACACTCCCCCTATAAGCATGCACATCTATAAATGCCCCGCATCGGCATACACCATTCCAAACGCGAGTGTCATTTTAAGCGGTCCCCCAACTAAGTACTAACCACGTCCAATGCTGCTTGACTTACGCAATCGAACGAGAACCGATCTACTTCCGGGCTGAATTTGAAAAAGTAGAATTTTTACTTAGGCGTGCCGTGCCTGTTTCATACTAAGGGCGGGCGAGTCTTATTTTTCTCGGATGTAGCGTCAGTACATTATTTTATATGATGATACACAGGATAGGGCTCAGTAGAGATTTTCGTGGGACGCCATAAGTTATATTTTACTTTTTTTGCCTCTAATATAATTTGCAGTGCAGGGTCCTGTTGGTGAGAAGCTCGAGTATTAGACTACAGAACTAGATACCTACTTCAATTGACTTGCTTGAATAATACTTTACCGGGTCTCTTTCTCTTTCGCCGGTAAAGAGCTCTGTCAAGACCCAACCAATCTTGTACTGTCAACATCCTAGTAAAAGTAACGATTAGTAATAACTCAAATGTATTTTTGTAATGATTAAAGATACTAATTATTTGGTTGTTGAAATTTTATAGATGGTGGAGTCATGTCGCGTTGTCTACTGATTATTCCTAAGTTTATTTCAGTTGCTGGCAACAAAATACATTTGAAGGCTTTTTGCTTATCCTCATTTAAAATTTCCTTTTTATTTAATAAAAATTTTGACTTGAATAAAAAAAAAGTAAAAGTTAGTAAACATCGTAATCTTCTCTCGCATATCGCTCATAATGATATGCACACTCGTGTAGTTTATAGAACAGCATGAAATGAGAATAACAAACAGTTTGTGGTTAACTTTTATGGCGGCGGCCTCCAAAAACCACGAAGAAAAGAAAAACATCGAAGCAAAATAAAATTGTAAAGTAGTTTTTTACACAGCCACACTTCATCCGTAATCCTTGAATACTGTAACCTTATTAATCGAAGTGAATCCCTTTCCATTTTCCTATCAATTACGCTTGTTAGGTTTAAGGGTATCAATTCCGACAATCCTTGACAACAAGGAGATGCTTAGCAATAATTCCGCAGACAAAATGAAAGGAGCAAAAAGGCCAGAGCAGGATTGGAGAGAAAAGTATATTCAACAAAGCGTCATCAAAAACTTTTGGGTCATGCCAAAATTGATCAACTCCATTATAGGTATCCGCGGCAGTTATTGTTGTTACTCGTGGACATTTGTTTTGGTCACGTCACAAGAGCTCGCTCGTTCTAAAGACGCGGCGCCCCGCAAAGAATATTAATTCGCAATTGACTCGTCGAATCGATCTTGGAGTGTGGTGTTAAGGCTCTTCTTCAATTAGTGCTGCAATATCCGAGACGGACAGCCTGATGCCAGTTTGTGATGAGCTACGACAGTGAACACTAGATGAAGAATGGATAACTCCACCGTGAGTCCTTACAGCAGTGCCGCGAGTAGACCAGTGCATATTCGTCCCGGTAGTGCCCGCAGTTTGTTGCCCGAACGATTTTCACCATGGTGCATTGTCATTTTGATGGTGTTCTTCTTGCTTGGAGTTGTGGGAAACTTCTTGGCTTTAATAATCCTTGCAAGGAAGAAGAATTCTAAAAATAGCAAATATACTTTAATGTTAAGGTGAGTCCGATCCTGACTGTAAAATTAGTTCTAAGAATTTTTTTTGCTATTATTTTTGTGTTTATATAAAGTGTGTGTTTTGTGTGGCATGTTTGGAATTTTAATAATATAGTGGGAATTCCAAAAGCCGGCAGACATCAGGTGTGATGAGTAACAAATAGTATAGAATTGAAACATGTTTTGAATAATGTTGTTTTCTGTGATAACAAATGATTTGCGTATTTTGAAAGCCTTAAAAAAGTGGGGTTTTGTTTTTAAGATTATAGTGATTTAGTCTTAAAACCAATTGTATTCTATTTGTAGAAATGCGTGGTTATGATGTTTTTGACACCGAATCTACGCCTTCATCCCCTGAAGACAGGTTCGATGTTTTTTCTTCTGTTTTTTCTGAATTTTCTTTTTAAACATTTTTATATAGTTTTGAAGTTAGTGTATGTAAGTTTTCTATTAAATTGTTAAATTTGAAAAGGGTTGAAGTGGCTACGGAATATTAATTTATTTATTTATTAATTTATTTATGAAGCCAAATAGAGCTAACTTAAATTAAATCGAACATAATTAAAAAGCTGACATCTTAAGAAATTAAAAGTGGGGCAGGATTCATGCTGTTAGTAAGGATCTAATTTTTTTTTCAAAGGATATTTTATTAATTGCTAGGGAAACCCATGATCCCTGGCTACTGAAGACCATACAGCATCTGTTGACGGCCTCGTTTCTTGCATACTCTGTACGATGCGGGTATTGATTAAGTAGTTTCGTATATCTTGCATGTTGGACATCATCATTCAATTTGATCATATCCGACAAAAACTGTGCTTTAAAATCGTGCGGATCGTGCACATGTCTCAGAGCAGAAAGGAGAAATTTCCTTTTGAACAGATTCAATCCTAGCCTAGGCCTAGATGACTACCTTGAGGAACACCGAAAATTACGTCAATTTCATTTGCTAGAAATCCTTGGTATTTGATAACTTGTGAATTTTCGTTAAATATGATGTTATCCATTTCAGGGGAAGACCTGAAATTCCAAATTTTAAAAGATTTGCGACTAAAGTACCCGAGTAAAAATAATTTAGCTGAACGCCCGCAACTAGCACGCATAGCGAACAAATACGCCTGCCACACGGGCATGTATGCACGCTCCTGCTACAGGCATGAACATCTATAAATGCATCGGCATAGACCATTCTAAATGCGAGTCTCGTTTTCCCAAGCGGTCCCCCAACTAAGTACTAACCACGTCCAATGCTGCTTGACATACGCGATCGAACGAGAACCGGTTTACTGAGTATGCTAATGTCACCAAGATAATTGCCCGATTTATTCGTCATATGCAAGTTAGGATGCCATGAAGGAGTTTTGACGCTGTACGTGCCCGTTTCAGGTTAAGAACGGGCGAGTATTATTTTTACTCGGGCATGGTGGTCTATCCGATCAAAAGCCTATATAACCAGCATCAATTTGATAAGCGCAACGCTTGTAGCGGGTTTCTCTACTTCAGAGTCGAGCGGAACCAAGTTGAGCAGAGCCTCCAGCGAAGCAGTCGGTAAGATAACGAAAACCCCATGATGGAAAGGCAGACCATTCTTTTAATCTCTTAATTTTCTGGCAAAGGTATTAAGTCTGATTCTTCGCAACCAATCCGCCTTTCATTCACAGAAAGCAAATCCAAGGCCGACTTACTCGCATCTCTGTTTGCCTCAAATTCTTCCTTGCCTGATACTGCCTTGGAAACCCCCATTGTCGAGTGTTTCCCTAACTCAATGGGAAGAGATTTCTTCAGGACTCGTGAAGTGTACAAGTGCCTCGACTCCTCTCGCATGTGCCAGACCTTGTCTGCTTGACCGTGAACTTTGGCCAACTTCAATCCACAGGGATATAACACTGATTCTAGATTGGGGCCTAAAGAATCATGTAGAATTCAACGCACGGAAAACGAAGTACTGTCTCTTTTCTAACAAAACCCGCTCCACAATTTCTTCCGTTTCAGCGGACGGTCTAGAACTGACGGCCGAACCATCTCTCAATATCCTAGGCTTAACATTAACCGAAGATCTGCGTTGGAATAATCATATATTCCAAATCGCTAAACAAGCATCACAATGCTTGGGATTTCTTAAAAGATGCAATTTCCTCCTCCAGCCGTCGGCCAGGGCTTTAGTCTACAAATCCTACATTCGGCCCCGCCTCGAATACAAGTCGTACATCTGGGCAGGGGCCCCGAGTACCACGTTAGCTTGGCTGGACAAGGTGCAAAACCGCGCTCTCCAACTTATTGGTGATGGCGCCATATGCTCCTCAATTGATTCATTAAGTCACCGCAGGAATGTAGCGGCTCTGGTGAAATTCTACCGCATCTACCACAAGGACTGTTCCACCGAAATATACAACCTCCTGCCTGCACGGCAATTTTTTTCCCGCAACACAAGACTAGCCCTCTCGGCTCACCCCCACTGTCTTCAGCCCTTATTTTCACGTACACATCAGTCTAGAAATTCGTTCTTCTCGAGAACAACTCGACTGTGGAACAACCTCCCACAGTCAGTATTCCCGAACTCATACAACATCCAGGAGTTCAAACGCAAGGTTCACCACCATCTCCTCATGCACCCCCAGACTCCCCTTAACCTATCCTGTCCTTTCTCTATCTTTCGACCGATTACTACCAGACATCTAACCAAGACCTGAGGTTAGACTTAGAGCCGGTTTAGACGGTGCGCTCCAGCGCATGTGCTTCACGAACTTTGTAGATAAAGGGAGAAGTGGAGTGATACCTCTCATCATCCCCACTTCTCCCTTCATCGCCAAACGTTCGTGAGGCACATGCGCTGGAGCGCACCGTCTAAAACGGCTCTTACACGGTTGTGTTGGAGAAGATGGCGATGAACCTTGGGTTTGAATTCTTGGGTGTTGTATGAATTCGGGAATATTGACTGAGGAAGCTTGTTCCACAGTCGAGTTGTTTTTGTTATAAACGAATTTCTAAACCGGTGGGTGCGCGAATATAAGGGCTGTAAACTGTAAGAGTGACCCGAGCTGGCAAGTCTTTTGTTGCGGGAGAAATGTTGCCCAGGAAGCATGAGGTTACTTATTTCAGTGGAGCAGTCATTGTGGAAAAAGCGGTAAAATTTTGAAAGGGCTGCAACATTCTTAGTCAATTGAAGAGAAGATGGCGCTATCACCAATAAGTTTGAGAGCGCGGTTTTGCGGTGGTTCTCGGTGCCCCCGCCAAGATATACGAGTTGTAGGACTTGCAGATTATAGCCCTGGTCGACGTCTGAATTAGGAATTTGCGCTGGGATGCTGGCAGGCGCGGATTCAGGAGGGGGGGGGGGGTGGTCACGGCGGCTATGACCCCCCCAAAGCGCTCGCTTTTTAAAAAACAAAAATGTCCCAAGTAAAAAAAACAAAAACAAAAAATAACCAAACGACCAAAACCGACCCAACTTTTTTGCAAATTAAAAAACGACCTTAAAAAAATGACCTTCAAGGCCAACAACAGATTGATCTATACTCGGTCTATAGGCGCGTTTCATTTTCATTGGAGTGCGTACGCCCCCTTAGTTGGGCACACATCGGCGTATTTGTTGCTACCACAGTATGGGCTGGTGTAGCTGCATCTACGCCAATGTGCACCGAACTGAGCCGGCATACTAGGCTTGGGTTAAGTAACTCCACTAGAAGATTGGATATAAGACATATCATTCCAGCCAAAGACACATATCCCATAACTATATCCATGTCCGCTAATCATATCCGCAGTTATGATGACGAGAGAGAGCGAAGACAAATCCCATATCGCGGAACTATGTTGCTGTGAGAGATTTCAAAAGTTTCTCGCTCTCGCTCCAAGAACAAACTATTTGATTTCCCTTCATACTTTACACCTACAGGCTTAGGACTGTCAACCAAATAAATATTTGATTGGGGTATTTAAAAATCAAATAGTATTTACAATGATTTGTAATCGATTATTAATTATGATTTAGTAGTTTACAGAAGTTTTTTTTTTGTTTGACGTCTGAATTTGCTTTTTTTTTGTTTGACGTCTGAATTTGCGAACAGGTAGAGCGGCGGTGTAGAAGCGATATTTTCTATCTAATCCAGCAGTATTTAAAAAAAAAAAATTAAATTCAAACGAACAAAAAACTGCACTACACTAGAAGACCGCGGTGCAGCTAACCCCGGAGCAAATCAGTTATTAACACGGAAGCAAATCGATTCCCTTCCCTTTCCCTGTGATTCGAAATGCACACGCAACTGTCACACTGGTGGTCGGACTAAAGCTTAGTATGGAGTAATTACTAGGGAAAAAAAGTGCAGAGCCGAGCCTACGCTCTCGCTCTCTTACTTCCGAACGAATGAACGAAACTGATATAGAGGATATATTTATTTGTTAGAAAGGGAATGAACGATTCATATCCAAAGTGAGACACATATCCGAAGATATAACTGTGTCCGGAGTTACTCAAGCCTACGGCATACGCACTCCAATAAAAATGAAACGCGCCTTATATGTTTAAATTCGCAAACTCTGAAGTTAGCTGCACTCACAAGAAAGGCCCATTCAGATCCAGCAGAAGTAGCGGCAGCAAGCACTTCCTATTGGCTAATGGTTGTCACAACAACAACAAAAGCAGCAGCGATTGCTAGAAAAATTACGCTTGCTGCCGCTGCTGGGCCTAAAGGGCGCGCCTTCATCAAAAACACATTAGGGCACGTTTTCGTATGGCACGTTTTTAATCCACCAGAAAATTCGGTTAGTTTTGTTCGTTTTGTTAATTTTGTTTTTGTTTTTTTAATAGTAGACATTTTTTTCGCCACTTTTAATTCCGTGACCCGCCCCCCCCCCCGCAAAACAAAATTCTAGATCCGCGCCTGGATTCTGGTTTAGGAATTTGGAATATGTGGTTATCCCAGCGCCGATTTTAGGCTAATGTTATGCCTAGGATACAGACGTTTCGGCCGTTAGGTTCTCACTGCCCACTGAAATAGAAGGAGGGGCGGTGCAAGTTTTATTGGAGATGAGACAGTACTTCGTTTTTAATGCATTAAATTCGACACAGTTCTTGCCGCCCGTAAACTGTAAAACAGATACAGCATTACGGCTACCACCGTTGATCGTTAAATTATTCCAGCATATCTCCGATTGCATAATCCGAGGCGTCACGGTACACGGTATTTGTCATCCTTGAATACCGAATGGTTCAGCAATGCAGCTTCTGCCATCGAAGACTTTATTTTGAGGTATGAATCTTGGCATTCTGCGGGCCAAGGAAATTCTTCATCTTTTGTAGCACAGACACAATTGAGAAATTATCTCAAATAATGCTCATTGATTGGGAAAAACATTTTAGTCAAATTAGGGATGAATTGGTGATAGAAGTTCACCATCCTACAGAACCTCTATGTTTTTTTGACAGAAGTTGGTGGTGCGAGGTCAATGATAGCCTTAACCCGATCTTCGGATGGAAATGTTGTTAGTATAGCTTAGAAAATTGATCTCATTGACACCAATAATTCATTTTTTCAAGTCGAACTTGTCAATGCGTTTAAAGAGCTGTTCGAGATAAGTAAGATATTCTGATTCAGTTCTACTTGCGATGAGTATTCATCTAAGTAGACGAAAATGAAGTCGAGATTTCCCGCGACTTCGATTATGAACCTCTGAAACGTTTGTGGCATATGAGTAAATTCGTATTAGCCGAAAGGCGCTATCAGCCCATAGAGCTAAAGAGGACTAAAAGAATGTTCTGCAAACATATTTAGAAACTATTCATGTTTTATTTCAGTAAAAAAAAAGTTTAAATTAGCATTCATAGAGAAAGCAGAGGTAATTGAATAATGAAGGGTTGGATTTACTAAATGGAGGGGCAGTAAAAGGTTTTTGAAGCTAAATTCCTGTAGGCACACATCTCTTGCTTATGTAATATTTCTGTGTATAAAACGGACAGGTCTTTTAAATCTTTTTTGCTTACGCCAAGAGACCACTAAATTGTGGCTAGACTAAAAATTTCTCGAGCCCAATTTACTCACAGACTGATCGATGTTACAAATATTTTACACAAAATTAACATAAATATTCCATCTTTCCGCATAAGCTCCCAGACAAAGTGATATCCTTTTCGCATATAAAACACTTCCACACAATTTCACCACCCGAAAATAATTAAAAGAAATATAAATTGTTATCCCAAAAATTTCAAAATATGAATACCAACCCGAATCCACACATGAATCTCAAAATGGATGCAATTATGACTCGCACAAAAAAAAGTTTTATATTATCGCAAATAATTTGCATAAATTCGCACCGAAAACGGACAATTCTCGGGGGTGCTGACGGCCGTCATTTGTTGGCATCCTGGCGATAATGGCCAAAAAGAAAATATTTGAATAATATTTACGCGTTATGTAAAATCTGCGTGATCAACGGAAAGGGTACCTGTGAAGGGTTTTAACCCTCGTTATTACTTCTTTTCTGGATTCGGCAATGAAAGGGTCGTTTACAATTTTTCTTCCACTAAACGGATTCAAGTTGAAATCCTTATAAACGGGTCGGGATTTTACAGTGTTATCAACGGAATCGATTGGTTATGTTGATATGATGAAAGGGACTAAATGACATTTGCATGAGATGAATGCGGGAGAAAGTAACGTTGAGTGATTGTCAGATACTGATGACAGGAGCTCTTGCAATTGTAGCACTGCAGATGCTTGTGGCAAATTTTGAATTAATGGGATAGAAAATTATGCAAGGATATTTTTACAGGTGAATAGTAGGACAGTTATTTGAACTCTATTGCTGTGTTCCAGTTTTCTTTTCTTCCTGTGGAATAAGGCTGTTAAACACTTCGTATATATGCCTGACTACTAGTAGAAGCAGAACCGAGAAGAGTGAAAGAACTGGTAACGGCAACACACAGTTCTATTCCACCAGCTCTCCAATAAACCCGCGACAGAACACTGGCTACGGTGATCAGAACAGGGGATATTTTTATGGGCGCTGACCGTGACTGGTCTGGGAATTTTTTTTAAAGAGGGAAGGCAAGAAAGAAAGAAGGTTATGTATAGGTCGGAAAAATGTAACAGACCATGCCGTCGAGTGTATCTAGAGTTGAGCTGGACTTACACGAGGCAGTACATTTGTCCCTTACACGATGGTAAATTGTACTGATGCCTCAATTTTTGAAAAGTCCCGTTTCAAAAAAAATGTCCTACTGGTATATGTGCGTGTATCGAGGTAAATGAGGCGGGAGGTGTGATTGTAATTACGTTGTGGAGAAACATTTCTTACTTCTTTTGCGGCAGTGAAATATCCAATTTGAACTGAGGCGAGGTGATATTATAAATACGAACTCAGAAGACATTGCTTCATTCTTTTGCGGCAGAAAATCTTCCGACATGAAATGAGGCGAGGCGAGAGTGTAAATGAGACTTTTTTGAGGCAGTAAAATTTTGTACTGGAGAGACATTTCTTACTTTTTTTGAGGCAGTGAAGTTTTGTACTGAAGAGACATTTCTTACTTTTTTTGAGGCAGCGAAATTTTGTACTGTAGAGACATTTTTTACGTTTTTTGAGGCAATGAAATTTTGTACTGGAGAGACCTTTCTTACTTTTTTTGAGGCAGTGAAATTTTGTACTGGAGAGACATTTCTTACTTTTTTTGAGGCAGTGAAGTTTTGTACTGAAGAGACTTTTTTACTTTTTTTGAGGCAGCGATATTTTGTACTGTAGAGACATTTTTTACGTTTTTTGAGGCAGTGAAATTTTGTACTGGAGAGACCTTTCTTACTTTTTTTGAGGCAGTGAAATTTTGTACTGGAGAGACATTTCTTACTTTTTTTGAGGCAGTGAAGTTTTGTACTGAAGAGACATTTCTTACTTTTTTTGAGGCAGCGAAATTTTGTACTGTAGAGACATTTTTTACGTTTTTTGAGGCAGTAAAATTTTGTACTGGAGAGACCTTTCTTACTTTTTTTGAGGCAGTGAAATTTTGTACTGGAGAGACATTTCTTACTTCTTTTGCGGCAGCAAAATTTCCAACTTGAAATTAGGCGAGGTGAGATTGTAAAATATAAATATACATTGCGGAGGCATACTCTGAGTCTGGTATTTTTTTTTCTTTTTTAATTTGTTTGTCATTTTCGCATTACAATAGCACCTCGCCTCATTTGGAGATGAAATTGTACTGGCTCAAAAGAAAAGAGAGACACCTCTTACAAACTCATCTTATAATCGCATCCTACCCAACACTGGTCGAATGGAGTCGAACCACGAACCTCTGTGATGATAGCCCGAGGACGCCAAAGCCTTCAGAAGGGATACGTTTCTAATTGTTCGTGCCCACAATATTTTGCAGATACGTCGCCAACACTTGTTAATGAACACCTGAATCTTTTTTGCGGCCTTTACAGAGATTTTATTGCGCGGATTAATACTTGTAGTCGTTTGAATTGTGATCGGAAGAGATCTACTAACTGTTGATGGTGATGAATGCGCCTAAAGTTTCGGGGATACAGTTCTGCGAGCTGCATGACTTTGGTCGTAAGTTATGCGCCGTGGAGATTGCGTAGCGCTTATCAGAAGCTTACCGACTGTTAAGGATTGGCTTCGTTGTTGCCATCACAAGTGAAAGCTGGCTTAAGCTTGTTGTTTGCCCCATTAAGATTGAGGACGAAATGTTAACGTGTTCATTTGATCAGGTCCTGTACAACTTTGTCTACCACACCAGCGTAAGTGAGGCTGAGGACGGGCCACAGCTATGTACCACAGAACCATCTTTGGCTTAATACCCCATTTCCTGCCGAATATATTTTTACAGCTATAGAGCATGTCTACACGTTCAACTTTTCATTCAACTATTCGAAATTAGAAGCTTCCTTCTCTTTCGCTCGCATGTAGAGTTATAGTCCGGAAGGCAGCATCCGCCTCCACCCCGTATGCGCCAGCTGACCTCCTTTCCGTGTATGTACACGTAATAAACTATCATTTCAGAAAAAAATCAGCCTTGCTGAAATGAGTGACTAAAATGTGTCGCTGCCTCCCGGACTATTAGAAAGAGACTCGCCATGATTCGAAAATTGAAGGCAACTTAAAGTTGGCCGAAAATTTTCGTTCCAGTCCTGGTTTTTCCTTTAACTTTTTTTAAAAGTGTGGATTCATCTATGTACATATCCTCAAATAGTTTTTATACGATTTCTTATCGGTTAACCTTAAGTCATATTGTAAAAAAATGGAAAGAATTTCGTTTTTCTTTATTTTTCCTCCATTCCTCGATCCATTTTCGATTTTTTTTTGCACTTTCATCAGTTTCTGAATTTTGGAGAATAACACCACAATGTGCAGCGGCGATCACAATTTCTTCTTACGACTCGGATAAACTCATTTTTATACGCTTTATATTAGCTTCACCTGTATGTATGTATGTATGTATGTTTGTACGTATGTATGTATGTAGACAAATCTTGAAACTTGATCTTCACCCACTTGCATATAACCGATCAACTTCAAATTTTGCACATATGTATAGTTCGCGTGACAATGCAATCTGACCATTTTGCGAAATAATAAAGATGGCGGCCGAATTTTGCTACTGTGCTCCCTGACCCTCGACATGGGTATCAAATGAAAAGGTGTGACAAGTAAAATACTATTAGCTATTTGGCGTCATTCCAAATTTAAAATGCTGGCCAACACAAAATGGCGGATTGCCTTATTCTTTACAACCCACTCGATATGGTTATAAAATGAAAGGGTATGACAAGTAGAATACTATTAGCTATGTAGCGTCACTCCAAATTTAAAATGGCGGCCAACACAAAATGGCGGATTACCTTATTATAACCGACTCGATATGTGTATCAAATAAAAGGGTATGACAAGTAGAATACTATTAGCTATATGGCATCATATCAAATTCGCATTGGCGACGAATACAAAATAGCGGATTACCGTTTTCTTTACAATGCGCTCGCTATGGGTATTAAATGAAAGGGTGTGATAGGTAGAACACTATTAGCTGTGTGACGTCATTCAAAATTCAAAATGGCGACCAACACAAAATGGCGGTCTGCCTGTTTCTTTACAACGCTCTCGGTATGGGTATCAAATGAAAGTGTATGACGAGTATAGTACAGCAAGCTGTGTGACGTCATTTTAAAGCTAATATGGCGGTCACTACGAAATGGCGGAAGACATAATAGACTAAAAAGTAGAAAATAAAAAATATAGTCCAAAAAACTAAAAAATACGCTTTTATTTTAAAATAAACTAAAAAGTAAAAAAAAATTTTGAATGTAAAGTGTTTATTGCTCCAGCCAGTATATGTAAACAACCTACCTTTCGAAATGTAAAAAAGCGTGGGCCGCTAGCGAGAATTTCCGGTGTTAATAAAAGAAGAATATAGGTAGAGTCCCACGCTTTTTTACATTTCGAAAGGTAGGTTGTTTACATATACTGGCTGGAGCAATAAACACTTTACATTCAAAATTATTTTTTACTTTTTAGTTTATTTTAAAATAAAAGCGTATTTTTTAGTTTTTTTTAAACTATTTTTAAACTACACTTAAAAGTTGAAAGAAAAAGTTGAACGCGTATGTAGACACCGGTTCCGTTCAAGTAAAGAAATCTGATAGTTCGAATATCGAAAAATTGAATGAAAAAGTTGAACGTGTAGAACCGGTAATATATAGATATGGAGGATATCTTTTCCCTTTTCTCGATGTTAGACTTCCAGTTGAGTTTCGGATCCAGGATAACACCCAGATATTTGATCTTAGAGATTAGAGTGAGAGTTTGTCTCTCTAACCAGGGAAAATTTTAGTTGGGGATTAGCATTTTTCCAGTATGCGTAGCCAGCGTTTACTCAATAACTGTGAAGGTCTCAGATTATTTAATTTTCTTTGGTAATCTCCAGAAAAGTAGACAAACAATTTTAAATTTCAGAAGGTAAATTAAACTACGCCTAAAAATGAGTTTACTTTGCAAAAGAGTAAATTTAAATAATACAAAGAATGCCTTGAGACACACTTTAACAGACTCGACCCGATCAAGTATTCTCCATTAAGTCTTTCTTTTTTCTGTTTTATTTTCGTACAGATTTTATTAATCTTATTACGGTCTGTTGAATTTCTATATAAGAAATTTATTGAAAGTTGTTTAAATTCTCTTTGATATGGTATTTTCTATTAAAGATTTTCCAAAACACACATCAAAGATACTTTAAAAATAACTGACCACTTGTAATCGGCTGGACTCAACTTGTTCTTCTTAAAGACCCCAACGAGTATCTTCAACAATTCTTCGTGCAAAACGCCCAGCAAAACATTTACGCAGTAAGAAGAAATCTCAATTAATTTTTAGTTTTTTAAGAAAAGAGATTTTCTATAAAATTAAATTGTTTCCTTTGAAGTGATATATGTATGTATGTATGTATGTTGAAAAGTACACCAACGGCACTCGCCCGGGGAAATTCGATAACATGTTCTACGGCATGTATTTAACTTTTAAAAGGTCGCATTTGAGTTTTGCGAACGTAAATCATTTCAGCAGCAATGTTCCCGAAACGAAATTCGATTAGTAAAATTTGGCAAAATAATAGCATCGCACGCAAAATTTACGTAATGAAATTTGCCTTTAATCTCTTTGATATTTAGCAGACGGCTGTCGCTTAAACACTTTTTCTTACATAATACTCATATGGCCTCAAAGGGTTGAAGATCGGAAGGAAATTAGAAAATTTCTCTTGGCTTTTATTTATTTCAGGCAAGTAAATTTAATACAATGTACACGAACACACACTCAAACACACAAGCAAAAATTGTTGATGATTTTGTTGATGAAAATTCACATCAGGTAGCGAGAATTACCTGAAAATGATGTCATGCGGTAATGTTCCCTAATTTACACGCTAAGGGAATGTTGGGTGGAGTTGTTGATAAAGGGTGTAACTATGGGTGCCCATAAGAAAACGACTCATTTTATTTTTACATAAACATCAAAACTACCAGAGATGGTAATGCTCTTTAACAAAATACTAATGACTGCTGATGGTGCAGGTATGGAACACCTAAAATTCGCATGCTATCATACTTGCCCTTGTGCTTAGCATCATTTTAGGGTATTAAGAACGAAAATGTGCTGCTTTTCAAAAACGATAAATTTCCCAAACCTAACTACGTTCTTGCCCTTAATACAATATTACTTTCCATCCCAGTACCTCCTTAGTCGGCTCCGGTGTTATAGTAACACTGAAATGATACAAATGGCCTCCAAAAACACTGAACTTAAATAACTAGGATTATTTTGTCTGGAACGAACTGTAGTTGTATTATGCCCAAGGACTAGGGGTGTCGAGAGATGCTCACTCAGCCTTGAAGATTTACAACCCAAGATTAGGGCCGTCTGACCTATGCTATCGCAGAATGAGATCATCAATCGACCAATGGAGAATTAATCCAGGAGAATTGGACCGTTTTATCATTGATAACTCAAAGGAAAACTTTAATATGTTGAAAATGCAATTAAATTCGTTCATTTCTTTAAAAAAAAACACTAGTAAGATTTATCAATGAGATAACTAACTAATGAGAACATTTTGCTTGTATTTTAAACTTTTAATTTTGTGAAGAGTTTTACAAATAAAAATATCTACATAAAACCTTTAGACCAGTGCAAATAATTTTTGGAAACAAAAAAATTTTTAACAGCATGAAAAATGTTGGAAAGTGAAGGAAATATAGCGAGCCAACCAGAAAAATAAATTCAAGTCGATCTGAGTTACGCGGGTGAAATAGGGGTAACTTTAAGGGGTGAAAAAGGTTTTTCACGATTTTCAGCGAAACTAGACCTCCAATCAAAAAAAGTTAAATATAAAAGTTGTACGTAATAAAAAGATCTACAACTTTTGTACAAACAACTTTTTTACATAACCTCAAATTTCCGAGAAAAATCGAAAAAACTAGTGTTTTGGTTTTTGATTTTTATCTCCTTTAAAAAAAATTTTTTTTCCACGAAATTTTATGGAAATCCTCCTTTTTATGTCCCAAACACGCTGTAATTTTTTGGAATTAAAATATTTATTTTTACGTTTTATTTTGAATTTAAACCTAAAAAGAGACCTCATTTTCAGCCGAAAATAACATGGGCTCTTTTTAGGTTTAAATTCAAAATAAAACGTAAAAATAAATAAAAAAACTATTAATCTTAAGGTGTTGAGTTGTCTATACATCCTCGACATTTCCTAAATCCCACATGTTGGTCTCTTAGCTGGCAGTCTATTTTGTCTTCAATTCTACAAAGTATTATGGAGGCCAGTATTTTTGCTACCATATTTTGTATTGTAATAACTCTCCAGTTTCCGCATTCTTTTAGATCTCCTTTTTTTGGCAAGTTAATTATTATTGCCTCCTTCCATTTATTTGGGAATCTTTCTTCGTTCCATATCTGCTCTAAAATAGGATGTAATATTTCTGATATTACTTCAATGTTGGCTTTGAGCAGTTCAGCTGGAACTCCATCTGGGCCTTCTGATTTCTTAGTTTTCAGCTTCACCATTGCTTCTTTCACTTCGCGCAGCATTGGCGAATTTATACTGAATGATAGCCTGGTCCGATGTGTTGCTTCTTCCGTCCATATTGACTGCCATTCCCTGATCTCTCTCTGTGGGTTTCGCTGGGTATAGTATTGACGCCATCTTCGTATCTGATCTTCAGTAGATGTAAGTAAGTGTCCTTCTGAGTCCAACAAGGGCTGTCTTCGTCTCAATTCTTTATTTGATAATTTCCTGATGAGGTGGTATAACTGATGCAAGTTGCTGTTGTTTGCTGCTACTTGTGCTTCCCTGGCAATATGTTCATAGAATTTTCTTTTATCTCTTCTTGCAGCAAGTTTGACTTCTTTGGCTTTGTGCCGATATAGCGCTTTTGCGTGTTCTAATTCATGATCTCTGGTATTGAGTAGTTTTGTCCTTAACACGTCTCTTTCTTGGATCTTTTCCCATGTTTCGTCTGAGATCCATTCTTTCCTTTTCGCTCGAGCATATCCTGGGACTTCTTCACCTGCTGCTCTAAATATTTCCTGTATATTTTCAGGGGTTGGGGCGACATTTGTGATCGTTCGTTGTATTATTGATACAAATTCGCAATTTGTTCTTACTTCAGCCATTTTGGTTATGTCCAGCTTCTTCTTTCGTGCAATCTGTGGTCTGCTATATGCAACAGATCTCAGCCTTATATCTCCTGTAATGCCTGCACTACACATCGAAAGATACATCTGGGAGATGATCCACAGATGCATCCGGGAATAAATCCGCGAGCCGTCCACACGTCCGCGTATCAATCAGTCTGTGTTGATCATCGGAAGACGCAAGACATCAAGTACTTATTTTTGGGGTTCCACAAGCAGTTCCCACCTTGGTATAATTCTATAAACTTGAAAGTTTCCTCGGTGCTCATTGTCATTGTAGCCATTTTCAAAACAATACACTTCAAAACAATACACCGACGCGTCCACCTGCATTCAAAATGCGCACAACACTGATGCGTCGGCAGATGTGTGGACACAAGCCTTGCGTTCGCTCTGACGTCTGGCTCAAAATCCGTCAAGAATGGATTCAGGACAGACGTATCTCCGGATGTTAAATATTGTCCGGAGACGAGCAAAAACCCCCTCTACACATCGGCGGATGTATCCAGGGCTGAGGCATCTTCCGATGTGTAGTGCAGGCATAAGAAGTATGTGGTCGCTATCAATATCCGCTCCTCTTTTCGTTCTCACGTCAAGAAGTGACTGTCTCCACTTTCGACTGATGCAGATAAGGTCTATTTGATTGTGGTACCTTCCGTTTGGAGAGGTCCACGTATATTATGTATATCTTTATGGGGAAATAATGTTCCACCAATGACCAAATTATATTCTTCACACAGCTCTATCAATCTCTGTCCATTATTATTGGTTGATGAGCTCAAGCCGTGACGCCCAGTTGCTGTGCTTCTCCTATCAAATGCTACTTTTGCGTTGAAGTCGCCTATCATTAATATTATATCCTCCCTTGGGATCTCATTTAATACTGTTGTCATTTGCGAATAGAAGAGTCATCCTTTCTCTCATTATTTGTCACTTCAGTCGGCGCGTAGCAAGTGATCAGTCTTATCCTCTTTAGTCTCGTATGAAACATGGCTGTAATAATCCTATCGGAATGAGCTTTCCAACTCATCATACTGTTAGCTACTTTCCGATGTATTATAATGCCTACTCCACTTTCGCTTGCTCCTTGGCTACCTAAATATATGAGCTTGCTATTGTTCGCTGTGTTCATTTCGCCAGAGTGCGGCCATCTCATTTCACATATTCCACAGGTATCATTACTTTGTATTTTTTCATTTCTTCTTCGACTTGAGCGAGTCTAGATGCTTCACTCATTGTCCTTACGTTCCATAATCCAATTCTATTCCTGTTTCGTGTTCCAAAAGTCGTTGCCATGTAGTCCGTCCGATTCCGAGGCTGTGCTTCAGTTTCTGTAATAGCCTACAGCGATAGTTCATTGTATTATACCCCAATGAAAGGGCGGTCCAGCTATACCTTCAGACATTAAGTCCATAGCCCATGTTAGCCGTAATAAATATACGTTGCCCAGCTCTCACGACGTGGACGTAGGGGTTGGTTATTGGGAGCCATGTATTTCGGATTGATAGGAGTAAGATAAAAACGTCCAAGCAGTGGCCATTGGTAACTAACACAGTAGGTATGGAGTCACTTTGTCCAGACAGTTCAGACACGGACGTCACCAGCGCAAACAGTGCGCAACAGCTGATGACGTCAGAGTCTGGACTGTCTGGACAAAATGTGCAACAGCTGATGACGTCAGAGTCGGGACTGTCTGGACAAAGTGACTCCATACCTGCTGTGCTTGCAATAACCTGACAATGGCATACGATATAACTGTCATACTAGACACCATGGGCTCGGTGTAGGTTTTATGGTCAACCTCTCGTCAGATCAGATAACTAGATTATCAAAAATTCCAACGGATATCAGACATAATGCCCGGTAACGTTATCACAAACTACTTATCAATATACCCGCCATGGTCCTACAGAATTGCGCCTTACCTTTACCTAAACCTCTTCCCAAACTCTTTGTCCTTTCATCCTTCTTCGGAGTTTATCTAAACGCTTGGAAACTCTCATATGTCCAGCCTATACCAAAAAAGGGTGACTCCAGCAATCCCTCCAACTACCGCCCAATAGAAATTACTTCTATTCTCTCCAAAAACATGGAGGCTGGTCTGTTAGCTAAACTCAAATTATAGGTATGGACTCAGCTCTGAACTGGATCGTGACTTTTCCCTCTGCATCATGACCTGAACGACATGACGTGGTGTACTACCACGTGGGGCAAAAGTAATGTCATAATGTGAAAGTGCCATAATTTTTGAAAATGGCGTCAAATGTCATTGTGCTTTGACATTTATGTTGTAGACAGAGAGAGAATTAGTTGACAACAGACAATAGAGTGATACACACCTGGAGAACGCGGAATTATTGTTACTGCTTATTAGACCAATTTCGGGTCTGTTGTTTTAACGCAGCGTAAATTTCGTCGTCGTTTTCCTCTTCGTCCTGCACCTGCGCGAACAGTTAAGCGTTTGACTGAGTGTCTCCTGGAAATAGGGTCCACTAGAGTTGTCGCAACAAGTGGTCGGCCCCGTATTTCTCGTTCGACCGAGAATATCGCTGCTGTGGCCGAGGACGTCCGAGAGAGTCCATAAACATCGACGAGACAACGATGCACACATTTGACAACAGCAGACATTTGTTGCGTCAAATTTTGGTGAAAGACCTGAAGATGTTTACTTGCAAAGTGCAAACCGTTCGCCAAATTGCAGCCTGCTGACCATCAAGTGAGGTTAATTTACTCCCACGCTCTATTAAACCTCGTGCACCAAGAGGATGATTTCGTATCCAAAATCATTGAAGCCAGGTGTTTTACGAGAAACAATTCAAAATTCCGAGCACAAATGTGCATTAACTCAGGAGGTCGTTATTTGATCGATATAATTTTTTCAACTTAATGCCATCAATTACACCTTCGAATAAACTTTCCATTAAAACAGAGATCAATTTTTTTCATTGCTAACAAAATAGCAGTCAATTCACATTATGTCATTACTTTTGCCCGACCTTGTATAAAAGTTGATTCCTATGATTGGGTTTTCCACATAAAAGTAATCCTTTCTTTAACATCTTAAGTATGACATTAGTCAAAGACCTACGATGGAATGACCAGATAATGACTATTCCTGCACCTGCGATTTCTTAAGAAGTGCAAGTTGCTCTCTAACTTATCGGAGACAATAATGTTTGCTCCGCTCGTAAATTGAACAACCCGATTGGGAATCGATCTTTCGCAGTCTGTATTTCCGATTTCCTACAACAACATCCAAAAGTTCAAATGAAAGGTTCATCGCCATCTGCTACAATACCTACCAGACTCCTCGTAACATGAAACCTGTTTTATCCTTTTGAATTAAGCTTACTACCAGACATTGCACCATTATGTGACCAACGATATGACGGACCGGTAGTACAAAGGGTGATTCATGACCTTAGAACTGCCACATAAAATAAGCCTAAACCAGCTGTTATGTTTAAGCCTGACGCAATTGCTCTTCAAACCCCCACAAAATGCCTTAATGTCGTGTAAGTATTTACAGAGGTTGAAAGCGGACGTAAAACTTTCTCCACGGCGGCGCACAATTGTCTGCGAATGATATTTACGTGGAAAAAACATCAAACTTTGTTGGATTTTCACGGAAATTGAAAAGTATAGGTATGGGGTTGCTGATTACAATTTTAAAGTCAAATATTTAAAAAAACAAAATGGCGGCTCCAATATGGCGGCTAAAAGGCTAAATTGAATTGAATTCACATAAAATTGAATATTTCTAAGTTTTTGGAGTCACTGTTTACAATTTTCATGTCAAACATTTGGAAAAACAAAATGGCGGATCTAATATGGTGGCTAAAGAATTCTATTCTGGATCAATTTTCCATTTCGTCACTTTCATCTATAACACTGCACAACAAAATAAAACTTTTTTTTTGTTGCATAAAGTATTTTAATGGTTGTTTACTAATTTGAGGTCACTGATTTCGAACCTACCATCAGTTTAATTGTATCAGCTCGAGTTTTATTGGCTTTATTTGGTACATTTTTTACATAAGCTTATGACGAAAAGTACCAAATAAAGCCAACTTTAACATCAAAATTTGCTAATATCTTCAAAAATAAAGGCGGTAACACAAAAATTGTCTTTACATTATTTATAGGAAATTGTCCATGCTTTCCAATTTTGGGAAAAAAAATATTGACTACGCATTTTTGGGGAAAAGGTAGTTGAAGTTGATATTTTTGTTAAAAAAAACAAAGTTTTGACTTTGATGACTCATTACTGTTGGTAGGGTACTCATTACTCATTACTGTTGGTAGGGTAGAACCTTCACTTTTACAGTTTTAGAAAGGTGGGAGTATTCTGCGGGCAGTGCAGAGTTTATAGTTTATTTTAAATAAAATATTTTAGTACGCTGAGAGTATTTTTTTCTAAAAAAACACTCCTCCTTAAAATTCATAAACTAAAGGTGATATAAAAAAACTGATAATATATTTGAAATCAGCGTCAAAATTTAGCTTAGATTGATGTAAAATATTCCATGCAACAGTGGGCAGTGAATCAGTAGCGCTTTCACACGCTATTTTCATTTGTGTATGTGCTGTGCATATACATATGTATATAATATATAATCTGTGCTCTCAGAAGTTTTTGTTTACACTGATTTCTAAACCTTTAAAATGTTTTAGACATAACGGTAAATTATATGTTTTTTCAGAAGCTGTAATTAAATTTTAGTCTCTTTGTGACTCTTCGTAATAATATTTTAGTTTTCATATAAATATGAGTATTTTCAATTTTGTATCTGCATATACGTATGTACCTATATGTATATATTTATGATCGCACGAAATACTCATCTGTGTTCTCAGAAGTTATTGTTTACACTGATTTATTTATCTAAAAGAAATAAGCCAAATAAAAAAAAAACGTCCTTCACCAAAATATGAAAATAACGCCCATTCTTGACGTAAGTCGAAGATAACTATCGTGCTCGCACTAAAATCTCACCTTTGGAGTCCCTTTGACAAATTACTGCCATAAATGAATCAATTTATTATGTTCGAAAAAAGCAGTTTTTCCGCGTAAATTTCATTCTCAGACCACTGTGCGGCGGCGCACAAAACCATAATCTCCACCACTTCCACCTCCGTTCGTCTCCCTTGCCCTGAGAATAGATTTTTCATGTGGATGCATACGTCCTCTTCTATAATGGAGCTAACAGGCCCATATAACTACTGAGTCCATAATATGTCGACCCATAAACGGGTTGTTGGTCAAACGTTCCAGTGAAGTTCACAATCGTATTCTAAGTGACCCTGTTACTTCCTTGAATACATATATTTCCTGGGTAGAGTCCTTAAGGCGACTTTTGAAAATATTTCCTTTAACTAAATTTAATTTATTTCCGCAAAAAAATCCTTATAAATTTGTAAATCCTGTCTCACCAATGATATCAGCTTCTCTACAATCTACAAGTACAAACAATTCGATACAAAAAACAAGGATTAATGAATAAACTTAATCACAAACAATTGCTTCCGCATTCATGATAAATTACCTTTATGCCAGCCTAATTTCAACAAAACGATCAATCATTTTCATCAATTATACGTGGCATTTAATTTCATGACTGATTAAATTTCGCAGGACTCTTTTCGCCATTCCACTTATACATTTTCGTTCAATATAGGTACATATTTACATTTACACTTACATCAATATTTTTATTATGAATTTTATCATGGCCATTAATTTAATGATTGTTTGAACAATTTCTATAAAATTTATCATAATAAAATTAAATTCGCTTTCTAGAGAATTTTAATCAAGGATAATGAAAAATTGAAATGTATCGCAAGGACAGAAATTTACTTAAAGGCAAACAATACACAGGTCCTTGAATAATTGAAATTGAAATTTTGTTTTCTTAGCAAAAACCAAAGAAAATAACAGAGAAAAAAATATACATAATTAATTGAAGGGTTGAGCCTGAATGTGAAGTGAATAAGGATAACATTCAAGGAGCAAATAACGAAAGAATTAAGTTGGCGGACAAATGTATAAAAGCCCACGGGATACAAATCAATTTATGTGGTTTCTTTAGGCCTGACTGAATTTAAATTTCATACTTACCTAACAACATTTCCATTAAGGAGGAATTATTTTTTTGTATGAAGGTCTTCAATGCTAAAAGGTTAAGTTAAATTTTTTTTCTTCAAATTATCATGATGTATAAACAAGGCGCCCATTCGCATTAATACACTGGTAATACAAAATTGGATTCGCTGTAAAGTAAATAAAATATAATTAAGTAAAATAGCCTCTCTCAATTTAAAACGTTTTTACATGGATTTCGAAACTTGGCAGCATGGACCACTGTTTAGTCAGTGCTAATTTCGCTTTTCGCATACTACTCTTCCTCCCCAAACAACTCACCCCTCTACCATTATTGGAACGCCAACTAATTGAGGCTTATTCGCATTTTCTAAGCCACTGATTGGAATTTGTCTTTTCAATGATTAGGGAATTGTGTAGTTACAACTCCAACTGTGCCGTTCTCTCTATCAACATCGATACAGGTTGGGATGCATTTGTGAATTCCTCATTCTACCAAATCTACATATAACGCCAAGGCCGAATAGATAGTTTAATGGGAAATGTATGTACAGGGTCCGCCAAATAACTTTTTTTTTTGAAAATGCTATAAAAAAAACTACTGAATATTTTTTCAAATTTCTTTTTTTATTTGAAAGTACAATCCCTCCGGTTAATGATGGAAAATAATTTCATTCAAATGGCTGCCTCGGCTGGCCATGCAGTAGCCTACACGATCGGTCCAATTTTTAAGTACATTGTCGATTGTGTGTAGGGTTACCATTTTTTATTTTTGAAATGCCAGACATTTAACTACAAAATGCCTGATTTTAGAGTAAAAAGCCTGACAAAAGGAAAAAAGAATTAAAATCTCAATTATAAAAAAGCCTGACATCAACTAAAGCCTGCCCTGAGCCTGACATGGCGATAAAATGCCTGACATGTCAGGCGAAATCCTGACAAATGGTAACCCTAATTGTGTGCAGCTGTATTTCACCAATGGCTTCACGAATATTGTCCTTTAAAGCTTCAATTGTCTCTGGTTTGTCGGCGTAACACTTATCTTTGACGGCACCCTACAAAAAGTAGTCCAACGGTGTCAAATCGCAGCTCCGAGGTGGCCAAACGACATCAGCTCTGCGGCTGATAATGCGATTTTCAAAAACAGGGCGCAAAACATCAAGTGTAGAGTTGGCTGTGTGTCACGTAGCGCCGTCCTGTTGAAACCAAATGTTGCCAATATCCTCCTCTTCAATTTCTGTGAACAAAAATTCGTTCAACATGGCCCGATAACGATCGCCATTGACTGTAACGGCCACTCCTTGCTCATTTTCGAAGAAAAATGGCCCAATTATGCCTCTGGACCAAAATCCGCACCAAACGGGTGTACGCACTGTTTTTGGCTTTTCACGCGTTGGTTTATTGATGAGGATGCCAGTTTCTTTCACTTTTTTCACAAGGTAACGAACATACGGAGCTGACGGTGCTTCTCTTCTTCCAAAATCCGTACGCAATTTTCGCACACATTCTGCAACATTACCATGATTTTCAAAGTAATGTCGCAATATTTCCCAGCGTTGTTCAAGCGTATACACAACCATATTCGTTCAGCGGAAGGATAAAACTAATTATCTGTCAAATCAGACATGAGGTAAGTGTTGCCATACACGAAATAAGCACTAGTTGAAAAAAAAACGTTACATGGCGGACCCATTACGTACCGTAATCGATCTCAGCGTGTCTTAAGAAGATTAAATACCCGTATTCTAAAATCAGTCACAAGTCACAACGCAATCACAAGTGTGTGATGAGTCTCAAATTGAAACAATTTGGTATTCTAATTTTGCAGTCGTAATTTTGGCAATTCGCAAACAGTTACAACATCTCTCAAAAGTGTAACTTTATAAATAGCAGGTCACAACAGTAAAGAGCAAGTTTCTATCATATTTTTAATAATTTTTCACAGGTTCCACTCACAGCCAATTTCTTTGAGAAGTGTTTGGACGTTCACATAGGCCCCTTTTACACGATGAAACATGAAAAAAAAACAAAAAGTTTCATGCAAGCTTGCTCGGTTTGAAGGGGAGAGGTGAGAGAGGGCTTAAGGGATCACGTGTTCCCTCAAGCCCTCTTTCACCCCTCCCCTTCAAACCGAGCAAGCTTGCATGAAACTTTTTGTTTCGTGTTTCATCGTGTAAAATGGCCCATACACTCTGCCTTAATGCATCAATATTTTATAGCGTGCGTTGGAGGAGGACTCTATTAGCAGAGGCCGCAACAACTAGGATATCCTGGACGGAGCTGAGAGCTGTCGCACGAAACAGAGTCCGCTGGAGGGTAACTTTTTCCGCCCTATGTCCCATGAGGGGTTAAAGGGGAATAAGTAAGTAAGTAAGTTGGCTACGTTGTCGCACAGACTTTGCTTTATCTCATTACACGAATACAAATTAACCATTAGAGGTGAATTATATAAGATTTGTGTCGTGACTGGGTACTTAGAATATTAAAACAGCTGATTGTCACAAGAATAGTCACAAACTCTCGATGACAAGCACGAGTCTTAAAAGCTTGTGACTTGTGACTGGTTACAATTTAAAATTGGGTGTAAGTTAAGAAAGTCCTGTGAATCCAACATGAAAAAGGTTAAATAGTCTTTCAATGACGAATTGAGAAAAAACATCTTGAATGCTTCTGGTCCTTGAAGACTTCCATCAAGTAGAAAATTCACTTAACCCACAACCTTTTCTTTTATAAACAAGGAGGAAGTCACAGTAAGCAAATTTAAGGCGAACATGTACAAAGATAGTTGGATTAAAGTAATGGCACCGAATACCGACCGGGTACCTAAATCCGACCACTTAGTAATTAGGGCTTAGGGCTTTTTGTAGGCAATATCGTTTCGTATTGACTGATGAAAATTTTTTTTCGAAAAAAACAGTTTTTGAGTGATGTTTTGGCCAAAAAGTGATTTTTGATAACTTTGACCTTGAATAACTTTGAAAGGGTTAATCGGGTCAACATCTTTGTAAGAACTGAAGTTGTGGAGAATTTCATTGTCAACATTTAGGGCCTTTGTACGGGGTTGTACGACCTATAGAAACCGAGATACAAGGAAAACACCGGAAAACCGCTATATTTCCGGCGGCCATGTTTTTTTTTTTGTGATTCCGAAATTGTTTTCTTAAAAAGTCCCAAGGAAGCTGTGGACCAATTTTCAGCCATTTCCGAATTTAGTCTCCTTTCGTGCGTTTTTTTTGCTAATTTCCCCGGACTATTTGTTTTATAGATGAACTGTTTATTCAAGAAGATCGACTGGAGTAAAATGCGTAAAACAAGAAGATGAGTTTGAAAAAAATTTTATACTCTTTTATTTTTCTATTTCTGTGCCAACTTTACTGCCGGTCTTTTACTTTACTACCCAATTTCAGACCTTACTACATAAAACAGCCCAAATTCACTTTTTAAGTTTTATTATCTCACAGTAGAAAACATCCTATCCCCATTTTATGGTAAATGCCAAATAAAACGAAATAGATTTTTTAACATACTAAAAATAGAAATAAAGTAAGATACTGGAGCAAAAAATAAATCAAAATGGGGCAGCTTTGAGCGAGTACACATAGATATGAACTTAAGTAAGCATCCCATTTCTTTTCATAACGTTCGGTTCATAGAAAGATGCTTGGTAGTAAATCTTAGCTTAATAACTTTAAAAAATGGAATTTTAACGACGAAATCTAAATACAGTGTACATATCTTAAAAAAATGTTCTGCTATCTCAAATTTACATATCAATCAATCAACAGGCTGTTTTTAGTGGCATGATCTCTGCACTTGTACTGATTTGGTTGCCTCGGAAGTCTAAGCGTAACAGTTGCCATTCCAGAATGGAGTTCGATAAAATAGTCAACACTCTAAAGTTAAAGTCCAAGCTTATTACCAGTCCGTCATATCATACTCGCCATTGTGCTATGACTAGTACTAAATTTGGTTCGAAGGAAGAAACAAAGGACTGGATAGGAGGAGACGATCGACCTTGCTTTTGAACTCCTGGCTGTTGTAAGAGTTCACACCAAAGAGAAAAAATTTGCACGAAGCCCACTGTACCAAAAATCAAAGGAAAAATCTTTTGTAATGGGGCTTCGATTTCGTAAAGTCAATATCCTTAATAGCAACCGCCTAAGCCAGAGACGTAGCCGTCGGGGTTAACCCGAGGGGACCTCGTCGGAGTGTTATGTCTCCTGAAACAAGTGAATCCTGCTAACCAAACAAAAAGCAGCCCAAAAAGGTTGTATCGCTGCTAGTACCAGACTACCAGATGAACAAGGAGGAGTACCGTTTTCTAGGTGAAGACCCGACTTAAGCGGAAATTTGGTACTCTAATATTAACCGATTAAGAAGGCAAACTGCCTTATTAGAGCTACACAACACCCTCGAGTATATCCCGAACACAGCATACAGGGTGTCGTCTCCAGTACAATATAGTAAGAAACCTTCCTACAGTGGTTGATGGAAAAGTTATCAGACCCTTGGCAGCTAACCAGGTTGGTTTTTGATATCTGTTAGAAAACCAAATATTGGAAACTCTGCAAGAAACCCAACCTAGCGGTCCCCAACTAAGTACTAAGCGTGTCCAATGCTGCTTGGCATACGCAATCGAATGATAACCAGTGTACTGAGTATGCTAATGGCACTCTTTATGGTCAGCAAGATAATTGCTCGTTTTCTTCGTCCTATACAATTTTTTAAAGCCCCAATTTTGCTCCATTTAGTCTGAAAAAGTGTGAGCGTACCATGTTTCGTTTGGACTATTCCGTGCGTCTTTTATTGGTAAGTGCTTGTAGCCGGCTGCATTTGGAAAAGTAGAATTTTTACTTAGGCACTGTTTCATGCTAAAAGTGCTGAAGAGTGTTATTTTTACTCAGCCGTACCGTGCCTGTTTCACGTGGCGTGCAGGCGAGGAGCGGGCGAGTTTTATTTTTACTCGGGTATATAAAGTGTCTGGGCGTATCGGCCAGACTTAAGATACCTTTACATTATTTGATTTGTCGTATAACTTTACTATCAAAATTACAATTTGATAGTCCATGTGACTTTGTATTATCTCGTTCTTGCCTCGGTTGCCAAAATGTTAAAGTGGGATTTGTGGGATTATGGCAAATAAATAATAAATGAAATAATTGAAACAATTAGCGGGGACTATTTTATGAAAAATTTTGTTTTTATTTTTTTTATTTTTCTTTAAGCTGTAGTTAACCACAGTGCGTTCAAAAACCTCCATGGTTAAACATAAACTTTCGTGGTTAAGTGAAGTGATGCAGCATAGCCACAGCTTACCTCGCGCTCCTGTTCAACAGATTCGACCATGTCCACATTAGTAATAGCTTACGATAATAGATTGATTCACCCAATGGCTTGAATCTTACTCCTTCCAAGAAATATCCCCGCTTCAACAGTCGCAAAACGTTGTATCACTGACAGTGTCCCGCATTTGGCGTGTTACTCAAGCGTGTAACACATCAAGGTACGCAATTCTAAACTAAACTGTTCAGCGAAAAGTTGAAATTTTTTGATACTCACCGAATTTAGACAACGGCCCACCATTCACAAGTAAATGAGATGGTCGAACGATCCCATTGCCAATTTAAATCCGCGGATAACAAAGGACAACGATATTTACTGAATTGAAGATTTATCCTTCGACCGACTAGCATACAGCAATCAAAACCGATTTGCCCTAGAAGACGGTTGACTCCACTACCTACAAAACTCAAACAAGAGCAAGTCCGCAAGATCGCAAAAAATCCGAGACTGTCCTTATGAAGTAACAAGCTCGAAAGGATGTTTACAGGGGCGGCGCTTTAATAGGTGCGAATGGTGCACTTGCACCGGGCGCAATTTCAGAAATTAAAATTAAAAACAAAGTTTGAGACTTTGAAAAAAAAATTGTTAAGGTATTCCCGTGACTTTATTTTCATCTATTAAAGGAATTCATTTTTATTGCCACAATTTATAGTTCCAGCTTTTCGATAAAATATTCTGTACGTCTATCCCCGAACTCACGTGGATCCCGCGGACGCAAGTATTTACACGATATAGTCTTATCGGAGCATTTACGTTATCTAATAGGCAAACCTAAAATAAATATTTAAGTGTTTGTGCCTTTGTCCGTTTTCCTTCTCCGCGACCAAAAAAAGAGGGTCCGATGGGCGCTATATGGTATACTGCACCGAGCACCGGCCCTGCCTCTTACGCTAGTAGCGGACCACAATCATACATTCTGGTAATGTAGTCAACTGGAAAAGCAGAAGACGGATATTAGAAGGCCCTTAAATTGGGTAATGAGGGGACTACTCATTTTCCTGGGAGAAATACAAAGCCAGAAACAAACATAAATAAAGAAAACTCTACGACTATCGAAGAAGAGTGCCTTGGCCGAGGAAATAATCTTAAAGCATAGAGAACATATCGGAAAGTCTCATAGTTCATGAATCAATGAGGAGGATGGCAGAAAAGCTGGAGGAAACTAGTAAAATCTCTCCAGGAAGCTACTTCTCGGGTAGGTCTTGCGATTATTCGAAATCAAATGGAAACGAGGCTGAACCGAGATTGAGTTGACAGGATCATGACAGAAGAGGGATTGAAACGTACTAGAGATACATTTTTTCCATTCACGGCTTGCCGAAATATTCCCCGCTTTGCTCCAATGCGACAAGAAGGTCATTGGACTTAAGCTGGGGTAGCGCTTTCATAGGTGCAAGTAGTCCACTTCCACCGGGCGCAATTGGAGAGGGGCGCAATTTTTCCATTGCCCTTCAATGCGATCAAAAAATGAGGAGCTCATGGGGCGCAATATGGCATACTACACCGGGCGCAAAAAATTCAAGCGCCGGCCCTGGATGTTTAGTTGCCTTCAACCAGGCAATGATTACCCTTTCGCACGGAAGCATAACATACTACCCCATGCCAAAATATCCCACGACCAAAAATCCTGGGATAAATATCCCAGGCTAAAATATCCCAAAATAAAATATCCCATACAAAATATCCTACGACAAAAAATCCCAGGATATATATCCCAGGCTAAAATATCCCAAAACAAAATATCCCATACAAAATATTCCGCAACGGAATATCCCTTTTTAATTTGTTGTCATTTCAAACTTTTAAAAGTATGGAAATTTGCAACATTTAAAAAATTGCAAAATATAAAAAATACAATTCAAAAAAATTTTTCAATAAAAATGAAAATTTTCTAATAATAGTTATTGAGCAAAGACGCACTGGTTTGTATCTTAATTATTATATGATACAAGCAGTAACTACCAGGGTTTAAATTGCTGCAGCAATTTTAATACGGTTGCTGTTGACCTTGCTTTGCTGCTAAGAAGACCACATCAATTTACTTTGCTTTGCTTTACAGCAATCATATTTTCAAACTTCTTGTTGCATGCTGTGAAAACTTGGTGGTGGCCGCCATATTGTACTTAAAATGACGTCACATAGCTTACTGTAATGTACTTGTCATTCTCTTTCATTTGATACCCATGTCGGGGGGTTGTACAGAAAAAGGTAATCCGCCATTTTGCTGTGGCCGCCATATTGGATTTAAAATGATGTCACATAGCCTACTGTATTCTACTCGTCATACTCTTTCATTTGATACCCATGTCGGGGGGTTGTAAAGAAAAATCGATCGCAAGATTCCACCAATGTTTTAACATCTCATACGGACATACTACAAACGATATCGTTTAGTCACGATAAATCACCATGAAATGTGTGTAGGCAGATTTATGGCAGAAAATGCACAAATGAATTTGATGGTAGTTATTTTTGTATCACCGCATAAAACTTGACGCGAAATAATGGAATTCATACATGACAATCTCCACTTCTGACGGTTCAATTTTACCAGGTCGAAATTTCAACGAAATTCCCATGATTTTGAGTGGCAATTTTAATATTAATTTTTCATCAGAAAGAGCGCGTCCGTTCTTTGTGGATGAGGGAGAAGGTGGGGATGATGAGAGGTACCACCCCACTTCTCCCTTCATCCATAAAGTTCGTGAGGAACGTTCCTGGGAGCTAAGCGGCTGACTTTTCTGAAAGCGTACAATATATCCGACAGACCTTCCAATATATCTGTTGCATATTACTATTAATATTTTAATAATTGCGCAGTTGTTAGCAAAAAAGTTTTACTTCAAAAGTGTGGTCTTAAGCACACTCATATTTTTTTTAATTAAATTAATTAAGCAATGGAATTTTTGTTTGTTGAAAATTATCGTTTGAATTTTTGTATATTGTTATAAAAGATCGATAGAAATATAACATAAACAAATCTTTTCATTTTATGAAGGGATATTTTTTTACGGGATATTTGGTATAAGGGATATTTTAGTTGGGATATTTTGTCGGGATATTTTGTCGGGGATATTTTGGCCGGGATATTAAGGGATATTTTTTTACGGGATATTTGGTCTAAGGGATATTTTAGTTGGAGTTTTTTGGCTGGGATATTTTGTCGGGGATATTTTGACCGGGATTTTATGACCGGTTCCCTTTCGCACGAATCGATCATTTGCGTATTGTGACGGCGTTGACGAAGCAGTGCTAAAATTATTAGTAACGTATGGGGAAGTAATTGTTGAGACTGTACACTTAATTTTAAGGCCAAGGTTGTGCGCCCATAAAATTCTAATCAAAAATCTCCGGATGCACTCTGTAGGCCCAAGCGGCCAGAAACCGAGGGCAACCCCTATTTATTTTTGACACGCTATCGCCCATTTTTTGCTTTTATGTTGAAAAACGAGATTATATTCACTCATCCTTTTTATCCCCAGCCTCTCTTCTATTACCTTCATTGTGCTAACAACATTAACATTCCAAAAAATATGCTAAGCGCCACATGTTGTGGCAAAAATTGTGTTCGCCATCAATGCGAAATCTTAGACGTTACTAATGACATCACATTAATCTTTTAAAGTTAAAAGCCCAAAAATAAATGTTATCCCTAATGTTGCCCAAAAATGTAAGTCGTTGCGGCCGATTTAGTGGGTAAAGTCTAGACATTAATGGTCGTAATTTTGAATCGCCCAAAAGGTGGATATCAGCCCCAATCCTAGAATTTATTCATTTCACGTGTGGTAGAATTAAAAGAGCACGATTTACACACCTATCGTCCAGACTACAGTGTAAACCCCCCAAAAATATATTGCTTTACGCATACACACATACCAACATAGGTACGAATTCGATATATCAACTTCGTTTACTTGTGATACCCAAAAAACTCGATAAGAACTTTATGAAATTGTCGTTCTTAAAGTGTTTTCGAAAAGACACAATAAAAATGACTTTATTATACACCTGAAGCGTGAACACTTAAAAAAAAATTTTATATCAATCTCGTTTGGACTACAATAGCAACAAGGAGCACTATAACGTTCAGCCATGACAATAACCAGTAATCAAAATTACATTTTAGTCATCGTTTTGGCTCGCAACAGTGTTGTTATAGAACGATGAAAGCCCGGCGTAATCCGGTTATTAAATACTGCAGCATTATCCAAGTTGTAAAATTCTCGGGCAACAGTAGTAGGCACGCAATACTACTCATAAATGCCATCCCACTTTTTTCGTATCGTCTCGTACACACACCTGCCTATACTCGCACACTGAAATAGAAAATGGCACCATAATAATCTCGATTTTATTTGATTCTGGGAGTCTTTTATATTTATCTTCTGCATTATCCTAATTGGAAAGAATGACAAAATAACAAGCTGCTCCATAACAATACAGAAATGTGACACAGCATGACTAGTATTAACAGAAGGACATTATTTGGGTCGCCTTCTTACGAAAGTAGCTAGCTGCTTGAATACGAATAATATCCTTAAGAAAATGCAATATCCTATATAAGGGCAATCCCTTCTGGTGTCCTTTTATCTGCCTATAATAATAGGAGTGGGGATTGTGTACGATTTTATGGAAAATTTAATTCAGTTAATAGAAATGTAAATATTTGTAAAATTGCCAATATATGCAGGTTAATTGGATCTACTGATTCTCATTGGTTCTTTAATCCCTTCAATGATCCTTATTGTGTAGAATTAAAGACCGGAAAAATGGTATGAGGCAGTTGCAATGGCTGAATTAAGCTTAAAATTTCTGAATTACGCTTAAAATTACTATTCATGATGGAGTGCGGTGAACGAACTTAATAAGCATGCTACGGTACCAACTGCGATATCTCCAAAGGGTGCTAGGAGGCACAAAGATTAAAATGGGATGTCCTCAGCAGAATGAGATATCAGGAGCAAAAGTACCGAAGTCGCCATTTTTCCTATGACACTACGACTCCTATACCTCAAGCGAGACCACTTATACATGTCCAGTAGTTGGCCTCCCAGTAGGAATTCTAGGTAGCACTTACCGATGGAGCAGTGATATAAGTAGACATCTGGTAAGGGGTACTCATATTTTCTTAGGTGTTAGAAGAGCCCTTATATAAGGCACTAGCAAAAACCCGCGTGCGTTGCAGCGTCTTTTAATAAAAAAAACTTATGTGTGCACAGTCCGGGATAGGAAAAAGGTATAATGAAAAAAATAACAAATCTGCAAAACATAATTTAGGGCACACAACTCGACTATAAAATAACCTCTCATAGTCAGTATTTCCGACCTCCTAAAACATCCAAGAGTTCAAACGCAGGGTTAATCCGCACCTTCTTCAACACCCCTCGCGAACCCCCATAACCCTTAACCTATTCCCCCCTTACTAAGCTCCCTGCTAGACATTGCACCATGACGTGCAAACGACATAACGGACTGGTAGTACAAAGGGTGATTCCTGAGCTTGGCACTGCCACATAAAAAAAATAAAAAAATTTATAGTTCGGAAAAATTTTGTGCTACATGCACAACAATCATATTCAGAATACGTGGCTCACCCTGTGCGGAACTTGACAATAGCGTCCTCAACATTTTGTTCCCCTTGTTCATTGAGTTCGATATACTCTCTGTTTAAATTTTCTTCAGACCCATCGATCATTTGTTATGTTCACAGTATTTCCGCAAATTGAAAGAGCAATATCTCGCCGTAACAGCATTTCATTCGCGTTCCTTCGATTATCGAGTTATATTTTCGGTCTAACCCGACAGACATAGTGAAAAGTATGCTAAACGCCTAAAAAGATTCTTAATCATCCCGTGAAAGTCCTAAAATCGGGTTAACCGTTCCGAGCTTTGAGGTTAAAAATTGGAATGATAAAAAAAGTTTCCACTCACTTTTCTGCGACAATCGGATCAAGTTTTCCGTCTGAATCAATAGTCGGAACCTAGTGAAGCCTAGAACATGCCCAAGAAAATACTGAATCTTCCCGTTAAAATCCTATCGCAATAGGATTAGCCGTTGTTGGTACGTAGGTAGGTAGGTTGTTATTATATACTCGCTGGAGCAATAAAAACTTTACATTCAAAATTTTTTATTTTTTACTTTTTAGTTTATTTTAAGATAAAAGCGTATTTTTTAGTTTTTTTAAACTATATTTTTTATTTTCTACTTTTTAGTCTATTATATGTCTTCCACCATTTTGTAGTGACCGTCATATTAGATTTAAAATGACGGCACACCGCTTACTGCACTATACTCGCTTTCATTTGATGTCCATACCGAAGAATAATCCGCCATTTTGTGCTGGCCACCATTTTGAATTTTGAATGACCCCACATAGCTTATTGTATTCTACTTGTCTTACCCTTTCATTTGATATCCATGCCGGTGGGTCCGGGAACACAATTCCAAATTTCGGCCGTCATCTTGGAACCACCATCTTGATTTTTTCGCAAAAAATGGTTAAATTGCATTGTCACGCGAGCTATACATATGTGCAAAATTTGAAGTTTATCGGTTATATATAAGTGGGTAAAAATCAAGTTGTAAGGTTCAAGTTTTCGGTCTAATCCGTAGTCGAACACGGTAATCGGGCCGGTAATCGGAACCGATAGTCGGATCCTAGTAAAGAAAATAGCGTAAAACATGCCCAAGAAAATATTGAATCTTCCAGTGAAAGTCCCATCGCAATCGGATAAGCCGTTTCCGAGATTAGCCCGAACAAACAGACAGACAGACATACAGACATACAGACATACAGACATACAGACATACAGACATACAGACAGACAAAAATTTTAAAAATACTTGATTTCGTGTTAATATCGTGTAAATAACCATATGAACTTAGAAAATGACAATTATTTTGAAATCACAGAGCCGGTTTAGACGGTGCGCTCCAGCGCATGTGCCTCACGAACTTTGTGGATAAAGGGGAAGTGGTGTGGTACCTCTGTTCATTCCCACTCCTCCCTTCATCACCAAAGGTTCGTGAGGCACATGCGCTGGAGCGCACCGTCTAAAACAGCTCACAGACAGACACTCCAATTATATTTATATAGATTACAGACAGGCAGAAGGTAAGGGGTAATCCAGAATTAGACCCAAAGAAGTTATAGAAATTTGCCCGATGACTCAAATACCATTACAAAAATACGAAAACAAATGAGCATAGGCAATATCGTTTCGTATTGACTGATCAAAAAAAAAAATTTCGAAAAAAACAGTTTTTGAGTGATGTTTTGGCCAAAAAGTGATTTTTGATAACTTTGACCTTGAATAACTTTGAAAGGGTTAATCGGGTCGGCATCTCTGTAAGAACTAAAGTTGTAGAGAATTTCATTGTCAACATTTAGGGCCTTTGTACGGGGTTGTACGACCTATAGAAACCGAGATACAAGAAAAACACCGGAAAAACGCTATATTTCCGGCGGCCATGTTTTTTTTTGTGATTCCGAAATGTTTTTCTTAAAAAGTCCCAAGGAAGCTGTGGACCAATTTTCAGCCATTTCCGAATTTTGTCTCCTTTAAACGCTAATTTCCCCGGACTAAAAGACTATTTTCTAAAAATTTAATCTATTGTTTCTTGCGGCTTTAAGTACGAGCTTTTTATGAACTATATCAAAAATGATTTTACCAAGAAGCAACAGGTGCAAAAGTTCGTTAATAATCGGTCGTTATTGTTGCCGTATGAAAACAACGACGCTAATAATGCTGGCGCTCATCTATCACAAATATTGTTGTACTGTTAATGGCCTTGGAAAAGTATGCTGGCCTATAAATATCGAAAATGGCAGCAATTTATCATAATCATTCAGAGGCTAGTATCAGTCTCCCCGAAAGTCAAACGAGGTTGCTTCAGCCATTGATGACTTTTCTATCACGTTTGTGCCGCATGCGATATATCTGGGGCCCGAGTCTGGAGATTCTAAATATCCTTTTAGATTATTAATGGTTTAATGCTATAAAAGAGGATTTTATTAATGATTTTATAACTACTTAATTTTAGCATGGAAACGACGACAACGAATTTAATAAAACGGACAGCAAAACCAGCCTTTGTTGACTGACGAAACCGAGCAACTGGTAGTACGTAGCATAATGGATATTGTTGGTCATGATAATTTAGATAAATTTTGACGATTATACAGATAAAAACATATCTTTACATACGCTGCATATTTTGTGGAATATACTATATAAACATAAAATGTTGTCTGGATGTGTCGATATAATAAAAAGGACATAAGTTTTGTGTCCTTGAATACATTCTAAGCCGCATATAAGGCTGATAAATGGTCCCTGGAGGATCCTGAAATTATACGTAATCTAAACGATTGCCGCCATTTTCTCGAGGCATAAAGGTTAATGACGGTAAATATTTTAATCGAGGTCATTTTCTTTGGTGAATTAATAATAACAAAAAATATGACATTTTACAGTTTTTGATGGGGGCGCGGATGGAGATGAGACAAACGACTGTCTGAAACGAAAAGGTCATTAAAGAGAGAAGAAAAGAAGAGGCTGGGGTTGAAATTAAAATCTGCTGTGGTATTTCGATTATAATATTTGAGTGAATACTTTATTTAAGGTGAATTATTTCAGCTTAATATTCATTTTTCACTACATTTGAGCGACGGGAAGACAAATATGGATAAAGCTTTATTGGGACTTCATCAAAACGAATCGTTAAATTTTGATTAAAATTTAGATGATATGCAGATTCATTATCTATCATAAAAATTGTTCGTTTTTTTTTGGTTCAAACACTCATTACATTATTTTTTTGCGGAATTTTGAGTTTAAAATCCTTCTCATGTAGTTATCGAGAAAGCTTCTGTGTGTAAGTTTCTAATAATCACACAGATTTAGGGCCGTAAACATTCATCGAAGGATACCTTTAACCGAGAGTCAAAGAAAAGAAAAAGAAAGATTACCTTTACCGACAATCGGTGGTGTGTTCAAAATGCCTAAATACTAAATCATGTAAGACATAATAATTTTTAAGCTTGGAAATTCTTTTCTAATATTTTTGATAATCATCGGATTTTATATTATTTTATAATTTGGCAACTTTTTCCCACGTTTCCGCATATGGATATCTTACTCCTGGTTCTTCTATTCGAATGTAAGGCTCATTCTCAGTGGAAAGCTCACTAAAATATCATTAAAGCTTATTGGCACGTAAATAAGAGCTTTCAGAGCCACGTACGAAACCATCCCCTCTCATCTCGCATCACGGCATTGTTGTTGTAATTTATCAAAAAGCTCTTAGATTACTCATTCGGGTTTAGAGATTTTACACATGGCGAAAGCGGTGTAGGTTTATCAAATTTTATTCGGAGTGACCTAGGTTGATGTTCATGTTAAAACTTACAACTTAGGGTCACCTTCGTTGATGTATGCGACCCTTATAAGCATATCGATTTGCCGGGCTCAATAGCTTAGACACAGAGCCCAGGGTTCGAGCTCCTTGTATCGACATGGTACTTCGCAATTTCATTTTTCTTGTCACACATCTTTCGCTTCTTATTCCTCTTTGCTACGTGTCTCTTTTACCAAGGATACAAACCCATAACCGTGTTCTCTTCGGTCTTCAATCTCAGGGTAATCGGTCGTTGGAGTAAAACCGCGTGTTGGCAACACTTCATTTCCGACTTCAGATTGCTTTTCGAAATTGTTTTCTTTCTCTTTCATCTTCTTTCATTTGGTGAGGTACTGGATTCAAAAGTACACCCTACACCACTATACCTGATATTTGTAGGCCAGACCGCTTGAACAGGTTCAGCAGTCTGCCTAGTGGCTTGTCGCTTACGCTTGACTGTGCCTGTACGACCAGGGTAGGCCCTGTTCTAGCTATCGCGAGGCAATCACAGAAAACATGAAGAGCAGATTCATCCTCCTCAAGGTAAAACCTGAAGGTGGGGTATCTGCCCGTGCTATCCTCCATTAGTGGTAATTCAGGGCATAGTATCTGGTAATGAAGTCAAAAAGTGCCCTGCCCAAACTTGGCCATGTTAAACGTCGGCACAGGAACGAACCATCTAGAGTTGGCCAGTCCAAGCGGAAACCTCCAGAGTTTCATCAAAGTACGATCGGCGAGGACCCTCTTCAGTAAACTCGTGGCTGGTGCAATAGATGACCGATGAATACAATATCAGAGCCCTGTCTAGCAAGCGCATCCGTCTTTTTATTGCTTTTAAATCCCCGATGCCGACCCATCGAAAACGCTGTTTGGAAACGCCCAGCTCACCAAAGACACGGTTGGCAGTCCCAAACTAATGAATACTTGGTCCTACGGGACCTTATCGCCCTGAATGCCTAGGCTTTATGCACTACTGAATCTGGCGCTTACATTCTAGATTCCGGTGCTTACATCTGTCTCTGTTCTGGATCCATTCGTGTACCTTACTAGTCCATCCTGGAGTACTTTACGAAAAGTTGAGCCTACCTTCTATGTGCACGGAAAGTGGGTCAAATTTTGAGATCTTAAAGGGCATGCAGTCCGATAGCATTCCCGTTTCCGTAATCTCTTCTACAATGTTGACTATTATAGAATGTTCTTGCCCAATACTAACGCCCAGGCCAGGTAGTAGTTTTCATCTGCCGGGCCTCTACCTCAAGGGGGAGTTGTACCAAATTTAGGAGAGTCTCCAACAATGTCATCGGGGAAGTGCAGCTGGCTCCGGTGATGGAAAGGCAGGCCATTGTTTGAATTTTGTTTAAATTAGTTATGAAACCCTTAGCGCCATTCTATGACATCAAACTAAAGCCCCCTAAGCTATCATAGATCTTATGATGGTGGTATACATATTCCAGTAACATGGCTTTCGGTTTTAGACGCTATGTGGATCCCCAAGCGGCAGGCCCACAGGGATCTACGTGCCCTGCTCATCAGAGAATCCATGTGATGGTTGCAGTTGAGCTTGACATCTAGCGTCACTCCTAAATATTTGGCTTGTTGTGAAAAGCCTAAAGTTTTTACGAAGATTTGGTCTACCGGAAATGTTCGTCTCTTGGTATATGGAACCAGAATCGTTTTGTTGGGTTGGATATTTAGTCCTACTAGCTGGAGACAAAATCAAGTACCTGCTGGAGACGCCTTGACAGGGTACTTTCTGTTTCGCCTGCAATTACCATGACAACATTGTCTGCGTAGCGTCGGGCAAAAAAGTCTTAGCCATTTCGTATCTCTGTAAGTTCATCTACAACAAGGCACCACAGAAGTGGAGATATAATACTCCACCCTGCGGATATCCTTTTGCTATAGTGCCCTCCACAACTCCTCAAGAAGAGAGACCAGTTGTTAGCATAGAGTCAATCCAGTCGCAGACAGTGCTTCTTAGACTCCGTATATGTATTTAAAGCCCTAGCTATAATATCAAAGGATGTATTGTAGTTTCCCTCGATATCGAGCAAGGCAGCAGCGCAACCACCTTTTTAGTGCTGCATAAGTCAGTCTATGCATCAAATTGTGAACTGCTGCCTCAGTGAACTTGCCCGCCTGGTATACGCATGTTGATAGGAGCTTAGCGGTGGGCGTTGCATAGTTGGAAGAAGATCCAAACTTGATGATGGAATCTTTTTCTTTTTATTGACTTACTAAAATACTGCAAGAATGTACCAGAGCTAGAAAATTTTTGTTCATTATGATCTAGCGACTTTTCCATTGATATTAAATTCCTTATGATTTCTCAGCTGGGTTTACCCCGTACCGTAAGACAACCAGGCTTGGGTTACTGCCTTAGTTTGTAGCCCTGTTTTTTGAGCACCCTATAATCAAGGAATAGTAAAATTTATTAGAAGTTAAACGTTGGATTCATCGCCTCACCATTGAGCATCCTCCAGACCCCTATTAATCTATCCTAACCAACATTGCACCATGATGGGAGCGACATGATAGACTAGTAGTGCAATGGATTGTTCCTAAGTTTGTCTTTATGTGAGAAGACGTTGAGATACCCGAAATGCTTCGACGCATTAATATAATCTGATATACGATTTGCAAAAATAAATTCAATTAATCGGGTCCTTCAATTTCCTTAACTTCTCCTTTGTTAATTTTTTAAATTGTCTTGATACACAAGCCTACAAAAAAAAACAAAATTAATACAAAAGAGACAAAATATGAATTGGAACAGCATGAATTTATTCTTCCATAAATATTCATGCGCATGCGAAATGCGCTCAACGAAATGTCAGCTAGATTGTCTTCAAATGTAGTAAAGTGAAACAATATCTCTCATTGTTTTCTAAATGAATATGAAGCTTTTTAAACATCCAATTAACAAAACCAATAAATTTTCAATTTAAGGGCATTCCAATACCAAATAAATCGGAATCAACTAGTAATGTTTCTTTTTATTACTTTTTATAATTTACACAAATTTAGCACATGTAAAAATTTAATCCTTATTTAAAATATAATTTTTTAAAATCACAATAATTATATTAAATATAAAATAGCCAATAATTATTTTCCCTTTCTGTACATTCCGAGTGTGCACCAATAAATCAGTAACATTATCACAATTCACATTCTACATACTAAATTTCACAAAAGGTAAATATGGTACGCATGTAAAACTCTACTTTAATTCAGAGAACATTTTTTGATAAACGACTTTTCTTAAACTATAATAAATAGTCTTAAGTTAAAATTCAATTCCATCTCCGGGAATTGCGAGAAGAACAATAGTATTAGAACTGCTGCTGGGCAACGCCATTTTTTTTTGCTTGGAACAGCTGCCGCCATTTTATTCGGTTTCCACCAGTTCCACTTTTGAGAGGTCCAATTTCCTTGAGCCATCGTTAGGTGGCATCTGACGTTAATAGTATAATCGGAGGAGCCTTTTTAATCTTTAAGTTGATCGTCCTTGGTCGGGGTTGTCAAAGGATATGCTCTAGTCCTGGAATGGAGTGACATTAAAGTTTCGTTTTTATTGCTTTTTGTATAATGTAATGTTGTAGAGTAAAGTATGGAACTTTATTATGATGACATGCTAATAAAAATTGGGGGTCTGCATAAAAGAAATATGTGCGGATATTAAATCTATGAGTTGGTGGGATTAGGTTATTCAGCTAATGTTCCATTTGTGAAGGTCACATGCCACATTCAAAAAATTTTCAAAAATAAAGTGGAATGGTTTGAATTTTGTTTTTACTGTAAGACCGTGAAAATATTTTATTGAGTTAAAAGTTAACTAGATCGGACAATATAAATAAAAGGTTTGATAGAAGACCGTGCTTGTTAATCCTAGAACGTGGATATGGGTAAAACATACCTTGCAAAGGTGTCTGCTAAAACGGAAGAGAAGTTATGTTGTTTTCGTTAAGATATTACTTTACTTTGTATACTTGATTAAAGATTGGTCAACTACACAGATAAGAACTACCTGTGAAGTGGTTTTTAGAAGTAGTTTTTTACCAGTACGATGAATTTTAATAATAATAACACAAAAAAGTAAATCATTTTACTCATTAAAAACAATTTTAATTAATTTTTATGTATTGTATATTCTGTAATTATTGTTAGTATTTTGCAAGACATTTCAAAAGTAGATCCAAAGCATGAGCAAAATGCTAAAAAAACGAAGAAAATTGTAATTTTGCTCATGCTTTGAACCTCCATTACTTCTTAATGGAGTCACTCTAGTTTCTGTTCTTTATACCAAATAAAAGAATACACATTTATTGAGCCTAAGTATGTTGCTTTGCGATAATTAGTCTAGGAGTTAAGTAAATTTTAAAAAGATACAAATTGTTTTTCGTAAACACCCTGTATCTTAGTGGATAGTGGGGGTAGATCCCCTCTCTAGAACAATTTTTTTCTCCAAATACATCCAGGAAACACCCCTGAAAATATTAGCCACGTACTCTAACAACAAATTTGTTGACCATATGCAAGTCGCGAATGAGTGCATATGAGTGTTTTAAATCTTTAAAACGGCGATATCTCTTGAATGGCAATTCGTACGGGAAAATGTATAATATCTTTTTTTGTAGATAATCGCATAATCTACCAACTTTGTAAACAATTTTTTATGATAAGACTTACCGATTAAGATGTATTAGCAAAAAACTGATATTTTGACCATAAAACCCCCTAAAAAGTAGGTTTACCGGGGTAGAAAATCGGTAGACTTTATAACCCCTTATTAAGAACCCTAAAAGGAAGCTCTGCCAAATTTCAGCCTGTACCCAATCATTTCCGCTATTTTTACTATTTTACCTGTACTATACCATGTTTATAAGCGGAGTTTCCCTCCGGATGGAAGTTTCGATCCAGAGTGAAACACCGCTTATAAACGGGAAGTGAAAATCCAGAACTTGGACTTTCGCTCCCCTCGAAAAAGCCGGAGTGAAACTTCACTCCCGGTTTATGGTATTCTTATAAACGCTGACTAGGAGTGAGATGACCGGAGCAGCTGAGTGTTTTATTTTGCTATTATACATTTTTTTAAACACATTAAATTAAACATTGGGTTTATATTTGTGTTTGTTGCCATTTAAAATTCGGAGCTGTCATCTCAAACCAGAAAGTATTTTGGATTTTTACTCCCATTGCTCATAAACGCGTCGGGAGTTTCTCTTAGGATTGACGATACGGGAGTGAAACTCCGCTTATAAACGTAGTATAATATTGTAGATTAAACTACTAAAAAATGTTGTGTCAACTAGTATTTAGTGCGAAATAATTTTTTTTAGTAACTCATACTATTTAGTTTTTGTCAGTATTGAAGATGAGGCCTTGTGCCTTCCGGTATGTCGGCCAGGCATCTGTAGCGGGGCAGGTGATCAGATATAACAGCACTACTTTATTTGATTACCGAACACTGACCGCTAAATTACCATGTATGCAGGAAAAGATATGCTGATGGATGGATGAGTCTGCTCATGCTCATGCCGTCATAGCAAAATAGTAGGGTCTTAACGCGAACTCTCTAGAACCAACCAGTCGAGGTAAAGCTGTTGAGCTTGTTTAAACGGTTTGGCCTACAAATCTAATATTCCATTATTAAGATTAATATACATAATTACTTTGATAAAATAGCGGCTGTATTTCGCCAATAGCAGCTGTAATATTTTCTTTGAGTGAGTGAATCGTTTCTTGAGCATTGGCTTTAAGAAAAAATTCTCATGATGTTAGATCGGACAACCTCGGCAGCCAATTGAAGTCTCCAATTGAAATCACACATTTACGAAATTTTTCACGAATAGAGCCATTGTTCACCAGCTGTGTGGAGGGTGACGCCAGCCGTCCTGCTAAAAATAAATGTCGTTTACATCCATTGAATTTAAAATGACACCTCTTGTTGAAAGACCCTTGTAATTTGAATATTGCTATCTGATGTTGGTATTGGTATTAGTTGTAATTACGCTGCGATTGTTACCAGCACAAATCAGATCTGATAAATTTCTATCAGGAATTCCTTTTTACAGTTTTTTTCCCACCATAAATAAATAATCGAATTTCACAAATCACCTTTCAGATCACGTTGGCATTCATACGCTTCGATTGGCACCCTAAGGAAGTGGATATAATTTTTTGTTGGCGAAATTAGCTACTCCAACTTACATATGAGGAGCATCTGTTCAAAAGGTCGTATTTCCATCATGAGTTACAGAAATCGTAAAAAACTGCCTGTTCCTATTAATAAAATGCTAATATATATTTAAGTGCATATTCATGTGAAGGTTAAGACTACAATATGATATCGGTTTTTAATTTTAAAAAATACACATAAGAACTATATTTTTTTAAATTATTTGTATAGAAATACCTCTTTTTGATCGGAAATGTAAGAAATACGACCTTTTGATTTGTCACTTCAAGAAATAAGGCTTTTTGGAAATACTTGCAGTGAAGTTTTTTGGGGTTCTGGGGATCTTTACGCTTTTTATTTCTTGAGGACTCTACTTAACCTTGTTCGTCCATTTTCAGTATGACTTTTTAACGTAAAATAATGTTTAATTTCCTTGTTTTGTGGAGCTCGTTTTGTCGCGGTAAAGTAATTTGATTTTGTTTAGAAATGGGAGCGTTACGAAAAAAGTGAAACGATTTGAGGGAAATTGCGTGCGTCTTTCCCAAGCTTGGTTCTTCCAGGCCCAATTGCAATGTGGGAATCCCCACGAGTATTTCTTACGTGTTGTAAAACCAATTTTTTAGGCGAGAGGAGCAACATGGAAAGAGTGAGGTGTTGTAACTCGTATAAATACCTGCAATGGGGAGTGCTACACAGGATACGGTACGGTGCGGTGAAGCCAGTTTTATGGGAGAGAAACGAAGAGAATAAAGGGCAAAATAGGCTATTATACCCTTTCTTCTCTTCGTTTCTCTCCCATAAAACCGGTTTCACCAGTGCGTCTTAGTCTCTTGTGTAGCACCCCCCTATGACAGGAAAAAACTTTCTTGGGAGGTGGTTACAATGAGAGCAAGAAACTCTCGTGAGCATAAAGCTTCCTGCGGAACTTTTTACAGCCAAAAGTGTTCCAATTCTTTCTGTACACATTCCGTGTCCTTAGGGAATTTAACGAAAATCAAACAAAAATGGAACAGCAAGAAACAAAAGTAATTGGTCTCATAGTAATTGGGCCTTCCATTCGCTTACAATCACAATTATAGGAAACGAAACTTCAGATCGTATTTTGAAGCAAACCTTCTTTTGCAGAGGGGGTTCCGGTTATCCAATCATGCTGAAATTTTGCACACAGCTTCAGTTTGGATGACAATGTAATATAGTATGCTCAATAGATCCAATATGACCACAAAACACAAAATGGCGGATTTCTGTTTCTTTCACTAGAAGCAGAAATACGTCTTTTTGATTGGTATCCTAATTTTTTGGAATTTTTTCTATGGAAAGTATGCTCCATTTGAATAAGTTTTTAGGCTCATTCGATGGACTTTTATGCCATATTTTGAAGCAAACCTTCTTTTGCAGAGGGGGTTCCGGTTATCCGATCATGCTGAAATTTTGCACACAGCTTCAGTTTGGATGACAATGTAATATAGTATGCTCAATAGATCCAATATGACCACAAAACACAAAATGGCGGATTTCTGTTTCTTTCACTAGAAGCAGAAATACGTCTTTTTGATTGGTATCCTAATTTTTTGGAATTTTTTCTATGGAAAGTATGCTCCATTTGAATAAGTTTTTAGGCTCATTCGATGGACTTTTATGCCATATTTTCAAAATAATTTTAAAATAAAAAAAACGACCTTTTGAACAGATGCTCCTCATATGTTTTCTAATAATAGCGTAAAAACACCCCAGCGTATAATGAATATTTTTTGACTTATTACAATAACTTGTATATTGGGAAATTTACAAGAGCTAGTGATAGGATATGAATCCTTGGAAACACCAACAAAATTAGCACGAAGTTCAAATTCGATACCAATCAACATTAGCTTTACTGGATTGCCAGTAATAAGTACTACTATAGTTTCGTCTTCTTGCTCTTATTGGACTATTGACCTTCGAAGTTTAGGGATATGAGCGCCCGACTACTATACCAAAGGTTAGTGTTAGATTTATTTTTCTTTGTCTTTCCTATTTTTAAAAAAATCCCCTACTGTTAACTGTTTATCCTGGCATCGCCAGAAGGAAGCCATCTCCTGTTCAATCACCGAAATCAGCGTTCTGTTGCGGAAGTATTGGATGGTAGTGGGTGGAATAAAACCGCGTGTTGGAATTGTGTTTTATTTTACTCTTTTCTTTATTATCTTTACGATTAGAGCTTGCTGTCCGCTATTGCATTGGACCTTACCTTTTCGTGCATCTTTCTAGTTATTTTTCTGAAGTTGGGCTTTTATTGCAGTTTCCTAGCTTAATATTTGATGTCTTCCAGAAGAGGGAATGCTACCAGATTTCATGCCCACGAAAAGCTGAAAGTATAAGCCTCTTTCCGTGAACATACTTGACTGAGTCTATCCTGGGTTTCCCTTAGAAACTACAGAGTGGACGCGTATGGTATTAGTTTTGGACTACCTATGAACTAACTATTCTTAATCCCGTCACCCTTATGTGAGATCCTGGGCCTTCAGGGCAATGAAAAGGACGCCTTGTTTAGACAGTGTTCTTTTCATGGGTTAGAAACCTTGACAAATTATAGCAGGCGACACTGCTAGCTACAAGCTATTGGCATCGAATCAATTCTGATATAGTTCTGCGTTTTGCAGACCCATTTCTGATTTAATGGCTAAGTCAATAAGCAAAATGTCCGTATTTGGGTTGAATATCAATGGTTTGGTGTGGTTTATGGGCTGGTAGAATCATCAGTCCATATTTCTTCAAAAATTAGGCCGGCCGGATCGTAACCGTGAATGGCACCATGAAACGGACTATTTTCTGCTTTACATTACAGCCCGAGATCTCAACTACATTTGGTTTCAACAAGACGGCGCTGGAGTTACTTTCACGCTTCTGACCGGTGAATTGACCGCCTAGATCATGCGATATCATACCTCTAGACTTTTTCCTTTGGGGCTACCAAAGTCTACAAGGAAAAGCTGGCTACAATTGAGGAATTGGAAGCCAACATTACTCGCGTCATTGGCCAAATACCACTAGAAATGCTCGAACGCGTCATTGATAATTGGAATTTCAGAATAGACCATGCTAGCCATGTAAAGAATGGTTCTTTTGTATGATAATAAAGATTGCCTGATAAAACTAAATTTTTTCTTTATTTTTGAAAAAAGTACCTCTAAATGAATCACCCAATATATTTCAACTAAAGTACAATTACACTCGGTCAATAGGAGCTTTATATGGCGAGCTCTACGGAAACGTGGACTGCCGGAAAAAATAATAGAATTGATAAAAGCTCTATTCAACAATTCCAAATGCAGAGTTCTCCATAATGGAAAATTATCCGACAGCTTTGAGGTGAGCTCAGGAGTACGACAAGGATGTCTACTTTCACCATTACTATTTCTTATAGTAATAAACGACATTCTTGTCAGCGCTCTAGATAGAAGAACAGGTGGCATACAATGGGGATTGCTAGACCGCCTTAAGGATCTCGACTACGCAGATGATGGCGAATTCGGAAACGCAAACTGCAGTCATTTGCAAGTATTCAGCAATTAGAAGTCTGTAGCTGAATACTTGCAAATGACTGCAGTCTGCGTTTCCGAATTCGCCCGATATCTGTTTGCTGGCCCACAGACACCAGGACCTCAAAAACATGTTACACAAATTGGCAACAGAAAGTAGCTCGGCAGGCTTAAGGTTAAATCCGACTAAAACAAAAGAAATGCGGATAAATGCAAACACCCTTGAACGGACAGCGCTAAATAACCGTGACGTGGAACTGGTAGACAAATTCTGTTACCTCGGTAGTACACTGATAAAAAAATTGTCTTGATTCCAGCAATTCGATAGTCTTCGTTTCGTTGTCTTGAGTAGAAAAATTTTTCAGTCTTAACATGAGAATGCTGTCTCAGAGGAAGACACTGGAAATTCTTGAGCCAAGCAAAAAAATTTCTTCGCTCAATACTTATATTTTTCGACCAAGATATTTCTTTCTCGAACTAAGATTGTTTAATTTTTTACTCAAGAAACTAAATTCTTATTTCATCGGACTTTTTTCGTTTTCCGGGCTTTCACGCTCTAAAAATGTATCACAAACTATTAAGACCGATTTTAGAACTTGAATTTTTTTCAATTATAATATCATCGGTTTCGTAATTTTTTTAACTTCAAGTCAACTTTTGTCTTCATCCAAGACAATAAAACCAAGACTATGAGTATTGCTTATCCCGAGACAATTTTGTTTTCGTTATATCCAAAACATGAGTTGCTTAGTTCAAGAAAAAGTGCTTTAAGCCAAGAAATTTTTTTATCAGTGTATTATTGCCGAAAACGGCGGTACAGAAGAAGATGTCAGTTCCAGAATAAATAAAGCAAGAAGCGCATATGCATGCCTGTTTCACATATGGAGATCAACAGAGATCTCAATTAACACCAAATTTCGGCTGTTCAACTCCAACGTTAAGGCAGTTCTTTTGTACGGTTGCGAAACATGGAAAGTCACCCAATTCATCACAGGGCGCCTACAAGTTTTCATCAACAGATGCCTACGTCGTATCCTAAAAATCCGCTGGCAAGATAGAATTTCAAATGAAGAACTATGGCGCCGTGCCGGCCAAGAAAGGATAGACGACCAAATCAGGCGAAGGAAATGGAATTGGATTGGCCATACCTTGCGACGCGAAGATGATAATCTAGCCAAACAGGCCCTTGACTGGAATCCGCAAGGATCCCGTCGAGTCGGAAGACCTAGAACAACGTGGAGGAGAACCCTATTATCAGAGGCCGCAACAACCGGGAGATCCTGGTCAGAGCTGAGAGCTGTCGCGCAAAACAGAGTCCGCTGGAGGGCAACTGTTTCCGCCCTATGTCCCATGAGGGATTGAAGGAGCAATTAGTTAGTTTAGTTAGTACAAGTACACTCATTTTTAATTTCATTTAAAATTCCGAAGTGCATTGGCTTTGTAGGTCGTTGTCTCACAAACATCGTTTTACAGATATTTTGGATTAATGCTTAATAAAAAAAGAAATTTTACGAATATATTCCAAAATAGAATGATATGATATTTAAAGGAGATGGAGATATAACAATAAAATGTTTCTGTTTCATTTTATATCATCAAAATTAACTCACAAAATTTTTTGATGAACATTTCTTAAACTCGTATAAATTTTCTTCGTGCTATAAAAATTTTATAATAAAAATGACCCAAGTTACCGAGTAATGAAAATGAACAATAATCTAACAGCATTTAACTTCATTGTTATTATAATTTTGTTCGTATTATCTTCAGAACAATACTAACACCAATCGACCCATAAATAAGAGCAAATAGGTGTGTATAGCAATTTCTAAAGTATGTACCTACAGAAAAACAAAACGATTGTTGCCAAAAATAGACAACGACGAAAATACCTTGAAACGACTTACTTTTTCCCACCAAGTCATTATTCGGCCAGTAACTTCATTCTTTCAGGCAGCTTTGCTGCCTAATTGCTCAATTTATAAAAACTGCTTATTTTATAGCTCAATTACCTTAAAACAAGTAAACAAATCGACTACTAAATAAATTTTGAGCTTATAACAGCTTTACACATGTTCCATCTTCCACATTTTTCTTAACTTATGAATAACATTTCACGTGGAAGACGCCATATACAAGAACTAATAATTATTTGTTTTTAATAACCTACTATAAAGTAAGCCCCACCGTGATAATAGATACTTATCTACTACCGGTGTACAGAAAAAAAAAATAGATTCCTGTTTCAGATTCATATCAAGTGCCATCGGCCATTAACTAATAAAATTAAGTGAAGTGAGACGTTACCTGTTCATACACCTGCAATCATAAAATCATGAGCTTCAACTCTTCGTGCCCTGCATACAAATTCCCCGGCAATATTCTTGCTACTAAAAGTCGCAGAATTTTCCCGTGTTTCTCAATGAAATATTTTATTATCGCGATTTTTATATCCTGGGTGTTCCTTTTCAGTTGTGCCAAGCAATTTTCCCCCGAAAACGTTAACAGCTTAATTAATTATTTTAATGGGGAAAGGTAGAGAGGTAGAGTGTCAACTTATTGGTGTATTTTAATGGTGTTAAATTTACTTTCTCTTTTTATGATAAGGGATATATTTTGTAGCTATAAATTTAACCTTTTTACTGTTATATATCGTTGCAATATCATGCCTGGGCATAATTCTTATTTTCAGCAGCTTAAACAATAGTGAAGGGACTCTTTGTTAAGGGACTGTGTGTGTTGGTGTTTATACTACATCAAGAATCGCAAAGATAGTCAATTTTATGAAGAGATTTTAATCGGCCACATGTGAAATTACCTTCCGCTCGATTGACCTCCAGGAAAGACTTCGTGGCCGAAATACCCTCAAAAGAAGGGTAGAGAAAAGGAGGTGTCCTGAGGAAGTTTGATCTACGGATATTCACGGACCCAATCCCAAAAAGCTGGCCAAAAGTCAAAAAATGTTTTAACTAAGACAAAACTTGGTACCCGGGGGTTTTTGGGGTCGCTGATAACGAATCTGATGTCTAAATTTCAAAAAACAAAATGGCGGCTCTAGTATAAAGTATGTATGTAGAAAAAAAATGTGACTCTAGCTAAAACTTTTTATCGTTGTTTTATAACTGTTAACTAAAAATTCCAAATAGAACTGAAGAAAATCAATATTAATTAATGAGTCGTAAGTCTTATATTTTAACAAATTTGTTAATAATATTTTTTATTTACACATTAAAAAAAAAACATTTTCAAATCTATTCGAAAAAAAATTTTTTTTTGCAAAAATACAAAGTAAAAAATAAAAAACTAATCAGATGAATCTTCCGTATCATAATCAGTTGATTCTGCTCTAGAAGTGTCAGAGTCATCAGTTTTTATCTCAATAGGTGGCGGAATTAATAACTGCACTGCCCTAGTAGCACGCTTTGTGCAAATTTTGTGCAAATTTCATGCAAAACATTTGCACAAAAATTGTTCAAATCTAACAAGAAGCAAATTTGTTTTTGTTCGAAATTTTATAGAATCTCACCAAATTTTTAATATTGGTATAATTGATTTATCTATGAAGTTATGGGAAACTTTTATTTTGGATAGTTTTTTAGCCAGGGCATCGGTGCAAAGGGTTAAATTGACTTATATTTCCATTTAAACTTTCAATTTATAAGTTCATTTTCAGAAAAAAAAAAAATAATGCAAAACATTTGCACAAATAATTCTGGATATTGCGGAGTTAGATTTGAGCAAATTTTGTGCAAAACCTTAGCATAAAGCATTACTACTAGGGTGCTTCTGGAGACAATGATTTTAATTTCTTTTGGGGCAATTTTCTTAGGCTTGAAACAAATGCATCTGATGCTAACAACAGACCTAAAAACATCTTCCATGGTATTTGTATGAGAGCATTTTCGCGGGAAATCTTCTCGGAATTGTTTAATGTATTTGTTGCCTCTTCAGACATTTGTCCTATGGGTAATAGTGAGGAAGATATTATTTGTATGCTGTACCAGTATATAACTCTACAAATCTGTCTGTAAGGTATATTTTTGAAAGTTACTGAAATTAATTTCATGCCCACTCGAAATTGCTTGCAATATAACATGAAATCGTTTGATTAAATTTTCATCTACATAACAGGAAGCAAAAACAAAATCACAAAATCATGCAAAAAAATTATAGGTGTAACTATGCGCAGCTGATTTTTGTTTATTTCATTGAACAAGAGTATAGGCTACAATATGAAAAAAGTTTCGTAGCAGAATATAACGGAATAAGTAGCTTTTCTCTAAATGTTTGAAATTTTAATTTGAAATTTTACGTTTAATTTCATCAAATTCACCTTTGACTTTATTGATGATATAGTTTATGTAAAAACTGTTAAATATTCTACTTATTAGCACTAGAAGGCTCCATTTTACAAAATAAAAATTGCTTCACTGTAGAACTTTTGGCGTGCTTCTGAAGTGACCACTACTTTTCTTCTCTTGGGCGCGGCAGATGATAATTGAGACAAGGTCGACATTAGCACTGAATTATCGACTCAGGGTTAACGATCGACCTTGTTGGACTACCGTTTGACAAACTTGAAATACCAGCCTAGGCAACTCAATATTTTCAATTCCCCAGATTTAAACTTTATTTTTCGACTTTTGGCCAGCCTTTTGGGATTTTTGACCACTGTGCGAGGGCTCCAAAACATCAGAGCAAGTTAGGGCAGCGGTATATCACCACCACCAATATTTCATTGTCCTGCCACCTTCCTGTTCGCGCTAAAACCTTTCAAGAGGAGGTACTTAGTGATACTGAAGTCCTACCAGACACTGAGCCTCCAAACAACACAAGAATGTAACATTGGATTTTCATAGATAGCAAAGGCTTCAAAAAAGCTCTGAATTCAGTAATCATACCCTCCAAGCTCGGTAGAAGACATAACTTTGACTCTTGTCTGGGTTCTCAGAGGAACTATTACTGAGTTTCCATGAGAGTTCAAGCAGAGTTGAACCTGAGTTATACGTCATGGAAACAGACACAGTTAAGAGTTTTCGTTAAAGATTTTCAACTCTGCTCAACTCAACGAAAATAGGTAAGTTGAACTGAATTCACGCACACGGCACAATGGCAAAGGTATAAAAAGTGAGAATGTCCCCCTCGCTTGGATGTCAGAAGACACTTTATATTTAACTAGCTGGGACCCGGTGCGCCTATGCTGCACCCATAAGCCAATAGTAGTAGTCAGGTGATATGAATTTTAATATACATTAGGAGAGTTTGAAAAAGGCAATTTTTTGGTATTTTTGATTCCAAATAACAAAATGTGAAACTATTAGGGATCTGACATATTGATCGAGACAATAAAAACCATCCATTGACTTGACATTTTTCGAGATATAAATTTTCATACACAGATGAAGTGAGTCAAAGAACGGCTATTTTTCTGTATTTTGGATTTCATATCGTTCGCGCGATGCAGCGCATAAACAAAGAAGACATGTACTTAATCATTAACGGATACAAAATATTTTTGGTTTTTTGTTTGGTGGATATTTGTATAAATTTGTTGGTGTAGCAATTCGCGAACAGGCAATATACAATTGGTCGTGTGAAAAACAGGAGTTTTCTAAATTCAATCCAGCAATAGTAAACGATTGACTTTGGGGTTTGTTGTTGGTGATCGCGAAGGCAAGGCGCAAAGGGAACTGAAGCCGTTTAAACTCGAAAGGTATATCGTTGGAAATCATCGGTATACTTGGAATTAGGACATCTTCCCCTTCGAATTTACCTTACCTTTGGTGATTCTTGCTTCGATCAAATTCTGTGTTAATTTTTTGATAGTAAGTCTTGCTCCGTTGCACAGCTTTGGCGCGTTCAAATTTCGAATTAGTGATCCAATTTTCAATGTACATATGTGTGGGGACATGCCTGGTGCTTCCAAAGAATTAAGAAATTCAATTGGATATTTGACTGCTTGTTCTTCGTCCATTACTGTGTCAATCGATTTGTATTTCACAGTTTTTCCGAGCAGTTTAATTTAAATTTTTTCACTAAGTTTGTTGACATCGTCATTCTTGGGCGCTAAGATTGCACGTTTCGCACAGCCAATCTGGATTTTTTTAGTTCGTTGTTAAATTCGGGAACACCTTGTCCACAACAATTTGAACATTGGGCTGCATTTGAGAAAAGTTTTGCGGAAGCGAAATCTCTTTTGTTCTTCTATGGCGGTCATTACACGTTCATGCAAGCGGCAATCAATTCCACCAGTCATGATTAATGGAAATCAAAATATACGGAGGATTACGTCAGTCATCACCTTAGACGTTAGGTTTTCCGTCAGTCGTAGGCAAAACTGTGGAAAAACTGTCAGCAGAACCTATCGTGTAATGGGCGCCTATCGATTAGAATTTCGTCATTCCCAATGTCCAAAAGTTGTTTGGAGAATGTTTGAGCAAAGGTATCTTGCAGCAAATGGGCACACATATTTGTTGTGAGCGTGATTTTTTCAACACTGTTCCATAGGCGCCCATTACACGTTCATGCGACCATCAATAAACTCTATCAGTTATGATTAATGGAAATCAAAATTCACAGAAAATTACATCAGTCATCACCTTAGACGGTAGGTTTTCCGTCAGGCATAGGAAAAACTGTGGCAAAATTGACAGCAGAACCTATTGTGTAATGGGCGCCATAGATATGATGCTTTCAATCATGCCTAAAGATCATCTGCAGGCGTTGATCTAGGTATAACAGGCAAAGTTTAGCGAAAATGCCCTGCAAGTAGTATCAGAGCGCCTCCCATTGGTTGGTTTTTTCCTCGGAAATTATAATTTTGCACGTTTTAAGTACTGTGGCAATACCGGAGTTTTTGCTGATATTACATGTAGTTGTTTCTATCTAAATTAAATGGGAGCTTGATTGCTGTACGTCCATCATCAAGTAGAGTTGATGATATTCCCGATAATGTCACTGCAAGTTCAATCTCATTCTGCATTCGAATCTACGCCTCATTCTGCATTCGAATCAAATTGCTATTTCCGCTATTTCCTTTGACGTTGCATGATTTTGTTGTACGATTATTTTTGAATTTGTACGGCAACTACCACATATTTAAGGAATATTTTAAAAGACTATTTGAATGCACAAACTTATTTTATTTAATATAATATTGTCATACACTAATTATATGTATTTATATTTAAAAGCCATTTTCATTAATTCCGTTTCCATATCCTTGGCCATACATATTATTAAAATTATAATTACAAAACAAGAACAAAACAGTTTGACATTTGCCCACATGAACATGTGACCGATTTCAAACTTCGAAAAAGTGATACCAGCGACATCTTCCGTGCAGTTCATCTAAGTTTGTTCATTATTCTAAAAAGTTTGTATTTTGCTCACATTTATAAATAAACATCTTTGAAGAATGATTTTAATGCAATGTAAGGTAAAATTTTGTGTTCTCAAAGCGAAAATATTTTGTGGTGTCATCTTTTGGGCCTTAGTTTTACTTTCAATTCCGAAGGTCAGCGTCAGATTAGGAATAGATCCTAATCTCACGATACTCTAGCAAAATCTGCGCTGAGAGTGAAAAGGATAGATAAATACGATTTTTCTCGCGCTTTAAGAAATGTCCATATTACTTTGGCGTTGGAGCTGTGTTGTGAACGTCGCCTAATAGTTGGGAATGGAAAAGTCGCCGCTTAGGCAAGCAGGGGCTCGGAGATTGAGATGTTCACCCAAAAGATGGAGTCATAAACGCTATTTTTGACTACCATTTGCTGTTAGGTAGCTAAAGATGGAATTACGTCTGTTTTCGAAGCTGTGAGAAGACGGGCGAAAGAGAAAACTCGTTCACTTTCTGTGTAAATCTCCGGCTTTAGCCAAGCAGCGCATACTAGGGAGCGGATACGTTCTGGAAGACTTAAAAGAGATCTCCAGATTAAAACTCGGGGCTCTGATAAGCTTCCTAAACTCCACAGGTTTGGGGCTTTAAACATTCACCACAATTGGTCAACAACCAGCTAACCTTTAGGCACTCGAGCTGTGGCATCAAAACGGCGTGACAAGCGGTAATCGGGTTTCTGTTCATACTGGATGCAGCCCTATACATAACCTTACCTAACAGGTGTCTTAAAAGGCTTGAAGTCAAAAACCTGGCAATATAACCTCTTATGGCTCTTCTAAAGAATTGGTATCTATACCACTCTTTTAATCCTCTTTTAAATTTTTGCATTTTTATAAATATTTTCCTAATTTTATGACTAGAAATATTTATCTGAAAGTGAAAAAACGAAAAGTGGGAAAACTTTGCCTTAGAAAATATCTACTTGAGTATGGTTGTAACAAAAGTGAACATAGATATTCTTAAAACCCTCTAATAATTTTGTGATTTTTGGAACTACTTTTTGCACATTTCTCAAATATTTTTTTCTTTCAACATTATTACTAACAAATTAATTAATATTTTTTAGATGTCTGGCATCCAATAATTTGATTGGATTAATGGGAATGCTAGCGCAATTGACACTAAAAATATTACTCCCAATTGATATACAAAATTCTTACGTACGTTGGTCATGTGTTGGACGTGTTGTTTGGCGATTTTTTGGATTAAGTTCAGGTTGCATAGCAGCTGTTATGGCTGCTGAAAGATGGATGGCATTGGCACGTCCATTTACTTATCATAAGGTAATAATTTACTTATTTACTATACTATAGAGTGATTGTCTTATTTTAGAATATTTTTCAGCATATTACTTATCATGTTGTTAAGAGATGTATCAACTACCTGATATTAATTGCAACTGTAATAACATTTATGCCATTGGTTGGATTTGGAGTATATTTTGATGAGGAGAAAAAAAAATGTTTACGATATAGAGATGCAACAGAATGGAAGGATATTAGCTATGCATATGTTTTTATGGCATTTGGTAGGTAATCTGTGAATTTTAGTTAGTTATTTATAATATAAATTAGAATTTGTTTTAGTTCAATTTTCTATTATTGGGAGAGATTATAGCGTATTAGTATATAATACAATTTGTGGAATCAACTGTTTCATATCATAAAAACAGATTTTACTGCAGAATTTTGAAATGTATTATAAGCTTTTTCTCTGTCTGCATTCTGTATTTCTATTTTTAAAATATGTCTTATACTGCTATAAAATACTCCATAGAGAAGTATTTTATTTGAAACTCCGCTTAGTAGCCACAATCCAGAAAATAAAAAAAAATCACGCAAAGTAACCTATTCCTGAACAATGGAATGCTATAACGTACGTTATGCTTTGAGGTTACTTCTTAGGTTGTTGTTGAAGGAAGACTATGTTTTCTATAGATGTTGCACAAACATAGCTTTAGATCGACGAAGGGAGAAAGGTAATAATTTTGGGCAGTTGTGGATCCCAAAAGTTTTAAGTAAAATATAATACTATACTTACTTACTTACTAGGCCCTGTAATCGAAATCTGATCTTGGCCCTTTGCAACTGCTAGCCCCACCAGCTCTGAGATTGGAGACTCTGTCATCCAGTTTTTCAACCTAAAGCGCTAGGCGTTCTAGTGGCTGCCAGTAGTTCAGCGAGGCTTGGTTTACCTGGCTATCGTGTTAATTATATTTTACCGCAAAAAGCTTTGGGAACAGGTTCTTCTCACTCATACGAGCTGAGCTAGATGTCCGTAGCCTACCAAATTAGCTTCTATGTCGCGATATCATAGTAGAGTCTTCGTAAATCGTTCGGCCTCACAAACGGAGACAACAATTCTTCAAAGGGATTTCTACTCGAACACAACTTTCTGTGGTGCAACTAAGCTTCTAACATGGTTAGATGACTGGATTTAAAAAATGTTTCTGGGTCTATGCTGCTGTTAGCTGAACTTATTGACCCTTTTCTCAACTCGCAAACGAGGCCCCAACGTATTTTATTTTGATTTCATTAACGTCCACCCTCAGTTTTCGTGTAGTTCACTCCATCTGGAAGCAGGCGCTCTGTAAAGTTCTATGTCTTTTTTTCAACGATGTTAGGTGATTTTATGAAGAATTTTTTTTTGATTTTTTCAATTTAGGATCATTACCATCAACGCCAAGAAAATAAGCCCCCCTTTAACTAAGATCATTACAAATGTTGGTTAGTCTGGATAGTCTGACAGATATTTTTACTTGGCTCGTTAACCTGCATTATCGTGCCAGTTTAGAGGGGATGGCAAACTCGCTATCCTATTATACGTGGCTTGAAACTACATAAAGAGGTTCTGGATTGATTTTGAAAATTCATGGCAATTGCGGCACGTTGTGCCCCACTTTTTTGTGTACAAGGCGTGGGATACCTCTTTTCCAGTCTTCTAGCAATGCTTCCTACCTCTGCACTTGATGCAGCCTATAGGCTCTTTATACTTGACCAGCTCCTCAGGGATGTTGTCTGTACCCGAGGCTTTGTTCTTTTTGAGCCAATTTATGACTTTGCTAATTTATTTTAAGCTTGGTGGTGGCAGTGTAGATTCGTGATCAGATATTGGTGGAGCTTCCATTTTCGCATTTGGCAATTCTCGAAAGTGGTATTAGTTGCGATCCATTGGGCGATTTTTTCTACTCGCAAGTACTTGCGAGTACATCACCAATGGAACACGATTTTTAACAATTACAAATAAAATGTATTTGCCCAAAAACAAGAGCAAAGGTAGTTGCGAGTAGCTAGCAGCGGTTTTGAGTAGTTTACCAGTCCCAATGGATCGCAGCTATTATTAGTGCTCCAAGATGCTTTTATCATCAACGATCACTCAACCGTATTTCACCTTGCAGTAAGCGAAACGTGCCACCTTGAGCTCACCTTCAGTTAATGCTCGAGTACTGAGCCTATGCCAGTCGGTCAAGTACTTGGGTCTTATTGTGCACGCAAAACTGAATTGGAGGTTGAATATCGAAAAAGGGCAAGGAAGGTCAGTATAGCTGGCTATGCACGACAGTGATTAGACCATATGGCTGATATATGGCTCCGCCGTATGGTCGCCCGTAGTTGGGCCTACCGAATACATGGTTGCAAAATAAATATTGGCAGTGACCTAAATATCCAGATCCCTACAAGAGAGGAATGGGAAGATTTCCGATCCGACACGTTGTTTTGTACACACATGGGTACAAATAAGAGTCGGATGAAGAGGCTGGAGATTTCCAGGCAGAATTTCTTGCAATTTTTCAAACGTGCCTAATAATTACCAAGGCCGGGAGCCAGATAATTCTGCTATCAGATAGCCAAGCGGCCATCAAGGCATTAGGCTCGGCTCGTATAACTTCCAATCTAATAGAAAAACTGCCAGAAAGAGCTCTCATCCCTGCCCGGAAGATACAGGTTCACTCTTCAATGGATACCGGGACACAGGAAGATCAAGGGCAAGAAAAATGCAGATGAATTGGCCAGGCTGGGGCAACTCACGCAGACACCGGTGGAAAATGGAAACCTCTTCTTAAAGGTTTTGGAGGATGCTTCGAAGCTCAAAATAGAAGATTCGATCCAGTGGTACCTAAATATAACGGGATGGATCTAAAAACTCTCTTAGTTTACTGTCTCTTTTCACGCAAAAGTTTTTCACGAGTGCGGCGAAAGTTAGCGCCAATTTTGTCCCAGCCTACGGCTTGGAGGCAATTGCCCCTCCTACATACCTACCTTCCATGGCATGGTGTGGCATGGGTCCCCTCACACCTCGGACTCTTCAGTAAACTTTCTTCTTCATCTGTTCCATTCTCGTTTACATGCGCGGTTCTATTCCAACGCTTCTTTCTTCGCCTGTTAATTCATTTTGCTTCTCTTCTGAGCTCTTTATATTCTTCCTGGTATGTCTGTCTTCTAAGTGACTGCTGCATTGCTTGTTACACAGCATTCTTACGTTACTTTAACTGACATTGAGCCAGTTCACACGATGCCATAAGTATGTTGAGTAAAACCGGTTTTGTTCGTAAATTTCTTCCGTTCCCTTCCCTCTCATCTATAAAACCGGTTTTACTTGCCATGAATATGGCACCGTGTGAGGAAGCCCATTCATCATCAAACCAGTCATTCCTATCTCTACGACTTTTGGTTAAGACGGAGTCAGCAGTACTAATCATAATATTTTCAAGGCATACCCAACTCTCTTTGATGGCTGAAATTTCGTCCTAGGATTTACTCTTTCATCGCTGAGGGCGTCTTCTAAAGTATTGCCGTATATGATCCGTTTCGTTGCCCAGGGCAATTTTGTTTATTCGAGCCTGGCGAAGTTGGCATCTCGGTACTTTCATACCGTCGCGTCGTTATACCAGAAAGGTGACGGTGGTTTATCATAAATAGGTCAATTTGGTTGCGAATATCTTCATCAGGAAATGCACAGGTGTCTTTGTCCAAAGTCTTACGCGCAAACTTAGAAATCTTAACGACTTGATGCCATTTCCTTAAATGGTTGTCCATTGTCATTAGTGATCTTATGCAAATAATGGGTGTACAGAAGTACTTTATTACCATGAAGTTAGGTGGTTCATAAGTATGCGTTTAATAGTTAATGGTAGTAGTGCTGGTAGTAGTGGTGATTTCCATGTCGACAACCCTCGATTTTGTCTGAGATTATCTTGGTTGATATTTCTGATAAAATTACAATTAAGGGTCAACTTCGTTGATGTATATGGCCCTGTGTAAGTTAGGAAGATAAGGTAAAACCCCATCCATTTTTTGTAATAAAGTGTTCCAAAATACAATTACAAGTTTGTAACTTTCAACCAAACAAAACTCCCATACAAACTTTCATCGCTTTTCTCTCCTCCTTAGCGATTGAATATCCAAAAATAAGTTCTTAGCGGAAGTCTACGATGTAAATATAGATTTCAAAGTTGTATTGTTCAGGAGATTTCGTGATGAATCAGTGGGTGTTATTTAGGGAGTTTATATATAGATAAGACTAATAATAATTTTCTGCTTCGAATTTGATTTTGAAACAAGCATTCACTTATAAAGTTAATGATAATTCATAACAAGAATTGTTCATTTTAAGTTAACCTTTTTATATAGAAATCATAAATGTACTCAAGGACTTACACATATGACAGACACGATCTTTTGTTTACCACATCATAACGTCCTTTTCTATATCTCCTTTTTAACCGTCCTTTCATGAAAAAAATACAAACAAATGCCAGATGCGAAAGTCTGATAATGTTTGTCATAATTTACAAGGGCAATAAAACGTTTACTACATCGCATCCGCTGCTTATATGGCACCAAGCAGACCCTACGATTTGCCTTTATTGTCGTTGAAGGTGTTTAAATAAAGATATTCTGGTTGGCATCAATGGAGTAATAGTTTGTATCTCTTTCGATTATCTGAAAACGAAAAATTGCTCCACTAGAAACCCTAGTAACAGTAAAAAAACTTGTTTTGAATTCCAATAATTTCAAGGCTATTCTTGTATAAATTGTACTTGTCCCAGGATACAAAGCAAGAATTTTTCTCGAGGGTAAATTGTCATAAAGGAAGAAATTTTGGTCCTGATGAGCATTTCGTAATCTCAGCATTTGCATTTATCGACATCCCAATCAGCTCGCAAAACAATGTCCTTTCTGACCTTTGTTCCATTTTGCTGAAGGTTCCCCACGATAAAAATATGTTTTATGTGTGTGAATGTTGTTAGTACTTTTATCTCGTACAGTTTTTATCGTGCTTTCAATATAAACACTCAAAATCAGCTTGTGCCATTCAGCATAAATCACATAAAATATTTATGCAAATCTTCCACTTGAATACTTTCGGGTGACTCTGTTAACCGATCTCCGGCAGCGTGTATTTTCTCGCACATACTCCTCGTATTTAAAGGATAACGTTGGAAATCTGCAAAATTCATGCTTACTCGATTTTTGCCCTAAGCCAACGGCAAAAAGGGCCAAGTTTAGCGAGCGCCATTGAATGCCGCTGCCGCATTGAGGAAGCTTCGTCTTCTCTTTGCCAGAAGAAAGTTGGAATAATATTAGCATCAGGAATATTTCCGCCTACATTCGAGCTTCATGTAAATGGAAAGAAAATGAATCTTTAAATAGAGTATTCACGTGGGCTTGCCCTAATTTGGACTATGTTTGTTGCTTCTTGTAGCTTAGTTTGACAAATTTATAAAGCGTTCGGGAATCTTAAATGATGCTAGGCGTAAATTATTGAAAATACGAAATTATAATTTAATTTTCGTAGTTAAACATTTATGGTGGAAAAAGAGATAATATAAAATTATTTCTGCTCTACAAGCGAAACTCCATTTCACGGATATTTGCGTAATGGCCTCCACAGACTCGAAATTAATAACATACTATAAAGGAAGCACTTTCAAGGACGTATTACCCCTAAGCATATAGTGTTATATGGCTAGTGGTACTACCAAGGAAATACGAGTTCAAGTAGAGAAAAAAACCACCCAGGAGGTACCAAGCCACTTGCGCAATTTGCTTACGGTGCATTTCCCACGCAGCGTATCACGAGTTGCGCTAAAATTATTTTTCAGAATTTTTTGGAGTGGCTCAGGTTTCGTCTAGTAATTTGCTTAAGGAACGTTTCCCATTTCTGTGTTTGCACTGTCATACAAGGAAAGGAGTTAATACCTACACCACGGTAGGGATCAGACCTATGCTAAAGTCCAAAGAAATTGCTAATAAGTCCCGCCGTAAAATGCTTCCCATATAAAAAGGACATGTCTAGTCTACTATGGGCGATCGATGAACTTCTAGTAAAATTAACCTTGCCTAGATTTAATGTTGAAGGGTATGCTGATGACTCGTGATAACGATTTAGGGCAAGCATGACTAAATCATCTTTGACTTAATGAAACCTGGTTCACAACTAAGAAATACGGAATTTGAACAGATGACTATATCTCTGACATATTAGAATCCAAGCTACACTTGAACCATTTGCAGTAGATATCGGCAGCTGCGAAAAATGGAATTATATGTTTGCGTTCGTCACTTTTTCTCTCAGTGTTATAATGGGCTTGATCACCAGTGCTTCTGGTTGTCAGGCTTTACTCAATAATAAGTTCAGTGGTAAATCACACCGCTGCCCAAGTATTATGTGATTGGCCGTTGGGGCTTCTGTCGAGTGCCATTATTTATTTAATAATAGTTTTGGTGGTGGATCCCACCGCTAACCAAATTAATAGCAGGGAGAGACTAGCAATAAAACGTCGTTAAGGTTATAACTAAATGAAAAAAAAATTTTTTAACTCGAAAAAAGGGAAATGGTAAAATGGGGACGCTATTTAGGGGTTGAAAACGATTTTTTGCGATTTGCGGTGAAACATGATCTCCTAGTGGAAAATGTTTAATACAATAAAAATATCTAAAACTTTTGTATTTAACATATTTTGACATAACCTCAAATTTTCCAAGAAAATGGCGGAAAATCGATTTTTCAGTTTTTAATTTTTTTCTCCCGTAAAAATAATTAAATTTACATGAAAATTTGTAAGAGTATACCTTGCGTTAAATAAGCATGATTTTTTTTTGTTTGGAAAACGAATAGTTTCCCAGAAATTAACATTTTTCAAAAAAAATACCCTTATCTTGCATGGACAACTTTATTGATGTTTTTTTCGAATTTTGATATTCAATAAGTGCTCATTTAACCATTCAAATGCCTAGTTTCAAATGGTTTATACACTTTGATACTTTATTTTCATTAAACCGCTCAAAATTAAGAAAAACCGAACACCTGATTTTTCGAATCACGTACGTTTTTAATTTTTTCAGATATGTCCTTTAACACGCTTTGAACGGCACCTCAACGAAGTCGGTATCAGGCGCGGATCTAGAATTTTGTTTTGCGGGGGGGGGGGCACGGAAGTAAAAGTGGCGCGGAAAAAAATGTCTACTCCTAAAAAATCAAAAACAAAATTAACTATAGTTGGGATGTGGGTTTGACCCTTTCGGACAACACGATCAACTTCTCAGTATGATGAATGTTGAATATTATCAATGGATATTTTAATAATAAATGAACAATACTAACAACAAATTGTAAGAAAAAATCACACCAAATTCATACACCTGGTTCTTCAAACTTACACAACTCCTATACCTAATCGCAAAAATCTTGTAAATTTAAATAATATAATATTAATAAATCGTCTACTTAAAAAATAGTAATAGCTTTAGTAGTGAGAAATTGGCTAGTATCAGAACTGGTGCCAAAGTAATCCTGAGAGTAGCTAGTTCGAATAACGATAAACTTGGAAGCAAATGGGTTCATTTGGAAATTCACGAGATATGTATTAGCAAAACTATTCAATGTAAAGGACTTGTCAGACTTGACCGAAAAGGCCAAATGTTTTGTAACTACTGGAAATTCCAGGATGAATTTCAATTTCCAGAACCTGTAGGACGTGCAAAACAATTCTCTCTCCGTCATAAATGTGCTGATCTAAAAGTTTGAAAAATTCGTGATGTTTGTAAAGGGTTACGTAATTTTTGCACGGTTTTTAAAGAGTGCTCGGATTTTGACAAGTGATATCTTTATGGGAAGCTATCATTCTGCTGAATCCAGAAAATGTAATTTCATTTAGAATGGGTTTCACTTCAACTAGTATTAGAAAAACCATTAGCCGAAGTTTTTTCATTTAAACAAAAAAACGGCTTGACCGAATGTTATGATTTTTTTTACAGAACATGTTTTCGTTAATATGCTTCGATCGTCAGTACAACGAAGTCTATATTATTTTTTGTCCGCGGCATCGTGCAGGTATAAAAACCACGAACTTCTTTCAAATTCAAACAAAAAAACGGCTCGATCGATTTTTATGAAAATCTTTTCATATGATATTTATTTTAATAGACTTCGAACGGCACCTCAACGAAGTCGATTTCTTTTTTGGTTCTCGCGAAATCGTGCAGGTACAAAAATCACTTACGTCATCTAAACAAAGAAACCGCTCGACCGAATTTTATGAAAATATTTTCAGATAGTAACTTCGGTAATACGCTACGATCGACACCTCAACGAAATCGGTATCATTGTTAGTTCGCACGAAATCGTGGTGGTACAAAAATCACTTAAGTCGTTCAAGCAAAAAAACCGCTCGACCGAAAAACCGCTCAACGAAGTCGATATCTGTTTTGGTTTACGCGAAATCGTGCAGGAAAAATGACCACATACGTACGCACAAACACACACACATACACATACTTCTTCTCCAATTATTGCTTAAAATGCTATTGGGACCTTGAAACCTGAAAATACATTGAAAATTTCGAGATCAATTTTCGGACAGATTATAATAACTTCCCTATAAACTGGGAAGTTAACAAAACGAACAAAACTAACCAGATTTTCTGGTGGATAACAAACGTGCCCTTATGTGTTTTTGATGAAGACGCGCCCTTTCTTGTGAGTACAGCTAACTTCAGAGATTGCAAATCAAAACATATAGAAAGAGTATAGATCAATCTTGTTGTTGACCTTGAATGGTAATTTTTTTAAGGTCGCTTTTTTAATTTGCAAAAAAGTTGGGTCGGTTTTGGTTCTTTTTTTGTTTTTGTTTTTTATTTGGGTCAATTTTCTTTTTTAAACAGCCAGCGTTTTTGGGGAGGGCATGACCCCCGTGACCCCCCTTTAACCCGCTCCAGGTCGGCATCTTTTTTGGTTCCCGCGAATTCGTGCTGGTACAAAAATCACTTAAGTCGTTCAAACAAAAAAACGGCTCGACCGATTTGTATGAAAACCTTTTCAATTCATATGTCCTTTAATACGCTCCGAACGGCATCTCAACGAAGTCGATATCTTTTTTGGTTCGCGCGAAATCGTGCAGGAAAAAATGACCACATACGTACGCATACACACACATATTTCTTCTCAAATTTTTGCTTAAAATGCTATTGGGACCTTGAAACGTGTAAATACATTGAAAATTTCGAATCCGGTTTTCGGACCGATTACAATAACTTCCTACTGGGAAGTTAATAAATTCCACAGTTTTTAAACCATTCCGCCGGCTTCAAATATTTAGATATTTTCGTTCATATTTAATGGCTGCTGTTCAGCAATGCCTCCAATTCTTCGTTTTCAAACTGGTTCGGTTGGCCAGGGCACTCCTGAAAGTTGCTCCTGAAAGTTGATTGATTCAATGCACTAAGAAATATGTTGTTAACTTTTCCACCAAATGACATGCATATACTGATTCTTAAAGCTTAATGGCAAGTTGGCTTTAGTTTGGACCAACGCCACCAGGTACTTATAAAGCCATCTCCTGTAAATCAAATCAAGCGCCAGAATGCAGAAGGAAAACTCAAATCAGGTCGTTCAACACTCCGGCAGACCAACAGATATTGGAAGGCAAGAAGCTCAAGAAGAGGCAGACTGATGATGATTTAAGGGAGTTACGACTTTCTTGTGTGTCTTACACCTTAACCAAAGCATGCACAGTATCTGGTCTGGTTACTCTAGAAGGCTTTCTAACAGAGAATGTCACCTGGATTTGCTGAAAAAACTCCAGGTTATTGGTATCGGCTTAGCTCTAAAGAACTGGTTTGAGAGTTCATTTTCTTGCCATTCCATCAAAGTAGTATTAGAAGACTTCTTGCCATTCCATCAAAGTAGTATTAGAAGACGTCTAATCAAAACCGTACACAATATTTGCGCAAGAAGAAATGCTAACTGAGCACAAAACGGAAGTAGTGCTAAATAGCAATTGGAAAAATTTGGAGACCATAGCAGTGAATTTAGGTGACCGGGTTGTCCGATCCAACCACTTAGGTATCTGGAAGTGATGATTGGCCGAAGGCTCAACTTCGGGGTGCACTTGGTGGACACGACGAAAAAAACTTCTGCCATCAGCGCAGCATTAACGAGATTGCTGCCTAACATAGGGGCCCAGGACAAGCCGACGCCTTTTTTTATCACGAAAGTGGTTAGTTCTGCCATTTTTATGCAGGACAAATGTGGGCAGCGACTGTGGTCAAGAGAAATAGCAGCTAGATAGCTGATCCTGCCCTATAACGCAATGGGATAAGGTGGTTCTTTTTTAGGCCGGGCTAGGGACCCACAGAACCCAGAGGCAGGAGCTTCTCGCTAGAATGATGTCCACCTTCCTACGGGCACTTAAGCCAGCACTATAATAGACGTAGATCGACGTATGTATTTAACAAATATATAGGTACGTATCTGTCATACCACTGTCACCGATAATCTTGACGTATAATCGACCATAATAATCGCAGCAAACATTGATTGAATTTGAATCTGAATACAACAAATATACTACGATTTTAACATTACAACGGCACTGCGGTAATTGGCCTAATTTTCATAATAATTATAACACTACATATGCCTAATTTGGTTCCCATGCCAAACCGTCCCAATACCTACTTATAAATCTTCATATTTTCTTTCAAGTCTCAGTCGCGAAGAATCACTTTACCTGCGGGATCACCTCCCAGCCTTTCTAACCTATTTTATACTCTTGTATTCTTTAAAGTATAAGATAGTTTTTGGTGCAAGCAGGAAATTTAAAAAATGACATCACATTGTCACGGACCATTTCTAAGTTCATTCAATCCTTCATCCTCTTAAGAACTTTCTAACTTTGCTTCAATAAATCTAGTGTGTCGTTCATTTAATTACCAGATTATATTACGTGTAAACCAATAATTATAGATAAACTCGTGGCTATCATTTTTCATTTGGTATTCGGGAAGGATAGGATACAAGGATACAACTAGAACATGATAAGTTAACCATAATATCGTAAATTGCCCAAAAACTTTCTCTCATGCACAGAATGTTCTCAAATTTTAGGAAAGCTATTTGTAGTTATTAATACACTCGAATACATCATAGCCAAAAAGGAAATTATATCCATCTGTGGCTGCTCACTTATTGATGGATGGGCTCCATTTTTCTGGGGGTTATGGCCATATATAGGAGGTCACGTTTCTAGGCTAAAATAATATTTGTGTGGGATGGCGTACAAATGTGCGACTTAAAATAAAAACAGAACGTAAAATACTTAAAGATTTATGAATGACACGTTGCAATGCTTAGAGATATCAAAAAATTTTATTTGATAAAAAATTTGCCAAATCAAAAAAGAGAGAGTGCAAGTGTATGCCAAACAACATAATGCCAGGGGCACCCTTTCTTATGGGTCGTAGTGCTGTTTGTATTTTTTTTGTTTGGGGTTTGTTTTTTAACCCCGTTAGCGTGTAAATATTTACATACACATTTGTTTGGAAAGAAACGAAAGCGAAAAATTTTCATTTAGTCACACACATATAAGCAAAAGGAAACAGGATAAAAATCATTTCATTTTCTGCTGCGTGTGCAAGCATAACAAACAGTAACAAAATAAAAAAAAAAATAACGTGGCAACACCTGCGTAGAGTAAAATTGCGTTACTTTAAAAGTTTTCTTCTGTTTTCACGCTTTTTCCCTGAGATATATATTTTTTTTTCGTTAGTACATTTTTGCTCTTTTATTTTGCAGGAACATTTCTCTGTGTTGTAATCGTGGGATGTAACTTCTTTGTTACACGAGTCCTGTGCTTTATTGGACGTACCAAAACGAACAAGAAATCCTTCCGTTATGATATTGTGAATGGTGAAAAGGGAGGAGCATCACTTTCCCATCAAAGCAGCAATCCGCCAGCAACATCATCCGATGAAATCCGCTTTGCGAAATTGATGACTTTTTTAAGTATATCCTTCGTAATCTGCTGGATGCCACAGATGGTAAGAGCAATTAAATAAAGAATCGCATTTAATTAGTAGCAATTTAACGATTTCAATTTTTTTTTGTTTCATCTCGTTCCATGTAATTTCAGATCTCGGTGCCGTTAGCATTAATGCCAAATCCTTTGCCACGTAAGCATTGGTTTTTCAGCATAGCAGACATTCTAATGGCCCTTCACTTCACATCAGATCCTTACGTGTATGTCTTAAGCAGAACAAAATCTTCGTTTATCCTTGATTGCATCAAGAGATGCCGAAGCGGAGTAAAACGATCACAGAGCCTTCAATGTCGACTACGGCCCAACATTGAGCAAACGGTGGATTACGGATTAAATGCTTAATTTACGACGACTTTCTTATGCTATATCTTTCTTAGATGTAAATTATTCCTTCTTCCCCCCGCCCCCCGACCGCCGGATAAATGTGGTTCCGAAAGCTCCTGATCCTGAAGTCCTGTAAAGCTGTAATTACCGCAGCCGCATATTCCCCACTGTTCTGTTTGTATTATGTTGAAAGAGATACTTTGAAGGCAGTCACTTGAGTGCAATAAAAGTCACACTTAAACCGTTTTTATTCGATGTGTTTTTACCTGGAAATAACGAAATTTCGCAAGGATTTTCAGGATTATTCTTGGAAATATATTTGTTTTTTTTGTGGTTGTTTTTGTTGTTGTTGTTGTTGTTTTTGTTCATATTTAGAAATTTTGCGTGTCTCCTTGGTCGTTGCGGGTTCATGAACAAATAAATACTCAACTGTAATGGCATTGATCTAAAAATAAGTTGGAATAAAAATAGAAGTTATAAAAAGGAGAATATCAACTTTTCGGCTGTCGTCCTGTCATGGGCTTTTATGACTTGATATTTTCGCAGTAAATAAGGGATAAGCAAATCCTTGTAGTGGGTAGCAACCGTCAGCTGGAGTGACAGTATTAAACCAATATTTATATCATTTATAACTTTTTTTGACATTAATCGTGGCAGAAACAAGTACGCATTTAGTTTAAGGTTAATTGCGGATAAAACCATAGTTTACATTATCATAGAATGTAAAAAATTATTTTTATTTAGTATTAACGAGAATAATTTTTATTCAAGATTTTATCGTAAACATCAACTTAGATTATCCGGATTTTTTATGTGTAGTACTAAGTTCAGGAATCACCCTTTGTAGAACGAGTCTATTATGTTGTTTTTCACGTCATGGTGCAATGTCTAGTAGTAAGCTTTAGCACGGTCGATAGAATAAGTTTGGGGTTACGAGAGTTCGAAGGGCTGTTGAAGGCGATGAAGTTTGCGTTCGAACTCTTGGATGTTGTTATAATTGGAAAATACTGACTGAGAGAGATTGTTCTACGGTCGAGTTGTTATTTTTAAAAACGAACTTCCAGTTTGTAGATTGCGATAAAAAGGGGGGGGGGGCGCTGCAGGTAGAGAGAATAAGAAGAGGGGCTAATCTGGTGTTGTGGATATAAGATAGCCGTGGCCGCAGCAGAGCGTGTTTATTTCACGAAAAAGTCACTATGATAGTAGCGATAAAGTTTTGTCAATGTGAGGTCATGACTTTTTGTAGAAAACGTGGCGTTATAACTTACGACTATACTTTTCTTGATAACAAGATCTCCCGCACTAACTCTGTTATCGATCTTGGGGTTAGGTTAGAAAGTAAGTTGGATTTCTCCACCCACATCAATTATATCTCTTCCAAGGGCAATTCAGTCCTGGGATTTATAAAAAGATGGTCCAAGGAATTCAACAACCCCCTTATCACAAAGCACTTGTACATATCTTTAGTTAGGCCTTTACTTGAATACGCCTCCCAGGTATGGTCTCCTTACTACTCCTCCCATGTCGATAAAATCGAATCGGTTCAAAGGAAGTTCGTCCGTTTTGCACTCAGTCACCTCCCGTGGGATGACCCACTTATTCTTCCGCCTTATGTGAACAGACTTAAATTGCTCAACTTGAGCTCTCTCCATAAGCGTCGCGAGGTCGCTGACGTTATATTCGTTCATCGTTTGTTGAATGACAAAGTTGACTCAGGCTTCCTACGAACCCGTACTTCATTTAGAGTGAACAACTACAACCTGAGAGGTCCACCTCTCTTGTACATTAATTCCTCTAATACCAATTATGGGATGTACGAACCAGTTAACCGCATGCTTATAAATGTTAACAAAAATGCGAGTGCTTTTAGCATGCAAGTTAGCGAAGATGTCCTTAAAAGGACTCTTTTTAATGTGGCGTAACTCCCTGTGTGTCCCACTTTTTCATTGTTTTTGCACGCTTCTCTGTTTGATGTTTTGTGCTCTTAAATGTTGCATTGTTTTTTTTTTTTGTGTTTGCATGTCTTAGCCGAGCCACTGTGCAGTGGTAAATGTGACCGCGTTTGTGTGCAGGGACCGGACCGGCTCGGTACAGGAGTGCCGGGGAGGGTTGAGAAGGAACCCGCATTTTCGGTCGCATGCTCGTTTTTGCGGTGTTTTTTCTTCTTATACCTTTTTTGGTGCTTTCGGCCGGATTCGGTCCCTGCACATAAGCGTGGCCCGTTTCTCAGCCCAGCTGAGAAGTGTACTTCTGAGCTAGAAGATTAACTCGATTATTTATTCCTATGGTTGCTCAAAGGGTCGATTGTGGAGCAAACGACGCCATCATTGGGCGCGTTTAGTCCGAAGTTATTTTAACTGAGCTAGGCAAGTTAACAACGGCATAAACAGCAATTTTTTAGCGCTGTTAGCTAACTTATTTCTGCTTTTTGGCTTAGCTAAAATTTAGCACAGCCAAAATGAATTGACGTTTGCTTGAAATTTTTTGTTGTAAGCAAATAATTTAGAAATATTTTAATACAGAATGAAGATTTTATTATTATTATTCATTTTTTAGCTTTTTATTATTTGTAAAATGGGAGATGTTATTATTTTTGCCTGTTATTAGCTGTAAAATGAGAATTGTCAAATGGCATGCTAGAAACGGTGCTAAGTTAACAGCGCTAATTTAACAGAGTTAAAATAACTCGGGCCTAAACGCGCCCATTGATGAGTTTAAGGACCTTTTTTTGAGCTTTTTTTTTAACTATGCCAAGGTGATTTTCGAAGCACTACCCCAAATTATAGAGTTGCATACCAAAAGAGGATGAATATAGGACTTGTATGTTACAGCATGGGCCGATGGGTGTAGGAGGAACTTGCACCTCTTAAGAAATCGCAGAAATCGTCGTTTGTTCGGCGTTTTGGAATACTTGGTCATTCTACCGAAAGTCTTTGGCTAATAAAATGGGAGTCGGTGATATGAGTCGGCCATTAGTTCAACAAAATCCACTGGAATATGAAAGGGCTGAGTGCCATACTTTATCGAAAGCCTTGGAGATATCAAGAGCAAGCAGACCTGACTCACTCAGGTATGAGCTCAACATGTGTAAGTTTCAAAGAGTTTCGATAAACTCCGGAGAGGGCAAAAAGTTTGCCCAGAGATTTAGCCAAAGATGACGCACAATTATTTATGCCATTGGGCGGTATTTTGTCGGATCCCCGCATTTGTTGGCATCGAACTGCTTGGGTCATTTGTACAGGGTGACCCAAACCACCCGTACTACCCAATTATCTCGAAAAGTTTTGATAGAAAAAAACACGTGTTCAATTTTTTTTGAAGCCCTATCCGACCATACAGAAATTGACCCCCACGAATAGAAGCCCCCAATTTTTATTGCAGATTCGAATTCTGCAACAAAAAATAGGAAGGTTTTGTCTGAAAATTTTTTCTATCCGAAGCCGCCCTGCACCCCCAAAAATCATAAAAAACCAAAATATCCCCAAAAATCATTCCTCGCAGGAGTGGGGGTGAATAATGGTAACCCACATTTTTTCTCACTGATTCTGATTCTCTGAAGAGAAATATCAAACTTTTGTTCGAAATTGTGTTTTATCCGAAGCTTCCATGTACCATCAAATGAATGATTTTTGGGGATAATTTGAATTTTGATGATTTTTGGGCGTGCAGGGGGCTTTGGATAAATAAAAATTTCAGACAAAACCTTCCTATTTTTTTGCAGAATCCGAATCTGCAATAAAAACTGGGTGGTCCTATTCACGTTTTTAAAGTCGCCCCCGCTCCCCCTGTATGGTCGGATAGAGTTTCAAAAAATATTGAACACCTTTTTTTTCACATTTCGAGATAATGGTAGTGGTACGATTGGTTTGGGACAACCTGTATACTTGACGAGTCCTGAAGAAATCCCTGTCCATTAAGTGTGGGGTGTGGGGTAGCATAGCAATGGCGCATAGCAATGGCGGACAAAGAAGATTTTGTTGCGAACAGAGATGTTAATAAATCGGTCTTGGATTTGATGTCTGTTATCACCTCCCCATTGTAGTTAAAGGAAGGGGTTGTACATGTAGTAAAATTCTTCTTGGTGGTAGTTACCAGATTTTTTTGCTACCAGTGGTTGCATTAAGGAGTTTATTTCTTCAATGACGTTTTAACTTTCCTGATGGTGTTTTTTTCAGGATTTTATTAGTTTTATATACTCTTGACGGCGATTCACTCAGAGAACGTTAGCGTCTAAATATTTACATACGATTCACTGAGAGAACTCTTGTTTGCTATGAAGGCGGCTTCTTTAGTTTTAATGGCGTTTATGCATTCCCTATTAAACCATCGGGTTTAGACTTCACAGATTTGGTTGAATGCGGAATGAACAAATGCATTCTTGCCAGTATGATCGGAGTTGACGTTCTTTTTTTTCTTTAGTGGCTCTAAGCCCGGGATCCGGTCCTGGCCTCCCGCAACTTTTCTCTCGAGATGACGTTATGGTTTAGGAAATATATGTAGGTCCAAGTCAGCGGATTGGAAAAAAATTAATAAGCCCCAGCCAATTTATTGGCCTCTCCATAATACCAGTTAGTTCTCTTACGTGGTTTGGATGGGGTGGCAAATTTGTATGGGAAGTTGGCGCGGTCCTATGTGAATCAACTTCTGCGATTCTCTGCTTGTTGAAAGCTAGAATCATTCACAAAATCAGTAGAAAAGTAAAAACGGCTTTCAGATTGAGTTATTTGAGTTTCCCTAAAGTCTTCGAATCTCGAGATGACAAACGGCTAGTTTACAAAAATGTGGTAAGAATAAGATCCTACGTTTACAGTAAGCAAACTCCGCGGTCTAAATTAAAACCAGGTGTGCATCAGAAGAAATCTATGCTGTGCTGTTGGGTGGGACCGCAAGGGAAACATTTCAGATCGCTGCGAAACCTCCTTGATGGAAAAGGGAAGTCAAATTTCGAGGGTTGTCCAAATGACAGTGGAAGACTATCTCGCCTACAAAAAGGGAATACTTCAAGGGCCCAGAAACTTTCTAGAAAGTTTTAGTTCTGCAGAACTGCGAAGCCAAGGAAGGGCATCAACTTTTCAGAGCTGAAGAGAATGGATTTTGAAGTGTGGCAAGGTACTCTAGTTTGGAATTGATATATGGAATTAGAACCTTAGATAGGACAAATTCGTACCGACCCTGAAGCGCAGGAGTAAAAGGAAACGGAGGAAAGTGTTGTCACATTTTCAACCAAAATTGTTGGAGTGAAAACTACATATGTATATACGAAATATATTAGTCCTCAGTCTTTGTATTTTCCCTATCAGCGCACAGTGATCGGACAGCAAGATGGAAAAATAGTAGAGAGAATAGTGAAAGAACTGCCAAAGTGCGACTTTATTCTATCGGCTCCCAAACAATAATCACTCCACAGAACGCTGACTTCGGTGACGAAGCATCATGCCTCAGCTTGGATTCAAACCATGAACCTCTGCGATGGTAGTCGAACGCCATAACCCCTGGGTTATCAAGGCCGGCGATGTAACTTACTATCCGATTGAACCCGTTTCTAATAGTTCGACCGTGGTACAATATTTCGTAGTTAGTATTTTCGATCTTCTACAACATTCAAGAGTTGAAACGTTTTCTCAAATCCTAAAACCTATTGTACACAAGCTTTTGCTTCTATCTAAAACTCATGAAACATAGGCTTACACACTTCGGTCAACTGTTCCTGCAACGATTAATTTTTTGAGCCAGATTATTACCTTCGAAAAATGTACATACGAGTTTGCTGCTGATATTAATGATTGGCCACGATACGATGCAAAAAGTTAAAGTAGCAATCCACATTTAGAAAATACCTTTAGATGCCTCTTAGATTCAGGTCGTATGGCATCAAATTATATCGTTTTTAAACCATTTCCGTCGACTTATATGGCCATTTCGATCATAATTAATGGCTGCTGTCAAATCTTTAAGTGTTCATAATTAGAGGAACTCATTTGCATAATTTAGTTCCCATGCCAAACCGTCCCAATACCTACTTATAAATTTTCTTGTTTCCTTTCAAGTCGCATTTGCGCAGCATCACCTTACCTGCGCGATTTGCTGAGTTTTTGAATTTATTATCTGGTTTGTAGGATTTGTTTTTGAGCAGCATTCATACCGCAGAGCTTGAGTCAAGCGTTTTTGACCAGGCCGAATTTTTTTCACTAATAGCTGCGTTCCATTGGGCGATCCGGAGTACTCCGGAGTACATGACCAATGGAACGCGATTTTTGATGTCAGAAGTAAATACGAGTAAAACGTGCAAAGTGCAGGTCTGGATGTAACGGCTGATCCAACTTTTAGTATTCTCGACAGCCTATTCTTTCTTTCGAGCTACGCTTGTTATTAGACATTGCATCATAATGTGACCAATGACTTGACGGACTGGTAGTACAAAGGGCGAATCCTGAGCTTAATACTGCCACATAAAAGAAAGATGGTGGTGGCAAATGGTTGTGAATGATTTTGATTTTCAACCAAGAAGTAAAGGGGAAAACTTTCATATCCATAATTGTTTTGTAGTACACTATTAGAAAGTAGTATGAACGGCAGCATAGTATGTGATTATTGTCTCGATGGGTAATTGTGCGATAACGAAGGGGGACAACCACAAGTACTATGGACATTTTTATGGACATAATAAAAATGTATCCGCAGGGGACTTTTCCTCATACCCCTTTAGGCCTTTCTGAAATACTCAAGATGGATGTCATACATAGACTTGGTCGAGTTCATCATAAGAAATAGTCCAGATGCCAACTTAAGCAATTCGGTTGCCGGTATTAGGGTGTCACTAGCCAAGAGGAACGAAAGTAATAAAACTGGAGCTGTCAGATGAGGCAATCAAATTTATAGATCTATTGTAACGAGCAGAGGGGATCAAAAAGCAAAAAAAAAAGAAATACGCCAGACTTCAAACATGGTTGAAAGTTTTTTATTTCAATTTCCTCGATGTTATTAAGAGCTTGTCCTTTTTATGAGAGGACATCCCATCATTTTTATAATAAAAGAGATAAACAAGTAAAATTGTTTATTAAGTCTGTCGATAGTCGTTGGAGTAGGATTATACAAGACAGAGGAATGAAAGATTAAATATTATATTATTGTACGAACTCCAGAAATAGTCCAGCATACCACGATTAATTTTTGTAAATATGTTTATAGAACATTTATATTAAATTGTACAATGCATATTTTCAAAGAACCAATATTTGAACCTTTTAGAGAATTTTATACATAATAGGGAAAACCTTGCAGCGTTTTTTGATAGCACAAATAAGTCCTCGCTATAATATAAATTCAGTCAACAGGAGATTTTTTGTGTTGACTCTAATATATTTTGGGATGCGCCTTTTTATATCGTAAAAAAAAGGTCCTACATTAGATTGATAATGTAGGATTTGAGAAGGTTTATTGAAAATTTGTAGAAGGGATTTGCGAAATTTTATGGTAAAAATATGGGTCTATTTAAGGAATTTTTCTCTTCTCATTTTTGAAGTGTATTTTTATAAATAGACCTAAAATTTTATTTTATTATACTAAATAATTAGTTGGGCAAGAAAAATTTTTGCAGAGATCATTAATTTAATTAAATTGGATTAAAATTGTGTAAAGCTTATTTATAAACTAGTAAAAAACCTGCGTGCGTTGCAACGCCTTTAAATAAAAAAGTGTGCACTGTCCGCACTGTCCGCGGTAGGAAAAAAGTATAATGAACATAACGAAAAATCTGGAAAAAAATCATCTTGGATACCGTACAGAAATTTAGAATTACTTATAAAAAATATTGTAATATTTCTTCTTGAGCGTTCTGGGATTTGCCAGGGATTAATTGAAACAATTTGTTTCTTTTTAACAACTTTAATTTCAAAACAAAAATTCTTGCACACATGTGTTCCTCCCTCCTTTTCTTGGCGGTTCGGTTAGAACAACCGTACTAAATTGAGATGTGACATTGCGTTATGTATGTATTCAAGTACGTACGTCTGAACATGAAACTTCTCGGTGAATTGGAATTTTACCTTTCTTTTTTCGGTTAGCTGTTACACTGCTCCTTTCGGTTAGCCGTCACACTGCGATAGATGACATCCTTCAACCTCGTGAAGACGGTGGAGGACCTTCCATTTCCTTTGTAGTTTTGGCGATTTACCTTTTATTCGTAGAGGATTTTATAGCTAGGCTCGATCGCTTTCCTTAAATCTAGATCCTTTCGCCCTTAGGTTGTAGTGGGTCTTCATTCTGTTTCGCGACTCCAAATTTTAAATCACCTGGTAGCGTAATCTGTTCCTCGAAAATCATACTTACAGGCGTCTGACCTGTACAGCGTTTTATTACTGAATTATATAGAGATGTTCTTCATGTTAATTTGAAACCTATTTCTCTCATTTTTACTGTTTCTATACTGGTTAGGGGAAATTTAAGAAATTTCCTACATTTAAGAATGTGGCAAACTTCACGACAATAGAGGAAATGACCAGGATACACTATGGTCAATGTTCTTCCATTTGGAGCTAGGGTGTGAAGATTCAGATTTCCCAACTCTTGAACAACCTACAAACAGCTGACCGGGAAATGACACTTATTTGGCAAAATTCGTCCCCAGATTGGCCCCGAAATTTTAAATTTGTAAGTTTTATCATAAATTCTTTATTTGTTACCTTAAAATCCCCCAGATACCGATTTTCATTGGAATCGGAATTCAATTGGCAAACCCATCGGCCATATTGGTGGGGCCATTTTGAATTTATAAGTTTTGATCATTCGTTATTTGCAACCTTAAACACCTCTAGATATCCACTTTCAATGGAATCGAAACAGAATTGGCAAAATTGCCGGCCATATTGGCGCGGCCATTTTGAATTTATAAGTTTTGTTTAAACATTCGGTATTTGCTACCTCAAAAAACCCCAGATACCGATTTTCATTGGAATCGGAATACAATTGGCAAATTCGTCGGCCATATTGGCGCGGCCATTTTGAATTTATAAGTTTTGACCACAAATTCGCTATTAGCGACCTTAAAAACCCCTAGATACCCACTTTAATTGAAATTGGAACACAATTTGCAAATTCATATTTGGGTGGCTATTTTGAATTTCGGTCATTTTTCGGCGGCCATTTTAAATTTCGAAAATCGGGCTTCGAGGTGTTTCAGGGAAGACCCCAACGGACCTTTGTGCAAAATTTCGAAGCTCTGCGATGACTGGTGCGACCGCTATAGCGCACACATCCACGCATACGTACATACATACATACAGAAACTTTCTTTTATTAATATAGATTATAGGGTCAAGCTGTCATCAAGGCACTCTCATCGTGATCCCAGACCCCGGTCATTGCGGTATCAAGGGCAATGCAATTTGGAAATAGTGATCTGATAGGTGATGGATGATACTTCGTTAGAATGCAGTTCATCTTTTTATATTTGAAGTGAGCTGCTTTTGCTGATACAAAAACTCCTTGCCATCTATGCAGTGATCAAACACTTCCTATAATTCGTTGAAGGACATGGTCTATACTGATCATAAACCACTGGTTCGTGCCATTAACACAAACACCGAACGATTCCCCGACAGACCAGACATTTGGGTTTAATTTCATAGCCTACCAGCTACCACAGACAGCAGCGATGTCGCGCTCACTGGCAACCGACAACGTCGACTTAATCACATTCAACCTGCCTACAATAACTCAGGCTCAGCAAAGTGACACCGAGTTAAGAACGCTTTAATAGCACCCCAGCAACGGCCTTTGGGTAAAACTAGTATTCACACCAATACCTTTCACGACTCATCAGGTCTGGTGTGAAACTAGCACAGGCATTCCTAGCCTTTATATAGGATGTCTCACCCAGGTCTTCGTGCTACTAATTCGTTAACAAGGAATACTTCGTGCCAGCGATCAATAAAGACTGCAATGAGTGGTCTCGATCGTGCCTTGATTGCCAAAAGTCTAAAGTTTCAAGACAAACCAAATCTTCATTTGAAAACCTTTAAGAATTAGAGAGTTCGGTCCCAAGAAAATATCACAGAACTAGAAATCATGCTTGCTTTGTAGGTCTTCTGTTTTGTATTTTCTTAATGGCCGCGATCGTTAGCTTAGGGGTTAAAGCACCAAATTACCATCTCAGAAGTCCTTGGTTCGATTTCGTACAGCGCCATCAACTTGTCTTCCCCTTCTCTACAGCAATCCTCTCCCACTCTGTAAGCCAAATAAGCAAGGAATCCATTTTTTGTTCGATGGCTGATGTGCAGTGTTTTGCCGCGGTAGTATTGAATGGGAATCGTTTGTGTTGACAGTAAATGGTGCTGTGGGCAGAAGGAATGGGCTTATAAGATTACTGTTTGTTGCTGATATAAAATTGCAAAATTGTCGTATAGGAAGGAGAGCATTGAAGTGTGTGCTGATAGAAAAGATACAAAGACTACTCAAACCTAATTTTGTTGTTGAAAATATCAGAAAACCCCCCTCCTTTTTCTTTTACTCCTCTCTCCTAAAGAAACCAGTTCGGTAGTTGGGCGTGATCAGGGCCGGCGCTTGGTATTTTTGCGCCCGGTGCTGAATGCCATATGGTGCCCTTTTAAGTTTTTTTTTTCCAAGTTTAAATTTTTTTTTATCTCAATTTCTGAAATTGCACCCCGTTCAATTGCGCCCTATGCAACTGCACCATTTGCACCTATGAAAGCGCCGCCCCTGCCAGCGTCCAATCAGGACTTGTTTCGCGATCTTGCTGTTGTGCTGGGTTTGCTTGCGCTTTAACTTCACAAATCTCTCCCGCTAATCTGTTTCTTTAAGCTTCGTACTGCTTAGGCTTCTGGTAGATGGCGTTCAGTGCCACTGCCACCATTTTCCACACACCCCCAACCTAGTCATCTGCTCCAGGATTTTTTCATTGAACTCCCCTAGCCGGTTCAAGCACAGTCCTGGGCTCCACAAATCTATAGATCTATACACTCCAATCTCCATAATAGAGGTGTGGTTCTCCAAAGCTTCATATTTCAAGTGCCTTTAGCCGAATTATTGATCTATAATAGTACGACTTGTACGAACTACAAATCAAGAACTATGGCACTGTACGGCCAAGAAAGGATAGATGACGACATCAGGCGAATGAAATGGAATTGGATTGGCCATACTTTGCGAAGGACAATGGAAAAAGACACAAACACTCTGTGAAGTTCCTTTAAAATATGAAAAGGAAGGCACGGGAACATTTTTTAAATTTTTTTCGAAGTTTTAAATTTTTTTTTTAATCTTAATTTCTGAAATTGCGCCCGGTGCAAGTGCACCATTTGCACCTATGAAAGCGCCGCCCCTGGGCGTGATACAGCAGAGATGAAGAAATAATTGTGTACGCCTCACCAATGATAGAACCGTCAACAATACAAACGGGCTTATCTCTGAGCTATTGCCTTTCGCATAAAATTACTTAAGATCAATTTATCAAAAAATATGATAATCCCCAACATAAATCAACTCACAAAAAAACTTACAAACAAATCATAAAAAATTCCTTCCCAGCTCTCAAAATAATCAGTTAAGCTTTCCATAAAGTACAGCCAAAGAAAAAATACCTGGTCATTGTACCGCCACCTTTCCATTTCACACCCCCCAAAAAAAAGATTTTCAATTTCTCACAAGGGATTAGCACACCTTTCTGCCCTGATGTATAGCTTCCCCAAAAGGCGATATTCTTACAACTTCAGATTCAAATTGCATTCATCCTTGTGTGCCTCACATCATATGCCCAAGGATCTACCTACCAAAAAGGAGACTTTCGACCGGCCGTAAATTTCAGAGACCCTTGAGCATGTCAGTCACCTTAATTTGACAGGTGGGTGACTTACTATGGAAGGAACCATGAAGTGCTTTTGAACAAAGCAAGGTGAAATGCTGTTTTCGTCGTTATTTTTTTTTCTTGATGGAAATTCGCACCTTAATTTTGTCCCATTAAAATTTTAAGAAGACTGTGCAAAACTAGGTTACTTTAAACAACATAAAGTCTTATCTTTTGCTCCTTTGGTAGAGGGGTATATAAATCTGTCCTCAAAATGATATAAACTTCCTGCGTCTGGCTTCATTGTGCTCAAAAATTCCAAGGAACTCCAAGGTAAAATCCAATGGGGATAAATGTTACGCTACGTCACGAGGTACATGAATTATGATATGATTGTTAAATCAACATGGGAAATATGTTTTTGTATATTTTGTAAGGGGGAAAAAGCGCCACAAAAAGCCCCAACTTCCATAATTACTCCGCACCGACGACATGGTGACAAGCCCTTCTCTTGTGGGCAATTACCAGGTAATTCTTGCACGATGGGCTCATGTGGAGGCATAGGCCTTATCTTTGATGGATGTATAAACCTGCATTACCATAACCCTTTTTGCACTCAAAATTCCGCTTGTACTGCGTGCTGGCATGAACACCCATGTCGGGATATCCAAGTGCCAATTGCCCTGGACAGGTTTGTACGCTTTCATTCTTCCATTATACGATATGCTGTGGTAGAGGGAGGAGCTGCTTATATATTTCTTGAGTGCAAAGGGTGAGAATTGGGATAACCTCAACCTGTTCAGTTGGTGAAGGTTTAAATCTCCAAATTTAAAATTAGGGAAGATAAATTCGAATTCCATTCGTCTTTGACTGAGATAAAAAATTATTCGAAAATTAAAGGGTTTCAAGGATCCCATATATCTTCTAAATTTGGTATATTTTATTGTTCCTTTACGTCTGAGTTGCACAGGTGTTTTACATTTTTTTATCAACGATTTTCGAATAATTGTTGGAAATATATTTGCAAAAAGACCTTATATCCCTTTTTTATGTGGCAGTTCTAAGTTTTAAGGATTTACCCCCTGTACTACGACTTCTTCATATCGTGCACATCATGGTGCAATGTCTAATAGTAATCTTAGTTTGAGGGTTAAACAGTTTATGAGGAGTCTGGATAATGTTGAAGGATATCGCGATGTACCCTGTATTTGTACTCTAGGATGTTGTAGGAGTTCAGAAATAGGTACCACAGCGGAAGATTGTATCATAGTCGAATTGTTCTATTTAGGAATAAATTACAACAGAGGGAATGAGCAGTGCGAGCTAATATAGTATTGTAAGTATAGGATTGCCGTTAACACAGGAAGGCGTTTATTTTGATGGAACAATCGCTTTGATAGTAGCAATGAATTTTTTGTTTAGAGCTATATCATTTTTACGGTGGCTTGGCTCAACAGACGAATTTGAGAGCCCTTCTTTGTACTTTATCCAGGCACGCTAAGATAGTTTTCGAGGCCCAGCCCCAAAATGAGATGTATTCGAAGAGAGGGCGAATATAGGATTTGTATATTATATCCAGAGCCGATGACTGCAAGAGGTGAATTAAATACGACACGATTCTTACGGCTCCCATCAGGATTGAGTTCCATGTTCCTGTTGATTGAGCCAGACAACAGGGTGTTTTATCATCGTCGTGTTTAAATATATTTCACGCGGTGGCGGTGCAAATTTTTGTCGTTGATGGAACACCCTGTTAGACACACTTGTGTCTCGCTGTGTTTAAATGGAAGGCACCCATAATCTCCTCGTGATGGCCACTAGAAGCTGTGCTGAAATGAATGGGCTAATATGATCGGGCCGACCAAGCCAAATGTAAAGCTATCGCGTCGATAATTGCATGGAAGTATCTGCTGCACTGTCTTTTAACGATCTCCTCTGGGCATCGGGCGCATTCAGTTGTATAATTTCTTACCCTGATATGGAGGTTCTGTCCGGTTGGATTCTCCCCTTCTTACCATACTCATGGGACTTTTATGGATAAATTAAGCTGGAGAGAGACAAAGCAACGAGGGCCCGAGTGGAATTGGAGAGCCCTATGGAGGACACCAGAGCGCTGCCGCTCTCGCAAACTCCATCCCAACTTAAGGTAGAAACAGAATGGCACCGCGACCGGGGCGGAGTCCGCCGCTCAGAGAGTTTCCCATACATTTAATTTGTCCGCGCCGCCTGGGGAGAAATTAAATGTATGGGAAACTCTCTGAGCGGCGGACTCCGCCACGGTCGCCGTGCCATTCTGTTTCTACCTTAAACAGACCGGTCAGAAACAGGCATGGTACGCCTGAGTAAAAATTATTCCTTTCTAAATGCACCTCGCTGAAGGCACGTATCAATAAAAGACGAACCGAATAGTCCAAATGAAGCACGGTACGTTCACCCTTTTTCTAGACTAAAGCGAGCAAAATTAGAGCTTTAAGAAATTGGTGACCATAAAGGGTGCCATTAGCCTACTCAGTAGACCGGTTCTCGTTCCATTGCGTACATCAAGCAGCTTTGGACGTGATTAGTACTTAGTTGGGGGACCAGTTGGTAAAACGACACTCGCGCTTGGAATGGTTGATTAATAATAAATACATATGTATCTGTAACACGAGAATGCATATCTCTATAGCAGAAGCATTTTTAGATTTTCATGCCTGTAGCGGGAGTGTGCATGTCCCTATGGCGAACTTTAAAATTTTCATGGCATGACATGGGCTGTAAGAAATTGAAAGTAGATCATTTATAAAGAATAAAAATAGAACAGGTGACAGAATTGATCCTTGGGGCCCCTGTAGAGATGGAGTTGGGTTTAGATTTGACTTCATCCAGTATTACCTTAATGGAACGGCCGGGAAAGGATGCAGCTCTGTAGTAGAACTGACTTAATGCCAATACCATGCAAGCAGAGCTGGCTGTCATACTATATCACAAGTCTTGGAGACAACCAGACGAGGCTCACAAAATTGATGCAAGCTTTGCTTAAGGTATTTTGTTTGGTACACTAGAAGATCGCCAGTGGACCTTTTTTTTCTGTAGCCGTACTATTTTTCATTCAGGACTCCGTTGTGGATACTAGGGCCTTAAGGTTTCGATGGATATGAGCAGGCAGATCGCCTAGCCCGAGTAAAAATAAATGATGGCCTTAGAACGGGCAAATACCTACTGTGATTGAAACATAGTCCTCGGCCATCTGGCGGCTAACAGAAGGCTCGTTGCAGGACAGTACGGCCGTACAGGGGACGACTGACAGTGATACAACGGCCTTACAGTTCCAATAACGGCCATACGACGGTGGTACGCCGGCCGAATGGTTGTTATTACGCGTATACGACGGTGGTACAGTGGCAGCAACGTGGATATTCGCCCTCCTATAAGAAAATATATTTCACTGCAATTAAATGTTTGATTTTTTTTCGGTTGTGTTTTTTTTTCCAAACCGTTAAATAACAAAATTTCCCACTAAAATATAAATCAACATGCACCACACACTTCACGTACAACAAACCTTTTAAGTAGGATAAATCGAAAGAACCATTGTACATAACGAAAATGATGAAGTTCCCATAAAACACATTCAACAATACATTTGGTGCAGATTCTTTTTTTGCTCAAATTTCTCGTCGAATGCCCGTTTCTACAGCTCAGTACTTGGCATTTTAAATCTTTTGGTCAAATTTGGCCGTTGTAAGGCCGTATGTGCTCCCATTAAAAATAGTTAAAAACTCTACGTCCATCATATGCCCCTTAAAAAGCCAAGCGGCCGGTGTTCGCCCTTTGTAAGGCCGGTTTTTATTTTTACTCGGGAGTTGAAGAAGGTGCCTGCACTCTGTTTATCGGTCTAGGGCCTTTCTGTTGGACGTCCAGTAGTCATACGAAAAAAACTCTTCTGATGTGGGGCGAAAATGGTTTGTCTTCTTTCTGGACCCATGTACCAAGAACTTGCGCAAGCTAAAGCTAAGAAGTCATAATAACCTTCGTCACATCAAAATCTGCTGACGACCGACTCATAGATTCTGTCAGGTAGAAACAGACACCCCAGAACATGTTTTTTGGACCTATGTTGTACTAGAGAGGCGCAGGTCGCTCAAAGGAGTATGGAGCACAAATCAAAGAGCTATTTTACGACTGATAGAAAGACTAAGACCAGTTATTGAAAAAACAAATATTGTAGGGAGGGGGATACATAAGCGAACGACTACAAGTCGAGGTGTTTGAAGAGCACTAGGTGCTGAACACCTTCGCGAGATACTAATACAAAACCTTGTATTTATTTTCTTACTTCTCTAAATATCTCCCAGTTGTGAAAACTGAACTGATTCCAGAAGAATCAGTTAAGAATTAATAGCTTAGTAAGCAATTGATTCCTTTTTTAATTGCTGGTAATGCAGAAAAGAATCAAATATGATTTCTTGTATTTAAGAAAGATTAAAATGCAACGTAAAAACATGACATGTAATCGCTTTTGAATTGATTACAAGTTATGCACGGGGTAATAAATTTATTACCGCCTATGACATGCCCGTGTAAAAGTAATTCATTCTTTACGTGTAATAATCCGAAGTGGAATTGATTTAGAATCGATAGAATTAAAGGTACGTTTCCACTTATACACTTTGGAGTGGAAGTGTGAAGTTCCACTCGCAAAATGTAATATGTAGATATACGTGTAAACACAAGTTCCACCTGCTACACTCGAATGTATATGCACTTTTTAGTCTACATTTCCACTAATAACTTTGCAAGTGTAACCACTTTTTTTAGTGGACAAAACATTTTTGTTCACTTTACGAGTGGAGCGAGTAGGCTTTGCGTTCTAATGCAATAAAAGCAGGTAAATTTTATTGTGGTTTTAATACAATAAAAGTAGGTAAATTATATTTTAATTTGAAATATTATAAATAAATTGTAACATTATAAATTATAAAATATTATAAAATACATAGACAGTAATGGATACATCCAGGAAAATACTCCAGGAAAATAATCGTGTCATGAGGAAATTATGTAGGGCACATATGGCCGAAACAATAACCGATACCTTTTGGGGTTGCAATTCCAAAGTTTTTCTCAATGCGCGAAATCTTACAGAGCAATTCCAAACACATTTTCAACAATTCCTTTTACTTACTTTGTTCCTACGTTTTCTTCGTCTACGTAAAATAATCATCATTGCGTTGTAGCTGCTACAACTTTTTCATACGACGACGTTTTAATTAAGAATTCCAGATATGCGGAAAAAGTGTATAACTTCACTTTACACTTTCCATTAAATGTATAAATGTAAACAAAATTTCTACTTGAACATCTCAAAAAGTGGAGCAAAGAAAGTGTAATTTTCCACTTCCCATTGAGTGTTTATAAGTGTAAACTCGTTTTACACTTCCATTCGATTCCATTCGCAAATGTATACACCTAAGTGTATAAGTGGAAACGTACCTTTAATTCTGAATTAATCTTGAATCAATTCCAGTTACAACTGGGTCTCTTGTATATCTTCTGCTGTTGGTGTTATTTTTGCAAGTTTTCGATGTTTTTTTGATATAAACCCATTTCTTGTTCTTCTTTCGTTCATTCTTCGTCTATCCACTAACTTTTTTATCCTACGAAAAAGGGTGGCTCAAAAATTTACACATTTTTTTATTTAAAGCCGCTATGTATTTCTTCTAGGGATTTTTTGTAAAAAAAGAGGAAGACAACAAAGAAGAAGAATTATCTAGGCCGTAGAAATGGAAAAACTAAGGAGTGGTTTCGAACCACGGACCTCTGGTATGGTAGCATAGTAGGATGCCTAGCGACCGAGGCCGAGCCATGAATTTCTTTATCAAATGCAACTTCGGTTGGTTCAGTAATCAGTCTTATCTTTTTTTATTCTCGTATGAAATCTAGCCATATTAATCATCATACTGTTAGTTACATTTCGATGTATTATAATGCCTACTCCACTTTCACTTCTTCTTGATTACCGCTAGTTTTTATTTGAAGATTTAACTTCCCCGGAGTGCTGCCCATTTCTTTCCACATAATCCAAATCTCATCACTGTATACTTTTTGCATACTCCTAACAAATGCCTAAAATCAAACTCCTTATTCTATTTTTTGATATGCAAATCTGAAAATAAACATTTTCCACCCGATTTGTTTTTGGTTTGTCGTAAAGGAAGTAGATCGATAATCCCTTGTAGAAATACTTCCTGCTGGAGAAGCATATATTCTACCACAATCACGTGAGCAATATTTTTTTTACACAAGAACGATAAATCTCCACAAGATAAATCGTAAATCAATTTTTTGCTTGATTCCAGACACATCTTCCATGAGATCAAAAAAAAGTTGAGTAAGTCTTGAATCCGGCGTTTGCTTTAGCATCAAAGCAGGATTTTTTGCTCAAGGTTAAGGACTTCATGAGTGTGTGTTTCTTTGGGTTTTTGTTCCATGAAACAGACACGACAGAATGTTATTGATTCTCCAGTTTTTAACTTATTGTTATTCAAAAATTGTTTTTTCATGTATGTTTGATGGTGAGTTATTTGTGACAATAAGGTTTTGAAGTGTTTTAATTTCTGGAAAAAAAAACAATACAAGATCGTATTTAGAAGAGTCGCAATTTTTAGAGAAATAGTATTGTGAATTTTGCAATTCAGTTAGCAGCAGCTGTTGATGACAGTTTGCCGTTTTTAAGTTATGGCAAATATGCAAACTACATGGGAATTATTTTATTCTGCTGGAATTATTTTAAACTGCCGACGGTTCGACCATCAACCAAGGCCAGGAAATATTGTTCCGCAATACATCCTTTGACATTATAGTAACGGCTCTACGAAGACGAGGTGTAGGCAACACTTTTTGTAAGTTAACTGGTGAAACAAAAGCTACCAAGCCCATGCATGCACTTGAACTTCATTCGGTCTCCACTTGGTGCGCTAGTGTAGTAGGTACTTTATGCTGTCAAAATAGTTCTGGTTCCCTAGAAGCTCCGAAAGAAGAAACCCATGTCACTACACTACGTATTTACAGTCACACCTCGCGTCATTTATCCCGATACATGCTCTTATACCAGTTGGACATTATTTTTGAACCGGGACATTTCAGAAAATTGAGGCCTCAGTACAATTTACCATCGTGTAATGGCCCGTCCACACAACACAAGCAGATGTGCGCAAAATTTGTTCCCATATGAACTTTCTGAAATTTTTCAGAGGCGCAAGCATAATGACGTCACCAACAGCAGTCGGAAAAATGATTTGTTTCATAAAAAAATCCATAAAAAAAGCAAGATTTTGCGGGAAAAATGTACTGCCTCGTGTAAGTCCCGCTCAACTCTACTTTGCGATAGCGGGGAGCACAGTTTCGCTTGATGAAAACAGGCTAGTTTAAGTGACAAATTTTTTCTCAAGACGTTGAATTTGTTCCACTAGCCACAGTACTTTTGAACGCTATATTTCATTAAAGAAACAAGTAGAAGAAGTTATGATCTTCCTCAATTTTTGGTTACAGAGTATACCTCCACCAATCACACCATGTTGATTCGCCGTTACTACCGGAGATGTACGAACTAAAAGTAGGACCTAGAGTACCTTCTTTTCCGATACCAAAAGTTCACCGTAAATATTTTGAACTAAAAATTGTAACCGGAGTGCAGATAGCACTAGAAAATATTCGGAAGATATACTTAGGCACAACCTGCTCTTTGAGGAAGAAAGCGACGTAATCTATTAAGGCAGTACCAAGAGGACAAGCACCGTCAAGTAGGTTTTGGTTCGGGATAAGATCGCACATAACCGACAGTCTGGAGCAGTGATGGCGAACCTTTTTGAGAGATGAATTTTGTTCATTATATTTTTTAGTACCAGCTCGTAGGGGAGGATGGTTAAACAATGTTTTTTGGTTCTCACTTTTAAAATCTTCTTAAAAGGTTAATAAAGATCGACATTAAAAAATTGATATAAATGGAGTGATGCCATGAATTACTGCACAAGGTAACACCATGCCCAATCGACAGTCGCCCATGCACTAAGTATTTAAATGAACAAGGAATTCACACAATTTACGTAAGCAACTAAGCACAAATTCGTTCAGTTTTCTTACGTTACATTACGTTAGGTCTATGATTCCGGATATTTAGTTTAGCACGCTTAGTGTGTTTATGAAAATACCTAAAACTTCAAGTAACGATATCTCAAAAACGAAGCTAGATATCGAAAAAAATTATTTTCCATTTTCGTCTTATTTTGGGGTGCTCTATCGAAATTCATAGTTATCGTAGCTTTGATATAAATAAAAACCTTTGGAAAGTACCTCAAAACATCAAACTTCAAGTGTCAATATATCTAAAACTACGCGTGATATCGAAAAATTTTATTTTATATTTTCATCTTATTACGTGGTGCTTTATCAAAATCCATCGTCAAATGGCGGGCCCCGGAAACGGTAGAGGTGCTAATAAAAAGAGAGGGGGTAAAAGAAATTGCACCCCAAAATTGGACCAAAAAATTAGACCCAACCAAAAATTGACCGGCAACTTATTCATCTTTGAGCTATTCTCAACTGAAATCTGTTGTCTGAATGCGGTCCTCACATTTTGCATACTCACTTGGAGGGAATCGCCCGGTCTATACATATAGGATTTGTTGACTGCTTACTTGTTTGGACATTTGCATTTTCTATGGGAAAGACTAAAGCTAGCAGGCGCGGATTTAAGCGGGGGGTGACGGGGGTCATAACCCCCCCCCCCAAAAACGCTCGCTGTTTAAAAAACAAAATTGATCCAACTAAAAAACAAAAAATAACCAAACGTCCAAAACCGACCCAACTTTTTTGCAAATCAAAGCAACGACCTTAAAAAATGACCTTCAAGGTCAACTACAGATTGATCTATAGTCTTTCTATTGTATTTTGATTTGTAAACTCTGAAGTTAGCTGCACTCACAAGAAAGGGCTCGTCTTCATCAAAAACACATTAGGGCACGTTTTCTGTCCTACTCCGCTCAAATTAGGGACAATTAAAGAACTTTTTCCCACAGCTATGAGACCGGTGCCAAGTGAAGAATATGGGTTGTCTAAGCATGATTTTCAGAACCCACAGTTCGAAAAAAGGGTTGTTTTTGAGAAATATGTGAATTTTATAGTTTTTTCGGTCAAAATATCAAAAGAGCAAAGTTATAAGGCATAAAATTTCCTGCAAATTTTGCCTTCACTTTTTTTTCGAATTCGGCATTGTTTCGCCGGTAGAGCTCGTTTTGCGCCTTTTTTCAGCCTCTGTTTATAATCAAAGCGTCCAAAGAAAGGCCGTTGAAAAACTACAACTACTACTTTGATCTCATTTAATTTTTCATACAAATGCATATTTTTGGCTCAAAATCTAAAAATGGCGCAAAACGGTCTCCATCGGCGAAAATATGCGGAGTTGGGAAAAATTGTAAAAGTAAAATTTGTAGGTAATTTTATGCTCTCCAACTTTGATATTTTCACCAAAACGCATAGGTTCTCGACAAAATAGAGACTTCACTTGGCATCGGTCTCATAGTTGTGGGAAAAATTTCCCAAAAACGGCGATTTTTTGACTAATTTGAGCGGACTACGTTTGTTTTTAATCCACGAGAAAATTCGGTTAGTTTTGTTCGTTTTTGCGTTTGTCCCTAAAAAAGTCTGTTTAGACGCTTCGCTCCCAGGAACGTTCCACACGAACTTTGTGGATGAAGGGAGAGGTGGGTGGTACCTCTCATCAACCATACTACAGTGCCGCAGCCAGACAATTTGGGGGATTTGGGGAGAGTCCAAAAAAAATTTCTTCGCTTCGCTCGCGCATTTCTCTTCATACAAACCCATCCCCTCGACAGAATAATGATCCATATGCTGATTTCTGTGGCTAATACTCATTTGTATTTGTATTGTATTGTATGTAAAAATGCAAATAATGAATTCAAATGATTTTTATTTTTATTCACGGGGCCCTGTGCAGTTGCACATCCTGCACATATGCCAGCCGCGGTACTGCCCCACTACCTCCTTCATCCACAATGTTCGTGAGGAATGCTCCTGTGAGCGAACCGTCTAAATAGGCCCTTAGGAGTAGACATTTTTTTTCGCCACTTTTAATTCCGTGACCCCCCCCAAAATAAAATTCTAGATCCGCGCCTGAAAGCTAGGAGGTAAGGATCTTTGTAATAGCAATCGGGAAGATAGTAGAGATAAGAATGAACGAACTGTCAACGTCGCGTCGTCACAAGATTTTATTCCACCCGCTCATATCCAATATTGGGCGACAGAACGCTTATTTATATTTGTTTGAACAAATGCGGCTGCCACACGGTATGCATGCTCCCGCTACAGACACGAGAAATTAAAAATGCGCCCGCCAGAGTTATGTACGCCTCTGTTACAGATATGAATGTATTCGTAATCGACTACTCCAAAAGCGGCTGTCGTTTTACCAAGCGGTCCCCCAACTAAATAATAACCACGTCAAATGCTGCTTGACTTACGCAATCGTACGATAACCGGTTTACTGAGTATGCTAATGGCACCTTTTATAGTGACCAAGATAATTGCTTGTTTTCATCGTCCTATACAGTTTCTTAAAGCTCTTGTTTTGCTCCCTTTAGTCTAGAAAAAGTGTGATCGTTCCGTGTTTCGTTTGGACTATTCGGTGCCTGTTTCAGGCTAAGCGCGGGTGAGTCTTATTTTTACTTTGGACAGGCGATGACGGGTATTTCTTAAGCAGTTTCGCATAGCTACTTTGTCGAACTTCCCTATAGAATTGGATCCTACTTCGCAGAAACTGCACTTTAAGATGATCGATTAAGACTTCTCAAGTAAAGCATGAGATAAGCAATTTCAGTCTGTCTGAGGAGGTGGTAGGGTTTGATAATCAGGCATGTCCCGTAGATTTCTCAGAGCCTAGAGAAGAGCTGTATTTTGCATGAGTTCAATCATGCTGCTACTTAGTCGGAAAATAAAGGATCCCGGATATGGCAGTTTCAGAATTTCAGATTAAAACTTCACTTTCTGTCTAGAAGAATGTCTAAGTTTACAATGCCTTGTCGTTGATGTAAAAGTTCTCTAGCTGTATATTTTCTCTATGGGAGAAAGTATGTAATTGTTTGGAATTTACTGGTGTTGTTCGTGATGCACCAGTCTAGTAATGAATTAAGTTTCGACTGGAAAATAATACATCAGCTTGGGACGTTATGACATTATATAGTCAAACTAAGGGGTGACCCCTTATTTTTTAATTTTTTACACAGATCGAAGATAAATAAAGTGAATAAAAACGGATCTGTACGAAGTTGGAAGTTATGTTATTTGATAAAAATCCTTAAAATATAACAACTTATGTTGTTTCGTTTCTATAGGATTTTTTCCATTTCAGTGCAGAACTTTTTGTGCCAAATTTTAATAGCTTTGCAATTAAAATGTTTTGACCAGCACGATCAGAGGCTTTGTTGAAAGTCATGGCCGGTCATGGATATGATGGTCACTCTCCATACCACCCTGCAAACATTTTCCCGACTCGTCGTTTAAACGACTCGTTTACGAGTCGAGAATTGCTCGCCAAAAACTAGTTTCTCGACTCGTCGCTTTAACGATTCGTTTACGATTCGAGAATCACTCGCTAAAATCTTGGTTGTCGACTCGTTGCTTTAAAGTCGTCTTTACGATTCGAGAATCACTCGCCAAAATCTTGGTTCTCGACTCGTCCATTTAATCATAAACGGTAACCTTTACCGCAAAAATAGTTAGGATAAAAAATGTATCTGATCTTGAATAAACTTTTTTACATACGTTCAACGATCGGAATTTTCTTATATTTCATTTAATGACGTTTTGTTCAGGGCTGAACGAATTTTAAGGGATCAGGGATTTTCCGCGAGCTGCGTAGTACGGTTTTATGGAGTTAAAAATAGAAAGGATTCTAGGAAAAGGAAAGGTTAGGATTCTAGAAAAGGGGTGTTCTCACTCGCTTCCGTAACCAGTATCATGCCGAAAATAAGTGGACCGATTTTTTAGCCGCCTTTACTAATGCCTGAGAACAATTGATAAAATTGATGCTCTGGAAGTTAGTCGGGTAGAACCTTCGCTTTTACAGTTTTAGGTAGGTGAGAGTATTCTGCGTATACTGCTGCCTTTTTCATGAAATTATGTCATAGGGTTACAAACATAGAGGGTGATATGTAAACCTCTACAAAAAAAATTTTTAAAGCGCCCTAGCGGCTAAACCGTTACGATTTCCCTCCCCCTCCCATACGATTTTTTGTTCGTCTATCCAAAACCTATCCACAGCCGGCCGCTTCGTAACTTTAGGTGGGACACCCTGCATAAAGAAAACAATATAAATTCGAAATAATTTTTTTATAATTTTTTTCTTTAACCTCCATTTTCCGATCAAACGTGAGGTTTTCCGGAAAAAGCTTATAGGAACTTTTTTGTCGCGAATTTCCATAGCTTTATTTTTGTTCTCTTGACATTTTTGCAATTTCGACGTTTGTCCCGAGTTACGGCCGGGAAAGTGTCGAACAATCCGTTCAATCGAATTTTCTCCTGATTTTCACAAAGTATGGCCTGGAACTCAACGGTTACCTTTTTTCCTATTGCTAAACTCCCACCATTCCAAATTTCATTAGCTTACAATTTTTTTTCAGAAGAAATCTCTAGGAGCTGTACTATATATTTTTTCTACAATTTCTCCCCGCCCATCAAAGAAAATGAATAAGGAGCTCTTCGATTTTAAGTCGCTACTACGAGTCGTTATCGAGTCGTCAAAGCGATTTGCTATAGCATTCCGTTTTCGTCTTTTACAAATCGATATCGTTTCGATAACGACTCTCGTCTCGAAGCCTTCTCGAAGATTTTGCGACTCGTTTTCGAGTCGTTCTCGAGTCGTAATATTTGCAGGGCACATAGCAGTTCGGAAATTAGAATCACAAGGTTTGTAGTGGTCGAATAATGTCGATGTTATTGTTTGCTAAGGATTGGCTGGATAAGAGGGGCGATCTTGTACGCAAGTTTTTCGAAGAGTCCAGAGATCGATGATAGTTGATGACAATAAAAATGTTAAGCCCTTATTTCTTCTAAAGGGCGTTATATAATTTTTGAGAGAGTCAATCAATCAATAAAGGAATTGTTAGTGTTTTTGGTAGGTTATGTTTGAATGTTGTATAATATAAAACCATTTAGAAAAAAATGCTCAAAATTGCTTTAGCTGTTTGGACTGTCAGTGGCTTTAAAAAAATGCGCATATGTTTGTTGCTTATGAAGAATTTGTGATCGTGTTTTTTGGAGGATAAGTAAAATTGTAATTATTTTGTTCGATTTATGAATGTATGGGGCTTGAAGCGAGTATTTGCAAGTACGAAAGCATTTGCCATAACGTAGGACTATTCAAAAAATATTTGTATGTAAAAAGGCTAATGCATTAAAAATATTTTGTTGCTTCTTATTCAATATTTAAACTAAAATTATAAATATATAAAAAACATGCTTTTAATTATTAAAAACTTTTTTTATAGATAAATCCTTAATATTATGTTTATTAAGTTATTTGCTTTTCAAAAATTATTTATTTTTGAAATGTAGTTTTTTATAAGCTTTAAAACATGCTTTTTTGTTTTTTTTTTGTTTTTTTTTTAAATATTTCAGTCCTAGACAGAAATTACCTGCAGTTATCACTACTCTCGTACCGAGCGAATACTCGTTCTTTTGTTGAGTGTTAGAATATAAAATGTTTTTTTTTATTTTTATTTTTTTATGATAAAAGATGAGGTATGATGGTGGGTATTCGGTTAGTAGTCAAAAAACTCCTAGGTTAAACCTAAAATATGAAAAGATTTTGCTGTTTGCCGAAATTGTAAAAATTTGCTCTACCTAATAACGACATCTTTAACTTCTGGGCGGGATTAATGTAGTTTATCGCCCAATGCCAGTAACGTTTATAATCAATATCTCCGAACAGAGGATCTGTACCTAAATTTAGAAGATAAAGCATTATTGAAGGTAGATTTTTTTTTTTGTGAAAAAATAACTCATGTTTTTAAAAATGTTTTTTTTTAAATAATTATTTTTTATTTCGTGTTTTTTTTTTCTTCGATAACAAAAACTAATCTTAAAAATTATGGACCCTTACACACTAGAAATGTTGTGCTTAGCATAGCAGCTCCGGTCTGGTATACCATTGTAATTTAAGACCATATCGGAATTTGTACCATTTGTTGAGGTTTGCCTTAAGACGTATTCTTTGGCTGGCGATATATTTGTTTTTGGTGTATTGAGCAAATTGAATTGATCCTTTCTTATGCTACTTCGTTGATAATAGCTCGATCTCTTGAACGTGTGCCTTCCATTTATATCTACCTGAGTTGTTGCGGTCATTGAAGGCGATCTCTGGTAACTGTTGTCTCTGTAGAACAAGCCTTTATAAGAAATTGTTTAACTAAAAGCGTATTTAATTATTATTAGCTCACCTGGTTAAGCTATATTGTGTATATTTTCCGCCACGTTTAATTGGACATAAATGGAAGGCCCCGTATATAAGTGGATTAACTAAACTGTTTGACATTCCAAAGAAAAATATTCCTGATTGTAGATCTTCACCAAGCTATAATAAAATAAGAAAATAAATATTATTTTTATGATAAGTAATTACTATAAAAAAGAGGATAAGATTACAAAAACAAACAAAATGTCCTCTTTTCCAATTCTAAATATAATCTAATCACCAATTTAATCATCTAATTAACTAATCCCCTTTGGCAGTGTTAAAATTTTATTATCGAAATTTAGGCTCTTAAATTAAATCCATTTAGGCATACCATTATCAGGTTCATTGAACTCCAGAATAGTGGTGTGGATTTAACGATGCTTTTAAAGGATTCCTCGAATTTCAAGGCCCACAGGGATTTATGGTTTCTGGGTCGTGGCAGGGTGACAATCCCGAGAATATATCCTGTGACCATTAATTTTAAATTTAAGCTTGTGGCCAAATTAAGCCGTCCTTAAAAGAGTTTTTGTTGCTGTCACTACCTTAGTGGTAGTCCTGGTATCCTTGATAAGGGACTGAAAAGTAACATTAGAGCTGTCTTCAGGGAATGTGAAGTTTGTTTCTGATTTAGTCACTAATATGAATATTATGTAAACTTGCTTTAAAATGTACATATTTAAAAGTTTAGGTGAGTTTGATTCGATAAATGGTCGTCTTTTGGATCTGATTTCATAAATGGTCCGCGAAAATATTTCTTTGATTTTAAAGTTGCATACCTAAGAAAATTCTAACCATATTGAGTATTGGCGCAACAACTAAAAATGTTTAGGGGGTGTTCAACAAAAATTTAGATCTCAAGTGAGTTTGAACATGGGCAAAAGTCACGATACAACTGATTTTCAAAAATATTAGAAAAGAATTGCCAAACTTAAAAATTCTCATTTTCTACACTAGGGGTATTCACATAATTTTTCAGTTCTTCAAAGTGTCGTAGTTTCGTAGTTTTGTAGCTTAGTTGGCATGAAGTTCCGATTTAAATTTGAATTGTTTTTACCACGCAATTCATACAACACAGCAGTCAAAAAACAAACTACGATACTACGAAGTGAAATTGAGAGGCTTTTTAGCTTCGTAGTCTGCAAAGGTATGTAAACATACTACGGTGAACTACGAAGCTACGAAGACTACGAACAAAGTGAAATGTGACATGAATACCTACTCCTAGAATATGATGCACCAGTAAAAATAAGATTATTCGCCCGAAAAACTCTTGAGTAAAATTTCTACCTTTCCAAATGCAGCCCACTACAAACGAACTCAATAGACCGGTTCTCGTTCGATTGCGTAAGTCAAGCAGCATTGGACATGGTCAGTACTCAGTTGGGGGACCGCTTGATAAAACGAAACTCGCGTTTGGAATGGTCACATTCATATCTGTAACAGAAACGGGCATACCTCTATAGCGGACGCATTTTTAGATTTTCATGCCCATAGCGGGAGCGTGCAGCGTGTGGCGTGTATATTTTTAAAAAAAAATTAACCAACTAAATTATTTTTACTCGGGCGTTTAAGCATTTTAAACATACCACAGATTGTGGGTAAAGGTAGTCTTTATTTGACTCTCCGTTAAAGGTATTCCTCGATGATGTTTTTTACGGATCTTAGTCGTTTTTCGATTTTCTTCTTTTCTCCCATTACTCTTTCTGGTTCACGCCCCTGAAAAAGAGTAAAAATGATTTCTCCACTAAACTAATGCGCGCGTGGGTGATGGACTCCATATCTATAGTCGTGGGAGTCTCAGACTAGAGACTGGCTTTACTCTATAAGTTATCATAAACATTGGGGTTCAAACAGTCTACGGATTTTACAAGTTACAACATTTCCTTGTACGATATAAAATGAAAAGTTTCGCATACAAAAATTTCGAATTTAGTAAATTAGTAAATCAATGAATAAATTAAAATTATAATTATAAATTTTTGTATAATGTATGTTCAAAAAAAAATATTTAAAACAGTTTTCAGTTTAACAGTTTTATTATAATCTCCAATAATTTTTTATTCGCTAGTGTCTTCAGAGTCATATGGGTTCAAAAAATTATAATTTAATATTGGATTTACCTAAAGGGGTTCGGGCTACTTCTTCTGAAAAATAGCTGTCAACATTTAAACCTATAGTGAAAAATAAGTGAAAGTGTCATCAGCACCAGAATTAACTGACAGACAGCAGCACTTATTTTTCTATACCATTCGGCCACCACGGTCGAGGGATTCACCTCATTTTAGGAGGCATAACACTTGATGAGGTATTTTCCGGTTAAGACACTGGCCAGTCGGCTACAAGTGAGATTTAAAGCCTTGAGCGTACGAAACCACAATACAAAAAATATTGTTTTGATTTTTGTAATATTCGTATCTCCAACGGAATCTCTTTTCCGTTATTACTCAACCCTTGTTTCGATGGGCGATAGCTCTGAGTTAACCCAGGGTAAACTCTTCATGGAAACACAATTATGGAACAGCTTTATGGTGAGTCCACACGATAAGAATTTTTGTCCGTCCGAGAGAGACCAAAAGCCTCTACCAAATTCATCCATCTTTAGTATTTCGTCTTAAAAACTTCATGATTACATGGACTGATATTATTTTCACCATAAAACCCTTTATGAAAATTACAGGCTTTGTCCCAGAGCTTAACCCTTATAAAATTTATCACGTATTAGATTTAATTTTCAAATTTACATGACTTACATCAACCCAACCATGAACATAAATCAGTCATGAACTCGTATTTACACTCTTGGGTGCCTGTTCTTATTGTAAACTATTGCGACAGATATTTTTATTACAAAAGTAAACAGTAAATTTCAATTGGGATGATCCGAAAAACCTTATCACAGTTTAGCACAATGGAAAAAGGGAACCCTTTCTGCACCCTACAACAGATACACTTACGCCCAACCTTTAAATTTCACTTGTCCCATGACGGCATGAAAGTGTAAAATTCATTCCATTCCGTTTAAATCCTCTTTCCTTTCTCCTTGTGGATAAACCTTTAATGAGACTAGAGGAAAGCGGCAAATCTCCCAAAAGTTACAAACGGGATATTGGAGCTTCGTTGACTAACCCAAATCCATTTTTGTTATTTCCTTTCTCTTTCCGGGTTCCGACCTTGCACCTCTTTCACAACTGAAATAAAATTCAGTTCAGGAGGTTTTCGGGGCACATTTTTACTTGGAAACGGAAAAACCCCTTGATACCTTCGATATTGCCTTATTTATAAAGGTATTCCCTTGATTTAAACTTGCAAAATGATCGGCTCATAAAATATTATTTCGGAAGACGAAATTTTGTTCTACATTTTTTTTTACCGGGCATGACCCAAAATCAATGGTGTATGTGCGTAGGAAACCCAATGTTAAAATCTTGCTTTTTCCGGACTAAGAAAAATCTCTCGTGAAAGTTTGTTAATTTAAATTCAAAGCACGAACTCATTTACTTGCGAGGACTTTCAAAGTGAATACTCAATTTTAAGGAATTTCTGAGAAAAAATTGGGAAAAATTACTTAATTAATTTCTTAAAAGGCTGTTTGTGACGCATCTGGGGATAAATGTAAATTCAAATTCAAGAAATCATGTTATGGTTAAGCCGGTTCCATAATCTCTACTTCCTTCCTACACACAGAGGGATTTTATGACAAATTTTTCTCCATTTACAATTTAAGGAAGTAGGGTGCCCCTAAATTTATGTTTTTGAATAAATTTTCCTCCGGAAGTTGATCTACTGGTCAAACCATTAGATATGGGTCTGTTTAACTTGAGTAGGTGGAAGCTACTGGATGCACGAGCAGATTTTGTTGAATAAATCATATTTGATATTTTAAGTATATTAAAAAATTGCCATATTAAAATCAAAGGCGTTTTAGGTTTGCACACTTCCGCTTAAGGGAATTACTTCTTTTTATGACATTGAATTGGCCAAACCTTGTGCAAATCTTGTGGGCACATAGGTGGAAAGTGTGCAAAAGCCGCTGTATGTGATGAAAAGATATATCACGATACATTTCCTCTTGACTTTTTTATGTGGCAGTTCTAAGCTTAGGAATCGCCCTTTGTATTATCCTACCAGTCCGTCGTGTCGTTGGTCACTTCATGATGATATGTCTAGTAGGCAGCTTAATTCGAAGGATAAAAGAGGCTTCAGGTTACGAGTAGTCAGGAGGGTGTTTGAGGAAATGCCGATGAGCCCTACGATTGAATTCTTGCGCGCTGTAAGAGTTTGGAAATACAGACTGTGTAAGATTATTCCACAATCGCATTGTTTCTATTACTGTCCTAATATAATCAGGAATCACCCTTTGTACTACTAGTCCTTCATGTCGTTCAAGTCATGGTGCAATGTCTAGTAGTAAGCTTGATGTGAAGGATAGAGGAGGAAAGGATAGGTTAGAGGTCTGGAGGGTGCGTGAGTAGATGTCGGTGGACCTTGCGTTTGAACTCTGAGGTGTTATATGAGTTCGGAAACATCGACTGCGGAAGACAGTTCCACAATCGAGTTGTTCTATTCATAAACGAACTTCTAAAACGTAATGTGCGCGAAGAGGGTGGCTGAAGGGTGTGGGGGTGAGCCGAGTTGGCTAGTCTTGTGTTGCGGGAAAAAAGTTGCCGTGTAGGCATGAGGTTTCTAATTTCAGTTGTTGTTTCTAAAAGGATCTCTGGATTATTACTTTCCACCCAGAGTGTGAAATTATTGTCTTTCAACAAGACGTGTCATTTTCAATTTTTCACGAAATAGAGCCATTTTGTTTTAAAAATCATGCTTTTGCTCATGAATTTCCGATAGCGTTTTGTTGGTGTGTATCGATCCATATCTGAAAACCTTTAAGTTTTTACTGGTAAAATCTCATCGTAATGATAGTTCATAAATGGCGCGAAATTTAAAATGACACCTCTCGTTGAAAACCCGCAAAAGATACTTGTCAATCTCTTTCACAGTTTTGTCGAGAGAGCACATCTGATGGCAGTTCATCAATGATTGTAATAATATTGCGATGATTTATGCGCCATCTATTAGAGTTTCAACGAACTATAACTGAAGACTTTAAGCTTCGAAGTTACTAAAAAACTCGAACGTGGACAATGTTTTTAGCAAAGGTGATTGAAACCATTATAGTTGAAACCAATCCAAACTGTGTTAAGCTTTAAATGAAACTAGACGGATCACTTAATTGACAACCTTTAATAATAAAATAGCGTTTTCAATTGGAAAATCGGGACTCAAGTATTTACTTTCTAAACACTTAAAGCGTTTAAACCGTTGTAGACGAATTTTAAACACTTAGCGGCGGTTAATGAGTAAACACTTAAGTGTTTAATTAGTAAACGTTGTAGCGTGTTTTTGGTTATGAATAATAAAAATTGTTAGAACTATTAATCAATTATATTAAAACATAATACTCTCATTGCAAAAAGTGAAAAAAAAAAAATAAAAAAAAAAAGAAAACTAAAATCCAACCGAGTGCCATTTTCCAAGCGGTCCCTCGACTAAGTACAAACCACTTCCAATATTGCTTGACTTCCGTGATAGAACGAGAAGCGCCTTACTGAATATGCTAAATGGTACCCTTGGCGGGCATTAGCATAATTGCGTGAAATATGGGTCGCTCAGATTTTTTCTCGTCTTATCACTGCAAATCTCAGCTTTTACCGCTTAACGGAGTATTCACACATTTCAGGGACGTGCCCTGGACGTTCGATTTTTGCTCCGGCCAGGACACGGACATGTGTGAACGAGTTCGTATAAAATGTACGCACCGATATTTTTTTAACCCCTGACGGAACACTACGTGTGGATACTCCTTTACTCGTTCACACATGTCCGTGTCCCGGCAAGGGCTCGTTCACATATGACAGAACACGGCCCTGTGACGTCCCGGGCACGGCCCTGATGTGTGTGGATACTCCTTAAAACATTTTATTTTGACGCCAACCATTTGATTAACATTTAAGTGTTTTAAAAGTGTCGACAATGCTAATAAAATGGGTGACGTCAAAATAAAACGTTTTAAGCGTTTTGAAATAAAACACTTCTAAAATCTCAGATTTGCAGTGATAATTTTAAATTCGAAATATTTAAGCAGTTTTATATTAACAAAATACCTGTCAACAAAGGCGTAAAAATTTCAGGATAAACTAAGTTAAATAAGTGAAAACAACAAATGAAATAAGAAAAGGCCAAAAAATGATGAATAGGTATATTCTAAAATAATTTTGGATGTAATTTTGGTTAGTTTTTTACTCAAATAACTACAATTGAATTTTTTTTGGCCATTTTGAAAAAACAATTTAAAATTTTTTATCAGATCTCGTAGAGAATTTTGGGACCCTTAATTTAAAAAAAGAAAGTTCATTTTTGTTAACGTGAACTCGAGATATTTAACATTTTGTATTTTGGCCATTTGTTAGTTAACAAATGCATGTTTTGAGCTATAATTTGGACTGTATCATTTTGAAACCTATTCATTTCATGTGATAAATACAAAAAAATTTTAAGTTTTATAGAAACTTATTTTCAAGCATTATAGTGTAAGTATTGTTAATTGAGTGTTTTTTTTGGTTTTTTCACAAAGCTTTGTTGCAAAATGCAATAACTTTCTTGTTTCTTAAAATTCTAGTTCTTTTGTATGATAATAAAAATTACCCGATAAAATTAAATGCTTTTATTTTTTTATTTCTGAATAAGTACCTCTAAATGGATCACCTAGTATTTTATTTTTAGAGAGGCATTTTCTACCCCTAAACACTTTACCGTTTAGAAATAGAACGCTAGAGCGTTTAGTTCCCCATAAGTGTTTTATCATAACTAAGTGTTAACCTTCGCAAGTGTTTAATTGGCGAATAAATGTTTTACTTTTAAACACTTGTGCTAAGGTTAGAATTTTTTGGCTTTAACATTTTAAGAATAAAACACTTTAGTGTTTTGATTTTGTGCATTAATGGCTTCTTCTGTTTTAAAAGTAAACACTTCCCACCATTAAATACTTTATCGTTTAGAAATAAAACACTAGTGTTTTATTTCTAAACACCTGCTAAACACTTGGATTTGCAGTATATTGACTTAGCAAAATAGGTGAATTTTCAACTAGCGCTAGAACCAAAACGGTGAGTCGGATAGAGATACTTCAGCAGTGAGATTTGTAGGAAATTTTGTGCTCTTTCATTTAGTATATCAATGTTATTGACGAAAAGTTGATAGTTTCCGAGTTATAAGCATCATAGCATCTTCACAAGGAACATTCAGATACTAGCCTTAGAAGAAGATATAGTCATAATCGGACGCAAAGCGCAAGATGTAAAGGAAACCTTTTCCAAGATTATAGAAAGCTCAGCAAAGTTCAATCTACGAGTAAATATCAAAAAAACAAAGTATATGATCGTCTCAAAACGAGGACAACAATTTGGGCGAAATATTAGCTTTGACGATCATAGTGTGGAAATTGTAGAAAATTTTATCTTAGGGACAATGCTTACTGCAGAAAATAACATAAAGGACGACATCCATAGACGCATCGTAGCCGCAAATAAAACCTATTTCGCACTAGTCCCGGTCCTAAAAAACAAAGAAATTTCAAGGCAATGCAAAATCAGACTATATAAAACATAAATCCGCCCAGTCCTGTGCTACGGGTCTGAGGCTTGGACATTGACCCAACAAACAGAAAATCAACTTAAAATCTTCGAAAGGAAGATCTTAAGAAGAATAATTGGTCCTGTAAGGGTTAACCAGAACGAATGGCGCATAAGGACAAACGAAGAACTTCAAGAAATGTATGACGAAATAAATATAGCTACATACATAAGATTGAATAGACTGCGTTGGCTCGGACACGTTGTACGAGCTTCAGAAGATAGAATGCTAGCCAGGATTTTTAATGGTAGACCGTCTGAAAGAAGAAGAGTAGGACGCCCAAGAAATAGGTGGATGGATGACGTGCTACTATACGGAAATTTCGCATAACAAATTGGAGAGAGCTAGCAAGACGTAGAGACGACTGGAAGAGGAGACTTCGAGAGACCCGAGTCCTGCAAGGACTGTAGCGCCATTCAAGGAGAAGAAGAAGCGAAAAACACCAAAAAAGTCCGAATTTTTTCATATTCATAAGAAAGCGAAGAAATAAAAACTACGCGAAAGCTTTCCTGATTAAAACACTATTTTACTGGACTACATACGGAAGCTTAGTTTGAACATTTAAATAGTGTGTTCCTTAATTAATCCTACGAAGAACCCGCTAAGCCGTAAAATCCAAAATTTCCGAACAAAATTTCCCCTACTTCCATAAATACACGTATTGCAATCCTGTCCCAAGCTGGGATATCATTTTCCTGAAAACATTATTGGTAGAGTTGTGTGTGTATATTTGGATGTTGTTGGTACCCCCCATTGCGGCAGATATTTTTATACCCAAAGTAAACAGTAAATTTCAATTGAGATGATCCGAAAAAATCTTATCACATTTCAGCACAATCGAAAGAGGGGCTCAGAATGCTCGGCAACTCATGCTTAACCCTTAAATTTCACTTGTCCCATAACGACATGAAAGTGTAAAATTCATTCCGATCCCTTTCCCATTCCGGTTAAATTCTCTTTCCATTTCACGGAGCACGGAGCTTTAATGAGACTAGGGAAAGCAACAAATCTTCTAAAGTCACAAACGGATATTGAGCGTCGTTGACTGACCCAAATCCATTTTTGTTATTTCCTTTCTTCTTTCCGGGTACGACTTTGGCACCTATTGAAATTAAATTCAGTTCAGGATCTTTTGGGCACATTTTGACATAGAAAAGGAAAACCCTTGATACCTTCGATAATGCCTAGTTTATTCAAGTATTCCTTGATTTAAACTTGGTGAATTTGCTCATAAAATATTAGTTTGCAAGATGATTTCTTTCAGTATGACCCAAAATCAATGACGTATGTGTGTAGGAAACCCAATATTAAAACCTTGCTTTTTCCGTACTAAAAAATCTTTCGTGAAAGTTTGTTAATTTAAATTCAGAGCACGAACTCATTTGCTTTCAAAGATTTACAAAGTGAATACTTAATTTTAAGGAACTCTTACCGAAATCGGAAAAAAAATATTTAATTAATTTGTTAAAAGGGTGTTAATGACTCGTTAACACAAATATAATTATTCCGTCATTGGTTTTGTGAAAACGTAGTTATTCTAAGGCAATAACATCCCTTACATAATACATGCGCCCAGAGTTCAACTCGAAAAAAGGAAGTTTTCTTAGCACCCATCTCAGGTGACGGATTTCAAAGAAGTATAGAGATAACTAGCAACCTATAAAAGTTTGCACCAGCACTAGCAGCCCTGGTTACATTTACAATTATTGCTATTCTAAAAATTAAAGCTTAAACTACTTAATATGCTTATCTATTAAGGCCCGAAAACATCCACCGAAATTTTCAATATTTCAAGCAAAGGATTACCTTTAGTCGCAGTGTAAGGTAAAATATGCAAATATTCAGGTTTGGCAATTCTTTTCTCCTAAATGTAATCAATCTCAGAGTAAAGTTCACTCTCACATTGTAAACACTTGTTTGTATATAAAGTAAGAACTTTCAAAGGCATGTGCCAAACCATGGTACAATAATACAAGGTAGGCTCATAAGGAAAAGCTCTGTTTCCATCTTGAAAAGCTTTTATGCCTTTTACATTAGATCTTAGTGACGTCACGGGAAAGCTTTTTTCCTTTGTGAGAAAAGATCTGACTGACGTCACGGGACCCTAAGCTTACCTTGTAATTATTGTACCATGTGCGAAACCATCTCCTCACATCTCAAACCGTAAATCTTGAATTTCGTGCGGAATAAACTGGGTTGATGTATATGAAAAAATTACGAGTAAAGATTACCTTCGTTGTTATATACGGCCTTAGATATAGATCAATCTAAACTGAGAGAAAAGATTATGCAAGCACCCATTCTACCTATTATCGTAGGAGATATTAGGGTTAAACAATTCAGATTATATCCACTTCTGTATTTGAACTCTCTTAAGAAACGAAATTTCATGAAGAATGAAGATTTTTAGACTAAAACGGACAAGCAATAGACAACAAAATCCAGATTGATTTGCAACCAATGTTTTTATGATTACATGACTCCAAATGTTAAGCGAGAAATTTTCTTCTGCTTCAGTCTCCTTTAAGCCTCTGTGCGACAAAGAGTGGAGAAAGTTGTCCTCCAACAGATCTTATTATGATGTGCGATAGCTTTCAGTCCCGTGAAGAACTCTCAGCTGGTGCAGCCTCTGTCAGTAAGGTTCGTCCTGAAGATTTAAATCCACCAAGCCGACGGGTTCTTTATGAATTCTAAACGCAGGCCTGTTCGCAAATTTCGTCGTTTATCCTCTCTTAATTTCAATGTAATTTTAATTGAAATGTACGTTGATTTCCAAATGCAGAACAGCTAAGTAATGTTGAAAACTCAAACTTAGCACCCTCTGTCTGCTATCAGTTCGTCATGTCGATCAGGTTCATGGTGCAATGTCTAATAGTTAGCTTAGTTTCAAGGATAGAAGAGAATAGCAGGGGTCTGGGAACGCTCGAACGGAAGTCAATGACCCTGACGTTTGAACTCTATGGTGTTACATGGAGTTCGGTAATATTGACTGTGGAAGATTGTCCCACAGTCGAGTTGTTCTACTTATAAACGAATATCTACATCGTTATATAGGTGGGTGTAGGAGTGAACCAAGTGGACAAGTCTTGTATTATGAGAAAAAAGTTTTTGTGCAGGAACGAGGGTGTTAATTTCGGTGGAGCAGTGGCTAGTAATAAAATTTTGTCAACGCTCTACATTCCTGATGGTTCAATTCGACTTTGGAAGCGCAAAAGGTCCGATTTGCGATGGGTTGGGGGTGCAGTTTTGAATCTTTTCAAGCCACGCAAATGTGATTTTTGAGACCCAGAGAAACTATTTCAATTCAATCAGGGGCCGAATTTTAATTGTAGGGCTGCTGGCAGAAGGACGCACTTCTGCCGTGCAAAGGGAAAAAGACCTATCTGCAAAAAGCTCGTTTCGAGAAAAACGCGTTCAAAGTTTTCAAAATACATGAAACTGAAGCAAATATAGTAACTGTTCAAAGTGATAACTTTTAATTAAAAAGGACAATCAGTCTGAAATTTTTTTTAAGGATAAATATGAATATTTTCTATCAAAAAATGCATACAAAGCTATTTTGACCTATAATGCATATAGGTCATTTGTCCTTTGCACGGGAGACTTGCTCTTCAAGTAAAGTTATGCTGAGGATGTTAATGGTCACACCTACTGAAGATAGATTTGTGCAAGTTTTTATAATAGACAATGAAGTACTTCCATTTAGATGCAGAGGCGGCGCTTTCATAAGTGCAAATGGTGCACTTGCACCGGGCGCAATTAGACGGGGGCGCAATTTCAGATATTAGGATTTTAAAAAAAATTAAAACTTTGAAAAAATAAAAAAAGTGTTCCCGTGTCTTCATTTTTAGATATTAAAGGGACTCATTTTTATTACCACAATTTATTTTTCCTGTTTATTTTCTCGATAAAATATTCTGTATACGTTTGTCCCTGAGCTCATATGATTACCTCGGGCGCAAGAAGTTACACAAATTTACTCAATTTTTGCACTTGTACCTTCCAAATGCAAGAAAAAGTGGGGAAATTTTACTTCAACCCGTGCAGGAAATTACCGAGATTTTAAGTTCATTTTCATAAAAATTCAGCCCATGTAAGTTTTTCCCCGAAAAGATTATACACAAAAAGTGAAGGAACAATCCCTCGAGTTCAAAAGTAAAAATTCAGGAGAAAAATTTACTAAGTGAGAGACGGTGCTAAAGCTGGGGTGCACATCAATGTTAGAAACCAAGTTCATGATGGCTTCGTCTGCAAGTTGTTGGTCACATACTAAGGAGGACGAAATGAATTTTGAGCAGTGAAATCCTTCGCCTACTATGGGTCTATACTAGCAGCATGTAATAAGAAATGCGCACACGGTTTCTAAAAGTCATTACAGCCTATTATTCTTTGTCAAGGAAACTGCTTAAGATCTCACTCAAATCCCTGACAACCTTAGATTGCTTTTTACAAATTAAAGGACATGACACCTTCCAAATATGAACTTATTTTTGTTATTCCGTTTTCATCACCATTCAAGAATAGATCATTTTCTAAGTAGGGATGAAACCTACGAACGTTTATAGTATACATCTAAACCCATCTTACAACTTAATTCAATTTTCCTGCTACAAATTTAAAAATAAGATCACAAAAAATCAAAATGTATTAATTCTTCCTGCAGAAAAGTTTCTCTCTTCTCAATTGCAAAAAAAATTGTCATCCTGGCAATAAATCTACAATAAAAACTTCCATTTCTCATTTTTCACCGCTGATTCAGTGGTTTTTTTCTGCTTCCATACAGAAAAAAAAATGAAATCCGTCCAAGAAGATGATTTCCTCCACCATTCTGAGGTCCTTTTCTTTTGTTCGGGTTTGGTGGGTAAGTAAACAAGGTTGAAAAACACTTCAATTTATTTCAATGGTGCTCTTAGTATAATAACATCGCACACACTCTGGAGGCGATAACTCATTCCACGGAGATTGAAGGTGAAAGTACCGCTGGGTACCATCTCCGGTTTGGGTTATTCTTACATAGTATATGTGAAGAGAAAAAATATGCTTTGCATACGTAAGGTATCTTTACCTAAGTGATACCTGGTATCTTCCAGTACATAATTCTGCTACGTAAACATAGCGTATAACTAAGTTCATGCTTCTTGTACGTGATCTTTTGTAGTATGGCATCTTTGTAACATCTAAATCGGGCGCGATTGAAAAATTTTCTCGTTTTTTTTTTGAAGGGGAAATTGAAAAAATATTGCATGGTATGTGGTATAAACTGTTTATTTAGCACTAAGTAAATTTATACCAAATTGTGTTTTTTGGACGATTTATTAAACATTAGAAGGACGAATATTAGAAATAAGATAAAAATATAAATATTGTTAGTTTTAAAACTGTCTACTGTCATCAACACCTTCACAAAATTTTACTTAGAAAACAATATAATCTATTAACACCTTAGCGTCGCTGTGGGCCTTTTTTTTAATTTGCATACTTTTAGGGGCAAATATAATAATATAGTTATGCATACTTCTAAGATAATTTTGTATCACCGGAAAGTAAGGTGATAGTAATGGGTGGGCAAATTATAAGTTTTTGAATGTGAAAATTTAAGCTCAGAAGTCACCCTTTTATACTTGAAACTCTTTGAGATCATGATTTATTGTAAGGTTAGCTCGAAGGATAGAAAAAGAAAAGGATAAGCTAAATTGCTAGTTAAAATTCCGTCTTTTGTGAATTAATCCCTACTTAATACTTATTCAGCTCGACAGTCGGAACCTCTGGGCCTCTCACACCTGCTCCCTTCACTGGTCCTATTTCGAGTGGATATTATCCACTTTGACTTTCCAAAGCTCTGGGTGACCTGGTGTATACCATCCATCCAGCATTACGAACCTCAAAGAAACAGAGATAGATGAAAAAATGTGAGAGGAGAGATAGCAGCTAGAGAGTTGATCCAGCCCCCTGAAGCAATGGCGTAGCGTAAGCCAGTCATGCGGGAACATTGGAAGGTAAGAAGGATGTTCTTTTTTAGACAAGATTAAAGACCAACAGAACCGATAGGCAGGAGTTTTTTGGTCAAAGCCACCTTTCTGACAAAGAAAGCAGAAACGGAAGGTAGCTGATCTGTCTGCCTCACTTTTCCGGCCCTGTTGAGCACCGCTCAGAGGGACCCTTTTAAGATCCACTTTGATGACGCGAGACCGAAGTAATGTCTTTACGGCTTTTGCCGGTCTGGACTCAAATGTTGTAGAAGAGGGAGGTCAAGTATTACGTAACGCAATTTTTGAAGATTTTTGACCCCCCCCCCTCCCCCCATGTAACGCGCCGCAACATTGGGGAGGCACATGTATGTACGTATGTATGTATGTATGTGTGCGCTATAGCGGCCGCACCAGTCATCGCAGAGCTTTGAAATTTTGCACGAAGGTCCGTAGGGGTCTCCCATAAAACACCTTGAAGCCCGATTTTCGAAATTCAAAATGGCCGCTGAAAAATGACCGAAATTCAAAATGGCCACCAAAATATGAATTCGCAAATTGTGTTCCGTTTTCAATGAAAGTGAGTATCTAGGGGTTTTTAAGGTCGCTAATCGCGAATTTGTGGTCAAAATTTAGAAATTCAAAATGGCCGCGCCAATATGGCCGACGAATTTGTTAATTGTGTTCCGATTCCGATGAAAATCGGTATCTGGGGTTTTTGAGGTAGTAAATAACGAATGTTTGATTAGAACTTAAAAATTCAAAATGGCCGCCGAAATATGACCGAAATTAAAAATGGCCACCCAAATTTGCCAATTGTGTTTCGATTTCCATGAAAATCGGTATCTGGGGGGTTTTAAGGTAGCAAATAACGAATTTATGATCCGAACTTATAAATTCAAAATGGCCGCGGACGAAATTTTCCAATTGTATTCCGATTCCAATAAAAGTGGATATCTAGGGGTTTTTAAGGTTGCAAATAACGAATTTATGATTAAAACTTATAAATTCAAAATGGCCGATTAGTTTGCCAATTGTATTCCGATTCCAATAAAATTCGGTATCGGGGGTTTTAGGTAGCAAATAACGAATTTATGATCAAAACTAATAAATTTAAAATTTCGGGGCCAATATTGCGGACGAATTTTATCAAATAAGTGTCATTTCCCTGTGAGCTGTATGGAGGTTGTTAGGAAATCTGAATCTTCACATCGTAGCACATTGAACATAGCGTATCTTGGCCATTTCCCCTATTGTCATGAAGTTTGCCACGCGATCGAGTGTTCCTATAAAATCCTCCTTGGTTAATCGCCAAAATTACAAAGAAAAGGGAAGGGCCCTCCACTGCCATCACGAGATTAAACAATGCCATCTATCGCATGCAAAAATTTCGATCGGTAAGAACGGGACGGAAGCTGTGTTCGGAACGAACACTAAGTGCGACGGGGGAAGTGTAACGGCTAACCGAAAAGAGAAAAACAAAATGATAACCCGTCCCCACGCAGGTTGAATTTTAAATGGAATTTAACATGGATTTTCAGGTTCAACCAAGCGTTGGGCCCTTGATTTCCATCGGTTCAAGGTGAAACTTGGTATCCTTAATTTTTCGATACCTCTAAATACGAATATCATATCAAAAACCGGTTTTGACTAAGGACAGCTATCAATAGAAATTAACCATATAAAAGGTATCCAAAATCATTTTTTCCATTTGTTGTATCTTTCACTTTTTTCCTACCGTGGACAGTATACACATAAACTTTTTTTATTTAAGAGCGTTGCCACGCTCGCGGGTTTTTTGCTAGTTAATAAATAAAACTTATTGTGCAAAATATCTTTTATTCTATTTTTATCTTAAATACATATATATAAAATTGCTTATTACTTGGAAACCGTGGCCCCTAGGGTATTTCTGATGAATTTTTTCCTCTCCTACATATCTATATGACTCGAAACACCATCTAGAATCCAAAGACACTAAAATTATATTAATATCATTAACTTATTTATTTTACTAATATTACTTGGAAACATAAAATTGCTTATATCTCGCAAACCGTTGCCCGTAAGCCATTTTTGATGAATTTTTCACCCACATTACCCTAATCAAACACCATCTAGAATCCATAGCCGCTTAAAAAATATTGATATCATTAACTTATATTGAAAATAAGCTCTAACCAATACACACAAAACTAACGTTAACGAAGATGCAAATAAAAACTCATCTGATCGAAGCTAATACACTGGACCCCATCAAGAATTGGAACCTGGATCTGATTTGGCACGAGAACTACCCAAGACCTAGCAAAGTTCAAATACTTAGCGAAAGCTAAGTTTAACTAATTTCACACAGGCAACGGTTACTCACACCCAAGACTACATAGAGACCCGAGTCCATAACCGATGACGTCACTGCTACTCATTTCCTGTTATGAAGTAGATGAATATCTCCCAACACCGTCCTTTTTGATATAGTTTTTTTTAAATGTTATCGAGTAATGTTTTCACTAAATTCGATAATAAACAAACAAAAACCGTAATCTTTTGTAGGAATTATATAACAGTTCACGATTGCCTTATATTACTTACAAGACTATTTAAAAGTTTTAACTCTGCTACAATCCTTAAAACTGTCACAATATTTACTCGTATCCTAAATAAATTAACAAAAACACACAAAAAAAATATTTTCATTTGCATAAAACTTTTAATCCTAACCAGAAGTTCTATTCCCAGCTTGATTTGATATTCATCGGTAACCGTTATAAACTTTTCCCAAAAGTTTCCTTCTTTAAACATTTCTTAAAAAATGTATACAATGGAAGGGACTGCCTTACCTTATTCACACTACAATCTCCCATGATATCCTTATCTAACATACGAATCCAACCCTCTTCAAAAGAAGGAAATTCATAGCCCAAAACCAAAACCGGACGAAAGAAGTACGAAGAAGTAAATTTCCACCAAAGAAACTTTCCCGCAAACAAAAACTTAAACTCTTTTATTAAGCAAACAGAAACATTTGGCCCATGTGGATATTCCCCACGCTACTGTTACCATCAATTTATGTGGTTGGGTTAGCCATATACATATATGCTCAATTTCTTTCAATTTCCAATGTAGCCTACCACAAGTAAGGACCTTCACAATTTAAGGAGAAATAAGGGTGAGCGCCCTTCATCAGAAGAAAGAGACCGCAAAGAGGCAAAAAATAACCGCACATAAATGAACTCAGCCTGTCTGACAAAGGTGTTTGAAACATTCGTACAAGTTCATGGACCTAACCTCAAACATGACAAATCAACAGGGAATCTGATATGTGTCTGTCCGCCCTTTGCCAAATTATTCCCTTGTGCAGCACGAAAATACACATCCTTATCCGTTGTGTCGGTTCAACATTGAATTGAAACCTTCCGAAAACTTGGGCAAGTTTTCGAGGATTTTTGTAAATATGTAAATTGATTTTCAATGGAAAAACATTTTCATTGCCTCAGGAAGATTTCTTCATAAAGCGCCGTCAACTTTTATAATTTTCAATTTTATGAAGCACTTTTGTGATTAAATTACTCGTCCTTAAGTGATTTGTGAACTTGGTTGAATACCAGAAAAAAAATTTCAATCTAAAGAATTGGGACGTCCCTGGAGTGTGTGAGGACCTTTTAGCAACGAACACTATAATGTTGATCAGCAATTCAATTTTCTGCCTTTTATCCTTCCTACGACTGTAGGCAGTGCAGGAAACTGACAAAGGTGAAGAACCTAATAATTTTCTCCAATATCGATACAAGTACGTAGGGTGGAGGCTGATATTATTATACTCGTATGTTCCCTTAAGAGCTGGGAGTATCAGCGATGTGTAGCCGCCAATATTGAATTTGCTGAAAATAGATTTGGTGCGGCTTTTTCCCATTTTTGTGGCTTCTATGTAAATAATTGTCAATAAAACTACAATTTTATTTGTATGTGGCTGAATCATTTGTTGAGCATAAGTCTCGATGTTTTTTGCTTGGTCCTTGTCAGTCTCCTGTTAGATAACAGCTCGAGCTCACAGTCTTATTTTTGGATCGGCAGGATCGGAGATCTCTCGATCGCTTCGTTGTGTGATCAGACTGATATTGAATTCACATCTACATCTTACACTATTTCTGCACAAGCTTTGGATATAAGTAGATATTTCCCCATGCCATTGACACTGTTTTTTTAAGTGGAAAAAACATTCTTAGGAATAACCCTTTGGACTACCAGTCTATCCTGAATTGAAGAGAATATGGCAAGTTAGAATCGTCTGGATTTTAATGAGCCTATGGTGGCACCCATCACCAATGATTTTTATAGCCCGGTTTTGTACTTTGGTCAAGCCATGCTAAGATGGATTTTGAAGAGCCAGCCCAAACAAAAGAGTAGTCGACTTGTGGTCTGAGAAGCTTTTGACCAGTACACAATAACGATATATACTGAGTTTCCATGGGAGTCGAGTTGAGTTGAGGTTGAGTTGAAATGACACTTCAACTCAACGATTAACTCTATGCGTTTCCATTTCTGCCTTCCGCCTTCCTCCATCTTTTTCCATAAATTAATTTTGTTATAGAATTTTGTTTAAAAGTATTTATTAAATATAAAGAGGCGAGACATTTTTAGTTTTTGTACCTTTGCTAGTGTGCCGTTTTTAGTTGCATGCGTGAACTCAATTCAACCTACCTATTTTCGTTGAGTTGAGCAGAGTTGAAAATATTTAACGAAAACTCTTAACTCATTCTGTTTCCATGATGTATAACGCGGGTTCAACTCTGGTTGAACTCTCATGGAAACTCAGTAATAAGAGTTCCTGCAACTCTAGAAAAAGTAAATGCCCCATACGCCGAGATTACCCTAAGTAAAGCGCAGTTAGGGCTTAAGTTTATTCCTTCCGTAATGCTTCTCCTGTGGTCATTACATACTTCTTTCCGGTAGCAACAATTAAATCTTATATGCTCACCATAATAGGAGCGAGCTTGGCTTAGTTGGTATGTGCCACAAGCAATTAATATTAAGTCGCTGAAAGTTAAAAAAGGAAAAGCCCTAACATTTTCAGAGTCTAAAGCATGCGTGGCCAACCCAAATGGTATCGCGGGCCACTTTGAAAATGCATTATGATCCCGCGGGACGGGGTGATATATTGGGTGATTCAAATTTAATTTAATGTAATTTAAGGAGAGAGTTCCAAAGCTGTGCTGCGAAGACAGAAAGAACGCTGACCAATTAACGTGCGGAAACGCCGAATTATTAAATTTATCTGTGAGGGATTGCGAAAGCTTCCCAAATTGGTTGAGGTATGCAGGTTTGCGCTCGGGTAGGATATCGTGATGCAGTCGCAGAAGCCTATACTCACGATAGCAGCCCAAAACAGAGTTCGAGTAGGGTGGAGTGTGGTCAAAACGGCGTAAATAAACAAAACGTACACAATCGTTAAACGCTACTTTAAGTTTATGGGCGCAAAAAGAATCGAGAGAGGGATAGATGGACAGCCCTTTTAAGAAAGCCACAATGGTAACGAAGTTTAGACAGGAGTCCATATGTTTCACTTAAGGCCCGTCATCACTACGCGGACTTAGATCCCACGCCCTAGACCAAAGCTCGCGTGTACTATTAATTTTCGGAATCATGAGTGAGAAAAAATCAATTCCCATTTGAAAGGCCGTACGCGCTTTTGAAAAGCCCATATTGTGGGACGTACAATGTACCTTGTTAAACCCAGCCTTTTGTCCGCGCAGTTTTGCCGCACGGCTTTTACCATGGACAAAGTCGTAAAAAAGTCGTAAAAAAGTCATAAAACTCTATATGGAAAAAAAGGCAAAAGCGCGTACGATCCAAGTCCGCGTAGTGTGGACCCACCATTACAATGAAACTAATGTGATCGCAGCAGGTCATGCTGCTATTCAGTATCAGCCCAAGATTACTTGCTTTATTAACGCAAACAAGAAGAACCGAATGTAACGCGATAGCAGAAAAGTCAGGAGGAACAGTAGCAGGGCAAGAGAAATAAAAATACAATGGAATTTCGAAGAAGCTGCAGTAAATTTAATGCCGACCATAAGGATACATGACAGCAAGCTTTTCCACACACATATGTATTTGATCTCTTGGCGCAGGGAAATAAAGCTCCACATCGTCAGCATAAATATGAATCTTAGAATATCGTTAATAAAAATACTGAATAAAAGTGGCCCAAGAATGGAGCCTTGGGGGACCCCAGAGCGTGGAGTAGGGCACTTGAGGTGCTTTAGCCACCTAGTTTTAACCTTTTGAGAGAGGTTAGATAGGAAACTTTGCAAAAATTTAAGAGCAGTAAGAGAAGAATACTGATAGGACTGAGAAGGGCACTTGGGAATAAGTGCATAATTTTTTTAAATTTTGTGTTTTAAGCATGTTTAAAGAAATATTTAATTTTTTGTACCCCATTTACGAATTTCATGGTGTTAATATTTATTAGCTGAGACCCATGACGTATTATTTTTATACAATTTTGATTCATAAAAATACTATTAAGATTAACTTGTTCCGTGCAACATGCAAATACTGTCTTATGATTGAAAACCCCTCTCCAAAGATAAATATTCAAATTACCACGAAAAATGTCATTTTTTCAATTTTCCGGTAATTTTTCCATTGCAGTATACCGTTTTTTACCATTTATCGAAAGTAGACGTAACAACGAGTAAGTGAGCCAAAAAAGAACTCCGTAGGAAGCGTAGTTTTAAGAGGAATCGCAGTTAAAAATGTCGCTTTTTTTTTAAAAAAATTAAATTTAACAACAACCTCTAAATATTTCCGTCTGAAAAAATTACTGCCTTTTTGCAACACTAAAAGGTATCTTTTGCCAAAGTTTCAGCAACATAAAATTTTTTTGTCAACGAAAAAAATTAAAAACGAAAAAACCGGTTTTCCGCCATTTTTTCGAAAAATTTTGAGGTTAGGGTAAAAACGGTTCACACAAAAGTTGTAGATCTTTTTATTTCCTAAAACTTGTACTTTTGACTTTTTTCGATAGGATACACAGTTTAGCCAGAAATCGCGAAAAACTGTTGTCAACCCCTAAAAACCTCCCCTATTCCACCCCGGATAGCAGCTGTCGGTTCGATTTATTTTTCCCTCTTTTACAAGAGCTTGTTCGACAGATCTCTGTCAGATTGCTGTAACGAATTATTTTTTTTCTTTCTCATTTTTACGACTAATTCTACTGGACTATCATCCCTGTCTCTTATTTTTGTGTGGAATTTATTAATTAGAGCAGCAGCCACAGCAAAGTCTACCATCAAATGTGTAGAAACCCTGCTAAAATAGTTTTGGCGAAATATTTTAAATCCAGGGCTGGCTTCATGTAAAGTGATAGGTGATTATCACTTCGGTGATTGCCAGGAGTGATCACTACAAAGTGATTATTCATGTAAAGTTATCACTTAAAATTAATCACCGAAAATCAACTGAAGCTAACTTCAGACTAAAAAGTGGGAAATGTGTGCATTTTCTTGGCACAGTTTCGATATCTGTTTTAATGATGTTTTTTTTGAGTTGGTGTGCCGAAAATATTAAATAAAATTTTTCGAAATCTCGCTTAGTTTATGAGAAATCGATACTTGAAATTTTCAGTTTTTCATACATATACTATAACATAAATTGCGATAATTTCCCTAATAAAACCATTTTTGCAGGAGAATCTTAGCATTGGCAAACTCGGTGAATGTAATACTTGTATGTAAAACTAATAAAAATTGTTTCTCAGCTCTTGCCACAAATTATTTAATTTTCCTTTCCCTTTATCTTTTGTTAAAAAAACCTTCGCTATATCGGAGTTTTGCTTCATAAATTGTACCATGATTTGGAATTGCTCTAATATATTCAACAATATTTATTAGTTTCATAACTTCCAACTCAAACATTAAAAAATACTTCAGTGACAATAAAAGTGACAACAATTTCTTGTCACCACAGATTTGGTGATTCTGGCAAGTGACAGTCGCCATCCATGAACTGAAATTAGTATAAGTGATTGGTGATAATCACCGATCACCTTACATGAAGCCAGCCCAGTTTTAAAAACGCCATTCACCACCTCTACGACCATTTCATTCTTTAAATTGCATATTATCGTTTCCTTATACTTTTATGGGGATGAATAATGGCAACCCCCATTTTTTCACGGATTCTGATACTCCGAAGAGAAATATTAAATTTTTGTTAGAAACATTTTTTATGCGAAGCTTCCCGGACCCCCAAATGAATGGTTTTTGGGGATAATTTTGATGAGTTTTGGTGGTGCATGGGGCTTCGGACAAAAAATTTTTTTTAGGCAAAAGTTTCATAATCAATCAGAATCTGTGAAAAAAATGCGGGTTGCCATTTGAAATTTTAGATTCACTCCCACCCCCTGCTAGGGGGTGAGTGGGTGGGGGTGAGATTTGTGTGCAAACGATTCCACCCTCGAAGTTGAGCAACTTTCGCTCGAAACTTTTTTCACGATCACTTACCTACCCTTCAGGAAATATCGGGCCTTTGCCGGACTTTTGCCGCACCCTGTATTTCTTAAAGATACGGGTTGGTTTTGATTACTGCATTCTAAATAACCAGCCAAAGCACTTGAACAAACTTCGCGATACTCTGACAGGGAATTTAAAGGGCGGACTCATTCCCCTCGAAGCAAGTCTATAGCCTGGATCGCATGTCCTTGAAGATCCTACATATAGATTGTAATTTAGTGTTGAGCCGGACTTACACGAGGCAGTACATTTGTCTCTTACATGATGTAAATTGTACTGAGGCCTCAGTTTTTTTAAATGTCCAGGTTCAAAAATAATGTCCTACTGGTATATGAGCGTGTATCAAGATAAATGAAGCGAGGTGTGATTGTAAATTACTTAGTGGAAAGACATTTCTTCCTTCTTTTGCCACAGTAAAATTTCCAATGTGAATTGCGTCGAGGTGAGATTGTAAACACGAACTGGAGAGACATTTCTTACTTCTTTTGCGGCAGTAAAGTATCCACTTTAAGGTAGAAACAGAATGGCACGGCGACCGTGGCGGCGGTGGTGTCCGTGACGGCCAAAACGTTTAAAATACACGCACCGCCATATATGCTAACATAATGACACGGAGGCGGTGGCCGGCACGGTGAAATTAGAGCAAATCCGAATTCTGCCGCCGCCGCCAAGTGATACCAACCATTGAAAACTGATTTAGTACACATTTAGCACACATTTTTTGTTTTTAACTGCTGTCTGCCTGCAATTTGACAATTTGGTCGTGTCGCTGTTTGGCCGTTATTTTCAATTTAATTCGTGATTTTTTTTAGTATTTTAAATAAATTAATGCAATTTATTATATAATGGCAAAAAGGAGTTATTTATAAATTATGGGGCATCAGAAAGACTGTGCTGCAGGTAATTAAAACTAATTTTTATAATAAAATCAAACCAAAACAGTCAACGATAAAAAAATTTCTTGTCTTTATTTAGCAACTCAAGATGAATTAAATGGAACTTTATTAATTTAAACTTTTGGAGATACTTCAAGGTACTGTGGTGTTATTCATTTTCTAATAAATACTAATAACTTATAACCTTAATTATTAGTGAAAAACAATGAATGTTGAAATGTTTGTATTTTTGGAAAAACTATAAAATTCCGGAACCAGAGCTTGTAGTTGTGATAGCTGAGGAAAAACAGGAGCCAAAGTAAGTTATTACATTCATTTCTGGGAAAGTTTTGTAGTTAAAGTTTTTTGTCAGATAAAAGTTGAAATAAAAAATGCTGAGGATTCAAGCTGGAGATAGCGATGCTAGAAATTTTAGGCGGAAACCAGGAAAGGTGAGAAGTATTTTTTATTGCTTTCTAATGATGTAGTATACATTTTTTGTACTTTCAGGCTTTGAAAGTTATAACATCATCCAAGAGAGAAGTGGAATATATGTCTTATAGATTATGTATGTACTGTGATAAGGCTTAAAATAAAAGTGCTTGTTTAATAATTTGTTTTTCTTGATTTTTCTCAATTAGATCTATGAGCTTGCCGCATATTTTATTTCTTTAGGTTGTTTTTAGTTCAGATGGTCATGGAACCACCCTCTTTCAAAACAAAGCCTTTAATTTTTAAATTCCAGGTAATTTGCGGTAAATGGCAAAATATCATTAAGCAGCCCAATGTAAATAATAAATCGCCAATTTTCTACTTCCAGGTAAATTTATCTAATGTAATGTCATAAAAGAGGTCATGAAACCACCCTCTTTCAAAACAAACCCTTTAATTTTTAAGTTTCGGGTAATCTTCGGTAAATGGCTAAATATTATATAGCAGCAAAATTTTTAAAACAATTCTTCGATTTTCGAATTCCAAGTAAATTTTTCTTTACTAAAATATTGAAAAAAAATATGAAAATATTGAAAATAACTTAAATTTTTAATTCCAGGTAAGATCAAAGTTGCAATTAACAATCACGTATTTTTACAAAACAAATAATTAAAAAAGTTTATTCTGTACTCATGAAATTATATTTACGTTAAAAATTTCAAATTCGTTTATTTCAATTCCGTCGTCCGTGAAATTCCGTTAAATTTGACCGCGCCGCACCATTCTGTTAGCTAAGACGGAATCTAAAATCCGTCGACGGCCACCGGCACGGTCGCCGTGCCATTCTGTTTGTACCTTTAAGCTGAGCCGTGGTGAGATTGTAAATACGAATTGGATGGAGAGACATTTCTTACATTTTTCGAGGGAGTGAGGTTTTGTCATGAAGAGACAATTCTTATATTTTTTGAGAGAGTGAAATTTTGTGCTGGAGAGATATGTCTTACTTTTTTTGCAGTAGCAGAATTTCCAACTTGAAATTAGGCGAAGTGGGATTGCAAAATATAAATATATGGCCACGGACAACTAATTAGAAACAGTTTCATAAAAATTGCATTTATACAGTTTTTATGTTGGAATCAAATTAAAGAATTCCCACCACCTCCTCTTAATTTTTTTTAAATATATAATGATTGAAGGAAATCAATAACAATATCATAATGAATTCCTAACAGGATTGCTACATAAAAAATAAAAAATGTATAAATGCAATTTTTATGAAACTGTTTCTAATTAGTTGTCCGTGGCTGTACATTGTGGAGGCATAGATTTCTTACTTACTCTAAGGCAGTTTAATGAATATTAGAATTAAGCTTGTAAAAATGCACTTCATTGGTATTTATTTTCTTTCTTTTTTTTAATCTGCTTGTTTGTGTCATTTTCGTATTACAATAGAACCTCGCCTCATTTGAAGTATGACATTGTACTGGCTCAAAAGAAAAAAGAGGCACCTCTTACAAACTCACTTTATAATCGTGTCCTACCCAACACTATTGTAATTTAAAAGTTTTAGTATATTTCTTCCGAATACGATTGTTTAGAGCCATCTTCTTTAAAATTCGTGGATCCTCAATAACCGGGTCCGGAGGTCCGAACTCCTGCCCGGGCAAGCCCAGGATGACCGTTAAAAACTGCTAAGCTCATCAAATACGCATTGACAGTCCCAAATTAATTTTGCCTTTGTCATACAAAAATTTATCACTCTATTTGTCGGTTGACTGTCAGAAAGAATACAATCCCGCTTGATAGCATATACATAGATACTTTGCTATACCCCTTACTGTAAACAAATGTTAAAGAAACTAACTAGAATAACAATTAACTCTACCAGAAGACTCATCACACCTATTGGATAATCCTCTGTATATTTCCAACAATTATGTGTGTTGGTCTTTTCAGCATTGGTACAAGAAATTATGCCACTTAAACATTTAGAAGTAATTTTTAGGTTGAATCACTGTCATGATTTAACTCCATAATCCGTGGTGAGCTTTGCCTTCTTCTATGTTATTCCATCATTTCTCTCTGCTCATGATAATCCTCTTTTAGTTTACTCCTAATTGGTTTATGTCCTTCGAAATGCAGCCAGACCGACCCTAATAGAATGGGGCATCTCTATACCATGTGCTTACTGGCTTATAAAAGAAGATTTGTTTCTGGGGTCTTGTGTCGCCCATTGGTCATATTCTATGGACATATTCTACATGCATACATACTTACATATCTCAATATTTGTGCAGAGATTCTTCTCTGTTTTTTGGTTTATTGTTCCCCAAAGCAAAATAAGTTCTTAAGCTTGCATTGTTTTTTATATCAACAAATCGAATCTGAAGACTGTATGATAGGTTGAAAATGCTTTGTGGCTGCTATAATTCATTCTTTTTGCAGGTGGGATCCTTCAGCAGTAATATTTTGTGTGTTTTGTCTGAATGTACCCTTTTATAAATATCATCTTGTCTTTTGCTTGACAAATAAGCCTACTTTGTTAGTACAATTTTCGATTTCTGGCCATGTTGACTTTAAGACTGTTTACCATACAACCTTTTTTTTAAAGAAATATTTGGAATCATTTTATCAGTCTAGTCTTATGAGAACCTTTACCCTATTCTCCACAAATATGCAAAAGCTCACGGTTCAACAATCAATCTATGTGAAGTCTCCGTATCGACCCAAAAATATTTTACAATTCTTGAAATTTCTTGCGATACGTTTCCCAAAGGATGTGCTCAATTGTTCAATCTCTTGACACGACCCTTGAATTTAAAGTCCTTTATTAGACGCGTTTAATTCCACAATCAAAGGTTCGTAGCTGAATGAGGCTAATAAATTTGTACTTTCGTGAACATTGAACCCGTAGCACACCAAGGTCAACTAAGAGGTGCCTTGATAGGTATTAGCCAGGTCATAGTATTTCCTTTGTCTGTCCCACATAACAGCCAAGGAGTTTATAAAAGTGCATTCCATTTAAAGGCGTTAGATTGAGTTCGATAGCCTGTATAGGATCGAGATAGGCGTGCCATTCTTAACACGCAATGTTGCATGCACAGAAAATAAAACATATACTATGGCTTTTAATTAATATTACATCATTAATAAGTTGGCATAGGTTTAATTAAGAAACGACCATAAAAAACGCACTGCAAGTTAATTCAGAGCTGCACATCCTTGCCGTAAAATAAAGCCATCAGTTCACTGTCATAATTAATTTCAGTAGAAGTAAGTAATAAAATTTCGGTGCTTCCTGGCGCCACGAAAGCTATTAAATCTCGTTGTCCTTGGGTAGCCGAAGGATTCTAAAGGTTCCAAGATGGTGGAACTGACCTTGGTTCAGCCTAGTCAGATTTTTCTTTTAATGAGAGGTTTACTCTGAAAAATTGTGTTACTGTGGGTGCGGCAGGTTAGGTCATTCTGGTTCAAGGATAACTTCTGCAGAATTTCTGTATGGTTTTTTTTCTTTTATTGTGTCTGGACAAGGACTTTTGTGCAGGTATTAAAAGAGGATCCACCAACTCGAGTCTATTCCCTTGTGAACTTTGATTGCTTTGTTGGTAATTAGTTGGTGTGTGTATTGTGATTAATTGTGAAATCCAGTATAAATTATTTGTAATTCGGATAGTAAAGTGCGCGGGGTTCATTCAAGTTTTCGGTCTGCTGATCTTCCTTCTTGAACTGTTCGTGGTCCTTTTGGGGCTAAGTCCAACGCTGCATTCAAGGAAAGAAGTCTTTCTTTCAGACTTTTGATTTTAAATTATAGAATTCAAACACTCTTGCAATTTGTTTCTTCTAAAGTTTATTATTATAGAGATTCGAAATATTTATTAAATTCTAGCACGATACGAATGGCCAAGCTACAGCTCGTTTATGATGCTCTGTCGTGATAGAATTGCACTGTTTCCAGTGATGTATTTACGCTTAGGCCCGTGAAGCCCGTGCCTAGGGCGGCAAATTTTTAGGGGCGGCAAAATTTTAGAGGCTGCAAAATTTAAAGAACCATTGAAATTTTAAAAATCGATTTAAGGGGACTTTCGTTTCATAATTGAAATAAAATACTCTTTTTAATTTCTTTTTTATGAAAAGACTATTATATTTATCGAATTGATTCCTTTTTGGTATTTTTATAAAACATATTAAGAATGTAAAAATAATTTTTTTTTGCATTTTTAGTACATCCTGACCACTGCAGAGAGGATCTTCCAAAAGATACTTTTTAAACGGCTCCACAGTTTTTGGGCTTCCTGTAACAGATAGAGTAAAAATTCCACGGGATTTTATTCATAAGACTAAATACTAGTAACTAAACCCAAAAAAAAATTTATTTTTAATATTTTTATCATTTTATAAACATTTTTCTGAAAAATCAAAAAAAATCCATATTTTTGTGGGCAAACTACCCCTGTATAAAAAAATAGGGGTGTGTAACACAATAATTTTAAAGGTTTAGTTAATAGTATTTTTTTAACGAATCGAATGGTTTTTGGATTATTGAAATCCGTTGAGTAGTTTTCCAGAAAAGTGTGGAGCCAAGTCAAAAAACGTGATTTTGAGAAAAACGCGTTTAAATTTTTTGTAACATAATTTTTGCATATAAAACGCCGTACCATACCGTTACAAATATAGGTATAACTTTTTCTCCTATACGAATTTCTTAAAACGGTTTTAAGACAGTATTTCTGTGATTTTAAGGAACACTTTTATGTAAAAAAAAATTCGAATATTTTGAACTTTTTGTAACGGAAAGTCCCCTTAAGTTGTTTGCTGTTCTGGAGAGATCCTTTTCTACCCCAAAAAGAGTGAAAAGCTATTTGCCTGCAACTATGGGCCAAGACAATCTTAGCTTGCATTATTGTCTATTGGAGAAAAATTGCAAAAAATGTGATGTTTTCGCCGAAGCTTAAGCAAGAAAAAAGTTTATTTGATATGTGATAAGTCAATTTTCAATATTTTTCACCAACCAACAGAACTGGAGAAATTAAAAAAATAGTGTAGCAATGCACATTTGTGTAATTTTCTCTTGCAGCACAGGCCCGATTTTGCAGAATTTTTTTTTTCGCTTTATATTAACATATATGTAAATAAAAAAATAAAAATCCAACTTCGCAACTCGCATATCACTATCATATGCCAATTTTCATCTACTATCTGTTGTGAACGATATTGAACATCCTTTCGCAGCAGGAAATTTAATAAGATTTTATTTAGCAGTTGAGTGGGGAAATGTGAGTGCAAAGAGAAAATCGAAACAAAATGTACGCATTCTTTTCAAATATATATTCTTTTTCCGTTTAATATGATGGATAGCGCATGCACAGTGTATCAGTGCACATGTGAAGAGAAAAATGTTCAGTGTAGTTAAAACTCAATGTCCAGTATAACTAAAACTTTCAAACCTTTCCCTATGGACGTACCTGAATAAAATATATATTCTGACCATCTATGAAAAAATACCTTTCGTTTGTTTGATATGTTTCATTAAGATACGTGCACCGGAAATAGGTTAAAATGGGATCACAATTTTTGGAAAAAGGTTAAAAAGCCTATTAATATATAGATGCTAACAAGGTATGTTGTCTACTATTGCTAGACTACTCCAAAGCTTTTGACAACGTCAATCACTCCGTCCTTTTACGCAAAATCTGTACACAATTTCGTTTTCGCAACAGGTGAAGATTTTCCATTTAATTTCCCCTCCTGTCATGGTTTTTGCTGGCGTTTCCCAAGGATCTATCTTAGGCCCTCTACTGTTTAGTATATATACAGGGTGTATCCGTTAACTTTACAAAGAGACCGGCTGTGGATAGGTTTTGGATAGACGAACAAAAAATCGTATGGGAGGGGGAAATCGTAACAATTTAGCCGCTAGAGCGTTTTGAAGTTTTTTTTAGAGTTTTGCATACCACTGTAACCCTATGACCTGTTTTCATGAATAAGGTATCATTTTACGCAGAATACTCTCACCTATCTAAAACTGTAAAAGCGAAGGTGAAAAGTATCACTACAAAGCAAAAAAGGCCCCATATCGGACGGGGCCTAGAGCGCAGTCGAGCTTAAATCCGCCACTGACTGTTTCCTTTTAGTGTCTTAACAAGAATTCCCTTTCTTAGCCTAATCACTTATATTTGTACTACTCATGATGTCCTATATTTATACTACTCTGCGATGATAAATCAAATCTGTTCTCTTTCACGATTTTGCTTTTTCTCAGCAAAATTCTATTTCCTTATTTACTTCAGAATTCACATGTCCTGTCACATATGCATTCTAATTTATTTATTAACTTGTTCATACCAATATTGTTTCACATCGCAGGTCTTGTTGCACCAAGATCAATTTCGGGTCAAATCATAAATTATTGCAGAACTCTGTGCTGAATCGATCATTCCATGTGCGCTTGCGCTGTTGGAGTAAGTCGATTACCACCCCAAGTGTCGCTCCCTTTAGCGCTAATTTATGTCTTTCTTGTTTATCAACTTTTCTCACACATCTGCTTTCGGCAATTGAATTCTCTTTTGTTCCTTTGGTGATCATGACCATGGAAATCTAACTTTGGTATTGTAGTTTCAGGCTAGGAATTTCTTGAACCATATCTTCTTACACTAACATTTCTTGCACTTTTGGTTTTGTTTGTTGGTTTTTTGAACTTGTAAAGTAAACAATGTCGCATATGCTTTTTTGTCGGTTTCATTACTTCGTTAAAAAAGTTAAAGAAAAATTGTCAAGTGTAAAGTAGTATGTCATTCAAGTACAAGCTGCTTAACTGCGGTGATTCAAGGGAAGCTCTTTTCTTTATTTTTGTACGAAGGGAGGTGAAAAGCTACTCATGACTACCGACAGGCATGCCGGTTATGTAGAACTCCAACCAGGGGCGGTTTCAGAGGGGGGTAATTGGGTAATTACCCCCCCTAAGAATTTTCGTTCGCTTATTTATTTTTATTCTTAAAAATTACCACAATTTCAAATAAACAAGATAAGTTATGGGGAATCTAGTCGGCGATATATGACGGTGAATTTTTCCAAAACTGCTGGAGAGTCGTGGAAGGGACCGATACCCGACACTCCCACTAATATGGCACGCTATGGCTGATTCCACAGGACCGTACAGAGGACACGACAAGAGTCGGCTGCAAAGTGGTTTATGAAGAAGAGGGCGAGAGAGGACGATGGGGAGGGCACACAAATTTGAACGATCTTTTCAGCAGATTTTTGATCTGTGTTTGCTTGAATATCGGCCCAATTTTTGCAATTGTGTTCCCCGACCCACCAACATGGGCATCAAATGGAAGGGCATGACAGATAGAATACAATTAGTTGTGTCGCGTCATCCGTCAAAATGGCGGATTACTTTTTTCCTCACAACCCCCTCAGAATGGATATCAAATGAAAGGGTATGACGATTGTAATGCAGTAATCTGTCTGACGTCATTTTGATTCTAATATGGCGGCCACCACAAAATGGCGAAGAACATATAATAGACTAAAAAGTAGGAAAGAAAATTTATGTAATATGTTTTATCAAATCAATATAAATAAATATATGGGTTCATTTGCTTCCTTTGCCTATCTATACTATTATATAAAGAGAAAAGATTTGATTGTTTGTTTGTTCCGGATAAACTCGAAAACTACCAAACCGATTATAAAAATTCTGTCGCCAATAGAAAGCTCTATTATCAGCGAGTAACATGGGGTATACTCGTATATGACCGAAATTCAAAATGGAAGCAGAAATATGGTTGAATTTGCCAATTTTATTCCGATTCCAATGAAAGTGGGTATCTAGAGGTTTCTAAGGTCGCAAATAACGAATTTGCAGTCAAAAATTATAAATTGAAGATGGCCGACGAATTTGTAAATTGTGTTCCGATTCCAATGAAAATCGGTATCTGAAATTTTTTAAGGTAACAAATAATGAATTTATTATCAGAAATTATAAATTCAAAATGGCCGTGCCAATATGGCGGACGAATTTTGTTAAATTTGTTCCGATTCCAATTAAATTGGATATCTAGGGGTTTATAACGTCGCAAATAACGAATTTTTGGTCAAAACTTATAAATTCAAAATGGCCGACGAATTTTCAAATTGTGTTCCGATCCCAATGAAAATCGGTGACTGGGGTTTTTTAAGGTAGCAAATAACGAATTTATGATCAAAACTTATAAATTCAAAATTGTGGGACCAATATACCGGACGAATTTTGCCAACTAAGTGTCATTTCCTGGTTACCTGTATGCAGGTTGTTCAAGAGTTGGAAAATCGGAAAATCTTGACATTCTAGCTACAAATGGAAAAACATTGAACATAGTGTATCCTGACGCTCTCTAAGCAATCGGTTCAGAATGGATCAACAAGGTTTTTTTGGTGAGATGGTAAGGAGAAGCGGAAATGTGGGATTTACATGGGTTCCAGCTAGTTGTATGTAATTTAAGACAATCGTCGGAGCTGACACGCACTTTTAATTTTTTTTTGATGTTGATTGTTTTGTATTTATGGAATAAAAAAATTTTTAAGTTTTTCCTTTTTTTAAAATTACCCCCCCTAAGCCAGTGACTCCAACCCACTAAAAACACCTGCTGCTCCTCCAATCTCCTCGTAGGACTTGCTTTTTAGAATTGCGTCGCGTGGATGCTGATCTTAAATGTAGGTGCTAATGCCTCTGGCATTTCTTTGCCTTTCTCTCTTTATCTTGGCTTGTTCCAACCTCATCTTAAAGTATATAGCATTCACTGTGTCTTCTGCCCTGTATTCGGCGAATCTCGCACAATGAAAGAGCACGTGCTCTGCTCCTTCTGAACATCTGAGCATGGCGGGCATAACGGTGAGTCATCGTGCCCAAAACGAGGGGAGGATATTTTCTATATTCTCTTTACGTTTGGGATAAGTCTGTGGGACCATCGACCCCTAACAGACTCGCCACACTTCCGTTTATGTACTCGCAGCGCGTCATCTCCGCTGCGATTTTTTCGCTTCCCTCTAACATTCTCTGGATCGTGCGCTATATCGGGCGCACCAGTCATCGCAGAGCTTCGTAAGGTTCGTTGGGGTCTCCCATGATGCACCTCGAAGCCCGATTTTCAAAATTCAAAATGGCCGCTGAAAAATGACCGAAAAAATGGCCACCTAAATTTGCCAATTGTGTTTCGATTTCCATGAAAATCGGTATCTGGGGGTTTTTAAAATAGCCAATAACGAATTTATGATCAGAACTTATAAATTCAAAATAGCCGCGCCAATATGGCGGACGAATTTTTCCAATTGTATTCCGATTCCATTGAAAATCGGTATCTGGGGTTTTTTAAGGTTGCAAATAACGAGTTTATGATCAAAACTTATAAATTCAAAATTGCCGCACCTATATGACCGGTGACTTTGCCAATTGTATTCCGATTCCAATGAAAATCGGTATCTGGGGCTGGGGGTCTTTAAGGTAACAAATAAAGAATTTATGATCAAAACTCATAAATTTTAAGTCTCGGGGCCAATATGGTAGTCCAGTCATTTTAGACATTAAAAATCTAACATTTAACAATAATTCCAAAAGAACCTTTGGTGAACCTATTGATACACCGAGAAAACAATAAATCTAAATTTGCAACCTTCTCTGAAGTCCGGAACTTGGTTAAAATTGCAGATAAATGGAATTTGTCTGCATTTTCACCAAAAAAATTCCAAAAGTGCTGCAAACTTGGAGTAGCGCTAAATGTATTTTTTTATACCTCGTACCAGATTTGCAACTAGTTTAAAGGCATGGGAATTTTTTTTTTGTTCTGAGCATTTGCAACCAAAATTTAAAACTTTTGTTATTATTTCGAGGCCATTTTGTTCGAAAAAATGACCACAAATGACAAATATTATAAATAAACGTGTTCCGCACAACTCAAAAGGTTGCAAATTTATGCAATTGTTCGGGACATTGTTCCGTTGCAGCTCTCGAGTTTGCAAGACTTTTGGAATTTTGTCTGTAAGTTTATTTGCAAAAAACGGTATTTAATAAATTTTTAATAAAAGAATGTTCCGTAGCTTTAAATTAGTTAGATATGAAATAAAGCATTTAACACTACTGCAAGTTGGCAGAACTTTTGGAATTTTTTTCGCGACAATATTGCAAAATTTCATTTCTTGCAATTTTGACAATGTTCCGGACCTCGGCCAAGGCTGCAAAATTTTATAGTTTGTTTTTATGCTCTTCCCGACCTTACATGAAAGTTTCAAAACTTTTAGAATTATTGTTAATTGATTGTCCACACTGACTGGCCTATGGGGCGAATTTTGCTAAACAAGTGTCATTTCCCGGTCAGCTGTATGTTGGTTTTTCAAGAGTTGGGAAATCGAAAAATCTTCATATCATAGCTCCAAATGAAAAAACATTGACCATAGTGTATCCTGGTCATTTCCTCTATTGTCGTGAAGTTTGCCACATTCTGAAATGTAGGAAATTTCTCAAATTTCCCCTAACCAGTATAGAGATAGTAAAAACTGTAGAAACTGTAGAAATCGGTTTTTAATATGAAAAACATCCCTATATAATGCAATAAAAACGCTGTACAGGACAGTTATCCACAGTTCTGCCAGTCAGACGCCTGCAAGGATGATTTTCGGGAAACAGACCGCCAAGAAGAGGAAGGAGGAGCACCTGTGTTGTTAAAAAGAAACAAATTGTTCCAATTAATCCCTGACGAATCCGAGAACGCTTGAGAAGAAATATTACAATATTTTTTGTACGTAACTCTAAATTTTTATATGGTATCCAAAATCATTTTTTCCAGATTTTTGTTGTTTTCATTATACTTTTTTCCTACCGCGGACAGTGCACACATAAACTTTTTTTATTTAAAGCCGTTGCAACGCACGCGGGTTTTATACTAGTATTAAAATAAAAACAAAATTGATTGGTAGTACGGTTTTATACTTTTTGCATGAGGTTAATTACTTGATTCGTTTTCATATTTGATATTTTTCAATTTTTTTTAATTAAATCCGCCGATACCTTTATTTTTATCGTTCGCGGCGCACATTAGCTTTGACGCCCTACGCATTGCTTCCCTTATCCTGAACCTTTACGAGCCGCCACTGCTGCCCACGGTTACACTCTCAAATGTATGAAGACAGATATGGCTTGCGGTAATAGCCTTATTGGCTGAAGTCAGTTTCTTGTTGAACATAGCGTGCATAGCATTACCGCTGTTTACTGATTGAAGTGGGTTTGAAAATGCTCTGTAGAATTACAGCCTTGGAAACCATTTAATAAAATCATTTTTGATCTTTACTGGAATTGAATGTTGTTTTAATATAAAAATTAAAGAATACGAAAAGCAAACATCTTTGATATTTTATTTACATTTCAAATCCAGCCACGCTTATTGAATAGGCATTCATATTGACATAGGACTGACAATAGCATTAGGAGTAGGGGAGTCCATGGAGTCTAACCGAAAGGTCGTTGGTTGTTAGTCGGGAGGTATCAACACAAACGTTTGTCGCACTCAAATGTTTATCCAGACATCTTAATGAAATGATAGAAATGTATGTGATTTGTAAAGTCAAGTTAAAAGGAATGATACCAAAGCAGGGGAACTGAAAAGGTCACGGATCATTTCGTTGCGAAGTCTCTGGGATGAAGCCAGAAGTCTAAGGGCCTGTTTCACCGGTTCCTGATAAAGTTTCAGATAGTTATCTGCCTTATAACAGTATCTAACAGATAAAGGTTGCTGATATGTTTTTTCAGTTTCACCATCAAACTCCCTGATAAACTAACTGGCAGATAAATATATCTGCCACTTAATTTAGCAGGGTCACTCAATCTTTGATTAATACGGGAGTCATTAAAAATAGTTTGTTTATGACATGATCAAGGCTATCTGGCAACTATGTCCACGAATTAATTTGGAGTCCCAGTTAAAAAATATCGGAGAGTTATAAGCAATCGTTGCATAGGTGGAATTGCAAAGTTACTGAAAATCAAATCACTGAAAGACATTTTTAGTTACCACAACCAAAATATTACTAAAATTTTTAGTTAAATACGGCATCAAATAAATATGTTTAGTTGTCGTTATTAAAAAAAATTCTTCTCATGACCAGAAAAAATTGTTGGAGTAACAAATATTTCCACTATAGTCGAGTCGTATAGTAATAGTTCGCGAGAGCCCAGGCCCGCCAGACCTACATCATTTTCTTAAAGCTGATATTTCGTATATACATAGGGCGTTTTCAAAAATTCAGCCGATTGCAGCAGTCGAAGCAGTCAAATGAAAACGAATCCAAATGCTTGCTCTGATTGCTTTTTAACTTCAGTTGAATATTTGAACAGTTGACTGCTCCGACTGCTGCAATCGGCTGAATATTTGAAAGCGTCCATAGTGTGTTACGCAGTTAAGAACGTATGCACACTCGCTAGCCCGGAGAATGGACCCGTTTGTAGATAGAGGGGTTGAGGGTAAAAAAGGGGTTAAAATTGAAAAAAAAATTCTGTAGTTGCGTATATACTTAGGTTCTACTAATAATCTAATAACCGTTAAATACTAGTGGCAGAAATTTTTGAACATTTGCACCCTCCCCAAGCTAACCATAGCTGAATTTGCCATTTCTAAAACACACCCCCAAATTGGTAAGCCAGAATGAAATCCTAAAATCGAGTGATTCAAAATAATTTGGGCAAATTACTCGGTTCCTACGAGGTCGCGTAATATGTTCGTAATATTCATCAAATTCGTCTTCTAAGAATTCAAATAAATCCATCTGGAACCCTTTTGTGACCGCAATCTACGATTTTTAACGTAAAAATGCTTAAAGAGGAGTATTATTATACCAAAAAATGCTCTAAAACTATCTCTATTCCCGCTACTTGCAACATCTTTTTATTATCTTCCAGATAAAACTTTTAACAGCCACTAGAATCGGCTGATAAGTTACCAGCAACTTTATCTGCAAGATATATCTATCCAAGACCTGTGAAACCAAAATTTGTAGTTTATCTTGCAGATAAGTTCTGATTAGGCTATCAGGAGCTTAATCAGCAATTGGTGAAACAGGCCCTAAACCTCGAGGCTATAGAGAAGCCAACAAGTATAATATTCTCTTTTTGAAGTAATTCAATCAATATTACAAACAGGCAAAAGTGGATTATATAATAATCTAAAATCTGTACATTATATTGTAGTTTTACGGTAGACATTTAACCAATTAGGAAGACCATTTGTACATAGCACATAAAGTAGGAAGTGGGGACATTGGTGTTAAAACAGGTGAGCAGAACTTGAAGGATACAATTTCCGGAATGAGGTCTCACGTCAACCACCCAAAATATTGAAAAGCAACAAATTGTTTTAAGAGCCAGTTATAAACAATGAAATTTATAACATAAGGGCACCAATCAGAATTCAACCCTTAAGGGTACTGTCAAAATTTACTTTAAGTTTCTATGTGCGCAATTTGCGAATTGATCTCCTCTCCTAGTTAACTTTACCTTATAAGAGTGAAGTTCGAGAGGGTTATAAAATGTAAATTAGCATCCCTTAAATACTCAATTGCGTTCATCTTAAGTAATTCCTCTTCGCCCGACAAGACGCCTACTTACAATATTCTATGGCGTGTGCCTTTTGATTTATAGATAAATTTCCTTCTTGCAGATTTCCACTTGATCTGCTTCTTAATTCTGGGTTCTTTAGAGCGTGCCCTTTTTAGATTTCAATTCAATTTCTCTTTTAAGCTGTAAAATCCTCTTTTTTTATTTTCTCGAGAATTCTATTAAGGATTCTTGAATTAAAAATTACTTAATTATTTTAGTATAGACCTTTTTTCTTCACCCAACTTTTATGTCCTTGATATCCTTACTGTGATTTAGTTTAATTTTGGTATTTATATAGTTTATTCTAAGTCTCATTCCTGGGAATAGAAGGACAGGATTAACTTGCAATTTTTTTTCTCCTAAACATCACCTAGTAACACAACAAGCGAGAGTCATCTACATTATGTTGGCCAAGAAGGACACCTCTTGACTAGAGGAGATTTTTCTGATAAAATACAGAATTTTATCAAAGATTATATGGACACCGTAAATCTGGTTTTACGATGTGAAATTTATTTCCTCTTGTGTACATATGTATGTAGGTAGTGTGGCAGCATCTCTAGAAAGTAGGGGAAGTACAATCATAGTGCCCTAATACAATTTCTGTCATTTATATAGTACTCGGATAAATCCTCCCTTAATCTGACGGATATCATTCAGTTATCGTGGTAACGGCATACTTTATCGCTTTATATGTGAGACAACCTTGTAACTCCTTAATCCTTAAGGTTCTTCTTGGGAGATTTTCTACGAAATTTTTTCCATTAGACTAAACATAAGGAATGTCACTGATCACTGAATTATTGCACGGTCCAGTAACTTTACTCCTTGGAATAAATTTCTAAAAGACGGCAGCATCGTCCTTTTTATTATATTCACACATTTTTTGCCTTTCGATAATTCAATTCACATTTGCGTCGTAGAAGTCCTTTTCGAGGAAATGTATAAAGGCGATGAAAGAAGCGTAATTACGCGAAGAGAAACTTATTTCATGTTTAAAAGTGTCCTCCTGCCCCTCTACAGAGCAACTCAATGCGAACTCAACCCGTCAAAAGATTATTCAAGTCCTGTCAACTCTTTCAAGGATACCTTTTTATATACAATGTTGAGAGAGGGAGAGAGGGCATGAAAGAACATGGATATGGTCAAGTCCGGATGGACATGGTATAGGGTTCACTCAATCCAATCAGTTTTATTGTTGCGGACATAAATGCGGGCAATCCACTATTCGGAAGTGTTTGGGGTTTGTTATGACGGACAGCAGAAGGACATGTCGGCTCCAGGACATAGCATAGCTGTCTAAATATAGTTATTCCTGGGATACCAGGAAGGGTATAATATATTTTGTGTGGCAATAAACACTTGATTTAAAATTGTTTCGGTTGCTTGAAAGGTTTCAGATATCTTTTTCCAGTAATGGGGGTTCGTTGGTTGGTACTATTCTATATACATAAATCCAGATTGTGGGGTCAAGTTTGTTATGGTTTCGCACAGGAAGGGACCATATCGTAATTCTTTTTGATATTATTTCATTTGATGGATGTACTTATGTATATGTTAGAAAGAAACATTTTGGGAAAGTTGATGCGGTTTGTGAAATGGCCTATTTACTAGGCCGAAAAAAGTTACTCATGTAGAAAAAATTTGTTTACAACAGAATGTTTAGATTTTCAATTTATCATTATTCATGAAAGTTCTAAATAAAATAAATTTCGGTTAGTTTTAGTGTCAAAAATAAATTGAAAGATATAGAATTTACCAAAACAGTAAAAACTAAATCTTTTATGGTAGCCCAGGCGGTGAAGTATATTTTCTCCTAAAAGTTCAAAAAAAATCCTGACACTGATATTTTTTTTTAATTTGTTCATTGAATAGCGTACTTTAACCTCATGAAAAGTTATCACTCGCCGGGTTGGGGGAACCCCCTAAAAAACGACCCCCTAAAAAAAATTCCGTTTTTGACTAATATCTCTTAAACGGTAAGTATTATCATAAAATAGTGTTTACAAAGTTTGTAGATTATGCAATTATCTACAAAAAAATATATTATACATTTTCCCGTACGAATTGCCATTAATGAGATATCGCCGTTTTAAAGATTTAAAATACTCATTTGCGACTTGTATAGGTCATCAGACGTTCAATAAATCCTTTGTTGGACTACGTGGCTAATATTTTCAGGGGTGATTCCTAGATGTATTTGGAGAAAAAAATTGTTCTAGAGAGGGGGCTATCCCCACTACCCACTAAAATACAGGGTGTTTACGAAAAAAAATTTAATGTTTTTAAAATTTACTTAAACCTCAATTACTCCTAGACTAACTATCGTAAAGCAACAAAATTCCCAATATTCTTCGTTTTTCAGCATTTTGCACCTAACTTTAAACCTACGATAATTAGTCTAGGAGTAATTAAAGTTTAAGTAAATTTTAAAAACATTAAATTTTTTTTGTAAACACCCTGTATTTAATTGGATAGTGGGGATAGACCACCTCTCTAGAACAATTTTTTTCTCCAAATACATCCAGGAATCACCCCTGAAAATATTAGCCACGTACTCCAACAAAGGATTTATTGAACGTCTGATGACCTATACAAGTCGCAAATGAGTATTTTAAATCTTTAAAACGGCGATATCTCATTAATGGCAATTCGTACGGGAAAATGTATAATATATTTTTTTGTAGATAATTGCATAATCTACAAACTTTGTAAACACTATTTTATGATAATACTTACCGTTTAAGAGATATTAATCAAAAACGGAATTTTTTTTAGGGGGTCGTTTTTTAGGGGGTTCCCCCAACCCGGCGAGTGATAACTTTTCATGAGGTTAAAGTACGCTATTCAATGAACAAATTAAAAAAAAAATATCAGTGTCAGGATTTTTTTTGAACTAAATATCTCAATTAACTGGCCTATGGGGGATTGCTTTGAAACTAATACCCAACTAGTGCCAATTTAACCCTGGACTAGCATCACACGTAAATTTTATACAAAATCATACAAAAAAGCTTTAGTTCATACTATACTTATCTGATAAGTAAAACGTAATGCTATGCTCTTTTTTTGATCCAACTGATCAAATAAGCCCAATATTTACTCTTCACAATAATAACGAATTTCCGTGGCACAATCAACTATCCAAAAACTCATAAATTTCTTTTCAAGTATTAGTTAATAGAAAAAGAATCACTAATTACTATTGACATGTTCACAAAATTCAAAATTCACAACGAGACTGAGATGTCAAGTGATGCCTCTGTAGACAGAGAAAGAAAAAGAGAGCACTGCTAGATTGAAGGAGGCGTCAGGTGGTGGCAACTGAAAATCTGTAAGGGATGATACTTAACTGGGAGGATTAGAAAGATGAAGTTTGGAATCGATCCCGAGTAAAAATAAAAGATGGCTTTATAACGGCCGAATACCGACCGTGATTGGCCATAAAACACATTCAACAATATATTTGGTGAAGATTCTTTTTTTGGCTCAAATTTGCAGTCGTTTGCCCGTTTGTACAGCTCCGTACTTGGCCATTTAAATCTTTTGGACAAGTTTAGCCAGCGTGAGGCCATATGTTAAAAATGGTTAAAAACTCTACGGCCATCATATGCCCTGTAAAGCCCTCGGGGCTTTTATTCCTTAGATGGAATTAAATTTTGGAGCAGCCAGATATCGGCTTTCACTCCACTTGAGGATGCTCGTAATCAATATCTCAAGATGTTAAATTTTAAAAAAAAAACGGCTCGACTGCTGTATAGCTACTGTCTCTTTATTGTAATATGCTTAACCTATTTATACAGCCCTGGGGTTACTAATACAATTATAATAATTATTAATTCTTAATACTAAAATCCATCGTACCTAAAAATAAATATCAAATCAGCAAATATTTATAACTTCCTAAATTATTCCCTGATCAGCAAAATTATCTGTCGCAAGTCATTTGCGCATGCGCCTGAGCAAGGTTGCTATCTAACACCCCTTGTGCATCGTGCCTTGGGGTTATGCATGCACAAGAATGCCACCTTGCAACCTTGCATCGGCGCCTTGGCCTCGACCTTGCGCGGACAGACGATGTGCTGTGTCGGGTAAATTTAGAATAAGTGAATTAAAGTTTACCACAGCCCTTTAAAAAGCCAAGTTGCCGGTGTTCGCCCGTTGTTAGGTTATTTTTTATTTTTACTCGGGTAGACACATGTTCATCGTCGTAAAGCTGTAACGTGTAACTGCTATGCTATGACACACATTAGAGTGACGCAGAGTAATATCCATCGACTGACCCAACAAATCCATCGACTGACCCAACAATTAAAGCTCGGAAAACAAGAGTCTGACACTATGGGAAAGCCAATTGACTGGGTCCAAGCCACTTTGGTAACCTTTCGATCCAGTTTAAAGAAATGGATTGAGAGTTTATCTTTTCTGAGCCTTCATATCGGATGGTGTGAAGCTGGTACGTTACTCGACTAGTTTGAGTTCATCAGGACATCGAACTTATTCTTAATTGAGCTTGCATGGCACTCTCTAAAAGCGAACCAGTAACTATTCACTGGTTTCCAGTGAAAGTTCACTGGTTGAACCATTGCTTAGTCAACCAATAGGAAAGTGTGAAATTTCACTGGTTAAACCAGTGAAATTCACGTAAAAAAAAGAAAAAACTTTTTTCTAGCGCGAGTGTCGTTTTCCCAAGCGGGCCCCCATATAAGCATACTGCTTGCCCGCCGTAAACAAACGAGAGCCGTTTTATTGAGTATACCAAATGGAACCCTTTACAGTCATGAAGATAATTGCCTAGAATATTAGTCAAATATATTTTTTCGCTGGTTAAACCAATGAAATTATAAGTCAGTGGTTGAACCAGTGAAATTTTTACTAATTCATTTTTAGAGAAAACTTTTTACTTGTTCAATCAGTAAACATCCTCGAATAAACTCAAGCGAAATTATTGTTTACTGGTTGAACCAGTAAATTTTCACTGGTTCATTTTTAGAGAGCTCTAAATCGAAGTGATGCCTCATATTTAAAAAAAACCTGCACCGACCTTTCTTCTCTCTCTACTGAGACTATGTGAATTGAACCTCCTTCAGCCAACAGAACAGGATAAAATCTACAAATCCTACATTCGGCTCCTCTATTATGCCCTCTCTTTCGCGTACACTGTGGGCTAGATGTTCGTTTTTAAACTCGACTATGAAAAAATCTGCCGCAGTATTTCCGAACACGTTCAACATCCCAGAATTTAAATGTAAAATTTATCGATCTCTACTCAAACACCCTCATATTTAACCATGGAGGTTGGTCCATAAAATAGTCTCCGCTAATTAGTTGAACATGAAGGCATTAATTCTTTATTTACAATAATCTCACAAACCCCACTTTGATCTGTTCATGGGTTAAAACAACTGTCTTCTTCTTCTTAACCATTGCTAACCATGCTCCCGAGGAGGGTTAAAGTTTAACTACACCATGGTTAACCACGGGAGTTTTTTAACGTCAAAGAGTTATGCGCGTGGTTATGTTGTACTTAACTACAGAGTTTTTGAACGACAAAAGTTTACAATAGTTAACCATTGTTAACCTAGTAAGGTTTTTAACGCGCTCCTGAACGATATGAAGGGCTGGTAGTATAAGGCATGATTCCTAAGCTGGATTTTTTCACATAAAAAAGCGAAAATAGAAAGCATGTACTTAATTAAATTGGATCTAGTCGCTAGTCGAAATATATCATATCTTGATAGACTTTAACCAGGCATACGACTCCCCCAGAAGAAAGAAGTTACTTCAAATCTTATACTCGAACTAAATACGTCCGCCAGAGGTGTGCACGGTCCCGCTACAGGAATGAACATATATGAATGAACCCACATCGGCATAAACCATTCCAAACGCGAATGTCGCTTTGCCAAGCGGTCCCCCAACTAAGTACTAACCACGTCCAATACTGCTTAACATACGCAATCGAATGAGAACCGGTCTATTAAGTATTCTAATAGCAGCCTTTATTGTCACCAAGATAATTACTTGTTTTCTTCGTCTAATACAATATTTTATGCCCCAATTTTGCTCTCTTTAGTCTAGAAAAAGTGTGAGCGTACTGTGCTTCGTTTGGACTATTCCGTTTATTGGTACTTCGGCTCGAAACACTCTTACATATACCTTCCAAGTTAATCAAGGAGTCAAACAAGGCGATGAGTTGGCACCTATGCTATTTAACTATAAGCAGCCATTAGAATAACATTTGTTCAAGGATATTACATCTTGGTAAACAAATCCGCTCAGAATACTCTTATGCCGATGACATCAACATTCTAGATAGGTCAGTCACAGCAGTTAAAGAATATTGTTCTTAGTTCTGAGATCGGGGGCAATGCAAAAAAAGAGAAAATTTAAATTATACACGATATTGAAAGATCGTCGTTCTTGGCGTACACGTCGTGCTCGTGGCAGTAATCACACATGTGACCTGCAATCAAAATTTTTTACATTTTCTTAAATTGTACAATATGGCGCTCGGTATAGACCAACAGTTTATTAAAATTCCAAAAAAAAAAAAAAACGGCGGACATTTGAAAAAATGTGCCATTTTTTCGGTCTTTTTTTTGCCTCTATTTTTTTTATAACTTTTGAACAAAACAAATCAAAATTATTGGTCCATACTGAAACAACATATTTGACAATTAATTAGAACAACTTTGAGGGAAATACTTTGAACCGTTTGATCTGAATCTCTCATTATTAGATAATCGCCTTTAAGGGGATAAAAAATATTTTTTATGATCCGAAAAAAATATGTAACTTACTTGAAGGATGAATAAAAACAATAAAAAAAAGTTCAGTTGAATTGCTTTGTTCGTTAACGAGAAAAAAACTCTTGAAAATTGGTAATTTTTCAGGCCCACAGAGGGAAATGTCCCTTTAAATCAAAAATGTTTCCTCTAAAAATTTTTTTTGAAAAAAATAAAACTTTCCCACAAAAAAATAAAAAAAAATCAAATCTCGCGGTCTCCTACGAAATTGCCAATTAGTTTGTTGAAGACTGTTTGTTGAAGATTGAATTGTGTGGAATTTAAAAAAAATCTAAAAAATTCAAAATGTCAACGGTTGGGAGAAACAAAAAATTAAAAAACAAGAACTTTTAAATGCGTAGTATAAAAATTGTACGGACATTATTCATAGGAAATATTCCAAGCTTTCTAATTTTGGAAAAAAAGTATAGGTTAACTACGTAATTTTTGGAGAAAAAAGTAGTGAAAGTTGAAATTGTAGTTACAAAAACCAAAATTTTGACTTTGGCGACTCATAACTCTGGATAATGGTAGCGTTGGTATTACCAAAACTGGTGCTTAAGTAATCCTGAGAGAAGCTAGTTCAAATAACGATAATAGGTTCAAATAACGATAAAAGACTCGTCAGACTTGACCGAAAAGGCCAATTTCTGTTTCAGTAAATGTAGGACGTGGAAAACAATTCCCCGTCCAAAAAGTGGTGATCTAAGGTTTTAAAAAAATAGTGATGTTGGAAAAGGGTAACGAAATTTTTGCACGGGTTTTAAAGAATGCTCGGATTTTGTTGACAAGTGATGTTTTATGGGGAAGCTATCGGAAGCTGAATCCAGAAAAGTTAATTTCATTTAGAACCGGTTTCATTCCATCGAGTTTATTAGATGGTGCTCGTGAAGTCTTTTCAAAAAAGGAAATTTTTTCCAAAGCAAGTTTTCGTTAATGTGCTTCGATCGGCACCTCAACGAAGCCGATATCATTTTTGGTTTGCGCGATATCGTGCGGGTAGAAAAATCACGTACGTCGTTTAAACAAAAAACGGCTCAACCGAATTTTATGAAAATCATTTTAGATCATGCTTTAGTTAATACGCTTTGATCGGCAGCTCAACGAAGACGATATGCTTTTTGGTTCGCCCAATATCGTGCAGGAAAAATTATTACGGGCGTACGCACAAACACACCTACACATACACACATAGTTTTTCTCATAATTATGTTTAAAGAAAAACTTTTGAAAGCAAAAAAGAACTTTACTTGATTGTTAAAACAAAATGTATTGAAATGGGCCGAAATTTTTGAATTTCCCGGTCCTAAATTCATTCTCAGTCCAGCCCTGCATTTACTGGTGATGTTATTGTTATTAAGCTTCAATTCGATTTTTTTTGTTCTGGTCCTTTTGTATTTGGATTAAAGTTTTTTATTAACCTTGCAACACGCGGGATTTCATTTTTTCGACTTTCAGATCGTATAATGTTCTCTATTCAATTTGATTTCAAGAGTGAAACCGGCTATAAAATGAAGAAAAAAATTCGGATTTTCCTGCCGCCTCCGAAGCTCTGTAATTTTGAAATTTTCAAATAAACATATTACTGGCGACTCCCGGTGTAGATTGTTGTAACCATATATTATGCTTGAATGATATTTAAAACCTCAAAAACATTGCTCTTTAAATAGTTTTTTATCCATTCCTCAATACATTCGAAAAACTACCATTTCGTGATAATCACCCATACATGTTTGCTTCTTGTTTGAAGATCAATTACCTAAGCAATGTTTTATTTTTGTTTTAAAAGTTTAATGCCCGGTTTCACAGTGTCGATTTGAGCTTTCGCTCAGCTGAACCTGAGCAGTAATTTTGAGCTTTAGCTCAAGTCAAAACTGTTTCACAGTTTGTTTTTGTGCTCAGTTCAGCTGAACTTAGTTCACTGGATTTTGCAGGCCACTGTGGTTGAATCAGTTGGAGAAATTTTTGCTTTTGGTTGATAAATTGTGTGATTTTTCTAGTTTTTTATCTTTTTGAAAAGATATGACCCCTTATTACTATAAGAACGAGTACGACGAAAGCAGACATCCTTATCGTACTCCTGAGCTCACTTCAAAGTTTATGGGGAACTCTGCATTTGGAATTGTTGTTATATGGAGCGTTTATCAATATTATTATATTGTCAGGTAAAAGGGGGATCGTAATCCAGGAAACCGGTCCACGATGATTCTCAAGGTGTTCATATGGTATATGCAGGAGCGGCCCTTTCTGCATCCAGCTCGCTTCTAAGCGTTCGGTACCATGAGTTTTCTCCAGGTTCCTGTGAAAATAAAGCATTCAAAGCGGCAAGAAATAATCTCTCCGTCTTTAGAGTTACACAGCAGCCTTCTATCCGCACTCTTTACGCGCGGCATGCTTTGTAATAGAATGCTCTCTTCTCTTTACAATTGAAAAATCAAACTTCAAACTTATAATTAAAGTCAATAAATAAACACAAGTCCACTGTGATTTCTCTAAAATTAATGACATTACTCTCACTTATATCCTGAGCTTTGGCTTAAGTGCCCAAATTTAGTCGCTCAGTTCAACTCAATTTTGAACCAAGTTCAACAGTTGAACCACTACTGTGAAACAGTAAAATGAGTTTAGCGAAAGCTCAAGGCTGAGCGAAAGCTTAAGTGAACACTGTGAAACCGGGCATAAATGTTATTACTAAAGTCCTAGCAATATTAACCCAAATAAATTGTCATAAAAAACCAAATTCAAATAAATCTAAAAACAAACACGATATGTATATGTATGTGTACTTACTCTTTTATCAGGATTTAAAAACGTAAAAATAATCATCATCACATTATATGGCGTCCAGCATATTAAGAATGCCGCTATTATTACAACAGATATTCGAAGTGACTTCATCTTAGCCTTATGTATCAGTCGTTGCCTATTCGTTTGAGGCTGCTTACTACTACTGTAAACTGCTAATTTGGAACCTTGAAACATTTTTTCGCTTCCTGTAAAAACAAAAATTGATTATATTTTTATATGCCAAATTCATCTCCAAAACTATTCTTATCTTACCTGATATTGTCCTAAATGTTGAAAGATACGTTACTACTAATATACATAATGGAATTATAAAAGTAAAGAATAGTGTAAAAGTATTGTAGAGCTGCTCCTGCCATAAAGCTGTATAGAAACCATGTGTTACACATTGATAAAAATCCTCCAAAAATGGACCTCTTGCAACGCGAAATATAAAAAACTGAAATTGGAAAAGAAAATTGTAACGGTTTAGTAATGTTTAAAGAGATAATGGTTTTATGGTATGAAATACAATAGTAGCAACTCAAGCAGAAAAATGTGATCTCAGTTTAGAAAGGGTTGAACTTCGACAACACAAAATCGATGTTTTACAAATATTGTTTTTAGGAATTCATGTTTTTGGGATAAAAATTTCTATGACGTTGCAAAAAAAATACATACCAAAATTTAACATTTTCAACCCCGGAAAAACAATGTTATTCCATTTTGGGTTGTTTTACATAAATAACAATGGATAATGCCAGGAAAAAACACAACCCATACCCGAGGAAATATATGTGACATTCGAAATTCCATTTGCCAAAGGCAAATCAAAGCTAGATCCGTTAAGCCTCTTTTCCGGAGTAAATTTGTAGGGCTCCCAAGTTTGCACTTTCTATTAGATAAAAGCTTTCACCGAGATCATTCCATCTCATCCCATATTGGTACAGCTGTAAACCTTAGATACATCCACGTACCGGCGGCAATATGCGGGCCGGGGCCACTCACTATTTGGCATATAAAAAGGAAATTTCGGTATGGAAACAGTCACCACCAGAGGCTTTTAAAGTATGCTTCCAGGATATTCACGAGGCGAAAAAGGATAAATTGGAGAAAATATAGGCACGTGGAGTTCGGCTTTGGTTTATCTTTTTTAAGGGTTCGTAAAAGACGTCGTTACTGAATCGATTTCAGGACAGATAAATGCGCTGCCAGCAAAGTAAAAGAAGTCCTTTTACGAGCTGTTAAGGACGGCTTTCATCGGGAAGTGTAAGTGTGGTTGAAGGAATTTAGTGAGTGTTTTTTTTATAAGAAAAGCGATGGCGATGGGTGGGGGGTGCTAAGATTACCAAAACGGATATAAATTCAATTTTACTGGTTTTTAGGGGAGGGTTTATTCATAAAATAATGCTGGGATGAGGACATTTATTTAAATTGAATTTAATTTTAGATATGAGATTATTTTGTAGAAAAAATGAGATTTTAAACACATAAAATAGCAAATAGGAATTCTATTAAAAGCATGCTTATTGCCAAGTTAATCTTTTTCCTAGAGGCAAGACGTATTTTTAAGAAAAGATATTTCCATAGCTCAGTTATTTATAAAATGCCTAAACATAAACAACAATATTTGTAATATGTGTATTCCTTTGGGTCGAAATATGTAGGACCAAAACGGCTGACCGGACTTGCACAAAAATATTAAACACGGAGCAGAGCATTCTGTTCTTTTGACCTGACCTATAATGTCATAAAGCTGGGAAGGGTCCAGACGATGACAACAGTAGGGACAACAGGGAACATGAGAACATGCCACGAACGGCGTTGATGTTTTCTTTCACCATCTAGCTTCGTGCAGTGCCCTTAGACTGAGGGAATCTGGGGCGTGGACCTCAAAGCCTTAAAGCCATTTTAATTGTACATTCCAAACGCAAAGTGGAAACGGATCTTTATCGCAGTGGTCTCCAAACTTTTTTGATCGCGTACCCCCCCATCATATGAGAAACACTATTCGGACCATATGGGTGCGCTTTTTCCATTCCAAAACTCTAATTTATTATTGAAGGCTGTCAATTCATGAATTCGTAGGAGTAAGAAATTGTGGTATGTGGTAGAGATTGAGCACTTTTCTGGAGTGGAGATCGCAACGTTAGAATAATACGTTAACAGCAGAGATGATATGTAAAAGCGAGACAACGCTGACGCATATAAGCTGTTGAATTGGTTCCCCGAGACCACTGACCTAATGTCACTAAGTATAGGTGTTGTCGCAGATGAGAGTATCAACTGCCACTTGTCCAAGGCGAAGGACTTGAAGGGTATATAGCGCATTGTTGGTGGTGATTTTCAAGCTGAAAATTTCAAACGAAGCGTAAAAGTTTGGCCTGTTGCAATCTCGAATACCTTGATTCGGATTCATGGCTCCAACCACATTTTTCCTACGAATGACCATGTTCACAATTCGGGAAATGAGGATTGGTAACTATAGCCCTGTCTCCTATCTGAATAGATTTGTTCGTGAAACATTCAGGTGAAGAGCTACGAGAATTTTTGCATTACGAACTTAGCCCCTACCTTCTCTTTCTCTCTTTTCGATGGCATGAGGAAAGGAACAAAATCGTGCTTGTACTGGGCTTTTTTATCGACTGAACAGGCGGACTTGAACGATAGAAAATATGTCATCGATGGAGGGTTTTTGCACCAAGGCCAGACAGAAATTTGCAGTAGTTATATATCATAATGTCAAGTCAAACCACAACCACTGTAGCGAAGGCAGTGAAAACAAGAAGCGAATCGAACGATTGAAAAGAGCGCAAACAAAATAATCAATGCAATATCATTTACAGAATCGATGGTAGCAAACTCCAAAAACAAGAGCCGGCCTATATCTAATGTTGTGCCTTGGACACCACTATCACCCATCACAATGCGGAACTTAGAGCATATGATATAAACAGCTGAAGGTGCAATATGAAAACATTAACAAATAACAAGTTAATGCGGTTAAGCACGAGCACACACTTTTCGTTGGAAGTCACTGTCGCAATGCTAAAAGTCATCAAGTGTAGTGCTTCGGCCAGGCAAAAATTGATTCACAACAAGCTGTGGAGGACGCTTATATTGGCCTAGTCAAATGAATATGTGACATTAGTAGAGGAAGATATCGACCTTTTGGTGATTCTGATTGGTATGTGTTGCCGCGATATAAAACAAGGAAAATTAAAGATGTCTCAAACCGTCTAGAAACTCCATCTTGCTGCTTCGCAAAACCTTTTCAGATCATATATGGGAAAGGACATGAGATTAGTCTGAACGATTTGGGCAATATGTATCTTAATCGTACAAACGTAAAACGAACATTGCCTCGCTGAAGTTGCTGCCCGACAACATTCACTGAAAGTTTACCGATAAGAAAAAGGAGACCAGGACGACCTAAGAAAAGATATATAGACGGCGTCTTGGAAGACATAAGAATTACGAAAAAAGAAGTGGAAAAGACGGGCCAGAGATCGCCATTCGACAATCATGGAGAAGAACGCTGGAGGAAGCCAAGTCCAACAATAGGCTGTGAAGTTCCTGATGATAATGAAAACTCAAAAGGTATGAGTACCCTGGAGTTTCAATTGCTGCTTCCGTGTAGCCCCATGACACGGTTTTAAAAATGGTGTTGACGATTATTTGCCGTTTTTTGCTGTTAGTTTAGTGTGGATATAAAAACTATTTTTATTTTTTCTTTCCTTCAAAAATAAGGGTTAAAAAATAAAAATTGAGCCAGCAATTTAGCAGATTTAACAAAATTCTATAACTACTACCATAGCGACTGTTCCTCTGAAATCACCACCTCCTGCCCACTAGGGTGGAACTAAAAAACGAATTTTCGAATTTAATATTGTAATAGTGAAAACTTGTTTTCTTTTTTACTCCATATAACGAAAATATTTTACTTTTAAATTTAAAATGATGTTTACCGGTTCCTCAAAGCCTGTGAATTTCTAGAAAAATTAGTAAAAGGCGAAAAAACTGCATTACGCCTTTTAAGCCTATCAATAAATTTATATGATGCGAAACAAAATGAAGAAGGCTTTTTAGTTTCGTAATTAATGTATAGTTAATTTGGATTGGCGTTCATAGTGTTTGACGGTGGCTTTCATAGTGTCTTTTACTTAAGTGAGAGTAAAGTGGCCCATAGACGACTATCAATAGTATTGTGCAGTTATATTGAGCAAAATATTGACGGTTTCCTTCTTTTCCCCAGACATTCTTTCAATATCACGAACAAATCAAAATATTGCACAATATTATTGATAGTCTAGGGCCCCATAAGACTCATGATAGATTAGTTCGAGTTAACGTAAAGTGGTGTTTGTGAGTCTATTTGGTGCGACGGAACCGCTGTAAATACGGGACGTAAAAAAACCTTTACAATGCATAATAATATGCTTACTACATACGTATGAGCTCCCCTTCAGGTACTTATTTTAACGACTCGATGGGAAAACTACGGGACCTAAGAGATTTTCTGGGCTAATAGGAAAACAACTTGAAAAATGCGAAGATATGGAAATTCAGGATTATAAAAAAATTGAAACATGTGAATATGAATTTTGAGGACTTAAGTACGGACCAAACGTATTGTTTTAAATTTGACATTCAGTATCAAGCGGAATATTTCCAAAAGACTTAGCGAAAAGGAACCTTGGAAAACTCTCCCACTCTCGTTGGTTAACAACAGCCAACAGACTTTTGCATTTATATGTGTCGTGTAAAACACCATCTTACAATTTTAAGGTTCTTGCCGAATATATCATTAAAATTTACAGTCATATGTGGTTTAACATTAAAGTAAAACCTTTTTATAAGGATGGCTCTACTCATTTGTGGGAAATGATTAATTGTTCCAGATAAATGATGAACAAACGCAAGAGCAAGACAGGACTAATATAGTCTTCGCCTTGTTCTTGTTCAGTTGATCTTGGTCTTGCGAGCGTACCTAAGGCTTGGGGTTGTCTTGGTCTTGCGAGCCCAGCTAAGTCTTGATCTTGTTCTTGCGAGATCGGTTCTTGTTTTTGCAAGACTTATCGTAACAGTTTAGAAAAATTAAAAAATAGATATGATACTTATTGTACTTTAGTTTTATTTTATAAAAATTAATTCAATTGTTTATTATACATTCCTTCATGTAATAAGAATGCTAATAATAATAATAATAACAATAATAATGTCGAGCTTGAAGAAATCAAAGTTGAACCTTGATTCCGCAATGGTGTTATGTATGTTAAGAGTAACATTGGGTTACGTTCGTAAATACATATTTAAACGGAATCATAGTGGTACTCTCTTTTGTGTTCCGTGTCATTTATTTTTACGCGAAGACCAAACATCAGAATCTGATGATGATAGTGTTGTTGAGAATTTTGCTAAAGTCTTGGTTTTGGTCTGGGTCTTGTTCACTTAGTCTTGGTCTTGCGAGCAGAGCTAAGTCTTGGTCTTGCTAAATGTGCAAGACCAAGACAAGACTGCAAGACCAAGACCATTTTTGCTCATCACTATTCCAGATACCTTAAAAAATAGTATAAAGGCATCATCGATCCAGTTACCCAAAGAAATGCCTTCTGTGGTAATCATGAAAATATCCGTTTAACAATGTTAACTAACTGATGCCCGGAAAGATATCAGAGACCTTGCGGTTAGAAGGATTATTGCAACTAGATCTAAACCTAAGAAAAGTTTTGAAGTTCCTGTTCTTAATGTTGAAGCTTCTGAATACATATTTCGATTTAATATAATAAACTGGAATGATTTCAAGCTGACGGAACCTCCTGTCTTGTCAGACTTTTCTGACGAACAATTGAAAAAAAAATGGAACTAACAGGAGAAATACCTGATTTTCTATATTTTCCTTGTCATACTGTCATGGAAGCCGCTTAAAGCGTGGGTGGATCAGAAGCTAGAGATGATTTTATCTTGGGAAAGTTGAAGTCCCGCAATATTATGCCAAATTTTGGAATTAAAAAGGATTATAAGCCACATAGGCTGAATAACTAAATTAACAAAGGGAAGAGGGTGGAAGTCGACACACAGCCACAACAGATGGTAGTAAAAAACGCAGCTCTTACCTCATATCTGCTTAAATTAAGCAAATATTACGCTTAATTTAAGCAGATATGAGCTAAGGAGCTGCGTTTTTAACTTCAAATTACTTTTTGTTTAAATTGGTAAAACTTTGATCATCGTGAGGAACCGGAAGACGAAGTAATTACCTTAAAATTTTTTTACCGGTAGTTTAGGCATTCAAAAAGGAAAAAAAATATCACTATTAGATATCAAAACAAAAAAGTTTTTTTTTTACCATATACTTAAGTTCCACCCTACTGCCCACCTCCTTTTCATGCACGCAACGATTTAGACGTACAACTCGATTGTGGAACGACTTTCCACAGTAAGTATTTCCGAACTCCCCAGCGGGAAATAGAAGCATTCACTGATGCATGAAGAAGCTATCCTTGTGCATCTTAGAAGTGCTTCCCTTCCGTATCCCTATCCATATCTTTTTTATCATTGCATGTCATTAGCAAGAAGCAGTTTGTTCGATTTTCTTCTAATTAGCTTCCTGGGATGCTATTTTGATGTTTTAAGTTTTGCAAGCAGCAAAGGTTTTTTTTTGCTTCTTTGGAAGCAGGGAAGAAGGTTTCGCTCTTCGTTTTTGAGTAATAAGGATAAACAGAAAGATTTCAAAAATATATATTTTTATTTCAGTAATTGTTTTAAAGGTAAACTAAAATTGCAATTACACACAAAAAAAATTAAAAATTCAACGCTTATTATGAAATCACAATTACTATACTATATAAACTGTATCACCACAATTAAATTACTATCAACTTTTCTTACTGAGCGCACAACTCTAAATGGAAATTTTTGAAAACAAAATATTTCACAACAAATGGAAACTTTTCTAATCGAAATCCAGAGAATCTCTCAAAACAGAAAATGAAGTTGAGAATGACTTATTTTGTAGCTATGGACAGGAAAATCTTCCAAAATGCTTCTGAAGGGCGACCAGGAAGTGCTTCCAATTTGATTCCAGAGGAAGCTGCTTCCACTTTTCCCACTGGGTCGAGCAAACTCAAAACAAGGATTACCGCTGTAAATAAGGATCACCCCCAGAAACCTAGCTTATCCTATTCTCTTCTATCTAAGCTTTCTACATACTATAGATACATTGCAAAAAGACATGACGGGTGATTCCTAAGCTTACACCGACAATTTGGAACTGAGTTTCTTGTCTCTAAAATTTTCTGAATTAATATTTAAATTTGTGTAAGAGAAAACGAAATTAAATTTGCCCAGCCAAGATTCTACGAAAAAGTGAAAGTTTAGAGTCTAGGTTAAGGATTTATTTTTAGAACATAAGAAACAAATCGTGTTGTTTAGGGAAAGTGGGAATTTCCTTTATTCATATTACAAATAACGATTAAGACGTATTTGAATTAAGACTTTGGCCTAGTTTTTCACTATCTCTACGCGAAAATCACCATTGAAGCTCCTAGTTATCTCACTACATGTATGAGAGTTATAAATAACAAACTAACCCAATATAGACCCCGCACTTTCCAACCACCACACATTAAAACAACAGGTCCTAGAAAAGAACACTCCACAGAAAGAAGAAAATCCCCTTGTCATTTCCACATCAACAGGCGCTAAGGGACGATAGATCTACGAACGTAATACATATTTTATGAATGAGTGAGTGGAAGGAGTACAAACGCTGAAAGGAATTATTAAATGTGTTTGTGAAATCGTGCGGATGTAAACACGTATCCTCTGACTCCTGGAGCACAACTGTATTTTCTTTTATTTCAATTCTACCACCCAAGATCTAGAAATTGCGGCTCCTTTATTCTGTCGATGTTTCCTATATATCCTTTCTTTCTTTTAGTTGTTTTTCATCTCAATAAATCATATTCTGTTATTGTTCAGTCGGAGCCATTACTCTTCATCCGCCCACCATAGGCTTAGCACACTCCCCGACAACGTCTTGGGGAAATGCAAACACAACAAATTTTCTGTGGGTAAGTTTGAAAAATGAATTGTAGAGAGTGTTCGCAGCAAAGCCCTTGTGAGTAATTTTCAAGGACGATTATTAAGTACTTATTTCACGCCTATACAATTTTTTGGGGGATGTGTGCAATGGAGATATTCAAGGATGAAATATTTTAGTTTTGTTTTGGTATTAAGACGACAAATAATTAGAGGAAATTAAGGGAATGTGGAACGCCAGTTTTTTGAGGAGTCTCGGGATGGAAGAGACTTTTCTCAAGGTAATCTCATTTTGATGTGGAAAGGTGTGCATTATGAGAATAGGTTTTAAAACTTTGTTGGAGGTGTTTTCAAAAACTTGTTGTTTCATCACCGAGGAGTTCCAAGGCCTATTTTTTTACTTTATCAAACCGAAGATGTTTTTCGAAGCCCAATAAAAAATAAGGAAGTTGGAGAGAACGAATGAAGGATATGTAGGATATAACACCTTGAGCTGCTGACTGAAGGATGAATTTCAATATCTTATAGGAAATCCCAGGCATTCGGTTGGTTGTCAGCTATCTGGAACATGTGATCATCCCATCGCTGATCCTGGTTTATATGATGCGGTAATCTCTGTGAGATGCGACTGCGAGGTAGATCCAAGCTTCGCTGGAAGGATGGCGTAGACTAGGACGCCAGAGCTTAAAGGAGTATCCACACATATCAGGGCCGTGCCCGGGACGTCACAGGGCCGTTTTCTGTCATGTGTGAACGAGTAAAGGACTATCTATACATATCAGTGTTTCGTCAGAGGTTCAAAAAAATATCGGTGCGTATATTTTATATGAATTGTTCACACATGTCCGTGTCCGGGCCGGAGTAAAAATCTAACGTCCCGGCCACGACCCTGATAAGTGTGGATACTCCTTAACGATGCCGAACTGGACGACATCGGCTCAGAATCGGGACCGGTGGATAGAAAAGTTGCGAGAGGCCAAGACCGGATCCTGGTTGTAGAGTCGCTAAAGAAGAAGAAGAAAATGCTAAGAGATCGGACAGCCATTAGCTCTACATCTTCGACTGAAATAGATTTTGTTATCGAAGGCTTATGAGTAACGCAAAGTACCGCGAGTTGGAGGGAGCTGAGAGTAGGTCATTTATAAAGATTAGAAACAGAATGGGTGACAAAATTGAGCCCTGCGGAACGTCGGAAGTAAGGGGAGGGGGGGCTTAGACTTGATGCAACCACATTTTAAATAAACCCCCAGAACACAATGAGCCCGACAACGTCAACTTCTACGGGAAACAACAACAATTTATATGAGAATTGTAGTTGTCGGCCTCATTGTGCCCCGGGGCACAGTGGGGCCAAATCGAAAAAACCCGGACAAAACTCCAAAAAATGAAAGTGTCTGATGGGGATTTTTGTACTTAGAATTGACTAAAGCAGTCCCTAGTGACTTCAGATCCACTCATAATAGGACCGCAACTCTACTACAGCCGCGTAGACGTCAGTTAAAAAATAGTGATCATGAGAGCAGTCAGTTGTACGTTTAAAACAGAGATAAGCAGACGCGTGATTGAATACACGAGAATCTTTGAGGGTACTATTAATTCCACTGAAATAAAATGGAATCAACTGCTAAAATATTATAACCATTTATTGAATTATATTGTCTTAAGGAAAAAATTTGGTGAAGGAAAGTAGTGCATGTGATTTTCAAACTAAAAAATTAAAAAAATGGGCTTTCAAAGTAAAAAAGTATAATGTTCCACATTGTTCCGCCTTCAAACATATTACAAGTTGTAGATTAACGTATTACAAATGAGGAGCTGGGGAACATAACCGGACTTGTCCACAATAACCGATTTTTTTTAAATTTTTTTTGTACTCTCTAAGCCTATGTCTAGAGACCCCTGGAATATTTTCATCCAAAAATTGGTTCAAACCCATAGAAAAATACTGATTTCGTTCATAATTGGACTTTTCCTATTAAAAAAAAAGAAAATTGTGTATTAAAGTACACAAGACAGAAGTGAAACTTCGCGTACAATAATAATTTTTGAATCGAGTTATATTTTGTATTTATATTTTTTAACGTAATAAAATTTCGCGCTTACTTTTTGAATTTTGACAGATCGGATATTATTTATGAACCCGTCCGTCACATGACGTTAACCTCTGTTCTTGATGTCAATATAATATTAATGAAATAATAATCTTTTTCTACGCCTCTGTTAGAGTACAGGCATTCTGATATTACTTTTAGTTACGGAATTAGCAGCATTCCACAACCCGTGTGGAATATTCATTCCATCACTTGTTATGGAATGACTACTAGTGGCGACATCTGTTCCTCGTAATCCAAGAATATGATTTATTAATTAAAGAAAAAAAAGATTTATTAATTAAAGAAAAAAGGATTGTTTCAATAAATAAACAATCAATGATGTTCTGCTAGAATATTTTGGCTTTAAATAAACCATTCAATTATTAAATTGCAGAAAATAATAGCATTTTATTATTAAATTTTGCGGCGGCCATCTATTAATAAATTATTAAATTACAAAATTGTTAACTCCCTACTAATATGAGCTGTTTTAGACGGCGCGCTCCATCGCATGTGCCTCACGAACGTTTAGGGATGAAGGGAAGAGTGGGAATGAAGAGAGGTACCACCCCACTTCTCCCCTTATCCACAAAGTTCGTGAGGCACATGCGCTGGAGCGCACCGTCTAAACCGGCTCTATGTTATTTAGTGTTGCTGTGCCTTATACATTATATTTTTGACAGTAACTTTACATTAGGTATGTTTTTATTTACAAAATATTAATAAAAACTAATTAGAGGCGTAGAAAAAGTATAGTCTGCAACGCGTTTTGAATGGCATATTCCGCACTCGTGGACCGCCAAATCTTCCACTTGTGCGGAATATGCATCATTCCAAACCTGTTACAGAATATACTATTAATACACAATCTCAATTGTTTAAATAACCGACTCCTCATTTTTATTTTACCGATGCCTGCGCCATCTATGAACAAATTTAAATAAATTGTAAATATTTTCCTGTTAGTTTGGTAGAATTTATTTATATGGCATCACTTAATTGCTATCATGGCTGTCGCTGTCAGCTACTTTGTTGAAGCAGTGTGGAAAATTGCTCTTTTGACGGTGATCTTCGCGAAATTCATTAGCTTAAGTTGTTAAAATCCAAAATGGTAAACGAAATATAGTGGAAACTAAATTGTTAGTATACTTGTGCATTCATTCAATTATGAAATTAGTGTTGAATTTGGTTCAAGATTTTTGTTTTTTGCTCGTTATTTTGTAGTTGTTTTTTTATTGGCTTGTAATTGTGTTTTTTCATTGTGTTATATTTTGTTCATAACTTTACGTGAATTTTCACTTCTATCCTGTGTTCTTTTATACACAATCTTAATTTTTTTTACAAAATTTGACAGCAGTAACCGAGTGAGAAGGCAACTTCCGTTTCATACAACTGTCCTTGTTTTCGTTTCCAAGTCGGAATTCACTCGTACCTCCTCGAATCCTCAGAACAGGAGAAGGGTACTTTCACTTCAAAATCACCGGAACGAGAGCAAAGAAGTTTCACTTCAAAAATGAAAAAAATTCAAAGGAAATTGTTTCATAACTAGACTTGTCCATGACTGGTTTCAATCAAAACCGGAGATGTCCCATACATATCCATCGTTGCCAAACAAAACCGGACTTGTCCATTACAAAAACGAAAAAAATATATAGAAAATATTTATTTTAGTGACCAAAAAGTGGGCTATTGGTTATTTATATAATAAGCTATAATTATATTGAAACGCCCGAATTTCAGCTAAAGTGTAACTATCGAATTCAGTATTTTTGCTCTAGTGTAAAAATCAATTATTGGGACAAGTCCGGTTATGTTCCCCAGCTCCTCAAATGAAATATCCAAAATTTAGCTGCTCATATTTGCTCGCCTAATTTTAATCAAACTTTTCGTGGAAATATATGCGTCGCTATGGCAGCGAGCAATAATAATAAGAGTGATGAGCTAGAAAATTTTTTTAAAAATGTTTCAATGCCCTTGAGATCAGCTGATAAAAATTTCAATGGGAGCGAAAAAGTCAAAATATTAAAGAAGGAATATTTATGATAAAAGGAGGCAGAATTACTTTCACACTACAGGCAATGTTCGTGAAAGAAAGATAAAAAATGAAGGGGCAGTGACTTCGTCGCCTTGCAAGATTCGCGCCTTTTTTTAACGGACAATACAAGTGAATTCATAGGGCCGCAATCTGTACCAACACGAATTTTCACGCATACATACTAACGTCGGCGAGCCATTTACACGTATTCTGTCCCAGTGTTTCTTCACTTTGAATGTAAACATTCCAATAGCGGAATCAAGGAACATCTTCTGTTTCTTTCATACTCTTGGGTTTTTTGAATAACATGTATACCATCGCGCATTTGTTAATATTTTTTTTGACTTTTTGCTTAATGTTATTTCTAATCTCTTCTTTCATATCTTTAACTCTTTTACTTGTCCTTGAGGTCCACCTAATCACTTGTTATTATTGCTCGCTGGCTGTGGTATGTATATCAGACTGCACAAAAGACCTTTAAATACAAACAACTGCCTCTATCTCTTTCTCCCTGTCTTTCTTTCCCTCTCTTCACACTCCCCTCTCTCTGTTTCTCTCTCTCTCTCTGCCCCTCTCTCTCTTCTTCTATCACAATTCACTCTCTCTTAAAATTGTCTTTTAGTTTTCGACGAGCCAAAAAGAAATGGGTTAACTAGAAAAGAAATATTTGAAGAACTAAAAAATAATTTGGATGCAGCCGCTGCAGAAATTTATCATAATATCGAGAAATATCATGTTAGTGAAAATTCATCCCGCACGATTCACTCTACAGATAAAAATAAAGGAATTTTAAGGGCATTGCTCACTAAAATCAAAATTAAATGGAATGAGTGGCATCGTACAGAAAGAAGATTTTATGAGACCAATGATGAATGGTTGAAGGTATTTATCAAGAAAAATAATTACATGTATCATATAATAATAATTTTAATAATTAATTAATTAATAATTAATAATTTCATAATAATTTTTTATACTGGATTGCGAATCGTGCAATATGTAAATATATGTCAAATTTGAATAATTTTTATTTATTGTGTTAACTAAAAACTTAATTGGAAAAAACTAAAAAACACTACAAAACTATTTCAATAAACTACTTTTAACTGTTTTTTGGTTTCAAAGAAAAAATGAATTTGACATTCTTACCAATAAAGCTAAAAACCGCCATATACCAATCTTGGGCAGAATCTACATATTATGTATGGACATTTTAAAAACCTTGTCCGCCATATTGGATCCGCTATCTTGAATTTTGGAATCCTGAGTTCAGATTCGTAATCAGCGACCACAAAACCCCCCGAGTCATCAATTTGAAGACGATTGAAGGCGATTATTTACCTTTTTGGAATTTTGTCCGGTTTTTTTTCGATTTGGCCCCACTGTGCGGGGTAAGGCTGAAACTGATTGCTTCGTTCCTCTTCGTTCGTTCTTTTCGTTCTTTCAGTCTGCGAGTTCAATGCTGTACACTTTAAATGGAAATGTTCAAATCAGGAAGAACGGAGAGGAATGAAGACGAACGAAAGAGAGCTTTTGGGAAATTTTAAAAAATACGAACGAACGGAAAGGAAAGAACAACATAACCACACTTTTGGAGTGTTTATTTGATGACGGTTATGTTTAATTTGATTTTTTAGAACTCCTGCTAGAGAGAAAAAATTCAAGCGAGCAAATCATGTATAGTATGTATAAAAAAATAAAAAAAAACGTATACCAGCGTCAAATCCGCGAAGACGAAAGCTCCTATGCGGACAGTGCTTTCTTTCTTTCTTTTCCGATCTTTTAATGAAAGAACGGAAGGAATGAACGAACGAAGCAGAACGAAGCAATCTGTTTCAGCCTTTAATTGGAACTGGGAAAGAAAAACTCTCAATCCATTTCATCAGAACTTATAATATAGCTAACAGGGTATCATATGCTGTCAAAAACTTTGAGAAAATGGGCCAGATTCAATAAAGTGAAGTATAATTTGATTCAGGACAAACGGCAAAAGAAAAGAAACCTAATCGTAAATGTTCGTGGCCACTAACTAACGCCACTAGCGAACCTGGAATAGCCGAGTCAGCACAGAGTTCTGCAACGAATTATGAATTGACCGAAAATTGACAAGACTTGTGAAGTAATGAATATGAGCAACCAGGGGAAGAAATTAGAACACAGAATTGACATGATGCAAAATATGAAGTAAATAAGGAAATTTAATTTTGCTGAAACGGGGCAAGATTTTAAAAGATATCAAGCAAGGAAAAATGAGATGGACGGCAAGGACTTTTGTCCTTCCGACTTTCCGTGCAGCTTCTGTACAGGCTGTGAAATTTGAATCAAACACCAGACGGAATGCCTGTGCGGACTTTTTTCAGCGAGATTCCTTTGTTTCACAGATATAATTCTATAGAATTCTTTAGACCGGAGTCTCTGCCACTAAAAGTCTACCGTGTGGACCCACCATAACACAAGCAGAGGCTCAAAAAGCCGAGATTATTTATTGTGTTGCATTGCAACGAACAAAAATTACTTATTCAAGTTACATGACGGGTTAAAATTCAACGCCCAACTCCTTAGAAGTTTCGTAATCAATTGATCCATAAACAACAACAAATAGAACTTCTCACACCTTTCGTTATCTTATCTATAGAATGACGCACATTAGCAAGACATGCATACTTCTATGTAAAAGGAAATGTTGAATAAAGTTTAATTGATTTTTCTAGGGATAACCATACAACATCTATCTCTAATGGCTACGGGCTATATTCTTCCTATCGTAATGTGTTCGTGTGTGACCTAAATTCTAATCTATGGAAACGTGACTCGAATATAATGTAAATCGTCCTACCAATGGTCTGATAGCGTTTTACTAAAGGTCATTATATTGGGAACAGGAATCTCACACTAAAGAGTCATTTAGTCCATATTTCACTGTTAAGAGGGCGTCAATTGACTGAAGTTACTGAGATAAAAAATTTTAATCAATAAAAGATAACTCTGATTGTGGTAGAGCTACGGCTACAGCTACAGATACAACAGCATCAATAACAAAGTAACGAAAACCCCACCGAGAAACCACAAAATCAGAATAGATTTTCAGATTTTTGAGAAAGAATGAATGAAATATTCTCAATGAGATTTCGGAGATAAACAGCTGAATTTGGGTATTTGGGATAAGGAATCTGAAAATAATTTCTTGGAATTCGGGTTTTATTTGCTGAATTTGAATGGTTCAATGCTAATGGCATTAGGATATTATATAAAAGTCAGGATAATAGGAGAATCAATTATGGATCATTAGTTCTGTTTGATTTGCTTATGAAGCGACAATATTTTGGAATGAAGATTTGTAAAAGAGCACATTGCCTTAAAGAAAATTTAGTTTTGATAGTAAAGTACATAGTATAAAGTTTTCAAATACATTGCGATAACCCTCATCAACTGGAGGTTGACACACACAGCAAAATAGTCCTTTGTAACATGATTTCTAAATATAAATTAAATTTTCTGACATAAATTTCATAAGCTTGAAGCAATGTACGTAAAGGATTAATTTTTCTGAAAGGTTGTCATTAAAAGTGTGTTTGAAGTAGTGTGGAGTATTTATTTCGGAGGCCCTGGAAACTACTATTCCGATTTAAGGTACTACTACCGGGAAAATTTTTCAAAAAATCGATTTTTTTTTCTTTTCATTTTACGATTCCTTATACTATGAAGAATAACCTACTTAATTTTTATAAGGAAATTCGTAATAGAAAAAAGTTACACCACTGTAGGGTACTACTACCGGGAAAAATTTCAAAAAACCGATTTTTTTTTTCATTTTTCGATTCCTTATACCAGTGGTCTCCAAACTTTTTTGATCGCGTACCCCTATGATGAAAATAAATATAAATTGTACCCCCAATTATATGAGAAACACTATTCGGACCATACGGGTGCGCTTTTTCCATTCCAGAGCTCTAATTTATTATTGAAGGCTGTCAATTCATGAATTCGTAGGAGTAAGAAATTGTGGTATGTAACCTGCAGTAATATGGCGATTGAACAAACTCTAGTGAGCTGAATGAAGACAAGATATGGTCTCGCTCATGGCCGTGAAGAAACTGCAGGTGTGACAAGATGTACACAACGGATGACAACGCTGCATAATGTGTGCCAAGAGATTGAGCACTTTTCTGGAGTGGAGATCGCAACGTTAGAATAATACGTTAACAGCAGAGATGCTATGTAAAAGCGAGACAACTCTGACGCACATAAGCTGTTGAGTTGGTTCCCCGAGACCACTGACCTAATGTCACTAAGTATAGGTGTTGTCGCAGATGAGAGGATCAACTGCCACTTGTCCAAGGCGAAGGACTTGAACGGTATATAGCGCATTGTAGGTGGTGATTTTCAAGCTGAAAATTTCAAACGAAGCGTAAAAGTTTAGCCTGTTGCAATCTCGAATATCTTCATGACTCCAACCAAATTTTTCCTACGAATGACCATCTTCACGATTCGGGAAATGAGGATTGATAACTATAGCCCTGTCTCCTATCTGAATAGAGTTGCTCGTGAAACATTCAGATGAAGAGCTACGAAAATTTTTGCATTACGAACTTAGCCCCTACTTTCTCTTTCTCTCCTTTCGATGGCATGAGGAAAGGAACAAAATCGTGCTTGTCCTGGGCTTTTTTATCGATTGAAAGGCGGACTTGAACGATAGAAAATATGCCATCGATGAAGCGTTTTTGTTACATAGGGTCACTGGCATTGGTGCCAGCCAGACAGAAATTTGCAGCAGTTATGTATCATAATGTCAAGTCAAACCACAGCCACTGTGGTTTCCTGGCTTTCCTTACGACGGCAGTGAAAACACCAAGCGAATCGAACGATTGAAAAGAGCGCAAACAAAATAATCAATGCAATATCATTTACAGAATCGATGGTTGCAAACCTCAAAAACAAGGGCCGGCCTATATCTATTGTTGTGCCTTGGACACCACTATGACCCATCACAATGCGGAACTTACAGCATGTTTATCATATGATATAAACAGCTCAATATGAAAACATTAACAAATAACAAGTTAATGCGGTTAAGCACGAGCACACACTTTTCGTTGGAAGTCACTGTCGCAATGCTAAAAGTCATCAAGTGTAATGCTTCGGCCAGGCAAAAATTGATTCACAACAAGCTGTGGAGGACGCTTATATTGGCCTAGTCAAATGAATATGAGACATAAGTAGAGGAAGATATCGACCTTTTGGTGATTCTGATTGGTATGTGTTGCCCCGATATAAAGAATGTCTTCTTTTTGAAACAAGGAAAATTAAAGATGTCTCAAACCGTCTAGAAACTCCATCTTGCTGCTTGGCAAAACCTTTTCAGACCATATATGGTAAAGGACATGAGATTAGCCTGAACGATTTGGGCAATATGCATCTTAAGCCGTGTTTTTTAATGAACTATATAGTTCTTCGATCCAGTTCATTAAAAAAACGACAAGGGAAATTTCATTAAGCGCCATCTTCAGTGCTTTAAATATATTAAAATTAATCCGAAGTTGCGTGTCAGTAAACAACTGTTACACGAATTCCCCTCTAGAATATAATAAATAAGTTTCTAAAAAATATATTATTTGTTTCCTCATGCCTACAAATTTGCTCTCGTCACTTCCCTGTGGTTTTTATTTTAAATGACGTTTTTCCGACAGCCGGTAAGTATGCTACATTCCGAAAAGAAAGGGAAATTTTGAAATTTCCCAAAACCTGGATAAAAACCTCGATAAAAACTGGGTTTTCAGATTTGTATGGGGAAGAACTATATAGTTAATTAAAAAAACACGGCTTTAATCGTACAAAAGTAAAACAAACATTGCCTCGCGGAAGTTGCTGCCCGACAACATTCACTGAGAGTTTACCGATAAGAAAAAGGAGACCAGGACAACCTAAGAAAAGATATATAGACGGCGTCGAGGAAGACTTAAGAATTACGAAAAAAGAACTGGAAAAGACGGGCCAGAGATCGCCATTCGACAATCATGGAGAAGAATGCTGGAGGAAGCCAAGTCCAACAATAGGTTGTGAAGCTCCTGATGATAATGAAAACTCAAAAGGCATGAGTACCCTGGAGTTTCAATTGCTGCTTCCGTGTAGCCCCATGACACGGTTTTAAAAATGGTGTTGACGATTATTTGCCGTTTTTGCTCCTCTTAATATTTATATCTGTTAGTGTAGTATGGATATAAAAACTATTTTTATTTTTTTCTTTACTTCAAAAATAAGGGTTAAAAAATAAAAATTCGCAACAATTTGAATATCTCAGAAAAGGAGAGGTTTTTGAGGAAAAATTTTGGCGTACCCTCTAGAATTTTCTGCGTACCCTTCAGGGTACGCGTACCACACTTTGGAGACCACTGCCTTATACTATGAAGAATAGAACATACGTGCAAAATTTCGAAGCTCTGCCATGACTGGTGCGCAAGCTATAGCGCACACATACAGAACTTTCTTTTATTAATATAAGATATATCTCCCGCCATTTTGTGGTGTCCGCAATATTCGATTTAAAATGACGTTATATAGATTACTGAATTATATTCGTCACACCCTTTCATTTGACACCCATACTGACAGGGTTGTGAAGAAAAAGGTAATCCGCCATTTTGAATTTGGAATGACGCCACACAACTAATTGTATTCTACCTGTCATGCACTTCCATTTTATACCCATGTGGGTGGGTCGGTGAACACAATTGCAAAAATCGGCCTCCATTTTGTAACCGCCATCTTGATTTTTTACTAAACGGTCAGATTGCACTGTCAGGCGAACTATGGGTATGTGCAAAATTTGAAGTCGATCGGTTAAATTTTCTATTTTTTAGTCTATTTTATGTATTCCGCCTTTTGTGTTGGCTGCCATTTTAAATTTGGAATGAAGGTACACCGCTAATTGTATTCTACCCATCATACCGATTTGAAGTTAATCGATTTCAATTGGTGGGTGGCATTAATAATTTTCTACTCAATAATGACGGACTCCCATACAAACTTTCATACCCTATTTCAACCCCTTAAAGCCTTTGTTTCGGGAGAAAAAGTAGCCTATGTCCTTCTCCAAGGTCTAATCTATCTCTGTACCAAGTTTAACAAAAATCGGTTAAGCGGTTTAGGCGCGAAAGCGTAACAGACAAACAGACAGAGTTTATAATATTAGTAGGGATAAAGCGAACCAAAACATTAAACACGTTTTTCTTGAAATTGCATTTTTTCAGCTGAGTGAGAATTAATCTCAGGATCTACTGAACCAATTTTAATAAACTTGGGTGCGTTTTGTTTGTTAAGGTATACCCTTTTGTAATTTACCACATTTTAGAAAAAAAATTAAGAAAAAAAAATTTGGGAAGTGAAAAAGGGTGAAAAAAAATGCAATTTTGTCAAACTTTTTTTCAAACTTTCACCATTTTTTTTTGTTTTTAATTTTTAACTAATTGTGGTAAATTACAAGGTAAGAAACTTTCCTTTATAAAATCCCGTTCGAAGTTTTTGTTGCAAACTTCTCAATTCTGAGATTATCTCTCACTCATCGGACTATCTCTTTTTTGAGCTCTTGACTTCAGCGCCCCCTACCTTATTGGCAAAAAATAGAAATAAACTAAAACATTTTTTTTATAACCTTTAAGGACTAATAATGTTATAAAAAAAATTTTCTTGATAATATCTAACATAGCGGCTGAGAAAAAAATTATTAAAAAAGTGCTTATTTTTGGTCGTTTTTCCGGTAGTAGTACCTTAAATGAATCTTGGTTTAAAATGTCACTAACTTAAAATATTAAAACCTTTATAATTTGGAAAGTGGAGGTCAATGATTATTTAATTTCATAAAATTACCACAATATCCTATGAAAACAGTTGACCTTTTAGGTAAAGAAAATATTATTAGGTAAAATCTATTCTGAGAAAATCTTGGTAGAATTGTTTGTAGAAAGGTATATTTCATAAATAGATGGGCCATGGGCAAATTAGGACCGAGGGGGAATTTCCAAGGTAGTATAAGAAAATATGCACGTGCCTTAACTATTTCGAACTGAAGTCCCATAATAAGCTCCAAGTCGTGGCCATTGGTAACTGTGCTAATAGAGAAGGCAGGGTAAAATGATTTGGTTTTCTAAGAAAGGTTGGCGTAAGACTAATAACATAACACGTAAAACAATATTATTACTGAATAAAAACTTGTGTTCAAGGACTTCATTAAACGACGAAGCCTATAAAGACAAAAGGCCAAATAAAGTTCCCTGGAGCAGTAGCCTCCTAGCTGATACCTTGTGTAATTCTAATGCTTATAGAGCGAGAGCTGGCCCCAAAAAACGTGACCTATCGAGTAAGAGGATGAAATGTTATTGAAATGTTAGCACTCACAGGGACCATAAGAAAAGTCTTGGTCTGCCTGGGCGGAAGTGGGGCCCAAGTTTGGAATGTGCGTTTTCCGGAAAAATTTTGGGAGTAAGAGTTTCGAACTATAACCAAATTAAAGTTTGAACATTTTTATACTAGAAAACACAGGTCTGCCGGGTCTGTGCCGGGGCAGACCAACTTCCCGTTAATACTCACTACCAGGAAAAGTATACGACCTAGACCATTCTTGTGTGTGGAACTATTTTAGAGAATGGTTTGGTACATCAGAAACTTAAGAAAAAAAGTATTGTTAATAATGCATTTTTCAGAGAAAAATGCAAAAAAACAAAAATTTTTAGAAGGCTCGGATGAAAAATATCGAAAAAGCTCCTAAATGGAGTGACTAAAGTTTCCGTTCTTTATAGCAAATAAAAGAATACACAACTACCTAAAAAACAAGCCCAATAATGCTGCTCTACGATAAGCGGTATAGGAGTAATTAACGTTTAAGTAGTAAAAAAACACTAAACTAAAAGGTGGTCTGCCGGGCACTTGCTGCGCATTCAAAATTCAGTCTGACAAATTTATTAACCAAAATTGTCAGCCAGACAAGTTGTGATAGATAGAAGAGATCTAAAACTTTATTTTAAAAAAAAATTAAGGAGGTGTTGTATAGTGCATTTTTATAAAAAAAAATATATAACAAAAGGTCTGTCAGAAGTTGATTAACAAAAATTGTCAGCCAGACAAATTTTTTCAAAAATGGTTCATTATTTACTACAAATTGTATAAATTTCAAGCAGGTGTTTTGGAAAAACAAATCATTTTTTTAGCTAAATTCAAAAATTCATAAAAAATAACAATTAACAAATTTTTACTAGTCTGGCGGGCGTAACATGTTTTTTACATGTTTTCAGCCATTCTCATTTTATAATTTTGAGGTGTTCGATGGGGTAGCTTTTTTGCGATGGGAGCTTAGACTATAGTCTCTGCTTGATATTTGGAGCACCATATGAACCAGCAAAGATACGATTACATGTTTTCGGGAATCAGTTTTGAGAAGAAAGTTAATTTCTTAATACTTCCAAGCTCAGCGAAACAAGATGAAGCGGGAAACACAAAACGAAAATCAGGGTTCAATGGAAAAAATACGCCTTTTTAAGGGGTTTTTGCGATAATTTCAATAAAGGGGTATTTTTTGCATTTTTAAGGGTGACGCCCATATTTTAGGACTGCGGGACCCTGATTATCGTAATCAGCGACCCAAAAAACATATAGGGAACGAGTTTCAAAGCGGGGTGTTACGTTTCAACGTGAACTATTAACGTAAGTTCAATACAATTTTTTAAACTTTAAAGGCGTCTGGCGAGGGGTTTCCACTATGCAAAGCGTCTGGCAATGGAGGACGTGATTTCTAATAGTATTCCAGAGGAAATATCAAAAAATCAGCGTTTATAAAATGACGTAAGTAGGCACAAATTTTCTGCACATTTGCTACCTCCTTCCTGCCAAAGCCACTGCGGCTCAGGATTCTTAGTAGCCAAACGTTGTTACCTGCTGTAGTGTCCTTACGCAGAAAAATGTTTAGCGTTTATACTATGACGTAAGTCTGGCGGTCACGGGCTCTTGCTCTATTATGCAGTATTGGAGATTTCCAATTTCATTTTGTGAAGTTACAAAATTTATAGTAAAATTACAATAATTGTGTAGTAAATTAGTATTTCATATCGCGATTTGTAATTTTACTGAACATTTGCACTGTGAATTTACATATTTTTTTTACAGTGCAGCACTGGCGACTAAACGCCCATTCTCCTTTGTAGGCATGAGGAAACAAATAATTTATTTTTTAGAAACTTATTTATTATTTTCTAGAGGGGAATTCGAGTAACAGTTGTTTACTGACACGCAACTTCGGTTTAATTTTAATATATTTAAAGCACTGAAGATGGCGCTTAGTGAAATTTCCCTTGTCGTTTTTTTAATGAACTGTATCGAAGACCTAAATAATTCATTAAAAAAACACGGCTTATATATTTAAACACTAGGTGTAGAAATTTGACTGGGAATTACTACTATTAATCGTTGCCCTAACGCTAACCTTTGTTGCATTGCCTGGCTTGAGATCGACACGACATCATGTTAGGAAGTGAAAGCTTTATCCAAAAATGAACAAACTAACAGGAATGCTTTCAAACACATTATCTGGAATACAAAGATCTTACATCAATTACTCTTTTCTGTTATAAAACATCAAGATCCATTAAGAATGAACATAATCGAAGTGTTTCTCCTAATTTCTGCAGGGACATTTCAATATAAAACTAAAATTGTCTCATCTAAATTAATGATTAATGACAACAAAAAGGTTTTTTTCTTAAAAAGGTTTCTTAGTCCCAAATCGCAAATTTCTTCAATTAATCATAAAATTTTGATCCTTTTTCATAACTAAAATCCAAAGAAATTTCCATTCCAAGCTGTACCCGAAAGATTGTGGCAAAGTATTAAAAATTCTCAGCGCGGCACATTACTTCTAAGTATTAAACATTGTACAAGGCACGATAAGTGAGCCCAGCTCCATCTTATCCTTTTTATCCACTCGCTTGATTTATATCCCTCTGCAGGGATTCGAAGTTTTTTTCTCTCCTAGAATTGAAAACGGATTCGGAATCGCTTACTGAATGACCTCCGTTAGCTACTGCCCTCTGCGGAGCATGTCAACCTCAAATCATTTCCTGTCGTCGTTGATTCTTCCTGCCCATTTCAATAGTTCGAGTGGCATTTGAAACTCATCTCCAACTAGATAAAAAAATCCTTGGGGATGTTTAGGATAATGTTTTTGGGGTACAGCAGTGGCTGAATGAAAGATGCCGAATTCATTTTCTGCTCTCCATTCGGTTAAAGTGAGCACCATTTACATTTTGATGACTTCACTCATCATCATCAGGATTTTCATTCAACTATTTTGTATTCCGGACTGATGCTATTCATGCTGTTAATTTTTGCACTACTGAAGAAGGAAAATAACAGATTTTCTTAAATTTTTTTTTTCGATTATTTAAGACGATCAGTATGACATGTAAAAGTTATTGGTGCAAGCCTGAGAGGGAGTTATAGCGGGCAACCTACATAAGAAAACTTTTATGCGGCAATATGGTGTCTACATAATAAATCAATTTAAGAAAAACAAATTTGGCAAAGAAGTGAAGTTGAATCCATCACTGGAAGAGTTCGGAAACTGTTGGCGAATTTTGTTGAAGTTGGTGAGACAAAGTGTACTTTTGGTGTAGCTAACCTCGTCCTGAATTATGTTTAAATTCAACTTCCTTTGACCTTTAGGAGGACTTCTCCGTCGAGATACCCTCAAGAAGAGAGTGGAGAAAGGGTGATGTCCTGAAGAAATTCGATAAGCGGATATTTAGCGACTGCTCCAAGACGTCACAGTAACAATAACTCATGTTCATGAATAATAACAAGGGAACCTCAGTAGCATCGGTGTTAGGGCGTCCGGTAACCAACACAGAGTCTCTTTCTTCGATTCCAAGCAGCGCCTTAGTCCTCGCCTTTCCATTTTTCCTACCTCGCAATATTTTTTCTTTCTTTGATTCACTCATTATAATAATTCCCTGCAGGTACTTCGCCTATAAGCATAATAAGCAAGAAGGCATCTCCTGCACGATTGCTGAATTTTCAATGATAGACCATAATAGACAAACAGGAAATATTAGAGAGAAGGTTGTCGAAGGTCTAAGCAGCACCTTTTGTATATCGACTCTATGTTGAGAACGAGTAGATTAATGGTTACTCATTTTAGGAAGTCTCTGGAGGGCACCATAGAAAAAGAAAGACCGCAGAAAGTAGTTATAGATCGTCTCCTGTAGTGTCTTATCACGAATGAATTCCTAGAGCTCAAACCCAAAATTCCAAAACTTCTGGCTGCGAAAGATTGTTCCACCATCAAGTTGTTTTATTGAGGAACGAACTTCTAGTCTATAGATTGGGCGAAAAGGAGAGATGTCTGCAAAGGGAATGAGCCGACCAGGCTAATTTATTGTTGCGGCTATAAGATTGCAGTAGGTATTGGGACACCTGGGCATGGGAACCAGGAGGCGGGGCATCTGTACATGGATTTAATTCGTATTAAAAAAAATGGTCAGAGATGGAATTTACGCACCTGAAACTAAAAGAAAAAAACGCCAGCAATCAGAAACCTAAGCAACGGAAGAGGCGCTTGGCACACAGAATCACAGATTAAGATGTGCAGAGTCTGGTATTGCGAGCATCGCAGCTTTTGCCGGCTAGTTAGCGAGATTCACTTATTTCAGGAGGCGCAAAACTCCGACGCGGCCGTCTCCCGATAACCCCGACGGTTTCATCCTATGCTCAGCTGGTTGCTTATAAAAAATGAACTCATTCAACATCCAAGAATTCAAACGCGAGGCTCACCACCTGCTCCTCATGCATACCCTACACTCTCCTTAATCTATTCTATCCTTTTTATATCCTTCGAGCAAAGCTTTTTACTAGGCATTGCACCATGACGTGAACGACATGACGAACTGGTAATACGAAGAGTAACACCTGGGTTTGCACTTTCAACTAAAAAAATTTAGTTCAATGTCCCTGGCTGCATCTTGAAGTAGAGAAATCCATTTTAAATTCTACAGTGAGGCTAAAAAGGGATTATCACCTGGACGATGGGCTTCAGTGGGTACATTCTACAATTGTCAGTGTTATGGAAGAAATCCCGCAAGTGGGAATGCTATCAGACTTCATATAAGCGAGAATCTCACAGGTTAAACTTCTTTCTGTATCGTATGACTATCTTGGGTTTTCGCTACCACAAGCTCCGCTCGTATGATTTAGTAGAGTGTTCAGCTTGGGCACCCTAGCAGCAGGTTTTCAAGCAAAAGTTTACGCTACATTGGGATGCACCTATGAAATCTTAAGAAGGGATTATTTGGCGCAGGCGCGGATTCAAGGGGTGGGGGGGGGGTCACGGGGGTCATGACCCCCCAAAAGGCGCTCGCTGTTTAAAAAACAAAATTGACCCAACTAAAAAAACAAAAACAAAAAATAACCAAACGACCAAATTAAATTAAAATTAAAAAATTTAAAATTAAAAAAAACGACCTTTTTCTTTATCTGATAGTGTCAGGTGTCACCCTTTGGGCCTTGTCATGGTTGGCGAGTTGAAAAAATGACAGCGCCGTTTATCGTTCTCATTTTTCGTATCATAATTGGCGAATGCAGCGACATGACCGTTTTCGACAAAACCTAATCATTGTTGTCGCTTGAAAGTTTTTAGACATTCCTGATAATTAAAAAATTTATAAAATTACATTATTTATTCAATCTATTTAAAAAATATTTATTCAATCTCGTCACTTGACAGTCGTGAAAAGCGCAGCTTTGTCTCTTCAAACGCCAACTGTGATACGCCTGAAGGCGTTTTTCCCGACAAAGGTCAGTTTTTTCGAAAACTAAGATTCCGTTTTACATTTCGTTTCTCACTTCAAGCGCCAACCATGATCAGGCCCTTTGTACTACTAGTCCGTCATGTCCTGTCGCACACGTCATAGTGCAATGCCTAGTAGTAAGCTTAGCTCGAAGGATAGAGAGAAAGATAGGATAGATTAGGGGGAGTCGGGTGCAGTGTCTCCATATGTAAATCGAGGGTTACCGTGTTGCAAGGGTAAAAATACGGTGTTTCTAGACACGGTGAATCTGCTTAAAATGTACCGTGTAAGTTTTCGTCAAGTTTTTTCAAAAATTCCACTTTTTTTTTGATAAAACTAAAATTTTTTTGTCAATACAAACAAAAAGAGTTTTATCAAAAAAAGTGGAATTTTTGAAGAAATACAAAAATTCACGATTTTCCATTCGATTTTTTCCATTTTTTCAAGTTTAAAAATTTTTTCTTGTTCACCATCCATAAAAAAATGCAAGTGCATAAAAAAACCTACACTTAGAGCCGGTTTAGACGGTGCGCTCCAGCGCATGTGCCTCACGAACTTTGTGGATAAAGGGAGAAGTGGGGTGGTACCTCTCTTCATTCCCACTCCGCCCTTCATCTCCAAACGTTCGTGAGGCACATGCGCTGAAGCGCACCGTCTAAAACAGCTCTTAAATTAAAAAGGAATCTCAATGCAATGCACAAAAGATATTGGCCAATCAATTATAAAATTTGAGGTTAATTTTTGAGACTTGTGTTAGATATTTTGACTTAAAATTTTTACCAGTTATTGTCCACATTATAAAGTATAGTTTTACTTAAACCATCCGAAGTTGTAACCAAAAAACCAAAATTTAGTCATTTTGTAACCGCTGATAGGTAATATCATAATGAACAGCTTCAATTTTTTTCGCTTTCTTTGGACCTACACATACCGAGAAATTCTCATCTGTATTTAGAAAGAACGACCAAAATGGAAGATTTTTCACAAAACGGCCCATAATTTTCCTAGTGGTGGTTGCAAGAGAAAATGTCCATTTCGTATAGTATTCGATATAACTAACATTTAAAAAAAAAATTTGAGACTGGAAACAATTCCTTTTTCACTAAAATTTGATGTTTATCCCACTTTTTTCGACTTTCATTTTTTTTCTAATTTTGTTTTTCGTTTTTAGGAGTAGAAATTTTTTCCGCCAGTTTTAATTCCGTGACCCCCGCCAAAACAAAATTCTAGATCCGCGCCTGATTTGGCGCAACGCTGTTTGACCAAACAATTCTACATGTTGAACTTTAGGTACACTGCTGAATCTGTTCAAGCGGTCTGGTTTACAAATCGGATGTATGGTTGTTTATGGTACAATAGGCCTACGTCGTGGCCGCGTTACTCCTTGGTACCAATACTTCACTGAAAGAAAAAGAAAGAAAACGGGCTCGGACCAGTCTTGTGTCATGCATTCCTCCTTTTCCCACATACCACAGTCCAGAAGTGTGGTTAGTATTTCCGAGATCATACAACATCCCTACGTCCAAACGTTAGGATTCTCGCCGTTTCTTTGACCATCCCTAGGGTCCTTAACCTATTCTATCCTCTTCTCACACAAGCTAAGTTCCAATGCCCTCCAATCCTGCTTCTGAGTTCGAGTGAGAGAGGCATAAACGAAACGTGAGATGGAAAGTCGACTATTGCCCAGAACTGGGGCCGTATTTGGTTTCTCGAGTCGATATCGACTTCTGTCGATAAATGAAAATTGGCATTTGGCAACACGATATAGACAACTTTATCGTCTCTTTACGTGTCGATAAAGATTTTTGACGTTTATTAAAAACCTAAATTTATGCATACAATAAAATTTTAACAATTTCTATTTTAATTAAATCTACGTGGTTTGCTGCACTTGGAGTAAATATCACATAATTTGATGGTTTGTATGGCAGTGCTTATCTGTCGATTTGGTCATAATGCCAAATATGAAACTTAGAGCAAATCGAGAAGTTTTTTTTGTCGAGTCGATCCATCGACTCGAGAAACCAAATACGGCCCCTGCTCTTCTTATTAATTTTCTTCTTTTTGTAGATGAGGGCCCATACGCACGTGCCATGATTGTGACATCAAGTAGTCTGTGTTTACTAGACCAGTCCCAATGGTAAAATCCCCAGTAGATGAAAGAAACATAATTGGATATTCATGACCAGCTGTTTTAAAGTAACTTTCAAAACTATATCTAGTGATATTGTATACTTGGAAATTATGTCGACACGAAAGGACATAGAGCAACATTAATCAAAAAGTTTTCCTTTAAACCATTTCATTATAGAGACTTTCCTCGTTTCCATATTTTCGATTCAGCCTAGTTCTAGCTAACAGTAGGTAAACACAAACATCTCTTCCCAAATACTGCTGACAAATCACGTGCAACCATTGAAGTGAATAATGAACATATCAGAAGTAAGCCGAATAGAGATTGCAAAGAAAATGACCAACGATGACTAGGGATTACAAGTCATTTTCCCCGGGAAAAACAGTAGGTGACGTTTTCGTTCTATGACTAGGCACAAGGGGATACAATCATTCATGAATCCATATTGTGAAAGAAAGCAATCATATACTCGTCACCAATGACTATGGAAATAACTTTCATTTAGTAAATTTAAATAACAATAGCCGAGTGTAATTATCATTCGTTCTGGCAGTTTATTGTTGAGCGTAAGTAGTACATTTCAAACCTTTTTTTTACAATTTACAAATAAATCACGGAGAATGCAAATAGAAACAAATGAAATATATACTTTCCGCTATCCCGACTCTTGGGGTCTTCAGATATATAAGAAAAACCACCAGGAAAACCTCATTACGCTACCGCCTACGTGCACAGGAATATTTCTATTTGTCCGTTCATCCACCTTCCTTTGAGACAGGACCTAATTCCGCAACAAGTCGTTTAGTCCCTAAAGGGGGTACAATAATTACCTTTCTACCGTCGTCGTCCTGTCCAACCCCCGGGGGAGAGTTGAGTTTCTTCTTCGAGCTTGTCTCTCGCCTTTTTATAAATAATTCAAACTGACATGAATGAGTGAAATCCAGATGACTTTTGCTTTTTTACTCATTAACAAACCGCAGATTAATAGGATTCCTTTGACCCGGCCGAATCCCAGGACTTCATCGGGGCGGAATTTCATTTGAATAAGAACTGACTAATTAACTTAGTCCTGTGCATTCGTTCTCCCTCGTCCTTGGCGCAATTTTTCTTCATTTGCCGGCCATAAAGACCCGAATCAAACATAATTAAGCCAAGGAAATAGAGTCGTAGCGGTTCTAACATACCTTTTAATTGCGTGTCCAAAAGGCGAAGTGATATCCCCTGCGGTTGCCGAATAATTGCCCTGTACGCCCGGCAGCTCAAAACCGCCTCCCCTGCAGCGGTACAAGGCCCAGTACTATCTTATCCTGTCGCTGATTTTTGTTTTTCTCTCTTTCTCGGAATTTGCGGTATTTTGGGACTTGGTTGGTGGCCGTTTTTCTTTGGCTTAAGTGGCGAAAGCTGAAAAATCTTAATCATTTTAAGGCAGTTTGTTAGGCGGTAATTTATGGCTCAACGTTTTTCACGAAAACAGACGTTAATGGCACTTCAATTCGAGTTTATTTTTCTTTTATCTTACCAACACTGGGGGTGGGGCAAATAATAACTGGTCCCTAGGCGCGCGTTCGAGGGCCCTTCCCTTTCGGGTTGGAGCCCTGCAGCACTTTGCGAGGCTTTCAAGATGTTTCTGCTTTGGTTAAGGTTTCATGGTTAATAATTTCAGGAAGAATATCACGAATTTACTACACAGCGGCATAACACACGTCAAGCCTCTGGCAAATAAAACGCAAATCCTTAAGCTGTGGCAATTTTAGCGTGCCATAAACGTAAAGTCCTTGGGCGGAATAATTGATGTTTAACACTAACAGCTATCATCTGTGCTGTTCTAGGTAAATATTTTTTACTGCAAATGTTTCAACATTTCACGGAAATGGCTACTTCCTCCTACAGCTGGTCTAAAGATAAACTTTAAGCCAATCAAGGATGGTTGGGGATGTTTTTAAAATAAAATTTAAGCTTAAGGCATGTGTGATTTCTCCATATTTATGCGGTAAACAAGGGCTTAGTGAATGTCCTCCTTTAGAATGGCATACTGACACTGACAGTCACTGGCATTATGTAATGTCGAGTTGTCAACAAAATTGTTCGTAAAAGTTGCTGGTGGTGGAGGCAGAGGACTGAGGGATGAGCTGGAAGGATGCTGCGGAAGAAATTGATCGATTTGTGGATTTATATCATGGCATTTTGCAAGAGGACGTCTACGGGAAAAGATATTGAATCTGAATTTTTGGAAAGTTTGTGTATTAATAAAAGAATAAACAAGAAATAACTTCGTAATAACAATAAAACTTTTTTGTTTTTTTTTCAAATATGGAAAGTTTTATCAGAAATATTCTGGGCGCCGAGGGTATTATGTACTTAATCTGACAAATTTCAAATTTGTAAACAGGGTTACCCGAGTAAAAATAAAAGATGGCCTTACAACGGGCGAACCCCGGCCGCTTGGCTTTTTAAAGGGCACATGATGGCCTTAGAGTTTTTAACCATTTTTAATGGGAGCACATACGCGGTCAAGACGCGACAGCCAAACTTGACCAAAAGATTTAAATGGCCAAGTACTGAGATGCACACACGGGCATTCGACGGCAAATCTGACCCAAAAAAAGAATCTGCACCAATAGTCCAATAAATAGGTACTTTTTCTTTGCGAAAAATATCGCACGAAATTTTTCTTTAACAAATGGTTATATATATTTTTATAAGCTTAAATTCAAAATGGTGTTATCCCCACCTTCTTGCTAAACTTACAGTGAAGGGAAACTCGTTTAATTTTATATCTCAGAAACTATGCATTTTACGACAAAAATGAATATAATTTTTTTTTAGATAAAGAAGTGATTTAACTTTTTTGTTTAGAATTTTTTTTTTGTCAAGTCAATATCTACGGAGAAATAGTGCTTCAAACTTCATATATAACTTTCTTTGCACTATATTTCGTTAATAGTTAATTCTACATGAAAGAGACCTTCGCAAGACCTTTAGAACACACGATTATCTAAAATTTTTGTTATTATCATTTTTTACGTAGGGCTAATATTGCACGAGTTATGGCGCTTTAAGTGTCGAAAAACGTAAATTTAAGAGTAGTTTTTTTACCAATATCTTTTTAATTACACGAGCAAGACCAAGACAATACCTATTACAGACCAAGACCAAGAAAATATCAGCGTTTGCTCATCACTAGTGAGAGGTACGAGGCATCATATCCGCCATCAAGAGCACATCATTCCGTATTTATATGCTATTTTAGTGCATGATCTCTCCACCTTAGCGTGGTTGGACAAGATGAAAAACAAACTTCTCAAACTTATTGATGATGGCGCCATTTGCTCGGCTAAATCGCACAGTCCACCAGAAGGAGTGGTGCCCGAATATTCATGTCTCCTCGAGGACAGGTTGCTCTGGTTATTAGGGATTGGTATAATAACCTTTGTCCTGAACCGTCCTTCTTTTTCCGGGCTTGGACAAACTACAGGTGGGGAACTTCTTTACCTTTGGTTGCCATATTTAAATTAGGCAGGAATAAAGTAGACCGCGTAAGTTGTAGCCCAGGGAAATTAGCAAAAAAAAAATGAACGAATTTAAAAAAATTCCAAAATGGCTAAAAATTGGTCCACAGCTTTCTTGGGACTTTTTAAGAAAACAATTTCGGAAACACAAAAAAAACATGGCTGCCTGAGATATCGCGTTTTTCCCTTGTTCTCCTTGTATCTCGGTTTCTATAGGCCGTACAAACCCGTGCAACAATGCGACAATGAAATTCTCTACAACTTTAGTTCTTACAAAAATGTTGACCCGATTAACCCTTTTAAAGTTATTCAAGGTCAAAGTTATGAAAAATCACTTTTTGGCCAAAAACTCACTCACTTACGATCAGTCAATACGAAACGTTATTGCCTATAAAAAAGCCCTCGGGTCATTTTTTCGTAAACTTAACCCTTCGAAGTTATTCAAGCTGCGTAACTGGAACGCAGTCCAAAAAACACTTTTCGGGCAAAAAATCACTCAACAATTGATTGACCTTGAATAACTTTAAAAGGGTTAATCGGGTCAACATTTTTGGAAGAACTGAAGCTGTAGAGAATTTCATTGTCAACAATTTGGGCCCTCGCACGGGCTGTACGACCTATAGAAACCGAGATATAAGGAAAACACGGGAAAACGCGATATCTCCGGCAACCATGCTCGCGCAACGAGAGTTGGCCCCTGAGGGTCGAAGTAGAGGCACAGACTTACCTTCGTGCGTATGACTTATGGCCCGTCCACATGCCACAAGCATATTTGCGCAAGAATCTTGCTTTTTTAAGGCATGTGGATGGGACACTAGCCGAGTCATCACCATGGTAACGGTGGTACATACTAAGAATTCATTAAACCTCGAACACGGCGTAGTACATCCAGGGCTGCGGAGTCCGAGTCGAGGAGTCAGGGTCGGAGGCGAGGAGTCGGAGTCGGAAGGAATTTTCTAATTTTACAAATTGCATACTGAAATATTTTGCTTTTGTTTTCTTCTTGGAAAAAAAATATTTTTTTCATATAACAATTTCAAATTTTCATTTGTGTAAAATACCACAATTACAAATTATAATAATTAACAATTATTGAATGAAGTACATATTTTACAACGAACTACACATAATGATGCAATCTACACTACTACAATATTCCTTTAGCAGCAGCAAAAACCGGTTTTACAAGTTATTCTAGGTTTACACTGGTATTCTTTCATTGCAAGTAACTTTCTTGTCTCTGCACAGAGATATCTGTGTGTGCCGATATTTTTGTTACGCTCGGTAAGAGGAAGAGAGTAAGCAGAAGCACAATGTGTATGCGTTAAGTTTTCACGCCGAAATTTTGGGGTGAACATCTTACTACACTACCCTCTTGCCTCTTATCCCTTCTATACCTCTTTCGTAAAAAACCGGTTCTGCTGCTGCTAAAGGAATACTAGTGTGGATTCGGTCAATGTGCGTAACTCATTGTGGTTAGGCCTTAATGCTCGTAAACTATAAAATTTATTTTGCAAATTTACGGGAACTCCCGGAATAAAGAAAGATGAACGTGGTCAAAGAATACGCTACTCTATAAAACTAATTATTTTTTGCTCTTCGTTACAAATTTAAATATTTTGCAATATTATATAGGAGTTGGAGTCGGAGTAGGAGTCTGATTTACAATTTAAAAAAATTGGAGTCGGAGTCGCAAATTTTGAGACCCGACTCCGCAGCCCTAGTCTATCCCAACAAAATTTTAAGAAAGAATATTTTCAATCCTATATTTTGACTTGACGATGAGAAAAAATATTCGAAATCATATAGTAATTCATAATTCGTAGAAATCGAATAGCAAACTTTTGAAGTGAATAAGCTGTTTTTTACAACTAAAACTAAATATAAAAAATGCCGCCCCAAAATATGTGCCGCCCGGTGCGGACCGCCCCCACCGCCCCCCTTAGTTACGCCACTGGGTAAGACAGCGAGTTAGATCAATCTTTATAATAAAGAATATCGAAGTCCATAGGTCGGGATACCAAAATGGGTGATATCAGCTCGAAATTTGAGTTGGTAGAAAGAGAAATTGCGAGAGGTCAGGATAGGCATCAGTTTCTTGAGCCGACCCAATTAATTCAATTAAAATTGACACATTAACACTTAAATTAGTAGTATATGCCATCTGGGCCGGGAAACCAGCGATGTTGAAGAAGCAATTTAGAACAATTTAGGCCCTCGTACCGTCTCGAAAAAAAAAAAAATTTCGAAATTTTTTTTTTTCAAAAATGTCTTCATTTAGTCCTCAAGAATGTTTTTTATTCTTTTTCTTTTTAGTTGTTATTAGTTATAGTAAATATTAACAAGATAATTTTATAACTTTTTAAGTTTTATATAAGAAAAAACTTACTTTGAAACTTTAAACTCATTTAACTCGAAACAGGATTTTTGAAATTGGCGGGCGTGATAACTCAAAATATAATCGCCGAATTTGCCCTATATTTTTTGTTTGTGTTTTTCTAACTATTTTTTAGGGAACATCGAGCCATTTTGCTGATCAAGTGTCTGAAAAAAAATTTACATCTTTCTTTAGACTGAAAAATGTAGACTTTTTTCGGACTTTAATTTTAACTATCTGCCATTTTCTCAAAAAAAATTTTTTAAAAAAACATCTCGTCAAACCCAAATTTCAAGTGTCTTATTTACAGTGAATTTTTTGTTTTTTTTTTAGTTGCTCCAAAGTCGAGATTTCACGCCCGCCAATTTTTTCATATTTTTTGCAGTGTTCCAGCATTTTATTTGGGAGGCGGAAATGATTCAATAAAAAAAATAAAAAAAAATTTTATTGTACAATTTATTAATCTTCTAAACAAATAAAAAAAGTTTTATCTCAATATCTGTTACCATTTTCTCATAATCCTTCTTTAAATATCACATAAAATACTCGCTCCGAGGCGGTACGAGGGCCTTAAAGAATTTGAAAGTAGTCCTTGGATTTAAATACGTTTTTTGAAATAGTAGAGTGAAAATGAACAAAAAAATTGATGATAATTGATGTAACGGGAACTTCAAAATTTTTTTATTTTTTCATTTCATACATGCAACTGATTCGAAAGCCGTAAAATTTGGTAAAATCAAATGCGAGCATAGCTAGAAAAGTGCATAAAAGTGCATTTTTGGTGAATTTTGAGTGCATCGTAACACTATTTTTCAAATGTGGACGGTTCTATTGGTCGTAGAAAAAAAACAAAAAAAGGAAAATACTCGTGAGAAAAAGGGCTATCGAACTGATGCGGCGAGATTACGTTAAAAATATTCCCTAACCTCAAAAAATTCAAATTTCTCATTTTATTTATATTTTAACTAAAAATGCATTAAATAATGAACAAATCAATGGATTTTCATAAAAATTGGAGGAAACATGTATATTAATGTTATAAATATGCTATTAAATTTTCAAAAAAAATTTTTTATTTTCACGGCCAAAATTGGTCATTTTCGAAAAATATTAAAACTCTTGTAATTTAATGAGAGATGGTCCTAGAGTAAACTTTTTTTTTCTAAGTGTAGGTTTTTTTATGTATGTACTTCCTTGTAAACATGTGCCAGATCTGTTTATAAAATTTAAATGTCGTTTTTTTTTAAATTGAAAAAAAAATGAAATTAAATTTTTTTTTACATTTTATGGTTTATATACCGCTTCTTTATATCAGCAGCAGGATGTGCTAGAGCAATATACGGTTTTAACCCCTCAATACCAATTGACTTAAATATTATGAGGTTTATGATTTTTAAAATTATGGTTCAAGGTGAAAGAACTACCCCTTATAATTTATCTTTGCTTCCGCCAACAACTGAAGCTCTATAGAATCACTCGCTACGAGTTTATTTGCAAATACAAATATGGCTTGGAAGGGATGATAAAAATCCATTGGAATTGGGATGGATACAAAGTGAAAATGGCCTGATGCCAATCACAAGTAATCAGTCAGCCTTACCAGAAAAATTAGTAAAAAAAATAAAATGTTCTTGCAGAACAGGTTGTAAAACAAACACATGTTCATGCAAATCCAAAGATATAAATTGTAGTCTTTTATGTCGTTTTTGCAAAGGCACAAATTGTGCAAATGCACCTATTGGATTACTTGATCATGATGATACGGAAGAAAATGAGGATACACAAATATTAGACTCCAGCATTTACGAACCAGTTTGTGAAATGGAAGAAGACTTGTATGATTCTGATGAAGTAGAGGAAAATAGTGATTTAAATTATTCAAATAATCCAAAAAAACGAAAAAGACATGCATAAAATTTGTAGTTATCAATATGATTTTAAATATAAAAAGTAATTATTATCTATTGTAATTTTTCTTTTTGGATTTCAAATTTTTTGTAAGAAGTGCAGTAAAGCTTATATATAGTATACCATACTAAAGCCTCTTTTACGCAATAGTGTTAAGCACAAAATCATATATCCTATGTAAAAGAAACGGTATACATAAACGATAAAATGTTAAAAAAAATTAAATTTCATTTTTTTTTATTTAAAAGAAAAACGACATTTAAACTTTATAAACAGATTCTGGCATATGTTTGCAAGAAAGTACATAAAAAACCTACACTTAGAAAAAAAAAGTTTACTCTAGGACCATCTCTCATTAAATTACAAGAGTTTTAATATTTTTCGAAAATGACCAATTTTGGCCGTAAAAATAAAATTTTTTTTTGAAAGTTTAATAGCATATTTATAACATTAATTTACATGTTTCCTCCAATTTTTATAAAAATCTATTGATTTGTTCATTATTTAATGAATTTTTAGTTAAAAAATAAATAAAATGAGAAATTTGAATTTTTTGAAGTTAGGAAATATTTTTAACGTAATCTCGCCGCATCAGTTCGATAGCCCTTTTTCTCACGAGTATTTTCCTTTTTTTGTTTTTTTTCTACGACCAATAGAACCGTCGATATTTGAAAAATAGTGTTACGATGCACTCAAAATTCACCAAAAATGCACTTTTATGCACTTTTCTAGCTATGCTCGCATTTGATTTTACCAAATATTACGGCTTTCGACTCAGGTGCATGTATGAAATGAAAAAATAAAAAATTTTTTGAAGTTCCCGTTACATCACTTTCAAATGACAATTTCCCTCTACTATATGCTTACAGGAGATGGAAGAAAAAACGGGGAGTTAATGTAAAGAGGGAAGACAAGAGAGAAGGAAATGTGATCTATGGTGAGACAAGTGGAAAGTCGAAGGATCATTCCGGCGAATTATGGCTGGTAGTTGGGCGCCTTATCTTGTAGGCTTCCGAGGTCGGCTATCTTTATTTCGTGCTGTCCTTTTTTGGTTGGAGTATTTATCAAAAATCATATTGTGGAATGATAACAAATACTCACCCAAGAAAAAAAAAATGCATCGATTGTAAGAACAAATCATGAATTTCCCGCAAAACAATTGCAATTGTATAACTTTCTACTATAGCCAGAACTACCGATTTGCATACCTATGAAATGTGTCGCTTTTATTTTATAAGAAAAATTAGAATTTAAAAAAAAAAATACTTTGACACGTAAGGTAAAAAATAAAAAAGAGAAAAATGAAATATTACCTTGCTGAAATTAATGTTATGTTAAGAAGGTGGGAAATTGGTACATATTTCTCTCTTCACGCTAACGCTGGCACGTATGAGAGATGAGAGATGTTAGCTTATCAGAAAAGTTAATAACTATGACATACAAGTCAAGCAAAAAAAGGAAGGAAGTTCAGAAATTTTGTTGTTAACTTGTGATTAATCTTGATATGCTAAATTGCATTATTTTTTATATCTCTTTTGTTTTATCTTTATTAAAACTTCTTATATCAAGGTCAGGGGGAAAATTTACATTTTTTTATCACGTAGTTGGTAAGTACTTGTGCGTCTTTGCTGTATTAAAATGTCAATTCTATTTAAAGCTTATGAATTTCATGAGCCCCAAGAGATCAAGACACAGCTAATGTATTTATTCTTTCCAATTGCTTTCTCTGCAGGCTGTACAATAGCTGCAAGGTAACAAAGTTTGTTTTTTTTATATCTCAGACGAATATATTAAAAGTCAAGTTAAATGGAACGCGCTTTTGTCGTAAAAAGTTTTTTAGCCATAATTAGTGGATGAAAAATGGCTGCAAGAATTTATATCTTTTTGTTTCAAGGTCATTCGGACCTGATAAGAGTCTGCCTTCGCTATATTGTATCTCGTAATGTGATGTCCACTTTGTTGTTCTAAACTGATGCCTTCCATCAGTGAGTATCGCCATCTGTTTCTGGGCCCGCACGGGTCTTTTCAGTCTAAATCTGAGTCTATGTATTTTAATAAGCCAAACTGTGTAAAAGGGTGGGCCATCCGTTTGGTTTCTTTTTAAAGTGGGCGTTTTTTCGACAATTGGCAAACCGGATGGATTTTTTTATGGGGATATGTTAAGGGCTATTGTTACTCCAATGATCTACCAGCAATTCGCGCACTTAAGGAAAACATCCGTCGAGATATTCGTAAAATAGGGCCACAAATAATCGACAATGTACTACAAATTGGGTTAAAAGGATGGACTACTGCTGAGCCAGCCATTTGAACGAAATAAAAGCAACATTCACTGAAAAATATTGTACGGTGTACTTTAAATAACAATTTCAAAAATAAACCAACAGATGGCCCAACCTGTGTTATTGAACAAGTTTGTAGATTTCGTAATTGGTTCGCCTCACATATGATTGTTGCCAACTTGTTCGCTCCATAAATGCTCCATGGCACTGCGCCATCTGATTTTGTAAGTGGCCACCACTTAGATACAAACGTGGCTAATGTTGGATGGAGCTCTTGATGAGTACTGTCTATAGAATAGATGATAGACCGTAGGCTAATAGACCAATCGAACTGATAGACCAATGATAGTACGCTTTTTCGTCTTGACGCGCCACAAGAAGAGGTGTATTTGAGGTAGTGTCAAATGTACGATGCATAGATTGCAGCTTGAGCTACTGATTTAAAGAGAAACTCGAAACTCTTAAGAAATGACAGAAATTGTGATGCTTGTTTGGGGATTTGGAGTATCTGGACACAAATCAAATATATATTTATACCATATGGCTCCTCTACACGTTGGCCAATATGAGTGCCAATGGTTGTGGAAAAATGGCCCAACTTGTGGACGCGACGGCAATAACCCTGCCACAACCCTTTCATCACACCACAAGGATCTCGCGCCAACGAAACGTATTGGTCAAAAAACCACATCACACGGATCTCGCGCCAACGTGTTGGCCATCACTCCCCATCATTCCAATACATACCAACGCGAGCCAAAACCCTCGCTCTACACGATGGCCAAGGTATTGCCCGCAAACATATTGGCCAACGTGTAGAGGAGCCAATAGCATATCCGTAGTTAAAGATACGCCTAGCATGTCGCGATGGGTCAGGCGTAAGGTTCACGACGTCAACTGAGACAGAAGGTAGGTCGGTGAATGTTTTATAAGAAATGAGAGAGTACTTATTTTTACACGACTGCCCCAATAGAAGGAGTGTAATGTGTTTAGGTTTGTTGTGTGTATGTACGTTGTTTTGTACCACCATAACTTCTAAACGCTTGAACGGATTTAGATGGCTGAGGTATCGTTAAAATGGTTTAATGAGTCTGAGTAACATAGGCTAAGTTAATTTAAAAAAAAAAAAATATGGCGGCCGTCAGACGCAATTTACGTCACACTCAAAATTTTTTTTTTCTGATTGGGCCAATATGGATATTAAACGAAAGGTGAAATTGAGACGATTTCAAATATATATAACACTTAATAGATATGTGTTAAATAAATGCCAATTTTATGCTTAAATAAAATTAAATTACTCGAAACGTTTTATATCACCCGATCACAATGAACGAACATTTAATAGTTAAGCCTAGTATGCTGTTGAAGCAAAATGAAAATTTCCTATACAAGCTCTATGTAACACCACTGCCCCAAAAAGGAGTGCAATGTTTTCAGAGTCCATGTATGTATGTTTGTATGTTTCTTTGCTCCATCATAGCTCCTAAACGCCTGAACGGATTTAGATGGTTGGGGTACCGCTAGAATCGTTTAATGAGTCCGAGTAACATAGGCAAGATTAATTTTTAAAATAACAATATGGCGGCCGTCAGACGCAATTTACGTCACACTCGATTTTTTTTCTGATTGGGCTAGATAGAGCTGTAATCTAGGCTCTAAAATTTTTAACCAGGGGCACACTTGTGTCGCGCTTAGTCGCGTAAAGAAGTTAGAAGATCTAGCTATTAGCTACCCGAGTAAAAATAAATGATGGCCTTAGAACGGGCAAATGCCGACTGTGATTGCAACATAGTCCTCGGCCATCTGGCGGTTAACAGAAGGCTCGCTGCAGGACAGTACGGCCGTACAGGGGACGACTGACGGTGATACAACGGCTTTACAGTTCCAATAACGGCCATACGACGGTGGTACGGCGGCCGTATGGTTGCTATTACGGGTATACGACGGTGGTACAGTGGCAGCAACGTGGATATTCGCCCTCCTATAAGAAAATATATTTCACTGCAATTAAATGTTTGATTTTTTTTCCGGTTGTGTTTTTTTTTCAAGCCGTCAAATAACAAAATTTCCCACTAAAATATAAATCAACACGCACCACACACTTCACGTACAACAAACCGACGACTGGCGAGCTCGTTTCTCTTGTTCATCGATATCTTTAAGTAGGATAAATCTAAAGAACCATTGTACATAACGAAAATAATCGAATTATAATCACTAAAATATCATAAAATAAAAAACAAAATAATTAAAAAATTAAAAAACACGACGCCCCTGTGACAAAAAAATTAACTAAAAAGTCAAAAACAAGTTTTAAGTACTAATGTAAGACAGAAACAAGATATAGAAGACATTGTTCTCTTAGTATAGTCAATGTGTGTGTAATAAATATATAAGATATTGTCTAACTACTGTAGAAAATATTAACTTTAAATAGTCATTTTGTTAAGTATCACACAACTATCGTATATGTATAATCTGTATTTTTGCAGTCGGGGTATAAATGTTACAGAATAACTAATTAAAACGGCTATTAATAGATATGGACACGAGGTTATGGTAAAAAAGACCAGGTCTTTTGGGTGCTTGTCTTACTTTATCGAAGCCATGGAAATAACGCAGAGTACTGTCTTCGACAAGGCAGTGAAGTAAGTTGGGCGCAGATCGATCGATTGAGAATAGCTCGTTTATAAAGATTAGAAAAAGAGCCGGTGGCAGAATTGACCCCTGAGGAACACCGGCAGATGTGGCGTGAAGTTTAGATTCGACGCCAGAAACTCTCATTCCAGTTCTTCAGAACCGAGTCGATACCAATAACTTGACGTTTAGTCAATAGAGTAGGTTACCATTTTCAGGGAAAGGCCTTGTAGATATCTGGAAAAAACGTCTAGTCTGGCAATGAATAATTTGGTTAAAATGTCTGGCAAACTCGCAAGTAGTATATTTCTGTCTAAAGTCGTACTACCTGTCGTGTAGAATTTGGTTGGATTCAAGAAATACCATACGATTTTTATTGATTGTTGTGCCTATAGTTTTGGAGAGTAATTCTTTTTGGACGTTACGGGGAGGATGTGTTGGATGCACCTTTTTGCTGAACAGAGTGTTTCCAAAGGACCAAATAAATCCCGAAGGTGTATGACAAGGCAAACGGTTTGCGTAGGAGTTTAGACAAAGGTAAGGCACATTTATTAAGTAAAGTATGTAGTGGGTCAGGTCCAGTACTTTGAGACACTTCTATATCCATCGCGAATTTTGAGGCAAACTCTGTGCAGTGTTGGATACAGTAGAACACGATGCAAATAGAAATGATACAAAATCGTCCTTTGATTTGATTTTTGGTATCACCTCGCCCTTGTACATAGAATAAGAGATTGTATGATTGTACTACTAAGCAATCTCACGCTCAGCACTTACTAACCCAAAGACAACACGATGATTCCATAGAGGAAGCTCCTTTCATAATCCTTCTTATGAAAATCACCTTTAATATAAATTAATCCTCACCAAAATCACTCCTCATCCATTTTGCATCAAATTTAAAAGAATCTCCCTTAAAGTTGGGGTATTAATGATGAAGCCACTCTGAAAATCGACTCACTTCTGACAAATATTACAAGATATCCTTTCTAAGTTGATTTTCTTCGTGACTTAATTCGATCATTACGTGAGATGTTCCAAGGACGACAACGAAGAGCAAGGAACATGTGAGATTTTCCTTAATTACTTACTTTTCTATTGTGTAACCGCAAGGATTCCACGTACGCTGTTAGACGTACAAATGATCCTGAATTTGCTGTGTTAAATACTTGTGTCTGTTGGCATTTAATGACATTGATGATGTTAAGTGGTTTTGATATATCCTGTCGTGCTCAACGTATTACCATCTTGAATTTCTGTTGCTTTATTAAATTTATTTAAAATGTACAGCGTGCATAGAGTCGAGGAATTTTGTGGTAAATTTGAATTTAATTAGAAATTATGTGCGAAATTGTTGGCGAGGATTATCAGGACGCAGATTGTGTAAGATATTGTTACAATTGTTTTTATTAAATTTGATGAAAAGGAGAAATTTGAATTTTGTGGAGCATTTTAAAAATAGTTAAAAATTATTTTAATTTTAAGTATACACAAGTATACTCCTATAGGGCAGGTGAGTAGGTAGGAGCGGGAGTCTCATCCAAACCGGAGGTTGGGACACTATTGGCGCTGAGGTGCGCCGTTTTTCGAAAAACTTTGTCGTAAGAAAGCCAGTGAGTGAGTTGTTTGGATTTGCTTTCTGTAATCACCTCCACCTCATTTCTGAACCTGTCATCAATGATTTAATTTTCAATTTTCAAGATCGTAGACTTACAGGACTTACTCAACTTAGTGCACTGACTCATTTGGGAGCTGTGTTGTTTGAGGCAGAAGATGGATATAGGAAATCGGATTCGATTTACCGAGAGGTGAGTCAACTCCTACGGAGTTTCAACTTTGGACGTGTTGTCCTTCGTCTGCTACGTCAGGGGCCCACGTACGATGATCCTGAGTCCAATATAACCTATTAATATCTACAATAAGTTCAGCGTCCTTGCAAGAAACACTGATTCCATTTGAGTAATTTAGCTAATTTACATTATGAACGCTGAAATTAACCACAATAATGACTTTACTCTCTGGGTGGAAGGATAAAATTCCGTAGACCCGTCTGGAAATAATTTGAAATCCTAATTCTATTCCCAGGTTTCAGTACTAATATTAGAACTTCTGTTTATAAAGCAGAATAATAAGACATGGCTATGAAGAATTGGTTTAATCCAAACATGATTAAAGTAATATAGTGTTGCATTGTACACTTTCCGGAAAGCAACGTAATTATTGTGCAGTGAAGCTGTGGACTAAGGTGTATTCAGACACGTGATTTTGACACGAAGAAATTTGCGCGAAAACCACGAATTTACAAAAATTAAAACCAAAGTTTTTGTATTGGGCCTTCGCTTGCGTAAAGTTGATGACTGGAGCATGATACCATGTCATAGGAGGGAGGGATACGTATATTTCAATTTCCTTTCACTTGTTATTTTATTTTATGGAGTAGATGAATCTCAGACGGTTGTGAGGACTTGTAATTTATGTTACACTGCCGGCCTCGATAGCTGACTACTGTCGCCGAGTTTGTGGTTCGTTTCCTTGATACTTTTGTCTTTCAAGCACGGTCTCCTAGTATTACCTAAGATTATCCTAGTATTAACTAGGATTCCTTCTTACTGCAATTTCTAATCCACTCTTATGTCATCGCTTGTAAGCGAGGAGGTCTTCCTGTTCGTTCACCTTATTAGTTAGTAGAATTGAACGATAGTCGATGCAGTAAAACCACGTGTTTTTGCTGTTCGTTTTTTGATTTAATTCTATGATAGAATCAAGGTGGATTTACATATCCGACGTTTTTCTGCCGCGCCGCGTAACAGCTGATCATTTCTGTCGCAGGTTTTCAATATGCATTTTACATTTCCGACGAATTCTGTCGCAGGCAAACACTTTTGAAAAACTTTAAATTTAAAAAAAAAGCAACAAATAATTTAAAACACTCAATCAACAACAACTCAACTAACAAACAAATTTTAATAATCTTTACTTCCAAGCAAAACCAAACAAACAAACATTTCAGTTACACATAACCTCAAATTTTACTTACAATCAGCTGTTTCTATCACCCTGCCACAGAAAAAGTTGAAGTTTATTCAGCTCTTCGTCGTGACGGCAAGATGTCGCAGAGATTGTTTTTGATTGGTCGAAATTTTAAAAAACACCGACGCGACGGAAAAACGTCCGATATGTAAATCCACCTTCATCGACAGTACAATTTGGTTCTATCTCTGAACTCTAGTCTTTCGCATATAAAAACGATTTGGACTGTGGAAGCTACGATGACGCATAGGTACCTAATTTTATGAAGTCGTATCTTTTGATACAAAAAATGTGAACTTACAAGCAGGTCCTACATACAGAAGAGACTGTGAACAGGTTATGTCAATTTTGAAACCTATCTAATACCCCGGATTCACCCCCCGAAATGCGCAAGTTCGAGCAAATTAATCTACTGAGCTTCAATTTTTGCATGAGTTCCCATTTTCACATTTTGAAGTCAGGAAAAATAAACCCTGATTACGACCAGCAGAACATAAAATCAAGCTTGAAAGTAAAACTCGCTCAAAAGAGAGTAATCAACTAGAATAGTGGAATGCCTTTCCAGGGAGCTTTTGCATTGCTGACTTCTGGCGAAAAAGCAACAACAATTTCAAGCACTGAACTCGACTTTAGCCGGTGAAGCCCCTTTTGTGGATTGAATTGAATATTATTGAACTCAGGCCGGTGAAGTCGGGGCATAAGGCATATAAGGATGGGTAATTTCTAAGTTGAGATTTTAATGAGAAGCAATATCAATGACAATAGCAATTTTTATAATTATAACCTTGTAGACGGAGCTAATGCCCTGAAACGTGACGATTATTACTTGTCATTAAAAAGAAATGGGTTCAATCATTCTCCAATTACTAACCAAGCAATCTACATAAGAGTAAAACACGCCAACTTAACATCCCCTTAATTAGGTCAGAGGTTAAAAAATAATTGAATGCGAAAAATTCCAAAAAGAAAAAATCTCCAAAAATTAAAATATTCAGAGTTGAGTGTAAAACAAAATTGAACGCGCTGAATTTAGGGTTTTTTGTGCATACCCATTTTAATTTCCACCTGCAAAAATTACAAATTTCAATTAGCAAAGTACCTTCTGAGGGGAATGTCCAACGTTATGTGCTTTCAGAGAGTAATTTTGGGGTCTTTGAAATCTTTAGGGTTATTTTGGAAGTTTTTTGTTTTAAAAATATTAAAGATTTATTTTTGTTTAAAATAAAGTTAAATTAAGGTTACCAAAGGTGACCATGGCATGGCATGGCAGAGAATATAATGTAGAAATAGATGTAAAAGAGAATTACTAAAATTTTCTTTGTTGTTGGACTGTATGCATTTAGTATGCATAGGCGAATTATTTTACAAAGCGAAAACATTTTGAATTTTATTTAAAATATTCTCTTTCGTCTGATTGAAGAAAGTATTACAATGAATTTTTTATTGGTGCGTTAAATCCAAGAATAGGAGAATAATAAATAAAAGTTAAGTTAAATACTTAGAAAATATTATGCTAGATATGGAGAGCATGATGACTATAATTTGAAAAGAATTTACTACAATATATTTTAAGCCCAATTTCAAAGAAAGTTGTTACTGTATATAAAAAATATTTGATCCGAAGAAAAATTTATAATCTCAAAAGTATATTTAAAGAAAAAAAATGACTTAACAATTAAATCAAGGCAAGTTATTTATTAATTATCAAAATTGAATAGGAACAAAATCGAAAAGTAATATAAACGTGAATTGATCTAAAAAATATTAGACTTTTCTGGAATAAGTATTAAACGTTTTATTTATTGTAAAGTAAGAGATGTAACTAACTCCGTTGTACCATCTTCAAACCTTATTACAAATTTTTGGATTTGAAGCATTTATTTTTGGCAGTAAAGCATTTATTAGAAGCAATTTAATTCTATTGAACAACTTGCCCATTCTTAGTTCCATTAAAGAGTAGAGACTAGGCCGAATCACTACAAATGATCTAGAGCAGTGATAGGCAACCCCCTACCCTATACAAGTCGCGAATGAGTTGCATAGGAGTATTTTTAATCTTCAAAACGGCGATATCTCATGAATGGAAATTCTTACGGGAAAATGTATAATATATTTTTTTGTAGATAATCGCATAATCTACAAACTTTGTAAACACTATTTTATGATAACATTTACCGTTTAAGAGATATTTGCAAAAAACTGATATTTTGACTTTTGACCTTGAATAAAAAAAATCCTCCCGAACGATCGCGTGTCAGACTCGACGTCTTATTTATAATGATGTTTTTAGGGCTGTACCAATTTTCAGCAACTTTCGAATTTACTATCAGTCAAATTATCTATTTTGACTGGAATAGAAGTCGAGTTTTATTGTATCCCTGAAAATAGCCAAGTACTGAAAGCCATTTATAGATGGTGAGTTTACAAAAAAAACATTTTTGGAATGTGCAGAATTACTTTTCGATGACTTAAAAAATAAAAAAAGATATACTGAAACGTATAAATGAAATCCCTTTGTCAGCTGGAACTGTTCAACGACGTATTGTAGATAATATGACGAATGATATCGATATGCGAGTTAAAGATCATCTGTTAAGTTGTGACGTTATTAGTTTCGCTATTAATGAAAGTACAGATATTAATAATATTTCTAGGCTGGCAATAGTTGCCCGATAAGAATTCATTAATTCTCCAGAGATACATAAGGAACTTTGTGAACTTGCACCAATGACAGGTAGAACAAGAGACGTTCATATTAAAAAAAATCCTTGTTTGAAGGAGGAGAAAGTATTGTTCCATCCCACAATGCACGTGAGTATCGTGTTTCATCACACAACGCACCTTGACACAGGGTTTAAATTGCTGCAGCAATTATAATACTGTTGCTGTTGGCTTTGCTTTGCTGCTAAGAAGAGCACAGAAATTTACTTAGCTTTGCTTTACAGCAATCATATTTTCAAACTTTTTGCTGCATGCTGTGAAAACTTTTTGTTTCATATTGCTGCGAATGCTGTTGTTTATAAATGCTGGGGCATGCTGGTCCGGCTGCGAATGCTTTCACATACACATAAAAAAAAGCTTTCACCCCTCTACACAAAATACCATTTTACTATAAATAAAGTTGGACCATGAAAAAAACAAATGCTGAAGGAAAGCAAAGTACTTCACAGCCTTGGAGAACAAAGCTTTGAAAAAGTGTAAGCAAACAGAAAGGATTTCACAGCAAAGTATTTTAAAGCCGAAGCATTTGCAGCCGGAGCAGTATGCTCCTGAAAGCTTTTAAGTACATCATTTGAAACCAACAGCATTCGCAGCAATATGACACACACAGCTTTCACAGTCTATAGCAAAGTAAGGTTAAAAATATGTGCTTTGCTTTAAATTTACTTTGCTTTCAAACCCTGCCGTGACACTTCGTATTCGTTGACCATCCTTAACCGTTGACCTTTTTCACTAGATCTTGCACCCACCCTGTTTGCCTTAACCTTTAAACTTTTTTGTTTAACCTTAAATTTTGGATTGGAGTATAGAGATTTCGCAAAGCAAGACGCCAACTACTACTTGGAAAGGTTAAAGAGGTTAGAGCAGGCATGAGGAGCTTTGAAGGTAAAACATTTTATTGGGTGTTTTGGGAACAGTTCAGAACAACTTTTTTATGTGGAAAACCCAAGCTTAGGAATATTCCAGGTCATGGTGCAATGAAGCAAGCTTAGTCTAAAGCTAACAAAAGAATAGAAGAGAATAGAATAGATCAGGAACATCTGGGGGGTGTTGGAGCAGATAGCGATGAACCTTACTTTGGAGCTCTTGGATAAGGTACGAGTTCGGAAAAACTGATTCTGGGAGATTGCCCCACAGTGAAATTGTTATATTATAAACGAACTTCTAGACATTAGTGTGCGCGAAATAGGGGATTGCAAGGTGTGAGTATGAGCTGAGAGTGCTAGTCTTGCTGGAGATATCCCCACAATAGTCCAGGAGAGATAGCGGAAAAGGATTCAAAAGTTGAAATAAATCTACCCTGCGATTTTTTGACGCTATAATTAAGAGAAAAATCGTAGGAATTCAATGAATGTGTTTTGAAAAAAATCGGTCCAGGAGAACAGGTGGAAAAAAGCTAATAATGGGTAGCGAAAACACGTTTTTCAACGTTTTAGGTGCGAAAAAATTTTGTTTTTGGAAAACAAAAAATAGTACGTAATAGCGCTTAAAAAGACGAAAATTATGAGTTTTGGACAATTGAAATCGGTCAACAGGTTTTTGCAAAAAAAAAAAAACCGCGGAATATGGCCATTTTTTGACATTTAATTACAGGGACTGTAATTATCGTACAACCTTGTTTCGTGGCTTAAATTGTGGCTTCTGTTAGTGCCTATCTACAATAAAAATTTCATGCAAAAATAATTACAACTTTTCGCGTAAATCTCAAAAATTTAGAAACAGCCGTTTCAGGAAAAAAGTTTGAACAAAGCCTACAGTGGTGCTAGAGTTATTTTGAAAAGCCTTATTTATTCTCGAAGAGTTGCTCTACCAACCCATTTTCATGAAAGATGAGGTTCGATTTAATACCTCATAAACGAGTTTGAAAACAGGCACTTTTCTTGATTTTCAGAAAAAACACCTTTCAGCGAAGGGGAAGTGGAATATGGTGTGGATTTCTACTCAGTAGATTTCGAGAAATCAAATTTTTTCCTGTCAGGCATATATGAAAACGCTCGAAAATTTCCATCGCAGGAAGCTCGGCCGACAGAAAGTTTGCCCACACACACCATTATAGCGTCGAAAAATCGCTGGGTAGATTTATTTCAACTTTTTTTCTATCCCTCCTGGACTACAAACCGACAAACTGACAAATCTAGACAAGACTACCTAGCGGGACACCTAGGCCGACAACGACAAATCTCAAATAAATTGTTGTTGTTTTTGCGTATAAGTTGTCGCTATCGGCTTCATTGTGCTCTGAAGGTACCGCTCACCAACCTTATCAATATAACATTAGCCAGTATGGTGAAAATTCGATTTGTGGTATTCCCACACCTGTAGCCCAGAAGTCAAGGGATTCGACTACTGTCACAGAGGTTGAAGTTCGTTTCCTGTTAGCAGCATAGTCCTCAGTCTTTCACCTTCTCTACCTAGACTAGATAATATTCCTTCTTACTTGTGTTCCTTCTTTACAGCATTTCCTTAAACACTTTTCTGCTATCGCCTGTTCATCCATCTCCTGTCCAATTGCCGAAGGCAACGTTCTGTCGTGGCAGTACTGGATGGGAGAAGGAGGTAAAAGGTTGCTGTTTAACGTCGGATTCTATGATAGAATCATGATAAATCAAAGGAAATCTAACTCTGAGCTCTATTCTTTCAAATTTTATTCCATCAATTGTATCTGAAAACGTCTGTGCCATCAATCACCTATACCCGCCTAAATATTGAATAAACAATTAAACCTTAAATGAGTCTTGAACATTTAAACAAAAATTCCGCGAAATGACACCCAACTAATCACCGGTACACAGTTAATACATAAGACACTAACGGTTCTCTTTCAACTTGTCCTAAACTCCTTGTAATCCCGCGCCTCTTTACACGCCATTTTAAGCGGAAAACAAAACTTTTGCGATAAAATCTTAAATGTACAATACTTAAAATTCAAAGGAAGAAAAATTTCAATCGCTTCTACCTGACAGGCAGATTTTGTGCACAATAAATTTCTTTAAAAGGAAAAAAAATCATTTACTTCAAGGTTCCTTTAACCTTTGGCAATGGTGCAAAGTGTTTTAATACCGCATTTCACAATTTTTTATATGAAGAAGCTTAGAAAAAGGCTCTGTGAAATAATCTCCTTTACAAAGCTGGTGTCTGCTCTAAAGTCGGCCGGCAACTTGGTCTCTTCCATCATAAAAGAGTCCTTCAAAAGTATTTTATGTCTGAAATCAACATTTTATGCTTCTATTGTCAACAAAACCGAATTCCGGTGAATTATTAAGAAGGATAATTCAAGGTGATGTCTTTCATTTATTTTAATTACGATGAGGATTACTGGAGGCCGTCTTCATATTTTTCGTTTTTTCCATCGTTTTAAGGCCAGGTATTTTTCAGGAATTTAATATTTAAGCCATGATAATGGTGCCTCCTTTGAGACAGAGATATTTCTTCATAAAAATTATTATTTGTAAAATTTCATTGTAGCCCAGTTGTCAGAGACTTTGATCTCGCACAATATGCGATCTCGCTGAAAATTGGGACTTAGGTACTTTTTTGGATGTAGAAAACGATAAAAAATCTTTGCTGCGCTAAAGTGTGTGCTAAGTTCACAATATCGAAAACAAATTCGAAAATTTGAGTTTTGCGTTATATATCGAAAAATAAAAAAAATTGCGAAAAACTAATAGCGCCACGTGAAGGAGCGGAAAACTTTATTAAAATTTATATTATAACTTATTTTAAAAAAAATTGTTTTATTATTATAAAAAATTATTAAAAATAAGAAGCAAATTCGAAAAATCTAAGCGCGCCAAAAAGTTGAATTTAAATATTCTAGCGAGGCGTTCGGGGAAAAACTAAAGTTTTTTTGCCTAAAATGTTCGCAAAAATAAAAATAAAAAAAACATTTTAAAGGGGAGACTCTAAGCTTTCTAAGGAAGCTATTAGTTTTTAATTTTTTGTTTTTTTTCTCATAGAAAATTTGACCGGAAGCTATAATTTGTAAAATTCTCACTGATTATAAAATTGAAGATATTGTATATTAATAGAGGTGTACGAAAAAAAATCCTTGTACATTTATAATCATTAGACATTTACTTTTGATGTAAAAATAATTAAAATGATAAACATTGTCTCTGTTTAATAAAATTTATGTTTTAAAGTATTCTTTTTTTCTTACAGCATTCATTCGACGCCATTTTTATTTTCAAAAACAACGCTAGAATATTTAAATTCAGCTTTTTGGCGCGCTTAGATTTTTCGAATTTGCTTCTTATTTTTAATAATTTTTTATAATAATGAAACAAGTTTTTTTAAAATAAGCAGTGTTGTTCCTTATGCGTAGACTTTAATTGTCTACATTACAACGTAAACAATGCGTAAATAATTAAATTTGATGTAGACAATGGCTGCGTTCAGTTAGTGGCATAATGTAACATAATGTAAAATTTGTCAAAAGAAAGGAGAAGGGAAGAATGTTGCATTATGTAACGAAGCTTAACTGAACGATTTGTGTTGGTTTATGCCGCAAATGTCAAATCTACAACGACCAACTGTCAACTGTCATTATGCAACATTCAGAAAAGCAAAATAGCTTCATCGGGTTTTGTTACATAAACGACATAACATCTTTGCTAACTGAACGACTTTTTGTGCCACAAACGTCAAAAATGTTTTACATAGAACCTTAACTGAACGTTTTGTGTTACATTATGTCGAATAATGTAACATTATGCCACTAACTGAACGCACTCAATGTCAACTATGTCGACAATGACGTACACAATGTAGACATTGAGTGCGTTCAGTTAGTGGCATAATGTTACATTATTCGACATAATGTAACACAAAGCGTTCAGTTAAGGTTCTATGTAAAACATTTTTGACGTTTGTAGCACAAAAAGTCGTTCAGTTAGCAACGATGTTATGTCGTTTAGGCTGCGTCTCCACAGGACATATTTTATGTTAAGACATCTGTCAAATTTATGTCTGGCTGCCAGATAGATTTTTTAGTGTTTGCTAAAAATGTCATGACATTTCATTTTTTTAAAGCTTTCATAGGAAGAGGTTCAATGAATAAAAATAAAAATATTAATGCTTTGAAATTATTACAAGCATTATAAATGACAAAAGCTATTCGTTTATAATGTGTGCTTTTAAAATTCCACAAACACTCACAGCTTTTGAGAAAATTTGCAAAGGAGAATGGGCGTTTTGTCCCCAGACTGTAACAAGTTGTGATATATATCATTGGAAAGGTTATAACAATAGCTTTATTTTATTATATGACACCAACAACGATACTTGTGCAGGGGAAGAGCTATGAATATTATATTTTATCTTCAAACAAATCTAATTTTTACTCAATTTACTTTTTATTTATTTTACTTCACTTTATTACAAACCGTTCGTGTACGGCGATCGGTCCCTCGTAATGTACTCCATGGGTCCCCCACTGAACTGCCACAGCGCCGCCCACCTACGCAATTTCTGACTCACACAGTCGACTGCGAATAGGCTTGCGATACGTTCATCATTTGCACTTTTGAATTGGAATTTTTATTTACGTTAAAAGTACCGGACTTTTCAGTTAGGATTAGTTTTAAAATGGAGCATAATATAAAACATTGTGCTACATGTGGCCGTTCTTTAGCACGCCAGCGGACACGCCATCGGCTTGTAGGAGGAGATTTAAAAGCAAGACTTGGATTTGCAGAATCTATATTTTTTTACTTCATTTCACATTATTAATAGATTAAGTAATTTATTTTTCACCTAGCGTTACATAGTACAGACCTTTATACTGCATTGTTTATAATAAAACATTGCGAGGACCACACGTTTAACTGCTAACACTACCGTTTATATGTATTTAGTTGATAAAATGAAGCCAAATAAATATTACGTTTTATTTGAAAATAAAACATTTTTGTTAATCATAGCTCCTCCCCTGCACAAGTGTCATTGTTGGTGTCATATAATAAAATAAAGCCATTGTGATAACCTTTCAAATGATATATATCACAACTTGTTACAGCCTGGGGACGGGGCCCATACAAAGTTGCCCATTCTCCTTTCAGGACTTCCTTCTTCCGAAGTTTAAAGTCCGCCATTTTACTTTGAAAATGTCCAAACATATGTCTAGACATAAATGGCTAAACATTTCGGCAAGACAAATGTTAAGACATAAGGTGTCTCCACAGGACATTTTGTAGACATAACATGTCTGTCTGTCTTGACATGAAAAATGTCTAGTGGAGACCCTGGATTATGTAACATAACCCGATGAAGCTATTTTGCTTCTCTGAATGTTGCATAATGACAGTTGACAGTTGGTCGTTGTAGATTTGACATTTGCGGCATAAACCAACACAAATCGTTCAGTTAAGCTTCGTTACATAATGCAACATTCTTCCCTTCTCCTTTCTTTTGACAAATTTTACATTATGTTACATTATGCCACTAACTGAACGCAGCCAATGCATTATGTTAGATTGTTAGGTTAAGGGCCAATGACATGTAGATTAGGGTGGAGCGAAAAAAAGGTTTTTTTTGCATTTCGATTAGTAATAGTGCGGAAAATTTGCTACATGATGTGAGTATAAAAAGTGTAAAATTATATGAAAATCAAATTAACTCTTGAGTTGCCCCAACGCTTTCGAAAGATGGACAAAAAAATAATAAATGTATGATATTGGAAACTTATTTTTTTTGAATTTTGGTTAGTAATAGTGTGGAAAAGTTGCTACAAGATGTAAGCGTAAAACGTGTAACATTATATGAAAATCAAGTTATATCTTACTTACTATTAACTTTTTCTCAAATTTTCAAGGTCGTTGATTATTGACGTTTGGTTTTCTTTAAAACTTTCAGAGAAATTCGAATCGAAATATGGCGAAAAATTAAAATCACGAAAAGATATGGCACTGAATAAATACGCTCTAGCGGCTTATCATCTACATCCTATGTACGACGATGATAAATTGACTAATGCACACAAGCAAAAAATTAACATTTTCTTATTTAAAAAAATTGATTCTACTGGATTAGAATGGGACAGTTTTAAAAGAAAAACCGAATTTTTCAAGTAACTGTTCGAAAAAGGTATAACAAAGCCATTAGTTTTTTGAAATATGGCTGCGATGCATTGTTCGCCATAAAGCTATTGCAGATTCCAGCTTCATCTGCGCAAATAGAAAGACTTTTCTCAAGCTGGTCATACGTTTATTCTTTGAGTTGAAATCGGTTAACCTTCGGAAGATCAAAAAAACTATTGTAAGTTTATTATTCTTTAAGAATTTCAGATATTTCTTACATAGATGATAGTGACTCTGAATAAAAATAATAAATATAATATTTTCTGATAGTTTAAAATAGTTAAACAAGCATTTTTCATTTATATTTACATCCAAAAATTCGTTTTCAATGTCTACATTATACGCGTAGAAAATGTAGACAAAAATTTATTGTCTATATCGAATTGTTTACAGGTGGTAGAGAATGACGTAGTCTACATCACGTATATTACGTCGCACAACGCTGAAAATAAGTTATAATATAAATTTTAGTAAAATTTTCCGCTCTTTCACGTAGCGCTATTAGTTTTTCGAATTTTTTTTATTTTTCGATATATAACGCAAATACCAAATTTTCGAATTTGTTTTCGATATTGTGAACTTAGCACACACTTTAGCGCAGCAAAGATTTTTTTATCGTTTTCTATATCCAAAAAAGTACCTAAGTACCAATTTTCAGCGAGATCACATTTTGTGCGAGCTTTCGGTCTAAATTTGTCTCTGACGACTGGGCTATTGATATTTGGAGGAAATTTAAAAAATAATACCGACTGAAGCTGGGAAAACGACCTACCACCACACCCTGTCACCTACAATCGCAATGGAAAGATGAAGACGACTTGATCTATATCTCGGATTCCTCAGCCATGTTAGCAAACAAGGTTTGATATTACGGAATCAAAACATTCGACATCTGAAGGATTTTTGTTTGTCGAATACCATCAGTAAATTTGATCATATTTGACAGAAATCATACTATGAGACTTCCGTTTTGGACGTCTAGGGTAATGAGATCCACAATTTGGAGCGTGGGCGTGTAGTGTGGGAGGCATGCGGGTCATGTAGAGTTCTCAGAGAAAGAAATTTATAGTTTAAAAAAATAGTTTAAAAAAACTAAAAAATACTCTTTTGTTTTAAAATGAACTAAAAAGTAAAAAATAATTTTGAATGTAAAGTTTTTATTGCTCTAGCCAGTTTATGGAAACTACCTACCTTTCGAAATATTAAAAAGCGTGGGCGCTAAGAATATAGGTAAGGAGTCCCACGCTTTTTTACATTTCGAAAGGTAGGTAGTTTCCCTATACTGGCTAGAGCAATAAAAACTTTACATTCAAAATTATTTTTTACTTTTTAGTTCATTTTAAAATAAAAGCGTATTTTTTAGTTTTTTTAAACTATTTTTTTATTTTTTACTTTTTAGTCTATTATATGTCTTCCGCCATTTTGTAATGACAGCCATATTAGATTTAAAATGACGTCACACAGCATACTGTACTATACTCGTCATACACTTTCATTAAATACTAATACCGAGGGCAAATACTAATACCGAGAAAAATATAAACCGCCATTTTGTGTTGGCCGCCATTTTGAATGACACCACTTAGCTAATTGTATTGCCCTTGTCATACCCTTTCATTTGATACCCATGTTGGAGAACCCAATTGCAAAATTCACCCGCCATCTTGATTTTCTTACAAAATGGTCAGATTGCATTGTCACGCGAACTATAGGTACATATATGCAAAATTTGAAGTTGATCGGTTATATGGAAGTGAGTCAAAATCGAGTTGCAAGATTTGTTTACATACTAGATAGAACATACAGGTGTTGGCCGCCATTTTGAATTTGGAATGACGCCACAGAGCTAAAACTATTCTACTTGTCATTTCATACCCATATCGAGTGGGTTGTAATTAAAGAAAAAGGTAGTCGGCCATTTTGTGTTGGCCGCCATTTTGAACTTTGAATTACGCCACATAGCTAATTATATTCTACTTGTCATACCCTTTCATTTGATACCCATGCCGGTGGTCGGGGAGCACAATTGCAAAATTCGGCCGCCATCTTGGAACCGCCATCTTGATTTTTTTACAAAATGGTCAGAATGCATTGTCACGTGAACTATACATATGTGCAAAATTTCAAGCTGATCCGTTACATGAAAATGGGTCAAAATCAAGTTGCAAGATTTGTTTACATGAAACATACAACATACAGCATACAACATACAGGTCAAGCTAATATAAAGCGTATAAAAACACTTACACTTTTCTTTTGAAATAACCTAAAAACTAAAAATAATTTTAAAAGAAAAGCGTATTTTTTCCTTCCTCCTTTCCTTCCAAAGACACTAAAGCCCAAATCGAGACTTGGCCTTCTCTAGTCTACTCTAGTCGTCTTGCGGTTCGATTCCACGCAGTGCTATGTTCCTTCGTTTTACGACTTTCCCACCTATACGTCTTTGCTTCTTTCTTGTCTTTCCTTTTTACAGCAATTTCCTACTGTCTCTTCTACCATCGTCTGTAAGCACAATAACCGAGTAAAGCGTCTCTTGCTCGATGACCAAAGTCAGCCTTCTGCCGCTGCTGTATTGAATATCAGCTGGTGAAATAAAACCGCACGCTGGCTTTCAACTTTCTCTCCACTATATGTTCAGCTAGAGCTTCCTGTTCGTCATTGCACACATTACACACAGACAGAACAGTCGAACTACAAAAGTACCTCTTGGCTAGGGTTGCCAAGCGTCCCGTATTTTCCGGGACGTCCCGTATTTTTGGCATAAATTCAAATGTCCTGGCGGGACAGGCCATGTCAGGTATTTCCTTGCATAATCAAATCACACAACATCAACACCCATAGAAATGCGGGGCAAGGGCGGCGGGCTGATGGAGTACTTTTCCAAGCTCAAGACGTCTCTCAGCGACCCGCCCGACCCTTGACCAGCATAGACAGAGTGGAAGCGACCCTGCCTGTTTTTTTAAAACTGTTGCTTTAATTATCTATTCTGTTTTAGTTTGCATCGCGCCTTGTTTGAAGTGAATTGTCGAAAGTTCATCTGCGCGGCTATTGTTTGTATTATTGAAACTTTCTTTTAAAATGAGTGATAACGAAGGAAACCTTGGAGGAAAATAGTCTACCTTTAAACAAAGTATCGGTTTTTTCCGCTAACAACACGAATGTGAACTTCAGCAGAAACCATACGATTTATACTATTTTGTCTAAAGAGAATGGCAAAATCATCAAAGCAGGCTGCCCTGTTCATATTCTTCATAATGCTACAAAGTTTAGATACATAGATTGTTTCTCGATGTTGGAAGTTTAATTTTGAAAATATGTAATCACTTCTGTAGATCGGCAAAACGAAGAGGCTAGTTGCAAAATCAATTTGAAGCTAATGAAATGCAGTGGGAAGAAATAATAAAACATGTATCCACAAGATTTTTATCTCTCCGACCTGCTTTGGAAAGAATCTTAAAAATATGGCCTGCTTTAAAGTCCCATTTTCAAAAAATAGTCAATGAATGTCCGCACAAAATAGAGGACATATTTGCATCTGATAAAGAAGAGAGAAAAGCATTGATATTGTCTTTTGTCCAAAACGTAATGTTTTCATTAGAAAGAATCATGAAAAAGATTAAATCAGATTCACTTACTGTTATACAAATGCATGTGAAAATCCATAGAATTCGCAATAAGATTGAACAATGATTGAAAGACAATTTTTTTGGTCAGTCATGCGAGACACTTTGTTAGCGTATTAAGAGCAAATCAAGGGAATCTATCAAGAACGATTCTAAAAATCTATACATCTATAAATGACAAAAATCTAAAGGCATGGATAAGTGGATGAAAATAGGTAATCGGGGTATTTGCGAAGAGGAAGAGTGATATGTACGTATATCGAATATATTTAACATCATCTCTTTCATTTTCAGTATTCCAGGCTCAAATTGTTATGTGGGACGAGTATTTTCACAAATGGGCCTTAAATGGACAGATGTGAGGAATATATGTTCAGTAAATTTGATAAAAGCGGAATTTCTGACAATATTTAATTACGATTATGATTGTATTAGCTTTTACAAGTTCGTAAAGACCCAAAGACACATGCTTGTAGCTGCAAAGTCCCTTGGAAAATATAGTTTTAAGAATAAATAAAAGAACCTTTGAAAAAATTTATTTCATTTGATTTGTCCCGGGCAAGAAAGTAAAATCCCGTATTTTTTTGCTATTTTGATCATTCGACCCCTAGAATCCATAAAAAAGTTGGCATCCCTACTCTTGTCCTTCATATAAAAAAGGCGCACCCTACGAATCGGTAGTCTTACTTATAGACGGATGAGATAGAGACGAGTTTTGAAACCCATCTGTAACCCTTCCAATTTTGTTTTTAATATGTAGAGGGGATGTGGGGGGAGCCGTTTTCGACAATGGCTGACAACCTAGTTGGTGCAGGGGGGGGGATGCGAGGGTGAAAGCTAAAATCTGCTCGTGAAATGTAAATAAATCTTGCGATCGGTTTTTCGACCACTTCCCGATATCCGGTGATGCTCAAATTTGGCACACACCTTTGGTTCTGAAGACAATGCAATATAGTATATTCAATTTTAAGGTACATCCAATATGGCGGCCACCATAAAATAGCGGAGTACTCTTTTCTTTACTACGCCCCCGACATGGGTATCAAATGAAAGAGTATGACGAGTAGAATACAGTAAGCTATGTGATGTCTTTTTAAATCCAAACTACCTTAACTAACTTTCTAAGGCAAACTACCTTTACTAACTACCTACAAGTATTAAAATATATCAAATGTACATATATACTTATGTATTACATATACCACAGATAAATTATCCTATAGATGGAAAAAGTAGCATCTAAACTATTTCTACTTGCTTTTACGAACTACAGCCTAATGCCGCCTGATGTTACCACTATAACCATATTTCGTGTGTTAATAGCCGTGTTCCTTTCCTGCTCTTTTTTACTCGTATTTACTTGGAACTACTCCTGCTGTCACAGAGAATTCATAGGTTTTATTCAAATCGACAAATTTTGCGTTGCTTTAATTTTTTACTCCCGAGTACTTAAAAGTAGAAAAGGAACACGGCTAATACAATTTCGCGCAATTTCGCCAACGTTGAGTTCGATTTGTTAGGGGGTCTGGCCCACCCAGAAAAATTCTCTAGTTGCGCCCATCCCAAGTCGCCCCATCCCATCTTACAAATATCTTGTCCACAAGAATGGAAAACGTTGACTTTTGGTATGCCCTAAAGGAAATTATTTTGACGCCGTTAAAGATTTAATATTCCCATCAAAACTTATGAAGCAAACAACATTTCTTGATTGAAAAAAAAAGAAATATTGTAAAAATAGTTTTTAGGATCGTTGAACACTTCCCCAGTAAAAACCACAAAGAAACTTCAAAAAAAGTAAGTTTGTTATTTAAGGCCTTCAATGCCATTAACAAAATGGACTACGACATCAGAATACCAAATTTCCTAATAAGAAAACCGCTTAAAAACCTCTCAAAAATGGTTTTACGTTTAGCAACACAATTTCCGGGTTCCTAAAATACACAAAACCGGGCAATGAAATACGGTCAATGGCAATCCAATGCAAACACTCCCCCCATCCACGTTGATTGAATTCAAGATATTGAAAGAACCCGAAGGTACAGTTCGTTGGACTTGGTATCTTTTGATGTTGAATCCTCCTACACCCTAAGGCCCTTTGGATCATGAAAAACGTGGATTTTCTTCTCGCAAGCCATCAATAATTCCAAAGCAAAAATATTATTCAAGCTAACTAAATTATGCATGGATCAAAATCAATTCCAATTCCACAGTGGCTTTTACAGACAACCTAGAAGGGACCAGAAATGGCAATCCGTTATCGTACTTTGTGGCCCCAATATCTTTATGGATGAGAAGTAAAATGAATTTTTTTTGAGGAAAAGATACTCTTAAAAATATGTTTTATGATAACTTCACTGTATTTGACTGTATTTGATATCTTAATAAAGTTCGATGAAATTAACTTATCAAAGTTAAAACAAATTATTGGGTATAAGATCGACGTTAAAGTCTTTTTCATTTGAAATCGTAACGCAGTCATGTTATCCAGTTGTAAAAATCTGGTAATTTCCTTTATAGCCCGGGGAAATTAGCATTTTAAGGAGACAAAATTCCAAAATGGCTGAAAATTGGACCGCAGCTTCCTTGGGACTTTTTAAGAAAACAATTTCGGAATCACAAAAAAAACAACATGGCCGCCGGAGATATCGGTTTTTGGCAAAAAAAATCAGTCAAAAACTAGTTTTTTCGAAATTTTTTTGATCAGTCAATACAAAACATTAGCCTACAAAATACCCCTCTTGATTTTTTTCGAAAACCCTGACTTTCTGAGTTTTTTTTGGCCGAAATATGATTTTTGGAAACTTTGACCTTGAATAACTTCGAAAGGTTTAGGATTTCGCAAAACTGACAAGAGGGTTTTTTTTAGGCAATAACGTTTCGTATTGACTGATCAAAAAAAATTTCGAAAAAAAACAGATACCTCTAAAGTAGTAGTGCAAGTAGTTTCCCAGCTGGAAATGGAGTGCACCAATAGCCATGATTGAGCACTCCTTAAAAAGCTCCCATTCTCATACCAGTTCTAACATTGCATGACATTGCAGGGGAGAATACCCTTTTATGCTCCTTCAAAAGCGTTCTAGGAGCATTATATATACAAAAGCTTCTTAATAAAGAATATTCATAGACGCCTGTGGATATGTGATCCGGTATTGAAAGGTTTTCATTTTGTTCATCTTTTGCAATTGCCTTTTGCTATCCATCACGTGCGTGGTTTTACCAAATTCTAACCACTTCCAAAGCTGCTTGTCCTCCGTATCGAACGAGAGTATGGGTGGAGTGAATAAAAATTAAGTGTACACTTAAAGGGAACACTCCTGAGTGGAGTGATTCGTTAAAAGTGAACACTCGATTTGGTGTGAATAAAAATTCTCTCATTCAAATACTATTCACTCATGGGAAATTTTAGTTCACTCATGGGAAAATTTGGGATTGAAGGGAAATGTCATTTTTGTGAAATTAGTAGGCTAATAAACGTGGATGGATTTATATGGAGTTTTACTTTGGGAAAATTTATTTAAGGCTAAATGAGATTCTATGTCAAAAATTTACCTTTGCGGGATTTACTTTGGGCAAAAGGTGGTTTTGCTGCTGAATCCGCTTTTGGGAGTTTAGTTAGGGCAAAAGGTGGTTCTGTGGGAAAAGTTTGCCTTTTGGGGGTTGTAGTTTGGCCAAAAGGTGGTTTTGTTGCGAGGTCAAGCATTTATGTAATGCTGAGTAGATTAAGATCTTTAAACGGATTGAAAATTGAAAATATAAAACCAGTAGAATTAACAAGCTAAAAACCATGCAATCATCTTAGTTATTTATAGTTGTGACTAAAAAGTAAAAAATTATTTTTTCTTTGGCAGTGATAGGTATACACAAGAAAAGTTTCATGGCAAAATAAGAAATGCTAGATGCATTAATAAAAGTTTGGACACCCATAACTATAATCACAATTGACTAACTGCTACTCATGCTCAAACTTTTATTAATGCACTTGAAATGCTGTAAATTTACACAATTCATTGATAAGAGTTCAAACATTTAAAGCCAAACGAGAATATAATTTTAAAATTGTTAATACCCATTAAACTTCTTATTTTGCATTGAAACTTTTCGTGTGTATACCTATCACTGCCAAAGAAAAAATATTTTTTTACTTTTTAGTGCATTTCATTTATAAAAGTTATTTATTTTAAAAGTTTTTTTAATTTATTTTATTAAAATGAATGAAAAAGGTCCTCGCAACCACCCTCAAATTTTACAAGTGTTCACTCACAGGCAAACGTTTAAACTTTGTTTTATTCACATCAAAATGAAGTGTTCACTCTATATGGAGAAATGACAGAGTGAAGTACTTAACGAATCCTAACGAAGGTTATTTTTATTCACGCAAAAATAAGTGTTCACTCCAAAAAATGGAGTGAACACTTGCACTCAGTTTTTATTCACACCACCCTATGAGTATGCTAATGTCACCCTTTATGGTCACCAAGATAATCGCCCATTCTATAAAATGAATGAAAACTCTGGGGAGCATATTTAACAGCGCTCAAAATAAGCTTCCCTGAGGAGCGGTCCCAATTTTTACCACTGTTTTGCTCTACAATTTTATAGCAAAGTCGGCCTTTTTTTCGCTCTAATTACTGGGCTACCAAGGGCTTGAGGGCCCCACTGGCTTGAAAAGTTTAGCCTGGCTGTAACCAGAACGCTCTTGTTTGGGTATAAATGCAATATTGACTTCCAAACAGATATGAAAAATGCGCAGAAAACTCGAAATTTTTTTCAATATAAGCATAAAGGCCCTTTTACATTGAAGCTGTTTTACAGAAATTTGTATGCTTTTGTCTCTGTCTGGAATCCACGTTCGTGCAGCAGAGAGAGAAACATACAGATTAAAGAACTCCAATTTGTTATTCCACTTTGTGCTTGGGATGTAAAAGGGCCTTAAGAGTAAGGAATTAGGTGGCAGCCTTCCTGCAGCAATATGGAATCCTTCAGTCTGCCCCGGGTGAAAATAAAAGGCCGAAAAGACGCCGAAAAACAACCTAAAAGTACATTTAAAGCCGAAAAGACACCGAATAAACACCGAAATATTATTAGAGGCCGAAAACACTCAGATGGTTCGACACCGAAAATAGGCCGAAAATACTTCGATATTTTTGGCTGTAGCAGAATAAAACTTCAGCATACGTTACCAGAAAATTTATTTTTATTTTCGTAGAAAATTCGGCTTGTTTTCGGTGTCAATACGGTGTTTAAAGTAAAATTTCTACAGAATTTTATAGAAAACAAATTAATTGGTATAAATTTTCGTCGTAAATGAATAGTTGAGGAGATATTTGTAAAAAACCATTCTTTATAAGCGTTTAAGGTGTAATAAATCCATCAATATCAACTTGACAGAAAAAAGTTGAATCAAAAAATGTGGGCAATAAAATTGCCCACAAAAAAAGTTATAATCAGTTTTGCAATAAAACGTGTAATTAAAAAGATATTGGCAAAAAATACTTTTGAATTTACGTTTTTCGACACTCAAAACGCCATAACTCGTACAATATTCGCCCTACGTAAAAAATGATAATAACAAAAACTAATAGATTATCGTGTGTTCTATAAGTCTTACGAAGGACTTTTTAATGTAGAATGAACCATTAACGAAATATAGTGCAAAGAAAGTGATATATGAAGTTTGAAGCACTATTTCTCCGTAGATATTGACTTTACAAAAAAAAATTCTAAACAAAAAAGTTGAATCACTTATTTATCTATAAAAAAGATAATATACATTTTTGTCGTAAAATACATAGTTTCTGAGATATAGAATTAAACGCGTTTCCCTTCACTATAAGTTTAGCAAGAGGGTGGGGATGACGCCATTTTGAATTTAAACTTATAAAAATATATAAAATCATTTGGTAAAAAAAAAATCGAGTGCGGTATTTTTCGCATTACGAAGGCGTTTTTTTCGACCATTTGCTGGACTAAAAGCTTGGGTTAAGTTTCTCCGCTAGTATCGTTAGTATTAAGCCCGGGTCACATCGAACGCGGCGCGGCGTGGTGCGGCGATTTTTGTATGAAAAATAATATTAATCGCGCCGCGTTAAAATTATTTTTCATACAAAAATCGCCGCACCGCGCCGCGCCGCGTTTGGTGTGACCCGGGCTTTAAGATGGATGTCGCTTCTTCCCTGGCCGATTTTATCGAGCCACCAATGGAGACTATTGGCTGTCTGGCAAAAGAACGTTTTCTTTTTCATAACCAGTTGGACCTCGGAAGTAGTTTTGTTGTAGTAGTGCCAAGATTTCATTCACCAATTGTTTATCTGAAAAGAACCTTCAGGTCTATTTATAGATACGAGATTTCAAGGTATACTTTTCTTTAATATTTTGTTTTCGTTTTTTTTCGATATGTTCTGGCAGAATAGTGGCTTTCCCAGCTTCTGCTTGAATTGACAGCATTGATAGGGACTTTTGGTCGTACAGACTTGTCTATAGATTTCTATTGAATTTTTATTTTTTCTATTTATTTTTATTTAATTTATTATTGTCGGCATGTCCACACAGCATTCAGACGTCTGCTCAGAAGTCGCGTGTGGATCCCCCATAACGAGGGAAAATAGTCCTTGAACTTAGAATTTAGTTGACTAATATTTAAAAAAATTTGCGAAACCCTTATTTACCTTCTAGGGATTTTCATTGATTGAGATTCAGTCGCTCCACAAAGCCTTTTATATTATTTTCCAGGAAATATCTATACAATTTTTCTACAGTTTCTACAAGATTTCAAGGGCTCTGGGCTGGAATTCGTAGAATTTCTTTGTATCAATTTTTTCACACCATAAGGTGTGGAGTTCTTTTTTTGACAGACATAAGGTCTTAACATTTATGGGACCTTCTATCACAATTTCCCAAGAAAGTTTATGCAAAGTTCCTAATCATTTTTCCCGGAATTGCTTTATCAAATTTTTAGTATTAAATAAAGATGAGTACACTTCTCTGTAATGAAATATTTTTATAAACGTGCGATGATTTTTTATGTGAACCTTTTGTATCGAAATTTTGTGAACCCTTGCAGAGTTCTCCGAAAAAGTCTCCAATATATCTCAGATTTTAGGCGGGATACGTACCCATCGACAGGCACTTAAGTATCGATTTTTTTTATACATAAATAACTTCCTTTTTCCTGAAATTGAAACTGGCAGGATCGTGAAAAGGCAGGAAGAGTTCTTGCCTCTATTTATTTTTAATAGTTGATGCCTTTTTAAAATTGACAGAAAGTTTTTCGAGTGATCGTAAATTTAGAATTTCCTTCCTGTCTTAGGGCGACTCCTACCCCATAAGAATGCTTGATTTGTTTCGCAGTGAATATCCCACCGAAGAGAGAAAATTACTTTTAAAAACTTTTTACGATGGCTGTTCTAGCACATGTCCTTTATACCATCTGACGCTTAAGGAACCGTTTATCATTCCCATAAATCTTTCATAAACCCTCCTCCCACCATCTATTATTTCTAAAATTCCATTACCACCGCGAGCACAGCAGTTCATAGAATTCCGTATGCAATGAATCTCATTTAAAATCAAAAATTTTATCCTTGCGAGTTTCAACACCAGGGCATGGTTGGGAAAAGTTCCTTTTGACGGAAGCCCCGCATAGACTCTGTCGGCGGATCCTTTGCTAAATATTTATGTATCAGTGAAATGTGCCGTAAATTGTTTTAGTCGCACTCGCAACGGAGCGGAGCCCACGAAATATTTACGCTGTGTTGAATAAATTTGAATGATCTGCCATTCTTCGTCCTTTTTTTTACAAGGAAATATTTCTGCCTTGGATGATGATTTCCTAAAGTGTTATTCGCCATACTTGGAAGGGGGCTGTGTGTGTGCGTTTTGTGTAACAAAATTTTACGTTCCAAATCCAAGTGGGGCCAGGAAGAGATTACAATATGCGCGGTTAGACCGACCTTCAATTCTGGGCCGAGTCCTGAGGGATTGCCTGATTTTAATCTAAGGCATTCTTAAGGACCCTGGGTGGGGGCGAGTATTTTTCACCCCTGATTGACAGCTGCTCTCTTGCAAGATGACGGGCACTTCGGGAATTCTTATCCCAAGTGAGATTTCTGTTTTCTTCGGATTTTGATAGATTAATTAAAAATTGCGGCCAAGCAAAATTGCCATGTAAAAATTCAAATTATCGTTTCCGGCGGAGAATTCATGGATAACAACAGTTGGCAGAAGTTTAAGAAGATTGGAGCAAATGAGTCATAACAATTTTTGTTAGATTAAAATTACTTCTTCGACAAATGCGCATTATTTTCAATTTAATTGTTTTTAGTTTTATAATCTAATTAAAATAAATAAAGAAAAATTTCAGTGAAGTGCGTGTTATATCCTAATTATTTCGAATTCAAACAATTGAATGGAGCCGAATTTACCACATGTATTCAAGATATCTTTTCAATACTATTGAGCAATTTCTGAGGGTACTGTATTCAGGCCCACGGCGCTACGATACAAAAGACTTTAGTAATTAAGAAGCTGGTGCCTGGGGAATAACTGGTCAACTCTGTTTACTGGGTTTATAAATAGGCGAGCGTGGTCCTTCACCTTAGAGATTAGGCGAAAGACTCGCAATCTATCCTTGAAAAAATTATTGATTGTACAATCCTGGAGGCAGCTTCAGGTCAAGTCAGGTCATTTTCCGAAACGATTTCTGTGTGAAAAGTACCTATACCTACATGAATTTATTCATCAAAGTTTATTTTGTGGCATACAAAGTAGACAATATAACCATCTCAGCACGTGATCCAATCCATACATTTTTGGCAAGTAAGAATGGTAATTTGTGAATTAAGGCCATTTTACATCCAAACGCAAAGTGAAAACACAGATCTCGTACAGAAATTTGTATGTTTTTCTCTTTGTTGCACGAAAGTCTTCACTCTGCGTTTGGGATGTAAATGGGTCTTTATCTTTTATGCAGCAAATTGATTCGAAACACCTTCGTCGAAGTAACAAATTTAGCTTCGGGAATTGGAAAAGGTTACAGACGGGGCTATATCAGGTGAGTATGGTCCTTATAGTCAATGACCGTTGTGTTTGGCCAAAAACTCTTACACAAAGGTGGGTTTGTGGGTTTGTGCGATGCTGCCAACGATTTTCCTTCCATTTTTGGCGGACACTCTCGCACAAACGTCTCATGACACCCAAAAAGCACATTTCTCATGCAGGTGAGGGTTCGTAGAAACTTGAGAACTCACATAGGCTGCGGTCAAAAAATGAGCTAAATGCGCATTCCGTGCATTTAGTCGTCCTATCAGCAAAAACCACTGTAAACAAATTGCACGAGTTTGGTTTAACTTGACACTGACTGTAAAACAGCTGTGCATTTTCGGCATTCAACATCAAGTGACTGCGCATTTAGCTGACTTTTTGACCGCACCCATATTTAGCGACCATTTGTCGATATTATTATTGGAAATGTTTTTGTTGCTCTTACGGAACGAGTCGTATAAATTGAACGATGTACAATTTTAAAAGCCTGAACAAACAATTACTGAGATGAGTGCGCTAATTTTACTACTTTTCAGTATTAGTATTTACATCTTCAACAAGCTTAGCTCATTTGCCGGAATTTAGGTGATAGCTTCTGAATCCGACTGATTAGCCCAAAAGATTAAATGTTTATACGAAACATAAGTTAAATGAAAACCCAGGTTTACAGGTAATTTTTTGCGATTATCTCGGAAACCGTTTTTTTGAGACAAGTAGTCATTATCAGAATTAAAGCTCATCATAATCTCTATCGAAAAGATAATAATAGCTATTTTCATAAGACTTATAGTTTTGCGAATAAAACGAAAAATCAAACACTATTAAAATATGCTACCATCAAAATGAATACACAGATCTCATCAATTATTGGAGCCCAGACCCAATCCCGCCCGTCCCCCCAAGCATAAACGATATCTAATTCTTTTTGTTATTGATACTCGAGTCGTCAACCCACCCAAGACCAGCACCGCAAAAGCTCACCCACTTCACAAACTAACTACCCAAGTGCAAAAGCTCACCTAAGACACAGGAAGGGCCCAGAGATGCCGCTCCATCCTATCCCAGACCACATCCACACCCAAGGTTATAGACGATGGCTTCACTGTGTTGACAGAGGCTTAGTTATTCTACTGGCTTCGATAGTCTAAAGCATAAGTTCTCAACCTTATTTTGCCCACCGCCCACTTTGAGAATATTTTTTTTTCTAGAGCCCCCTAGGTAGGACGCATCGTGTGGCAGATGCTCGAACTACGTGTGTCCAATGTCAAGCGTCCAACGTGCGTCCAACGTGCGTCCAACGTGCGTCCAACGTTCGTATTTGGACACGTTCGGGCTGATGTGGGTATTGACTCGTTGAATCGTTGGAAACCCACATTCGAATGAAACGTTCACCGCATCGTGTAGGACGGCCACTTTATATTAGATGTAGTCGTAAGATAAAGCCGGCTCTATACGATGCGAGGAACGTTTGATTTCCAACATTGGGGTGATACCCATCACAGCTGGAACATGTCCAAGCACAAAAGTTGGACGCTTGGCATTGGACGCTCGTAGCTCGAGCGTCTGCCACACAATACGTCGAACCATCAAGCGTCCAACGTTGGAGGGTGTTCATAGCATCGTGTAGGGCCAGCTTAAGATATGACTCCTATCCTATTTCTGAGTTTAAAGAAGAATGTTTCAATGAGAACAATTAAAACTCATACTATCACTCACTGATCTGTTTTTAGTATTTTGAAACATTAAAAACAATAAAAACAGGTCAGTGAATTATACTATTTTTTGCATGGTAAATAGCAAAAATATCAAGGCATCTGGAGTCTTGGAGTGTTTCACGAATTTTTTAAGAGACTTTTGAAGATGTTAAAAATATTCAGAAAAAAGGACCTTAACGATCTATTTTTTGAATTAGAGTGAAAAAAGTAGGAAACATTGTTGAATACTAAAAAGTGATACCTATTTTTATATGGCAAATAGCAAAAAAACCAAGCCAGTTGGAGTCTTGGAGTGTTCCAAGAAATTTTTAGGTAAGTTTTGGGGATGCTAAAAAAGTTCAGAAAAAAGGACCTTAACGATCTACTTTTCGAGTTACATGAGTAAAAATGGCTTTTTTTCATATTTTTTTACAAATAAACCCTCTTATTTCTATTTTTTCCATCGAACACCATTATTTTTATTAATGAAATAAAAGTCGCATTCCTTACGATTACAAAGATACCCTATTTGTGGAAATCGACCGTTGTTTCATTACATTGTCATTCGAAATCATTAAACTATATTTTTTCCCCAAAACCAAAATTCAAAACGCCTTATCTCGAAAGCGGGCAGATATAGCAACCCTTTTTGTGTTTTCGATCATTTTTTGTCTACTATGGCTGGATTTACACGACCGGACACCGAACAGGCAAAACTTAGCTGTAATCGTCAATTCTCTTTTGAAGTCGCATGGGCTTTCACACTGGCGAACACCAACGAACGAACAAAATATTCAAAGCTTATTAGCTCTTTTTGTTGTTGCTTTTTGAAATTTCTCTTTTGCATTCTTGTCCTAGGAACAACAATAACGCAGGAACTGTCAAAATGTGCGTTTAAAAGTCCGCTGCGAGTGTCCATTCAAATTGTCCGTCCTTCTAATCGTCCTCTATCACCCTCTTCCCAATAAACCCAGCTCGCTCGTTCGTTTTGTCTGTGCGGTGTCCGGTCATGTAAAAGGGCACGTTATTTTATTAGTACGTGATTAGCGTGTCTTTTTTGTCTTTTTTAGACTACATTTTTTTAACCTGCCCATGCCCTCACTGTCCCATCTCAGCGCCCCCTAAATTTCTCTGGGTCTTCTACTGCCCCCCAGAAAGTCTCAAACGCCCACAAGGGGGGGGGGGTTATCGCCCACGTTGAGAACCTATGGTCTAAAGTGTTAATTCGCCCGACCATCCCAGAGGTCACTGGTTTGCTTTCAAGTAGCGGCTGTCAAAATTATAATCTGGTAACCCAGCCAACTTGTCATCCCCAGCCTAATCGTCACCTATCCCCCATCACCAGTTAGTCTTACTGAGACCGCGCCGTCGCGACCAAACATCATTTAAAACGAAACTCGAAATATTCTTAATAAAAGCAATTCATTCTGAACTTTGCGTTTTTATTATTATTTAGTCTAATTCGCTTTCCCAGCTGCATGCTTTTTCGACAGCATTCAGCGGCATTGTACTTGGGCACATTACGCTCTAGAAGTATGTCTGTACATTATACATAGAACTGCTCGAGTATATCTAAACGCTAAGCCCACGGTTTTACTTCATCGGTTCCCATCTAATACTACCGTGACATAACGCTGAAGGCCCTATCCAAGACCGTCGCAACTGCAGGCCTGGATCAATTAAAACTCTTAAAATACACTTAACCTTTCATTTTTTTTAAATTTATGGACTCAAATAACTTATCACTGATAATCAGTGTGCAGTAAAAAGTGATAAAATACAATATTTTACCACTTTTTATTGCAAAAACAAAATTAAAAAATTGCTTCGTACGGCTTCGGCCATGTTAATTCAACACCTGTCAGACGATTTTGGCCCGGCACAGACACAACCAAAAAGTCTGCTTTCAGGTCTGTAGTTACGATGGTCTTGCCCTATCAGATCCAAAGCAGCAAAGCAGAACCGTCGGCAGAGAGTTGTTTCTATTGGCTTTCGCTGGTCACGTGACAAGAAAAGCAGAAGAGAGTTCTGCCGCTGCTTTTTCATCTCAAATCCTAATTTTGCTGCTTTGCAAAGCAAAATTTTTTGACATTTCAAACATCTTTCACTTGGCAAGTTGTTTTAAAATGATTAATGGACGCGGAAAATTGAGAATTTATTGTTGTGTGATATTTTACAAAGAATTTATTATTATTACAGAATTATTTACAAAGAATTTACTGTCGAATAAAAATTCTGCCGCTGCTTTACTTGGTTCTGATTCAGCAGGCAGAATTCTGCTTCTGCCGCTGCTCAAAAAGTAGGATCTGATACAGCCTTGACTTTTGCGGTCGACCAGAAGATCCCCTTCGACTTCCTTGGTTATGCTTACAGGCAACCGACTAGCATTTAAAGGGGGCATACCTCATGCAGCGTCTGGGCCCCATACGGAAAATTTTAGGCCTTTGAAAACACTAAAAAATTTCAATTTTTCAATTTTTTGCCTTTTTTTTCATAGTTGGCAAGTAGCTTTTCATAGTATGCAAAAGGCAAAAAATTGAAAATTGAACTTTTTTAGTGTTTTCAAAGGCCTAAAATGGGCATTTCAAATAAAGTAATGAAGTATTGCGTATGCTCACAAGAAAGTACATAAAAAAAACTACAATTTAAAAAAAATATTTTACCGTACGATGATTTGGCATAAAATGGCGGCAATTTTAATTTTTTTTCGAAAACTGCCAATTTTTGCAGTAAAAAGCGAATTTTTTTTTTGAAATTTCAACCACGTATTTATAGCATCAAAGTACATCTTTTCTCCAATTTTTATCAAAATCCGACCTTTTTCCCGTTATTTATTGCATTTTTAGTTAAATAAAACAAAATTTCATACATTTTGGTTTTTTGAGGTTAGGAGTCATTTTTAAAGTAGTTATACCGAATCAGTTCGATAGTCTATTCATTTACGAGTATTTTCCAATTTTTTTTATTGTTGTAACAGAACTGGAGAAATTAAAAAAATAGTGTAGCAATGCACTCAAAATGCATCAAAAATTGACATTTATGCAATTTTCTCGTGAAGCACAGGGCCGATTTTGCAGAATTTTTTTTTCGCTTAATCTTAACATATGTAAAGAAAACAAACAAAAAAATCCAACTTCCCAACTATATCATAACTTCGCTTTTTTTTGTTTAATTTCCCTCTACTATTAGTTTTACTCATACAAAGCTTTAGTTTTTGTTGTTGCCTTGCTTCATATTTCAGGCCATAATGTTGCTGACCTTGAAAGTTTCTCAGTTCGATTGCAGAGGTCAAGCAGTATCGGACGTGATTAGTACTCAGTTGGGGAACCACTTGGAAAAAAGTCATTGCCGTTCAGAAATATAAATCTTTCGACGCCGCCGCAGTTATTACTCACATGTCCAGTCGAAAATATCAAATTTTTCAGTCTCTTTTTCCTGCTCGGGATTCGTTAATGGGCAAGGGTTGCCCCCCGTGGGACCTATAGAGCAATTCACAATAGCCTCATAAGGGTCCATCTACACCCCCTCAAAATGCTAGTCGGGCAATGTCAGACGAATTGATATAGGAAAGGGGTGCAGTGGCATTTCTCCATTAGATGTAGGCATATTATTATTGTTCTACGTAGTAAAATATATGCCAAGTTTTAAATAAAACTCTTTATTAATTTAAGTCGACGTCTTACAATCTAATTTTCATGGAATTCAGTAATTATTCGCTGATATATTGTAATTCAAAAAAAAAGTACTCGAAATTTTCAATCGCTCATAAATTTTTGAAAAATTCAAATTTTCAAAAACCGTTTTAGGGTATTACTTTTAACCTATAAAGCTACCAAAATAAGTTAATAGATATATTAAAATCTAATAGTCGATCTTTAGTGACCCGCTGAAGAAATTTTGACTCAATATCATATATCAAACAACAGTTGAACCATCTAACCAGAAGTACAACCGACAATGTTTTACTTTTGTGATTTATTTGGCGTTTACACTGTTGTTTGTTTTTATACATGATAATGAGTGGACACAGAGAAAATTCACTGAACTGCATCTAAACTCCAGATTTACATGAGTTATTACTCCCATAAGAACCAATGGTATTTTTGTAAGAATAAAACATTATACAAAATCCAAGGATGTTTCAAAAAAACAATTCTTCTGGTTTTAATAAATCTTGATTTATGGTCGCATAACGCGAATTTATCTGTAAAAGTGGACGGTTATTTTATGACCTTGGTTAAGAATTCTCTTGTTATCCAGTGTGATATGGAAATGCAGAAAAGAAGGTCAAACTCAGATCTGTTGAATAAATGACTTCGAATAATTCATAGAAATATTTTCTGTGTTCCTTTTGCAGGATATTAAAAAGATCCTAGATAACAAAGATGTGTGGAAATACAAAATCTGTTTATTCTTCCTTATGAGAAAAAGCAAATCGATTATGGAATTCGTTACGTGTATAATCTAAACTTCTTCCTTGTAACGATGATAAGTAAAAATATGTTTTTTTTAATTAGAACGAAAAAAAATGAATCGAAAAAAAATTAATCAAAATCCTGAAGGCAACTTACCGCTTCATCATTTTGGTATGCAAATCTCAATCATTAGTGAATAAAATAAACATTTTCTTGCAACGTCAATATTCCATTGATGGTAGTAAACATTAGGGAGGTATTATGAATTACAGCTACCCCAAAAAATCAGCGTTAAATTTCCATCAATCATGCCCGCCTCCTCTTGGTTCAGAGAAAGAGGAGGAGATGCCTCGTAAGTAGAGTAAATGATCATAGAAGATGATAAAACCCGCATATACGGAGCCTCAGGACAAAGCACTGATAATTAATTTCGATACTAGCCTAGTGATGGATGCTATGCGATGGATTAGAGTGCCGAGGTAATAAGATAATTTAGGTAAATAATCAAGGGCATTTACGGATTAACGATCTCATTATTACTAGATTGAGCTTTAGTTGGGGAAGACTTGCCTCGGAAGAGGGAAGTGGATTGAATATTTGTCGAATGTAAGTAGGGATATATAATATTGTCATTTTACTAGAGTAGATTTGGGACGGTGTTTCAGGTATTTCGCAAAGGGGCAGTTTGCTACTTTCAGAGGTATTACGGTATTTAGGTTTTGATTAAGTCTGATCCTGGGATTAATGCGTCTGCTTCCTCATGAAGGGTGTCGTATTCCTGATATGAATGAATTAGTTCCAGACAGGTACAGGTATCGTGCATGTTTAGTGTCTGATTAAATTGTCTAATCCTAACTAGTTGAAATCGTATATTTAATTTTAATAGACTTGTATGATTTTCAAAATATATTATAAGTGCAACTTTAGCATATTTAATAGCACATTCACATTAGTGCTATGGTGGTATGTACTACTATTTCCCTTGTATGAGCTAGATGTCCTACCCAAGCAATTAAATTGATTCACACTGCATTAAGCCGTTTTGTTTACACCTTATGTAATTATCTGTCACTTTTAGTTTGGCGATTAAAAATTGAATCAAATTTTATGCAAACCTTCGAAATTTTCAGGTCTTTCCCCTCACTCAGTCTATGTTGACTTTCTTCTCCAACAGTACCACGAGGTCAAAAATTTTTGATTGCAAAGCCGATATGTAATTAAGTGAGGCCATATAAGAAACATAAATAAACTGGGCCACGAAAGGCGAACTAGATAGTGTTGCGCCACTTTGTGAGGAAACAGAATACGTAAACTCCATGGTTGGATAACAAACCCCGTGTTCTTTTAATGAACTGGGTTTTGAGAGCTTTTGAGTTCCCATACAAAATCGAAAACCCAGGTTTTATCTGGGTCTTCTGGTTCTTCGATTTTGTATGGGAACTCAAAAGCTCCTCAAAAGCTCTCAAAACCCAGTTCATTAAAAGAACACGGGGAAAATCTCCAAATTAAGATCGACCAGAAAAAAGCTTTTCAGGGTTGCCAAGAGGAAAGCCAAATCGCAGAGCTACAGAAGCTCAATAATAGAAAATAATAGCAGAAGAGGCTCCGCCAGAGCATTGGAGATTTTCGAGACTCGGAAAACCCTCACAAAACACTAACGAAAGGTATGGCCTCTGTGCTGAATCGTGTGGTCTAACAAGTCATTTGAGTTGAAGAAAGTGACATTTCAGTGGAATTACGACTCAGCACAGGGGTCACAAACTCAACTTAGCACTTCCACTCTCTGGCCCCTGTGCTAAAGTTGTAATTCGACTGAAATATCACTTTCTTCAACTCAAACGACTTGTCACGCCACTCGACTCGACTTTTAGCACTGGGGCCTATGCCTTGAAATCTCGGATCTAAAAACAGGAATGACGACTCTTTCACTCAAACATGGGAAGATACCGTGCTTGTTCTAATACGATCATACTTCGCAGGCGCAACTGTGAAGGCTAAAGAAAATACTGGCCAGACAGGCTGACATAGTCCCGGGATGGGAAGACCCTACAAATGCTGGTCCCAGGGCCGGCCCGAGCCATTTATTCGACCGAAGCGGAATGTGGTACTGGCGCCTCCTCACAATAACATTATCGAGCTAAAAAATATAAAAATCCTTGGACTGTAGATTCGAATTTGGAAAAATAAGGTATCAATAGAAAAACATATAGTAGAAGTATCCGTCACATTATTATATTTACTAGTATCGCCTATTGGTCGAAATTCGACCTTCTCTCCCTACTCTTCTCTCAATCCGTTCCGTTAAAGTTTGACGTCTACGCATTTCAAATAACTCAGTAATAATTTAATTGAACTATTACCACTTTTTAATTTCTCTATCAGTTCTAAACAAAAACAAAAAAAATTGTTTTAAAAAAGTGTAATTAAAAACTGCATTATTATCTAAAATCGCATCTTTGAACAAAACTTTCTTCATTTAAAAAACACCATCGCTTACAGTGATATTTTGATAATAATTTCCACTTTTTTTTTATTATTTATTTTTTTATTTCTTTTAATTAAAATTTGCCGGGACGGTAAAAATCTCCACAGAAAGAAAAAGCTTTTCAACATAAGCGGAATGACGCTGACATGCAATCGCACTACGGCAAGAAAAGTGGCACAACTCAAAAATTGGCTGTTTTGAATTATTGCCGCCAGGTGACTGTTGGCACTTTTCTTGCCGTTCTGCGATAGTATATGCATTTATTTCTAATCTAATTTGTTGAAACAAAAACAAAAACAAACAAAATTTTGAAATGCCAATTTGATTTGTTTAAAGCGTAGTGAAAAGGAAGTACGGCAAACTTTCGCTAAGCAAACTAGGCTCATAAAATTTAGTTAATGCACAAATTTTAATAATAAATTTTTATATACGCCTGTTTATATGCTAACCGTAATTTCTACCTTATATTGTTGTTGTCCTTTTATCATTTTATATTGGGAAATGCAATACTCATTTCTGAGTGACAGAATTGAGATAAATGAATAATTCTTGTTTTGTGCACACCTTTACGACTCCGACTTCCATATAAAACCAGTGTGAGGAAAATCGGTTTAGTGGAAGTCGGATAAAGTGCTGTACAAAAAAAGTGCTTGCGTATTAATATATAGATTACTAGATATCTGTATATGGTAGGTTACTGTAAAATTGAGTTAATACTCATTTTCATTGTTCTCTATATAATTCCACTTTTCTTGCTTTAAATTTAGCAAAATGCCTTAAACTTGACTCAGTGTCTACAGTATCTAATAGTTCCTTTTCTATAGCTAGTGTTGCCTATCCAACAAGTCGCTCTTGAGAAATGGACGATCTTAAATAATTTTTGACGATTTTTAGTTTTGAAAAACTGCTCTCCCCACTATAGAGCAAGATCCCAGGGCCGCCAGACCTTACTTATTTTCTCAGAAACCAAATGTATGGGATTAAGTAGGGTAAGTACATACTTTGAGTGTATGCGTACCTGCTAGCTTGGACCGACGCGACGGCCAATTAACAGTTACTCGGTGGTAAAGGTAAGTAAAAATAGTATACACTTTTATTAAAGTTTCAGTGCTGATTTTTACGTACATATGTTTTAGGGAATATAATTAGAAAATAATAATCAATACTGCCAGACACTTTCCGTCGGCGGTAACTTTTGAATGGGCCTTTTTATAGATAGAGGGGTTGGGGGGTAAAAAGCGGTTAAAATTGAAAAAAAATGCTGTCGCTGCGTATGTAGGCTCTATTAGGGCTAAATTACCGTTAAATACTAGTGGCAGAAATTTTTGGCTTTAAAGCTCCCTGAATATTTATTACTTTTTTCTACAACTCCTTACTCATGAGATTAATTTAAAATAGGATATTGTACCATGCAACTAAATATTATAAGAATTTATAATCGGCAAGCTTTTTTGCAATGCCAATGGCTGTGGCAAAAGCCCAACTTTAGGGTCCGTAGTTGCTGCATAGGCAGCATCATACACCTCATCGATATGATACCGCAGAGGTGCAAGGTCGTTTATTCTGCTTTCCCATCGAGTATCAGAGAGAGGTTTTACAGTCAAATTTGTGACTCTCTCTTCCGCTTCACTATCTATCGACTAGAGCTTGCTGTTTGACATTGCACTCTATACGAAGAAAATAGATTGTCGACAGTACAAAGGGCTTTCCCTGAGCTCTGGTCTTCCACATAAAAAAAAATATTTCTTCAATATACTCCACCTGTGAGTAGATGCAGAAAAAAGTACATAAGTAGATCTCTTGAACAATACTGAAGAAGTTCACAGCGATATATGTATGTTAAAAGAGTTGCTGTGGGAGTTTTTCGACTTTGCGTTCCCGCTTACGGAATTATTATTGGTTCAACACAAGGAAAACTTCCTTCAACCTAGTATTGTAAAGAACTACTAATAATTATTTCATCCTTTTTTGAGCATCACGGGATTGTTTTTTTTTCTGAAGTCGGTTTTTAAAAATATATTTTATTTGGTACTTTTTCGTAAAGATGCCACGAATATTCGGGTGCTATTCGGTATTCGGGCTATTCTGCCAGTTTTTTTAATATTCGGTATTCGAATAGTCCACATTATTCGGCCGAATACCGAATACAAATTCATAGCAGACATATTACTCAAAATTATATGTATTTTAATCACAAATTACAAAACTTTAATACATAAAATTTATCACTGGTAAGTTGTGATTAATAAAAACAAGTTTTTCAGCATTTGTTGATAGCAAACGATTGCGCTTTTCCTCGTAAATAATACCTGCTTCAGAAAATATCCTCTCACTATACACGCTACTGCCTGGAGAGGATAGTTAAATCTTTGCAAATATCTTAAGAGAGTTGGATATTGTTTTGCGTTTCTGACCACCACTTGTAAGGGTCTGCAGCCCGATCTAGGCGAATTGTGTTTAAATAAAAATCCATCTCATTTGCAATTATCTATTAATAGAACTAATTATCTATTAATAGAACTCTTCTCCACATCTTCATTATTACTTCGCATATTGTCTCTACGACTTGCTCAAAGCAGTTCCAGAAACTGTCATGTGTTAAAACCCTGCAAACATTTCGATTCGGAAACGATTCGAGAACGATTTGCCAAAAGCGAAAGCTTGCTTCGATCTCGGACTCGTTAACGACTCGTAAACGAATTCGAAGGCAATAAAAGCGGAGCAAGAGATCGAATCGCTTTCTCGTGTTGATAACGAATCGCATGCTCGTATCGATAGCAAATCGCTTCTGCGCCGAAAATCACTCCGCCGAGCAAACCAAGTCAAAAGCTCAAACTTTCCAAACAAATCGTTGAAGAGAAACCAAAGGCTCTCAAAATTTCCTCTCAATTGGACTTCAAATCGGTGAAATGACGTTATGTTGTTAGTGTAATTTGGAGATTTGAAGTCCCATTCAGGGGAAATCGGCTCTCAATATTTTTCTATAGCTGAAAGCTTTGGGAGAAACAAATAAACCAGGAAAGCTTTCATTTTGCGTTTTGAATCTTTTTCTCGTACCCTTCGCAAGCATTTTTCGAATCGAGAATAGTCCGCGAAAGCGAGCCTCCGAGAAATTGTTTGCAGGGAATGGTCTTATCATTTTCATTGGTGGTGTTTCTTTTCTTACGAAGTGAAGAAGAATCATCATCGGCTCTGGTAGGTTCATCACCAGTTATTTTAGAGCTTCTAGAAGAATTTGTTATCTTGCTCTTTTAGTTTGAACTAATCCCAGGAAACTTTGTTGAAATCGAGTGGTTTGAAATCGTCGGCAAATGTTTTAACACAGGAAATATGATTGTAGTGGTAAGATCTAGCGGAATTAGGCGCTAGTTCGCAAAAGCAAGTGGAACCAGTTTTGATGCTACTTTTCCCATCTATAATAATTCATCTATGTTCGAAATGCATGCTTCATTTCTTGCCGAACATTCGGTCGCCGAATATTCGGCGCTTCAGCCAATAGCGTGACCGAATATTCGGTATTCGGCCAAATCACTATTCGTGACATCTCTACTGTTTAGTCCGTTCATTTTTTTCGGGGGCAATTTAAAAAGCATTATTTATTACTAAAGCTAAACAGTTTTTGCAGTAATGTATTTGCGTATTTTCGGAGTAATTTAAAAAAAACTTATTATGAAACAAAATTCTCCGAAGCAAATGAAAAATATTTATTGTGAGAATATTAAGTCGATTGACGCTATGCCAAGTCCCTCTTAAGTATTTGGTGACAATAAAGTATTTTGTGACACCTTTGAAAATATTCTATCTGTTCAAGGTGTACTAATTTTACCAGTTTTTTAAGCCTACCTTCGAACTCCTTTATCAGAATTTAAAAAAAAATTGCATGAGACTACCGTGGGAAATTACCCTCTCAAGCAAAAAGAGAAAAAAGCGAAAAAGTTATTGCGTTACAAAATTATGCGTGAACAGGACCAAAAAAAACATACCTACGCGTCGAATTGATAACCTCCTCTTTTTTGAAGTCGGTTAAAAATAGAAGATCGACTCTATGTTGAAAATGCGCAGATTAATGTCCATGACAGTATATGAAACACTAGTGTGGTGGCATAGCACCAATGATAATAGAGACTATTTTCACATCACCGACTCTAGCGCTGGAAGCTCTAATCAATATGGTACTGCTGTATATTGAACTAGAGGAATCCGCAATAAGCGAACTGATTGAATGACCACCTGGGTGAGAGTCCTCAGTGGGGATATTCTATGGTTGACATTGTTATGGAGAAACCGGAATAATAACAGACTGTATGAAAATCTCAAAATTCCCTGGAATGCCACAGGGTGGGTTCGTAGGGTACACTGATAACTCCAAGATAGAGGCTGGTGTGGCTGCGGGGATTTAGGGCGAAAGTCCCAGGTTTAGTAAACAGTTCAGCTTGAGTACCATGGTTAAAGTGTTTCAGACAATCGATTACGTTCCGTAGGACCAAGTCCGAAAATTTTGGAAATGCCAATGTGCGGTTGATGTTTTCAAAAAGGATACCGTTTTGTGAGTTCAGGTACATATCATGGCTTCGAGGGTAATGACAAGCCGAGGGTAATTTTTCGGCTATTGGGGCACTGTTGGAACCGGCTTGACTAAAGGTGCTCTAGAAGATGATCAAGCTTTGACAAAATATACCGAACATTGAAAGCACACAAAAGGTCTGGTGAAATTTAAGTGATTTACTCCTACTCGCAACGCGTCCAGTCGCAGTACAGAAGGTGTCAGGACACTAGTTAACTTGATCACCAGACACTGCGCACTATATTATTACCATCTATGGGGGATGGAAGGGGCGGAGAACCCCACCTTGAGGCTATGACAAATCTGAGGTAGTTGAGGTGCTAGTGGTTCAATAAGTCAACGTTGCGGCCGTGGATCTGCTTGGGGCCAATACCTCGCTGAAAGAGAAGACTCCGAACAAACAGGCTCTAATTTTATTTATATAGAATTTATTAAAAATCGGGAGTAGGGACGGAAGAAGAAGAATCGGTGTTCTACGTACTTTCAGACATAATCGTCATGTCAGGGATATTTAGTTATCACTTCTTCGGTGATAAGAGTAGTTTGAAAAATTATTACTGTAAGCGTTGACAAATGAATATCAATCAAGAATGCTGGATGACCTAGTTTTTTACAAGCTGCAATAACAAATGAATTGTATCGGAAATTAAACATCATACCGAAATGAATTAGCATCGTTTGTTCTGCTGCCATAGAACACCACCCATTAAAAGTCATTAGTCTTCTGGTACTCCATTACGAGAAAGAGTTTGTGTAATTAAATCCTGTTGATTGAAAAGTATTTAATTTGTTGTAATATCAGTGAAAGTGTGTCTTTATATACACGTATCCTTAAAAGTAAAAATAATTGGCAGCGATTCTCTGCTCCATTTTTAAAAAAAAACTGTGATTCTGTTCTGTGCTGTCTATTTCATACATTTCGAAACTCTTCTCTTTTTACGAATTTTTCCAAGAATTTTCCTGACATTTAATATGTAACAAAAGCAAAAAAGAAACTTTTTCAATAAAGGTAAACAAAAGTTCATGGAAAAAATAGGGCGTCATTCCCCTAGGAAAACTCTGTTGTTACCTCAGGTAATTCATAAAATTAAATTTTAAATTTTATCCCCCATGAGAAAGTTTGGGAGTTTTCGACGTTAATTAGAAATCTGATTAATGTCTTACTATCAGAGAGGCATTGCTGGGCTTCTCATTCGATGTTTGTCGAAATTATGGTATAGAGATAATGGCATACAGTTGCTACGGAAATCTCATCATAAGGTGGCATTACATGGATTACATGAATAGGGGATGTTGGTAAATATTAAGATTAAATAAAGGCACCCCTTAGGGAGCAGATTTCGGTTAAGGCCTTTCTAAGCTCCAGTAGTAATGGTAATCGCAAACAAGCCACTAAAGGGAACTAGCTTTACTTACCCATCTGTTATGCCATAAGTCAAGAAAGGGATAGCCTTGTGGAAATCTTGTTTTCGAAATTGTGGCTTTATAAGAGAATATTATCATTTATTTGTGGTTGACTGTTATCTGTGCTTAGAACAAAGATTTGGGATTTGATTTTGAGTGGTGAACAAATAATTATTTTGTTAGTTGACAGTTTATGTATTTATTTAGCTCCTTTTTAGAGCCAGCTTCAATTGGGGATACATTCTAACCATAATGGACGAGAGTCGTTGTGGTTTTCATTTCTAAATAGGCAACAACCCTCTGAAGTTGTCTGTAGCCTGAACCAAATATGACGTAACGTAACGTAACTGTACGAATATGAGTGTTCATATTCATATATTCTTTAAATTCTGAAATGTTACGTACGGTCCGTAAGAAGGGCACAAAATGCAAGCTTACGTAAAGGTCAAACCCCAATATACGTTTTGCTTGCTTTGTTTTATTTTGCTAAGCACTTCTAAGCTGTTATATTTCTGATTGATCAAAAAATTTTCTCGAAAAAACCAGTTTTTGAGTGATTTTTTTTGCCAAAAAGTGATATTTCCGGTGGCCATGTTTTTTTTGTGATTGCAAAATTGTTTTCTTAAAAAGTCCCAAGGAAGCTGTGGTCCAATTTTCAGCCTTTTTGGAATTTTGTCTCCTTAAAATGTCAATTTCCCCGGACTAGAAAGACCTTCTTTCCTTCGTTCGGAAGGCTGGCGGTGTTATCCGTTAGTGGGTATATGTACTCAATAGGCCTAACTTACACCATTTGATTTGCCGCCAAAGTCACTTCAAAAAATCGAACAGTTTCATCTAAGCTCTGGTATAACTCTATTAAAATAAATTTTAACTTTTTCAAGAAAAGCTATCACTTACTATATATTCCATTCAAAACACTAAATCTACTATATTTTAGAAAAACAATTACTTCCTTTTTGTTTTCCAGCTGCTTAACTTTTCGGAAGAAATATTTTGATTACTTCCGGCATTTTCATATTGGAGTGAAAATGTAAATGTTGTTTTAGTACCAAATATACAACAAGGAGTCTCTAAGTAAAACCATTAATCATTCTCAATGCAGAAACTTCTTTGGAACCTACCAAATTTTCCAGCTTATTAAAATCAATTATTACTTCTAAAACTTTTTTGGATAACGATAAATAAAGCCAAAAGATAAATCAAACAGTTTCGATTATCTAGTCAACGAGGAGAAAGAGATAAGTCTACAAGCCACACTCCACTGTTATGGTGTTAAAACAAAGCATTTTATTTATTTCTCCATGATAAGTTTAGACCATTTCCAAGAATATTGGTACTTTATCACGAGTTTATGATACTTAAAGAGGAGCTGCTGTTTGCTGAGCTTAAGCTAGGAGAGTTATGTTGGGATAATGAACATGCTTTTGGTGAACCTTTTGTTTGTGCTATGGACTACTTTATAATTATTATGTATCCGAGGGGGCGTTTTTGAAAATCGAATTATGTTTGTAACGAGAATAGAAGAAAAATGGGTTGGGATTAACATCAAGTAAATATGTATTTAAAAAAAGTAAAAAATTGCACGACGGGTATGATTATTATTCTTAAGAGCTTATTTTAACGAATAAATAATAAAAAAATTAAAGGAATTGAAACTTAAAATTATTACAATAATCTTGAATGGCAGCCTTGAAAAATGCTTTAAGTTGACTACGAACACAACCGGTAGACTTTGTATCATTTTGGCTTTCATTTCCATTCATCATTTGCAATTCATTAGTTTGTCTCGATGTCCTCTTTTTAGCGATTTCTTCGCGAGGTTGTTCATAATAATTTCTATTTTGTGTGCTTCTCTTCATTTTAAAAATTCAAATAACCACAATAAGTCACTTTTGCACAATTTGTTTGCACTTTTTTTGATTATCCCTTACGACGTTTAGAAAGGATTCGACGATATTCATATGTATGTATTTCATTCAACAGCAAGTAAACAAACTCTTTCAAGTTTTTCGAAAGGCAAAAAACCATGGTACAAATACTTCATGTAAAATGCAAGGAATTATTTTTTCGAGGCATTTACTTATTAGAACAAAAATTTAAATGTTTAAAAGAAGATTGTACTTAATATCAGAGACTTTTGAGTTATCCCATAAATTCCATTCAACACTATTATATCTGTAAAAAATTAAAAAATTAAAAATTAAAATTATTGGTAGCATATATTCTTACCTGGTGTACCATGGTATACCATGCAAAATTGCAATGAAATCGGTGCAGTAGTTTTCACGTGAAAATTTAAAAACAATTTATTTCCTAATAAAATTTCATAAATCGGCTACCAGTGACGTCACACCATAAAAGCTCTCCATAAGAGCATACCTTGGGCAAAAACTTTCGTTGAGAGAATATGACACTGACATATAGATATGGACTGCTAAATAAGCAAAATCCCATACAAAAAAGTGGCACCAAAAACTATCGTTGTCTCGTTCCCCCCTTGAAATCCTATGAGCTTTAATCGGTTTTAAAATAAACAAGCTAATATAAAGCGTATAAAAACAGTTCAGCGCATGTCAGCGATATAAACATAATTAGAAAAAACTAGACAGCTATATAGTTTTTTCTTCTTTCTCTACTTTCGTTATTTTTAAAAGTTCGTTAGACAGAGGGAAAAACCCTCACATATTTAAAAAAAATGCATTTATTTAACGAAAAAACTGCTACTAAATAAAAAATAATGATGGAAAATTATTTCTATCAATTATTACATACATCTTATTTAGGCTGACCAGAACTACTCTTTTTAAGAGCATTATACTCTTTTTCGCATCCGATCTATCCATACTCTCTCTTTTTTCAAAAATTCTAAAATATACTCTTTTTTAATATCGCATCACTTTTAACATCAAAATTACTCATAACTCCAAAAATAAAAGCCGTAGCATGAAAACTCCACACATTATTCATAGGAAATTGTGCAAGCTATCTAATTTTGGAAAAAAATATTAGTTAACTAAGTATTTTTTGGAGAAAATGGGTTTTAGTTCAAATCAGTCATGATTAATGGAAATCAAAATACACGGAGGATTACGTCAGTCATAACCTTAGACGTTAGGTTTTCCGTCAGTCATAGGCAAAACTGACAGCAAAATCTATCGTCTAAAGCAGGGGTGGCCAACCCGCGGCCCGCGGGCCGCATGCGGCCCTTCGCAAGAAATTGTGCGGCCCGCGAGATTCAACAAGATTTAACAAAATATTTTGTGCTAGAAGGTTCCAACATGTGAAAAAAAGAGTCAGCTATGAGCAATGATTAAAATTCACAGCCTGCCATAGAGAATTGGCTCTCGGGGTGACGGGGTTGATGGATAAAAATCCAAGTAATTGTTTTTCTCGGTAACAATTCAATTAACTACCGCATCCGCAACAAAAATTTAGTGTCATGGAGCTAGCAGAGAAAACAAGCATATTTACAAGGAAGTACACTTCTTTGGTCAACATCCAACTAGTGTGTTATGAGTGCAGGATTCTTTTTCTTCTGCTCCTTTATTTCCGCACGGACATAGGGCGGAAACAGTTGCCCTCCTTGTTTTGGCGTCTTTTGGTAGGGTTCTCCTCCACTTTATTCTAGGTTTTCCAACTCTAGGGTTCCTTGCAGTTTCCAGTCAAGGGTCTTTTGGCTAGATTCACGTTTGAACCTCGCAGGGTGTGGCCATTCTATTCCATTTCCCTTGCACGATTTGGTCATCTATCGTTTCTTTTCATTTGTAATTCTATCTTGCAAGCCGATTTTTATTTAGGATGAAAACTTGAAGGCGCGTGGTTATAGATTGGGCCACTTTCAATGTTTCGCACATACAACAGAATTGCCTTAACATTGGAATTGAATAGCCTTAATTTGGCGTTAGTTGAGATCTCCGTCGATCTCCATATGATTTATATATTCTGGTAGTGACGTAACTAATGAGGTAACAGAATTAATCTACCAATTCCACGTCACCATTAGTCAGCGCTGTATCCACATTTCTTTAGTTTTAATCGGATTTAATCTTAAGCCTGTCGAACTACTTTCTGCTACTAAATTGTTTAACATATTTTTGAGGACCTGAATGTGAAAAACCCTTTCAAAACATGATTTTTTGTTATAAAAGAAAAGTTTTGTAAATTGAGATGTCTGGGACAAAAGGTTGTGATTGCGAATCGTTTCTTTTCGAAAATGGAATTTACGTAAAATGAATACCCCGCCACCTTGTCTGACGAAAACCTGCACCACCAATTACATTACATTTCACCTAGTTTCTTAAAAATGCTCACACCTCTTCTATTGCCTATTTTAACTCACATTCTCACATTCTTAACTCCTGCCTCGCGGTATTCAAGTTTCCCTCGACTTGGAAGCATGCTTCAATCATACCTATTCCCAAGTGTCCTTCTCAGTCCTATCAGTATTATTCTCTTTCTGCTCTTAAATTTTTGAAAAGTTTCGTATCTATCCGCTCTCAAAAGTTTAAACCAGGTGGCTAAAGTACCTCAAGTGCCCTACTCCACGCTGGCGTTCCTCAAGGCTCCATTCTTGGGCTACTTTTATTCAGTATTTTTATTAACGATATTTTAAGATTCATATGTATGCAGACGATGTGCAGCTTTATTTCCCTGTGCCAAGAGATCAAATACATTATGTGTGTGGAGAAGGTTGCTGTTGACTTGCGTCATGTATCCTTATAGTCCACATTAAATTTACTGCAGCTCCTTCGAAATCCCATTTCATTTTTATCTCTATCACTCTGATACTGTTCGTCCTGGCTTTTCTGCTATCGCGTTAAACTCGGTTCTTCTTGTTTGCGTTAATAAAGCAAGAAATCTTGGGCTAGTACTGAATAGCAGCATGACCTGCTGCGATCACATTAGTTTCATTGTAAGTAAAACCTTCGGACTCCTGTCTAAACTTCGTTACCATTGTGGCTTGCTGAAAAGGGTTGTCCATCTGTCCTCTCTTGATTCTTTTTGCGCCCATAAACTTGAAGTAGCGTTTAACGATTGTGTACTTACCTGCATACCTCAACAGTTTGTGCAGCTTTTGCAATCCCTCACAGATAATTTATAATTCCGCGTTTCCGCACGTTAATTGGTCAGCATTCTTTCTTTGTCTTCGCAGAACAGCTTTAGAACTCTTTCCCTAAATTATATTAAATTAAATTTGAATCACCCAATATATGACCCCGGCCCGCGGGATCATAAGGCATTTTCAAAGTGGCCCGCGATACCATTTGGGTTGGCCACCCCTGGTCTAAAGGATGCCTAAAAAAAACTTCAAAACGCCCTAGCGGCTAAACCGTTACGATTCCCTTCCCCCTCCCATACGATTTTTTGTTCGTCCAACCAAAACCTATCAACACCGGCCGCTTTGTAAACTTAGCGTATACACCCTTTATAATTTCATTCATACTCTTTTGCTTTCGGAAATTTCTGGTCAGCCTATTAGACCGGGAGATGATGACAGAAGTTCAAGCACGATTTTCTCACTTATGCCTCTTGGAGTACCGAAAGTTACATCAAAGATAAGTGGAATCATCGCAAAATTGAGCGGTCCCCGCGGTGCCAACATCTTTTAAATAAATTTTTATTTTGTCACAAATTTTTGTTTTCTTAAACAATTTTCTCCCTTCTGCCAATATTATAAAACGATAGTTAAGCACCGACTTTATGATCGATGAGCTAGGCATAAGTGCAGCCAGGGTTCTAAGGGTTGATATGGTAGGGTGAAAGTGTAAAAAAATGTGGGTGATAGTATGTAATTTTCTCACCGCTGCCAATGTAAAGTTTGAAATTATTCAACTTACACAGTCCATTAAAAATATTGGCATAAGGGCAGATAAGGGCTGAATGAATTTCGGTTCTGCAAAAGTTGATAAAATTTTTTAGCTTGGTTCTGTGATTTTCTCATTAATCAAACAAAGATCAACATAATATAAATAATTAAAAAATTCATTAGTTTGAATGGCATAAGTGCCTGGGTGGGCTTTCATACTTTAAAGTATCGGAATAGTTGTAAGAAATTTGTGGAAACATTGACAATTTTCTCACTTATGCCATTTTGCATGTTGGTTGAAAAAGATCTTATAAACCAATATTGAAAGAGGCATAAGTGCCACAAAGGGCTTTATGGTAGAAAATTATTGAAAAAGTTTTAAAATTTATGTTACAAATTACAATTCAATATTAATAATCATCAGTATTATTATCATTATTATTGTCATCTTCATAATCATCATCGTCACATGTTCCATTTATAACCCGAGTAGAAAGACCTATCAGACCAGCCTTGCCGTGATCAGCTCCGGATCCGGTTACAACGTCGCGAGCCTTACTAAGGGTAGCCATATGCAATACTGACAGGGCCGTGCAAGGGTAAGACCTATGAAAAAATTCCGGATCAGGTTCGGAGACAACTAGCCATGCAGCAGCCTTTGAAGGGCAAGCCGTACAAATTTTAATCCTGCTCTGATCAGTTTTGCCGCATCATAAATCCATTGCAATCAGGATCGGAGCTGGCTAACCATATTTAGGCCCTTCTATGGAATGTTACGTATAAACATATGCGGCCCGGATCAGATTTGCCGTATCAGGATTAATTTTTATAATTTCTATCAGGTTTCTATCCGATTTACCTGATGCTTGACGGATGCAGATTATTATGACTAGGGGCGGATTAGGTTAACCTTATCAATACTTAAATTGAGAATACGGTCCAAATCAGTCTCACCGCATCAGGAGCCATATAGATTATCCCGATCAGTAGCTCGTTTCTGTATCTCAGAAATAGAGAAATTCTCTACTATAATTCTCTATTTGACGTCATTTTGACGTCATTCTCTACCACTGTGTTTCTGTAAAAGACTCGACTTGCCTTCTCTATTGTCTCTTAGACAATTCTCTACTCACCACGAGTGATTTACAACTCGAAGTGTTTCTGTATATCCGTGAGTAGAGTTTTATTTCTCGTTCAGTTGAAAATTTTCTCAACAGCTTTGGTGTGCCCGAATTAGAACTCAACTGTGTGAAACCGGGAAACTTTTTACTACCGCTCGTGTAGGAATCTAATACAGTATACATCCTTATAACTTCTGAAATAATTTTTAATAATAAGGCCCTTTATGACGCTTATGTCTCTTTCAATATTGGTCTATAGCATTTGTTTCTACCCACGTGCAAAATAGCATAAGAGCGAAAATTGTTAAATCAATTATAAATCTCCCGAAAGCAGACGTTACATTGGCTGATACTTGATTAATGTTTTTAACGTATAAGCCTTTTGTAGCACTTATGCCTCTTTCACTATCAGTTTAAAACAACTTTTTCTACCAACATGCAAAATGGCATAAGTGAAAAAATTGTCGTTATTTTCACGAATTTTCTACAACTTTATGACTTATGCCTTCAGTATAGATACGCCCGATCGTTATGCTGATTCAAAAAAGTGTTCAATTTATAATAAATATTATATAGTTTCAATGGCATAAGTGAGAAAATCACAGAACCAAGCTAAAAATTTTTATCAACTTTTGCAGAACCGAAATTCATTCAGCCCTTATCTGCTCTTATGCCAATATTTTTAATGGACTGTGTAAGTTGAATAATTTCAAACTTTACATTGGCAGCGGTGAGAAAATTACATACTATCACCCACATTTTTTACACTTTCACCCTACCATATCAACCCTTAGAACCCTGGCTGCACTTATGCCTAGCTCATCGATCATAAAGTCGGTGCTTAACTATCGTTTTATAATATTGGCAGAAGGGAGAAAATTGTTTAAGAAAACAAAAATTTGTGACAAAATAAAAATTTATTTAAAAGATGTTGGCACCGCGGGGACCGCTCAATTTTGCGATGATTCCACTTATCTTTGATGTAACTTTCGGTACTCCAAGAGGCATAAGTGAGAAAATCGTGCTTGAACTTCTGTCATCATCTCCCGGTCTATATCTTATTACTTATTTTCCTCTAAATTCGAAAAAAAAAATTGTTATTTACATAGAAAAGGTCTTCTTCTTCTGGAGAAAAATGGTGCCATTGAAAGTTGTCAATTAGTAGTCCATTACTGTGTTTCCATGCAGAGTTTATCCTGAGTTTACTCAGATTAAAGGCTCAACTATAATGCACGTAAGAAACGCACGTCATCTGGGCGCTCTCATGGAAATTAATGGGTTCGGCCATATTGGACGTACGTCGGTCATATTTTGTTTCGTTAAGTTTCGTTAAACGTAAAAATGCGAAAAGAACCGCGCTCAACGTACGTTTTGTGAAAATTTGTAGTTAAATTGATGACAGCTGATTTTTTTTGTTGTTGTTTTGTGGGTTTTAAACAAGAAAGAGTATGGAAAAGGTTGTGCTTCAAATTTATGGGAGTGATTTTGATGAGAAATTTATTATAATTGAAAATAAATATGATTATTTTTAATATGCAAAGATTAATAGCCAAGTTTGAATAGTCAATGAATCATATTTATGCATTTTAATAATTTTAGACTTGTGGAAACTTTCCGTATACACAAACCATTTTACGTTTGACGAAAGTTTGATATTTACGCACGTCGGCCGACGTGCGTTTCTTATGTGCATTATAGTTGGACCTTATACCGGGGACAGACTAGAAACTTAATCTAGATTATGACGTCAGAATGACGCAGAACCATCTAAAAGATATGGAAATTAAATGGAGTTTACGTCATTCTGACGTCATAATCTAGATTAAGGGTGCTAGTCTGTCGAGGGTATTAAGCGCCCATGGAAACGGGGATCGAGTAAAGTGTCGTTAAATCCAAGGAAACTCAACGAAGCCAGTCCGATTAAGCCGGGTTTTGCATATGTGTGTGTTTCAGTATCGTTTACTGCACATATACCAACGGCGACGCAATGTAAAATTAAGTATCTGTCACTTTAACCCAGACCCGTCATGGAAACAGCATCGAGTGATCTTGAGAGAAAAAGCTTTCTGTTTACTTAACGAAAACTCTACCCTGGCTCATGGAAACACAGTACATATCTATATGTCAGTGGAATATGAGAGAATATGAGTGAACTTTCAAAGCTTTCCATAAGTATAGATGATATGCTATTTTCATTTTTTCAATATGGAAAAAAACTCCTAAGGGGTACTGAAAAGAGCTTTCCTTGTATAATTATAATATAGAACAGTGATTCCCAAAGTGTGCGCCGCGGCTTCCCAGGGCGCCGCGGTGCCGTCATAAGGGCAATATTCAATTAAACAATTCGGCAATTTTCTTGGAATTTCCAATTCTCCCATTCCCAAATAATGCTTTGCTAGCATCATACAAAGTTGCATATAGAGTTGCTAAGTGTAAAAAGGCCCATACCATCGCAGAGCAGCTCATTCTACCAGCTGCCGTAGATTTAGTGAACATTATGATTGGCAATACCATTAGTCGCAGAATTCAGCACATGGGGGAGAATCCTAATATAGAATTAATTGAAAAATTAAAAGGAAGTGAATTTGGATTGCAACTCGATGAGGCCAAAGATAATAAGAAGGGCGCCCACTTGATTTGTTACGTACTGTTCTTAAATGGTAATTCAATAGTTGAGGACCTTCTCATTTGTAAAAGTATTACTGGACTCTGGAAGTAGGCTGGCCGCACACATACGGTTTCCGTCTTCGGGTTCCGAATACGGAATTCCTACTGCCTAGCGCAGACGTTCGGTTTTCGGCATCCTGAACGCACGTGTTGGTTTTCGACCCGATTATCAGCAATGGTTTCCGAACGGAAAATTTAAGAACGTGTGGGCTATGTAGAATTATTTGTATGAAATGCCTGCATTCGGGTGTTCGAGTACCGAATTCGGAAACCGAACACGGAAACCGTATGTGTGCGGCCAGCCGTACAAAGGCTCAGGATTTGTTCGAGATCCTGAATATATTTTGCTGTTAAATGGGTAATCGCTTTTAAAAAGGAAAGTTTTCCAATTTTTGAAAAAAGTCAAAAATTTAGAAAAAAATCTGATGTATTGAGGGCGCCGCGGAAAAATCCGATTATTTAGGGAGCCGCAAACCGAAAAAGATTGGGAACCTCTGATATAGAAGATGTTTACTTACCCACTTTTGTGTTTTTTTATTTATCTTATTCTTTTTCTTTAGGAGCGTGCATCGCGATGAAGATTATATTGTGAAACCTAGATTTAATTTTTTTAGTCGAATCCCATCACTAATTCGGGGTGAGGTCTATGGCGTAGTTTGTTAGAGGCTTGAGCACACAGAAACCTACACCAAAAATTCTTCTGGGGTCATTATTCCTACCGTAGGATATGATACCGTCTTTTTGTTATCAAACTCCTTTATCAGTCCATCTTAGTTCTTGTAGTCTAGCAATGCGTTATTCTATGTATATCTTTTAAGCTCATCTACCATTTCTGCCATTCCTCCAGGTCTATATAATGCTCTGCCATTCCATGTGGAGTATTTTATATCATTGTTCCTTAAATTTATTAGTCCTGTGACATTTCTGAGGTTTTCCCCGTAAATCCTAACTGTTCAGACCTCTCCATTACCTAACAAGAATTGTTTCCTAAGGAAAGGTTGTCAACCTCTGGCCAAAACTCTCCCAGGTGGACCGGTCTGGCGAATATTTATGTGCCCTTATGGGAGGTTTTTTTCGGACTTGAGACCAGCGGGACATCCTGGCGAAGTTAAGATTTTCCTGGCGGAAAATAATATCAACGGTCTCAAGGCTATGAATCTCGATGCAGAAGCTGAGGGTAGGGTAAGAGTGCACACCTGTTGGTGGTCGAGTTCATAGTTCTCAGATAGCAGGTGAAAGTACGAGTCTCTTATACTTTAAAGGTGGAAATTTGTGGACCTTTCTCTGTTATGTTAATTGCTAAATGCTCTTAGCATCAGAGGAGTTAATCGCATTTAATGTCAATCCTTTTGAATACGGGATTGATTTTTAATTAGACAGCCATTACCATTCTCGTGTTCATTATGGACTTAGTGGTCTTAAGCAAGCACAATAGAAGTAAGTATATTTTTGAAGTAATTTGGAAAACTTCAACTTCAATTTCAGGTAACTTTATTTGAATTTTACTTTCTCTTTAAATAAGAGATTTAGAAGAAAGTAACACGTTGAAATTTTTATGGTATGTGATAGTATGTGACTGTTAAAAAATGTTGGAATCTTATAAATGGAACCGTAACTCCGTAGTAAAATTCACATAATATTACGTGAAATTTTCCTAATTGCGTCGAAAGTACCAACTTACTTCTATTGTCCTAACCTGAGACCGCACTAAGTGCATAATGAACACGAAAAGGATAATGACTGTCTAATTAAAAATCAATCCTCCATTCAAAAAGGATTGACATTAAAGGCGATTAACTCCTCTGATGCTAAGAGCATTTAGCAATTAACATAACAGAGAAAGGTCCACAAATTTCCACCTTTAAAGCATGAGAAATTCGTACTTTCACCTGTTGCTATCTGAGCGCGATGAACTCGACCACCAACAGGTAAAGACTCTTTCTCTACACTCCGCTTCTTCATCAAGATTCATATAGCCTTGAGACCGTTGATCCTTTTTTCCTTTTCCCAACGTTAAATAATTGCAGCACAGAGCGCCCCGGTGTTCAGTAAATTAGACGAAGATATGGGAGCCGTCATTTAGCCAGTTATAATCCTTAAATTTTTCGAAAAGGTCCCCGAGGGCAATTTTGTGTCCATATTTTTCCGCAACATAAGGGATAAAGGATAATATGCTCCGAGATAACAGGCAGCCTAAATATAAATTTGCTTTTCAACATGTCAGTCCCGGAGGAAAATTAGCAGTTCAGAAATATAAAAAAAAATCACATGAACATTAAAAAGGACATGTTTTCGAAAAACAATTATTTCTCTTGGCAAGTAATCAACAACCAGATAACAGTATGATATGATAACGAATGTTGAAATGTAACAAGAGATATAAAATAAAGGATTTTTGACACATTAAGATAAAAGCACAAATCCTGGATGTTGTCTCGCTGAATTTATTACTCATCGACATCCCCTTTCGCTTTTTGTTATCAAATAAACGTTACTAAACATTTCAGTGTAAAAGTCGTGATCCCCTAAAAAATTGTTTGCAAAGGATTATTGCCAGGATTACGTGACAGGAAGTCACATGCCTCATGCCACACTCGCACCTCTTAGTTGGAATGGTAAAGTGTGTTTCGAATCCACCTGTGAATACATTAACAAGAAAAAACACAAATTGAACTCAGAACTTTGATCCCTCTGTTCTCCAAACTGATTTATTACCTTGTACGGAGTTCAAGGCAGGCCAAGACATATTTCAATATTTTTAAAGCCGCCTTTATAGATTTTTTCTGTTCTCTAGTATTTTACATGGTTTCAGCAAAAATGCTACCAGACACTTTTTTCTACATAGTTTGTCAGGTCTGAATATTTTATAGTAGGGAGCAGGTGAACTTTTGTCTTTCGTAGACTAAGATTTAAGAACGATTTTTTAAGGCCTCTTCAGATTTGTAGAAAAGTTTGGGAAAGAAAATTGTATAAATTGAAAGACTAATAAATGAAAGTTAGTGACGCCTGTGTTATAGTGTAGTAGTAGTCCGGGGAAATTAGCATTTAAAGGAGACAAAATTCGGAAATGGCTGAAAATTGGTCCACAGCTTCCTAGGGACTTTTTAAGAAAACAATTTCGGAATAAAAAAAAAACATGGCCGCCGGAAATATAGCGGTTTTCCGGTGTTTTCCTTGTATCTCGGTTTCTATAGGTCGTACAACCACGTACAAAGGCCCTAAATGTTGACAATGAAATTCTCTACACCTTTAGTTCTTACAAAGATGTTGACCCGATTAACCCTTTCAAAGTTATTCAAGGTCAAAGATATTAAAAATCACTTTTTGGCCAAAACATCGCTTAAAAATGGTTTTTTCAAAAAAAAATTTTTATCAGTTAATACGAAACGATATTGCCTACAAAAAGCCCTCGTATTGACTGATGAAATTTTTTTTCGAAAAGACCGGAAACGACAACGATTTTCTAAAACACAGTCTGATGCCGGTCCGGAGACTGAATCCCGACATTACCACTGCCACGGAGAAGTGCGGACGCGCCCATTTAAAAGTCTTGCGATGAAATTTTTTGCCATCCTTGACGGGTCACGTCCCGGTAATGTGTGGATCTACCTTAAGGTTCCGACCCATAGAACACGTTGACGCGATGCGTGCCCAAGAGGCATTTGACATTTCAACTGAAGTAAATGTTATTTAATGGGACCAGTCCCAATGGCTGCAGCGACACAAGCGAGTAATGGTGGGTCCACACTACGCGGACTTGGGTCGTACGCGCTTTTGCCTTTTTTTTCATATAGAGTTTTATGACTTTTTAAGGACTTTGTCCATGGTAAAGGCCGTGCGGCAAAACTACCCGGACAAAAGGGTGTGCTTAAAAAAGTACATTGTACGTCCACACAATATGAGCTTTTCAAAAGCGCGTACGGCGTTTCAAATGAGAATTCATTGAGAAAACAATCATGATTCAGAAAATTAAAACATCACGCGCGCTTTTGGCTGACCATACGGCCAAAAGCGCGTGGGATCTAAGTCCGCGTAGGGAGGACGGATACTAAAGCTATAAAGGCCTGTTTCACAGATGCTGTCTGGACACAGAAATCGTACAAAAAAGTCATTTTTTAGAGAAGAGGGTGAGAGAGGACGACGGGGAGGGAAGATTTTCCCATCCAACTTTCGCACACGATTTTCGACAGCGGTGTGGTTGTTGCTATTTTTTCTTTCTGGGAGAAAAGAGATAAATAGCAGAAGGGAGAATTAAAATTAAAAACAACAACAATAAGCTAAAGCATTCTGACGTACAGTTGGTTGGAAAAATTGGCCCGTTTGAAAGCCCGTACGAATTTTCGTCAAATTTCAAAAGGGAATGGACGATGGCAGCAGATTTTGTTGGTTGGCCAAAGTCTTGTGTGAAACAGCCCAAAAGCTTGAAGTTGACCAACTTTCAACTTTTCCATGCGAAAGGGGCGTTTGGCATTTGTTTGTTGTGTACATAATTTAAAATTCTTTCATCAATCTAGTGTGCGGTTCAAAAATACGAATTTTTTATAAATAATTACTACGTATACATGATGAGTTGAATAGTTGAGTTGAGGTTGAGTTGAGGTTGAGTTGAATTTTCGACAATCGACAAAATTCGACAAAAATCACAAACAAAACACAGAGATGCTGCTGTCAACTAAATTGAACTACTCAACTACTGAACTCGCGTCTATCTGCATAGCTTTAACTCAACCCAGGAAGCAGAGCTGAGTCGAGCTCAGTCGACCCTATCTCAACTCGACTCGCGTCTACATGCATTTGAACTCGGGTTCAACCTGGGTTCAACTCATCATGTATACGTACTAAATATTGTGTAATTTAAAATGGCAGTCTTTCATCAATCTAGTGTGCAGTACAACGCGTTGATTGGGTCTGTCGAACGCGTCGCATCCTGGACTTCCAGACGCATCTTGTGCACACGTCGCATTCTATGGGCCGGCACCTAGTTTTCCTACCTAAAATATTTGTCTAAAGTCCGCTAATCTATAAAACTGAGCCCTGAGAATAGTTGATATCCGTAACAAACTGGCAAAACTTTTTAGATTGATCATGAAGAGGTTTTTCTGGCATACTTTCTATTCACTCATTGGGGAAATATGTTCGGACATTCAAGTATAGCAGTAAGAGGCACAATTGTCTAAAAATATACCAAAATACTTAGACGCCAGACATAATTGAAAGAACATTAAGCTCTACATAGGGATGTTTTTACTTAAATTGAGCAGGCTGCATGAAAATTTAGGCAGCATCTAAGTAAGAACAAAGTACAAGGTGATCCCGCCTGTAAGACGGTTTAACATTGGTCACAATACTTCTCCTTCTATGGGTCAATGGAGCACGGAACCAGAAATGCGACCATGGTTGCCAAAAGCAAACAAAGCCTATCATAATCTGTAATATTTATTGTTATTATTAGCTTAATTATATTACTATACTACTTGTTTTGGGATGAAGATTAGTGCTGTGTCGTTCGCGAATGATCCGGCCGTACTGAACGGAACAGTGTACTGAGCCAAATGAACTGGTTCACTAATAGTACATGTTGCGTTCAGTCGTTCAATGGTACTGTGATACTGAACTGTGTTACGAACCGTTAACGAAGAACCAAATGTATATGGGTCTCTAATGAAATGACCTAAACTTGAATGATCTGAAAAAAAGCGAATGAATGAATCACAATGAATTCAAAAGGGGTGAGATATCTTTCTCAGAAAACTTGTTTTGGTTGCATTGGTGATATGTAATATAATGTACATTAGGGTGGCCCTTATTTTTAAAAATCGGAAATTTGCTAACCCCTGGAATGGTTCTCTACTATGAAAAAATTATTCTCCAAAAAATTTCATCTCAATTGTTTGAAGTTAACCCGTGCCGAAAACGCGGTAAAGTTTGTTATTTTATGAGAAAACTTTTATTAATCAACATTTTTGATTTGCTTCAAATTTACCTATACAAAATAATCGGTCAATATTTACAAAAAAAGGGGAGGGGGTATAAAGATTACGTCACTCGCCGATTATGCCCTTTTTCAAATCGCTACTACTCCGGTTCTGTTCATCGTATCGAGTTAAATGAGGTATCATTTTAAAGGTAATGAAGAGTTCTTTATTTATATATTAACAGTTGTAAAAAAAATTTCAATTTAGTATTTGTTATTAACAAGACAAACACAAAACAAAAAACATTTTATCCGCGATTTCGGCATGGGTAAGACTGTACCACTTCAGCTGAAATTTTTTTAGGATTTTTTTTCCAGTATAGAGAACCATTTTAGGGGTTATAAATAAGGGCCACTCTGATGTGCTATATACTCAAGATGTGAGTTGGAATTTCTCTTTAAGCAATTCTAATTCGAAATAGATATTTTGAAATAAGATGAGAGTTAAAAAAGTTTTATAAAGAACATTAGATTTAGGAAGAGCTCTAATTAGACATATTACACAAATTTCAATATATTATTCGATTGTAGGAGGATTATATAAAATTTAACGAACGGAAAGGGAATGTAACGGAAAGAGGATTGTTTTAAATTTATTTGAATATTAGGATATCTTAAAAGTCAATTAGTTCAAACTGGAAGTTTGATTTTATTAGGAAATTCGTTGATTCTTATCAGTAGCAAATTTTTTGAAACGTGTGTGTATATCTTGTCTAGGCTTTTATTGAAATGTACATATGTGTGTTTGTAAGTGCACTTTAGGGGACTCCGTGTTTTGACGTTTTCACCAAATTTACAGCAAATGAACCAAATGAACGGATCTTTTGAATGGTTCTTTTTAGTGAGCGGAACCGAACGAACCAGTTCACTGAAAAGAGCCATTTCTCCCACCACTGAAGAGTTCTTCGGTGAATTTATTGGTATAGTTACACTCTACAGTAATGAGATCTACTTTTATAAAGATGTATTTTCTTCGTAAACACTTAAAATTAAAAGTTTACCAGGATTTTGATAATGCAGTAAATGTCTTATCTTGTTATCCTAAAGTAGGTGAATAATTTTCATTACAACGAACACATATTTAAAAAATACCCTTTAAAGATGAAAAAAGCACATTAGTTAGATTAGTTGGTAGGAATTCAGAAATAGTTTTGCTACAAGTTCCAATTATCAGTAAACATTTCTATCAGATATTTCCCAAAGTAAATGGTTTAGAAATCATTTGGGAACAATGAAATTAATTCTAGGACCAACTAAACCAAGCAAAACTTTTCTTTACTTTCATGTAAATTACGATAGTAGATTCCAAGAAATTTTATAAAATCAATAAAACAATTCAACTCTAAGATTTTCGTTCAAACCCAAGATTTTCTGGAAAGTGTTTAACTACAAACTATTTCAAACATGTACAAAATTTTTGAGAAACTTTAAATTTATTTTCAATTTAAAATCAAAACTTTCAGTCAAAACTATTTAATTACAAAATTTTTTCAAGAATTTGTAACTTTTACCCATCCCCACAATGTCTCCCCCCAAATCAGGCGAACAATTTGCCACATCATTTCTAATTAAATACGAATTTGCCACAATTCCCCGGCGTCATGGCTCGTGATGTTGTAAATTTTAAATAGTTCAATTCCGGGAGCAAAAGTCAAGGATAACATTTACGAATACGGCAGGATATATCAAAACCGCATGACGTCATCAATGTCATTAGATGCCAACAGAGACAAGTCCTTAACATCACCAATTCAGGATCTTTATACGCCATACCTTCCTAACATTTCATGTACGTGGAATATCCTTGCGATTACGATTCTTCCCGTTCAAACAACACACAGAGAAGTAAGTAATTAAGGAAAATCTTAAATCTTCCTTTTTCGTCCTTTGAATCTGTCACGTAATGATCGAATTAAGTCACGTAGAACGAAAATCAACTTAGGTGTACGAAAATTTTGAATATTTGTCAGGATTCACAGGATTTTCGCGTGGTTTTATTTTTATTAATAAAACAACTTAAACTCGGAGTTCACTTAATTCACTTCGTCCTGTTTGTTTTTCCTAGGATGACGAGAGTGAGTGGCAGTCTTTTTTTTAAAGCCAATCCTGAGTAATGGTGAAAATGTGACGGATTCCACGATGGGAGACGAAAATAAAGGATCGAAAAACGCCAGGATTTGAATATCAATTCGGTTGGGAAGTAGGAAGATGTATTTGCGTATGAAAAACAGATTTTTATTTTATGTTGGAGCAAAATGTGGGGATTATAGGCAATATAAGTGTTTTTGTGGCCTTGGTCCTTACAGAACTTGAGAAGAAAGTAGAGGTCACTGCAGAGGTGTTATACGAGTGTGAAATCACGACAGCTTGAGTTGGTAAATAATTTATATGTAGCGTCTCCTTTTTGTTTTTAAGATATTAAATTCAATTGAAATTATTAAAGAACGAAAAGATGTCTTCTTTACGGACGACATTGTGAACCTTAGTATAGGAAACAATTCTCTCGACTATAAACGAGATTATTTAAATGACTTTCAGAAAGGTAAGCGGTAAGTGGTCCAAACATTTAAAATTAATCCACGAGCACTGAAATTGGAAATACATATATGCATTGCGATCGTTGCGTTCGGCGGTTCCACAGTATGCGATGAGTTTCCATTGACACATAATTGCGTGTTTACGTTCCGTTCCGGATATTAAACATAACCCAAAAATCTAAGTAACGGTTGCATTTGTTTATTGTGTATGCTTGTGTTTGGGGTTTGAGCCTATGTCGAATGCACCAAAGGAAAAGTTGATACTAAAGGTGCCAGCCCATAGAACGCGTTTCATGCGTCGCTTTCATGCCTTGCGTTAATAACAAATGTGTGACGCGTATGACCGTCCCACAGTGGTCGGAAATCGAAAAAAGCTGGCCAAAAGTCGAAAAAATAACACAAAAAAGCGAAATTCTGCATACTAATGTTTTTCGGGTCGCTGATCACGAATTTGATGTCTAAAAATAGTTTTGACAATTGACAGCTGTCAAAAACGCTGTCTTCAATGAAATAATAGACCCAAGGTACTGTCAATAATAAAAAATAGAGTTTGAAAGGATTTTTTGGGTTGCTGATCACGAATTTGATAGAATTATAGGATTTGTTTTCAAAATTTTTCAAAATAAGATTACAACGATAGGTGCAGACGGTGGCAGCTTACTCTTGTATGCCTTGAAAGAATAGACATTTACGAACATTTTGCACAAAAATTCAAAGTGGGATAAAAAAGTTCTCAATAATTGAAATTTTTGTCTACTTTGAAATTGAGGTTAAGTTCAAAATGCCACTGTACAAACTTAGGTTATCGAAAATCGACTAACAACGCATAAAACAGTTTCCTCCAGAATTGTCATCCATATTCGGTCGCTCGATGTCACTCGACGATGTCACAACAAACATAATTTATTAAATCGTTAAAATGCGTTAACAATAATAAACAAAAAAAGTGTCACTTTGTTTGCTCCGGCACATTCCACAGTGTAAAGATATCCATTTCGCTGTTTTTTTTGTCATTCAGTGGTAATTTCAGTGGTACTTTTTTTTAAATCACACATCCTATATTTAGACTTTTGGCCAGCTTTTTTGAAATTCCGACCACTGAGCGTGCCAATGAACGCGGCGCGGCTGTGACATTTAACATTACTTCCAACTTTATTTATCATTTCAGGCTAAAATTGGTTTATTATATATAACTAGCTGGGACCCGGTGCGCCTATGCTGCGCCCATAAGCCAATAGTAGTAATCAGGTGATATGAATTTTAATATACAGTAGGAGAGTTTGAAAAGGGCAATTTTTTGGTATTTTTGATTCCAAATAACAAAATGTGAAACTATTAGGGATCTGACATTTTGATCGAGACAATAAAAACCATCGATTTTTTAGTTCATTTTAATTTAAAAGTGTATATTTTAGTTTTTTTAAACTATATTTTATTTTCTACATTTTAGACTATTATATGTCTTCTGCCATTTTCTGGTGACCGCCATATTAGATTTAAAATAACGTCACGCAGCTTACTGTACTATACTCGTTATACACTTTCATTTGATACCCATACCGAGCGCGGGCCCCGGCGTTGTAAAGAAAAATGTAAACTATAATTTTGTGTTGGCCGCCATTTTGCATTTGGAATGACGCCGCACAGCTAATAGTATTCTACTTGTCATACCCTTTCATTTGATACCCATGCCGGGGGTCGGGGAACACAATTGCAAAATTCGGCCGCCATATTGGAACCGCCTTCTTTGCGAAAGTAATGGACATCACCAATCGCTTTCTCGTACCCAGAAACCTCTATGTATACATTTTCACCCTCGTAGAACGTATAGATATAATTATGCTTTTTAAAGCTCTCTAAGACAGCGCCCCCTAAGAGTGATTTTTGAAAGTAGGCACCGATGCCAAAACCACCCCCTTGATGTAAGTATTATGTGGTTAAATTTTTGTGGCGATCGGTTGAATGGTTTAGGAGTTATTAGGGAACATACATACATACACACATACATCGAATTTTATATATATAGATTTATTGAGAGTTCAATGAAAAATAAAATGTTTGTAAGCAGTGCTTATGTAATTAAAACTGGAGGTGTACATGATTTGTTCAGATCAAGATATAATTCTTTTGTACAAGAGCACAGCTGATTGTCATCGACAAATATTCGAATGCCAAACGCATGAAAAGTTGAAAGTTGGGCAACTTCACGCGTTGCATGCGACGCGCCGACGCTTTTCTTCCGTCGTTGGGCCTGTTGGCATTTAAAAGCATGTACTTCAACTCAATTGTCAACTCAACGCATAAAAGCGATGCATGAAACGCGTTCTATGGGCTGGCACCTTAAACCAACTCTTGCGTTGTATGCGATGCGTTTAGGCAACAATCTAGATCAGCGGTCGGCAAACCTATTGTTTTCTCTTTTTAAAAGCTGAAAGCTTCCTGCCAAGAAAGCTTTTCAAAGAAAACCTTTCCCGTCCGGCTATAAAAGAAGCTCGTCCATCATCCGATGGCAGTGCTTTACTGGACTCGTTCCGGAGAAGTCACCTTCTACGGTCCTAGGGGACTGAGCTGTAGAGGTGTAGACCCAACAGTCTTTCCCGAACCGTGTATGTAATTAAGAAAATATAACCATGTTAGTAATTAAGATACCCAAGTAATTAAAGAAATATTATTTTATAAGAAGGTGTTGTTCTCAATAACCCTAGACTACTCAACGCCCCCCGCAAGTCACTTTTAAAAAAAGAGGATTAGGGAACTACATGCCAAACACCATTAAAACATTTCACCATGAGGAGTAGGACATGACGGACAAGTAGAGCGAATGGTGACTCCTAAGCTTGGACTTTTACATAAAAACGACAACTTTAATTGTTTTTACTGCAACTTCTACCTGCGTTGCCAGTAAAGGTTCCTTATTAAATTATAGAGCTTTCAACAATGTTTAATTTAAAATATGAAATACTATACAACCTTTCACCTAATTAAGCTTTGGCACTATAAGCAATTTCTTATTAAATTTTCAATTCAGCAAAAAATATCATTTTTCTTAAATAATAACAATAATCGTCTTTTTCGCTCCATTTACCTTTGCAAATTGAAAAAAACTCCCTAAGCATATAATAGGCAAACTATTACATTTCGGCCCATTTTAGAATTCTGGCTCTGCTAAAAATATTCTCTTATTATGGCCAGAATTAGCAAGTCAATTTGTGACTCCGTTAAGCAAGGCTCTCTTCCTCCACCGTAGAAGAACCTCAACCAATTTGTAATTGCTTGCAATCTTAAATAACATTTCGCAAATTGCTTTCATAAATTTTAGTCACTTTTTATAGCTCTCCACAAGGCAAAAGTTTACTTCCGCATAATAAACTCTAAACTGTATAAATATGGATAAGAAAGATAAAAAAAATAGAAAGCGTGCGGGAGAGCGTAGGTACCTCATCGTACCGAAGCTCCCCAGCCCTCTGCATTATTAAAGAAGTTTCATTAACCTCCGCCATTCCGCCTTCTTCGAGAAGAAAAACTGTTGGCAAATGTCCTTTAACAGAATTTTATCAACTTCCTTAAAGAAGCCCAATTTATCCTTATATCTTTATGTATTTTCGGATTAACTAAGCCCTTTGAAAGTTATATTGATACCATCCACGCCCAAAGGACGAGCATGTCCTGCCTGTCTTCCTGGTTTGATCCTTGAACTAACATGGATGAAGCCTGATAGTATTCAGTCGTAGTAGTAAAGGAGCTGCTGCTGCTGCTGCTGCGAAGCGAACGTGGGAATTTTGAATGTAGCCATAACGAGAGTCCTGTGGGAGTGTTCAGATTGTATCCTTTTGTATTGGTGGCATTTTTCTTCATCCCGGGTTTGAAGTGTCACATTTGTCGAGATAATTAAATTGGATTCTGTCCTAAATTCTTAGTGCCACACAAATTTGGTATTTTATGTGGGCTCCGAGATAGAGGAGCTTAAGGACGGGGATTCAAGCTAAATTTGAATGGACTGATCCCGATTGAATTTCTCCCACGGAAACGAATTAAGGTTAATGTTTGTTTCGTATTCTTTTTTCGAAAATTTTAATAATGAAATTTCAACGCTTCGGAAATGGTTTTAAGCGGAGTTGTTAGCTTTTCATTTAAAGATTACGAATTTAATTGCCGTATTTAATTGTAATTCGAGGAGAAAATGGTTCTTTAATAAACCGTCTAATCCTTAGACATCAAAGGAGGCTAAATATCTGGGTATCATCCTGGATCAAAAGTTCTCATGGAAACCGTAGATTAAGAGGGTAACTGCAAAGGCAATTACATCTCTCTATATCTGTCGTCAATTTGTAGGCAAGACTTGGGGCCTTAAACCCAGGACAATGTTTTGACTAAACAAGGTCCATGATCATGTATGCGTCTATGATGAGTCAATGTCAGGCCTACCTCGGTATCACGCAAGCTAAAAGCACTTGTCCGGCTGCGACTATGGAAGCCTTACTGAACTTCCCTTGCTTCTTCTCGTACTGATCAAGGAGACTCTGGCGGGGCGCTGCGACTACAGGGGCTATTCTCCTTTAAGCCAAGAGACCTTGTGGATCACGATTCCCAAGGAACTAAACCTGGAGCCAATAAACGCATTGTTCCATACCATTCCTGCCAGAATGGCATACTCCTCTTTAGCGGAAACACGGCCTTTTGGTATATAGACGGTTCCAAAACGTTATAATGGTCCCAAGGTGCAAAAAATCCATGGCTCTTGGTATCACCCCCCCTGTCTTTCAAGCTGAGGTACTGGCCATCCAGACGTGTGCCAAGTCTTGTATTATTAGAGCTCGAAAGAGCTCTCGTTATTTTCTCGGACAGTCAAGCTGCCCTATATTAAATCGCACAGGGTGTCATCAAAGACTGTCCCGAATTGTCTTCTATCTCTAAAATCCCTCAGCTGGACAACCCAGGGCGCTCGTCAAGTTAAAATATTCATTCAAATCGACAAAGCTAGAAAGGCAAAGAAAATGCAAGGAGAGATAGCAGCTGGATGGACTATTCCGGCTATGGTGAGCACCTTCGAGGGATCCCTTTTTAAGGGTCAAACTGATGACGCCAGGCTGAAGTAATGCCTTTAAGGCTCATAGTCCGGGGAAATTAGCAAAAAAAACGCACGAAAGGAAACAAAATTCGGAAATGGCTGAAAATTGGTCCAAAGCTTCCGTGAGACTTTTTAAGAAAACAATTTCGGAATCACAAAAAAAACATGGCCGCCGGAAATATAGCGGTTTTCCGGTGTTTTCCTTGTATCTGGGTTTCTATAGGTCGTACAACCCCGTACAAAGGCCCTAAATGTTGACAATGAAATTCTCTACAACTTTAGTTCTTACAAAAATGTTGACCCGATTAACCCTTTCAAAGTTCTTCAAGGTCAAAGTTATCAAAAATCACTCTGACCACAAAATCACTCAAAAACTGCTTTTTTCGAAAATTTGTTCTAATCAGTCAATAGGAAACCTTATTGCCTACAAAAAAGCATTTTGTCATTTTTTCGAAAACTTAACCCTTTCGAAGTTATTCATGGTCAAAGTTTCAAAAAATCAGTTTTTGTTCAAAAAATGACTCAGAAACTGATTATTATTGAGAAATTTTTTTGTTCTATTTATACAAAACATTATTGCCTACCCTAATGACACCCTTGCCATTTTTTCGAAAACTTTTCGAAAAATTTTGCAAGAATCAATTGTTAGTGACTTTTTGACCAAAAACTGATTTTTGGAAACTTTGACCTTGAATAACTTTGAAAGGGTTAAGTTTTCAAAAAAAATAACAAGAGGCTTTTTTGTAGGCAATAAGGTTTCCTATTGACTGATTAAAACAAATTTTCAAAAAAAGCATTTTTTGAGGGATTTTGTGGAGAAAAAGTGATTTTTGACAACTTTGACCTTGAATAACTTTGAAAGGATTAATCGGGTCAACATCGTTGTAAAAACTAAAGTTGTAGAGTTCATTGTCAACATTTAGGACCTTTGAACGGGGTTGTACGACCTATAGAAACCGAGACACAAGGAAAACACCGGAAAACCGCTATATTTTCGGCGGAAATTTTTTTTTGTGATTCCGAAATTGTTTTCGTAAAAAGTCCCAAGGAAGCTGTGGACCAATTTTCAGCCATTTCCGAATTTTGTCTCCTTTAAATGCTAATTTCCCCGGACTATCATAGCGTTATGGACTTGAAAGTCATGCAAAAAAGGATTGGTGAGTCGTCAGCAGGAATCTGACACTACCGTTTCGGTGCGGACCCACAGCGGTGTCTCCTGTCGTAGGCATGGAGCGCCCGCTCTAGTGGTTAGGTCGCCCCTGACAAAAAGGAAAAGTGCTCCCTTAAGAATATATATTGGGTGATTTATTTAGAGGTACTTTTTTCAATAATAAAAAATTTGAAAAAATTCTATTTATTCGAGTAATCTTTATCATCATACAAAAGAACCATTCTTTACATTTATTTTTTAAAGATTCTTTCTACAATTATGGTCCATTCTGAAATTCCGATCTTCAATGACACGTTCGAGCCTTTCGAGTGATAATTGGCCAATGACTAGACTTTCGACTGTAGCCCAAAGGAGGCGTAATATCGCGGACGAACCTTAACCGTTGGAACTTAATGTCGTCGATATCACGGGATTCAATTTCAGGCTGCTGACACGATAATCGGCGAAATTTGCAGTAGACATGGGCAAAATGACACATTTTGCTGAGCCAGCACACTCTCGCTCACTCACTTGAGTGAGTCGACACACTGAGCCAACACACTGAGCCAACTCAAAATATAGCACAACCTTAATTTAAAAATCAGAGAGGAAGATGATAATCATAAAGAAAAGAAGTTTTACAGGAGCAGTGTTAGCATATTATGTTGGGCCAGAAAAAAGATTTTTAAAGAAGATGAGCTTTAAATTTATATATTATAAACAAAAATCACAATTCATTCTTAACAACCTCTGGCGCATTCAAAAAACCCGCAACTGAATGAGCACAGTGCACAAAGGATAGAGCATACTCCTTCCCAAATATATTTTTTTCCTCACAATTCGCAACGACACGATAATCAACCCCACGCTATACAGAAACAAGGAAATGTAAAACAGACTGACAGCTTCGAATAACGTAGAAAAAGGAACGAAAGTAGAGCGAACAATTTTGAGAACTGTGTGTTCTGTGTTGGCGTGCTGTGTGTGATGTGTCGTTCATTTCCTTTCAATTGAGTTGCCTCAGTGTGCACACCACAGTGTGCCACTCACTTTGAATGACTCCCTCGCGAGTTACACATCTCTAATTTGCAGTTACGTTCCGGCCGGCCGGTCGGGATCTCTAATAGAAATAATAGAGGAAGAACAGGCGAAAATATAACAATCGACAGATATAACATAGAATCCGTAAACGAGAAGAATACTGCTAGCGAACAAAACGTACTACAGTAGGTTGAAATATGTTAAGTCAACAAGAATAAGCAGAAGTGTAAGAAGTAGGTAGGGCAGCGGTTTAGCCTGGGAACCAAAATGTCGTAGGAACTAATCAACAGCCGAACATTCTCACCACTCTCTCGTAAAAAAACCAAAAAAGGCTGATAGTAGATTGTATCTGTCGATTCTGAGGAGCAGTTACGGAAACAGCGGAGCTCTTATTATGCGATTGTGAGGCTACAGTGGGGAGAATATTAAGCCTCCTTCATCGCGACTTCCTTATTCCCTGGGAGATTTGCCATATGAATCCGAAATCAATTTTATGCTATATCAAAAGGCTTAACTTGGAAGGTTTTTAACGAGCAGGTTGGCACAATAGATCAAATAAAATAAGTCGCAGCGCCTGTAAAGACGGCCCCCTTAAAGGAACAAGCAGAATCCTTAGACATGAATTTTCTGAATGGAAGCTTTGAGAATGTTTTTTTTATTAAAAAATGGATTACCATTGTTGCAACATCCTTTCAACATCCCTTAAGATACTCATTCACCGTTTTAACATTAGGATGCCTTGTAAGTTATTCTGTAACTCTCAGCCAGAGTTTATCCTATCCAGGCTTAACTCCAAGTTCATTTCCATTTCTTTAACACAAAACACGTAAACAAAAAGATAAAAAAACTGAGACATTCTTAATGCTGGTAAATGTGTAAGTTTACCCATAAAATTTAAGGTTTCTTTAAAAGTATCAAAAAATGTCTACAAACCTTTTTGAGTTATTGTGAATTCATTAAAGAATATTTGGAACGTTTTATATTGATGCGTTTAATTTTGTATCAAATCAATTGGAATTTGGTATGCTTTTGTATTGTTTTCAGTTCTGTGAATCTCTGAAGTTTAATTTGAAGATAAAAACAATTTTAAGTTATTTTCATGCTATTTCGATTTACGTCAATATTTGAAATGTGAAGAATTTACAAAGTAATGGATACAAAGTAATATGCTTTTCAGAAAGATTATCATCGGTATTTCTTTCTTTTAGTGAGATATCGGGACGTACTATGACTGTACATCCAACCATCTTTGGCTTGAGACCCCAACTCTTGCGGAATGTATTTTTACAGGCATCAAAACCTATGCAGGCTTATTGTTATCCTTTTCTCGATGTTCAACTTCAAGTTGAGTCTTAAGTCCAAGATTAAACCCAGATATTTCCCCATGGAGGTTAAAATGTTCATCAAGCCTGACAATTCTAGGAAGTTCTTAGATACTTTCTGGATCATTAATCCGCTTAGTGGATATCATATCCTTCCAAGACGGCGATGGACGAGATTCACTTTATTTCAGGAGGTATCATAATCTAACGAAGTTCCGTTCCTGTTGACCTTGATGCCTCTACCAACAAAGTTCCTAAAGGGACTCTCTGGTATTATGGGTGTTATTCGCTTCTTCCAAGCCCCTGGCTGGGACTTATGTTTTCGTCGAAAGAACAACAATTATGTCGTTTTCTGTATTTACCAGAGTTATTCGGGTGTTTAATCGAGATTTATTATAAAGCCCAAGATAAACAGATGGTTTAATGGGAATGTATAAACGCACTTAAAGCTAAAAGAGTCGCCTACAGAGGGCACAGACGTTATCCTAGTGAGTCTCTTTGTCGTGAGTATGTTGAGTTTGCATTTTGTAAATCCACCATTAGGAAAATTCAGGGTTTTCTTCAAGACTCCCAAGTTGTATAACTATCTCAAAGAACTAGAAGTTAAAGAATCCGGAAGCCCTGTTGTAGTCAGTCCTTAAAGATCTGCTTCACCTTTGACTAAACCTCTGCGCTAACTCTTTACCAAATCTTATTTCTTTAGAATTTATCCTGTATTTTGGAAACAAGATCATCCTCAGGCCATGCCAAAATAAGGCGACAGTAGGTATCATTAAAACCACCGTCCAAACACATTTCTATTATGGGTTATGGAATATTTTGAACAAACTACATATTGAACGATACTGCTTGACTGCTCGTCGACAAAAACGGTCTACTAGCTACCTTTTTATGGATTTGACATATAGTATGTCGGAATGAGGCTTTTTAATAAACTATTTTACTAATGAATATATTTTTAGTTTTCTTACATATACATAAGTATGTATATAAAAGAAGAATATCAAAAGTTTTGTAAAGAATAAATTTTAGATATAAAATATAAAAACGAATTCATTACTTTTACTTACTATGAAATATCATATATGTCATGAACATACCTGCAAAATAAAAAAAGGCATATTAAAAATCGAATAAATGTAGTCTTAGATTTTCTACTTAATGATAACTGTAAAAATTTTAAATTAAAAATAATAGGTCTGGAAAAAAGTTCGTGTGATTCAGTTCCAAATAAGTCATCACCACTGTGAAGGGTGACAGTTCGAGTGCTACTTTAAGTGCATAAGCATAAAATAATGAAAATTTGCGATATGTTTTGCAAGATTACTACGACAAACAGAAGAAAGGTGCACAGGCTTGTGAAAAACTTGTTCTGTGCTGCTGCCTACGGTGAAGGCACTTTATCAAAATCTGCTGCGCGGAAAAGAATTCGCTCACTTTCGTTCTAGTAGTATAGATGTCAAAGATGAGTGAAGCTCTGGTTGTCCAATCATTGAAAAACTGATGAAATTCTAGAAAAAGCCCAGCAAGATATGCTCGTGAGCAGTGTCGATATTAGTATGGACCTAGGCATTGATCAAAAACCAGTTTTAAACGATTTACTCAAAGCTGAATACAAAAAAAAGTGTTGTGTGCAACAGGCGTCACTCCGCCCATTACTGAAAAAGATACATCAACACATATTGTCAGAGTCTTTGCTTCTTCAGCTTTCCCACATACATGCACCGAGAGCCACATTTTTCAAAGCACACGTGCAAAATATCCCACCGCTGCCACCAATGTTTGTAGTAACCTTCTTCACTACCAGGATGTGGCGATACTATCTCGAAGGAGTATAGTTTTCAGCTCTGTTAATATCAGTTAATAAAACAATTAAATCCAATTCGGTCCTGGTAGTGAAAAAAGTTACTGTAGCAGCTCGATGCATAAGTTCATCATGAGTTGATAAAAACGCTAGAAGGCGCGCGGCGAAACTATGCGGAATTCGAAAAAACAAGTAAAGGCAAAATTAGATGGAAATTCTATACTCTTCAACTTTGTTCTCTTGATATTTTTCACTAAAATGTTTACCTGAAAATATAGTCCAGTCCAACCGTAAAAATGGGGTATAACCTCTGCTTTTTTCGGCGGCCAGCGATTTTGATGAAATTTTGGATTTAGGCTCTACTTACCACCCTTTTCAAAGTCTACCCTGTGCCGAGGTGCGCTTTTTATTTTTAGGGGGAAAACTACCCCTTACCATAAAAAATTAATGACACTCAATAAATGGGTAATAACAACGCTTAGTAGGCGTATATATCGCCTCTTAGACCTATGTATAGTATGTACTATTGAAATAATTTTTTAAGAAATGTTTCAACCCCTAAAAACTACCCTTAGAGAAATAGTCCTACCTAGTCTACCCTTTTTGAGACACACAAATTTAGTTATAAGTTCAGAAAGTATTTTAGTAAACTTTTTGGGGTGTGTGTTTATGCATGCTTGGATGTACTGGCGGGGTACCGACCCCCGTGCACTCGATTCACCTATGCTCTAAAAAAGATTGCAGATTGTCAATTTTTTCATTTTATTTAATTGCACATCTTTAGCAGCTGAGTAAAAAAGTATTGCGCAATACCTGCCAGCTTCTAGAATGTCTTCTATTTTGGAGGTACTGTTGTAAAATGTATATTAAACCAGTATACCAAATGTAGCATGTATGTATACGTGAAATACCGTAATGTGCTCACAAGAGCTCCGAAAATCATTTGCTCCGAAAATAAAAAAAAGTCGTTCGGTTTTTTTACTGTAGCGGGGTAAATTTTCAAGCTACAGTGTCGAGTCAAAAACCATTTTGTAGGTAAAGAACAAAGGCAACAATTCAGAGCTGCAAGATTTAGAATGGGAAGAAAACATGTAACTATCGACGAACACAACCTAGAAGTAGTCGATAAAACGACGAACAGGAGGAGATAACTAGACGAATACTACTGGCTAATAGAGAATTTTATGTCCAAAAACAAATATTGCACTTAAGATTTGTGCACAGGAAATAGAAACTTTCACTCTAAAAAACAGTAATACGACCAGGGGCCGTATTTGGTTTCTCGAGTCGATATCGACTTCTGTCGATAATTAAAAATTGGCATTTGGCGACACGATATCGACAATCTTCTCGTCTCGATAAAGACGTTTGACGTTTATTAAAAGGCTCAATTTATGCATACAATTAACTTTTAACAGTTCCTTTTTTATTAATGAAATATACGTGGTTTGGTGCACTTGGAGTAATATGACACAATTTGATGGTTTTCTATGGCAGCGCTTATCTGTCGATTTGATCGTGATGTCAAATATGAAACTTGGAGAAAATCGAGAAGCTTTTTTTGTCGAGTCGATCCATCGACTCGAGAAACCAAATACGGCCCCAGTACTGTGCAGCGAGACTTGATCCAACGAGAGAGGATGGAATATGGCGAAGGAGATACAACAGCGAGTTGTATGAAATTTTTGACGACCCAGGGGCCATATTTGGTTTCTCGAGTCGATATCGACTTCTGTCGATAAATAAAAATTGGCATTTGGCAACACGATATCGGCAACCTTCTCGTCTCGATAAAGACGTTTGACGTTTATTAAAAGGCTCAATTTAGGCATACAATAAACTTTTAACAATTTCTATTTTAATTAAATATGCGTGGTTTGCTGCACTTGGAGTAATATCACACAATTTGATGGTTTTGGATGGCAGCGTTTATCTGTCGATTTGGTCGAAATGCCAAATATGAAACTTAGAGAAAATCGATAAGCTTTTTTTGTCGACTTGATCCATCGACTCGAGAAACCAAATATGGCCCCAGAACTCTCAACGCTTATAAAAATCAACAGACTAAAACGGCGTTCACATTGGCGAGTACAAAGGATTAGTACGTGGCGGCTTCTGGTTGTTGCCAGTACACGCCTAGTTTGAACACTTGTGTTAGAGAACTCTGTTGGTTAGTCCACTAGCCTGGTGAGTAGTGCCCTTGCCAGTAGACAGCCCGGGGCGTTATTTTCCAACCCACTATCCTCCGCTTCTCTAAACTAACCACTTAACTCGCCTCGTGTGAAACAATTATTTGACAAGAGATTTATAATTTTCTGTAAGAAGTGCCCAATTATTTTTTTATTTTTACTTGAAAATGAAGTGGTTAGAAAGTGAAACTATTAAGTTTTTAGAATTATATAGGGACTTTGAGTGTTTGTGGTTCAAGGATTCTGTAGATTACAGAAATACTCGAAAGCGACAGGCTCAGATAGCATTGCTGGCTATAACACTGTTTTAATTGTATTATATTAAAACCCTTAATTTTCAAAACGTAAAGGGTCAAAGGGCTAAGCAAAGGTGGTACTTACACTATAAAGCAAACTTCAATCCGCTATATCTCCGTCAGTTTGTAAGCTACAGCAATACATAAAAAACCAAAATTTTTGTCGAAGAAAAATCTCAATTTTGTTGCTGAACAGTTTTTTACGTATCTTCAATAGTTTTTGAGTTTTTTTGAAATAAACGCAGAAATCTGTAAAATTCGTAAAATCCCCTTTTCATTTTGATCGTACCCATTTCGAAAAATACACCCTGGAAATCGCTCAAACTATATAAATCCGATAGATATCTCTAAAATAAAGTGAATCCTGCATGGAACATGATATATTTGAATTTGGGTGGAAGTAGTATTAGTTTTATTGATCATGTTTTTAAAAAAAATTGAACGGTACCCCTTCTCTTTGTCATAACTAATTCATTTTACATGCAAATGACTTTTGTCAGTGCTCATTTTAAATGTCTTTTCAAGCACGTTAAAAAATGTAATACAAGTTATCCTCGAAACATGCATCGATTTTCCGTTATGCGACGTTAAATTCAACGTTTTGGGTATTTGGTTCGAAATAGTTCCCCTTCGATAAATTATTACTCGCTTTGTTTTATACCTAGAGCATTCATTCAAAAACCATTTTCTTCTTTTTTTTATAAGCTTTATTTTTAGAACAAAAATTTTGATAAAACGCTTATTTTTGGACTTATTGTCCAAAAACTCGAAAACGTGGCGTTTTTTAATGAAAATTGCAACTTCTCAAACGCTTATAACTAAAAAAATAAGAATTTTACAAAAAAAGTTTGCACCATATTTTTTGCCTAAAATTAGCCTCTCTATCGATTAACGGGGTTATTTTGACCAAAAATATTTCCACCCCCGAGTTGGGGTGGGAACCAACCCAAAGAAAAAGCGCACATTGGCATATGGTAGACTTTGATTTTTGAGTCATTCCCTATCTACTGTTAAAATTTCAAGTAAATCGGTCACCGCCGAAAAAAAGTAGAGATGATATCGGTTGGGAACTGGACTAATAAAGAAAAAGGCGAAAAAGCGCTAAAATTTATGTTTCTTAATAACCTCCTTTTTTAGAATTAGGGGGGTGAATACTTCACTTTTTACAGGTCTCATACCTTTTGGAAGATTTTCTTTAATTTTTCCTAATTTAAGGGTACTAACATCAACTTAATAAAATGACTGCTATGGATCTATGATATTTTGACTACCAACGAAAATCGGATTAATTATAGCCTAGATACATGGACGCATTTATGACGAAAATTCATCATTAATTAGGAATATGAACCTCATCAATTAGGAAAACCGATTAGGGAAATTTTGGTTGATCTAGTACGAAATCTCAAAAGAGAGCCATCCAGTGGCGGATTTACACATTTGCCGCCAGTAGGCTATTCCCCTACAGCAGCCCCTACTTACTAGTGATGAGCAAAACTGGTCTTGAAGTCTTGCCTGTTCTTGCACATTTAGCAAGATCAAAGCAAACCAAGAAAAAACAGAACAAGACAAGACTGCAAGATCAAGATAGCAAGACTTTTTGCTCATCACTTCACTAAGTGCCAAAAGTCTTGCAGTGATGAGCAAAAAATCTGGTCTTGTCTTGGTCTTGCTAAATGTGCTAACCAAAACTATCGATTGTGAGCCGGTCGGCCGATCAAAGCTCGATGCGCGCATAGGTCTGATGAAAATCATGGAAAGCATGATGTGCGTCCAATTGGACCGTGTATGGAGGCATTTATGTCCCACTGACGGCAAAAACTTGGGAAATCTTCTACACGTTTCGCCTATAAATCCGCCACTGGAGCCATCTTTCGAAGCACGCTTTTAGGCGTTTTTCCAGAGTCAGCTGATTTTTATTTTAATTTTACTTGAAAATTAATAAAAAATATTCCTTTTTTCCATATTAAAAATTAAATATTACATGTTTCCCTTCCATTGGGGCAACAACGTACCAAAGATATAATTTCTTTTTATTTGTATTCTATTATTATATTCTTTTATTCTATTATTAAAAGGTGGTCGATAAGGGTAAAAATATGAAAACTATGTACATAAATCAAAAAATTCGTTAAAATATACAAAGAAATAGAGCTTAGTTACTGTCCCTATTTTTATGCTTTCTATTTATGTGTTTCCATTATCAATTATTAATAATAAAATAGGAAATAGCCTCACTAATTAGCGTTTCATGCTTACATTTCCATAGAAGACCAATTACAATAAATCTCTAGAGAATTCAAGGGAAAGACATCTACTAGTGTGCTTTCTTTAACCAGAACTAGATTTATTTATTGAGTAGGAATGTGGAAGAAGAGGCAAAATAGAAATTTTGTGATACATAATTACTTGAATGTTTCGAACAGTCGTTTTTGATGCTTCCGGGCCAGCTTTTAAGATACCATGTGGGGAGTGAGAGTTAGGATTTGCCAAAATAAAAATCATATTGAATGTTTAGCTTTATCACTATGAGAACAAGCTTTCTAGAACTTAAAACAGAATAAACCTAGAGTATTAATTCAAAAGCTTGTACACGCGCCACAACTGACGATGAATGGCAAAACGAATATAAAAAAAAACATTTCGCATATCACACAATTAATCTCATAAACGATTATTTCATGCCTAAAGCAAACACTTCCAAGTGTAAATATTTTATTAACAAATAAAGTTTATAGAACGTTTTGGAATATTTAGAAGGTTTCATCTCGCACAAGGTCAAGTTGAGGCTGGTGCTGCACCCTATCAGTTCCTTAAAATTCACAACACGATTTAAATTCAGCAAAGTAAACTTGGGAAGCGTTTATAAAATGGCCGAAAATAAAGAAGGCAAAATGCTGTTTCACGTCCCCTTACCAAACTTTGACAATGTACGAAGGAAAGGGAAAAATATCCTTAAGGGAAGGATTTAATCTGAAAATATCTACAAGCTCCCACGTCAGCAGACAATATAGAAAAAAAACAACTATATTTAGTCTGTTCACTGGACCTTATCAAGCGGACTTGGTTCTGTAATAAATAAATGAACACATCTTTACCTGTGGATACACTAATTAATTATGAACTGTTGATTTAGGTGAAAGTAAAAGCATGTTGCGGTCTACTTGGAAGAAGATATTATCCTTTAACTTGTTTCCAGTCAGACTCCATTAATAAAGGTCAGAGAAAACTATCCGCAAAGACTACCCAAGCTGAAGGACTGTTTTAGGCGCTTCCCACATCGCCGGTCCAATTAAGTAAATCCCATAAATCCTGATCTCGACTAACCGCAAGGATATAAAAGGAGATAAAAGTTTTCAGATTTCTGGTAGATATAAATTAATCCAGAAAATCAAAGTGAAAATTTATTTTGTGGAGAAAAGTACTTTAAAATTTAAATCCTTTCCACCGCTACCAACACAAACATTTTGATGGCAAATTTATTATTACTTTATAACCTCAACTATACTGAGTCAGTCTTAATCCTGGTACTAAGTGGTTTTATGACCTACACTTTGGCTTTTGGGGTTTTATTGTTCCCGATATAAATGTTTAATTATCCTTGATAGTATGCATTATTAATTAGGCTTTGTATCCTGTATAATAAATTTCTTATGTGATCCTTCATGTAAATATCTGATTAAAATTTTGCTAGGATGAAATTTTTGTGTTTTCACGTGAGCAGGACATCGTTAGATAATGTATTCAGGGTAGGGTGCTGTAAGAAAATTTTCTTTTTAATAACATAATACAAATTAGAAACAGGTTGTCGAGAAAATCATGACAACTAGATGGCGCTGCTTCATTTTTGAGGTACTAGACTTATTCTCATCTATATTGCTTGATTTCCACTTACGATACAGAGGGGCACAGTGTATCACACAGGTCACGTTGCCTCCTATCCGTGGTCTATTAACTCATGTCTCACACCCCGTTTTAAACCAATTATTATGTTGATGTCTCGCACTTCGAATTTTTTAACGAAAAGTTGATATTTGACTCATAAGAAATGTGCCCTTTAGTCCAGTAAAATGGTGCAAAAAAAGGGTCATCTGACCATTTTCTGAAAACAGCAATTTTTTTTGTAATGTGTATGGGGGTTGATTGGGAGTATGAAACCGAGTTTTCGGGATCCGGAGGGGTGACGTTTGGCCGCCATCTTGTTTTGAGTGGTGAAAAATGGTTTTCCTTATTTCTCGGAAACCGTGAGTCCTACAAAAATTTTGTAAAAATATTTTTTTTAGATAATCAAATTATCTACAACTTTCGTTAATAATGTTTTGCCGTAATATTAATAATAAAAAAGATATGGACGAAAAATGACAAAAATTTTGGGGGTGATGAGCTTTAAAGCGCCATAACTTTTTTATTATTGAATAATTTGATGTGGTCATCTATTGAATTAGGGTTGTTTTTGTAGATTTTAGAGCAATGCAAACGGAGAAGTTATAACAAAAGTTCTGCATATGCTTCCATCTATACAGGGTGTATACCGTTAAGTTTACAAAGCGGCCGGCTGTGGATTAGTTTTGGATAGACGAACAAAAAATCGTATGCGAGGGGGGCGTACATCGTAACGGTTTATCAGCTAGGGCGTTATGTAGTTTTTTTGGTAGAGGTTTACATATCACCCTGTATTTTTGTAACCCTATGAGCTATTTTCATGAATAATATCAGTGTACGCAGAATACTCCCACCTATCTAAAACTGTAAAAGTCAAGGTTCTACCTTATCAACTTCCAGAGCAATAAGTAATCAAAGTCAAAATTTAGTTTTTTTAACTAAAATTTCAACTGAAACCACCTTTTTCTCCAACAAATGCCTAGTTAACTGCTATTTTTTTTGCAGAATTGGAAAGCTTGGACAATTTCCTATGCATAATGTCAATTTTTATCCTACGGCTTTTATTTTTGGAGTTATAGGCAATTTGAATGCTAAAATTGGCTCTATTTCGTACTTTTTCACCTAAGCTATGCCAAAAAGTACCAAATAAGCACCAAATAAGGCCAATTTTAACATCAAACTTGCAAATAACTTCAAAAGTAAAGGCCGTAGCATAAAATTTTTACATCATTGATAGCAAATTGCCCAAGCTTTCCAATTCTGCAAAAAAAAATATTAGTTAACTAGGCATTTGTTGGAGAAAAAGGTGGTTTCAGCTGAAATTTTATTTAAAAAAAAACCAAAATTTTTGTCATTTTTCGTCCATATCTTTTTTATTATTAATATTACGGCAAAACATTATTTACGAAAGTTGTAGATAATTTGATTATCTAAAAAAAATATTTTTACAAAAATTCTGTAGGACTCACGGTTTCCGAGAAATAAAGAAAACCATTTTTCACCACTCAAAACAAGATGGCGGCCGAACGTCACCCCTCCGGATCCCGAAAACTCGGTTTTATACTCCCAACCAACCCCCCTACACATTACAAAAAAAATTGCTGTTTTCAGAAAATGTTCATCGAATGTACCATTTGACTGGACTACTTATTTACTTTCAAATCGTTTCTCGAGCTTCTTCCGAGATTTTGAAATTTAAAAAAAAGGTGATTTTTAGGAAAAAAAATTCCGTTTTTGACTAATACCTCTTAAACGGTAAGTGTTATCATAAAATAGTATCTGCAAAGTTTGTAGATTATGCGATTATCTACAAAAAAAGATATAACACATTTTCCTGTACGAATTGCCATTCATGAGATATCGCCGTTTTAAAGATTTAAAATACTTATTTGCGATTTGTATATGTCATCAGACGTCCAATAACTCCTTTGTTGGACTACGTGGCTAATATTTTCAGCGGTGATTCCTGGATGTATTTGGAGAAAAAAAATTTCTAGAGAGGGGGTCTATCCCCACTATCCACTAAGAAACAGGGTGTTTACGAAAAAAATTCCGCCACCGCCGCCGCGCCAATCTGTTTTTGCCTTTACTTTGGTTTTCTCCTCATTGATTTTAAGATCTAGTTTTTAGCTGAGTAGGTACAGAGGCATTTGGGCATGGGAACCGGGTGGCGTGGCAGAGGGTAGAATAATATGTTGTAATTACATGATATTCACTATAGCGTGCCTGCATGCCCGCCTGGATATGGATTCAGTTCGTATTTAAGAGGATGTTCAATTTCCTCGAGTAAAAGTAAAAGAAAAAAAAATCCAGCATTCAGCAACCTATAAGCAACTGAAACTGAAGAAAATAACCCAAGTCTATTCTAAATTACACTATAGGGGCTCAGTGGCGGATCCAGAAACAATTTTTGGGGGGAGGGGGGAATTAGATTTTACCCAAAATCTGGAGATGATGTTATGGGAAATACTATTCGGTGTGCAGTTGAAAATTATAGTAAAAAATTGGCTCCCTAAGAATAAAATAAGTCACAAGAAAAAAAACCATTGTAAATCGCCAAATGCTAAAAAACGAAGAATATTGGGATTTTTCTCATGCTTTCATCTTACATATCTTCTGAATAGGTTCGCTCAAGGTTTGTTTTTCGTAAATACCCTGTATCTTAGTGGATAGCGGGGATAGCCCCCCTCTCTAGAACTATGATTATCCTGGAATCACCCCTGAAAATATTAGCCACGTATTCCAACAAAGGATTTTATTGAAAGTCTGGTGACGTATACGCCATTTTTTTATGTGTAAGTCTAAGCTCAGGTATAACCGCCTCTATTCTACCAGTCCGTCATGTCGTTCACGTCATGGTGCAATGTCTAGTAGCAAGCTTAGCTCGAAGATATAAAAATGATATGATAGGTTAAGGGTAGTCTGGACGATGCATAGAGCTGGTGACATATACACGCATACATGCGTTGCATTCACCGGTTCCATGATATGAGACGAGTTTCCACTGACACATAATTGCGTGGGTGCGTTCCGTCCCTGCTTTCCAAACCCAAAAATCGAGTGCATGTGTTTGTTGTGAATGCTTGTGTGTGCTGTGTCGAATGCGGCAATGCAGAAAAAGTTGAAAGTTGACCGACATTTGCGTTGCATGCATTCCATTCACGGAATATTCCGTAAGATTGCATTTGAATACAGACACTTATATATTATCTGTCACCGCATGCAACGCATGTACGCTTGGATGTCACCAGCTTAAGGAGGAGGCCCTGAGCCTCGCGGTTGACCTCTTGGATGTTGTATGAGTTCATTTTTTTAAGTAGCCGACTGAGCCACAACCGTCGGGGTTAGTGGGAAACAGCCTCGTTGGAGTTTTTTTTTTATGTGGAAGACTAGAACTCAGGGAAAGCCCTTTGTACTGTCGACAATCTATTTTCTTCGTATAGAGTGCAATGTCAAACAGCAAGCTCTACGATAGATAGTGAAGGCGAAGAGAGAAGTATGAAGGAACTGCCACAACCACATAACCCCAACCATTTCTATCGCGACTCTGGCATCGGGGCAATGAGAAACAACTCGCTGGAGTGTTATGCCTCCTAAAACGAGTTGAATCCCACGACCAACCGATGACATGCGCTTGGTGGAGCGGGGCAGTGCTAGCGGAAGGCTATGACAGGGGAATGAGGAATGTAAGGAGGGAAGAAGAAAGAAGGTGGGAAAGGCGAAGGACCGTGGGGCTCTGCCGGGATTCGAACCCGGGACCTCTGGGATAGTAGCCAGGCGCCTTACTCCCTAGACTGCCGAGGCCCCCTCCCGATACCTCCTGATACAAGTGAATCCCGCTACAGCTAACAAGGCTGAGACGTAGGCAGTACCAGACTACCAGTTGAGCAAGGAGGTGCACCGTCTGCTGGGTGAAGACCACACTTAAGCGAAACTTCGGTATCCTATTATTAACCTATCACGCTGGCGGGATGCTTTATTAGGGCAACCCTGAGGGCATATGAATATTTTAAATTTTCAAAACGGCAATAACTTATGAATTGCAATTCGTATGGAAAATGTATAATATTTTTTTTGTAGATAATCGCATAACCTACAAACTTAGACAAAATTTTTTTATGATACGACAGCGTTTAAAGATATTTGTAAAAAACTGCTTTCTGACCTTTGGAATAAAATTTTTTGCTCCCCATCGATCTTTGGAGAAATTCGACCCTTCATTTATAATTATGTTTTAAGGGTTGTTCAAATTTTCAGGTATTCTCGGTTTTGCCGCTAACTGGGTATAAAAAAAACCTGTATAGTATACACCTGTCTTTTAGGTCTGACTGTGACTCGATGTGATCTATTTAACCCTATCGGTACCATTTTTTACGAAAATTGTTGCATTAATGCAACATAATACACTGAAAGGGTTAAAATGAATATGTTCTTGTGTCGTTTGAGTATCGTGGGTTTGGGTGGGTGATGGTGCTGGTGCTGGTTTACATGCTCATACCAAGGGCAGTCTGACATTATTTTTGAAGTGGGACATTTAAAAAAATTGAGGCCTCAATACAATTTGCTGTTGTGTAAGGGACAAATGTACTGCCTCGCATAGGTCCTGTTCAACTCCAGTAAGGAAGCTGTTAATCAAATAGCTCACAGAGCTATTGTGGGTAGATGTAGGGCACTTTTAGTAATGCAGGTTGCGTGCGCAATTGACTTATTCAGCAACACACTTCCATTGCTGAATAAGTCAATTGCGCACGCAACCTGCATTACTGAAAGTGCGTGTAGTTCATCAATTTCAGATACAGACCCACTTTGATTAGATAACATTTCAAACTAAGTACACAACTACAATTTAAAAATTGGGTCCCATTGCCATTGTGCCAGATGCTCTTTGGCATTCTACTTTCGCCCAATGTCCAAGCCACGTCTGTTAGGTTTTATATATTGATTTGTCCATATCCTCCATTCATTCTTTTCTGTATTTCACCAAAAATTTTGCGTAATATTTTCCTCTCGTAGGCTGCTATCTTTCTACAGGAATTCACCCATAATATCCAGCCCTCTATTCTAATCTATCTATCATTGGCCAAAAAAGAAGGCTGTAGGGTGTGGGGGTGGGCCCAGCGGCCTAAGCTTGTAATTGCAGTAAAAATATTATCGTGGCGTTGCTTTCAGTGGAATAATAGCTGCCCTCGGTAGCCTTGGGTTAACACGACCGACTACCGTCGCAGAGGTCCGTGATTCAAATCCACTTCGCCAAGGCCTTTTCAGTTTTCCAAGATTTGTTTTTCATTAAAAATAATGACAGTAATATTTATGATTATATATAGAGGTAAATTTCCTAGTTCAATTGCTTTCACTCGATATTTTTTTAGAACTTAAATAATCCATAAATCATACAGCTCTTGGGGGGGGGGGCATTCCCCCCCCCCTAAATCCGCCACTGAGTGGCTTAGGCTGATGCTGCATAATTCATCAAATTTCATCATTTATGGAGAAGAACAGACATATATGAATGCAATCTAGTTTTGTATTTGAATGGTCTGTTCATAATGCTTTTCTTAGTTATTTTAAAAATACGGAAGAATTTAAATTCGTCAACCTTCCTCTAAGCTCAACCACATTTTGATATATTACTGCCCCACCGACAATATTTAGACGGCCTATTACCGCTCTAAAATTTAAACACTTGCGAATTCCCTTACTAAAGTCCTCAACCTTTTTACCTTGGACTAATTTCGTAAATGATAAAAATCCGTCATCGCCCTTGGGTACCTGCTGCACGTAATTTACGTAATTTTTCTTTTTTTTGAGAAAGGGGGACTAAAGTAAGAACCCTGAGAAAGAATCCAACTGAAATTTGTTCAATGCCTTAAGGTTAAGGTCCATCGTAAATTACCTGAGCTTCACCCACCATCAACCACCTCGGGGCATTTGGGTACCTATCAAACAAAAGTTTCGTGATATTTACTTATTTTCTTATGGGGACCTTATGAGACGCCCTAATATAATATCGTTCCCAGCTTTCTCGCTTAAGGGTTCATACCAGGGTAAAAGGATCAGGTCCATTGTTGGGGATATTCATCCATCCACAATTGCCAGATTTTAAGTTTTATTATATTTTGCTCTGTGACAGCAGGTGGTTGTTAAAGTTGAGCAAATTTAACTTTTTTTTTTATCTCAATTCTTATCAAAAATCGGTCAATTTTTTCTAGGCAATTGTCTATAAACAAAAAAAAAATAAAGAAAATTCAGCGGAGCATTTCTTGCCTTTTTTCCGGGTTGTTGGTTAGAGTCTTGTCATGTCCCAAAAATTCTTTTACAAGCATATTGTATTGCCTATCATCATTTCCGCTGGAGATACTAGCTGTGAATACTGATTAAGGGTTGGGGTATTTTTTTATGAGAATAAAGTAGGTCGGTATATAAATTTCATATAAAAAGGACACTAACGAAGGACATTGCAAGAATAGCTATAGCAATAAACAAGCACGTGTAGTGGGTCAGTTACTGACAGTCTATGTGGAAAATTGAGATAAAATTCGAATTTGTATTGTTATTGTAATTTGTTAAATATAAATCTATTAATTATGTTATGATATATAACAGTTCGAGTTGAGACGGACGAATCATGGCCCACAGGAGCTAAATATGCAGAACAAACTACTCAAGAAGTGATATAACGCTCTTTTATGAATATGATATAACACTTCCTTATGTAAATATGGTGTCTTAATATATCATAATACTAAGAAGCTAGGCAAAATTATGACCAGATTGACCCAAAATCAAGCACTGAAAAAGGTCTTCATTTCATCCATCTAAGTTTGCAATACACAACAGTATACTAACAACGGATGGCCTTCTGAAGTGTGTAAGACGCCCATTAGGCGATAGGTTTTGCTGTCAGTTTTGCCACAATTACTGCTATGACTAACGGAAAGTCTACCGTCTAAAGTGATGACTGATGTAATTCTCTGTATATTTTGATTTCCACCAATCATGACTGATGGAATTGATTGACGCGTGCATGAACTTGTAATAATGAAAATATACTTCTGAAAAAACAGTGTAGACCATAAGAATGTAACCTGAAACCTGACACCTTCACTAAAAGCGGTTCAGCTCGATCTCCCTCGAAACAGTTATAATTATTGCTTATTTCTTCTTTATTCAGATCCATACATCCAACATCTGAGAATTGCTCTTTCCACTTGCCCCGATTCTGAGCGATGTTATCCAGTTTGACATCCTGGTCCTTGACATTCTTACAGCGCAGCGGAAAATTTGCTGCCTCATCCCAAAAATCCTACGACAAAAGGTTTTCCGAGCATGTTTTTTTTCACACATAGATGTCAGTTAGATATTCTTCTAAACGGCACCTACCTAACTATATTATCTTCACAGCAACTATATGCGGCGATAATATTGGTAGATTTCTTTATTGTAGAATCATTGGAATTGTATTTGCTCACTTAAGAATTCTCCGAAGAATTTTTAAACAGGGCTAAAAGAAGGAAGTGCTTTTCACTGAGCATTAAAATATCGGATCAATAAGAACTGATAAGAAGGGATACGGAATCGGTACACGATTCTTCACTCATATACGGTGATCATAAAAGGTGCCATTATCATGCTCAGTAGACCAGTTCTCGTTCGATTGGGCAAGTCAAGCAGCATTGGACGTGGCTAGTACTTAGTTGGGGGATCGCTTGGTAAAACGACCCTCGCGTTTGGATAGGCCGATTTCGAATACATTTATATCTGGAACAGAAGCGTGCATACCTCTGGCGGGCGCATTTTTAGATTTTCATGCATGTAGCGGGAGCATGCATACCCGTGGGTCAGGCTCATTTGTACGCTATGCGTGCAACTTATAACTATTTTTACTCGGGATGTAAGCTGCATAGTAATCTGTCGCAGACGAAAATTGAGTATTAGGCTAAGGTAGTTCGCAGAAAAGTCAAAAAAATACTCATCGATTCTCAAGGAATCGAGTACTTTTCAACGAGTAAAAAGTTTTCATTGAGTAAATTTTTTCGATTCTACTCATGAGTATTTAATCGAGTACTTTCCACCGATTTTGTATCCCAACTGGCAAGACCATCGTCTTATATAGCAGCAGTTTAGATCTAATGGTGAAATGCTCGGTAGATTCTGTTATCAGCTGCTATTTAGACCCAAGGTTGGTGAAGGATTAAACTACTCCTCTACCATGATTGCCAATTAAATCTAGGTGAAACCGAATCTCATGATATTTTTCCAGTGGTGTACGAGTAAAAGGTCTGCATATTCCAATTTCCGAAGTTGTGGAACTCTGGTTTGTGTTTGTTTCTGTCACACCTGAATCGATCACTTTCTCCAACGCCTTGTTGAAGAGCGGAAGGAATGCCAAACCATGAACTTTAGGACTCCATTAATCATATTGATTGGTCTGGATAGTTGCCTGAATATCTTTATTTACCTCATCAGTTTTGTCACGGTCAACCTTGGCATGAAGCCACACTAACATTGCTTCTGGATATTTTCAGCGTATTCTTCTTTTTTGCACAATAAAGGATAATATTTTATACGCAAAACGCGATAACTTTATACCACGACGATTTCTGCACATTGTGATATCATTTATTTTATAAGCGGATGGGTATTTTTCATTCTCTAAATTACAGGTCACAAGAAGGTGTCAATTAACTACTACGGCCCGCGGCAAAAACTTAAAATTTATTCTGGCCCATGTTATAAAAAAGTTGTCTACCCTTGGCATAGACCATTCCAAACGCGAGTATCGTTTTACAAAGCGGTCCCCAACTAAGTACTAACCAAGTCCAATGCTGCTTGACCTACGTAATCGAACGAGAACAGTTATATTGAGTATACTAATGGCACCATTTATGGTCACCAAAATAATTGTCCGTTTTCCTCGTCCTATACAATTTCTAAAAGCTCCAATTCTAGAAAAAGTGAGGGTACCATGCGTCGTTTGGACCATTCCGTGCGTTTTTTATTGGTACGTGTCTTTAGCGGACTGCATTTGGAAAAGTAGAATTTTTACTTAGGCGTACCGTGCCTGTTTCTGGTGCCGTGAAGTCGTTTTATTTTTGCTCGGTATTTTACCAGCTCTGCGAGATGCTTTATTTTTCCATGCAGTATGTGCAACTTAAACCTAGGTAGTACTACTGGTAGGACTTTCGCTGTCTGTACTGTTCAAGTTCAAATTCAAGATTCCTCTCCCAAGCTCCTTTTTACAGTCTGAGAACTCTCTTTTCTTTTGTTCTCAATTCATAAAATTTCTTTTCCTGTGCCCTTGTTTATATATATATTCATCATCAAACCAGTCGTTTCGATCTCTTCGATTTCTGACAAAGATGGAGCCACCAGTACCAATGACAGTATCGTATTAGTACTAGTAAGCTGTCTTACTGCACCATTTGTATTGTTCTAAGCCACCATATTGGAACAGTGTATGTGACGATGGCCTACCCTCAGACCGAACAGGCTGTAGGTGTAAATTTTTACGGAATCCTGTCATCAATCATGGTACCGTCTGTGGAAATATCTATATCTTCCAATCCCTCTTCCGGGAGGAATCCATCACCCATGAAGGTTGATAAATCTCCGTCATCCTCATTTTCTGAATCCCTTCCCTAGACATCATGAACTTCCTGATCGGATGCTATACATAATCCTTTTATTCGAATGAACGAGGCTGCCACTGTCTTTACTATACGAAGGTTCAAGCAAGCTCAACAAAACTTCCATTGCTGCAGTGGTAGTTGTGCGAAAGACACCACTAATTCCCACGAACGGACCCTGTCGTAGTCCCGCTTGATTATTGCCTGTAGTCGATCAGATCACCAAGATAATATAATTACGGGTCTCATCATCATACTAGCCCACCCTAATCTACTCACTCTTCTACACTGTTGATGCGCAATTTTCGCCTTCCTGGTCGTATCTTCATTGTAATGTTTCAAAGTCATTGTGTGTCTCTCGCAAGCTGCTTTGTAGATTTGAAACCATTCGCAACACCTTGTTTCACGAATAGAAGCCTCGCCATAAGTTTCTACAATCATTCGATGCAGCTCAGCTGTAGTATTTTTCGAATAGAAAGCAAAAAACAAGACTTCCCGCAAAGACCCTTATTTGCTTCAAAGTAGGAGTTGTTGCCAGATGCCTAGCTTATCGTTTGACGTTTCAGATCTGACATTTATGCCCAGCACTTCATCCCTGGCGCCATCTATTACAATTAAACGAAAATGGCTCGAATAATAGGAAAGGTGTTTTCGCCCATCACGGCAACGCCCGACTATACACACACATATTTGATCGCCAATCAGAGATTGGGAGAGATTAGTCCTGTCCCGATATACCACCCTCTGATTATCACTTTTTCCGATATATGCAGAACTCCGTCAATAGAATTAAGCTGGCTTTAAAAAAAGCGTATACCCCGGCTTCACCGGCCTCAGTTTAATCAAGTTCACTTCAATCGGCATAAGTGGCTTCACCGGCTAGAGTCGAGTTCAGTACTTGAAATTGTTGTTGCTTTTTCGCCAGAAGTCAGAAATGCAAAAGCTCCCTGGAATGGCATTCCACGATTCCAGTTGATTACTCTCTTTTGAGCGAGCGGTGAAGCCGGGGTATTAGGAAAACTACTTGATTCTGTTTTTCAACGAGAAACCACAGAAGCTCGTCCCCATGGCAACATGAATCTAGCCGAAATATGGCGAAATATTGCCTACAGTACAGGAGCATATTTGATTTATATAAATTCATTTTCACATTAAAAAAACGCCAGAAACATTTTGCCAAATTTAATATCATCTCAGTTAATAATAATTTGTTAAAATTACCTGTAAAAATAATTATTCATTAAACTTTAATTCCGCATTTCACAAATGTTTTTAATTATATGTCGGAAGCACAAAATGTTACCTTTAACACCTACCAAGAAAATTCCCAAGCTTGAGTGAAAATGTCAAACACTTGAAGGTAGTGGGCGTACACAATTTATGCATTATTGATACCATGGAACCCCTCTCCAACCATTGTTTATAATCGAAAATGCCTAATCGTGCCAAGAAGCATTTAATTAAAACCTATCACAGCCCTCACCTTTACCACTTCCACAGCAAAGATCAAGGATAACGATTTACTGTGACAGAAAAGGGGATGGTGTTCAGGAAATATTAGTTCCAGAATCCTTTTGTACTAACAAACTCCATTTAATATTCCGCCATTACTCTTTGCCGGAAAATTGGTCTATTTCCTGCTTGCATTAGATAAACAAAGTGTTCCTTCCTTTACCAATTTGGAGACATGAAACTGGCGTGAAGTATGACGAGGCTTTTTAGGAAGTTCTTTGGTGTTTCCGAATGTGAGGTTGATAGAGAGGTTTTTAGTGCGTAAAAGGTGATAATGAGAGTTGTACAAACAAGTGGTCAGGGTGTGTTCTTGAGCTTTAATTGTGCTTACACTCTTTGGAGACATTTCAGATCTGAGACCTTAGTTCTTTTTCCTCCCTACTTCACGTGTGAACAGGGCTCCTAAATAACATTGCTATTTATGGTGTGGCCACACTACGCGGTCTTGGGTCGTACGCGCTTTTGCCTTTTTTTTCATATGGAGTTTTATGGCTTTTTTACGACTTTTTTACGACTTTGTCCATGGTAAAGGCCGTGCGGCCAAACAACGCGGACAAAAGGCTGTGGTTAAAAAGGTACATTGTGCGTCCACACACTATGAGCTTTTCAAAAGCGCGTACGCCGTTTCAAAGGAGAATTGATTTTTTCTCACTCATGACTCAGAAAATTAAAAGATCACGCGCGCTTTTGGCTGGCCGTACGACCAAAAGCGCGTGGATTCTAAGTCCGCGTAGTGAGGACGGGCCTTTACTCTATTCAGTTCTGTGCAAGTTTTTCCTTCCTTTTGCTTCTATCAATGCCAACTGTGCGTGTACATATTTATCGTGGCAAACGTAGATTCTATTCGAAGTTTGTCTTGTTTTGGTGTTCCCTGATTTTATAAATATATAACAAATTCATTACAATTTTATCGCAGATGATCGGGCTAACTTATTCCAGGTAAGGTTCCGGCGAGATTAATGGCCTAACCTGTAAAGCAAGATTGTTACGAAACGAGAAACATAACCAAGAACACCAACAACAGGACAAAGGCTAAGAAAAATACAAATTCTTCGCAATTGTTGTATGTATAACTATGGTGTAAAATCATCTCGGGGGATTTGAACGGCAGAGTGGGTTGGGAGATGGTATGCAGGCACTACGTCGGTACCTAGTGTGGAGCCCTGATCACAACTTGAAATCATACAGATGGCCACAAAGCCACCCCGTATCCTTGATTAAGTCACCAGGATGATAGCTAGATAGACAGCCGCCACCTTTTAGGCCTAATACGAATGTGCCAATATCGACTAGAATCATTATGTTGTTGGTATGCTGACAGAGGACCGACTTACATTGGAGGGAAAAGTTGGGCCTGTGAAACAGCCCCGATTTAACACAGTTGCGTTACGCAACGAAATGCCCAGAAACCGTGATGGGCACGTGATAGAACGCTAAGATTGTAAAAAGTAGCCTGGGAGAAGAATCTTGAATTTGAACTTGAACAGTTCAGAGAGCGAAAGTTGTACCAGTAGTGCTACCTAGGTTTAAGTTGCAGATACAGCATAAAAAAAGAAAGCATCCCGCAGAGCTGGTAAAATACCGAGCAAAACAGGCCAAAACGACTTCACGCACCAGTAAAAATTCTACTTTTCCAAATGCATCCCGCTAAAGGCACGTATCAATAAAAAACGCACGGAATCGTCCAAAGGACGCATGGTACCCTCATTTCTTCTAGAATTGGAGCTATAAGAAATTGTATAGGACGAAGAAAACGGACAATTATCTTGGTGGCCATAAAGTGTGCCATTAGCATACTCAATAGACCGGTTCTCGTTCGATTGCGTAGGTGAAGCAGCATTGGACTTGGTTAGTACTTAGTTGGGGACCGCTTGGTAAAACGACACTCTCGTTTGGAATGGTCTACAGCTTTGGGCAACGGCGAACAACTTTTTTATAACATGGGCCAGAATAAATTTTAGGTGTTTGCCGCAGGCCGCAGTAGTTAATTGACACCTTGTATCCTGTAATTTAGAGAATGAAAAATTCCCATCTGCTCGTAAAATAAATGATATCACAGTGTGCAGAAATCACCGTGGTGTAACGTTATCGCGTTTTCCGTATAAAATATTATCCTTTATTGTGGAAAAAAGAAGAATACGTTGAAAATATCCAGGAGCAATGCCCATTTTCACCATTTGTTGGGGTGTGGGGGTGAAACGGCAACTTTAGCTAGGGGTGATTGGGGAGGGTGCAAATGGACAAGAATTTCTGCCACTAGTATTTAATGATTATTTAGCACTGGTAGAACCTACATACGCAGCGACAGATTTTTTTCAACTTTAACCCCATTAAAAACAAAAATAAAAATGGTAAGGGAATCTGGCACTTTTTGACATGAAATTTCTTTTTTTTAACATTTTTTCGTTTATACCGATTCTTTTACATAAGATTTTTATAAAGATTTTGTGTAAAATAAAATTTAATGAAATTCTAGGAAGGAAGTATGGTCTGAGTGGATGACAAAATGTTTAAAAAACGCAATTTCATTTTTTTTGTTGTTTTTAATTTAAAACAAGCTACATTTAAACTTTATAAACAGATTCCGGTATATGTTTACTAGAAAGTACATAAAAAACCTACATTTAGGGGAAAAAAAGTTCACGCTAGGACCATCTCTCATTAAGTTACAAGGGTTTTAATATTTTTAGAAAAGGATCTATTTTGGCCGTACAAATGAAATTTTATTTTTGAAAATTTAATAGCATATTTATAACATTAAAATACATGTTTCCTCCAATTTTTATGAAAATCCACCGATTTGTTCATTATTTAATGCATTTTTAGTTAAAAAATAAATAAAATTAGAAATTTGGATTTTTTGAGGCTAGGAAATATTTTTAACGAAATCTCGCCCCACCAGTTCGATAGCCCTTTTACTCACTAGTATTTTCCATTTTTTTGTTTTTTTCTACGACCAATAGAACCGTAGACATTTGAAAAATAGTGTTATGATGCTCTCAAAATGCACTTTTAAGCACTTTCCTCGCTATGATTGCATTTGATTTTTCCAAACCTTTAGGTTTTCGACTCAGGTGCATGTATGAAATGAAAAAATAAAAAAATTTTTGAAGTTCCGGTTACATCACTTATCACCAATTTTTTTGTTCATTTTCACTCTACTAATATGTTTTGATTTGCAAACTCTGAAGTTAGCTGCACTCACAAGAAAGGGCGCGTCTTCCTCAAAAACACATTAGGGCACGTTTTCGTAGGGCACGTTCGTTTTGTTAATTTTGTTTTTGTTTTTTTAGGAGTAGAATTTTTTTTCCGCCACTTTTAATTCCGTGACCCCCCCCAAAAAAAATTCTAGATCCGCGCCTGTGCCTAGTGAAGTGACTTTCTGGGGACTGCGGGTCTCATGGCATCACTTCCACCAACTTAAGTACTATCTTTTCCAATAATATATTTTCTTTAACCTATCAGGTACCATTTTCAGCGGTCGGCTCTTCGCCTATAACTTTTTGAGTCTGTTTTTCACTATCAATATGTTTTTGGGGATCATTTTAAGCACTGGAAAACCTTTAAATAAACTTTTTGATACTTGTACGTGATAGAACTTGCTTTGAAGAAAATCGTAAGCTCTAGAACGGTACTCTAGAAGAATCCGCAGACCAAGAGGAGCGTTTTTAGAAGAACGCCTTTTTTTACAAAAAGTGAAATTCTAAGGGAAGTGTGCAATATTTCGTAACAAAAATAAAACTGTTTTTTCAGCTAGCAACAAGCAATATTTTTACCAAATAACAAATATCGAAGTTGCACAAAAGTTATTAACAACTTAAAAAAACGTGATTTTTAACAGTTTTTTTCCGGTTTTTTTTCCTATATAACCGTATTTTTTATTTCCTGTTGGCAATTATTAGATGGATTTGTGTAGATTGATTGGACTATAACCTACAGTGACTTTATTAGGCAGAAAGATTCATTGAAATCGATAAAGTTTAGGGAAGAGCGTTCCTGCTATTGAAGAGATCGGCAACCAGAACGAATCTAGGTTTCTTCTGTGGTCATTGTTCTTTTAAGTACCATTGTATCATTGACACAAGCTGTCGTTCTCATGAAACATCAGAGCACCTAGTGAGAAGCTACGAAAAGAAACTTCGATCGCCTCTTCCTATCACCGAAAGAAATATGGATCCCATAGCCTGACATGGGAATATTGATACGACATGGGTAATACAACAAACCTTTTAGGTTGCAGTGTTCGCGATACTCGTGGGTCCAATCAACCTCTAATTTTGATCTCAAACCGTTCCTACCATTTCAGCTACTCCTATGAATTCATCTTACTACGCAACTTTGCACCATATGAAATGGCCAATGGTATGACGGACTGGTACTATAGAGTGAATATTCTCAGGTTATGGAGGAAACCCCATATTCAAATTTTTGTTTTGGACCACATACCAGCAAAACCTTTAATTTTTAGTTATGTTTGGTGGCAAAGGGTAGAACCAACGTTTTTGTTTTCCAAAAAAAATATTTTAATTTTATTTACATAGTTTATATAGTATACACTCATGTAAACATCAAGTTCTATTTATACACTCATTTAAACATAAAAGACAACGGTGTAAGCTCCACCCAAAAGCCGGCATCGCTGCTACAAAATTGAAATTCTCGGCAAACGGTAGTAAAAAAATTTACATATTATTAACTTAGTTTACTTTTTTTTTATTGGGACTCAAATACCTCTAAAATACCTGTTTTGCTCGAGCAATGAATATTCCGGTTGTTCTTACTTTGTATAATTCAACGGCAATAAACACAAAATATATTAAATAACAAATACAGGCAATGTCAAGTATTAAATACAGGCAAACAAATTGATTGGTTCACATTGTTAGATAATTGCAATTTGTAAGTAATTTGTCAGCTATAAATATTGCTGTAAAATTAATAATCAGTGGTTACGACACTCTTGGGTTATACGAAAGTAATCATGTTAGTCACTCAGAATATTTAGTGATTACCTGGTAGAAAGAGCAAATTTCTTTCGAAGGTAATCACGTAATCGAATCAAATGTGGCACATTACAGTCATTACCTACACTACGTCTTAACAGAAAAACGTGCCGCAATTACTCAAAAATCCCTGGTTTTTTATTTGGAAGGAGACGCATATTCTTTGGCCGTTTTTCGGCAGTGATTTTTTATATACGCACGTCAATTTGCCGCCTTCTTTTTTCTGAGGAAACTTCCAAATTGGCAACAAGCGATAAACAACACATTTTTTATAGCACCGGAAGGGGTAACTCGAATCTGATTGAAAATAGCCAATTTCGGGGATCTTTAATTAAATTCACGTGTCCAGAAGAATTCCGCATCAACCTTTTCTCATCTCTCTCGTCTTCTTGCACGTTACAGCGCCAGCGGTGAAATCGGCGGGAAACTTAAATTTCATTGAAATCCAAGTCCTCCTTCTTCGGCGATGATTTCCTAGAGGAACGATAAAAAAAAGTTTTACTTGAAAACGTCGAAGATAAAATTTCGCAGCTCTCCACTCTTGAAGACAGTTTGGACAAGTTGAGGAGCTCGATATAATCAAAAGAAATTGGCAAAAATAACGGGGGCGGAAATGGGTCCTGATTTATATTTATTTTCTTTAGAAATAAGATGTTTATGGGGGTTGCCCCTTAAACTTTGGATATTGTTACACTTTCACCAGGAATAGATTTATAAGATTTCCATTCGAGAATTTCGAGATTAAAAGATTTTCGCTCCAGTTACATTATTTCTTGTCGACCTTCAGCTTAAGGAGTTATATCCACTTGTGATTTTCAAAAAATCGATTTTTTTTTTTTCATTTTTTGAATGTACATATATTCAAGAATATTCTCTGAAAATTTCAAATCGATCCGACAATTAGTTTCGGAGATATGAGCGTATTAGTAAGAACGTCTCCGAGCGTTCGAAAGTAGGCGGAGCACGAGCCGGCGTAGCAGCTGTTTCTGGTAGCTTCTATCCTTTTGTTCTCGACTTATATTGTGTTTGGGACCCTAACATAATAATACAAAAGGTTTATACCTGAAACCTATGTTGAGGAATTTTAAGTTAAAAATATGTGAACTCATCAGTTAGAAGTGATCTTCCACGTGGACAAGTTGTGTTTGTGTTTATCTCAAAACCGTGTTTTCAGAGACGGTGAGGAACATTTCTCCGAAACCGCTAAACCGATCGGTTTGAAATTTTCACACGACTTACTCAGATATATTTTTCAGGTAATGATCGAAGGAATAAGGTTTTGGACAATAATTTCGATTTTTTAAGCTACTTTGAAGTGAAAAATTTTCATGAAAAACTGAATTTTTTTTTTGAACAGCCGCCATTTTGTCAAAAATCAAAATTTTGACTAGACCTTCGATCATTACCTGTATTTATTTATTACAAAACTAAATATTTTTGGTTTTTGGTTTTCTGATAATTTGGACCAGAGATATCTTGCTCACCGCCAAGCACTTTTTTTTGGAGGTCTCTCCGCAGATCATCTACAGGAGCTAGGGGATCCAATATTTTTTTAAATAAACCGCTGATTGTTAAAGTACATTAAATTCTGTTTAAGTACATGTTTTCCATTAATGTATAAAATAAAATGCCTCTTTGGAAAAAATTCACAAAAAAACGCGTTTTTTCTGCCTCGCAAGTGGATATAACCCCTTAAGTTTTGTGAGTTTGAGGATGTTTTAAAAAAACTTCTTAAAACGAAATATACACTAAAAAGTACTTTTATGAAAATTGTTTCCAGTGGCTTCTTTTGTGGGTTACAACCTCCTGTGATGGAAACATTTTTCTTGAACTTTATAGCTAGAAGAAGTCACTTTAGTGGTGATAGCAATCGTGTTACTTAGCTTGATTTTAGCTTTTTTCTTTGAGCTGACCTAAAAGTGCTTTTTATTTTAACTTGTTCATACGTAAAAAGTTGCTATAATTTTTTGTTGATATATTTGAAAAATTATACTTTTACATTAAATCTAATATCAAAGTAGAGTGGAAAAACCAAAATGTCATTTCATGTAATATTTGGTATAGTGTATAAACGTTAGATAAATCACGGTTTACATAAATATAAGGTAATGTAAACGTAAAATTATATTTTAATGCTGAAGAAAATTTTGTATGATTTTTGAAAATAAATAAATATATTTAAAATTTTTTTTAAATAAATTGGGTCTTATTCTGGATCCAAAGCTGAACTGGATGTCTACTCGAAGATAGGGCAACGAAGGCCAGTATTGCCATTTAGTAAGCAGACCTTCGGCAGGCACTGCTCAGAATAACCGGGGCTCTGTGTGCAACTGATACTGAAGTAAAAAAACGTAATTCTCGATCTGCTGCCGCCTTATCTATACATCAGATATAGGGAGACAGCTTGCACGGCAATAAGGCTACGAAAAGTGGGTTGTTGGGTATAGAAGATTTATGATCCCAGCAATATACTGCGCTCTCTACCATTGGGAATTGTAGGTAAACTACCTAACTATATGACATCGAAACTCAACTTCAACTCCGGTTTCAATGTCTATAGATCCCCACCAGAAAAGACTGGGTTGTCTAAGTGAAGAATTTGCCTTTGCTTTCTTAGTATTACAACTAACCACACCACATATGACCATTTCTTCTTTTTATGTTGTTGCAAATTGAAATTAAATTTTTTGTTTAAAGAACACCATTACAATTTTGTCAATATGATTCTCGTTGAGATAATAATACTGAAGCTTTGTGTTATTTTTACGGGAGAAGGTAATTTTTTGACATTTAAACCATCCGCTGGCAACCTTGGAAGTGTTTCAAACTTATATACCTACATCGCTTTCCTGAGATTCGTCTGGCTGCTCTAAATATCGCAAGGCTTTCGATAGAGTATGGCACCCAGCTATATTGGCTTAACTCTAGTCTTCCACATAAAAAAAAAAAAAAAAACTTCAAATTAATGGTATTGCCTAAGCTCTTACGAAATGGATTAAGAGATTCCCTACAGGGCGCTTAATAAGCTAGTAGTGGAAGGCGTCGAATCTAAACCACCTAGACATCTCTGCCGATGTCCACCATTTTATTCCCTTGTCCATTTATAAGAAATTCTCTCAGCTTGGTCCAATTTACTTCACAGATTCGCTGTGTTACTCTTTTTGTAAAAGAACTAGTCGCTCGACCATATTTTACCATATTACGACTGGAGCTTCAAAAACTCACACTATTGCTGCGGTGTTTTCTTAAAATTATCAGGAGTAGGCCTAATCAGGCATCTCGGATCTCGCGAGCTTAACCGGTTAATAATAGGGACTCAAATTCCGCTCATTTGACCATTATTTCCTTTTTCAACCGATTTCAAAAAAGGAGGAGGTTATCAATTCGACGCGTAGGTATTTTTTTTTGGTCTTGTTCACGCATAACTTTGTAACTAAATAACTTTTTTGCTTTTTTCTTTTTCTGCTTGAAAGGGTAGTTTCCCACGGTGGTATCATGCAATTTTTTTTAAATTCTGATAAATGTGCTGGAAGGTAGGCATAAAAAACTGGTGCAATTAGTATACCTTCAACAGATAGAAGTATTTTCAAAGGCAGTAAAAAACTACTTTATTGTCGCCAAATTCTTAAGAGGGGCTTCGCCTAGCGTCTACGTAAAAGTCTACCGAAATAAACATTGCGCGTTCAAACCCCGGATCGGACAGTGCGACTTTTTTTCTTTTTTTCTCCTCTTCTAAATTCACTCTGATTGAATTAATAGCCGCGTTCCAAAATTCGAGCAAAGTTCTCGCAAGCAATTGGCCTACTCGTTCCTACTTCTCAACAAACGCATGAGTAGAGAGAGAAGCCAACTGCTTGCCAGAACTGTGCTCGAATTTTGGAACGCAGCTAATGTTGTAAAGAATTATTACAAACTCTTCGGTGAGAAATTTCTTGCATACTCATGCAGACTGTAAGAGTAATCCTTTGAATTGGAAAAGTATGTAAGTGAATTTCTGAAAAGACTTATTTACATATTTAGCCAGCGCACAGCAACACTCTCTCGTAGCGCAGCGAGTTCGATTCTTCGGGCTGTTGCATTTTTTTTCAATCGTCTTTATATTCTCCCAATAAAAATTGTTTTTTAATTTCCTTCGGGGAATTTTGTTTTATATTAAATAAGTTTTTTTTAAATTACTCCGAGAATACGCAAATACATTACTGCAAATACTTTTTAGCTACTACCTCGATTCTTATCGACGGCGGCGTTCCATACTTATCGTAATAAGTAATTTTTTTTTAAATTGCCCCCGAAAAAAAATGTTCGGACTAAAAAGTACGAAATAAAATAAATTATTAAAAACCGACTTCAGAAAAAAAACAATCCCGTGATGCACAAAAAAGAATGAAATAATTGTTGGTAGTTCTTTAGAATACTAATCCCATCAGAATGGATTTAGAAAAAAGAATCACTTTTGAAGACGGTGCTAACATCATTATTAAGTGCATAAGGTTAACAAAAAAATGAAAACAATTTTCGAAGCAACAGTTAATGCAATGAACGTCAAGCTGGCATCGTCTTCAAAAGTGATTCTTCTTTCTAGATCCATTCTGATTGGATTAATGCTGTAAAGAATTACAAAAATATTTCTTCAAAAGTGATTCTTCTTTCTAAATCCATTCTGATTCAATTAATTTTCACCTGTATGAGAATTATGTTGAAGTTGAATGACAACTAACTTTTTAACCGTTCACGTTAAAACTCACTACCTAGAAAACTATTCGAAATACACCGTTATTGTGTATAGAAATATTTTAGGTAATAGTTTGGTGCATCAGAAATGCCAAAAAAATATACTGTTAATAAGGCATTTTTCTAGGAAAAACGAAGAAATTTGCGAGGTCAAGATGGAACCCATCGATTTGAACCTACATATCTTCTAAACGGAGTCACTCAAGTTTCTGTTTTTTATATCAAATTAAAGAATACACATTTACCTCAAAGATGAACCTAATTTCGTTGCTCTAGGATAATTGGTCTGGGAGTAATTGAAGTGTAAATAAATTTTAAAAAGATTCATTTCTTTTTTCGTAAACACCCTGTATTTTATGGATAGTGGGGATAGCCACCCTCTCTAGAACAATTTTTTTCTCCAAACACACCCAGGAATCACCCCTGAAAATATTAGCCGCGTAGGCTAACAAAGGATTTATTAAACGTCTGATGACCTTTGCAAGTCGTGAATGAGTGCATATGAGTATTTTAAATCTTTAAAACGGCGATATTTTATGAATGGCAATTCGTACGGGAAAATGTGTAATACCTCTTTTTGTAGATAATTGCTTAATCTACAAACTTTGTGAACACTGTCTTATGATAAGACTAACCGTTTAAGAGAGATTTGCAAAAAACTGACATTTTGACCTTTTGACCTTGAATAAAAAAATGTCCTCCTGACCAATGGCGTGCCAGTCTCGACATTTTATGCATAATGATGTTTTTAAGGTGTGTACCAATTTTCAGCAACTTACCAGTTATCTATCAGTCAAATGTCTATTTTGACTGGACTAAAAGGCGGCTACACACGTAGCTGCGTGCTTGACAAGCACGCATGTTCAATCTTTTTGTGGAAGCGTGCTTGAGCGTGTGTATGAGACTTTTTGCGCAAGCTTGATGATTGAACACAAGCTTGAAGATAGGTCGAATTTTCATCTGCATGCTTGAACAAATCTCGCTCGAAAACAAATGTGTGAGTGCGAGGGACTGCGAGCGAGCGCGTCGTCACTTTCCGAACGAAATTATTTAAGGATAAACTGCGGCTATTCAAGCATGATTGCGTCGTCGTGTGGAGGCTACAGAGAAGTTGTGCGAGAATGAGCAAAAAGATTAAACATGCGTGCTTGTCAAGCATGCAGTTACGTGTGTAGCGGCCTTTAGTTGCGCAGATCACTTTGCTACCTGCACGTCTGCGCAAACTTTAGAAAAAACGATTTGTCGCGTGATCCGCATTGTAGGATTTGTTTTTGAACACATGCAAGCTGCAAAGCACAAAGTACCATCATTCAAAACTTAATGCATTGTTATGTGTTCTGTAATTGTTTCTTTTGTAAAGTTCTACATTCGATTAAAATCTGTTTCTAGAGACGTTGTAATCACCCCATTTTTTTGGATAATTCGTTCTTTCAAACTTTTGACTTACCGCCTCGTTTCTTACTTTTCTCTGTTTCTTACTTTTCTCTGATTGGTGTTGTTCCTTAAAAATTCTGTTCTTGTTGCTAGGTTTTAGGCTTTCTGCCCACATTTTTCCAGCAACTAAGAAGTGATTGGTACCCTCATTTGCTTCTCGGTAGCCCTTATGTAATGCGAGCTCTTCAGAGATTTCACTTTAAAGTTTTGATTAAAAACATATTTGGGAATTTCAGTTCCAGAGTGTGTTGCGGATTGTGGATATATTTAAAGGAAAAAATTCTGACCAGATTAAATTCAGTCAGTTTCAATCTGTCACAATCAGTATATTCTTAGTCTTACACAGGACTAATGCCGGGTTTTCACTAGTAGAATTAGTGGTAGAGTAACTGGCCTACTTTTAAGCGGTAGAGTAACTTTACCACGGTGCTATCCCACTCTACTCTACTATAACCGAGTTTTCATTAGGTGAGTTCCCAGAATAGTTAGTACTCGACCAGTATACTCTACCACTAATTCTACTAGTGAAAACCCGGCATAAGGGCCTGTGCGAATAGTGACTAAATTGATGACTAAACTAAATTTTGCAGTTTTTGTGGATAATGTAGGGAATTGCTGTGTGAATTCTTTTGATGACTAAATTCTGTCAGTTATTCAAAAATTTAAATTGTAACCATAACAACAATTTAGTCAACTGTCGAAAAATTTAGTCTACTCTGAATATTGTATTATCGACACTAAATTTTAGTCATAGAATTCACACAGGCCCTAAGTCAAGTTTTATCGCCTCGCAAATAAAAAATTATTTAGAAACAACATTCATTACGAACTCTGATTGTACTTTTTGACAAATGCGAACCGATCCTCTTTAGAATATAGAATTCAGTATTTAGGGACCTTGTAGCAAAAACAAAATTCTAAATTGCTCCCAGCACAACACACAATCACTGGAAACACAAACACAAAAATGGAACAATTTAAGATTCAGCATCAATTCTTAAATGCTTCAATTTAGGACGAAAATACCTTTTTATATGCGTATATGAATATTTCATGATTACCACTCTGAAGATTATTAAAATATTACGTTTTCTGCCTTCCTTTATCCTAAATGTTCAAAGTAATTAAGGTCATCTCCTAAATAGAGAACAACAATATTAACCTGTCGCACAGGTATATTATTTTCGCCTAAAATCCGCACAACAGACAGACAAAAATCTCACCATTGGGACTGCCTGCCTTTATATATATTATTAACAAATTACCAAAAGCAGAATGTTTCTTGGCAACAGAAATACTCGTAGTTAGTTATAGCTAAAGGTCTAATTTAGAAATTGGTTCATGTAGTTAAGTCCCAAGCAAAGGCTGTGTGCAATTAGTTCCGAAAAAAAAATGTAATAAAACAAAAATCATGGTTTGAGGCACACATCCAATTGGAGAAAAAAAAATATCCAAGGTAAAGGTCGAAACGGTATGAATTTGGCACTGTGAATGAAAAGATAAAAGAGAAAATATCATAAAGGTGAAAATGTTTTGCTTTAATTTCCCGTGTTATTGGAAGCTAACATTATTATGAATAATGTGCGGAGGAAGGTATAAAGGTATTATATACCCAAAGTATTGACAACTTTGAAGGCTATCAACTTTTCTAATAACCTTAGGGAACTTAGTTAAAGGTTTCACCAATTTCGCAGAAAAGGTGGTAATTTATTGACCTTCCATATTCGGGGGTGTTTTATGTTTCCCTATAGCAGGGTAGAGCAGGGCTATTCGAGTGAAATTGAATCGCCACTTAAAACTTTCTGGATATCTTTTAATTTGCCCTTAATCCATAAAATTAGAAGATCCCTTCATCCTTAATTAATGAGCACCCGAAACTTGCTAAGATAATAAAGTTTTCATTAACAAAAACTCTACGAATAGGAAATTGTCCTTAAATTTGTGTTTTTTTTTAAATTTTGTTTTTTGTTTTTCAAGTAGAAGCATAAGGCAGCGAAAAGGACGACGATCCTATTTTTCAAATTGTCTCTCAAATAATGCAAAATAACATTTCCTTGGAAATAAATTTTATCCTCGCAGCATTTTAGGCACGCACACACGTACATATATTATAAAATATGAATTTTTCCCGCTGATAAATAGTATCAAGGCTACAGGGACTACATATGGCTAACGAAATACACATGCATGCAAATATATTATATCCTTTATGGCAGAACGGTTAAAAATTGAGACAAAGTTTTCGGGAACAATATTATTTTTGGCATAAAATTAGGGGATGTACGCCACACGAAGGTTAAGGGAGCAAACAACAATGACGGCAGCCCTTCATCTTTGAAGCGCGATGGCAAATTTCCATATCTGTAAGTGGTATGCAAATTAAGATACGGATTCTTTGAGCGATTTTATAATGATAGCAAGCCTTGATTAACTAAAAAAACATCCTTTTTTGGGGGGTTTATTGCGAAAAACTCTTGTGAAAAGTTTCATATTCTCCGTTTAGTGAAGTTTAGAGCTACACAGGAGCTTAGAGCTTCGCTTAATAAGTTTACTTTGTTGATATTTGGCAGCCATGGTTGCTTTTTTTTCAATATTTCAATTTAGACTGCTTTCGGCTACAGAAAAAATGGCAGACCTTTGCCATACCAGATAATAAAAATGTCCTTGAAAAACTATCAATAGACCCTCTCGAGAAGCACACAAACCTAAAATCTGCAAGTGAGTCCTGTTCCCCAAAGTTCATTGACTGAGACTAGCTCGCTCTGAACTTAATCCATAGTGTAAACATTGCCTTGACTTCCATACAATTGATATATCTTTGTTGTGTGGCGTCTAGTATTTTTCACTTTTCCTGCAAGATAAAATTTGCTTTCGAAAACGACTGAACATGATGTTAACGCCTTCCTTTATCAGAGTTAAGCAACGCCACAGGCACTTTTATATGGATCAAGTTCAAAATGGAGCAATTTTATAACTGAATCAAATAATACTAAAAAAATACGAGCAGGTGTGGTGGCGTTTATGAGCCATAGATACAGGCATTCACGAGCTCATGGAATAATTCTGTTATGATCATGTAACCTAAGGTATACTTAACTTTGGTCATGATGCGGAGTTTTTAGTACATTTTGTTATGCGTTAGAGATCAGCTTACGTATCACATTTTGTACCAGAAGTCGTCCATGCTGTAGCAGTCATGTTGCAATGCTCCATTGTAACTTTTGATCAAAAGCCACATATAAAGGAGGAAATATGTTTGTAGGGGTCTGAGAGATTTTGGGGAGAGAAGGACATACAACTTGAAATAGGGACTGCGGGAGATAGATCCTTGTTGAGTTTTAAGGAACTCGTCCAGTTCTCAGCGTACTCTCTAACTTTAGATCTCCTACTTTGATAGCGTGGTTTTGCAATTTGTCCAAGTAAATTAAAGTAACGACCATACCTAAAATAAACCAATTTTATTCAAGGTAGGGTTGAACTAAGGGCTTGTAGATTACTGCATTTTCATTTTATTAAAAATTCCAGTCACTAGGAAGCTTGTTTTGATATTTGGAATATGTGGCCCCTCTATCACAGCTCCTCGGTTAATGTTAAGCCACGCTAATTGAGATATGTAATAGCCATCAGTTCCGTACCATTTACTATAACAAAATGAAGAGCAATGTAGATTTCTTTAGACAGTAGACGATTATAGAAGACAATTCGTTTTTGAAGCTTCGAATTCAATACGATTTTTGTAATGAGATCGATGGCCCTGTTGAGGGTAGAATCGAGCCCAACAGAGATGGTACGCCAGTTAATTTTTTCTTGGTTGATGGTTCTTGGATAGATGTCATTCACCAAACAATCCCAGACTCACCAGAGCGATGGATACTAATTTAGGTGCTCTGTCAGACCCACTAAATGGTCGCTAGTTGACTTTTTTTTATCTAAGAGAAACAAGAATCACCACATAATTGTTGTGGAGTACTGTGTGTATAAAATATTATTCGCTATCCTACAAAAGCAGATAGCCCCATACGATAAACCCATCATAGGCCACTACCAACTTTATATTTGGCAAATTAATAACGGATCTGATTCATTCTAGAGTTGTCGAAAATGTCTAGAGTTTTCTTCACAAAGAGGTATAAAACTCCACCTTTAACACCCCCACGGCTTAACAATGTTAGGCTCAAATTTAGCAATAGCGCCAAATATCTGGGAGTAACCCTAGACAAGAAACTCCTCTGGAATGAAAATACAGAAGAGCGCATTAAGAAAGCGAACATAGCGCTTTTCGCTTGCAAAAAATCCATTGGGAAGAAATGGGGCTTCTCCCCTAACATAGTACGATGGATATACAAAGCGATCGTCCGCCCAATACTCCTATACGGAGTCATAGTATGGTGGCCAACCTTGAGTAAGTCCACCGTGCTAAACAAACTACAGAAAGTACAAAGATGTGCCGAGCTATGCATAACAGGAGCACTTCGCTCCACACCTACAGATGCCCTAAATGTTATGCTATACCTCCCTCCTTTGAATCTTGTGGCAAGGGAAAGCGCAACCATCGCAGCCCTTAGAATAAAAGAATCTGGATTTTGGACCGGAATCGGGGGAAGTCACACGAAGGTGTTGAACTCTGTTATCGTCCCCACTAAAACTGACTTCTGTATACCCGAGACTACCTTCACGAGGAACTACGGAGTCCACATTCCTTCACGTCGTGAATGGAGTAACAGACCACACAGTTTTCAAGATGCCATAAACTTCTTTACTGATGGCTCTAAGCTCGAGGGTCGAGTAGGAGGAGGAGTCTTTTCCCCAGATACTGGGATTGAAGTCTCCTTCCGACTACCCGATCACTGCAGTGTATATCAAGCGGAGGTTCTAGCCATACATGAAGCTGTTCTTTTAATTAACCAGCAAGGCGATAGGAATCGGACTGTCTACATCTTTTCAGATAGTCAGGCGGCTCTGAAAGCCCTGCGCTCTTGCACAAACAGCTCTAGAACTATCTCTGAATGTCGCAGATCTCTTAACGAGATGGCTCAGCAGTTCAGGACCCTCCTCGTATGGGTGCCCGGTCACCGAAACATAGAGGGAAATTGTAAAGCTGACGAACTGGCTAGGAAAGGCACGACCGCCACTCTCCTTCCTGGAAAGGAAAGGGTTGGTATGCCTTGGGCCACCTTTAAACTCCAATGCAAACAGCACACAATGCAACAAGCAAAGAAGCATTGGAGGGATCTTAATAAATGCACCTTGGCCAAACTAACTTGGCCCTCTTATGATCTCAGGCGGACTACTTCACTAATGAGCCTCGGGAGACAAGACCTCTCAGCTATAGTGGGAGTGCTTACCGGACACTGTCTGATAGGGACGCATGCGACCCGCTTAGGTCTTGAGACCTACGATTTTTGCAGAACCTGTAAAAACCCGGACGAGGAGGAAAGTGTACTACATCTCCTCTGTCACTGCCCAGCCCTAAGCAGAAGGAGACTAACCGAAATTATAGAATTTTTCACTTATTATTATTAACGTACATAATTACGATTGTTGTAATTTTTTATTTTTTATTGCAATTGTTACAGTTTGTCTCTAGTTCTAGTTTGTCCACTTTCTGGAATTTTGTCTTTAATTGTAGGGTAAATATTCTACATTTTTCCGTTCATTTTTGTATGGCCTTAATTTTTAAAAAAATTACTATTTTTCTTTAATTTTTGGATTTGACACTTTCAGTTTCAAAATGATTGCCCTTTTCATTTTAATATTAATAAGTTTGCATTTTTGACAATAATATCTGCAGCTTTTGACTTTGATGTTTGCAATTTTTGAAATGTAGTTAAAAATTCGGAATTTTTTGCAAAAATTGAGCATTTTTTCTACTACTACTCTTATGTAAAAAACGTAAATTGAAAAAATTCATAAAATGCAAACATTACAAAAATTGAAGTTAGTAATAATAGTACAGGTAAATGAAGCCGAAAAAGCGAAATAGCGGATATAATTAGATACAGGCTGAAAATTGGCAGAGAGCTTCCTTTTAGAGTTATTAATAAGGGGTTACAAAGTCTACTAATTTTCTACCCAGGAAGGCCACTTTTTAAGGGGTTTTTCTGCAATTTTGTTAGTAAAAGCATAAAAATGGGCAGCGATCTTCCTTTTAGGGTTCTCAATAAGAGGTATTAAAGTTTGCCGATTTTCCACCCTGGGAAACCCCACTTTTTGTGTTTTGCTCCCAAAATGGATATTTTTCGATATTTCTGCAATATCTTTGCAATATTGCTTAATATCTTTTTGTTTTTTTTTTCAATTTAAGTACCTAAAATATCTGATATCTTATGAAAAAAAGAACATTTTCGTTTCTTTTGGTTTTGGCCGAAAGTTATGGAGAAAAAGGTATGATGGAAATGTCAGACAAAATTTTTTAAAACTTCAAAATTATACGTTCAAGTAGAGTATATTCTCTTGCCACAATGTATTCTGCTGTAAAAGTGAATAATAAAATTATAACAGTAGACGATCCTTATCAAAGAATGCTACTGTTTAAAAATGTGATAAAGAGCTTGAAGAGTACCTTCGGTATGAACTGGCTCCATTTCCTATATCCCTTATTAAAAAAGGTGAAATGCGTAAAACTGCAAAATCTGATCTTTACAATGAATTTAAAATTGTAGATGAAGCTACATTAAGGAATACAGAAATAGTTGTTCTTGTGTTATTGTTTTTGATGGTTATAATGATAACACTAGCACTAAAGAGTCTGTGAGCAGCGACGCAGAAATGCTCTTCTCCAGATTTTAAAATACATAACGACACGGCAGTTACTATAAGTCAACAAAAATTCATATTAAATACATTTAATAGAGAACAGATAATTCAATTGCTAACTCAAGCATATGCTGAAGAGCACATCGAAGTTCGAAATGCAACAGTAGGTGCAGGTTTTGATTGCGAATACTGCAAGTGAAAAATCGTATGCAATGTAAGCAACTATATTAGGAAAGGATGTTGCTCTACTTGTTCTTTTAACTGCTTTAACTCCAACACAAAATGATATTTATTTTTTAAGTCGTAAAGTCAAACCAAAATTAAGATGTATTCAATAATGTCGAATCAACCCACTCATAAAGAAGTACAAAAGGCTGGTGAAACTTTATTCTTATAAAACTGGAAAGCATTCATTGAATGAACAAAGATAAAATTCCCTAGAAAAGGGGTTTCCCGAGGTGGGAAATCGTGAGCCTTTAAGACGTCTTATTAAGAACCCTAAAAGGAAGATCTCTGACCCTTTTCAGTCTTTCACTAACAAATTGCAGAAAAATCGAAAAATACCAATTTTGAGGTCTGAAACCCCCTAAAAAGGGGGCTTCCCTTATTAAAACCCCTAAAAGGAAGCTCTCTGCCAAATTTCAGCTTGTACCTAATTTTTTCCGCCATTTTTCCTATTTTACCTGTTACGATAAAAGATAAAAATGACGAAAATTTATGTCAGAAATGCAAAAATCCCCAAATAAGTAGTCAAAAATGAGAAAATGCCAAAAACATAAAACTTATCATAAGTACATACAAACACTTCAAACATACAAAGAATTTATGTTACAAACGCGGAAATTCCAAAAAATTCAAAATTATGAATTCGGTTGCATTGTCTTGTCTAGTAAAGTGAATAAAATGTTGTCTAAATATATAGATTTCCAAGGGCAAAAGAGGTTTAAGTTTTCGTCAGAGGGCAAAAACGGTTTAGTAAGTTAACCCGCTTTTGCTCTAAGATTTTTTCCGTTCCGTTCTTGCTCTGAATAATAGTTGAACCATTTTTGCTCTGAAATATTTTTATTCCTCTTTTGCTGCAACATCAAATATAGCCCGCTTTTGCTCTGAGGGTGACACCTATTCTACATTTTTGGCCTTTTTTTACTTCATTTGTTGTTTTCATTTATTTAACTTAGTTTATCCTGAAAATTTTACGCATTTTGACATAGTGCAGGCGCTGGCTGGGCGGAATTGAGTGTGCAAAATGTGAGGACCGAATTCCGTCAGCAGATTTCAGTTGAGAATATAGCTCAAAGATGAATAATTCAGATGTTGCCTGTCCATTTTTGGGTCCAAATTTTTTTAGCCCCTCTTTTTTTATTGGGACCTCTACGGCTTCCGTGGCCCGTTTTTTGACGATAGATTTTGATGAAGCACCACAAAATAAGACGAAAATATGTTATCACATTTTTCCATGTCACGCTTAGTTTTCGAGAGATTGACACTTGAAGTTGACTTTTTGAGGTATTTCCCAAAGGTTTGTAGTTTATATTACAGCTAGGATTTCCATGGCACCGATATTTTAATTATGAATTTCGATAGAACACCCTTAAATAAGACGAAAATGTAAAATAATTTTTTTCGAAATCTCGATTCGTTTTTGAGAAATCGATACTTGAAGTTTTAGGTATTTTCAAAAACAGGCTACAACGTTAATCGTTTCCAAAAAATACTAATAGGTATAGACTGGGAGTTGGAGCGAGTTGAGTGTGCAAAATGTGAGGACCGCCTTTTATCAATTGTTTTGACTTCAGTTATCACGCTATATCGAGCTTCCACGCTGAGCTTAAGTTCCCTCTGTCCCACAGTGTGCTCACAGCATTTGTTTATATTAATCATACTCTTCCAATGGATAAATTGGTTGAATGAAGAGTTTATTTTAAATTTTGTGTTTCAAGCAAAATTTCGTATCTCGAATCGATTAATATGTTGCAGAAAACTCACAGTCAAAATGGACCCTACCTTCATGAATGGTATCATAACTGGCAACGAGGTATTTTTATACGAGTACGGCACACAAACAAGCCAAATTTGTCACGTAATGGTGCAATCTCTAGTAGCAAGCTAAGATCGAGGTCTTGATTAGGTTTCCTTTCAGGTTATGTGGAGTTTGGAGATGTTGAAGGAGATGGCGATGAGCCCTACGGTTAAACTTTGGGTTCCGCAGTTCAGTTGTTCTGTGGGGTTGTACGTGGTGCGGGCTCATCTGGTGTTGAGCGTAAAAGATAGTGGAAGCAGGAGAGTGTTTAGTTCTCAACTTTCTATCAACTGATGATTTGATTTTCTTGATGATTTACAGGAATTTCTTAATTTGTTCTACTCTCGCGACGGAGTGATTCACTCGGAGAACTCTTGGACGCTCTTTAAGTTTTATAGCGTTCATGCGTTCCTGATTAAACCGCCGCGTCGGGTCTCTCTAGGCTTCACAGATTTAGTGGATGAGGAATGAACAAATGCATTCCTGCTTGTATGATCCTGGTAGTTAACGTTTTTGTTCGGGAACCCAGGTCGCAGTCGGTTGGAAAAACCCGAATAAGTCTCAGCGACAAGGCACGCGGCTACCAGGCAAGAGGTCTTTGGTTCGAACCCACTCCGCGACATGGTCTTTCGTTTTTCCATTTTTGCACCTAGATAACTTTCCTTCTTTCTTGTCTTCCCTCTTTACAAAAAAAAATCCCGGGCCATTCTTCTGCCCGCAAAGCCCAAATCCACTGTCCAATATCACTTATGATTCCTAGGACCTGCTGGATGGTGCCCGGTGTCGGCAACTTTACCTTGTAATATACTTTCTCAAGGTCAAGCATGCTTTCTAGGGTCATCAGGGCAATGAAGGATTTAATAATGAACCTTCGGAGTGAAGATGACTAGGGAACATGTAGTTTCTTATAGTTTGGCATCAGTCTTCGACCAATAATGTTACGCATTTTCTAGCGAGTTATACTTAGAGAAACTGAGACCTCTTGCTCGTAGTCCGTGAAGTAAGTATTTACTGGAAGCTCCAGGGCTTACATAGAGGACGATTGTTGGTGTACATGATATGGCAAAGTCAGATGAAATCCATTAACAATTAACACACTGGAAAGATTCACAATACTAAGTTAATTTTAAAATGAATGCCATTAAAGAAAATTTATTCAATCTTTTTAAGCCAGTTTTTATCCTTTCAGATACTTTTTTATCCGTTTATCTTTTCGACAAAAAAACCGACACCTTATAGGCTCAGATTTGAAAGCTTTATCATCGTGTTTAAAAAATTTGTTTGTGTATTCATTATTTTTATCAATTTCCAAAATCAACAAACGAAAAAAATTTAAATGGAAAATTGCGTGAACATCCGCCACCATTCTTCCCTCTCTCCGGAAGCGAAAAATTTTCTTCACATTCTGCAGCATGGAACAGGAACTAAGCTCTGAGGATGCTATGTCCTGGTTCTGGTGTTATAAATCAGATTTTACATTTCCGTAAAACATATCCGGGACCTTTGTCCTTAACACAGGATCTCCAAACCCCCAATTAAAATAATGAACGAAAAGCTCAAATCCCCAACATAGCATTCAGATAGCACAGATTCCCGTGCGGTATTTGAATTATTGTAGCAATTTGGGGCCTGCCTTTATCATGGCGAACACATGAACAAGTTTCAGGGCCGAGTTGTTGTGATAATAAATATTGAAGCGCCGAGTATGGGTTTGGGTATGATAAGAACTCACGTGGAGGATTCACAATGCTCGGCATGGAAGGGGTAATGTTGACATCAAACCGTTCAACTGTCGAATTTTTTATGAACCCCGTGTGGAAGAGTTTGTTGCGATTTTATTGATTTTGCTTTTCCGATTTTATTTACAAATTGCTTGGGCAATTGCCCGGGAAATTTGCTCCTGTTTTATTCCTGTTACGAGCACTTTCCAACCATTTTCAAGTTGATTACTATATCCCTGTTCAGTGGGCATGCAACAGGCACATGCATGGACGAAATTACTCCTGTGTTTGCCAACTATTAATCAAATATTAAAGGGTGGATAGTTACGCATTTTATAGGGTATAAACAACGCTTGGTACACACTCGTTCCGTGCGCCCTCAAATATCGCCTTGTTGTTTTTTTATTGTGGCTGTAACTTTTCCCAATTTATTTACTTTAGTTGCCGGCGTCAGTTGTCTTGATTATTATATATTGATTTTGTTCTCCTATCACGATGGGAAACAGCAATCGCTGCGCGGTAAGACACCAATTACCGGAGCTTCCTTAGCTTTTGGGATATTTAAGGGCCAAGAATCGGTTTCAGATGAAATTGCGCGGAAGTTTTCTACATGTTCCATGAAATTTGTTGAATTTTAATATTTAATGGGGCAGGAAATTGAATGTTAACTTGGGGTGGTTGATTGATCATGTCTTATTTGTTCTAGGTACTAGGCTTAGGTTGGTTCTTGAATTTGCCAATATTAAATGGGTTGGAGATTTTTTTTGGACCTACTATAATTGATTAATAATGAACCCTGGAAGGCTTTTTACATTATGTAAAAGATGTGGGAATATTGTTGTTTTGATAATGGCAAATAGTTTATTACTACAATCATGTTTAATGGCCAAATCGATTTTTTTATCTGTAGTAAATTTGTTATCATGAATTGGTAGTAAAATGCTGCAAGGGAACCTTATCAGAGTATACAATAAAATAAATTCATTAACTTCATTTATTTATTAGTGGCAAGGAGGAGCTACAAATCAGTCATACATTAGACTAACACATCAAGGGTCCCAATTGGAGTAAGCAGAATACAATTCACCCTGGATTTTATTTACAATAGCAACGCAATTATTTACAACATTTCGCGATTTAAATTAACTTGGGATTAGGGTTACCATTCGTCAGGATTTCGCCTGACATGTCAGGCATTCTATAGTCTTGTCAGGCTCAGGGCAGGCTTTAGTTGATGTCAGGCTTTTTTATAATTAAGATTTTAATTCTTTTTTCCTTTTGGGTTTTCTTCTTATTATGTTTTCTTTGATATTTTCCATATTTTGGTGAAAAATCACAAAAATTTAATCTCAACAATCAACGCCAACTCATAAACATTAGCTAAATTGAATGGGATTGAAGCTTAATGTTACGTTTACATAATGTTACGTCTACTCAATATCACTGAAATTTGGCTCTAATAGGGGTGTTCCTTTTCCATTCTTTAGTACTTGCGAGTAAAGCAGAAAAGGAACAGCAAATTTGCTAATTTGAGTAAAATCTAAACTTACATTTTTGATGTTATTTTATTTGAATACAAATAAAAGTTTAGAATATTATACAACAGAATTTAAATTAATGCGGTAAAGTAGAATGCACATTTTGGTACCCACCTCCAATGGATATGTGTAATACGTTGTTGGATAGGTTTTTTTTCAGCTGAATATAAGTTACTATAGCCCCTAGTTCTAAATCTTTGTCCGTTCTGAGTAATACGGTCAGAACTGTACAAAGATAGAGTTTTACATATCACCCTATATTTTTGTAACCGTATAACCTATTTCCATGAATAAGGTACCAATGAGCGCAGAATTCCTCCACCTATCTATGATGGTAAAAGCGCTGGTTCTATCTTACTAACTATTAAAGTTATCAGTCGTCAATTTTAGCTTTTGGAAAAAACGTATAGGTTAATTACGTATTTTTTGGAGAAAAAGGTAGTTGAAGTTGGTTTTGTGTCGCTTTTACCATCACTTTTTCAGAAGCGTATTTTGTATTAATGCATTCGTTCTTTCCTATTTTCCAAGAGAAGATTTTACAAATAGAAAAAGAAAAAACCTCCATTGTAGAAGTGATATCAATTATAGATTCTGTTTAAACTGCAATCGATTTAAGATTAACTGAAAAATTTATACCAATATTATTAAAATTATCAAAATTATTATTAAAGTTGCAGAAAATGGTGCTAAGACAATTTTTGTAAATAAGAAATTATGAAAATGTACATATTACCTGGAGAAATGGACAGATTCTTTCCAAGAATTCAAAGTATTAGGCGAGATTCTTGTTGAAATCGCTTCGTTTTAGGGTGTAGTTGAATACCCTAAGTTTGGCCACAAATTGGTTGACCGCATAACTTTTGAATTAACTAATTGTGAATAAAATAGGCACTTTTCAATACTTTTTTCAATACTTTCGTTCATGATAACTTTTAGTATAAGATATGCTAAGATATGCTTTGGGAAAGTTATTAGTTATGAAATTTTCTTAAAAATGAGTACCGATAGAGGTCGCTAGGTGCAATTGTCAACTTACAAATACCTTCCAAAGCTTTTAAATCACGTTATTTTCGCTATTTTTTTACTCGAAAACAACTAAACATAGAGGGCTTGAAGATAATGAACAAAAAATTTCAGCTTCACGTTTGAAGTAATTAACAATCAATTATTTTGTTTTAACATTAAGTAACAATGGTGCCATTTTTTGTAAGATCGGTTTACAATTGTGAAACTCATTTATAAAATTCAAAAAACTATTGAAAAATGAGATCTCGATGAATTTTGTGAAAAATCGCAATTTTGGCCGATTTTATGAGGTTTTCTTTGCGTTTATATTAATTCTGCACTAAAATACAGAACAGTACAATGTTGTAAATCCTGTAGTTGATTAATAAAAGAAACTAAAGTTACTGTAAGTTATTTTATATCACTTGAATTGATTGCATCACTTGATCTTGATAAAGTTTTAAAAAGTAGTAGAATATTAAAATATTTTTTACTTGTCAGGCTTTTTACTCTAAAATCAGGCATTTTGTAGTTAAATGTCTGGTATTTCAAAAATAAAAAATGGTAACCCTACTTGGGATTAAATCAGATCTTCGTGTCCACCATGCCTTATTCTTTTTTTTTATATACGGAAGTTCCAATGTAAATCTCCTACTTAGCAAATGAGGCTTTCTCTATATTGTACAGTTCTGTGACTTCAAAGTTTATAATGTGAATTGGTTGAGCTACTGAAATTCAAAAAATACAGAGCTTTTTGCGAACACTAATAACCTCAAAGGATTTTTAAACCATGCTATGTGAGTCCCTGACGTAGCAGACCAACAAGCTCACGTTAATGATCTATGCCTTACTTGGCATGCTACTCGGTGCTCCGTTGATTGACTTTATTTTTGAAAACGCTTCTTCTTCTTTTTTGGTGAGATATTGAGTACAAGAATACCGCGACCACTCGCTTGGCCTATACGGATATTTGTAGGCCAGACCGCATTAACAGATTCAGCAGTCTGCCCAGATTTACCTAGTGGCTTGTCGCTTGGACTTGAGTGATCCACCAGAGTGTCATTGGACAACGTACCACTGTCATGGTGATCCCGGGCAACTGGGGCTTCCCGGATTCCTGCTCTCGGTCTGTTGAGAAAGCGTTCACGAAAGCGGGACCCAGGAGTGCTCCATGGGGGTCCTCAATTTCACCTCGGCCCTTCGATGGATCCCGAACCTGAAAGCAGAGCGCCGGCTGTCTGGGTCTGCTTACTGTCCCGGTAAGAGGACAAATGTGGCTCCTTCTTTTCTTCTTCTAGATGATATTGGAGCTAGTGCTGCTAATTTTCTGGTGCGCCCAGTAACTTTGGGTAGAGCGGCGGCTGTCTGGGTCTGCTTCTTGGTTTCGCGGGCTCCTCACCGCCATTCTGCCTTCGGTCCGTTGGGAAAGAGTTTTACAAAAGCGGGCCTTGGGGGTGCTAGGAGGGGCTCTTCAATTCCTCGTTGCCTTGGCCCTCTTCAGCTTAATTGGCCCATAAAAATCCCATGAGTAAAGTAATTCATCTTGACATAGCTTCGATATCAGTATAAGGCATTATACAATTGGGTGCTCCCGTTGTCCAGAGGAGGTCGTTAAACGAAGATGCAAAAACAATCCGGTGTCATGCAGCCCTCGAAACGATAACTTTACATCTTGGCTTGGTAGGCCGATCATATAACCCGATCCTTTTCGAAATAGCTTCCAGTGCACCTGTTGCACTATGAGCAAGCCAACTGGCTCAAACTCATTCCGTACTTCAAATCCACTAACTGGGATTTGTGTTTCCGTAGTAAGAACGCCAACTCTGTCGTTCTCAGTGTAACCGAAGTTATACATGTGGGAATGGGTGTGTACATTCCTCATTCTTCTAAATCTATAAGTACTAGGTTTAAGAAGCTGCAAATATACTTTCCACGAATTAGTCTTTTCGTCATTGGTACGCAAGCTTGATAAATCACGGTAAGTCCACTATCAGGAAAGTAAAATTATCATTTGAAGATATATTCAAAAGTAAGATTTCCAAAGCTACCGCTTCTTCTAGTCCTAAATAACCACTATCAAGAAGAGTTTCTCTACATCAACAATCCTCATTTTCAGATAACAGATAACAGATAAAAATAACAAGGATGATTTATGAGTATTTTTGTCTCGGATTCTTTTTTAATGCTCCCTGTTGCTCATAACCCGAAACCTGTTCTATCCTCCGTACTACGCCTTCAACTAGACATATCACCATGTCCTACCCAACGACATGATAGATTGGTAATACAAGGGGTGATTCCTGAGCTTATATTTGCCACTAGTCTTCTCTGGGTGCATTAGATCTCTCCAAGGCTTTTGACAGAGTATGACACCCTGATATGCTGATTAAACTCGAAACCGTTGGTATCGTTTTTGACCGTACTAAGTAGACTGACATTGAATCTGAACTCCACACCACATCTGCCGGTGGCCACAGGAGTCAATTCTAACTGGTACCAAGTTGATCAGAGTCTTGCTGTACAGCTCCGGTAATGGAAGGGCTGATAATCCTTCGAATCTTGCTTCATTTGGTTGCAAAACCAGTAGCGCTGGTTATACGCTATCATTGTGCTGGGCTGTAGACGCTCAGCTCCACATGCTGTACTTTCTGCCACCAAGATTTCCGTGTCCTGCTTATCAAATTATACAGGTGCTGGTTTTAATTTATCTTCTAGCATCACTCCTGGGGGTTTGGCCTGTTAGGAGAAACCTAAGGGTAGGTATTAGGGCGATTGAGTGTGGGAACCTTCGGGGACCTTGATATGTCACCTGTAAATCAAAAGTTGTCAATCAAAAGTGACATAACAAGGTCACCGCAGGTTCCCACACTCAATCGCCCTAATACCTACTCCTAAGGCTTTGTCTGCTCTAGTTTGCTCTGGTAAATGATTCCAGAATCATTTTGTCATGGTTGACACTTAGTTTTCTGCTAACGTCTACCTGCCAGTGGCGGTTTCAGAGGGGGGTAATTGAGTAATTACCCCCTCTAAGGATTTTCGTTCGATTATTTTTTTTATTCTTAAAAATTACTAATATTTCAAACAAATAATTTGAGTTATGGTGAATTAGTCGGTGATCTATGACGGTGAATTTTTCCAAAACTGCTGGAGAGTCGTGGAAGGGACCGATACCCGAGACTTCCGATAATATGGCACGATATGGGTGATTCCACACGAGCGTACACACGACAGGACAAGTGTCGGCCGGAAAGTGGTTTATGAACAAGAGGGTGACAGAGGACGATGGGGAGGGCACAAAAATTTGAACGATATTTTCAGCGGATTTTTGATCTGTGTTTGCTTGACAATCCGACCATTTTGAAAAAAAAATCAAGATAGCGGTTCCAAAATGGCGCCCGATTTTTGCATTTGTGTTCCTCGACCCCGACATGGGTATCAAATGAAAAGGCATGACAGGTAGAATACAATTAGCGGTGTGGCGTCATTCAAAATTCAAAATGGCGACCACTACAAAATGGCGGAATACATATATAGACCAAAAAGTAGAAAATATAACCGTCAACTTTAAATTTTGCCCATACGCATAGTTCGCTTGACAATGCAATCCGACCATTTTGTAAAAAAAATCAAGATGGCGGCTCCAAAACTCCAAACGATTTTTGCAATTGTGTTCCCCGACCCACCGACATGGGCATCAAATGGAAGGACATGACAGATAGAATCCAATTAGTTGTGTAGCGTCATTCCAAATTAAAAATGGCGGATTACCTTTTTCTTCTCAACTCCCTGAGTATCCCTTTGAAAATGTTAATCAAGCATGTGCGAGAATTTTTCTTCAATATCATCAGCTCATGTCCAATTCTTTGAACCGATTCATCGAACTTATTTTTGATTGAGACCACCAGAATTGTGTTGAATTCTCAGAGCTTCCAAAATGAAGTAAAACCAGAAGTTGTATGGCCACATGTTCCAAATCTATGCCAAACTAGCATCCCAGTGTTGAAATTTTAAAAAAATTCATATTCGACCTTTAGCCAGCAGTCCGGGCTCTAATCTGCAAATCCCACATCGACCCTACATTGGGTTCTTTTTAAGGCCCTCGTACCGCCTCGGAGCGAGTATTTTAGGTAATTTTTAAAGAAGGATCATGAGAAAATGGTAACAGATATTGAGATAAAACTTTTTTTATTTGTTTAGAAGATTAATAAATTGTACAATTAAATTTTTTTTTATTGCATCATTTCCGCCTCCCACATAAAATGCTGGAACACTGCAAAAAATATGAAAAAATTGGCGGGCGTGATATCTCGACTTTGGAGCAACTAAAAAAAAACAAAAAATTCAGTGTAAGTAAGACCCTTGAAATTTGGGAATGACGAGTTGTTTTTTAAAAAATATTTTTTTTGAGAAAATGGCAGATAGTTAAACAAGTCCGAAAAAGTCTCCATTTTTTAGTATAAAGAAAGATGTAAATTTTTTTTCAGACACTTTATCAGCAAAATGGGTCGATGTTCCCTAAAAAATAGTTAGAAAAACACAAACAAAAAATATAGGGTAAATTCGGCGATTATATTTTGAGTTATCACGCCCGTCAATTTCAAAAATCATGTTTCGAGTTAAATGAGTTTAAAGTTTCAAAATAAGTTTTTTCTTATATAAAACTTAGAAAGTTATAAAATTATCTTGTTAATATTTACTATAACTAATATCAAGTAAATAGAAAAAGAAAGAAAAAAGATTCTTGAAAACTAAATGAAGACACTTATGATAAAAAAAATTTTCGAAAATTTTTTTTTTCGAGACGGTACGAGGGCCTTAAATACATTGTGGAACGGCTTTCTGCAGTCAGTATTCCTGAACTAGTACAAAATGCAAGTGTTCAATCAACCTCAAGCTTCATTGCCTTCTTCTCCAGGTCCCTCTAGACTCCTCCCAATCTATTGTATCTTCTATCTACCCTTCAAATTAAGATTTTAAACAGTGCATCATGACTTGAACGTTTTAATGGCCTAGTAGTGCGAAGGGTTACTCCTAAACTCAAATAAAAAACTAAGGGTTTGCGGCAGTTTTCACAATGATCTATTCAAACAAATAAAACACACCTACAACATTTCGGCAGTTTCTGTCTGTCTCCCATGATATTATCTACAACTCCAAATCTACTACACTATTTCCGTACTATTAATCAAATAGATATAAAGGAGCCACGGAAATAAATCCAGCGAAACGTGTCCCCGCAACTTGCGTCGAATCACGAAGAATAGCGCCTAATAAAATACACTCGCAGCCTAACTCAGTATAATCAATCAAATAACCATATATATTGCGCCCCGATTCAGTTTCCTTCCCATTCAAGTGAATACGTGATTTATATCCTTTCTATAAATCGCACAGCTTAATCCCCACCAGGATATTTGACCTCGTTCTCGTGCGAGAGGCAATTCCTGAGGTCTCCATATATTTCCACTCGGCTAAGGATAAGAAATGACGGGACCTTGTCCACTTAGTGGCTGGTATTTTTTAAGGATTACCCTCAAGGATGCTTTTAGGGACCCAGCCTACAGATACGGGGTGGGGTATCTCATGTTTTTATGGACGAGGGAATTTCCGCCATATTGCGTTGTATTTTCAGATTTAATTAGTTTAATTGAGTTCTTTGAGAGTTTTAATTTTAGTTTTTTTTTTTAAATTTCCACCAATCAATGTCCGCCCCCTTATTTAAACTCGTCTTTTTAAGGATAAGATTGCTGGGAATAAAAGATTTCTAACTTTGGCAATTTAAGGCAAAACTTTTGGCACAATCACTTGCAAGTTCAGTCAACCCTTAAAGAATTCCCTTTGGGAGGACCTTCAAACCACCACCGCCGGCATATAAGTATGTACAAAGTTCTTGTCCTTTTTTTGTTATTTGAATTGTCAAAGTTCCTTTTTTCCTTATATTAAACTTTTTGTGTCCAGCCATTGGGCCGAACAGCAATGGTGGATGGTGGGAATGTTTGGGTTCGGCAACTGCAACTACGCCGTGTTTTGTTAGATTTTATATCCTGGAGAGATTCGTGGGAAATTTTAATCCTCCCTGGATTTTTTTTTGTTACAATATCGAACAAGTGTTTTATTTGTTTTTGGATAAAAGGGATGATGTTTTACAAAGGGAAATGTATGTCCAACGAACCGCAACGCAATTAACATAAAATTCGTAGAACAAAAGTGAATTTCTGTGGCGTGTTTTATGGTTTGGTTGATTTCTTTACAAGTTAACTGGAAGGTTTCCCCACTGCGATTGATAACATTACTAATTGAGTTTTCGGAGAAATTTAAATGAGTTCAAAGTGGTGGTTTTGTGGAAGTTGATTACTGATTAGAATGTCTTGACTGTTGAAAGATTATGTTGTTTATAACATTTCAAAGGTAGGACTTCAGTACTGAATTAACCTCGTTGTCTTTGGGTCATTAAACAAGCTTTAATCGCACGTGTAATGAGCTAATTCCCTAATTCACCATTTAAGGGGTCTTTCTGGTTACATTTTCAAAAAAAAATTTTTTTTAAACATTTTTTTTTTCATAGAAAGAAGAGAGATATCGTTTTGAAAATTTGTAGGTATGTTTATTGACAAAACAGTATTACAAAAAAGATTTTTTTTGATTTTAAAAATTTTTTTTGTTGACATACGGATTTTTTTAAAAAAACATCAAAAAATTACGGCGGGCATGATTTTGGGCGAATGGATGATCTGAAAAAAACAAAAAAAAGGCAAATTATTCCTTGTTGAAGTGGCTATGGCATGAACCAGAATAATTTGTTTTTGTCAAAAACTAAAAAAATGCCGGCCATTTTTCGAAAAAACCAATTTTTTAGGGTGGAAAATCGGCTGAAAATCGGACAATTTTTTACCAATTAAAACGATTCTGGTTCATGCGATAGCCATAAATGTGTACAATAACATATTCAAAAATCAGAACAATTGGTCAAGTAGTTTTTCTTAAATCGTGCCCGCCACCTTAAAAAACATAGTTTCTAGATAATCGCGTTTGAAGTTTTGTTAAAAAATTTTTTAAAGAAAAACTATATACCTTTTTAATCTGCCATGCCCGGGCCGTAAATAAGTCCTTCCTCCTGCTCATACTTCTCTTGCAGCATAAATCGAAACGTTTGCAGGGTATAATATAATACTTCATAGTATAGAGTGAATCAGATCGAAGCAGATGTTAAAAAGGGGGGAGTCGAGATTATCGAAACACAGCCGAGCGTCGAAAATTCTTTCTCACAGCGTCTCACTGTATACGTTCAAAAATAATTTTAGAATTACGATATCGCTCTAAAACCTTTTGTATCATGTTTTTGAATATATTTATTAGCAAAATGCGTAAAAAAAAATTTTCAATATTTTGAAAATTTGTAACCAGAAAGACCCCTTAAATTCTATAATAAAATAATAATAATATTAAGAAGTATTATTCTTTGACTCTGGCTGACAATATTTGCAGAAGTATCCTAGACATTAAAGCATGTCGAAAGCTACTCTTGATGGCAAATATTCATCGATGCCATATTTTATTTGGACGAGATTTGAAAAAATATCCTTTTTAGGATACGAAATATTCACAAGTATGGGAGCCTATTCCAAAAGATAAGTATGCGAAAACCAAGTTTCTAGAAGGAAAGGTCAACAGAGGGTAATGTGGCTCACGCGGAGGTCCATAAAATCAATAATTTCATGGCAAATCGAAGGCACTGGGAAACGCGTGGTCCCTGTTTTCGCACGCACAGTCTAGTTTCCGCAAAAGGTGTATTTGTGAAACTGCACTGCTGAAAGTGACCACCGGACCTGCTGATGGCACTTAATTCCGATAACAGTGCCTTTCTTGTGCTTCTTGACTTCAGTAAGGAATTCGACATTTCTAGCCTTTAAAGTAAGCATCAAAATTCAATTTCGGATCTTTCCCAATAATGCACGGTATTCCGCAAGGTCCAATACAAGGGCCGTTGTTTTTCAGAGTGTTCATAAATTATGTCATCAGTGTCGGGACAAATTGTTTACTGTATAGATGTTTCCAAACTCGGGGACACAAAAAATTGGAAGAGTTCTGGGCACCTCTTTGCCAAATTGTATAAATTTATTTTGTTCTATCATTTCCCCTCTTTTGATTTAAAAAGGCAACAAACGCAGAAAAAACTCAATAAAATAATTTGGGAAGGAATGCGCGCATGTCCGAATGAATAAAATTAATTTATCTTTATATGTATTGAGCAGAGCTTTTAAATACATGTAAAACCCTGCTCAACCAAGTAAATCTATTCATCATAATAAGCATAATTTTATTATAATTATGCGAAATATTTCTCATCCCTAAATTTAAAATAATTTAAAAAAGAAGCTGAAATTTTTTTTTTTAAATACATGAGCATTTTCATTCATAATTTGAGAGTTCTCCGCAGCCGCAAGCAACACAACCTCCCCGTGCAGAAGCGCGCCTGCGACTGACGGAAAACGTCAACCACGGTATACAAAAAACAAGGTATTGGGCCACAGTATACAGAAACAAGGTAGTGTAAAAGAGACTGACAGCTCGAATATCGTACGAATATCGTAGAAAAAGCCGACGTCACCCGGTAAGTTAATACAGAAAACAACAACAACAATTTCGATTTTGTATGGGGAAGACTTGCCGAGTGACGTCAGCATTCAAATGACATTTCTCTTTTACATTCCCTTGTTTCTGTATACCGTGGTATTGGCCTGTTTCACACGGGACGACGACCAACGAACAGAAATCGTACGATACTCATTTTTTTAGAGAAGAGGGTGAGAGGGCCTGTTCCACATGGGACGACGACCAACCAATAGAAATTGTACGATATTCATTTTTTTAGAGAAGAGGGTGAGAGGGGTGAGAAAGTTGGGTGGGAAAATCTTCCCTCCCCATCGTCCTCTCTCACCCTCTTCTCTAAAAAAAATTAATATCGTACGATTTCTGTTGGTTGAAGGCCTGTTTCACATGGGACGACGGCCAACCAACAGAAATCGTACGATATTCACTTTTTTTAGAGAAGAGGGTGAGAGAGGACGATGGGGAGGGAAGATTTTCCCATCCACCTTTCTCACACCTCTCCCCCTCTTCTCTAAAAAAATGAATATCGTACGATTTCTGTTGGTTGGCCGTCGTCCCGTGTGAAACTGGCCTTGGTCGTCGTCCCGTGTGAAACAGGGCGTATAAAATCGAATTTGTTGTTGTTTCTACATTAGTGCTGACGTCACTCGGCGACTTTTTTCTACGATATTCGAAGCTGTCAGTCTCTTTTACATTACCTTGTTTCTGTATACCGTGACGTCAACAATTTCGTAATCAAAGTATTAAAAACACAAATTTCGTATTTTTTAATAGAAATTGCTACAAATTATTTCTGTAGCAAATGTGTAAATACCAAAAACCTGAAAATAAAAAAAATATATAAAAAAAAGCTTTGGATGTGAACGCCACCTGTATAAAATATTGCTGGCGATTTTTCATGAATTTTTTTCCAAAATTAGAAAGCTTTACTTTTGAAGATATTAGAAAATTTTGATGCTAAAAATGGCTTCGACGCACTAGCTGCTGAACCGTTACGATTCCCCCTCCCATTCAATTTATTGTTGATCTAACCAAAACCTATCAACAGCCAGCCTCTTTGTAAACTTAGTCTATACACCCTGTATAACTAATATTGCTTATAAACATAAAATTGCTTCTATCTCGGAAACTGTTGGTCGTAGGAGATTTTTGATGAAATTTTACACCCCTTTAGGAAGACCCTTGAACACCATGTAGAATCCCTAGCCGTTGAAAAACAATATTGTTTATATCTTCCAAAACCGGTGCCCGAAGGCTATTTTTAATGAAATTTTGCTCCCTCCAACCTACATACACAACTGACATAGCCTGAAACGCTTTCTATACTCCTTTGGCACTAAAATAATATTGATATTGTCAACTTATTTATATTGCATACAAGCTTAATGGCACCGCAACCAAAACTCATCCGCCAGAAGAAAAGGCATCAACCTCCATTTGAACTCGGATCAGATTCCTCGCAGACAATCGCACCCAAGACCTCCGATTCCCACCCAAGACACCAGCATGAAAGCCCACCCAAGACACACTAACTTTAAAGCCACCACAAGATCCCACCCCAGACTGACCCGACATGAAAAATGATCGAAGACAAACTTACCCAACCATCAGCGAAGTTGAAATAGTTTCTCACAGGTGGACCTTTGGATGTGAGCTGACCACTAACTAACTAACTAATTCTCCTTAATTCCTTTACTCTCTAAAAGATGCTTTCCAGGTTGTTGTAGGACTCAATGTTTGTATGTTAGGGCATACTTATATGGATCCGCTTAGTTGGCCGAATATCCTGATGTCGTAAATATAGGCTAAAGTGACAATATTTTTTTAGCAAAATGAGTAAGAGAAAAAAATTTAAAAAAATTAATTCTGGTTAACTTAATTTCTCTCTCTAGTTTTTTTATAATTATTTATGTTCTTATAAGTGTGTGGAATAAAGTGTGAGCAACCCAGTCGGAATAAACAGATAAATTAGAAAAGAGAAATAAGTTCAGCACTAGTGCAAAACTGACTAGTTTCAGCACTGGTTCCCAAGTAATCCTGAGAGGAGCTAGTTCAAATGACGATGTCAGTGGTAACCCCCCAAGATTTTTCTAAAGAATTTGTTTTTTAGTTAGTAGTTTTGTTAGTTCAAAATGAATTAGTTCTCCAAGAACTTCGGAATGAATTAATTCTCCAAGTACTTCAAAATGAATTAGTTCTCGAAGTACTTCAAAATGAATTAGTTCTCCAGTTAATTCAGAATAAATTAGTTTTCCAGCTAGTTCAAAATGAATTAGTCCTCCAAAAGCTTCAAAATCAAGAACTTCGAAATGTAGTTCTCCAGTCAGTTCAAAAGAAATTGGTTCTCCAGTTAGTTCAGAATGAATTAGGTCTCCAAGAACTTTAAAATGAATTACTTATCGAAGTACTTGAAAATGAACTAGTTCTTGAAGTATTTCTCTCGAATCAATTCTGTTTGTAAAGCATAATTTTGACTTTGATTGCATTAATTTTTACCATTTCCTGAAATCTAAACCTGAAATTTTGAGAAATATTGGACATCAAAATAAGTATACCAATCCAAAACCATCAACTTCCTTTCAAGCTGAAATGGAAAACAATTGAATAAATGATGTTTTCTACAAATATTTTATTTTTGTTTCATGTCTTTCAATTATTTTTCCTAAAATTTGTTTTTTCTTCATTTTTCGATTTCTCTGGTTTTTCAGGAAATGGGTAACAAAGGCGGAACGAACACGATCGAAATGGGTAACTGTTCTCTAGAATGGGTAACACATGGTCACTTTAGGCTAAACTTAGGAACTTCAGTTAAAAATCGACTAGAAGAGAAGAATAAAGGATGGCTCGAATTGATCTGTATCACCTTTGTTTTCTAGAGCTCTAGGAGTATGAAAATGTAAACAACGACTTGGAGAATGTTTCCTTTGAAAATTATTTATATTTTAAAGACTTAAAATTTGACAAGAAATTCCTTCCATTTTAATATTAACAAAACCCCAAAATTGGGTTTTGTTAAAAACAAAAATTCGTTGCAGCTCCTACACTAGACGAAAGGAAATTGATGTTCACAAATTTAATCAACTTTCTTCGCTCTTCTTCCCGTGGTTGTATATATTTTATTTCATACTGAACGCAACATGTTTCCAAACAATATTACTTAATTATTTTTCATCTATTCCATATTTTTGTAAAAATTGGATTTTTATCGTTTTATCTAGCTTGAATATCCACAATCTTCAATCTTCCTTCGTTATATTATCGTCATAAAACAAAAGTGAAAGGAGCGGCTTCAGAACATATTTCTTTATTTTATGGTTGAAAGCGTTTCATAAATTGCTTACCTTCACTTGTCTTAACCTTTTCTCTCTCCCAAAAAAAAAGATAACAAAACGAACACAGCATACATTTCCAATTTGTTTTCATATTTTCTGTCTTTTGATATCGACCAAATTGAATTTTACTGTGCAACTCGAGACATCTTCATGCGTGCCTTATTTTTTTTTACATAGACAAAATTCAGAATTATTTTCTTATATTTGCTTCCACTTTTTATTTTTCAAGTAATTACAATTTGTTTTTTGTTAAAAGAAAATTATTCACAAAGGTAAGTGTTCTTTGTATTTCTAATTACGTTTCATTTAGTAACCTGGAAATTTTTTCGCAAGGCACATTCAATTGAGGTGATATAGCCCGAAGCCGCATAGAAAGAGATCAGCGCCAAAAAAAAAACAATTTCAATTTCAATCTGAATAAATAAAAATTCTTAAAAATATTTGCGCAGCTTGTTTTTGGGAATTCTCTCATACTTTGGCTGCGACTGACGACATTTTAAATGATATTATTTCTGCCACTTTTTATTTGGGAACAGAAACTGCAAAAGACGTAAAAATTCCTCCAATGTCTCTTTAAAAAAGAAATATGAACTTTACCATCTTGAAGATGAAATTTTCATCGTGAAGTGATGAAAAATGGTAGACGTGGGCTCATCTTGTCTCCTTGTGAGACGACAGAAAATTCTTTTTAAATACCAAAAAAAAAATTCTGAATCCGTCGCAGAATGTTCATAAATAATTTTCATGCATTATTTTCAAAACGAAGTAATCTCTACCGTTTCTTTATTTATAAGACGTCTTGAAAGATGAAGAAATGCGTATAATAATGCCTTCAAAAGAGTTATAATTTTCAAAAGGTTTCGCAAAGGTTACGCATGATACATTAGGGAACAGCTTGTTTAGTACGTACATGGTCGAATTAAATTGTCTGGAGGAAGATTAAACTTAACGTTACCTTTATGCTCAATAATTCTATTTGTGACGAAGTGATTGGTAAAATCTATAGTTAGTCAAAAATTAATTGTAAAGGGGCGTTCACATTGGCGTATACAACTCTGTGCTAGTAGGCTAGTGGTTAGTGTCTGCTTAGTAGGTACTGGCACTGAGGTTAATTATAGGGGAGTAGATGTTCAGACGCAGTTCAGTTTAGCCCGGTTAGTGTGCTCAGCGACGGATTTACACATGGGGCGCCTGTGGGCACTCCACTCCGTGCCGCCCTTTTTTCTATTCTCGAATTTCATTTCAAACATGAAAAGGATCTTTCAGCGCTGCAGTTACTTATCGGTGTGCAGACAAGGATTCGGTATGCAATATCAACGTTGGGATACATCATATGAATATCATTTTCATTAAGAAAATTTAGCGATTCCATTGGAGACAAATTTTCAATGTTTTTCTCGACGCATTTCACAATGTGTCTTCTAGATCCGTGTCATAGAATTCTCGCAACAAGTTCGATTATATATATTGCTCGCATTCATGTATTCAAGGTCCAACATTATGCAGAAATTTTCACCGATCTTTTTGTACGCTTGGTTTCTTCGAATTAACTCGCAAATTAAGTTATCTAAAATAACATAGAACATATTAACTTTGAAGTGATCGCGGCCATCTAATTCAACCACCCCGTCTTTAGTCTCGTCGAATTGTAGTTTTCTTTTCTTTTTTAGACCAATTACAGCTAGATATACTTTGTTTGTGGATATTTTTACGCTTTTTCTCATAAACTTAAAATTCGTTTCGTTTGTCTGTTACAAGCTTGATCAACGCATTATATAGATCAATAGCTTCGACAATGCTTATATCGACGTATTGCTTTTTTTTGCTTGTTGAATCTACAGGATGAAAACACCCACATGCAATGCAGAAACGCCGTCTCCAGATGCTCTATTTGGCGCCGAACTCCTGTAGCTTCGCTTCGAGTAATCGCTTTCTCAGATGAGTCGCTTTCAATCTTCAGTAACGCTTCATAAATTTCCGACCAAAACTTTGCAAGGCAACAAACAGCATCAGCTCGAGCAAACCACCTTGTATCAGACAACGATTTCAGTGTAATTGCTTTCGATTCGGCAGCTGATTGTAAAATTTTCCATCGATTCGTCGATGCGGAGAAAAAGTTGTACAGATTTTGAATCATTCCAAAATAAGCGGTCGCTTCTAAACAGAATTCCTCTTCACAGGTTCCTACTAAGTTCAATGAATGCCCAGCGCAAGGAGTATATTCGGTACGTGGGTTTACTTCTTTGATCCTTGCTTGAAGTCCAGAATAAATTCCTGACATGTTTTTCGCATTGTCATACGATTGATCTCTGCAGTCGTTTATAACAACTCCCAAAGATTCAAGCGTAGAAAAAACTGTAGTTGTGAGTCTTCAGCTTTGTGTCCTGGATTTTCGATAAAAGTAAGAAAATTTTGCCATTGTGAACGGACAATTTTGTTAATTGATATTGTGACTCTCTTTGACTTTCTCTCCAACCGGGTTGCCAACCGTTGGGAATTGTTTACAAACGTCGAGACTGAGCTAAATCACGAGCGTCTGTGCCTCAAATATTTTTGAACAAACAACATTTTTTTTTCATTTATTCCTAACCGACATATGAAGAATTAAACAAAAAAGGTATTAAAATTGATACCATAACAATTGTGCTTTTGTTGAATCAACAATTTTAATTAAACAGTCCAATTTCTATTAAGAAATAATTTTTTTGCATAAAAGTTTTTTTCAATTAAGGAAAATTTGCCGCCCCTAAAAATTAGCCGCCCAGGGGCGAGTGCCCACAACGCCCATACCTAAATCCACCACTGAGTGTGCTGGTTGTGGATATCAGTCAAAACAAAATGCCAAATTGTGCCTGTCGCTTTTGAGTATTTCTGTAATCTACAGAATCATTGTCCATTGAATGAAACTAACCCGTGTCCCAAAGCGATTGAAAATTTTGTAATTGGTGTAGATATATAGATATTCATTTATTATATATATTATAATATTATTATTCGAACGAGGTTCGAACGAGGCGTGTACTGGCGTACCAGTCACTGGCAACCACCAGTAACCGCCACGTACTAACCCTTTGTACTCGCCAATGTGAACACCGCTTAAGGAATGAAGACAACACGAACGACGAAGGGGTATACGAACTAGGCCGCTGCGATGAATAAGCCTCCCCCAATGGGTTGGTACCCAGATGCTTTCTTTTATTTGGAACATTAAAACATCTTAGCCTACTCTACGAAATCTGGGTACCCTGCTTACATTTGATGAAAGTTGGTTAAACGTCCCAACGAATTAAGGCACAAGGAAATTTTATATCCTTCGTACTAACTGGCCAGTCATGTCGCTGGGGTCATGATCTAGTTGAGGTTTAGATAGAAGGATTGAAGAAGATTGGATAGATTCAGACAGGTTTGTGGCGTATTCCTATGGCGATGAACCTTTCGTTTGAAATCCAGTATATTTTACGATTGCAGAAATTCCAGCTGCGGAAGATTGTTCCTTAGTCCATTTATTGTGTTTAGAATTTTAACTAATAGACCGTAGTGTGGCCGAAATAGAGTATTGCAGGGTGTGGGTGTGAGACGAGCGAACTAGTTCTTGTACCAAAATTTCCAGGGCTGCTATATTCCAGTAGTTGATCAATGAGTTGGTAAAGGAACAAAAGTTGTCATCATCAAAGAGATTGATGGCGCGGGTTTGCACCTTGTCCAGCCAAGCTAGTCAGGCTTTTCGAAATCCCACCCAAGGAAAACTAAAGGGTCGAATATTAGACTAGTAGATTGCAGCTGGTTGAAGACGTCATTCCATCACTCAATCGCAGATTATCGGGTAATTGTCACAACAGTCCCTAGAAATAGAATGGGATTTAGTAGATTCAATGCCATCCAATACTAACTTGATTGAACGGTCAGAAACGAAACTCTTAATCTATTTCTTTACATTTAGTCCAGTTCCCAACCGATATCACCTCTACTTTTTTTCGGCGACGACCGATTTACTTGAAATTTTAACAGTAGATAGGGAATGACTCAAAAATCAAAGTCTACCATATTCCATGTGCGCTTTTTCTTTGGGAGTGGTTCCCACCCCAACTCGGGGGTGGAAATATTTTTGGTTAAAATAACCCCGTTCATCGATAGAGAGGCTAATTTTAAGCAAAAAATGTTGTACGAACTTTTTTTGTAAAATTGATATTTTTTTAGTTATAAGCGTTTGAATAGTTGCAATTTTCATTAAAAACCCCACGTTTTCGAACAGTTTTTGGTTAATAAGTCCAAAAAAAGGGCTTTATCAAAATTTGACTAAAAATAAAGCTTATAAAAAAACGAAGAAAATGGTTTTTGAATGAATGCTCTAAGTATAAAACAAAGCGAGTAATGATTGATCGAAGGGGACCTATTTCAAACCAAATACTCAAAACGTTGTATTTAACGTCGAATAACGGAAAATCGAGGATAACTTATATTACATTTTTTAAAGTGCTTGAAAAGACCTTTAAAATGAACACTGATAAAATTCATTTGCATGTAAAATGTATGAGTTATGACAAAGAGAAGGTGTGCCGTTCATTTTTTTTTTTAAAAAATGATCACTAAAACTAATAGTCCATGGAAATGGTACTTTAACATTGCAAATGTAGGACAAGATTTTTTTTGGATTATGTAGGGGGTCCGTGTACGCTTAAATTTGAGTTTTCGGGCTCGGGGCCCCCCATTTGGCCGCCATCGGAAAAGGTGTGCAAATGGTTTTTCCACTATATCTCCGTAACAGTACATCTTACAGAAAATTTGTTGAGAGACTTTTTGCTTACAATTAAATTATCTACAATTTATTATATAAGTTTTTTTGTGGTAAATTGAATAATTAAGAAGTTATAAGCCTTAGAACACAAAAATTAGTCACAATATAATAGTCTTTTAAGGGCTATAACTTTTTTTCCTTCAATTTAAACAAAAAAAAATAAGTTTTTTTTAGAGGGTTTCATAACGAATAATTTTCACTCATTTTTTTTAATTTCATTCACTACGAAGGGCGCCCCGAAGGTATCAAAGTGACAGATTTTCTGAATAATTTTTTTACGATTTTACCTCCTCCTCACCCTAGAAATTCTCAATAATAGGTAGCAAGTAATAATAATGAATGAATGACTTTACGTTCTAAGAAATAAAAATTTTTAGCAATTTATTGCGGTTTTTTATTATTGTTATTGTATGTTTTACAAGGTACGAGATGGTCAAAGTCAAAACAGTATTTTTAAATGAATTGTAAGGTACATTACAGACACGTCGTTTTCGATTTAGAGACACTTCTGATTGATCAATAATCGCCTCAGAGCAAATGAAGCAGTTGGTGAGGAAATTGTTCGGGGAATTGTTTGGGCGTCGGTACCCCGCCAGTATATATACATCCACGCACACATACAAACACACACTAAAAAATTAACTAAAATACTTTCTGGAACTTATAACTAAATTTGTGTGTCTCAAAAAGGGTAGACTTTGAAAAGGGTGGTAAGTAGAGCCTAAATCCAAAATTTCATGAAAATCGGTAGGCTCCGAAAAAAAGTAGAGGTAATACCCCATTTTTACGGTTGGGGACTGGACTAACTACTCCCAACAACTTGGAGTTTACTGAACAGAGCAGAGCAGGGCTGTGTCAAAAACCATGGGCAAAACTTGAGCAACAAGAATTTACTCACCAAATCGATTCATACTTTGGTCAAAGAATCTGTTAAGTCTACACGATACAACTGTTGGTACGATATCGGCCCAATCGGAAAGCTACCTGTCGTTTCAGCTTCTATACATTGCGATGGGCCTTCGTATAGGTTGGAAACATTCTCCGGAGCTGTATGTAAGTAAACATCCTTTTGAGCCATTGCGGAGGATGTGCTGCATTGAGATTCTGTACATGCGAAGTCAAGCCACGAATTTTTAGTGCACTATTAGCTACAAATCAGATAGGATGGAAAACAATTTGGGAAGTCTCACATTATGATCGGTCTTTCCTATGCCGGGTAGGACGAAAGTCAAATCTTTACCTCATTTAGTAGTGCCTTCCTTTGCTTAAAGTAGCCAAAGGAAGACCTCGCTTATTTACGGGTGTAAGTAGTCCGAATGCTTAACGAGAAGTTTTCAAAACGTTTTGTTATTGTAGAAGCGGATATGTCAATAGGAATATTTGGTCTTTTTGTGTATCGATTTCGGCCGTCTAGAAAATCAATCTACGATTGTGAGGACGTATATCTCCGTATAACTGCAAGAGATCGTCTGCCTATATTATTGTTTATATGGTCAAATCTATTGTTTGGCAATTTGAAGGTTTAGTAAAGAGACTTAGTGTAACTTGAAACTTTCGGCTTCTTGCAAACCAATGCAATATCGAATGTTTCACACAAGACCTGATGAGTTGTGAGGAATATTGATATATAAATTTCCTATTACTATCGTTCAATGAGCTTTATAGTTCCTCGGTCCTACAAGAACAAGTAAGTAGATGTCGATTCAATGAACCTTGCGTTTAAACTCTGCGGTGTTATATGAGTTCGGAAACACCGACTGTGGAGACAGTTCTACAATCGAGTTGTTCTGTCATACGATTCCAAACTTGAACAATATTTGACGAATGATCACCATTTTGATAAAATATAACTATTTCACCATTCACTAGCTCTGGACTTTTCTGAGTGATCGCTTCGTTCAAACTGTCCAATGTCGCCACTACATATGCAAATTAAGTCCTGTAGCAATAGGTCAAAAGGCACGAATACTTTAAACTCCCACCATACTGGGATCATAACCATCCTTTGATGATTATCTGATTTGATGATTGTGATTATATGACTCTAACAACTTATGACTTTTCTGACATCCTAATAGTTAAATAATCATTCATCAATCGATTTTGATCAAGTTCTTTATATGATATTACCAATGAATTGAATACATAATTGCGAAGAACCTTGAGAATCATATTTGTAAAATAGGCAAAATCGTCAACGATAAATTCTTACAATTGATCCGTAATTTATTTATTTAGATTGCGAGGGATTTATGTGAATTGTACTCTTAACTACGAAAGACACTCAAATATTAACTCAAGTATGAAAAGTGGTATAGCTACTACAGACTTCGAGACATACAAGCTGTAACAAAAAATGTTTAAATCTGAAGAGTAGAATGCCCATACTTTTGCACCAACTTGAAAAGTTAAGAAATCCATTAAACAATTGTTATTTTTTCACGTTAAATTGAAACATTTTATAAAAAAAAATATTTGAGTTTGTCCTCTTTTCTATGAATGGCAAAAATATTTTTTTTTTGCAAAATATGGAAATTACTTTTGATTCAATTTTTTTTTCTCTTCTATACTTTTTAAAGGTTTTTTTATTTTGTATTTTTTTATATTTTTTGGGTTGACTAACTCTAATCACTTTCTACCCTTACCCTAACCACCAACCAAACCACCCCGCATTTTTATTATCGGTCCAACAAAATATTATAGCCAAAAACATATTCCAAGTTAATACGAAAAAAAAGGACCTCTCCGTAGGAAACAAAGCGATATATTTATAGAATTGAATAGAAAACGTCTATCAGAATATCCTTACACCACATGCATACACGCGGGTATAATTTATGGCGCGGAATACCATAGGAAAATCGAAAAAGTTACGTTGAGCATTCGAAAAATTTTGTTATTGAGAAACTTTCTCTGGGGTTTTTCCTATGAAGACCCTCGAAGGCATTGACCGATTGTTTCGGATTCATAAGTGCCCTCTACGCGAGAGGGCGGATTTACCTTGAGGACATATACATTTTTCATAGGAGGAGACAGGAGCTTGGAGTAAGTTTTGTTGTTAGATTTATAAATATATTCGCCTTTTTAGGGAGAAAGAAATATTCAAGATTTTCATGGAAAAATTTATATGAAAAAAAAAAATTGTTTAACTTTACATATAAATAACTTGAAATATTTTATTTAAAATTGGGAGTCTTTAGTTATGATATAAGAAAAATGACAGCAATTCATAGCATAAAACTAAGAAAAACATTAACTAATTGATTGCGAAAATATAAATTATATTACCTATTATTTGCTTTGTTGAGAACACTATATTACTTCCATTAGTTTTAAAGTATTATGGGAGCTGTATAATGAAGACAACAATAAGAAAAGAAAAAGGCATAAAATGTATATCAGGCGTATTGAAGCTATACTAACCATATTTTTGATCATTCTTATTTTCTTAATCATTATTGCAGAAAGATATCTTAGACCAGGAAAATAGCAGCTTAGGGTTGCCAAACGCGATGATATCGGTGGAAGGAAAAGCTGCGAGAGACTTGCACCAGATCCCGATTGTATAATAGTCTAAGTGAGTAAGTGTAAAGGTAGGGTTTAAAGAATACGACAGCGAAGTAGGTCAAAATTCTTCTGGCAGGCATGCATAGAATAGGACGCTCAGAATTTAAGGATGTCAAACAAGAGAACATCGGTAAAAGGAGCCTTACCAGAGGTAGGACCAGAATTTAATTCCTTCGGCTTTTAACACTATAAAGTTCAGTCGTCTATACCGAGCCGAGCATAATGTTTGTAGAATAAGTCGGTCGATACTGCATTGAGAAAAACGCACCTAGTTTTCTTCCAATTCAATGGATGGAGTTTAATTTATGGTTAACATGTCTTTTAATGTTATAAGCTTTTACTGATTCACGATCAATAATCAGATCTATCACGTATGTATTTGAAGTCAGAGCCTTTGGATTTAGCCTTAATATTCAAATCCTAGATGAGCACCCTTATCGAAACTAGATATGTTGCTATATCTTCTATTTCATTACTAAGGCTGGTCGCACACTGCAGCAGATTCGGCCGAATTTTTTACGGCCGTATTCGGCCGAATTTTTTACGTCCGTCTTGAACCGAATTTCAACTATTAATTCGGCCGAACTTTAGGTTAGTTTCCATCTTAAATGCTAGTTGTTTCATTTTAAATGGTCACACATATAAATATATCCTAAATAAAATAAAAGGAAGATTAATAAGCATTTCTACGGGAGCGCACTTCCATTATCAACTTCAAATCTGATCGTATAAAACCTACGGACGTCAACGGCCGAAAAACCGGTGTAATGTGCGAATGAGAATAGGAAAATAATTGTTTGAAAAATTCGGCCGATTACGGCCGTAAAAAATTCGGCCGAATCGGCTGCAGTGTGCGACCAGCCTAAGGCTATTGCTTCAACAAAATTTTAGTACTCCTGCTTATACGAGAAACTAACTGAGTAAATTAGGTCGACCTTTATACCTTTCTCTTTGAGTTTGAGTCTGACCTGATTACCGACAGAATTTTTTTTCAATTTTAACCCCGTTTTACACCCCAACCCCTCTAACTATAAAAGGGCCCATTCAAAAGTTACCGCCGACGGAAAGTGTCTGGCAGTATTGATTATTAATTTTTAACTATATTACCTAAAACATACGTAAAAATCCGCACTGAAACTTTAAGAAATGTGAATACTATTTTTACTTACCTTTATCACCGAGTACGTGGTAATTGGCCGTCGGCCCAAGCTAGCAGGTACGCATACACTCAAAGTATGTACTTATACTACTTTATCCCATTCCCATACATTTGGTTTCTGAGAAAATAAGTAAGGTCTGGCGGGCGGCCCTGGGATCTTCGACTATTAGGAATCAGCTTTTGCAATGCTAGTATGTCATGTCGGTCAGATCATAATGCAATGCTAGTAGTAAGCATAATTTGAAGGAAAGAAGAAGATAGTATACATATCTTAAGAATAAAAATAATTTAGTTGGATAATTGTCTTAAAATCATGCACGCGCCTTGCGAACAAATGCGCACTCCACACGGCTATGCACGCTCCCGCTACAGGCATAAAACTCTAAAAATTCGCCTGCCAGAGGTATGCACAATCCCGCTACAGCCATGAACCTTTATAAACGCATCCGCATCGGCATAGACAATTCCAAACGCGAGTGTTGTTTTACCAAACAGTCCCCCAGCTAATCACTAACCACGTCTAATGCTGCTTGACCTAAGCAATCGAACGAGTTCCGTTCTACTGAGTATGCTATTGGCACCCTTTACGGTCACTAAGACAATTGCCCAGTTTCTTCGTCCTATACAATTGTTTAAAGCCCCAATTTTGCTCCCTTTAGTCTAGAAAAAAGTACCTGCCTTGTTTGGGTGCCAACACTGACGATTTGGTGCGTGCTAGTTGCAGGCACCGTGCGGGACTACTGCATGGTATGTACGGGCGAGTTTCATTTTTACTCGGGGGCCCACACGGTTGAAGTCTAAGATATTTCAACGGTTTTAGAAGTGGAACAGTCATTTTGGGAATATTGATAAAGTTTTACCGGGCTGAAACAACGCTACGTTAAATCAATAAGTCAATGGAGGAGGAAAAGGTGCCATCACCGATAGCTCTGACTGCACAATGTTGCACTTGATTGACCCACGTTAAGGCAACCTTTTTATAACATGGGTCAGAATAAATTTTACGTTTTTCCGCAGGCCGTAGTAGTCAGTTGACACCTGTTTCTGACCTGTCATTTTTATAGATTTACACGAGGCTATACATTTGTCCCTTACAATATAGTGAATTGTACTGAGGCCTCAATTTTTTGAAATCCCGGTTCAAAATTAATGTCTTACTCACTGACACTGATATGTCAGTGGTCTTACTGGTGTATTGAGGTAAATGAGGCGAGGTGTGACTGTAATAATATGTAGTTGAGAGACAAGGGTATCTTCTTTCTGGCTTTTTTTGCAGCAGTAAAATATCCAATTTGAGCTGAGGCGAGGTGAGAAAGTAAATATGAAATGGAGAGACATTTCGTACTTCTTTTGAGGCAGTGAAATTTCCAACTTGAAATGAGTTGAAGTGAGATTGTAAAATATAAATGTACACTTTGGAGGCATAGGTTTCTTACTTACTTTGAGGCAGTTTAATGCATATTAGAACCAAACTCGGAAAAAAAACTTCTTCATTGGAATTTATTTTGCTTATTTCTTTAATTTGCTTGTTTTGTCATTTTGGCATTACAATGGCACCTGGCCTCATTTGAAGTATGACATTGTATTGACTCAAAAGCAAAAAGAGTCACCTCTTACAAACTCAGTTTTATAAACCCTACCAACACTAAATTTTTAGTCTGCATTTGAAGTGAAAGATGTTTTAATGGGGTAAATCACACTATGCATAACACAGGTTTGTGTATAATGTAGGTATTACACTAAATATTCATTTTTCTGTCACTTTTTCGTGTAACGATTGTGATGCCAATGTAGTTGCACAATAAACGCGAATGAGAAGGGAAATTTCTCATAGTTTTTGGAGATCCCCGGGAACGATGTTATAATTCTGTCTGTGGCCGCGTTTATGTGCAGGGACCAAACCGGTCCAAAATACCAAAAAAGGTCCAAAAAACACCGCATGAGACCAAAAATGCGGGATTTTCTTGGACCTTTTTTGGTACTTTGTACTGGTTTGGTCCCTGCACATAAATGCGGTCAGTGTGATGGATGGGTGAGTCTGACAAATTTTCTGAGGCAAAGTAAGGAAAAAAAAACTTTCCTGCGACCTCTTATCTATAAAATCGGTTTTTGTATGGGGATAATAAAAGAAATAATGCAAGGTGTAACTTACACCAACGGATGTAAGTTTTAGCATTAGTACTAAATTATGAACATTCATGTTGCTATGTTCGTTTAATATTCAATCAGACGAATTACATCGAAACATATTTATTTATAAATTTCTTCTAAAGATCTCGCGGGCCTGATAGAAACTTTTCGCGGGCCGGATGTTGCCCACCGTTTACCTAGAGTACGGCCATAAGAGAGACTTGGAGTCGTTTGGAGTGGGTTAAAACAAGGTCATTTATAAATATTAGAATTACGGCAGGGGACAAAGTTGAATCCTTCGAAAGACCGGCAAAATTACCGTCGAGTTTAGGTCAATCCAGTTTTTTAGAACTTAACCTACACTCTTAGCTTGGAGTTTTATTAGCCCTGCTTGGTGCCTCACACCACGTCGGGGACGGTAGCGATTCATTCTTTAGTTGAGAGCGAAAGACTCAGAATTTGAGACCCGCCAAAATTTTTGCAAAACCGGCCTTGGACTTTTGTTATTGTCCTTTCTTCTACCGGGGCTTCTATAGCCTAGGGATTTAGGCAACCTACTACCATCTCAAAGATCCGTGGTTCGAGTCGGCGTGGCGCCTTTCCACTTCACCCACTCTGGTAATATTCCTTTTTTTGTTTTCCTTTTTTACAGAAATTCCCTACTGTGTGGTTTGCCTTTCCTTGAGTAAAACAACGGCTTAGCGATGGCAGTTTCTGCACTATTCTCTCTATTGTCTTTACGATATTGCACCTAGCTAGAGAATCGTCAACATTACAGAGGGGATTTACCTCTGAACACATTTTCCTTGTTTCTTCCAAGTTTTTGATAAAAGTAATACATTAATTTTTTTTACAACTTCGTCATCTAAATCTTGTACGTGCGCACTTAGACTTTGAAAATTTAGCGAAAGTATTGATAATCCTGGTCTATTCGAAATAAAATCTAAAATTTCAGAAGTGATCCTTGGAACACGGTTTAAAGATAGTCCGTTGAATTCATTTTGTAGATATGTACTTTATAGATGCTGCATCTTTTCGTCCATGATAAAATCTATTACTATCATCTTTAGACCTTCAATATTTTTCACTCTTGTTAAAGCAATGTAAACTAGCACATTCTGAATCGATTTACATTTAAAGTTTTATTAATATTTAAAGCTATACACTGATAAAAAAATTGTCTTGATTCCAGCAATTCGATAGTCTTCGTTTCGTTGTCTTGAGTAGAACAATTTTTCAGTCTTAACAGGAGAATGCTGTCTCAGAGTAAGACACTGGAAATTCTTGAGCCAAGCAATAATATTCCTTCGCTCAATACTTATATTTTTCGACCAAGATATATTTTTCTCGAAATAAGATTGTTTAATTTTTTACTTAAGAAACTAAATTCTTAATTCATCAGACTTTTTTCGGTTACCGGACTTTCAAGTTCTAAAAATGTATCACAACCATTAAGACCGATTTTAGAACTTGAATTTTTTTAAATTTTAATATCATCGGTTTCGTATTTTTTTTTACTTCAAGTCAACTTTTGTCTTCATCCAAGACAATAAAACCAAGACTATGAGTATTGCTTATCCCGAGACAATTTTGTTTTCGTTATATCCAAAACAGGAGTTGCTTGGTTCAAGAAAAAGTGCTTTAATCCAAGAAATTTTTATTATCAGTGTAGTTGCTGTTCTTCTAGCGATTGGTACAGCATTTCGATTTATACTATGCTTAATCATAAAACTAGATAATTTCTTCTGAAGTTTCACTCCTATTTTTGTATTGTTTTAAAATTCACACCAAATTGGCGAAGCCTCTCCATTTTCATCCTTATCAATGTGACACAACTGCACCATTCAGTAAAATTTTTGACTAAAGGCGCACCTAAAGAAACATTTACTTTATAACAAATAACGAAGTAACCGAAAAATAGTCAACTGCTTGTTGCACCAGGCGCGGCCTATTTGTGGTACGCGTACCCCCTGTAAACTCTTCGAGTATACCCCCAGAGGTACTGCATACCACACCTTGGGAAACACTGCCCTAAACAAAAAAAAAGGAATGGTTTGTGTGTGAAGTGAAATTCGTCTTAATGGAAGTCACCAAAGTGTTGACTGCCTACAGTAGCGCGCTGAAGAGTTTACTTCTTAACCTGAAGATTAACTTTTATTGGAGTTACAGACATGATTACTAAGTAAAATGTGTGGAGGATGAGTTCCTACAAAATAACAAAATTAATACCTACAGATAAAAAATCACAAAACTGTCAAAATATAATTAGTCAATTAAGAAAGAAGGATGTTATACTAGGAAATATCCTTGAATATAAATTACAAAGATTAATCCGAAGAAAAATTACTGTGACTACAAAAATTTTCATATAAAGACGCAATGTTTACATCAATAAAAATAAATTTCTTTTTGGAACCGAATTTATCGCTGTCTTTAAGTGGATCCGAGCTTAAAACAAATTATAAAAAAATATAAAAATTCAATTTCATTCGATTATGAGCTCCCTTTTAACTTAAAGAGTATAAACTCACTCTTCCTCAGGGAAAACTGTCACAATATTAAAAGAAAGATCAAATACAGACAGTTAATCCTGAAAAAAGGTCCTTTTTCAAAGGCTGTGTTGAATAATAGGAAGACTGTGTTGAATAATCGTAATTGACCAACTCCATTTTGCGGAATGACCCTGCATGATCCTTAACACAATTTAAATTTTCTAAATTTACTCTAGAAAGAAAAATATTGCGGAAAGAAAAAGGCTTTATTTATTTTCATAAACTCCTTTTCGGCTTTTCGTCATAAAACCCTTTTATCTTGATTTAGTCTTGTCCTTTGGATGCTCTACAACAAAGGGGTAAATTTATTACGCAAAAATTATCCTTGCAGGGGTTGGCTTTAATAATGTTGGGATATTTTTTATATAAGGTTAAGTTGACAGCTAAAGATAATGATAAGATTGCGTATGTTCCCCAACAAAAAAATACTCTTAAAATCGCTCCGACACGTGCCTTTATTTTACCTTTGAGAATTGTGAAAGATTTTATGTTTTTTTTTATTTTCAACCTTGTGATTTTTAAGAAGAGAATAAATATCGGATTTTGATAACATTTTGATTTTCATTCTTTCATCAAAATTCACAAGCTAATTCTATAAAGCTTGTTTTATACATAAAAAAGGCTAAGAACAATTTTTTATATCTTAAAAATGTGGTTGATGATATAATGTTGATTTTCTTCCTTAACAAACAAACATATTTTACCTTTCGAAGAAGCTAAATATTTGCCATACACTTGTGGAAGGAAATGTTCAACATATACAGTATAATTTTAAAACAGAAACGATCCATTTGAAGTGGGGAAGCTGTGCACAGCCGTGAATTTTAAGAAGCAACGGGATGAAATAAATTTTCGATAAGATGGAATCATGTAAAAAAAATTTTAAATCTTCGAAAATAATTTATAAAAACCTTTCAGCGTGTACATCTTCTTAGATATTTTTATAGTGAAAGAATTGGCGAAATTTCAACATACTCATGGAATATATTAACTTTCGTTATTAACATTTGCCCTACATTGTCTAGACATATATGTATATTTAAATTTAATGCATTAATTACTGCCCATTATAGTATTGTTAATAATTCGAAAAAGATTTTCTAACTCCAAACCCTAAATCATTTGCTATGATATATGTAGATTAGAACCAGTCCCAACATGTTTCAGCGTTATCTTGTTAAACGGAGAGTGATGTGCAACGGCAAGTATGCTAAGAAACCTCGAGCGGAAAGGAGGAGAACGTGTCTGAGATTGAACATACCCTTCAAATCCTACCAAGCCAAAATGTAAAGTTATCGTTTCGAAGGCTGCATGGAATTGGGTGGTTTTTGCGCTGTCGTTTAACGATCTCCTATGAGCACCGGGCGCCCCAGTTGTATAAAGCCTAATCTTGGTATGTAGTGCAGGTTAGGATGGACCTTCCATTTCCTACCATAATAATGTAACTTTTATAAATCAATTACATTGTTTTCATCGGATCGGAGTCCGCTATTGGGTCACCCACCAGTTTGGTGAAGAAGGCCCTTGTCGAATGAACTTTGATGAAACATACCGAAAGGACTGGACAATTCTAAGCGGATCCTTACTGTCCCGTGTCTTAACGTGGCTGAGAAACTTTTTTGAAACTAGAATCCTTCTCCAAAAAACTTCAGGCAGCTAATATTCCCCGTGTTCTTTTAATGAACTGGGTTTTGAGAGCTTTTGAGTTCCCATACAAAATCGAAAACCCAGGTTTTATCTGGTACTGTGTTTCCATGCAGAGTTTATCCTGAGTTTACTCAGATTAAGCGCCCATGGAAACGGGGATTGAGTAAAGTGTCGTTAAATCCAAGTAAACTCAACGAAGCTAGTCCGATTAAGCCGGGTTTTGCATATGTGTGTGTTTCACTATCCTTTACTGCACATATACCAACGGCGAGGCAATGTAAAATTAATTATCTGTCACTTTAACCCAGAACCGTCATGGAAACAGCATCGAGTGATCTTGAGAGAAAAAGCTTTCTGTTTGCTTAACGAAAACTCTACCCTGGCTCATGGAAACACAGTATGGGTCTTCTGGTTCTTCGATTTTGTATGGGAACTCAAAAGCTCCTCAAAAGCTCTCAAAACCCAGTTAATTAAAAGAACACGGGGATTGAAGCCCCCGACCTAAGAGAGATTCTTCCCTCTCTGAAAGCTTCACGACGCACCTTTGAAACTAAAGATCCCTGCCCAGAAAAGCTTCCCCACACGGCTATAAAAAAATCCTATTCATAAGTCTAAATTGAGTTCTTTCCCGGACTCGCTCCGGACAATAGAAGATTTTCTGAATAGTGTCGAGGTGTAGATCCGACCATATTTCCGACAATATTGTCCGACAACCGTATCCAGGTGTAGACAGAACCGAATATTTCTTGAACAGTGCCGAAGTGTAGACACAACCATATTCCTGGCAATATTCCTGAACCGTGTCGAGGTGTAGAACCGGCCATAAACCTACAATATACCCGTGACTATCACAGAAAGAATTGCATAGAATTAAGAAAAGATTAATGTTAGTGAGTAAGATACTGAATAAATAAAAAAAAACTGGTGTGCGTAAGACCACACGATGGAAGTGAAAACTTCTATGGCCATTCTGTATTTCCAATTCAATCCTTATATTACAGGAGGATAAGGCTCAATAAATTTTGCCTATGAATGTTCCATCGCGCATTTGAAATATTTTTTTGGTGGACTTGGAAATACATTTTAATAGAGAAGTCGTTCTTATTTAATTATAAAGTCGTTATACAGGTTTTTATGCATTTTGCTTTTTACAAAATTCTGGTGAAGTGATTTCTTATGCATACCATATTGCCAGCACCATTTTGAATTTTCTAATATTGACAACAAATTCATTATTTACGACCTTAAACACCTTCAAAAAGCGATTTTCGGTGAAATCGAATCGTAATTCCCAAAATCGTACCGCCATATTGGCGCCGCCATTTTGAATTTTCCAATTTTGCCCACAGATTTTCCATTTGTGACCTTAAAAACCCCCGATACCGATTTTCAATGGATTCAGAACACATTTGCCAAAATAATCCGCCATATTGGCGCCGATATTTTGAGTTTTCCAATTTTGACCACAGATTCGTCATTCGCGCTCATAAAAACTTCTCGATACCGATTTTCAATGTAATCGGAACACAATTGCAAAATTCGTCTGCCATCTTGGAACCGCCACCTTGATTTTTTTTACAAGATTGTCAGATTGCATTGTGACGGGAACTCGATGAGTGTGCAAAGTTTCATAAAAATAGGTTTAGTAGAAGTAGTTGAAAAAGCTGTCGCAAGATTTGAACCAAAGAAACAAACAAACGAACAAATATACGAGGTCAAGCTAAATAAAACCATTAAAAAATACATAAATAATCCATAATACATAATCATACATAAGAATACATAATACATAATAATATAGTATAATAATACATAACACTTAATACAAACTAAAACCCTCACAGGCAAATTTGTTCTCACATGGTACGGTAGCGTGATGGTATGGTAGCGTGACGCGAGTTTTTAGTTTTTCCCCGGGGCCAAAAAGTGCCCAACGTGCCTATAGAAGTTTTCACTTCAAAAATATTATTTTGTAAGAAGTTGTTTGTTCTCAAAGACCCTAGAAAGTTCCAGTGCTCCCTGAAACCCTCCCTTAAAAAAGGAGGATTAGAGAACCACCGACCGAAACACCATTACAGTTGGCTACACGTTTTGGCTTGATGTCAGGATACTAGTTGGCTTTCTTACTACTTATGGAGGATAGGAAGGATGGGGGAGCCCACTCGCAGGCTTTGCCTTAAGGAGGATTTGGCAGTCTTTCATGTTCTTTGTGAGTAAACCGCGAACAGTCAATTCTAAGCGTCAAGACACTAGGCAGACTAGTGAACTTGTTATAGCGGTCTGGCCTACAAATAAGAGATACAGGCTTATAGTAAAATAAGCCAAGTAAAGCGGGTACGTTACGGTTGGACCCAGTACTCACCAAAGAAGAAGAAGATGGGTTTTGCTTTGTAAGTAAAGTGAAGGGCGTTCGAGTGGGGCCTCACTATTCGCTGATATTGCAACTAAAAAAAGTTTTCATTGCAACCTATAACATCCTAGAGGAGATACTTACCTTCTCACCAAAGAGATGAAAATTTCCCCCTTCCACTTGTGAGTTAACAAAAATCGTCCCCGAAAATCGTCCCCAAACCCTATCGACTCGAGACACTCTAACTTAAAAAGTTTCATCCTAGAGGAGAACCCTGAGCTTTTGTAAAGAAAACTTTATATTTTTGCCAAGACTCACACCGACATATTACCATAGCAGAAACACACGGTTTATGAAAGAGCTTTTCCTAGCCGCACGCAAGAGACGGATTGCGCAATATTATTCAACACCAAAATGACGTGTCCAAAGGCAGATGCAGGGGAGAGCTTTCTCACATAAATCCTGTTCTGCATCCAAGGCGTAACATTGAAACCGGATCTATTATGAAATCCAGATATACCTACTCCAAATTGCTGAACAAGCATCACACTGCTTAATAGATGAAAATTATTTCTACAGCCTGTGATTTCCAAATTCTACGTTCGGCCTAGGGTTTCTCAAAACCCGGTATTTTTTGGATTCGCCGAATCCGAATCTTTAAAATTGAGAACAGCCGATTCCGATTCCGATTCCAAGTAAAATCTCGCAATTTTGATTTACAAAAAATATATATTGTATATTAAGGAGAATTCAGTAATAAATAAAACTAACAATATGTATGTAGTTCTACTTTTGCCAATAAAAATACTACTACTAAAGTACTACCTAATTTACCGCAACTCGCAAGTACTTACTCTGGGAAGTAGATTTGGAGTACTTCTTTATTGAGTGTTTTCTTAAATACCAAAGAAGTACTTCTGTAATGGCTTAATAGTAATGCAGATAAGAATGGGTTTGGTGGCCGTGCATTTGATTTCGTGCAAAAAGCGTGTTCAAAATCTTCGTAGCTTGTCGTGTTCTTTCTTACTTCTCAAAAAAGCAATATATAAATTCATAGTCCAGTCAAAATAGATATTTGCAAGACAATTCGGAAGTGGCTGAAAATTGGTACAGCCCTTAAAAACAGCATTATAAATAAAATTTATAAATCGCTTTATTTTACCACCTCCACCCACCCCAAACTGCATTACATTACAAAAATTTACAATATAATCGCTTTATGAGTTCAATGTGGTGTAAGTACTTTCAGATCTCATTCTTAGGAAGGAAAAAAGGAAGTCGCCTAGGCCATCGCAATGTTAATGTTATGTATTTTTTGTACTGGATGGAAGTACTTCTACAACAAATTCTATGGAAGGGAAAAAGGAAGTACTTCTACAACCCATTCTGTGGAAGTGAAAAAGGAAGTACTTCCCCGCCGAGGCCATCGCCGTGTTAATGTAATGTCTTTTTTGTACTGGGTGTAAATAGTTGACTGCAGAATGACTTCTAGAAGTACTTTTAAATGTACTTCCATTCCCTACTGGGTACTTTTGCTTGTTTTGAATTGCTAGTTGTTGGTTCCACGGTAAAATAATTCCAAACTTTAGATCTTTTAGTTGCCATAGCCAAGTTCATATTAATTTTGGAATATGTACTTTAATTTAAAAGGTATAATTATTTAAGTAATTTTTTTTAAACCAAATTTTGAATTTGAAAAATTAAACTGAGACTAAAACAGTCGATAATCCTAAAACGTCAATACAATTTAATCATATAAAATCCAAAGACGCAAAACTTACTAAGATTTAATTTTTTCAAATTTTAAAATTTTGAGTCAAGTTGCTACTTTTAATTACCAAAGTTTCTAACAGATGGAACAACGCTAGCGCAACGTAGCGCTAATATTTCAAGAATTACAGTGCTTTAAGTGACGAAAAACGTAAATTCAAAAGTAGTATTTTTCCAATATCTTTTTAATTACACGATTTATTGCAAAACTGATTATAACGCTTTTCATGCGCAATTTCATGCGCAATTTCATGCGCAATTTCATTGCCCACATTTTTTGTTCCGGGAGGGCTGTGGAAAAGAGTTTGTGCTTATAACTTCAAATGTAAAGGCCGTAGCATAAAAATTGTCCAGACTTTATTCTAGGAAATTGTCCAAGCCAACAACCAGAACCAGGCGCGGATCTAGAATTTTGTTTTGGGGGGGTCACTGTGTTTTTGAGGAAGACGCGCCCTTTTTTGTGAGTGCGCCCTTTTTTGTAACTTCAGATTTGCAAATCAAAACATATAGAAAGAGTAGGTATAGATCAGTTAGTTCAGGAGAGATAGCGGAAAAGTATTCAAAAGTTGAAATAAATCTACCCTGCGATTTTTCGACTCTATAATTAAGAGAAAAATCGTAGGAATTCAATGAATGTGTTTTGGAAAAAATCGGTCCAGGAGAACAGGTGGAAAAAAGCTAATAATGGTAGCGAAAACACGTTTTTCAACGTTTTAGGTGCGAAAAATTTTGTTTTTGGAAAACAGAAAATAGTACGTAATAGCGCTTAAAAAGACGAAAATTATGAGTTTTGGACAATTGAAATCGGTCAACAGGTTTTTGCAAAAAAACACAAAAACCACGAAATATGGCCATTTTTTGACATTTAATAACAGGGACAATAATTATCGTAGAGCCTTGTTTCAGTGGCTTCTGTTAGTGCCTACCTACAATAAAAATTTCATGCAAAATAATTATAACTTTTCGCGTAAATCTCAAAAATGTAAAAACAGCCGTTTCAGGAGAAAAGTTTGAACAAGGCCCACGGTGGTGCTAGAGCTATTTTGAAAAGCCCTATTTATTCTCGAAGAGTTACTCTACCAACCCATTTTCTAGAAAAGTTGGTGAGGTTCGATTTAATACCTCATAAACGCGTTTGAAAACAGGCACTTTTCTTGATTTTCAGAAAAAACACCTTTAAGCGAAGGGAAAGTGAAATATGGTGTGGATTTCTATTCAGTAGATTTCGAGAAATCAAAATTTTTTCCTGTCAGGCATATATGGAAACGCTCGAAATTCCTACGATTTTTCTCTTAATTATAGCGTCCAAAAATCGCAGGGTAAATTTATTTCAACTTTTTTTCTATCCCTCCTGGACTAAATCTGCTGGTGACCTTGAAGGTCATTTTTTAAGGTTGTTTTTTAATTTGCAAAAAAGTTGGGTCGGTTTTGTGCATTTGGTTATTTTTTGTTTTCGTTTTTTGAGTTGAGTCAATTTTGTTTTTAAACAGCGAGCCTTTTGAGCAGTGCCGCTGCTGGCATGTGTGCAACTGCATAGGGCCCCGTGTGTTGGGGCCTCGCGAGCAAAAAATTGTCTTGGCAATAAAAATCATTTGAATTCATTATTTGCATATTTACTTCATCGAATGAACCACACAAATGAGTACGAGCCAGAGAAATCAGCATATGGGCCATAATTCTGTCACGGGTACGGGCAATCTGCGAGCGAAGCGAGCGAAAAAATTGTTTGGACTCTCTGGGACCTCTCGCTGAATTTTTGCACAGGGCCTCTCAATTGTCTGGCCGCGGCAATGCTTTTGGGGGGGTCATGACCCCCGTGACCCTCCCCTTGAATCCGCGCCTGACCAGAACCTAGATACCAAGGTTTATTTCTTTTTTTCAAATTTTGAAATTTTGAATAAAGTTGTTACTTTTAATTACCAAAGTTTCTAACAGATGGAACAACTAATTGTATTTTTTGTTATAATCAAGAATATTTATTTTAATAGTGAATTTAATATCGAGCAATCAGGGAACCGGGCTTCGGCGAATTTCAGAAACCGATCCCGATTCCGAATCCGATTGGAAAGATTCGCCGAATCCGATTCCGAGTTATTCGGTATGAGAAACCCTAGTTCGACCTCGCTTCTATTCCAACTTGCAAACGATTTTAGCGTGGCTAGACAAAATGTAAAACCTTGCCCTTAAATTCATTGAAAACCTTGTTATTTGTTTAATGGTTGATTCCTAAGCTTAGATCACACATAATAAAATAAGTATTGAGAAACAGATGAAAACTATTGGGTGATGATGGTATGGGTATATATGTATGTTGATCTCGTTCAAAAATTTCAGCTGAGATTTGTGCAATTGATGAACCAGAGTACGGAGGTACATGCCCAGTTCAAAATTTCAGATTCTAAGCAAATTAACCACGTTTTGCATAAAATGTATTAACACTGATTTTTCGCCACAAGCATTACATTTTTTTGTCGTTTTTTGGAATGAATTTCGTCGACTTTTTAATAATTTACGCATACGCTTTATGCATAAAAGAGAAATTGGTAGACCAGTCTCGATTGTCTCCCACCATTTTGGTATCTACTCGTACATACAGTATTTCCAGATTTAGAAAAAAATTAATTTAACAAGAAAATGTTAATTTATTAATCGATTTCAAATAATTAAGGAATGGGACCTTTCCACACATCCATCTAACAAATTTCATATTCCACAGACCATACTTCACGCATCATCAATCAACCATTAATTTTTAGATGGTACCCCAACCCAAAAAGGATAAACCCAACGATTAAAAATTTCGCATTCTCTCTCAAAGTATTAATAAGTATTACAGCGAAAATAATAAAAAATTTATATCTTCAAGGTTTTTTGGCGCGATAAAGAAGATTTATTAAGAAAATAGAGAGTTTGAGTAAAAGCGAGAATGAAGTTGAAGGATTTTTGGAAATTTTTGGAGAATATCCAACAGAGGCAAAAATCCATAAATAAAAACCAACGAAATTATTGCAGGCTCATAAATATTTTATGCTTATGAACACATAAATTTTTCTTATGAGCGAACATCTTTTGTCTTATTAAGTTTATTTCTTATTGAAGTCGGATTAAATGTTACGACATTTTGCGTTATACTGTTGAATATAGATACGAAAATTGAGTATAATAAATGAAACATTGAGTTTATTCAAATGTGATTTTCCTTTTGTAAAATAGAAATACATAAGCTTCCAGGTGTAACATGGAGAAATGTTTTGGGGGATATAGGTACTCCTAAAAAGCGAATCCCCCCCTTGACGGGTGGGAGCTGCTCGCTCGGTACACAATACCGGGAGCACTAGAGTGAAATAAAATACCTCTCACCGACCGACAGGTCGGAGGCATAAACTTCGTTATCAACTCGCTATAAGCAGGCTTCTTCGACATCTTTGGAAGGGAACGTACGAGCCAACGGCGGTGATGCGGAAGATCACAGTCTTAACGTTAGATGTCAACTGGTGGGAAAAAAATACCAAAGACTAGGTAGCAGCCTGGAACGCCTTCTAGCTACTTAACCATAGCATAACCAAAAACGCAGTGCCAGAAAAATGTTGAATGTAAAGCTTGGAGTTGGTTAATAATTTTATATTCTCTTCGTCGACATCAAATTTTTTCACTTTCTAAAGTTGTATATCAGAACTCAAATAGACTGCTTCTTCTGTACCGGAGTCATAAATGGCTGTTTCTAAGGCTCCAAAATTATCGTGGAGGAACCTCCATCCACCCAGTGACGTCTATTTGCAGTATACTGCCAAGACCTGTAAGAAAAAGTTTCCAGTAATCCTAGCCAAAGTCGGACAACTGCAGTGAAAATTTTGTCTCTTTGCGTTGTTCTTCCACAAAGTTGGTGCTGTCCGGGATATTGAATCTGGCGGCATGTTCTCCAATTCGCCAGATCCCTGCAATGATCGACATGATTCTATCGGTATCCTTCCACGCCATCATCAATCGGTCCAGTGGCACACCGCACCTTACTTTCTTTAGTTAGGTTAACTTTTCCAGACTTGTTGCATGTTGTTAAACCTCGTGCTCGCTATTGAGTTTTCTATTAACAGGTTTCTGTACATTTTCCATTTTTTGTTCTTGTACGAGATTTGCTCCTAATTTGGCCAATTCATCTATTTTCTCCAGGCACTCGATGTTCCTCCATTCCGGTACCCACTGAGAACCCACTGGGTACCCACTGTGATCGTGTACCTTTCGGTCAAGGAATAGATCTCCTTCTGACACTTTTCGAACCCCTGGTTTGTTAGACCGCGTTAAGCGCCATGGTCGTCCTTGGGCTCCTCTGTATTGCTCGACAGGCTTCAAGGGTTGCCAAAAGTTCTACCTGAAAGACAGAGCTAAGCAGACGGTAATATTTTGGCAGTGCTTACAGACGACTCTGATTTGGAGCTTCGTGTGTGTAAAATTATATTGTAGCTGTTGTTAGGCTGGAAATCTTCCCATTAGTCTCTAGTGGGCATCTGGACATGGCATTAGTCTCTAGTGGGCATCTGGACCTTTGTTAAAGTTGGCTTTTGCTGTGATGTAGTCAGATCGTCCTTTTTCTTTATCGTAGAGTCCAAAATAAAACCCAAGTACTTAGATGATCGTGTTAAGCTCACTGATCATCCATTAACTGTAGGTTGGCTGCATCGATTTACGGACTGTGGAGGCGTTGGAGGGGATATTTCATAAACTGTAAACTGTCTGAATTGATAAAATGGCACAAGAATTTCTGTCAAAGACCCTAAGCTATTTGCAGACCCCAATAATTTCTATCAAATTGTAGATAAACTGACAGGAGTCCCTGATGTTGAAGGCCAAGGACCTCATCTCCTTGACTTATTTTTTACTTTCCATCCAAGGTGGTGCGAGAGAACTGTCGGCCATTAATGGGAAGCTCAATTGGCTGAGGCTTAGTCGTTTTATCCAATTCTTTGGCTGGAATTTTATTTCGGAAATAAACACATCAAATCTGTCGCCATTTATGTCACCAGGATTCACCCAAATCCTAAATAACATGCAATACCCTTTTAGACAGATAAGGTCCACCGATGACCTTTTGGTGTTTCGGGAAAGTGGGAAAAGTGGAAGCAGCTTCCTCTGGAATCAAATTGGAAGTGCTTCCTGGTCCGGCTTCAGAAGCATTTTGGAAGATTTTTCTTGTGCATATGACTACAAAAGTCATTTTCAACTTTGTTCGTAAATTTTCTGTTTTGAGAGATTCTCTGGATTTTGATTAGTAAAATTTCCATTTGTTGTGAAATATTTTATTTTGAAAAATTTCCATTTACAGTTTTGCGCTCAGTAAGAAAAGTCGATACTTTGTTTATCCTCATTACTCAAAAACGAAGCGAGAAACCTTCTTTCCTGCTTCCAAAGAAGAAAAAATGAAAGCTTTTCTGCTTGCAAAACTTCAAAATAGCTTCCCAGGAATCTAATTAGAAGAAAATCGGACAAACTGCTTCTTGCTAATAACATGCAATGGTAAAAAAGATATGGATAGGGATACGGAGGGAAGCACTTCTAAGATACCCAAAAAATAGCTTCTTCATGCATCAGTGAATGCTTCTATTTCCCGCTGGGTTCTTATAGAACACCTACACCGCAATTATTTGGTGATCCTGACCTGCTTTCTGCAGATATCTCCAAGTCTTTTGATAAACTCTGTCACCCTGCCCTGCTACCCAACTCTTAATCCCTTACTAGCCTCACTTCAAAAGTTTGCCGACGAATGTACACATAGCCGGCGGATAATGTGGATATGGTGGGTAGCAGTACCCACCCAGAAAATTTCGGGTGGATAAAATTTTGGAATTTGAGGGTAACTGAGCGTGTGACATGAAGAATGCCCCTGGTTCCGGCCCATATTCGCCGAATCGCACACATTAAAAGAAGACGTGCTCTGCGTTATCCTGGATACCTAGTCATACCAGTCACAGGGCTGAGTCATCGCGCTCGAAACGATGGGGGTATTTTCTAGATCCTCTATTTCCATTCGAGGTCGTAACTCACTTCCCTCACACTCCCTCGTAACCTATCTATCCACGTCTGAGAGTCCACCGACTCTTAACAGACTCGCCCAATTTGCCTTGCCATTACGTTACAGACTAGCAGGGCGTCATCTTCCGCCACACTGAATTTGTCCCCCCTCTAACATATTCTGGATCATAGAGACTCTTCTCTCGATGCGAATAATTCCCACTACCACGCATGCCGCATCGTTGAACGAAGGATGTTTAAGCTGGAGACAGATACACGCGTACGTTGGTACGTCCGGTGATTGATATAATAGAAATGCGTGCATTCAAATGCAAACTGACATATAGTTACGTAAACGGAACGCACTTGGTGTACTTCCAACTTTTCCGCGCTGTCGCATTCGCCATAGCCTCAATTACCCAAACACACACACAACCGTCGCTTAGATGTTTGATTATATGTAAGAGACTAGACGGAACCCAAGCACGCAACTGTCGTTCATCAAAAATTCGCGACATACATCGACGCACTGTACGCACGCACGTATCTCTTTGCAGCTTTAAGGCTGAACTACAATGTGGCGCTGGCGCGTGGTGCTGGCGCTGTAGCGCAAACTGTCAAAAGTAAAAACCGTAGCCCACCCGAAGTGCAGCTACAATGTGTAGCTGGCGCTGGCGCATGGTGCTGGCTCTCACTTTTCCAACTTTCTACTTTTGGTGCGCCCCAGTACACCAGGCAGTTGGGAATTTTGATAAATGAGGGCGCTGAAGTCAAAAGTACCCCAAAAAACATTCGTATTAAATCAATTTTTGGATTTTCCTGTAAAAAAAATAATTTCCAATGAATTTTTTTTGCTTTGCCCCATTTCCACTAACTTAAGCCTCAAAGAAAACGAATCCGCTCTGTCCGTTTTTAAATTTTGACATGGTTTAGCGCCACGGAATTGTATTTGCACTACGCTACATGGCACTCACCAGAGAACGCGCCAGCGCCAAGAAGAGCGCCAGAACTCCGCACCAGCGCCACATTGTAGTTCCCACTTTAGTCTGTATGCGGTTTTTTATTTTCTGCTGTTAGCCGTCTTGATACACAGGAGAAGTCCCAGGACACCACATGTTGTTCTGTACACCGTCGGCCCATCTTTCGATTCACAATGAAGTGACCTCTTTTTTAGGAAAAGTTGTTACCACATAACAGTTTCGGAAGAGGGGAGTGTGTTTGTCTGACTACCCACCAGAGCCCAACACGATCCGCGGACACTGACTGTACAAGTTACTTCTATGGTTTGATAATAGAAAGGAAGGGGAAGGGGTAAGGAGTACTAACTATACTGTCTGTCTGTACATTCTATATTACAAAACATGATCACCAGAGGTATTTTTGGCGTATTTTGTGTCAAAGCAATATTTGCAATCTTTTATTCACCAACAATTCTTACACAGTCCTGCACAGTAATCAGTAACAATTCTTACTCAATCCTGATTCGTTTCAACCTTGTCACAGTTTCAATCCACTGACAATTTATCGATGTTATTTTTAAGACAAACTTTTAGTTGATGGTAAAAAAAATGCTGAAAAAGTTTCATTTTTATCTTTTGTTCTTTTACACCCTTTTCCCATCCATTACATGTATAAGAAAAGCCTCCACAGTATTTTTTGTGAATATCCTTTCTCTCTAAGGACACACCTGATAGATAGCTCCACATTAGTGAAGATTTCTGTAAAATCAACTCATTTTTCTTGCGTGACGTCGTCCTTAAGGACATTCTTTCTGAGGTTATTTTTAGACATTAGATGAAAAAATATTACTCGATGAACTCAAAAATTCCAAAATCTACTTTTAAACACGGTTTTTTAAGGACGATTGAATAACTTGCAAGACTTGTTCATCTATTTGATTCTTAACGCAAAATTCGTTCTGCTTTTATATGATAAAAGATGTTGTTGACAGTAGCCATAATGCTCTCAATAAGTGCGAACATTTCCTGTCCCATCTCCGGGAGCTTATTCCACTTCCATTTAAGGATCAAACATATTGAATGTCGATTTACAAATATTCGTTTTTCGATATCGAAAATGCGCGTTGCTCGGATACAGGAAAAAGCAACAAATATTGAAAAAGCACTTTGTTATTTTGTATTGGCGGCCCCCAAATAATCAATAGCCACTTGACAGGGTACATCCTTTTGCTATCTCTTACGTATTGCGTACTATAAGTGAGGAATATTGTAAACAGGATCCGTCTCCCGACAAGACCAAACAAGAAAATCTCAAAATATTTCTTGCCACTTCAGATGAGAGCTTAAAGCGCGCCAATGGAATCCTAACTTCAAGACCAGGACGATATCCCAGCAGGAAGACCATGGAAATTTGATCCTGTTGCGGCATGAGAGTTAAAAGGGTGTCTGCTTGTAAGTAATGTCCATGAAATAACGTCTTCATTCTTAAGATAAAGGGAATCATTTAGGAGCTATCCAGGACCAGGCGTAACTCTGGCACATAAGTGTCTCTTTGTAGGGACGGTTAAAGATGAAATCTTCTGTAAAATGAGTTCCTAGCCTTGGTAACGAGATTACTCAACAAATGAAATACACCAGTGATGCTGTGGGAGTTGTGATGCTCAACATGAAGTGAAATCTCTGACACAAGTTCTACTCGAAATGGCTTTTAGATGGATTATACATGTGCGACTTTATTCTGAAATTTTGGGCAAGAATATTTTTGGGCACTTTTTAAAAGGTTGGTAGTGTGTTAAAGTCATGAGAAAAATGACAGATTTTAATACTCAAGACAAATTACATATATAAAAATAAATTCGAGACTGTCCTTAATGCAAACGTTATTTCATTTTTTTGGTCCAAAACAAAACAAGCATGCCAATGCCTATGATTCCTTAAGACGGTGATTAAACTGGTTGTTCCTACGTAAACGTTCCTCACGAGCTTTTAGATGAACGGGGAAGTGTAGCTGGCGTTTCAAAAATCACCTTAGCATGGCTTGACAAAGTATAAAGGTGCGTGTACACTTGCAAGAAATGTTGCGCAAATATTGTTGAAAATAGTTGCATCTGTGTTTACACTACAATAAAAGTTGCGCAAGAAAGTTTGCTGCAAACGGTTTTTAAATCTAGTGCAACATTACTTGCCGCAATTTCTTGCAACACTGTGCACAAATGTACAAGTAATCTTCCGAAATTTCATTTAGTCACTTCATTACCCCCTTTATGATTAGGTTGAAAAGTTGAGTCGAGGTTGACTTGAAATTTCGACCACCGTATATGATGTCGAGTTGAGTTCACTTTGGGTTGAAATAAAGTTGAACTGACATCAAAACATAACCTCAAATTTTTGTGTGAGATTCTCATTTTTAGATACGATAGCCTCTTTTAAATAATTATTTTTCTATATTTTTAAATATTTCTAATTTCCTATAGAGTTTCCATCAAAATGATGGAGGGAATTTTGTTCCTGCATTATTTCTAGGAAAGTTTTTGGTTCTTGATGCTCCCAAAAATTTCTCCTAGCTATTGTCAAAATTCCGCGTATATGAGGCGAAATTTCAGCTCGACCTAGTAGACCAAGAGCCAGCGACGTATTTTGTGTTGTCATTTCATCCCTCATGAAAATTTCCACACTAAATCTTATATACCTGCTTAACAATAAAACATACTTCTGGCAGCCCCCTGTGGCCGGGATGAACTACCCCAAAATTACAAAGAGGGTAAAAAATAAAGTTCAATTTTGTTATAGTATTACTCATGAATTTTCTGGAGATTATTTTTGATAGTATTCTCTATTTATAAAAATTAATGCCAGAACATTTATCTTTCACCTAATGCTTGCCAGAACGCTCTAAATATTTATTTAAAGGGGTTTATTGCATAAATAGTCCATTCAAAACGCGAAAGGGGGTGTTCCAACATAATCACATTAAGAAAATCGAACCCTACATGTATTTTGGGTCGCTGAATACGAAAATCGGGGTCCTGCGGTCCTAAAATATGGGCGTCGCCCTTAAAAACGAAAAAATACCCCTTTTTAAGGGTTGTTCGCGATAATTTCTATAATAATGAAAAATAATCCAACGAAATACACTTTTCTCAATATTTATTTGCGAAGGTGGTTGATTTATATTAAATCAAGCCAAACCTTATAACAAGGGATAATCCTAAAGGGTAAAAACCACCCCTAAATCAACTGAAAATAAAAAAAATTGTAAAAATTTTTTTTTCTAGTTTATGCTCCAAATTCGATTTTATGAGTATTGTTAGCCAAAAATAAATTATTTTCAACCCTTAAGGGGTTAAACTACCCCTACAACTTTAGAAATCAACTTTAAACAAAAAAAATAAGCAAAATTTTTTTTTCTGCTTAATTATATTCAACACTTTACCCCATTAATTCAGCCAAAAATTTTATTTTTTATGAAATAATTATTAAAACATTTGGAAAATTTATTTAAAATTTAAATTGGAACCTACGAAAAGAACATTTTTTCAATGTATTTTTTTTTGTTTTGATTTAGGGGGGCTTTAATCCCTTTAAAAGGGGGTAAAATAAATTTTCCAAATGTTTTAATAGTATTTCATCAAAAATAATATTTTAATGTAAAATAAAAATTCAATTTTTTTCAAATTCAACTTTAATGTAGGGGTAGTTTTACCCCCTTAAGTGGTGAAAATAAATAATTTTTGGGTTAGAATACTCATACAATCGAATTTGAAGCATAAACTTGAAAATAAAATTTACAAATTTTTTTATTTTCAGTTGATTTAGGGGTGGTTTTAACCCTTTAGGATTATCCCTTGTTTTAAAGTTTGGCTGATTTAGTATAAATCAACCACCAAATCGCAAATAAATATAAAAAAATGGATTTCGTTAGATTATTTTTCATTATTATAGAAATTATCGCAAACAACCCTTAAAAAGGGGTATTTTTACGTTTTTAAGGGTGACGCCCATATTTTAGGACCGCAGGACCCCGATTTTCGTAATCAGCGACCCAAAACACATGTAGGGTTCGATTTTCTTAATGGTGTTATGTTGGAACACCCCCCTTCGCGTTTTGAATGGACTATTTATGCAATAAACCCCTTTAAATAAATATTTAGAGCGTTCTGGCAAGCATTAGGTGAAGGATAAATGTTCTGGCATTAATTTTTATAAATAGAGAATACTATCAAAAATAATCTCCAGAAAATTCATGAGTAATACTATAACAAAATTGAACTTTATTTTTTACCCTCTTTGTAATTTTGGGGTAGTACATCCCGGCCACAGGGGGCTGCCAGAAGTAACTTTTATTGTGAAGCAGGCATATAAGATTTAGTGTGGAAATTTTCATGAGGGATGAAATGACAACACAAAATACGTCGCTGGCTCTCCCTCTATAGGCAGCGAGCAATAATAACAAGAGTGATTAGGCAGAGCTCAAGGACAAGTAAAAGAGTTAAAGATATGAAAGAGCAGATTAGAAATAACATTAGGCAAAAAGCCAAAAAAAATATTAACAAATGCGCGATGGGCATACATTTCATGCAAAAAACACAAGAGAATGAAAGAAACAGAACATATTCCTTGATTCCGGTATTGGAATGTTTACATTCAAATTTAAGAAACACTGGAACAGAGCACGTGTAAATTGAATTTGCTTTTTGTGTATGTATGCGTAAAATTTCATGTTGGTACACAATATATGAATTGGTTTTTAACTATGTATTGTTCGTTAAAAAAGGCGGGAATCTTGCAAGGCGATGAAGTCACTGCCCCTTCATCTTTTATCTTTCTTTCACGAACATTGCGTGTGGTGTGAAAGTAATTCTGCCTCTGTTTATCATAGATATTACTTCTTTGATATCTTGACTTTTTCGCTCCCATTGAAATTGTTATCAGCTGATCTCAAGGTCCCTGAAACATTTTTAAAAATTTATTCTAGCTCATCACTCTTATTATTATTGCTCGCTGCTATAGGTAGGAGAGCTGAGTTGAGTTGAGTGGACCCAGTTTCAACTCGACCTCCCCCAATAACTGGGTTGAACCGGGGTTGAACTTGGGTTGAACCTAGTCATGAACGGGGTGCATGTTAAAAATGTCTTGCTAACAAATAAGGTATATGTAGGTTTAAAGTATGGGCAAAATGCTGAAAAACGAAGAATATTGGGATTTTGCTCACACTTTAAACCTACATATCTTCTAAACGGAGTCACTCAATTTTTTGATCTTTATATCAAATTAAAAAATACACATTTACCTAAAAGATGAGCCTAATTTTGTTGCTTTACGATAATTAGTCTAGGAGTAATTGAGGTTTAAGTAACTTTTAAAAACATTAAATTTTTTTTCGTAAACACCCTGTATTTTAGTGGATAGTGGGGATAGCCCCCTCTCTAGAACAATTTTTTTCTCCAAATACATCCAGGAATCACCCCTGAAAATATTAGCCACGTAGTCCAACAAAAGATTTATTGAGCGTCTGATAACCTTATACACGTCGCGAATGAATGCATATGAGTATTTTAAATCTTTAAAACGGCGATATCTCATGAATGGCAAATCGTACGGGAAAATGTATAATATCTTTTTTGGTAGATAATCGCATAATCTACAAACTAGTCCAACAGAAAAATCCGGGTTACTTTTCGATCTTATAAAAACGTACTTCAAGCTTACCGTGAAGAACTTTCGGCAATGTTGGAGGAGTTTTTGCAAGCAGCTTGCAAGTATGTTTACACTGGCAATTTCAATTGCCGAAATCAACTTGCGCAATATTTCTTGCAAGTGTACACGCACCTTAAAACCACATCATAAAACTCATGGGTGCTGCCCAACATGGGTGAGTGGCGAAACATGCGTCTCTTTAGTTAGTGCAGGACAGTTCCGGAGGTCGTGTTTGGAGGTTTCTGTTTCTACCTGACAGTATAATCATTTTTTGGTATCAATTTTATCCATGATATCACCTTACAGGAAAATGCCTTATGAGAGGGCCTGTTAAGACTCTGAGTTTGAGTTTGAACAGTTCGACGAGTTTCTTAGCTTGTCTCACATATTGCGCCCCATCAGCTCCTCATTTTATGATCACATTGAAGGGCAATGGAAAAATTACGCCCCTCTCCAATTGCGCCCGGTGGAAGTGCACTATTTGCACCTATGAAAGCGCCACCCCAGCTTGACCTTCAATGACCTTCTTGTCGCATTGGATCAAAGCGGTGAATATTTCGCCAAGCCGTGGTTTCTTGAAGGGGAAAAAAGTATCTATACCTAAAAAGTATCTAATCCCTCTTCTGTCACGATCCTGTCAACTCAATCTCGGTTCAGCCTCTTTTCCATTTGATTTCGAATAATCGCAAGTCCTACCCGAGAAGTATCTTCCTGGAGAGTGAATTTCCATCATAATTTTACTAGTTTCCTCCAGCTTTCCGATATGTTCTCTATGCTCTAAGATAATTTCCTCGGCCCAGGCACTCTTCTTCAATAGTCGTAGAGTTTTCTTTATTTCTCCTAGGAAAATGAGTCGTCGCCCCTCATTACCCAATTTAAGGGCCTTCTAATATCCGTCTTCTGCTTTTGCAGTTGACTGCATTACCAGAATGTAGGATTGTGGTCTTCTACTAGCGAAAGAGGCAGGGCCGGTGCTCGGTGCAGTGTACGCCCCATCAGCTCCTCATTTTATGGTCGCGGTGATGGAAAATGGACAAAGGCACAAACACTTAAATATTTATTTTAGGTTTCCCTGTTAGATATCTAACGTAAATGCACCCATAAAACTATATCGTGTAAATTCTTGCGACCGCGGGATCCACATGAGTTCGGGGATAGACGTACAGAATATTTTATCGAAAAACTGGAAAAATAAATTGTGGTAATAAAAATGAATTCCTTTAATAGATGAAAATAAAGTCACGGGAATACCTTAACAATTTTTTTTCAAAGTCTCGAACTTTGTTTTTAATTTTAATTTCTGAAATTGCGCCCGGTGCAAGTGCACCATTTGCACTTATGAAAGCGCCGCCCCTGCTCGCCATATTCAAAGATTTTTTTTCGTGTAACTGTGGAATGTCCTACCAGAAAGGCTTTCGACTGGTAAACTGGGAGCGGTCACCTTTTTTTTCGATGGATGATCTTTTCATCGAAGCCTTCATGCCTTGATATCCATACTCGTGGATGTTAGAATGTTTAAGGAATTGATGCATGGCTTAATTAGCCACGATTTCACTGTGTATATGGCAGCTTGGCTTGGACAAGCAAACTAGACATTAAAGTGGAAACTTTTGAAACAAAACCGTAAAAAATGATTTCGCACTCATATTTGTTGTTATTTTATTCAAGGAAATATTTTAGGCATAATTCCCATACTTTGTATTAGTACTAAGTTTCGAATTACTTTAAGGATATTTTTGTTAATGTAATCTTCGCGTTACAACGACTTTAAATACTGTTAACATGGTTATACCAACATCCTTGTTGATTTCCGAGAATTTATCATGTGCTACAGAAAATATTACAGATGCAGGGCATAAGCTGCTTTCATTTTTTTTCCCAACCAAATCCGATTTAATTTCAAAAACATTATGCATTTGCGGCTTTTCATTTGGGCAGCTTTGAGGCACTAAAAAGAAATATTTATATTGAGCTTGTTTAAACCTTGCATGAAGGTTTTTAACTTCTTAAAAACGTAAATTTAGATAACTTTTCATTTCCTTTTTCTTGTGATTTTTATTTAATATTATTACAAACAAAAAAATTCACATTTTACACAAAGGAAAGTAATCAAATATAGTTTTGTAGATATTACCCTGTAAAGTGTTGCAATGATCAAAAGTTTGAGTTATATTTTGCGAAAATTCGTTTATCCTAAGTTTAGTCGATTTTTCTTGTATGTAAAAACCACGTTTAAGAACTACCCTTTGTACCACTAGTCTGTCATGTTGTCCAGGTTATGTTGCAAGTTTCCAGGAGTCTGGATAAACTCTGGAGAAATATATCATTTTATTTTTTTGGGTTAATATACTCCCGACTATCATTCCAGAGGTCTGTGGTTCGATTCCACTCCACGGCTTGGCATAAACTGAAATCCCGGAGTGATGCTTGGATGGTTTATAACCTCTATGCCACCGATACCTATGAATTTCAATTACATTTCAATTCTCATGTTACCTCTTTCATGAATAGAATTTTGTTGCTGAAGATGAAAGTTGGTCACAAAGGGACAGACGACAGACCTCTGTGTAAGATTTATTCGGAAAATATAAAATAAGCGATAAAACTGTGGAATCAAAAAAAAATTTCTGTAATGATTGAAGAGAATTGTGAATAATTGATAACTGCACGATAAAAGGACTATATATGAAGAACCATGAGGATATAAATCGGATCCACGGCCTCCGCAATGGCAGCAATAAGGTTTGTTCAAAAAATAAATGAATTTCTTTCCTCAGAAAGAACGTTTTTTTCTGGTAAATTTTATCATTATAGAAGCATACTGCAGCCTGTTACAGAATAGAATAATCAAAAATTAAAAGTCAACACGTTTATTCTATTAGGAAATGAATATACAATTTTCCTGTAATAACCAAAATATAATTGCGTCTTTCAAATTACTTTCAAGGCGGGCGCGCACGTGTTACCTTTAAATTTAGAACTTAATTAAAATTTACGCGTATAATAACCTCATGACGGCCCACGAAGGAATCCTTAACAAGTCAAAATTATCAGTTTCCAATTCATTTGCATTTTAATCTAAATTTCGTTCCAGCAAATATGCAAAAATGGAGGTTACTGTGCTCATTACCATATCTTGGCTGAAGTTGAGTTTTTATGGACTACTATGCAGTGAAAAATATTAATGGAGAAGAAATGTGAAATTATCATTAAAGATTTGTTTAATTATTATGATGAAAATATTTTAATATTATTGTCATTGTTATAACAATTTAAAAAGAAGAAGAACTTTCTGCTGAAAATATTGTAAGAAATTATTTTAAGAAATACTGCAAAAATGTTTTATGTTTATATAGAAAAAAATGTTAATTCATGAGTAATTGCACTAAATTAAATATGCTTGTTTATCTGATTTTATAGTAACTACACATACATATGTATATAAATTAATAATCTCTCCTAAAGACTTGTCAAGTATTACATATATCCTTTTTTATTCTCTTTAAATCATAGGTGTTCTGACGTTATTTTTTCAAAGTCCTTTCATGGACGCTACCTTATAATTCTTACCGTAACAAGTATTACTTTTTCTTATTTTGCCACCACTGAATTTTACCATTTACATTATTTATTTTAGCACTTTCAACCATTTTCCTCCTAGTTAAGTAGATACTAACAAACCATAAAATGTCTAGAGTTGTATCCTAAAAACAAAACATTACAAAGTCAGATAAAAAGCAAAAAAATTCTTAAAACTTTCCGGAAATGATACTAAATCTTGTCGAAACTTTGTAAGTTTGAAGCTTTCACTTTTAAAATGCGAAGTAATTAGCGAACAAAAAAGAAATTCTAAGACAAGAATTTACCGACTTTTATCTAATTTTGTCGGTGGGTGTGAGAACAAAATTTCCCCACTTGGAAAGAACATCAGAGTAAATTGAGCTTTCAGCATTTTTTATTTCAACAACTTTTATTTTTAGAAGCAATGGCAGAACTGGAGAATATATTTCTGTTCATGAAAAAAAACAACATTCACTAGAGATGATGTTCGAAAAGACAGAAACAGATAAAGGAATTTTAAAATCGCCAAATTTAGACACACAGGTATAAAAAAAATGGCAAATACACTCTACTAGGACACGAAAGATGATATGTATGCTATAGTATATAATCAGTGAAAGTAAGAGTTTCCACAAGTAGCTCTAGCTGCCATAACGTTGAAGAAGTTAAAATATCCCTAAAGAACATGAGAAATGGTAAAAGCCACTTGACCTGACGAAATACCACTTGAACATCTAAAGGTGAGCGGCAGATTCAGGGTTTTGTGAATTACATCACTTTTTAACCTTATATTATCAGAATCACCTTACTCTGTTGAAGGAAATGGCATATGGTTTGTTCCTGAAGAACCTTGAGCATGGGTGAGCTATCATCCATATACCAAGTAAACTAGGAATATATCTGTGAGGTCAAAAAAGGTTGCGTATTTCAAACAGGTCTGTGAAATTGCAACCTCACAGAAGAACCATCGGGCCATAGGTTGAAAAGTCTACTAAATACCATATTAGAAATAGGTTACTTCCCAGCTTCCAAAGAGTAGGTGGTCTGCCGTAAAGACAATACGTTTCTTTATGTACCCGCCTAGCCCTAGAAGGCTTCGGTAGTCTACGGAGTAAGGCGCCTGGCTACCATTCTAGAGGTCCCGCGTTCGAATCCCGGCAGCCCCACGGTCCTTCACCTTTCCTACTTTCCCCACCTACATAACTTTCCTTCTTTCTTCTTCTCTCTGTTGGAAACCACATCAAAAGCGGAAACGAAAAGAGCCCACAATAATTGTTGCAAATGAAAAAAAAACAATTTCTAATATTTCTCTTTTTAGTTTTTTTCATAAATTTCATCCCGTTAGCCGATCCCGATACCGATCAAGATCGATAGTCAACGACTCAGTCGTTTACAGTCAGAGATTCAGACGTTTTCATTCAACCCGACACAACACATCACGGAATTTGAGAAGTTTATATTATTGTTCCATAGTAATTATAATGTTTTAAAGTTAAATTGCACTAAGCAAATTGAAGTAAATATAATAAAAACTTGTTTGAGTAATGACAAAAAGTGTATTTTAAAAGAAGTAAAAAAAATAAAGTTTTATACACGAATTTATTTGGAAAAGTAGTGTTATATATTTTAATTTTCCATCCAAACAACATCATGGTCCTTCGAGCCGGATATTTCCGGAGTAACAATTAGTGTCTATAAGACAAAGAAGAAACACGCGGCACTTTATATTACAAAGGATAACCAACACGTGGAGCTGAGCACGGATCGGATTACGGTTGTGTATTTATATATATAATACAAACAGGTACAGTTTTCTTATATTGAAGTATTATAAATTTGCGATTTTTTAAATAAAGCAAAAGTGTCGCTAAAACTCATGGAATATATGCATACATTATTCATTAACACATTACATTATATTAACGAAAGTAAAATGTGGTTTGTTTCATTAAATAATTGAAAGGTGTTTGTTAAAAACTGGATGGGCAAATAAAGTTTTTTTTTTTTCTTTCGCATTGAAGACACATGTACATACACATTGTATACAATAAATAAAACAGTTAGAAATAACTAAATAATTTTAATATTGAATAAATAAATAAATGAACGGTGGTTTGCTACAAGTAAATAATGCACAAGGAGTATAAAAAAATAACATGGACTGGACACATATCAATACAGTTAGATAGGTACAGTTTTCTTTTTGTATATTGAAAAATTATATTATAACTGCGATTTTTTTTAATAAATGAAGAGTGTTGTATTAACATTGGCCAAACAATTAAGAAATTAATGTCCAACCCATCCATGCATTTCTATATTTAATACAATCAATCAGCCATAATATTTTTATATTAAGGAAATATTTAAATGCAATTTTCATTCACACGCACATATATATCAACACAATTAGACATTTTCATTCATTATATTGAAGAGATATCAATACATAATTTCGGTTTAAATATAGAAACAATTGAAAAGCGTTTCGTTAAAACGGGATAGCAATTAAAGGAATTTAAAATCTAAATAAAACATGACCACACCAACTCCGTCCACCGCAAGTGGTAAAGCAGTAAATTTAGAAGAGATTTTTGATGAACAACAATCCTTATTCGAACAACTAAAATCCCAAGAGAAAAACTATAGAAAATGCTCCAAAACAAATAGAACCAAAGGATACATTTTAGGTCGTATAAAAGCGGCAGAAGAACTTTGGGTAAAATTTAGTGATGGTCATACCAGAATTTTGTCGTACGCGTCGCCGAAAGATCGTGAAAAAACATATTTCTGTCAGGAACACTTTGATAAATTCGATGAATTTTACTCCGCGTATCTTGGTGAAGTATATGATGCGCTGGAAAAGTATATGCCATCAGACGCAACGGCGCACCAAAGGTTTCCATTACTTACAAAGGTAGATGAAGTCGCGCCCAAAACTGCAACCATGGTGAAATTGCCTCGAATAGAAATACCGAAATTTAGTGGGTCTTATTCTGACTGGCCCTCATTTCACGACCTTTATATGTCACTAATACATGATAACTCCCAACTCTCAAATGTACAAAAGTTATATTTTTTAAAGACCTCTATAAGTGGTGAAGCAGAAAGATTAATACGGCATCTTGAAGTTGTTGACGCCAATTACCAATCCGCGTGGGAACTTCTTAAAAAACGGTACAACAATAAACGCGTTATTGTTAATAAAATATTGCAAAACCTTACATCTCAAGTAACCATAAAAATTGAATCAGCTGAAGCCATTAAAAAGTTATTAGATCACACCAATGAATGTTTGCATTCGTTAAGAAATCTTCATCTAGAGGTAGACCACTGGGACGCTATTATTATTTTTTTAATTGTTCAGAAATTGCCAGTAGAGACGCAAGGACTGTGGGAAGAGTCATTGAGTCAACAAGAAACCCTACCCAAATTAAGTGAATTGACACATTTTCTTGAATCCCGTTTTAGAACTTTAGAGATGTTAAAACCATCTAAGAGTCAGCATACCGTAAACGAAAATAAAGAGCGGTTTAGGAAAGAGACACGAACATTTCATTTGAGAAACCCACATTCATCATGTATTCTGTGTAAACAAGATCACTCCATTCGAAAATGTCCACAGTTTCAAGGGATGAACGTCACCGATCGTAAGAGACTTGTTCAGGGGAAGTCATTATGTTACAACTGTTTAGCAATGAGCCATATTTCACGAAATTGCAACAGTCCCAACTCATGTTACTATTGCTCTCAACGCCACCACACATTGCTTCACGACTCAACGTCTCCCAGTCCATCTAAACACCAAAGTGACCACACTAAAGCCAACTTTGCACTCCGAACTCAATCTTCTGGCATACCACCTCAACCAGGCGGAAACCAATCTCTTTCACCACAACACGATTTAACGCAACCCTCCCAACACAAACATTATAACGACCAGTCTCAAGCCAACTTTGCATTCATAAATCAATCATCTCAATCCTCTGGCCCATTACCACAGCAAGCCGGAAGCCAATTTTTTTCAAGTCAGTCAGGTTTAACATCACTATTTTTAAAAGGTGCGGAAAGGGATACCCAAAACTTATTAGCCACTACCTTGGTAAAAATCAACACGAAATCAGGGACTCATATTTTACGTGCTCTCGTTGACCCTGGCTCTCAGGGAACACTCATCACAGAAAATGCTGTACAAAGGTTGCAATTATCAAAAGAAAGAACATACATGACAATTACTGGAATCGATATATTCGGCCCCGAGTTCGCAAAAAATCAAGTGTATATTACAATTCAGTCACTACAAGACAGAACCTTCGCATGTTCTGCAACAGCCTTTGTAGTAAAATCAGTAACAAATCTTTTGCCTTCAAGGAACATCATAAACACTGAAGGGAGAGGACATTTAAATAATTTGCCACTTGCCGATCCTCTTTACCACACACCTGGCAGAATAGATATGTTGTTCGGCGTTGATGTTTATGAACAAATCGTTATCGATGGTCTAATAAAGAGTTCCGAAGGCCCAACAGCTCAAAACACCCATTTAGGCTGGATTTTGTTTGGCAAAGTGCAGGATATTCCCAACGATAATATCAAGAGTTTTCCTTTATGCGTGTCCTCCAACCAAATATTTAATTTTTATAATCATGTTGAAGATGAACATTTATTAAAAAGATTTTGGGAAATAGAAGAGGTCCCAACCACAAAGAGAATCACCGACGCTGAAAAACAATGCGAAGAGCATTTCATCAAAACACACCAACGTTTGGACGATGGTCGCTATGAGGTACATTTACCTTTCATAAACCTCAACCCTCCTCATTTAGGGAGATCTTACGACACAACTTTCCACCGATTTCGTCAGCTAGAACACAAACTCATGAAGTTTCCAGAACTCCGAAAACAATATTCAGAATGTGTCAACGAATATCTGGCACTTCGACATATGACCCAAGTAAAAGATTCCGAAAGCCATTATGAAGTATCAGGTAAAGGTGGACAAAAACATTATAAGCTGAATTATTTGCCACATCATTGTGTGATCAAGGAAAGTACCACGACACGATTACGAGTGGTTTTCGACGCCTCCAGTCGGACTTCGAATGGTTTGTCATTAAACGAATGCCTATTGGTTGGACCAAAGCTACAAGAAGATATATTTTCCATTGTGCTGCGTTGGCGAAGACACAAGATAGTGTTCACTGCCGACATAACCAAAATGTACAGGCAAATATCAGTTACAAAAGAATGTCGTCCTTATCAACGCATACTGTGGAGAAATAACCCAACCGAACCCATATCCGAGTTCGAACTGAACACCGTCACATTCGGGACAGCAAGCGCCCCTTATCTGGCAATTAGGGTGCTCCACCAACTCGCAGAGGACGAAAAGAGCAATTATCCTTTAGCCTATCCTGTAGTTAAAAACGATTTTTATGTGGACGATGTTATGTCAGGAGCCGAGTCCATGCAAACCGCAAAAATCCTTCAACATCAATTAGATCAAATGCTGAAATCCGGAGGTTTCGAATTAAGAAAGTATGCGAGCAATTGTTCAGAATTACTTCGGACTATTACTGCTGAAAAAAGAGAGATTGATATTCCATTGAATGTAGAAAAGGATGATATATTGAAAACCCTCGGTTTATTTTGGCATCCAGCAAAGGATATTTTCAACTTTAAAGTTTCACTCAACGAAAATCAAGGCATTCCCACGAAACGAGCCCTATTATCCCAAATAGCAAGGTTATTTGATCCAATCGGTTGGATATCGCCTACCATTATACTCGCAAAGATTCTCATACAAAAATTATGGATCACAGGTCTCCAATGGGATGATCCAGTGCCTGAAAACATCGCCAAAGAATGGACAATATTGCGAGATGAGCTTCCTTTGTTACAGGAAATTCAGATCCCAAGATGGATGCATACAACTCAGGAATCTATCATGCAAATTCATGGTTTTGCTGATGCATCCACTGTTGCTTATTGTGCAGTAGTATACGCACGAGTAGTTACTGCAACAGGGGCTGTAAAAACCACACTGCTCACCGCCAAATCCAAGGTTGCTCCGGTAAAGCCAGTAACTCTCCCCAGATTGGAATTATGTGCTGCTGTACTTCTTGCAAAACTCATCCATACCACCATTGCCTCACTTCAGATCAACAACACACCCATTTTTGCTTGGACGGATTCTATGATTGCCTTATCATGGATTCATGGAAAACCGAATCAGTGGAAAACATTCGTTTGCAATCGGGTCGCAGAGATCCATGAACACATAGAACCAAACTGTTGGCGACATGTCAGCTCCGCAGACAATCCGGCAGATTGTGGATCAAGAGGCCTTTTGCCTTCAATGCTGAGGTCCAAACAACTTTGGTGGCAGGGGCCACAGTGGCTCCAATATGAAGATCGTTTATGGCCACCAAAAGCACCTCTTTCAGCAAACCCACCAGAAGCAAAGGTTGTTAAAATTTACGCCACCACACTGTCGTCATCGCTCGCACAAGACATGTCAACCAAATATTCATCCTGGCTAAAAATATTACGAGTGACGGCCTTTTGTATTAGGTTTGCACATAATTGTAATAAACAACCAAATGAACGGCAAATTAAATTCCTTACCACGAAGGAGCTACAACACGCAGAAACGTTTTTAATTAAGAATTATCAAGCTGACGATTTCGGTGACGAGATTCACACTTTACAACAAAACAAACCATTAAACAGTAAAAGTAAAATTTTATGTCTAAATCCTTTCTTAGATCGCATTGGTGTATTGAGAGTAGGAGGTCGCCTAACAAATACAGTCAGCCTAAGATATGGTGAAAAACATCCCATCATTCTCTCAAACAAAAATCGTGCAACATATCTTATTTGCAAGCAGTATCATTTCAGCACATTACATGGAGGTCCTTCACTGATGGCCGCAGTATTAAGAAAAAAATTTTGGATTATTCATGCCAGAAATCTATTACGGCGAGTGACTCATGAATGCATGATCTGCTTTAGACATAAGAGTCAACCTTTGACACAACTCATGGGCAATTTACCTGAGCCGCGGGTAGAAATATCGAGGCCTTTTACACACACCGGCATCGATTACGCAGGACCACTCTCGATTCGAATGTCGCGACATACACGGAATCGAAATTATAAGGGTTATGTGGCCATTTTCATCTGCCTCTGCACTAAAGCAGTGCATCTGGAAGCGGTAAGTGATTTGACCACCGAAACATTTTTTGCAGCGTTAAAGCGATTCATCGCAAGAAGAGGTTTATGCTCGCACATTTATTCGGATTGTGGAAGAAATTTCATTGGAGCAGATTCAAAGTTACGCCAAATGTTTGAGCAAACGCTGAGGGACAACGCCAATTTAGCAGCATCACATCTTGCCCACCAAAACATCACCTGGCATTTTATACCTCCAGCCTCACCCCACTTTGGAGGTTTGTGGGAAGCAGGCGTTAAATCGATGAAGCACCACTTGAAACGTGTGGCTGGTGACACGGTACTTACTTTTGAAGAATTAGCTACGCTTTTAGCACAAATCGAAGCCTGTCTGAATTCGAGACCATTAGCCCCTATGTCCAATGATTGCAACGATGGGATGGTGTTAACCCCAGGACATTTTTTAACAGGTGACTCACTGTTGGCACCACCTGAAAATAACATCCTAGAAGAAAAAATTAACTTTGGAGCAAGATGGGAGTTGGTCAAAAGAATGCATCAACAGTTCTGGAAAGCTTGGTCTACCGAGTTCTTAACGCGACTTCAGTCCCGACCAAAGTGGATACATCCTCAGAAGAACATCGAACAAGGTGCACTAGTTTTAATTAAGGATGATGGGCTACCACCCTCACAATGGTCGCTAGGCAGAGTGACGAAAACGTTCCCTGGCAACGATGGTTTAATTAGAGTGGTCTCAGTCAAGACCCAGACAGGGGAATACAAAAGGCCTATTTCTAAACTATGCCTACTTCCTATGCCAGACGAGTCTAACACCTAATAAAATAATTAAATTTATAAACATTCAAAAAAAAAAAAAAAAAAAACTATAGAAGATAAAAAAAAAAAAATTATGTTTAGTGCTCGTCTCCCCGATCGATGTAAAACTCAATGCTCAGCTCCACCAGCGCGATCATAACCAGCACCATATTTCGTTTGAAACATTGGATGTTTCAAGGCGACCCAGTATGTTGGAAACCACATCAAAAGCGGAAACGAAAAGAGCCCACAATAATTGTTGCAAATGAAAAAAAAAACAATTTCTAATATTTCTCTTTTTAGTTTTTTCCATAAATTTCATCCCGTTAGCCGATCCCGATACCGATCAAGATCGATAGTCAACGACTCAGTCGTTTACAGTCATAGATTCAGACGTTTTCATTCAACCCGACACAACACATCACGGAATTTGAGAAGTTTATATTATTGTTCCATAGTAATTATAATGTTTTAAAGTTAAATTGCACTAAGCAAATTGAAGTAAATATAATAAAAACTTGTTTGAGTAATGACAGAAAGTGTATTTTAAAAGAAGTAAAAAAATAAAGTTTTATACACGAATTTATTTGGAAAAGTAGTGTTATATATTTTAATTTTCCATCCAATCATCATCATGATCGTGGTTTCCAACACTCTTTACATTCCGGATTCCTCCTGTCATAGGCTTGCGCTAGCCCTTCCTGGCTCCACCAGCGCATTTCATCGGTTGGTTGATGGGATTCAACTCCTTTCAGGAGGCATAACCACTCCAGCGAGTTGTTTCTCGATGCTCCGATGCCAAAGTCGCGATAGTAATGGTTGGGAGTAGTACGTGGAATAAAAAATATCGCGGCTTGGTTGTGGCAGTTCCTTTCCTTTACTTCTCTCTCTCCCTTCACTATCTTCCGACTAGACCTTGATGTTCGACATTGCATTCTATACGAAAAAATAGTTTGTCGACAGTACAAAGGGCCTTCCCTGAGCTTCTAGTCTTTCACATAAAAAAAGCCCGCAGTTTTATTCCACCGACTCCCAATCAATACTACCGTGACTTTGGTGATCCAACAGGAGATGGCTTCTTCGCTTATTATATTTATAGGCGAAGACATTAGAAAGGCAGGGAGTTGCTGTAAAGTGGTAAGAGGAAAAAATAAATGTTATCTAGGTGACAGAAATGGAAAGACCAAGTCGTTGATTCGAACCACAGGCCTCTGGAATAGTAGTTGGAGGTCCTAAACCCTAGGCTTCCAAGTCAGGTGGTAGAAAGATAAGGCAACGACCGATGAGCAATGATAATCTTTAATATGAAAAGTGCTTTCAACTCGGAGAAACGTTGATCACATTGGGTATTCCGAGGCATCCAGTGCGTATCTAGGGCGTAATAGAGTTCGTAGGTCTTTGATTCTCGGATTATGGCCCAAAGAAGTACAAAAGCGATGAAATCGAATCAGGCGCAAGCAATTTGGTATCATAGCGGGGTCGAAGGCCATGAACACAGTTTATATTTCCCGAGTAAAAATAAATGATGGCCTTAGAACGGGCAAATACCGACTGTGATTGAAACATAGTCCTCGGCCATCTGGCGGTTAACAGAAGGCTCGTTGCAGGACAGTACGGCCGTACAGGGGGCGACTGACGGTGATACAACGGCCTTACAGTTCCAATAACGGCCATACGAGGATGGTACGGCGGCCGTATGGTTGCTATTACGGGTATACGACGGTGGTACAGTGGCAGCAACGTGGATATTCGCCCTCCTATAAGAAAATATATTTCACTGCAATTAAATCTTTGATTTTTTTGCGGTTGTGTTTTTTTTTCAAGCCGTTAAATAACAAAATTTCCCACTAAAATATAAATCAACACGCACCACCTCCTTGTACATAACGAAAATGATGAAGTTCCCATAAAACACATTCAACAATACATTTGGTTCAGATTATTTTTTTGGCTCAAATTTCCCGTCGAATGCCCCTTTCTACAGCTCAGTACTTGGCCTTTTAAATCTTTTGGTCAAGTTTGGCCGTCATAAGGCCGTATGTGCTCCCATTAAAAATAGTTAAAAACTCTACGTCCATCATATGCCCCTTAAAAAGCCAAGCGGCCGGAGTTCGCCCTTTGTAAGGCCGCAGGCGCTACATCAGCAACAGTTTCAAGTTGCAATGGTTTAACAGATGAAACCACTACACCCCCATCAGAAGAGCCAGATGTGAGAGCACCAACTTTGAGCGCCGAGGATGTTTTGTTTTTCGACGACAAGACCGCTGGGGAATTTTTCGGGGCAACGGACACAGCGGTTCTCTTCAGCAAAATGTTCCGTACTGTCCCTCATGGAGAAAGAGACACTGAACGGCGATTATTAGATCCATGGGAGTCGATCTCAACTCCTAATTCAGCTGCTGTAATCAAACCGGAATTGTGCTTCGCACAGTTTATGCCTGCCTTCGCAAACTCTGGGTATCCTCTAATCTATTGCCTCTTCCCTTACGTATACGACTGCGAAGGCCCTGGTGATGCTTTATTTCACTTATGGTAGCCTAATTTTTTTCAAAACTTGATGCTGTTTGTTAAAGAAAAATACAAGTCGCCTTCAACGATACCCTCCGATTTGTCTTTAAAATGCGTCGTTTTGATCATATCACGCCCTATGCTTCCGCTCTGCTAGGTATGACGTTTGAAAACTACCTAAAATATCATCGATTAAAGTTCACCTTTAAACTTATACACAGCCGGTGCCCTGGATATCTATTTGAAAAACTTACCTTCTTGCAACTAAGCAGACAATCTAGCACACTTTTGGTGCCTCGTAGAAGAACATTATATGGTGAACGCTCTTACTTGTTCCAAATTGCTCGCGTATGGAATAGACTACCCCTGTGTATGCGGAGAGCATCCTCTTGTCGATTATTCAACAAACTCCTGAAGGAATATTTAGTAATTAATAATTTGTAGGGCTACTCACATTTTGAATTTTTGTCTTTTTTCTTAATTTCTTTTCATTATTCTTCTTTTTGAATATTTTTACTTTATTTTCTTCATTTTTATACGCTTTATATTAGCTTCACTTGTAACTATGTAAAAAAATCTTGGAAGTTAAATTTGATCCACCTCCTGGTTTCCGATTGGGCTGAAATTTTGCATACACGTTTAGTTTGGATGACAGTCAAGATGACGGTTCCAAGATGGCGGCCGATTTTTGCAATTGGGTTCTACGACCCCCCGACATGGATATCAAGTGAAAGGGTATGACCGGGAAAATACAATTAGCTGTGTGGCGTCATTCCAAATTCAAAATGGCGGCCACACAAATTGGCGGAAAACATATAATAGACTAAAAAGTAGAAAATATACTTATCAACTTCAAATTTTGCACATATGCATAGTTCGCGTGACAATGCAATCTGCTTTTTTAAAAAAAAAATCAAGATGGCGGTTCCAAGAGGGCGGGGAATTTTGCAATTCTGTTCCCCGACCCCGCGACATCGGTATCAAATGAAAGGGTATGACAAGTAGAATACAATTAGCTGTGTGACTCTATTCCAAATTCAAAATCGCGGCCAACACAAAATGGCGGATTACCTTTTTCTTTACAACCCCCTCGCTATGGGTATCAAATGAAAGGCTATGGTGAGTAGAATACAGTAGCCTATGTGACGTCATTTTAAAACTAATAGGGCAGTCGCCACACAATAGACATATAATAGACTAAAAAGTAGAAAATAAAAATAAATAGTTTAAAAATTCTAAAAAATACGCTTTTATTTTAAAATGAACTAAAAAGTAAAAAATAATTTTGTATGTAAAGTCTTTCTTGCTTCAGCCAGTATATGGGAACAGCCTACCTTTAGAAATCAAGCTCAGAATAAAATTAATGAGGTATAACTTTCTTAAATGTAAAAAAGCGTGGGGCGTTAACTGAAAGTTCCAGTATTCATAAAATAAGAATATAGATAAAGAGCGCTCCACGCTTTTTTACATTTAAGTGAGTTGTATTTATAATTTTTACCAATCACCTCATTAATTTTACTCTGAGCTTGATTTCTAAAGGTAGGCTGTTCCCTTATACTGGCTGAAGCAATAAAGACTTTACATTCAAAATTATTTTTTACTTTTTAGTTCATTTTAAAATAAAAGCGTATTTTTTAGAATTTTTAAGCTATTTATTTTTCTTTTTCTTTTTGTTAATATTCATTTACATTGTTAACTTGTAGTTCTTAGTCTATAATTTTAAATTTATTTTTGCCTAATATTTCACCCAATAATTTTTAATTGTACGCTTATAAAATTTTTTCTTTTCTTTTGTACAATGATTACACAATAAATTATTATTATTATTATTATTGGATCCACTCACAGCAGAGCCATCATCATTCTTTTTAATAAATTTAAGCAATTCATTTTTCAGCACAGCAACATCACTCTCGCAAGTTGGCCGATTTTAGATAGCATTTCACTGATGGGCAGGAAATTGCAACTTGCACATTTCCAGCTCAATGAATCATGCGATTCGATAATTTTTAGAGTCTCATTATCGAGCCTAGAGGAACGTTTGGGAAAAAAACGCCCGCAAATAAAGCACGAAACATTTTTTTTGTCGAATAGTAGGTACCTCAAAACATATCGATCATAACGATAACGAAATTTGGTGAATCAAAGGAGAAAAAATTGATTAGACTACGCTGGCTCGGACACGTCGATCTTCGATCACGCACAACGGAGAACTGTTCTTACTACCAAAACACAAATCCCGGTAAGTGTCTTCGAATAAACGAAAACATCACAGCTTTCCGATAGGCCCCTAGAGCTCTTGTTGCTTGGAGGCAAAGGTCAATATGGGAAATTAACGCTGATTAGGCAATAGCTGCCGAGAGAAGAGCCAACATCAATTAAGTACCTCTCGGGCAAGCAGGTTGGTGATGATGGATGCGTTAGGTTGATACAATTTGATGGCAATTGTTGGGGTTTGTATAGAATTCGTCGCCTCTGCCATTTGTGTAGTTCAGCTAATTTACATCATAGGCCCATCAATTTCGATTGGTAGGATAGGATTCCGGAGATTTGTTCATCAAATACTAACAAGCAGTATTGAAGTATATATTTGTATTGAAAAAATATATACTTTACTCTTTCTCGTTCTTTAGATTGCTCCTAATATGAATGATAATTGCCCTTCGGGTAGAAAATTGTGAACTAAAGTGTAATTTGGGTTTCATTCAGAGCAAGAAACCCGGGGGGGGGGTATATTTAGATGGCTGACAAACGACATTCGCAGGAAACCCGCGAATATTACAAAAATCAAAACAAAACTTTCTCTATCGTGTTTTACTTCGACAAGGTTTCAGTAACAGTAGAATAGGTGACACAAGGTTAATAAGATACAGCCTCGTTGGAGTTTAATGCCTACTGAAAGGAAGCGGTAAATGCTATGACGCCGACAAGACTTGGCTTGTTGAGCGGGAACGGGTTACATAAAATCTTCATGTCTGTTGTGAGTTTATTTGATGGTTTTCTTTTGTGTTAGTGACCTTCGCTTGTTGTATCGTTTTTATTGATTTTTTTTCGTTTGTTCAAAGAAATTACACACAATATAAAACGATAGTTTTTTTGCTTTGTTTTTTTTTAACCAAGAGATGGGGGGAAGGGAATAATCCACGTGCTATTATATGACACGCACATTCCCATTAAACATGGCAGCAACTTTACACAAGACTATAAATAATACATCATTATTGGCTATTTCGAACGTCCAAAATTTCATAATGTCCTTCTTAGATAAACTCATATACTGTTATGTGTATACCACACAAAAGTCCTGTCGAAATTTTTATTACATTATGATAAGCTCTCTTGTTGCGCAAATCTCAAAATTATGATAATCAAATACCAAAATATTCTTGCACAACTGCTAATCTTTCATCGAAGTTGCTTCAATTCCACATCCTATATATTTTCCCAAAATAGAATTAATATCCGGGCGTTATTGTCCGCGCAATTTATCTCATAACTTGTGCCATTGTTATGGAAAATAAATGGATTCTGGGCCTTACATATCAGAGCATTGTGAGGCATCTTTTGTCGCACTGAAATAAACAATAAAAGCGTGGTCCATAGCATTTCCTGTTCAAGAATGGCACACAATGTCTAGAAACTTCCGAAAATTGAAAATTATCTTTTCTAATTAACTTTTTGACACCTTTAAAAGATGTTGGGGTGTGTGTGATGCTCGTTCAACTCAATAGATACGTCAAGTATAAGATATCAAATTCTCACATTTTACGTGTCAATGAAATTCAATATTTCTCGATTTGAATTCGAATTTCAGATTCAATAAGTTCTCGTGTTGGCTTCCTTGTATTATATATAAAAGAATCGAAAGGATTCTCTGCTTTCAGGGCATACGGAAATTGGTATTATGCGACAAATCCATTCAGTGGAAGGATCGATTTCTACTTAGGTGTCAAGGCAGCACTTCAAGTGAAAAACTTATCTCCCCTCTCCTAATCCAATTCAAAAGTAAAACTACAGACGTTCGATGTAAGCTAAGCCATCTCGACAAGGAATGGCGTTTGTAGTTGAGGAAAAGAAATTAAAACAAGAATTTCAAGTTTATTTCCACAAAAAAGACTCAAACTCAGAAATTTCGTACCTCTTGTCGTCCTTCGGTTAAATTGTGTGCGTCGTCTACAAAACCTTTAATAAAAAGGTCCTGACAAGGAACGTAATCGGTTTCGAATTTTTACGAGGAAAAAGGGTTTTTTCGGGGAGCTAAGAGCCAAAGTGAAAATCTTACATAATAAACAGGGTTTTTATGAAGTTGCCAAACTTAGACTGTAATACTTTTAAGGTCCTTGTAAAAGCGGAAGATTATGGGAATTTATTTCGCAGAGCATAAATATTCCACGAAATCGAGTCTCGGTTTCTTTCGAATTAATCAAGCAAATTAATTGTATTTTGACATGCATCTGAATATTTCCTTTTACGAGTTTACTTAGGTTTTATTGTAAAAAAAAAGGTTTTCATTAAAAAAAAAGTCCTGATAACCCAGAAATCAGCTACAATGGCAGACTTGGAGCCTTCATTGTGTAAGACAAGAATTTCGTTGAATGTGAATCCTTTTCACAATGTTTTTTTTCCATTTCAGCAATTGGAAGACATATGTATATGAAGGTGTGGAGTTTATCCCATGAATTGGGTATACCGCAAGGTCGTGCCGACCTATCTACTTCAAATTGACCTTAAAAAGACAAATTCTTGGAAAGTTGTCCTTTTTGAAAAATCCTCGTTATTGGATGACGCTTGTAACTGATGTCCTAGGAGTGGTGGAACTGTTTAGTCTCTTTGGTAAAGGTGAAAGGCGGAGTAAACAAAAAAAAAAACAAATGCCAAGGAAGGTGCAGTATTTAAACAAATCTTTAAGCGTTTATTTTAAAAATTCAGAATTAGTCATTTTTGTCTTTTAACACTAACCTAATAAACGACGATATGGATCATGACAGTCGAAGACAACATGAGAAGTTAAATATTAATCGGGTCACTTAATACCGCGTCAACTATGACTTCGTGAATGAATTCGTCCAATTTCCGACATGCTCCGACTTTAGCCACATCCATTTAAAGGAGAGTGAACCACTTAGAAAAACCTTTTTCACAATACCGAGATATTCGAGAAGTTCGCGAATGTGTTGGGAGATTCGAGCCTGTAAAGACTAACTTCTCTTCAAAACAAACAAGGAAGGAACCTTTATAGCATTATTGCAAGCACGCTTCCAAGGTACAACTATGCATGCCCTTTGAAGATAGCGCGGTTTCCTTGGGTAAGCAATACTTTCATCAAGTCGGTCAAAAGGAAATCTTAGCAATGGAATTATCGAAATGCAAAATATCAGTTGCTCCGCTATCGGAACTACGATTTACCGGATCCGGGGAGACAATGGGCGCGTTTAGGCCCGAGTTATTTTAACTCTGTTAAATTAGCGCTGTTAACTTAGCACCGTTTCTAGCATGCCATTTGAAGACTCTCATTTTACAGCTAATAACAGGCAAAAATAATAACATTTCCCATTTTACAAATAATAAAAACTAAAAAATGAATAATAATAATAAAATCTTCATTCTGTATTGAAATATTTCTAAATTATTTGCTTACAACAAAAAATTACAAGCAAACGTTAATTCATTTTGGCTGTGCTAAATTTTAGCTAAGCCAAAAAGCAGAAATAAGTTAGCTAACAGCGCTAAAAAAATTGCTGTTTATGGCGTTGTTAACTTGCCTAGCTCAGTTAAATTAACTTCGGCCTAAACGCGCCCAATGATGATCGTCCCGCCAACAATCGACGAAACGATGACGCTTTACTATTTCCGAGAAACGAAGGGCTGGCGTCGGGTTTATGGTCGATCGACGGGCTGCCAGCAGCGTTTTCGCATTCCAACCGATATCCGAGCGTTTGGCGGTTTTAACCATCGGCGGAACGATCAAGACCCATATCGTATCCGTTTATGCGACAACCGAGACAATCCCGGACGTGAATAAGGACGAATTTTACGATCAGCTTCAACAGACGCCTGATACGATACCTCGAACCGAATTAATCAAACTCACAGGGGACTTTAATGCACATGCAGGGGCAGATCGTAAGGAACGATGGGAAAATTCGGACACGGAGAAATTAACGACAACGGTTTACGCCTCCTTCCATTCGCAGCGTCAAAAAATTTGATAGTTGGCAACACCATCTTCCGCCATCCCCTCAAACACCAACTCACCTGGGGAAATCCATCCGGAACGACTCGGCGATGTTAGACTACGTTTGGATCAACGCAAGATTCCGATCGACGCTCAAAAACGTACGTGCGATGCGTGTGCCGGATTGCGGATCGGATCATTATCTTGTTCGAGCGAAATTACAGATGCGATTACAAAGAGCGAATAAAACGTTGCCACCACCAGCCAAGGAGAATTTGGCGTGCCTACGAGACCCGGCCAGCGGGCTAGAGTTTCAAATGGCATTATCGAAGAAATTCGCGGGTTGGGGTGTGCACTGGAGTTGTGTCCACCCATCCGTAAATGGACGTTGCCATGGATCTTGGACAACTGCCTGGACCTTGTCGATCAGCGGAAACGAATGAAACACGTCGATTTCGAGCAATACCGACGATTGAACAAAGAAGTTCGACAGAAAATGAAATCGGAGCTAGAAGCATTTTGGAATAACGTTGCAGCCGACATGGAAGAAGCGGCGTCGAAGCACGAGTACCAGACAATCCGGCAGTTAGGCGGCAAAATAACATCAACAAACGACAACATCAAAAAATCGGATGGAACTTCTGTGACCTCTCCCCATGAGCGCCTGCAGCGGTGGAGAGAATTCTTTCACCAGCTGTACAACCACGATCCGTCTTAAGGTCCAGCACCTGAACGGCCGATTATCGAACAGCCGACGAATCAGTTTCACGATACCGAACCGCCTATTATCGTGTTGAAGACGGCAATAAAATCCCTGAAAAATGGACAAGCGCCGGGAATAGATCAAGTAACCGCCGAGATGATCAAAGCCGGAGGTGATGTCTTATAACAACAACTCCACGTCCTCATAACACACATATAGCATTCGGATCGTGTCCCGTCGGCGTGGAAGAAAGCGATCGTTGTGCCAATTTTGAAGAAGGCGACAGTCGGGAATGCAAGAATTATCACAGTTAGCCTTCTTTCGATGGTCGGCAAAGTACTTACGAAAATCATACAATCGAGGCTACAGAAACATCGAGAGCAAACGAGCCGGAAAGAACAAGCGGGATTTAGACCACTTCGAGGATGCATTGATCAAATATACGCTCTCCGTCAGCTATTGGAAGAAAGAGTTCGTTGCGGCAAACGAACTGTCGTCGTTTTCATCGATTTCAAATCCGCTCTCGATTGCATTCATTGGAAACCGAACAAGTGACATTGAAAATCATGCAACTTCTCCAAGCATCGTGCGATAGCTAAATCAGCAGCAGCGTTCGTATTCGAAGCGACTTATCCGAGGAACTCTGGTTCAAACAGGTTTCCGACAAGTAGACGTCGCTTCGCCACTTCTCTTCAACGTTGTGATCGACGCAATTATGCGTGAAGCATTCGATGGACGACGCGGAGCTCGATACGTCGACAACAACTTCGTAACCAACTCGATGTTCGCCGACGATAGCGCCGTCTTCGCCGACACGGATGCCAAAGAAACGGGCATCTAATACGACATTTCCCGCATCGGCCGGTCATACGGCTTAAAAATCAATGCGGAAAAGACCAAAGTGCTCACAACGGACGGATCGAAAGCCAGTGTTCACCTCGATGGAACCCAAATCGAACAGGTTCCGACGTTCAAATGTTTGGGATCGTTAGTTGAGGAAAAGAAAGTGTCATCGACGGCCGACGTTCACAGCCGCATCGACCAGGCAACAGCAACATTCGCCTCGCTCATGTGGTGCATATGGAAACGAACAAATATCACCATCAAAACGAAAGTATGCCTTTACCGAACGTTGATCCTTCCGATTCTTCTTTATGGATCGGAAACGTGGACACTGCTCAAGCCGGATGTCAACAAGCTCGAGGTCTTCCAAATGCGATGCTTGAGGCAGATTCTCAGGGTCTCACTCCGCGATCGCCTTCGAAACGAGACAGTTAGACAAAGATGCGATCAACAGACACTGATCGAAGAAGAAATACAAAACCGTCGACTTCGGTGGTTTGGATATGTTTGACGAATGGATGATAACCGCTTGCCACGTAAACTGTTCTGGCGACACCGTGCGGCAGACTGGAGAATTCAGCGATCGGCACAGAAAGAAAACCTCGCTAAAGAATATCAAGGGCGACTTAAAGAATCAACGATTATCAGTTATCGAGGCACAAGACGTTGCCAAAAATCGTCAAGAATGGAAACGAATAGTGAATGGAGTTCGAGACCCAGCGGCACCGACAGCAGCGTATCCGTTGCGTGGACGTCTCACTCGGACCTCCAGCTAACGGATCAAAGAAGAAAGAAGAAGAATACTTTCACTTTATATCGCAACAAAAGTTGCCTGGGAGAAGAAAATGCAGTGTTCGTACATGAATGTTACTTAGATAAATCATAAAAGTACTTTGAAGTGAGTCAGTTATATTTTTCGCCAACCACTCTATGTGCAGAAGGCGGAACAGGCCACTAAGAAGGTCATTTATAATCCCTCACGCTAGAAAATCCAGTGCTAAATAAAGGAATAGCACGAACGGTTGTTGTTCGGCAACACATATTTTGACACTATACTAGTAAGATACTAAGTGGACCATGTATAAGCAACACTTTTTGTTAGTGGATCAAATGTTGAAAACGTGCAAAGAGACGGTCAATTATCTTGAGGAATATCTGGAGGTCAACAGGGAGGAGTCATAACTCAACTTCTGTATTGGCGAGTTCTAGATAAACTCTTAGGCCGGGTGCCCACTAAATTGCAGTGACATGGTTTTGGTCTGTCATGTGGAAACAAAGTGGTGCGGCAGTTGAATGGTGGCGGAGTGGTATTAGAATTATTAAGCTCGGATCGAAATGGCAAGCAGCGTATCGCGTAAGTGATTCAACATCATCTTATTACTAACGAGAAGTGGCATTCACTGCCACTTACCACTCAAAAATTAAACTTGTCGGAGACTAGTGGCAATCAAGTGATGCCACGCCACTTTCCAGATGCCACACCATCGCCACTCCACTTCAATGTGCGCTACTTCATTTGATTTCACGGGGATAAATTTTTCCACTTGCCATTAGAACGTCACAGCCATACTACTTTAGTGGGCGCCCGGCCTTAGAGCCGAATGAATAACAATTTTTTAACCGCGGTCACATAGATGGTATTATCATCGAAGCAAACAGGGGTGCCGCTTCAAGGCGTTAGTAATAGCATGTACACACCGACTTGGTTATCGTTTTATATGGTTTCAGACTATTTCAAAACTAACAACTGTACACACCAACAGGATTGGTTATTGCTGTCATTTCAATTATTAGATATGGATGTCAATTCTTTGTTATTAAAAAATAATTTAGCTTTGTTTTTAATTATGGATGACTATTACGCAAGGAAAAGTAATTATCTGAGGGAAAAAAGAAAGCAACATATTTGTAGAGCTATTTGCCATTACAAAAGAGTGAAATTCTTGTAAAATATTTTGCTCATTTTAAAGAAGCGAGAAATTAATTTAATTATATAAAGTCAACGTGGCTTTTGAGAACCAATTTTTATAGATTGTTGTAAATTTTCATTTATAGATGGCACTCATGCCAGTTAGTTATCGTGGTTAACGAGTTAACCATAGACATTTTTCTTGGTTTGCAGTACTTGCTTGGTTTGAAAATGTATGACAAACTAAGCACAAACCATCGATATTATTAGGCGGCCATTACACGCTCATACAAGCGGCAATCAATTCCACCAGTCATGATTAATGGAAATCAAAATATACGGAGGATTACGTCAGTCAACACCTTAGACGTTAGGTTTTCCGTCAGTCGTAGGCAAAACTGTGGAAAAACTGACAGCAAAACCTATCGTGTAATGGGCGCCTTACGGTTAAGGCGATTTGGTTTCCAGTTGGTACGCTACCGTTGGGCTTAAATTGATCCTAAAATTAGAAACGATTCTGGTATAGATGTTTTCAAATGCCGTGACATTTGACGCATGTTGGGGTAAAAAGCTCTTAAAAATGTTTAAAAGCTGGAGATAATTTTTCTTCCTCTCTATTGAGAAATTAAGCTCCAAATCGCCAAAGGCGCTCGCAAAAGAATTGTCAGCAATTCCCATATATTTTCTGACAACTTGTTGCAAATATTACTACGACTCTGTCTTTTTATTAGAGCTTCTGTATATACCACAGTGGCTTAAAAAATCTCAAACGAAAAACGAAATTTATATTTTCCTATTTGAATAATTGATAGAAATTTGAAGATCGAAGATAAATATTTCTTAACCGTAAGTAAAATAAAAATGCGAAGAAACTATTTTAAACATAATTTATTCAAAAGGAAACACTTTTCTAAATAAAATTGAATTTTTATTTTTCTTATAATTTTGTGAACCATTGTATATTGTAAAAAGTGAGCGAGAATTGACTCCTCCTCCTCCTTATCAAATCACTTGCTGTCATTTAATCAATCGCGACTGCGTATTGCTAATTTTACAAATTATGAATGAAAAGCGTCCTTTTTTATATATTTTTTAATTTTCAGGTTTTTGTATTTTACATACATATTTGCTACAGAAATAATTTGTAGCAATTTCTATTAAAAAAAACGCAATTTGGGTTTTTAATACTTTGATACTAGGATTGTTGACGTTTTCGGCCAGTCGCATGCGCGCTTCTGCCAGGGAAGGTTACGTTGCTTGCGGCTGCGGAGAGTGCACAATTTATGAATGAAAATGCTCATGAATTTAAAAAAGGATTTTTCAGCATTTTTTTTTAATTATTATAAATTTAGAGATGAGAAATATTTCTCATAATTATAATAAAATTATGCTTATTATGATGGATAGATTTACTTGGTTGAGTAGGGTTTTTACATGTATTTAAAAGCTCTGCTCAATACATATAAAGATAACTTAACTTTATTCATTCGACCTGCGCGCATCCCTTCCCAAATAATTTTGTTGAGTTTTTTCTGCGTTTGTTGCCTTTTTAAATGAAAAGGGGGGAAATGATAGAACAAAATTTATAAAATTTGGCAACGAGGTGCGCAGAACTGTTCGAATTTTTTGTGTCACGGAGTTTGAAAACATCTATACACTATACCAGGAGACGAACACTGTCGGCATTGGCAAAATTGATCCTTGCGAGTAAAGCTTTGAAGTTTTATATATTGGAACCATCACATTGATAATCAGATGATCGTCGTTTATACACACAAAGTAACACTCTAACTGCCACCGTTCAAACGAGTGGTGTCGCTGCGATAAGTGGCTCGTGGCCAATTGACGCCATCTATTGAGAAAACAAAGCTTATATGGGCCTTCAAACACAGGCATTTATTTGGAACTTGATTTTAGAATCTTATTTAAATATTTGACTGAATGTACCCAAGCCGAATCCAAATATTCTTTTTACTAAAACCATGATTAATTCTGTAGGTTTTAAAGGGAAAAATATTCCCAAGTTTCCTAATGAATTCACGGAGATATAACTTAGTCTTACGATTACATGCCAAATTACTAAATGAACTAAACATTAAATATGACGGCAAACTTAAGACAGATGTCAACGAAGTATCACGAAATATTTTTCAACAAATCTTGAGAATTTGAAGTTTGGGGAAAACTTTAAGGTTAGACATTACTTAGAAGGTGGCATTTCTCAAACGCGTCAGTATCTTCCTCACATTCAATCCTCAAGGGCAACCACAAGAAACATTTTCGCCGCGATAACAACATACGATCATTCTTCAAAACTAATTTACTTCAAAAATTGTACTTAGCCCCAAAATAGCGTAAAGTACACTTTCAAAACACAAACACGCAAAGGTCGCCATAGCGAATTCCTGAAGGAGGTTCAAATTGAACTCCGCTTTGATGTTATCTCTATACGACAAGGCGAATTACCCTAGTTCTCCACTTCCAAAGACAAACCACCCAAGAAATGCGGACACTGACTTGTGTTTGCCTCGTAATTGGAAGACCGGAGTTTGACATCGGATTAAAAGTTATACTAGGAATTCAAAAAAAATAAAATCCCTTCATACTGACATAACTTCCCCCTCGACCACAAGGAGTTTTCGGTCTTAAGGGGGATTCCTTAGTTTTCGAACTTTTGATCTTATGGTCTTGGGAGACAATTGCCTAGGCCCCAAAGCCATTATTTCAGCTGGGCTAAGTCATAATATTTACACATACACACACCCAAAACTGGAGTTGCAAAGTAGCAGGAGTGCGGCTTTTAATTAATTCAAAAAGAATTGACCGCAAAGTAAAATATAATTTAGTGCGGACCTTTCTTCAGAAATCCTTTCCTTGATTGCTTTGTTGCTCGACTTTACTTAGTATCCACATCACAGCATAATGATGTTACCATGATTAGAGCTCGGCTTTTTGGGTCGTTAACAGTTTGTTGACAGGGATTTTATTAATCCTGGGATTTTAACAATCTGGTTACTGGCCCATAAAACTACGGGTTTAAGGGACGAGCTTGTCTGGGGACTTGACACTATGGGACAAGGCACTTTCAATATCCGATCCTTAAGTATTTTTTGGTTTTCTTATGATGGATGAAAACATAAAAACAGAGTCCTAAATAAATGAAATTGCAAAGTGAAAATTTTTAGTGAATAGTTATCCAATAGAGAAGTTTCTTTGTATTTTGATGGGTTGAGAAAGTTTACGATGTTGTTTGCGGTTCAAGGGTTATATTCCTTTGTTTATATATTAAGTACGCAGTTGAAGAAACAATGAAATCTGTTTGTTAAGTAAAGTACTTAACAAATAAAGTTAAACACATTAAAAATATATAAAGTCAGAGATAAACAGGTCTAGATTACAACAATTTAGACACGCCAGATTTAAGCTACTTAAACGTTTACGGCTATTTATATTCTACTAGAGTTCGTCACCTTTATAAATCGAATGCCTTTTGCATAATTTTGTAATTTAGAATCTCATTAGGTGCAAATATCTAAACAGTTTGCGACCTTCTTTAAGAATTCCTTTGTGTTTAACAACGATGTCCTTTTCAAATAGTAAGTATTTTACAGAATAAGTGATTTGAAACCATTGAACAATTGTACAAACAGTTTGTTCTCGTTAAGCATTATACCGATGGTCAGAATCATGAAAACATGATAAATTTAAACATTCGTATCCAATTTATGAGAAAAAATTTAAATGATTTGTAATCGATATCCCAAACTGTAACATTTCACTATGATATGGCAATATTTTCTTTGATAGGTTAACAGAAAGTGCCAGACGATAAGAGTGTGTAGAGGTATGTATAACCCACACGTATCATAGTATCATAGTATATCCACTCCATTACCTATTCTATGAATACATATTGTTCAGTAAACTTTTGATTTCGAGTAAAAACAAGAAATTGTTCATAAATAGATATTTGGGATGTGCATTTCTTATGTTTTGTTTGATAATAACAATCCTATGTACGACGACCGTAGAAGGTATAAAAAAGCACACTATACTTTTGTGTTAATTAAATAAAGTAAATATAACAATGGCATCTATAATTTGTTCCTGAATAATCGTCGTTATCGTGAATATAACAATTTTCCGGTCATTTTTTCCATTACAGTCTATCTTTTTTTTACCATTTGTCGAAAGTAGACATAACAACGAGTGAGTAAGCCAAAACAGAACTCCGTAGGAAGCGTAGTTTTAAGAGGAATCGCTGTTAAAAATTTCGCTTTTTTTTTAAAAAAGTTAAATTTAACAACAACCTCAAAATTTTTCCGTCTGAAAAAATTACTGCCCTTTTGCAACACTAAAAGGTATCTTTTGCCCAAGTTTCAGCTTCATAGAAATTTTTTTGTCAAAGAAAAAAATTAAAAACCGAAAAACGGGTTTTCCGCCATTTTTTCGAAAATATTTGAGGTTAGGTAAAAATGGTAAATACAAAAAATGGTAAATACTCTTTTCGATAGGATGCACAGTTTAGCCAGAAATCGCAAAAAACTGTTTTCAACCCCTAAAATCCCCCCCCCCCCCCCCATTCCTCCCGGATAGCAGCTCTCGGTTCGATTTATTTTTCCCTCTCTTACAATAGTTTGTTCGACATTATCCCGCTATCAGATTGCTGTAACGAATTTTTTTGTTGTTCGAACCCTATTTCTATATAATGGTATAATGAATTTAAGGAGTTACCGAGCGAATGTGAACACCGATCCCTCTCAGTCTTTCACATAAAAAAAATGAGAGCGAAAAAACTAGCAACAAGAAGTACGAAAGAAGAAATCATGAAAATTACGTAGCAGCCCATCTGGAACACGAAAAAGTTATTAAGGAAGAAAAGCCGAGAGTACTTCAGAAACAATATCACTGTAGTTAAACGAAACTATAGAAATGAAGATATTGGAAGTTTTTCAAAGAAGTATTAGCATATTTACAAGGCTGTGCCGGGGTTACCATAAATACACATATGGAATGGTATACTATAGGTGGTAGTACCATCGATGGCGTACTTTTGGTGTGAGAGAAGTACCATAGAGACTTCTTCAACGAAAACATAACCCTAATACATATAAAAAGAGGAAACAGTACAATCAAGATAACCAAGAAATCGATGGTCCAGAGCCTACAATAGAAGAAATTGCAAATGCTATAGTAAAAATCAGAAATCTTAAAGCTCCATAACTATGTGATTCTTTACATACACTCGTTTGGAAACTATGGAGAAACACAAAGATGCAGGAGGATGGCTTCTAGGCACAATGTCTCAGTTCACAAAAAAATTTAATTGATGAACTGCAAGGGCCAATCACACTGTTGAACACAGTTTACAAAGTATTTACTATCACATGTTTTGTTAAGAAGACTGAAACCATAAATGGAAGGCAAGGTAGGAGATTATTGATAACAGACCAGCTCTTTTTAATGAGACAAATACTTGAAAAATTTTACGAAGAAATCATAGTACCGCGCAGTGGATAGATGATATGTGTCACGAAGCATTCGCCGAAATAGCTTCAGGTGAATAGCCAAGTTGTACCTTGATCTTTGAGATTGCTTTATTCAGCAGACTCTGAAATTGGAGTTAAAGGTACGGACTTTTTCAATAGACTATTTTAAAAGATGTCCATTTGTTTTCATAGTTTTGACACATGGTGACTGTTGGTAATAAGAGGTATCCCATTAAGGATTTCCTCATTCGGATAGGGAAATATCTCTATTTATTATCGCGTTCAAAAACTGCACATCTCACGAAGCTCTTTACAGCGAATTTTGACAAAGGACTAGAATTTGCACGTTGACAAGGATTAATTAATTCAGGAACTGAAGCGCACGGCCATTTGAAGCATCGCCACTACGCTGAATGCATCTGTGTGCAAACTTCAAAGGATGTCAACTGTTCCGCAGAAAATGGATACGCCAACAAGCAAAATCGTCACTGTCATCAGATGTGGGCATGTGGATACATTATCTTCCGAAATGGTTTCAACTGGCCTCCCAGATCATGTAATTTGACACCATTGGACTTCTTTCTTTGGGGAAATTTGAAAGAGGTGTACATTAATCAGCCATTTAAGACATGAAGGACGAGATAATTTTAAATTTAGATCTGCCGCCATAGACGTGGTAAAGATTGGGTGACATGGGGCAGAGGCGGCGGAGCGCGTGGGGATAGAAAGAAAAGTGCACAAGCACTTTCGCTCTGCGTGGGGAAATCCGCACCCAAAATATTTCATGTACACCCAATAACCCATAACGTTGGAAGGCCGTCTCGGTCGTTAGCGATGAAGGGACGTGGTCGAAGGGCGACACACACGCAAGGCTTTTCATACGAAAACTAAATATCTTATATTAGTAAGACCTTACAATTGTATAGCATAAGCTTTTCAAACCCCACCACTAGCATTTAAAAAGGGGATTGCCTCAGGGGCATGGCGAAAGAGGGATTTCTCCGTAGGCTCCTCATGAGGATCCCATGTGTCAAATGAGGGTCAGGCCGAAAGAGGGCTTTCCCCTTACTTTCATTATGAACACCACACTCATGCAAAACTTTAGTTTTTGTTGTTGTATTGCTTCATATTTCAGGCAATTATATCGGTGACCGTGAAGGGTGCTATTTAGCACACTCAATAGACCGGTTCTGGTTCGATTACAGAGGTGAAGCAGCATTGGACGAGATCAGTACTCAGTACATTGGTAAACCAAAACTAGCGTTTAAAAATATAAAGCTCTCGACACCGGCGCAGTTATTGCTCACATATACACGCCGAAATTCTGAAATTTTTCGGCCGTTTTTTTCCCCTCCAGATCGGGTAGCAGTGATTTTTCTTCAAAGGGGCCAAAAGAGGCAGTCCTTATGACGAGGCGCGAATGAGGCAAGGCCTGTGTGGGCCTTTTATGGCAATACACCCGGGGTCTACATGAGGCAGTGGGGCTAGGCTCATAGGGACCTATCTGCACTTCTCCCAAAAATCTAGTCGGGTATAACCCCATAACCAAAGAATTTAAAATCATTTAACACAGCTAGTAAATAAATTGACCGATTAACTTTTTACATTTTAACAGTTATCTGTTCACGCGCTCCCCACCCATAATGATTATGCTCCGCCGCCCCTGACATGGGGTGCTAAACACATGATTGTAATAAACCACATCACTGGTTAAAAGATAACTTTACATAGTGAATCCCTCCTAATAGGATACCCTTTACGTCCTACGCCATCTTCAGGGGGAGGGAAAGTTATTTTCTCGAAAAACTACCGAAGCTCGTTCGGTGCAAATTTTGTTATTGACGTCATGGTGCAATTGCCATAAACTATTTTGCGCCGTACCTGCAGTTTTTTTCTGATTGCTTCACGTAAACGGCTTAGTACTATAACCAGATAATAGTTCTGATTTAACATACTACCTGATGGTAGAATCTTATGATGCATTACGGCGTTGAAATTAGTGATGAGCAAAAGTCTTGCAGTTATGCCTGGTCTTGCACATTTAGCAAGACCAACACAAGACAAGACAAGACTGCAAGAATTTTTGCTTACCACTGCAAGACTTTTTGTTCGTCACTAGTTGAAATCGAAGAATCCCAGATCTTTCACATTGAGCTAGGTCATATTTATCCACTTGCTTCTTGAGGAAACTTTCATTGGGCCGATTCAGTCTTAGTTTCGACGGCATATATAGATCTTCGTATATCAATGTTTCATCATCAATTATGGGGCGTTTAAGTAAGAAACTTCAGAGCAATGTTCATTCGACGATGCTTTCGTCTACAATTTAACAACTTTTCCAAATTTTGCTAACATATGTATATTTCATGATCAAAAAACATCTAAAAAATAGTTTGGCATGACCAAATTTTATGTCAGCATTTACCCCGTATAACTGATAAGGTTGAAAAGTTGAGTTGAGTTCAGTTTAACTTGAACTTTCAACCACCGATATGGAAGGTTCACATTGAAAAAGACGGGTGATAATTGTAATCTCTACGATAGTGATTCGGTGCTTGACCATAATCATCCTCTTTATTTGTATAGCATTTACATGCGACATCCAGGACGATTGTCATTTTTACTGAAGGACTTGCTTTATTTATACAACATGTATCAAGGGGCGTATCCACTAGCGAGCATGCATGACTTGCAAGAACGAGCTTTTAGATAAACGGGGAAGTGGAGATGATGAGGGGCCTTATCTCCAGTACCCCGTCCATCTAAAAGCTCGTTCTTGCATGTCATGCATGCTCGCTAGTGGATAGGCCTCTTTAAACCCAACATTTAGTTTTTTCTGGTTACATTTCATTCTATTCTTAAATGCAAAATGTAAGGCAAACCCTTTGTTTAATTTTTTCGACAATTGACAAATCGTCGAGCATACCTAAAATACCTGTAAACTTTTCGGTAGCCATAAACGGACTAACATTCCATACGACTACCATTGATAAGGAATAAGTGTGCAACAAACATTGCGACAGTTGGAGTCTGGGACATATAAAAATTCGGCGTATTTTTTACCAAATCTTGTGTCTGCAAATTTCATGTCCATAACAAATATTTGAAGGAAAACGTCTGCAAAGACCCCAGGAACTAAAAATATCCAATCCTTGATGACAATTCAAAAGATAAGTTCGAATAAGATAAGACACAATAATCCTTTGATATGTGCATTTTTCTGCAACAAATTTCTTCATGCTGCAATGAATGCCAAGCAGTATAGTAAAATTCATTTTGTTAAGCGGAAATTTAAGCTGCAATACAGGGATTAACCATCTAGACTAGAATTAAGATTCTCCTTAAGAACTAATCAAGATTACATTTGATCAAATACACACATGGCACTTAAACAAATTGCAATGACTCAGTATTCCAACCAACATCTTAAATTTATATCTCCCACGATTTAATTAAACTTTTTTACCAACGAATTTATGATTCAGCATGGCTCAATTACACCAAAAAAAAAGTTCGTCTAACTCAAATGACAGAAATTCCTCTAACGTCGCCACAAGAATATTCTTCTAGTCTACTTTATTAATAAACATTTCACCAGAAAAATGCTTGTTATTCATAAATCTAGTAATTTATTTAAACCCCATTAAAATGGAGTACGTATCTTCACTCTCCAATCACGACAAAAAAAAATTATTAACTTAGCCTTGAAAAAAACAACGTCTCAGATTTCTAAGTGCGATTATTTGGGATTCCGAGACATTTTCCAGACAAAAACACAATTTGGATCAGGTCCAATAATTTTGTTTGGATTTTAATTAGAATCGAGAAAATAATATTTGAATATTACTAAATATCTCTCGCCAGTAATTTCACGTTCAATTCCCAAGACACAAATTATTTCCACCTGCTTTCATGAATAAACATTATTTACGCGCTGGTAGCACTCGCTAATGGGAAAAGTACGCGCCAAACTATTGCGATAATTTTACACAAATATCACACCTTCAAGTAATTCACAATAAAAATATTTTTGGAGTAATTGACTATGTAAATAAGTTGGGGATACGCGATTTATCACTTTTATTAATTGCCACGGTTATTTTCGGCTCTCATTTTCCGTCGTACCCGCATCAATGTGGGCCAAAAGAATGATTTGCTAAGGGTATAGGGGTTTTTCGGAGGATCCTTTTTCAAGGCAAAAATCAGTCCCATGGGAGGCGGGGAAACCCTTGTTTTTTGTGATGTTTCCGGAAAAGGTGCCATGATTAAACTTCTCTGTTTTTGGTATTATTAGAATTCTAACATTAAAAAAAACTTTGTCTATCTGATAATTAAATCGAATATTCAAAAACCCTTTCAAAATAATATCACGGTAGCAGTGACGCAATAATAGGACGGTGGAACAGGAAAATGATAGGGATCCAGGCCGATGAGGGCCCGACGGCCCCTTCCATCTTCTATTTTATTATTTATTACTTTAGTACGTAAGGATTAATTTCTTGAAAATACTATTTTAATCAATTCTGGTTTTAATATTTCTATTGCATAAAAGTGGCTAAACCTCGGCCGAATAAGAAATAACATATATTACAATGAAAATATGCACGTGCGGTCGCATTCGGACTGCTGTAAGTGCGATTATAACCTCCAAGGGGTGGCCACGGCTCCTACAGAGAGGACAGGCCACCCGGAAAAAACATCCATTATGGAGTGATTAACGAGGCTGGGAAACCTGATTAACAGGCGACAACCAGGGCAACGAAATGACTTATCGATTTAAAAATTATCTCATTAAATGTTCGTGCTCTGTATAGAGCTTGAGACGTCATAGAAGCCTTGATGAAGCTGAAAAAAAGAAAACAAAAGGCCTAAATGGAGTTCCAGCTGAATTTATCAAGGCCAACATTAAAGTAATATCAGAGATACATCCTATTTTAAATCAGGTATGGAACGAAGAAAGACTGCCAAATAAATAGAAGGGGCAATAATTATGGCAGTTGTTGGTGCCACCTCGGTCGAACAGACAACTCCAAGCGATTTGGTCTAGGTTCTGTCAAGAGTACTATAGGTCCAAATGAAGGGCGCGGTACTTGTGGGTCAGATACATCATCAAAAGAAGTTATAGTTATTGGTATCTGTGACAAGAGTAGTAGGGTTATAAGCGTATTGGACCAAGTTTAGGTTTGTATCTTGAGTTTTATCCGGGACAACAACCGTGTGTTGTGGTGAGCTTTTTGGTGTTGAGCTTAGAAGCTTTGAGTGAAAATGGCGCCCGTCTGTGTTAAACTAGTTGAAATTCGCTGTGTGGGGTTTGTGTGTCTTTGGTGGGCTTTCACGCTGGGGTCTTGGGTGGGATCTTGTGGCGAGTCTGACACGGGTTGGTTTGGGTAGGATCTTGTAGGAGCTTTGAGGACTCGCAATAAGATTTAAATAATAATAAGAATTAGATTTCATTTATGGGTAATTCTTTTACAAACCGTACGGATTTTGATGAAAATTGACCGACTTCTCCGATTTGGCTAAAAAAATTTTCACGGATTCTATATCGAAAAATAAGAGATACGTATCCGAGGATTTTATTTTTCCGACATATTTTCGATAAATACAAGTGATTGAAAATTTGAGAAAAGCGAGTTTTTTGGCTTGGAGACTCATTTTTATAAATGTATAACTCCGGTTCTATTTAAGCTATAAACTTCTTTTCGTTTTCAGTTTAAAGCTAAAGGACTGAATCTTGAGAAAAAAATATTTTAAATAATAATTATTAACAAATTCATATTGTTATTAACAATTTAATTGTTTAAATCAAGTTTTTACAACGGCCCCAACCTCGTAGCAAGTTTTTCATATTTTTATCGTATTCTCCATTAAATTTTATGTAAAAAACATGTTTTCAAAATATGGTACTTTTATTGTAACTATTGTTAAAACATTAATTTATATAGCACTACACGTTTTTTCGATCATAAAAAAAGTATAGCTCGGATCAACAAAAGTTAAATATGTATAAAAGTTGTAGAGCTCATCGTAATTTCGGATTTCTCGGAAAATTATGCTTGTGTTATTCAAAATTCTGTTCAAGGTATACACTGGAATAACGATCAACGACCAGCTCCTGCAGTGGAGTGGTAGAGTAGTAGAGACCCGCTGTAGTGTACACAGTAGGTACAGGTAGAGCTCTACACTCTACGCTCTACGCTCTACTCTCTACGCTCTACACTCTACCGAAAAAACCTCTATAGTGGACACTTGGCTTTAAACCAACTCCTGCCGGAAAGAAAGTAGAAGAGTTAGCAGACAGAAAAACACTTGGTGAAGAACAGCAATGAAATTATCATAAGGCCTGGAGAAGCTTTGATGAGGCCGATGGGGAAGCTTTATGGAAGCCCTATGCTCGCAAGAGCGGTAAAAGAGGATAATAATATATAAATCTTGATCTGTACAATAGGAAGCAAATATACGAAGGACCACGTTCTCGTAGTAGGTTTTATATGCCTGCTCTGACCGCTCGAAAGAAGCGTTCTTCAAACTTAATGCCGGTCTCAGCTATGACGTAAAATTAATCCTGAAAGATTTGAACGTCAAAATAGGTCTGTAGTATATATATATATCTAATATGTTGGCACTACAACTTGGATGAGAACACAAATAAACATAGACAGATATTGCTGCAAGAAGTAAGAACATCATGAAACTCCTTACAAAATAGACCACGTGCTCGATAGACCTCCGCCCCTTTCCGGCCTTACGAAGGCACCGAGGTACCATCTTGGACTCGCATCACTATCAAAAAATCAATACGCAACAAAATGGCCACAAGCACCTACGGTCAGCGGTCAGATTACACTCTCAGCGAGGGAGGAGCCACTTCTGGAGACAAGATATCAAATGCACAGGAGAGTTTGCCATGCGTCTAAAATATTGTCGTAAGTACTGCTGAATTCTTCTTATGCTATGGACACACATGTGGTTTCGATACCATGGTATCGATACCAAGCTTGTTTTATACTACATAGTATACTAACCCCTGACACATATCTTTTTGTGGTATACATTTGACAGCTCTCAACTGACTGTTATTTGTAAAGCTTTTAAAAATGGAAAACGAATCAGTTTGTGCTCTTTTACGTCAATAAATATGCTTGAAATCGAAAGTAAAACTTTTCACTTAAAAAATTTTCTTTTTTTTTCAACAAAAACACAGCAAAATTTTTATTTACTCAAAAATTTAATTTTTAAAATGGAAAAATTAGGTGTTTTTATTTTCCGCTTCTATATAATGGCGTTGTTAGCAGTTAAAAGGCCACTATACCAGGTTTGTGCATAAGGAAACCAAGAAAAATTGGCTCATTTCGATACCACGTCGAATGATAGTATACCAAGTTTTTGGAATGGTATTGACCTGGTATTAGGTGACACACATCTGGTATACTACGTGGTATTTGAATACCATGGTATCGAAACCACATGTGTGTCCATAGCATTAGGCAGAAGTTGTAGAGATCGGACCGACTGGTATACGATGATGAATGTAGTCTAAGAATGCTGTTTGGCGAGCAATTCAACAGTCTCACAGAACACAAAAGAAATCAGAAAAAAAGAGAGTTCACAGGCGGAAAAAAAGGAGTCCTGGTGTTCTACTGAAGCGTAAGTAGTATGGCACGATTTACTCCGTATTGCACATACTACAAGGATAACGATCGTTGATCCCAAAGGCATTTTGGACCCTTTTCACGAATTGACGAAGATTCTACCACGCCACCACAAACAAGGTTTGAAGAAATTTGAATAGAATTTGATTCTTACGTTAGAACAGGGCCACCCTAACCTCAGGGCTAAATGGGCTATAGCCCCGGGGCGCAAGCCTTTTCGGGGCGGCAATTTTTGTTGGTGTTATATTTTTTTGTTATTATTAATTATTATTTATTTTTATTTAAAATCTTTTCATGACAAAAATAACTCAATTATGTACTTCCCTGTTCTAATGAAATAGAAAACATTATATGTATGTGTACGTAATATTAAGCCTGCATGAAATCGTAACACTAATATGGACCCAGAAACGAATACCATCGGAATGGAGCGAGGGCATTGTGTGCCCTATACACAAAAAAGGAGATCAGCTAAACTGCCGTAATTATAGAGGTATCACGCTATTGAACGTAGCATATAAAGTATTATCAAATATTTTATACGTTAAACTGCAGCCTTACGCAGAAGCAGCTCTGGGAAACTATCAAAGCGGTTTCCGCCCCGAAAGATCCACCACAGACCATATTTAGGTCCTGGAAAAGGCAAATGAATTTAATATTACCATACATTCGCTATTCATAGACTTCAGAAACGCGTATGATAAAATAAAACGTGAAGAATTATATAAAGCTATGGAGTATTTAAGATTTCCCAAACACCTCGTAGATTTGACCAAAATGACAATGAAAGAGGTCATATGCAGAATAAGAATTGAAGGAGAGCTGTCAGAACCATTCAACGCCACAGTAGGACTAAGACAAGGAGATGCCCTGTCGTGCTTACTATTTAACGTAGCTATGGAAAAAGTGATAAGAGACGCAGGAATTAACACCGCGGGCAGTATTTTCAACAAGTCGGTACAACTATTGGCATACGCTGACGACATCGTAATACTAGCCAGATCCAGCATAGCAATGAAAGAAGCCTTCATATTGCTAGAAAGAGCAGCAAAGAAATTCGGACTAGCAATTAATGAAGAGAAAACGAAATATATGTGCATCTCTAAAAGACGGAATGATCGCCAGAATATGACCATTGATACATATAACATCGAAAGTGTAAAAGAATTTATATACTTAGGGACGCTAATCTCAAAAGATAACGACACGACGGCAGAAGTCATAAGGAGATTGGCGCTGGGAAATAGATGCTATTTTGGGCTACGTAAACACTTCTTAACAAGGAACATATCAAGGAGGACTAAAATTAAACTATACAGAACCCTTATAAGGCCAATACTACTGTATGGATCCGAAACCTGGACACTAAGAAGTAATGAAGAACACCTCCTGGGGTGCTTTGAAAGAAAAATCCTGCGCACAATATATGGAGGAGTAAACGAAAATGGTGTTTGGAGGAGAAGATACAATCACGAATTGTACCAGTTGTATAAAGATCCGAACATCATAAAAACTATAAAAATTAGCAGAATTCGATGGGCAGGACATGTTGAACGTAGCAGTGATGACAGCATAACAAAAATTATTATGAACAAGAGACCAGACGGACACAGAGGCACAGGACGTCCAAAAAAGAGATACACAGATAGCGTAGAGGAGGATCTACGAACCCTAGGTATAAGAAATTGGAGACCCCAAGCCAGGGACAGACAGTTCTGGAGGAGGATGTTGCAGGAAGCCAAGGCCAATAACAGGCTGTGGAGCTATTTATGATGATATGTATGTGGGGATCTGTTTTGATGAACCTATCCCCAAAGTTATTTTAAGATTTGGGCTTCTGGGAGTTTTTACAAAACTTTATTTCGCCCCGAATGGTTAGCCCCATTCTTTAAGGTCATCCGCCGCGGCTGTAGGTAGTTATCCTGGGCCCCTCGTGATCACCTATCTTTTCCAATTCATAACGGTCGTGGTTCTGCCGTTTCACTACACGGTAAGGTCCCAAAAACTCAGGTTATAATTTCAACCCTGGGCAATTTTGCTCTTTTCACTGCAACCATGGCGCCCTACTTATAGACACTTGCTTACGCTTCTTATTGCTTTCTCTCCTATTTTCCTGTTGAATCTTAGTAATATTTTGTTTGGCTTCTCGTCAGACCATTTTCTGGCAATGCTTCTATCTGCAAGTTAAAATTCGAAAGGGCGAGAACTTCGTACCTTCTGTTGGGTTATTATTTATCATTTTTTGAACTCGATCAAGGTGCTTGTACCACGCGGTTGGCACCGCGACTGATATTTTGGTTAGGATCGGTATTATGTTGCGATTTATCCTTTCTACCTGACCGTTTCCCCTCGGAACTCCAGTGGTGATTAACGAATGTGGTATGCATTTTCTATGCAGTTATTTTCAAACAGATTGAAAAGCTGTTTCTCGGTCGGATATTATCCTTCTTGGGTTATCAAAAATTGCTGCCAGCTTCCTCAACCAGTCGACAACCTCCACGCTTGACATACTCTTAGTGGGGTACAACCAAACAATGGGCGATAGTAGGCTTTCCTACTTCCCGGCCTTACCTTCCGCCATTGTGCATTCTATGCATCTTTTGACTAGTCTTCACTTCACTTTAATAAAAATTAACGGACTAAGACTTGCCGGCCACGTAATGAGTATGAAGAACAATGGCATCCCAAAACGGCTTATGGTATCAGAAATTTCGGGAAATAGACCAGTAGGTAGACCGAGGAGGAGATGGAAAGATTTTGTGACAGCTGACGCAAAGGCAATGCTTAACATCCGAAACTGGAGACATGCTGCAAAGGACCATCAAACTTGCAGAAATGCCCTAGCTAGAGAAAGCCAAGCCTCGATTTGGGTTGTAGCACCATTGGATGGATGGAGTCTTCACTTCAGGCATAAAGTAGGGTTTCCTGTTTAAGGCTTCGGTCTTAGCGGCGGAAAAATGTCCTAAATGTCTATGATTTAATGATCTCCTCCACCATTTATGTGGGAATGACAATTAACTCTTTCCTTAGATTCTTAAATAAAAAGTCATGTTTATGGTAAAACTCTTCATGAGCGGTGATCTTTAATATCTCTCTTCTAGCTCTTAAATATTGGTCTTCCTTCCGCGCTTGTTTAATTCGGTAATTTAATGTATCGACAATTGGTAATGCAGTTCTGCTCAACGCATCTACATGCCTCATTTTAGTACCTGAACGATGTTAATCTGCTAATTAAAGTCTTTTAGAAATATGGCCCATCTAGCCACTCTCAGTGGGACATCTTCTTTATTCATTGTCTTGGCGAAGGCATTGCAGTCGGTGACAATCTTAACCCTCCTTTCCAAAACGTAAACTCTCCACTTCTTTAGGGCGTGTCTATGGTGAGGTTTACTAAGTCGTAAGCGTAAAAGCATTGTTCCGCTGGGCTTGACTTACGACTCGTATATTGCATTGGATGCAACTCCCGTTGAAAGACAATAGCTCCGAATTTGTCCTTACTAGCATCGGCATGAATCTCCGATAATATCTTCAACACTGGTGCTTTTGCCAATATTTCTCTTAATGCTTTAAATGCATTTTGCTGTTCGGTTTCTATTTTAAATATGACGTTCTTTTTTAGCAATTCGCTGAACGACTTTGCTACGACTGCATAGTCTGCTATAAATCTTCTGAAGTAGGTTGTTAGTCCCAGAAACCTTTGTAAAGTTTGCCTATCATTTGGTATAAGAAACTCAGTTACTACTTTTGTCCTCTTCTCTGATGGTCGTCGCACCCGCTAGACATGCCGTGTATTTTCTTATGAAGAGGGGCGCTTTATTTTTAGTAGCCCACGGGCGCCAAATATCTTAGGACGGCCCTGCGTTAGAAAAAGTGATTCATTATACGAGTGTAACAGCAAATGGCATAATCCACCACAAGCCCACCCAATTAGCGGCTTATGCATCGATATCAATATCATGCCCGTGCGACACGAAGATTGGGACTGGACATCAATGAAGGCAAAGCTAGGTCTACGGTAACCTAGTCCAGTTAGTTAGGTTTAAGAATAGCACCCAGTAACTAGTTTGGAACTAGAAATACGCCCACGGTTTCTAAAATCCTACAAAACTAAAATTATGATCTTTCAAGACTCATCAAATCCAAGATCTAATCATTGCATCCAAAATGTTGTTGTTAGATATAATACGATCCTCAATAGATTCGAAACTTCGGTGCGTACCAAAAATCACTTTAACATCCAAGCATTGGTCGAGAGGAAAGTTTTTCGAAGCATTGTTGGCTCATTACGTGAGGGAGACCTATGTCTAAATTAGATTGGGAGTTCCAACGAGCACTTTTGAGCTAGTTACAACCAATCGGGTCACTTGGCTTTGCGCGAAAGAAATAGGTGGACGCCTTGACTAGACATGGCTTTGGCATATGATCTGGTGAACTCCAAGCGCTTTATTCTTGGGCCAATTTGCAAAGCAGCCAGAGCATTAATGAAGGGCTGTGGCTTGAGGAGGACGAGTTGCCCTTTACATTCTCTGTCACTGTCACTGTCATAATGAGGAGCAGGGTTTTTTTCGGCGTGATCTTGCTTGATCAAATAAGCCTGTGACAAATCTTTACGCTGACTGCTGAAACTGTTCAAGACAAGAAATCTGGCTTACAAAGCTGAGGTAGTGTGGCAGATAATAATACAATAGCTCCATGTTTTCTTGGAGCCGAAGCCTCACTGAAAATAGGATTATTTCTTACTGGAATAATTTGCAAAGCAAATACTGTTGGAAAATCAGTAATTTCCTCATATTCCGCATGACCATTTTCGTTAAGGAAAGGCTGTCACAAGGTACAAGCTTTCGTTCATCTGTTTATGTTTTCGGCCTTTGTAGTCTTAAGTCATCTGCTATGCTTCCATGACCTGTTCCGAAACAACTAGTCCAACCAGCTGGAATCGATTTTAAATATTCGATCTTTGATCCTCCTTGTGTAGGATTTACTTGATATTAGAACAAGAAAGAATTTTACCAAGTTGAAGAAACAATACGATTCAACAAGTTCTGATTCCCAAAAAAAAAGAAAAAAATTTCAAATATATTTTTTTGCAATTAAATAAAAATCACTTCATTAGTTGAGTAAATAAACAGATATTGATACACGCGCAATGAACAAGCTTAACACAACATTGATCATCTAAAAGAATCACGATACCTGTTCTATTGATATTCAATAATTAATTATATCCAAACATTACAAAATAAGCTTTAATCAGGCTAAACAAATGACATTAAGTTTCCTTCCTCTCATTAAGTATAAATACTACTTCTCACATTAATATCGCATGGAAGATACCGAATGGCATAATAGATGAAGGAAGCGACATTCATCAACTCAAACAGACTTAATAAAACATCAAAGATGCTGATGTAAGGCACATTAGTGATACATTTCCAAAGCCTAAGGGAATTTCATTTCATTCAATTCAAACTACAAATCTACTAATTATTTTTTTTTGAAATTATTGCGTAATCAAAGAAAATGGGAAAGTGTAAAGCTTTTCCAGCAGCACGCTTCCATTAACAAGACAAATACTCCATTATGAATTGAAAATGTTTATTGAATTTCCATTAATTATAGTAATTAAAGAAATTTCACATGTGGTCATCTGTTTACTACGGTCATAAAAATTTCATTACGCTAAAATTTTCCCGCCAAATTAAATTCATGCTGAGTATTACCAGTGTGTTATCTTAAAACATTTTAGTCAAACAGTTCGTTTTTCTTGCCTGGAGGAAGAAGAGGGTTTTTTTTGTAGAATTAGTATACTTGACAACTGCATTAATTGATATACATCCTACTATGCAATTCTGTGATTTTGTCCATATACCCCAAATATACGCGCACGATGTATTTTTAAATTAAACACACAAATCGGGATGCCTTAGTGCTTCTTTTTTATTTTAAAGTAGACATTTGTATACTTTTACTTGAAAAGTACAGCCATGGGTAATCATAACAATTGCGTTTCAGTTCGTCAATATTTTCTGGATCAGACAGAGACCTTTGCTTAATATAACCTCAATAAAGTTAAGGTTTAATGACATTACATCGCAAAACCAATTAATTTACCAATTAACATTATCTCTTCGAGAAATCATATGCGGTGATTTTCGACTGAACGTAGCAGAACAAGGGCATTATGCGATGGAAAATATAAAAACTTCAGAAGAATAGAAAAAGAATTCACAGACGGCAAAAAGAAGCCTGTGCCACACAAAGCTAGTCAAATATGGAAAGCCCACACCTTGGTGCAACAGATCTATGAAGAAATTTTGAAAGTATGGAAGGAGGAAGGGATGCCAAAAGACTGCAAAAGGTGCACGTTCGATACACTTTACTCGATTCGATTCGACCACACAGCGATTCAAGAGTCTGCCTCACCAAGGAAACGAAAAGAGTCTTTAGTGTCAAGGGGTCCTCAAACGCAACAGTCTTTCTCTTAATAAAACCAGGCATTTGATTGGTTTTATTGCAGGCCACTTCTATGTCGACTGTAGAGTTGTACTTTTCGCCAAAGTATACCCCAAGAGCTCCAATAATGGTCGGTCGAGCAAGTATACCGCCATCGAGCAAGTAAGGGTAGATTATGGGGTCTTTTGAGCGAAAATAAGAATATGTATGAATTGAGAAATACTTAGATCCAGATCAATGCCCTTAAACTATTGAAGAAATACCTTAAGCTCATCCTGGAATCATCCTACTCAAGCGTATGGTGGGCGAAAGTCTTCATATCGTCCGCATAAGGAGTACTGAAACATGCTTAAAAATAATAGAAACAGAATTTACGAATATGATAAATAAAAGAGGTCCTAAAGGTCTTTCTTGGGGAACCCCAAAATGCACCTTGATGAGGTGATAAGACAGTAGATTGGATTAAAACGGCCTGTTTACGATTTCTTAAATATGAATCTAACCATAGGCAACATACTGCCATGAAAACTGTATGCCTCTAATGTGGGCATCATGATTTTGACAGCATGATAACATCGACCTGACCCCATCTTCTATAATACTCATAGCCCGGGGCGCCCAGAGCTTTCTGGGGCCCCGGCAAAATATAATTGGAGGCCCCCCTCCCAAAATTTTGTTACGAAGAATATTCACCATGTAATCAAAATTTATTGTTAGCTTTACCCGGGTGCGTTTGTACCGCTTGAAAAGAAACCTGGGCAATTGTATTCTCCTCTGAACCTGTAGAAAATAATATAGTCTTCATTTCTTCTCCCTACGATATATCGTCGATGCATCTTATTCTTGCAATTTTTCAATCGTAATAAGGGCGGATGCTTTAGTTTAGTAGAAGAGCAGAATGGAACAAATTTCGAGAAGGCGTCGTGAATGATCGTCAAAAATGTATTATACATAGTAGTCCAAAATTATGCATTTGTATGAAAAATGAAATGAGATCAAAGTAGTAGAGAAAAGGGCGCAAAAATCAAAATTCACATATTTCCCAAAAACCACCGTTTTTTCCAACTGCGTTATGTGAAAATCATGTTTAGAGAACTAAAACCCTTCACTTGCCACCGGTCTTATAGCTGTGGGAAAAACTTCCAAAAAACAGCGATTTTTTGACTAATTTGAGCGGATCTCGAGCGATTTAAACTGTGTGTGGAAGAAGAAATATTCAATATGTCTGTCTTAAAAATTTTATCATCACTGAAAAGTATATAAAAAAGCATTGTGAGGTGAGTTTTTAAAATATAATCTTTGAAAATAAGATCTGCAAAATGGCGTCTATTTAAATGCAAACATTGATCAATTCGGGTTTTGAATTTGGGCCTGGTTATTTTTGGCGCACATACGGTCTACAAGTTCATTTATAAATAGAATAACTCGATTGCGGACTGATCTTCCGCAGTCAGTATTTCCGAACTTGTGCAAAATCTTCGATTTCAAACGTATAAAGGTTCATCGACATCTACTCGAGCTAATCTTTCCTATTCTTTTCTATAATTCAAACTAAGCTTACTACATTACAGACATTGCACCATGACCTGAACTACATGCCACAGTTTTCCACATTAAAAACTGTTCTGAACCAACACACGTGGTTGATTTTTCAGAATGTTAAAATGGCCACAAGTGATACTATAGGTATAGTCGTAAACGATAGGTATAATCATTATGATAAAATGGTTTGACACCATTTGCTTGGTCGAACATATTTTAGCCTTCTCCTTCTCTCGGCACAGGATGATTACATGTTTTTTCTACAAAAATTCCTATTAGTCATTGAAGTTCAAGAGTAAAAAAACCCTAAACTAATATGAGTCTAACTTGCATATATTTAAAATTGTGATTTTTTATTTCCCTGCTCAGTTCTTTACTAGAAACCGGAAGTGCTACAATCGTCATCTACTAATCTGAAACAACCTCACCCTGGCTAGATGATTAGCTTAATCAACTATTAAATTCATTCGGAAAATCATAAATTAATCCCAAACAGCCAGAGCTCAATACAATCAGCATTTCAAGTAGAAAAGTAGTGTAGTAGTAGTATAGTAGTGTTTCATTTAACATTCATTTTGTTTTCTTTCTAGTAACTGTACTACAATCAACAATTATGAATTGGAAATTTTAAAACGATATGAATGAATAATACACAAGTAAAATCCCCACGTATACTGCGATATATTAGATTCAAGCTAAACAAAGAATTAATTAACTAAATTAAAATTTCCAGTTTACTTAAGACCAATGATTAAAGTTAACCCAACAATTCAAGCATTTTGTAAAACTTTATGTAAATATGCAAATTAACTAGTTTTAAACTTAAATTTTGATATCTCATTGAAACTGCATTATAATTGTTCTTATTGCGATTTTAATATTTTTTGTTTGTCCTAAAAACAACAAGAAACACAAAAAATCCCTACTAGAAAAAACTATCGAAAACATTCTCTTCACTACATCAACATTTTATTTTTACATATATTAAGCCAATATCCAATCGATATTTACGATATCGAAACAAGATAATAACGTGAAATATCATAAAATTACATATAATAAACACCACAGAAGTCTTTAATTAGAAGTGACTTTATGTCATACCAACTAAAATATAATTTCCGCTTATTTAGAAGCGGGAAAAAAATGCGAAAATTTCAATTATACAAAAATTTTCCATAATAATTATTACTTAGTAAACAGAATTTTTTTTGAAGCTCAATTAATTCGATTTATTATTTGCACATTGAAATAATATTGTCGATTTTTTTTATTCAGAGTTTAATTGCATAGAGATATTTTAATTGAGTTGTAAAATTGTTCACGATTTTCTTTCAACATAAAGTCAATATAACAGGTGTATTAAATGTAATTAGGAATGTAACAACTACTAATTACAAGGTTCACAGAACTTTAGCAAAATGAATAAATTATAAAATAACAAACAAATTAATTTAAAGAGAGTTTCCTTGAATAAGATTGTATAATTTATAAACAATATGCGCTATAGGATTTATGTGTAGTTGTAGAGTTGTGATTAAAAAATTTAAAAAAAAAATACGGATATGGACAATTATTACGGCATTACAGCACTTATAATTAAATTGTTTAAATATCATGAATATAATTAAATGAAACATACCTGTGGTAAACTCAATAGAATTGACAATACATAAGCACCACCAAGCAATCTATAGCATCGTTTAGCCATATTTAATGATTTCATTGGATATTTAACAGCAATCCAACGATCAACACCAATTAGTACTAGCACATATGTTGATAAATATAGGCTAAACATTTGAAATAGCTTCACCGCTTTACATGCAAATTCACCAGCTAACCATTGTACTGTATAACTCCATGCAGCTTCACCAATTATACAAAATCCAGTTACAAGTAAATCCGCAATTGATAAATGAAATATTAATGAATAAATTGCACTCCAACTATGTCTAGTTGCTCTACGTAACATACGTGTCTTATATATATTCCACATTGTTGCAATATTACCTAATAATGATACTATTGCCATTGCTGATAGTACAACAACACGTATAACTGCAGATTTTGATAATTGCGGTGCATGTTCTAATTTCACTTCAATTGTATCATTATAAATAATATTTGTGAAATTATTTTGTACAATATCAAATATTGTTGAATAATTTGTTTGATTTGACATTTTTAATAATTATTATATTGCTAAGTATTATTAGCTTTATTAAATAACATTTAAACAACAATAACACACTACGGTATATATATAGTATAATGAATCATAACTATTTATTATTTTTACACTTTTTTTTTTAAAAAAAAATGCATGAAACCTTTTCTTTTTTCACTTTCAAAGAATACACAATATTTTACACTATTTACTATTTTTATATTATTATTATTATTATTTTCGTGTATAATTATATTTATTTTTATTTCACTTATTTCACCTGCTTCGTATTATTCGACAAACACACCAACGGCGCTTACTTTGTGAAATTTGACGAAATCAATCAATTCTAAAATTACTTTCATCTCTTGAGGAAGACCAAAGAAGTTTTTCAACATTTTTATTTCTTTTTTTTTTAAATTTTTTTGTCTATTTTTCTGTAGCTCTAAAAATACCAACACGTAAAAAAATGCACTTTAATTGAAAATTTATTATTTTATTTTTTTCATATTTTCATTTATTTTTTATTTTTTTTTTTTGTTATTTTTGGTGGGAAAAATTCAATTAAACTTGCACTCGACTTTCATTTTTCAGCTCAAAACATAGACAGACACTTTTATTAAGACAACAACTTCAAGACGCCGCGTCGATCTGGACAGGTCTAGCACGGAAACAGAACACACTAATTACACAATATGCCAGGCAAGAATCAAGTGCATCGAGATAAATTTTTTTTTATTCTTCTTATAAAATTCACCTCTCAATGCACCAATTAATCTCTCAAGATTATTATACAATCCGGTGTTATTTACACGCGGGATAACTGCACTATCATTAAATAATGGTTATGAATTCAAAGTGCCTTAAATTGTAGCACTGTCGTTTATACACTGTTTATTTTTTATTTGTTTTTTTTTCTTTATTCATAAATCTTGTATGTAAATTGCCGGCAAAGTAAGTCTCGTGTTAATAGCCCTTAATGAATCGTAAAAAACGGATTACGACAAACCAACAGAAAATAAATAAAAAATAAAATAAAACATTCTAAAAAAAAAGTTCTCATACACCTGTTCAGGTATCAAAGTCTATACGCAAACTAGCACCTTTCAGTCGCCGCGAAGACGTACCTTTTACAGAAAGAAATATTAACGAAAAAGAAATAACGTGAAAAAAAAACAACAAATTCAAATTTTTCTTTTTGCCTCAAGTGCTATTTGCGATTTACTCAAGTGTCCGCCGATTTATATAGTTTCGCTTCATACACACAAACAAGGTGAGAGAATATATCGAGAACACACAGAACAGAGGTAAAGAAAACAGGTGAGCAGCCACGAGATTTCGAATTAACTTTCGTATATAAAAAAATTATTATTACAATTTATATTTTATCGTAAGAGTGCATCTCTCCAGAATATCGCACCCACAAGACCGGCTAACAAGAGCTTCAGAAGCGAAGTAAACCAGAGCCTTCCACGGGCGCTTTAACATTCACCCAACATCTTCCATCCATTCTAGAATTTTGTGTGTTGAGCTTCAGAATGGCCCCAAAATAACAAAAAAAAAAAACAAAATAAGGACAAATTTTGCGCATGGCCAGGGGAAGCTCAAAATTTTTGTGTCCTTCCTTCACGAAATTCTCGTGACGAGTATAGAAACGCACAAAGCAGACAAGACACGACGAAGGCACATCGCAGGTGATTCGCAGCAGGACATCAGTCACGACTCACTGCGACTCGGAATCACCACCATCACTTACGAATCATCAAGGATAATGCATACATTGCGTGGCAAAAGTCGGTGTAGCTTTCACTTTTCTTTCCTTTCCGTTTTTTTGTTGTTGTTGTTGTTTCATTATCCTTGAACTTGAACAAACTAAAAAAAATTCCCTTTAGCATTTCGCGGCGGCTTTCATCATCATCTGTGAACCCCGTCGTATTTTGTATATAGTGACATCGTGTGACAACCTGTGAACGTGTCCCTCGGAGACTAGCACACGTGGAATTTTTCATTTGTTTTTTTTTCATTTTTTTTCCATTCATTCATTCACAGAATGGGGCTTAATGAAAGCCTTTTTTTCTGGTGGATATAGAATGAAGAAAATAAATATTTAAGAGGCATAGAAACTTTGTGATAATCTTGTTAAAAGCAGAAAAGAATTATATGTGAGACGTTGACGTTGGTGGACGCTTTCGGGGAATTGTTTACTCATTGAACAGGTTTTTTATTATTAGTCATTGTTTAACGAAATTTTATAACAATGTAGATTTGAAAATAATTATTAATTTGAAAATTATAGACTTTAGTACACCTGTTGCAATAAAAGGTTTGTTCCACGAACACGAAGCAAGAAATTACACAAATCTACACAATTTCTCTTCCTGGGTCCAATTTTTTTTAGGTGTGAGTCTAAGCTCAGGTGTTAGCCTTTGCACTACCAGTCCTTCCTTATAGTGCAATGGTCTTATAGTAAGTTTACTTTGAAGGATAGACAAAGGGTAGGATAGGAGGGTAGTCTGGAAGATGCATGAGGAGGAGGCGATTAACCTTGTGATTGAACTTTTTGATGTGGTATGAGAGGGATACTTACTGTGGAATTGCCAGGCTTGAATTTATTTTCATGAGTTGGGAGGTGAAAAGCTACTCATGACTACCGTGAGGCTCTTGAATGTCGGTTATGTGCGATTTGAACCCACTCACAACACCACCTGATCTTTCGCTTTAACGCAGGACTGGCTTTTTAGCATTGCGTCGCGGGGATGGATCAAAGTCTAGATATAACAAGTCTTTCATCTTCATACAAAATTTTCCCCCCGCTAGTTGTGTGCGTGCATATATGAACATCATTACCGAGCACAACTTAACGCATACATCGTGAACTCGACGAGGCAAAGCCAGATTCTCTCTCTTTGATAAAGTATGCAGAACAGAAAAGGAAGCAAAATTGAATCAGTTGTTTTTTTTTCGTAAATAGTAAATATGCACCAATACATCAAGTTTATCCCCATAAAAAATCATAAAATCTTCTGCTGGCTAGTTGTGTGCGAGCATGTATAAAAATGTTGCATTCTCTTTCTGGTACCCTGACATCGTCATTTAAAGAATGTGTGCATATAGCTGTTCGCTTTCCACTCACTAACCATATGAAGATGAAAGACTTGTTAATATCTAGACTTTGGGATGGATCAGCTTTTATCTATAGACACATGGAGGCTATACAAGGAGACAAAACTCCGTGTTGTTAATTTTCGTTTGATTATTGGTGGCGCTGCAGTCAAATGTACCCCAAAAAACATGGCCGATTGTATTTATCCGGTTCATGGTAAAGTTCGTTTATTACTAATATATTTTACGTTTAGCAGCTTACAGCTGTTTACCAGCTTCTAAATTCGATTTTATATCAATGCGATTATTCGTAATTAATCAATTTTTGATGTTTCCAATGAATTTTTATCAAATTCATGTGGGGTACATCGGACAAAGGTGACATCTGTGGCCAAAAATGAACTAGAAGTTTAGTTTCTTCTACACATCCATTTCCTGTCATTTTCCCCATAAGAGTTTTGTCTCCTTGTATATTCTCCATGTATAGGCAGATAGATAGCAATAGCTGCCAATGCTACTGAAGTTTCTTTGCCTTTCTCTCTTCTCGACTTCCTTCTAGTATCAACTTACTATGAATAGCCTTTATGGTTGTTTCCATTTTCATCCAGACATCCTTGGATCCCATCCACACTGCAAACCCAAGTGTGTGATATTAAAACGCATTTCGCGTGTAAAATCATGTAGTCACTTTTTACGCTTTCTCTTTAAAATGTGTTAATTTTTAATACGCGAAAAGTGTGTAAATTTAACACACTTAATGCCTGTGTTTAAAACACACCAAATATTTATTGCTTTGAAGCTTTTGAGTGAAGCTTTTTCAGCGTCGCTTTGCGGAGAGTAAACTTAGAAAAATCGTCACAGTAAACTTAAAATTTTTGATGTAAGCTGCAACGAACCGATACCGACTGACTGTAAAGAGAAGTCGTGGAGCTCTCTGGTCATTGAGTATTTAAATAAAGAATTACAACTGTCTAACTTTAATTTATCCTCTCATGTGTGTTAATTGAGTGAAGTGTGTGAAATGACACATAATGTGTGATTTTCACACGTTTAAGAAGTAAAACGATAAAACGTTACAATTTCTTTAGCGTGTAAAAAATGAAATAACGTGTGTGATTTTTACACGCATGTCTTTTTATTCGCATTATTTTAACACGGTTTATTCCTAAAACGCTTTATTTTTACACGATTGGCCGAATTTACACGCTTATGAAGTGTTTAGTGTGTTAAATTCACACGGAAAAAATATTCTGGAGTTTGCAGTGCAGTGCGCCGGCTACTAGCCCTTGATCAGGGTAGAGCGAGATTGACTTTCGACGCCCTTAGGCTACTTATTCGCTCCGATTCGACTATCGGATCCGGCTATCCTATTCGATTATCGGCTCAGACCGAAAACTTTACCCGATCATCGTAGGAAAGCGAGTGGGAACTTTTTTTTATCATTCCAATATTGTGGGCCTCAAAGCTCGGGAGGCGATAATCGGATTTTAAAGCCGCTAATCCGATTGCTTAGGGTACTTTTTCACTCTGACCGGACCAGTGGGTCACACCAAAAACTTGAATCGATAATAATCATAATAGCCATAATAGACTGAAGACATAATTAGTCCAGGGAAATTAGACGTTTTACTTCGGAAAAATTCCGAGAAAGCTGAATTTTGGTATGGACATTGATATTATTGCTCTAAGGAAAATGTCACGAGCCCCCACCGATTTGAGACTCCGACACGATTTTATGAGGGGTCAAAGGTCACCAAAAGCGATTTTTCGCAAATATCTCAGTAATGTTAACTTTTACAAAAAAATTATGTGAATAAAACTTGTAGCTTAGGTAATTGACGTATTTATTAATACAACGTTTTTACAATTGTATTGTATAAAAATTCTTTGCTTCGCACTAATTCTATGAGTTTCTCCTCATCCATTTTGAATGAGAACCTAACTTCATGTATGAACAGAAGCAGTGCGAAGCAGTTTTTTAGAAATTAGCCTAAGCAAAGCAGTGCAGTGCAGTGTTGTAAAAATAATGTGAATTGCCACATTCAGTTACAAGAAGTCTAAAGTTCGCTGCACTGCACAGCACTGGTTTTCAATGTAATTCAGGCTTATCTGTGAAAGTTGCACAGGGCGTCAATACGATACGACAAAATACGAAAACCAGCGGCGGCCCTTTTGAGGATCATATTAGTGTTAGTAGTTTCGCCACGATAAAAATATAACACAGACATTTTTAATGTTGGCGATGTTCGTGTGAAGCCGGAATATATTTATTCAATTGTTTTAGGAACCCCAAAGTGTGAATTTTTGAGCTGCACAGTGGGCTCCAAAATTTGCAAAATTAATGGCGTTTTTGGTGCTTTTTTTTGGGAAAAATGGGAAAATATCAAGGGCGAAGTTCTCCGTAGGCGCCAAATTTTCCCGGCACTGCAAAATCGACGCGAACGAGATTGCGGGCGAAAGCTAATGTTAAATAAATAATAATAACCAAGTTTTTCAAAAATCAACTTTTATTGCAAAAGGCGCCATCAAAATTTTATTTTTCGTTCGAAATTGTTTTTCATATTCATTTTGGCGCCCCTGCCACCTGGCGCCTAGAGCGACCGCTACACTCGCTCTACCCTAGGGCCGCCGCTGATCTCATCACATGTCCTAGGATGTTCTAGCTCTCTGGTGTCAGTTGCGCCTGGCCATCGCTTCTAGCTCCACCATATAATCGACGTATCTCGCACAAAGAAAGAGAACGTGCTGTGCGTGCATCCCCTCACAATGATGAATTACCTTGCCCGAAGCGGAGGAGGTATTTCCTATATATATATACATATATGCCCCATGCACTAAAGTAAACAATGGACTGCTGCTCATCACAAGATTTTTATGGGACCAATTCGTTTCATAGGTGGGAAACACTTTTTCACTGGCATGTAAATAAAAGTTTTTTAAACTCGTATTTGGAAAATTGAAACTAAAAAATCGTTTTTTAACAAAAAAATAACAATTAAATTTTCGAAATTTTCTCCTTTAAAATATTTTTTTTTCAATTAAAAATGTTTATATTAAAAAATGGACTTTAATTTCCAGAAACTGTAGGACGTGGAAAACAATAAATTCCCAATCTAAAAAGTGCTGATCTAAAGTTGGAAAAATTCGTAATGTTTGTAAAGGGTAACGTAATAAGTGTTTGGGTCTTGACAAGTGATGTCTTGTTGGGAAGCTATCATACTGCAGAATCCAGAAAAGGTAACTTCATTTAGAACGGGTTTCATTCCAACGGTGCTTGTGACTATTAGCAGTCTTTTCACAGAAACAAAAAAAGGAGTCGACCTTATGTTATGTAATTTTTTCAGAGCATATTTTCGTTAATATTCTTCGATCGGCACCTCAAAGAAGTCGATATCATTTTTGGTTTGCGCGATGTCGTGTAGGTATAAAAATTACAAATGTCATTTAAACAAAAAAACGGTTGACCGAATTTTATGAAAATCTTTTCAGATCATACGCATTAAACGACACCACATCGAAGTCGATATCTTTTTTGGTTATCGTGCACGAAAAAACCTTGAAAAATGAAAATACGTTGAAAATTACGATTTCGATTTTCAGACCGATTAAAATAACTTCAATATAAACTGGGAAATTAAAAAGTCACTACGTATCTATTTTTTGTATGACAACTTTAAGACCGTGCAACCGTTGTGGCCGTTATTTGAAATTGCACTTAAAACCATGTCAGAATTTTATTTACCGTTCTTCTTCTACTGCAAAGATTAAAAAGTTTTCGTATTTTGTAGTTTATCGAAAGTGAAGAATAAAAATATTTAAGAAACTGGAAAAGTGTGCAGTTCTTGAATGTCAAATTGTTACGTGCCGATTTTTCTTTTTGCACGCAAGGCTCGGCCGCGCTCAGCGTAGGGTGTGGTTCAATAAAAATACGAAACTCCTGGGGAAAATTAAATATATAAATTGGGCGCCACGTAGTTTTAAGGTCTACGAACCTATGCACAAAAAAAAATATTATAACACACAGATAAAAACAAAAATTTAGAAAAATTCCGTTTTCTCAACTTTTATTTAAACAATCTGAGTAATAAAAAAAAACCAATAACTCGAAATTTTCAAAATTCAAATAATCAAAAATTAGTAGAACTCAAACTCAAGTAATAATTCAAATATATGTTTATAACAAATAAGAAAAAAATTAAATTACCAACTTGACTACTAACTTGTAAAAAGAAAAAAAAATCCGCGGTGCAACGCTTCTCCTGTCCTCCTTCTTTGTCAACACTTTCACTATGCACTTTCACTCTTCCACTGTCAAAAAAAACTAAGAGGACGATCGCTCCAGGGGCCCGGATTATATCGGGAATTGCCCACTATTTTAGGGACTTCCAGTGCGCTTTCCAAATCGGTTTGACCCGCTTGGAAATGGAAAATAATATTATTTACAAAATTAATATTTTTGTTTCAAAATGCGCACTGGGTCCCGGGCATCCCTTTTTCCACCCCCGGGAAAATTCTCGAGGCCGGGCTTGCCTTAATTTTGGGTTTAAAAGTTGGGCTTGACAGCCCCCGGCCACATTTGTAGAAATCCCGGGGTGGACAATTATTTTTAACTTAAAATTCGTTGGAGCCCTCCCTGGCCGCTGGTCTGTCCTTTAGATGTGGGAATTGCAGGCAGAATTTGGAGTACCGGGAAAAATTCGTGTTTGAAATTTCCGGAGGTTAGGATCGTTGGGAAGCCTTGCACCGCGTTCACAATTGATCTGCGAATTTAAAAACGGGTGCAAACAAGTAAGTTTTGGCTTAATCTAATTTAGTTGACGATTCCTCATATTTTATCTATTCTTCCAGGGGCTCCGACATTCTCCTCTGACTGGGGACACCGGTCATCACCAACGGTTCTTACAAAGGATCCATTCTCTCCCGGGTACCTCTGGCGTCATCTAATTGGGTAGGACCTGAAAGAAGAATGGATCAGCAGCATCGTTGTCCGAAAACAGGTAGATGACACAAACAAGGTAAGACACATATAACGTTCATTAAATCATTTAATTTACTTTCTTTTCTTTTAGGACGACACAGAAAATAACAAAATTTCATTTTTTCAATTTTGGCACTATATGATTTTATTTCTGCTACTCACTGAACAATAACACGAAATTTAACAATATTTGAGCTCGGTGACAAAACCGGCTTATAGATTAGTGAATGGACTATACTTTTTGAGTCAATTAATTTGTATGGAAATTTATCAGATGAGCCGTCCATTCTATACATGTCAGTGCACCCATTTCAAATCAAGATCTGCGCATGATCTCGAAGATTACTCCCCCACGTTCCCTTGTAAAACCCATCTCTCCATTTTTGGACCGTTACCAGACTCGCGCCATATTCTTTGCCATTCCGTTACGCAGGGCCGGATCTAAGCATAGGCAACATAGGCGCTCGCCTAGGGGCCCGCACCACAAAGGGGCCCGCACCACACACAAAAATATTTTATGGAGTCCACCACATAAGACACATAGTCGCATATTTGATCATAAGAATGATCATAGAAATTGTTACTTCCAAATATATTTTACAACTCGAGCTATGCGAGAAGCTTGGCAAGAAGTTGCGATTTCGGCCAATTGGCGAAAAAATATTTCAAATTTATAAAAGAAGCATAGTTTCGTTTTCACATAGTGCACGGTACGATTCAATCGTATAATAATGAAAAGTTTGTTAAACAACGAACTTTTCGTTATTTGACGACCGGACAAAGATGTTTTGTAACAATCGAAGCGAAAAAGCGTATATGAGCCGTTGAGCCCTTCATGTATTCCTGCCCTCATTTTAATTCGGCGCTCCGGGCTGATTACCGATGCAGTACATATAGGGCTAACTACAATGGCCTTAAGACGTCTTAAGATTTCTCGTCAAATTCTTTTAAGACTGGCTAATTTTCTGTCAAATCTTAACGAATCTTAAGCTCAGCTATAATAGCCTTAAGACGCTTTGACATTTGTAAAAGGTAATCACAACAAATCGAGTCTGGAGTAAATAAAGACGTCTAGTTTAATAAAGCTATACTGGATGTAAAATTGTCCAGGATCGGTCCCTTTCATTTTTAAAAAAGTGGTTTTATAATAACCATTTTTAGAACGGTCTGTATATAATTTTCGAACACTATACGACCGCGGTTTCTTTTTTTTCGCATCAGTTCGCTCACTAATTTAGTTAATGTTATTTAATCCTTTAATAAATCCAAATATTCCATTATTAAATATCTTATCCACAGAGCACCTTATTTGAAATAATTTTTTTTCTTATATTTCCGCTGATACTTTAATTTTTGTAAAACGCCAAATTAAATATCAATCGCAAACGCCACTTTCTTGAAGATTCTTTAAGATTCTACGGTTCTGAGCGTAGCCTTAAGACTTAACGAAATTTTGCGAAAGAGAACGAAAGATTGTCTTAAGGCCATTAGGCCCCCATCCACGGTCAAACAAATCATCAAACCAATTTTCGACAAACAGCGCACACATTTATGCTTTGACATTTGTTGGCCATCAACGAGGGAAACTTTCTTCAAACATCCCGAGCGACAATTCCTGTAAACAAAACGAACTTTCATATGCTTTACATGGCACACATAAAAAATGCACACACATTTAAGCTGTTTGAAGGAAATATTAAACCAGACGAATATTTTCTTCAAACAGCGGCCAACTTCGAAAACTTGTATTTTATACCTACACGCACACTTAGAATTTTTTCGATGTTGGCCAGAAATTTGATGGTTTGTTTGACCGTGGATGGCGGCCTATTGTGGTTGCTTGTTCTAGCCCCATAGCCCCTGTGTTTAGAATAACGTCAAAGTATAGAGAATGTCGTTGATGACTGCCAGATTACAGATGCACGAGCTTTTTTTTATATAGTTTCCTTCCTTTTGTCGTGCGAGTAGAGTGCGTATCCAAGAGAATATCTTTGGAAAACTCATGTACTAGTTCCATTGCCAGAGTACTATACCATAAAAATGCTTTGTCCTGGTAGCAGAATTCTTCAATTTTCAATTATAATTTTGTAATCTTGACCAACGGTGAAGCAAAAATTAATAGGTTCAGAGTTTCAGATCATCATTTTCTTTTCACTTTGTTGCACTTTTCCTGCTTTACTTTCATGACAGAAAACCAACGGGCTTGCTTAGCAGAAGTGTTTCGTGCCCCAGAGTGCTCTTGAAATATCCATAGCTTATTTATCTGATCAGGAGCGCGTTCAAAAACCTTACTATCGTTAACCATCGTTAACTATGGTAAACTTTTGTCGTTCAAAAACTCCGTGGTTAACTACAACATAACCAAGAGCATAACTTTTTGGCGTTCAAAAACTCTCGTGGTTAACCATGGTGTAGTTAAATTTTAACCCTGCTCAGGAGCATGGTTAGCGATAGTTAAGAAGAAGAAGAATAAAAACAACTCTCTGACAGTTGTTTTTATGTTAAACACACGAACAAATTAAAGTGGGATTTGTGGGATTATTGCAAATAAATAATAATTAATGAAATAATTGAAGCAATTAGCGGGGACTATTTTATGGAAAATTTTGTTTTTATTTTTTTCTTCTTCTTTAACCTGTAGTTAACCACGGTGCGTTCAAAAACCTCCATGGTTAAACATAAACTTTCGTGGTTAAGTGAAGTGATGCAGCATAACCACGGCTTACCCCGTGGTTTACCATAGTAAGGTTTTTGAACGCGCTCCAGAATGATCTCGGCCAAAGGGAAATTGGCAGGAGCTAAAAAAATACAAAGGGGAATCGTTCCAAATGTCCAAAACTCATATTGTCTCGCCTGGTTGATGCTCTAGCTAGGTAAATGTAGCAGTTTTTTGAGTGTGACAAATTAGGATTTTTTTTGGGAAGGGGGCCCGCACCACAGGTTCCGCCTAGGGGCCACCAGATCCTTAATCCGGCTCTGCCGTTACGGAGTCACGGCGCGCAGTCTACTTTGGTGTTGCGTTAGGCCCAAATCAAGAATGAGTTTGATGTTGATTGTTGATTGAATTGTGCTTCAATTCACCTCTGCAAAGACAAGGTGCGACACTTGCTGGTTTTACATTATCAAAGTCATAGAAGTAACTCAGAGTACCGTCATAAGCGATGTGAAGGGGTTCGATGGAGATTAACAGCACGTCATTTATAAAAAACAAAGAAAAGAACGGGTGGTAGCACTGAGCCCTGGAGAACACTTGTACACATTGTTTGGGGCCATCCAATATTACTGATTGAACATTTCTTTAGAACAGAGTCGATACCAATAGCTCAACTGAGCGAGGTGCCATTCATTCTCTATCAAAAGCCTTGGAAATATTTAGAACGATCAGACCAGATTCACCAAAGCGATGTGTACTTTGCTTAAGATGCTCCGTTAAGCCTAAACAAAATATGGACGTGCCGTACCGAAACCGTACGTAACCTAACGTTCGAACATGAGAGTGCATAAGGCACACCTAAATTGACTTAATGAACTTGCACATGTTTCTTCGTTATGGTACGTACGGTTACGGTACGGCGCGTCATATTTGGTTCAGGCTTTAGGCGTACAAGAAGGTCGCCAGTAGATCTTTTCGAACTAAAAGTGTACTGCTTGTCGTCTATTACTTTCAAGCTTTTTGTTTATTTGTCTCCATGACTTTTAGGCGGTAGTTATCAGAGTCAACTTTTATCGATATAAGCTGAACACGAGCCAGCTTCCAATAATGTAGATAAACTCCGGAGATGTAATAAAAGGCGTATACTTTGCGCAAATGGTTTACCCAAAGATGAGAAACATTTTTTAAAAGACCATAGGGAGAATATTATTGGAACCAATGGATTAATTGACGTAAAGGCACTTCGTGAGTCCTGAAGAAAACTCTGAGCGGAACACTCGACGGTGGATGTTCGTAAAGACTTGTACTGAAAGTTCGAATCTAGCCTTAATAAGCTTTACATCGTTGGATTAGCAACTATTTAATCAAGTGGATTTAACACCATGTTCTATTGACAGGTAGCGAGGAGCATCTTGAACAACTTCTTGTGTTTTATTCGTCTCTAGAGGCAATCTAAGTAATAACAAAATTGACCCAATATAGAGGCCGGTAAGGTTCCCTACTGTCTGTATCGCGATGAGTATGACAAGAAGTGTGTGTTTAAAAGTAATGACAGGGAGGATTTTGTCGCATCCAAAAGCAATGTTTAGTTAAAACACTTCACTTTTTCTATTACTAACAAAAACGCAAAAGTTGTTTTAGTTAAATGATCTCAATGAACCCATAGACTATTTGAGAGGAAATCAAGAAAATTAGACAATGATTTTCCATTTCCGTTACACGTCAATCAATTTTCATCCTGCATAGTAGGCGGGATTAATGGAAAATTCACGTGTCGCAACAATTTAATCTCTAAACTTTAAATAACACAAGGAAACAAACAGAAAAATTGAAAAAACGTAATTTCCTTCTCCACTTACATAAAGTATAAAATTTTTCTGGAACAAAAAACTTATCATTTCTAAATTGTCTTTTGCAAGCCAGACCCAAGTTTAAGATGTTACCTTTGAAAAAACCAAATATGTAATTTTATTGATTGACATTTTAACAAATGGCATGTCATTACCCATCATAAGCATCTGAGAAGTACTTTTTAGATATTTTTTTTATTTAATAACTTATGCATTATATCTCTCTTAATGGTAGTAGTGGGTTTTTTAGTTTTCAAAGATAAAATTTGAACAACTGCAGTTAGATAAAAAAAATTTCCTTATTATGTTGGGCTTATAATAAAAGTTGCTGTTTGTGACATCGCCTGGGTTGTAGTTGTCTGAAGGATTTGTTTTGTTTTTGCTTTTACTTTGTATATACTTATTATTATAAGAGCTTTAATAAAGACAACATTAAATTGGGTAAAATCCTTCGAAAAAAAACTCTTGCAAATTCCAAAGATTTTTCAACCACCAAAAACTTCTCTCTTTGCCTTCCATTATTCAAATCCTTTGTTCAAATTAACGTCTTTATTCTTAAACACACAATTTATTTGTGCATTTGAAGACACTCAAAAAATCCTTGACTGCAAATAAATTTATTGCCATGCAAAAGAGACAAATTGAGTGCAACAAGTTTGCTTGAAAGCGACTTTTGATAACGTCAAAAGATTAAGAAGGACTTCTACTGCAAGGACTCGAGTACCTCTGAAAAGATTTATTGCTGTATTTTCAGAATATCCTTTAGAAACATTTGTTTTTATCCGTTACACAAAACAATTTTACTCCTAATGCTTTTTTGCAGCTGGAGAAGTCCTTTCAATATACAAAAGTCCTTTACGAAAGTTGCAGACGTAAAGTTGTTATCACTTGGAATGCAATATTACAGAAAGAAACTCCTTGAATGGTATGAAAGGATTTGCAAGGAAAATCATTTGTCTAGTGCGAAGGATCTGAATTGTTTTGTCTGGAAATTGTTTTTTTGTATTTAATTGGTAAATCTGTTGGGAGTGGAAGATTGCAGTTTTTTGCAGTTTGGTAATCTGCTGATGTTGGTGGGAGTAACGATGTAGCAATGATTTGAAAAAATGGTATTACTTTTTTTGTTATTACTTTTTTTATGCACGAAGTAGTTCTTCTGCAAAGAATCCGGAAATAGAATTTCTACGGCTAAATTGAGAGGATTTTATCGTTTTGTAATTATGGAGTAAACATGAAGGAAGCGATTATGGATAGGACAAAATATTAAAGGCAAAGTTAGGAATATTTTAAATTAGGAGGACAAGATTTATCGACATGCTATTACAATTTCTTAACTAGGGAATAGTTGATAACATTTGCAAAACTGATGCGGGTTTCGGTAGGTAACAATATAACATCTACATATCTACATATATAACTGGAAGTTTTATCCAACGAGGGTTTTAGAAACACATATAGAGTATTCTCCGCAAAACTGCAAACAAAAAGGTAATTTTTTCTATTTTTTTTATGTGGCAGTTCTAATCTCAAGAACCACTCTTTGTACTAACAGTTCGTCAGGTCATTTACTTCATAGTGTAAAGTCTAGCAGAGACCGCGGAAGTGGGGTTGCAAGGATTGCGGCCGCAACCCCTGATAATTTCGCCGGGTTGCGCGGCAACCCCTGTGTTTTTGAAATCCAAAAAGGCAAAACTTGAGTTATTTTTTAAAAATTGTAAGTAAAGTGCATATGTTTATACATTTTTAAATTCGATAGTTGTCAACAACATTCAAGTTTAACATGGAAAATTCATTTTACATTTTATTCTTATACCGAATTTAACATTTTGCTATTAAATTACAAATAAATAATTTTTCATAACCATTTTATCAATGATTATGTGCGATCGCACCATCGTCGAATCTTTTCAAGTATTTACAGATCAGCGGGAGATTCGGTCAAACGTCTAGAATGGCAGTTATTAAAACAAAAGCCAACAAATGGATATATATTTTTATGTATTAGTTTCGATGTAATATTACACTTCGAACGAATACTTGAAAAATATATGGTTTCGACCACGGTATACAGAAACAAGGTTATGTAAAAGACTGTATACTAGGGTGGTCCTTATTTTTAAAAGACGAAAATTTCTACATGCTAACCCCTGAAATGGCTCTCTACTATGAAAAAATAATTCTTCAAAAAATTTCATCTCAATTGTTTGAAGTTAACCCGTGCCGAAAACGCGGTTAAGTTTGTTATTTTATGAGAAAACTTTTATTAATCAACATTTTTGATTTGTTTCAAATTTTTTTACGCAGTGCCTATACAAAATAAGCGGACACGTATTTTTTCTTTTTTTTCGGTCAATATTTTCAAAAAAATGGTTTACGTCACTCGCCGATTAGGCCGTTTTTCAAATCGCCATTACTCCGGTTCTATTCATCGTATCGAGTTAAATGAGGTATCATTTTAAAGGTAAATAAATTTTCAATTTAGTATTTGTTATTAACAATACAAACACAATAACAAAAAAACATTTTCTCCGCGTTTTCGGCACCGGTAAGGCTGTGCCAATTCAGTTGAAATTTTTATAGGATTTTTTTTTCGGTATAGAGAACCATTTTAGAGGTAAGCACCACCAAAAATGTATAAAAAAAATCGCCCATATAAATAAGGGCCACTCTACTGTATACCGTAAGACGGTATTTTAGTGCTGGCGTCACTCGGCTACCTCTTTCCATATAAAATCTAAGTTGTTGTTGTTGTTTCTGCATTAGTGCTGATGTCACTGGGATGCCTTTTTCTACGATATTCGAAGCTGTCAGTCTCTTTTACATTACCTTGTTTCTGTATACCACGGTTTCGACGACGTTTTTCCTTCATGATCGTCTCAGTCGTGGGTCTTTGTTTGTGTATCATAAAAAACGCAGAATTTGCAATTTTCTTCAACATATATCAGCTTTACCCGAAATTACCGAGCTAATGAAAAAAAGTGACGGAAATCACATAAATTGTAGGCTTTAACTATAGTTAAAGCTCCATACCTAGTATTCGGAAATATGCGTCTAGTAAAAAATAAAATTATTACTTTTTGTATTTTCCCAGTTGAATATTGATTTTTCCATTCAATTAAAAAAAAAGTGCGATTAGGTGAAGAATGCAAGCTCAAATATTCACTTATATACTTCTATCGAAAGTGACGTTGATTTAAAACCAGCAGCTTAGCTATAAAACGAAAGAGTTGTAGAACATGAATTCCCTACACCAAGCCCAAAAAATGACTAAATAGTTAATAAAATATGCCTAAATTAATGTGTTTTGTGTGTATAGTTTTTTACTCGTCCCACCCGTCACGGATCCCTGTCCCACCCGTCACAACATTTTAAGCTTCATAAAAAAAGTTCGTATTGTTTTTCTACTTACATCTTTTTAGAAAACAATTAGCGGCATAGCTCAAACAGCATACTACAATAAAATTAGGGCTTCATATAAGCTATTTGATCTGAATTTCAACGTCAAGTGCAAGTAGGGTTTTGCCTGTCCCACCCGTCACATATGTAATTCTACGAATTTAACAATTTTAGAATATATATTTATGTTGTTTTCTTTTATCATATCTTAAAAAATATATCTAAGAATGCCATCATAAATACAGTATGTATTATGTGCTTTGTTTGCACTTTAAAATAACTGAATGTATATCAAAAAATGTGTTAAGATGTCACCCCGGGTCTCCACTGGAAATAAAGTATTGCATGCAATTTCGAATTGCAATAAAATTGCTCGTCGAGATACCCATATTGCAATTGCATGCAATATTTCAGAGATAATATGGGCATCTCGACGAGCAATTTCATTGCAATTCGAAATTGCATGCAATACTTTATTTCCAGTGGAGACCCGGGGTGACCCCCGTCACCATGGAATGACCCATGAGCAAAAATAAGAAAGTCTGGAATAAAAAAATTTTCTTCTATCAAAGATTAGAACCGCACATTTAATTGTAAAATATGTTCCCTCATATTTAAAAAAAAATTATAGTTTCCTCTAAAAAAAGGTTCTTCTGACCACTCAGCTCTATTTGACACGTTTACTTGATGGAAAACAGATGTGATTTTTCCAAAGATCATAAAAACGACTCTTGTATTGTGACTAACTCTTGCGGCATAAAAAGAGCTCGTGGTCTTTCTCATATACGAGGGTCGTCTAAAAAGTAAGCTCCACTATTTTTATAAATCTGTGTGGTTGGCGGGAAAAGTCTGGGAGTCCCAGGGTATTTGCGTCTGGGTGTAGTGGCAGCACTGTAAAATTTCTATGCGCGTGCGTCGATCGATCCAGCAGTCAGGCTTCTTCCACTATGGAGACTCCAGTCTCTCCTACCGCCAAAACACCAAATAAATCGAAAGCTGTGGAATCCGCGGGAAAATGGCAAACGTTCTTTAAGGATTCCAATGGGGTGTTGTTGATCAATTACCGGCCCCGTGGGACCACGATCACAGCTGCACGCTATTGTGAGGTGTTGCAACAACTCAGAAGGGTGATCCAAAACAAAAGGAGAGGAAGTTGGCAAAAAAACTGTTTCGCAACCCCAGTTAAAATAAGGTTCCGCGGTCTCTGAAGTCTAGTACCAAGCTAAGCAAGCCAGCCAAGAAGAAGAATAAGTTTGACATTTTGATGGATCAGGACGGTGTTGAAGAAGATCGCAACATTGATCGCGAATGAACCCTTGGATATTGTAGGGCAAACTGACGTTGCGAGTATAGCATTGTCTGGAGGCAAAAGACAATGTATTTCGGTGGAGTACTTGTTATGAAAGCAGCGATAAAGATTCGTTAGATCTACTCTTACGTAGTCGTCAAAATAGACGAAAACCAGCAGAAATTGATTGATAATTGGAAAGTTGCTGATAATTGGTACACACCTTAAAAACATCATTATACATAAAATGTCGAGACTGACACATTCAAGGTCAAAAGGTCAAAATATCAGTTTTTTGCAAATATCTCTTAAACGGTAAGTCTTATAATAAAATAGTGTTCACAAAGTTTGTAGATTATGCGATTATCTACAAAAAAAATATTACACATTTTCCCGTACGAATTGCTATTCATGAGATATCGCCGTTTTAAAGATATAAAATACTCATATCAGAGATAACTTAATATATAAAGATGCGACCCAAACGCATTTCGCATCTGAAGACTTCTGAGATTGCCTCCACCTTAGAAACATGCAACATATTAAAGTTTCCAGCTACACTACGACGCGAAAGTATTCTTCTCAGCCATGGTCCGCAACACAAGAGATGCGGTGAGTTTGTTGATAGGGAAGCTGGCAGTTTAGGGGGGCTAGGAAAGGAACTGCCAACAGAATATTTTTCGCAACATTGTGATCTTGCGAACTTTTACCTCTAGTGCTGCATTGAAGAATTGTGCTGCAGTTTTGTATTTTAATAAATTGTTAGAACATTCAGGGCATTTTTGGGGGCGTCTATTAATTATGTGAGGCGATTTTTCAACCCCCCTCCACCTTGGTGAGATGTCGTAAGATTTTTTCGGCCCCTCCCCCACCCCCTTAATCACACGAGAAATTTTTCAAACTTTAAAACATCTCTATAGGCCGTCAGAATTAATGATTTAAGGTCGATTTTTGAGATATTTCTTGTCCATCAGATTTTTTTGGATAGAATGATAGATGTAAGCGTAAATACATAACTATAAAATCATAGTGCGTAAGCACAGTTTTGGCTCTCCCATAGTTTTTCAAATACAATCGTTTAAAAATAATTAATATTGACCAGTATTTTTTTATTTTATTATCACATAAACTTTATTGTGCATATAGAGTCGTTTCTGACCCTCCAGGTGCACGTTCAGCCCTTGATTCCATCCAAAAGTGCATTTTAAGAATGCTAGTCTATTCAGAACGCGGAGAGGAGGGTGTCAAAACATAACTTCGTTTTCTATATGTCTAGGTCGCTTCGCTTCGTTTTAAATATTTTTCGGTCGCTGATTACAACATCGGGGTCCCGCAGTCCTAAAGTATGTGCGTCACCCTAAAAAATGCAATATAGCAGCAGTATATATAAAATACCATTCTGAGTTAACACGCATTAGAAATATATAATTCTTTGTCATATAATTAAGTATTTCTTTGATATTATAAATAAAGTTTATTGTCATTTTAGCATTGCATTTTATAATATATGTAACAGCTATAAACTGTAGTCCACGTAGGCGAAGTCGCGGGCAAGAAATATTTCATATATACTTGTTAATTCTTCTTCTTCCACAACTTTGCCATTGATCATTCTCAGCTATCATTGCATGCAAATGAGGTATTTAATATAAACAAGCTTTTCCTCTTTTTCAAGATGGCGGCTTTTCCCAAGCCACTGCGACCCCACACTTGCTTTTATCATTGTCAGATGTACCCGAACAAATACCAAAAAAAAAATTCCGTACCTCTTAAAATGCAATTTCATTTACTAATTTGACTGGACTATAAGTCAAATACTACAAATCTTAATTAAGTTCTGCTAGATTTAGATTTTAATTAAAGTGTGCCCCGGCGACACTACTGGTTCTCGACCAGTGATGCGGTCTGCGGTCGAGACTTGTCGCGACTGCAGGCGACAGTGACGCTGTGTTCCGAATTCCATCCATATAAAATCATACAAACCAGTAGTGTCGCCTGCGGTCTAACAATATTTTTGGAGTCGGCAGTCTGTAGTCTGCCGCCTTGTTCGGAATCGTCCCTTTAGTCTCGTCACTATACTTCCTGCATCTGTCGTTGGCCTTACTTTTCTGAAAGCGTACTATGTATCCGACAGACCTCCACTATATCAATTGCATATTGCAGCTGGTTAATATTTTAATGATTGCGGCAGTTGTTGGGTAAACAAGTTTTACTTCTAAAGTATGGTCTTAAGCACACTCATTCTTTTTTCATTTTATTAACCCTGCAAACAATTTCTCGGAGGCTCGCTTTCTCGGACCATTCTCGATTCGAAAAATGCTTGCGAAGGGTACGAGAAAAAGATTCAAAACGCAAAATGAAAGCTTTCCTGGTTGATTTGTTTTTCCCAAAGCCTTCATGCTGTAGAAAAATATTGAGAGCCGATTTCCCCTGAATGGGACTTCAAATCTCCAAATTACACTAACAACATAACGTCATTTCACCGATTTGAAGTCCTATTGAGAGGAAATTTTGAGAGCCTTTGGTTTCTCTTTAACGATTTGTTTGGAAAGTTTGAGCTTTTGACTTGTTTTGCTCGGCGGAGTGATTTTCGGCGGAGAAGCGATTTGCTATCAATACGAGCATGCGATTCGTTATCAGCACGAGAAAGCGATTCGATCTCTTACGAGTCGTTAACGAGTCCGAGATCGAAGCAAGCTTTCGCTTGTGGCAAATCGTTCTCGAATCGTTTCCGAATCGAAATGTTTGCAGGGAAGGCATACGATATATAATATCATCACCCTATCAATCTCAAAAACCGGTGAAAGTGTGACGTCACAAGCCTATTAGGGTTGTGGGCATGCCCATAGTGCCCACAACGGTGGATCCACCCTGTAATCCAGACAATGTATTTATCTCGATATACTTAAGGTTGGCCCAACGCCAATAAAAAAAATTATTTTTCATATGTTCACCATCAAATCACAAAAAAAATTCAGCTTTCATATAGGGGTTTCTTTCATGGTGCATTCCTAATTGTAAATGTGAAACTGTCTCTTTTACAATTCTTTCCAAATCTCTAAGCACACAAATGGTACGAGAGAAACTCCAGTCTAAACTAAAAATAAATGTTACCTCTGATGTTATCTAAACTGAAGTAAATGTTCAGACCGTACCAAAACAAAGCTTTATTTACTACATTCTCCCGATGAAAGCAAAAGTAGCCATTGTAAAAGTTTTCGATAAGTTTTTTTTATGTGTTTGTTAAGTTGAGAAATTCCACTTAGTGCTAATCGATTGGAAAGAATTTTAAGTTGGTTAGTTTGACATTTACAAAATGCAACTCAAGTTCAATTGATTTTATCTTTGAATTATAAAATTAATTTCAGAAGACAAATAAATTTTTATCGATGACTGTTCCAATCTGTCGAGGCTATACTGTCGTTTTGCAGCTTCTCAATCAAACTGAACAGACAATCATTAAACGGTCATGGGATTCCCTCGAGTCTTTCGAAAATTCAGCGAAAACTTTTAATCACCTTCAATATTTTGGCAAATGAAACAGAAGACGCCCGTTTGAAATAACATTTGACCTTCGTCAATTATTCAGTAAAGACATTATTAAAAATGTCAGAGCTAGATTTCGTCTAGCCTAGTAGAAATGGAACGATTTTAATTGCTACGAGCGTATCAGTGCGAATTAAGGCTGAAAGATTCTTTTAAGGATTTCGCTTGTGTTACAGAGATCCATACAGAAAGGCCTCTTTCCTCCGGGGATGCTGTGATTGTTAAAGTTGTATGGATTTCCAATTAAATTCCCCCCCAAAAAAAAATAAAACATGACAAACGCGATGATTTCAGTAAAGGCCAAATCTCGACGAGCACAGCTATTTTTGGTCTCATTACAGTCATCAGGAATAATTGAGCAATCCAATAATTCGATTTTGTTCGTCCTTTTTCATCCTTGTTTTTTTTTTGTGTATCAAATGAAAGTAACAAATATTTGTTGTAATTTTTTTTATCGTGTCCAGGTATGAGGGCAATGTCCTTGTTTAAGGTAACAATTACCTGCCATAATTGAATCTATACTTTTAAAGGATATTAAAGGGAAACAAGCTCCCCACCCACATGGTATGTGTGGAGCTGATAGTATAGTAGGGTGTTCGACTATTAAATATGTATTGAGTGAATTATCATGACGTTGATTGATGACGCTATAATAGAGCCAGGGGCCGCCGCGTTCAACTTGTAAACATGAAATTTCAATATTGCTGCCGTCACAGTGATTTACGAATAACTAAAAATCGGGCGTCATTATGAGACGTTTCCTCTGCTCCAACCCACATATTACATGCCTTAAAAGAGAAATTTCCCTATGGATTGTGAATCAATTATTTTCGGTTTTACAGGCTGCGACGTAGTAAATTCATTTAGGGTGGATTACATACATATGTGGAGAAAAAGCAGTGTCAACCAGGGAAAAAAGTTTTATATGCGATTTATGTGAAAGCGGATTAATAATCGAAAATTTGCTTCTTTGTAGTCGTGGAATTAGAGTAATGTCGTCTGAGACCCAAAATATTAATTTTTTGGCGACGTAGAGATAAGGTGTATGTATAAGTTGCCATAGGTACTATAAAACCTTTACCATAAAATTAATCGAAGTTTGTAGAAGTCTGGAGCTGAATACTGCAGAATGACTGCAGTTATTCGTTTTTGACCAAGCCTTAGGTTAGAAACCGGAACTGCTGCATGTTGTACAACCTGTAATTTTTTGAAGACCCATTTTGCTGTGTAAAAACCCAAGGATATGCTCCTTTTTCTGTAAAATTTTAATTAATGGAGCTCTATGCCGGCCAGCAAGTGAAATTTAAAAAGGAACCACACCGATTAAGTGGAATCCACCGTCCAATACTACAGGTGCCTTTTATGTTTTAGTCCGATTTTGTTGGGCCGCCATTTTGATTTGGCTGTCATTTGTCAGTTCATATTTGACAGTTGTGGATACTAGTCGATAACAATTTATTATGGAGCATCTAACGCAGCAACACCGGGTTTTACGACCCGTCATAGACGATCAAAATTTTTATCAAAAAATCATCATTAGTGGCTGGCACATTTCGACTTGGCTTTGTTAATAAATAGAATAGCCGCTGTTGGGGCATTGAAGATCCTCAATTGAGACCCCAGAAACCATTGCACCTTGTGAGTGTATGATGCGCATTTTTAGCCGGGGGCATCATAGGGCCGTTCTTTGAGGATGCTAGAGGCAATAATGTAACTTTCATTAGGGCCTACAGCACATGTGGTTTCAACAGGACGGAACCACATCACACATCACGTGCTATGATGGAAATTGTATATATGGGCCTGGAACAATAAACGCATCCTGTATCTCGAAAGAACGCTGTTTGAGGCGTCCAAATATTACCTGTGTTCTTTTTCTACCTTTTAGACTAGGTCTAGGTATTGTGGTACCTCCCGGCGATCGCAGGTCCAATTTGCACTTTGGTGTACCGTTTAATACCTCAGATCTTTTTCCTCAGGTTTGGTGATTGTTCGGCCGATTGTGATGGCTGTTTGAAGCCGTTATGTGAAGTTAAGCAGGCTTATCAATGCCATGTTCCCTGGTGTGGCCATCTCTTTTAAGTCTTTCAAAACCTAGATGCTATCTAATGTGCGCTCTCTTGGTTTGGCTAGAGCCGGAAATTTACACAGAAATTAACCAAGTGTTTGTATCGCCCCGCAGATAAGGCGACAGACCTTGTGTGCGAAACACAGCTTGCCAGTGTGAGTCCCTATGGACGAATAGACCAAGTCGACCTAGAGATAATGCAGGCCTCCAATGCATTCCACCTTTAGGTGACCAATGGTATTTGGTAGTCAAAAATAGCTCTCTTTTGGGGCGACTATCGGGCTGGTAAACCGAAACAGCAGCGACTATTTAGGGAAAAAATAATTAGTCCAGTCCCCAACCGTAAAAATTGGGTATTACCTGTACTTTTTTTCGGCGGCCACCAGCCATTTTGATGAAATTTTGGATTTAGGCTCTACTTACCACCCTTTTAAAAGTCTACCCTTCTTGAAACACACAAATTTAGTTATAAGTTCAGAAAGTATTTTAGTAAATTTTTTAGTGTGTATGTGTGTATGTGAGCGTGTGCGTGGATGTATATATATACTGGCGGGGTACTGACCCCCGAACACTCGATTCACCAATGCTCTAAAAAAGATTGCAAATCGTCAATTTTTTTCATTTTATTTAATTGCAATTAGCAGCCGCGTACAAAAGTATTGCGCAATACCTTCCAGCTTCTAGAATATCTTCTATTTTGGAGGTACTGTTGTAAAATGTATAATAAACCTGAATATACCAAATGCAGTATGTATGTATACGTGAAATACCGTAATGTGCTCACAAGAGCTACGAAAATCATTTGCTCTGAAAATTTAAAAAAAAAGTCGTTCGGTTTTTTACTGTCAATTTTCAAGCTACAGTGTCCATTCAAAAACCATTTTGTAGGTAATTTCACTGGCAATAAAACTGTGTTAATTGTATTATATTAAAAACCTTATTTTTCAAAACGTGAAGATTCAAAGGGCTAAGGAAAGGTGGTACTTACACTATAAAGCAAACTTCAATCCGCTATATCGCCGCCAGTTTTTAAGCTACATCAATACAGCAATACAAACCAAAATTTTTGTTGAAGAAAAATCTAAATTTTGTTACTCGTTTGTTTTTTACTTATCTTCAATAGTTTTTGAGTATTTTTGAAATAAACGCAGAAATCTGTAAAATTCGTAAAATCCCCTTTTCATTTTGATCAATACACCCTGAAAATCGCTCCAACTATATACATAGATCCGATAGATATCTCTAAAATAAAGTTAGTTATACGTGGAACATGATAAATTTGAATTTGGGTGGAAGTGGTATTAGTTTTATTGATAATTTTTTTAAAAAAAATTTGAACGGTAAGCCTTCTCTTTGTCATAACTCATTAATTTGACATGCAAATGATTTTTATCAGTGTTCATTTTAAAGGTCTTTTCAAGCACTTTAAAAATGTAATATAAGTTATCCTCGAAAAATGTATCGATTTTCCGTTATTCGACGTTAAATACAACGTTTTGAGTATTTGGTTTGAAATAGGTCCCCTTCGATCAATCATTACTCGCTTTGTTTTATACCTCAAAAATCCATTCATTCAAAAACCCTTTTCTTCGTTTTTTTATAAGCTTTATTTTTAGTCATAACAAAAATTTTGATGAAACACTTATTTTTGAGCTTATTGACCAAAAACTGTTCGAAAACGTAGGGTTTTTTAATGAAAATTGCAACTTTTCGAACGCTTATAACTAAAAAAATATCAATTTTACAATTTGCTTAGAATTAGCCTCTTCATCGATTAACGGTGTTATTTTGACCAAAAATATTTCCACCCCCGAGTTGGGGTGGGAGCCACCCCCAAAGAAAAAGCGCACATTGACATATGGTAGACTTTGATTTTTGAATCATTCCCTATCTACTGTTAAAATTTCAATAAATCGGTCGCCGCCGAAAAAAGTAGAGGTGATATCGGTTGGGAACTGGACTAAATCTGTGATTGTGGCAACCACATCCACGGGTAGCGAGTCTGCCCTTCCAGTTTCTTTGTGAATGCGCTGCGATACCTCAAGTAAGTCAATTCTAAGCGACAAACTAGTTGGTATACTACTGAACCTGTTCAACCTGGCCTACAAATATGAGGTGTAGTACAATAGGGCAAGTCAAGTACCCGCGCTACTTTTGGACCCAAAACCTCACCAAAAAAAAAGAAGAAGGGTATGCCGAGCATTCGGTGATGGTGGTATAGCAGTATATCAAAGAAGAATTTAATATAACAGTACCAGGAATAGACCAAGTGACTTATCTCTGTGCCTTATAGGCCAATTCTCAAATCATCAGTAACATATCACAAATCACAACAAAGTCATAAGGTCGTGGTGAGTCGCAGTTGTGACTTTTTCGTATTCTCGTGCGCCAGTCTCAAGTTATGACAATCGCAGGCTTGTGATGACATATGGAGCTGGTGACAGGGATGACAAAATAATAATAATGGAAGAAACACCTTATTTGTAGAACATGCAAACTAACAAGACAAGATTATTTTCTCACGACGTTTTATTTGTACTAAATTCTAAATAAAATATACTTTCACAGCAAACAAGGGCGTCAATGGCATTTAAATTTCCAGCCAAATCAGCCCAAGGATTTTATACCCGCTGCGGATTGGTGGGGTCATTTTTATTTTGTCGAATTTCTGGATGATTCCGGCAAAATTCGAGGAAATACTCAAGCTGCTCTGGAGAGGTTCTCTGGTACAACTTTTTTCTTTCTATAAAGACTTAAATTTCATACTATTTGCAGAAAAATAATCCTGTTTCCATTTTGACGCGTTAATGATTGGCATTTCACATAAGAATTTCACAACATTTGACATTTCACATTTCCACCACAATTGTGTTGGAATTCTAGTGATGAATGTTGTGACTTTTCACTGAGAATCGGAAACAGCTGATTTGTCACAAGATTCGTCTCAAGATTAATGTTGTCATGTTTGCTTATGACTTATGACCAGTCACAACTAAGAATTGGTCTATTAGTCTCTCAGATAAACAAAAAATACTCAGCGACTCTAACCATGAGTCTACTGCAAGACAAGTTTCAAACAAACTGAATTTATCGAAGAGGTGATGTGAATTGGCTCCCGATATATGTGATAACACTCCATGGGACTTCCTCCTTTGGGGTTACATTAAAGGAAAGCCTACCCAAATTATCCAAATAATACTGATGAACTGAAATGCAGCATTCATTAAACTGTTCCTAAAGTAAGCAACAAAGTGTTTACAAAAAGATTTTCTTCTGCGGACATTATAACACAGTGTTAGAAAATACATTTAGCTCAATGAATTCCATGGCCATGATGAATGCTAGAACTAGGGACAGATATCGATTCTAGTTGTAGTCCGGGGAAATTAGCATTTTAAGGAGACAAAATTCCAAAATGGCTGAAAATTCGTCCACAGCTTCCTTGGGACTTTTTAAGAAAACAATTTCGGAATCACAAAAAAAACATGGCCGCCGGAGATATCTCTTTTTGGTAAAAAAATCACTCAAAAACTGGTTTTTTAAAAAACATTTTTTGATCAGTCAATGCGAACCGTTTTGGGCTACAAAAAAGCACCGTGTAATTTTCTTGAAAACCTAACCCTTTGGAAGTTATTCAAGGTCAAAGTTTCCAAAAATCACTTTTCGGCCAAAAAATACCTTGAATTATTCGGAAAGTTCAAGGTTTTCGAAAAAATGACAAAAGGGCTTTTTTGTAGGCAATAACGGTTCGCATTAACTGATGAAAAAAATTTTTAAAAAACCAATTTTGAGTGATTTTTTTACCAAAAAGTGATATCTCCGGCGGCCATGTCTTTTTTGTGATTCCGAAATAGTTTTTTTAAAAAGTCCCAAGGAAGCTGTGGACCAATTTTCAGCCATTTTGGAATTTTGTCTCCTTTCGTGGGTTTTTTTGTGCTAATTTCCCCGGACTATTGTCAAAATGTAGTAAAACCTGAAAGAGCATGAAAAAGCGTGAGCGTAACAAATCCAAATAAAAACAAATATTGTCTGTAACCAAAGTTCTATTGTAAAAGAAACCAAAGAGATATAAAAAAACATAACAATAGAAATATTCTAATAATAAACTGAACGTTTTCCTCGTCTCTAGATAATAATTTGGAAGTCATTGATTAACAACAAAACAATCCAAGTAGGTCAACGCACGCTCAGGTTTCAGAAGGACAAAATGCTGTCGGGGCCAAATGTATTATTAGTCCTTAATATTGAAATACGACGACCCTTAACATGCCTTTTCAAGTCCTTACAAAAATAGTACGAATGCATTCTTTTATTCAACTGCTTTACATAAGGACGAGTGCGCATCCCATAGGAGATTTTTAAAGACTCGATTTCCAACTTGGATGTAATTTTATATGCACACCAAACCTATTCTATTCTATTCTGGGCATTAATTTAGTAATAAGGACTTTCAGTATCGATATCCTTTTACACATATTTATGTAAGTCTCCATATATGTTATGTAGGTCAAAGCTTATAAAGTAAAGAAGCCACTGATTGAATGTTTACCTAGAAAATATTTTCGTTACAGTATTATTTCTGTCAAGGATTGCAGGAATTTGTCATGTCTAATGATTGCCTTCCAATACACACTTGTCACCAGCAGTGGTAGGCAACACGTTTCGATAAAACAGCTATGGTATCTCTTCGCGGCTAAGATTGCTTTCACTCTCGCATAATTGAATTTAAGCTACTTTTATGGACGAATAAATATTTTTCAATATCAAAAGCCACTTCACCTCCACCCTGGGGGATCACTTTGGCAGGCGCCTTTCGAAAAGAAATTATTTAATAGCTGTGATGACACGCCATGGACAAAAAAAATCCATAAATACTATGAAAATATTTGTGGAACTTTATTTTTTTTGTGTGATCTAAAATTAGGTTCTGAGCGGATATAACGCACTCAAAAATAAACGTAAACAGCTGGACCACCAATGAAAATAATATCGACGACGAGGCCGAGGAAACTCAACAAGTCCGTCCAATAATATTGATGCCATATTTTTCCTGTGGTGATATTTGATTAAAACAAATCTGACTGGCGGCATTTTGTATTGATTTGCCAGCAGACTGTTGTTGATGGAGTGATGTAGACAATATCTTGCTTCGTGGAAGGATCAACTTTTTTTGAGCACCTAATTAAAGGTATTAAATGCAAGATTCTAGACAAGTCGTTTTTTCAGGACTAATGGGGTATATGTAAGCTCACGTAATATTTTATGTAATTGATGCCTTGCGTTATGTAATGGACATTTAAACGAATTTCTGAATCCTTTTGAAGCAAATGAATTTTAATCATAAAATCAAAAATTTATGCTTTCTAGACAAAAATTTTAATCAAATTAGGCAACGTGTTTTTTTTAGATAAAAAGAAGAACGATTTTTCGAGAAAATTCTTGTTTGTGAAATTTTGTAGTTAATTGGGATTACTGTAGAAGGAACCCTAGTTTAAAACATCATTAATCATAAAATTAGCAAATATTTTTAAGCAAGAGTCAGACATTTTAAATACCTATAGCCACTTTCATTCACGAGGAAAGATTGATTCTTAAATTTTTAAATTTTGTTTTGACTGCTGAAAGCATTATGCGAATACCGAGATGATTTCAAACCTTATTGAACAAAACAAATTATTGTGTTTTCTACCTGAAAATGGAAACATTTTGTTGTATGTATGTATGTTCCCTAATAACTCCTAAACCATTCAACCGATCGCCACATATTACTTACATCAAGGGGGTGGTTTTGGCATCGGTGCTTACTTTCAAAAATCACTCCTAGGGGGCGCTGTCTTAAAGAGCTTTGTTAAAAATTCGATAAAAAGCATAATAATATACGTTCTACGAGGGTGAAAATGTATACATAGAGGTTTCTGGGTACGAGAAAGCGATTGGTGATGTCCATTACTTTCGCAAAGATGGCGGTTCCAATATGGCGAATTTTGCAATTGTGTTCCCCGACCTCCGGCGTGGGTATCAAATGAAAAGGTATGACAAGTAGAATACTATTAGCTGTGCGGCGTCATTCCAAATGCAAAATGGCAGCCAACACAATTACAGTTTACATTTTTCTTTACAACGCCCGGTGCGCGCCCTCGGCATGGGTATCAAATGAAAGGGTATGACGAGTATAGTATACCTACAGTAAGCTGTGTGACGTCATTTTAAATCTAATTTGGCGGTCACCACAAAATGGCAGAAGACATATTAATAGTAAATGTAGAAAATAAAATATAGTTTAAAAAAACTAAAATATACACTTTTAAATTAAAATGAAATAAAAATAAAAAAAATTTGAATATAAAGTTTTTATGGCTCCAGCCAGTATATGGTAACTTACTTTTCGAAATGTAAAAAAGCGGCAGAACATTAAATATAGTTTATCCTGAAGCTCTTTAAAAAAACCACGGTAACATCTGTTGCATGTCTGATTAAATGGTGGACTTTTTTTTGCTCCTTCTGTTCGTCTCAAGCCGAAATGACAAAAACAGAGAGAAAATGTGTGTGTAATGTATTTTTTTAAGGCACCAAATTGTGCATTTTTGAGCCAAATTTGCAAAATTGATTTTTTTTGGGTATGATTTTGCTATGCCGGGGATTAGACGCCCTGTGCAGAACTTCGCTCATGGCGCCCTCGAGCGAAGTTCTGCACAGGGCGTCTAATCCCCCGGCATAGCAAAATCAAATCTGATCGATAAATGCCAAGTCAGGGGATGGTTTTTATTGGGTCGATCAAAATATCAGATCCCTAATAGTTTCACATTTTGTGATTTGGAATCAAAAATACCAAAAAATTGCCTTTTTCAAACAGTAATGTTGAACGATCCTTTGATGCTGAAAACATATAGCTTTGGAAGCAACACGAAAAACTTTTGTAGCTTTTGGGCAACAATCAGCTCCTGAGGATCCGATCAAGTTTATCTATAATAATGTGAAGCACATACTGAAATTTTTCTTTGAACTTAACCTATAGGCCATTGTACTGTCCAACCATATTGCGGGCATTGTCATTAGATTGACCTCTGCAATTGTTAATGTCGATATTCAGTATTTGGAAGGTATCCATAACGGCTGGTAGCATGTCTTCTATTTTGCGATCAGTGTTTGGAAGAAAGCACAGGAATCTTAGCGAAAGCTGATCTACATTTGGTCGCTTCGCAAGAATAGTGGCACAACTCAAAAATTTCCAATTTCGAGTTTATTTTGTAAATGTATAGCTAAATCCGCATATTTTTTATGTGGTAAAACACCATATTATTACTTCCAGAAATGACCGCAGGAAATCCTACCGATTTTATACCCCGGGAAACCCACTTTTTAGGGGGTTTTAGGGTCAAAAAATCAGTTTTTTGCAAATACATCTTAAACGGTAAGTCTTATCATAAAATTGTCATTACAAAGTATGTAGATAATGCGATTATCTACAAAAAAGGTTATTATACATTTTCTCTTACGAATTGCTATTCACGAGATATCGGCGTTTTAAAGATTTAAAATACTCATATGCACTCATTCGCGACTGGCATATGTTCAATAAATCCGTTGTTGGACTACGTAGCTAATATTTTCAGGGGTGATTCCTGGATGTATTTGGAGCAAAAAATTGTTCTAGAGAGGAGGTCTTTCTCCATTATCCACTAAGATACAGGGTCTTTACGAAAAACAATTTGTATCTTTTTATTAAAATTTACTTAACTCCTTGACTAGTTATGGCAGAGCAACATAATTAGGTTCATCTTTTAGGTAAATGTGTATTCTTTTATTTGTTATAAAGAAGAGAAACGTCAGTGACTCCATTAAGAAGATATGTAGATTCAAAGCATGAGCAAAATCACAGTTTTCTTCGTTTTTTTAGCATTTTGCGCATGCTTTGAACCTACATATCTTCTTAATGGAGTCACTCCCGTTTCTCTTCTTTATAACAAATAAAAGAATACACCTTTACCTAAAAGATAAAAAGACGTAAATTACAAGTAGTACCTACAAGTTAATAGAAGCCTGCTCGGAAAATCTTTTACAGATGCCATAGCGAAGCGATTCAAATCTCCACTGTAAGTAGATATGGCGTAGACCGGGAGGCCCACAAGTGGCCATAACCGGATCTCCGTTGTAGAGTTTAACACCTCGATGTTGCTAACTTCCCAGTAGGAAGTTATTGTAATCGGTCCGAAAATCGGATTCGAAATTTTCAATGTATTTACACGTTTCAAGGTCCCAATAGCATTTTAAGAAAAATTTGAGAAGAAATACCTATGTGTGTGTGTGCGTACGTATGTAGCCATTTTTCCCTGCACGATTTCGCGCGAACCAAAAAAGATATCGACTTCGTTGAGGTGCCGTTCAAAGCGTGTTCAAGGAAATATGATCTGAGAAGATTTTCATAAAAATCGGTCGAGCCATTTTTTAGTTTGAACGACTTAAGTGATTTTTGTGCCAGCACGATTTCGCGCGAACTAACAACGATACTGACTTCGTTGAGATCGACACGTAGCGTATTACACAAGTTACTATCTAAAAAGATTTTCATAAGATTCTGTCGAGCGGTTTCTTTGTTTAAACGACGTAAAAGATTTTGCACGATTTCGAGCTAACCAAAAAAGATATCGACGTCGTTCAGGTGCCGTTCGAAGCGTGTTAACGGAGATATGATCTGAAAAGATTTTCATAAAAATCGGTCGAGTCGTTTTTTTATTTGAACGAAGTTCGTGATTTTTTTACCTGCCCAATATCGCACGAACCAAATATGATACCGACTTCGTTGAGGTGCCGATCGAAGTGTATTAACGAAGATATGATCTGTAAAATTATCATCATATTCGGTCAAGGCGTTTTTTGTGTTTAAATGAAGAGACTTCGGCAAGTGTGCCAAGTAACTTAAATTAATTAGTTTTGCTACTGTCAAATATACTCGTTGGAATGAGACCCGTTCCAAATGGGGTTAACTTTTATGGATTCAGCCGAGCAATAGCTTCCCACGAAACTTTCAATCATTTATCCACTTTCAGCCATACATCTGCCTACACACACTTAACGAATAGGTGATTTATCGTGACTAAGTATTTTGTAACGTAACGTCCGCATGAGTTGTTAAAGAATTAGCAGAGTGGTCATTATTTTGGTAGATCGTAACTCCAATAGCTGCAACTGTTAAATAAGTTATGGAATAAGAACATATTCTTCTTTTTTCATCCAAGTGTCAGTGTTAAAAGTAATACATTAATTTTGTTTACAACTTCGTCATCCCAATCTTGTAAATACGCACATATCATTTGACAACCTAGCGAAAGTATTGATAAACCAATGTGACAAATGTTAGGTATTATATATTATATATTGATTATTGTTTATTTATTATTAAAATATCCATTGATAACACAGGTCAACACGAATTTTGACTTTGATAAGAGGGTATGAAATTTCGATAGATTCATCGATAGTTACACGAAAAAAAATATTTGGCTTGAAAAAGTTTGCTTTTGTATCCAGGAGAAGAGTTGATCAATATTTTAGAAAATCCAGAGTTTAAATTTTTATTTTTTGATAATAGGCCAGTTAATTGAGCTATTGAGTTCAAAAAAAATCCTGACACTGATATTTTTTTTTAATTTCTTCTTTGAATAGTGTATTTTAATCACATGAAAAGTTATCACTTGGCGGAGTGAGGGAATTCCCAAAAAAACCACCCCCTAAAAAAAACTCCGTTTTTGACTAATACCTCTTAAACGGTAAGTGTTATCCTAAAATATTATTTACAAAGTTGGTAGATTATGCGATTATCTACAAAAAAAGATATTATTCATTTTCCCGTACGAATTGCCATTCATGAGATATCGCCGTTTTAAAGATTTAAAATACTCATTTGCGACTTGTATAGGTCATCAGGCGTTCAATAAATCCCTTGTTGAACTTCGTGGCTAATAATTTCAGGGGTGATTCCTGGATGTAATTGGAGAAAAAAATTGTGGTAGAGAGGGGGTCTATCGCCACTATCCACTAAAATACAGGGTGTTTACGAAAAAAAAATATTTTTTAAATTTACTTAAACTTCAATTACTCCTCAGTAAAGCAACAAAATTAGGCTTATCTTTTTGGTAAATGTGTATTCTTTAATTTGATATAAAGGTCAAAAGATGAGTGGCTCCGTTTAGAAGATATGTAGGATTTTACTGGGAATTTCATACTCGTTTCTCACCTCGATACCAACCTTATTTATAAAAATAAACATATTATAAACAATGTTTTTTTAATAAAAATTTATACTTATTTTTAATAAAAATTTATACTTATTTTTAATAAAAATTTGTACTTTAATAAATATACCACATATATAACAAAATGCATCAGCATCATATTTACACTTTCTAAAGGCCATTTTAACCTCTTTGAATTTCCTACAAAATAGTTAATATTTGTTGTTGATCACTTGAGTGACATCTATAGACGCTGTGTGAAGGTTACGACCTCTTTATTTTTTCGCGGTTTTTTTAAATATACCCGAATTATTCAAAATTTCTACGATAACTCCAAAAAATATATTATTATCAAACCTACCTGAAAAGCAAACTTTATATGGAATATGGGTATTTTTCCTTTATTTTGGAGCATAATGAATAGAAAAATCATAAAATAAATTTTAGGACAAAGCCAAAATTTTTTTTTGTAGAGTTGTGTAATATTCCACATTCATAATACTGGACAGTTGATCTTGTGGACCGAAAGGGTCAAAACCACATCCCAACTAGTTTGTAGATTCCGTCCATTCCGCCTCCACCCCCCCGCGCCTCATGCAATTAGTTGTTTTTTTTTTAATTAAGTTTGATTAATCCGTTCTCATAACCTTCGAATGAAATATTTTAGTGGTGTGTTTTTGATTTCCCCAATTTCCTTTACAACTATGTCATCGTTTAATTAATTCGTAAAAGTGCACGAGAATTCACTTTTACTTGCACGAACTAACCGCTTTTGTAAAGAAAAAATATGCAATCTTTTAGAATTGGTGAAAAAGTTCGACTATTTATATTACAGACTGCACGTATGGTAAAGCCAATTTGTGGGACTACCGTGTTAGAAAAGCATTTGTTGTACATAGTCTTTAGTTTAACCTAAAAAATCCTTTTCTCAACTACAAAATCTCAACCCATTATATTATTTCGGTTGGAATTTCAAGAAATATATTATTTTTTATACATTTAACTCAATGTTGACACCTAATCCCATTGAATATGTCATTTGTGCAAAATGCGTCCCAAAAAACACGTTAAAAGCCTATCAATCATTCAAAGCTAATGAAAAATTTAAAAAAAATTAAGTGAAAAGACGTGTCGTTCACAGCAGGTGCTCGAAACAAGCCTTTCTTTTTAATGTGAAAAAATAAATTCTTTCTCTTGTGTTTTTCGTATTGAGCAATTAGTAAAAAAATGCTTTTAATTAAATGGAATGTGGACTCAGCAAATAAAGAATTTTCCATTAAGTATTCATTAAAAGAAATGTTCTTGAGAGCGTCGAAGGTAAGTATTTCACTCAATTAACCTTGAAGGAATTAAGTCCATTTGAAGTTGACACCTTTAAATGCTGAAAATCCCACTCCGGTTGCATTCAAGGGCTTAAAGGATGATCGATATAATTAACTCCGCATAAATAGGACTGATAAATGATTCTATCCAATATATCATTAAAATCCTTTATCCTTTCCTTAATTCTGACATCAAAACCATTAATTTTATTAATTCTAAAAAAAGGCATCCATCTTTCATTCTAACACGATGAATTTTATATAAATAGAGAGAAAGCTTTTATCATATTTTCGACAGAAACCAATTTCGTCGCTCCACCCTCTCTTAAATAAAAACCAAATATCATTTACATATACGAAACCCGATCTTGACAATATGGCGTGGTGCATCAACCAAAATAAACAAGCCAAAAATTATTTTAGGTAGAAATGAACGTGATAAGATAATCTGATTAATTGGGTTGACGAATTGCACTTTGCTTGATGGACTGTTCATTAGCAGGACCGCCATGGGTGCTTTGATGTTTCACAGCTCTTAAGTGTTACAACAGAAAAGCTAAAAAAAATAAAACTTTTCGATAATGAAAAGTTATTTTTAAGCTGAGGTAATTTAAGTGTTAAGGCGCCCGACTACCATTCCAGAGGTGCGTGGTTCGATTCTAACCCGCGGCAGGGTCTCATTTATTTCTACTTCCGTTCTTCTTGTCTCTCTCTCTTTACAACAATTCATTGACCTTTCTCCTGCTATTACCTCTAAGCAAAATGAGCGAGAAAGATAGTTTCTAGGGCCTAGCAACCCTCACTGGAATTACCAATGGCTACGAGCCCAGCCTATATCCCTTAAAAAAAGTGCAACCCTTTTGGCTAGACTCTGTGCAAACACTTTGCTCTGTCATCCTTCTTCGAAGTTTATGCAGACCTTGGAAACTATCTCAAGTTCAGCCCATACCGAAAAGGAGGTGACTCCAAAATCAAGGAGACGATACCCCATAAAAAGCTTGTGTAATATCTGCAATCCAACCAAATCCTACGCCACAAGCAGTGGGACTTCAGGCAAAAAATCATTTACTAGTTTTCTTTCTGATCGTTTAATCAAGGTGTTAAATCTAAACTCCACCCCATCTTTGCCGATATCCCCGAGAAGTAAATTCTAATACCTGCCCTATTTCTAAACGAATGAAGCAGACCTGTCCAACCCATTTCGCAACTTCTCCGATGACTGTACTCTGTGCCACCCTTATGCCATCGATAATGAAAGACCTACCTTCTTCTTCTTCTTTGACAGCTCTACAAGCGGAATCCGGTTCTGGCCTCTTGAAACTGTTGTCTCCACTTGTCTCAATTCTGAGCCCCTGTCATCCAGTTTGGCATCCCTAAGCTCTTAGCGTCCTGGTTTACGCCATTCTTCCAGCGGAGGTTGGGTCTCCCTCGGTGTCGCACCCCATTGATCTCACCGCATGTCTAGATAAAATATAAAGAGCTCAGAATAATCGGGGATGTCATCATTTTATTCATCGTTGACCCTTTGAGCCGTCGTAGAATGTAGCAACCTTGACAAAACATTATTTCAACCACGATTGCTCACCGAAATAAATGATTTTCTGCCTGCATGGCATTGCTATATACTAGAAAGAGGTCTACTTACTCCATCCAGAGATTTAAAAGGAGGTAAAAGAAAAAGTCTGATTAACTGGAACAACCGAGACCGTCCCGTTTTTCCTTCCTTCTTAAAGCGACGTATTCGAGTCCACAACACATTTAAAGCTGTTGCACTCCTGACAGCCCCTAAACCTCAGTTTAGTAAGAAAACCACTTGAACAGCCTCGGTAGTTTGCTTACAGATTTGGCTTATTGGTAACCCGAGTAAAAATAATTTAGTGGGTTATTTTTTTTAAAAGCATGCATGCCCTGTTACAGGTATGAACGTAAAACTCGAGTATCGTTTTCTCAAGCGATCCCCCAACTAAGTACTTACCACGTCCAATGCTGCTTGTCCTACGAAATCGAACGAGAACCGGTCTACTAAGTATGCTAATGGCACCCTTTATGACTACCAAGATAATTGCCCGTGTTGTTCGTCCTATACAATTTTAAATGCTGCAGTTTTTCACCATTTACTCTAAAAAAGTGTGAGGGTACCGTGCTTACTAATCCATTATTATTTGATTGTTACTTGCCTGTAGCGGACTGTATTTGGAAAAGTAGAATTTTTACTCAGGTGTACCGTGCCTGTTTCGGACGCCGAGCAGGCTAGTGCGTGCCTATTGCAGGCTAGGAGCCGGCGAGTTTTATTTTTACTCGGGAAGAACTTATTTCTAAAGACCTGAATTGAAAGTTTTCTTTCTGGCCATTCAATCCAAATAATTTTTTATGGCTTCAAATCTAAACGTTACACCATTTCGTCCGAGCTCCCCAGGGGTCAATTCTATCACCCTTTTCCTAATATTTATTAATTAAATGCTCTCGATGCCGTCCAACTCTCGTGAACTGATGTCCAATGCAGCCATCCGGGAAATAAAATTCATTCTTTTGGAGGCACAAGAATCGATTCGAATTGAAAGTCTTTAAAACCAAGTACTGCCTTATCCCTAACAAAACCTGCACCAACCATCCTTCTAGACCAGTGCAAATAATTTTTGGAAACAAAAAAATTATTAACAGCATAAAAAATGTTGGAAAGTGAAGGAAATATAACGCAGCCAACCAGAAAAATAAATTCAAGTCGATCTGAGTTATGAGGGTGAAATAGGGGTAACTTTAAGGGGTGAAAAGGGTTTTTCATGATTTTCAGCGAAACTAGACCTCCTATAAATATAAAAGTTGTAGGTAATAAAAAGATCTTGTAAAAAACTTGTAAAAACCATTTTTTCACATAACCTCAAATTTCCGAGAAAAATCAAAAAGCTAGTGCTTTTGTTATTGATTTTTATCTCCCTTAACAAAAATTTTTTTTCACGAAATTTTATGGAAACTTAGCTTTTTATGTCCCAAACACGCTGTAATTTTTTTGAATCAAAATATTTATTTTTAAGTTTTATTTTGAATTTAAACCTAAAAACAGACCTCATTTTCAGCCGAAAATGCCCATGTTCTAAAAACATGACTAATATAAAAATTTGCCAGGAAACGCGAAAAACTAAAAAAACTTGATTTCAAAAAGTTATTTTTCAATCATTGTTTTAAATTATTTATTGACTCTTTGAATAACCGTAGGAATATAGCAGCCATCACAAAATTTTATCGCTAGCAAAATAGCGGCAATTCCGGGAAAATACCGCCCTCCTGCCTGGACGGCAATGTTTTTGGAATAATCTTCTGCGGGACTATACATGCGGGATCCGCGGGATCTGCGGGATTTGAGCAGTAGAATGACCTGTTAAAATAACCCGGACTAAGAGAAATACTAACAATATTGCAAAGTATTAACAATTTATGTGCTGTGCGTGTATATGAACGTGATCAATGTCACTACGACTACGACAGTGGATTCTCTACGTGAATTGAGCGTACGGGGATTACCTTTGCGGCTAATTGTATTACAAACTACTGAATCAGTCATACAAAGTATTCGGGGCAATTCTGAACTACGCTGGAATTGATTAGGCTGGAATTTTCTTACATCGGTAGCATAACCTCTGTTGGGGCCGTATTTGGTTTTTCGAGTCGATATCGATTTCTGTCTATAAATAAAAATTGGCATTTGGCAACACGATATCGACAACCTTATCGTGTCTATACGTGTGGATCAAGTCGTTTGACGTTTATTAAGGCCGGAATTCATCGACCAGGAAATATTCTCGGTTATTTCTTATACCGTACAATTCTACGGATATTTTTTGCTATTCACGGAAAGCAAATATACCAATTTAAAATTTTTACAGAATTCCAAATTCATTCATATTGATTCAATATTTGAGCCGTTTTCTTTGAAAGTGGTGTAAGTCCACATTATATGATATGGAGATATTTAAGGGTTTGCAATTGAATGGATTGAAAAATATTGGTAAATGTTAATACGCCCATTTTACGTTTTTTAAATATTAAATTGATTTAATTTTATAATCTGATCGCTTTTAAAGTATTAGTTAAAAGAAACTTATACTTTTGATAATCTCAAATGGACTTACACTACTTTCAAAGTCAACAAAAGATGAAAATCAGTCATTGATGAAATATTAAATATGGGATTTCAATTGAATCAAAGCAATTTTTTTTATGAAATTTTTATTAAATATGTTAAAAAAACAAAGTAAAAAGGTTTTATTCCAATATTTCTTCAAGTAATGCCATTTATATTATATTAATTAAATTACAACTTTATATTAATATGTTCCATTTTCCATTTTTTCATTATGAGAAAGTAGCCAAGATATTATATTGGAGGAATATAAGATAATAGATCCATTATATCTTTGAATTTTTGGGATGCCATGGATGGATATAAAGGTGGTAGTATTATATTTTCAAATTTTCGGGGTCTTCCAAGTGTGGGGGATAAATCTAATGTTTTAAACTCCCCATTTTCATCAAATGAAGTTTTATACAGCATTGTATATGGTTTGTTTTTTAAAAACCTTATCCAACATATCTTTAGCCAAGTCACCATAACTACTTTTTCCGTCTTTTTAGAACTAACTACTAAACAAAATCATATCTTTTCATTTCATGTTAAATAAACTTATGACCAGGTCGAACTGGTATTAACTTTATCCAAGCCCCGAAAATCGCGGTCGGTGAATACGAAATATCCACGATATTTATATGCGTGGATATATCCAGGCCGGTGAACACGGGCCTAAAATGCCCAATTTAGGCATACAAAAAGTTTCTATTTTAATTAAATATAAGTGGTTTTTTACCAAATACGGCCCCTGCAACGAAGAGTAATTTCGAAATTACAATTTATGCTAACTATATAAGAAAATTCCAGCGGATTCAATTCCAGAATAGTTCAGAATTGGCCTGAATATTTTGTTTGACTGACTAAAGTATAGTTTGTTTGACATACAACACACTCTTATTTCATATAATACTTCATAAATTCATGAACATAACTACTTAGAACAAAATCTATGATTTTTTCTGCAGTCCCGCAAATCCCGCGGATCCGCGGGATTGATGACCTCGATCCCGCGGGCTTGCGGGATTGAGATTTTGATGCGGGATTGGATTCCCTACTTATTAGAGTAAAAACCATAAAAGAAGACAACGAGTTTTTCCTCTACTAGACATTGCTGTTTTCGATTTGCCACATTTATCTGATATTCATCACATATTCCTCACATGTCAAATCTCGTATTCACTTTTGCCTCACTTTTGTTCTGTCAAATTGTAACTGATTGCAAAAAGCAAATCGAACTCACTTATGTGATAAATAATAAAAATTTTATAAATTAATTTTCCATACACCGAGATCAAAGAAATTGTCTCTTCATAATACTTCCTCTGCTGAATATGAAATTATTACAAAATAAGATATTCAACCACAATAAATACTTCAGTGCATAACTTCAAAATCACTTACAAATTGTGATTCCTATGGCTTGATTTTTCCACATAAAACAAGATATAGGAAGAAATCACTTGAAGTTTACTATGCCAAATGCAGAACTCCAGCGTTCGACTTTCGATCTTTATCGGCATTCTTCATCAAATTGGGGATGAATACTGCAACAAAACCCTACTTGCCCGGCTGGGCGTCCGCCTTTTCATTGCTCTCAAAGCCCGTAATTTGGTGTTATTCGAAGAGAATTTAATTTCGGAAAGAATAAATGAGGAGTGCGCGAACAAAACGGCACATGTCCAATTTTGAAAATTGTTCAGAAAACGCAAAAAACTGTTTAGGTCTCTGAACTGATCACATCAACTATTTATGATTATATCAGGTTATGCTACTATTTGAACTCATTCAGACCCAAAAAAAATATTTTAAAAATGTTTAATACTTTAAGAGAAAAAATTCCCTTTTGAAAATCCACATTGACGAATGGTTAAAAAATATAAATATTCGTAGGACATTGTGCCTTTTTACAGGGAAACCTTCATTTTGCTATCAAAAAAGTATGACATGCAAGTGCTTTTTGAAGTGTGTGAGATTGAAATTAGTTGTAGTTTAGTGTCATGAACACGGTTCAGTCAAAAAACTTAAAACGGTCAACCATGGACATGTGCCGTTTTGTTCGCCCACTCCTCAAATATCGGATTGTTAGCGTGAGTTTTTCTTAAGTTCTCGTTGGTGCATGCCATTTAATGTACACCTCTGCTTGAAAGGCAGTAGTCAGGCTTTGGTAAACCTGGCCCTCTGGCTCTATCTTGGAGCTCTCCGTGTACCACACGAGTCTACCTTACTATATCTTAGTGATAATGCAGAATATCATATGCAGAATGGTTACGAAAAGGTTAGAAAAAGAGAGGGCCCGAACGTGAATAACAAGAAAAACTTTTGTGACGATTAATGCAGTAATGTAGTGCCATCTATTAGGAATCATTTGAACATTGGATGAACTGCAGTTTAATTGAAAAAGCTGTCGCAGTTTCCAGAATAGTGTGGAATGAATTTTCGGGAAAAGAATAGTGTGGAATGATGTAGACTGATGTAGAAATAGGATAAGAAATAAGCTTTGAGATGTAAATAGGTCATTCCTACACAAGGGACCACGGTTCTGGAACAAGAACTTTTTTTTGGGCAAGAGCTTTTTTTGCTCCAGAACCAGGTGCAAGGAAAGTTAGCTAGTCAGTTTTTATTAGAAAAAGCGATAAATGTGTTCTAATCGATAAAAACCTCCTAGACGATAAAAGTGTCTTATTCTGGTGCACAAGAACCCAAAGGTAGTATTGTCAGTTTTCATAAGACAGGGAGAGCGATCTTCAACTATTATCCTCAACAAGATCAGAGCTATAGATTTTGGACAAATTGTTCAAGATGTGAGAATGGATCATAAATATTACGAACAATAAGGGCCTACTGATAGTAAATTAATTTCTTGTTATAATTAGGCTAAAACGGTAGAATTTTGTAACTTAAAAAAAAATAGGTAAAAAAACTTTTAAGTTAAATGGTTTTATTTGAAATCATAAGCTGTACCAAAAACTAGAAAATAATTAGAACACAAACATGGACCTTCTTGAGATTCCGACGTCTGGTAAGAAATCATGCAATAGTAGCCGTGCTGTTTTCTTATATCGTATGCCAAGGTACCCTTTGTGTCGCTGCGTCAACGGATTAAGTAATACTCTGGGACTTTTAACAGACTAAAATAAAAACATGGGGCGCATTTGAAATATATTGGTGGGCTTGGAAACATATTCTTCTAGACAAGTCGTTCTTATTTAATTATACAGTGGTTATACAGGTTTTTATGCCCCCCATGTAATGGAATCGGAACACAATTGCAAAATTCGTCCGCCATCTTGGAACCGCCATCTTGATTTTTGTACAAAATTGTCAGATTGCATTGTCACGGGAGCTCAATGTGTGGGTAAAATTTCATAAGAATCGGTTCAGTAGAAGTAGACGAAAAATCTGTCGCAAGATTTGAACCAAACAAACAAACAAACAAACAAACAAATATACGAGGTGAAGCTAAATAAAACCATTAAAAACATTGGGAATTTTATGTTCAATGTGAATTTAATATTATCTTCGAAGATCTAACCATCATTCTGGAGCCCGCTTGTTTTAACAAAATGGTAATTCAATTGAAGTGAAATAACGATACCGTATTTATCGCATTAACAATTTTGAATAGTAGATTATTACCAGTTGCCTCCTTCCTTAAAATACACTCCGCAAATAAACCACAAGAATCATTTACCCTTCAATAGTTAATAGAAGTAGGTATATTAGGGATATTTTTAACAAGGGATTGACAGTCTATTTATAAAACAGAATTCTAAATAAAAATTTCGAAAATTCATTTGCGTTAATCAAACTTACACTAGAAAAGATTTATGCGATTTTTCATTTATTTTGGAGTAGACCTAAATCAAACCAAAACATTTGCAATGAAATTTGCATTAACCTGTCATACTCACCCTCAAAGGTGATCACTTTTCTATATTTAACCTTACCCTGATCATCCACTTATTCTAATAGGAACCTTCCCTCTTTAAGTTTAGAATCTCCTTAGTCGTAGGCAAACATTGCATATCGGCCATTGATTGATGTCAATTAAATGCGTTTTCAAGATACCTCATCTACCCGAATCCATTAAGAGCATATATCCTAGAAAAAAAGGGATTTCACTATTTTTGGAATATTCTTTTGTAGCCAAGAAACCCGCTGTCAATGGCAGTACATTTATGCATGACCCCTGTCAGCTACAATCATCCCAATAATCTATCGACAACTTTTTAGTTTCCGAATAAGAACGTCTTTTTTGTTACTGCAAGACCGTCTCTTCCCTTCTGGCACTTAAAGCTCCATTCTCAACACCAGAGCCGCCATATATAGTTTGCCTGGAAATAGCATACTGCCATTTTTATAGAAGTTTTTTCTTGACAAAGAACGGAGTTCCTAACATTGTTTGGATACACATCTGCTTAGGAAAGTGTCTGCCCCATATCCACATTTGCATATGACTTTCTAGGATTTTGGGTGGGTGGAGGATGAAATGTTTTTGTGAAATTGGAATCTTCCTTTCAAACTAAAAAACTGTATTATGACACCAGTTAGCAACCCTCCGTACTGAAACAAACAATGGGAATGCTTCTGGTGTTAGGTACTTAGATAGATACAAATTCCGTAAATTTTCCTCCCAAGAAATGAAGGCTTCTTCTGGTCAGAATATTTGAAATATGAAGGCTTTTGTGGCGAACTTCGGATAGACAAAGATCGTACAGAATTTGTCCAATTAAAATAGACTAGGCAACAACTGCTCTAGACTTAAAGTTTCTTTAAAGTATCTCTGAAACAATTTACGCTTAGATGGGGTTTAAGAAAAGAAACAATATATTCCAATGCTCGACCAATGCTACGTTATCGAGTGAAGCTAGACAAGAAATTCATGCAGACGATAGTGTCATCTGGTTGCTGGGTCTAGAATCGTCCTTCGAATTTGCATAACCACCAGCAACAATGGATATCAGGGACCTTGTCGACTACTGTAAAAACACTGGAGGACACTTTATTACAGCATGCGACCTCGATTTCCATAGCTTAAGGCACTGAGGACGCAAGTAGGTGGGATGACAAATGTTTTGATTATATTTTTGTTACTAACTTATGCTGTGAACGTGCATGTGGAATTGACCTAGTTGTGTTAACAGAAATTGATTATAACTAGATGCGGCGACCCAATCCATCCAACTTATATGCCCTCAAGCAAAGAGGTTTGGTCTTAATATGGATTATAAGGGAAGCAAACTTTAAGGAAGAATAAACAACCCTCAAAACTATGTGGTAGAATTCTTTGCGAGGGGCGATTGTTGCTATTAAATAAGGCGGAGATAGAGCAGATAGATAGAGCAGACAAAACACTATTGTGGAAAGGATTAAACATGTTTGATTATAAACCCTCAATTTTATATAATTTCACTTTGAACCAATCCAATTTTGCGTTTAACATTTGGGTTTACATACAACAATTATCACACCTTCATTTAAATTTGTTTTTTGTACTGTAACCTGTCATTCATTTTTTTATTATGCCGATCGGCCTAGCCTGATGTTGAGATGGCGAGCAAGCAACCAATTTACAACTACCGCATTCCGAGAGCAAGACACTTAGTTGAAAATAGTTTTGGAATTCTTGCATCCAGATTTCGTATATTCGATACTCAAATCAGTATATCCTTACTTGATCGATCCTTCATCGATCTCATTTCCATCCTCGTCATCCAAGTACGACACAGATGCACCAGGGGTATCTCGATCGCCAAGAAAATCGAACAATCCAAGTACCTACAAAAATTTTGATGTGTAAGTAGACTTCAAAAGACCTCCGGATTTCATTGACAAGTCATGTTTCTTCTTCTTAAATTATTTTTATACGCTTTATATTAGCTTCACCTGTATGTACATAAATATGTTCTACATGTAAACAAATCTTGCAACTTCATTTCACTTCAAATTGTGCAAATATGCAAAGTTCGCGTGACAATGCCATCTGACGATTTTGTAAGAAAATCAAGATGGCGGTTCCGAGATGGCAGCCGATTTTTGCAATTGTGTTCCCCGACCCGCTAACGAAAAGTTCCAGTGTTAATAAAATAAGAATATAGGTAAAGAGTCCCACGCTTTTTTACTTTTCGAAAGGTAGGTTGTCTCCATATTCTGGCTGGAGTAATAAAAACTTTACACTCAAAATTATTTTTTACTTTTTAGTTCATTTTATTTTTTTTAGTTTTTTTAAACTAAATATATTTAACTTCAGATTTCTTTGTAGCATCGGGTTCTAACTCCTTTAATTTAATCATAAGTCTTTCAAAGCCTGCATCTCTCTTTTCACTGTCGTGGTGCTTTTTACTTTCTACCCGTCACAGACAAGTTCCAACCTATATATATTTCGATGAACTCTTCTATCACTTGGTTCCGTTTTCGGCTTGACATGAAGATCAGAAAAGTCACTAGCCCTGTCGTACGCGTATTCATGGCGTATTCAGTATTATTAAATAACGAACTTTTCGTCATTTGACGACCGGACTGTAAATTCACAAAAACGGAAAAAGCGTATATGGGTAATTGAGTCAGTCCTGTATTTGCGCGAATTTGTATTCTAGCTCATTAGATAGCTTCTACAGCGCAACGACGACGCGAAGTAGTTCAGCTCCGCCGGAGTAAAGAGTATAGGTGGTCCTAGTTTTGCTTGTCTAAACAAATCAGAAAGAAAATCTCTTGTTCTCTTATAGTGGAGAGCTGTATGAAATTCCAGAAATCCAATCAGAATTAAACTTCTCCAAACTTTATATTGGATTACACATGATTGTTACAAAAGGTACGTGAGGGTTCTGTGTATACAGCAGTCTTCAATAATCTCAAAGGATAGAGAATGTCGTCGATGGCTGCCAGATTACAGATTCACGGGCGTATTTGTATAGTTTCCTTCCCGTTGTCGTACGACAACTCGTGCACTAGTTTTGATTTCAACCATTGCCAGAGTACTATAACATAAAGATACTTTGCCCTGCTAGCAGAATTCTTAAATTTTCAATCATATCTTCCTAATCTTGACCAACGCACAGTGGGGCCAAATCCAAAAAAGCTGGCCAAAAGTCCAAAAAAATGTTTTAGCTTGGCTTTTTTCTATATTTGGTTGGCAACAGTAATACCCTAAGTGTCAGAAAATACCTATAGAAGAATCGTAAACCTATTATCTGCTCTGAAATTTCAGTTGCAATACACCTCTGCTTAAGGCGCATTACTTTGTTCGGTTAGTTGAAAAAAAGGTATAGTGCAAAAAAAAGGCATGGAAGTCTGAAAACATCACCGATTGAGATCAGACCAAATGGAATCAACTTCTGGAGGTGAGCATAATACAACCATGGTTATTAAAGATAAATTTCTTGAAAGAATTTATTGTTAAAAAATCATGGATTGTTCCTGATATTTAAAAATTAAATAACAAAAAATAAGAGAGTTTATAATAAAAAAGTTGCGGTGTTCTGTCGTGTTCGATGATTTAACGCATATCAGGTGTTAGGTAAACATGTAAGGTATAAAATGAAAAAAAAAAATAGCTGCCCATAGCTGCCCCTAGCCTTTTTTTTACTAATTTTTTTAAATAAAATTGGTTTGATCGTTATAAGAGACGAGAACACAATGAAATAAAAACAAGGTATTTTGTCAACTTTTTTGCTTATATTGAACTGTGTAGGCACGTATACTTTAGCTAGCTCTATGTACGCATTCATTGAAGATCATGTATGTTTATGTGTGTATGTACTGACATATTTTATATTGAAAACAATTATATTTCTAGAAAATCGAATCCTAACGACTGACTTAAACTTTTTTTGTGAAAATTAAATTTGTTTGTATTTTTGTATGTTTGTATTATTTCTATGATTTTTAGAGGTTTAACGTAATTTATACTTTCTTCAACTGGTTCATTGAAATTTGTATTATTTCCATGATAGTTTTTTTTGTATCTGTGGCAATTTTATTCATTTAGAAAGAAATGTATTAGCATTAAATCTTTACATTACTTTTTTAATTTACGATTCAAATAATATTAATAACTTTTTAGATACAAAACAATGAGTTCATTATAATTAAAACATATTTTAGTCCCTTTTGAGGCCTTCCAAACTTCTCATGTAGCTACAATTAAGTCCGCAATTTTTAAAATTGAAATTCTAATAACCGATTCGTAATCAGCGGCCCCGAAAAACTCCGATTAATATATTTGGGTATTATTTACTAAAGTTTTTGACTTCTTGGGCAGGTTATGTCCACCACATTGAGTCCGCCATTTTGAAAATCTCAATTCTGATATCGGATTCGTAATCAGCGACCCCGAAATTCCCCGATTAATATGTTTGGGTATTATTTACTAAAGTTTTTGACTTGGGGAGGCTATGTCCACCATATTGAGTCCGCCATTTTTAAAATCTCAACTCTGATAACGGATTCGTCATCAACGACCCCGAAAACCCCCGCGTAAACAATTTGAGATCATTTGAATACTTTTCGACTTTTGGCCAGCTTTTTTGGATTGGCCCCACTGTGCAACGGCCAAACAAAAATTGGTTCAGAGTTTTAGATCATTATTTTCTTTTCACCTTGCTTCATTTTTCCTGCTTTAGTGAAGGCAAAACACCAAGGCGCTTGTTTAGCAGAAGTGTTTCATACCACCGAGTGCTCTTGAAATATCCCTAGCTTGGTTATCCGATCAGAGTGATCTCGGTCGAAGGGAAATTAAGAAGTTAATAAAAATACAGCCAAACCAAACATACCTGCTCGGGTGAATGGGAATCGTTCCAATTGTCCAAAACTCGTACTATTTCGCCTGGCGTGATGCTCTTAGTCAATGTACCCTTGTTTTGAGTCTGAGGATTACCCTGACAATGCCCAGCTGCAGGTGTCCGAACTTTCTGCAGATGACGTTTCCAGGTCTATACCACAGTTCTTTTTATTACGCAAGTCCCCTTATCAATAAAAAAATGGTTATTCATCAGAATGGTTTCTCTTTACCGACGTGGAAACGATTACCTCTGGCAATCAATTTCTGAGGTGATAATGAAAGATAATGATTTGAAATTTTTTTTGAGGGGACCCGCACGATAGGTTCCGCCTAGGGGCCTCCAGATCCTTAATCCGGCCCTGCGCGTATTCACTAGTTTGCACTATTGTACACGTAAATACAAAAGCGACCGACAACTAACTTAAAAACTATACAGGCGTGCCGGAATGACTCATACACACGCTCAGGTCTACACGCCTGCGCAGGTAGAAAGAATTGAATTTAGATTCTTCCCCGGTCGCCTGTGCAGGTCGCTATGCCTGTGCAGTTTGGCCTGCAGCGGCTGGCACACACGCTCCGGTTTGCATGTACAGGTGACCTGTACCGGTTAACCTCACCGGTATACCGGAACGTGTGTAGCGGGCGTAAGGATCACTCAAATGACACTCAAGACTCCTAAGGGAACCTTTAAGGAGAAGGCAATACTAATGAGCATGGGTTCTCTAGTAACTGACCCAAACATGGCGATAGAACCTAAAACGGGATGGAGGTAGTTTCTGTCCATTGATCCTACAATAGAAAGAAAGGCCTGGCAAAACAGGATTTTCACTTCAGTTAAAATTGAATGGACCATTGGCACCTTCAAGCCTGCAAGGCTGCTAGGAAATACCAAATCTTCAAAGGCCTTCTTCAGGGGGACTTGGAAGAGATCCTACCGATCCTGCTACTATTCCTGGCAGCTCTACGCTGGCCCATATCCGAGGTGATCGAGAAATGCTAGGGTGGTCTTTATTCCAAAAGCCGGGAGAAGACCATCCAAGGAAGCAAAATCATATCCTAGCCTATCCCCCTGAAAACGATATCTCTCCATATCATTCGTCAATTTGTAGGTAAAACCTGGGGGTTAAACCGAAGTTAATGTTTACGACAGTCATAAGGCCTATAGTCACGGATGCATATATTGGATGGTTGGTCACAACATCTACAGGGGTTATTCTCCTTTAAGCCAGGAAACCTCGTGGTTCACCTATCGACTTTCAAAGAACTAAACTATTCCTGCCACTCGTAAAACCGTTTATGACGATTACCAGAGGTTGAACAGAAGGGCAGCACAGCAGGCATCTTTTTAATGGAAACAGGGCCTTAGGCTATGTCAAAAGCCTTAACATCGAATTTGGGAGTTTCTGTTAGCGAAAAAACCATTCCTTGAAAGCTCTCCATAAATCCCTCCCTATAAACATTTCGAGGAAGGTGTTTCGACTCATAATAGAAAATTAGCTGAAGTCACTGAAGGATATACATAGTTTAATAAGCTTATGAAAAATGTGTGGAGGATTGGGCCATTGTTTGTGACTTTGAAGAACGAATTTCGATGTGTTTCATATAACAATTCCGGGTATTTTTACACAGAAGTTATATGTATAAATCCGCACACTTTTCAATAAGGCAAAGATACGGTTCAGTTGTTTTAGACATTTTTAATTAAACATCTACTACACCCACCTCTAGGCAGTTCCAAATGCGCTCCAAAATCCTATTATTATTCACGTATCTGTTCGGAACCATTATTAATGAAAAACTCGCAAACGTATTATTTCTATTTGAGGTTCCTTGCGTAAATCCCATGTCTTACATTTCTAGTTATTTACTTGACTTTCGTAGGAGGAACAATATCTGATATAAAATAAATTTAATTTAATATTCCAAAATACCAAAGTACACTCGAAACATCGTGCCTCTTATAAACGAACTGAAGAAAACTCCAAAGGTTTTAAGGATGAAATTTAATTTAAAATTGTGTGTTCTAAGGCGGAAGACATGGAGAGCTTAAAGCTAGGAAGGAATCATTACCTTTTAGAGCCTGGGCAATACCTAAAGGCGGAAGGAAGGGTTTGTCCTTGTTGGTAGACCGAAGAAGATATCATTTACTTGTGATGCAATTATCAGTATTATTTGAAGGTCATGGGAACTGGTTGATGTTAGAATTTCTTTTGATATGGAGCCAAAGTGGTCCTAGGATAACGAGGCTGATTTTATTGCTACCGTTTTCAGGACAACTAATGGGAAAGCACTCTTCGGAGATTACGTCAGTGATTTTTTTGCGATTGGATGTGCTAATGGCCAACAAGAAAATTGTCTGCTTTAAGGGGTCTTTCTGGTTACATTTTCAAAAAAAAAATTTTTTTAAACATTTTTTTTTTCATAGAAAGAAGAGAGATATCGTTTTGAAAATTTGTAGGTATGTTTATTGACAAAACAGTATTACAAAAAAGATTTTTTTTGATTTTAAAATTTTTTTTTGTTGACATACGGATTTTTTTAAAAAAAACATCAAAAAATGACGGCGGGCATGATTTTGGGCGAATGGATGATCTGAAAAAAATAAAAAAAAGGCAAATTATTCCTTGTTGAAGTGGCTATGACATGAACCAGAATAATTTGTTTTTGTCAAAAAATAAAAAAATGGCGGCCATTTTTCGAAAAAAACAATTTTTTAGGGTGGAAAATCGGCTGAAAATCGGACAATTTTTTACCAATTAAAACGATTCTGGTTCATGCGATAGCCATAAATGTGTACAATAACATATTCAAAAATCAGAACAATTGGTCAAGTAGTTTTTCTTAAATCGTGCCCGCCACCTTAAAAAACATAGTTTCTAGATAATCGCGTTTGAAGTTTTGTTAAAAAAAATTTTAAAGAAAAACTATATACCTTTTTAATCTGCCAAGCCCGGGCCGTAAATAAGTCCTTCCTCCTGCTCATACTTCTCTTGTAGCATAAATCGAAACCTTTGCAGGGTATAAAGGTGCCGGTCCATAGCACGCGTTGACGCGATGCGTGCGCCAGAGGCATTTGACATTTCAATTAAAGTTAATGCTATTTAATGGAACCAGTCCCATTGGCTGCAGCGACACACGCGAGTAAAGCTACAAACGCTTGAAGTTGATCAATTTTCAACTTTTCTATGCGAAAGGCGCGTTTGACGTTTGTTTGTTGTGTACATAATTTAAAATTCTTTCTTTAATCTAGTGTGCCGTTCAAATATACAAATTTTTATTAAATAATGTTAGCTGTTAAACGCGTTCATTGGGTCTGTCGAATGCGTCGCACCCTGGACTGTCATACGCCTCTTACGCGCACGTCGCGTTAACGCGTTCTATGGGTCGGTACCTTAATATAATACTTCATAGTATAGAGTGAATCAGATCGAAGCAGATGTTAAAAAGGGGGGGAGTCGAGATTATCGAAACACAGCCGAGCGTCGAAAATTCTTTCTCACAGCGTCTCACTGTATACGTTCAAAAATAATTTTAGAATTACGATATCGCTCTAAAACCTTTTGTATCATGTTTTTGAATATATTTATTAGCAAAATGCGTAAAAAAAAAATTTTCAATTTTTTGAAAATTTGTAACCAGAAAGACCCCTTAAGGACGCAAATATGCCTGTTAGGTACTTAATACAATTCAATACATTTTACAAAATTATCATCAAATCGTTGAAATATATACTGTCTATGTTGGTTTGGTCATAGAGTGAGTAAAGCACTGAAACACGATGTATAGTGAGAGTAAAATTAGTCCCCTGAAAGAGCTACAAAATTTGTTATGCATGAATCTGTTATTGATAACGCCATTAGTACATACTGTAAACTAATTTGGGTCGACTTACTTTCTACCAAGTATAGCAATATTATATAGCAGTCGGAATGATAGTAAAAGTAAAAATGATTGATCTGTCAACACAAACATACCGTTTCAAACCACCGTTGCCCATCCAGTGCTCCGAAACAGAAAATTAACTTCGGGGATTGAATAGGATCCTGATTTCCTAACTTTACATTTAGGAAAGGTCTAGAAAGCTAGATAATTTCTGTGAACAATGAGAGAAGAAATTATAACTTGGCAGCCCTTAGCTTCCCGGACACAGAAGGTGCTTTCAAACAACTTCAAGCACCTACACCATCCAGGAAGCCCTGGCAGAATTCAGGATCAACACAATGGAATCAACAAGTGAATCCTGTGCATATTAAAAACTAGAATTATCCAGAGCAACTTAGGCGTCTGCAGAGTGGTAAATACCATGTACCGTGGCAAACACCAGGAAGCACCTTGGTATGGATTATGGGGCCCATATTCCCATAGTCACCTCACTTTTTTCTCACCTCACATTTTTCGTCACGTCACTTTTAAAGGGGTATTCTCATAGTCGAGTGACAAGGAAAAAGTTAATGAGATAAAATGTGACAAAAGTATGTGTGGTATTCTCGAAGTCATTTTTTGTAGCAAATGTCACTGAAAATTGTCATTTTTTATCACTTGGAATTTGTAGGTGATGCTACGATTTTTTTTAAATGGTAGTAACAAAGGGTAAAATATATTTTTTATTTCAATATTTTCAATGATTTAACATTATTCTTATATCCGAGAATTAAAATAACGATCAGGATATGTACAATAGAAATAAATCATATTTATATAGAAATACTTTTTCTATAACAGGTGACTACGAGAATACGAAAATTGGTTTGTCACATTTTTCAATGGGTGACGTGACTATGGGAATAGGGGCCTGGTTGTCGGCTGCGGATAAGATCCTAAAACCATTAGTGAACGACAGGCGACAGTATCTAGGTTTTTCCAAAACCACAGAGATTGTGAAGATGTGAAAAGTAGGTTTGTGGTTCAACTATGCTATCAGCTATTGCGGAAATGGCAGCATTGATACTCTTCCTCAATAGAACAAAAAACCAGGAAATTAAGCAAGAGATCCCCATCTAAACCTCCAACAATTGTATGCCTAAGGCTAATGTCACATGAGTCTGAATTCAGACTCTGAATTTTTCAGACTCGGATTTTTTCAGCTCAGATTTTGGTGTCACATGAGTCTGAATATTTCCATATACCGTAGCTAGGAGACCAGTGTTGTGCGAAATTTTGTACAAAGTGTTTTTTTTATGTGGAAGTCTGTCACCCTTTGTACCACCAGTCCGTCATATCGTTCACGTCATGACCAGATGTCTGGAATAAGAAAGGTTAAGGGGTGTCTGCGGGGTGTATGAGGAAATAGCGATGAACCTAAGATAGGGACGAATGTAAGATTTGTAGATGATAGCCCTGGCCGACGCGACGGCTGGAGGAGGAAATTGTATCCTGTACATTTAATTTTTTTAATTCCGATGAATTCCAGTTTTAAATAAACGGGATGGTCTATTTTCCACAAATTTTCTTTGCTTTCAATGCACGAAATTAATTTTTCGCCGTCATTTTTTAGTATAACCATACAGACGCACGCCTTTTGTTTAACTGAAAAATTCAGACTCATCTGACATGGCGCGATAAGGAAACATGTAAGAGAGCGAATTTTTATTCCAATTCTGATAATTTTAGACTACATTTTCAGACTGAGTAGTCTGAATTTTTTCAGACCGTTTGGAATTTCTGATTCATGTGACATGGCACAATTCATTTCTGTGTATTTTTAGACACTCTGAAAAATTCAGAGTCTGAATTCAGACTCATGTGACATTAGCCTAATACTGTCACTATCGAGGAAAAATCGCTAGTATCTAATTCCCAAAGCCTGCCTAGCAATATAGATGAACTAAAATCCAGAAGCCAGTATATATCTTGTCATAGGAGTTACCGGAGATAGAGGCTTTTAAGGCACAGGACGTTTATATCGAAGGATGTATATACTACTCTTCAGCAGCTACTGGGTCACAGCAACATCAAGGGCAGGAAGAAGGTTTGGCGAGGCACCACAGACTCAGCCTAGAGGCCTTCAGATCCTTAATCCGGCTTTGTGTGGAGAGGTGAATTTCAAAGAGACAATCGAAAATACTCTCTGTAGTAGCTGTAGGATTAGAAAACGTGGATTTAGGAACCCTTATTTACAGGCCTTGGGCGAGGTGGAGTGCGACAGATTCTGTTGATAATCAAAGCGTCCAAAGAAAAGCCTTTGAAAAACTGCAACTATAGTCCGGGGAAATTAGCATTTAAAGGAGAAAAATTTCGGAAATGGCTGAAAATTGGTCCACAGCTTCCTTGGGACTTTTTAAGAAAGCAATTTAGGAATCACAAAAAAAAACATGGCAGCCGGAAATATAGCGGTTTTCCGGTGTTTTCCTTGTATCTCGGTTTCTATAGGTCGTACAAAGCCCTAAATGTTGACAATGACAATTCTCTACAACTTTAGTTCTTACAAAGATATTGACCCGATTAACCCTTTCAAAGTTATTCAAGGTCAAAGTTTCCAAAAATCACCTTTTGGACAAAACCACTCAAAAACTGGTTTTTTCGAAAAAGAATTTTGATCTACTTATTTATACCTTATTGTTTATAAAATAGCCCTCGTTGTCATTTTTTCGAAAACCTTGACCTTTTCGAATTATTCAAGGTCAAAGTTTCCAACAATCATTTTTCGGTCAAAAAATGACTCGGAACAACTTAGGTGCTATAGAACTTTCCGGTAGGAGTGGAGAAAATATGAGTTTTACCCGGGAAACGGCCTTTTCAGAGAATTTTTCAAATTTAGCGAAGAAGAAGCGTTTTTGTGTTGCGCGTTAAAACATTTAAAATTAATGCAAATAGCAGGACCCAGCACTCGAAATTTGAGGGCCATTATACCTTTTTTGAATTTCAATCTAGAAAACTTCAATAATAAAATTTTTCGAGAACAATTAAACAAAATTGAAAAATGAAACAAATTTTTTATAGTTGGAAAAAGCAATGCCAAAAAACTAACTTTTAAATATATTAAATATATGTTTTAAATATATTTGCAGAGTTTAAACTCTGAAAAATGCTGGGTTAAGTCTTCGAAAAAATGACAGGAGGGCTTTTTGTAGGCAATAACGTTTCATATTGACTGATCAAAAAAAATTTCGAAAAAACCAGTTTTTGAGTGATGTTTTACACAAAAAGTGATTTTTGATAACTTTGACCTTGAATAACTTTGAAAGGGTTAATCGGGTCAACATCTTTGTAAGAACTAAAGTTGTAGAGAATTTCATTCTCAACATTTAGGAAAACACCGGAAAACCGCTATATTTCCGGCGGCCATGTTTTTTTTTGTGATTCCGAATTTGTTTACTTAAAAAGTCTCAAGGAAGCTGTGGACCAATTTTCAGCCATTTCCGAATTTTGTCTTCTTTCGTGCGTTTTTTTTGCTAATTTCCCCGGACTACTACTACTTTGATCTCAGTTAATTTTTCATACAAAGGCATAATTTTGGCTCAAAATCTAAAAAAGGCGCAAAACGGCATCTAGCCGCGAAACTATACGGAATTCAAAAAAACAGTGAAGACAAAAGTTGTAGGTAATTTTATGCTCTATAACTTTGCCCTATTGATATTTTCACCAAAATGCATAGTTTCTCCTCAAAATAAAAAAAAAGGCGAAAACCATCATATATATGTACATATATATCTCAAAAACAACCCTTTTTTCGAACTGCGGATTGTGAAAATCATGTTTAGACAACCCAAATCCTTTATTTGGCACCAGTCTCATAGCTGTGGTGAAAATTTCTGAAAAACAGCGATTTTTTGACTAATTTGAACGGACTAATTGTAGAAATTTTTTAAACACTTTTAAGCGTTTTAAAAGTGTCGAAAATGTTAATCAAATGGGTGACGTCAAATATAAAACGTTTTAAGCTTACTTTTTAAGCGGACACGTATTTTTTCTTTTTGCTTGAAAAAATCAAAAATCGATCCATTTTTACGGATTTTACAGCATTTTGAAAAAAAAAGAGGAAATGAGGAACGCAAAAAATTGCATTTAACAATAAAAATTAAAAAAATGTTTAGCCCCGCCCAAAGAAATTTTCAAGCAAAAAGAAAAAATATGTGTCTGCTTAAATTCAACAAAGAAAATATTCACAAATTTTCAGCCAAATCTAAAATGTGAACCGGTAATGGTCAGGTGATTTGAAACGAAATCACCCCTAAGCAACTTTTGTTGTACATTTCTTCGATGGGACTTGAAGCCTACAAGACACTAACAACAGCTCTACGACCTTACGGTCTTACCAGAAAAGTGATGTTTTGAAATCTATCTAGGATACTACTGTATAATCTGATAAAAATTCAGTAAAAATTTGAAATTCTTATTTGTAAATCTTTATAAGTACCGTTGACCATTTTGCCGCCCCCCCCCCCCAAGCCATTGCGCCCTGGGCGACAGCCCCCTTCGCCCCCCCCCCCTAGTTACGCCACTGCATCGGCCTTGCACGAAGTTGACGCTTTTACTTACATAATTAAATCTTTGGACCCATATTGTATTTATTGAAGCCCTCCCTCCTATTGTCACTTTCCATTAGATATGGCTCGAGGAGCAGTTATGAATGTAGTGAAATTTATTTGGTAGAAGATATAAAAAACAAGTTTTTACTGCCAGCAGTAACTTTGAGAATCTTTCTTTTCAACTTGCCATTAAATAATGATTCGACATTCCTGATGGTGAATTTACAAGAATTTCTTAAATTGACTAACTTTCAACTAACTGACTAACTTCGTCATCGTTTATACTTCAAAAAAGGCGTCTCTTTTTTTGTTGTACCTAGAAAAAACAAAATCTGTGAATAAAGTCGACTCTGGGGAGAAAAGTTCTGATGACGGTTGTGAAAGTGATAAGTTAGCACTAAAGTATATAGAAAAATATGAGCTTAGTTAAAAAACTACAATAGTTTTATTTGAAAGAAGGATCCACTCAATACACAGAACCTATATAATATCCAATGCACCTTCTTTGTTTTTCAGACAACACGTTATTTTCGAAGGACCTTTATAACGTGTTAAAAGATTGGTAAATGCCATTTGTGATCTCTAATCAAATTTTCTCACTCTTTCATTGTATCTAGGTATTAATGCCTAGAAAGAATTAAAGCTCGAAATACTATATGCCATCGTACCAACAAAATACACATAAAACTATCAATTTCCAATGTCAGTCCGAAACCACCGTCAATTTTTTATTAGAACCGCATTCGATAACAAATAGCCTCCATATAAGCACAAACAATCTATTAAATCAACTAAAGCATAACTCATTGTTTTCTGGCACCAACAAAATCAATCAATTCATACTCCATTGATTTTATGCTGTCAATTAAATTGTCACCTGATGGTAATACCTATACCTAAAACGAATACAACAGAATGGAAGTAATTAACTCTTGCCAAGGCTTGTGTCATAGGCATAAGCTAAATCATAAATGAATTTCGTGAGTCGTCGTCGGAGCACTAATGCCTTTCTGCGTGCGCCCCCTCGAATTTTATATTATGCATAACACCTGTCCCTATAAGTTAATTTTGAACCCTTCAAGGCTCTCTACATTATATGCTTATATGTGTACTAAGATGTTAGGACATGTTTGCTAAAAGGAAGTTCATATTTGATAAGGAATTCGAACAGATATAGAAGTTGCCCCTTCCGTGGATATACTGTGAAGGTTAAGCCCGGAAAAGGTACAGTGGAAATATCTCAATGAGACAAGATTTTCTATTTTGGTATTTTGATTTTGATATTTTTCGCCAACTTTGAATTTTATTTGGGGTTGTGATTTTGATCGTTGATGGCAATTCTAGACCAGTGCCAAAACGCTTTTGAGAGGCCAAAAAACTAAAAAATTCTTAGCAGTTAGGGATGGCGGCAAAATTTAGGATAAATTTTACATAAACGGGGAAAAATCAAGAGCCCCGCTACAGAGGACCGGAACTGGGGTGGGGGTGCCAAAATGTGCCTTTTTAGGGGCGAAACGCGGTTTTTTACGATTTCTGACAAAAGTAGACCACCTATCGAAAAAAGTTGAATGTAAAAGTTGTAGATTTCGGTTTGTGAAATAGTTGTTTAAACAATATTTTTTCAGCAGTCCGAACCTGAAACTGTTACATGAAGTTCCGTTATAATATGTTACATTAAATTTACAGTTTACACAACTTTATTTCAAAGAGATATAAAGAATCAATGAAGTTTACGGAAAAATCGATATTTGAAAAAGGAAGATTTTGGTTTTTCGAATTTTTATCGATGTTTTTCTATTGTGACACTATAATTTTTTTTACACCATCTAAAAGTAGAGGCTTCAACGAAAAAAAAAGCCGTCCTAAAAAGTTGAAAAATCAAAATTTTGTCCGTCAACTTTTTTGATTGAAAATTGGACCCTTTTTTTAAATAAAATTCGTTAAAAAAGAAACAAAATTATCCATCGCTTTAAAAAAATTGCAGCTTTTACAAAACATAAAAATGAACATTTTCACCAAATTTCATTAAAATCGAATTATTTTTGTGAAAGAGAAAAATGATTTTGTGCGTTGAAAAATGATTCAAGTTTCGTAACAGTTTTTTTTAAATGTGGATAATTTTTTTACCCCCCCCCCCCCCTCCCTTTCATGCCTTAAATTTATCAGTTTTCAAGAAATCGTCGATTAAAAATTGAGCTAATTATTGTAATTTTCAACATTAAGAAACTATGACGAATACTACAACATACTAAAATTTCAAGGTTATCGGAGGGGTGAGCGTTAAAGTGAACTGAACAATTACCGTATTTTCTAATAACCAATATTTCAGCAAATCAAAAATAGTCATTAAAAACGATTTTGTAATTCTCGATTTTGAAATTTTTTCAGTTCAATTATTCAATAATATTTTATGATAAACCGCATTTTATCGAAGCAATGAAATTAATAACGCAAGTTTAAACAGCGCCCTTTACAAATGATACAAATGTTTTTTTTTCCAAATTTATATGTGAAATTTTCTATTACATGAATATTTTATCACACTTACAGTCAAAATGCCGCCCCCAAATTTTGGCTCTTCGGGCAAATGTCTGGGGTGCCCCCCTCCGTAGCGCGAGCCCTGTTACTACGGATGGATTGAAATTTGAAGGACTAGAAATTTTTATTGCTACCAGTGGAATTGATAATGAGTTTCTCAACTTAATGTAATTACTCATGACGAAGTGAAGTTATTTACTTTCAAAACGTTTATCCACTCCGATTATACCACATCCATGTGGCCTAAGCTCTAAAGATTTGTTAGAATAGTGAGGTAAAACTAAAAAAGAAGTTGTGCACATTTTTAAATACTTAATGGAATTGCATTTGTCATTTTGGATGTAATTATCGTGAACCTTCTGATGACGGAATAAAAGTACCCGACCATTCACTTTTCTTTATTCAAGTATACAAATTTTTATAAAGATTGGTTTCACAGTGGAATGCAGGATTTATAAGTGCTTTATCTAATTTCTCATACCAAGCAAGCTGATGGAAAATATTCACTCAGCAACAAACGCGATTTGAAATTGCTCTTTTTTTATATGCCAAAGGTTAACTCAGCAGTGTTGTTGCTCTCGTCTTGTGTCATTAGCTTTGTCATTGGGACAAACCATCAAAATATTTAATGGACCATACACCAAACAACCTTCCATAGATTCAAGTCTTAATTCTCTCCACTGTTTCAACGAAATTTGAATTGTAATTATATTTGTTGTTCTTTACTAAAAAATGAAATTTTTCAATATTAAATTGAAACAGAATCCAAGTTACATAAAAATCAACAAGTAATCCTGAAAGAAAAAAAAACCATCACAATATTTGTGAATAATATGCAAACGTCTGCACCAGTTCAGATAACGCTCATGCAGTACCATACTATTGCTCCAAATGAACCCATCTATCATGGCAGACTCTGAGCTCACAGTGCATTCTTGATCCTTCCATGTTAGTACAAGGATTGTTTCTTTTGTCTGATATGAGCAAAACTTTGCTTCGGTAGTCTTATGGCGTTTTGTTAAATTTGATTTTTAGTGTATCCATCATGATGAACATTGTTAGAGGACAAACGCACTTTAGAGGTCATCACTCCTCCCAGGAGCTTTGCGCACATGGAATAATTTATGGATAAGGGTTTAACTGCAGATGTTTTCAAGACGCCCAATCAGATATTATACACCATTACGTTTAGTTGAATTGAATTGCGAGGGTGGAAAGAAAAGGTATTTTGACTTGGCATAAATCAAGTTTAATAGGAATGAAATATATTTTTGGAGGCGTGTGTTATCATTGAGTTAATTTATGTTTTGAAATATGTATCCATACTAACTCCAAATACATTGATAATATCTAGTAATAATGTAAGAGAAGGAGAAGATATCAAACAGCCCATACAGTGAAGAAGAACCAAAAAGCAAAACACTCTTCCCTCTTCCAAACCATCGGATTAAACTTTAATAAGTTCCACGTAAATAAATATAATACTTACACATCAAGAGGCGCTTTACCCGAAAACAGAATATTCAAAGCAGCTTGCGAATTGGGATTAAATAATTCCTCCTGAGGCATTCGTCTCCCATCTATCTGAAAGACAACACGAAATTTGTCTTAAAGATAAGATTGGTTTTGACTTTCTGATTCTTAGCACCGAAGTTTTCAATATGAAGAACTGCTACCTCTCGACTGCGAATCCGCAAGTACTGGTAGATGGTATGGTAGAGAGTTAATAGTGGGGTGACTGCGCTCAATAAAACAGGCTATTGATATAACGCGATAGCTCGGATTCCTACTGCCTTTTAAGCCCGAGGCACACATATCCGCACCGTGTACGCACCGCATGACGGCCGTGTGTCGGACGACACACGGAAAGAAAGTAAACAAGTAAAATTTGACGCGGTGCGGACAGGGAGGCGCGGAAAGGTGGGTATTGACTGGTAAAATTTTACTTTTTATCGGTGTGTCGTTTGACACACGACCGTCATGCGGTGCGGATATGTGTGTGTGGGGCTTTATGTTACTAAGCCATCACCGCACTCCTCACAGGACACCTTGAGAGTGGGAATGGGCTGCCGTAACATTTCGTCATAGTGACAGTAGTTATTAAATATGGCCCTTCAGTACCATTCGATATACTTTTGTGGGTGTAAACGAGCAAACAATACCTTTTAGAGTGTGCTGTAACGCTGTTAATGTTTAATATAGCGTTCGAAAGGTCTGCCCGGCTATTTAGTGCAAAACTGATTATCAGACAATGGGCCCTATTCTGTAATTTTTCATAAAATAATATTTTATGTTATGTTATGATGATAAAATTTCTTCTTCATAAAATAAAAATAAAATATTTTAAAAATTCGTATCTGTCATGCTTTCATAAAATTATTTTATGAAGTCTTATGAACACATAACATAAAATATTTAGTACAATCCGTTATGGGTTCTATTACGTTTTGAACAGCTGATCGGTTGAAAATGAAAACAAATAAAATTATGAATGAAAACAAACAACATCAAAGCGCGCCTTGTTTCAGTATCTGGCAAAATACAATTTTCTTAAAGCGTTTGTCATATTAATTTTTAATTTAATTCAAAATTCAATGAAAACTTCTTTCTCGCAAATGTCAATTCCCTTCTGTTATTTTCATAAAATGGTTTAAAATACCTGTAAAATGTGCTACTTAGATTATTTTATGTTATGAAGCCTAACAGGAAATATATTATGTTATGATCGACAAAATAAAATAAATTTTGTCGGACAGAATAGGATTCTAGATAGAATTCTTTTATGTTATGGCATAACATAACATAAAATGATAAAACTTTACTGACAGAATAGGCCCCAATGTTGATCTATTTTCGCCTCCTACGAGCTCAGACTTGAATCATTTGGACTATGAAACGCAGCTTAATTAAAAGGGTTACTAACTAGTCCTACATCAACCCAGCATCTGCTATTTCGTTGACCTTCGCCCAGAAAGTTGTTATAACCTTAGTTTAGCTTATTGTGTGTTTGTCTAACAGAGTATCATTGCGATTAAGATTTCTTGTTTTGGTCTATTACAAGATGGAAAATCTTAGGATCCCTCGATACTACTGCTTGTCATTTATATGTAACTCAACCCAACCCTGATACCCTCACGTATTGGCACACGGGGTGAATCAGTGGGTATTATGTTAGTGTTGGGTAGGACACGATTATAAAGTGAGTTTGTTAGAGGGGCCTCTTTTTTCTTTTGAGCCAGTACAATGTCATACTTCAAATGAGGCGAGGTGCTACTGTAATGCCAAAATTACAAAAATAATCAGATTAAAAAAAGAAAGAAAATAAATACCAATGAAGAGCTTTTTACGAGTTTAATTCTATTATGCATTAAACTGTCTTAGAGTAAAATCTATGACTCCCCAATGTATACATATTTATATTTTGCAATCCCAACTCGCCTAATTTCAAGTTGGAAATTTTGCTACCGCAAAAAAAGTAACAAATGTCTCTCCAGAACAAAATTTCACTCCCGCGAAAAATGCAAGAATTGCCTCTTCTCCAGTTCGTATTTACAATCACATCATGGCTCAGTTTAAATTGAATATTTTACTGCCGCAAAAGAAGTAAAAAATGTCTCTCCACTACGTAATTTAAATCACTCCTCGCTTCATTTATCTCGATACAAGCTCATATACAAGTAGGACATTATTTTTGAACCGGGACATTTAAAAAAATTGAGGCCTCAGGGACAAATGTAGGTACTGCCTCTTGTAAGTCCGGCTCAACTCTATTGTGTTAATATTTCTGGGATTGCTCTGCCTCATTAATTTCTTGTTGCTTCTTTCCATGTTAATCTGGGGTAACTGACCTTCAGCGTCATAACACATCCGGTCATAATTCCTCTGAGCTCATTATGAGGTCGAAAAAGTTGTATGGTGTGTGTCGGCTGGATTTCGGCCACCTCTTCTCATTTTAGCGTTTGTAACTTCATGTATTCGAAGACGACATACATACTTTTTTTCCTCTTTTTCATCTGGCCATTCTGGGCAGAACCGCGAATTATGATACACGAAACGATGAAGGCATGCAGCACTATATCCTCCATGGCCTCTCATAACCTGCTTGAGGTTCTATGTGACCATTATACTCGACGAGCACTTAATTAATACGTAGCCCCTATTTTTCTACTGTTAACTAACGTGCCCAGTGTCGTTGCCAAACTGGTGCTGCATCTAGCGGCATTAAGCTTACAAATTTTCCAAAATCGAGACAGAGATTTGGCCTTGGGCCCACTAGGAAGCATAATATTATGATTCCAGATCTATGGTCGATTCTTTACACGTTGTGCCACCAAGTGCTTTATGAAGCTTTGCTTTCGGTCGACCATCACCATAATGTACCTGAGTAAAGGCTCTGAGTGGATGATATGCTCACTTACCTAATAGGCTATATCAACTACGCTTGCTGATTGGCAACGCCTCTGTTTTGGGTTTAAGCTGCCTGGCTGCCATCTCAGAGGTCAGGATTTGATTCCCTCGCAAAAACAAGGTGCTTTACCTTTATACTTCTCGGTTGACAGTAGTTTAAATTTAGTAACGCTTTTACAACACGATATCCTACAACACGATTTCGCTCTCGTGGAAGGAAAAATTTGTGAAAACCGTGATATAAGTGGAATAGGCCTTGAATGATTTGAGAAGAATATCCTTGATTTTATAGTGGTCATCTAACACGATTTCATACGACCAGATATTTTCTAGGAACTGACTTACCTTGTTATAGGAGGGTTCCCTTCATGCAGTAAACGATATTTGCTTACACGGATGTACACCTGTTTTCAATATTTTTTCTAGTATTATATTTTCTATTATATTTAATATATAAATATCTCTAAACTGAAATAATCAAAACCTTTATCGATTTTTTCCAGCATATCCATTTTGTAACCAAATCTCTTCAAGGACATCCAAAATCCCTGAGCTCACACGTTTCCGTAATTATCTTCTCTCTGCTTTACATAGACAATCTAAGATATCCAAGAATATCTTTACAAATCATCTTACATGAGAAAGTTCCTCACACCTTTTCTCAATAATCTTAAAGGATATCCCCAGATCCATCGAGGAGGGAATTCATGGAAAAACGTTACAATGTCAAAACACAATTTTCTTTAACAGTTCAGTCTATATTGTTCCCAGAAGCCTCTTAAACCTAAATGCATTTTGACGGTTTATATGGAATTCTCAGCTTGGTATGTTTTGCAATGAATATGCCTTGATAAGTTGACGGATGGTACGTAGAAATGCTCTCAAAGGACATTTTTGTTTATTATTTGGGAGTTCACTATTTGGTAGGGGTTAATACTGGAGTGTTTTGGATATCATTTTGTGATTAATTGGGTTTGTTTGTGGGTGATGTTAATAAGGTCAATTGAAAGGCTTTAAAGGTTTTTATAAGTCAGGGTACAATTAACAAGGAGAAATTTGATGGTTCGGATTCAGGATTAGTTTTCTTAATAATCTGTGAGGATTCTGAGATATATATAAAATTTATCGTTGTTATGTTGTGTTTGTGTCTCTCTACTTCTTCAATCACCTTTTTGAATCACATTCATTATTGACAATAAGCATAACAATTAATCGTCTTGCTAGTCGTCCGTTCAGTTCTGCTTCTGACTCTGTACAGAGGGCAAGCACAGTGGCTAGTCGGTACCCTGTCTCAGTACATTACAGCCATTCTAGAGATGCGATGGATATAGAATGCAGTCTTGCAAATATCTAATGTGATATCACAGAGGTCCTGACTCCCCCTAATCTATCCTATCTTTCTCTCTATCCTTCGAGCTAAGCTTACTACTAGACATTGCACCATGACCGTACGACATGACAGCAGCAGTACAAAGGGTGACACCTAAGCTTAGACTAAAAAAAAGGCACCATGTGGTCAGGAAAGGTTTTATGGTCAGCAAAAGGTTTTATGGTCAGCTTTAAAGCGACATCACAATGAAAGGGAAGAATTCTTCGAAGTAGTTCTAGAGTGGTACAGCTATGGTATAAAGCTCATCTTCATCTCGATTTGAATACCATAATAGGACAGGAACTCTTATGGAAATTGATAACCACTAATACCTAAGCTTAGAAGAAGCTAACAAAGCCATAGACAAACTTGCGAGCAACGGCGCCCCCCGGAGTTAATCTAATATAGAAGGCTTTTTCTATACCAAAAGGATCATGATGTAATATTGTAAGTATTGGATCATGAAGCGATGTCAGAAGACTGGGTAGAGGCCATCCAGGAGCCGCGCTTTCATAGGTGCGAATGGTGCACTTGCACCGGGCGCAATTTGACGAGGCGCAATCTGAAGTTGTTGAAAGCGCCTTCTATGTTCAGGAAGGCTGCCAAGGTGGACTGTTTTTATTCTATACAGAATTCTCCAGTGGAAACTAAGACAAGCAGTGCAGTGACCACCGATTATCTCTTGAAATATGAAGGCTTAGAGGATGACATAGGGACCTCTTTTATGCAGATTCGAGTGTATAGGTCTATAGAATTGCAGAGCCCAGGATTGTACTAGGGAAAAAACCGAAGCACATCCTGGAGTAGATTATGAGGTTGGGGGATTTGTGGAGAATGGTGGCAGTGGCGCTGAATGCCATCTACCAGAAGCTGAAGCAGTACGAAACTTAAAGAAACAGCATTAGCGGGCAGTTTTGTGAAGTTAAAGCGCAAGCAAACCCAGCATAAAAGCAAGGTCGCGAAGCAAATCCTGATTGGACGCAGGCTTTCATGGTTGCAAATGGTGCACTAGCATCGGACGAGGTGAAATTTCAGAAAGTACGATTTTTAAAAAAAAATTTAAACTTTGAAAAAGTATTCCTGTGCTTTCTTTTTCATATATTAAACGAATTTTTTTCAATTGCTTTCACTTCGATAAAAAAATGAACAGCTCATGGGGGCGCAATATGGCATACTGCACTGGGCGCAAAAAACCAAGCGCCGGCCCTGCCTGTGTCCTATAAATAAAAAAGGAGACATTACAACATCATACAATTATTATCTCAAAGCAAATCAAAAACTGCTGAAAATAGCAGGCGATTTGAAAAATGCCCGGTTTCAATACTCAATCCGACATCTCCACATTGACTTTAAAGCCGCCTATGATAGCGTTTATTCAAGTTGACTATGGCCAATGTGGCAAGCGATAGCATAGCTATTCAGAACGCCAACGCTAGAGGGCGGTTTGGTCTGCTTCCTCTTCAGCCTGCATTTTCAGGAAGTGATCCGAGCGGGTGTGATAGCAAGGGCCAAAATCCTCCACTAGTCAACCCAAATATTGGTTTACGCACACAGCATCGCTCTCATTGGACTACAAGGGCTAGGATAAAGAAAACGCGAAATTTTCTTGGGGACCATAAAGGGTTCCATTAAGGCTGAATTACATAGCTTCGTTCTCTTTCGTTCGTTCTTTTCGTTCTTTCAGTCTGCGATGCTGTACACTTGATATGGAATGCTGTACACTTGATAAATCTGTACACTTGATATGGAAGTGTCAATATCAGGAATAACGGAGAGGAATGAAGAAGAACGAAAACGAGAGCTTTTGGAAATTTTAAAAAAGACGAACGAACGAAAGGAAAGCTCCTATGTGGGTGGACAGGGTTTTCTTTCTTTCTTTTCCGTTCTTTTAACGAAAGAACGGAAGGAACGAACGAACGAAGCTATCTGTTTCAGCCTTAAGCATACTTAGCAGACCGGTTATCTTTCGAATGTGTAGTTGGAAAGATAGTAGAGAAAAGAGTGAAAGAGCTCACAATGCCAACAGGCGGTGATCGAACAGGAAATGGCTTTCTCCCATATTCTGATTAGAGCAGGCACGGATTCAAGGGGGGGTCACGAGGGTCATGACCGCTGTTAAAAAACCAAATTGACCCAACTAAAAAATCAAAAACAAAAATAACCAAACGACCAGAACCCACCCAACTTTTTCGCAAAGTAAAAAAACGACTTTAAAAAATGACCTTCAAGGTCAACAATATATTGATCCATACTCAGTGGCGTATTTACCCTAGGGCCATAGGGGCCATGGCACGGGGCGGTATGTTGCGCGAGGCGGCTTGCCTAAACAGCTTTGGAAGCCTTTAGTAATCTTTGTGGGGATGCTGCAAAATATATACGCCTTTTTTCAGCCTTTTTTTCGTACAAAATTACTACAATCCTTTTGAGCTTGCCTGAAAATGTAACAGTGGAAAATTTTTGATATACGCGATGTTCAGATGTTCAGATGTTCAATTGGAACGAAATAATAACGGCTCTTGAAGCTATAAACAGTGACGCGGGGCCACGAAAAAGATTATATGGTTTCCAAAATTCTAAAGGTTTTGACGCAGACGTAGAGTTAGTTTCCAGATTCTACGGGTTACTTATCATTTTCAAAGAGAACAAACAGGAATCTTTTGATTCTTTTGAGCAGGCTGGTAAGAAAAAATGCACAGAAGAATTCAGAAGCGATCACAAGAGAAAGAAGAAGAAAAGAAACTATACCATGAGTGTCGTTAGGGAGTATTGTTGAAATGGCCAAAAGGCGACCTTTTGTGACCGAAAGATTTCAAAAATTCAGCCGATTGCAGCAGTCGGAGCAGTCAAATGCAAACGAATCCAAATGCTTTCTGTGATTGCTTACAAATTTTAACTGCTGTTGAATATTTGAACAGTCTACTGCTCCGAATGCTGCATTCGGCTGAATTTTTGAAAGCGCCCTAATACCTTTTTCCCTATATGCTAACAAGTGTTGAACTAAAATCTTGGTTGGCTAAAATCTTCATATGACGCAGTAACTGACAATTTTGTATTCTTATGCAAATTGGATACAATGCCTGATGGGGAAGTTAGAGTTAACCTCATAAAACTCCAAAAATTATGCCATTAATCTTGCGGATGATCTGCAAGAAGAATGTGTTCTTTTAAAACAATTCTTGGCGTTACGTTAAAAAAAGGGATTAAGGAAAGTCAACCTACCTCTTAAGCACAAGGATCTGAAGGAAGCTTTTCCATATACAGAAATAGCATTACGTATCTCTGTAGGTATTGGGTTACTTGAGCCTGGGAAAATTTCTTGTCACCGCAGTGTAGAACTTTCGTTTTCTATACTAAAAAGGAAAAATTACCTACGTTTCCGGATACCGAAGAACATTTTACCTTTAAAAACTAAACATTTAATAAATGCTGTTTATTTTTTTGTATGACCTAATTTATGCAGCGGCAAATCTTATAGGCCCAGGACGCCAAATCTTAAAATGCGCCACTGTCTATACTCTTTCTATGTGTTTTGATTTGCAAACTCTGAACTTAGCTGCACTGACAAGAAAGGGCGCGTCTTCATCAAAAACACATTAGGGAACGTTTTCGTAGGGCACGTTTGTTTTTAATCCACCAGAAAATTCGGTTAGTTTTGTTGGTTTTTTAATTTTGTTTTTGTTTTTTTAGGAGTAGAAAGTGTTTTCCCAAACTTTTAATTCCGTGACCCCCCCAAAACAAAATTCTAGATCCGCGCCTGGATTAGAGGCGATGGCTGGAGAGAGAACAGGGATTTTCCGTAAAGAGGGAAGACATGAAAGAAGGAAAGTTATTCTAGGCGGAGAAAATGAAAGTCGAAGGACCATTGCCGCGGAGTGGATTCGAATCACGAACCTCTGGGACGGTAGTCAGGCGCCTTAACTCCAAGACTACCGAGGCCGGTTAATACTACCTTGATTAAACGCCCAGAAAAATAACTCTTGATCCAAGTTTTTGGAACTGAGTCAATACCAATAGCTTGAAGTTTAACTAATAGATAAGAGTGCCATACTATATCAAAAGCCTTGAAGGTATCTAGGGTACCAGAATCAAATCCATTACTTTGGTTGTGGTGTTATTACTTACTCGTCGCGGTTTTAAAAATATTTTTTGATGTGTTTCTTGTATGTTTGGAGGATTTTGGTTTTCTTGAGGATGCTTCAATGTTTGTATTCTTTTTTATCATCATACTTTAGAAGAGGGTTTCGCTATTGATGTGATTGGTGCCTATGATCTTTAGGGTTCGGAAGTACTTTCTTCTGTTATTTCTCTTAAGTGTTGACACTCCAGTCAGCGAACAAATCGTGTCAAACTGATATCTTGTAGCTAAATTTTTAATCTTATGTCATGGAAGTGGTGATTTTCTTTTTCATGGGAGATAGTGTGGTGTTATACGAGTATAGTATAGTTTTATATATAGATAGTAAAAGTCTCATTGTACCAGAACTAAACTTACAGACGCTTAGGTTTGTGGATTTTGACGTGTCACAAAACTGGCGTATGACACAAAAAAAACTTTTAGCTAATTAATTTAAAGTGTAATTGCAATTTCTTATATTATTTCAGCATTGCAAAGCGAAATTCCTTCAGTTACATCAGCTTTGTTAACTTGAGCAATAAATAATTAATTTAATTAAGAAAAGAAAACAAGTCTCTCCTTCACCACAAATACTTGCCGAGATGGGGGAAAGAATTTCTTCTTCCTTGAAACAAGTTTGCCGTCAATGCCTCCGGAGATACCATCACTTTTATTTAAAGTTCGTGAGGTGTTGGCTGCCTCCATTAAACACAAAAAAAATCCAACAAACTTTTCTCTGTGGGTAACAAAGGTCGTGTCTATTATATCCCCTCCCCTAATTGTGAATTAAATATTTGAGTTTTTTATTTATTGCTTAGGGTCCCTTTATCCGGGGGCTTAGTAATTTTAAGAAGATACTTTACTCCAGAGCAAAAAGAAACTTTTCATAATACACTTAAGACGTAAGGCAATTTCTTCTGACACATGACTTCATAAAAAGTGATACTTTAAAAATACTTTGGCAGCTCCCTAATCTCATATCTTAATTAGTGATTTCCTCTCCCGCCCCCTCCTTTCTGTTGATGTTGAGTATTCTTCAAAACAAAGTATTATCGTGTTTTAAGAGGTGTAGGTGTATGGGTCTTCACCTACAATGATTTCCGTAATTTTCTTTCTTAAGATTAACCCACAGCCCAAGGTTCTAAGGGTTTTTTTTCTCAACCTGAAGGGCTGGGGATAATAATTTTCAAATAAAAAAGTGTTTGTAATTAGTTTCTTAGTAATTTCAGCTCTTCCTGTTTTTTTCGACACTTGTGGACTGCAGTGAGAGAGTTATTTTAAACAAAGGGGGAAAGAGTTAAGAAGAAAATGAAAAAAGGAAATTTTCCAATTTTAGAGCTTAACGTCAGAAAATTCTCAGACTTCACATTCTTGGGTTTCGATTAAAAATTTTATTTCGTTTAAGAATTTTGGCAATGTGGAAGAGATATTTTATTGCAATAAATTCCTAACGCTTGCAGAGTCATCAGCATTTTTCATAGGAAAAACGTTCTTGTTTTTGGTATATACGGAGTACAATCTATAAATAGAATCGATGGGATAAATAATATTGATTTACAAAAACGATGAACATTTCTTACATTTGAAGTCTACTGATAACGAGAAGTAAAGAACAATAGAGAAGGACTAGGAGTGCCCTTTTGGCGTTTTGTGTGGGCGAAATTAGCGAACAATTCCCCGAAGGTTAATGAAGAAAAAAAAGACATGAAAGGAATTAAATAGGAGTCTCTGGTAAAATGAAGATTTAAGGACAAGAGGAACTTAAAAGTACAAGATTAGGGAAAAAAGAGAAAATAATGTTAAAAAAAACTATAACAACAAAAAAGTCGTTTCTTAGGTTGATTACCAACATGGTTAATGGCCTCGAGTAAAAATAATTTAGTTGGTTAATTTTTTGAAAAGCATACAGGTATGCGCCAAAATTTTATCGCTACTATCTTAGTACTTGTTTCACCGAAATAAATGCTTTCTTGTCTCCATAGGTGTCTTATTCCCGCAACACCAGATTAGCTCAATCGGTTCATTCCCGCTGCCTACAACTTTCGCGCAAGCTATAAACGAGGCTGCTGCCAAATATGCTCCCGAGGGAGCACTACTGGAGTTTTCAGAAATTTTATAGAACGAAGAAAACGGGCGATTATCTTGTTGACCATAGGCCCTTCACACACTTGTCCATAATTTCAAACCGGTTTTAATATGAGTTCAAAGTACACTCGGAACTCACTTTTCTCCATCATTTTCGTGTAACGATTGTAATGCCTATGGAGTAGTGTGGGGTGCAAGCACAGCGAAGCAGCTTTGCCGAGAACGAAAACATGCTTGTGTTAGTGTAATGGACGGTGAAACCAGAAAATGTTTGAGTGAACAAATGATGGAAAATTATGGAAGAAAAACTGTCTTCCCTACGACCCCTTGCCTATAAAACCAGTTTTTGTTTTGAGGTTATGGACAAGTGTGCGGAAGGCCATAAAGGGTGACATTAGCAGACTGAATATCTCGGTTCTCGTTCGATACGGAGAACAAGCAGCATTGGACATGGTTAGTATATTTAGTTGGGGGACCGCTTTGGTAAAACCACAGCCGCGCTTGGAAAGGAAAAGGCAATTGCAAAAGATGAACAAAAACAAAAGCTTTACGGCACCGGAGCTTATTCACATATCCACAGACCTCCATGATAGCTCTACTATAGATATTTAAAAAGCCCTATGAAGCCTAGTGTTCACTATAGAGTTTTTTGCGTAGAGCTAGAGGAAAATATCGCGTAGAAACGCATAAAGAAGTGTATACACTCTCTAGAGCTCTTCACATCCGCTCTACACCCACTTTGCGCGAAAGTTAACTCTATAATGTATACGCATTTTTTTGTGTTTGGTAGAGCTCTACATCTGCTCTACGCTCTATCAAGCATGTTTGATAGAGTTTTTCTCTCTACAGTATTCATCCTTATTTGCGATTCGACTGCGCTTCGAATTGTTGTACATCGGCGTGTTAAATAACAACGAAATTCGAACACGACACACCCAGACAATTTTGGTATGCAGATGTATCTTCTTCCGTGAGCTCATTCAATAATTCTCGATACATTCCAGCGTTTTGTTTTCTTTTCGCAATCCAATCTCGCTCCCATTTCCTTTCCTTCTTTTTCTCTACTTCGAGCAAAAATAAAACGACAGCAGCTTGTTTTTGGCGAGAACTCATTTTATTATTATTTTTATTTCTATTAATTTCCTTTAAATTTTTACACAATATGTATTCGCACGGATCTCTGAATAACTGAGAAATGAAATGACATGCAAAAGCTGATGGCCGCAGTTGCGCGCTCTACCATACGACTCTGCAGTAGAGAATAACACATCTGCAGTGTACACAGTCTGTAGAGCGCGTGTTAGAGCTCTACTCAAAATTTCTCTAGACCAGCTCTACGGTGGAGTGGTAGAATGATAGAGACGCGCTGTAGTGTACACACTATAGGTAAAGCTCTATACTCTACGCGCTACACTCTACCGAAAAAAATTCTATAGTGGACACTTGGCTTAATGCTCCTTTTTGTCTCTAACCAAATCGTTGCAGGAGTGCTCCTATAGGAGCTCAAATGGAGTGCGAGCCTAGGCGGACATCTAATGTTCAAAAATATATGAAGAGAGAGCCATGTTTCAATGGGAGTGCTCTTTCATTGTCTGTAGAGTACTCCATTTCCCGCTGCGGGGTGACATTAGCATACTCAATGAACCGGTTCTCGCTCGATACGGAGGACAAGCAGCTTTGGAAGTGGTTAGCATTTAGTTGGGGGCCTGCTTTGGTAAAACCCCACTAGCGCTTGGAAAGGAAAATGCAATTGCAAAAAGATAAACAAAATAAAAGCTTTTCGATATCAGATCACATATCCACAGGCGTCCATTAATGTTCTTTATTAAAAAGCTTTTTAATGCTCCTAGAACAAGGGATATCTTGTTGGAAGCTTTCTAAGTTTTAGGAACCGTCACACCTGCGCATATTGCTTACTTTACATTTCTCATGTACCGTACGGTAATGATAAAAGTAATAGATACGTATTACAAGTTGCACGAAAATTATGTCTCAGATTTTTTTTTTGGTGGCTCAAGTTATCTACGAATTTTTTTAACGCACGTTTCCCATAACAAATTTTCCGCCATAGGCTGAATTTTACCATGAATTTTATGTTAAAGAATGTTTAGTTATAATTTTTGGATTACAATTTTGGGAAGCCTTTCAACAAAGTCCCTTTTAAAATTTTGTACATAACACTTTGTCAGTGCGTGTATTCGTAGAAAAGTTGTCACAAACACAAACATAACATCGTGAAGCTACGCAAAAACTTATTTGTAAGTGGAATTTTCAGTGAACTTTCAGAAAAGCTTTTACGTCTGCATGTATACATCCTCGTATATAATGGGTCTTAAACATTTTTCCAGACCATGACGCTATTTTCTAGCTGCATAATATGTCTTTTGGCATTATTTGAAATCTGGCAAGTAGTGAAAGTATCTAAGGTTGTATTTTTGAGAGTATTAACATCCTTATTTAATTGTTCCTAATATTCTTAATTGTAAAACTTAAGAATAGAGACTTTAGTTATAGGTTTATCTTAAAAAAGTGTATATGTGTATTTTATTTAAATTAACCTAAAATCGATATGAACTACATATGACTAATCACTAATCAGCTACACAACTAATTCTTTATTGACTTAACCTTTTCGGTCATGTATATTCCATTTGCATATACATATACATAATGGGTTTCCTAGAAACCTTTTAGCCACTAAAAGTTCAAAACTTTTTGAATGCGAACTTTCCTCCTGTTTAGAGTCCTTTTTAAATATAAGTAGTTGAAGCATACTCTTTAGGGCATTATCTACTATAAACAGAACTCAACCTTGAACTTTTATCATTCTCATGAATTCGGAATCTCGATTAGAATATCAGGAGGACGTACAAACGTGCAAAGGATGTCTTAATACTGGATTTCGATTAACTTTACAAATCACGTTTCTTTTTTTTCTCCGTTGAATACCTTATGGGAATCTACATAGTCAATTTACTTTCATACGATACATATCTAAACAACTGCTTAAAGGAGGATTGCAGATCACGCGGGAAGCATTATCGAAAGTTATTCGGTTTTTTTGCATGGAATCTAGAATGGCGTAACCCAAGCAACCGCAGTCACCATGTCTACAGTAGATTCCATTACCTTATAGAGACATTCACGAAACTTGTTTCAATGAAAATAAATTTTATCCTTTATTGCTTTCAACTTCGTAAGGTTAATATTGTGAAAAATTATGTCCTTTTGATATGATAAAGAAGAAAATTTAGAATTTCCATCTTTAATTGCTCTGCACCAAAAATTTTATCACAATTTAAGTTATTTTAATTAAAAATAAGGAGTACCAAATTTCATATTTTATATCCTTTGCAATCATCCTTGGTGCAGGGTTGCTTTCTAAAAATTCGCATGGTTAAAACTGAACACCCACATTCACTTTTGCTGACATGTGTATTGGAGCCCGGAAAAAAATGAGCGCAGGGATGGCAACATGAAAAATATGATTTTGTGATTTCACATCGTTGGTTCCTTTATTAACATTTATTGAATTCTTGAAAAATTTAATAATAGCACTCGTAATATATTTTCTTGTTATACCTACGCAATAAAAATGTTCATGATTTTTTAAGTATGTTCCAAATAAAATGCATGAACGGAATTTTCAATATAATTATGCTTATTGTTCCTGGTACTCGTTAATACTTAAGGTAAATGTCAAGTTAAATTACACCTGAAAGAAAATAAATGTTTTCAATTAATTGCAGGTGTTTTATAGGGTTCATCATTTTTTAACCAGTTCCAAATATTGATAGACAAGGAATCCGTTTATTATCAGTACAATGAATTTCGCTTTTACCAATTCTACCTAAAATTGAGCGACGGCATTCTGACGTGGCTATATCTGGTTCAAGCTCACAGTTCTTCGAATTCATTACTTCCGTGAGGTAAGTTCCTTTTTTATATTTCTTAGTACTTATTTCGACACTTTTTGATGAACCCTTATTTCAAGAATTCTTCTATTTCATTATTCAGTAGGAAAGTGAGGAAACGGGAATTCAATTTTTCATTGATGAAATGGGAAGATGTGGAAATCGATTACTGTGAAACAAAGCGTAATACAAAATTTCAACAATATTCCCGATTCAACGATTGCCGTGAAATCAATGATAATGCAAAAACCGTCCCGCCTATTACATCCCCAACGTAAAAGTATCGATTTTTTATGCAAAAATTAGGCATTATGGCAGGCATGTATACAGTGACGATTTATGCGGTGATGTGGTGCCATCTATTAGAAATAGTTTGAGCAATGGATGAACTGTAAAAGCTTCTTAATGTCCGGGAAGCTTAGATCTAGAATAGTGAGGCGGCCAACGACGATGTACACACGAATAAATACTGGGAAATCGTACGAGAATTACTATGTTTTTATACGCTTTATATTAGCTTCACCTGTATGTATGTATGTATCTATGTATGTATGTATGTATGTATGTATGTATGTATGTATGTATGTATGTTACCGTTTTATATTAGCTTCAGCCGTATGTATGTATGTATGTATGTATGTATGTATGTGTGTATGTATGTATGTAGACAAATCTTGCAACTTGATTTTGACCCACTTCCATATAACCGATCAACTTCAAATTTTGCCCATATGTAAAGCTGGCGTGACAATGGAATCTGACCATTTTGTAAAAAAATCAAGATGGCGGTTCCAAGATGGTGGCCGAATTTTGCAATCGTGCTCCCCGACCCCCGACATGGGTATCAAATGAAAGGGTATGACAAATAGAGTACAATTCGCGTCATTCCAAATTCAAAATGGCGGCCAACACAAAATGGCGGACTACCCTTTTCTTTACAACCCAATCGATATGGGTATCAAATGAAAGGATATGACAAGTACAATACTTTGCTGCGTGGCGTCATTCCAAATTCAAAATGGCGGCCAACACAAAATGGCGGACTACCCTTTTCTTTACAACCCAATCGATATGGGTATCAAATGAAAGGATATGACAAGTAGAATACTGTGCTGCGTGGCGTCATTCCAAATTCAAAATGGCGGCCAACACATTTTAAAATTAGCTGAAAATATTGCACAAGCCAGAAATGCTTAAGTGCAAATTCGATGATTTTGAGTTTATTGCATTTTTCTATTCCGTATTCCCTTATTTATCATTGCTTTCTTGTCTTAAACTGAGCTGCGCTTGCTAAGTTATCGGACCGGCAAAAGTGCTTAAGTGCCTAATTGCGTATTTACAAAATAATTTGGCTTTCCGAACCCAACCAAATATGCACAAGATACTTTGAACTGTTTTGCTGAGGATTTTCGAAGAGAGAACAAAGTGAAAAACACAAGCAAATCATAGGCCAAAACAGTCCAAAATATCTTGCGCACATTTGGTTGTGCTTTTCACTTCGTTCTCTCTTTGAAAATGCCCACCCAGAATAGTCTAAAGTATTTTAAACATTTTTAGTTGTGTAGAGTGTGCAGTTTTTTCTTTGGAAATCCTCAGCCAAACACCCTCCGCCTAAATAAAATATTGATTTCATGACTTTATTCATTGTTTTATATGGACTCAAAGCAAAAAAGATTAATTTACATATGTATGTTCCAGTTGCCCCAATAAAAAAATCAAAAAATTCAATATCTTTGAAGTGATTTTCTCGAAACACATATGTTGCACTTAAGCACTTCTGGCTGTATACTGTAGATATTGGATGATTTTCGAATTATGTTGACTTTGAAAGTGTTGTAAGTCCATTTGAGAACATCAAAAGTATACATTTCTTTTAACTAATACTTTAAAAACGATCACATTATAAAATTAAATCAATTTAGTATTTAAAAAAAAATATAGTTTAAAAAAACTAAAAAATACGCTTTTATGTTAAAATGAACTAAAAATTAAAAAATAATTTTGAATGTAAAGTTTTTATTGCTCCAGCCAGTATATGGAAACAACCTACCTATCGAAATGTAAAACAGCGTGGGACTCTTAACCTATATTCTTATTTTATTAATACCGGAACTTTTCGCTAGCGCCCCACGCTTTTTTTACATTTCGAAAGGTAGGTTGTTTCCATATACTGGCTGGAGCAATAAAAACTTTACATTCAAAATTATTTTTTAATTTTTAGTTCATTTTAACATAAAAGCGTATTTTTTAGTTTTTTTAAACTATATTTTAACTCTAGACTACAAATCCAAGTCGTTTCGACATGTTCGATGACAAAGAGCTGTTTTATACGGTGCGCTTCAGCGCATGTGCCTCACGAACGTTTGGAGATGAAGGTAGGAGTGGGAATGAAGAGAGGTACCACCCCACTTCTCCCTTTATCCACAAAGCTCGTGAGGCACGTGCGCTGGAGCGCACCGTCTAAACCGGCTCAAATATTGCCTATATCTTTTTAACGCGTGAAGTTAGCGCTTTGTGGCTTCGAATCAATTCCGTCGTCGCCAGGAGCTATCGCGGAACGGCCGTGTCGCATGAGTAAGTGCCGATGTATAATTTGTATTTATGAGGTTCTAAATAAGATTTGTAGTATAGGGTTAAGGTCTCCAAGATAATATGCCTGAGCAATGTAAAAATACAGGTAAGTTCGCCCTACACCTGGGCGTAACTAGAGAATTTTTCTAGGGGGGCCTGATCCTTTGTGTTCGAATTGCAAAGTACTACTACTATTTCAAGAAAGTACCGGGAATTGCTCAATGAAACACAAAATATGAATTATTTATCCCAATTTATTGTATCGCCTTCAACTTAAGCCCCTTCCGAAATAATGCTTATGCCAACGAATAACCAAAATATTTTTTAAACGCATTTTTTGAAATCGACTTCAGTACTCGCCGCGAAGTCTCCTTATGTAAGTGGTAATTTGAGTTTTGGAAAAAGAAAAAAGTCGGCCAGAGCGATATCAGGGGAATACGATGGCTGTTAGATAAGATTTGTGGAGTTTTTGGAAAGATTCGTTCACAATGATAGCCTTGTGAGATGGTGCTTTATCGTGGTGCAAAATCCATGAGTTTTCTTTTCACAAATCTGGTCTTTTTCGACGAATTTGCTCTCGCAAATGCCGTATAACTCTCAGATAATATTTTTTATTTACTGTCTCACCTTCTGGCAAGAATTCCGAGTGCACAACACCGGTAATAGAAAAAAAACAGTCAACATCACCTTCACTTGCGACTTTGAAGTGCTTTTTTCGGTTTCGGCCCAGTTGGATCGCGCCATTCCGAAACTTGTTGACTGGTTTGCATGTCAAACTCGTAGGCCCATGTCTCATCACCAGTTACAATGCGTTTTATGAATGTGAGGTCGCAATTGACTCGTTCTAACATGTCTTCAGCGATCATTACGCGATTGAGTTTTTGCAGAAAAATCACGTCACTAGTGGAGCGACAACGAGTTTCATGCCCAAACAATCGTTTAAAATGGTACGAATTGAATCGTGAGACACAGAAACTTCAGCGGCTATCCCTCTCAGACTTAAACGACAATTTTCAGTCACCATTTCCTTTACTTAAAGCGATGTTAAGTTCAGTTGAAGACGTTGATGGCCGACCAGAGCGAACCAAATCTTCAACTAGATCTAGACCACTTTTAAATGCATTGTACCACTCATACCCACGTGTTTTTGATAAAGTCGATTCACCATAAGCCTTATGTAACATTTTCAGCATTTCGGCACGCGAAATTCCATTTCCAATGCAAAATTTAAGACAGATTCTTTGTTCGATATTGTTATCCATTGTAAAAATCACCAGACCTGTTCGATATCAACTATGAAAAGCTACTTGCCAACTATGAGAAAAAAAATGCAAAAAATTTAAAAATTTAAATTTTTATTTTTTTCAAAGTCCTAAAATTGACATTTTAAATAAAGTAACGAAGTATTGCCTATGCTTCATAAAGTACATAAAAAAACCTACAAAAAAAATTTTACCGTACGATGATTTGACATAAAATGGCGGCAATTTTAATGTTTTTCAAAAAGTGCCAATTGGTGCCGTAAAATCAAAAATTTACTTTGAGGTTTCAACCACGTATTTATAGCATTAAAATACATATTTCCTCCAATTTTTATCAAAATCCGACTATTTTCCCGTTATCTATTGCATTTTTAGTAAAAAAAAAAAAACTAAAATTTTTAAAGTATTCATACCGAATCAGTTCGGTAGTCTATTCATTCACGAGTATTTTTCAATTTCTTTTCTTTTATTTTTCTACGACCAACAGAACTGGAGAAATTAAAAAAATAGTGTAGCAATGCACTCAAAATGCATCAAAAATGGACATTTATGCAATTTTCTCGTGCAGCACAGGCCCGATTTTGCAGAAATCCTTTTTTTTGCTTTATTTTAACATAATGTAAAGAAGAAAAACAAAAATATCCAATTTTCCAACATCACTATCATATGACAATTTCCCTCTACTATATAAGTCAAATTCTTGCGATAACATAATCAGAAACCTTCTAGAAACTTTCGTTACTACCTTTCCATTTGTGTACTCAAGCTTCCTTTCTGATCGTTACTGCAGTGTTGCCAGACCCACTGAAAGTGATTTCCCCAAAATTTGTGTGAAAATTCCCCAAAATTATACCTTTCCAACAAATGTTCCCCATTTTTAAAATGTGACTGCAATTATAAATTACAATGAATATTATTATCCCAGCTTGACCCGGTGCGCCTCGCCTCAATTTTGGATGATTTGAATACAAAATTTTACCGGAAAATTCTGTTTCGGATTCCCAAGCTTTCTATATTTTCTAGTTGACATTTTTTCAATTCGTCGAGGTATTTTTTTTATTAGTTAAAAATCTTTTCTGGCTCACACTGAATTACTGGCAGGACTGGCTCACACTGAATTAAAAAGTGTTTCTGCGAAAAAACTAACGCAGTTCTATAAAATCGTAAACACAATTTCGAAAAACACAAGTTCAGTCGGTAATAACAACAGTTCTGGTCTGTCGTTTTTTTAGCTCTCGATAAACTTTTACTGACGGTTTTGTATTTAAAATGTATTAAATTTGAGAATTTCAGGTTTCTTTATGCAAATAATTGCATTCTTTATTTTTAAATATATATTTCTTGGTTCGAATTGTATCAGCGCAAAGCATAATAAGCAAAAATGGATTTAAAACCTCTGAATCAAATTTTCCCCAATGTTTTCCCCAGTAAATTTGTTTCCCCAATTTTTCGCAAGGGCATAATATTTTCCCCAGTGGGGGGAAACCCCAATCTGGCAACACTGCGTTACTGTCAACATCACAGTAGTTGCCCAAACTAAATTTTCACCAAATATGTCATGGTTGGTCTACCTAGTAAGCGATGTTGATGGTTGATCGTCACTTGCAATTTTTTTTTATAGAATTTGTCTTCCATTTACCTGTACTCAGGATCGTTCTGTAGAAGGCCTCTTATTCCTTTAAAATGTGATTCGTTTATCTTTCTTGTTTAGTGTTACTCACGTTACTTAATGAGGCTTGGACAGCCAAACCCGACCCACCTTGGTTTAAGTATTCTGGTAGACAAATAAGAGGGTCACTAGTAGATCTTTTTTTGTCTAAAGCGGTAGTGCTTGCCATCCAGCCTATTATTGTATTCTAGATATTCTATAAGCTTGAGAAAAATTTTTTGATGACCAGTAGCAAGGCAAAATTTCGAGACGATCATTTTCAGGCGCTAAGCTGTAAGGGGACATCCATAAATTACGTGAGGTGATTTTGGCGATTTTTCGACCCCCCCTCCCCCGTTGGTGAGATGTCGTGAGATTTGGCTCGACCCCCTCCCCCCCTCAATCTCACGTGAGATTTTTAAAATTTTAAAAAATTTGTAGGATTTACACTATTATGCGTATTTTTAGTGTAAATACCTTAATCTGTGCTTGATTGCGTGGGATTTATTTAAAAAAACATAATTTGTGTTAAAGAACAGTACCACAAAATCATAACAGCACCAACTCGGCATGCACCCAATATAAACTACAATACCTGTGGATTACCATTTAGCAGGTGATTCTGCCTATCCTTTGGAAACCAACCTCAGGGTGCCTTACAGGGATAATGATTTCTTAACAAGAGAACAGAAAACTCGTGTATTTGTAGAGCAAGCATATGGAATATAAAAAAAATTTAGAATTTTACAATATATTGACATACGAAGGTTGGCTTTGGCATCCACTGATTCGTTTTTAGAGAGTAACGGCTTGACTGTTTCAATAGTAATGGTAGAGCCATTTATGACTCTGGAGATATACAAACTTCGGAGCATTCTTCTATATGTGTCATCGTTAGGTAAAAAACCTGTGACTGAAAGACCCAGAGGGGTTCTCCTGGAATCCTATTCAAAAGTCATGAAATTCGGAAATAAGAAAATGGTATCTTCCACCAATGCGAATTCGAAATAAATTTGTCCGCCTGTTATCGGATTTCAGTCCGTGAATAAAGCCATTGCCGCATGTGCTGCATTTATTTGTTTGTTTTAAAATATTCTAAAAACTCTTTAAATATTCTTGAAACAATTTATTGTTCGCATCAAAATGTTAAATTAAGTTAATAAATGAAGTTGGTTGGCTGAAAATAATTTCTTTTCGAAGATTTATCAGGAATCGCTACTAGCTTCCGTTTGCTTCCTACTTTCGTATCGCCTTAGAAAAGCGGAGTCTGAAGTCACAGCCAGCTTCTCAAATTGACGTTTGAGCCGCCTGGACATCAGGATACAGATTCAAGAAGTGCGGATCTGTTAGACTTCCATTCGTCACAACTCTCGATAATGATAACAAAAGGTTTTTAAAATCTATCTTGGCCTCTAGTAGGTATGCCAGAGCAGATGGTCGTCGATTCAAAATTCGAGTCCTGTAAGATGCTTAGATAACTAATTATGTCGCCTGGTGCAAATGTCTGCTTTTTGTAGTGACAATGCACCGCAGATAGCACGTGTTCTGACTGATGTGAAAAGAGCCGATTCTTAATATAATCTATGATTGCAGTAGGATTGGGTACATTATGCACTTGAGATTCTTAGGAACGCATTAGGTTCCAGGTTTTTCAATTGGGCTTCTAGGCCTTTTTGTTTTGTTTAAGCTTCAGTGGCGTAGATAGGGGGGGGATCAAGGGGATCAATCCCCCCCCCATGAGCCAACGAAAATTATAATAGAATTGAATAAAAGTCTTCGTATCTACGTATTTAAGTATACATGAAATTTCTTAAGCACCAGCACCTCTTTTGGAATTATGTAATGTGCAATTTTGTTTTTGCGCAATTATGTATATAAAAATCATCTAGATATGTTTTTGTGCCGGCTGTGCATTTAAGTATTGTCTAATTTCCGCGTTTCGAGCAGGCCGACCAATCAAGAGCCACGAAAGGACCCTCACTATAATTGTGGACACATCGAGCACATGTAAAGTAAATACAATGAGCCAATAGCGACACCTCGGTTCCTAAATACTCAAAATTTTAACGTTATAATAAATCAATAATATATAAAATAATATCAATCGTTTTTCCAATTTTGGGTGAAATAACTATTAGCTATGAGCATATTTTATTCAATATTTAATATTTCGAATATTTTTCAATGTAGTCGAGTATCAGAATATAAGCTTCCTAAAAAATAGGACTAAAGTTTGGCTTTGATTGTCAATTTAACTCCTGCTTAATATTTTGAAGTTTATAAAAATTGCCGAGTCAGTAAAAATATTAAGTTCAAGAAAAGATTCTACGGGCAAAATTATGATAAACTTTAATATATAAGTTCGCGGAAGCTTTGCACTTCATAGATTGTTCTAACTCGATACAATTTTATCGAGCACAACAGCACACTCTCTGGCGAATCAATAATTCGAAGGCGTTCCTTGGAGCGTTAACATTAATTTACTCTAGTTTTTCCGTTTTCAACTTTTTTTTATTTTAAAATTATTTTGAAAATATGGCATAAAAGTCCATCGAATGAGCCTAAAACCTTATTCAAATGGAGCGTACTTTCCAAATAAAAAATTCCAAAAAATTAGGATTCTAATTAAAAGGGCGTATTTCTGCATCTTGGGAAGCAAACGGTAACCCGCCATTTTTTTGGTGGCCATATTGGATCTATTGAGTATACTATATTATATTGTCATCGCAACTGAAGCTGTGTGCAAAATTTCAGTATGATCGAATAACCGGAAACCCCTCAGCAAAAGAAGGTTTACCTCAAAATACGATCTGAATTTTCGTTTCATATATAATTGTGACTGTAAGCGAAAGAAGGCCCAATTATAACACTGCTCAACAGCATGACTGTTGCATGGAATATTTTACATCATTCTAAACTAATTTCTGACGCTGATTTCAAATATATTATCAGTTTTTTATATCAGCTTTAGTTAATGAATTATAAGGAAGTGTGTTTTTTTAGAAAAATACTCTCACCGTACTAAAATATTTTATTTAAAAAAAACTACAATCCGCACTGCACGCAGAATACTCCCACCTATCTAAAAATGTAAAAGTGAAGATTCTACCCTACCACCTTCCAGAGTAATGAGTCATCAAAGTCAAAATTTTGTTTTTTTAACAAAACTATCAACTTTAACTACCTTTTCCCCCAAAAATAAGTAGTTAGTCAATATTTTTTTTCCAAAATTGGAAAGCACGGACAATTTCCTATAAATAATGTCCAACAATTTTTGTGTTACGGTCTTTATTTTTTAAGATACATATTAGCAAATTTTGATGTTAAAGTTGGCTTTATTTTGTAGTTTGGTACTTTGGCACTTTGGTATTAGAGCCCTAACACAATAACACATTTAATTTTGGCTCAAAGTTTTACTAGGAGTGGATAGGTGGACATAAAAATCGTGCTAAAAGGATTTTTGCTTTTGACAGAGCCCCAAAAAACTTCACTGCAAGTATTTCCAAAAATTCTATTCAAAAAGGCTTATTTCTTGAAGTAACTAATCAAAAGGTCGTATTTCTCAAAATCCCGATCAAAAGGGCATATTTCTAAACAAATAATTACAAAAAATATAGTGCATGAATGTGCATTTAAATACAATTTTAGCATTTTATTTAGAGGAACAGGCAGTTTTTTTCGATTTCTGTCAAGTTTGTTTATGATGGAAATACGCCCTTTTGAACAGACACTCCTCAACTGTCAAATTTATTCTAGTTTATAATTGCAAAAGTGTGTTGAAATTGTTTTGTTTATTATCTCGGAATGAAGAAATTTTTACTGCCAATAAAACCATTCGGCAAGTCTTGAGACGGTGAAAACCATAGAAATGCAGAATTATCGTCAGAAACAACCGCGAAAGACCCCGTTCTGATGCATTAAGTTGTGAAAATCCGATCAATCAAAATATACTGTCATATCCCCTCCCATCGCAAAAAGCTACCTACGCCACTGGCTTAGACCCCCACACTAGTTCATCGTAGGGTCGCAATCTGTCCAAAAATGGTGGTATAAGTCAATGCATACATTACTTTCGCAGTTTTTCCCAGACCATTGTATAAAAAGAAAAGAATTTTTCATCACGTCTTCATTCCCAGATATTTAAATTATTTTCTTTACTTTTTTTTGGATGTTCCAGTTGGATGGTATTTGAAACAGTGAACAAATACAGTGTAAACGGCAGTGCAAAATTTTTATACCCAATTGCTATTGAGTCGAAATATAGTAATAGTATCACGTATACTTTTGATTCATTATTCCTTCTCTATTTGCAATATGTTTTGATAAAACCTTTCACCATGTTCATGTGATACTGCACCAAGATTTTCGTGAATGAAATCTAAGTGCGGGTCCGAAAAGACGATTTTAAAGATTTTCTCATTTACAGATATTGTACTTAAAATTGAAAAAAACAAAAAGATATTAAGAAATATTGCAAATTACAGAAAAATCGAAAAATACCCATTTTGAGGGCTAAAACCCCCTAAAAAGTGGGCTTCTCGGAGTAGAAAATCGGTAGATTTTATTACCCCTTATTAAAAAGCATAAAAAGAAGCGCTCTGCCAATTTTCAGCCTGTACCTAATTATTTCCGCTATATCGCTTTTTTCGGCTTAATTTACCTGTACTATTAATTTAACCCAGTTTTTTCGCGATTTTACGCTTTTTCTTGCGGAAAAAAATTACGTGAGATTTGCGGAGACCCTCCCCCTCCCCCACGTGAGATTTGGTGAGATTCGGCTCGACCCCCTCCCCCCCCTAAACACCTCACGTAATTTATGGACGCCCCCTAAGACATTGAAATGTATAGAGGATAAGGTCACGCGATGGCATATTTGTTTTGCATTGTATGGGGCCTACTTTGAAGGCCTCAAAGTGAATTTAAATGCATAAATTCATTGTTTTCGTTTTCATTTAACAATTCCGGGAACTTTCTACACAGGTATAACAATATGCTAACAAATGCTTAATATGAGTTACTAATTACATTCTCTGTCCACCATATATTAGCCATAGTATGATTTGTTCAACTATCTCCTTTAATTTGTGATACTACATAAGAGTTATAAAAGTATATTACAATATCCTTTCGCGGTGTTATTGGTGTTTAAAAAATGTTGACTTTGATATTGAATATATTTCTACTACAAAGAAAAGCGTCACGGAAACACAAATATTCCTATAGTACACTAAACTGAATACTTCGTCCTACACCATTCATTATTTTATAATTTAAATACCTGAATTGTTAATACCTGAAAGCATGCAGTCTCCGCATCCGTATTCTGAGGGACAATAAACAACTTTAAAGTGGTATAAGTTTTGCTTCCTTTGTCACGTTTTACATGTTCGTATCCCCGGCAACGTTAGTCAAAATTTCATATCTTTTTAGATTATTAACAATCCCTTTGAGCATTTCGTATTTAGAAGGCAAACAAAAGGTAAAAGATAAATTCGTAATGATTTTACGTAATCGTTCACAGGCAATTATTTGCGAGTGAATAAAACTTCTGAATGGGACTCAAAACGGGCCGGAGGATGCCCCCGAACAAAAGGCACCGTAAAACAACAATAATCTCAGATTCATCCCTCCGTAGGCACAGCAATAATAATACAGGGATACGATGTAAGCAATTTTGATTATTTAATACATTTTACGGTGGCAATCAAAAACGTCCCGTATTTGACATAGTGTCGCTATAAAACCGATCGATCCTACTTGGAAATAATTCTAGTCCTTGATTCTTATACCTGACAGATTACACCGCACAGCAACAATTCCGGTCTTTCTTCAATACTAACAATGCAGAGTGTACCAAAGGATATGCTGGTGTGTACCTACTGAAGGTAAGGATGAAAGCGCTTGTTGGGAATTTCTCCGGAAATTCGAATTTTTCGCATTTCGAATTTGTACAGCAGAGAGAGAGAAATTGAATTCCTGGTTGACATTCGTTAGTTGATAGCTTTAAGGCGGATCTTGTTTAGCTTAGAATATTTATGACAAACCAAAAATTAAGTTTCGCCTTCCCTAGAAATCTGGCAAAATCTTTCTACTTTTTTGATTGGTATACAACGGGCAAATGCTTCAGGTAAAACGATTTTAATGAAGCAATTCTGCTTAGTTTCAAGTTTACTTACACCGAAATTTGTGATTCGGAATTTTTCAAGTTATTCAATTCCTCTTAATTTAAATGAAGGAACAGAAGAGGGAATTTCGTTTGAAACATTAACCCCGGACAGGAGTATGAAATTGGTGTTGATATAACTGTTAATTATTAAATTTTGTGAAATTATTGCTAGAAATCCCACTTTTGAAGTCATTTAAAGACTACGTAGTTACCGTCAATTTCGATATAAAATGTAAACAAAATTGCCTGGAAAAGGTCAACCATTTTCTTGAGATTAAGGATAACAAATAATGATAACGAAATGGTTCACAATTGCTTTCTTTGGCGCGAGAAAATGAATAAAATTATTTCTTTTGAGGACTTTATTTTAAGCAACAAATGATAAAAGGTAGATGAATGTAAAGAATCTTAGGAAAGATAACAAAAATATATACAAATAAACGTTGGAAATTTACATTAACAACCTTAAGCTGGATTTCATTAGATGATAAGTGCGATTGTCATTGTCCGACTTTTTCTGGAGATTTATATCTTTAGAAGAAATTCTACAACTTTGGAAAAGGCAATCATTGCACAAAATTTAATTTTATAATTGTGTTGCTTTGCTCTGGCCAGCAAAAGTTTACTTGAAAAGAACATCAATCAAGACAGCTTTAGATCGAAACGATCTGCTAGCGTTTTGTCTAAAAGAGCACTACAATCAAAGTATGCATCGCCTTTGATGAATCTAGATTCATTGGTCTTCATGATCATGATCTCATGCAGGGGCGCACAGAGCTCTCTGGGGGCCCGGGGCAAAATATAATTGGGGGCCCCCTCCACAACCACAAAAAATTTTGTTACGAAGAATATTCACCATGTAATCAAAATGTATTGGCTTTATATTAGGGTTTGTACTGCTTATAGTAATATGAATGCGGAAATAACGTTCTGAGCGTTGAATCGATTAGAACTCATGTAAATGTTCATTTCGGAAAATAATCTTCCTACCGTTGGGGCCCCCTACAGCACGGGGCCCGGGGCAAATTGCCCCAGTTGCTCCACCCTCTGTGCGCCCCTGATCTCATGTCCGATTCTATCAATACAGGTACATCGTTCTCCTCCTTGATTGGAGCAAAAAAAAATAATGGATTACATAGAATTCACCGATGAAGAAAGAGATGCTATGGATAAAATCGTGACGGATGTGAATCGAACAATAGTTATGGAATCCGTGGAAACTAAAGGCGGCTCTACACAATGCGGTGAACCTTTCATTCGAACGTTGGCTTCCAACGTTGGAGTGATACCCATCACAGCCCGAACGTGTCCAAATACGAACGTTGGACGCTTGACATTGGACACTCGTAGTTCGAGCATCTGCCACACGATGCGTCCTACCATCAACCGTCCAACGTTGGAAGATGTTCACAGCATGGTGTAGTGCCGGCTTTAGGAGAGTTACCGAAACTTTTGCTCCGGTATATCTATGAGAAAACTGCGTTTTGTTGGATCTCTCTGTGAGATATAGGCGACTTATGTAGGCTATGGACTGACTAGTTGCCGATTGCAGTAACTGCACGGCTGCTGGCAGCCCTTGGCTAATTTTCCAAACGGCCTGTGATACCAACACACTGTGTCACAAGTAGATATACTTTTACTTCTACGCTGACCAGAATTGCACCATTTTGTGGGACTATGATATCTGTGAAGTTATCTACACTGTAAAAAGAATATGTAAATTCACAGTGCAAATGTATAGTAAAATTACAAATCGCGGTATGAAATACTAATTTACTACACAATTATTGTAATTTTACTATAAATTTTGTAATTTCACATAAAGAAATTGAGAATCTCTAATACTGCATGACGTAAATGTTGATTACATGAATGTGACGTATATTTTACACAATGTTGTGTATTTTTCTAAATCGTTTATGTAGGAAAATTACAATATTTCTTATATATTTATCAATGTTATGAACTGAAAAAATCCTAACACTTTGTACTGTAATTTTACTAAAGAGGCGTAATTTTAGAACATAAATTTTCAGTAAAATTACAAATCGGTTATTGGAATGTAAGGTTTAAATTTTTCCTCTCGTGGATATAATTCACAGGTAACAATGGAATACTAAGCATTTATACCCGATTGTTCTTAAGTTAAGGTCAGACCTTTGACTTTGGTCAGGGTCTGGGCAGTTCTTGTAACAGCCAAGAAATTTTGATAGGCATTGCCTCACGTACTGGCTAACAAGGCGTTGTGAGCAAAATGCTAATTTTTTATGTATAGGGAGTGGGCATTAACTAAGAATAAAATTTGGCGCTTGGAAATATTTCAGGCAGGGCCAAGCACATTGGCACAGGGCGGTAATCTTCAGCTTTGGGTTTTTCCCTTTTCGTCTCTCTCTCTCTCTGGTAAAAAGTTGCAATAAGAAGAGTTTTGGAAATTTACAAAACTATGAAGTAAAAGCTATAATACTGATTTGTATTTTTACATCTCACAAATAATTTATATTTACTACACAGTTGGTAAAAATACGTAAAGTAGATTAGGAATATTCCTAATAATATATATTGCAAAATTTACAAAACTGCTTGTGAATAAAACTTCCAGAATTTTTTTTGTAGAACTACCACAGAAATTTTTTACAGTGTATATACCCGATTGTTCTTAAGTTAAGGTCAGACCTTTGACTTTGGTTAAGGTCTGGGCAGTTCTTGTAACAGCCAAGAAGTTTTTGATAATTTTTGATGCTTACAGCCGATTCAGAATCAAAGCTTCAAGCTGCAAGCTTCAAGCTTCAAACATTAGGATAAAACGGTTTGTACAATGATTCACATTCACAGCTTCAAGCTGCAGTGCTCAAATAAAGGAAAACTCAGCTGAAGCTTGTAGTTTGAAGCTTGCAGCTTGACGTTTGCAGCTTGAAGTTTTCATTGCGAATCGGTCCTTGCATGGTGAGCAAAATGCTATTTTTATGTAAAGGGGAGGGCATATACAAAAGTTTTGGAAATTTACAAAACTATGAAGTGAAAGCTCCAATACTGATTGTATTTTTACATCCAACGAATAGTGTATAGTTACTACACAATTGGTAAAAATACGTCAAGTAGAATTGGAATATCCCTAATAATATATATGGCAAATTTACAAAACTGTTTGTGAATAAAACTTCCAGTATTTTTTTTGTAAAATTACCGCAGAAACTTTTTACAGTGTAGTTCTGTGTCTCCAAGGCAGATATTTGTTGCTTGAGTTCTGAAACTGAAGTTGTCGGTGCCGATATTGAATATTCGATAATGATACATATTTCAGGACTGTTTGGATCCTCTGCAGGTTTGTCGGCCATATTCGGTAGCCTGTTAAATTTTGACACTTCTTCCGAACTTGGTTTTTGGTTCACCCGAAGATACGGTGAATTTGCGAACTTCTAGTGGCGGTAAAGTTGATTGTTCCGGATTTAGCAAGATTGCTGGATTCAGCCTGTCTATTGATATGGTTGTCCATTGATCAACAGCCTGAAATTTGTTGATGTCCTTGATATGAGTGGGTAAGGGCCGTTGAAATGCTGTTGAAACGGTCGTTTCACTGCGTCCTTGCAGGCGAAGGCGTGAGTGCAGCTTGCTAGGTTTTTATGAATGATAAATTTAGGTGTACTGTGGATGTACTGAACTGAACGGCACGATAACTGGGGCTTCTAATTAATGAAAGCAAACCAGGGTACATTATGGGTACGTCTTCGAGACGAGTGTATCTAGCTATGGTACATAAATGGCTGCTATACACGAGAGTGATCGGTACGACTCCTGGCAGGACATGAGCTAAGCTGGATCTAATACGAAAGTCCTTTGCGGTAGGGTTTATGGGATAAAATAGCGGGGTAGACTAAGCCCAAGGAGAGGAAGGCGTAGACCAAGGCCTGAGCGATTCTAAGCTAAATAATACTGTCTTGAAATCAAGACCAGCGGATTTAGCTGCTGCGAGAAATCATTGACGAATCGCAGCATCACTTTTAAGGTTGTCTTATTTTCCATCCTCTCGTAAATAATTGTGAGTTTTGTTATGGGTCAGGAGCGATCTAGTCCTATCCAGGTCCTACCACTCCATCAAGTCGTACTCGTCGTGGTGCAATGTCTAGTAGTAAGCTTGGTTCTATGGAAGGAATGAAGGACAGGCTAGGTTAATAGGAGTCTCTAGAATGCTGAAGGTGGAGGCAATGGATGTTGTGTTTGAACTCCTGGATTTTGTAGGAGCTCAAAACGAAGAGAAGAAGTTTGCCCGAAGCCTACGGACGTAACAAAAATCAAAACAAAATTTTTGTAGAGGGGCTTCGATTTCGCAAAGTCGATTTCCTCAATAGCAGCCGGCTGTAAATTATTTCAGCGAATTGGTGGATTTGGTTGATATCATTGATGATTAGAATTTTGTTGTTAAACCACACTGAAGGTGGAATTTTGCTCAGTATGCTATGCCGAAAGAATAGCTCTAAACTGTTGCGTCCATACCAACGTATGGACTCAATAATTTTCTATTTGCACCTTGGATTTTGAACTTACACCCAACTGGGCAAACTAGTTAATGACGACCAAAATATAAAGTTGTCATTTTGAAAGCTTAACTATGCTGCTTCTTTGTCAATGGGACCCTTACTCTCAAAGTTGGTACATTCCTCATTGGTATAAGAAATTTTCCTACGTGACAGCCCTACATTTTATGGTCAATAAGAATTCCTTGTCCTTTCATACAAACAAAATATAACAAAACAACAACGCCATAATTCTCACCAAAATCTTCGGACTCAACAATATTATTTAATAAAGCGACCTTTGTTCCATGAAAAACACTAAAGGAAATAAGTTCATCTTTCGGTGTTGTGAATAATTTTGTAAACTTTGAAGATTATCACAGTAGAAAAAATTTCAAATGCGGAAGTATCAAGATTAAGGACCAGAAAGTCCTTATTTGCTGTTCGTTACGCAAGAAAAAACAGCAGTAAAGTAAGCAAAAGTCGGGATTAAATTAGGTTACTTGAATAGGTCAAGTAGGGCATTTTGCCCTTACACAGTGCACGTTTCTAGTTGAGGGAAAGTTAACTTCATGGCGGTGGAACCTATATCGTATTTAAATATGAAGTCTAAAAAGTTTTTAAATTTAGTTAAAACCAGTGAAAACTTTGACCTTTCGCAGAAGGTTGGGTCTTTCATTTGAAATTTTTTGGGAGTAGATTATGTATTTGGTCCAAATTAGACCTGGTCTGAATTAATTAGCATTTGCTTGCCTTACTAGCGTCATTTTTTAATGAGACAGTTTTAAAGAAGAATTTTTATAAATTTTATTTTAATTTTACCAAAAAGATTTTCAATTTAAATCACTGAGTAATTTCGATCAGCTTAATGGAAATATGATTGTCGGAATTATTTTAAAAGCAAACAGTCAAATGGTATTACCGATTTGGGGCGTCCATTAATTACGTCAGGCGAATTTTCGACTTGAGTGAGTGATATAAAATGTGAAATTCGACACACAAATTCGTTGAATGAAAACCAAGGGATTTATAATGACGGGAGATTTCTCCACCTCAATCGAACTCTCAAAGCACTCAAAGAAAGCGCTTTGTTCTTTCTCTTGTGTGATAAGTTTTGAAATTGTGCTCCAATATTTTGAGACATTACAGCATCTCGAATTTCGATCCCGCGGTAGCAATTAATGCGATCATGAGCAAAGGCACCGGTAATAATTGAAATTGACTCGGATCTCTCCAAAAATGGTTTATGCGATGCTAGCCAATGGTCTAATTTTTCTACGTCCTCATTGTCTCGAAGTACTCGTGAATCTCTGTGATCAACATGTTAGTCTGAGGTTTCCATAGAAATATCACAGAAATCTTCTACTTGCTTGCAGACATCCTGTAAAGAAATCATTCTCAAAGTCCAGGAAGCAAGTGTACTGGCAGAAATCGCATCTTGAAGATAAAGGTGAGCAGACTTCACGAAAAAAAGTGCGTATCTAAATAAAGCGATCAATTTCCTGATATTTCAGCCTCAATAAAATGCTTTAAAAGCGTTACGGTTTTAAAATGGCAGAGCCCCACGGTCCTTTGCCTTTCCCGCCTTCTTTCTTCTTCCCTTCTTACATTCCTCATTCCCCCTGTCATAGCCTTCCGCTAGCACTGCCCCGCTCCACCGAGCGCATGTCATCGGTTGGTTGATGGGATTCAACTCGTTTCAGGAGGCATAACACTCCAGCGAGTTGTTTCTCATTGCCCCGATGCCGACTAGAGCTTGCTGTTTGACATTGCACTCTATACGAAGAAAATAGATTGTCGACAGTACAAAGGGCTTTCCCTGAGCTCTAGTCTTCCACATAAAAAAAAAAAAAATATTGGTTCCAGAGTCTTGAAGTTAAACTTTTCTTCTCTAACATGTAAATAGCTTTTTCGAACTTATTTGCTACTGCTTTTAGGGCCTTAAGCCGGCTCTACACGATGCTATGAACAACCTCCAACGTTGGACGCTTGATGGTAGGATACATCGTGTGGCAGATGATGGAACTACGAGTGTCCAATGTCAAGCGTCCAACGTTCGTATTTGGACACGTTCGGGTTGTGACGGCTATCACTCCACGAATAATTACCGCTTTTGAACAGTGCAAACAAGCACTAGCAAAATCAGCATTACTGGCGCATCCAGCAGTCTCCTTTACGACTCGGAGGTTATCTTCTATATTAGGGATGGTCAATATTCATCGATGTTATAGAAACATCGATGTTGAGCGGAAAATATCGATATTTTGACATCGATATTAAATCCTCTAAAACATCGATCCATCGATGATGGCAACAAGAACATCGAAAATCGATGTTTCCACATTTGTTTGTTGTAAAAATTAAATTGAGCTTATGCAAGCCTTCATTAAAATAAAATTTCTATACGACTTTTAAAATGTTAAAGCTAAGTACGGTGATCAGGCAAAATTTTGCCATCCCTTTAAAATGCATGTGAAAAACCTTGGCAAAGTTTTGCCTCAAGCACGGCAAAATTTTGAGAGGGCTGCAGTACGCCGTGCAATAAGCATACTTTCAAGATTTTCTAGTAGATGGATTTTCTAATTGTGGAGACTTTTACTTGTCAAATTTTTGCCTCCAGAAATTATCTGGTCATTTTTTGTTGGCAAAAAGTTGGACAGTTGGATTAAAAAGTCGAATGCAGCAGTTAAAATTTGTTTAAAATGGAAAAGGAATATTTATTTGTTTTATAATGAAAAGACAAATTAGGTAAAGAAAAAACTTTCCACTCTTCTCCACCACTCTACACTTGGGCAAAATTTTTGCCTGAAAAATGATAAAAATGACGAGGCAAAATTTTGCTCGATCACCGTACTAGGCTTAACCTATCAATGCACATTTCGAACTCGGGGAAGTAGTTCTTAATTTTTACGCCAGATGTCACTAATATATATTTTTGATTCAAGGTTATAAAAGAAAACAAACTTGCTACAGTTCTGTTTATCTGTAGTCTATGGTTAAATACGTTTTTTTTATTCATATTTATCCCGTTTATGACTAGGTCCAACCCAGTCATAAACGGGGATCGAGTTGAAACTGGGTCCACTCCATAGAGAATTTTAAAAATGTTTGATTTTAGCACCAAAACTTCGATGTTTTCAAACATCGATGTTTTTTTATTGATGTTTATCGGACATCGATGTTTACTTACCGATGTTGACATCGATGTCAATATCGATGTTTTTCTAATATCGCCCATCCCTATTCTATATTCTGTTACTTCCACGGCTTACAATAATAGCAGTACAGTGATTTCCATATATGTTTATATGTATTGTATATAAATCTAACAGATATTTGAAGAAACAAAATTGTAAAACATTAGGGCCCCATACACTACAAGGTTTTATGCGTACAAACAAGGCGTTCAAACAAAGATTGACAGTGTGTGGTGAATTTGGTTTTTGGTTCTATGTTTGTCACAAGTTTGTCCCAAATATCAAAACGTTTTGATTTTTTCGTGGTTTTATCTGACAGTTATCTCCATAACATAAAAAACGTCTGCTCTGGTGTTGTTTATTTTGTTTCGGTGTTTTTAGTAATTAGCTGTATTTATGTATTTAGTTTTGCTGTAAAACCTTATAGCGTATGGGCAGGCTCAGTGTACAAACAAGTTTGTCACAAAGGCTGTGGGACATGTTTGTACGCATAAAACCTTGTAGTGTATGGGGCCCTATTAGCTGTGTTCCTTTTCTACCTTTTAGTACTTGCGACCTAACCAAACATTTTTGATGTTATTTCATTTGTATACATATAAAAGGTTAGAATAATAATTTACAACATAATTAAAATTAATGCGATTTTATTATTTGTATTTGTATTTATTTTATTTATAAATTTATTAGTTTTATTTTTATTATACGCGTTTTTATATGAAAAAAGCTCAAAACAATCAAAAGCCATCTATGGGGTGATAGGGTAATTAAAAAAATTCACAATAGGCCATTCATACACGAGGGACCATGGTTCTGCAAACAAAAGCTTTGCTGCAAGTTTTCTGAAAATACACTGAGCAACAGCGATGGAAGCAGCTTTTGTGTTGCTACGTGATATTTGTTCGTATTAGTGAGATGTCAAATTTTTTATTGAAATCAAAATGGAGGTTTTTTTCGCTGTTATGAAGTGATTTATTTAAAAAAAATCACTCACTCACTTTGAATTCTCAATAATTAAAAGTTTTTTCTTATTATGTACAAATTTTGACAACATTGTACTGTTTGAAAGTTTTTTTTCATCCCCAAAGCATTGATTTCTTATTGGTGTGAGTGCATGCTTTCCGTGTTCGCAGGCCAAAGGCAGGAGCACGAAACTCTCCACTTATTGCATCTCCGCACGCCTCCCTTGCCCGAAAAAAGCTTTTGCTCCGGAACCATGGTCCCTCGTGTATGAATGGCCATAGACTCCAAATGGGAGCTTTCCTCTAGCGGATTTGAATTGCGTAACTAAAAGTGTTATCTACTCGTATGTTAGAGCAAGTGTAGCTGCTAGTACTCACGAGTAAAAAATTGTAAAAATTAGCAGAAAAGGAACGCAGCTATTGTTTGCTTTAATTTTGAGTAGAGTAGTTTAAGGATCTACTCTACTCAATATTAAAGTAGACAATATTTTATGTAATTTGTTTTAGATTTGAGCTAACCTTCTACGTCACATACAAAGACCGTGCAAAAATCTCGAAATAGTACAGATAATCTGCAGATCTCCTTTTGTATAATAAAAAAGGTTAAAGAAAATCTAATTTGGCTATATCAAATTGAGAGTGATTTCTTTATCTGATTTACTTTACAAGTCAACCGTTGGGGGTCAACAACCTTTTTTGATATAGCTCTAATGGGGTCCGACAATATCTCACAAATCAATGAACGCTCAAGGACACACCATGAAAGGTCCTTCCATTAAATACATAGCAAAAATGTAAGAAAAATGTCCTATGATTATAGAAAAAAATCAGTCCTTGTGAAAATGTAATAAATAAGATTGTAGGTGATATGTGTCAAAAAACACAAGAAAAACGTGAGACTACTTTAAAAGATCATAAATGAAAATTCATTGAAAATTGTCTGCCCTAAAATAAATTAGAGAAATTCTTCGGCCCTCAACCAACACCAGCCTTTTTATCATCCTGAAGGTTGAAATCATGTTTAAGGACACGAAATTCCCCGCATGGACACAAGTCTGGTATTTATCAAGTTGAGTGCAAGGGCTGTGATTCTAATACATGTGGGAATGACTAGAAGGAACCTTAACTAGAGTAACTTAGAAATAAAATGTGCGACGTGAGAAATTGCAATGAAAAACGTGCGAAGCACATTACGGAACATTACGGAGAAAAATGAGGTGTCTTTGCAGAGCTGAAAGGTATCTCAAAAAAAAGGTAAAGATAATTTATGAAGTTCAGATTCTTAAAAGGCCTGAAATAATATTATATGACTCCGGTTTTTGCTTTTCGAGAGAAGTAAATACAATAATGCATTGGCATTTCCACGTATTATATGTTTTGCTCAAATTAATTTTGTTCCTTTTCACAGAATTGCTAGCTTTTAACGTTCGTTTACTTTTCATGATTTGCTTTTTAATTATTCATTTTATGCCATATTATATACATTTTTAGTTAGAATAGAAACCTCGTCTTTCTTCTTCCTTCATTAGTGCATTTCAAAAGGTTCCTCTACAATTACTCTCCCACTCTGTCTATTCTTCGTATGTAATTTCCAATTTTTATTTCTAATTTTCTTAGGTAAATAAACGCAGTATATACTTTCTCTCCTTTTGCACTAGCCCAATGCTGGACAATAGCAGCTCTTTTGAAACATGCGGTATATTACATAAAAATCCCACAACCAAAACAAAAAGACTCGCTCATGCAGCGAACGAAAACCCAATGCCTTATCAACAGAGGTATCAGGTTACGTCTGGAAGCATAATCGTCCTTAGGTAGACTACCTCCTTGCGTAGGAATTGGCACTTTTCGGACTGCAATTTGAGGTTGTGCTCCCTCAGTTTGTCGAAAACCTTTCTGAGCTTCGGGTTGTGGTCTTCTAGGCTCTTACCATAGATGACAATGTCATCTAGGTAGACGAAGCATTCAAGGCCTTGCAGGCCGGTGAGTGCGTAGTTCATTAGTCTTTGGAACGTAGCCGGGTCTCCTTTTAGCCCGAACTCCTTTTAGCTAAACTCTTTAGGATTAGTTGCTGTACGTCGGAACTTCAACTTTCGATTGGGACCTTCTACTTTGCAGTTCTCCAAGATGAAGTCGAACCCTAGTAGTCCATCGTTCAGTAATTCTGGTGTATCCTCTACTACCCGGAAATATTGTACATAATAGGTAGTTCTATCCAAAGCCTTCTAAAGCCGGAATTACACTATTGTGTTGTGGTGGGTCGTGGCGCTCTGTGTCGTGATCTAATTCATATATTTTATATGGGGCTCATTATATTATTATGGTGTGTCGTGGTGTGGCGCGTCCCAATATGGCGTTTCTGATTGGACACAGAGCGCCACAACACACCACAACACAATAGTTTGTTTACGGCTTTATCCTGCTTGTGAGTTCGAGTGGAAGGGTTATGGCCAAAAGCTTTGAATTCGATGGAAAGAGGTATAAAAAAAGTTTTGCTGGTGCTTTTGAAAATTCAACTATTGCCAAATACTGCCCTAGCCCATATTATTTTTCCTTTGTAACCGCTCTTACGATGCTTGGTACATATATACATATTTTAATTGCTTTAGGCAAACTATTGGCTCTAAGCACATTGCAAGCATGCTTCTAAATAATAAGCTCTTGTTGGGCAAGGGCAGCGGAACAGTGTAGAGTTTCGAGCTAAATCGAAATAAAAAATTTTAAAATTTTTTTTCAAGTTTATGCTTCAAATTCGATTTTATGGGTATTGTCAGGCAAAAATAAATTATTTTCAACCCCTTAAGGGGGTAAAACTACCCCTAGATAAAAGTTGAATTTTTTCCTGTTTTTCGCTTGGAATTGGGTTGAATAGGTATTATCAGCCAAAAATTAATTATTTTTAACACTTAAGGGGATAAAACTACCCCTAGATTAAAATTGATGAAAGACGCAAGTCGCCATAACCGCAAAGTAATAGCAGGGGACTTTAATGCATGAGTTGTGGACTGGGCAGTCGGTATACAAATGCAATGGGCGCATTCTAGTGGAAGCGTTTTCACGGCTCAAACACCTTCCAAAAAGGTGAAAAGGGGTCTCATCATCACCAGACATCACCTTTTTCAGTCAGCCTTATTGTGGTTGTCACCTCACCATAGTGAGAAATATCACTGTCATTGTCACTTTCCATATTGTGGACGGTGAGTTCAGTGAGGTGAGAAATTGCAGTTTAGCTTTATTGTGGTTGTCACTTTCGGTGACGTGATATTTCTTATAATTGAGGATAAACAAAAATTTAGATATTTTGAACCCTTTGCTACAAAAGGATACTCTAACATGAAATCTAGCATGATCTCAAATTGCTTCCTAGTCGTTATTTTTACACTAAAAGCATAATATAAAATTTTTACTTTTAAATATTTAAAATAATTAAAAATTTTACTTTCAAATAAATAATCGTGTCTAAATATCAAATGAGAAAAATCTCACTTACAAATATCAAGTGAGAACAATTGTCACTGAATTCGCCGTTTCTCGATATCAGTGACAACCGCAATTCGCCTTATCTCACTGAATTAGACAAATGTCACTTTTTTAGAGAACCACAATAGCATTTTTTTCTCACTTCGCCATTTGTCACCGAAAGTGGCAACCACAATAAGGCTGGGTGTCACGAGAGACAGAAACCTCCAATGGCTGGTGAGTGAGGTATATAAGCACAGCAGCCATCACGCCATAACCTTCTACACGGAAAGAAAAGCAGAAAGGGGGCAGCAAAATCAAACTATAAGCATGGGATGGGTCCAGAAAAAACTCGATGAAGAGCTGTTCAAAAAGACAATATTGCAGGAAAAAGCTTAGCAGGCAGATGTCCAGACGATAAAGAGGACGCGGAGCAAGACTGTTCCGGCTCTGGTGAGCATCTTCGAGGGATCCCTTTACAAGGATCACGTTGACTGCGCCAGGTTGAAGTAATGCCTTTACGGCTCGTACCAGTCTGGGGCTGAACGTTATGAAAAAAGGTTGGTGAATTTCCATCCATCCAATTGCGCTACAGTCCAAATCGAGCCTTGGCCTCCTCTAGAGAATTTCTCCAAGTTTGACGGTCCCTTGCAGCATATTTCCAGTTCCGGATGTTAAGCATTGCCTCTGCATAAGCCGTTAGGCGGCCATTACACGTTCATGCAAGCGGCAATCAATTCCACCAGTCATGATTAATGGAAATCAAAATATACGAAGGATTACGTCAGTCAACACCTTAGACGTTAGGTTTTCCGTCAGTCGTAGGCAAAACTGTGGAAAAACTGACAGCAAAACCTATCGTGTAATGGGCGCCTTACAGAGTCAATCCATCGGCTCCTGGGTCTGCCTACTGGTCAATTTCCCGAAATTTCTGATACCGTAAGCGGTTTTGGGATACGATTGTCCTCCTTCCTGATTACGTGGCCGGCGACTATTAAGCCTCGGCCACAATACGAGCGGCGAGCGGCACCAGAAAAATTTAATGTCTCGAATTAGCGGCGAGCGGCAGTGGAGGTGCACTTTAATATTGCCGCTCTACCTCTCAACGCTCCCCGCTCGTATCGTGGCCGGATTCGAGCGTTTTCCATATAAAACAATACAAAATAAAACTCAGAATTGCTGCTCTGCCGCTCGCCGCTCGTATCGTGGCCGAGGCTTAAGTTTGTTAATTTGTATTAAAGTTGAGAGTTCTGGGTTGTCAAAAATTTCATATATCTCGCTGTTGTATCTCCTTCGCCATATTCCATCCTCCCTCGTTGGGCCTATTGTTGCCAACTTTTCTCTCAAACCTTGGTGAGTTTAGTCTGTAGGAATCGGATAGAACCGTCTTAGTGCAGACCACCGGGGTGCCTCCTGTCGTAGGCAAGGAAGTTTTAGAGAGGCGGTCGCACACAGTGCCTGCTGCTGGACCGATATAAGATTCTCACCAGTCCGTCCAAAAAATAGCCCCTCTAGCATTTTTGACTCATCGGTAAACCAGTAGTGGTTTCTTGAAGCCCCCGGAAGGTCCACTCGGAGCGATCCGGAATAAGGGCCCTGAATTTCCTTTGGACCCGCAGTTCATCAACCATATGGTCATATACGCAGCAAATTGGAATGTCCTGTGAATGTATATGGCTAGTTCAATGAGATCTGCAATGGCGTTGTATTTCCATATGGAGATGTGCAATGGAGCCAATCCAGTGATTGCCTCCATCGCAACTGTGGGACAGGTCCGCATAGTTGAAGTATTGGAGGCAGGCAAGCCGTTGCAGGCTGCTGCAGTCGAGGATCGTCGATCTAGGGCCACCAGACTATAGCAGCATAAGTGACAACAGGTTTAACGATCGTGTTGTACATTCAGTAAATCGCTAGTGGTGTAAGACCCCATGTTTTACCCAAAAGCCTTCCACATGCCCATATAGCGCTAGTGGCGTTACTGATAGCGTAGTCTAGTCGTGCGTTCCAGTTCAGTCCGTTATCCAGCATTATTCGCCATATGTAACTTAGTCTGGGTCAAATTTGTAACATTTACAGAAAGGGTCCAGGAGGGACGTATTGATTGATAGGCCCTCCGTGGTACACCGTCTTCGAACTTCTCGGCGTACTGTTCTCATGTGTAATGGTCACGTCAAACTTCCCTGAAACAATGATGGCAAGATCATCTGCATAGCCGATGGCAGCAAAAACAGATTCGTGCAGTTTGGTCAAAAGTTCATCCACAACCAGTGACAATATTAACGGGGACAGAACTCCACCTTCACAGGTTTAGTTAAAGCCGAAGCGAATTTTTGAAGGACGGTATGGAGTATATGTTTATGTAATGGTATGCGGTTTTCTGTGCGATCCGACTCTTTAACACCTATATAGACCTTGTCCATTGCGCGTGTTTAACACTTGTGGGGCGGGGTGGCAAAGAAGTGTCTAAAATTCGAAGGAAACAGCCTTCCTGTGTCTGTTGTCACCCACCTTTTGTGGACTTTGTTGATGGTGTAATCTTTTAGTTTGATATACTGTTGACGAAGTGATTCATCTGTGGGATGGCAATACTCGTTGATGTTCTCCTTTAAATAAAATTTTTAGCACAACCGTGATCAGTGGGAACTTGGTTTTGTTGTTCGAAACCTTGACGGGAATATCTTGGGAAATACATTATTCTTCAATTTGAATTTAGGCTGGGAAACGAAACCCAAACTTCAGCTTCTAAAAAAAATAACGGCTTAATCTAAAAATGGGATTCACCTGAAAATAAAACTCATGTTCTCTAAGTGGATCCACCTACTCCCCAAATACATTGATTTGCATAACCATTAAAAAAAATAAAATCAATAATTAATTTTGTTGTCATCGAAATGTGCAAAAAAGTGTGTCGACTTAATTTTATTAAATTTTTCACTGTACAAGTATATAAATAAATTTTTTTTATTCTTAAGCAAAGTAACTAAAGTTAGTAGATTGAGAAGCCAAAAAAAAGTTGCGATATAAATGCAGTGATATTGTGGGATGAAATTTTACTCATTTTCATTTTAATTAGCTTAAAATTTATCATCAAGAATTCGTAGGTGTTTTGTAATGATAATGTGTATGTGTTTACGACGTGAGACTATGAATAGAATGTTAAGACACTGGTTTGATTTCCACGAACGAATAGGAATGGAGGAAGGCCATGACTTAAGCTCTCTAGCCAAGCCATATATAATGGTGCTGAAACGATATTTTTCCTGGGCATTGGTAGCGTCATTACAACCAAATCTGACTTCATTGAATTATCAATAAGATATTCTCGTAATCTTAAATATCGATTTGTTTTATCCTTTACTGCCAGGAGATCACTGTCTGTTATAGTTCCTAAAAAAATTAAAATTAAATTTAGTAAATCCTTAAATTGAATGAGAATGTTTTTTTGGGCCTTACCAAGATCTACATCGTCTGTCGTTGTTGTTGTATTTGCCGTTTTTGATACTATAAAATCCTTAATAAGTTCATCAAAGAATTCCGTTGATGTCTCTTGAGGTTTCTTTGTAATATCCGGCAACAATTGCAAATCTGAATAATCAATACGGAATTTCGCAAGTAAACTGGCCATTGAACGTTGCTCATACTCAAGCTCTGCCTTCTTGTTTGCCAAAGCAAATACTCTGCAAAAAAAAATATGCAAAAGAAGAAAAGAAATTAATGAGATTTTTTTTTAGGTATTTCCTCCATCAGTTTTCTTTTAAACATTAATTAGAAAAATCAAGGATGAGATTGTATCTTTCATCATAAAACTCATTAAAAAGAAAAAAAACAGAATTCATTTAAAAAAATGGCTTTTCACAGTATACACTGTAACAAGGATACGCATTGCAGGATCGATATCCTTGATGACTTCCGGGGTAAACATACTTTCTTTATAGCAAAAACATGAAAATCATCTATTGGATGATGCGTATGGAATACTAAGAAGGTGTCGATAGACAAGGCTTTGTTTTGCCTTTGTTCCTGTTTTAAACTTGATGCGAATCAATGAAGCTATGATTTGCTTTAAGATGTGATAACAACGACGAAGATCCTAAAAGGGGGGAATCCTTGTGTTAGGATCCTTTTTGGGATTCATTTTAAGCACGTACTCATAAATAGATGCTTTCGTATCATAACATATTATTTTCGGAAGTTTAACTGCGCATTTGGAAAATTGGTTGTTTGTTGGGTGTTTAGACTACGCGTTATATGAATGAACTGCGTTGAATGAATATTTGGGAATACGCCATGAAATTTAGATTTGCTTTAAATTATTGTGAAATGAGCGTGAAACTACTTGTACTGTATGTAATTATAACAACACTAAGTTGAAACTACAGGCAGAACTGGTTTTATGCTATTCGTAGAATTGGTCTATAGAGGATTGATGCTATGAAAGAAACAGTGTTGTATGCTCCAATAAATTTCTTTAAATGCTCGAATGGTTCCAAAGAAGTAAGGAAGGTACACGTTATGACGGTAAGAACAAACTTTTTTTGGTCAGTAAACTGATGTGATATCAGGTACCCATTAAAAACTGAATTAGAATAGGGAACTTCTCCGATATTAGTCTTCCAAACGATTTTTAAATCACGATTGTTATGGAACTTCTCCAAGCCAAACTCTAACCCGGAAAGTTATGTTAAAGATACTTAAAATACCTAGGCTGGCTTCTTGTAAGGTGAACGGTGATTATCACCAATCACTTATACAGATTTCAGTTCACGGATGGCGACTGTCACCTGTCAGAATCGCCAAATTGGTGGTGACAAGAAATTGTCACTTTTGTTGTCACTGAAGTATTTTTTAATGTTTCAGTTGGAAGTTAATGAAACTAATAAATATTGTTGAATATATTAGGGCAATTCTTAATCATGGTACAATTTATGGAGCAAAACACGTATTTCTCATTTATTTATAGCTCTCGACAAACGCTGACTTTTGGGATGACCATTTAGATTTTTGTAGGAAATTTTCCGTCCTTTCAGATGAAATTACGCAAAAAATATTTGGACGCATTTTTGGTAAATTTTTTGGCCCTTTTTGGCCAAAAATTGAAAAAAAAACGGATCTCGGTATTTTTAAATTTTTTTTTCATGTCATCAAATCGATTTTCTGACTCAAAAACTACGCGTCGCCAAGTTTTCAGAGTGGTTCTCTCAAAAATGCGAAAGTGACGGCGTTTCTACCATGCTTGACCATTTTTCGAATATCACAAAATGTCAAAATCATGTTAAAAAATTAATTCAATTAAAAAAACGAAAAATGGTAAAAATGCCCTAAATCAAAGACTAAAGTCTTGCGCACACCACGAGATCATGATTTCCTACAAAAATCTATATGGCCATCCCAAAAGTCAGCGTTTTTTCGAGAGCTATAAATAAATGAGAAATACTAGCCCAGTTGTCAGAGACTTTGACCTCGCACTAAATGTAATCTCGCTGAAAATTGGAACTTAACTTTTTTGGGTGTAGAAAACGATAAAAAAAACTTTGCTGCCCTAAACTGTATGCTAAGTTCACAATTTCGAAAACAAATTCGAAAATTTGGTTTTTGCTTTATATATCGAAAAATAAAAAAAATTTCGAAAAACTAATAGCGCCACGAGAAAGAGCCGAAAATTTTACTAAAATTTATATTATAACTTATGTTTTATTATTATAAAAAATTATTAAAAATAAGAAGCAAATTCGAAAAATATAAGCGCGCCAAAAAGCTAAAATCAAATATTCTAGCGAAGCCTTCGAGGAAAAACTAAAGTATCCTTGTCTAAAATGTACGCAAAATTAAAAATAAAAAATAAATTTTTAAAAACCGACATCAGAAAAACCAAAAATAATGCACAAAAAACCAAAAATAATGCACAAAAAACCAAAAATAATGCACAAAAAAGGATAAAATAATTGTTTGAAATTCTTTACAACATTAATCCAATCAGAATGGATTTAATAAGAAGAATCACTTTTGAAGACGGTGCCAGGTAGTAGTTGACTTTCATTGCATTAACTATTGCTGCGAAAATTGTATTCATTTCTTTGTTAGCCTTATGCCCTTAATACATCACCCCGAAAACAGGGGTTGGCACCATAGGCGGATTTAGGGGGGGGGGCACGGGGGCACGTGCCCCCCCCCCAGGCGGTCATAAATTTACAAAGAACAATTTGATTATGGTCCCGCTATAATTGCGTTCGTTTTGTTTTGTGTACTGTGGAATCCTAATCCTACTAAGGTCAAATCAAATTAGATGAATAAAATTAAAAAAACAAAAGAATTGAGGGTACCTACAGTGTTGCAAAATATGTGATTTCTGCTCACAACACTGATTACGCTCAAAATTTGATTCAGATAGAATTCAGATAGAAACAAAGCAAAGCCTTCTATATTTACAAGCCATGCTGTCGAAAATTTGGCTCTCAAAATTTCCTCTCAATAGGACTTCAAATATCTGAAGTCACGTTATGTTGTTAGTGTAATTTGGAGATTTGAAGTCCCATTCAGTCCGCTTGTATTGCTGATTCCTATCGGAATTGATTCCGCATAATTTTCGATAGTAATAGCTTCTTTGTGAGCTTGGTAATCCTTGCAGATATTTTAGGAAACACGTTGCCTTTATCTAAATCATTACAAGCCGTTGAAATTGATATACTTTCTGCAGTACAGCTTGTCAATACCACCACAGGCAGTCTCCAGAGGCAACGTGAAACTAGCTCGGACTCATTCAAAAAGCTTTTCGCTATGGCTGAGGCCCTTGCAAATGAAATTGGCACAGAGATCACAGTCCGGAGAATTACCGGCCGTCAAACAAATAGATTTAATATACAGACTCAGTCTGTTGAAGAATACTACCGCCTTTCAATATATAATCCTTTTATAGATTATTTAATAAATGCAATGTCCTCCAGGTTCCCTAGCACTCAGTTGCAAAGAATCGGACAGTTGCAAAAGTTGCTGTCCCATAACTTCAGTGACCAAGATATAGAAAAGGTTTTGCAAGGTGCTAAATTGTATAAAGAGGACCTTCCTTGTTTTTTAGCTTTGAAGGGGGAGCTAAAGATTTGGCAAGATATGAGAGAAAATATCCCAAAATCTCCAGCAGATGCTTACAAAAGAGCATCGGTGCTGCCGAATATTAGAACTCTGTGCCAATTGTTGTGCACGTTTCCTGTAACTACTAGCACTGCCGAGCGATATTTCTCCCCTTTACGCCGACTTAAAATTTATCTTCGCAGTAGGATGACAGAAGAACGTTTAAATGGTCTAGCCTTAATGCATATCCATCAAGACATTGCGTTAAAAATGAACCCTAATGATGTATTGGACATTTTCAGCAGGAAACACAAAAGAAAACTGCTTTTAGCAAATATGTAGATAATGTTTTTACTAAACCTTAATATTAAAAACAAATATATTTCTTTTAATGTTGTATGTTTTTGTTAATCCCAAAAATTAAAACACGTTCCCCTTGTGCCCCTCCCAGAAAGAAATCCTGGATCCGCCCCTGGTTGGCACCGTCTTCAAAAGTGATTCTTCTTATTAAATCCATTCTGATTGGATTAATGTTGTAAAGAATTTCAAACAATTATTTTATCCTTTTTTGTGCATTATTTTTGGTTTTTTGTGCATTATTTTTGGTTTTGCTGAAGTCGGTTTTTAAAAATTTATTTTATTTCGTACTTTTTAGTCCGTTAATTTTTTTTCGGGGGTAATATAAAAAAAATTATTTATTACGAGAAGTATGACACTCAGCCGCGCGTCGTCGAAAAGAATTGAGGCAGTAGCTAAATAGTTTTTGCAGTAATGAATTTGCGTATTTTCGGAGCAATTTAAAAAAAACTTATTTAATATGAAACAAAATTCCCCAAAGGAAATTAAAAAGAAATATTTATTGTGTCGATTGAAAAAAAAATTGCTCCAGGTCAAAGAATCGAACTCGCAACCTCCAGGACGAGAGGCAAGCTTCTCGGTCGTTGTGCTACGGAAGATTGTTACAACAAGATGGCTAAATACGTAAATAAAGCTTTTCAGAAACTGCTTTAAATAGAATTTCATTCCAAAGGAATACTCTCTTACAGTCTGCATGAGTAGAGTACGCATGAAATTTCTCACCGAAGAGTTTGTAATTCTTTACAACATTAATCCAATCAGAATGGATTTTAGAAAGAGAAAAAAAGAAAAAAAGTTGAACTACCCTCCGGGGTTTCAACCCGCAATTTTTATTTGCAGGTCAACGCCTTTGCCGATTCATCCACCGGCCTCTTCTCGAGCACGCGACAATAAAGTAATTTGTTCGCTGCCTTTGAAAATACTTCTATCCGTTCAAGGTGTACTAATTTTACCAGTTTTTTACGCCTACCTTCGAACTCCTTTATCAGAATTTAAAAAAAATTGTACGGGACCACCGTGGGAAACTACCCCTTCAAACAAAAAAGAAAAAAAGCAAAAAAGTCATTGCGTTACAAAGTTATGCGTGAACAGGACCAAAAAATACCTACGCGTCGAATTGATAACCTCCTCCTTTTTTGAAGCCGGTTAAAAAGCATTTTAAAGAGGATCAAAAAAAGTACAATGTTTATCTTTTTAATTATTTTTACATCAAAAGTAATTGTCTAGTGATGATAAATGTACAAGGATTTTTTTTTGTACGCCTCTATTAATATATATCTTCAATTTTATAAAAATCTGTGAGAATTTTACAAATTATAACTTCCGGTCAAGTTTTCTATGAGAAAAAAAAACAAAAAATTAAAAACTAATGGCTTTCTTAGAAAGCTTAGAGTGTCCTCTTTAAAATGCTTTTTTTATCCTTTGTCCAGGTCCTGAATAACTACAAGGGTCCTAAAGTGACATTAATCCAGATAAATGAATTGCATTCAAGGCAGAATCGAAGGATCATGTCGAATGCACCCTAGGGGAAATTTCATTTCATAAGATATGCCGGGTTTGGTTGGTCAAGGCTTTTGAAATCTAAGCATCTAACCACTACAATTGTATAAGATATTCAATTCACAATGAGTTCAAATCCGTTCGAGGGAGGAAAGTCCTTCTGAGTATTGTTGGCCAACTATGTGAGGAAGCACGAGTCTTTATGAAAATAAAGCTAAAGGTGGACGGGGAACTAGCTCATTTGAGTGAAAAGGAACATGGTCGAAGTCTTCTCTGGTATGTTTTATAGGATGCGGCAGTGCGGTAGATCAATCGTAACTTGAAAGAATAGACCAAGACGCCCAGAGTTTGACGATGCCGATCTGGATGACTGGCTTGGAATTGGAACTGATAGAGGAATCAGTTGCAAGAAGTCAGCACCGTATCCTGGTTAAATATCCAAACAAGTAAGTAGTAAGAAATTCCAATACCAATTCGCCAAAGGTAAGTGGACACGATCGCAGATGCTTTAGTAATATCCGTAGGTTATTGAGAAATGGCTCAGTCGTTAGATGCAACCCGTCCGCTGAAAACTAGATTGGGCATGAGCTTACGATCGTGAGGGCAAGATCTTGTATGTGTTTAGCTTACAATATCGAAGACATAGGATTAGCATAGAACACCGTCATCAGCTGTAAAGTGGGGTGGAAGGGATTGAGAGTAGATCATTTATAAAGATTAGAAAAATAGTGGGTTTCTAGAATTGATAGAATTCGATGCCGTCCCCTATCAGATGGCCAAAAAGGAAACCTCCAATCCACTTTTTTAGATGGTCGATACCAATAGCTTGAAATTTTGTCATGAGAGCAATTTCTATACTCTGTCAACAGCCTTGGAAATAGATATTTTCTTCATGTGCTCTGAAGAAAGTCTCTAGCAGATCTTGTGAATTCTAGATATTCCGTAACCTTGTCTGCTTGGTTTTGAAGAGAATAGAGGTAATTGCTATTGGCCGATATATTACAGGAGTCGTCGCAGCCACGTTTTTCGGCATAGGCTGAACATGAGCTAGTTTCTAAGACTTTGAATAAACTTCATAAAAGTACCACAGTTAAGCCAAGGCTGAGGTTAATTTTTTATAAAATCACAGGGAGAATTTTATCGGGGCTAGTGGATTTCTTAACGACAGGATCTTTGGGAGACCGACACCTATACACTTTTCAAAGCTTGAAGGAAACTTCTGGGATCGTCTTAACCTTTAGGCTAACGAGGTCAACAAAGATGCGATTGACCAAATGGGTAATCAATTTTTTTTACCAGTTGAAACAAAACTAAAAAACTTTGATGACTTAGGCCCTTACAGTCTGCCAGTCCAATTTACACGAATATTTTTTCAGTGACTTATTCAATTTTGGTCATGAATGTAAATTAAATTTTCATACTTTTTAATTATTTCTACTGGGTTACTAGCTTTATTGCATTCAAAATTTCCCCTATTTAATCGTGTATTCGGTTTAGGCTAAATCGCCTTGGTGTAACAGCGAGTGACTGAACGAATTTCTGCCCTTGCAACTATGTTGAGACAGATAGCGACAGAAGTTCTTGCTACGGAAACACAAATCCCAGTGAGTGGCTTTTCCATAATTCTAGACAGTTATTTTAGGATCAGTATTAGTCGAGGAAATAAAGCACTAAAAACTGCCGAACCTAGGATTTTTTGAACAGTAAGATGGATCTTAATGCGGTTTTTTGTGTTCGATTCGTGAGAGCGTCCACAAACTTTGTGGCCGGTAGTGATGAATTCATTTTGAAAAAATGCATTTCCTGCAATAAAAATATGCATTTTAGAAGTGCATCTCAAAAAGACACTCTACCACTCGGTAAATATTGATGGAAATGAGTCGAGTTTTGCTACTCGTCGTTATTTTCGTGTTCAGAGACCCCAAAAACCCCCGAGTAGCAAAACTCGACTCATTTCCATCAATATTTACCGAGTGGTAGAGTGTCTTTTTGAGATGCACTTCTAAAATGCATATTTTTATTGCAGGAAATGCATTTTTTCAAAATGAATTCATCACTACCGGTCACAAAGTTTGTAGACGCTCTCACGAATCACCGCATTAAGATCCATCTTACTGTTCAAAAAATCCTAGGTTCATTGCTTTATTTCCTCGACTGTATTGCTTGGGGCAAGAAATAGATATAGGCAATTAACGCTTTATTGTGAATTACATAAAGGTGAGTAATATAGGCCGAATACGGCAGAGCACAGTAGTCATCATATCATACGTCTGTAGTACAGTGAAAATGCGTTATAATAGGACAATTCCGGATTGTTAATACTAATAAGGGTTTTTACTTGCAAACTCTTCTTCTTTAAATGTTTTCCCGATCTGGACAAAATTGTTTAAAAGTAATTTCCCAATCAAATACTTTCCTACCCAAACTTTTCAGCTTCCTTTTCATACCATACAAAAGCGTAGATGATACGAAAGCGTAGGTGATTTTATTCACACCTTTAACTGAGCGGAATTTTAATGGTATATTAAAATTTTTTATTTTATCATAAAATATCCTGATACATAAAGACTCAAAATAAACCGTTAAAGCTTGATATAAAGGAACCTTAAACCACGATGCAATTTTTCTGATTAAAGAATATTTTAGGATTCTTTCAGGATTATCCATTTTCATTGACATTAAAAATTTATTGTGATGTGTGTCTCGCTCTTCTACAATTTTTTGGAATTTTTATGATATATCCAGACAAGCTTCATAATTTAACGATTTTTCTATTTAATTTTTATTATAGTTTAGGGAGCAGCCGTGTTGTTGGAGGACTCTCGAAATGTTTAATTTTAAATAGTTAATAAAACCATAAGTGTGGTTTGTTGAGTTTTACAAAAAAAGTGATTTTAGAGATAACAAAATTGAAAATACTTCGCGCATTGTATATTTGTCAAGTTAACAAAGCTAAGTTTTTCGATAATAAAAATACGCAATGAAACTTGAATGTATGGACACTACGTTGCCAAAAATTGGAAATTTCTTATTAGTGAATGTTATTGCTGAATTGTCCTCATTTCTGGATGAAGTTAATGGCCCTTTTCTATCGCACATTGATTCAGAGACAATCAGTCATGACTTTCGCTATAAATGTCACAAACGAACCACTTATAATTTTGTTGATTTGTCAAATGTAGCATTCTGTAAATTTATGGCAAAATTTGTATAAAATATTTTCAATGCGGATTTGTTTTGTTGTTGTTGTTTGTTTTGTAAATATTCTTAGACTGATGTTTAGATTGAATATAAATCAGTTTATAACACAAGAATGAACGTGCTTTAAGATGTTCCACTAGTGGCTAGCAGTAATGGATTATAAGCGACTTTTAAATTAATTTAAAAGTTTCAAAGGAGTTTAGTTAATTTTTGAACATTCAAATAGCCCTAAATAATATAAATTTGAAAGATAATAAAGGACAAAACATACACAATAGACTTTAATGTAACTTTGAACTACAATAGAAGAATGAGTATTGATGACTAAATCCTAAGGATCCTTTTCAATATACGATTGGAAACTCAAGTGGGAAAACAACACACATGACAGATTTTCACTTTCCTTTTTGGATTGTAAATATCATTCAAAATGCCACATCAATCACGACTCGATGGATACGTTTTTTTTTCAATAAAAACAGAAATTTTGTTGTGAAATAACAAGTTACGCTGTTCTTTATTGTTTTTCGACCTAGAGTTGTGTCTTTAAATATCCCCGGAAACAAATAAACTGTCAAATCATTTGATCTTAAATATCAGTGAATTAATTTCCCCAATCTTGAACCGTAATATTAAACGGATAGTAGAAAGCTATGCCGAAAGACTAGGGCATTCTATATCTTGTACATGGAAAAGAAGATTATAGTAGCCTGCAACAACTACAGCGGTATAATGTTGTTGTACCATGCTTATAAGATATTACCCTTTATGCTGCAAAACAAAACAACCGCATACGCTAGAAATATCATAGGCCAATACTAGTGTAGTTTTATATCAGGGAAGTCTACAACTAAGGGGACGTCCATAAATTACGTGAGGTGTTTAGGGGGGGAGGGGGTCGAGCCGAATCTCACCAAATCTCACGTGGGGGAGGGGGAGGGTCTCCGCAAATCTCACGTAATTTTTTTCCGCAAGAAACAGTGTAAAATCGCGAGAAAACTGGGTTAAATTAATAGTACAGGTAAATTAAGCCGAAAAAAACGATATAGCGGAAATAATTAGGTACAGGCTGAAAATTGGCAGAGCGCTTCTTTTTATGCTTTTTAATAAGTGGTTATAAAGTCTACCGATTTTCTACTCCGAGAAGCCCACTTTTTAGGGGGTTTTAGCCCTCAAAATGGGTATTTTTCGAATTTTCTGTATTTTTTTTGCAATATTTCTTAATATATTTTTGTTTTTTTTTCATTTTTAACAATATCTGTAAATGAGAAAATCTTTAAAATCGTCTTTTCGGACCCGCATTTAGATTTCATTCACGAAAATCTTGGTGCAGTATCAGATGAACATGGTGAAAGGTTTTATCAAAACATATTGCAAATAGAGAAGGAATAATGAATCAAAAGTATACGTGATATTATTACTATATTTCGACTCAATAGCAATTGGGTATAAAAATTTTGCACTGCCGTTTACACTGTATTTGTTCACTGTTTCAAATACCATCCAACTGGAACATCCAAAAAAAAGTAAAGAAAATAAATTAAATATCTGGGAATGAAGACGTGATGAAAAATTCTTATCTCTTTATACAATGGTCTGGGAAAAACTGCGAAAGTAATGTATGCATTGACTTATACCACCATTTTTGGACAGATTGCGACCCTACGATGAACTAGTGTGGGGGTCTAAGCTTAAACAAAACAAAAAGGCCTAGAAGCCCAATTGAAAAACCTGGAACCTAATGCGCTCCTAAGAATCTCAAGTGCATAATGTACCCAATCCTACTGCAATCATAGAGATTATATTAAGAATCGGCTCTTTTCACATCAGTCAGAACACATGCTGTCTGCAGTGCATTGTCACTACAAAAGCAGACATTTGCACCAGGCGACATAATTAGTTATCTAAGCATCTTACAGGACTCGAATTTTGAATCGACGACCATCTGCTAGAGGCCAAGATAGATTTTGAAAACCTTTTGTTGTCATTATCGAGAGTTGTGACGAATGGAAGTCTAACAGATCCGCACTTCTTGAATCTGTATCCTGATGTACAGGCGGCTCAAACGTCAATTTGAGAAGCTGGCTGTGACTTCAGACTCCGCTTTTCTAAGGCGATACGAAAGTAGGAAGCAAACGGAAGCTAGTAGCGATGCCTGATAAATCTTCGAAAAGAAATTATTTTCAGCCAACCAACTTCATTTATTAACTTAATTTGACATTTTGATGCGAACAATAAATTGTTTCAAGAATATTTAAAGAGTTTTTAGAATATTTTAAAACAAACAAATAAATGCAGCGCTTGCGGCAATGGCTTTACTCGCGGACTGAAATCCGATAACAGGCGGACAAATTTAATTCAAATTCGCATTGGTGGAGGATACCATTTTCTTATTTCCGAATTTCATGACTTTCGAATCGGATTCCAGGATAACCCCCCTGGGTCTTTCAGTCACAGGTTTTTTACCTAACGATGACATATATAGAAGAATGCTCCGAAGTTTGTATATCTCCAGAGTCATAAATGGCTCTACCATTACTATTCAAACAGTCAAGTCGTTACTCTCTAAAAACGAATCAGTGGATGCCAAAGCCAACCTTCGTATGTCAATATATTGTAAAATTCTAATTTTTTTTATATTCCACTAGCTGGCCCTGGGACCGGGGCGCCTATGCTGCACCCATAAACCAATAGTAGTAATCAGGTGATACTACTTGTCATACCCTTTCATTTAATACCCATACCGAATGGCTTGCAAAGAAAAAGGTAATCCACCATTTTGTGTTGGCCGCCATTTTAAATTTGGACCGATCGATCTGAAACTTTGGGAATCGTATTTTTTTCGGAAAAAACCAAAATAATATAGATCTGAGCTCTTTAGCAGTAATTCGAAGAGTACCTCCCATACAAAAGTTCGAATTTTACGGATATCGGTATACTACAGCCACCCGAAGTGTTCGAGATAGAGCAAAATAGACCTCGTAGGAACACCCGCCGTACCCGAAAACCCCTATATACAAAAATTCAGGCCAATCGGATGATCGGTTTCGGAGTCTATTGAACATTTACAGACATACTTTCACTTTTATATGCTTGCTCTACAAATACACGAGTTTTCTGTTCTCTTGTTAAGAAATCATTATCCCTGTAAGGCACCCTGAGGTTGGTTTCCAAAGGGTAGGCAGAATCACCTGCTAAATGGTAATGGGTGCATGCCTAGTTGGTGCTGTTATGATTTTGTGGTACTGTTCTTCAACACAAATTATGATTTCTAAAAGCAATCAAGCACAGATTAAGGTATTTACACTAAAAATACGCATAATAGTGTAAATCCTACAAATTTTTTAAAATTTTAAAAATCTCACGTGAGATTGAGGGGGGGGGAGGGGGTCGAGCCAAATCTCACGACATCTCACCAAGGGGGGAGGGGGGGTCGAAAAATCGCCAAAATCACCTCACGTAATTTATGGATGTCCCCTAATCAGATTTTCATCCTTCGGCGATGGAAAAATGTCTCCAGCAACAAAACTCAATTCTTCGCTTAAGAAGCCTTCGTTAGACCAGTAAATGTACACCTCAATATAGTCAGAAATCAGCATCTTAAATAAACACTATTAGGTAAGTTGAACATGACCAATGTTCCAAACCAACTCTCTCCCAAACCTCTTTTCCTAAAACATCAGTTTTTATCCAGACTCTTGGAAATTATAGCTCATGTCCAACCTATATCGAGAAAAGGTGACTCCAACCTCCAGCCAGTTTCACTCTCACAGTCTGCAGTCCCCTTTTCGTACATATAGTCCAGTGGATAGCGGTAAAAATAGAGTATTACCTCCGAATTCTTTCGGACAGCACCGATTTTTATGAAATTTGGTAATTACGCTCATCTTGCCCTCCTCTTCAAAAGTTATCTGTTCTTGATATGTGCTTTTTGTTTTAAGGGGGTGAAAACTACCACTTGTGACAAAAAAAATTAAAACAATATATTTAAGCAATATTTCGATTAAATCGTGTTTAAATATGTAAAATAAACTTTCTTGCACATACTGGAATGTAATTTATGATTAAATTAAATGTTTCAACCCCTAGAAACCACCCCCTATGACGAAATTCACAAAAAAATAGTTCTTCACAGTTTAAAATGTGTTAATGGTGCATTTGTAATTTCAGACGAGGAAGACATATTTTTGTTATGGGGGGGGGGCGAATTACGGCTCCAAGCCAAAATCGCTCCAAAATTTTTGTAAGATATCCACAGCGATTTTTGAGTGTTGCAATAGTAATTTTAAGGCTATCGCAACTTTGGCGGGAGGAGGGCTCCAAACCAAAATGCTCCAAAAAATAGTTTAGGTTTTCAGAGTGATTTTTGAGTGTCAGTTATTGGATGATTATGAATGATGTTGCGGCCAGGTCCGTCGGAGGAGAGTGCGTATAATATTCTTTGCTTTATTTCAACATATCATTTCGAACAAATTGCCCTTGCCCGTTAAATTAGCTACCATGTTAATACGTAAAATAAAAAATAGAATTGAGTACATCATTTACTAAGTATAGCCTAGTATGGAGTTCGAACGGAATTCCGTTCTCCATATAAAATACACGTAAAAAGATGCACGGAATTCCGTTCACCAAATTTTTCCGTGCCCTTTTTGTTTTTTGAGTTCGCAGTTCGAACGGAAAACTATTGGTAATATTTAGCTTGTGCAATTCTCTAACAGGTGGCTTGGAGGGAATTGGAGACTTTTTTCCGTTCGTGTTGGAACGGAATAAAGGTTATACAATTATTCCGTATTGTGTGCTAGGTAATTTTGACAGGACGAATAAAAAACAGCTATTGCCGTCAGTTCGTGGTTTTATATGTGATTTTTAACAGTCAGCTGTTTGCTTTTTTCAACTGTTGGCTTTTCTCCACGGTATTCTACAAGCAATTTTTCCGTGTAGAAATATTTACCAAAAATGCTGAACGGAATTCCGTGCGAACTCCATACTAGGCTTATAGCGGGAAAATAAAATTATGATAACATGCTTTATTAAAAATAAATCTATAAATCATCAGAAGCATCATCACTACCTAAATCATCTTCCTGATCCGTTATTGGTGGATCTGGGTTTGTAAATATACTCTCCTAATGTGCTCATTCAGAGCATCAACTGTCGGTACAAGGGATGGTAGTCTTACAGCGCTGCTTTTAGTGGTAGCCTTTACAAAAGATTCAGACCAGAAGATTCTGTACCCGAATAGCTGACAGTCTTAGACCCGTCTCAATTTTTTTAAATTTTCGGGTGGAGCTCCAACAGTACCTAACGTCTTCTAAAATTTCATCCAACTTTGAAGTGCTACTGAGATTAATACAATTTACATGCAATTTCAACGAAAACGCGATTGGTTTTTTACCGATTACTTCCTCAATTTTAAAGATATCTAATCGCTCTAAAATTCAATTTGCAGGGAATATAAAGGGCTACAAGGCTTGCAAAGTTGAACTGTCTTGAACCCTTAGTTTTTGAGATTTTAAAGTTTAAATGGCTCGAGAAAGGTGGTCTTCGCACTCACATGCGAACTTACAATCAAGATTACTCAATTACTTTTCATCGTACAGAATCAAAGCAATAACCAACATTTTCTTCAAGAAAAGCCCTTCATTTTTGTACCGCTTTATTTTTTTCGTATCTCACTTAGTTTTTTAGTTATTGCGGAAAAAAGGAATTTTTTTCAAAAATTTCAAAATTTATTACTAACGTAAATCTAACTTTTTTCCAAATATAGGCATTCTAAACCGTTCAAACTTTTAGAACATATTGTTAATACTTAAACAAAGTTAATTGTACAAGGGTTTCGTTTACTTCCAATTCTAGCCGTGAAGCCATTGGTTTCATTGTTGCTTTTTTTGACGAAAAACGGAGACAAGAATATTATTTTCATCATAACTTCGTGAATTTTGACGCTAATGAGTTGTGCCAAAGCTCATTTTAAAGGTCTTTTCAAGTACTTTAAATAGGGTCTAATAAGTTTTTCTCCAAAAAATCGCCGTTTTGCCTTTATTTTTAACGTCCAATGATGCGAGTTCATTTTTCGGCTAACAAACGTCCATCTTAAACGACTCATAAATCGAGTTGTGTTTCATCTACAGAAATAAATAAAACACCAATCGATTCGTTATTCTAAAAGCTTCATTTTGCATCACTATTTTTTTTAAAACGTACGGTTTTTAAGTTATTCGTGAAAAACCGCTCTAAAACATGAATTTTTTAGATGAAAAATCAACAATTTCAATCGCGAATAGCTCGGAAAATATTGATTTAAAGAAAAATATTCTATATTTAAAATATTTTTCCATCCCTCTATCGATTTCTGCAGTTATTTTGAGTGTGCCAATAACCACTCCGTAGAAGGGGTGGCATTCCCCCCCAGAGAAAAAGCACACATCAGCACAATATAACTTTTGTTCCTTGAGCTTCTACTTACGTACTGTCCAAATTTCTCGTCAATCGGTGCTGTCCGAAAGAATTCGGAGGCAAAAACCGCTATCCACTGGACTAATATTAGAATCTAGAAATTCGGTTAACAATAACTCGACTGTGGAAATATCTGCCATAATCAATATTTCCCAACTCGTGCATAATCAAAGAATTCAAAACTAGGACTCTTTCGACACTCGACTGATCTGGCTTGGTTCCACCCCAACCTAGCGTTCAAATACTCACATGTGATCCTAAAAGGCACAATTTTCCACAAATACTGTCTTCCATCGACATTATTGGTAAATTTTAAGAAAAACCAAAGTAAAGTATGTTGTGCGAAATGGTCTAACTTCGAATTCAGATCTCAGCGTGTAGCACTTTAGGATTTTAGGACTTTTCTTCACCTAAAGGCCCGTCCTCACTACGCGGACTTAGAATCCACGCGCTTTTGGTCGTACGGCCAGCCAAAAGCGCGCGTGATCTTTTAATTTTCTGAGTCATGAGTGAGAAAAAATCAATTCTCATTTGAAACGGCGTACGCGCTTTTGAAAATCTCATAGTGTGTGGACGCACAATGTACCTTTTTAACCACAGCCTTTTGTCCGCGTTGTTTGGCCGCACGGCCTTTACCATGGACAAAGTCGTAAAAAAGTCGTAAAAAAGTTATAAAACTCTATATGAAAAAAAAGGCAAAAGCGCGTACGACCCAAGACCGCGTAGTGTGGCCACACCATAAAGTGGACGTACAAAACACTCCACATTTGTGCTTTCGCTACTAAGAATTGTTCTGAATTTTTCGGAAGGGAAAATATCGTCAAAGCACATCTTCTTAGATGGCGCTAGAGGAGTTGTAGAACACGGGTCTTTTCAAATCTCGTCTATCAGAGTCTTCATTGAGACGGATACGTTTTGCTAGTTATCACCAATTTATTATAAAAAATTTTCGTATATCTTCTGGCACATCGTCTTTCCAACCATTTCTTGGCCTACTAATTTAATTTTTCTTGTTTGTCGACCACTGAAAATCGGGGCTAACCTTCTTTCTTCAGTGGTTCGTACAATATGTCCAAGCCATAGTATTCTGTCCAGTTTTACTTCTTCAAGGTCTTTGTTCGTTCTAATGTGCTGTTAAAAAACAGAAATGAGGGAGGTTCCGCGTTTGGATTTTTAATGAAGTAAGAAAGTTAAAAGCAACACAAATCACTGAAAATTAGAAATCAATATCCAAGGATATTCGCGAGGAATCGAACCCAAAACTTTGGAGTAGTAATCGGATGGGTTAACTTCTAAGTTATCAAGGACAGTAATAAGACAAATTACGTGCCTTAAATCAGGTAATTAGACTAGTGACAAAGTGAAAAGTTTCACTGAGTGCACTGTTCCTCTAACTGTACCCTTTATTACTCTCAAGCGCAGGTCTTTCATAGCAGGGTGGATAGGTCCAATTAAAAATTTAGGAAGAATCGCATTTTCATTAAATTTTTAGTCTAGTCAACAATTAAGTTATCGGTCTAGTCGCAACAACAAAAAATGTACTAAATAAGTTGACAACTCGAAGAACCCAGAGCTACTTAAGAAAGTTATTCCACAACAGCCATTCTTTAAATTAGTCTAAGAATCCCGCAGGACATCTCTAGATGTTATTTGCAGGAAACTTTTTCAAACTTTTATTGTAAAAACTTACAGAGACATTCCCTATACCCAATTCTACATGCACCACCAGTGTCACCGCACTAGTGTGTGAAAGGGTGGTTATTATTTCAGCTGTTATGTGACCAAATAGAAAAGTTAAAGAATCAAGGCGTAGTTCTTGTATTTTACTACCGAAACAATGCAACCCTTCCTCGAATATGATATCCACCAATTTACTATGCTAATTTTCTAGTCAAGACATTTCCCACCATTCCGATTTCGTCGAATAAACAAGCTTTATGCAAAAACTTAGTTAACCAGATCAAAGAAAGTTTTTCTGTAATGTGAGTACAAAATTTGCGATGGCAGACGACGGCGGCGAATTTAACCAAGGAAAGTTTCGGCAATACCGAGAAAGGCTGGAAGAAGGCTGCAGTGTCGAATATTTTATTGTTTTTCATTCTTTTACCTTAATTTACATGACTGCCACGTCCTCCGTGTACTGATAATGTATGGCAAAAGGAGTGTAAGACCACCGTCGTCGTAAAGCCACCAGACATCTATTATAGCATGACTTCTCTTTCTGGTGAATTGCGTCAAGTCGTGTAAAATTTCCTTTGGAAGTTCAGCACCCCCTGGTCCTTTGTATAGGGCTGCAGCATCGTCCCGGGATTTTTTCGTTTTTCTTAAGGAATTTGTCTGAAAAATTGATGGAAATTAAATTTTATTTGTTGTTGTTGTGAAAATATATTTATTAGCATACCATTAATTGATTGGATTTTGGATCTAAAGGATCTGGTAATCCTGATACTTCTTGAGCCTTTATTTGGGAGCCAGTTGTAAATGATAAGTCACTAGTGCTGCTTGCTACAAAATGAGAAAAACAACAATGAATTAATAATATTTCAATAAGAAGAAAAAACGGTAAAATATTAAAGGACTAGAAGTACATTATGAATATCTTTAAAAAATCAATTTAAAAAAGAATGTCTCGAGAGAATTAAAAAAGCAAGGTTCGCCTACATCCAGATGCGGTTATAAAAGGGATGTGTAAAGCTGAAACTAATGCTACAATCCGTAATATTTTAAAGGGCTTCAATCAACAATGTAAAATAGAAGAAATTTAAAATTCTGGGGGTAGTCTAGGTTGATGTTTATGATAAAATAATGATTCCTTGATGTTTGCGGCCCTTAATACATGATTAAGCTTACGATAGAGATTAGGTCAGCTAATGATAGAGAACGAATTGTGGGGTTTCGTACGATACGATACTTTTCACGATAATTTTGTAATTAATAAATATAAGGTGGACTGTGCCAAAATGAGAGATAGCTATCGTTAAAAGCATTGAGTTGAAATGGAGCGTGGGAACAGAACAGTATCAATGACGAAAATATAAACGTTCCGTAACTATTGCGGACTGCTTGAAGTGCGGTAAAAGAGAGGATACGATAATATGGTCGGGCTAATCCTTTCTTATTAAGGATGAAATGAGCGCTATTACCAAACGAATAACATGTTTCATATACTGGAACAAAAAACGTCGACGAAAGCAAAGGAATCCGCTAAATGGTTTGACAATTTATCATAGAAAAGAATTTTCCGAAGTATTCGAAAGGGAACTTAATGCCTACTTCAGGTACGAACATGACATGCGGGATTTGAACGTCACGTTCTCGAATTGAGACAGTACAAGATAATACTAATGACAATAGATAGCGAGTCGCAGAGATAGCAGGGAGGTAGAACTTAGTTGTTGCTAGTAGGCTCAAATAAGCTGCGCGTAGATATACTAGCAAAGTCACCTTGGTGTCTCCTGGAAGAGCCACTCGCAACCAAATAGAACGCACCATATACTGGCACCAACTTTCGGCCGCGTTGACGTTACAAACATACTGACATGATAACTTCGACACAGATCACTATTGTTTTGTTATCGTGATCTGAGATCACGTCACATTGCAGAGGAGGTTTGTGCCGCGAGCAAGGCCCGAATCAACGAAACTGCGCTATGTACTAAAACGGTCAGAACTCGCCGTGCGGCCCTGTGTAACAACTTCTCCCTTTATGAAGGAAGAGTAAAGATAGGCGTCAACGACAGTTGGACACGCCAAAAATACTGTCAATCGTACTGCTGAGACCATGTTAGACAGAAGTTGTTAGAGATTGGAGCTACTGGTTCGATAATGGATGGAATCTGGCGACTTAACGAAAAAATTACTAATAGTCCAGGCGCTGTAGCCAAAATTTTACTACGACCTGACACTAAATCCAATAGAAATGCTTTTTGGCACACGGGCAGCTTTTGAAGAGTTCTTTAAGAAAAAAAAATGTTCTGCCCGCGAACACCTCGGGAAACTTCGAAAAATTCCCGGGGAAACTCGGAAAATTGATATTCCATCAATAACTTGGAAGGGGTTGAAAATTTCGATATAATGTATAGAACGAACTTGTAGAGCGTGAAAATCTTCACAAAAAAGGTCTCTACATTTTTTTTCCAAAATTGCTTCCTATGAGAGATATGAGCTATGATTGATATTTTCAGATTTCCACGCGAATAATTCGGGATATTATAAGATTTACCCCGACGCTCGACTAAAATCGCTGTAACTACCTTATTTTTGGGTTCGGTCAAAGATTCAGTAGGTCAAATTTGAACAAATCAGCTATAACATTCATTCCCAATTTATCTTGGGCCTAATTGAATCAACTTTTTCTATACCTGTTGCTTTTTAGTTCGCTCATTTTTCATGAGTGATGTCTTTTCAATCGATGTAAAAAAATCAAAGTGGAGATTTCTGAAAAAGCCCACTTGTCATTCTATTGCCAAAAACCTGTCCTTTTAGAAAATGTGTATCCTAGAACCCCTGATAACAAAGTTTTCATTCATCATTTTCTATATTTCCCGGAAATTTCCAAAAACGCATGAAAATTCTTCTGATAAATCTCCCGGGTTTATCTTATCGACTATAGCTTTATAAATGTGAAACTCTGTAGTTGAGAATCTCCTCTTTTTCGCGGTGACTTTCATTTTTTTTGGAAATCTCAAGCCAATTTATTTTGAAATTCCAAGAGGCAATTTCCCACCTCGGGGACCGAGTAAGCATAAATCTACGTATAGTGCCTTTTGGGGTGGACCATATGAAAAATTTGGCCAGGCTGGAGGAAATTCAGCATTATTATGAGTTACAGAAATTTTAGTCGAGCGTCGGCGTAAGTCTTATGATATCCCGAATTATTCGCGCGGAAATCTGAAAATATCAATTATAGCTCATATCTCTCATAGGAAGCAATTTTGGAAAAAAATGTAGAGATCTTTTTTGTGAAGATTTTCACGCTCTACAAGTTTGTTCTATACATTATATCGAAATTTTCAACCCCTTCCAAGTTATTGATGGACTTTCCCCGGAAATTTTCCGAAGTTTCCCTAGGTGTTCGCGTGCAGAACAATTTTTTTTCTTAAAGTACTCACTTCGGTGGAACAGGCGAAAAAATACATTTCGTCCGTCTGGAATGAAGTTCCGAAGCCACCCTGCCCTTCTTCTCTTCCTTTGTCTATCAACAGAGAACTTGGGGAAATGCGCGGAGAGCTTTGTGGAATGTGTATTCTTAAGCTTCGCCTTAGGATTTATTATAAATCCTACCCAGCAATTGCTGGTGCCAAAATTTTGTATGAAGCGGAACATCTGTATTACAGATAGTTAAGTTTGTGCTTGGATGCTTAGCAAGAAGCTGTGTTCGAGAGGAATATTGTGGGCCCCCTATGTGAAGGATCCCTGCAAACAATCTCGGAGGATCGCTTTCTCGGACCATTCTCGATTCGAACAATGCTTGCGAACGGTACGAGAAAAAGGTTCAAAACGCAAAATGAAAGCTTTCCTGGTTGATTTGTTTCTCCCAAAGCCTTCATGCTGTAGAAAAATATTGAGAGCCGATTTCCCCTGAATGGGACTTCAAATCTCCAAATTACACTAACAACATAACGTCATTTCACCGATTTGAAATCCTATTGAGAGGAAATTTTGAGAGCCTTTGGTTTCTCTTCAACGATTTGTTTGGAAAGCTTGAGTTTTTGACTTGTTTTGCTCGGCGGAGTGATTTTCGGCGCAGAAGCGATTTGCTATCGATACGAGCATGCGATTCGTTATCAGCACGAGAAAGCGATTCGATCTCTTGCTCCGCTTTTATTGCCTTTGAATTCGTTTACGAGTCGTTAACGAGTCCGAGATCGAAGCAAGCTTTCGCTTTTGGCAAATCGTTCTCGAATCGTTTCCGAATCGAAATGTTTGCAGGGACAATTTTTCCGGCGACTCTGGGTTAGGTGTAGCGCTGGTTAGAGCCGGCTATCTACACAGGAAGTGAACAAGTGTTTCTTTCTCGTTTGTCTCACCGCAGCTACGGTAACAGAAATTGTGTGGGATACTCAGCCTGGTAGCGGGGTCCCCATGTCCGTGATGACGTATCTGTGTCCATTTCTTGATCCTGCATAAGTTGGCAGAGTCTCCTAGGCTCTTGATAATTTAGCAATACCTTGGCAAAGTATCTCTCTTGGCTGAGGCAATGGTTGTCTTGTACAGCTTCAGGTAGGCTTTGTAGGGCTGCCAAAGTCCTTGTTGGTAGCATCTATTGAAGATATCTCTTGTTAAGTTCCTAAGTTTCGAGAGATCTTCACTCAGTCCTATACATTGACGATATTTACGAGCGTTATTGAGACATAGATTTAGAGAATCAAGTAAACCCGAGAGATAGAGAGCTCCTAGCTCGGAAATTCTTTTTTCGGTAAGATTTATGGGATGCGACAGCAAACCTCCACGGTCGACATAGGCCAGCATGCCCACAGTCTGGCATATCAAACTGGAAGACATCTACTGCGGAATCGAGATTGTTGGAGGGAGTAGGGCCTATAACTGCCTACTACTGGCTGAATAAGTAAATAAGTCATTCTGAAATTGTTACATTAATTTTGTCTTGAATATTAAATGGTTTAGGGTTTCGAATTTTTTTGTTGAAAACTCAGCTAACCATTAAAAAACTTTTTAAATTTAAAATATATTTAAACTTTTATTGGTTAAGTTTCCAACAACAATTGCAAAAGTTTTAGTCTTAATTGTCTGATAATAAAAATAAACAAAAACGACCAAAATATTTATAAATTAATGCAGGTGGGTGCAAAATAGAATAGAGACCAACTTACTTATCAGATACTAAATTAGAAAAACTTGAACTTGTAAGTAGGCGTTTTATACATAAAAGGCACACTCACAATTTTCTGGGAATAATTTAATTAATTAGTTTTTCTGTGTTTATAATGCATAAATGAATGAGCATTAAAGTTTGACATTGAAAATCAATATAAAATGAAATAAAACAAAATTTTAAGCCTAAACAACAGCTTTTTTATTCTGTTTAATATTTTACAATTTAAAGTGATTTTTTGTTCATTGCAAAGTCATAGCATATTAAAAAGCTCTTCCTAAAAACTCCTTTGAAATTATCTCGTAGATTCCTTCAAATAAAAATTTTTTCCCCTTAAATTTATTGATAAAATTTATAAACTGACGTAAAAAATTACCATGATTCCCAGACGCAATTTAATTAAAATTCCTTGCAATAAATTTAAAAAAAAAAAACGAAAAGAACCAAACGTACACAGAAAAAACCCTCGGTATTTTTTATATAAAGAAGAATTTGAATTTGATTTCTTTAAATGACAAGGTTACGGGGGTAGGCCGATGAAAAACGAGAGATAATCCTCAAGCATAATCCGCAGATCACGATTCAGGGCCTAAAGTGCTCGTATACCGCAGATTCATTTGTTTTGTCAGATTGAAATATTTTGTTGGCTGTTCGTTGATTTGTTTACTTACAAAGGGAATCACGATTTCGATTTTCCATTACGAGAAACAAAATCCCCCGCAAAAAGGATTCGCGAGGACCCAACTTGTGGCATATGGCTTGAAGGAAGAGCTTTTCTTCGGAAAGGTTTAAATTCTAAGAATATTTATTCGTCATGTTTTGCTGCTCCCCACTTTTTATTATTTTTTTTTTAAACAATTTTTGGAATGCGATAATATTACAGCGATAAGAAAATAAAATCAACAAGGGAGGAGAGAAGGTCTTTCGTATTAAGCGAGCAAATTCGAAACAATTAAACTGAACTTTTCTTGAGGGTCCATAATCAGATCCACTTTCACTTCATTTAAGAAAAAAACGTTTACTAAGTGGTTAAGGGAAAATTCACTTCTTAGAGGGGATGGAGACTCTGAACATACCCCAAGGCAACATGGAGGTAATATTTATTAATGCTCTTTTAACAATAACAATATTCGTGGAAGTAGAGATTTTCCTGACACAGACATATTTTTTAAGGAGAGAAATCCCAGACGATGGAAAGTTTCCTTGTGCATTGTGTAGTGTACCCTCGGAAACTTTTAAGTGGGATTTCTAAGGATTTTTCATCCTGCTTTATACAAGTTTCAATGCGCGCGGGTGGGGATTACAGTCGGGTTTCATGGGTAATGTCAAAAATTTCTCATGTTTCACATACTTATTGCTGTAGAAAACCTTTTAGAAACAAATAAAACATAAATAACAGAACAAGTCCTCTTCGGCATGTGTGGGTGTACTATCCAGCTTACTTCATTAAAATTCAACACAAAAATCCAAACTCTATCGAGCTGTAGTAAGGGTTGAGTCTAGCTAAATCTATTCTTGAACATAGCTTGTCTAGTGCTTTTAAGCCGAGTTGAGGCAAGGTTCAACTGGACATCGATACAGTGCATACATAATAAAGAGAAACAGGATTAAGGTATCCCACTTGTCAGCTTTGCAACAATTCCTGACATTGTATACAGAAGCAACTATACATACGTTATATAGCTTGCGCTCAAAAAGAAGTTTTCAGACATGTTTAGCCACTTAAAGTGAAACCACCTGGGGATTAGAGGTGTTGCACTCCATGTAGGAGTGAATATGGTAAATTTATTGTGCACAAGAAATCTTTTGGCTACAACCAATGCTGCGTTTAGGTTTAGTGTATCCATTCAAGGACAAACAAATTTTAACGTTAAAGGATCCTTGAAAAAGTTGGTAATTCGAGGGTTGTACCCTCATTCTTTAAGAAAAAATTAGTCCTACAGTTGCGACGTGGACGACATTTTTGTACTAAATTTGTGGATTGCTAATGACACCTACTGATTAAAAAGAACATTTTAGAAACCTCAGGAAGGGTGTATCTATTAATTTGTGATTCCTTCGAAAAAAAATAATTAAAATTTTTAAAAACCGACTTCAAAAAAAAAACCACAAATGCACAAAAAAGGATGAAATAATTGTTTGTAGTTCTTTACAATACTAATCCAATCAGAAAGGATTTAGAAAGAATAATCACTATTGGAAAAATATTTTTGTAATTGTTTACAACATTAATCCAATCAGAATGGATCTAGAAAGAAGCATCACCTTTGAAGACGGTGCTAACACCTGTTTTCGGGGCGATGTATTAAGTGCAGAGGGCTAACAAAGAAATGAAAACAATTTTCGAAGCAAGAGTTAGTGCAATGAAAGTCAACCTGGCACCGTCTTCAAAAGTGATTCCTCTTTCTGTATCCATTCTGATTGCATTAGTATTGTAAAGAACTACCAACAATTATTTCATCCTTGTTTGTGCATTTGTGGTTTTTTTTTGAAGTCGGTTTTTAAAAATTTATTTTATTTCGTACTTTTTAGTCCGTTCATTTTTGTTCGGGGGCAATTTAAAAAAAATTATTTATTACGATAAGTATGACACGCCGCCCGTCGATAAGAATCGAGGCAGTATAAATAGTTTTTGCATTGAAGTCGGTTAAAAATTATTTATACCGAGAAGTATGACACGCCGCCGCGCCGTCTATAAGAATTGAGGCAGTAGCTAAATAGTTTTTGTAGTATGCCTATTTTCGGAGTAATTTAAATAAAAACTTATTTAATATGAAACAAAATTCCCCGAAGGAAATTAAAAAGCAATATTTATTGTGAGAATATAAAGCCGATTGAAAAAAAAATGCAACAGCCCGGAGAATCGAACTTGCAACCCCGCGGACGAGAAGCTAGGATTTAACTCGCTGTGCTACGAGAGAGTGTTACTGCGCCCTTGCTAAATATGTAAATAAGTCTTTGCGCAGAAATTTGGTTAAATAGTTCTCCAATTCAAGGGATACTTACAGTCTGCATGAGTATGAATGAAATTTCTCATCGAAGAGTTTGTAATAATTCTTTACAACATTAATCCAATCAGAATGAATTTAGAAGAAGAGAAATAAATAAAAAGGGTCGCACTGTCCCATCCGGGGTTTGAACCTGCAATAATTATTTCGGTAGACTTTTACGTAGACGCTATGCCAAGTCCCCCTTAAGTATTTGGTGACAATAAAGTATTTTGTGATACTTTTGGAAATAATTCTATCTGTTCAAGGTGTACTAATGTTATCACTTCTTTATGCCTACCTTCGAACTCCTTAATCAGAATTTAAAAAAAATTCCATGGGACCACCGTGGAAAACTACCCTTTCAAGCAAAAAAATAAAAACGCAAAAAAGTTATTGCGTTACAAAGTTATGGGTGAACAGGAACTAAAAAAAAACGCGTCGAATTGATAACCTCCTCTTTTTTTAAGTCGGTTAAAAATCAAAGTTAACGAACTTTTCTTTTGCTATGACAAAACGTTGAGATTGGGAATCAGTCCCGTGGTGTCGTTCTGACGATGCTGCAATGTCTAGTAATAAGCTTGGTTTAAAAAAGGATAGAAGAAGATATTTTATTTTAAGGGTCCGGGGAGCTAGAAAAGAACAGGATCTATTTTTTTTCCCTTCAGTGAGTACCTTGTCGCAAAGTGGGCCTATTGTACGTTTACCATAAGCAGCCTCAAAACTCAGTCCCCTTCAACAGATTCAGCAGTCTGTCTTAAGATTTATCACTTAAACTAGTTCGGATAAGCAAGGTCGGGCCAGATAGCGAGACCCTGCTCCTCAGACGGCAGGCTTGTCCTACTCGCACAGCTTGCAGGTGGAGTCGCCTGCCATTGTGATCTTCCATAAGTGGTAACTTAGGGCACAGTGTCCGGTGAGCAAGCCAACTAGAGTCATCAAATCATCCTGCTTTGCCTCAATAATTCTCTGGCCTCGTTGGGAGTGGACCAAGTAAAAAGCATTTGAAGCTTTGGGCCTGTGTGAATTCTGTGACTAAAATTTAGTGTCGATAATACAGTTTTAGTCTTTTGGTGAGTAGACTAAATTTTTCGACAGTTGACTAAATTGTTGTTATGGTTACAATTTAAATTTTTGAATAATTGACAGAATTTAGTCATCAAAAGAATTCACACAGCAATTCCCTACATTATCCACAAAAACTGCAAAATTTAGTTTAGTCATCAATTTAGTCACTATTCGCACAGGCCCTTAATATGTTTTATTAAAATCAGATCGTCTAGGACCCTTATCACCAGACTACGGATGTGCCGGTTCAAGACCGATGAAAACAGTGCCAAAGCCAATGCTAGGCCAAAGTATTTGCCTTTTCATTGCCTTTGAAATCGTGATGGCCCGGAACCCACACAAGCAGATCGATGGAGAATTGGCATTTCCAAAACTAATTTGCAAGGGACTTTATCGGTCTGATCGCCGCTTGGCTATCAGATACCACCAAGATCTGCTTGTTAGCATAGCACCGTCTTAAATTTTCATAGGTGCATGTTAAGATAGCGTAAGTAAAAGCTTTAATAAACTTGGAACTTTCGCCCCAAATCCTCGCATCCATGCCTGTTTCTGCCTTGAAGCCATCAGTATAGCACACGATCCCGCCTTGTGGTATCTTAAGGAACATCCAGGATAGATTTTCTTGTATGTTCACAGAACGAGGTTTGAACTTTGACATTTTTGTGGGAATTCAGTGCGATAGCTTTTATGATCTGTTCCATAACGCTGACAATAATTGTGAATGTCACCGCTGAAGAATATCGCCCACATTTTTCAGCGCGGAAAAACGAGTTGTATTCTAGGCGGGTCTAATTTAAGACTAGTGCAGTGGTGAATGACGAACTTTTATATCCTAAGGCCTAGTATACCTACACTAGTAGTCCATGTTGAGCGATTTGTATATAGACCGTCTACGGCGACCATGTCTATCGCCGTCTATGGAGATCGTACTTTGTCTCGTCTTGTGTCCACACTATGATTTGAATTTAGTCTCCGTCAGTCCATAATGGAGGACGTTGTTTTATGCGCAATGAGCTCATGTTTAGTGCTGATTTCAAATGAAAGAACTCGTAACATCCCAAATACAACCAGACGCCTGATAGTCTTCGATAAGTTGTAATACTTTTTCGTTTGACCACATTTCAAAAAAAAAGTTTAAACACTGTAAATAAAAACGGCCGAAGCACACACTTGGTAGGTGGAAAAAGAGGGACGTGTCTCGCGTCTCGTCGTGAGGTCCACACTGGCGAAATGTTGCGCAATGTGTCTACCGTTGTTCGTGGTCTCCCATTCCGATCGGGAGACCGTATACCTGCGATCTTTAGACATGTCTATGTAGACAACGCCAGATATTTCTCGGAGACAAAAATCGCTCAACAGGTCTACAAGTGTGTACAAGCCTTATGAAATATCAGGCACTAGGATGGTTGTTTGGCAATTTGGAACATGTGGTAATTCGATCGCAGACCCTATTAGTTCCATACCATCTAATAGGATATTTTTTCTGTAAAGCCGTACCGCTTTCGTGTAAATTTTAGTTGGATTCAAGATATTCCATAAGTTTTTTTATTGATTATTGTTTGTGGATGTTCGATTGTCACCATTTTTGTAGGGGCTAATTATGACTAGTTTCAAAGAGTCAGGATATACTCGAGAAAAGTATGACAGGGCAAAAAGTTTACTCAAATGTTTAGCCAATAAGTGTAGAGAGAGTCGAGTCTACTAGGTAATCACGTAACGTGTAGAAAGCGCACTCAAGTTGCAATTTTGGTTACAAATCCCATGCACAAGCAGTAAAGGAAATCAAAGAAATCTGTAGATAAACAATAAAACTGGTAAATAACATGGAAGCTACTTGTGTAAGCTTATTATATATAGCTTGAAGATAACGCTCACTCCGAACTGTATCGCTAAAAGATGCTGATGAAACTGATTGCACCAAATATCCTGGCATACTGATGTATTCTTTCCACTGTTGCCAAACCGGTTTTACAATATACATACATCTCACATACACGTTCTTGTCTTCACAAGAAGATATGAATATGTGTACTGATAGAGGTGATAAATAGTAAATAGCACATTGCATATCGTTTAGTTTTCACGCTGGGATTTTGTCGTGAACATTTTACATCACGTTTCTCCTTTACTTTTATCTCCACCTTGTGAAACCCGGTTTGGGAACAATTGAAAGAATTCCCCAGTATGCCGACTGAACACAAAGATCCTAGATAAATATTTGAGCTCGTACTACATAAAATCAGTTATAAAAATCGTGAAAATAAATTTAATTTAAAATAAACAAATGAAGAAATTAAAGAAAGAAGTTTCGGGCAAGCATAAAAAAGTCATCGTGCTTTTTTACAAGGATTTATGCCTTAATATAATTTATAAAAAATAAAAAAATTTAAAATCATGCTACTTACACTTCGTAACCTTTATGTGATTGTCACTGCTATTATTTAATACATCTCCAGCTAAATATGCAAAATAATTCATTTCAAATGTAGTAGAAGAGCATGCGTGCAAAGAGAAATTGAAAATTTACATTCATTATTAAAAAATGTGTGCAATAAATAATAATAAATTAATAATAATGTCTTTGTTTTTGCATTAATTCATTTTTAAAATTTATTTTTATGAAATCTTTCAATTAGTTTTGCGATATAATCAATCAAATGTAGTTCTTGTAACAAACCTTTGAGAAGTAAGAAATTAAAACCAACAAAAAAGATTGTTTTAATTGTTTATACAACTAAAAAGAAAATTCTTATTTAACAGCTGTTAAGGAACCACAAAACTCGTTAAATGCCAATCAAATTTTTAATGAGAATAACAAGAGAAAAAAAAACATAAAATTAAAACGAAAGCCAAAGAGTACTTAATTTTCACAATTTTGAAGAAATTCTTCACCATCGTTTCAGCTAGTTAACAATTATTAATTAATTTTTCATAAAGTGGCTGATGTTAAATAAGATTTTAAAGGCAGACAAAGTATCTAAAAAGAGAAAATTGCGGGGAAGTTTATTATTAGGTAAATTTTCATAAGGAGCCCAAACAAAAATCTTTGCGAAAAAATTGTAGCCGCTTTTGAAATACGTAAAGCAACAACACTTTAGAGTGTGTAGGGGTAGGGAGTGGGTTTTTGATGAAAATGTTATAATTAGGAAAAAATGCGTATATAAACTTTGAACTTATTTCTTATTAAAACAATAAAATAACATAACAAAAACGGTTCAATATTTTTAGGGAAAGAAACGAAGAAGTTTCTAGAGGGGTCAAGTAATAATGGTATTTTACTTTTATATGAAAAACCCCGGTAGTAAAATGACTTTGTGGAATCGTTGTGTTAAAAGAAAGAAAGAAGACAGAAATCATATCAAGTGTTATTATGGCTAAAAACTTAATCTATGCTCCTCGCGGTTGTGAACGTCGGCCGTCGATGCTACTTCGTTTTCCTCAACCAACGATTCCAAATATTTGAACATTGGAACCTGTTCGATTTGGGTTCCATCGAGGTGAATACTGGCTTTCGATTCGTCCGTTTGGAGTACTTTGGTCTTTTCCGCATTGATTTTTAACCCGTATGACCGGGCGATGCGGGAAATGTCGTATAAGATGTCCGTTGCTTCGGCATCCGTGCCGGCGAAGACGGCGCTATTGTCGGCGAACATCAAGTCGGTTACGAAGTTGTTGTCGTCGTATCCAACTCCGCGGCGTCCATCGAAGGCTTCACGCATAATCGCGTCGATCACAACATTGAAGAGAAGTGGCGAAGCGACGTCTCCTTGTCGGACACCTGTTTAAATCGGGAATTCCTCGGATAAGTCGCTTCGAATACGAACGCTGCTGGTTGAGCCATCGTACGACGCTTGGACAAATTGGATGATTTCCAATGGCACGTGTTCGGTTTCCAAGGTTCTCCACAAGCTGTTCCAATCGATGCAATGGAAAGCGGATTTGAAATCGATGAAAACTACTCATCCAAAAGAGAATTACCCTGGTACTTGTCCAAATTGAAATGCCGATAGAAGCAAAGTGCAGCATAGTACAAGTCGAAACTTGCATTATCGAATTTAGCAAACCAATCTTGACCAGTCCTTTCAGATATAACGTCCTTTCTGTAAACATTTTTAGATCGACAAAATGCGTATTGAAGAATATTGCAAAAATACTGTGTGTGTCACCTAGAACATTTATACAGTTTGAAGTTGCGATAAAGTTCTGGATTGATATTCAGCAGAGTTTAGTTTATGTTCAACATATTTCGATGCCGTTCCTTAAAATTTGAGGCGATACTGAAGTGAGGTATATGCCCTATGAGTTTTTCATAACCTCATTCAAATAAAATGCGGCCTTACGTATTAGGGAAGCTTTAGTTTTTGTTGTCGCCTTTTAGTTGGTGACCGTGGAAGTTGTTATTTAGCATACTCAATAGACCGGTTATCGTTCGATTGCGGAGGGTAAGCAGCATTGGAAGTCAAGTACTTAATTGGGGGACCGCTTGGTAAAACGATACCCGCGGTTAAAAACATAAAGCTTTCGACACCGCCCCGGTTATTAATTACATATCCACCGCGAAATTCTTCATTTTTCCTCAAGGGGGCCACATAAGACATTCCTTATGGGGCAAGGCTTTAGACGCCCCTTGTGAGCCCTATAGAGCAAACCACATGGGGCCACATGAGGCAGTGGGGCTAGTTGCTAAAATTTTAAGAGATCTCGCTACGCTCCTTTTTGAAAGAGTATCTAATGTAAGCCAAACGAGAAAATGCTGTCCAAATCGAAATTGGAAATCGTTTATCGTATTGTGACACAAACATTGTGTCCATTCTCTAATGCCCGTCCTCATTTCAATAATATTCAGTTCAATCCACATAAGTGGCTTCATCGGCTAAAGTCCTGTTCAGTGCCTGAAATTCTTGTTGCTTTTTCGCCAGAAGTCAGAAATGCAAAATCTCACTGGAATGGCATTCCACTATTTCAGTTGATTACTCTCTTTTGAGCGAGCTTTTACGTTTTATTTAATTTCGAGTTCGAGTTGGGCGAATTGAGGTCTGTTTTTTCGTCATTTAATATGTGGAAATTGTATGCGAATTGAGATTATTTTAAAGTTCAGTTTACCAATTTGCTCGAACTTGGGCAGTTCGGAAGGTGAGGCCGGGGAATAACAGTTTATGATTTGAAATTTTTTCTAGGTTCATGTTAAGCTCGGTTGTACTTCCTTCTGTATTGCCACCTTCCACATAATGGACAACTTTTGTAATTACAGCTTGTCATATCGATGATATTGCTCTTCTTCTTCTTCTTCGAGGGCTCTACAGCCCAATTCGAGCCTTGGCCTCCATCAGCTTCCTCCTCCCGACGTCTCTCTGTTCCGCAGTTTGCCTTCAGTTTCTGATGTTGAGGAGTTTCGTACAGTTCGTGTTTGTAGCGTATTATCCATGCTTTGTCTTCATTGATTGGGCCGTATATCCTGCGGAGAACCTTCCTCTCAAATATATCTATCTTATCTGCGTATTTTTGGGAGATACTCTGTGCTTCACACCCATACGTAGCTACGGTATACGTTTGATCGTTTTGTAGATTCGTATTTGGTTTTTCTATGGATGTCTATCGTCTCATCTTTGTCTTCACTGACTGTAGACCCTGTAGTTAAATTGGTTTATCCGTTCGAAGTTATAATCCTCCAGGTCGTGTTGTGGTTTCTTCTTCTTCTTTCCACCCTCGACTGAATTAGAATCTTTTCTCTTGTCTGCAGCCCTATATGTTTAGTTCCGTCTTCTAATTCTGTGAATATTTCTCTAAGATATGACAGTTTATGTCATCGGCATATCCTGCCAACTTGCTTTAAACCTTGCTTGGAAAGGACTCCGTCAATTTTCCTTATATTCTGACTGCACAACTTTCCATTGTCATTTTTGTTAACTTCACTATCTTTAGGGGAATGTTTATATCCAGCATTGTTGCATACATTTTTTCCCTGTCGATGCTGTAGTATGCTTATTTGAAATCGATGAAAATTTGATACACGTCAATGTTGTATTCCCAGAATTTTCGGAGGACCTGCTTTATTGAAAAAGTTGATCCATTCTTGACCTATTTCTTCTGAATCCAACTTGGTATTCATGGTGATCTTGTTATGTTGTTGAATATTGTATGCCGGGCATCGATTCCCATTCAAACTACTCCGGCCTTAGTTAAATCTTTATCGCTGTATGTGGCCAACACTTTTTGCTTTGAAACTAAAGGCAGTCGTTGTTCTTCAAGGGCTGACTTAAGCCGATCAAGCTGCTCGTTGTAGATTTCTTTTGTCATTGTTTATTTTTAAAGCTCAACGTGGACCAAAACCTTTCATATTGTTTGGTTTTTATTTCTTTTCTTATAAAGGGTCTTTCAACAAGAGGTGTCACTTTAAATTTCGCGATATTTTTCAACTATCAACATACAACTGTCATTCTGATGACATTAGACAAGTAAAAACTATGAGATTGTCAGATATGAACTGATACCCAATTCTCAAACAAAACAAACAACAAAACCATTATTTTTTAAACAAAATTATTCAGAGTAATGAGGTGAGGATCATTTCTATCTGGCTGGGTACGTAAAGAAGCAAAACGTTAACATCAGGGGTTTCGAGAACCCAAGAGAAATAGTGGAACGACTTCTCCTACAACAACGAGTGTCAGTTTTAGGGCGGCTTTTGGTGGTTAGGCCGTTACAGTGATTGGATTGCGTCACCGACTGACTTTTTTTGGCCTGAAATTTCAATGAGACGACGCCTATTTTCAGCAGTACGGCGCTCCCTACCACACAGCTCGTTAAACAATGGCCCTATTGCTCTATTGGATTTAAAATGACACCAAATGTTAAAAGACCCTTTATAAAAGAATTCCACTATAGCTAAATCTATAACATAAATTCGACTAGACAATACTTTGAAGACATGTTTCTTAATTTTGAATGACCTAAATGTAAATAGAAAGAAAATACGAAGGACAGATTTTTACCAAAAATTCCTAAAATTAATTTCAACCCCAAAATAACTTCGAACTCAATAACCATCCATATTAACTACAAGAATTCTTAAAAAAATTCAAGCTGACCCAATTACTTTATCCAACTCCAAAGCTGCCTGTGTAAAGTCTAAAAATCTGAACTAATGCGATACCTTGGGCCTAGAAGAAAAATAATCACAATACACCTGGGTAGTGCCATCCAGCGCAAAGTCCACCACGTATACACTATCAAAATACCTAGAGACGGTTCAAGGAGCCAAATGAACAACTCCTAAGCTTTAGTAATAAAACTTTCTGAGAATTCTCAAAGAGAAAAATAGCACGCAGACAATTTTATATCCTAAAGTCATGGTGGATTTTATTTGATATTATATCACTCTTTCCCAACAAAAATTCCAGCTACCATTGGTCTAAAAATTGCTAAAGCAAAACAAACCCTACGTTTGTGCACTATGTGGACACTAGCAACTATTTTTCCTTTAACAAAGAAATTTATAGACAGATTACCAGTGTGACCACACACAGGTAGCCCATTATCATCCATCCTGGTCGACCTGGTTATGTTGGAACTTTTATAGGAAGCTAATACCGAAAAGCTTACTCGCAACCTGTGCTGTAATCATTAACTACGTGGGCGATATATACTTTCGATTTTGTCCATGAAGGTAAATAGAGCCAACAATTGAGCTTCAATCATTCTGTAATTCCATAGCGAAAATGTGTGTAGGGCTTTTGAGGTAGAGCCTGCAGACGAAATTTCAAATCGTGCAGGGATCTAAGAGAGAGATTCCATAGATGAAATTTCAACAGTTCAACAGATTAATATCAAAGACTAATGGCCCCAGGTAAGATTACTAATTATAAAGCGGACCTGCCTAGGCTGGGAAAAAATACTAGGGAATGTGGGCGATGCATTTGAAGTTTGGGGGAGAAAAAGGTTTTGCACGAGCAGGTAAAATAAAAATAAACTTCCAAGGGTTACACCAGACTGGAAATGGGTTTAGCACTTAACTAATGAAAGATCTTTTATCTGGCGTAAAATAGAAAAGGCAACAAACCTATACGACAACGCACAAGCATAAATTCGATAAAAATATGCTACCGTGTAGTAACTTAATCCACCGGTTGTGAAACGAATTGCGTGGGTAGAATAACAATTACGGCGTGTCTGGCACGTATTGTGCCTGGAGGTCCTGGAGGCTCAAATCGGTGACGGCGCCAGCTGTGACTTTTTGTTTGTGAATTTTAGTTTTTTCTGCATTGTCATTTAATTTAAACGATAAATCAGTATGGTAGTAGACCCCTCTTGTCAAAGGCAAATGATAGCCAATGATTTAGTGTAAAACCGATTTTCATAGCTTCTAAATTGAGAGTCTGCCTCCAGTAGGCAACAAGCAAAACAATTATAATAATACCTAAGCTAAACTTTAACTATTTCCAAAGTTAACCTTTGATCACTGCATTCACTACTCCTACCTAGACCGGCTTATTAGCATTTCTTCTCGACTCGAATCCTGGGTGTTCCATGAACCAGTTGAACCATTTCAATGAACAGGCTCTTCTTCATCTCACGTGAAGACTATACCTAGGTGCCTCAAAGAGTACGACATCAACAAACCCACTAGACCTATCAGCATACCCCTATCATCTTAAAGAATTGTACCACACCTTAGGCAAAATCTCTGCGCAAACTCTTTGCTCATTCATTACTTCGTCGGGGTGTATCCATGCTCTTACAAACTTGCATGTTACTAGGGCTTAGAGATCGTAAATTGATTTTACAAAAAGAAGATGGTTAAATGTGGCAATCTTATTTGGTTAACCCAATCTTATTTTCGCAAATACATTATTTACAAGAAAAATTTGATTGATCTATATCGCAAAAAAATTCAAATGAAGAATGAATACTAACTTTTATATAAAGCTATGCAAGAATTTATGCATTCTCTATAATAAATCTTATGTACATGAATTGTATTTACAAAATTTTTAATAAAACTTAAAATAATATTACTTACCTTGTGAAACATTTCTACTAAGTGAATCCATGCTACCATGAACTTGTGCATTTTTATCAGCTGATATAAGATCAGCAGAACTTTCGTTCGGTTGTAAAGTTCTCGGAATTTCTAGTACATTTTTTACAACACCTTCTTCGCCCAATACTTGTGAATAATCTAATCCTTTTGATACTCTTAAAATAGCTACAGCTAAATACATATCTAATGCCTAAAAAATTGTAAAATATAAATTTTAGAATAATATTTAATTAATTAAAAAATGTTTACATACTTTGTGCATAATATTGAAATACTGAACCAATTCCTTTCGATCACATGTCTGCCAATCCGCTTTGTAGCCCATAAGTAGGATGTTTGGTTTTAATTTGCCAATACCGCATGCCTAATGAAAATTTGTTTATTGAATAAGAATTTTAACAAATTTTATTAAAGTTTATATTTTTACCTGCATTAAAGCTCTTGAACCAGACTCAAAATCTTCGCCATCAACTAAGGAATAGAAGGCTTTCACTCGGTGTTTTCTGAACCAGCTGGTAGCACGATCGTGAAGATTATTACGATACCGTTGTGAGCTTGTTCCACGGAGTACGTGGCCGCAAACCAAAAGCGAGAGATTCTTAGTTAACATATAAGCAAAATCAACCAATATGGGTCTAGTATTTGGAAGACCAGATAGCACCAAGATCTAAAATAGAAGATGAATATAAATAAGTAAACTTCGAAATCGTTTTACATATGAATATATTATGTTTTTTTAATGCCATAAAGTCTATGTTTTTCATTTTTAGGTGCGAATTAACACTTATATTTTTCAATTGTTGCTGAGGGTGCACGCATGTTCGTAGATTTGTCATTTCCCAACAAACGATGATCTGATAAGAGGAAGACTAAAATTTCGAAAATATGGTTTTCCTATTCGACAAACAGGAAATAACATTAGTACAAAAATTGAGGAAGTCAATTTGTACCCATATCATTCTTCTTCTTTCATGGTAGGTTATCTGACTAATAAGTATCATTGTGCACGTGCATAAAACAAATATGTGCACCTCTAAAAGACGGAATTATCGCCAGAAGATGACAAGGGACACATTCAACATCGAAGGGGTAAAAGAATTTATGTACTTAGGGAAACTAAAATAAAAAGGAGATTGGTTCTGGAAATAGAAGTTACTATGGGATACGCAAATAAGGAGGATAAAACTTAAACTACATAGAACGCTTATAAGACAAATACTACTCTATCGATCCGAGATCTGGACATTAAGAAGTATTCTTTCTTTGATCCGTTAGCTGGCGGTCCGAGCGGGATGTCCCCGCAACTGTTACGCTGCTGTCGGTGCCGCTGGGTTGCGAACTCCATTCACGATTCGTTTCCATTCTTGCCGATTTCTTGACGAACCGACGTCTCGAACCTCGATAACTGATAATCGTTGATTCTTTAAGTCTCCCTCGATATTCTTTAGCCAGGTTTTCTTCGGTGTCGATCGCTGAATTCTCCAGTCTGCCGGTCGGTCTCGCCAGAGAAGTTTACATGGCAAGCGGTTATCATCCATTCGGCAAACATGTCCAAACCATGGTAGTCGACGTTTTTGTAAATCTCGTTTGTCTCGTTTCGAAGGCGATCGCGGAGTGAGGCACCGAGCATCTGCCTCAAGCATCGCATTTGAAAGACCTCGAGCTTGTTGACGTCCGGCTTGAGCAGTGCCCACGTTTCCGATCCATAAAGAAGAATCGGAAGGATCAACGTTCAGTAAAGGCGTACTTTCGTTTTGATGGTAATATTTGTTCATTTCCATAAGGAAAGGTCGTATAAGGCATCCGCTGCTTCGGCATCCATGTAGGCGAAGACGGCGCTATCGTGGGCGAATAGCAATTTGGTTACGAAGTTGTTGTCGTCGTATCGAACTTCGTGTCGTTCATCGAATGCTTCACGTATAATCGCGTCGATCACAACGTTGAAGAGAAGTGGCGAAGCGAACGGAGCTGGTTGAGCCATCGTACGACGCTTGGAGTAGTTAGATGATTTTCAATGGCACGTGTTCGGTTTCCAAGACTCTCCACTAGCTGTTCCAATGGATGCAATCGAAAGCGGATTTGAAATCGATGAAAACGACGACAGTTCGTTTGCCGCAACGAATTCTTTCTTCCATTACTTGACGGAGAGCGAATGTTTGATCAATGCATCCTCGATGTGGTCTAAATCCCGCTTGTTCTTTACGGCTCGTTTGCTCTCGATTTTTCTGTAGTCTCGATTGTATGATTTTCGTAAATACTTTGGCCTATGATCGAAAAGAGGCTACTACCGCGATAATTCTTACATTCCCGACTGTTGCTTTTCTTCAAAGTTGGCACAACGATCGCTTTATTCCACGCCATAAACTGTATCAGTTGAATAAAAATCCAAACACCATAAAAATTATAAAAACGGACAGAATTCGTTGGGTGATACAGAGACACGGGAGCCCAAAAACAAATATACTCACATATAAAGATGTCCTAGACAAAGATCTACGAACCCTAGACATAAGAAATTGAAGACATCAAGCTAGGAACCGATATTCCTGGAGGAAGATGTTGCAAAATACCAAGGCCAATAAAAGGTTGTGGATGATAATGATTTTCGCGTAAACACATCTAAATGGATCTATTAAAATAAAGCCTGGTTTTCGACAAACTTCATGAAGGTAAAGGAAATCATAGTTGCTGTAAGCTGTAACAGTCAAATAGTCAAAGAAAGTGTCAATTTGGATAATGAATTGTGGACTATTCAGTTTATTCGAGTACATGATCATCAATCAAGATTTTTTATTTTACTTGCAAGAATAAAGTATTCAAATTGAACAACCTGGAAGATCTGCTTGTAGTCGACGTTCTCCTTATCCGGTAACATTTGTTTTTAAATTTTTTGAACTACAAAATAGAAATATCCAAAGAATAAAATATGTGTACAATTAACTTTGCGCAACCATTTTAGACGCCCAGAACTCACCTGTATCGTCACCAGAGATGCGACTTATTTGAAATACTTGTATTTAAAATGCAAATACAAAATGCAAAATACCTATTTTGTATTTTGCATTTAAATACCTTTTCAAAAAAAGCATTTTGTATTTTATTTGAAATACTTTTCGAGACATATTTTCCATTTTAAAAATTCAAAATACTTTGTGATTAAGTTTAGTCAACATTACCAGTCAAATTTTATATAAAATGAACCAATGGGGTTTGTATTGGCTACTAGAGGCGCTGCTCGTAGTCACATCACAGACATCAGAAGAAAAAAAAGAATAAAACGAGTCTTATTACATGTTCCAGTATTCAGACTCCTCAGCAACCAGTGAGGGTGGTTGTACCATTTAGGGATGTTACGAATGTTCGCATTCGCTTATGCGAATGATTCGCATCATTTTAAACATTCGTATCGACATTCGCATTCGCATCAAGTAATGCGAATGTTTTGCGAACGCGAATGTGTGTAGGTCGTGTCTCGTGGAAAACAAAATTAAAAGACGACAAATTGATAGATCTGCCCTTAACTATGACCCCTTTAAGGCCCCCATTCGCAGGGCCCAGCCTTTTAGGCCACGTCAGCAGGTACCGCCTGATGAAGGCTATACCTTACTCAGTCTGACTGAGGCATACGTCCGACAGGCCGTGGAGCAGGTGACCTCATGATTCCCTATATACACACAGGCGATGACGACAGTATATCGTAGCAGGTTGTTAATTGATGTGCAAAAATGTTCATGGCCTCAAGACAAGCCCCATCCAGTTGACTATACAAGCCCCATCCAGTTGACGATGTGTGGTTATACTTGGCCTCAAGGTGAGAAACTTTCGCCGGCGGCCTGTATAAGAATGGGGACGTTTAAAAATTGCCTCATGGAAATATAATATTCCTACTTTGACTATTAAATACGAGAAGAAAGAATACCATTACTGTACATAACACTGGTCTATTGTTCTAATATTTTTTCATATCCTATTGTAAGTTATAAAAAAATTAGGTCTTAATTTAATTAAATTTTTTTAATGCTATTCCTAAACATTCGTATTCGCACATTCGCCTTCCGAACATTCGCATTCGTGAATGTGAAAAATATGACATTCGTAACATCCCTCCAATACCACGCTAGACTTGGAAACCCTTCAATATTTAAAGGATGAGTCCGCAACGCTGGCGATATTAAACAATTATCCTACAATAAAAAAAGTGTTTCTAAAATACAGCACATGCTTATTAAGCTCAGCACCAGTAGAAAGACTTTTTTCATATGGTGGCATGATAATGCGACCTCACAGATGGAAAATGAGCGATAATGTGTTTGAAAAACTTGTATTATTAAAAGTATAATAAATAAAGAGGATTAAATTGAACAAAAGGTATTTGTAATTAAAGGAAGTATTTTGAAAATACCTATTTTGCATTTAGTATTTAAAATACAAAACACAAAACTATTTGGTATTTTGCATTTGAAATAGTAAATCAAAAAAGTATTTGCATTTTGTATTTAAATACATTTCTTAAACTATTTTGCACATCTCTGATCGTCACGTTAGAATTGTGTGTTTTTAATAATGCTTGCTGTACTGAAATATACACTGTGTAAAAAGTACCCGGATTTCATCAATTGATAGATAAAATATTGCTTTTCCTAGCGACTAGCGACACCGTACCAAGTTACTTTGCGGAATTTGAGACTCGTTTGTCACTCAGTGTGATCAGAGCAGTTTTTTAGGTTAATTATACTTTTAAGGGCTCCGCGATTTTTATAATGGAAATATTAATTGAACAAGGAGTTTAGTTTTGTATCAGGTTCATCCGCTGAATAGTTGAAAATGTTACAGAAGACCTGCGGTGAGTCATGCATGTCGAAAACTGATTTAAAGCAATTAAAGAACGCCGAGAAGTGGTAGTGGATTTGCTTCATTCTGGTCAACTTTCAATGCCTATGAACGACGAAAATATTGAAGAAAATGAAGAACCTTGTATTCGAAAATCATCGTATGAGCCATAAAGTTGGCTGAAGAGTTAAAAATATGTTCTATTACGTTCATAACATTATGGCTGGTATTTTAGGCATGAGACGCATCACCGCGCAAATGGTTCGGAAAGGGCTATTTTTTTTACTAAAACGAACATGAAACGCATTATAACTGACGATGTGACACGGGTGTACGAGTACAACGTGCAAACAAGCCTACAGTCTTCGGAGTGGAACTTCAAGAAAACGCGGAAAACGGCCAGAGTTGTAAAAGGGAAATTGATTTTGCACCAAGATACAAAGCCACTGTTCTGCAAAGGTTCCGCTAAATACTAGACGATTGTTATCGGCTAAGTATTCTACTCGCTTGATATGGCTCCCGTTCCCTAAGCTAAAATTCCAAAGGCGTTCCGCTGAGTCAATTAAAGCTGAAATTCGGGGATCAGTCGTGTTTAGGGATCTTAGTAAATAAATTTAAATTTAAAACTTGAATCGATCATCGGGTATAAGATCTTGCAACAAGAAGAGCTGCGACTTTATAATGGAATAAAGGAAAATTAAACTGTTAGGAAAAGAAAATATGCGTAAGTAAGTTCAACTAAAGATCCCACTTTATAACATAATCCAATTCCTCCAAGAATCTATTTGAAGAGTGAGTTTGTTTTTATAGGGAAAATGTATGCTGTTCCTTTATAATAATTTTATTCAGCTTTCACCTTTTAATATACCCTTTTTAAGAAAATAATTTCAATCATACTGTACCTGAGGTCTATAATTCTTAACATGTTCTTCAACATTATTCAATTGCTGTACAGATAACAAAGCGTTTTTATAAGTTTGCGCCTGTGTTGTTGATCCCCAGTTCACATCTTGAAAATATAATAAAAAAATTATTTCAATAATTATTATTAATAAAACATGAAAATTTTACGAACCAGGTTTTCTATAAGAAACAATTAAGTACAAGGCAAGGACTACAGCAAACGTAAGTAAAGCTGTCCACCATGATATAAGAAACATTACCGCAACACAAAGAATGGCACCAATAAGACTTAACCACATATTATAATACTAAAAAAAATTAAAATTAAAATATTAATATTTGAATTAAGTTAAATTAAATATAAATTACCTTAAATGTAGGCCTCCATCCTACCGGTTTAGCTAAACTAGCATGGAATGTACTGAAGTTAATTAACATATAAGCAGCTAAGAAAAAGTTAGAGATAAGTGGGGCAATTAAGTTAAGCTCTCCTATTAAAATAAATCTGGAAATAAAATTATAAATATATTTAATGGAAATGTTTATTTATTAGTTTGGCATACCCTATAGCTATAAAAAATGTGAGTACGTATCCCCTCACTGGTTCGTTATTTTTTCCGTAGCCTTTTGCAAACCAAACTATTTTTGGATATAGTTCATCCTTGCATAAAGCCTAAAAGTAAACAAAAATAATTATATAGTGTAAAATAGTAGCAAAGTAGTAAAGTTAATAACAATTCGAAATTCTGTTTCGTAAGAAAGTTCTCAATAAAAGTAGCTATAGCCCAGTTGTCAGAGACTTTGACCTCGCACCAAATGTGATCTCGCTGAAAATTGGAACTTAGGTACGTTTTTGGGTGTAGAAAACGATAAAAAAATCGTTGCTGCGCTAAAGTGTATGATAAGTTCACAATTTCGAAAACAAATTCGAAATTTTTGGTTTTTGCTTTATATATCGAAAAATAAAAAAAAAATCGAAAAACTAATAGCGCCACGTGAAAGAGCGGAAAATTTCACTAAAATTTATATTATAACTTATTTTAAAAAAAATTGTTTTATTATTATAAAAAATTAATAAAAATAAGAAGAAAATTCGAAAAATCTAAGCGCGCCAAAAAGCTGAATTAAAATATTCTAGCGAGGCGTTCGGGGAAAAACTAAAGTATCCTTGCCTAAAATGTACGCAAAAATAAAAATAAAAAAAGGATTTTAAAGAGGACACTCTAAGCTTTCTAAGAAAGCCATTGCATTGGCTTTCTCGTTTCCATCTATGTTCCTACGTTCGGGAACTAGCATATTTGCTTGAAAGATTATACCATGCACCGAAAGATGTCAGGACAGTGAAATATAAGTGGTCTGAATATCTGTAGATCAAACTTCTTCAGAAGTTCTCGGTTACTCCTCTTTCTTCTTGAGGATATTTCGACGGAGAAGTCTTTCCTGAAGGCCAATATAGGGGAAAAATAGTCTGTAGTTGCAGCGACCATATCCTCTGGTAACAAATCCAAGATATCTCTATGACCGTAGGGTTTTGAGGTCCAGACCCCGGATTCCGATTTTGATCACTCTAGCCACTGTTTTGCAAACAGAAGTGTAAGCTATGTACCTAAGAAAACTTAAGAAGGACCTGCGCTATCAAGCGGACGGTTATCCTTTCTGACAGCCAAACAGTAATCAGAACAAAAAGGTCCCATAGTACCAAGTATAAATTAGTCCGAGATTACGAGCGTCAGTCAAGTTAGCCTTGTTTACCGAGTTATCCGGGCTTTTGGGTCTTAGGGAAAGAGTGTTTCATCGGTAAGCCAGCAGGGGACCCGTCGCCCTACAGACCAATATGCCTCCTAAACACCATGGGAAAACTTCTTTAACGCGTGATATATAAAATATTATCCCAAGTGCCATCCGAGAAGGTATGCGGCTTGTGGGAAATGGAATTCGGCTTCAGGAAGGCTAGATCAACAACGGATACTGTCAATGTGGTGACTAGCCTAGCAGGGGCCGCAATGGATATGAATAAGAGCTGCGCAAGATAACCCTTGGTGTGAAAAATGATTTCAACACCGCGATAAAGCTGGATACACCTAAGAATCTGCTGCGCATAGTGATAAAATTCATTGTAGGTAGGACATTGCACTGCGAGTTATACGAGAAGTAAGGAAGTACAGTTCAGCTTGCAGTGTCGGTGTCCATCAAGGCTCTGTCCTAGGCCCGTTCCTCTGGATCTTTACATACGATGAAGTACTGATCCTACGCCATCCGCAAGAAGCCGTCACTACCAGATTCGCTGATAATAACGGGGTCGCGGTAGGAGGAAGGCGACTCGATGAAATCAAGATATTTACGAACAAAGCGATATGGGAGAAAAAGACGTGATTCAAGAGACCTTGTCTAATGCTATCTGAGCATAAACCGGAAGTAGGTCTAATCAGCAACTGAAAAAGGTCGAAATCAAAGGGTTCAATCGAAATGACCGGGTCATTCCTTCCAACCCTGCACTTAGGTATCTGGGACTGATGATTGGCCGAAGGCTAAACTTCCGGGTGTACTTGGTGGGTGCGGCGGAAAGGCTTAGTTTGGTCCTATTATATGCAGCGTCAGTGTAGGTAGCGGTTTTGGACAGAACCGGCAATAAGAGGAAAATAAACTCTTGTGTATCGGTTAATTGTTCTTCGAGCATGCTACGCATACCGTACTAGTCTCCTTGAAGCAGCATGTGTGATAGCAAGAATGACCCTGATTGATGTTCTGGCGGCGGAGATTAGGAGCTTGTACGATTTCCAAGAGTAGAGCCTAAGTCAGTGCAGCGGAATCTGCCGTACGAATTTCCATCGCAGCATGGGAGGGGAGATGGGACGAGTCTAACAAGGGCCGATGAACCTATCGACTCATGAGGTTTATGAGGGAACATGGAAAAAAGCTACTACTTCACGCAGTTCCGGAGTAGAAAGAGGGTAGATGTCTAGGCGCTGGTTGGGTTGATTAATAGACACCACATCCTAAACTATCATTTTTGGAGGATCGGAAGGGTGGATGATCCCATGTACAGGCTCGAGGAAGATAAGTGTGATCTTACGTTCTCTGGCAGTGTTCCGAGATGGCAAGCAAAACGATCTCGGTGTACGGAATGCCAATTTGACGTATAGGGGCTGTAGTATAAATGCAGAGTAATGGCCGTGGTAATTTTGGTGCTGATATTCCACTCAGAAAAGAAAAAGTTCGCAACGACCTTGAGAGTAGGTACTAAGTGGAAAGTCAGGATAGCATGTGTAATGATTAAAATTTTAAACAAGTCAAGTTCAAACAATGTTCAGTGCAATATTATACTCAGACCTTTTAATAGTAACATAAATTTTAAAATATCAAACTAAAGAATAAATTAGTTTGACAGTAAACAAGTGAAGCATAAAAGGTTAAAAATTCATACTATTAAAATGTCACGAACTCTATTGATCGCATTTCACAATGGTCTGCACTTTCACACCAAAATAATTTTGTTTGAGTAATCCCCAGTAAAAGTAAACCATATATCTTTCCTTCTACCATCCCGAAACTTATAAATACAGTATTGTGCTATGAACCCTTAGGATGTATACTAATAACATCAACTTGTGGTCATCTTCTTCTACAAACAGTAAACAAAAGGAAACAAGATACTTTGCCTTCGAGAGTGACCCTTTACTCATAAAGACTTGATGGTCAAGGAGGAATTGACTTCTCAACTACATTATGACTACACGGGATTAAGTATCTCAGACCTTACCCAGAAGAATATAATCTCTGCATTTGATGCTGCCAGAAAAAGGAAGTCATCCAAACCGTAAAAGATTAGCACACCTAGACGAGGAGTTTCTCTAGGCACCATTCAGGACTTTGAGCAGGGTTTGGGTATATTTCCTTTATGTTTATATCTACTAAAAGGTTATAGGCAAAAATGTATATTTCTTTGAGAATGAGTAGGAAGCTGATGGGCTGGTGAAGTAATTGGGTTAATGTCGGGCAAATAATTTTCGGAAGTGAAAAAGGAAATATAAAAATTGTTTATGTAAAAATCTCGGAGAGAGGTTATATATAGCTATTGTACATGTCTGGCGATATTTTTTAAAGTACTTTTAGCCATAATTGCTTTTGCTATTGGTTATCGATGTTTATACAAAAAAGAAAAGGTAGACGAATTTTCAATCTCAACATTCTATGTAGACTTCCAAGACCTTTTCTTACATAGTATCTCTCATCTATATTTCTATACCTTCACTGTCTATCTTGGGGACCTTCAATAGGAGCTTAAATGATATAAAAATACCATTTTCGAAGGAATAAATTCACTTTTGAAATTTCAATTTTAGAGTAAGCCTACAGAAAATGACGACTAAAAATGGGTAATTTATAACCTAGAAAGGTTTTCTGGCATAAAAACCACGTTCAACATTTACTTGTTTTGTGATATCATGAAATTCAAACGAGCTGAGTCCTTTCTTTTGCTTATGCTAAAAAAAGGTTATTGTTTGTCTGCTGTGATCAATCGAATTTAAGGAATGGGCTATGACCATAGACAACAACGTAAGGGATTTTGTTGACAGAAGAAATTGCTAGATAGCAACTAACTGATTTTGAAATTTATGAAAACTTTTCTGTCTCATCGGTATTGATTTTGACTTATCTAAACAGACTAGACTTCTTCTTATCTCTTAAAGGACTAAATTATTTCTTCTCCTAAAAGGACTACTATTATATTTAATTCATAATAAACACTCTTCTAGTGCAGATAAGGTGAACATTCTGATCTGATTTGTGAACAATTCTTTCTTATCAAGAAAAGCATAAATCAACCTAATTAATTTAGGACTTTCCCATTTGCTTCCTTCAAAAAATCCTTGAAAAATTTCAGCAGGTGATGAAGTTCCATTTTGTTTTTTTCGTCATTGTTTTGTTAGTATTTGATTAATGACAATTTTTCAGTGACCTGGCATTGATGAATGACCCACTTGAAACAAAATATTCAAAAGAGAAGAAAATTGTAATTTAGCTCAAAATTCTAGAGTTAATTCTGTACCCAAACTCGAGGGTTTGGTAACCCACAGGTCAGTAAAATTTTTAAAACCGGGTTTCCTCATCAATCACTTAATAATAAGGTAGATGAAAATTTTCCAGGAAATTTATTAAAGTTAAGAGAATTAAATTACTTTAAATTTTTCAACGAAAATTAAATTTAGCATTTCCGGTTAAAACGACAACCCACTACGGCAGTTAGGGAGATTCTGATTGACTTTTATAAAAGCTTAATGGAATCCCAACGCTCCTTTATACATTATTTAGTGGTTTTAGCCCCATAATTTCTGAACAAAACCCTAACCCTCGTCACACCTTGCGGACGATAAAAATGGGCATAAATCGTAAATCAGTATGAATACAAAAAGTGCCAACAATTATATATAGGGTCGTATTTAGTTGTTTTTTGGTGCATAATTTGCTCAGCTTCTACCTTAAATAAGCAACGAGGAAGTAACAAATTTATAAAGTGGTAAATCATGTATTTTTTAGATGTTTTCAGGAACTTTGTTTGGCCCAGTTTGGACTAAGAAACGTTTTTAGAATCACATTAATTCAGAGTTACTTCCTGAGCTATTTAAAGAAAGTTATTTTTAGATTCTTTCTGTGAAGTAAGGTAGATTTCTTTAAGTCAGTGGTTGATAGCTTAATTGGCTTTGCTTGTTCAATTATTTAAAACAGAGATAGGGAACCAATTGATGTAAATGTAAGCAATGATAAACCACTACCCAACAAAGACACTCTGTTTTGTCTTTTTTATATAGTTTTTTATATAGGGTTTTGTTTTTTTTATATAGGGTTTTTTTCATATTCCACTTTAGTTTTTAATAGTTTAAAAATTCTATCTTTTATTTAATTAGTGTTTAACTTGGGCCAAAACACCGATGACCGGAAACTCACCATTATAATTTCTATTTTTGTGCTGAAAGCATTATGGATATCATTTTTTTTTTAAATTGTAATAAGTGATTATATACCTGTGCTTAATAACCACTTCCGTACTCAAGCGATAATATTGTTTTATCACAATCTTGCACTAAAGAACGCGGCCCAACCATTCCAAAGATTCATGAACAAAGTGGTCACCGATTTGAATTTCGTTTTCGTTTACATTTTATGATAGCCTTAGTTGCTAGTAAGAATTTTCAAGAACACAAACGCCATTTACGAACTTTTTTGGTCTAAGAAATCATCCCGCAATCCAAATTTCATTGAGAAAAAATCAGCAGTTAAGGAACTCTTCCTGTAAATCTGTCTGTAATGTGTCTTCCTGACCACACGACAGTAACAAAGTTTGTGGGTATGTTATTCGACAGTCAGCGGAATTATTAGCGCCATTCGACTTAACAAGTTCATCGTCTAAGCCAGGGCTTCTTAAAGTATGGGTCGCGACCCCAAATGGGTTCGCACACATATGAAATCCCAATATCGTTCATCGCCAAAAAATTGTGAAGAGATTTTACGTCCAGCAGTTTCAAATATTGCACCAAGATTTAGTTTGTTATCCAGTAAAAAACAAAGCACATACGTTTCATTAAAAAACGAGTTTTCCTTCAATTTTTGTATACTTAACCACTTACGGGTGCGCTCGAATATATTCGAACATATTATATACCAGCGACAATATATTTTGCTTAAATCTCTTTTATTTATGATATTCCAAAAAGTTTGATGAAAAATAGAGTAATAAATATAATTTTATTTTATATTTTTGTATGTTTTTAAACAAATTCTAAAACAATATTTTTTATATGTTGTATATTGTTACCTAATCAATAAATCATCACAAATTATTCATATATCTTTATTTTATATTTTTTGGGTTGCGGAAAAAATCACAATCATAAATAGGGTCGTGAATGAAAAAAGTTTAAGAAGCCCTGGTCTAAGCCAAAACGAAAGATTTTCAGTTCCAGTTACATGCGATTTGCAAAACAATCCTTTCAAGAAGCCTTAAGCCACGGCCACGATACGAGCGGCGAGCGGCACCAGAAAAATTTAACGTCTCGAATTAGCGACGAGCGGCAGTATTTATTTTTTTTTTTATTTATTTATTTATTCGAAAGTACACAAGACGTCAGTCTTATAATAGTACATAAGAAAACGGTATATAAATTATGCTTACAATATAAATTATATCAGTTAGAGATAACTTAGGAACTAGAACTGCTTAAGATATTTTGGAAAAAAAAACTAAAAGAAGCCAGAAAAGCAAAAAAAAGAAAAAAGAAATAATAATAATAAGAAAAAAGGGAACAAAAGTTATAGTAGAGGGAAATTAAACAAAAAAAAGCGAAGCTATGATGTAGTTGGGAAGTTGGATTTTTTTGTTTTTTTTCTTTACATATGTTAAGATAAAGAGAAAAAAAATTTCTGAAAAATCGGCCCTGTGTTGCACGAGAAAATTGCATAAATGTCCATTTTTGATGCATTTTGAGTGCATTGCTATACAATTTTTTTAATTTCTCCAGTTCTGTTGGTCGTAGAACAATAAAAAAAACTTGGAAAATACTCGTGAATGAATAGACTATCGAACTGATTCGGTATAAATACTTTAAAAATGAATCCTAACCTCAAAAAACCAAAATGTATGAAATTTTGTTTTATTTTACTAAAAATGCAATAAATAACGGGGAAAAGGTCGGATTTTAATAAAAATTGGAGAAAAGATGTACTTTGATGCTATAAATACGTGGTTGAAATTTCGCCATTTTATGCCAAATCATCGTACGGTAAAATATTTTTTTTTAAATTGTAGTTTTTTTGTGTAATTCTTGTGAGCAAACGCAATACTTCGTTACGGCACGTCTTTAGGGCTCATTCTAAAGGTAATTTCTAGGATTTTAAATTTGTTAATGGGCATTAACCCAAAAAAAAAACATTTGGCGAGTTAATTGCAAAAAACTGCATTCAACCCTCACCACACGATCATGGTTGAACTTTGACCGGCCATTACTTTGAGCCAAATCAACTTACAGAGCTCGTTGAGGGCTCATTTTTTAGATAATTTTATTCTCCACAACTTTGCCATTGATCATTATCAGCTATCATCGCATGCAAACGAGCTATTTAATATAAACAAGCTCTCCCTCTTTTTCAAGATGGCGGCTTTTCCCAAGCTACTGCGACCCCACAAACTTGGTTTTATCATTGTCAGATGTACCCGAACAAATGCCAAAAAAGAAATTCTGTACCTCTTAAAATGCAATTTCATTTACTAATTTGACTGGACTAATAGTAGCCGAGGGAAATTAGCAAAAAAAACGCACGAAAGGAGACAAAATTCCAAAATGGCTGATAGTTGGTCCACAGCTTCCTTGAGACTTTTTAAGAAAACAATTTCGGAATCACAAAAAAACATTGGTGCCGGCCGGAGATATCGCGTTTTCCCGTGTTTTCCTTGTATCTCGGTTTCTATAGGTCGTACAATCCCGTGCGGGGGCCCAAAATCTAGACAATGAAATTCTCTACAACTTTAGTTCTTACAAAAGTGTTGACCCGATTAACCCTTTTAAAGTTATTCGAGGTCAAAGTTATCAAAAATCACTTTTGGGCAAAAAAATCACTCAAAAACTTGTTTTTTCGAATTTTTTTTATCAGTCAATACGAAAAGTTATTGCCTACAAAAAAGCCCTGGTGTCATTATTTCGAAAACTTTACCCATTCAAGGTCAAGGTTTCCAAAATTACTCTTCGGCCAAAAACTCACGCAACCAATGATTTTTGCAAAAAAAAATTTTCATCTTCTTATACAAAACATTATTGCCTAAAAAATACACCTCATTTTTTCGAAAGCTATGACCTTTCTAAGACCCAAAGAAGCTGTGGACCAATTTCAGCCTTTTTGGAATTTTGTCTCCTTAAAATGCTAATTTCCCTCTGCTATAGGATATGTAGTTTAGTCCAAAAACGGAAATGTTCTTTTGTCTCAAATCTTTATCTGTGATGACTTCGAACATTCAATGGTCTACCAATGGAAGAAGTAGAAATTAATTGGCGTGATAAAACTTTACCCACTTTTTGGCGATATAATGTGACAGCTTGAGTAATTCTTATTCTCAATTTCAACCAAGTGAATGTAAACTGTCTATACACATTTTTGTGCTAACCTATACTTTTGCTCAATGCTAGAAAATATCAGTTCTCAATAATAAATGTGATCTTCAACCCGAACCTTGGCTCTTCCTCTATTCTTCTCCTCCAGTCTTCCCGATTTCTATGTAGATGAACTTCTCGAGTACAATGTATGGAGAATATGTCTGTAGCTGCTGCAAGAAAATGCCGTCATCTTTTGCTTGGTCCATCTGCAGTTCTTTCTTCTTCAATACTGTTAGTGAAAATTTTTTGCTGCTGTTCCTTCTGGCATGTGCTTGACGTTGCCAGTTTGTTAAATTTTATAATTAAGGACAATAAACATCAATCAAGATTTTCTATATCTCGAATTAAAAACTACCTACATATATCCTTAATCCGAAATATTTTTAACACGCTTAAATATCAATCAGTGTAAAATGTGCGAATTCTCATGGATGGTAAGGCTTTGAAATATTTTCCAAAATCTGTTGACTTGAAAGCTGATGAAGGTTTCTTAGTGCGATTATGTGTCGCGAGTTTCACTCTTTTTTAGCATACGGATCTCTCGTTCCTACGTCTGGTTCAATGTAAAAATCAAGTTCGGGGTAAAATTTACTACAACATTGTAAAAGCTCCTTACCGGTTAACATAATCTACGGCGATGTTTGTAATAAAACCACAGATAAGTGTTATCCTAGTTGATGTTTAGGCCTCTAATTTTATATTGTCATAGATTTTATGTAAATCGCTGCTACGTGTGTTATTCCATGTCTTTTTCTGACAAATTGGGTCTGTGATTGACTTGACAACTATGTTGATGCCATTGGTATATCCGTTCACCTGGAGAGCAGAAATTCACTAACTGCGCTGTTCTGAGTTTAAAATGAAACTGACAAAGTATTCTTTATATGCTGGGTATTCACGAACGGAAAACCCTTGGTGGAGGGGAATTAAATGGTGAAAACCTTGGCAACTTTTAGGTTGGTGAAGTAGGCCCGAAATGATCAGACTCTAATGAAACATACCGGAGGATACGCCTGGTTTGTTCAACTTCAAGGAGTTCTTTCCCGTGCCATCGTGCAACGCGGCCAAGTAATACTAGGGATATATTAGGAAGATTTCAGGAGACTTGTTCATATAAGAAGAAGGCACTGAGCCCTAAATTGCTATACAATACGACCCCACAAACTTGTTTTTATGATTGTCAGATGTACCCGAACAAATGCCAAAAAAAAATTCTGTACCTCTTAAAATGCAATTTCATCCTCTTTTTTCGACTAATTTGACTGGACTATATACATTCGTTAGTATTTAAAAAAAATACTTTAGCAAACAAAATTGTCAAAATTGTTTTAAAAATCTGTCAAAAATAGTGCGTATCTTTTAGGAAAGGAGAGGTTAAATTCAACGTTATCATAGTTTATTTTAGACAAGCCTATTGATAGTTCGCCAATGCATATTATGAAATCATATTAACTTACTTGAAATACTTTTGGCGCTGAAACTAAACTAGCCAAAGCTGATGATAGTGTAGCAGCAAAGCATCCTGCATAAATGAATGGCCCAAATCCTGAGACCAGCTCAATAACTTGGAAGGAATTCTGCAATCCAAAAGTGCAATTACCTAAAAAACATAATTAAAACATAAAATTTCAATTTCAATCCAAATCAACAGTTTATATTCTAATAAAATACCTGCTCCTCCTTCTGCTTCTGCATGACAAAGTTCAAGGAAAGCAAAAGACCCATTCACAATATCATCAACATTACCAGTTGCATCTCTGGCAACAGCTCCACCGACCATCAAAACCATTACGAGGTAAGTACCTGTTGTTATCAGGATCGCCAGAATTGTTCCTTTGGGTATTGATTTTTGTGGATCCTTAAAAGCATTTATGTGCACATCAAAAAATATTTTATCAATGCCATAAAAGAATTTATTGTTTTTACCTTTAAATCGCCAGAGATATTGGCACCAGCTAAAATACCAGTTGCGGCTGGGAAGAATATGGCGAATACAGAAAAGAAATCATGTTTGACACCTTTATCTTCTCTATAATCGGAGAAGAAATTGGAAGCAAATATTGTGGCTGTAGATTAATGTAAACAAACAATGTAAACAGAATTAGGCAAGCACAAAACTACAAAAACTTACAATTGTAGCCGATGAAGCCCTTGGCCAATTCGGTATCATTCTTTGGCCCAATAAATGACCCAATCATAAAGTCTATGATAGCGATTATCAGGATAATGAGTAGACCAATTTGAGCCTGGAATTAATTAAGTGTAAATGTTTAATTCAAAGTGTAAAAGCATTTTCAAGATAACTAAATATTTTCTTAGATTTAAGGAGATACTACAACTCTGATTTACACCAATGACAACTATAGTATTCTCTCTGTCTTCGGAGATTCTCGAGAATTACATTTGAGATTACTTAGAATAATATAAAGAGACATCAAATCCAGGATCCAAATCTTCTAAATGGGCGATGGCTTAGTGTTAACAACAATGCCGTAAAAAAATCAATTGCTTGGTGAAAGCATAAAAGAAGCTGTAAATACTCGAAATTGGATATTTTAAATGCAAAAAGTGATTCTTCGAAACCAAGAGGGGACTTTGAATAGTAATTCGTAAATGTGTAGCAGAAGTGATCGACTGAAAGTAAAGAGACTGACTGCATGAAAACGCAAAATCCAAAAAAACAAATGGAGATTTTCAAGGGATTTGAGAGGAAACACTGAAAATGTCAATGAACTCAGTGAAAACCTTCGACTTTCTTCTGCTGGTAAAAATCTTAGACTTAAAAATAATAAAGAGGAAGAATTCAAAAATACGTGGACTAAATACAAATTGGAGATATAAAGAGGGTAGCGATTTCCACTGAAAATAATCCCATTAAATGGGAGTAGTAAAAAAGTGCTAATAAAATTGCAAGAACATCTTATCGATGTCTAGTTTAGTATGCGAGACCTTTGAGTACACAACAATTACAAATGGTTTATGAAAGGTCAATGAAAGTTACTCAACTACGAAATGTGCTTGTTTTAAGATCTCTCACTCTTTTATGTGAAACCAAATAAATTATATAATTCCAAAAATCTTTTTTCAATTCTAGGTTAGGTTAGGTTAATGGTTACCTACAATGGCGACCGGAGGCCCAATTATCGCATTTACGTTTTGATGCCACAGCTTAGTATACCTAAAGTTAGGCGATTGTTTGATCTACTGTGACGGATCTCTAAAAAGCCATCCTAGGAATTTAGGAAGCTTATCAGTACTCTGACATCTAGTGTCAAGATCTCTTTTAAGCCTTGTAGAATGTTACTGCTTAGTGTGCACTGTTGGTTTTGGCGGCTAGAGCCTGGCATTTACCCACCGGTTACAGGAAGTGAACAAGTGCTTCCCTCTTATCACACAGCCTCCTCGCAGCTACGCCAACAGATCTACACTCCCGAGTAAAAATAAAAAAAGACCCTACAACGGGCGAACACCGGCCGCTTGGCTTTTTAAGGGGCATATGATGGCCGTCGAGTTTTTAACCATTTTTAATGGGAGCACATACGGCCTCACAACGGCCAAACTTGACTAAAAGATTTAAATGGCCAAGTACTGAGCTGTACAAACGGGCATACGACGGCAAATTTTAGCCAAAAAAAGAATCTGCACCGTATTGTTGAATGTGTTTTATGGGAACTTGATCATTTTCAACAATAGGTACAATCGTCCCTTGGATTGTATATTATCGATGCACAGGAGAAACGAGCTCGCCAGTCGTCGGTTTGTTGTACGTGAAGTGTGTGGTGCGTGTTGATTTATATTTTAGTGGGAAATTTTCTTATTTAACCGCTCGAAAAAAAAAATAATCGAAAAAAATAAAAAATTTAATTGCAGTGTGTTGATAGAAATGATAAGGTGGGTCTGCGTACATGCATGATAAGGTGGGTACTAAAAATGCGGTTACTCTTATGTGGGTCTTATGCAATTAGCTCTTTATGGGAAATGTAAAGGTGGAGGCCTTGGCCTTTCTGCAACTGGCTTCGTCGTTCCGGAACTGGTTATTGGAGGACTCAACAGTCTGTCGAAAAGGGCCCCATTCGATTGGATTATAATTAAATACACTGAACACTAGAACTCCATACTAGGACCGGTGAACTCCAAGCGACTTATTCTTTGCCCATCACATAACATTACCAAAGAATTACTTTGGCGCAATAGAAGCATTCAAGAACACTAGTTGGCTTGGTCACCGGTAGGACCGGCGCTTGGTTTTCTTGCGCCCAGTGCAGTATGCCATATTACGCCCCACCAGCTGTTCATTTTTTGATCGCAGAGAAGGCCAATGAACAAAGATATTTATTTAATTTTGTGAAATTGCGCCTCTGTCCAATTGCGCCCGGTGCAAGTGCACTCCATAGGGCACTGCGCCCTAAATTATGACCTATGGAGAATCGGAGGCTGGAAAAGCATAACTTGGTGGCTCTGCTTTCACGAGTCTGCCCTTCAAGGTACCTGTCACTGTCCCGCGATAGCGGGGAGCAGATCTCGTTGGCGCGACCTTGATATATCAGAGAAGCCTGAGCGACAATTATTTAGATAGACCGCTGAACCTCTTCAAGCTACAAATCTGATGTATAGGGGCTGCTTATTTTTTAGAAACAGGGATATGACTGTGACTGACTGTCACGAACTCTACTTTTTTATGTGAAAATATCAAGGTTAGGTATCACCTTTTGTACTACCAATCCGTCATATCATTAGACCCTGGTGTAACATAAAGTATGATCAGGCGACGCAACCATCGAGGCTAATGGGAACAGCCTTGTTGCAGTGTTATGCTTGCATAAACAACACGATTTTTTTTATGTGGACGTCTAAGCTCAGGTGTCACTCTTTGTACTTTGTTGCCCGTCTGTTTACCATTGTGAGGTACTAGTGGTGGCACTCACATGATTTTGCGATTTTTTTCTATTTGGTTGGATTCGGATTCAGAATCGGACTGGCGAAGCACACGTGTGCACTTCTCGCTGGCTGACAGAGAAGCTCAGAAATTTTGAAATTTGCACAGTGCCGAAAAATTAGCTTCACAATAAAAATATTGTATTCACAATCTGAGGAAACTTAATAAATTAAATTACAGGATCTGAGCGCTCTTCAAAAATCGAGCAAAGTTATCGAGGTGCCCTGGGCCTTCTAATGTGCGTACTAATGGACGACGGAGTACTGAAACTACCCTGGTAAAAATGTGCCGTGCGAAGCTGTTCGCTATGCGTGCTAGCTGTGGGCGCGGTGCAGGCTAGTGCGTACCTGATGCATACTATAGTCCGGGGAAATTAGCATTTAAAGGAGACAAAATTCAGAAATGGCTGAAAATTGGTCCACAGCTTCCTTGGGACATTTTAAGAAAACAATTTTGGAATCACAAAAAAACAAACATGGCCGCCGGAAATATAGTGGTTTTCCGGTGTTTTCCTTGTATCTCGGTGCCTATAGGACGTACAACCTTGTACGAGGGCCCAAAATGTTGGCAATGAAATTCTCTTCAACTTTAGTTCTTACCAAGTTGTTGACCCGATTAACCCTTCCAAAGTTATACAAGGTCAAAGTTATCAAAAATCACTTTTTGGCCAAAAAAAAAATACTCAAAATCTTGTTTTATCGAAAAAAAATTTTTATCATGCAATACGAAACGTTATTGCCTACAAAAGAGCCTAGTGTCATTTTTTCGAAAACTTCACCCTTTCGAAGCTATTAAAGGTCAAAGTTTCAAAAAATCAGTTTTTGGTCAAAAAATGACTCAGAAACTGATTTTTGAAAAAATTGTTTTGTTCTATTTATACAAAAGATTATTGCCTACCCTAATGACACCCTTGTCATTTTTTCAAAAACTTTTCGAAAAATTTTGAAAAAATCAATTGTTAGTGATTTTTTGGCCGAAAAGTGATTTTTGGAAACTTTGACCTTGAATAACTTCGCAAGGGTTAAGTTTTCGAAAAAATGACACGAGGGTTTTTTGTAAGCAATAGCGTTTCGTATTGACTGATCAAAAATTTTTTCCGAAAAAACAAGATTTGGAGGAAGAGGGGATTTTCAGCCATTTCTGAATTTTGTCTCCTTTCGTGGGTTTTTTTTGCTAATTTCCCCGGACTACTAGCTGCGGGCTTGTTTTTATTTTTACTCGGGTTGACTTTCTGCGTGCGTACCAGCTGCATGCTAGGTGCGCCCTAGTAAAAATGTTACGAGTGCATGTGTGAAGTTCATGCAACAATATGTACGGTCACATTTGAATTCACGTACTTCTATAATATCTATCACCGCACTACCACATCCACGCATGTAACTATTTCCACATTTTGTCTTCTTAGTGGGGCGATCGCCATCGCTTTTGCAGAGGGTATCGGAGTCACTCTCATAAGAAGGCAGCTTAACGATATTGAAATATATGGAAACGAAACCATCAGGGAAATTAAGGAAAGCTAGAGAATGCAGACCTGGAACTCCCGGAACATAAAACGGTAATGCTGCTGATCAAGAGAAGGAGGGGCACGTCCATTAGGATCTAAGTTGCAAGGCAAAAGATACGTTTTAAAACAGTTGCGATGTTTCCGAGAATTCTGTTAAACGTAGAAGGCTCTAAGCGATTCGGCAACTCCTTCTTTCCAAAGTGGTTAGCTGAGTCTTGAGCGGGGTGATACCCATTGAGTGAAATTACACGGCCATTCACTTGGGACTCACGTCAAACCTGTCTGTGTATAATTTGAGTATTACACGATGCACCTAATTTTCAGCCTCTTTTCCGTGTAACGATTTTATTGTCTATGTGGTTGTGTACAAAGCAACAAAAATTCTCATATTTTTCGCAGCCCCAGAGAACAAAATTATGCTTGTGTTAGTGTAATTTGCTGTGAGACCGAAAACATTTTTGGATTTACAAGTGAGGCTCAACACAAACCCTTCCCTGCGCCCCTTGTCTAAAAAACCGGTTTATTGGAAATATTGGAAAGTGAGTCTGGGAAAGTGATAGGCCGTGTAATTTGCCTCATTAACAGCTTGGCGAAAGAGGGCTGACGCAATCATGGACAGATGCATATAAGCGGGAAAACACGACCGCCCGCACTGAATGGGAAAATGCTCATGGGTTGGAGAATCTATAAGTTATATTTTTTTATAGTTTTCGAGAGGATATGGATCTAGAGATCTATATAGCTCCGCCGAGTTGGCCATGATGGCTTGTGGTACTGCTTGAGGTGTACGAACGAAACGTAGGAATACGTCCTTTACCAATGCATGAAGTTCACCGTAAAAAGGTCGAACTAGAGACTATAGACAGACCAGAGAATATACTTTGGCACATACCTCATTTAGAGGAGGCATGGAATAAGTGGAAGAGATATGCAAAGTTATCTACAGGAGATTAAAGCGGAAGCAAACCAACAGAAGGATGTAGAGAAACTGTCCTAGCAACCGCCGTAGTTAAGATTACTTATCCTTATACAACCACGAAATGTAATGCTGTACGTCAGCCGCACGGTTCTAGGAAAGCAAGTATCAGCTAAAATATGATCAGCGTTCACAAAGATCGTCAACCGTAACCAATAAAGCCATGTACACTCAAGTTCAAGAAATTATTTACTGGGATCGACGAATTTATATAGTAGAAACAATCCGGAAATTTGAACATCTTTTCATATGATTTTAATTTTAGCTGATCGTTTGCGATTTCGGGGCTTCAATAGTCTACCGGTTATGCGCCAGACTACCACTCCAGGGGTCTGTGGTTCAGGCAGTGGCATGGGTCTTTTTCTTTCTACTACTCCCGCTCAGGTAATATGGTTTTTTGGTTATCCGTCTTTATAGCACAATATGCACGGAAGCCAGCTCTTATTCCATCGTCGAAGTCAGTGTTGTATCGTTGTAGTATTGGATAGTAACGGGTGGAGTTATACACAGTGTTGGCGTTGACAGTTCTGTCATTCTTCTATCTTTCAGTCTAAAACGTGGTGTTCGACATTCAACTCTAGATAGAACAGTATACAGCAAAAAAGTGCTTACCTGTAGTCTTTAATATAAAAAAATCAATAAATTGAATTTCAGATAGATCTGTGGTTGGGATTTGTTACGAAGGCTATGAATTTTCACATATTAAAAGAACATCCTCACATTTTTCATTTATTTTTGTAAAAGCACTTTAGATCCTAAACCTTGGTTATGAAACTTTATTGTTCTATAACATAGTAGAATATATTGAATATTTTATACAAACACGACTAGAAAAGTCATTTTGGAAAGGAAATTTATATAATGCATGAAGTCGTAGAAAACTGAATTGTTGAATACCCCTGCCACAAAAATTAAATTAAAACTCAAATGCCATTTTATGGAGTAGGCACAAAATGTTACATAATCCCCAACTTATGTATATGAAATCTACAAAGTAATTTTATGATTAATTAATTTATAATTACCTTAGCTTCCCACTCCATTCCCACAACAACTATAACCAATAGCAGAACAATAGTTATACTTCCAATAATTCTCACATCCTGAACACCACCGTCGACAATTTCAGCGCCAAACGAACGCAATAGATCCAGCATTGATTCGCAAAATCCAACAACATACATAGCGCACGCCACAGCATTCGCTAATGAAAATATAAGCCCAATGGATCCACCAAATTCTGGTCCCAGTGAGCGTGATATCATGTAGTACGTCCCCCCTGGTGTGGCAGGAAAAGGCTCATTAGACATAACGTAAATTTAAAGGATAATCTAGGACTAAGGGTAATTACCTCCTTTTATCACTCCATTTGTACTGATGGCTGACATCGATAATGATGTGATTGCTGTCACGATTGTTGTCGTTAGTATCAAAATAAATCCCTGCAGGATTCCGGCCTGCCCGACCACCCAGCTCAGCCGAAGGAACAGCATAACACCCCAAATGTTTAGGAGACATCTTATAAGGACACCCTTTATCCAGCCAAATTTCAACATTCCAGCTCCCAAAGCTGCCTCTGGATCCTGATTACGATTTAAACTGTGCGGATTCTGAAAGTAGAAAATAAAAATAGGAAGAAAGATAACACGTTAATTTTTGTTGTTGTTGGTTTCAATGAAATTTAATTTGTTGTATTTTTTCTAAAAGGAGAGAGTTTCATGATAAGATGAAAAATATTGTTTTTTGTTGATATTGTTTTATTCTCCACTTATAAATGATATTTTTACTATAAATATGCTACCTACAAAAAGGAAGATATTTATACGAGACCCGTTGGCATTTGTTTCCTAATTTGGTTTTGTTTTTATGTTTTGCGTTACAGGATGAAATCGAGGAAATTGGAGAAAAATACGAAATCAACGCTATGGATTTAAATAAATTTTCATTTTGTCAAATTGCGCACAAATTTTATTTTCAAAGACAAACAACGTATTTTTAAATTGATTGACTTTGTTTATTTTTCATTATATCTTATACTATTAAGTGAGCAATTCTTGTATATTTGTAAATATTTTCTCAAAAACTGCTCTAACGATTTTCACCAAAATTGGTATTTAAAGGTGTTTTCACCCAATGAGTCCGTTGGGCTTAGTCAAAGCTGACGGAAAAAGTGTTTTCTGCGAGTTTTCCTTGAGTTCGTTGGGCTTAGTGAAAAGGTGTAACAATTAGAATACTATAAGCTGTATGACGTCATTCCAAATTCAAAATGGCGGCCAACACAAAATGGCGGATTACTTTTTTCTTTACAACCCACTCGGTATGGGTATCAAATGAAAGGGTGTGACAACTAGAATGCTATTAGCTCCGTGGCGTCATTCCAAATTCAAAATAGCGGCCAACACAAATTAGCGGCTTATCTTTCTCTTTACAACGCGCTCGCTATGGGGGTATGGGTATCAAATGAAAGTGTAAGACGAGTATAGTACGTTGTATAGTATTTTAAAATGAACTAAAAAGTAAAAAATAATTTTGAATGTAAAGTTTTTATTACTCCAGCCAGTATATGGAAAAAACCATGTAAAAAAGCTTGGGGCGCTAGAGAAAAGTTCCGGTGTTAATTTATAAAATAAGAATATAGGTAGGCTGTTTCCATATAGTGGCTGGAGCAATAAAAATTTTACATTCAAAATTATTTTTTACTTTTTAGTTCATTTTATTGTTTTTTTGAACTATATTTTTTATTATGTAAAAGATTACAAAAAAATTAATTTTAAAAACGATGTCCCAAGATTTCCTTGCAACAATTATTGTACTAAATGTAAGAAAAAGTAACTTAACCCAAGCCGAGCCGACCCGATAAGAGTGTGACCGATTATAGATCGGCTTCCTGGCACTTTATAAATAATATGAAATATTTCTATATATAAACGTAAGTAGGATGAATATTTTTTTATATAGTGTGTATCGTTCTAGACCCAAACAAAATTCCCTCATATCGTTATTTTAAAAAGTTAATTTTATTGTTATCATTTTGATTTCTCAAAAGTAATTTTTGGCGCAGTGTCCAATTTGCTTGATCAAAGAAATAATTTCCGAGTTTTTCCGAGTCCAAACATCTTCATTACTTTTTAATATATGTAAGTTATAAGCTTTTTTTTCTTTCATGTGGTATTGGATTGAAAAGTACCGCGGCCGCTTCACTTAGCCTATTGTACTATACCTAATATTTGTAAGCCAAACTTCTTGACTGTACGAGCTACCGCGGGATGGGGTACTAATAGAGAACATGAAGGGCAGACTCATCTTCTTCGAGGGAAGGCCTGCAGGTGGGATCCTCCGTCTTTCCTATCCTCCATAAGTGCTAATTCAGGGTGTAGTGTTCGGTAACCAAGCCAACAGGTGCTGTTACATCCTTCCTACTCCATCCCAAAAATTACTTAGCCGCGTTAAGACGCGGCACGTGTGTTCTATACGTCTTACGAAGGATTTTTTCATGTAGAATTAACCATTAATGAAATATAGTGCAAAGAAAGTGATATATGAAGTTTGAAGGACTAAATTCTAAACACAAAAGTTAAATCACTTATTTATCTACAAAAAATATTTAGACATTTTTGTCGTAAAATGCATAGTTTCTGAGATATAGAATTAAACGCGTTTCCCTTCACTGCAAGTTTAGCAAGATGGTGGGGATGACACCTTTTTAATTTAAGCTCATAAAAATATCTAAAATCATTTACGACGGCATTGGTAGTTACTCTCGCTGGCGAGTGACTTGACTACGAGGAACGCGGTGGAATGAAACTGTCGATACCTACAAACGTATCGAGCGAAATATCACTTCACACGCCACCTTGCCACAATTACAATACGACGTTTGTAGATCCAGTCGCCAGGAGTCTCTTAGAATTACAATGAGAATACCAATTTAAGATCGAAGTGACATCGGTCACGTCACTCGGCAACGAGAAAAAGGCTGCTTATTTTCGACTTATTTATTGGACTATCCGGGGTCGCTGCTTTCCTGGATCATGGGAATGTTCCTCCTCTAGATTATATGGGTGCTGGTGCTACCAATTTTCTGGCGGTCCAGAAACTTTAGGCAGGTACTCCTTGAGGCTCCCCAATTCCACTTCGGCCGTCGTTGCCTTGGCCCTCTCCAGATTAATTGGTCCACAAAAGTCCCATTAGTAGGTATTCCGTGGCAGTTATTCCATTCCGGGCAGCATCCATTCGGAGTGAAGAGCGCCAACACTTGAAATTATAGTATGAGATTGATAGTGAGCAGGGCCGGCGCTTGGTTTTTTTGCGCTCGTTACAGTATCCCATATTGCGTCCCGTTCAATTTTTTTTCAATATTTTAATTTTTTTTTAAATCTTAATTTCTGAAATTGCGACCCGTCCAATTTCGCCCGATGCAAGTGCACCATTTGCACCTATGAAAGCGTCGCCCCTGCCTGCGTCCAATCAGGATTTGTTTCGCGATCTTGCTGTTGTACTGGGTTTGCTTGCGCTTTAACTTCACAAAACTCTCCCGCTAATGCTGTTTATTTAAGCGTCGTACTGCTTAAGCTTCTGGTAGATGGCCTTCAGTGCTACTGCCACCATTCTCCACACATCCCCAACCTCGTCATCTGCTCCAGGATGTTTTTAATTGAATTTCCCTAGCCGTTTCCAGTACAGTCCTGGGCTCCGCAAATCTATAGACTTATACACTCCAATCTCCATAATAGAAGTCCCTGTGTGGTTCTCCAAAACTTCATATTTCAAAGGATAATCGGTGGTAACTGCATGTATTGGCTTTCGCTGTAGAATCCTGCCTAGAGTAAAAACAGTCCACCTTGGCAACCTTCCTGGACAACTTCAGAGCAGAAGCGATCCGGGTGTCTCTCGCCGAATTATTCATCTAGCAGTTCCTTAATATATGAAAATGAAGGCACGGGAACAGTTTTTCAATTTGTTTCTAAGTTTAAATTTTTTTTCTTTAAATCTTAATTTCTGAAATTGCGCCCGGTGCAAGTGCACCATTTGCACCTATGAAATCGCCGCTCCTGCCCATAAGACAGCAGATCTGAGCAATGATAAGATTGGTGGTACAAAGTGTGCCTCATAAAAGTTTTTATTGGTGTAATCGCTTATGAAGAATTTCCATATGCAATGACCATTTAGGCTAATTTATTACCTTGTGAGTTGAAAAAATAAAAAAAAATATGTTGGATAAAAATACAGGTGACATTTCGTGTCTCTGAACAACTCACTAACCTCAGCCATGCGCTGCTAATCAGATTTTTTTTAAATGTTTCTAGTAATATAAATCAAAAAACTTAGATTTCTCAGATCCATATCTCGACTTTATTATAGCACAAACATGCTTAAACAAAACATTTGCTTAAAGTCATAAATTAAAGCTCGAATAATTACCAAATTAAGCAGCTTACATATACATATGCATAAGTTTCTTCCTTTTCCGTGTGACATTTATGGCTACAAAAAATTATTTTTTCTTCAAGCAAAAACTTTATAGGGTGCCTTATTCGAATTTTATTACATCTTCCCATGCAAGAAGGAAATTTTTTTATTAGCTTTCTTTTCACAATCCTTTCATTGTACATACAACAAATAAAACTTATCCTTTAACATCTGCACGACCTATGACATCTCGAACTCCTCCTTTGTATGACGACTTACTGCTGTGCTACTGTGTACCAACCATAATGTCCTTTTGTAATTTATTAGTATCTTTAATAATCACCAAGGTTAACGTTGTCTATTTAAATTTGCCATTAGGCAATGATTTTCCACCTCGTAGACAGTAATAAAAATTTTATTTCCCTCCCAGGGTACATAATGTTTCCATTCCATTCTCAAATATTCCCGGGCGAAGTATGGAAATAATTTCATGGAAAAGAGCCAGTTAATGTCGTTAAATTTAAGTTAATTAAATTAATTATATTTGTTGTTCACTTCCCCTTACTCAAAGGTCGTGTCTAGATTTCGGCAGGTTGGTGTATATATTCATTATCAGTTAGTACCCAGGCAACATGTAAGCAACACCGCCTTTCTGCAGAACATTATAAACACATAAAGAGAAAATCCTTCTCTGTAAAATTCATTAAACAATATACAAAATGCCTCGATACACTACAAGCTGGTGTTTGTTCATTTTCCACTGGGAGAAATGGTTTTCCGAATTTTCCCGTTTCTAGATTAGTTCATCTGTTAAGCCAATTTAGGAAGAGAAGTCTACGCCTAATTTCCTAATTTCGACCTACGTTTGTATTAATTTTATTTTGGAATTTTTACTTTCTTTTTTTGCACTCAATATTTTTTCTTCGTTCGCTAAAAGACATCACTTTCTGCATTTGTAATTTTCGTTTCATACCAAAATGTTTGAGTGAAAAGGGAAAAGGAATTTTAACATAAATTTGTCAATTGGACCACATTCATTGTGAAGGAAAAGTTTTCAGCTGAAGGAATGGGAACTGCATAAATTTCGTTCAATCTATCTTTGTGATTCTTCAATATGTACACTCTAAATTGAATTGATGATTAGGACATTTGAATTTGTATTGAATTTGATGTTTCTCAAGGATTCACCAACGAACTGTAAAGGTAACAAAGTTGTTGTCACTTTATTTTTACAATAGTAGAAAATGTTTCTAAGGCAATTTGTTTAAATTTCGTTTGTATATGATTCGGCATGTGTACAAATTCAATCCAAACTTCTTGCAATCGATTTTTCAAAAAAATATTTCTATCCGATCATATTCTCTTCAATCCGTTAAATCAAGTTTATTTCTAGTTAGTATTACAATATACCCCCCCCCCCCCACCGTCCTAAAGAAATATGCCTCACCTTTAGCTAAACCCTTGTGCAAACTCTTTGCCCCCAACATACTTCCCGGAGTTTATCCAGACTCTTCAAACTCTCACATGTTCAGCCCATACTGAAAAAAGGTGCCTCCAACAACCCCTGTCTAACAGAACACTTCAAATAAAATAGACTACATTTTCAAAGACAGAAAGGCAGCTTCCAGTATCCTCCAAGTAAGATCCCGTAGCGGTGCGAATTATGAATCGGACCACTTCCTAGTAAAAGTAGATTGAGATGTCGGTTGTCACTTCAAGTAAAAATAAGCAACAAATAAAAAAAATAAACGTTGAACGTCTCCAAGAACAGACAGGCACCTTTAGAATAAAGGATTGTTCCAAACATAAATAATGCAGATACAGTCAAGAGAAAATGCCTAGAACTAGACAGATGTCACGAAGGAACGGTAGGTTACAAACCCGCTTTTCACCCCCAAAGGATCGTACTATTCATGCAAAAGAGAGCGCTGTTTCTGTAGGTCCAACTTCATGGAGCTACAACAGCTACCAGAAAACAAGAAAAATAGGCGTTCACGTTCCAATCGGTCGTTCAAACAATACAAGTTCCCTGCTGCAGACGACATCTAGCCCATTCTGCTGTATAAAGGCAGCGAACTAATCACTCGCTTACCCCTATTCAGGGCTTCCTTCGCTCTTGATTATATCCCATATGTGTAGAGAAAAGCGGTACTTATCTTGTGGACCAACCACTTTGCGACGGCAAATCCACTCGACGAACTGAAGCGCGTTCAAAAACCTTACTATAGTAAACCACGAGGTATAAGCTGTGGTTATGCTGCATCACTTCACTTAACCACGATAGTTTACGTTTAACCATGGAGGTTGTTGAACGCACTGTGGTTTACTACGAGTTAAAGGAAAAGACATTTTTTCCCCATAAAATAGTCTCCGCTACTTGCTTCAATTATTTCGTATGTGCCCATTAATTATTTATTTACAATAATTTTACAAATCTCACTTTGATTTGTTCATGTGAACATTAAAACAACTGTCAGAGCGTTGTTTTATTCTTCTTCTTCTTAACTATCGCTAACCATGCTCCCGAGCAGGGTTAAAATTTAACTGGTTAACGGCGGGAGTTTTTGAACGCCAAAAAGTTATGCTCGTGGTTATGTTGTAATTAACCACGGAATTTTTGAACGAGAAAAATTTACCATAGTTAACCATGGTTAACCATAGTAAGGTTTTTGTACGCGCTCCTGGTCCTCAAACTAAACGTAGCCGTGTTGAATAAACAAATTGCGCTGGTGGCTTTTCTCGATATCGAGGGAGTCTTCGACAACACATATTTTGACATTATAGCAAGGACTCTAAAAACACTTGGTGGTACTTTTACGGCTGGATCGGTTCCATTTTGAGAACTCGCAAATTAATAGACCAGCAAGGAGGAGTTACATGTTCCCTACTATGTTGCGTTGTTGTTGATAAACTTCTGGAGCTACTCGGTAGTCAAAACTTCTTCATTCAAGACTGTGTAAATGATGTTGTCATCGTAGTTACCGGAGAAGCAGATAAGACCACATCATACACTTGCAGCATGTACTTAACTTATTTGATACACTTCATCTACGATGTTATACGAAAATATTGACTGCAGAAGACTATTCCACAGTCAAGTTGATCCATTTAAAACCAACTTCTAATCTATAGGCGTAGTGAAGACGATGTATTGCGGGTAAACTTAGATTAGATTACAACGGTAGATCAATTAGTCTATCGATCAGTTTGTCATGTCGTCGCGATCACGATACAATCTCTAGCAAGGATAGAAGAGACAGCATAAGTTAGTTGGGCGAAGGCTGAAGCAGGTAGCGATGGATTTTATATTTATCTCCAACAGTGGTGGATACACGGGGGGATGAGGGACATTCCACACCCAAAAGCTCTATTATATATGGATTACTTTAGTTTTGAAAAAAAAATGTCGAGTGAAAGCAATTGAAATAGGAAATTCACCTCAAATCATAAAAATTACTGTTTGTAGTTTTGATGAAAAAAAAAATCTTGAAAATTTTGCAATTGTAGCTGTGTACTTAGTTTGAAATGTTATCTGTTCTGCATCTGAATTGTTGAAGTTTTAAAAACGTGGCTTAATAGAATATACTCATTTTGGAAACCTTTAGCTACAATAGCGTTATGAGGTATTTGATTATAATCAAATAATTATCATACTCCCTACGGTTAAGCAGGACTTACGCGAGGCAGTTATTTTGTCCCTTACACCGCATACGGTAAATTGTACTGAGGCTTCAAATGTCCCACTTCAAAAATAATGGCCTAGCACTCTTGGTATGAGCGTGTAAACCCAAAGGACACAGGAACACAATCTTCCTATAAATTGGTATCGTAAGGGTTAAATAGATCACATCGAGTCACACTCAGGCCCAAAACATGGGTGTACACAGTTTTTTTATACCCAGTCAAAATAGACATTCAAACGCGGCATTAACCGAGAATAGCTGAAAATGGGAACAGCGTCGAATTTCTTCAAAGATCGTAGTACAGTCATTTGGTTGAAAAAAAAAATGTTACCTGGAAAGTTTTCCGGGAGTTTTGAAAATTTGTAATTTTATAGATTTCGATGTGCTCTTTCCGAATTTCAACTTTGCCACCTCGTATCTTTGCCGCTCGCGCCGCCATGTTGGAAAAATGGCGCCAAAAAGCAGTTTTTTGACAATATCTCCTTTCCGGCTCACTTTACAATAAAAACACTTATATACAAAATGAAACTAGAGAAAATTTCCTACAATTTATGCAATAACCTTTTTTTTCGTAAAGTCAATAGTTTTGGCGTACGAGCTCCACAAACCCTTATACATCTACGCCAACCCGTCACATTTAATTTTACCTGAAATCTACAGGGTGTACTACGAAAAGTTACAAAGAGGCAGGCTGTGGATAGGTTATGGATAGACGAACAAAAAATCGTAGGGGTGGGAGGAGGAAGTCGTAACGGTTTAGCCGCTAGGGTGTTTGCAGTTTTTTTTTAGAGGTTTACATATCACCCTGTATTTTTGTAACCCTATGACCTATTTTCATGAGTAAAGTATCAGTCTACGTAGAATACTCCCACCTATCTAAAACTGTAAAAGTCAAGGTTCTACTCTATCAACTTCCAGAGTAATGAGTCATCAAAATCAAAATTTCGGTTTTTTTAACCAAAATTTCAACTAAAACCACTCTTTTCTCCAAAAAATACGTATAGGTACCTGGAAAGTTTTCCGGGAGTTTTGAAAACTTGTAATTTTATAGATTTCGAGGTGCTCTTTCCGAATTTCAACTTTGCCACCTCGTATCTTTGCCGCTCGCGCCGCCATGTTGGAAAAATGACGCCTAAAAGCAGTTTTTTGACAATTTCTCCTTTCCGACTCACAGAAAATTTCCTACAATTTATGTCGCCGCAAAGTGTAGTTCAACACGCGTTTTGGCCAAAAAACTCATTCCCACACCACCTTGAGGTAGAATAAGCAGCGCGTTTTTTTATCGTGGTATCCCCAGTAGGCCTAATCCACATGCAATTCGTTGTTCCAAAATTTAGCGCATTCTCCTTCGCTTCGCTGTTTTTGATGGACCAGGTGTTGCGAGTTCATTGTATTTAGTACCTATCGAAACCGAAATTTTTTCCACATCATCCGCGATCGGATTACCAGTTTCATCTTCGTTCTCAATTTTATCGAAAGTTTGCCCGAAAATAGTCTCCGTTTCTTCCTCTTCATCGCTATCTTGTAATGGAACTTGCGAGTTATCACAGGTACCACTACGATTCGTGCATATAACGGAGCACTTTAACCCAGCCTTTCTGCATCCACAGGCTTTCTGACATCTCTTCTTGCATTTGCAAGAAATAAGTTTTAACAAGCGTTCCGGAGCTGGGAGCTCGAGTGTGGTGACAGGAATTAGCCCGTTCTTATTTCTTTTCCATCCCCATTGCTCTGCATTTTGTGCATTCCCATACCACTGCTGAACCTGGTGATAGGTTCGGAACGAATGTTGTCGTGCTGCGGCTTCTGTTGGTGGTAGTGACGCAATATTAAATTTACTTTTATATGCTGATGCTGTGAAGCATGCATATCTATAGTTGTTTAAAGACATACTTTTCTTACTTTTAACATTACTGGAGTTATCGGAGATGAAAAGATAAACTGGCACAATTTTGGAACAACGAATTGCATGTGGATTAGGCCTACTGGGGATACCACGATAAAAAAACGCGCTGCTTACTCTACCTCAAGGTGGTATGGAAATGAGTTTTTTGGCCAAAACGCGTATTGAACTACACTTTGCGGCGACATAAATTGTAGGAAATTTTCTGTGAGTCGGAAAGGAGAAATTGTCAAAAAACTGCTTTTAGGCGTCATTTTTCCAACATGGCGGCGCGAGCGGCAAAGATACGAGGTGGCAAAGTTGAAATTCGGAAAGAGCACATCGAAATCTATAAAATAACAAATTTTCAAAACTCCCGGAAAACTTTCCAGGTAAAACTACCAAATGACTGTACTATCGGTGGAGACCAAAAAAATCATTCAAAAGGTCACAAAAACAGTTTTTTTGTAAATATTTCTTAAACGCTCAGTCGTATTATAAAATAATTTGTATAAAATTTGTGGGTTATGCGATTATCTACAAAAAAAGATATTATACATTTTCACGTACGAAATGCCATTTATGAGATATCGCCGTTTTGAAGATTTAAAATACTCATATTTTCTCCGAGGTGGGCTTAATAAGGCATGCCGCCAGCTTAATCGGTTAATAATAGAGTAACAAACAGTTCGGGTTAGGTCTGGTCTTCACGTAGCGGACGGTGCACCTGCTTGTTCACCTGGTAGTCTGGTACTGCCTGTGTTATATACTGCGTTTCCATGACAGCTTGAAGCTTACCTGAAGCGTACTTCAGGTACAAATGTAAACCCAAGCAGCTCGACTGGAGTCGATCAAAAAGATTTTTCTGATCGGCTCGAGTGCTTCTCATGCAGACCGGGCTTGAAAGCTTGAGGGCTCGAAATTGTGAAAGTTAGCCTTGTAAATTTGTCTGTTTGTGGAAACATGAGGTGCAGGCCCGGCTCAAGGATATTTGGCGCCCTGGGCAAACAAGTGTTTGGCGCCCCCCCCTAAAGACATGGTACCATTGGTATATTCAATAATGGTAAAATATTTACTACAACGTAATAATAAACTGTTTTTTTATTGGTCACATCACAAATACTAAGATTACATAAGAAACCGTTATTATACGAAGAGTCAAAAAAAATTTGAGAAAAAATTATTAAACAATCTCAAGTTAAAAGTGTTAAATTTAAAGTTAAATAAATGAATTTTGATTGCATATAACTTGTAAACTATTGAATATAGCGAAATCATTATAAGGATTTTTTTGTAGAGCATACGATTCGATACAAAACTGTTATGAAGACATATTCGTGAAACGTTTTTTAGAAGAGCTATGTAAACAACTAACATCACGCGGAGTTTTCTCTATGTGATTCTTATGAAAAATCTAAAAGCTCGACGAGGCATCCTTAAATCCCATTTGCCAGGGTTCTGCTTGCAAGAAAATTTGTTGTTACTCCCATTTTAACAATTTTTCGTGTATCACTTAAAAAAATATTGCATTTTTTGGCCCACCCTAGTTTCTGGTTCTGTTTGTTCCACCTGTCTTAAAAGCGAACTGGACTCGAAGCGAAGTGTAAACGTGGAAAAAGCGGGATTAGAAAGGTTACACAGATATAAGACGGATTCAGGGACCCCAATAGGAAAAACCTGGGTATCCAAAATTTGTCAACAAAAAAAAAGAATAACTACAAATGCCAGGTAAACAATTGAATTCGAATTTCATTCCTGAATGACTACTTCCTTTTACTTAGGAATAAATTAAAAATTTAAACTCGTCAGTGCCGCCCCCTTTCGACAGCGCCCTGGGCAGCTGCCCAGCTTGCCCGTGCCTTAAGCCGGGCCTGATGAGGTGACTAAATTATTAATAAAGAAATAAAAGCGCGATAAAAGAATGAAATATAATAATGCCTTCAAATGTCAGCTCAAGAACTCAAGCTCATTTCAAGCTAATATGCCGCTTCAAGTAGGCAGAGCATATACGCGCTCGAATTCTTGAGATTTTCAATCTTTCGAGCACTCAAGTTGTCATGGAAACGTAGTAACAGCCTTTGTTGGCTTGTTAGCGGGATTTACGAAGAAAAGAAACTTGAGTGGAATCCATTTAGAAGATGTTCAAAGCATTGGAAAAATCCCAATATTTTTCGTTTTTTAGCATTTTGCGCGATTTACAATGTTATTTTTCTTGTGAGTTATTTTTAACCGACTTCAAAAAAGGAGGAGGTTATCAATTCGACGCGTAGGTATTTTTTGGTCCTGTTCACGCATAACTTTGTAACGCAATGACTTTTTTGCTTTTTTTCTTTTTTCTTTGAAAGGGTAGTTTCCCACGGTGGTCCCGTACAATTTTTTTTAAATTCTGATAAAGGAGTTCGAAGGTAGGCGTAAAAAACTGGTAAAATTAGTACACCTTGAACGGATAGAAGTATTTTCAAAGGCAACGAACAAATTACTTTATTGTCGCGTGCTCGAGAAGAGGCCGGTGGATGAATAGGCAAAGGCGTTGACCTGCAAATAAAAATTGCGGGTTCAAACCCCGGAGGGTAGTTCGACTTTTTTTCTTTTTTTCTCTTTCTAAAATCCATTCTGATTGGATTAATGTTGTAAAGAATTACAAACTCTTCGGTGAGAAATTTCATGCATACTCTACTCATGCAGACTGTAAGAGAGTATTCCTTTGGAATGAAATTCTATTTAAAGCAGTTTCTGAAAAGCTTTATTTACGTATTTAGCCATCTTGTTGTAACAATCTCCCGTAGCACAACGACTGAGAGGCTTGCCTCTCGTCCTGGAGGTTGCGAGTTCGATTCTTTGACCTGGAGCAACTTTTTTTCAATCGACACAATAAATATTTCTTTTTAATTTCCTTTGGGGAATTTTGTTTCATATTAAATAAGTTTTTTTTTAAATTGCTCCGAAAATACGCAAATTCATTACTGCAAAAACTATTTAGCTACTGCCTCAATTCTTTTCGACGGTGCGCGGCTGAGTGTCATACTTCTCGTAATAAATAATTTTTTTTTTATATTGCCCCCGAAAAAAAATTAACGGACTAAAAAGTACGAAATAAAATAAATTTTTAAAAACCGACTTCAGAAAAACCAAAAATAATGCACAAAAAACCAAAAATAATGCACAAAAAAGGATAAAATAATTGTTTGAACTTCTTTACAACATTAATCCAATCAGAATGGATTTAATAAGAAGAATCACTTTTGAAGACGGTGCCAACACCTGTTTTCGGGGTGATGTATTAAGGGCATAAGGCTAACAAAGAAATGAATACAATTTTCGCAGTAATAGTTAATGCAATGAAAGTCAACCTGGCACCGTCTTCAAAAGTGATTCCTCTTATTAAATCCATTCTGATTGGATTAATGTTGTAAAGAATTTCAAACAATTATTTTATCCTTTTTTGTGCATTATTTTTGGTTTTTTGTGCATTATTTTTGGTTTTTCTGAAGTCGGTTTTTTATTCTTAAAGACTCAATTTTTTACTATAATTTTTAACCCAAACCCCCTGTGTAAGAAGTAAAGAATCATTGGAGGGAACCTAATAAATGCACCTTGGCCAAAACAACCTGGCCCTCTTATAACCTCAGGCGGACCACTTCACTACTGAACCTCGGGAGACAAGACCTCTCAGTTACAGTGGGAGTGCTGACCCTACACTGTCTGATAGGGACGCATGCGTCCCTCTTAGGTATCGAGACTTACGATTTTTGCAGAAGCTGTAAAGACCCCGGACGGGGAGGGAAGTGTACTACCTACATCTCCTCTGTCACTGCCCAGCCCTAAGCAGAAGGAGACTAACTACACTTGGTGAACCCTCTCTAACCATGCTTGCGGAAATCTCGAATATTGGGATCGCGCCACTTAGAAGATTCATTACTTTTTCGAGATGGTTTAGCGAAGAAACGACACTTTAACATCAGGTTTAAAGTGGGATCACTATGGCATCACAATGGGCCTATCCTTTTGGCCTAAATGTATGAACTTGAACCAACAGCTCAGCCTTATCTAACCTAACCCAACCTAACCCTACACCGAATACTATTTTAAATAACAGATTCCATCTCCAGATTTTGGGTAATTAACAGATTCCATCTCCAGATTTTGGGTAATTTCCTCCCCCCCCCCCAAGAATTGTTTCTGGATCCGCCACTGTCTCTAAGATGTTGCACGAGTTCAGGAAAATTGACTGCGGAATATTAGCTGCGTTCCATTGATCGATTTTTTCTACTCCCGAGTACTCCGGAGTACTTGCAACTACCCCTGCTCTGTTATGTTTTACTCGTATTTACTTCTGATATCAAAAAACGCGTTCCATTGGCCATGTACTCCGGAGTACTCGGGAGTAGAAAGAAACGCCCAATGGAACGCAGCTATTGTTCCATATTCGGTAATGGCAATAGCGATAAAATTTGTCAAAGCTGTTACATTGCTGCAGTGTTTCAATGAGTGTATAGAGGCGCTAAATGTGTTGTATTTAAAGGGGGTCGAATGTAGGACTTGGAGATTGCAGTCCGTGCTGCTGGATGAAGGAAGAACTTGACACTGAGGCACATTTTTAAGGGCCATAAGGGTATACTTTCAAGGCAGGTCGATTTACTTACTTTAGGCTCTTTGAGGCATCTATCATGATCTATACGCTTCGCGAGTTCTGAACGAAACTATCAATCATTGAATTTTAGGTATACTTACGGTGCGAACAGGGTGAGGTAAACGAGAATTTGAAGCGAACAGAGAAGTCGTCTTTGAAATTGCTTTCAATTATCACCTCCTAAAAAAGAGTTACATCCATAGTGAAATTTTTCATAATGGAGGTTAAGACGGGCCAGAGCGGGAATATAGGAGTTTCCTAACTTTATGTAATCACGACGAAGTTACTCATTCGGGCAACATCTGTACTACTAATAAGTGACTTCTTTCGCTTTAATTGCGTCCATACATCCCCCCTTAAAACCAAATATTCGGCTTAGGCTTTATAGATTTGGTTAAATGAGGAATGAATAAACAGAATAATGGAGAATAAAACAAGTGTAATAAATAATGATCAAACTTTGTATAAAAGCTTGTATGAAATTGAACATCAATGTCAAAGACAAATAGTATTGCAATGGGGAAAGAATATTCGCTTGGTTTTACCAAAGTTTTTTAAAGCAACCAACTTTTGCACACTTCCTCAATGCATTGTAAACGTTATACTGGCGCTAAACCCTTCCTTGAGAACTTTTTCTGAAGGTTTAATTTTTTGTTGGTATCTGATCTTTTTAAAACCGATTTCGATGGGTAAATGAACTAAGACTACAGCTCCCACAGCGACATCGTACTTTTACAAACTTACAAATTCCCAAGTTTTAAAAAGAGTTTTTGAATTTACTTGGAACTTTTCTTGTTAGTTTTCCTTTATCATGGCAATGAACTATAAGCAGCTCAAAACCAATTTGTGTAAAAGTCTTTACTCTTGTAAGAGCCTTCCTCGGTAAAAACTTAGCGTTTCTGATTTAATTTAAATCAGACTTTCGAGCCATTCCCCTAGCAAAGACGGTTATCATTTATTTTTCATATTTTCTTCAATTATAATTTCTCAAGAAGAAAAAAAAAATAGACGTTGAGTTTCCTAAGTATCATTCTACAAAAGATTTAAAGTGATGCCACCGAGAGCAGTTTCTTAAGACATCGTCGATCTCCAGAGTGTTGTAGCCGTGTCCCTTTATGTTGTCTAATCTAAACCAATCGATTTGATGAGCGTCTGAATAAATAAGAATAAGAACAAGGATCCAGCTTTAATTTAAGCTTTATCCCATCTCCCAAAAAATATCCTTGGTGTCTTTAAAATGAATTCATAAAATCGTTGACCTTTTGTTTACATTGTAAATTTCATGATAATCAGAGTCCTGGTTTGAGTGGTGCGGAGTCTAGATAAACAAGAATGCCAGCGAAATTTGCCAAAGCAACATAGAAAAGAGCTCTGCAGCCTCCGCAATTTCATGTACAGTACATACTCTACATGGTATGCTATGCCTCTAAGAAACAAGAATCATAGAGTATCTCCACAAAAGAATACTTTCTCTCCTTTGTATCTTAAGATGCTTCGAACTTGTTTGTTTTATAGATTTTGCAAACAAAAAAATAAAATTAACTTTTAATTCCAATGGCTGGAAATGTGCTTAATAGAAAATCCAATGTCTTGAGATGCAAACAAAAAAAAGAGTAACAATATATAAAAAGAAATAGAAGACCATAAATAACTTAACTCGTAGACAAGCCGTTTGACCTTATGTCTGAGACATTCAATGGAAACCAATTAAATGAAAACTCGACATTTCAACTCTCGTCGGAATTTTTTCTCTCAAGTTTTCCATGAAGAACGTGATGTTGATTTTAGCATCAGTAAACAGTTGATACGTGCTTTCGAGAGACTCAACTGCAGCAATTCAACATTAGTAGATCGTATAGAAGAAAATTTCGATAAAAATTGTTAGAAACTTGTAACAAGGGTCGCTGAGATGTTATAGAGATTTGCTTGGGAGCATGGGAAAATTTTTCGAGAAAAAGGGAAAAATAAAAGGTTTGGATCAAGTGTGACTATTGACGGAAATCAGCATATGGCGACAAGCAAAAATTCGATGGTCTTGATTATCTTGTTTATAGGTGAAAAATCAGTAGAGTGTGATAGAATGCATTTAGGACAATACTTTCATGGCAGAGATAACTCACCCGTCCCTCAACTGTTAATACAGTACATAGCCTTTTTTTAGGGTTGGTTAGAGAGAGAGCCCCTTTCTACTGTCGAGGGATATATTTCTGAAGGAGTTACGGCCTCACGTAGTTCCTGAGTGCCCATACTTCATCGCTTTAGTGGATTATTCACCGTTCTGCCGAAGAAGCATGCCCTCTTCTAATGCACGAGGTTCGCGGAGCACAGGACTGTGCTGAAACAGCTGCCAAGGTGCAGTGGAGAACATCCTAGACCAGGTGATCGGAGGATGTGTGGATAAAGGTGGAAGTGACACTGAAGGCCATCCACCAAAAACCTAAAGCAATGCAAACCTCAAAGAGGCAGATAAAGGCAATGTCAGAATAGTCTAATAAATAGGTCGAAAAAAAGGCATTCGTAATGCGAAAAATACCGCACGCCATTTTTTTTTACCAAATATATATTTTTATAAGCTTAAATTCAAAATGGCGTCATCCCCACCCTCTTGCTAAACTTACAGTAAAGGGAAACGCTTTTAATTCTATATCTCAGAAACTATGCATTTTACGACTAAAATCAGTTTTGCAATAAAATGTGTAATTAAAAAAATATTGACAAAAAACTACTATTGAATTTACGTTTTTCGACACTTAAAGCGCCATAACTCGTGCAATATTAGCCCTACATAAAAAATGCAATCAAAAATTATAGATAATCGTGTGTTCTATAAGTCTTACGAAGGATTTTTTCATGTAGAATTAACCATTCACAAAATATTGTGCAAAGAAAGTGATATATAAAGTTTGAAGCACTATTTCTCCGTAGATATTGATTTTACAAAAAAAAATTTTAAACAAAAAAGTTAAATCACTTATTTATCTACAAAAAAGATAATATGCATTTTTGTCGTTAAAAGCGTAGTTTCTGAGATATAGAATTAAACGCGTTTCCCTTTACTGTAAGTTTAACAAGAGGTGGGGATGATGCCTTTTTGAATTTAAGCTTATAAAAATATATCACATCATTTGGTAAAAAAAATCGTGTGCGGTATTTTTCGCAAAGAAAAAGTACCTATTTATTGGACTAGAAAAGAAAGCTAAATAGCTGATCCAGCCTCGTGGCGAAATAGTGTAAACCGGTCACGCAGGAAAGAAGGAGGTGATTTTGAGGCCGGGTTAAAGACCCACAGCCAGTGAATACCAGTCGACAGTCAATTGGGTAACGAGTTTCGTCGAAGGGCTTTTTGGCAAAGAAAGCAGACACGGAGGTCGCAGATCCGTATGCCTCACTGTTGTGAGTCTGGTAAGCACTCCTTCGAGGATCGAGAGACCCGCTTAAGGGTCCCATCGATGACGCCAGGTCGAAGTAATGCGTTTACGGCTTGTGCCGGTCTGAACTACAGCATCATGAAAAGGAGTTGGTGAGTTTAGTCAGTGTGGCACTACCGTCTGGGTGCGTACCCCTGTCTTAAATATGGGCCTCACAGGCGGTCAAGCATTACATCCTCCTGATGCTCGACTGATGAAAGCTTGTCGAACAGTTAGTCCGGGGAAATTAGCATTTTAAGGAGACAAAATTCCAAAATGGCTGAAAATTGCACCACAGCTTCCTTGGGACTTTTTAAGAAAACAATTTCGGAATAACAAAAAAACTACATGGCCGCCGGAGATATCACTTTTTGGTAAGAAAAAATCACTCAAAAACTGGTTGTACCTTTAAGCACAGCCTTTTGGCAGTTTCGCCGCACGGCCTTTACCATGGACAAAGTCGTAAAAAAGTCGTAAAATAGTCATAAAACTCTATATGAAAAAAAAGGCAAAAGCGCGTTCGACCCAAGTCCGCGTAGTGTGGACCTACCATAATGGTATTCCGGCATGAGCAGCTTCAGCAGAACGCTCATTTAGGTTTTGGTGAGCCCATCCATGAAAAAATCATTCCGACGCCCCTGTCTGTAGCTTTACAACCTATTTCTGCCTGTATGATGATGCAAGTGACAAACTTGGTCTTTAACCCTTCGACATAAAAAAGAACGTTATAATTGTTTCGAAACGTCCAAATCGCATTACTGCACTGAAAAGCGTAGAATTTGCACAGCTGTGGGAAATGTAACATATGTACATATGTATGTACGTTGCTAAATTTGTGTTCAGTTAATCCTTTCCTTGTTTTCTTCTAGATATCGTTCACAACAAATACAGCTGGAATTTGACGATTCGTTTCTCAAAATATCATTAGGCTCATGTCATGATCTATGGCACGGTTAGCTGTGCCAAGGTTAGCTCTTTGTTGGGCAATATTACGCGTGTTCCTTTATTTATGCTTCCGAAAATTTGTTTTTATTGTAATTTTAGTCTATTTTTGCCTTTTTATAATTACGTAATTTTTTTCATATCTGATGCTTCGTCTACCATGAGGAGGAGGAAACCAATCATCATCCCATAACTTGCATAAATCAATTTGAATTTCCAAAGGAGTAAATCACGTGTCTTGGAGTAAACCCACAAGGTATAATATGGTATCATTTAAATGTTACCTAAGTTCTTTTTATACTATCTAACAATATAATCAAAATAGCCTTCAAAATTGAGTTTTTTGTGTATTCCTATTCTTACTAGCATATACCTTTTTATATCATCATTCACAATAAAAGAAAATATAATAAAAATATAATAAAAACTTTTCTTTCATTCTATCCACTTAAAAAAAGCCTTAAAGTGACAAACTGCCTTTAAAGTCCTTCAAGTCACAATTCACCAAGAAGTCCTTGTCTTCTATAAAATGACGCAAATACATTAAGACTTTTCATAGTCACTGAATTCAAATAACACTGAAAAATATAAAATAGAAACACCAAGAAACAAGCGAAAAAAAATTAAAAGACAAAAAGTTTTTATTGACTGCAGAAAAAATGTTAATTTTTCGACGTGGGCTGACTTTGGTATAAAATCGTCAAACACGTAGTTGAAAAATTACAAATTAAAATGCTTGAAAATGATGCTTTTAATGCTGTCTTTTCGAGAAGCGAATTCTTTCAGAACATCATGCAAATTCTTTTCTTTTGCTGAATATTTTCTAATAAGATTTGCCATTTACACCTGGGGGTAAAATGCTAAAAAATAATCGCATGGAAGCTCGCCTATTAAGAAAGTAAGACTAACAACAATAATAGTCTTGTTATTTAAGCGATTAAAGCCTTAATGGGTTAACTCACTTCGTTGAAGGTTTGTATTTTGGGTTTTTTGAATGTATTTTGGGCATTTTAATAAAATACCTTAAAGTAACGAAAATTTAAGATTTAAGCGCTTAGGTTTTTGGTGAAGTGTATGCAACTTGAAGGCATCGACCGATTGTGCTAGTTTCTAAATGCCATGAAATGTTAAGAAACCTTTCAAGATTACTTCACTAAATTTAGCTCAGCTAGGGATTAACAGCTGAACTGTCAATCTAATTCGAAAAAGTTGGAAGCACGCATTAATCACACCTATGCCCAAGTGCCCTTCTGCTGTACGCCCCTCCTGACTATCGACCTTGACCCTTCTCCCGACCTTGACCCATCTGACCTACCATTGGTGACTATATTCGCACCTCTCTTGATAAGCATCACGTGTACTAGTGATGAGTAAGAGTGGTCTTGAAGTCTGCCCTGGTGTTGCACATTTAGCAAGACCAAAGCAACCCAAGAAAAGACAGGACAAGATAAGACTGAAAGATCAAGATAACAAGACTTTTTGCTCATCACTAAGTGCCAAAAGTCTTGCAGTGATGAGCAAAATGTCTTGTCTTGTCTTGGTTTTGCTAAAATGTGCTAAGCCTGCAAGACTTTTTGTAGACTTATTGTTCATTTCTGCAAGACTTTTGGCACTTAGTGATGAGTAAAAAGTCTTGCTATCTTGTTCTTGCAGTCTTGTCTTGTCCTGTCTTTTCTTGGCTTGCTTTTGTCTTGATAAATGTGCAAAAACAGGTAAGACTGCAAGACCAGTTTTGCGCATCACTAACGTGTGTTGTCTATTATTGTTTGACTTCTCAAAAGGTTTCGATAGCGTTAATCACACTTTGCTTCTGCAAAAACTCCACTCGCACGCTCATTTTTATCTAACTGGTTTTAAACTTCTGCCTAGCCTTTTAACCTACCGCTTTCAGCAAGTTAAACCAGGTGACTATAGCTCGTCGATTGCCTAAGTTATCTCGGGTGTCCCTCAAGGTTCCATTCTTGGACCACTTCTATTCAGCATTTTTATATAATTATCCTCGATGTACCCTGATTATGTGCAGCTTTATATTTTTGCCCCAAAAGGTCAAATTCAGTATTTTGTATTGAAGATTACGGCTGACTTGCGCCGGATTTCGTGCTGGTCGACGTTGAATCTACTTCAACTAAATCCATTGAAGAATTTTTAATTTCTTACTCTCCCATATCTCGACCTGCTCTGTCATAAAAAGTGAGGTTGAGAAAGTAAAACATCTAGGAGTAGTTCTGCCTAGTAGGGACTATATCACTCTCTTTACAGGCAAACTATATGAAATTCTGTAGAAGTTTAGGTTCCATTGTAGGTTTACCAGAACGAATATAGTGAAAGCTTTCCTCCTACCTCATCTAAGCCTTTCCATTTTTTCCTCTCTAGGCTCGTCTTACGCCAAGAAATTTGAAGTTTCCTTTAAATGATTGCGTATGCTTTGTCTATATGTTACGCCGTTTGTATAATATTTGACCCTATCTGAATTCCAGCGCGTTTACCGTGAGTCTTATTCCAGCGCAAACCAGCGTACCTCAATCAACCAGCAACACTCAACTTGTTTTTGTTTGGGATTTTAAAACCACCCAACAATCTTTTTCGTATTGGTCTAACATTAAAAATATGGTTTAGCATATTTTCTTCCATCCAACGTCCATCATAGTTGCTGCCCAGTTTCATGTGTGTAACTAAATTCTTCATACGTTTCTTTACTTTAAGCTCTTTGTTCAGTTTAATGTGTCATTCGTTTTGGTTAACCCTTACAGGACCAAATATACTTCTTAGGATGCACGCTAAAAATCCATTCATAAATAGAATAGGACCGTATACCAACCTCTCGCAGCCGGTATTTCCAAACTGCTAGAATATGCAGGAACTCAAACGCAGAGTTCGCTTACGCTATCTTCTACAATATTTTCCTCACTTATCTTAACCTAAAACCTAACCTCTCATTCTAGCTTACTTGTTGCTACTCTCGTGCTAGATGTGACTCATTCATAATATAGGCAATTACCTTGTTAAGCGTTGAGGATTCCATTTAGTATATCCCATAAACCGGCTCTCGTTTGATTACGGAGGTCAAGCATTTTAGTACTTAGTTAGGGGCCCGCTTAGGAGAACGACACTCGCGTTAGAAAAAAGTTTTTTTTTTCTCTTTTTTATGTGTATTAGTAAAATTTCACTGTTTTCGCAATGGTTCAGCCATTGCTGGAAAATAGTAAATATTTACTAATTCGTTTTTAGAGAATAGACAGCGCAACATGTCGTGGCCAACTATCCCCGTGTTCTTTTAATGAACTTGGTTTTGAGAGCTTTTGAGTTCCCATACAAAATCGAAAACCCAGGTTTTATCTGGGTCTTCTGGTTCTTCGATTTTGTATGGGAACTCAAAAGCTCCTCAAAAGCTCTCAAAACCCAGTTCATTAAAAGAACACGGGGTATATGACAGGCTGGTAGTAAAAAGCTTTATTCCTGAATTAACCTTTTTCGCAGCGAGTACCATTCCGTATATCTGCGGCAAATACAACATGACTTGCTATGTAAGAAAATAAACGAATTCATGGAAAAATAAAGGTTCTGTAAGTGGATATACCTTCAGCGAGAATATACCTTTTCTATTGCACCGATCAAAATTATATTTGTATCAAAGTAGCTTCCATCTGAGATAATTCACAAGAGTTGGAGATGCAGTTCAAGCAGTTTTCAAAGTCGTCGAAAGTTTTGCCGTTTATTGACTACAAAAGTTTTGCATCTTCTAAAGCGCCCCCTAGACTATCAATAAAATTGTGCAATAATATTGAGCAAAATATTGACGGATTCCTTCTTTGCTCCAGACTATCAATATTATTGTGCAATAAATTTCAAATCGAATTTTAATTTAGATATCTTAATTCTTGCGATAATAATACGAGTTCGTTTTTTTTATCTATCGAACAACGATGTTTACGACACAGTATCTAATTACAAATGAGAAATAGTGTGCAATATTAACTACAGACTGCAGCACTGTGTTTATTGCACAATAAATATCACATCCATTTTGATCCTCTCAATATATTGTACAATCTTTCAATATCACCACAGACCGTCAATAATATTGCGCAAATCAAAATATTGTACAATATTATTGATAGTCTAGGGGCCCCATAAGTTCCAAAAGCGCTCCCTTTTATAGTAGGTCCAGTCGATACGTTACATATTAGTTCTTTTATCACTTTAGCAAACCTGAAAATCAATGCTATGAGTACAGTTGGCGTAAAACAATTGCCAGTTGGTTTCTAAAACATATCTTGCCTGACGCCCAAATCTATGTTTTTAGAAGTATAACACACAATACGGAAGAAGCACTAAAAAAAAAAGAAAATCGAATAGTTCTCACACTTACTTCAAACTCGCGGTAAACAATTGAAGTTCATCAACTCGCGGCGATGCCCAATAGTGAACTGAACTCTCAGGTTCCTATTTCTAGTTCCTAACATTGGTTACTTCCCTTCTGTATATACCTACTCCTTCACTACCTACATATAACCCTAATATGCATTTTTAAAAGTTTTCCTGGAACTACTAATTACCAATTCTTTATTATTCTGCTTTGGTTCTGTCGGTGTCGTCTGTGAAGTCCTTTCGTCTTTATGGTGTCTGTCGCCTACTTGTCGGCCCTCAATAAACCCTTGCTCTTCTGTTTTGTTTAAAACTAAGGCTATATTTCCTAATTACTTCTGGGTTTTTCCTGATTGTCTCTGTCACTCACCGCCGCGAGAAGACGATTGTCTTATTACCGCTACCCGTGAACTCAAGGTGGGCTTTTCCCTGATTTAGTTCATTATAGAAGCATTGCCGTAAGGGATTGTTCCTTTAATCATCTCTACAGGGACAGTTTTTTTTCAGTTTACTCCACATAATCGTTATTAAACTTCAAGGTGGCAATGCTGGTTAACGGTTACACCTTGGAGAACATATTCGTGACGTACATACAATGTGGTAAGATAGTAACCTTGTACCGAGTTACGATGTTTAATTTGAGCCGCATCTGTCACTCAGTGTATTCACAACAATTATTAATGTTAATAATACTTTTAAATTCTTCGCGATTTTTATAATGGTTAAAATAATTAAACCAAGAGTTCGCTTTAAATTTTGTAGCTCCAACGAAATTCCTTTTCCGAATCCCTGAAAATGCTGCAGATGACCTACCGTGAGCCGTATACATGTCCAAGTCACACGCATTTAAATGGAATAAAGCATCCAAAGAGGGTCGAGAAGAACTAGTTGATTTGGATTTTTCTGGCCAACGTTAAACGACTACCAAGGATGAAAACAGCAGCAAAACTAATAAGGTCGTATACTTGAAAATCATCATATATGTGTCTAAGATTTGGCTGAAGAAGTTCACATATCTTTTAAGTCCTTTCATAATATTATGACTGGTTCCGGAAGAGTTAATTTTTTCCCAAAAAGAGCGTTGAAAACAGGTTGCTGAACATATGATTTCCCGAATTTCTTCCTATTCCACATTCATAAAACGAGCCATAACTGGCGACAAGATATGGGTGCACGAGTACGACAAGCAAACAAGTCAACAGTTCTGGGAACGTTGTCTCGAAAATGACCCGAAACCCCAAAAAGCAACACGTGAAATTCGCTATAAAGTCAAGGTCAAGCGTTTCGTGTCAACTGCAGCCACAAAAGAAAATTCGCCGAAGTAGCTAAAGGCCATACCTCCATTAGTCTACGAAAAATGTAAAATCAAGGTCATGCTGACAGTTTTCGTTGATTGCCGCCGCCGTGGTGAAGTGGTCCACCTCCTCCATTCCAAAGAAACAAGCGATGGTGAATCAATTATGAAAGCATTTCGAGTCAATTGAGGCCATAAAAGAAAATTCCCTGAAGGAAGCTGAAGGCCACACCACAATGAGTCTAGGAGAAATTTATGGAGAATTATTATTTTTTTCAGATTGTTTGTACTTTATACTAGCCGATTGCAGCAGCAGGAAAAAAGTATACTTTAAAATTCGGTAGCTGCCTTTAAATTATAGACAGAATTTTAAGAGTCAAGTCGAAGGTGCATAAATAACATCATCATGCATTCGTGTATGTCAAACTAATATGTTTAAAGACTGTTATTAATTTTGCTCTTATTTAAAAAAAAGGTGTAAACATCTCCTTGTATTTTCCAACAAATATCATAAATAACCACCACCTATTGCCCATTTATAAATGCAATTCTGAACTAAATCCATACAAAAAACCTTACTCCACTTTCATCTCAGTCAACGAATTTAATTAATTCCATTTTAACAAAAGTTTTAGTTTCAAAAACAAGCTAACAGCAGGTGATTACCTATTGAACGTTAAATGCATATTCAATTTAACAAGATAAACTCTCAGTTAGTTCACACCAATTATGATGGTCTAGTAATTAATACATCAAAATATATCAATCAACAGCACCGACAATAGACTAAAATGGGCAACAATGTGTAATGTTAATTAGAAGATGTACGAACGTGATAGAGGGTAAATAGCATGTAGCTAGCGTACAAGTGTCTCACGTATTGCAGTGTAATTAACAGCGACAATCATTAACCTCCATCGCCTTCACGGACCTTTTCTCGCAAAGGTCAATTGTTATTTCGTTACGGCATGATTCACCCATTCATTCTGAGATGTCCTCCTCAATTAAATCAATTGTTTCAGATTCTAATTAAAATTCATCGAATTAATTCCACCAACGAAAAGACATGAGTCAGAGAGTGGAATGCTATTACAATTGGGTCAAAAAAAATTTTCATTGTGAACGATATATACATAATTTAGAAATTGAGAAACAGAAATTAATTTGTTTACATACGAGTGTGGCGATAAACAAGTTCGAACGGGTGACAAATTATGGCTATTGGGCGAGGGTAATTCTCCTGTCTATCCTACCTGGCAGTTACCTGCATGCAGTTCTCGTTTTATAAAATTGTTTTGAAAAATAAAAAAAAATTATAGATCGATTTACTTTCAATCTAACCTTCTAATCGGTTTCTTATCCGGTTGAGTAGAGGCGAACGCATATAGTATACTACTATAGAGTGCGTAAGTTTAAAAGTCTTATTTCTTGACCATTATAAGTCGCAGAAAAAAGTTGATTGTTGGCTAGTTCTTCCACTTGATTAGTTTACAACTTAATTACAAGTTTGCTATAAAATAATTGAGAAAAATATTTTCAATATATTTTCTTGTTGAATTTTTTTTTGTTAAAATGCACTAGGAGAACTGGAAACAAACCTATTACCTTATGCCTATTCATCAATAGGTATCGCTTGTCCGCTAGCAGTACAAATCTACCTTTAAGTGTACCAATTTCCACAGATATATCCCCAACTAAGTAATCCAGTGTTGGATTAAGTTACTGGCTCTATTTGGAAAAAGTGTTAAAGCGTTTGACAGAACATTTTATTTATTCGAAAAAATCAACCTTATTCATAATCAATTAGTCCGGGGAAATTAGCATTTAAAGGAGACAAAATTCGGAAATGGCTGAAAATTGGTCCACAGCTTCGCTTCCTTGGGACTTTTTAAGAAAGCAATTTCGGAATCACAAAAAAACAAACATGGCCGCCGGAAATATAGCGGTTTTCCGGTGTTTTTCTTGTATCTCGGTGTCTATAGGTCGTACAACCTTGTACGAGAGCCCAAAATGTTGACAATGAAATTCTCTACAACTTTAGTTCTTATAAACATGTTGACCCGATTAACCCTTTCAAAGTTATACAAGGTCAAAGTTATCAAAAATCACTTTTTGGCCAAAAAATCCCTCAAAATCTGGTTTTTTCGAAAAAAAAATTATCAGTCAATAAGAAACGTTATTGCCTACAAAAAACCCTCTTGTCATTTTTTCGAAAACTTAACCCTTTCGAAGCTATTCAAGGTCAAAGTTTCAAAAAATCAGTTTTTAGTCAAAAAATTACTCAGAAACTGATTTTTGAGAAAATTTTGTTGTTCTATTTCTACAAAAGGTTATTACCTACCCTAATGACACCGTTGTCATTTTTTCGAAAAGTTTTCGAAAAATTTTGCAAAAATCAATTGTTAGTGATTTTTTGGCCGAAAAGTGATTTTTTGAAACTTTGACCTTGAATAACTTCGAAAGGATTACGTTTTCGTAAAATTGACACGAGGGTTTTTTGTAGCCAATATCGTTGTGTATTCACTGATCAAAATTTTTTTCGAAAAACCAGTTTTTGAGTGATGTTTTGGCCAAAAAGTGATTTTTGGAAACTTTGAAAGGGTTAATCAGGTCAACATCTTTATAAGAACTAAAGTTGTAGAGAATTTCATTGTCAACACTTAGGGCCTTTGTACGGTGTTGTACGACCTATAGAAACCGAGATATAAGGAAAACACCGGAAAACCGCTATATTTCCGGCGGCCATGTTTTTTTTTGTGATTCCGAAATTGTTTTCTTAAAAAGTCCCAAGGAAGCTGTGGACCAATTTTCAGCCATTTCTGAATTTTATCTTCTTTCGTGCTTTTTTTTTGCTAATTTCCCGGACTAAATATCAATCATATCATATCAATCTCATACTATGTATAGTATGACCATCGGGTTTTGATGCTGTTAACTCTACTGTAACGCCTTATCCTGATATAGAGGCTGTACCATGCTTGTGGCACTTCTATGGACCAATTAAAATGCGGATACCATCCACCATTTATTGGGCCACCCACTTGTTTGGTGAAGAGACTCTTTGCCGATCGGACTTTGATGAAACACAGCGAACCCTAGACCAACTCTAAGCGGCTCCATCTCTTAACGCGGCTAAAGAATTGTTAGGGCTAGTTTGAAAGATGTCAGGACACTTGTTGGCTTGATTACCGGACACTACGCCCTGAATTGCAACATAAGGAGGATAGGAAGGGCTGAGAATCCCAACCTGCATGCTTTACCTTAACGAGGATGAGTCTGCTCTTCATGTTCTCTTGAAGTGTACTGTGTTAGCGAGGAGCAGGGTCTCGTTAAACAAACGAAGAGTCAGGTTTAAGCGACAAGCCACTGGGCAGATTTCTCAACGATTTCAAGCGGTCTGGAGTACAAATATTAGGTATAGGGTATAGTACTATAGGAGAAGCAGTGGCCGCAGTACTTTTGAACCCAATATCTCACCAAAAGAAGAAGGAGAGCCGTGTGGCCCAGTCTTATGTTTCGGGAAAAATATTACCGTGTGATGGTAGGATCGCAGATCCTGGGTTAAAGTTATGCGTGGGATATTAAGAGAGGGAGAGGCCGTTGGGTTCACGCCGTCCACTGATAAAGGTTTTATTAGAGATGATACAGTAGGTAATTCGTTTTGGGGGCGTTGAAAGGGGTTGAGGATGTAGTGAAATTCAAGAATGAGTTCAATGTCCCTGTTGGAGAGAGCTCAAGATCAGAAGGACAAGATTGGAAACATGCTTATCTGATATTTTCGAAGACGTAGGAGTGACGCAGAGTATCATCATAAGTGCACCTCTGAAGTTGGATGAAAAAAATTAAGAGCACATCTTCTATCAATATTAGGGAAAAATTAGGTGATAGAATTGACCCCTGGTAAACACCGCCGGAGATATTGCTGGGTTTAGATTCGACGCCATTCAATACTACCTTGATTAAAGGGCCAGAAAGCGGGCGCATGTTTAAGAAGCTGGCACATTACGGATGAGGAATTCGCGAATATTACAAAAATCAATGCAATTTTTTTATAATGGGGTTTCACTTGTGTAAGGTCCATAATTTCAGTTACAGTCGGTTGTGCTGGTGACACAATCATCGGGGCTAATAGGAGCAGCCTTTTTGCAGGGTTATGGCTGCTAAATCGAACAAAATATAGGCTGTGCCACACTCGCATACAAGTTGGAATAGTGCGAAGCGAGTAAAGCTCAAAATTCCTGTCCAGAAGAACGAAACTAAAGGTCTACATCTACACAATTAGATCAGTTCTCAAATGCGGAAGTTACATCGAGACCTTAGAAGGATGTGTCATTCAGCAACTAGCAGCGTTCGAAAGGAGTTCTTAGAAGGATATACGGCCCAGTAGTATAGAACGAAACATATAGATGAAGGTACAACCATAAATTAAAGCAACTGTTAAACTATGACCACGTCGTTCGTGATCGTACATCAAGTGGCAAAGATTAAGATGAATGCCAAACTCCTAAAGTCTTACTTGGTGCCCCACAAGCAGGTGGCAGAAAGATCGGGAAACCCAAGAAAAGATCGTTGAAAACTGTGAAAGACCATCTGTCTGTAAGGGGGGGGGGCGTTATTGAACTAATATCGCTATCTGCCTTCTAATCATGGAAAAAATTGTTGAAGAAGCGAAGGTCTACCGAGGACTGTAAGCTAGAAAATAATAATTACGCCTTCAAACACTCCTGATTAAACCATCCATGCGGCCTAGGGTTTATGGATTTTGAAGAATGAGGGACACGCATTTCGGACAATATAATTTTGTTAAAGCAAAGAGCGGAAAAGTTGACATCGTGGTTTTGGAAACACAGATTGCAGTCAGCAGCTCGGTTGCCACCAGTTCTGCACCAATTCCACTGCAAATCGGGAGAAGCTTTGTTTAGAGTAGTTCGTAGCATTTGCCTTATTTCATCTTCACCATAAAATCATCATTAAATGTAACATTTGATTGTTTAGAAGCTACTTTGCAGAGAGTCTGGATGTAACTCTAAATAGTTGGCTCCGTGTAGTCGTACTCCGAGCCCCTATGCTATTGAAGTTGTCTGTTCTTAATAAGATTTTTAAAAGCGGAAAATATTGTTCAAATATCTTGTCTCATAAACAAAAATTATTCATGAGCAAATATCATACAATCATGCTGGCCTCGGCAACTTTGAGGTTAAGCCATCTGACTACGACTCCAGACGTTGGGGTTCGATTTCCCACAGAAATATGGTTCGCTTCGCTTCTCCTACTGAGATAACATTTCTTCTTATTTGTCTTCTCTCTTAAAAGGCATTTCCAAGTCTTTCTCCCTGCAATTGCGTGTAAGCAAAATAAGAAAGAAAGCCAATCCTCTGTTCGATCACCAAAGTCGTGGTAGTATTGGATGCGACCCAGTGGAATAAAACCGTGTGTTGGCGTAGGCATCCCTTTCACTTTTCTCTATACTACCTTTGCGACTATAGCTTTCTGTGTGAGATCGTGCTCTGTTGCGTAGTATGAGATGGGACCCGATGAAGTAAAACCTAACCATGTAAAAAAAGGACTTAAATGCTATTTTTGTTTCTAGTCTGCTTAGTTACTATATTTCTCAGTGGGCTTATACAATTATAAATTTATCCTTTATTAAATCCTATCTCAATAGCGCAATAACTGGTACCCAAATTTTACCCTAAAAATGAAATCAACCACCAAAAAAAATTGGTTGAAGTTTCACAAAGCAAAAAGGCAGATCGGTCCACAGACAAGTACACTTTGTTCTGATTTTTTATTTTGATATTGATTAAAACACAAACACCCTTGAAATATTTTGAGATGCTCTCAACCCCATCTTAACTAAAAAATAATAATGAAAACTCGAACATTTATCATTTGCCGCCCTCGCAAGTATTACACTGGACACGGTTTGAATTGTAATTAACTCCCACAATCTTTACGATAACCGAGAATCATTTTATTTTCAGAAACAGAAAAAAAATTTTATTTATAGAAAAATCAAATTCTCTTTTGTTGTGCTTTATAAGGGTTGGTCCGCCCTTTTTTGGGATATTTCATTATCAGAAAGAACAATTTCCCACCACCACCACCAGCAACTTTCTCTCCGGGCTTGGTTGTACCATAAAACATTTTTTGCCTTTCCCTACTTTTTTTTGAAGTCTGATAAAATTCAAATTAAAACCATTAATCAAGTATCGATGATCTAAAACCGGGTTTTGGGATTAATACAGAAATGTTCTACTAAAAGTTTTCTGCATTTGAAGTCTGATTAGCATTTGAATACTGGAATTTATCGTGGATTAGTCGGTGTCCAATATCGGCGCTTATCGCCCTTTAATCCACTATAGTGAAAGATGCGTGATTTTTTGTTCGCGTTTTCTTTGTAGATAAAAATTCTTGAGATTTTTTCTTTCAACAAAACAGAAATTATTTTCTTGCATTCCACTTTCACTTCTGCTTCACATGTAATGAACTCAATGAGAAAAATAAAACAATGGTGGAAGGCAATGTCTGTTCATAATTAAAATGAGTTACGTGCAGAGATTTTCTCTCATTCCTATAATGGATAAAAATAATTTTCAATAAATTTGATAGAAGAAGAACAAGATGGAATCGAACAGAAATTCATTTTTCTTGATATCTAAGTTTTGGGGGGCGAAAGTCTGAATCTCGAAGATAAATGGTTGCTTCAACCCTCACCAAGAACAAGTAATCACTTCTGACGTTGTTCAGCTTACTCACGTTCGTCATTCGGTGTGATTTAACCACTGATCACGTATTTTTACATTTTCCCCTTGAAATCACGTCTAACATTGACGTCTTCTCAGGATATCCTAGATACTTAGGGTGTAATACGCATAAAGAAAAGGATAAAGTAATTTCGATTCCTTATTATTAAATTTCTTTCAACAATAACTACTTTCTGTCCCCGTATTATGGCTCAAATTTGATTGCTTTATAAAAAATTAATTTAATTTTTATAAAGAATTATGGTTTCGTTGCATAACACTTAAAACGAGTGAATTCGGCGAACTTTTTTCTTATTAATGACATGACTGCATACAACTATGCTATGTTAAAAATCAGTTGTGGGCAGTGCGGCAAATACTTACAGGGCAGTGACTCGACAGCACAATCACTTTTAACGCAAGAAAACATTTCCATGACCCGCTCTTTGTACCAGCAGTCCGTCAAGCCCTTGGTGATGTCATGATGAAAAAAATTAGTAACACCATGGTCCAAGGGTAGCTCGAAGTTGAGAAAGCGATGGCGATAAACCCTGCATTTAAACTTTTTCGTGTTGCGGGACTTCAGAAATACTGATTGTAGAAGATTGTTCCATAGTCGAATTGATATATTTTTGAATTATTTCTTTGCCTGCAGCGTATGTTCTAACCAGCAAAATATGGTATGACCCGGGCCAGCATGAAGTGCGGGCCTGTGTTGTCGTCAGTTTCTTATTCCGATTCTTAAAAACTAAAAGTCAAGTAAAGGCAACCACTAGTACCAAAGGAAAACAGACAGGTAACAAGTTACAAAGTATTCCTTAATCCCGTTCCGCTCTTTGAGCTTGGATGCGCCGGCGTCACAGCATATATTGCTCATTCGATAGGAATCGTTTTGTTTAAACAGACATAACACTGAAACAAAGCTGTCCCTGTTAAACCCGATTCTTGTCTCACCTGCGCAAACGGCTGTAAGTGAAATTCTGAACTTTACGCAAGAGAAGCAGATTTACTCAAATGACATCAGTGCTTCAGCCAAAGACGCCGAGATCTTTGCAGACTAATAATTTACACCAATTCCTATGTTATCAAACAAGAATCCCTAACGTTGCAAGTCAACGAGCACACCTCCTGACACTCCTTTACCACAATCCATCCCCGGGCGCACCTCCAACTCAATAGATGGAATTATCTTCAGGACTACCGAAGTGTAAAAATATTTCAATGAGCTTGACGTTATCAAATCCACTTTGCCCGGATAATACACCTCTATGGTCCTTACCGAAAAAATGTGAATCCAACAACCCTTGTAACTACCGCCTAATAGCAATCACTTCTATTCTCTCCAAAATAATGGAAACATTTATTAATAAAGAGCTTATGGATTATCTTGAATCTATCTAAATTCTGCACGACAGATAGGACGGATTCAGACTCAAACCATCTACTGGTGCTGGTGACCTGCTCGTATGCTTCACACAGTACCTCAACCAAAGCATTCATCTCTTTGGTGACCCTAGTCGGTTAGCTTAAGATACGTCCATGGCATAGCACCCCTCAGCACCGGGTGCACCCAGTTATATAATGCCGTATCCTGATATGAAGCTTTGTCAGGATGGACATTCCCCTTCCTATCATATCCATGGGACTTTTATGGACCAAAAAGGCTAGAGAGGGCCAAGTCAAAGAGTGCGGGAGTGGAATTGCGGAACCTCACGGAACACCCCGAGCTCTACTTTCGCAAACTCCTTCCCAAAAGACCGAAGGCAGGACAGGGGTCAGGAAGCCGGAAGCCAAGGAGCAGCCCCAGACAGCAGGCTTTCTGTCCCGCTTTTGGCAACTTCATTTCAATAGAGTGAAGGAAGGGCTGCGGTCAGGAGCCCGAGAATGCCCCAGTTGGCCCGGATCACCGTGGCAATGGTACGTTGTCCAAAGAGCCCCTTCTCGAACAGTAAAGTCAAGAGAGAAGCCATTAGACAGACTACTGAACCTGTTTAAGCGGTCTGGCTTGCAAATATAAGGCAAAGGGATGAGTACTTTTGGACCCTAAAGGAGAAGAAGCGATAGTATTGAGCGGGAACGAGTGGTATAAAACTCCGTTTTTGTTTTGAAAGTTCTTCACTGTCTTACCCACTATAGCTTACTGCCCGACATTGCACCTTTTGATAGTAAAAAAGGGGCTTTACCTCTGAGATCTAGTCTTTCATATAATATACCTTGGGAAGCTTCATCACTGAATTTATTAGTTAGTTATTTTAATTGGTTGTGTTTTTAAAAATAGAAAACTTCCTATATTTTTCGGATTTTCTTCTCTTAAAAGAAATATCAGAGCTAATTGAGAACTTAAGCTTTGTCCCTTCATAAAAATAACTAAGCAATATGTTCAATCGTGTTTAATCGTTTCCTTTATAATATTTTATGCATCTACGAGTATATTAAACAAATATACTAAATAAAAAAAATACAAAAATCAATTCCTTACCTTTGTAAGTGTGGCATTATGCAATTCATCAAGTGTAGGACGATACGCTGCCTGTATCGACATTATATTCCGATAATTGTCTAATCTGGGAAGGGCTTCCCTTGTAAAATGTCTGTAATAAATAAAATAAACACCGGAAATATTTATATGGAAAAGAAATAAATTTTAAAATAAAACAAAAAAAATTTATACCCACCGAAAACTCTTCCCATATTTGGTATCATATTCATTTTCTAATAAATTTTCCCTATCCTCATTTGAGTCATTTGATTCATCGGAGTCATCATTTCGATCAACCTGAAATCTGGTTGTCTGTAAATCTTTAAACCTTGAGGGTTTATCTTTATCTCTAAAACTACTTTTAATTGATTGCAGTCTAAAAGAAAAAAAAGAAAAAAAAAGAAAAAATATGATTAACAAAAAAAAAATAAAGCAATTTTTTATGAATTATAGCAATTTTTTATGAATATACTTTGTGAAATTCATGCATAACACTACACTTAATGGATAAAACGTTTTGTAAACACCAAGCTCAGCGGGGTACCTATGCAATATGCTATCATAAATTATGTCCCTTTAGGGCAGATAATGAAAATGTATAGGTAAAAAGGTACTTCGGTTCACGTTTTTTGCGAGGTGGAAGTATTTTGCACGTTTTTATTCGCGGAGTTTGTATCAATTTAACGCTTGAAGGCATTAAATTTTTTAGTGGTGTTCCGTTGCAGACTAGACTATCGGAAAATGTAGAAAAAATTGATTATAACGAAAGGATTAATATGCATTTTGTATCTGCAGGAGGTTTGAGTTATTCCGAGGCAAGCCATTATTTGGACTTGACCCAGTCGGGATCTGTTATATTCTTTGGCAAGTGTGAGCCATATGTCAGCACGGACCTAATCACGGCCATCGCATCAGTCGAGGCGAGGCCCAACGCTTAGAAAGCTAAACTGGCCCCCTTTGCCCCTTCTTCGATATTCAGCTCCCAATTCAGCATTGGGCCAAGAATAAGACAAGTACTTAGCTCAGTACTCGACCGTTATTTAAAGGTGGACTTAAGGTTGGTATTTTAGTCCGATTGATGAAAAGCATTAGTTCTGTCTTTTCCCGGTTGACCATGTGCTAACCTTTCCAAGACTCATCTCCATAATCTCTCTGATTGTATGGAGGAATTTCCCGGATATATCACCATGTCGTCCGCATAAACAGCAAGTACTGTTTGTCTCTAGTGTGTTCAGGACCTTGTCCATAAGCATGAGCTATAGCAATAGCAGAGGCGAGAGGACTCCACCCTGAGATGAGCCGCATCACTTCGACTTTATCACTCCGCTATTAAGGTACTACTACCGGAAAAACGACCAAAAATAAGCACTTTTTTAATAATTTTTTTCTCAGCCGTTATGTTAGATATTATCAAGAAAATTTTTTTTATAACATTATTAGTCCTTAAAGGTTATAAAAAAATGTTTTAGTTTATTTCTATTTTTTGCCAATAAGGTAGGGGGCGCTGAAGTCAAGAGCTCAAAAAAGAGATAGTCCGATGAGTGAGAGATAATCTCAGAATTGAGAAGTTTGCAACAAAAAATTCGAACGGGATTTTATAAAGGAAAGTTTCTTACCTTGTAATTTACCACAATTAGTTAAAAATTAAAAACAAAAAAAAATGGTGAAAGTTTGAAAAAAAGTTTGACAAAATTGCATTTTTTTTCACCCTTTTTCACTTCCCAAATTTTTTTTTCTTAATTTTTTTTCTAAAATGTGGTAAATTACAAAAGGGTATACCTTAACAAACAAAACGCACCCAAGTTTATTAAAATCGGTTCAATAGATCCTGAGATTAATTCTCACTCAGCTGAAAAAATGCAATTTCAAGAAAAACATGTTTAATGTTTTGGTTCGCTTTATCCCTACTAATATTATAAACTCTGTCTATTTGTCTGTTACGCTTTCGCGCCTAAACCGCTTAACCGATTTTGATTAAACTTGGTACAGAGATAGATTAGACCTTGGAGAAGGACATAGGCTACTTTTTCTCCCGAAACAAAGGATTTAAGGGGTTGAAATAGGGTATGAAAGTTTGTATGGGAGTCCGTCATTATTGAGTAGAAAATTATTAATGCCACCCACCATTTGAAATCGATTAACTTCAAATTTTGCACACATGCGTAGTTTTCTTGACAATGCAATGTGACCATTTTGTACAAAAATAAAGATGGCGGTTTCAAGATGGCGGCCGATTTTTGCATTTGTCTTCCTCGACCAACGACATGGGTATCAAATGAAAGGGTATGACAGGTAGAATACAATTAGCGGTGTAGCTTCATTCCAAATTCAAAATGGCGGCCAACACAAAATGGCGGAATACATAAAATAGACTAAAAAATAGAAAATTTAACCGATCGACTTCAAATTTTGCACATACCCATAGTTCGCCTGACAGTGCAATCTGACCGTTTAGTAAAAAATCAAGATGGCGGTTACAAAATGGAGGCCGATTTTTGCAATTGTTTTCACCGACCCACCCACATGGGTATAAAATGGAAGTGCATGACAGGTAGAATACAATTAGTTGTGTGGCGTCATTCCAAATTCAAAATGGCGGATTACCTTTTTCTTCACAACCCTCTCAGTATGGGTATCAAATGAAAGGGTGTGACGAATATAATTCAGTAATCTATATAACGTCATTTTAAATCTAATATTGTGGACACCACAAAATGGCGGGAGATATATCTTATATTAATAAAAGAAAGTTCTGTATGTGTGCGCTATAGCTGGCGCACCAGTCATGGCAGAGCTTCGAAATTTTGCACGTATGTCCGTGGGGGTCTTCCATGATGCACCTCGAAGCCCGATTTTCGAAATTCAAAATGGCCGCCGAAAAATGACCGAAATTCCGGATTTCCGGTCAGCTGTATGTGGGTTGTTCAAGAGTTGGAAAATCTGAAAATCTTCACATCTTAGCTCCAAATGGAAGAACATCTTAGCTCCAAATGGAAGGCAATGAGTTTTCCGTTTGCTGTGGTTGTTTGAGTGAAAACGCTGCGCTTTCAAACAACTAGAGAGAATGGGACACACGTTGTCTTCTTTTATGGTTTTTACACTACGAAGGCGGTCGACTATAAAATGCTATAACTTTTATGCTATTACGAATTTCTTTATAAAAATGAACTAAGCTATTCTTCATAGTATAAGGAATCGAAAAATGAAAAAAAAATCGGTTTTTTGAAATTTTTCCCGGTAGTAGTACCCTACAGTGGTGTCACTTTTTTTCTCTTACGAATTTCCTTATAAAAATGATGTAGGTTATTCTTCATAGTATAAGGAATCGTAAAATGAAAAGAAAAAAAAATCGATTTTTTGAAAAAATTTCCCGGTAGTAGTACCTTAACCTAGCTGATGTGTACGATTCTAGTTTCCAACATGCGGAGGATCCATTGACTGATCCCATTGCAGATTCTGACTTCCGCGAGAGTCTCCGGTGCTGATGGTGTTCAAAACGCCTTCTATATCTTGGAAAGCTGCCAGGATAAACTGTTTGTATTCTAGGAAGTATTCCACAGTGCGCTACTTTGTGAAGAGCAGTGTTCACCGATTTCTTTCTGCAGTAGACGTAAGGACCTCTGGTATGGAGTTACAGAGGTATATAGGTCTAGCATGCTTTCTAGGGTCTTTATGACAAAATATTACAAGCTTATTGGCCTGTAATCTCTTGCCGCTTCGTGCCCGCGTCTTCCGAACTTTTGAGATGGAGATCACTGTGACCCTCCTTAAGGGTCGTGGCACTTAACTGTAGTGCAGGCAGTACTTGTATATTGAGACAAGCTATGGATCGATAATGTCATGTGGGGTGTTTTAAAAAATGACCTTTGAAATTTCTTAAAAACAGATCCCATCTTTAAAATAAAAAACAAGCTAATTCCGGTTCCAAATGTTTAACTGACTTTCTATTCTAAAAAAAAAATAATTTAACAAACCCCGATTTTAGATTCTGCATTATCAACCATAATGTCCCAAAATATATTATTTAAAAAGGGGCGATTTCGTATAATTTCTTTGATAATAAAACATCAGTTCAAGCGAAAAATGAAACATCCCTCCTCTATCTATTCATCTCCCTTTTTCTAGCAAGCTGTAGAACTTTTATATGAAAAGTGCTGCAAGAATCTTTCATCTGTAATAAGGAAAAATCATTCCAGGAAAGAAATTATGTGTAAAATGATGGCCTATGGCAGCTTTTGCATAATTCATTTTTCCCTGGCGCTTTCCATTTCAAAGATTTCCGTAGTTGAAATCTAATGTCACCAAATCGAGTTTTATTCGGTACGTTGGAGTTAATATTGACGAATTTTGAATATATGCAGAAATAAATCTATTATAAAAGAAATCCTTTGAGACTATTTACACCGGTTCAGGATATATATATATAAGTACATAACAAAAAATCAAGGAAATGCATTGTTGAACAAAATATTCAACAAGACAAAATCTACTTCATTGTCAATTATTTTAAAAGTCGATCTTTTAAACAAAAATTATTTTTAATTATTTTGATGATAAGGAAAGGGGAATAAAACATGCTAATCAAGCAATTCCGAGGAAATTTTATCTTGTATTTTCTTCTTCAAAATAGAAAAGGGAGATTGAAGAATTCCAAGTATTTTTTTAATATCCTTTGTATTGTAATTTTTGTTTTTCTTAAGTTTGCTCTCATTTAATTTAGCAGCCTGAGCTGAAAACTCAATTTTGGGAGAAAAGAAAACAAAAGTATAAAATCGTTTCCTTCCAAGATTATTAATCAAGGCCCACGTTTTGCTCCAAGCATAATTTTAAGAACGTCTTCGAGCTGAATTCATTTGGAGTTTTTAACTTGTTTACAGCGCTGAAGCCGTGTAATTTTACAATTGTATGTAAAACCTGCGCCTTCTATTTTGTATTTTTCTTAGAAAATAATATTAATAAATTAGAATTTGATTAAATATAATTGCTTAATGCGAAAGTCATGGTTTCTTATTAAATTATTTTTTTTAATTATCAACAATTTTTAAAATGCTTCATCGAACGGTCTTTTGCTAATATAGAAAATTAATTGAATGGAGATTATACGAGTTTAAACGACAATTAACGCTTTTGATTGAAAAATGGCAAACACTAAGTACGCCTCCTTCTTGATAAAATGAATTCATGCAAGAGATTGTTTGGGGATGCGTAAAGGTTCTAGCTTCTATCCCTTAACATCTCAGATCAATTCACTTTAAAGTAGGTCAAAATACAATGTTTATAACAAAATAAACATAGGAAGGCAAGTGTGTGAAAAATTCAAAGCCTCGACAATGTGTCCAAAATACCGGCCTCGGTAGCTTAGGAGTTAAGGCGCCCAACAACCATTCCAGAGGTCTATGGTTCGAATCCACTTCGCGGCTAGGTACTTCGTCTTTCCATCGCACAGTAGTTCAGAATCCCGAAAACCTGGTCAAAAGTCCCAAAATGAAGTATTTTTTTAAGGACTTTTGACCCGCCAAATATTTGTAGTTAAGCCCTTAGGATCATTTGGAACTATTAAAAGTAAGCAGATTTTCCAGGAATCCGTTATATTTCATTCTGAAAGTAGGCGTCTCGCTAAGTAAGATAAAGTACTCCGCATTCAAAGCGCTGTGGAATTTTTGTTTTTAGGGCATTGTAACAGTAAGACATGGATTCTTCTCATGAAATTGAGTATAATTTTATAACGTCACTAAACAAAACCTTTATTGCAAATTACATTACCTGTTAACAGGCGCGGATCTAGAATATTGTGTTGGTGTGGGGTCACGAAAATAAAAGTGGCGGAAAAAAATGTCTACTCCTAAAAAAACAAAAGCAAAACCAACCGAATTTTCTGGTGGATTAAAAGCAAACGTGCCCTAATAGTAGGGGAGCCCAAGCGGGGATTTTGGGATTTACTCGAGCGCGGCAGATTAGCATATGGGGGGATACCTTGCACCCTGTTGAGTACCTCTACCATATTTAAGCCTCCTACATAGCGCCGCGCGCATAGGGCAGCCGATCAGAATAGTAAAAAAAAATCGATAGGTGGAAATACTCGAGCGCGTCAACGTGACGAAAGGGAGTGGGAGGGTCACAAACTTGCAAAAAAAATCGTGACTTTGGCATTCTCGAGCGCGGTCGAATTTTATTTTATTTCGAAGGAAATAATTCAAAGATAACGGAAAAAATATAATCTGCCGATTTCCGCAAGCCGAAGTAACACAAATCGTCAATAAAGTTTAGCGCGTGCAGACGCAGTGAAACATGTATTCCCCACTACACGCCTCTCTCTCTTTTTCACTTTTTCTCTATCTCTCACTCTCTCGCACCTTCCACACACTACTTTCCGTCAGCCATTACGCAATTACTGTTAGTAAGTCCTAATCCCACCCAAAGTCTAGAAATAACAAGTCTTTCATCTTCACCGATTTCAATTCTGCTAATAGGTGTTGAGCTGTTTGATTTGACTATAACTTTAAATATTCCCGGATCAATCGTATAGGGGATTATAATGTCATCTGGTGCATATGACGGTTTAAATAATTATATCACTGCCACTTTTAACACTTGCGTTTCGCTTCCTTTCGCTTTGAGATTCTTCGGAAACCTATTTTTTTTTACTAATTTTTTCTGAATTCAGTATAGTTATATATAAAACAGTGATAAATAATAAATCAATAATATATTTTGGGTAAAATTAAAATTAAAAAAAAAATCATAAATTTTTTGTTTCAAACCGTCAGATTAAGAGAACCCCTCCAAATAATCGTCAGATTATGGATCAGCACGATCAGGACATCAACTGGAACCGCCTGTATAAAAATCTGACGCGCTCGAGTATTTCAAAATGGCGATTTTTTTGCATTTTAAAGAAGCCACCACGAGCTTCCGTCACATCCGAATCGTCAGTCTTTTGAATGGGAGCTTCGTTCGGGTTCACTTAACATCCCCTCTGAATATCTGACGCGCTCGAGCAAATATGTTTTTTCCCATTTTTTAACCCTTCCGTACGGCCGCCCCCACCATGCAAACCAGCAGATTAATATACCTCTGTCATCAGAGACACGCAGGGCATATACCCTATTAATATCTGACGCGCTCGAGTATTTCCATTTGACTGTTTTTTTTACATTTTTAAAAGCCTGCAGACGCTCTCCCCACCGATGAAATGGTATACATCATATAACCTTTTTTTCTTTCTACCATCTAATCTTCAAAATCCAATAGGTCCCCACGACGCTCGAGTAAATCCCCATTTAGCATCGTTGGCTCCCCTACTATAATGTGCTTTTGATGAAGACGGATGAATTTGAGTAGAAGTGTGTGTGGCATTTTTTCCTACACGATCTCGCGCGAACCAAAAAAGATATCGTCTTCGTTGAGGTGCCGATCGAAGCGTATTAACCTAAATATTAATTATATTATTAAATATTTTTTTGTTTAAGCGACGTAAGTGATTTTTGTACTTGCACGATTTTGCGCGAACCAACAATGATAACGACTTCGTTGAGATGCCGATCGTAGCGTATTACCGAAGTTACAATCTGAAAAGATTGTCATAAAATTCGGTAGAGCGGTTTCTTTGTTTAGATGATGTAAGTGATTTATGTACCTGCACGATATCGCGCGAACCAAAAATTATATACACTTCATTGAGCTGCCTATCGACGCGTATTACCAAAGTTATAATCTGAAAAGATTTTCACGAAAATCGGTCGAGCCGTTTTTTTGTTCGAACGAAGTTCGTGATTTTTGTACCTGCCCAATATCGCGCGAATAATACCGACTTCGTTGAGGTGCCGATCGACGCTTATTAACGAAAACATGCTCTGAAAAAAATTTCATAACATTCGGTCAAACCTTTTTTTTGTTTAAATGAAAAGACTTCGGCTAAGGGTCACAAACACCTTAAGGGGTCTTTCTGGTTACATTTTCAAAAAAAAATTTTTTTTAAACATTTTTTTTTTCATAGAAAGTAGAGAGATATCGTTTTGAAAATTTGTAGGTATGTTTATTGACAAAACAGTATTACAAAAAAGATTTTTTTTGATTTTAAAAATTTTTTTTGTTGACATACGGATTTTTTTAAAAAAACATCAAAAAATGACGGCGGGCATGATTTTGGGCGAATGGATGATCTGAAAAAAACAAAAAAAAGGCAAATTATTCCTTGTTGAAGTGGCTATGGCATGAACCAGAATAATTTGTTTTTGTCAAAAAATAAAAAAATGGCGGCCATTTTTCGAAAAAACCAATTTTTTAGGGTGGAAAATCGGCTGAAAATCGGACAATTTTTTACCAATTAAAACGATTCTGGTTCATGCGATAGCCATAAATGTGTACAATAACATATTCAAAAATCAGAACAATTGGTCAAGTAGTTTTTCTTAAATCGTGCCCGCCACCTTAAAAAACATAGTTTCTAGATAATCGCGTTTGAAGTTTTGTTAAAAAAAATTTAAAGAAAAACTATATACCTTTTTAATCTGCCATGTCCGGGCCGTAAATAAGTCTTTCCTCCTGCTCATACTTCTCTTGCAGCATAAATCGAAACGTTTGCAGGGTATAATATAATACTTCATAGTATAGAGTGAATCAGATCGAAGCAGATGTTAAAAAGGGGGGAGTCGAGATTATCGAAACACAGCCGAGCGTCGAAAATTCTTTCTCACAGCGTCTCACTGTATACGTTCAAAAATAATTTTAGAATTACGATATCGCTCTAAAACCTTTTGTATCATGTTTTTGAATATATTTATTAGCAAAATGCGTAAAAAAAAAATTTTCAATTTTTTGAAAATTTGTAACCAGAAAGACCCCTTAAATTGATTACTTTTTCTAATATCGAATAAACTCGTTGGAATGAAATTCGTTCCAAATGAAATTACCTTTTCTGGATTCAGCAGAGCGATAGCTTCCCAACAAGATATCACTTATCAAAATCCGAGTACTCTTTAAAAATCGTGCAAAAATTACGTTACCCAAACGCCACAAACACCACGATTTTTTCACACCATAGATCAGCACTTTTGGGGTGGTTAATTTTTTTCCGCGTACCACAGTTTCATCACGGAATTTCCAGTAGTTACCAATAAATTTGGCCTTTTTGGTCAAGTCTGCAAAGCCCTTTGATTAGTTTTGCTAATATCTCCTGAAATCGATCGAAATTCCAAATTAAGTCATTTGCTTTCCAGTTTATGAGTGGCGCTTTAACACGCTCAGGGCTAGTTCGACCACGCTAGTGATGAGCAAAACTAGTCTTGCAGTTTTGCCTGGTCTTGCACATTTAGCAAGACCAAAGCAAGCCAAGGTAAGACAGGACAAGACAAGACTGCAAGATCAAGATAGCAAGACTTTTTGGTCATCACTGGGCGCGTTTAGGCCCGAGTTATTTTAACTCTGTTAAATTAGTGCTGTTAACTTAGCACCGTTTCTAGCATGCCATTTGATAGTTCTCATTTTACAGCTCAAATAATAATATTTTTCATTTTACAAATAATAAAAAGCTAAAAAATGAATAATAATAATAACATCTTCATGCTCTTTTGAAATATTTCTAAATTATTTGTTTACAACAAAAATTTACAAGCAAACGTCAATTCATTTTGGCTCTGCTATATTTTAGCTAAGCCAAACAGCAGAAATAAGTTAGCTAACAGCGCTAAAAAAATTGCTGTTTATGTCGTTGTTAACTTTCCTAGCTCAGTCAAATTAACTTTGGCCTAAAAGCGCCCACTAATTGCGAAAAGTCTGGCAGTGATAAGTAAAAAGTCTTGTTTTGGCTTGGTTTTGCTAAATGTGCTAAGCCTGCAAGAAATTTCGCAAGAACAAGACTGCAAGACTTCTTCTTCGACTTCGACTTCTAGTTTTGTCTTGGTTCTGCTTTGCTCTTGCTAAATGTGCAAAAAAAGGGAAGAATGCAAGACAAGTCTTGCTCATCACTAGACCACGCGCTCTTGTGTAGCGAACGAAGTACGAAGATATTGTTCGTTTGCTTACGTTCAGGAAAAACAAATTCTCTAGAAAAATCTTGTGGATTTACCACTATTATCGTTATTTGAACTAACTTCTCCCAGGATCACTTTGGCACCAGTTCTGGTACTAGTCAATTTCCCACTAGTACTAAAACTATTCCTATTTTCGAAGTAGTCAGTTTATTAATATTATATTATTTAATATTACGAAATTTGTGCTATTGTGGTAACGTAGACTAGTCATGCTTACTATGTAGTAAAACCGATTTTTAAGAAACAAAACAACAAACACACACATTGATGGTCCTTGTAAAGACAAGAAATTTTAGTGCAGTAACCAATTTTCAGGGTACGTCGTGAGTATGTAGTAAAATCAGTTTTACTACATGTTGAACCATGACTAGTCTACTTCGCCCCAATGGGGTATAGGACTTGTGTTAGTTTCAAGAACCGTGTATGAATTTTCTTACAATTTGTTGTAATCATTGTTCATTTATTATTAAAGGTCCATTCATAATATTCAACATTCATTATACTGGAAAGTTGATCGTGTGGACTGAAAGGGCCAAACCCACAACTCAACTAGTTTAAGGTCATATTTTTTTAATTTGCAAAAAAGTTGGGTGGGTTGGTTATTTTTTGTTTTTGTTCTTTTAGTAAAACAGCAAGCGCTTTTGGGGGGGGTTATGACCCGCGTGACCCCCCCCCCCCCCCTTGAATCCGCGCCAGGCTGTTAACAAGGTAAGTTGCAATAGATTTATGTGGGCGCGCTTCAGATAACTCTGATAAATTAGGTGATGAGTCAAAAATTCCGCAAGGTACCGCCTTGAAACTGGTTGCATATTGTCCAGTATACATTTCTGCTTAAAATAAAAAAGAAACTAGCTGCACATAGCTGAAAAATATACAATACAATTTTTCTTCATATTCATAATAAGTAATTTTATTTTTCAGGAACTCTGAAGCCACACATCTTTTTACAAAGAAAAGGTATTTTCTTTCTAGTAAAGAACAATTTGAAAGAAAAATTTAGTATTATTGAGGATCAGCGCCCTCGAAAACCCTCATATAACGAGTTTCATGAAATTTGGCTGTCCGCCATTTTGTTTTTTGGAATATTGATAGCGAATCCTTAACCAGCGCCCTTAAAAAAACAAAATAATTAAAAAATTAAAAAACACGACGCCGAATTAAAAAATTAACTAAAAAGTCAAAAACAAGTTTTAAGTACTAATGTAAGACAGAAACAAGGTAGAAGATATTTTATTTATTTTGTTAAATATCACACAACTATCGTATATGTATAATCTGTATTTTTTCAGTCGGGGTACAGTTTTAATTATACTTATTCTCGTAACATTTTGTACCCCGACTGCAAAAATACAGATTATACATATACGATAGTTGTGTGATATTTAACAAAATAAATAAAATATCTTCTACCTTGTTTCTGTCTTACATTAGTACTTAAAACTTGTTTTTGACTTTTTAGTTAATTTTTTAATTCGGCGTCGTGTTTTTTAATTTTTTAATTATTTTGTTTTTTATTTTATGATATTTTAGTGATTAGAATTCGTAAACCAATGTAGTTTTTATTAAGTGATTTTATTTTACTTCTTATTGTTATCGCACTTATTACAACTATTGAGATACAGTTTTAATGCAAAAGTAAAGTTATCGAAGTTTGATTTATTCTATCTAAATTTAGACACGCTGATAGATTAGGCAGAAATCGTCTCAATGAGACCTTTCATTTGATACCCATATTAACCCTATCAGAAGAAAAAAAAATAAATCGGGTGTGACGTAAATTGGGTCTGACGGCCGCCATATTGTTTTTTTAAAAATTAACCAAGCCTGTGTTACTCGGGCTCACTAAACGATTCTAACGGTACCCCAGTCATCTAAATCCGTTCAGGCGTTTAGAAGTTATGGTGGAACAAAGAAACATACAAACATACATACATGAATCCTGAAAACATTACACTCCTTTTTGGGGCAGTCGTGTTACATAGCGTTTGTATAGGGAATTTTAATTTCGCCTCAACAGCATACTAGGCTTAACTGTTAAGTGTTCATTCATGGTGATGGATAATAAAAGACGTTTCGAGTAATTTAATTTTATTTAAGCTTAAAATTCGCGATTATTTAACACATATCTATTAAGTGTTATATATATTTGAAATCGTCTCAATTTTACCTTTCGTTTGATACCCATATTGACCCAATCAGAAAAAAAAATTAAATTGGGCGTGATGTAAATTGCGTCTGACGGCCGCCATATTATTTTTTTTTAAAAATTAACCTAGCCTATGTTACTCAGACTCATTAAACGATTCTAACGGTACCCCAGTCATCTAAATCCGTTCAGGCGTTTAGAAGTTATGGTGGCAGAAAGCAACGTACATACACACAACAAACCTAAACACATTACACTCCTTTTTTTGGGGCAGTCGTGTAAAAACTCCCAAGTGCGAAATTTCATATAAAAAAAACTACTTTTAGATGCTAAAAAGACTTTTGACCAGGGGTGTTGTTTCAATCAACCTCTTCATACAAAAATTCAAGTGTTACAAAAAATTTTGTATGAAGAGGTCGATTGAAACAACTTACGTGCTACCACCCCCAGGTTTTCGGAATCCCGGACCACTGTGCATCGTCACCACTTTGTAAAAATTCCCTGCCCTTTGTCCCGTCAAAGCGTGTCTATTAATGTAAGTCTTTTATATAAATATAATACGATGATGACTAATTTTATTCCCTATTAAAAGTATCGATTTAAAAAACTCGAAACATAACCAGAAATAGGAAGATTGACGACAGTGATAATAAGCAAATATCTGCACAATATCTACCACAGCTCCGACATACGCTTTTTAAATGGAAAATAACTGTACTAAAAATAGCTCTGTACGTTTCAGCTCAGTCAACAATTAGCGGTAATTTATTCAAAGCTACTAGAATTGCGGAATTTAAAGATAAATATCTAACATTCCATAAAAAAAACGTAACAGTGCAATAAAAGTAATGTTCTAATAGCGTGAATCGAGCTGAACAAATACGTAAAACCACAGTGAACGACTGTTCATTTCTGCATGAATTAATCCCGAATCCAAGTTAGACATTGCCATTTGACTAAACAAAAATTATACGCATGTAAAGAGAATCGTGCACGAAAAATTGGCTTACGCTCCTATTTTAATACAGCGCAAACATCGTCAGCCTGGACATACTCGGTATCAGAACAAACAGTAGCTTATTAAAGATAGTAAATTTTATATTAGAACACCTGAACTACTTGGCTGTGCTTGAACAAGGCGACTGGGAAGCGCCATTCATTGTGATAAGAACGCTATTATTTACGCGGCGCGCAAATCTCTTCTAGCAGAAGAATCACGTGTGCTCTCAAGTGCTCAAACATTTTCATGGTGTTCAGTATCTGGCAGAATTCAAACTTCATGAAAAGAGCTGCGACAAAAGGACTCTTTACATTCGGCAGGAATAGGTAAAATTGCGCCATAGAAACGCAACTCCTCAAATCCGTCCTTACACACCATTGTGAATCAAGAAGAACACACGCCGTTTTTTGTAGAAGTTATATCCTGTCATAATCTTATCACATCATGGTCGTATATCAGCAAGGAATTACACCCGAGTTGAGTTGAGAAATTGTGGTTCAGCTGTGGCTACAATCTAGGCGGGGAATTTACAACGACATAAAAAAAATACTGTACGGAAAATTTCTTATCCTTATTGCAAGGATTCAGATCGAATTACTTCATCTAGCCTAATGGAAAATTGGAGTGGGCACGTACTGAAATGTCGGTATTTATGTGCTCTTCATTTACCCTTCGGAATTTAATGTTGAACCAAGTAGAGGATTATGTTCAACGTACTCGATAAGTGCCTTTTCATTCGTTCTATGGCAGCCATAGAGACAGGACCTTCCTTCTAGGTTCAATGGATTTTTTAGGGATTTGTAAGGAATTTTTGTGGGATAAGTTGTACGCTTATGTTACGATTCTTTATGGAGAACAAATATAGAATTGATTTTTGCTTTGGGGAATTAGGTTTATTGACCCAAAAGGTGTTTAATATTAAAGATTAGGAGATTTTTTTTTCTGTATTATTGAATTTGAGTAATATTATATACCACGGAATATAGAAGTTGTGTACAGTGTCGCACTTTCACATAACCATAGCATAACTTCAACCACACTTCCTAGCAGGGCCGGCGGTTGGAGTTCAGCCCGAGTGGGTAGTTGGCCGGAAAGGGAATATACAGGGTGTATTGCATAAAGTTACAAAGCGGCCGGCCATACGATTTTTTGTTCGTCTATTCAAAACCTACACTGCAAATGTAAAGTGTGTTGAAACAACACACTTAAGTGTAGTCATTTTTAATCCACTTTAAAGTGCGTTGCTTTAACACGTTTTTCTGTAAAGCAGTGGTTTCCAAACTTTATGATACTGTGGCCCCCCCTTTTACAAAAAAACCCTTGCGCCCTCCCCCAATAAAATATGTAAATTTGCATACTATATGGGGTGCGCCATCTAGACCTTCGGTATTTAAAAATTGAATAACTCTCACATTTTTTAGCCGATTTTGACAAATGAGCAAGATTTATTTAGGATATTCTCTACCATTTATTTCAAATCAGTTTTCAATTACAATGTCGATTAAACGACCACCTCCATTCGATACAAAAAAGAAGCTCTTTTTTTCTTAGTTGGCAAGTAGCTTTTCATAGTAAGCAAAAGGCAAAATTTTGAAAATTGAAATTTTTTAGTTTTTTCGAAGGCCTAAAATGGGCATTTTAAATAAAGTAACGAAGTATTGCGTATGATCACAAGAAAGTACATAAAAAAACCTACAATTTAAAAAAAAATTTACCGTACGATGATTTGGCATAAAATGGCGGTGTATCAAGTATTATTTAAAAAAAATTAAAGAGAAGGTTTAACTCGTTATAAATTGTTTATTTATTTAAAGAAAAACGCAAAACGCATAACCTAACTCGCAGTGAGACCGTTGGACCCTGGAGTCCCAGTTAGTGCTCACTGTGAGTTCTAGTTTATAACTCAATTAATGTGCTCTAGGCACAACTATTTATACTAGTTGGTTACCAGGGTAACCAATAAACAAGGACCCTTAAACTATACAATAATTTAAATGTCAAATAACTACAGTGGAAAAGTTCCAACAAGTGTTTATAGCTAACAAGTGTTTTGCAACTAAAACCGTTAAAGTCCTTATGTTACAGCGGCAATTTTAAATTTTTCAAAAAGTGCCAATTGTTGCCGTAAAAATTGAATTATTTTTTTGAAATTTCAACCACGTATTTATAGCATCAAAATACATATTTTCTCCAATTTTTATCAAAATCCGACTACTTTCCCGTTATTTATTGCACTTTTAGTAAAATAAAACAAAATTTCATACATTTTGGTTTTTTTAAGGTTAGGATTCATTTTTAAAGTATCAGTTCGATCGTCTATTCATTCACGAGTATTTTCCAATGTGTAGCAATGCACTCAAAATGCATAAAAAATTTACATTTATGCAATTTTCTCGTGCATCACAGGACCGATTTTGCAGAATTTTGTTTTTCGCTTTATCGTAACATATGTAGGTACTATAAAGAAAAAAAAACAAAAAAATCCAACTTCCCAACTACATCATAACTTCGCTTTTTTTCTTTAATTTCCTTCTACTAATAGTGTCATTTGCACCATTGGCAATCACTCTCCCAGGCTCAAGGTATATATATGTATATATATTGGTTTACAAACAGAGTGATATAGACAGTGAGCTGTGAGCTGCGAGCCCAGAGTTTGCGCTCTGAGAGCCCGATTGTTGGCCTCCAGGAATTCAACGCTAAATTGAACTGAACAAGCATGTATATTTGAACTCTCACCGCTCAAAAAATGTTTCCCTGTTTTTTCGAAGTTCGAGTGGGTATTTTACCCACTCGGAATTTTTCGAGTGGGTAGAACTACCCACTTAACCCACATCAACCGCCGGCCGTGCTTCCTAGGTGCAATTACTTACGCAAAACGGAGCGCGGTACCTACACTTTTGTTACGACAAAAAATAATGTTGAAGTAATGATCGGTCATGGAACGGGTTCGGCCGTTTAAACCACACAAGTCACCTAGATCATCTTTCCCATACTATTGGCCTATTGCAGGAGGACTGCGACTTAATCGCTCTCCTTCGCTGCTTAATATTTAAGGCTTCCTTCAGGACTGGTTTTATCTCAGAAGAATGTGAATATAGGCTAGTCGGCGAGAAGGAAAAAAAGCTAAAAAAAATTTTTTTGGTCCATAGGCGAGATTATTGTTGGAATCGCTTCGTTTTAGGTCGCTAGGTGCAAGTGTGATCTTGCAAATAACTTCCAAAGTTATCAAATCACGTTATTTTCACTAAACTTTTACTCGAAAACAACTGCACATTGAAGATGGTATTTATATAGTCCAGGCAATGTACAAAAAATTTGAACAAGATCAGTTAACTACTTTTTGAGTAATTAACGATCTAGTTTTATTTTATAGTCCAGTTCCCAACCGATATCACCTCTACTTTTTTCGGCGGCAACAGATTTACTTGAAATTTTAACAGTAGATAGGGAATGACTCAAAAATCAAAGTCTACCAACGTGCGCTTTTTCTTTTGGGGGTGGTTCCCACCCCAACTCGGGGGTGGAAATATTTTTGTTCAAAATAACCCCGTTAATCGATAGAGAGGCTAATTTTAAGCAAAAAATGTTGTACAAACTTTTTTTGTAAAATTGATATTTTTTTAGTTATAAGCGTTTGAAAAGTTGCAAATTTCATTAAAAAACCCCACGTTTTCGAACAGTTTTTGGTCAATAAGTCCAAAAATAAGCGTATTATCAAAATTTAATAAAATAAAGCTTATAAAAAACGAAGAAAATTGGTTTTTGAATGAATGCTCTAGGTATAAAAGAAAGCGAGTAATGATTGATCGAAGGGGACCTATTTCAAACCAAATACTCAAAATGTTGTATTTAAGGTCGTATAACGGAAAATAGATGCATTTTTCGAGGATAACTTATATTACATTTTTTAAAGGGCTTGAAAAGACCTTTAAAATTAATAATGATAAATGTCATTTGCATGTAAAATGAATGAGTTATGACAAAGATAAAGTGTACCGTTCAAATTTTTTTTAAAAAAATTATCAATAAAACTAATACCACTTCCACCCAAATTCAAATTTATCATTTTCCACGTAGGATTCACTTTATTTTAGAGATATCTATCGGATCTACATATATAGTTTGAGCGATTTTCAGGCTGTATTTTTCGAATTGGATACGATCAAAATTTTACAGATTTCTGCGTTTATTTCAAAAAAACTCAAAAGCTATAGAAGATACGTAAAAAACTGTTGAGTAACAAAATTTAGATTTTTCTTCAACAAAAATTTTGGTTTTTTATGTATTGCTGTAGCTTAAAAAGTGTCGGAGATATAGCGGATTGAAGTTTGCTTTATAGTGTAAGTACCAGCCCTTTGACCCTTCCCGTTTTGAAAATTAAAGGGGTTTAATAGAATACAATTAACACATTTTTATAGCCAGAGAAATTACCTACACAATGGTTTTTTAATGGACACTGTAGCTTGAAAATTGACCCAAAATTACCTCCAAAATAGAAGATATTCTACAAGCTGGAAGGTATTGCGCAATACTTTTGTACGCAGCTGCTAAAGATGTGCAATTAAATAAAATTAAAAAAATTGACGATTTGCAATATTTTTAGAGCATAGGTGAATCGAGTGTTCGGGGGTCGGTACCCCGCCAGTATATATACATCCACGCACACATACACACACACTAAAAAATTTACTAAAATACTTTCTGAACTTATAACTAAATTCGTGTGTCTAAAAAAGGGTAGATTTTGAAAGGGGCGGTAAGTAGAGCCTAAATCCAAAATTTCATCAAAATCGGTGGCCTCCGAAAAAAAGTAGAAGTAATACCCCATTTTTACGGTTGGGGACTGGACTATTTCTCTAAGAGTAGTTTTAAGGGGTTGAAAAATTTCTTAAAAAATTATTTCAATAGTACATAGGTCTAAGAGGTGATATATAGGCCTACTAAGCGTTTTTATTACCCATTTATTGAGTTTTTTAATTTTTTACGATAAGGGGTAGTTTTTAACCCTAAAAATAAAAAGCGCACCTTTGCACAGGGTAGACTTTGAAAAGGGTGGTAAGTAGAGCCTAAATCCAAAATTCCATCAAAATCGTTGACTGCCGAAAAAAAGTAGAGGTAATACCCCATTTTACGGTTGGGGACTGGACTATTAACCTTAGTTAACAATTGTGCCATTTTTTGTCAAATTAGTTTACAATTGGGAAACTCGGAAACTAGAAAATTAAAAAAATTTATTTATTTATAAGCCAAACAAGGCTAACTTAAATTACATTTACATAGTGACTTTTCTTAAAAATTATAACACTGACGCTTAAAGAAAAAAAATAATTGTGAGTAGGAAGGATTCATGCTATTAGTAGGGATCTAAGCTTTTTTTTATCAATTGTAGGGAAAAAACATGATCCATGACTATTGAAGACCATACAGCATCTGTTGACGGGCTCGTTTCTTTCATATTGCGTGCGATGCGATCCTTAAGTAGCTTCGTATGTCTTGTATGCCGATCATCATTAAATTTGATCATACGTGATAGAAACTGTACTTTAAGTTTATCATTAATAATGTCCAGGGTAAGGCATGAAATAAGCATTTTCCTTCTTTCCGATAGTGACATGAGGTCCATAATTTTGAGCCGATCCTCGTAAGGTTGTAGGCTTCGGAAGTCGTGTGGATCGTGCAGATGTCTCAGCGCCAAAAGGAGAAATTTCTTTTGAACAGATTCAATCCTGTTTCTGTTAACCTCAAATATGGGGTCCCAGATTGGGCAAGCATATTCCAGGATTGGGCGGACTAAGGAACAAAATAGTGTTTTTGTAACCCATATATTACGGAACTTTTTAGCCCTTCTCTTTATAAAGGCAAGAAACTTATTGGCCGTTGAAGGAATATTATCGTAGTGCATATTAAAATTTAGTTTTTTGTCTAGAACAACACCTAAATCCACAAATATGATCGACATGATTCAATATCTTGTCGTTAAGATAATAGTTCTGCAGCTGAGTGGTTTTCTTTCGAGAGAAGGTAATTGCATGGCATTTGCTGGTGTTGTGAGATGTAATTTATTGGCTTTGCACCAATCCTGCAATACCTTGAGCTTCCACTGGAGAAAGGATACGTCGGTTTGGGACTTAATGGTGCTATATATTTTGAGGTCATCTGCGTAGAAGAGATGAGGAATATTACCTAATTTTTCAGATAAATCAGAGATGAAGATATTGAGAAGTAGAAGAGGGCCTAGATGGCTACCTTGAGGAACGCCGGAAGTTAGGTCAATTTCCTTAGATAGAAATCCTTGGATTGTGATAACCTGTGGTCTTCCGTCAAGATATGATTTTATCCAGTCCAGCGGGAGTCCTGAAATTCCAAATTTTGATACCTTTGAAATTAGGGTATTGTGGTCAACTCGTTCAAAAGCTTTGCTAAAGTCGGTATAAACAGCATCAATTTGATAAGCGTTCTCCATCCCACATAGCACTTGGGAGATTAGAACCATAAGGTTAGAAGTGGTTGAGCTCCTTTTCTGAAACCGTGTTGTTGTTCGTCCCGATCTTGTTTTTTGAAAAGTTTAGGGATTGATGATAAGATGGCGATACCTCTGTAGTTGCCGACCGATTGTTTATCACAAGCTTTATAAATTGGTGTGAGGTAGGATTTGTTTCATATTTTAGCGATAATGGTTTATTAAAGATACGATGGAGGGGAAACAAGACCCCTTTAGAGCAGCGCTGCAGGAAAATAGCAGTTAGATAGTATAAAAAGGTTCGCGGATAACTTCATAAAATCGATCAAAATTGTTTTTGCTATAAAATTGTACAGCAATCTACTTGCACTACTACTTCAGGCGTATAAATTACTAAAATCCAAAAAGCAGCCAAATTTTAGCCATGTGGAATTGTTTAAACAACAATTAACAACAAAAACGGGTATTTTTTTCGTTTTTTGCGCATACAATAAAAAGTGCGTTACCCTCAACAGGGCATTTGTAGAGAGTTTAAAAACCTACAAAATGGTTTTTTGTAGACTCCGATCCGACCATTTTTGGAAAAGCCGGAAAAGCTTAAAAATGCCCCTTTTTCAAAAATTCATACCTCTGTTAATTTTCATAAGGAATGATTTTTTGGGAAATGATAGACTACCGAAAGATAACATTTGTCGCATGTATAGTTTCTGCATAATTGCAGAATAAACAAAATAGACCTTAATTTTGTACATTGCGCCAATATTAGCAGAGTGGCCCGATTTAAATTTACAAAACGGTTTCTGAAAGTTAAGGCTACAATTTGTCTATCTCATATTTTCGTATAATTTTGGATAATAATGTTAAAAATGCTTCTGAACATAGTGCATCGTGCGAAAATTCGAATCCGAGACGTATCGAGAAAGTGGTAGAATAGGTATCAAGCAACGAAGGAGGCGTTAGGCGCTTCGTGCACATATTTTTACATTAGAACGCCTTCCTGTGCCGTTTCTAACGCGGCTAAGTAATTGTTGGGGGTGTAGTAGAAAGGATATTAGGGCACTTGTTGACTTGATGTCAGGACATTTGTTGGTTTGATTACCGGATACGATACTTTTGCACCCAATACCTCACCAAAGAAAAAGAAAAAGAAGACTAGCCGGCCACATAATAAGGATGGAGGACAACCCTATTCCAACACATCTCATCAGTACCGGATTTAGGGAGGGGCGAACCCGGCGACCGCCCTAGAGCGCCAGGTCCAAGAGGGCGCTGCCACTACCGCCGAGATCCAGTAATGTGTTCATTTATTTAGTTTTGAACTGATAACGCCTCCACAATACAAGACGTAATGCCGAACGTTCACAAGAAGTAAACAAAGCTTAGGTTTGAAAAAAAACGTAAAAGACATCCGAAAAGGGGGTTTTATTATACTTTTGCATCTATTGGCCCAATATACACTAGTATTCCTTCCGCAGCAGCAGAACCTGGTTTTTACGAGAGATGTATAGAAAAGAGAATAGGCTACTGTAACTGTAGTAACATGTTCACCAGAAATTTTGGGCTTGAAAACTTAACACATACACAATGTGCTTCTGACTCTCTTACTTTTACCGTGGGTAGCAACATTATCGACACGCACACAGATATCTCCGTGTAAAGACAAGAAAGTTACTCGCGAAAGACCAGTGTAGGCCTAAATAAACTTGTAAAACCGGTTCTGCTGCTGCTGAAGGAATACTAGTTTAGATTAGGGGTCCCACTTAAAAAATGCATCGCTTTTTTTTATTTTGATGCACTTAATACATTGAGATTGGGCATCGATGTTTTCCGATGGACCGGTGAGAAACAGTTCGTCAGAAAAACCTTCGTCAGACTTCGCCGTTTTCCAGCTCTTGCGGACTAATTTCTTCCCACAAAGAAAAGTTATCTTCTGGTTTGTCAGAATGATCTGAAGAATCAGATTCTTGGGACTCTTTTTGTGCTGTGTTGTGATTTCTTCATAAATTCTTTGACTTTTGCGGCAGCCGAAGAGCAAGCGATTGGGTGTGTAAAATACTTTTTTTTAACCTAGGATCGGATGCACTATCGTGGTTAAAACGACGGGAGTCACTCTCTCTATAATACTCATTATCTTGTCAATCTCTTTAAGGACAAGCGACTCACTTCTTTGGCAAGAAAGTCTAAGTGATTTAACTTTTAAAACAAGGTTTATTCTAGTTTAGAATAGATTCGATGTTTTATGAAAATACATCGATGCATCGAGTAAATAAATAGCTTTTCAAAACATTGGATCGATTCGATGTATCGTATTGTAACGATCGAGTGAATTCGATACATCGATGTAGATCGAATCATCGCTTCTAAAACTTATTGGTGATATTATATTTTAAGCGCAGTGGTTTTAACATATGTATAATAGGGAGATACGTGAAAGAAGTCCGTTGTACTAAAACAAAGCTTTTGCTGGTGCTCTGAAAAAATCAACTAATGTGCGGTTCTGCAATAAACGGAACTTCATCGCAACTTTAAATTTTATGACCGGACTGAACGACAACGCACTGATTGCGCCGTTTGCAGATGTACTTTACAAGCTTGCACGTGCGACCACCGCCGGCCCTGCGTCTAATGTTAGCAGAGATTTCGGGAAATAGATGAGTAGGCAGACCCAGGAGCCTATGGATAGACTGTGTAACGTTTGGCGCAGAGCCAATCCTCAATATTCGGACTGGAGACATGCTACAAGGGGCTTTTGAACTTGGAGAAATGTCCTAGAGCCTACACAAGGCCAAGATTCGATTTGGGCTGTGGCGCCATTGGATGGATGGAATAAAAAATTAATGAAGTTACTTATTTTAGAGACTAATAATCATTTTTAATGGTCTTCTGCATTTTTTAGTCAAATCAGGCAAATTTTAGATATACTCAATTTTTTTCTCGAAAAAGTGATCAATGTCAATGGTTTTTTTGTATTCAGTCTAATGGTGATAAGGTTTTTTGTCCGTCCGACTTTCTGTGCAGTTTCAGTACAGACTGAACTTTGAATGAAACGGCCGATTGGCCTTTTCCAGCAACTTTCCTTTGTATCCTAGATAAAACTCTACAGTTCTATTATAGACAAATGTCGGTACGTTAGAAAAGTTGGATAATGGGTCCACATGACACAGAGCTATCAACTTAGCAAATACTTCTATAAAATTTTGTCTGTGCAACATTCTGGAAAATAGAAGTCTGTCGTAAAGCCGGCTCTAGACGACGCTACGAACACTCTCCAACGTTAGGCGTTTGATGGTTGCACGCATCGTGTGGCCGATACTCGAACTGCGAATGTCCAATGTCAAGCGTCCAACGTTCGTGTTTGGACACGTTCGGGCTGTTGTCGAAATTTTGGAACAAGTCAAACACTTTTTTCCCACTTAGGGAAAGGCTCGCACAAAGATAAAAACCTATGAGCCGGTTTAGACGGTGCGCTTCAGCGCATAAGCCTCACGAACTATGTCGATGAAGGGAGAAGTAGGGATGATGAGAGGTACCACCCCACTTCCCCCTTTATCCACAAAGTTCGTGAGGCACATGCGCTGGAGCGCACCGTCTAAACCGGCTCTATGTCGCACGGACCTACCATAACGCGAGTATACCCTATCTTTGAAATTCATACGAAGAATTTAAGAACAATTATTATAAATTAAATATTTAAACTAAATAAAAAAATAAAGAAACACTTTTTCATTAAAACACTCCCAAAATATCCGCATATTTCCCACTAAACAGATCGATAAAATCAAATTTCCTAGAACCAATTTTCAAATTCAAATTAATCAAAGTCAAATTACCAAAAAAAATAAGTTTATATTTACAGGAAAAACTCTTTTAAAGAAAATTTAAAAAAAAAAATAAATAATTTTCCAACTGTCACTTTCCGGATTATAAATTTACACATAAAAAATAATCAAAATTTGTTGATGATCCTCGGTAGTTTGAAGTAATCAACACATGTTAAGGAGATAAACAAAAAAATTACCTTTCGAGAAAATCTATTTTTGGTGGGGGATGGGAAAAAAGATTTTTATTTTTGTGATTTTCTAAAATGGTGAAAGTTTTCTAAAATTAGAAAATCACTCGGAAATATTATTTAGCGCGGTAGACGAGGTCAAAATCGAGTTTTGGTTTTATTTATTTCTTTAAACACACGTGATTTTGATTTTTTGAAATGTAAAATAAAAACGTTTTTGTTTTTAATGTACAATAGTAAAAAAACAGGATGAAAATCACAGATAGCAGTATTTATGGTGGAGCAAAAAAAATAAATAATTAATATAAATGATAAATTGAAGAAACAAACACTGGAAATTAAAAACAAACTCACCGTGATGTACGTCTGTTAATAATTTGAGCTGCCTCCTCGTTGAAAGTATCATCCTCGATATGTTCGCCGTCAGTTGGCAGCCTCCTGTAGATCTCCTGTGGGACGGTATCCTTTTTCTTATCGTCATTCTTATGGTTGACCGGATTCACCTGAAATCGATTCGGCCTGTCCACCGAGCCCATTTCAAACGATGAAAAATCTGACATTATTTTTTATTTTTTTTTTTTAGAATTTTTTCCCTTCAAAAAAAAACGTGTGTATATTTTCTCTAAAAGCTTTTCAAGTTCTCAGTTGGCCAAAACATTCACAGCTTTTTGTGTTCACATTTAGTGTGCGGCGCGGGGGTGGAAATGGCGGGAAAATACCTGGAAGAGATAAAAATAAATAAATTTAATTTAATTGGATTTTGTTGACCTTCCAGAGTACTACAAGAAAAAAAATGCATAATAATAAATAATGTTCAAGTGCACAAAACCTCGTGATTAATAAATGTGTGCTCACTGTGGACACACAAGCGATTAACAAGTAAAATGAAAATTATTTGAATTTGTAATATGATTATTATCGATATATTCGTACCTGTTCCAGCCTTGATAACGATTTCCTAGTATAATAGTACATATTTTTTTTTATTCTTATCGCGATATTTTCTTATCAGTTTTCTTATAAGGCAACTGGCGAACCTTCTATATATACAATGATATTGTTCTTATATTTTTTTTGTGCGCTTAAAATCAAAGCAATTATCGATTACGAACGCTCGCTCTTCTTGAGCGATACGATATATACTACAACAGGTAATAATAATCTGGATGTGCCTTGTGGCTGGTCGATGGTGTATATGGATATGAATAGCCCCGGCTCTATATACATTTTACGGGGTTGGTATCATTAAAAAGCTACCGAAAGCCTCCTCTTTTAAAAGTGTGCACCCTCGTCGTTTTATGGATATTTTACTGTTCAACAATTTCTCATATGGGTGCTGCCCGGTGTGTCGTCTAGTCTCGGTCTATCGAGAATTTGCATACGACAGACATATACACAAGACGATAAGAAAAAAAAAATATGAAGAAAGATAACAACAACCACACGACCTCCCATAATAAATTTCTTGGGGTACTTGTCTTTTGTTGTCGTTTTGTTTTAAAAAAGCATATGGACTCGTTCTCATTCATATCGTGCGGGGGATACCCCTTGTCCCGTGGGTATCTTAAAGATTTGTATTGAGACACACTAACCACTTCCTTCTCCACCAACATTTTTCTGGATAAGATATTACACTTGGGGGGTGGGGGGTGGGTAGCAGTGATGGCGACCAAGGGGCGGGGTGGTGGTGGTGCTAGCACAGAGCTACTTATCTAGATGAAAATGCATTGCCGGGTAGACCAAAGAATTGTCCATAAACAGACCCAATTAATGGCCATAATCGTGCGTGCGCGGTATTCACGTCTTGGAGCGCAAACTGCCTCACAACGTGTGTGGGGAGTTTCTTCCTATAGTCTTCTTAGTAGACTAGACCGAAACACAAAAAAAAAAAATAGATAAAGGTATTAGGTCAGGAATATAACCATAAAATATAACGTTTTAGCATTGAACATTGTACCATCGTCACAATCCACTAAACTTTAAATTAAAACAATGTCGTCGTTGTTTTCCAGGCAATGGCTGTTGTTAGTTCCGGTGAATACTTTGCTGTCTCTCCTTAGGGGGCAGTAGTCGTATTTTAATTAATAACAACAACTCCACGAACATGGATACTTCATATCTGGTGGAACTGCTGAAAACTTTTCATTTTATAGTAAATTATAGTAAATTTTTATGGCTGCTGTTGTTAATGTTCAAAACGTGTAAATCGCACGACTCAAAAGCATTCTTTTTACGTTGAGATTAAGTTGGTCTATAAATAAGACGTGATTTAATGATGATATTCAACTCAAAAATAAATTGAATAAAAAAAACATGAAAATACCGCAAAAAAAACTCCATGAGTATAAATTCTGGTTTTTTATATTTTTAAATATTAAATTAAATTATTATAAGCAAAAAAAAATTATTTAATATTTTTTTCAACCGTTGTAGATACAACCGAAGAAGTTGGATGATACATTATGCAAATTTGATCACGTTTAAATTAGATGATATCTCATTTTGATTTGATTTTTATTTATTATAATTGAATTTTTAAATATTTTTATTGCTAAATTATATTAAGATAAAATATAACGTTATTTTTTGAATAAATGCCGATTTTTACATTTAGCCATTTTTAAACTAAGATAAAAATTGTTTGTCTTTTAAGGTAAAAAATTTGTTAAGAAATTTAATTCTTTTTAATTAAAATAATTTTTTTATATATTTTGACCCACTTTTCTACCTTGAAAATGCCATATATTAAGCTCATACGTATATAATAAAATATATTATTGCTTGGAAGCTTATGAGCCATGATAAGTTCAATTCTTGAGCGTAGCATTATAAGTTAGCGGCTTTTAACTAAAATATCCGCTTGATTAGAACACGTGCTTTTGTCACGCTACAGGAAAATATTTTCTTAATTTTTTTTTCTTCATTTAAAAATGTTCAATCAGATGTTGCATGTTGTAATACTTAAGCAAATATTAATTGTCCTATTCCGGATCATGAATTGGACATACAAATTCCGGCACGATCGGGTACCAGGCTACAATCTAATAAAGAAATTATTAGATTTTTTTTCACTGATTTACAAATTTCTGTTAATGGTATTTAATTTTAAACTGTGCGGAAATTAATACCCTGCAACCCTGTAATAGTTAGATGTACAGCGGTATCCAGTGCGACAGGAGGTGCCTTGTTGATACCACATCCTCGTGCACCTAAAGTTCGTCTTTTTGATCACTGAAAGATATTATATGGTGTTTGGTCTACTGTGGCAGATGACTAAAGCCATCCTATGTAGATTAGAAAGCTTATCAGTAATCTTCCCTCCAGTCTGGAGATCTCTTTTAAGTCTTCTAGAACGTAACTGCCTAGTGTGCGCAGCCTGGCTTAAGGTAAACCCGGCCATTTACACAGGAAGTGAACAAGTGTTTCCCTCTCGTTCGTCTCCCCGCAGCTACGGCAATACCCGTTTGTTTGACATACCCAGTTTGGCAGTCTAGTCTCCTATGGGCCAATGCCCCATGATAATTGCCGTGATCCTGGCAAAGTCTCGGCAAGGTCTGTTTAGAAGGCCTATTGCTCTTTCTTTGTTGTACAGGTCTTCAGTGATCTCCACCTTTGGCTGGCCAGCAGCAGATGATAGTCAAAAAAGGCGCTTTGACCCCACTTATTGGGCTGCCGACCATTTCAATCTCCGACCAGCGGAGAGACACTCTCTGCTTGCTTACGTAGTCGGCTTTTTCATTGACGATAGTCACGTTGTCCTTTCTACAGAACTTGTCTAAGGGTACATCCAGTAGTCAGCGTAGATGATAAAGTAGAGCATAGCCGCGCATACTCGCTTATAGAACTCTCAATGAGTTTTAAATGTGTGTGTGCATAACGCAGCTCGCTTTTTCGTCTATGCTCTCCTCAATCATCTACGCTGCGTACTGATCGTATCCTAGCTCAGCTCTGCATGGCTCCACTAGTTTGGAGCGCATCGTCACTAAATCCGAAGCTTCAAAATAAGCTTCGCTAATTCCAATGCTGCATCCTTGTGTAGTAGGCCTTTAGAATCACCAGCTACCACGCTTGAAAGATACTCAGGCCTCCCATGGAATTTTCATACCTCGTTAGCATAAAATCTAAGAAAATTCCAGCAAAATTCAGAATAGGTCTGACTAGCGTGCGTCGGGAGGTGCTATAACAGTGAACTGATAGAGGACTCTAGATAACACGTCCGTGAATTCCTCAGGACTTTATCCAATCTCTTCTTGACCGCATTTCGACGGAGAAGTCTTTCCTAAAGATCTTTTTAGGGGAAGATAGTCTGCTGTTATAGCGCCCATACCTTATGACCGCAGTCTAAGAGCACTGCACTAGGCTACGTGTTTGATGTGAAGGTTAGGAGGGAGCAAGTGCAAGAGAACATCAATGGCGTTCGTTACGCATTAGGGTGGGTCAAATTGTTCGCAAAGAATGAAACATGGTCCATTTCAGCGAAATTCTTAAAATTCGTGTTATTTTTAGAATTTTTCGCTAAGAAACTATATATTTTGGATGAAGTCTAACCCCCCCCCCCCCCGCCTTTTAAAAACACTTTCAAACAAATCGCTACAACTTCTAAAATAATTGTAGTAGAATAATGATCTTCGGCTTATTGGATAAATTGGACCACTGTGTAAGTCAGACTTTTAGTCTGTCATAGTAGAAAAAGTTGATGTTCAGTTGCAAGATATGACTTAAAAATTGGCACCTACCAAAATAACACCCATCGTTAAAAACTATTTTTTTATTCCAGCATAAAAAACTGCATAAAAAATCTAACAATTGTTATTAGTGTCAATTATTGTATTCTTCAGTTCGTTTTGGTAGAAAAGTTGATCTAAAGTTTAAAAAAAAACAGTAGCAAATTAAAAATTTCACATATTACCATAGCATTTATTCCACTTTTACCAAATCGTAAAATTAAATATTAAATAATACCCATTAAATTTTTTTAAGGATTTTATTAATTTATGGGAAATTTTGTTTGCTGTCAAAGCTGGGGATGTAGATCAACCTTTCTAACAAAACGAACTGGAATATACAATAATTAATCCAAATAAAAATTGTTAGATTTTTTATGAAGTTTTTTATGCTACAATAAAAAATAAGTTGTTGAAGAAAAAGCCATAGAAAATGGGTGTTATTTGGATAGGTGGCAATTTTTATAATTTTTGGCAACTGAACATCAAAGTCTTTCTACCATACTGCAAGTAAACGTTTGATATACACAGTGATAAGAGTCCTGATTCAATAAGCCCAAGATCATTATCCTACTACAATTATTTTAGAAATTATAGGGATTTTTTGGAAAGTGTTTTTAAAAAAATAATCATTTAGTACAAAAAACATCTTTGAAAAATGGGGTGGGGGAGACTTTAACCAAAATATATAGCTGGGGAAATTCCTGATCACACAAGCCCAAGATCATTATTCTACTACAATTATTTCACAAGTTGTAGCCATTTGTTTGAAAGCGTTTTTAGGGAAAAAATCATTTAGTACAAAATCTATTTTTGAAAGGGGGGGGGGTAGACTACATCCAAAATATATAGTTTCTTCGTAAAAAATTTTAAAATATTATGAATTTTATGATTTTCGCTGAAATCGGCCGCAAAAATATTTGACCCATCCTATTACGCATAATTCTCATAGCCCCTGTTCCTCCTATTGTTGCCATCCTCTTGACAATTCCAAACTTTTGATATTATGGGTACAGCGGGGCAGCTCCCGAAATAGATTAAGTCTGTTCCATCGCGACTTCCCTGCCCGCAGGGAGATTTTGGGATAAGAACCTCAAATCAATTTTAGCTATATCAAAAGCCTTATCCTGGAAAGTTTGTAACAACGGCGTTGGCACAATATACCAAATTCAATAGGTCCCAGTGCCCCTAAAGAAAAAATGAGAATGAAAGTCCTCTAAGTCTACAACCAGAAAAGTCAAATAATGGTTTGGGAAAAAGTCGTGGAGTATTATCGTCAACAGTAAAAACGTCTGGTCGTTGGTAACTCCAATCTAGAAGAATTTCACTACATACAGCTTTTCCTTTATCTACAACTGCAAGGTGATATCAGATAACAAACTAAAACTCTGCTAACTCACCATATCTGCCTGCAAGGGTTCCACATAATCGATGAACAGGATTCTATAGGTGTAGGTGTCTCAAGGTGTAGGTGTCTCAAATAGCTTGAACCCAATAAATCTATTAGCCCTGGCAATATACCCACTGTTTCAGCAAGAACTATGCCTCATCTTCTGCACAAGTTTTCCAAAAATTTCGATGTCATACATTTCCGGGATTTATTCAGGGCAAAAAGATGACTTCAGCAACTCGTCGAACTACCGCCCAATAAAAATCACGTGCATTTTCTACAAATCGTAAAATAGTATGACTTTAGACAAAAAAAGGTTAAAGCCGGAATTACACTATTATGTTGTGGTTTGTCGTGGCGCTCTGTGTCGTGATCTAATTCATATATTTTATATGGGGCTGATTACATTATTATGGTGTGTTATGGCGTGGCGCGTACCGATCTGGCGTTTCTGATTGGACACAGAGCGCCACAACACACCACAACACAATAGTGTAATTCGGGCTTAACCAATGTATCTAACGCGTTGGTGAATCTGGCCTGATTGCTCTAGATATTTCCACACCTTTTGACAGAGTATGGCAACCTGCAAGGTTGACCAATCTCCAATCTTTTGGCATAGATTCAGTTCTCAAGGATTGAATTTCCTTACTGGTAGTTCAATCAAATTTATATTGGAAAATGTCCTATATAAACCATATACCAACTACACTGTTGCACCGCAGGGTCAAATTATATCACCTGTTCTTTTCCTAACTCCCCAATTCCAACCCCCTATAGCTACCACTTCAAGGCATGTCATACTTTGTCTTCATGATGGTCAACTCATGTCCAATTTAATTATTATTTTTAATAATGTATTAGAGTTAAAAGTTTAACATCATACTTTAGTTAGTCGATAGAAAAAGAGATACACGAGTGCCGCTCGAATTTGATGATCGAATGGGAGCCACTTTTCTAACAATGCTAGTTAATAGAAAAATAACTATGAATAGTGCTATAAAATGGATTGTAAATAAGCAGAAACAGTTGTGCATGGAAATCGACTCCAATAAGGGTAGCTAAAGAACCTTGCAGTCTGGGTTACTGAGGTGAATCTGTATACTTCTGTGTATTTTTCCAGTATTTTAACACAAGCAATATTTTTCCGTAAATGATAAGCTTAAAAAATGGTAAGCGAGATGGTCTTTATTGATTTGCACCTCCAATTGACATCAACTTTCTGACCTTTAATTAGTGTTTAACATTTCTCGGCAGTTTCTATTTCTCGAGAAAAGAGAAAAATAAATTTTACTTCTCGAGAATTCTCATTTCTCGAGAAATATTGTGAATTTGTAAAAAGTTAATGAAATAAAAATTAAAATTCCATTTTATTCATAACACAAAATAAATCTTTGTAAGAATTAAGTAATAAGAAAATAATAAGTATAAATATAAAGATTACAAAACAAGCTTTAAAATGTGATTTGAAGTAATTTTTAAAAACAGGAAAAGTGTTTTTTAGCCTAATTTGAGGTCGCTGAAAACGAAAATGACATTTATTTTTCCAAAGAACCCTAATCGAGGTATAAGCAAAACGGGTTTTTCCAATTATTGCCAGATTCTCGAGAACCAAGAGCCAAGCGTAGCTTAAAAAATGCACTTTTTTACGCCGAATATCTAAAACTGTAAAAGTGAAGGTTCTATTCTAACAACTTCCAGAGTAATGAGCCATCAAAGTCAAAATTTTGTTTTTTTAACAAAAACATCAACTTCAACTACCCTTTTCTCCAAAAAATACGTAGTTACTCAAAATGTTTTTTTCCAAAATTAAAAAGCTTGGACAAGTTCCTATAAATAATGTCCGGACAATTTTTGTGTTACGGCATTTACTATTGAAGGTAGAGGAAAAACCATAAAAGAAGACAACGAGCTTTCCATTAGCTCTGGTTGTTTGAGTGAAAAAGCTGAGCTCTCAAACAACCAGAGCGAATGGGACACTCGTTGTCTTCTTTTATGGTTTTTACTCTATTAGCAAATTTTGATGTTAAAATGTCACATATCTTATTTCTCTTCTATTTGACAGCGCATTTGGAGGGTGGTCATGGCATCGTGTAGAGTCGGCTTAACACGAAACACACATAAACCTGCATTAAAAGAACGTATATGAAAAAGGGCCACACAAAAACAAATATATTCCAACTAAGTTAGTATGTATGCAAGTAAAAAAAGATGTATGGATATGAGAAAAGAGTAAAAATTTAAGAAATTGATTAAAAAATAATCTTAAATTTCTCGCGGAAACAACATTCAATTTCTCGAGAAATGAGAATATAAAAATAGTTTTATTTCTCGAGAAATTCTACCTTTAATCTTCCGTATACAAAACATATAGAATTCGTTCCAGTATGCAGAAAAACTTGTATTGGTAATGGAAATATTTTGGAGACTATAACTCTAATGAAATTTTAAAATTCCAACATAAAATATGTTGGTATAAACACTCAACATTTACATTTATCACATGAACCGATAAGGTGACTTAAAATTGAAGTATTTAATTTAGATATTTAATGGAACATATTTAAAATAAAATTTGGATCTAAAAAAATTTTACAAACACTATCAGTCTTATAAAAAAGTCCCAAAAATTTTTCACGACTTCCTCAATGTCAAACAAATTTTACACATTTAATCTGTTGATCCTTATCAAATAAAGAAACAACTTCCACTTCGACAGCACTTCTATTATAACCAAATTAATTTTCATTAAGGAAAAACCTGACTTCCTTACTTAAGATAATCTCATCAGTTAAACGCCAACAATTGAACTTCTGTACTTCCCTCCGTACTATCATCAAGTCTACTTTTTACGCAACATGTGCGCATTATCAAGAGACAGTGATAACAACATTCTTTTTTCATTACGAGAAAAATGATTAATTACAATCGATATTAAATCACTTTATGTACGAGTACTAAAAAATTGAGAGATTTCCAATCAGTTTCCGCTTTGATGAGCGCAAGATAATTGTGGTATTTTTAGATTCAACTGGAAATATTGTATTTTTACAATTCACTCCAAACCGATATGTCTTGTTGCAATCCTGATTAAGACTAAAATAACTAATTGTCGCGTCGTCGCCGGATTTATAATTTGTCTGTGATAATGCAAAATGATTTATTGGTAAATATTGATTGGTATGAAATTGTGTGTTTTGATTGGAAAGGAAATTATATTTTAACTAAAGCATATGAAAGCTGTTCAAAGTATTAAGATTAAGCCATCAAGTTTTTATAGAAAAATTCTGGTTATTCTCCGAAATAAAAGAATATTAATTTTGTGTCACAGACAAATTCAAGGTCAACTTCAACTTATGACAACTTCCAGAAGAACGCTACTTTATGCAGGTTTACGGGAAAGTCAAACCAATCAGAAGCGACTTCAAACCAAAGAAACCCCGATGCAAGGATAATAATGACGGCATAATATCAGAGCCATAATTAGTCAAAGCAAGATCGAAAGAACGTTTTGAAACCTCAATGATATCAATACTGATCCCACGCACCATATGATGGTATTAACATGGAAAGCGGATGTTGCGAAGTTAACAGACATAATGAAAAGCTTGGATAATAATAATTTCCCAAGGTATAACCGCTGCACCTGGTTAAAAAAGTAGACTTAGTAGCCGACTAGATAGAGATAGAAAAATTAAATGCTCTGATCAAGAAGATATGGAAAATTTACCCCATTCATAAGAAAGGAGATAAGCTTCTCTATGAGAACTAGGGGGCGATTTCACTACTAGTTCAGTCAATCTGGCAGATTGATGGTACAAAAAAAACCAATTGGATGAAATATAGGTGAGTCGTTAGAGAATGATGTAAGGAAGCTTACTTGGGCATGGCCACCTGCTACCTATTTGGGTTTTTGAGAAAACCCAAAAAAATTTTGAAATGCATTTTTCTCGAAAACTATGCATGTTACAGAAAAATTTATTGAACAAAAAATGTAGAGGGCATTGTTATCTACAATTAATGTCATTGGTGCAATGTTGTAAAACAAAAAATGTGCGCAGTAGGTGGCGCTAAAGTGCCAAAAAAAGGGTTTTTCAACTTTTTTGCCCTTAAATTTTCATTTTTCCGCTACGATCTAAATGGAAAACTTGTTCCTTACAATTTTACAAATAATTTTTATATAAACAGTTCGAAGCATGTTAAAGGACATATGATCTGAAAAGATTTTCATAAAAATCGGTCGAGCCGTTTTTTTGTTTGAACGACTTAAGTGATTTTTGTATTTCGCGCGAACCAAAAAAGATACCGACTTCGTTAAGATGCCGTTCAAAACGTGTTAAAGGAAGTACGATCTGAAAAGATTTTCATAAAAATCGTTCGAGTCGTTTTTTTGTTTGAACGAATACTGGGAAGTTAATCTTATGGACCGAAAGGGTCAAAAGCCACATCCCAACTAGTTTGCTTGGGTTTTATCTTTGTAATCCAGGCTTTAACAAATTCGACGGTATGTCATTTTATTTATATGGAAGTTCTAAGGTCAGGAATCAACCTTTGTACTACCGGTCCGTCATGTCGTTTGAACGTAATGGTTCAATGTTTAGTAGTAAATTAAGTTCGAAGGATAAAAGAGGTTTCAAGTTACGAGGAGTCAGGAAGGTGTTAAGGACATGGCGATGAGCCCTGCGTTTGAGCTCTTCGATGTATAGGAGTTCGGAAATACAGACTGTGTAAGACTGTTCCATAGTCTGGTTGTTCTCTTTGAACATAATTAATTATGACATACTTTCCATATTAAGTGGTTGGATATCGTACTATATATGTTACGGTAAATGTGATAAATCCGGCGGAGATGAATAATCACCAGTTAATCATATTTACTGTAACATATAGAGACTAACTAAACTAAAAAATTATATGAAGTGAATACAAATTAGAAAATATAACTTGCTTGCCACGTTTAATGGCCTTAAAATTATTGAACACTGTAATATTGTGACAACAGCGTATAATGTGTTTCTGCACAGTTTAACAATGCAGCCTTAGAAATTTTTTGTAAAAAGTTACTAAATTACAAATGTGTTCTTAACTTGGCTAATGCATAAATAAACCATTTGTGATTTTTTCAATTTCACGGCAATTAATTTCAATATCAACTAAAGCAGTAACCGACGTCGGCGTGTGATTTGTTTCGATTGCTACAAAATTTGCTTTACGATATTTTCACTGTGACTAATTTTACTATGCAATATCGTTATTAGTCACAAGGATACACAAACTTAGAGATTTTCTGATAACAGTTGTAAAAATATTTTATTGCTATATAATCTCTCTCAGGTTTTTTTAATTAATGATCACTTAAACAGGATTTCCCAGAAGTAAAACTGCCAATAAGGTGCACAATATAATCCCAAAAATAAATTTCATTCGGTTCGTTGCCTTTTCTTATCTTACTATACACAATATGTGGCGTCTTACGAAGCAGATAAGGTTTGCATTTGGTGTTGTTGCATAGTTATATGAGCAGTTGCAGTAAATGCACCATGAATATTTACATTTTATACATGACTATTTTTTTTAACCATAAAGTAAATTTGCATCTGGTAATAGGTAACTGAATCACACGCAAGGTGTTTTATGGCTCGTTAATATTTAATTTTCTCGAAGGGGATTTTATACGTTCGGGATTTTAAGTTGTGATATTAAAGCCGCATTTACAACCCAAAGTCAACGCGAAAGTGCACTTTGAAGCTCTTTTATCGCACAGAAATTTGTATGCTTTTTTCTCTGTTGCCACGAAAGTTTCAGAACGTTGACTTTGGGGTGGAAATGCGGCTTAATTGTTGACTTTTGTTTTCATTTTCTATATGTAGAGCTGGATTTGCTTCAATACTTCTTTTAACAAATGGACTTGGACTTCTTTTCAGTAACTTAAGTAAAACTTTGGATAATGCCAAGTCAGTCACGGTTGCCGATTCATTGATTTAGTGTTCCTTGGTCACGACGGATGGCTTCGCACTGCACACATTACTTTATTGAGATTTTTGGATATTTATGATCCCCGGGTGACAAGGATCCTGCGCAGTTTACCTGCCCCCGAATTAGCGCATGCGTTCTAGTCAAACTTCTCGCGCCTGCGCAGGAGAAGGCAAAATGTTCCCAGTAGAATTAAAATTGAGGTTCATTGGAATGCCAAACTGGATGACTTCGGCTCAGAATCTGGATCAGTGCGCAACTGCTCCGCGACAGACTATGGCAAGATCTCAATTGCAGACCAGAATAAGCAAGTAAGTAAATAAAATTTCTTTGGCATTTTCGCTTAATTCTCATTACCAACGAATTCACCAAAAACCAATCTCTAATGCACTTCAACTAACAACAATCTCTCCTCTCAATTTAATCAGGTAATCTATGCGCGATCATGTAGCATGCTTTGCTGCCATTTCTTTCCAGTGAATGAACTTTTTGTCAACTTTCTAGGAAATTTTTTCTTACTGCACTTTATGACCGTGTACATCTTCATCATTCTTTGCTCGCGGAATCACTCACGCGAACACACTGCACTAATTAGCACATATACCCGAGGTGGTTTTAGGTTTATGACTTAACCGACATTTTCATTTCCTAAAAAAAATGTCAACAAAGCGGAAACAATGGATTCATTGTGACATTCCTATTTTTATTGGACTTTTGTTTTGGTTAGAGCCTGAGAATTATACCAGCGGAAAGCGATACTTCAGCTGTTATTAGTCAACAAATTTCTTATGACTAGTCTCGTCTGTTATTACCGGTTTTTATTTTAGGCTCATTTATTCACCTTTTTGTTACCTGCTGCCTCGCCTGTTGATAGTAGCTTGGGCATTTGCATATGCGGCGTTAAGTGACAAAAGTTAGTTTATGACTTATTGCTAATCCGCTTAGGTTATGAGTTAGCGTTGTTATTACTTTTGTTTTTATTTTATTGTTAATGGTGATATTATGTATTTTTAGTGGAAATTTATCTTTGGGATTGGTATAAAAAAATTTATTCAAGTTTCAAATGGAGATGGAATTGCGTTTTCTGGTGGTAGTTGACAATGACTTGCTTTGCAAATAAATGGCAATATTATTAATGTCTTATTCAATTTCAGGGTTATGTGAAGTATATATAATGATATGTTCGTATTGTCTAGTTTAGATTTTATTCAAGTTAATTTTAAAAATTTTTGAATTTATTTTCTTGGAATTTTCTTTTACAGTGTTTGTAAAGCAATATTGAAAGATTGTCTTTCTAAAAATATAAATGGCTCTTCACTGATCAAATTCATATCTTTATTTGCAGGTAAACATCCATTAAATTTTTCATTTGTTGTAGATAAATACGTACGTAGATACGTAAAGTTAAAGTTTCACTTAAGGATCGCCGGGAATTCTTTTCGTATTATGGATTGATATTAAGTCATGACTATAACCACCCTTTTCAAAGTCGTTCAATAACCTTCGAGTACTCCTCTATACAAAGTGGGGATTCCAGATTCTTCTTCTTCGAGAGGGCGCCTTTGCGACCTTTTTGACCTATTGTGCCAACCCCGTCTTGGAAAACCTTCGAGATTAAGGCTATTGATATAGCCTAAAATTGATTTGAGATTCCGCGATGGTGTAGCCCAACGGTTCAATTCTCAAATTTTTGATCCCCTCTATTTTTAAAAATATTTAAAAAAAATAAAAACCTCGAATACGTATCTCTTTTTTTTTAAGTAGAGCCCGTAAAAAAAATTTCATCCAAATCAAAAATGTGTCGGTCAGAAAGGTGTTCGGTTTGTAAAAGAATGACCGATATTTATATTTTACAATTTCACCTCAGCTAATTTCAAGCTGGGAATTTTGCTGCCGCAAAAGAAGTAAGAAATGGGCGCGTTTAGGCCAGAGTTATTTTAACTCTGTTAAATTAGCGCCGTTAACTTAGCACCGTTTCTAGCATGCCATTTGACCATTCTCATTTTACAGCTAATAACAGGCAAAACTAATAACATTTCCCATTTTACAAATAATAAAAAGCTAAAAAATGAATAATAATAATAAAATCTTCATTCTGTATTGAAATATTTCTAAATTATTTGCTTACAACAAAAAATTACAAGCAAACGTCAATTCATTTTGGCTGTGCTAAATTTTAGCTAAGCCAAAAAGCCGTTGTTAACTTGCCTAGCTCAGTCAAATTAACTTCGGCCTAAACGCGCCCAATGTCTCTTCAGTTCGTATTTACAAACTCCCCTCGCCCAGCTCGAATTGGATATTTTGCTGCCGCAAAAGAAGTAAGAAAGAAGAAACCGTTGTCTCCATAAAAGAAGAAAACGAGCTTCCCATTCTCTCTTGAGCTTGAGTGAAAAAGCTGCGCTTTCAAACAACCAGAGCGAATGGGACACTCGTTTTCTACTTTTATGGTTTTTACTCCACGTACTTACAACCATACCTCGCCTCATCTATTTCGATACACCAGTAAGACATTATTTTTAAACCGGGGTGTCCAGGAGAGCTTTTGATCCAGGCTTATGCCTAGATATTTAGGCCCGTATACATCAACGAAAGTAACTCTTAATTATAAGTTTAACATGAACATCAAATTAGTTCACTCCGTATAAAATCCAAGACTAAGGGTAATTTGATAACTTTCCACCGCATTCGCCATGTGTAAAATTTCAAAACCCGAGACACTTCGAATGAGTAATCTGAAAGCTCTTTTGTTACATGGTAGTTTCGTACGTGGCTCTAAAAGCTCTTATTTTGCATACCAACAAGCCTTACCAATATTGGAGTGAGCGTTACACTTAGATTGAGGTTAACATTGAAATAGAAGTAGGAGCGCGAGATCCATATGCGAAAACATGAGCAAAAGTTGCGAAACCAAATCCCAGTGATTTTCGAAAATATTTGGGAAACCTAAAAATTCTCATGTTTTATAGGATTTTGGGTTTAAGCATTTTCAGCATACCATTGATTGAGGATAAAGGTAATCCTTGAACCTTGGTTGAAGGTATCTCTTCCCTCGGTGATGTTTACGGCCTTATCCTCCTTTGCAAAAGAAATTTTCGTACCATCTTCCTTCTATTAGTAAATGGTACGATATCAGTTTTTTGTGAGTTAATACCCAAGTTCTTCCTTCGTCGTTATGATGATGTTATCTGCATAGGCCTGTGCTTAGAAACCCCGGCTATTCAGGTCGGCAGATTCGTCGATTACGATTGACCATAGAAGAGGCAATTGTACGCGAGGACAGCCTTTTGCAGCTATTAGGTGCGTTTCATTTTCATTGGAGTATATACTCCGGAGTAGTTGGGCGCACATCGGCGTAGTTGCAGCTACTCCAGCCCATATTTGGTGTAGCAGTAGTTAAACGTAAATATCAATGAAGTCGCTTTAAATTTTATTAAAAAAAATTAAAAAAAACTGTTTAGACAATAAATGGAGCGTTTCATTTTCTTTGGAGTACCTACGCCGGTGTAGTTGGGCGCACATCAGCGTAGATGCTGCTACACCAGCCCATTCTGTGGGGTAGCAGCATCTACTCCGATATGCGCCCAACTACGCTGGCGTACGTACTCCAATAAAAATGAAACGCACCTTATATCTATCTACTCCTGAGAAACGACGTGATTCCTCTCGCAGTTGAGGGTTCAATGCCCTTTTTAGCTGCGGCTTCAGTAATTGCATCGATCATACCGTTGTCAAACGCACCCTTAATATCTGCGAAAGCACCGATGGAGATTTCCTTGGCCCGGAGGGATCTCCCGATATCTCTCACTATCACTACCCAAGCACCTGGAACGCAGGTCAAACTGTCACATCGGCGTAGTTTCGTCATCACTTACACACCATTTCGAATCAGATTTGAATCAGTTGATTGAGAGTTTTGATTGTTTCCTGTAGCGGGTTTACGTTTGTTCATTACTCTTCGCTGGAAGTTTAAAAAGCCTAAAGGCGAAAAGATGGAACGAAGCCGCATATAAAGCTTACAGACGTTCTTCGAATGAACATAAAGCAAGTCCAAGGCTTATTTAGAAGCATCTTTTCTCGCTTTGGAATTTCCCGTCCCCGAGTTCCTCTGTCATACTTCTACGGAGTATATCCAGACTCTTGGAAACTAGTTCACGTTAGCCCATTCCAAAAAAATATGAATCCAACGACCCGACTAACTGCCGCACAATAGCGAATCCTTCTGGTCTCTCCAAAACAATGGGCGCAATAATCAATAAAAAGGTTGCCAAATATCTTGAGTCCAACCAAATTCTAAACGACCGACAGTGCGACCTTAAAAATACAAGACCTACTGACAACTGTCTTGTGTATCGAAGCACCTCCACCAAAACATCCATCGCTTTACTGAGTCTCTCCTGGTTACTATAGAAATGTCTAAGGCTTTTAACAGAATATGGCACCGTGCTTTGTTGACTAAACTCCAAGCTATTGCAACGACTTACTTGTAAGGAACTGGGTTGATAGCTTTCTTTCTGGTCTTTCAATGAAGGTAGTCATCATAAGACATCAAAAGTGTCAGTCCCGTCCCGTCAAAAGGAACATCAAATGCATTCAGAATTGAGACTCCACGATTCGTGCTGAATTTAAAGCAGACCGAATCCAAAACGAAATCCTGTCTCAAACTTAATAAAACCTTACCTCAGTGATCGATTTCAATGTAAGGTCTGACCAATCTTTAACATTCTAGGCGTAACTCTAACCAAATACCAGTGACGGAACAACCATATATGTATTAAAAACCGCCAAAGAAGCCTTTCATAAGAGACGCAATTTCCTCCTACAACCAACGGCTACAATCTACAAGTGCTACACTCAGGCCGGTCTCTTGTTTATATTGCTTGGCGTCTCGAACCCCAAATTAGAGTTTCTCGACAAGGTGTACAACCGTGACACAACATAAACTTGCCGGAGATAACAACTTTTGCGTCGCCATCGAATCATTGAGCCATCGTAGGAATATAGCAGCCTTATCAATATTTTATGGCTATCATAGCGACTGAAATTAACACCTTTTTGCCTGCACGGCAGTATTTTTTTCGTAAAACAAGACTAGTCCCACAACCGGCAGTTGTTACCCTATTATCTGGTATGTCGTTTATAGATAGGACCACTCGAAACAAACACATACAAGATCCTAGAGTTGAAACATGAGGCCCGTCGCGTCGCCTTCTGTTCAAACAACCCTTCTAGCCTATATAATCCTTTCCTATGCTTTATACTAAGCTTACTAATAAACATTGCACCATGACCTGAAAGACATGATGGATTGGTAATACAAAGGGTGATTCCTAAACTCGGATTTTCCACATAAAAAGGGCTCTTCTGTTGAACTTCAAAATAAGTGATTAAGTCAATACGGTCTCAATATTCAGAGTCCAACCAAGTCTTCTTCCTCCAAAGGTAGTTGAAAAATTGCAGTCATTGACAAGGAAAGATCCATAAACCCGACCTAACTTTCTACCTCATCTTCAATTTATCTTTCATCAAAGGTAAGACAACATAGTAATAATTTCCTCTGAAAACATAAGACTAAAAAAATCACTGTATTACATAAAACCACGAACTAAATGCATGTAAGTTTAATCAACCATAAATCAAGCATTTACTAAGAATTATCATCAACGTAAAATTAAATGAAAAATAATAACAAAATGTGCACCAGCTGATGACGTGCGCCATTCATCACAATCACACAAGTTGCAATAAATCAAATTGAAGCTCATTCTAGCAAGAGGCCGTGGTGAGGTAAGTGATTTAATTGCTATTAACTCAGCTGTGCTGCTGTGAGTGAGTAATTATAGCCAAACTTTTCACGTCACTTGAAACGAACGTTTCAGTGAAACAACAAGACAAATCGACAATTGGTCATTGACATTAAAATTGAGGCGATGCCAAGGAATGATTGGCGAAATTTTTTTAGAGTTTTGTTTTTTTTTGTTGTCATACTCTAAAACTGATTTTTTATTCATTTTCCGTATTCACTTTTTTAACCGGAAGTACGTGTGAACACTTTAAATGCAAATTAAAAACACTTGAGTTTTGAGTAGGTGTCTCTCTTTGCCTACTTAGACTTTTGTCTTTTTGCAACTAGATGCGCATTTGATTACATACGGAGTATCATCAGATATTCACAAAGTGGAATCAGTTTTGGTTTGGCATAGGTGAAAGTAAAAACGACGCAATTTCGATTTAAAAAAATAATAATAAAGGAAATTTTGGAATTTCATGTGACAATGGGAATGGATAAACAATTTTGGTTTAACACAGCTCACACCTTAAAAGTCATTTGCACTTCTAAAAGCAATTTCCTACATCAAAACCATCCAACAGGATTGTTATCGTGTACAGGAGATCATCCTCTAGTAGAGTTTTACGCAGAAATACAACCGCGATTGGGAAATTGTTCTGAGTATGTTTCCGTCAATTTTTCATTGTAATCCTAACAATAGCAAGAAATTGTACCTATCCAATCTCATCCGTAGCTAATCTAAATCCCAAAAACACCTGTGGGCACTGCCCAAAACCTACCAGCGAATAGCTTACAAACTGCTTTAATAAACAAGGAACACCTACGTACGAGTAAATTGCGCATTTCCATGGAGCTACGATTTCTGGAAAAAGGACAGAAATACTAAAACCAAAGGAAATAAAAATTCCTTCAAGGAAAAAGTGAGCAAAATCCTTGGACAGGACACAAGAATGAGTTATTAAAAATAACAAAAAGGACACTCGGAAGTACCCAAAATAAGCACAATTTCTGTAGGAGGAGGATTAAAGATTCTTAAGGCTGAATTAGACGACATGTGTGGTTAAGCTTATTCAGGTTCTTCAAGATGCTTGAATACGAATAGTCTCAAGTAATGGTAGGTCAAATTAGTCAAGGTTAGTCATGCATGTAACATAATTAGTTTTGGTGATAAATTATGTTTCAGGAATTATATAAGTAATTTTTTTATGAACAATAACAGCAAAAATAAATCTTTCAACATTGGACACTTTCTCCTTTACGGTTGGGTTAAGAATCCTGTGATGGATTCCTTATTCTTGGAACACTGAACATAATAAAACGGCTTCTATATGTTTTCCAAGATCAACCCACTGGCTATGTTACTTCTTGATATGCTATGGTAGGTTGTCTTCACAGACTACAATTCTTTTTGAAAAGAGTATGTTGTTATTCCTCCACCCCCAGTAAAACTGATTTAGTTAGCGCCTGTAACTAGCACGCATTGAGAACAAATGCACCTAACAAACGGGTATGCACGCTGCCGCTACAGTCATGAAAATCTAAAAATGCGCCCTTCAAAGGTATGCACGCTCCCGCATACACCATTGCCAACGCGAGTGTCGTTTTACCAAGCGGTCCCCCAACTAAGTACTAACCACGTCCAATGCTGCTTGACCGTCGCAATCGAACGAGAATCTGTCTACTAAGTATGCTAATGGCTTCCTTTATGGTCACCGTTTTCTTAATTTTATACAATTTTTTAAAACCCCTCTGGCCAAACTGTCGGCATTACTGCAGTCCTCAGAATCAATAGAAGCATTAGGAGGTGCCATGTGGCTGGAGGATCCTTGAGGATCAGCCTGATGTAGGAGAATCGATAGGCCACTACCATGACCAAGTGGAAAATATTATTTTCGTTCACTCACCTCTGGACCACTTTCCACTTGGCGGCGGGAATCGAGTTTTTAATAACACTCTGGGGGAAGTAGCCTGAATGTCTGAGAGAACCTTCTTCCACCAGAGTGATATCAACAGCACTTTTGGCGTTAATGTCGGAGATGTTACTTACGTTACACCAGTCACGGGCTTGACTTCGCCGCCTTCAATTACGACGTCAATGATTGCCTCCTGCAGCTGTGCCAATTGCTCAGGTGCAAGGAGGTAACTGACCATATCAGTCGCGATGAGGCCAAGTTTGACAGTGCTTACCACCTGGTTAAAGGTGGGATGAGCGGAGCCTTTGCCCATCTTGGCCCTCTTCTGTTCCGGGCGTCAGTTTTTCCGGAGGGCTTTGTCACAGCTTTTTCCAGGGCCATTCCCACATGTCACTTGAAATGAGGCCGTGAATTTGGCAAATAGGGGATGCAAACCCATTTTTGTCACTATTGGTAGGGAAGAGGTGCTGGACCTCGCCCTCACTAGTAGTCTACACTCCGACAGATAGAAAACTGGGGTGTTTAGGACGAGGCTTCAGGTTCGACAGTGCAGGTCTCCCACACATCGGCGTCTCTTCCTTGGAGTTCCTAAGAAAACCAACCGGCCAAGGTTTCAGGAGCTTGTGGTTTCGAAATCAAACCTGCTCGCCGCTTGTATCAGCTCAGTGTGCCAACCGGAGAGGGCCGCAGCTTACTGAGGTGTTGATCTCCTTCTACGGTGATAGCAACACTGTCTCTCCTTCACAGTCATCGCGTAAAGGGAGCCTCGGTAGTCTAGGGAATAAGGCGCCTGGCTACAACCCCAGAGGCCCCGGGTTCGAATCCCGGCAACACCATGGTCCTTCGCCTTTGCCACTTTCCCCACCTACATAACTTTCCTTCTTTCTTCTTCACTCTTTACATTCCTGTTTCCTCCTGTCATAGCCTTCCGCTGGCGCTTCTCCGTTCCACCAGCGCATGTCATCGGTTGGTTGATGGAATTCAACTCGTTTCAGGAGGCATAACACTACAGCGAGTTGTTTCTCGATGCCCCGACTATCTTCCGACTAGAGCTTGCTGATCGACATTGAACTCTATACGAAAAAAATTGATTGTCGACAGTACAAAGGGCTCTTTCCCTGAAATGACAGACTGGCTGCAAACTGCAATCCATTGGAAAGCTAGGAGATTGTTCAGTAGGGTCAATTCTCCAGACCGCTTATCCCCTAGATGCTGGGTACAATCATCTGGAGCCTCGCTGGGAACATCTTCGACCGGGACAAGGTTAAATGGGCAGTCGCCTCTTTTCAATCCTAGAAATTCCTGGGAGTAGAAGGAATTTTCCCGGCACTCCTTCAGAAGTACCTCGAGCTGATTCTCAGCAACCTGGTCTGTCTCTTTAGAGCCAGCTTCAATTGTGTATACATTCCAACCATCTGAAGAGCAGTCGTGGTGAGTTTTAGCCCTAACAAGGCAATAGGCCTCTGGAGCTCCTTAACCATGTAGACCTATCAACTTAACCTGGAGCAAACAGGAGCTCTTCCTTCCTCTACATAGCTCTCAGTTCGTTTACTTAAAGGGTAAATCAATATAGGTTGCTTTACACCACCTAGTCAGTAAAATCGAGAAAGCCCTCTTTTCCAAGGAGACTGCTTTATGTGCGTTCCTTGACATCGAGGGATAAGGGAATGATCTGGGACGCTCAACTGGACTACGCCATCTGTATCGTGGCTTTACTATAAACTATATGGGCCTGTAAAAGGTTTTTTGGATATCACTTGGGGTCACGATCGGATCATGGAAACGATCGTTAAACCTGTTAAGTGACCAGTTATAGTCTCTTGGCCTAAAACCAAAACAAGTCACGGCGATCCTTAAGTGCAGCAGACTGCAACGGCTTGCTTACCTCTCTACTACTGGAACTATGCGGACCAGCCCTACAGTTGCAATGGAGATTGCATTGACTTAACGCCTGACCAAATTTAATAAAAAAATTGTTGGTCTTACACTCTGAAATCCCACAAACAGCTCTCGAATAGTATCACAACGAAGAAAAAACAATAAAAGTCCCACAAACTTCACGCTGAATACTAACTAAAACTAAACTTTAACTTTCTAATCTCAAATTTCCACCGTTTACTTAGAACTTTAGGTGGCGCTTTACTGTCAATAAAAGCACATTATCATGTCACATTATTAAAACTTCGTTGTGCTTCACTCTTTACATATCTCGGCATGTGCGTTCACAATTTACATTGTGATAATCAAATTAGCTTATGGCAACTATTATTAAATAGATAAAAGGAATTATTCATCGTCGTACAAACTTAAATGGCTTTATCATTGAAGACTAAACGGTGATTTAGAAACATGAACCTGATAGTTCAACAAACTAACCTCTAGGATGGTAGGTGGTCCCCTCCGGTCCGGGGAAAGATGATTAATCATTAGTGTGTAACATCTCAGGTGAGGAAAGCTGTATCGTTCGCAGCATGCCAGACTAAGAGTAAATATATTAGTATAATACTCTAATGAATTGAATGATGGAACATTTTTAATGTGGTGTTGTTATAGCTTTTCAATTTTTATTGTGACTCTAAACCAATTTCTTATGCTCAATCTAATTCCACTACAATATTTTACATTTTCATTCGTCTATTCTTGTTAATCATAGTGGTTGTTGTTTTATCATAAACAACGTAATCTGAAACTCTTAGTTTAATCTGAACGATGTCTTTGGATGGGCGAGACGGGTTTGTGTTTATACACTAAGAAAGAGCCAACTTGAGGTGAAATTTGTTGTTGTTATGTATTATTATAGGATGAAAATTCTTATTACAGCGTAGTGGAAGATTTTTCTATGTGATAATCGCTCATGGTGCTTTGACGTCTTGGTTATATTGCCTGGTAAAATGCTTGTGGAAAGGTTAACACTGAAAAATGTGGTTTACTTTACTTTAAAAAAATACAATGTCTTTACTTATGAGGGAGCATATTTAGCTTTTCTAGATTTCATTAATTTTACAAATTCTATAAATAAAATACATTTGTCTAGAGCAGTTAAGTATTCGTCTCACAAATGATACCAGCAGCTGAGATTGACCATCTCATTTAACAGAAATTGCATCATCAGAACGAAATAGAAAGGCTTGGTTCTTCTTCTTTTATGAGGTATAAGATACAAACTTCCGCAGGAGTCACTTCCGCTGTTGTCGTCTCTATACTTCAGATTGGTAAGTCAGACCTCTTCAAAAGGTTCAGCAATTTGCTTAGTAAATGAAACCTGACTCGAACAGGCAAGTCTGAGCGACAATTCCTGTTCGAGTCAGGTTACATTTCCCAACGCTCCGCAAAAACGACAGACTCGTCCTTCTATACCCATCACCTGCAGGCAAAGTGCTCTGCCCTTCTGATTCTCAATAAATAGTGGGCCGTTCCATGAAAATTCGACCAACGACCGGGAATCGACCTTCACCAATTTCCTTCATATTTTGTACATTTGGAGTACTAGTGACTAGTATTACGTAGGTGCAATATTTTGCCAAAATGTTAGGTAGTTTCATATATAACGGTACTTAAATAATTTTAAAATTGCATAATACCAGTCCCTTTAAAAAATCGTACTAAGTGCAAATGTTATCCTAGCACTATGAGATATACATCATTTTGAAGAAAAACCTTCTGGCTATTAAATAAAAATTCCAAAAGGTACATTCGACGGAAAAGAATTCGAAGGACATCTTAAGCGTCGTTTATCCTCGTTTATCCAAATTTTTATATGTTTTGACTGGTGATACTACAAATCAGTTGCCTGATTTTCATGCTGGGACCAAAGACCGCTTTAGCGGGAGAATTTTTTGAAGCATACCCTGTCAATCCGTGTGTCCTTTTTGCTACAAATGTCTGGTCGCGGCATAGAGACCCGTGGATCCAATGTTCCATGAAAATCCGATCCTCAAAGGTCGTCTTCACCAAGCTGTTGAGTACACCAAAAGCCGGTTTCGCACCAATGTATACAGTCTCAAAGCCCGATGTAGCCGATTCATCCGCCTTTGACTCTCCGATAACCCGGAATCCTTGGTTAACTTGATAGAGTCCACCCTACGGAAACCGTAAAAAAATACCCGATCGTGTATATTCATGGAATAGAGCTTCAACTTTGAGACTTTTATGGGCATGCAATTCGAGATAGCATTTTCGCTTCCGCAATCTTCTCTATAACGACAAAAACCTTGGAATGTCCCCTCTGAATACTATAGCACATTTATGTCTATTCGTTCTGGAAAAGGGCAGTGCTTATGACAGATTTTTTTATTTCATGTCAGAACGGTTCCAGTTTGAGTAGTCTCTAGCGCTGCAGTTGGCGAGATGGAAATAACTCCAATGGTTGAAAGGAGTATCATTCTTTGAATTTTGTGCAATCTGATTTCAAAGCTTTTCTATTCCAACAAACTAAGTTCGCGTATGCTACCATGGCGCTTATGATGATGGTGTATAAAATATAGGTATATCTGGGGAAGACCCATGTGGATCTACAAGCTCTTATTTAACGTAGCTCTCGTACAGCTACATTAGTGACCCCGTTAAGCACTACACAATAAGCACATTTTTCCTGGATATATGTAGCTTAAAGTAAAGCTCACAGACGGAAAATAGCAATCGTTTCAACCCCAATTCACATTCCAGGAAAATCTCGTCAAAAAAGCCATCTACTGTAGCAAACGCAACGAGAATTTTTCCAGCAGTAAAGCTAATCAGTCTTCGTTTTCACCATTATAAGGATTTTAATATTCGCAATTGAAATAGTTTTTTTTGCCGAAACTTCAAATTTTATTAAATTCAATATAATTTATGTATAACAACAACAAAAAGATTTTCTCAGTAACCATCAACATTTAACATTCTTCTGTGAAACATTGTCTACTACAGATGTAGCTCAACTGCATACTATTTCGCATCATATACCTACTGTCGCACACCATTATATGAAATCATCCAAGAATCATCCATCATTTTTAAACTCAGCTTTTGCGGGCTTTCTATCATCCGTAAAACGTCCAAGGATGCAATAGTTTCCGTATAATACGCAGGCCATCCGCATCAACCATATTAAGTGTGTTTCTTAACTAAATCCCGGGATCCCTGGGAGCCCGAGTTTTTGTTAAAGGGTGAGGATACAACTGTCAAAGTAAAGAAATGCTTTCTGGGATGATTGAGAAATCCAAGAAGAAGAACTATTTATTTATTTGTACTAATAGTCTCGATAACAAAAAACTTCAATTTAATTATTATTGTTGTTTCGATAACACAACACTTCAATTTATTTATTATTTGCACTATTGCCTCGATAACACGAATATCTTTTATTAAATCAATTGATGTTGAAAATTGAGAACTGTCACCTTAGCTGAGAACTGTCACCTTTTGACATTTCTCTTTTAATCCACGCCGCCAGAAGTCCAGACCTCTGGCTCTTTGGGATGGAGGGGAAATGATCCCGAGAAAGTTAAGAAACACGAATTGGGATCCCAGGGAACCCGGGATTTAGTTAAGAAACAAAGCTATTATCAATATCAACAGCTGCAGTAACACCAGCTTTGCTCCACCTCTCAGCCGAATGCCAGCTTGCGGGTAAATAGGCGACCAACTACCACCCGCCAGCACTAAGGCCCATAAACATCGACGAGAATTTTCATTATTTTGAAGAAAGGATTATCTTTGGCTGCAATTCGCCAAATTCGTTAAATATAAACCAGTGTTAAATATGAGACTTTTCAGGTTTGACAATTCTTTTCTACTGGAAGTTGATAGATTGAAACCGTCAGTTTTACAATTTTAGATAGGTGGGAGTATTCTGCGTACAGTGATACCTTATTCATGAAAATAGGTTATAGGGTTACAAAAATACAGGGTGATATGTAAAACTCTAACAAAAAAATATCAAAACGTCTTAGCGGCTAAACAGTTACGACTTCCGCCCACCCATACGATGTTTTGTTCCTCTATCCAAAACCTATCCACAGCCGGCCGCTTTATAAACTTTGCGGGTACACCCTGTATATCACTATAAGCACTTGGCCTCGCTGCTCTTGATATCTTCAAAGTTTTGACATAGTTTGGCACCTTGCCCCATTGACTATGCTCCAAACTATTCGTATCGATTCATTTTAAAGAAGTGGATTGAGAGCTTTCTTTTAATCAATTCTAAATCCCTTACTATTTTTTGCGATGTTCTCCATGGCTCAATTCGTTTAGCTGCCTTTTTTCTAATTTTTATAAACGACCTTCTCTTAATTCCCTCCAACCCACTTCATAGCTTCGCTGATATTCTAATTAGGCTTTGTGAACACGTAAGGAATAACATTGACCAAGGATCTGCGTCACATATCACAAATTATTAAGCAAGCATGCCACTGAATATGATTTAGGCAACTGCAACTGAATATGATTTAGGCCATTTATGTTGGCCGGGGCCAGCAAAACCGCTTGCCTGTACAAGGTACTAAACCCTAGTCTCAAACCCATTTGTTATGACGCATTTGTTCCTGAATTGACTCATTGACCCAACAAAGAAATGAAGCAGCTCTGGCAAAATTTTACCGCTTCTACATTACCACTGTTCTATTGAGATATGAGATAAATGGCTACATGTATTAAGAGTTCAAATGGAACACCGTGATCTTTTAAAAAATTTAGTCTTTATTGTGAAAAAATGCTTACATATTTATTCTTCAAAATATTTTCCATCACTATCCACAAGTTTTCCCATCTAACAGCATTTCTAACAGCTACAACAGATTCCGCCTCGAAAAAAACAGCCCGTCTTTTGATGCGATTCACAAATCAACCCAATTCATTTGACGTTTCTATCTAAAATTTTTGACTAGCATATTTCCGGCGGTTTTCCATTTGTACTCATGACTATGATTTTCCTGCAACAAAAGACCGCTCGGTTCAGTCACAGAGTCTCCCGGTGCATATACAACTGGAGAAATTCAGTTATAAAAATAACAACTCAACCGTGGAACAATGTTCCACAGACAGTATTTCCGAATTCCCATAACATCCAAGAGTTTAAACGAGGGTTCATCGCCTCCTCTTCGCCTCCGCTTCACCTATCCTTCAAGGTAAACTTACTAATTAAATAGACATTACACCATGACGTGAAAGACATGGCCAACTGATGGTACAAAGGGAGCCTCCTGTGCGCATTCTTTTACATCAAAACATTTATATTAGAGACAGTTCAAAATGTACAGCTCGCTACAAAAAAAATGAAGCTGAAAGAGTTGTAAGATATCACGGATATAACAAAGTGTAAACTGCCACTTATCATGTGGATGAGTATTAACGACGAAAGCAATCCGTACATTAAACGATATTACTCATTGGTGAAATGTGTTTGCTCCTTGTACAAAGGAAGATGAAAAACACTCATGAGATTGGTTTATATTTACATTGCCCTTTTTATTAAAGACTTGAGTCATCACTTTAATTCAAGTTTTATATTGGTAAACATTGTCTGCTTTAGTCAGATTTAAAAAAATCACAATGATTAATTTTAAGGGAGAAATAGAGACCTTCATTATAAAGAATTCAGGGAAATTTCCCAGAAATATTCATTTCATATTAAAATTAAAAGTATTTCTCAAAAATACAAGAAAGAGGTGTGAGTTTTTTTGTTTTACTTATGATATTTCTGAATAACAACAAAAAAACAAACAACCATTAAAAGCATTTATGCTCACTGGCAAACAATCCAGTAAAGTAATATTTTTTTTAATTAAAATTGCTACAAGCCATATATGGATCATCCTTCCCATACCTCTTATTATAAAATCTTTTAAAAAAATGAAAACCTTAAATTAAATTTAACTAAACAATAAATTACAAAAATATTTCAGGGAGATTTCATCTTGAATTAATCACGATATCTGATACTAGGCCCAAAAGTAATTATGAAAGTATGTAATTAAAATTCCGTAAAATTCCTTAACATCTATGATTATGTGGAATAATGTTTTCAGTTCGGTTTTTGATTAATCGCATCGTTTTACATAAAACATTCAATTATCCTTAAAGCCGACAAGCTTCAGTGTCCCTGCTTTAATCCCTGTAACAAAAATGAATTTAACATCTCTGCCTCTCATTTGCCATAAATCAGTCTAACTCTAAATCAATCTGGCAGTGATTACCAAAATAAGCGTGAAATGCCAGTTAATCTCTAGACGCTATAGTGAAATATGTTACTGCCCATCGATAGACGATTATGGTCTGGAAAATACCCAGATCTCCTTCGATCCAGTGTAGTGCGGGGAGTAATTACTCGAGTCTCTGTCTCAAGGGTCTTTTGCTGCTAAGTGCTCCAACATGACAAAAAAAAACCTATATCTGCTCTGCTGACACACAGAGACACCAATGTAAGCCAAGGTGGGCGCAAAAAGGTGAAGCACGAGTATGATTTATATGCAACCAATGCTGGGTGTTTTCACATCACGTATATGTAGCCTCGATGGTCGGTCATATTCAGTCAGTATCTTCTCAAAAAATATCATTAAAATTGCTAAAACGTATGAATATTGAACATTTTTCGCAAAATACGCATTGATCGTTTGCTATGGGCGATAAAGCATAAATGGCCAATCGCCTTTTTTTTATTCTGCGACAAGCACCTATGTCACAAGCGTCTTAATATACTAAGATTACGTGCTCCTTGAACTCTCTCTCAGATGGTGCAGCAGTGAGTCGTGATCCTGATGACACTTAAGTAAAAAAGGTTGTCCCGCACGTACTACATGGGAATCCAGCGGACGCTTTTCTATCGGAGATATAATCTCTTGTCCCACCAACCAAGAGTCTTCAATGTCCCATGCAGTCGTGCTGCTGCTAAGGTGACTGACTAGAGATTCTATTTTTAGCAGGTGGGAAATTTATTTATTAAACATGCACCTCAATTGGTGTAGAGATGGTGCACAAAGTTGAGATTAAATATTCAAAAGGAAACTGCCACTGGAAATTTATTATCATTAAGTGATATGAAAATTTAATCGAACCATAAAACAACGCTCATTTCGGTTTTAATATCGGCGATCCTAAGGCGGTGTGTGATAGTATGTCTGCTTTAGAATTGCTTTTTATGGGAAATAATTGCAAAGGCTAAAAGATTAATCTCTAATTTATGTGTGTTTAGTTGATGAAAGGGGGAGGCGTAGAGAGCGATTAATTATTTGTGTTTCTGTAATGAAGTAATTCTGATAATAGATTATTATAATTAGTTCGAAGTTGCGTTTAACTGAATATAAAGCGCGCTTTTTAACCTACATAGTAGATTGAAAAGCCTTTCAATTTTAATATAAGAAGCAACTTTAAAAATTCTGTATTACCGTCACAAGCACTTTCTGTAAAGAAACCATCATTTTAAATAAGACCACATTACACCGATAGAAATCACTACCAATAAATTAAAAAAGCAAATGCAAAAATTCACCAAAATCATTGTTTTTATTTTATTTGGTTTAGATTTATTTTTTTATGCGATAAATCGGAATCACCCTTTGTACTACCAGTCCCCCATGATGACGCTCGAGTGATCATGGTACAATGATTAGTAGTAAGCTGCGTTTGAAGGATAGATGGAAATAGCAGAGATTAATGGCGATTAACTTTACGTTGGCCCCCAAAGAAGATAACAGAAAAGTCGCCTCAAAGAAGAGATGAAAAAGGACCATAGAGAGCTAGAGATCGCCCAGTGAAGGTTGAATATAAAAAACCTACTTCAAAAAAAAACCAATTCCGTGATGCACTAAAAAGGATGAAATAATTTTTGGTAGTTCTTTACAATACTAATCCAATCAGAATGGATTTAGAAAGAAGAATCACTTTTGAAAAAATATTTTTGTAATTCTTTACAACATTAATCCAATCAGAATGGATCTAGAAAGAAGAATCACTTTTGAAGACGGTGCCAGGTTGAGTTTCATCATTTGCTTTGAAAATAGTTTTCATTTCTTTGTTAACCTTATGAACTTAATAAATCGCCCCGAAAACAGGTGTTAGCACCGTCTTCAAAAGTGATTCTTCTTTCTAGATCCATTCTGATTGGATTAGTATTGTGAAGAACTACCAACAATTATTTCATCCTTTTTAGTGCATCACGGAATTGATTTTTTTTGAAGTAGGTTTTTAAAAATTTATTTTATTTCGTACTTTTTAGACCGTTCATTTTTTTTCGGGGCCAATTTAAAAAAAAATGATTTATTACGATAAGTATAACACGCCGTCGTCGAAAGGATCGAGGCAGTAGCTAAATAGTTTTTGCAATAATGTATTTGCGTACTTTCGGACGTCGAAGAAGACTTGAGGCAGTTGGGAATAAGAAACTGGAAAAGTCGGGCCAGAGATCGAGAATCATGGAGGCGAACGCTGGAGGAAGCCAAGGCCAACAATAGGCTGTGGAGCTCCTGATGATGATGTACTTTCGGACTTATTTAATAAAAAAAACTTATTTAGTATGAGTATGAAACAAAATTCCCCGAATGAAATTGAAAAACAAACTTTAATCAAATTTATTGTGAGAACATAAAAGGTCTGTTCCAATAGAAAACCTGTCCTGTCGTAGCCTGCGAAAAGTTACTTGATTGGTGGGGGAAAATTTAGTCAAAATTCCGAAAAGTGAAGGAACGCTTTCTGGGATGTTTCGTGCAAATCAAGAAGACCATAACCTAAAAATTACTTGTGTCTTCAAAATAATGACATAAAACTATTGAAATTAATAAATTATTTATGAAATTATTCAAAATCTTGTAGTAAGGCACCAAATGTAGAAATTATTTTCAGCACATCGCAATCGTTTTGGTTTGACATGACAAGTAACAGCTGTTTTCGACATGTTGAAAATGTCGTAAGATTTCACTCCACCTAAAAATCTCCTGCGGTTTCTTGGTCCCGCGGGATCCCGCATTCTCTATTGGAACAGACCTAAAGTCGATTGAAAAAAATGCAACAGCAACAGCCCGGAGAATCGAACACGGAACCCTTGCACGAGAGGCAAGTATTTACTCCCTGTGCTACGCGAAAGTGTTGCTACATGCTGGCAAAATATGTACATAAGTCATATCATTCTCTTACAGTCGGCATGAGTAAGCATGAAATTCCTCACCGAAGAGTTTTAAGTTACCGATGTGCAGCTAGAGGCCTGTTGAGTCGCTTCCTGGGAGCGAATCGTCTAAACAGAACCATAAAAGTTTCCACGGAAGCCCGAAACTCTCTACTTTTTCCACCTCCGCACGCATCTCTTCCTCAAAAAAGCTGTTCCTTCTGCTCCGCGTATATTAAGGCCCATTTGTGCAGTAGTTAATCTGCTAACAAATAGTGCACGCATGCGTGAGTGAAAAAAAAATAACGTTATATTTTTTCAAGTTGGTGAAAAAGTGATAATCTAAAAATTCATTTTTTTTGGGGAATTTAAAAAAATAACTCATAAATTCGGTTAAATAGTTCTCCAATTATTCAAAGGATAATACTCTTACAGTGTACATGAGTATGCATGGAATTTCTCACCGAAGAGTATGTAATAATTCTTTACAAGATTAATCCAATCAGAATAAATTTAGAAGAGAAAAAAAGAAAAAAAGTAGAACTGTCCGATCCGGGGCACAGTGGTCGAAATCGGCAAAAAGATGGACAAAAGTCGAAAAAACTGAGATAATTGTTTGAAAATAAAGTTATAAAGGTTTTTGGGGTCGCTGATCACGAATTTGTTATTATTTCTTAAAAAAAAACAAAATGGCAGCTTCAAAATGGCGACCATCAATATTAAACACTGTTTTTCAATGAAATGTCAAAGTGATCAAATTGATGCCCAAGATGATGCAGAGGTATTTGAACGAGAGCTAAATATCTTCACAGACAGCTCCGATGAGAGTTGCGAGGAAAATGACCCATTTGAGACTGAATGCGAATAATTTTAGTTGTTTTGAAACGTTCAGATGCACTGAGCGCGCAGAATGTATATGACACTGATTGACGGTCTTACCCCCGCTATTCATACAGCTGACGATTATTTTTCCGTTTAAATTTATCTTAAAAACCATCCCAAAAATTTTGGCACGGTATGAAATTACTTGAGTCATTACTTCTTTTAACAACTTTCACCTGCTGTCATCCTTACCTCCACCGCGCGAGCGGCAGCTGCCGCTCATTTTACTGATTATTGAATACTAATAAACAATTATAAATTCAATTGATGCGGTATAAAATCGGTCGCAAAAATGTAGCGCTACCTCCCGTACTATAAGTATTTGATGACAATAAAGAATTTTGTGATACCTTTGAAATAATTCTATCTGTTCAATGTGTACTAATTTTACCAGTTTTTTAAGCCTACCTTCGAACTCCTTTTTCAGAATTTAAAAAAAATTGCATGGGACCACCGCACATTGGGGCTCGTCCATAGAAGGTTCTGCTCAAAACTCAATTTTCAAAATGTGGATTTTTGCAAAAAAAAATTTATCAGCGTCAGTGTTCAAGCAAGGTATGTGGATTCTTATATCATTTTTTATTAACTTATAATATCATGGGTTTCTTATATAGGACTTAAATTTTGTGGTAGTGTGTATTTTTTTGTAGGGGAATTTTTAAATGACATTTTTTCCAAAATGCGCAAAGTTCTATTTTTGACTCTTTTTTTATTATAACCGGAAGACTTTATATATTAGTTAACCGAAAAAATTAGCAATAGAACTTTGCGCATTTTTGTGAAAATGTCGTTTAAAAAATCCCCTACAAAAAAATACACACTATCACAAAATTTAAGTCCTTTATAAGAAACCCATGAACTTATAATATAATAAAAAATGATATAAGAATCCACATACCTTGCTTGAACACTGACATAATACATTTCAATAGATTTTAGCGTTAAACGTTAGAAATAAAATGTTTTAATATCGCGCATAAACTGTCATACGTTATCGGATAATTTTTATTTTGCCTAAACCGTAAACTTTAAGCTGATGCACTCGATGCCTTATAACCGTCAGCGACTCAATATTTGTACACGTGATCTGATACATTATTACAACTACGCTGATACAATTTTTTTTTGCAAAAATCCACATTGTGAAAATTGAGTTTTGAGCAGAACCTTCTATGGACGAGCCCCACTGTGCACCGTGGGAAACTACCCTCTCAAGCAAAAAAGAGAAAAAAGCAGAAAAGTTATTGCGTTACAAAGTTATGCGTGAACAGGACAAAAAAAACATACCTGCGCGTCGAATTGATAACCTCCTCTTTTTTGAAGTCGGTTAAAAAGGGAGAATGGCCGGAAAGAAGGGACTGCCTAGACTAATGTAGAGCGGAATAAGCGCTAAAAACGTGAAAAGAGCAGGAAAAGGAGCCAATAGAGAACAGTAACCGCAAAAAGGATAACATCGGATGCGCTTAACATAAAGGCAGCCCTCTACGCGGAGATTCTACAGGAAGTCAGATTTCACACTTCCTTAACGGACCTTGAGGACGAGGTAACGCGCATCAGGCGGATGCAAACGGGAGACCTTTAGTGGAGCTGGAGGAAAAAGGATGGACCTCCAGCAGAAGTTTAAATCCTTAGTAGGAGTAATTTCGGCCGTCAACATCTACATCAACCGGGGTACTAGGAAGTCGGAATTCGAGGGGATTGTAATAAGGTCGTTTGTGAAGATTAACAAGAGGATGGGTCATAGACTTGAGCCCTGATAGACACCGGCAGAGATGCCATTCTCTAGCAAAAGCCTTAGACAATGAAGAGCCATGTGACAGTTTAAGCTCAGGGACACTCTTCGACCACCAATCCGTCATCATTGCTTGTACCATGGTGCAATGTCTTACGATTAGATCTAAGAAGCAAGTAGAAGATGAGACTAGCGATGGTTTTATGTGGGACACTGTACAATTGTATTTATAGAAGATATCCCAGAAATGGAAAGGCTAACAGACTGCATGCCCACGAAGATCTTAAAATTTAAACTTAGTTTCCTGAAAATACAGGACAATCTATCCTATCTTTTGGATACCTCTATCGTACGGTACACGGGCGACCCCAGGATAGAGAGATGTGTGAATGGCGGGATCTTGAGAGAAAGACCGAGGTTTAGTAGAGCGTTCAAATTGTTACCCTAGCTACTATCTTTTGGGCAAAATATACTCTATATTGGCCTGCATATATGAAGGAGCATATACTAACAAGGAAGCGGAAAACAGCGTAATAAAGTCCCGTAAAACCAAGTCCAAATTAGTTTGGTACTGCCGCCCTGGCCAAATTGAGAGTACTAAGGTCAACAAGGGCGCCCTGCCCTTGTTGACCTTAGTACTCTCAATTTGGCCACCCTTGTGTGTGTAATGGGCCATCAAGGCGTTGTCGACAATGGAAAGGTGGAGGAATTGATCCAACAGTGTTCTGGCGCCATTTTAAAGGGTTAAAAAGGTAAGGAAGTTTTGAGCCGAATACTTTTAATATAAATCCATAGGAGTGCATGGACCGAAATAGAATCTGATCAAGCAGAGTTTAAATGAGCTAACATAATAAAACACGACAATAAAAAACTGAAACTTTACTAAGTGAAAATGTAAAGCTTTCCATTGATTACCATGAAGAAAATTATCGATCTCTTACTAAACAAATGGTGCTATCTATAAACAAAGAATTTTGAAAACAGTATAAATTTTTAAAGGTCAGAATTTTTAACATAAAGCACATGTATTAATACTTATCTGTAAGAAATTTTAAGAACGCTGATCTATATCTAGTACTATTTTTTCTTATTAATCGATATTGAACTTGACCACAGATAAGACTGAATGAAAATCTTCCATCACATAATTTTGAATAGAAATATTTGCAACTGTGTAATTCTCTAATTGAGCGATAGTTGAATAAAAATCGTTATCGCTGTGTTGCACTATACGTCACTGTATATAGGAGTGATCTTTAATTTATTGAATAGAAAAGCTTTAAACTATTCATTCATTCATCACAATTTTATAAATTTTTATGATCATGCCGTGAGGGAATCGTGAATGTTATACGAAAGTGATTAAGGTGTTAAACTTTGCTTTGTGATTTATTTTGCAAATCATTGTAATTATTCCATCTCCAATAATTGTTTTGTAAACGGTAATTACAAGAGATTTCATAAATCTTAGTAAATTGCTGGCAATTGCACCTCAATTCTTTTTTTATCAGAAAAATTAAAAAAATTATTTTGAAGAATGTAGATAATTATGAAAGAATTATAATTAGAGGGAGAAGAAATTGGAGAAACGCAGGAATGCATTTTGAATGATAGCTATAACCCTAGGTTCAGAAAGATGCCGACACCGACAATTCCTCCTTAAGTGTCGGAGAGACCATTGACAACGATACCGAGACTGAAATATAATATCATAACAACAACCATCAAAAAAGCCCAGAATCGAAATATGAAAATTTTATAATATAAATAAAGGAAAAAATTAGCGACCCCTTTTTCATGTAGGTTTAGATGGAAAAAATTTCAATTTAAATTTAGCTCACCGTCACCGACAAAACACAAATTTGGTTGGAAATTGTCGTTGTCGGCCTCGGCCTTAAGTCCACAAATATAATGTTGTAATACATGATAAAAATAAATATCCACGTTGATTCATGCTATATAACATAGATAATTTCCAATTAGCAATATGTTGTCGTAATATCAGTACATGTCAATAAATTTATCAGAACAAGTAAATGTCCGAGGGTAAATTTTAAAGAAAATAAACAAACTTATCACTATCACATTTTTTTCCAATTAGATAAAAAGTTCATTTTCAAAATCATAATTACTACGTATCTTCTTTGTAATCTATTGGAAATTTTATAAGGTAATAGTCTTTAGCAATATAAACAATAATTTTTAGTAGTGGAGACACCAAAAATTATTGACTGCATTTTTTTGTGAAAATACAATCTTAGGAATCACCTTCTGTACTACCAGTCGGTCAAGTAGTTTAGTTAATGGTGCAATGTCCAGTTGTAGGCTTTATTTGAAAAATGGAAGATTATAAGATAGATTAGGGGTCTGGAGAGTGCTCGAGTAGATGTGGATGAACCTTACTTTTGAACTCTGGGATGTTATATTAATTTGCAAATACTGACCGTAGAAGATTTACCTCAGTCAAGTTGTCCTTCTCAAAAAGAACTTCTAGGACTAGGCAGTAGTTGTGACAGGGTTCTATGGAGGAGCCAAAGGTGTTATTGCCGATGAGTTGGATGACATGGTCTTGCACCTCGTCGAGCCACTTTAAGGCGGTTTTCGAGGCGCCAGCTCATATAAATGAATTGAAGTCGAATCGGGCCGAAAGTAGCACCAGGCTAAAGGAGGAGCTTGCATATCTTAAGAAATGCCAGGCATTGAGATGCTTGTTTGGTGATTTGGAATATGTGATCATTCCATCGCAGATCTTTCTTTAAAGTTACTCCTAAGTTGTTAAGAGATGGGTCAGCATCGTTTTGTGCATTGTATTGTGACTGGCAATCAAAAGTGGATCTGTTACGATAATTCAAAGCGATAAAATCGTGGAGACGCCCCGGCCGTGCATCAACATCGACGGCCAAACCAAAAATCCATGGCTCGAAGCAGGGCTCGCTATCGAACACAACTAACGCGTTTGAGTAGAGCATTGAAGGAAAAACGATCACAATTCGAGCAAAGACATTACAAAGGGATTTTGGAGAATGACAACGTTCGGCAACATATTGCAAAACCTACCTGGAAACACTGAATTAGGGCTTTCTACCCCACCCGCAATATTCTCCATATATCGCCCCTTCGGACTACCACCTGTTTCCATCGATGATGCACAGCCTGGGTGAGCAGCACTTCCGTTCTTACGAGAAGAACAAAAAATGAGTCGAATTGTGGATCGCTTCAAAAAACGAGCACTTTTTTCGAAGCAGAATGCGTATGCTGACCATAAAGATAGGAAAAAGTTGATAGTGGTGGACAATATTTTGAAGAATAAAGGAGTATTTACACATATCAGGGCCGTGCCCGGGACGTCACAGGGCCGTGTTCTGTCATGTGTGAACGAGCCCGTGCCCGGACACGGACATGTGTGCACGGCTAAAGGAGTATCCACACATATTAGCGTTCTGTCAGCAGTTCAAAAAATATCGGTGCGTACATTTTATATGAACTCTTTCACGCATGTCCCTGTCCGGGCCGGAGTAAAAATCTAACGTCCCGCGCATGTCCCTAATGTCTGTGAATACTCCTTAAATATGTAAGCATTTTTTAAATTTTTAAGAAAAAAAAACACCCAAGGGTTTTGCGTTTCCATTTGTACTCCTTCTAGGACAAAATGTCAAACAGCCGAAAAGAAATGTAAGAACTGCCAACGTAAAAATCAGTTTACATTTTCGTCTTATCTTGGGGTTTTGTATCGAAATTCATGATTTAAATATCGGCGCCACGGAAATCGTAGTTTTGATATAACAAAAAACCTCTGGGAAACACCTCAAAACGTCAAACTTCAAGTGTCAATTACTCGAAAACTAAGCCAGATATTGAAAAATTTTATTTTATATTTTCGTCTTATTTTGGGGTGCTTTATCCAAATCCATCGTCAAAACAGCGGGGCCACGGAAATCGTAGAATCCCCAGTAGTTGGGATTGCAAAGTAAAGTACCATGATGTGAGGCAGGCGAGGAGAAATTCCGGCGAAATCAGGATTTAAAGCTACAAATAACATATTACTGAGTTATAAAAATTTGCGAAAAATTGACAAACTTTTTCTGAGTTTTTGTGTATAATCAAATTTGACGCAGACGTGATATTTTTAACAAAAACTAAATATTTTAGCAAAAAAATTTTGAAGCGATTAATCCAGCGTCATTGAAATCCCCACGACATCATCATGAATAGCCAAAAAAAATTTACCTCTAAATAGTATGAATGAAACGAATGACTAGGTTTATCTTTTTTTTACAAAAATGACAAAGAACTTTCCATTGTGACTGAAAAGAATCACTGCAGTTTGATATATTAAAGTGGTCAATTACAACTTTCATTATTTTTTTTGTTTTCATTAATTGAATTACTCTATTCTATTTTTAAAACATCACGTCAACCTTTTATCTTAATTCCTTTTACTAAAAATTAATTTGGACAAAGAAGCTCGACATTTAAAAGAAGATTAACTATTTACTTCAAAAGTTTTCTTTTAAGGATGACATTTTCAGCAACGACAGAAAACCCGTGAAACTTTTTTCGGCGACTTCCAAGAAGGTAATCTTCTCAATTATTTACCTGCTTAGAGTCTAGAGATGAAACAGGAAGAAGCCAAGAAAGAATTCTGTGTCGTCCACATTGCGTGCAATTATTTTATTTTAGTTTAAATGTTACCAAGGTAAATAATGTGGAGGGTGGTCGCCCAGAAATAGAAATTTGTGTAAGGGGAACCCTGTGCCATAAATAAATTACAAAAGACATCACATTTTGGCATTTAACTTTCAAGCCGCTTTACAAAAAAAAGAAGTACAAAATGAATTAAGAAAAACTCTTCCATCAAGTGAACGAGCAGAACAGGGAAAAACTTCCATGTCCTTTTTTATCTTACGTTTTTTTTTCGCTCGTGCAACGTCAAGGTATGAAGTTATGTCACAAAGACCCCCTTGACCCACATTTAAAACTAGAAACAGGAATTTTATTCAGAGGAAAGGTGATGAATATATTTTTTTTTTATTAAATTCGTTTTTTTCCCCTGTTAAATTCCGGACTCGAAGATTTCTTTCTTTCAACCAGGTGACTAACTAATAATTATGCCGTAGAATGTCGAATTCACAAGAATGAATGAAAACCAGTTTCTACACTTAATCGAAAAAAATACCTGGTAACGATGGCAACGACTTGTGTATTAACGACGATTTCCGCTTCGAATGAAGTGCGTTAAATGCTAATTTGGACATAAAGATTTTCTTTCAAAACGTTCATGCTTAGTACCCATGGACATAATAAGATCAATTTCATCTCAAGAATGGCGCAAGTAAATTCTGTAAGCGTGTCTAAAAGATCTTGATGATGTGAAAGATAACTTTTTGTACGGGCAGCACTTCGATAGGCATCATGTACATACATATGTATACAAAGCAAGTTGATCTATTTTTAGATAAAAACATTTTTTTTCTAAGTTCTTTTTTGATTAAGCGTTTAAGACCAAAAATAGTATAGCTGCACGGGAGGTCTGAGAACGCTAAACCAGCTTATATCAGTTGTAAGTTTCCCACAATTTTTTTTGATTTAAAGGTAAAACGTTTGGTTGACATTGTCCGCTCCCTGCTGGTTGACTAATGCTCGAGTCATTATCACCTTGACTGAGGAGAGTTACATCACACGTGATTATGTTTTCATGAACTCCGTCGCTATTCTGCGGTAATCTTAGATAGACTCGTCATTTGTCAGTTGCACAAATCTGTTATTACTCTTCCAATTATTGGTAATTCTAGCTTTATGACGCTAACTTGAAACGTTAATCAAGATGAAATTGTGAGGTTTGAGAAGTGTTTTTTGAAGTGATTGTTCAATGACGAGAAAATATGGTTTGACGTTGAAATAATCCAATCAAATGTTGTGACATTTGACTTAAGCACACATTTGACTTGACACACACCGAGGAGAAGACAAAAACTCAAAAGATAAAATCCAGATGTTGCTTATAACAATGGCAAGTTGAAGTGTTATTTGTTGGCCACTTTCATCAGTTGACCATAAAACTGCAGCGAGATTTGGTTTCAAGTTTCATAACATTGACGGCAGTATTTTATGAGTAGTTTCGATAAGACTCGTAAAGATTTTATGACAATTTTATTAGAGAATTTCAGAGGTTAAGTTAAAAATAAGAAAGTTATAATCGAAACACTACGAGATCTAAGTATGAATAGAATTATGAAGAACTTTTCTAGATTTTTATCTGCTACCACGTGCAGATTTACTAAAATTAACGATGTTTCCATGCAAAAACATTAGTATCTTGAAATTAAAAAATTTGTTCATAAATTGAACTTCGGCTGTTGTACAAAAATCTCCGGAAGTTAATTTAAACCGACCTCCTACAAAACTTTAAAGGTTTCAGGTCCATCTCCACTTCCTTCAATACTCTCCTGAGATCAACTACATAACGAACTGATAGTACAGGAGTGATTCTTGGGCTTAGAATTATCACACAAAAACACAAGTGGTTCTTGTATCAAGGAACTCTTCATTAATCATGCCTCCAGTAGAATAACGATTCCAGACTGGTTAATGAAAGTGTTTAATAATTCTCGTTTGGAGCGTAGGTACTTGGGAAATGTAATAAAAATTTATTGCAAAGTATGGTTATTACCAGAGGTAATAAAAGGGTAATAAAGCAAAGCATCGTAAAAATCCACTTGGCAGGTAAGTCAACAGGTTTAGTAAAGTGTCTTCGTTAGGTTAAAAAATAGAGAAGGTAAACGGGTGTGACGTGGAGGATTTGCTTAAATTCGCTTTTTCTATGGATGTTGAGAATGACATAAAATACGAACTTTGCTCAACTACTTTAGATTATCCAATGAAATCAAAACTTGGAAATCTGAGAATGGAATAACCATCGAATTCAATGAAGACTGTCCAGCGAATGATAATCCCGAGGCCCACGTTATTTCTACTTTCATTGGAAAATCGATCTCCTGGTAATATTTCGTCGTGGATCGTGGGCCTTCTCTACAAACTTGTCAGATACGGCATAACTGGATCTCAACTACACAAAATTTATAATATGATTTGAACGAAGAAGTCCGTGGCCAAAAGTGTGAACTTCACATCAGGGTCTTTGACCTGGACCTGGACTGCAACAGGGTGCGGTAAACTCTCCGCTCTCATTTAATATCCTTAAGAGTGATCTAATAAATTCACTCCACTGATCGTGCACAGGACGGATACAAAGATTTGAGTGTTCCAGACGATCCTGCAACGTGACTTCGAAACAATCGAACGCTATAATGATGTTTGGAAATTGAAGATCAATTTTAGCAAATCCTTTTCCGGACTGCTCCAAACAGAGCAGTGTGCCGAGGAAATGTAAACCCCTCCAAATATCGAATAATGCTGGACAAGCAAAAAATAAATCGCAAGTGAAATATCTTGGGCTTTGGCTGGACCAATACTTGTATTTCAATGGAAATGTAAATATCTACTGCTCTTGCCAAGGCAAACAAGGCTTTTTTTATAGCGAACACCTAAGCCCACGGGAAAAAGTGATCTGCTATGAAGCCGTGGTCAGGCCAATTTTGACTTATGGTTGTTTCCTATGGTTTTTCTACCAAATTTTGAATATAATAGGGCAACCTGTGAAGGTGGATTTATCTCTCCAGGCACATCTATCTGGTCTCCAAGAAATTGGTTCAGAATAGTTCGGAGTTGCCCCTTCTCTATCAAATATATCGCAATGCATGTGATAATCGGAGTTAAGGATCGCCTGGGGCTCAGCACACGAATCTCAGAAAGATAAGAGGAACGCCTCCGATGGCACTAATTTGTGCTGATGGATAGAGGACCCCCATAGTCGGGTATCTGCCATCTCTAATTGGGTTAGAGTTAGAGGATATTGTCATTGCACTTTAGTTTTAAAGATTGGCTTAGGACTTAGGATAGAATTCTATATTTCACTCTCCCCCCCCCGTACTAAGCTTTCTGCTAGACATTGTACCAAGACGTGACAAACGACATAATGGACTGGTAATGCAAAGGGTGACTCCTGAGCTTAGACCTGCCACCAAAAAGAAAAAAATTAGTAATACACTTAGATTTAAGTAAGGTTTAGGTTAGTGGTGCGAGCTTGCACTAGCTTTTGTTATTTTCCCTAAGGCATTACTGCCTCCACCCAGATAGTTGCTTTAGTTTTACGGTATACTTCTTAAGATAATAAGTTTATAATTAGGTTGTTCGAGCTTCCATGAATTCGTTGCCGTTACTCGAGACCATGGAAGCCCGTCGCCTAGATCTGGGTCACCCGAGACAGATTCATCTTTCCTGCCAAAATATAACACCTATTGTTTAAGCTTATTACTTGTATTTGCAAGATCAGCCAAGATCAGTGCTCTCAATAATAAAGCCTTTCATATTACAGTGCGTTAGCACCGTTAAAAAAATCCAATTGGTGCAAGAACTCATGCCAACAGACAATATTCTCTTGAAAAACTTGTCACTGGTGGTTCATTTGTAGGCGAATATGTTGGGCAGTGGTAAATCTCATTTTTTATTAAATGCATTCGTGAATAAGCGAAAAATATATATATATTTATAGTGAAAAAAATAATATCGATACCCTATCCATTAGACAATATTACATCCTTAAAAAAGGCAGTGGTATTAACGTGATTTTTTTCAAAATAGATTCGGAGCTCATGTTGCCCTCAATATTATTAACATATCAACGGGAAGTGAAGTGATTTTCAAATTTACTGGATATTGATCACAGAAAGATGCGTCTTTAACAAGGGTGTCAGTAAAAATATTCGATTTATTAAAGTTCGATTATTTCAAGAAATGTACCCATCAACTGCCCTTTAATATCAAGAGCGTTCATATCACCGGATTATTTTCTGAAGTTGTAAGCCAACATTGACAAAGCAATAAAGAGGACAAGCTTAACAATAACATAACTTGTCTATCAACGAAAACTTGAATCGAAAGAAAAAACAATGTAAACTGTATCACGTGCATGGCATTTGAATGACATAATTCTCGGATATTATAACCATTGGGTCATAACTCTTTGCGTATTTTTTCCGCAGTTGAAAGTAACTTTTTTAGAGAGTGTGGAGTGGAGACGTGTAGCATGAAAACTAGCACATATAGTAGGTACACCATGTACTTATTACTTTTTATCTTATCCTAGCAGCATAAACTCATATTGATATCTCCTTGTAAAGATAAAAAGGATATTCAAGGTACAAGTATATTCGTCTTAGTTGGTAATTAAACCGTAGTGACAAAACCGGTTCGACAAAAGCGTATGTATCGTAGGCTCATTGTATGATCCTTAAAATAAATTTGAAAACGTAAAGCTTTGTTCCTTTATGCAAATTTGAAATCCTATCAGGTTTCTTACAGTAAAAACTACCGGGCATGGCAACAAGGGGGGTACCTGGAAATATATTACTTTATAGCTCCCATTCCAAAGGTTGAAGGTTCGAATCCTGCTTCGATAAAATTCTTGTATTTTTTATCCTACCAATTCTTCCTTTACCATTCGCCGGAGTTTACAAACAAATTTCAATATTTCTCTCTTCCCCATAGAGGAAATAGTGGAAAACTGGTCCCCGTTCGAAAGCTTAAGTAAAGAAGCATTTGTCGCAATAGTATTTGGATGATTAACTACTATGTATTGAAAAGCGAGGAAGTGTACTTGTCTTCGACTAAAAATTTGCTGTCAGATATTGGAATTGGACTGCTCAAGAAACATCGTGGATTGTATAAAGGGTGTCTCTTCGGAACTATATACATATGGACAATGTAATCGTAAGATTGTCAAGCTGAAAGACTTATTTCCTTTTTGATGCACTTAAGTCGCTCATCTGAAAATGTCACTAAAGGCTGGTACAGACTATGCCAGTATTTTAGTCGAGTGAGTAAGTAAACCAGTATGGACAAACAAATTTAGTCGAGTAATGTACTAAAATCATTTAGTCGAGTCAATCCATTCCTGTTCTATTTTTTCGGTCGAGTAGCGGCAGGATGCCATGACTTTGTCATGCAAATTGATTAATTTAATAATTTTTACTTTGCTATCTTGTCGTCTGTTCATTTTGACACTTTACTTACTAAAGCACTGTGTTCGGACACTTTTTAGCTACTATTACTACGTTTTTAGACGTTTAGTGGTAAGTAAATTACTCGCCACTCGACTAAAATACTGGCATAGTCTGTACCAGCCTTTAGGGTACATAAGACGATTATAGTCTCTCGATCTCTTCACACTATGTCACACGATCTACACACACTATGTAACTACTCGTATTTCATTTCCCTATCAGCACGTCTTTTAAAATGCAAATAAAAATGAACAACAATAAATACTCCCAAGTGTCTTTCCTTTTCAGAAAAACCATTAAAATAAAATGGATTTGAATAAGAGCAAATTCGATGACTAACTGTGCGTTTTAGTCAGCGTTGCATTTATTGGAGTATCACGGCGCGCAAGAGGCTTGTAGCGAAAGAGTTGACAATTCTTTTTCAGGTGTGTATGAGAGATTAATTGCCAAGGAAACTATACATCTATCGTATAGTACATCAAGACCAAATCAAAGGATGCCGTGATTAAGCTGGCCAAGGTTCAAAAACTGGCCTGTTTCGGTATCACGGGGCCTAAAACCACCTGTCCGATTGCGGCTATTGAAGCCCTACTGAACCTCCCTTTACTCCATCTAGTAGTGGAGAAGGAGGCTTTGACGGGGCTCTTCTCCTTTAAGCCAGGAAATCTTGTGGATTCCCAAGGAATTAAAGCTAGAGCCAATGCTTACATTATCCGATACCATTTCTGGCTGTCTGGACTTCTTCTACAAACCATATATGAGGATTATCCGAACTCGGTCAGAATAGTAGCGCGGCATGTCTCTCTTTAATGCCGTTGGTATATGGACTCTTCCAAATCCAATAATCGGGACGGACAAAATATCCATGACGCTTGGCACTACCCGACTGTTTTTTAAGTTGAGGTACCTGCTATTTAGGTGTGTGCTTAGACTTGTATTAATAGAGCTACAAACAGCTCTAACATCATTATTTTCTTAGGCCTTGGTAGCCTAAGGGCTACCGCGACCGGTTACCATCCCAGAGGTCCGTGGTTCGAACCCACCCGCGGCCTTTCAATTTTCCGACCTAAATAACTCTCCTTCTTTCTCATTTTTCCCCTTTGTAGCAGGTCCCTGCCCTTTCTCCTTCCATCACTTCTGAGCATAATAAGCGAGGAAGCCATCTCCTGTTCGATGACCGAAGTCAACGTTCTGTCATTGGATGGGAAGTTGGTGGAATAAAACCGCGTATTGGCGTTGTCAGTTCTTCACTCTTCTATATAATATCTTTCCGACTAGAGTTTGCTGTCCGACATTGCACACTCAATAATAGAACTGTCGATAGTACAAGGGAGCTTACCCTTGGCCGCTAGTCTTTCATTAAAAGATTGTAAGTCGACTGAGAAAATAGAAGGAGGATTCGTCTAATGAAGTTATCTTTACGTACAAAATGTGATGGTATCAAAAATTGTAGGTAGGTAGTACTACGTAGTACTTGTGCTAAACTAATTCTTTAGAATTCCGCACACCTGACATCCTGTATATAGAACAAAAAGCTAAAGGATCCCACAAGGCTGAAGCAAAAATTACGTTTGGTTCACTGTGCTTACTTACATTTATATAGAGGAAAATCACATTGACATTAATCAGGTAAGGTTAAAGATTGTTATTATTCAAGGAGACACGCTCGCATAATTATTAACAAAAACCGTTCCTTAAGGGGGAAAACAAATAAATAAATAAATTCAAATAATATGGCGCATGTTACAAGACATTTTTCTTGGTATCCTAATCCAAACATAATTAAAAGCTGTTAATTAAGGATGGTATTGTCTTACACTCATGTAAGGTTTTATATAAACATATAATACCCAACCGTATGTCATTGGAACGTGTTGCGATTTCGTGTTTATTTTTTTTTTGTTTATTTTTTTTTTTCATTTTATTTGTATCTTTTCTGTGTAATTTGAACAGGTAAAAAAGGATGGGCTGGGTTCGTTACCTTGGAGCTGTCGATAGAAACAAGGGTTATTTTCCTTACTTCTTTTGTTGTTTTTTTTTGTTTTTTGTTATTTTTTATTTTTGCACAAAGAAGAATCGGTGTAAAAAGTAAAAATAAAAAAATCCATTTTTACTTCGTTTTGTATTTTTTTTTTATTGTTTTTTTTGCATCTCAGGTCGGTCAAACATAAAGAAAGAAATAAAACTGACTGAGAAACTACCTAATGTATAAAGAGTAAACGAAACTGATTGCTGCGAGTGCCGCCACCACGAGTCTATTCTCAAAGTAGAAGATATTATGGAGAATAGCCCCCAATGCTTCTTTATAGTCCCCCCGCAATACGTCTTGATATAGGCTGTGTTGTAGCCTCTGGATCTTATGCAAGAAAATTAAGTTTAAACGAAGACGTTTGGGGAAGGAATCAAAGAATTTTTGTGTTCTTAGATAACAAATGGATTTCTTTTGTGATTTTTATGGGATTCTCTTGTAAAATGTTTAGTTACTTTAAAGTTTTGTTTGAATATTATAAATTAAATTGTTTTTCTTTTGTAATAATATTACATGATTTTTAATATAAGTTAATGAATAATTTTAATTACTTCTTACATACACTACTTTATAATACATATATCACTAGACTTACTTTTAGATTAATATTTTTTATATATTAAATTTAAAGTCAACACTCTGATAACAACGAAACCACAAAATAATAAACCAACACTCACTTTTTGCTTTTAGCCACAAAAAAAATATATTTTTTTAGGTGTTTTCTTTTAGGATACTTAAGAAAAAATATTGTTAACTTCTTCACAAAATAGCACTAATTTGCACAAATTATTCACTTCAAAACAATTCGCCACTGTAAATGAACATTCCTAGCCTCCTAGAGCCAAGTATGTATTTTCTTTCAAGAAAAACAAAATAAGACTGATATTATTTTTTTCATGTGTTGCTCCAAACACTCCCGTCCAGACAGAGAGATTTATTTAAATAAAACAAAAACGAAGAATAAAAAAAACACGAAAAAAAGAATTATACATAAAACACCGAAACGTTTAGGAACGACATAAGAAGAGTAAAGTCGACACCAAAAGTTCCAGACCAACTGAACTCTTTTGACATGATCACCGCTTTCTTAAGTTCAAATTGGAGAAAACTAAAACAAACACCAACAACAACAACAACAACAATAAAACTCTCTGCTGCATCGCGACGGCGTGGCAGATACATTTATATACATATATAATACGCTATCAAATTATACCAGTGGCAACACTTATCGCCCGTTCTCTACAAAAAACATGATCAGAAGCGAAATATATGTGATCGCTAACGCGCGCACATGTCAGCACTCACAAAAAGCACCTAACCTCACCCTATATACTTACATGATACAACAGCAAAAAAGTGGCGCTTCTCAGAGTTCGTTTTTTGTGTGCGGGCAACGATCTTATCAGGAACCCCAAGAACAAGATCGCACCTTTTAGACCAAATGTCAGATATCTGTAACTCGTACATATATATAAAAGAGGCATGATCACACCAATGATATATTATCGGCGATCCTATGACAGTATTAGAAGAGAAAGAGAGCCCCACGTGGAGAACTTACATTACTTAGGACCGCTCCAGGATCCCCAAAACCGTTTTTCATTATTTTGGGGAAAACGTGCTTTGATACACCGCGCACGTGCGATTTTCTTGTTTCTTTGTGTGTTGTCTGTGGCTATAGCATGCTGTGAGCATAACAAACCAAGTGGCTTCTGTAAGCATAAACATAATAATTGCGATTGTGTTTGGTATTTGTATAAAAAAAAGCCGGTAAAATACTCTAAAGACTGACAGTTGAAGCAATAAAATTGAGACATGGGAATTTTTATTTGGTATTTGAAAACACACAGACTAATGTAAGCTTTGTATTTCATATGCGATGGGAATTTCAGTTTTAAATAAAACTTAAATTTAAATATAAAATACAAACAGACAGTATGGGCCTGGTCATAAATGCAGAACTGCGGTCATTCTGCAATATTTAGCTACATACTTCCAATTGCTGAATACTGCGGAATGACCTCAGTTCTGCGTTTATGACCAGGCCCTATATAGTATATAAACAGTAGACCAAGATTTAGAAATATGTACAAACAAAAGTTTGTTTTGGTCTTACCTTAAATATTTTCCGTTTGTTTGGTGCTTTCGCACCTTTTATATCGTCAACCGGAAACCCAAAGTGGGAGAAAACATTTCTAACATTTTTTCCCTCAAACACTATAACTCAGGAAACAGATAGTTTTATACTACATAAATAAGTTAGAGTAGTCGCAAGACATACATGTGTACATTGAAGGAAGGGAAAATTACCAACAATGCAACATTTTTAATAGCGGTGCTAAATCAAGGTACCATACCAGTAAAAGTTTGTTCTGCCGTTGTCTATTTAGCCGTGGTCTTTTCCTCGGGTCTATAATATTGTAATTTCTTAATGGCAGTTATTTTCAGCTCTGGTAATCTAATATTAACTTCTTTCTCGTGTACGTTAAGCTTTTTTATATGTGCTATCCCTTTTAATGAAATCAATGAATTAGCAATGAAGACTCCATCCTGAATTTGTTGGCTTAGGACAATGCTATCTTCCTTAATTTGCTGATTGACAGCTCGTAGGATATGTGATCTTGCTGGAATCGTTATGGTGTCATGTCGAGGTAAATAAGTGGTAATTGGCACTATGATATTCCGATCCTTTACTACAATTGTTAGTGTGAATATTTCAAAATCAAGTTTGCACTTATTTTCGTACAAAAAGTCTCTTCCTAATATTTCATCCGCTAAATCATCAGATACTACGTCTCTGCTTAATTTCTTCTCCTTCAATCAAAATTTTCGTTTCAAGCACTCCTATTGTGTACGTATCACTTTCTGCCTATTAATTTGCATATATCGTACCTATCAATTTGATCATTGTTTATCAAGTTTCTTTTGATTATTGATATGTCTGCTCCTGAATCTATCAAAAATTTTACCGGCTTATCCATGTCTATTATTTTAGCAATTAAATAGTTATTGGCACGCTGAAAGTTATATGAAAATATTTCTGGACCTCATATTCTCATCTAATATTCTTCGTCCCTCGAACGATGAGCTTCGGGGGCGGTTTGTTCGTTTCCCGAATCGAGTATATTGATTCTTCTTGGGTAATTGTTTGAGTTATAACCTCTGTTATACCTTTGTTGCGCATAGTATCCTTCTACATTGGCCTGCCTTTCTCGCTGGTAATTATTTCTTGCTGGTTCTGCAGAATTCCTTTAATTGAAGTTTGCAGTTCCTCTATAACTATAATTTTGACTATCATCTTCCCTGTTCCTATTGAATCTCTGATTTCCTAAAGATCCACTTTGAAACTTATTATTGCGATTGCTCTGCCAGTTGTTTCTGTAAAATTCTTCGTTCCCGCTTCTCCTTCTGGGAGCGCTACCATGATAGAACTGTTTGTTAGTATCATTCACTGCTTCTATTTCAGTAGCTATTTTCACAGCCTTGCCTAAAGTTTCTGGCAGCGCTGCAAATACTGCTGTCTTATAGGGTTCATTTAGACCTGCCTGAAAAGCATTCAGTCCCGATTTGTCGTTAAGAGCATTAATCAGCTTTCGACTATCTTCGCCATGTTCCGCTATTTGCACGTCATTCAGCTGTGCTATTAGATTTTGTATCCTTGTCGCAAAGCTTTGCACTGCTTGATCTCCTTGTTGAATCCTTGACAACTTATTTTGTATACTTTATGCTGTTATGACACTTACTTTTTTTCAGTGTCGAATTTTTAAGTATGAAAAGACAAGGACATCTGCGAGAAGGCGGCTTTGCATTTTCGTGCAGTTTCGATTGTATAATTAGTCAATTTCAAATAATAAATACTTTTTAGTATCTAATAGCAACGTAATATTATCATATTCGCATATTTGAAAGTTTTCTTTTCAATTTCACTCTATGTACACGATAATTATTTACTAATTTTCAATACTATCAACAATGAAGTCTGAAATGTCAAAAATTAAGATTAAGATCCCGAAAAAGTATGAAAAGTTTATACTTTTTCTGGCACTTTTCGAGTTAGATGAACTTTTTCGCATAGAGTAGCTTCAATTTTAAGCATATAGCTAATACTTCGCACTCATGCCAAATCTCCGTAAGGAATTTTCGTCTCTTTCTAAACTTGCTAAAAAGTGTAAGATTCGTCTGAAAAAAAAGTAAGTGTCATAACAGCATAAGGGATTGCGTTTCACCTTAAAATACGTCTCGAACAATTTTTTGAAACCATCTATGCCTTGCGGAGTACTTGCTCCAATCTTTATTCTAACCTTCTCTGTGATACGTGCTTTCAGCCCCAATTGCACCAATTTCCTCCTATAATTTCAACGATATTGATGAAGTTGGTCAGCTCCTTCTCTTCACCGTCAAAAGTAGGTAACAGTTTTAAAATTTGGAATGGGTCTAGAGTTCCCATATTGCTGGTTTCCTGTCTATTCAAATCGATAATTGAGTTGGAAGCCTCTGAAGCTCTATTACTCAAGATATCTTGCTCTTCTTCCGAGCTTGTTTCCTTCTCCTCAGTCGATACCCCGCTCAACTGGAACTTTATTATTTCACCTACTTCCTCGTACACTGTTCTAAATTCTGTCAGTGTATCTTCACTGCTTTCTACAACGTTAATTTGTACTTCTAGTTCATTTAACTCAACTCTTCTTCTTAATAATCTCCCCGCCGTTCTTAGTTTATATGGCGCCTTTTTTACATTCGTTTTTATTTTATAGAGTTCTTTCAAAATTTCTACTGCCTCATGCTCTGGCATCTCTCGTTGACTTAATACTGTTGTGCTCTTACTATTGCACTATCTTATCCCATATGTGTATCTTTATTTTAGTGTGTTGTTGTTTTTTTTTTTAGACTATTACAAGAAAAAAAAACGCGCATCTTTTTTCGCTGTAAACATTATTTTTCTTGCATATCCTTTATCGTATCCTTGGTCCAGTCTTCGGATCTTTCAATTTTTCCTCCTTCCAGGTCCTTGTCGTGCAGGATCGCCATGTAATGCATCAATATGGGATTTCTTTATAAATTCGTAAATTTCAATAAAACAGTTATTTAATTTAAACAGTTTATTTATCCTCATAGATGGAGCGTAGAGCTATAGCCCTATTAGCGCCCTGTAGTCAGTGAGTGTTCAACAACGACCCTGATTTTCATACAAAGTTCCCTTGTATTTATAGTAGGGATTCTTATATACTATCCTTATATACTATTACATATTATCATAACTAGGCCTACTGACTTATATCTATATACATGAATACAATCTCTATTTTCTATATAAACTACCTTAAATTATAATTATTACTATAGTGTGAATCAAAGTGTATGTAAAGTTATATTCTATGAGGTTATGCGGGAACCTCACTACAACACAAGACTAATCCGCTTGACATACCCTCACAGACCTCTTTTCGCGAACAATGCGGTCATGAAGTTCGTTGATAAATAGAGCTACTCGGCTGCGGGACAATCTCCCACAGTCAATATTTCCGAACTCGTACAACATCCAAGAGTTCAAACGTTCATCGAGTTCATCGCCGTCTGCTGTGACACCCCCAGACCTCCAAACTATCCTATTCTCATCTATACTTCAAACTAAGCTGCATCATGACCTGAATGACAGGTTAAACTGGTAGTACCAAGGGTGATTACTAAGCTTGGTTGGAAATCAAAATATCATCGAAAATTTGTTAATGCTTTTTCTGATAAAAAACACAATCAATGATGTAATTTAGGTAACTGCACCACTTGTGCCGTAGGCTGTGTAAGAATTAAATGCTATTAGGTCACCTTGGAATATCAATGGTAAAATTTTACTGATTTAAGTTTTTTTTGTTAAAGGAATTAATCTAAATCATAGGTTCTCACCGTGGGCGATAACGCACCCTTGTGGGCGTTTGAGACTTTCAGGGGGCCAGTAGAAGACCCAGAGAAAATTAGTGGGCGCTGAGATGGCACAGTGAGGGCGTAGGCAGGTTAAAAAAATATGGGCCTCGATTCCCGAAACCGGCGGATCGGAAGTGAGTGCGGATTTGACATTTTACGATTCCCTAATCCCTCGTGTGGGTATAATCGTGAATCTTAACGTATAGCAATGCCAACCTGTAAACGATCTCCGAGAACAAAATTAAGGAATCTCAATTTAAACATACGGGATTTTGGACATAATTGTCAAATCCGCACTCACTTCCGATCCGCCGGATTCGGGGAATCGAGGCTATAGTCTAAAAAAACATGCTAATCACGTTCTAATAAAGTAAGTAAACTTTAATATTGGTTAATTTTTGGATTTACACGATCGGACACGAACAGACAAAACTTAGCTGTCATGATGGTTAATTCTCTTTTGAAGTTCGATGGAAAGTTGCATGAGCGTTTTCACGGGCGAAACTTCAACGAACGAACAAACGTAGGAACTAGAAAAGCAATTGGCTTTTTGTTACACGACCGGTCACCAAACAGACAAAAGGAACGAACGAACTGGGCTTTTGGGGAAGAGGGTGAGAGAGAACGATGGGGAGGACGGACAATTTTAATGGACAGCGGACAACGGAGCGAAAAATTTGACAGTTCCTGCATTATTGTTGTTGCTAGGACAAGAAAGCAGACGAAAATTTCAAAACGCAACAACAAAAACCAATCTAGTTTCGTTGAAGTTTCGCCCGTGAAAAGGCTCATGCGACTTTCCATCGGACTTCAAAAGAGTATTAACGATGACAGCCAAGTTTTGTCTGTTCGGTGTCCGGTAAATCCAGCAGTATACAAAAAATGATCGACAAAAAACACAAAAAGAGGGGACTATCTCTGACCGTTTTCGAGATAGGGCGTTTTGAATGTTGCTTTTGGGGAAAAAATGTAGTTTAATGATTTAGAATAAAAGGGAAACAACGGTCGATTTCCAGAATTAGGGTATCTTTGTAATCGTAAGGAATGCGACAGATGGAAAAAACAGTAGAAGGGGGTTTATTTGTAAAAAAATATGAAGAAAAAGAATTGTTTCCCACATATTTCACTGTAACTCAAAAAGTATATCGTTAAGGTCCTTTTTTCTGAACTTTTTTAACATCCCCAAAAGTTACCTTAAAATTTCTTGGAACACTCCAAGACTCCAGCTGACTTGGTTTTTTGTTCTTTACCATTTAAAAATAAGTATAACTCACTGACCTGTTTTTACTGTTTTTAATGTTTCAAAATACTAAAAACAGATAAGTAAGTAACACTTATTTTTGAATGGTATGGATTTTAATTGTTCTCATTGAAACATTCTTCTTTAAACTCAGAAATAGGATAGGAGTCATATCTTATCTTACTACGTGCTGCGTAAAAAATTAAGACCACGTACATTTTGTCATGAACTTTCACCTGTGAAAAGCACTCGTTTCCAGTCCTGCAGAGTCGAATTTCTGTGGGCTCTAAACCACAAAACTCTTGCTCGAGCATGTCTGGATGTTAGGAAACTTTTTCTAGCCGCGCTTCGAGCAAATAATCCTTTGCGCAAAGGATTCTCCAAATGTAACCAGCAGACACTTGCGTACCAGTTTTTTGATGGTGATCTATCGAAAGATCAGCGCTCGATTCCGTTCGATTTTCTTTAATTAAGTTGTGCGAAGAACTTTCAACACGTTTTGCCACAATTTTCTTACGTTCTGAAGTTTTCCTGTTCTGCACGGTCCCACATTCATTGTGCCTTTTGATGGTTTGATGAACGCAGGTTTTACTCATTTTTAATTGTAGTGCCATTGTCCACTCAGATAAGCCAATATTGTGAAGCCCAATAACAGAAAAATATACTTAAGTTACTCGATGCTCTGTAAACAACTAAAATTATTTATTTACCTGCCATAAAGTTATTTCATTAACTGATTTTCTGCCCATTTAACAACTATAATGTCGAATAAATAGCGGTGCTAGAGGTCCTAGCACAGTTAGCTATGGCTTTGTCTATGTTGCAAACTGTAACGCAAGGAATTGATAATATAGTGGTACCTATTCAACGGTACTGCATCCGTGCAAAGGGATATTATTTCAAAGGCTGAAGTGGTCTTAACATTTTACGCAGGGATTAATTTACATTTTTATTTACAGTAAAAGACCGTCTTTTTTTATTTTAATGAAATTATTACAATAATTAGAGTATAGTTTTAGCTAAATTTTGATTGGTTCATTTCTGTAATCCAACAAGTCGTTCAAAATCTGCATCCATTGAAAGTAAAAATTTCATTACAAAGTTTACGTGGTCTTAATATTTTACGCAGCACTGTACTATATTTAATATAAAGCCGGCTCTACACGATGCGGTTAACGTTTCATTCGAATATTGGTCATCAGCCCGAACGTGTCCAAATACGAACGTTGGACGGTTGACATTGGACACTCGTAGTTGGAGCATCTGCCACACGATGCGTCCTACCATCCAGCGCCTAACGTTGAAGGGTGTTTACAGCATCGTGTAGAGCCGGCTTTCAGTAGGCAACACAGCAATTGCTGTTTCAGATTCGCGACAGATCGTAAGTAAAAAAAATGAGGGCTCTAGAGAAAAAAAAATTCTCAAAGTGGGCGGTGGACAAAATAAGGTTGAGAATTAGAGATGCGCCGAGAATGGTTCATGCCTGCACTACACATCGGAAGATGCCTCAGCCCTGGATACATCCGCCGATGTGTAGAGGGGGTTTTTGCTCGTCTCCGGACAATATTTAACATCCGGAGATACGTCTGTCCTGAATCCATTCTTGACGGATTTTGAGCCAGACGTCAGAGCGAACGCAAGGCTTGTGTCCACACATCTGCCGACGCATCAGTGTTGTGCGCATTTTGAATGCAGGTGGACGCGTCGGTGTATTGTTTTGAAGTGTATTGTTTTGAAAATGGCTACAATGACAATGAGCACCGAGGAAACTTTCAAGTTTATAGAATTATACCAAGGTGGGAATTGCTTGTGGAACCCCAAAAATAAGTACTTGATGTCTTGCGTCTTCCGATGATCAACACAGACTGATTGATACGCGGACGTGTGGACGGCTCGCGGATTTATTCCCGGATGCATCTGTGGATCATCTCCCAGATGTATCTTTCGATGTGTAGTGCAGGCATCAACCGAATACGAATATTCGGTCAGAAATGTAGATACCCAACCGAACATTCGGCCGAATTATTCGGTTTATTTTTGAGCTCTTGTAGCTTGAAAGCGATGAGGGAAGAGGAATTTAAGGCTTCTAGTAAGAAAACCATTAACAATGAGGGATAAATCAAATCCTTTGGAGCTGCCCGGCTTGACGTAACCGTACATTTAATTTTTTCTTAACAATTTAATAGATTTATTTCTCTTCAAATTTAGACAATATTTCATGAACAAGGCAATGTTCGTAGTTCTTCTTGAATATTTTTGACGGCGAACTTTGTCCCTTGGTAATAAAATTTTATTCGACGTCTGAAGAGATGGTGGAGCTAAACCATCATCAGTGAACATTCCGTCCATTTTCTAGTAAACTGCTTTATTTTGGCTATATTTTACGCCCTTCGATATCTCCTGGCTTTTCCCCATAAAGGCAACATGACAATCAAATTGCCTCCTCCTTCCTCCTTGTTATTTTAACTCGAGAATATAAGAATAATTTAAACAAAAAAAAATTTTCCTACTCTTCGTCTCTTTTTATTTTAAAAAAATGGTCGCGTCACTTAAAAATTTCCGTGACAATAAGTGACATATTATCCATGAGAAATGCAACTATAAATGACTTCGGGAATGCCACACTCTCATTTTTGTAACAATTGTCACTAAGGTGCTTATGAGAATACGAAGGTCACATGGTTTGTGAAGGTCAGGGGGTTTGTCACATCTTCCGATAGGTGACGTGACTATGGGAATAGGGGCCTGTTTGAATTGTGATTGAGCATATAAATGAGTCGGTAATTTTTTTAATTTTGGTTTTTTTAAATAAATAATGGTTACACAATGTAGTGTTTGTTTTATTTACAAATACTACCTATGAATAGTTCGAGAATCAAGCCTCTTTAACATATGTAAATCTTAAATTAATACTATTTAAATATTCGCTAATTATTCGGCAAACTAACCGAATATTCGGCCGAATACGAACATAAAAAAATACGCCGAACATGCCGAAAACGAATATTCGGCCGAACATTCGGCGCATCTCTATTGAGAGTCTATGATCTAAATCAACTGAAAAGTGAATCATTGATTATAAGTAAAAACTCCAATTAACCCCAGACCCAGAGCTGACTCAACTGACCAGACCGAAAAAAAATTAAAAACCGTCAGTCAAATTTTAGATGAAGTAGCAATCATGGATTGGATCTGAAATATTCTGTCTGCTTCCGCAGAAATTCACCCACAACATCACCGACGATACAAATACGTCCAGTTGCCAGCTATAATTAATGTGTTCTAACATCTTGCGTCATTAGGGGATGAATAATACGAAACGAACTTCGTAAATCATCCTCACCTTCCAATTACATCCATTCTCGCTTTTTGATACATATCACCATCTTGGCTTGGATACAGAGCGATTCTCTAACTAAGATAAAAAGCCTTCACTATTTGCGACTGTATGCAGAGAAGCACGATTAAATTAAAAAAAATGCGATAAACGAAAACCAATTAATTTCGTTAGTTGATTCCTAATTTTCTGTGTTGTTTCTGCTGTTCTGTTTGATTTGCAAGTCTGCGATTTCTCATGATGGCAGTTCCTACCAAAATGGCCAGAGGATAACTTCTTGTACATCTGCCGGAACCAGCAAAAACAGCAGAATCTACAAGGATTGGAGAAAAAAAACTTCCGAAATTTTCCGCAAAATCTTCCGGAAGACTTGGTTCGGGGAAGGAAATACAACACAGAAATTACGTTTTAATTACGTAAATCACGACCCGTTGCCAGTGAAATTGGTGAACGTGTCCATCTGTTTTACAATTCGAAAGAAATTCTTCAAGCATGACTGCAGATTTAAAACATCCCTCAGTAAATCTGTAACGAACAAGAAACAGAAGCAGATTTTCCAGGACTGGGGCACGGGGGCGCAATTAAGTTAAGACGCTAAAATAGATGTTTCCAGGATATAATTAACAACAAGGACTCATCCAGCCACCAAAAGCCTATCGAAATAAATCAGTTTTGCGGTTCAGTGCTCGCGAGCGGGGCCGGGGGGATGGTTGAAAATGCGAAATTTATTCAAATTCCAAACACCATAAAAATCGTGCATCCCCATGGCTTCAGTATATTAAGGCTTATGCCGAAGACGACAGTAAATTTACTTATCTAAATGGACAAAAAGGTAGTCCGGTCACGATAGGGGAATCCGTCATTGCTAAGCCCCTATATAAGCTTAAATTAGCCGGCATAGTATTTGGAGTTTGAGCGGGGGGCGGGGGGCGAAGGAAAGGCAATTGAACGATAATTGAGAAAAAATTCCGTCGCGGCATTTGAACGACTGGGCGGGTTAATTAGCACTTAGTACGGCGATAATTGCCTGGTAATCAACGTAACGCCGACGGCCTCTTAAAACTACTAGTTGTGTGCCGATGTCTTTTACACGCTTTTGATGCGGATAATTGATAAGTAATTGAATTAAGCCTTAATTATAGTGAGCTCTGTGAGCAGTACTTTATTTTTAGCAGATGAGACTTTATCGTAACTGTCGTAAATGTTTTCTTTTTATTTTACTTGATTAATTTAGAAATTGAGGTTAATAACATGCATTTATCTATTTTGTTGTTTTTGGGATGAATTTAATCAAGAAAATATTACATGTATTATTTATGTAGGACGGTTTGACGCTAACAAAATTGGGAATTCCACTTCTGTGCACGAATCCTGATACTTTAACTTACGATTTAGAGATGAGAATCTACCAGTCCAGGAATCCAAGGACTCGAGTTAAAAAAAACATCAAGACTACCAACAAACTTTCTTCCTGAATTCAGTCCTGGCCCATTGCAACTGGTGATTCTGGCCTGGTTGCTTTAGAGAACTGCTTTAGCTTGGCTGGAAAAGGTGCTTCAATTGAATCATTAGGCCACGGCAAGAATGTAGCAGATCTGGCAAAATTTTCAAGTTTTATCAGTATTCCCAAACTCATACAACAGCCTCCCCTAGCCTCCTCTTAACCTATTCCTTTTCTATCCTTCGAGCTAAGTTAAATAATAGACAATGCAACATGGAGTGACCGACATGACGGACTACTAGTATAAAGGGTAACGCCTCAGCTTCGACTTCCATATAAAAAAACTGTCCGCTCTACCGGGCTCGATTCCAAGTCGATGTCATCCAGTTTGGCCTTCTGAGGTCTAGACGTCCTTATCTACACCATCCTTTTGTAAGGATAGAGTGGTGAGAATCTTGCATCGGTCTAGCAACAGGGCATGTGTCTGACTAATCAGATTACTACTGCCTGAGTAATCAGATTCCTACTGACTAAACTCGCATGATGTTTGAGTCCAGACCTGCACGACCCGTTAAGGCATTACTTCGGTCAATATGACCAGAGCTGGAACAGTAGGGCATAGGGGATCAGTGAACTAAGCGAAAGGTGACTTCGACGAAGCTGACTGTTCAATTCAGTATCTGGGTGGACTAGTGGACTAACGAGCTTTCTTCAATATTAAGTTGAATAGAAGGCAGGTGAAACCAACCCCTTGTCGGTCATCGTAGATATCTTTACTTGGCGATCGAGTTCGTTGGTTAGGAGTCGAGTGCGTTACTTTTAAGACGAGTCCAACTTTGGTCTCGACGATTTAGTCTTTCCTCAATGAGAGCTAGTTCTATCTCATGGCCGTAGGTGGTTTGCTCGTTTAGTTGCATAGTGCAGTTACGTTGATAAGAGTATAGTTCGCGGATAGAACTTTTTTCTGTGAGGTAATGCGGCCTAGGAGTACCATTCCAAAAAGACAGTGATCCGAATCAAAGTTGGCACGCCGGTACTTTCGTACCATTACCGAAAGGGTAGCGGTCTGTCAAAAAAGGGTCTATTTGGTTGATGTTGTTTCATCGAGGTATACCAGGGTTAATTACCCTATTTGTATATACAAACCTGATACTCGCAACGACCAAGCTCCTACTTGCTATCATCTATGTATCTAGTTGTCATTAGTGTTCTCGTGAAAACTATTACTAACAATATACTGCCTGAATATACGAGCCCCCATCCGTTTTAGCATTTAAATCTTCCAGGGTGAATTGTCTATACTATAGAGTACGATCGTTCGAAGAGAATTTTTAAATCGTTAGGCCGGTTTCGCTGTCGGGGACATCGTGGTGTAATCCGACCGCCGCAGCTTGTTACGAATTTCACAGTAGAAGTTTTTTTACTTTTATTAGCCTCACGCCAACTATACTTGAACTAACCGCATCATATTTAGCCTATCCTACCTTTTAAGACAAATATCTGTGGCCAACTCGGGGGTTATGATCGCACTTCCATTGGTCCGGAAAAGTAACGGCTCACAAATTTTCATATACTACAATGAAATTTCCCCTATTCCGCTAATGGCTGACCAGACTAATGCCATTATCATCACCATCTGCAACACTAAAGCCTACTACTGGCCTTAGCTTCGTCCAGCATTTACCCTTAATGCCGCTCAGCTTCTGGCTAATGCCTTCCAATTACATATTCCTCACTTAACTAAATCCTCTTCAGTCCATGTATCCCTTCTTTATACGACCGGTATTTCTCTTTCCACCAGGGACTCGATTTATAGCTATTTATGCAGGATTGCTATCGTCAAGCCTTTTTATGTATGGCACCCATCTTAATCTACTCAATTTTATACTTTTGACAATGTCCCTTCTAAAGTTGATATAATTCATCATAATATCTCCCTCTCAAATTGACTATGTCCACAGCCCCACAAATATTGTACGTAGTGCTTTTCTTTTAAAACTAACTAAAAGAGTTTCATCAGTTACTTTCAAAGTCTATGCCTCTGATCCAAACATAAGAACAGGCTTGATTTTCATGGTACAATAGTTTACACTTCGTTCCTCTAGAAAAGATTAGTGCGGTAAGATGTTGTCGAAGGCTAAAATAGCTTCTGTTAGCAAATGTTGTTCTTCTGATCTTCGTTGTTTCAACACTGTCAGCTTGTGTTTCTCACTAACGACCATAACTTCGTGAAATTCACAAAATATTTTATAAAACTTAGGACGATATATCCCACTCCTTTAAACTAGCACACATAATCCGAAAATAACATTACCAGCGAGACTAGATTAAAGTCAAGTGACAAAATAAGATCAATAATTCCATCATAAAAAAATCATTCCAGAATTTTATTGCGCAGATAACAAGGTGAGGATGTCAATTAGTTATCAACAAGCAACTAATATCCTGTTAGGTTTCCTTTATGTTCTCCTATAAATATGACTCGTACGTGTGCTACGATGACAAATTCTTGAGAGAAGCTACAAACCTCCTGAAGCTATATATCTATGCCAATTCTCAACGAAGTCGCACATTGTGATTCTGTTGAAAAGTTCACCTATTTAAGCAGAAAGGTAAATTATTATATATTATTTTTTTGAATCAAGGCGTCTATGGCATTTTGATCTCTATGTCTGGACAGATGATTTCTTTTGAACAATAACACATCAATTGGGTTGTAAACTACATACATTTTCCGAATCCTTATAATTTTTCAACATCCAACATTGCAACAAAAGATAAATTCTACCAAATCCTTTATTGTTTAGTATCAGAAATTGTTCCATTAAACTTGACGTATCTAGGTAAAAAATTCGTCATAGTTATTAAATTCGGAAAATATGACAAATTATGTTAACATTCGATTTTATGGGATACGCTTTATGAAATGCCAAAGCCTGTCTCAGACAACTTGAATAAAATATGATAGACAATATCCTAATCTGTTCTATTTCCCTTTTCATATTTCAATCATATTTATGTCCTTATGTACCCATAATAAAAAAAAGACTTTTTCTTCCTTCTTTTTTTGTCTCTCCGATTTCTTTAACTGTCAGAATCAATGAAATCGTCTAGAATAGGGTGGAAAGTCTTTTTTTTATTTCAAAATGTCGAAAATAATTCCTTCATCTTTGGTAGTCGTTTGTAATTTCCCTCTCTTGCCTGGCAGTAAGGAATGGATCCTTCGTGTAGGATATTTTCTAGTCCTTATACTTTTATTTCTTCGTATCACCTCACACCATCTGATAAAAGATTTAAAAAAAAATTGTTTAAAGCTAGCTTTGATGCCAAGGAAACTTTTATCCTCTGCTAGGCAAAGAAAATGAAATGTTTATAAACTTTTGGCAAGGACACTTTTGTCCTTTGTCTAGAAGTTTTTTAATTTAAAACAAAAAACAAATTTCTGAACTTACACGTCTTCTAGTGAAATAATGATTTATTAATCATTGAGAACATTTTCATTCGTCTAATTAGTGTCGATTCCATGTTATAAACTGTTGCGGTCTTCATCCTAGGGCGAATGATTGATGCACAGTTGTAGGCTAATTTCAATTTAATTTTTCCGGGCGTAGAAATTCCGCAATATGGCACAACAACGTCTTATGATGATGATTCTGAAAGACCGCCAGGGCTCTAGTTTAGCGATTACATAAGTCATCAATGAAGACACCAATTCATTGTCTAGGTTAACGCTAGGTCGAGTTCCAGAGTTAAGTAAATAAGCAGCATCGCGCTCATCTTTAATTAACTTAAGGAGTTTTAATTAAATCAACTCTTGATAAATCGTGAATTTTCCATATAAATTTTTGTTTATTTTACCCCAAGATGAACTTGATAGACACTTTAACAGGAAATTATGATAAAGTAGTAGGAGAATTAAGTTCCAAAGAAAATACTTATAACTAAAACAAAAACTTTATTAGAAAATTATACAAAAAGTAAAATTCCCTATCAGCATCTTGGTCCTGGTCACGTTTTCAAAGTTGTTCCACATTTTCTGCTGCTGGTGGTGCTTGTATAGTTATTGACATGATGTATTGCAATTTTATAGGGGATTGTAGACACCCTTAACAAATTAGAGTTTAGTGCCTGTGCGTAGCATTTAATTAAGGAAATGTCCTTTTCACAAGGATTCAGATATGCTTCCAGCGTCCCTAATAGCTGTAAAAAAAGAGATTTTATAATAAAAATGCTCCTTAAATATGTTTCTCCTTACTAGCGCACAACTACTGAATAAAAAAGGATGGCATATTAAGGGAAAATAACATAAAAAAGAACTGACCTCGTTAACAGAAGATAAGGGAAAAAACTCAAGAATGAAGTGAATAGTGGAGGGACACAAAAAAATAAAATAAAATTACAGGACTTTAGGAAAAGGATGCTATTGTGGAAATAATAATATAAGTAATTGCTTAAAGATAAGAGGGTAACTTTTAGAAAACATAAGCACATAATTGCTATTTGCGCAAATACGAAGAAAATTGCCAGGAAAGGTTTTACGTTGATATAATATTAAATAAATTTGAGGAAAATGAGATATAATCTGATTGAAAGTTAAATGTGTTGGTATGAAGGCAGATACACTACAAGGATATAAAGCTGTAAGTGAAAATTAATGTTTATGCAGTATGATCCTGATTGTTTGATGTATCATCAGATCAACGTTTATTCGTAATTTTTTTATATGGCAGTTCTAAGCCCAGGAGGCATCTTTGGTATGGCCGGTCCGATATCGTTGGCCAGGCCATGGTGCAATGTCTAGTAGTAAACTTAGCTCAAAAGATAGAAGAGGTTTCAGATTACGAGGAGTCGGAAAAGTGTTTAACGAGATAGCGATGAATCCTGCTTTTGAACTCTTGAGTGTTGTAGAAGTTCGGAAATACAGACTGTGTAAGGTTGTTCCACAGTCGGGTTGTCCTATGATCGAATTCCGAGTTTGTAGAGTGCGCGAAAATATGGGCTGGAGGCAGAGGGAATGAGACGAACGGCCCAATCTGTTATTGCTGGTATAAGATTACCATGGAGTGTTTATCTCGGTGAAGCAATCTCTATGGTAGTGAAATTCTAGAGTGGTTCAAAGGGTCGATCGTGGACAAAAAGGTGTCGTCTTCGATAAGTTTGAAGGGCATTTGTCGTACTTTATGTAACAACGTCAATGTGGTTTTCGAAGCCACAGGGAGTTGTATTCGAGAAAGGGCCAAATGTAGGAATTCGTCAATGTACGCTATCGTCAATACAGGATATGGCACGTGATTGTCTTGCATTATTGAAAGCGTATGAGTAACGTAGGGTACCGTCGTCAGGAAAAGGCAGAGTGTAGGTCATTTAGGCAGATTAGAAAATAAGCGGGTGATTAAATTGACACCGGCAGAGATGGAGTGGGGCTGAGATTTGACACCATCCAATACTTACTTACTTAAGCTTATACTGCAGCTTTACCATTGACCATTGCATGAATTGCACGGTTTCTATTTTTGTCTTGGATGGGGCACGAGTGGTGATTCTTATTGGCTGTGCATTGTTGCTGTTTTCTTCAGGTTCCTGAGAAAATAAAGCCTTCAGGGCGGCGAAGAAAAAATCTCTCGATCTTTGGAGTTGCTCCTCGTCATTGCACAGCAGCCTTCCATCCGCACTCTTTACGGCATGCTTTTAAGTAGAGTGCTTTCCCGAGAACTGTTTAGTAATTTGGTACAGCACCTTACTGTTGCCTGTGTTTGCCGCGTTTTTCGCGTTTGTTCTGCGAGCTCATTTATCTGCCGTCTTTTATCACGCCTGATACTTCTCTTTACATACCGGTGTGATTTTCAATTCGATGACGTGCCATGCCATCAATACTACCTTGATTGAGCGGCTGGAAAGAAGACTCTCGCGATCCAGTTCTTCAGGGCTCCAATGTTAATAGCTTGGAGTTTAGCTAACAGAGCAGGATGCCAAACTCTATAAAAGCAATGGAGATATCGAAACGTTCCCCGTCAAGGGGATTTGGTTTTGGGCATATTAGTTAGATTCTAGGTACCCCATAAACCTTTAGTTGATAATCGTCTCCATGATTTTTGGTGAGAATACTCGTAATTGCTATTGGACGGTAGTTGGAGGGATTGCTAGAATCACCGTTTTCAGTATGGGTTGAACATGAGAAAGTTTCCAAGAGTCTGGATACACTCCGAAGAAGTAGGAAAGGGCAAAGAGTTTGCGCAGAGGTTTAACTAATGACATTTTTTGGACGACAGGGGTACAACGTCAGGGCCAGTGGGTTTGTTAACTTCAAGATCTTTGAAGGCACCTATATACCTCGCGAGTCCTATAGTAAAACCTGCCTTTGAGTAAGACGAACACTTGCAGGCATTATCGGACAGAGAAGAATATGAGCGAACATTAACACATTACGCGGACTAGGTTTAAAATGTTGTACTGGATTTTTTACTTCTGGTTACTTTGGTTTGGTATGATGTCCGTCTAACTAAAACCTATCAATAGCCGGTCGCTTTGTAAACTTAGCAAATACTCACTGTATAGTGTGATGTCGCTAAACAGACCGGGGCAGCTAAAAAAATATAACTTAAGCAAGGACCTAGTAAGACGCTTCCCAGGACATTTGGAGAGAGCTCCCAAAGTGTCGTAGACGAAGTCGAAAATCGAGAAGCCTGAGATTCACCTACGTTGAAATGCCACTTGATACTGATGATGGGCACAGATGATATTTGGGTGAAGGACCACTTTCTTTTATTTCAATACTCTTGTGAATTAAATTTGTCACCAAATTTAGGGCTTGTGCGAATTGTGACAAAATTGGCGACTAAACTAAATTTTTCAGTTTTTGTGGTTATGTAGTGAATTGCTGTGTGAATTCTGGTGTTGACTAAATTCAATCGTCAGTTTATTTTAAAAATAAATTGGAGCTAGAAATCGTTAATTTATTTTTCTCAATGTAGTCACCTACATCCAAAAGACTAAATACTGAGACTAAATTTTATTCATAATATTCACACAGACATATAGTTCTGCAAATGTTCCGAATTTAGTGTTCTGTAAATCCTTTGTTTCTTTGAAAAATAATTCTAATTTCCCTTTAATAAGAATGCGTACCAATAACAAGGTTCGTATTCGTTCACACACTGAGGCATTAAAGAATGATAACACACATTCACCATAATGCACCAGCGAATCTTCTACAAATTTTTAGGTTAATTGGTTGCTCAAAAATTGCAGATGCGTACTTTTAGCAAAGAATGGCAATATGGTAAACTAGGTAATAGAGAAAATGTGAAAAATCCTATATGGGAATCAAATTCGTGATCTCGAGAATGATTTCTAGGACGCTTTAACCCCCCTTCAATGTGAAACATATTAAAAATTATTGTTTAAGCAAATACCAATAAAAACCCACCTGATTTTCTTCACAGTTTAAGAACCGTAAAACAGAGGCATGCTCAGACCACACAATTTTTCGCCATTTACTATCATATTTTTGAGCTAATGGAACCATAACTAATGAACTGAACAAGTTATCTCCGTAACTAGCAGCTTGAAAATGATCAAGGAATAGGACATACAAGTTCTCGAACTTACTTTTACCTGCAGAGAAAAATATATTTATGTATAAAAATTACAATATTATAACTAGAAGATCCTGACTACAAACCTTCAAACATTTTATCAAATTGAAAATCATAATCCTTGTAACGAGCGAAAAATAATTCGATATGATCCTTGAGCAAAGATTTCATTTGTGCCTCTAAAAATTGCGAATCAGGACCCATAAATGCTATCATTAAGTACATCAATTTTTCTGTTGGTGAAACTATTTGTAAACCCCTACTTTCAAGTAAGCCAGCGAATGTTAATGTTATTCTTATAACTTCATGTTCTGGAAAATCTGAGGAAAATATAATTTTTAATGACTTAAGCAAATCATTTTATTTAAATGTGGCTTTACCTGTATCTTTTGTTATAACTTTTGAGTCAGACATTTGTTGTAAATATTTATTCAGTAGACTCTTCAGCAGTACATACGGCCAATCGAAGGGAAGAATAGATGCATTGGAACAAGGTAGCGCTAAATTTAGATCTGTTGGAGCCTAGATAAAAACCTATTATTTTAAAAGGTAATGGCATACACAATAATACTTACAATAATAACACTTTGAGGATACACAAATGTTTCTAAATAAATCTGCTTCCAATTTGTAAGCATTGATTGATTAAAATTCAAATTTTGTGCATTGAAAACGATCGTTTCAAACAGAATTTCAATTTCTCTTATATGTTCAGATGTCATACATTTTAAAATGTTAAAAGTAGCTTGAAGGCATACTTCTTTTGTTAGTAACACTTGTATACTATCAAAACATAATAACTTAAATGCAAGCTTGAGCTCACTTTTAGCCAAGAAATTTGTTCCTAAATTTCTGTTCGTATAAACCGATAATTTGTTTAAAAAATCTGTCATTGATTCTATTGTTTCATTTTGTATAAGATTATTGATTAAATATCTGTCGTTTTGTTTTACGAGCACTTCTATTACTTTAAAGAGGCTATTTAAGAAGAATACTGGATACGTTTGTGGTATAATCAAGCGTGGGCTTTCTTCTTCGGATATAATTGTTCCAAGATTTGGTAGAGGTGGATGAATGTTACGGCGATCCTTTGTCTTTTTTAGGAGGATAGCTGATTGACTAAAAGAAAATTATTTTATTACTATATATTATTTATGTCCTTTCAATGAATTACCTTAGGTTTTGTTGAAATTCTAAAAACGCCTTCGAATTAATAAACTGCCGTAAGTATTTTTCTAGGAACTCTTTGAAGGGATCAATATTAGACGGTAAGTACCATGAAACGCAAGATAATGTCGAAGAGAGTAATATGGACTGGGAGAACTGAAACAAAATAGAAACAATTTGAAAATTAATATTACGGCTTCAAATACTCTTAATGATTATTAAGAAGGCATGCGAATAAGAATCTAACTCAGTATAAGAATGTAAATTCGTTGATTTTAGGTTCCATTTTTTATGTGGCAGATCTCAGGATTCACCCTTTTTAATACATGTCCTTCATGTCCTTGGTCACGTCATGGTGCTAAGCCTAGTAGTAAGGTTAGAACGCGTGATAGAATAGGTATAGGGTTACGAGAAGCAGAGAAAATGTTAAAGGAGATGGGGATGAACCCTGCGTTTAAACTCTTGGAGTGATCCATTGTAGGAGTTCGGAAATACTGACTGTCGAGTTGCCTTATCAGTAGCGTGCGCGAAAAGGCGGGCTGTAATCAAAGGGAATGAGCCGAGCGGGGTGGTCTGATGTTGCGTAGAGGCAGGAGAGCGTATATTTCGGTGGAAGAATCGCTATGGTAGTAGCAATGGAATTTTGTGAGGGCTACTACATTCCTACGGTGGCTCAAAGGGTCAATCGTGGACCGGTATCATTTTCAATTGAGTTTGAGAGCTCTTTTTGCATTTGATCTAGGTGGTAAACAAAGCCCCGCCCCAAATAAGGGAGTAGTATTCGAAAAGAGGCTGAATTCAGGATTTGTATATTACAGCACAGGCCGATGGCTAGTGGAGGAACCTGCACTGAAATCTTTCTTATTTCTCTGTCTTTTCTTATTTTCACGTATTGGATCTAGGGATGGGTCAGCCAGTAGTTCCACACCATCCACTGACGCGGATGGAGAGATGTTGCGGTTTTTTTGGAAACACGGCAGAACTTAGTTTTGGAGCATTGAATTCAACTGAATTGTTACGGCCCCAATCGAGAATGACATCTCAGTGTCTCTGTTGATTGAGTTAGACATAAGCCCACGATAATCGAGATAAGACAGTGCTGGTCTTGCATTATTGAAGGCGTAAGAGTAACGCAAAGTGCTGTAATTAGCGAAGTTGTGCAGTGGGTTGGACGACCGTTTACAAATATTAGAAAAAGAACGAGTGATGAAATTGATCCCTGAGGGATACCTGCAGAGATAGTGTGGTAGATTTGACACCAGTCGAGCAAAGTTGTTTTGTTGACTTTAAGATCTATACACCTCGTGAGTCCTGAAGAAGAACCTTTCCATTGAGTGTGTGGAAAACTTGCGAGCAAGGGTTGGCAAGATATGTGGGGCCAGAGATGCTAGTTAGTCGGCCTTTGATTTGCTGTCTGTTATCACCTTTCCGTTGTAGATAAAGAAACGGTCTGTAGGGAGGGTAGTCGCCGCATGGCTTCCAATCTGTGAGTTCTATTTAGGGACCAGATGAAATGGAGATGCTGCGGGGATCGACGAATCCCCTATTGGACCATATGGTCTAACTCTCACTTCGCCACCTTTAGTTAATTCGGATGGAATCGCAGAGCGATGACGAAAGATAATTGACCGTTAGTCACAATGAGGTGTTGCACATTATGTGTTAACCAGTAAGTTAAAATTGGGTGGTTTTTTTAACGGAAAGTTCAAACTTCGTCCCGATTATGGCTTTAGTGATGTCTGCCATTATAAAGTTATAAACATATCGTTGGCGTAGGCGGAGATGGAATACAAGCAACTTTGTGCGAAAATTGCAAATCAGTGAACATGCTGATGGACATTCAGATTTCCGTTGTTGGTTGGAAACGGCTTGGCGGGAACAAAAGATACGTCCGCTACCGAATTAATCAGAAAGTCTATCTTATTGTTGGTGTCGCAGACGAACAAACGATATGAGCGGCCAGTTACATGCTAGGTCTTGCCGATCCTTTAATGCCTAGTTTTTTTAAGCTTAGTGGTGGCCGGTTTCTTTACCGCTTTGGCTTCGCCGCCAGTAAAACTGCAAAGGGGCTTACAATACCGGCAATGGAATAAACACTAGTTTGTTCGCCCCTTGTGGCCGACTGGCCGAGGGCAAACGAAAGCCGCCCTGCCGATTGATAGCTGTTCGGCTTTGCGTGCTTCTGGTTTATTGATCTCGCGTTGCAGCGACACCAATGTTGACTCGGTATTAGCTGGAGTCGCACGGACTGTGGACGCTGTGTGAGAGAACGTCCCACATTTTGTCCGCTAGCTCCAGCAGTTGAGCGAACGTCTTGTCCGTGGCCCCTGCTTGTGCTTGCATGTCTTCACCATATGATTCCACACTGGTGTCTTCACCATATAAATCAAACACGTGAATTGGAACCGTAACTATCTGAGAGAGTTTTTTTTGGAGATGCCGGAATTTTCTAGATCACTGAAATGTGAGTGAGGGAGTGTTCTTAACGATCGTTCTGATCGTGCGGCGGTTGTGGTGTGACTTTGTGCAAAACTCGTTAATAGAGTTTATACGAGGTCGCCACAGGATTCCTTAAAATGCTGCTTTATGGAGGAGTTTTAAATTGTGAATGAAATCATACTTCTAGATGCCAGCTACTTTCACGGAGGAAACCTGAATTCAATTTCGGACAAGTGACATGGAAAAGAAAAGATTTAATTTCAATGAAATCAATTATGATTACATGTTCTTGCAGTAATAATTTATAATTTGTTATTATAAATTGTCAGTTGATGTTTATTTGATCGTAAATTTATTATATCGTAAAATCATCTTTACTCACCTCTTGTATTCCATGCTTAGCAGCTTCATGAAACCATTTACAGCTACAAATCGCCAAAGATTCACCCAGAATGTATTTAGCTTCACTAACCGGTCCACTTGTTATTGCACCCAACAAAGCAGCAGCATGTTGTCGAATAAGAAAAGGCCCACCTTTCTCATAAATTACATTCTGATAATGCCATTCTAACATATAACGGAACGCTGGCAGTAATTCCCTGAAATAAATAATTATCAAGGTAAGAATAATTGATCGAAATTAGGTTATTAAGCACACAAACGACGACGTTACAATAATTAATACAGAACTGTTTCTCTCGAATTATGAAAATCAGCAAAAGTCAAGAGTTCAGGCCAATTAGGGGAAGTATTCAATTATTAGTAATCTTCAATTTGCATGACAACCCTTGACTGACCGGAATCTAATTTAGTTCTACTACATACGTCTACGTTTCAATTTAAAAAGTCTTAAATAAAAATTTAATCGAAGATCATTTTTTTTACGTTTTTAGAGGCGATAGTGTTTGTTTTGTGGGTGGAAAATGAATTGAAGTCAATTAAACTAGTAATAGTTTAAGGAAGAGATTTGTTTACTTGCTGCTAGTGACTTTTTAATTTTAAGATGATCAAGTGGTGTTAAATGGAAAGGTTATGTTTTTATTTTTATATTTTTTAAGGAAATTTCTTGAAATAGGAAAACAACTTTACAGACAGACTACAGCTATTGGCTTACCTATAAAGAGCAGCATCCGGTTTTATAAGCATTATAGCTCTTACAACACGCAGTGATTCTATTTGAACCTTTATTAATTTAGCCTAAAAATATAATAAATATAACAAACAAATCAAGAAGGGACATTTTTAAAGTTCTCTAGTTTACCTTCATATCCTCACCAGTGAAAAGGTAATTACGAATATGATCTACTAGATCCATACTTAACAGCTTGATGCATAATGAAATATGCTGAGATATTAAGATTCTGAACAATTTTAAAACTAAATGCTGAGGAAATCCATAAAAGCTGGTATCTGTCTTGCCTCCTGGAAAAAAATATATGTCTTTTGTTACAATCTAACCATTTTGAATACGTGATTATGAAAAAATACCTATTTGCTGCAATCCAGGAAGAAAATTTGTAATCAAAATACGTAAAAGTTCTTCATTAGAAGCTATTTGCACAGCAGAATCCTTATTGGTTCGAGCTATTCTAATTAATATCTTCAAGCATGATGTCACTGTGCTATTTTCTGGCTGAACAGTTCCAAGGATATAACTAAGGTAGAATTAAAGTTAAATATTTGTTTTCTAGATATAGAAGCTTAAAATAATGAAACCTTATTCTTTGTATAATATTAGTTCGTAGGAAGCACTCAATTAAGTCAGTTTCTGCAAGTTGAAAATCATTCATTGATGTTTTACTTTCCTCTTCATTTTCTTGTACATTAACAGGAAAAGGTGAGGATGTTAATTTCATGCTTTTTAAATGCTTTTCCAAATTTTCACTCGCATCCTTTTCACTGAAGTCTTCAGAATTTTCGATTTCCATTATAGGTTGTAAATATCCTTCGGATGTTTCAGAGATAAGATCAAGTATTGTCTGGAAAAGAATATTTTTTAAATTATGTCTTCAAGAAGTTCAACGTACTCACCTCATCAGTGTCATTGTAAAAGAGTATCGATAATCCTTTAGAAACAACTTCTAGAAGAGCGATAGAATTTTCATCGAATCCAAATCGAAGAAGAAAGAAAATCTTAGATATTGGAAGTTCTAAGACGTTGTCATAAAATCCTTGATTGTAGATATTTAATATACCAGCTATTGAGCCAAATGCAGAGACGCGTTGTTGAATTACATTTGATCTAAGTTAGATAAATAAAAGTTTGTTTAGAATACATTTTAGGTACATATTAAAGACCTAAATGAGGAGCTATTATATTTGATAGTGTAGAATCTATAAAAGCGAAATACCATTCACTCACAACGAAATCTCCGAAACTATAAAGCCTACAAACTTGAAAATTGGCAGGTAGTGATCTTATACGACAGAAGTAGTCCACCGGACATTTCAGGCGGCGCACAGTGGTCCAAAACGATTTGTTGGCTATCAAAAATCTGTAACTTCTGTTGTCTTAAAGATATCATAATGAAACTTTGGGAAATAAATATTGACATTATTACCCCTTAATGGACCAAAAAAAAGTTAAATTGGTTTACAGGGCGTCTCAAAATTTGAAGTAGTCAATAAATAAATTATTAATGTTATTTAAAAAGTTTTAACAACATTTTTAACTTAATCTTTAATTATTTTAATATCTCCATAACAATATTTAATTAAAAAAAAATTTACAAATACATAACATATAAAATAAAAATTATATATATGTACTCAAATACTAACCAGTTGGCTGGAACACTTTCAAACAAATTATCTATATTTTCATCTTAGGGCGGTATTCACAGTCGTTACTTAAGCATGGACTTAAGAATTTCTTAACTAAGTTCGCCTTATTTAAATAAGGCGTACTTAAGATATCATGTATTCACAGTCCTGTCTTGAGGTAAACTTTGTTAAGTAATTGCTTATTGAAAATTTGTAATTTTAAGGAAATGCTTGAGCATTTCCCATGTTTTTTTCCAGTAATTCCATATTATTATGTCGTCTCCAAGGTTACTTAAGAAATTCCTTTTATTGTAGCATGCGCAGTATTGCACAATATATCTTTGCTATTTAATGATGTTTTGGAAGATAATAAATATAATGATACTGCTGATGATGACCTTCATCCTAATTTTCTAAATGCGAATAATAGAGATGGATTTGCGGTACACGATGCGTTTGTTGCTCGTATGTTTGTTTAAATAATTACCAAATATTGCGGGAAGGCTTTAGATGCGATTCAAATGTGTTTAATACATTTATAAACAGAAATATTGCAAATTTATAAAGAATATTTATACAATACTAGTTGGACCCGGCATAAAACCTTTTTGCCCGCAATAGTTGGCCAGCATATCTGTTTCAGTTATTTAGAGTTCAATGGCAATTGTGATGGAATTATAAATTAAATTTGTGAAATGTTAGAAGGAAAAGTAATTTTCATGAAAGGTAATTTTTTTTTAATGTACAAAAAATAAATATTTATATTTATTTTTAATCTTAATATCAACAGGAATAAACTTTTTATCTTAATGCTATTTGATGAACAATATTTTTAGTTAATCCCTGAGGGGTAAAAACGAACAAACCTGATGGTTTGCCAACCCTTGAACACGCAACATATAATTGGCCATGTGAAAAGCACGGATTTTCTAGATCCAACCCACAAATTGACATTGTTTGGCCTTGTGACTTATTAATAGTCATTGCGAATGCCAAGCGAATTGGGAATTGCAGGCGTTTGAATGGAATGGGCGAGTCTGATGGGATCATTGGGATCCGTGGTAGAAGAACAACTTCACCTTGAAACTTGCCGTTTAAAATGGTAATTTCAAGAACATTACTCATGATTTTTTTTATGATCAATCACGTGCCATTGCATAGCTTTGGTGCATTCAAATTTCAAAGTAAAATTATTGGTGAACCAATTTTCAATCGCAAGTTATGTGGTGGCATTCCAGGTAAATCCAATGAATTCAAGAATTCAACAGGGTAGTTAACAATTTCTTCAGGATCGACAACAGTATCGATCGATTTGAATGATATTTCATTGCCCGGCAATGACTGTTGTATTTTAAAATTAATTGCGTCGACATCTATATTTTTTGCGGCTAAAATAGTTCGGTCACGTAGCCACGCATGATTAGTGTAATTAGCTTGTAAATCTGGAAATATACTTTCGATCAAACTATCTTTAGTATCGACCATGTTGCAAAAATTTTCTGGGAGTCTGATGTATTGTGTATTTTCATGCAATTGTATGGTGCCGTTGCCAATGTTGAGCAATTGTTCTGAGAATGCCAATGCCAATGGATCATTTTGAAGTTGAACACGCATATTTATGGTAAGACATAATTTCCTGGCACTTCGCCATAGGTATGATTCTTTTAAACATGCGTTAATTTCGTCCGCATATGTAGCACGTGGAATTACCGGCAATGTCTGTCTGAAATCACCGGACAGCAACAGTAGAGCACCACCGAAAAGTCTGGTATTATTATTGAGATCTTTCAGCGTTCTATCGAGGGCTTCAAGTGAATGCTTGTGGGCCATAGTGCATTCATCCCAGATAATAATTTTGCATTTTTTCAAAACTTCAGCCATGCCTGAATGCTTCTTTATGTTACACATTGCGTCTGGATTTGTGTGAATGTTCAATGGCAACTTGAGTGCTGAATGCGCAGTCCTCCCACCATCAAGCAAGGTAGCGGCAATGCCTGATGAAGCAATTGCCAACGCAATATGACTTTGTGATCGAATGCGCGCAAGTATCAGTGAGATGAGGAATGTTTTGCCAGTGCCACCTGGTGCGTCCAAAAAAAAGAATCCTCCTTGTTGTGATGCAATTGACAAATTAATTTGATCATATATATTCTTTTGTTCAGCAGTGAGCAGTTGCTCATTATTAGCAACGAAAGTAGCCAAAGCTATGGTATTGAACTGTTGTTCGCGCTGAACATCGCTGTTAATGATTTGTGCTGCTGGGCGGTTAGGCGATGGCATGCCGAAATTAATGAGTGGCATATTCGAAATGAGAATACAAATATCCTCAATCTTTACTAAGGCCTCGTTATATATTTCCGTCGAAAAATCGATATTTGTATCTTGATCAGCAATCCGAATGCGATGTAGAATGTCCTCACTCATCGAATCTTTATATTTATCCCAGAGAGCAGAAGCTTCAGACGGAAAACATGTCGTCAATAATATAGCGAATAATTGACGAATTTGATGAGGAAAGGAACTCAGTACTGCATCTGCAAGTGTGAGATCCCAATGGTTATCATCTTCCAGTAAATGCAATTCGCGACACGCATTGAAGTACGCGTCGTACAAAATACCATTGACTGTTCGCAAATATTGAAAGGATGTCGGTCCAGGAACGTTAACCAACAACAAACGCAAAAAAAAACATTCGCGTTGCTTTGGATGGACTGTATATAATCGGCCTAAAGTATTTGCCATAAATATGTCGACGTATCCTTCGACTGGAACGCCTCGCTTTCGTGGTTGCCAATTTTTTGACTGTTTGTTCCATGTGAAAAATCGTGGCACATCAGTATACATTAATGTCTTTGCGAATTGACCCAAAATATCTAGTCGGCTGCATAGATTGAAAAACTCCTTATAAAAAAAATTTACTCCAGATAACAACAGGTTGTATATGCTAATTTTACAAAGTGGCCGACTGTTGATAGTTTTTGGTCAGACAAACCAAAAATTGTAGTTTTCGGGTGGTTGGAAATAATAACGGTTTATCTGCTGTGGTCCTTTTATTTTTTTGTTTAGATTTGTACATGTCATCCAGTGTTATTGAAACGCTTCAACCTATTTTCATGAATAAGGTTTCAGGGTACGCAGAATACTCCCACCTATCTAAAATTGTAAAAGTGACGGTTCGGCTGCACCAACTTCCAGATTTAAATGGCTCGCCTCAATACAGGGGTTGTTTTAAAAAGAAATATAAGTAAAACCCAAAGGAACTACGGAAAAATCTAAATAAATTTCACTGCGAATTAGTTTTAATAGCTTCATGGCCTACCTATATACTGTTTGACAGCTGCGTAAATGTGAAATTGTCATTAAATTGGGGTTTTTGAAAAATGTCCGATTCAATTTAATGACAATTTCACATTTACGAAGCTGTCAAACAGTATATAGGTAGGCCATGAAGCTAGAAAGTAATCTCAAGTGAGAAATCCCAAAATTACCAATTTTTTGGATTTTTCAGGTGTTCCATTTAGGTATCGGTGCAAATTGTGATTCTAAACCATTCTCGAATCAACTTAAATACACACAGAAAATTACATAAATATCAGTCCAGCCGTTTAGAAGGAGTTCAGTAACATACACACGGACAGAAGAAATTTATATATATAGATAATAAAGTATATGAAAATTTTATATTAAATATTACATTTAATTTTTGTTTAACAGTTAATTGTTTAAATTTCGACTTGAATTGATGAAAGTTTATTGTTTTACTTGTTTTTTCTACTTGATTTTACTAGAAGTAATTCTGAAAGAGCTGCTGATGCAATGTCATAAATTCAAGAAGTTAAATTTGAGGAGTATAAAATTGTAATGAAAAAAATCTCTACCCTGAAACTTGCGCTTGCATAATACCTCAAACATACAAGCAGTTGCAATTCTGGTGCAATAGGCAAATCCCGATTATTTATTCCAGCTAATCTTTCATAAATTTTTGACAACTCGCGTACGGAATCTCTGTTAAATCTAAACCGCTTTTTAATTCATTGTTATCATAAAACTCAAAAGGATTTTGTCTGTCACGCAAAGATCTACGGATAAATCTACCATTATCCTCTTCATCATCATCCACGTCACTAATACCTTCAATATCAGTAACCGACGAAAACAAGTTCATTTTTTCACACTATTATTGAAAAATCATCTATAAGCAATTGCTTAAGTCACCTTTGGAGACGACTTAAAAAATAAATTAATTTTAAGGGTAAATAAGATCGTCTTATATGACAATTTGCTTAAGCATCAACTATGGGCGGTATTCTTAGTCGGTGCTTATTGCAAAGTTCGTGCTTAAGCACGTGCTTAATGTGTCCTTTCGATTCACAGTCGCAACTTAAGCACTGTCTTAAGTAAATGCTCAAGCATGAACTTAATCAAGCAAACCTTATTCAAATAAGTATTCATTAAGAATACCGCCCTTAGTCTAGTAAATAGGCGATTTCCTCTGGATATTCCCTGCTTCTAAAACGTTTGTCGCGTATTCTCCGAAATGATGAGATGTATGGATCTGAAGATATAAGCAGCATATTCATGAGATAAACGATTTGCTCTTTCGATTGTATTCTTTATTTTTGGCTTCCTTGCCCAGTGCTCTTGAGTGCTCTAAAGACAATGAAAGAGCACTCCCATGGAAGCATGGACTGCTCTCTTTCCGCTCCCTCTTCATATATTTTTTAACATTAGATGTCCGCCTAGGCAAGCACTCCATAGAAGGACTACTGCAACGATTTTGTTGCAGACGAAAAGGAGCATTATAGATCTTTTTTAAATATCTACAGTAGAGCTATTCATGGAGGCCTGTGGTTATGTGAATAAGCTCCGGTGCCGAAAGCTTTTATTTTTGTACATCTTTTGCAATTGCCTTTTGCTTTCCAAGCGCGACTGTGTCCTCCAACTAAGTATACTAACCACGTCCAATGCTGCTTGTCTTCTGTATCGAATGAGAACCGGTCTATTATGAATGCTAAGGTCACCCTTTATGGCCCATTTTCTTCGTTCTATAAAATTTGTGAAAACTCCATTAATGCTCCCTCGGGAGCATATTTGGCAGCGCTCAAAATTAGCTCCCCTGAGGAGCACTCCCAGTTTTTCCCGCTGGTGGCTTCTTCCGACAGTTCGCCAATTGGCAAAAGACAGCGAAGTATTATATTGTTTCCATGCCTTAAAACTTTGTGGACTGTTGCTGTTAATTTTTTCCATGCATATTTCTCATTTAGTAATATTTCTGTTTGTTCTGCATATATGCCGAATTTATCGACATTTATAGGAAGAAAGAAAGAACATTTAATATGGTCTTAAATCTCTTTATAATTTCCACGTCCATTAATATCCGCTGTTATGTCCGGTTATTCAAAAAATCTCCTCGCTGTGCTGCCGTCATTTGAATTGCAAATCCATGCTTAGGCGTATCAATAAATTAAACCAAGTTGTCGTCTGAACTCTTGTTGTATCCTGTATTTCTCCTCCAGTCTCTTTTGCTTATTATCAGGTTGTTTCGTACACCCTCATCAGTGAAACTGAAGTCGTAACTCATGTGCAATATATATTCCATAAATCGAATCCTTGCATGAAGAGACGAAAGCCCGTATTGATAGTTTTCCTCAACATCGCATTCTTCTTCCGTATTTGGAAAATCTTTTGGATTTTTTTGGCAAACAGTACAAGTTGCCGATGATTTGGTGTCGGTTACAAATTGAGGAACTTTGCCATCACACATTGTTAAGTGAAGCCTATGAATTACTTCTATTTCTTTGTCGTTTTAGCAGAAGTGACAAATCGGGTGCCACCAACTTCCGAGGTCTTTGTTAGCCGTTCGCCTCCCCCCCCCACAAAAAGAGGGATGTAAATATTAAAAAAAAATTGTGGCCATAAGGTACTATCGCAAGGCATTAAATTTTTAAAATCTATGACCTATGAAATAAGGACACTCATACTTAAAGGCAGCAAAGACTATTGTAAACTGTTCAAGTTCTTCAAATCCAAGTATTTAAATATTGCTTCGAAACTGCTGATGTACAAGTAGATGGTCGGTCTACCAGTGCTTACATATAACTCAGAGACTTGCGTAGTTAGTAAAAATTATTCTTGCCTCCTGCCCGTGCTCGTTGTCCTCTTATGTAATTAGAATTTTCCACAAACGTCGAGATTTAGGAACGTTATAGAGACATACAGATAGTCATGAAGAGAATATAGCCTGGTAGGGTCCACTGAGCAGAACAAGTAGTTCTGAACAGGTTGGGAGTCTGATAGGAAAGCCCTTCGGGGCTTCGAAAACTATAAGACTAGAACGCCACGAGGTTAGCGATGACAGACTGGTTGACATCGATTTGGAAAAGCTCTGAGGCCAGTACCGGAATTACGGTTGTAGAAAGTAATAATAATAAAAAATTAGTGTTAAGCACCTAACAAAGTTTATACTGACCATTCGGATTAAAAAAATGAGTTTAAGTGTGATTTTCAAACATCACAATACCTTGCTAGTCTAAAAAGCTCCTGAAGTGTATATCCTGGCCTAAACGGTTCATCGCCATGCATATACAATTCCCGCGTATCTTTTTGATCATCTTCATCTGTGTATGGCAACAAAACTCCTTTCCAATCGAACCTAGCTTCAAAATTTTCACCAGGCTTCAGATTTGCAATTTTTGCCGGAACTTCCTTCATCCATTCAAGTTTATCCTTTTCAATTACATCAAAATGCACCCAATTCTCTGCTGCGCCTTGATTAACGATATCTGCTACTGGAGGAACATCTAGTATAACTGATGAAGACGTATCAATATCCATAGGGAAAGATTCATCTTCCTTTACCGAACCCAAATTACGAGGAGATGGTTTCTGATTCAATTTTTGTTTGCGCTTTTCTTCAAGGAATTTTACTAGTTTTGGATCTAATTAAGATAAAGAAAATGTTTTAGTTGGTATTAATATTATACAATGATTGAGCATTTACCTAAAGACTCAAGCAATTTTGCTCTTTCAGCCAAGATTTCTTGTTCCTTCATCTCTGCCAGCACTTTTAAATTTTCTTCATGGACACTCCTTCCTGTTTCTTGTTCATCAACAATAACACTGAATTGTCCAAGGCTGTCATGCAGAGAAGACACTAAAGGCTCAGCTTCTGTGCTGGAACTTTGGTGGTGTCTTTTCCTTTCTAATGACAAAGCGAAGAGACTTTTTTTGCTGGTGTCAGCACCTTTCTAAAACAGGAAAGTTAGTCAAATTGCCCTAGAGAATTAATATATAACACTCACACTAGCCACAATTCTTTCTGCTTTTGGGAATCCAAGGGTGTTATCTGGTTCGGAATCGACACTTATTACGCGGCCTGGAGACGCGCTCTTCTTTTCAACAATATCACCGAGAATAATATTTGATGTGGTCTTGTCTTTAGGCACATTGTCACTGGAAGGCTTTTGATTGCGACGCTGTGCAAAAAGTGATGGTTTTTTGGCTGGAAATCAAGTAATTTAATAAAAATAAAATGCGTAAAAGAACGGACCATTGAAACTAACCTTTTTCCAATTTCACAACTTGAGCCGCCGGCTGGAAGCTTTGGTTTTTGTATTTTTCATTTAGAAACGACTTCTGCATTTCCAAAATATCGTCCTCGGTGTCAGTTCTTTTCGGTCTTTTATTCATTTTTGCTTACAAAATTCGAATTTCAAAATTGTATCTCAGCAGGAATCAAACAAAAATCAGCTGATTGTGACTTTTCTACCGCGAATTGTCAAAAAGAAAAGCTTTCAAAACAGATTGGAAAGCACAAACTTGTGAAAGCTCCTATATACAAGCTAGAGATGGCGCTGAAATAAGTTAGAAGAAACGGAAGTTAATTTCAATGTGAAAAATCGTTAAGTGCCTGAAAAATCATTAATAATTAACATTTATTAATATTATTTAAAATTAGTTAACACTTTTGTGTAATTAGGGTAGAATTAGTTTAGTTAATAGCACACTTTAATTAATATTTTGTTAGATATTGATTACAGTTCGGTCGCGACGATTACGAGTTTAAAAAAAATAAAACCAAATAAAAATTAAAATAAAATAAAATAGAAAGTGAAAGTATTTTAGTAAAAGGTACCTATGCCACCCTTTAATATACCACTGCAATTGTGATAATGGATATTCGTTAGTGAGGTGGCTAGTTACTGGCCATAATATCTAGCCATTTCATCACGGCTTTTTTGTAGCTGAGATACATGTAGTGATCTTGCATGCGAAGCAGCAATGGAGAGATAATTGCTCACTTGTTGGGACGTTATCTGATACTGCTCATGATACGTAGTATACAGTTTGAGCAGAGTATTACGATCCGTAGAAAAACCTTCTTGCTAGATCGAAATTATGAGGATCGTCCTGGTCTTACCATTAATGCATGTAGAGTCGGGTTTATCGTGCATATAGGCTAGAAAGAGTCTTACGTTATCGAAGGCCCGCCTTTCTCATAGACGAGAAACTAAGTATCGACCTTCGGTTGAGTCTGCAGAAATCAAGGTATTTTTTACAACCAAAGGTTGTAAAGGGTTCAAGAAGTAGGGTTTGGTGGCCGTGATGATATTTTTGGATAAACCCGCCTGGGTCGATCGATGTATTATTTGCGGCTGTACAATTTGGTTCCGAAATAATGACAGTTATTGGGAATTTTGGTCACATCGGCATAAGAACACTGCCAACGATGATGTGGCCGCGGCAAAAATTAGAATATGGCCCTGGTTTTTTATTCTTTATTGTTGTAGTGAAGACCGGAGGTAATTTAGTAATGGTATTACTACTGGGAGTGGTATTAGGAATATTGCTGGCAGTAGGTGATATAAGGGGAATGTTAGTCTTAGCTTTAGTAGTGTGAGTAATTTTAGTGCACTATTTACAGGGAATTTTGCACTTGAACTAATTCTACTATTAGTTATTTTAGACTTAGACTTAGTTTTAGTGTTTGTACTACTACTTAACCTATTGTTCCAAAGACAGCGAGTAACATTGTTCCACCTGAAGACATCAGTTTTCGAGTTGAAGAAAAGCCATTTGTATCTGGATGGCATAAGCAGCCTGAAATTCCTCAGTTTCTTCTTTTTTCTGATGACAGGCTCACAATTGCGCAGATTAATGCTGAATTCGGCCCTAAAGATATTATACACCCAAAATGGATCTGCCCGTAAAGGGGCACCTTTAAGGAAATATGCTGATACGTCAGTTCCGGATAACGCAGAGTTGGATGTGATGGCCGTCCCTCTTGTAGCCCCTCGCGGCACTTTATTTGTCTTACTGGCTTTCTTCAAGTCTGTAGACATAGGCGGCGGATAATGTGGGTATGGTGGGTAGCAGTACCCACCCAGAAAATTGAGAATAACTGAGCGTGTGACATGAAGAATACCTCTGGTTCCGGCCCATATTCGCCGAATCTCACACAATAAAGAAGACGTGCTTTGCGTAATCCTGGATACCCAATCATACCAGTCACAGCGCTGAGCCATCGTGCTCAAAACGATGGAGGTATTTTCTAAATCCTCTATATTCACTCAAGGAAGGCGTGAGGGCGTAACTCACTTCTCCACACTCCCTCGTAACCCATCTATCCACATTCTGAGTCTGAGGGTCCACCGACTCTTAACACACTGGTTCCACTTGCCATTACGTTAGAGTCTCGCAGTGCGTAATCTGCCACCGCACTGAATTTGTCTTACCTGTAACATATTCTGGATCATAGAGACGCATGCCTTCTCTCGCTAATATCTCTATGGGAATAATTTTCCTGCTATCACGCACGCCGCATAGTTGGATGTGGTCGTGTATGCGCAGCATGTGCGAAGAACGGTGATTGATATATTAGAAGTTCGTGCATTCAAATGGAAACTGACATATAGTTCCGTAAACGGAACGCACGCAACGCAAAGTTGGTTTACTTTAAACTTTTCCGCATTGCCGCATTCGCCATAGCCTCAAAAAACCCAAACACAAGCACACAAAACAGACACATGCACTCATGACTTAGATTTTTTGGTTATTTGTAAAAGACTAGATGGAATCCAAGCACGCAAGTGTCTGTCAGAAAAAATCGTGGCATACACCGCACGCACTGTACGCACGCACGTGTCTGTTTTCAGCTTTAGTCTATATGCGGCCCTCCATTTTCTGCTATTAATCATCTTGTTCAACGCTGCTGACTACACTGGCACTGCGTAAAGTTAGACTGGGCTAACGACCCTGGATCGGTCTAGGGCCCCCACTTTGGGCAGCATTCTTGGAAATGCTGCAGAAACAGTGGAAGCTTTATCCGCTATGCCCTCCAAGGGTGTTTTAAAATTAAGCCTCTGATCAATCATTTAGCTTAGGGATGACTGTGAGTGAATGATCTGTTCCCATACCTTGATCCTTACGGACGGTTTCCCAGGTTGCTGATCAGCACAGTTAAAGGTTTGTGCTCAGCAAACGGCAAACCAGCGCTCTCAGGCCACGCTTTAATATTTCAGATAGCTTCGTTCGATCTCATCGAGGCATAGCTTAAGCACATCATTACATATTGTGATCCACAGAAGAGGTCCCAGGACACCACATATTATTCTGTACACCGTATCCGATTCACTATGATGTGACCTACCTTCTTTCCTTTTTAGCAAAGGTTGTTATCAAATAACAGTTTCGGAAGAGCAGGGCGTTTTTGTCTGACTACCCACCCGTGCCCAACACGATCCCCCGGCACTAAACAGAGATATGGTATTTTCTGATGGTATGACAGTGATGTCTAATCGAAAGAAAGTAGAGATAAAAATTTCAACCCTTTCACATATGGATTGGAGAGCAGCTTTCATATAATACCTGGAAATGCTGGCTGAATTCTCTCCACGTGTAAAAACATATAGAGACATTAACAGAGCAAAAAAACAAGTTATGTAAATCATATTGGTGGAAATATCTGACAATTTTTTAATTAAGAGAATCCATGCAATCAAAACCTGACATAACGTCCCCAGTCACCACCCACCAGTTCGTCCAGTTGATGAAATATAATCCCTTTACGATAATCCTTCAACGTTACCCCGATTATCCTGTGCAGCCATGTGAGGTGATAAAGCAGGAGTCATACATGAATAGAAATTTCAAATTGAGATACAAAATCAGAATTCACAAGGACCTTCCATATTCAAATAACTCCGGATTACTTTTATCTTGAAAAAAATTTCTTCTTCCGTTTTATCACATGAAAAAAGAACGAAACGAAAAAAAAATGGAGAAGATTTTCGTGCAAAATTTTAAATCTCGAGATTTTTAATAATGATTAAAATTCAAGAGAAAGGATTTATGCTTTTAAAGGGGATTACGTAAGGAGGGGGCGAAGATATGAAAAGGAATTTGTATGCTTGCATGTTTGAAGTTCCGCGAATTTTGCTTTTGTTGTAAATGCGTGTGTGATAAACGCGCCAAGATGAATTGTGAAAGAAAGTTTAATGCTTTCTCACATCTTTATACTTCGTTAATTTTTCACTTTTTTTTATAAATATATAAAAGCAACAGGAAGTTGGCGCCACGACGCGGTGTACAAGTAATATATGTTGAAGGAGTTTCGCAGGTTGGTGTTGCTGTGTATAATGGAAGTTCGCGATTGTTTTTGTTCAGTTTGTTTGTTGAACGCTTTTCGTGTTTGTATTACAGATAAAATCTTGAAGTTACTATTTGTATTTGTTATTATAAATTTAGCATTTGTTTCTTAATATAACCAAGTGAGATTCTTTAAGTTAAAATGATAATGGAGTAACACGTCGTGTAGGTTGGTTGCATATAAGGATATACTTGCCGACGAGAATATTAGTGGTAACTTAAGTAAGCACAAAAACAAGTTAGTAAATAAAAGCGTCGAGGAGCTTGAAATAATTTTACTTGTAGCTATTTGCATGAATTGTTTTTACTCTGTCTTTTTACTGTGTAGATAAGTTCAGATCTAGAGCTAAGAATCGTAGAATAGGTGGCAAATTAGTGTATGTAAGAACTAAAGGGTGTCCCATTATTATCAGGCGCGGATTTAAGGGGGGTCACGGGGGTCATGACCCCCCCCAAAAGCACTCGCTGTTTAAAAAACAAAATTGACCCAACTAAAAAAACAAAAACAAAAAATAACCAAACGATCAAAACCGACCAAACTTTTTTGCAAATTAAAAAAACGACCCTTTTTTTTATCTGATAGTGTAAGCTCAGGTGTCACCCTTTTGGCCTTATCATGGTTGGCGAGTTGAAAAAATGACAGCGCCGTTTATGGTTCTCATTTTTTGTACCATATTTGGCGAATGCAGCGACATGACAGTTTTCGACAAAACCTTATCATTGTTGTCGCTTGAAAGTTTTTAGACATTTCTGATAATTAAAAAATTTATAAAATTACATTATTTATTCAATCTATTTAAAAAATATTTATTCAATCAAGTCACTTGACGGTCGTGAAAAACGCAGCTTTGTCTCTTCAAACGCCAACTGTGATACGCCTGAAGGCGTTTTTCCCGACAAATGTCAGTTTTTTCGAAAACTATGATTCCGTTTTACAGTCGCCGCGCCATTTCGCACTTCAAGCGCCAACCATGATCAGGCCCTTTGTACTACTAGTCCGTCATGTCATGTCGCACACGTCATAGTGCAATAAGATTAGCTCGAAGGATAGAGAGAGATAGGATAGATTAGGGGTAGTCGGGTGCAGTGTCTCCATATGTAAATCGAGCATTACCGTATTGCAAGGGCAAAAATACGGTGTTTCTAGACACGGTGAATCTGCTAAAAATGTACCGTGTAATTTTTTGTCAATTTTCTTCAAAAATTCCACTTTTTTTTGATAAAACTAAATTTTTTTTGTCAATGCAAACAAAAAGAGTTATCAAAAAAAAGTGAAAGTTTTGAAGAAAATTGACGAAAAAATACAAAAATTCATCATTTCCGATTCGATTTTTTCCACTTTTTTCAAGTTTAAACATTTTTTCTTATTCAGCATCATAAAGTGCATAAAAAACCTACACCTAAATTAAAAAGGAATCTCATACGATGCAATACACAAAAGTTATTGGCCAATCAATTTTCAGATTTGAGGTTAATTTTTGAGACTTCTGGTGGATATTTTGACTTAAAATTTTTACGAGTTATTGTCCACATTATAAAGTAAAATTTCTGAAAATTTCATTAATTTTTACTTAAAACATCCAAAGTTGTTACCAAAAAACCAAAATTTAGCAGTTTCTTCAGTTTTCAATTTTCTTTGAGGTTATGTGTGCAGATTAAAATTTCATTTTGTAACCGCTGATAATTAATATCGTAATGAACAGCCTCAATTTTTTTCGCTTTCTTTGGACCTACACATACCGATAAATTCTCATCTACATTTAGAAAGAACGACCAAAAGTGTAGATTTTTTACAAAACGGCCCATAATTTACGTAGCGGTCGCAAGAGAAAAAGTCCATTTCGTATAGTATTCGATGTAACTAACATATTGAAAAAAAATTTGAGACTGGAAACAATGCCTTTTTCACTAAAATTTGATTCTTATCTGACTCCACTATTAGTAAAATCCGTAAAAAAATTTTTTTCGATTTTTTGAAAATTTGTAACCGAAAAGACACCAGAAAATTCGGTTAGTTTTGTTCGTTTTGTTAATTTTGTTTTTGTTTTTTAGGAGTAGAAATTTTTTCCGCCACTTTTAATTCCGTGACCCCCCAAAACAAATTTCTAGATCCGCGCCTGATTATTGTCGATTCCCTTATTCGGATAGGAAAAAATACGTCTAAACGTCAAATGTTTTTTCCTTTCTGTTCATTTCCAGTTGAGCCATAAGCAAGTACGCAGTCGAACAACGCATAAAGGTTATCCAAGCTTATTATGAAAATGGGCGTTCGAAAAAATACACATCGTGCACTACGAGATTTTTCCGGTCCCGGTCCCGGATCCAAGACCCCCACATCAGATTTCTACTCAAGACCCCTAGCACGAAAACCCAAAACACTAGCCAATCACTGCCAAGTTCACCTAATTTCACACAGATGGCTCTCATAACCAAAGCTTACCACCGAAAAGCTCATCGCTCAGGTTCTTGTCCCGCATAAAACTCACACCCAAGACCGCCACCATACCCGAGGCTACAACCGATGGCGTCACTGGTCTCGTAAGGGCATAGCCCTACTACTGTAGATTGCCATGTCGTGTCTTGCTGCTTAGGTTTCAAAAGTTCCATATTGTCGTCGACTGCTATTATTGAAGGTATGTGTAGTGACTTTGAATAATTAAAATTAGGCCTTGTTATCATGGTTTTTCTAATTCTTTTATGCTTGATGGCAACAGCGTAAAATCCTCGTCAGATGTTGGTGATTGCTCCAATTCTTCAGCTCGCCATCCAGCAATTCTGGCAAGTGCTCCTCCCAACTGCTCGAATATGCCTTTGGGATTTCTCTCTTTATCCTCGCACTATTTCCAGCTTAGTGTGAATTACGTGATATCACGAGCTCTTCACTAGAAGTCCTATGCTTGATTATAATTCACAAATTATGTAGATTGTTCTCTCAGGCCTATTTTCTGTCCGAGAACTTCTTATCATTGCTTTTGAGCTCTTTGTATTTTTTGTCGTATGTTTTATGTAAGTGCTCCATCAAATCATACTGCCTTATATTAGATGTCACACTCACACAGCACATTTATGTTAAACCAAATGCAAAAAGTGACTAAACTATTTCTTTAATGCACTATTGAATTGAAGTGTCCTCTCAAGATTCTTATCGATTTAATCCAAGTAGGAATCATCAACTTCTCTCAATGACCCAAAAACAAAACATCCATGTAACTTCCTCAGCAAAGGAATTATCGTTACACCCAATTCACATTTCATAGCCGTTAGGGATTTCTTCCCCTTGTGGAAACTAACTTTCCCAATAGATATACCTCGGGGAAAAAATTGTTTTATCAGAAAATATATCAAGTGCCATTAAGGACGTCATTGGCATCACCTCTCCAACAAAAGCACAAGAAAGAACGTGATCAAATCTCTGAAACGACCCCCAACCCCTAAATTCGACCTGCTGGGAATTGGCGGAATAGTTTGGCAATACCGATAAATGTGAAGTTTATTAAACGTGATGACTGTACCACTACACATTTAAGCAGCACTATATATACATCAACAAGTAGGTGAGGCTTGCAATTAAGTAACTGAAATTAATTCACTTATTTCATCACTTAGGGGTATACAAAGAAGGGTTCCATCAGGCCATGAAATAATCTACTATTTTCGTTTTCTATCGATTTCCTTAGATACCAGTTCGTGTTGCTTGCCCCCCAAACTTCGAGAGGTCCTTAGGGGAACTAAAGCTGTTGTCTAATGGATTTTGACTTTGGCAATTTGATTTTTGTTTCTTCTGATAAGGTTCTTAGGGCAAGGACTTTGGATGTCTTTGAATTCAATTTGTTCTCACTAATTAAAATATTAAAGCGTCGTCCAAGTGTTTGATGAGAAGTGTGTATTCTAATTTGAAAAGATATTTGTGGAGGAATTTGGCGGGTGAGAGTTGGAACAGGAAAATAAAAGGGATTTGTTCGCATTGCTTCTCAGATGACACTACTTTGGGCCATGTTTTCATTAATTAAAATTTTGGAATGCGATTTAATCCTCAGAAAAGATGCTTCTGCTTCACGTTTCTAAAAAATAAGATGGACTAGTCCCATGGGACTTGTAGTGAGTGACCTTCTAGTAACTTCACCCGTGAGCTTATTACGGAGCAGGTAATATTTCTCGTATACTTTTCATAGAACGTTTGAACTCTGTATAAAGCTCGAGCTGCACGGCAACTCTCCTTATGCTTTTTCAATATAACGCTGTCGCTGGGATGCATTATGAACACCATATAATTGAAATTAAGCTCTTTAAGAAACTTATGGCATTCACAAGTCCTGCATACCAGTGTCGAACAAGGAAGAGATCGATGCCAGGGTTGCGTTCGCGTCAATGAGTAAATTTACACCGTTGCATTTAATATATTTGATGCAGCGCTGTAAAATCACTCAATGTTTACTTTGCGAATTACGTCCTTCTCCTTTTATAGTCCAGTCATTTTAGACATTAAAAATCTAACATTTAACAATAATTCCAAAAGTTTTAAAACTTTGGTGAACCTATTGGTACACCGAGAAAACAATAAATCTAAATTTGCAACCTTCTCTGAAGTCCGGAACTTTTTTAAAATTGCACATAAATGGAATTTGTCTGCATTTTCGCCAAAAAAATTCCAAAATTTCTGCAAACTTGCAGTAGTGTTAAATGCTTTATTTCATATCACGTACCAGATTTGCAACCAGTTTAAAGGAACGGAACATTGTTTTTTGTTATTATTTCGAGGCCATTTTGTTCGAAAAAATGACCACAAATGACAAATATTATAAACTAATAAAAAACCCACGTGCGTTACAACGCCTTTAAATAAAAAAAGTTTATGTGTGCGTTCGCGGTAGGAAAAAAGTATAATGAAAACAATAAAAAATCTGGAAAAAATGATTTTGGATACCATACAGAAATTTAGAGTTACCTATAAAAAATATTGTAATATTTCTTCTCGAGGGTTCTCGGATTCGTGAGGGATTAATTGGAGCAATTTGTTTCTTTTCAACAACCCTAATTTCAAAACCAAACTTCTTACAAAACATGTTTTCGTCCTTCCTCTTCTTGGCGGTTCAGTTAGAACAGCCGTACTATATTGAGATGTGACACTGCGTTATGTATGTATTCAAGAAAGTGTGTGTGAACATGAAACTTCTCGGTGAATTGGAATTTTAATTTTCTCTTTTCGGTTAGCCGTTACCCTGCCCCCTTTTTAAACTTCACGACAATAGAGGAAATTACCAGGATACACTTTGGTCAATATTATTCCATTTGGAGCTAGGATGTGAAGATTTTTCGATTTCCCAACTCTTGAACAACCTACATACAGCTTACCGGGAAATGACACTTATTTGGCAAAATTCGTCAACAAGATTGGCCCCGAAATGTAAAATTTATAAGTTTTGATAATTTCTTTATTTGTTACCCTAAAATCCCCCAGATACCGATTTTCATTGGAATCGGAGTACAATTGGCAAACTCATCGGCCATATTGGTGCGGCCATTTTGAATTTATAAGTTTTGATCATAAATTCGTTATTTGCAACCTTAAAATCCCCTAGATATCCACTTTCATTGGAATCGGAATACACATGGAAAAATTCGTCCGCCATATTGGCGCGGCCATTTTGAATTTATAAGTTCTGATCATAAATTCGTTATTTGCTACCTAAAAAAACCCCAGATACCGATTTTCATTGGAATCGGAATACAATTGGCAAATTCGTCGGCCATATTGGCGCGGCCATTTCGAATTTATAGGTTTTGACCACAAATTCGTTATTAGCGACCTTAAAAACCCCTAGATACCAACTTTCATTGAAATCGGAACACAATTTGCAAATTGATATTTGGGTAGCCATTTTGAATTTCGGTCATATTTCGGCGGCCATGTTGAATTTCGAAAATCGGGCTTCGAGGTGTTTCATGGAAGACCCCCACGGATCTTCATGCAAAATTTGGAAGCTCTGCGATGACTGTGCGCACGCTATAGCGCACACATACATACATACATACATACATACAGAAACTTTCTTTTAATAATATAGATAAACCAGGGATCGGAAACGCACGCTCGCGTGCGCACGTATACGACTCACGCACATTGTAATGACTCGCAGCTCACGAGTCCTTAGGTAAAACTCGTGTGCGCGTGCGTTTGCATGAGTGCGGTCGTATCGCACACTGCTCGCGAGACTTTGAGTTGAGTACATGCCTATCGCACGCGTGCGCACGCGAGTTAATAGAAATGGCTCGGGAGCTGTATAAAAGGGAAAAGTAGGAAAGGGTGATTTTTCATTTTGAAAGCTTTAATTTTGGTGAAGCAAAACTGGTGAAAATGGAAATTAATTTTGGATTATTAAATAAAAATTAAAACTTTAAAATTGTGGGAATTTCAAGTTTTGACATTAACAAATATGTGTCTTATAATAGTGAGTTGGCGAAGTCAATGTGTTTAACTTGTGAAAAAATGTTATCGGGAAAGAGACGTGGTAATATTAAAAGACATTATTTGTCAATTCATAAGCGATTCGTCTATTGACAATTCTCTTTGTGGTTGATATGAGTATATTACTAAATTTCTTCCATGAACTAATTTATAACTGGAAGTATTCTCCATAGACGCTGACCGCTTTCCTTGGAAAAAATTAATCAATCTTAGGATATTTTGGAGTTTTTCTCTGGTAATATGTATAGGGAAAAACTATTTAATCTGTGTTCATAGCGGTTAGCCTTATTTTGCTTACTCGCTTAGAACTTTATTTTGTAGGGTGCAACGCAGCCTCCCGTTAGAATAAAAGAAGGCTTACTGGTTTCATTTCCTAAACAAGACTTAATTGTTCTAATGGGACATAAATTTCTCTTAATGATGGGAACTTTAAACAGACAATAATTTTCTCACAATCATAAATGCTTACTTCATATTAACAGCATTAAATTTGGTTCTTTGGAGTTTTAAGTTGCAAACAATTGTCTGACTGAAAACTTACAGCATAGATAATTTTGACTCTTAGGAATTTAAAGATGCAGACAATTATTGTCTGACTGAAAACTGAAATAGTCAAAAGAAAATTTATAGTAAAATTTTTAAAGAATGAATAATACTAGTCGACTTGATTAAACAATCCGAACTAGCTTTTTTCTATTAATTTCTGTTCTAGTAATGCAACATTTACAAAATAATTATTTCCTAACTTTTATAAGTAAGCAGCTGTCTGTCTCACATGTCTGAAACTCTAAATTTTACTATTTCATTCAAGCTATTCAAGTTAACAAAAATTAGAAAAATGTATGGAATTACCTACAAATTTGTAATTGATTTTTATCCATTATCGTAAAAACTGTTCTAGCGAAATATAATTTATTTATTTCTTTCCTCCTGTGAAACCAACAAACCCTTAAAAATACGAAAATATATTAATACAAAATAATGCACAAACGCAAAATGTTAACATTTTAGCAAAACAACCATCAAAATCACTGCTAAGTAATTCATTTTTTCTATCAAAAAAATCGTCCCAAAAAATCGCAGCAAAAAATCTAAGCCCGACTCACGAGTCGAATAAACAACTCGTATACGCACCCGCACGTTCGCGAGCGCGTGCGTTAGAAAATTTTTCAAACGAACGCTCGCGTGCGCACCTGAAATTTTTCATACGTCCGCGCACAAAGTGCGCGTGCGTTTGAAATTCCCTAACGCACATCGCACAAGTGCGTTCGTATTAGATTTGCTCGTGGCCAAAGTCACGTGGGCGCGTGCGCACGCGAGCGTGCGTTTCCGATCCCTGAGATAAACATGTTCTGTACAACTCAAAAGGTTGCAAATTTATGCAATTGCTAGGGAAATTGCTCCGATGCAGCTCTCGAGTTTGCAAGACTTTTGGAATTTTGTCTGTAAGTTTATTTGCAAAAAACGGTATTTAATAAATTTTTAATAAAAGAATGTTCCGTAGCTTTAAATTGGTTGCAAATCTGATACGTGATATGAAATAAAGCATTTAACACTACTGCAAGTTTGCAGAACTTTTGGAATTTTCTTCGCGACAATATTGCAAAATTTCATTTCTTGCAATTTTAACAATGTTCCGGACCTCGGCCAAGGCTGAAAAATTTTATAGTTTGTTTTTATGCTCTTCCCGACCTTACATGAAAGTTTCAAATCTTTTGGAATTATTGTTAATTGATTGTCCACACTGACTGGCCTACTAGGCCGAGATTAAATCGCACGGGTTCCATCCCATCGCCTTGCTTTAACCCTTGCTTGATTGGGAAGGACTCCGTCAATTCTCCTTATATTCTGACTGTACACCTTGTGTTTTCCATTGTCATTTTTGTAAACTTCACTATCTTTAGGAGCATGTTTAAGTACAGCATTGTCGCATACATTTTTCCCTGTTTGTTTGTTTAAAGTCGATGAAAATTTGTTACACGTCAATGGTTTTTGTATTCCCAGCATTTTCGGAGGACCTGCCTTACTGAAAATAGTCGGTCCATTGTTGACCTATTTCTTCTGAATCCAGCTTGGTATTCACTAATTGCTGCTTCTGGATAAGGTTCTAGTCTGGCTTTAATTATCTTTGTCATTATACAGGGTGTCCCATGAGGAGGGTCAAAGCGGCCAGCTGTGGATAGGTAATGGATAGACGAACAAAAAATCGTATGGGTGGAGGGGGGGGGGAATTGTAACGGTTTAGCCGCTAGGGCGTTTTGAAGTTTTTTTGGTAGAGTTTTACATATCACCCTGTATTTTTGTAACCCTATGACCTATTTTCATGAATAAGGTATCAGTGTACGCAGAATACTCCCACCGTCAAAATCAACGTTCTACCCTATCAACTTCCAGAGAAATGAGTCGTCAAAGTTGACATTTTGGTTTTTTTAACTAAATTTTCAACTAAAACCACCTTTTTCTCCAAAAAATGCCTAGTTAACTAATTTTTTTTTTGCAAAATTGGAAAACTTGGGCAATTTCCTATTAATAATGTTCAGACAATTTTTACGCTAGGGCCTTTTTTGGTGCTTATTTGGTACTTTTTGGCAAAGCTTAGGTGAAAAAGTACTAAAAAAGAGCCAATTTCAGCATTAAAATTGTTAATAACTTCAAAACTAAAGGCCCCATACGATTTTTTGTTCGTCTATCCATAACCTATCCGCAGCCAGCCGGTTTGACCCTCCTCATGGGACACCCTGTATAACTGCCTGTTTAAGAGATTTGGCCTACAAATTTGAAGTATAGGGATAATAGTACAATACTCCAAGTGATGTCCACAGTAAGAAGCTATAGGTAAGAGCGGTAATCCCATCCAAGTGGGATACTGGGACACATTTGGACTGAGGTGCGCGGTTTTGCAGTTGTTCTCGTGAATAACATTTGCATGAGAAGACGCAGTAAACTAAGACATATTTTAGATCCAGCGCTCTTATTTAGGTACCGGATCAAATCTCCTGTTTTGAGTTTTTTGAAACTTCATAAAATAATTTAAGAAGAGGTTTCCATTGGCTAGAGCCGGATTTCCTCAGAGAAAGTGTTCGGTTGTCTCACTGGCCTGCTCCTCTCCGCAGCTACGGCAGTGGGTGCTATACGGAATTCTCAATGATGCCCAATTGGCCCCTGTCCCGTAATTATCGACACGATTTTTGGGGTATCCTTGCGTGGAATCCACAAGAGGTCTCGCGATCTCTGGTTATTATAACAAGGCCAAGTCTTCCTAACCTTGATTCATCTCGAGCCATCTACTGAGAGAAAGTACATGGAGATGTCTCTCTTTAGCATGCACAGCGGCTTCTATACATTCTACACCGGTGTACCTGCGACAGTTGCCGCAGCCTGGGGTGTGACTTCTGTCGTTTCAAGTCATTTGTTACCAGTTTTAAATGAAAAAATTCTATGGAAAACCCGAAACAGATGACTTGAAACAACTTCTGTAATGCCACTCCTTGATGTTCCTTTGACCCGGTACCTACTGAAGAGTGATCTCGTACCTCTCCACCAGGGAAGAAAGCTCCTTCTATCTGATAACAGAATTACCCTCAAGAAATTCCTTCGAGAAGTGATCCCCATACGTGATCACTCGGAACCCTATAACTATTTGCGAGAAATCAAAACAAGGGCAGCGGCCGAAAATCTGCAGATATGGTCCGGAAATCAGCCGTTGCTAGAGTTAGCATCAATTAGTGCCACTAGAAGGTTGTTCTTCACTACTTCACTCATTGGTTTGTTACCCATCGATCCTGGTTGTTTGGGTCCTCAAGTACTCGTTTCCGGACCATAGCTGGTCTTGAAAACTTCTTACTTTTTGGTGCGTTATTTGAAGGTTGTCCTCCTCGGATCTCTCTTTTTTGTGCCGGAGGTTGCCGTTACCGCTGTCTTGGCATTCTGAAGCGCTTTCCACTCCTCACCAACCACTTGGTACTTGACTTTCTTGGTCTTGTCTCTCTCCGCGGTGGTAGCAGGGGCCTCATCCTCTGCAATTTTTCCCAGAATAAAGATGACACGATTATACTTTCTCTTGCGAAGGGACGCTTGCAATCGTGTTTCATATTGCAGCCGATGTCCCTGTGGTTAGTGACTCTTGGCACGCCTGTGGTTATATTGCCTGACTTAGGAGTACTGTGTTTGTAACTCGCAAAGCCAGAGCTGGCGATTGCTCTACTTGGGGCAAGCTGAAATTACCCTGGGAGGGAGGGGCTCATAGTCCTTAGTCCTAGTCCTTGTGCGTTGCTGTGTTCGGTCGTCTGTGTATCTATTTGCTTTAATTTTTATTCGTGTTTGTTCCCACGAGTAGTGTTCGCCCTGCCAGAGCTGCCGTTTGCGACCAGCCTGAATTAATCTACTAGTTCGAGAGCCCAGGCCCGCCAGACCTACGTCATTTTCTTAAAGCTGATATTTCGTATATACATAGTGTGATACGCAGCTAAGAACGTATGCACACTTGCTAGCCCGGAGAATGGGCCCTTTTGTTGATAGAGGGGTAAAATTGAAAAAAATGTCTGTCGCTGCGTATGTAGGTTCTACTATGGCTAAACAACCGTTAAATACTAGTGGCAGAAATTTTTGAACACGGTACCTACGGTACCTTTACATCTTGGCTTAAAAGTTGGGCTTTGGAGTTTGAAGTGGGGCGAGGATAGTTGGCAAGGGGCCTCTTCACGCTGTAATGGATGTCCCGACGTCATAGCCCAGGGCTTCTCGGAAAATCGCAAGCCGCACCTCATGGTGTAGGTACAGGTGAGGGATGTCCATGTCCACGGTACTTTTGGTTCCGATACCTCATTCAAAGAAGAAAAAAGAGGAGGACAATGAGCTTTCTTGTAGGAATAAATACAAACTTTTGAGTCGAATTCGCTATAAAATAATATTGAAGACAGCTATGATACTGTCTATAATAGTAGCTGGTGTTGAAAAAGTAGGTACGAAATGGGCCAAACTCTTCCTTCAAATACGCATATTATACTAAAGACAGTCGCGAATTCAGTGCAGAACAGGAATTACATTTTATCTTTTAATTTTTTTACAAGAAAGTTGGTAAGTGAAAGTGAACGTCAACTTTAAAATATGCGACAAATGACGAATTGGTTTACAAACTATCAGAAAGTTGCTAAAATACCAAAAAATAACCGAAAAACTTGTTATCATCGTTACAATTATTTTTGAAAGGATATTTAGAATTTTTAAATCTCAAATTTCTCATTCTATTTTCGAATATCCAAAATTTTTTCGTAAGAAGTTTGCTACTCACTCCAGATATCAATAAATAACAAGTACCACCAACTTAGCTACCTTTCAAGGGCAATAACTCACGTTATCCATCCCCAAGGGATTATGTTTCAGTAATAATGAGCGCGCTGCAAGTCCCTTAACGAGTTTCCATTAAGGTAATATTTCCTAGTTTAACCTGGGGATAAATGAATTATTTATGAGGGGTTGTTAGTGTCACCTGTCTCCTAATCAAAGTTTATTAACGACATTCTACGCCGCCTCCCATAAACAAAATTTAATCTAGCAGAGGCGGTAACATGCAAATTATCTAGTGTTAAACACAAGCTCCATATCATGATCTGAATACGCGTCAAGTTCAATGTACAGGCAAAAGGATTTTTATGTGATAAAACATAATATTTTTTTATGATTTTATTCGATATTCTTTTTTAAGTCCTGTGAGATTCGCATCAGATGATGCAAGGATATTATTACATCGAACCAACGATAAAATTCAAAGTGCAGTCATCTGTGCAGTTCATATGCACTTTGATGTTTTTGAAGCAATAAAATCTGATTACGATGGATGCAGAAGAGAAGTTCGCGATTTTGTCTTTTCTATACGTGCTGGATTCAGTCAATGGCATAGTAAACAAAATGTGCACTAGAACGTGTGAACTTTGTGTGCGCTCTCAGAGCATAACATCCACAAAAACTCAAGCTCTGAGTGCATTATTTTTAGAATTGTGTATTTTTAGACAAAAGTGCCGATCGGTCTATCTGTCTCTAGTATGAAGACATGTAAAGCTCTTATTAGCCAGTCCAAGATTGTCATTGAGACGTGTTCGTGTAAGCACGTGAACCCGAAAAAGCAATGGAGCAATCGATACCGGTGTTGACTCAAATCTGTAGCGCTAGAACGGTTCAATCTGATAAAAAAGGATTTTTCAGTGAATTTGCACAAGAAGTCCTTGACACGGCGGGAAAAAAGTGGTTAAAGGAGAGATTCGCTAAGATTAAAACTGACGAGGAGCGCATATTGTCACTGTTTAATGATCCTGAAGTTTGTGATCCTGTTTTAGGGATATTGGAAAATGTTAAGCCGGTTTACAAGCAGAAGGATGCTGTCTTTTCGGCACAGAGACGCCTGCAAGGGGAAAAGGCACTTTTGACGGGTGATGCTAAAAAGGCATTGATGCTCCTAAATCAAGCTGTTGTACGAGCTCCACCCAAAGGTAAGAGATTATCAAATTTTTATTCAATATTTTTATTTTTTCTTCCTTCTACATTTTTGCATATGTATGTCAATATATACAGTGAACGAGATATTCTACAATAATCTCTGATTGGAAAAATTTTCCGGACAATTTTTTATTCCCATCAGTTTTTCGTAAAATTCTTGTGGCTAAGATTAGATTCTTGGAACACGTTCAACATGTGAAAAACAAAAGCGGATTTAAATGAGTATTTTTACTGCAATATTTTTTATTTCACCAGAAAAATGTGAGGTTGAAGTAACTTAAAAATGTTTACGTTTGTTGTTTAATTCAATGGTAGAACGTTGCTTTCTTTTCCATGTTTTTTATTATCTCTCATAAAGGTGTAGTACGAACAGGTAATTGGCTTGTAATTAGTTAAAAGGCAAAGTTAAATGGAAAAAGGATTAAGTAATGGACGTGTACTCTTATCGTAATTTTATCTCTCACACACTTTATGTTCTTTTATATTGACTTGCATAAAAGTGCCTCTACATAAATGGGTAAAATGCAGCTCTTTCAGGCTCTTCTTGCATAATATAGTGCTCCAAGTTTAATGGGGCTTTCAATAAAGCGATTTTTTTTAATTAATTGATTTATGACACGAGTGCTTCCGTGTTATGGAACATGAAGCTTGCTTACTTGCGCAACACTCTATATGAAGTCCATTCTTTTCAACTTTGTATTATGGAAAAGCGTAATTGGGTTTTTAAAAAGAAATTACTGTGACATCCTTCATATAAGAGTCATCTCGAAACATGTGAAGCATTGCCCCAATTTTCAGTTATTTAATTATCAAAACTTAAGCAAGTTTGTCAAATTAAGAACTAAAGATCTTGTTAATTATTATGTATTAAATGACACTACACTAGGGTCCTAGCCGCAAATATTAAAATTTTTGGAACTTAAAATATCGAAGTTGAATTTTGTGGCACAATTTGTTTTTTTTTCGATTTTTCGGCCATTTTTCACATGGTTCCAATGAAGTAGCAATGTGCACACAAAAAAACAACTATTATCAGAACTCTTCGAGAACATCTCGGATCTCACGAAAAAATCTAGTTTCACTGGCCTAGTGATGGTAACAGATCATTCACTGGCACTATGTAAAATATGTTAACATTAGCTAAAGTCGGCTCTACACGATGCTATGAACACCCTCCAACGTTGGACGCTTGATGGTAGGACACATCGTGTGGCTGATGCTCGAACTACAAGTGTCCAGTGTCAAGCGTACAAAGTTGGTTTTTGGACACGTTCGGACTGATGTCGGTATTGACTCAATCATTGGATGCCAACATTCGAATGAAACGTTCGCCGCATCGTGTAGAGCCGGCTTAACTCAACAGAGGTTTGCCCACGAGGAAGTGACCTGAAGGAAGATCATCAGGGTCATTAGTGTTGAAGGGCCTTGAGTTCAGACACGCAAGTGTGTGCGATCCAACGATGCACCTGAAGTAGTGCCAAAGTAGCAAGGGTGTGGGAATGGCATACCTCTTTGTTCCCTAATTAATGAAGATCTTATTCTTATGGGATGAAGCAGAATTTAGCTGACGTATGTAGATGGTGTGACAGTTTATTGTCGGCAGCACCAAAGGCTCGTTCACGTGCCGCTACAAATGGAGATGAACTCAAGTTCGAGGTGTATGGATGAAGTAGTTCGAAACAAAGATGGCGAACTTGGTTTTTGTCATTTTGTGTCCTAAACCTTTCAACAAACTGACGACGAAAGGTCCTGCATTAAAATTGAAAAAAATTTCTGTCGCTGCGTATGTAGGTTCTATTAGGGCTAAATAACCGTTAAATACTAGTGGCTGTCATTTTTGACCATTTGGTGGACTGAGAATGAATTTAGGACCGGGAAATTAAAAATTTCGGCCCATTTCAATACATTTTGTTTTAACAATCAAGTAAAGTTCTTTTTTGCTTTCAAAAGTTTTTCTTTAAGCATAATTATGAGAAGAACTATGTGTGTTTGTGCGTACGTCCGTAGTAATTTTTTCCTGCACGATATTGGGCGAACCAAAAAAGATATCGTCTTCGTTGAGATGCCGATGGAAGCGTATTAACTAAAGCATGGTTGAGCCGTTTTTTTTGTTTAAACGACGTACTTGATTTTTGTACCCGCACGATATCGCTCAAACCAAAAATGAAATCGGCTTCGTTGGGATGCCGATCGAAGCACATTAACGAAAACGTGCTTTGGAAAAAATTTCATAACATTCGGTCAAGCCCTTTTTTGAAGACTTTGGCCAAGGACCACAAGCACCTTCTAATAAACTCGGTGGAATGAAACCGGTTCTAAATGAAATTAACTTTACTGGATTCAGCTTCCGATAGCTTCCCCATAAAACATCACTTGTCAACAAAATCCGAGCATTCTTTAAAACCGGTGCAAAAATTACGTTACCAACAACATCACTATTTTTTTCAAACCTTAGATCACCACTTTTTGGACGGCGAATTGTTTTCCACGTCCTACATTCACTGAAAAAGAAATTGGCCTTTTCGGTCAAGTCTGACGAGTCCTTTATCGTTATTTGAACCTATTATCGTTATTTGAACTAGCTTCTCTTAGGATTACTTAAGCACCAGTTTTGGTACTACCAACCCTACCAACTTCCAGAGTTATGAGTCGTCAAAGTCAAAATTTTGGTTTTTTTAACTACAATTTCACTTTCATTACTTTTTTCTCCAAAAATTACGTAGTTAACCTATACCTTTTTTTCCAAAATTAGAAAGCTTGGAATATTTCCTATGAATAATGTCCGGACAATTTTTATACTACGCATTTAAAAGTTCTTGTTTTTTAATTTTTTGTTTCTCCCAACCTCTTCGTCGTTTCGTTGACATTTTGAATTTTTTAGATTTTTTTTAAATTCCACACAATCACAATAGCTTTAAATTTGAATTTTTTTTATTTTTTTGTGGGAAAATTTTATTTTTTTTAAAAAAAATTATTTAAAGGAAACATTTTTGATTTAACATTCGGCACGGCCCACCGCGAAACTCCCGGTAGCTTGGTAGGCCAGTCCAGCTCTGATTACATGTAAATTGAATGATAGCTGTTACGGAAGCGACGATTACGGAGGCGCCATTGGATAGAAAAACATGTTTCTTTGTCCACCATTAGAGGTAAAAAAATTTTCCGAAAATTTGCTCACTACTCAAAAGCGAAGAAACTCCGTGAATGAAGTCCGAGAAGGATTCAATTGGATTTCTTAACAAACACACGCGTTATGGAGTCGACTGTTTTTGGTTGTTTCGGTATTTTTTCCGAGTGTTGATGTTTATTGAATACAATGATCGCTGCTCCCACGTTCGACCGACAAACACTGTGATTCTATAACGTGTGAATTTTCAATTCCATTATCTGGCACCCCCTTCACAACTAATATCTGTTTTCTAAATTCCAGATTTGAAAATTCTATAATAATTATTAAAAAACAACAAAGAAAATGTCAGCCAGGAACTTTCAACCTGGTGCACTTTGGAGGGAACTCAAAATTGCTGTGATCGGTGGTGAATGACCTCTGGAACAATTTGACATACATACCACGCGAGCACCAATGGCGTATTATGTTTCCGTTATGACCGGTGGGAAATTCAGGAAGAGGGTATTGTATGATTACTATATAAAAGTGATAAGGGCCCGAAAAATTTCATTCCGCAATCGTAGCAGAAGAAAAACTTATAGCCATCGAAAACTACAATTTCGTGACAATCACCCATATACCAAACGGCAGAAGGTTGGGACGACACGATTTTTTTAAGGGCCAGCTCCCCTACTACCTAGTGATATTCCAAGTTTAAGGCTTCGGAATAGTCTGAGCTTGTGATCAAATTTTCACATCTCTTTCGGTGTTAGGAAGAAATTACCGAGGTGTTTAAGTTTATGCCTTGCAGTTGTCTTGTAGCCGCAGCGATCATACTGGCCTACTATCTGTAGTACAGACTCTGGTCTGTTACGGAATAGACCTATTATTGCACGAACTGTGTTTCAGGTGGCGTCGTCCTGCTGAAAATAAACGTCTTCACATCCATAGCATCAGTTTCAGGCCAAAAAAAGTCAGTCAACTGTAAGGGTCGAACCCACAGCATTTTCATATGGCCCGATTACACCGCCAGCTCAAAAACCGCACCAAACTGTCACTCGTTGTGGTTGGAGAGCATGTTCAAATATTTCTTTTTAGTTTTTGTAGCCCCAGATGCGACAGTTTTGCTTGTTTACGCACCCAGAAGGGTGAAAATTCCCCTTATCACTCCTTTAGGAGGGAAAACCTTTGAGAGAGGTAACCGCCTTAAATATACCACTAGTTCTAGACTTACTTATTTGGCTCTACAATCGAGTTCAGGGGCCTTATCATGAAATGCGATACGAAAGTGAAGTTGTGCGAAAATCGAAAAAAGCGATCATCCAATACGAATTCGAATCGGTTTGATACGATTGGTATCGGAAATTTATCCGATAGCTGTGCAGCTATCGCATTTGACTTTTTTACATGGGAACATTAGAAGTTAAAAAATTAAAACTAGAGTTAGAGGAGAAGAAATTGGGGAATTGCTCTTCAGTAATAAAGAATCCCAAGGAGGACAACAAAATATTAATTAATAACTGAATATTTTTATTTATGCTGTAAACTTTTAACTTGTTATTCCTAGAAAGTGACTTTATTATAATGCTTATGAATGACAATTTTTATTTATGTTAGGAACTACAAATTTTGAATTATTTTAAATAAAAAAAAATACATAAAAAAATATATGTATTTTTGCTTTAAAATCGAACGATTGAATTTAAATATTATTCCGTATGTTTATAGATGCCTCCTTCAGAATTTGTATAATCTTATACTTTATTAACGCACTTAAAAAATGTCAAATATTGGCATGAAGTTATCTGCTTTCCCAGTATTGGAAAGAATTCCTAAGTTAGGTATGGCAGCACTCTCTCAGCGATTCGAATTCGTAGCAAACGGATCCGATGATCGGTAGATGCATTCGTATCGCAATTTAGTTTCGGTTCGTATTTACTTTCGTATCGCATTTCATGATAAGGCCCCAGTTCAGAAATCTGATCGTCGTGGTGCACACCATCCTTCTAGCGGAGGTTTGGTCTACCTTACTGTCGCATCCCATATCCCGCCGAAAAGGGAATTCGGGAGTTTGTACGAGGTAGATGGCTTGCTCTCAGGAGCCTGAAGTTTCCTTTTGCTATTGTCGGCTTCTTTTATTGCCCAAGGTCAAGGTGAAGTATTGTACTGGTTCAAAGCCTTTCTCCACTAGCTTGATTTTGGGACCAATATAAATGTCACACTTCATTGAGACGAAGGAGTCTTATACAAATCTTTATGTTCATCCAATGATGTTCATGTTGTCTGCGTAAACTAGTAATTCGATGCACTTGACGAGGATTGTGTCTCTTGATATTACACTTTAATCATGGCTCACTTTCTCCAAAGGCATGCTGAAGAGCTGGCAGGCTACTACGTCCCTTGTCGGAGTCACTCATTAATTTTGATTGGATTAGTTGCGAATATCTTTACTTGGCTCGTCACCTTGGTCATGACCAACCTTCATAATTATGTCAGTTTATTGGGGGTACCAATTCTTTCTTAACTTTGTAGAGTCCTACTCTGGCTATCCTATGTGTTGAATTGAGTTTTAAAAGTCTAAACATTTTTCTATCGCCTGCTTCATGGGCGGAAATCTGATCTCTGTCGGATGAAGCCTTTTTCTTCTTTCTTTGAGGAGCGTCTATGCAGACCCTGCGACCCATTTGGTATATATTTTCGAAACCATCATTAAAAGCTTGCGAGGTTAAGCAAGGCCTTTGATATAGGCTAAAATTGATTTAGAGTCATTCTCCTCGCCCTCGTTGTAGCGTTGCAATCGCATAGCAAGTGCTCCGTTTTTTTCGGAAACTACTCTGCAGAGTCGACAGCTATAATCAACTATATCAGCCCGGTAGTTAGGCAAATTGTAAGCAGTGTAGTGGGTTCGCTGTAAGGTCCATCATAATATGCTTGTCTAAAACTTTCAGCAGCAGTTTTCAGCAGAAAGGAAGAGAGGTCGATATAATCTTCTCCCAGGTTTGGGAATAAAGATCACCCTAGTCTATTTCCAGCACTTCAGAATATGGATCAATATGCTACGAGTTGCGCGGGAAATAACGGTCATCCATGGTAGAGCTCTGTATTACCATCGAAGGCTAAGTTGAACCGGAGATCACCTGGTATCCGGAGTCCATCGTTGGTAGTATATTCACGCAGTACCATTCATCCCATCAGCACAATGATTTACACATTCGGATTGCGAGTTTTATCGAGTATGTCCTCTATAGATCCGCCGTATACAGTTTGTTCCATTGTCAGGCAGGGATAACTTGTGACCCGGCATCTGTCCACGCCGCAGTGCAGGAGCACCTAGAGCAGGATGTCGTCCGAACGGTAAGTCTTGAAGCGAAGGTTCCATGATTGGGCCATATTCGGTTCACGTTCAGACCAGCACAACTAAACCCCCAACCCTCCTGTAAATAATATTTCGCTCCCTTCTTTTAAGTTTAGTATCGGCAACGATGACTCCTTGGTAGATATTGGTGAATCCTCCAGTTTCTCGATTTGTTCGCCATGCAGCAGCTCATGAAACTGCTTTTTTTTCTACTTACAGTATTCGCACTGTGCTACGAATCGCTTCCTTGATGGTAGAACTTCTGTGGCTGATGCATTCTTCGCTCTATGTGTATATTCATCTGAGAAGTCATCTCATTCATCATTGAATCAGTCATTCCGATCGCTACGAGTTCTACGTAAGATGGAGACGGAAGTACTAATGACAGCATTTTTTAAGCACGTCCAATTCTCGTCGACGCCAGAAATAAGCAAGTTTCAATGCATTATCGTTGGGGCGGTTCCTGACCGTTTCTGTCAGAGTGAAATATTTTGTAGATACGGATCTATCTGATGCTAGCCGTGAGAAGATTCATAACTGATATGTTTATTCCAAAGTAAATTCAATCGTGTATTTCATATTTCATTTTCTCTTTACAGGCGTAGATGACATTATAGACGAAGGACTGACCCTGGCCCTAGCATATTGGACAAGATCAAAAGTTTTAATTGACCTAGAAGATGGTGAAAATGCATTAAAGGATCTGAAAACGGCTGCAATATACGGCCTTAACATAAAACACTCTCCTGAATACTATGTAAGGACAGCAAAAGCTTATGCATGTGAGTAAGCCCGGATTCAACCCACCAAATTTGATCTAATAAAAAAATTATTGTTTTAGTAACTGGAGAAGATGCCAAAGCAAAAATATCCATTGCAATCGCTGGCAGACTTTATCACGGTGACGAGGGAAAACTCATTGCCATTCATGCAGAACTTGCACAAATCTCACCAAAACCAAAACCGGCTACAAAATTGAATTGTAAGTATTTTCGTAAGATAAGGCAACTAAAGAGCTAAATTTTGTGCTTGAAGGACAGGCCCTCCTTTAAGCGGCGGAGAAAGCGATAAGATAAAAAATGCCTCGTCTTTGGTTACGGTAATGGATACACCTACAAAGGGAAAATTCATTGCTGCCAAAGATAACATAACGACAGGGAATGTTGTTCTTGTTGAAGAACCCACAGCCGCTTGTTTGCTGCCAACTTACTTTGGTAGTCACTGTCATCACTGTTTTCAGAGGTAAAATTTTTTGTATGTTTTGCATTAACTTAGTGACAATATTTTGTTTCAATTTAAGGTTAATCACCCCTGTTGGATGTGAAAACTGCTCTGGACTTGCATTTTGCTCCTACGAATGCATGAGAGTGGCTTGTGACAGCTACCATAAGTATGAGTGCCAATTTCAGGATCTGTTCATAGGTTTGCGATTTCAATGAACTTAGCTCTTTTATTTATGCCATAAAACCATTCATAGGTTCAGGAATGTCAATTTTATGTTACATAGCCTTGCGGATACTAACCCAAGCAAAAACTGCACAAGCTGGCATAGCACATGCAAATGATCTCATAAGTAGTCTTTGCAGTCACCCAACCATGCGTCAACCAGAGGACTTTGCACAAAGAGCCATTATGGCTACATTCTTAATGCGATGCCTACAAAAATCAGGCTATTTTGGACTAAGAAAAACTGAAGCAGTAAACCCCGAGGGACAAGAACTACCAGCGGCTGCAGCACTTCTAGGCTTGTTGGAGCTACTTCAATTTAACGCCCATGAAATTTACGAAACTGTTGTAACATCAGCGCATAAATTCGATGCCTCGAAAGTTCGCTATATTGGAGCAGCAATCTACAAGACAGGATCATACTTCAATCATGACTGTTGTCCTGGCGTTGCAAGGTATTTCATCGGAAAAACAATTGTCTTAGCCTGCACTCGGCCAGTTAAGGCCGGTGATCCTGTGTCCGAGAATTATGGACCAATATTTACTAAGATTAGTCTAAAGGAACGCCAGAAGTCCTTGAAGTCAAGATATTGGTTCGATTGTGACTGTACCGCCTGCAAGGAGAACTGGCCAACGTTACAAAAGTTAGACAAGAATGTTCGTTTCAAGTGCACCACTTCAGAATGTGGCAATATACTACAATTTCCAAAGGACATTGGGAAGGATGTTAGGTGTGTTCGGTGTAGAAAGAATATTTCTTTAAAGGCGAGTGTAGCTATTGTTATTAAAGCTGAAGAAATGTACAGAGAAGCTGCAAATGCGATGAAGGTTTGTATTGAATTGTGTATGAGTTTATTTTTTGTTTAACGTAAACTTTTTTCAGGAACAAAAAACAGAAGTTGCAATAGAAATGTTTAAAGTAGCCATTGATCTTTTCCATGAAGTTGCTGTCTTACCACATAAGGATACTTTGATTGCACAAGAATCGTTACGAGTTTGTTTGGCAGATACTGGAACAAAGTTTAATGTTGATCCATAAAGTGGTGGTGTTGTTAAAAATAATAAAAAAACAGAATCAGTATAGATTCATTTAGTTATTTGGAGAGAAGACGTCGCATCATTGATGATACTGTATTAATATGCTTGATTTCAAAACTACATCGGGGCGGAAATGATTACTTGTCGTTGAATGTCAATAGAGTTTTTTTGTTTAAAATTTTACTTTAAGAAGATTTGAAGAAGGAAATTTGTTATGGTTGTAAAATAATTCTTGATTGTAGTAGCACCCACACAGTAATCCCAGCTTTAAAAGATTATGAATTTTGGTACTTTCGATTCATTGAAGTTATCTACTTCTATGGGGTCCATTAGACAATAGGTTTTGCTATCAGTTTTGCCACAGTTACTGCTATGAAACCTCCCGTCTAAGGTGATTGTCTGAATATTTTGATGTTCATCAATCATGACTGGTGGAATTGATTGACGCTTGCATGAACGTGTAATGGCCGCCTTGTGTCAAGTGAATGCAGAAAAGTAGGGTTGCCTTGTTGGCCAGCGTATGGCCCTTGCCCGGGCCAGTCGTATCTCAATAGTATGTCCGAGGATACAATATGAATATGAGTTCAATGATGATGACGCCGACCACATTTCGTTATTTTCCTCTGAGATGAGTGTTGATGAAGATGACAATATGAAAGAAGTGGAAATAGAAGAGATAGAGATAATCAAAAAAAATTATCATAGCTTCTGGTCCATGGATTAGGCCTACGGGAACACCATGTAAAACACGCCCCTTGCATTCTACCTCAGAGGTGGTGCGAAAAGGAATGCAGCGAGATGCCAAGACTTCTCAGCCCTTTATCTCGAAAACTATTGGTTCTACGTAAATTCGGTATAGGACACTTTTATGTAGATTTATCTAATGAACAAACTTTACTTAACCAAATTTTGCGTAAACCCGATAATTTACGAGATATTTGCGAAAAACTGATTTTGGTGACCTTGGCCTCGAATATCTCAAGACGCGGACATGAGATTATATGAGACTTTTGACACATCATATAGAATGCCAAAACAAAGGTTCGTAAAAATGTTCAGCTTATTACCTGTCATTCCGAGGTTGACGCCTTTTTTTCCTTATTTGACTGGACTATTAGGTAATTTCCTACAAAAAATATTTTATAACTTGTTCTTGTAAGAGTAACCGTTTTTGAGATATTTTGATTTTAGTCCACAGATATTAGACAAAAAAAGCTCAACTACGGAAAAATTCTGGGCCTTCTTTTTGTCTAATATCCGTGGACTAAAATCAAAATATCTCAAAAACGGTTACTCTTACAAGAAAAAGTTATAAAATAATTTTTGTAGGAAATTACCTAAGCTACAAACTTTATTTATATAACTTTTCTGTGAAAGTGAGCATTACTGAGTTATTTCCGAAAAATCGCTTTTGGTGACCTTTGACCCCGCGTACAATCGTGCCCGAGTATCAAATCAATGGGGACTCGTGACATTTTCCTTAGAGCAATAATATCAATGTCCATACCAAAATTCAGCTTTCCCGGAATTTTTCCGAAATTGGGCCTTTTTTTTGTCTAATTTCCCAGGACTAAATTATAATAGACACAAAAAGTCAATATGTCCAGAAGAAAAGTTATGTTTACATTTTTAGTTATGTATACTATCTTTAAAAACCGTCCACCGTCAACGCTAAAAAACGTTCACTAAATTGTTTGCCACCGCTGCACAGTGGCCACTTTTGTCGATCTGAGCGAGCGAAATTATTTTATCTGATAAAACATATAATTAACGCTTGGAAAACTTTACGAAAAACAGAAGACTAGTTTAAGTAAATAGTTTGTAAATATTGAAGGATATATTGCTGAAAATACTTAAAACTGCGTTAGTTTTATTATCCACTTTTTTTTCATTGTGCAAAACGTTAAATACGGCTTCTCGTTGTGCTCCGTACTTCAAATCTAAAAACGTACATAACATCTAAAGTTGCGAAAAGTTGCAGCTAATTTTAATCTAAAACAATTATTAAAAAGTCATTTGACAACTTTATCTAAGTACCTCGACCAATACACGCCAATAAGAAAAGTTTTACTTTAACAAATTTAACATAATATTAAAAAAAATAAGTAATTTGTAAAAGCACTTTTTGAAGCTATAAATCTTTACTAATGGTCAACAAATTCCTATTATTTTTAGACTATAAATTGCTTACTTACTTATTTTTATAGGATCTATAGTGAAAAAAAGGCTCTATTCAGCGTACAATCAATTGTTAAAGTGAAGATGACAGCGAGCCATGGTAAAGCCCTAGACACACTGGCACACTTAATCCGGATTATGACGTCATACTTGACTTTCGGAATCCGGATTAATATCATAGTGACACATCCGGCTTCTTGATCCAGATTAATTGTCAGCTGATATAAACTTTTTAACTATTACCTTGGAAGACTCCCTAAATTCTCCATTTCTTTTAAATTAAATAATTGTGTATTTTTTCCTTGTTTCCGTCGAAGTTTTCCCACAATAAACATTCTTTTTACGTTTTCAGATAGGAGATGACATTCAATTTTGATAAAGTAACTCACCACTAATGGCGCTGATGGCAGTAAATGGTGAACAAATCCAGGCAAATCGAGTTGTATATAGAGGATTAACAAATCCAGTTTACTCTCATAGCTTGTATATCGATCTACGTCATTTTGACGTCATAATCCCGATTAGCCTGCCAGTCTGTCTAGGGCTTAAGTGCGAGCATGTCAAGACTGACGTTTATAGCCTTACATGACTCCCCGTTCGATGTTAAAAAGTTTTAATTTTTAGATTTATTACTCCCAGTTATTCAAGCTTATTTTTATGTAATAAAAAGCTTCAAAATGTACAATTGGATTTTTTACTTTTGCTCACTCAGATTGGCAAAAGTGACCACTGTGCGCTGTGACGGCCGTCATTGAAATGACGGCACCGCTATTTTACGGCCAACGCTCTCTAGGAAACCAACGCCTACTGAGTTAATAGACAACGTTTTTATGACGTCACCCACCGCTACTTTACGGCCGCTAGATAACGGCACCGCTTTCTTGTATTCAGAAAGCTTGTTAAAAAGCTTTAAGCGTAAGCTTTCTTTTTACTCAAGCTTTAGTTTTTATTGTTCATTATTCAGTTAATTATGTCGATGGGTGTGAAAGCTGTCTTTAGCATACTGAATAGACCGGTCCTCGTTCTTTGCGAAGGTAAGCAGCATTGGACGTGATTAGTAATCAGTGTGGAAACCGCTTGGGGAAAATGACACTCGCGCTTGAAAATAAAAATCTTTCAACACCGCCTCAAGTTATTTATTTGCAACATGAGGCAGATTCTCGAATTTTTTTAGCCTATTTTTCACTCGAGATGGGGCAAGGCATTTGATACACCTTGTGGGCCTCATAAGGCAATCCACACGGGGACACATGAGGCAGTTGGGTTAGCCTCATAGGGCCCCATCAGCACCCCCTTTAAATTCTAGCCGGGGATCACGATATCCTGATCATGTTACAGTACAACATAATCCAGATGTATAATGAAGAAAGGGAGTCGTTGCTGTGCAGAAGACACAATTTGGAACCGGAATGAAACTGCGAAACAAATTTTTAGGCCCATATCAAGTGAAACGAGTACTGGGACAAGGTCGTTATGAGCTGGAAAGGGTGAGTTCGAAAATGCTTCAAATGCGGTATCACTGCAGAATTCACCTACAGACTTACAATTGCTGAATACTGCTTTGATACCGCAATGATGCTTTTTCGAACTCGCCCAAGCTAACTGGCGAAGGACCTCAAAAAATATCCAGTGTGGCTGATCAAATATAGAGCTGGCAGCAAGAGGAGTTGGAGGCCAGCTACTAGCAGAATGGCCGTGTGAGATGGCGCTGTAAAAACCCAAACGACCAAGGGTGAGAGGTAATTATTAGTTTTTTGATCGAGTCGTCGGTGGAAGACGTAGACTTGTGACGGTGCCTAAAAATGAAGTCATTCATTGCTTATGGTAATCATTATGTAACTATCTAATTTAGTAATTTTCTATCTTTGTAGATTATATCGAATTAAATAACTTTAAACAATCGAAGTCTTAGATGTAATGTAAAACAAAAAAAATGGGGTTATGTCTCCTCTTTATAATAAAACTTTCACTTACATAGTTGCAGATGTAAACACTTTTTTCATAAATAGCCCTGCTTAAAAAAACTAAAATTACCTTTATACACGGTCGCTTTATATAATGTTAATCATGACTAAACATAGTCATGCCTAAACTTAGAGCTTCTATGTCTATTTTGTTATAAATAATTTTATATGTGCACATTTTACAATTATCGATCGGTTGCCAACCTTCCTATAGCAGTGCCTGAGTGAATATTACCTTCGGAATTCTTGCAGTTCATTAATTTTTCAATACACTTTTGGTAAAAATCAAGGCGTGATAATTGTAAATATTTAACAAAACTGAGTCCAACATTATTCATTGTGCTGTAAAAAAAAACTTATAATGTTCATATACCAATGTGAAGAACTATACAGGGTGCAGGATGCTTCTCCAAATTCAGCTGTAAACGTTGAAAATATATGAATGTGTCTTAAATTTTAATAAATGTATATAACTTAAGCTTTTTTCTAAGACCTTACAAATTTTGTAATTAAATATTGTATTATTAAAAAAAAGTTAACTCCATTGAAATTATAATTGCTAATTAGCGTTACTGCCGAAATGTTAACAGTTATATTTACATTTGATTTCTTTATTCATAGAGGCATTAACTTTTGCGCATACATGGTTTTACCTTTCAAAATCTTAATATTGTGTGTCTTTCGTTCATTCATTGACATTAAAAATACATGCAATTTTAAACAATCCAACAACTAATTAAATATTCATGAACTAAGAGAAAGGCACTTCACTTCAAAAACGTTTATTATAAAATAAACATGCCAGCATCAACTTAATGAATTACAATGTGAGGGCTCCACCGTAGTAGCAGCATTCATCTCATAACTCTTGCCTTAGGGTGAAAAGGATATTGAAAATGTGCGGTTATGGTGGCAACAACGCCAGAAAAAAACAACATAATATAAAAAAAATCCTGTTTTACAGCATCATCAATATTCTCTAGAGAGCTTCGTGCCTAATATAAAAAGGCTTATATTGAAAATGTATTGACATTGTCTGCACGTATGAAAAACTTGAAAAATCTTCACAATAAATCAGCGAATAATACAACAACAATAATAGGCAACAACAAGAACGATATAAAAAAAACAAACTGCAGAGAAATGGAGACATATATCATAACATTATTCTGGAAAATATCGAGGCGTGTCGGGATAATAGAAAAAATAAAAACGAAAAGTGCTCCTTCTCCTGGGTGAATTGCCAGGAAGAGAAAGCATAGAGCTATGGAATGCAGGACGAGGAAAATGTAATATCCTTGAGAATAACAAAGGGACGATGGATGTAATGTGAAACAAAATCTGATTTTTTTTTATTGTAGTGAATATATCTGGAAGTAATTGAAAAATAGAAAAAACAAGTGAAGTGTAATATCTAATAATGAAGAAAATTGCGAATATGTGAAGCTATTCTATTCAGACAGCCTGTGGGTAATGTAAACGCATTTACTAAGGGATAAAATAATTTTATTTAGGTACGTAATAGTAGGTACACATGTCATCGTCATGCCACTCTACTTTGCAAACAGGCCAAACAGGGAGCCTTTAAACGACACACTTTGAGTAGGTGTATTCATAACTTACATAGGTCTGCATATGGCCCATTGAGACAGAAACAGCGATATGAAAATCGAATATGTTGACGTTGGTTCGAGAGACTTTGTACTCGTGTTTATGATCTATCCAAACTACACGACGACCACAATTTGACGATAGTTTTGAAACTCTAGTGGAGTCTAATCTCACCTAAAGTGTCCACCAAAGCCTCGGATCAATTTGGTCAATTTTATTGGTCATCCCCTTTTGGCGCTTGATCATCTATCATAAATCAAAAGCGTTATCTGCATAATGCATGAAAAGTTTTGATGTCCTTTAACATAGGTGGAAACAATTTCAGCCTGATATCGACAAAATACTGGCGCTAACTGTCCTAAGGCAGATATGAAACAGCTCTATATAACAATCGCAGGAACTTTTAAAATCAACTACACTGCAAACCCCAGAATATTTTTTCCGTGTTAGTTTAACACACTACACACTTCATAAGCGTCTAAATTCGCTAATCGTATTAAAATAAAGCGTTTTAGGAATAAACCATGTTAAAATAATGCGGATAAAAAGCCATACGTATACGCTCAGCGTATAATATTTTTTTTCTACGCCTCTGTTAGAATACAGGCATTCTGATATTACTTTTAGTTACGAAATTAGCAGCATTCCACACCCGTGTGGAATATTCATTCCATCACTTGTTATGGAATGACTACTATTGGCGACATCTGTTCGTCGTAATCCAAGAATATGATATATTAATTAAAGAAAAAAAAGATTTATTAATTAAAGAAAGAAAAGGATTGTTTCAATAATAAACAATCAATGACGTTCCGCTAGAAACATTTAGCTTTAAATAAACTATTCAATTATTAAATTGCAGTAAATAATAGCATTTTTTTAATAAATTTTGTGGCGGCCATATATTAACGAATTATTAAATTACAAAATTTTTATGAATGAACACTCCCTATTAATATGTTATTTAGCGTTAAAATATCTTGCTGTGCCTTATACATTATATTTTTGACATTAGGTTTACAGAAGGTACGTTTTCCTTTACAAAATATTAATAAAAACTAATTAAAAGCGTAGAAAAAGTATAGTCTGCAACACGTTTTGAATGGCATATTCCGCACTCGTGGACCGCCACACTCGTCTTCGGCCAAACTTCCACTTGTGCGGAATATGCATCATTCCAAACTTGTTACAGAATATACTATTACACGCTAAAGAAATTGTAACGTTTTATCGTTTTACGTCTTAAACGTGTGAAAATCACGTGTGTCACTTCACACACTTCACTATATTAAAACGCATTTGAGGATAACTTAAAGGGTTATTTGGGTTTGCAGAGTAGTCAAAGGAGTCTGGACTGGACCTTCGTAGATTGCTGGCGTTTTGTCTTTCGCTAGTCCCCTAAACTCGCAATCAATTAAGGCCTTACATACGTCGAGCAGCCCCAAAAACGCTCTAAAAGAAACATTTTTTTAGCAGGGATTACAATAGAAATTAATAAAAATTAATAGTACACATTGTTTATTGATATTTAAACTTTATAAAAAAAAATTATTCCACTTTATTTTTATAAAAATAACTAGGGTAAAAATCACGTGATCCACAACACTAAGAAAAAAAAGTTGCGGTCGGCATCATATCTCCATCCGGCATCATGTTGATCGATCTTCAAATTTCAAAAAAATCCTGTAAAATAAAGTTGTAGTTATAGTATGTCGAGCCGGAATTTAGATATGTTGATTTAAAAATTTTATAAAAATAATTAAAGTGTAAAATTTATGACGTAAAACGCATTTTTTTTTAAACTGCCATAAATTGCTAAATTTTTCGAAATTCAAAATTCCGGCTCGACATACTATAACTACAACTTTATTTTACAGGATGTTTAGTAGTTCCACTCTTTCTTGCCCTTCCCGGCGGGCAGATAATATACATGGAACACAACTTAATGTAATAATTCCTTCGAATTAGTTCTTTCATCTTTTTAATGCCGAAGTGATCATCGTCGTAGGTTCTGCTTATTATTTCCTTATGCATCGTCGCCGGAACAGCTATTTCGGTCTTTTCGTCTACGAACTTCTTCAGCACTCCAGCTTCTAGGATGTACTCATCGTATGCTCCATGCTCCAACACTTGTTTGGTAGCTTTAAGTTTCTGTTTCTCATCGTTGTCTTGATTTTCAATCACGATGTCTGACAATCTTCCTTTTAGTAGTAGCACCGGGGCCCTACTTACGCGTCAACGTGCCTGAGTATCTACCCGTTTCGATGTTCCGTGGTGAAGTCTAACATCATCAGAATCCATCGCACCACTCGGTTCGGGACCTCTTTCTTTGTCATCTTTCGCTGCAGCGCTGCACAGTCTGTTACACGTACCCCCCAGCAAGAAGTGTCTCTCTGCCGTAAGACCTATGGGGTGCGACAGCGAGGGAGACCCAACCTCCGCTGGAAGGATGGCGTAGACCAGGACGCTCAGAGCTTAGGTATGCCAAATTGGATGACATCGGCTAAGAATCGGGACCGGTGGAGAAAACAGAGGCCAGGACCGGATCCTGGGTGTAGAGCCGTTAAAGAAGAAGAAGTATCTAAGTTTTGTGATAGCCATTACCACCGCCATAAGCGTGATATTTTTTCTCAGCCGCCATTATTGTCCGACTTGGCTTCTATCGCGACAAAGCTCGACCACACACTTCTCTATATAGTATAGTCCAGACTTATATCACTTGTTCCGATCTCTGCAGAACTCTGTCAATGGATTTAAGCTAGCTTCAAAAGAAGCCTACTTGATTCAGTTTTTAAACCAGAATACACAGAAGTTCTCCACCGACGGCATCATGACTCTATCCGAAATATTGTCAATAATAATGGAGCATAAATTCATTTTCACACTATAAGAAAAATAGTTGAATTTTACTAAGAAAACGCCAAGATGATTTTACAAATTTGGCAGTGAACCGAGCCGACAACCTCGAAACCAACTTTTGTTAGTGATACCTAACAACTTACGCAATTCCGAACATTCTACTAGGAATGGAACTAGCTCTAACTTTCATATTAATGAGCCTGTACTCGCACAGAATTTTTCGAAGGGCCCTAAATGGTTCTTCCGATATATCTATAAAAGAATTGACTCGAAGGTGTGCAATGCTAAAACCAATAATAATATTCTGAGAAGACATCAAAATCGAATCAGAGGAGCCAATGGATATACACCTAAAGGAAAACAATAGATTGAAGCCAGATAATCTGTGACTCTGATACAAACATGTAATGTTGGGAGTGGTGGGTCAGCTCTGAAATTCCCAAGATTCAAATAAAATTTCCTGTTACGTTTATGTTCTTTTTATTACTAGAAATTTTAAATTATACGACTACAGTTGTTGATTGTTATCGAGGGGAGGGAAAAGAGGGGAAATGAAGGGTTAGCTGGCTACCTCTGGATTAACGCTCCCGAGCTAGCCCGTTTGGTCTATTTACGTCGGAGTACTCCCGGATCAACTCTCCGGGTCTTGTTGGTTTATCGTTTGGTGGGCGCCACTGGATCAACTTTCCGTGGCTTGTAAATTTATTGGTCGGTCGGCGCTACTAGATCAAATCTCCGTGGCTTGTCTGTTTTTCTGTCTGTATACCATACGATCAACGCTCCTATGGTTCCGTCCAGTTATCAGGCAGAGGAATCAACTCTTCCACTGTCTGAATACGACTGGCTTTCGCAGACATGCATCGGCCTTTTATAGCGGTGCCTTGCTGCGCATCGCTGTTCTGTTTTGTAATGTCCCTTACAGCGGTTTTGCCTTTGTGTTAACAGCGGTGGTGCTGTTGTGTTTTTTTTTTTACAGCGGCCTGTTTCATTACAAACATTCCAACAGGAGCGTCAATACACTCCAGAAGGAATTGTGATCGAAGCACTTCATCCGTTAAGATACCAACGACTTGACAGCAGACCTGCTCGGTATCCTCATGTTCCAGCAAATCTTGGTCACCCTCATCGAAAGGATCGCTTCCACTACCAAAGCGTCATCCAAAGTCTTCGCCAATATGTTCAAAGGGCACTGCGCCTAATACCTCAAATAATGGAGCCATGTCGCCAACACTTCGGGAGTTACCTTACCTACACGTCCAATTAGACAGCGCAAGCCAGTCGAACATTACATACCGCAGAAAGTAGGGAGGAAAGAAGTTGTAGAATTGTTACACTGGCAGCAGTCAACCGGACCAGCTGTATTCATATGTGATTTTTCTATACAACAGGAAGTAATGATTGTTGCAAATTTAAAAACTATTATTGCATAAGAACGCAATTTCTTTAAAAATAACTTCGGACTCTCAGAAACGCCAATGTCAAGTATAAGTTTTCCCCTTTGAAAAAAAAATCTTTAGTACAACCTTGTAAAGAAGCTTTAATGCCCTTAAAGATGGCTAGATTCAATTATTTCTATAGAAAAGTTTCTTTTAAAAAAGGACAATTTAATTTATTAATGTAAAAGCTTATCTATTTGTAAATCATCACTATGGAGCTTTCGAGTGCATTGATTAAGGACCTAAGAGAAATATTGCCAACTTTTAAGAGAAACCCTACTTTAAAGCTTTTCTTATCACAAAGCTTTTTTTCTAAGGATTCTCCCTAGAAGAAACTGCTTTTTTCCACCTGTTGAGGTTGGGTTAAACATGAACAATCATTCTACACAATTAATATTCAGGATGGGAAGCCTCCAGTGCTGATGGTGGCAATGAGTGCCTAGGTTAGGGGAAAGTATACGTGCACAACCCTACCCAGTAAGTTTATAGAACCTTTTTTCGCCTACTGGGGGAAAAAAATTAATGAAAGGTGCAAATTGCAGGTGTTTAATTTTTTAAAGCGAAAGTTATTTTAAAGCCACTGACGCACAACAACAGAGCGTTTGCTTGCATATTTGGCTTTCTGTAAACAGCTTACCTACTCCTACTCAATATCGCTGTAAAATTTCCTGATTCAAAAGTAAAGTTTTTCTTTTATTCTTTAAATCCCTCCCAAAAAAAACTGTTTTCAACTTTCACGCGAAAGTTCGTGTGAGGAGGGGGGTGTATTTTTGGAACACCATCGAGTTCATATATCGGGGGATGTAAATCCATCCACTTGCACAAAGTTTTCTTATGGTAATAACGCGGTATTTATTTATGCACGTGAAATCATAACAAGTGAGAGCAATTTTTGAGGGTGAATGTAGATACGAAGATGGTGTACGATAGGGTGACTATGGAAGATTGTGGATAGGTATGGTTAAATTTGCCTTAAGTTTAATTCACGTGCGTCTTATTTCCGGAAGTAGCAACAACATTGATAATCGATGCGTTTTTTTAGTGTTCGTCATATTTTGTAGCAGTACAAGGTTAATTTTGTCTTTGAATCATAGAAAGTTTTTGTTCATTCTTAATTTTTTTTTGAATTTGTAATGACGCCACACAACTAATTGTCATGCCCTTCCATTTGATACCCATGTGGGTGGGTCGGGGAACACAATTGCAAAAATCGGCCTTCATTTTGGAACCGTCATCTTGATTTTTTACTAAAAGGTCGGATTGCATTGTCCGGCGAACTATGCGTATATGTAAAATTTGAAGTTATATTTTCTACTGTCTACTGTCTAAGATATGTCTTCCGTCATTTTGTGTTGGCCGCCATTTTGAATTTGGAATGACGCTACACCGCTAATTGTATTCTACCTGTCATACCCTTTCATTTGATACCCATGTCGGGGGTCGGAAACCCAAATGCAAAAATCAGCTGCCATCTTGGAACCGCCGTCTTTGTTTTTTTTCACAAAATGTTTACATTGCATTGTCAAGCATTTGAAGTCGGTCGGTTATATTTTCTACTTTTTACTCTATTATAGTCTTCCGCCATTTTGTTTTGGCCGCCATTTCAAATTTGGAATGACGCTACATCGCTAATTGTATTCTACCTGTCATACCCTTTCATTTGATACCCATGCCGGGGATCGAGGAAGACAAATGCAAAAATGGGCCACCGCCTTGGAACCTCCATCGTTATTTCTGTGCACAATGATCACATTGCATTGTCAAGAAAACTACGCATATGTGGAAAGGGGAATGCCCACCGACCATAGGCACTTCGGCCCTGGGTGCCCACATATAAAAGTATAAGGAAACGATAATATGCAATTAAATGAATGAAATGGTTAAGGAATTGGTTTAAAAAAGTCCGGATTTTTAAGAAATACAGGGTTCGGCAAAAGCCCGACAACGGTCCGATATTTGCTGAACGGTAGGTGATCGTGAAAAAAGTTTCAAGCGAGAGTTGCTCAATTTGGAGGGTGGAATCGTTTGCACACAAATATCACCCCCACCCACTCACCCCCTAGCAGGGGGTGGTGGTGATTCTAAAATTTCAAATGGCAACCCCCATTTTTTCACAGATTCTGATTCTCCGCAGGGAAATATGAAACTTTTGCCTGCACAATTTTTTTATCCGAAGCCCCCCGCTCCCCCAAAAACCATCAAATTTATCCCCAAAAATCATTCATTTGGGAGTCCGGGAAGCTTCTGATAACAAAATGTTTCTAACAAAAGTTTGATATTTCTCTTCGGAGAATCAGAATATGTGAAAAAATATCTGGGTTACTATTATTCACACCCACTCCTGCGGCTCGTTTATAAATAGAACAACAGTGGAGGAATCTTCCGTAGTCAGTAATTCCGAATTGAAGCATCTTCGAACTTAAAAGTTAGGTTCATCTCGACCTGCTTCAACATCTCCAGACCCACAAACTTATCATATTCTGTTCTACCCTTCTATAATATATTATTAGGGTATTCAACTTAAGTTTATAGGTTTTAGTTGTATAGTTATGGGGTTCCGAACAGAATTACTTCGTCGGCTGTGCCCTCGGGTGTGGTGGTGGCCTCGGGTGTGAATTTTATTCCAGACAACAACCTTTGTGGTGAGCTTTTAGGTGCGCTTAGAAGCTTTAATATTTAGGACCTTAGATATTCACGACTACAAACAGATATTGTAGTTGAACATTAGTATTCTGGAGATATCGTGCGTGTTTCATCGACGTGGGTTTCACGAGCCACCTATAATATCCAGTAAATTGAAGTTGCTATTTGTCGGTTGCTATTTTCAAACTTTCTTCAGTAATATATTCCAAGGAAGAAATAACATTGAGAAATTGTATTTAAACTACTTTTGTTGCAAGTTAGATGGTCTTGAAAAGGACATTAAATCGTATTTCCTGCATCCAATAACTCCTGGCTAAGCATTTCCATACTTGCGAATTTATAAATAAAAATGTGAATTATAATTGTCAAATCATTTCATATCAAACCTTGATAAAAAATGTTTTATAGCTATAAAGATTTTTTATTTGTCTTATTTTACAATCAGTGGCTAGATTTTTATATTATCCAAAAAACCATGATTTTAAAGTTATTAATTTAGCGTTGAACTCCAAATTCATCTTCTCGCTACATCGGAATTTGAAGCACAATATTTATTTCCGTATTGATTCAAGAGTCTTAATTAGGCGTTGAAAGAAAATCTGCAGATTATTTTAGAAGAAATTAATATTAAACATGATAGCAAGATACTTTAGAAGGACGTTGTGCTGCTTCCTGTAAGTGCTTATATTTCAAATTCCTAGTACCAAGATTCATTGTTCAATAAAAAATTATGTTCTGAAGGAACCATATTTAAGAAAACACAAATAAATTTATTTCACTAAATTAAAATTTAAAGGGCATCGAGTTTAATCACCTCACAACGCCCCCGCATTGAACCTCGTCATATAATTTTTATTACCCTTTGTTTAAATTTTAATTTCCTCTAAGGTCTAACTTAATTGACTGTATCTAACTTGAATGTTGATTGCGATTTACTCTACTTAAATTTTCTACTAAAGTATTATTAACTGGGTGTTCTAGGAAATTTTGTGAGCACCTCTTCTCGAGGAAACGAAAATAAATTTCCACCGAAGTTCTTATATAAGTCCAGGTGAATGGTCCGTAAATAACTCCGATTGCGGTGTAAAACTACTTGTTTCAATGCTATCATAAACATTAAAGGTGGACGTGGTTGCATGTTCGCTGGTGTAGTATCAAGTATTAATTGCAATCCTTTTATGGCGTTCGTGTTTTCCTTATTTTCCTTATTTTTGATTTGAGTACTAAATCTAATTGGGCAAATTTTATAGTAAGGGATATGTTGAGGTCATTAAGGAGAGGTCGTTTGTAATTGGTTATATCTAATTTTTTTTGGCATAGGTGTAATGGGGAAATGTTGAACTTCCCGTTTTTAGTTAATTGTTGATGAAATAATAATGATATTGGAATGTCCGAGTCCTAGAAGGATTTAAGGAGAAGAATGATGTGCAGGAATAATTAATTTTCATTATTAAAAAACAAGCCAAAAATAAAAAGTCTCGGTTCTTAGGGTGAGTGCAGTACGCAGTGTAGATGATAGAGTAGAGCATAGCAGAGAGCTGATTGCTAGCAGTGCTTCTTGCTGTTGTGTGCATAACAAAGCGTAGAATCATCGCTCATAAATGCCTGTATGCCAGAGGTAAACAAAAAACTTTTTCAAGTGTGCGATTGGTCGTTCGCGTAAGCTTCTGGGTTGGGGGGGGGGGGTTACACTTTTTCTCGATTCGGAAATTTCACCTAAGTAAATGAATTTTATTTTATAAATTCAATAAAAACATATAAATGAGAAATACATTCTGAGATTTTAATATTTTCCTGAAAATCATAAAATTTATTTTTCACAATATTTGCAATTAATATTGTGGTGTCTGTTACAAATGAAGTTGGTAAATGTTGTACATCTCACCTAATATCAATTTGCATTGGCTGATTTTTCACCCAATAAGGGTTAAAAGAATTTTTCTTACTAACTATGAATTGGTTAAATATAATCTTACAAATACGTTTATTTTTATTTTTATACTATTTTTTTTCCATTACACACAGATATTAGAGAAAAAAGTAGTCATTAGTAGTACGTCCATTTAAAATTATCATTGTTAATGTTTTTCCATCATTCATTCAAAATTCAAAATTTAAAAAAAAAAATGAATTACATATAAAGCACGTTGTGTGTTGCATGATGTGATTTTTTTGGTGACTTGGTGCTTAGAATATACCAAAACATTTGATAGTCACAAGAATAGTCACAAACTATCAATGACGAGTCACAAAAGCTTCATTGGTCTGTCTATTAAGATAATGAAGAAAATTGTGAACAAGGAGATATTAGGCACCTATCTTATGAGCAAACTTCGATTTCAACGTGGACAAGCAGAACCCAGCATTGGTGCTAGGAGTTTAGATCCACTGAGACGGTCACAATTTCGTCCTAGAGCAACCCTAATAAGGCATCTCGCCGACTTAACCGGTTAATAAAAGGGTACCAAAGTCCTGCTTAAGTAGGTACTCTTCCTTGTTCATCACGTAGTGTGGTACTGCCGGCGTCATAACCTTTGTCGGCTGGTTAACAGAATTTACTTGTTTCTGGAGGCATAACACTCAGACGAGGATATCGCCTGCTTACCCCGACAGTTGCGTCTTTGGTTTAGCAAACTACTTTTGAGGAATCAAATGCCTCCATTTTTTGTTTTGATTGCTAGTCTTGCTAGCTTTGCAAAATTTGTAACTAAACAAGATTCAAAGAAGGGCCTGACCTTAAATCAACGGCGCTATGAAAATATGAACTACTGACAGCGGGCTTGGGTACTCGGGGTACTGACGCCGGTTTCGTTCTTTCAGAACCGTCTATTATTGGCACATACCAGCTTGGTGAAGAAGGGCTCTTGTCCTTTTGGGATCTGACGAAACGTATCGCATGCTGGAAATCCAACCTCATCTCGCACTGCGCCTTAAGTTACTATATTTGGATGAAAAAGGTATCGGTAGCCTTTGGACTAGGGCGCCAGACTATCATTTCAGATATCCGTGACTCGATTCTACCCAGTGCCAGGGTCCAACATAGCCATATCCTGTTCGATAGCCGAAGACAGCTTAGTACAGTCGAGGTAATATTGGATGTGAGTGGGTAGAGTAAAACAACGTGCTGACAGTTCTTTCGTTCTTCTTAATATCTTTTGCACTAGGGCTTGCTGTTCGATATTGTACTTTAGATGATAGCTGAGAGTGAAAAGGACTCTGAGCTGTCTTTCGATTTAAAAAAAGAAAAGGTGCCTGTACTAAACAGACAGAAAGCTAAGCCTCAAGCTGTCTGGCCCTCGACTTTTGAGAAAAATGGGCTGTTAAGATTACGTTAGCTCCTTGTGGTCGTTCTGATTATTATTTTAATGTGAAAGAGGTAATGCCCTTTGTACTATAGACGATTCTATCATTGGGCCTCCTCACACGGTGCCATATTCATGACAAGGAAAACCGGTTTTATAGATGAGAGAGGAGAGGGAACGGAAGAAATTTACGAACAAAACCGGTTTTACTCAACACACTTATGGCATCGTGTGAACTGGCTCATTGAGTGCAATCTGCGATAGCAAGCTTTAGTCGGAAGAAAGTAAAATAGAGAGAAGAGAACTGGCAACGCCTACGCGAGGTGTTTTCGCCAGCTCTCCATCGAGTACTAACCGTGCCCGAACGTTGACTTCGTTGGTCGGACAAGAGTTGGCTTCCTTGGTTATTATGCAGGCGATGGCAGGGATCTTTTTTTGCAAAGAGAGAAGACGAAAAGAAGGAAAGCTATCTAGGTTGAAAAAATGGAAAGGCAACGGCCTATGTTGCGGAGTGGATTCGAACCACGGACCTCTGTGATGGTAGTCTGATGCCTTAACTCCTAGGCTACCGAGGCCGGTTTGGATCCGATACCTGATTAAAAAGAAGAATAGAAAAAAGTTCTTAAATTCTAAAATCAAATCTTTATTGCTACTACTGTTTTATATACTACGATATGTTTAAAATACTAAAACTATTCCGTAAAACTATTCCATTGGGGTGTACGCTCCAAAGATATATCTGTAACCCACGTTGGTATATGTTTATTTTAGTAGGTTTAAGTACAACATCTAGACCCACATATTATACAATGGAGTTGGATGACCTTTTTATAATAAATAGAAGGTTGGGACTAAATTTGCTCTAGGCGGTTTTTTGTTTTGAGACTCCCCGTGTGTAGGAAGGGATCGTTTCAAGGATGTAAAAACTTATTTTATTATTTTTCCTTTATTAACAGCAAGGGAATAATTTAGTGATTTTTAAAAATATTTTCCTTATACATCTCAGATTTCCTAAGAGATGGTTTTAGGTTTCCCTCAATGTGTGGCCTCCTTTTTTTCAGCTGCTTTATTTTGTATTTATATTTTTAATAATGAATTTTAAAATCCATTAAATTCCCTCGACGCGTTTAGTTCATGAAAAACTTAATCAGAATTTTCTCCGGTAAGAAGTACAATTTTCGTATTTTTAGAAATTTCATCCTCTTCTGTTGTTCTACATAATATTAAAAAAGAAAGAAAAGAAGTTTATTATTTTCCTCAGCATTTCATTTTTCATTTTTTATTAGCCTTTTCAACCATCTGCACCCTTAATTCAGAGAATATTGTGAACGCTTAATTGGCGTTCCACTCTAAACGAACATCCTGCGAGCAGTCCCGCCGTGATACGAAAGGAGAAATTCAGAAAGGAGTGTTTTTTTTCTCCATTTAGATCCTTAATAATCTCACGCTCTGTTCAAAATGAATAAAAACCAGAGCAAGGACGCGCTATGGCAGGAGGAAATCAGTAATCTTTCATATTGAACCTGACAAGAATGAGACTGTTCGTGACATATCGGTTTGGCTGGTCAAAAAAGTCAAAGGGAACTACTGCATGGTGAAATGGTTGTATGAAAGGAAATTGCCGGTTTTTGTTTTACAATAAAATCCTCTTAGGAAGTCTATTTTCAACCTGCAAACAAGGCAGCGCCATTTACAGCGAATTCGTATTCGTTCACTTCAGTATGATGATTGGGTTCCTTCTACGTGAATTACTTCATTATTGGCATGAACTCCTAGAAGTCACGTAGATTGACTTTCAATAGAAGTTTTCCTATGTGCCTAGATTTTTTTTTTAGAAATCTATTGCTTCAAATTGACGGTAACAAAACTTGATTTTATCGCCCTTTCATTCGATGGTAATTTTTTCCTAGGGTTATAAGATTGAGAGTTTGGGCTTCATGATGAAATCTTAGCCCTACATGAATACTTAAGTTTTTGCCTTTTCTCTAGGAGTTTACGGAAAAGCAAATAAAATCTGCGCATGATTTGCGTATAATAAAATACTCGTATATATGTATATAGTTAGTGTATCTGTATAAGCTAGATGTCCGAGGGCTATGAAGATATAGCTCTGAAGGATATCAATAAACGGGAATAAACAAACAATTTACTAACACATTGACAAACTGACCGAAAAGGGTTCACCCCTGTGGCCATTTTTATTTATAGGGCGAGCCTTTAAAGGTTCATGTTAATAAAATTTATGCTTGATTCCTAAACTGGCTGTTTTGACATAAAAAAGAATAAAGTTTATTTTTATATCCTTAAGATGAGGATTTAAGTATGTACTTTTAAGGGTTTGTTTTAAAAAATTTGTTTAAGGATATCTCATTTCTTATTTTATGGATGGAATTGGTTGGCTTAGGAAGTTATTTAGTGCTGGTTGATGCGTTGGCCAAGCACTTAAGCACTGGTGATTGGGAATTAAATATATTCAGTTGGAACATAAATACTTGTTTGTATACATGTATAATAATGGGCCCTAAAAGTGATTGTTAAGTTAGAAGAAAAATTTGGAAGGAAGTAGAAATAGTTCTGCTATAGTTAAATAGAAGCAGCAACGATGGCTTTTGCAATAAATTTTAATTGCTTCAATGATAGGATCCTACAGCTCTGATCGTTTCAATTGCATCAGCTCTTTTCTAAACTTTACAAGTCTAAAATCATGAAAAATGCTGTTAAAATTCCTCGAAAAGGATTAGAACTTAGAAGAACTAAATGCTATGTATACCGGCACGTACCTACGGGGTCTTTCAACGAGAGGTATCATTTTAAATCAACAGAAACTCTGAGGTTAATAATGGAATAGAATATCTGCCAAAAGTGCTTCTTAGCTCTGCACGCAGGTGCAGGTGGCATCGCCCTGTTAAAAGTTTACGTTGTCCACATCCATACCATGAATATCAGGCCAGAAATAGTTAGGCCCTCCGCACACGGGTCGACTATTTTGCAATCCAAGTATGCAACTTTTCACAATAATGACGTTCGCAACCAGTTTGCAACCAAAAAGAGACCCTTGTCCACACACGAGCGCAACTGATTTTTGATCAATCGGTTTTTAGTCACGAACATTTGGCAATATGTCAAGTAGTTCAGATGAAGTGCAACCACGCAACTGAAATCGCTTGCAACCGGCAAGAACAGTCGCACGCGACCAGTTGCAAACTGGTTTCTAATCGGTTTTGTTTCTGTCGACCCGTGTGTGGGTTTCCACTTGCGTACACAGGCAAAGTCACTAAACAGTTGCGTACGCAACTGCGATTCCAAATCAGTTGCCTCGTCTTCGGAGGGCCTTAGTCAACATCGTTCAGTAAAGACCTCGATACACCGTCAAATTGGGTGTACATCGAAGTGCGGATGTACAACCAAAACTATCGATTGTGAGCCGGTCGGCCGCGCCGATAAAAACTCGTTGCGTGCCTGGGTTTGATGGAAATCTGGATGAATATCCAATTTGACCGTGTTGGGGGCCTTAACGGTCGAACCAGACGCATTTTTAATATAGTACGACCTGATTTCACCATCAGCCCCAAACCGAACCAAAATGTCACACGTTGTGGTCGGAGAGGTTGTTGTTGTTGTGATCGGAAGAGTCGCCAAAATTGTTAAAAGATATTTGTTGGAAATCTGCTCGAGCCACAAAAATCCAAAACTTCGAAAACCTCGGCATCTTTCTCGAGTTCTGATAATTTTTCACACCACAATTTATATTCAGCTCTTACAGCGGATTCTGATACTCGATTATTAAAGTATGGAGCAAGATGATCCAAATAATGTACTTTTTCAGTTGATGCAAATCCAGGGAGAAGTATCTCTAAGCTTGAAAGGATTCCCCCGCATTATTATTAAGAAAGTCTGACAAGTTCTGAATCGGCGTATCGACGCAACGAATAAAAATAGCAGAACGAAAGTACGTTTTAACAGAGTCTGTTTGATAATTAGAACGAGCTGTTTGCAGAAGTGAGTCTCGGAACTTTGAGTTCCATATCGAATGCGTCTTTCGCGAGCTTTTCAGCTGCTCTAAAAATTTCGCCGAATGATACTTCTGCATTTTTACGTTCTTCTTGAAGCGTATCCACAATTTCGTGAACATGATTTTTCTTGCAGTCGAACTGACGAAAGAAGCGTGAACCTGAAAATCTGTCACAAACCAAGAGACTGACGATAAACTCGCTTTTCTGAACTGCTGGAAGTAAGCAGACGCTGTTTTTGAGATGATCCAAGATGATTTTGAATAGTTCGACGAAGGATAGAATGATGTAATGTCGTTCAATGAGTCTTGTTTCACGAAATCGAATGAGCCTCTTCTTCTTGCTTTCCGGGGCATGTTGTTGGATGAGATCTTGAAGAATTTTCGTGGAATACGCGTGGTTTCTGAACAAGTTCACCACATCGTTCACATTCTTAAGACAATTCCGATCAGGTGGCACTGACATGCCATTTGATAATTTCACAATTTTCCGAACTCTTTGATATTAAAAAATCTAAAAATTCAAAATTTGCAGTATTGTTTCAAAGAATCGCCGGCTACGGCCCTGCAAAATACCCTTTATGGTCCTTAAGAAATGCGCATCTATTTGGGTAAACCCTTGCAAACAATTTATAACCTCCCATATTTGTCCGAAATGCATCCAGGATCTTCAGTATTTGCTTAGGTTCAGCGCATCCAGACTTTTGGAAATTTTTTTATGTGACAGAATTAAGCTTAGACGTTATCCCTTTTACTACCAGTCCGTCATGTCGTACTAGTCCTTGTTCAAGGCCTAGTAGTAAGCTTAATTCGAAAGATAGATAGAAGATATAATAGGTTAAAAGGAGTCTGGAGGGACCTGAAACAGATGACATTGTCACGTTTTTGCGGTTTAACCGATTCGTAGGATTAATTAAGAAATACACTTTTTAAATGTTCACACAAAACTTATTTATTAACACAATTCAATGCTGCAGACACAATTCTTACAGTTCACTAATTTTACTTACAATTTAATGGGCCCTATTCTGTAATTTTTCATAAAATAATATTTTATGTTATTTTATGATGATAAAATTTCTTCTTCATAAAATAAAAATAAAATATTTTAAAAATTAGTATTCTGTCATGCTTTCTTAAAATTATTTTATGAAGTCTTTTATGAACAGATAACATAAAATATTTAGTACAATCCGCTATGGGTTCTATTACGTTTTGAACAGCTGATCGGTTGAAAATGAAAACAAATAAAATTATGAATGAAAGCAAACAAAACCAAAGCGCAAATTAAAGTATCTGACAAAATACAATTTTCTTAATGCGTTGGGCATATTAATTTTTAATTTAACTCAAAACTCAATGAAAACTATTTTCTCGCAAATGTCAATTCCCGTCTGTTATTTTCATAAAATGGGTTAAAATACTTGTAAAATGTGCTGCTTAGATTATTTTATGTTATGAAGCGCAACAGGAAATATTTTATGTTATAATCGATAAAATAAAATAAAATTTGTCGGACAGAATAGGATTTTAGAGAATCCTGTTATTTTATGGCATAACATAACATAAAATGATAAAATTTTACTGACAGAATAGGCCCCAATATCTCATTAATAACTATCGCCTTTTAATTCACTTTTTAACCACCACTTTTCGCTTTAGGTCCTTTGATCACTTAGAACACCCTAATCGCTTTTAAAATCAAAAACCGACTCTAAATGCCGCTGCCACTGCATTTATCTATCCAAGCTCCTCCCATATCCAAGTTCTAAATCTTTCCACAACAGTCTGGATAGATGCCCTGGAACGTTCGAAACTTTTCTTTTCGCAGTCTCTACAAACTTTGAGAAGCTTGATGTTTTCAGTTATCGTTTCTTGATAAGCGAAGAAAAGCCATCTTCTGTTCGATGACAGCTTTCTCTCATGCTAGTATTGAATGAGAGCAGGTGGCGTGTTGTGTTGCATTGGCAGCTGTTCTCTCTACTATCTTTCCGAATAGATTTTTCTATTTGACAATACATCTAAAAAGACCCGCAGAGAGTACAAAGGGGCGAAAATTCTCTTCTCTATTGATTAAACTTTAATCTATTGGTAGGGACTTCTGAAGCACCGGGTTGAGAGTTTTCTTTCTGGACGATCCAATTAAGGTGGCATTGGACGTCGTTGAATCTAAACCCAACACCATATCTTCCAGGGTTCCATATAGCTCTATTGTCCTAATCTTTATAAAGGATATGCTCTCAGTTTCCTTCAACCCACTTCGTAGATTTTCTGGTATTCTGTGTTATTCTTACAGCTTAGATAATACAAGACACAGAAACGTGCCAGATTTTGTCTCTGAAATCGTGAACACATGTACAACTCTAGCGACAAGGAAATTGTACTCTACTCATGCTTCAATTGGGCTGCAGGAATTGTGAATATCATCCCTAATAAAACTATATTTATAGTAAATAGTATACTGTGTTAATATAATGGCTTACCCACTTCATAATATCCTAGGCGCATAGGCAGGAACTGTGATGAAATGACCACTCCAAGTCGACGGACTGCGATTTCTTAAGAGACAACCTGGAAGTGCTTTAGCTGCCCGAAATACAATTTACAAGTCCTACATTCGCCTCACGCCTTGAACACAACTCGTTTATTTGAGCTAGCGCCTCGAAAACCCCATTAACATGGCCCGATAAAGCCCAAAATCACGCTATCAAACTCATCGGTATTGGCACGTTTTGCGCCTTCATATAGTGCGTTTCCATGACATCTTGAGTGCTCGAAAACTTGGAAATCTCAAGAACTCGAGCGCGCATAGGGACATTTTACACGATGAAACACGAAACAAAAAGTTTCATGCAACTTTGCTCGGTTTGTGGGGGAGAGGAGAGAGAGGGTTTGAGGGGACACGTGTTCCCTCCAGCCTTCTCTCTCCTCTCCCCAACAAACCGAGCAAAGTTGCATGAAACTTTTTGTTTCGTGTTTCATCGTGTAAAATGGGCCATATGCTCTGCTACTTGAAGCGGCATATTAGCTTGAAATGAGCTTGATTTTTGAGCAACTCGTGGATTACGAAAATGAGCAAACTGAGCACTCGAGGCGATCGAAAAATCTTTTTGGTCGATTCCAGTCGAGCTGCTTTCGTTTACATTTATACTTGAAGTACGCTTCAAGTAAGCTTCAAGCTGTCATGGAAACGCACTAATAGACTCATTGAGTGGCACCGCTGCAATGAAATGCTTCTGACAAAATGGTATCGTTATTATCGAAGCGACTGTAATAAGCAATATTTTTCAGCAAGAATAGACTCGGCTCATTGCCAGACAATGCAGTCCTCTTTTTTGCGCTGACTATGATCTAAAGATTCGTTTCTAAGTAGAACAGCTCGCCAGCAACCTTCCGTTGTCTGTATGCCCGAACTCGTAGAACATTCAAAAATTCAAATAATAAGAGGTTGATGGCTTTCTGCTCGAGCACACGACCTGAACCTATCCTTTATTCTTCTATCCTTCAAACTAAGCTTACTACAGAGTGTATTTTATGCTCCAGGGCGATTTTGTTTGGCGGCCATTTTATTTTAGCTGACATTTGTCAGTTTATATTTGACAGTTGTGGATAGTCGTCGATAGCAATTTATTATAGAGCATCTACCGCGGCAACAACTGGTTTTACAGCCCGGTATAGACGATCAACATTTGTGGCAAAAATCATGACTTACGAGGCACATTTGGCGGCTATTGGGACATTTAAAATCCTAAATTGATACACGAACGACCATTACATCCTCGAGGACTGACTGTATGGTGCGCCATTCGGGCCAACGGTCATTCTTCGAGGATGGTTGAGGGAATGTGGAAACAGTTCCTGATAATCGTTACCGTAACATGTTGAAAAACTTTTTTGTGCCCAGGCAAGTTATACACATACATCGTCCTAGACCATGAAACTCATCCTGTACTAGACATAGCACAATGACCAAGACTATACATGACGGGCTGGTAGTACTGGTAGGTTTGGATTCCAGTTTGAAGAATTAACATGGGAAGTTTTCAAGCATGTGAGTTGTAGATTCACTTATTTAAAAAAACTAATGGCATTATACGTTTTAACTTGAAAGCTTGTGCAGTATGAATGCAGAATTACCACAGATACAAACCCTTGATTATTTTTTTATTACTTCTCTGCTTAATTTTACTAGAAAGCTACATCTCAATGGCCCTAAAGTGCTTATGGCCTCAATCACGTAAAATGAGAGAATGAAACTAAATTTTTAAAATTTCATTTATTCAAAACTCCTAGTTTCCTGCATTTGAGCTGAGCATATGAATATTGCAAATCAGTACCACATGCAGCCATACTAGCTCCATTCGTGCACAATTTAATACTAGACTTCTATTAAAAAGTTTCCATCTCATTTGCGATTATGCTTCCTATATATCACACTCCGAATGTAACTCCGTTTCCAGCACATGATATAGCATCCCCTATGATCCTTATTTGCGCACGTGTACGTCTACATTAAAAATTTAAATGTGAAAACAAAATTCCGCTGTGTGCTTGTAAGATTTAAATTAAATTTTCAATTCCGCATTTTCCATATTTTTCTCTTTCTATGCTTGAAGTGAAGTTTATGTTTTACATTCTCCGAGAGCAAATTTCTTTTTTTCTTTATTTTCTTTATTTACTTATTTACTTTTTTTTTTGTTGTAACTTGAGAAGTATGGAAAAATTCGAGACACACTGTTCAAATATTGACTTCAAAGCGCGACCTTTTTCCTAGAGAATTTCCCACCAAGGAGCTTTTAATTTTTACTTCCTTTTTTCATTTTTTTTTGTGTCCTTGCAAGTAACGTAATCGTTTTAACTGAAAATGGATAGTCGTGTTCTTTGATGTTTTAAATTTATATTTTAGTGGTTGGGCGGGGGATGTTTGAGAATTTGAAACCTTTCGATAGAATTATATTTGGACAGTTTTAAATCAAATCGAGAAAATTTTCAATGACAGGGATCCTTTATGTAAAAAATGAAATTTGAAAGAGACAAATTCAATTTTTAATTTATTTAAAGAAAATGTAATTTAAATCAATTTTTTTATCAGAGAGTTTCATCGCAATTTTCTGGAAATATTTTTCGTATGAAGTAGAATTGTTTAAGACAGTTCGCGAGGACGTCAAAGCTATTTTTAAAACTGTCAAGTGCTATTCGTTTTCGTTTAAAATAGCATTTATATTTCTTAAGGCTAACACAAACTTAGAAAAGTCTCTTTTTTCAGTACTTTTTAATTTTAGATCTTAGCTGTTAGCACTTGGCCCTACAGTTCTTGTAAGACTCGGGCCTCTTGAAGCTTCTTCTTTCAGTCGTTTTTACGTCTTCCTAGATCTCTCCAGTTTATTATACGATGAGGGTTAAGGAAAAAGTTCATGGAGTTTTTCCCACTAAATGGCTTTAGAGTCGACTTCTGAGTCTTCATTGACCAAATATTTTAAATTCAATCCAAAATATAATTTCCTTCGTTAGTTAAAACTGTTTGCCAGCGTTTTGGAAGCTTATCCAATAACATGGAGAAATATTCCTGGCTTGAAAAGGCGAGATAGTCTCGTATTGCCATTTGGACGTCCTCAAAATTTTCCTTTCTCTTTTCCATCAAGGATATTTTGCAGAGACCAGGAAGCATGGTAGTCCCGCAGTGAAATTTAAGGAGAATTACAGAGTGAAGGTAAAATTTCCCAACCCAACCCTACAACTGCGATTTTTTTGTCAGTTGTGGTCTAGCCTTGACGTAATGGGACATTATACCTTTTCTGTTGGCAAAAGAAAAGTTTACGTTTGATTTATCTCTTCGAAATATCAAGTTGTGTACAATAATAATCAGCCTTAATCGTTTCATTATCTTTCAGCAACTACCGTCCCACCAAAACACAGCATATATTTCTTCTGATGCACACCGACTTTTGAACTAGACGTCGAAGCTCTCTATAAACATAAATTCCTTTTTTTAATCACGTTTTTGTAAGCTATCCACTTTCCACCTCCAATCGTCACCAAGCGGTACAGAAGCGGCTCATGATGACCAAGATTCGAAGAACATATCGAAAATCGATCCATTAAACTTCCTCGCATACTTCCGTGTGGCACCGAAATAAAAAATTTTGCAAAGCATCGAGTCTTTTAATGTGATCCCAAGAAGTTGTCTTAAAAGAGAGAGAATGTGGGACTTGTCCCGATCATATTCCGGAGCCATTTAGTAATTCATAAAAATGCTACTCACATTGCTCCAAGATACCTTTGAGCTCGGCGTAGTATTTGCAGTACATATGTTCAACGTGGTGTAAATTTGTTCATACCACGGACTAATCGTCAGAACCCTGATCAAGTTCACATACGAGATTTTTCTGTCTGAGGACGCTTTTTATTACCTTTTCTCCTTCCGCACACTTGTCCATAAAATCAAAACAAAAACCGGATTTATAGGCGAGGGGTCACAGGGAAGACAGCTTTTCTTCCATAATTTTCCATCAATTGTTCACCCAAACATTTTCTGGTTTCATCGTCCATTACACTAACACAAGCATGTTTTCGTTCTCGACAAAGCTGCTTCTCTGTGCTTGCACCCCACACTACTCCATAGGCATTACAATCGTTACACGAAATGGAGAAAAGTGAGTTCCGAGTGTAGATATTATTGAACTCATATTAAAACTGTTTTGAAATTATGGACAAGTCTGCGAAGGGCCTTTAAGCTCTTTGTATTCTTCTTCGCCACGCACCACGGTAATAGTAGATAGTTTATCCGAATCGACTTTGGCACCCTGGTACATTCATACCGCCATCGTCATCGAGAGTCTGAAAGGTAACGTCCATTTATCAACAAGCGATCTATTTGGTTGCGAGTGTATCCATCAAGAGATACAGGTGGCTTTGTGGATATCCGTACGCGTACACTAGGTGCTCCCACTGGCAACTTAGTTTATAGTCCAGTCAAATGGTACATTCGCTGAACATTTTATGTAAACAGCAATTTTTTTTAATGTGTAGGGGGGTTGGTTGGGAGGGTAAAACCGAGTTTTTTGGACCGGGAGGCGTGTCTTTCGGCCGCCATATTGTTTAGAGTGGTGAAAAATGGTTTTTCTAATATCTCGGAACCCGTGAGTCTTACGGAATTTTGAAAAAATATTTTTTTAGATAATCAAATTGTCTACAACTTTCGTAAATAATGTTTTGCCGTCATATTAATACTAAAAAAGATATGATATACAGGGTGTACTACGAAGAGTGACAAAGTGGCCGGCTGTGGATAAGTTATGGAAAGATGAACAAAAAATCGTATGGGTGAGGGAATCGTAACGGTTTAGCCGCTAGGGCGCTTTTAAGTTTTTTTTAGACTTTTACATATCACCTTGTGTTTTTGTAAGCCTATGACCTATTTTCATGCATCAGGTATCAGTGTACGCAAAATTGGAAAGCTTGGACAATTTCCTATCAATAATGTCTGGACAATTTTTATCCTACAGCTTTTATTTTTAGAGTTATAAGCAATGTTAATGCTAAAATTGGGTCTATTTCGTACTTTTTTTAGTACTTTTTCACCTAAGCTTTGCCAAAAAGTACCAAATAAGCACCAAAGAAAGTTTCTGTATGTATGCCGGTATGCGTGGATGTGTGCACTATAGCGGCGGTGCAGTCATCGTAGAGCTTCGAAATGTGTGTTATGTTTTCCAATTTCAATGAAAGTGGATATCTGGGGGTTTTTAAGGTAGCAAATAACGAATTTATGATCAAAACTTATAAATTTAAAATTTCGGGGCTAATATAGCGGACGAATTTTACCAAATAAGTGTCATTTCCCTGTCAGCTATAGGTTGTTCAAGAATTGGGAAATCTGAAAATCTTCACATCCTAGCTCCAAATGGAAGAACATTGAACATATCTTGGTCATTTCTCCTATTGTCGTGAAGTTTGCCAGTTCGATCGGTAAGAACGGGACGGAAGCTGTGTTCGGGACGTACACTAAGTGAGAATGGGGCAGTGTAACGGCTAACCAAAAAGAGAAATACAAAATTATAAACCGTCACCCACGCAGGTTGAATTTTAAATGGGATTTAACATGGGTTTTCGTGTTTTTTGGTTCAACCAAGCGTTGAGCACTTGAAGAAGGTGAAACTTGGTATCCTTAGGTTTTCGATACCGCTGAATACGAATATTATGTCAAAAACTGGCCTTGACTAATGACAGCTGTCAAAAAAGCTGTCAATATAAATTAACCATATAAAAGGTATCCAAAATCATTTTTTCCAGATTTTTTGTTTCTTCACTTTTTTCCTACCGCGGACAGTGCACACATAAACTTTTTATACGCTTTATATTAGCTTCACCTGTATGTATGTATGTATGTGTGTATGTATGTATGTAGACAAATCTTGCAACTTGATTTTGACCCACTTCCATATAACCGATCAACTTCAAATTTTGCCCATATGTAAAGCTGGCGTGACAATGCAATCTGACCATTTTGTAAAAAAATCAAGATGGCGGTTCCAAGATGGTGGCCGAATTTTGCAATCGTGCTCCCCGACCCCCGACATGGGTATCAAATGAAAGGGTATGACAAATAGAATACAATTCGCGTCATTCCAAATTCAAAATGGCGGCCAACACAAAATGGCGGACTACCCTTTTCTTTACAACCCAATCGATATGGGTATCAAATGAAAGGATATGACAAGTACAATACTTTGCTGCGTGGCGTCATTCCAAATTCAAAATGGCGGCCAACACAAAATGGCGGACTACCTTTTTATACGCTTTATATTAGCTTCACCTGTATGTATGTATGTATGTATGTATGTATGTGTGTATGTATGTATGTAGACAAATCTTGCAACTTGATTTTGACCCACTTCCATATAACCGATCAACTTCAAATTTTGCCCATATGTAAAGCTGGCGTGACAATGCAATCTGACCATTTTGTAAAAAAATCAAGATGGCGGTTCCAAGATGGTGGCCGAATTTTGCAATCGTGCTCCCCGACCCCCGACATGGGTATCAAATGAAAGGGTATGACAAATAGAGTACAATTCGCGTCATTCCAAATTCAAAATGGCGGCCAACACAAAATGGCGGACTACCCTTTTCTTTACAACCCAATCGATATGGGTATCAAATGAAAGGATATGACAAGTACAATACTTTGCTGCGTGGCGTCATTCCAAATTCAAAATGGCGGCCAACACAAAATGGCGGACTACCTTTTTCTTTACAACCCACTCGGTATGGGTATCAAATGAAAGGATATGACAAGTAGAATACTGTGCTGCGTGGCGTCATTCCAAATTCAAAATGGCGGCCAACAAATTTTAAAATTAGCTGAAAATATTGCACAAGCCAGAAATGCTTAAGTGCAAATTCGATGATTTTGAGTTTATTGCATTTTTCTATTCCGTATTCCCTTATTTATCATTGCTTTCTTGTCTTAAACTGAGCTGCGCTTGCTAAGTTATCGGACCGGCAAAAGTGCTTAAGTGCCTAATTGCGTATTTACAAAATAATTTGGCTTTCCGAACCCAACCAAATATGCACAAGATACTTTGAACTGTTTTGCTGAGGATTTTCGAAGAGAGAACAAAGTGAAAAACACAAGCAAATCATAGGCCAAAACAGTCCAAAATATCTTGCGCACATTTGGTTGTGCTTTTCACTTCGTTCTCTCTTTGAAAATGCCCACCCAGAATAGTCTAAAGTATTTTAAACATTTTTAGTTGTGTAGAGTGCGCAGTTTTTATACGCTTTATATTAGCTTCACCTGTATGTATGTATGTATGTATGTATGTATGTATGTATGTATGTAGACAAATCTTGCAACTTGATTTTCACCCACTTGCATATAACCGATCAACTTCAAATTTTGCACGTATGTATAGTTCGCGTGACAATGCAATCTGACCATTTTGTGAAATAATCAAGATGGCGGTTCCAAGATGGCGGCCGAATTTTGTTATTGTTCTCCCCGACCCCCGACATGGGTATCAAATGAAAGGGCATGACAAATAGAATACAATTAGCGTCATTCCAAATTCAAAATGGCGGCCATCACAAAATGGCGGATTAACTTTCTTTCTAACATACTTAAAATGGGTATCAAATGAAAGGATATGACAAGTGGAATACTATAAGCTGTGTGGCGTCATTCCAAATTCAAAATGGCGGCAGACATAAAATGGCGGACTACCTTTTTCTTTACAATACCCTCGATATGGGTATCAAATGAAAGAGTATGACGAGTAGAATACATTAAGCCGTGTGACGACATTTTAAACCTAATATGGCGACTACCAAAAAACGGAAGCAGACGTAAGGCTAAAAAGTAAAAAAACTAAAAATGCACAGTTTAGCAAAACTAAAAAATACGTTTTTATTTTAAAATGATCTGAAAAATATTGCACATATCTACAGTAAAAAGCCAGAAATGTTTAAATGCAAATTCGATGATTTTGAGTTTATTGCATATCGTATTCCGTATTTCCTTCTTTATCATTGCTTTCTTGTCTTAAACTGAGCTGTGCTTGCTAAGTTAACGGACCGCCAAAAGCAATATGGCGGCTACAACAAAATGGCGGAAGATATATGGTAGACTAAAAAGTAAAAAATAAAAATATATAGCTTAAAAAAACTAAAAAATACGCTTTTATTTTAAAATGAACTAAAAAGAAAAAAATAATTTTGAAGCTTTCATTGCTCCAGCCAGTATAGGGAACAACCTACCTTTCGAAATTAGGCAAATAACTAAATTAATGAAGTTATTGGTAAAAATTATATATATAACTTACTTAAATGTAAAAAAAGCGTGGGCCACTAATGAAAAGCTCCAGTCTTAATAAAATAATAAAATATGTAGATAAAGAGGCCCAGGAGGAGAAAGGAATCGAATGTATTCCCAGTTCGTTGCTAAGCGTAAAAAAATTTCCAATCAATTCTAAAGAATCAATTCCGAACCGATTCTAGGGAATGCAGAGAGGAATGAATTGGTGGTGCAAAAAGAATCGCTTCTCTACATGTCTTTGAATCTAAAGTGGAATCACTTCCAATGTACTGGAATCAATTCTAAATGCATTCTTTTCCCAACTGGGCACTGCCTTCTTTTTTAAAGCTTCCCAAATAGCTCCCCTATGGATTGTGTCCAATGCTCGCTCGAAATCTACGAAAGTAATGTATAATGGTGACTTCCATTCTAAAGACTGCTCGACTATTAATCTTAAGTTGTTTGAGTTGTCTATACATCCGTTTCCTAAATCCTACTTTGTGTTCTCTTAGCTGGCAATCTATTTTATCTTCAATTCTACAAAGTATTATGGAGGCCAGTATTTTTGCTACCATATTTTGTATGGTAATACCCCTCCAATTTCCGCATTCTTTTAGATCTCATTTTTTTGGCCAGTTAATAGTTATAATAATATTTGGGAGTACATATATTTTTTTGCACAGAAAAACGCAAGTAAAATTTATTGCTTAATGTTTTTTTTTTCGGTAAGCTTTTAACGCTGCTATCGCTGGAATTAATTATTTCTTTGTTACACATTTAAATTTCCATTACCTAATAGAGTTGAAATTTACCTTCTTCTCCTTCTTCTGATGTGATGCATAATTAACTCTTTCATTACTAGTACTTAAATTGTTTATGTCAACCAAGAAAATGACTCCAAATAATCGAAGTTCTGCTTGTGACAATTTATGCATTTTTAACTAAAAAAAACTCCATAATTACGTCGACAATAGCGCCATTAATATTACATCGAAGTTAATTAATCAGAATCACGCTAGAACGTTGCAAGGAGACCAATTCGGATATCCTGAACACGAGTCAATTTAAATCACTGTCATAAATTATTACACGCTTACCAGAAGCAGGCTAATTACTCTAGTACTGATGTGGTATCAATTTATTCTCCCTTACAGGACCAACAGTTGATATCTGTGTTGTGGCATTTACGAGTCCCAATTTGGAAATAATTTCGAGACCGTGAAAATGCTAATTAATTTTAGTCCAAGTGACATGGCATGCATATGCTACGTTGTGCCCGAATGTAACGCAAATTGGAAAACATAGAAATCAGACATTGTGGAAAATTAAATTCTAGCGTTCAATTATTAATGAGAGGGTTTTGTTGGTGGCGAAAGGGTTGGAATGGTATTTTGTTTGTCATCTGGGACAGTGGTATTTGATGACTAGTAGATATTTTTGGTAGTATAAAGACCTTACTTTCATGTGGAGGCTTAAGCTCATGGTAACCAGTACCATTATGAGGCCAGTCGCACTGGTATTATAATGGTTGTTCAGAATTGAGCAAAATAAATGGGGGTTATATGAAGTTCAAAGGAAACTCACAATTGGGAAGAGAACCCCTGTCAAAAAGTCATATACAAATATTTTATAAAGGGTGGACTTGCCTATATAACAAACCTGTAAGCATCAAATTTGAATGAAACAGGAATTGTTTCCAGTCTCAAAAATTTTTTTTTAATATGTTAGTTACATCGAATACTATACGAAATGGACATTTTCTACCACTGGCAACTGCCGCTACGTAAGTTATGGGCCATTTTGTGGAAAATCTACCATTTTGTGGAAAATCTACCATTTTGGTCGTGCTTTCTAAATATAGATGAGAATTTCTCGGTATGTGTAGGTCCAAGGAAAGCGAAAAAAATTGAGGCTGTTCATTATGATATTACCTATCAGCGGTTACAAAATGAAATTTAAATCTGCACACATAACCTCAAAAAAAAATTAAAAACTGAAGAAACTGCTAAATTTTGGTTTTTTGGTTATAACTTCGGATGTTTTAGGTAAAATTTGAGCAATAACTGGTTAAAATTTCAAGTCGAAAGATTTAATACAAGTATCAAAAATTAACCTCAAATTTGAAAATTGATTGGCCAATAACTTTTGTGCATTGCAACGTATGAGGTTCGTTTTTATTTTAAGTATAGCTTTTTTTATTCACTTTATAATGGTGAAAGGAAAAAAATTTTTAAACTTGAAAAAAGTGTAAAAAATCGAATAGAAAATCGTGAATTTTTGTATTTTTTCGTCAATTTTCTCGAAAAATTCTACTTTTTTTTGATAAAACTAAATTATATTTTGGCATATGTCAAAAATGAATTATTAATACTAAAAAAAGAGTTTTTTTAAAAAAAAATTAAAAATTGTATTAAAAATTTCGAGTTGAAATTTTATCCAGTTATTGCTCACATTATAAAGTATAATTTCTGAAAATTTCATAAAATTTTACCTAAAACATCCGAAGTTATAACCAAAAAACCAAAATTTAGCAGTTTCTTCAGTTTTTATTTTTTTTTGAGGTTATGTGTGCAGATTAAAATTTCATTTTGTAACCGCTGATAGGTAATATCATAATGAACAGCCTCAATTTTTTTCTATTTCTTTGGACCTACACATACCGATAAATTCTCATATATATTTAGAAAGCACGACCAAAGGGTAGATTTTTCACAAAATGACCCATAACTTACGTAGCGGCGGTTGCCAGTGGTAGAAGATGTCCACTTCGTATAGTATTCGATGTAACTAACATTTTAAGAAAACAAAAATTGAGACTGGAAACAATTCCTTATGTTTTGCTTGTCCGACTCCACTATAATGTCGAATCGCTAATAATAACGCCAACATTTTTGTGGCAGTTGCGTTGTGTCTATGCAAAGTGAAGATACCCACAAAAATAAGCCGCCTTAAATGCAATACAAATATGCCAGTGTAACCCAACCCTCCATAGATTTTTCGTAGGCTGGCATGGGGTTCAGCGATATTTGTATAGCCTCAATTGACTGGAAACGTTTTCTTCGAATTGATGGTTTTAGTATCGGTGACAGGAAAAACACCACGAGGCTCTATCAAGGTAATATGGTGCTGGGTCGATGAATCGAGTTTTTGGCCAAAAACTCTTCCAAAAAATCCATGAATTTTCCTTCCATAAATCTGGCCGTTTTTGGCGGATATTTTGTATATAGTTATTTATTATTATATATTATTTATTCACTGTTTGTCCCTCTGGATGAAATTTGGAGTACACTACACCATAAGATGGTCAAAGAAAACTATTGATTTTGGAAAAAAATATAGGTCTTTACAAAGAATTTTAAGAGTATACAATTTTTCCCCAGGCTCAAGTAACGCAGTACCTACTGGCGCGGAATCGAACCCTCAATCTCTGAAATGGCAGTTGGACGTCTTAACTTAAATGCTACCAAGGCTGATTTCTTTGAATGATTTTCGTAAAAACTAGTTTTGTTACTACTTTATTACCTCTCATTTCATTAACAAAGAATCAATTAAAATTTTACCACATGATCCAAATTGGATACTAATGCCCTCGCTAATTGTAGTTCAACTATTAACGCCGTTCTGGATGCATGCACACAATTCATTTTGTTATCCTCGGCGCCCATGCAATCAAAACTGTAGAAATTTTCCATTTATACTATATTCTGCAAATTCTAATTTTTTTTTTAAACTTTGATAAAAGACACTTGCCAGAAAGTGTCTAAAGGATTAGGGATACCATTTCCGATTAGTAGTGCCGCCTACACTTTTGCGGTTGCATAGTCTCTGGCGTTATTAATTTTAGCGGTTCCACGGCCCTCAGTCATTCTTGTGTCGTTAATTAAAATTTTGTTGCGATTAAATCTCAACTATAAAGTTCTCTCCACAATACCTCGGGTAGATTGGATTATGCAGGAATATAAGCAGGAACGTGTTTCTATATAGCACATGACATGGTAAAGTAAATTCACTGCTGGAAAGTCTTGCAGAGCATGACAGGATTAGGTAATGGTATCAGCAGGAAATTTCCGCATAGACTCGACTTTGTGCTCAAAGTGTTATGCAGGTAGGTTGCCTTTGTTTCTGGAAACAGGTACGATGTTTTGTGCACTACACAGCACGCATTAGTGGAACAGGACGCCCTTAGTTTTGCCAGCGAAAAGATAAACTTATTTGTTTAGTATGTGCAGCATGCAATGATGCGGAATGTATACTGTTCTGCTTTGCATTTGAACGTGTTAGCCTTTCTTTATTCTATGGAATGTCAATAATGCTAGTGTGATGCCACAGAGGGGATCAAGAGACTTTGAAGGGATTTAAACTTGAGGTTGAATCAATAAGGTATGAGCTTCGTATTTGATCTTCTAGGCAAATTGACACCATTTTACTGTTGATTGCAGCGAAACTTTTAAAATTATGTTTACGATAATTATCATAAAACCCCTTGAGGAAATATCAAAAAAAATTATTAACTTCAGTTCGACCAATAACAGAAACAAACTAGCAATCCGAGTCTTCTCGACATCACAATCATCCCCAGGGAATTTTATATCAAAACCATTATTTCGACTAACAAACAATGCCCCTGAGGCGTCATGCAATTTCAAAGATTCAATTTTACCTTGTCGGTTCTTCAATATTCTTTCTTAAAATGGATTTTACATCGTATGCTGCTTTCCAATATCCAATTTAGTAGAGCCCGAAAGGCCAAACGAAAGCAGATAATCCGGGCTGACTGACGTCGAAACTTAATATAAACTGTTGCACCATGGCGAATTGGAAATTTGTGGTAAAATATTAATCGACCGCAAAAGAAGGAAGACTCCAAATGTTCGAACTGCATTTCGTATGACATAAAAGTAATTAATTTTAAATTAAATAAATTAATCATTAGCTTATAATTAATTACTGAGAATCCAGCGTTGCTATATTGAACTTGAAAATATTACACAGTGGTTGTTTGCCCATGATGGGTTCCAACGTTGCCGTAAGGATTAATTTGAGCTGCTCATTATGTATGCTCTAAGTGCCCAGGCATCGTCAACAGGAGGACCTCATTTTTCCAGGTAAGTGCAGCAGCACGTCCTTTCATTTTATGCATTAATGGCATGGACTTCTACTACGGTTGAACGATTATTATGATGGGATTGATGGACGACAATACTATAGGTAAAGTTTACATCCATTGTGGGTAATATTTTGATATTGGAAAGTTGCATCCAACTAGTATCGGAATGGTAATGACAAAATTCTAGTTTGTTCTAGTTTGAATCTATTGATGTGTATATTTCCTACTTTAAATATTACAGATCGACATTTTGCCTAATTATTTACTGAATAGTAGAAAGTTTTAAAGAGTAATTTTAGTGAAAACTAGAGTGATTTGCGTATATTTTTAAGTAACTTAAATGCATTCTGCAAATATTAGATTACTAGTAAAAAACCCGCGTGCGTTGCAACGCCTTTAAATAAAAAAAGTTTATGTGTGCACTGTCCGCGGTAGGAAAAGAGTATAATGAAAACAACAAAAAATCTGGAAAAAATGAATTTGGATACCATATGGGATGGCAAATTTACATGATTTTCGAGTTTTGGACGTAATTTACAGTTTTTTACGTATTAATTTCCATTTAAATAACTATGTTTTTGTAAAAAACTCCCAAACCTCCAAAAATACATAGCACGACTGTGCTAAACAGTGTATTTATGGTATTGATCACGTTGGTCAATTTACATTGTTAGTGCACAGACGAAGTGTGTAAAGCAAAGAATACAGAAGTAAAAATAAACCGTAAGAGCGTTTTGCATGCTAGCGGTTCATGTAATATGCTATCTGTCCCCCTCCGTACCATAATGATTGCCATCCATACATTGGGCCATATTGTTGAATCCCCCGGCTTGAAAGTGAATGCGAATTTGACAGAGTCTGATTGTTGAAAGTGGGAAGTGTGGGAAAGTGAATGAGAATATGACAATTTATGATTTTCGAAAATGAATGTTGAACTAAAAAACCACTTGTTTGGAGTTGTGTATCCATTGCGAAATGTCATTCGATTGCCATTTGAATTTCAAAAATGAAATATGTCACTTCATATGGCAATTCCGCCCGTCGGATTGAACAATCGCAGCGACAAGTTAAAGTGAAACTCTTTAGCGGGGGGAATCCCAAATCCGCCGGATTCACCAATCAAGCCCACTATGCTGCTCAACAAGGTCAAGAGGAGCTGTCTAAATTTGCGATAAAGTTTTTGAAAATTCCGGCATCAACAGCGCAGCACGAGCGGCTTTTTTCCAATACGGGGATACGTTCAGTCAGAATAACATCCGAAACAAACTTTCCGTGAAAACATCAAAGAAACTCGTGGGCATTTATTTTACTTTGCCTTTGACTTTTGACTTTTACATTTTTTGCAAAATCCATGTAGAGAACTCCAATTTTTTCATGTAATTTACGTCATGTAATTTACGAAATGAAATGTAGATTACATGGCTGAGTTTTTTACGTGCCATCCCAGGATACCATACAAAAATTTAGAGTTACCTATAAAAAATATTGTAATATTTCTTCTCGAGCATTCTCGGATTCGTCAGGGATTAATTGGAACAATTTGTTTCTTTTTAATAACTTTAATTTCAAAACAAAACTTCTCTCACACATGTGCTCCTCCTTACTCTTCTTGGCGGTTCAGTTAGAACAACCGTACTAAATTGAGATGTGACACAGATTTTTCGATTTCCCATCTCTTGAACAACCTACCTACAGCTGACCGGGAAATCACATTTATTTGGCAAAATTCGTCCCCCAGATTGGCCCCGAATATTAAAATTTATAAGTTTTGATCAAAAATTCTTTATTGTTACCTTAAAATGCCCCAGATACCGATTTTCATTGCAATCGGAATACAATTGGCCAACTCATCGGCTATATTCGTGCGGCTAATTTGAATTTATAAGTTTTGATCACAAATTCGTTAGTTGCAACCTTAATAACCCTTGCACTTTCATTTAAATCGGAATACAATTGGAAAAATTCGTTCGCCATATTGGCGCGGCCATTTTGAATTTATAAGTTCTGATCATAAATTCGTTATTTGTTACCTTAATAAAACCCCAGATAGCGATTTTCATTAGAATCGGAACACAAATGGCAAATTTCTCGGCCATATTTGCGCGGCCATTTTGAATTTATAAGTTTTGACTAAACATTCTTTATTTGCTACCTCAAAAAACCCCAGATACCCATTTTCATTGGAGTCGGAATACGATTGGCATATTCATCAGCCATATTGGCGCGGCCATTTTGAATCTATAAGTTTAAAGTTCTTGAAAATCTCGCAAGATCAAATCCAACTTTTGGACATGGAAGTTATTGGGCACAGCTTCATCGCTTCAGTCTTCTTTCTCAGAATGCCCTCTTTAAATGCCCGTTTGCGGAACATTGGGATGCAGCGAACACCAGAGATGCACCAGGACCAGATGATGAGGTCGTAGAATGTGTGGTGAAAAGTGGAAGTGACGCTGAAAGTCATGCGATAGAACCTTACCCGAGTAATATTAAAAAATGGGCTTACAGCGGGCGAACACCGGATTGGCTTTTTAAAGGGGATATGGTGTCCGTAGAATTTTTAACCATTTTTAGGCTAACGACATAAGGCCGTATCTGATAAAATTTTCGAGCAGCGGCAGCATGCTGCCTCATGTATTAGATTCATTGTAGCAGCAGCAGGCAGCAAACTTTTTTTATCATACAATATTAGGTGCCATAGATGTTTAAGTATTATAAAAATAATTTTTTAATCGCATTATATACAAACAACTGGGGAATAATATTAAGCGTACATTCGTCGGTGTGTGTGTGTGTGTGCAAACAGCCTTCTGATGCCCGTCACATGGCCAAGCAGTATGTTTCAATCATGGTCGGTGTTCGCCCGTTGTAAGGCCATCTTTTATTTTTACTCGATCCGTCTGGACTCAAACATCATTGAAATGGCTTGTGAGTTTAGTCAGTTCTACACTACCATGGGCATCGCAGGCGGTCGAGCACACATCCCCCTGCTGCTCGACTTATAAAAGATTCTCACCACTCCCTCGTAAAAAAGGACCAAATCTAAAATAGTTTTGGACTACCAACGCATCCTTTATGAGTAACCCTTGTTTGAGTACCGGATCTTTTTGGCGCTATCTTGTTCGATCAGACAAATCCTTAGGGAAACTGAGGTCGGCCTAAAAATCTGAAATACCGAGGCTATTACGAGAAGATTAAGCCTTAGTGGTAGTACTAATAAACCTTTTGTATTTTTTTATATGAGTTGGGGGGAAATCCATATGATGAACACCGCGGCCACGTTAAGCTTAGCCAGATATCCCACCTTAAGGCAAGGGTCCTTTTAACTCTGTAGCCTATTTCAGACCTTGTTGACTGTGTTCAGTCCCTTAACCCAGTTCTCTTTCAGGGACTTGGAGGTGGATTAAGAAATGCCACAGAAGGATGAATCCCACACTTTACAATTTAAATAAATTTCAAGGGAACACGCTCTTCAAAGTGGACCAAGCCGAAATCAAAATATCATTTTGTTATCTGGCAACATGGCACTGTTGCAAACGATCTTCTATTTGTTTAGAGTCACCTAGTTGTACCAAGGGCTTACCTTAATAATGAGTTTGTGTACGGATGGACTTTCAAAATATACTCGTGCGATGCTTACCGTCCAAATAAATGTAAATAAAAAAATATCAGATTGCCCCTGAAGGAATTTCTTTCTTGTAAAGGTTTTCGGTATGACAGTGCAACATATCAAGCGGAGGAGCAGGGACCCCAGAAGAAGAAAAAGGTGAAGAAGTCCTTTATTCCAATTAAAGTTGACTGGGACAAACGTGGCTGTGGTATCGGCGAACTCCCTTTAAGATACACTGACGGAGAAGCAAACCTCTTTAGTTTGCAACTCCATCCTGACTAAGGTGGACAAATCCGGCCAAACAAGGGAACAAAGGTAGAATAGAGGGAAAATCTGTTTCCCTGAGCATTGATGAGATGTTTGCTTCCGTGTCCGTGTGGATTGGTTCAGAAAAGGACTTTTCTAGTGGCTCACAGCAGCAGGAAACAACCAAGGACGCGGAAGATTTCGCGCAACTTGCATTACAGAAGAAGGCAGTAAGATTCTTTTCTGCTCAACATATTATCTACTTAATGAACCCTCCAAGAAACTCGATAAAAGTGGTCCATATATCATCCTCGGATGTGCTGCGAAGGCCTCAGCAATAGTGGAGTTAACGAAAAGGGTTAGTAGCATTTTCAACTCACAGTAATAAACTCATGTATATGTGATATTAATTAAAATTGGTTAATTGTTACCATGTCGTGACTAATCTAAATCTGGTAATTAAAAATCACATTTGCGAAGATTCTAAAGCGGAATAAACTAAAAGCTGTGACGAGCTAGGAGCTAGGTAGAAATTCTGACTACATGAGGCTTAAAAAAGGTATTCATTTTCTTGCACTAGTAAATTTATGTAACTTTATCACAAAAACCCAAAAAAAAATTATAAATAAAAAAACGGTTAAACATGTGATTTTCGCCATAAGATTATAATCCTTCTATAAGAACCCTTTTCATCTAAAAATTTTACAGCTTATAGCATTTTAATATTCCCGTCAATTTGTCGTTCCCTTTTTCAAGGGGTTATATACATGGTAACCATTGAACCCAAGGAATTTGGTGCATAATTTCCCCCAGTGAGCAGCCCCAAAAACTTTCAATTCGAAATAAACTCGCCTTTTCCAACAACTGATCCCTTAGATTCAAATTAATTCCAACCCTCGTCATAAAATTTATCTTAAGTTCAAATTAGGCACTTTCTGGGGAAGAAGACGGCTCCGGCTTCGGCCTCTTTTCATAATCGGCAACAATGGACGGAAACTTTTCCTCAGTTTTTGATGAGTTTTAAAAGTCTTGAACCGCCTGAACTTGAAGCTCATTGAAAAGAAAAGGCGGCGATGGATTGAGAAAGTTGTTTATCCTTAAGATCCTGATGGAGAAACCACATTAGATACAAAGTGGTCGTTGAAGTGAAAATATAAATAAAAATAACAAACAAGCACAAATCTCTTTTGTAAGAGAAGAAAAAAATCCACAAATTTTTTCCCTGAATCGTTTGAAGTATATGTAATGAGGTGATGGCCTTGAAGTAAATGAAGATACTTGAAGTAAATAATTTTAAGGAGTCATTTTCTCCCATGAACTGAGCTGTTTTTTGCGGAATGTTACTGAATGTTTTTCATTATTAAAAGATAACTTTTTTTCTTCGCAAAAAATAAAAATAGAAGAAATCGCTTTCAGAGGTGGTTTCAATGTGGGTGGAAGGCACGTTCCAATTAAAGAAGCAGGAATGTCGCTCAAAGGTAGGCTCAAAGTCCTTTCAAGATTTGTTTGCTTGTTTTATAAAGAAGTTAACACCGGAATTTAATGGAATATTGTAGGGTATACTGACCCTCATTGTGGAACTGGTGGTCGGTGTAGGGCTGGCCCCAGTGCGACCGAAGACCCAATTAGCGCTTTCGCGCGCTACACAAACTAGGTTACCTTATATTTGGTGCTTGTTCAGCAGCCTGTGGTGGATCTTTGAAACTTTCCTGTGAAATTTAGGAAACGTACCACTGCCCCGAGACGTGGCTGGAAATCTTTTTTTCAGAATGTAGCTGCCTAATTTGCACTGCTTTGCGGGAATTTACGCAGAAAGTGAACAAGTATTGCCTATTGCGCTGCGACGATCTCGGTCTTCGAGCCAAGGAGAGAGACTCCCGGCTTGGCTAGGTAGTCGACTTTATGGTTTCCATCTATGTTTTTATGTTCGCGAGCACAGCCGAGAGTCACGGTATGCCTTATACCAAGCCTATCAAACTCAGTTCCGTATCGCTCTACTAGTTTGGAGCGCATCATCATCGAATCTAGTTCTCGTCGAGTCTTTATGAAAATTATAAAGATACATCGCCAGTATCTCTGCTTGACAGTGAACAGTTGGCACGATGCACTCTGATATGTCGCTCCACTTCTTTTTGGCGGTACTTCGATGGTAAAGCCCTCTGGGAGATGGGCTAGACTATGGTTGTAGCAACCATACCCTCGGGAAAGAGCTCCAAGGTCTTGCTATGACCGTAGGGCCGTAAAGCCGGGCTGCGGAGTCGGAGTCGGAGTCGTGGAGTCGGAGTCGGAAGGAATTTTCGGAGTCGGAGTCAGAATCGCAAATTTTTGGGACCGATGCCGCAGCCCTGCTTTAAAGTCGAGGCCCAGGATTCCCTTAGTCTCAGGTCACTGCACGAGACTAAGAGTGCTCGATGTGAAGGTCGGGAGAGTGCAGGTGCACGAGCACATCATCGTGGAGCATGCGCTTATGGTCCCTATTGTTGCTGCCCTATGTACCCTTCCCTACTTTATGAAAGTATAAATCCTGATCAGCACTGACCACCATATCAGCTGGCCGTATGTGAGTATGAACGTACCAGGCCTATGTACATTCACAGGACCATATTTGTCTTGAGGCCCCATTTCTTACCGGGGTTTTTTTACAGGGGTAGAGAGCTATGGACAGTTAATTTACCCTTTCCTCGATTTTAGACTTCAGTTAAGTTTTGGGTACAGGTTAAGGCCCAGAAATTTATTTAAGGATAGATAGTGAATAGCACCACTTTTGGCTGGATTGATTGTTATGATATGTTAGCCCGTATCCTGGTAGATGACCTAAAATAGAAATGCGTTAGAAAGCCATATCAAGAAAATTATATGTGACTACCTTGTCTCTGTCCCCTATGTGTTTTGAAACCGTGAGGCTGCTGATCCGATTTCTTTCCAGGTGACGACCAAGCCAGGGGCTCGAGAAGCCATCACCCCGGGGAATCTTAGGTTTCAGCAGATCCGTCAGCAGGAATGCAGCGAGGATGAATCCGAGGCAACAATCCGCGAACCTCTCACAGTGGCTGTAGGGTCCCTAAAAGCGTCCCCAGTGGAGAACTTTATTAACAGCGTTTAGATAGTTAAAACTTACCTGAATTGTTTAAAAAATGTATAGTTAGAGCGGTTGTAAGCGCGACGTAGGGCTTTTCCAACGATGCTAACCTCTCTACCGTTGGCTAAGGATTCCTCCCAGAAATCCATATTCAGGGCGGAAAGGTGGCACAAAAAAAGGTTGACTAGCAGGCAGGGCGAGCTCCAACGAGTAAAATTATGAAAATAATTGTCCACCACAGGAAAACTAGAAATGTGGTGGGGGGCTGTCAAGCCCCACTTTGTTACTCGAAATTTAGGCTGGCCCGGCCTCTAGAATTTTTCCGGGGATGGAAAAGGGAATGCCCAGGACCCAGTGCGCCTCCAGAAATCGAAAATTAAATTTTATTAATAATATTATATTCCCGATTCCAATCGGGTTAAACGGAGGGCGCACTGGAAATCCCTAAAATAGTGGGCATTTATCCTTATAAACAGGGCCCCTGAAGCGGTCAGCCTCTCAGTTCTGACGAAAAGTATAGTAGGTAATATAAAGTGAAAATAGTTAAAAGTGCCGAAAAAAAGAGAAGTGAAACAAAGAAGGTCCGAGAAGGTGGAGTCCCGACAAGTGTGTGCAAAATTAAGTACCTTAGGTGTATTTTGAATATTTTATTACAGTATTGGCATTTATTTTGTGGTTTTAGTTGAATATACATTTAAAGTTTTGATTATATTGTTTTTAATAAATAGTTGAAAATAAATCGTTTCCTTGGGTCTTTAATTGATATTTTGAATATTTTTTTTTGTTGTTGAGTGAAATTATTGTGGGTTCAAGCCCCACGTGTTTTAAGACAGGTTCGTAGACCTTAAAACTAGGTGGCGCCCATTCCTAACGATTTAATTTTACCCAGTAATTTTTGTCTTGGGACCACACTCTACGCTGAGCGCGGCCGAGACTTTCGTGCAAAAATTGGCACGTAATATGACTCTCAGACCGCAATATACTCTTCAGCTGCTAACTTTGTTCGGATATCTTTCATGGTTTTCCTGATAATGGTTGGAAAAATTTTCATCTGCGCGTGATACTACCTTAGCTCTACTTCTACACTTAAAGATTGCTCCGAAAACTATACTCACCAAACAGTTAATCGCTGGGGATGAATTGGCTTCTTTTGAAACATGCTCGGATGTTTCAAATCCTATGTTATACAATTTGCCTATTGGTCAGTTCGTACCGAGATTAAACTATCGCACTTCATCGTTGAAACTAATTTTGTGGCAAAAATCTGTGTCTCGCACGATCACTTACAATATCTACTTTGAAAAAGTCAGTGATCATCTGGCATTCACTTCACTTCCACCTGGACCCTGCTATAGAAAGAAAATGGAGGGTGATATCCCTCTTGTGCTTACAGGATTTCATTCTAATCTAGCCCATTCTGCGTTTTCGTTGCCCTCGGCGTTTCTGTGACAACGTACTCATTGAAGCCTGATCCTGTACCTGTACCATATTGACAGATTTCAACTTTCCTGGATGTATGTTATAATACAGTTCTTGTCAGGCTGGAAGTTTTCTTTCATTGCTCTCTGATGAGGATTTCGGCATCGAAACCTGAGTTGAAGTTGAGTTTCAATGTCATGTAGTTAGCTGGGTCAATCAATCATCATCAGTGATAGAAGGCACTGTGCATACTTATACAATACGTCCTATCCACCCAGCACTCAGTTTCAAGGTCGTGCAGGTTGCCTTCTGCCTATATTTCAGACAACACTCAGGAAAACCCACACCCTGAGCGACCCTCGAGGTTCCAAGACAACTGAGCAAATTGCTTACGTTGCATTTCCCACTCACGATCAACTGACCTATGTTAAGATAGTTTACAGTTTGCTTAGAGAAAATTTTGCTTACCCTGACCGATTCGTCTAGGCCATCTACATCCTAGCAATGTTTCCTCCATTATTCTCTTTTTTTGCGACTCTAACGGATTTCTTGCAGTCTTTACTAACTTACTTCTTCGAGGGGGCTCCTTCCGCAGGCACTGTGAGTTATTTGGTTTATTGTGCCAATGTCGTCTAAACGAAGCGAAACAAAATCCCAGTGATTTTCCAAAATATTAGAAAAGAATTGCCAAAGCTAAAAATTCTCATGTTTTACAGGATTTGGTGTTTAAGCACTTTACACATATGACCGATTGCGAGTAAGGGTATTCTTAACTCTTGGTTAAAGGAATACCTCAAAAGAGAAGGAAATTGTCGTATCATCTACAGAGGAAGCGTAGTTTCTTATAACAGATATAGAAATAGAAAACCCTTGTTTAGCTGCATGTTATTTCACGACGGTGTTCCCAAACTAGTTACAATATGTATATGTGATGTTATTCTTCCTAAAGAATAGATAATTAAGGATTCAATTTAAAATCTTATTACAAAAAGGCCATATGTATATTTCAGAATAATTACATAACAAATTTATACCATTGTGACTCCTATATGTATAAAAACCACATATTTCACCATGACCTAACAAACAATATTAATCCATCGACAATATTAGAATCCACAGCTCAAACAAAAACCCACCTTCAAGTAATTTTTTATCTCCCCTGACAGATATAAATAAGGAATATTAAACGGTTGACACATTTTGCCAAATTAAAACCAACCATCCCTAATCTTTCACATGCCTTTAACATATATATAAAATTCTCTCTCTCTCTGTGTCGTATACCTATATAGAGTTGAGCAAAAGAAAATGTACACCATGGCATTAATCGTGCAAATAAGTGGTGAGAAAACATCCCTTTAGGAGGGAGCACAGTATACAAATATTGGAAGACATTTAATAGGCGCACGTTATCCGGGCACTGAAAAAAGGTGTACAAATATACTTTTTCATCCCTTCTACCACCTATGATGGTGGCTAAGCAAACACAGCCCTCTAGGCTGTTCATTTTCTCCAAAAACGTGTAAAATTACTTCTACCTTTTATTTCTGGTTGGGCTGCGATAATTTTGGGAAAAGGGGCTTTGTCTGGTGTAATCGGATAAATATTAGAATTTTTAATTGTGGATGGTTTTGAAAATTGATACACACCAAACACAGCGTTTTTTTCTATTGAATTAAGTATGGTCCGAAAATTTTCACAAAGTTTTGAAACATTAATTAAAAAATCAAAAACCTCAAAGCACATATAAAACCCATATAAAAAAGAAGAAAGTGAAACCCACCCCCACACAACAAAAAACGGGGAGAGATAAAAAATCACTTAAAATTGCTTCCAATCGCATAGAGTCGGGAATTTTTATTCCATTTTAATTTATTTTTCTTTGAGCGAAACGAGAGTCTCCATAAAACTCTAATTAACGAACATGAATTATTTAAGGGCTGCCCTCATGAGTATCGCCCTTACCAGTATCCCTTGGCAGTACTGTTCGTTGACCTGACGCTTTTGCGATTTACAAGACCGACTCGACACTAATATGCTGTGATGTGATCCTTGCCAGCCGGCCCCATCGGGAGGTTGTAGTTCGTCTGCTCCAGCAAAAAGACAAAGTTCCGAGTCCTTTTTGCTCGTTCTTTTATGTTGGTGCTGAAAATTATTATTCCTAAGGGAGTGAAAATGTTTTAGAAAGGTAATCTTGTAGTATTTTGTTGCATACTGATGGTTAAATTACAATTTTAGGACCCAACTTTGTACAATTTAGTGAAATCCTTTGGCCCGTAATGGAGCGATTCTTTCCAAATGACAATCACCATCTTGATTGATTCCCTTGATCTCTCTGTGGACTTTAGCAAGTTACAAGGACTTTTAGGAGATTTTATCTTAATTATAAATAAAAGAATGAGGTGGAAAATCAAGTCGTGACCGTCTAATTTGGGGCAGTTATATAATTAATCTGAAAATGGGACTAACGAATCGGATTTTAGAATCGTTTTTCGAATATCTTAAGCCTTTCGGCTTGAGCTCAATATCACGTAGTTTGACTTTCTCTGTAATCCTCTGCAATTTTACAAAATTACTCTAACAACTTCCTCTCCAAAGAATTAATATGTATGTATCTAATTTTTGTACCGGTACACCTTTTCTTATACTTTTTCTAGACTTAGGTTAGGGTTAGATTGAAATGGCTGCTCCCCAACTAGGTAGCCCACTTAGGTACACCATATTGGGCCCATTGTGATGCCATTCATTTTTTACATTTAAGTAAGTTATATTTATAATTTGTACCAATAACCTCATTAATTTTATTCTGAGCTTGATTTCTAAAAGTAGGCTGTTCCCATATACTGGCTGAAGCAATAAAGACTTAACATTCAAAATTATTTTTTTACTTTTTAGTTCATTTTAAAATAAAACCGTATTTTTTAGATTTTTTATACTATTTATTTTTATTTTCTACTTTTTAGTCTATTATATATCTATTGTGTGGCGGCCGCCCTATTAGATTTAAAAAGACGTCACACAGGCTGCTGTATTCTACTAGTCATACCCCTTCATTTAATGCCCATAGCGAGGGGGTTGTAAAGAAGAAGTTAATCAGCCATTTTGTGTCCGCCCCCTTTTGAATTTGAAATGGAGCCACACAGCTATTTGTATTCGACTTGTTATACCCTTTCATTTGATACCCTTGTCGCGGGGTCGGGGAACACAATTGCAAAATTCTCCCGCCATCTTGGAACCGCCATCTTGATTGTTTTATAAAAAAGTCAGATTGCATTGTCACGCGAACTATGCATTTGTGTAAAATATGAAGTTGTTAAGTATATTTTCTAATTTTTAGTCTATTATATGTCTTCCGCCATTTTGTGTGGCCGCCATTTTGACACAGCTAATTGTATTTTACCTGTCATACCCTTTCACTTGATACCCATCTCGGCGGGTCTTAGAACCCAATTGCAATAATGTTTTAATATTTTTTTCTGGGCGAAATTTAGACAGTGCTCAAGTAGGAAATGAATAAGTGACATGTGTGAATTAAATAAAATTAGATTCAAAGTGGAAATAGGATTTTTGGAAGATTTTAAATGGGAACTATTTGAATTAACAGTTTCTTAACGTAAACTCTCCATTCCATTCTCCTATTATTTTTCGTGTGTAGAGATATATATGTACTCAAAACGTCAACGAAAATATCGCTTGGACAGCATACTAGGCTTAAGCACAAGGATTTGAAGGACGCATTTCCATATACAGAAATAGCATTACATATCTCAGTAGGCATTGGGTTACTTGAGCCTGGGAAAATTTCTTGTCACCGCAGTGTAGAACTTTCGTTTCGTTGGTGTTTATTTTTCTGTATGACTTAATTTATGGAGCGGCAAATCTTATAGTCCCGCGGAGCAAGGGCGGATCTAGAAACTTTTTACAGGGGGGCCATTCATATTTTTACCCCCCCCCCCCAACCAATTTTTTTACCGTAATAAATTTTATTAAATTATTTAATGACTTTTTTCATTAATTTCTTACACGAATGTAGTGTTTTCACTGAATGATAACTTTTGCATCAATATTATGGTGTTTCAAAAAACGCGCTATTCTAAATGACACTAGTTCAGTATTATCCCAGCGGGAAATGAAGCGATTCAGAAAAGGAGAGAGAATTATTTTATCGTTTGCCTCGAGCAACGCTACCTCGGAAAGATGTTTTTCAACTTTGAGACGTCTCAAAACTTGGCTGCGCAGTACGATGACTGAAGATCGTCTGTTAGGTTTAGCTCTTTCGCACATTCATCGCGATATAAATGTAGATATAGAAAAAGTCATTGACCGTTTTGCTTCGAAAAAAATCGACGGTTGAACATCATACTTTGAAGTATTTGTCGGTAAATTTTTATTGTGATTTGTAAATGTGAAGAAACGAAATCCAAAGATTTGTTGATCTCAAAACGAAAACAGATTTTAGCAAATTAAATCATAATCGCAAAATAAAAAGTGTTAATTTTTATTTCATCTGTCTTCTTTTTTAAGTTGAAAAAATAAATCATAATCGTAAAATAAAAAGTGTTAATTTTTATTTCATCTGTCTTGTTTTTTAAGTTGAAAAATATCTTCGAGGGGGGCGATGGCCCCCATGCCCCCCCCCTGAATCCGCCCTTGCCGCGGAGCCAAATCTTCAAATACGCCACTGTCTATAATCTTTCTTTATGTTTTGATTTGCAAACTCTGAAGTTAACTGCACTCACAAGAAAGGGACGTCTTCATCAAAAACACATTAGGGAACGTTCTCGTAGGGCACCTTTGTTTTTAATCCACCAGAAAATTCGGTTAGTTTTGTTTGTTTTGTTAATTTTGCTTTTGTTTTTTGAGGAGTAGAAAGTTTTTTCCGCCACTTTTAATTCCGTGACCCCCACCCAAAACAAAATTCTAGATCCGCGCCTGTGCTAAGGGCGTCTACGTATGACAGTATTTTGTATGGATTTAAAGAGGATTGCTGCTCTTGCTGTGACACAGACATCTCGGATCATTTCAACGACATTGTCAAGAGGCAGACCAGACCGTCCCCTTGACGAAGTGCATTATCCATATTTATTGACCAGGATAGTAGGTAGCTTACTAGTTGGTCTTACTGGTCATTGTTAACCTCCCTTAAAGTAAAAAGGATTTTAAACTCACGGCAGTTTTACATCACCCCGTTCAAGGTGGAAACCTAGTCAGTGGCTAAATTTCTCTGGATCAAATTATACTAGCAATGCCCCATTTGTGCAGCATAGTAGATAGAAGATATCACAATAATTTTAGTAAAAAGTTGCAATTTTAACTTTTTGTATGAGAAGACTTCTTCATAATTACCTTAATCAATCCAGGCTCAAAAATTCAGTTTCAGGTTTGCTTAAGGCTTCAGCCATCTGGACTAACAAATTGTATTTGCATATTGTTATTCTGTGCAGGCATTATAATGTAAAAATTTTTAAGCTACATCATGTCACTGTTAACGCAACCACGAAATGGTCTCTATCATAATTAGCCATTAGCCGCAAGTACAGTAGAGATGATCCAAATAAATCCTACCAAATATAGAACTCATCTAACGAAATGATTAGTGCTTCTCATATTATACTTTCCTTGTATTAAAGTAAATACACATGCCCTTTATTCAAAAATTCCCCACAACATAGGTAACATTCAAAAAATGAGCAATACATAAAAGCTAAAATATTATTTTCCATGAAAATGCTTTTGTTAAGAAGAGGATAATCGCACAAAACGACTATAGCTTAAACATATACCCATTTCGGCAAAACCCCTATGTTCGTTGTTCATTCTCTGGCATAAAGGACTTTGAAATCCTCTTTGATAAAAGTAGCTGCTCCATATCCGATGTATAGCAACCATCAAAGTATCTAATCCGAAAGTGGAACTTCTACTGTCTCAGGCAAGGCAACCATACGAACGACGACTGTCGACAGGGAGAAAGGTCCTGTTTGATTTCAGTACAGTGCAAATATTTGTAACTAGATATGAAAAAGCGTTTTGTTAAAAAGATAACCTCTAAGCTGAGTGTGTTTTGGGTGGGTTGACTCGCATTTCATTGAGACCTTTAAGTAGATATCAAAGCTCATGTTTGCATTGCATGGAGATAATGATACAGTGATGCTCTTTTTGATGTCATAAGTGATAATGACTTGATTTTGTCGCATTTTGATAATTCGAGGGATACGGTGTTTTAAAATAGTTTGGAGGAGTTTTTGTTTAGGGATTATAATAATTTAAGGAAAGATACATTTTAAGAGTGACGCGGAGGAGTTTGTTTCGAATTGGTTAGTATTAAATCAAGATTTGAATACTAGAAGTAGCTTTAGGAAATTTATATGACTATTAAGCCCGCTACAGGAGTAAAACGACGTGTATCGAGCTTTATGTACGACCTCGACTTTAAAAATGATATATCATAAGAAGTAAGATCAAACCCATTGCCATCAGTAAATCAAAAATCATAGATGAAAACCATGACTTCATAATATATGTTTTTTGTTAAAATTATTATTTTTTAATTCCTAATCTACAAGAACGACCTGCACTACAACTACATGCCTCACTATTGGAGAAGGATCAAAGTGATTTTTAAAAAAAAATCAGCAATTTGCGTTCATTGAGACTTTTTGACAGTTCTTTTCTGCTCACAATTTCTCTGCTCTGTGTTCTTTGAGCCTGCTCTGGGTTGAGAATTCTCACTTTTTCTGCTCCACGATATTTGTAAGAGTAGGCAGAGCAGCAAAATTCTTCTTCTTCTTTTTCTTTTGACAATTGTGAAATCGAAAACAGGAAAAATCTGAAAATTGATTTATGAATGATTTATTCGGAAAATGCTTGGAAATGTTAAAAATTAAACATTAATTTTAATAAAAATAACATTTCGATATTGTTCAGTTGTTTTTATTAGCATATATTTCTTCTTCTAAAATTGTCATTCGTATCTAACCTCTAAAAACGGAATTTAGAGCAAAGTTGAGCAGAAAAGTGTTTTTTGAGATTGTTGCTATTTGCTGATTTTTTCTGCTCTGGCACCAATTTGTCAGCCAATTGCGCTGCTCTGAATTTTTTAAGCAGTCATCAACCACACTTATTGCCAGTAAGCAGACCTTCGGCAAGAGATGAGACTTGAAGCCACACATGGGTGTGCTGGTTTTATATGGCTGTGATAGAGACCAGTGCTGACATACAACTCCCCTCTTGCAAAATAATATAACAAATCCAGACTAGGCCAAGTCTAAGAGTTTCGCGGAGTGATGGGGTTCTGTGTACAACCATTCTCGATCTGTTGCCACCTAATCTATAGGTACATACATATATCAGGCAGTAGGCAGCCTGCAAGGACCTGAGGGCTGCTGGGTGGAGGATACTTATGGACAGGTCCGTAACAAGGGGGGGGGGTGTAACTGGGACGAATTGCCCCGGGCCCCAGGCCAGGTGAGCCCCGAGAATATATTGAAACCCAAAAAGTGAAAACCCCATATCCCTGCGTTCTAATTGTCAAGCAAGCACTAATCTAGCCTGAAACCAAAGCATGCTGCCCTTAAGTTGTCTCTTTACTACCACTGAAGTAGTATAAGTTCGAATTGAGTATTAAGGAAAAGGAGAAAACGTACCCAGCGCGAAATGGAGCTAGAACGCTCCTTAAAAAGCTTGGGGCGTTCCCCTTCCATCCATTTTTAACATTGAATGATCGCAGTGGAGAGAACTCCTTTTACTGCTGCTTTTCTGGAAGCGTTTTTGAAGCAGTCACAAAAGTAGAAAAAACTTTCTAACCGTCCAATTTATTTTATAGCGGCTGTGGATATGAGAAATTACTGCAGTGTCAAAAGCTTTATTTTTGTTCACCTTGTGCAATTGCCTTTTCGTCATTCCAAACGCGAGTGTCGACAGCAGTTTTACCAAGCGGTCCCCCAACTAAGTACCAACCACTTTCAATATGCTGCTTGACCACCGCATCGAACGAGAACCGGTCTATGCTTGCCGTTTTCTTCGTTCCATACAATTCCTTATTGTCGCGGAGCTGAGCGGCCGAAAAATGTAGTAACAAGGGTGTACAACAATAGCCCGCCGTCAGTCAGCTGGTTTCCCTTACACTTGGCGTGGGCGTGGCTTCAAAGATGTCAAAGAACCATGTAAGTGGCAAATGGTTTATAAAATCTAAAAATTGGTTTGAGAATATTAAAATAACTAATCATTATCACATCACATTTTGTAAAAATAAATTTTTTAAATAAATAATAAATAAATTTGTATTAAGCAAATTTATATTATTATTAAATATAAGTCACGCTAGCGTTAACGAGGCACGCGGCGCGCTGTTCTACCAACGGTTGACCGCGATTTTTTAATAAAAATTTTGGACTGATTATGTTTATTTGATTTCAAATAATATTAACTACTTGTAGACCAAATTTTACATTTTATAAAACAGTCTCACCAACTAAAATTTTTTATGTGTTTGACGCGCTGCTGACGCGTTGCTGAGGCGTCCCGTTACAAATTGTGAAGGCTGACCATATCCATATCGTTTTCCAGCTATTGCTGTACACCCTTATTACTACATAATACCAAAATTTTAGCTTTTCTAAAAAAGTTGCATTTTTTGGCTTCTCAGCTCCCGGTCTATTGAAGATGCAATCGTAGCATATTAACAGCGGTCGCTTCCATTAGTAGTGCATTGAATTTTTCCCTCTGGGATAATAAAATAATAAATCGCTTACGCCCTGGATTATACTATGGTTATTTTTCCTTTCTTGTTTTGTGCAATAATACAATATTTTGTTCGCTCAACCCACAATTTTCAGCCGTAAATTTCAATCATGTTTTACTGCATTCGTTCACTAGGTCAAGGTAAACAAACATAGTGTTAGCCGGTCCTACTATTGCCACAGAACAAACCAGAGTTCGACCCCCTCCAAGTAATATGAAAATATGCAAGCACCGCAATTATTCCAGACTGATGGAAGTGCGATCATAACCACCAAGTGGTGGCCACTGGTAACTATCCTATGAGAGAGGATAGGCTAATATGATCGAAAAGACGAAAATGGAATTGGGTTGTAGTGTTGGGTAGGAGACAATTATAAATTAAGTTTGAAAGATGTGCCTCTTTTTCTTTTGAACCAGTACAATGTCTTGCTTCAAATGAGGCGAGGTTCTATTGTAATGCCAAAATGATAAAAACAAGAAAATTAAAAAAAAAGAAAATAAATACCAATGAAGAGCTTTTTTACGGGTTTGATACTAATATGCATTAAACTGCCTCAGAGTAAGTAAAAAACTTATGCGTTCCCGAGTAAAAATAAAAAACGGCCTTATAAAGGGCGAACATCGGCCGCTTGGCTTTTTAAGGGGCATATGATGGCCGTAGAGTTTTTAACCATTTTTAATGAGAGCACATACGGCCTTACGACGGCCAAATTTGACCCAAAAATTTAAAAGGCCAAGTACTGAGCTGTAGAAACGGGCATTCGACGTGAAATTTGAGCCAAAAAAAGAATCTGCACCAAATGTATTGTTGAATGTGTTTTATGGGAACTTCATCATCTTTGTTATGTACAATGGTTCTTTCGACTTATCCTACTTAAAGGTATCGATGCACAAGAGAAACGAGCTCGCCAGTCGTCGGTTTGTTGTACGTGAAGTGTGTGGTGCGTGTTGATTTATATTTTTGTGGGAAATTTTGTTATTTAACGGCTTGAAAAAAAAACACAACCGAAAAAAAATCAAACATTTAATCGCGGTGAAATATATTTTCTTATAGGAGGGCGAATATCCACGTTGCTGCCACTGTACCACCGTCGTATACCCGTAATAGCAAACATACGGCCGCCGAACCACCGTCGTATGGCCGTTATTGGAACTGTAAGGCCGTTGTTTCACCGTCAATCGCCCCCTGTACGGCCGTACTGTCCTGCAACGAGCCTTCTGTTAACCGACAGATGGCCGAGGACTATGTTTCAATCACAGTCGGCATTTGCCCGTCCTAAGGCCATCATTTATTTTTACTCGGGTTCATAATGTATATTTATATTTTACAATCTCACTTCGCCTAACTTCAAGTTGGAAATTTTGCTGCAGCAAAAGAAGTAAGAAATGTCTCTCCAGTACGTATTTACAATCCCGCCTCGTCCCATTTATCTCGATACACGCTCATACAATATACCAGTAGGACATTATTTTTGAACCGGGACATTTCAAAAAATTGAGGCCTTTACTATCGTGTAAGAAACAAATGTACTGTCTCGTGTAAGTTGGGTTGGTCATATTTTGTGGAAAATCAACAGCGCAGCTGGAGATGTAGTGAATTGTAAGCCGCTAGAGGATATCGCAACATTGCCAGACGAAAAATGTTCTTAAAAATGACCATGTGCAGAAGTAAACAAAACGTGGAAAGAAGTGAAAAATATAACCAGCCACCAAATCCAATATATGGTTGAACAGGAACTCTTATATTCCCCCGCGGAATAGGTTGGACTAAATGGTGTATTGTCCTTAAATTTTTAATCACATGTGTATAATTGTATTTTTAAATATTAATTTTCGTTCTTAATCTGCGAGTGTAATAAAAACAACGTATGAACATGGCACGATTTAAAATAAAATCCCTTCCTTAAATCATTTAAATCACACAACTTAAATTAACCATTTTAATTTTAATTAAAAAGCAAATCCCAAGGTTAACATTTAAAAGAAAGAAACCAACAATTTTATTTACAAAATGCCAAGAAAATAATGACAAAATCACAACAGGAATTAAATTATGCCACAATTTAGCTTGGTCCCCCCTCAGTACTGTGTGTACGAGTATATGTCAAAAATTCATACATCATACGGCAGCTGTTCATCCTTGAACAAAACCACAGAAGCTCCTTTGAAATTTATTCATTGAAAAGAGACTCACCACCCCCGACAAAGTAATGAAGTTGAAGTAAAGCGTTCTGGCTTAATTAACTTAAGGGTAGTGAACATGCCCGAAAATATACCGCCCCCGCTCCTTCTAAAATAGATAATTACTTTGTGGTAACTTCCATTAGAACATCGTCGCTGCCATTATTTTATTGAGAAAGATTCTAATTAAAGGTAAAAGCACTCTGGGCATTCGGGGCGGTTCTTTGCTTTCTCAGAACTTCACTCCATCCCCGTGTTCTGCATTTCCCAGAAAAAAGATTTCCAGGGTCGATTTTAATTGAACTGAATAGGGGATGGAACTTGAAGAATCTTCGATCTCTACCATGACATTCTATAAGTGCTGTTCAACTTAGCTACTGGCGTGTGGAGTGCAGTTTTATATAATGTCAATCTGTGGTAAATCGAAGTTTATTTGTAGACCAAACGTGATAAGTATTAAAATAGTTCACTCGGTTTCAGTATTCGATTTGCGTCAATATCATCGGGGGTTTCACTTCATTCCGCAATGAAAACCACATTCGAATTGAATGCTACACGATATTGAGTTTGGGAAAGTGATGTGTAAATTGTTGAGAGCCACTCTTCAACTCTATTAACACACTTGTTGGAACAAACCACTTTCATATAAATATACTCTAAACGCATGAAATTCTCACTTTTTTGCATTCGCTTTTAAATATTTTTAAAATTTACCCAATTAAAAAGGAGAAATTTTTATTATTTTTTAATAACCTGACTGAGGACTGATCCTAATACGGGCGTGTGCTGCAACATACCTATGAACACGCTTTGATTTGCAAACAATTATAAAATAAGCCAAATTAAACAAAAACATTTTCACAGAATAATCCGAAGCACAACAAAAAATAATAAATCTAAAAGTATCTCTCAAACCAGAGCTAATTTTTTGTTGAGTGTTTGTGAACATTTTAGCCTCGTAAACATCAATAAGCATAATCTTTATTCTTGATTTAATCCAGAGATTCCAGCTCATAATCATTCATTAACTCCATGATGTTTAAAATTTCAAAATGTAAGCTTGTTCTGCGGTATGCTGTGGACGTTTTTATGTTTGGATCATGATAGCAGACATTTCGGGAAATAGCCCAGTAGGTGGGAGGAGATGGATACGCTCTTCGACCCTGACGCAGATGCAATGCTTAACATCCAGAACTGGAGACATGCTTGAAGAAATGCCGTACTCTCTAAAAACGAACGACAGCGAAAATTCACTGGTTGAACCATTGCGTGAGTGTCGTTTTCCCAAGCGGGCCCCCATCAAAGCACTGAAATGCTGCTTGCCCTCCGTGATCAAACGAGAGCCGGTTTATTGAGTATGCTTAATGGAACCCTTCACAGCCATGGGGATAATAGAATATGAGTCACATATATTTTTTCACTGGTTAAACCAGTCAAATTAAAATTCACTCGTTAAATCAGTGAAATTTTTACTAATTCATTTTTAGAAAGAACTTGTTACTGGTTTAATCAGTAAACAGATGCGAATGCACTGGTTTTCTAGTCAAATTATTGTTTACTGTATGAACTAGTGAAATTTTCACGTGCTTCGTGCTTTAAACCAAGAATTTTTTTTATCAGTGTAGTGAAACCAGCTTAAAACTTTTTGGACCCAGAAGAGAAGGTAGAACCTAGTGGGGATGTAAGTGTACTTGGCGTGACCTTTTTTTTTTTTTATGTGGAAGACTAGAGCTCAGGGAAAGCCCTTTATACTGTCGACAATCTATTTTCTTCGTATAGAGTGACCGAGTCCGTCATATTTAAAGGCCAGACTATATATCTATTTCGAAATCTATACCTGTAAGAAAAGGTTTTCAAATGCCTAATCATAGCTAGAGTTAGACAACTACAGAGGATCGTCTCTCTAGGTTTTTTCTCCCTACAACAGTGAGTGTCATATGAAACTATCAATCTGTTCGCATGTTCCAAAATTGGTATAACCACGTGATTGGTGATTACCTAAACACAATTCTGGCGATCTCCTTCCATTGCATCATCAAGAGGTCATTTGACATCTGCTTATCGTAGTACATGATTGTTAAAGACTCTTGGCGCATGTCGAACACTTGCGACAATATACAGACTGCGCCAAGGTGTTGCACAGCTTCAAAATCCAATTTGTACTCAAAACATAAGTACAGCTATACAGGTATAGTGCTGTCTAATTATACAGATAGACAGCTACACTGTTATACTGCTAGGCTGATCTGTCTGGTTTGTCTGTCTGTCTGTCTGGTCTGTAAAAAATTGCTATCTCTTTAACCGTTGGTCGTAGACGATTTCTGCTGAAATTTTTACAACCCCTTACCGCACACGCCATCAGGACTAGCCTTCTAAAGTTCATATCCATTAAAAAATGTACTATTATTAACAAAAATAACAAATTGCTAAAATCTCTAGAATCGTTGGTGGTAGACGATTTCTGATGAAAATTTTACACCCCCTACCGTATACACCCCTCATCAGTACTAGCCTTCTAGAGTCCATATCCAAGAAAAAATGTTCTATTATTAATAAAAAATAAAAAATTGTCAATATCTCGAGAACCGTTGGTCGTAGACGATTTATGATGAAATTTTTACACCCCCTAGAGTGCCCCAACTAAAGCTTAACCAACTTCCCAAACCATGCTATTCAATAAATATTGCTCCAACCAAGCCAATTTCTAAAGCACAAAGCCTAACCAAATCCAAAGCAGCCCTAAAAATATTCAAAACGCTTGACAAACATTTTTGGTAAATCTCTAAAATGTTCACAAATATCTATCCTTGCATGTAAGAATAAAATTTCAAAGCTCAGCCTAAGCAACATCTGAGCCCGCCCCCTACATCCAAAACACATCCAAGGTTTGGAACCTGGATCAAATACCACCACGAGATCCCACCCAAGACCAACCCAACCAAGGTTCCCCCATCTTGAAAGCCCACCCAAGACACCCTACAGCGATCAGGTGGAGCTGACATCCAAAGCTCAGCAAAAAAATCCTCCACACAGGTTCTCGTCCCGGATAAAGCTCACACCCGATCCCACAACTGATGACGTCACTGCGCTCGTGGCCTCATTGCACTACTACTGTTAGAGTTAAGGTATGCTGTATAGGCCTCGCGTATTGATGTGCGATTTTCAATAAATAAAATCGATTTTTGTTTTAATAAAAAAAATTAAGCCTTAAAATATCGATTTTATAAAAATCGAGTACAATATTTAAAGAAAAATTACATTGGGCCTGATTGTTGAATCCGGCGGATTTGGGACTCCGCTAACAGTTTGACTTTCACTTGTCGCTGCGATTGTTCAATCCGCCGGGCGCAACTGCCATATGAATTGACATATTTCATTTTCGAAATTCAAATGACAATGGACAGTTCGTATTGGATACACAAGTCCAAACAAGTGGTTTTTTAGTTTAACTTCCACTTTCGGCTGTGAAATTCTCATTTACTTTCCCGCCGGGGGATTCAACAATCAGAACCTGTCAAATTCGGCCATTTATTTGATAAATTTTTTATTAAATTTAGGAAAACAAAAAAAAACGAATTTCATTGCCAAATTAAAATTAATAATTCACTATATTATAAAAAATAAAGACATTTAAATAAATAATTCATTGTTATAATAAATAAAGGCATCCAGGCAGGTTTGGTGCTTATTTGGTACTTTTCGACAAAGCTTAGGTGAAAAGGTACTAAAAAGGTACGAAATAGAGCCAATAGTAACATCAAAATTGCTGATAACTTCAAAAGTAAAGGCCGTAGCATAAAAATTGTTTTAACATTATTCATAGGAAATACTCCAAGCTTTCTAATTTTGGAAAAAAATTATAGGTTAACTACGTATTTTTTGGAGAAAAATGTGGTTTTATTTGAAATTTTAGTAAAAAAACCAAATTTTGACTTTGAACGAACATATTCGACTGAGGTTTATGATATTGATATCATACATTAAAGAATGTACATTTCTCTAAAAAAATTAGCCTAATTACGTTGCTCTACGATAAATAGTTGAGGAGTAATTAAAGTTTAAGTAAATTAAAAAATGCTTCAAACGTCTTTTCTTAAACACCCTGTGCCCGAGTAAAAATAAATCTCGCCCATAGCTAGCATGCATCAGGTACGCACTAGCACGCACGGCGCCACAGATAGCACGCATAGCGAACAAATGCGCAGTGCACAGTGCGCAGTGCAGGGTGTCTCAGTGGATAAGTCCGATAGCCCCATTCTGTAGAGCAATTTTTTTCTCCAAATATACCCAGGAATCATCCCTTAACGGATTAGCATCTTAGTCGGGGACGCCCTATATAGTGAGAAGTAAAGGTGCAATAGATTCTCTAAAAAAGAATCGATTATCGAAAATCGTATCGGCTGGAAAAGAATCGGAAAAACCCGACGCAAAAATCGATTTTGTCTTAAATTGATACAGAATCGCACATCACTAGCCTCGCGTGACCTAATACCATGTTCGCACTGCACTGAGCCGAAATTACATGATTTTGGAAAGTGATTTCGAAAATATGTAAAACCGTGAATTGAAATCATTTTGTTTGACTATTTTTTCTGGCACCACACAAGTCTTCAATTGTTTCAGCCCAAATTTCAAGTATCAATTCCTCTTCTAGCTTCTTTCTTTTATATTTCTTGGGTTTTTGCATTTTTAATAATGTGAAGTTTAAATTCAAAATCAAATCTGTTATTAAAACGTCCAACTGACAATTTCAGCATCACGAGTGACGTGCTGAATTGAGCTAAATGCGATTTTCAGGATTGATTATTGGTTCGTAATTTTGCCAAAATTATGAGGTTTGAGATGATTTGAAATTACTAGAAAACATGGGATATCACATGATTTTGAACATGATTTTGGGCGAAAACACGAAAATAGCCAAAATCACATAATTTTGGCTCAGTGCGAACATGGTATTAGACTAAATTCAGAGGCTTCCCTAGTGTATGCGTATAGTGTATTTCGAATCATATTGTACAATTTGTTTCTAAGCGAACAAATATTTTTATCCAGCCATGGTTCGTAAGATATGCATTAATTTAGAGTGCCTGCTGGAGGCCAGTAAGTTCTATAGATTGGAATAAGTTTGAATAATTAACTTTAAGCATATATAGTTAAATTTAATACGTTAGGTAAATAAATCCTTAAAACAAAAAAATAATAAAATGGCATTGCCGAAATAAAACGAAATGTCTCAACCAGAGAGTATCATTAACATTTGCTTTTAGCATGGGTCATCCTATATTGGATCGTCCTATATAAAAGTGACATATACTGCCCATTTTCGTTCATGAAATTGTATAGTTCAGAATAACTACACTGTAACACGTTAACTCCGAATTTAGAATGACAAACTAAAAGACTGAAGCGCTTTGTTATCCATAAAGTCCTTGTCACAAATTTTATGGCCATCGTAAAGTTAACATGTCCTTTGTTAACATCAACTTTATTAAGATCTGAAATATGAGCGCTTGGAAGGATATAATCGATTCAGTTCGGTCATTGGATGGTTAAATTTCATTTTGGCATGCCAATTTAGTTAATGTACATCGAACGTTTTATTTAGCATTTTTTCCAGCTTCAGCATGCAAAAAGTAATTTACTCGATGGGACTTGCAAACAACGAATTCATTTTTGAAAGCTTTTAACAAAACAAATTATTTTAAAGTAACGAAAAAAAAAATTGTTTTTCCCCAGTTTAGGATATTCAAATTTGATGGAATCAATTTCATACTTCGTCAACTGTGTAAGTGGCTTGTTCTGATGAATTTAGTGCGATGGGAAACCTGGGGGTGTGTTGGCCTAGAGAGAAGGAAAGAGAAAGTCCTGATAATCCACGTCACTTACGCCCCATTCAATCAAGTCAGGGAAAGTCTAAAAAAATTCTATTCACAACGATCTCACGGGGGCACGAACGACGACGAAGAGGCTCCCTCCAGGCACTTAGACAGTAATCGATTTTCGGTTGGTTTACGCGCGCGACGCCATCTATCCACGCAACAAGTGACTTAATGGGCCGGGATCTCCTTGAATCCCCCATCGGGGTTACTGTAATCCTAATAAAGTCCTGTAAACACCATTTAATTATATTGATAACATGCGCTCGGGTCCTTGATTAATTTTATCTAATTTTTCCCACGACACCAGCTTAAACGGTTTTTTTTACTACGCTGATGGCACGCGGATCCTGAAACATTACATGTCGTTAGCAATTTATATCAGGATCTGTCATAGCATCTCAGATTACCTGCTGCTGATGGGTATTGGGGGCTGGATCAGGTGAATAAATTGGGCGTGATACTGAAATATAGCTGGAGATTTACGCGCATAAAAAAATAAGGGAAAAATCTCCGAAGGATCCATTACATATAAGTATATTCGACGTTACGGAAAGGATTCACTAACTTTCTGCGAAGCCCAGCTGAGACTTTCGCCGAAAAAATCCTGTCTACAAAGCACAATATATGCGAGGCATACGAAGCGGGGTGAGTTGTAAGGACTCAACTTTAGGGTAACTTTTTAAAAGGGAAAATCAACACATTTGACGAATTGTGTTATTGGTCCTGTGGAAAAAAAGTTGCTGTGTGATTTCTTCCTTATGCTGAAGAAGGGAAATCGATTGAGTCCTGAAAGGATGATGATTCTTTTATGGGTGTTTGTTAAAGGGCATGAGGTAATCAACAGATGTCGAAATTTGTTTATGGGGTTTTCAATTCCGTAAATTTCGGCAATGGATGACTTTTGTATGGTGTTTGTCATACTGATGATAGAAGTGGAGAAAAAAGGCTAAATGTATTTTTTGGGGGTTTCAAAATGATATTAGTCTCATGTTTGAATAGATATTTCTGAAAGTTTTCTTTTCTTATTGAATTTTTTATGTAATTGTGGTAGTACAATTTACCGGGAGGATGTTCTAACCAAAAAGAACCTAACAAGGGTGGAAACATGTTTATAGAGTTTTTGTTCGTTAGTATAAACTTTTAAGTGGGAGGATACATAAAAATAAAAAATAATGAAATATTCAAACTTACTTGCCTTTCGCTTTAAATCTAGGTTCTATTGGGGGCCATTATTATAAACTTTATTTTAAAAATATATAATACTACTTTCAAAGAAGAAGGGTTAGTTCAGATTTTAATGAAATTCATTTTGGTGTAGGAGGAAAAAGTTTTATGGGATAAAGTCTTGGGTCTTCTAGAGATAATCATAACCATAGATAATTATAGTTTGAATGTGTTACAATAGGAAGCTGAATTTTTAAACATACATATAATGAGAACAAAATCTGTATAGTTATCGACAATTTTTGTTAGTATTGTGAACTTTTTTGAGTTGAACATTGATTTACGTCATAGAGTCAAAATTATTAAAAGCTATCACATCCAGTATGAAAACGCTAGAGCAGTGTTTTTCAACCTTTTTCATTGAGTGGCACCCCTGACTGAAAAATAAAAAATCGTGACCCTTGACCAGCAGCGGATTTTTTGTTACGACGGAGTGGAGAGAATCTTACATCGGTCTAGCAAAAGGGAATGTGTGCGACCGCCTAGGCTTCCATGCCTACGACCGGTTTTTAAATTTCTAATTTACTACTACTGATTAAACTCTCCCACCCTTTTTTGCATGACGTTCAAGTCCACACCGGTACGAGCCGTAAAGGCATTACTTTAGCCTGGCGTCAGCATGACCCTTAAAAAGGGATCCCTCAAAAGGTGCTCGTTAGAGCCGAAACAGTCTAGCCGTCTAGCTATCTAACTGCTATCTCTCCTTGCATTTCTTGCCTCTATCTGTTTCTTTGTGCTTCGTAATGCTTAAGCTTCTGGTGGATGGCCTCTAGCACCACTTTCTCACCACACCACCACATTCTCCACATATCCTCCGACCTTATTACCTTATAGTCCAAGATGTTCTCAGGTATTAGCTGCACTTCAGCAACTGCTTCCAACACAATCCTGTGGTTCCCAAACCTCGGGCATTTAAAGAGGACATGCTCCGCGTCCTCTTTATCGTAAGGGCATTCCGAGCAGAACGGTGAATCATTCAACCTGAAGCGTTGAAGGTTTTCCACTTCTCCACATTTGGTATGAGTCTATAAGTCCACCGGCCCTTAGTATACTCGTCCCACATCCTCTACCATGTTGCGGTGGACAAGCTGCACGCGATGTCATCGGCGATCCCAGTAGCGACCGCTTCTCGAGAGGCCCTAGAACGGAGCCTTGGGGGACGGCAATCCACTTCGCGGCTTCCACAATTTCTTCCTCCAGGTTTCTGGCCTTCCAAGTAACAAATTTCGTGTCATAAGACTCTAGTAGTGGCTTATGAGAGGATATTCGACTTTTTTTAAAAGAGTATCACTCTCATAATTTACACCAGTAGAACACTACAAGTGCTTTATAAATGCGTTGTCAGAATTAAATGGCACAATTATGAGTGTTATTTTTGTCTTATAAAAAAACTTTAGCTCTCTTTGAAAGGGTACGAAGCTCTCATAAAAAAACTTTTTGAATTTTTATGAGAGTATTGAAGTACTCTCGTAAGGCTATCATAATAAATAACATAATCTTGCTATAAGAGCTATACTTTCCTTAACAGAGCTGTTAGAAAGAGAGCAATATATGGAAAAGAGTTCGGCGATGGTATTTAGAATAAAAATAATTTCTTATGAGAGTTATTTTCTCTAAATAACTCTCATATGAAATTATTCGATAAATACTTTCAAAGAAATGGACTAGAATTTAATATTTATTATGTATATGATTATAGACTTTAGAATAAGATTTTTAGCGAAAATATAAGCTAAAATTTTATTGCGATTGGAAATTTGTTGATAATAATAAACATTTTACTTCGATAAAAAACAAATCGCTTTAAAAAAAATCAAAATTTAATATATTTTATGAACATTTATTTTTTGTAGAAAAAATAAAAACTTTGGTATTGCTCAATAATTTATTTCAATTTAGTATATCATCGAAAAAACATAACTTTTTATACTTTCCACATATTCAATTGAGTAAATTAGCTTGATTTGTGGAATTTTGTTTTGCTATAAAATTCTTTATTGAGAGAAAGTATGGCGCTCTGTGGTTTACTATATAAGTCTTTTTATAAGAATAAAATTCTGGTTTAGAAATGATTAACTTTCCTTATTAGCCTTATACAATTTAATTTTGGCCACATGAGAGTTTTATTCTTTTTATGAGAATAGAAGTCTTCCTATGAAAGCTGCAACTTATATATGAGACATTTAACTCTTGTTATGAAGTCATTACCCTTATAAAGACTTTGTTATCAGAGCTCTTCACTTGATTTTTTATTTACATTTCTTAACTGTTTTTTTTGGTCTTATCTTTTAATTCAAAATAAATTTTCCCAATTTTCCTTCGAAAATAGTGGACCTTTTAACTATTTTCCAGTCAAATTTTTTTGATCCATTTTGAAGAAGTCTGACATTTTTGAATGACGGAATTTGTTCTGTGTGGTAGTTTTTATGACAGTAATAATCTCTTTGCACTAGTAAAAGTCTTCTTACAAATGTTTTAACATTTTTCGTCTCATAAGAGCATTTTTATAAGTATTTGTATACTTGAAGTGTTGTAAGAACTTTCTTATAAGTGTCATAACACTTTCATACTCATAAGGACATTTTTTGAGAGTTAAAACCTTTGAGAGTAAGGTTTCATAAAAAGGACTCAATAAGAATAGATGTTTTCTTGCACTCAAAATAAGAATATAAAGATTATCTTATTATGAGAATGAAAGGCTTAGTAACTCTGGTAGTCTTATTATCTCATAATCTCATCATTTAAATCTTATTACGAGAGTTTTGTTCTGAGACTATCGAAGGGTGTTAAGAGAGTCCTGTGAGATAATTTCACAATTTGCAAGAGTTTTGCTCTGGAGAGTTTGTTAGTTGGGCTGTTATCTCTGGCATGCTTCATCTACTGCCAGCAGGCTATCCATGTTCCCGTTCTGTGGGAACAGGAACCATACTATTCTTTGCAGCATTACAAGGCATCGTTGGGGAACGGTTGCCCTTAATTGGCGGACATAATACCTACCCTTACCATTCTCTCCAACCAACACGGAATAAAATTCACCAAAATTAATTCCAAAAAGAAGACGGCCACCACAGCGGCAAATAATTCCATAAAATGGCAGCCGAAATATGACTGAAATTCGAAATCACTCAAATATGAATTTGCAAATTGTGTTCCGATTTCAATGAAAATCGGTATCTGGGGTTTTTAAGGTAGCAAATAACGAATTTATGATCAAAACTTATGAATTCAAACTTTCGGGGATATTTTGGCGGACGAAGTTTTCTAATTGTGTCCCGGAGCAGCCTTATTTACCCAATTTGTTAACGTATGGCTGAGGCTCTCTAACTAATCGGTTCAAAATTGATCAGCAAAGTTTTTGGAAAGATGGTAAGGTCAAGCGAAAATGTGGTTAAATATGCCTAATAGTTGCTAGCAAAAGTCTATTTTTAGTATCAAAAATTTTAATTTTTGGTGGGTAGTTACCTTTTTAAGGATATTTCATGGCTTTATTTTACTAGAAAGGATCTTACTAGTAACAAATAAATTAAACAAATAAAAACAAATATAAAACTTACATGCCTGTGACCACAATAGCTGACAGAAGTGTCACAACACAACACATAAACGGGAACACTATTCACAATGGAGAGCAGGGATTCTAAATTCCTCACCAGGTTCCACTGATCGATTGTGATGCTGCAAATAAATATCGGAGCGCCTTGATCAGAAGATTCAGATCTACACGGCTTGAGGTAGAAGAAAACCCAGCTGAGGCTAAGCGATCTCCACTCAAAAACTCTGGATTATATTGAAGGCAGGTTTTGACGCCTTCCACAATATTCTTGATTCCATCGCAAGCAGATTCTGACGGATTCTCCCAATTCCAAATTATCTCAAGGCAGGTTTTGACGCCTTACGCGGAAGGTAGTCCCTGACGCCATTCCGCAAATCCTTGGTCCCACGTTAAATTACTCAAATCAAATAACATAATTTGAACTTTAGCAGGCCTACGAACCACGGGGAAACCATATTGAAGTGAAATTCCAGTAGTCAGGAGTCGGATTACTTACCCCGTTTATGACTAGGTTGAACCCAGCTTCAACCCAGTCATAAACGGGGGTCGAGTTGAAACTGGGTCCACTGGTCCACTCAACTCAACTCAGCTCACCTACCTGGGTCGAGTTAATATTTTGCCTCATATACGCGGGTTGAGTTGTAATTGGATTGAAGTGACATTTGTTTTGTTTGTTTACCATCCGTGAAGTCTGCCTAAGAAAAGTAGCTGGCACAGGAATATAAAATTATTTCGTTCTGATTACCTTCCAGATGTTTTGATGTGAGTTCATCTTTATTTCAACCCAAAGTGAACTCAACTCAACATCATATACGGTGGTCGAAATTACAACTCAACCTCGACTCAACTTTTCAACCTAATCATAAACAGGGTAACTATCACGCCCCATTGGATTACATCGAACTCAGGTAGATTCATATTAAAAGTGGACTTGAAACCTACATCAACTTATGGTTAAGAAAATTTGACATCGTACATGAATTTTAGGCTGGTCGCACACTGCATCAGAATTTGTATGAATTTGTGCGAGCAGCCTTATATGAAATGAAAATTGAAATCGTGCATGAATTACGTTAAAATAAATTCAGAATCTTAAGTGAAATAGACTAAAATTGTTATTGAATTTTATTGGACTTGGACTTAAATTTAGACTTAAATTTTGCGAATAATCATTTAAATCAGAGTTGTAATAAATATTGGAATAGAATTGAATCAATTTGTTTTTCTAAAATCTTGCGTTGCACCCATCCTCTGAGTTTTCCGAATAGGCCTTCAGAGCCCATTCAATGTCAACTCTGATTCTATTCCAGAAACCATTATAAAATACATAAATTTAATACAACTCAATGTCAACATTTTGTTCTTTTCCTTATTAATTATTTAATTTATGTTGGCAATTCATTTTCCAGTTCTACAAGGTCAGCATAATTAAGGGAAGAAGATATTTTTATATTTATCGTTGTGACCTTGAAGTGTTGGTGTTGTGTTATGTAAACATGAGAATGCAATTAAGGACACCATGACAAATGTACAATTCCAAGGTTGATTTGGGTTACAACACCTGGAATCATCAAAAAAGCAATAATATGCCAATAGGCCTTCAATAGAAAAATAATTGTCCAACCCCGGATCTGGTTGGGTGATAATTGGGGATTAGTAAAGTTGTTCCAAATAAATCCGCAGCTATAAGTAAGCTCACAAAAATAAAAGGAATCCATACTACTTCCTTTCTTTAATCATTTACCTAAATGGCATCAGAAAATATACCTTCACTAAAATAGGTATAAATAGAAAAGGTGAAAATTTAAATTAAACTTGTCAGATTGAAATGAAGATACTCCATGGAAAAACGGACCAAAACAATTTCAAATTTTACAAATACATAGTACAAATAAATTAGTATAATTATCTCAAAATGTCATTTTCCATGGCAAAGGCCACACTAAGAAGAGGGTTTCCGTGCCTGTGGGACAGAATTAAAAAAACAACAAAGTAGATAAAAATTTAATAATGAAGCCTTCCAACATCTGCTCCCTTGTCACCGTTTTAAAATCCTTTTTAATTGCTTCGTAAATTATTTATTTCTAAGAAAATTCCCTCAAAGTTGTAAATCCTCGCACAAAAGCCCAGAAATTTATTATAGTAGACGCAGATCTGCTAATTTGCTATAAAATTTTCCAAGTCAGGCCCAGGAGGCTGCTATTATTGCCCCCAATGCGGGGGATGATTACCCCCAAAGAATCTGGCTGTAAATATTTACATTCGTACCTATTAGTCAGCAAGGATAAAGACTTGATTCAAATATTTACTTGACATTCTGTTGTTCGGGAGTGTGGGTGATGTCATAGAGTATTCCCATTTTTCCTTGAGCTCAGCGTCGACGACGTGTCAAAAAAACAAGAAAAAAATTTCTTTTTTTGTTGTTCCTTGAAGACTGTAAAAAGGATTTTTATTAGCATTATTCTCCTTGGTCTTTTGTTGCTCGTTGAAATTCCTTGGAGATGGACATGCAGCAATTCTGCTAGGATAATACTAGCCGAGTTTTTCTGACAAATCCGTCTTGACACCCAAGGACTTGTTTTAGGTCCGACTGGACTAAAGGGAACAATAATGCGGTTTTATTGTTTCCTTTGTTAGTGTTGCCGTCGCGTAGATTTAAAGGCTGCATTTCAGTCTTACGAGCGTGAAATTTTATGGATGTTGAACAAAGTATAGAAATAAATTTTGATGAAAAACGTAAAATTTAATTTACTGGTGACAGAATTTTAAATTTATTTTTGCTTCGTAAAATGTTGCAAATTTCACGCTTGCATTGGTCTAGCTACAGACATAAAGTGGTACATGAATGGGCGATTGTACTCTGTTATTTATAGAAGGTCTTTGATAAAATGTGTTTTGTTATAAAAAATTTAAGTTCCAATAAAAGAGGGGCAGTTTCATTCGAAAGTATGTATTCTTATAATACATGTTTTGTTTGAAGTAAAGCTTATGGCTAATTTTTAAATTGTCACCTTGATTTATGCTTTAATCATAGTAACTCTAAAATAGCAGAACATATTCACATTTAATATCTAATAAGCAAATTTCACCCCCGGTCTACACCAGACATAAATTCTCTCTTGACAATTGCCCCTTCTCTTTCGCTCGCATGCAAAGTTAGAAAGAGAGTCCCCCAAGTTGGCCATGAAAATATCTATCAAGCGATGGCGATGGCAAGACACCGATTAAGAAAGATTTTTGACATTTGGTAAAACAGAAATGGCGGTTTGACGATTTGAAGTGTTTTTTTGCGAATGGATGTTTACAATACCTAACCAAATTATTTCAGGACGAGAATAATGATTCAACTGCAAAAGATTACGAACGATTTTGTTCACTTTGCCATTTTTTCCCGATCATTTTGGGGCTTTTAAAACAATGTTGCTTCGTTGAAAATTATTTTCAACTGAATTGTCATGACAAAAATTGCCCACAAAAAATGTTCTGTCATATGTCAAAAGAGATATCATACCAGAAGATATATCTCTTGTAGACGCCGGGTCATTTAGAAATATAAGCTATTGACAAACGCTTTTCATTGGACTCTGTTGCAAGGGTACTAAGACCAATACAGTACATAGAAGGCACCATCAGTCGAGTAAAAATAATACTCATCCGTTCTTAGCCTGAAATAGGCACGCATAGCGTAAAAACGCCTGTATAGCACTGAGACATGATACACCTGAGTCAAATTTCTACTTTTCCAAATGAAGCCCGGGATGGTCCATTAATTATACGTGAGATTTTGGCGATTTTTCGACCCCCAATTCCCTTCCCTTTGGTGAGATGTCGTCAGATTTAGCTCGACCCCTCCCCCGTAATCTAACGCGAGATTTTTCAAATTTTAAAAAAATCTCTAGTATTTACACTAATACCCGTATTCTAAAAGCAGTCACAAGTCACAACGCAATCACAGTGTGTGGTGAGTTTCAGCTTGAGGCAATTTTGTATTATAATTTTGCAATCAGTATTTCGATTTCGACAATCCGCAAACGGTTGCTTAGAATACCAAAACAGCTGATAGTCACCAGAATTATACTCTCAATGACACGCATGGGTCTCAAAAGCTTATGACTAAGACTGGTCACTATTGAGAATACGGAGGTAAAAATACGCTTTCAGTGCGTATTTTTAGTGTAAATACGTTCATTTGTGCTTGATTGCGTTGGATTTATTTAAAAAAACATTTGCTTAAATATTTTTATTTAAGACTAGTTAAGACTAGCATCTAAACTATTAAGAAAGTAGTCTAGCGGCTACTGTGCTACTCGAGACCCCCTCTCCCCACGTGAGATTGGGTGAGATTCGTCTCGACCTCCTCCGCCCTAAACGCCTCACGTAATTAATGGACGCCCCCAAAAAGACGCACAGAATAGTCTAAGCAAAGCACGGTACGCTTACACTTTTCTAGACTAAAGGAAACAAAATTGTAACTTTAATAAATTGTATTGGACGAACGGACCGGCAATTATCTTAGTGGCAATTAAGGATGCCATTACCATAATCAATAGACTTGTTCTCGTTTGATTCCGTAGGTCAAGCAGCACTGGACGTGGTTAGTACGAAGTTGGGGGACCGCTTGGTAAAACGACACTCGCGTTTAGAATGATTGATTTCGAATACAATACATTCATATTAGCCCAGGGAAACTATGAATGACTCAATGATAAAGTCCTAAAGCATGCTATCGAGATGCAAAAAATTTGGTCGGATAGAAGAAAAAATTGTAAGAAAGATAGCGTTTTTTGCATCTTTCCAGCTGGTGCAGAACATAACCTAAAAAATCGGAAACAGTCGAAAAAAGGGTTTTTCGCATTTATAAAAAAAACAAAGCAATATACAAAAAAAAAGTTAAATTAGAAAGTTGTAGAGAATAAAAATACCTATCGAATGACACTTGTTCGATACGATTTAGTTAGTTATTGCCCGAGGAAATCGAGAAACTTCATCGAAAATTGTCGTTTTTTGTTTTCGCTGTGAACGGTTAAATTTTTATTATAATTATTTGTAATTAACACATACTGTTACCTCTGCCAAGTAGAAAACGAGTATTGTTGAAAAAATGAAAAAAATTTAAAATTGCGCCTTTTAGAGCGAATTTTCGGAAAAAATGTCTTTTTTTAAATCGGTCATTGCCCAGCATTAGGATGGCCTAGAGAAACAATCCGAGGCTTAAATTCTTCATAAATGATTGCGATATCATGTATCGTAAGAAAAATTTTATTTTATATCTTTATAACATTTACCCTATAATTCTAGATATTTTAAAATTACAAGTTTTTGTAACTTACAACATATCGACGAATCATTTATGTCCATAGTCCATAACACCGTTATGAAAATCGTCCCCTATATGTTTTTTGGGTCGGCCTATATGTTATTTCTTGAAATTTGGTTAAATAGGTATTATCAGTCAAAAATAGTAGTAGAGTAAAACTACCCCTAGATTAAAGTTGAATTTGAAAAAGGTTGAAATTTTTTTTTGCATTTCTTTTTGCTCCCTTTAAAATTGGTTCGCCACACCACAACCCACCATAATAATGCAATCAGCCCCATATAAAATATATGAATTAGATCCACGACACACCACAACACAAAAGTGTAATTCCGGCTTTACACTATTGTGTTGTGGTGTGTCGTGGCGCTCTGTGTCGTGATCTAATTCATATATTTTATATGGGGCTGATTACATTATTATGGTGGGTTGTGGTGTGGCGTGTTCCCGATCTGGTCTTTCTGATTGCGCCACGACACACCACAACACAATAGTGTAATTCCGGCTTAAGGCTGAATGTGTTGCTTTTACCTCATTCGGATAAACCAAAAACGCTCGCACAAGGGTCCGCCGTTCTCCAAAGGCGTCAGGCTTTTTTAGTTGTGCTATTTTTTTTAGAGGTGGGCAAACCAAATAAAAGGTTGGGCAAACATGGGCAGACGATGGGCAAACGATATAGATGAAAAAAGTCAAAATGTTTCAACTTTGTGGTTCTAATGTGAAGTTAGACCGAAAAGTTATTTTTCGCTCTAATTTTTTATCATTGTGTGGACAAACGAAAATTTTGGTTGGGTAATCATGGGCAAACGACTATATTTTTTTCAAATTTTTTACTCTAGCGAATATACAAGGTTTTCCGATGAATAAAATTTGACACAAATTTTTCTCGCGAACTCCCTGTCAATCTAATAGACCAAAAATTAAGCAGATCTGCGAAGCAAAAGACATATAAATATGCATCGATGGGGACGAGAAGGCTGATAACTTGACTTTAGCTTTAGGACTTGGAACCATTGAGAACTTGTAAGAAACCGCATCGAGAAATGGGTCTCTGAGAAACACCAGCAAGGGTTAAGGCCACTGACATATAGATATGGACTGCTAAATAAGCAAAATCCCATACAAAAAAGTGGCACCAAAAACTATCGTTGTCTCGTTCCCCCTTCAAAATCCTATGAACTTTAATCGGTTTTAAAATAAAAAACAGTTCAGTGCATGTCAGCGATATAAACATAATTAGAAAAAACTAGACAGCTATAGAGTTTTTTCTTCTTTCTCTATTTTCTTTATTTTTAAAAGTTCGTTAAACAGAGGGAAAAAACCCTCACATATTTAAAAAAAATACATTTATTTAAGGAAAAAACTGCTACTAAATAAAAAATAATGATGGAAAATTATTTCTATCAATTATAACATACATCTTATTACTTATTTTCCTCTAAATTCGAAAAAAAATTGTTGTTTACATAGAAAAGGTCTTCTTCTTCTGGAGAAAAATGGTGCCATTGAAAGTTGTCAATTAGCAGTCCATATCTATATGTCAGTGGTTAAGGCCTTCACAGACCAACGCGAAACCGCATTTTGGCGGGACTCAGCGGGAGCGAGAAATTATGAACCAATCACACCCAGCGAAGCGGGAACGAATTCGTCCCGTAAAATTTGTCTTCAATTCCACCAATTTCATCCCAAACTTTATCTTTCTTCTGAAAATTTTTATAACCAGGGTAGGAAAAATCATATGGGTTCACTTTTACTAAAATTCATTAAGTTTTTCAATATTCATCTTTTCTTCTTGCGGGAACTACGCGAATGACGGGAAAAACGGTGCGAACCGAAAATGAAACTCGGCAATCCCGCGTTCGCTAACTAGAACTGACGCGTCAGTGCGAATGGTTCCATATCCCGCCATAGTTTCAAGTCCCGCAAAAATTTCGCTCCCGCTACCGCGGTTTCGCGTTGGCCTATGAAGACCTTTAATAAGGCTACCGAAAGCCGTAACAAGAAGAGAGATCTTGAACAAACTTGAATGCTACTATCATAGCGATTATTCTAATCGAAATAAACGCTCTCCTGCCATCATGTCAATCCTAACCATCAACACCAGATTAGCCCGCTTGACTCTTTTCCCAAACACTTTCGCGTACGATACAAACTAGGAATTCGTTCATAAATAGAACCACTCGACCATGGAGCATCCTTACACAGTCTGTATTTCCGAATTGCTATAACATCCAAGAGTTTAAAACTCAGGGTTCATCGTCATCTTGTTCAACATTCCCCTGACTTCTAATACCATCAAACCTATACCTCGAACTAAGCTTACTACTAGAAATTGCACAGCACACAAGGCGTAATCATTTAAGTTTAAGGCGTTCACATAATGTAGCGTTTCCAGTGTAAGAAAATATTATTAGAAAATTCAATTTATAACCACATTAAACATATTTAAAAAAATATAACTCCATTTTGAAATCCCGCAATATTCAATGTTCTCAGTCTTTTGCGTTTTAAACAAAACTCATCACATTTTTCGCCATCAAAATATCATCGTTAAGGATATTTTCCGTCCATTTTCGTGTCCTTGGTAAATGGAAAAAGAAAATATCCATGAACAAACTCCGAAAAAAAAATCGTTTTCTCCCCTAGCATAATCAGAAAAACTGAATCCTGTTATTTACATTGTTTCCCTATGAGGAATATCAAGGTTACAGGATTCTCGTTAAGCATCTCTCTGCGGAACCGAATGTCCAAGTACACACAGTCAAAATGAGAAAATTGAAAAAGTTTTTCGGTGGAAATTTGTTGAATTTATATTTTCCCAGGGACGAAAGAAGCTAATAACAACCAATCCTCCAGCAGCCATCCGGCCCCGGTGCCTCTGGGTACTAAACTGTTGCTTTATTTCTAAACGTGGGCCAAATGAAAAGGGATTTTCCACGTCTAGACTCCTCACGGTTGCTTTATACATTTATATATAAGATGTTCCAGGGTGACCAGGGATAATAATCGTAATTCTGGATAGCCAGTAGTTTTAGAAACACAACAAAGACTTGGTCCTTTTTAACCTTAATTCTCTCCACTTTCTTCCATTGTTGTTGCATCTAGCAAAGGTTTCCCCTAGGTTTGTTATTCGCTGAAAGGATTTACGAGCATTGTTTGAAATTAGCCCGGCTTTGTTCTGATAATAACATTAGAGGAGAGTTTGAAAAAAAGGTAGCAGTGACAATGGATTCCGTGCTTGGCATTTCAAGTTTGTTTTTATGGCGGCATCTGGTATTGGCATATATAGGAGAAGTAGGAAATTACTGGAAATGAACTGTTGGACTCCTGTAAACTTTGTTTCATAAATTGCTTCCCATTTTTAAATTATGCTGCGATATAAAAGTAAAAGGATAAATTACAAACATCTGGTAGATTACCTCTCAAAAGTGTTACGCTGCTCTAGGAAAAAAGTCACCTATCAATATTAAAATCTAAATTGCAAACATCGGACTGAAGTTGTAGATTGCAAGCATATATATTGTACTATACGAAAATGTGGCGAAAAGGACACGAAAGGATTTCAGTAAAATATTTTTTTTATTTGGATTGAATACTCTTATCAGCAAAGCTGTGAACAGGGTTAGAGGAAACTGCGAATAGGCCATTTATGACTATTAGAGCACCCCTGGAAACACCAGAAGAGATGGCTTAGGGTTTGGATTTAACGCCATCTGTTATTACGTTTATTGAACAGCCTGAAAGGAAATTTTCAATCCAGTTCTGCGGAGCAGAGTCAATACCAATGGTTTGGAGGTAAGTTTACAGAGGTGAATGACATATTCTGTCAAAGGCCTTTTATATATCTAGGGTAGCGAGAGAAGACTCAACAAATATGTATGTACATGCAATTTTGACTTGAGGTGTTCGTTGTCTGTCAAACCAACGCTTTCCTAACGAATTCTACGCTTCTATTCCGTTGGAGGAAGGTGTGAATCGAATGGCTGACCCATCCCTTATCATTCTAGACTTTAGCCGAGGATCTGCGATGAGGTCGCTACATATTCAAAATCGCCAAACAAGCATCTCAGTGCTGGGGATTTCTTAAGAGATACAAGTTCATCTTTTCGGCAGCCCCTCAGGCTATAATCGACATACAAATCTTTCACTCAGTTAAAACGCAAAGCAATGTGCAAAATGATGGTGGATTCTCGGATGATTAGTTGGTTAATTTTCTGAAAAGCAAATACGTGCCCGTAAAGGGCAAACAAATGCGTCTGCTTGTAAAATGTAAATAATTCATGCGATCGGTTTTTCGACCACTTCCCGATATCCGGTGATTCTCAAATTTGGCACACACCTTTGGTTCTGAAGACAATGCAATATAGTATATTCAATTTTAAGGTACATCCAATATGGCGGCCACCATAAAATAGCGGAGTACTCTTTTCTTTACTACGCCCCCGACATGGGTATCAAATGAAAGAGTATGACGAGTAGAATACAGTAAGCTATGTGATGTCTTTTTAAACCCAACATGGCGGCCACCACAAAATGGCGGATTACATATTTCTTTACAACCCTCTCTAGGTGTATTCAAATTAGAATAGATATTAGACGTTTGGTCTGGGCCAGAAAGTAGTGTTGTTCCAGGCCCCTAATTACGCGGCTAATTAGTAATAAGGTGCCTTGCTTGGCAATAAATAAATAAATAAATAAATAAATAAAACACGAAGTGAAAAAACAAATGGAAATGAAAGGAGGGCCATTTTCTATAACTTTTTTTAATTTAAATCTAGAAGTCTGCAATAACAAAATTTTTCGAGAACAATAAAATTAAATTGAAAAAAGAAACAAATTTTTTATAGTTGGAAAAAGCAATGCCAAAAAACCAACTTTTCTTATCTCTTAATCTCACATATTGGCAAAACTGCGTTCATATATTCGAATTAAATGTAACAGATGCCATACGCTTCATAGGGGAATGCCGTGCAGACGTTTTGACGCCGCATGCTTGTTGCAGGCTAGTAGTATTTTTACTCGGGAAGACTCCTCCAATCGCAATCTACTATTACGACCTTCAAGGGGTGACGCTGGGAGCACCCGCTTCAAAGCTTAGGGTAGACTGGGTACGGTTGAAACAATTTAGCTATTATTGTCCGTTGTATCGCTGCTACCGAACTAAGTACCGATTGAGACATGTTAAACTCAAGGGCGTGTTTCCATCTACCAATTTGCAGTATTATCTGAGTGCCCATGTTTTGTAATTTGTGTAAACTCAAATTAAAAAAAAAAAAAATTTTGTTTCAACCGTCCCCATACCAGGGGCGGTTGAAACAGTGATTGGGGTCAATTGAAACAAATACAAATCTTATCGAAAACAATAAAAATTAACAGCATTTATTTTAAAACAAAATTATAACTCTTCGAATAGTAAAATTATTTGAAAATAAAAACTAAAAGAATATTTCTACTAACAATGCTATTAATTTTGAATAATAATAAAAAAAAATACTACTAAATTCTAAGTATGAAATCATTCGGAATCACAATTATGGCAAACATAACTAAGATCTCCTTTTGTACACTCTTCGTGAGCCCACAGTTTACAACCTGTACATTGTATCCATTTCTCTCCGGGTCTGCTCTCTGAATATGGTAACATACAAACAAGGCAGAAACACTCGTCCTCTTCTGATGACGATGCATATTGTGTATTGGTTTTCTTCTTGTTTGCGGTATGTCTTTTGGTCTTTTCCCCATACAATCTTTTCTTAACTTGCTTAGCTTTAGTTCCTTTCAGTCTATTTTCATGCTCTTTTCTTATCTCTTCTTTTTCTGGTGTATCAGTATAAATTGTAGACTTCCTGGTTTTCCGCCCTCTGTTTGTTTTCCTTGGAGGAGCTTTTGGAAATGGCCGTATTGCTTCCGTCGAAAATACTAGTGGTGTACGAGAAGATGCTAAATTTTCAGCTGGATTTGCCAACGGAGGAATTGGTTGAGCACTTGTTGAGGGTTCTGGTGAAATATGCTGAATACTAATACTACTCTGATGAGGTTTAGCCAAAAATTCCGGATTTAAAATATTTTCCCGTTCAGTTTCTGGGACTGGTGAACTCTGTCGAATATTCGCAGCCTGCTGTTGAAAAGTTGCATTAGAGAGCTCCATCGAATCTTCAAGTGGTTCATTAATTAGGATAGAAGGAGATAGTGGTGGCGTTCTATCTGCTTCTGTATTTTCGGGGTTTGGTCTATCTGTTACAAATGCAGGAGCAAAATCGAGCTCGGTAAACAAATGCCGATTGTATGGGTAAATTCCAGTTTTGCGGAAGCCAGCTTGAATGTTAGATTGTGTAAGAGCCAGTGGTACAGCCGATGCTACAATCCCTGGAATGTCATATATTGACATTGTCTTTCCTGGGTGGCTTCGCATCCATGCATCACAGGTCGAATTTACAGCTTTCTTCAAAGGACCGTATGCAGATCGATCAAGCGGTTGAAGCTTGTGAGAGCAGTGAGGCGGAAAAGATAATAAGATAATGCCATTTGTCTTGCAAAAGTCAAGTGCGTTAATGTGAATGTGGGAGGAATGATTATCTAGCACCAGTAAGACTTTATGTGAAAGAGACGCATTTGTATGTTTTTTGAAGTGTTCAAGGAAATTAATAAATGTCTCGTTTTGCATCCAACATGAGGGGTTTGCAGCTCCAGCAGATCCAACTGGTCCATCCCTGATAAAATGATCTTGGTAACGCACTCGTGGGAAGACGAATAAAGGAGGAATCACGTTTCCGATGGCATTGGCCGCAAAGGCTACTGTAACTAAGGTGCCCCTTTCTGCTGAAGTTATAGAACCTACTTGACGAGCACCACGTCTAGCTACTACTCGGTCGGGTTTTTGGACCGTAGTTATGCCTGTCTCATCAGCATTGTATATATCTTGTGGCTCAAACTTGTAACGGTCCATGACAATCATCAAATTGCTATAAAAAGCATCTACATTGTTTTTATTAAAGCTAGTCGCCCGTGAAAGGCTTGTAGCCTGCGCTGCACGTACAGACAGTTCACGGTTTCTTCTCATAAACATCCGAAACCATTCTTCACCAGCCATCTCGTTGTCATCCCAAGTTCGAGGTCGAGATAAATTATACTTGACGGTTAGTTCGTATGCCAATTTCCTTACGTCCTTCGTAGATAGGCCAAAATATATATCTGCACATCGCATTAAATACTTACATAACTCTCGCTCTTGCTCTTCATTAAACACACGATTGTGTGCCTTATACCCCATGTCTTGACGTTCATCTCCACCAGATGCATCTCGCTTTCGTAGATATCTTAGAAGCGAACAGTGATTCACTCCATGCTTCTCCGCCGCTTTTCGTAGTGAAGCACCTGCTTTCACCTCCTCATAGGCCTCTTCGTAGCTTGATATATCGACCTGCCCCCGCGAGGTCTTTCGTGCACGTTCCCTTGGCATCTACAGAACAAGAAATTTAAATAAATAAATTGTTTCAACCGTACCCACAAAAAGTGTTTCAACTGTCCCCAAGCCCCCATTTGATACAAAACAGTTTGTCGCAACGGCAACACTAATTTTACACAAATACTAATACACGCTGTCATGTTCTAAAAGCATTGATTTAAAACAACAAAACCACTCAACACTGTCACTTTAATGAAAAGTATAGTAAATTGCAAAAATTTTCGTACGAAAATACTTACTTTTGCTTATCAAATCACAATGGGGCCTCCTATAAACAACCACAACGTGTAGTGAGCGACGCGCCACTAAGATTCGTGTTCGGACTTGTCGTCCGCTTCGTTCGTTCCTTACACGCCTCGCCTACTGCATACGGTTCGAAAGATTTGAACTCTGTTTCAACCGTCCTGTGTTTCAACCGTACCCAGTCTACCCTACTTATAACTTGGCTTAATAAAGTTATTGTTTTAAGGGCTGCATGGGGAGGTGGGGGTTGTTTTTGTACTATCCTTTAATGTTCTTCTATGGTCACTGGGCACCGCCTTATTCTGATAAGGAGGCTCTACCAGGCTGGGCCTGTCTAGTTGGCTAATGGGACTTTTACCAACTGCATTGTATTCATCGCTTCGGAACCGGCTATTGGGGCTAAGCTTAAAACTAGACATTGCATCATAATCTGAATCCTATGACTGGTAATACAAAAGGATTCTTTAGGCTTGGTATTGTGTCATAAATGGCACTTTCCTTTATAGCTTAAGAAATTTAAATTCCTTTGACAAAATTGTAAAGTCATCATAACATCTTGCTATATCAAAGGGTTAAGTGTAATTATTTATTATCCCTCAACATCAGCTGTAGACATTCACTCAAAATAGCCAGATGAACCCAGATGAAAATATTCTAAGTTTATACCTAAATAGCAATGGTCCACTTGAGATTGTACATTTGGAATGAATGAAAGCATAAATATTTAAATTTCGTTTCTTATCAAGACTAGTGAAATGTTGTCTATGGAAATTTTGTACTTCTTGCTAATCATTGTAAATTTTAAATTATTTATAAGTTTTCTAACCCTTTTCAGCTTTAATATTTAATTAGCTTTCTTAAAAAAAGAATTATCTAATGTAGGTATGTGTTAACTCTAAAAATTGACTAAAAGTTTATTTTATGTTGTTTAGTGTTTATGAAGAAAGGTGAAAATATTGAACACACACGAATAACAAAGCATGAATTACTTTATGTTTTATTATTTTATGTTTTTAAATAGAATCGATTTAAATCGTTTGAGTTATAAACTTATAAAGAAACAAAAGAGTAACATTAACATTTAAATAAAAAAAAACAAATAAAACTTTTATACATAACATATTCAAAAGTACCAAATGTGTCTTCATGTAAACATAAAAATGCTTTCACAGAACCCTTACTTAACATGGCATCATTTAATATCCTTAAATAATCCCCACGAGCTCAGTCTGTCGATATATCTGTCCTATAATAATGCTATGGATGACGAAAAAAAATTGTCGTGGAAATTGATACCACAATTTTCAATAAATTCTATCATCTTGTCACAGTTAACGAACAGGTGATGGACACTTTGAACACAAAAGGAGACGGGATTCCTTTGCGTTATCTATTTTACATAGAAAGTTTCCAATTTGTTAGTTCCATTGTGTGTAGAGGGGAAAATATTTCAATATCAGTTTACTTCTATTTTTCATTTTTTTCCTCTTCTTTTACTTAATCCTTCCTCCTTTCTGAAGTTTTCAACACAGTGGCTCTATGGTAGTGGAACTTTTCTTATACATGTCGAAGTTATATCTTCCGTAAAATGTTCTTTAAGACGCAAAATATTTGCTTTACTTTAAGTTCTCTCTACAAAGAAATTCATATTTGTTTTTTTTTCATATAATGTCTCTACAGCGCAAAATCATAAATCTCGGTTAATGTTTGCCCTTGTAATGGAGACTTTAAAATTGTTGAATAATTTTTAAAGTCAACATAAACTATTCGGAAAAAAGTTTTGCATAAATTTTTGCACCACTCTTGAATTTCGTTAACAAAGCAAAAAAAAAACTTTTTTAGAATCTGTTATGTTTGGGCGAAAAAAAAAGTTTTCAATAACTTGTATCTTTTCCTACATAGTAAAAGGAAGTGGAAAATTCCTTAACAAGAACATAAAAAACATCTTAAGAAAATTTTTACCCCAAAAATTCCCACGAGGCATTTAGGAAACTTCATGGATGCATGTTTACACTTCAGCAACACCGGCACTGATTTGCAAGTTTTGAATTTGTCGTTTGGGAGGAAGTGCTGCCATCAAACTAATTGAACTTTATGAATACTTTGTCCTGGAAAATCTCATATAAACATGAGCACTTACACGCTATAATATGCATCACCTGTCGAAGACTAAGAAGCAAGCCAAGTTCTAGTTAAAAGTTTTACTTGTGAATAATTTAATAAAGACTTGAATAAAACCATAAGCACGAGATTTTAGTCACACTATTGTTAACCCTAAGATTGCTAGTTTCCATAATTTCCCGACACGTGTTTGTTTCGGTGGAGTTTTTGGAGTTAAACAATTTTGTTTTCATCAAAGAAGTGGTGATGTTTAGGATGAAGGAATATTTGCTTAATTAATTATAAATTCAACAACTGAGGGAACCAGAGTATTTAGTTTATAAATTAAATAGATTAGAGTTATCTTTTCACTTTGACAGTACTTCTTACAGCAACAACTTATGGAACATTCGATTCATTTTAGATATCGTTATGCCACAAATAAGATCAACTAGAGCGCTCTTGTTGTTCTTCTTCTGTGGTGAGGTGTGGGGTTCAAAAGTACCGCGGCCACTTCATTTTGGCTTATTGTACCGCACCCCTACACCTCATATCTGTAGGCCAGACCAAACCGCTTGAACAGGTTCAGTAATGTGCCTGGTGGCTTTTCGCTTAGACTTGACTGTTCGAACTCATACAACATGAAGGGAGCCTCATACTCCTCAAAGCAAAGCCGGCATACGGGTTCCTCTGCTCTTTCTATCTTCCATAGGTGATAATTCAAAGCGCAGTGTTACCGATAATCAAGCCAACAAGAGTCCTGACATCAAGCCAAAGGTGACCTGACATCCGTTCTACTGCCCCCAACAACGAAGCCCGATCGCAAGGGTGCGCTTCACCAAACAAATATTGCTGTGCAGGCAGGAGGGCGGTGAATAAGGGCTGAACCATGGATCTCTTAAGAAATTCCAATTTTGGCGATTTGGAATGTGTCAATCACGGATCCTTGATTAAAGTTATGCCAAGGATAATAAAAGATCAGTCAAGCGTTAGATTCTTTCTCCCCTGAACAGACTTGAAGGTCGGTGAAAATTTTTTTAGAGAAGAGACAGTATTTCCATACTCGTACTTAAAACGACCACGAATCGTGGTCCACGATTATATCAGCGAGCAATAATTAAAGAGTGATGAGCTAGAACAAATTTTTAAAAATGTTTCGCGCGTTTGTTAATATTTTTTTGGACTTTTTGCTTAATGTTATTGCTAATCTCTTTTTCATATCTTTAACTCTTTTACTTCTCCTTGAGCTCTACCTAATCACTCGTGTTATTATTGCTCCCTGGCTTAATCTTCACGGGCTTGTAAGTCGGAGGGAAAAAAAGTTTAAATAAATGTTATAGACATTTTTAAGAGGAACAATTTACTGATTTACACTTTTGTAAAAAAACCATTTTTTCTGGGACAAAAAACGAAAAAAAACTTTTTTGGAAACTTTGGCGCCACCTAGCTTCTGTATTTCAAGTTGTACAGCATGACCTATATGACACAAATTGTAGGTAACAATGTCCTCTACATTTTTTGTTTAAAAAATTTTTCTCTAAAATGCGTAGATTCAGAGAAAAACGCTTTTCAAAAACTTTTTGAGTTTTCCAAAAAACGTCTACTAGAAATTTCACTCAAATTTCGAGTTAAGCTTCTTTTATGCTCCATTAACGATTTATGAAAAATCATCCTTCCAAGAATTTTTGGCGCATACCCCGATTTTCCAGTCCATCTGTACTGTACTACTTACTAGTGGCGTCTGCGTTTCTCCGCAGCTTGTCACCCCAATTTCTCGAAAACCTTCTACATAAATTTTGTATAGGACATTTTTATGCAGATTTATCTCACGAACAAAGTTTACCTCGCCAAAATAAGTCAATAAAATTTATCCTCCCAACTTTTGTGTTTACAAGTTACACTGACCGAATCCTATTTTGCTTGCAACGCTTAAATGCACGTTTCCAACGTCATAAACGCCGCGACACAACCCTAGTGCATCACCCATCCTAAAAATATAACACCCTTATAAAAACGTTTTCCAAAATCCAATTCGGGACGGCGCGAACGCCATTCCCGGCTACCAAAAATTTCGCGCACGAGTTACCCACATTAGGGGTAATCGCGGAGGTCAACTCAACCGAGGTGCAATGGCCAAGCCTCGCTCTGGGGGAACCGCCTTTTTGATCACGGTAACCCCTACGCCAGGTAAGTATGCTCTTCTCCGGTCAATGGCAACACTTTATACATTGCTGGCAAGTTTCTCTTGTGAATTATATCGTAAGAAGAATTTTTATAGTTCTTCCGCGATAGTATAAGAGCTAGTAACGTCGAGAAAAAGTGGATTTTATGTCAGCTGGTTTCTTTATATTTCCTTTCTTATTGAAGTTGCGGTACGTCTAGCACCTGGGAGAGGTTGCGTTACTTGAAATTGCATTTTGAAATTATTTTAAGACAATTTTTTTACACCAAAATTTTCTATGTATTTTTAACAATATAAATAGTTATAATTTTGTCGTTGCTAACATCGCGCCAGACTCAATTTTAGTAATAAACAAAATATAATTTTCAAGCTGAAATTTTAATAGTCCTGTAATCAAAGAATATTATATAAATATGGCAAATAGAAATACCATTATTTAATTAGGGGCCAGACCAATTTAAGTCACGCACGATAAGTTGATATACAATTAGCGCTGTCATCACCTAATGGCCCACCCACACGACACAAAAATTTTTGCGCAAAACTTGTTCCAATATGAATTTTATGTAATATTTCAGGGGCACAAGCATAATGACGTCACCAAAAGCAGTCGTAAAACATTTTTCATAAAAAAGCCATAAAAAAGCAAGTTTTGCGCAAAATATTTGTGTCGTGGGGCCGTTCCGACATAAAATTTAAAACTCTGTAAATCAAAATATCTCAAAAACGATTACTCTTACAAGAAAAAGTTATACAATATTTTTTGTAGGAATTTACCTAAGCTACAAATTTTATTCAAATAAGTTTTCTGTAAAAGTTAAAAAAACTGAGATATTTGCGTATTTGCCTTTATTTCTGAAGATATTAGCACTTTTTCTGTACATTTTTCACATATGTCACAAGCTTATGTCGAAAAGTACCAAATAAACCCACAAATAAGTAAAGCCAGCTCTAACATAAAAATTTGCTAATATCTAAGGCCGTAACACAAAAATTGCCTGGACATTAGTTATAGGAAATTGTCCAAGCTTTCCAATTTTGGAAAAAAAATATTGCTTACTTACGTATTTTTTGGAGAAAAACGTTGTTGAAGGTGAAATTTTTGTTAAATAACCCGAAATTTAGACTTTGATGACTCATTACTCTTGAAGTTGGTAGGGTAGAACCTCCACTTTTACAGTTTTAGGTGGGAGTATTCTGCGTGCAGTGGTACCTTATTCATGAAAATGGGTTACAAAGAAACAGGGTGATATGCGAAACATCAAAAGCAAACTTCAAAACACCATAACTCGAAAACGGGCAGAGATAGCCCCTTCTTTTTGTGTTTTTTGTGGATCATTTTTTGTCTACTATCTAACACTAACCGCTTGGCAACTTGTGGTGAGACACCCTGTATAAGAAACTAGATTCTCTTTGTTTTGTCGCGATGAAATATAACATTTTTTTTATTTTACCGTTTTTTGTTGTTATATAATTTTAAAGTTAAATTTAGCTTTGCACTTAAGATACTTACTTTAAATAACCTAAAAAAATAAAAGAAAAAATAATATTAATAACAACCGACCAAAATCCGTTTTTGTCTTTGTTTTGTCGCGAAGGATATAACATGAACAAGACTTCTATTACAACTATGTCCGAACAGAGCGGATACAGATTGTTATTGTCATTTTACTCTATAATTTTTTTTATCTGTTTTGCAAATAGTTTCATCAGTATGACACATGGATGTTAGGCCCGGCTCTAGCGGTGCTGGCGCCCCGATGCAACTTTCTGTTAAACGCCCGTTATAGGAAATTATGTCAGAAATTTTTTTCTTCAATAAAAAATTAAAATATTAACATGACTCTGGAACACAGAAAAAACTGAAAACAAGAACTTTCAATTAAAGGAAATGTCTTTTTATCTACCAAAGGCTTTTTTGTAGACAATTTAGCCCCAAAACAAGGACGGCGGAGCATAATCATTGTGGGTGGGGAGCACGTGAACAGTTATGCCGGGTTTTTACTAGTAGAATTAGTGGTAGAGTAACTGGCCTGGCCTGGTGAAAACCCGGCATTAACATTAAAATGTATAAAGTTAATCGGTCAATTTATTTACCAGCACTCTGTTGAGTTATGTGGTTTTAAATTCTTTTGTTATGGGGTTATGCCCATCTAGCAGTTTAAGATAAGGGGTACAGATAGGGCCCTTATGAAGCTAGACCCACAGCCTCATACATATGTACGCGGGTGGATTACCCTATAAGGGGCACACAGGGCATCTAACGCCTTTCCTCATTCGCTCCTCGTCTTAAGGAATGCAACATTTGGCCCCCTTGAGGAAAAATAATTCATACCCGAACCCGAATTTCGGAGTGGATATGTGAGTAATAACTGCGCCGGTGTCAAAAGCTTTATATTTTTAAACGCGATTGTGTTTTTATCAATACGGCCCTCAACTGAGTACTAATCACATCCAATAGTGCTTGACTTGAAATCGAATCAGAACCGGGCTATTGAGTATGCTAAATGACACCATTCACGGTCACCAACATGATTCCCTGAGAACTAATACAACAACAAAAACTAAAGCTTTGTATGAATTAAACTAAAGCTTAAGGGTATTTCTTTAAAGCTTTTTAAAAAGCTTTGCGAAAACGTAAGGCAGATGTTGAAATTGCCCCATTTCATATGTAATGAGATTTGCCTCATAGGGCCCCATGAGAAATTGATAAGGCATATCTCATCGCAAATTTTTTTTTGTGTGGTGTTCATGAGGAAATGTCTCTCATTGTGGTGCTCAGGAAGAAATGTCCCTTTCGGCATGCCCCTCATTTGCCACATGGAGTCCTCATGAGGAACCTACGGTCAATCCTTCTTTCGGCATGCCCCCGGAGGGAATCCTATTTTTAAATACTAGTAGGGTGGAGTTTAAAAAGCTTGGGCTATACAGTTATAGGTTCTTAGTCCCAGTAGGAAATTTGGAACACATTACCGACAGAATCGGTTCTGTAATCCATTGACAATACAGTAAATAAGATTACAATTGTAAAATTTTCTAATTCTAATGAAGTAGTTCTTTGCCTGATTACATTGATGCCAAAGTAATGCAAAGTGTAATGCAATCACAGCTGATGCGGCACATCTCTTAAAAATGCGAAAGAGACTGCAATTTAATTCATCCTGCATTACATGTAACCAATGAATGCAGCAGTTCTATGTAATGCCTTATCTCCACTTGCTGTAATCTGAACGAGAACTAGTTGCTACTCCTTAGAACTACTTTCAGAATCGATTGGGTAATTACTTGCTTTCCCTACTGGGGTAGCTCAAATATAATATATTTAGTTTTCGTATAAAAACTCTTGCTTGTGTGTGGCCTTCGACCACGTTCCTTTGTCGCCAGCGTCTGAAACGTAGCTGCATTTTGGGTGTGCATTTCCCCACCACCGCCCCTGGCCCAAAACCGCAAGCTTTATGAAGCTGAAGCCGATGGAAAGAAGCCACTGCAGCTGCAAAAACCAACGGCAACTTGACGGAATAGTTGGCATTTAAATGTACAGAGACGAAGAAGCATTTTATTTAAAAAAAAAATTCGGATTTTCCCTCACCACATTTATTATTTTTTCTTCCATTTTAAATTACCGCTTTTTCACTTTTTTCACGCAAACAGTAAATAAAATATGGCAGTTTTTACAATTCCTTTATCTAAAGTTGACAGGACTTACGCCGCATAAATTTTGAAAATTGCTCGAATCTAGCTTCATACTTCATTGTAGCGTGAAGTAAGAAGCGGTCAATGTGGCAGCATTAATAAGTTCTGGTTGATTTGAAGCTGTGAAGCTTGCGGCGTGAAGTATGCAGCGCCGAATTTGTTTTGGGCCTGAATTCGAAAATCGCCTACTTCTCATCTCTCATTTTAAAAAAAAAATAAAATTTGATAAAATTTTAAATATAAAAAAAAATTCATTTCAATTATGGATTTTAGCGCCCTTTGTTCGTGTGGCGCCCCGATGCTTTGCATCTTCTGCTTCATCGGTTAAGCCGGCCCTGATGTTGGTGCAGGTGTAAGCGGAAATGTAAGCACTTTTTCAATTTCAACTTTGTGGCTCAGAAATATACCCAACACTCGACCAAATAAACCTCTTAACATCCTCAATTCAACAACTTTATTAAGGTGGTTTTTTTTTTGGGATTACCAGCAAAGTTAGCGCTTTATATTTTTATAGCCTTGTCGAATCTATTCTCGTATTAGCACATTCATCTATAAACTGTTTGAAATTTATATTTTTTTTATGACTAAAAAATACATAGAAAATTTTGGGAAAGAAAAAATTTGTCTTAAAATAATATTTCAAAATGCATAATCGAGAAGAGATGCACACAAGTAAACTGCTCCCATGTGCCAGACGTACCAGTTTTTGCGCCGCCGTCACCCCAGCACCACAATCTGTTTGTGCCTTAACTATAAAAATTCTTCTTTCGTAATATAATTCACAAGAGAAATTTGTCAGCAATGTATAAAGCGTCGCCGTTGACCGGAGAAAAGCATACTTACCTGGCGTAGGGGTTACCGTGATCAAAAAGGCGGTTCCCCCGGAGCGAGGCTTGGCCATTGCACCTCGGTTGAGTTGACCTCCGCGATTACCCCTAATGTGGGTAACTCGTGCGCGAAATTTTTGGTAGCCGGGAATGGCGTTCGCGCCGTCCCGAACTGAATTTTAGAAAACGTTTTTATAGGGGGTGTTTTTTAGGGTGAATAGTTGCGCTAGGGTTGTGTTGCGGGATTTATGACGTTGGGAATGTGCATTCAAGGGCTATAGCTGGGATCTGTTGATCCATGAAACGCACACTTTGGGGAGGAGAAATTTTATTGACTGTGACGGTTGTAACCTGAGGTGGTGGCGCAAAAATTGGGTTTATACTAAGTATAGTTAATGCAGTATGTAGTAAGCGTGGGCTTCTGTTAAGCCCCCATACCCGAGCGATCCATCCATCCAAATGCCACTGGGCCACGCCAAAACCTCAACGTCGGAAACTCGGATGTCATCGCCTCGAGCTGGGATTTATGTACAATCACATGGAAGGCTGCAAGGAGCTAATTTTGAAGGTGGGCCAATGGACTGGCGCCATAATGGAGCGCTCGTGCTAGGGGGGCATTTATTCATTCTGTGAGCTTGAGCTGTGACATCTGGGCCGCTAGTCCAAATTCGCCAATCGATCGAGAATCGAAAGATATCTATTGTGAAAATATTGATGGCCGGAAACGAACAAAAATAGTAGAGGGAAATTTTACAAAAAAAGCGAAGTTATGATGTAGTTGGGAAGTTGGATTTTTTTTTCATATGTTAAGATAAAGCGAAAAACAAATTTTCTGTGAAATCGGTCCTGTGCTGCACGAGAAAATTGCATAAATGTCAATTTTTGATGCATTTTGAGTGCATTTCTACACTATTTTTTTAATTTCTCCAGTTCTGTTGATCGAAGAAAAATAAAAAAAATTGGAAAATACTCGTGAATGAATAGACTATATCGCCGCCTGATTGTAAGAACTAGGTAACTGGGTTATTCCATGGAAAACGACCCAAGCTAATGAAAAAAAAGTGACGGAAATCACATAAATTTTAGGCTTTAAAGTATTGTTAAAGCCCCATAGTATTCGGAAATATGCTTGTAGTAAAAAATAAAATTATCACTTTTTATATTTTCCCAGTTGAATATTGATTTTTCCATTCAATTCAAAAAAAGTGCGTTTAGGTGAAGAATGCATGCTCAAATATTCACTTAAATACTTCTAGCGAAAGTGCCGTTGATTTAAAACCAGCAGCTGAGCTATAAAGCGAAAGAGATGTAGAACATGAATTCCCTACACCAAGCCCAAAAAATAGCTTAATAGTTAATAAAATATGCCCAAATTAATAGGGGTATTCATGAAACCCTCGTAAATCGCATAAACGTAGTAAACCGCGTAACTAATGTCAGATTAACACTAATGTGACATTAGTTACTCCGTTTACTAGGTTTACGCGATTTACGAGGGTTTTCATGAATACCCCTAATGTGTTTTGTGTGTATAGTTTTTTACTCGTCCCACCCGTCACGGATCCCTGTCCCACCCGTCACACCATTTTAAGCTTCATAAAAAAAGTTCGTATTGTTTTTTCACTTACCTCTTTTTAGAAAACAATTAGCGACATAACTCAAATAGCATACTACAATAAAATTAGGGCTTCATATGAACTATTTGATCTGAATTTCAACTTCAAGTGCAAGTGTCTAAAGAAAGAAGGGTTTTGCCTGTCCCACCCGTCACATATGTAATTCTACGAATTTAACAATGATAGAATATATTTTTATGTTGTTTTCTTTTATCATATCTTAAAAAATATATCTAAGAATGCTATCATAAATACAGTATGTATTATTTGCTTTGTTTGCACTTTAAAATAACTGAATGTATATCAAAAAATGTGTTAAAATGCCCCACCCGTCACCATGGAATGACCCAACTCCAAATTTTGTGATTTTGAGTTATCTATAGTTTCATGTAGTCAATATCAAGCAGTATTTAATGCAAAGATCCGACAACTTGTTAAAGCAAACTAGCAACATCTATTAGACAATGTAAAAACTGGACAAATGAAAATACCGCACTTGTTATCATGTTACGGATAGGTAACTAGAGAAATTTATTTTTTACAGAATTCTGAGTTACCTAGTTCTTGCAATCAGGCGGCGAAAAGTATTCAAAATTTGAAATAAATCTACCCTGCGAAAAAAAGTTTGAACAAGGCCCACGGTGGTGCTAGACTTATTTTGAAAAGCCCTATTTATTCTCGAAGAGTTACTCTGCCAACCCATTTTCATGAATAGTTGGTGAGGTTCGATTTAATACCTCATAAACGCGTTTGAAAACACGCACTTTTCTTGATTTTCAAAAAAAACACTTTTCGCCGAAGGGGAAGTGAAATATGGTGTGGGCAAGCTTCCTGCGATGGAAATTTTTGAGCTTTTTCATATGCCTGACAGGAAAAAATCTACTGAATAGAAATCCACAAATTTTCTGTCATTTTGATGAATTGTTGCAAGGAAATTTGATGTTAATGTTGTTTTAAGGAAGTTGTTTGTGTTTAAATAAAATAAAAATTAAAATATGTTATCAAGTGAGTTATAGTAGCAGTAGTGAGGAAGAGGAGAACATTTTTAAATATATTTCGTAAACGAAGAAGGTTAAGAGACACAAGTCTATTATTTTAGGTTTGAATGGTACTTCGTGAACGAGCAGTAACGAAGATAAGGTTAATCATGGTCGCAAAGCTCATAACTTTTATGATGAACTGCATTTATTCAATAGGAAATTTGACAATGGGAGAACGAACAGCAGCAGAATGCACTACATATTGGTAATGTATTGTTAAATAATACTTCGATTATTTCGGCTTCGCACTCATCGGTAAGTTAATCGAAGGGATGATTCGATCTAGAAAGCAGACATTCCGCATTTGAAGAAAAGTGTACAGAATCGACTCTGGAAGGCTTCCATTCCCTACATGGGATTATAATAGGCTTGTATGTATTCGTAGGGAAAGGTGTCAGGTTTATTCGATTTCTGCGGACACTGAGCCTGAGAATTCCGTAAATTTAGTTTATGATGATGGCAAAACCATCGAAGCACCAACACCAATAGAATAGCCACTAACTGAAGGAATTGTGTTAGATTATGATGCTCTTGAAACAGTCTGTACTGTTCGTTTTTTTTGTCCTTGGTATGTTCTTGTTCGTCGTGTGTACAATCAGGTTGTTCCCATGTTCCAGATATGAGTCGATCTCATTGTTGGCCAGAATCCTGTTCATTGGAGATGGTAGTGCGTTATTGAGTATTGCCCTTTGGTTTTTTTTCGAATTTTGGCCACTTCGTCTTTTAGTAGACGAAAGGAAGCACTTCGCATAATCAATTAGTTCCATGGAATTATCGGTGACTTGTGTTTTAAACTTGAGTCCGTGATGATCACTGTCATTAAATAGTTTTTCTCGTTTGTATTCAGCCATGGTAGATCCATCCCAGAGTCTAGCAAGCATAAATCCAAAAAGATCCACCTTTTGGATATGATGGTAAATCCGTAAATCACTACCGAGAATATTAACTTTCTTCTAGAATCTATTCTGGACCAACCAATCATGGCAGTTGGATCTCTCTGGTGTTAGCCGCTTGATTTCCCCATGGTAACAACAAGTAAGAATTTTGCTCCGACTTCAGTTGAAGATTTCGAAAGAGCGAGTTCAATTCCTCTATAAATAGCCGGAGTTGAGAAGTTTGGGATACGTAGGCGGCAATTACATAAAACGTTGTGCCACTAGACAGAAGAATGTATTGTATGTAACGCACCCTTCTAACCAGGAGCGGCGCTTTCATAGGTGCGAATGGTGCACTTGCACCGGGTGCAATTTGAAAGAGGCGCAATTTCATCAAAAATTAAGATTTTAAAAAAAATTTGAAAACTTTGAAAAAAAAAAAACTTGGAAAACCTTACCGTGACTTTTTATTACCAGGATTTATTTTTCCATCTTATTTTCTCAATAAAATATAATGTACGTCTGTCCCTGAACTCATGCGGATCCCGCGAGCGCAAGAAGTTACACAAATTTACCCAATTTCTATGCCTGTTCTTTTTCATGCAAGAAAAAGCATGGAAATTTTACTTCCCCTCCTACAGGAACTTACCCGAGATTTTAGCCTAGTGATGTGCGATTCTGTATCGATTTTAGAAAAAATCGATTTTTTTGTCTAATAAATCCCGGATTTTCCGATTCTTTTCCAGTCAATACGATTTTAGATAATCGATTCTTTTTTGGAGAATCGTAATTATCAATCGCAGCTTACTTTTCACCCCATAGCCGTCATTCGATTGAACCAACAATGGTATAGTATTACTAACTAACGCATTATAGTGTATGAGCAGGACCGAACTGGATCATAAGTATCAAACAATACAAACTAAACGCATAAACGAGGACGTTACTGATTCATTTTCGGTCGTTTTGGTCTTGATTTTGGGGTGGACTTATGGTACTATATATGGTGGTATTAGGTACTATATATTATTTCTGTTGTATTTTTAGTTTTCTGTATTATCTTTTTTCTGTTTCTAAAAGTTATTTTATTTTTTTTCTGTTTCTAAAAGTTATAGAATAACACTTTAATTTTTATATTTTTTATATTTTATCTTTGAAATAAAAAATGTGAAATGGAATTCAAAATGACTTTTACAAAATGAATTTTTTTTTTAATTTTAATTTTCAGGAAAAACATTTACCGGTAATTTACCGGTACACCGGTATTTTAATTTTTATTTACAAAACGATTGTAAGACAATTCCAACGGAATCGATTCCAGCGGAGTTCAGAATAGGCCTGATGAATATTCTACGGTGCAAAAAGAAATGTCTAAAGGGGCCCATACACGGTCGAACAATTTGCGCAACGCAGCTCGTTGGGCAAACATTTTCCCCGTGTATGGGGCGGTTTGATGTGTTGCGCAACTGTTTAATGAAAATCAAGAGCGTTCCAAAATTTTTGTGCAACTGACAGCGTCCATGTTCGTGCATTCTAAAGTCACTTTCTGCAAAATTTGCAATTATAATTGCCAAACACGCAGCTTCAGACATGTTTTCTTCACGAAAACTTAAACGCAACGTTTGCGCATAGTGTATGTAGTGTAGTTTGCGCAAATTGTTCGCTCGTGTATGGGCCCCTTAAGGAAGTTCAGCACTGGCGAGAGGTATTAAGCCAACTTTTAGAGGGCGAGCTTTTAGAGGGCGGTCTGATATTTTATATGAAGGAAATAATAGGAACTTTCTGAAACTTGTAGAATCCATTAGCTAATTTGAGTTTTATCGGACATTTACGTAGAATATCTAATAGGGAAAGACAAAATAAATATTTAAGTAGTGTTTGTGTCATTCTCCATTGTCTTTCACCGCCATCAAAAAATGAACCGCCGGTGGGTCGCATTATGGCATTACTGCACCGGGCGCAAAGAAACCAAGCGCCGCCCCTGCTTCTAACACCAGAAAGTTTGCGATGTCCCTGCTATACATGATCTTCTGTTTCAAGGTGAACTTTACTAATATTAGGTCTGTCACGCCTAATTACCGTACAATCTTTGTAATCCACTTTCGCTTGTTTCTCGCTTAGTTTAGTTTCACTATAAAGAATCACGTCAGGATTTTGGTTTTGCAGTAGGGTTAGTAGAATTGTCCGTCTCATTTAACTAAAACGAATGACGCATTAGAACGATAGAAGAGCTTGAAGAAATGTATGACGAAATAACTTTACATACATAAAATTGAGGAGGCTACGATGGCTCGGTAACGTTGTACGAACTTCGTAAGAAAGAATGCTAGTCCGGATTTTGAATGGTGGACAGACTAAAAGGAAAATGACGCATAGGACGATCAAGAAATAGTTGGATGGGTGCTAAAAGATATACGAAAATTTCGTATAACTAACTGGTGATAATTCATCAGGCAAAGATGACTGGAAGAAGAGACTTCAAGAGCCCGTACAAAAACTGTAGCGTCATTTAAGAAGAAGAATCATTTTTATAATGATGCCGACACTGCAGCACCATTTAAGTAATTTAATTTAACAAAAAAAACCAAATATCTTCCTTCCAAATCAGGATATCATCACTTCTATGATTTGTTAAATCAACCAACAATAACCAATGAAATTAATCACGCAGAATTAAGCGAAAACTTAACTTAAAAATCAACAAAAAGGACATAGTTAATATTTTACGGACCAATCAACATGAAAATCAACAAAGGCTCAATGATTGCTTCCAACTCGCAACTTTTCGGGTAGGAATTAATCCCAATTCCATTCCTTGCATACAAATGAGGGCGAGCTTTGCTAATTTTACAGCAAGTTTGAGAATCTGTGGAGCCTTATCAGAAAATGTCCAACAGGTGAACTCCCTCCAACGGGGAGTTCTCTCTCTCTTTCTGTGTAGAAGCTCCAAGGAAAGCTTTCTTGCTCTCTTAAAATTTTTCACATAGGTGCAACTTGTATAGATAACAGCAATAACATTTCCAATTCGGATTCAGTTTAGCGTCTTCTCTCGTCGATAACTGTCGTGACTAGAATCGGACCCTAAAGTAAAGTCGGGGTCCTTGATTTTTTTTCTGAGCCTCTGCTATAAATAAATCCAGTTTGAAAGCTACCTGCTAACAGTGGTGGTGGGGGCAATGATGTATAGGAACTGTGCTAGACTTTCTGGTGTCAACTAAATTAATCGCGCAAGCAATTAAATCCCGGAAGCTTAAGTGTACACTTAGTATCCCCCCTTACGTTCGCCTTACGGCGGGGGAGGTTCATTCTACTAAATTTGTTTTTGGTTTCGCTGTAACAGGTAAAATGTGAATAAAGTGAAAATGTGAAGGTGAAAAGGTGTAAATTGTGAGACGTGCTGCCACATCCGGGAAGAAGGGGTGGGGGAAGAAGGTTCTTCTTATATCGTTGTTTGCTTTTATTTTTTTTATATACCTTAGAAGCTACAGTTTGTCACCTGCGTGATATTGAAGTGTATTGAATGCAGTGCTCCTTTCCGGATAAAGGACTCACTTATCAGATTTATTTTCTACAAGTTCAAAATCTCTTCTGAAATTGGTTGCGATTTTGTATGTATGTATATATTTCTTCAATTTTGGGGTCGTACTATAAAAGGTGGGTCTAAAAATTGTCGATCGTCATCATCATCAGCGAGACCAATTTCGAGCGTCTGTTTATAACCTGAAAAGTACCTAGGGGTGTGTTTTTTTCTCCTGTTCATACTGTTTTCACTGCTTTAATCCATTTTACGTCTTCATTTGGAAAAAAAGGGGGGGCTGTGTCATGTGTTCCACCAGGTAGGCGAAACCTGTGCCACGATGACGATGACAACGACGAAAACGACGACAACTTGTTACAAGGAAGCGCCACCCCATACACAGTAACGCAAAAATAACACGTGAATACTCGCATTCGCGTATTCAATTGAACTAAAATTGGATTTTCTCGTTCGCAAATTTCAGTTTAACGTGGAGACGATAAAAACATAAAACGGATAAAGTGTAAAATTAATGTGCTAAAAAAACGGGAAAGTACAGGATCAGAACGCCAAGGCGAGAACACGTTCGAGCACATATATATATATAGTATGGTACTACTACAAGACCTAGAGAACATCGCTGGAACTGAATCACCTTCAATTTGCCAGGAGTTTGAAATGTAATTACTTTCGGATACTTTGTCTCTACCAGATTTTCTAGGAGAGGTGAGTTTATTTTTAGAACTTTTTAGAACTTGATCCTATTTTCCCTTTGTATGTATTCCTTCGTTCAGGAAGGTCGACAGGGAAGCTGTTTTCGTTATATTATTTTTTTTTGTCGTAACGACGAGGATCTTAATTTCGAAATTTTTGTCGCTGCTGTTTCAATGAATTGTATAAAGAGGAAATACAAAAATGTATAAATAAGGTTGAGGAGTGTTTTTCTTTATGGAATAGCTGCCCATCAGGAACAGACATGTAATTTAGGATCAGGATTAGACTTTCATTTTTGTTTGAGTGAGATTTTCTTTTGCTTTTACTAATGGATAGATACAAGTACAGCAAAAAGAAACTTAGGAAACTGGATTAGTGTCAGGAAACATTTTGTAATTGTGTTTTTTGTGTTGTTATATTAAATGGAATGGAGTTTAGCAGCAGAACCAATTATTTTAAATTGAATAAATAAGTTTGATTAAATTCTGTTTTTAGAATAGGAAATTATATTTCATTTTAATCAGTTATTTAAAGTTTTGATTTTAATATTTTTATAAACGCTTTAAATTTATTAAGATTTTTTTTTGTTTATTCAAAATGAAAATACAAATTTTTATATAAATTAAAACACTAAAATTTTGTACTGGTTGCTGGCTAGTAACTTAAATTTATTTGTAATAAACGCTGTATCATTAGATTACTTTTTCTGAATTTTAAAACTTTCACAAATTTCTGATTTCATAACATTTTTTAACCACTGACTAAAAATAACCTAAGTTATAACCTCGGCGGTTATCCCATGATATAAGTTCGCATAACTTTTCTGGGTCAAACATAAATATAATTTTTTTCTTAAATAACTAACGTAACTAGAAATTTTTATTCAACTTTTCCATCTTCAAAAACTTCGTTCGCAAAAAAAAGACTTCCACTTTACTGAGAAATATTTATGCATTCACCTTTATGGTAGTACCTCTAGCACCTTTAAGACTATCATCATTTCACGGCTTAAGGCCCGTCCTCACTACGCGGACTTAGAATCCACGCGCTTTTGGTCGTACGGCCAGCCAAAAGCGCGCGTGATCTTTTAATTTTCTGAGTCATGAGTGAGAAAAAATCAATTCTCATTTGAAACGGCGTACGCGCTTTTGAAAAGCTCATAGTGTGTGGACGCACAATGTACCTTTTTAACCACAGCCTTTTGTCCGCGTTGTTTGGCCGCACGGCCTTTACCATGGACAAAGTCGTAAAAAAGTCGTAAAAAAGTCATAAAACTCTATATGAAAAAAAAAGGCAAAAGCGCGTACGACCCAAGACCGCGTAGTGTGGCCACACCATTAGTAAAATTCTCTTTTATGGTGTAAATTTATTAGGTTTGCTCCTGTGCCAAAGGTTTGAATCAGTTTTTTTGAAGTGAAACTTCCTTGCTCTCGTTCCGGGGATTTTAAAGTGATTCGAACAAGTACGAGTGAATTCAGAAAACAGAAACGAAAACAAGGACAGTTGTACGAAACGGAAGTTGCCTTCTCACTCATTTACAACTGTCACAATTCAGAATCGGCAACGAAAACAAGGACTGCCGTATGAAACGGAAGTTGCCTTCTCACTCGCTTGCAAAATAACGAGAAAAAAACAAAAATCTTGAAACAAATTAAATACAACAAAACACAAATTCAATGAATGCACAAGTATACATACTAAATATTTAGTTTCCACGGTATTTCGTTAAACATTTTGGATTTAAACAACCAAGCTGATGAATTTCGCGAATATCACCGCCAAAGGAGCAGCACACAACAAAACAAAAACAAATTTCACAATTCAATAAATGCACAACTAAACTAGCAATTTAGTTTCCTCTCTATTTCGTTTAACATTTTGGTTTTTAATAACTTAAACCGATGAATTTCGCGAAGATCACCGTCAGAAGAGCAACTTTCCATACTGCTTCAACCAAGTAACTGACAGTGACAGGCATGATAGTAATTAAGTGATGCCATACTATATAAACAATTCTACTAAACGAGCAGGAAAATATTTACAATTTATTTAAATTCGTACATAGATGGCGCAAGCATCGGTAAAGTAAAAATGAGGAGTCGGTTATTTAAAAAATTAAGATTGTTTATTAAAGGTAATGTTTTTGTAAAAGTAGCGAAATGTTTTTGATTTTATACATTGTACTGCATTACTTTCAAAATATTATTTATACTATGATTCATCAATTGAGTTAAAATATTATGGTTCTTACTTCCTATTCCCTGCTTCATTCAGTTTTTAGATTATAACACAAGATACGAGCAAATGAAAAAAAAATACAATAATAAAGAAAATATAGACATAAATATGTACGCGAAGTTTCACTTCTGCCTTGTGTTCTTTAATACACAATAATTTTTTTTTTGAGAATGTTTTCTAGGAATCTTTAAATTTTCAGGGGGATGAAATAAGGTCATTGATGTATTGCTGGTTCTATGCCTTTGCTGTGATTTGCTACCATTGACCCAAGGATGGTGAAAGATTGCAAAACGACAAATTCAAATTTATCTATTTTGATTGTGGGGTATTTTGGATGGCTTTTAGGATAAGGCCACCATGTACTGGGTTTTGTTTTCATTGATACTCAATCTGGGTGAAATCGTCTTGGGCAGCTCCTGATGCTCTTCTAGTTATATCGATGCCATCTGCGTAGCCCAGTATTTGAGAGGAATTGCGGAGTAGTTTACCTCTACCTACGCCTGGTCAAAAATTTCGGATCATTTTCTGCAACGCCAAGTTCAAGACGAGGCAGGCCAAGTCGTCTCCTTGTCAAAGTTCATTATATAGAAGATGATTGGTCTGGGCAGGGATCAGCATATATTTACTTGGCTTTTCCCATTACCCAACATAATCGTTTCAGTTTGTTGGGGTTGCCTAATTCCTTCTATGAAGTCAAGAGTGGCGTCCTTAAAGTCTATAAAAAGGTGTTGGATTGAGATTTGAAAATTTAGGTATTTTCCCAAATTTGCCTCAAGGTAAAAACCTTATATTTTCTGCTTTACTGTGATGAAGCCATATTGGTGTTGGACTATGATAGTTTTATTGCATGAGGCTATTATATTTTGGCGAATAACGGCGTATATCTTATACCTCGACATCGACAACTCTATGCCGCGATAATTGCTGGCCATTGTGATATCTCCAGTTTTATGCACATAGTACAGAATTCCCCTTTTCCTGCTTGCTGCTCCCATACTTACATTATTACATATTTCATGAATACCTTGGTGTAGTGAATCAGTTCGACGCAGATGTTAGCTGCACCAAAGGCTTTGTTGTTTTTCAGCTAGCTTATTTATGGCTTTACTAACTTCTTCTTGGTAGCACTTAATTGGAATCCTAATCATTTTTTGGGGAAGCGTCGCCTGCAGTTAGCTTCTCATTTAGCAATTCACGAAAATGCTCATCTCTTCTTTTTATGTTGCCTTTGGAATTTACGATCAGATTCACCTCTTTGTTCCTGCAATATGTAAAACTTGGCATGACTCGCGACCAGAACCCCTTTTTTTCTTCTCCTCTGGGTTTTTTTTTAACTTTCCAATTTATAGAGAAGTTATTGAAATGGGCGCGAAAATCAAAATCGTTTTCAACATATTTTGAAATTTAAAGGTCACATTCCATAATACCACCTAATTTCAAGAAGTATGTGTGTGTATGTACGTAGGTATGCCGTCAATTTTTTCCTGCACGATATCCCGCGAACGAACGAATGATATCGGTCGAGGTGCTGATTGAAGCGTATTAACGACAGTATGATATGAAAAAATTCAAAATATTCGGTCTAGCCAATTTTTGTTAACGAGAAGGCTTCAGTAATAGTAGATTTGGGATATCTTACGTTCAGTCGATATTTTACATTCATCATCGCACCAGTAGTCCCAATTTCTATATCTTCTGCCTAAAATGAAATTGATTGTACTAAAGGCAGTATTTTTAAGGTGCATCAAAATCTCATAAAATCATCTCGTATCCAGGACGTAACTCTTCTCTCATTAAGGTCAAGTTGAAGCGCATGCGGCATGGCCGTAGGTTTTTCTATCCGCTTCGTTGGGTAGCGCTGCTGTTTTGGTTCGTGTCCGATTCCTGCACCCTAAGCGGTCCTGCGATGTCAAGCGCTATCGGAGCGCTATGCCTTGGTAATTGATACATCGATATGTTCAAATTGTGATTACCTCAGGAAGATGTCGGCGTTCTATGAAGACGTGGTCAATTTGGTTGCGAGTGATTTTCTTAGAGGATAACACGGTGGCCTTGTAAATGGTGGCCTTGTAAAATGGTACTCGCAACAACCAAGTTCTCAAATGCTACCATCTCTCTGACTCGTTCATTGTGATTAGTGTTCTTATGCTAGCGGTTTATGCCATAGTACTACCTGTATTCAGGCTCCCGACCAATTTTAGCATTCAAAACCCCCAGGATGATTTTTACCTGATTCCTGGAGAACGTTAATAATTTTAATGTATAAAGACAGTTTTGTTTAATTTAAAATGTACAGCGTTTGGAAGATATGGAGATTTTTTGGATTTCACAATCCTGGATCAATGAAAAAATAAAAATTGTCTTCTGATTAAGCTGTATACAGGGTGTTTCAAACCACCCGTACCACCCAATTTTCTGGGGGAAAAAAACAAAGAAACACGTGTTCAATATTTTTTGAAAATCTATCTGACCATACAGAAATTGCCCCCCCCTCGCCCGAATGGCAACCTCCACTTTTTTTCACGGATTCTGATTCTCCGAAGAGAAATATGAAACTTCTGAATTGAATCTGAAATTTTTTTTTATCCGAAGCCGCCCTGCATCCCCAAAAATCATCAAAAATCATAATTATCCCCAAAAATCATTCATTTGGGGGTACAGGGAAGCTTCGGATAAAAAAATGTTTCTAACCAAAGTTTGATATTTCTCTTCGGAGAATCAGAATCCGTGAAAAAATGGAGGTTACCATTATTGACATCCACTACTGCGAGGGGGTGAGGAGATGGGGGTGAATAACGGCAAACCACATTTTTTTTACTGTTTCTGATTCTCCGAAGAGAAATATCAAACTTTTGTTAGAAACATTTTTTTATCCGAAGCTCCCCCAAATGAATGATTTTTGGGGATAATTATGATTTTTGATGATTTTTGGGGATGCAGGGCGGCTTCGGATAAAAAAAAATTTCAGATAAAAGTTTCATATTTCTCTTCGGAGAATCAGAATCCGTGAAAAAGAAATGGGAGTTGCCATTTGAAATTTTAAAGTTACAACCACCCCCCCCCCCTCCCAACCACCTGAGGTGCTGGGGCGAGGGGGTCAATTTCTGTATGGTCAGATAGATTTTCAAAAAATATTGAACACGTGTTTCTGAATAATGTATATGAATAATGCCGCAGTTTGCTTTTTAATATTTCTTTCTTTTAGTGTTAATTGTGTAATTCACGCCCAAAAGATTTACTCTATTTTAAATTTATTAAAAAAATTGAGGTTTTTGTCATTATCCTAAAATTTAGTTCCTTGCGCATACTTCTTGTTTCCAAAGTTTGGTGCTAAAAGTTAAGCCTCATTTTACAGTCGAAAGACAGTTGAGAGATGACTGGAAACAACCAACAATACTTGGTTTTATTCCAAGACAGGAAATTTCTGTAAGGAAAGCAGACAAGAATGAAACTATTATCTGATTGGGAGAAGTGGAAATAAGAAAAACCATGGCGCTGATATCCTGGGAACGCACGGACTTAGGTCGATGGCTACCAAAACTACTGTGCATCGTTGCAGCCTGTCTGAGGACTTATGCCTAGAATTTCTATAAATCGATGCTTTCGCTAGCAATATGTTTTTTCCATATTTACCATTTTGCTATATATTTTTCTCAAAACTATTTGTAGCATTATCTAGAATTGGAATTACCCGTGAAAACTGATCTCGACATAACAATTCAAACGAGCGAGACTCGTTATTTCCACTTAAGGATATAATATTCAATGTCTAATATCTTTCTTGGAAGCTACTTCTTCGTGTCTTACTTTGGTTTTATCGTATTTTTATAATTTGTTTATGGCTCGCACATGATATGTATACTAGGGTGGCCCTTATTTTTAAAAGTCGGAAATTTCTATATGCTAAGCCCTGAAATGGTTCTCTACTATGAAAAAATAATTCTCCAAAAAATTTCATCTCAATTGTTTGAAGTTAACCCGTGTCGAAAACGCGGTAAAGTTTGTATTTTATGAGAAAACTTTTATTAATCAACATTTTTGATTTGCTTCAAATTTTTTTTACGCAGTCCCTATACAAAAAAAGCGGACACGTATTTTTTCTTCTTACCCATCACTGCAAACTGTTTTGTATATGATGCAGGTATTACCCGATATACTAATTTTGTGCATCTTTTTCGTGTAACGATTGTGTACTGCCGATGAGATGAGAATTCCTCATAGTTTTCACAGACACGAGTACGATGTTATGTTTACGTTAGTGTGATAAACAGGTAAGTCTGAAAAATGTGCTGAAGCAAAAGTAAAGTAAAAATACGAGCTCCCTGCGACCTCTTGCCAATAAAACTGATTTGTCTAAGGGGGTAATAAACGAAATGACGGATCGTCTAATTTATATCAATGGGAATGGAGTACACAGAAGATTTTGTTATTCAAATATTTTCTAAAATTAGATTCACAAATTGGGTATTCGTTTATAATTAGTAAATATCTTCTGTACAGACAGATTGGAAGTTCCTGTCTACACAGGTAAAGGTCAACGAATTTATGATTTAATACCGTTCAGCCTGTACAAAAATGTTTGTTTTTTCCACTTACTTTCATCAAAGGAACATCTTTATTTATAGCACTTTTAATTGCTCTAATAAGTCTAGGTTAGTCTTGAATCATATTGTTCCATAAAAGTGATTTTTTTTTCATTTACAAACTATGTACCTACTTCATTTCCTAATACGGCGTTTACATCGCCTCGAAAACACGTGTTTTCGTCAAAATTTGGCGTTTTGGGCAAAAACTCAATCGAAAGCAGGTGTTTTTCATACAAATCGAAAACAACTTGGGAAACTGTTTTCAATAAAAGCGACGACAAAAACAAGAAAAGTGTGGACAAGAACCCAATTCAGCGTTCACCACTTGTTGTACGCATGTCATTTTCCGTATCACACTTTTTTTTAATTCTCAGTTTGCCATGGAAAAAATTTAAAACGAAATAATTAAATTTGAATTTAATTAAATAGGCATAACTGTCACCGAAAAAAAGAAAAAGGCGAACTAAACTGGCTTCGATTTGGTGAGTCTGGTCTGGTTCTGCCCTGTTAAATAAAATCCAAGCTAGTGTTGAATCAGTTCTAACGAATTTTCTATCTGGCGATTCAATCAAGATAGTTTTGGATAGGGTCAAATATAAAACCCAGCCTGGAGAGATCCAAATTCTTCCTCGGCTCTGGCTGTCATTTACAAATCCTTAACATTCATACCTCTCCTCGACTGCAAAATTTTGTGTGTGGGTTCGAAAACAACCCTTGCACAAGCAGGCCCTAAACTCACCGGTATGAACACAATTTGATCCAACGTTGACCCCTTGAGCTCCCAAAAAATGTGGTAACCCTGACAAAAATTTGTCACTATTTTAATAGTGATTGTCACATCGAAATAAACAGTCTCTTGCATCCATGTCTATCTTATACGCGCAATACCAGATTAGCCCGCTTGGCTTACTTCCTCTGCCTTCAGCTTGTTTTTTTCGCGCATGCTAAAGATAACGTATTTGTGCATAAAAAGAACAACACGACTAGGCAACAGTCTTCCGCGGTGTATATTTCCGAGCTCCTTCAACATCCAAGAGTTCAAACGCAGATCTCATTGCTATCTCCTTAAAAATTCTTCTTATTCCTCTAACCCCAAGCTTATTCTTTCGCCCCAAACTCAGCTTACTACTAGATATTGACCATGACGTGACCAACGACATGACAGACTGGAATAACAAAGGGTGATTTTGGAGCCTGCAACATGAAACACTGCTTTCCATTTAAAAATATATTCGAAGTATCAAGTTGCAACTAAGTATTGGTAAAACTTTTAATTAAATAATTTCAATTTAAATATATTTACAAGGAAAGAATCTTCTGATGCACGTGCGAGATTTCTCTTTGATACTGCTTACACTCCTTTGAAAGAGTTGAAAAGTTGCTGATGACTTTGTAAAAAGCATTAAAATGTTTAAGATAGCGCATTATGAAAGTTCACTGAGGCATCCTTGGAAACTTATACAAACTTTGCGAACAACTTCATAATAAATATCAACCGCCGCTGAAGACCATTGAAGGCTGCAGTCTTGATCCTTATTAACCCGTGTTTATATTTCATTCCACAACTTAAAACCTTTAGTTTAATTTTCCCTTTGAAGCAAAAAAACTTGTGAATGAATAAAAATATTAGAAATAATAATTTATCATTTGAGATTAAACTTTGTGTAAATAAATATTTCATTTAATATCTTCATCAAAATCAGAATAGATTTTAAAACAACAAAACAAAATAGGAAAATCCAAATGTGACTCGAGTAAAACCTACAAAATAGAAATGGTTTCGTGGGGGCCTGTGAACTTGTAGCGCTTATCTTTCAATGACAAACTCAGTCCCCATTCTGACCCTTATTAATATGCAAATCCTGGAGTGGATAGGATTTTAGTGTGGAGTTAGATTTTTGGAAATTTTAGTTTAATTTTACAATTCCTTTGGGCAATGATATTTCATTATCAATATTATTTTGATCTTATTACTTGGGTCCTAATGTCCATATTAAAGGCAATTAAATTATTTAAAAGTTTGGTCGTTTTGTTTGACATCAATAAATTCGCTTCAAGATTTCCCTGTTTAAGGTCGACCCAGATGCAGGTTATTAGTAGCCTTAAGGAAAGACAAACGGCACTGCTATCTATATAAAGTCAGACAGACATGTCACCCAAAAAGCCATTATTTCATGCATAATGGAATTAAAGCTTATACAGGGGTGCAACGATTCCTTATACGAACTCGTATGCACCAACAGAGTTCTGCTGAAATGGGTGCCAGAGCATGAAGGATTAAATGCAAATGAGCAGGCAGATCCCCTAGCCAAAATAGATGACTGCATCCCGTTTATCGGCCCAAGCCTTTCTGTGAGCCATTCAATAGTGACATGAAGGAAATTCTTTGAATGTGGAGCGAAAAAGGTTGTACTATTTATGAGACAAGCCAGGAAATTCGAGCTTACTAAATCCGAACTTAGAGTCTTAACAGACCTTCTCACAGGGCATTCTTCTGTCAGATATTACCTGAAGATCAAGAGTAAACTTTTTTTTTTAGTTTATGTGGCAGTTCTAAGCTTAGGAATTGCCTTTTAAGCCGGCGCCAGATATACATAGCTTCAAACATTTGAACACTTGTTTGATTGCTATATGTGGCACGGGACTTTGCATATGTGCACTTTGCCATACTTATCGGCAAAGTCTTCAAAGAAGTGTTAAAATCTTTGAAGGTATATCTGGCGCCGGCCTTCTACTAAGGGTCGGTCATGTCGTTGGTCAAGTCATGGTTTAATGCTTTGCTTAGTAATAAGCTTAGTTCGAAATATATAAAAGGCTTCACAGGGTACGAGGATTCTGGAGGGTTTTTAAGAAGATGGTGGTGAGCCTCGGGGTTGGATGTTGTAGGAGCTCGGAAATGCGGAAGACTGAGTGCGCGAAAAGAGAGGCTCCAGATGGGGGGAATTAGCCGTGTGCGCTTATCTGGTGTTGCAGGTATAAGACTGTCGCTAAGATAGTACCAATTAAATTTCGGCAGGTCTGTTACATTCTTACCGTGACTTAAAAGGTCGATCGTGGAGCAAACGCCGTCTTCTCCGATAAGTTTGAGGGCCCTTTTTGCACTTTATCTAACCCTGCCAAGGTAGGCTTTGAAGCCCCGCCCCAAATAAGGAAGTTGTATTCGGATGAGAGAAAGTAGGAAAAAGTTGCGCCTCTTAAAAAATCCTAGGCACTGTGATGCTTGTTTGGCGATTTGGAATATGTGATCACACCTAAAGGCCCGTCCTCACTACGCGGACTTAGATCCCACGCGCTTTTGGCCGTACGGCCGTAGAAAAAGCTCGCGTGATCCTTTAATTTTCTGAAAGTGACTGAGAAAAAAATCAATTCTCAGTTGAAACGCCGTACGCGCTTTTGAAAAGCCCATATTGTGTGGACGCGCAATGTACCTTTTTAAGCGCAGCCTTTTGTCCGCGCTGTTTTGCCGCACGACCTTTACCATTGACAAAGTCGTAAAAAAGTCATAAAACTCTATATGAAAAAAGAGGCAAAAGCGCGTACGACCCAAGACCGTGTAGTGTGGATCCACCATTAAGGCCCGTCCGGAAAGGCCTTTTAATTTTCTGAATCGTGAGTTTTGGATCCTAAAATAAGAACTATTCTGAAATAAAATAATTATTTAATGAATATTGATTAATCTACATTGAGAAAAAAATCAATTTTCATTTAAAAATCCCATATTATGTGGGAGTACAATGCACCTTTTTAAGTACAGCCTTTTGTTTTCGCAGTTCGGGGTTCGGCCGTACTGCCTTTGCCATTAAAAACTCTATAAGAAAAAAAAGTTAAAAACGCGTATGAGATAAGTCCGCGTAGTGTGGATCCACCATAAGATGTTAAGTTCTACACCGCCATCTGAAACGTATGGGGCGTTTTATTGGTACTAAGATAGTACATACTTCGTTTTGGAAGCATTGAACCATTCTGACGATCCTCAATCGAGAATGAGTTCAATGTCCCTGTTGATTGAGTTAGACATCAGTCCGTTAGACATCGAAGTCGTCGCAGATTACCCTCCTCAGCAAATCTATGAAGTTGGTTGGAAGGGACAGAGAGTAGCGCATTTAGAAAAAGTTCGGGTGATCAAATTGATCCCTGCGGGACACCGTCAGAAATGGTGTGGGACTGAGATTTGACGCCATCCAATACTACCCTGATTGAACGGCCGAAAAGAAAATGCAGTTCTTTAGAAGGGAGTCGAGACTAATAGCTATCCAGACCATGCTAACCAAAGCGGCGGAGTCATTGTTTAAGGGTCTCTTTTGGATACTCAAGAAGGTTGCCATTTTTAGATTTTGTGCCAAAATTATGCTTTTGTATGAAAAATTAAATGAAATCAAAGTAGTAGTTGCAGTTTTTCAACGGCTTTTCTTTGGTCGCTTTGATTATCAACAGAATCTGAAAAAGACGCAAAACGGGCTCTAACGGCGAAATTATACGGAATTAAAAAAAACAGTGAAGGCAAAATTTGTAGGTAATTTTACGACCTACAACTTTGCTCTACTGATATTTTCATCAAAATTCATACTTTCTCCTCAAAATAGAAAAAAAGGTGAAAACCATCATGTATTTGTATATTTCTCAAAAACAACCCTTTTTTCGAACTGCGGGTTGTGAAAATAATGTTTAGACAACCCAAGTCCTTCATTTGTCACCGGTCTTACAGCTGTAGGAAAAATTTCTTTAATTTTTCCTAATTTGAGTGGACTAATTGGGGTGACATACAATGACATACATACATGACATACAAGTAAGCGTTTACAATGTGGGAGTGTAATTTAAGCTGAGATTTAGTTTGACATTGGAATAGTAATGGAAGCGAAATATATTATATTGAAAATCTTCGTTCGTTGATGTTGGTGGGTTTAAGATCCGTTCGGTAATATCATGAATTGCTAAATTGGAGAGGTAGTTTATATGTCAGCGTTCAATTTATGTGATAGTCCTTTCGATCTATATGACAGCGTCTATTCTTGTTCTTTCAATGATGTCGATACTTATTCCAGTATTGGAGTGAAATTGTGGAGGATTGTGTCTCCTGCCAAAATCCCTGAATTTCGGATCATTTTCTCCAATACCAAGTGGAAAATGAGCTTGGCCAGACCGTCCCCTTGTTGGTGTCCATGATTTGACTGGTCAGTGTCCTACTGGTCATGGCCAACTAACATGAACGTGTTAATTTATTTTGGTTTCTGAATTATATTTTGGCTTTGTTGAGTTGTACTCAGACTCTGGTACCTAAGCTGGTTTTAAAGTAAATCAGATCGGTTATTGCTTTGCTGGAAAAAGCTACCATACCATTTCAATGACCAGTAAATCAATAACTAAAATTTTCATATTGAGTAACTTGCTAAATTCTCGTTAAGTCCAAGAACCTTGTTTACCAAACCATATAAATCAAAAAGTACGTTTTCCTTTAAGGTTAATCCAACAACCAAAAAGAAGATGCAGAAATGAAATAGAAAGAGTTTTATGCCACATTGGGAAACCTAATGAAGTTCAAATAACAAAAATGTATTCCACATACGTTACAAGTTAATTAAAAATAGACACAGCATGTAACCATGTAAGTTTTATGTAAAGTCTTTTAAAACTTTCAAAATTGAAAAGTTCTTTAACTTCCTTAAAAGGGTCCCCCATATCCTGTAGCTTAACAAAATCTGGGAACTTTTCTCAAGGGCATTATAATGGAGTTCTATATTACAAAACAATTCAAACAAATTTCATAAAATAAACAAACACAAATATATATGTGAATGCCCATAATCAGCTCCTATATTCGTCGAATATACACGACCATCCTTCCCATAGATATCCACAAAGGATTCTTTATTATAAAATTTCAAACAATTTTTTAGGGTACCAAAAAAAATCACAGAATATGAGGATTTGTTTACGGAATAACCCTTTTAAACGTTTGCCTACTTTGCATTCATTACAGATTGCTGTAGGCTCTGGATACCGGAGACTTTTATATATATGCAAAATTGAGTTTTCGTATTCAACCCTTTCAAGGAGGATCCAAAATTGATTTCTCTCCAAGATCTGCTTGGACATCAGGAGATTATGTAAATATTTCATGATACACTTTATACTATATGAGAGATCCTGTGAACTGCTGAAATGAAGAAATTTTTCTACACGAGTGGACAAGTAGTTTTGATATCCTTATACATATATTTACCTACAATCTACATAAGTGCGAATTCCAGAAAGGGAGAATTTTTTTTTTATCTTTGCGAAAACTTCCCTAAAATATCTTTCTGTATAAGAAGATTGTAAGATATTCTTAAGGAATTTAGTCTACCGTCGGGAAAAAAAACATATTGAGTTATAAAATACTTTTCGGGAAATGGAGGAAAGCATATTTTAGGCAGCAAGAAAATTTAGAAAGTTTTCATGTTCGCACAAAGTTTTGAAACTGAAAGGATAAAACAGAACTTAGGAGAAAATAGTGTGAGATAAGTCTCAATATTTTTAGTTATTTTATGGTAGAAAGTTCGTAAAATGATATTTTAAGCATTCCTATATAAAGTTGCCTACTTTAAAGCTAAACGAAAGAGTTCTCTCCGGATTATTAAGCCAACCACCTTAGTACCTTAGTAACAATTTTCTACAAGACCAGCACACTAGGTGTAAAAATTTGATTCTGGTTTGAGATTTCTCACAAATCAATTTTTATTTTATTTATAAAAACGACCGAAATAAGTGCAACAATTTATACTTTTTTATGTGACAAACTCGTAGGAAGGAAGGAAGATTAGGAATCACCGTTTGTACCACCAGTCCGTCATGTCGGTTAAGTCATTATGTAATATTATACAGCAAGCTTAATTCGATGGAGAGGAAAGAGTAGAAAAGTTTAGCTGGTGTCTGAAAGGTGCTAAGGCAGATGGCAAACTGTTATAAAAGTTCTGAAATATTGACTGTGGAAGATCGCTCCATAGTTGGGTTCTTTTTTTTACAAACGAGCTTCTAGACCGTAATGTGTCCGAAAAAGAAGACTGCAGTGCTTGAGAATGAGTTAATCTTATATTGCAGGAAAAGCATTGCTATGCAAACAGGAAAGCGTTAATTTCGTTATTCGTATAGTTGTTATTTAAATGACTATAAAATTTGTCAAGGACAAGGACATTCCTGAGGCAATGAAGGCAGGAAAGGTGCCATCACCGATTTTGTTTTGTGAAAGACTAGCGCTCAAAGGAAATGCCTTCTTGGCGGTCGAGGGTTCTATCATTGAGTCAGTCGGACGGCAAGCTAAAGTCCGAAAGATAGTAGAGAGAAGAGTGAAAGAACTGACAACGCCAACACGCAGTTTTATTCCACCAGCTCCTTATCCAATACTACCGCAACAGAACACTGATCGAACAGGAGATGGCTTCCTTCGTTATTATGCTTAGAGGCGATGGCAGGAGAAAGAGCAGGGAATTTTTTGTAAAGAGAGGAGTCAAGAAGGAAGAAAAGATAGCTAAATTGGGAAAATGGAAAGGTGAAGGACCATGCTGCGGAGTGGATTGGAACTACGGACCTCTGGGATGCTGGTCAGATGATTTAACCCCAAGGCTACCGCGAAGGCAACCGATGAGCTTGGTGACGCGATTTTGCACCTTGATCCACGATAAGGCGAGTTTTGAGGGGCCAACCGAGATAAACGACTTGTATTCGAGAAGGGGTCGGATGTATACTTTGTAGTTGTAAGGTCATGGGAGAAAGGAGGAGCTTAAGAAATCTTAGTCTTGTCTGGCGATTTGGAATATGTAGTCATGTGGCAAATTCTAGGTTTAAGCTATGCCTAGAATGTTAAGAAATGGGTCAGCTTCCATTCACACCATTCGTTGATTCACACCGTCCACTAAGACAGAAGGAAGGTTGGTGCCGGTTTTCTTAGAGATGAGGCAGTACTTCGCTTTGCAAGCGTTAAATTCGACACAGTTCACGACAATGAAGTTAAGGTACAGTACGTGCTTGTCTTATATTGTCGAAGGCGTAAGAGTAACGTAAATTACCGTCGTCAGCGAAGCTGCGGAGTTTGTTGAACGTAAATTAGAACAGGCCATTGTTAAAGATTAGGAAAAGTACGGCTGATAGATTTGACCCCTGGGGAACATCGGCCGAAATGGTGTAGGGTTTAGATTGGACGCCATCCAATACTATCTTTATTGAACGGCCAGAAAGAAAACTGTCTATCCCGTTTCTTAGAGCTAAGTCTATACCAAATTCTGATGTTTAGTCAGCAGAGCAGGCTGCCGTACTCTGCCAAGAGACAGAAATATCTAAAGCAACTAAACCAGAATCACCAAAGCTATGGAGAATAAGCTAGTTTCCAAGAGTCTGGATATACTCCGGAGAAGACGACAGGGGTGGCATGGCAGTTTCGAGAAAAGAAAAAATTGAGGCGAACAGAGATGCTAATAAATCGGCCTTGGGTTTGCTTTCTGTTATCACCTCTTCCTTATAAATGAAAGAACGTGTTGTGGAATAGCTAAAATTCTTCTTGATGGAAGTTACGAAGGCCAGAAGTTTTTACAGCCTGCAGTGGTATTGAGAATCTTACTTCTCAAACTGTAATCGAAGCATAATTTCACTTTAGAACTATAGGAGCTTCTCAACTAATTATACTCACGTTGCGATGAGGTGACCCATTTTGGGAGAGTGTGTGCGCTCCATTGCCTACTTCTTTAGCTTTGATTGCGTTTATGCATTCCCCATTGACCCAAATCGTCGGCATAGGCTTTATAGATTTGACAGACTGAGAAATGAGAAAACGCGTTCCCGCCCGCATGTTTTTGGCATCACAGAGAGCGAAAGAGTTCGTATTTGCAACACGGAAACACAAATCCCAGTCAGTGGGTTGGAAGAAGCAAACAATCCCCAACCCGATGGCTTATGGGAAATTGGCGCTAACTAGGCAGGGTCCGAGTTCTCAAGGGGAGAGTCAATTTCGACGGACTACCGTGTGATGAGAAGTAACAAAGAGATCAAAGAGATGGGCCCGCAACGTCCGGAATTTTTGTTGGCTTATTTACAATTTGGTGTAAATTATTGAAGTTTGCAAAGAGCTCAGCGTATTTGTGAGAAATACTGTTGCCATTAGAGTAATTTAGGCAATTTACATTGTGAACGTTAAAATCACTTGCAACATGATGTCACACTCCGGTGGGAAGATGAAAATCCAGAGATCCTTTCGGAAATAGTATGGAAGGCTGAAGTTGAAGCTTCATTACTAATATTAGATATTCTATATAGAAAAAAGAAGCCTGCGAAGGATTATTTTAATTCAAAGACGATTAAAATCGGATTTCTAGATACTTGTGGCCATTGTCACATTCTGCTTAATGCAAATGTAATTTTTTATCCTGTTTAAAATATCCGTCCTCCCAACTCCTTCTGTAGTAATTATACTACCAAGCAAACTGAATTCGAGTTAATAGGACTGACAATTGTTTTTATGAGAGGTGAATTTGTTTTAATAATTACGATCATCAATTTTTATGATTCTAAAAGACTTAACGTGTGCATTAAGTTAAATAATAATATAGTAATAATAGTCAGACAGGACCACTTCATATTCCATCCACTATTATATATTCAATCTTAAACGCTAAGTTGTTTCCTTACCCTTGTTATCGTAAGACGTCCTAGGTACCATCACAGGTTTATGAGTTCAGATCCTACTTCGACAGGGAGGTTGCACACTGCCATTTGCCTTCATCTATATTATAGCGGAAAATCGATTCCTATTTGATGACCAATCTTGAAGAAATGTTGAAATTTTTTATATATTTATTTTTATTTGGACAAACTGGAAGACATTTTACTATGTTGTTTGAGAGCGAGGCATTGTATTGAATGGTTATGATAACAAGGTGATAAAATGACAATAGGACTAGGAGTCGAAGTGGTAAAGTGCCTTAAAATACGTGAGAGTTCCAATACAGAATGCCATTATGTAGGTTTTTCAGCAACACCTTCTCACCTTTAGAGAAGACATAAAAGTTATTCCTTTGTGTGCACCTTGTGGTTGGGAGTAGATGGTTGTGGGAGTTCCTTCCTTCACTTCTCTCTTTCCCTCCACTATCTAGCGACTAAAGCTTGTTGTTCGACATTGCACTCTATACGAAAAATATAGATTGTCGACAGTATAAAGGGCTTTCCCTGAGCTCTAGTCTTGTGTAAGAAAGTTGTAATGCTCGATTCATTTGGTCCATTATGTTGGCCGGAAAAATCACGATCACACGATGTATAGAAGCTTTTTTACGATGATAACCAATCATTAAAAAAATGTCATCATGAGAGTTGTTTGATCGTGTATTCGTCTGTAGTTCATTTTGTCAAACCTTTTACTATTATTGAAATTTTAATCCTTCTTCGCCCCTCTGAGGAGCAAAGGGCTTTCACAAAGCTTCTCCATCGAACTCATAATTTTGGACCTACTCTTCTGGTTCCAGTCCAGGTTTTGCCATTATCGTCTAATTCATTCATTAGGTACTATTCTTTATTAAGTTATGTAGAAAAATTGGACACAGGAGAAGTTTGAGAAACCAAGTTTCCAGACATAACCTGTGTCACCCAAATAATTCTGCAAGAGTAATATTCGCGCAACTTACAGAACGGTGCGTGAGAAATGCATAGTAAGCAATTTGCGTAGGTGCACTAGTATCTCGAGGGTGGCCAGGAGGTGCGTTTTCCCAGATGCATTTATTCAAGTTTAAAACTGCTAACAAAATTTATAAACGTAATGCGTTCCAATTTAATCATTAAATTCACCTGAGTCACCGAATACCTTTGAAAAATTCAATTCTTGGAATTCAGTTATTTAATAATGTCCTGTGTCCTCCTCTCTGGAATCAAATTATTTCCATTTTAATAAAACCATAATAATTAATTAACATTTTATTAATACGAAATTTACTCTTTGTTCAATCAAATTTTAATAAAAACAGCGTGTGGAAAATGTTTCAGCTCTTGTGGTTGTTAATTCTCTGTATTTATCATATGTTTGCAACAAATTCATAATATCCGAAATAAACTTAATTGAAGTAAATTTTATACTCTATTAATATCGATGTTGATGTGATGATGCCCTCATTTATTTCTACTACAATTGTTTATCATAAAATATGGCATTCGCGCTCTGTAAAATATGGGCGGAATTTAATCTGATTAATATGGAACAATGCATCCCACAGCTCGACGGTTTTGAATATTGCCAAAGACAAAAAGGGACAATTTTATGATTTATATATGTATTTGCTTGAAATTTACAACAAAGGATGTAATTGTAGGCTTTCGAAAATTACAAAATTTATTTGATTTATTTTTATTATTAAATTTTCATTATTTGAAATTTATTATGGGTAGATAATTTTTAATAGGTTGGCGTTGTATTTTTCCATTGAACTAACAAACACACTACTGGTGTTCATTTTTCGAAATAATTATCAGTAATTAGAATGTTACATGGATCACCAGTAAACCTTGTCATATGAATATCGAAGCTAATAATAGTTGGGAAAGTGGATTACTGACTGATGTCCGTGGACGTCGGCCGTGCGTGATAATCCGCAAAATCGCGCACCGTGGGAAGCCGGATTTGCCGACTCATGGCGGATCCTACGCACCGCTACAGACTTGCTTGTGTCTTCACGGACGATACTCTTCCCACGGTGGGCGGTCCGCGTTCGTCCGCAATATCGCGCACCGTGGGAAGCCAGCTTTAGTAATATCTTTAAGCTGGCTTCCCACGATGCGCAATATTGCGGACGAACGCGGACCGCGCACCATGGGAAGAGTGTCGTCCGTAAAGGCACAGACAAGTCTGTAGCGGTCCGTAGGAGTCCGCTGCAAGTCTGTAAATCCGGCTTCACACGGTGCGCGATTTTGCGGATTATCACGCACGGCCGACGTCCACGGACGAGCCCGAACCGCACCGCACGGTGCGTATCGGTCTATGGGGGTCTGCTAACGATCACATTTCGGGTATTTGGATTGTATTGTCGAAATCCTTTTGTTTGTTCGCTGTATCATTTCCTTGCACTTTCGGTATGTAAGCCATGGCCTTGCAACCAAACACACATAGAGATGTCAGATTTGGCTTTGTATTTCACCAACGTTCTTCTGGTGTGATGTTCTTCATGAACTGGCATGGGATTTGGTTAATCAAATACACCGCTGTCACTGCTGCCTCTACCCAAAAATTTCGACCCAAACCGCTGTCTATGAGCATCAGTTTCCAGTATTTCAGCCAACTTCTTCGCATCTGTCAATACACTATTCAGACATTTCTCTGATCTCATATTTTCTGAAAATATTTTGCCACTGTTAACTAGCTTCTAGTCCGGGGAAATTAGTAAAAAAAAACGCGCGAAAGGAGACAAAATTCGGAAATGGCTGAAAATTGGTCCACAGCTTCCTTGGGACTTTTTAAGAAAACAATTTCGGAATCAAAAAAAAAACAAAATGGCCGCCGGGAATATAGCGGGTTTCCGGTGTTTTCCTTGTATCTCGGTTTCTATAGGTCGTACAACCCCGTATAAAGGTCCTAAATGTTGACAAAGAAATTCTCTACAACTTTAGTTCTTACAAAGATGTTGACGCGATTAACCCTATCAAAGTTATTCAAGGTCAAAGTTTCCAAAAATCACTTTTTGGCGAAAACATCACTCAAAAACTGGTTTTTTCGAAAAAAAATTTTAATCAGTCAATACGAAACGTTATTGCCTACAAAAAAGCCTTTTGTCATTTTTTCGAAAACTTAACCCTTTCGAAGTTATTCAAGGTCAAAGTTTCAAAAAATCAGTTTTTGGTCAAAAAATGACTCAGAAACTGATTATTGAGAATTTTTTTTCTATTTATACAACAGATTATTGCCTACCTTAATGACACCCTTGCTATTTTTTCGAATACTTTTCGAAAATTTCTGCAAAAATCAATTCTTAGTGATTTTTTGGGCGAAAAGTGATTTTTTGGAAAATTTGACCTTGAATAACTTCGAAAGGGTTAAGTTTTCGAAAAAATGACAAAAGGCTTTTTTGTAGGCAATAACGTTTCGTATTGACTGAACAAAATTTTTTTTTTGAAAAAACCAGTTTTTGAGTGATGTTTTCGCCAAAAATTGATTTTTGGAAACTTTGACCTTGAATAACTTTGAAAGCGTTAATCGGGTCAACATCTTTGTAAGAACTAAAGTTGTAGAGAATTTCATTGTCAACATTTGTACGAGATTGTACCTTTAGAAACCGAGATACAAGGAAAACACCGGAAGCGTACACCATAGCGTATTTCCGGCGGCCATTTTGTTTTTTTTGTGATTTCGAAATTGTTTTCTTAAAAAGTCCCAAGGAAGCTGTGGACCAATTTTCAGCCATTTCCGAATTTTGTCTCCTTTAAATGCTAATTTCCCCGGACTATTCCTGAATATTTATTACTTTTTTATACAATTCCTTACTCACGAGATTAATTTGAAATAGGATATTGCACCATGCAACCAAATATCATAAGAATTTATAATCGGCAAGCTTTTTTGCAATGCCAATGGCTGTGTTTTGGGCAAAAGCATCAACTTTAGGGTCTGTAGTTGCTGCGTAGACAGAATTATACACCTCATCGATATAATACCGCAGAGGTGTAAGGACGTTTATTCTGCTTTCCCACCGAGTATAAGAGACAGGTTTTGCAGTCAAATTTGTCACATATTTCCTCAATATACTCCACCTGTGAGTAGATGCAGAAAAAAATACATATGTAGATCTCTTGAACAATACTGAAGAAATTCACAGCGATATAAGTATTCTAAAAGAGTTTTTAGACTTTGCGCTCCGCTTACGGAATTATTATTTGTTCAACACAAGAAAAACTTCCTTCAACCTCATCCTGGCGCCCCTTTTCCGAAGGCGCTCCAAGAGGCCGCATGGTTCGCTTGTGCCTCCGGCCGGCCCTGCTCCGCCGCCCCTGACACCATATATCTCAATTTTGGTAAGCAAAGCTACTTCGGTACTACTTAATTTTGTGAGATGTAGTTATTTTCATCCCATTTTGTTCCTTAATTTTTATCAAAATAAAAAAGGCTAATTCTAGTTGTCCTAACAGTTCTTACTTGTTCCTATAGTATTAAAGAAAACGTCAAAATTAAAACAAATGAGCCAAAGTTTGAAATAATAAAAACATAAAGAATCAAATATCATTCCTATTTTTAGAATTCAAAATCCTCCCCACGAACCAAGAACCCCCAATAAAGATAGGACTTGTACGTGAATGATAAACAAACATCAAAGCGTAAATTTTCTTTTCAAGATAAAATACCGAATTTCAACTCTTGAAAATTCAAAGAATTCTTGCTTACGTCTTGTACAAACAAACAAAGGGATGGCATTCAAATATTAAAGTGGCTCTAGATTTTATAACCATTCTTCCTTGTCTTACAATCAAATGATACAAATGAAATAACCCCTCAATACTATAAAGTTCACCAGTCAAAAGTACAGAGTGTAATAAATCTTTAATTAACCATTCCACCATGAAGCTTTGAACTTGCAAAAATCACAATACCGACCTATTTACCTGATCAATTTTACATAACTCTCCATGAACCGATTTTCACGATTCCAGCATATTCCGAAAGAGATGAATATGAAATCACAGTGCTCCAAATTCGCCCGTTCTATAGCTCTCTAAAACCTGCTGCGTGGAAAATTTCCCCAGAGACGACTGTTTACCTTCTGGCATTGACGTCAAAAAATTCCATGAATTGTGTTACAGCTTTATTTATTTGAAAAAATAAAAAAAAGGATCCCAAAAGCGAATTTCAATTGAAATATTTGAAATTCTCAGAGGCAAGCAACAGATTCCTTAAAGTGGCTTAGAAGCATCAAATACCAAGAGCACACCACGGCAACATCGTCGGCGACTTCTGTCAACGAATGGCATTAGCAGCATTCCCAGGTGAAAACCAACGACACAGAACGTGAACCTAATAACGAAGGACTTTTCTCCACAAACAAAAGGAAAGGTTCAAAGAGCAAACAACACGCGATACACCACCACCAGCCAGCACCAAGGATGATGCCGGCAAAATTCGTTCTTTTCCACCACAGCAGCGCCACAACAAAAGAAGAGGCCCGACCGCAATCAACTTGCCTCAACAAAAACACCGTTCTTCTTTCTCAATAATTATGCGTCTCGTTAGGATGAAAATGCCAGGCCAGGTTTAACGGGAAGGAAATCCGTGGAAAGGACCACCTGGGACAAGTAGTCGGCTCCACCTTGCGGGCAAATGCGTAACCTTTATTATTACCACCAGTAATACCAACAAAAAACGCGTGCCTTCACAACGTCAGTCTATTTTCACATTATGTGGCCGTCGGCCCAAAAATTGGGCTCAGCATGATTGTTTTATGCCACGGAGGATATTAATGGAGTCTGCATAGACCCAATCATGGCGGTGTTTAAGAAAAACACAATTTTCTGGAATGGCTCCTTCCAGAATGGCAAGTGGCTCCCGAGAAGAGGTTCGAGTGGATTTTAGACCTTCACGGTTGGTTACCCCCAATCCCTTTGGGAGTAGTCCAAATTTTAATTATATTTTAGTTGGTCCACATTTGGGTTTTCTTAACAAAGTTAATTTAAAATTGCTGATAACCATCAGAAGTTTGGTTTTTGAATATTTTTGGTGGAAGAAAGTGTCCTTCGAGTATCCAATGGGGAAAGAGCACTTCGCTCCTAAACAGAAACCCAAAATGCCAATTTCTGTTAAAGCTCCCACGGGTATTTAATTTGTGAACTTGAATTTTTTTATGACGTTCAAAAGGCTAAGATGGAGATTTAAAATAAACACCGAGTCCTGAGGGAAGAATAAACGACACAAGACTGTCTAGCGAATTTGAACTTGGAAAAGTCAACCCATATGAAGTGTGAGCTCTTGCTACAGTTTGTAGTCGGGAGCTAAGCGGCCAAAAAATGCACCTGTTTTATAAAATCTGAAATTTTGGTATTATGTAGTAATAAGGCTGTACAGCAATAGCTTGCGCCGTCAGACAGCTGGTTTCAGGCGCGTTAAACCCCCCCCCCCCATGATTCCAATAATAATAGGAAAAATTATAATTAATAAATATATCAACTTATTAAACAATTAAAAAAATATTCCGAATACCGATGTATAATATATGGTGGATTCTTTTCAAACGGGATAGCAAAAAAATAAATATCTCTCAAACTTGGGGAATATGTTCGTGAACTCGATGTGATATACCAAAAATTTATTTAGCGCTATTGGGTGCGCCGTTTCGGAGTTACAACTGTTATTGAAAAAAACGCGATTTTTCAAAAATCACGTATTTCTCATTTATTTATAGCTCTCAACAAACTCTGAGTTTCGGGATGGCCATATAGATTTTTGTAGGAAATTTTCCGTCTTTTCAGATGAAATTACGCAAAAAACAATTGGACGCATTTTTGGCCAATTTTTTGGCCTTTTTTGGCCAAAATTTGAAAAAAAAGGAATTTTTAAATTTTTTTTTCATGTCAACAATCGATGTTCTGACTCAAAAACTACGCGCCACCAAGTTTTCAGAGTAGTTCCCTTCTTTTCGGTAAAAAATTGTAAAAATGCCCTATATCAAAGTCTAAAGTCTTGCGCACACCACGAGACCATGATTTTTGGAGAAAAACAAGACATTTTGTGATATTCGAAAAATGGTCAAAAATTATTATTTATGTTTCTTCACAATTTTCAATAAAAAAATTGCGATAAAAATATACCTATAGGTAATTATTTTTATAGTGAAATAACATAAAATATAATATAAGTACATAGTCCTATTACATGAGAAAAAATTTTTTTTACCCAATATGTGTACAAAATATGTTTTGTGAAACCTCCCCCCCATGGTTTCATCCTGCGTACGCTACTGGCTGGTTTCCTTAACTTTTGGCGAAAAATTGATAGCACCGCAACAGATGACCGGAAAGGGGGTGGGGGTACCAAAATGTGTGTTTTTAGGGGTGAAATGCGGTTTTTTTTACGATTTCTAGCAAAAGTAGACCTCCTACAGGGAGAAAACATTAAATGCAAAAGTTGTAGATAATTAAAAAATCTATAACTTTCATTCAAACCATTTTTCGCCATAACCTCCAAAAAATGGAGAAAAACGTTAAAAAACATTAAAGCCCAATTAAAAGTTGGTTTTTTGGCATTGCTTTTTCCAAATATAAAAAATTTGTTTCATTTTTCAATTTTGTTTTATTGTTCTCGAAAAATTTTGTTATTGAAGACTTCTTGATTTAAATTCGAAAAAGGTAATATTCCTCGAATTTCGAGTGCTGGGTCCTGCTAGTAAGTTTTAATGTAGAAGTTACCATAATATATTTTTTTTTCCTAAAAATGTTATTTTTTTCTCGATTGAAATACTTGTTTAAACAATATTTTTTCAGCAGTCCGAACCTGAAACTGTTATAATATGTTACATTAAATTTATAATATGTTACATTATAATATGTTACATTAAATTTACAGTTTACAGAACTTTATTGCAAAGAGAGATAAAGAATCAGTGAAGTTTACGGAAAAATCGATGTTGGAAAAAGGAAGATTTTGGTTTTTCGAATTTTTATCGATGTTTTTCTATTGTGACATTATAATTTTTTTACACCATCTCAAAGTATAGGTTTCAACGAAAAAAAATCAGTCCTGAAAAGTTGAAAAATCAAAATTTTATCCGTCAACTTTTTTAATTGAAAATTGGACCCTTTTTTTAAATTAAATTGGTTAAAAAAGAAACAAAATTATGCATCGCTTTAAAAAAATTGCAGCTTTTACAAAACATAAAAATGAACATTTTCACCAAATTTCATTAAAATCGAATCATTTTTTTGAAAGAGAAAAATGATAAATGAAAAAATTGGTTTTTAATGTTTTTTATCGTTTTTTTCCATTTTTTTGAGGTTATGGCAAAAAATGGTTAAAATAAAAGTTATAGATTTTTTAATTATCTACAACTTTTATATTTAACTTTTTTCGATAGGAGGTCTACTTTTACCAGAAATCGTAAAAAAAAGCAGCATTTCACCCTTAAAACACACATTTTGGCACCCCACCCCCTTTCCGATCTTCTGTTGCGGTGCTAACGATTTTTCCCCGTTTATGTACAATTTATCCTAAATTTTCCCGCCATCCATATACTGATAAGAATTTTTTAGTTTTTTTGGCCTCTCAAAAGCGTTTTGGCACTGGTTTATATAATGTGAAATATGTAGATCAAGGGTGGGCAACCTTTTTATAACAAGGGCCAGAATAAATGTTACGTTTTTTTCGCGGGCCGTAGTAATCAATTGGCACCTTCTAATGACTTGTAATTTTTTTTAGAGTTGAGCCGGACTTACACGATGCAGTACATTTGTCCCTGGCCTCAATTTTTTGAAATGTCCCGGTTCAAAAATAATGTCCTACTGGTATATTAGTGTGTATCGAGGTAAATGAGGCGAAGGGTCATTGTAATTACGTAGTGGAGAGACAAGACTTTTTTCTTTCTTACTTCTTTTGGGGCAGTAAAATTCAACTTAAAATGAGGCGAGGTTACCCGAGTAAAAATAAAAACCGGCCTTACAAAGGGCGAACACCGCCCGCTTGGCTTTTTAAGGGGCATATGATGGACGTAGAGTTTTTGACTATTTTTAATGGGAGCACATACGACCTTACGACGGCCAAATTTGACCAAAAGATTTAAAAGGCCAAGTACTGAGCTGTAGAAACGGGCATTCGACGGGAAATTTGAACCAAAAAAGAATCTGCACCAAATGAATTGTTGCATGTTTTATGGGAACTTCATCATTTTCGTTACGTACAATGGTTCTTTCGATTTATCCTACTTAAAGATGTCGATGCACAAGAGAAACGAGCTCGCCAGTCGTCGGTTTGTTGTGTGGTGCGTGTTGATTTATATTTTAGTGGGAAATTTTGTTATTTAACGGCTTGAAAAAAAACACAACCGAAAAAAAATCAAACATTTAATTGCAGTGAAATATATTTTCTTATAGGAGGGCGAATATATTATCCACGTTGCTGCCACTGTACCACGGTCGTATACCCGTAATAGCAACCATACGGCCGCCGTACCACCGTCGTATGGCCGTTATTGGAACTGTAAGGCCGTGGTATCACCGTCAGTCATCCCCTGTACGGCCGTACTGTCCTGCAACGAGCCTTCTGTTAACCGCCAGATGGCCGAGGACTATGTTTCAATCACAGTCGGTATTTGCCCGTTCTAAGGCCATCATTTATTTTTACTCGGGTAGGTGAGGTTGTAAACACGAGAAACATTTTTTATTTTTGTGCGGCTGTAAAATATCGAATTTGAGCTTAGGCGAAGCGAGATTTTAAATACGAACTAGAGACGCATCTCTTACTTCTTTTGAGGCAGTGAAATTTCCAACTTGAAATGAGGCGAGGCAATATTGTAAATACATGCTGGAGAGACATTTTTATGTCTTTTGCGGCAGCAAAAGTTCCAATTTGAAAATCGGTGAGGTGAGATTGTAAAATATAAATATACATTGTGGAGGCATTGGTTGCTTACTTACTATGAGGCAGTTTAATACATAAAAGCTTCTTTCTTTAATTTGCTGGATTTTCTCATTTTGGCATTACAATGGCCCTTCGCTTAATTTGAAGGATGAAATTGTACTGGGTCAAAAGAAAAAAGAGGCACCTCTTACCAACTCATTTTATAATCGTGTCCAACCCAACACTAAATATTTAGTCTGCATTTGAAGTGAAAGATGCTTTAATGGGGTAAATCACACTGCCAAGCTTAGGTGAAAAAGTACTAAAAAAGACGAAATAGAGCCAATTTTAGCATTAAAATTGCTTATAACTCCAAAAATAAAAGCCGTAGGATAAAAATTCTCTAGACATTATTCATTGGAAATTGTCCAAGCTTTCCAATTATGCAAAAAAAATATTAGTTAACTAGGTATTTTTTGGAGAAAAAGGTGATTTTAGTTGAAATTTTAGTTAAGAAAAACCGAATTTTTGACTTTGATGACTCATGGCTCTATAAGTTGATAGGTTAGGGCCTTGACTTTTACAGTTTTAGATAAATGGGAGCATTCTGCGTACTCTGATACCTTACTCATGAAAATAGGTTGTAAGGTTTCAAAAAAACAGGGTGATATGTAAAACTCTAGAAAAGAAGTTTCAAAACGCCCTAGCGGCTAAACCGTTACGATTTTACCCCACCCACCCATACATACATAAAAACATACATTTTTACTACCAAGTTTCTATCTTGGTTGTTGAATTTATGGACCTATGAAGTTACATAAGCTTAGTGATTGAGAGAAAATCTGCATTCACTTTATTATAAAAAGAACGCTCAAAGACACTGTGGAAAGGAAGCAGCCTTAGTAAGAAAACACCCATGAAGTTCTTTTAAAATTTTAGTTAAAGGACGAATATTAAACAAAAAATACAACTTTAAGAAATCCCTTAAAGCAACGGCTGAGAAAATAAAACAAAAACCAAAAAACGGCGGAACTTTTTCAATTATTCAATGTCTTATTTATATACTCGGAAACTTGCTGGCTTTGATCCATCGCCTTCGTCCTCATCCTTGCTTGGGGATTTAAAGCTGGTATTTCATCAAATTCAATTCGAAGATGATATTCCGCCATTATTGTCTTGACTTCATGGTGGAAAGCGCCCTTCCTTGAAATGAGAGGAAAGGAAAATTCACGAATCATTTTTATTTGGTAGACAACGACATCAATATCCTCGTGCAAGTAATAAAACGTGTTCTCATACACCCCCGATGTCCTCCTCTAGTCGCCGACGTGAACTTAGATTACCTGAAGTAAGGTCGCCTTTCTCCAATGCTCTGCAAGGTCCTTTTTTATGAATACGTTGTCTATATAAGGATGTCTTTTCTTTATTTATGCATCAGCATCTTAGCAAAAAGCTCCATTAATTCGTAATTTCCACTTGTCTTAATCTGACTCATGAAGTGCTAAATGATGGTGTCCTCTTGCACATGTGTTTCCTTCACGTCTTTATAGATAAGGATTAGCAATAAACTAAGGAGCTTATCTGTTGAATGCGAGTATATCCGTCCCCGTTTGGTTCACGTTGAAATGCGGTACTTTATAAGAGTTTTCCTGCTGTTTTTCTTCTCTTTCATTTTTTTTGTATTTCTTGTTAAATCAACTGCAATGAACTTGAAGAAAATCCTCCTTGAATGAAATCCTCCGGTCCATTCGTTTCATGGAATTAGTTAATTCCTTCCAGTTTTTTTTCAAGAGAACTCAAATGTTTTCAGTTGTGCTTTTGTTATTTGAAAATGCTTGAAAAATTCAACAGTTTTTGTTTTTGTTATCGAGAAAGAGGATTTATTTGATATTGCACAGTGCTCGTATTTCCCGAGAGCAAATTTCACAAATAAACTTTTCCAATTGCGAACTTTTCAATTTTCACTGACTTTATATATGTTTTTCTTGTTTTATTTGCTTGATTATGTTTGCCTGATGTCGTATAGATTTAGGGAAAAGTTTAACAGAAAAAGTTTAGACAAAAAACATGCAGAATAGTGTTCCAGGATCAACTGGAAAGTTTTACTATACGATTTTAGAACTATTTAGACACACAGTTTAGCTCATTTCAATGATCATTAAATTACTGTATTCTAAAAATAAGAGTGACACGACATCTGAAACCACATCGTAAAAAGCATAAATAAAATTGTTTGTTTTTGGAATAGTAACGTCGCAGTTTATAGGAGTTAAAGCAATTCACTCTTCACCTGAGGGAACCAAGTGCAGACTACAGCAACTTTGTCGGAGGTAAACAGATTCATGAAACTTCTAGAAAAGCGAGCAAAACACATTTATTATGAATTAAAATCAAATTAAAGTTCATTATTTAAAATGTCCGAAACAATAAAATCCTTGACTGCATGAGTATCTTTATGTTTCTGCATAAGACTAGACTACAGAACTAAGCTTAGGAGTCACCCTTTGTATACTACCAGTACGTTATGTCATAGATATAATGGCGCAAAATCATAGCTAAGATAATAATTCGAAAGATAGATAAAGGATAGGCTATGCAAGGAGGAGTATGGAAAGTCCTGGATGGGGATTCGATAAAACTTTGTTTGAAAATGCCGACTGCAGTAGATTGTTCCATAGACGAGTTGTTCTGTTCATATACGATGCAAGACTTATGTTTGTCTGTTATGTGCGCGAAAAACATTGTTGTAGATTGTAAGCAGAGCAGGCTTCTCGCCTTGTGGAATAAATAGTGCCGTGATGCAGTCTATAGTCGATAACATCTTGACTGAACTACTACATTTCTATGGTGCCTTAATATGTGCTTAATGCTGACCTTGGGAGCCTAGTGGTTAAAGTGTCCGACTACCATCGCCGAGATTCTTGTGTCGAATCCATTCTGCGACATGGTCCTTCCCTTATATACCTCTCACCTAGGCGACATTGCTTTTTTTCATGTCGCCTTTATTTGCAGCAATCCCCTGCTTTTTTTCCTACCATCGCCTATATACATAATAAGAGAGGAAGCCATCTCCTATTGAAAAGCCGAAGCCTGCGTGGGATTCGATGGAATAAAACCGCGTGTTGGCGCTGTCAGTTCTTTCACTTTTTTCTCCCCTACCTTTTGGATTATAGATTGCTGTCCGACATCGGGGCTTTGCCTCTAAGCGATAATTTTTAACATAAAAAATATTGCTAGCTAGGCTTGGGTTTGTGTCTTGGGAGAGCTTTCGAGCTTAGGCTTGGGGTTGTGTCTTGGGTAATCTCGCGCTTAGGGTCGGGTTGTGTCTTGGGTAAGCTTTTAACTCTGAGCGTGCATTTGCTCTGAGGGTCATGGATGGGATTGGGAGGATGGAGTCTCGATTTTTATGACTCAATAAGAATTCGATTTCATTTATGTAGAATCCGGAGTTTGCTGGTAAAATTGACTCTACCCGCTACAAACCAAACTTATAATGCTCACTGCCATATGCTGGAAATTGATCTAGTTTTGGCGCTATTTTGGTTAAAAGGACAGAAATTTCAATTTTTTGCGCTTATCTCGGAAACTGTGAAACATGCAGCCATTATCAAAATTAAAGCTTAAATGATATTCTCTATAAAAAAGGTAATGCTACTTTTTTTGTAGGAATTTTAGTTTTGACAATGTACCTCCCTAAAACTAAGCTACCAAGAACTGTAACCCAAAAATGTGGATGTGTGGTCGCCACGCAAGTTGGAAGTGAAACGTCAAAGTCAGACGAATGGGAAATTTGTAGGGAAAACGAACAATTAAACTATATTCATTTATCCGTATAAAACATATATTTACTCGTTTTTATTCAAATCTTCACCAAAATGAAAAAATGAAATGAGAGTTTTGAAAAAGTTCTCGATTTAAGTTCGTTAAAATATCTACAAAATACAGCGTCAATCGTTGTTCTACATCTTGTTGCTATTATTTTATCATTATTCAGCTTCAATTCGAATTTATTATCTAAGAAGTCTAATCTAATATATGTAAGTGGTTGTGCTTCTGGCTTGGCGAAATTTACACTAAAACCACCGCTCAATATCATTGGCATTTCACTGCAATTTTTGTGTAGATATTAAAGTTGGACCTTCTGTTGTGTATGACAGTAGTATTTCGTGTATGAAATCTATTATTTCACGGAGTCTTTTATTTGGTTATAAATACACCCATACCACCCCCCTCCCCCAGCTTTTCTCCTAACTAAAACGCCAAAGTAATTTGGCAACTAGACCACCTTTTGCCCACCAAAACTAAAATCCCCAAAGGCAAATTTTTCCCACAGAACCAACTTTCATCATCATCATCTGTAGGACTTCAGCCTATTATTGGCCTTGTCTTCCTCCAGCATTTCTCTCCATGCCGTTCGGTTCTTGGCTAATGCCCTCCAAATACGTACGCCTAACTTAACTAAGTCTTCCTCAACGGAGTCCATGAATCGCTTCTTTGGTCGACTTGAATTTCTCTTTCTATCGCAGATTCGATTTATCGCTATTTTAGCAGGATCACTATCGTGAAGCCCTTGAAGGTGTCACACCCATATTAATCTACTTTTGACAATGTCGAGTCCCCTGTACAGTTGGTATAATTTATGAATATATCACCTTCTCCAATGACCGTTTTCATAAACACCGCAAAATATTGTACGCAGTACTTTTCTTTCAAAAGTACCTAGAAGAGTTGCATCAGCCACTTTCAAAGTCCATGCCTCTGATCCAAACTTCAGAACGGGCTTGATTGGCGAGGTATAGTTCACCCTTCATTCCTCTAGATAAAATTCGAGAGGTAAGATGTTGTCGAAGGCTAAAATAGTTTCTGTTAGCAACGTTTATTCTGCTTCTGATCTCCGTTGTCTCGCCACTGTCTTCTGGCAATACTACAGAACCAACTTTTTCCCTAACTGGGGGTTTAGTTATTATTCGTCAACAAATCCATCTTTGCTCAAACTCAAACAGAACCAGATTTTGCACTAACTAAAACTTCAAAGTGGATTTGGGTACTTCCCCTCAGCCAGCCTACTCTGTCAATTCCCCTCAATTCCTTACATTTTTCGTGACGGTCCCATATATCTTCAGAAGAAGAAAGTTACTCTACCGCTGTAGTAATTGATACCACTTCTATTAGTTTTACATGTTTTATTAATTCAATGATGACTGGGCAATGGCTCCGGGCCGACTGCCAGCCGTGATACAATTTATACAGATTGTTATCGCGGTATAAACTATAACTGTTATTGCGATATACTACAACCGCGACAAAAAAAGGTTTCACTTCAAAAATCTCCCTCCGGAACCCACATAACTAAAATCTAATTTTATTGAATTATCAAACTCGAGACCCCAAGTCCCCAATCGCTTTCCAGACCACCAGTGCGAAAGCTCAACCAAGGCACAAACCCAACTCCAAGCCCGAAAGCTCACCCAAAATAGAGTGAAGATGGCGCTCCCTAACACCACAGGCCACATCCTGTGCTCGGACTGGTATTGCTATACTACTGCCGTTAGATCCACATTGTCCACTGAAACGGAAGGACTAAAGGAGCTGCTCTTGTTTTAGATAGGAAAACACCATCGTGCTGGAAGCATTAAACTCAACGCAACACGACAGTTAGTCCCTTAAGGTAAGTCAATACCAAAAGCTTAGAGTATAGCCAACAGAGCCGGGTGTCATACTTTGTTAAAAGCCTTATTTATGTGTGGAGGCATTTGAGAAAGTCACCAGTATATCATTTTTTATCTAAAGCCATCTTTTTTCCTGCAAAAATATCTTAACCTCAAGATTAGATTAAGTAAGGTGTAGGGCTGCCCAGGGCCACCTTAACCACAGGGCCCCGGGGCGCAAGCCTTTTCGGGGCGGCAATTTTTGTTTGTTTTTATATTTTTTTTTATTTTTATTTAAAATCTTTTCGTAACAAAAATAACCCAATAACCTGTTCTAATTGGTTATACATACATATATAGCCCAGTTGTCAGAGACTTTGACCTCGCACAAAATGTGATATCGCTGAAAATTTGATCTTAGGTACTTTTTTGGGTGTAGAAAACGATAAAAAAAATCTTTTTTTTGCGTTATATTTATCTCGAAAAATAAAATAAAAATTGCAAAACTAATAGCACCACGTGAAAGAGCGGGAAAGGGCGCCTAAGGAAGTGTGGAAAAGTCCTGACGTTTTCATTCAATCATGGAATTCTAGCGCATATGCCGGAGAACTCGAAATATTGGTTGTCGAAATTATCGGAATTTCATTGTACTGGAAATTTAGTCCATTAGCGGGGTATGACGCTCGGAACGCCCCACGCAACGAGACTACTTGTACTCTATTTTTTTTTTGGGCGCTGATCACGAAAATCAGGGTCCCGTGGCTCTAAAATTGTTGGATCACCCCTAAAATAGCCAAATCGCCATTTTTATGGTTGGAATGTGCAAATTGGCAAATTTGGTGCGTCTATAAAAACTGAGCTCAAACTGTATGGTAACGGGTAAAGAGAAGGGGTGAAAACCAGCCCTGAATTGACATAAAAATGGAAAATTCTGGAAACAAAATTTTTTCCCACCGCTTCTCTTCACCCGTTACCGTACACTTTTAGCTCAGTTTTTAGTTTTTAATTTTGTACATATGAATTTTATCTTATACTAGCAAAAACCCGCGTGCTTTTGTGGGGACGGCCATATTAGATTTAAAATGACGCCACACAGCTTACTGTACTATACTTGCCGTACACTTTCATTTGATACCCATACCAAGTGGCTTGCAAATAAAAAGGTAATCCGCCATTTTGTGTTGGCCCCCATTTTGAATTTAGAATAACGCCACACAGCTAATAGTATTCTACTTGTTACACCATTTCATTTGATACCCATACCGAGCGAGTTGTAAAGAAAAAGGTAGTCCCCCATTTTGGGTTGGCCGCCGTTTTGTGTTTGCCGGCATTTTGAATTTTAAATGACGCCACACAGCTAATAGTATTTTATTTGTCATACCCGTTCATTTGATACCCATACGCATACCGAGTGGCTTGTAAAGAAAAAGGTAATCCGCCATTTTGTTATGGCCGCCATTTTGAATTTGGGATGACACAAAGCTAATTGTATTGTACTCATAATACCCTTTCATTTGATACCCATGTCGGGGATCAGGAAGCACAATTGCTCTTCTCTCTTATCTCTTCTAGTTTGGCTCCAACGCGCGACTGTATACGCACAGCAGATACACAGACCCACAGACTCACAGCCTGACAGACACTTTCTTCTATTAATATACATTTAGTGGAATGGTAATAAATTAACTTTGTTTAGTTCTGACATTTTTGTATAACTTTGCCGGTCACCCCGCTCCCCCAAATATCACTTGTATTTTCTTACGAAGAGGGCGCATTATTTTTAGTAGCCCACGGGCGCCGAATATCTTAGGACGGGCCTGGGGCTGCCTCCAGTGCAATCGGACACCGGATGCTCTACTAGCACAGTGGCTCGTCATTTTAATGCCATACTCTGGAGTTAAGCAAGCATATCAGTGCACTCTAGGCTGGAGATCTCTTTTAAATCTTTCAGAACGTAGCTGCCTAGTGTGGCCGGGTATTTACATAATTTTCAAAACTATTACTATATACGGACCCTTCCATACCTTCAATTTGTTCAGTTTTGTTCTCGTCTGTTTCAATTTGAATATCTCAAGTAGAGCTTAAAACGAAACCTCGATCGTTAGTCTTGGAGTTAAAACGTCCGACTACCATCCCCAAGGCTAAGGTTCGAGCCTGTTCCACCGACATCATTCTCCACTGCTCCTTCCTTGTTGTTATTCCCTTCTTACTTAATTTCTCTCCTCATAGAAATGTACTTACCTCCTCTCTTCTACCGTTGCCTCTTAGTAAAGCGAAGAAGTCGTCTCCTGTTCGATTACCGAAGTCATCTTTCTGTCCAGGTTATATTGCATGAGAGCCGATGGAGTGAAATCGCGTGTTCGGGTTTTCAGTTGTTTTAATATTCTGTTTACTTTTTGTGTGAGAAAACACTCTACAGCCGCCAACAGTATAACCATGCCTTACCTATTATCTTATATAAGTTTACCGGCTAGTGAAATATAATGGTTAGCAATTTCCCTAAAGTTGTGAGCTAGTTTCCAAGAAAATTATTGCATCTACAAAAACGCTGTCCCTTCTTATTAAATTTTCCCAAGCAAGAATTTCACCTTTAATTAAATTTGCAATATACAAGAGCAACAAGCAATTGACGTTCTTAACTTATCTCATCCGTTATCAAATTACGACTATCAAAGTCCTTCGCCAGAGATGCTGTATTAATTTAGTTGCCAAAACTACCTCAGCGGTAATCCATCTAGCTGTACTCGACATTCATTAGATCCATTTATCATAATGTGTCCAATTATTTTCATCTAATGGAGCCCCTAAAGCCTTCTTTCAGCTGTGGCATATTCCGGGATATTTTTCTATAGGCAACATCCATTTGGGGGGGGGGTGAAAAGGAAACGATATCAGTATCATCAGAAATTATCACGAAATGTAATTCTCCTCATTTATCCATAAGCCATTAACACACACTTTAATACTTCCATTAAAAATTTCATTTTTACATAAAATCTTAAGGACTCAAGAATCAATTTTCGTATTTCAGATTTAGAGTCGCAAATCCTTGACACAGAAATATGCTGTCCTTTTAATAAAACCGTTTCCATAATTATAAAGAGGTAAGACCTGTATTCCTCGCTTGTTTCGCTCAAATTTAGGGGATTTTGCGGGGGAATGGGGAATTTTGCGAAAATTATCGCCGTGATTATTTCAGGTATGCTGAACAGCGTTAGGGATGCTTCCGGGATAAATCAGAGTAGGACCGCCAGAACGACCTTTATTCAGAAAATCTCAGATAACACAATTAAAACCGAAAGCTTATCCCCTGCTACCCCGCGCTCCGCTGTGAAAAATGCCAACAGAGGCTGGAAAATTTCCTCATTAACATCTCCTCGTTGTCATCAGGGTCCTTAAGGATTACAGAATGATTGTTAACTTGGCTTTGAGGCGCTAATTATAAAAGTTAATGGAAATCACCGGAACAGAACCCAATTTTGATGGCAATTATGGAAAATGTGGAGACTTGATCAAAAATTTTTTTTTTCGTTGGTGATTTGGGGATTTCATTTTCATTAATTTAATTTAGTGAAGCACTAAGTTATCACCCCTCTGCTGGTCGAGGCATATTTTGTTAAGAGATTTAATTTTCAAATATTTCAAGTGATAATTATTGATTGCGGAATGAGTTTAAGCTAATTTTTATATTGTTATGATGTCACTGATGACGTCCTTTTGAATAAGGATGTAATGAATTTGTAGGACAGAAGAAAAAATCGCAGAAGAAACACAAGGTTAAACTCAGAAAATTGCTAAGAGATACGAATTTCCATAGTTATTTGTATTGAACGACATTTTCTTAAATAGCTCCTAGCTGGGCTGAATAGAGCATGGGTGTTTGGCAACTTAGCTGATGTTTTTCGAACAAAGATGTACCCTATACTGGCATGCACCAATTAAAGCTTAAAGATGGAAACATATACCTCTGTACCAGCTAGTGTTGGGTACTACACGATTATAAAATGAGTTTGTAAGAGGTGCCTCTTTTTTCTTTTGAGCCAGTACAATGTAATACTTCAAATAAGGCGAGGTGCTATTGTAATGCCAAAATGACAAAAACAGGCAAATTAAAAAAAAAGAAAGAAAATAAATACCAATGAAGAGCATTTTTACAAGTCTTTATTGACACTATACTCAATCCAAGGACATTCTTCAAAATATTTTGAAGAAAAGCATCTCTATCTGTCGCCGATTTTTTTTCTCGGAAAATCTAAAATTGGCCTCGATGGACCAGTATGCTGCCTGATATTACCACTAAAACCATACATCATGTGTTAGCACAAATTTGGAGGAAAATCTACTAAGGGTCTGATTATGTTGGAGCTGCGATAGATGGTATAAGAGCTGTGACAAAAGCTGTGAGTAGAGCGAATAAAACAGTCTTACCAGTTTCTGACAGAAGCGCAAACAGAAAGTTGACAACATCACAGAGCGTTTTTTTTGTTTTTCTACTTTTCTCATCTATCGGGCATGTATGGCCGCATCAAACATTTTTTTTCTTGACTGCTTGAACAAGTTCAGCAGTCTGCCTAGTGGCTTGTCGCTTAAGCCGGCTCTATACGATGCTATCAACACCCACCAACGTTGGACGCTTGATGGTAGGACGTATCGTGTGGCAGATGCTCGAGCTACGAGCGTCCAATGTCAACCGTCCAACGTTCGGGTTTGGACACGTTCGGGCTGTGATGGATATCACTCCAACCTTGGAACCCAACATTCGAATCAAACGTTCACCGCATCGGGTAGAGCCGGCTTTAGACTTGCATGCTCGAGCAGGGACTCCTCGAACGAACAAGAAAACCCTGCTCCTTGCTATTGCGGGGCATTCACAGAGAACGTGGAGAGCAGACTCACCTGCAGGTGGGGACCTCCGCCTTTCCTATCCTCCATAAGTGGTAATTTAGGGTGCAGTGCCCGGTAGTCAAGCCAACATATCCTTGGCCGTGTTAGGAGACGACCAATGAAGGAACCGCTTGTTGACCAGTCCAGGCGTGGACCTCCAGCGTTCAGTATGTTTCTTCAAAGTCCGATCGGCAGAGCCCTTTGCAGCAAGCTGGTAGGTGCTCCGATAGCCGGCTCTGGACCGATGAATGCAATGTCGGAGCCCTGTTTAGCTAGGGCATCCGCTTTTTCATTGCCTTTGAAGCCCCGATGACCCGGCCCCAAACAAGGGTAACTTAATTGAGAACGCCCAGCTCATCGAGAGCACGTTGACAGTCCCAAACTAATTGAGACTTGGTCCTACGCCCATTATTGCCGCTAGGCTATTGGAGAAGATAAAAATCCGTTCTTTTTGGTAGGCCATTCTTAAGTTCTCATGAGTGCACCTCTGCTTGGAAGTTATTAGGGGGTTTTCGCTCCAGATTCCGCCGCCCACACCTGTCTCTGTTTTGGAGCCATCCGTGGACCATACTATTTTTTGTAAAAAAAATTTAAGCCTTATGTAACATTACGGGTTTTAATAAGTGATTTTCTTTTATTCTGGGTGGGCCAGAAGGATTCTGGGGTGGGCTTGGCCCACCTGGCCCCTCCCCTTGCTACGCCCATGCCACGGACAACTAATTAGAAACAGTTTCATAAAAATTGCATTTATACATATTTTATGTTTTTATGTAACAATACTGTTAAGAATTCATTATGATATTGATATTGATTTCCTTCAACAGGCCCACCATTATATATTTAAAAAAAATTTAAGAGGAGATGGTGGGAATTCTTTAATTTGATTCCTACATAAAAACATAAATGCAATTTTTATGAAACTGTTTCTAATTAGTTGCGTGGCCGTATACTTATATTTTGCAGTCCCACCTCGCCTAATTTCAAGTTGGAAATTTTGCTATCGCAAAAGAAGTTAGAGATTTCTCTCCAGTACAAAATTTCACTCCCTCGAAAAATGTACACTGTTAAAAAAATCCGTGCTAACAAAGAAAACGGGATCCTCTCAACTACGCGGCGGCATTAAATACGGCGACTGAAACGGCGTAGTTGGGTCAACTACGCCGCAGCGTTGATTTGATTCGTCCGTTCAACCCCATATGTAGTTAGAACTAATATTGGCTACTTTGGCGCAAATGATAAATGATTGTTTTCTAAAATGAATAGCGTTGAATAAATATTTTTTCTTGTTGCAAAGAGTATAAAATATTTGAATCAACCACATAAAAATTTTACTACTCGCTTCGTTTATCTCGATACAAGCTCATATACCGCAGTAGGACATTATTTTTGAACCGGGACATTTAAAAAAAATTGAGGCCTCAGTACAATTTACATCATGTAAGGGACAAATGTACTGCCTCGTGTAAGTCCGACTCAAGCTGGTGACATATTCAAGCGTACATGCGTTGCATTCGTTGACAGATAATATAAAAGTGTGTGTATTCAAATGCGACCTGACGAAATATTCCGTGAATGTTCCGCATGCCACACAAATGTCGGGCTACTTTCAACTTTTTCTGCATTACCGCATTCGACATAGGACACACAAGCATACACAACAAACACATGCGACTCGTTACTCAGATTTTTGGGCTATCTGTGAGACCCGGGACGGAACGCAACCATGCAAGTATGTGTCAGTGGAAAATCTCTGCATATCAGGGAGCCGCTGAATGCAATGCATGTACGCTTGTATATGTCACCAGCTTCAACACTAGTACGAGCGGTGCGTGCCGTAGTACAACAATATGCGGGTTTTCACTGAAACATTATTGCGTGCTTGCGTTCCGTCCTGGCTTTCACGTGCGCTCGCACGCATTTTTACCCTGTCTGAGAGGAAAGCCTCAATCAAAGTTATAGAGTTCCGTAGGATCTATTCCAAAAAATGGCGATTCCCAACCCAAATTGATTAGCTGAGTAGTTTCAATCGTCTCTCCTTTAAGCTTGAACCAAAATGAGACGTAATATGAAAAACTGATCGAATTTGAACGTAGCGTACTTACGTCAACTTGCTTACGTAAATTGTGTCGTAATTTACAACAAACCAAAATAAAGTAAGTGTAAGATTACTTAGAAATATATAAGTCAGCGCGATATAAACACTCATGTTCGTACCGTACGTTGCGATCATTTTGATTCTGGCGGCTTTATATGGATTCGTTACTAATATAATTACTCCTTTGGCTACGAAGAATCAGTTTAATCCAAAGATGACTAAAGTCTATTAATGAATAAAAACGCTTGAAGGGAAAATTGTTGAATGATAATTGCTAAAATATTAAATGATATTAAAATCAATTTTTCAGAGTTGAACGAATCACAAAACAAAACGTGAGCAAAATTTGAACAGTTTGAAACTTAAGTCTACCCATTTCCAAGAAGGTTGTAGGTTCAAGTCTCTCTTTATGAACATTCAATTTTCTCCTGTTAAAGTTGTGTGCGAGAATCTACAACGATTTTAGTGCGACTTAATGGAAAATCCTTTTGCAAATAATTCAATGTGTACCTTTGAAACATGCTTGCTGTAATTTCCATCGAATTCAAAAGTTCACCTCTAAAACATCAAGATTGTGGATGGAGGTGTTGTTCCTGGAAATTTGGTTAATGACATTGTATAGGCCCAATTACACGTCTGCAGTAAATCGTTGTGGAACCCTACCATGGTGAGATTTAATTAGAACAGCAAAGGCTGTGATGGCGTAGCTTTCTAGGAATTACCCCACATATTTTCACTTAGATAAACTCTGCGGGGTTGTATTAGGTGTAGTTAAGTAATTAGTTAATATAAAAGTGAGAAATTCATTGCCAGTAATAAAGTTTTCTATTTTGTTTCAGTTGGTAACTGGCTGATCAACACTATTTTCTATATGAACTCGATTCATTGTAAGCTGCTTTAGCATTGTTCAATTAGGGTGAGTATTTTTTATAATAATATATTAGTTGCATCCTAGTTTTTTTTGTCGAAATAAAAAAAAATACTACGTTTAACTTGTAAAGGACGATGAGAATTTGATATGGAAAATTACTGATTCCACTGCAATTTAACAAAATAGATTTTTTAATTAGACATAATGTAGTCTTTAAATTTAGTTGTTACTCCTGCAGAAAATTACCTTTAACCATAGAAAAACTATAGGTTTTCACATTGAAAGCAGTTACGGAGATGAGGAAAAGTCCTGGTCATAGAATTGAGCCCTAGGGAATACCGGCAGATATTGTGGAAGGCCGCCGTTCTGCGTTATAGAGATAGATAGGGGTGTAGTGATGCCCCCAGTGTAAACGGAGGCCCAATTAGCACTTTGGCGGTGTTGCCACAACTCGTGTACCTGTCCGTGGCTGTTAGTCGAATGGGATGCTTAAAGCCATCCTGCTGGTACGGCAACAGACGTTGAACGTCATGCCCAACTTGACAGCGTGGTCTCTTATGCGCCAATATGATTGCCGTAATTCTGGCAATATCTCGTCCGGGTTTGTTTAGGAGGCCCATTGCTAAAAAATAATTTTGAATGTAAAGTTTGCTCCATATAGGTACAACCTATTTCGCCTGTTTCTCTTGTTTCCCGCGCTGACCCCGTATAAACCTTATGGAATTTTGTGCTCGAACCGGCATTACCTATCTAGGCACAAACCCAAAAGCTTTCAGCAAGACAACCACAAGAAAGTGGTGCCAGAACATATTTCTAAAAACTTTCATGATGACGTCTTCAAGAAAGAAGAAGATAAATATGAATTTAAACCGTTTCATCTCCGTTTTTGTTTTTGAAGTATATATATTTAACGCGATGTTATTTGCGCCATACCATCGCACACATTTCGGCCAAATCCGAAAAAGCTGGCCATAAGTCAGAAAATCAAGTAATTGGTTCAAAAATGCGTATTCGGGGGTTTCCGGGGTCGCTGATTACGAATTACATGTCAAATTTTCAAAAAGTCCACCCCTTTACCCCTTATTGACCACCCCTTTATGCAAAATATCATACTTTTTATAACATAATCAAGATGTATGTCATTTTCATGGTTATTGGGGTCGCTTATTACGAATTTAATGTGATATTTTTAAAAAGTCCACCCTTTCATCCCTTATTGACCTCCCTTATGCGAACAGAGGAGTGTTAAGTGAACGAGTGGGGTTCCATTCTATTTGATCTCAATCTGTTGATTTTCAATGATTCCACGTGGTTTGAAATGCGATGTTGCTGCGGCAAATATGTCGACAAACCAAAAATCTTGCGATCGTTTTTTCGACTACTTCCCAATATCCGGTAATGCTCAAATTTGGCACACACTTTTGTTTGTGAAGACAATGCAATATAGTATATTCAATTTTATGGTACATCTAATATGGCGGCCACCTTAAAATGGTGGATTACCTTTTTCTTTATCACCCGCCGACATGGGTATCAAATGAAAGAGTAGGACGAGTACAATACAATAAGCTATGTGACGTTATTTTAAATCCAATATGACGGCCACCACAAAATGACGGATTCCCTTTTTCTTTACAACCCCTCGACATTGGTATCAAATGAAAGAATATGATGAGTATGTTTACTTTAAACATTTATGATTATCATATTTAGAATTCGATGACTTTCACACTAACATGCTATAAAAACCAAAAAATGCATAAATCATCAAGGGGCAGCTTGTAGCAGCTGAATTTCATTTTATTTTAAAGGTAATACATTTATGTATAACCTCTTATAGGGAAAAGGTAATTTTTTCTTAAATACTAAATTTTGTTTTTTGTTTTTACAAAGTAAAAAATGGAGTTATAAATCCTTTAATAATAATTTTTCCTATTAACAATCAGTATTCTAAAACTTTTTTTTACTAATGTTACAAGTTGATTCCACTTTATTTCAACTCAATCTGTTCTTTTTAAATGATTCCACGTGGTTTGAAATACGAGCATCTTTTTCTTAAACACGTTACTGCGGCGTACTGCTCGGAGAAAGATCACGTTTCGACCGAGATTTCTGACTAGATTAGGGCAAAAGGATGCTACTATAATTGGTTGCAGCCTTTAGGGGTATCTCTTGAGCCAACCCAACAGAAAAAAAACCCCAACTAGAAACTTTGTTTTTTGACTTTTGGCCAGCTTTTTCGGATTTGGCCCCACTGTGCATCGGCTCGTTGGTAGAACTCTCACTTCTGATGCGGTCTTCGTTCTCTGCAAAAGAAATTAGTCTTAGAATTAGCTCTTCGCTAAAGAAATTAGTTTTCGAGCATTTGCTCTTCTTAGTATGGCCATGGTCTATTGTTCGCTATGCGTGCTAGCTGTGGGTGCCGTACATGTGCGTACCTGCTGCATGCAAGCTGCGGGCGAGTTTCGGTCAACGTCGCAGAGCTTTGATCAACGTTCTATCGCTACGACTTTTGCCTAAAATACAGGCATCAATACAGACATTATATTTAATCTTTCTCTAGTTCTCGTTGATGTTCGGTGTCTTAGCGCTAAGACTTACGCTTCCCTCTCTGAAAACGAGCATAAAATATAAAATTTTCTACAAATTTCTCTATTTAGGTTTTTTTTTCTCCGACGAACCGTTCGGGTTGAAAATTGGCGTATTTCGCCTGACTCCGCAAAACGCCACTTTTTCCACTTCTGGTTCGTAGACACAAAGTCTCAATGCAATGCAATCCGTTCTCGGAGCGCCAATCCTACAAGATCCTAGTCCAAATCGATATTACCAGCTCGGTACCTTCGTGTCAACAAGCCTGAAAGTTGGCAGCGGCCTATCAGCATCAGGCATCAACTGTAAAGGCCCCTATATACGAACGATCCAAATGGGCTGAGTCCAAAATTAGGGGCCCACTCACGATTTAGCCTCGAGCCAGACAGTTCATTTTAGTCAGTCTGTGTCATTTGTGAGCTTCGGCTTCATTTCAAGCCCACAGCTTGCAGCCTTCAATCTGAGTAGATAAATCCTCTAGTCCTAATTTTAGAAGCTTACAGCTTGCAGCTTTCAGTGTGAATCCATGTGCTATACTGATTTAATTTTCTTCAATCTTCTAGGGCTCCACGATTTTTTCTGTATAAAGTTTAATCAACGAACAAACATAGAAAAACAAATCATTTCGAGTCAGCCATATAATTTAATCTTAAAAAATGTTCGTCAATTATGAAAATCCCGAAAAATAAAATGCTTTTATTGACATATTTTAAAACGCATAAAAAAACAAAACGCAACCCTTTCGTATCCATTTTTCATTTGATAGGAAACCTTTTTTCCTGTTTCCATTTCATAAATTCCACTTATTTCAGCATTAATTCCTGCCCTAGCAAAATGAAAAATAGCACACACACAAGTATTTTTTCAACAAAAAAAAAATAAAAATACTAAAAATACATCAACAGGTCCTTTTTTCGTCCCTTTAGTCTCAAGCTAACAACCGTCTTCAAATTCGTAAAGAATGCGGCTCGAAGGAAATTATATGTTTGAAAACCAAACATGAATTTCTCATAAAAGTGGTGGGGATGACCACTAACAACCTGATTTCAATTTCCGAACGAAAATTTCCTCAACCGTAAATCAAATACTTGGGGTCGAATATTTTCGGTCCTTGCAGAATCTCTTACCCCCGCCCACAACCCTCCGGGGCAACAAAAAAGAAGCAGAGAAAAAATCGAGCCCAAGGGACATCGATAAAATCTCGTTATTAAGGGCAAGCCATTGATCAACGGCTAATGCTTGCTCAAGCAAATAAGGGAAATGTTCAGAAAACTCGTTTAGCTGATAGGGAAAATGAGGGTTGCCAGTAGCTTTTTGGGGAAAAAGGGGTGAAAACCGAAAACAATTATCCCCCAAAACGGAATTCGTTAATGCTGCCAAAGCCTTGTTTTAATACCTTTCGTGTATACTGATAAGTTGTCAACGAAATTTTGTTATTTTGTTCCTTAAATGAGCTGCAAGGACGATGGAGGGAGTAAGGCTGGATAACTTGTAACTTTTTTTCATCAACAAGTTTCCTAAGGGGACGATTTTATCAACAAGTTAACTTTTTTTCGTCATGATGATGCTTTCTAGGCTGTGTACGGCAAAGGTATGAGGACATTTATCCAAGAAGAATGGGAAATACCACGTAATTGCGAATATAATTGCTTAACACCTGAGTTAAAGGTGAAAGAATGAGAAAGGAATGAGTCTTTTTAACCTGGATTTTAAAATTACTTTGCATCTTTTCCCTATCAGAAATCCGAGTAATGTCCAAATGGTTCCCTCAAGAGACTGATATAGGGATTAAAACAATCGACTACCATCTCGAAGGTTCTTGCTTCGATTCCACGCATCGCCATGGTCCTTCGTCGATCCATGATCCTTGTCTTCTCTAACTCAGAAAATATATCTTGGTTTTTACCTTCCTTCTTTACAAGAACTCCTTGCTCTCTCTCCAGTCATCGCCTACAACAAATACTGCCCTGCTCTGATGAAGACACGAACTAGGAACAACAATACCGGATTGCATGCACACTAAAATCTCAAAGTTTAAGTACCACTCAGTGAGCATACAACATAGGCTTTTCTAAATTTGTCCAGAGTGGATTCGTATCCTCCAACGACAACCCCACCCACATTTAGCAGAGAGTTCAGCTTGGGTTCCCTGTCTTCTGTCTTTTAAGAAGAGGTGTACGCTAATTGGTATGTATCTACAGAGAACTAACGAAGGGTCTACGATAACAAATAAATTCTAATCTTCATTGACAATTAAATGACAACCAGAAAGATTAGGTCCTGTAGAATCAAATCTAATCAATCAAGCTACCCTAGTTTGGACCCGGGGCATCAGGGATTTTTTTACGAGTGATTGGTAAGAATCTTACATCAATCTAGCAACAGAAAATATGTGTTACCGCCCATCAGGCCCATACCTAAGACAGGAGACACCGCTGGGCTCCGCGCCTAAACGAACCCTTCAAAGTGGTCCGGCGATCTACCGTCTCTCCTTTTTTCTGTGAAAGGTTACTTCAAAGAAGCTCGCTACAATCATACAAGCGCCCGCAGATGCCCCCGGAAGGTGGGCAGTACTCCAGCATGAAGCTCCCGCCGATCGGTTCTTTGGGACTCTAGCCCAGCTTAAGAAAAGAACCACCTCGTTCTCAACTCTCATTCTCCCCAGGATGTTCCCGGTGTTAGCTGCACTCGGCGACACAGCACAGCGCAGTCCTGTACTCCGTAAACTTCGGCTATTTAAAGAGCGCATGTCCCGGGTCCCCGTTATCGTCCGGGAATTCTGGGAAGAACGTGAATCGTCCAACCTGAAGGGATGAAGGTATGCCCTATAACCTCCATGTCCACTCAAGAAATGTGTGAGGATGAAACTCACTTCACCATTTTCCCTCGCAACCCACTTATCTCTCTACATTCGAAATGAGTATCGTCCATTACTAGGGTCATTCCTGCTATGAAGTATGCTGGTTCATCGAACGTAGTACGGTGTGCACAGCATGCTCGAGGGGCACTCAGCCATACGCAGAGATTATTTTCCTCCTATTAACCGTTTTGCCTTAAGCCGCTGCCTACACCAGCGCTGCATACAATAGCACAGAACTAACCAATTTCGTGATAAGGACACGTCGGTTTTTCAGGGGCTCCCTATGTTAATCAGCATTCTCGCGAAAGCAGCGCTGATGACGGGAGCTTTTTCCGCTGTGATCGCCAAATGAACCACGAAGTTGAGCCTTCGGTCAATCATCATTTCCAGCTACCTAAGTGCGGGCTTAGAACCGTTGACCTGCTCACCTACTTTCACCGTTTCGTTGTCCACCTTTTTCCCTTGCTGATTACCACTGCTTACTTTTTGTGGTCATCCAGAATTAGACCAGTATTCTAGAACCATGTCTTTATCTCCCATATTGCTTCGTTCGCGAATATCTCGATTTCGTGGAAACGTTTTCCTACAACAGCGACCGCTTCTCGGGGAAGAGCCTGCGGGATCCGCCTATCTATAAGGGATTCTAATAAAATGCACAATGGTGTTATGGAGGCATATCGGTATGTAGGCCAAAGGTTTCCACCCGACTTAGTACGCAAGCTTCTGACGCTTGCTTTGCTCAGGAAAGCACTCCTTACCTCTGTGAATACTTCGATGAACCCACATGGCGCTACACTGGCTTCCAGCTGCATCCCTCTGTATATCGTCCAGCCCAGGGCTTTTCCAACGGCCATTTCGTCGCTTCCACAATTTGTTCCTCCCTGACCTCTGGGACGTCTGCTTCATCGAAGTTTACTGGAGCTATGTTGTGTTCCCGTTCTGTGGGGAAAGGGTCTGTAGATGTCTGGCAGGTAATCGTTGGGGACGCTTACTCGTAATCGACGACATCACTACCCTGTACACCGACCCCCCCTCCCGCCACTGATTACTATCAGCTTCGAATAAAACCCTCTTAAAATGTTCCATTTTACTCTTCCGGATGGCGTATTTTAGCCCTCTTTTCGCCTCCTGCTGCTCGAATTCCAGATGTTGCCGCCTTATCTGACGCGCCTTCTTGCTTTTAGGCCAACCCTTCGACGCTCCTCAATTTTGTCGTTCCAGCAGAAGTTCGATGAACGTCTTCGGAGTTTTAGGAGCTGTGGCATGGAGGAGTCACATTCCCGATCCAGGTGATGCCTGCAATCCTTTCATTAGCGCATCCTGTCCGCTCAGTGTTCTCCAGCAGGACTATCTCTTTGAACAGCTCTTAATCGACATTGTTCTGAGCGCATCCGTGCTTATGGCGTGATTTTTGCTGTTCATTCATACATTGACCCGCCATTGGAGATTTTTGGCCAGGGGCTTTGAAAACAATGAAAAGGCGTGTGGTCTGGTGAAGAGAGCTTTTGATGATCGGACTCTGATAAAATTCACCGAGCACAGAGGTTTCTCTCTGTGCTATTTTGCAAAGCGAAGTGAGAATTCTAAGGGGGCAGAAAAAACGAAGACTACACCATTTCCAATTGTAATTCAGAAAGCATCAATTGTAATTTAGAAAGCGTCAATTGTAATTCAGATTAGTCAATTGTAATTCAGAAAGTATCAATTGTAATTCAGGTTTGACAATTGTAGTCCGAGGAAATTAGCAAAAAAAAACGCACGAAAGGAGACAAAATTTCCAAATGGCTGAAAATTGGACCACAGCTTCCTTGGGACTTTCTAAGAAAACAATAACGTTTCGTATTGACTGATCAAAAAAAATTTTTCGAAAAAAACAGTTTTTGAGTGATTTTTTTGCCAAAAAGAGATATCTCCGGCGACCATGTTGTTTTTTTGTGATTCCGAAATTGTTTTCTTAGAAAGTCTCAAGGAAGCTGTGGTCCAATTTTCAGCCATTTTGGAATTTTGTCTCCTTAAAATGCTATTTTCCCCGGACTATTCAGAAAGTATCAATTGTAATTTAGAAAGTATCAAATGCAATTCAGATTATTTCTTCTTCGATGGCTCTACGGCCCAATTCGAGCCTTGGCCTCCATCAGCTTCTTCCTCCAGACCTCTCTCTGTTGCGCAGCTTGCCTCCAGTTTCTGATGTTGAGGAATTTTGCTGCATCAGCCTTAACACTGTCTTCCCACCTTGACCGTGGTTTGCCAACTGGTTTTTTGCCATTTGGTAGTAAATACAGGTCTTTCTTTGGTATTCTTGACTCATCCATTCTTTGGACATGGCCGGCCCAAAGTAAGCGCAGCAGCTTGGCATGTGTTGAAAGTTTACACTCTTTGTGTAGGTCGTACAATTCGTGATTGGAGCGTAGGTATTCTCCATGCGTTACCTTAATTGGTTGGGCCATATATATCCTTCGGATATTTGTGGATGTCTTTTCATATCATTGCAAAATCGATAAGACTTGGCCCGTTATCGTTTGATGTTTCATGGAGACTTTCCTTTCCAATGACCGTCGGTCTGTGCCAGTTCTCTCTTCCAATTTTGGCGTTGAGGTCTGCTATCACCATTTTGATGTCATTGGAAGGGGCCCTGTCATACGCGTGTTCGAGCTTATAATAGAAAGTGTCCTTTGTCGTACCCGCTTTCCCCTCCGTCTCGCATGTACTGCAATTGGATGAATGTTGAATTTTTCTGAATTACAATTGATACTTTCCGAATTACAATTGAGTAATCCGAATTACAATTGATACTTTCTGATTTATAATTGATACTTTCTGAATTGCAATTGGTGTAGAATAAAGGACGTTAAATTACCTTCTGGAATGGATCGCAAGGATGAATCTGAGGCTTTTTTGGAGCTGGATATCTTTGTTTAACTAGGCCGGCTTGGACAGATAAGTCGGATTGTCAAAATCTCTAGGCTGCTTTCTAAACTAAATCAAGTGATCTGGCCTACAAATGTGAGCTATAGAAGGTTATTGAGAAGTACGATATATTCAAGTGGCGACTGAACACCTAATAAAAAGAAAGAAGGACAATAGCGCGGATATTTTACATTCTAGTAACCACTATTGGCTGGTGTTTGGGAATTCTGAGCACTAGTCGTGTCATATAAAATAATCCCAAGCTTGAATGATTTTCAAAAGATAATCGTTTTTAATAGAGACATACTTTCAGCTATTCTTGTATCTCCACTATGGAATGAGCTCAAAATCAACCCTAAAGGTATCAATTACCTCGCCTCAAACCAACCCATATCCTTTTGCCTACAACCATATTATTCTTATCAAAGCAATTGCGCTTCTATTGTTCCTATCACGCTATAATCTGACCTGTTCGCTATAGACTATTCGATCCTCCATCAATTGATATTCCCCCATCGAACAATGAACCAATATCCTGCCATTGATTGGATTTAAAGTATACTGTCGACCAAGCGCACAGCTAAGCACAATGTCAACTTATTCAAGACATGGCAATCTAATGATGCACAGCCATATTCCAGCCCAGAGTAATATATGCACGCCATCATCATCATCATAGTCATCGGGATTTTGGCCCCAAGTCCTAGACAACGGCGCAGCATAATCGATAGGATTTTACATTAAAATTCAAGTGGTGTTCACCAACGTAAAACAATTTCCTTTTGAAATTTAAACAGGGAATACCATAGAACTGTATACAGGATATCACTGTTCGCATGTAGATGGGCACTTATCCACCAAAGGATATAAAGGATAAGCCATGCTAGAGTCAATGACCCGGAAATTGTAATAAATTCATTTTGCCAGTGGCATGATGGCGGTGGGTGTTTCTATTTCGTGATGTTTTCAAATTGTTTTGACAAATTTTTTAAAATTTTCTATTCGGTTGGGTTTTGTGAAAGTTTGTGTTTACAAGGACCGCGATTCGTTCAATTTTGGTATCTTGTTGTATTTTTCCAGTTGAGCAATTGCTGTTCTATATTAAGCATCCTTCAGACGTTCCCCGTAATCAGATGCGATTTGCTGCGATGGCTGAGGTTGTCTTTGTTGTTGCTGGAGGTGGGTTCGTTGAGTTCAAGGATCATTGAAATTTTCAAAAATCACTTTTACATTGTAGCGCCTCCCAAGAAATCGATTCACCTTGGGCTGAGAATATAAATCAGATATGAAATGTATAGAAATCAATAAATCTTCCATTATGCATGCAAAGAAACATTTTACAACACACAAAACCAATATTATATGTATCGCTCGTCCTTTCGTTGATACTGCAGGGAATATCACAAAATCCATACCCGTATCAATTTCCTTAAACTATAGATTGTTTAGAGTTTAAACAACTGGGAATACACCGGAAACCTTTCAACTTGAACAAACATTTAAATACTGTAGTGTACTTACCAAGGCTCTTCTCGAATGTTAAACGTCAAATTTCAATTGGCATTTTCTAGAAATGAAGTAGGATTGACTAGCAAGTAGCTCCTTCTGGATCCTGTTGAGGGGAGAACGTATCGGTATGAAGGACATTCATGCATAGTGCATACACGATTCCAGTGACAATTGAAATGCATTGGGAATTAAGGTGAAGGATAAAATTCTTTGTTGAACATCTCATCTCAAACGATTTCTTGTGCTTTTCTCATTTATAAAATGGAAAATTGTACATATTTCAAGTTTCTGAAGATACTTGAGTGTTGCACATGTTGCTCGTATATTGATTTCAAGCTGATTCCTTATACGTGGACCCTTGAGATGGTATTGTTCATTACAGAAGCAAAGAATTTTCTTTTAGAATCATTTCAAGGAGCAAAGTCGTTTTAAAATGTAAAGCTTATTGCAGTTGCTTTCTGGTAAGCTGTGTTTTGTTCGAATTTTTATAGTTAAAATAAAAAACATCTGACGTTCCCTATACAAACATATTTATAAAATTGCACTATTCTATTGCTCCCACATGAATTGTTTATTTTTATGATGCAAAATTGTTGCTAAGCTTATTGAAATTAGAACTCCATAACTAACGAATTTGGGGCCCTCAAGTTAAACGATCTACCAGGGATAGTGTTACCAGCACCTGATGCCATCAATCTACGTTGAAACCACCTTCAAATAAATCTAGAAGTTTGGTAATGTCGCCGTCACAGCCTTTGTCGGCTGGTTAGCGGGATTCACTTGTTTCAGTAGCCGTAACACTACGACGAGGCTGTTTTCTGGTAATCCCGACGGTTGCATCTCTGGCTCAGACGGCTTTGATAAGAGGATCTCGACTTTGCGAAATCGGAAACCCTTTACAAAAAAATTTTGTTTTGATTTTTGTTACAGTGAGTTTCTTCTCTTTGGTATGAACTCCACCAACATCCAGGAGTTCAAACGCAAGGTCCATCGCCTACTCCTATAGCAACCTCCAGAATCTAATTAATCTACCCTGCACGCTATTCCTTGTAAGCAAGCTTGCTACTAGATATTGCTCAATGAAGAATATGACATGACTGCCTGGTAGTACAAAGGGTGACTCCTAACCTTCGACTTTTACATAGAAAAAAACTTGTGCGTACTGGATTGGGAGATCTAAAAGTGGAGATTTTTGTTTGAAAGACAAGGAACGCCCTGGACAACCGAAATAGTTTCTGGACGAATATTTAGAGGCATTGTTGAATAAATATCAATGTAAAAGCGAATTGAAAAAAGCAATAAATGAATGCGTCCGAAATCACCGTCTCCTAAAAATTGAGGTTGATAGAAATCTATATATAGGTTTTTAAGTTCAAATTCGATTTTTTAAACACCAAATTAAATTTTCTTCAAACCAAATTCAATTTTATCAAGTTCAAATTCAAATTTTTAAAATGAAATTCAATTTTTTAGAAGTCAAATAAAATTTTGTAAAGTTTAAACTGAATTTATTAAAGTACAAATTCAGTTTTTTAAGGCCAAAATCAATTTTTTGAAGTTCAAATTCAATTTCTTCAAACTGAAATTCAATTTTTTAAAGTATAAATTAAATAAACTCATATATTAACCAACATATAAGGTTTAACATAGTAGGACGAAACATTTCTCGGATTGCCGCCATGAATATACACGGGGTTTTAGAAGTAGTTGCAAACTCAACAGTTAACACAAACATTTTTACATCTTTCCTGGAACAACGTTTTCTTAAATTAATATATGAGTCTAACATCACGAGAGCATGGTTGGTTTTAGGCAACGCAAAAATACACAAATAGTCGAGGCAATGAAGCAAAAAAGTTCCTAATTGGTAGGGCGCGGACGGATCGAAATGCGGTTTTTTGCATTCGCTTCCAAAAATTATTTGTAAAAAATGGCTCATTTTTTTTTTCTGAACAAACCGGAAATTGCACCTGTTCACCTGTATGTATGTTTGTATGTATGTAGACAAATCTTGCAACTTGATTTTGACCAACTTCCATATAACCGATCAACTTGAAATTTTGCATATATGTATAGTTCGCGTGACAATGCAATCTGACCATTTTGTAAAAATATCAAGATGGCGGTTCCAAGATGGCGGCCGAATTTTGCAATTTTGCTCCTCGACCCCCGACATGAGTATCAAATGAAAGGGTATGACAAGTACAATACAATTACCTAAGTGGTGTCATTGTAAATTCAAAATGGCGGCCAACACAAAATGGCGGACTACCTTTTTCTTTACAACACCCTCGGTGTGGGTATCAAATGAAAGGAAATGATGATGATTTAAATCACACCCTTTCATTTGATACCCATACCGAGCGCGTTGTAAAGACAAAGGTAATCCGCCATTTTGTGTTGGCCGCCATTCTGAATTTGGAATGACGGCACATAGGTAATAGTATTCTACTTGTCATTTCCTTTCATTTGACCCATATCGAGCGCGTTGTAAAGAAAAAGGTAATACGCCATTTTGAGTTGGCCGCCATTTTGAATTTGAAATGACGCCACATAGGTAATTGTATTGTACTTGTCATACCCTTTCATTTGATACCCATGTCGGGGGTCGAGGAGCAAAATTGCAAAATTCGGCCGCCATCTTGGAACCGCCATCTTGATATTTTTACAAAATGGTCAGATTGCATTGTCACGCGAACTATACATATATGCAAAATTTCAAGTTGATCGGTTATATGGAAGTTGGTCAAAATCAAGTTGCAAGATTTGTCTACATACATACAAACATACATACAGTTTGTTCAGAAAAAAAAAATGAGCCATTTTTTACAAATAATTTTTGGAAGCGAATGCAAAAAACCGCATTCCGATCCGTCCGCGCCCAACCAATTAGGAACTTTTGGCCTTTTTAGGCTTCATTGCCTCGACTAAAAATGCAAATGGTGCGTGATAAAATTACTGAATCGGGACATACTTTATCATTTTTCTTCCACCATGCTCTCCTATGTTAATGAACCCAATTAAAAAATTTTCTCAAAAACTAAATTGTGTCCGCGCAATTTGTTGGCGGATCCAGAGAATAATTTGAATTTGCTAAATATTGAACAATCTGTGGAATCTGTTACCCCTGCAGATTGCAACAATTATTATGTGGATATGAACTTTGTCAATAGCTGTATCGGGAGAACCACTTCATTAAGTGCTTTTTATATTTATTATTTTTTGTTAATTTCTTTAATTATGTTATTTATTACATGAGTTTTAATATATTTAATTTAAACTTTAAAAAATTGGATTTGAGTTTGAAAAACTTGAATTTGGACTTCAAAACATTGATTTTGGAGTTAAAAAAATTGAATTTATACTGCAATAAATTGAGTTTGAACTTTACAAAATTTAATTTGACTTCTAAAAAATTGAAAAGAATTTAATTTGGTGTTTAAAAAATCGAATTTGGACTTAAAAACCTATATATAAAACTGAATGTTTGTCTGTCTGTCTGTCTACGCAATAGGCTCCTACACCGTGCAACCGATCTTTTTACCATGTGCTACTTACATTAAAACTTAGAACATAGGCTATTTTATTACTTTCTTAAGCCACTCTTAGATGGCGGTGTCATGGAGAGCTTCGTTGAAAATCATCGAAGCCCGATTTTCGAAATTCAAAATGGCCGCCGAAATATAACCGAAATTCAAAATTTCCGCAGAAATATGGTTGAATTTGCCAATTTTATTCCGATTCCAATGAAATTGGCTATCTAGGGGTTTTGAAGGTCGCAAATAACGAATTTGTGGTCAAAACTTATAAATTCAAAATGGCCGACGAATTTGCAAATTGTGTTCCAATTCCAATGAAAATCTGTATCTGAGGTTTTTTAAGGTAGCAAATAACGACTTTATGATCAAAATTTAAATTCAAAATGGCCGCACCAATATGGCCGACGAGTTTGCGAATTGTATTGCGATTCCAATTAAAATCGATATATGGGGGTTTTTAAGGTAGTAAATAATGAATTATGATCAAAACTTATTCAAAATTTGGGGCCAATATGGCGGAAGAATTTTGCCAAATAAGTGTCATTTCCCGGTTAGCTGTAGGGTGTTCAAGAGTTGGAAAATCGGAACATCTTGACATACTAGCTATAAATGGAGAAACATTGAATATAGTGTATCCTGAAGCCCTCTAAGCAATCGGTTTAGAATTGATCAACAAGGTTTTGTCTGAAAAGATGGTAAGGAGAAACGGAAATGTGGGATGATTTATGTATAATGGATAAGAAGGAAAGAAACCCATCACATCGGAATGTCTAGGATTCTGCAATACGGGAAGAGGCTGGCATCTGGGTAAACAAATAAAACCTGGGTCAGTGACATTGCAGATGAGAACCCAGGGGCCAAGCAATTGCAGATTTATTTTAAATGTTTTAACGTTCGTGGTTTTAACAAAACACATATAGGTAATTTTGGTCACACTTCAAATAAATGGATTTTGAATCTAATGTCTCCAACTTTTATAGCAATAATTGGTTTTTCGTTAATGGTTAAGAAGAGTTGAATTTTGAGGGTTTGGATTGATTTTAAATGTTTAAACGTTGGGTGCAGCGAGGCGCACCGGGTCCCAGCTATCCACAATACAGAAAATAAGCGGTTCATTGAGACATTTCATCTGTGTATGAATCATATCTCGAAAAATGCCGTTTCAATGGATGGTTTTTATTGTCTCGATCAAAATGTCAGATCCCTAATAGTTTCACATTTGGTTATTTGGAATCAAAAATACCAAAAAATTGCCTTTTTCAAACTTCTTCTGATTGAACAGAAAATAAGGAAGGGGGTTTGCGTCATATTGTCACTGTTAATGAAAAAATTTCGATAATCCCACCTGTAAAACTTAATGGTGCCTGACCGGTCCAGCTACCACCATCAACACTGAAGCCAAAAGCCCACGTTTGAAGGTAATGTTCTGCATTTGGCTAGAACCAGAAGAGTGTGATCTATTAAGAACTATTAAAACCTGGTAAAACAATTTTTTTGTAGTAAAAACCCAAGTCCAATTGTATTAGACCCCTATACTTCATATTTGCAGGCCAGACCGTTTGAATAGGTACAGCAGTCTGCCAAGTGGCTTGTTGATTGCCCTTGATTGTTGGTAGTACAATGGTGGAATACCTTTGCGTTGTGACCACAATAAAGGAGATCCTTCCCTTATTACCGGCAAACTCTAAGTCAGTAGACGATGGTTTGCTATTTTTGAAGGTTTGGCAATTATCAAAAGGACCCTACACCAAAGGAGCCTATAACAACTTATGTATTGAATCGATTGAAGAAGCTCTCATAGCCCTAAAAGTAAGAGCAAGCCTTAGGTAATGATTGCAGCTATGTTGAGATCGAGGATAGTTGAAGCTGACTTGAGAACGAAGATGTACGCCAACACAACAGAGGTACACCACAAAGAGGAGTGGTCTCTGCCCACTGAGGCTTGTAAAGATTGTGTGGTGACCAGCGCTGAGCAGGACCTATATAAAGTTAGGAAAAGTGCAGAGGATAGTAGCAATAGGGGCAACAGGGGCCATACAAATAAGCCCCAAGAATGCCCGCCATTCTTGCTCTGCCCCGATCTTCACTTCAAACACCTGGCCTGAAAATGAGCGAATCCTCGGGGCCTCGAATTCAAAATCCTTCCTTCGGTCATAGCAACATCTTGGATTTTCTACGCGTGGGTATAACGCCACAACCAAAGAAAGTATGTCGCAGTCGAAATACCGCCAAGAAGAGAGTGATTAAACGAAGTTTAAAATTTAAAGAAGTTTGATTTTCGGATAAAAGAAGTTTGATTTTCGGATATTCACCCCCGCCAAAACATCAGAGGGCGTCGGGGCAGGGTCTGCCAAAAGTGGAGCTCACTGGCGTCCTGCATTTTCTCTAGGATGACTTGGCCTACTAAAAACTACCACCTACTGTATGTGTGGCATTGAGTTAAAAAACTATTTATTTTTAATTGAAATTTTTTCATCAACTTCTTCAAGTTGGAGGGGAAAGTATTTATAAATTCATTTATATGTAGATCTTCAAGCTAATCTAGAATTCATGGAAAAATATAATCGAGTTCTTAGAGACTTGTGCCTTTTCGGCAGCATACATCTCAACCTCTCATCTTTAAAAAAACGCGCAAAAAAAATGTTTTACATTGCCTCAATGGAGCTTATGCTGCGTACCACATGCCAACGATAAAGAACTCTGCCTCTGTACAGAACGGCCGCCATTAAATCCACCTTTAAATATGCTCAAAATCAACAATCTCCGAGCGCCTCTTCTTATCTACACAAATAAAGATGGAAAAAAACTCAATTAAAATTCATTAAAACTTAGAGAAATTTACATCCAGCATCTGGAATATATATGTCACCGTGCAGAGACCCGATTGCCCACAGCCATTGCTTTTGTAAACTGGAAAAAATCTTTTCGTTATTTACTCACCTGACGACAGATTCATTTCTAGATCAAAGCGTCGAGCCCCAACAACGGGGGCCAATTTAGTGCCTATGAGATGAGTTATTGCTAATAGGGTAATAACAGGGGTGGTAGCGACTTGCGTGATGCTGCTACCTACAATCCGCACACCGAACGAACGGACGATATCATTTGGTAAACAATTCCGCCCCCGCAGTGGTTTCATCTCCAATTTTCTTACCTATAATAATGCTGCTGCACAGCATTCGCGGTTTTATTATCTTTGATGGCGATCGGTGCATGAAAATAGCGCGCAGAGATGGGAAATTTATGTTGAAAGGTGCTTTTTTTTATCGCTCTCTAGGAACTGTGCCAATAAAACAGAACAATGGCGACATTGTTTGAAGCTGAGCGGTGGAGGAGGATTATACTTGTGTGTAGGGCAAGTAAAATAACCTGCGGCTGAGGTTGAAATTGATGCAAAGTTTTCCTTTTTTGTGCACAATGGAGAAAAAAGAGATTCAAATTCTTGTAAACGGTTTCTTGGCGACAGATTTTATGAGTGTCGTGAATTACTTTTCAAATCTCTTGTGTGATGTTGGAGCCGTAATCTTGGAGCAGGGATAGATTGGATATTAAATAGGAGTTTCTTATCCATGGTACAAAAAAAAAGTTTGACGTGGAAGAAATTTCCATTTTGAAATTATGTCATCAAAAATTTGATATTAAACTTATAAAATCAAATAAATGAACTTTGAAACTTTAAAAGAAAAGGACGGAAAAAAGTTCGCTAATATACCATAGACTGCATTAAAGGACGCTTCGGTATTTAAGTTTTCAGTTGACAGTTTCACATTCTCCTTGTTCGATGATTTGTTTTTGATCGAAATACTTTTTGCTAGTTCTTTTCATCTAAATTATTGATTTTTTTCTAAATCATAGTTTGACCATAATAAGGTTCATCTTTATTGTCGATTAAAACAAGTGGGTCGATTTTCATGGGTCATTCAATATTTTTGTATCTTGGGCTTTTATGCATACTTTTGTGTTGTTTTTAAAGGTTGTCCCATTAGAGATTCCACTATGTAAAGTTATCATTTACGGAACAAAATCTCACTCACATGTTCAACACCTGCTCTAGCGGCAGACCTCCATCCGCTTCTCCGTTCCGTGGTATAGTTTTATTAGCATGTCGAGTCCTTCAGCTCTTGAATGATTTTGGCTTATTGGCGTACACCTTCTCTGTCAAATTTCCCCAAAAAAAGAGTCCAACTGTGTAAAATCACATGATGTGGGCCAATTAAAATATTTCACTTTCACAAATATTTCATCTTTCGGCCGAACTTTTGCCGAAAGAAAGACATTTTTTCGTGGCAAGTGGCACCTTCCTTTTGGAGCCACATATTGTTCACATCCGTAGCCTTCAATTGCGGCCATAAAAAATCAATTATAATAGCGCGATAGCGTATACAGCAATATATCGATACCCTCATTCTAATACCACGTATGAGCATTTTTAGAGAAATTTTTTTCGTGAAAGATTATTATGTATTTTCCAATTCTCAGTTGCAAAACCATGAAAGAAAAAGTCACAACAAAACAAAATTTTATGGTCCTACTATAAAATATAATAACGGTAAATACTGAAGAAGATATAAAAAACAGTTTTTTGCTTCTCCTAAAAAATTTGGGATTTTTCTCGTACGTGGTATTAGAATGAGGGGAGGGTATCGATATGTAAGTTACTATATACAAAAGGGCAAATAATTATGAAATATAAAAAAAGCTATTTGGCTCTTGTATAACAGACTTGTACAGTACTGACTGTATAACTCAGAACCGACAAAGATTTGGAACTAGGCGCCACTTATATTCAGCTTAAAAAGGGCTACCCAACGACGTATTGCACTTAGCTATTGGAGGTGGGTACCAAAATTTGCATTCTCCATTAAATGCAAAATAAAATTTCAATCTTTTTCCAAATTCAACTTTAATCTAGGCGTGGTTTTACTCCCTCAAGGGTTGATAATAATTTATTTTTGGCTGATAATATCTAATCAACCAAATTTCAAGCAAAAACCAGAAAACAATTTTTACAAACTTTTTGCAAATTTTTTTTATTCAAAGTTGATTTTTAAAATTGTAGGAGTAGTTTTAGTCCCGTAAAGGTTCAAAATAATTTATTTTTGTCTGACAATAAGCATTCAATCGAAATTGAAGCATAAAGTCGGAAAACCAATTTTTTACCTTTTTTTAAATTCAGTCAGTTTGGGGGTGGTTTTAACCCTTTAGGACTATCCCTTTTAATAAAATTTGGTTTGATTTGGTATAAATCAATCACCTTCGCAAATAAATATTGAAAAAAGTGAATTTCATTGGATTATTTTTGATTATTATTGAAATTATCGCGAAAAAAAACCCAGAGGGATGTTTTTGCATTTTTAATAGTGACGCCGATATTTTAGGGCTGCGGGACTCTGATTTTCTTAATCAGCGACCCAAAAAACATAGGGAAAGAGCTTCAAAACGGTATTATGTTTCCACAACCAAAAGCGCGTCGCGTTTTGAATGGACTAATGAATACAATTTCCCCCAAAACTGTAACCTTTGACCCGGTATGGCCCCTTTTTTCCACCGCCTCAGCGGTGTGGCTGTTTTATTTTCGTTATTAGGATAGTACGAACTATCATTCCTGAAAATTTGAGCTTTATTCAAATGAGTAAAAATTTTCATCTTTACGCCATTTTCAAAATTTTAAGGGCGCTCACCCCACCGCCCCCTTTTAGCCATACCGGTCATTTCTTCCTTGGGAGGACCTAAACTAACATTTTGCAAATTTCCAGCTTTATTCAAATGGGTATGTTGTATGGGCCACTACCTCTTGTACACTTGCAAGAAATATTGCGCAAGTTAATTTTGGCAATTGAAATTGCAAGTGTAAACATACTTGCAAACTGCTTGCGCAAACTCCTGTAAGATTGCAGAAAGTTCTTGCGAAAGAATTTTGTTGCCAGTGTGGACAAGAGAAATCCGACTTGCGCAATAGTATTGCAGGCTTTCAATCAGTTTGAAAACTATTTCGGTCTTGCGCAAGATGGAAGGAAAAATGCAATTTTGTTTGGAGGCATAGCACATAGCTTAACGCGAGTGGTATGAATACCTATGATTTCATATTTTAATTTTTATATTTTAAAATAAAACAAGTAAGATTTATAAATTCTGCTCTTATTATTATGTTTATAACCTTAGCAAGAGACCTGAGAGTCAATAGTAGTCTTTCACTTGCTGAAATAGCTGCTCTCCTTTTCGTGACCTTTTTCGCGATTAAAGGTGATACACAATTTAATAGATAATCGAAATTCTCTGGAGACATCCTCATAACAATTTTAAATAATTACGATCTTCATTTTTCAACTCTTTGAATAAAAGTTGGTTGGAATCCTAAATCTTGCCGGCCGTTAATCCAGTTCTGACCCATTCTTATAACTCCAAAAATAAAAGCCGTAGGATAAAAATTCTCTAGACATTATTCATAGGAAATTGTCCAAGCTTTTTAATTTTGCAAAAAAAAATATTAGTTAACTAGGTATTTTTTGGATAAAAAGGTGGTTTAAGTTGAAATTTTAGTTAAAAAACCCGAATTTTGAATTTGATGGCTCATGGCTCTGGAAGTTGATAGGGTAGGGCCTTGACTTTCACAGTTTTAGATAGGTGGGAGGATTCTGCATACACTGTTACCTTACTCATGAAAGTAGGTTGTAAAGTTACAAAAAAACAGGGTGATAAGTAAAACTCTAGAAAAGAAATTTCAAAACGCCCTAGCAGGTAAACCGTTACGTTTTTGCCCCACCCAACCGTACCTTTTTTTATTCGTCAATCCAAAACCTATCCATAGCCGTCCGCTGTGTAACTTTATGCAATACACCCTGTACAAATATCACAAATAATGTTTAAACAATATAAATAATTATTTCCCCACTTCAAAAGGTTTCTGATTTTAAATAATATAAAAAAACAAAAATTTTAAAAAAAAATCATCAAAATCGGAGCTGTTTCTGAGGACTTCCGCGAAAATGGCTTCATTGACTCCACTAGAATGAATGTAGGGTTTCTCATACCGAATAACTCGGAATCGGATTCGGCGAATCTTTCCCCTGGGATTCGGAATCGGGACCCGTTTCTGAAATTCGCCGAATTCCGATTCCCCGATTGCTCGATAAGAAATTCACCATTAAAATAACAGGGTGTTCAAAATCACATGTGCCACCCAATTATCTCGGAAAGTTTCGATAGAAAAAAAACACCTTTTTCTCTAAAAAAATACCTAGTTAACTAATTTTTTCCCCCAAAATTGAACAGCTTGGACAATTTCCTATGAATAAGGTCTGGACAATTTTTATGCTACGGCCTTTACTTTTGATGTTATAAGCGCAAACTCTTTTCCACAGCCCTCGCAAAAAAAATATGGCCAATGAAATTGCGCATGAAAAGCGTTATAATCAAAATACTACTTTTGAATTTACGTCTTTAGATACTTAAAGCGCCGTAAATATTAGCCCTACGTAAAAAATGCTAATAACATAAATTATAGATAATCGCGTGTTCTATAAGTATTACGCAGGATTTTTTCATGTAGAATTAACCATTAACGAAATATAGTGCAAACAGAGTGATATATGAAGTATGAAGCACTATATCTCCGTACATATAGACTTCCCGAGTAAAAATAAAAAACGGCCTTATAAAGGGCAAACACCGGCCGCTTGGCTTTTTAAGGGGCATATGACGGCCGTAGAGTTTTTAACCATTTTTAATGGGAGCACATACGGCCTTACGACGGCCAAATTTGACCAAAAGATTTAAAAGGCCAAGTACTGAGCTGTAGAAACGGGCATTCGACGGGAAATTTGAGCCAAAAAAGAATCTGCACCAAATGTATTGTTGAATGTGTTTTATGGGAACTTCATCATTTTCGTTATGTACAATGGTTCTTTCGATTTATCCTACTTAAAGATATAAATGCACAAGAGAAACGAGCTCGCCAGTCGTCGGTTTGTTGTACGTGAAGTGTGTGGTGCATGTTGATTTATATTTTAGTGGGAACTTTTGTTATTTAACGGCTTGAAAAAAAAACACAACCGAAAAAAAATCAAACATTTAATTGCAGTGAAATATATTTTCTTATAGGAGGGCGAATATCCACGTTGCTGCCACTACACCACCGTCGTATACCCGTAATAGCAACCATACGGCCGCCGTACCACCGTCGTATGGCCGTTATTGGAACTGTAAGGCCGTTTTTTCACCGTCAATCGCCCCCTGTACGGCCGTACTGTCCTGCAACGAGCCTTCTGTTAACCGCCAGATGGCCGAGGACTATGTTTCAATCATAGTCGGCATTTGCCCGTTCTAAGGCCATCATTTATTTTTACTCGGGTTACAAAAAAAATTCTAAACAAGAAAGTTAAATCACTTATTTATCTACAAAAAATATTACATCAATTTTTGTCGTAAAATGCATAGTTTCTGAGATATAGAATTAAACGTGTTTCCCTTCACTATAAGTTGAGCATTTTGAATTTAAGCTCATAAAAATATATAAAATCATTTGGTAAAAAAGATCGCGTGCGGTATTTTTCGCGAAGGCCTTTTTTCGACCTATTTATGGGACCATTAATACAATATATATTTTTTGTAAATTAAAATTGTGAGTTTTTACTTAGAATCGTATTCGGAATCGGAATCGGCGGTTCTCAGTTTTAAGGATTCGGATTCGGCGAATCCCAAAAAGAACGGGTTTTGAGAAGCCCTAAATGAATGGCAAAACAAAGTTCCACTATTGCCGAGATACCCTTTCATTTTTGGATAGGTTGTAAACACATGTCCTAAATATCCTTTGTTTGGAATTTTATCACAACCGAAGGTTTCACAAGCTGTGGTAAAAAAGGAGAGTGTGCATGAGCTTGTAGGGTGCATATTTATTTCCCCTTGTAACCTCGGTCATTTTGTATAAATTAAGCCGATAAAGGATATTGTGTAACGAAAAATTAATGGCTGAGCGTTTCATATATTGATAAAAATCTTCCATTAATAATTTCATTTTAACAACCATTGGGGAGGCGCACACGATTATTCCTTCAACACTTGTCGAACCAGTTTTTTAGAAGAGAGAAATAAAAACGAAAGGAGTGAAATGAAAACTAACACATAAAGTTATTTTATTCTTCGAACTAAGCATATTACTATTTATTGCACCATGAAGTTACCAACGAAATGGACGGTCCAATAGCACAAAAGCTGATTTCTGAGCTTTGAACTGCCACATAAAAAAACTGCAGTGTACTTCTATTTACCCTTTATTATATCTTCTCTATCAGCAGCAGGTATGTATGTATATACACACGTTAGTATATGTATATATTTCCTTGTACAGACTACAAAGTTACTCGCGCTGAATGAGTACTCATGTGTGCCATGAGTATGTTATAAAACCAGTTCGACAACAGTGTGTGCCCATTAAATAGGTATAACTTTTACAAACAAGAAAAAGGATGTTCTTCCATTTCTGAAGGGCTAACAGGAAACACCTAAAATTACTTTAAAAATTCTGAAAATCTTATTATCGTTTTCCTGTAGTTTCACCACCAATTTACCAAGGAAAACATCTTTAGTTTTCCTCTACCTATTTACCCGGCACTAATGCGAGGGCGAGAATTCCGATAGTGCTTAATGATTAAATGCTCCTTCTGCAGGATAGCTTCGTCTCTAGTGTTTACTTAATTATAGGACTTCACTAGAACAAACAAACGAAAACAAATTGACACCCTTGTGAGCATCGGGAAACATCAAACTTTGTTCCAACTCCATTTGGGGGGTGTGAAGGGGGAATGTACGCTCTTATCAAGAAATGTACGAAAGACAGGAGCTGTGAAGCCGCAGAGAGACCTACTATTATTCGATTTCGTTTCCATTATCTTGACAAGTTGAGAAATGCTAAAGAATGGGAGGGAGGCAGGACCGGCAAATAGGTCACAGGGAAATTGGATAAATGCCGAACCGAACAGAATGATGGAATCAGGGTACACCTCCCATGGAACACAGAGCGGCGACAGTGATTGATGAGACTTTTCTTTGGTGTACCTGAGTAATGGGGTGCTGCACGTGAACAGGAAACCTGTCCAAATTGTAAACACAAACGATAATTATTAAACCTCTGTTTACTATTAATTTATTGCGAGCAAAGTGTGGATTGGCTGGAAGTTATGCTACTCTTGTTCTTTGATGAAATTTACATGAATTTCTGGTTTCAATGTAGATTTATGTCACCAGATGCTTTACATGCTCTAGTTTGGTTCTGCGATGCGTTTGGCGTGAAGTCATTAGTTATTAATGGCGTACAATCTTACTAAAAGTTAAGAGATGTAAATCAGAGTTTATCCTGTGTGAAAAAGTAATTCAACTTGTTCGATTGAAAGCATCTAAGATCTCTAGCGACATGATTGGATTTTAACTGATAATGCATCGTTTCTCAACTAATGTAACTAATGGGTGTAATAAACAATGTCTTTTAAATTATAATCAAGTTTTACATAATATGTAACCATGGAATAACAACCGTATAAAGCCAACATCTTCTCACACATCCGACGCAGTGGGGCGCCGACGTTCTCAGTACCTTTCAGCCGTCCGGAAAAACAGCAAGACATACGTTGCTACCGATATTTTTTAATTTATTCCGGACGTGAAACAAATGTTTTTTAAATTCAACGGAAAATTTTGTAAAGATTCAACAAAACGATTCTGTGAAACAGTACCGATTTGCACAAAAATTTGGATTTAGGTTCTACTTACCCTCTACTTCAAAGTCGGCTTTGTGCGGGGGGTTGCTTTTATCCTGGGAGTGGATGCCACCCCTTCTCGGGGGTGGAAAATGTTTCATTGAAAATAAGTCCGGGAATAGATAGATAATACATTTCGAGTTATTCGTGAGTGAAAATGTAAATTTTTTAACCAAAAAAAACGTTTTTAGACGGTTTTTCGCGAATAACTCAAAAAGTAAGTAACCAAAAAAATTGTGGGTTTATGGTGTCTGTAGACCCAATACAAAAATAGTAATAGCTTGTAGAAGGTTGGTTCTTATTTATCAAACGCCAAAATTGAAAGTTTCAACTTGAAATAAACAAAAAAAAATGTATTTTTCGGGAAAAACTCATTAAATCTTTTTTAAAGTGCTTGAAAAAACCTTTATTTTTGTCTTTTATAAAACTCCCTAGCATTAAAACTAAGCGAGTTATGACGACAATAAAGTTGATCCCTATTTTTTCGGCGACAAAAAAATGTGAAAATCACCCCCTAATTACCACCCCCATTGAAAATAATCGGTACAACTTCACAATTCACTTTATTAATTTACTTGTGATATGCTCTAGAGGTTTGGCCGTTTTACAGTGCTTAGTTTTGAAAAAAATTTATCTTGAAGCGAAGGGAGCATTTTTGTAATTTTGCAAAATGTTGCCTTTTCTTCAAAATAACTCAAAAACTATTAATGATACAACAATACAAAACTATTAATGATGAAAATTTTGTAGAGTACACAATCGTAGGGTTTGCTTTTCTGAAAATTTTGGTTGTTTTTTTTTTTGGATAAAAATCGAGTAAGATATGGCCGTTTACAGTTTGCATATGTTCGTAAAAAGTAACTTGTTCAAGCCCTTTCAGCTCAAACTCTTTCAAAAATAAGGGGTGAAAGAAAGTTTAGTTTATACGGGCTTATAGCTCTTGGAAAAACATACAAAATGCTATTTGGAAGGACTTGATAGCTTAAAAACTAAGCGAATTATGGGTAAAAAACCAATCACATATTTTTGCAGATATGAGAACACGTATATTGGAGCATTGATGAATACACATTATACCTATATTTTAGACTGCCCAAACTTAAGCTCTAAAGGATTAATGGTCAGTAATTTCGCGAATGATCAAAAAGTACGAGGCAACGGACCGGGTTTCACCTTTTCATTTTGGAGGAAGAACGAAAAAAGCATCTAATAGGAACGACTCGATGCTAAAAAGTAGCATTGTTAGCTCCTGTCAAATCCTCAGCACAACTTCGTAAAGATTTCGACTTCGGAATAAGCCAGAGAACAATCTGACGAAGAGCCGAAGAAGCTGGATTATTCAGTCTAGAACCCGCTAAAAAGCCACTGATATCGGGAAAATATATGAAATATTGAATGGGGGTGCTTTAGTTTTGGCCAATACTGTAAATCAACTTATTCCACCTCTATTACTTCGAAGAGCACCTAAAGAGCTGTTGAAAATGATTTGTAGGAGCTGTAAAAAAGGATGCGGTTCAGCGTACGGTTGCCGAAGAGTAGGACTTTTCTGCAATTCGACATGTGTAACATGAAGCGGAGACAACTGTAAAAATAGTGCTCCAATTATGGACCAAGAGGAGGACGTGGAGGAAAACGAGGATGAGGTGGAAGGGGAAAGGAATTTGGATGAAGAGGAAAAGGAAGACGAGAGTGAAGAGGATTTTTGATTATTTATGTTTGTAACATATTTTGTAATCAAAATCAAATTTTTTTTTGCAAGTGTGGTTTTTGTAAGGGTTGAAACTTACGAATAAATGATAAAAAATTAAAACAGTAAAGAAATCTTAATTTAATATCACTACATGAATAAATCATTCCAAGTTGCTGAATAACATTTTTCAACATTATTTTTTAATGATAACTATTCTAGGGGGTGGCTTTTAGGGATCGAAACTGTTTAACAAATCATAAATTATGTCCCTTAATGTCAATTGACGTTCATTCAACTTATTTAAAATTGTTTTCAATCGTTTACACGTAGCCCAGGCGGTGAAGTATATTTTCTCCTAAAAGTTCGAAAAAAATCCTGACATTGATATTTTTTTTTAATTTGTTCATTGAATAGCGTACTTTAACAAAATCCCAATATTCTTCGTTTTTCAGCATTTTTCCCATACTTTAAACCTACATATCTTCTAAACGGAGTCACTCAACTTTTCGATCTTTATATCAAATAAAAGAATACACATTTACCTAAAAGATGAGCCTAATTACGTTGCTCCACGATAATTAGTCTAGGAGTAATTAAAGTTTAAGTAAATTTTAAAAAAATACATTTTTTTTTCGTAAACACCCTGTATTTTAGTGGGTAGTGGGGATAGCCCCCTCTCTAGAACAATTTTTTTTTCCAAATACATCCAGGAATCACCCCTGAAAATATTAGCCACGTAGTCCAACAAAGGATTTATTGAACGTCGCAAATGAGTATTTTATATCTTTAAAACGGCGATATCTCATTAATGGCAATTCGTACGTGAAAATGTATAATATATTTTTTTGTAGACAATTGCATAATCTACAAACTTTGTAAATACTATTTTATGATAATACTTACCGTTTAAGAGATATTAGTCAAAAACGGAATTTTTTTTAGGGACTCGTTTTTTAGGGGTTCCCCCAACCCGGCGAGTGATAACTTTTCATGAGGTTAAAGTACGCTATTCAATGAACAAATTAAAAAAAAATATCAGTGTCAGGATTTTTTTTGAACTAAATATCTCAATTAACTGGCCTAACGCTCGAATCTACAATTGTTTTCGAATAGGGGTAGTTTTTACCCCTTAAAAATAAAAGGCAACCCCCCGCACAAAGCCAACTTTGAAGTAGAGGGTAAGTAGAACCTAAATCCAAATTTTTGTGCAAATCGGTGTTGTTTTACAGAATCCTGAGGTTTCGCCGTATTTTGCCTTCATTGACTGGACTACAATATTTCCCCACAAATTACATACATATGTATAAGTAATAAATGTGAAGATTGCTTTGACGTAAGGTTGCTTGAATGCCCAAATGTATTTTATCCTCCTACTACATATGTACAGATTCATGTGGATCAACTTCTCGACTTTTTTTTAGCAAATCACTAAATGTGCTTTGGCTCATCTTGTAGACCCGGGCAAAAATAAAAAAACTGAAAAAGGACTGAAAAGAGGCTGAAAAGGCGGAAATTATTATTTACACTAAAAACTGATATCAGTTACCCTTTATGAGTATCAATAAAAGACTGGAAAGAGGCTGAAACAAGGCGGGAATTTTTATCATTTTTAAATTTGAAATATTCTTAGGAGGGACTTGGCATTTCTTGGACTTAAGTAGTAGAGCAACAGGCTTACTGGCTCACTGACGTCATCGGTTGTTGTCTTAGGTGCGGATGTGGGTCTTGGGTGTGCCTCGGATGAGCTTTCGTGCTGGCTGAGCTTTTGAACTTGCTGTGCCATGGCTGAACTTGCATGTGCCTCGGATGTGGTCTTGGGTGTTAGTTGGATGTGCCTCGGATGAGCTTGAGAAATTAGATTGAACTTGCATGTGCCTCGGATGAACTTTAGCGCCGGATAAGCTTTTGAACTTCAATGTGCCTGCGGAATTAGATTGAACTTTAGCGCTGGATTAGCTTTTGAACTTGCATGTGCCCTGGATGAGATCTTGGGTGATAGATTGAACTTACATGTGTCCCGGATGAGGCTTGGAAAATTAAATTGAACTTGCATGCGCCTCGGATGAGCTTGAGGAATTAGATTGAACTTGCATGTGTCTCGGATGAGGCTTGGAAAATTAAATTGAACTTGCATGCGCCTCGGATGAACTTGAGCGCTGGATTAGCTTTAGAACTTTGCTGCGGCTTGGATGAGCTCGGGAAATCAGGTTGAGCTTCGCTGAGTGCCTTGGATGAACTTATGCGGGTGATTGAATCTTCAGTTTTGAACATCGCTGTGCTTTGAGCGGGGCCTTGCTATTCAGGACATTACCCTCGAGTTTTGGTTGCATCCCTGCTAGGCCTGCGCAAGGGGCCGAGAGACTTAAATCGATATCCCAGCTTCAAGGATCCCAGATATTCAAACCCCATTTCAATTTTTTTAACCAACTCTCCTAAGAAATAAAATAACCCGCCATGCAAAAATATTCAAATTACATTTAAGAAATAAAATATCCTTGTTTCACCTAAAATCACGCCACACAAAACATGTGCAAGTGATATACTTATAAGGGGCAAGCGTGAAAGGAAATTACCATTCATATCTCAACATGAATTTTCATGCCCAGCCGCCAAAACCCAAATACAGGCATCGAATTGCATTCCTTTGCATCATAAATTTTTCTGTCCAAATTGACCTCACACATATCCTTCATACCCATATGTCATGAAAGCACATAAATTAACCCAAGGACGTGTCACTCTCTTTTCAAGAATGCTATTTTTACCGATCGCGCGAGTTACCGAGGTCATATAGCCCCATCTTCCCCACGTGCCGCAATACAACATGCCGTTAACCCCTAGATCTCACGACATAGGTAAAGGGGTTAAATTTCAAAACGCATCCGGTGTTGCAGACGCTGACCAAGGAAAATTAACCATGGGAACTTAATTTAAGTTAGTCGTAATAAAAATAGATTTAAGAAATAATTTCAGTTCTAAATTGTCTTTCGAGTAATTCACATAAAATTGTAATAAATTAATATTCGCTTAAAGATTGTCTTTTTTATTTTTTAAATATCCGAGTCCGAAAAGTTATTTGGCGCAGTCGGTAGGATAGGTGTTCGGTCCTATCCATTAATGTTTATCTAATTGAATTTTTTTCACTAACGGCGGTTTACCGATAGTAATAAAAAAATATTGTTTCGGAAATAATACGGCGGATTACCGGAATTTTTTTTGAAATAATAGTGAAGATTAGAGACATTCGGGAGTGTTTTTGAAGTGCTTTGAGTGGTTCCCTCAATCAACACATCATATTCTGGCGGAAAACCAGTTGCAGCAACACACCGTTGGACCGAAGAGTATCAACTCGAGAACACCTATTCGAACAGGACTCAGGACTATGCAATACCTTATAATAATTGGACATATGTAAGTCGAATATTGAATTACTTTCTCTTTTATCTTTCCCTATATGAAAAAATTTACCAAGAAATCTTCCCTTTGGCCCTATCCGCAAAAAATTAATAGGCTATTTAAAAGTTTAAGCTCTATTCCTGGAAGCTCAGATAGTGAAGAAGATTTAAGTGTTAATTTAAAAAATAGTGTTCCGAATTTAAATTTTGAAAGTGAAATTGAGTCTACTAGTGAAATGGCTACTAACAATATTAATCCCGTACAAAATCCCCCATCCACGAGTGCATCAATTTCGCCCACAGACGTTTTTAACTCGTTAAGGATTCCTGATGTGATCAAGGATCTTCCACGATTCGATGGAAATCCCAGATTACTTCACGAATTCTTCAACAATGTGGAAGAAATTTTAAAATATTTAAAAGAAATTGACGGAACACCCTACTCTTTAATTCTTATGCGTGCCATACGAAACAAAATCGAAGGGCAGGCAAATGAAGTTTTGAATTTATACGGCACTCCTCTTGTTTGGGAAGACATAAAAAATAACTTAACTTTGCATTACTCTGACAAGAGAACGGAGACTTCACTAATTAGAGACCTTCATTCGATCAGACAGAACAACAAAAGTATAGAAACATTCTACAGCGAGATAGTTGAAATACAGGCCACCCTTAATAATAATATATTGATTCACGAAAGGGAAAATTCCGTAATTAAAGCAAAAAAAGAATTATATGCGGAAATGTGCTTAAACGCTTTTCTAACAGGGATTAGAGAACCCTTGGGGTCTATAATCCGAGCGATGAGACCGGATTCTCTACCCATAGCTCTATCCTATTGTATTAAAGAGCAAAATATCTCCTATATGAGATCAAACCCACTTTCAAATCATCACAAATTTAACAAGAATCAAAGTCATAGCAATCCTTCAAACTTACAATTAAATAACTTTAAATTTTCACCTCCTACTCCTCATAAGCAATTTAATATCCCACAAGGATTTAACAACCAAATCTCGAGGCCCTTTTTCAGAAATCCGAATCAAAATTTTAATAACTTTAGAAACACCAATCAGAATTACAACAATTTTAGAAACCCTAATTTTAACCAGAACGTGTTTGATCGTAGAACAAACCCACCTAGGTTACCTCCACCAGAACCTATGGATACTAGCTCTGGGACCTCTCACTTAAGACAACGCACTGCTTTCAACCAACCCAGAAACCCACAGAACAATTCCTCTATGTATAAACCATTTCGTCCTAGCGGATTCCCTAAATATATAGCAGAAGAAATTCATAACATAGATGAAAGCGAGGAAAACAGTAATAATATCCCACTTAGAAGTAGTTCCTACCAACAACAGTTGGATCACTTCTACGAAGGAAGTTCGTTTAACCCAGATACCGAAATTAATAACAAACAAAATTTTTGTACAGATGCCTTGGACAACCAACAGGATACCTAGACATTAATAGGCATGGCACCACACTCGCTTACATTAACATATCTAGTCCATTCGGACGCCCACTTAAATTCCTAATAGACACAGGAGCATCCTCCTCTTTTATCAACCCCGAATTTATTCACCCAGCAGATCACATTAAATGTGAACCTATAACAATAACTACCATACTAAATAAATATCAAATCAATAGACTAGTAAAACTCCCAACCTTTCTCGAATTTAACGAACCTGGTGAATTACAATTTTTTATTTTTAAGTTTCACGGGTACTTTGACGGGCTGTTTGGCCTTGACGTCCTCACACAATTAGGTGGAAGGATCGATTTGGTGGAAAAAGCACTTATAACTTGGAATTCAAAAATTCCCCTCAAATTCAAACCGAACTTCAGTTCGGGAAAACATATCATTCAACCCCATACGAAAGCAATAATAAGGTTACCCGTTGACGTTAAGAACGGAGAAATATTCCTTAGAGGAATGGAATTAGGCCCACAACTATTTATCTCTGAAGGTTTATACACAGCCACGGATTGGCATAGCATCGTGGAAGTGTACAACGAATCTAGTCTAGAACAAACCCTATATTTAGAACATCCACTAAAAGCAGAGAAATATCTTTCCTGTGAACATTTGGAAGTAAACAATGTTAGTTTCGGTTACAATAAACCAACCGAGCCTAAGGATGTGATACAATTAATTCGCACCCTACATCTAAACTCGGAAGAGGAAAAGGCACTTTTAAAAATCTGCAAGGAATATGCAGACATTTTCTACAACGAAGACGAGCCTTTAAGTTTCACTAATCAGGTTAAACATGCTATCCCCACTACTGATGACAGTCCCATCTATACCAAATCTTACAGATACCCATACATACATAAGGAAGAAGTAAAAAAACAAATAGATGATATGCTAGAGCAGGGGATCATACGCCCTAGCTACTCCCCTTGGAGTTCGCCTATCTGGGTAGTACCCAAAAAGCAAGACGCCAGCGGGAGGCAGAAATGGCGCCTTGTAGTCGACTACAGAAAGTTAAACGAAAAGACGATTACAGATCGTTATCCAATCCCCAACATAACCGAGATTCTCGACAAACTCGGTAAGTGCATGTATTTCTCCACGCTGGATCTAGCCAGCGGATTTCACCAAATAGAGATGAATCCGAGAGATATCCCCAAAACAGCCTTCACGGTAGAAGGGGGGCACTACGAATATGTTCGCATGCCATTCGGGCTTAAGAACGCACCGTCCACCTTTCAAAGGGTTATGGACAACGTGCTCAAAGATCTTCAAGGCAAGATTTGCCTAGTCTACTTGGACGATATAATTATATTCTCCACCTCACTACAGGAACATATACAAAATCTAAGGAAAGTATTTGAGAAGATTCACGAAGCTAACCTCAAAATACAACCCGATAAATGCGAATTTCTTCATAAGGAAATCGCCTTCCTTGGACACATAGTCTCCACCGAAGGTATTAGACCTAACCCCGATAAAATACGAGCCATTAAACAATTTCCGATCCCCCGCACTCAAAAACAAATAAAATCGTTCCTCGGACTTCTAGGGTATTACAGGAAGTTTGTAAAAGACTTCGCTAAATTAGTAAAACCCCTAACAGAGTGTCTTAAGAAGGGCAGAACTGTTCAACTGAACGAAAAATATATCCAAAGCTTCAATATGTGTAAAGAAATTTTAATGAATGACCCATTACTCCAATACCCAGATTTCGCCAAACCATTTAATCTCACCACAGATGCGAGCAACTTCGCAATAGGCGCCGTTCTTTCGCAAGGCCCTATTGGTAGCGACAAACCTGTGTGCTACGCCAGCAGAACCCTCACCGATTCGGAGATAAATTACTCCACAATAGAGAAGGAGCTGCTAGCCGTAGTTTGGGCTACAAAATATTTCCGCCCTTACCTGTTTGGCCGAAAATTCAAAATTGTAACGGACCACAAGCCTTTAACTTGGCTCATGAGTCTAAAGGAGCCGAACTCCAAATTAGTTAGATGGAGATTGAAGTTAGAGGAGTACGACTATGAGATAGTCTACAAACGAGGGACATTAAATACTAACGCGGATGCGCTTAGCCGAATAAAAATTGAAACAACCAATAAATGCATTGATATTAATGTTAACGAGGACACAACCTCAGTTCAAAGTACCAGAGGTACCACCGTTCATTCAGCGAACGAAAATCTGAATGTTGGTATCCCCATCTCGGAAAAGCCGATTAATGAATTTAATATACAACTTATACTGGAGAAATCAGACAAAACTCCAAAGATTTCCTTAGAAGTACCATTTAGAAATAAGCAACGCAGAATAATAATCAAACCGGAGTATACGGAAGAGATTATCTTAGATTTATTAAAAAAATTTTTAGTACCTCGGAAGCTAATAGCAATAGCTACCGATGACGAGACCTTTAGAATAGTTCAATCTATATATGCAAGACACTTTTCAAGTAATAAGATTTTTAGGCTAATTAGATGTAAAGTAATTTTAATAGACGTCAGGGAAAATGACGAGCAAGATAGATTAATAAATAATTACCACAAAAATAATAACCATAGAGGTATAGAAGAGACTTTACTCCATTTACGGAGAGACTATTATTTTCCTTTTATGAAAAATAAAATAGCACAAACAGTCAACAACTGTGAAGAGTGCCAGACCCTTAAGTATGACAGGCACCCACAAAAAATTAAATTCCTTAAACCAGAAATGCCCGAAAAACCACTGGATATTATACATACAGATATATATAGTATTAATAACAAACAAATCCTAACCATTATAGATAAATTTTCTAAATTCGCTTGCGCTTACACCCTTCCTACTCGCAATAGCATCTCAATAGTCAGGCATCTAAAACATTTTATGAGCCACCATGGCATACCTAAAAAACTAATCTGCGATCAGGGCTCAGAATTCACAGCAAATCTATTCAAAGACTTTTGTAGACAATACGACATAAATCTCCATTTTACTTCATTCCAACAAACCACAAGCAACTCACCCGTAGAACGTCTCCACTCTACATTAACAGAAATTTATAGAATAATATTAACCAAGTTCAAAGAAAATAAATTTGACTTAGACCATGATGAAATTTTATCAGAATGCTTAACCACATACAATAACGCAATTCATTCAGCAACCAAGCTTACTCCGTTCGAGCTATTCTATGGTCGAACTTACAAGTTTAATGAGAACGTAAGTTTCGACAATGAACACGAATATTTAAGAAAACTAAACGAATACCAGTCAGAATTATACCCCTCTATACGAAAACAACTATTAGATCTAAGTAACAGTAAAATAGATAAGCTAAATATATCAAGAAAGGATCCCGAGCAAAGGGATATAAATGAAGTTATCTTTCGGAAAGAATGTAAAAGAAATAAACTAACCCCGCGCTTTCGCAAACATAAGGTTAAAGAAAATAAAGAATACACCTTGTTAACTGACAACAATAAGAAAATACACAAAGCAAGAATAAAAGGTAAACATAAACTTTCGGAAATCACCAATTTAAAAGGTGATGAAAATAATGAAATTACCAACAGCGAAGAAAATGTTGTATCAGACGTATTCCCGGAATTAACTTCAGATCATCGCGCTTCAATTACGAAAGCTACAAACGGAGGATCTGAAGATGAAGTTTTAATTAGCAAATTCAATATTCAAATAACGCGAAGGGACATTTCAACTCTCAATGACGGAAATTGGTTAAACGATAAGGTTATCAACTTCTATATGGATCTCTTAACCGAACGTGCAGAACAACGTCACTCAGAAGGTCTTCCACGTGTCTACGCAATGAACACGTTCTTTGTTACAAAATTAATGAATTTTGGCTATAGTTCTGTGAGCCGTTGGACTCGCAAAACTGACATATTTTCATATGACATTATCCCAGTACCTGTCCATATTGGCGGTGTACATTGGTGCATGGCAATCATTCATTTAAGAGATAAATATATCAAATATTATGACTCAATGGGCACACCAAATCCAAAAGTACTGGAATCCCTCGAGAATTATATTAAGGAAGAATCTTTAGATAAACGGAATGAGAGATTCGAGACGTCCGATTTTGTTATAGAAAGTGTTAAAAACATTCCAAAACAGTCGAATGGCAGTGACTGTGGTGTTTTTAGCTGCATGTTTGCCGAGTACATTACTAGAGATCGCGAGATAACCTTCTCACAACAACATATGCAATATTTTCGTTTGAAAATGATCTTGGAAATATACCAAGGAAGATTACTATCTTAACAATTAAGTTATAATAAACAATCCCATAGACTAATTATGTAGGATAGAATAAACTTTACTTTATATTTTTTTCAGATTATCACTAACACTTGGGCAAAGATTAGAAATGCACGATCTAGGAAATAGTAAGGGGTTACTCCCTCTAAAATTAGGAACAGCACGCACAATTACTAACTATTACAACCTAGTACATATAGTAAGATTAGATCCCTACAAGGCCAGTTTAACAAAAATCGCAAATTCCATTAAAAACCTTGACACTATAGACGAACTAAAGGACTCAATGACAGTGACCAAACTAAAACTTAGGGAATTAGAGAATAAACTCGAGACGTTGACCCCCAAACAAAGAGTTAAAAGAGGTCTTATAAATGGATTAGGAACCGCAATCAAATTTATTACGGGAAACATGGACGCAAATGATGCACAATCCTTAAACGAAGAGATAGAAAAGCTAAACTTAGAACAAACAAAAATTAAAAACGAAATAAACCAACAGACCCAAATTAACAAACTAATGATAACCAGATTTGAAAACATAACTAACCACATTAACCAAGAACAGGACACAATAGCAAATTTCCTTAATCACTATCAAGAACAAATTAAAAACAAGATCCATACTAACGAAATTTCCCTCTCACATATGCAATATCTCTCCCAAATAAATTATAACATTGATTTGCTCACTAACCATATCACTAACGTAGCTGAAGCCATAATACTAGCCAGACTTAATGTCATACCAAAATTTATTTTAAATCCAAGCGAACTCGAATTAATTGAGCAAATCTTCACTAATCAGTCAATAGAGATTAAAGCCTACAAGCCTACCACAACAATTCGAACATAATATTCAACGTCCGCATCCCAACGCTGTCCCGAGAAAATACTCCCTTTTCCATATCCTACCACTTCCGATAAATGAAACCAAAATAATAGCCACTAAACCATACGTTATCCTTGATAAGAGAAGAATCCAATATTTCGATAAAATTTGTCCTAGGATAGAAAGCATCTTTTATTGCCAGGAGAGCAAGGATCAAGAAACCACACAACAATCAAAATGCATAGCGCCCTTACTAAATGGTGAAGCAGCAAACTGCACAGTCAACGAAGTCGGGAAAATTGAAACAATTCTGCAACCAGAACCGAACTTTGTCCTTCTCATGAACATCCCGAAAACATCAGTGTCATCAACCTGCGGGAACAACCACTCAAAGATTCAAGGCACTATCCTAATCCACTATAAAGACTGCGAGGTTACAATCAACGATGTATTATACAGAGACGACACCAACATCTTTTGGGACGAGGTCCACATCCTCCCGATGTTCCATGGAAATCTTCACCCAGAATCAACTATCGAAATTCTCAACTTACAAAAATTAAAGGAATACAACATACAAAATAAAGCCGCCCTGGAAAACCTGGAAACCGAGACCAAAGTAAAACACACCTATACCATTGGATCCATAATTATCCTAGGAGCTACGATAATCATCATCGCCACCTACATTTGCCGGAAATCCTCCATCACAATCGAAGTCACAGATCCTCAAAATTGCATTGCTTCTGGACCACCAACCTCCAAATTCTTATGGCCCACACTTCACACCAAGGGGGGAGGAGTTACCGAGGTCATATAGCCCCATCTTCCCCACGTGCCGCAATACAACATGCCGTTAACCCCTAGATCTCACGACATAGGTAAAGGGGTTAAATTTCAAAACGCATCCGGTGTTGCAGACGCTGACCAAGGAAAATTAACCATGGGAACTTAATTTAAGTTAGTCGTAATAAAAATAGATTTAAGAAATAATTTCAGTTCTAAATTGTCTTTCGAGTAATTCACATAAAATTGTAATAAATTAATATTCGCTTAAAGATTGTCTTTTTTATTTTTTAAATATCCGAGTCCGAAAAGTTATTTCGCGCCAAGGAGCCTTAAGTAAAATACACATCAAGGGTTGGGATCCCTAGCAGATCTTTAATGTAAACAAATATATATATGCCGGGAGTTGGATGTTTCCAATTAAGAGTCCTCGGGGTGCTGCGGCTCAACTGCAAAAAAATCACTACCGGAAATTTGGGACTTGAAATTGCAATTGACATGTGCGGCTGCACACATATGGCATATTATCGCTGGTTTTAAAAATTTACGGCATCTATTGTTTAGGTTTGAAATTTAGAAAAAAAAATTTCTCGTTTTAAGAGTTGAAGTGGAGAATTTTGCTATCTTTGAGAAAATCGAGTTTCAATGAAAAAATTTGAAAAGGGAAATTACGCAGCAAATGCAGCTGAGCGCATTTTTTTTTTGTTTATGAGGACCTTTCTTGTTAGACCACCGTGAGTGGGTATAAACAATTTTGGAGGGCTCCTAAAAAAATTAAATAAAAAACATTTTTTTAAAACATATTAAAACTTGACTTTATTTTCAAATCTAGTATTACATATTTTCTCTCGATGATGCTGGCTCAATATGTGATCCAGGATTTTACTTGTAATGATGATTCTCTGCTGAAATCGGCATCTATCTATTGCATGTATATGCCACAACCCAATGCGGTTGGCTCTATAAGCAAAATCCCATGCATGCATGCAGTGTACTTCTGGTGTTAGTATAAATCGAACCCTTTTTTTGCATTCTTTACAGTTGTTTTCGGTGTAAAAATTGTTGTCCTCATGTAAAAATTTATTAAGCTTTGAACTTCCTGTTTGTACCGCTCCACAAAACAACATCCACACGTATCTGGCCCACAGGTTGTCCAATTGTTCGACCACGGGCAGTTCATGTAATGTGCTCCATGTATGGAATTAACTTTTCCTGCATTTTCATATTCCTGTACGTATCTGTAGAGCTGTTCTATTTTATGCTTATGCTCTTCTAGCAAAATATCAGAGTATTCGTTGAGAAATTTTGGGATACTCATCTTCGGAGATTACTTTTCTTTCAACTGCTTGTAACGTATAGAAGAAGAAGTATCTTTGCTTTCAGATGGTTGTGCCGATTTAATTGTTATCGAATTTAGCTGATACTTGACTTCTTTTACTTTGTTTCCTTTATCACCCTTTTCGTCAAGCAATTTGGTGGAATCCTTATAACTGCTCATCTCCGCAACCTGAAGCAAACTAACCTTACGTTTCACCTTTTCAGGTATTTATATGATTTTTCGGTTGAAGGGTTGACATTTCAGTTTAAATCACAACCAACACTACAGAGTGAAATCCCCCGCAAGTCCCCGCCCCTAGGCTTTCAAAACGCATGAAATTTCAATGCTAACTTTATTTCTTGCAGCTGCACATCATAAGAATTTTCCACTTCAAATATGCTGATATGGCCAACTTTGCTCACATTGAAGCATATTTTTAACTGAACTTGTTCAATCATGTCTGGGGTGGATTCAGTATAAAATGGGCCCTGCGTAGTGAATCCTCATCAGTTCAACTTAAATTTCCTAAGCGTTCACATCAATCCGGCAAAGATGACTGCAATTTCAGAACTTAAAAACATGGAATTCACCCCCTACTTGAGGATGGCAGATATGGTTATTGGAATGGAGTATCGAATAAAGTCAGCATGTCGACGTTCAACAACCTTTGGAGATCGCATTCAATTGGAGCTGGATGAACACAAACTTTTGCTGCCACCCAGATATAATTTGCTGTCTGAAAAGGCCTTGTCGGACATTAACAACCGAGGAAATTTCTACATCACAAATACTGGACCGTATGGGAAAACATTCATATTTAAATTTGCGCAGCATGAAAGTTTGTCTAGTGATGTACATTATTACACTGAAAATCCTCAAAATTTGTATGAAATATTAATAAATAAATAAAACCAAGTTTTAATATGCTATTTAAAAAAAAATGTTTTTTATTTAACTTATAATACATCTTTAGCATTTATCCAAGAATTATGTTCTGATGAAAAACCAAGCCATTTAACATAAACTTTATCTCCACTCTTTTTCAATATTTTTTCAACAAGATATAGTTCAGGATGTTCAGCTTGCTGCAATTCCTTTTCATAGAATCCTCCTTTAATTTGGTTGCCCTGGTAATCCTCAAGTTGATATGTCACTGGATTAGTCAGTTGAATCTTGGAGATTTTGAAAATTTCAGTTGTCCAGTTTGGTGTGTAGCCTTTTTCAAATATATGTTTATATTTGCTTATACGGACGAGGTCTCCTATTTTATATGCTGCTGAAGGGGCGATTTTAATGTGATTATAGGCTGTAGCAAGAAGCAGCTTTTCATTTGCTTTACTGACATCGCAAGGACGCATTTTGATTGTTCGATGTTTTTTCGCATTGTAATGGGATAGCAGTTTTTTGATCATATGAAACCATTTGTAGGACCCATTCATGCTAAATTCCTTCCACATCATACTCTTTAAAGTTCGATTGAATCTTTCCACTATTGATGCCTTAAGCGATGTATATGTTGAGTAGTGGTTAACTTCATAATTGCGCATTAGCTTCTGAAAGTGTGAGTTGTAGAATTCCTTGCCATCATCCGTTTGCAAATTTTTAGGTGTACGTCCATCTTTGAATATTGACTGCATTGCTTCTGTAACTTCCGGACCAGTTTTTCTTTTAATTGGAATAGCCCAGGCATATTTAGAAAATGTATCAATTACGGTCAGCAAATAGCGGAATCCTTTGTTAGCATGTTTATAAGTATCCATTTCAACCAAGTCAGCTTGCCACAAATCATCCAAACCTTTAATGATAACTCTCCGTCTAGTAAAATTGCGACGAGCAGGTTTGTGGAGCTCATTCACTACTTGCATCTTACTCATAGACGCCCCCATCTTGCGGTTTTTTTTTAATTATGCTGGAGAATATAAATTTTTCGATTTTCTCAATTTCACCATTAATATACAGCGCTAGATCCTGTACTGCTCTGCCCACGCTCTTCCGTATTTCATCATCAACATAGTTTTTAGTTGCAGCATCAGCCTTTTCTTTTGGATCGCGCAGGTTTTTGATTCTTTTCAAACCAAGATCATAGTCCCCATCAGAAGTTAAATAAAAACCGTTTCCTTTTGGCCCCCGCTCGCCTTTGGGACCAGCAGCACCGTCTTTTCCAGGAATTCCAGGTGGACCGCGTTCACCCACTGCTCCAAATTTCTGCTGTTTAGAAGATCGACCAAACTTGTCAACGCTCATTTCAGAAATGGAAATATTTTCTGTGTGTGCGAATATTTATACTATAATGTCAGCTTCACGCAATTCTTCAATGATTGCCACTATCTCATTAGTATGACTATTATTTCCAGCTTGCTGCGATGCCGCCAATATGCGCAGTCTATCAACTAGCTCATTGGGGTCATCCCAATATATGTACTCGATATGTTTCTTGGGAATTTGCATTATCCCCTTTCCAGTATGAGGAGTGCGAATCAACTTTTTTATAATGTTTTTATATTTGAAGCTATTTGTTCCTTTTATTTGCTGGTTTTCCTTAAAATCACGTCTGTAGATGCATGCATCATTTGCAATTTCTTGATAATTGGCCAGATCGCCCATTGAGTAACCTTGGGGCTTTTTCATAAAAAGTAGTTCAGCTAAGCCTTCAGTTATCTTATAATGCTTGCCGCCTATAAGAAAGTGTTCTTTATCAACATTTAAGATTGAGTTACCGATATTTAACATATCGTTGCGATAGTGCACTCCATAAATTTTATCAATTTTCGTGCTATCATTTTCAAGTAGTTGTTTATATTTGTTTAGTATCTGGCCGGGCTCTTTTATGGGAGTTACAAACTCTTCATCCTCATCATCATCAGAATAATACCTAAGAGGTGTACTAGTTGGCTCCAGCTTTAAATATTTACGTGCAGGCGGTGTGTTTGCTTCATCATTGCTCTCTTGTTTAATTTCTTCTTCTTTTGGTTCAACTTTCACCGATGCTGCTGCTGTTGCGAGCTTTTTCAGCGTGCTGGTTATGGGCTTAAAGGTTTCCTCCAACTGAGCTTCTGATTCAATTTTGCCGGTCTTGAGAGCTTTATACTTCTTTCGTATAGCCTCACGTGTTTTTATAATATCCTTCAACAGTTTTTCATTCATGTTGCTTCACTGGCGACTGCAACTACACTGATATTCAGCATGATGATGGACACTTATATAGGCTAGGTAGCCCGGTTAGACCAGGTAGGCCAGACCTGGAAGACCTGGTAGACCAGACCTGTAGACCTGGTAGACCAGATAGACCAGACCTGGTAGACCTGGTGGAACAGATAGACCAGACCTGGTAGACCAGATAGACCAGATAGACCAGACCTGGTAGACCTGGTAGACCAGATAGACCAGACCTGGTAGACCAGATAGACCAGACCTGGTAGACCTGGTAGACCAGACCTGGTAGACCTGATGGACCTGGTATCTATGATCTTAACAATAACCTCCTTTATAAGCTCATGAAAGCATCAAAACCTTTTCGATATCGGCCTTTATCTATAGGGCTATCCTTATCAATTACTAAGAATCCATATTTGTCTTTCCAGCAGTTTGCACACGCTTTTCTGAACTTTGCAAATCCCATATCACTATTTACATGATCATTGTATACATGCTTAAGATTCAAATCATCCTGTTTAAATATGATTAGAAAGTTTGCATTATCGCGAATTAGATGCTTTGGTATATGAGTATATGTTTGGCAGAGGTAAAAGCTATCAATGTCTTTATGTCGCCCCATGCAAAAGTAGGCTCTAATATTATTTTGCTTACCGCAGGCCACATCATCAAATATGAAAACTGAGTTTGACTTTGCTTCTTCTGGCGGTATAACGTCGCAGTTGTTTGAAAAGGTATAATAGCCCAAGCCTGATATGCCAGTTACAACTTTTCTCAAATACTCATATTTAGGTTGGCTTAGCGACTTTGAGTAAATGTATATATTCTGGAATCGTAGGCCATTAGGATGCTCCAGCAAACTTAACATAACATTTGTCTTGCCGCAATTCGATGGTCCTACAATAATTCCTCTTATACTGTTTGGCAGCAGCACCCCATGTTTCATCAATGTACTTGTAATTTCGGTATCAGTATTTCTAACAGGTAGACACGCTTGTTGCTTAACAAACTTCATGTTGAACACTAACACAATCCCTATAAATACCGGTGCTTTTATAGATTTTTATCAGTCTTACTGTAAACCTATAAAATGATTGACCATAGCGAGAAGCGCATCATTCGTCGAAAAGCTGCAGAGGGGAGAGGGTTATTAAACTCTCTTATAAATAAGCTGCCAGTTGAGCTTCATCTCCCAGGATATCAGTACTGCGGTCCAGGAACAAAGTTATCTGAAAGGCTTGCCCGAGGGGACCCAGGCATTAACCCACTCGACGCAGCCTGCAAACAGCATGATATTGCATACCGCGATCATAAGGATTTAAGCGACCGGCATATAGCTGACCGTATTTTAGAAGAAAAAGCTTGGCAGCGGGTAAAATCTAGAGACGCTAACTTTGCAGAGCGTGCTAACGCGCTATTAATTACAAACGCTATGAAAGCTAAAATCAAAGTTGGAATGGGTGCCAAAGCAAAAATTACCAGCTCATCGAAGAAGAGGAAGAAGAAGAATACACCACGTCCATCATTTCGTGTAGCTGTACGTAATGCTCGAAAAATTTTGAAATTAAAAAAACCAAAAGACCTGTTGGAAGCTACTAAAATTGCCCTAAGTGCAGCAAAGGATGCTATCAAAGGAAAGAAGAAATTATACACTACACCTAGAGTGATACCGGTGCCTAAAGTAGGAGGCGTTTTGCCATTCCTCATTCCACTTTTTGCTGGTCTTTCAGCCGTCGGAGCGCTATCGGGAGGTGCAGCAGGCATAGCTAAAGCTGTAAACGCTGCAAGCAGCGCACGGCAGGAGCTGCAAGAAGCGAAACGCCATAATGAGTCAATGGAAGCTATAGCACTAGGAAAACGTGGGCAAGGATTATTTCTGAAGCCATATAGGAAAGGATTGGGACTTTTCATCAATCCCCAGCCAAAAAACTACTAAAGTCGCTACCCAAAAGAGCTCTCAATGAAAATGATCTGCGAAAATATGCACAGTACATATCCCACTTTAGAGGAGTATTTATGCGCGATCAATTACCTAGAAAACCATGGAAAAATGAGAGTGGGATTGTGAATCTAGATGTTTCATCTGGACCTGGAACACATTGGGTAGCGTACAAGAAGAGTGGAAATATCATAAATTACTTTGACAGTTTTGGAAACCTACAACCGCCGCAAGAAGTTGTAAATTATTTGGGCGATGCAGTCACATACAACTATACACCACATCAAAATTTTAATTCAGTAATTTGCGGACACTTGTGCTTAGAATTCTTGTATAAATAAGCCTTTCATGAGTAAACGTAATCATTTAATTTCAAGTAGCCATGGCGATAACACTCTCTCTCACCAGCAATACATCGATTCTCACCGCCGAATACTTTCCGCCATTGGAATTATCTGGAGATTACATTTGCGGATTGATTGATTTTCAAACATACAACTCTATCCCAAATATTGATGAGAGCAACAATTTAATGCATGTGGGGGATGTGGTTATCGAAATACCGGTGGGATCATATGAGATTGATGACATAGCTACATTAGTGCAACAAAGTTTAAAAAGAAGCAGCAGCAAAGCATCAGTCTTAATAAGAGCAAACAATAATACCTTGAAGAGCGAAATAAAAGCCACTGAAGTTATACATTTTGATAAAGAGCGATCCATCGCTCCATTGTTGGGATTTGGAAAACGTGTATTGGATGCAAATATGCTGCACACATCAGATTTACCTGTTAATATTAATAAAGTTAATACTATACGGGTTGAATGCAGCATCATATCAGGTTCATACATCAACAATAAGCATGTGCATATGCTGCATGAATTTGCCCCAACCGTGGGGCCAGGCTATAAAATAGTGGAGGTTCCCGCGAATGTGATCTATTTGCCTGTGAACGCCAAGCGGGTAAGTTCTCTCACGCTGAAGCTCGTTGATCAGGACGGGGACTTAATAAATTTCCGAGGTGAAACGATAACCATCAGATTACATTTAAAGCAGCAGCAGAATGCTAATCTTCAACGATAAGCATATAAATAGGATGAACGTCATCGAAAACATTAGTCAACCATTGGCCTTGAAGCGAGCAAGACGCAGGCTGACAGCAGATAGCATACAATTTCTGAAATCATTTGGTCTAGAATTGAAGCAATGAGCGGCATTTTGGACATTACCGAAGGCACAAGCCATGATGATAGCATAACAAAAATTGTCTACCACACGTACTCATCGTTCACCTCATCATTCAAAAATAGCGATGAAATCCGCATTCCTGTGCAAAACCAAGACCTGTATGTCCTCGTAGCTGAAAGTTTTCTTTACATTGAAGGAACAATATCGGACTCCGGAGGGCTAGTAAATAATGCTGCAGCTTTCTTGTTTGAGGAGATTCGCTATGAGATCAACGGTGTGGAAATTGATAGAACTCGAAATCTTGGAATTGCTTCAACACTAAAAAATTATATATCATTAAACCAAAATGAGAGCAGGATGTTACTCAACGCTAGCTGGTCGCCAGATAATTCAATTACACCCGCCGATGGATTTTTCAATTTCTGCATCCCCCTAAAAGTATTGCTGGGTTTTGCTGAAGACTACAAGAAAATTATCATCAACGCTAAACATGAGCTCATATTAATACGAAGCAGGATGGATGAAGATGCAATCATATCGTCAGAAGATGCTGTAAACATTTCAATAACGAAACTTCAGTGGCGCATTCCCCATGTTAATGTTGCTGATCATGAGAAAATTGGTTTATATCGAATCATTGAAAGCGGACGTGAAATACAAATGCCATTCAGGAGTTGGGATATATACGAGTACCCTGCGATCCCCGCAACAACCCACCACACGTGGTCGGTCAAGACGACATCGCAGCCGGAAAAGCCCCGATATATCATCCTAGCTCTTCAAACAAATCGTAAAAATGATAAAACAAAAGATGCTAGCAAGTTTGATCACTGTAAGCTGACAGATGTTAAAGTACACTTGAATTCGGAATCATACCCATATGATGATTTGAACTTGAAATTTGATGAGAATAAATATGCTCTCTTATATGATATGTATATAAAATTCCAAACTTCGTACTATGGGCGGCAGTTCCAGTCGCTACTCTCAAGGGACGAGTTCATGCGTGACGCTCCAATCTCAGTCATCGATTGCTCGCGGCAAAACGAAGCCATTAAAACTGGACCTGTGGACATAAGGTTGGAATTCAAAACAAGTGAAAACGTCCCCGCCAACACAACAGCATATTGTTTACTGCTGCATGATCGAATAGTGGAGTATAAGCCGCTAACCAACGAAGTCAGGAAAATTGCTTGAAATGGCACCCATCATCATCGACATTCAAGGATTCAAATTACAAAACAATGAATTTATTTTGAAGGAGTTAGCCATTTTAAATTTTGAAAACCAAGTGCAGCACTACATATTCCAACCACCATTTCCCTATAAGCAGCTAACTCAGCCTGAAAAGAAGCAAGTTGAATGGCTTAGGCACAATCATCATGGACTCCGATGGAGTGATGGATACATTCCTTACCGCAAACTATTTTCCGTAAGCGATCTACTGCATGGTAAAATAATCTATGTTAAAGGAGGTGAAAAGAAGCGATGGGTTAAGGAAATATTTGGAGTGGAGCTGGACATATATGATGTAGAAGAGGAGGGATGCCCAAGCCTAAAAGCAGCAGCAGCAGCAAATGTGTTAGCTTGTATAATACACCAAGGCCGATGTGCTCTGAAAAATGTATTTGTAATACGAGATTTTTTAAATAAAACAGATTTTTAAACGTTATAAATATTCTTTTATTTCTTATAATACTATATATTTACAATATGGACATTTATTTACATTAATTCTCATTAAAAAATACAATTATTGGTTGGGTTGAAAATACCAATTTTACACTTCTTCCATTTCCGCGTCTAGCGGTATTGAAAAATGCCCCCACGGCAATGTATCGGCTCCATTTTCAGTTATATAGCGCTTGTCATCATGAGGGCTTAACGCAATTTTAGCCTGGTTTATTGTATACACCTTGTGGCTAAATGATCGTATACTTCTTTGCTCCGCTATTAGGGTTTTCGAGTTTTCTAAGCACTCTATGTAGTCGCTAAATTGTAAATTGCGTGCTACAACATTTTTCTTTACACCTTTTGCTTTTTTCACGTCATCAGCACCCTGTATTTGAAGGCTGTACATTTTCGCTCTTAAGCCAACAAATGCTGTCATTATTTTCCCGTTTAGCTCATCCTTCATCAAACCTGGAACTTTTTTATTTGCCTGAGGTATGCCATATTGATTATTTGCGGAATAATCGCTGGTGTCAAATTTTCCGATGTTTGCACTCATGATTTCATATATGTTCACAGTTTGAATTTCATATATTAAGGAGTCTGTGTCCATATACATTACTTTACATTTATCACCCAATTCTTTCAGCATGAAGTCATAGTGGAAGTTGTATAGTGCAATTTTCGATATGTCCAGTATTGCCATTCCAGCATATAATGGCTTATTGAATTTGACTTCAAGTCTCCTTAATTCAATAGCGACTAAATTTTCATCAAAAATTGTCCTGCTATGGAAGTTGGGTGCAGCAATGTAGCTTTTAGCGCCATATCGTCCTTCCCACTTCGAGCATAGTTTGATATTAGAATATTTTCTAACATTCTCCATGGTTTTACCGAAAATGGCATTATTCATTTTTTTATATTGATCTTTATCGTAGTTGCTGGTTGCATGCTTTCTTTTCTCGGTATTTAAGTCTATGTATGGTTTTAACCAAGGCGACTGATCAAACTGCAGGATTCGGTGAATTTTCTTGAGGATGAGCCCATGTGATATACATTGCTTCAGGTTGCGGTAGTGTATAACGTATTTCTCTTTTGGTGATAATGTTGTTAGCAGCTTCTCCTGCTTCGATCCTGGGGGTGATTGATGTGTTGGGCAAAATGGAAAGTCCTTATGTGCGTTATGGAGCTCTGCGGGGTAATCCAGATCGACTTCTAATATGTAGCCTGTGGGGGAGTTATCTGGAATATTCATAAAATCAATATTTTCAACCCACTTAAAATTACCAGTGGGAAGGCATTGCGACATTGCCCACCCATATAAATTATTTACATCATAATACATTAAATACTTAGTCTCTATTTCAGGCTTATAATTAGGCATATATTTATTATTCGCTTTACTAAATCTACAGCAGCACTGGCTAATTCCACCTCGAATACCCTTTTCCACAAATAGGAGCATATCCACATCTGCTATCAGCTCCAGGTTAACTTGCGTATACTTCAGCATTGCATCCCATGTGTATCCTGGCAGCGTAAAGTAATGTGCGGGGTCCAGCTTGTAGGTCTCCATGCAGAGAGTTCGGAAGTTTTCGAAAACATCCGCCAGCAGAAGAACATCAGTTTTCAGATATAAATCTGAATATTCACCCAGGCTGTTAATGTTGAAAGCTGTCCATACTTCCTGCGCATGCTCATAATCCTGATCCGAAATAGCTGAGTCAGTCATTTTATTGTAGAAGTCATCCTTCTGAGGCAAGCTTTGATGTTCCAATTTACTCCATCCATCGATGAAATCATAAGGGAAAACCCCTTTCCGCGTTAGAAGATCAAACTTAGCATCATCCAAACTAGACCAGTGCTGCTTAGTTAACTTAAGTTTATGCTTAGGCAGTAAATATGCTAACTTATCTAGAGATTCTGACATAAATCTATACGAATCTATAAATCTAAGCTTAATATTACAATTATCAATATATTTTGTGAAAGAAATGTATCTTTCTTTATTTAACGGTAAAAGATCAACTTTACCTGGAATACTTATTGCAATATCCTTAATTATAAAATGGGCGTCGTATCCTGACAAATTGTGAAATATCACGGGTATTGTTCTGCAGTCGTTGTAATTGATGTTGCAGCTATTGTGTGCAGGTCCGCGGTACTTTCCTGTGAGATGGCAGTGGTCTCTGACTCTGGCTTCTCCGGCTGCAAATGGTTTTTCACATATGTGGCAGCATGAGCTCATAAGTTGCGTGCACTTTTCTTGCTGCGACAATGGCTCCATCGGTCTTATGTTTCCAAACTCTTGCTCGGCTATATCCGCTATTTCTTGCAGCTGCAGTGCAAACCATTTAAGGCAATCTTTACCACGATTCGAACGGTAAAAAGATAGCGATTCATCATATATACATCTGAAATATAGCCCAACGCTGTGTACTTCATGCTGCTGAATTTTCCTGGTAGCTGCATCCTCGCCATTAGCATCATAGGGGTGTAGTATTGACTCCAAATCCGCATACACGCAAAATGGAACCGGGTTCTTATAATTGTAGTTTTTAAAGCTAACAATTTTGTTTTCCGGAAAAGATACTTTGCAATCGTTTGCTTCTTCACACTCTGGAACATGTGCTGCAAGTTTTTCCTGGCTGTAGAAATAAAATAGGCATCTATCGCACACGTATTTTTTATGATGGTATTTAGAAACTTGGCTGTGTATAAGCCGCGACAGATCTTTAATCCAGCAGAAGTGGTACTTCACATCAGCTTCGTCATCCTCAGCGTCTTCAGCATCATAACTCGCTTTTATCATCAGTAGGTTAATGTGTTTATCCTGTTTTTTCTTGGTTAGGTAAACTGGAACAACTGAAAATTTGTTTTTAGTCTTCTCTAACATAAACACATTAACCGATAAATTGTTGTTGGCCTCAAATATTTTTATTTGTTTTAATGTCACTGGAAAGCTGATGCCTTCTAAATTTAACACAGATGTAAAATGCGGGTATTTCGATGTCCTATCTGAATTATGTCCTGCAGGATACAATGCAGAGACTACTGCCCATGCAAAGCACGCATTATCACTATTCTTTACATTTATACACGCCTTCTTGTCCGCAATTTGTTTCGGGAGCGCTATGTATGACGATCCTCTTAACTGTTCAAACTTATTTATATGCACTACCAAATTCACTATTTTTTGTAATGCCCAACCACTGTCTTTCTCTTGAAATTCTTCAAGCTGGGTTAATACGTCTTGCTGCACATTTTTTAAAAACCACTCTTTCAAATTATCGGTGCTCCCAATCGATTCAGTTTTTGTGTGGAAATATTTAATATCACTGATAGTTTCACTTTCATTAACACCATGCTTGATGAATTCGCAGCTCAGAGTGGTTGAAACTTTCACAAAATGATGCTTATTTAGCGAATTTCTTATTCGTGCTGTAAATAAAGCGCATGCATCTGTCAAAAATCGTGCTGGATCAATGTGTTTGATGTTCATTATTGCGCCAGTCCGAATCCTCACTGCAAACGCATTATCCAATTCCACCCAACGCACACGGTCACTTCTTCTTTCTCCACGTTGTTGAACGCCTGCTCCACGATGGCTGCCTGCTTTTAGCAACGTCTGGAAACCTCTCAACCGGGTGATGCAGTTCTGGTAGTGCTGCTTGGTTCCATTTCTCTGTTCAGCTGCACATGCCGCCTTAAATTTCCTTATGAACATGCTGCAAGCCTTACCAATTATAACTCCTTGCACCGTGTCCCCATCTCTCAAACACTCCTCCATCTGCGTATATAAACCGTTCACAATATTTTGCGTATCCATAATAATTTTTTCACTTTTCACTTTGTCACTTTTTCACTTGTTGTTTGGTTGCTGGCTGTTAAGCGCGAACTGAGGAAATAAGGATTTGATCGCTGCTTTTTATAGCAATCGCAACAAAGGATCAGCAAGGTCCCGCTCAAAGCACAGCGAAGTTAAAAAGCTCGTCCAGAGTGCAAGTTCATCCGAGGCACATGTACGTTCAATCTAATTCCTCAAGCTCATCCGAGGCGCATGCAAGTTCAATTTAATTTTCCAAGCCTCATCCGGGACACATGTAAGTTCAATCTATCACCCAAGATCTCATCCAGGGCACATGCAAGTTCAAAAGCTAATCCAGCGCTAAAGTTCAATCTAATTCCGCAGGCACATTGAAGTTCAAAAGCTTATCCGGCGCTAAAGTTCATCCGAGGCACATGCAAGTTCAATCTAATTTCTCAAGCTCATCCGAGGCACATCCAACTAACACCCAAGACCACATCCGAGGCACATGCAAGTTCAGCCATGGCACAGCAAGTTCAAAAGCTCAGCCAGCACGAAAGCTCATCCGAGGCACACCCAAGACCCACATCCGCACCTAAGACAACAACCGATGACGTCAGTGAGCCAGTAAGCCTGTTGCTCTACTACTGACTTAGAAAAATGTTGGAATTTTTTTAATAATTGTTACTCCATTCATCCAAATGTATAAATGTTTCCGTCTAAATTCCGCCTGATTTCCTTTCACACTCTTCAGTCGAAATTACCTATCATTTTCAATGCATTTTCAGTTCCGTCTCCTATTGACTACCTCAGTCTAGTTTCCGTTCGATTTACGACTGTTCTTAAACATTGAAAAAATTAGTAATTTTTCAGTCAGTGAAAACCCGCGACACACTTTCTTCTTAATTCTTTTCCTGCTCGTCTAAGAGCAATGCTATTGCAGCAAGATATTCCACGCTAAATTCCATGATGCACTTGAGATCACTGTCCAAATTTCAATACTAAAATTTAAAGAATATCAGTGAAAAATTCATCACATAAACCACTGACACGGAGAGCATCGGTGCCGTGCCGTCACGGGTATGTGTCAATTTACGACAGATTTGACGGAAGAAGATGAAACCCGATAAAACATGTTTGTTTTTCCTGTCATCTCCATCAGAGTCAATTCTTACCGAGAAAATCGCTCCAAATGCAGGGATTTTTATTTTTCAATCAATATTTTAGTGAAGGGGTCGTTCGATTTTTTATTTAATTTTTGGGGGTCGCAACACTAAAAAGGTTGAGAAACGATGACTTAATGAATGGCAAAGGGAAAAATGTGGAGAAAAGGGTACCTTACGGGAAGAATTTTCAGAAGTACCTTAAAAATCTCTGGTTATATCTAAGCTTTCCACAAAATAGCCCAAAATTCTGTGCATCTCTTTAGGAGCTAATTAGCTTCTCCACTCAATCTATAGACGGCAATGGCGGATTTAGGGGAAGGACCGCTTAACAACTTCTATTCACTCAACTGTTAGAATAGTGGAGTCAGACAAGCATCAAATTTTAGTGAAAAAGGAATGTTTCCAGTCTCAAATATTTTTTTTTAATTGGTTATTTACATCGAATACCATACGAAATGGACAATTTTTTTCGAATAATTCGGCTTTTTTTTATAAAACTCATTTTTTTCTGTCATATGTCAAAAATGAATTATTAACACAAAGAAAATTGAGTTTTATCAAAAAAAAGTGGAATTTATGGAAAAAAATTACGAAAAAATACAAAAATTCACGATTTTCGATGCGTTTTTTCCACTTTTTTTCAAGCTTAAAAATTTTTTCTCTCTCACCATCATAAGGTGCATAAAAAAACCTACATTCAAAATAAAAAGGAACTTCATACGCTGCGATGCACAAAGCTGATGGGTCAATCAATTTTCAATCTTGAAGTCAACTTTTGAGCCTTGTATTTAAAATTTTGACTTGAAATTGTAATCAGTTATAGCTCACATTATAAAGTATAATTTCTGAAAATTTCTGAAAATTTTACTTAAAACATCCGAATCTATAACCAAAATACCAAAATTTAGCAGTTTCTTCAGTTTTTAATTTTTTTTGAGGTTATGTGTGCAGATTAAAATTTAATTTTGTAACCGCTGTTAGGTAATATCATAATGAACAGCCTCAGTTTTTTATCGCTTTCGTTGGACTTACACATACCGAGAAATTCTCATATATATTTAGAAAGAACGACCAAAATGGTAGATTTTTCACAAAACGGCCCATAACTTACGTGGCGGTTGCCAGAGGTAGAAAATGTCCAGTTCGTATAGTATTCGATGTAAATAACCAATTAAAAAAAATATTTGAGACTGAAAACAATTCCTTATGTTTTGCTTGTCCGACTCCACTAGAAGTGCAAAATTCAGTTAAATATATATAACTCAAGATTGAATAAAATGCATATTTAACTACGCCACAAATATAATAAAATTATGTACCACAGAGTAACAGGTTAGCCGTATAAAAGGATACCAAAAATCCTTCAACATCGCAACACAAAATGATATAAGCGCAAAAATAATTTAATTTTTCGCTATCATTTATTATTATGCTTATCATGTGTATCACAAGTTTTGATTTAATTTCACCTGTATTCACCTGCCTCTATGCTATAACTGATAAACAGAAAAAAAAGTTACACTTCAAATATTTCGTTGACTTTGATATGACACAGATTTTATTAAGTCTTATCATAATTCAACGTCAAAATCACAAATGGGAAACACTTTGGTTATACTTCTGGTAAAGTTTACTTTTTTGAGATAAAAATGTTTACTTTTGTTTATGGATTGTGTTTTTTGTGCATATGCGATATTTAATATGAAATTCATAACATAAATTTTTCGTTATCACCACCAAAAAAAAAGTTTGTGATCATTCTTCTTTACAAAAATTAACAACCGAAAATTGTGCGACTAAGCGAGCGAGCACAACCCTTTATGCGTAATCACTCTGTGGAATTAATTGTTCATAAATAAAACAAGCTGAAACAATTAACAATAAATTCTTCTTTTGTTTCAAAGACATCATAATTGAAATTCGTAAATATATATCCGCCCCCATGTTTCTAAAAATAATGGGAAATCATGTTGTTAGCAATTCACCCCAAACCGAAAATATTTAACCAAAAATTATCTCTGCTCTTCAAGACTGGCGCAATGGCAAATGAATGCGATGGGAGACGAAGTTCAACTACATCCTTTCCTTAGCATGGATTTTCTTAATTATTGTTAATTCGTTCTCCCCGGTTTTTGGGAGCACCCCTATTTAGTTCGGGGACTACCAGTTATTATACAATTAGTGAGTGGGGTACACTTGATGACTTGGGGCAATCAAATTAATTAGGTCGTCAGATTACACATGAAAAGGTATCCTTTGACAGTAAACACTCTGGCAGATTAATTAAAGTTTGTTACAAGGACAATGGCTCTTTTTATAAGCCATCAACGAGTTCATTATTATCAGGTTTTGTCTTAAGTGAATATTCAAATCTTGATTCTAAATTTATCTAGTAGAGATAAATTTAGCATAATGATTCGGACATTTTTGATGGATGACCATGGTAATAAATTACTATTCTAAAATAATAAACGTTTCATGAAGAACAATGGAAAATAGAATGACAAATTTTAATCTAGTCAAACTTACTGCAGTAAAATTTGCCAGTCGTTAATGATTAAAGTACTGGGTTTTAGTAAGAGAGCGCAATTCGACGGGAAGGCTCGTTGACGAAAAGTCACTTTTATTTCCAGCTCCCGCAATGCCAAGCCTGCATTAAGACGAAGTTACATTTTCACTATAATCAATACCTTTGTAGTATAATGAGGTACAGCCGGGTTCTAGTAGGTTAGGTTGAGCAATCCATCTCCTAAAAGAGCTTGGATTTACCGAAAACAAATTTTCCAAACACGCAGGCCACGGTAGCCTAGACTAGAGGATAAGGTGCCCAACTAAGAAATCAGCAAGAGAAGCTACCTTAAAAGTGTACACCCTTTAATGACAGGTTGAAAATTAAGATCTTTCGTTTTACTTGGTGTAGGACACGATTCTTTTTTGAGCCAGTACAATGTCATACCATACTTCAAATGACGCGAGTTGCCATTGTAATGCCAAAAAGTCAAAAACAAGCAAATTAACGAAGAAAATAAAATAAATACCAATGAAGAGCTTTTTTTACGAGTTTGATCCTAATATGCATTAAACTGCCTTAGAGTAAGTAAGAAACCTATGCCTCTACAATGTATATTTATATTTTACAACCTCACCTCGCCTTGTTTCAAGTTGGAAATTTCGTTGCCTCAAAAGAAGTAAGAAATGCCTCTCAAGTTGGTATTTACAATCTCACCTCGCCTCATTTATCTCGATACACGCTCTTATACCCAGTGGCGTAGCGAGCTTAACTCGCGCCCGGGGCACAATATCTTTTTAGCGCCCCCCCCATTCGAAAACTATATAATATTATATGTAAAATATACTCGCAAAATAATAAATAAATAAAGTAAAATAAAGTCATAGGCTCAAGCTAGGCTTTAAATTTGAGACAAAAAATGTAGTTGAGAAAACAAGACTAGATTTTGAAATGTATATGATCATCTAGAATTAGTTCAGAAGATACCTATTATTTATTTTACCTATTTATAAAGAAATATTTTAAAAACACGCAGTTGTAAAACAATAAAAAAGTAAATATTTATTATGTCTAAGGAGATACATATATTTAATAATAATATGATTATAATACATTAATAAAACTATTTACTATGTATAAATTTTTCTTGCTTTTGATGAAGCAAATTTATCAATAATATCATCAAAGTTGATCATTTCAAATTTTTCTCTTTCCACACTTAAAAATGCTAGGTCACTTAGGCGATCTTGTCCCATCGTTGATCGTAAATACGTCAAAATTAATTTTAATTTGCTGAATGAACGTTCGCAGCTAGCAATTGATACTGAGATAGTCAGGAGTATTTGAAGTGCCACTCTCAGGTTTGGAAAAACATCTTCTCCATACGAGATTATAAAAGTAAGAAATTCTAATGGAGTTTTAGGTTCAATTTCTTTTCTACTGCGGAGTAACATTTTGCAGTCACATATTTCAATAAAGAGTTCTATTCCATTGAAATCTGTATTATAAAATTCACCCAAATTTTTACAATTTTTTTCAAGGTCGTTATCAACATTATCCTTGTTTAATAAATTTTCAACGTCTAGTAGAAATCCAAATTTGAAATTAAGGTCACTTAATCGTGTAAATCGTGTACATATTTCTTGTTGGAGACGATCAAAAACGCTTTTCATAACGCGGGAAATTTCACTTTCTGCGGAAAGACCAACATCTCTAGCCAATTCTCCAGGCATTTTGCGGCGTCTTCTTACACGTATTGTTGTAGCAATATCCCATTTTTCACAAAGAGACTTCGCTTTTTCTATTGCCTCTTCACAGAGCTTGTCTCGAATTTCGGCTAGTTCAGTCGCTAATGATTCAAGATCATGGAACGCTTCTCTAAAATTCATTCTAGGATCTTGTAATCTGAGCTGCACACGATCAATCCTCCTTAAGATTTCATACCAGAAATGAACTAAAGTTATGAAACTAAAAGTTAGTATATTTTGCAACAGAATTGTAGCTTCACTTCTAGTGTCACTTGTAGTAGTAGTGTCCTCTGCTAATTTTTCTAATAGTTCTACTATATTCTCTAGCCCATCGACGATAACGCTAACCGCTTGTATTCTGGCGCTCCATCGTGTTTCAGATTCACGTTTGACAGTTTTTGTTAAAGCATTTTTTAATAATTCCCATCGTAACGTTGAACGTGAGAAAAAGAGATATATGTTTTCAATTATTCCAAAACATGTCACAACGATTGGATCTTGTTTAGCTGCAGTAACTCCTACTAAATTCAATGAATGGTTATCACAATTTACAAATAATGCTTTATGATTTTTTTCCATTATTCTTTGTTGAACGCCAGATGTGTGACCTGCCATCACGGCAGCATTATCGTAACATTGTGATCTGCAGTTTGTTAATGAAATTTCATCGGAATTTAATTTCTCTAAAATTGTATTTTCGATCGAGGCTGCATCTTTAGCATGTATTTCAATAAAACCCAAAAGAGATTCTTTGATGGAAACTTTTTTATTGATAAAATCAACATCTACATACCTAACGACTTGGGACATTTGTTCTCGATGAGAGATATCAGGAGTTGAATCAAACAAAAGTCCATAATATTTATTTCTTTTGATATCGTTTATTAGTTGATTTCGAACTGTAGATGCCAGAAGATGGATGAATTCATTTTCAATCTGTGGTGACAAATATGAGACAGTTTTTGGAGTTTCTGTGGCATGTTTAAGATGATTTGCTAGTAGCGGATCAAACTGAGCTACAAGTTTCAGTAAAGATAATAGGTTTCCTACATTTGTACCATCTTGAAGTGCTAGTTTTTCAACATGGCCACGTAGAGGAAGATTTTGTATAATTAAATACCTCATGCAAGCTAATATTCTTTGCAATATATTTCGCCACCGTTCTTTTTCGGACTGAATGTTCGCTTCTAATGATACATCAATTCCCTTTCTACTTATTAATCTTCGTTCTGTTTCTTTCCAAGCCGTAAGTGATTTTCGGTGATTTGGACTTCTTTCATGGCTAATCAATTTATCTTTTTTCTTCCATTTATTAAAACCAGCAGATGTTACAAAAGATGATTGTGTAGCGGAATTTGATGTAATAAACAGCAAGCAACAAAAGCAGTACGCTGCATTATTTTTTGGTGAGTATAATAACCAAGATCGGTTAACTTCAGTTCCTTCCTCTTCATTACCGACCCGTCGAGAAAACCAAGATTTTGGCATTAGACGATTAGTTGATGTTGTTGCTGCATTTAAACTGGCTTCGTTTTGAAATGTGCAAGATCCACGAATAATCATTTCTTTTCGAAGTTGGTTCGATATTATTGGAAGATTGTTGCTAAATTTTAAATAAGCAACATCCTTGAACTCCAGAACGTCCGGAATTACAGCAAGTGTTTCTGTTGTATTCTCTGTGCTTTTTATTAGATGTGAACATGGATTTATCATTTCTGATGTACTTGGGCCACCTTCTTCAGAGTCTTGTATTTGTTGAGTTGTGTTATTAGTACATAAAAGTTTAGCAGCAGTAGGTGTACAACCTGAATCTGGTTCTGGTTCTGACTCTGAATCTGATTTTATATCTTCATCCTTTTTATCTTCTGGATTTTCTTTTAGCGATTTTTTTCCTAAGTATGATTCCATTATAACTCTAGATTTCAGAACTTCTTTTTCTTGCAGTAGTTTTCTTTTCCGATTCTGGGAACCGCTTAGTTTTTTTCCTGGCGTTGACATGGTCTAAATAAAATTAATTTTTATTAAATTAATTAAGATATTAGATACTGTTAAAAAACACATCAGTGAATAAAATATAAAAAGAAAACAGAATGCAGCTTATTTGAGAAGACAACAGGAAGGTGAAAAAATACTTGTGTTTTTAAATCTAAGTTCAAAACCAATTTGCAACCAGCCAAAGCTTGAAACTAAGGTTTTATATTCATTCCAACCTACTGTAAAGCCAAATTTAGATAAGCTCAGATTAACTATAAACTATACTTGGAAGGACGGTACACTGCAAAAGAAAGAAAGAGCTGAGTTTAGGTAGTTTTATCTTAATTTTCTATAGAGTTGGTAAACTATCTTTTTTTAGTTAAATTTAAAATTAAACTAAGGTAGGTTGTTAAAATTGGCTTTAAGAGACGTCAAAATCCAATGCTTATTAATGTGATAGTTTTGACAAGCGTAGAAAAAAGTTGCTGGTCTTAGGTTGTCCCCCAGATAAGCCATATTTACGGTAAATTAAGAATTCTTAATTTTTAATATTATAAATAGTAATAAAAATGGAATATTGTCTACTTCTTCAATTGTTTTATTGAACACTGTTAACAAATTTTTTCATACCCTATTCACTGAATAATAGAATCGTCGAGTAGATGTAGTAAGTAATCTTATTTGTTTTATTACTTACCAAGAATGCCTTAAACTTGAAAGGTAGTAACACAGTGAAATATACACTATAATTTATGCTAACATTAAACTTATAACATATAACATTTAATATTTAATAACATTTCATTTTCACAAGGACGCAAAACTGAAAAATACACGCACAAAATAACTTAAACTTTAATATTTCGGGTATTTCCCTAATTTGTTGCGGACTTCCACAACCTGTCGCAAGTGTCACGGATATGTACAGTCACGGAAAAAAGTATACGGAAAATAACAACTAAAGGATAATTTATTTTTTAATATAGATACTTCTCAGACACCAACTTTGTACACTGCAAATATCTACCACTGTGCCACTTTCAACATTTTTCCAAGAAATCGAACGAGCATTTTTTTCAGAAGAGAATTTTTTTATTGTCTGTTATTTTGTGTGATCGGAAGAGAATTTTTTACAAAAGAGAATTTCGTTTTGTTTTTGATTTTTTTGCTATTTTACGTTGTGTGTTTAAACAGGGGCCCCACTAGTTTATTATAACACTAAAATATTATAACAGATATTATTTTATCAGACAAATCAAGAAAGGAATTTTTTGTTTTGCGGACCATTTGGCGCCCCTTTGTGAGTAGCGCCCGGGGCATGATGCCCCCCCTTGCCCCCCCCCCCCTCGCTACGCCACTGCTTATACCAGTAAGACATTATTTTTGAACCGAGTCACTTAAAAAAATTTAGGATTTTGAACGAACATTTTGACAGCGTTATGTTTGTTGCTAGAACAAGGAAGCAAGAGAGAATTTCAAAAAGCAACGTCATTAAGCCATTTCCAACGGACTTCAAAAGAGAATTAACTCTTACATTTAAGTTTTGTCTGTTCGGACTTCGCTCCTGTAGAAGTAGCCAAAGAAATATGAGGACGACAACGGCGTATGAGGCAAATAGATGCTAGGCCCTGTGCATTGCGACTTCAGAACAAGACAGGTAATGCATGTGATCTGCATGGTCTTTTCATACCCAGGTTTGAGATTTGTGGTGGCCCGAGGAATGGAATAGCAAATTCCACCTTTTGAATTTATAGCCTGGGAAACATATAGCCCAAAATATCGATTTGGGGGGCTTCAAAAAGGGATCATGATTTATTTCTGAGGAACTAGATCATTCACAACTTTTGAGGTCATTTATGTAGATGCAGAAAAGCAAGGGTCCTAATATGGAGCCTTGCGGAACACCGCGCGTGATTGGAAAAGGATCCGAAATGGAATTTTGCAGAAAAATATTTTGAGATCAATTATGTATGTAAGTAATCCCGAATTAGGGATGCGGCTGAGGATGAAAATCCCATTAGCTTAATTTGTAGAAGCAATGAACTGAAGTGCAGAAGCACAAGAAAAGCAATAACAGAATCGAGAGCCATCCGCAGGTCGGTGGTCACCTTCAGCAGTGCAGTTTCACAACTACCTGTTGTACCATTAACGGCCCGAATTCCTAAGATTTGAAAACCAGATCTCTTGGATAGGCTTTGCAGTCTACCTACCTGCAGCCACTTGGACTTGTTTGGTTAAATAAGGTCATGCTAAATAACAAAACCACGCTTCTTGCTATCGGGGGACAGTAACAGAGATTATGTAGGGGAGACTCGACTTTTTCGGTGGGATCTTCCGAGCTTCCGATCTTTCCAAGGAGACAATTTAGAACTCAGTATCTGGTTTAGAAACCAGCTAAAGTCCTGATACAACAGCTCAATCCTGGTGACCCAGCTGCGCTCTAGCAACTCTCTGACAGCGTTGCGAGACTATCTAAGAACAAAGCGCTTGGAGTTCAAAGCGCTATTTCGTCAGAGTCCGATCGTCGAAGGCCTTTTTGATCAAATTGGAGAAAACAGTGCAAGTGCCTTATCTGTCAAAGGCGTCCGCCTATTCATTGCTCTTGTAGACGTAACGTTTTGGACCCAAACAGAGTAACCCAACTGATAGTACGTAGCTCATAAAGGTATTCCCAAACTAATTTAGACTTGGTTCTAGGAGACTTGATCACTGTGATTGCCACTTGGGTCTCCGAAAGGATTCAGTTGTTGGCTTAGGTACTTCTTAAGTTTTTATAGGAGCATGTCAATATAGCACACCTCTGGTTGAAATATAGTAGCTAGAATGTCCAAGCTGAACGCTTTACTAGATCCGGGGTTTTCGCTTCAAAAGCCGGCATCCACGCCTGTTTCTGTCTTGGCGCCATCCGTGTACCATACGAGTCCACCCTAACGTATCCTAGGGAAAATCCATCGGAAGGAGGTCCAAACTTTGATATCTTTAGTCTGATAGTAACTTTTTAGCAAAGTGATGAAACCTAATGAAATAAATTGCAAATCAAAGTTTATTTCATTTAATTGTTTTACATCAGGCTTGGTAAATAATATCGGTTAAGTGTCCACTATTAGAAGCTCCTCTAAAGTCCGCAGTTTGTTGATGTAGACCTTCTCCTTCACGTAGCTTGTTGCAGTTTTATTTGTTCAGATGAGAATGCGCCTTGTCAATTATTACTAAATTTTCCAAAAATTCTTTGCCATTCTCGGCGATATTTAGGACAGCTCTACAGTACTCCAAGACCAATGCAAAGTCACCAAGGTTAAGCTGTTGGACCAACTGGACTTTGAAGGGATACAGATGCAGATCTTTTTTCAAAATCCTACTATTCGTTCCACGCGATATAGCCGTCGCGTCGAGCCGATGTTTCAGGACTGTTTACAACACTTTCAGCAACTAGCTGGATGTTTTCAGCCGATCGTCCAAAACGAGGTCTGCCCTCATGTCTCACATCTCCAACATTCCCACATCCCACGTACCTAATTGGAACATTTTCGTTCGTTGTGTAATGGTGTATTGTTCCATGTTAAAAAATCCCAAGTTTTTTATCTGAAACAATTAAAAATATAAAAATAATCTACAAAAAAAAAATTATTAATTTTTCAAATTGGAAAAGAACTTTTGTCTCACCCTTATCCTCGGCGATTTGCGAAAAGCACTAGTGATGGAATTGGAATTGAAGTCATTCTTTGAATCTTGCTCAATTTTTTAGCGAAGCTATTAAGCATAACTGTGCCACCAAACTACCACCAATACTCCATATATTATCATGGGCTTCGAAAGAGTCACGCAATAAACCTTACAGTTACAGTGTTCACGGATCTCTTTGACCCTATTGCCACTTTACCTTATTATTCTATCTAGACTTATTCTTGAGCAAAGTCGTTCGGAGAATAGTTGATCTTCTACGTGAGGGAGAACGATTCTAGAGACACCACAATAACTAGATTTACGAATGCTACGGTGACATGGATGTCGTTGGATGTATCAATCTCCAATCTGGGAGTGTTACATGAATTGTAGGTAAATTTTAGGTATTTCGATATTCAATGACTTTTCTATATGAATTTAAGTACTCACTCTTGACGTAGCTAAATCATTGATATACATTATTTATTTTGCATGTATTTTTTTAAAATTTTCCAAAAGCACAGCGTTACATCCCACAGAATTCTTTAAATTCCCCCTGGAAACTTCGTAGTGAATATCCGGTTTCGCAAAAATTCAAATTGTTTAACAATTCTTCTTTTGTTTTTTCATACCTCATCCCTGAGCTGAATTTGTCAGAACTGCATTTTTTGTTCCTCTAGAAAAGTTCTGTATTTGAAATTCCATAGCCTCTGGAGGACTCTTATTAGACGTCACACAAAAAAATGTTTTTCCCTCTTGAAATTCAAAAGCCATACCCCAACTCCAGCTTGACTCGTTCTTGAACACGAAATATTAAGCTCCCCTTGGGACGGGGTGTGAAGGATTTGAAATTCAACAACTAAAATTTCATCGCTGATGCTATTTCGCTCCTTATTCAGTTGACATTTATTGCTGGTAAATCATCCAGGAACAAGGACTTTCCACACCGCTTGTAGCTTCCGCAAAATGTCAAGTAGTGCGAAACGAAATTCAAGTTTTTTTTTCGCACGTTGTTGTGTCGTTTCAGGACCCTTTTTTCCGGTATCATTATCCTTGATAATTTAGTAACTGTCTCTTGGAGGTTGATGTGGCGTAGTCATGGTATTTTTAATTTAATTTAAACGTCGTCGTCCCCTATTATCTATGGCACGGAAGGAGCAAGAGAGGTCCTTCTCAAGTCCTGTGCAAACGCATGATTTCAATTTTTTTTTAATTTTGCATGAACTCAGCTTGATGGATTATAATCCAGTTTTCTCTACTTAAAATCAGCTCCTTTTATGGCCAACCCGAACAAGGGCACTTCTAAGTACAGTACAAATGGCTACTTGTGAAACAAAAAGGGACTGAGGAAAGATTGCGGCAGAGGGCCCCCATCAATCCCTCATCAAAGCCGATCCTTAAGAGGGGATTCATGCATGGATCTATTACCAAGTTAACGACCGCCTGCCACGTACAATATTCTCTCTGCATATACGACGTACACATAGACACATATATTCTCCACATATCGATAGTTAATGGGGGTACCAAAATGCAAACTCCGTGACTTATGGGCTTGTCAAAGGATTCTCTACTGAATATTTCACTGTTCTGCCAGTTAGTGCAGGAGGGGAAACGGGGGAGCTTAAAAGGATCTTAAACAAGATAGACGCTGAATAGCTTATCAGGGAATAAGCTGAAATGGACTTAGCCATGCTTCAATGTTAGACTAAAATGCGTACCTGAAGGCTGCTAGAGATGACTGCTTTTGCCTCCAGCCCAAACATAGTCCATTCCCTTAATGTGTCATTCTCAGGAATTTCACAACCCTTCTTGTAGTGAGCTCCCTGTTGCACGTTTCTGTATTTCAAAGGATTCTTCATTATTCATGGCGCTGAGAGGTTTTAGGTTGTAAAGTTAAACAAATTGAAGTTGAGTTTCTCTTGTTGATTTGGTGGGAAATGTTGGGTTTCTTGGGGATCAACTGGAAAAGTGAGTGTGAACATGTGAATAAAGATGTCGGGGTAGAGGAGGGTTGTTAATTTTGAATTTTATTGACTGTCAGAGTGCTTTGGATAGTTTTTTTCCGCAATTTTATTAATACAATTTTTATTTTGAACGTAAAACAAAAGTTTTAAGAAGATTTTAACAAGTATAGGTATCTACGCCATGGTTTAATTTGACCAGTTTTTAAATGAATTTTTTTCCAGAAATTCCTACATTTGAAGCGCTATTTACCAAGAAGGAATTTTTTTTAATGCCTTATCTTGAAGAAAACATTTGCTTCAAAAAAAATTTAACCAAAGTTGTACGAACCGGAATGTGATTGTTCATTCCTCATTCTACCAAATCTAGTGTAGCACAAGATATCACTAGCAGCAAAATTTTCTGGTCTGCGGTAACATCCATCAAGAAGATTTTTACTTCAAACATAACCATTTTTTTATTTTTAACCAAGAAGTTATATCTGCCCAGTGGGAAATAGAAGCATTCACTGATGCATGAAGAAGCTATCCTTGTGCATCTTAGAAGTGCTTCCCTTACGTATCCCTTTTTTGCCATTGCAAGAAGCAGTTTGTTCGATTTTCTTCTAATTAGCTTCCTGGGAAGCTATTTTGAAGATTTAAGTTTTGCAAGCAGCAAGCTTTCATTTTTGAATTTTTGGGAGAAGGCAAAAAGGTTTCGCTTTTCATTTTTGAATAATAAGGATACAAATAGTTTTCAGAAATAAATAGTTTTATTTCAATAACAAAATAGGGAAATTAAAATTGCATTCACACACAAAAAAATAAGAAATTCAACACATTTCACTGGACTAATCAAAATCACAATTATGAAATCACAATTACTATAATAAATTAAAAACCGCGCGACTTCTTTTACTGAGCGCACAACTCTAAATGGAAATTTTTCGAAAGAGAATATTTCATAACAAAGGAAAACGTTACGAAAAGAATCTTTAAAAACAAAAAATTTACCAACAAAGTTGGAAATGACTAATTTGTAGCCACAGGCACAGGGAAATCGTCCCAAAATGCTTCTGAAGCGCAACTAGGAAGCACTTCCAATTTGATTCCAGAGGAAGCTGCTTCCACTTTTCCCGCTGGGTGAAAACGAATCCAAGACAATAATATTTATGCCTACCCATCCCTGAATTTACCACCACTCAATGAACAGAGTTTTCTTCAAGACTTGTGAAATGTATTTCAGCAATAGTAAAGCAACAGTGAACATTTTTTTTTCAAGGTTTTACATTTTTTTTAAACCTTGATTTTTGGAATTGCGCCCGGGCCAATTGCGCCCAGTGCAAGTGCACCATTCGCCCTATGAAAGCGCCGCGCCTGTATACGTGCCTCAAAGAACTTCACGTCAATAAAACCAGTGACTCTGAATATGCATGGTTATTAGGAAATATCTACCACCTTTGGAAAAACCACTGTGCATAGGTACTGCTTGCCTGCCCTATGAGTAACATCCTTCACCACAGTTACCCAGTAACCACAGTTACCCATACCATTTCCACCATATTGGACATGGAATTTTTACCTCCATCAATTAATTCATATTTCTTTATGATATAACAATTTTTTGCAATTAGCAAACGTGACTAACAGGCAGATTTTTTCATACAAAAAGATTTCAATTTAAAAGTTGATTATGAAAAAACCGCAAATTTTTTTATCCGTGTCATTCAATATTTTTCCATAACTAAAATAATCACTTTCAACCATGCAGAATCAATAAAAAATTCTGTTAGTGAAAATTCAATTAAATTGCATCAATTTGGGTTTAGTATGATTTTTATTTGTTTTTATATTTATTTTATTTTTAATTAAACGAAGTTGAATAATATTTTCATTTAATTCATCTATCTGGAAAGTATCCTGAGGCGCACTGCAATAATGTTCATAGGAAAATTTGTTATTTTATTAGACCATAAATAATCGCCAGCTAATTCATTCTGTGCCATATTCGGAATTTGTGACTTTTCCAATATATATTGTATCACAGTACGCGAAATATTTTACGTAAATTGCACTAATCCAGGATAAACCTTCATCGGGTTAAAACACAAAGCATTTAAACAAAGCTATGATAACTTGAATTAATCTGAATATGACAAATGCATTTTAAGTCGTTTGTTATTTAAATTTCATTATTTTATTTCAAGGTTTTTAGTTTTAGATATTATAATATAGGTACTTGTAAAAATTTCTCATATTTGACTGGTTTATACTTCATTTTTCCTTTAGATATACCTTGTCTATCAAATAACCCAAAACCACCTATCTGCTGTCAAATCCGGTTAAAAAGCGGACGATTTTATGATAACAAAAATTTTGCAAAAATATCCTTCAAAGGTCCCAGTATGAGCGTTCGATATCTTAGGTTTATCAAAACATATAGATTAAAAATTGGAGAAGAGATGTACTTTGATGCTATAAATACGTGGTTGAAGTTTTAAAAAAAAATTTCGATTTTTACGGCAACAATTGGCAGTTTTCGAAAAAAATTTAAAATTGCCGCCATTTTATGCCAAATCATCGTACGGTAAAATACTTTTTTTTAAATTGTAGGTTTTTTATGTACTTTCTTGTGAGCATACATAGTACTTCGTTACTTTAGTTAAAATGCCCATTTTAGGACTTTGAAAAAACTAAAAAAATTCAATTTTTCAATTTTTTGCCTTTTTTTCATAGTTGGCAAAAGTCAAAAAATTGAAATTTTTTATTTTTTTCAAAGTCCTAAAATGGGCAAAGTCCTAAAATAGACATTTTAAATAAAGTAACGAAGTATTGCGAATGCTCACAAGAAAGTACATAAAAAAACCTACAATTCAAAAAAAAATATTTTACCGTACGATGATTTGGCATAAAATGGCGGCAATTTAAATTTTTTTCCGAAAACTGCAAATTATTGCAGTAAAAATTGAATTTTTTTTTTGAAACTTCAACCACGTATTTATAGCATCAAAGTACATCTCTTCTCCAATTTTTATCAAAATCCGACCTTATTCCCGTTATTTATTGCATTTTTAGTAAAATAAAACAAAATTTCATACATTTTGGTTTTTTGAGGTTAGGATTCCTTTTTAAAGTATTTATACCGAATCAGTTCGATAGTCTATTCATTCACGAGTGTTTTGCATTTTTTTTATTTTTCTACGGCTGGAGAAATTAAAAAAATAGTGTAACCATGCACTCAAAATGCATCAAAAATGGACATTTATGCAATTTTCTCGTGCAGCACAGGACCGATTTTGCAGAAATTTTTTTTTGCTTTATCTTAACATATGTAAAGAAAAAAAACAAAAAAAACTTCCCAACTACATCATAACTTCGCTTTTTTTGTGTTTAGTTTCCCTTTACTACAAATGTTGTAGAATTTTGAAAACGCGAAATGTAGTAGATCTGCTACACTACTTCAGGGCAAAACCTCACTCCCTCGAAAAATGTAAGAAATGTCTTTCCATCCAGTTATTTACAATCTCACCACGGCTCAGTTTAAATTGGATATTTTACTGCCGCAAAAGAAGTGAAAAATGTCTCTCCACTAAGTAATTTAAAATCACACCTCGCTTCATTTATCTCGATACACGCTCATCCTCATATACCAGTAGGACATTATTTTTGAACCGGGACATTTAAAAAAGCTGAGGCCTCAGTACAATTTACATCGTGTAAGGGACAAATGTACTGCTCGTGTAAGTCAGGCTCAACACTATTCAAAACCTTACTATTTAAAACCGTCTAGATCAATTTATCTGAAGTCTAGCTAAATACCATGTTTGATACGATGCAGTGCTTCTATGAAATTCAATACTTCACATTCTTATTCCCATAGCAACAACACTACAAGTGATTTTCAAACGAACAATTGTCTTTATTAGAGAATACAAATTTTCAATCTTCTCACTACGTTACATTCGCGGAAAGCCATCCCCAATCGCTCGTATTACATGCAAGGAAATTACAGAACAAATCACTAACAATCATAAATAAATAATTCAATACACTTGCGAACACACATGTCTCTATTCCAATTTTCTTGTAAAACATTTCAAATGCGAATCGAATCTATCAACATCAGATATCAAATCGAGTATCATGTAACATAAAATGAAACTACTCAGCACAATTGCATAACAATAGAATAACGTTTTATGTTTGCCATCGAAGCAGCCACTCCAGCTCCTGCATTTGTATTTCTTTTCGTATTATTTATTGATCTTTAGAAATAATTCATGAATTTTTGCCAAGAGCTTGCCATATTACTTGGAGCTGACGTCAAGTCATCAATACAGAAAAAAATAAGCAGAGAAAACCCCCATCGTAAACAGAAATTATATCCCCAAGCAATCAACTTTTGCGCTGTCAATTTCTAACAGACATGCATACACATACGAACGCCCACGAAAATATTCATAAGGTATAAAAGGAGACTACGGTTCCGCGACGGTATTAAGAAAATTTTTAAGACTTTTGAAGGGGTGACTACGACTCATCTCCTGAAGACCCTATTAAGGTAACATCGCCTTAAAGGCATTCCCTTTTTATTTCCTATGTGGAGCGCATATACATCTCCTTCAGATTCACCCTTAAAGGTTACCCCATGAACGGCAAGTACCATTTTGATAATATTTCCATTACCAAGGGAAAGTCAATATTATGCTAATTTGGTGACAGGTAAGTGAATAACTCATCTACTCACGTTGAAACCCTGAAAAGATTCCTTCGGCAATTTCATTGGCAAGATACTCCTGTCACCTTGACAATTTTCCCTTCTATGTATAAACTGCTGAGAATTAACGTGTGCACATCTAGTTTACCTTAACTTGTGTAAAGTGTTTACATTGCTGTTGTTTACATTTCTAATGTTTCCGTTCTTAAAGGCAACCTGTTAGCCCTTAAATTTTCACTTTTATAGACCAATAAAAGTTAACGTTTTCGGTGAAATTGTTAAGATGCTGACTATAAATGTAACATGCGAAAAAGTGGCCAAAAACGATAACACCGAGCCACACACTGGCAAATTTACATTTATTGTTTCGTTTTTTTTCAGAGTTAAATTAATGCCTTGTAGTATGAACTGCCTCTTTACTTCTGAGCAAGATTGAGTGGGTTATGCTCCTGAATTTACTGCCCACGGCAAGGAATATTATAGTAGCAGCAGACAACAAAGCACTAAAACGGCATAATTCGTACTTGATCCTTTGCCTTTCGAGTTCATTCATTATTAAAGTCTGAGGATCCAAAACTTGGGCGGCTGGATTACGGCGGGTTTATTGGCAGAAAACCACTTTGTACTATGTACAGGGGCAGAAGCTAGTCTAAAAACAAGTCGGTATAAGGTCTTGCTTTGGTTTTTAAAATTAGTTAATATTAGTTTAAAATTAAAACTTCGCAAAATATTTGGGATATAGGAGTCGAGCAAATTCGGCAGTGTACAAGCCCGTGAACTCACGCAGCTCTTCTGAATTCTGCAAAACACCCATTCTCACACCGCTGCACGCAAAACAATCTCGTAAACATATCCAGCGTTGGACTTCACTAAAGATTGACTCTTGTTTGCACGGTTTCTGGAAGCATGTCTTAATCGGTATCATCATCACCAATAGGTCCACAGGCCTTGGCTTCCTGGAACATCCAACTGCAGAACTGTCGGATAAAAATCTCCAATTTCTTGTAACTAGGATCTGTAGATCTTCTTCCACCCCATCGGTATTTTTTTTTGGCGCTTAAGCCCATGTGTCCGTCTGATCTGTTTTCTAAAATCATACCTTCCTCTCCTATTATTACATCTCCCGGTCGTCTTGTGACTCTACCTATTGGCCCAGCACGTTGCATAAGCCAAAATACTTGTCTTTTTCTATCCTTGTATCATCCATTCTTGCAATATGCCCTGCGGACCTTAACGTATTAATCTTGATGCAAATGGACACTTCAGGCTCGTTTTGATATGTGAAGGACTACAGCTCAAAGGTAAACGCCTGTGTACTGTCGACGCTTCTATCTAGAGTACAATGTCGAACAGTAAACTCTAAGCTAAGATCATGACGCTGCGTGGATCGAACCACGGACCTATTGGTTGATAGTCTTAGTCCGAAATCGTTTCTCTACTTTCCCATATACTTCTCTACTGTTCAAATCTACAACTCATCTTCTCCAGCAACAGTTCAATATATTGAAAGATAGATAAATCTTTTGATACAAATATGCTCATTCTGTTCTACAAATCTTCTACTTCAGTAACAAAATCTAACCTCATTATAACCTTGGTACCTCATATAACATCAATTTTGTCATCCTATACACGAATCTTTTAGAGGTACTTTTTTCAGTAGGGATGTTATGACCCCTGTTATCACCCCTGAGTTGTGTCCAACTGACATGCTATTTTTGTTCAATATTGCTTGACGTTTCATCGTGAAAATACCTAGCCCGGCACAGCGTCTACAAATAATTCACTGGTATTACGAAAATCAGGCTTCTACGAGGAATGTGTATCGTGGGCTTATACCAAATTATAGTCCACATAATCGTCCTACCGAACGCATAAATCGAAAAATTTGAAACCCTATTTTCATTATTGGATAATATGCGACCAAATAGACCACATCCAGCACGTAGTGAAGAAAATATAGTGTTGACCGTGATGAATCGATTCGGTGCCTTTCCCAACAATTTGGCTTATTGTATGGAAGAACTTGGCATAAGGATCTTGGTTTAATAGCAAACAAAATTCAACTTGTGCAACTAGTCCTCTTTTAGTACCCTTAGAAACTTGTTTCAAGATGTTGAACGATCCTGCCGATCTTGGTGAACGATCCTGCCTGAAGCCTGATTGATATTCATCTAAGATTCTCTCTGCGAATGGTTTTGGCCTATCTATATATTAATACGCAAGCACTTTTTTTGTACAGCACTTTATCCGACGTCCACTAAACCGATTTTCCTCAAACTGGTTTTATATGGAAGTCGGAGTCGTAAAGGTGTGCACAAAAAAAGAATTATTCAGTTATCTTAATTCTGTCACTCAGAAATGAGTATTGCATTTCCCAATATAAAATGATAAAAGGACAACAACAATATAAGGTAGAAATTACGGTTAGCATATAAACAGGCGAATATAAAAATTTATTATTAATGTTTGTGAATAGACTAAATTTCATGAGCCTAGATTGCTTAGCGAAAGTTTGCCGTACTTCATTTTCACTACGCTTTAAACAAATCAAATTGGCATTTCAAAATTTTTTTTTGTTTTTGATTTTGTTTCAACAAATTAGATTAGAAATAAATGCATATACTATCGCAGTACGGCAAGAAAAGTGCCAACAGTCACCTGGCGGCAATAACTCAAAACAGCCAATTTTTGAGTTGTGCCACTTTTCTTGCCGTAGTGCGATTGCATGCCAGCGTCATTCCGCTTATGTTGAAAAGGTTTTTCTTTCTGTGGAGACTTTCACCGTCCCGGCAAATTATATTAAAAAAAATAAAAAAATAAATAATAAAACAAAGTGGAAATTATTATCAAAATATCACTGTAAGCGATGGTGTTTTTTAAATGAAGAAAGTTTTGTTCAAAGATGCGATTTTAGATGATAATATAGTTTTTAATTACACTTTTTCAAAACAATTTTTTTTGTTTTTGTTTAGAACTGATAGAGAAATTAAAAAGTGGTAATAGTGCAATTAAATTATTACTGAGTTATTTGAAATGCGTAGACGTCAAACTTGAACGGAACGGATTGAGAGAAGAGTAGGGAGAGAGGGTCGAATTTCGACCAATGGGCGATACTAGTTTTTTAAAATAGGTGTAAGCGTCATTTAGCCAACAGGGCGTAGCATGTTAGCTTTAGAGTGGCACACACTGATAAAAAAATTTCTTGGCTTAAAGCACTTTTTCTTGATCCAAGCAATTCATGTTTTGGATATAACGAAAACAAAATTGTCTCGGGATAAGCAATACTCATAGTCTTGGTTTTATTGTCTTGGATGAAGACAAAAGTTGACTTGAAGTAAAAAAAAATACGAAACCGATGATTTTATAATTTAAAAAAATTCAAGTTCTAAAATCGGTCTTAATGGTTGTGATACATTTTTAGAGCTTGAAAGTGCATAACAATCTTATTTCGAGAAAAATATATCTTGGTCGAAAAATATAAGTATTGAGCGAAGAAATACGATTGCTTGGCTCAAGAATTTCGTGTCTTACTCTGAGACAGCATTCTCATGTTAAGAATGAAAAATTTTCTACTCAAGACAACGAAACGAAGACTATCGAATTTGCTGGAATCAAGACAATTTTTTTATCAGTGCTGTTGCTGTATAGCTAATGTCCCTTTTCGTGAACGAAGCAATAAATTGATCCTCTATTTCTCAAATATCACACAAAAACTCATGCATATGTTTTTAAAGATCACGTTTTCTTGTCTTCAGTTTAGTATTACTAAAACCGATGAATTTTTAAAATCTCTGAACTTGTAAATCCTTGCACAATTCACTACATCCTGATTTAATTTCCTCACGAGCTATCGATCCAGTCTCCCGTATTCAGGTATCCGATCATGTACTATTCTATTCTAAGCTTCAAAAGTGCTTCCAATCCCTGTCGGAAAATTTTTCCAAATGCTTGGTTTCAATTCCTAGCCTGGAGGGTTCTGGAGAATTTTTTTTATTTAAAAAAACCAAACCATGTCGTTCGTTAGCGGGGTTTGGAAAGTGCCGAAGCAGATGGCGATTAACCTTACGTTTTGAACTTTAGGCTGTTGTCCAGATTCAAACACACTGATTGTGGAAGATTGTTCAACTACTGAGTTGTTCTATTCATAATCGAACTTCTAGACCATAAGGTGCGCAAAAACAGGTACTGCTGGATGTGTGGCGAGCGCACTTTTCTAAATTGTGACCAGTCACAAGTCACAAAATTTTGAGACTCCAGAGAGTTTTGAAAGTTTGAGACTATTCTTGTGACTTCTTTTGGTATTCTAAGACTCAGTCACAAGAAAAATCTTAAATATTTCACCTCTAATGGTGAATTTGTGTTCGTGTGATGAGATAAAGCAAAGTCTGGAGGACAACGTAGCCAACGTACTCCAGAAAATATTAATGCATCGAAGCAGAGTGTATGTGAACGTCAGAACACTTCTCATCGAAATTGGCTCTGCATCGAATCTGTGAGCAATTATTAAAAATATGCTAGAAACCTGCTCTTTATACTAGTGTGACCTGCTATTTATTTATGCAGTGACAATTTTGATAGCAGCTGTAACTGTTTGTGGATTGTCAAAATTGTGACTGCAAAATTAAAACCCCAGATTGTCTCAAGTTGACCGCCCCACACACTTGTGATTCCGTTGTGACTTGTGACTGCTTTAAGAATACGAGTATTATGTTGCAGAAAAAATTCCGTGCAGGCAGGAGAGCGATAACTTCAGTGGTACCATGTCGCTATGGTAATAGCGATAAAATTTTGTCAGGGCAAAAGGGTCACTGCAAATTAAAGGTTCGGTGGTCTCTCTGGATTTTTCATTCCCACAGCTTCTGCATTATTGTATGGAATTCTCAATCAGGCCGCATGTTCTCTAATTGCCCATTGACTTGAGACCTTAAGCATAATTCCAACGGTAACCTTCTGCGGCATCATCAGAAGGTTGTGTGATCTCTGCTTACTGTAGTCAGGCAAAGTCTTTCTTTCGCCAAAACACAGGTATATATCAGGTATCAGAATTACGTTTTGAAACACCCTTTTTGTTTAATCGGTTTTAATCTTTTGAGTATCATGCTTTGTAGTATCCCCTGTAACGTCCTGTAACTGTTACTTTGATGATTGCTTTTAGAAAGTAACGAACAGAATTTACAGATGGAAGAATGCAGCACGATTTCAACATTATTTCCGAAGTTACAGATGGTATATAAATTGGATCGATTTTTCAAATAAATAAATTTGTTAAGGATATAAAAGAACATAAATTTTTTCAAATACGTAATAAATCCTCGACCACATCAAGCCGTTCATACAAATTTCAAATACTTCAACAACACTGAACCATCCACTAAGGATCCACTAAAGGATATCCAACAAAACACCAATTAAAAGTGAAATACTATAATACTAGAACAAGCTCGTAAAAATGCATTCGAATTAAATCCTTGACGCGATCCAAAGCGTTATCCTTCCTAAAATTATCTAACAGCGGAAACTCATGGACGAACAAAGTTTCGATTGAATGGAAGCAATTTCCCGCTGGTATCAGTTTCCATGGGTGAAATTCATGGCGGAAAATCCCGATATTAATCACTTAACCCAGTTCCCGAAAACCCTTATCCCAAACAATATCTGCAGTCATGCACAGAGTCGTCATGCAATGCACGATATTTTCGGCGAATGCTTTACATTTTTCCGTTATTGCATTTTTCCACCAAAAGCGAATTGGAAACGCAAACCATCAAGTGCTGAAGGATGTTTTCGCCTGATTTATCCTCAGGACTTTCGATTTTTGACTTATTATCCTCGCGGCACAGGAATGTACAAGCGACCAAATTTGTACTCGCCCATCACATACTATATTTACGGCGATAAATTTTATGACAACAAAATATTTGTCCACCTATTTATTAGCACACCGTGAACCTGGGTGTAAATATCCTGCAGAAAGGGCACCTGGCTTTCGGTTACGTGCAAACCGACAAGCAGGAAGTATGGAGGGCAGCCTTAATAGAGAAATCGATAGCAGAGCCACTCCGGGGAATTTCTGAAGTAAGTGCTCCGTTGAGTTGTTTATTTATAGCGACAATAAAACGTGATTTATGCACCTACCTTCACAGCTGTCCGACAGGTGTTACAGTTGCCACCGCGCGCGATAAGTTAATAAGGTTTTTGAGGAAGATGCAAATTTACGAACTACTTGGAAAGTGTGCTTCAGATTTATGTGTGGCAAGTCTTTAGCAATTGTTTATTTTATGGGGCAAAAGGGCGGGGTTTTGTTATGATTTATATGGACCCATCGGTGACAGTTGGTCAACAATTTGTCTGTTGTCTATGGTTGTCTATGGCTGTCTCTGGCTGATGATGGTGTCCTTTGTTATCTGACAAACAAACTGTCAAAAAAATAATAAATTAGGAAACGTTTGGGTATTCTGAAGATGCGATTAGAGGGACTGTTTGCTTTTGATAGATTGGATTTTCGGGATATTGGGTGTTGCCTATTGAAGTTTTAATTATTTCAAATAAATTACGAGAAAAGCGAATAAATTTTCTTTATCAAAGGCTAAAATGCTAACAGAAGCATTCGTAAAATATTAATGACAGATATTTATCACGTCTACTTTAGACAAACAATGTCGTTTAAGTCTTCACTTTTTCGAAATGTTAAGAATGCAAATAAAGAATTTATTTTTACCGAGCTCAAGTGGCATTCTTAAAAATAGATACATATATTAAAAGAAGTTTACATATATGTTTTCTTCTTCTTCTTTGACGGCTCTATAACCGCGATCTGGCCTCTCGCAACAATTCTCTCCACTGACCGATTCTGGGCCGATGTCATTCAGTTTGCCATCCTCAAGCTCTGGGGGTCCTGATCTACGCCATCCTTCCAGCGGAGGTTGTGTCTCCCTCGTTGTCGCACCCCGTAGATCTTACCGTAGAGGACTTTCCGAGCAGTTTCATCTTCACTCATACGAGCTACTTCAATTCTTCACAACATCTATGTATGTAGCTCTCGTCGTTCTAGAGTCCCCGGGATCGTTTTTCCTCAAGGGGCCAACAATTTTCCGAAGGATTTTCCTCTCAAACACGGCTAAGAAGTTAAAGTGATTTCTGCGAAGCACCCATGACTCGGATGCATATATGTGTACCGGTAAGACCATGCTCTTATATAGTAGCAGTTTAGTCGTTATGATCAGATGATTGGATTTAAAGAGCCTTGACAGACTATAGTAGGCTCTGTTGGCGTGCGCGTATTTCTGGCTGCTACTATTGACCCAAGGCAGTTAAATGATTTTACTTCTAACTCTTGTTCCTCTACCTTGATTGTGGACCGATGTTGATATATGTTTTAGGACCTATTAAATGTATACTAAATCTCAGGGAATGCACTATAAAGTCATAGATACAATTTTTAACTTCCCAGTAGAAAGTATAATATTGTAATCGGTCCGAAAATCAAAATCGAAATTTTCAATGTATTTTCATCCTTTAATGTCCCAATGGCATTTTAAGCAAAAATTTGAGAAGAAATATGTGTGTGTGTCTGTGCGTAGGTATGTGGTCATTTTTCCTGCACGATTTCGCGCGAACCAAAAAAGGTATCGACTTCGTTGATATGGCGCTCGAGGCGTATTAAAGGAAATATGATCTGAAAGGATTTTCATAAAAATCGGTCGACCCGTTTTGGTTTGAACGACTTAAGTGATTTTTGTACCAGCACGATTTCGCGCGAACCAACTATGATACCGACTTCGTTAAGGTATCGATCGTAGCGCAGTACCGAAGTTACTATCTGAAAATGTTTTCATAAAATTCGGTCGAGCGGTTTCTTTGTTTAGACGACGTAAGTGATTTTTGTACCTGCACGATTTCGCGCGAACCAAAAAAGATATCGACTTCGTTGAGGTGCTGTTCGAAGCGTGTTAATGGAAATATGATCTGAAAAGATTTTCTTAAAAATCGATCGCACGATTTCGCGCGAACTAACAATGATACCGACTTCGTTGAGGTGTCGATCGTAGCGTATTACCGAAGTTACTATCTAAAAAGGTTTTCATAAAATTCGGTCGAGCGGTTTCTTCGTTTACGATTTCACGCAAACCAAAAAAAATATCGACTTCGTTGAGGTGCCGATGGAGGCGTGTTAAAGGAAATATGATCTGAAAATATTTTCATAAAAATCAGTCGAGTCGTTTTTTGTTTGAACAAAGTTCGTGAGTTTTGTACCTGCCCAATATCGACCGAACCAAATATGATACCGATTTCGTTGAGGTGCCGATCGAAGTGTATTAACGAAGATATGATCTGAAAAATTATCATAATATTCGGTCAAGGCGTTTTTTTGTGTTTAAATGAAGAGACTTCAGCAAGTGCGCCAAGTAACTTAAATTAATTAGTTTTGCTACTATCTAATATACTCGTTGGAATGAAACCTGTTCCAAATGAGGTTAACTTTTATGGATTCAGCAGAGTAATAGCTTCCTACGAAATTTTCAAACTTCGTTTCTTTTAATTGAAGCTCATCCGGCCTTTTCGGTCAAGTTTGACAAATCCTTTTCATTGATTAATTTTGGTACTATCTCCTGAAATTGTTCGAGTTTCCAAATGAAGTTATTACCTTCCCAGATTATCAGTGGCGCTTCAACACGCTCAAAACGAATTCGACCACGGGTTATAGTGTAGCGAACGAAGTACAAGGGACAAGTTCGTTTGCTACCGTTCAGCAAAACCAAATTCCCTGGCTCCTGGCTTTGGTGCGCCACGCGCAACGCTGGGCTTGCAGGGGCGTTATTTACGCCACTGTCTCCACAATAGACCTGTTCGGCGATTGCAACCTTTGTAATTTTTTCTAAGTTGGAGCAGTTGCCAAACAGACTTAATTTAATCCAACTTATAGTTTGGTAACTACTCAAATATAATTTTAAAACTTTAAGTTCAATATTTCATTTTGAAGTTCGTAATCAATGCAACAACGCATCCTCATATTGCGTTTATGTGCATTAGAGCGAATTCGCTAATGCGATGAAACCTTGCTCCAAACAAAATTTCGTCGAAAAAATTTGTGTTTTTCAATGATGATTGATGAATGGAAAATAAATGATGAAAAAGTACAAAATTAATGCAAACCATACCTGAAATTTCAACTTACCTTGACTGAAATAGAACCTTAAAAAATCGGGTTTGTCTCTGTTGTTGGCTTCAGGTATGAATGCATTAATCAATTCATTGACGAAGTTACCTGATGTTTTGTGAACTCCTTAACCATTATTAAATTGTGTTTTGTCTGTATAAAATTTCTGCGTTTCAATGACGTCGATCCATTTCGCAGAATTTTCCTTAACAGCTATGTAGGATCATATTTCACTTTCAAGGATGTTTAAAACAGACAAAATTTCCAGAATTTTGTTAAATAATTTTAGAAATAGTTTTCTTTAACCGTTTTTCATGGAATTTAAATTTGTAATGTTGCTTTATGCTTAATCCATTCGGATGAAGAGAAGATCTTATTTTGATCTCCTTCTTTAGGTTTGGTTAAGCGTTAAGCAGATTAAATTTGAGTGAGAACCGCAAGATGTCTTTCTTAAAAAAGTTCAATATCTACAATTATTTATTTAATCGGTGCAATGAAGGTATTCCGTAAGTAATTTAGTATGACGTGTGTGTCGGACTTTATCATTGAATTTGATCTTGTCCGACAGAAACTGCACTTTCATTTTTCCACTTAGGACGTCAAAGGCAACGCATGATATGAGCAATTTTCAACCGCTGGATAACGGCATGAGATCAAGCACTTTGAGCCTGTCCTAGTAGCGCGGTAGGCTTTCGTAGTCATGCGGGTCGTGTAGATTTCTCAGGGCAAAAAGGAGAAATCTCTTCTGAACTGAGTCAATCCTGCCAGGATTGGGCGGACTAGAGAACAGAAGAGTGTTTTTGTGACCCATACATTACCGAATTCTTTGGCTCTCCTCTTGATGAAACCAAGAAGTTTGTTAGCTCTGGCAATAATATTATCGTAGTGCTGGTTGAAATTGAGTTTTTGGTCTAAGACCACGCCTAGATATACGATTTGATCAACCTGATTCAACATAATGCCGTTGAGATAATAGTACTGCTTCTGTGCGTTTTTTCTACGGGAGAAGGTAATTGCATGACATTTGCTGGTGTTAAGTTGCAATTTGTTCGCGGAGTACCAGTCTTGTAAGGCATTGAGGTTCGTTTACATGAAGGAAACATCAGTTTGGGTATTGATGACACTATAAATTTTGAGATCATCCGCATAGAAGAGATGTGGAATATTTACTAATTTTTCTGAAAGATCGGAGATAAAAATATTAAAGAGAAGAGGACCAAGATGACTACCCTGAGGAACGCCAGAGGTTACTTTGATTTCATTAGATAGGAATCCTTGGAATCTTATAACCTGTGTTCTTCCGTTCAGATATGACTTTAACCATTCAAGGGCAGAACCTGAAAATCCAAATTTTAATAATGTTGCAATTAAAATGTCGTGGTCTACTCGATTAAAGGCCTTACTGAAATCAGTGTACATTGCATCCAATTTATAGCCATTCTCCATACCGCATAGCAATTAGGAGATAAGGACCATAAGGTTAGAAGTTATTGAACGCCCTTTCCGAAAACCGTGTTGTTGTTCGTTTAGATGGGGGTCGACAAGAGGGGCAATCCTGTCATAAACAAGGTTTTCAAAAAGCTTAGGTATTGATGATAAAATGGCAATCCCCCTATAGTTAACCACCGGGTGTTTATCACCGGATTTAAAGATTAGCGTTAAGTATGATTTCTTCCATAGCATAGGGAACTTACCAAACGATAAAGATTTGTTGAAGATAATGTGAAGAGAAATTACGATATGCTTTATGGGATATGGGACCATTACCAAATCTCGTCGACAGAGAGGTGTATGCCATTTATAAGGGAGGTGTCAGTGTGCAAATCAGTCAGATTGTCTGTTGCACTGGATATGGGGCTATAGGTTTCACCAAACCTCTCAGCGAACATACTACAAACTACTTGAGGGCACGAGGAGCGAGTTCTACCATTCGTCATTGACGTTGGGTAGCCCGAGGTCTTCCGTTTGATATTAACGTAATCAAAAAAATTTTTGGGATCACTTATGATGTTATCTCCAACAGACTTAATATATGCAGAGTAGGCTTCTCGAGACCTAAGAGTAAATTCTGAGGCTAACTTTATGTATACGGAATTCAATCGCTCGTGTACATACATATGAGTTATTTCTAATTATTATACTATTATATAATTTATTTCTTTGATTAGGTAGAAATCTAGTATCTCGATCCATCCATGGTTCCGATACTTTATCCCTTTTTATAATTTTGGGTACATACCCGAGTAAAAATAAAAAAAGGCCTTACAAAGGCGAACACCGGCCGCTTGGCTTTTTAAGGGGCATATGATGGCCGTAGAGTTTTTAACCATTTTTAATGGGAGCACATACGGCCTTACGACGGCCAAATTTGACCAAAAAATTTAAAAGGCCAAGTACTGAGCTGTAGAAACGGGCATTCGACGGGAAATTTGAGCCAAAAAAAGAATCTGCACCAAATGTATTGTTGAATGTGTTTTATGGGAACTTCATCATTTTCGTTATGTACAATGGTTCTTTCGATTTATACTAAAGATATCGATGCACAAGAGAAACGAGCTCGCCAGTCGTCGGTTTGTTGTACGTGAAGTGTGTGGTGCGTGTTGATTTATATTTTAGTGGGAAATTTTGTTATTTAACGGCTTGAAAAAAAAATACAACCGAAAAAAAATCAAACATTTAATTGCAGTGAAATATATTTTCTTATAGGAGGGCGAATATTCACGTTGCTGCCACTGTACCACCGTCGTATACCCGTAATAGCAACCATACGGCCGCCGTACCATCGTCGTATGGCCGTTATTGGAACTGTAAGGCCGTTGTTTCACCGTCCATCGCCCCCTGTACGGCCGTACTGTCCTGCAACGAGCCTTCTGTTAACCGCCAGATGGCCGAAAACTATGTTTCAATCACAGTCGGCATTTGCCCGTCCTAAGGCCATCATTTATTTTTACTTGGGTATTTGTCGATAGTGTTGAAAATGATAGCGTGACACTATCTCGTCAAGATCGTTACTAGATAGCCTATGTTCCCAGTCGACTAGGGATAATTCGGAGGTAGTACTGTCCATGTCCGCGTTCTTAAAATCATAAACAATTGTATTGTTATATGATATACGATGATTGGGGACTGAGCAATTAAGCTCGAGCATCCATGCGGAGTGGTGAATAGAGTTAGTAAAAAGGTTATCCTCGTCAAAAACGGGTAGAATTTTCACCTCCTCGTGTGAATTGGTGAAGATAAGGTCAAGCCATTTACCACAAGAATTTGGTTGCTCAATAATTTGGAGTAGATCATTGCCGTAAAAAGTGTCGATAAGCTTTATATCGACGGCATTAATGGCATTATTAGGAAGTAATTTACTATCTTCCTCGCCTCTTAATCCAGTCATATTGTGATTTTGCCAGGAAAGTTGTAGAGTAGTTTTGATTTCTTCTATCATACATGTTTTTTGGGGTGCCGAATCGGAATCTGCAGTTTTCAAACAAAATTTCTTGATGCAACATTCAAAAACAATAGTTTATAGAAAGTTTGTAGATTATGCGATTATCTATAAAAAAAGATTTCTATACTTTTTCCCTTACGAAACATATACTTTTTCCCTTACACGGTGAGCTTGAAGTAAATTTTTATGAGATCGAAAAGTAACCCGAATTTTTCTGTTGGACTATGCTCTGTTACTTAAAACAAGACATTTTGAGTCAAAACTAAAATCATTTAAAGGCCCTTTTTCGAGAAATTCGTTTTTTTGGCCCTCAATAACCACTCCCTATTCCGTTTTTGACTAATACCTCTTAAACAGTAAGTGTTATCATAAAATAGTATTTACAAAGTTTGTAGATTAAGCGATTATCTGCAAAAAAAGGTGATTTTCCGAAAAGATTTTCCCGTACGATTTGCCATTCATGAGATATCGCCGTTTTAAAGATTTAAAATACTCATATGCACTCATTCGCGACGTGTATAAGGTCATCAGACGCTCAATAAATCTTTTGTTGGGATACGTCGCTAATATATTCAGGGGTGATTCCTGGATGTATTTGGAGTAAAAAATTGTTCTAGAGAGGGGGCTATCCCCACTATCCACTAAAATACAGGGTGTTTACGAAAAAAAAATTTAATGTTTTTAATATTTACTTAAACCTCAATTACTCCTAGACTAATTATCGTAAAGCAACAAAATTAGGCTCATCTTTTAGGTAAATATGTATTCTTTAATTGGATATAAAGATCAAAAAGTTGAGTGACTCCGTTTAGAAAATATGTTTAAAGTATGGGCAAAATGCTGAAAAACGAAGAATATTGGGATTGCTTTGCTTTTATAGCGAAAGATATGACAAAATGTGCCTCCAAATCAACCACTAATATTTTCAAATATGGAGTTACACCACTTTTACAATAAACGACACATATATCAATACGGAATAATGTAGCCTGCTCAAGTCTTCAATTTATGATCAAAGTCAAGCAGCATTAACCACTTTGGTACTTGGATGGAGACCACTTACAAAACCCGAATGAAAGCATTTTCAACTCTTTCTTTTTGTACTTTTTTCTCTTCAATATTTTTTATAGGCATCGAACTATTATATGATCTAAAAGCAGCATTAAAATCGATACAATAAGTGGAAGGGGGATTTCTCTGGATTGTTGACTTCCACATTAAAAAAATGGTTTTTCTTCAATGGTACTTGCTTTCAGATATTGGCACACTCCATTCGATTAAAGTACTTCTTGCTTCATCAACTACATGAGCAGTAATAGTGAGAATTTTGTAATTTTTCTGGTTCCGTTACATACATATTTATAAAGTGGTCTTTTAACCTCACAAATAAAGTTTCTGCTATAGCAAAAAAAACTTTCTTAATATTAAAGCTTAAAATTTCCATTTTCTAGTGATAAAGAAACAAATATTAGTCTTACTGGAGCTCGTTTAACAAAATTATCTCGAGTTACACTATTGCTACAAAAAAAAGAACACAAATATTACTCAAAGCTAATTCAACCTCATCATTATTTCCACCAAGGAAATTCATGGAAACCCCACAAATCCGCAATCTTCTATTCTTATGCTAAGATCCAGAAGAGTGGAATTCCCACTATTATAATACCTTAATCAGGAAACGTCGCACCAGCTCCAACAAGCCAAGCTAGAGAAGATGGTAACAAATTGTTTAACCTTTCCCTGAAGCGTCAGGTCCTTCCTCGTCCTTGCAGTGACAAGGGGATAGGATGGAAGAAAACTTAATCTGTGAAATTTTATGGATTCTGAAATTGTGTGAGATTTGTCGCCAGATGAGAAAAGGGGGATAATCCTCCATTATTCACCTTGTTCAGGGGCCAATTCAGAACTGTGAACTAATCTAAAATGGGGGAAATAACATGGTAGAGATGTGTGCTCCTACTATATATATGTAGATAACCATTATCCTCACTCCAGTGTTTTGCATTCATAACCACCCTCGTCGCATGCATGGCACCCCGAAAGCAACAAGGGGTATCACCCCGAGTTGAAATCTTCTCCGCTTTCGTTTCGCTAACCTTACATCCACCCGCACCGAAAACCAAAATAATGCCATCAAGTCTTCAAGTTTTCTACATTAACAGCTTCACATCCTTAACGGAGGGGATTATGAGTTTATGAAGTCTTCTTTGGCTGAAGGGTGGTTTCTGTCATAGCATACTATCTGCAGGGGTGTCTATATTTCGTAAATGCCAAGGCGTTGCAAAAGACCTTAATACACTGGGGATGTTTCTCCCCTGGAAATCCGTAATAGTTGGTTCGCAAGTAATCGCTTCCCGAGATACCTTATGGCTGTCAAAAAATCGTTAAAGTTAATAGTCCGTGGAATAAAAATTCATGTCAGAGAATAACCGTAAATGCTGTGCCGTAGCAGATGCAGTTTACCTTTACGCTCGGCAATTTCCATGGAGTATTACATATGTTCCGACGGACAGACTGAGAAATAGCTTATCTCTTCATTTCACGACCTCTACTTGTGCGCCATTATGCAGAAAATTTGATTTTTTTTTGCTTCATATTGGAGCTTTCAAATGGTGGTTTTAATGTGGCGAGAATGTGCATAGAACATATTGCATTCGTTTCAGGTTTTCCGTTTGGAAGGGCAATGTATTGTGGGCAGTAGTAAAAAGCGTGTAGCAAGTTGATAACTATACAAGTTTGTTAGAGCAAAAAAAATCTTATCTCGAAACGTAGAAGCAAAATTCCAAAACATAAAATTTCAAATTTATTTTTGGGGTCAATAAATACGTGATTATTGAGATAGATGAAAATGTTAAGGGTTTCATATCTTATTTTCTTAACAAGCAGGACTGAACAGCTTGTAATAAAGAGTCTTTCAACATGAGGTATTATTTTAAATTTCGCGCCATTTTTTAGCTCAGAGAATGTACGACGTTGTGCGTGATTTGCTGGTTTTTTATCCGGAAGCCTAAGCTCAGGTGTCACCTTTTGTATTACCAGTCTGTCATGTCGTTCACGTCATGGTGCAATGTCTAGAGTAGTAAGATCAGCTCTAAGGATAGCGAAAGAATAGGATATATTAAGGTACTACTGAACATTAGAAAATCGTTTTTGAGTGGCTTTTTAAAAAAAAACATTTCTCAGCTCCTTTATGAGATATCATTATTAGTCCAGTCAAATAAGGCAAAAAAAGGGGTCAACCTCGGAATGAGAGGTAATAAGCTGAAAATTTGTATGAACCTTTGTTTTGGCGTTCTAAATTATGTGTCAAAAGTCTCATAAAATCTCGTGTCCGCGTCTTGAGATATTAGAGGTCAAAGGTCACCAAAATCAGTTTTTCGGAAATATCTCGTAAATTATCGGCTTTACGTAAATTTTGGTTAAGTAAAGTTTGTTCAGTAGATAAATCTGCATAAAAGTGTCATATACCGAATTTACGTAGAACCAATAGTTTTCGAGATAAAGGGCTGAGAAGGCTTGGCATTGTGCTGCATTCGTTTCCGCACCACCTCTGAGATAGAATGCAAGGGGCGTTTTTTACATGGTGTTCCCGTAGGCATAATACATGGGTTACAAGTTATGATAAAATTTCTTGATTATCTCTCTATCTCTTCTATTTCCACTTCTTGCGTATTGTCATCTTCTTCAGCACTCATCTCAGAGGAAAATAACGAAATGTGGTCGGCGTTATAATCATTCAACTTTGGTTCAATGGTTGTATCCTAGGACATCGAATTGAGACACGACTGGCCTCGACAAGAGCCATACGCTACGAAACATGGCAATCCTACTTTTCTGCATTCACTTGATGCATGTACCTTTGAACCTCCGAAACTTGAGTAGCCGTTCAGTTGGCTTTATGGACTTTTGAGAAATTATTTGTGACTTCAAAATAAAGAGAATCCCGGTCGAAAATCTCCAGTTGGCAGTTGTCAGAGGTACATGTATCAAGTGAATGCAAAAAAGGAAGATTGCCTTGTTCCGTAGCGTATGGCTCTTGTCGGGGCCCGTCGTGTTTCTTTAGTATGTCCGAGGATACAACCGTTGAATATAAGTTCAACGATGATGACGCCGACCACATTTCATTATTTTCTTCTGAGATAATTGTAGATGAAGATGACAATATGGAAGAAGTGAAAATAGAAGAGATAGAGAGATAATCAAAAAATTTTATCATAACTTGTAACCCATGGATTTTGCCTACGGGAACACCATGTAAAAAACGCCCCTTGCATTCTATATCAGAGGTGGTGCGGAAACGAATGCAGCACAATGCCAAGCCTTCTCAGCCCTTTATCTCGAAAACTATTGGTTCTACGTAAATTCGGTATAGGACACTTTTATGCAGATTTATCTACTGAACAAACTTTACTTAACTAAAATTTACGTAAAGCCGATAATTTACGAGATATTTCCGAAAAACTGATTTTGGTGACCTTTGACCTCTAATATCTCAAGACGCGGACGCGAGATTTTATGAGATTTTTGACACATAATTTAGAATGCCAAAACAAAGGTTCATACAAATTTTCAGCTTATTACCTATCATTCCGAGGTGAAACCCTAATTTGACTGGACTATATACAGTTTTTTTTAAAAGATTATTTATAGACCAGTGCAAATAATTTTTGGAAACAAAAAAATTATTAACAGCATGACAAATGTTGGAAAGTGAAGGAAATATAGCGAGCCAACCAGAAAAATAAATTCAAGTCGATCTGAGTTACGAGGGTGAAATAGGGGTAACTTTAAGGGGTGAAAAAGGTTTTTCACGATTTTCAGCGAAACTAGACCTCCTATCAAAAAACGTTAAATATAGTAGTTGTAGGTAATAAAAAGATCTACAACTTTTGTACAAACCATTTTTTCACATAACCTCAAATTTCCGAGAAAAATCGAAAAAACTAGTGTTTTGGTTTTTGATTTTTATCTCCATTAAAAAAAAAAATTTCACGAAATTTTATGGAAACTTACCTTTTTATGTCCCAAACAAGCTGTAATTTTTTTGAATTAAAATATTTTTTTTACGTTTTATTTTGAATTTAAACCTAAAAAGAGACCTCATTTTCAGCCGAAAATGCCCAAGTTGTAAAAACATTTTTTTCAAAAAATCTAAGGGTTTTTTCTTTTGTTGAAAGGTCTAGTTTCAGTTGGTGTAGAAAAAATTAACATGACTATGGACAAATTTGCCAGGAAACGCGAAAAACTTAAAAAACTTGACTTCAAAAAGTTATTTTTCAATCATTGTTTTAAATTTTTCATTATTTATTAAAATTTACAATTGAAATCCTTGAATAATGTAAGATAGAAAATAATTAGTTTTCTTTGAATACTTCCTAGAAAAAATTCGCTTTGTATGGGAAATGGGTCCCGGTCAAATTGGACCAAATCTTACTCACTTATAGTATTCGGCGAGTAGATAAAAAGTGCCCATGGGCTCACAGCTGAAAAAACTCCCGATCGTGAGAAATGATCGTCCGAAGTTAGGTTTTTTTTTCGCTGCCTGCAGCCTTTGCGTGCATATATCGGGCCATGTTATATATACATATATACATGTTATATATACATATATGCATATGTATATACATGTTATATATATGGATATATATACAGGGTGTTTAGAACCACCCCTGCCACTAAATTTTCTGACAAAGTCTCGATTGAAAAAAAGCCCCCATTTTTTTCACGGATTCTGATTCTCCCGCCCCTCAAAGTGGGGGTGGGCGGGCGGTCAATTTCTGTATAGTCAGAAAGATTTTCAAAAAATAATGAACACGTGTTTTTTTGTTTTTTTTTTCAATCGAGACTTTCCCGTTTTCGAGATAGGGCGTTTTGAATTTTGGTTATGGGGAAAAAATGTAGTTTATGATTTAGAATAAAAAGGTAATAAGACAACGGTCGATTTCCACAAATAGGGTATCTTTGTAATCGTTAGGAACTCGGCTTTCATTTAATTAATAAAACCAATAGTGTACCATGGGAAACACAGAAATAAAGCGGTTTATTTGTAAAAAACAAATATGAAAAAAAAAATTATTTGCCACATATTTCACTGTACCTCAAAAAGTATAGCGTTAAGGTTCTTTGTTCTGAACTTTTTTAGCATCCTCAAAAGTTACCTGAAAATTTCTTGGAACACGTCAAGTCTCCAGCTGGTTTGGTTTTTTGATATCTGCCATTCAAAAATAGGCATCAACCCTTTATTTCAACGATTTTTTCCCCTTTTTTCACTCTAATTCAAAAAGCAGGTCGTTAAGGCCCTCTTTTCTGAACTTGTTTAACACCTCCTAAAGCTGCTTAAAAAATTCGTGGAACACTCCAAGACTCCAGCTGCCTTGTTTTTTTGCTATTTACGATTCAAAAATGAGTGCAACTCACTGATCTGTTTTTACTTTTTTCAGTGTTTCAAAATACTAAAAACAGATCAGTGAGTGACACTTATTTTTGAATCGTAAATAGCAAAAAATACAAGGCAGCTGGAGTCTTGGAGTGTTCCACGAATTTTTTAAGCAGCTTTTGGAGACGTTAAACATGTTCAAAAATAATTTAAAACAATGATTGAAAAATAACTTTTTGAAATCAAGTTTTTTCAGTTTTTCGCATTTCCTGGCAAATTTGTCCATAGTCATGTTAATTTTTTCTATACTATCTGAAGCTAGACCTTTCAACAAACGAAAAAACCCTTAGATTTTTTGAAAAAAATGTTTTTAGAACATGGGCATTTTCGGCTGAAAATGAGGCCTTTTTTTAGGTTTAAATTCAAAATAAAACGTAAAAAAAATATTTTAATTCAAAAAAATTACAGCTTGTTTGGGACATAAAAAGGTAAGTTTCTATAAAATTTCGTGAAAAAAAAAATTTTTTTTTAATGGAGATAAAAATCAAAAACAAAAACACTTGTTTTTTCGATTTTTCTCGGAAATTTGAGGTTATGTGAAAAAATGGTTTGTACAAAAGTTGTAGATCTTTGTATTACCTACAACTACTATATTTAACTTTTTTTGATAGTAGGTCTAGTTTCGCTGAAAATCGTGAGAAACCTTTTTCACCCCTTAAAGTTACCCCTATTTCACCCTCGTAACTCAGATTGACTTGAATTTATTTTTCTGGTTGGCTCGCTATATTTCCTTCACTTTCCAACATTTTTCATGCTGTGAATAATTTTTATCATTTTTGCCTTTTTAAAAGGTATCTGCACTGGCCTAAATATTTATATAGTAAAAAAGAATATTGTTTTTCAAATTTTGATAACTAGTGTAAGTTATAGTGGCGCCAAAGTAGAGTCCTTGTGGTTCTGCTTCCAACAGTTAATCTCCGGATTGGCTAGGCCGATTTTGTAAAATCTTGCTGTGTTTTATTAATTGACATATTTTTTAGGAGAATTTACCACAATTTTGCCAAAAAAAATATAAACAAATTTTTGCAAGGTTAAAACGGTCAAAAACAGAGTCCATTTTTGTACTGTTTTTTCTTTCCTTTCCCTTTTTTGTGTTTTTATCGATTTTTCGTTAAATAAAGTAAATTCTCCTGTGTAAGACCTTCCTTTTTAAGAATCTTTTTGGTTTATTTGCTTTAGACCAGCCAATCCAGAGATTAACTGTCGGCCGCAGAACAACAATTTTTTCGAAGACTCTACTTTGGCGCCACCTATAATTTACACTCTTTATCAAAATTTAAAAAACAGTATTCTTTTTTACTCTATAAATATTAAATACCCTTTAAAAAAAACTGTATAATGATATCTAATAAAGGAGCTGATAAATGTTTTTTTTAAAAAGTCACCCAAATCGCCTTTCTAATGTTCAGTAGTACCTTAAGGGGAGTCTCCGGAGTACATGAGAATATGGCGCTGAACTCTGCGTTTGAACTCTTGGAAGTTGTATGAGTTCGGGAATACTGATTGTAGGATGTTGTTCCACAGCCGATTGGTTCCAGTAATGAACAAATTTCTATACCAGTGTGTGCGCGAAAAAAAGCGCTGTAAGGGAAAATAAGGGACACTGAGAGTGTGCCAAGTGGACTAGTAGATATTGTGTTGCGGGAAAAACATTGCCGTGTAGGCAGGAGATTATGTATTTTAGTGAAACAGTCCATACGGAGGCTTCAGTCAGAGTCAATTGAAGAGCAAATTTAAAAAAAAAAATTTTACTCTACAATGAATTGGCATAAAATGACGGCAATTTTAATGTTTTTCGAAAAGTGCCAATTGTTGCCGTAAAAATCAAATATTATTTTTGAAATTTCAACCACGTATTTATAGCATCAAAATACACATTTTCTTAAATTTTTATGAAAATCCGACTATTTTCCCGTTATTTATTGCATTTTTAGTAAAAAAAAGAACAAAATTTCATACATTTTGTTTTTTTGAGGTTAGGATTCATTTTTAAAGTATTTATACCGAATCAGTTCTATATTCTATTCATTCACGAGTATTTTTCAATTTTTTTTATTTTTCTACGACCAACAGAACTGGAGAAATTAAAAAAATAGTGTAGCAACGCACTCGAAATACATCATAAATCCACTTTGGTGCAATTTCCTCGTGCAGCACAGGCGCCGATTTTGCAGAAATTTGTTTTCATCTCAACATATGTAAACAAAAAAAAGAGAAAAAATCCAATTTCCCAACTACATCATAACTTTGCTTTTTTTTTGTTTAATTTCCCTCTACTAAAATTATTCTACACGCCAAAAAGTGTATTGCATTTCCATAGCTCAAAAGTGTGTTGTTACTCTCCAAAAGTGTGTTAATAAATGTTAAGCGAGTTGTTTCACACACTTAAGTGTGTTGTTTAGATTTCAGGTCATAATTCACGACTTATTTTTAACACAGTAAAAAGTGTGTTATAATTTTAACACGGAAGAGCGTGTCAATTGCAAGATAAACTGTGTTAAACAACACACTTTTTCTTGACAAACCAATTAGGTGTGTTGACTAATACACTTTGGTGCGTTAAACAACACATTTTGTGTGTTAAAAACACACTTCAGTGCGATACACCTTTTACAGTGCAGTGAAGCTCTTTGAGACATTTATACACTTTGCGAGTCCTGAAAAATACTCTGACCCTTAAGGTACTACTACCGGAAAAACGACCAAAAATAAGCACTCTTTTAATAATTTTTTTCTCAGCCGCTGTGTTAGATATTATCAAGAAAAATTTTTTTATAACATTATTAGTCCTTAAAGGTTATAAAAAAAAATGTTTTAGTTTATTTCTATTTTTTGCCAATAAGGTAGGGGGCGCTGAAGTCAAGAGCTCAAAAAAGAGATAGTCCGATGAGTGAGAGATAATCTCAGAATTGAGAAGTTTGCAACAAAAAATTCGAACGGGATTTTATAAAGGAAAGTTTCTTACCTTGTAATTTACCACAATTAGTTAAAAATTAAAAACAAAAAAAAAATGGTGAAAGTTTGAAAAAAAGTTTGACAAAATTGCATTTTTTTCACCCTTTTTCACTTCCCAAATTTTTTTTTCTTAATTTTTTTTCTAAAATGTGGTTAATTACAAAAGGGTATACCTTAACAAACAAAACGCACCCAAGTTTATGAAAATCGGTTCAGTAGATCCTGAGATTAATTCTCACTCAGCTGAAAAAATGCAATTTCAAGAAAAACGTGTTTAATGTTTTGGTTCGTTTTATCCCTACTAATATTATAAACTCTGTCTGTTTGTCTGTTACGCTTTCGCGCCTAAACCGCTTAACCGATTTTGATTAAACTTGGTACAGAGATAGATTAGACCTTGGAGAAGGACATAGGCTACTTTTTCTCCCGAAACAAAAGCTTTAAGGTGTTGAAATAGGGTATGAAAGTTTGTTTGGGAGTCCGTCATTATTGAGTCATTATTTATTAATGCCACCCACCATTTGAAATCGATTAACTTCAAATTTTGCATACATGCGTAGTTTTCTTGACAATGCAATGTGACCATTTTGTACAAAAATAAAGATGGCGGTTTCAAGATGGCGGCCGATTTTTGCATTTGTCTTCCTCGACCACCGACATGGGTATCAAGGGTATGACAGGTAGAATACAATTAGCGGTGTAGCTTCATTCCAAATTCAAAATGGCGGCCAACACAAAATGGCGGAATACATAAAATAGACTAAAAAATAGAAAATTTAACCGATCGACTTCAAATTTTGCACATACCCATAGTTCGCCTGACAGTGCAATCTGACCGTTTAGTAAAAAATGAAGATGGCGGTTACAAAATGGAGGCCGATTTTTGCAATTGTGTTCACCGACCCACCCACATGGGTATAAAATGGAACTACATGACAGGTAGAATACAATTAGTTGTGTGGCGTCATTCCAAATTCAAAATGGCGGATTACCTTTTTGACGTGATAACGTCTTATAAATCGATGCGGTTGGAAGGCATTCACGAAAAAGTTGTAACGAAGCCACTTACGTCCAGTAACGTTACGATGCTCGCGCAACATTCGAGAAAGAGGCTCGCGTTCTTAGCTTCGGAGCATAAGAAAGAAAACGTCTCAATGGGGGGTGCTACACACGAGACTAATTCGGAGGGGTGAGGCTTTAAGGGTTCCAAATGACGAATTTGTGGTTAAAATTTGAAAATTCAAAATGTCGGACTAATTTTGGCAATTGTGTTCCGATTGTACTGAAAATCAGTATCGGGGGCTTTAAGGATTTCAAATGACGAATTTGTGGTTAAAATTTGAAAACTCAAAATGGCGGACTAATTTTGGCAATTGTGTTCCGATTGTACTGAAAATCAGTATCGGGCGGCTTTAAGGGTTCCAAATGACGAATTTGTGGTTAAAATTTGAAAATTAAAAATGGCGGACTAATTTTGGCAATTGTGCTCCGTAGCGTAGACCTGCATCAGTGCAAGCTGCTCTACAACCGAGTACTTCATCAAACCAAACAGCGGTGCAACAGATACAATCTACGTGGTATAAGAAATGGGCTTCGTCTATAAACTTTCCTGGACAACGATTTTGGCCACGCTTGCTCGGTTTGTGACAGATTGTGGTAAACAAAATTAGATAACTAAATTTTAAATCTGTTCAGAAAGAATTCTAACCTCTAATTACAATAAATGTTTTCTTTAAAAATGAAGAATTGAATTTATATGAATTTAAAAGTGTAATCTTCATTTAATCCTTTGTTCCAAAAAACTTATAACACAAAAAAGATGTTATCACGTTAAAACTTTGCCCGTATACGGTCTTTACAGGAACCCATATTTTTCTTCACAACCCTCTCAGTATGGGTATCAAATGAAAGGGTGTGACGAATATAATTCAGTAATCTATATAACGTCATTTGAAATCTAATATTGCGGACACCACAAAATGGCGGGAGATATATCTTATATTAATTAAAGAAAGTTCTGTATGTGTGCGCTATAGCTGGCGCACCAGTCATGGCAGAGCTTCGAAATTTTGCACGTATGTCCGTGGGGGTCTTCCATGATGCACCTCGAAGCCCGATTTTCGAAATTCAAAATGGCCGCCGAAAAATGACCGAAATTCCGGATTTCCGGTCAGCTGTATGTGGGTTGTTCAAGAGTTGGGAAATCTGAAAATCTTCACATCTTAACTCCAAATGGAAGAACATCGGACACACGTTGTCTTCTTTTATGGTTTTTCCACTACGAAGGCGGTCGACTATAAAATGCTATAACTTTTATGCTATTATGAATTTCTTTATAAAAATGAACTAAGCTATTCTTCATAGTATAAGGAATCGTAAAATGAAAAGAAAAAAAAATCGATTTTTTGAAAAAATTTTCCCGGTAGTAGTACCCCACAGTGCTGTAACTTTTTTTCTATTACGAATTTCTTTATAAAAATTAAGTAGGTTATTCTTCATAGTATAAGAAATCGTAAAATGAAAAGAAAAAAAAATCGATTTTTTGAAAAAATTTCCCGGTAGTAGTACCTTAAGTGAGTGGAACACTCGACGGCGGGGTGACATGGCAGTATCGGTTAGGGTGAAATTTGAGGCGAACAGAGATGCAGATGTAGGTCTGCTTTGGACGTGCTTTCTGTTAGCATCTTCCCTTCGTAAATGAAAGAAGGAGTCGTGGATGTAGTGAAACTTTTTCTTATGGAGGTTACCAAGGGCCAGAATTTTTTACAGTCTGATTTGGCGGATACTGGATTTACAGACGTTTTGCAACCTTATGTACAGGCGTCGAAATTATTCACTCAGGGAATGTCTCTGCATTCATACACTCCTGATTAAAACGTCTATTCGGCCTATGGCTTGTGGATTTGGAGGAATGAATAAACACATTCCGACCAATATAATTGTAATAATGCAGAGAGCGGCAAAATTGGCGTCACAGCTCTGGAAGTATAGTCAGCAGCTTTGAAGAAACGAATAAGCCCCAGCCAGTGGGCTTTCCCAAAATGCCAAACAGTTCTTCTAGGAGTTGGCTTGGTTGGAGTAGAAGGTTGGTATCGAAATTAGCGCTGACCAGGCAGAGGTCCGAGTTAGACCATCACGAGATCTCGACAAACTCGAGAGTCTCGACTTGGTCTCGACTCGAGAAACGAGACGAGAGTAAAGTTCGGTCTCGATAAACATATTCTCGTCGAGACGAGATTATTCGCTCGAGATCTCGTCGCAAAATAATAGCAAACCAGTCTGGTAAAATAAAGTATCTGATGAAGCGCGCACGGCCTTATTTTCAAAGCTGGGATGTGGTAGGTACTCATGCACATGCACATTGTCTCTTGTTTTCTATCGCCGGTTACGGTTACGGTATAAGAGCCGTGATGGCCTCATAAATTTATATTCGCCCCGAGAGACGAGGCGAGACGAGATTAGGATGTGCAAGACTCGACGAGAGTCAAGACGAGACTCGAAATGGTCGAGACTTAACGAGATCGAGAGCCGAATTTAAGGCCCAATTATAATGAACGGATTTGAGCGCAACAAAACGGATTGAACTGTCAAATCGGTTTTCCCAGCATACATTTTAGACCTAGCCGATTATAATGAACGCATTCAAGCGGATTCGGTCGGATTTGAGCGCATTCGTTTTTAAAAGTTTAGAAATTGCCGCATTGAACTGTCAAAAATTTGATACACATTACACATAACCTTAAAAGTATAATTGCAAAAATATTTAGCGGCGAACAACTCATCAACGAGGTTAACAATTATGAATTTATTTATAATAAATAATTATTAATCACTCCGTACATTATTCGCCTTTTAAGTACACTGTAGCGTAAAATTGCTTGCACTGTTGTTTACAATAAACTTTGACGTTTTAATCCGACCAGATGCGTTATTATAACCAGTCAATTTCCTATCCGATCCAATGCATTTTTTTGACATTCCAATCCGCTCAAATCCGTTCATTATAATTGGGCCTTTAATTCGACGGAGTACTGCGTCGAGTGAGAAGTAAGAGGAGTATCAAGGAGATGGGCCCCTTAGTCTGCAGTGTTAGCACCTCGTGCAGGCGATTAACCTTTTGATGCAGGTTATTAGACTCAGCAGAGAGCTCGGCTTCCTTTCCAGAAACACTGATGCCATTCGAGAAATTTACATTGTGAACGTTGAAATCATCCGCAACAATAATTTCGCACTCCGGATGGGCCGACAAAGAATTCGGAGATACGTTCGAAGATAGCGAGTAACGAGATAACGAGTAGATGGCAATTCCCTATTGGTTTCAATTCTTATGTTATTAACTGATATAAGCGTATAATCTGCAACTGGATTATGATATCACCAATTCCTGTGACCGTCTCGAAGTTGGAGTTTTAACATTACTAACTTATCACTATACCTACGCGAAAAGGCGCGATGATGACCCCCAGCTGTACAAACTTTACGAATCGTTTGCGCAATATTTTCGCCATATTTGTAGTAAATGTTCAAGCTTTTTACTAGCGTATATTAATGCATATATCCTCCTAGTTTTGACATGTCAAATGTCATCGTAATGACAGTTGTGTGTTCACAAATCACGAAATTTAAAATGACACCTCTTGTTGAAACACAATATAAAAAGAAAGACAATCTTAAAATAGATTGTAAAAAAACAAAAAATATTCATAGTTTGTAATGGGAATTGTTATAATTCATTTTCTAATGGATCCAACCAATTCATTAAAAATTGATTTTGTTCTCAAATAAAAATATATTGATTGGATATCACTAGCCTACAGGCTATAAAATGACAACTAATTAACCAATCCTATCAATCAGACTACTACTTTACTACTTACTAAGTTGAGTTCCAAAAGCAAACCGATTACAGGGCTTCTGTAAAATACAAAACAGCCACGGAAAAGATTACCCATCCATAAAATTAATTAAAACCAAAATCTTCCATAAATCAACATGTCACCATTTGTGTAAGCGCTAATTAAAGCCCTCTGTTTGAGGGCATTATAATTTTAATGTTTAATTAATGCCTGCACCATTACCGTCCGTAACACGAAAAGCAATGTCGAATTCCCGTGTTTTGCGCGAAGCCTGAAATTAATTACAAGCACCTAACCACCTTCATTCACGTGAAATACTTTATTTTTAATATTTCAGGAATGGCTGCCTCCAATCCGACTCCAATGTTTCGTTCATTCTCATCCGAAAGCCAAAAGAAGGACTGGGGAAAGAGATTATCACTGCGCGGAAGTCGTCGATCCGCCAAAGAAGTAAGTACCGCTTTGTCTTGAAATTAAAATAAATTATTTAATAACATAGTGCCACTTGACACCCCCTACCCACCCCCATACCGCCACGATGTGGTCCCGATAAATCCGAGGATGTTCTTATTCTGGAATTCCCTTAACGAGCAAAGATAAGGCACGAAACCACAGAGCTAAGACCGAGAAAATCCTTACCTTCGTTGCACAGTCGTCGTCCTGGCTTGTGCACGAGGCCGCCTCCTTCAGTAAAAGTTTTTCCTTAATCTTATGTTTGGCCAAGTTCTTCGCCATTGATTACCGCTGGAACATCTTAGGCTCCTCTTGCGGGCGTGATGGTCTTCTAATTGAATGAAAGTGCCTGGGAGTTGTGTAGATTCCTTGGTCCTTAAATAAATACAAGGCTGGATGTTGCCGCACACTCTTGTGTCTTTTATTCAAGGATTCGAGTCACGTAAAATGATCCTTAATCTTTGCAGTTTATTCATTGTGACTTGGAGTGTGAAAATATTGTTTTCTGTGAAACAGACAAATAAATACACTTAACTCCACTTGTGGTTATTTTAGGCAAAAATTATAATTTTTTTTCGGGATTATGGTTTTTGCACTCCTGGCAGATTAGTATGGAAAAACAAGGATCCCCCAAAAAACTAAGTCCCAGCTTCAACCTTCGGTAGTGGCCGCAATGTGTATTTTGTTTGTTTACTGTGACTTTTTTTGGAGATGCGAATCGATTCATCTGTTGAATATGGAATCGTCGGCTGTCAACCAGTGATATACAGTGTATAGGTAGATGGTGGTTGTTGATTAAATCGAAATGGAAATGAAGGTGGCCTCGCCGTTTAACCGCAAGCCACAAGTGGTTATAGTGGTTACAAAATCTTCAGGGAAGCACCCTAGAACGGAATAAATTACGTATTGCATTCACGAATCCAACAGAATTTATTACCATACCATGGATCTTTTCTTGATTGTTGTATTTTCAATAACTATCGTATTTTAATCAATTGGTGTTTGAAGTCTTGTTGTAAGTGATAGGTATTTTATATTCTGTATAAGGTTTCACAATATTCAGTAGTTTCTGTAATTAATCGGCATGGGTCCGGGTGCTCAATTTAACAATTATGAATTCATATGTCCGATTTGTTTACGATTTAAAAATGCTAATTTTTATTCGCATTGGCTTTGAGCTAACCCAGTCGACTGGAAGAATAGGCTATCAGCTTATAATATAAATGCAGTAGGCTCATGCTCCTATAATATTGAGTCATCCCATAAATAATGGGGGGTTTTTATTTATATTTATTTCAAATATTATTCTCCCACTTTCTACAATGATTTACCTTATACATATCTGGTAAAGTTTTAACATCCCTCTACCAAATCCACTTTGGGGTGATGAAAAATACTCCTCAAGTGCCATTCTGATATGTCCCAATGAATCCGTAGTTTTTTTCATTCAGATCATTTTGTAGACTGCGGAACAAGTGATAATCTGATGGTGCAATGTCCGGTGAATATGGTGGACGTCATCGTTTCCCATTCAAACTCATCCAGCTTCTGTAAAGTCGTTCTTGCAGCGTTTGTCCGAACGTTCTCTTGATGACAGAACACGTCTCGTCTTGGAACTAAAGATGGTCGATTTTTTTCCAGCGCTGACTTCGTTCCTCTTCGTTCGTTCGTTCCTTCCGTTCTTCCGTTAAAAGAACGGAAAAGAAAGAACGAAAGCACTGTCCACATAGGAGCTTTCGTCTGAGCTTTCGTTCGCGCATTTGTCATTTGTTCGATTATATCGCATTTGAAGTTATGTTATTTGAAATTTATTATTTTCATACCATCCATAATCAAATAAACACTCCAAAAGTGTGGTTATGCTTTTTAAAATTTCCCAAAAGCTCTCTCTTTCGTTCGTCTTCATTCCTCTCCGTTCTTCCTGATATGGACACTTCCATACGAAATGTAGAGCATTGAACTCTCAGACTGAAAGAATGGACAGAACGAACGAAGAGGAACGGAGCTATCGGTTTCAGCCTTTAAGCCGCTTAAGCTGCTCGCAGTAGACCTCTTTGGCTATCACCTGGCTACGGTCTCTTGGTCCTCTTCTTTTCAATATTTTCATCCCAGATTTATCTGAAAAATTAGCAAATATTTCCATATCTTTTACGTGGGTGAATCCCAAACTGATGTTTCCTTCTTTAAGTCGAAACTCAATGCCTTACAAGGCTTTTGCTTCACCAATAAATTGTAACTTAACACAAAATGTCATGCAATTACCTGCTCACCTAGAAAAAAACACACATTATCTTAACGACATCATATTGAATCATGTTGATAATATCGTAAATCTCGCTGTTATCTTATACCCTCAACACACAGTAACGTTGTTAGGACGAAAATTCCTCATTACCACGAATGCTAAAATTGGGTAAAATTCGTCGTTTCGATAAAGTTTAGTAATGAATTGGCAGTTTTAAAAAGTGGATATGTAGTGAAGAATATCGAAAATTAAAAACAAATTGATTCCCTTGTTACGTTGGTCTCCAGTCTCCTTAATCTGGAAACAAACAATATTTTTTTAATAATTTTCAAATAAAATTAAAATCAAAATCAGCTGGTACCGCATGACACTGGAAAAAACACCTAAAATCGAGCTTTTAGCAATAATATATCGACCCACTGATGACTCTCTATTACGCAATCAGAACGACTTAAAATTTTCGTCATAACGATGCTGAATTTTCGTCGTGATGACGAATTTTTCCATCCAAGCATGTTTTTGTTTGAATCGATTTGCCGATGAGTTCGATAGCGCTATTTCGCCCTTCTCCACCCACTTTATAGCAATTTTCGCCATCCTAAATAAGATAAACAAGTTATATTCAGGATTAGATGGAATGTAGAACTTATAGATTGCTGAAAGACGTACTTGTGAAAAAATAATGTCTCCCGGATTCTCCGGTTCATAGAGCTGTTCATCGAGCTTTTTCGGCAGTTGCACCAATTCATTACCAAGAGTCGATTCTACATCTTGTGGGTAACAATCAACGAGTTTTTTTGCTTTTCCTTTGAACTCTTCAGTTGTAATTGTAATTGTGTTAAGATCTTCAAATGATCCGAGCCTTTCTTTGTGATAAAGACGTGGTTAAGGTAAGGCGCAAATTGAGACGCGTATAGAGCGTGTGAGCTGACATGACGCGAACAGTGGTGATCCGCATATTGGGACGCAGTTTCGATGTGGCCTGCCTACTACTCAAATTGTTAGTATTAAAAATGAGTTCAGAATCAGAATCAGAAAATGATGTTGAAGACGAAATTTTTCTTTATTAATTAGCGACTAAAAAATTAAAATCACCCAATAAGTATATTTTATTGGAAAGGGAAAAACGTGGACAATTTAGAACTACAATTAAGATGAGATGCTGATTTTACCAATTATTTCCGAATGAGTCGAAGCCAATTTGCTGAAGTGCATGGGATGATAGAACAAGCCTTTGGCTCAAATAGATGTATAATGCCCAAAAACCGATCCCAACCGAGGAAAAACTTGCAAGGTCTACTCAAATCCCGTTTTCAAATTTTGTCTTCATATAGCTTGCATCATTTGTGTCATAAAGCTCTCTGTGCCCCTTCACCGCCTCAATTAACCTTTCTTCTGCCATAAGTAGGTATTTAAAAATACAGTAAAAAGAAACAAACTATGAAGGTGGAAGAGAAAAGATAAGAAATAATATTATGAAAAATTGCTCAGTACACTTGTTGACACGACCGGCACGAGAAACTGTGGCTCCACTACAACGCCACGCGTGTAGTAGGCGACGCGAGTCGCGCCACCTCGCGTCCCCTTGCCAATTTGCGCGGTTCTATTCGTTTCCATAGTTTACAAAAAAACGCGCTGTGCTGTGCCACTCCGCACGCTCTATACGCGACTCAATTTGCGCCTTGCCTAAAGAAGAGTCCACAATACGTAGGAAAGCTTCAACAGGGAATTTATCTCTTGGTGGCAGGAATGGACACAGGGTTTTTTTGTACCCGACTGGCTGATGTCGTACATTTCGTTTTTGAACTCTCGAATCCGTATCGTAGTTTTCAGTCTACCAATTGCTTTGCTCCATTTTCATACGTTTCGAACAAACACTTTTGGACTCTACGAAAGATTCTAAAGTCGGCAGTACTTTTACAGCGGTACTGAGTATCATCGTGGAACTTTACAAATATTGGCAGGTCACATCAAATCTTTCGTGAATGTCATGCCAAATTTTTGGGTATACTGCAATTTCCACGCGATCCATTTTTCGAAGAAGTCCGAAAGCTTCATTCTTCACAACGGCCTTTTTATTTTCATCAAAGCTAATCTCAGTCAAGGCTTTATGAATCTGATGATAACCATGAGCGAGGGCTCTGACTGCTTCTTAGTTGCATGACCAGCGTTTTATACTTATTAGTCCGTTCAAATTAGTCAAAAAATCGCTGTTTTTCAGAAATTTTTCTCACAGCTATGAGACCGGTGCCAAATGAAGGATTTGGGTTGTCTAAACATGATTTTCACAACCCACAGTTCGAAAAAAGGGTTGTTTTTGAGAAATATACATATATATGATGGTTTTCGCCTTTTTTTCTATTTTGTGGGGAAACTATGCATTTTGGTGAAAATATCAATAGAGCAAAGTTGTAGGGCGTAAAATTACCTACAAATTTTGTCTTCACTGTTTTTTTGACTTCCGTATAGTTTCGTCACTAGAGGCCGTTTTGCGCCTTTTTAGATTTTGCGCCAAAATTATGATTTTGTATGAAAAATTAAATGAGATCAAAGTAGTAGTTGCAGTTTTTCAACGGCTTTTCTTTGGTCGCTTTGAATCTGACAAAGCGAAGAAAACAAAAACCTGTTGAAAGAATTCGAAAAAACAGACAGCAGCTGGGCATGTACTAACAGCTGTTTTCCCAACCAAAATCTAAGAATTTGCGCAGCATGGAACAGAAATCCAATGCTGGAGCAGTTAACAAGAACTGTTGTCATTTCTTCACCAAATCTTCTACAAATTTCTGGCAATACCTCTTTGGCCATGATTACAATAAGTTCTTCGTAGATTACCTACCGACACAAAAGCGAAAAATTTCTAAATACAAAGAAGAATCGATTCTCACGGAAAAATAGATCAGTATCGAAAATTCTCATTTAAGTACGAAATTTTTAGCGCGAGCCTGATCGATTGAGACTTTTGACGTTAATTTGGTAATTATGTTCTTATGATCTGTACGATTTTTGAGAATTGTGTGAATTTTTCCTAGATCCAATGTCGAGGTTAAAATGTTAACCATTCTAGAGGTCCGTGGTTCGATTCCATCCCGAATTTTGGCCCTTCCTTTGGTCACATCTTTTCGTTTGGACCCAGCTGGTTTAATACCGAGTTTGAATTTATAGACCACAAAAACTTCTTTGCTTAGTGATAGTTAGACAAAAAGGATATAGACACGTTTTAAGAAAATTTAGTTAGTGCCATTGCGGAGGCTTGCGCGGTATTCCTTCAGTTGTTTTTGAATCGGTCTTTAAAAGAGGCGAGTAAAAGGGAGGTGGGAACAGTTCTAGTACTTTCAACAACATTTTTTGGCGTGTGCTCCTATTTACTCTTTATTTTATATCTTCTCCTCTATCAGCACGCAAACTCAGTGCGATCTTCATAGACGATAAAGTTACTTGCGGTGAAAAATACCTGTGTGTGCCGTCCAATTTAATTCAATGGCGGGTAGCCTCTGGATTTGTTAATAGGGAGTCAAAGTGCCGTCCTAGTTGTACCTACAATTAATTAATCAGTCACGAAAACGAACTCCATATCGATATGGTCCCGTCCCTACCGACCAATGAAATACTACATTACTACGAAGTTCACATCTAGATGGGAATTCATTTAACGGAATGTCAAACCTGTCTTGGACTTCTCTATTCATTTTTGATAGTATAAAGAGTGCCGCTTGTATATTTGAAAATTGTTCTACTTCACTTCCTCAAACTATTGTTAGATATACGACTATTGTTAAGGACATTCGCACAAAGGAATGTAGGAAAAAAATTAACTTCAGGTTGTACATTTTAGGATAAAAAAATCCCCAAATATTTTCAATAAAGTATCTTACGGAACGCTTGATTTCATCCAAACTATTGTGAAATGAAATCAGCCATTCTTCCTTGAGCTTCTGAATTCCACCATGAACAGAATGTGCTTCCATACATGCTTCCTACAATATCAAAAATATTTCATCGCATTTTACAGAAAAATATATATACTACAACTCCAGTGAATGTTGTTTAAAATTTCACTATATGACAGGATAATAAGTAATGAATCAAAAGGAGAAATATGTTGAGCGTGGGACTGTTGCATTGTTGTCGTGCTTCCACGAGGAATCCTGTCATGGTGCAACTTAATTACTTCCGTGTTGCTTGGCAACAAATGGATTTTATGGAATTTTCGGAGTTATGTGCAACAGCGTATTGCATCTGCACTCGCATGCAGCTCTGAAGCCTAATTAAATTGCAAAGTATAGGAAGCTTCATTGGAGACGAAAAAACAAAACACACACTGGCACTTTTCCAATTGAATCCATATGAATGCGTGCTTGGATAGAAAATTTCATTTCAGATCCTTATCATGATGCGATATAGTAACAAAGTAATCTAGTTGCTGAAAGTTTCCTCATATGCTGGCAATTGGTCTGGATTTCAGATATACTCAGATGTTTCAATAAATATGTAACTTGGTATAGAGTGCAGTACGAAGTTTATATGGGTTGTTTCAATATAGATATATGTAGTTGTGAAATACTTTGAAATGGTAGTTTGTGAGCTGTAAATTGCACAGATAAAGTTGGATGTCTTGTGTGGAAGAAGTGTACCATGCTGTATAATATATAGCTTTTAGGATTGGAATTTTGATATTAAATTTATTATTTATCTTGCAAACATATTTTGCAGGAAATCCAGAAGGAACAGATTTAGAATGAAAATGACTCCGTTAAGACTATCCGGAATTTGATTGTTGATATTCAAGTGTATAAATACATGAATTTGTATGTAGGGGGTTTAAGCTGGCAATAAAACTTTTAACGAATTCTGAATAAGTTTTCCATACTTTTAAAATAAGTTGAAAAAGTAGAAAGTTATCACAATAATGAACAATTTCAAAATAAACTCTATCTCGATTGCTTTCATAAAACACAATCTGAAACAGAAATACCCAACAGAAACCCAAATTATTAACGACCCTTTGAGCAACCGTAGCAATGTAGCCGCCCTAACAAGATTCTATCACTACTATCATAGCCATTGCTACTACTAACTAACTAATTGCTCCTTTAATCCCTCATGGGACATAGGGCGGAAACAGTTGCCCTCCAGCGGACTCTGTTTTGCGCGACAGCTCTCAGCTCTGACCAGGATCTCCCGGTTGTTGCGGCCTCTGATAATAGGGTTCTCCTCCACGTTGTTCTAGGTCTTCCGACTCGACGGGTTCCTTGTGGATTCCAGTCGAGGGCCTGTTTGGCTAGATTCTCGTTTTCGCGTCGCAAGGTGTGGCCAATCCAATTCCATTTCCTTCGCCTGATTTGGTCGTCTATCCTTTCTTGGCCGGCACGGCGCCATAGTTCTTCATTAGAAATTCTATCTTGCCAGCGGATTTTTAGGATACGACGTAGGCATCTGTTGATGAAAACTTGTAGGCGCCCTGTGATGAATTGGGTGACTTTCCATGTTTCGCAACCGTACAAAAGAACTGCCTTAACGTTGGAGTTGAACAGCCGCAATTTGGTGTTAATTGAGATCTCCGTCGATCTCCATATGTGAAACAGGCATGCATATGCGCTTCTTGCTTTATTTATTCTGGAACTGACGTCTTCTTCTGTACCGCCGTTTTCGGTAATAATACTACCGAGGTAACAGAATTTATCTACCAGTTCCACGTCACGGTTATTTAGCGCTGTTGGTTCAAGGGTGTTTGCATTTATCCGCATTTCTTTGGTTTTAGACGGATTTAACCTTAAGCCTGCTGAACTACTTTCTGTTGTCAAATTGTTTAACATGTTTCTGAGGTCCTGGTGTCTGTGGGCCAGCAAACAGATATCATCCGCGTAGTCGAGGTCCTTAAGGCGGTCTAACAATCCCCATTGTATGCCACCTGTTCCAGTATCTAGAGCGCTGACAAGGATGTCGTTTATTACTATAAGAAATAGTAATGGCGAAAGTAGGCATCCTTGCCGTACTCCTGAGCTCACTTCAAAGCTGTCGGAGAGTTTTCCATTGTGAAGAACTCTGCATTTGGAATTGTTGTATAGAGCTTTTATCAATTCTATTATTTTATTCGGCAGTCCGCGTTGCCGAAGAGCTCGCCATATAGAGCTCCTATTGACCGAGTCGAACGCTTTCTCATAGTCTACGAAAGCAAGGTAAAGGGGGGATCGGAATTCAGTAGACTGCTCCACTATGATTCTCAAGGTGTTAATGTGGTCTATGCAGGAGCGGCCTTTTCTGAATCCAGCCTGCTGTCTTCTAAGCGTTCGATCTACTGCCTCTCTTATCCTTGATAGTAATATGTGGGACAAGATTTTGCCCACCGTAGATAATAGACAGATGCCTCTCCAGTTGTCACATATTGTTAGGTCCCCCTTTTTTGGTATTTTGACTATGATACCTTCCGTCCAATCCTCCGGAAAGGTACAGGTGTTCCATGCTATTTCCAGGATTGGCTGTAGCGCATCTGCTATGAGGCTTGAGTCGGCTTTCAACAATTCTGGCGGGATGCCATCTTTTCCAGCTGCTTTACCATTGGCCATTGCATGAATTGCGGTTACTATTTCAGTCTTGGATGGGGCACGAGTGGTGATTCTTATTGGCTGTGCATTGTTGCTGTTGTTTTCCTGAGGTTCCTGTGTAAATGGACCATTCAGGGCGGCGAAGAAGTAATCTCTCCATCTTTGGAGTTGCTCCTCGTCGCTGCACAGCAGCCTTCCATCCGCACTCTTTACGGCATGCTTTTTAGTAGAGTGCTTTCCCGAGAGCTGAGGTACAGCACCTTACTGTTGCCTGTGTTTGCCGCGTTTTCCGCTTTCTCTGCGAGCTCATTTATCTGCCGCCTTTTATCACGCCGGACACTTCTCTTTACCTCCCGGTGCAATTGGGAGTATTCCCGTTCAAGTTGTTGTCGTTTTTCCGGGTCGCTTGTAGAGTTCACGTAATTTTTGAGGGCCCTTCTGCGTTCAATTTTTTGCCAGGTTGTGTCCGAGATCCAGTGTTGCTGGTTTCTTTGGACATAACCGATGCTTGTTTCCGCTGCTGTTATTATAGCGCCCTTTGTTGTGCTCCACAGCTCTTCAATATTTGTGTCGTCAGAAACGGTTTGCTGGTTTAAGATTTCTTGCAGTTTGCCAGCAAATTCTCGCTTTTTGGTGCTCTCACGCAGAAGGTCTACGTTAAACCGTCGACGGTTTATGGCATCGCGTTGGACGTTTCTGATTGCAGCGATTTTTAGGCGGATAGTTGCTACTACCAAATGGTGGTCACTTCTAGTGTCTGCTCCCCTAAAGCTCCTGACATCCTCCAGAATAGTTCGCCATCTGCGACTGACGGCCACGTGATCTATCTGATTTCTCGTTCTACCATCGGGCGATACCCAGGTCTCCTTGTGTATCTTCTTGTGACAAAAGTAAGTTCCACCTACCATGAGTTGATGGGAACTACAAAAGTCAACGAAAAGTTCACCATTGTGATTGGTATCTTGGCTTAGGCCTTGATTTCCAATTGTGTTTTCAAGGCCGGTGTTGTTGGGGCCGATCTGTGCGTTTAAGTCACCCATCAAAACAATGATGTCTCCCCTTGGAATAGAGCGAAAAACCTCATTCAGTCGCATATAGAACTCGTCTTTGATGTCATCGTCTGCGTCTTCAGTTGGAGCGTAGCATTGGACTATCGTAGCCATTGCTACACCGAAATAAAATCTCTTTTGCGTACACGACAATGGTACGCCCGCCCCAGATTAGTCCGTTTGGCTCACTCCCTTCACTTACAGCCCGCTTTTTAGCGCACGCTACAGACAAATAATTCGTTCATAAATGTGTGGAACAACCTTACACAGTCTGTATTTCCAAATTCCTACAACATCCTAGATTTCCAATGTAAGTTCCATCGCCATCTCCCAAAACACCCTTCTGACTCCTCCTAACCTGAAACCTATTTTGTCCTTCGACCTAAGCTTTATACTAAGCTTACATTGCACCATAACGTTACCAACAGCATGACGGACCGGTAGAAAGGGTGATTCCTGAGCATGGAAATGCCACTTAAAAAAAGCGTAGCATATTTGAACGCGACAATTAAAATAAACTAAACACCGAGTTCTTTGCAGATATTAATAATTCACATCAAAGTTGCTGATCAAGGAATACATATCCTTAATCCATTTCTTGCATCCCATCCAACACTCGGATCACTTTCCCAACCAAAACACTACCAAAAATAACTGCCTTACCTTATAAAGAAGCTAACTAGCTGGGACTTGTATGATTTGCTAACCCATTGACTGGGATTTGTGTTTCCATGGTGCTAACTTCAACTGCACTACTCCCTGTATCACCAAAGTTATACCGAATTCACTTTTATTTATTTCTCACTAGACAGGGACGTTGCCAGAAATTTTTTTTGAAGGGGCGGGGGGAGGGTTGTTCTAAAATTCTATGGCGAGATGAACATTCAGCCGGTCTTTTTCTTCCATCTCTTCTTCGTCTATGTCAATGCTATCTTCTGGCGGCTAGACATTATCACACCGCTCTTCGTATGATGTGGTTGGCACTGGCCTGGCACTGCTTTTTTTCCACTCCCACTAGTTTGGGTTTCGTCGAGTGTGGTTTGACCGGATAACCACTGCTGCACCTGAAAGTAAACTTTCGGTAAATGTTGTTGGGCAGCAGCTTGGGTGTAGAGAGGCAATGTTGGTTTTACTTTTGTACGACTTATTGCCTGTATCTCAAATCCTTCAGACTAGTCTCATGTCCTTTTCTATACAGAGCCATGAGAAACATGTTTCCTGCTTCGGCAATCTTGTCCTGGTGTGCTTGAGCGTCTTTGAAAGCATCAATTGTTCAAGCAAGTTATTGTTCTTCTGCAGGACTGAGAAATTTCAGTTTGCCCTGATTAAACCAAGTAGAAGTGGTGTCACAACCACTCATCGCGGGCGCAAACTATATATGGTCTGACAGCCGTTTTTTAGTGGTAAGTTGAGGATTTGGGTTTGAGGGTTTGAGACACCTTTCTTTTTACTAGTTTCAAAAAGAAGATATTCTTTAAATCAGACCAATCAAAATCACCCAAAGGTCGATATCCTCCCCTACCAAAGTCACACATTCACTTGACTGGACTTACATAAGTTATGTTGTGTTAAATAACATATCAGTATCCTCCACAGCTTGCTGTGAATCAATCAACCGGTCCTTGTTTTTGGAGTTTGACAGAAAACTCTTCTAAATGATATTGCAGTAGATTGTTTTCTTTACGCTCTTCTCAATCGTTCTATACGCTTGGTGCTTTCACTAGCTTCGTCAGGGAAGCCATCGAAAATGACGACCCTGCTGTACATTTCTACATATGTCTGACCATAATGCCATTTGACCCGAAACCTTCCGTCAATGACATATTTTGTATCGTTCAAGTTCGCCTGTTTAGTCGGTGGTAAAGGCCTGAACAGGCTCGATTTTGTTCCTTTCCTCATCCCAAGCTCATTGAAAAGCAGGCCCACGACAAGTGGACGAATTTCCTCAGGCCCCAGGTCAGAGGAGTCGCGAAAGCTTAAAAGCGAAGCGAAGCTTAAAAGAGCCTCAATGTTATTTTAACCCCAAGCCCCGTAAGGTTATGTGGCGGGTCTGTCAAAGGAGAAATGCAAGCAGCTCTTCATCTGAATGTCTCACGATGGTTGATTCTGCTGTCAACGTATTTTTCTGAGAATGCGAGCTCCACTCCCGTAAAGTGCTCAATCGCTTGGCACACATTATGCTGTAAACATGCTAAGAGCGACCGACGAATCGCAGTAAGGTCAAACCAGAATTGCCGACTGCAACTGCGATTTATGTCAAAGTTGGACGGCGCAGGTAATATATAACGAAATTGCAACCGCAACTACTATTGAGACGTGACGTTTTGCATATCCAAAAATTGTGTTTGAAAAAAATTATGTTTTGTACGCCGACTTCGACTTCGCGGCGCAGTGCCGCTGCAGTTGTAATTTCGTTATACAACGTTGTTTTACATTTGCGCTAAACGACCGACTTCGCCGTCCGCTATCGCAGTCGCAATTCTGTTTTGACCTGTAGCAGCGACTGTCAAAAACGAATAGAATACACGGCTTATATATAAAAGGGCACATTCTGTAGACGAGTGCGACGGCGACGTCGCCGAGCGTGGCTACCGAATCAATTTAATTTATATTTCGTAGCCGTCGCCTGTCAAAAAGGCATGGGAGCTGTGGCATCCCAGTTGTAACTGGAATTGATTCTGGATTAATTCAGAATTAATTATATCGATTCTAAATCGATTCCACTTCGCACTACCATAACACGTAAAGAATGAATTACTTTTACACGGGCATGTCATAGGCGGTAATAAATTTTGTTAAAATTGTTCTATAATATTTTAAACGAAATGTTGAATAGAGTAATCAGTAAAGTTAAAGTGGCAACACCAGTTTTTTGTAATAATGTTTTGACATTTGCAGAATAAATTTCTCTCTCTCTCTGCTAACTCCTAAGAAGAAAGACGTGTTTTAATTTTTTCAACAGGTTATGGGCCCAGAGACGGCATAACCAAAAAGGGGTAAAATAAGCACGTGGAAGATTTTAATTGAAATTAAAATAATAAAAAAAAATGGAAAGCGATGCTGCAAAGGTTACAAAGCTCATGGGAGCGGAGCAGTGGTCAATTTGGAAATTTCAAGTAAGGATTTTGCTAAATGATAATGAAGCGTTTGGTGTAGTTACAGGAGATGTAGCAAAACCAGGGTCAGGAAAACGGGAAGAGGAATTGACTCCAGGTGATAAAAACAAGTTAAGAATCTGGGAAAAGAAAGATAGGAAGGCACAACTCATCATTTCAACAACTATTGGACATCAGCCGCTGATGCACATCATGAACTGCACTTCAGCGCAAGCAATGTGGACAAAAGTAGAAAGCATTTATGAACAGAAGTCGAAGACTAATATTCATATGCTTCATCAAAAGTTTTACAGTTTCACAAAGAACTCAGGAGATGATATAGCATCGCATATTTCAAAACTGGAGTCACTAGTTCAGCAATTGAGATATTTGGGTGAAAACGTGTCTGATTCCACGCTCATAACCAAAATTCTGATGACCTTGCCGGCATCATTTGGTCATTTTTTCTCTGCCTGGGAATCGACACCAGATGAGAATAAAACAATAGAAAATCTTACTGCTCGACTTGTTATGGAGGAAGCACGAACGGCTACAACTACGAATTTCGAAGAAGTTTCAGATGCTTTGATTGCACAAAGCGGATCAGCATCTGCTCATCATAATAAACCGTTTAAAAAGAAAAGTGACTCACGAAAGAGAATTGGAAAGTGTTTTCTATGTAACAAATTCGGTCACTGGAAAAGGGATTGCCCAAACAAAGGAAAATTCAACTTCAGACAAAGAAGTGGTGATGCTCTCATGTCCAACACAGTGATACAAGGAATAGAAAATGGAGGTGAAAAGTGGTACTTAGATTCTGGGGCAAGTGACCACATGACCAACAATTTTAAGTGGATGGTAAACTATGAGTCTTTCAGTGAACCAAAAAACATAAGAATTGGAAACGGTGGAATTATCAAGGCCGTGGGTATTGGATATGTCAACGTTTTGGCTTTTGATGGAAAGCAATGGAATAAAAAGTTTCTGTCAAAAACATTGTATGTTCCAGATCTCAATGTTAATCTTTTTTCACAAAGTGCAGCACTAGACAAAGGCATGAATTTGGTGTCGTGCAAGGAGAAATGTGAGTTCAAAGTGGGTAATAAAACAGTTGCTTGCGCAGTGAGAGAATTTTCCCTCTTCAGAATGGTGTTCACAATCAAAAAACCGTTGGTTGCGCGCATAGCAAATCTGAAAGAACCAATAAAAACTTGGCATGAAAGGCTCGCACACCAAAATATAACACATGTAAAACGTTTTCTTAAAGAAAAGGACATTAGTTTTTATGATGATCCAGATTTCTTTTGGGAAGGTTGTGCTTATGGAAAGCAACACAGATCTCCTTTCAAAGAAAGTCAAAACAAAGCTAAATATCCAGGAGAACTTGTACACGCGGATTTATGTGGGCCGATGCAACAAAACTCTTTAGGTGGTGCTCGATATTTTTTATTAATGAAGGATGATTTCTCAGGATATCGTGTTGTCTATTTTCTAAAAAGCAAAACAGAAGTTTTTGGCAGTATCGAAAAGTACCTTAGAAAAGCCAAAGTGGACACAGGTAATGCTTTAAAAATTTTAAGGACTGATAATGGTTTAGAGTTTGTTAATAAAGAACTAGAGTCACTTCTTGAACAACAAGGTATACAGCATCAGAAATCCGTACCGTATTCACCAGAGCAGAATGGTAGAGCTGAGTGTGAAATGAGGACAATCGTCGAAAGCGCAAGGTCCATGATTTATTCCAAAAATCTCCCCATGAAACTTTGGGCAGAAGCGGTGAACATGGCGGTGTTCATTCTCAATAGAACTGGTCCAACTAGGATTGCCAACAATACCCCGATACAGTTGTGGCTCAAACAACAGGAAAATCCCATAAATTTCAGGATCTTCGGATCTGAGTGTTATGTCCACATACCAAAAGAAAAGAGAAGAAAGTGGGATGCCAAATCAATAAAAGGTATTTTTATTGGATATCCTGAAAACCAGAAAGGTTATCGAGTTTGGTTTCCGCAAAACTCGAAGGTCGAAACGAGCAGAGATGTTGTATTCCCAAAAGAAGTCTGTTGCGGCACATCTCAGGTACTGATAGGTTCAGCTCAAGAAAAGGAGTGTACACTAGATGACAACCGAAAGACAGGCGAGGTAAACGATGGCGATTCAGCGATTTCAGATGAAGATGAGCTTTTTGAAGATAGCAAACCATTTGATCAACAAGACGAGAAAGATAACAAATCAGAAGACATCCGTTCTAATAAAGCTGAGGTTATGGGTACATGTAGCAAAGAAGCTAAATCCAATGGACATCAACGGGACCCTTACTTGCTGCGAAGCAGGGCACGATCAGAGTCCTCCGTTATTCGAGATGGTTGTGCATTTGTTGCTCAAATTAAAGAACCACAATGCTATGAAGATGCCCTTAAGTCAGAGGATCAAGCCAAGTGGTAAATGGCCATGGACGAAGAGATTACAGCCCTTGAACAAAATAAGACTTGGGAGCTCGTTCACTTAAGGGGTAACACCACTGTAGAGGTGCGAAAAAAGGCCAAATTTTGGGAATTAATTTAAAAAGTATGGAAAAAGGGATCGAAATTCTTTTCAGGCGATTGATCAAACATGTATTAAAGTGTAAAAAAAAATTTTTTTATTGACTTTTTGTTACAAAATGGTGGCGCCACAGTCGTTTTTCGAAATCGCCTTTTTGTTAAGGGCCTCCACGGGTGGACGGATTTCTCCGAAAGCTGAAGACCTGGAACAAAATCCAAATAGTTTCCTAATCTATTTGACCTTGCCCATAAAAGTACGTAGGATTTTTTTTTTAAACTGATTTTTGTAAAAATGGCGCACTTATGAAAAAAAAAATTGATTTTCGGCAAAAAAATGAGCAGTAAATTGTTTATAAAAACTTTTTTTTACAACGAATCAAAAAACGGCTACGTACTTTTGTAAAGAATGCAATTGTGAAGCTAATGTCAAAATTTCAAACGAATCCATGCAATAGTCTCCGAGTAATCCGTCCACCCAGTTCGAAAAACATGGTTTCCAGATAATCGCGCTTAAAGTTTTGAAAGTACTCTAATCTTTGAAAATTGTATTTTACCTTCACTGTGCGATGTACTGTAAAACACGTTTATTATTTTGTAGCGCACCCTGGTGGACACCTGGGGAACCCAAATAACCTTTTTGCTATAGCAGCACTTATTATTTCGACTGGTAAACGCAATATACAAGCAATAAGTCGGACCAACGCGCGCTCCGAGGCGCCGGGGAAAATCGAAAATTAAATCCTTCAAAATTATTTTTCTGTTATAGGACCAACTGCACATTGTTTTTGTTATCCTGAAGTATATTTCAAGCCAAAAAACAAAAATTCCATTTTTTCAAAATCCTACAGTGGTGTTACCCCTTAACAGAAAAGAAAAACATTATAGATAACAAGCGGGTTTTCAAGGTTAAGTACTCAGAAGATGACAAGCCAGAAAGGTACAAAGCCCGACTAGTAATAAGAGGATTCACACAGCGAAAAGGGATTGACTACGATGAGACTTTCAGTCCAGTGGCACGATTTAGCTCAATCAGAACGGTGCTCAGTATTGCGGCAATGAAGTCTTGGAAACTCATGCAGTTCGATGTAAAAACTGCTTTTTTGAATGGCGATATCAAAGAAGAAATCTACATGCGACAGCCAAAAGGTTTCGATGACGGATCTGGTAGAGTATGTCGACTTAAAAGAAGCTTGTATGGTTTGAAGCAAGCATCTCGGAACTGGAATGAAAAGTTTACGAATTTTCTACGAGCTTTTCAAATGAAAGAAACGGAATCGGATCCCTGTGTTTTCATGGGCGAAAACATTTTTCTGACTATTCATATCGATGACGGATTAATTGCAGGAAGTAATGATCAAATAATTTTTGCCTTAATAAATCATTTACAGGTGTACCTGGACGTCAAAGTGTTGGAAGCAAAATGTTACTTAGGCCTCAAGATATATAGATATGATGATGGATCCATTCATCTATCTCAAGGACAGTACGTTCGAAAGATTTTGACGAAGTTCTGTATGGCAGATGCTCATCCCGTGTCAACACCAATGGAGACCGGAATTTTTAACCTCACCAGTAATAAAGAAGAAAGGGGCGTCAGGTATCCTTATCGAGAGGCAGTAGGGAGCCTTATGTATTTAGCAGTTGGAAGTAGACCGGATATTACCTTTGCAGTGGGAGTTGTAAGCAGACATTTGGAGAATCCAGGAGTGGTGCACGTCAGAGCCGTGAAGCGAATATTCCGATACCTGCGCGGAACACCTGATTATGGTGTTCATCTGCCATCTTACTCCACTGCAGAACTGAACTGTTACAGTGATGCCGATTATGCTGGAGATCACCAAACTAGGAGGTCGACAAGTGGACATCTAAGCAGTCTGGGTCTTTCACCAATTTCGTGGTTTTCGCAACGTCAGAAATGTGTGGTACTCTCCACTACTGAATCAGAATATGTGGCAGCGAATCAAGCGGTAACGGAACTTATATGGTTAAAGCGATTACTGGATGAACTTCTGTCAACAACCCTGAAGTCGAAATTGTTTCTGGATAACCAAAGCTCAATTAGGCTGGTGAAAAATCCAGAGTTCCACAAACGAACAAAGCACATTGAAATAAAATTTCATTTCATAAGGGAAAAGTATGCTGAAGGGTTATTCGAGATTCACAGCGTAACTAGTGAAAATCAGTTAGCGGATGTGTTCACCAAACCTCTTCCAAAGGAGCGTTTCCGAACGATTTGCAAAAAAATTGGAATAGGAATGCAGTAATTAAAGTGTAAAATAAGTTAAAAATTTCATTAAGATTTTGAATTTTTTGAAGATTATATTTTGGATTAAGATTTTGAATTTTTGAAGATAATATTTTGGATTAAGATTTTGAAATTCTCGTTGAAAATATTATTGAAAGTGGGAGTGTTAAAATTGTTCTATAATATTTTAAACGAAATGTTGAATAGAGTAATCAGTAAAGTTAAAGTGGCAACACCAGTTTTTTGTAATAATGTTTTGACATTTGCAGAATAAATTTCTCTCTCTCTCTCTCTGCTAACTCCTAAGAAGAAAGACGTGTTTTAATTTTTTCAACAAATTTATTACCCCCTGCATAACTTGTAATCAAATCAAAAGCGATTACATGTCATGTTTTTACGTTGCATTTTAATCTTTCTGAAACAAGAAATCATATTTTATTCTTTTCTACATTACCAGTAATTAAAAAAGGAATCAATTGCCTACTTAGCTATTAATTCCGAACTGATTCTTCTGGAATCAGTTCAGTTTTCGCAACTGGGATTCGGCTGTCCAAAATGGTTATTCCGGTGTGTGTTTTTTAATTTGTGTCGCCGCCGCTCTTAAGCTACTGACAGAAACAGGCCCAAAGGCGGTGCGGAAATTGGCTTCGCGGTATGTGGCGACTTGTCACTTCTTGCGGTGTCGGCGGCGCGTTCCGACTTTGAACACCAACGAAATCAAAGTGACAAGTGGACGTGATAAGAAAACAATTTAAAAACCTGAATGATTTACATATAATTTTTCTACCCTACAGGGCTTGCCTTTGTTTTAGATGCTAATTTAATTACCCCAATTTGGAAAAACAAAGATTTTCATTAAATATAAAGTTCAACAAATTTGCTATCCCACCCAACACCAACACACGACTCCAAACATATGCCCACCAACACCAAAACACGACTAAAAACACAAACATCGTTTGACACTACGCGGCGGCAACGCGCAAGAAGTAGAAAGTAAAGCAACTTGCACCGTGTGTGCGTAGCGTAAAACAGCATTTCGTTAGTGCGCATTTGAACACACTACTTCTATTCTATCTGTCATTGCCCGCATCGCGTTTGCGCCTGTTTCTGTCAGCAGCTTTAGTGTGTAGTTTCGCCGTCGCCCTTAGCATGTTTACAGCATTATGCAGAGCTGGCATCCCTTGTCATAACGCCTGCAGTTTCTCGACGGCCTTGAGTGAGACCACCACTTGTCTTCATTAACTTCACTAGAGTTTGTTCAATCGCCAAATCATTCCAACTGCCAAACCATCGTTTCTCACTCCTAAGAATTCACGAATTGATAGAATTGCGAAAACATACGCAGTTTGACCCCCAAACCCCTGCCCTTCACTACACCTGTGACACTAGATATGGAACCTATGACTAGTGATGAGCAAAACTTTCTTGCAGTCTTTCCTGGTCTTGCACATTTAGCACGACCAAAGCAAACTAATCAAAGACAGGACAAGACAAGACTGCAATATCAAGATAGTAAGACTTTTTGGTCATCACTAAGTGCCAAAAGTCTGGCAGTGATGAGCAAAAAGTCTTGTCTTGTCTTGGTTTTTATAAATGTGCTAAGCCTGCAAGAAATTTTGCAAGAACAAGACTGCAAAACTTCTTGCAGACTTATTTCTTAAGCTTTGGTCTTGCTAAATGTGCAAAAACAGGCAAGAATGCAAGACCACTGCCAGACGAGTCTTGATATTACTATTATTCTTTGCTAATGGCGAAGTCGACGAGTCTTCCACCATTGTCGTAGGTGGCTGCGTAAGCCCTATGTTGGGATATTGCGCCTATACGCTAATTATCCTTTCCGATATGAGCGTTGAAGTCGCCCAACGTCATTTTAGGGTATATAGTAGAGTTTAATACTTTTATAATATTCGTCATTTTCTTTCTCACATTTTTAAAGCGCTGAGGAGTTGTCGTTTTAGATCATTTCAGTTAAGATAAGGGGTAAACAGGTTGCTGACATCTATCACCAAAATCTGGCAAAAATATTTTATTCATCTGCTTACTTGCAAATCCTTAAACCATTTTGACACAAGAGATACAATTCTGTAGGAATTTTAAATTGACGGATTTAGAGCTAATAAACAAACTCATTTCTTTCTACTTGACTATGAACCACTACCACTACCATACGTACATAATTGCCAGGCTAATCAATTTTTTAGTACAAACATTTTGAAAATTCATGGGCCATCCATATTAATAAAAAAACACATTATGTTTCCACCCATCCTTAACTTACCCTAAATGACCGTTTTCGTAGAGGTAAATACAATGAAATGTGAAAAGGCACAATCTCTCGACTGAAAAATTTAGAAAGTCAACTAAAATTTCTAAAAGAATATCTTCTGTTGAATTGGGATTGTTAAACAAAAGCAAAAACCGTGCCAACCTTAATGTAAATATTTAACGAGCACAAATTGAATAAAAGTAAACAAAATGAAAAATTCATGGAATGGAAAAGTTTATTTTTATATTTTCAACCCTTGGTATTGAAATTTTGTTTTAAATGAATTTTTTATTGTTATTTAATTAATTAAGAATGTTGTCTCGAGGAATAATTAAAATTGTATAACATTAGACGGAAAATTTTTGAATAAATTTTCTCCTTTCCGTCGACGACGTCACAAAAAGGAAATGGGAGGGGGATTTAAAAGAAAAATCACAGAAAATGAATGTCACATTGAGATTCCAATAAAATAATCCCAATTCCCTGCAAGAGCAGAGATGCAATCTGGTTCTGGCTCAGTGTTCTCGTTAAGTAAGGTAGTTCTTTAATTTCCCACGGGGTTGCAGCAAGTATTTTAGTATTTCTCAATTTCCTACAGGAATACAGGTATATAAATCCTGCGACTGGCGCACCTCGGAAAAAAATTACTCATAAACAAATTCACGAGGATTGTGTCCTTGGGTTTAGAACGAATCTGGTTGTTCTTTATAGTTTCCATTTCCTTTTTTTTTTTTGGGTGGAAACAATTTCATGAATTCTTGTGAAATTCTGAATCTGATTTTAATTCAATCCCAGCGAGTTCCTTTTACATACGTTAGAGGATACGCTTTTGATGGAAATATGTTATTTGCACCTCTCATAAATAGAAAAAAGCGCCTTTGGCGTTGTGAAGTTATATCAAAGCTGAAAGAAATATTTTATCCTGCAGGGACGGAAGAGTTGATTTGAAATTTTATTTTTAAATTTTTTATAACAAGTATAACCTACGCCGAAGAGATTAAAATAAACTCAGTTCAATGTGAGTATTATATCACTTTGCTGAATATCCACTCAGAACATTAATATGTAATCATCATCAATAGGAGTATTAGAACCAATTACTGGTATTTACGTATTGACAGACTCTATACGGGTACTGGCTAGTTAAAAGAGGTAGGGCTAGTAAAGAATTAGTATTCATAAACGGTAGTTCCCATTATGAGAATAGGGCGTGTAAACTCGTAGCAAGAAAGTAAGATTTAGTTATGTGAAAGTCTAAGTTCAGGAGTCACCCATTGTATTACCCGTCCTAAGTAACAGGCCTTGGATATTCATGGGAAGAAAGAGATGAGCCCTGCGATTGAACTCATGTAAGTTCGGGAATGCTGACTGTGGAAGATTGTGCAACATATGCTCACTGAGTACACAGCCTCTCCTACTCAATTCCTACTTTCGCTTGCACGTGGTTAGACCTAAAACCTGAGTTTCCAGTGTACTAAGCTAGTCAGGGATTAAAGAAAGAGGGAGAAGGTGCTGCCTTGCATTACTTAGGGAAGATGCAACCCCAAAGGGTAGGAGACGTAAACTACAAAATGAAATGACTTGTCCCTCCAACCCGACTATAATTTAGGTGAGGAAAACCCTTAACATATATCGGGTCCTGATCAGGCAGTGCTAAGGCATGGCACACCAGGTTTTCCTAGTCGGGTCCTGGATCAGGAACTCCTCATCTTATGAAAAATAAATTCTAGTCGAAAATGGAAAATTATTGAAAGTTTTTGGAGATGTAACTTTTGTAAACCAAGAAAGAAGAAGACGTAAATTCCATTTGTTTGCTAAAAATGACAAGTGACAAACACGAGTTTTCCTTGTTCTGAAAAGGTGTGAATAATTTGTGTAAAACATTGGATTTTGTGTTTTTTTAATAAGGTCTGTGAAAAAGTTGGATTTTCAGTGTTTAATACAGTTTGTGGAAAACATTGGGGTTTTTTAATTAATGGAAAATGCCGAAAATGTCAAGGCGTACAACTTGATCGGCAAAGAGTGCGTCGACATCGTGCACCTCGATCGATGGAGAAAATAGCGAAAATTTAGGAAAATTAGGAAATTTCAGTTTTTTGCGCTTATTACTGAAACCTTGAGTTTTTCGAGGCAGGTGGTTAGAACCAAAATTAAAGCTCGCGATATTCTCCTTCAAAAAGGTTATAATACTTTTTCTCATAGGACTTGTAGTTTTGGCGCTATTTTGTTTAAATGGGGAGAAAATGTCAGTTTTTCGCGGTTTTCCGCGATTATCTCGGAAACCGATGGTTTTTCGAGGCAAGTGGTATAATCAAAATTAAAGATCACGATATTTCCCATCAAATGGCATTAAACTTTTTTACGTAGCGCTATCATTGCGGAAAATCAACAAAAAAATCAGCACCCTTAAAAGTATGCTTACACCAAAACTAATATGCAAACGCCATCAAGAGTTGGAACCCAGGCTAAATCTTCGCACCGGATTCCGCATAAATGAAATATAGTTCTTATTATTACTATTGAAACTTTTCCCGAAGCCTTCAACCCGCCATAACATCCCATCTAAAGTCATAAAAAAACATTCCTGATCAGATCCTGGTCAGGCATTCCTGATCAGGTTCTGATCAGGCATTCCTCATCAGGTCCTTGTGCATCATCTGCATTACATGCCTTACACGGTCCTGATCAGGCATGCCCGATCGGGTCCTGATCATGTTCAGCAAAAAATTTCTAGCCGGGAAATGGGAGGTTGGTCTTGCTAGCTAACAACTACACACCCGAAAACAAATCTCGTTTTGAAACCCACACAACAGTTTCGGATACGGACTCATTCTAATGGTAACAGACCCAGGCAACGAATTAAGGACCAGATTTGAGATTTGGTACATGGACCGTATGTAAGAGCAATTGTCTGAAGGAAGTACAGAATTATAGTGGAAGCAGTGGTATCAACAATAGGCACATCTCCATATATGACAGAACTCAGGCGGGAAACCGGGCCTACTTTGTACATAAAAAACTTTTACAGTGTAAGCTTTTAACCAGAAGAACAAGGCTCATAGTTTACAAAATTGTCATACGACCAATTGTAACATACGGATGCGAAATACATATGGACGTTAACTGTAGAGGTCCAAAATAAACTCCGAGTTTCGGAACGAGGAATAATACGGCAAAATGTTTGGTGCAACAGATTTAGAGAGCGCAGAATCTACGAGGACACGCAAGTGTGAGTTAGATACGCTGATGGAAATAGAAGACAGTGCGGTATGCCAAAACAGAAAGACTCAGATGGGTTGGCCATCTAATAACAATGAACGAGTGCAAAAGACAGTGTTAAATTTTGTACCAGATCGGAGAAGAAAAAGAGAACGACCGAGAAAGACGATGACATTTTAGAAGATATCAAAACCCTGGAAATAAGAAACTGGAATGATACAAACGAAATTAGAGAAGCATGGAGAAGCTTTGTAAGGGAGGCCAAAGCTCACGCCGAGGTATAATACAATAATAAGAAGAGTGAACCAAGCCGACTAGTAGTGCGTTGTGGAAAAAACATAATCGTGCAGAACGAAGATTATTTATTTCGGCGGAACATTTGTTGTGGTAGAAGCAGTCAATGCCAGAACTACATTGCTACGATGGCTTAATAAGTCAATTTGAGTTTAGTATTGCACCTTGCCAGCCAATCTAAGGCAGTTATCGACGCCCATTGAATTGGAATTGTTGATTTGGACATGAGTTCAGAGTACCGTCATCGGCAAAGCTGTGAAGTAGGGTACAGGAGCCTGAGTTCATGTCATTTAAAAAAGTTAATTAAAAGGTGGGTAATAGAATGAGCCCTGGGGAACTCCGGCAGAAATGATGTGGGGTTTAATTGGGGTTAGATTGAATTCAAAGAAAATAATTTAAGTGTGCTTCGAACCATGACTAATGAATCATCCATTCTGTGGCTCTATTTTTTGAAAACTTGATTCAGTTTGGTCTTGGTTTACTTACTTATTCGGTTCTTGTCTCTCGTACCAGCTCGTTCCATCGGTCTAAATTTTGAGCTGATGTCATTCACGAGCTCAGGGTGTTCTGGTCTACACCATTCTTCCAGCGAATGTTCACTGTCTCATGCCATAAACCGGCTAGACTATGTGAAGGATTGCTCTAGTTCAGTGTTACTTGTTTTTACTTTCATTGCGGAAACAATATAGTGCCAACCAAAAGAGATGAGGTTCCCAAAGTCGCAGTAGAATGTCAACAGATTTCGAAGGGGAAATTTAAAAATACATAAGCGCCATGTCTTATCCATGTGCGCAATGTTTACTTGTGTGAAATTTTCATTTCCTCACATGCGCGAAGAAAGCTCAACTGCTCACACTCTATTAGATCTTCTCACAGACGACTCTGTTTTGCTCTCAGTACCGTTCTGCTCCAGTTTCCGTGCCGTTTTCTAAATCAGAAAAAGGCATTTGGGTGGATTTTTTGGGTTTATAGGATTGTCCCTTATGCTGTCACACCTAAATCTCGGATAACTTTTTTAAATTAATCAGGTCAGGTGAAGTCTGCAACATAAGCTTTAACTGAACCGGTTTACGGCCTTTTTAAATTCGCCTAGGCTTGGTGGGATACGCAATTTTTCAGTTATCAGTTAAGGTTCCTTTGGGTAGGCAGATAACTCTCTATTTCATGGGTGCGCTCCTAACTTACTATTGTAGATCAGTTGCCCGGTTTCATTCATTATTGAATCAATCGCGTTTTCTAAAACGCGTTTAACACCTAACACCCAGCCTTTCGTCTGCAGGGTTTACAATTCGGTCACTAACGGCGAGATCTAACTTATGGTCGTAAGTATATATGGGCAGGCGCACCAAAAACTACCTTGGCATGTCTGGACAAGGTGCAAAAACGAGCTTTCAAACTCATTGGTGATAGCAGTAACAATGTAGCAATCCTTCCCAAACTTTATCGCTATTACCATACTATTTTCAGTATTTTCGAACTCATTAGAAACGAACATTTTAGAGGTCTAACTTAAGGTTCATCGACAACTACTCGAATACCCCAGATCCTCTCTAATCTCTCCTAATCTATTCTATCCTTTAAACTAAGCTTACTGACTGGTAGTACTACAGTTTAATTGAAAATTGAACAAGGTTTTTATGTTGATCTGAGTCTGATTCGTGGATGCAGAGCGTTTCAGCGATGTCAGAGCATCAAACCAACAAGATAGTGATCAAAGTTCAAGTTGGCACTTCAGTACGTTCGTAACATCACCCAACCAGAAAAGTGGCAATTATCTATTGATGCGTGGTTATGTTGGTTGCAAATTACATGATATGGACAAGCTAAGTTGCTTTATATTGCCAAAATTTCTTCAAAATATATTTAGCAATGATGGACTATTTGTATTTAGGTTCGTCGAAATTCGGGAGAATTTTAATTAAAAAATTAACTAAATACTTAATTTTCTTAGATTCAAAAAAATTCCACTGTAGTTTGTGCATTTGCGTTAACATGCTCCTCTAAACACAACCAAATTTAATACTCACACGCAACGGATTGAAAAACATCTCAACCCATCTCAGCAATAAATCTTTAAGAGATATTGCTTTCATGTGTTGTGTATAGTTAAGTAGCAAGTTTGCTAATACCATCGAAAATCCTGCCAATATTTTAGTTATTAATTACTAATGAGTGTACAACGATCCATCAATTATATCTTTGATGTATCACTTAAGCTTAGCACAATTATGTTAATCTCACCCGAGAATACTGACGGAATATATCTTATAAATGCGTATATATCCTAATAAACTTTTACTTTTGCTGCATGAGCATCTATAATATATTATCCTGAGTGAGTGCGTCTGGAAGGGCGTGGCTATACAAAGGAGCGTCGTCTATCTTATGTAAAAATGATGCATCAAACACATATTTCTGAACATAATATACATGGAGCAGAGAAGAAGGAATATAACACGGCAAAGTATTAAAGGAAAGATAAATGGAGACATATGTACCCTGTGCTCATGTGGGTAGTCTGTAAGAAGGAATTTAAAGGACTTTCAGAGCTAAGAATATTTATAAAGCGACTTAAAAGTCCTGGAATTGAATATATTCCTCTTATATCTTCATTTGAATTTTTAAGAATTTTTTTTTTGGGAATTTATTATTATGGCTGATGTTGTTTTGCAGCTTAAGTCCTTCGAAGGAGCTTTAGCGTACTTTTCTGCAAACATTTTGTTCTTATTGGACCTCTTGATAGTACTAATGTTTTGCATAATGGTTTGAGGAAGTCATTTAACATTTTTTTTGGATAAATTCCAGTAATCTTTTTTCTTGGGAAGTACTTATAACTTTCAAGGATTACTGTATTTGTACTTACAAGAAAAAATTGATAAGAAACAACTTCAATGATCACATAAACCCTTTGTATAGTGATCCTAGCAAATAAAACGTAGTAAGGTTAAGGTTATTATGTTCTTCTTAAATATGTTCTACTGCCTTTGTCGATCTGGGGCATCTCGAAGTCCTTTCTTCTAGTCGTCTCTACTTCTTGTTAGTTCTTTCCAGTATAGGACAGCAATGGGAATGCATTAAATCATATGAACAAGAATTAGGTAGTGCGTGATTGGCGTCCTTTCCGGTCGCGTTCTGTTTGGGCTTAGAAGAATCTTGGCAGCATAAATATCATTCTACCAGGCGTCCCCGAACCATTCTAAGAGACTCGTGAAGATATGGTGGATCCACAGATTGCAAGAGTTTATAAACAATCGCTTTGGCAGATAAATATAGTTCGGAAATTAATTTTTTCGCGAATGGCAAGGCTAAACTAATGGTGGTCGTAGTTTAAGCAGATCCTAAAGCCTTGTTGTCGCATAGAACAGAAACAGAATTCAATACATTTGCGGCAGAAACAGAAACAGAATTCTGTGATTTTTCTGTTGCCAACAACAGAAACAGAATTTAGTACACTTGCAACAGAAACAGAAACAAGTACTGTTGACTTGATCCTATTATTGTCAACCAACAGAAATGAAAAAAATCACATTAAAGCCGGGTTGAAGTACCATTAGCGCCATTATTTATGTTGTGATCCCACTACTTTTCATTGTAACCATTTTTATTTTGGAAAAAACCAAAAAAAAAAATGTCCAAAAAAATTTGAATAGAATTCCGAAGTCACTAATTTACATGCATCAACAATTGCCAATAAAACGATCAAATGAAAATCTTTGTAATTGAAGTAAGTTTCCCATCGATCACACCACAGCAATTAGGAAAGTTGCATTTGAGGAAGAAATCATCGATGACTTGGTATTTAGCCGTTGGAGTTGGTATCGCTCTTTCGAGAAAATGAGTTATTATTGAGCCAAGACATTTCTCGACAATTTGACCGATTGTTGAATGATGGACTCTAAATTGAAATGCCAAAGACCTTAAAGTTTCACCAGTTGCCAAGTATCGCAATGTCATACACAATTTGTGATGCGGACTTATCGGTTTCGGTACCCAAGTTGTTGGCATACATTCAAGATCTTCTATCAAAACATCCAACAATTTAGAAAAACAAAAGGGCTGAGTCGAAAATATAGTGTGAACTTTGTGTCATCGTCGATTAAATATCGATCAATCAAAATCTTCACTGCACCTTCTACGACTATTTTTTCAGTACAATTTATGCGTTATTTTTCTGTTTTTCTTGAGCAAAAAAAGAAGAGCGACCAAAGCTCGGAAATCGTCGTCAAAAATATAATTTGCAGCATTATATACTGCAATCCGTTCAGAATAATTTAGCATTTTTAAGAAAAAAACAAAACTGCACGTGTACAAGAAATATGACTTTCTGTTTCTGTTCCTTCTTGCAACCCATCAAAAAACAGCAACAGACAGAAGCAGAAACAGAAATTTAGTTTCTGTTTCTGCTTCTGTTTCTGTTCTATGCGACAACAAGGCTTTAGTAGCCGTTCCTTGTTCCGTACTAACAGGTTATTAGCCTCACCCCAACATTTCTCGGAACAGATTACCTCGATCATAAAAATAACACTCGCCCGCACCTAGCATGCAGCGGGCAAGCAGCAGCCTGCACGGCGGCGCCCGCAACTAGCACGCACGATATCGTTTGTATAGCACCGAAGCAAGACAGGATACGATCACACTTTTTCTGGATTAAAGAGAACAAAATTACGGCTTCAAAAAATTGTATAGGTCGAAGAAAACTGGGCTATTATCTTGGAGATCATGGGTGACAATAGCATACTCTTTAAAAAATATTATTAAAATCAAAAGACCCAGGAGTTTTATTGCCGATAACAAAATCTTTATTCGGTATTTTACAGATTAACTTCTTTTGTAACACTGAAGAATGATAAGAATGATTGGGAAAGGGGAACCGATCAAAAAACGGTGATCGTCGATTACAAAAATATGACGTAGACAAAAAGTGTTTCCATGTTTGTCTTTTTAATTTCCAACATACTCAGTAAAGCGGTTTTCGTTTGATTACGTAGGTCATTCATCATTGGACGTGGCTAGTGCTTAGCTGGGGAACTGTTTGGTAAAACAACACTCGCGTTTGGAATGGTCTATGCCGATGCGAATGCATTTATAAATGTTCATGCCTGTAGCGGGAGCGTACATACCTCTGGCCAGACGCGTACGCAGGGGGGGTTACTTCGGGTTAACCCCCCCCCCCCATGATTCCAATAAATAATAGGAAAAATTATAATTAATAAATAGATCAACTTATTAAAACAATTAAAAAAATATTCCGAATAACGATGTATAATATATGGTGGATTCTTTTCAAACGGGATTGCAAAAATATAAATATCTCTCAAACTTTGGGAATATGTTCGTGAACTCGATGTGATATACCAAAAAATTTTTTAGCGCAATTGGGTGCGCCGTTTCGGAGTTACAACAGTGTTGAAAAAAACGCGATTTTTCAAAAATCACGTATTTCTCATTTATTTATAGCTCTCGACTCTGAGTTTCGGGATGGCCATATAGATTTTTGTAGGAAATATTCCGTCCTTTCAGATGAAATTACGCAAAAAACAATTAGACGCATTTTTGGCAAATTTTTTGGCCTTTTTTTGGCCAAAATTTGAAAAAAAAACGGAATTTTTAAATTTTTTTTTTCATGTCACCAATCGATTTTCTGACTCAAAAACTACGCGCCACCAAGTTTTCAGAGTAGTTCCCTTCTTTTCGGTAAAAAATTGTAAAAATGCCCTAAATCAAAGTCTAAAGTCTTGCGCACACCACGAGACCATGATTTTTAGAGAAAAACAAGACATTTTGTGATATTCGAAAAATGGCCAAAAATTATTATTTATGTTTCTTCACAATTTTCAATAAAAAAATTGCGATAAAAATATACCTATAGGTAATTATTTTTATAGTGAAATAACATAAAATATAATATAAGTACATAGTCCTATTACATGAAAAAAAAATTTTTTACCCAATATGTGTACAAAATATGTTTTGTGAAACCCCCCCATGGTTTCATCCTGCGTACGCTACTGCCTCTGGCAGACTAGATTTTCGTGCCTGTGGCGCGAGCATACTTTTATGGCATGCCTATTTGTTCGCTATGCGTGCTAGGTGCGGGAGCGTGCGTGCTTGTAAGAAAGTTAACCAACTAAATTATTTTTACTCGGGAAATCATTAGTAGTACAGTTTTTTCACTTTAAATTCACCCTTTTGCAAATCAAATTCATCCTTTTGCAAATAAAATTCCCCCCTTTTTAATAGTTTCAAGCTTTTGATAAAAATTAAGTAATTATTATTTTTGTGTTTTCTATTGAGTTTTTAGTACTTAATGTTAGTACTTTTTGTTTTTTCGCTTTAAATTCACCCTTTTGCAAATTAGTCCGGGGAAATTAGCAAAAAAACGCGCGAAAGGAGACAAAATTCGGAAATGGCTGAAAATTGGTCCACAGCTTCCTTGGGACTTTCTAAGAAAACAATTTCGGAATCACAAAAAAAACATGGCCGCCGGAATCTAGCGGTTTTCCAGTGTTTTCCTTGTATCTCGGTTTCTATAGGTCGTACAACCCCGTACAAATGACCTAAATGTTGACAATGAAATTCTCTACAACTTTAGTTCTTACAAAGATGTTGACCCGATTAACCCTTTCAACGTTATTCAAGGTCAAACCTATCAAAATTCAGTTTTTGGCCAAAACATCACTTTATTCGAAATTTTTTTAGATCAGTCAATACGAAACATCTCCTGTAATTTTTTTCGAAAACTTAACCCTTTTTTGATCTACTTATACCTTATTGCCTATAAAATAGCCCTCGTTCGTATTCACTGATCAAAATTTTTTTTCGAAAAACCAGTTTTTGAGTGATGCTTTGGCCAATAAGTGATTTTTGGAAACTTTGACCTTGAATAACTTTAAAAGGGTTAAGTTATCGAAAAAATGACATGAGGGCTTTTTGTAGGCAATAACGTTTTGTATTGACTGATCAAAAAAATTTTTCGAAAAAAGCAATTTTTGAGTGATGTTTTGGCCAAAAGTGATTTTTGACGTTGACCTTGCATAACTTTGAAAGGGTTAATCGGGTCAACATCTTTGTAAAAACTAAAGTTGAAAAGAATTTCATTGCCAACATTTAGGGCCTTTGTACGGGGTTGTACGACCTATAGAAACCGAGATACAAGGAAAACACCGGAAAACCGCTATATTTCCGGCGGCCGTTTTTTTTGGGATTCCGAAATTGTTTTCTTAAAGAGTCCCAAAGAAGCTGTGGACCAATTTTCAGCCATTTCCGAATTTTGTCTCCTTTAAATGCTAATTTCCGCGGACTATATTGGAACCTTGAAAAATTAAAATGCGTTGAAAATTACGATTTCATTTGTCGGCCGATTACAATAACTTCCCTATAAAATGGGAAGTTAATAATTACTTAATTTTTATCAAAAGCTTAAAACGATTAAAAAATATTTCATAACTCCGAAATCTCATATTTCTACCGACTGCGTATTAAAATGGGTCAAATCCAATTTCAGGTAAAGTACACACAGATGCATACAACAGTGATTATCTCCATATTGTATGCATGCTCAGAAGCAATTGACTACTTAAATCCCTGCCTCGAGAACTTGAACTGGATCCCAGCCATTAAGAGATTTACCATTAATTGAATTTTCAGGGAATTGAGTGCCCCAAGTTATGTCATTATCTCCTGAATTTGGACATTATGTTGTTCATATGTGCATTTTAAGACTTCAATTATACAGTTGACTACATACTTACTAATTTCTATAGTTGTTATTAATTTAGGATTAGATGTTAAATTAAATCGCATTCTTGTCTGTCCTTTTGCTCGATACAAATTGTGCAATCGATTTTTTCCAGTTATCCGATCAAGCTGAAATTTTGTACACAGCTTTAGTTCCGATGACAATAAAATATAGGATACTCCTAAAACGTCCTAAAATGCCAAATAGCTTTTTTCTTCAGAACGCCCTCGACATGGTGCGGGGGGTATCAAATGAAACGGTGTGATAAGTAAAATACAATAGGCGCTGTGACGCCATTCAAAATCCATCCGTTTTTTTTGTTTAAATAAATTATTTACTTACATGCACCATCAATGTTAAACATTTCAAAATAAATTCCCAAAAGAAATCATTTATACAATGGAAACAGCAATGTTATTTAAAATAAAACCTTTTTTAAATTCCCATCGCCCAAGGAAAAAAATTTCTTTATTTTACGACAGAATGTAAATTATTTTTGGCGCATTTGAGTTTATATTTAAAACGTGTGAAATGTAAAATTTCTCACCTTTCTTCTGTAGAAGGATAATTTCTTATAAGGATAATTGCTGTCGAAATCGTCCTCCGGGAACATTGAATTTGAATTCTGCGTAGCAATTAGTACGTGGGCTGAATAAATTCCAAAAAGGAGCACTTAAAAGCTGTAATATCATCCAGCGTTAACTTAAGACAACAGAAGGAAATAACTTTCGAGAGATAAAAGGATATAAATCCAAAGAGCTGCCTCAGAATCCATCATCAAGGATCATTTGGAAAATGTTTGTCATTTTCGCGTTTGAAGCTAACGCTTGTGTCTAACTTACTAAAAAAACGGGGTCGCGGGAGGGGTAGCAGCATCTTAATATTCAGTTTCTCTACCCGCATTTCTTGAAAATATCCTTGATATCCTTAATGGATACAAAACACCAAATACTCAGCCCTTTGATAAGTGTATTTTTGTTCTGCTTTAATTCAGCTAGAGGCATTTATTCCGTTGGTTCGTTCTTAACGTTGTTTGGTGAAAGGTCGTGAGCATAGCGAGTCGAAAAAGGATGATGAGGCGAACAGGATTGGGCTAGAAGTGGGAAGATATTAAATTCAATTTACTTGCTAATGAGGACACAAAATCAGCTCTAAAGAAGGATTACTTAGTTTTAAGTACAAGATCATACTGAGAAGTCGTTAGCAGGTGCAGCCCTTGTCCTTCGGCGACCTCATTATTAAAATCGCGAGTTATTCTCGAATGCTGTTGTTGTAAGTTGGAATGTTTAAAGCCCTTTGGGGAAATTAATAGCAACCAGCAGCTCTGTACCAATAAAATGGATTTCTGATGGTATTTAAAATTTAAAATATGAGAAATGAAAATTTAATGGTGAAAAAGTGAACCTCAAAGGGAATGGGGTTTTCACGATTTCAAAAGCTTTCGATTCGTTCTAGGGATTTTAAGTGGAAAACGAAATAAATTTTTTTTTATCTTTTCTTTGCATATTAATGGCCGTGTGGATAGATTGAAAAACCCGAAAAACTGCAAACCTGCCTTTCCGGGTATTTTGTCACAGCTGATTTCAAAGCTCCTTTTTCGTGGAACTCAAGCTTTGAAATATAAAAATGAGAGTTTTTTTGAATTTTTTTAAAAATATTTGAAACACCGTTCAAGCTTTTTTAAGGTTTAAATTCAGCTAGTTTTAAAACAAGAAACATACATTACTTATCCTTATTTTAAAAATAGATGAATTTGAACCTTAAAAGAGAAGAGATAAATTTAAACCTTGGAAGAGTTTGAATAACAACGAAGTGCTCCCTACTTTCTTTTCTACCATTAAGAAAACAGAAAAAATGCCTGAATAAACTCACGATTTAAAGATACCGCAAATTAAACGCCTCTAGATTTTAAAATGTTTAGGCAAATTTAATATTTCCTCTCTAGTACAAAATTCCTTTCTCAAAGGAGGCTTAGGGCGTAAACATCATAGAGGAGTACCTATAATCGAGAGTCAAGGATTACCCTTACCCGCAATTTGCCTAAACGCCAAATCCTGTAAACATGAGAATTTAGAGTCTACTTTCTATTTCAATATAAAACTCAATCTCATATTTAGTAAAGCTCACTCCAATATTAATAACAGATGGTGTGGAAAATAAAAGCTTTCAGAGACACGTCCGAAACCATCACACAACATCTCAATCGACCGAATTGTTGCTGTAATTTAAGGGGTTATACTACCCTGGCGCACTGAACAGTGAACCTATTTTTGTGAATTTTTTCTCGATTACTAATCAATAGATTAAAATGAAATTTTGGGACTTTATTATACATGTATTAAGGTATACAAAAATATTTTTTATTTAAATTTACGATACAAAATGGCGTCGTAGCACTAGATAACTTGAAGAAATATTTTTCAAATTGGCGTGCAGCGTATCGCGCTCAATTTTTATCGGATTTACTTTAAATTTCAACTGTAGCTTCTTAGATAGATTATCTATTGAGGTACATAGGATTTTTAAGTTTGATAAATAATTACATTTGCAATAAACAATTTAAGGCCAATTTTTTGCCAAAAATAGACAAAAAAAATGAAAATGTTAATTTTCAAAAAAAAAATATAATACATATTCTGTACCTCCAAAGAAAAACTAATGTAGATAAAGTACGGAGACCGAAACGGTGCACGCCGATTTCCTCCTAGGAAAAAACATTTCTTCAAGTTACCAAGTGCCACGACGACATTTTGTATCGTAAATTTAAATAAAAAATATTTTTGTATACCTTAATACATGTATAATAAAGTCTCAAAATTTCATTTTAATCTATTGATTAGTAATCGAGAAAAAAATTCACAAAAATAGGTTCACTTTTCGACATCGATTTACCACATGATATTTTCAATCAAAATATGGTCGTCGGACGATCAACATGGTGTTGCATGTGTGAAAATTATTAACCTTAACAATAAAAAAACAATAAAGAGAAAAGTACATAGTAGATGGGCCCTATGGCAACAAAATGCAAAATATGGCATTTATAATGTTTAGAAAATAAGTTTATAGTTGTTTATAGAATGAACAAGGCCACATTTTGTAAATTACTAGAAAAATTGCGACCTATGCTCCGAAAAAAGAATACGAACTTTAGAAAGTGTGTGTCTCCAAAAGAACGGCCTCGTACGTGTGTTCCCAAAAAAAAATAAAAACCCAAGTTGGCCGTGAAATGGCATGCCACTTCAAAATTAAATTTGTCGGAGACTAGTGGCAACCAAATGGTGCCAGTCCACTTGAAAAACACCACCCCACCGCCACTTCATCTCGATGCGGGCCGCCTCCCTTGATTCCATGTGATTAAAATATGTCAGTAGGCACACCACCGCCACGCCAATTTCTCATTACCTCAGTGCGCGCCTTGCCTAACATCGCTATTTTCTCGGGTCCAGCTGCCCTGTTGGTCATTAAATCCAGACTGCTCTAGATTGTCTTCTTTCTCTAAAATCAAGCATAATCTCAATGGGTGGTGCTACACGGAGACTCGAGAAGTCGGCCGAAATCAGATTTGAGTCTCGTTATTTAATGCTACACGAGGCTGCCTTCGGCTTGGAATAATTCTTTATCCTACATGAAAGCTTTGATTGTGTGTGTTTACCGCGGTCGTTGTTTACATCTGAGAAGGGAGAAGAGAAAGAAATGTGCGTATGAGTTAGTTTTCACCCCGGAAATTTTTGGGTAAAAATTCTTTCGTTAAAGTTTCGTCATGTGCGTCCTTCTTTCTCTCCTCTCCTTCGTTTCTTTCCTATAAAACCGGAGTTTTCGTACATTTTGAGTCTCCGTGTAGGGCCCCACAATGTGTCTATCTAAACTAGTATTCCTTCAGCAGCAGCGAAATTTGTTTTGGAAGTTAATCTAGGTCTACACTAGTATTTTTTCACCGCGAGTATCTTTTTTGTCTTTATACGGAGATATCTGCATGCGTGTCGATAATTATACTTGCTACCCGCGATTAAGAAAAGTAGGCGAAGAGGAATTGTGTATGTGTTAAGTTTTCACGCCAACATTTTTTCGTCTCTTGCCCTTTCTATACCTCTCCCCTAAAAACCGATGCTGCTGAAGCAATACTAGCTTAAATAGGGCCAATCTCGATTTTGCAAATGTACATTAAGAGTGTGGTCTGTCCTGGGTATTACGAAGTTTTGTCAGAATAATGTGAGTATATTTTTTGTTCGGTGAGAGCGGAGAGAAGTTTTCTAATAAGATTGGAGGGAATTCATTTCTATGAGCAATATAATTGGAAATGAATTTGTACAATGTGCTTTGAAATTAATGACTTAATTGTAGTTCATTATGTGAAAATTTATGGGAACTGAGGTCTGAACTGCCAATTCGCTCGAACTTTTAAAGTTCGTCCAGTGAAGCCAGGGCATTAGATTCATTCCTTCATTAGATTCATTCCATAAATTGTCCTTGTGTTTTCTACCATTACTTGTAATAAAGCAAGAAAACCGCCTCCTGGGCGTTCACCGAATTTCCATTGTTCTCTGCAACTCATTTCTACTAGAGCTTGCTGTCCTATATTACACTCTTTTAAAGAACCCCTAGCCAGAGAAAAGTCTTCGGCATAAAAGAAATGAAAGGTGTTTCTTGAATGGTCGTAGCGCCGTATTCTTTTGTTTGTCATCGAAGGAGAATATAAAACCAATTTTAAATTTATTTGATGTTATATGTACGAGATTTAAACTTCGGATGTATGTTTGGGAACCATGATCACTAGTGAATTATTCAGTTATTTAGAAGGTGTTCTTACTGATCGTTCTGCAGGTAGAAATTTGTTTCTTGTGGCTTTTGTAAACTTGTAAATTACGTTTGCACGTGATCGTCACACTTGATTAGAGGTCGGTCTACACGACTCAGCCTTTTGTTCGAGTCTACACGACTCATACTTTTGTTCGAGTCTACACGACTCAGACTTTTGTTCGTACCGACTTTAGACTTCGGCTTAACAACTTAGCATAGACTTTAATAAAATTGTGTCTGTAAAGTAAAAGTAAAAGTTTGTAGTAATGGAAAGTCCGCACAGACATTCCATCGACATGTCTGAGCAGATGCCTGTACAAAAAGAAGTCGTGTGGACCCGCCTTTACTCAATTCACAAAACGATACTCTGGCGAGCAGAATTTATCTTTGCTCCGGAAACGCAAGTTTGAGTGAACTGGCTGAAAAAATTATGAAAACTCTAGTCAGTTAGTATTCGAGGTAAATCCTCTTGGAAATACTGCCATTTTAACTGAAGTTACTAGAGTAAAGCCCTCTGGCATTGATCCGACTTATCTTAAGGTAAATCAACATCAATGGAATATGTTATTGGTTCAGAATTAAGAAATTCAGCGCGTCACTGCTCAACTAATATTGAATGTGTTAATATACTAAAGTCGTAGCAAAGAACTACACAGTACACAAACACAATCACATCAAATCTAATAATTGATCGCTCATCCCAAAAGGACATGTTCAATTAACCTTTATATTTTCTCTGATGTTTATTTGCATTGCTGTGAATCAATGTGTGACTGGAATTTAATTAAACGTAAATAAATGAGCTTATACTGCTAACAGTTTAATTGCAACGTCAAACCATATAAATAATCGATTAACTGTTCCCATTTCTTGATTCAGTTCAGTTCAACATCACACCCTACCTCTACCATAGTACATACAACATGCAGTTTAAGGCTGTTAAAATATTCCATTACTTTTATCGCCAGCCTTAAACCGCGCTTTTCGTGTTTTTACCTCTTTGCCCATTAAATTTATAGCTTCCAACTCGGTGAAATTAACAATAAAATCCCGATGCCAGCATATTTTTTTCCCAGCTCTGTTTACAGTCACTTTGAAATGAATAAAATACACATTCAAAAATAAAAAAAAATAAATAAATTTAATTGCCACCCTTAAGTAGATACTAAGCTTTAAAAACAATATTTTTTTAAGAATTTATCAAATTGAAATGGGATTGTAGAGGTAATGTCCATATATACTTTGCTCAAAATAAAGACAAAAACAGGAACCACAAATGGCGGTAATAAAAAATTATCAGGGTAATTTACCAAGATCCTGTATTTTATCAGAAGTGTGTGAAAGAGTAATAAATAATCCAGACGAAAAAAAAATTTTCAACAGATGAAATTATCACTTTCGACACCACCACACCTCCTAAAAGTGCCTCTTCCTTCCTCATAATAAATCTAAATATTCCTGATTAAATTGTTTGCTATTTATTATCGCGCCACAAAAAAGGCGCTACATTCTTCCAGCAGAGACACTTTATCGTAAAACTTCATAATTTATAACGACATCTTCCCTTCAAGGATCCTTGTAGGAAACGACACCCAAATATTGATTTCTGAGTGAATTCTGTTCCCTTATAAAAAAATCCACTTGTAAAAAAATTATCGTTTTCAGGAACATTAAATCTTGAGGAGCTGCAAAAATTTTCCTTAATAATTTCGCCTATTAAATATGCACACGATTTTCCACTTTCCCTTGCTGGATCAGATTCCATCCACTACCAAAGTATCATCAGAGGGAAATGGTACAAAATTTTCTTATAATTCAAGGACCTTTCGATATTTTTTTTCCATCTCATTAAGCATGTTTTAGTCCTTACGGGAGGGTGAAAGTGACGAGCAAGCTACGAAAATCCTGAAGGAATTTCCGTTCGTTATCGGCTATGTTTTTTTACACATTAATGAAAATGTTGAAATAACAGCAATAATTGTGTTTTCCCTGAGCGTTTTTTCACGTTTATCTGTGATTATGGCCCAGCATTTTTTTGTAGGGATGTTCGTTCTGTTATTGATCGGCGGCGGGGGTGGTTTGCTTCAACAGGAAATTTTAATAGAATTCGCGGCTTCCTCATTTTTTTTTGCCTCGGCAAGCGGATATTCCCTCTCTGGAATCGGGAAATTGTTTTAAATTTGACAAATCGATATAAATTATTAATTGAATCTGTTATTTTGATATTTATGGCACTAAACTGAAAAAAAAGTTTTGGATGGATTTGTGTTATCCTGGAAATACCCGAGTAAAAATAAAAGATGGCCTTAGAACGGGCAAATGCCGACTGTGATTGAAACATAGTCCTCGGCCATCTGGCGGTTAACAGAAGGCTCGTTGCAGGACAGTACGGCCGTACAGGGGGCGATTGACGGTGAAACAACGGCCTTACAGTTCCAATAACGGCCATACGACGGTGGTACGGCGGCCGTATGGTTGCTATTACGGGTATACGACGGTGGTACAGTGGCAGCAACGTGGATATTCGCCCTCCTATAAGAAAATATATTTCACTGCAATTAAATGTTTGATTTTTTTTTCGGTTGTGTTTTTTTTCAAGCCGTTAAATAACAAAATTTCCCACTAAAATATAAATCAACACGCACCACACACTTCACGTACAACAAATCGACGACTGGCGAACTCGTTTCTCTTGTGCATCGATATCTTTAAGTAGGATAAATCGAAAGAACCATTGTACATAACGAAAATGATGAAGTTCCCATAAAACACATTCAACAATACATTTGGTGCAGATTCTTTTCTTGGCTCAAATTTCCCGTCGAATGCCCGTTTCTACAGCTCAGTACTTGGCCTTTTAAATCTTTTGGTCAAATTTGGCCGTCGTAAGGCCGTATGTGCTCCCATTAAAAATGGTTAAAAACTCTACGGCCATCATATGCCCCTTAAAAAGCCAAGCGGCCGGTGTTCGCCCTTTATAAGGCCGTTTTTTATTTTTACTCGGGTATTGAAACAAGTTTTTTTAAAAAAAAATTTAAAAATTTCGAAAAATATGGTTTCATACTCTTAATGCAGTTTATTTTCGTTAAATATTTTCAACATTTTACACTGTAAAAAATTTATGTGGTAATTTTACAGTTTTGTAAATTTGCAATATATATTATTAGGAATATTCCAATTCTACTTTACGTATTTTCACCAACTGTGTTGTAAATTTGCATTATTTGTGGGATGTAAAAATACAATCAGTATTGGAGCTTTCACTTCAGAGTTTTGTAAATTTCCAAAACTTTTGTGTATGCCCTCTCCCTATACATAAAAATAGCATTTTGCTCCCATGCAAGGACCGATTCGCAATGAGAGTTTTAAGCGTCAAGCTGCAAGCGTCAAGCTGCAAGCTTCAAACTACAAGCTTTAGCTGAGTTTTGCTTTATTTGAGCACTGTAGCTTGAAGCTGTGAATGTGAATCATTGTACAAACCCTTTTATCCTAATTTTTGAAGCTTGAAGCTTGCAGCTTGAAGCTTTAATTGTGAATCGGCCCTAACCATCAAAAACTATCAATAATTTCTTGGCTGTTACAAGAACTGCCCAGACCCTGACCAAAGTCAAGGGTCTGACCTTAACATACGAACAATCTGGTATATATGCTTAGTATTCCATTGTTACCTGTGAATTATATCTATGAGAGGGAAAATTTAAACCTTACATTCCAATGAACAATTTGTAATTTTACCGAAAATATAAGTTATAAAATTACGCCTCTTACTGTAAAATTACAGTACAAAGTTCAGTACATAACATTGATAAATAATAGTAAGAAATATTGTAATTTTCCTACATAAACGATTTAGAAAAATACACAACATTGCATAAAATATAGGTCACATTCATGTAATCAACATTTACGTTATGCAGTATTGGAGATTTCCAATTTCATTATGTGAAGTTACAAAATTTATAGTAAAATTACAATAATTGTGTAGTAAATTAGTATTTCATATCTCGATTTGTAATTTTACTGTACATTTGCACTGTGAATGTACATAAGTATTTTTTTACAGTGTATGATATCTCGAAAATATGCTTTAAGGGGACTTTTCGTTTCATAATTGACATAAAATACACTTTTTAACTTTTTTTTATGAAAAGACTATTATATTTATCGAATTGATTCCTTTTATGCATTTTTATAATACATATTAAGAATATAAAAATAATTTTTTTTTGCATTTTTAGTACATAGGTATTGACCACTGCAGAGAGCATCTTCCGTTTTTGGGCTTCCTGTAACAGATAGAGTAAAAATTCCACGGGATTTTATTCATAAGACTAAATACTATTAACTAAACCTAAAAAAAATTTAATTTTTAATATTTTTATCATTTTATATACATTTTTCTGAAAAATCCAAAAAAAAACCATATTTTTGAGGGCAAACTACCCCTGTATAAAAAATAGGGGTGGTAACATAATATTTTTAAAGGTTTAGTTACTAGTATTTTTTATAACGAATCGAATGGTGTTTGGATTATTGTAATCCGTTGAGTAGTTTTCGAGAAAAGTGTGGAGCCAAGGCAAAAAACGTCGTTTTGAGAAAAACGCGTTTTAAGTTTTTGTAACATGCTTTTTGCATATAAAACGCTCATAACTAATTTTTTACCTATAACTTTACTTTTTTTCCTATACGAATTTCTTAAAACGGTTTTAGGACAGTATTTCTGTGATGTTAAGGAACACTTTTATGTAAAAAAAAATATAATATTTTGAACTTTTTTAAACGAAAAGTCCCCTTAAAATAAAATATATTGTTTTTACCAATTTTCGTTTTATTGCAACAATGTGTTGGAAAGATACAAAAAAACAGATTTCGGGACTTTTATTTCCCAATCCTGAGTATGAAATTATTGTTGCGGGTAATTTGAATATTCACAATGTAAACCGCCACAGGTAATCAAATGCACTAGCATTTCTGGCCAAGACGCCGAGGTCTTTGCAGACACCAATAATCTTCATTAAAATGTGGACCAACCCAAGAGCGACCCTGATGCTGCACGCCAAGGAGCTCATCTCCTTTATTTTTTGCTTACTCCTTTGATATCGATTCACCTCTTGGTAATTCAGACCACTGACTAATTAGAGCTAACTGCCCATATCAATATCTAAACGCAACCAAACCAGTTAAGAGAATTGTCTGGCACTGTTGGAATGCCAACTGGCTGTGACTAGTTATTTTAGGGCGAAAGTATTTTTTATAAAAAAGAAAAGATATTCTGTCTAACCTATTTTTCGTGACCATTCCATTGCCAGAAGTGTTTCAAATAATTCCAGTTTTTCCACAATAAGTAATCGTAATATTTTTAAAAATTATTTTCTTGTAAATGGATCTTAATGTAAATTAAAAATTATTAGTTAAAAATACAACTTACCATCAGTCTTCAATGTATCTACTATTTCTTTCCATCTTTTTTTAAAACTACTCTATTTTTATAGTCCTTGTTTTTCACATCCCACAAGAAACTTTTTCCCTTACTTCCCTTATAGTCCAAGAGTGGGCCCGCCAGACCTACGTCATTTTCTTAAAGCTGATATTTCGTATATACATAGTGTGATACGCAGTTAAGAACGTATGCACGCACACTCGCTAGCCCGGAGAATGGGCCCTTTTGTAGATAAATGGGGTTGGGGGGTAAAAAAGGGGTTAAAATTTAAAAAATGTCTCTCTCTGCGTATGTAGGTTCTTCTAGGGCTAAATAACCGTTAAATACTAGTGGCAGGCATTTTTGACCATTTGCTGGGGTGTGAGGGGTGAAACAGCAACTTCAGCTAGGGGTGACTTGGAGAGGGTGCAAATGGTCAAAAATTTCGCCACTAGTATTTAACGGTTATTTAGCCCTAGTAGAACCTACATACGCAGCGACAGACATTTTTTCCAATTTGAACCCTTTTTTTACCCCCAACCCCTCCATCAACAAAAGGGCCCATTCTCCGGGCTAGCGAGTGTGTATACGTTCTTAACTGCGTATCACACTATGCTCAAAAAAGATTATTATTTACTTAAAAAAAAGTATGTGCCAAACATTTTTTTTTGACCATATTTTTTTCTCACTTTTTACATGATAAAGAACAAAAAAAAATTTCAAGTGCGTGCACGTATATTTAAATTTTGAAATTTTGAAACCGTCTAAGGGCTGAATTTTCGTACATATCCTTATATAGGAAATATCAGCTTTAAGAAAATGACTTAGGTCTGGCGGGCCTGGGCTCTTAGTCTGTTATCATAATTTACAGGTCCATTGTTTATAATTATCAATATAATGCAATATTATTCTTTAAAAAATGTCACTTTGTTCTCGCATGTGCGCTTGTAAATCAATGAGGCTTAAACAAGCGCACACACCTAAACGCTTCAATCGTTGAACGCGACCGTTTTATTGAGTTTCCATGTTTTTGATTTACATTCGTACATGGGCGACCAAGCTTACACTCTTACAAGCGCGAGACGTCACCGCAGCCTTACTCGTTTTTTCCAGCACGCTAACTGGACCTTGTGTTTCCACAACAAAAGAGTTATGTTGCCTTGAGTTCTTCTCTGTTCCTAGTACCAAGTGCTCTACAATTCAATGGGCAGGGTCTTTTAGAGAACTCGCGACGTGTATAGGTTCCTCAAAGAGCTTGACCTTTAGCTGAGCCTCTGCACAAACTCTTTGACCTATCCTGATTCTCCGGAGTTTATCCAGACTATTGGAAACTATCTCATGTTCAACCCATACCGAAAAAAAGTTAACGCAGGCAATCTCTCCAACTAACTCCTAATAGCAATTAATTGTATTCTCCCAAAAGACTGGAGACGATTATCAACAAAAGGCTTAAGGGTCCCCTGCAATCTAACTAAAGCCTAAATGACAAATAGTACGGCTTTAGAGAAAAGAGGTCCGCCGGGGACGTTTTAGTGTGCCTTACATCAGCTTTCCTTGTCCAAGCATAGGTGATGTACGAATTACAGCATCCATCATTATCATATTATAGATCTCCATGATTGGTTTTAACACAAAAGTTTTACCACATCCAGCTAGACCCGTTAAAATATTTGAAATGGTTTGTAACATTTCGATTGGCGGATCCTGTAGTTAAACTCTTGGGGAGCAGTTGCAAGTCCAAACCATTTTAACTCGATTAATTTTGCTTCAAGAAAAACCATCAATTCCGGCGGAATATTTCCTGAATCCATTAGTCAAAGTGTCTTTTGAAATTAATAAAATATATAATATCCATCTTAAAAAATTAAGCTAAGAAAGCAATTCGTAGAAGACTGTCTTCTGTTACATAGTACATACAGTTACATAATACATACATATATGTACAAAGGATTTGTCTGTTCACCTTTTTCACCCCCCTAGCTACTGTAGTTACAGACCTCAACCTGAGAAAATACACCAAATTTTCTCTGCGAACCTTGTTGCTGCATAAATTCACGCCAATGGCATTGATTGATAATATAAAATAGGGAAAATTTGGTCGTTTATGGTTTATGGTATACATACGCATACATATATTATGTTATTGTATACTTTTGTAGTGGAATTATGTCATCCTCACTGAACATGGAACACGCGATTTTGAAAGAATCTTCCATGTAAAGCCCATCATCTTCTACGTCATATGCCAGTTTATCGTCCCTAATTTGCAAGACGTTAATGCAAGACACGAACTGCTGGACCCCAGAGCATGCCTGTCACGTAGATTTTTGTGATGCTTTTATTAAGATTTTTTTTTTACCATTTTAAGAATAATGAAAAAAGTAAAGAAAATTCAAGCATTTTTAATAAAAAAAACTTTAAATTCGTTATTCAGCAAACGTTAATCGGAAGGAGGGAGAGAGAACAAAATTTCTCCATTTGATACTACAACGAAAAATACTGTTTCATTTCATTATACTATACTATATGCGATGATAAGCAATAGTAGGGGAGCTGGCACTTGAAAAAATCGTGTCGCCCCAACCTTCTGCCGTTTGGTATATAAGCTTTTAAAGTAATTTTAAGCATTTTTTATAATATGACATTTTTGCGGGAAGTGGACCCATTTCGAGTTAGGGGTTTTGGGGGGTAAAAAGGGGGTTAAAATTGAAAAAAATTTCTGCCGCTTCGTATGTAGGTTCTTTTAGGGCTAAATAACCGTTAAATACTAGTGGCAGACATTTTTGACCCTTTGGACCCTCCCCAAGCCACCCCTAGCTGAAGTTGCCATTTTTCTCCCCACACCCTAGCAAATAGTCAAAAATTTCTGCCACTAGTATTTAACGGTTATTTAGCTCTAGTAGAACCTACATACGCAGCGGCAGAAATTTTTTTCAATTTTAACCCCCTTTTTACCCCCCAAAACCCCTAACTCGAAATGGGTCCACTTCCCGCAAAAATGTCATATTATAAAAAATGCTTAAAATTACTTCAAAAGCTTATATACCAAACGGCAGAAGGTTGGGGCGACACGATTTTTTCAAGTGCCAGCTCCCCTACTACAAGTGAATTTCAACCAAAAGAAAGAGAGTATTAAGAAAGCAAGGAGCAACATTTCTGGATGGGATTAGAACCTGACCCCACTGTGGTTGTCAGAGAAACCTTAGCACTAAAATTCTATGTACTTGATTTCAACAGAAAAAACACCTGACTCAAGTCATAGATGAAAATAGCATTTTCTAAAATTGGATAATCATACTACTAATCAATGGGAATTAAATATTAACGCGATAGTGATACCACAGAAGAATTTCAACGGAAACCAGGTGCAAAGCATTCGACAAAATGACTTGAAATCACAGTTTCTCTCGGACAAGAGACCCGTGTAACTGCAAATAGTTAGTTTATAATCTGTTTTTTGCCAATCGACTTGTAGAACAACTACTATCCGAAACAAGGAATCGCGTGAAAGAGGATTTAATCTTTGAAGAATTTTGAATCACAAACAATTCTGGGCACTTATTGCACTAAAAATAAATAAGGGCCCGCGAAAAAAGACTCCACAGAATGGAAAAAGAAGCTTGTGCAAAAAGCCTCGTTTGTAAACTATATTTCACTACAGAGAGCAAAAAAACGTCATAGCTCAGTAAAGCCGTGAGAGAATTCCACCTTTCAAATAAACTGAAACAATGAGATAGCAAGCTGCAAACCCAACTGAACAGACGGTCTGGCCTTTTTCTTTAACCTGGCGTTGGGGGAGAGCACTCTGAGGTAAAGCCCTCTATGTACTGTCGATGTGTCTATTCTTGAGTGTAATGCCAGACAGCAAGCAGTAATTTAAAAGATAGTAAAGAGAAAAGTGAAAAAACATCGGTTGAATTTTAACCAAAAAAAAAATAAAGTAAATTGTCGTTTGGGCTGAGAGACAATATTTTTCTTCTTCTTTGGTGACAACCACGGCCTACTAACTTGGCCTATTGTAATATACCCCATCGCTTCGCTTGCCTTGGTCGCCTAGTTGCTTAGACTTGACTTTTCGAAGGGCAGAGTCAACCTCGTCAGAGCAAACCCTCTAGGTAGACTCCTCCGCCCTTTCTATTCTCCATAAATGATAATTCAAGGCGCATTGTCTGGTAATCAAGCCAACAAATGTCCTGATGTCAAGCCAACAAGTTTTCTGACTTCAAGCCAACGAGTGCCCTGAAATCCAGCAAAAAGGGCCCTGACATCCTTTCTACTGCGCCTCAACAATTCCTATCTTCACTGCCACCTTAAGAGACGGTACCGGAAGGAATTGGCTTTCGGTGTGTTTCAGCAAAGCCCGATTAGCAAGCGCCCACCTCACCACACTCGCGTCTGCCTAAATATCCGGTTCCTGTCCGATGAATACAATATAATTGGTCCATAGAAATCCACAGGTATGGTAGGAAAGGCTAGCTCCAGCCTACCGGACAATCCATATCAGGATAAAGCATTATACAACCCAACTATAATGCACGTAAGAAACGCACGTCGTCTGGGCGCTCTCATGGAAATTAATGGGCTCGGCCATATTGGACCTACGTCGGTCATATTTTGTTTCGTTAAGTTTCGTTAAACGTAAAAATGCGAAAAGAACTGCGCTCAACGTACGTTTTGGGAGAATTTGTAGTTAAATTGATGACAGCTGATTTTTTTTGTTGTTGTTTTGTGGGTTTTAAACAAGAAAGAGTATGGAAAATGTTGTGCTTCAAATTTATGGGAGTGATTTAGACGAGAAATTTATTATAATTGAAAATAAATACGGTTATTTTTAATATGCAAAGATTAATAGCCAAGTTTTAATAGCCAATGAATAATATTTATGCAGTTTAATAATTTTAAACTTGTGAAAACTTTCCGTAAACACAAACCATTATACGTTTGACGAAAGTTTGATATTTACGCACGTCGGCTGACGTGCGTTTCTTACGTTTATTATAGTTGGGCCTTATACTCCCTACTACCGATAGTAGGTCGTTATACGGAGGCACATAGATGATGTAACGGTTCGATTTTGCGCAGATAACTCAGTGGCGTAGCGTAGTAGGCGTGGCCCGCCCCGGTCGGCACCTTTAGGGGGTGGCAAAATTTCACAATAAATGATTAATAATAGATATCTTGTAAATATTATTTTTGTCGCACCTACGATTCGGACCGATCGAAATGAGCACGGAATTTTTCGGAACTTATACTGTTATACTGTTCTTTAAATGAATGTATAATAATGACGTCTTGCTCATTGTAGCGACTGGCAACACCGTCTGTACTGACTTGCAGGGATTCCCCGTATTTTGATTTGTGCTTGGATTGTTTATGACTAATATTCTACAAGAATGACTTCTATCATATAAAGAATAGTGTTCAATATTGTACGAGGGTCGTCTCAAAAGTAAGTTCCACTATACTTTGAAACCCGTGTCGTTGCCGTGAAAAGTCTGGGAGCCTCAGGGAATTCGCGTGTAGCGGCAGCACTGTAAAATTTCTATGCCCGTGTGTCGATCGATCCGACAGTCAGGCTTCAGCCACTATGGAGACTCCACTCGCTCCTACCGCCAAAAGACCAAATAAAGCGAAAGTTTTGGAATCCATTGGAAAATGGCAAACTTTCTTTTGAGATTCCAAAGGGGTGTTGTTGATCAATTACCTGCCCCGTGGACCACGATCACAGCTGCACGCTTTTGTGGGGTGTTGCAACAACTCAGAAAGGCGATCCAAAACAAATGGAGAGGAAGTTGACAAGAAACCGTCCTATCGCTCTGCTGAATCCAGAAACAAATACTTCATTTGGAACGAGTTTTATTCCAACGAGTTTATTAGATATTAGAAAAACTAATCAATTTAAGGTGCTTGTGACCCTTAGCCCAAGTATTTCCATTTAATTAAAAAAAAGGCTTGCCCGAATGCTATGAAATTTCTTTTAGATCATGTTTTCGCTAAGATGCGCCGATCGGCACCTCAACGAAGTCGTTATCATATTTGATACGCGCGATATTGGGCAGGTACAAAAATCACGAACTTCGTTCAAACAAAAAAACGGCTCGACCGATTTTTATGAAAATATTTTCAGATTACTTCGGTACTACGCGTTGATCGGCAGATCAATGAAGTCAATAACATTTTTGGTTCGCGCGATATCGTGCAGGTACAAAAATCACTTACGTCGTCTAAACAAAGAAACCGCTCGACCGAATTTTATGAAAATCTTTTCAGATTGTAACTTCGGTAATAAGCTACGACCGGGACCGGTCGGTATCATTGTTGGTTAGCGCGAAATCGTGCAGGTATAAAAATCACTTACGTCGTTTAAACAAAAGAACGACTCGACCGAATTTTATGAAAATCCTTTCAGATCATACTTCAGTTAATACGCCTCATATTATCATATTTCAGTTAGACACCTCAACGAAGTCGATATCTTTTTGGGTTCGCGCGAGATCGTGCAGGAGAACATAACCACATACGTACGCACACACAAACACACACACACACGAATACTTCTTCTCAAATTTTTGCTTAAAATGCTATTGGGACCTTGAAAAATGAAAATACGTTAAAAATTACGATTTCGATTTTCGTACCGATTACCATAACTTCCTTATAAACTGGGAAGTTAATAAGAGGGCGGCAAAATTGTCTTCCGCCCCGGGCGGCTGACACCCCCCACGCTACGCCACTGAGATAACTACATCGGTCTTTCAATAAATGTAGAAGAACATGAAGTCAAAGTAGTGCACTCCTTTATCAATTCAATAGTAGGTTCAATAGTAACAACAACAAAGATCTGAACTTACGCGCACCATTTCTGATGGTAAACAAAGCCTGACTATGATACTACTAATGTATAGGTCGATGGTATTTCAGTGCTCAGCAAAAAGCAGTCTGATCTCTTAGCCGTGCCAAGATGAAAATTGTTTAGTTGAATTCTCGTTGAAGAATTGTTGGCCTTTTATGTGAGGATTTGCGGAGACTCCACAATGATGAGTTCTGTGAGAACAATCGTGACATTTACTATATTTCATGAAGAGAAAACATCTCGGCTTCCGAAATTGACTCGGATGACGGAAGAGGAACCTGCTTCAAGTTTTTTGTTGTAGATTTTATACGATGCCACAGCGAGATAGACTAATCCTCCTCTGGCGTAGACCAAACTGGAAAACATTGGCTGGAATCCGAGACCAGTGAAGTCAAGTGGCGAAAGGCCAGAACGGATCCTTGTTGTGGAGATGAACAAGTAAATGAAACCAACAGCAGGAGTTAGTATCAACTTATAAAACAAAATTAGTGTTGCAATGTTTTTGGAATATTTTGATTGGAAAATTCGCGGTATTAGATGGAAATAAAGGTGTAACCAATTTCCCAACAATTTTTCAAATTATCACTTTGGCTTCTATTTTAAGAGACTTTATCGTCGTAACAATGTAATTCGTCGAATAAAATACAAATATAAAGTGCTTGTAGAATTCACTGACAGCTTTCACTTGTCTTTTATATAATGAACATATCTCATTATGTTTTGATAGCAAAGTTCGGTAATCACCGAAAAGTTAAACAATTTCCTAGTACTGGTCTATTAGAAAGACAAAAGCACAGGAGCATTTCTGTGGTAACCCTTATATTGCTAAAAATAGACGAAATTCATGGCTCCATAATAATATTGTCTGTGAAGAGAACTAAAACTCAAATTAAATCCACAAACTTTTTCTCACAGTTTGAGGTACGTTAATCTAGATTTTTTTGGGATGTGGTATAAAGTTTTGTTTTTACTTGCATATTATATAGGAGAGAACAATAATAAATGTTCTATATGAATTTTACATTTTATACAAGGTTAAATTTTTAACTTCCTTTGTTACAAATTGTCTATAATAATTCATCTCTGCTTCTCTCTAACGAAAAACCCCACATTTTTTTCAAATACTCCCACATTATATGTACATATATCATTACATGTCAGTTACATAATACTAAGACTAATTACCTTCACATTTTAAATCACAGGATAGCAACACCTTAAAGAGGGCAAAGTTTACCGGTCGATCGGCATCCTTAAGACAATCACGAAGTCCTCAGGTGTCCTTGGAGCTTCATGCACAAACGATGCAGCCACAGCCGGCATCTACACATCCCACAACACCAAAGAAATCGAACTGGGAGGTTATAGAGCACTTCAACCCCACAAAGGGGGGACGTAGCTCGGTCAGCAGCAGCTTGATTGCGGTGAGTATGGTTAAATATTCTAGCAATATGTTGAGGAACTAGTTCTAATTGGATCTCGCCTAACAGGTCGGTGTTACCAGGTGCAATATTGATGAGTCCATCGATTCAACTAACTCTGGATCGACCTGTAATAGTCCAATGGTTCATCAAAGGGATGTTCAACAGCCACTTTTGCAAGGTAAGTGAAAAGGATTGTTTAAGCTTGAAGTATATACGAGTATATATGTAGGTAGCCAATTTTTTTTAGTGTACAGGAAGAGAAGGGAATGTTTTAAGTTAGTTTAAGTTAACCTGGAACATAATTTCGTGTTTTTTGATAGGTTTTAGGGTACTTTTGCAGGGAGTTTGTTTTTTTTAAACTTGATGTTAATTTTTGATGACCTGAGATTATTTATTCGCTAGCACTTTACAGTGATGTTGGAAGTACAGCTCGATATGTTGTTGGTGGTTAGATAAATTATTTGAACATTTTGTTTGAAATTACAATTAACGTTTAATTTCTTGGGAATGTAAAATGAAATTAACATTTAATTACTTGCAAAACTAAAAAGGTTACACATATGAATATCCTCAAAAAGAGTATGTAGAAGTTGTAATTGACTATCTTCCTTCCTACACAAAGTAATTAAATTAAAATTAAAATAATTTCCAACCATCATGATGTCGAGATAGTAGAATAATGAAATTGTGTATTACAAAGCCTTTAAAATAATTTGGGTACTGGACCTCATTTTAAAGGATTCACAAGAGATGATGTTACGAATATCTAATCCTATAGATCCAAATTGGCGCCCGCTTTAAACGAAAGCCCCTGGTATTAGGGTTTAAGAATCAGTATATGTACTAATTTGTTCGTGCACTAAATATTTCGAGTTTTGGGCTAACAAAATGCAACTTTGCGGGAAGCAATATTTTTTTCAGCCTGATCAACCCGCAGGTGATGGTGAAAGTCTGTTATTGCCGTCCAATCTCTATGGGGTTCTAAATCAATTTTAACCTGTGAATACTGGATTAAAAGATTTGAAAGTGGAGATTTCGGAGCACACTGGCCAACCTAAAATATTGAGAACGAAAATTGAAGCCGTGGTCGGGCGAAGATTTATGTCAAAAGCTAACCCATTCTAGCCTGCTGGGTATTTACCATGTGTTGACACTTAAAGGGACAGCCAAAAAAAAAATACAACAGTATACAAGGGATAGAAGTAGCCTTCTCCCGACACCAAACACCAATACTTATACCCTAAAGAAATTGGTTTTGCTTGATGAACATTTGGCACGCGGCAATGATTCGTTCACCAATCCCAGGTGAAAATAAAAGACTGAAAACAAACTGAAAATTTACTAATTTTTTCAATGTTAAAAAGCAGTCGGAAAACAAACGGAGCCTAGACTGAGGTAGTGTACAGGAGACGGTACTGAAAATGCATTGAAAGTGATAGGTAATTTCGACTGAAGATTGTGAACGGAAATCAGGCGGAATTTACGGAAACATTTAGACATTTGGATGAATGGAGTAACAATTACTAAAAAAAGCGGGTGTCTGTATCACGGATACGGACAAATGACGTGAATACGTCTATAATGTTCTGAAAGAGATCGTTTAATTTTTTTATTGATATCAAAAAAGTAGGAAATAAAAATTAAAAAACAAATCGATAAAACCTTGTTGATCAATTCTGAACCAATTGCTTAGAGACCTTCGGGATACACTATGTTTAATGTTCTTCCATTTGGGGCTAGGATGTGAAGATTTTCAGATTTTCCAACTCTTGAACAACCTACTTACAGCTGACCGGAGAATGACACTAATTTGGAACAATTCGTCCGCCATATTGGCCCTGCAAAAGTTGTGATCATAGTTTCGTTATTTGCTACCTTAAAAACCCCTATATACCGATTTTCATTGGAATCGGAATACAATTGGCAAACTTGTCGGCAATATTGGTGCGACCATTTTGAATTTATAAGATTTGATCATAAATTCGTTATTTGCTACCTTAAAAACCCCTAGATACAGATTTCGGCCATATTTGCGCGGCCATATTTTGAATTTCGAAAATCAGACTTCGAGCGTCATCATGGGAGACCTCCACGCACTTTCATTGGAATCGGAACACAATTGACAAAATTCGTTCGCGATATTGGCGAAGCCATTTTGAATTTGGCAAATTGGCACAATTGGCAAATTCAACCATATTTGGGCGGCCATTTTGAATTTCGGTCATATTTCCGCGACAATTTTAAATTTTATTTTGAAAGTAAACAATAAAATTCTTTGATTCTTCATCTACGTCATGGTATTTTAAAATTCTATAAATTTAGGATGGGTGCATATTTTTTGGTGCCAAATTAGCCCGACGAAGCCGCCTATTTCAAGCTAAAATCAATTTATTATACCTGCCAAAGTTACCCCAAACTTACTGCCTACTATGGCAGCCAAAATTAAAAATTAAGGCTTTTATCTTCAAGGTACTGAAGTCAAATTTCTTGTAAATTGCATATACATATAGACAAGGCACGATAAAATTTTAAGAAATTATATATTGCACGAAGTTTTTAAGAAATTTGATCTAAATAGGTCAAAACCTGCCAAAGTAACCCCGTTTTACGGTACTTCATATCGAATACAGTGTACCAGCCAAACTAGTACGTCTAATAGAGCTAACCCACTTCGGCACAAAACCCGGATAAAAGTTCTGATCAGCCCATAAATGATGCCTTCTACGGAATAATACCCCGGCTTATACTTTAATTTTATTTCTTGCGTTTCATTATTTAATTCATCAAAAAAAAATTTCAACTGAAGTGGAGTTGATTTAGAAGTTGGGGTTCCCGTGTCGGCTCCTGGCTTAGAAGGCCTGCAGTTGTTTGGTGATATCATGATTTTTTAAGTTGGGGGCACCTATTTTTCCAGGACGACCTCTTTTTTTTGCTAGAGTTTACTGCTTGAATTTTCGTATCCCACCGCTGCCACCAATTATTTGTAACGGCTTTGGTATTGAAGCACGTCACAGGACGAGGGAGTACATTCGGCAACGGGACATGACCCCTAAACCTTATCTCCGTCCTTCTATGTGTAATTTTATAAAACACTTTCACCACACATTTGATTAACTTTATGTATTTATAGTAACACTGGGGTAAGGCCGGTCAAATAACCCCGCTGTACAACTGATTTCAAATTTTCTCAACTGTGTTTAATTCTCGACTTTTCGTCTTCACCGCAAATTCCGAACTTTTTAATCCTCGAGATCAACTTTACTTTATTGATTTTCCTTCACCACAGTTAATTTTAAAATCCCTCGGAATAATCGTTGACGATTCCAATTGGTCACTGTTTTTTATTCCATGTCGCTTTAATGCACATAAACAAGCGGAAGCAATAAAAATTCCCGTGAGCCAAATTAACTTTCATATGCACTTTCCATTATTTATTGCGGTTTTGTGCTTGCGTTACAGAAAAATTAGTTTTTTGTATTAAAAAAATCACGACGAATGACGTTGGTCGAATTTATTTATGACCTCTGGACGGGTGCATTTAAGAGCAATGCACTTGGGTATAATTTATGGCTGTGGCATATGTCTTAAAAAGATTCAGATTTTCTGAATCTTTAAGAAATTTATTATTGAAAAACAGAGTTTAAACATTGCAAATTATCGCCTGGTTTTTTCTATAGGAGTTAAAAATGTACGATCACACAAAGGACACTGGACACATGCCAAACCCTTTCGAAATGAAGCTTTTCGGAAGCATAAAAAGCTGAAATCTGTTATGTGTTACTCGTATAACTAGTCCACGACGAAATACGGATGCGTTTGCAACAGATGCAGAGACATTTTTCCAATCATCGAACTGGAGGAGAAGAATAGAATAGGCCAAAACTCGAATTGCAATAAAAACCCCTTTGGAAGAAGAAAAGAATTTGCTCTCAACCTATGTACTATAAAACGTCTTTAAAGTTGGCATTCTATTTCTGAGTTGTAGTCTTCCACTTAAGAAAATATGAAGCATATCGATTCTGATTCCTTTAAATATCTTCATCATATTTGGCAGAGAATAGAATCAAATTCTATTGCTTAAACTGCAATCTATCACAGTTTTGGGGAACTGGATTAAGATTTCGTTAAATGGCCATGAAATCATAAAAGTGGTTATTGATTGATTTGAGATATCAAGCCTCTAGTGGAGTCCTACATACCTCAACTACCTTGGGACATTTTAAGAAAACAATTTCGGAATCACAAAAAAAACATGGCCGCCGGAAATATAGCGGTTTTCCAGTGTTTTCCTTGTATCTCAGTTTCTATAGGTCGTACAACCCCGTACAAAGGCCCTAAATGTTGACAATGAAATTCTCTACAAATTTAGTCCCACAAAGATGTTGACCCGATTAACCCTTTCGAAGTTATTCAAGGTCAAAGTTTCCAAAAATCACTTTTTGGCCAAAACATCACTCAAAAACTGGTTTTTTCAAAAAAAAATTTTAATCAGTCAATACGAAACGTTATTGCCTACAAAAAGCCCAACTGTCATTTTTTCGAAAACTTAACCCTTTTAAAGTTATTCAAGATCAAAGTTTCCAAAAATCACTTTTTGGTCAAAAAATGACTCAGAAACTGATTTTTGAGAAATTTTTTTTGTTGTATACAAAAGATTATTGCCTACACTAATGACACCCTTGTCATTTTTTCGAAAACGTTTCGAAAATTTTTGCAAAAATCAATTGTTAGTGATTTTTTGGCCGAAAACTGGTTTTTGGAAACTTTGACCTTGAATAACTTCGAAAGGGTTAAGTTTTCGAAAAAATGAGAGTAGGGTTTTTTGTAGGAAATATCGTTTCGTATTGACTGATCAAAATTTTTTTTCGAGAAAACCACTTTTTGAGTGGTGTTTTGGACAAAAAGAGATTTTTGGAAATTTTGAACTTGAATAACTTTGAAAGGGTTAATCGGGTCAACATCTTTGTAGGACTAAAGTTGTAGAGAATTTCATTGTCAACATTAGGGGCCTTTGTACGGGGTTGTACGTCCTATAAAAACCGAGATACAAGGAAAACACACAAAAACCGCTATATTTCCGGCGGCCATGTTTTTTTTGTGATTCCGAAATTGTTTTCTTAAAAAGTCCCAAGGAAGCTGTGGACCAATTTTCAGCCATTTCCGAATTTTGTCTCCTTTCGTGCGTTTTTTTGCTAATTTCCCCGGACTACAGTTGGGGTTCTCAAACTCGGACAAAATTCGAAAACTAATTTACAGAGCTACCTCTGTTTATTACATCGCCGTACATATAACTTCACACTGAACAGCGACTGGCTGCTAGTACAAACATTTCATTTAATCAAAACTATAATGTTTTTCCTTGTCCATTCCTCCATTGCACAGCCAGTAATTAAATCAGCTTTTAAAACCATCATCTACTACAAAACGAGTCCATAAAGTAGAAAGTAGAGTGTATATGATGGAAAGTGTGATGAGGGTCAGCACATTCAATTGGATTACCCCATTCCAAATTTAATACTCCACTGACTGAGGATGTTATTACCCAATGACCATTTGTGTTTCTAAATATTACCTAATGACAAAATTTAATTATGTATGAGTAAATGAATGTGCTACAAAGAAATTTCCAAAAAGCTAAAAGAATATATGTGACAGAAGGGTTGGAGCACAAAAACAAAAAAAGTAGTAAATTCAGAAGTTTCAAAGCCATGACTTTTGAAGTTTCTTAATTAAAGGTAAATTTGAACCATTCATCAAATGACATACGTTTTACGTGAATAAATCAAAATATGTCACGAACGATTTTCTTGGAAAACAAACTCTGGTTCGAAACAAATGTCCTTTTTGAGCATGGAATTGATTTGTTAACACATTAATTATCACTCATAAACAGAACTTGGTTTTCCCTTCTACACAAATCACATTTTCCTTGCCCTTAAGTAAACAGAAATTACTTTAAGGGTGGAACGAGAAGCAAAAATCGATTCTGCCTTTGTGACATCGATTTCTACATAGAATAGACACACTCAATATGAGAGTCCTTTGAAGACTCAGCCAGCGGATACAGTAAAAGGATCTTAACAAAGTCCTTCCGGTTCTCTCTGTACATAAAAGCATTGTTAATTTTCTACTTAATATCACAAAAAAAAGTTAATTTCTTTGATAAGATGATTACAATCTAAGGTAACCAAAGGCCTGGCCAAATACTAATCAAACTTTTCCTTTGCAACTCACAAAATAAAAAGAAAATATTTGTGACACGCGATGATGTCAAATTTCCGTTCTTTTTGCGTGTATTTAATGTGAAAATTGCAGTTATTATATTTTATTTGGCAATTTTTGAGTGAGAATTGACTCATGGTTGGAAAAGTAAAGAAAGTTTGTGAGTGGTAGGTTTTGATGGAGTCTTAAGAGTGACAGGAACTGGAGGATGATTGATGATTTTTTGGGATGTATTGTTTCAAGATAAATGGCAAAGTTGTAACATTATGTATGTGTTGAGTACGAACAGAAAGGTCAATAACATCTTATTGATTTAATATTGTATTGAAAATAAATCGTATAGATATTTTCTTTGAGATATAAGATCGGATGAAATCAAGCAAATCTATTTAGATTTCACAAAGCTTGGGGTATGCTAAAATGTTGCTGCTGATTAAGCTAGTAGCAAGATTCATTTCATAAATAATGACAGGCTGTCGGGCTTAATTTTCTAAAATATTAGGAATGAAACAGAATTGAACTTATCCAGATACATTCTACCGCCACTCGATGTATTACTAATTTCATGCTCCTGTGCATGCTGCTACTTAACAGCTTATGATCGCTTGCTCATATTTTGACAAGCCGTAGCTTATGACGTTCTTTACAGGCCTACGGAGGCATATCTTGTAATGTAGTTCAAAGGTAAAAGTGCCGTTGCCTTGTATTTGGGCGAAAATCGTAGCAAACTGAAGAACCGAATTCGTGAGCTGCGACCATAAATTGACAGCTAGCATTGGAAAACGCCCTGGAGGCTGTCAAAGAAAAACGGCAATGCCACCAAAAATGGTTCGAAAGGTGAAGGCTCGTATGCTAAGAAACCCATGCCAGAATGGGAAATTTAAATTTTAAACGTGTCCAACTCGGGAATATAGAGCAAACTCAAAAAGAAACTTAAATTTAAGCGTTACAAGATACAATTTATACACGATTTGACACCGTGGAACATCAGCCTTCAGCGATCAATGGCTTAAAAACCTTGCACGAAAGCAAAGATATTAAAAAATTTGGCATTCTTTGATGGAAACCCGAGTAAAAATGAAACTAGCCCGCAGCTAGCCTGCATCAGGTACGCACTAGCACGCACGGCGCCACAGCTAGCGCGCATAGCGAACAAATGTGCACGGCAAATTTTTACTCGGAAAAATGTTTTTTTGTTCTGTTTTTACCTATAAGCAAATAAAATTATCGTTTCGGTGCAATGCCTTCATCGGAAGACCTGATGCCATCATTCCCACCAGAAGTAACCACTGCAGCGAATGGTGACATGCTTTTCATGAAATTAAAGGAGTATCCACACACATTAGGGACGTGCCCGGGACGTTCGATTTTTGCTCCGGCCGGGACACGGACATGTTTGAACGAGTTCGTATAAAGTGTACGCACCGATATTTTTTGAACCCTTGACGGAACACTAATATGTGTGGATACTCCTTTACTCGTTCACACATGTCCGTGTCCGGGCAGGGGCTCGTTCACACATGACAGAACTCGGCCCTGTGACGTCCCGGGCACGGCCCTGATGTGTGTAGATACTCCTTAAGTCCGTAACACTCGGAGTGACGGATGCTGTTACTGGTTTCTTTTTAAAGTGCGTGTTATTTCGACAGCTGGCCAGACTGACGCGCTTGCGATTGATAGATATGTATGTAGTGTCTAACCTCCGCTGTAAGAAATATATGGGTTTACTCTTGAACAATGGTGGAAAATATTGAAAAATAATTTCCAAAGTAAGTGTTGCGATGCAGGTACGGTGCGAAATTTGAACAGAATTTTTGATCAAAATGCAGGCCCTTCAGCAAATCAAATAAAGAAAGTTAGTGAAACTGGCTTGCTTGTGACTAATAAAAGCTATCCGCGTGCTCGTGCTAAACACAAGAACCTCAACTCATCACAGACCTCAACAACTATCCTCTTTAGTCTCATAAAAAATTTCTAATTGAGACTAAACAATTTCAAAATGGGACTAAACGATTTCAAAATAGAACCTAACAATTTCAAAATGGGACTAAACAATGTCAAAATGAGAATTAAAAAATTTCAGTGAAAATAAATACATACTTTATTGGAAGAAATATAGTGTATTATGTATAAATTATAAATCATGAAAAAACTGTCATATATCTATCATATTGATTGGGTCTGGTATAAATTTGAATATGAGCGACATGTCGGATACAATCAAGAACATCAATTTTTGATATGTTTTCTCAAATTTTGCTTGTTGTAGGCGAAATTCGGTTTGTGTCAAATTTGATCTGTTTTCACTAGCATCTGAATATTTGAATCACTTTTGACACCAGTCTCTTGTTTTTGGAAGTGGAGAGCACTATGCAAAACTCAGATTTGTTCTTTATATTCCCCGTGTTCTTTTAATGAACTGGGTTTTGAGAGCTTTTGAGTTCCCATACAAAATCGAAAACCCAGGTTTTATCTGGGTCTTCTGGTTCTTCGATTTTGTATGGGAACTCAAAAGCTCCTCAAAAGCTCTCAAAACCCAGTTCATTAAAAGAACACGGGGATTGTCAGCTTAAATTTTTTTTATGTAAGACATTCTTAGGGATAAACTTATAATGATACTTAATGAAGACACTTGTAATAATGACAGAGTATGTGTTGGTCAAGCATCGTTAACAGTCAACTAAGTAAAAAAATCGCAATATTATCGAATAAAGATCAAAGTATTTATTTATTTTCACGGACAGTTTTTAATTCTCATTTTGAAATTGTTTAGTTCCATTTTGAGATTGTTTAGTCTCAATTAGAAATTGTTTAGTCTCAATTAGAAACTGTTTAGTCCCAATTTGAACTTGAAAAGGTATAAACATCAGTCGTACTTCTCTGAGAAGAATTTTGAATAAAGACCTACGGTGTTGCCTCCTCTATAAAATTGTGCCCATTGCAGAAAAAAATTGTGCCAAGTGCCCGAGTAAAAATGAAACTAGCACGCAGCTAGCATGCAGGCTTCAGTAAAAATAAAATTCGCCCGCAGCTAGTTCGCAGCTGGCACGCACGAACAGTGTCAAAGGGTCTTTTTCTAAGCTCAAATTTAAAACGAAAGCAAAAAAATATTTTCGAAAAATAAAGCCTCAGGTATGTAGATAAGAGTATTATATAATAGTCGTCATCAAATTCAACTTTTTCATTAAACTTTTTTCAAATATCTTCATTAAAAAAACAAATAGGAATTTTTGCATATTTAATCTGAGAATTATGACAAATAAATTGTAACATTCTCAAAAATATGTAATTTATTTTATTATATTTCTCAAATTAAGTTTTATATTCAGAATTACAGAATTACTTATTACTAATAAGTTATTAGTCCGGGGAAATTAGCAAAAAAACGCACGAAAGGAGACAAAATTCGGAAATGGCTGAAAATTGGACCACAGCTTCCTTGGGACTTTTTAAGAAAACAATTTCGGAATCACAAAAAAAACATGGCCGCCGGAAATATAGCGGTTTTCCGCCTTATCCCTTTCGAAGTTATTCAAGGTCAAAGTTTCAAAAAATCAGTTTTTCATCAAAAAATGACTCAGAAACTGATTTTTGAGAAATATTTTGTGTTCTATTTATACAAAAGATTATTGCCTACCCTAATGACATCCTTGCCATTTTTTCGAAAACTTTTCGAAAAATTTTGCAAAAATCAATTGTTAGTGATTTTTTAGCCGAAAAGCTATTTTTGGAAATTTTGACCTTGAATAACTTCGAAAGGGTTAAGTTTTCGAAAAAATGACAAGAGGGCTTTTTGTAGGCAATAACGTTTCGTATTGACTGATCAAAACAAATTTTCGAAAAAACCAGTTTTTGAGTGATGTTTTGGCCAAAAAGTGATTTTTGATAACTTTGACCTTGAATAACTTTGAAAGGGTTAATCGGGTCAACACGTTTGTAAAAACTAAAGTTGTAGAGAATTTCATTGTCAGCATTTAGGGCCTTTGTACGGGGTTGTACGACCTATAGAAACCGAGGTACAAGGAAAACATCGCAAAACCGCTATATTTCTGGCAGCCATGTTTTTTTGTGATTCCGAAATTGTTTTCTTAAAAAGTCCCAAGAAAGCTGTGGACCAATTTTCAGCCATTTCCGAATTTTGTCTCCTTTAAATGCTAATTCCCCCAGACTAATTATAATCAAAGCCAAAATTTGTAGCAGTAGTAATGGATAGCAGCCATTTGAGTAGTCCGTCTGACCACGCCGTCATTCTCCCAATCTTCCTTGGTGTTCTTCATACTTCTGGTGGAATTTTCTGTTCAACATTTCATTGTATAATTCAATCGTCAACAGTACATGGAAGAATGGATCACTTCATAAAAAAATTAAATCAATTATCGATGATGGGCATAAGCCTCCTTAAGGTCGGCGTAATCCCCAATCAGTGACTCAAATAGGCAATAGGTAGGCCATTTTTGGGTTTCTTTTTAATGTTAATTCAAATGGCTTACGAGGCTGGCTAAAACTACTGTCTTTAAATATCCAAGGAAGTTTTTAAGATTGTGTCTTTCACAAAGTGCAACTTCGCATATTTATAAAAGGGTTACCTTTCTACTGAACAAGTGCCCTTTACGTTTTGATCCCGGGAGAAGGGATGCTATTAGTTTGCATAACCCCGAAGATCTCAAAGTTTAAGCCTCCCTTTATACAAGAGGAAAAGGAAAAAACATACAAGCTAAATTTTTTCTAAGATATAACAGGGTAGACTCGTAAGGTACACCAATGACTCCAAGAGGAGATGTCGGCTTGGGTACCGGGAACTGGGACAAAGTCCTCAGATAGAGTAAAACGTTCAGCTGAGCACTTTAGCCACTGTCTTGCAAGTTTTGTAGCCAGCAGAGACAATCAGAGCAATAAAGTTTCGTAGTTCCAAGTCCAAATTATTCTTCGAATGCCAAGGACAGACAGGAGTTTGACACTGTTTTCATTGGTTTGGACCAACTAATTTAGTGAAAAGGGCCCTAGATATTCGGACTCTTGAGCACCGAAATACTCGCATTTTAGGTTTCAATCCCCCTTATACGTACCTTACTATGCTGGCTACCCCCTTACTATTTAGTACTGTGCTCGATGAAGTATTGGACAAAGCATTGAAAAATGATCGCGGAGGGATACAATGGTCGCTGTCGAATACCTTAGATGGCTGTTATATGCAAATAATTTATCGTTTCACATCCCCCGTCTCTGTAACTACAGGCATCAAGTAACATTCGAAAAATTCAATCCTTCATAAATCATTGCCTCAGGAGAGCTCCTTTTTAGAAAAAACGATGAAAACTGGTGTCTGAATGAAACACACAAGAGAACAGAAGAAAATGAGGAATACCAACACGAAGCCGAAACGTACTTAAAAAGTTGGATTAAACTTGAAACAAATTCATGAGAAAAGCACAAAATTTTCCTAGTATCATTATATTTCTGGAGGAATATGTAGGATCATCATAATGTGTGAAAAACATATATCGATACATTGCTTACGGTTTCGACTTTATTTTTCCCATCTTGCAGCAAACAAAATTCTCAAAATTATTAAGAAAAAACGAAAAAAAAAATACTTTATTTAAATAAGTAAACTTTGCAGAAACAAGTCATTATACTTTTAAAGTAGCCTTTTGAGTGTTGGCTTTTCTCAAAAATAATACCCGCCATCTCTGTGTCAGACTTCTAATATACACGGTCTCTTGGCTTATTCATGGATAACTTTTGATTAAAAAGACATCTTCGCAAAATTCCACCTGGAATTAAAAAAAAGAAGAATGTTAACATTACATACCTTTCCGGGGAAATTGTTAGAATGCTATTGAAATAGGAAATGTGATACGATAAGCTGATTTGTGCCTGATAGCATTTCTAGAATTTTAAATAAGTCACAAGAAGCGGAAAATATCATCAAAAGGATTTTGTTGAATACCTTTAAAGCATGCCTAGGTACCCTTGAAATTCTTCATGCTTGTATATGTAGAAACTGGAAACATACAGAAATCGGTTAGAAGAATCCTCTAAGCCAACGAACTGAATTTCCATTGATACATTTTTACGCTACCTAAAGCTCATCTAGATTAAAGCATTTTCAACATCTTTTTAAAGTCATCCAAAATATCGACAAGTATAAGGATTTCTAGCAAACTATGCCCACTACAATTTCCACAACCCAAATATTTCCGGAACGTTTTGTACATTGAAAAGAGCCCTGCTGGCTGACATTACATCCCACATGTTTGCCTCAATATCCTTCATTTATCCCCGGTGGCGTACCCTATCTAGCTTTAATAGAAATGCGGTGAGACGTAAATTTCAAGAAATTGTCCCTTCCAGACACAAATTTGATAATCTAAAAAGGCAATCATTTCGGGACAATGTCTGTTTGGTAAACATCGTCTATTTCACAGATGGATTTTTCTTTCTATCCAGCCACCCTTTCTGGCTTATTATCTTCGGTACTTGGACACATAACAGGCTACAATGCAATTTAGAAAATTAAAATTCTAACCTCCATTAAAATTAATTTTCTAAAGTGTTAAGTAGATCCTTCTGTGTGCCTGTCGTAATTCGTTATTTAAGGCAATTATTAAGTAAATCTTACTAGCATAAATGTTATTACTTAGATCGTTAACATTCACCCGAAATTGATCCATGCCAGACACATAATTCCAAATCTCAAAATCAAGGAGACTTCGGTTACACAAATGTCCACTGGCCATCATCATTGAGATTGAATTGAATTTCAAATCATATTTCACCACCCCGAAAATCATTGGAATCCCAATGGAGTCTACCCTGCTGATGCCTGGGTTCACTTATCCTTAAGGGCATTTTCATAACTTCGGTCGGATGGATAAACGTTTTGCCCATCGTCAAAGGCTGAAGTTGAAGGGTCTCTCTCTCGTCAAGAATCATTCCTCAGCTGATTGCTCAATTTTTAACTGTTAAAAAAAGGAGCACAAATCCAGGTCGACCACTCGGATAAAATATACTCTCCTCCAATCTTTTTCTTACTTGCAATATTTTCATTTCATATTTCATTTTTTCTTTTTTTTTGTTGTTGTGATCCTTCGATAAAGGATAAAGGGACCTGTTGTGAGTGAGTTAATTGAAAGGAGTATACCAAGGAGAAAGAACGGGGGACCCGATAAGATTTCTGGTGAAGCCATGCAGAAAATTTGATTCTGCCACGCCGTAAGGGACGTTTCTTCAAGGACTTTGTGAATCTGTTTTTCAAGTCAAAACAATCTCCTTGGAGCGATTCGATAAGTTTACGAACCATAAATTTTACGCAAATCAAGTTTACCATTCACCCTTTGACGACGGACGGATTGATGGTACGCAAAAAAATACGAAGAATTTTCAACCAGGACGATATTGGATTCCTGTGATGTGGTTTGATGTTTAATATTTCGGGGTATTGGTAGTGTGGAATGTAGTAATGTTACTTAATATGTTACACTCAGCTGAACACATGAGTAGTAATTCGTTGCTAGTATTAAATAATGTCTATGGGATGATGTTAATCGATATGACGCAATGAAATATTTAGCATTTAATTACACACTTTTGAGACACGGATTCTTTCTTCTTCTTCTTCTTCTACTTTGATCCGTTAGCTGGCGGTCCGAGCGGGAAGTCCCCGCAACGGATACGCTGCTCTCGATGTCGCTGGGTCTCGAACTCCATTCACGATTCGTTTCCATTCTTGAAGATTTTTGGTGACGCACAGTGGTTCCAATAGCCGAAAAGGTGGCCAAAAGCCCCTAAAATCGATCTTTGATTTGGGGGCTTTTTGGGTCTAGTTATGTAGGTTGATACCTAAGGTATTAGAAACAGCGTTTTATAACGGTCAAACTTGCATGGGGGTCTCTCGGGAGCCATTGTTACGTGAGCGTCTGGCACACGAGAGCCTCGGCGCGATGCATAGTGAAACGGGTTTTTTGTGTTAACAGTGACCCTGGAATCGTTTGAAATGGTTTCTGCTAACGAAAGTAAGTACTTTTAAACGTTATTTCATATTGACAATCAATTTTCTTAATTATTTTAGTAATGTACCATTCAAAACAAGTTTTTTATAACTTCCCATTGTGAACGTCAATGTTTAAAACTACATTACTCAAAAGTCCCACGACATCCCACTCTCTAACAAGTTTTGTCGCATTCTTGAGATCTTTCTCTATAATATGGAAGTTTCAAAAGTTGCCCCAGTTTGCCCGGTTTGTTTAATTTAAATAAAATTTCATAAAATTCTGGCCATTTTATAAGAACTTTGTCCGCCATATTGAATCCCCCAATTTGGTTTTTTTAATTTTGAGTAGCATTTCGTAATCAGCAGACTCGAAATACTCTTCATACCAAATTTCATAAAAATCTGACCACTTTATAAAAATGTTGGTCGCCATATTGGATCCGCCATTTTTTTGAGTGAGGAATCGTAATCAGCGATTTCAAAATACTACTTGTAAGTAATTTCATACAATTTAAATAACGTCTACATATTATGCCACCTTTTCGGGATTTGGAACCACTGTGCGTGGTCTCGAGCCTCGATAACTGATAATCGTTTATTCTTTAAGTTGCCCTCGATAATTTTTAGCCAGGTTTTCTTCGTTGCCGTTCGCTGAATTCTCCAGTCTGCCGGACGGTCTCGCCAGATAAGTTTACGTGACAAGCGGTTATCATCCATTCGGCAAACATGTCCAAACCATCGTAGTCGACGTTTTTGTATTTCTTCTTCGATCAGTGTCTGTTGATCGCATGTTTGTCTAACTGTCCCGTTTCGAAGCCGATCGCGGAGTGAGACACCGAGAATCTGCCTCAAGCATCGCATTTAGAAGGCCTCGAGCTTGTTGACGTCCGTCTTGAGCAGTGTCCATTGACACGGATTAGTCAATGACCTACAAAATGATTTTATGTATTCTGCATTTTTCGTCTTCGGTTAACACATAAAAGATAGACTCTCCTTTATGGCAATCTTATACCCGCACTACAAGAATATCCCACTGTTCATTCCTTCTGCCTACAGTCTCCTTTGTAACACACGATACAAAAAACGAATTCTTTCATAAATATAACCCCTTGACTACGGAACAATCTTTCACAATTAGTATTTCCGAACTCCTACAACATCCACGAGTTAAATCGCAAGGTTCATCGTCATCTCCTTCAACATCCTCCCTGCTACTCATACCCCCCCAAACTATTCGAATCATAAAACCAGGCTTACTACTAGACATTGTGCACCATAACGTGACCAACAAAATGATGGACTGGTAGGACAAAGGAGATTCTTGACACATAAAAATATAATATATGCTATCCTGGCATATACTTAAGATACCGCAAGAAAGAACTCATATGGTACAAGGATGCTTTCAAAACAGACATAAGTGTAAGGAGAGCGGCATGAGATTAAAGACTCAAGTAGACCGTTCTGCTTGGGCACTCCAGTTGTTGTCCTTCAAGCAGAAGTACATGGTTTACTGGTATGGACCTACGAAAATTTAAGAACAGTCTATCTTGTCAAGCGCATTTTTCTTCTCTGATTTACCCCGAGTAAAAATAATTTAGATGGTTAATTTTTTTAAAAGCAAAGTGCTAGCTGCATAGCGAACATATGCGTCTGCCACACGAGTATGCACGCTCCCGCTACAGGCACACAAATATAAAAAGGCACCCGCCAGAGGTATGCCCGCCCCTATTACAGATATGAATGTATTCGTAATCGACCATTTCAAACGCAAATATCGATTTACTAAGCGGTCCCCCAAATAAGTACTAACCACTTTCAATGCTGCTTGACCTACGCAATCGAAAGAGAACTTGTCTATTAGTCGAGGCAATGAAGCACTAAAAAGGCCAAAAGTTCCTAATTGGTTGGGCGCGGACGGATCGGAATGCGGTTTTTTGCATTCGCTTCCAAAAATTATTTGTAAAAAATGGCTCATTTTTTTTTCTGAACAAACCGGAAATTGCACCTGTTCACCTGTATGTATGTTTGTATGTATGTAGACAAATCTTGCAACTTGATTTTGACTCACTTCCATATAACCGATCAACTTGAAATTTTGCATATATGTATAGTTCGCGTGACAATGCAATCTGACCATTTTGTAAAAAAATCAAGATGGCGGTTACAAGATGGCGGCCGAATTTTGCAATTTTGCTCCTCGACCCCCGACCCCCGACATGGGTATCAAATGAAAGGGTATGACAAGTACAATACAATTACCTATGTGGCGTCATTTCAAATTCAAAATGGCGGCCAACTCAAAATGGCGTATTACCTTTTTCTTTACAACGCGCTCGATATGGGTCAAATGAAAGGAAATGACAAGTAGAATACTATTACCTATGTGGCGTCATTCCAAATTCAGAATGGCGGCCAACACAAAATGGCGGATTACCTTTGTCTTTACAACGCGCTCGGTATGGGTATCAAATGAAAGGGTGTGATTTAAATCATCATCATTTCCTTTCATTTGATACCCACACCGAGGGTGTTGTAAAGAAAAAGGTAGTCCGCCATTTTGTGTTGGCCGCCATTTTGAATTTACAATGACACCACTTAGGTAATTGTATTGTACTTGTCATACCCTTTCATTTGATACCCATGTCGGGGGTCGAGGAGCAAAATTGCAAAATTCGGCCGCCATCTTGTAACCGCCATCTTGATTTTTTTACAAAATGGTCAGATTGCATTGTCATGCGAACTATACATATATGCAAAATTTCAAGTTGATCGGTTATATGGAAGTGGGTCAAAATCAAGTTGCAAGATTTGTCTACATACATACAAACATACATACAGGTGAACAGGTGCAATTTCCGGTTTGTTCAGAAAAAAAAATGAGCCATTTTTTACAAATAATTTTTGGAAGCGAATGCAAAAAACCGCATTCCGATCCGTCCGCGCCCAACCAATTAGGAACTTTTTTGCTTCATTGCCTCGACTATATTGAGTATGCTAATGGCGCCCTTTATACAATTTCTTGAAGCTCCAATTTTTCTCTCTTTAGTCTAGAAAAAAAAGGTGTGAGCGTTCCGTGGTTCGTTTGGACTATTCCTTGTTTTTTTTATTGGTAAGTGCCTCTAGCGGGCTGCATTTGGAAAAATAGAATACCGGGCTTTTTTTGGTGCTATACAGGCGTTTTGACAATGTGTGTGCCTAATTCACGCTAATCTTTCTTCTTTCTCGTAGGGGCGTAACAGTACTGCGGATATCTTTGATTGAAGGCAGTATCCATTGGGAGATAAGATCTTGTGTCTTTTAACTAGTCTAAGACTTCCAACATGCGCCGTTGATAAACTGGCCATGCATAATCAACTTACCCTGGATTAGACTCTAGGTAGTAGGGGTTTTGACAGCAATGAAAAGGTATGCGCAAGGTGTACATCGAGCTAGAACCGGCTATTAAGACATCCATTAGCTTGGTCAATAGGAATCTTGACGAATTATACTGAACACTGTGTAGGCCCAAGCCTGGCTTGGTCAATTGCGAGGGCAGTAGAGAATGTGCTAGGATTTTGGTTTTCTTGATTACCAAGCATTAAATTGCCTTCTATGAAACATCGGAAGGACACAGGACTATACCTACAGGCTTTGCTACGAAGAGAATTAATATATCTCCTTCATGTTCAACCCCTAGGCACATTGCTGAGCTTATTCAAACGATCTTTTTTTTTATGTGGAAGATTGAGCTCAGGGAAAGCCCTTTGTGCTGTCGACAATCTATTTTTCTTCGTATAGAGTGCAATGTCGAACAGCAAGCTCTAGTCGATAGATAGTGAGGGAAAGAGAGAAGTAGGAAGGAACTGCCACAACCACCTAACCCCAACCATTTCTATCGCGACTCTGGCATGGGGGCAACGAGAAACAACTCGCTGGAGTGTTGTGCCTCCTGAAACGATTTGAATCCCATCAACCAACGAAGTGGCGATGTCTGATCCTAGCCCGAGCTGCACACAAAGAGAATGTTCGGTTGTCACTCTGGCTTGTTCCTCTCCACAGCTACGACAGTGAGAGTTGTATCGGATTCTCAATCTGGCCGCATGTTCCCTAAGCGACCAGTACACTCTTATTGTAGACGAGATTCTAGCGATGTCCTTCCGCGGCATCAACAGAAAATCGCGCAATCTCGTTTGTTAAACACCTGCCCTTTGGGCTTTAAAAGGAAGTGCATAATCACATGTCACTCCCAGGTGGTAGTATTTTTGAAGGTTTGTTTAAGGAGGGACAGAAAACTGCAGTGTCTATACTCGACTCTGATTTAGAGCCATTTTGTGTATAGAATCACTTCATAGCTCTTCAGCATCAATTCAGCCTTTTCTCGCTTAACAGACAGCCCGCAGTCCTTGGACCACTCGCTAACCATTACAATAGCATCTCCGTAATAGAAACACGGATACTATGATCACTCTGTTGTCTATATAGGCGATTGCCGTTGTCCTACTGTTCTCTAATGTTTTTAGAATCTTATTCATAACCATAAGCCATAGCAGCTGCGAGAGTACCCCTCCTTGAGGTGTTCCACGTCACTTCGCCTTTACCACTCTGATGTTGCCCAAGCTGCTATTGATAATTCTAGTTTTCAGTATGCGGAGTATCCCATGAATAAAACCGATGCCGAATTCCGGTTGAAGTAGGTATTAAGCCAGTTTGGCATGGGAAACAAATGATGCAAATGAGGTGCTCTTATTATTATGCAAATTAGGTTAATTGGTGCGGTAATTAGGCCAAATAACGCAGTGGAAATTAGGTCAATTGTAACTAAGTGCAACTAGGGACATTGCAGTGGTGGTAATTGTGCGTGTCAATTAGTGCATCCCGCCTGCGTTCCGCCTATGACATGTGCCTGCCGTCTGGGCACTTGTCTAGAGGTGCATTTCCGTCTGCCGATGAAATCACATCTGACATCATGCGGGGTATGAGTCAACAACGATGGGGCAAAACAAGGAAACCTGAAATAACAGACAGACTGGTCTACCTCGGCCCTCAAGACATACATAAGTATCTCTTTTTCAAAAAGAGTCTGACACCATAGGGCAAAGCACATCATCCTATTAACTCATGAAAAATCTAGACCCGATTAATCTCTGACGTTCGATCTGTAATCTTTCACCGTTGCCAATTCTTGTTGCTAGACGAACGTAAATAACATTTGATTGCCTCGTGACTTGACTCAATTGAGAAAAGACTCCGCCAAAGGTAAGAGGTTAACATCAAAAATTCCAACATGATATCTAAAAGTGAAGATTTATTCCAATGTTGCACAACATTTATGATCAAATTTTTTTTCTTGGAATTGGTTAAGAAAATTCTATTTTAATATTTACTGCAGTTTAGTCCAGGAATTCTTAAACATTTCGATCACCGTAAAAAAGGACTAATAATATAAAGTGCCTTCCACAAAACTATATTAAGACGTAAAATTTTCTATCCATTCCCTATCAGTCAATTTATAATATCTCAATTCATCTTAAGAATTTCGAAGCTTTCTTTACAGTACACTACAATATCCGCAGGATATCGATATAGGGATATTTCCATTCGTGGTAACGAGTCTGCTATAAATAAAATAAATCATTCCTAAACCAAACAGCACACAATACAAAATGTCCGATCACATGGATGTGTGGATTGTATTATTGCTAAGAAAAAAATAATTTGTTGCTTTTCAACATCAATATCCTTCAGGCATCGACAGTTCAATGGATAAACGTATTAAATTGTTAACTAAAGGAAACCCCTCACACTCGCGTAAACGTCCTTTCAATCAAATCCTGTTCTATATAGCGGGACATCGCCCCCTTAAGAGGAAGGACGAGCACGCGATGAAAAATGACTTTTCCTCAATATAGCTGCCTAGCCAGCATATACTAGAGGAGAAAGCGAGTCCTGCTTAATTTTTCATGTCATTTTATCTGAATTATGAAAATAAGCCCAAGGTTAAGGTTTAGAGTAACTTTTCTCAAAAACTGGGTAAAATACATATTTAAGGTTATACGACAGCGATACACTCTCCCCCGCAGCAAGGGATTCCTTACAGACAGCTGTGTAAATGTTGCCCAATATCTCAAGAAAAGGTGTTCCACCAATCGATGTTGTGGAAGAGGACTGCTTTGCCAGAAAACGTTATAAAAGAGCAAATAATGTAATGGATATGAATAAGTAATGCCCCCAGAAGCAAGGATTCCCCATTTTGTCGAAAACTTCTTCTGCTGCATTCACTTTACCTGTATTTACCTGGTGTTCATGAAAGGTTATTATTCAAATTTTGTGGTAAGCAACTGTGGTGCTAGAAATATCGATTCGTAATTTTCCTCAATTTTATTTGAAATTTTTTTTTATTCAAAATTATCAAAAAGTTTTTAGGGTTATTTTGCGGCTTTATTGTAGTTTTAATAAAATATGCCGGAGAGAAATGGCGTATTTTGCACGATAAAGCGTGCTTGTAACTTTACATGGCAGCTATTGTCGTTTTTTTCTCGATTTTTATCTTTATTTTATGTTACAATATTATGCAAATCTTGCATTGGTTGAGGTAATTCCATCTTTCTAAAAGATGTTTGAATTTTTTACCCTTGTCGAAACGTAAAACACAACTTGTTAACTTATGCCAAAGCTAGTTGCTTTTGACATGCTAATATTTCAATGTAACCTTTTTATTTAAAATATTTTAACCTACACCCAAGGTTATAAGCTTGTAAAAAAATCGAGTTATTTGATATCCTTGATGAAAAAAGGCTCCAATGCAAAGAGTTGAGCCAGTAACTATATAAAAATGTTTCCTCTAAAGCTTGCACGACTATAATGACTCCCACTGGTATTAATTAACACAAACAGATTCTTCTTGGGTAAAGAGTCTATTTCAATAATATTTCGCCGTAAAACAACTTAATTGTGAAGTAGTGTCATCTCGAGAAAAAAGATGATGAAAAAATTCATTTTTGGTCTATTGTGCCAAATCCGTCATTAAAATCTTTCGAAATTAAGGGTTGTCTGTCATGGTCATATTGTTCGACATTTCATCATGGAAAGACTTAGTCCGGCACAACATCTACAAATTATTTAGTTGTATTAAATCAGCCTTCTACGAGGAACGTGTTTTGTGCACTTGGAGAACCTAGTCTGGTTCACATAATCGGCTTAAGTCGGCTCTACACGATGCGGTGAACGTTTGATTCGAATGTTGGCTTCCAACGTTGGAGTGAGTATAGTTGGACTCTTGACATTGGACACTCGTAGTTCGAGCATCTGCCACACAATGCGTCCTACCATCAAGCGTCCAACGTTGGAGGGTGTTCATAGCATCGTGTAGAGCCGGCTTTACCGAACACCCAAATTATTGGATAAAACACGACCAAATAGATCACATCCAGCACATAGTGAAAAATATAGCGGCGGTAGCTGACAGTGTATCTGATGACCGTAATGAATCGATTCGGTTTCGTTCTTAACAGCTTGGCTGTATGGAACCACTTGACGTATTTTACGTAAGGATCTTGGCTTAAGACCATACAAAACTCAACTCGTGCAGGAATTAAAGTCGGCCAACCTTCCGAATCATCACTGTTTCAGTGTTTGGGCCCTTGAAAAGCTTTAAGAAGATACACTGTTTTCGAACAAAATTTTTTTTAGCGACGAGGCCTACTTCTGGCTTAATGGCTATGTCAATAAGCAAAATTGCCGTATTTGGGCTGAAGAGCAACTCTAAGAGGTTCAAGAGCTGCCATTACATTCAGGCGGTTATTGGTTTGCTGTACGAGGCATGTTCAGAAAGTAAGTGTACTAGGGCCCTCATGTCGAACGAGCCCAATATGGCGTTAGTATGACTAAAACTGTGATTACAGCAACGTGTCTCGTGAACCATGTCGATAAAATCTGCCGCCAAGTGAGAAATTCGCAGCGTTATCCGTTCTCTCGTTGTGAAACTCCAAAGAGTTTTTAGAGCGGTATGAACTTGAAGGTGATGATTTTCTGCATTCTATTGTTACAGGGGATGAAACTTGGGTTGCCCATTATACCCCTGAAACCCATCACCCTCAGCCAAAAAAATTCAAAATGACGATTTTGGCCAAAAAAATCATGGCATCCGTGTTTTGGGACCACAAGTAGGGATTGCAATCCGGTCCGACGGATCCGGCAATCCGACGGATCCGGTACCGTTTGGCTACCTACCGGATCCGGCAATATCTATCGGATCCGACGGACGGATCCGAAAAAACAACAAAAGCGCGGGGCGAGTAGGTGCTTCCGTGCAAAATAGCGGGAAACAATAGCACGCGTTGACTCTAGCAATTCAATGCTGCATTGAACTACCACAGGTCTAAATTTCTCTCCGTATATTCAGCCGAAAGTTGAATCCGATTGACAAAACATGTGTGGAGTGTTTTCATGAACTATAAACAAACTTATTAATAGGTGAGTTGCTATGTGGAATTACTAGTATATGCATAAGCTTCTAATATTATAATCAATAGTTCAAGTAAACCATCTACATCTAAATAAAAGTGACACGAGAATGATTCAGAAACAATTGAAATTATTTGCGATGAAAAGAAATGACAAAATAGAAAAATAAGCCTATTGACAGTTAATTCAAAAAGGAAAGGAATTAGGCTAGGCGGTGAAGTATATTTTCTCCTAAAAGTTGAAAAACTGATATTTTTTTTAATTTGTTCATTGAATAATGTACTTTAACCTCATGAAAAGTTATCACTTGCCGGGGTGGGGGAACCTCCTAAAAAAATTCCGTTTTTGACTAATACCAGAGATAACGTAATGTATAAAGATGCGACAGCTAGAACAAAAAACTCAAACGCATTTCGCATCTGCAGACTTCTGAGATTGCCTCCACCTTAGCAACATGCAACAAATTAAAGTTTCCAGCTACACTACGATGCGAACGTATTCTTCTCAGCCATGGTCCGCAACACAAGAGATGCGGTGAGTTTGTGGATAGGGAAGCTGGCAGTTTAGGGGGGCAACGAAAGGAACTGCCAACAGAATATTTTTCGCAACATTGTGATCTTTCGGACTTTTGCCTCTAGTGCTGTATTGAAGAATTGTGCTGGAGTTTTGTATTTTAATCATTTGTTAGAACATTCAGTGCATTTTTGGGGGCGTCTATTAATTACGCGAGGCGATTTTTAGACCCCCTTCACCTTGGTAAGATGTCTATACGCCGTCAGAATTAATGATTTTAGGTCGATTTTTGAGATAATTCTTGTCCATCAGATTTTTTTCGATAGAATGATAGTGTAGGCGTAAACACATAACTATAAAATCATAGTGCGTAAGCACAGTTTTGGCTCTCGGATAGTTTTTCAAATAAAATCGTTTAAAAATAATTAATATTGACCAGCATTTTTTTATTTTACTATCACATAAACTTTATTGTGCATATAGAGTCGTTTCTGACCCTCCAGGTGCACTTTTAGCCCTTGATTGCATCCAAAAGTGCATTTTATGAATGCTAGACCATTCAGAACGCGGAGAGGAGGAGGTCAAAACATAACTTCGTTTTCTATATGCTTTTTAGATAGCTGATTACGAAAATCGGGGTCCCGCAGTCATAAAGTATGGGCATCAACTTAAAAAATGCAAAAAAACAACCCTTTTTAAGAGTTTTTCGCGATAATTTCAATAACAATCAAAAATAATTCAATGAAATACACTTTTTTCAACATTTATTTGTGAAGGTGGTTGATTAATACCAAATCAAGCCAAATTTTATGATAAGCGATAATCCTAAAGGGTTAAAACCAACCCTAAATCGACTGAAAATAAGAAAAATTTGTAAAAAATCATACATTTCTTTTAGGTAGATTACACTGGTCAATCCTCCTTCAATCAAATAAAATTGAATATGAAGGTTTTAACGGGTTGAATCTAAATCTGGTTTCCATTTTTGCTGCACGTCTAGATTTATACCTAGTTAATTAGTTTTTTTTTTGTAAATTTCTCAAAATTCAGAATATTTTGTGTTTCGATTTTGCGTTTACGCTACTTTCATCTATTTAAATAGTGAGCATGTACGAGTTCTTAATGATAGAAAAAGACAAATACTGGCTGCCGAAAAACTGTTGCAGAAGTTGCTCAAGTATGTGCTTTAATGGGTTGGCTCGCAGGAAATCATAAGACCATGCCATTTGCAACGACCATAACAAAACCATAGAAATTATTGTTACTTTTGTATGACTATGACGCTAGGATTCATGAAGACCAGTTCCTCAACAGAGTCATTCGCACAACTGGTTTGTAAGCACTGCTTCAAGCCTATGAAAAGAACCTCATCTCCTTAGACATTGATTTGAATGATCTTGTTCGAAATTTTGGTCTCTCAAAATCGAAGGTTTTAGTTCTGACATTGCTTCAGAATGGTAATATATGCCCTTTCAATCCCGACAAAAGTCATGGTATTCGTGGAACATTTGTGCTGATTCAAAAGTTTCGTTGACTAGAATGCTGCAGATATACTAAGTTTTGTTGTTTGTTATGTGAATGGGACATTCGCGCAAGAGATAAACCCTACGTAGTAAAAACTGGCCAAGAAGTGCGAGTTGAACTCCTGGAGTCAAATATATATCTGAAGAGTCTTTAGTGAAAAATGAAAAAAAAACTTTAAAATTCAAAATCTTGGTGCAATATCAGATGAGCATGGTGAAAGGTTTCATCAAGACATATTGCACATAGAGAGACGATAAAACGGAAAATGGTCAGAAGAAATGCTTTCAGATTTTTGTTGGTCGATTCGCCGCGAAACTCCAATGGAAAATATGAAAAGAAAGTATTTCATATCGCGATTTGTAATTTTACTGCGCGAATTTACCATGCGAATTTACATTTTTTACAGTGTCTCAAACACGTTACGTTTCTCAAACACAAGCTTTGTTTATCTCGTATGCACGTTCGAAATTGTGTCTTGTATTCTATAGGAGTTATCATTTAATATCTAAATAAATGAACACATTACTGGATCTCGACGGTAGTGGCGGCGCCCTCTTGGACCTGGCGCCCTAGGGCGGTAGACCGGGTTCGCACAACCCCCCCCCCCCCGATTTCGAATCTGACATGAAAATTGGAACATTCAAAATGGCTCACCGTAAATGGCCCAAAATTTAAATAAAAAAGAGCTTTTGTCGGTTTATTTTTTTCACTTAAGGGGACATAGCACCTACAAATGTTCAAAAAATCTAAAAAATTTTTTTGATAAAATTTGTTAGAATAAACCTTTACGAAATATTTTTTAATAATATAAATAAAAGTGAAAGGCATCGTAGATTGAATTTTGGTAATGTTTTTTTAAAAAAAATGTTGTTTTTTAACTTGAACGCGATTTTCTTAAAACAACGTGTTTCAAGTTGGTGGGCAAGATTAAAAAAAAATATTTATTCGATCGTTCTAAAATTTTAACACGTTAATCTACACATGTTAATGTACAAAATGAACTACGGATGAAAAAATCGCGTACAATTTTTTGAGTTACAGGATGTTTCCGATGGCAAAAAATTTTGATTTTTGAAAAAATGCCGCCATTTTGTTATTTTTCAACCAACTTTTTTCTTTTTAGTTCATTTTATAGCGGCTTTGATGCTGATTAAAACCGCTTTTTTGTTTTTGTGTCCGACTTTTCTAAGAGCGGAAATCCTGCCCACCGTGATTTTTTGGGGTTTTTTTGAAAAAATTCCAGCAGACGACGCGGCACCAAAAAAAAATTAAAAAAATATTTTTTTGTATAGTTAAATACTAGTAAAACATATGTGCAAAGTTTCATTAATATATGTCTATGTTTTCATTTAAAAATTTACATTAAAAAACAAAAAAAAAATTGAAATTTGAAGGTGCTATGTCCCCGAAAACCATGAAAATTGCATCCGAGAATTTCCTATTAGGCTGCCCTTCCCGCACACTGCATCAGAATTTTTACGGATTTGTGCGAATTCTGATGAAATTGTATCGATTTCGTCCGAATTGGCACAAATTCGTACAAAGTCTGATCCAGTGTGCGAGCAGCGTTATACAATTTTGTACGTGAAGACAGCACTGAGTCTTCAGATGGTGAAGGTCCATCAAAAAAAAATAAATTTTAATAAATAATATGTACTTAAAGTGGCCCTTATTTATATGGGCGATTTTTGTTTACATTTTTGGTGGTGCTAACCCCTAAAATGGTTCACTATACCAAAAAAATACTATAAAAATTTTAGCTGAATTGGTACAGTCTTACCCGTGGCGAAATCGCGGAGAAAATAATTTTTTTCCAAATAATAAATTGAAATTTTTTTTACAACTATTAATATATAAATAAAGATCTCTTCATTACCTTTAAAATTATACCTCATTTAACTCGACACGATAAATAAAACCGGAGTAATAGCGATTTGAAAAAGGGCATAATCGGCGAGTGACGTAAACTTTACCCCCACCCCCTTTTTTTTAAAATATTAACCTAAAAAGAGGAAAAAATACGTGTCCGCTTATTTTGTATAGAGACTCCGTAAAAAAATTTGAATCAAATCAAAAATGTTGATTAATAAAAGTTTTCTCATAAAATAACAAACTTTACCGCGTTTTCGGGACGAATTAACTTCAAACAATTGAGATGAAATTTTTTGGAGAATTATTTTTTCATAGTAGAGAACCATTTCAGGGATTAGCATGTAGGAATTTCCGACTTTTAAAAATAAGGGCCACCCTAATGCACATGCATTGTAAATATAATAAATTTTATCCTTAACAAATAATAAAACATTTCTGTTCCATTTTTTTATTTATAAAATACTAATTTTTTTTGTTTATAACATACTTTGCATCTTATTTGATATCCTATAATTATTTACTTTTTTTATATTACTATATTTTATATTTTTTTTTTGCATTTAAATTTTATTTATATTAGTTATATTTATTTAATTTTATCTAGGGGTAGTTTAACCCCTTAAGGGTTGAAAATAATTTATTTTTGGCTGTTAAAAGGCATTCAATCGAATTTGAAGCATATAGTGGGAAAAACAATTTTAGAATAATCCCTTATTATAAAATTTGGCTTGATTTGGTATTAATCAACCACCTTAATTATTTTTGATTGTTATTGAAATTATCGCGAAAAACTCTTAAAAAGGGTTGTTTTTTTGCATTTTTTAAGTTGATGCCCATACTTTATGACTGCGGGACCCCGATTTTCGTAATCAGCGATCTAAAAAGCATATAGAAAACGAAGTTATGTTTTGACCTCCTCCTCTCCGCGTTCTGAATGGTCTAGCATTCATAAAATGCACTTTTGGATGCAATCAAGGGCTAAAAGTGCACCTGGAGGGTCAGAAACGACTCTATATGCACAATAAAGTTTATGTGATAGTAAAATAAAAAAATGCTGGTCAATATTAATTATTTTTAAACGATTTTATTTGAAAAACTATCCGAGAGCCAAAACTGTGCTTACGCACTATGATTTTATAGTTATGTGTTTACGCCTACACTATCATTCTATCGAAAAAAATCTGATGGACAAGAATTATCTCAAAAATCGACCTAAAATCATTAATTCTGACGGCGTATAGACATCTTACCAAGGTGAAGGGGGTCTAAAAATCGCCTCGCGTAATTAATAGACGCCCCCAAAAATGCACTGAATGTTCTAACAAATGATTAAAATACAAAACTCCAGCACAATTCTTCAATACAGCACTAGAGGCAAAAGTCCGAAAGATCACAATGTTGCGAAAAATATTCTGTTGGCAGTTCCTTTCGTTGCCCCCCTAAACTGCCAGCTTCCCTATCCACAAACTCACCGCATCTCTTGTGTTGCGGACCATGGCTGAGAAGAATACGTTCGCATCGTAGTGTAGCTGGAAACTTTAATTTGTTGCATGTTGCTAAGGTGGAGGCAATCTCAGAAGTCTGCAGATGCGAAATGCGTTTGAGTTTTTTGTTCTAGCTGTCGCATCTTTATACATTACGTTATCTCTGCTAATACCTCTTAAACGGTAAGTGTTATCATAAAATAGTATTTGCAAAGTTTGTAGTTTATGCGATTATCTAAAAAAAAGATACTATACATTTTCCCGTATGAATTGCCGTTTATGAGATATCGCCGTTTTAAAGATTTAAAATACTCATTTGCGACTTGTATAATACATAATACCTACTTCAAAAAAACCACTTAAACTTGAATTACTCCTAGACTAATTATCGCAAAGCAACAAAATTAGGCTCATCGTTTAGGTAAATGTGTATTCTTTAATTTGATATAAAGATCAAAAAGTTGAGTGACTCCGTTTAAAAGATATGTAGGTTTGTAGTATTGAACTAATTACCTCAATTCTTCTTTAACGGCTCTACAACCGGGATCCGGTCCTGGCTTCTCGTTACCTCAATTAACGTCACCAGACGATAGAAGTGAAAGACTGGCGGCGACCCGGGCGTGTCTTTCTTCTTCATCATAATTTGTGTGTCGGCTGTTTTTGAAGATAAAAATGGCGTCGAATGAATGCTGTAAGAAAAAATGAATATTTTAAAACATAAATTTTATTACACAGAGACAATGTTTATCATTTTTATTTTTTTTACATCAAAAGTAAATGGTCTAATGATGATAAATGTACAAGGATTTTTTTTTCGCACGCCTCTATTATATCTTCAATTTTATAAACATCAGTGAGAATTTTACAAATTATAACTTCCAGCCAAATTTTCTATGGGGAAAAAAACAAAAAATTAAAAACCAATGGCTTCATTAGAAAGCTTAGAGTGTCCTCTTTAAAATGCTATTTTTATTTTTATTTTTGCGTACATTTTAGGCAAGAATACTTTAGTTTTTCCCCGAACGCCTCGCTAGAATATTTTAATTCAGCTTTTTGGCGCGCTAAGATTTTTCGAATTTGCTTCTTATTTTTAATAATTTTTTATAATAATAAAACAATTTTTTTTAAAATAAGTTATAATATACACTTTAGTGAAATTTTCCGCTTTTTCACGTGGCGCTGTTAATTTTACGAAATTTTTTTTAATTTTTCGATATATAAAGCAAAAACCAAATTTTCGAGTTTGTTTTCGAAATTGTGAACTTAGCATACACTTTACCGCAGCAAAGAGAAGTTTTCTACACCCAAAAAAGTACCTAAGTTCCAATTTTCAGCGAGATCACATTTTGTGCGAGGTCAAAGTCTCTGACAACTGGGCTAAAGGGGCCTACTTAGAATCTGGTGTATTGCGAAGTCTCAAAGTAAACTATTTTCAACTTACTTCAATTATCACACATTTAAATTTAATTGTAGGTCAACCTAATAAGTACGAACAGTATAATGGGAATGATGTAGATCAACCTTTAAATACCTTTCTCAACCATAGTATGCTATCTTAAATCCCCAGCTACATCTAAAGTCTACATAAAACCAGGGGCGTTTCCAGCCAACTGGCTTAGGGGGGGTAATTTTAAAAAAAGAAAAAACTTAAATATTTTTTTATTCCATAAATACAAAACAATCAACATAAAAAAAAATTAAAAGTGCGTGTCAGCTCCGACGATTGTCTTAAATTATATACAACTAGCTGGAACCCATATAAATCCCACATTTCCGCTTCTCCTTACCATCTCACCAAAAAAACCTTGTTGATCCATTCTGAACCGATTGCTTAGAGAGCTTCAGAATACACTATGTTCAATGTTTTTCCATTTGTAGCTAGAATGTCAAGATTTTCCGATTTTCCAACTCTTGAACAACCTACATACAGTTAACCGGGAAGTGACACTTAGTTGGCAAAATTCGTCCGGTATATTGGTCCCACAATTTTAAATTTATAAGTTTTGATCATAAATTCGTTATTTACTACCTTAAAAAACCCCAGTCACCGATTTTCATTGGGATCGGAACACAATTTGAAAATTCGTCGGCCATTTTGAATTTATAAGTTTTGATCAAAAATTCGTTATTTGCGACGTTATAAACCCCTAGATATCCACTTTAATTGGAATCGGAACAAATTTAACAAAATTCGTCCGCCATATTGGCACGGCCATTTTGAATTTATAATTTTTGATCATAAATTCATTATTTGTTACCTTAAAAAATTTCAGATACCGATTTTCATTGGAATCGGAACACAATTTGCAAATTCGTCGACCATCTTGATTTTATAATTTTTGACTGCAAATTCGTTATTTGCGACTTTAAAAGCCTCTAGATACCCACTTTCATTGGAATCGGAATAAAATTGGCAAATTCAACCATATTTCTGCTTCCATTTTGAATTTCGGTCATATACGAGTATACCCCATGTTACTCGCTGATAATAGAGATTTCTATTGGCGACAGAATTTTTAAAATCGGTTCGGTAGTTTTTGAGTTTATCCGGAACAAACAAAAAATCAAATCTTTTCTCTTTATATAATAGTATAGATAGGCAAAGGAAGCAAATGAACCCATATATTTATTTATATTGATTTGATAAAACATATTACATAAATTTTCTTTCCTACTTTTTAGTCTATTATATGTTTTTCGCCATTTTGTGGTGGCCGCCATATTAGAATCAAAATGACGTGAGACAGATTACTGCATTACAATAGTCATACCCTTTCATTTGATACCCATTCTGAGGGGGTTGTGAGGAAAAAAGTAATCCGCCATTTTGAATTTGCAATGACGCGACACAACTAATTGTATTCGATCTGTCATGCCCTTCCATTTGATGCCCATGTCGGTGGGTCGGGGAACACAATTGCAAAAATCGGGCGCCATTTTGGAACCGTTTCTTGATTTTTTTACAAAGTGGTCAGATATTCAAGCAAACACAGATCAAAAATCTGCTGAAAAGATCATTCAAATTTGTGTGCCCTCCCCATCGTCCTCTCTCACCCTCTTCTTCATAAACCACTTTGCAGCCGACTCTTGTCGTGTCGTGTGTACGCTCGTGTGGAATCAGCCATAGCGTGCCATATTAGCGGGAGTCTCGGGTATCGATCCCTTCCACGACTCCAGCAGTTTTGGAAAAATTCACCGTAATATATCGCCGACTAGATTCACCATAACTTATCTTGTTTGTTTGAAATTGTGGTAATTTTTAAGAATAAAAATAAATAAGCGAACGAAAATTCTTAGGGGGGGTAATTACCCAATTACCCCCCTCTGAAACCGCCCCTGCATAAAACACATGTCCCTTCTTTGCAGTAAGCTAACAGAAGTCCTTCTTTCACAGCACAAAGAAATTGTAACCACGAACTTACTTCTACTTTAAGTCTCCTTTGTTTCCATGGATCTGTTAAATCCGTCTTATATCACAGTTTCGTTGTTTGTCACAATTGATTCAATAAAATCCCTTCACACTTCACATACTATAGAAGAGCTCTAAAAACATCTCACAACAAACAAAACATTTCTGTTTCTACATTCCGCACTGAAAAGTGGTCTGGATGTGTGCATCTTGCACAAATAGTTATCATTCTTGTTGAATTCTCATGAATAATGGGAAAAGCACTTGCCTTCTGAAATGGCATTTTGTGAAAATATTTCTTTGTTCATTTGCTATTCACCCAAGGAGCAGCACATGCATACATCTCATCTCGTAGGTTTCCTAAGATTATTCGACGGTTTTCGCGGTAGGAATAAATCATTTCATATTTTTCTTTGCTTAAATTTCGTGATTGTTACACAAGAAGTAGTTTACACAAAATTGCTCCTTCAATTTCACGGAATAAATAGTGTGTACTCATAACTTACAAATCCTTTCTTTGTAAAAGGAGCGTAAGGATTTCGTAGATAAGTATTTCGAAGCATGCAAATCTTTCGTTATTTATATGAGATTTTGAGATCAATAATGCTAAGAATTGGTTACTCGACAATCGTGGAATATAAATGGCTATTAAGGTAAAATATTAGATGTAAATACAACGTCAAAAATGTGCATTTTCCCAGTATTAAAAAAACCAATTTTTTATATTAACTGTAAAAGATCTTCTTGCAGCTGAATATATCGTAGGTGCTGCGAAATTGTTTTGACTCTGTCACCAAGACACTCTGCAACGTGTTTATTTTCATGCTCTCCACAACCCTGCACACACACCTGCTAAATATTGATTTTGCGAAATCGAAGTCCTGTTACAAAAATTGTTGTTTTGATTCAAGGTAGAATTTCTTCTTTTTGGGGTGAATTCCTCAATATCCAAGAGTTCAAATGCAAGGTCCATGGCCTCTTCCTTCAGTACCCTTCAAACTCTTATTAGTCTTATTAGCTTTCTATTACTTCATACGAACCAAGCTTACTTTATTGGAAATTGACTATTTTCGTTGTAGTTGCAGGATACTGATTGTATTCCACGTGTCCCACCGCTGCCACCAATATTTTATGTAGCAACACCTTTTGTTGTTTCCACAAGGCATAACCACGCCATTTCCATGGAGAAGGCTGCTTAACTTTCACTATTCTTTCAGGACAACTGTTATGGTAGCAGGATACTAATTGTATTCCACGTATCCCACCGCTGCCACCAAAATTTTATGGAGCAACTCCTTTAGTTGTTTCTACAACGGATCACCACGTAGTTTTCATGGAGAAGGCTGGTTAACTTTCACTATTCTTTCAGGACAATACAGTTATGATAGCAGGATACAAATTGTTTTCAACGTATCCCACCGGTGCCACCAAAAAATGTAGCAACTCCTTTAGTTGTTTCCACAAGGGATAACCACGTCCTTTCCATGGAGAAGGCTGATTAACTTTCACTATTCTTTCAGGACAATATAGGTATGGTAGCAGGATACTGATTGTATTTTACGTATTCCACCGCTGCCACCAAAATTTTGTGTAGCAACTCCTTTAGTTGTTTCCACAAGGAATAAATAACCACGTCCTTTCCATGGAGAAGGCTGGTTAACTTTCACTATTCTTTAAAGACAATACAATGTATTCCACGTACCCCACCGCTGTCACCAAAATTTTATGTAGCAACTGTTTTGGTTGTCGCCACAAAGGATAACCACGCACTTTCCGTGAAGAAATCTGGTCATTCACTATTCTTTCAGGACAATACCGTGTGGTAGCAGGATACTGATTGTATTCCACGTATCCCACCGCTGTCACCAAAATTTTATGTAGCAACTGTTTTGGCTGTCGCCACAAAGGGTAACCACGCACTTTCCGTGAAGAAGGCTGGTCATTCACTATTCTTTCAGGACAATACCGTGTGGTAGCAGGATACTGATTGTATTCCACGTATCCCACCGCTGTCACCAAAACTTTATGTAGCAACTGTTTTGGTTGTTGCCACAAAGGATAACCACGCACTTTCCGTGAAGAAGGCTGGTCATTCACTATTCTTTCAGGAGAATACCGTTGTGGTAGCAGGATACTGATTGTATTCCTTGTATCCCACCGCTGCCATCAAAATTTTATGAAGCAACTCCATTCACGATTTAGTACCTAGCAATATGGGAGGCTTCATGACTAGCTGTGGTGGTGGCCAGTTGCTAGCATGGGAGGAGCATTATGCTGATACATAACACTAGACATTGCACCATGACGTGTACGATTTACGATATTACGGACTGGTATTCCAAAGCTGACTCCAGAGCTTGGACTTTCACATTAAAAAAACATTAGAGTATTTATAAGAAGATATCAATGTGATAGAGATAGAGAAGAAATAAAGGTTAAGCAAAAAGCACCTAGTATAGCATAGATCTATTATATAAAGAACATGTCGTAGGCATTTGGGTCGATTGTTTTCATTACAAAAATATAGCCTATATTAAATTAGATCATACAGAAATGAAGTTGGTCTTTTATACTTACGTCTTAATATCGTATGGTTCACTACCGGCTCCACAGTTTTGATTTTGACCTCTACAATACACCACTATTCACCCTTGATTGTGCTCTTTTTCAGATCCCCATTTTCAGGAAAATCTTCTTCGACAATATAAAACCTCAGATTGACCTCTTTAATTCATGGTCCCTTAATAAGTTCATTATTACAGAGATCCGTTTTGAAACCCCCTTTTTGACAGAAGAAGAAAAGAGTACAACAAAATCGATTTAAAATCTCCTAACAAAATCAACAATTTAAAATGCTCACGCGATGTCTATTGAAGGTACGACGACCCCTTTCGCTTGAACTTTTTCATTCTGGCTGACAGTCATGACATAGCAGTGATTGAATGAGACAATTATTTTGTGGCATATCAATCTAAAATTACCATGAGGAGTAGAGTACATACTCAATACGAAAAATTCTTGTAGCAACTAGAGCAAACAAAAAACGACCAACTTCATATCCTTTTACTTAAAGATGCACAAAAATTATTTAATCTGAAATCGATGAAAATTTAAAGTAAATTTTCCATTTTCAACAAACTTCCCTTCCCTTCACTTGGTTCAACGAAGGAAGCTAGAGGACTACGACCCCATCATTTATTGGGCTCTTGACCCTCATTTGTTGCTTCCTCAGTTATCCCTTGAATGTTTATCATCGTTTATCGATGCCGTCAGGTTGATCACAGGGAAAAAGTTTCACAAATGATAAACTGATAGCGTTTTACTACAGTCGGATTGCGACTGTATATTGAGTGGTTCTAGGATGGCCCTCTTTGTGGCAAGTCATGCTATATGTTTGTGAAAGGCGACGATGTAGACGGAAATTGATGGTAGTTTAAAATTTTTAGTTCGACTAATCCTGAATTGATTGCCTCTTTAAAAATAAAACCAATGGTTTAGTGGTTCAAATCCTGCGACCATTCGATTCACCATTACAACTTCTATTGAAAAGAAATTGTCAGAAAAATCGTAGTGCACATTCAAAGGTATTACACAATCCTCTTTTCAGAGTATTCGCAGCCGAATATTATAAAGTGCAAGGGCATGCATGAAACCTCGACCGTCGTATCAGAGGATAGAAAAATAAACTTTATTCAGAGCAGACAAATCGATCGGACACAAAACAGCACAGTCATCGCATGTGTGTAAAACATTTTTTTTATGTGAAAGGCTAACTCTTAGAGAACCTTTTATCAATGAGTGCAGTCTTTGTACTTTAGACGGTTTTATCACTGAGTGCAATCTCGGCTCTAGTCTGAAATGAAGTGGAAGAAGGGTGAAAGAACTGGCAACGCCAACACCTGATTTATTTCAGCACCTCCCCATCCAATACTACCGTGATAGAACGCTGACTTCGGACATCGAACAGGAGATAGCTTCCTCGCATATTAGAGCCAATGGCAGAATTAAGGGCAGGGAAATTTTTTGTAAAAAGAGGGAGACAAGAAAGAAGAAAAGTTATCTAGGTCGGAAGAATGGAAAGCCGAAATACCATGCCGCGGAGTGGATTCGAAGCACGGACCTATGCAATGGTAGTCGGGCGCCTTTACCCCTAGACTACCAAGGCCGGCAACATGGCTTACTTCATTAGTAGTAAACTCAATTCCCGTATTCTAGTTTCTCAAGAGTATTTTAAAAAGTAATCGAGTAAGAAATGAGTAAATGATGATTAAAAGAACTTGCATTCATGCTACCAATAAGGACGGTTGTTTGTTACTTACTTACTTATTCGGCATTAAAAACAGGATGCGACTCTGGGCCCGCACCACTGATCCTCTCACTAGTCCCAACAGAAACAGAACGAAGTTTTCGTAAATCTAGTAGCACATTATCCACCTACTTCTTGGTTGCCCAACCATTCCTTTCCCTGTTGGTCTACCATAAAAAATTCGGGTATAGTCTCGTACAACAAATGCCCAAGCTATCGAAGTTTGCCTAGTTTTATGTGTTGAACTATATTTTATTTCGTCATACATTTCTTCGAGCTCTACGTTTATTCTGATGCTATTTGTTTTTTTTAGTTAACCGCTACAGGACCAAATATTCTTGTTAGAATTTTTCTTTCGAAGATTGTGCTCCTTCCATCCATCCGATGGCGCTACAACCCAAACCGAGCCTTCGCCTCCTCTGGGGCATCTCTCCAAGTTTGACGGTCCTTTTTACCATGTCTCCAGTTCCGATTGTTGAGCATTGCCTCTACGTCAGCCGTCATAGAGTCTATCCATCTCCTTCTGGGTCTGCCTACTGGTATATCTCTCGAAATGTCTGCTGCCACAAGCTAGTTACGCGATACGGTTGGTTTTGGCCATAAAAGGTTCTATTAGCCAGTAGTATTTGTCTAGTTATCTCTTCCTTGACTTCTTTTCGTTGTGGAATTGTAGACCAAAGGTAGACTTTTTTATCGATTACTTCTAGGTTGTGTTCGTCGATAGTTATATTTATTCCCATTCGAAATCTTCCTGCTCTGGACTGTTGTATCACCTTTGTTTACTCTTCATTGATGTCCAAATTGTGCTACTTCAGCAACCAAGAATTAACCAAAGGGCTTTGTCTTGAATATAGCTAAAGTAGGTAATGAGGCACTTGGGCCTGAAACCAGTTGGTAGGGCAGTGGGCATGGCAGTTGGCGGAGGAATAGGTGATAATTACATGTCATTACATGCCTCTTTCACAACTTCATGAATCACTTTGACAACTTCATGAATCACTTAGTATAGTGTAATAGACCGGGAGGTCGCGACAAAAATATGTTCAAGTTTTATTCATCGGAAAACCTTGTATATTCGGTAGAGTACGTCCTTACGATATTAAAAAGTCATTTCTTACACCTGGATGGTGGGACAAAGTAAATCAGAGATTTTTTCAAATTTTGTTCACCTTGTATAATATGTGACAATTAGTCCAGTCATTTTAGACTTAAAAATGGCTTCTGATCTAAAAAAAATATATCCCTCATTTTCGATTTTGGAATCGGTTTATTTTGGTGTTTTAAAAGAAATGTTAAAAATCGAGAACGATATCACCAAGGTAAAAGGTCACGAAAATGAGTTTTTCTCAAATAGTTCGTAAATTATCGGTTTTACGTAAATTTTTGGCTAGGTAAACTTTGTTCGTGAAATAAATCTGCATAAAAATGCCCTATACAAAACTTATGTGGAACCAATGATTTTCGAGAAATTGGGGTGACAACAACGGAGCAACGTATACGTCACTAGTCTATACGAGTGCATCTATTTGTTCTTGTTGTGGATGCTTGTGTCAGCTTTATGAATGAGATCTCGGACGCGGGAATTCTATCTTATTACAAGCCCGTGAAGATTAAGCCTTCGTTGATGCATATAAAAGGTGGGCCATCTGTTGTTTGCTTTTTGAAATTGTTATTGAAACTGCACCGTTCAATATTTTTACAAGGAATGTTGTTTTATTGAAGAGAGTACATCTTCCGATTATTTATATAAAAAAATTTCACTCAAATAGCCGCCGCGGCGGGCTAACCAGTGGCCCATTTTGTTAACCAAGTTTTGCTTGTGGCCTTATTTTACGCATAGCTCGAAAGGACATTTTTATGCAGGTTTTTCTCACGAACAAATTTTACTTAGCCATTTACGTAAAACCGATAACTTAAGAGATATTTAAGAAAAACTCATTTTCGTGACCTTTGACCCTCCCTAGCTCTTGAGTGGTCGGTCAGTTGGCTTTATGCACTCTTGGGAAATTATTTGTGACCCCAAAATAAAGAGAATCCCGCTGTAAAATCTCCAGTTGGATTTTTTAGAGATTTATGTATAAAGTTTCTGTTCGTTTTACGTAAAAAATTAAAGATATCTTTTTTTTGGGAAATTTAATTAACTTTCATTTTCATAATAACTTTAATTGGCCTCCGAGCTATAGAAAGCGCGATGTTCGCAAAAAACTGTATTTTATGAACTTTGACCTTGAATAATTTTTTACGCCTTGGTGATATCGTTCTCGACTTTTAACATTTTTTTTAAAACACCATGATAAACCGATTCCAAAAAAAAATATGAAGGATATATTTTTTTAGATCAGAAAATACTAATTTGACTGGACTAAATACCATTGTGAAATATTACATTGTTTAGGGGCTGTAAGAACTATTTTGTCCTTCGTGCCAGGTGTAAGAAATGTTTTTCCATACATTATTATTTGTTAAAAACTAAATAACAAATTAATTTCAAGGTGAATAAGATATGACAATGACCCCTTTGAAAGTTACATATGGGACATTCCACGTCAAATCGGATAAAATTTTTCGACCCCCCTCCGTTTTGGATGAAACTTTTCAGGGACTTTGGGCAACTATTTAAGAGTAGAAAAAAAATTTTTTTTTAGAATTTTTTCACCAATCTATTGATCAATAAAAATTAAATGCGTTTTTAGGGATTTTTATGAATTTTGAGTTTCTTTTTCGATTTTGGCTCTATATCTTTCGTTGTGGTCAACGTTTTTGATAGGCTTTATATGTTTTCAGGTCAGAGGGGTTGTTTACAAGCCACCACTAGCAAATTTGCTGAAAAACATAAACATATTTTCGAACTCAATGTCAAAAGGTCAAAAAATTGTAAAAAACTTTAAAATTCAATTTCTCAAATACCCCACCACCGACGTTATAGGTGTCAAAATGTTCGGGAGAAGCCACTCTAACACCTCGATAAAAAATCTCGATGGGATCTTGAAGATTTCGAAAGTTATGAGTATTTGTTTATAATCATTTATTTACGTTATTTATTGAACCCTTTGACCTGGATATTTTTTAAACGTCATCAATTTTCACCAAAACTTGAGAACACATGAGCAGGGGCAGGTTAAAAAAATGTAGTCTAAAAAAGACAAAAAAGACACGCTAATCACGTACTAATAAAATAAAGTGCCCTTTTACATGACCGGACACCGCACAGACAAAACGAACGAACGAGCTGGGTTTATTTGGAAGAGGGTGAGAGAGGACGATTAGAAGGGCAGACAATTTGAATGGACACTCGCAGCGGACTTTTAAACGCACATTTTGACAGTTCCTGCGTTATTGTTGTTCCTAGGACAAGAATGCAAAAGAGAAATTTCAAAAGGCAACAACAAAAAGAGCTAATAAGCTTGGAATATTTTGTTCGTTCGTTGGTGTTCGGCCGTGTGAAAGCCCATGCGACTTCAAAAGAGAATTGACGATTACAGCTAAGTTTTGCCTGTTCGGTGTCCGGTCGTGTAAATCCAGCCATAGTAGACCAAAAATGATCGACAAAAAACTCAAAAAGGGGGTATCTCTGCCCGCTTTCGAGATAAGGCGTTTTGAATTTTGGTTTTGGGGAAAAAATATAGTTTAATGATTTCGAATGACAATGTAATGAAACAACGGTCGATTTCCACAAATAGGGTATCTTTGTAATCGTAAGGAATGCGACTTTTATTTCATTAATAAAAATAATCGCGTTCGATGGAAAAAATAGAAATAAGAGGGTTTATTTATAAAAAAATATGAAAAAAAGCCATTTTTACTCATGTAACTCAAAAAGTATATCGTTAAGGTCCTTTTTTCTGAACTTTTTTAGCATCCCCAAAACTTACCTAAAAATTTCTTGGAACACTCCAAGACTCCAGCTGGCTTGGTTTTTTTGCTATTTGCCATTTAAAAATAGGTAACACTTTTTAGTATTCAACAATGTTTCCTACTTTTTTCACTCTAATTCAAAAAGTAGATCGTTAAGGTCCTTTTTTCTGAATATTTTTAACATCTTCAAAAGTCTCTTAAAAAATTCGTGAAACACTCCAAGACTCCAGATGCCTTGATATTTTTGCTATTTACCATGCAAAAAATAGTATAATTCACTGACCTGTTTTTATTGTTTTTAATGTTTCAAAATACTAAAAACAGATCAGTGAGTGACCCTTATTTTTGAATAGCATGAGTTTTAATTGTTCTCATTGAAACATTCTTCTTTAAACTCAGAAATAGGATAGGACTCATATCTTAAGCCGGCTCTCCACGATGCTATGAACACCCTCCAACGTTGGACGCTTGATGGTTCGACGTATTGTGTGGCAGACGCTCGAACTACGAGCGTTCAATGCCAAGCGTCCAACTTTTGTGCTTGGAAATGTTCCAGCTGTGATGGGTATCACCCCAATGTTGCAAGCCAACTTTCGAATCAAACGTTCCTCGCATCGTATAGAGCCGGCGTTTATCTTACGACTATATCTAATATAAAGTGGCCGGCCTACACGATGCGGTGAACGTTTCATTCGAATGTGGGTTTCCAACGATTGCGTCAATACCCACATCAGCCCGAACGTGTCCAAATACGAACGTTGGACGCACGTTGGACGCTTGACATTGGACACACGTAGTTCGAGCATCTGCCACACGATGCGTCCTACCTAGGGGGCTCTAGAAAAAAAAATATTCTCAAAGTGGGCGGTGGGCAAAGTAAGGTTGAGAACCTATGATCTAGGCGAAACAACAGATAATTGTGTTTCCGTTCCGGGAAGAACATGTGATCTTTGTTTAATGGTACTTGGAAGACGTTACTTTTGAAAATTGGACTCACTCTTAAATTTGCACCCGTATAACCAGTTGTACTGATTCAATTCATTCCCTTACTGTTTGTATAGAACGAATATTGTAATAGTCTTCCAAAAAAAATTTACTTTAAAAGTAATTTTCTGAGTTCAGTTTCTTTCTATGGAAATTCTGGCAATCTCCCGCCAATAACGCAAAAGAAATGTAATGACTTACTTCACTACTGTTGATTGAATTTCCAGTTAAGTATCCTTCAATCAGCACTTAATCAATCATCGAAAATTAGTTCTGTAAGTCAAAAGAAACCTCTCAAATCCTACTTCATTGTTCGGTTTCAATACCCAGAATATAAAATAAAGTGTCCTTGTGGAACATAACAGACCTAATCCCAATAGTAGCGGTTACATAAAAAAAAACTCCTACTCACTGGAAGACATGTATTTACCTCAAGAAGCAGGGGGAGTCCATCTGGAAGAAACCCTAATCAATGGGACCTAATCGACTTCTATCGATTTATAAGGACAACATCAGCACACTTTAGAAGCATCAAGTAGTCCTTACGAAAACAACCTCAACAAGAAGAACACTTGATCGTTACAGGGCAGATAAACAAGTCGTTGGTATCCCATACCAATTTGCCAGTCACCAAAAAGATAAGGATCCACTAAGGCACTTTTGTCTCATTTCCTGTTTATTAGGAGATAGCGTAATGCTCTCTTCTATACAATGCGTCATTTGGTCCTGTGACAAAGGTCCTTGCTTATACATCTGGGAGTTATTGCGGGCTGTCCCCATGATTTTATGTGATTTGATAGGAAATGGCGGTCCTTATTTGCGCCTTATTATGCAAAGACTTTGGTCCTGATATTTATAGGCACTTATTTTTTTTGGGGGGGGATATATATATCGAGGATTTACAAGGACATTTTCAAAAAGAAACGAAGATGTTAGTGGTACATTTTTTTTCCATTTTTATAGCTTTGTTGTGTGCCTATTTTTTTCGTTTCGTTTCGTCCTTATGTTTTTTTTTGCAAATGTTTCGTATCAAAATTTTATGAAGTTCGCACATTTGAAGGGGGAGGTGCAGGGAAACAAAAATGATCCGAACAGGCCTGAGGCACATCAGATAAAAGGAAATTGAAAAACATAAATGTCTGGAAACATAAGATTGTTATGATTGTGTGAAATGCCTTTTTTTTGCTGAATTGTGCAATTCACGGTAAAGAAGGACAAATCAACTGAAGAGAGAAACATTTTCTATATTGTTCCAAAAATAGACTTGTTGCGTGCTTATATTGTTGGTTATTGTGCGGTTGTGGGTGATTTCTTTGAATATAAGTAAGATTTGCGACGATAAAGATAGAAAATTGTAATATAAATCTAAAGTGTAGGTAAGAGATGTAAAGAACGTCCTTCCTGTGGATAAACTAGAGACCTTTTAGAGAATATTATGGAAGGTAACAAACAATTTCTCTTTTTATAAAATGCATTAGGAAAAATTGCTTTCTTACAGTTATAAAAATAACGTCTAAGGAAAGATCCAATTTAGAACTCACGTCATAGATGTTATAGAGAATGTGGAAACCATTAATAACTTATCATAACTTCAATAATAGCACAATATTGATCGTAATCGGCATTTGAGGTATTATGATACCAATGTTTTTTTAATGGACAGTCATACGACGTGTTCTGATAAACTCAGAGGATTGTGCAATTGAATTGATGAGCTTGCAAACTGTTTAAACAAAGGAGCAAAAAAACATGGACACTGAATACTGAGGATACACAGATTCAAAAAAAATACAAATAGTGAAGTTCCCTTCTGCCAAAAATAATTTAATAAAAAGTTAGATAAAGTGGCTCTGTCACATACAGTCTTAAAAGTGCGCAAGGACGTAAAACTAAATCAACTAACTACTGAATATATAAAGGAACTAAAAAATATATAAAAAAAGGACAAAAACACTACTTACCTCGGATGAAGAAATCTGTAGGATAGAACGGCGTTTTGTGCAGTAATGTGTCGCCATCTGTTGGAAACAGTTTGAACTTTAGTTTAAAAGTTGCAAAAGCTCTCGAATTCTCTAGAATGTGTGGAATGGTGTGAAATGATGTGGAACGATGTAGAAGTTGCGACGGAAAGGAGCTTTGATGTAGAATTACAGTAAAGTAATTACAGAGTATTACAAGAGCATCTAGAGGAGCCTATCCTCCATAAGTGGTAGTTTACAGTGCAGTGTCCATTGACCAAGGTGGGCAGCCATCAACGATTTAAGAATTTTCTCATGGAATGTTCGAACTGTGTACAGAACTCGAGCAGCAAAATATCGGTCAAAGTATATAGCTGACATTACCGCCATCCAAAAGATGCGATGGACTCGAAATGATGTCTTGAAAAAACCTGAGTATGATGTATATTAAAGCTGCTCTACAAGACACCATGTACTCAGGGTAGGTTTTATGGTCAGAAAAAGGATAAATCCTAGCATTATAACCTTTAAAGCAATAAATGAAAGGCTCTCGTGTGCGAAGTTAATTTAAGACTCACAAACACTCCCGCACATACAGCAGAGGCCCCGGACTTTGAAAAAGAAGAATTCTTCGAAATATTTGAACGGGAACTGAATGCCTGCCCCAGGTTTGACGTAAAATCATCCTGAGAGATTTGAACACCAAAGTAGCACGGCAGCCCGTATACAACCCATGGCTTGCAACCATGTGTTGATAGACCGTCGCCACTTTTCCGTCTTGATGATGGTACCGTGTCAAATTCGACTGGTATCACTATCTTGTTAGCATGGTGCTCTAAGACCGTCCCAGTGGGAAAAATTGGGAGCACTGCTCAGGGGAGCTTATTTTGAGCGCTGAAAATATGTTCTCCAAGGAGCATTACTGGAGTTTTCAAAAGTTTTATAGAACAAGCAACACTGGCAATTATCTTAATGACGTTCGATTACAGAAGTTAAGGAGCATTGGACCGTGGTTAGTAGTTAGCACGGGGACCGCTTGGAAAATCGACACTCGCACTTGGAAAAATACAAAAAAACAATAAATTGCAAAAGGCGAATAAAAATAAAAGCTTTTATACATCCGGAGCTTATTCACATATCCACAGGCATTCATGAATATTATTTATTAAAAAGCTTTTTTATAATGCTCCTAGAACGCTTTTGAAGGAGCATAAAAAGGTATGCTCCCCTGCCGTGTCATGCAATGTTAAAAAGAATAATTACAACGAAAAACAGCTTTGTATCGGCGAATTAGAATTGCCAGAAACACCTACATCCATATGCTAGAACTCACGCTGTAAATCCTGGAGAGGAAATGCCGGGCGTCGACAAGAGTTGGATACGCCTTAAAAAATACTGTCATTACTACTGATGACTCCATCTTAGGCAGAAGACGTAGAGATCGGGACAACTGGTTCGATGATGAATCCAAGCTGGCAACTGAAAGTAAGAATGCTTACTTAGCAATGCCAAAGAATAACGCAATTCAAGAAGAATTATTGTCCCACCGTGTAAGATTTCTACTCTACAATGACAAGATCTATGAGGAACCTGCGGTAAGATAGGTGGAGTGCGACAGCTAGGAAGACCCAACCTTCGCTCAGATTGTCAACCGGAGCTCAGAATCAGAAACTGTGGAGAGAACAGTTGCGACGAACAGTCTGTCAAGCTGCCAGAATTTGTAGGATTCCGCTTGGAGTTCACCAGGCCAGGTATGGACCGCCAGAGTCCGATCGTCTAGAGTTCTTTTCACCTTTTGGGTGGGGATCCCAATAAGCGTTCTGGACTAATGAAAGCAGTCCCAAAAGTCTGTCTGGTCACTTCTGCCGCCTTTTAATTATTCTTCAAATTCTAAGGTAAGATCTATGGGGTGCGACAGAGAGGGAAACCCAACCTTCACTGCAAGGATGGCATAGACCAGGACGCCCAGAGCTTAGGGATGCTAAACTAAAAGACATCGGCTGAGCATGGGGACCAGCCAGGTCGGATCCTGGTTATAGATCCTTCAAAAAAACTAATTTCGATTTGGTCCTGTGGTAGTGGATCGCTATGACTTCCGCTTGGCTGTCAGATAGAACAAAGAATCTGTTTGTAAAATTTCCTTCTTTTAGTTTTCGTTGGCGCCTGCCAATATAGTCAACAAGTTTGCTTGAAAGACAGTAGATACGAGCCCATACTGAATGCTGTACTAAACATGGAGCTTTCTCCCAAAACCAGGGGCCCAAACATGTCTCTGTCTTAAAACCATCGGTGTGCAATATGAGTACACCCTCTGGTATCTTAGGGAAAAACCAAGATGGTCTCATTATGTTCACTGAAGGATTCCTTAACTTTAAGATCTTTCCCGCATTCCTGCTTCTGGGATTTCTTCCATAATGCTAGAATGTTCCCGCTGAGTTAGCCATTGCATCTATAGCCTTAGCGTTCATAGCTGATTTCTCAACATAAATATAATGCGATACGAAATTAAGTAGAGTGGCTCCATATCGACAATGCCCGAATAGCGTTCATGGAAAAGGCAAGCCATTCTTTGAATCCTGCTTAATTGTGTAGGAAAGTAATCAAACTTTGTACTATGACGCCGAGTCGAGGGTGGTGTATTTATTATACATATATAGTTTTTGGCCGTCTCTTCTTCGTCCCTCATCGCTCGCCAAACCAAAATCTACTTTAGAGTGCTAAATTGGTAGCAGATTATTGTGCGTAATGTTTGTGGGTGAAATACGGGTGAGGTGAGGAAATTTGCAGGAAGGAACATTTCGGGACCCATTCATTTGCTACACGTGGATTGAATAAATTTTTTCCTTTTATGTTCATTCGGAGAAAAAAAATCAAAGACCGTCTATGCTTGAACAAAAAAGTAAATTTTAGTCGATAAGAGGAGATATGTAATTTTTTTTGTTTTAACTTAGGAATATTGTCAGGGATATTGACTAATTTACCTTCTCAGTTTATGGGGAACGTATTGTAATCGGTCCGAAAATAAAAATCGTAATTTTCAACATATTTTTAAACTTAAAGGTCCCAATAGTATTTTAAACATAATTTTAAGAAGAACTATGTGTGTGTGTATATGCGTATGTAGGTGATCATTTTATCCTGCACGATATCGCGCGAACCAAAAAAGATATCGATTTCGTTGAGGGGCCGACCGAAGCGTATAAACGAAAGTATGATCTGAACAGATTTTTATAAAATTCGGTCGAGCCGTTTTTTTTTTGGTTAAACGACGTACGTAATTTTTTAATCTGCACGATATCGAAAAATTATATAGACTTGGTTGAGGTGCCGATCGAAGAGTATTAACGAAAATATGATCTGAAAAAATTTTCATAACATTCGGTCAACCACTGTGAAGCGTTGAAAAAAGGGCTTTTTTCTCAATTTTTTTTTTCGGTAACTAGAATATTTATTTAGGATTTGCGGAAAATATATGTTATTAAGCATACATTGAAGTTATAGTATAAAAATTTTTATTGAAAAAAAAACAATAACAAAGTTATAATGAATGTTGGCATTAGTCATCAAAAAAAAGTTGTCCAATGGTCGCATCGATTGCTCTATGTAATACCGGCGACACACTACAGGAATTTATGATCATATCCTAACTTAACTGTAGTTTTCGTTAGTCGTAGCCGTTTTTTTTTGTTTTAATTTTTTCACAAAATGGCGAGTGTTCAAACCTAAAATCCCTTCTAGCATAACTTTCATTTTATATTTACCTTTTTCCGGAAGCTCAAAAAATATTAATTTCTAAAATAAAAAAAAATCCTACGTACAACTTTTATCACTGCGATTACAAATAATTCCTTTTTTTTTAAATTTAAAATCGGACAATTGTAGATTGAAAAAAGAAGTTTCGAGAAAAACGCGTTTAAAAGATTAAGACCATGAAGAAAATATACGTTAAATTTGTAAATTGTTGCAACGTAAACGGCTATAACTTCGACATTTTTTCGATTTAAGAATTAAAATTTTTTGAGTATATGGACTTTCAGAAAAAGCAAAAAAAAATATTTTTTTCAATCCTCCACAGTGGTGTCCCCCTTAAATGAAAAGACTTCGGCTAAGTGTGACAGGTTTGAGGACATTTTAACGATTTAAATGCTTCCTTTTCTTTGTTCATTTGTTATTAAAATACTATTATTATTATTGTTCATTTGTTATTAAAATACTCTAAATTTCCCTTGAAAGGGGATGAACTTTAGTTTTTCATTAATATCATGAAAGTATGATGAACATAGAGGTATAATTCCATAAAAACAAAATGAGAAAACTATTGCTCAAATCGTACATTTTTATTCGGGAAAGAAATTCGTTGGAGTGGATTCGAACCACGAACCTCTGGGATGGTAGTCAAAATCCTTATCGCCTAAGCTACCTTGATCTGGAAACAGTAAATTATTCGCTACAAGGACCCACAGACTCCATTAATTACAATTTTGTACGTGAACTGGTGGTTACTTTTAAAATCACTCTCCTATATTTAAACACTAATACACTTTAATGTTAAATTTTACAGTGCACTACGGCTATCATGATTTTCTTGAAACAAATTTTCTCATGGATTAAAAACCCTGAGAGCACTTTTTATCTGATACAGAATTTACCATGATAAAAAGGGTGCACCATTTACTTAAACTAGCAGGATAAAATTTCCATTTTCCTTCGTAAAATGAACAGAAAAAAAAACTAGCACTTTAATAAAATTATGAATGCTAAATAATTTCCCATCCTTTATGCAAGTCATGAACACCCGTAGCTTTATATACTCGTATAATTACTTTTAAAATTTCATAAATTAAGTGGAGATCAAAGCACTTCCTCCATTCGGGAAATAAAAAAAAGGACTTTTAAAAAATTACGCTGCCACCACGTAAATGCACTTGAACGATAAAAAACAATTTCCCCCGGGGGCAATACTTGAGGAACTTACCTTCCACCTTGTTAGCTTGCAGCTTTTGAATTAAAACTTCTTAAAATTTTTCTTTTTTGAAAATGGAAAGAAATTAAACGTCATTTCAAGCACACAAAGAGAGAGAGTCTAGCTTTTTCCTACTTAAGTTATTTTGATTTAATTTGCTCCTTTTGATTTTATTTCCAGGATCAGAGGATGGCCGCAATATAGAAGGGGGAAATATAAATCCGAACAGCTCTACAATATCCTTCTGGTTTCGCCTGAATAAAGTTATAATCAGGTTATGCAGCACTCACCAATTTAAGAACTTACAGGTAAAAAGCACGTTGCCGTGTATAACTAATAATAAAAATGTCATACTGTGGAAGAGTCGTTAAATGTCCTTCTCCTTCTAATTAATTTTTTATGTTATTTCTTTTTCCCCTGTGCGGTGTGTTTCCAGGTTGAGATGCTCTATCAAAGATACTTCCTGCGGATGAATCAGAGTAATACTACCCACATTTTAGGGCTTCTGTTAGTGTTAGTGCTTGCATTAGCCGCAGTACATTTGACCTTTGCAACAGTTAAATTTCAAAGGAGATACTCGAATGACACAAGCCAAGATAGTAATTGGACAGAAAACCATTTCGAAGGATTAAATACTACAGCAGCTTTCAACAGTTCAACGGTTGAAATCGGAAGTCCTTTGGGATTTGTCAAAACGTTAGTGGATTTCACCGGAAATGATTTCGAGGAGTTTCCGTTTACAGCAAAGCAAACTTCACTAAAAACTAAGGACGTTGGAGCTGTACGTGTAAGACAGAAAAGGCGATACCATACCGTACACAAGCACAGGTTTAAACAAAGGTAAAAAAAAATATATCTAGAAATAAAAAAGCCCAATTTTTGTCTGTATTGTAATCGGATATCCCGTTATTAATAGCTTATAACTTAACTCCGCATTCAGACTCGATTTCTTACATGATTGCCTTTAATTATTAAGGTCTGGGGTTTGGTCCTACTTGACTAACTTCTTGAATTTTGGGCTAATTACTTTAATGACTTTGTCCTTATCCTGACAGGAAGTCAAGAGAACCTTTCCTTAATTCAATTTTTATGTGATCAATGTTTATTATTGATTTTTTCCGTGTTGATATCTTGATTCTGACAGTTCAGAACCTTCCTCACTTCACATCTAATTAATAATTGATTTATGTATTAGTGCTACTAAGAAGGGGACTTTTAGTATGCCGTAATCTGTTTTTGGTGTGTGAAAGGTGAACTGTGAGGACCTTTTGTGAACAATAAACGAACTTCAAGTAAAAAGAAAATATTTCTCTGAGATTTGCACAAAGAAAATTTTTTTATGAAAACAGCTAAGCGAAACTGTTAATGACAAATTACGAAATTAATTGTATTTTTGGATTTGAAAAAAGGATTTCGTAAAGTTCACTTACCCCTTTCAATCTTTCTTATATTGCAGACAGGATAATTCATCATTAACTTCTTCACCCTGATAAACGTCGGTTGTTTAATAATTTCTTTTACGTGTGTGAACATTCTCATGATTGGATCTTGTCAATATTTATATCCAATCCTACATCAAATAAAAGTTTGGTCCAAACTTTCTCTCAAACTTCAAAAATAATTAAATACAGAACGCTAAATTTCTTCTTGTAGGTATACATGTACTCTTCCCAGGGTCTGTTTAAGTCTTGAACACCTGTCAAGTATGTATAAAATTATATTAGTTGGAGGTCTGCCGTGCAAAAGGCAATTCATATCTATGCGTTTTATTCAAAAATACTATTCTTTCAAACTCATTGCAGTACACTATGCCTTCTCCTGGTTTGGCTGCTATTATAGTGCTCCCTACATATTTTAAATTTGTGGTATGCTCCTTCCTTGACTAATTTGCTGCAAGTCTCTGCCTCTAAGTTATCTGGATCATGATATTCTATTCGTGTATCATAGTTTTACAACCGTAAACAGCAGCCACGATTTTCAATATCTCTAATTAAAGTTTACCTTTATCCGTAATCAGAGGTATTCTTAGCGCCATATACATCAACGAAGTTAACCCTTAATTGTAATGTTATAAGAAATATCAAACATGATTATCTCAAATAAAATCTAGAGTTGAGAGTTAGATCATGATTTTCTGGCAGCACTACCGCTAATATACCAGTACTACACCCATTAGGCCCACATCCAGATTTTTATTGGAAATGCCGCGCACACCAGTACGAAGCAATTTTTTCTCGTTGATGGCTTACAAATGTGAAAACTTCTAAGCGTGTGTAAATGACAGTTCTTCCTCGAAAGAATTTCGTCAAACTTGTGTGACCGTGGATGGGGGCCTATTAACTGCCAACAACTGAACCTGCAAAATGTCAATCAAATGATTTTTGACACATTTTTGAAGCATTGCCAAACCTAAAAATTGTGATATTTTACAGGATTGGGTGTTTAAGGATTTTAAACATGCCATCGATTACGGGTATAAGTAATCCTTGACCTTCGGGTAAAGGTATTCCTCGACGATGTTTACGGCCCTTAACATGATTAAATATCCACCATTATAAAATATAAAATTTTTCAGGATTGGCAATACCTTTGAAATTTTTTTGAAAAATCAAATATTTTGTATCGTGATTTTCAACGTCTTTTTATACGCTTTATATTAGCTTCACTTGTAACTATGTAAAAAAACTTGGAAGTTAAATTTGACCCACTTCCCGGTTTCCGATAGGGCTGAAATTTTGCATACACGTATAGTTTGGATGACAATGCAATCTAACCATCTCGTAAAAAAAATCAAGATAACGGTTCCAAGATGGCGGCCGATTTTTGCAATTGAGTCTACGACCCCCGAGATGGGTATCAAGTGAAAGGGTATGACAGGTAAAATACAAATAGCTGTGTGGCGTCATTCCAAACTCAAAATGGCGGCTACACAAAATGGCGGAAGACATAGGTATAATAGACTAAAAATTAGAAAATACATATACTTATCAACTTCAAATTTTGCACATATGCATTGTTCGCAATGCAACCTGACTTTTTTATAAAAAAATCAAGATGACCGCGACATGGGTATCAACTGAAAGGGTATGACAAGTAGAATACAATTAGCTGTGTGGCTCCATTCCAAATTCAAAATTGCGGCCAACACAAAATGGCGGATTACCTTTTTCTTTACAACACCCTCGCTATGGGTATCAAATGAAAGGGTAGCCTGTGTGAGGTCATTTTAAATAATAGACTAAAAAATAGAAAATAAAAATAAATAGTTTAAAAAATCTAAAAAATACGATTGCATTTTAAAATGAACTAATAAGTAAAAAATAATTTTGAATGTAAAGTCTTTATTGCTTCAGCCAGTATATGGGAACAGCCTACCTTTAGAAATCAAGCTCAGAATAAAATTAATGAGGTTATTGGTAAAAAATATAAATATGTATAACTTACTTAAATGTAAAAACGCGTGGGGCGTTAGCTAAATGTTCCTGAATTAATAAAATAAGAATATAGGTAAAGAGCCGCCCTTTATACTACCAGTCCGTCATGTAGGTCTGGCGGGCCTGGGCTCTTGGACTATTAGGATTAATAAAAAGATGACTTCTTCATTTACCGCCTTTGTTGTAATATAAAAATCCTACATCTCGAATATGAGGTTGGTAGGTAAAGGCAAGAAAGGCCCTGTCATAGTCATTGGTGACGGCCCTGTTTTCTCCAACGTTGATCCTTTAAGCGAAAGTAGAATTGACGCAGCCTAAGCTATCATTTTGATAATAGTTACAACGGGGTGATGTTTCGGGATGATTGCAAAAAAAAACCACTTTTGTCACACAAGATTTTATATCCTCGGCTCGACGAAAATCATTGCAAGGGTTGGCACACGGTAAAATTCGTCGTTACCGATAAAAATCGTTGTTATAATTTGACAGTTGTCATAAGAGGATGTGTAGTGAACAATGTCAGTGAACGAAAATTAAAAAAAAATATTTTCTTGAAACGTTGCCGGTCTGTTGATCGACTAATCTGGAAATAAGTAATTTATTTAATTAATTTTCAAATAAAATTAAAAATAAAATCAGCTAATGGGGCCTATTCTGTCAGCTTTTCTGTCTGTTTGAAATTATGTACTCCTCTACCTACTAGAGTAAAATCAACCTTAATTGTAAAATTTTTTGATATGACAATAGCTCTGTTTCTTTACTTTTCATGCAAAAAATGTTCGTGAAAAAACTTGCTCGTGTGGTGGGAGAAATTTCAAGCAAGAAAGAAAAAGTAAAGAAACACATTCGTGCAAATTCTTTATAAAATTAAGAAGAATAAAATGTCATTTTATTTTTTGTTTATATCATTAGAAAAGATTTAATTCAGTGATATAAACTAAAAATAAAAGATTTAATTATTCAGAGATAAAAGCTAAAAAATGAACATTAGTGAAAGAAAAAGGAAGGTAGCATGCGTAGTTTTACGTTTTTCAAATTCACAACTGAAATGCCAGCCACATTTGACATTCGGTAAAACATCCAAGAAAAAATGGCCTACGTACACAAGCAAAATACTTCGTGAAAATTATTGCAATAGGGGAAGCGATGTTATGACGTAATTTCCCCTCATTTTGGCATTTCACGAAAGTAAAGAAACAAAAAACTGTACGTTCGTGCGAATTCTTGATCCCGAAGGATCCCAAACTTGCGTAAAGAAACAAAGCTAATACCTTTCAAATATTTTCAAAAATCTGTTGGCTTGAAAGCTGTCAAAATCTCCATACTGGAATTCATATCGCAACCTATGGATCGTTTATGGATCGCTCACATCTACTTCTACTTCAATGTAAAGCTCAAGCTCAGCGAAAAGCTCATTCCAACATTGGAAGAGCTCCTTATTATATAAATTAAAAAAATCATTTTATAGGGCATTTCATTACCCTATTTAAAGGCATAAACAGATTGGCGCGGCAGCGGTGACGGCGGTGGCCTGCGGGAGAATTCCCCATACATTTAATTTCTCCGCGAGGCCTGCCTTTGTGTTAGCACATATGGTGGTCCGTGTATTTTAAACGTTAAAACCTTAAAACTGTCCACTTATTCCATCTCCGTACGTCTTCTTTGTCAGAAAGAGCTTGGGACCATGAAAGGCGAGGGACCATGGTTCTGGCAGCACGAGCTTTTTTTGGCAAGGGAAGCGTGCGGAGTGTCCCCATCCTGTAGGAATGGCCTATGGTCCTAAGTACACGGGAAGTATGCTTCTAAAGAAAAACCTCTTTTAAGGCAAGGGCAGCGTGGAAAGTGAAAGGAGACTTTCGTCTTGCAGTGGAGATTTTCACCTGAGAGGGTATCGCGCGCTCCCGCAAATAAAAGAATTTATAGTTTAACGTTTGACAGATGAAGAAAATACTTTGGTAGATGATACACGACACAAGGCATTGATCAATTCGAACTCTCAATTTTCAGTTTATAGGCCAAGAGAATGGCTCTATCCCGAAACTTCACTCTGATCTCCTCCTTCACCTATCAATTGACAATTGACAGTTCGAATTGATCAGTGCCTTGAGTCATGTATCATCACCCGTTATTTGAGAAAAGCTTCAGAATGCATAACAAAAATAAACATGTCAACACGTATAGCAGCACTAGACATTAGCAGCACTTGGAAGCCACACGAGCTCCGGGTAGCTCCAGACCCCTCGTATCATAATATTTGTGAGTTCGAGTGAGAGGTATAAGAAAATGCTTTAAATTCGTGTGAGAAAGGTATAAACAAAAGGTTTGTTGGTGCTCTGGGAAAGTCAACTATTCCTGACGTAAAGCAACAAAAAACCCGTTTCGCTATAATGTACTTTCAGCAAACAAACAGCAGAGCTTTTTTTATTCAAAAGCCTGCTTCCCGTGTACTTAGGGCATATAAGGGAATAATGACATGCACGAAAACATTTCATACAACCTCAAACCACAGCAGATCTTCCATTCGAAATACCTGAGATTTTGAAATTTCACACATGGCGAATACGAATGTAAAATCATAAGCTTTAACATTCATAGATTTTGTCCGGGATAATCTAGGCATAGCTTTCTCCAAAAAAAAATCATCTTAACAAAAGCCATTTTTTTGGTATAACAACTTGGAATCTTTCTATGCATAGAAAAACAAAATCTGGATGTTTTCGACATGCAATCTAAAACCTCAAAAAATATATTTTTGTAAATAATGTAAAAAGTCTACCACTGATAATAGTGTGAGTTTTTAGGTAGCTGCTCACTGCTGTACACATTTTTACCATGCTTCCTACTCGCCTCCTAATACTTCTATTTTTTGCTTATGCCATTTGACACCAAATCATATGCATATTCTATCAAAAAATGGAATGGAAGAGATATGGAAGATTCTAAAACCAAAGTGCATCGTGAATGCAAATCTGAGACTATAAAACTGTTATATAGTATTTTCCAACTACTTGACTTTAATGGGAAGCTACGAATTGAATTCCCTTTTAGTTTCCTCTAAATCTATTTCCCATTTCTGCAATACGAAGAAACCCATCCTCTCAATATATCAATATTTCATGGTTGAAAACTTATGAATACTTTATATTATTAACTCAATCGTGAATTTGCAAACCATTCCAGATCAAAACGCCATCTTGAACACAAAAGGAAGACTGACAACAACAACAACAACAACAACGATGACAACGTCATTGAATCCTTGTCCACCGAAGTGGAGAAAATTGATTCTGTTGTAGTAAACGTGGAGCAGGAACTTCTCAACAACACTTCCATTAAGAATATAGACAGGAGCGACTTTCGTGGAATTGAATCGTTTACTATTCCTGACAACGTAGTGGCACTACTCTTTGTCCTGGGAATTTGTGCAGCTGTTTATGCCTGTTTGTATCCATCTTATTTTTTTCAAGATGAGCTTATCAACATCATTTCAGGCTTGTAATGAATTTTTTCCCCTTACAGGTCTTCTTGTGGTCCTGTCGAAGCCAGCTATGAATGAAATTTTTCTCGTCCTAGTTTCATATATCATCATTGGTACATTTTTAGCTATGGAGATTGCGGTAGCCTACGCCACAATGCCCAGGTGAATCCTTTTTGTATATATGTATGTTTTTGTGTATAGTCGTGTATATTATATTTTTTTGGTAGACATTTCTTTTAAGAGAGGAATTGTGGTAAATACTTTTTCATATATATTTTGAAAAGAGGTTTGAAGCTGCTAAATGGTACAAGCTTTAAGCAAATATACATAAACTGTAGGGGTTTTATTTGATAATTTTAGTGTATACTTTGAAGATAAAAAGCGTTTTCAACATTAACTAAAATGTTGCTATTTCGGGGAGGGGGGGCTATAGCTACAGCATATTATAAAAATCGTTTTGGTCGTGTAATATGAAATATTAATTAATCCAATTTTAAAAATCGAAAGTATTTTTCATAAAAATTACTTTTAAAATAATTGGAGGTTATTAAAAAGCCACAATCTATAAAAAAACTAAACCTCGTCTACATTGCGGCTGTATTTAATTCATGGTATTTTAATTTAAAAAATTAATGGAATCTCGTTTAGGATAGATGAATACAGATGATGCATCATGCTTTTTCACGTATTTTTTCAAGTAATTTGATACAAAAGAGATCTCATAACTCTTCAATTAAAGCGACATTAGTATTAGGAGTGACCAACCCACGGACCGTTGTATAAAATTTTGCGGCCCATGAGATTCACCACGATTTCACAAAATATTTCGTCCCAGCCCCAATACAAGAAAAAGAAATTACTATTTGAGTCTTCATTTAAAAATACTAACATTGAACATTTTCTGTTGTTGCAAAACTTTGATAATTCGGCATTTTAGAATTCTTCCAAATACCCCAAAAGAATAAGGAAACTCATAACTTCGGTAGTAGTATAGCAAGGCCGGTTCTGGATCACTTTCTATGTATGCGTGTATCAGGGTGATGTGTCTCTGTCATTCCGCGGCCAAAGCTTTTTACAATTTCGCAACATCAGCTTTTATGAATAAGGTTCTTGCTTTCGCTAAGGTGAAAGCTTTTTTTTGTAGGAGAAATTTTGATTGGGGCAAATTTGGTATTTGTGCTTGCTCATAAGATTTGCTTTTGGAGATTGTTCTGGTCAGCTTAATTGTAACCCAGCAGACATGGTTAAGCTTGCAAAATTGCTTGGGGTAAATATGACTCCCTATCGAACTTTCACCTCTTAGTTTAGTGTTCTTGAACAACACCATAAAACCTATTTTGAAATTACACTGCTTTTTATGGCCTTTTTATAGCTTTAAATAGGCGCACTAACAAAACTGGTCCGCATAATTCTAGACGAGCCAAGGTTACTGGTTTTTATGGGAGCGACCTTGGTTTTTGATGTTTGTAAGCGAGTGTGAATGTATTCAGAATCATCAATCGACCGGACATAAAACACTGCGGCGTATGCCCGACTTGAGGCTTCACAAAGTGCAAAAACGAGAAAAAAATGCATACAAAAAAAATGCAATTAGGGGGTGGAAAATTGGGGTGAACCCCCTTCCCCCGAGATTTCCGAGACTCAATTGTTTGTAGAAAATGCTCCTGATACCTTCCCAAATCGAATGCAGAAGGTTTCAAGTTTTTAAATTACGTCAAAATATTTTTTTGAGAATGGTCTATTTTTTTCACTATCTTCTCCGGACTATTAATAAATGCCACTATTTTTGAATAATTTTCTCTCGGAACTTATTAGGAGTTGAACTTGTGTAAGATTTTGAATTAGTCACGGCTCTCCCAACTAGGCTAAATTTTTGCTTACAGCGATCGTCTGTAAAAAGAATTTTTCATCAGAATCAAAAATTGATTTTTATAGCATTGTGCAAAGAATTCACTTCTCTCTCTCGAGCGTGATGGAATTATAATGTCATCCACAGGTATCTGGAAATAGACACGCCCCAAATGACCAAATCCATCATTGTAAAATGCTTGCATCAGTATAGTCGACGTCCGAATTCCTGCATATTAGGTACTGGGTAAAGTCCGGTGTTGTTCAGTCGTCTGTAATCTCAGCATCACTTCCATGTGATATTTTTCTTTTTACTTCTTTTCTCTTTTAGAGGTTGGCGTATGCAAGGCGTATTTTTAACATGCTCAAAGATCAGTCCTCGAGCTAAGCCGGTACGAGCGTAGTGACGTTATCGGTTGAGACCTCGGTTTTGGTAGTGGCCTCGGGTGTAAGTTTAATTCTGAACAACAACCTTTGTGGTGAGTTTTTGAGTGGTGGTTTTCGGTATGAGCTTTTGGAAACTTCGCTTTCGGGCTTCCGATTTCGGGCTTGAAGCGGTTAGTTTCTGTCTTGAGTTAATATCTTTAACAGAGAATATCATGAGCATTAATTTTGATTATGACCACTTGTTTCAAAAAACCAACGTTTTCCGAGATGAAAGAAAAAACTTTAAATTTTCACCCGTTTAACCAAAACTGGAAGTCCTGCCAAAAAAAATAATAGCTTTTTGATAGAGCCTTGCCTTCAGTCTCCCTGGCGAAAGTCTACGTGCTCGTTATGTACAAGACTGCACTTTATGAGCAGGTATCCTATTTTAACCTCGGAGTGTCACTTCGATATTCTCTTTCTCGATCTTGTGGAATTCGTCGTCTCCTCCTATTGTCGTTATCGAGGTCGTAGTACTTCGTGTAAGAGTGGCTAGTGAGGTAAAGTTCTTTATTCCATCAATTTGTCTCCTGTTCCTGAGGGAGGGAAGTAGATGATACTCATGCAAAAAGTCGTTACATATAATTGGTTGTGCCACTTCGGCTACCATGGAATTTCATGTTAATGGTCACGTCAAGGGTAATTTTTAACTCGCCGTATGTGGAGATCTTAGTGATGTTTGCTGCATATGGTTGTAATTCTGGATTCGCTGGGGATTTGATTTTACAGTGTCACGGATACATCTGCTCCTGTGTCGACTAAAAATTGTAAACCTATCTTCTTGTCAGTTATTGAAAGCCGCTTTGAAGTAGCTGAAATGCCGAAGTATGCCAAACTATAGCACATGCCGTCACTCCCCTGTGTTCTCTTCGATGGTGTTTTTGATTAGCTATAACTACTAGTTGAGTCCGACCTGTTTCAGAATCTCGATCGAAGCTTTCGCATCTCCCTCGGCAAAGCTTCGACGGACTTTCGCAGTTCGTTGATCTTTCCTTGAGCCAGGCTTGTTCTTTCACCTGTGCTGTGATGATCTCTGGATGGTCTTATATGTAAGACAACGGCCCTTCCTTTTCGAATATTCCTCGAACTTTCAAACTATATTTGGGGTTACTTGTAACTTGTTACTTCAATTTATATTACTAAAAATGCAAAATCATATTTTACCTTTAGACACCTTATCCACATACAAATTAGGTCCTTACTTCATACGCTACCAAAACTTGTCTCAAATCAATCAAGCACGCCTTCGACCACAGTTTACCAATATTTAGACACACATCGAATACTAAATTCGTCCCAGAATAAATAGTGCCATCCCACACTAAGGACCCAATCTGATTACCCCAAATCTTATTTTATGTTTGTGCCCTCAATCCATTTGGAAAACGACCTTTGGCCTACCACCAGTCATATTGACCAGACCCAGGGCTTTATCCACCCAATCAGCAAGATTGTTATTGGTGTTTTACCGCTCAACCTTTAATCTAATAAAAAAAATATGTGAATAAAAAACCACACTCAATCATGTCAACCCATCAAACACCTTTTTATTAAATTAAAATAAACACTGGCGTCCCCCTAAAGCGATACGAACGTTCTTGCCGTTGATTTTACCCTTAGAGAATTTAATTTCCAGAATTTCATTTAAAAAGGATATTTTTAAAGCGCATCCATAATTGACAGGAAGGCTTTCAACGGAAGCGGATGTTGCCTCATTTATGTTTACATGACTTATACAATGCTGCCAGTGAGGCTGCGGGAGGCAATGATTGGAGGAGTCATCCTTTCCTTAGCACATGTCTACGTCGCCTTCAACAGCGGTGATAGCATAGAGTGGGAACAGGTAAAATATTCCATAAAAGGTTGAACTTTATTGAAGATATAAAATTTCTTTTTTGTTTGTTGTTATTTTCATGCAGACATGGTGTTCCATTATAGCTTTACTTTGTACAAATCTGGCGGGAATATTCACCCATTGGCCAAAGGAGAAAGCGCAGCGAAAGGCTTTCATAGAAACCAGGCAATGCATTGAGGCTAGATTGAGGACACAAAGGGAAAATCAACAGCAGGTAATTTCCTTTTTGGCTTAGAGCAGCAAATCCCATCTTGTATCTTTCCGTTTATTTGATTTACTTTTCTCATTCTTTGTTTGCTTAAAAGGAGCGGCTTCTGCTTTCGGTGCTCCCCCGCCATGTGGCCATGGAGATGAAGGATGACATTGCAGGACAGCCACGAGAAGCTCAATTTCATAAAATTTATATACAACGACACGAGAACGTCAGGTTAGTATTTCTGGACTCGTTGTGAATTTAATGTTTCCATTTGATCCACCTGGGAAAATAAGGAATTAATTAAAAATAACATCGAGTTACATTTTCTCCTCAAACCCAACCAAACATCCATTACAAGCTGCTATACGACTCCTGCAGAATGAGTTGATTTGTTTACATTGAAGGTCGGTGCTATCTTGATTTCAAGGATGGTCTCAAAATTTCAGATTTGCTACCAATTAGCTAAGAGGAATGATTTTCTGTAATTTTAGACTGCAGCATTTGTTAGTTACGTGAGTAAAAGTTATTTGTCAGAAAGCATTGTTTAACATTGGCTAGAGAAGAGTTAAATCCTGGTAAGCTGCATTTTTGTAGACACTTTGTTGGGTTGTTTTAACAATTATTATTAACTACAAAAAATTGGTAAAAAAACATTTAAGTTAAATTTTAAACAAGATGTACCAAAAACTAGAGAATAATTAGAACACAAACATGGACCTTCTTGAGATTCTGACGTCCGGTAAGAAATCGGGCAATAGGAGCAGTGCTGTCTTCTGATGTCGTATGCCAAGGGGCACTTTGTGTCGCTGCGTCAGCGGATTAAGTAATATTCTGGGACTTTTAACAGACTAAAATAAAGAAGGCGCATTTGAAATATATTTTTGGTGGACTTGGAAACACATTTTTCTAGACAAGTCGTTCTTATTTAATTATACAGTCATGCTTGCAGTCGGGGGCCTAGCCGGCGAGCCCGCCCTTGGAACCTAGGTTAAACCCATAAATCACGTATGTAGGTCAGTCTGTCACCTTGCCATTATGAATAAATAATTAGGGCGTCGCCACCCCCACCTGCGGTGGCCGGCATACGACTCCAAAGCTGGCGCACGTGGTCAATTAATGGGTGGGTTTGACCTAGATTCCAAGGGGCGGGGCCCTGACCTAGATTTCACAGCCCGGTTTTTTCCCACGCTAAACCGCCCCAATACCTACTGATGCCTGGAGCTTAGTAAAATGCCACACTGGATGACATCGGCTTGGAATATTGCGAGACTTCAGGATTGAATCCTGGTTGTAGAACCAGCTGAGTAGACTTAAGGCTAGCGGAGCTCTATGCGAGTATGACTCAAAGGATGGGATTCGAACCATTTACTATTGCAGTTTGATTGTCTGGTGTGTAATTATATACAGTACACTTGCACGGGATGTTACGAATGTGATATTTTTCACATTCGCGAATGCGAATGCGAACGCGAATGTTCGGAATGCGAATGTGCGAATGCAAATGCGAATACGAATGTTTAGGAATAGCATTAAAAAAATTTAATTATATTAAGGCATCACCTTTTTATTACATACAATAGGATATGAAAAAATATTAGAACAATATACCAGTGTTATATACGGTAATGGTATTCTTTCTTCTCGTATTTAGTAGTCAAGAGAGGAATATTATATTTCCATGAGGCAATTTCTAAAGGCCCCCATTCCTATATAAGCCGCTGGCAAGCCATGGCCTGAAGGATTCTCGCCTTGAGGCCAAGTATTACCACACACTCACTCACCCATACCGTCAAATGGATGGGGCCTGCTGGGCCTGTAGTCCAAGAAAACTGACAAAAATCTGAAAATCTGAACTTCTATTCAGCTATTTTCGTTGAGGCCGTGAATATGTTTGGACTTGAATTAATAACTTATCCTTTGTGTATGTAGGGAATCATAGGGTCACCTGGAGTCCACGGGCTGTCAGACGTATGCCTCAAGTCCTCATCCTTCAGCCAGACTTAGTAATGTATGGCCTTCATCGGGCGGTACCTGCTGACCTAGCTTAAAAGGCTGCGGCCTGCTGGCGGCCTGTTGTGAATGGGGTCCTTAAGGGGCTCCTATACAGGGTGTATTGCATAAAGTTACAAAGCGGCCGGCTGTGGATAGGTTTTGAGTAGACAAACAAAAATTCGTATGGGAGAGGGGTGGGGGGGTGAAATCGTAACGGTTTAGCCGCTAGGGCGTTTTGAAGTTTACAGCGTTTTACATATCACCCTGTATTTTTGTAACCCTATGACCTATTTTCATGAACACAGTATCAGTGTACGCAGAATACTATCTAAAACGGTCAAAATAAGGGTTCTACACTATCGACTTCCAGAGTAATGAGTCGTCAAAGTCAAAACTTTGGTTTTTTTTAACTAAAATTTCAACTAAAACCACCCTTTTCTCCAAAAAATACGTAGTTAACTAATTTTTCTTTTGCAAAATTGGAAAGCTTGGACAATTTCCTACGAATAATGTCTGAACAATTTTTATCCTAGAGCTTTTATTTTTGGAGTTACCTGATGGGAATGCGAATGTCGATGCGAATAATTCGCATAAGCAAATGCGAACATTCGTAATATCCCTACATTGATAGTCCAAATTATTATTTTCTGATCTAACAAAATATATCCTTCATTTTTTTTTGGAATCGGTTTATTTTGGTGTTTTAAAAAAAATGTTAAAAGTCGAGAACGATATCACCAAGGCGTAAAAAATTATTCAAGGTCAAAGTTCATAAAATACAGTTTTTTGCGAATATCGCGCTTTCTATAGCTCGGAGGCCAATTAAAGTTATTATGAAGATGAAAGATAATTAAATTCCCCCAAAAAAAGATATCTTTCATTTTTTTACATAAAACGAACAGTTTAGGCAAAAATGTTGTTCAAAGTTTCCGCACAAGGCATATGCATATTAGCCCAGTCACTTTATACATAAACCTCTAAAAAAATCCAACTGGAGATTTTACAGCGGGATTATCTTTATTTTGGGGTCACAAATAATTTCCCAAAAGTCCATAAAGCCAACTGACCGGCCACTCAAGCTAGGGAAAGTCAAAGGTCACGAAAATGAGTTTTTCTTAAATATCTCTTAAATTATCGGTTTTACGTAAATGGCTAAGTAAAATTTGTTCGTGAGAAAAACCTGCATAAAAATGTCCTTTCGAGCTATGCGTGAAATAAGTCCACAAACAAGATTTGGTTAACAAAATGGGCTACTGGCTAGCCAGCCGCGGCGGCTATTTGAGTGAAAAAATTTTATATGAATAATCGGAAGATGTACTCTCTTCAATAAAACAAAATTCATTGGAAAATATTAAACCGTGTAGTTTCAATAACAATTTCAAAAAGAAACCAACAGATGGCCCACCTTTTATATGCATCAAAGAAGGCTTAATTTTCACGGGCTTGTAATAAGATAGAATTCCCGCGTCCGAGATCTCATTCATAAAGCTGACACAAGCATACACAACAAATAGATGCACTCGTATAGACTAGTGGCGTATGCATTGCTCCGCAGCTTGTCACCCCAATTTACATGATTGGTTTGGTTTGTCTACATAAATTTTGTGTAGGACATTTTTATGCAGATTTATCTCACGCACAAATTTTACCTAGCCAAAATTTACGTAAAACCGATAATTTTCGAGGTATTTGAGAAAAATTCATTTTAGTGACCTTTGACCTTGAAGAATTTTTTATGCCTTGGTGATATCGTTCTCGATTTTTAACATTTCTTTTAAAACATTAAAACATCAAAATAAACCGATTCCAAAAAAAAAATTAAGGATATATTTTTTTAGATCAAAAGCCATTTTTAAGTCTAAAAAGACTGGACTATGAATACTCTAAATAGTGAACAATTCGTTTTTTCGTTACTCGGATTAGTGAACAAAATTTACAAAAACTACTTTTCTACATAAGCTTATGTGACAAAAGTACTAAAAATGTACCAAAAAAGCCAATTTTAACATCAAAATCTTCTAATATCTTCAAAAGTAAAAACCCTTTTACATGGCAAGCGCAAAGTGGAAACACACATTGGAGCTCTTTTATCGCACAGAAATTTGTATGCTTTTCTCTCTGTCTGGAATCCACGTTCGTGCAACAGAGAGAAAAACATATCAATTTCTGTACGATAAAAGATCTCCAATTTGCGTTTCCACTTTGCGCTTGGGATGTAAAAGAGCCTTAAAGGCCGTAACCTAAAAATTGTCTAGGCATTATTCATAGGAAATATTCCAAGCTTTCTGAGTTTGGAAAAAAAGGTTAACTATATTTTTTTTGGAGGGAAAGGTAGTTGAAGTCGAAATCTCAGGTCAAAAAACCAAAATTTTGATTTTTAACGACTCATAATTCTGGAAGTTGATAGGGTGGAATCCTAACTTTTACAATTCTAAATATGTGGGAGTATTCTGTGTACTGAAAACATTGAAATAAATGTGATTTTAATCAACTTAGTATGGTGAACAATTTGATTTAGTGCTGGGTCTTGTTTTTTTTTGAATTCACTATATCGCGAGTGCACTGTATTCTGTTGTCTTACATAAACTTAAGTAAAAATTTATTCTATATATAAAACATAGTATCGCACTACTCTGCTTACCAGAAAGTACGCCGACAAATTAATACATACGTACGATATTAATATCAAAACAAAGGTTCCTGAAAACACCATAACCCTTTATTATGAGCTATAAAGACTAACCAAGATTTTTTCCAAATTTGTTTGGGCTTCTGTTTAATTACTGAACTAAAAATAATCTTAAAACATTAAAACAAGTTCTACTTCTTCTACCAAGCAGTTTTAATCACTTCAACTAGTAAATTTTAACTTAGGATGGTTTTTTTTAATTTCATTTAGTTATTATAAATTTAGACTATTTCATGTTAAATTCATGCATTTTTGTAATTAATTCTGTTTATTAGAAGAACACAAGTACTGACAAAATACATGATTTTACAGATGTATTTTGTCAGTACTTGTGTTCTTCTAAGAAACAGAATTAATTACAAAAATGCATGAATTTAACATGAAAGAAAATTTAAATGAAAAAAATCAAATCTTTCATATCACTGATTAAAATAGCAAAAACAAAGCAAAGAATTCTCACTCCCGCCCAAAATTTAAGTATGATTCCACGAAAAAAATCCTCTTAATTATAAAATATTACGAATGTTGATTGTGATAAAGATCGATTTTTTCATACCATAGCCCAACTGTGCTAATTTCGTATCCACGTGTAGGGGTGGGGAATGCTTCTCTAAATCCCTCCCAAGGAAGTTCTTTGAAAGTCTCTCAAGTACCTGTTTTCTTTTAGGTTTACGTTTGTTGTCATTCTTAAGAATGTTTTCTCGATTTTAACAATACAAAACACAAGAAAATAACAAATTTCTCGAAAATATAATATTTAAGCAAATTCCTAGAAATGGCAAGAATTTGTGTGTTTTTGATTTCAGACGAATTTAACATGTTCTAGGAAAAATCTAGTAAGACGTTTCAAATTAGCTTTATTATGAAAGGATTTATTTTTTCAATTATTTTTTTGTTAACTTTAACTTTAACAAGAAGTATTTGATTCATAGTTGAGTAGAAAAGAAAATTCAATAGAATATAAGTTCTGACAAAAAAAGTACATAACTTATGTATATTGGAACGCCAAGATATTTAGTCGTCGCATTATTAGGTAAATTTAAAAACTCCTTTTATTGGCCATGATCTTAACAATCGATTCCTCTTATTACAATCCAAAAAGGTTCGAATAAAATTAAAAGTAAAGTAAAAAGTACTCGGAAAATTTCAGAAGAAGACGTACGTAAACGAGATATGTTGCTGAAAAAAAGTTGGTAATTGTAGAGTTTAATCCCCACCCGTCCGATTTCTTGAAATTTTAGTATGTTGTAGTATTTGTCACGCTGAGCAAGAATATAATATATACATATGTATAATAAATTAGCCTAATTTTTAATCTATTTCTTGGAATTTGATAAATTGTGGGAAGGAAAAGGGGGTAGGGGGGTTGTTAAAAACTAAGCAAGTTTAAAAAGCTGTTAAAAATCATGTTTCAATTGTTTGTTTGTAGGTTATGCGATTATCTACATTTTCCCGTACGAATTGGCATTCATGAGATATCGCCGTTTTGAACATTTAAAATACTCATATGCCCTCATAGGTAGCCCTAAAAAATCATCTCGCCAGCTTAACAGGTTAATAATAGGGTACCGAAGCTCCTCCTAGGTTTGGTCTTCACCTAGAGCGGACGGTGCACCTCACAGCCTTTGTTGGCTAGTTAGCGGGATTCACTTGTTTCAGGAGGCATACCCATGTAGGTTTTGCCAGATCTCACAACGGAGATAATGATTGGCCAAAGTATGGTTGTCATCGGTCGGCCAATACTCGGTAATTTTTATTAGGCCACGCTTGGTACGACGCTGGCAACCGTTAATGTCATATATTTTAAAATATTGATTGAGTCTACAGTTAATGCGTATTTCCCATGTAGGGTTTAACAATTGGACCAGTACTGGCTGCCAGTTAGTCAGTAATGGCGCAATAACACCACCCATGACTGGCCCATTACAGCAAAACTGCTGGATGATAACTTCGGCCCAATACTGGCCACTTGTTAATGTCATATATTTTAAAATATGGATTGAGTCTACTCTTCAAGAGGGGGGGGGTCTAACTAAACTATATCATATATTAAAATAAAATAGTATATTGTCTTGCTAACTTTTCGAAGCCGAACATATTGATACCTGATACTGCCACCTGATCGTGGGGGAGGCCGTAAGCAACGTTAACACGTTGCACTATAGTATACTTAAAAATCAATGAATTTCCCCTCATTTACCGTATCAACTAATTATTAATTTCAAAAAACTAAATTTTTTTTATTCTTGGCAGTCTTTGCTGGCCCAGTATCGTGAGCCATTATAAGTGGCCAGTATTGGGCCGAAGTTATCATCCACCAGTTTTGCTGTAATGGGCCAGTCATGGGTGGTGTTATTGCGCCATTACTGGCTAACTGGCACCCAGTACTGGTCCATTACTGGGCCAATTGTTAAACCCTACATGGGTAACACTCAGGTGACACTGCCTCCCGCTAATTCCGACGTTTGCATCTCTAGTTCAGCCGCTTAAAATAATGATCTCGTACAACATTCAAGAGTTCAAACGCGAGGCTCACCGCCTCCTCCTCATGCATTCTCCAGACTACTACTAGACATTACACCATGACGTGAACGACACGACGGACTGGTAGGATAAGCCTAGACTTTCACCTAAAATAAAAATTTCGTAACTTGTATACGTCATCAGACTTTCATTAAATTCCTTTGTTGGACTACGTGGCTAACATACCCAACAAACAATTTCTCTCTTATAAAGTCCTCCAAGAATTTTATAAGAACTAAATTGGGCTTTAGCTAAGATATATAACTTTGACAAATTATTCTTTAAGAATTCTTGAAGAGCGTTACTAGCCTGAAAGTGGCGTATGAAAATAATCTTGTAACCGCCTGGAATATTTCTTGAGGAGTTCTTGAAGTCGCTTATAAGATAGTGTTAAAAGCAGATATAAATACTAACACCTATAATGGACTTAAGGAGATGTGCTATGAGAGCTCGATCTCCTATAATCGCTTAAAGTAAGGCTGTTACACAACACTAAAATTTCTCTTGGGCTAGTTTACAAGATTATTATCAGAATGTATTTTTATAATATTCTTGTATAAGAACATTACACGTCATTTTAGAAGCATGTTCAAGTTCAAATAAGATTGTGTGTGTCTTTGTGATATTCATTTTCATTTATATATTAATTTGTACTTATAAAATCCTCTAAAAAGATTTTAAAAAAGTTAAAGAAATAAAATAATGCCTCCATTATATTCATATTTTAATAAGATGACAGACTTGAATTTCATCGATTGATATTGGAAATTTTGCTGCGAATGAAATTGCGTTGATAAAATATGGTATGATACCTCCAAAAAATACTTATCGCCATTAAAATTTTGCGTATAAATCAACATGAAACAATAAGTAAAAATAAATTATTTTTTATTTACTCGTTAGAAAAATTAAGGAATATGTTCAAAATGTTGTCGGTTCCATATAATGGTTCAATAAAATAATTTGAAATCACAGAATAAAGGATTTCAAAAAAAAAGAAACTTTATGATTCATACCGGATGCATTTTTCTTTTTTCTAATTTAAGGAAAAATGGCCGATTTTTTTGTTGTGGCTAAAATCTTTACAAGTCTATTTCACGAACTCATTCTTAATTGTGACCCTTATCAGTAGATTAAAATAGCCTATTCTTATTAAATTCTATTGCAAGGCTATTGTAGAAATAACTACTTCGCTTTTTCCTTAATTGAACTTTTTTAAGGATTTGCTCTTGTATTGTTCTTGGCTAAGGTTATTACTAGAGTACTATCAAGATTAACTATAAAGAGTTCTTAAATTAAGCTATTATAAGCATTTAACTGAAATGTATTCCTGGCTAAAGCTGCCACAGGAGCATTATGGGAATTGATAAAGTTTACTCTTAATAAATATTATTATAAGAGTATTATTAGAACAGTTGATAATGAGTTCCTAAATAAAACTATTACAAGTGAATGATTAAAATATGCTCCGGCATAAAGCTGCTAGAAGAGTGTTATCGGAACCTCCAGTTTTGAGAGTTGAGAATGTAATTTTAATGGGCACTAGCTGCTAAACCGCTACGATACCCCCCGCACCAACATACAATTTTTTATTTCTCTGATCAAAACCAATCTTCAGCCGGCCGCTTTTAAATTTGTTAACATCCTGAATAAACTATACAAATTTACATAAAAGTCTTTTATTTTATTGTATGAATAAATGGTGTAAATATTATTACTGCTTGATTATAATTAAAAGCTACCATTTTACATAACAAAAGGCATTTGGATATTTCTTGTTTTCTTCATAGTGCAATAATTTGTTTACTTCAGAGTTCAGACAATTTTTTGGCTGACTGAACATATGGTCATACTGTCATAATGCTCTTAAAATAATCACGTAAAAAATGATTCTCTATAATACCTTTAAATAAGACTTAATATTTATAACTCTCTTATTAAAACTTCATATAAAATTGCATGATTATAGAGTTTTTACATAAACTATTTATTAGACCTTAAACAATTTTAAAGAAACACCTCTTTGTGAAAAATCTAATAAGAGTTTTATAAGCCCAAATTCAATTTTTCCAAGAGTCTACTCTTCTAAATTGTTAGTTGGGTATTCAGGGGTATAATTGAAGAAAAAATTGTTCTAGAGAGGGGGCCAATATCCCCAATATCCACTAATATACAGAGTATTTACGAAAAAAAAGAAACTTGAGTGGACTCCATTTAGAAGATATGTAAGTTCAAAGCATGAGAAAAATCCTAAAATTATTCGTTTTTTTAGAATTTTGCGCGATTTACAATGTTATTTTTCTTGTTAGTTATATTATTCCTAAGGAGTCAACAACAAGCAAAGAATCATTGGAGGGATCTAAATAAATGCACCTTGGCCAAAATAACCTGGGGCCGTATTTGGTTTCTCGAGTCGATGAATCGAATCGACAAAAAAATAAGTTTCTCGATTATCTTTAAGTTTAATATTTGGCATTACGACCAAATCGACAGACAAGCGCTGCCATACAAAACCATCAAATTCTGTGATATTACTTCAATTGCAGCAAACCACGCGTGTTTAATTAAAATAGAAACTGTCAATGGGTTATTGTATGCATAAATTGAGCTTTTTATTAAACGTCAAAAGTTTTTATCGACATGTAAAAGGGGCGTTCTGGAAGCTTATCTAATAAAGAAATAGTTTGATAGTCTGCCATTGGGACACCATAAAATTTGCATAATCATTTCCATTTAGGAAGTTTTACAAGGACCCGAAAAGGTGGTAGTCCGACTGTGCAATATCAGAAGCATACAGAGCGGAGAGTAAAATTTCCCAAAACCAATTCAATAGTTTGTGCGGTTTTCTGGACGTTTACGTTGAATTTCTCTCTTCAAATTTCCACCCTGTAAACATGGGATCGTTCTCTTTCCACGTTTTTGTAAACTATCCACTTTTCATCTGCTGTCACCAAGCGGTCCAAAAACGGCTTTCTCGTGAGGAGCAAGAGCTGTTTTAGACGGTGCGCTTCAGCGCATGTGCCTCACGAACGTTTGGTGATGAAGGGAGGAGTGGGAATGAAGAGAGGTACCACCCCACTTCTCCCTTTATCCACAAAGTTCGTGAGGCACATGCGCTGGAGCGCACCGTCTAAACCGGCTCCAAGATTCAAATAATATTTGTGGGAATTCTATCCATTAAATTTGTCTCGCCTTTTTTTGACACCCAAACCATCCTTTTAATGTCATTCAAAGTTTTCTGATGAATTGCAAGCTTGAAGGCTACATCTACGGAAGTAATTCAGATTTGTCCTGATCATGCATACTGTGGAGCAATTCGTCATTGTCATCGCCTTCCTGATCTGGTGATCTGGGTTCATCTTCTTCTCAAACGAAATTTTGTAAGTCATCCTTGACATGTCCGAGCTGTTACTACACCGTATGCAAAAAATTCACACAAATTTTTTAATAACTTCTTCATTCATATCAATGGTTCTAAAATTTTACCCTCTTGTCATTTATGCGAAAACCTAACCCTTTCGAAGTTATTCAAGGTCAAAGCTTCCAAAAATCACATTTCGGCCAAAAAATACTTTGAATAATTCGGAAAGATCAAGGTTTTCGAACAAAATTCAAGAGGGGTATTTTGTAGGCAATAATGTTTTGTATTGGCTGATCAAAATTTTTTTTTGAAAAAAACCAGTTTGTGAGTAATTTTTTTGCCAAAAAGTGAAATCTCCGGCGGCCATGATGTTTTTTTGTGATTCCGAAATTGTTTTCTTAAAAAGCCCCAAGGAAGCTGTAGTCCAATTTTCAGCCATTTTGGAATTTTATCTCCTTTCGTGCGTTTTTTTTTGCTAATTTCCGCGGACTATTAAAGGTTATTTTTTAAATTTTTTTTTAAATATTTACAGCATTTTATTTGCCGACATTTGCGGTTTCACAAGTTTATCTGACCAATGTACAGCAGAAGAGCTTGTCAGATTATTAAACGAATTGTTCGCCAGGTAAACAGCAATAGTCCCTATCATGAGCGAAAATTTCTAATAAAATATATTAACTAAAAAAATCCAGATTCGATAGATTAGCAGCAGAACATCATTGCTTGAGAATAAAACTCCTGGGCGATTGTTACTATTGCGTATCAGGACTGCCTGAACCACGTCCAGATCATGCACATTGTGCGGTTGAAATGGGTCTAGACATGATAGATGCAATTGCGTAATCCAAATAAACACATTCCATAAAAAAATATATAATAACTAACATTAAATTTTCCTTAGGTTAGTACGAGAAGTCATGGCGGTTAATGTAAATATGAGAGTTGGAATTCATACAGGACGAGTTCATTGCGGTGTTCTGGGGCTTGTTAAGTGGCAATTTGATGTGTGGTCGAACGATGTAACCCTGGCTAATCACATGGAAAGTGGTGGAATACCAGGGTGGGGATTTTCAATTATATATGCAAATTTTCGAATAATAAACAATTTCATTTCTAGACGAGTTCATATAACAAAAGAAACATTAAAATGTTTAGACGGTGACTATGAGGTAGAGGAAGGACAAGGCTGTGAAAGAAATTCATATCTTAAAGACCACCAAATAGAAACATATTTAATTGTTCCAGGGGATACCTATCGACCAGTAAATATATAGTTTAAAAAAATAATCAATTAAAATTAATTAAAAATTCATTACAAAAAAAAACAGAATAAAAAATCCCACAATCATTTGTCAATTAATGGAAACATATCTAAGGAGCTTCGAATGATGGGGCATGGATCACAAAAAAATGCTTCAAAGTATTTTTTAATTAAAATAATTTTAAAATACCGAAATAAATAAAAATTAGAAAAAAAAATTCTAAAATTAATTTCAGGTTAGGTTTCACAGACGCTTCAGAAGTTAACAAGGATCCAGAGGATGAAGTTAATGACTATCTTATGAGGGCAATCGATGCAAGGAGTATAGACCATTTAAGGTCAGAACATTGTAAATCAGTATTGTTATCATTTAAGGATTCTAGCTTAGAAAAAAAGGTAATAAAGAAAATGCATTTTTATTAAGAAGAAAAGTGTTAATTCTTTACTTTATTTTTAGTACACATCAGAACCAGATAAAATGCTCACTTTGTATTTTTACTGTAGCTTTCTCATTTTACTTGGAGTGATTTTCATGCGCCTAATAGTTTATAAGCAGTAGGTTGAAGTTGTTTTTTAAAAAATTCTAAAAATTTATTTATTATGTATTTTTGTGGTTGCAGAAACTACTTTAATTATATTTCAGCTAGTGCAGTTATCGTTCTGCTTCTAGTTATAGTGTTCCTGGTTGGATCTCATGAATTCAACTTAAAGGTAATAATAAAATACAAGAATATATTCAGATTTATGTCTGTGCGTTTGCAAAACCATATGTTTCTTCATCTTCCATGCTGGTATGGTCCCTTATATTTTGTGGTCGGCCCTCCTAGGCCATTCTGAGTGCATTTTTATCATTTTCGGGTTTGGTCCCATCGTCTTCATATCTATCTTCAGTTCAAGATGATGGATGATATGCTACTTTGTCTATCTCTTTTAAGGTTCTCATCAATGGTCTGTAGTTTATAACTTGACCATACCAGTGTAAATAGTTTTCTTATTCTTAGTTTTTCTCTTTATCGTTCCCCATATCGTCGCTTAAGTTCTAACACCACTTATGTCAATTTTTGCCGGTTTTCACATTTTGATGCCGTTTGCTAGAGAATCGGAAGACGCATTGTTTCAGCCAATCAAAAACAACCAACGTCCAATATAAGTGTAGTTTGTACACAAATTATAAAATGGCATTGTATGGTATCTAGGTATATGTAAAATTACGCAGTTTTTTCACTCTCCTGTATATTTGGTATTTTTGACTTAGGTGGTGTTAGGCCTTCCGCACACTTGTCCATAACATCAAAACAAAAACCGGTTTTATAGGCAAGGGGTCGCAGGGAAGACAGTTTTTCTTCCATAATTTTCCATCATTTGTTCACCTAAACATTTTCTGGTTTCGCCGTCCATTACACTAACTGAAGCATGTTTTCGTTCTCGGGAAAGCTGCTTCGCTGTGCTTGCACCCCACACTACTCCATAGGCATTACAATCGTTACACGAAAATGATGGAGAAAAGTGAGTTCCGAGTGTACTATTGAACTCATATTAAAACCGGTTTGAAATTATGGACAAGTCTGCGAAGGGCCTTAGGCGGCCATTACACGTTCATGCAAGCGGCAATCAATTCCACCAGTCATGATTAATGGAAATCAAAATATACGAAGGATTACGTCAGTCAACACCTTAGACGTTAGGTTTTCCGTCAGTCGTAGGAAAAACTGTGGAAAAACTGACAGCAAAACCTATCGTGTAATGGGCGCCTTAGAACTTAAGCAACGATATGTTTTCATTTCTAGCTAGCGTTCGGACCCGTAACCCAAATGTGCACCACGACTCTGGAGCAGACCTCCATCCGCTTGTCTACATTTTAGATGACGCTGAGGCATAATTGCGGCTCTATTTCATTAATCTGTCGATTTATCTCGTCCTTCAGGTTTTGAATGGTTGTTGGCTTATTGCGTACTCCTTCCCTTTCAAATTTCTCCAAAGAAAGAATTCCAACCATGTCAAATCACGTGATCTTGGCGGCCAATTAAGATTACCATTTTAGGAGGTAATGCGACCATTGAACTTCATCGAAGTCATCGAAGTTATCATTAGTTATCATGGCGCGATAGCGTATAACATTCACGATAGCAGCTTGGCCGCCGACGTTTTCAAAGAAGTACAACTGCTACTCCGAAAACTGCACCAAACAGTGGCTTTTCCTTGATGTATAGCCTTCTCAACAATAACTCTAAAGCTCTCATCACCCTAGATGCGACAATTCTATCGAGGTGAAAATATGCCTGAAGATGATTTTGTGCGTAAATTTGACATCCATTGCCGTTTGCTCACACATCCATTCGGCGTATTAGCGACGCTTTAAATGGTCCTTGGGCTTCCTGAGTCAATTGAACCTTGTTAGTGTGCAAATTCAAGTCCTTGGAAAAACTTCGCTGCAAAGAGCTCCGTGATATGTACAATCCCTGCGCGCTATGACAAATAGAGGTCGGCGGAGTCTTGGCCACACTATTGCGTACAGCTGCAATATTTTCGATTGAACGAACATTGAATACGAAAAGGCACTGGTGCTGTCACATTTATTACCCATCTGGTTGCCTCGAACTTATGCACGATATTGAAGATTGTGTGTTCGGTTGGACGAATAAACGGACCAAAAATACATATCATGTAGTGCACGATGCCCACTTTCATAATAGGCTTGGATAAAATTTACCAGTTTTTGGACTGTGCACTTGTTCATGGATTAACTTGTAATGAACTCAGCATGAGAAACGTCAAAACAGAAAGCAAAAAACATTTGACGTTTATACGTATTTCCCTACCGGAATGGGGAAACCCCTAATGGGACACCCCTTATTTTTTCTATTTCCCCTATGCGCATTTTTGCATCACTAGGCTAGTGCCGATAGTTTTTTTAAAAAAAAAATTATTAGCAGAGAGGGACCAGCAATGAAATTTCGTTAAGGCTATAACTAAAAGAAAAAAAATTTTTAAACTCGAAAAAAAGGGAAATGGTAAAATGGGGATGCTATTTAGGGGTTGAAAACGATTTTTTGTGATTTGCGGAGAAACATGACCTCCTAGTGAAAAATGTTTCATACAAATGTTGTAGATAATAAAAAGATCTAAAACTTTTGTATTTAACATATTTTGACATAACCTCAAATTTTCCAAGAAAATGCCGGAAAATCGATTTTTCAGTTTTTTATTTTTTTTCCCGTAAAAATAATTCAATTTACATGAAAATTTGTAAGAGTATACCTTGTGTTGCGTTAAATAAGCATGTTTTTTTTTTGTTTAGAAACGGATAGTTTCCCAGAAATCAACATTTTTCGAAAAAAATACCCTTCTCTTGCATGGACAACTTTATTGATGTTTTTTTCGAATTTTGATATTCAATAAGTGCTCATTTGACCATTGAAATGTCTAGTTTCAAATGGTCTATACATTTTGGTACTTTATTTTCATTAAACCGCTTAAAATTAAGAAAAACCGAACACCTGATTTTTCGAATCACGTACATATTTCTCGATTTTTTAAATTTTTTTCAAATATTTGAATTTTTTCTGTTAATGAGGGCATCACTGGGTTTAATTGGATTTCAAAGTTTCTATAAACACACATTTCTATTTCCTTTACTGCCCCAGATATTGTCCGTAGTCGACTGTTTTCGAGAGGGTGTTAACTGTAAACAATGGCTCCACTTATAAGTCGTTCTGGATAAGCTACAGGGCATGTATTTCGTTTTAGTCTTGAACCTTTCTCTAATACTATGCATAACGCGCTAGGTCAACTTACACCTTTCGTACCGTGTCCGTTATAAACGCTACGTTATCTGTATATAAAAGGGTCCACATCGATAGGACTTACAACTTTCATTTTTATGCTGCTAAATATGCCTTAGATAATCATATAAATTGTTAGGGCCATCTTACCCATGGGTAGTCAAACATTAAAACCAGTCATCCAGCATCTTCCCATCTTTTAAAAGTATAAAAAAATGCCCTAAAAGTATGCAGAATTGAATACATATAATTTGTTTTTTTAAAACAGCCTAAAAGTGCACAGTCAAAATTTTCTACGAATATAACTGGCCCACAGTGACGTTACATCGTTAATAGATCGGAGTAGCCCTAATAACGCCGGCTTAACCGGTTAATAATAGGGTACCAAAGTTCCGCTTAGGTCGAGTCTTCACTTAGCCGACGATACACCTCATTGTTCACTTGGCAGTCTAGTACTGCCGGCGTCACTTCTTTTGTCGCCTGGTTACCTTTGTTTTCTAAATAGAGAAATTCTACTATAGAACAATGTTCTGCAGTCGTTTTTTTTAATTTGTTTAAAAGTAGGGTCGCCGTTCCTTCCCCTAGCACTCCCAGACTCTCTTATCCTAACCTTTTTTTTATGGATCAGCGATTATTTTCGGTGCTATGAGTCCCTAAGCCGGCCTAAACAACTAGCTCCTTTTTACTTTCCATTCTCCGCGCCGACCCGCTTACCCCATTGCTTCACGGGGATAAGCTATCTAGCTGCTCCTGGTATTTCTTTGCCTTTTTCTGCCTCGTTGAGCCTCGCATTGCTTAAGGTTCTTGTGGATGGCCTTCAACGTCACTTCTTCCAACTTTCTTCACACATCCTCCGACCTAATCATTTGGTGCAGGATGTTTTCCTGTGTTAGTTGCACCTCAGCCGTTGTTTCCAGCACACCCCCGTGCTTCGCAAACCGCGGGCATTTCAAGAGGGCATGCTCCGCGTTCTTTTTATCGTTCGGACATTTTGGGAAGAATGGTTAATTCGCCAACCCAAAGCGATGAAGACTGTATAACCTCCTTTCACACTCAGGAACTGCGTAAGGTAGAAACTGACTTCCCATACTCGATCTTAACCTATTTCTAAACATTTGGTATGAGTCCATAGGGCCTAAGTAAACAATTTGATTTAAACTGTTGGAAACGCCTTTATCAGATCCTCGAATTTTTCATTTAGTTCACCTATAAATAATATAAAATATACAATGTTACTAAAATTGGCCTCGTTCTTTGAAAATAAATGCATTCACAAAACCACAAATAATATATTTAATTACTTCTCTCACTTTCAGCTTCCAATCGGTGCTAAAAGACTTACAGAACGAATACATAGCAATAGGCTCATATCTCAGTTCTTTGGTTTCATTGTTATAATTTTAATAAATTCAGCGGCCGATTTCTCAATGGTAAGAAAAATAAGGACAACCCTATCCCTACAACAGCTGCAAAAGTTAATTTAATTCTTTTCCAGGTCCTTGTAGCATCTTTGGAGGAATGTCCTTCTTTTAGGAATATTAGTGATGTAATAATAATAGAAGAAAAAGCTCAATGTGACTACTATGTTGTAATAAATGTAATTTGTAAAATATATTTAATTATTCAATTAGTTATTACGAAAATTTTACCTTTTCAGACTTTTCTACTTCTCACTTTGCTGGCCATGATGACATGTGCCATTTATCAAGTTCTTAGAATCATTCTTAAGTTATTTTTTCTGTTATCAACTGGATTTTTTTACGTTGGTGTTTCGTTCTATTTCTATACAACGAGTGATAAAAAATTTACTATAATTAAGTAAGAATAATATTTGTTTAGTTTTAAATAATTATGAATTTAACAAAACTATTTCTTTACTATTTTTTTAGAGAAGACGACGATGATGCCCTCCTATCTTACACCGTCGACCTAATTCTTTTAGTAGTATTCATGGTAGCGCTAATATTTCATAGTCATCAAACAGAAGCAACATACAGATTAGACTTTATTTGGAAATTGCAAGCAACAGGTTTGTGATAATTAAATTATGAATTCGTGCAATTATTATTAATCAAATACAATTTAACAGAGGAAAAGGAGGACATGGAACACTTACAAGCTTACAATCGGAAACTCCTTGAGAACATCCTTCCGGTTCACGTAGCTGAACATTTTCTAAGCCGGGATAAGAACATTGACGTAAATAATGCCGCCCCTTTTGTTCTCTGTTATTATTAATTAAACACTAATTGCCTATTTTAATTACAATTTCACAGGATTTATATCATGAGCAATGCGAGAGCGTTTGTATTATGTTCGCCTCAATTCCAAACTTTTCAGAATTTTATGTTGAGCTTGAGGCAAACAATGAAGGCGTAGAATGCTTACGTTTATTAAATGAAATCATTGCCGATTTTGATGAACTTCTTAATGAGGAGAGATTTAGGTATCATGAGTTAATTGGTTGAGTTTACTGTTGCAGCAATTTTAATTACTCGTACCATTCTTTTAACAGGTATATTGAGAAAATTAAAAGCACCGGAGCTACTTACATGGCTGCCTCTGGCCTAACAGCTAATACATGTGATATGATAGATTTCAAGCACGTCACTTCCCTTGCGGATTATGCTCTTCAGCTATTTGAAAAAATTGATGAAGTTAATAAACATTCATTTAATAATTTTAGAATGAGAATAGGTAAGAATTTTATACTTTTTTTCCTGTTGTTGCAATTAGGGTCTGAGTAGATTTTCATGTTTTCATTCTCGCGTAATTTTACTACGTGAAAAATATTTTAAAGCTAAAAGAGTAAATAGCGAGGGTGTATTTTATCTGGGCAGGACTGAAGTATTACGGTGCAGCATTATGCAGGCGAAAATATTGCACTATGAATGAATTTATTAGTTTTTTCGAACTATTTCATATTTGAAAAAAATGGATGATATTGTAATAAATATGACAATAAGTGACAAGTCTGCTAAATTTTCAATGTGAAATTTAAACCAAGGAAAGATTTTAAAATTTGATTGAGTTTTCTAGAAAGTCAACCAGAAAAGTTAACTAAGATCTTTATGAATAGTGACTTGTGTACTGGTAGTAAATGCACGTTGTATAAGGCATACAGTGTTGTATATCGTTGACCATAAGGAAGAAGGAGGAAAAATCATAATTTTCATCTAAAGCAACGAACACGATCTAAAACTTAACTGCTGTTTGTAAAACACATATTAAGGCTGGTTGGCAGGATTTCGAAGTGAAGAGTAGTCTAAATTGTGTTATTCCCGATGTTTGTGTCACTAGCATAGTCTCCTCCCATATAAACACCGATACAAAAAAATTTGTTATAAGTTTTGTAATATTCGAGGCTTCTTGCGAGTTTTTTCCTGTTATATGCCATTTGCTCCATTATATCCCCGCTATTGTTGCAGTAAGGAAATCCCAAGTCACAGCTGATTCTGGTTTAGATAGATATTAGGTGACTGGGTATACTTTTATACCTTAGTGCACAACTTGTCCAACTATAGGAGATTAGCAATATATATTAGGAATGAAATGGTTTCCAGAAACCTGTCTGGTACAATTGAAAATCCAAGTGGTTGGAGCTGATTCGCTCTTCCAAGCCATTGACTGGGATCAGGGGCGGCGGAGCGCGTGGGGATGGAAGGAAAACTGCACACCCACTTTCGCTTTGGGTGGGGAAATCCACACCCAAAATATTTCGTGTACACCTAATAACCCAGAACGTTGGGGGGCACAAGCAAGGATTTTCATTCGAAAACTAAATATTTATATCAAGAACTTATAACTGTATAACCTAACCTAAAGTATGCCCTATTAGTTTCTCATAAGGGCTCTATGCGGCATACCTCATTATAAATGCAATGGGGCTATCCCAACATCTGCCTTACGTATTCAGAAAGCCTTTCAAAATGCTTTAAGCTTAGGCTTTCGTTTTACTCATACAAAGCTTTATTTTTTGTTGTTGCATTGCTTCATATTTCAGGCAATTATCTTGGTGACCGTGAAGGATGTCATTTTGCAAACTAAATAGACCTTACAGAGGTCAAGCAGCATTGGACGTGATTAGTACTCAGTTGGGGGACCACATAGGTAAAACGACACTCCCGTCTGCGCTTTCGACAACGGCGCAGTTATTATTCACATATCCACGCCAAATTTCTTAAATTTTTCGGCGTCTTTTTTCCACTCGGGATCGGGTAGCAATGATTTTTTCTCAAGGGGGCCAATGGGGCATTCCTTATGACGAGGGGCCAATGAGGCAAGACTTTAGATGCCCTGTGTGGGCCTTAAAGGGCATTCCAAACAGGTCCATATGAGGCAGTGGGGCTGGCACCCTCTTCCAACATGCTGGTCGGGAAAAAACCCCATAGCCAAAGAATTGAAAACCTTATAACTCAACAGACACCTGGTAAATAAATTGACCCGTTAACTTTTTACATTTTAACGGTTATCTGTTCACGTGCTCCGCACCCACAATGATTACGCTCCGCCGCCCCTGACTGGGATTTGTCCTTTCATAGTGCTCTCTCTGTCGCTGTCGCTCTATCATACCGGATTTTTTTTTTAGTTTTAGTTTTTAAAAACATTTATTTAACTTAACAACTAGCAGCAAAGCTTGGGTGTCCATTACACACTTTACCAAATCTATTAAGCCTAGGCCGAACAGCTGGTTTAATGGGGAGTCTGTAAACGCAATTAAAGCAAAAAAAGGGGCCTATAGATCGTACAGACGTTCCCCAAATGAGTCAATCCGTCGTGAGTATAATAAATTAAGAACTACCCGTAATTCGATCATCAGGAAAGTCAAATGTCTCAAATAGCTTTCCTGCTTCCTTGTGTATTTAACCGAGCATCTCAACCAGAGTATTCATAGCTTTGGTGAGTCCGGTCTGTTACTCCAAATATCTCCAAGGCTTTCGACCGAGTATGGCACCCTTTTCTGTTGACAAAACTCCAAGCTATTGGTATCCTAGTTCTAAGGAACTGTATTGCGAGTTTCCTTTTTGACCGTTCAATCAAGGTAGTATTGGATGGCGTAAGATCTTAACCCCTACACCAACTCTTCCGGGGTTCCACAGGGCCTAATTTTATCACCCGCACTTTTACTATTCTTTATAAATGACGTAATGTCAACCGCTTCCAACGCACATCTTTGCTGATGACGGTACTCTACGTTACTCCTACGTCGACAATATAAGACAAGCACGTGCCAGACCTTGTCTTTCTGATCGTGAGCTAATGCCCAACTCTATCAACAGGGACAACGAATTTATTCTTGATTGGGGCTGCAATAATCGAGGTGACCTATAAAACAAAGTACGGCTTCATATAATAAAACCTGCACCGACTTTCCATCTGTCTCAATGGACGGTTGGAATCTAACGGCTATGACTGTTACGACTACAGCCGCGTGGCTCCATCCGTGCGGCTTGAAAAATTTACTCGTTATAATGGAAGTAAATGGAACCATTTCCTAAGGAGCATCTGGCGCCGCGCGACTGAAGCGACCCTAGTGAGGCGGCTTGAACCGTACGGCTCAACTGCTGGCATGAGCAGTATTGTCGTAACAGTCGTGGCGGCTGGAAAGTTTGTTTTCACTGTGTTCAAGTATTTTATGTGTGATCAAAGCCTTCTATGTTTACAAGCCATGCTGTAGAAAAATATTTAGAACCAATTTCCCCTTAATAGGACTTCAAATCGCCAAATTACACTAGCAACATAATACCCTTGATACACGGGCTTCATCGAATGATCATGCTTCCAGTTTCATTGGCCTTGAATGAACATTCGAATTCGAGGTGATACACGGCACTTCATTTTCACTTCATTTATTAAAAACTGTCAAAATATGCACAAAATGGATTCAAAAGCGTTTTTGATGAATATTATTTAATTAAAATGACAATCTAAAAAATATAGTTTAAAAAAACTAAAAAATACGCTTTAAATTTAAAATGAACCAAAAAGTAAAAAATAATTTTTAATGTAAAGTTTTTATTGATCTAGCCAGTATATGGAAACTACCTATCTTTGGAAATGTAAAAAAGCGTGGGAGCTAAGAATATAGGTAAAGAGTCCCACGCTTTTTTACATTTCGAAAGGTAGGTAGTTTCCATATACTGGCTAGAGCAATAAAAACTTTATATTAAAAATTATTTTTTACTTTTTGGTTCATTTTAAAACAAAAGCGTATTTTTTAGTTTTTTTAAACTATATTTTTTATTTTCTACTTTTTAGTCTGTTATATGTCTTCCGAAATTTTGTAATGACAGCCATATTAGATTTAAAATGACGTCACACAGCTTACTGTACTATACTCGTCAAACACTTTTATTTAATACCCATACCGAGGGCGTTGTAAAGAAAAAGATAAACCACCATTTTGCGTTGGCCGAAATTTTGAATTTGGAATGACGCCACACAATTCATAGTATTCTAATTGTCACACCCTTTCATTTGACACCCATATCGAGTGGGCTGTAAAGAAAAACGGTAATCCGCCATTTTGTGTTGGCCGCCATTTTGAATGACGCCACATAGCTAATTGTATTGCACTTGTCTAACCCTTTCATTTGATACCCATGTTGGAGAACCCAATTGCAAAATTCACCCGCCATCTCTTACAAAATGGTCAGATTGCATCGTCACGCGAACTATCTATATGTGCAAAATTTGAAGTTGATCGGTTATATGGAAATGGGTCAAAATCAAGTTGCAAAATTTGTTTACATACTAGATACAACATACAGGTGAAGCTAATATAAAGCGTATAAAAAGGTGGTCCGCCATTTTGTGTTGGCCGCCATTTTGAATTTTGAATGACGCCACATATCTAATTGTATTCTACTTGTCATAGCCTTTCTGGGAGCACAATTGCAAAATTCGGCCGCCATCTTGGAACCGCCATCTTGATTTTTTTACAAAATGGTCAGAATGCATTGTCACGTGAACTATACATATGTGCAAAATTTTAAGTTGATCCGTTACATGAAAGTGGGTCAAAATCAAGTTGCAAAATTTGTTTACATGAACCATACAACATACAACATACAGCGTATAAAAAATTAAAGCGATTGGCATACATAAAATAATCCGATTCTTTTAATAATTTCTTTACAGTTTTTTTTGACAGTTCGATTATTTTTAAAATGAGCGTAATGGAAATTTTATGAGAGTAATGGAAATTTCATGGAAAGTTGATGGAAATTTCTCCACTTTCAGTTTCATTTCTCATAAATGAAGCAGATTTCACTTCATTCTTTCGAATGATATATGAAGCCTCCTAGTGGGTTGAATGATAATCTGCATTCTAGTTTTTTGCAGCGCTGCTCAAAATATATCGTCTTCCCTCTTCATCTTATGTTTAACACATCATTATCGTTAGGAAAATTTCCTACGTTGTGGAAGACGTACGTCTTTGTCATTTGCACAATTCTATTAATTTTACGGAAACCAATTTCTCTCATGCTCCATAGCTCGTTTTTATAGAACAGGTCAAAGCGTTTCTGTAGTCTACAAAAAAAAGTTGTTTATCAATGCAAAACAAAATATCTTATTGCTCTGTAGTTTTTACAGTTCAACAATTCAACTTTTTTGTGGACTGAGACAATTGTGCCAAAAAGCGGAGTAACTCTTTACATCCCGTATACTACTACCATATCTAGGATTAACTAGAAAATTGTCAATTTGGCTATTTTAACTGCCATCTGGTGACGTCCATATCATCTTGTGTATATTCTTATGACTAAACCAGGTGCTAGCTATTGTCCTTGCGATGGCAAATTCAGCAGAGACCGCGGAACCTTATTTTAACTGGGGTTGCGAAACAGTTTTTTTGCCAACTTCCTCTCCTTTTGTTTTGGATCGCCTTTCTGAGTTGTTGCAACACCTCACAATAGCGTGCAGCTGTGATCGTGGTCCAACGGGGCAGGTAATTGATCAACAACATCCCCTTGGAATCCCTAAAGAACGTTTGCCATTTTCCCGCGGATTCCACAACTTTCGCTTTATTTGGTGTTTTGACGGTAGGAGAGACTGGAGTCTTCATAGTGGCTGAAGCCTGAAGGCTGTATCAGATCCAAAGCAGCAAAGCAGAACCGTCGGAAATAGCTTGTTTCTATTGGCTTACGCTGGTCATGTGACAAGAAAACCAGAAGAGAGTTCTGCCGCTGCTTTTGCCAAATTCTAATTTTGATGCTTTGCAAAGCAGAATTTTTTGACATTTCAAACATCTTTCACTTGGCAAGTTGTTTTTAAATGACTAATAGACGCGGAAAATTGAAAATTTATTGTTGTGTGATATTTTACAAAGTATTTATTATTTTTAAAGAATTATTTACTAAGAATTTACTGTCAAATTAAAATTCTGCCGACGCTGCTTTACTTGGATCTGATTCAGCAGGCAGAGCTCTGCTTCGCCTCTGCTTCTGCCACTGCTCAAAAAGTTGGATCTGATACAGTCTTGACTGCGGGATTGATTGACGCACGCGCATAGAAATTTTACAGTGCTGCCACTACACCCAGATGCGAATTCCCTGAGACTCCCAGACTTTTCCAGCCAACCAGACGGATTTAAAGAAATAGTGGAACTTACTTTTTAGACGACCCTCGTATAAGAGAAGGACCACGAGCTGTTTTTATGCCGTAAGAGTTAGTCACAAGATAAGAGTCGTTTCTTATCATCTTTGGAAAAATCACATCTGTTTTCCATCAAGTAAACGTTTTTAAAATATGAGGGGAACATATTTTACAATTTAATGCGCGGTGCTATGATAGAAGAAAATCTTTTTATTCCAGACTTTCTTCCTTTTCATGAGAAAAAAATTACCTTTTATCCATTTCGGGTAAAGCTGATATATGTTGGAGAAATTTGCAAATTCTGCTTTTTTTATGATACACAAACAAAGACACACGACTGAGACCATCATGAAGAAAAAACGTCGTCGAAACCACGGTATACAGAAACAAGGTAATGTAAAAGAGACTGACAGCTTCAAATATCGTAGAAAAATGCCTCCGGGTAACGTCAGCTCTAATGCAGAAACAACAACAACAACTTCGATTTTATATGGGAAGTTGTGCCGAGTGACATCAGCACTAAAATCCCGTCTTACGGTATACAGTAGAGTGGCCCTTTTTTATATGGGCGATTTTTTTTTTACATTTTTGGTGGTCTAACCCCTAATATGGTTCTCTATACCGAAACAAAATCCTATAAAAATTTCAGCTGAATTGGTACTCTTACCCGTGCCGAAAACGCGGAGAAAATGTTTTTTTGTTTTGTATTTGTATTGTTAATAACAAATACTAAATTGAAATTTTTTTACAACTATTAATATATAAATAAAGATCTCTTCATTACCTTTAAAATGATACCTACGTCATTTAACTTGATACGATGAATAGAACCGCAGTAATGGCGATTTGAAAAAGGGCATAATCGGCGAGTGACGTAAACTTTAACCCCCACCCCTTTTTTTGAAAATATTGACCGAAAAAAAAAGAATAAATACGTGTCCGCTTATTTTGTATAGGGACTGCGAAAAAAAAATTTGAAACAAATCAAAAATGTTGATTAATAAAAGTTTTCTCATAAAATTACAAACTTTAGCGCGGTTAACTTCAAACAATTGAGATGAAATTTTTTGGAGAATTATTTTTTCATAGTAGAGAACCATTTCAGGGGTTGGCATGTAGAAATTTCCGACTTTTAAAAATATGGGCCATCCTAGTATACAGACTTTTACAAAACCTTGTTTCTTTCTGTATACCGTGGTCGAAACCATATATTTTTTAAGTGTTCGTTCGAAATGTAATATTACATCGAAACTGATACATAAAAATATATATTCCTTTGTTGGCTTTTGTTTTAATAACTGCCTTTCTAGATGTTTGACCGAATCTCCCGCCGATCTGTAAACACTTGAAAAGATACGACGATGGTGCGATCGAACATAATCTGTGATAAAATGGTTATGAAAAATTTTTTATTTGTAATTTAATAGCAAAATTTTAAATTCGGTATAAGAATAAAATGTAAAATGAATTTTCGCTGTTAAATTTGAATGTTGTTGACAACTATCGAATTTAAAAATGTATATACTTTTCTTATAATTTTTAAAAAATAACTCAAATTTTGGCTTTTTTTTTCAAAAACACAGGGGTTGCGGCGCAACCCCGCGAAATTATCAGGGGTTGCGGCCGCAATCCTTGCAACCCCACTTCCGCGGTCTCTGAAATTCAGCCATTCTGTTGGTGATGAACTTTATATCTGGGTTTAATTCTTAACCCTTGGATTCAGGAACCGTTCGGAGGCGGTAAGTGCCAGTATGAGGTCTGGCCAGACCTCATATAAAATGTATGGGATATGAATGGCCAAGTGTGTCCGTGCCTTTGGGGCTATGACTATACATACATTACATATATGCGTCTCTAATGTGTATGCATAAATAGTCAATAAAAAAGTCTATTGTATGCATTATTACGCTACATTGTGACATTGGGAGCATTTATATGTTGTTTTTGGATGAGCTAAGCAGATCTATTTGCTGCATTCTACGTTGGTATGCACCATCTCGGGTCTGGTGCAAAAGGGTCTACTAGACTTACGGCTACGACGACTGACTAGTAGTTGCTCATTTGGACGAATATCCCGTGAGCATCTGAACCATGGGTCAACGCCAGCCTTGTTCATATTGTAATCCAAAATTTGTATTGGTTTGGCCGATTGCTTTGTCGCGTCTACTTGACAAGTATAGTTGTTCTTGGTGGAAACTACTAGTACCGGCTTTCGGCATCGTTGTCATGAAAAGCAAATTAAGTCGATAAAACTGCTCGTTTCGGATCGATAATTTCAGGTGGCAGGAACGTTTTATTCTTGGCGGACAGTGCCCACATTCCACAGGCCCTGATGCATCAAATATATTGCCAAATCATACGTCGAGAATAAATTGTAAACGGTACGGCCGGTGTATATATTTTTCAACGAGATCTAATACCACGTTTTGACCTTGATTTGTATATATGATGCCCTTCAAGGGGTAATTAGTGATTGAGTCACAGACCCACAACACCTTGATGCCATACTTCACAAAGCTTACTCGGCATATACTGAGTGAACCGAGTCCGCCCGCGATAGGAAATAGTTGCTCATCAACGGTGAGATTAGCATGTGGGATGTAGGCTGTTTCCAAGTTGGACAACAACATTAGCCAAACATCATCGATTGCTGCCGATTTGCTGGTAAGAAGGCGTTCTGCACGAATGTTGCCACTATCGAAGCGGATGTATGTTGTTATTTCTCGATCGCTCGAGCGACATGGTGGCTTTGTAGATATCAAAATTGTAGTTGGCCCACATTCTTTTGTTGGCTGCGAATTGGCGTTGAAATCACCAACAAACAATACCAAGCCGATAAAAGCATATAATTCTTTCTCGGTTATCTTTTGCGATACACTTTGCGCACTCTCTGGATGCTCTTGATTCCATTTAGCCCTTGCCTGCTTAGCTCTTAGCTTAGCTCTAGCGGTTGGTTTCACGCAAAATTTGACTGACAATTTCTTGCGTGAAATACGTTTTGAAAATGGCCATTGGATCTGGTAAAAATCTAATCAAAGGGTCTGCGCGAATCGCTATTGGTCGATTGTGCACACGTGTTGGGCCAACATTCTGCGGGGCGTTTTTGTTCCACAATGCACCGTCCTTCGACCGCATAAAGTCACCAGGTACAGCGACACCATCACTTGGAACAGTCATATTTTATATGAGGTCTGGCCAGTTGTATTCACGAAATGACATAAAAAGCAAAATTTATCAATGCTAAAACAATTTTTTCGAATTTTTCGTTGTTTATTTTGGTTCGTCTCGTCGTGCCTAACAAAGTCATGCAATCATTCCGCTCTACGCTACCATACAAAAAAGTCGCACACACTCAAAAAGTCGAAAGGTCTAGCCAGACCTCATACTGAATCTTAGGGTTAAGGTCACGATCCGATCGCTTATTGGGGTGAAGCCTATGAGACTGTTTATTAGTGTCTCGAGCCCACAGACATTTACCCCAGGGTTTCTTTTGGAGTGGTTATAGCCGCCGTAGAATATAGTAGTCCATCTTATTTCTTGTATTCGGCATTCAGCTAGTCTAAGCAGGCCACAGGTCAGAGGTGGCCCGAAAATAGATCGATACCCAAAAATTAAAAACCGTCTCCGCTCTGAACCTCAAGCGGGCAGCAACCTAGAGGAGTATGAAACCAAAGCATGCAGCTAAAATAAAATTTGAACTTATTCTTACCACAGATTACTGTGGAGATGAAAATTACAATATAATACATTTTATAAAATTTCAATCTCCTTAAAGGGCCCCAATCATATTTTTGCCCCAGGCCCCGCAAGGTTGTGTGGCGGGCCTGTGTCCAAGACTTAAATCCACCGGACCATGCAGTGATTGCAAGTTCTCTAAATCATTTCTGAAACTCGCAAATTTCATAATACTTTATTTAATATGCATCCTTTCTTAATCTCTATATTTTTTATAAAATTTTCATTATTCGAATAAAACACAATTTTTTTGTATTTACAGGTATCAATATAGGAGCAGTTGTTGCTGGAGTTATAGGAGCACGTAAACCTCAATATGATATTTGGGGAAATGCTGTTAATGTAGCTAGCAGAATGGATTCAACAGGTGTAATAGACCATATTCAAGTAACATTAATTCAAATTAACTGAACAAGCCTACTGTAAAAAAAAACTCTTCATCTATTTTAGGTAACACAAGAAATGTATCAAATTTTAGAACCTAGAGGCTATATCCTAACATGCCGCGGAAGTGTAAATGTAAAAGGAAAAGGATCCATGATAACATATTTCCTAAAAGGAAAATCAGAAATAATACCTGAACCGATTAAGCAGAACTCTATTAAACTTCCAATACAAACATCCTTTCCAAAACAGAGTAGCACAAATTCGGAAGACATCTCAACAGATTTCGATGTTAATTCAAACATGAGCAACATAACAGCGCAACGGCGAAAATCACTTTGCCGCCAGCATAATATATCATCATCATTTGGAACAAGTTTCAGTGCCTGTGTTACACCGAGTTTGTCAATTAGTAGCAGTCTTCATACTTCCAGCTGTCAAACAGTTCCTAGCATAAGAGCTTCAAATCAAAGCGATTTAGAGCCAGAGATAACACCTACGAAACCAACTAACGATGCAATATCAAAAGCATGCAATGTTTGTCCAAAATCACAATTGACCGAATTAAAGCAGAGCTTATTGAGTGAACGCGTTGTACTAAAGGATTCGATAGAAAATTTAGAAATTCTGTTAAAAAACGACATTAGTTTGTCGGATTTAAGTAATAAGCAACAAATTATATTAAGACAAGTTGAGCCAAAGGTTTCTGAATTTTGTATAGACTCAAATGATTATGAATATTGTAATAGTTTAAGAACTGGGTCCTCGACAGATTTGATCGATATTAAGAGGTCAATAGACACTATAGTTTATACAAATGGCTTAGGTAGGGATAGTATAAAATTGTTAAATCAAGAGAATCAAAAGAGTCCCATTAAGAATTCACAATCAATGTGTCCAATTCACACAACAAGTCGAGCCTGTGTTATACCAAATAGTCGTAGTCTAACGCTTATTCATTCTAGAGGTGTTACTAATTATATTTTGCAGGATGTTACAAATGTTTTTAATTGAAATATTGTGAAAAGTATACCTACACACTTTTTTAGAATTTTATGATCGTATTTTATTTGTTTTTGTAAAAAAGTTAATTTATTTATCCTGAAGCAATGGTTTCGATTTTGAATCTTTTTAAAAATTCATTTAATGGAAATCTTCACTATACGAATTAATGGGTTTCAGGACCAATTAAATCTGTTAAATTTTATATTTTCCTAAACACTTTATTATTAATTTACAACCACAAACAATTTTTTGCGTTTTGCCACTTTTATATCAATTTCGATCAAAATCTTTCCTTGTCGTAATCTGACAACTGCAAATATTATTTCCACCCTAATTACTCTACATAAGTATTGATTTCTGAACAAATTATTTAATTTACATACTTATATGTATATCTATTCTAGGAAAATTCTTTCCCTTTCAAATTCTATCTTTGAAAGCCATCATAAAATGTGGAATCTTCGGACAGGCAGAATTTCTCAACAATTCAAACTACGGTCTGTGGTTTGTGGTAATTCTCAAACAACAATCACAATCTTATCTATCTGGCCACTTACACCACATCAATGCTAATTTCAGTAAAGTTTTATATTAATCCTATATCAGATGATTGAGATAATATATCCTATAAAGGTCTGTATTTAATGTATATTAGTGTTGATGGGTTTTTCAATTTATTGTAATTTTAGATTACTGAAGAACAAGAGGTCTATCCAATAAATCTGTGTGGCTCTTACAATTTATTGATGACCCTTAACAACAAACAAAAAGAGACTGCCTGGCTCTGTGATTATTTGTCTAAGCTTTGACCACTTAATTTTAACAATCAGAGGAGTTCACGTTCATTTCTGGGACTGCGACCGAATCCACTAAAAATACCTTCTGGTCTACCACTCTCCACGGGACTAGCTTTTTAACATTGCGTCGCGAGGATAGATCAGCTTACCTTCTATTCTACTTACATTGTCGCTTCCACTTTCCGACGATGTTCTCTTAGTGGCGCCTCGGCCATCGCTTCTAGTTCGATTTCGGCGAATTTCAGACAACGAAAGAGGACGTGCTTTACGTCCTCTTCGATCTCTGGACATGCCGGGCACAGCGGTGAGTCACGATGGAGATATTGTCTATATCCTCCATGCTAACTCAAGAGCTGCGTGAGGTCGAAACCCACTTCCCTACGCTCCCCCATAACCCATCTCTTCACGTTTAGAATAAGTCTGTGGGTCCACCGATCCTTAAAAGCCATCTGCCCCACAGTGCTTGGCTCCCCTCTAACATTCTCTAGGTCGTAAAGGCGCTTGCCTTCTCTCGCCAAAATGTCTATGAGGATCATCCTCGCTATCACAGGCGCCGCTGCATCGTTGGACATGGTCGCAGCATGATCGCTTAGTCTGAATGCAGCTCTCCACTTTGTATTGTTGACCGTCTTGCTTATATTAATGCTGCTGCACAAACTAGCGCCACGTTTAGTACAACTGAGCTAACCACTCTCGTCATCAGGAGGCGACAACTCGGTATAGGGCCCCCAAAATTGGGCAGCGTGGGTTAGCAATGATTTTTCTCTATGGCGGAACTCCCACCACCATGTTGACAGCGTCAGTCCTTGACCTTGCATTTCTTTAGCCGAATTGTCCAACAGGCCTCCTTCCCTTTCGACGCTAGGGTGTATTCCTACAATCAACAGCTCGAAAAGTTTACCTATGTAACTAAGAAAATATATCGCCCTATACGACACTGGGTCCCCTAAAAGCTTGTTCGGCTTTGGTAAGAGCACGAGTTTCTGCTGATGGAAAACCCATGGCTCTGGGAAAACCTTAATAATTCCCTCTGGAGCCACCATAGCAACAAGATAGTGGTCTAAGTCCAAGTTAGCACCTCGATATTTTCATAACATTACTAGGCCTAAATGGTAACAGCCGGTATAGAAACAAGGGGTCCGTTGGTTTGCGGCTGTCTCCGTCAGAGGGCACCTAGGTATCTTTGTGTACGAACAAATCTGGTACTTATAACACCAAGTTTTTATTTGCTGTCGACTCTAAGATTTGTTGTCCTTTGTCTTAAGTATTCTCATGTAATATTTGGCCGTCGTGGTACTGCCTATACACGGCCTCCCCATTTTTTAGCGTTCAAGTTTCCTGAGCTAATTTTTGCTCCATACCTGGGTCAGGCAGGCATTATATTCTCGTTCTACTACTTTCCCGAGGGTGAGTGATTCTTCCTGAGGTTCATGTCCCTAAAGTTAACTTGAACGCGAACACTTTATTTCTCCGTTTTCGCTTCCCTTATCCACATCGTTTACTGGGATATCCAAAGCTTGTCAAGAATTCCATAATAAAATTATTTTTACACGCGAGGTTACGAGGCCAACTTCCCCTTCTTTAGAAACTCCACAGAAGCCACATCTATTACCCTATCCTCTCGTTTAGGAAAGTTAGGTGTGGCTGACGCTTGAAGCTTACTATGGCATCTCCACCAGTTCAGTATTTTCATAATACTAAATGTTATTCCGATTAATACAGTTTTGGTTCACCGACTACCTTACAAAATACAAAAAAAATATATTATCCTAGACGACCAACGTTATCAAGCTAACCTGACTTTAAAAATAAATCACTAAACATGGTTTCTTCGTCTGGACTAGCACTAGAAACTTCTGAGTCATATCAAAAATACTTTATATACTCCTACCTATAACTGCCAATCATTCAAGATTGAAGATTTTCTTATAAGACTCATATTCTATGTCTAACCAAAGCTTACATTTATCATTTAAACAAATATATCTAAATATAATTTCAATATCATTTTAAATTTAATAAAAGAAAAAATATTTAAATATTTAAAATAATGCACAAAATTTCATCCGAATTTAGTAAGATGACCAACCATACACATACAGGGAAATAACCATCTATAGCTAGCTTACTTATTCTCCTTTCACTAAAAAGTATCAAAAAAACTATTAACTAACGATCAAGTAGTTTTTAGGCAAACCCTTTGTAAATCCATATTTTTTTAAATGTACTAAAACTTTGTCAATTTTTGGCTGTTTTTTGTTTAAAAAACAAATAATAAATCGCTTTAAACATTATCAAAATACTTCTTAGTCCTTATAACTTTGAATGTTTCAATGTTGATGTAATCTGTGATTACTACTTAGGTATTAGTAAAATTACAAAAAAAAAAACACAGAAAAAAAAACTTTAAAAAAAATTAAATGGTGTAAAATAAAAAATAAAAAGATAAATATAATTTAATAAATAGAAATAAATTTATTAATATATTTAGTGCAACTTGTTGTCAGGATTTTTAATTGCAAAAAAAAATAAACTAAAAAAAACTATAAATATGGACCATACCTGTGTATAAAAAACTACTAGGAAAGAGAAAGGGTTAGGTGATGAACGATAAATAAAGAATGTAACTTTGTAAAAAAAAATATACATATATTTAAAGGAAATATAATTTTAAGAAAATGAAATTTGGTCGTTTTTTTTGTGAATTTATTAAAGTCTAATTATTTCTCATTCAATACAAAAAACACTTTTACTATTTTTTGTTTAAATACAAAAGTACATTAAATTTCTTTAATTATTTTTACAATTTAATTTTTTTTATAAATAATAAATTTATTTCATACTCTCCTTGCACGCTTCCACAAGAAAAGACAGCCCAAAATATGAAGTATAAAATAGATCAATATCATAATCCATATATTTCTGTTTAAATTATCAAATGAAAAACTATATTTATCCAAAACGTCTTGTCCTGTATGTAGGCATGGAAGGTCCGCACTCTCTTGGAAGCAGGCTGTTTAGAATTAAACTTATGTTAGAATGAAAAATTTAAAAGTAATATGAAATTGGTTTAAAAAATTTACACAACCATTTCAAAAAATAAATTTTGGCAATAATTTTCTAAAAAAGTTTCTATTTTCGGTCATATTTTTTGGAATAACTATCAAATATTTTCTATTGGTCCGGGGAAGTTAACAAAAAAAACGCACACGAAAGGAGACAAAATTCCAAAATGGCCGAAAATTGGACCACAGCTTCCTTGGGACTTTTTAAGAATACAATTTCGGAATCCCAAAAAAAAACATGGCCGCCGGAGATATCACTTTTTTGCGAAAAAAGTCACTCAAAAACTGTTTTTTTCGAAAAATTTTTTTGATACGAAACATTATTACCTACAAAATACCCCTCTTGAATTTTTTTCGAAAACCTTGACTTTCTCGAATTATTCAAAGTATTTTTTGGCCGAAAAGTGATTTTTGGAAACTATGACCTTGAATAACTTCGAAAGGGTTAGATTTTCGAAAAAATGACAAGAGGGATTTTTTGTAGGCAATAACGTTTCGTATTGATTGATGAAAATTTTTTTTCGAAAAAAACCAGTTTTTGAGTGTCTTTTTTGCCAAAAAGTGATATCTCCTACGGCCATATTTTTTTTGTGATTCCGAAATTGTTTTCTTAAAAAGTCCCAAGGAAGCTGGGCTCCAATTTTCAGCCATTTTGGAATTTTGTCTCTTTAAAATGCTAATTTCCCCGGACTATATAAGAAAGTTCCAAGTAAGCAGTGATATGTTCCTCCATTAATTCCTGTAGTTTTTAACGGATAGGCCTACACATAGGTTACGGAATCGGTGGAGAGCACTCGATTAAATACACCTGACTAGAATCGAAAGAAAATGACTCAATGAGTACATTTTACTCATTCAAAAGCACTCGATTCCTTGAGTAATTTTTTTAACATTTCTGTGAACTGCCTGAGCGTATACATTACTCGATTTTCGGCTGCGTCAAATTACAAATCCTTCTGTAGCTTACAACCCGAGTAAAAATAATTTAGTTGGTTAATTTTTTGAAAGAACCTACGTGCCCGCAATTAGCGAACACATGCGCCTGCCACACGGGCATGCATGCTCCCGCTACAGGCGACCAAGCGATCCCCCAACTAAGTACTAACCACGTCCAATGCTGCTTGACCTACGCAATCGAACGAGAACCGGTCTACTGAGTATGCTTAATCGCACGCTATACTATTTTTTGAGGCCCCAATTTAGCTCCCTTTAGTCTAAAAAAGGGTGAGCTTCCGTACTTCGCTTGGACTACATATTCCGTCCTTACCTGTAGCGGGCTGCATTTGGAAAAGTAGAATGTGATGCTGTCCGTGCCTGTTGCAGGCTAAAAACGGGCGAGTCTTATTTTTACGCAGAAGTATCGTGCCTGTTTCATTGTAAGCGCGGGCGAGTCCTATTTTTAATGGTTTTATTTAGCTTCACCTCGTATATTTGTTTGTTTGGTTCAAATCTTGCGACAGCTTTTTCGTCTACTTCTACTGAACCGATTCTTATGAAATTTTGCCCACACATTGAGCTCCCGTGACAATGCAATCTGACAATTTTGTACAAAAATCAAGATGGCGGTTCCAAGATGGCGGACGAATTTTGCAATTGTGTTCCGATTCCATTGAAAATCGGTATCACGGGGTTTGAAGGGCCACAAATGACGATTCTGTGGTCAAAATTTAAAAATTCAAAATGGCGGCGCCAATATGGCGGATGAATTTTGCCAATGTGTTCTGAATCCATTGAAAATCGGTATCGGGGGGTTTGTAGGGCCACAAATGACGATTCTGTGGTCAAAATTTGAAAATTCAAAATGGCGGCGCCAATATGGCGGATGAATTTTGCCAATGTGTTCTGAATCCATTGAAAATCGGTATCGGGGGGTTTGTAGGGCCACAAATGACGATTCTGTGGTCAAAATTTGAAAATTCAAAATGGCGGCGCCAATATGGCGGATGAATTTTGCCAATGTGTTCTGAATCCATTGAAAATCGGTATCGGGGGGGTTTTAGGGCCACAAATGACGATTCTGTGGTCAAAATTTGAAAATACAAAATGGCGGATGAATTTTGCAAATGCGTCCTAAATCCATTGAAAATCGGTATTGGGGAGTTTTTAAGGTTAAAAATGACGAATTTGTGGTCAAAATTTTAAAAAAATCAAACTAAAAACTAGAAAATAAAAAAAATAGGTAAAAAAACTTTTAAGTTAAATGGTTTTATTTGAAATCATAAGCTGTACCAAAAACTAGAAAATAATTAGAACACAAACATGGACCTTCTTGAGATTCCGACGTCTGGTAAGAAATCATGCAATAGTAGCCGTGCTGTTTTCTTATGTCGTATGCCAAGGTACCCTTTGTGTCGCTGCGTCAACGGATTAAGTAATATTCTGGGACTTTTAACAGACTAAAATAAAAACATGGGGCGCATAAAAACCTGTATAACCACTGTATAATTAAATAAGAACGACTTGTCTAGAAGAATGTGTTTCCAAGCCCACCAATATATTTCATATGCGCGCCATGTTTTTGTTTTAGTCTGTTAAAAGTCCCAGAATATTACTTAATCCGTTGACGCAGCGACACAAAGGGTACCTTGGCATACGACATAAGAAAACAGCACGGCTACTATTGCATGATTTCTTACCAGACGTCGGAATCTCAAGAAGGTCCATGTTTGTGTTCTAATTATTTTCTAGTTTTTGGTACAGCTTATGATTTCAAATAAAACCATTTAACTTAAAAGTTTTTTTACCTATTTTTTTACTCATGCATACTGTGCTTGTTTTGGGTGCAGTTAATTTTTTTGCGTGTTGATCTCCAAAGCGACTTTCGCCCCAACGTCGCTTTATTTAATTTTCTCTTGCATATTCCTTTGGCTTCCCACAAGAACTGCAGCAGCATGGAATCGAATCGTAATTTCTGGGATGATAATTGGATCCCTTAACAACTAAGCTATCAAGCCTATCAATATCCCTTGGTTACAATAATAATATTTTGTTTTTATAACTTACTAATATTATCAACTCCCTCCCATTGCAAAATAGTCATAGCTTCATTGGCATAAAGCATCCATGAAATGTACTGTGTCCAATAAAGCATTGCCGGAATAGTGCTACAAAAAACAATTATTTTTAACAATACAACACACAACAATATTCTGCTTACCTAATCCGAATAAATATACCAGATGTTATCATTATAATATAATCTAAAGGTACTAAATACGCCATCGCCAATGGAACAGTATTAAACGCTGTTGAAAATAAGCATCCACAAGCTGTTGCTATATTCATGACTAGAATTATGCAAACGGCTGTCATAATGAAGGCATAAAAAGTTGCTCGCAATCCTGCCAACCAGTAGCTGATTAGTACAAATATGAAAGGCTCTAAAATCATTCCAGGAAGCTAGAAATATTTTTTTTAATTCAATTTTATTCACAGGTAAAAATCCCTATCTACCATTGCTAGTATAATTGCAATGTAGTACTGAGCGGTACTGCAAATTCCTGATCTTTTTTCACGTAAGAACAAGGGAAATCCTTGAGGAAAGACGTTTAGAACTGAATACATTGGCAGAAATGTATTTTCGGAGACCATGACAAAAAGCAATCCTTGTACAGCCTGAACTCCCAATTGAGAAATGCTCGTCGTTCCAGCGAAGCATATTCCAACAATGAACGCTAATACCTAGGCAAAAAAAATATCAATTTGTGTTTGTCAAATGTAAATTTATAAAACTTACAATTTTCTGAAAGATTCTCAACATTTGAATAGTTGGGTCTCGAAATGCTGCCAAGGAAGCCCTGTACCAGAGCCAATAGAGAGTCATATACCAATGAAGTCCTCGAAAGTCATCCTTTTCCGTATCAAACGGGAAATCTGCACTTTCGGCCATGTGAAACTCAAGATTCACTAGCATGTCCCGCTGTTTAGCAGCAGAACAAACCGCAAATAGATCGCATAAATAATTCGCAGATCTTTGCGAAGCTACTTCATGTCCAGGATCCGAAGCGAGTACACCGATTAGGAAATCTGCAGGATTATATGCCTCTGGACAGAAATATCCTTGTTCTGCGAAAAACTCTAATCCTTGTTCTGGTGATCCTGTAAATGCAACTCGTCCATCCGCTAACAGCAGGACATTGTCGAACATATCAAAAAGTTGACTCGATGGCTGATGAATTGTGCACATTATTGTTGTCCCTTTCTTTGCCAGAGTGTGAAGGGTTTGTATAAGTTGTTGTGCGCTAAATGAATCCAGGCCTGTTGTTGGCTCATCACAAAATAATATAACTGGATTTATAATAAGCTCTGTCGCAAATGCTAAACGTTTCTTTTCCCCACCAGATAAGACCTTCCCTTCATCACCACTCCCTATGCGTGTATTGGCATTTGCTAGAAGTCCTGTGTGCTCAAGGAGGTTATATATAATTCGTTTCTTTTCTGTCAGTCTTATTCGCCGATCTAGTCTTAAGTGTGCCTGAAAGAAGTATAATTTTTGTATAATTTTATTTGTTATTTATTATTTCACCATAAATGTCAGGTGTTCTAGAACAGTCAAAGTTCCAATAAATAAATCCTCTTGATGTACAAATCCACTAATCCTGTGCATAAATGGTCCTATTCGACGGCCATTTATAAGTATTTCTCCGTTGACTATTGTATCGACTATAACCAATTTATTTTTGCTTAAAATTTTAGGATAATTGTTTGTATGCCTTACCAGGTTGTCTGTACGCCAATGCTGACATCAGGGTGCTTTTTCCCGCTCCACTGTATTAAAGAATTTAATTTTAATATATTTTTACCACATTTTGGTTGTCAAATTTGAAAAACTATACTACAAAGAGTATGGTAAGAGTAACTGTTATTAAGGACAAACCTTTAGGTTGAAACTGCTCAAACGTACAGGAACCCAAGAAGGATTGACTGTAGGAAGATTGGTCAGGTCCTGAGAATAAGAATTTCTAGAGAGCGCCCACAGAAAAGTATTAAACCTTATCCATTCGGTGTATAAAGTATCCTGCGGCAGCCCTACAAAGACTGCCTAAAGCTGTACAAGAAAGCCATTGCCTCAGCTAAGAGAGATACTTGGCAGGGGTACTGCCAATTTATCGCGAGCGTAGGTGACTCTTTAAAACTATGTAGGATCCTCTGCAAGGAACACTCCAGTCCGTCCTTTATAAAAAAGAGAATGAAGCTTGAATGGAATCGCATAGAACTACTAATGAACACACACTTTCCCGGATGCATGGACGAAAATGAAGTCAACGCATTGGGAAATGGGCAGAGACACTCCTAGAAGGAGAATTCCGTTATTAGCTGCGTTAAGGTTATCTGGGCGATTAATATTTTATGCCTCTTTAAAGCACCCGCCCCAGACGGCATACTAGCAATAATGTTGCAGAAATTACCTGAGTTAGTAATACCATGGCTGGTGGTTATGTCCAAATCTGATCATCCTCACATCCGCCAGTTGGTAGATGTGACTTTATTGTCCCCACGCCTATCACAGAGGTAGATCCACTGAGACAGCTTTGCATGAAGTGGTTGTGAACCAGGGGCGGCGGAACACCTGTTGTGTTTGTTGACCATTCAACACATGAGGTCTCCCAAGTGTTGAAAATCAACACATGAGATCCCGTTTCTATTTTAGGTCTTCAAAAAAAATTTCCTAACTTATTTCTATTTTATTTACGCGACCGTCGTTTTCCCAAGCTGTCGCCCAACTAAGTACTAGCCACGTCCAATGCTGCTTGACCTACGCAATCGAACAAGAACCGGTCTACTGAGTATGCTAATGTCACCCTTTATGGTCACCAAGATAATTGCCCGTTTTCTTCGTTCCATACAATTTTTAAAGCTCCAATTTTGCTCCCTTTAGTCTAGAAAAAGTTTGAGCGTTCTGTACCTCGCTGAAATTTTGGCCAGCGCTGAGCAAGACCTCTGATGTTATAAACTGGGGAATTGTCCACATGACGCATGGACGCCGTTGACGTTCTCTTGCACTCGCGCCTTCCAGACCTTAACATCAAACACTTAGCCTCGTGCAGTGTCCTTACACTGAAGGAAACCGAGGCCTGGGTCTGAAAACCTCACGGTCATAGCAAAATTCTGAACTTGCTACCCGATGGTATCGTCGTTACCTGGATTGACCTTTGGGAAGGACTTCTCCATCGACACACCCGCAAGAGAGGGGAGAAATTGAGGCGTCCTGAGGAAGTTCGATATACGGATATTCACCTGTACCTGCCAGACAATGAACCTCGAATCTCAAAAGGGTGTAGCATTGGCATTTGTATAGAGAGCCAACCCTCTATAAAAGCTGTGGATTCAGTAGCAATGTACTCCAACCTATTGGAGCAATGTAGAGCTAAGCTAGATTGGCGAGGTAGAAAGCACAACGTGACTCCCATCTGGGTTCCCGGACAAAGGAAAATAGATGGGAAGGAGAAAGAAACAACCTAGCTAAACAGGGAGTGTCTCTTCGGGCTCAGAGACCGAGATTGTCGGCAGCCCAATAGGCGGGGTCAAAAACGCAATTTTTTACTACTAGTCAGCCAAAGGTAGACAGTGCTGGAGACCTGTATTTTCTCTAGGATGACTTGGCCCACCTACAACAAACAAAGAACAATGTGCATCCTAAACAGACCCCGACAAGATATTTCCAGAATTACGACAATCATCACGGGACATTGGCCCATAGTGAACCACGCACAGTCTGTTGCCTGTCACTTCCTGTGTAAATGCTCGGCTTTAGCTAAAGCCATGTACTATAGCGCACACTAGGCAGTTACGTTCTGGAAACAAGTGATCTGCAGACTGAAAGTTAGATCACTGATAAGCTTCCTAAACTTCACAGGATGGCTTTAGACATCCGAAACACTCGACCAAACAACCACCGAACTTTAGGTACCCAAGGTTATGCCATTAAAACGCGTGCACAAACCTTACACCTAACCAAAACTAGTCATTAAGCACTTGATGCAGTCCATAGGAAGCTATCCAGTACAATGATGACCAAACAGACCTGCGAATACTTCACAATGGACAAATAAGGTATTCAATAACAACAAGTGGAGTGGGACAAAGTTGCCCACTTTTACCTTTACTCTTCATTTCTGTACTTTTCGAAATAATGAAAGAAGTCAGTGGAAAGCCAAGAAGAAACATATAAAGAATTGTAGAACGGTTGGATGATCTTGAATACGCTGATGATATCGCACTTCTAGCGTATTCAAGAGAAAACATGCAGAAGAAATTAGTTAACTTCGAAATATGTTAATTAGAATAAATGTACAAAACAATAAGAATTAACACTATAAGCACGAATCTATTAATAATATGAGATACTAAGATAGAAGATGTGACAGAATTCAGTTACCTCGGTAGTATAACCACTACCAAGATAGATTCGAGGAAGCATGGTTTGGTTAGGTTAAGCATAGTGCGACCAGAGGCATAATTAGGGAGCATATTGTAAATAGGATTAAAAAAAACTATGTACTTTCAACAGATTGTGGAAAGCATGGAAACTGCCACAGCTATCAAGAAATATAAAATGTCAACAAATCTTCTACAGAATGTTTCAATAAAACTAGATAAAGAAAAGTAAATGGACCTTGGTATAGCACACATTGCGAAAACAATAGTATAATAACAAAAAGAGCCCTTGAATGGAATCCGCAAGGAAGCAGAAGTATTGGTAAATTTAAAAACCCATGGACAAGAACATTAGTAAAGGAAATCAAAGATTATAATAAATCCTGGACGGAAACCAAAAGAATAACTCAAAACAGAGTCCGACGAAGAAGTATTATAGAAGCCCTATGGTCCCAAGAGGATAGAAATAACAACAATAATTTTTTAATACTTTATCATAACATTTTTTACGGTCCTGACTGGTGAGGATTTGAAATTATAAAATAAACGAATTAGTACGAATTTTTTAAAAAGAGCAGAATATTAAAGTTCAGCTCTAGTTTTTCCTTGATACAGATACATACATATATATTATAGTCTCTAAGTTTGTGTTTCCTGAATAGTCGCAGACATATTGTATTTCGACTTAGAAAAGAGAAAAAAAATACTCTGAAATCTCATCTAATCAATAATGGAATTATCCTTATAACGAAAACATTGTTAGTATATTGGATGTACAAATTAAACTTTGATAACTCATACCATTTTAATCCTTACAAATTACAACAAATTATTTTTAAATCCAGAGTACATACCTCGCTCCCATCAAAGCCATTAAAGTACCAGGCTGTATAGCTCCTGTCGAATTGTTTATAATCCTCTTAATATTACGTAAGCTAGAATCATTCTCATGAGTTGCATAAACACACAAATCCCGCCAAACTAATGTAGCACCATGCTCTGCTGGTGACCACTTATTATAACTCCTCAACGGCAAGCTTGATTCCGATCCGTTTCGAGTCGATTCACTAGCATTTTCTGAACCCTTTTCAATATTATTCTCAGGCACATAATTATATAATGACATTTCAATATTTAAATCCGACATCGTGACACTTTCGCTTATCTCAATTTTCCACACTCGTAAAAATTTAACAAATCCAATTTTTGCAGAAACTCATCGCACTCCCGGCTTATTACATCCGATCCCTAAAAAAATTCATTTATCTCTAAACATTGCGCTTTACACGTTCCACGATTGCAGCTCAACTGCAATGCATACCTGGGGAGTTGATAGATTCAAGCCTAGGTAAGAGGTGACTCTAACTAACTAAATGGATGGATGTCGTGCTGCAATTGTATACCAGAAACGTGGTGGCCTCTCGCTCCTCGCATGTCTTGAACACGTTGCAAATAATATCAAATTTCAACCGAGTTGAAGCCCTACAAATTATAAACGCGAATACTCCACTATAACTAGACTAAAGTGTAAGACTAATCACTTAAGATTTCACCATGCTGCTTTCTTTCCGGTTATCTTAACTTTTGATGCGTACCTGAATTCCTTTTATCATATTTATTAAAAAAAAATAACATGATTTCGTAACAAGTCTGTATCAACAAAGTATTTAGCTAGTCTCGAACATGGCTACATTATATTTAAATTAGATAAGGGTGTGAACATACTTTGTATACTGTGGATGATGTTTAACTTGTCTCGAAAAGTTAAGACCCGAATTCTCTTAGATTTGCGAGTTTTACATGTAAACTTTTTATATCACCTGAAAATGTTATTGAACCCTGTTCTTTCTATGAGATATAAAAGCAACCATCGGTTAAATTTTTACAATTTTTACTCTTTGCACTGAGTTTCGTCACATTGTCTAGAGTATCAAGTTCTATTGCGGCTAGCCCGGCTCGATTGATGGGTTTTAAGTAGTTTAATGTTTTTGGGTTCGTTCACGCGAACTTTTACTTTTACTCGGATGGCATGGAATAACCTGTCAAGTCAATTGTGCTAACCGCAGAGCAGAGGGTACAGGACAAGAAAAATAAAAATAAACTACATTGAGAAACCGATCAACCTTTAAAAGATTTCTGGCGCCTCTATCGTTTTATTCTTGATAGTTTCTTATTTCGTATAACTACCGATTCTTAAAAAAATTCTCATTCTTTAATACCTATTTGTAAATTCACCCACGATGTCCTTCAGATCCCAAGCGCAGACAAAGGAGGGCAGTTTAGGACAAAGGTCAATATGCCAATCTCCAAACCAGGTAGGTTGTTGGACGAGAAGTCGACAGCCTATCTTTGGAAAACAATTTATGATATGAAATCGAGAAGCCAGCTTCGGAAAAGTCAAGATTTATGCCCAAGACCTTAACAAGGTCACGGGACTAATAACTTAAGAGCCTCCAATATAAAACTCGTAACATGTTATGTCAGAACATACTTAGACCTGGAGTAGTTTTTTAATAAGATAAACTAAGCAAAGGTTATACTGAAATGTAAGTTTAGTTCGAAGGGCCGATGAAGAATAAGACAGATAAAGGGAAGTTTTGGTGATAAATGAGTTCGGTATACTGTATAAGTTCGGCATACTGACTGTGGAAGGTTTTTCCAGCGGTAAAATTTTGCCAGATCTGATATATTCCAACATTGAGTCAATGAGTCAATTGAAAAACAAATAGAGCCATCACCACTAAGTTTGACGGTTTTTAACCTTCTCCGTCACGCGGCCCGGCCCAGATAAACGGGTTAAATTCAAGGCGAGGTCGCAATTGTACATAATTCCGTTATGTTATTTAGTACAGATAAAATAGTAAAAACAGCGGAAATGATTGGGTACACGCCTAAATTTGGCAGAGAGCTTCCTTTTAGGGTTCTTAATAAGAGGTTATAAAGTCTACCGATTTTCTACCCCGGGCACCCACTTTTTAGGGGGTTTTAGGGTCAAAATATCAGTTTTTTACAAATACATCTTAAACGGTAAGTCTTATCAAGAAACTGGCAGACCCAGCCTCCACATTGTCCACGGCCGAAAGCATCTGATGTGCTGTATAAATAAAAACAGTCGGAGAGATATTCAGTAGAGCAGGGAACCCAAAAAAGGAATAAAGGGGATTTACAAGGCTGCCTGGAATTATCACTTTCATGAAGACAAACAAATTTAGGAGCAGTCCACTTTAGATTGTGGCTGAAATAGATAAAAGTCCCTAACGGAAATTACTCGATTTTTTGAAGTAAATAAGACGGATGGGCGAAGTTATATATAGCTCACATGCGCAAACCAATTCAACCAACACTATCCGTGGTGCGAGTTTGGCAGGACTTCAACTTCAAAGCAGGAACCTTGTAAATTTATAAAAATCAACTTCTGGGTTCATGAAGACGTTTGAAAGCCAGAAGTGGCTCTAACCAAATTGGAATCCTAGAATTGACCGATAAAAGAGACCTCTTGGCCCGTGATAAACAGCTAAACTCTTGCCTGAAGTCCTTTAATGAAAGTCCTTTGAAGCAGTGCTGCAGGTGGCGACCACCGAACCTCTGCAGTACTAACTGCTTACCGTTTACACGGTAAAGTTGGAAATCAACAAGGGAGGCAGGAGAGCACGGCTATTCTCTGCTCAGCATAACTTCCTTATGATTCACACCCTCCAAGGGATTCAAAGAGAGAGTGGATCTATCGATCTATCTACAGATCATCAAAGAATATGATGCAAACGATAGAGGACGCGAGATATTTCCACGCTGGCCATTCAACACGTTAACTACTTGAGTGGCTTGCCTGTCTTCAATTAAAACTGAAATTCACATAGAGCTATCTGCAGACATTTTAACAGAAGCGATTATTGATGCCTACAAATATAACTGCCCGGCACTCATGAGGATGCAGTAAAAAACCTTTGGTGGAACAGCAAAATCTCCAAGCCAAGATCTGTCACAGGAAGTTCTTCACTTCAACAATGCCAAGAAGAGTAATAAGTGGGAGAGTTTCAAAAGCTCACGAACTAGCTATAATATGGCGATTAGTAAAGTAAAAAGGCACACTTGGGGACTTTTCTGCCACATTAATGCACTTACAGAAAAGGTATGGTTTTTCACATGGATTTTCAATGGTGTTCACTCCAAATCAATGATAAGTGATTATGCGTATTTCTAAACTGTTAAAATATTAGGCTGGGTGAAATATTGGCTTGCCATACTTGTCTTGCCAATACCGCGCAATTTGACACCAGTTAATTATTATCTTTTCTCGTCGTCTAAACAGATAAAAAAAATATTCAAAAGCTCATAAGTAAAAAATTAAGTAATATCATAAATTATTATAGCATCAACGAACTAGTGCTGGAGAGACCGAATATTGTCTAAGCATAGTATTTTAGCTCTTTGTAATCCAAGAATTGAAGTAGAACTGCTAAGTTGGACACTATAATTTAAAAGTAACAAGTTCTATTAATACAGTAAAACCAAGACAAATACCACTCATATCCCAGAGAAAGAGTGAGCTTATTCAGAGCATGATGGAAAGAAGTTAACACATTTAGATCTAGGAACAGGTCGTGATTTGTACGTATTACTGTCACCACTGCTGGAAATTTCACTGTAAAAAATAGTTTCAATTCATTTTTGTCACTACACGTTGAAAAATATTGTCATAGGCTAAGAAACTTGAAACTGAATCATCTCAAAATTTAGTCCCGGGATAAAATGTTTCGCATTGTTCATTATTATTTAATTTTCTATCTTACATATAACTAACCTAAAATATATTGCAAAACATATTTAACTTAACTATATCACACTATTTCTAGTAAAACTATTCTATATGTATTTCAGTCATTGCAGTGTTTAGGAAGAACACATTTGCCTCTATGGTTTCTATAATAACCCGGTATACAATAGCAACCTGGTACACAAATTGTTGGGCATCGCGACTTCTGTAAAGAAAGCAAAATCTATTAATTCATGTCCTCAGGTAATACAAAATCTATAAAAATATTTCCGACACCAAGGTTTTGATAGATCTTGAAACTAAAAAGCAGTTATATACTTACTGGGCTTTTCTTTAACAGCTCAAAGCAAGTAACTTGGCACTTGGAACCGCATGTCAGATATATCTCTTCTCTCGAACATTTAGTAACTACAAACAAATAAGTCAATTAAATAATTCACGCTAGTAAAAACTTCAACCCTTACCTATTGGTTTCGGAGTGCATGCGTGCGAAGTACAAATTGGTGGAGCAACGGTAGGCCAGGCAGGATAAACTCCACTAGGACCAGGCGGTAGCGGCCAAACAGGAACTAATGGGTATAATGGGTAAGCTGGTGGAGGATAAGAGGGCCCGGTTGGTCTAGGTGGACGAATCGGCCTTATTGGTGGAACGGGAGGAATAAGCTCAAACGATTCTTCACTTGAAACTTCGTGACCAGGTTTACTGGGTTTTGGGGGTCTTTCTATACCACTACCAGAGGGTGGTCGCAAAGGTTTCTGAGGAATAAATGGCTTTTCTTTATCCCCTGTAGGCTTTCCTTCGTCAGAGCTTTCTTCCGAGGAATCTGGCTTTGGTGGTTTTGGTTTATCCTTGTCTACTCCATTTCCAGGCTTCGAAGGCTTGCTGGGCTTGCTCGGTTTGTCCGGTTTTCCAGGCTTTTCCGGTTTCGACGGCTTTGGTGGTTTCTCTGGTTTTCCTGGCTTCTGTTTATCCCCACAGGGTCTTCCATTGTCAGAATCATCTTCATCGGAACATTCTTCGGAGGAATCTGGTTTTGGTGGTTTTGGTTTGTCCTTGTCACCTCCATCTCCAGGCTTCGCAGGCTGGTTGGGCTTTTCTGGTTTGCCCGGTTTTCCAGGCTTCTCCGGCCTCGGTGGTTTCTCTGGCTTTCCTGGCTTCTGTTTATCCCCACAAGGTCTAATACTGTCAGAATCATCTTCATCGGTACATTCTTCGGAGGAATCTGGTTTTGGTGGTTTTGGCTTGTCCTTGTCACCTCCATCTCCAGGCTTAGAAGGCTTGCTGGGCTTTTCAGGCTTATTGGGGTTCCCAGGTTTCTCCGGCTTTGAAGGCTTCGATGGTTTCTCTGGTTTTCCTGGTTTTTCTTTGTCTCCATCAGGTTTCCCGTAGTCAGGATCATCTTCATCGGAACCTTCTTCCGAGGAATCTGGTTTTGGTGGTTTTGGTTTGTCCTTGTCACCTCCATCTCCAGGCTTGGAAGGCTTGCTGGGCTTTTCAGGTTTATTGGGTTTCCCAGGTTTCTCCGGCTTTGAAGGCTTCGTTGGTTTCTCCGGTTTTCCTGGCTTTTCTTTATCTCCATCAGGTTTCCCATGGTCAGGATCTTCTTCATCGGAACCTTCTTCCGAGGAATCTGGTTTTGGTGGTTTTGGTTTGTCCTTGTCACCTCCATCTCCAGGCTTGGAAGGCTTGCTGGGCTTTTCAGGTTTATCGGGTTTCCCAGGTTTCTCCGGCTTTGAAGGCTTCGATGGTTTCTCTGGTTTCCCTGGCTTTTCTTTATCTCCATCAGGTTTCCCATGGTCAGGATCTTCTTCATCGGAACCTTCTTCCGAGGAATCTGGTTTTGGTGGTTTTGGTTTGTCCTTGTCACCTCCATCTCCAGGCTTGGAAGGCTTGCTGGGCTTTTCAGGTTTATTGGGTTTCCCAGGTTTCTCCGGCTTTGAAGGCTTCGTTGGTTTCTCCGGTTTTCCTGGCTTTTCTTTATCTCCATCAGGTTTCCCATGGTCAGGATCTTCTTCATCGGAACCTTCTTCCGAGGAATCTGGTTTTGGTGGTTTTGGTTTGTCCTTGTCACCTCCATCTCCAGGCTTCAAAGGCTTGCTGGGTTTTTCTGGTTTGTCCGGTTTTCCAGGCTTCTCCGGCTTTAGTGGTTTCTCTGGTTTTCCTGGCTTCTGTTTATCGCCGCAGGGTCTCCCATTGTCAGAATCATCTTCATCGGAACATTCTTCGGAGGAATCTGGTATGGGCGGTTTTGGCTTGTCCTTGTCACCTCCATCTCCAGGCTTGGAAGGCTTGCTGGGTTTTTCAGGTTTATTGGGTTTCCCAGGTTTCTCCGGCTTTGAAGGCTTCGATGGTTTCTCTGGTTTCCCTGGCTTTTCTTTATCTCCATCCGGTTTCCCGTGGTCAGGATCATCTTCATCGGAACCTTCTTCCGAGGAATCTGGTTTTGGTGGTTTTGGTTTGTTCTTGTCACCTCCATCTCCAGGCTTGGAAGGCTTGCTGGGCTTTTCAGGTTTATCAGGTTTCCCAGGTTTCTCCGGCTTTGAAGGCTTCGATGGTTTCTCTGGTTTCCCTGGCTTTTCTTTATCTCCATCAGGTTTCCCGTGGTCAGGATCTTCTTCATCGGAACCTTCTTCCGAGGAATCTGGTTTTGGTGGTTTTGGTTTGTTCTTGTCACCTCCATCTCCAGGCTTGGAAGGCTTGCTGGGCTTTTCAGGTTTATCAGGTTTCCCAGGTTTCTCCGGCTTTGAAGGCTTCGATGGTTTCTCTGGTTTCCCTGGCTTTTCTTTATCTCCATCAGGTTTCCCGTGGTCAGGATCATCTTCATCGGAACCTTCTTCCGAGGAATCTGGTTTTGGTGGTTTTGGTTGATCCTTGTCACCTCCTTCTCCAGGCTTGGAAGGCTTGCTGGGTTTTTCAGGTTTAATGGGTTTCCCAGGTTTCTCCGGCTTTGAAGGCTTCGATGGTTTCTCTGGTTTCCCTGGCTTTTCTTTATCTCCATCAGGTTTCCCGTGGTCAGGATCATCTTCATCGGAACCTTCTTCCGAGGAATCTGGTTTTGGTGGTTTTGGTTTGTCCTTGTCACCTCCATCTCCAGGCTTGGAAGGCTTGCTGGGCTTTTCAGGTTTATCAGGTTTCCCAGGTTTCTCCGGCTTTGAAGGCTTCGATGGTTTCTCTGGTTTTCCTGGTTTTTCTTTATCTCCATCAGGTTTCCCATGGTCACGATCTTCTTCATCGGAACCTTCTTCCGAGGAATCTGGTTTTGGTGGTTTTGGTTTGTCCTTGTCACCTCCATCTCCAGGCTTGGAAGGCTTGCTGGGTTTTTCAGGTTTATCGGGTTTCCCAGGTTTCTCCGGCTTTGAAGGCTTCGATGGTTTCTCTGGTTTCCCTGGCTTTTCGTTATCTCCATCTGGTTTCCCATGGTCAGGATCTTCTTCATCGGAACCTTCTTCCGAGGAATCTGGTTTTGGTGGTTTTGGTTTGTCCTTGTCACCTCCATCTCCAGGCTTGGAAGGCTTGCTGGGCTTTTCAGGTTTATCGGGTTTCCCAGGTTTCTCCGGCTTTGAAGGCTTCGATGGTTTCTCTGGTTTTCCTGGTTTATCTTTGTCTCCATCAGGTTTCCCATGGTCAGGATCATCTTCATCGGAACCTTCTTCCGAGGAATCTGGTTTTGGTGGTTTTGGTTTGTCCTTGTCACCTCCATCTCCAGGCTTGGAAGGCTTGCTGGGTTTTTCAGGTTTATCGGGTTTCCCAGGTTTCTCCGGCTTTGAAGGCTTCGATGGTTTCTCTGGTTTTCCTGGCTTTTCTTTATCTCCATCAGGTTTCCCGTGGTCAGGATCATCTTCATCGGAACCTTCTTCCGAGGAATCTGGTTTTGGTGGTTTTGGTTTGTTCTTGTCACCTCCATCTCCAGGCTTGGAAGGCTTGCTGGGTTTTTCAGGTTTATCAGGTTTCCCAGGTTTCTCCGGCTTTGAAGGCTTCGATGGTTTCTCTGGTTTCCCTGGCTTTTCTTTATCTCCATCAGGTTTCCCATGGTCTGGATCTTCTTCATCGGAACCTTCTTCCGAGGAATCTGGTTTTGGTGGTTTTGGTTGATCCTTGTCACCTCCATCTCCAGGCTTGGAAGGCTTGCTGGGCTTTTCAGGTTTATTAGGTTTACCAGGTTTCTCCGGCTTTGAAGGCTTCGATGGTTTCTCTGGTTTTCCTGGTTTTTCTTTGTCTCCATCAGGTTTCCCGTAGTCAGGATCATCTTCATCGGAACCTTCTTCCGAGGAATCTGGTTTTGGTGGTTTTGGTTTGTCCTTGTCACCTCCATCTCCAGGCTTGGAAGGCTTGCTGGGCTTTTCAGGTTTATTGGGTTTCCCAGGTTTCTCCGGCTTTGAAGGCTTCGATGGCTTCTCTGGCTTTCCTGGCTTTTCTTTATCTCCATCAGGTTTCCCGTGGTCAGGATCATCTTCATCGGAACCTTCTTCCGAGGAATCTGGTTTTGGTGGTTTTGGTTGATCCTTGTCACCTCCATCTCCAGGCTTGGAAGGCTTGCTGGGCTTTTCAGGTTTATTGGGTTTACCAGGTTTCTCCGGCTTTGAAGGCTTCGATGGTTTCTCTGGTTTTCCTGGTTTATCTTTGTCTCCATCAGGTTTCCCATGGTCAGGATCATCTTCATCGGAACCTTCTTCCGAGGAATCTGGTTTTGGTGGTTTTGGTTTGTCCTTGTCACCTCCATCTCCAGGCTTGGAAGGCTTGCTGGGCTTTTCAGGTTTATTGGGTTTCCCAGGTTTCTCCGGCTTTGAAGGCTTCGATGGTTTCTCTGGTTTTCCTGGTTTATCTTTGTCTCCATCAGGTTTCCCATGGTCAGGATCTTCTTCATCGGAACCTTCTTCGGAGGAATCTGGTTTTGGTGGTTTTGGTTTGTCCTTGTCACCTCCATCTCCAGGCTTAGAAGGCTTGCTGGGTTTTCCTGGTTTGTCCGGTTTTCCAGGTTTCTCCGGCTTTGACGGCTTCGGTGGTTTGTTTGGTTCTCCTGGCTTCTGTTTATCCCCACAAGGTCTCCCATTGTCAGAATCATCTTCATCGGAGCATTCTTCGGAGGAATCTGGTTTTGGTGGTTTTGGTTTGTCCTTGTCACCTCCATCTCCAGGCTTGGAAGGCTTGCTGGGCTTTTCAGGTTTATCGGGTTTCCCAGGTTTCTCCGGCTTTGAAGGCTTCGATGGTTTCTCTGGCTTTCCTGGCTTTTCTTTATCTCCATCAGGTTTCCCGTGGTCAGGATCATCTTCATCGGAACCTTCTTCGGAGGAATCTGGTTTTGGTGGTTTTGGTTTGTCCTTGTCACCTCCATCTCCAGGCTTAGAAGGCTTGCTGGGTTTTCCTGGTTTATCCGGTTTTCCAGGTTTCTCCGGCTTTGACGGCTTCGGTGGTTTGTTTGGTTCTCCTGGCTTCTGTTTATCCCCACAAGGTCTCCCATTGTCAGAATCATCTTCATCGGAGCATTCTTCGGAGGAATCTGGTTTTGGTGGTTTTGGTTTGTCCTTGTCACCTCCATCTCCAGGCTTGGAAGGCTTGCTGGGCTTTTCAGGTTTATTGGGTTTCCCAGGTTTCTCCGGCTTTGAAGGCTTCGATGGTTTCTCTGGTTTTCCTGGTTTTTCTTTGTCTCCATCAGGTTTCCCATAGTCAGGATCTTCTTCATCGGAACCTTCTTCCGAGGAATCTGGTTTTGGTGGTTTTGGTTTGTCCTTGTCACCTCCATCTCCAGGCTTGGAAGGCTTGCTGGGCTTTTCAGGTTTATTGGGTTTCCCAGGTTTCTCCGGCTTTGAAGGCTTCGATGGTTTCTCTGGTTTTCCTGGTTTTTCTTTGTCTCCATCAGGTTTCCCATAGTCAGGATCATCTTCATCGGAACCTTCTTCCGAGGAATCTGGTTTTGGTGGTTTTGGTTTGTCCTTGTCACCTCCATCTCCAGGCTTAGAAGGCTTGCTGGGTTTTCCTGGTTTGTCCGGTTTTCCAGGTTTCTCCGGCTTTGACGGCTTCGGTGGTTTGTTTGGTTCTCCTGGCTTCTGTTTATCCCCACAAGGTCTCCCATTGTCAGAATTATCTTCATCGGAACATTCTTCCGAGGAATCTGGTTTTGGTGGTTTTGGTTTGCCCTTGTCACCTCCATCTCCAGGCTTAGAAGGCTTGCTGGGCTTTTCAGGTTTATCGGGTTTCCCAGGTTTCTCCGGCTTTGAAGGCTTCGATGGTTTCTCTGGTTTCCCTGGCTTTTCTTTATCTCCATCAGGTTTCCCATGGTCAGGATCTTCTCCATCGGAACCTTCTTCCGAGGAATCTGGTTTTGGTGGTTTTGGTTTGTCCTTGTCACCTCCATCTCCAGGCTTGGAAGGCTTGCTGGGTTTTTCAGGTTTATCGGGTTTCCCAGGTTTCTCCGGCTTTGAAGGCTTCGATGGTTTCTCTGGTTTTCCTGGTTTATCTTTGTCTCCATCAGGTTTCCCATGGTCAGGATCATCTTCATCGGAACCTTCTTCCGAGGAATCTGGTTTTGGTGGTTTTGGTTTGTCCTTGTCACCTCCATCTCCAGGCTTGGAAGGCTTGCTGGGCTTTTCAGGTTTATTGGGTTTCCCAGGTTTCTCCGGCTTTGAAGGCTTCGATGGTTTCTCTGGTTTTCCTGGTTTATCTTTGTCTCCATCAGGTTTCCCATGGTCAGGATCTTCTTCATCGGAACCTTCTTCGGAGGAATCTGGTTTTGGTGGTTTTGGTTTGTCCTTGTCACCTCCATCTCCAGGCTTAGAAGGCTTGCTGGGTTTTCCTGGTTTGTCCGGTTTTCCAGGTTTCTCCGGCTTTGACGGCTTCGGTGGTTTGTTTGGTTCTCCTGGCTTCTGTTTATCCCCACAAGGTCTCCCATTGTCAGAATCATCTTCATCGGAGCATTCTTCGGAGGAATCTGGTTTTGGTGGTTTTGGTTTGTCCTTGTCACCTCCATCTCCAGGCTTGGAAGGCTTGCTGGGCTTTTCAGGTTTATCGGGTTTCCCAGGTTTCTCCGGCTTTGAAGGCTTCGATGGTTTCTCTGGCTTTCCTGGCTTTTCTTTATCTCCATCAGGTTTCCCGTGGTCAGGATCATCTTCATCGGAACCTTCTTCGGAGGAATCTGGTTTTGGTGGTTTTGGTTTGTCCTTGTCACCTCCATCTCCAGGCTTAGAAGGCTTGCTGGGTTTTCCTGGTTTGTCCGGTTTTCCAGGTTTCTCCGGCTTTGACGGCTTCGGTGGTTTGTTTGGTTCTCCTGGCTTCTGTTTATCCCCACAAGGTCTCCCATTGTCAGAATTATCTTCATCGGAACATTCTTCCGAGGAATCTGGTTTTGGTGGTTTTGGTTTGCCCTTGTCACCTCCATCTCCAGGCTTAGAAGGCTTGCTGGGCTTTTCAGGTTTATCGGGTTTCCCAGGTTTCTCCGGCTTTGAAGGCTTCGATGGTTTCTCTGGTTTCCCTGGCTTTTCTTTATCTCCATCAGGTTTCCCATGGTCAGGATCTTCTTCATCGGAACCTTCTTCCGAGGAATCTGGTTTTGGTGGTTTTGGTTTGTCCTTGTCACCTCCATCTCCAGGCTTGGAAGGCTTGCTGGGCTTTTCAGGTTTATTGGGTTTCCCAGGTTTCTCCGGCTTTGAAGGCTTCGTTGGTTTCTCCGGTTTTCCTGGCTTTTCTTTATATCCATCAGGTTTCCCATGGTCAGGATCTTCTTCATCGGAACCTTCTTCCGAGGAATCTGGTTTTGGTGGTTTTGGTTTGTTCTTGTCACCTCCATCTCCAGGCTTGGAAGGCTTGCTGGGCTTTTCAGGTTTATCGGGTTTCCCAGGTTTCTCCGGCTTTGAAGGCTTCGATGGTTTCTCTGGTTTCCCTGGCTTTTCTTTATCTCCATCAGGTTTCCCATGGTCAGGATCTTCTCCATCGGAACCTTCTTCCGAGGAATCTGGTTTTGGTGGTTTTGGTTTGTCCTTGTCACCTCCATCTCCAGGCTTGGAAGGCTTGCTGGGTTTTTCAGGTTTATCGGGTTTCCCAGGTTTCTCCGGCTTTGAAGGCTTCGATGGTTTCTCTGGTTTTCCTGGCTTTTCTTTATCTCCATCAGGTTTCCCATGGTCAGGATCTTCTTCATCGGAACCCTCTTCCGAGGAATCTGGTTTTGGTGGTTTTGGTTTGTCATTGTCACCTCCATCTCCAGGCTTAGAAGGCTTGCTGGGTTTTCCTGGTTTGTCCGGTTTTCCAGGTTTCTCCGGCTTTGACGGCTTCGGTGGTTTGTTTGGTTCTCCTGGCTTCTGTTTATCCCCACAAGGTCTCCCATTGTCAGAATTATCTTCATCGGAACATTCTTCCGAGGAATCTGGTTTTGGTGGTTTTGGTTTGCCCTTGTCACCTCCATCTCCAGGCTTAGAAGGCTTGCTGGGCTTTTCAGGTTTATCGGGTTTCCCAGGTTTCTCCGGCTTTGAAGGCTTCGATGGTTTCTCTGGTTTCCCTGGCTTTTCTTTATCTCCATCAGGTTTCCCATGGTCAGGATCTTCTCCATCGGAACCTTCTTCCGAGGAATCTGGTTTTGGTGGTTTTGGTTTGTCCTTGTCACCTCCATCTCCAGGCTTGGAAGGCTTGCTGGGTTTTTCAGGTTTATCGGGTTTCCCAGGTTTCTCCGGCTTTGAAGGCTTCGATGGTTTCTCTGGTTTTCCTGGCTTTTCTTTATCTCCATCAGGTTTCCCATGGTCAGGATCTTCTCCATCGGAACCTTCTTCCGAGGAATCTGGTTTTGGTGGTTTTGGTTTGTTCTTGTCACCTCCATCTCCAGGCTTGGAAGGCTTGCTGGGCTTTTCAGGTTTATCGGGTTTCCCAGGTTTCTCCGGCTTTGAAGGCTTCGATGGTTTCTCTGGCTTTCCTGGCTTTTCTTTATCTCCATCAGGTTTCCCGTGGTCAGAATCATCTTCATCGGAACCTTCTTCCGAGGAATCTGGTTTTGGTGGTTTTGGTTTGTCCTTGTCACCTCCATCTCCAGGCTTGGAAGGCTTGCTGGGCTTTTCAGGTTTATCGGGTTTCCCAGGTTTCTCCGGCTTTGAAGGCTTCGATGGTTTCTCTGGTTTCCCTGGCTTTTCTTTATCTCCATCAGGTTTTCCATGGTCAGGATCTTCTTCATCGGAACCTTCTTCCGAGGAATCTGGTTTTGGTGGTTTTGGTTTGTCCTTGTCACCTCCATCTCCAGGCTTGGAAGGCTTGCTGGGCTCTTCAGGTTTATCGGGTTTCCCAGGTTTCTCCGGCTTTGAAGGCTTCGATGGTTTCTCTGGTTTCGCTGGCTTTTCTTTGTCTCCATCAGGTTTCCCATAGTCAGGATCTTCTTCATCGGAACCTTCTTCCGAGGAATCTGGTTTTGGTGGTTTTGGTTTGTCCTTGTCACCTCCATCTCCAGGCTTGGAAGGCTTGCTGGGTTTTTCAGGTTTATTGGGTTTCCCAGGTTTCTCCGGCTTTGAAGGCTTCGTTGGTTTCTCCGGTTTTCCTGGCTTTTCTTTGTCTCCATCAGGTTTCCCATGGTCAGGATCTTCTTCATCGGAACCTTCTTCCGAGGAATCTGGTTTTGGTGGTTTTGGTTTGTCATTGTCACCTCCATCTCCAGGCTTGGACGGCTTGCTGGGTTTTTCAGGTTTATTGGGTTTCCCAGGTTTCTCCGGCTTTGAAGGCTTCGTTGGTTTCTCCGGTTTTCCTGGCTTTTCTTTGTCTCCATCAGGTTTCCCATGGTCAGGATCTTCTTCATCGGAACCTTCTTCCGAGGAATCTGGTTTTGGTGGTTTTGGTTTGTCATTGTCACCTCCATCTCCAGGCTTGCTGGGCTTTTCAGGTTTATTGGGTTTCCCAGGTTTCTCCGGCTTTGAAGGCTTCGTTGGTTTCTCCGGTTTTCCTGGCTTTTCTTTGTCTCCATCAGGTTTCCCATGGTCAGGATCTTTTTCATCGGAACCTTCTTCCGAGGAATCTGGTTTTGGTGGTTTTGGTTTGTCATTGTCACCTCCATCTCCAGGCTTGGAAGGCTTGCTGGGCTTTTCAGGTTTATTGGGTTTCCCAGGTTTCTCCGGCTTTGAAGGCTTCGATGGTTTCTCTGGTTTTCCTGGTTTTTCTTTGTCTCCATCAGGTTTCCCATAGTCAGGATCTTCTTCATCGGAACCTTCTTCCGAAGAATCTGGTTTTGGTGGTTTTGGTTTGTCCTTGTCACCTCCATCTCCAGGCTTGGAAGGCTTGCTGGGCTTTTCAGGTTTATCGGGTTTCCCAGGTTTCTCCGGCTTTGAAGGCTTCGATGGTTTCTCTGGTTTTCCTGGCTTTTCTTTGTCTCCATCAGGTTTCCCATGGTCAGGATCTTTTTCATCGGAACCTTGTTCCAAGGAATCTGGTTTTGGTGGTTTTGGCTTGTCCTTGTCACCTCCATCTCCAGGCTTAGAAGGCTTGCTGGGTTTTTCTGGTTTGTCCGGTTTTCCAGGTTTCTCCGGCTTTGACGGCTTCGGTGGTTTGTTTGGTTCTCCTGGCTTCTGTTTATCCCCACAAGGTCTGGCATTGTCAGAATCATTTTCATCGGAACATTCTTCGGAGGAATCTGGTTTTGGTGGTTTTGGTTTGTCCTTGTCACCTCCATCTCCAGGCTTGGAAGGCTTGCTGGGCTCTTCAGGTTTATCGGGTTTCCCAGGTTTCTCCGGCTTTGAAGGCTTCGATGGTTTCTCTGGTTTTCCTGGTTTTTCTTTGTCTCCATCAGGTTTCCCATAGTCAGGATCTTCTTCATCGGAACCTTCTTCCGAGGAATCTGGTTTTGGTGGTTTTGGTTTTTCCTTGTCACCGCCATCTCCAGGCTTAGAAGGCTTGTTGGGCTTTTCAGGTTTATCGGGTTTCCCAGGTTTCTCCGGCTTTGAAGGTTTCGATGGTTTCTCTGGTTTTCCTGGTTTGTCTTTATCTCCATCAGGTCGCCCGTGGTCATAGTCATCTCCATCGGAACTTTCTTCCGAAGAATCTGGTTTTGGTGGTTTTGGTTTGTCCTTGTCACCGCCATCTCCAGGCTTCGAAGGCTTGCTGGGCTTTTCAGTTTTATCGGGTTTCCCAGGTTTCTCCGGCTTTGAAGGCTTCGATGGTTTCTCTGGTTTTCCTGGCTTTTCTTTATCTCCATCAGGTTTCCCGTGGTCAGGATCATCTTCATCGGAACCTTCTTCCCAGGAATCTGGTTTTGGTGGTTTTGGTTTGTCCTTGTCACCTCCATCTCCAGGCTTGGAAGGCTTGCTGGGCTTTTCTGGTTTTTCCGGTTTTGAAGGCTTCGATGGTTTCACTGGTTTTCCCGGTTTGTCTTTATCTCCATCAGGTCGCCCGTGGTCATAGTCATCTCCATCGGAACTTTCTTCCGAAGAGTCTGGTTTTGGTGGCTTTGGGTTGTCCTTGTCACCGCCATCTCCAGGCTTCGAAGGCTTGCTGGGCTTTTCAGGTTTATCGGGTTTCCCAGGTTTCTCCGGCTTTGAAGGCTTCGATGGTTTCTCTGGTTTTCCTGGCTTTTCTTTATCTCCATCAGGTTTCCCGTGGTCAGGATCATCTTCATCGGAACCTTCTTCCGAGGAATCTGGTTTTGGTGGTTTTGGTTTGTCCTTGTCACCTCCATCTCCAGGCTTGGAAGGCTTGCTGGGCTTTTCTGGTTTTTCCGGTTTTGAAGGCTTCGATGGTTTCACTGGTTTTCCCGGTTTGTCTTTATCTCCATCAGGTCGCCCGTGGTCATAGTCATCTCCATCGGAACTTTCTTCCGAAGAGTCTGGTTTTGGTGGTTTTGGTTTGTCCTTGTCACCGCCATCTCCAGGCTTCGAAGGCTTGCTGGGCTTTTCTGGTTTATCGGGTTTTGAAGGCTTCGATGGTTTCACTGGTTTTCCCGGTTTGTCTTTGTCTCCATCAGGTCGCCCGTGGTCATAGTCATCTCCATCGGAACTTTCCTCCGAGGAATCTGGTTTTGGTGGTTTTGGTTTGTCCTTGTCACCTCCATCTCCAGGCTTCGAAGGCTTGCTGGGCTTTTCTGGTTTATCCGGTTTTGAAGGCCTCGATGGTTTCACTGGTTTTCCCGGTTTGTCTTTATCTCCATCAGGTCGCCCGTGGTCATAGTCATCTCCATCGGAACTTTCTTCCGAAGAGTCTGGTTTTGGTGGTTTTGGGTTGTCCTTGTCACCGCCATCTCCAGGCTTCGAAGGCTTGCTGGGCTTTTCAGGTTTATCGGGTTTCCCAGGTTTCTCCGGCTTTGAAGGCTTCGATGGTTTCTCTGGTTTCCCTGGCTTTTCTTTATCTCCATCAGGTTTCCCGTGGTCAGGACCATCTTCATCGGAACCTTCTTCCGAGGAATCTGGTTTTGGTGGTTTTGGTTTGTCCTTGTCACCTCCATCTCCAGGCTTGGAAGGCTTGCTGGGCTTTTCTGGTTTTTCCGGTTTTGAAGGCTTCGATGGTTTCACTGGTTTTCCCGGTTTGTCTTTATCTCCATCAGGTCGCCCGTGGTCATAGTCATCTCCATCGGAACTTTCTTCCGAAGAATCTGGTTTTGGTGGTTTTGGTTTGTCCTTGTCACCGCCCTCTCCAGGCTTGGAAGGCTTGCTGGGCTTTTCAGGTTTATCCGGTTTTGAAGGCTTCGATGGTTTCACTGGTTTTCCCGGTTTGTCTTTATCTCCATCAGGTCGCCCGTGGTCATAGTCATCTCCATCGGAACTTTCTTCCGAAGAATCTGGTTTTGGTGGTTTTGGTTTGTCCTTGTCACCGCCATCTCCAGGCTTCGAAGGCTTGCTGGGCTTTTCTGGTTTATCCGGTTTAGTAGGCTTCGATGGTTTCTCTGGTTTGTCTTTATCTCCATCAGGTCGCCCATGGTCATAGTCATCTCCATCGGAACTTTCCTCCGAGGAATCTGGTTTTGGTGGTTTTGGTTTGTCCTTGTCACCTCCATCTCCAGGCTTCGAAGGCTTGCTGGGCTTTTCTGGTTTATCGGGTTTTGAAGGCTTCGATGGTTTCACTGGTTTTCCCGGTTTGTCTTTATCTCCATCAGGTCGCCCGTGGTCATAGTCATCTCCATCGGAACTTTCCTGCGAGGAATCTGGTTTTGGTGGTTTTGGTTTGTCCTTGTCACCTCCATCTCCAGGCTTCGAAGGCTTGCTGGGCTTTTCAGGTTTATCCGGTTTTGAAGGCTTCGATGGTTTCACTGGTTTTCCCGGTTTGTCTTTACCTCCATCAGGTCGCCCATGGTCATAGTCATCTCCATCGGAACTTTCCTCCGAGGAATCTGGTTTTGGTGGTTTTGGTTTGTCCTTGTCACCGCCATCTCCAGGCTTGGAAGGCTTGCTGGGCTTTTCAGGTTTATCCGGTTTAGAAGGCTTCGATGGTTTCTCTGGTTTTCCCGGTTTGTCTTTATCTCCATCAGGTCGCCCATGGTCATAGTCATCTCCATCGGAACTTTCCTCCGAGGAATCTGGTTTTGGTGGTTTTGGTTTGTCCTTGTCACCGCCATCTCCAGGCTTGGAAGGCTTGCTGGGCTTTTCAGGTTTATCCGGTTTAGAAGGCTTCGATGGTTTCTCTGGTTTTCCCGGTTTGTCTTTATCTCCATCAGGTCGCCCGTGGTCATAGTCATCTCCATCGGAACTTTCCTCCGAGGAATCTGGTTTTGGTGGTTTTGGTTTGTCCTTGTCATCGCCATCTCCAGGCTTGGCAGGCTTGCTGGGCTTTTCAGGTTTATCCGGTTTTCCAGGTTTCTCAGGTTTTGAAGGAATGGGTGGTTTCTCTGGGTTTCCTAGGTTTTCTTTATCCCCACTAGGATCTGGTTTGTCTTTGTCGTCGCCGTCTCCAGGCTTTGAAGGCTTGCTGGGCTTTTCTTGTTTATTAGGTTTACCAGGTTTTTCCGCATTTCCAGGTTTCTCCGGTTTTAAAGGCTTTGATGGTTTCTGTGGTTTTCCTGGTTTTTCTTTATCCCCATCAGGTTGTCTATGATCAGAACCGTCTTCATCGGAGCTCTCTTCCGAGGAATGCGGTTTCGGTGGAGTTGGTTTGTTTTTGTGTTCTTCGTAGGGATCTTCCTTCGGAGGCTTTGGCTTACCTTTGTCATCAACATTTTGCGGTTTCGATGGTTTGGGCTGTTTACCCGGTTTTGAAGGTTTACTTGGTTTTTGGGGTTTCGATCCAGGTTTATCTTTGTCTCCGCCTGGTTTCGTTGGACCTTTCCCATCTTCTTCAGAGTCTGGCTTGTGAGGTTTGTCTTTGTCTCCAGGTGGTTTTCCTGGATGATCTTCATCTTCATCCGAACCTTCTCCAGATTGTCCTGGTTTTGGTGGCTTTGGCATACCCTTGTCGTCCGTATCTCCAGGTTTCGATGGTTTTGGCTGGTTACCCGGTTTTGAAGGTTTACTTGGTTTTTGGGGCTTCGAGCCAGGTTTATCTTTGTCTCCGCCTGGTTTCGTTGGACCGTTCCCATCTTCTTCAGAGTCTGGCTTGTGAGGTTTATCTTTGTCTCCAGGTGGTTTTCCTGGATGATCGTCATCTTCATCCGAACCTTCTCCAGATTGTCCTGGTTTTGGTGGCTTTGGCTTACCCTTGTCGTCCTTATCTCCAGGTTTCGATGGTTTTGGCTGGTTACCCGGTTTTGAAGGTTTGCTTGGTTTTTGGGGTTTCGATCCGGGTTTATCTTTGTCTCCGCCTGGTTTCGTTGGACCGTTCCCATCTTCTTCAGAGTCTGGCTTGTGAGGTTTGTCTTTGTCTCCAGGTGGTTTCCCTGGATTATCGTCATCTTCATCCGAACCATCTCCAGATTGTCCTGGTTTTGGTGGCTTTGGCTTACCCTTGTCGTCCTTATCTCCAGGTTTCGATGGTTTAGGCTGGTTACCCGGTTTTGAAGGTTTACTTGGTTTTTGGGGTTTCGAGCCGGGTTTATCTTTGTCTCCGCCTGGTTTCGGTGGACCGTTTCCATCTTCTTCAGAGTCTGGCTTGTGAGGTTTGTCTTTATCTCCAGGTTGTTTTGCTGGACGATCGTCATCTTCATCCGAACCTTCTCCAGCTTGTCCTGGTTTTGGAGGCTTTGGCTTACCCTTGTCGTCCTTATCTCCAGGTTTCGATGGTTTTGGCTGATTACTTGGTTTTGAAGGTGGTTTTTGGGGTTTCGATCCGGGTTTATCTTTGTCTCCGCCTGGTTTCGTTGGACCGTTCCCATCTTCTTCAGAGTCTGGCTTGTGAGGTTTGTCTTTGTCTCCAGATGGTTTTCCTGGATGATCTTCATCCGAATCTTCTCCAGATTGTCCTGGTTTTGGTGGCTTTGGCTTACCCTTATCATCCGTATCTCCAGGTTTCGATGGTTTTGGTTGATTACTTGGTTTTGAAGGTGGTTTTTGTGGTTTCGATCCGGGTTTATCTTTGTCTCCGCCTGGTTTCGTTGGACCGTTCCCATCTTCTTCAGAGTCTGGCTTGTGAGGTTTGTCTTTGTCTCCAGCTGGTTTTCCTGGATAATCGTCATCTTCATCCGAACCTTCTCCAGATTGTCCTGGTTTTGGTGGCTTTGGCTTACCCTTGTCGTCTGTATCTCCAGGTTTCGATGGTTTAGGCTGGTTACCCGGTTTTGAAGGTTTACTTGGTTTTTGGGGTTTCGAGCCGGGTTTATCTCTGTCTCCGCCTGGTTTCGTTGGACCGTTCCCATCTTCTTCAGAGTCTGACTTGTGAGGTTTGTCTTTGTCTCCAGGTGGTTTTCCTGGATGATCTGCATCTTCATCCGAACCTTCTCCAGATTGTCCTGGTTTTGGGGGCTTTGGCTTACCCATGTCGTCTGTATCTCCAGGTTTCGATGGGTTAGGCTGGTTACCCGGTTTTGAAGGTTTACTTGGTTTTTGGGGTTTCGAGCCGGGTTTATCTTTGTCTCCGCCTGGTTTTGTTGGACCGTTTCCATCTTCTTCAGAGTCTGGCTTGTGAGGTTTGTCTTTGTCTCCAGGTGGTTTTCCTGGATGATCTTCATCTTCATCCGAACCTTCTCCAGATTGTCCTGGTTTTGGTGGCTTTGGCTTACCCTTGTCGTCCTTATCTCCAGGTTTCGATGGTTTTGGCTGGTTACCCGGTTTTGAAGGTTTGCTTGGTTTTTGGGGTTTCGATCCGGGTTTATCTTTGTCTCCGCCTGGTTTCGTTGGACCGTTCCCATCTTCTTCAGAGTCTGGCTTGTGAGGTTTGTCTTTGTCTCCAGGTGGTTTTCCTGGATGATCGTCATCTTCTTCCGAACCTTCTCCAGCTTGTCCTGGTTTTGGTGGCTTTGGCTCACCCTTGTCGTCCGTATCTCCAGGTTTCGATGGTTTTGGCTGGTTACCCGGTTTTGAAGGTTTGCTTGGTTTTTGGGGTTTCGAGCCGGGTTTATCTTTGTCTCCGCCTGGTTTCGTTGGACCGTTCCCATCTTCTTCAGAGTCCGGCTTGTGAGGTTTGTCTTTGTCTCCAGGTGGTTTCCCTGGATTATCGTCATCTTCATCCGAACCATCTCCAGATTGTCCTGGTTTTGGTGGCTTTGGCTTACCCTTGTCGTCCTTATCTCCAGGTTTCGATGGTTTAGGCTGGTTACCCGGTTTTGAAGGTTTACTTGGTTTTTGGGGTTTCGAGCCGGGTTTATCTTTGTCTCCGCCTGGTTTCGGTGGACCGTTTCCATCTTCTTCAGAGTCTGGCTTGTGAGGTTTGTCTTTATCTCCAGGTTGTTTTGCTGGACGATCGTCATCTTCATCCGAACCTTCTCCAGCTTGTCCTGGTTTTGGAGGCTTTGGCTTACCCTTGTCGTCCTTATCTCCAGGTTTCGATGGTTTTGGCTGATTACTTGGTTTTGAAGGTGGTTTTTGGGGTTTCGATCCGGGTTTATCTTTGTCTCCGCCTGGTTTCGTTGGACCGTTCCCATCTTCTTCAGAGTCTGGCTTGTGAGGTTTGTCTTTGTCTCCAGATGGTTTTCCTGGATGATCTTCATCCGAACCTTCTCCAGATTGTCCTGGTTTTGGTGGCTTTGGCTTACCCTTATCATCCGTATCTCCAGGTTTCGATGGTTTTGGTTGATTACTTGGTTTTGAAGGTGGTTTTTGTGGTTTCGATCCGGGTTTATCTTTGTCTCCGCCTGGTTTCGTTGGACCGTTCCCATCTTCTTCAGAGTCTGGCTTGTGAGGTTTATCTTTGTCTCCAGCTGGTTTTCCTGGATAATCGTCATCTTCATCCGAACCTTCTCCAGATTGTCCTGGTTTTGGTGGCTTTGGCTTACCCTTGTCGTCTGTATCTCCAGGTTTCGATGGTTTAGGCTGGTTACCCGGTTTTGAAGGTTTACTTGGTTTTTGGGGTTTCGAGCCGGGTTTATCTCTGTCTCCGCCTGGTTTCGTTGGACCGTTCCCATCTTCTTCAGAGTCTGACTTGTGAGGTTTGTCTTTGTCTCCAGGTGGTTTTCCTGGATGATCTGCATCTTCATCCGAACCTTCTCCAGATTGTCCTGGTTTTGGGGGCTTTGGCTTACCCTTGTCGTCTGTATCTCCAGGTTTCGATGGGTTAGGCTGGTTACCCGGTTTTGAAGGTTTACTTGGTTTTTGGGGTTTCGAGCCGGGTTTATCTTTGTCTCCGCCTGGTTTTGTTGGACCGTTTCCATCTTCTTCAGAGTCTGGCTTGTGAGGTTTGTCTTTGTCTCCAGGTGGTTTTCCTGGATGATCGTCATCTTCATCCGAACCTGGCTTTGGCTTACCATTGTCGTCCGTATCTCCAGGTTTCGATGGTTTTGGCTGGTTACCCGGTTTTGAAGGTTTACTTGGTTTTTGGGGTTTCGATCCGGGTTTATCTTTGTCTCCGCCTGGTTTCGTTGGACCGTTCCCATCTTCTTCAGAGTCTGGCTGGTGAGGTTTGTCTTTGTCTCCAGGTGGTTTTCCTGGATGACCTTCATCTTCATCCGAACCTTCTCCAGATTGTCCTGGTTTTGGTGGCTTTGGCTTACCCTTGTCGTCCTTATCTCCAGGTTTCGAAGGTTTTGGCTGATTACTTGGTTTTGAAGGTGGTTTTTGGGGTTTCGATCCGGGTTTATCTTTGTCTCCGCCTGGTTTCGTTGGACCGTTCCCATCTTCTTCAGAGTCTGGCTTGTGAGGTTTGTCTTTGTCTCCAGGTGGTATTCCTGGATGATCTTCATCTTCATCCGAACCTTCTCCAGATTGTCCTGGTTTTGGTGGCTTTGGCTTACCCTTGTCGTCCGTATCTCCAGGTTTCGATGGTTTTGGCTGGTTACCCGGTTTTGAAGGTTTACTTGGTTTTTGGGGTTTCGATCCGGGTTTATCTTTGTCTCCGCCTGGTTTCGTTGGACCGTTCCCATCTTCTTCAGAGTCTGGCTGGTGAGGTTTGTCTTTGTCTCCAGGTGGTTTTCCTGGATGACCTTCATCTTCATCCGAACCTTCTCCAGATTGTCCTGGTTTTGGTGGCTTTGGCTTACCCTTGTCGTCCTTATCTCCAGGGTTCGAAGGTTTTGGCTGATTACTTGGTTTTGAAGGTGGTTTTTGGGGTTTCGATCCGGGTTTATCTTTATCTCCGCCTGGTTTCGTTGGACCGTTCCCATCTTCTTCAGAGTCTGGCTTGTGAGGTTTGTCTTTGTCTCCAGGTGGTATTCCTGGATGATCTTCATCTTCATCCGAACCTTCTCCAGATTGTCCTGGTTTTGGTGGCTTTGGCTTACCCTTGTCGTCCGTATCTCCAGGTTTCGATGGTTTTGGCTGGTTACCCGGTTTTGAAGGTTTACTTGGTTTTTGGGGTTTCGATCCGGGTTTATCTTTGTCTCCGCCTGGTTTCGTTGGACCGTTCCCATCTTCTTCAGAGTCTGGCTGGTGAGGTTTGTCTTTGTCTCCAGGTGGTTTTCCTGGATGACCTTCATCTTCATCCGAACCTTCTCCAGATTGTCCTGGTTTTGGTGGCTTTGGCTTACCCTTGTCGTCTGTATCTCCAGGTTTCGAAGGTTTTGGCTGATTACTTGGTTTTGAAGGTGGTTTTTGGGGTTTCGATCCGGGTTTATCTTTGTCTCCGCCTGGTTTCGTTGGACCGTTCCCATCTTCTTCAGAGTCTGGCTGGTGAGGTTTGTCTTTGTCTCCAGGTGGTTTTCCTGGATGACCTTCATCTTCATCCGAACCTTCTCCAGATTGTCCTGGTTTTGGTGGCTTTGGCTTACTCTTGTCGTCCTTATCTCCAGGTTTCGAAGGTTTTGGCTGATTACTTGGTTTTGAAGGTGGTTTTTGGGGTTTCGATCCGGGTTTATCTTTGTCTCCGCCTGGTTTCGTTGGACCGTTCCCATCTTCTTCAGAGTCTGGCTTGTGAGGTTTGTCTTTGTCTCCAGGTGGTTTTCCTGTATGATATTCATCTTCATCCGAACCTTCTCCAGCTTGTCCTGGTTTTGGTGGCTTTGGCTTACCCTTGTCGTCCTTATCTCCAGGTTTCGAAGGTTTTGGCTGATTACTTGGTTTTGAAGGTGGTTTTTGGGGTTTCGATCCGGGTTTATCTTTGTCTCCGCCTGGTTTCGTTGGACCGTTCCCATCTTCTTCAGAGTCTGGCTGGTGAGGTTTGTCTTTGTCTCCAGGTGGTTTTCCTGGATGACCTTCATCTTCATCCGAACCTTCTCCAGATTGTCCTGGTTTTGGTGGCTTTGGCTTACCCTTGTCGTCCTTATCTCCAGGTTTCGAAGGTTTTGGCTGATTACTTGGTTTTGAAGGTGGTTTTTGGGGTTTAGATCCGGGTTTATCTTTGTCTCCGCCTGGTTTCGTTGGACCGTTCCCATCTTCTTCAGAGTCTGGCTTGTGAGGTTTGTCTTTGTCTCCAGGTGGTTTTCCTGGATGATCTTCATCTTCATCCGAACCTTCTCCAGATTGTCCTGGTTTTGGTGGCTTTGGCTTACTCTTGTCGTCCTTATCTCCAGGTTTCGAAGGTTTTGGCTGATTACTTGGTTTTGAAGGTGGTTTTTGGGGTTTCGATCCGGGTTTATCTTTGTCTCCGCCTGGTTTCGTTGGACCGTTCCCGTCTTCTTCAGAGTCTGGCTTGTGAGGTTTGTCTTTGTCTACAGGTGGTTTTCCTGGATGACCTTCATCTTCATCCGAACCTTCTCCAGATTGTCCTGGTTTTGGTGGCTTTGGCTTACCCTTGTCGTCCGTATCTCCAGGTTTCGATGGTTTTGGCTGATTACTTGGTTTTAAAGGTGGTTTTTGGGGTTTCGATCCGGGTTTATCTTTGTCTCCGCCTGGTTTCGTTGGACCGTTCCCGTCTTCTTCAGAGTCTGGCTTGTGAGGTTTGTCTTTGTCTACAGGTGGTTTTCCTGGATGATCGTCATCTTCATCCGAACCTTCTCCAGATTGTCCTGGTTTTGGTGGCTTTGGCTTACCCTTGTCGTCCTTATCTCCGGGTTTCGATGGTTTTGGCTGATTACTTGGTTTTGAAGGTGGTTTTTGGGGTTTCGATCCGGGTTTATCTTTTTCTCCTCCTGATTCCGTTGGACCGTTGCAATCTTCTTCACAGTCTGGCTTGTGAGGTTTATCTTTGTCTGCGGGTGGTTTTCCTGGATGATCTTCATCTTCATCCGAACCTTCTCCAGATTGTCCTGGTTTTGGTGGCTTTGGCTTACCCTTGTCGTCCTTATCTCCAGGTGTCGGCGGTTTTGGCTCCTTACCCGGTTTTGAAGGTTTACTTGGTTTTTGGGGTTTCGATCCGGGTTTATCTTTGTCTCCGCCTGATTCCGTTTGACCGTTGCAATCTTCTTCACAGTCTGGCTTGTGAGGTTTGTCTTTGTCTACAGGTGGTTTTTCTGGGTGATCGTCATCTTCATCCGAACCTTCTCCAGAATGTCCTGGTTTTGGTGGCTTTGGCTTACTATTGTCGTCTTTATCTCCAGGTTTCGATGGTTTTGGCTGATTACTTGGTTTTGAAGGTGGTTTTTGGGGTTTCGATCCGGGTTTATCGTTGTCTCCGACTGGTTTCGTTGGACCATACAAACCATCTTCAGAGTCTGACTTGTGAGGTTTATCTTTGTCTCCAGGCTGTTTTACTGGATGAGCTTCATCTGAACCTTCTCCAGATGGGGCTGGTTTCGGTGGCTTTGGCTTTCCCTCCTTATTGTCAGAGTCTTCGGGATTCGATGGTTTGGGTTTGATATCAGGTTTTTGGGGTGTTGATCCGGGTTTATCTTTCTCTCCATATGGTTTCTTTGGACCTGATCCATTTTCTTTAGAGGGTGATTCGGTAGATTTGTCTTTGTCTCCAGCGGGTTTTCCAGAATTATGATCGCCTTCTTTCGAACTTTCGACAGCAGGTCCTGGTTTTGTTGGCTTAGGCTTACTCTTGTCATCCAGATCTCCCGTGGTGGAAGGTTTAGGTTGCTTATTTGGTTTATTTTTATCCTGGTCTGGTTCGGCTGATTCATTTTCTGAACTATTATCATCATCCGAGTCATCCATATGAACTGGCTGACCTTTCATTGGCCACTTTGTAGGCTGTGGCGCATTTGTAGGAGGTCTAGCTGTTCGTTTATATTGCGCACAGTGTTCACACGTAGCAATACCTGGTTTTTCAAGAATATCTTGAAAAATGTCTTCATTTGTGGATATTTTCTTTTTTGAACTTTTATTAATCGTAAGTGATTTACCAGTTTCGTCCGGTAGATTTTCCCCTGAAGTCAATTTTGTTACGTGGTCATTATTTAGGAACGATTGTTGGCAATTTTCTTTTGGTATGCATTCTCTCTTTAGACGGACGTAACCATATTTACAGAAACACCCCTCCATACACCGTTCCTGGCAAATTTTTTTTATCGTTGGTGGTACGCATTTTTCCTCACACATTTCACATGTTAGGTAGACTTCATTGTCATCACATATCTCACTATTTTGTATGTTTGTTGGAAATGATTTTCCTGAAAATATTATTTAAATAAAGACTAAATATATAATTTCATAAGGAAAATCTAAAAATGTACATAAATTAACAATATTTTAGGGAAAAGAGCTAAAAGTATAGAAATTATATGTCTCAAAAATGTAGGTCTAACTGAATATATGCACATTGGCAAATTTTTGGAGGTGAAAATATAATGATTAAATAAATAGACATATCTGTTTTTGCCAAAAATAAGCGCAACAATGTATGTAATTTCATTTTTTAAGTTTTGAAGAATATGTTAGCGAAACACAAGACAGTTTTGCCAAGCCTACGAAAATAGTACAAACTAGAAAAAACAAGTCACCCTAACTACGTCAAATCTTCAAAATAATTTGTATTATTAAAGAAACTTCCGAATAACACATAATATCGCAACAAATCCTGCCTCACTTTAATGAAATAGTAGGAGACGATTCCTCTCTAGGCTATAAATGATAACACAAGACAATAGTAACATTGCGGGAAGAGCGAAAATAATATTATGGAGGGTGGATTGGATATCTGTACCCATAATGGCCAAGGGGGCAAGATGATAGAGGTTGGGAGAAATATGAATGTACAATACTGAAGGACGTTCTGCAGGGGTTGTTTCGATGACGTTGTCTTCCAACGATACGCGCCACTGATACCATGTCCTCCTCCAGTCCAACTTTTTCCGCAATCACACTAGCATCTAATTTCATCTGTGGTGACTTTTTTGGGATCACAGTGACTTTTGAATAGTTGCAAAATGAGCTTGATGTGCTGCGAAGCCTTGACCGCGTCCAAAGCTGTGTACTGGAGCTTCTTTGCTACGAGTTCCTTCAAGAGTATTTGGCTATCAAAGTAAAGCCGGGATCCCAATGCATCCGCTTCGTTCAGATCCGCTAAGCTGTCAAGTTAAAATTCGAAGATTGCTTAGAACTTATATGGCATTTCGGAATGGTGGTTCCAATGGTCGGAACGGATAAGTTGAATAACTTTCAACTTCTTCGAAATACTACGAAACGGAGCGGATGCATTCGGATTCCGGATACACAAAATTCTGGAGACAGCCGCATGGAGCTGAACGACATTTTTTATGTCGCAATAATTTCTTCACGCGTGTACATCGTCTTTTTCGGACATCGTCGAACAATCGCCAAATCCCAAACCAACACATTTTTCTGGGTTAAGATCTTGTTAATTTTGGATATCAACCGATCGATAGCTTGCATTCTTTTTTCAGTGATCTACATGTTCCTTCAAAACCACATATCCTGTGTCAATTCGAAGCTTGAATAAACTCTCGAGAATTCCTTCAGCATAATGTTTACCTCTCAGAGCTAAATCGTGGGACCCGCGAAATGTAATATAGGAAGTAATCGATCTTGTTTTTTCAAGAAATGATCTAGAAGATTCCAGTTCTACCTTATAAAAGTGGGTTTCTATATGTTTTTTGCACTGCTCGCCAATATCTTTAAACATACAAAATAGCCTTACGATAAATGAACCCAATTTGTCTCTCGGATTGGGCGAAAACAACATGCAATATTTACAAAAGGCTCCTCTTTGGCGCCGGGAATACGTCAACCATGGAGAGTACGTTTCCAACCATGAAAAATTCTCTTTAAATGCTTGGCATCTGTCGCAAAGTCATACGTCGTAGTTTTCAAGAAGTTCCTTCTTCTGTTCGGTCGATAACATCGACGCTCGACCAACAATTCGACCTACTATATGTAATTTTCGTTGTGCTCTTCCAACAGAATCATCGCCGAATCAGAATATTGGTCAAAATCTTTGAATAAGCTTGGTATCGACAGAACACCCACAGAACCATCACAAAGACGTGCACCAGCATTAGAGTCTTGAACTGAGACTGAGCATCTCCTGTTGCGGTGAATGGCAAATAAATATGCGATGCGGTTTCCATTTACCCTTTTTCTACTTTTTCATCGTGCTCATCGCTGTCGCTGCTTCTTTCTTCAGGTTTTTTTCTTTTTAAATTTACTGTAAAACAAAACATATAATAAGCCAACCTAAAGATGCTACCAAAATGTAAATTGAAATATTTCTTTTTTAAAGTGATAACTATTATACACATTTGACTAGATTTTTTCGAATTACTAGGGAGGGGCAGTTCTCGCTGCTCCCCCTTGGCGACGCCCTTGACGGTGAGTCCATAAAATTTTGCCTGTACAAGAAAGCAGTGCATACGAATACCGACGCGGAAGTCGGCTACTTCTGTAGTACTGAAAAGTCCGCACCGATTTTGTCGACATGTTTGCGCGAATCATTCCATTAAAACTTCACATTCTGTACAAAATTCTGTATAAGAAAAGAAACGCAATGAACCGGCAGAGTGGATATTCTAACATCATAGGCTTCATTTAAAAATAATAATTAATAAAAATCCCTGATATTGATCTTCAAAATCGGCCACATTAAAATCAAGGTATCTTCGATTATAACAGTGATTCCTTTGCGGATCGAGTTTTTTTTATAAAATTTGTATTAAAAATAATTATAGCTATATGTAATTTTCTAATTTAAGTTCACACCAACGTTTCTATTTTAAATAATCCCCGCGACTCCCCTTAACCTATCCTCTCGTTTTTATATCCTTCGAGCTAAGCTTACAGCCGGACGTAAACGGCATGACGGACTCTAGTATAAAGAGTGACACGTAAGCTTAGACTTTCATAAAAAATATCACACATAATCTTCCATATATAACTATTAAGGTCCTATAGTATCCACATGAGCTTTATTAAAATTTCACATAAAACATTCTGTAAATTTTAATGGTTTTCTTGGCCAGAGTATAGCACATCAAACAAAAAGTCACTTTTACAAAAACGCACAGTTCCTGTTACTTAGCAGATAAAATTACTACCTCTGCTACATTTTTGGGTCTTTCTATTGCCTAATAAATATTCAAGTGGCACGTCCTTAAAGTGCTTGCGATAATTTAATACGATATTTTGTGACCCTCAGCTATACACACAATCATTAAATTGCAAATAAGCATTGCATCACTAACAACAACTATGCAAGCACTATATTCACTCCCTTTATATTCTTAACAAGAAACTCTATGAATACACAGTTCCTTTATATTTTTAATTCTATTCAATAGAATCTTATAAACTTTTATCCACCATTTAGGATCACATTATATTAATAACACATATATTTTTTAAACACACAATTTTTTATATTAATAGAATAGTATCCACCTTGTGAAATTATCCATATAAGAAGTATCCATATTTTCCAGTGCATCCATTTCCAACGCATTTTAAGTAAAAAACACGCGCGATCGCAACTTCAAGTGATCGAAACATTCACTTGCAGCTCTTTTTATACCATTCTTTTGGTCCATGGTCCTAAGGTTCTTAATTTCTGCATAAACCGTTAACGTTAACTAATCAAAAGTATCTTCCTTATATAAAACCAGAATTTTATCACCGAAAATGCACCTTCTCTTCTTGTTTGCTAAATGTTATTTTTTTTATCTTATTTCCAAGAAGCATTAAGTTCTGACATCAACTCGTTACCGCACAACAACAAAATGAATGCACTCTTCTGCACCAATCAAGAAAAATTGCAATGAAATGAAGGAATATTTCGTTAAAAAAAATTTATCAAAAGAAGGTGCAACTCTTCCTTTTAAGAGTGAAGGCTTATTCTCGACCAAAAATTCCAAAAGATATACATACATACAAACTCTGGATATCAAGTTGCAAAAATCAAAGATACATAATTAACGGTGCACCAGTTTTATGCATCGATAAATTTTATTGAATCAAGAACCAGAATTAAGATGGGATCCCGGAAGGTTGTCCAAGATTCTTTCTTAACAAGTCCATGGTTTCCGTTTTCTTTTAATCCGAATTACATCATTGATTGAGCGATTGAAGTCTTGCAGAACAGGTAGAATGAAGTCAATGGACTTTGGTGCAGAATAAAAAGATTTTATTTTGGTTATTTTGGCAAACTGGTTTCAATAACGGAATTTTAATCAGTATAGGTAAAAGTTGATTTTGTAGCTTTTTTTAGATGTCATGTTTATATTTAAGAATTTTAAATATATTTTTATTCTGACCTAAATTACTTCTATATTATAAGCGCGTGTTACGTTTAAAGATGAAACGTTTCTTTAAGTAAATAAATATTACGTCAACACACCTACAATTTCAGTTTAATAAAGAGTTTCCACTAATCCATTTAAAATTTATGAGGCTTATTTTAATATCCCCCAAGGAATCTCAACAACGATTAATGTCAACCAGAACTCTTTTCGCCTTACAGCTAAAAAGAACTAATATTGAGGAGAACAATTCTAGCATAATTTTCAATAAGGAAAAATTTAAAAACATTTTTTTATTATCAAAGCTCAAATCTATCATGCACTTCGTGATTTTTACGATCGACATCTCCGAAATTTCGAAATTTTTTGCTGATTTTGAAATGGAAATTTGCTAACATTCTATTCGCTAAAAGATGTTCATTAAAATATGGCCCTCAGCATTTTATACCTTCCTACAAGTGGCTAAGTAATTTATGAATCAAAATTGCATTTAAATCTTTGTTATCTTTAAAATGATGCCTTCCATCTCTTCTTTTAATCCATCCTTACTTCTAAACAAACATCTCACATATAATATTATCAAAATTATAAAACAAATAGCAATAAGCTGGTAACAGTTCCGACAAGTATAGTGATGAGACCGAATCTATCAACATGCTTCCATCGGAAATAGAAGCGCTACTAAATATGCAGAACGAAAGAAAGGCAGATGGTAAAAAAACGATAGAGCAAATAGGCTCAGGGAGAATATAAAAAAATCTTTAATAAATTAATAAAAATTATAATCTTTAATAAATTAATCAAAATACTATTATTGAAAGATAGCAATTAAAACAAGAACAGCCTTTCTTTATGAACACAGCAACAAAATATAAAAGTGTAACATTTTATTCAGTTTCTCACTATGTCATAAAAAATTAATTGCCTTGTTAGCTAATTACTATTTTATTTACACCCCGACCACCTTGTAGTGCAATTTACATATGCCATCATACCCAAGCGGCGGTTCTTTTTTGGATCTATGATTGTTAGACTCTCGGATGGGCCTACTAGGGGTAAACATAAACGTGACAGACTGTTTAACGACAGTGCCGTACGACAGCGACCATCAAGGACTTGAAGTAACAGTATAAGTCTCTGATGACTCAATGGAACTCCTCGAATATTGCGAAGTGCGTCCTTTTGTCTACCAGAAGATGCATGCGCCAAAATTCGAGAAAGCAATGGCAAGCTCTGTACAAAATAACGGACTACTACCTCCTACAAGAAGGAACTTGACCAACAATGAGAATGTTGCATATTTGAAAGATATGGACAACCTCATTGTACAGACTATGGGCAAAACCATACCGCGGACGAAGAAAAAGCACAGTGCAGACTGTTACAGGAAACGCTACAATCGACGCACTACAAAAACACAAAAGTCGAGTACTAACGAAACTGAAATTCCTACACCGTCAGTTCCAAGATAGATCGAGTCCGGAGATTGTAACCCTTAACACACTCCAATAACTCCTCAAATAACAATTCTTACAGTCTGTGAAGTTGTACTGGAACAAAAAGATCCGTGCTATTCAATCTAATAGCGCGAGCAATTCCCCTCAGATAATTAAATTATTAGGAGTAAACCACATAAGCGATTGGACAAGTTACGTCTCCTAGGACCCCGGCTAATGTACGAATTTTGACCTCGAGAATAGGGCCTTATTGAACCACTTGAGATTATCTAAAAACACGAAACTGGAAATCTGAGATACGAACAATCATCGAATTCATTGAAGACTGCCCAGCGAATATTATTCCAGAGGCCCAAATAAATTCTACGTACATTGGAAAAATCGATCTACTGTTAATATTTCGTCGTCTAAATAATAAGAATTCGGCTGGAGTAGATAGTATTCCGAACATAGTGCTTTTTAAAAAACTGCGTAAGGAGCATCGCCATCTGCTTCAACACCGCCCAGATCTCCCCTGACCTATTCCATTCTCTTATATATGACCTGAACGATTAGAGAGACTGGTAGTACAAAAGGTGGTTCCTAAACTTGTTTTTCCACTTATACGTAGCACAAAATATAGTGAGGTGAAACTATGCCTTACCTTACATACTCACACGTGTTAAAGTTTGAGCTTATCTAGCAGGATTTAGGAAGAATAGATTGGCCACAACCCAAAAATTTGAAAAATGGGATGAAAGCATATAATAGATCTTCTCTTTCTAGATTATACTATAGATACAGTTGTAGCATGATTTATAAAGCAAAGCTATGGATTGAAAAACCTGGTAGAACAGTGTAAAATAGCGAAAGGAGGAGTGTAAAACACGAGTAAGTATGCAAGACTGAAACTCAATAAACTTCCCTCAAGAATCAGCTATGCGACAAGGAGATGTCATCTTTCCAATACTTTTTAATATTGCTTTCGAAACAATAATGAGAAAATCAGTATTAAATAGAGCAAATATCATCTTCACAAAAAAGATTCAAATAAAGCGCGAGACGTACAGGAAACCTTTTCAAAAATTGTACAAAGCTCAGAAAAGTTTAATCTATAAGTCAATTATTATGTTTACGTAATACCTTGAAGTATACTTGAAGTAGCTTTCAAGTAAACAAATATGCACGTAAACTCAACCTGATTTAAAGCATACTTGAGTGAAGTTAATCACAAAAATTTGTCTTATAGGCTTGAAAAAGCTCATGTAAACGTTACTTGAAAGACTTGGAACAAAAAGAAGATTTATATAATAGTCCAAGAGCCAGCACCAAAAAAACTCACCTCGAAATAAACGCATCGCGCCAACGTGATGGCTGACTCAGTTGAAGGTTATTACCGTACAAGCATCTTCAGACCATATCTTGATATTCATCGCTCATCTTCATGATCGATCCCTAAATCATCGCAATATCTTATCAAATTTTTCTCCAGTAAGATGGAAATATTCAATGAAGAGTTATGTGTGCAAATATTTGCATCATAGAGTTAGTTAGATAAAGAGATTTCTAACCTTCTTACGTCTAACCATCAAAGGAGCGTGCATAACTTGTCCATTCTTAATAGACGCGAATATTTTTCTTAGCGTTTTTCGAGCGTTGTTAAAGAGTATTGTTGTAAGAGATTCGCTTGGCCCAACTTGGATTGAGTAGTGATCGAACTCAAGTTGAAATTTTGCATAGAAATATCATGCATAAATACTTAAGGGTACTGGACATCTGAAATTAGCAAACAAAACTGCGATGAAGAGATGCAGGTGGATGCGGATTGTGTCTCAAGCTAAAGCGAACTCAGAGCTGTAACGTTAAAAGATGATGATAACGATCACAGGTAGGTAGGTAAGTGATAACGATCATACAGTCAAGATAAATCACATTGCACTTAACAACACATTGACTAAGTAAAAAAGTCGTTAAGAGACTATAACATTAGAAATGTTAAACTTTATATGAAGACGAAAGTAAAATTTTTAAGAAGAAGAAAAATTAGATACAAAAAAAATTTTATTTTAAAGTTTTTACATGGGCATTTCCTATTTAATATATTTTTGATATTAAAGATAATGACCCCTTTGGATATTTCGTTTCGATTACTAAGCAAAAATATTGCATGACTTTTACGTTTTACCACAAACAAAAAGAATTGATGAATTGCTTATTGAGTTTATGGCAGTAGCAAGAACTTCCATTGATGGAATCCAATTTCGAGGCATTTAACAGAGCACATATGATACTAAACGCAATTTTAGCTTCAATAAGAGAAAAAATTTTTATTTCTTATCTGACATTCTCAGAAACTTTTACTCGTACATCTTTACACATAAGAATAACGAGTAAATCACAGTACGTATTCGCTGTTTACTATCAAATCGGTTTTAAATAAATATGTTTGTATTTATATTTAACAATGGCAACCCTTAACTCTAGTATAATATGAACGTCTTTCAAAATTCTCAGTTGTGTTCTGTGTTTCAACAAAAGATCACTTTCTTAGTCGGATCGAGTCTGTCTAGTCTGACTGAGTTGGATACGTTCTCAATCGCCAACTAAGTCCCCACACAAACATCTGAGCCCGGTTTTTTTGGTGCATCTAACTAATTCAGACTTTGTACGAATGATAAAACCGGTATACGCTTTGTAGAATATTGTCTGAGAATTTATTAATCTTCAGTTTATCACGCTACACGTGAAGAAGCGCGGAAAATTATCATTATCTGCATATACGTAGGCATAGTGAACTATAGGTTGTAAGCCCAGTGACCCAGTGTCAAGTATTATTTAAATAAATGTATGATAGCTTAACGTTTTCTTTGATAACAAAAAATCTGTTTAAGCATCGCAATTAAATTACGTGTTTAAATTGTTTGCTTTATTTTGTTTGCATTAATGAATATTTATTGATTTTATATTGATTTCGGACTCTTTTTTTTGTATTACTACTGTTAAAAATTTCTATATGTGAGTATAAATTTTCTTGATTAACCAATTTTTATGTTAAGATCTAATTCTATATAGTATTGTCGATATTACGCTGATCTTAAATACCAGATGAAAATAAACAAAAATCAGGCAATTGCCATAATAAAACGCTTTAATGATAACCTGACCTCCCATGAAATATTTACATTCGTATTCTTGTTTCTAAGACAATTTTTTTATAATCACTTCAAAACTAATTAATTTTTAATGTATAATTTTATGATAAATTGTTAGTATCAGATTGAGACACGTTTCTCAATTTAATTATATTTTTTTCAATAAAAACCAATAAATTGATTTTGGATAATTCATTGAATTTAGAACCAACAAAGATAACATAATATATTTATCTTTTCATCCATTCCATTTTAATAAGTGTATAAAAGCGTTAATTTAAGTGAAGTAAACAAAAAAGTGCATAGACTGTTAAAAAAAGAAATTAAGTAATCAAATTATTTTCTTTACACTCATAAACTTCGATGTATATCTTATTGTTTTGTTAATAAAGATTATGCTTGTTAATCTTGCAAGGTGATTCTAGAAAATAAATGCGAATTTAATAGTATATCTTAATGCAAGAGCTGAAATCATATCGATAAGCAATATTATGATGAGATAAGATAAAACACCGATCGCACAATAAATGTTAGGGTTGCACAAAAATTGCATTTTCGTAGGATCTTTTGCGGTTATATTTTATTCAAATGCAGGAAAGAATTGAACCACTTATTTGCCTCTAGACCTAGGTGTTCATTATATTAATTTTTTATAAGTATAATCCAATAATAAATTTCAATTTTAGTGTACTAAAACATATTTCAGTCTGTGCATTTATTAGAAATATCAAAACAATTTAGGCAGCAACCACTCCACAAACACTTATAAAATTTCAAATCACGCTTAATGGTACGAGAGCTAGACACGTCGAGAAAAAGTGCATTTTAGCATGACTGGTTTTTTTGATATTTCTTTTCTTGTTAAGTTTTTAAGAAGGGATGGTCTACATCTGGCAGATGGGAGCGATTGCGTTTATCTCTGCGCATCTCATATGTGCAGACGAAAAAGGTGCATTTTGAAATCATTTTAGAAAAAAAAATTTTTTTGAAATTCATATAAATTTTAAGGAACTCGAACATAATTTGAAGCCATATCCAATAAACCAATAAATTCAGTTATTGTTTTCAAAACTGGGAGTTATTAACAAGTGAATCAATTAAAGCAGGCTTTTTCATGTATTGGAACTCGAAATATTCTACAAATAATATAAACAGCGAACTTCCTCGACATAGAAGACGCCTTCAATAATGTAACGAATACAGCTATCCTAGAATCCCTGACGGAGTTAGGGGTTAGTTACTGTGGGTTCCAAGCTACAGAAATGTACAGGTGAACGAGGGACCTGGTAAATTAGCAAGGGAGGATTCGAATATGGATGTCTATTCAGCGGAAGAGGTAGACCTCCCTGTCAATACAATTAAAAGATATTTACCTACACCTCCTTTCCTTGGTCAACGCAAGATGAAACGGATTAACAATATGTAACAAAGCCCAAAAGAACATGGTCGTCCTACAACAAAAACAAAACTGATAACCTTCTAAAGCTATCACGCACCAACCTAGCTAGAGCTATAGCTGTGTATACGCGACACTGGCTAATATCTAGTGTCCGACCGAAGGTTCGGCTTCGGCTTCGGCCAACTTCGGCCAAAAAACACCTTCGGCCGCACATTCGGCTTCAGCCAAAGGAGCCGAAGGTTAGCCGAAGCCGAAGTTTTTATATCCATCCAGGCCAGTCGCTGAAAACGAAAAGAATTGAGAGTGTGATGTGAATGTGACATTGAAACGTATGGTATTCTTCAAATAAAAATAAACAAAGCTGAGTTTATTATTTTTGGAAAGCCGCAACTTAGTTATTTAAAATGCATATTGCAATCATTTTCAGCACTATGACTATAAAACAAAATAACAGTGAAGAATTTTCATTATTATGTATACTTTTCAGTCAGTATACCAAGATTTCTGTGTATGATTGAACCTTCGGCTTCGGCTTCGGCCGAAGGTTATGGCAAAAGCCGAACATTCGGCATCGGCTTCGGCTTCGGCCTAAAACTGACCTTCGGTCGGACACTACTAATATCAGACCATGCATCGAAAATGGACTCCCATTTAACACATCATGCCGTAGATGCAAGGATCCAAACGAAAAAGAAACTGTTGTGCATTTCTTGTGCAAATGTCCGGCACTAGCCAGGGCCAGGCACAGTTCATTTGGCAGCTACGTACTGAACGAGCTTGAACACCTAGCAACCGAGCACCCAACGAATTTAATAGGACACTTTCAGTAATGCAGGTTGCGTGCGCAATTTACTTATTCAGCAATAGAATTGTGTTGCTGAATAAGTCAATTGCGCACGCAACCTGCATTACTGAAAGTGCCCATACAGTTCTTCAATGCTACAAAATGGATCTAAAAACGGTACTAAGCCTAGTGGTCATGAGAATTAGTTGGAATCAAAACGGCGCTAATGCGCTAATTGGAGATTAGCACAGAGTATATGGACCCCGCGGTAAGACTTATGGGGTGCGACAGCGAGGGAGACCCAACCTCCGCTGGAAGGATGGCGTAGACCAGGACGCTCAGAGCATAGGGATGCCAAACTGGATGACATCGGCTCAGAATCGGGACCGGTGGAGAGAACAGTTGCGAGAGGCCAGGACCGGATCCCGGTTGTAGAGCCGTTAAAGAAGAAGAAGAAGATATGGACCCCGCCACTTTAACCAACTAACCATTAACAGTTGCCTGTCTCTTCTTTTTTCGAGTGTAGACTAATTTATAATTGCCATAAGGTGTAAATGATCAAATGTTTGACTGTTTCTTTGCTAGACCCTAGTTGTCTAAATCAAAAAATCCTAGCGAGGTATACCGCCTCCTCCTCATGCATCCCCCCGACTCCCCTATCCTATCCTTTTTCTATCCTTCGAGATAGGCTTGTTACTAGACATTGCACAATGACGTGAACGACATGACGGACTAGTAGTGTAAAGGGTGACATCTGAGCTTAGACTCGAACATAAAAAAAATCATCACGTAAATGTTTTTATATTACTATAACTACGAAACATATAAAAAATTGTACTTACTTCATGGATTAAATCAATTCTGCTCCATTTCTGTCCACAATCCATACCAAAATGATTATTCCTTATAGCAATTCGATAAAATTATAACTTTGAGTCCTCCTCTCTTTATAGATACTTCCATAGCAAACAATCCTTTAAGAATGATCCCTAAAGTAGAATAAGATCTTTTGTTTATAAGAATGTAACTAAAAAATATTATAAGTAAAAATAGATTACCTAAATATCCTGGAATCCTTTTTTGTGACTATTATATACCAAGGGCTAGTGATGACTTGAAATACAATAGAAAAAGGTTGGCTTACTATATTAAGTGAATTAAGAAATTTCCGATGAATTCTTCTGTAATTGTGTTAGGTTCATCCATTAAGCAGCATTTACATCCCAAAGTCAACGCGAAAGTGCACTTTGAAGCTCTTTTAGCGCACAGAAATTTGTATGCTTTTTTCTCTGTTGCACGAAAGTTTCAGAACTTTATTCTTCCACATTAGGCCAATTGCAATGAAAAAACTCAAGACATATCCAGTTATATCTGCGTCGTTGAGTTTTTTTTAAACATTATGTGCTTGTATACTAAAAAACAAAGAAAAAATAGAGAATTATGAGTTCAAATATGCAATTTATTGATAGTTATAAAAACTAAGATATTAGAAAAAATCTTCATTGAAAATATTCTTTAAATAAATCAATTTCCAAGGAAAATAATGCAAAATTTTATACCATCAATAGCAATTAGAAAATTTGTACCAAATTTCAAAATTTAAATCAAATACGAAATCAATACGAACGATCATTAATCGTATAACTTACGTCCACTCAAATCGGCACCCACGTTTATACTGGGACACCTTTCTCTTGAATTACGATAATTTTTAGAAAGTTATAAGAAGTGTTCAGAATTCTTGTATAAAAAGCTTTTTTTCATATTATAAATATTAATCAACGACTGAATTAGGCTTGGTTAATAGCGGTTGAAGAGGTTGAGGGTACACGAATGGATTTCGATGAACCTGACGTTTGAACTCTAAGATGTTATACGAGTTCGGAACAACTGACTGCGGAAGATAAACGAACTTCCAGACCGTAGTGTGCTCCTCAAAGCGAGGGTGGGCTATACGGTATGATAGTGAGCAGAGCGGGCTAGTCTTGATGAGATAGGCTTCTTGGCCTGCATCATCAGAGACTCCTGTAGGCATGTAGTAACAGATGGCACATAACAGATAGAAAATTCGCATGAAGCTCCCAAATATTACAAAAATCAAAACAAACATTTTTGTAGCGTGGGCTTTTTTTCGTAAGGTTCATGACCTTAGTGTCTGTGCCGGCGATACAACCATCGGGGCTAACGGATAGTCTTGTTGGAGTGTTATGCCTCTATGCCCTTTGTTGGAGTGTGACAACGGCGCCGGGTGAAGGAGACTTATTTGTTGTCCGTCAGTATTCCTTTGTTTGGTAAGTTGTGGTAGCCTTCTCTTGATTTTTTAGATTGTTATTGATTTTTTATTTTTTTGATATTTTATATCGATTTTAGTTTTTGGGTATTTTAGTCTATTTATTGTTATTTTTATTTTACTTTATAACGAACTCAAGTTAAGAGGACTGGCGGCAACACAATATTCCAAAGCGGTTTAACTTCAGTTGAAATATCTAAATAAGTAGAATAAATGAATATATTTCAAATATTTACAAGTTTTCAAGAAAGCAATTGATGTCGATGAGCTCAACAATCAAAGAGAAGTTAACAAAAACATATAGGAAGAAATTACAAATTATTCTAGTCTTACAAAGGAGCAATCTACGAGTACATAATTTCAAAATCAATTATCTAATAGATTTTGATGCCATTATATAATTCGTACTTTCAGTAAGAACGATCCGGAACGAATTGATCCGGAAAGTAACAGAGCCAAAATGTTCCAAAAAAATATTTGGATGTCTTGCAAGAAACCCCTCTTCAGTTTAGCTCAAGTTTAAAGTAAAGCAAGATTTCAATATTCAGCAAGCTTACGAAGAGTTAAGAGTCCAATTCCGAGGAAGTCCTCTCCGACTCAGCGAGTGAAGCGATATATATGGTACCACAGCCTTTGAGCAATTCACCAAGAACTAGACCAAATTAAAACTTTCACCAATTCCGAGAAAACTCACGTACAGTCAGCGAACAAATGATACGATTGAGCGAGATATATTCAGAGCACCATACTCGATCAGCTTATCAAGAGCTAAACCGAATCCAAACTCTTAAAGAAAGTGCACACCGACTTAATGAAGCCAGCTCGAACTTTATTACAACAGAATGAGAGATATTTGGACACAATTCCTAAGCAATCTTCATGTTCAGATAATCCAAAACCTTCAAGGAAGCTAACCATCAGCTCAGCAAAATAAGCCCATCTTTACAACAACTTTCTTGCATATTTTATAGTAATACATTAGCAGCTTGCCTAAAACTGAAAAGTACGAACTAATGATTGTTTCGGAAGGATAGTAGCTGGGTCATTTTCTTTTCACCAAGGTTACTAATACTACAATAATAGTGTGAAACTAAAGGCCCTTTTACATCCCAAATGTAAAGGGGAAACGGAAATTGGAGCTTGTTTATCCCACAGCAATTTGTATGCTTTTCTCTCTGTCCACGTTCGTGCAACAGAGAGAAAAGCATACGAATTTCTGTGTGATAAAAGAGCTCCAATTTGCGATTCCACTTTGCGTTTGGGATGTAAAAGGATCTTAAAACAGAAAACGACTAAATTAATAAAAAGGTATTAAAATTTACATAAACGGTCGCCGATTTAACTCATGCGATGAACGTAACCCCCATCATACTGCTAAAACCATGCAGTTAACATCCTTGCAGCCAATTTTAGAAGTAAGTTATGTACTTCAATAATTTAACTACAGGTATTAATATGAAACCAAAAATTTTGGAAGATCAATTTCTTCAAGAGTTTTGAAGTTGTTTATGTATAAAGTAACCAATTTCTGGGTTTAATCTAGTCACGCTTTAAGATTTTATTTGATTTGAATCTAGATGACGATGAATGAACAAATTCTACAAATTTGAAATCTACAAATACGTTATCGTTACCTTAAGTAGCTGAAATTTTTTTGAAAATTGAATTTTCACCACTTTGTATATCTTCCTTCTTTTACTCGTTCTCACATCAATTGAAAGTAATTACTCCATTGTCTGTTCAATAGGATCATTCAAATATTTGATGAATAACTAGACATAATCAAAAACTAATTGCATTCATTGTTAATAATTATCTCTACATCAAAAACAACTCTCGAGCATACACTCAAAAATATTTATTAAAAAATATTTTCCAGTCACCGTTGTTGTTATGAGCGTTACAAATAGGATTAAAAAAAACTTTATGGCGACACTGTTTAAAAACAGTGTAGATAAGATTTATATCAAAAGTTTAAATCATAAGATGTAATATCTCAAGTGCATTCTACTTTAACTTGAGCTTTTAATACATCAAAATACAAATTAAAACAATATATTTACACATAATTTTGATATAACAGTTGTTGCTATTTAAGTAAATATAGACTTGTTTACTATAAATCAGATACTTCAAGTAACTGTAAAGAGTTCCTTAAACGTGTAGCACTTGATAATGTTTTACTGTGTTTTTTGTTTTATTATCACAATAAATGTCGGTACTTGGTTCAAAGTATGGCTGTACAAGATCCAGTGGTTAAGCAAATTATAATTGCTTATGAGAAATCACAAGGCGATTAAAATATCTTACAGTAAGATACTAGGTTATGTAGTAAAAAATGTGTAGTAATAAACCACTTGAAACGAAGTCACGTCTTTTGATAAAAGACTTGATTATCAGTTGATACGGGGTAATGTCGAGGAATTGTAATAAATCTCAAATTTCTTAAAATTTTTTACTTTTAAACAAAACTTGCATTATTGTTACATTTAAGTGAAGAATGCGTTAAAGTGTTGAGTGCGTTGTTCAAGTTAATCACCGCCTTAAGTGGAAAGGATTTAATTTTTGAAGAGATTTTATTCAAGGCTTAATCGGCAGCTTATTGTTTTGATTTTGTTTAAAGTGGTTTTAATTCAATTAATTTATAGAATAAACATTTTATTAGTTAATCAGAATTGTCTGTGTAAAATATACTTACAAGAAGCACACTCATAAATTTAAAGAATTTTCTATAGGTGAGGCTTCGTTGGGTAAAATTAATTTAACTAAAAATTATAACATTTTATAAAAAGTACTGCTAAATAATTTTATCCTGGAATTAAACAGAATTAGGAGTGATGGAAGCAATTTTTTTACTAAATTTTTTACTTTTTAAAGAACATAATGGTTTTTAGTACAAAAAAGTGTGCAGTAGTTTAATTCGTAATTGAAAAAACATTATATTTGGGCGATGATTTTCCTTTGCAAAGATCCTTCATCCTTTATAACGTCTGATTACTTTATTGGAAAACGAATCTTTTGCTTTTTGGATCTGTGTGAATCAAAAATGGAAAGAAAAATCTACAAAATGTAATTGATTAACAAATTGTTTTAGCAAATATAACAAAAGTATCGCCATCATTACGTTGGCTTAAAGTAGTTGAAGGCTTAGATTTCTTTTAAAGATTTTTAATTAGAGAAAATAAGTACGGCTGCTCCATTTAGTATTTCTTCTGCCTACGAATTCTTGAATCACTATTCCATTTAAGCTTAGGTATTATTTGTAGCAATAAATATAAATTTGAGTTTTTTTTGTAAAGTTTTTTATCATGTATGTACTAAAATTATAACAATGAAAATTAAAAATACCTCTAAGAATAATGCAATCGATAGGTACCTAGATGCACGCTTTCGCTTCGCTTGGAAGATGCGAACACTTTCACGCGACAAATACTGCTTACTTTAATGGTGGAATAGAGCTTGCAGTACAGTTTGACAAAGAAATAACTCCACAAGCAGAAAAAATTACAACTGTGTTACTAAAATGTGGAAGCGAGGAATTGGTAACTAGAATAAATGAGCTTATAAATTTATATGCTGCAAAACACAAAGTGTAATATGCCCTGCTTAAAAAAGGAAGAATTTAAAAAAGCCACCCCCAACCCCTTACCCGCATTTTTTCTATTCTATATAAGAGATCTGCCCTCAACCCTCTCGAACAAACTTCACAGCTTCGTTACTCTGCGTTGCTCCCTACTACTTCGACAATATTGGACAAGCAAGTGCCAAACCATGCCGTTTTGATCGTGAGCTCATGTCCAAATCTATAAACAGGCAGATTGAACTCATTCTTGAGTGGGCTCAGAAGAATCAACTCGAATTGAACACCTCCAAAACGAGGTAAGGTCTCACCTCTAATAAAACCTGCACCGATCTTTCCTCTGTCTCAGTGGACGGCGTGAACCTAACTATCTCTATCTCTCGATCTATCTCTCGCCAGTTTCTTCTTCAACCCGGGCTGCAATCTATAAGTCCTACAATCGGCCCGGCGCCTCCCATTTATCTGGGGCTGGCGTGTAAAAACCACCTTAGCGTAGCTTATTGGTGATGGAACTTTTTGGTCCTCCGTAGACTAATTGAGAAATTTAGCAGCCTTGGTAAAATGTTATCGCATTGTTATTCCATTGTAAATGAATGTCCTTTTGTAATATTTTTTCCGCAACACATGGCTGGACTACTCGACTCACTCACACACCCTTCAATCTTGCTTTTCGCGCACACTTCTGTCTAGTTCATTTCTAAACTCGGCTGTGGAATAATCCGAATTCGTAACATCCTAGATTTCAAAGGTAAGGTTCATCGGCATCTTCTTAAGCACCCCCTTAACCTACCCTATTTGTTTCGATCCTTCAAAACAAGCAAACACAATGATGGACTAGTAATACAAAAGGTGATTCCTAAGCTTGATTTTTCCACATACAAACGATGTATAATCAAGGATTTTCGGAATTTACATTACATTATAAAAGAATAAGATATGGGAAGCACATGACTATTCAATGAAGGTTAATAATCCAAAAAATTCCATAAAGTAAAAGGATCGCAACATCAAGGGCAACGACTCGCAGGCACACCGGTGGAGAATGCACACTCACCGTTGTATGTGCTAAAGAGAGACATCTCCATGCAGTGCCAGCGAATCGTGATGGGTCTGGTCTGGTCTGATACAAGAAAATGGAGGGCCGCATACAGACTAAACGTTCTGCGTATATAGGATCACGTTCATCGATGTGGCGTGCCGGATAGGGGGATGGTTCCCTTATCACAGACAGACTGATCCCAAAGGTGGAAAGACGGAAAGTGAGATACGACCTCACGCAGTTCTTGAGTGGGCATGAAGGATATAGGAAATACTCCCATCGCTTCGAGCACGATAACTCACCCCTGTGCCCGGCATGGCTAAATATCCAGGGCAGAAGGCCGCAGAGCACGTCTTATTTTAATGTGCAAGATTTGCCGAAAGAAGGGCAGCGCTGGAAGCGATGGTCGAGGCGTCACTAACATCGGAGACCATCCTTGGGCACATGTTGTGGAACGAGGATAGCTGAAGGAAAGTGGAAGCGATGCTGAAGGCCATAACATAGGAAGTTGAGGCTGAAAGATGCCTCTCAAATTCCGGGTGGGTATTTTACGCACCTGGAATTTTGCGGCGGGATACTGCTACCCACTATACCCATAATATCCATCGGCTGTCTCCATGTACTTTCTCTCAGTAGCTGGATCCAGATGGAGAGCCCTATCATCATGCGTTAAGGCTAGGCCTTGTTATAACAGAGATCACGCGACCTCTTGGGGATGCCAGGCCAGGAAGGAATTGTCAATAATTACGGGACACTGGCCAATTGTGCATCATGAAGCCAGATTGAAGATTCCATATAACAGCTACTACCGTAGCTGCGGAAGGGAGCAGGCACAACCGAACACGTTCTCTACAGATGTTCGGCTCCTGGGGTGGAATTATATCGGAAACATTGTATGTGGAAACTTCTTGTTAGAAGATTTTGGGGGAGGTTACAAAGCTCAAAATAGATTTGATCCAGAAACTAAATACGACAGCTGAACCTAAAATCTCTACAAGTTTACTGCCCCTTTTCGTGCAAAAGTTTTTCACGAGTACGGCTACAAAACGCAGCACCTCAGCGTTGATTGCCTCCCAGCCTCCACCTTGAACCGCTCCTACCTACCTCCCTAGATATAATTAGCGACAACAGGATGGAGTAGCATGCAGAAAGAATCCAAACCGAATACTAGCCTATAGTGCTACCAATGATGGGTAAAGCTAAACGAGAAAAAATAAGCTACGACCGGAGATCACTAGGATACTAAGCTCTGAGAATTGTGTATTTTAGAAATCAGCACTTACTATTTCTCGAAACCAACCACTTTTTGAGTCTCGTCCCTTGCAGTTTGCATTAACATTTTATTCGCTCTTCTTGTATGCATTCTACAAATGCGCATTCCGAATTTGAATTATCATACCTTGATTCTTGAAGGAATACAACTTGAACACCAAAAAATCTACAATGCAAAAAATTGAAGAAAAAATTCAAATTTCTTCTACGGACAAAACCTGAAATGTTTGCCAAAAAATTCAAAACCTTTCAACATCCCAAATTTATGCTTTCAGGTTATGTTGTAAAAGTTGCCGCCCAACAGATTTGTTTACCCAAAATTCAAGACCAGTTTCAGTGCGCTGACAGGCAGCAAGTGGGTCTCGTGCGGTAGGAATTTTGTGCTATTGCGGTGTCAAAGTGGCGCGACAACATTGAATTCTAATGGAAAATCAACCACAGGTGAGCAGTGAATCTTTTCTTTTATATTATCTCATTAAAATAATTGTTTTAACACAACAATTCGCTATAAATACCTCCGACTTCCGGTGTTTCGCAATGTGCTGCAAATGGGATTGTGTAACAGTATTGATGCGGTGTTTTCTTAAAGAAAGTATCGTGCACAGCCAGAACATAACATTCTCTTTTTTAAACCTTACAAATGCTATAAAATCTGAAATTTTTAAATTTAACTTATAATTATTATCGTTTTTTAGCAAATCGAACCACCTGCAGGATGGAACAGAAGATGGTATCAAAAAATATCTGTAGAACCTTCCATGACCCTTTATATGTTTGCCTTTATGCTTACATCAGTAGTGGAGCAAGCATTCTTTATAAGAAAAGCATGTCTAGTCAATCATAACTATCCAGAAGAAATTTGTAATAGTATTAATAGCAAAGACTATGACGATATTAAGAAAGAAATTCAGGTATTTTAATTTGTAATATTACATAAGAACACAAATCTTAAACTATAATCTTTCAATATAGGTAACAGTGTCTGATTTTCATCAATGGAATAACATAAGCGCACATATTTTTCCAATAATATTGGCTCTATTCCTTGGATCATGGTCAGATAAAAGAGGAAGAAAATTTCCATTATTAATGGGATTAATAGGAAAATTTATATACTCAGTAATGATAGTTGTTAATGACCAGCAACGTAAGCTCCAAAATACATTCTTATATACTTAAAAGTAGATTATTTTCTGTTATTTAATTTACAGCTACGTGGCCGGTTGAATATATTATATATACAGCAACAATTCCTTGTGCCTTATCCGGAGCTGATGTAGCCATATTCATGTCCTGTTTCTCATACATATCAGATGTATCAACTATTGAAAATCGTACTATTCGCGTTACTATATTAGATATTTGTTATCTAGCTACTATGCCCACTGGAGTTGCAATTGGTAAGTATCTTTATAATTGTTTATGTTTCTAGATACTCTCACGTTATTATTAATATTATATCATTGTTTATTAACAAAAACATGCTCAAAGATTACAATCTTTTAAATAGTTCTATTATTTATAAATTCGAAAAGACTCTTCTTGAAAATTGTCATTGAGCCGATATGTAAACGAAGGAGGATGTAAAGAAATAACGGTGTCCAATTAACGTGCGTAAACGCGGAATAATAAAATTATTATTTCTGAGTGATTGTGAGAGCTTGCCAAATCGGTTGAAGTATGTAGGTTGGCGGTGTCGCAAAAGCGTACACTTACGCGGCTCAAAACGGAGTACAAGTAGGCTACATCAAGCTTACGGGCACAAAAAGGATCCAGAGAGGGAAAGATGGCAAGACCATGTATTAGGAGCGGTAGGAGTAAGGATTTAAGTAAATTCATACGCCCAGCCCTTTTCAGCAAGCGACAATGGTACGAACGTTTCGACAGGAGCCTGTAAATTTACCAACAATAAATCTAATGTGATAGCAAAAGGTCATGTTACTAGTCAGGACTACTCCTAGATTTATTTTTTTATCAACACAAATGCGAGGAACCACGTTTAACGTGATAGCAGAGAAGTCAGGACGAGCAGTAGGAGAGTGAGAGAACAACTACACTGGGACTTGAAAGGATTTAGCTGCAGCAAATTTAATGTCGACCCGAAGGAAACATGACGTAAGTCAGCAGAAAGCTTCTGCGCACACTTATGTATGTATTTGATCTTTTAGCGCAGAGAGATAAAGTTGCACATCTTAGAATATTTTATTACTAAGGGAAGATCGTTTATAAAAATATTGAAAAAAAGAGGTCCAAGAATATGGCCTTAAGGGACGCCCGCGTAAACCAGGACACCTGAGGAGCTAGACCCACCTATTTTAACCTTTCGAGATCGATCAGTAAAGAAACTATGTAAAAGCTTTAAGAGTAGAAAGAGAAAAGTGCGGAGAGTTTTCGCAGACGCAGACGTTTTAGCATGCCTAAAATTAATTAAAATGCACATTCCCACCATCGTTTTAACAAAAGTTGAACTTTAACTTGATTTGCTATTGCACATATAGAAAAAGTTATTGATTACGCTACTATCGATTATAAAATGTTTTATTAATACTAATCCATAAAATTGTATAATAAAGCAAAAAAAAAATGGAAGGTTTCCTTGTACTCAAATGTATGTCATCCAATGACTTTTGATCGATTAGATTATGACGAATTATTATTTATAAAATAATCGTAATTATTCCGAAAGTGTTTTCCGCTATCAACATTCATTTCAGGTTAAATAATAATTAATGCGTCAAGAAATAACTGATTATTTTGTTCCGCTGATAACATTACAGCCCTTGCTGAAAGAGCTACAAGTCAATATGCCGTCACAGACGTTGAATTTAACGTCAATATATTATGTAGAATCTCGAATTCACCATCGCCTTTATCAATAGCTTCACGGCCTGTTATTGGGTTTGGCTTCCTGCATGTGCTATGCTGGCCAGCCGTTCTTTCCTTTCAGAGAAGAGCGGCAAGGACTTTAAAACTTGTGTAATTCAAATGATTAACTTTAAAACTTGTGTATTAAGAAGCGTTATTTAACTTTTATAATACTTTTGAATCGCTTAAAAGATATATAGTATATATATTAATTGAAAACTTGTAATTCAAATGATTAACTTTTATAGTAATAATCAACCGCACGGTTTGGAAGCTCGACCCAGACTCGATTGATCTTCTTTTCATTTTTCTCCATGTACCCAAGCTAGTTTTGAGTTTTGATAAGAAATTTACTCGTCAGTAATTTCATAAATTTTAACTTGCAGTGTTTATACATCGCGCCGTGAAGGCTCATATTGCGTGCTTTACACTAAATGAATGAACAATGAATTTAGTAAATTTAATGCTTCGAAAGATAAAAAGGGAATTTGGTGCATATTATGTTATTTAATGTGCGTAGCATTTCACGGTTTTTTATGCCTATTAAAGGGATGGTATAGATTTTTTTGTTTTAAATGCTGACGTATGTGGATAAAAAGGAAAGATAATTAAGAAAATTTAACCATATGTACTAGAAAATCTTTTTACAAACGAGCTTGACCGTGAAAATCGATTAAACATTTTTTGTTTAATGGTAAAGCGGTCTTATTTTTTTCTGCGGACATGTTCTTAGGCACTTTGTATTACCGTATCTAATCCCTTTGAAAAGAAGTCCTCGCTTTTAATCATATTCTAGTTTTATACAGCCATTTAACATCCTCAGAATCACTATGACCCGATTCACCATGAAAGCTGCAAGTTTCAAGCTTCAAAAATTGGGATATATGTACAATGATTCACATTCAAAGCTTCAAGTTTCAGGCTTCAAATGAAGCTGAAGCAAAGTTAGGAAAATTCCTAATTTTGAAGCTTGCAGCGCACCAAAAGGATACGGAAACAAGGCAATGCTATTTTTGAGCCAGGGCCCGGTAAAGTTATGTGGCGGGCCTGCATACTCCTAAATGGAATACTTAAGCTATAGCCTATATACTTAATTGTTCTGAATTCAAACAGTTTTTTAACTAAAACCAAACTTTCCATTTGATGAATTTAAGGGTTAAAGGCCATTTTTGTTGAAAGTAATGTAGTATGTATAATGTATATGCTTTTCATCATTGGCATCTGATGACTTTCTTATTTGAGGATCATTTTTCGTTCGTATTTGAGGTTCAAGCAAATTGTCTGGAATTATCAACCTACTATAATGACTTCTCCAAATGCGTTATACAGAATTTCTTGCTGGCTACAGTAGATGTCTTCTTCTGTGAAACCCATAGAGCATAGTGCTTTTTCTTCTGTGAAGTCAGAGTTTCTAAAAGAACAAAAAGTGTTTTACTTAGTGCGTTTGGCAGCTTGAAGCTAACTTAAAGCGTACTCCAAGTACAAATGTAAACGCAAGCAGCTTGACTGGAGTCGTTCAAAAAGATTTTTCTGATCGGCTCGAGTGCTTGTCAAGCTTGGGCTTGAAAGCTTGAGTTCTCGAAATTGCTCAGTCGTAGACCATCACTTGCTCAAGAAATCAAGCGCATTTCAAGCCGCAGGTCAAATACGCACTCGAGTTCTTGACATTTTCAAGGTTTCGAGCACTCAAGCTGTTATGGAAACGCACTAACTGACATTCTAAAAAATATCTATAAATCATCTACACTACATTCCATTCTGTCTACTCGAAGGGGCTACGTACAGGGTAAAAAACTAGCTAACCAACTGAAGTGTACTTGTTGCAAACGGCAGAAACTTCTCGTATACCTAACAGATTAAAAAACTACTACTGTATGGACTGTTGCTACCAGTCTATGGACACTCTGCCCATTGCCTGTTTATGTATCTCTTCTTCTAACGCAAAAACTGGCTTCATATTGATAAAATTTTGTACAACGCATAGGCAATATTTAACACTGAAAATATACTATCTTATATTAAATCAAGTAGGTGAGGTGTATGAGTGTGCTCAAAGTCCTGGCTAGGAATAACTCTGTTATTCTGAAATGGAAATCAGGCCACTAAGATAACGAAGTAATGGACTGCCTAGCAAAAAAATACTGCGAGTTCAGTATTTATTGGGTCATAAACAAGAACTGTGGATATCAATATACATTGCCATTCATTCTTTCGACCTCTAATATAATCTAATCTACACAAATATTGTTTTACCTAAAATACATTACTTTGATGATCTGATATTGATAAGATTCCTTAGATAAGTGTGCTTTATAACTATCTAAGTAAGATCTTTGGCTTTATCAAATGGATCTTATAGTAAATGTCAAAGCTCAATGTACGCTTGATTTGCTTCACTTGGCTTTGACAATGCTTTGTGATGAGGCAGAAACAAATGCCAAAGCGGCTAAGGCACACCTTTCAAATATAGAATCTGAAAAGAACTAAGTAACACATATAACACAACATAATTCCAATATCACATGTAGTTCAGTTATTTTAGTTCCTTTTTTATATGCAAGTCTAAGCTCAGTCACCCAGCCACCCTTTGTACTATCCCATTGAGTCATCCTTTGTACTACCAATCTGTCATTCGTACTGGTCATGTGCTTGGCTCGAAGGAAGAAATAGAGAACGGGATAAGTTAATGGGAGTGCTATAGGAGGAGGCGATGGACCTTGCGTTTGAACTGCTGGATGTGTTGTAGGAGTTTGCAAACAATGACTGCGACAGACTGTTCATATGTCGGAATAATGTGTATAGGAAGTCCGCCTATGTATTAGGAATTGCGGCATTTGCTCAACCATTGACACGTTTAGCCATCATTGGAAAGAAGAAGCGCTAGCTATCGCCCACACAGAGGGTTGGCCCAGAGTTTCAACTTCTGTAATCTACTCTTGGATAAAAGCCTAGCATTGATAGGCATCATGTTCGCTAAAACATTCACAAATCATTAAATAATAAATAAAATTAATATTGTATAGTCACCTCTTCGAGAATCCTTTGCCGGACACGTTTTTCCTATTAAAGTTGAACGTTTCAAAAATTCCATTAAATTTTATATCGATTAATATTCCTTTTACATAAATATAGCTATTATGAATATAAAAATAATTTTTCTTTCAGGCTCTTATCTTTTCAATCACGTACTTGACTTCTCTTACACGTGGATGTTCACAATAAATGCTTGTCTTATCTTCTCTGCCATAGTTTATTCATTTTTCGCTCTTGAGGTAAAGTATACTCTAAATAAATAGAAAATTAATAAAGCAATTATTTACAATTTACAGTGGCAAACAACAGCCAAGCAAAGACCCCTGCGAGAATTAGGCTGCTGCGGCTTTTGGGGTGATTTCTTTGATGTAAGACATGTTATTGAATCTGTTCGAGTTCTTTTTAAAAAACGGGAACACCATCGACGTCTTTATTTAGCAATCTTCATGGTTGGCATGGCATTCTATACATTCCAAAGAGATGAAAAACCTTTCCTATATCTCTACACACAATTAAAATGGGAGTGGAATGTAGAGATTTACAGTAACTTTAAGACATTCCAATCATCTGCATATGTTATTGCTATGCTTTTATTGATTCCTTTATTAAGTAAACTTCTGAAGTGGAGAGATACGGTTAGTATTATTTTTAATATCATCACATAATTCTTATTTATATTTGCTTTCAATTTACAGTCGATCGTATTATTGGGAACAGTAGGACATGCAACAGCAAGACTTATTTACTACTTCTCTCCATTACCTTGGGTATTTTATATTGGAAGTGCTTTTTGTAGTATAGGACCAATTGTTGGACCAGTTCTACGATCGATGACTTCAAAAACAGTTCCTATGTCGGAGAGGGGGAAAGTATTTGCATTCCTCTCTGTATGCGACAATGCTGTACCATTCATCAGTGCAGTTCTTTATAATCAAGTATATAAAGCTACACTTGGTCAAGAGCATAGTGCTATATTTCTACTCACATTTGCAACTCAAGTTTTAGTATTTTGTATTATTCTGTAAGTACTTAAATTATTTATGTATTATTCGATACTAAATTTATCTCTTTCAGTATTGTTCATATAACATTAGGATCACGAGAATTAGCTGTAGCTGAATTGGATAAAAATGAGGTTCTACTCAATACAGATCAACCAACAGCAACAGTTTCGAAGACTTAGTTATTTTTTTTAAAATAACATACGTAGTTAGGTTTAAAAGAGATAAAATAAAACGTAATTAGGTTAGTGATAATAATAGTATGTTAAAATTTTGTAAACGAAATTTAGTATAGTGTTTAAAATTTAACTGTTTTATACCTTAAAGATTTAAGAATATTTTTATATTGCTTACTCGTTCCGTTAATTATATTATTTACAAAATCAAATACAACCCTAAGTATACTTTTTTTGTTGAGGGACTTAACATATGATCGAAGTTTTATGTATGTAGTCCCAATGCAGCTGCAAATAACACTGTAGATTTTTTTGTTTTTCATTCAAGCGTTTTTCTAATAAACCGATATAACATCGAGTTAGTTCGTTCGCATATTAACAGAAAATTTAGAGGAAATAACAAGAAGCCTGGAAAATGGAAGCTAAAGTAAAACATGTCATGAATATGATAAAGAAAGGATGCTTACCTCCATCTTGGAGGATGGTACTTTAACTAGTAGTATCGATGACATACTCGAGGTGTTGGAGAAATACTTTACGAGACTTCTTCAAAAATGACAATCCTGACACAGGGAGCATATAATCGAAGTACAAATGACCCAGAAAACGATGCGCCAGAGCATGTAATAGAAGAAGTTGCAAAGCCACAGGGAAACTCAAACATCCTATGGCTCCAGGCCTCCAATGGTGGGAGAAGCTTTCCCGTACCTTACTATGGAGAAACCGGAAGTATGGGACACAAAAGTATCCTATTCCACTAAAAATGTGAATTGATAAACTGCAAAAACTACAGACAAATCACGTTGTTGAACACAGCTAACAAAATACTTTCACATTTTTCGACAAAAGACCAGATTATCATAAAAATACTTGAAAAATGCTGGGCAGAAAGCATTGATATGCATCTTCTATTTACAGACTACAATACTTATGACCTATTTTATAAAACAGAGCTGTGCAGCAGCATTAGAGAACTGGTTTTCCTGAAAAAGTTAATAGAACAGTGCAAAATGACGACAGAAGAGGGTAGGACACAAGTGGAATCCGAGTTCGTAATTCAATAAACTTTCCTCAGATGCGATGGAAGCAATCACGGGAAAAGCAGAAGCTAACGGAGCAAATACCACCTTCACAAGAAATATTCAGATGATAGCCTTCGCAGATTAAATAGTCATAATTGGACACAAAATGAAAGACGTAAAGGAAACCTTTACAAAAATTGTAGAGGGCTCAGCAAAGTTCAATCTAAGAGTAAATGACATGAAAACAAAGTATCAAAAAGGGGACAACGATTAGGGCGAAGCATTATCCTTGACGATCATAAAGTGGAAATTGTAGATAACTTTATATATTTAGGGACAATGGTTGCGGCAGAAAACAAGATAAAGGAAGACATTCATAGACGTATCTTAGTCGCAAAAAAAACCTATTTCGCACTAGTTCCAATGTTAAAGAACCGAGGAATTTCAAGACAATACAGTGCGAATATACAAAACCAGAGTACGGAAACGAACACTCGTGTGCGCACACACTTGTGTGCGATAAATTTTGGGTGTCCGCTTTTCTTGTCCTTATTACTGTACTGTACTGTGCGCACATGAGTCGAAAAATGAGTTTTGAGTCGTTCGGGTGCGCACATGAGTATTTCCAATTACTCATGTGCACACACAAACGACTCAAAACTCATTTTTCTACTCATGTCCGCACATTAAATAATTCAAGTGCATACAGCTCACGTGCTTGAGTAATTGACAATTATCCTTATTACTCACGCACGTGAGCTGTGTGCACTTGGATTTTTTCGTGTGCGCACATGAGTCGAAAATGAGTTTTGAGTCGTTCGTACAAAACTTTAATCGGCTCAATTCTATGATACGGGTCCGAGGTTTGGACATTGACTAAACAAACAGAATATCAGCTCCAAAATCTTCGGAAGGAAAATCCTAAGAAGAGTATTTGGCTCTGTAAGGATTAACCAAAACGAACGAACGAAGAGCTTGAATAAATGGATGACGAAGGCCCCTGTGCTGAAAGTCGAGTCGTTTTTCGTGACAAGTCGTTTGAGTTGACGAAAGTGACGCTCCAGTCGAATTACGACTTTCAGTACATGGGCCTAGAGTGGAAATTCTAAGTTGAGTTTATGCTCCTGTACTGAAAGTCGAGAATCGACTGAGACGACACTTTCTTCAACTCAAACGACTTGTCGTGTCGTGGCGACTCGACTTTCAGCATAGGGGCCGAAATAAAGGGTATACCATAAGGAAAAAGAGACGAAGAATGGCCAAGAAATAGGTGAATGATGTGCTGGAAGAAATTCGAAAACTTCGTATAATAAACTGGAAGCTAGCAAGACGTAGAGACGACTGGAAGAACCTAGTTCAAGAGGTCCGAGTCCTACTGGGATTGTAGTGCCATCTAAGAAGAAGAAAATCCGTGATTTTTCGGTCAACTTGGGCTACAATTCAAATATTAATAAAAAATTTCAGAAAACTGGGTTTGCTCAGGATACGCCAAGGTCATGCATCTGAAAAAGTGCTTGTTCGAATGAAAATATTACTGCAGTGCGTAAAATTGTTGCTATCAATCTATCTTCTCAACAAATAGTACACCCTCAAGCTTATTGAGAGAGAGTTACTGTACATAGAATATCAGACAATTAATTCAGTTAGCACAAGAACTAAAGGAAAGACTACTTTCAAACTACAGTCGAATCGAAATACTTGTGTTTAACAAAAACCTAAGTTTTAGGTTCATCATACTTAACCACAAAAATGTACGTTATGGGGCGGTGTAACACGTGATAGGACCATAGGTTATTTGAAACTGAATATAGCGTTTTTATGCTTGCATACTATTTAACATGTTAGTAAGAATAAGCAAGCATCCATCTCTAGAAAAATATATTCAACAAGAAGTCCCTGCTGCCGCATGGAGAGAGCAAGATCGAAGGTCATCTGTAAATATAAAATATTTTAGAAAATAAAAGTGATGTTTGATAACTTATGAATAGCGATTACATCTCCCTCGACTACCCTCCAACTTCACGCTTGTAAGACCAAAAAATTTTATATAATATTTTATTTCTCAATATCGATCATAGATTTCTTAACCTTGAATTCCGATATTAACAATGAGAAACGCGTACTAAATAATTTCTGCAGAGTTATAGGCGAAATGTAATAAAAAATACTAATTGCTGATAGTGCGATGATGTTTTATTTTATTTTTTATTGGAATCGCTATAGGTAGTTATGGAGATCCAAAAAATAGAATCGCTTTTCTCTCTTCGTTGTGTAAATGTCTTGTTAAAACAGAAAGTGAAATAAAGATCAGATTTAAGGTTATTTATGAAGAAAAATTGCTTCAAAAGGAGACTTGAATGACAGAAGTAACCTACGCAAGCATTAAACATTTCAAAATAATTAAAACAGTCATGAAATACTTAAACAAACCACTTTCAACACGACTATTTATATCCTTAACGATCGTTAGATTCTGACAAAATATATAAATTCACAAAACATGTTCTTTTTTTTTATAATAAAATTAAGTTTTATGTTTCCAAAAATATCCATTTTATAACATTATAAAAACTTGGTTTTAAATAATTTTTTTTTCACTTCTTTTTAGATAGAGTTCTTTGCTTTTCTGCATGTTCGACGAGTTTTTCTTCAACATATAAGCCCTTCCTTTTTCGTACATTGTCCATGTAGATTTTGGCACGATTTGCAGAATCAGCCTTTTCACCAAAATGTGCATATTCCTCTTCAGTTGATGGAACCCAAAATGGATCGATGTCGATAATCTAAAATATAAAAAAGAGATTATGAATATTTGGTCTTGAAATTATATATGTTTGAAATGACTTTGAATACATTAAGTATTGGCAATTTTAAGAGAAGTAAATTTTAGAAATCTGAACAGGTTCTGATGATATAATATAAGGGTTAAGCACAAAAAGTTCTTCCTAAATGTCGAGTAAGTTTTTCGATCGCTCACCTGCACCTTTCCTTGATTTAAAGATAAATAACTCAAGCATTCTTCTAAGTATACCGTTGATTTTAAACGATATTAATTCGATTGCGTTGAGTCCCAGTTTTAGGAACTCTATCTCCATAGAATTCTACAGTTTCTGAAGAGTTTTCAACATATCAGCAGTAAGGCATATCGGTAGTAAGCTGTTCCATAACTGAAAAGAATGGACGCAAAGAGATCTCTGCGCTACTAAATAGGAGAACGAAAGTAGAATAAATATTATTCTTCTAGTCATACGACCAAATCGAAGAGGAGATATGATGGGCGGTCGGAGTGTAGGAGTTTGTAAACAAATGTGATTGCCTTGATGGATGAGTATCCATCAAGTATGCATCGGATCGGTGAAGATTATAAACAAACCTTTTCCAATCATTGAAAGCTACACATTGAGTTTATCGCGACATGAAGCATCAAGGAACGGAATGACCAAGCTGACGTAAGTAAGGTATGGTAAAATTAAGAGTTTTGATTAGCTTTGAACGAGTACCTAAAGGTAGAAAGGAAGCCATAGGCGGCGCAAATTACCATATATTTTAGATAGAGAATGAGAAATGTGATCAAAGCAAGTCAATTATGAGCTCAGATGGACATCATCTGCAAACAAGTGCAGTTTACAGTTTGTCACGACACTGCTGAGATTATTTATGTAGATACTGAAAAGCAACGATCTTAGTATGGATAGTACGTGATTGGTAAAGATTCTGAAATTGAATTTTGTAGCCATACTTTTTGAGATCGAAGTAATTTTTGAGATATAAGTAATCTCGAATAAAAGAGGCAATTTAATCTCATGTGGTTTATTGACTTAGTTTCTATAAGCTTATGGCTAACACTATCAAATGCCTTACTAAAGTCAACAAGTACAAGAAAAGCAATGTCACTGGAATCAAGGACCTTTCATAGATCGGTGGTCACTTTCAGTACCTTCGGCATGATTTTGTGTGATTAAGGGGAGAATCACAGGAAAACATAATTTTAGGAAGATAGATGAGAGGTTGCCTGGACCAACTGATTCAGATTTAATAGCATAAAAAGGTTAATGGACTTCCACGTAATCTAAATGGCGAAAGCAGAATAGTCCAGTATTAGGCCGGGCGCACATTGAGACGCAGGCGACACAGGCAGAGCAGCACAGTTTCTGTGTCGCATGCTTTTTAAGGGAGAACCGCGAATTGCAACGAAGCAGATGGCACGAATATTGCGCCAGGCGCAGGCTTCACAACACTTGTGGATGGGGCACAGAAACTGTGTGACAAGTGCCGCGTACAGACTTTTTTTTTTAAAAATGGAAGAAAAATTAATCGATTTTAATAAATTTTCAAATTCCTCATCCGAATCTGACTTAGAGCTTATAAATTTAGATATTCCTCCATTTCAAAATTACTTTCGTCAAACTGTCTAACAAAACTGGGCTCCAATGTGCTTGTGTAAGGCCGTTTTTTTCTGTGCTGCCCTGCTCTGATGCACTTACTGCGTGACACAGCTCAATGTGTGCCTTAGCTTACTATGATTTGATCAAGAGCTACGCGTATATTGCATATTGCAATTGCAGCAATAAAATAATAATTTAGTTCGTTGGCGTGAGGCTGATGTGGGCCTCACCTTTATTACGGGTGCGCTTTCGCTTTACGGATGGTGAAAGTCACTATATTGCTAACATTTTTATAGGCTATTAATTTCACATAAGCTTCGTATTTTTTGTATTTTTTGAACAAAAATTCTCTCTCGGAGGCGAGTCAGCTTATTTTTGTGAAGAAGCTCACCCATGTAGAAGAAAGTATAAGGAAGGGAGATCCCGAGGTAGGAAGGAACATTTTTACAGTAGTGCTTCTCAAGGATTGTGAGACCAAGCATTATCCTGATGGAACAGCAGATGCTTTCGCCATTGCTTACCCTTTTTTCGTCATACGCTACAATTTGTATAAAGGGATGTCTGGAGTTTGTCAAGAAGTTGATTGGAAAATTCCATTCGTTGTAATGTATGCTTTGTAGTTAATTCAAAATGCACTTCTCTGCATTGTTTCAACTGGACTTCTTGGTCAATGACGGAAAATCTTTTGAAACGTTGCTTCTTTCGAAGATCTGTTTGATTTCCCTAAATTGTGAAGATATAGCCCACGGCGAACGATCATACTTCAGTCATCTACGGGGAAGCTGAAATCGTTTCAATCTTTGACGGAGGATTTCTTGGTGAATGATGGAAGAATACAACAATGTTTTTTTAATTTAACATCGATAATAACTCAGTAGCTTGGTTTTTATTGTTTTTATTTCATTTTGCTACTGCCGATTTCGGAAAGAGTTAAAACAGAGTATATTCTAGACAAATTAAACATCACATTGTAGGTTGACTGCCAATGTCCCTTTTAATAATAAATTGTCATTGCGAAAGCCAACAGAAAGGTCGGGGATTACGGTAAAGAGGGGAGTCAAAAAAGAAGGAATGTTTAGGTGGAAGAAGTGGAAAGAAATCGAACCACGGACCTCTGGGATGATAGTCCGGGCTAGAGATGCCGATGAATGGAGGTATATATTCTATCAATCAGTGCAAAGCGATATGGAACATGCTGATTCACAATCACGGGAATATTCAATGAAACATTATAGATAATATATGAAGTAGCAATATCATAAAAAGTAATTAGACTTTAGATTTTTTCTTGATGATATGCTTTAGGCGAAAACGATCATTGACTACTCTCAATAAAGTGTTTGTTTAAAGTTTGTTAACACAATCATCAAACCTTATTTGATGTGATTAAATAAAGTATCTTTAACAGAGGCAATTGTTTTTTGAACACCATTATTCGCAGTTAAATTGTTTCTTTAAAGTCTGAGGATTTCTGTTTAGTACACTTTTGATGGCGTCGAATGCTTGTTAGAACAATTCGTATTGGGGTAAATCACGGTCGGTATTCATATTAGATGCGTTGCGGCAGCTGTAATAAGCTACATTAAAGCGTCAATAATACAATTCAGACTGAACTGTTGTAGGACTAATGTAGTTCGTCGAATAAGTACAGATTAAAGGTAATCAACACTATATCTAACGTTGAAAAACCGTAATAGAACAAATATTCTCTGTTCTTCAAAAATTTAAAAAACCATATGGTAATAAAAATCTAAATTTGCATACCAAATTCGTTTTTTCTACTGTGGATTTGATAAACATCGCCACAACTTAAAACTAGCTAAAATATCATGTACAATACCACCGGAAAATGTTCTTTTTCCCGCCAAATCCCAACCATTAGGATCAGATTTCAACCGGAGGTTAGTAAAAATCCGATGAAAAAAGGCTCATAAGAGCCTTGTCACATTAGCCTACACAAAAAGCAATTTACTTGTCACCCTGTGCTGTCGAAGTGACGAGGCTTTCGGTGATAATCATCTCTACGTATTCCAGTAGCCGATTCGTAAATTACTCTCGAGCCCCGACATGTTTTTAATCTGTTTATGCCTATGTTTGTTGTTGCTGTAATTTTTTTTAAGCCGCATTCGGCCCCGTCTTTAGTTTTTTGCTGCGCTTCCTTCTTTTCAAGGTATATACGTGTGCCGAGCCATCAGCCACTACTGGGTATCCGTTGGAAGGAAAGGCTTAAGCAGAATTTTCTCGTTAGCCGCCAGGTTCCAACCACTCTGGGTCATTCATTCACAGTCCAGGTAAAAGAGAAACTGATGATGGGGCTCAGGTATGGGCATATATACGTTAGTTAACGTTGTTGTTGTTGGTAGGCTTGATCGTTATGTACCGGCGCGCGGCGCGACGTGGCCGTAGACATCTTAAGAAGATAGACCCAAGCGTGCTCCAGACTTTTTTTCTTATAGGTAGACAACAAACTTTGGCGCAATTTTAAGAAACACAACCGATGATCATCATCATAGGGCAGCTGAAGGTTGAATCTCCTATGCTGTTTGGGCACAGAGATGACCTCCATTAGCGCTTTAGATTGACATAAATTTCATGGCATTAGGAATTTCACATATTTCGTGACTTTTTCTGATAACTAAAAGACTAGACGCTGGCCGAAAATCCGGTGCGAGAGATGCCGACGACGACGTGCCCATAATCTTCTACTGTGCAACAATGTTGCACGTTAACGTCTTATCCCATTAATCACGGTTGTTGGACTGACTAGAATATTCAAGTTGCCCGGCATCCAACAGGTCTTCCCCGTTGTAATTATTTTATTTTATCGAATTTTTATGGCCGCTTACGTGTGACTTTAATATCGAAGATTGTAAGCTAACGTGAAGCGTAAACTAAAAAGAATAATTATCTTGTAAACACAGCATTGCTGGATATCAGATTGGACGTCAGGCCCCAGTAAGACTTCGCCCCATTAGTCCTTATGACATGATAACAGCCCTCAGACGGGAGTTTGTTATAAATATATGTATATACGTATTATACGATATACGTTTTAACTAGATACTGGAGATCGCGATAAACTGCCATGGCCAGACACACGTAGTAGTTGATAAATACCGTGTTTTTCCCGGTTTGACTGGCAACTATGGAATTCCTAGAATCCGACACCTCGAGATAAACAACTGACCGCTTTCGGCGTAATGGATCTTTTTTATTCAGAGAACTCCGTAGATCACTATCAATGAACATTGGCGGTTATTTACGTTCTGTTCAAGAGGGTTTTGCGCACCTATTGGATATGGTCTATTGTCTTTCAAGTGGACGAGAATAAAGAACTATGATTCGTATACGATTGCGCAGTTGTTGGAAGGGTTGAAAGTGCGCAATTTAATATACGATGAAGGAATGAAGGTATTGAAATTGGCGTTATCTGGTAATCGTGAAACGTTTTTTGCAAAAGGGCTAACAAGAACCTTGATAGACGTAAAATAAGTTGCGAAGTCGTAAGATGTTTAGTTTTATTTATAAGAAAAAGGCTTATTATTATATAATTTCTGGTCGGAAATAGTAAGTAAAATTTGTATGGTTGCAGATAATTTGAAAGATCGACAAAAATATATTGAAACCGAAACAGAGTCACGGAAATATACACTCTTTTTGTTGTTTAGTGGTCTGTACTAAATTTCACTAGATTAAAGTGTGTATTACCCATAATTGAAGTCATTTCTTTGGATATACCTTCATCAAGTTAATATTTCTGTAATTGACAGTATTTTAACAAAACATTAAAATTTCAAAAAAAACTTGTCTATTTTCATATCTCTGTGAGTTTAAGCTGATCTGGAAAACACAATTCCTTAAAAGGAACAATATTGAAAGATATCATCGGAAAAATACGAGAATGAAAATTTAAAAAGTTATTTCAATACTGTTGGAATGAAGAAGCAAACGCTGGAATGCAAATGGGAATTTTCAAAAATAAAAAGAATAAAATCAGTTTTTAAATCATATCTGTTGGTCCTATTGCGTAGCGTAACGTTGTGCAATGTATATACAATCTCTTTTTACCCACCCTACAAATCCCCTGGAGGAAATGGAATTTTCCCAGCACTCCTTCAGAAGTGCCTCGAGCTGCTTCTCGACAACCTGGTGTGTCTCTTTAGAGCCAAATTCAATTGGGGATACATTCCAACCATGTGAAGAATGGAAAGGCTGGTGGACCTTCACATCAGCTGCAAACTGAAGCTCTCCCTTCCTCTACATAGCTCTCAGTTCGCTTATCAAAAGTTGAATCAACAAAGATTGCTTTACACTACCTTGTCAGAAAAATCGAGAAAGCCCTCCTCGCTAAGAGAACTCCTTTATGTGCATTCTTTGACTTCGAGGGTGCTTGCGATAACCCTGGCTATGATTTCATATCTTGAGCAGTGGCTCTCAGAAACCTACATGCTTGTAGGTCGTGACATTTCTTCTACCCTGGGTGTCTCCACCATTAGTGTCAACGCTATCAATCAAGGTGTTCTGTCGCCGTTACTCTGGTCGCCGGTTGTGGATGAATCTTTGACCAAACTACACGACTCTGCATGGATGTCATCGGCTATGCAGATGATGTTGCAATCATTTTCTTGGGGAAGTTTGACTTGACCATTAGAGATCTCATGAGAACAGCACTCGGAGAAGTGTGCTACTTGTGTATCACAGAGGGTCTATCAATCAACACAAATAAGGCTGTCCTGGTCCCTTTTTCCAAACGTTACAAATTGGACCTAAGTCTTGTCTGTATTCGGGGCACGACAGTTAACTATGCTGACTCAGTCAAATATCAGGGCTCTTTAAAAGAACTAATAAGACTCTTTGCTTAAGGGGCGTTATCACATCACTTTAAACAGGGCAAACCTTAGCTGTTGGTGGGATGTCTGACTGGAGACTGGCCATATAGCGCTGCGACATCGCCTTCACAAACTAGGATTGTCTCAGGAGACAGAATTCCGACTCTGTATGGAAGGCGACGAGACTTCCACACATGTTCTCTGTGAATGTTCTGCTTTGATCTGGCTTAGATGAAGAACGTTTATCAGAGGCCTTCTGAGCCCCGCTCAAGTTCGGTCTTCTTCAACCAAAAACCTTCTTGCCTTCGTTCGGAGAGCCGACAATATTTTCCGTTAGTGGGGCATGTACAGAATAGACCTAAATTGGCGCTGTGCTAACCATATGAGTTGCCTCGATACTCACATAATCTATATATATAAAAATGAATGTCTGTTGGTTTGTAATGCGACACTAAAACTCAAAAACTAGACGGCCGATTGAGCTGAAACTTTCACAGAATGTGCGTTTTGACTAAATCTCGGTAAACCGCATGGCGCAAATACGCTCCGGTAGATGGCGCCAAGGAAAATAGAAAAAAGGTAATTGCAGAGAAAATTTTTGGTACAAAAGAAAAAAAAGAAGCGAAACGCGCCCTCGCAAAACAAACAGTTCTTAAAGTTGCAAATAACGAATTTGTGATCAGAACTTATAAATTCAAAATGGCCGCGCCAATATGGCCGACGAATTTGCCAATTGTGTTCCGATTCCAATGAAAATCGATATCTGGGGTTTTTTAAGCTAGCAAATAACGAATTTATGATCAGAACTTATAAATTCAAAATGGCCGCGCCAATATGGCCGACGAATTTGCCTAATAGTTTCACATTTTGTTATTTGGAATCAAAAATACCAAAAAATTGCCTTTTTTGCAAACCTCTCCTACTGTTTATTAAAATTCATATCAACTGATTACTCCTATTGGCTTATGGGTGCAGCATAGGCGCGCCGCGTCCCAGCTAGTAATAAATATAAATTATACAACTAATTCTAAGCAGAAATTGGGGCTGCTTAGTGAAGCAATGCGAACAGAAAGTATAATACCAACTTGACTAATTTTGACATTATCCAAATAATTAGTGATGACATGATTCAGATTAAGACACAGTATAAGGTTAAACCTCCAAAATCAATCGGTTTGGCTAAGCGCCAATGATCCTATAGCATTCTTATCGAACAAGGCTCCAGATCTATAAACATTAGTTAGATTATTGTCTCATACAGCAGCAGCTTGTATATGCTATGATTCGATGCTTAAATTTGAAGAGTTTTGATAGGCTACAATTGACTTTAAAGCTATTTAGTAACCATATGAGAATTTTTGGCACCACGATCTCGTCGGTAGGTAAATTCATGTTCAAGGTAAATTCATGTTCTTGGACCTTGAATGTGGCACCATTGTTAGGTTTGCCGCAGACGGGAAATCCATGTAGTTTTTGTGCTTCATTGCGTTGTTTTGCTTTCAATAACGTTCAATCCCAGTTTTCTTGTCGCCTCGCCGGTTTAATCCGTCCTGCTGCACAGTGTTCTTTCAGTGATATCTATATTGTCTAAGAAAACCAGTATTTGAGGGGATTTGTAGAGGATTATGCATCTTACTCTACATTCGAATCACCTTATTCAAAAGCAAGTTGGAGAAGAGACACGCCAGACTAGTCCAGTATTGATGTTAATTGGTCTGGATAATTTCTCGAATAGCCTTACTTGAATTGTCACATTGGTCATGATCAGATTATATAGTCTTGTCAGTCGTATGGTATGCTAGCTTTACACTTTTTAAAGAGTCTTGAAGTGAGTTTCAAAAGTCTGATTTTTATTTTTTTTGTACACGTAACGGGATGTCTCTTTTCGAGTCTTCAGGCAATGTTCATAGCTCCTATATTTGCATATTATTACATGAATCGATTGGTGTAGCCCCGGCACCCAAGATCTTTTTGTTTTTGAGTTTATGGCTTATAAAACTTTTTCTAAGATTGGTGGTGGAAGCGTAGGATCGCCATTAGACATTTATTCTTCACCATGCACCCAGGCCCGCCACATCACCTTTGGGAGCCCCGGGGCAAAATATGTTTGGGGGCCCTTTAAGGATTTTGAAATTCCAAAAAATCTTTGACTAAAAAAAATTGTGAAAACTTAAGAATAAGTTCATTCAGAGCATTAAATATAGATACCGAACAGTCGGTTTATAAAGCAGGGCTTCCACTTCGCCGGTTACCAGCACTGGTTGCATCTTCCGCTGGCTCCCCGAACATAGTGGCTCAACCAGCTCGAGAATAATCAGAAATTTCCAAATTCCGGATGGCTGCCAGGTACAACACACCACCAGTACAACCACCGCTTGTAACCAGCTAAGTGAAAACCCCGCTTTATTCGCGGATTAACCTAAAATTACATAGTTTAACCTAGCATGGAACAGGTTTATGTAGACAGGCCCTTATGCTTAGCCCTGGGGCTCAGCACTCATCTTTCTTTTGGCAGAATCAATCCATAAGCTATTCCAGAGGGAAAAATTCGAGGTTGGGTTCGAAATTGGTACTTATTTGGGGGACCGCTTGGTAAAACCGCTGTCGACACTTGCGTTTGGAAGGACAAAAAGGCAATTGCAACAAACAGGTGAACAAAAATATAAAGCTTTTCGACACTGCAGTTGTTCTCATATCCACAGGCGCTATAACATAAATTGGAGGGTTGGAAATTTTTTTCTATTTTTGTAACTGCTTCAAAAACGCTCCTAAAAAAGCAGCAGTAAAAGGAGTGCTCCCAACTGCGATCATGCAATGTTAAAAAAGATATAGAACTGGGATGGGAAGGGGAACGCCCCAAGCTTTTTAATAGTGTTTTAGCTTCATTTCTTTTTCTTAATACTTAATTCGAGCTTATACTACTTCAGTGGTTGTAAAGAGACTACTTAAGGGCAAGCCAAATCTCTTAATCTTATTCCTGATAAAGGTCTTCAATCTGTTTTCCTCAATTATGGATTTGTTTACGTCTTTTTATTGTGATACCTATTGGTGTTGCAACTGGTGAACGCGGTTTCAGTAAATTAAAAATGAGATAAAATTATCTAAGATCATGTATGGGTCAGTCACGTTTAAATCATTGCAATAGAACGAGAGCTGGAAAAAAATATAGAATATGACGATGTCATCGACGACTTTGCGGAAATTAAAGCAAGAAAAATAGTGTTTACTATTTAAATATGATGAGTAGAAGAATCTATATCCATATAAACATAAAATATATTTTAGAGTGCTTGGGTTTCAGGCTCTAGATTAGTGCTTGCTTGACAATTAGAACGCAGGGATATGGCGGTTTTGACTCTTTGGGTTTCAAGATAGTTTCGGGGCCCCTAGGCGATTAGCACGCAGGGATATGGGGTTTTAACTTTTTGTGTTTCAATCTATTCTCGGAGCCCCTCTGGCCTGGGGCCCGGGGCAATTCGTCCCAGTTGCCCCCCCCCCCCTATGTGGCGGGCCTGCATGCACCAATTCATGAAAGTGGTGTTCCAATCCCACCAAGATGTTTTTGGGTCAAGCAATAAAAGCCGTGTTTTTTTAATGAACTATATAGTTCTTCCCCATACAGGTTTTATCCAGGTTTTTATCCAGGTCTTGGGACATTTCAAAATTTAGCTTTCTTTTCGGAATGTAGCATACTTACCGGCTGTCGGAAAAACGTCATTTAAAATAAAAACAACATAGAAGATGCGAGAGCAAATTTGAAGGCATGAGGAAACAAATAATTTATTTTTTAGAAACTTATTCATTATTTTCTAGAGGGGAATTCGTGTAACAGTTGTTTACTGGCACGCAACTTCGGATTAATTTTAATATATTTAAGGCACTGAAGATGGCGCTTAGTGAAATTTCCCTTGTCGTTTTTTAATGAACTGGATCGAAGACCTATATAGTTCATTAAAAAAACACGGCTAAAGTTACTCTTTTTGTCCCTGTAGTATGAACAATGCGGTTTGAAATGCACTTCCCATTAACAAATATTCTTCTTCTTAAATAACGCTCGAGTTTCTTGTAGGGCTCGCCCTTTTGAAGTCTTTTCCTCCTGTTGTCTCTACGTTAACAATTCGGATATCCTGGCGGTTCCATTCCGGAAAAAGCAGAAGGGTTTAGGGCAACGGTTAATATACCAATCCCTACTAAAAAATTTAAGCCTAAATCGAGCGTTTGAGCTAAGAACTGTTTTATAAATTTCCACGGTTTTGATGTTGTCTGACTTAAGTTAAAAGTACACGAAAATCTTGAAATAGCACGATGGACCAGTTTAGTCATTTGCTGATGGATTTTTATTGTAATCAGGACGCAGAAATTGGTTTTATTGAGATTTTCTCAATAGTAATAATTTTTCTATTTGGAAACTACTGAAACAGCTTTATTCCAGTAATTTTTAAAAGTTTTTTTTACCTTAAACGAAATGGAATTATTTTATTTTAATAAAAAACAAAAAAAAAATGATACCACTTACCTCCCAATGACTAAATACCAATTGTGGACACGCTAGACCAGACGTCTGCTTACGTATTTCTTGTGCAAAATTAAAGGATTCAATCACAGGAAGAATTGCGGTTACCGAAAAGTTGCCACTTCCTTGTGTAAGATCGCCGGATAGCACCTTCCCGTGGCGACGTCCAATTACGGCATACATTTTACCTGAAACAAGAAAGAAAGAGGAAACGGCTCAGTAAACTGCTTTTCATACCTTGTTTAATGACTGCCGCGCCATTCTGCACGTAGCGAATTCTTAATTCACCCATGTTCAAAGGAAAATAACGTATAACTACAAATCACGCTATCAACCAGCAGAAAAAAAAAGTATAAAAATTCCAAACATGCAAAAATGACCACTTGTGCCCAGCTCCAGAGCTCGGGAATAATAATAATAATAATAAAAAAAAAACAAGAACTTTGAAATCACGATCAGGGCGGAGAGCAAAAAGACCTCCTCAGGTACTCTCCAACATTTTCTGGTACAGTGGTACTAAGAGCCTCGAGGACTTTTTGCTCCCTTTAATTGCGCGCTTTTTGTTTTTCTCCAGCTCTTTCGATGCCTATATTTTATTATATTCCTCGCGCCGCAGCCTTGCCCCATTGTTGTGCCCTGTGTGTTGTTGCGGTTACGGCAACTTACGGCAAGACAGGCAAGAGGTATTCTGATCGGCAATCAGCCTCCGCCCGCCCTGCTGCTCCTCACCGGTTCGACGCTTCTTTCGATCTTCATTGATGACAGTCGAGTGGAGTGATCATGGCGTAGTAAAACCGTCGACGAAACGGTGGGGAGTGGCTGGGGCAAAATTTCATTCATATCTTGGAACTAGCTTGCGGCTTGGCTCGTACCTTCTAAAGAAGCATATAAGAAGCGCGGCGACTCCGGATTATGCTAAAGCTATGGGTATCGATCACCGCAACTGGTTGCTGGTGCGTCTGTGTGACGCGACTTGGCTCCTTGCCTTCATCTGGTCGATTGTGATTGTGACGACATCAACGAATGGTATTTTCTTATAGCTAATATATGATGCTTATGCACCATGTATGTGTGTTTGATCACGAAGTGATTTTTTTTTTGGTAAATGTTCAGGTAAGATCAATGATACTTCGAAAGGTGAGTGGTTAGGGCTGTGTATCAGTAAACAGGTATACTCGTATAACTTGATACGATCGTGGTACACTGTCAATTTGTTGAGGCGTTATTCTTTTCTCATATTTTTCATGGTTTATGCTAATTTATTTTTGATAATAAATAAGATATAATAATATATTTTATGAGCATATGTAAAGTAGGTGATGATTGTGTGCGAGATCAAATGGTTAAATTATGAAACTAGGGCGTAAACCCCGAAATAGTTGCAACATTACAGACTACATAAATTCAAGCTATTTTCTAAAGATTTGTATTAAGGTGTATTTAATCTAGAATGCATCTTTTTTATCTTACTTTAAAGAGTACCAAAAAAATTGATCCATTAAGCCGATATACATATGTACATATATGAATCCCTGAAGGAATACCGTTGCAAAACACAACTTAAACGTATGAGCTTTAATTTTTGTATTAAATTTGCATATCAAGGATTTTATTTAAATGTTAACGGTGCGATTTTTTAAATTTTTATTTCGGAAATCTATCAACACATGAAAGTGTTATGTTTATGGCGGAGGAAGGAAAAGTGAATAACAGAATCTGTACTGTGGGCAGTCACCCACTCACAAATAGTGAGATCACTTCCTGCTGCCAGATTTCAGTCGTCAAAGCCATTTTTGTATTCTGTTCACTATGCTGGGCCTTTTAGTGTTATTTTGATAAGACGTAGCAGACAACGGCCAAATAAAAGCTATGTTGCAGTTTCCTTGTGTATAGCGACACGTGCAATGCACCTAGAGTTAGTCCACGACCCATCCAGAGAAGAATCGTTGCTACCTTTCTACCTTGCAACTACCTTTGTAGAAGCGGAAAAGCTGTTGCAGACAATTAAAATTAGATCCTGAATTAGCTCACATGTTGCTAAGCGACAAACCCGAATAGCATTTCATCCCTCCAGCTTCTCTGCATTGCGGCGGACTATGGGAAGCTGGAGTTAAAATATGCAAGCACCATATGATAAGAATAGTGAGTGACCATATACTGTCAATAGAAGAGATGTCTCACACTATTTTCTGGAATAAAGGCATGCTTAATGCTTATATTCAGCGCTCATGTATGGCATTCACGCTGGAGGTCTATGTATCTGGCCCGTCAGCAAGCTTTTCGTAGTACCAGTACAAATCACATAGAGTAACCTTCATAATCTTGTCTTCAAGTAGATTCCCTGCAAACATTTCGATTCGGAAACGATTCGAGAACGATTTGCCAAAAGCGAAAGCTTGCTTCGATCTCGGACTCGTTAACGACTCGTAAACGAATTCGAAGGCAATAAAAGCGGAGCAAGAGATCGAATCGCTTTCTCGTGCTGGTAACGAATCGCATGCTCGTATCCATAGCAAATCGCTTCAGGCCCGAAAATCACTCCGCCGAGCAAAACCAGTCAAAAATTTAAACTTTCCAAACAAATCGTTGAAGAGAAACCAAAGGCTCTCAAAATTTCCTCTCAATAGGACTTCAAATCGGTGAAATGGCGTTATGTTGTTAGTGTAATTTGGAGATTTGAAGTCCCATTCAGGGGAAATCGGCTCTCAATATTTTTCTACAGCATGAAGGCTTTGGGAGAAACAAATCAACCAGGAAAGCTTTCATTTTGCGTTTTGAATCTTTTTCTCGTACCCTTCGCAAGCATTTTTCGAATCGAGAATAGTCCGAGAAAGCGAGCCTCCGAGAAATTGTTTGCAGGGTTATTTCTTTATTGAAACTCCTATGCTAAAACTATGGTAGTAGAGGGAAATTGTCATATGATAGTGATGTAGTTGGGAAGTTGAATTTTTTTGTTTTTTTTTCTTTACGTATGTTAAGAAAAAGCGAAAAAAAAATTTCTGCAAAATCGGTCCGGTCGGTGATGCACGAGAGAATTGCAAAAATGTCCATTTTTGATGCATTTTGAGTGCATTGCTACACTATTTTTTTAATTTCTCCAGTTCTGTTGGTCGTAGAACAATAAAAAAAATTGGAAACTACTCGTAAATGAATAGACTATCGAACTGATTCGGTATAAATACTTTAAAAATGAATCCTAACCTCAAAAAACCAAAATATATGAAATTTTGTTTTATTTTACTAAAAATGAAATAAATAACGGGAAAATAATCGGATTTTGATAAAAATTGGAGAAAATACGTAATTTGATGCTATAAATACGTGGTTGAAATTTAAAAAAAAACTTTCGATTTTTACGGCAACAATTGACACTTTTCGAAAAATTTTAAAATTGCCGCCATTTTATGCCAAATCATCGTACGGTAAAATATTTTTTTTAAATTGTAGGTTTTTTTTATGTACTTTCTTGTGAGCATACGCAATAATTCGTTACTTTATTTAAAATGTCTATTTTAGGACTTTGAAAAAACTAAAAAACTTCAATTTTCAAATTTTTGTCTTTTGCCAACTATGAAAAGCTACTTGCCAACTATGAAAAAAATTCAATAAATTGAAAAATTGAAATTTTTGATTTTGCAGAAATTTTTTTTTCGCTTTATCTTAACATATGTAAAGAAAAAAAAATCCAGCTTCCCAACTACATCATAACTTCGCTTTTTTTGTTTAATTTCCCTCTACTATGGGTCATGTTTGGCGGATTCAACGCCTTGGTCATAATGTTACCATAGGGCGGGCAGAATGTTAGGACGAGTCTGCTCTGAAACATTCAACCGATTCATTCAATATTGTAGCAATGGGATGCTTCATTGATGATTCAGGCGCGCCAAATAGCATGCGAAGGCCAAAAATTAACTGGATTGAATATAAATTTTTCGAAAAATCGCAGAAGTGAACTAGTTTTAAAACAATCCAGAGCTAGCGAATTGTTTACTTTCGGACCCATATCCGGTTCTGGCCCCTCACAGCTGCTCCCTTAGCAGGTACCGATTCGGAGCCGATTTCATTCTAAGATCTGGGCGATTTGGTCTATTCATTCCTTCTAGTAGATGTTTGTTCTACCACGGTATCCCATCTCATAATTCCTACCGTAAAAGACGTTCTGAGTATACTTAGTCTCTTGAAATCGATCCAAATCCGAATCAATTGTGACTTGGGTTTCGCTTAGTTCTAGAATAGCAAGGACAGCAGATGCATAAGGAGCTCGCAAGACACCCCCGAATATTACAAAAGTCAATGCAAAAATTGTTGTAACGGGGCTTCTTTTCCGTAAGGTTCATAATTTCAGTTACATTTGCTTTTATCGATCTTTCTTTCTTTAAGGGGGTGTCTTTGCAAGCACTGCGACCTAATATAGCCTAAAATTTGATTTAAGATTCATATACCAAATCTCCCTGGGAACAAACAAACAGAGTCCGCTGGAGGGCAACTGTTTCCGCCCTATGTCCCATGAGGGATTAAAGGAGCAATTAACTGCAGGAGCAATGAAAATATAAAAATGAGGTATGCTCGCCTCTGTTAGATAAGAATGTATTCGTAATCAACCATGTAGAGTGTCCTTTTGCCATGGGGTACCCCAACTAAGTACTAACCAAGTCCAATGCTGCTTGACCTACGCAATCGAACGAGAACCGGTCTATTTGGTATGCTAATGACACCCTTTATGGTCACCGCCGTTGCCCGTTTTCTTCGTCCTATATAATGTTTTAAAGCCCAAATTTTGCTCCCTTAAGTCTAGAAAAAGGGTGATCGTACCGTGCTTAGTTTGGACTATTCCATGTGTCTTTTATTGATACGTGGCTGCAGCGGGCTGCATTTGGAAATGTAGAATTTTTACTCAGGCGTACCGTGTCTGTTTCATGCTAAGTGCGGGAGAGTCTTACTTTTACTCAGGCGTACCGTGTCTGTTTCATGCTAAGTTCGAGCGAATCTTGTTTGTTTCTCAGGCGTGCCGTACCTGGCGCACGGTGCACGTGTTTTGACGCTGGGCGTGCCTGTTTCAGGGTTAAAACGAGCGAGTTTTATTTTTAATTGTAGCCTCACTGGCCTCGCTGTTTCGTGAGCTATCGGCAGAACCGAGACAGCTACAATCAACTACCAGCCTTATTCTGTTTAAATGTGGCAGTAGATCTGCCCGGCCAGTAAGCAAAAATTGAAAGACCAGCCTAGCCTCTCTCCAGCACGTCAGAATATGAATCAATATTTATCCCACGAGTTGCACGAGAAAGGATGATCACCCATTGTAGAGCTTCGCATTACTAAGGCTAAGTTAAACCGGAGGTTGCCTGATATTTGGACTCCATCGTTGGTAGCACATTCACGCAGTAGCATTCATTCTTTCAGCACGATTGTTTACACATTAAGATTGGGGGTTTTTTTTATCGAGTATGAACTCTCCAGATTAGCCGAGTCTTGTCTGTTCCATGGACAGAAAGGGACAGCTTGATGACTCCTTACCTGTACACGCAGTAATATATGGGCATTTTGATCTGGATGTGGCCTGAGGTCCACGTACGATCGATCTTGGAGCGAGGGCTCCCTGATCGCGCCGTGTTTAGATCACGTTCGGACACAGCATAACCAAGCCTATAAATAATACTTGGCCCCGGCATTGCTCGTTTCGCAGCACCCTTATGTTACCTCACCAGCTTGTATCGATCGCCAAACAAGTCGTTTGAAGTTGCTTCACAACATATATCCGGTTGGTGGTGATCGCTCTTTTGTCAGCAAATAAATTTATTGATATCCTTTATAAGACTTAACATCCTAGTGGGCAGCATTTTTAATAACTTATATGGTTGTGTTGAATTAACACTGCAATCAGCCCAGCAGGGTGCGGTCAAGTCCCTGCTATTATTTATTATCTTTATGAGTGACCTAATAAGTACACTCCGCTTCGCAATATCATATGCGGACAACCTGGTTGTGTACAGAACGGGGCCGAAGATTGGAGTGATCCAGACGCTCCTACAGCGTGACTTCGAAACGATCGAACGTTATAGTGATGCCAAGCCAAACAACGGGTTTTACATGACAAAAGGGGTTTTTATAGCAGACATCTAAGTCCACCGGTCAAAGTGATTGGCTACTGACTGAGTTATGGTCGTCCCGTATAGTTCAAAATATCCCTTCTTACATGGCAGAGCTTCGGGTTTTTAAAAGACAATGCTCAAGAGCATGCTATATTATTTTGTTATTTTCCCTAACTCAAGCTCGTGGGAGCTCGTCGCCTGGAAGGAGATTAGCTCTTAAGGCAGTTAGCGCATAAATAAGTGGTGCGAGCTTCTACGAACTCGAGGGCTTGCCGTTACTCGAGTCCATGGAAGCCCCGTCGCATCGAAGAGCTCACCCGAGACAGTTGTACTGTTGCACTCGGTCCATATAGTTCTGCATGGGTTAACTTAGATATTAAAGTTTTTATATAAACACATAATTTTTTTCTTTTTTTTAATGTCCAAATCCTCATTTGAAAACTAGACACTTTGGAAAGAGTACAAAATTTCTCATTAAAATAATTCTTAAAATATTTTCAATTTACATTTTCATATTGATTTTAAAATCAAACGATCTCCGCCGTCTACTAGCCCTTATCGACAATATTCATTCTAACAGTGTAACCGCAGGTAACACTCCTGGACACACCACACCACCTTACCATTCAAGAAATAATCAACAAGAATAAACCGTCAACATTCATTCGTTCATCTTAAGACATAGCACGCACATTTACTACAACACAACAATATCACCAAAGTATAAATATATATACGTACAACAAAAACCGATCAATGTATTAGTTTTCATTCAAGTTCTTTTCTCATCTTTTTTCTTGATGTTTAGTTTATTTGATCAACTCGAAAAGTGAAGTTGCTCCCAAAGAAAACGTGCGCCAAACCCAATCACTAGTTATTCACAAAAATTTCGGCCGTTGTTACACAAATCAGACACACGATCATCATCAGAGAAGAGCCACAAAAAGTACAACGATCGACATAATAATTATCATTTCGCTTTGTCGAAAAAATTTATACTTTGTTTTTTTTTTGTTAAATTCGAAAACAAAATTATATTATTTTTTGTGTTGTTTTTTTGTTATTATTTAAAAAATTCACGAGAGATAGGGCTATAGAAAAAAAACATGGAATTTGCTAGAATCGTGTGTAATTTCAGATTTCCTATTTTTTGTTTACCACCAACTCGCGATTAGTGGAAAATGTGTGATCGATCGAGCCGATCGTAGTAGAGTTCAATCGAACGAACGTTCTTCAATGAGTTGTGGTTTGATTTGAAAAGTAAAAAAAAATAAAATAATATATATAATATTAATGTGAATTGAAAGTCGTGATTAAAAGTGACTGAGGTGATCAGTAAAATAATACAGGAATAAAAAATATAGAAATAAATTTTAAATATAAAACAAAACAGCTGTCTTCGATCGCGAGTGTGTTTAAAGTGAAATTGCACTTTTTTTTCAATTACTAATTGCATTGACAACAATCTATTTCTGCACTAATATTACAGACACGATCGTAGTTGAGTGTTGTTTCTCTATAATATTCTCAAGGCTTTTATTTCGTGTCATTTGATTCGATCACGATCGTAGAAAAGTTTATCAATTGAGCTGCCCTCGCTTCTTACTTGTTTTGCGCCAACGGCAGACAATTTGTTTTTTTTTTGTTGTTCCTTCATCTCATATATAATACAAGCGCGAATTTTTAGATTCTTGTTGTTTCATTAGTTTGCTTGTACTGTAATTTTTCTTTGCTGTTTTATTATTTGAAAAAAAAAGAAACAAGAAATTAAAAAAAAAATTATGATCGGAATTACGACAATTTTGTTAGTTTTATTTCATCATGTAAATAACTCGTTTGGTACGAGACTGCCTCTGGAGGTATTCGAGATCCCACAATCGACACAGGTGTACACCTCGAGCCCGAGCTCGAGCACGAGCAGTAATTACATGAAGCTCAAATCCGTTTATAATCACCATCCGGACCGGAGACGGTCCAGGCAGATGCTGGAAACGATCCAGCCACAAGGGACGAGAATCTTATATCAAGTTGGGGTAAGCACGCTTTTATTCCACTCCTTTTGGTATAATCTTAGGTGTTTCCTTTAAGATCAATAAAAAAAATTGTGTGTTAGTTTTTTTCTTCTTCTTCAAACTTTGCTTCTTACTCGTATATCATATATATATTTTTTTATAATCTTTAAAATTTTGTAATGATACACCTATAATGATGACGAAGATGCTGAACCGTTTAATTAATTCAATTAAATTCTTCGTTACGTTAATTAACAATGACTGAGTGACCCGTGGCTGCCCTCTTGTCGGGTGCAATTGAGGAAGAAGCTTGAAGAAGAAATCGATCTCTTACTATAAAGATTCATCTCACAATGCGCAGAATCTCTTGGATTGCCCGATTTGAATTGTGTATGAGCGAGCAAACTTCGTACAATATAGATACAATTAATATTGGCACGTTTTGTTCACAAAAAAAAACATTTTGTACACGAGAGGAAATGAGTCGCAAAAGCTTTGATGGAATTTATAATGAAATAAAAAAAAACGATGAATGCCAAAAAAAAAACCAGGCTTATGTATATATGTTGTTGCATGATCAAAAAATTAAACAGAACCAATGACTCTCAAGCTCGACGTATTTCTGTAGTAAAGCCAAAGTCATGAATGAAAGCGAACGTCACAATTTCAGCACTACTTGTTCTGTAATGTAAACACACTGGGGGAACACGAAAAACATGAATGAAAATGTAGTTTGTTTGTGAATGTGCTATGCAAGTATGAATGAAAGGTTTACAAATAAGATCAAGGTTTTTTTAAAGATTTTTTTTTGGTTTAAAAGGGCTTTAATTATAGCACAAAGTAAGGTATTACGTGTTTGGATAGAGTATTGAAAAAAATTTAGTACAGTTTTTGCAAAAGAAAATCGAGTGAAACAAAGTACCCTAATGTGGGGAAAATGAAGTATTCCCATTTCATCATTCGCTGAATGAAGATTTCAAAAAACATTATTTCTTCAGCTTATTTTTTTGTACCATTAAACTTTTCTTAAGCACTATTCTTAGCTAAGCTGCTAGCCGTCTATGCTAGTAGGACCATAAATGGCAACAATTTAAACGCTGCCAGTAAATCTAGTTTGGATTATCGGCATTGCTAAAATTTACAGCATAAACACTTTGACTGTGCTTTATCTGTCGAAACTAAGTGAAACGATAAAAAACGAGAAACTTAGTATTCAATAAGAATCACCACTCGTGCCCCATCCAAGACTGAAATAGTAACCGCAATTCATGCAATGGCCAATGGTAAAGCAGCTGGAAAAGATGGCATCCCGCCAGAATTGTTGAAAGCCGACTCAAGCCTCATAGCAGATGCGCTACAGCCAATCCTGGAAATAGCATGGAACACCTGTACCTTTCCGGAGGATTGGACGGAAGGTATCATAGTCAAAATACCAAAAAAGGGGGACCTAACAATATGTGACAACTGGAGAGGCATCTGTCTATTATCTACTGTGGGCAAAATCTTGTCCCACATATTACTATCAAGGATAAGAGAGGCAGTAGATCGAACGCTTAGAAGACAGCAGGCTGGATTCAGAAAAGCCCGCTCCTGCATAGACCACATTAACACCTTGAGAATCATAGTGGAGCAGTCTACTGAATTCCGATCCCCCCTTTACCTTGCTTTCGTAGACTATGAGAAAGCGTTCGACTCGGTTAATAGGAGCTTTATATGGCGAGCTCTTCGGCAACGTGGACTGCCGGATAAAATAATAGAATTGATAAAAGCTCTATACAACAATTCCAAATGCAGAGTTCTTCACAATGGAAAACTCTCCGACAGCTTTGAAGTGAGCTCAGGAGTACGGCAAGGATGCCTACTTTCGCCATTACTATTTCTTATAGTAATAAACGACATCCTTGTCAGCGCTCTAGATACCAGAACAGGTGGCATACAATGGGGATTGTTAGACCGCCTTAAGGACCTCGACTACGCGGATGATATCTGTTTGCTGGCCCACAGACACCAGGACCTCAGAAACATGTTAAACAATTTGGCAACAGAAAGTAGTTCAGCAGGCTTAAGGTTAAATCCGACTAAAACCAAAGAAATGCGGATAAATGCAAATACCCTTGAACCAACAGCGCTAAATAACCGTGACGTGGAACTGGTAGATAAATTCTGTTACCTCGGTAGTATTATTACCGAAAACGGCGGTACAGAAGAAGACGTCAGTTCCAGAATAAATAAAGCAAGAAGCGCATATGCATGCCTGTTTCACATATGGAGATCGACGGAGATCTCAATTAACACCAAATTGCGGCTGTTCAACTCCAACGTTAAGGCAGTTCTTTTGTACGGTTGCGAAACATGGAAAGTCACCCAATTCATCACAGGGCGCCTACAAGTTTTCATCAACAGATGCCTACGTCGTATCCTAAAAATCCGCTGGCAAGATAGAATTTCAAATGAAGAACTATGGCGCCGTGCCGGCCAAGAAAGGATAAACGACCAAATCAGGCGAAGGAAATGGAATTGGATTGGCCACACCTTGCGACGCGAAAACGAGAATCTAGCCAAACAGGCCCTCGACTGGAATCCGCAAGGAACCCGTCGAGTCGGAAGACCTAGAACAACGTGGAGGAGAACCCTATTAGCAGAGGCCGCAACAACCGGGAGATCCTGGTCAGAGCTGAGAGCTGTCGCGCAAAACAGAGTCCGCTGGAGGGCAACTGTTTCCGCCCTATGTCCCATGAGGGATTAAAGGAGCAATTAGTTAGTTAGTATTTAATAAGGAACAATTCGTTGATTAATTTTTACAATTAATGACAAAATATCAGAGCTATGATCAGATCGCTACGCTACGTCATATTCTCTGTTAATGCAAAAAATTTAAAATTCTGGCGTAAAGGACTCTTTTCAATTGACAAATCTAGAAGTTCGCTTCGATGGGCCCTTGGATGATCGGGTAAAGGCTGCCGCAAATCTCCTTCAAGAACAAATGGTAAATTTGGATTAGCTAAATTTGCTCCACATTTTGAAGTCCATATTTAGAAAGTGCAAGCTCTTGGGCTTTCCACTTTGGCTTTCTTTGGAATTTCCACTTTGCGTTTGGGATGTAAGGCTACTTTAAGCCCAAATTTTTTATGAGCTGTACGACCTTGAGGTAATAGTAATACAATACCAGTAAGAGCCATACACTTGGCTTTAAACAATTCTCCTAAAAGAATATAGTTTAAAGTTTTATAGATAAAGGTTTTGCCCTTTCCAATTGGTCCATCAATAAAAAACATTTATGTTCTGAGTTGTTATTGGCTGTTATTGGATAGATTAAAAAATTTCAATTTGTATCCGCGAAGCAGTTGGTTCGTCTGATTTCCAAATGAAGCAGACCCATAAATATTTAATACATCATCATTAGCTTCATTGTAACCATCTTTATCATCCACATTAAATCGATCCATCCAGTATCGAAAATTCCTACCTTCAGTCGATTTAGTATTAAGTCGATAAGGTGCGATAATTCGATAAGGTCTTTTAGCAGCTTCTTCAATTGAAGTACCATTTCTTGAGGCTTCTCGAAAGAAATCCTCGCCTAAATCTTTTTTAAAAATATTCCACAAGTTTTTCGGATTTTGCTCTTGGCATTTTCGACGATGCTGGTTCTCGTAACCCATAAATTCATTGTATTATAGGGATACGGAATCGGTGGAGAGTACTCAATTAAATACTCATGAGTAGAATCGAAAGAAAATTACTGAATGAGTACTTTTTACTCGTTCAAAAGTACTCGATTTCTTGAGAATCGATGAGTACTTTTTTGACATTTTTGCAAACGGCCTTAGCGTATGAATTACTCGATTTTCGGGTGCTACAGATTACAAATGCCTCTGTAGCTTACATCTCGAGTAAAAATACGCCTAGCGAACAAATGCGCCTGCCACACGGGTATGCACGCTCCATGCACGAAATGCACGAAAATCTAAAAATGCGTCCGCCAGAGATATGCACGCTTCCGCTACATGCCTGAAAATGTAAAAAGGCACCCGCTAGAGGTATGCACGCCTCTGTTACAGGTATGAATGTGTTCGTAATCAACCATTCCAATCGCAAGTGCCGCTTTATCAAGCGCTCCCCAACTAAGTACTAACCACGTCCAATGTTGCTTGACCTGCGCAATCGAACGAAAACCGATCTTCTGAATATGCTTAATGGCACTCTTTATAGTCACCAAGTTTATTGCCCGTTTTCTTCGTCCTATACAATTTTTTAAAGCCCCAATTTTGCTCCATTTAGTCCAAAAAAGTGTGAGGGCACTGTGCTTCGCTTGGACTATTCTGTTCGGGCCTGTAGCGGTCTTCATTTGGAAAAGCAGAATTTTTACTCAGGCGTATCGTGCCTCGGAGTGCTTTGCAGGGGTTATGAAGTTGTGTGTGTCTGTTTCAGGCTAAGAACGGGCGAATTTGATTTTTAGTCAGGATGGGATATAAATTCAAACTTATAAAACCCCAGATCCACGTTCGTGACACAGAGAGTAAAGCATACAAATGTTTGCGCTATAAAAGAGCTCCAATTTGCGTTTGGGATGTATTTTTCCAACTCAATTAAGGAGAGTTTAAGACCCTTAAACGTCCCTAAGCACTCCTTAATTGAGGCAGAAAAATATTGTATATCTGTAAAGCGTTTATATGGAATTTATTCACAATTGAGATAAACTTGCAGTTAACTTGAATTCGACCTTGAATGTCAATTGTAATCGATTTCAACCTATAAGTACTGATAAGAGTAAAAATACTCAGTCAAAAGTATCGAGTACTGATATGAGTAGAATCGAAAGCCAAATACTCATATGAGTAAAGAATCGAGTACCGATTCCGTATCCCTAATTGGCGATCATCATACATTTAGTTAAATTTCCAAAAATAAAAATAAAAAACCATTAAAGCGACAGTAGAATATTTAGTAGACGTTACTTAATGAAAAAAAATGTACCTTTTTCAATACTTATTAAAAATGTAGAACAACTCGTAGAAAACAGATTTTCCGGATATTTTTACTAAGACCAATGGACTCGTTGGGTAAAAAAAACCTTTCAATACCAATTTTGATGAAAATCGTTAGAACAGTTTTCGATAAAATATTTATAAATATACAAGATTTAGTCACTTAATAATATTACACGATAGCTCAGTTGAACGCTGTACTACTAGCGGTACGGTGTGTTCCGGCATAAACGTGACCAAATTTGGTCCACTAGCGTAACAAAAAAACTATAATCCAATAAAAATTGCAAGAAGGTAAATGTGCAGAAACTATTTAGCGAAAAAGGAGAAACATTTTTATGTTTAAATATTTCAATAAAACACAATAATCACGTCTAGTCGCTTTCTTGTACAGCTTTCAAATATAATAGGATAGTGTTCTACGGGTGTAAACTCTATAAGCATTTTCGACAATCATGGCCTGCAATGGACAAAGGAAAGAAATAAATTCGATAATGTGTAGTGGCCGTTTATAACTTAACCGATAAGTTTACACAAGCCATCATCTTCCATGTTGACTTTCACATTTTACTAAACCATTGCGATAGGCAAGCGTCATATTGTAAACGCGATAATTAGACTAGTTGCGTTGTGGGTTTGACCCTTTAGGTCCACACGATCAACTTCCTAGTATGATGAATGCTGAATAAAGGGCTCGACAGAATTTTATGAAAATCTTTTCAGATTGCAACTTCGTTAATACGCTGCAGTCGGCCCCTTAACGAAGTCGCCATCATTCTGGTTCGCGCGATATCGTGCAGGTACAAAAATCACCTACGTCGATTAAACAAAAAAAGGCTTGACCGAATTTTATGAAAATCTATTCAGAGCATATTTCCGTTAATACGCTTCGAAGTCGGTATCTTTTTTAGTTCGCGCGATATCGTGCAGGAAAAAATGACCACGCACACACACACATACTTCTTCTCAAATTTATGCTTAAAATGCTATTTATTGGGACCCTGAAAAATGAAAATACGTTGAAAATTCAAAATTACGATTTCGATTTTCAGGCGTAGTCTTAGTTCTTTCACGCTTCTCTTTTTGATCAGGATTTTCTATTCGAATCATTCTAGGATGTTTTCCCCGTAAATTGTCTGGTCTAGGTTTTGGATCCATTTAGGAGTATTGATCTTATTAGGATTTTCTGCTGTTTTAGAATGATAAAACCGATCTACAACGGTGCAGATCCGGAGCGAAGGACCATTGTATTTGTATCTGATCTGAGGGTGTCTTTTCAAAATAAGTTACCCACGAATTTCTTTGCAATAATGGTTGGTTTGTCAACAAAAATATCATCATTCCTGATAACCAAAAACCTAATATTCTAGTCATCATGATGGCGATCCACAAAAGGGGAGACGATCTGGCAAAATCGCCCCCGTTATGCTGATATTGCGGTACGTTTGACATGAGCATGAGCCGGGTGCATTCCGAGATGCTGTTATTGATGGTTTAGGTCTGTACTTCAACAGGCTCAACACAACCTGACAACTCTTCGTTAATTCTAAATCTGCTCATTGTATCTTTATTGTCATTTTAGTCAAGTCTACAAGGTGTTTTGGAAATCTGCAGTACTCCCTAGCTTAATATAATTTATCACGTTTCAATTTATTATATACGTTTTTTGAAATCTATGAATAGCGTATGCATCAAAAAATTCACCGACAAAAGATCGCCACACTTACGATCTCTTGGACAACTCTTTTAGAATCGAGATCTGTTCATTTTTATTGTTTATTGCGTCCATTCCAAGCGTTGATTTTTTATGTTTCTTTAAGCATGCTTTTCTTGTCTGGCCATCTAGAACTAAGACACATCAAATTGAGCCTTCGTTGAAATGTGTTCTACTTTATGATCGTGGAGGCTCGGCAAGTTCCTCTCTTATCCTAACAGACTCAAATAACGCTTGTTCCGTGGTTTTGTTGACTTCTTCCTTCCACTTCGATTTCTAATTGGTAAGCTCATACTTTCTTTAAAAATCTCTAAATGTTGATTCGTTAAAACGTATCAGTCGCGCAATTTCTCTATTGAACATTTTATTTATTTCACTTAAGGCTTCAATTCTCGCCTTTTGATCAATACTTAACTTTTTAGCAAAAAAATTTAAATAATTCTAAAACCCTGCCTGAAATGCATATTACTCTATGGCAGTGAAACTTGGCTCATAAGCCAGACAGTGAGTCCTATAGTTCCAAATTGTGTCTTATCCAAAAAAATCGAACATTGAGTTAGGTACACTGCTACAATCTATGACCACTTCCTCAACTTTTTGAAAAATCAGAGTGTAAAAAAAATTTTTTTTCCTGCACATTTTGATAAAACAAAACTGGGTATTTTTCCAAACTGTGTCTTATCCCATATAAATATGAAATATGAAAAACAGTTTTTCCTCATTTCTGAAAAAGTAAGGAAAGTGGAAAAGACACGTTTTGGAAATATAGGACTCAGATATTACCAAACTATTAGTCCCTATTCCTCAATAAAATCTCGACGTATTAGATGCCAATTTTTTGGCCCAGAAAAATAACAAACAACGAATTCTGGAACTTGGCAAAAGAAGAAATAATTATCAAACATAGAAAGAAAGGAAAGTGGACCTGGATAGATTACACACTGCGAAAATAGAATAGTACAAGAACTGGACCCGAAGCGGAGGTGTTGGTAGACCTAAAAACACCTGGAAGAAAAGAGCTGTACTGAAGGAAATCGAAAGTTATGATAAATCCTGGATTGAAATCAAAAGAAATGCTCAAAGATAGTTCGATGGAAAAGTTTTGTGGGGGCTCCAGTGCTCCCAAGAGGGCTGAGGAACGATAAATAATACATTAGTTTTTTGTGCTGATGTCAGAAACTTTGTTTAATCACATCCATTACACGAAGGTTCTTTCCACCCGGATTTTCACTTTACAAATCTTTCAACAATTCCGCCTCTAGCATATCTTCTGACATAACTTTATTTTTAAAAATTACTAATAACTACACACCAACAACCACGAATTAAATCAAAATAACAGCTACTCATTCATTTTGAAAAAAAATTCTAATATATGCCCAAATATCATCATGATGGGTTTACTAAATTGCAGTATAAAATATGGGAAAAAAATCTGTTTTCGCACCTGGGAAAACTACTCAAAATGATTATTACAAAACACCTTTCGACTTGACAGTCACCTCCTATACATTACCGACGCCCGAGTGGGACGAACGGCTTGCTTGCTTACCACTGTAGGCTTATTACTTTTGACGCAACCGCCACCAATTCTCGTTCCACGTCTTGCGGAAGTGTGTGGAAAATTTGTTTTTTTAATTTTTTTTTACTTTGCGCTTTCACTACTAAAATTAATCAAAATTGTTTAAAAGAAAAAAAAATGATGGAATTGTTTTACTGAAGGAACTTATTTTATTGTAAGCTTTGTTCGACGTTGATTGAGAATTTATTTTGTTAAAATTAATTTTTAAAAACAGATGGTGAAAGAAAATTTATTCTGTTTTTTGTATTTTATTATCATGAACAATTTTCACCATAATTTGAAAGATCAGAAAAAAATAGAAACCAAAAACTTATATTTATAAATTTATTTCCTCGAAAACGAGAGTAAAAATTAGTTGAATAATATTTTATTATTGTCGAATTTCTTTATGGCAAAAAATTATCTAAACAATTTCTTTGATTTATGCCAAGCCTTTTCCTATATTGTCAGCAATTTTCAGGGTCATTCAGATATTACCGAAAAAAACTCTATTTCAATTCTCTAAAAACGATCTAATGATGGACAGACAAAATTATACAACTATTCAAAAAATAAATTAACAACTTTTCTACAAAATTTGATAATTTCATGTGAAGCAAAACGAACTGAACTAAATAATGCTCAATTTTTCTGACGCACGCATAATACTGATTGATGTTAATTCTGAAATTTATAGAGCTCACAAATAAAATTTAATATGTGGGCCTTGTTCGTGTAATAAATAATTATGTTGTCAACCTTCACATCACCAATTTGAAAAAGAAATATTAGTTGATCCATTTCGTTTTTCATACTTGAAACTAGTATCAACTTAGTACCACGCCCACTAAAATGGTACTGGTACAAATCTGTGGGAATAAAAACAGAGATCTAAATTTATCGAAAGTTGTGGAAAACAAAAATTATTATCGTCAAGCCTTCTATAACGCGATTACTTCGTACCGCGTTATATGGACATTGCACTATAACTCAGATCAGCAGTGTTATGGGATAAAGTAATTCATGCAAATACGCAACAGTCAATTATATAGGTTTGTTTTAAGCATTAAAACAGAGCATCTGAACAATCTCGCATCGTTTCTTTACTTATAGCAGAGTTCCCTGACAATTGCAATTGGAAAATGGTGATATACCTTCATCAAAAAGAAATGAAACAATTTAACACATAAATAAATTCGTGCTATAGAGAATCTTCTTAAGCCAGCTAAGTTGAAGGAATGTGGTTGAGCGTAGCTCTCTGATCGCAAGTTCAGGGTCATCCATGAAGAAGCATGTTCTGACTTTTGTTCAATACGGAAGTTCGGCAGGGAAGCGTATTGGGACCCTTCCTATATCTTCTCTATACTGCGGATATACCAACAAAAGATAACATGTTTATCGGTACATTCGCTGATGATACCGTAGTTATGTCAATGGTCTACCATCTATGTTCAAGCCAATATGGATGTATGGTGTGCAGCTCTGAGGTTGTACTCTTAAACCTAATCGAGACAAAATTCAACGGACACAAAATAAATTTCTTCTAATAATCGCTAGCGCTTACCGCTATGTAACTAATAAAGAAATACACAATGGTTTGGAAACCAGGGGGCCTCGGTAGTCTAGGGAGTAAGGCGCCTGGCTACTATCCCAGAGGTCCCGGGTTCGAATCCCGACAGAGCCCCACCGTCCTTCGCCTTTCCCACCTTCTTTCTCTTCCCTCTTTACATTCCTCTTGTCATAGCCTTCCGCTAGCACTGCCCCGCTCCGCCAAGCGCATATCACCGTTTGGTTGATGGGATTCAACTCGTTTCAGGAGGCGTAATACTCCAGCGAGTTGTTTCTCATTGCCAGAGTCGCGATAGAAATGGTTGGGGTTAGGTGGTTGTGGCAGTTCCTTCCTACTTCTCTCTTCCCCTTCACTATCTATCGACTAGAGCTTGCTGTTCGACATTGCACTCTATATGAAGAAAATAGATTGTCGATAACACAAAAGGGCTTTCCCTGAGCTCTAGTCTTCCATATAAAAAAAAATGGATAGAGAAGGTGATGCCCTTGCCCACACCAACGTTAAAGCTATACAATTATTGGATACTACCAATGAGATGAGGCGACTCAAAAGATTAAAACAACATGAACCAACAGTATAATAACAATTGGATGAATATCTGCCTCTGTTTTGGAGCCGTCCATGTACCATCCGAATCCAATCTTAGGAAAAACCCAGGATAGCCTCTCTTGTATATTAACTTTGATATATTCGCAGGCATGAAACCCAGTAGCACTCCTGCATTCTAGGTAGGAAGAGTCCTGCGATAGAGAAGCAGGCGATTCTTTGATAAATTTGGTTATGAAGTTATAGGTCTTGTGGTGCTAATACATAATTTTTAGCTTTATACCCTATGCGGATTCACAGGCTCTGCGGCAGTCCCTTAATATTTCGTTTTGCTGTGAAAAGCCTATAGCTTTGCCTGCAAGGACAGGTTCGGTCAAACTCGGTAATATTCGTTGCTTGGTATACATATGTTATCAAAATCGGTTCCTCGCTATTGACACTTAGTCAAAGGCTAACACACCAGCCAGACCAAATCAAGTGCGTGCTGCGTGCACTATCACGTGATGCCACCTACTTCACCGCTTACCACGATGACATCATCACCTGCCTTACCTTAGATGAAGAAATAAGTTTATCTTCGACTAAGCATTACAAGACCAAAACTTTGATTCCTCTCTGTAAACATCCTTTTGTTTAGGTGCTTTTCTGAGACCTTCCAAGATAATTAATCTTTAATTTACTGCTCTCAACATAGAATCGATTTAGTGGAAAACAATTTTGCTTAAACCACACCTACACTGCAAATCTCAGCTTTTGGAAGTGTGTTATTTTAACACGCCTAAAGTGTGTTATTGTGACGTCGCCCATTTGATTAACGTTGTAGTCACTTTCTACGCATTTTAAAGTGTGTAAAAAGTGACTACAATGTTAATCAAATGGGTGACGTCACAATAACACACTTTAAACGTGTTAAAATAACACACTTATAAAATCAGACATTTGTAATGCGCTTAGAGCCCTAGTTATAGTATCGAAAGATGGGTGGTGAAAACTTTCCTCGATATCAAGGAAGGCGTGTAATAGTGCAATTCCTCTTTTTATCAGTGCTCTATTCAGTTTAAGGACAATATCGTGAAGGGCCGTCTTAGTCTTTCCTTCCTGGTTCGGGTGCATATATTCCGAAAATAATAAAAATATATTCCGTTGAACCAACTACGCGGTACAGTTGCCATACTATCTCATATATTCGAATCGAAGGAATCGCAGTTGAGAGTAAAGAACCCTACATTGTTTAAAAAGTATCAAATAGTTGAATTAAAGACATTGAAAATATTATTCTGACAAAAAGCTGTCTAAATGAAATTTTGAAATTTAAACAATTACATGATGACAATTGCAATAAAATAGTTGATCAAACTTTTAAAATTGATTCTAACAATGTAACCTTTTTTCGAAACAATTTTAATGTGGTTGATTCAAATATTTTATACTCTTTGCAACAAAAAAAATATTTATTCAACGCCATTCATTTTATAGGCTAGTCGGTGAGGCATTTTCATTGCAATTTTGGCCCATAGGAGAGATTATTGTCGGAATCGCTTCGTCTTAGGGTGTAGTTAAACACCCTAAGTTTGCCCACAAATTGGTTGACCGCATAACTTTTTAATTAGGTTATTGTGAATAAAATAGGCACTTTTTTTATATTTCTTTCAATAGCTCCGTTCCTGCTAACTTTTAGTATAACATATGCATTGGGAAAGCTCTTCGTTATGAAATTCTCTAAAAAATAAGCCCTGTTAGAGGTCGCTAGGTGCAAGGATGATCTTGCAAATGGCTTCCAAAGTTTTCAAAACACGTTATTTTCACTATTTGTTTACAGGAAAACAACTGCACATAGAAGGATGAAAATTCGTAAAGATGGTGTTTATGTGGTCCCCGCAATGAACAAAAAATTTCAACAAGATCGGTTCATCACTTTTTGAGTAATTAACGATCTAGTTTTTTTTTTAGCTTAATTAACAATGCTGCCATTTTGTGTAGGATCAGTTTATAATTGGGAAACTCATTTAGAAAACTTAAGAAACAATTGAAAATGAAATCCCGTTGGAATTTTTGAAAAATCGCAATTTTGATCGATTTTATGAGGTTTTTTAAGCACGTACCTTTTTATATTTGTTTATTTATGTCGCGTATAAAAAGTAAAGTAAATTCAAAGTATTTTGAAGAGAAAAATCGATTTAAAGTTTTATTTGTACATCAACACTACAGAACGATTAAAAATCGGAGTTTTTCGACGTTTTACTTAATCAGCCGTGCCAGCAGCATAAGTAGTGCCTTGAAAGAGGAGACTTCAAGTTATCAAAATCTACAATAAAAAGTTTTTCGAAAAAAATTCGATTTTTCATCATTTTTCATAGACAGTCACTCAACAACAACTCAACTAACAATCAAATCTTAATAATCTTTACTTCCAAGCAAAACCAAACAAATCCAAATAAACAAACATTTCAGTTACACATAACCTCAAATTTTACTTACAATCAGCTGTTTCTATCACCCTGCCAGAGAAAAAGTTGAAGTTTATTCAGCTCTTCGCCGTGACGGCAAGATTTCGCAGAGATTGTTTCTGATTGGTCAAAATTTTAAAAAACACCGGCGCGACGGAAAAACGTCGGATATGTAAATCCACCTTCATTCGCCGTATTTAATGCCGCCGAGTAGTTGAGAGGATCCCGTTTTCTTTGTTAGCACGGATTTTTTGTAACAGTGAGTACATCAAATGCTGAGAAACTCCTGTAAATCCATCATAAGGGAAATCAAATTATCATACGATGACAGAACAAGCGGTAAACTCATTAGCGCCACTGCTGGCAGTAAAAACTTCTGCTCCTTGGTAACCTCCATCAAGCAAAATTTCACTGCACCCACAATTCCTTCTTTCATTTACGAAGGTGATGGTGCAAACAGAAAGAAAAATCTTCAGGACTCGTGAAGTGTATAAATATGTTTCAACGAGCTTGACTCCAACCGATAGCTCTGATAGCATGGTTCTTAAAAATGTGTTTCACATTTAGCTAAACGTCTGCGAAAACTTTACGCCCTTTTATACTTCTCCGAAGTTTATCCGGACTCTTGGAAATGAGCTTAGCGAAAAAGGTGACTCCAACAACCCCTCTAACTATCCAAAATTATGAGAACAATAATAAATAGAAAGCATGTGCAATATCTTGAATGTTACCAAAATTTTGGACGTAAAGCAGTGCGGCTTTAGATCGTAAAGATCTACTGGCTATCTCCTTGTATGCCTAACTAAACATCTCAACCGTAGCAGTCGATTTGATGAGTCTGGCCTTAATAGAGTATGACATCCTGCTCTGTTGACTAAACTCTAAGCTATTGGTATCGACTCCGTTTTAAAGAATCGGATTAAGAGTATTTATTTTGAAGAAGAATTCAGGCTAATGTCCAAAGAATAGTAGATGCTAAGATCACAAAAAACACCACATATTTGTACAATATGCTTTTTGGTAGCGGATATTCGAAAACTGTCCAAAATGTTCAATATTCACTTTATTTCGTTCATATCTAAAGTTGAAATAAAAAACTTCTATGGCTAGCTCCAAAAATAACTTATAATTACCAATTCTAATCACAAGCACTTAACTACTTAAAGCCGATCAGCTCAGAAGAAAAGGAATCATCTGCCTTTTCCTTCTTATTACCAAAAACAAAACCCAAAAAACAGCTAACATGCGCAATACCAAGGTAGAAGCACCAAAAAAAAGGTGGAAACAACCAATAAATACCGACTTCCAGAAAAAAAAGAACCATCAAAGACCAAGTGCCTGACCTCTCGTCCATTAATAACACCATGCCACATCCAGATGAGGAAGGGCCCAGCAGAGGAACACGAACAAAAAAAATGTTCACTTCCGATTTAGCGTCTACTTCCGAGTTTGATCAAATCCCCGGTGTTTGAGGATTTCTATTCCCCGTAGAGGCGCAAAAAAAAGGAAGAATACTCTCGAAAACGGAAGGAAAGAAGGAAGGAAGGCTCGACTTTTTTTGTCGTCGTGTTGTTGTATGTAGACTTCTTAGCATTTTTTTTGTGTGTTGTGTTGTATTGCGCTGGAACTCAACTTCTTCCGATTTTTTTTGCTTGTCCTTTTTTTTTTGTTGGTAAAAAAGAATTTACACACAGAGACTTTATTGTCTTCTTTTGTAAAGTGTCCCGTTTCCCTTTTATCCTCTGGCTTTAAAAATGTAATAAATTCCCAAAATAGGGACAAACAACATACAGCGTAATAGCAACAACAACAAAAAGATATCCTGATTGTGTCAGATGCTCGGTCAATTCTCCATTTAGCATCGGATGTAGTAAGAAAAAAAAGGAAGAGACGAGAGAAAAGCAACAAAAAAGTAATGTAAGATCTGAAGTCTGAACTTCTCTCTGTGTTTATGACCTTTTCTTCCGGAAAATCTTTTGTTATAAGCTGCTATATACGACTCATAAAAATAGGACAGGAAGACGATAAGAACCGGAACTACTTAGAGACGTAGCACTGAGCCCTGCGGAACACCATACTCTACTCTTCACCTGCAGTCGCCCTGTTGTTGTGCAGGTTTTATTTTTTAATTTTTTTTGTTAAGCTAGCGTTTTTACTTGTGCGGAAATGATGTATTTATATTTAAGAAAAAAAAAGGAAAACGAAGAAATAATATAATGAAATCCGGACGAACTATGAATGGGGATTTAATTATTGCGTATTAGATTAAAATATTTTTTTTTTCAAACATTTAAATTCTTAAGAAAATTAATTGCAAAAATTTTTAATTTATCATAACAAAAAAAACAGAACAAAAATTCTCAACTCTTGGTCATCAAAAAGTGTGAAGTTCGAATTCAATTTTAATTTCTTAAAGTAACAATCCTGTTTTGATATTAACAAAAAAAAAATCTTTTCTAAAACAATAGTTTTAAATATTTATTTAAAACAAAAACAAAAAACTTGACTTGAGTGATTGTCGAAAGTATGAGAGTAAAAAATTTATAATAATGACCAGCAGCACCTGGATTCACGATCGTGGCATTCTTTAATAAAAATTTTATACAGTGGCGACTGAATGTCGTCGATTACAAAGAATGAAAAAAAAACTGGAAATTTATTAATAATTTTTTTTTGTATTTCTTCATTATTAATGAATCTCGCGATGATCACCCTTTAACAGTTTAGTAGTTGTTGCTAGTAGCATAATTTATTGGTTCTTTCCCGGTTTAACCTTGAGGAAATTCTCATTAGTTATTATTTCTTTATTATTACTACCAAGAAAAAAGTAACACACCTGATATCCTAGAAGCTTAAATCAAAAATTCCTAAATCACCCAAAATTCTAATAATTCTCAAGAATTTTAAAATTACCGCCAACAATTCTTGTAATAATAAAACAAAAAAACTTTTACGTAGGTGGTAAAATTCACGAATATTTGGTTGATAATATTACACAAAAAAAATAATAAAATAGAATAAAACAACAAAAATATTAAATGACTATAAAAAATGAATTTATGATTCTCATTTCCATAAAAAATTTATCGTATTCCAGAGGGAAAAAATACCGCCGATATTATATATCGAAATTTCGTATTGCGACATACCCTTGTATGTAAGTTGAATTTGAAATTGTGATTTATTGTAACGTTTATAGACGTTTCCAATCAATATTGTATACCATGGCGCCTGTTATATGCTAATTTCTTCTTTAATAATACTGGCGCCATACCAGACTATTTAGACACACAAAATATAGATTTATTTTTTTTAAGTGAAATTTATTTTATTTAAAAAAAATAACAACATTTATTACGTGTATAATATATATATGTAATTAAACAGGGTGTAAAAGAAATATGGAAATAAATCGTCGATTAAAAGTTATTTTTTGAATGCTTTGACATTGGTATATACATATGTCATACCAAATCGAAAACTCGATAGTTTATGATTAACAAGAAATTGGTTATGCGTTGTAAAGCTAATTCAAACTACGTTTTTTGAATACATTACAGCTCCAGGCTGTCAGCCTTGGTGGCCTAGAGACTACCATCCCAGAGGTCCGTGATTCGATTCCAGTAGCGAAATGGGGTTTTTCTCTTTCAATTCCTTTTCTTTCATGTCTTCCTTCTCTTCTCCTATAAGAATTATAAATCAGGAAGCCATATCCTACTCAAACACCAAAGTCCATCTTCTCTCACGGTTGTGTAGGACGGGAGCCGGGATATAAAACGCTTGTTTGCGTTGGTTCGTTTCTTTCTTTACTGGCCGAAAGAATTATGTTGAATTCAACGCCTCCCAAATAAAATACTATCTCATCACTGGTAAAACCGACACCGATCTTCCTTCTGTATCATTGGACAGTGTGAATCTAACACTGACCCATTTCTTAAAATCTTGATATAACTTTATCCGAGGATCTGCAATGGAATGATTACACCATGACGTGAAAAACATGACGGACTGGTACCACAAAGGGTGACACCTGAGCTTAGACCTTCACATAGAAAGGAAAACATATTTCAAATCGGCAAACAAGCATCTCAATGCCTAGGATTTCTTAACAGTTGCAAAAGCTACAATCTACAAGTTCGATAGTAAGTCCCGCCTCGAGTACAACTCATTTATCTGGGCTGGGCCTCAAAAACCGCCTTAGTGGGGCTGGACAATTCCATTCTTTGTCTGAAACAGGCTCGCACAGCGTCAAAACGCCTGTGTGGCACCCAAGTGAGGCACGGTATGCCTAAGTAACAATTCTACTTTTTCAAATGGAGCCCGCTGCAGGCACGTATCAATAAAAGACGCACGAAATAGTCCAACAAAACCGGTAGCAAAAGCGTCTACACCCGTGTGGCTGACGAATTTTTCATTTTTCGTACCTGGAGCAGGAGTCTGTCATAATAGTTCGCTATGCGTGCTAGTCGCATATACATTTTTAATAATATACATTTTTAAAAATATAAACTTACTTTTTGAGCGTAAAATATCCCAATTAAATTTTATTTTTACTCGGGCAAAACCGCACCATCAAACTCACCGATGATGGCACCTTTTGCGTCTTTATGGGTTCGCCACCGCAGGAATCTAGCAGCCTTAAGAAAAGTGTATCACTATTACATCGCCCTCCAGTCTGCACCGCAATATTTTTCCCGCAGCACAAGACTAGCCCACTCAGTTCATACTCATACTCTGCAACCCCTTTTTCGCGCACACGCGTTTATAAATAGTACAATTCGGCTGTGGAACTATCTCTCACAGTCAGTATTTCCGAATTAGAACAGCATCCAAGAGTTCAAACGTATGGTTCATCGCCATCTCCTCCAAGACGCCCCAGACCCCCACTGATCAATTCTTCAAACTAAGCGTATGACTAAGATATTCCACCATAACCGAAACTACACGACTGGTAGTACAAAGGGTGATTTCTAAGCTTAGTTTTTGCACATAAAAAACTCATCTTTACACTATCTTTCCCAGAAGAGCCCCTCCACCAAGGGTGGGTGCCAGCCCACTTAGCCGACTTCGGACCGATGAATAGTTTCAAAGCTCGGTTTGATCAGGACGTCCGCCCTTTCATTGACAAGAAACTTAAGAACTGCAACTTGATGGAGAATACCAGCTCAACAAAGGCACGTTTGTAGTCCCACATTTAGTGTGGATTTTGACCTATGGGACTTCATCATTTTGATAACTACCTCTCTTCCAGAGAAAAATAATCAGTTTGGTACTGTAGGCCTTTCTGCTTGAAAACCAGTTGCTACCCAAGCTGAACATTCTACTAAGTCTGGGTGTTTCGTCCAAACTTGTCTCTCTGGCTTGGAGTCGTCGCGTCGGTGTGTTCAAGTTCACCACGAGATATTTTAGGAAGAGCCAAGCATGAAATAAATTTAACAATACATGAACATAAACCTTCATATCTTAGCGGGAATGCAAGACCATAGCACTTTCGTTTCTAGAATCTCTTCTATAAATCAAGATCACCGATAGGTGATCTAAACGGGTTTTTTTTATCGTTCTGATCGACAGGTGTTTGACTGCAGAAAAAATGTATCGATTAAGTTATAAGCCGCTGCCAAAATACTGACGTTTATACAATGTCTCCGCAGAAGATCCCCGCCCAGGTCAAATCATTCTTTTTCAGCCTCATAGCGCATTTTTTTACTTCAAGGTGGAGCAGTACCAAGTAGAGTAGATTCAGTGCTGGATCGGCGAAATGCTAATAGGTCTGGTGATGTAAAGGGAGATTCATTGAATCTTGTTTAAATTGATAGCAATGCCATTAAGCCTGGTTCTATGTTACCTCACTAATCGCCCTCCATATTATCAGGGGCCTTATAGACCCCATGTGGATCCATATGCCCTGTGGAAGGACCACCGAAATCTGCACGTCCTACCTGTAAGATTATTCATTGGTATCAACGGAGTTTGGCATCGAAGGTCATTCCTAAGTATTTGAATTATTGTGAAAAGCCTGCGAGTAATAGTTCCATTATGCATATACAAGAGAGGCTAACCTGGACTTTTCCTAAGGTATTGCCGGGTGGACTAGTATGGTACATGGATGGCTCCAAAACAGTTACAAGTGTGGGCGCCGGAATCTGGAGCGAAAGCCTCAGATTCAGCAAAGCGATAAGCTTAGGCACCCTAGCAACTGTCTTTTAAGCAGAAGTGAACGCTATACTGGCATGCGCTCATGAGAACTTAAGAAGGGCCTACCAAAATAAATGGATTTTTATCTTCTCTGATAGCCAAGCGGCAATGAGGGCGATAAGGTAGCGTAGGACAAAGTCTAAATTAGTTTGAGACTGCCAACGTGCTCTTGGTGAGTTGTACGTTTTCAATCATGTTACCCTTGTCTGGGTCCTGGGTCATCGGGGCTGAAAAAGCGGATGCCCTAGCTAAACACGGCTCTGACATTGCATTCATCGATCCAGAGCACTCCTGTAGGAGCTCACACCACGATAAAAAAATTGCACGAAGCCGAATTTAATAAAAATCAAAACAAAAAATTTTGTAACCGGGCTTCGATTTCGCAAAGTCGATATCCTCAATATCAGCCGGCTGAGCCAACGACGCAATCGTGGGAGTTAGCAGAAACAATATAAAGTCGTTTTATGGACTTTGCTATAAAGTCAAAGGATATATTTCGAAGGCTCTCTCAATATCGAGCGCCGATTTATTTGTCTTCAGGACAAAAAACGCAAGGATTATCGGCGGCCTCAAGCTTGAGCATAAATAATATGATTACCATTACAGAGGTCCGTGGTTCGATTTCATGCAGCTCCTCCCCTACTTCTACCAACTACATAATATTCCTTCTTTCCTTCTACTTTAATTCCCTGTCCTTTCTTCTGCTATCGTCTGTAAGCACAGTAAGCGAAGAAGTCATCTCCTGTTCAATGGCTGAAGTCAGTAGCTGCGTTCCATTGGACGATATTTTCTACTCGCGAGTACTCCGAAGTACTTGCAATTACCCATGCACTTATGTTTTACTCGTATTTACTTCTGATATCAAAAATTGCGTTCCATGGCTCACTCCGGAGTAAAAATATCCTTCAATGGAACGTACCTAGTGTTGAGCCGCGGTATATTGTGGACCGGTGGAGTAAAACCGCATGTTAGCGCTGGAAATTTTGTTATTTTTGCCTCTACTACCTTATCAACTTAGAGCTCGTGTGTCCGATACTACAAAAGGGGCCTACCTCTGGGCTCTAGCCTTCCATATAACAAGTGTTATCTCCTCAGTTTTATTCAGTTATGTTATTTGAGTAATTAAATAATAGTAATTTTGAGAAGTAAGTTGAAAGAAGAGTATAGAAGGAAATATTGCCAAACACCTTTATTATGTTCAAAGGCATTTAGGTACCCAGCATGTATGAATAGGAATTTTTGTATGTACCAACAAATTTCTGATTTATCTGATCCATTGCTACGCACTTAAAAACATCACCCATTATCAACAATTTGTACTCGTAGGTTCATCTTATGAGTATAGATTGCCGTGAAGGTGAATTTTGTTTAGAATTTTCTAAAGTAAAGTGGTATTTTATATTATGGTACGATCAACGAATATACGAATGTTGTACACCGATTGATCATGTTTTTATGAATTTTTCAAACAAGTATTTTAAAGAAACCCATACTAACTCACGAATACATTTTTTATCTTCTTACAAACGCATAAAACATGCTTTATACATATTTTCATTCAAACATTTATACCCACTACAAAATATATATCCTTCATATTCTCCTTCGAAGTTTTTTATACTAATGTTGCTTTGATGATGTTGCTTTTTTCCTACACAGAAGAACACATTTTTGCTATGAAAAAAAACACCCGGCGGCAAAAAATATTTTTACCATATGCAAAAAACAGGATGGTGTTAAGGCCGGCTAAGCATTCCATAGTAGAATCGAGCCACTAAAGCGCAATTATTACAGAATAACAAAAAAAAACGTGAAAATCACAAAACTGGCCGATGAAGCATGCGCAGTAGCACAGAGGACGGGCACAAACGGCACAAGCGCAACTAGTTTCACCGCTTATTTGGCGAAAAAAAACTTTCTGCCCAACGTGATAGTGTGGCAAAAGAGGTGCCCATTCATAAAATCGTCTCCAAACGATGGAGATCGTGATCGCGCGCGAAGCTTGGGGCTTTTGATATCGTCCATTCATCCGATGCTCTTCGGTCCGCGTCCATTCATTCATAAAGTTGCGAAACGACGGAATGCGAGGCAATTAAGCGCGAATGAAGCGCGGATTTCAATTCAATTCCATTCAGCGACGTGCCTCCATTTCTTACCTTGATCGACGAGATCGGTTGTCGTAGTCAGTCGCCATCACCATTCAACGTCATCCTCATCCCATCACGGTATAGCAGCAATCTTTTTTTAAGCTAATTTCGCGCTGCGTGTGCAACGAGTTTTCCTTCTTATCCGGAAATTGTCGTTTATATTTTTACATTCTTGTACCGACAACGACGACGATCCAGCGAGAGATCTCAACGAGAAGAACCACGAAGACGACGACCGGACAATCGTCATTGTGTAGCTGTGCGCGTGCACCTTTTTGCCGATATCGGTGCCAGGCCCTGAGATGTTGGTTGTGTCGCAGTGATTCCTTTTCCTGTGGTCAAAAGGGGACCGGTCCACATGGTCCCGCAGAACACATCGGTGCTGCCTTGACTCCTCGAACGGAGAGAGCTGAACCGTGCAAGTGTTCCAGATTCATGTTACGTTAAAACCGGACATCCGGTGCAGTGTGTAGCTTCAGTGCTGCACAAGAGTCCAACTACCGGTGTTTGGCGATGATCGTGTGGCTACGATCGATGTTGTTGTTGGTGTTGTTGTTGCTGTTACACACACCTCTACTTTTACCTTGCCCACACTGCGTTTGCTTTTCGTGATGCTGCTGCTGCTGGGCTTTACGTTTGTGGCACTTTTTTGTTGATCAGCATTTATTTTATTTTATTTTTTTTTTCATTTCGTTGCTGAATGGCGGCTGCTGCGTGCTGGTACTACGATCATGAACATTTGCCTGATGCCGGTGGTGGATGCGAAGGTTTTTCTTCTTTCCATTTCCGATTCGAATCATCTTTAATTGATTCGAGAAGTGCTCGTATTTATGTTAGCTTCGCATCCCTCTTGCTTTCAAGCGCATCCAGTAGGATTTTCCCACGATATGATATGCAGATGTTCACGAAAGGATGGATGCAACCTGCTGCATTTTGTATAATAACAGGAAAAGTGTTAGAGAAGAAGGTTTTTTGTACGCTTTTGTTGTTAAGATTTTTTCTTCTTGTGTTATATAATGGACAATGGTTCTTTGAAAGCGTTTATAGGGGAGATCGAAACAGAAAAGAGGTGCTCAGCAGTAAGTTATTATCCATAATTGATTTAGTTGTTATCAATATTTTTTTGTGAGATGTTTCGACGTAAATACTCTTTTCTAAGAAAAGTAGTTGAAACCCTTTTTAGGGGATAGAATTTGATTTGTAATGAAATAACGTACACTAACTAAAACGTCGAAACAATTTAAATGAAACAAGAGGCAAGAAGTCCTATTTGTTATCTCAGAGATCGTGATTGTTTTGATTCCACACCCAAAGATATAGTCCTTGCTTCTTATCATTTTCCGTCTCTCTTCTCTTCCTTCATCGCCTGTATGCCTGCAGAGCATATGCAAACAGCAGCATCCTAGTTATAGCCTTATCCAAAATTGTGCAAGCTGATGATCATATCGTTTATTTGGGTTAGGGGTTCCCTAGACGAACCAATTGAAACTCATCGGACGCTCCATCACTCTTGATATGATGACTCTTTCAATGAAATCAATGCTGCCGTACGACAATCCTATTCCCTTATTATAGGCTAGTCGGTGAGGCATTTTTATTGCAATTTTGGCCCATAGGCGAGATTATTGTTGGAATCGCTTCGTATTAGGGTGTAGTTAAACACCCTAAGTTTGCCCACAATTTGGTTGACCGCATAACTTTTTAATTAACTTATTGTGAATAAAATAAGCACTTTTTTTCTATTTCTTTAAATAGCTCCGTTCCTGCTAACTTCTAGTAGAATATATGCATTGGGAAAGCTCTTCGTTATGAAATTCTCTAAAAAATTAGCCCGGTTAGAGGTCCCTAGGTGCAAGGGTGATCTTGCAAATAGCTTCCAAAGTTTTCAAAACATGTTATTTTTACTATTTGTTTTCAGGAAAGCAACTGCACATAGAAGGCTGAAAATGTTTGAAGATGGTGCTTATGTAGTCCTGGCAATGTACAAAAAATTTCAATAAGATCGGTTCGTTAGTTTTTGTGTAATTAACGATCTAGTTTTTTTTTTTAACCTTAATTAACAATGCTGCCATTTTTTGTAAAATCAGTTTGTAATTGGGAAATTCATTTAGAAAACTTAAGAAACAATTGATAATGAAATCCCGTTGGAATTTTTGAAAAATCTCAATTTTGAACGATTTTATGAGGTTTTTTAGGCACATACCTTTTTATATTTGTTTATTTATGCCGCGTATAAAAAGATACGTGCCTAAAAAACCTCATAAAACCGTTCAAAATTGAGATTTTTCAAAAATTCCAACGGGATTTCATTATCAATTGTTTCTTAAGTTTTCTAAATGAATTTCCCAATTACAAACTGATTTTACAAAAAATGGCAGCATTGTTAATTAAGGTTAAAAAAAAAAACTAGATCGTTAATTACACAAAAACTAACGAACCGATCTTATTGAAATTATTTGTACATTGCCAGGACTACATAAGCACCATCTTCAAAAATTTTCAGCCTTCTATGTGCAGTTTCTTTCCTGAAAACAAATAGTAAAAATAACATGTTTTGAAAACTTTGGAAGCTATTTGCAAGATCACCCTTGCACCTAGGGACCTCTAACCGGGCTAATTTTTTAGAGAATTTCATAACGAAGAGCTTTCCCAATGCATATATTCTACTAGAAGTTAGCAGGAACGGAGCTATTTAAAGAAATAGAAAAAAAGTGCTTATTTTATTCACAATAAGTTAATTAAAAAGTTATGCGGTCAACCAAATTGTGGGCAAACTTAGGGTGTTTAACTACACCCTAAAACGAAGTGATTCCAACAATAATCTCGCCTATGGGCCAATAATTCATTTTTCATCATTTTTTCCTTCTCGCCGACTAGCCTATTAGTGGAGTTCCTGGAGCGTTAAAAACATGAAAACCTCGGATTTCAGTTACGGTGAATGAAATTTAAAAATTCAAAATGGAATGTTTAGCTAATAATATATATATAAAAAAGTTTACCTATTAAAAAATTGTGCTCTTGATTTGAATGACCGAAATTCAAAATGGCCACCCAAATTTACCAATTGTGTTCCGATTTCCATGAAAATCAGTATCTGGGGGTTTCTAAGGAAGCAAAACGAATTTATGTTCAGAACTTATAAATTCAAAATGGTAAGTCTTCCACCTTTTTCAATATATTCAATTGAGTGTTCTTCGGAAGTCCGTACAACATGACAGTACAGTACTGACCAGCTTGTAAAATCTCCTCAACGGTTGCAAGACCATTGTGTGTGACGTGTGTAAATAGGCGTAAATATTTCTGTGCCTAAAATGAAGGTATAATGTGCATTCATCAATGCTCCAATATACGTGTTCTGCAAAAACGTGATTGGTTTTTTACACATAACTCGCTTAGTTTTGAAGCTATCAAGTCCTTCCAAATAGCATTTTGTAGGTTTTTCCAAGAGCTATAAGCCCATATAAATTAAACTTTCTTGCACCCCTTATTTTTGAAAGGGTGTGAGCTGAAAGGGCTTGAACAAGTTACTTTTTACAAACATATGCAAAAACTGTAAACAGCAATATCTTACTCAATTTTTATCCAAAAAAAAAACGTATCATTTTTGAGTTATTTTGAAGAAAAGGCAATATTTTGCAAAATTACAAAAATGATCTCTTTACTTCAAGCTCAAATTTTTTCAAAACTAAGCACTGTAAAACGGTCAAACTTCTAGAGCATATTACAAGTACATTAATAAAGAGAATTGTGAAGTGGTACCGATTATTTTCAATGGGGGTGGTAATTAAGGGGTCATTTTCACATTTTTTTCTCGCCGAAAAAATAGGGACCAACTTTATTTTCGTCATAACTCACTTAGTTTTAATGTTAGGGAGTTTTATAAAAAAAACAAAAATAAAGGTTTTTTCAAGTACTTTAAAAAAGGTTTTATGAGTTTTTCCCGAAAAATGCATTGTTTTTTGTTTATTTCAAGTTGAAACTTTCAATTTTGGCGTTTGACAAATAAGAACCAACCTTCAACAAGTTAAAACTATTTTTGTATTGGGTCTACACACACCATAAACCCACAATTTTTTTGGTTTAATTATATAAGCTACATTTTTAATAATAATAATTTTTTCGCTAAAATACTTACTTTTTGAGTTATTCGCGAAAAACCGCCTGAAAAGTGGTTTTTTTGGTTAAAAATTGACATTTTCACTCGCGAATAACACGAAAAGTATTGACTTTCAGAAAAAACTTTCACCCAGATTTAAGCCTGAACTATAATAGACGTAGATCGACGTACGTTTTTAACGAATGTAGATGTACATATCTGTCATCGTAAACCGTGAAGTACAATCGACCATATTAATCGCAGTAAACATTGTTTGAATTTGCTTCGATTTTGACATAACAACGCCGTCAACTGGGATCCAGGTCCCATAAGACGGCGTAATACTACGTTTAACGAAACATTAACGAAAACAAGTACATGAGATGTACGTTTATTATAGTCAATCATTCATTTTCATCATAGAGCCCTGGCAACGCAGGGATTGACGTACGTTCTTTCACGTCTATTATAGTTCCGGCTTTAGGGGGCGGCATAAAACCTGCGTCTGCCAACGAAAGTAAACCAAAAAAAGCCTACTATAGTCTGCCAAAGCTCTTCAAATCCAAGCATCTGACCACAACATCTAAGCTTCTGCTGCATAAGACAATAGTTTGTGGCACTTAGTACATTACCCTGAACTATTTTATAAACCTATTGTGAATCAATCTAAAGTTTTTTTTAACTCCAAAAAGTATGCAAAAAACCGATCGATGCACGTTGGAAATATTGCAAGATCACTTTCAGCATAACAGCAGAAATACACTTGAAATTTTATTTAATTTTCTAAAAGAATTAAAATTCATTTTAATATTTTCTATAAAATAATTTTTTTTAACATATTTCAGGACTCCGAAGAGGATCTACCAATATGTGCCCCAAATGCCGTATGTTCAAAAATCGATTTATATGAAACACCATGGATCGAAAGACAATGCCGATGTCCAGAAATCAGCTCTCTCAAGCCAGCATCTTTAACAATCACTCATCATAAAAGCTATCAAGAGGAAGAACATCCTTTTCATGAGTATTACGAAACGGAAAAGTCCTCACAACATAAGCGACTGATGGACATTGATGACACTAATAAAAGAATAGAGCCACCACACTTACGAAAATTAATGCAGAAATTGGGGGCGGTTTATGAAGATGATATCCTTTTAGATGATAATGATTTTGTCGAAAGTCCTGACGTTAATCGAGCTTATCATAATCATAAAAGTGAATTTTCATCGGGAATTCATAGAAATTATCCAAAATCGAATAAGAATAATAATCATGAAGTTGGTAGATTAAGGCATTCGTCGCATCGAAAGGATATTCCTTATATTGGTGGATGTCCAAGCAGTTTGGGGGTAGAGGATGGACATACTATAGCTGATAAGACGAGGCATTATAAGCTTTGTAATCCAATTCATCGATTGCCTTTATGCAGGTAAGATTGTAAATTATTTTATTATTTTTTTATTTTGTAATCATTGCGATGTGATCGAGTTTAATAATCTTTCATACATGTGCATTGTAAATGCCACAAATGTCATAACTTTAATTCAATATTTTGCCGTCAATTATAAAAAAGAAGGACCATGTTAAATAAAATGTAAAAATACATGAGGATGCATGCTTCTGAAGCAAAAACATGGTTTTGAGTAACGGGTCTACTCTGAAGCACGAAAATCTCCACCTTTTCACTTCCTTGTTCAAAACTTTGGTTCAAAAACACGAATGCTTGTGGATTTAGGCCCAAAGAAAGCCATAATTTTTATCTCTTAAGGTCTCCATGCCCGAGCGATCCATTAGTGCAAATAACCCAAACCCTAGCCAAGAGTTCACCGTGTGTGGGGAAAAACGAATGGGGACTTGTGATCTTGACCTGTCGCGTTAGATTTTCAATCTCTTCAAAAATAATGAGGCCGCGAGCTATTGAGCCATTTAGTATTGGCTTGGTCGTGTATAGGAAAACCCCAAGCACAATTTTGCCAAGCCATAATTTGCAGTGTGTTTGCAATAAAAGTTCCAAAATTAGCACTACAGGATTTATGTACAATCATTCACATTGAAGGCTACAAGCCTTCCAATTTCCATATATATCCATTAAGGTTCCAAATGGCAGGAGTATCGAGTACAATGAAAAGGCAGATGAATTGGCCGAGTAGGAGCAAATCTCATAAACACAATGGTAGAGAATTTCCAGTGATTCATCTACGTATTCTGGCCAATTGGTGATCATGCATCGAGATTGAGTCTTCTGCACAACACTTCCACAGCTGTGAGGAGGAACAGGCCAGGGAGACAATCACTATGGGTTCAGACTATGATCAGATACCGTGCAATTAACAAACTTCTGTTGGTGGCTTGGGAGAAGTTTCGAAGCTTAAAATAGGAAATATGATCCGTTATCTGAATATGAAGGTCACTCCTAGCAAAGTCTGTGGTTATTTATGTGAAAGACTAAAGGTCAGAAATAAGTTCCTATGTTCTGTCGACGCCTGAGAAAAATAATTAAGTTGGTTAATTTTTTTAAAAGCATATACTGTATGGGTATATACGCCACCGCTACAGGCATGAAAATCTAAAAATGTCTCCGTTATAGAGGTATATCTATACGCCCCTGTTGCAGCTATGAATTTATTCTTAATTGACCATCCCAAACGCGAATGTCATTTTACCAAGCGGTCCCAACTTAGCACTAACCTCGTCCAATGCAGCTTGACCTATACAATGTTCCTCCCTTTAGCCTAAAAAAGGAGCGTACTATGCTTCAGTGCATCTTTTATTGATACGGGCCTCTAGCGTGCTGCATTTCGAAAAGTAAAAAAAGGCAAAATATCTGGGCACGCCCAGTGGGTTTGAGCTTAAGAATGGCCTGACGATTTAACTTAAGATATACTGACTACGAAAGATTGTCCCAAAATCGAGTTATTCTATTTATCAACGAATTCCTTAATTATAGTATTGGGCGTGAATAGGAGTGTTTGGAGGCTATGGTTTTGTGTCTAACAAGGAAGGAATGTGAAGGAGGATAGGAGCAAAAGATGTTATCACCGACAGTTTTCTAATTTAGCGTGGCGCGGTAATGAACATATAATTTCCATCACCTTTCCCTTGCAATACTACAGACAAATATCCTTTATAGTTGTAAAACATGGACTCTGTTTTTAAAGGGCATTTGATTCGCATTTGTTTTCCATCTATGCAGCCAATGCAGTTAAGAAAAGCCCATTTTTTTGTAGAAGTTACTTGCGACGGTTTTCCATTCATCTATTGTAGGTAGAGGCATATGCTCTTGCAGGCATGTTTCGTAAACTGTAATTCGTAAAGCACAGTGCGAAATTCTGTAGAAGACGCGAAGTGCTCGAAATAACTACAAAAATTGCTAAAAATCTACCAGCTTCCACTTTCGCTGGAAGCAGAGACATACTCATATACAGAACGCAAGGAACAGTGTAACAATTACACAGTTCTAACCTATACTGAGTATTTCGATTCCGTCAGAACTCGCATCCAGTGAAAACTTAGCCTTGGAAATTTGATGCTTTTGAACTCGGTTTGTTTTGCAATTTTCTGTTGCAGCGAAAGGTGCTCACAAAATTGTTAATCATTCCTTTTTAAGATCGATTCTTAGATTAATTTTGTATGTAATATTAACTCATCTTTTCCTATTTTTGCAGATATTTCCGTGATTACACCTGGACACTATCAACATCACCGGAAATGAACGTGACAGAACAAATTGTCCACTGCCGATGCCCAAAGAATTCAGTTACATACTTAACAAAACGAGAACCACTAACAACAGGACGAGCTGGATACACTTACTTATTTGCATGTTCACCACAAAGCGTAAGGATTAAACTTCCAAAACTTCAAAAAACGAGATTGCTCAATTATTTCCTCTTCCTTTTTAGAGACTACGATGTCAGCGAAAGGAACCATGCAAATTATTCACTGTACGAAAAAGGCAGGAGTTTCTCGACGAGGTCAATACGAATCCCTTATGTCAATGTCCAAAAGGACATCGATGTCCGAAACATCATACCGACCCTGGTGTAATAGCTGGGAAAAGTTTCGTTGAGGATAATATCCAAACATATTCTGGTTATTGCATGGCGAACGACTAAACGCTTTTGTTCATTTTTTTAATAATCTTTACTTTAGTAAAAACGAAAATAGTATGAAAAAAATTTAAAAAAACAAAAAAAAAAAATCATAACTTATTGCAAAATAAAATTTACTGAGGGGGGCTGAAGCCAAAATATTATACAAAAAACTAATGTAAATATGATGTGACAGGTTAAAAATTCGAAATCATGTATATTTTCTTGAGGGGTTTAGTAGTGGACGTTTTAACTTAAAAAAAAGAACTTAAACTTAAAAACAAAACATAAAAGGAAAATTGTAAATTTTTTAATATTATATTATTATTTTATTATTTTTATCTCGTGAATGTGTGAAATTTTTTTTAATTTTGTTTTGAATGCGTCTGTTTTATTAATATATAATAATAACTCCTTTCCGTTTTAGTTATATATCATTAGTCTCATATTTAATAGAATTTTAGCATTCACAATTGTAAAAATAGACGTACCTGAATAATAAAAAAAATTAGAAAAAAAACATGCAAACAAAAAAAAATATAACAAAGCCAACGACATGACATTTCTAATCAATTTTCAAATAAACTTATCCATAATTATATAAATAAATAAATAACATCCTTTAAGGTCACAAAATGTTGCAAAATAATTGTTTTGTTAAAAAAAAAAATAAAAATAAAATAACAATTTAAAAAAAGAAATTCAAAATTCTCCTAGTTGCCAATTTCTTAGTCGTATTAATGATAATAATTTAACATATCAAAGTCAACAAAGTAACAAGAGAAATAAAAAATAAATAGTTTCAGTAGTTCTAAATAAAATCAATTTTAGGGTGTGGGTGTGCATGTATATGAGAATTGTTTATTATTATTATTATTAATTATTTTATTTTTCTTTAAGTTATTGACTTAGATTTTAAGTTTTGTAACATATTAGAATGTTTAGAATTTATTAATTAAGAATGCAGAAAAACAAAAAAAACACATAAACCGAATTATAGGGCGTCCTAAGCTTTAATAAAATCAACAGGAATAAAATGTAGTAGAAAGTAGGGAAAAACTTTTGTCGTTCGTTATTTATATTATAAAAAAGAAAGAATAAAAATTAATTGTTATTCAATATTTTTCTGAATAAATATATCGAAAACGAGGAATTTGTTATTTGTTTGTTTTAATGATCGTTTATGAAATTCAACTTTTCTCCCATTGAATTACAAAGACAACAAAAATGCTTACAAGTAAGCCTACATTTTTTTAATGTAAGCTTAGGTAAAATATGATTCAGTGCCATACGAAAAAGGAAGAACGCTCTAGAGGAAGCATTATTGTCGCCTAAAGGCGCAATTCCATTGAGACAACTTTTAGGCAACATGTAGGACAGTCTTTCCATTGAGGTTTACAGAAAAAATATAAGATACCTTTTTTGTAAAGCATTGAATTTCCTACAAAATTCTCCGAAAACATTTTTCTGTACAATCAATTAATGATGAGGTATGAATTTTTTTCTATTGGACTGAGAAAAAAAATAAAAAACTGCGATGCGGAGGATCTTCCTATTAAAACTAAGAGCTCATGTTGAGTGACAATTTTTGTAAGGTGTCCAGCAACCCATTTTTCCGTGTCACTCGTAAAAAAAAATAATTGATTTTTTTGACCCACCCTAATATGTAGATATTATGTTTTTATTAGCATTTTGAAATATATATTTGAATATTACAATAAAAGTTAGGCGTAAAGCTCCTCCCAAGGCACACATAATTCGGCCGGCCGGGTACTAGAGTAAAAACCATAAAAGAAGATATCCGAGTGTCCCATTCGAACTGGTTGTTTGGAAGCGCAGCTTTTTCACTCAAACAACCAGAGGGAATGGAAAGCTCGTTTCCTTCTTTTATGGTTTTTAGTGTAGCAACTAATTTGAAGCAACTTTTTAATCACAAAAATAGAACGCATTAAAGTAAACGTGAGCCCGCACAAAGGTTATTTTATCGGCTAGCAAATTTTTCATTGATTAAACTATTTAATCGCCCATAACAAAAGTTGCTAGTGCGCGGCCGGTCTTCATTTGATTGAAAATATGTCGTAAATTAATTTCTCACTTTTTTAGCTTCAAAAATTGACTTTCATGGTTTATGTGGCAAACTCTGCAGAGCAGAATCGACTTGGACAACACTGCCCTGCATGATCCAAAATAAAATTGCCTTCTTGGGTTTCATTATCTAAAGTTTCTTGAGGACAGTGTATTGATCGCGATGTTTTTTCCTTCTCAAGAAATTTTGAAGACAAATAGCCCAGTTGCCAGAGACTTTGACCTCGCACAATATGTGATCTCGCTAAAAATTGGGACTTAGGTACTTTTTTGAATGTCGAAAACGATAAAAAAATCTTTGCTGCCCTAAAGTGTATGCTAAGTTCACAATATCGAAAACAAATTCGAAAATTTGATTTTTGCGTTACATATCGCAAAATAAAAAAAAAATTCGAAAAACTAACAGCGCCACGTGAAAGCGAAAGGGCGGAAAATTTTACTAAAATTTATATTATAACTTATTTTAAAAAAAATTGTATTATTATTATAAAAAATTATTAAATAAGAAGCAAATTCGAAAAATCTAAGCGCGCCAAAAAGCTGAATTTAAATATTCAAGCGGAGGCGTTCGGGGAAAAACTGTATTTAGTATTTTTGCCTAAAATGTGCGCAAAAATAAAAATAGAAAAAGCATTTTAAAGAGGAGACTCTAAGCTTTTTAAGGAAGCCATTAGTTTTTAATTTTTTGTTTTTTTTCTCATAGAAAATTTGACCGAAGCTATAATTTGTAAAATTCACACTGATGTTTATAAAATTGAAGATGTATATTAATAGAGGCGTACGAACAAAAAATTCTTGTACATTTATCATCATTAGACATTTACTTTTGATGAAAAAAGAATTGAAATGATAAACATTGTACCTGTTTAATAAAATTTATGTTTTAAAATATTCATTTTTTCTTACAGCATTCATTCGATGCCATTTTTAACTTCAAAAACAGCCGGCACACAAAATATGATAAAGAAGAAAAACGCGCCCCGGCCGCCGTCAGTCTTTCACTTCTCTCGTCTGGCTCCGGCTGTTTTTGAAAAGTACATTGCACCAAGGGAAAGTCAAGCCTCGGCCTTTTCTTAAAAATAACTCCCTTATTTGGTGCGGCCTGAAACCCACCTTGGCACACCATCTGTATTTCTGAACACTTACAACATTCAAGAGTTCAAATGTAGGGTCCACTGTCATCTCCTTCACCACCCTTCTGATTCCCCGTAACGCGAAATCTCTTCTATCCTTCGACCGCAGCTTAGTACAAAGTAGCTTAGAACTGCATTCATCCGTTCGAAACAGGCTTTTGGATACCGTTTGTGAAGAGGGTTCTTGACGATCGGACTCTAATGAAACCTACCGAACGCTGGACTTCAGGGCCTGGCTTATCTTTCTATTCCAAGCTGTTCTTCTTATGCGGCCCCGCAACGCGCCCGGAGAAGTGTGCAATAGATACCTGAGGTTACCTTCACGAGGAACTACGGAGTGCACATTCCTTCACATCGTGAATGGAGAAATAGACCACACAGTTTTCAGGATGTCATAAACTGATGGCTCTAAGCTCAAGGTCAAGTAGGAGGAGGAGTCTTTTCCCCAAAGCTTGGGATTGAAGTCTCCTTCCGACTACCCGATCACTGCAGTGTATACCAAGCGGAGGTTCTAGCCATACTTGAAGCTGTTCTACTAATGAACCAGCAAGGCAATAGGAATATGACTGTCTACATCTTCTCGAATAGTCAAGCGGCTCTGAAACCAATGCGCTCTTGCACAAACAGCTCTAGAACTATCTCTGAATGTCGCAGATCACTTAACGAGATGGCGAGATCAGGACCCTCCTCGTATGGGTGCCCGGTCACCGAAACATAGAGGGAAATTGTAAAGCTGACGAACAGGCTAGGAAAGGCACGACCGCCATTCTCCTTCCAGGATAGGAAAGGGTTGGTATTCCTTGGCCCATTTTTAAATTCCGATGCAAACATCACACAATGTAACAAGCAAAGAAGCATTGGAGCGATCCTAATAAATGCCCCTTGGCCAAAATAACCTGGCCTTCTTACCATCTCAGGCGGACCACTTCACTACTGAGCCTCGGGAAACAAAACCTTTCAGTTTTAGTGGGAGTGCTGACCGGACACTGTCAGATAGGGACGCATGCGTCCCGCTTAGGTCTTGAGACCTACGATTTTTGCAGAATCTGTAAAAATCCGAACGAGGAGGAAAGTGTACTACATCTCCTCTGTCACTGCCCAGCCCTAAGCAGAAGGAGACTCACCGCATTTGGTGAACCCTTTCTAAGCACCCTTGCGGAAATTTCTAAGAATGGGATCCGGTAACTTGAAGATTCATTACGTCCTCGAGATGGTTTACCGAAGAAACGACACTTTAACATCAGCTTTAAACTGGGATCACTATGGCATCACAATAGTGTACGAGCCTAACACCAACAGCTCAGTCATATCTAACCTAACCTATTATCACTTCGAAATTGCAACTGCCGGACTTTGTGGCCTAATTCAATAAAAACATTTAAGTTATTCTTGATTTGAGATGCACTAAATTCAAAGTATCGCATCATAAAGCATTGGCTTATCTCTAACTAAACCTGCACTACCGTTTCTTCCGATTCAGCCGACAGTCTGGATATAACGGTTAACAAGAACCGCAATACCAGGGATTTCTTACGATATGAAAGAGTCTCCTTTAGCAAGCAGCCTGGGCTACATTCTACACGGCTTCTGCTCCTGGCTGGACAAAATATAAAAGCATTCTACCAAATTCATCTGCGATTTTCTTCTTCTGAAATGGCACTACAGTCCTAGTCTCCGAGAAATAATAGCGTTTTTATCGGAGAAATAAAAACTACCTTGGAACGAAACCAAATCGAAGTGATCAACCACACCAGACGCAAACGATCGAACAGATCACATAAATATATACGCATATATCTTAAGATTGCATACACTTTGGGGAATAAAATCCATAGCAGAGTTATAACTACACATCGGAAACTTGCGTAGCGTGCATTTAGGCTCAAGGAAGTTCTCAGTGGCGGACCGCCATAGATTGAAGCAGAAGCTTAGGATTAAGATGAAAATAAATACGATCTGTAATCTAGATTTTGGACCATATCACTAGAGAGAATTTAAATGTGAAATGATTGCCGTAAAAGAAGTATATTTGCCCAGAAAACAAATTTTATAATGGAGTCTTTTTAAAAGTTGGTTGTACTAATTGCTTCCAAATTTCGTTGATTACTATAGTTACAATAATTTGAATATTTTTCATTTAAACAATTTGACATATACATAAATAGTTAAGAACAGATGAAATTTTGTTAACAGCAGAAAAATTGTTAACTGGCATTGCAATGTTTTGTCGAGAAAGTAGTATTTTTGAGTAAAATTAAGAACATGTTTTTTGGTAAGAGTTACTGCCAGTTAGAAATTTTGAAAAAAAGCACACACACAATTTAAAATCTGAAAGGGATTGAATAAAAATTGGCGGATTTACGACCACAAATACGAAGGCAATTGCAGAACCTGTGTGAGCAGATCACACTGATAGGAAAAAGCATGGTCTCGTTTTTTGCGTAAAAGAGGTTCCGCAACGTGTAATAACCTATTGCATATGACTTTATCTGTCGTATAACCAGAAATGGAAAAAAATCGGCTATTAATAACTTATATGTAACACTTTCATGTTTATTTATTTACTGACACATATTTAATAGAAGATTTGGCAAATTAAAATCAGGGACGCATATACAATTTAACAATACATTGAATATAATCAATTAAAGGAGTTGACAATTTAAAAATTAGTCCGAAAATTCGAAGAAACTGGTTTATGATCAACCAAAGTCAGACAACGAAAAAGTAACCGTTCAAATAATGAATATATTGCTTGTATGGGCGAAAGTGTGGCTAATGAGCCATGAGCATCAACTCGTCATCGTATTCAGAAATTAAATTTCCTCACTCTGTGACGAATATTGAAAGATTTGCATTTACATGCATGTAAGATTTAATTAAAGTTAAGGAGTTAAGAAAAGAGATCATCTGCTACGAAGAGGCTTCGTTGATTGGGTGGTGTTGAAATATCGATAAACAAATGCATTGTTTTCACCGAAAATAATGTTTAACTATAAAATAACTGGCTTTTCGTGACCATAACTGACTTTTCAACAACGCATAGAAATATAGCTTTATTGCGTACGAAATGTGATGATGGCATCAAAGGATTCAGCACTTGTAGACCTTTTTCATTGTGCAGAAATAAACAAGAAACTTTTTGAAAGAGCAATCAGAAAATTCGAGCCAAAATTAATTAAACATACGCGAAGGGATAGTCAATGATTGTAACGTTGTCGTGGTAGTCAGTTGAACATCGTCATTTGAATTGCTTGATTTGACCGTATATTACACTATCTGATTACTCTTGGTTTTTCCAAACAAGAGTGGTAATCGACAACGTGGCTACAACTTGACGAAACCGATTAGATCGTGTTGGGAGACGACATTCTATAATAGTCAATATTATAGAAGAGATTCCGAAAGCCCTTTAAGATTTCAAAATTTGAGCCACCTTTGGCGCATATAAAAGATTGGCTATCCTAGATTTTCCCACATTACCGAAGGGTCGTGGAACCTATAGGCTAGTCGGTGATGCATTTCTATTGCAATTTTGGCCCATAGGCGAGATTATTTTTGGAATCGCTTCGTTTTAGAATGTAGTTAAACACCCTAAGTTTGCCCTAAATTTGGTTGACCGCATAACTTTTTAATTGACTTATTGTGAATAAAATAGGCCATTTTTTATATTTCTTTCAATACCTCCGTTTCTGCTAACTTTTGGTATAACATATGCCATGGGAAAGCTCTTCGTTATGAAATTCCCTAAAAAATAAGCCCTGTTAGAGGTCGCTAGGTGCAAGGGTGATCTTGCAAATAGCTTCCAAAGATTTCAAAAACTTTATTTTCACTATTTGTTTACAGGAAAACAACTGCACCTAGAAAGCTGAAAATTCTTGAAGATGGTGTTTATGTAGTCCCGGCAATGTACAAAAAAATTTCAACAAGATCGGTTCATTAACATTATTGAACAATCACTATTTTGAACGATTTTATGAGGGTTTTTAGGCACGTATCTTTTTATATGCGATAAATAAACAAATATAAAAAGGTATGTGCCTAAAAATCTTCATAAAATCGATCAAAATGGCGATTTTTCAAAAATTCCAACGGGGTTTCATTTTCAATTGTTTCTTAAGGTTTCTAAATGAATTTCCCAATTATAAACTGATCTTACAAAAAATGGCAGCATTGTTAATTAAAGTTAAAAAAAATTAGATCGTTAATTACACAAAAACTAATGAACCGATCTTGTTGAAATTTTTTGTACATTGCCGGGACTACATAAACACCAAGAATTTTCAGCCTTCTATCTGCAGTTGTTTTCCTGTAAACAAATAGTGAAATCATTTTAATCATTTTTTATCATTTTTACCTTCTCGCCGACTAGCCTACTACAAAAAAACGGATCACGGCAATCAGGGCGACAAAGTCCCGTAGAACCAAGTCGAAATTAGTTTGAAACTGCCAACGTGCCCTTGCTGTGCAAAACGCTCTTAATCAAGTTACCCTTGTTTGTATCCCGGGTCTCCGCGGCTTCAAAGCCATTGAAAAGGCGGTTGCCCTGGTTCAACAGTTCACTCCGAAAATGACTATTGGGGCACCCATCAGCTTCCTTACGAGGGTCCTTGCTGATCGGACTTTGATGAAACATACCGAACGCTGCATGTCCGCGACTGGACTGGTCAACTCTAAGCGGTTCCTTTCTGTGCCGTCTCCTAACGCGGCCAAGGAATTGTTGGGGCGCAGTAGAAAGGGTGTCAGGGCCATTAGCTGGGTGACTGGACACTGATTAGCTGGTGACTGGACACTGTTGCATATTTACCTCTTGTCGACGATGCAACGGGCGGAGTACTGCACTTATAGGCTTAATCTTGAGGAGAATGATCTGAGTAAAAATAAAACTCGACCGCTCCTAGCCTGCAACATGCACGCACAACACCTGAAACAGGCACGGTACGCCTGTGTGAAAATAAGACTCGCCCTCACTTAGCACGAAACCATCACGGTACGCCTGACTAAAATAACACTCGCCCGTTCCTAGCCTGAAACAGGCAAATCGCCTGTATGACACCCAAACGAGGCACGGCACGCTCAAACTTTTCTAGACTAAAGGGAGCAAAATTGGGGTTTTAAAAAATTGTATAGGACGAAGAAAACGGGCAATCGTCTTGGTGATCATAAAGGGTGCCATTAGCATACTCAGTAGACCCGTTCTCATTGAATTGCGTAAGTCAACCAGCATTGGACGTGGTCAGCACTTAGTTGGTGGACCGCATGGAAAAACGACACTTGCGTTTGTAATGCTCGATTACGTATATACATTCATATTTGTAACAGAGGAATGCATACTTCTGGATGGTACATTTTTAGATTTTCGGCCTGTGGTGGTAGCGTGCATACCTCTAGCGGCAACATTTTTAGATTTTCGTGCCCACAGGCACGGAGAGCGTGCACACCCGTTAAAAATTACAGGCTCCAAGTGGTGCTGTGATTCTTCATTATTTTTTTCGCCCTTGACTGAATTTCAATCTTACTTTTGTCTCTTTTTATTTTGTAGTCCTGTTCGTCAAGCTATATTTTCTAATTTCGTGAATAACTTATAAAATTTATAAAATCACCATATCTGTAAACTAGTCCTTCTAGCCAGACATTAAATAGCATGTCTACCATCCCATCACATTGCTTTAAACCATGCTCAACTGGGTAATAGTCTGGGAAATTAGCAAAAAAACGCACGAAAGGAGACAAAATTCGAAAATGTCTGAAAAGTGGTCCACAGCTTCATTGGGACTTTTTAAGAAAACAATTTCGGAATCACAAAAAAAACATGGCCGCCGGAAATATAGCGGTTTTACGGTGTTTTCCTTGTATCTCGGTTTCTATAGGTCGTACAACCCCGTATAAAGGCCCTAAATGTTGGCAATGAAATTCTCTACAACTTTAGTTTTTACAAACATGTTGACCCGATTAACCCTTTCAAAGTCATTCAAGGTCAAAGTTTCCAAAAATCACTTTTTGGCCAAAGCATAACTCAAAAACTGGTTTTTTCGAAATTTTTTTTTATCAGTCAATACGAAACGTTATTGCCTGCAAAAAGCCCTGCTTTCATTTTTTCGAAAACTTAACCCTTTTAAAGTTATTCAAGGTCAAATTTCCAAAAATCACTTTTTGGCCAAAACATCACCCATAAAATGGTTTTTTGATCAGTCAATACGAAACGTCGTAACGAGGGCTTTTTGTAGGCAATATCGTTTCGTACTGACTGATCAAAAAAAAAAATTCGAAAAAAGCAGTTTTTGAGTGATGTTTTGGCCAAAAAGTGATTTTTGATAACTTTGACCTTGAATAACTTTAAAAGGGTTAATCGGGTCAAGATGTTTGTAAGATCTAAAGTTGTAGAGAATTTCATTGCCAACATTTAGGGCCTTTATACGGGGTTTTACGACCTATAGGGTAGAAATTCCTGAAATCGATCACCAAAAATTGAAAATATTCAAACCAATTTGAAAACTAGTTCATTTGAAAGATTGGTTTGAATTGTGTAAATTCAGCAAATATCATGAAAAAATATTAATAATTAACAAAGTTATAAATATTTGAAATTTTGTGTAATTTTTTTTTTCAAAATTCAATATCTCCGAGCGTAATTGACCGATTTTGAAAAAAATTAGTGCGATTGAAAGAGAATGAAATGAATTTTTCTAATGCTTGGTAAAAAACGAAAAAAAGTTATTTTTTTATAATTTTTACATAAAAAGTTAAATTAAAAATTAAAAAAAGTGAGAAAGGCAATAAGTGATAGTGATCTTATATAAAACATCTGAAAGAGCATTTAATAAAGCTTCCATAGCCGTTGAGAAATTTTCAGGCACGCTATTAGTTCCTTCCTTTAGTGCTTTCTCTGAGTGAGCGGCTGCACAAAAAAGATATGGAGCGGAATGCGAAAAGGAAGGAATTCTCGCCTTCCAAAAAAGGCTACCGTCATGCTTCTTGGTAGAGCCCGATCCAAAAGAGATTAGGTTTCTCAAAAATCACATTTTCCATGCGCAGAGAGAATAACAACAGAAAAGTGAGAATAACAACAGATTTCGAAGGGGAAATGGGAAAATACATAAGCGCATGTCTTATCCCGACGTGCGCAATGTTTATTTGTGTGCAATTTTCATTTCCCCACATGCGCGAAGAAAACCTCAACTGATTTGGATCAGGCTATATGATCCCATTTCCCGCTGGGCACGTGCTTTCAGCTGAAGTGTATTTGTATGGTGTCATTTTTGAATTATTTATCGAATATTATGTTTTTCGTAAGTATAAACATTTAATAAAAACACATGCTGCAAAGAGGTTTGAAAACGCACATCGCATTGTAAACACTCGGAAATTTCATTCGTTCATACCGCACAATTTGAAATCGATGATCTGTAGAGAATTTTCTAGAGCTAAAAATTTCGAGACGGCAGTTAGCAGCAGCATAATTCAATATTTTCGATACATTGTGTATATTGTATTGTAATAATAATTATAATAATAATAATACGTGATGTCATATGTTGTTATTTTTTTAATTGTTACTTTTCACCAAACAAGTAAGAGTTTGTACGCGCTGAGGTTCAGGCAACCCGCGGAGGCGCCGTTGGCGCGCCGAGCGCGTGTACTATTATAAACAAATGGCTGTAATTTGAAAACTAATAGCGTGCCTGACAATTTCTCAACGGCTATGGAAGCTTTATTAAATGCTCTTTCAGATGTTTTTTATAAGATCACTATCACTTATTGCCTTTCTCACTTTTTTTAATTTTTAATTTAACTTTTTATGTAAAAATTATAAAAAAATAACTTTTTTTCGTTTTTTACCAAGCATTAGAAAAATTCATTTCATTCTCTTTCAATCGCACTAAATTTTTTCAAAATCGGTCAATTACGCTCGGAGATATTGAATTTTGAAAAAAAATTACACAAAATTTCAAATATTTATAACTTTGTTAATGATTAATATTTTTTCATGATATTTGCTGAATTTACACAATTCAAACCAATCTTTCAAATGAACTAGTTTTCAAATTGGTTTGAATATTTTCAATTTTTGGTGATCGATTTCAGGAATTTCTACCCTATAGTAACCGAGATACAAGGAAAACACCGGAAAACCCCTATATTTCCGGCGGCCATGTTTTTTTACCAATTTTCAGCCATTTCCGAATTTTGACTCCTTTAAATGCTAATTTCCACGGACTATAATACCGGCAATGCTCCTTGAACTCCAGCTTCATTGTTTTTTCGGTAATCGCACTATTTTTAAGGAGACGTTTTGGTCTAACATTGTTGCACATATTTTTCTCTGTTCATAGTAGAGCAGCGCAGATGTTAATTCCGTGTAACATGTTCTCTCTTAACTCATGTGAAACCCATACAACGACCTTCCAGCTATGTGTAAATGGTTCAAAACAGTTTTGTGGCCATTGCTTAGTTCCAAACTAATATCGACACTACTGGCATGCACATCTTGCTGGACTTTTTCAAGAATTTCTGATATTCAATGTCACCCAAATGTTTACCATGGCCCCTTGTAGGTTACCATCTTTACAAAGTGTGGTCTCAACAGAACATCTGTACCGAAGCTAAGTTTCAATTCCAGATGACACAAAGCATAGATATTTTAATCAAAACTAAAAATTCAGTTTTACATTTCTTTTCAAACCACAGAACAAAACCGAAAGCGCGCACGCGAATTTTTTTTTAGTTAAAAACAACATCGAATGTTGAGTCATTTGGATCAAATTTCAGGCTAACGCCAAACACGTGGGCTTGAATGTATCTCAGTGACCTTTTAAAACTTTTAAATCCCTCTTAATTTGACATAGTCATGACTTTATTTAACTAGAATCAAAAGAAAGCACATTTGATTATAAACGACGCCATTTTTTTGGCAATAATCTGGAATGATTAGAAAAATTTCTAAAGAAATCGCAATGCAATAAACTATTCTTTAGCGTAGCGGTCAATGAGAAGAGAATCACGAATATGGTGTCATAAACAAAATTAATTACTTTTTCACTCTTCTAAATTTTGCAAATAAAATTAAAAATTTTCTAAAATGCAAAAATAGTTCCAAATCTTTCGCGGAGTGAAAGTAAAATATCGAAACTTTTACGAAAGCGCCGCGCTGCGTTGATAATTAGCGGACGACGATCGCATTAATATGCAAATTTTGGACTTAAAGAATTTACCTGTATTTTTTCTGGTATTGAGAACGTTAATATGGTCGATGAATTTTCTAATTTGTTAATGATTTTTTGTGGTGTGGTGTAGGCTGAGGAAGTTTTACTTAAGAGATTCACTTAAAAAAAATTGCATTTTGGACCATGTTTCACTTTTTATATGGATCGACATTTTCGCGTGGTTAAAAATTTTTGCATAATTTAGTTTGTAGTGAAAACATATTTTTTTGTTGCTATGGCGAAATTATTTGACCTAGTAACGAAGGATCGGATCTGTTGTTTATATCTAAATATGAAAGTTGATTGATTGAATTTTAATTTGTTTACGCTTGTAGCAGTTTTTGTTTGGCAGTAGTGGAATTTTACCGGAAACAGGTAGGAAATGGCATGACAGCATGAGTTCAAGGCGATTTTTGATAGGTGAACAGAAAATTATGAAAAAGTGATTTATGCGATGACAGCATTTTCGGCTCTCCATGATTTATTTAGTAAACAAAATATCTCGAGTTCAAATTTCTGTTGGATTTTAAATTTTTTATAAGTTTTGTTTTTTAGTATTATAAACGAGTTTTTTGGCACCTTTCATGAATCATATTAAGGTCTGGAACGAACTTTCGATCTTTTCTCGATACAGTCACGGTTCGATTAAGTCTCGTCGTATTCACAATAAAGATTCGTTCTTGACCCCAGTGTTAAAGATTTCATAAGAAATGTAACTCCTCCAGCGCTGGGCTTTAATCTACAAGCTGTACAATTGATCTTACCTCCAGTAGAATTCGTTTACTTGAGCGGGGTTGTGAATTGTCACCTTGATGTGGCTCGAAATTGTACAAGACCGCGTCCTTAAACTCATAGAAGATAGCATTATCTGTTTGCTGTACCAAATATACTTGCATTACCAAAACTGTGTCGCTATTGCAGCGGTGATCGTCACACAAAATTATTTCCGCAACCAGCTTGTTCGGCTCGCCTCCAGCTTGCGCTTAGTCAATATTTCGCAAAGTTCATTGCCACTTCATGTATCACCCGCCAAACGCCTCTAAGTCTATTTTACCCAAACTTGATTGAAACATAAAAAAGTACAGTAAAGAGTCTAGTCGGGAAGATAGTAAAGACAAAGAGGAAAAATAAAGGACAGAAGCGGATTCGAACCACGGACCTTTGGGATGGTAGTATGTCCAATTTTTACGCTAGGGCCTTTACTTTACATTATTCATAGGAAATACTCCAAGCTTTCTAATTATGGAAAAAAAGTTAAGGGTAACTACGTAGTTTTTGGAGAAAAAGGTGGTAAAAATTGAAAAATTGTTAAAAAAAACCAAAATTTTGACTTTGACGACTCATAACTCTGGAAGTTGGTAGGGTGGAACTGTTACTTTTACAATTTTAGATAAATGGGAGTATTCTGCGTACACTGCTCCTTTATTTATGAAAATACATTATAGGGTTACAAAAATATATGTAAAACTCTACCAAAAAAAATTAAAACTCCGTAGCGGATCAACCGTTACAATACAAATATTTGGTATACTTCACAGGTTTTCTGCAGGATTTGCTTTGAGCTCAGCTGCGGGTACTAAAGGGTTTTCCACCATTCTAATTTTTGTTATTCTATACTTATCTATCAAATGAATCGTTAGTGTGTCAATCATTGGCGTGTATGGTTGATATAAGATTAATTCACATGACTTTTTATCATCATCATCAGGAGCTCCACAGCCTATTGTTGGCCTTGGCTTCCTCCAGCATTCGCCTCCATGATTCTCGATCTCTGGCTCGACTTTTCCAGTTTCTTATTCCCAACTGCCTCAAGTCTTCTTCGACGTCATCTATATATCTTTTCTTAGGCCGGCCGGGTCTGCGTTTTCCTGACGGTACTTTCCCCGGCACTATCTTTGTCGGGTTCCGTTCCGCACCTCGTTGGACGTGACCAATCCATCGCAGTCTGTTTATTTTGATCACTTTGACAATGTTTGGAATCTTGCTGATTTCATACAACTCTGAGTTGTATCTTCTTCTCCAAACGCCATCAACCTGTATTCCTTTGTAGATCGAACGAAGAATTCTCCTTTCAAATCTTCCTACCAATGCTTCGTCTGCGTTTTTCAATGTCCACACTTCCGAACCATATAGTAGGACAGGCCTTATTAGTGTCGTGTAAAGTGCCAGTTTCGTCTTCCTTGATATATTTCTAGACGTCAGGTGCCTGCGTAGACCAAAGTAGCATTTATTAGCCAGTGCTATTCGTCTTCTGATTTCGGCCGATGTATCATTACCTTTTGTTATAATCGTGCCGAGGTACACAAACTCATCTACTGCTTCTATATTGTAGGTGTCTATCGTTATGTTCTGTCTGCTACTTCTGGCGTTTTTTGTGTACATATACTTTGTTTTGTGCTCGTTTATTTCCAACCCGATTTTTTTTGCGGCTTGCTCAAGTGCTACAAAGGTCTCCTTCATGCTCTCAAATGATCTTCCAAGGATAGCTATATCGTCGGCAAAGGCTAATATTTGCACTGACCTATCGAAGATGCACCCTGATGTGTTAATCGATGCATCTCTTACTGCTTTTTCTAGGGCCACGTTGAATAACAAGCAGGATAGTGCGTCGCCTTGCCTTAATCCTCTATTTGTTCTGAGGGGTGGGGATAGTTCACCATCTATTCTGACTCTACACCTTGCATCTTTCATCGAAATTTTCGTCAGTTCTACTAGGTGATTAGGTATTCCGAGCTGCTCCATAACATCAAATAACTCATTACGGTTCACACTATCGTAAGCATATTTGTAGTCGATGAATAACATGTGGATGTTTATGTTAAATTCAACAGCTTTTTCTAGGGTTTCTCTGAGTACAAATAGCTGGTCGGTTGTGGATCTTCCAGGACGAAAACCGCATTGATACTCTCCTAATATTCTTTCCACGTATGGTCGTAGTCTAATATAGAGTACACGTGAAAATACTTTGTACGTTGTGTTCAATAGCGTTATTCCTCTATAGTTGTTGCAAGATAGAGGGTCTCCTTTTTTGTGTAAGGGACACACTATGCCCTCGTTCCACTCATCAGGCATTTCTTTCCGTCTCCAGATTTCCACTATTACTTCATGTAGTTTTTGGATAGTTTCCTCTCCGCCTTGCTTAATGAGTTCTGCAGGTATGCTGTCAGACCCTGATGCCTTATTATTTTTTAGTGCTCGCAATGCCAGGCGTACTTCCTCTATGGTGGGGGCTGCTGTGCTGTCATTCTCATCGTCCGCGTTCATGTTCTGCACATTTCGGGTACCAATGTGCTCCTGCTCTGGGTTCATTAGTAGTAGTTCCTCGAAATGCTCTGCCCATCTAGCCAATACTTCGTCCTTATTACTTAATATCTCCCCACTTTTATCCTTGCACATTGTCACTCTAGGCTTAAATTCTTTCCGTTGTTGGTTTACCTTTTTGTAGAAGTTTCTTGCATCATTTAAGCTTGCTGATTCTTCTATTTTTTTCATTTGTTCTTCCCAATACTGCCTTTTTTTCGCTTTGTGCATTCTCTTCATGACATGACTTTTTATCGGAAAGCTTTAATATTAGTTAAAAAAAAATTTAGAAAACACACATCTTTGGGCGCTTCATACTTTTGATGACAAATTTTGAGATGACACATCAGTTCTTTTCTGCACATTCAGCAAGACCAAAAAGTTTTTCATAATTTACTCAGTCATCGCTAAAGGAATGTTAATACAACGCAAAATAATCATAAATCAAGCTCCTTTCATAGAGTTTCTTTCAGAAATAACAATTTCTCAAGAAATCAGCAGCGATTTGCATCGAGGGCAGAGTCTCAAGTCTTTGCAATAAAAAAACTCTAAGATTCCGAAAAATAAACGCTACAAAGTTGGAGAGTCTGAGAGTCAGTCATTTGCAAGCCTGTGAGTTATAATAATTATTCGTTAAGAAAATGACCATGAAAATAAGGTTCCCCCAATGAACCGTTAAAGTTTGGATGGAACGTAGAGAAAGCGCACCAAAGCGTTCATTTGTGGAAAACGGAAAAATTCTTTTGCGCTTCTTAAGAAGATCAGACATGACAAGACGATTTTGCTGCCGAACTGCTGCCACTGAACCATTTCACAGCTTATACGGTGCTAGCAATCACCTAAATTCTGCACAAGTTTGTCACTACACCTGGTTGCCGCCGGCAGAAGAATGTTGCCTTCAGCGCAAGCGCATTACTAGGCCAACCAGGACCGCCCAACATATCGAGTCTATTAACTCGGAATTAATCTAAGAAACACCCAGGTGAAGTCCATTAAGATTTCGGATTACATGCGGATTTTTTATTTGTGTTTTGTACTTCGTAGGTAGCTCAAGAAAATAATAAAATTCTTATCAAAAACCCCTTGCACATTCGCGACTAGGTGAAAGACTAGAAAGTAGAGGAGCCGCGCCGTGTGGACTTTCGTTTTTTTCGCGAAAAATTGTGGAAACAACATCCTCAAGCATTGCTAGATTAAAAGCTAGAAGAAGCAAAAGCGTAGGAAGAATTGCTTCGAGTTAATTAGTGAAGTTCTGGGGAACCTCTGCAAAAATTGGTCTCAAGGCGAAAGGTGATCCACAAAAAGAACTGTTGTGGTCACAATGATGGGAATTTATTGTTATTGTGAAGACGACCAAAAATTAGAGCAGAGCATCCTCCATTCACTGTTGAAGAAGAAGGTGCCGCCTGCCGGGCATATGCCAAAAAATGCAAGAAAAAAAGAAATAAATCTTAAAGGGAAGCGAAACTGTGTCAATGTTTAACTACTTTAAATACGCGCTATGAAGCCCCAGATGAAAGAGAAAAGTTTGCAAATTAAAACTGGTGAGTAATCGGCCTCGAAAATCTTCTTTGGTAGCTCTTTTAATGGAATCTTAAGAAGTCACCGTTTTATGCAAATTACGGCCTATGAAGATGGACCTTACATGCAATTTATTCAATGCTGAATAATTTTTATCTTACCTTGATAAATTTATCGTTGTTTGGTGAGAGTGACCGTCACTTCACTTAAATGAAAGAATATTGTAAGAGTTATTGTTTGGTCAACCTCCTTTTTTTGTGAACGTTGGGTGAGGATAGTAATGTGGTTTTGATGTTGCTAAATTGAAGGAATGTCTTTTTTTGTCTCTTGATCTACTATTGCAGAACTATCCACATAACTGATTCTTAAGCTTATGTAGGTTACATTAATATCTCACTCAGTGTCGAACCATCCCCAAAACGAAGTACTATGTTATATCTAATAACACTTGCACAGGACCTTATGAAAAGCTTCTTGATATGGAAAAATTTCTAATGAGTTTCGAAAAGGTTCGTTGAAAACGACCGGTGTTCCAGAAAATTTCGAGATTCCTTAGAAGACTGGTATAAAGTGGAATATCATCGAAAATCTTATTGCCTACAAAAAGCCCTTCTGTCTTTTTTTCGAAAACTTAACCCTTTCAAAGTTATTCAAGGTCAAAGTTTCCAAAAATCACTTTTCGGCCAAAAAATCACTCAACAATTGATTTTTGCAAAAAAAAATTTCATCTAATCACACAAAACATTATTGCTTATTTATTGGCTCATGCCGTCAGATTCTAACCGCCCATGGTTTTAACAGAATACACAAAAACGCTTCTCCTTAGCTAAACTTGAAAAATTCTCTGAAAATGCCGTTTCCCGGATAAAACTCATATTTTCTCCACTCCTATCGGAAAGTTCTATAGCACCTAAGTTGTTCCGGCCAAAAAAAATTTCGAGTCATTTTTTGACCGAAAAATGATTGTTGGAAACTTTGACCTTGAATAATTCGAAAAGGTCAAGGTTTTCGAAAAAATGACAACGAGGGCTATTTTATAGGCAATAAGGTATAAGTAGATCAAAAGTTTTTTTTCGAAAAAACCAGTTTTTGAGTGATGTTTTGGCCAAAAAGTGATTTTTTGAAACTTTGACCTTGAATAACTTTGAAAGGGTTAATCGGGTCAACATCTTTGTAAGAACTAAAGTTGTAGAGAATTTCATTGTCAACATTTAGGGCCTTTGTACGGGGTTGTACGACCTATAGAAACCGAGATACAAGGAAAACACCGGAAAATCGCTATATTTCCGGCGGCCATGTTTTTTTTTGTGATTCTGAAATTGTTTTCTTAAAAAATCCCAAGGAAGCTGTGGACCAATTTTCAGCCATTTCCGAATTTTGTCTGCTTTAAATGCTAATTTCCCCGGACTAATACTCAATAGACCGGTTCTGGTTCGATTACAGAGGTGAAGCGTCATTGGACGTGATTAGTACTCAGTACTAGTACAGTAGCAAAGCTCTCGACACCGGCGCAGTTATTGCCCACATATCCACGCCGAAATTCACAAATTGTTCGGCCTTTTTTTTCCACTCGAGATCGGGTAACAATGATTTTTCTCAAAGGTGCCAAAAGAGGAATTCCGTATGACGAGGCGCGAATTAGGCAGTCTCATAGGGGACCTATCTACACTCTTCCCAAAAATCTAGTCGGTCAAAACCTAAGCCACAATGATTATGCTCCGCCGCCCTTATTTCCATAGTTTTGGGGAGAATAGAAGTATGTAATCGTTTTTGGGTGGTAATTAAAGGATTTGCTTGGGTCACTTTTTTCGATATGGGCTGATCATGACCTACATTCTTTTTCTTCGATGGCTCTACAGCCCAATTCAGGCCTTGGCCTCCATCAGCTTCTTCCTCCAGACGTCTCTCTGTCTTCCCAACTTGACCTTGGTTTGCCATCTGGTAGTTAATACAGGGCTTTTTTTGGTATCCTGGAGTCATCCATTCTTTGAACATGGCCGGCCCAGCATAAGCGCAGTCGCTTGGCATGTGTTGAAAGTTGACACTCTTTGTATAAGTCGTACAATTCGTGATTGTAGCCTATTCTCCATGCTTTGTCTTCATTGATTGGGCCGTATATCCTTCGGAGAACCTTCCTCTCAAATATATCCATCTTGTCTCCGGATTTTTGGGAGATACGTAACTACTGTACGTATGATCGTTTTGTAGATTCTCATTTTGGTTTTTCTGTGGATGTCTCTGGATTTCATTACTGCGAGTAGTGAGAAGTATGTTCTATTTACGGTGTTTATTCTTCTTTGCACATCGTCTACCCCAGATAGTAAACTTGGTTTAGTTATATTCCCCCCCGCCGCAAACAGTGCTAGCCATAGTGCTAGACAGTTCTTTTAGGTATTGGAAATCAATTGGACTAACCAGGGGTCTATATTGCCGAGGGGTGTGTTAACATCGACGCAGTACCGCATTAGATGGGAAGTAAAAAATAGATTAAGAAGGTGAGCTTCACACATTATCGCAAGATGGTCTGCGAATTGATGTAAGGTATTAGTATCTGTCAAAAGTGTGGTGTCTTTGCCGGAATCACTGGTACCACTGAATAACTCAATTTACGGTGATTTCGTATGCTGGGTTGGATGGTAAAAACCTGAATATCCGTTCCGAAATTGCATAGAATGTTAATGTGGAAGCTTCGTTATGATAGCACGACTTTCATTATGAAAATATAAAAAAATTACGTGGTAATAAAGAACAATGAACTAGATGATTGAAATCAGAAGATGTACTGTGCAATTTCTCTATGAGTGGAAAGATTGTGCATTAACGTGTATCCAGACACCTGATATTAATCTAAGCCAGCATCTGATGTAATTTAAGTTTTTCTTGGTGCGAAATTTTGCTGCAGTTTACGAATGTTACAAATGTCAAAACAAACAATTCTAGAACAGGGTTTCGATTGTGCAAAGCCAGTATCACCAACAACAGCCGTCGGAGCTATCTAGCGCTAGCCTTGTTTTATAGCTATGCTTCTTAAATCGAAGTGAATCTTGTCAACCGGCCGATAAACGCTGACTTGTTTGCCGTTCGTCAGTTGATTCGATGAAATTTGTTTGCGATGGTGACCTTTGCTGGGGTGTAGAAAAACAGTTTTTTATAATTCGAAGTTAATTACTTCACCAAATTTACATCATATATTTTTTTGGAAACGCAGAAGCAGAACAAGCCCTATTTCAAGAATTATAGTCGGCATATATAAAGTGTGAGTCGTTTCGCTAATGCACTGAGGCGAAAGCTATTTCCCAAGTCCAAGCTTAATCTTTAGTCTCTGAAAACTCGTTCCCAGTTTCTTGACCTCTTATAAATCCTCAGGTAAGATCTGAGTATACCTTCTAAGATAAATTGTATTTTGCTACTGCTGTATGCTACTGAATAATTTTCATCATACGTGAGAGTAACATAAAATTGCTCACATCATCGTACATTTAATAACCCCCTCACATCACAAAAGGGCTGCTTTTCGGGGACACTTTCACTTCAAATAAATTTGAATTTAATAAGGGTCCATTAAAATTTTTCAATGTCAAAACAAATTTACAATAATTTATTCCACAACCATTCATTAAATCTAGCGATTTACACGTGTAGCCATGAATTAAAGGTAATAATTTAACCTTTACTTAACGGCATTCCCGGCATTCAATTAAAAACCCCGATGGGGCCCTAAAATTTTACAGAATATTCCTGACCCTCATCATTCTCTATTTTATACTTCTATGTCTAATTAAAGGGCTTAGATTAATCGATTTCTAAGTTATGAATTGCGTGACTGATGATTACTTGATACATTACGAAATCTATGCTTGATATTGATCATTGACAGATATGATACGATAAGTATCCTTTAAATTTAAAATATTCCCTATTGAGAGATATTTAAAATGCTGAATGCACTTTCTTCGTTATATACAAACTGACATTGGTGTAAGAAATTGATTTCTTAATGGATATCTTCACATTCACGGAAAATTAATGGCTTTTCACACTCACCTGAGGTCGAAGAGATTCCTAGTTGCTTTATGATCCGAATAAAAAAAAACAGACGACGGTTATCATCTAGCAATATGCCCCCGGGGGGATACTGTCGCGGTATATAAGTTGTTAAAGGGTATTCGAACTTCTTGACATGACGATCTTTTGCCTCGAGTTCAAATCTTAGTAAAGTCTTACAATAAGATTTTTCCAAGATGTTTCCCAAAGATTTTCCCAGCGTTTGTGCCAGTTTTTACTCGAAAAGGAAAAGCGAGAAATTGAATTCTCCCATAGTCGGTCGGAACGTGGTAACAGTCTTCTTCTAGCTGCTCACACTACTCGTGAGCTTTAATTTGATTGTTATCAAACGAATATGATTGATATTACCGTTGTGACGGCATGTATCTAATTGCCGAACAGTGAAGATAGATCTTTAGTACAACACAGCCAACTAGCGACGATATTTTGTAAAAGAGAGGAGGTTCCTAAGAGATTATGACGATGGATGACGACAAAGATGTCTTGCGAGCTTCAACGGTTCACCAATGAAAGTCAGTCAGCCTGTCCAAGAGGGAAAGTAATGAATGATCTACGATCGTTTTGTCTTAAGATGAAGATAATTGCTGTTTTGCTTAATTCAGTTATTAATGGACTTACACATGCGCAGTAATTGTGCTAATAAATATTTGTGGTATAAGTAGTAATTTTCCGCAGATTCGCGATGAATATTGGATCTTAATTATTTTGGCCTGAATATGTTCATTCTCTCACTACTATATTTCATTTTTAATCGAAGAGATCATTAATTTTGTATTTTTAATTAAAATGTTCTATCGACTTCAAGAAAACATAATCATCTGTGCTTTTATGAATTAGCGATTTGAAATTCAGGTTGCTTTTCTAAAAAAAACTAGAAACAAGTCTTATTCTACATTGATTTAGATATTTTTTCGTTCCAACACTATAGCATTAATCTGAAAATGGTTTCGATTCATTAATTTAGTGTTTTTGGCATTCATCCCTGCTGAGAAAACTATAGACGTAGTGAGTTCCGAAAGTTTACCGTTCTGTTTCAATTTCTGAAATTTTTTTCTTATCTCACTGCAAAAGGGAACACATTCCTATATTTATAGTGGAACATGAAAGCTCCTTTAATATCAAAAATGATAACATGAATAGTTCATTCACAATTATTTAAATTGAAACAAAATTTTTTGATGGGTTGTCCTCAAGAAGGGGAACTATAACCTCATCTATCACTATAGATGAGGAACTTAACTAAACTCAAGTAAAACGGCTCTTGTGCTCTTCACCCTAGAAGGGAGCTATATTTTCTAGTTTCCATAATGAATCGGGAAATTTTGATTTTTTGGAATTGGTTTATTCTAGGTAAGAGGCTCATTGGAATATATAGTAAAAGTTTTGCCAAGAAATCTTTCAAAGGGTTACACATCCCTGTCACAGGCTAATGAAAAAACTTGGGGTTTTAAACCCAAAATGATCTACTGATCATACATTATAGTCATCAAACCGTTATGGTCATCTACTCTGTCTTAGCTTGGAGGAGATCTAATAGGACCACTGCATATCCAAGTGTTTGATAGTTGTTTAGAAATAGAAAACACGAGTGTTTTTTTTTTGCTAAACGACAAAGTGTTTGATGGTAGGAAGTGTATTTTTTAAAATCAGAAGTATTTAATGAACAAAATCTAAACACTAAAGTATGTTTTATATATCAACACAGGGTTAAACATAAATTAAACACGTAAGGTTTTTACCAAATAATTTTAACCTAAGAACAAACCAGTAGAAGTGTTTAAAAGTAAAACACTTATTCGTCAATTAAACATACAGTTATGATAAAACACTTGAGGAGAAGTAAGGACTTTAAAAGTGTTAAGATATTAATTCATCCCTTTACCAAGAGAAGCTACATATAAAATTATGACGTGACTCATAGTTCAGGCAATTATGTTGATGAATGTAAAGGATATCATTTAGCATACTCAATAGATCGGTTCTCGTTCGATCACGGAGGTCAAGCAGCATTGGATGTGCTTAGTACTTAGTGGGGGGACCGCTTATAAAAACGACACAAACGGTGAGCAAAAATGAAAAGCTTTTCGACACCGCAGTTTCGGTCATCAATTTAGGGTCTGTGCGAATAGTGGCTAAATGGCTAAATCTTTCCACGAAATACTAAATCGTTCCACAAAATTTCCAATGTTCAATTTAGTAAGCTAGGTAGTGTGCGAATTTTTAGTCGGCTAAATTTGATTTTGACAGGAATTAGATTTGACTTTCTTTTCTCAGTTTCAATTTAATTTAAATATATAAATATCGACCAGCTCCGATAAATATTAGATGCTCTCGACATCATAAAAGATTATTATAAGAAAATAATCTTAAATCCATCGCAATTACGAACATATCTGCTTTTACAAATTTGAATTTAAAAATTCAAAGGTAGTAGCTTTACTCAGTTGCCTAAATTTGATATTTATGTTATCTCCCCGTCGAACACCTAAAGTCTAAATCTCAAAATAAAAAAGTATAAACATTCGAAGCTTATATTTTTTATTTACATATAAATTAAAACCATAAATTCTAAAAAAAACATAAAATAACAACAAGACAACATTTAGTAAGTAGCTGTCAAACTTTAGCTACCTAGTAAAAAGACTAAATCTCACTGCAATACCGACCTTTCCAATAATTTAGTTTAGCCGCAATTTAGCCAGTATTCACACAGGCCCTTAGGGTGTATGCCAAGTTACAATTCCGAATTTGCTACTTTCACCACGGACACTTCGAAATTACAAAGTGTGCCAAAATACAATTCACGCATTTCATTTGACAACATGGATGACAACAAAATTTTGTAATTTATGAAATTTTTAATAATTTTTTTAAAGAAGCCCAGGGCTATGTTTGTCTTTAAAATAATGGAAATGGGATTGCTTCACGGACATCATCCACTGGGGGCGGAATGCAAGAAGCATTGTACATATTTGAGAGTTTTTGAAAATGGTTAAAATTTTATGCGGAATTTGTGTTGTTCATGTTTTTATTTTGGTTTCCGTCTGCAACGTGTATCTAAGCATTATCAGCCTTTAATGTATCATATTATACGGTGAGGACAACCATGCACTGAAAATTGAAAGAATTCGCGATATTATTCTCCAATAATTAAAAAAAGGAGATTCAGCCACCAAAAAGCAAATCCAACAAACTGTCAAATGAATGTTTGGCTAATAGTTCCCTACAATTCAAAAATTTCCTTACAGTTCCAAAGACACAAACCTCCGAAAATTGAATTGTAAAATCGAAATGCGTTTTTCATACAAATTGACATTTGAATTGTAACTTGGCACAGGGCCTTAGTCACTATTCGCACAGGCCCTAAGAATCGCTCCATATATTGATGTCGTATACTGTTTTGATCTACTTGTTTATTACCTACTAGTTGTCACCTAAAACAAAATTTCATTATACTAGTATGTTTGAATAAATAAGAAATCTTGACCGGCACAATATTCTGAGAATTAGTAATATATTTTCCAGTTAAATTTCTACGTGAAAGCGGACAGTTTTTTGAGACTATTTTATTGATTTAAAATTAATATTAATATATTTTTAATTAAGGTTAACATTTTTCGAATTAAAATTTTCTTTAATACTCCAAATATCCTCATTTTTTCAAAGTGCGATCCAATTTTTTTTGCAAAAGCGAAATTTTTGTTCCGATCGAAACTAATGAAATTTGCATTTATCAAGACAAAGCACCTTTTTTTTGGCAATGTTATTCAATTTTCGTTTTGTTTTAAAATATTTCTTAATTCTTCTGTTGACTTAATTTGGACGAATCATTTCATTAGCAAATCCCTTATGAATTATTCTAGTTCACGGAAGAAAGCTGACCAAAAAAAAACTGTTGACATTCATTCAAAATCCGCTTCTGGAATTCATCGGTAGCTTAATTTGGGCTATCTAGGAGGATATATTTGGCGTCGTGAAATTTAATCCGCAAATAAGAATTGTTTAAAAGTGAAATTTTATTTAGAAAAAAAAACGTTTTGTGATATTTGGATATGAATACATGCATTAAAGGCACTTTCGATTTAACCGGGAGCCAAGGCTCGAGTAAAAAAGGCCTTTGCCAAAAAAATAAGTACAGAAAAAATCGCTTACTTTCACGGCTGTTCGTTTTGGGTCATAGTGCAAAAATCTCATTCCGGGTAGAATCGAATTATCACATTCTTCTTCTTAAAAAAAACTAATCTTCAATTCGATGCAGATGGTCGGAACGCCAGGTTTTTGCCTAGGCCATTAAGCATGGCTAGGTTTTTACCAAGGGGCCAGCCGGAGCAATTGATGCTGATCGAGCGGTCAACTGTAATCGGATGTGATGGTATCCGTTCGATCAATGGATCGATTCTTTTGACGGTAGTAAACTTACCTGTAATGTTGCTGCGTCCATCTTAGAAGGTGTCGTTGAACGGGAATAAATTCACATCGAAAAAAGAATGGAGGAAAAAAATGATCGAATTTTTTTTTTTATTTTTTTTACCTTATTCCAGTTTACGTCGTTACATTAATCTGGTAACAATTGGATCGTGAAGCCGTTAAACTATACACATTGACACTAATTAAATTAAATCCAATAAATTTTGGCTCGTGCATAACGTTGATATGTAATCCAGTGTTTGAACAACTGGAACAAAGCACAGATATAAAGATGGACCCTAGGAAAAACAATCATTCAGTTTCGGTTAGCGCTTGAATTTTTTTGATAGCTTTTAGTGGGCCACTAGGTATATGTAACAGTCCTTGGTCATGGGTAAATGAGCATAAGATGAATGAAATTTTGGTGGAGTTTTTTTTTGTTGAAAAATTAAGTGGGAAATATTAAATTTTTTGGAGGGAATTTAATTTTTATTCAAAAAAGAAGTTTAATATTCTCAAAATGCTAACAAGGTATCAGAGCCCGTATATGGGATTTTTCAGCCGAAAATCAAAAAAGATATCAAACAGGTCATTAAATACCATCGTATCAAAATCTAGAGTAAGAGTTTTCGATAAAGAAAATGACTCAATATGATCAAGTTTAAGTTAATTTTTCTAGAATTTCAAGCTTTTTTCTTCTAAAAGTTCAAGTTCTTATTGTCAAAACCCGAGAAAAATAAAATTCGCCCGCACCTAGCATGAAACAGGCACAGTACGCCTGACTAAAACCAAAAAACGCCCGCTCCTAGCCTGCAACAGGCACACGTGCGTTAAATCGCCCGTATGGCACCCGAACGAGGCTTGGTACGCTCACTCTTTTTCAAGACTAAAGAGAGCAAAATTGGATAGGACGAATAAAACGGGTAATTATCTTCGTGACCATAGAGGGTGCCATTAGCATACTCACTCAGTAGACCGATTCTCGTTCGATTGCTTAGGTTAAGCAGCATTAAACGTGGCTAGTACTTAGTTGGGGGGCCGCTTGGGAAAACGACATTGGCGTACATACATATCTCTGGCTGGTATTTTTGGATTTTCGTGCCTATAGTGGAAGTGTGGCATGCGCATTTGTTCGCTGTGCGTGCTAGGCCCGGGCGCGTTCATGCTTTAAAGAAAAATAACCAACTAAATTATTTTTACTCGGGAAGAATTTTTGAAAAGACTGTACACGAATGTAGAAGAATATCCACTTATATTTTCTGAATACTTCCAGTAAAATAGAATCTCAACGTAACTAGAAAAAATGTTGTCGGGTAGTCATATTAACATACTCCTTGCCTATATCGTAATAGAACGACATACCCTCCCACTTTTAAAAATTGAAAAATTTTAATTCTTCCAGTTGAGAGCAATACCTAAATTCATAGTCTGTTGTTTGAATGGTGTTGGTAACAGGGGAGGCAAATTTTTCACTCTCGAACCTAAAAAATTGGATTGGCTCTTTTTTTGGCTCTTCTACGAGCGTAAATATCTTTGACTCGAGAGCGAATTGAAAATTCAGCTCGAAAAAATTTTTGGTTCAGCTCAGAGCCGAATCAAATTTCTCATTTTTGGTATAATTCACTCGTGAGCGAACTCAATTATGTAACATTCGCCATTTTTGATTTGTGAGCGAAAGAGAGCCGAAAAGATTTATTCTTTTTTCGCTCGTCGTTGAGGTAGGATCTTTCGTTGGGTGATATTATGTTATGAAATTTTTCAAATTTTTTTAAAAAATCGTTTGTTTAAAGTTTATCTTAGAAAATCGTTTTTGCGTGTGGGTTTTTTTAATTTATCACATTTTTTATTGTTGCTGCAATTTGGCTCGCGAACGGTTCTTTTGAGCTCTTGCTCACGAGCCAATCAAATTTTTGACTCTTGAAAAAATTAACTCGTGAGCGAGCCAAAGCTTTACAGTTCACGAGCAAAAAGAATTAATTTCTGTAAGAGCTAAAAATTCAGCTCGCGGGAAGAATCAACTCTTAAGAGAGCTAATTTTTTTTGGCTCTCCCTTCACTGGTTGGTAATACAGGAGTCCTTTCCAATTCCAACAGCAATTGTACCATGGTACTACTTGAATTTCAAAGACGTTTTTTTCTTTTTTTAAATTTGCCGTAAATTATTCTGGCTTCCCTCGCACTTGGTTATATCTGTATGGAGCAAAGTCAAGTCATAAAAAGAGAAGAATTTTATTGAGACGGCCGGTCATGATCTAGCCATGGGAACATGCTCTACGAGCGCTCTTGAAGTGCTCTTGCATCTGGGCCCGCCAAGGAATTCGGGACCTGCATCTCAAAACCCTATGATCATAGCAACATATTGAACATCAAATATTAATTGACTCCGGGTATTGAATAGGAATCCTTGTGGCTAGCGTTTTGCTTGTCATCAAATCTAAACTATATCTTTCTGAAAAAAAAATTTGCTATGGTATACAATATAACCGTATGCGATGACTGCAACATTCGATGAAAATATCTGTCCTTTGTTTTAAGCTTAGAAAACAGAAAAAATGCGTTGGGGGTCAGATTTCGTGAATCTTCGGGGTTTCAATGTAACGGTGTTTTCTTCTTCTTCAAAAGGAGCCTTTTTCCCAATTTTTAGGTCAGCTTGTACCACCTTCCTTTTGTCGTGCTTTTTTAAAGAAAATCACAAATTACAACCACCCTCACCCTCGCGACGCGATGCACCTCTTCGCTGTTTTCGCAGCAGGTTAATCCTGTGCAGTTCATTATATTGATTGTTGTACTGTCTCAGGAGTGTGCTGATGGCGGATCCAAACTCATCTACGGTTATGAATGGACGCAAAAATCCGATTCGGTTCGCTTAAACCGAGCCAACAGGACTTGGGAATTGTTCATTCAAATGCGTTTTTGGAGTGAGAAGGCAGGGTACCCAATGCGCAGATAGCTAACGCATGTGCAATCCTTCAGTCAAAATGTGACAAACGCGCTCTTTTGATATACCCATAGCCTCTGCTATCGCGTGATTCAACGGTCGTCCAGTAACATTTAAGGAACATTTTCTAGGTTTCGAATATTTCTACTTATTTAAAAAAAACAGTGACATAAACGATTGTCAAACAAAAACTTAGCGTCCAAAATTTCAAAGGCCCTTATCAAAGCATATCATTGTAGGAGGAAAATGATTTTGATAAGCAACGCCTTTTCCATGGTAAAGCTCAAAACTTTAATGACTAGCCGAGCACTCCCAATCGGATCAGGCTTGCGGGTATCCCGGTCCATCGAGCATTCGCATTGATTTCTTGTAATTGGGGCATCTCCCAGATTGATAAATAGAGCCCTAGGCCAGTGTTTTTCAACCGGGGTGCCACGATTGGGGTGCCGTTCAGCCATTTTGTTGGAAATTTACTTGAGTGTACTTCAACATAACTCATTGGCCCTATCTAAACTAGTTTTGCTAGTAGAACCGGGTTTTTAGGAGAGGGGTATAGAAAGGGCAAGAGGGAACTGTAGTAACCTGCGGCCGGATTCCGCAAACGTGAAAAATACTGTGTGCACGGCCATACGGGCTCACGGCCATGTTTTTGATTCCGCAAGCGTGCTCATGAGCTCACAGGAGGGAAAACTTATTCACACTTGAAACGTTCGTGAGTACGTAGTGATGGAAACGAAAAAGTGCAAAAAAGCGAGTTAAAAATAATTTCTCAGCAACTGAAAAATTTCAACTCGCGCACTAAGCTTTCAAAATGAACTTATTCAGCATAACAAAATTCACAGGCGATTGCGGAAATGCGTGAACCGAAAAAGTGCAAACCGCTCTGAATGTGAATTAATTTTTGTTGTGTGCACAGGAAAACGATTCACGCTTGCGGAATCCGGCTTTATTATTTAGTTTCATTCAAAACGTCAAAAAATTGTTCCTCCTCCTCTTTTTATAACAAGGGTATGAACTACAGACAAATTTTTTGACTTCTAAACACTTTAAATAGTGGAAAACTTCCAGCTTCCAGCTTCATTGAAGACGAATGAAGTTCTTTTAGCTTCATTCAGAAAAGAAACCAATGAAGATATTAAGGGTCATTAGAACTTCATTTCATGTGATACACGAAGATGAATGATCATTCCTCTTTCAATGTTCATTCGTTCGTGGCCATGTATCAAGCCTATAATAGCCTGTGCAAAGAAGTGGATAGCAACTCGTGGGGGGTTGCTTACAGGGTAGTGATGTCGCCAATTAAGGACAACCCTTCTCCAACGATTACCTGCCCTTTAATGCTGCAAGATATAGTATAGTCCCTGTTCCCACAGAACGGGAACATGGATAACCTGCCTGCAGTAAACGTAGATGAAATAGAGGTAAGGGAGGTAGAAATTGTGGAAGCCGTGAAGAGGATTACCGTTGGAAAAGCCTCTTGACCAGACGGCATACCGAAGGGAGCGGTGAAGCTGGCAGATAGTGTGGCATCAGGTGAGTTCACCCAAGTATTCACTACGTGCCTGAGGGGAGGAGTGTTCCCTGGAGAAGTGGGTTATAAGGGAATATGGGGAAGTGAGTTACTACCTCACGCAGTTCCTGAATGGGCACGGAGGTTATAGGGCAAACCTTCACCGTTTCGGATTGGACGATTCATACGCATACCGGTCTGCCCGGAATGTCCGGAGGATAAAGAGGACGCGGAGCATGGCGTCTTTAAATGCCTGAGGTTTGCGGAGCACAGGACTGTGTTGGAAGCAGCTGCTGAAGTGCAGCTAATACCAGAGAATATCTTGGCGTGAAATGCAAGGACAGATAGCAGTTAGATAGCTGGACGACTAGACTGTTCCGGCTCTAGCGAGCTCATTTTGACGGATCCCTTTTTAATGGTCATGCTGAAGACGCCAGGCTAAAGTAATGCCTTTACGGCTCGTACCGGTGTGGACTTGAACGTCATGCAAAAAAGAGTGGGAGAGTTTAGTCAGTAGGTGTCTCCTGTCGTAGGCTTGGAAGCCACAGGCGGTCGCACACATTGCATGTTGCTAGACCGATGTAAGATTCTCCCCACTCCTTAGTAAAAAAAGATCCGCCGCTAGTCAAGGGTGCCACGAATTTTTATTTTTCAGTCCCTTGTTCCACACAATGAAAAAAGTTGAAAAACACTGCCCTAGGCTATCGCACTACTAAATACTGGAGGTCCAACATACCTGGCCTGGTGATTTCCAAGCAGTTTCTTCTTGAGCCGGCTCGCAACGCTGCTAGAGAATTGATGAAGCGCAGCAGAAAGGATATCAGGACATTAGTTGGCTTAGTCACCGGATACGGCAACCCAACGAACAGAGTAGAGTAGGATAAAGTCTGATCTTTTCGTTGTCGTTGCTTTGCGCGATTTTTTTTGATAGTTGAACATTTTGACGGACCAATACTACTACTGAGCAATACAAAGCTGAGGAATACGGCTACTAAGAGTACAATAGCTTCAGGTAGAGACCATAGTATTCCCTAGACCAAATTCCTGACTAAATGAAAAAAAAGGAGTAAAATGGTTAAAAATAGAATCGTGCTCATAATATTTCTCTAAAGAATTTGCTTAAAGAATTTACTTGATTTAAGTTTAAATAATTTTGCAGAGAGGTAGAAACTCTGGATAATGTAGGATTCAGGTTAAGTTGACGTTCTTTAATATCATTTTTTTTTATTATAATTGTTTCGAGTGGAGCCCAACACTTTTATAAACATTCCGTTCTAAACTGCAGAACTTAATTTCATCTACCTTAATTCTTCAACGGAAGCCACCCATGAATAAGTTAATCGTTTGGCAAAAGTGGATTTTATAATAATTAAAATAAATCTGGATTGACCTGAAGCGCGAAATTCGCAAATTATGCCCCTGACTGGGCGCCTCATTACGCAGACAAAGAGTAATTAGCGGAAAGTAGTAACAAGATTCGCTCGTTAACGCCCAATATCGCGCCTTGCATCAGCCCGAACTATACGTGTTACTTTCTTTCAGATCGTTCAGAAGTTCCTTGGGAAGATCTGCGACCTTTATCTTCTTATTCGGGCAAAAATTCACGTACTCTGTAGGTGACCAGGTGAATAAGTAACGGAATGCGCAGACTTTTAGCCAACCAGAACAAAAAAATCCGAAATATTCACAGAATGTCCAACCAAAAAAAAACTCGAGATTTGCCACGAGATTCTGTCGGGAATTAAAAAGTCTGGGATATAATCAGGGAAGATTTAGTGACCTTTGTGGCCGGCCGTCTTGAGACGTGCAGTTGAGATGAATGGTCAACCGGAAGTAGGTCGACACACGGCAGTGGGCATTTCATTTTATTATTTTTTCGGCCACCACCAACTGATGACAAGTGAAAATCGTAAGCATATATGGGCGCAAGGAATGTCGGCCTTATTTAATTTCTAGGTGGACTTCTGGAATATAAATTCATAAATCAAACTGATCTCTTTATGCGGCTGCTTACAAGATGTTGATACGTGATAATGATCTGGTGTTCGTGTTGTCATCTTGATCGCTGTCATTTGTCAGAGAGAATTCGTCAAACTTTTTATGACTCTGCGAATTTAAGGACGGTGTTCTTTTGGTCTTAATTGGTTGAGAGTTGGTTCTAAGAAAATTTTAATTAGCAGTGACTATATATCTACAAAATATAGAACGCAACAAAAAAAGTTTTTAGAAATTATTGGGCTGGCAATATTTCAATTGAATCATATTCGTTAAATGGTAAGATGACAACATTGGAAAGAACGATGGGAGCAAAATTGGTGTAGGGTTGCTTCCTGTGCGACCGGAATCCCAATTACCGCCTTAGTGAACCGTTTTGATGCTGCAAACATGTGTATCTAAGGTTTAGTGGTTCTTTTACCGACTGCGGTGGATGTTTAGGAAGCCTATCAGTGCCCCGAACCCTACAAAGCACTCTTATTTCGATAGGAAAGACCTTAGGTGAATTAACCTCGTAGATGGGCAGGTCATCTAACTCGCATAAGTGAAGAAAAACATGCTCGGGAAGTGTTTTGGGTAGGGTTTATCGAATGCGACAACGTGGTAGACCAAATCACCGATTGAAGGATGGCCTAGACCAGTGGTGGCCTCAGATTTAAAAATTGGTTTTTATAAGAAATATGTTACAAAAGAAAAGTTTTGTAATTTGAGAGGTCTGACACAAAAAGTTGTGAGCGCTTTTCCCGAGTAAAAATAAGACTCGTCCGTTCTTAGCTTGAGACAGACACGCACAGCGTTAAAACGCCTTTATGGTATCCAAAACAGGCACAGTACGCCTGAGTAAAAATTCTGCTTTTCCAAATTCAGCCCGCTACCAATAAAAGACGTACGAAATAGTCCTTTTCTAGACTAAAGGGACCAAAAATTGGAGCTATAAGAAATTGTATAGGACGAAGAAAATGAGCAATTACCTTGGTGACCATGAAGTGTGCCATTAACATACTCAATAGACCGGTTCATGTTCGATTACGTAGGTCAAGCAGCATTGGACGTGGTTAGCACTTAGTTGGGGGCCCGCTTGGTAAAACGACACTGGCGTTTGGAATGATCGATTATGAATAAATTCATATCTGCAACAGGGGCGGGCATACCTCCCTAGCGGAAGCATTTTAAATTTTCATGCCTGTAGCACGCTACCCGTGTGGCAGACGCATTTGTTCGCAATGCGTGCTCGTTGCGGGCGTGTACAAAAATATAAACAACTAAATTATTTTTACTTGGGTTGGTTCAACTTACATATGCGAATCGCTCTTTTCGAAAATGAAATTTACAAAACATAAATATCGCTCCATCTTCTCTGACGAAAATCTGCAACACCAGCTACGAAAAAGTGCTAAAATGTACCAAATAAAGCCAATTTTAACATCAAAATTGCTTATAATTGCCGTAAAATAAAAATTGTCTGGACATTATTCATAGGATTTTAATTTTGGAAAAAACATTTTAGGTTAACTACGTATTTTTTGGAGAAAAAGGTAGTTGAAGTTGTTAAAAAAACAAAATTTTAAGTTTGGCAAGATGGAATCGTCACATTTACAATAATAGACAGGTGGGAGTATTCTGCCTTAAGGCCCAATTACAATGAACGAATCTACGCGGATTGAAATGTCAAAGAAACGCGAAGCGGATAGGAAACTGCACTGATTACAATGAACGGATCCGTTCGCGTTTAAACGTCAAAGTGTTTTGTGTAGTTTTATAACCACTTTTCGCCTTATTTTATAATAATTAATACGAATTTTACTTCTCCTATTAATTATTCGGCAGAAAATATTTTTTAAATTATAAAAAAAAGAGAACAAAATTTAACTTGACTTGTTTACAAAAATTCTGACAGCCCAATCCGCCGATTTCTAAACAAACGAAAACGAATCCGCCCAGATCCGATCAAAAGCGCTTGTATCCGTTCATTGTAATCGCTCAAATGGAAAACGCATGCTCGGAAAACCATTTTGACAGATCAATCCGATTCTGTTCCGCTCTCACCCGTTCATTGTAATTGGGCCTTTATTCATGGAAGGGTTACAAAAATACAGGATACGGGGCCCTAGTGGCTACACCTTTACGATTTCCTCCACCGCCGCACTCATACAATTTAATGAGCTGCTCTAGGTTGAGCTAGGTTGAGATATCTCATGAAAATGTGTTTCATGAGCAATTCGGTTGCTTTAACGTTTCGGTTGCCTGAAGTTGCTCTGATTTGTGTTTCATGAGCCTGCTCTAAGTTGAGCTAGAGCACGGTTTTCTGCTTGCAACTTCGGGCAAGCAATCAGCTGTTTGTCAACTGTCACAAAACCGGCAATCGTTAATCGAAGACTTAAGGCGATGGCCCAATGCCGACGTCGCATTATACGCGGCAGGCGCTTCGTGCGCGTTAACGTCCGTTGAAGGTTCATTCATAGCGTCAGGACGTCAAAAATATTGTTTTAATTTAAATTCATGTATGGATTTTTGTGTATATACTTGTTAGAAATGAGATTTTTTTTAATTTCATAGCCTGCCAACGCCAAAAAGTTGAAAGTTGCTCGACTTTTGCCGTCGCTTGACGCCGCTGACGTCGCAAAGTCGTGAATGGGATAACTCGATTTGAATTACACACAACCAAATGTCGACGTCAACGCGCGTCAAAGCGTTGACGCGCGTAAACGCGAATAAAGTCGTGATTGGGCCGTCGCCTTTAAAAATAAATTGCAGTACAGTAAAGTGAAGTACAGTTTTTTAATAGTTACACGCCAGACCTCAATAAGAGTTTAAATTTAAATATGTATTTTAAATAGATTAAACACTAAAATTAAAATTTTCACTTTAAAAATTGACAGGTTGAACTTCCCACAACTCACTTTGCGAATTGTTGCCTGAAAAGTGTTTCATGAGATTTCTTGCTCTGAATTGCTCCAACTTGCATTATTGTTTTTTGACAGCTGCTCTACTATGAGCTGCCTTGAGGTGCTCTGCTTTTTTTTGGTCTCATTAAACACAAATATTGTTTGTCTGACCAAAACCAACAGCCGGCCGCTTTGTAAACTAAGTGTATGCACCCTATATATCACCCCGGCCAGCGGGATCATAATACATTTTCAAAGTGGCCCGCGATAACCGTGCCTAGACAGTGACGCCCTGAGCATAGAAGTACCGCTGAATCCCTATTGCACTAATATACATATACTGGACGACACAATAGTTTTTTATGATCAAATAAATTTACAAAAATAATGGAGAAATTAAATTGTCTACAGAGTTACCTTTTAAGTTGGCTATTCTTAAAACAAATTCTTCAAGTAACATATTGACGTTATTTAGTGAAATTTCACGTACTTTCGTTAAAAATACGCCATGCTTATGTTCCTGAAATTAAACTTTCATCTAAAATTGCATATGTGCAGGTTCGATTTTCAATGATTCGTCTATCCAAGTAAGTATCCATTTTTTGAACTTTCAACTCGACCATTTTTCTTTCACTTCAGTCATTTATATAAAATTCCTCAAACTCGTTGAAGCACTTACCTAAAAGAAAAAAGAAATCATAATTTAGTAAAAGACATAATAAAGAAACAACAGATAGAATTTACTATGAATAAAAGCATATAATGAACAATAAAACCATATACCATCTCCAGTGGTTTATGGAAAGAAAAATATTTATATAGAACGAAAATCCACAACAAAATACTGTGCGAAATGCTTTCCATCGTGCAATTTTCTTCTCATACTGACGATTGCAGAGATAGGCTCTAATCATCATTCACTTTGTACTGGGAACAATGACACTAATCAAGGGGAGACGAGCCCCGTCTTGCGGCTTTGTATGCGCTTGACTAGAAAAGAGACACGATATCAATAACGTCGATAACGAATGGTTTCACAGAGATCCCCTGGATTTGCCAATATACTCGTAGTTTAAGGTTTAGTGGAAAAATTGGAACAAACCGATCTCATTACAACTTTGATCGATAAACTTTCTTTGGCTAATTCCCAAGAGTCTTCTAGCCTCGATCGACCTCAAAAATTTCCCATACACCATTTTGCCTGTGGGTGATACCGAAAACGTTTTTATTTTATTTTTTTTTATATTCTTTTTTTATTCGTTTCAGTTTTTCCTTAAAAATCGCTCGGAACTTTTACTTTCCAAAAAAATCGTATTTTTCGAGGTCATCATTTTAGTTAGCGTCTTCCCGAAAAAAAATGTGTGAATTGTCTTCTTTTAAGTGTCTTCCACTAAAATATATTTTTTTCACACCTACTCGAAAATGAATGATTTGAAAATTAAATTTATGAAGACATTTCGAGATGACGAGTTGCGGGCTTTGGATTCTTTATTTTTTGATTTGTGTCTAAAAAAATATAAGCGAAGATAAGTCTTATAAGTCTCTGAAGGAAACATGCTTAGGTGATTTTTATGGAATATTTGCAATCTCGCGAAAAATTTGGTCTTTTAGATGCAGTTTCAAGTAGAAGAAAGCATTTGTGCCACCATAAATAAGGTTTCATTTTCGCCAAATAATAATCGTAAATTTTTTAAAGTGCACGAATTTAGAAATGTGCCGTTGAGTGGGTCAATCAGTTTTTAAGAAGCTTATTTGATTTCTTTTGGTCCAAAAAATATGCAGGGTGATATTAGAGAAACTCATGAGATTTATAAAAAGAAATCACTTGAAGTATTCCGCTCTCGTTTCGTGTCTCCGCGAAACGCTGGGTGATATCGGTAGCAATTAGGCAGTTTGCATCAGCAAGTTATCCCTAATCACACAGGCAGTGTGGAGAAGCCTGACAAAAATAGGTACGCTCTTCTACCACCTCCTCATCACCATCATCCTTGCTATGTACTTCGCTACCACTCCTACTTGGTACCTTTTAAGTCAAAATGTCAAGTTTGGGGATACATGTACAGCCAGTGCTGCAAGAGGCTTATCCCCACTGATGCCCGAGCAAGTTTGAATCTCTTGCCACGGTACTCGACTCTGCTAGGATGGACGTACTCACGAGTATCAACTGCAGTACTCCGAAGTCAGGCACATAAAAAAAGAAGAGAAAAAAAACAAAAAAAAACAGACACGATATGAGTCACCAGCCATAGTGACAATGGCCACAGAGGGCCGCAAAGGTCGCAGGCGTTCTTTCGAAAGAGTAGGTAAAATCGTGCTCTCTCTATTGCCAAGAATAAGCCTGCCGATACTTTCTTTGAGTGGAACAAGAAAAACCACAAAGCTAGATGACGGGTCGTCGTTGATAACGACTAGCTGTGCAGAAGTGGACGACACAACAGAACTGAAGGACGGCAGCAACTACTGTACTACTGGTGTATAGAGGAAGAGGTTCCGGGAGGCCAACTCGGTGTACCGCAATAACACTCCAAAGAGAACGAAGCTTTTAAGACAAGCTGTTACATCAAGAAAATCATCACCAGCAGGGTTTGACGAAAAGAGGCCAATGAGTGATCTATTAAGAGACTTTACTTCTTATTGATGTTAATTCAATGACCTTCGTTCACCTTTCGGTTGACATTGAAGCAAAAAAAGTCTGGTGATTAAATACGAAGCAAGAACATAGCAAGGGGTTTCCGAGTGATCAAGTGTGAGGATCACTTACCTTATACACCAAGGCAACCATCCTGCACATAGAAAGCGCTTTCAATGACATCGGCATTGAGGCCATCCAGGTATCTCTGACGGAATTCGAGATCTACAATGGTATTATTCGATAGATCCTTCATGCTTAAAACCACAATCAGCGCCTTAAGCAACAACAGACTGGTAAAGACGACGGGGTCCTCTCGCCACTGCTATGACGTATTGTTAGGAATGTGCCTCACGAACGTTTGGTGATGAAGGGATGAGTGGGGATGAAGGGAGGTACCACCCCACTTCTCCCGTTTTCCACAAAGTTCGTGAGGCACATGTGCTGGAGCGCACCGTCTAAACCGGCTCTTAGGTTAAAAACCAACAAGTAAAAGGCAATCGAATGTGGGGACAATATGCGTTTTTAGTGTATAGAAAGTTCCTCACTACAATCAGTTAGATTATGAAGATCATTCCTGGAAAGGTTTAGCGAGTGGTCGTAGTCCGGCAGTGGTTGGTCACGTTATGGTCAATGTTTAGTAAAAAGCTTAGAACGAGGGACAGAACAGGTTTGAATTATCAGGAGTCAGAAGCTGGCTATGAACCCTACTCACCTAATGAACTCTTAGATGCTATAGGAGTTCGAAAATACTGACTTCTTAGGCTAGCGTCTGCAAAAGGGGGATTGTAGGCAGTTTGAATGAGTCGAGCGAGCTAATCTGATTTTCGCGGAGGCAGGTCAAAATAGGAGATATTATCCGTTACTTGGACATATCAGGCTGGATCTACATTCATTCCAAGCATACTGTCATATATTTACGCAAAGGGTTTTCACGAGGGCAGTTATAAAATAGATCTCTTCGGCGCCAATTGTGACCGCCTTTGGTTTTGGTTTTTGTACGGTGCTGTGACCTTCATATGTACAAAACTGAGCCCAAAAATTTTCTTTTTCAAAACTTCGATGTAATGCCCATACAAATCCCAAGCACAAACAAAGAAGAAGGGTTTAGAGAGCAACGGTTAATTAAACAATCCGTAGTAAAATCTCTAAACCTAGCATCGGAAGATATCTAAGGGCCCTAAATGTTATGGAATCGAGAAGTCAACCTCGGAGCAGTCAGAATTTGCGGCAACAACCTCAACACGCCTAACGATTTATAAAACTAAAATGTAATATTCTCCACATTTAATGTCAAAACATTATGCAGGGTGTCCCATGAGGAGGGTCAAAGCGGCCGACTGTGGATAGGTTATGGATAGAGGAACAAAAAATCGTATGGTTGGGGGAGGGGAAATCGTAACGGTTTAGCCGCTAGGGCGTTTTGAAGTTTTTTTGGTAGAGTTTTACATATCACCCTGTATTTTTGTAACCCTATGACCTATTTTCATGAATAAGGTATAGATGTTTTCAAACTCCGTGACACAAAAAATTCGAACAGTTCTGCGCACCTCGTTGCCATATTTTATAAATTTTGTTCTAACATTTCCCCTCTTTTCATTTAAAAAGGCAGCAAACGCAGAAAAAACTCAACAAAATTATTTGGGAAGGGATGCGCGCATGCCGAATGAATAAAGTTAAGTTATCTTTATATGTATTGAGCAGAGCTTTTAAATACATGTAAAAACCCTGCTCAACCAAGTAAACCTATCCATCATAATAAGTATAATTTTATTATAATTATGAGAAATATTTCTCATCCCTAAATTTATAATAATTAAAAAAAAATGCTGAAAAATTTCTTTTTAAATTCATGAGCATTTTCATTCATAAATTGTGAACTCTCCGCAGCCACAAGCAACGTTACCTCCCCTGGCAGAAGCGCGCATGCGACTGACGGAAAACGTCAACAATCCTAGTATCAAGTAACCCAAATTGCGTATTTTTTAATAGAAATTGCTACAAATTATTTCAAAGGACGCTTTTCATTCATAATTTGTACAATTTTTAAATAATCATTAACCCGCCAGAAATATATACCTCCCCAAGTCGAGTACGCAGTCGTGACTGATTAAATGACAGCAAGTGATTTGATAAGGAGGAGGAGGAGTCAATTCCAGCTCACTTTTTACAATATACAATGGTTCACAAAAATATAAGAAAAATAAAAATTCAATTTTAATTAGAAAAGTGTTTCCTTTTGAATAAATTATGTTTAAAATAGTTTCTTCGCATTTTTATTTTACTTAAGGTTAAGAAATATTTATCTTCGATCTTCAAATTTCTATCAATTATTCAAATAAGAAAATACAAATTTCGTTTTTCGGTTGAGATTTTTTAAGCCACTGTGGTATATACAGAAGCTCTAATAAAAAGACAGAGTCGTCGTAATATTTGCAACAAGTTGTCAGAAAGTATATGGGAATTGCTGACAATTCTTTTGCGTGCGCCTTTGGCCTTGTTTTTTGGAGCTTAATTTCTCAATCGAGAGGAAGAAAAATTATCTCCAGCTTTTAAACATTTTCAAGAGCTTTTTACCCCAACATGCGTCAAATGTCACGGCATTTGAAAACATCTATATCAGTGTACGCAGAATACTCCCACCTATCTAAAACCGTCAAAATCAAGGTTCTACCCTATCAACTTCCAGAGCAATGAGTCGTCAAAGTTGAAATTTTGTTTTTTTTAACTAAAATTTCAACTAAAACCACCTTTTTCTCCAAAAAATGCCTAGTTAACTAACTTTTGCAAAATTGGAAAGCTTGGACAATTTCCTATTAATAATGTTCAGACAATTTTTACGCAAGGTCCTTTAGTTTTGAAGTTATTAGCAATTTTAATGCTGAAATTGGCAATTTTTTAGTACTTTTTCACCTAACCTTTGCCAAAAAGTACCAAATATTTGTTGCCAATTTCAACATCAAACTTGCTAATAACTAGTTCGTCCCTACCTATCTTATCCTCTCAATATAAGTAATTCCAAGCAAGGTCACCCTTTGTAATACTAGTCCGCCATTGTACAGTGTGTAGTAGTAAGCATGATTCCAAGGAAGTAATAGAGGACACGATAGATTAATAAGATTCTGGAGGGTGCTAAAGGAGGAGGCGATGGGCCATGCGTTTGAACTCCTGGATGTTGTACGAGTTCACATCAAAGAGAAAAAAATTGCATGAAGGCCACTGTAACAAAAGCCAAAACAAAACATTGTGGAACAGGGCCTCGACTTCCCAAAATCGATATCCTCAATAGTAACCGGCTGAACTAGGCATGCAACCGCCGAGGTTAGCGGGAGGCAGCCTCGTCGGATTTTTATACCTCCTGAAACAAGTGAATTCCTCTAAATAGCCGACAAGGACCTTAGCAGACTTCCCCATGAACAAGGAGGAATACCGTCCGCTAGGTGAATACCCGACCTAAGTGGCTAGTCGGAGTTTACTACTATACATTGTACCATGACCTAAACGAGATGATGGAATGTTAGTACAAGGCGGTGATTGCTAAGATTGGGTTTATTCACAGAAAACAATACTAATATTATTGCCATTTATGTAAATCAAAAATATAAATTTTTAAAGTTTTCTTTTTAAAACTTTGAAAAAAAAAATTTCCAAATTTGTAAGTAAATTTCTAGTGTTGAGCCGGACTTACACGAGGCAGTACATTTGTCTCTTACATGATGTAAATTGTACTGAGGCCTCAGTTTTTTTAAATGTCCCGGTTCAAAAATAATGTCCTACTGGTATATGAGCGTGTATCAAGATAAATGAAGCGAGGTGTGATTGTAAATTACTTAGTGGAAAGACATTTCTTCCTTCTTTTGCCACAGTAAAATTTCCAATGTGAATTGCGTCGAGGTGAGATTGTAAACATGAACTGGAGAGACATTTCTCACTTCTTTTGCCACAGTAAAATTTCCAATGTGAATTGCGTCGAGGTGAGATTGTAAACACGAACTGGAGAGACATTTCTCACTTCTTTGGCGGCAGTAAAATATCCACTTTAAGGTGAGCCGTGGTGAGATTGTAAATACGAATTGGATGGAGAGACATTTCTTACATTTTTCGAGGGAGTGAGGTTTTGTCCTAAAGAGCCAATTCTTACATTTTTCGAGGAAGTGAGGTTTTGTCCTGAAGAGACAATTCTTACATTTTTCGAGGGAGTGAGGTTTTGTCATGAAGAGACATTTCTTACATTTTTCGAGGGAGTGAGGTTTTGTCCTGAAGAGACAATTCTTACATTTTTTGAGGGAATGAAATTTTGTGCTGGAGAGATATTTCTTACTTTTCTTGCAGTAGCAGAATTTCCAACTTGAAATTAGGCGAGGTGGGATTGCAAAATATAAATATATGGCCACGAACAACTAATTAGAAACAGTTTCATAAAAATTGCATTTATACAGTTTTTATGTTGGAATCAAATTAAAGAATTCCCACCACCTCCTCTTAATTTTTTTAAATATATAATGATTGAAGGAAATCAATAACAATATCATAATGAATTCCTAACAGGATTGCTACATAAAAAATGTATAAATGCAATTCTTATGAAACTGTTTCTAATTAGTTGTCCGTGGCTGTACATTGTGGAGGCATAGATTTCTTACTTACTCTAAGGCAGTTTAATGAATATTAGAATTAAGCTTGTAAAAATGCACTTCATTGGTATTTATTTTCTTTTTTTTTTTTTAATCTGCTTGCTTTTGTCATTTTGGCATTACAATAGAACCTCGCCTCATTTGAAGTATGACATTGTACTGGCTCAAAAGAAAAAAGAGGCACCTCTTACAAACTCATTTTATAATCGTGTCCTACCCAACACTATAAATTTCAAACCCACTTAGTAAGTTTCACTATGGACTGGTGTTTTCTAATTTCTATTCTCGGTTTAATCCGATTTTATATTTCAGTTTGCATTTAAGAAAGCAAAACAAGCAGAATTTTAAAATTTAGGTTAATCAACAGTTAAGCCAAAATCGAACCCATCTAATAAAAATATTTACTTAAAAACCAGCCCAACCAGTCCTCCTTTCCACCAAACATTTTTAGCTAAAAATTAAAACTATTGCATCCAAAAATGAATTCGGGCAGAACGTTAATAATTTGATTAAGCTATGGACACTTCGGACGGTCATGAACAGTTCCTTTCGATGAAGTTGTCAGTTAATCAAAAGACATAATCGCAATGAAGATCGTGTGATCTATCGATGTGTCACTGCGGAGTCAATCGATCAAAACTGTGATAATCACCGAGGATGATCGAGCCACTGGATCGGATCGAGAGGCATTTCGTCAACGGAACAATAAGCGAACTGGCGGCTATGAAGAGTTAATGACACATATTCCCGCCAGATCTGCGAGCGAGTGATCTGCTTACAGAAGCATGATCTAAATATCGGTAAACCGTGCCGACCGCGATAGGATATTATTTCAAGACCACAGTTCACAAGGTTCGTTCTATGGCATCAGGCAGGGGGCATAAGTGGGCTCGGACGGGACAGGCGCAGCCGCCCTCCGTTCGTTCCCGTTTTGAATGTAGAACGTGACGTTATATGCTTCATTAGGCTTAGGTTAATCGCAAGACGGAAATGCTCCTAAAAGTAAATGGTAGCCTGATTGATGGAAGCTGCACGGAGCCGATCGAGCTCCTGATTAGGTTCTACAGATTTTTAGATAAGAAAGAATGGCCTGCGATGCCTGACGGAAAATTACTTTGTTAAGAGGAGAAGTGCATTCTCTGTGGCACTTATAGAGATCCCCGCGTGTTTGAGGAAAGTGTAAGTTCTAATGGATTCTAAATGAGGAAGACTTATTGGCAGTTGCGGATGATGCAACTAAAAACTGCTGCGATAGCTGCTAGTACGCTAGCGAGAAACAAGATGTAATGGGAATGCACAAAAACTATTTACAGGAAATAAATTACTTTCGTTACTCATTAGAGAAGTTGTTGTGCTAAAAACTGTTATTTTCTTCTTAATTGAAAATTTTGCTGCAAAAGATACAAATCAAACATACTTTAAAGAGGCCATAGCTTGCTTCAGTTTAAGGGTTGTTTATATAGAAACCACAACGATTTATCATATCCGGGATTTAGAAGATAGCATGAAGAGAATTTAGAATTTTCTTTCGTTTAGTTATAAGATGTTTAAGTTAGTCGAGTTGTTCGATGAATGAGCAATATTTTGTTGGTGATTGTATGTTATGAAATATATGGCAAGAAAATTCTGTAATTGTTTCAAAGAACGCCTGATAATCTTGAAGATATTTATAATTTACCATTGGCATTCTGTTACCAATGATTTTCTAATTGAATAGAAGAGAATGTATAAAATTGTTTTATAGTCAATTTAAGTAAGATGGTGCAGCAAATAAAAGATAACCTAAACCACTTGAGTTCAAAATGATTGCTAATATACTTTCAATAGTAGCAATTATTGTATCTCGCAATATTGCTTTTAAATGTGATTTATGTAAAGCATTCCACAAACTTTTTAAAAATAATTTCAAGAAAAAACACTTTTAGTGAAATATTTGTTACAAATATAATTTGGCAACTCTTTGTCCTATCATTCTTTTCCGGAGGTTATCCAAACTCTTGGAAACTGTCTGATGTTCAGCCCATATCGAAAAAGGATGACTCCAACAGCCCCACTAACTAATGCCCAATATCAACCATTTCTATTGTCTCCACAATAATGGAGACAATAAATCAAAAAAATGGCTTAAGTAATATCTTCAATCCAGTATTAGACAACAGGCACTACAGTTTTAGATAAAGAAGATCCATTGGCGATCTTGTTGTGTGCATAAAAGAACACCTCCACCAAAGTACATATCGCTTTGGTGAGTCTGGCTTGGTTATTCCAGCTATCTCCAATGCTTTCGACAGAGTGCAGAACCCTTCTCTGTTGAGTAAATCCCAATCTATTCATACTTAGTTCTAAAGAACTGGATTGAGTTTTCTTTGCGCCTCGAACAATCCAAATAGTATTCGATGGCGTCGAATCCGAGACCCACGTCATCTCTTCCGGTGTTCCGCAGGGATCAATTCTGTCACCCATTCTTTTTTTATAATTTTTATAAATGATCTCTTCTTAACTCCCTCCAATCTACTCTACAGTTCCGCTGAAATTGGTACCGCGCGTTACTCCTCTGGTTTCGACAAAGTAAAAAAAGCACATATGGTGGATTCTTTTCAAACGGGATAGCAAAAAAAAATAAATATCTCTCAAACTTTGGGAATATGTTCGTAAATTCGATGTGATATACCAAAATTTTTTTTAGCGCAATTAGGGTACGCCTTTTCTAGACCGGGAGATGATGACAGAAGTTCAAGCACGATTTTCTCACTTATGCCTCTTGGAGTACCGAAAGTTACATCAGAGATAAGTGGAATCATCGCAAAATTGAGCGGTCCTCGCGGTGCCAACATCTTTTAAATAAATTTTTTTTTTTTTTTTTTTTTTTTTTATATATTTATTTATAGAGAGTAACCAACCTAGAGTTAGATTATATGTACCCTCTGTGTTATTGTACATTTTTTTTTTTTTTATAATTCATTTATTAAATTAGTTTCGGCAAGATATTTTCCTAATTTTGTTATTTCGCTGGGATAGTTTCCAAGGACTTCTTCAAGGTGTTGTTTTATGTTGTGTTTTCTTCGTGTGGCTTCGTATTTGGGACAGTCGATTAGTATATGAGAAACGGTTAATTGTGTGTTGCATATGTTACAGGTAGGTGGGGGTTCTTTTTGTAATATCCACTTATGTGTGAGGTTGGTGTGTCCTGTTCTTAGCCTAGTTAGGCAGATTTCATATTTCCTGTTTTGGTGGTGCGCTGTTTCCCAGTTTTCTATTGTTTTCTTGATGTTAACCAATTGGGTAGTGTTTTGTAACCATTCAGTGTTCCACTGTGATGTGATTTGTTTCTTTATATCTTTGGCAATTGTTGAGTATAGTGGCGCGAATTCAAGATTTATTGTACCGGTTAGTGCTTCTTTTGCTGCTGCATCTGCTTCTTCATTTCCTTTAATTCCAATATGACTTGGTATCCAGAGGAATTTTACGTTTTTCCCCTGGGCTTGGGTTTGGTGAAGTTTATCGTTTATTTTCCAGACAATTGGGTTTGTGCTAAAATTGTTGCATATTGCATTTAATGAGCTTAAAGAGTCTGTTATCACTATTGCATCTCTGATGTGATCTTTACAGTGTATCATGTCTACGGCATGTTGTAAGGCGTGTAGTTCGGCATCAAAGCTGCTGTTATTGGATGGGATTCTCATTTTAGTGGTGTTGCCGTTTATGATTATTGCAAAACCTGTACTGTCTTCTGTTTTAGATCCGTCTGTGTATATTTGTGTGTATGTCCTATAATTATTTAATATTTCTAGGAGTTCTTGTTTATATATTGCTGGGTCTGTGTCTTCTTTCTTCTTTTTGGCTAATGTTTTTATAACGTGCATGTTTGTTATCCATGGTGGGTGCTCTGGCTGTAATATCTTTAGTGGTGTTGTAGGTTTGTTGTAGTTTAAAGCTTGTATTGTAGTAATGAATCGGTGGTATAATAGTTTTTCTGAGTATCTGTTTCCTCGGTCTGCTTGGATTTGGGGTTGTTTTACTATGTCATAATTGAGATGAGTTGGTAAGCTCCTAATTTTTAGGACGTAGTTGGACTGTAGGATCTCTCTTCTATATTTGAGCGGTGTGATTTCCGCATCTACCTCCATGCTTTTCACCGGGGTTGTTCTAAAAGCTCCTGTAGCTATTCTAATTGCTGTGTTTTGGACGGTGTTTAGTTGCTTTAGGTATTTGTTGTTGGCGCTGTTGTAGACTATGGCCCCGTAGTCTATAATGGGTAATATCGTTGATTTATAGATTTTGAGGAGAGAGAATCTGTTTGTTCCCCATTGTGTATTGGCAAGACTTTTTATAATATTCATGTTTTGTACACATTTGTTTTTTATCTTTCTTAGATGTGTGTTCCAGGTAAGTTTTCTGTCAAGTGTCATTCCTAGTATCTTGACTTCATTCTTGTACATTATTTCCATATTTTCTAATGTGATTCTCGGGTTTGTGATTTTATATTTGTTTGTAAAATGGATCGCTGTTGTTTTTTCTGCTGTGAATATGAATCCTGTTTTCTTTGACCAATTTTGTAGGTTTATAAGTGTATCTTGTAGTTTTTTTTGTATAATAGATGTCGATTGGTGTCTCATATATATTACGAAGTCATCAGCGTATAGCAATGCTTTAACTGGTTCCTTGCAGTTGGTTGATATATTGTTGATTGCAATGAGAAATAAAGATACACTTAGTACGGAACCTTGGGGTAAACCATTTTCCATTGTGTACTCATTTGATTCGATGTCGTTCAATAGTACTCTGAATTTTCTTTCACTTAGGAAGTTTTTTATATATTCGGATAGGTGTCCTTTGATGCCGATTTCTTTTATTTCTTGGAGTATACGGTGTTTCCAGGTTGTATCGTATGCTTTTCTTATATCCAAAGAAACTGCTATTAGGTGTTCTTTATTTACGAATGCTTGCAGAATTTCATGCTGCAGTTTGACTGCGCAGTCGGTGGTGGAGTGGTATTTGCGGAAGCCACATTGGGATGGTGTTATTATTTTTCGTTCATTTAGGAGCCAGGTAAGTCTGTTTGAAATAATTTTTTCTAATGTTTTCGATAAGCATGATGTTAGCGAAATTAACCGGATGTTGTCTAGTTGGGATCGATCTCGTCCTGGTTTTGGTATGGGAATTGTGAGGGAGGTTTTCCATTTATTGGGGAATTTTTCTGTAATGAAAATTTTGTTGTAGAAGCTCAATATATAAGCTAGGGATTTGTCATTAAGGTTTTTTATCATTTGGTAGTGGATATCGTCTGGTCCTGGTGATGATCCTCTGCAGTGTTTGAGTACATTTTTTAATTCGCTTAATGTTATATCTTTGTTGTATGTTTCGCTGTTGTCTTTAGAAAATTCGATTTGGATGTTTTCTGTATCGGCTTTGTAATTTCTAAAATTTTCTTCATAGGATTGTGTAGAAGTAGTTTTGGCGTAGTGTTTAGCGATTAGTTCGGCTATTTCCATTCTGTTGCTGATAATTTTGTTGTTGTTGTTTATATATTCGATGTTAGTTGTCTTCGCCTGAGAGTTTATTTTCCTTATGTTATTCCATATTGTTGAGGTTGGTGTTAAGAAGTTGATGTTCTGGACAAAGTTTCTCCAGGATTCTCTTTTTGCCTGTCTAATGAGACGTCGGCAGGTTGCTTTTGCTTTTTGATGGTTTATAAGATTGATTTTTGTCGGTTTTTTCCGATATTTATTCTGGGCTTTTTTCCTGTTTTCGACTGCTTTTTTTATATCATTGTTCCACCAAGGAACTAATGGTCTCTTTGAGAAGTGGGGAGTTTTTGGAATACATGTCTTAGCTGTGTTTATTATTTGGTCTGTGATATATTTACATTCTTCATCGACGTTATATTCTGCTATTTTTTCTAGGTTGACTATTTGCTTGAATTGTTGCCAGTTAGCTTTTTTTATTATCCATTTTGGTCTTCTGGTTTCGCAGCTTTTGTGGTTTTCATGCTGTATTATTATTGGGAAGTGGTCGCTGTTATATAGATCCGGATGCGTGTTCCATTGGAACCTATTTATTTGATGGTCTATACTTAGGGTTAGATCAATTATACTTGTTTTTCCTGTGTATGTAGTAAAGTGTGTAGGAACTTTAAGTTTGTTAATGATACCTATATTATGCTGTTGTAAAAGACCTTCTATTATTTTTCCTCTGCGGTCTGTGATCTCGGATCCCCATAGGGTATTATGTGCATTGAAATCGCCTAAAAGAAGGGCTGGTTTTGGGATTTGTGTGATGATATTATTTAGCTCCGTGTATGTCAGGTATTGTGCATTTGGGAGGTATGTGTTGCAAATTACTGTCTTAATTGGGTAGTTGATTCTTACTGCTATTGTTTGGTAGTTTGTTTGTAATGGTATTAATTCATAAGATATGCTGTTTTTTATTGCGATTAGGGTACCCCCGCAGGTGTTTCCCCCGCTAGTATAGTCATTTCTTTCGATGTTGTAGTTTTTTAGTTGAAATTGTTGCTGTGGTTGTAGTCTTGTTTCTTGTAGACATATTATGAGAGGGTTGGTCTCATTGATAATTAATTGGAGTTCTGGGAGTTTAGAGAATAGTCCATTTAAATTCCACTGAAGTATGAAGGTGTTCATTTTGTTGATTCTAGTATTTGTGGATTTATCCACCTTTTTTTTTTGGTCTTGTTCTAGATTTTCTACTAGCTGTTGATTGGTCTGAGCGTATTGATGCTTGATCTTCGTTTATTGTTTGTGATATTGTATTTGATATGTTACTGGGGACAATGAAAGTTGTTGTTTCTGGACTTGGTTCTATGTTTGATGTAGCTATATTGAGGTTTAACTTTGGTGTTGAAACAATTGGAAGGTTATTTGATTTTTTCTGGTTTAAGTTTTCGCTTATTACTGTGATATTTTTCTTTTTTTGTTCGTTGGTTTGATCAGTGTTTGTTTCTCTTTTTCTTTTAATTGAAGTTGATCGTGAGCGTTGATGTCTGATGATTTTTTGGTTGTTTTGTGTCTTGTATTTAATCGCGGTTGGAAAATCGCATGATATGGGAGATGGGAGTGAAGGAAATTCTTCTTCAAGTTCTAAATCTAGGAATCTGTTGTTTATTCTGGAAGATAGACTTTTTCTGTTCCGTGGGATTTCAAGTGAGGCTTCAAGGAAGCACAAGTTTCTGACCGCCATGGTTTCATTTATTTCCCTTTGTCGTATTTTCTCTGGACAGTATTTATGTGTTGCAATGTGGGTTTGTTTGCAGTTAATGCATTTGGCAGGTTTAGTGCAGTTGGGATGTTTCGGGTTTTCGCTGCAATTGATGCATATTTCTAGGCTCCTGCAGAATTTGGTAGTGTGCCCATATTTAAAACATTTAAAACATTGTTTGGTTGGTTGTATGTAGCTGTCACAGGGAATGCGTACTTTGTACAGATATATGTATTGTGGTGTTTTGTTACCATAGAAATTTATTTTTACGGCTTGTGAATTTTCCCATTTTATTTTTCCGTTTTCGTCTTTGGTTCTTTTCTTCAATCTTTGCAAGGAGTGAATTTTAATCGGAGATTCTATTTCGTTTTGTAGAGTGACGTCGTCAATATCACAATCTATTCCTTTGACTACCGCTGCTCGAGTGAGGAAGTCGATTGGAATGTATGAATTATAGTTTAGTTGTTTTAGTGTTTCGTTTTGTACTATATCATTGGCGATGTGTGCTCTACTTGCTTCAACGATAACCGTATTTCTACTGACTTGCTTTACTTCCTTTATAAATTCTTTTTTTTCTTCAAATGTTTGGATGATAGTTTTGGCGGTTTTAATTTTGCTTATTGGGGTTTTGTTATTGCATCTTACGATGACTTTGAATATACCTGGTTCAAAGGTGATAGGATAGAGATTTATGCCATCTGATGTTGATGCCATCGTGGCGGTTGGGTTTTATTATCACTGTTTATCACTTCACTCGATTTAATAGCGCGTCCGTTTACTTTGAGGGTCTTGCTCAGACTGAAATAAATTTTTATTTTGTCACAAATTTTTGTTTTCTTAAACAATTTTCTCCCTTCTGCCAATATTATAAAACGATAGTTAAGCACCGACTTTATGATCGATGAGCTAGGCATAAGTGCAGCCAGGGTTCTAAGGGTTGATATGGTAGGGTGAAAGTGTAAAAAATGTGGGTGATAGTATGTAATTTTCTCACCGCTGCCAATGTAAAGTTTGAAATTATTCAACTTACACAGTCCATTAAAAATATTGGCATAAGAGCAGATAAGGGCTGAATGAATTTCGGTTCTGCAAAAGTTGATAAAAATTTTTAGCTTGGTTCTGTGATTTTCTCACTTATGCCATTGAAACTATATAATATTTATTATAAATTGAACACTTTTTTGAATCAGCATAACGATCGGGCGTATCTATACTGAAGGCATAAGTCATAAAGTTGTAGAAAATTCGTGAAAATAACGACAATTTTTTCACTTATGCCATTTTGCATGTTGGTAGAAAAAGTTGTTTTAAACTGATAGTGAAAGAGGCATAAGTGCTACAAAAGGCTTATACGTTAAAATCATTAATCAAGTATCAGCCAATGTAACGTCGGCTTTCGGGAGATTTATAATTGATTTAACAATTTTCGCTCTTATGCTATTTTGCACGTGGGTAGAAACAAATGCTATAGACCAATATTGAAAGAGACATAAGCGTCATAAAGGGCCTTATTATTAAAAATTATTTCAGAAGTTATAAGGATGTATACTGTATTTGTATACAACTTTACTATTATAAAGACAGTTGAAATATTTGTAAAAATTGCAACTATCTTCTCACTTATTTTATGTAAAATACATAGAAAAAGTAAATTTAGAAAGTATATTTTTATACAAGAAATTCAAACTGGAAAATTAAAAAAAATAAATATTATGTATTATTATTATTACCCGGATAGCTCAAAACAGAGTCCGGTGGAGAAGCTTTGTGGAAGCCCTATGCTCCAGAGAGGGGTAAAACAGGATAATAATTATTATACATAAATTTTTACCCCTCTCGGGAGCATAGGGCTTCCACAAAGCTTCTCCATCGGACTATGTTTTGAGCTATCCTCTTGGTCTCAATCCAGGTTTTGTCAACATTTTTGATTTCTTTCATTACTGTCCTTCTCCATGTATTTTTAGGTCTACCGACACCTCTACTTCCTTGCGGATTCCATTCAAATGCTTTTTTCGTTAAAGCATTATTTTCTTTTCGTATCTATCCACGTCCATTTTCTTTCCTTTATCTGTTTGATAATTAGTTCTTGTTTTGTCAAATTCCATAATTCTAAGTTTGATATTTGCCTGGACCAGAAATATTAAGTATAATTCCCTTATATTTATTATGCATATATAAAACTTTTTCACTATATATTTCTTCAATTTGAATTTCCTTCTCAAAAAAATGGAGAAAAGACTCTATAATGTCTTGCCCATTCGTGTGGACATCTGTACGCCTTATAAATGGAACATGTGACGATGATGATTATGAAGATGACAATAATAATGATAATAATACTGATGATTATTAATATTGAATTGTAATTTGTAACATAATTTTTAAAACTTTTTCAATAATTTTATACCATAAAGCCCTTTGTGGCACTTATGCCTCTTTCAATATTGGTTTATAACATCTTTTTCAACCAACATGCAAAATGGCATAAGTGAGAAAATTGTCAATGTTTCCACAAATTTCTTACAACTATTCCGATACTTTAAAGTATGAAAGCCCACCCAGGCACTTATGCCATTCAAACTAATGAATTTTTTAATTATTTATATTATGTTGATCTTTGTTTGATTAATGAGAAAATCACAGAACCAAGCTAAAAAATTTTATCAACTTTTGCAGAACCGAAATTCATTCAGCCCTTATCTGCCCTTATGCCAATATTTTTAATGGACTGTGTAAGTTAAATAATTTCAAACTTTACATTGGCAGCGGTGAGAAAATTACATACTATCACCCACATTTTTTACACTTTCACCCTACCATATCAACCCTTAGAACCCTGGCTGCACTTATGCCTAGCTCATCGATCATAAAGTCGGTGCTTAACTATCGTTTTATAATATTGGCAGAAGGGAGAAAATTGTTTAAGAAAACAAAAATTTGTGACAAAATAAAAATTTATTTAAAAGATGTTGGCACCGCGGGGACCGCTCAATTTTGCGATGATTCCACTTATCTTTGATGTAACTTTCGGTACTCCAAGAGGCATAAGTGAGAAAATCGTGCTTGAACTTCTGTCATCATCTCCCGGTCTATTCGGAGTTACAACTGATATTGAAAAAAACGCGATTTTTCCAAAATCACGTATTTCTCATTTATTTATAGCTCTCGACAAACTCTGACTTTGGGATGGCCATATAGATTTTTGTAGGAAATTTTCCGTCCTTTCAGATGAAATTACGCAAAAAACAATTAAACGCATTTTTGGCCAATTTTTTGGCCTTTTTTTGCCCAAAATTTGAAAAAAAAAAAACGGAATTTTTAAATTTTTTCTTCATGTCACCAATCGATTTTCTGACTCAAAAACTACGCGCCATCAAGTTTTCAGAGGTGTTCCCTTCTTTTCTGTAAAAAAACTGGTAAAAATGCCCTAAATCAAAGTCTAAAGTCTTGCGCACAACACGAGACCATGAATTTTGGAGAAAAACAAGACATTTTGTGATATTCGAAAAATGGTCAAAAATTATTATTTATGTTTCTTCACAATTTACAATAAAAAAATTGCGATAAAAATATACCTATGAAATAACATAAAATATAATATAAGTACATAGTCCTATTACATGAGAAAATGTTTTTTTACCCAATATGTGTAAAAAATATGTTTTGTGAACCCCCCCCCATGGTTTCATACTGCGTACGCTACTGATTACACCATGAGGCGAAAAACTAGCTAGTTCCTCTGATATAAAAGATAAAGATGACAATCTGCCAAAGCTACTTCGTAATTGCTACGAGCATTTTAAGAATGCCCTTGATCCAGATCGCACACATCACCTAACTATTGGTGCAACAGCAGGAGTACACTCACGTAGACCTCGGACATCTAAAACTAGAGATGGAATGGTTATAATACCGCTGGTATTGAAAATATATCAACTGAAAGCCTTAAATAAACTTCTTCTTCAAGAAAACAGGGAAGAAGCTCCCAAGTAGGTATATGTGGAATGAAAGTATCGTAATCAGAGACCAATGGGAATGAGATGCGTGAATTGGGTAGGTATAGCCTTTTCAACCGAATTATGCTCGCAAGTGCTGCTCAGCGTCTATGCCATCGAAAAACCGCCCTTTTTTATGAAAACCAAAGCTCAGGAAGCTCCCTTTGTTATCACCAGTCCGTCATGTCTTATTCATCATTGTGCAATGTCAAGTAGTAACTTGATTTCGAAGAAAAGAATAAGGGATAAGTTAAAAGGACCGAGGACCACAACCCCGATATAGTCTGCGAACCCGATTGTAACTGCTTCTCTTGTGAGCTTCTGCTAACTGAGCTAACTGCTTCTCTAGCTTCAACATCCCTACTAATATTATAAATGCGAAAGTAACTCTGTCTGTCTGTCTGTCGCTTTTACGCCTAAACCGCTGAAACGTTTTTGAGGCAATTTGGTACAGAGATAGATTAGACCTTGGATAAGGCCATAGGCTACTTGTTTGTCGCGCAAAAAGGCTTGAAATAGGGGATAAAAGTTTGTATGGAAGTCCGTTATTATTGCGTATAAAATTATTAATGCCAGCCACCATTTGAAGCCGATCAACTTCAAATTTTGCACATATGCGTAGTTTTCTTGACAATGCAATGTGACTATGTTGTACAAAAATAAAGATGGAGGTTCCAAGATGGCGGTTGATTTTTGCATTGGTCTTTCTCGACCCCAGACATGGGTATCAAATGAAGGGGTATGACAGGTAGAATACAATTAGAGGTGTAGCAAATTCAAAATGGCGGCCAAAACAAAATGCCGGAGACATATATATCTAATAGTAGAAAATATAACCCATCCACTTCAAATTTTGCACAGATGCGTAATTTGCTTGACAATGCAATGTGAACCTTCTGTAAAAAAACAAAGACCGCGATTCCAAGATGGCGGCCGATTTTTGCATATGTGTTCCCGACCCGCAACATGGGTATCAAATGAAAGGGTATGACAGCTAGAATACAATTAGCGGTGTAGTGTCAAATTTAAAATGGCGGCCAACACAAAATGTCTGAAGACATATAGTAGACTAAGAATTAGAAAATATAACCGATCAACTTCAAATTTTGCACATACGCATAGTTCGCCTGACAATGCAATCCGACCATTTTGTAAAAAAATCGAGATGGCGGTTCCAAAATGGAGGCCAATTTGTGCAATTGTGCTCCCCGACCCGCATGGGTATCAAATGGAAGGGCATTATAGGTAGAATAAAGTTAGATGTGTGGCGTGGTTCCAAATTCAAAATGGCGGACATTTTCTTCACAAAGCTCTCAGTGTGGGTATCAAATGAAAGGGTATGACGATTATAATACAGTTATCTGTATGTGCGCCATTTTAAATCTAATATGGCGGCCAGCATAAAAAGGCGGAAGACATATAATAGACTAAAAAGTATAAAATAAAATGTATATGATATATTTTATCAAATCAATATAAATAAATATACATGGCTTCATTTACTACCTTTGCCTATTGCATATATTTTAAGACAATCGTTTTTCAGGAATAAATTCCAGTCACGCGTTGGAGCTGACACGCACTTTCTTTTTTATAGACAACTCTAAATTTTTTTATGTACCCAAAATAAATTTTTGCAGATTTGTTTTTTTTTTCATTATACCTTTTTCCTAATGCGGACTGTCCACATATAAACTCTTTTTATTTAAAGGCGTTGCAACGCACGCGAGTTTTTTGCTAGTATTATTATAATTATGTACATTGTGTTCCAGGGAGGATTTAGGATACATTTCTACGAAACACCACAGCTTGACCTGTGCGACTGCAGCCCATCGCCCGACTCTCACTGCATCAATCTACCTCAAACTTAGACTTCTAAACGTAGTATAGATTGATTCTCAACTCTACTGTGGACAACTAGAAAGATTACGCCCAAAAAATTTACGAAAACGGTCCAAATTGAATAATAGGAAAGGTGTTGTCTTCGATCACGGCAACTCCAGACCAAACACTCTTATGATTTGAGTTTGAGTTTGATCTATCCAACGTATACTGCATACATGTACACTCTGATTATCACTTGTTCCGATCTTTAAAGAACTCCCTCAATTGCATTAAACTGGCTTTAAAAAAAGCTTGTGAAAACTACTTGCTTTAGCTTTTTAATTAGAAACCAGAGAAGCTCTTCACCGACTCTACCCGAAAAAGACGAAACATTGTCGATAATAATGAACCTAATATATTCTGCTTTGTCGGGCTTCACAGATCAAAAAAGTGATGTTCCTAAATTCACCTTGAGATATTATTGATTTAATCAAGCACAAGATCGACTAATTTATGCGTCGTTTTATAGATCAAATCATGCGCTCCAAAAAAGTTTCAATTATTTTTTCCCGTTGTTAATATGTAGGTAGCAATTAATTATCAATTTAACCTTTCGTGTTACAGGAATATAAACACGACAAAAACTTAACCCATTTTCACATACGTAATAGGAGTACACAAATAAAAACAACACGAAAAACACTTCAAAACCCACATCAGTTCCTTATCCATCATTTAGCATTAATTGCTACGGAAATGCAAATCATTCTAAAAAAAAATAAGATAGTAACGAAAGTGCCACAGAAGCTAAGAGTCAGACACTTTCAGGGAAATTTACTTCAGCAATTATAACACGATATCATAAATCCCCCAGAAAAGTCTCAAATATACAGACAGGCTCGAAAGTGAATATTTTTGAAGCGGATACATCTAATAGGGTCTAGCACACCAAGACGAACAGCATGATGCGCCTAAAGTGCTAGATTCTGTCAATTGTCATCATTAAACATGAAGCAGATTTGTATGTAAAAAAAAGTAGACACATGAAAAGTGCCAAAAAATCTCTGTCAAAAAAGCATCAAGAAAAATGGAAAATGAATTTCAGGTACGCTTACCTTTTTTGTGGATATAAAAATAGTTTTGTGGGAAAGTAATAACTAAAAACTTTCACTAACGACCACCCGCTGCTGGCCCGGGAGCCATGGATGCAAATGAATTTAACTACGTCCACATACTTATAGATTAAATGGGCAGAGTCATATCACAAGGTGCTGCTGCTGACTCCTCAATTACCTAGATATTCTCGTTAGCATGGGAACCCAAGGGTCTGCGCACATAGACCATACCAAAAAAAAACTAAACAGAGCCGACCATCAAAGAAATTACTTCATTGGATTTTGATGTCTATGAATTTTGGGTGGAAATTTTGTCAAACATGTCAGATTTTTTCAATTGAATCTCTAACGTTTTGAACATAACTTCCATAGCACCCAGTAATTAGCGTGTGTGTTTCACTTTTTAAGTCTGCCAAGCGTAACCCAAATGCTTTTGAAGGCATCAATTAGCGGATGAACATTAAAATTCGCTAGCATAAGAATTAGACTTCACGCTGTTTGACCAAAATGTATGGCCCACTTAGGCTTTAATTCAATATTTTTTTTGCGGTTCGTTGCCCAGAAGAAAGAGCTTCTCACCTAGCACTAATTTTCGGTACAAATAAAGACGAACGGAATCACAGGGTGTCCATTGCTGCAATGATACAAATTAAAATGCGATCAGAGAAGACTAAAAGAAGAAAATGCCGCTGATGCTAATGTTCATCGTGAGTTCATCTCCTACGGTAACTGGCTGATTATTTCGTTCGTTCGTTCGTGTGGAACAATGTTGCTCGATTGCCGCTATATTAAAACCCAAGAGTATAGATGGATGTTGTAAGATTCTTCAAGGTGGGCTATTGCTCTTCTACAAACGGTAAATTTTTATAGAAATGAAAATCAAACTAATTACTCCTAAAGGAGATGAACCGATTACGATTACACTCTAAGAACAATCTTCGCCACTGTTTGGGGCATCGTGAATAGCGATTCTTTGCAACTATGTTGTCCGGCGCTTACCTAACCGAACTTCATTCTCAAATAGTACATATATATCCAGTTTCCAGATGGTGTTTCAACCTAGTTTTACCTTAATGTGTTACAAATTGTCCAGACATATACACACAGAATTACACAGAACAAGAATACGGGATCTGTCGGAAGTAGAAATCGCTATAATTGTGGGATGAGATTCTTAATGACCAACCGAGAAGAATTCCTATTGACGATAACACCAACCAACTACCTACGGTTTAGCCTCAAGGAGATTTGCGTCGTTTGCCATAATTAATCAGTTCTACACTAACCCCAGTCTTGTGGCATTGTCTTAAAAGCATTCTGAGCATTGTTCTCAAAAAGAAGTTAAAGGAAAAATATTATTTGTAAAAAAAGAAGTAACGTAAAGAAAAATGAAAAATTGTGGTGAAGAAATGCATTAACCACAAAATATTCGAGCTCTCAACACTTTTTGCAAACAATATGAAAAATTCACGGCGATATGAAATTTTTATTTTTTATTTTTCATTTTATGTAATTTTAATGCAATCCCCGCTATTCGAAAGAAGTTAGTGGTGTGAAAATGCAGAATTGTTGGTTGAGAGGAGAGATAACGTCACGTTATCTGATGTCTTGAAGGGCCACAAAGTAAAGGTTTCTTGGTGAAACTCTACCTAAATGTAATTTATAAAATTTCGTACCTTTTTTAATCAGTTCACGGTACAATAAACAATAGGAATTAAAAAGATTCCAATGAAACCTAAACCTAATTATTAGCATGAAAATCGGTGGTCTACTTTTTGTGAATGTTAGTTTGTTTGTTCTAGTTTTATAATTATTATACAACTTCAGAAACAAGAGATATTTTCGTTTTTATCTACGGTTTGTTCTTCAAGGTTGTTTTTCAAGCTCTTGAAACAATATTAACGCAAAAGGGAACAATGATGTTCATAGAAGAGCCAACACTACTATTGGACATGTAAGTTTATGTCAAAAATATCAAATTACAATGTAGAAAACCCACTAGGGACATATTAAATATGCAGGCTTATAGTAGGTAGAACGATTTTTAAAGATAAAGACCTAATACCTATACACCTAGAGACATTACTTGGGGGAGGAGCGATAAAACAGGTCGATCATATGCGTAAATATATAAACGACGTACATACATACTTATAGAATAGCCCATATTATCTCGGTCCATAATCTTATCATAGTCAAACTAAGAATATCACCACGAAATTATCATCAGGAAGCAATGACTAATAGACAGAAATACAACATTCAAGCTTTAAAGGATAAGGAAAATATAATCAGTGCAAAATCAAATGAAACAATTTTCAGGGTTGATAATGACATCTGTAAAAAATTGATCTCAAATGAGACATGGCTGAAAAGTCAAAACAGTAAAGAGGTGAAAAATATTAATTAAATGGGATATCCAGGAGAGCCATGAATTTAATATGTAGGTAGGCGGACTGAGAAAATGTTGTATGGACAATTGGCAATAAAGACTGAGCAAGACGAAGACGATTGAGGATATAGACTTTGCGAAAGCGAAGACTCGTTACAATTTTTGTTTTGATATATGTTAAAGTGGGCTTTGAGCAAATTTCTTCTCTTTGGTGTGAGCTTCTACAACATCCAGGAGTTCAAACGCCTTCATTAATCATCCATCGGAACGGTAAATCGGAGGAAAAAAAAGTTTAAATAAATCTTGTAGACTTTTTTAAGAGGAACAATTTACTGATTTACACTTTTGTAAAAAAACCATTTTTTCTGGGACAAAAAACGAAAAAACCCTTTTTTGGAAACTTTGGCGCCACCTAGCTTCTGTATTTCAAGTTGTACAGCATGACCTCTATGACACAAATTGTAGGTAACAATGTCCTCTATATTTTTTATTTAAAAAAACTTTTCTCTAAAATGCGTCGATTCAGAGAAAAACGCTTTTCAAAAACTTTTTGAGTTTTCCAAAAAAACGTCTACTACAAATTTTACCCAAATTTAGATTTGAGCTTCTTTTATGCTCCATTAACGATTTATGAAAAATCATCCTTCCAAGAATTAGTGGCGCATATTACATCTGTACTGTACTACAGCCCCATCCAATATCGGAGGATGGGGACACAATTGGCGTTGAAGAGCACTGATTGATAAAAATGAAAAATGTTTACGCAGCGAGCAATAATAATAAGAGTGTTGAGCTAGAACAAATTTTTATAAATGTTTCAATGCTCTTGAGATCAGCTGATACAAATTTCAATGGGAGTGAAAAAATCAAAATATAAAAGAAGTAATATCTATGATAAAAGAAGGCAGAATTACTGGAGAAGGGGAAGTAACTGGAAATATTCTGACAGTTCTCAATTTAATGACATCAAAGTCGGGTTTTTATTCCGGAACGCGATTGTTTACATTTTTACGTGTTTGTTAATTAATTGAGGTTAATTAATTTTTAGTTTATAAAAAGAGTTTTGGCTTTCCGAACGAGTGTAACGTGCCAGTGTGTAATTTCGGGATTGGGCTGCAAGCCAAAAATAGTGAATGGTCCACAAATTTTGGACAAATATCGTCGCTTCGCAAGAATAGTGGCACAACTCAAAAATTTATTTTATTATTATTGTTTTAATTTTAACGTTAATTCACTTTTATAAATCGCCTTAATAAAGACGTGTTTAAATACTTTTATATCACGTACTTATATATAACCTTATATCACGTACTTTTATATCAAATACTTATAATTCACTTTTATAAATCGTCTTAATAAAGAAGTTTTTAAATACTTGATTTTCCACGCAATTTCAAATTCTAATTACTTCAACTTTTTTTGAGTTTAAAACAAAATTAACCCAACAGGGAAAAAATTGCAAGATTCTCGCCTTTTTAACGGACAGTACAAGTGAAAATCCATTTCTAATATTGTGTACCAACACGAAATTTTACGCATACATACAATCCGTGCAAACCCAATTTACACGTGCTCTGTTCCAGTTTTTCTTCCATTTGAATGTAAACATTCCAATAGGGAATCAAGGAACATCTTCTGTTTCTTTCATACTCTTGTGTTAACACTTTTACTTGTCCTTGAGCTTTACCTAATCTCTCTTGTTATTATTGCTCGCTGGTATAGGTTAGTATATGCTTAGAGTGACTAAAGAGCAGTGGTACAGGAGCAAATGTCCTATTTTAATCTTCGAAACCTCTCCCGAGCTCTGTAAGAAAGAGTTTTGAAATCCACGGTGTCTGATTCTAGCTAAAGCAGGATAACTACATACACAAAAAATGTTCGATCCGTTGGCAGGTAGGTAGGTAGTTAGGTATAAGGCTGCCACCAGTGTGACTGAGGTCCAATAAAAGCTTTGGCGTTAGCCCATTAGTTTTGATGCCACAGCTTGGACACCTCAGTTTTGGTGTTTTTTTACCGACTGTGGTGGATGCGCAAAGCTAATTTAGTAAGCTTATCAGTGCCTCGAATGTTTGAAGATTTCTTTAAAGTCTTCCAGGCCGAAGCTGTTCGCCTCCCCAATGCTACGGAAACAAACGTTGCGTAGAATATTCAATATCTCTTCTTTTGTTGTAAGTAGGCCACGACACAAAGCGTCTTATGGGGAATGATGTGCAACTTGAAGACGGATCCTTAGATCTGACGTTTCCAAACTTTCTCTCCCAATCTCCTAGTACCACCTGCAAGTAGTGATGCAGTTAACTCTGACTGGATGCTGGGCAACCGTCAACGAAAAGGAGAATAACGAATGCAGTAAGGGAACCCACTCTACCTACCAAGCCAAGATGTAAAGTTACCGTGTCGAGGGCTGCTTGGCAGTGGGTAGTTTATCCCCTCTGTGCACCGGAACAACCCAGTTATATAATGTCTTATCCTGATATGCAAGCTCTGCCAGGATGGATTTTCCTTTCCTACCTGGGAGTTTCCTTTCCTATCATGGGCGTTTTATGGACGGTTCCTTCCTGTGCCGCCTCTTAACACGGCTAAGGAATTGTTGTGGCGCAGTTGAAATGGTATCAGGCGTGATGCCACTGGCTTGATTACCGGACACTACGCTTTGAATTACCAGTTATGGATATAAGAACCTTATATTATATGGAAGAGGATGAGTCTGCCCTTAACGAAAGGTCTAAGTAAAGTCTAAGGCACAAGCAACTGCTGAACCTGTTCCAGCGGCCTGGCCTACAAATATGAGGTATAGGCGTGCAGTACAATAGACCAAATGAAGTAGCCGCGGTACTTTTGGACCAAATACCTCGCCAAAGAAGAAGAAGGCATGTCAAGTTGTTCAAAATGTTGAAGATTTTTAATGTACAAGATGTTGAAATATATATATGGGGAGGGGGTATTTTAGGGGCCTCATCACAATGTTGTGCTTGGGGGCCCGGTCACATATAAATCCGGCACTGGATGGAATGATCACATATTCCAAATCGCCAAACAAGCCTCCCAATGCCTTGGATTTCTCAAGAGATGCAAGTTCCTCCTCCAGCCAGCCGCCCTGGCTACAATTTACAAATCCTATATTCGGCCACGCCTTGAATACAATTCATATATAACCACCTTGGCTTGCCTCGACAAGGTGCAAAATCGTGCCATCAAACTCATTGGTGATGGCCCCTTTCGCGACTCTATAGATCCTTTAAGCCAATGTAGCAGCACTCTCTATACTCTACCGCTATTACCATAGCGACTGTTCCACTGAAATTCAGGACCTCCTGCCTGCACGGGAATATTTCTCCCGCAACACAAGACTAGCCCACTCGACTCGCCCCATACCTTACAGCCCCCCCCTTTCGCGCACAATACGGTCTCGAAGTTCGTTTATGAATAGAACAACACTAGAGTTCAAACGTAAGGTTCATCGAGCACCCCCAGACCCCCACTAACCTTTCCTATGCTTCTTCTATCCTTCAAACCAAGCTTACTACTAGACATTGCACCATGACGTGAACGACATGACGGACTGGTAGTACAAAGGGTGACTCCTAAGCTAACAACATGTGGAAAATATTGCTAATTATTCTATTTTATCGTCTAACTACCCTTGAGCTTTGTTATTTTAGGTCGTAGTGCCCGCCAAGACACCCCTAAAGAAGAATGAATGAACGCACTACAAAACTGCACTATGCGGTATGATGGATGAAAAAGACTCCTGAGTTTAAACTAAAAAAAAAGCTCAGCGGCGATGAGAAATAGATGTCAGCATAAAGATTCTAATGAACGCCTATCCATAAACCATACATGATAATTTTAGCTTCCTTATAAACCAGAAAAGGGTTTTATGAATATACCTCACTATCGCGGCATATAAAAGTAATCTCTGCAATCTGCAAATAATCCTGTCAACAATCACAACGCCTGCATTCCAAACTGCAAATAAAGGTGGCAGTTTGATTAAACACTAAAGGAATAATACAATATAATTGATTACATTACATCCGTTGCAATGACAACTCTTCATTACAATGGAATTCAGCTCCTTTAGTTTGTAATAACATAGAATTAACATGGAATAGAATTTCCTTGTGAGACGCCCATAATAAATTGCCTTGAGTGCCTCTAGCTTTTCATTAATTTTTTTGGCACCTCCAACCGGTATTAGTATTTAATACTTTTTCAATTCTATGTTGACAACAAAGAGAGAGTTCTTATCGAAACACTTCTTTAACACTTTAATTAAAAGTGCCGAAACGCCCGAACAGTTTTTAAAATGCAACAAATAAAAAATTCGAAAAATTCTAAAAACAAAATCAAAACAAAGCGCCCGAAATTCTGAGTGATACTTGCCCATTCACCATTTCATGAAATAGGTGCTAATTAATCTCAGCAGCATTGAACAGTGAACTAGGCAAGTTCCCGTTAATTGTAGGTACTAACAAGAAGAAGAAGAAGAAAAAACGCCGAAAATAACTCTTCTATGTAAAATTTTATTGATCACCAACCGAACTAAAGACAAGAGCTTGTTGCTAATAATTTGCGCTAAAAAGCTTAAAGATTTGGCACGGCCCAAATGCCCGCTGGACATTACAGGTAAACGTTCAGGTAATTAAGAACTCCATCATCAGATCGGTTGGCAAAAATTCCGCTTTTTTATTAAGCCATTAGGAGAAGATGGTATCCGCTACAGCAAGGTATGTCGTTTGCCCTCCGAATGCGCAGTATCTAAGTACTGTATATGTGCGCACTAGCGACTTTAAGCCTCAGGTGAGCGCAGTGGATTATGTTAAAAGTGACGATTATCAATTTTTAAGAATTTTTCCCTACTCGAATCGTCTTCGAAAGGTGAAAAAAAAATTTGTTTTTCTTCTTTTATTCGCAATCTCTTCTTCTTTTAGAGGAAGAAGAAGTCGAGGTATGATAAAGACCACGGAAGACGTTAACAATAGGAAGATAGAGAAAGACATGGAGATGAGCCCCATGGTTGACCATGATCTTAGGAAGGCACAGGCAATGTCGAGGCTAGAGATGTGCAGAGCTAGTCTACCAAGCTATAAGATACTCCTCTAAAGGTATGATAGTGGCGCAAAAGAGATTCACCATAGTTTTGAAGACGTTGTGAAGTTTTATAAGACAAGGTAAAATCGTTGAATGGAACATTTGTAGTGCTGCGGTGCTTCTGGAGTGTTGTGCAGCTCCATAGCTTAGGAAACTTATAGCATTCAAGATTATATTTCCAAGAAAATTTTTCCCGGAGAAAACCAAGATACTCTGTTTTATTTCAAACAACATTTAACAAAAAAAAAAATATATAAAGAAGATTAAAGTCGATATATACAGAAAATGTGCTTGTTAAGAAAATACCGTATTCTGTATTAGTTTTTGCTGTTGTTGTTTTTGTTTGTTTGTTGATGAAGAAAAGTTTTTCGCGAATCTTGTTTTAAGAAAACTTGAACTGAATTGCATCTTATATACCGAAGAGAGTTCCGCGTTCTTAATGAAATCGCGCAGTCGCAGCAATCGTTCGTTACTTAAGCTATAAAACTCGGTGGGTTTTAAGTTAGATATTTTTTTTTGTTTCATTCTGTTGTTGTTTTTAAAGTGAGAAGAAAACAGTTAACAGTTACAGTGTTTAAGAGAAAATTATTCTGTGATTCAAGCAAATAAAAAAAAAATTATAATAAAGAAAAAAATAATAATAAAAGAAAAATTTAAAAAAGAAAAATGAGTTCCCTACGATTAAGCGTTACATTCCTAACCTGTATTGTACTAGTGGTAGTTAGTAATGTTGGTCATGCAGCCGATGATTTTCCAGGCGTTGTCGAACTAGTTGGTTACAACAATCGCAAGGCAAGAATGGGTCATCTAGATACCCTAGTTACGCCACCAATGAAGAAGACACGAGCCGATATTGAAACAGTTAAGCAGAACATTGAGGAATATAATAAATTATTAAAAGTTGATACGAAAAAATTATCTGATCAGCAAAAAGATATGCTTGAACGTATCGTTGAGCGTGTTGCTAGACTAAAAGAATCATTAGATATTGAAGTTGAAACAACAACAGCACAGGCATTAACACAGCAAACAGGAAAACCGATTGCAACAACAACCACGGAATCATCAGATACAATTGAAGATAAAACAAATAGTATTCCAGAAATGTTAGCAACAACTATATTACCAGAACAAAAATTAACAACAACAACCGCACGGCCAGATACTAGTGAAGCTAGAGCTAATATTAATAATTTAAGTACAAGTAGCGGAACAAATCGCGTGTCTGGTAAGGCAAAAATCCGTCCAAATACAACACGAAGACCAACACAATCATCTGCGGCATCATCATCGTCATCAGCATCAACAAAAACTACAACAAAACGTACAACTGGTATTCGGCCATCAATAAAGCCAGTTGGTGCAACAGTACCAGCTGCAGTTGGTAATACAGCAACAATGCCCGGATCATTTGGTGCAACGCAAAAAATTGCAACAATTACCACTATTCAACCGTTAATAAAACAGCAGCTACAGAAGCAACAAGATGTTATACATGATGTCTTAATGAAGCAGGCGCAAAGCTCACAACAAGATGATTCTGCTGAGGAAAAAACCCTGGCATCATCCTCTGTCCACCATCAAGGTAGCCCGCTAGGAGCCGGCTCAGAAGGTTCAGAATTAATGTACGATTCGAATGTGACGACCTCGTCGCTAATTGACAGCTTAGCCAATCATGCTAGAGAGGATTACTATAACACACCATCCTTGAGTGAAAGTACGAAAGAAAAGGTAAGTACCAGCCAGCCAAGGCATTATACATATATTAAACTTTATCTAGATAGTCCATCTGCAATTTTACTAGCTAAAAAAGAGAAATTTTAATCAAGGCATTCGTTAGGTTCAGGCTAGATCTACCTATTGTTTCTCCACCCACTAACCATGTGCAGTATACGCCTGCGCACCCGAATTAACAATATCACAAAAATCGCTTAGGATACACGATAGTCTCTTCCTCTAAAAGTGGCTTAATCACAGCTAAATATGTCTTACAAAAATAGCCAAGCGGGAAGAAATACATTTTACAATGCCGTGGATTCCGTTCGATTGCATTTAGAGAGGCTAACATGAACCGTGCGGTGTAATTGACTTCTTATATACAACACCGCCGCCTCTTGGATAAATGAATATCTTCAGACCATACACCGATCACATCGTGGTCCAGCCGATCGGTAGTAGCCGCTTGTAACTACATACTAAAAATCTCATGTGAAGTACAAAGAGTTGAAGATTTTCTAAGATTGATAACGAGAGAAAGAAAAAGAAGAGTTAAAAAAAGACGCCCGTTGATCTATTCGATAAGCTGTCGGTGAGGTTCAAAGGCGATTAAATACTTATCAAGTTACGTTAGGTGCATTTCGGTTGATATTGGATAAAATGATTTTTCCCCTGTGGATTTATGATTTTGTTTGTTATTTTTGGTTGTAATGCGCGCGGATCATTTTTTCAGTAGCTTTGAGATTTTCTTGGGATGCGGTTTTCTTCGTATTTTTTCCTCATCAATTTGAGCTTGTTAAAAAATTCTTTTAAAACGAATGCAATATGGGCACGAAAGTTATGCTGAATAGGGTTAAAAAAACTACAAGTGATTTAATTAGGTATCTCAGAGATATAATGCATTTTTAAGTAGAATAGAGTAGATGCAGTTTTTTTGTGGTGTAGAAAGAGATATGGACTAATTACGATGAATAATAAGAACTGGATTAGAAGTCTGGATTTATCATGCACGTTAACAGTTATAGGATTAAAGACGAAGTTTTGATCTTTTACATTCCATAAACAGTTTATTACACACAATTGATGTTCAAGTAGTTATGAATATACGGCGTAATCTATTTATAAAAATGTATGACGATTGTGGAAATTTTTGTCATTAGACAATTTTTCAGCAGGATCAGACTTGATCAGTAATGATCAATTTTGAGTGCATTTTTTATTTCACGGCGTTATTTTTTTTCTTTTAATAAGATTAAAGCAGCAACATTTTTTTCTATTGTCATAGACGATCTCCCTTTAAACATTGTTGCAACTTCCAATTACCAATCTGGTCTAAAATAAAATGATCACAATATTCACATTGCAAGTTAGAACAAACACAAAACTTTCGTACAGTTAAATTTTCTTATTTTACGTGGTGGAAATCAGCGGATCTTGTCGTCTGAAATATATCCTTAAAAAAGGTGTCAAAAGTGATCGTATATTGCTTTCTGCACGATCCCCAATTAGTTGATATTCAACTGTAAAATATCGTACACCTAATCTATAGTTATGTAACGATAAAATCATTTGGTACAAAATAATTTTAAGCTTCTTAGAAAATGCTATGAGGTATTGCCTTTCAGTGGTAGAAAACATTGAAAAGGTTAAATGATCGAAAATATATAATCGATCATCAATCACCGATCGCTGCTAAATGGTTGAGTGATCTATGCAACGTTAGTGAAAATAAAATGATTCACTTCCTCCAATAATGGTCGGCCACGATGGCATCCACTTACCGTCCCAAAGGCTTGGGTTCGAATCGCGCACAGCGGCCACGTGGCCTTTCCACTTCTCCTGTCAAGATAGGATCCTTCTTAATAATTTTTGCTTTCTACAAAAATTTCCTTACATTATCGCTTCCCTTTTCGCCTATAAGCAGTGTTGGGTAGGACACGATTATAAAATGAGTTTGTAACAGGTGCCTTTTTTTCTTTTGAGCCAGTACAATGTTATACTTCAAATGAGGCGTTATTGTAATGCCAAAATGGCAAAAACAAACAAATTAAAGATAGAAAGAAAATAAATAACAATGAGGAGCTTTTTTTACGAGTTTGATTCTAATATGCAATAAACTGCCTCAAATTAAGTAAGAAACCTATGCCTCCATAGTGTATATTTATATTTTACAATCTCACCTCGCCTCATTTCTAGTTGGAAATTTTACTGCCGCAAAAGAAGTAAGAAATGTCTCTCCAGTACGTATTTACAATCTCACCTCGCCTCCGTTTTCTCATGTATGTTAAAAATCGAAAATCATGAATTAATTTATCTCGATACACCCTCATACCATGAGTAGTAGGACATTATTTTTGAACCAGGACATTACAAAAAATTGAGACTTCAGTTCAATTTACCGCCGTGGAAGGCACCAATGTACTGCCTCTTGTTAGCCCGGCTCAACTCTAAAACTTGTTACTTCAGTGTGAGAGCCGCCTAATTATTAGGAAACTAGATTCCAATTCAACTACTAAAACTGTCGCGGTCAACTACTAAAGCTGATGAAATAAAACCTCGTGGCATTCTTTCAATCTACTATTTTCTTTCCTATTAGAGCTTGCTAAACGGCATTATAAGCGTCCTTACGAAGAAAAATTTTCCATGTTTATACTATGACGTAAGATTGGCTTTCACGGGCTCTTGCTCTATCAATAATACAGAGTATTTTATAAAGAAAAAGGTGTTTTTAGTTGAAATTTAAGTTTAAAAAACCTAAAATTTGACTTTGATGACTCGTTACCCTGGAAGTGGATAGGGTGAAACCTTGAATTTTACAGTTTTAGATAGGTGAGAGTATTCTGCGTACACTGATACCTTGCTCATGAAAATGGGTCATAGGGTTACAAAAATACAGGGTGATATGTAAAACTCTAAAGAGAAAACTTCAAAACGCCCTAGCGGCTAAACCGTTACGATTTCCCCCTTCCAAAAGATTTTTTGTTCGTCCAACCAAAGCCTATCAACACCCGGCCGCTTTGTAAACTTAACCGATACACCCTGTATAATAGCGTTGTCAATTGGAAAATCGGGTTTTTGCTGACTTAGAAAAATATGGAAATTTTCAACTAGCGCTAGAACCAAAACGGTGAGTCGGATAGAGATACTTGGGTAGCGAGATTTGTAGGAAATTGTGTGCTCTTTCATTTAGTATATCAATGATATCGACGAAAAGTTGATAGTTTCCGAGTTATAAGCGAAAACCCGCGAAAAAGTCCGAACTTTTTCATATTTTTGCATTTTTCTCAATGTTCCGTCACGACATTTTGTCAGCAAACCTCAGATTCGGATTCAGCACGCCAAAATACATAAAAAACCGAAGAAATCAAAACTACCCCAAAACTTTCCCACTAGGGGTCCTTTTATTCACAAATTCACTGGATTATTAGTTGTGTTCGGTAGCAAGCTCCTGTGATGATTTTACCCGGTTACAGCAGCTTATAATATACCACGCCGAGGTAATCCACCAAATACACAGCACGTGCTTCGAGCCATGGATGTTTGGCTTGGCCGGTGATGTTGATACATGGCCGGGAGTGCCCCGATGATTTTGTTCGCTTTGAATTATCGTAACAGATCCACCTTGCATCGCCATTCACAATACGATGTAAAAACCCTTCCTTCTTCGCCGAAGGAGCAGCGACGTTCGATATCTCGGTTTCAACTCGTATAGCATGCAATTTCGTTGCTTATGGATCATGCTCACGGCTTTCAAACGATGAGAAATGGCTTGTTGAATCACGCCCAGTTAACCTGGAAGTTCTTGTTGCGTTTGACATGGATCTTCATCCAGTAATGTCTACAATTCTGCGTCTTCAAACTTTTTCACCAGTCCGGGACGCCCCTTATCTCCACGTCAAAATCACAACTTTTGTAGCTTTGAAACCATTCACGAGACGTTCTTTCACTAATAGAAGCCTCACCATAAATTTCTACAATCATTCAATGCGTCTCAGTCTGCATTATTTTTTCGAGTTAAAGGCAAAAAACAGTACTCCCTGCAAATGACGCTTATTTGGCTCAAAGTTTGTCATTTTCACACAAAAAAATATATAACGCCGATAAAAATTCACAAATGTAATGTTAAGAAGTTGTTGACAGATGCTTAGTTTATCATTTGACGTTTCTGATTTGACATTTTTACCCAGTATTTTACTACTGGCGCCATCTATTGGATAACGACGGTTTTCTATTTGTACTATTTGTTTGAGTATTTGAAAAGGTAAATTGTCATAAACCCAAACAAAACACCGTGTACCTAGAAAAAAACTGGTTTGCTAGAATGGAAAGCTTGATCCTCTTGAACTTTCAGTAAACTTTTAGAAAAGCTTTTGCGTCCGTATTTAAAGGTCCTCGTCTATAATGGGAATATATGTATCACGACAGCTTCGATACGATTTCTTTTCGAACGCTTGTATATCCAAATTCCTAACCTTACTGTCTCACTTTAAATGGATTTACATGGAATAGCAACGTCAAACCTTGATAAATTTGCAGCTGTCATTTCATCACAATCGATACTTCTCTCGGGTCGGCCATGTGGTTTACTGAGGATCAAAATCACTAGATCTAAACTTTTCAAATGATCGACGTTAACTGTATGTTTAGCCACATCCTTGCCAAAGATTTGATTGTCTCCTTGAGTAAGTGTAAATGCCACGACGGCATATTGGAAAATAACGCGAAGTTTTGACGTTCCCATGATTTACCAAATTTATTCTGCTGAAAATGTAATTGTGCAGTTCGACAGATAGCCATAAAACAAAACGTGCGCCATCACAATAAAAAAAGAGCTGTAGAAAGGATATATTAAAGATATGGAGTATTACAGTAGGGCTTCAAGTCCCACTAAAATCGTTGGAACATTTCCATTCAAATTTGAAAGATAAACATTTTTTGCTACTTTGTTTGCTTGCTCCCCGCAGAATGTCGGTACAATATTTATTAAATCCATTTCAGCTTATCGATGAACATACAAAATTAAAAGCCAACCAGTACAATATCTAACCCTTTACTAAAAGAAAAGACAGAAAACAAATTGTTTCCGATATCTAAACTAAATAAAAAACCTAAATATATCGTACAACAACATACATTGTATCAAAACATAGATATAAAAATTTGTCTAACAAAAATAAAGTAAAGAAACAAAATAAAGTTGTAAAGCAGTTAATTGGATGCAAATATGCCCAACCTTCGTTTTTCTCTATACACGCCCAATTTGTAACAATCAAGATTTATAGAACAATTTTATCGGAAAAATTCATCTTCTTTTAAAAGCAATCTCTTTTCCTCTTTGTCTCCTTTATATCTACCATAGTCCATAACCAAACAACGAACAAAAAAAAACGTCTCCATCTTCAAAATGATGATATCACAGAGGCACCAATTGTTCACCAAAGAGAATACCGTGAACAAAAACATAAGACTCGCCGCATGAAAAGGTACAATTGAATGGGAGAAAGCATGCAATTTAACTCTTTCTTTTATTGCAAATCGACCTCTATGGCATCTTCAAGTCTGTCTGAATATAAATAAATTCGCTGAGGGAACAAAATTTATTTATTTATTTATTTTTTTTCTAAATAGATTTTCATAAGAAATTAAAACGTTTATAATCATCAGTCACTTAAGAAACACGTTTTGTAGCCCAACGAGGAGCGATCAGTTAAAGTAGCCTTTTACACGTTCTACTAAGGTTCTGACAGCGTTTCGCCACTTCTGGCATAGTCTTGATAAAGCAGCGTGAATTTCTTTCCAGTTCAGATACCAAAGCGCGAGTGAAGATAAATACCATTAAGGTGAACAGTTTAAAAATTGCAAAATGAGCAATTGCCACCTGTCATTTCAACGACCTTCTGACAGGACGATATCATATATACTCGGTAGACTTAAAGCCTTAATGCTGCATGGAAGAAATTACACGCTTATGCAGCAAATAGACTAACTCAACACTGCGCAGAAATGGGAAAGCTGAGATGCAATGTGCTGGCAAGCGTAAAATATGGCATCTGCAGAAATATGCCAGACAAAATAGCGAGAAGAAAACAAATAGCGGAACGATTTTATTTGACGATTAGTACCTTTCTAGCTAGAAACTAGAATCTAGATATTTGTGGTTGATTTTTCATCTTCTATAATTTCTTTTTGTTTTTTGTTTTTGTTTTTCATTTATCCCGCAGTCATTTTCCTTCTGGTTGTTCTGGCTGTGGTCTCTTCTGTGGCAAAGGAATATTATATACTTTCCAGCTGCTTTTATGCCGAGGGAAATTTTTATTCATAGGATCAACTTCAATGTTTAATTGGTACCTCCCTTTACCCTGATGGCTACTTTACTTTACTTACATCGGGTATTAAATTTCTTACTATGCTCCGTTATATAGTAGATATGTTCGTTTATTTTTCTGACCGTGAGGATGTTGTGATTGCAAAATTATTCCTGGTGTGAATTTAATAGACTTAAGTACTTAAAGGTAACGTTAAATCCAATTATCATGTTAACATCTTCCGTAAGGATGTGAGATCTCTTATGAAACTAAAAATACAGGAAAAACAAAATTAAAACGATTACATATAATGAAAGACGTTGTAAAATATTATGAACTATTGCAAAACACAACCGCAATAAACCGACTGCGTTAAAGCTAAAAATAAAATATGAAATTGATTATATAAGAGTGTGAAAAAGCGAATAAATAATGTACTTGATTAACAAGGGTCAACGTTTTTAACGTTTTGATAATATAAATATATTGCATCAAGCTTACTAAAAAAAATCGAAAAATCATTGAGTGCTTTAACAGTAGGTATAGGGTTTCCGATTGAAAGTAGTTATGTACCAACAAACCCAATATGATCGTCATTTTTTAAAAATATATGAATAACCGATTTGATCAAGACAATACCAAAATGAATCTTTCAGAATGTAATATGTGGTTCCATTAAAGAATGAGGCTACTCCACACCCAGAATTAGTCCATTTTTCCGTCTATTAAAAAAACTAAAATAACAAGATCAACACTTTTGAAAACTAGCGAAAATATTTGCGGACTATTGGCACTATAATGACAATAAATGGACGCAACCTATAAACTTGTATAAATTACCCCCGATCGCTTCACCGAAAATCTTTAAAATCCAAAATTCAGAATTTTTGTATGAAGAGGTCGATTGAAACAATTTACGTGCTACCACGCCTGATAACTAAAACGTTTTTATATAAAATTCGTTTTGTGTAGTCATAAATATGACAACCTGTAATGGAATTTTAATTAGCCTTAGCCGAGTCTCTATTATTTTATTTTCTATCAGCGCTTAAAAGAATTGGGCTATTTTCACGATACAAAAGCCGCCAACATTGGTTGTAATTTATTAATTCTCTTTTGAACTTGGAAAAAAGTACAAGTACCATGGGCTTAACATGGGCGAACTGTTAAACTGTTCGTCAATATTTATGGGTTTGTCCATGCTGTTTTAAAAATTATGTTTTATTTTCCTGCTTTATAAAAAAAAATCAGCTAAAATTTTCTGACATAGCATCACTCTCCACACTCTTTTCTATAAACCAAGTAACTTTTGGTTTTTTCGAAAAAAAATTTTTTTATCAGTCAATAGGCCCAGTTACATAGCAGCGTTGCGTTGCATAGCTGCTGTCAAAATTAAAACTATGTAATTTATATGGGGTTAGCTACATTGCGCGCAACGCAACGCAACGCAAAGCATGAGTTGTTCAAAGTTCAACTTTTTACGCGAGCATACGTTGGCAATTTAAAAAAGTATTGGTTGGCTATTCAAAAAGTGTCAGTTGGAAATTTTGAAAGTGTTTTTATTTAATTTTCTGCGGCACTGTTAGCAATTTAAACTCGATTTGTCAAATCTCAACGCAAAGCAGCTGCTATGATCTGTCAAATAACGCAACGCTAAAGCTGCTATGTGACTAGGTTGCGAAAAGTCATGCTCAGCTAAGCTACGCAACGCAACGCAACGCTGCTATGTAACTGGGCCTAATACGAAACCTACAAAAAAGGCCCTCTTGTCATTTTCGAAGTTATTCAAGGTCAAAGTTTCCAAAAATCACTTTTCGGCCAAAAAATACGTTGAATAATTCGGAAAGGTCAAGGTTTTCGAAAAAATTACAGTAGCAGTTTTTGAGTTATTTTTTGGCCAAAAAGTGATATCTCCGGCGGCCATGTTTTTTTTGTGATTCCGAAATTGTTTTCTTAAAAAGTCCCAAGGAAGCTGTGGACCAATTTTCAGCCATTTTGGAATTTTGTCTCCTTTTGTGCTTTTTTATTTGCTAATTTCTCCAGACTAACTAAGCAATGTCAAGTCAGTTCAAGAAAATTTCAATCCGTTTTCAAATCAAGTAAGGAAAATTAAATGTGACTGAAAACGCAGCTTGAATTTAAAGTAAGTTTCAAGACAAGAACTTAAGCTGTTCATATAATAGTAATAAATCTTTTCCCATAGAATTAACGTTCTACATTAAAAATGACTCATCCTCTGAAGTTGTGCATATAAAGACAGTCCGAGTTCATACAATAAACAATAGTTCAAACGCAAGGCTCATCGGCTCTTCCAGACTTTCCTTAACTTATCTTATCCTTTAAGCTAACCTTACCACTAGACATGGTGCCATGAGGCAAATGACATCACTGATAGTACAAAGGGAATCTCCTGAGCTTAGACTTGCACATAAACAATATACTTCTATTGCCGACACAAACTATGAGCAATTATAATTTTCTGGCATTGGCTGTTGCCTCATTATCACTTTCTCTGGAGACAACTTGTCGGTCGTTAATCATATCCAAAGCAATTCATCAGTTGTTAGAGGCATTGTTCTGCAGTGACAATAACTCCATATTCATCTTCAAATCAATTCGAACTATTCACTGGTTTAGATCGACCAAAATATCTATAAAACTATAAATATGATCCTAGCTGTAATGTACTGGCTGTAACCAGGAATTTTGTCAATGAAAATCAGGGTTATATCTGAAAGGTTGAAACATATTACATACTTGCATGTTCGTGGCGACATAAAAGGTATTACTTATTATAGAAATTGTTGCACTAGCAGGATCTTGTACCGGAACAATTCCTTTCGCTAATAAAAAATCCATGTAATTCCTCAAAAGTGATTGAAATAACTGCAAGTTTCTAAGAATTGCAATTCATGAAGGAAGATTCGCGCAGGCTGGTTTACTTTGTACATTATCTCTATGTAATTGTTGTCGAGTGTTTTCGATAAAAACTTTTAATTACTGAAATGCGTTATTTTTAGAAATGTCGTGTCCCAATTCTTTCTTAAAAGAAAACTAAAATTTTTTTATCAGAATTTAATATATATTTTACCCTTCCTTAATCTTGCCTGTTTGCAAATCCATGGTTTCTAGAATATAAGTTTTTTAAACAAACATTTCCACTGCCTTCTTTAATAGATTCGTTATTTGAGTTCACTTCACACTTCGCAACTCATCATATGCAGGGCGCCCGAAAAGTTATATTCTTTTTTTAAATTACAGCTGTTCTGCATATACTTAACCAATCTGCCGCAAATGTTCTTGGATGTTCGACCAAGGATGGTTAAAACTATTGGGACAGTTTGTCTGATTGTCTGATTTGCTCCCACTTTCGTTTTTGATACGTAATTAACTAAAGTTAGTTGGTCTTCCTGATCGATACGAGTCGGAAATATCACCACCTTTGGCATTTACGAATGTCTAATGCACTTGAATAAACATTGCAAATAGTTTTGGTAGCAACTGATCTGATGTTTTACTACCTTTGTGAAACTCAATGGCGGATATATAGTACCTCTTCTGGTTTTTGGCTAGCCATTTCACTAAAAAGTGCAAAAAAAATAAACATTTAATTATTCACAAGTAAACAAGTCACTTTATCCTTAAAATGTCTTTGGCACGACTTTGAAATAGACAATCAGCTGATAAATGATAAAGATATATAGGCATGGCAGGAACTACATTACTTCCCGGCCCATCTATTATTTTATTTACAACTCCTAAAAAATGCATATACACTATCAAATTAGTCCCATCTTCACTTTTTACCAAATTAAGTTCAACTTTATAAATACCAATGATGTAACAATCGTTATTATGTACATTTTTCGGAATTCACTGTCTACAGAATCTTAAGTAATTTTTCTTCGATAAATAATAATAAAAGTTAACTTCATTAAAAGTTTTGAAGTTGAACCTATAAATTGTATACTATTCAAACATCAAAACAGAAAGTCCCCAAATAAGAATACATAATGGTCCAATGTTTGTGAATTTTAATCCCTTTTTAAAAGGTTAGTTGCCTCTCTGCTACTAAATTAGAAAACTACTCGAGGTCTTTTCACTTAAAATGAATGATTCAGTAAACAACGGAACGATCATAGTTACTTCATTAAAGTCACGCTTTATTCAAGTAACTTTCCAGTTCACAAAATTCAATTAAGCCCAGTAATAAAAACAACAAAAGTTCAGCAAAATCGTAAACTATTGTACAAACTCTCAGTCATATGCCCTTCAAAAAAAAATTAAAATAAAAAATAGTGGTCTATAATTATTTCATTATGGCTCTTCAAAAAATGCACTTAACAAACTAATTTTCCTAAAATTAACGACTCCTTAACATAAAATGCAAAGAAGAATAATGCCAAAAATTAACATTCAATTGTTATTTAACCATTTCAGGCAAAAAAGTGCAGGAAAAAAAGAACTTTCATTATTTGCTTAGCTCATGTCTAATTCACAACATTACACTCAAAAATTAGCATCTTTTTTGTCCGGTGAAAGTGACGTGAAGTTGGAGATAAAAAAAAATTCGTTTTTTATGTTGAATAATTCAAATTAAACTTCATTTGGAAAATTCACTACCTTTTACCTTTTGTTCTCACTTTTCATTAGATTTTTTGGACAAATGATATATTTTTTTTCCCATATTTCAAGTAACAATCGCCGCATAAATAGTCACGTGAGAATTGAAATGAAATAAAATTGAAAATTTGACAAAATTGTACAGATTTGTTTAAGTACTGAATAATGGTGAATGGTATTTTATAGGAAGTAGAATTTACTGAAGAAGTTTTCCTATCAATAAAATTATAAAAAAGAAAATTTCAACTTATCGGTAAAAGTATATCGAATGGACGTCGATGAAAATCTTTTCATGTAATCGAATATCGAACAAGTTCAACTCTTACTTTGCTTATAGGTAATAAATTTTTATAGGTCACTCACTATAAAACAGAGCAGTAATAGGATAAAAACGAACGAAAAAAAAATAGATAAAATAGATACTCAATCTGACAAAGTATAAAAAAAATTTGCACGTAGTTTACCTGAATAACACCCAAACAAGTGCAAAAGTGAAAGATGCATTTCTTAGTTAGACTCAATCTGAATCTAGTCGAATATCTCACAGCTGAAAAGAGCGTGGGTATCTTAAGATACATCGGGAATGTGTACGGAATTAATATCAGAGCTCGATCGTTGTTCTACACAATATCAAGATGTTATATAGCTATAGGAGACCAAGACTAGCCTAGTATAAAGCGTGCTGTAGAGTGCTGGATGTAATTGCATTGTGTTTTACCTTACGTTCATGGTTGATGATTTTCTAGGTTGCTAGTATTTACAGTGAATGCATTGGAATTCACATCTTCCATCCGTCGTCTTTTACAAAAGTCGCGTCGAGCATTTGTAGTCCACAATTCCAGAATAATAAGGCTAAAGCGAAGAAGTAGTAAATTGAAACGCCCCCAGTAAAACATCAGGAAAAACGTAGAGAGATACCCTTCACCAGAAGTGGAAAAAGGCGGCATTTGCCTGGATTCTAATCGATTTTATTCTATTTTACGCTTGAAAATGATTGACCAACGGAAGAAATACTGCCCATAAGGCATCTAGGGTGGATTTTATGGATGCACATCGAGAGAGAATGATACGGTCGATATCTTTCTTGGCGCCTATCGCTTACAAATCTTACTTTTCCGTCTCATAGAACCTAATTGAAAAAATATCTAGATACCACTTTGAGAAATCACTACAGGCGAAAGTACTCGTAACTTACCTTATGTTATACGAAATTTTACGGATTTACATCCAAGGTTAATGAAACCTTTCGACATGATCATGATCAGCACTATCGAAACTGAAGAACATCAATTTTCCTCTCTTCAAGGTATTTTTCCCTTTTTTACAGAATTCCAAAAATAACTAAAACAAAAAAATCACGTTTTATGCCTGGCTATATTTAAGGAAATAAAACTGGAAAAATTCTTTTCAAAAAATTATTTAGATTGATGTGGTCGAGCGTCAGGTGAATAAAATAAAATCTCAAAACAAAAATAAAAATTCCATAGTGATGTTGTGCTGCACCTCTTGTACGCTTGTTTAACCTTAAGTTATTCAAGAGCCGGCCTACTTTATAGACTGGTTTTTCGACCAGCAGCAACAAGCAGCGAAAGTGTTTCTATGTAATAGGATTAAATACTTGGTAATTATACAATTGATTTAAGACCTGTTCAGGTATTCACATTTGATATCAATTTAGATTATTCTTGATGGTTCCGAGTTAGTTTTTGTTTTTTAAATTTACACTCACAAATTAGAATGAAATAGTTTAATCGTAACCTTTTGAATAAGGAGTTCTTTTTACATAATTGATAAATTATGCAGTTTTAATTGTTGTTCTTTAGATTAGACTGCAACACTGTGATAAATGGACGAAGGAATGGCTAATTTTTGTGTTGATTTATATACTGATAGCTTCAGATTTATTCGTTAAGGTCTCGCTCTTAGTTGTACCTTTGATAAAAAATGGTTCGAGATAGCAGAAAAAAAGGGTAAATGGGTGTATGTTGATGTATATCTCGATCGAATAAATTATACGGTACCCATTTGGGTAATTTTGATACCATTTTTGACACCAGTGATGTTTAATGGTGACATAAGGTGAGACAAATTGCTTAAGCAGTCGAGTAATACTAATAAATATTGTTTAAAAATGGCACCAAACTTATTTTTTTCATTTTTTGTACAAAGCCATTGCTTCAAACTATTTGCAAATACATGATTGGTTGAACGAAATTGTTGAAAGAAAAGTTGAAACTACACCCTTATGATTTACTTGCGTTTACTTCATAAAATTTAACAAAATCGCAATCAATATGCAACCTTCGGAAACCTTTGATGCATCTATTTCATTGAAAATTGTACAAAAGATAAATATGATTTTCAATGTACACTGACTGCTCTAAAAGGTAATGCCAAATTGCACTATACGTAGGTGGTAAGTGCAGGAGCTAAAGACAAATTTTCCCATTTCATTTCGTCAATTCAATCTATTGCAACTACGAATATACTCAAGATTGGACACAATGTTTTTCAAATTCAGCAGGAGTTAGGTATTGAATTATAGGAGTAAATGTGTACTATTGTAAAAGGTTATACGAATTAGATGAATGGACTTAAATAATGAGTATGTGTTATTTTAATTTAAACAAATATTGTCAAACATCTCATAAAATCGAAGAGATAACAAACAATGCATCATGTATGTTTCACAGATATTAGACTGAACTTTATAATTTCCTTTATAATTCTTCTAACCATATCACAGAGAAAGAATAGAAGGCCAAACTCTTTCTTCAACATCTGCTTCAAAAAACCGCAGATAATGTTTACAAGAATTCTTTGATCAGTAGTTAGACGGGCAGCCGGAGCTGGTGTGTACGATCGCAAACATAGGTTGCCAATAGCTCTAGGCAAATTCCCTTTGCGTGGCATCTTGTAAATGAATTGGTAAAAATGCGGTAAAAATTTAACTGAAACCAAGGGTCATCGATTATGCACGACTGTACGAAAAAAATAAGCTACGATTCAAATATTACAAATGCAAAGATATGTAGGTAGTAGTAGGATATTTCACAAACTATTGTACATCTAACTGTGATTAAGGATCTTTGTTTACATGCAGCTAAAATTCATAGAAAATAAACGAATTCTTTCCGAAAAGAACATTATGGACAAAGCTCTTTAAAACTTCTGCAACATGTTTTCTTCGAAAACTTTACCAGCTTGACAAATACTGTAACGCTGGCAAGCTGAAAAAAGGAGTTGTATCGTCCGCTAGGTGAAGACCCGACCTAAGTGGAGCTTAGATATAGAAAACCTATTATTAACCGGTAAAGCAAACGAGGTGCCTTATTTGGTCTACTTTGCTTGTAATTGCCTTAAATACTAAGTTTAACAACATATTCTACAAAACAAAAGAAACTCTGTATCTACTATATAATAGTAGATTCTAATGGCATAGCAACTAGCCTTCAAAAACTGTAGACAATTGACTGACATTTTTCATAACTCTTTCTTTAATATAGTAGTCCTTACCACGTGGAAGCACAGGGTTTCAAAATATCACCGCTATCTTCTACTATTAACGACAAGGGACTTCAGGTCTAGCTATGTTTATTGTGCCTTTTGTGCTTTTTCCACTATTTTGTGTATCCAGAAATTTGCTAGATTTCCACAGATCCGTCTACTTTGTGGATTCCATATTCGCGACATGTCACCTCAGGCTGTTTGGTGGCATTTTAAGTGCTAATCCAACACACTTATCTGAGAATTCCACAAATCCACGGAACCTAGCCACAATATCACGCATATGTCATCAGACATACGTTTAGGTATACTGCATGTTCTTATTATTTCACTTTATATTCATGCATGAATATTATAAGTTTATTCTTTAGAGTTTAGATACGATCAGATGTCCATATTTTACTTTGAATTTTTTAACCTCTGTCAATCATTTTCATTTCCATACTTCATAGATAATAAAAGCCTTACACATTTTGCCGTCTAATCTTAATCGATCGGAATTCGATGTAAATTATCTGCAAGGGTTTGGTCTTCTAGAAATATATTATGAGCCTAGGTAAGCGAAATGGTCACCTACTTCTAATTTATGTTCATCTATCGTCAAGTTGCTACCTATCGTTGATCTATTTATTTATTCGTGTCTGCAGCATTACCTTGGTTTTCTCCTCGTTGATTCTCAAGCATACTTCTTTGGCTACTTCTTTAATCTCTGAGTAGCACTCCTTAACTGCTCTGACTGACCTGCCCACTATGTTTATGTCATCGGCATACCCGATCACATGAGCGGATTTCTTTATCAACGTCTAATGTTATTGGATTGACCTCTTTGTAATGACTGCATCCAAGGCTAGTTTGAGCCACTCTTACTCGAGCATTAGTGACGAGGTGGATTAATTGTTCAGACGTACTAGTTTAGCTGGCACGCCTAATTCGAACTGTAGCTTCTTTCTGTGGATGGAGTCGTAAGCCTGCTTGATATCCACAAAGATCTAGTAAATATTCACATTCCTCTCGCATTCCTTTTCTAGGAGTTGTTTTAGTGTGAAGAGTTGGCCAGTGGTTGACCTTCCTCTTCGGAAGCCGGCTTAGTATTTGCCTAGTAAACTTTCCGAGATAGGTTCCAGCCTATTCTTTATTGGTTCTGAATATCCTGTAGAAAGTAATGAAACGTATCACAGTATGAAATCATTGTGCGACACTATAAATCCACTTTCTTCGTATAAAGCCATTATTATTAAATTGATGGGTTTTGTTGGAACCAGTGGAGTGGCGCATCATTTCTTTTTTGAAAACGCATCTTTTGCACGTTTTACTAAAATAAAAGTTATAGAATCAAAAAATGATTTTTTTAATAAAACGAAAATAAGAACCTCTTATTTGAAAACGCTGTACAGGATAACCAAGATCGACTACAAAACTTCTGAAACAATCGAAAATGAATAACAATCATACCTAAACATGATATTTCATTAAATTGTAACACTTGCACTTGTTTGCATAATGGTTTTCGCTGTATTAATCTATCACCATTTAATCTATTTCCATATCACAATTAATACCCAATTGTTGAAGAATTTTTCATTGCCTGGTCTTAGGTAGGTACAATGTGGATTTGGAAGCATGTGAAGTTTCTGAGAATGATTTTCAATACAAGTTATTTGAATTAACTCAATATCTCATAACGACAATTTGCAGCGAATAATACCTTAACTTTATCGCTATCGACTTCATACATAATCGTGATACATCTGTCTTGATCTTAAGGGGACCCTCCTATGAAATGTCTAAAATCTACAATTTTCAATGAAATTTGATGATTTTTTGTACAAAGGTGTCTTTTTAGTTGTACATTAAAGAACTGGAGTCAAAAAATAAAAAAAATATATCAACAACCGTTTTTTACAATAACAATTGGAAAATAGCTCATTTTCAAAAGAGTCCCGGTGTCCCCCCTCTGCACCGAGTACCAAATTTTTTTTTTCAAAACACGCAGAATTTCATAAAGAAAAAAATTGTCTAGCCGATTTTTGATTTTATTTGTTTTGACAAAGTTACACTTGTTTTTGTACGGCGACCTCGAAAAAGAAGCTGAATCTCGGCATTTTTTTTAAATTATTGTTAATAACTTTCGAACAAATTGTTTATTCAAAATTCGGCTAGACAATTTTTTTCGCATGGAAATTCTGGTCATTTAAAAAAAAAACGTCAAAATCGGTTGAGAATTGGGGCACCGGAACCCTTTTGAAGTTCGAAAAATTAGCGAAAAAAGTTTCAGAGAAAAATCGATTTAAAGTTTTATTTGTACATCAACACTACAGAACTTCGCTTGACACAGTGTGAAAAAACATTAAAATTTTCATGTGTTTATGATAATAATCAAAATTTTTATTACATTATCTGAAAGAGGAGACTTCAAGCTATCAAAATCTGCAATAAAAAGTTTTTCGAAAAAAATTCGATTTTTCATCATTTTTCATAGGAGGGTCCCCTTAACAATCTCTGCAATCATATTTTTATAAAACTTAATAAATTTTTTCAAGATTTTACCTTAAAGTGAAGTTTTAATTATCATATTGTCATGGCATTTTTAATATGTGTGAAAGAGCGTTTAAGCATGTGCCTGAAATCAATTTCCATCGCTTAAAATGCAGTATAATTCACAATCGATTGCTCTGCCACCACAACAGAGGCAACACCATTATTTGTGACGATAAATTTACTCAATGTCCCTGGATCCAAAATAAATTGTGCAACACTACAAAATGTAAAAGACTAATAAAGTAGATACATGCGGAAGTACGAAAATTAAACACCTTTAAGAATTTGTAATAGTCCTGAACTCGACATACATTCTACAGTCGGCATACATACTCTTCACTAGAGCAAACTTATAATCGTAACATTTTGACACTTAAATTCCGTTCTACATTTTTTATTAGAAAAAAATGCAAATAGAAAATGTAACATTTACTAACGGGCTGTTACACCTAAATGCGGAACATTTACCCACCTTGAATTTGTCTCAATAAAGAAACACTCTTGCAAACGTGCAAAATGATGAAAATTTTCCCTCATCCTCGGGCCACATGCCTCACACTACAAACCATTTATTTTGCATCATCATAAGAATATACTTCAACTCACACCGAATATTAATTCAACGATACGTAACAAGTTGAGCGTCTGCTATAATAAAAAGAGAACTGGTTGCAGCCGGCCCATTTATAACATGCAATCAATATGTCTTAAGAACGAATATTGTTCTAGTTATGACTATTGTAGATTATGTGAATAAAATGAAGAAAATACAGATATAAGATAGTTATTAACTTACTAGTCGAGTCGCGTTTATGGTAACACATTTTATGGGCAGTGTTTCAGCCAGATGCACTCACTGTGAAGATTATATGAAAACATATACATATATATTCGAATATGTTGTATATATATAGTGAATCGCTACTTAATATGCAACTATGTGCATACTGGCTGCATGAATACACCTGGTACGGCTAGGTAATTCTTAATGGGGAACCTAAATCAAAGAACAGCTATTCATCTAACCTACTTTTTATGGCATGGTGTATTCTTCCCAAAGTTAGAGAATATCATTATGTTTATGATTGCATTTTGATCCTAACCAATGCGACTAGAAATAAACACACTACGACTAGAGTCTGAGTATAAAGGAAAAAGTTAATATTTTATGCATTTTAAAAAGGGAATATAAAACTCCAACAGTGTAACAATGTACGACAAAACAGATCGAGGACGCAGAGATGTGCATGCGGTGCTTATGCTATACCCATATATATATTTTTGTACCAAGCTGATGCACGGTAGTGTTCCTATCCAGCTGAAAGTACATTTGAAAAGATGATACCAACAAACAGGTCTAGAGTACTAGAAATGAAATCCCCGCAAATGCTAATTTGATTAGTCATTCCCGGTATCTTCAATGGAACTTAAGATCATAAGAGCATTAACTGTGATACAATCTTTGATGCATATGCAAGTAACCCATAAATACGGCATAGACCAATTCATTTTCTAAAAATACCAAATTTGTACCTAATGCAACAACTAACAAAAAAAATGTGCTCCCGTAATGCCTGTGCCCCACTTTAGATAAGCGGGATCTCTTGGATATAGCCTTTCACGATGATGATCAGTGAAAATTCACATTTTAGTAGGAGGAATTGTTGGGTGGATCCTTTTCGAATGGCCGAATACGAGCATAGCTAAAAGCCCAATCTGCCAATCAATAGAAAAATGATTGACCATCGGACCGTGTTTTTTTTTCTGGAGGCACTTAAGAAGATTGATCTCCACTTAATGAGTGGGTTGGCCGGCATGCATGTTAATTAATTTGTTCAGAAAAATATCTGGATGCTGTTCGACGTTGAATATCTCTATAGAAAACGCTAGAAAGAGCTCATCTATCTACCTGACGCGCATCTCTCCGGTGTCTATGTTTTACAACTATATTCTAACGTAATTTTTTTTCTGTTTTTATAGTGATTTTCTTACCGCTTCTGTACTTAACATTGTTCGAATGACCTCGAAATCTCTATCTTATAACCCGACCGAGTTTACAAAATATCACTTGTACTCATGGTTATGGTAGGTGGTAACATCATGGCATGGGATTTATGCGCACCTCATCACCTTCATCGTGTAGTAGACTATTCTTTGCGTTATCATCATCTAAAAATGTGCCTGTTTTTTTTAGGGGGGAACTGCTTCTTGGCCCCTCTCTAAGGGGTCTTTAAAAGATCTTTTTTTTCGAAAAGAGAATCCATTTATGAAAAATGAAAGATTTCTCTTCCTCTATGCTGCCTGCTTCTTCTGTTTTGACTTTCGATTTCTTGGGAGCATAACATGGGTAGTCTTATATATAGTATATCGTCATCATTATCGCTCGCTTAGATGAATTTATGGGGCATATCACCTAAGGCGGGTTTTGATTTGGTCTTCGATTTGAATGATAGCCCATTTTTTGTGTGCGTGTATGTTTTTTTTTCAATTTTGTTTCTTTTACGTGTGCTTTTCTGCTAATTTGAATACAATTTGATTTTTGCATTAAATTTGTACATAAATGATTAAACTTTCACATTATTTTCACTTTCAAGGTCAACTTGGGTGTTGCAGGGCCATGGAGAAACAACGAGAAGAGATGTTACAAAAGGAATTTCATTTCCGAAAACGGTGTTAGGCTTTCGATTATCTTGTTGTTTCGACCTATTGTGTTGTTTTGACATTTTGGACTTAAGTAATTACATATTATCTATGAAAGTAATGTTAAAGTGATTTTTCATTTTGACAGGCGTTTATTGAATTTATGAGAAATTTGGTTGGTTAAGTTTTTTGGTAAAAGCATGAATTTTGGTTATATCTTCACTATTAAAAATCCGCGTTTGTGAAGTGATAAAGTAGTACGTAATAAATGAAATTCTGAGATAGAATTAGTTTGATAACTGGGTGGCACAAAATATTGATTGACTCTTTTTGATATGGTTCAGTGATAATAAAATGTACTTACTTGAAAATTCTATTTGTAAATGAGAGCTTACCTAAAAGAGACAAAAAAAATATATTAAATTTCTGATTATATAAAAAATGAATTATATATTCTGTAGTTAAAGATAAGGTTTAAAAAATTCGTGATGTTTGTAAAGGGTAACGTAATTTTTGCACCGTCTTTAAAGAGTGCTCGGATTTTGATAAGTGATGTCTTGTTGGAAAGCGTCGTTTAATCAAAAAAAAGGGTTCGACCGAATTTTATGAAAATCTTTTCAGATCATATTTTCGTTAATACGCTATGACCGGCGCACCTAAAGGAAGCCGATATGTTTTTTGGTTCGCGCGAAATCGTGCAGGAAAAAATTACCACATAGGTACGCACATACACACACACATACCCCGTGTTCTTTTAATGAACTGGGTTTTGAGAGCTTTTGAGGAGCTTTTGAGTTCCCATACAAAATCGAAGAACCAGAAGACCCGGATAAAACCTGGGTTTTCGATTTTGTATGGGAACTCAAAAGCTCTCAAAACCCAGTTCATTAAAAGAACACGGGGATAGTTCTTCTCAAAATTATGTTTAAAATGCTATTGGGATCTTGAAAAAAGGAAATACGTTAAAAATTACAATTTCGATTTTCGGACCGATTTATCACAGAAGCTCTTTGATAAACCTTCTTATTCTAAGCTAGATCACAGCAGGACATTCACAGACACATGTGTGGAAGTCTCGTCGCCTTCCATTCAGAGTTGGCATTCTGTCTCCTGAGACAAACCTAGATTGTGGAGGTCGGACCGCGCCCACATGGCCAGTCAGATATGCCATCAACAGCCAAAGATCCGCCTTGTTTAGAGTGATAATGATCCTAAAGGAAAAGGGTTTTATTAGTTCTTTAGCCTATCTAAGACCTGGGACTGATTCCCAAAGGACTAGGTTCAGTCTTTTAACCTTATCCTCTATCAGGGAATCGAGCTGGACAATGAGATGCCAGAGAAAGGTTCAGCCCCATTGACCAGTGTCTCAGACCCCTCCCTCGCGAGTTTGTCTACAGCGTCATTACCCCCGATATCTCAGTACTCAGGGACCCATCATGGCGAGACCCTACATTTTATCTGGCCAGGAATACGTCAAAGCAGCCTGCAACTATTTTGAGTTTTCCTGTCACGGTGAGAATGTTTTGATGGTCCGAACAAATTTAAGATTGGCTCCTTTCAAACGGTTCTCAAGGATGAGCCTAGTGTAAGTTTCAATGGCATTGCAATCGAGACCTTTTAGTTGGATCCTCGATACCAGACCCTGTACCATGTTCTACCTGTGAACTTGAGCTTAGTTTTAGGACACTGTGTTTTAGAAAAATCAGTCCGTTTCTTTTTTAAATAGGAAAGAAAGCTTAATTCTTAAATTCTTGCATTTTAAATCACCACAAGAATTTAAAGCTAGTTTTCGCTTTGTAATTCAGACCATAACTAGGTTAATGAAATTGGTCTGGGTACCATTGGACAAAGTGTTGCAGCTGACTGACAGACAACGCACAGCCCAAACCGCTGGACCTAAAAAGCGGAAATTTTCACAGTGCATTCCTATAATGACATGAACATGGACTAAGAAACGAATTCTCGAAATTCACCCCCCAAGGGCGTTGACCCAAACCGCTGGATCTAAAGGGCTGAAATTTTGACAGTGTATTCCTTTCTATAAGCGATTTTTCGAAATTCATCCCCTAAGGGGGTGAAATGGGGTTCAAAAGGTTATATGGAGTTTTTTTTGTCTTTAGTCAGATTTTCTCCAAACTTAGTAAAAATACTCCACACCATAAATAATGAAACACGTGGGTTCAATATTTGTGAAACTCGAAATGGTAGCACCGCGCCACAACGTCATTGACTTCATTAAGCATTCGTTTTTGATTGCTTGATTATTTCCTGCACTTTCTGTGCACACATAATCTTTTTTTATTGAAAGGCGTTGCGACGCACACGGGTTTTCTGCTAGTCTAATATAAGAAAATGAATAAAGACCTTGAGAAAATTCTGGTAATGCCGGATAATATCTGATCTGTACTATTACAGCATGGGGTTCCCCAAGGTTCAATTTTAAACCCTTTTGGTTTTTTGCCATACCTTCATAAATTGGCTTCCTCGCTTATTGTGCTGACCCCCGGTGACGGGAAAGAGGGCAAGAAATTGCTGTAAAGAGGAAAAACGAGAAAAAAGAAATTTTAGGTAGCATAAGTGGAAAGGCGAAGAACCATGCGGTTGTGTGGGATCGCACCACGAAAGAGATTATTCAGTTAAAGAAAAAAAAGAAAGCTGAAAATTACTATCTACTATACTGCCACGTTTTTTTGTTAATGCTTTTTTATAACTGATATAAAATCAGAACATTCTTTGCTAGTACGACAAATAAGTTGACAAATCCAGTAAAACGATACACAGCTATGGTCTAAAGCGAAAGGACCTTTTAATATTGAATAACTCGAGAATTGTTACTGCCTGAACTTCTGAGAAGCTTTTAGGACATTTTCAAATATTAACAAAGCTGTCAGCCAATATACCCATTGTGCTCCTTTGTACTAAAACCTATCAGCCCCACAGCAAGGTTTTCTCATCTACTATCCCCTTAGCGACAATGGTTTATGTATTTCTTAAAATACTTTGGGAAAGGTACACATATTGTCTTAGTTTAGACAGCGAAGGCAGCTAACTACCATCTCCTAAGGTCGTAGGTTCGATTCCTACCCAGACAGTAGTTCCATGTCTTTATCAACACCAGAGGGACAAAACAGGTTCAAATTCTCATCTAGCATTTGAAAAATTGGAAACGTTGAGAATGAACTAAGAAAGATGACTCTAAGGAGCTACAAAACTAGGAAATAAATGTTTGTTGTTGTTGTTATTGTTGGTAGTAAAACTTACTTGTTCCATACGGTCTCTTCGTGCTCTCTGAAGCCTCTAAAGAAACACAGCAAATACCAAATGTTTTATAAGTTTTTAATCCATAAAAAAGAGATTTTTTAAGATCAAATGATTTAATTCTACCCAAGTCATAAAGCAATGCACATTGAATAGATCTCCATCATCTATAAGAGATTTTACAAATTCAACAATAAGCAAAGTTCTCAAGATTCTTGTCAGTTGTCTTAATTGATTTCTTCTATAAGGAAGATATCAAACCCCAGGCATGATTACCCAGTTCGACGTCGTGTTTCCAATTTATCCCTTCCCTTCCATTTCCCTCTAACTCAATGCTGATTCTCGACATTATTGACTTTTCCATAGCAATTATTCATTTACTGGCTGGTATAATGAAGGAACCGACTGCATGTACCACCTGAGCATACCTGGTTCTCTAACAGTAAAGATTTTTTTTTCATTATTAACAGTACTAACAACAACACCACAGAACAACAAAAAAAAATAACTAACAACAAATCAAAGAAGCGCCATCATAGACTAACCGTATTCACTTTGTAATTTTGCGCATGCTTTTTTTACCCTTCGCTCGAAGTCTGGTCTGTCTGTCTGTCAGTCCCCGGGTCTTTGTAAGGCTGTCGCTAGGTATTCGTCAGGTGAGTAATTAAGCCGAATGATATGGGTGAAATAGGAAGTAGGATAGAAAGTGCAAAGAAAATAACATTTCGGCAAAGATATGACAGAGAGAAATTGTTGTAATTGTTGACACAAAACTGCCTTTTAACTAACGCAGTTTCGCACTCAGAGCTAAGTTTAAGTTGACTCTGTGAATATGTGTCAGTGTCAGACTTTTCTGACTTTTATTTTATAATGGCAGGTTTTAGTTTACTTAACACACTCAGCAGGTGTGTTTTAGTTCTACCTTTTAAGACAGCTTTATGTTTAGATAAGTTTTTCATTATTATTTTGCGTTTATTATTATTTTTTTTTTCTTTTTGTTTTGTAGAAGTCTTGGTTAAAAAAAATCTGTGAATTCATGGTGTGTACATATTTTTCAAATGAAAGATATTTTATGACTCGAGGAAAAGCGTAACATTTCTTGAAGATGGAACATTTATGAAATAGAAGTCGTGTATGAATATACCTTGTGCACATGAGGCAATTTATTGTAGTTGTAAATAAGTTTTATTATGGGGAAATATTACTATGGAGTTTTATTGCGCTATGATGTACTTTATTTTATACCGTTAAGGTAGAGCGCCGTGATTATTTAACTCTTTATGACTTTAAGTACAGTGTAATAAAGAAAGCACTTAATCCATGTCCTAGTTAAATTGTCGAAATTATACGCAATTATTTTGCAATAAACTTATTAATTATCTTATTGCGGTTATTAAGAGAAATTTCATTGTAATAAGTGACTTCCTTTAACTGGTTTAATCAGAATTATTTAAACAAATAAAATGTTTTAAAAACTCTTGCAATTATATTGCAGCCAACATGTTATTGAATTTCATTTTCTTATATTCATTGCTCAGTCTCAGTCTATTCCTATTTAAAAAGACAATAATAAAACAATCTCTGACTGATTGAAAATCTGCTCTATGACGTAGCCCTACAAACGGAAATGGATTATTGAATTCAGTTACATTTTAGATGACCTGAAAGGGATATTTTTTGGAAAATAGAGTATAAAGTATTACAGAAAATGCCAAGCTCGAAACCAAACAGCCTAAGATTTTAGTTGGTTCCTAAGCAAAAAAGTATTTTCAAAGACCAACATTGTTATTTACTCAAAAAAAAAGAGGCTGAACTCAACGAAACTATTCTATTCATAACCGACTTATGACCCGTCCACACGACACAAAATTGTTTGCGCGACCTTTTTGTCCCATAGAATTTTATCTGTCCCGTTTATCGGCTCGTCCTCACTACGCGGACTTAGATCCCACGCGCTTTTGGTGGAAAGGCCTTTTCATTTTCTGAATCGCGAGTTTTGGATCCTAAAATAAGAACTAATCTGAAAGAAACTAATTATTTAATGAATATTGATTAATCTACATTGAGAAAAAAATCAATTTTCATTTGAAATTCCCGTATTGTGTGGAAGTACAATATACCTTTTTAAGCCTTTTGTTTGCGCAGTTCGGCGGTACTGCCTTTGCCATTAAAAACTCTATATGAAAAAAAAGGTGAAAGCGTGTATGAGATAAGTGTGGATCCACCATAAGCCGCTGAAAAAAGTGCGCAAAGTCGGCATTGTCTGCACAAACATTCCGTCGGCCGTTTCATTCCAACATCACAGTTTGTACAAAACCCGACACGGAAAGCACCGCGGACAAAAGTCGCAGCCTTATTGTGGTTGTCACTTTCGGTGACGTGATATTTTCTTCTCTCATTTACAAATATCAAGTGAGAACAATTGTCACTGAATTTGCCGTTTCTCGATATCAGTGACAACCGCAATTTGCCTATCTCACTGAAATAGACAAATGTCACTTTTTTGGAGAACCACTATAGAATTTTTAGTCATTTGTCATCGAAAGTGACAACCACAATAAGTGTCTGTGTCACCACCATTACAAGCATTTCTAAATCCCACGCTTTAATCGTGGCTCGACACTGACACTCCACCACTATTCCATAATAATAATAATAATAATAGACGGTTTTTCGAGCGATACTGAATTGAACCCCTCTTTTTGATACCATTTTCGTCCCTATAAGCAAAGGTCGCCGATATACGGAGTGTTAGTCTATCTATGTATTAACCGATGTTATACTTCACTGCGTTGATCAAACGAGTTTCGATATCTTTTTTTTGTGAAAACCAGAACTTGGAGGTAAGCTCGTTTGTACTGCCGACAGTTCTATCTAGAGTGCAATGATGAACAGCAATCTCTAGTCGGAAATATGGTAAAGAAAAGAACACTAACTTTGGAGGTCCAACAACGGTAAAGCGGGAAGAGAAAAAGAAACCCTATTATCCCTGAGCTCTAGTCTTCCACATAAAAATAAAAAAAAATGTGCTTCCCCCTTATACATATGTCCTATGATCCTCGTTGAGTGTGCTTCATCGAAACAACGCTGAAAACTTTTTCCCTTTCTTATTCCATCTCCAGAAGCCTAAAATCACCTAATGTCCAGCTTATAAACAAGTATATACATATAGGGCGTATAAAACCACTAAAAATACTAAAATCACTTATATTATCTTCAACCCTATAGAGCCGTCAATAAAGACATTTAGAAAACCTTGAAAGCAACGAAATCTTGCAGGGTTTCGGCGGATTTGATCTGAGTAGTCCTGGAATTTTACCAAAAAATAAACTACAAAGTATTAGTTTTGCTCCTTTTGAAAATCTTTAAGCTTTTGATTTTAATTTTGTGCTAAAGAATTGGATTAAGAATTTTCTTTCTGGTTGCTCAATTAAGATAATGATAAAATTATAGAGTGCAAATACGACATTAAAACCCTTTTCAAATTCGAAGAATTAGAAAAATAAAGCTAAAATTGAAAGCCAATCTTTCCAAAAAAAACCACATTTTCGAAATTACTCAATGTATCAATACCTTTCTCATTCTACAAAAAATGCCAAATATCAACTCTCTCTACAAATTACATAGTTTCCAAATCGTATTTAACCCATTCTAAACAAAACCAATTTCCCTCATCAGAAAAACAAAAATTTTTCAGTGATTATTTTTAAGTTTTTGCCATTAAATTGCTGTAAAGTGATACTCTATGTAAAAGTGAAATGCACCAGATTAAACTTTCAACATCCCAAACTTCAGGTAATTCTTTCCAATAATTAGATTCTTGCGTGACTTGAGTTTTACAAGAAGACACCAAAAAATGTGCAGTGAAGTTTTTACGATATACAATCACTTGGATATCAATTACTAAACTTTTACCAATTTTTTTTAAATTATACTTAAAATTGGTTGATCCAATGTATAGAAATTTATAAAATAATTTAGAGGTATAGAGTTGGTAAAAGAAGAAAAAGGTTGATAGATGTAAAAACAATGGTAGATGTTTTTACTGTGGCATTGTGCAATCATTAAGTGGTATCTAGACGATTTTTATTAATCTTTAGAATCGATTTTTATAGATTTATTTAGCTGCTTGCGAGTTTTCGTCCTACTTGTGTACAATGTTATTGGAGTATCTTAAGTGAAGTCAGAACATTTTTTCACATATTTCGATTGCATTTCGGACCTTCTGCTAATAATATAGGTTTGGTGATAACATATTCATTACTGCTGACGATATTGTATACTCTTGGTACATCTCAGGACTCACTACGAACCATGTATTGTTCTGCTTTTGTAAACTTAGTTTTGCACTACCGTTCTTTGATTTTTAGGATATTTGCCACTTCTATGTTTCACTGAAAAAAGCTGCTCATTTCGCATCGTGTATGTTAGTAAAGAACTTTCAAACATAATCTCTAGTGCTTCCGAAATATCTCAAACAAAGAGAGAAATAAATCAATGAATTACTGCATATTTGGCGTACAATATTACTTCTAATCCCCTTTCCCAATCTATCTTGTATGTTTCCGATAGCATACTCATTGACGCCCTTAATTTCTTCAAATTAAATTTAAAATTATCTACTATGCAATTGTTGACTTAACAATCCTGTAATTAATCGTTATGTTTGGGAAATCTTACTGAAACTCCAAGCAAAAACCCAAGTCTAAAGATAAATGATTTAGTTTTTAAAGATGTTTTCGTGTTTTCCTCTATAAAGATGCGAAACTAATTCGCGCATCCAGTAAATGGTTATAACTATCAGATAAAAAAATGTTTTGTTATATCCTTTTCCAGCTATAACAGTGGATTGCGTTAGTAATTGCTCCTGCTTCACATTACTCTTAAACCTAAAAAGACATAGCAGGACTGAAAATATTTCTATTTAATTTAATAAATTTTAACCTCTATTTTTTAAACTTAAGAGACCCTAGTTTATTTGACTCCCGTTATATGGCTAGTCCTACTTACTAACAAGGGAATAAAATTGAATTACTTTTAGTCCTTCGTTTTTATACTGTACTATTTGAAAATTTAAAATTGGATGTAACGAAGATTAATGATAGTATTCTAGATTTGAATGGTTCAGTCAAAATATTTGAAATTTTTCAAGTTACTGCCTTAAGTTTTTGGATGAGACAGAGAAGTGAGAATAGACATTGGAAAGAGAAGAGTAAACATTATATTAAGTATTGCATTTAAGTGATATATATATTAAAATTTCTGAGAATAGAAAGTTAAATATGTGCAAGAATGCCTACCAGTGAAGTGAGATTAGCATAGAAAAACTACTGGAGCAAATGTTAAGTTTTATTTATTTTAAACTTTATTTCTTTCCGAGTCTTTCCGACAAAATACATCGTCGACTTTTGCTCGCTGTTTTGCACAATATTTTACAAAACCCATACAGAAATGGTCGCTTTCGTCTATGTAGACCCCGCGAAGTGAAGTCTCAAATCCATAGGAATGCTGTATTTTATTACAAATATATTACCCACTAATTATCCGTGTAATTGAAGCAAATTAATTCAATTTTAGTAATATCTAATTATTGAAAAGTAATTACGTACCATATAAGTGAAAACTTGACTGACCCGAACGCCAAAATCTCCACTAAACGCATTCCCACGACTAATCGCTCACCGACTGAAACAAAACGTAGCCGTTACTTTTCTTTCAATCGCCAAAGCGGCAAAGTCGCTTGCTACTTAATTTCTATGTGATTTTAACGGATTTTTCGATGGCAGGAAAGTGATAAAAATTCGTGTCGTCTCTGTTAATTGAAGAAAATCTTGGCGAAAAATGGAATTCTATAAACTTTACAGCTTTTCAGGCAAACAAAAACTTATTATTAAGGTTTTTAACTTAAGGTTCTTTAAGTAAACTGCTTGTCAAACGTGAGTGTATTGAACTTGAATTTTGGATTTTGCAATGTCGCCCCACAGGGAAGTGTTTTTATCCTACGGTTTTTATTTTTGGAGTTATAAGCAATTTCGATGAAGCTTAGGTGAAAAAGTACTAAAAAAGACGAAAAAGAGCCAATTTTAGCATTAAAATTGCTTATAACTCCAGAAATAAAAGCCGTAGGATAAAAATTCTCTGGACATTATTCATAGGAAATTGTGCAAGCTTTCCAATTTTGCAAAAAAAATAATAGTTAAAAAGGTATTTTTTGCAGAAAAAGGTGGGTTTAGTTGCCATAGGTTGTAAGGTTACAAAAAAACAGGGTGATATGTAAAACCCTAGAAAAGAAATTTCAAAACGCCGTAGCGGCGAAACCGTTACGACTTTGCCCCACCCACCCATACGAGTTTTTGTTCGTCTATCCAAAACCTATCCACAGACGTCCGCTGTGTGACTTTATGCAATAAACCCTGCAGAAATATCATAAATAATGTTTAAACAATATAAATATTTATTTCCCCACTTCAAAAGGTTTCTGATTTTAAATAATATAAAAAAACAAAAATTTTAAAAAAAAAATCATCAATCGGAGCTGTTTTTGAGGACTTCCGAAGATCGCCTGTTTTATGTCTTTATTGACTCGACTATATCGGCAATAATAACTGAAACAAAATTTGTTGAAGGTATGACTTGCTCGAAAAAGTTTCTTTGTATTTTAAGTGATATTAAGATTTTTTTCTTCAGTTGTTTCTTTAGTTAAACTATATTGAACCAACCTAAATTCTCCTTTGTCCGTCCGGACATGAGTGTATCCAACGCTCAATACACAAGGTCGGTTCTACTACTCACGAAGTACATACGAATCTCAAAGACCTTGAAGATAAAAAAATTGACTTGTCCCCGCAATATAGTTGCTAAAGTTTAGAAATTCGCATAACTTTTGACTATACAGAGTGCGGTACCTCGGCTCTTTTGGCCAAACTTTAAACTACTTATATCCTCATCGTTCTATCAAGTAAATGTTAAATGCACTTGTAACTTCAACATGATTATTGACTTCACAAGAATCCCATTGAGTTCAGCGTCCTTAAAATATAATACCATCCTGCCGAATGTCTGCAACAAATTTCACCAATATCCTACAGATCAAAGACATGGTACATGGCTAGTTCCTATGTTATATCTACTTTTCGAACCAAGCTTAAACTAGACATTATACTATGACATAACGAGCTGGTAGTACCAAGGGTGTCCCCTGAACTTAGACTTCCAGTAAAAAATACGCAATCACTATTAGATTAAGTGGCCACGATTACTTCATTATATTCCACTCTTTCCCAAGCAATTTGTTGCAATAAATAGAAGTATAATGTATTGTGAATTTGAACTCTTGAGTTCAACCCTACTACACCAAAAAAGGGGTTTCGTACTCGACGAACCCACAGCATTACTAGACAAAGGCTCAAACATACAACAGTTAGAATTAAGTGCTTTATAAAATGAAAGAAACCATTTTGTACCATCAATAACCATACATGTGCTTTCTACCTAGAAAATGATGAACTAATTGCAACAGCAACTCTGAAAGGGTCAAAGAAATTAAAAAACGTTTGCAATTTCTTCATTTCACAACAATTCGCATCAATGAGCTGCGCGAATAACGTCCATTTAACACTTTTGACAAAAGACCGAATTAATCCATAAAAACTCTGTTCTTTTAGTGCTACCACACAGACACTTAACCATTTAGCAAGCATTCTTTTAAGTGGCTTAAAGGTTCACCGACTTTTAATGCGAGTAAATTTTAACGGTGCAATTACATTAACACTTTCTGTTTTGTGCTGACTAATGTTTAAAATTGTGGAAAAAGAAAGGAAAATGTACTTTTAAGAGAATTCAGAATCAAAAACCCCTAATCCCAGAACTTAAAAATTCTCAGAAAATGTGTGTGTTTCCGCTGAAACAATGTAAGGATATTTATATGTACTAAAAAAGTTCAATGCCTTGAGGTCAGAAATATTTTTAAGCAGTTTCCATAATAGCATAAAACCATAACATCTCTGGAATTTCCTATGTTTGCTTAATTAGTTTTTTCACCTTCCAGGTAATTGACATTGACATTGGCCTGTCTTGGCCGTTGTCCATGTACGATACGTGGTATTGTGGTATTTTTCCTGTTTTGCAATTTGTTGCATAATATCTCGCACTTCATCTGCCATTTTTTTTTATTTTTTTTTTTATTCTTTATTATGTCTGTTTTGTGATCTTCGTCGTCTCTCACTCAATTCACTTCAGGTAATTTCATCACCTGGATGTGGTGAATTACTGTGAAAAGAATTGATGATGAGGTGTATCGGCGCACGCAAAAAAAACACCTAGACGACGGTTATGCCCAATTTAACACTGCAAATTCATTTGATGGCTATTAACAGTGACGAAAATGCTTTCTTTTATTTTTTATTTTTTTTCTTACTATTTACAATTTGAATTAAGTTTTTGCGTGTGAGAAAACTATTTGGACAAAATTGATGGGATTTCCTCTTTAGTTTGAATTTTTGTTTGATGAACGAACGTGTGTGTTTCTGTGGGTTTTCGTTCACTTGCGTGTGAAAATCTGGACATGGACATGGATGAGCTTGCGTAATAATTCTATTCTATGATATATAAACTTGATAATTTTATTAATATAGTGAAGAATTAGTAATGATCTTTCTACATAGGAATAAAATTGTTATGTCATTTCGTGACTATCTAGTATTTTAATTAATTTGAGATGATTAGCTGAAGTGTTATGAAGATAAATGTGGATAGAAGAAAACAATAAATTTGTTTTCTGTCAGAAAAATCATTCAAAGCGTTCAAATGAATTCAATCTCTGAAAATTTATATCATGATTGACTTTGGATTTTATGTGTGAATCCAGCTATTTTTCTATGGAACTAATAACACGTCTAGCCCTAAAAATCATTAAAAGGATTTATCATCACAACTGTAACGACACTTCGATATAAAGAATGCTGTTTAGCGACGTCTTTCAATAGTCGTCACTTAGAAAAAGCTTTCAAATATATTTTTAAAGGATTTCCTGATGACATTTACTGTCGATGAATTAACTCTCACAATGTATTATTTTGGTGGTTCAGCTCAATGCCCACTAGGATACAAGGACGTTGAATTAAAAGAATTATTGAAGGATAACCGGTAAGAACTAAATCAGTTAAATATGGGAATGGCTAAAAATTTCCCCATTTAACTCAGGAAATTTGTTACGGGCGATAGATAATGTACGAGGCCTTGGCCTTTCGTGATGAACGATTATTTATTATCAGGTGATTAAACCTCGCTTCTTTAAATTTCGTCCTCGACCATTTCAATTATTGGAAATAAATATTTGCTGTGATAGTTTCAATTGATGTATCCCAATAAATCATCATCAGCTCATCAGAATAAATTTCCTGGAACAAACATATAATTAAAACCTTCTTTTGAAGTCCTGGCTTGGCAATCCGAATAAGGATTTATTGACGAGAAACCCATTACCTTGATCGCTTTGTGTTATCATTTGTACATAACATCCACTCTAGACTACGATGTAAAAAAAAATTAATTTCTGTACCTTGTCAGCAAAAAATTCAAATCGTTTCTCTCTGTTCTAAGTTGAGGTGTCAATTTTTCCCATTCTGTTGTTTTAATTGTTTTTGCACTGTTGATCACGAAGCCTATGTTCTATCCTTTTTATATTTTATCAACATTTTGGATCACTTTTGATTAGTAAATTTAAAATTTCGTATCGCATCAAAGATAGATGGTTTTCCAGATCTTAAGGCAATGATATAGCCAGATTGAAATTACTAAAATCCCTGACATTTTTCCATAGGAAAAGTCATTTTTGCTTGCCAGAGATATCAATGATTGGCTTTTACATTGGAGGCATAACGCAAGATTTCAGATGTGATCTAAAAAATAAAGTTAATTAAAAGACGTTAAAAAAATTAGAAACACAAAAAGAAAGGACGTTACACTGCAACTTATCAACATAAACTGGATCAAAATTTGAAGTGGAATTAATTGATTTCTTTTCGGCTTTCCAAATAATCAATATGACCTTGATCAAAATGGATATTTAGTTGAAATTAGCTGGACGACTTTGATATTTGAAGATTTAGCTGAAAATGTTACGAGTAGAGATAAATTTAGTCCCTAAAACCTTAAATGTTTCTGCTAGCTATGTTGTATCGTAAGCTAAAGGAATGGTCAGATAAAAGCCTTCCTTTTATGCCTTCCTACTTTGTATGCTTAATAAGCAGTCCATCAAGGGGAGCGGTGGCTCTATCATTGAAATGTAGCAGCGTACCAATCTGTCTTGAAATTGGCTCATACCGATTATTTCATAGTGGCAATTTCTTGGATGCACGATAGTATTATTTATGTGCTATCAAGATAGTGCAATCGGAACATCCTTACTACTTACAACTCTGCTTATCGTGTAAATCTTACCAAAATACATGTTCATGAATAGAATGCGGCTCTCTCGACATTCAATAACTCAAATACTAGCTAATAGATATTTCATTATGATACAACATGAAAGCACGAAGACTGTAGCTGAGGCATTCTCACGTACAAGTAATTTTGCATAGAAGTATCAATTGTGTTGCAACAAGCAATTAAAAATTTTTGAGCCCATAATGAGTCATAAATACTAAATTACGAAAAAAACTTCTTTTCCACAACCAAGCAAGCAAAATAAAATTTTTATGTGAAAGTCCAAATTTAGGAGTTACCTTTTGTACTAGATCTGGAGTCCTTTGTACTAGATCTGGAGTCCTAAAGGAGAAGGGAGAAGGCGATTGACCTTGCGTTTGAACCCATGGATTATGTAAAGAAGAAATTTACGACGGAAATTCTATCAAAAAGTACAAGGAAATTTTTTCGAAATCTCTGGTCTGGTGACTTCCAGTTTTCGCGAAAAAAGAGACAGCATAGAAAAAATGATCCGATTTTAAATAGTAAGCCTAGAATGAGAAAAGATGGCAATTTTGTGTAGAAGATTCCACAAGAAGTATAGAGTTTTCATTTTAAATGCTTTTGATATATGTGCCAAAAAAATTTTTATCTATGCAAAATTTTGGGATATTTTAAAGTATGAAATACCCGACACTAAAAGATTCGCAGTATTTTTTTTCATTGTGGTGACTAAACCTTTGTATTCATAAAAAAAATCGCATTTTTCTGTTGTAACAAATTCGAATATTCGTCACTATAATGATGCCCAAAAATTTTAACTAATTAATAATGAAATAAATAATGGATCTGAAACGAATTATTAAAACTTCACAATTCCGAAATTAGCAAACTAATGTGGCATTAAAACCCATTGAAAAAACTTAATATCTTTCGTAATAATGTAATAAACCAAAACAAACTCTGTCCTCCATTGTTTGTCTTCATTATTTGTAAATTTAATTGTAGCTACTGCAAATGTAATTACAAAATAAAAAATACAACAGCCAACGATAACAATAACGTTAATGCAAAAGAATTATGAAAAAAAAAACACAAATAATAATTTAAGTCTCTTCCGTTTCGTTCATTCCTCTTGGGAAGAATGCACTCATAAAAAACTACTTTGTCCAATTGACATCCAGGTTAACCAGTCTCCAGTGAGTCTTTCCACTTTACTATCTTTCCATAACTGAACTTGCGCAACACGATACCTGTTGGGTATATATGAAAATAAAGATTCATTCATATATGACACACCTCTAAGGTCTCTCTCAAAAAAAACGACGACAAAGACAGAAAGTTTTCGAGTGAAGTAAAAATGTTATATTATTCTTCAACCCGTGTTGAGGTTATTAAACTTCCTTCGAAAAGATTTTGATCTGCAGAAATTTCGTGATCTTCTGCGACTAGTTGCTGCACAAAAAAAAACTAGTAGCAACAGGCCAGGAATCCTAGGTTATATATTTTATTTGTTTCATTTTCATTACATCTTCACCTAAGAACGATTACATTTTTCTTAGTTGATTGTCTCTAAGGCATGCCGCTAAAGCTGAAACAATGTAATCACGTACAGATCAAAGGCAACTTTGTCTGCATGGGAATAAGTCCCATATTTTAGATTCTCATGTCCAAGACTCTGACCATACCTAACATTTTCATACTCGAGAAATTGCAAGAATGAGAGGAATAAAAATCAAGTCCAACCAACGATTCACATGATACCCCACGATGGATTAAATTCATTGATCCGAAATAATTTCATTTTTCATCGATTGCACTTTCATCGCCAAGTAGATCCAGGTGGAATCTAGATACGCGATTAAGATTGAGATTGGTTTTTTTTACCTATTTCTTGATTGCGATTTTTAGGTCAGATCTGAACGAATTCCACCACAATCCGCAGTTAGATAGAAATCGACATAATGATAGTGGAATGAAACAAACAAAACAACTTGGGTATTGGCACATAACAAAAATGGTTGACGATTTCTTAGTATTAAAACGGAAAATAATATCATCTATGAAGAAAACTAGTTTTGTTGTTGTTGTTGATGATGCACAAACAACAGGTTATCACTATTACCATTACCTTAACTGTGCCATTACATTGTTACTTTCTCAGGTCTTTTTGGGTGGCTAGCAAATTGTAGTCGTATTACATTTCGATTACCGAAATCAGAAGAACTTGACTACGTCGTTCCGGATCAACAAAAACGGGTTAAAAGAAATTCAAAAATCTAACAATTTACAGCAGAACATTTGGTTGTTTTCTAGACAATTTTCCCAGGAGTAAAATTTTTTTTTATTTATTGCTAGATGGTTAATTGCAATTTCGAGGTTTAGTTGTTTGCCGCGAGGCATATCAAAATTTGTAGAAATTGGAAAAGTGGAAATTTTTTTAATGTATCGGGAAAAAATTTTAAGTCTAAAAAGGAAATTTTGATTTATTATTCTTCGTTCGTTTAAAAGATCGTTAAAATTATAGAAAAGTAATTTTGTTGCATGAAAATGAATAAAACTGAAGTCAGTGAATGTGAAAAGTAACATAAAATTTTCATTTTCAGATGGTAAAATGTCTAGTAATAGCTTGGGTCCACCCTCTATTTTTTACTGTTCTGTTATTGAAGGCCTTGGGCAAAAACCTAAAGCGTAATCTTCGATAATGGCTACAAATAAGATTTTAAGTATAAATTCGAATTTATTACAAAAGTGCCAGAGCCATCAGATGCTTTATGAGTAAAAAAGTTAAAATATTGCACTAATGATCACTAAAAATTAGTTAGTTAAGTTTAATTCTTGTTCGGACAGGTTTATGACTCGCAATATACAATAATAATTCAAATCAATAAGGATGTACTACTGTATAATTCAAATGGTTGTTAATTAGATCTCGTAAATTTACATCTATGCCTGCAAGAAAATACATAAAATACAAAGAATGCTAACTGCTGAAGAATTATGTTCAAATAAGCATATAATTTTAAGACAATAATTTGTGCAGCAATCAATTTGCCTGTAATATTTCCGTGAAAAAAGATTTACATATCTATCGCCTCCGAACTGTTATCAATTATGAATCCTTCTTCTTTCTAATTCTTTCAATCGCTGCGGTAGATGCATGAAATCACACACATAAACTTTTTAGATAATCCAGCTCACATCCTGGCAGTTAGAATGACCTCTTTGTAAAGATTTGAAAGAACGACTTCTGACTCGTGTGTAAGGTTATGTAAGAAACATTTAAATAAGCCTGAGATCGAACTTCTATGCGACATCTAGGCCTAGTGCAACTGACAAATGGATTTTTAAACGTCTGTATACTAGGCCATAGATCCAAAGGCGTTTGAATGGAAGTTTGACGCTTTCACATCCAATTCATTTATATTATATCGAGACCGCGCAGTAATACAGAACCCAAAAAATTTTGATCGGTTGCATTAGTGGAGCTAATTGGAGATGAAAAATACCCGTTGGTAGTTACAATTGACATTGAGCAGATCTTAAATAGAACAACCTATTGATTCCTAATAGGGAAACCAACAATTTAATATTGTTAAATTGATTTTAATTAGATTTTAGGCAAGACGCATTAGTGCCATGGATCGATAAAAAATTATGAAATTTAATCCTCTGTGTTCTAAATTTTCACCTAGAAAAAGGTAAAAACCCCTAAATAAAGAAATATATATTGTATAACAAATATTTATATCAATATTTTTTCGAGAATAGCACTATTTACTGTCCGTTTGTACTCTTTGGTCTATTTATCCATTATGAAAGTGCATAACTAATTACAATGATGGCATGTATGCTTTTTGGTTGTAAAAAGAGCTGAAGTATACTTTTGATTATTTATTGTAGCTGAATAGACCTTGGCAACTTTTAACAGTCGAACAGTCATTTACAGTACAACCAATACTCAGATTCCAATCTACAAAACAAAATTACTGATAAAATTGATTATATTGGCAATAACATCAGATCATGCACATTTTGTAAAATCAAAATTTTGAAATTAAGGATTCTTATTGCAATTAAAGTGCTGCAAGTAACAATGAACGAATAGCATAGTCTTTCTTTCTTTCCTTTCTTTATTTTGGTAAGCCATGGGGCCCAAAAGTACCGCGGCTAGGCCTATTGTACTTCACCTCTATACCTCATATTTGTATTCCAGACCACTGTAATAAGTTCAGCAGTCTGCCTAGTGGCTTGTCGATTAACTTGACTTTTCGTGCAAGCTCTCTTCGAACAATGGGGCCCTGCTCCTTGCTTTCGCGGGCACTCACAGATAACATGAAGAGCAGAATCATCTTCCTCGAAACATAGCCTACAGGTGAAGTACACACGCGAATCTCCAGCGTTTAGTGTGTTTCATCAAAGCTCGATCGGCAAGGGCCTTCTTCACCAAACTGGTGGGTCAATAACTCTAAAATAATTTCATTTGGATATTTTCAAAAAATTGCGTTATCAATTAAATTAATTAAAATAACATTAAAAATATGTTTACTTTAACTTATATAAAACTTAAATACTTGTTAAATAACGCTTAGAGTTCAGTGGGTCAAATTTTATTTTCTAAACTAGTTTCACCCATCAAAGACAACTTGACAAGAAATAACATCCGCGGGATTTCCGCAAAATTGTTACAAACTAGCAATTTCTTAAGCGATTTGTTCACGCGATTCAAAATCACGAAATCAATTACTCTAGAATCTGTTCAGTTTCCTGACTTTTACAATACGTCAAACTAAAATCTTGCAACTTGGAGATATAAAAACAAACCAACAACATAAGTTTTTTCATGGTCCGATGACAGATTCCTAAGAGTTAGAGATAATTCTTAAAGAATTATTATGATGGAATGGAATTCGAAGAAATATGAGAAACTATTCATACATTTGTATTTTTGATTAATTGATATGTTTTTTTAATTGTTGATTAATAATGGTTAGAAGTTTAAATAGGCATCAGTTACTTAAAAACTATCAATTGGATGAGACTAGATAATTTATTAAATTTATATATTACATGAGTTTTATTGCTTATTTGCATAAGTAGAATCATTAATTTGATTCATGTACTATGGATGTAATCTTTTAAAAATCTTGATTTTTATTCTACTATTAGAGTAACCATCTTTCAATCTCTTAGCTATGACTACCGCATACAGTTGCATCATATCTACATATGTTAAGGATGACTAAAGGAATGCCATTAGCCAAGCTGTACTTTATATCTTGTACAAAATAGCGTTAAGGGCAATCCTGCCGTACAGGAAATTTCAATAATGAATGAATAATGTAAACTAACAGTTTAAACTTTGGATGGAAAATGAAATCAAGAACCTATAACGAAATTTGTTGTGTAATCGACTTTAAAACATAACTTTTCTCTACCATAATTGCTTTAATGGTAAAATGCTAAAAACACAAGGACCTTTTACGACGCATTTTTACATATATAGATTCTGACTTCTCAGTCAGTAACAAACGTTTGATAGAAAATTTCTGTTTATTATATCGAATGGAAATCATTGAAGTAATTACACCAACTAGCATTGCTAATGTATTGCAATGACTGGGCTACGGTGTCACATCTAATAAGTTTTTTTAACAGTTGTGATATTAATTCTTCAATCAAGATTGTGTTAATAAAGAAGTAAGAGTTGTCTCTTTTCGATGTCATTGACTATTAATTAAAGTTTCATTATTAGATCTCCAATTAATTCCAAGCAATTAGACTCAATCTCCGAAACAAATTCAATTATCGTACTAAGTAGGTACTACTTTTTGGAAAAACCTAATTTTCTTACAAAATGTACAACATGCAATCATGAGAATTCATTAATATACATATGTATCATGATAAACTATTATATTTAATTTCATCTGCCATAATCGCATTTCAAGTTCGTGCTTAAAATTTAGAAAAAATCAGTATGGCAAATCTGGCGGAAAAAAATTCAAATGTACTTTAATGCGCTAGCAAATAGTCCAGAATAAATCGAAGAATCATTTGCCAATGGTGCTGCTAATCCAACTCCTCCTTTGGAAGAAGTTCGAACGATGGTGCATGCCTGATACAAATGACGCGGATCTAATTTGCCGAAGTTGCATGAGCAATTCAGGGCTAATAATTGGAAAAGATAAAGAAACTAATCTTACTCAACAATGCTGGAATCAATTCATGCATAATAACAGATTTCACATGTATTTTTTAGCCATTAGCTAGCATTATAATTTTTAAGATAATCTGCATTAATAATGATATTGGGAGAAAATTTCTATCCTTTTTGAAGCAAAGTTAAGCACTATGAGTCTGTTATAATCTAAGGTGAGGACCACGGCCGAATTTAGGACGAGGCCAGTGAGGCGTAAGAAATTGCAAAAAAAATTCAATCAAAAATCTAACAAAAATATTAAATAAGAATTTTCGATACTGATCGATTTTTCCGTGAGAACCGATTCTTCTTTGTATTTAGGAACTTTTTCTATCTTTTATTGGTAGCCAGGTTTTTGTAGGTATATATGTCCAACCAACCAAACCAAATTTTTGTCCATCTTTTCGAATTCGATTAGCTGAGATTAGCATTGATGAAAATCAAAAGGCCATTGTGAGGAATGAGGCTTTCGGACTTCTTCGAAAAATGGATACCCGGGGAACTGCAGTATACACAAAAATGTGGCATGACATTCTCGAGAGATTCACTTTGCTGTGTCCAGCCCAACCACTAAGAAACTGAAGCTTTTCTTCCAATTGTGAACTACGTCTTTATCACAAAGAATCTCAACATATGAAATTGTTTGCGAAAGGTTCGGATTTTTTGATAGTCGTGAAACAATAACTGACGAGTTGAACGAAAAAACAAAAAATCTCGTTGACTCTTGGTAATGAATTGGTTTAACTCGCCGAATTAGCAAAGCTCTATGAACAGCCAATTGGAGAATCGGGCGAGACATTTCTTTATCGCATAATAAAGGAAAACAATTTGCACTCAACTTTTGTAAACGCAGAAATAGTTCTTCGCATATTCTGGTCCATGGTGGTGTTCAATTGCAGTGGAGAAAGATCGTTCTCCAAAATGAAACTGACTGAATCAACTGTAACATTACAAAATATGCCCAACCATTCCTGGTAAGGTTTTTCACCAAATCTTATGATAATGAAAATGACTGATATCTCCTCGAATTCATTTTTCAAAAAATAACAAATCCCAAAAAAGAATCGCAAATACTCACTAGGTATGACAGAGTGCTCCAAACTTCAAATATTACACCCAGTAACGAATTAAGAGTAATGCCCTACAAAAATAGACACTAGAATAGAGAAAATTTGAGGGGCTTACAAATAATAAATTAATAAAATAATGTACAAATGTAAACCTTTATCTGATCAGAACAATCTCTAAACACGTAATTTAAAAAATGTAAGAAAGTAGCGAGCTATTGTAGACTGTATATTTTTTTAGATCACTCTCTATCTCTTCACTTTCAGAAAAAAATTGCTTCTGTTATAAACGAACATTTCCGAAACAAAAGAAAATACTTTTATTAATAAACAATACACTAAAAACGTGCCAATTGACAGATAATTGACCTGCCAATTTCGATATTAACCTACAATGCTTTATTTTTCTCTTGTTACATAGACTATAAAGGCAATTATTAAAGATTCATTACTTTCCATAAATTATTAATATCAATTAACTGTTGTTACATTCTTAACAAAAAATTTACTACTTACTTTCACAAGTTTTGAAAACCCATTATCCATATTTTAATGGCTTTTCTAATCATAGTCACGATCTATATTGCAAGCCCAGTATGAGACAAACCAAATTATTCATAAAATTTTCTCTATAATTAAACGTAAAACAAAAATTTAAACAAAACAATAACAAAAAAATACGATTTTCACTTATAGAAATTCATTAATAATCCACCTCTAAGAAGAGAAACAGTTTCGCTACATAAAAAAACTTAAGTTGTATCTACTTATCTTAATTATGCATACAAGATTCATACTTTTCCCTCCATATGATGATCACACGATCAATCATTTATCACTTGTAATATTCGACCTTTATGCCGTCATGAAGTTAATAGAAAGTGAAAACTTTTGACTATATTTATATAAAAAAAACTATAAGTCTCGTTATTTCACAAAAAAAATACAGACATTTCCATATCAATCAATAACTTCTCATTCAGTCCACAAAAAAAAACTATTTAGTGGATATCGATCGTCGGAAGAGGCACGACTATGATTGCATGCATTCAAAATTATGCTACAACTCAATAACAAAAATCTCATGTTTTGGTCTATGACCAAAGACCAGCAGTCAATCAATATATCAGTACAACAAAAATGATTCAGCATCAGCCCATAGATCATACTCGATCAGAGTGAATCACGCATGCGCGTCGTAATCGGGCAGATCGGGTATAGATATGATCCAGCAAAGAACTGGTAAATAATAGCGAAAAGAAATTACCCACGAGATTGATGTTATTTGTTTGATGATGAAGATTGAAAAATTAACTGAGCAACAATTGGAAACGTGCAGAAACTTCCTCGATTCCGGTTTTGTATTATTTTTGTTTTTCTTCTTTTTCATCTTTCATTCATCTACAAGCGATCGACTTCTTAGACATTAGTTTCGTAGGCATAATAGCGTTCGTTCACTCATTTTATATTTAAGCTAGACTTGAAGCAATAATTTTCTCACACAGAAATGTTATTGAAATTGTACGACTCTAGAAATAATACTTTACTTTTTTTTTATTTACAGAAACCTTCAGGAACAGCGAAACCTACAAAGTACCACTACTATCCGCACAACCAGCACATTTATCTCCTGCCGGAATGCGCTATTCAGCAAGTCTGCAATGCTGTTTATGTTCGCCTTAACTACACTCAGCCGCTTTGCGCATGTCCATCAAGGTATCTACATGCCTGAATAATTATATATTTTAGCATAGAAAGAACGATAAAAAAAATATATAAAGTAAAAAAATAAAACAAAATAATATTCGCTTTCTAGATACAGAGATCCTTGCTCGGCTAGCCTGAATGAGGACGATCAGCATACGACTAAGCTGATTGGAGATGCAAAGAAAAAGGTAAAGAAAATGTTTTATTTATTTCTTATTGAAAAATGTTTTGTTTAACCACTGTTGTGTAACAATTTATGTTAATCGGTGATTATTTATTTGTTTTTTGTAAAACAAAAACCAATTTTAATGCTACATGAACAGAAGAGTTGAAATTATTGTAGTTATGTAAAGGTTGAGTAACCATTCACGATTCTGTCGTTGCGGAATGCATCAGCGCATACTTGAAATTATGCCAAATAACAAAATCAGTTTAACAGAGACGAAGATGCAATTGTAGGTTGTCGAGGGAAGTGAAGGTCTATGGATGGTCGAAATGGATAAAAAATAAAAAAATTCCGGGGTCAATTTCATGAAAGCATCTGGACGATTAGCTTGTATGATTATGGAATACGATGCACATTTCTGCTTGAATTCAATACCCTTCTTCAGTGTAAATTTTAATTCTAATTTTAATGATTAGACTACCACGATTTTCAATTTTACTAGATGGAATGTATTACCGTATTTTTGAATGCAGTGAAATATCATATGAATCACAGGTTATAGAAGCAATGACGTGACTAGACATTTAAATGAATATAAGCTACTCACTCTGAATTTTCTACTAAAGATCTAAATATCCTCGCGGAAATGAAATTCATTCGACTGTACGATGAATCTAAGAAATTAGTTTGCTAGCGAGAAAAAAATTTTGAATTATATTAAAATCTACAAATGAAATACAAGACTTGGTCGGCAGGCACGCGAAACTTGATTCATTTCAGGAGATTTATAAAAATCAAAATGATGAAATGAATCAAAATCGCGGGCTTCCTACACTCAATAAACTTGATGGTATAGATAAAAAATACCAGACTGATTTACTTTAAAAAGGTTCGAACATGACTTAAATTTTTGGTGCCCAAATTTTTCGTGCCAACTTTTCAATGTGTTGCACAATTCTGCCATGTTTACTGCAATTGACTTTGTTTGAACTTTGAATTGCATCTTGAATAAATTTTCATCACGAGCTCCCACTGCCACAACGACATCACCTCGCTTTAGTTCACACTTAGTTTTATCTGAAGCCAGGGTAAAACCTTTATCTAGAATTCTAACTCCAGTAAATAAACGTCTCTGCATATCTGGAAAGTATAGGACATCCGTTAAGACTTTTTCGCTCCACTTCTTTCCATTAAAAACAAGTAAGTTAATTGTTCTACATAACGGTTCTTTCAATATTAAACCGTTTGCTATTTTTACTTCTTTTGATGGATTGGCTTGGATGGCTGACGAATATCCTGAAACCAATCTAACTTGTGCCTCATGTGGTCACTTGAACCATTATCCGCTTCACTTTTTAGCGTATTTTTATTTTCCAAACGACTTCACTTCATTAGACGTGCTCATAAATTTTCTAAAGTCCTGTCCGCTTAACTGGTAGATTTCCACGCACTTGCAAAAGCATTATATTCTTCAGGTGCCCCATGATAATTTTTGCAATTATCATTTCATCAGAAATTAACGGCCCCAATGACCTTAAACTATGTATAAATCACGTCCTCCATTCTTGCGATAAATGTTACCATATCCTCTGTTACCTCTTTTGTTATTGAAAAGAACTGCTGATTCAGCATTAAGATGCTGGATTCATCTTTCTTTTCAAACACAGCACTTAATTTATCCCACATTTCTTTTGCCGATTTACAACTAACAATATAAGGAATATCTGAGGCTGTTACTGTTGTGCTGATTAATCTTTGTGCTCGAGCGTCCTTTTTTATCCAATCTATCTGTAAAGCTCCACTTTCAGTTGGTTTAGGAATTCGTCCACCCACAAAATCATAGATATTCAACGCCATTAGACTCAATTAACTTTGAAAACGCCAAGTGCGTATATTGCGTTGGACTCCATTTTGAATATTTTATTCTCTTGTAAAATCTATCAAGTTTAAGAATTAAAATTAATTATTTTATTACTTCCTAAACCTTCAAAATGCTGGGCCCATAACTTATTAAGTTTATTCGAGATAAAAAGAAAAAAACACGTCCTTTCTCAAATGAATCATGAATGTTTCCGTGGAGTGAAAATTCCTTTATTAACAAATCGAAAAATTAATTAAAATATTTAAGACTACTTCGATCTGTCAAAAACATTATATCAACACGAATGGCATTGAGCGATCCTGAAAGATATGGAAAAGTTGTCTTAATAGAAATTTATAATTGGTACAGCAAACTGGTGGATACTGCAATGCTTACATAACTTGTGCAACAACCTGCAAATCAATGACGGTCTATAAATGTTCAAACAACTTGGAACTTTATCGTTTTCAAGTTCCTTTAATTGCCCATTAAAGTGATGCAGCTGCAATGTTCCCTTTTCAAATACTTTAAGGTATTCAATTGAATCAATTTTTGTCTTCTTATTGTTAGGATTTTTACAGACCTTATATACAGTAAAGTTTTTACAATCTAAAGTGCATTAAAGTTCTGTAACTAGTCCAGGACGGCTCTAGTCGATTGCTCTGTTTAATTCACATAGGTACGAACAGTATATCTCAAAAGTAAATTTGAATATTTCAAATTCCCTTTCAATTTCACCAAATTCTTAGTATAATTTTCTAAGTAGGTAAACTTTTTTTTGACTGATTAAAGAACAACACATCATATCGCTTTGATCATGAACTCTTACGTTTAACATTGTTATTAATGAATCGGTTTTTTGTTGAGCTTCAGATTCGCAAGAAAAAACTTGGTCATTAAAATTTTGCTACTAAGTAGGTATCCATACGCCGGGCTTACTAGCCATTCCAAGAAAACATAATCGCCCCTAATACTGTTGATGGGTTTAATTTCGCGATTTTTAGGTGATATGTGTATCAACCCCGACTAGTAAGCTCTAAATATTAATTTCAAAAAAGACGAGTACCATATCAAAAGATACTTTATACAGGAGCATCCTTAAAAAGGTTTTGTTATTACAAAACTATATAATACTATGTATGTTCGATATTATATAAAACGGAATCCAGGAAGCTACACACATCATCATCATCAGCTTTTTGCGTTCCCTAAAATATCTATTCAGCTTGAACTTGAGATCAGCTTCCACTTGCCTCGGACCATCGTTATTGGTTTCCAGTTTTTGATACATACCAAGTGCCCTTGTCTTTTTCTACATCGATTCTTGGCCTTCCTTTGCCGTATTTGCGTAAGGAATTTACATACAAAAATACAAAACTTATTCTGCATCGCATTGCCCTGATATATTTTACTATATTCTTACCTTTCATTAGTATCACTAGTTTCTAGCTCAAAAATAGGATTTATCTTCCCTATTCGTCTCTTGAAGGGCTCTGAAATTTTGTTTTAAAAATTCGTAAGCTATTTTCAACAGATACTGTCAACATCCATATCTGCGTTGTATATGTAAGAACTGGTTCGATCACGGTTCGGTGTAGTCTAAGATCTTGACATGAATTTAGATTTGAATAAATGGATTTGCGCAAAGTAACAGCTTATATTCTTTCATATATGAAGTGAAGGAAGGAACTGCCACAACCACCTACTCCCAACCATTTCTATTGCGACTCTGGCATTGGAGCAACGAGAAACAACTCTCTGGAGTGTTATGCCTCCTGAAACGAGTTGAATCCTATCAACCAATCAATGAAATGCGCTGGTGGAGCGCGGCAGTGCTACTTTACTATGTAAGATTTTTATTACGTATTGGAAAGCGGGGTTGAAGAGTACTGATGAAAGAGAGTCTCCTTATCTAACTCCAGACTTTACATTTTTCTGTGTACTTGTTTTGTAACAATACTTTCGCCTTAGGGTCAAAATTTGATTGGGATTAACCTAAAACCACATTGATACTGTGCCCAAAATTCGTTCAGTGATAATAGTAAATCGGTGCGATATTAATTTAGAGAGTAATTTGGAAGCAACATTCAGGTGTACTATACGCCTAAGTCGATTATGCCAACTTTTTTGTAAAGGGGAAGGATTAGTCCAGATTTCCAGTAGGCATTTCTTTATTCATCCAATGCCGCCTTTACCCCTAATTTTACTTAATTTTGAAGAATATTGTTTTCTCTTGTTTAACGTTAGCATAAAAATTGTTTATGTTTTTATTCCAATACTCTTCTTCAATTACTTCAATCCTTGAAGCTATGAACTACACGTTTTTCCTTTGACATAGTTTGGTGACTATTTTACATTTTTATTTAATTTATTGGTTTCTGCTCGTTTTTCTTTGTGCCGTTACACTTCTTACGGAGTTTTTGGTTTGCATATTTTCATGCACTCTGATTAAAACCACTATTGAATTTTTCTATCCTGTTTGCATCCCTAAATGTTTTAAAATTGCATTTCAAATTACGTCTTCGTTATTATTCCATTTTATGTTTATTCTCAACTTCCTTTCCTCTTGTTTTCTTGGCAAGCTGAGTGTCTATTGCCATCGTCAGGTTTTCGGTCTTCCTCCTTTTTTCGTGCGATATTGTTTGCCTGAAAATCGCTCTTACAATTAAGTGATCTGTCATAGTTCGGACTTCTATAACATCTCATATCAGTGATCGATTATAGTCTTCTTTTAGATAGAAAGATATGGTAAATTTGATTAGCACGATTTGTACCAAGTATTTTTGAGTTCCCTTTGTAAATGTTCTTGTAATAACAATTCGTGCTTGCTACAAATGTCCACGTTCCTTTTGCAAGTTGAATTTATCTTAAGCCAATTGGTGAAGTTTCCCATGTAAGCAGTGTGTTCCAGCCGCATTTCTTGTCAAAATCTCTTTGCTAATCTTAGCGTTAAAATCTCCAAGTATTATCACCGTGTCGTATCTTCCTCTCAAAGTTATATCGTTTTCTAACATGTCGTAAAAAGAAGTGATGACCATACACGAACTAATAAAAATGAAGTTCTAGAGGCAATAAAAATTATGAAGACCTTTACAATTCCTTAAAGTAAAATTAAATTAGTTAGCGTGCTCACTATGGAAAGTTCCAGGTTAATTCTTCTTTTAAAATACTGTCCCCATAATAGGCATCCCAAAAGAAGACAAATCGCACACCAGGAATTCAAAACTAAAGGATGCCATATAAGAAATAAATTGTTATGTCAACTCAGGTGAAAAACACATGATGATAAAAAAATCAAAAGTTACATATGACATAACTTAAATGCCATTAAAGTGTAGCGGAATTCAAACGACCACACTTCAAATCAGCAAAGCAAAAAATCTTAAGAAGAAACAAGAAAAAAAGAGAAAAAAAAGCGTTATTATGACACACTTTCTGAAATTGTAACAAAAAGATCAATTGGGCCGGACCATTCCATTTAACCTCATCCGCAAGAGACTGTAACAGTTACACAAGATTCTTTGTAACCCATTCACCTAATAAAGTGTTCATCATCAACGGTTCGATTTTATAATACACCCATTAAGTCCAGCATACACACATCACTTATTTGAAAAGAATATAAAATTGCAGAAACCTGCCACGAACATCATTAATCGATGCTAATACGTAAGACAAATCATAATTACGTGATTAAACCATATTTTTTGTTGTTCCTTTACCTGGAATCGCACACAACGACGGAACTTGGCTACTTTACTATTAAGCAAAGTTAAAACTCTTAGAACAGTAATTATTAATCGCAACCGGAATACGCTGTGTAGGAATCGACGACGGCGTGATCGCATGATCAATTTGATTCACTAATTCGCCAGAAGTTTAATTGCTATGGATGTTCGGGGTAATTTCTTGTTCGTTCATTTGGTAGAATTTATCTGGAACAGGAACAAACAAATCAGTATTATAGAATTTACCTAGGTTCCCATAGACACATTAACAAGCATGGAGTTCAGACCAGACAAAAATGTTTAGGTCTATACGTTTCGCCTTCTCCTCCTACACACTTTAATGCGACTTTTTTTAGACCAAAGTAAAGATCACGACATCAAAATAGGGAACATGACATGAGACTTTTTCTGGTGCTCTTACAACACGACTTCTTTTATAATATAATATAAAACCTCCATTTCGGGACAACTCACGAAGCTATTAGGAGGCCAACGAGAAGAAAATGATGAAGAAGAAAAAAAATTGTAACGGAAATCTTTTGGAATAAGACGTTCCACCAGATGAAGCTCTCCATAGGAACGTGATAATAGGGTAATGATGGCTATTTGATAGGGGAAATATGGCGAATTTGGAAATGTGCTCAACGTAAAGTATGTTGGTCAGTAAAAGTTAAGTGAAATTTTTTTACAGTCACAGACAAGATGGGCGATTTCTTTAATTGATTTATGATTTTTAAAACAGAATTTTAAATGAGTATTTGATAATCGATGATTGAGTTAAAATGATGTAGCTCATTTTTTCTGTTAAACCTACTTAAACTCAATGTGAACCTGGATGACTCGTTAACCAAATCTTGTTATAGGTTTTTACATGCACAATTGAAGCGCATGAATAATTTTATGGATGGATCTTTTTCTAGTGGAATTCACTGATATTACTGAAACACTAAAATACATTATTATATTCATTCTATGAAATATTTTAGTATTGTTCAATTAAGGTGATGCTTTGAGGATAGATGAGTTTCTGCAAAAATATTACCTTTCACTGTATAAGAATCTATTCAAGCAAACCAAAGCCCAAAATTCTTCAATTTGATTTAATTGCACGACCTGAAGCAGGAGAAATAATTTGAGAATTATATTAATACAATTTCGTACAATTCTCGACCTAGATATAGCGAAGTTGAAATTTGTGTGTGCTGTTGATAAAGATTTTTCAGAAATCTGTCTACATTTGCAGTTTACCCTACATTTGAAAACCACGACAAGATGATTCTGCGGTTATTGTTTTTAAGACATTAAGGCTGACAAATGAGCAAAACTCTGCAACTCACATCTTCACATTTTTCGAGCATATGTAGCTTTACGTTGTTTAAAAAATCCACATTTCTTCTCAAATTACAATTGCCCTTAGAAAAAATGTTCTGTTGCTCGCCAAAATATACTGAACTGTAAATTCGAGATTAGCATTTATTACATACGTAATCTGGGAGAGCTCCCTTCTCATGCCCCCAAGATTTATGTAACATGTTTCCAGGGAGATTTAGTGAAGTCTTTGCCCCCAAATCCGACATAACGCACACTGACCTCAGTCGTACTGAAACGTCAACTATCATTAGCAATCTATCTCTGTCAGGTGACAACATAAGGGCAGGTTTAAACAATCTTGACATTAATAAAGGTCACAGCCCCAAGTGCCTCTCAGCTTCTTGCAGCGCTGCTCAAATCAAATAGTACTCCCCTTTCTACTATTTTTTAATAAATCACTATCGTTGGGAAGTTTTCCTAAGTTATAGAAGAAATCCTACCTTACACTGACATTGACATCTTATCAACGATTCCTCGACTCTTTTGGAAAGCTCGTACATGACAAGATTGCATCACTTATAGATCTTAACATTAACGAACAGCAACAAGGTTTGAGAAAAGACCGTTCGACCACTTCATACCTTAGGATTATTATCTCTGAACTTATATGTGATAAGGAGAACGGTCATCAAATTGATGCTGTCTACACAGACTTCAGCAAGGTCTTTCATCTCGTGGACCACCATAATTTGATTACTAAGCTATTAAAATTTGGAATTACCGGCCCTGGTCTGGAATGGATAAAATCATATCTGAGCGAAAGAATACAGGTTGTCAGATTTCAAGGGTGTTTATCAAAAGAAATCTAAGTAACTTCCGATGTGAATGATATCATATAAAAAAAAGGAAAGTCATATTGGCCACAGGATTGAATCTGTTCAAAAACAATTTCTCCTGTTCGCACTAAGGAATCTATATAACCCGGCTGTATCGAAGCCTACCACACTACACGAACAGGCTCTAAGTTTTGGATCTTTCACCGCTGTCATGCAGGAGAAAACTGCTTATCTCATGCCTTACCTTGGACATTCTAAAAGGCGCAGTGTTTGTCGAATAGGATCATATTCAATGATGAAGTTCTACACAGAAATACTCTCACCGCAACGAGTACGCAAAGAACGATTCAATGATCATCGTCTATACTTTACCCTCCCATTAACAAACCGCCCTGCAAAGGAAAATTAATACTAATCATGAAACCCTAAACTCCCTACATATCGGTTTAAGCCACCATTGTTAAAATACCTATGGTACATATAATCTACATTATAGTATATGTATATAGACCTCACTTAAGCGTTCGATTCCCGACTGATAAGATATCTTTTACATAATATTAGAGAGATAGAAAATCCGATTGAAAAAGAATAATCTACACCGAAATCCTTCCATAGGAAGAAGCTTGAATGGCAGCCCATTTACCAACACCAACACAACTTCCTAATATCGATGAAAGATTGGGACTAGATGTTCATTTTTATTAGGTCTTCACAAATTTATTCTCTTCGCCAAGAATTGTCATTTCTTACTTCAATTTTTTCTGACATTTAAATACACATATTAATTTTCCTCTGTTCTTTTTGTTGTGTTATGTTAATGCGCTTATCCTTTTACCACACAAGTACGAGAAATAATAGATGTATCTCATATCAAAGAGTATCTTAATATCAAAAAGTATAAGATTCTTTCACCAATAACATACAGCCTAGTTCTATTTATTAACAATTTCACAGCTAATTGAAATAAATCCCTTAACCCAGGATCAATATGTATCTATGAATGTTGTGTGGCATCGTTTTAGATCGTTACCATATTAATGGATGTTTTCAATTCTCAATTATACCAATGTAATTGGGCAATCTCGTTAAAAAAAATTCTGTAAAGAGGCTACATTTTGTTAATTGTCTTATTCAAATCATGGACTATTGGTTATTTGCATGTTTTTCTTAAAGCAATCAAGCCCAACCCTGTCTAGAAGCTAGCAATAAAATCAATAATTCCGCCCTTTTTCATTCCGCTTCAACAACTTAACGATAACTGCCATGACCTTCATTATTTTCCAGTCCGTTTAATGTTATATAGGGAATTGTGCATGAAGTAATTTCTACATAAAATAGAATATTCTTTACTCCACGAAGGCCGGTTTTATTTATCTTGCATATTTTTTTAATCTGATTTAAGCACAAAAAATCTAAACCAAAAAAAGAATAATATTAATTTTTAACTAAAATCCAGTGATCTAGATCACAAAAAAACTAGATATTCTAATACACGATGGAATTTATTTAATTACGAACAAAATATATATGAAGATATAAAAGAGGAATTTTGAAGGGCTATGCAAAAGCACACTTTAAATACTCCACTCGCTTCTTGCTGTTAACAAATTAAAAATAGAACGTACAGATACAATGCAATAGAACAGTGTCAAACCAGTTCAAATGATTACGACTTATCCGTTATATAAATACACTTTACATTGTGAAAATGACTCTAAAAACAACTACAAAAAAATCCTTCCGGATTTTTGAAAAGCATCTCTCTGCGTGAAAAGCAAAGATACAAAATTACTTCATTAAAAACTTTTAAAAAAAACTTCCATATACCACACAATAAAAATCCACATTAACTTTAAAAAAAATTTCTTTTTTTCAGGCCATAACATTAGCAAAAACGTGCGAAGCAACAACCGAAATGCGTGAATGTCGATCACCTAAAGATTGGTCACTGCTTGCCCTTCAAAATACCAGAACAGGAAAATCACATTACCTAGTAATATGCCGGTGCCCGGATCACTTTAAACTTGGTAAATAAATAACACCCATAGCACTAGAACAAATTTTGAATTAAACATAAACTAAAATAAAAAAAAATTTACAGAAGGTCCAATGGCACACGATCAACCAACATACGCCAGTGTACCTGGTATCCGTGTATTCGGTATGATGTGCGTGAAGCCGGGATATTCAGTTCGACGACCTTCAGTACAGCCACCTAAACGTTACCAAATTCAGAAACCCTACTACCTAACAAATTCAAACCAATACAGTTCAATTAAAGACAACCGCCCTAACAACTACCTACAAGACAGTTACCAAAGCCAACATCAGGCCAATTATCAGTACCTTAATCGACCCGAAAGTTCACCTATCATCAGCTCTCATACAGAATTCCCAGAGCCCATTTCGCTTAATAGCTTTGGCGGTGGAATCTATGGAAGAAATAATGAACAAAAGGGCGAAACGATTGCCGCTGAAGAAGGAAGCGAAGACAATAGCGAAACGACTAGCAAGCGGGAAAAAAGATCATCTGAGTATCTGAAAGATGATATGCCAGAATTTCCATGGCATCGATTAGAGGAATTCCAGAGATCAATTATATGGGATTAGAGTGTTTAGATGAAGGACTGATTATCTCCATATTCGTCATATTGATATAACAAAAGTCATACCGACCTCACCTAATTAGCACATACACCTGAACTGCGGCCGCAGAACGAGTAGTTCATGTTTACGGATTTGTTGTAAATTACTCTTAACGCGATTCATCAGAACAAATTTCATTACTTTAATTTTAGGTTTATTTATTTGCTAGGTTTAAGATGCATTTACTAGAATACAAAGTATTTTAAATGTGAATCAGAAAAACAAAAGAGATAAGATTGAAAATGATAAGTGTTTGCTTTTATTTATTCCTAAACTTGATTGTGTTTTGTGATGATTGATTCGCTCCGTCGTCAGATGTACTGTGACTCGTTTTTAAATGGCTTGAAATTGATATGCAAGATCCATATCAGAAAATCAATTTGTAAGATCCCAATCATAATTATTGTCTGCTGTCAATTGATTGTGATAAGTTAAAAATTTTACATATTCAAATATCAAGTTATTGAAGTGGCGACACAAGACAAGAGCTTTTTGATACATTTCATGTGCAGACATTAAAAACATAAGGCTATTCAAAAATAATAATGCTATAACATTTTTAGTCGTAGTACCAAAATATAAACCAGAGGACATTACTCTTTAGTAGAGTCCCTTGCATCAAAAGTAAAATGTATGTAGAAACGTAGAAAGTAAAAAGATGCAGAAACGTCAGGTTGGAAAACCTGTATATTGCTTAAATTTTAGGAAATCAACATTCAGTTAAGATCACCATAAAAGACATAATGTGATAAATATATTCATGGCTTATATAAACGAGTGTCATGTTTAAGCATGAATCTAAATGTTCCAGCCATCCTCTTTACTATATTTATCTCAATAATTCAGTATTGAAATATTAACAAAGGAAAGTCGGAAGTAAATCAGATATATAATTTATCATTTTATCTCATTGTGTCCAGAATGAAAATTAAAGTGTGTTAATTTTTTTTATGCGATATTCTAAGCTCAGGTATCACCCTTTATACTACCAATCCGTCATGTCGTTCACGTCATAGTGCAATGTCTAGTAGTAAGCTTAGCTCGAAGGATGGAAAAAGTATATGATAGGTTAAGAGTAGTCTGGAGGGTGCATGAGGAGGAGGCAATGAACCTCGCGTATGAACTCTTGGATGTTGTATTTTTGAATTTTTTTTGTAGCCGGCTAAACCACAGATGCAACCGTCAGGGTTAGCACGAGACAGCCTCGTCGGAGTGTTATGCCTCATGGAACAATTGCATCATATCAAGCCTTATTAGACATGTGGTATCTGGTCCTTCAACTCTTGCGGCAACGGAACGGCTTATTACGGTAGACCTTTTCTTTCATATTTCCCCAAAGAAAGAGTCCAAGGTGTCAAATGATCTGGGCGGCCAATTGAAGTGGCCATTTCGGAAGATAATGTCAACCATCGAATTTTTTGCGAAGAAGGTCATTGTTTCGTTGGCTGTTGACCGTTATCATGGCACAATAACGTTTGCTGTTCACAGTAACAGGTTGGCCGGCTTTGTTTTCGAAGAAGTACAGCCAGATGACTCTGCCGCTCGAGAATGAGTTCAATGCCTCTGTTATTTGAGTTGGACATAAGTCCACGATCATAGAGATAGTGTTGGGTATGACACGATTATAAAAAGAGTATGTAAGAGGTGCCTCTTTTTTCCTTTGAGCAATTACAATTTCATACTTCAAATGAGTCGAGGTGCCATTGTAATGCCAAAATGACAAAAACAAGCAAATTAAAGAAAGAAAAAAAATATAAATACCAATGAAGAGCTTTTTACAAGTTTGATTCTAATATGCATTAAACTGCCTCAGAGTAAGAGTAAGAGAGTAAGAAACCTATGCCTCCACGATGTATATTTATATTTTACAACCTCACCCCGCCTCATTTCAAGTTTAATTTTACTGCCCCAAAAGAACTAAGGAAGAAGAAACCCACGATACACGCTCATACCAAGAGTAGTAAGACATTTTTTTTGAACCGAGACATTGAGGCCTCAGTATAATTTACCATCGTGTAGGGGACATATGTACTGCCTTGTGTAAGTCCGGCTCAACTCTAAGAGAGATCGATGGCGTAAGAGTAACGACAAATACTGTCATCAGCGAATCTGTGAAGTGGATTGGGTGGGACGGAAAGCTGGTCGTTTATAAAGATTGAGCGGGTGATAAAAGTTGTCACTGTCCAATACTACCTTAATTTAGCGGCCAGAAAGAAAACTCTCGATCCAGTTCTTCAGAGCAGGGTCAATACAAATAGATTAGAGTTTAGCTAAAGGCCCGTCCTCACTACGTGGGCTTAGATGCCACGCGCTTTTGGCGGAAAGGCCTTTAAATTTTCTGAATCGTGAGTTTTGGATCTTAAAATAAGAACTAATCTGAAAGAAAATAATTATTTAATGAATTTTGATTAATCTACATTGAAAAAAAATCAATTTTCATTTAAAAATCCCGTATTGTGTGAAAGTACAATGTACCTTTTGTCCGCGCAGTTTGGCCATACTGCCTTTGCCATTAAAAACTCTATATGAAAAAAAGGCAAAAGCGCGTATAAGATAAGTCCGCGTAGGGTGGATCCACCATAACATCCGCCCCATCCTCGATTAAAAACCTTGGAGATATTTGGAGTGACCAGACTAGACTCACCAAATCGATGCATACTTTGGCTGAGGTGTTCTGTTCGACACATTAAAAGGTTGTTGGGCGACTTATCTTGTCTGAAGCAGTATTGTTTGTCCTTCACGATTTGTTTGGTTTCTAGATACCCCCTAAAGCTTTTTTTTAATTATTGTCTCGAAGGTTTTGAAAAGAATAGAAGTAATTGCTATTGGGGTTAGTTGGAGGAATTGCTTAAGTCATCGTTCTTCGTTATGGGGTAAACATGTGAGAGTTTGCAAGAGTCTGGATAAACTCCGGAGAAGTATTATAGGGTAAAGAGTGTGCGCAGAGGTTTAGGTAAAGTTGAGGCGAATTTCTTTAGGACTATAGAGGGTATATATTTTTTTTATGTGAAAAAACCAAGCTTAGGAGTCACCTTACACTACCAGTTCGTTATGTCGTTCACGACATGGTGCAATGTCTAGTAGTAAGTTTGGTTTGAAGGGTAGAAAAAGGATAGGAAAGGTTAGAGGGGATCCGGGGGGTGCTCGAGGAAATGTCGATGAACCTTTCGGAAGATATGGGGTTGGGCCGAGCGGGCTAGTCGGGTCGAGTAGATTTTTTCACCTTAAGCTCTTTGAGGCACCTATATACCTCGCGGGTTCTGATGAAGACCTTGTCCTTGCGTGTAAAGCACTTGTACTCGCGACGATACGATTCACTCTGGGAATTCTCCTACCCTCTGAAGGCGGTTTCTGTAAGTTTTATTGTGTTCAGATTTGGTAGAATGAGGAATGAACAAATTCATTCCTGCCTGATATGGATAGCGGCGGAGTTTACGTTTCTGTTTCGGAAAGACAGGTCTCAATCAGCGGATTGGAAAATATGGATAAGCCTCAGTCAATTGGCCTTCACATAGTGCCACACAGTTCTTTTAGCTGTATGGGAAGTTAGCGTTCACTAGGAGAAAAAAATACCATTTGCACTAAAAAAATTCACCAACTTCCAAGAGTCGAACATTTTCTATTAAAAAAAGGCGATTTGTTCGTAACATCAACAAAAGTTAATTCTGTTATTTTTGTAATATTTAAGTTTTCGTTGCAATAAAAAGCCTTATAAGGCCGAACTTTCTAGAAGAAATAGTTTAGAATAATGTGTACACTTTTTTAATGTCTTAAAATTACAGCTGCCGTAATGATAAAACAAAGAACTTTGCTTCTCATTTTTTTTCACCATAAAAAATTGGAAAAACCGAAAAATATCGGTTGATAATGATTTTGTTATCAACAAGTTTTAAATAAAATCAAAACAATCGATTTTTATTAAAAGTTACAAAAGAAGAACAAAAAACCACTTACCTAAAACTTCAGCATTAACCACAATGGTACAGCTGTACATCGGACTGACGAGGCGTTGAGGTTGATTTTGAAAAGCCTTCCGACAACCTTCTTTAACAGACGACATAACTTGACCTTTAATAAAAAGAAACGAAATTAGTCACAATTAAAATAACAAAGCGATATATTATACCTGAAAAAGGTCCATAAACTTTTGATGTATTAAGATCATTCTCTGAATTAACTGACCATTCTAAAATAACAAAGCAAACACCTTGCATTGGCTCCTCACATAAAGGCCCAGCAAGAGTTGCTAGCTGAAATCCATTTATAAAGGAACTATTGTAGTCTTGCCTTACATCAGTATCAGTTTCATGCTTATTAACATCCGGTTCTGTATCCCAAAAATTAGGATGAACATAATCGGTTAAATTTAATAAAATATTTGTTCCGCATTTACGAGGGCCAACATACCAGATTTTATTGATTAATTTCTTTTTATTAGCTACAGATTGAATATCTAATTCTTCTAATGCTGTAGCTAAAGATGTTTTAAGCTGATTTAATGTAGCTTGACTCTTTTCAGGGAATTTATTAATTTTTGTTAAAGTGGAAAGAGCCTTTAATATGTCTACATATTTTTCTAATAAATTAACTGCTTGTTCAGGTAGCGGCAATGCTAATATTTTAATTAGTCCCAACTTATTTGCTGTTTGAATAGTTACAACTTTTGTGGAAATATCTTTTTCTAAAAATAAAATATAGGATAGAAATTTAATTTCAAAATATCACTTCATTTAAAACATACCGCTCTTAACTATAGCTTCATTAACCATATCTATAGTCGCTTCTGGTACAATTGTTTCCCTAAATGATACTATTGGTTCTGATACGTTTAATTTAATTTTTGCATAATTTTCTTCCAAGTCTTTCACACATTTTTCTAAATGAACTTCTCCTAGAGTTGTAATGACATGCTCTCCCGTTACTTGAACTGATACTTGCACGCATGCATCAGCTTGATTTAATAATTTTAATCCCTTAACCAATTTATGCATTTCTGTAGGGTTTTGTGGTTCAATTGCTACTCTTAATATGGGTGTTGCTATTAAGCTGAGTTCACTAAATGATGGACAATAAATATTATTACTTATTGTAGCTGTCTTAATAATGTAATTTTCTAGTCCTCCTATTCCTATATTTAAAAATAAAACGATTAGAATAACAGTTTACTTTGGAGTGTAGGAGATACATACCTACTATATTTCCAGCTGGTATTTCATCTAAACTTTCAAGCTCTCCTCCCATAAACATATACAAATCCCCAATAGTTACTTCGGCTATATATGGAGATTCAGATAAACTAGAAATAATGAAATTTTAAACTCTGGTCAAAATAATGAGACTAATTACTTTTCATTTCTAGGATCATGTTTAGGTGCTAAAACAAACAGTCTCATTCCTTTTTTCAATGTTCCGCTAAAAATACGCGCAAATGCTATAAAGACATGATCCACTTCTTCTTCCTTTTCCTCTTCATTCGCTTGTAATTCAACTGTGCTGTTGCTGGTAGATAAATTTTGTACTCCTTCTGTAACTTTCGCCAAATCATCATTACATTGTTCTTTCTTTCGTTCTAAAATACGTTGCTTTATAATTTCTCGACGGTCTTTGATTTCTTGTTCAGTTAATCGCTTTGGTTTGTTTTGTGGCAAGTGAGAAATATGAACAGGAGTCATCTTAAACAAATACAAAAATATTATCTAAATAAATATGAAAAACCTAAATTTACTTACTTTTGAAACAAAAACAATAATATTTTCATTTTTCGAATCGCATCTCTTAAAATCTTCCTTAAGACTTTGTGTCTGAGGTGGAAATGATGAAATATCACAACTGGATGAACATAACAACGCTTCGGCTCTTTCATCTGAAATGTAATTTGGTTCTGGCACATTCCGAACAACCATTTCTAATACAGCCCGGTCAATTGGAAGCCATTGATCAAATACTGCTTTTAATTGTGTTTTAGGATCACCTTGTCTTAGATCGCGAACAGTTAGTTTAACACCTAACTTCTCTGCAACGCCTATCGTCAAGAAAAGTAAATCAGTATAACTTTCAAATAATTTTTTTAAATTAAAAATATTACTTGTTAATTTTTCCTTGTCTTTTCGTATAACAATCAAATCGTAAAGATTCCAAATATTTTCCAAAACAAACTGTACAAACATTGGTTTTTTTGCCTTATCTTGGGCACCAGGAATACATGATTTGTTTTTAGGGCTGTAGTAATAATCACCCCACAGTGCTTTTTCCAGTTCGCCAACATCGACCTCCAATCGTTTTGAATACATTTTCGCAAAATCTTTAACTTGGAAAGCCCATCCATCAATCGCTGAACAAAACACAACATTTCCAGCATCAGGAGAAAAATATAAATTTGAATCGTCACTTGATTCTAAAGCAGATGTATAGTTGTGCTGAAATTTTTTATGAAATCAATTTGGGTAGAGTAATAAGCTTATAAATAATAATCTTTTATTGTTCTAGTAAAAGAATGCTATCTAATCCTCTCAATATAAAACAATGCATCTAATTACTTATAGCAAGTTTTAAATCATTAATTACCTCATCAGTAATATCCTCTCTAGCGAAAACATCAGATGCAAAAATATTTCCCATTACTGCATTTATTTGTTCTAGCAATTGGGTTAGATGAACGTACGCATCTAATGGTGTTAGTTGCTTATCCAAAATAAGTCTGTCCATTTTGTTGAGAAGAAGAACAGGTTTTAAGTGATCTTTATACGTTTGCTGAAGGCATGCTCTAGTTTGTGGGCAAACACCTTCAATAACGTCAACCTGAAATGTGTTTATAAATTATATTAGAAACTAGCAAAAACCCGCGTGCGTTGCAACTCCTTTCAATAAAAAAAGATTATGTGTGCATAGTCCACGGTAGGAAAAGGGTATAATGAAAAAAAAGAACGAATCTCCAAAAACTGATTTTGAATACTTAAAAAAATTTAGAGTATGTTACAACTTTTTTAAGATTCGATGATGCAAAATTGTGTACTACGTGCACAACAGACACCTAACCAAACATATTCAGAATCGTCCGCATAGATTTTGCTAAGCCGGGGGATTACACGCCCTGTGCAGAGCTTCGCTCATGGCGCCCTCCTCCCCTCCAAATTGTTTTCCCCAAAAAAGCGCCAAAAAAAGTAATCAATTTTGCAAATTTGGCACAAAAATGCACAATTTGGTGCGCTGAAAAATTTAATAAATACATTACACACACATTTCCTTTCTTTTTTTTCATTTCGGCTTTAAACGAACAGAAGGGGCAAAAAAAATGTCCAGCATATAATCAGACATGCAACAGATGTTACGGTATTTTTTCAAAGAGCTTCAGCATAAACTATATTTAATGTTCTGGCGCTTTTTTACATTTCGAAAGGTAGGTTGTTCCCATATACTGGGCAGTAAAAACTTTACATTCAAAATTATTTTTTACTTTTTAGTTCATCTTAAAATAAAAGTGTATTTTGTGGTTTTTTTAAACTATATATTTTATTTTCTACTTTTTAGTCTATTATATGTCTTCCGCCATTTTGTGGTGACCGCCATATTAGAATTAAAATGCCGTCACACAGCTTACTGTACTATACTCGTCATTGGGCGCGTTTAGGCCCGAGTTATTTTAACTCTGTTAAACTAGCGCTGTTAACTTAGCACCGTTTCTAGCATGCCATTTGACAATTCTCATTTTACAGCTAATAACAGGCAAAAATAATAACATTTCCCATTTTACAAATAATAAAAAGCTAAAAAATGAATAATAATAATAAAATCTTCATTCTGTATTGAAATATTTCTAAATTATTTGCTTACAACAAAAAATTACAAGCAAACGTCAATTCATTTTGGCTGTGCTAAATTTTAGTTAAGCCAAAAAGCAGAAATAAGTTAGCTAACAGCGCTAAAAAAAATTGCTGTTTATGCCGTTGTTAACTTGCCTAGCTCAGTTAAATTAACTTCGGCCTAAACGCGCCCATACACTTTCATTTGATACCCATACCGAAGGCGCTGTAAAGAAAAGTGTAAACCGCTATTTTGTGTTGGCCGCAATTTTGAATTTGGAATGACGCCACACAGATAATAGTAATCTACTTGTCCCACCCTTTCATTTGATACCCATATCGAGCGCGTTGTAAAGAAAAAGGAAATCCCCTGTTTTATGTTGGCCGCTATTTCGTGTTTACCGCCATTTTGAATTTGGAATGACGCCATACAGATAATAGTATTCAACTTGTCATACCTTTTCATTTGATACGTGTTGTGATTTTGGAATGGAGCTCGCCAGTAGACCTTTTCGATTTAAAGCGGGACTGCTTGACGTCCAATATTTGGTTGCATTAAAGATAATCCATGAGTTTATTATTTTCTCTATTATTTTTGAGAGAATAGAAGTGATTGCTATTGGGCGATAGTTAGAGAGATTATTAGAGTCACCTTTTTGGCGGTATGGGCTGAACTGGAGCCAGTTTCCAAGATTGTGGATAAACAAACTCCGAAAAAGTATGAACGGGCGTAAAGTTTTCGCAGAGGTTTAGCCAAAGGTGAGGCGAATTTTTTAAGAACCTTAGGGAGAATATTATCAGGGCCAGTTAATTTGTTGGAGTCAAGCTCTTTGAGACACCTATTCAACCTTTGAGCCGCGAGCCCTGAAGAAAACTCTATCAATTGAGTGATAGGAATAATGGGCGCGGCTGGTATGGCAGTATCGGGTAAGGAAGAATATGAGACGAACAGAGATGAAGTAGGTCGGCCTTAGATTCGCTTTCTGCTGGCATCTACCCTTCGTGAATGGAAGGAGTTGTGGATGACGTAAAATTTTTCCTGATGGAGGTTACCAAGACCCAGAATTTTTACTACCGGCATTGAAGTTAATGAGTTTACATCTTAATCTATCATCGAATGATGATTTGATTTTCCTGATGGTGGATTTACAGGAGTTGCTCTCTGATGAACTCACGTCGAGCTGGTTCACTCAGAGAATGACTGTACTCTCTATAGGCGGTTTCTTTGGCTTAAATTGCGTTCACACACTCCCGATTAAACCAGCCATGCGACCAAGCCTTTATGGATTTGTAGGGATAACCAAACGTATCTATTCTTAAATAATAACATTTACGGAGTATAAAGGTTCAATTTCATGGAAGTTTTCTTTTCAATGCTTTGTTTTCTGTAGGGATTCGCTTGGTGAGTGTTGAAGCGAACGCAAGTGGCGAGATGGACGGCCCGAATAAGAGGAAACGTGCCCGCTTAAAAACTAACCGTGAGAGCGTCTTTGAACAAAAATTTTGATAAATCCGTTTTTTTTTTTTTAACAAGAGATAATGCGGATAGATAGTGAAATTGAAGAAAGTAGTTCTAAACCAATATAAAATGAAAGTTAACGTGGCTGTATATAAGTTAATCGTAAAAGTACAGTTAGAAGAAAAGTTATAATAAATCCGTTACTTTTCTTTTCAACAAAAGAAAAATTATGAAACAAAAGAAAGTGAGGATGACAAATCGCAGCGTAAAGGAGATCTAAGGAATTCCGGATGTGGAACAACAAAAAAGAAAGCCTTAATATCTAATTTTAATGTATTTTAGTTCCTAGTTAGGTAATCGGGTCAAAAATATACAATAAATTAAAGTTTGCATTTAAGTATTTTAGTGATAAGTAAGTACTTATTAGGGGAGTAGATGATGAGTGGCTACTTGAAATATCTATCATATAAACTTAGAAATTATGTTAGCGTTAAGAACATGTCAAGACTTATATGATCATTTTTACATTTTGGTGTACACTAATAACTATGGTAAAATTCCGGAAGGGTCTAATCGTATGTATTAAGCTAGCCTGGTGAACACAATAAGTAAGCATCAACTATAATGGCATGAAGACCACTTAGATGAGTTTATAATTTGCGAAACTCATCTAAGTTGTCTTCAAATTTCCCATTTTTCTAATTGTACATTTATTTTTAGTTTTAAGTTAGTTTTAAGTTTTTTTTCCCTACTACTTTGAGGAAACATAATCGATAAAAAGCACACCGGTCGCAAGTGTGCTGTTATCTTAATTGCTATGGATAAAAGCTAGGCTGTATTTTTAAAAAAAAACACAAACTCAGGCAAATGGGCAACACATTTATAGCCCATCAATATATGTATTTACCCAAACTTGTAAATTATAAAAATGTAATTGAATTGAAAGTCGAATAAATTGAATTGAATTGAATTTGTTTTCTGTAATTGCTGATGCAGCTAATGTAGCCGCTTTTAGATTTCTTGCTGAAGATTATGGTTCTAGTTCTAATTGTAGCTCAGCATATTATGCGTATTATGCTGTAACTCCCGAACTTCCAGAACATGAAATACGCAGCAAGAAAACAACTTCTTCGAATTTCATAACATTATGCAAATCTAAAGCAAAAGAAATCTGAAACCCAAAACTTACAACAATAACTGCTCCATCGCACAGTCTAACAGCAGTGCAGACTTCACTAGAGAAATCAATGTGTCCCGGAGAATCAATTAGATTTATAATATACTCATCTTCCGCAGCTCCTTTATAGTACAACGAAATACTGCTACTTTTCATAGTAATACCACGCTCTTGTTCATCTGGCCTATTATCAAGATATCGTATCTTTCCTGCCATTCGTTGTGAAATTATGCCTGGAAATTAATATGAAATTTATAAAATTCCAGATAAAGTATAAGGATTCTATGGTGTACCATTGCTAGCAACTAGCGAATCTGCTAACGTAGTTTTTCCATGATCTACATGAGCTAAAATGCAGATATTTCGCACTTTTGAAATATCGTTTTGTAAACGTGCTAGCTCCTTTACTTCAACGTATGGCATTTTCTTATTCGCGTTTTAATCCGTAATAATTTAAAAAAATATTTATATATCAACAGAACTTCGCGACTGTTTACTAGGTACTGTCAAATCAGCTGAGCACGTGCATTTTGCCTGTTTAGCATTTATAAGGTTTTTGTATACAATGTTTATAACAGTCGTATTTTCCAGTTTAATCTAGAAATTGCAATTTTTAAAGAGAAATTTGATATTAATTGTAATTAAAAAGCATAACCTGCATAAACTTATTAGTTTTATAATTAATATAATAATTTTTTGTTAATAAAAAATATTCAGATACATTTAAAGCGAGACCTTTAGCAACATATAAGAAGAAGAAATGTTGCTGAAATTTTTGACAGTTCTTTGACATTGCATATTTGGCATTTCTTTTCCATTGCAGAGGTAAAAGTGGCCACAACGTGCACTTTTGTTGGCTTGCACCCTTTCTGCAGCTCTGCCTTTTAGAATATTAATTAATTAACAAATCCACTGAATACGTGAACAACATCACTTCTTCATAAATTATAAAAGTAAAAAACAAAGAGTTTCACAATGTCAGCACAACTTTCACCTGAAGAAAAAAGCCACCTGATCACTAGGAATCTCCAGGAAGTCCTTGGTGAAGATAAATTAAAGTCAACCTTAAAGGAAAGAGATGTAAAAATCTACTGGGGAACAGCAACAACTGGGAAGCCGCATGTCGCCTATTTTGTACCAATGTCGAAGATTGCCGACTTTCTTAAAGCTGGATGTGAGGTAAAAACAATGCGTTTGAGTAGTTAATGTGGTATATTGATGTAAGGTTGTATGATTTTTTAGGTGACAATCCTCTTTGCGGACTTACACGCTTATTTAGATAACATGAAAGCACCATGGTCACTTTTGGATTTGCGTACGAAATATTATGAAGCAGCTATTAAGGCGATGCTGAGTTCTATTGGAGTACCTTTAGAAAAGTTGAAGTGAGTACAGTTTACTATCAGATTTTTGTGACAGAGCTTTGTATATCAGACTCAGTACTTACTTTAAAGACTAGCCCGCTCGGTTCACTCTCATACCCTGTAGTCCCCTTTTTGCGGACACTGTAATCTATAAGTTCGTTTATAAATAGAACAGCTCGTTAGTGGAATAATCTTCGGCAGTCAGTACTTCCAAACTCGTACCACATATTCAAGTCCAAACGTAATAGACCATCATCTACTCGAGGATCGACGGCCGCTAACCTTTCCTATTTCTCCTCTATCCTTTTAACTAAGCTTACTACTATCCATTGCATGATGGCCTGATTGGCATGACAGACTCGTTGTACAAAGGGTGACTCATAAGCTTGGTTTTTCCAAATAAAAAAATGTAATCGAATATCCAATCTAACTTTGAGGCCATAAACTGAATTATAGCTCAATCCACAACTATTTCATCATGCAAGATAATAATTGATTTATGAGGATTACACAAAGCCCTACCACAAATTGTCTATCAAATTATCTTCTGAAAGCATAGCAAATAAGCCGTCTCTTTTTCGATCGTCGAAGTCAAGGTTCTGTCGTGGTAATATTGATTGGGGCCGGTGAGGTAAACTCCCGCGTATTGACCTTTTTTTATCAAACTATTTACAACCGCACATTAAGGACATGGAAGGAAAATTCGCTGCTTTCCCCCTAGTCGTTGGCAAACAATACATGGTTTTATAGTAGGTTTTGTGAACGATATCACTTAATCCCTCCACATCTGCTTCAAATTCCTGCATGAAAGATTCGTTTAGCCCAAACACGTACGTTGTACAAATACTGTGCAAACAACTCTGCCTTTTGACCACAATTTTGTATTGACTTGAACATTCTTTCATTCTCTGCAATATCTCCGGCTAAAGCCCAACTGAAGTGATAGGAGAGAGGCTTAACTTTAAACTCTGGTCTTTCACATAAAAAATAAAATAGTTACAAAATCAACAAATTAAATTCTTTCAGATTTGTAAAAGGAACCGACTATCAATTATCCAAGGAATATACTCTGGACGTTTACAAGCTTACATCAGTCGTAACACAGCATGATGCCAAGAAAGCAGGTGCTGAAGTCGTAAAACAAGTAGAATATCCACTTCTATCAGGGCTTCTATATCCTGGACTTCAAGCGTTAGATGAAGAATATCTTAAAGTAGATGCACAATTCGGTGGTGTCGATCAACGAAAAATCTTCACATTTGCTGAAAAGTACTTGCCTCAATTAGGTTATGAAAAAAGAATTCATTTTATGAATCCAATGGGTAAATTTTAACAAGCTTTCATTCGAAACAAAAATTAAATTAATTTTTCTTAATTAGTTCCTGGACTTGCTGGTGGTAAAATGTCTTCTTCTGAGGAAGACTCTAAGATTGATCTGCTTGATACTCCTGCTAATGTGAAAAAGAAGCTAAAAAAGGCATTCTGTGAGCCCGGGAACATCCAAGACAATGGGCTGCTTTCTTTTGTAAAGCATGTTTTGTTTTCATTATTTAAAGAGGGTGAAGGTATGTATTTAGAGAAAATTTATTTTCGAAAATATTTTTAACGTTGAACATTAACTAGGATTCACTGTATCACGAAAACCGGAAAATGGTGGGGACTTATCATTCTTAAAATATGAAGATTTAGAAAATGCCTTCAAGGAACAGGACTTACATCCAGCTGATTTGAAGAGTGCAGTCGAATTTTATATCAATAAATTGCTAGATCCTATTAGAAAAGCCTTTGACACGCCTGAACTTAAGTAAGTTCTTCTGTTATAACAAAAAATAATAATAATTTATAATAATTATATTAAAGAAAATTGAGTGCAGAAGCCTATCCGCAACCAGGAAAAGCAACTAAAAAACCTGTTGAAAATGGTGTTGAAGATGGCCCACAGCGACTCGATATTAGAATAGGAAAAGTTATAGAGGCTAGCAAACATCCCGATGCTGATACACTGTATGTCCTTCAAATTGAATTAGGCGAAGAGAGCCCTAGAACTGTAAACAAACTTTTCTTTATTGATAGCAAAAACAATATTAACTAATTTTACTCCAGGTAATAAGTGGTTTAGCAAAATTTGTTCTCCTCGAAGAGATGACCAATAGACAAGTAGCGGTGCTTTGTAATCTCAAGCCTTCCAAAATGAGAGGAATTGAATCTAAAGGAATGGTTTTATGTACTTCAAAGTAAGTTTCATTAAGAAAAACTCAAAAAAAAATATAACATTTTTTTTATTAAAGCGCTGACCACACTGTTGTTGAACCAATATTAGTGCCCGATTCTAGCAAACCAGGTGAAAGGATTTCATTTGAAGGATACGGCGGTAGTCCTGATGAGCAATTGAATCCCAAGAAAAAAGTAATTTAACTTAGAGATTTAAAATAAAGTTTACTTTTGTAATTTGTATTTATTAGGTTTGGGAGAAGCTGCAAGCAGACTTAAAAACAAACTCAGAGGGGGAAGCAGTCTGGAAAGATAGTTTTCTTCTTACACCAAATGGAGATAAGCTCACTAGTAAACTGTTGAATTGTTGCATTAAATAATGATCCGACTCTTTTGCATTTATTTATATATCTGACTCAAAAATGATATAAAATAATATATGACGCCTAAATAAGCAGCTAATTATGACTTTTATTTTAATATATTTATTTATACGGCTTTACTACCTATATTTATTTATACGGCTTTACACCGGTTCCGATTCTGCGACGGTGTCGAAGAAGTCGTTTCAACTCATTTGTTACGAGTTTTAAACGGAAAATTCGAAACAGAAAACTTGAAATGATTTCTGTGCTACCACACCTGGTATACGGCATCCTTCTAGTGATGGTTTGGTCTACCACGCTGTCGCATCACATAAACCCTACCTCGAAATACTTTCCAAGCAGGTCCATCTATCCCGACCGATTACTATCACAGAGATCCGTGGCTCAAATCAACTTCGCTATCGGGTCCTTCGTCTATCTATTTTCTTCCACCGATATAACTTTCCTTCTTTCTTGCCTTCCCTCTTTACAAAAAATTCTCTCCCCTTTCTCGTGCCATAGCCTCTAAGCATAATAAGAGAGGAAGGAAGGCATAGATCACCGAAATTAGCATTCTGTCAAGGTAGGACGGGTAGTTGATGGTATAAAAACCGAGTGTTGGCTCGAGTTGAGCCAAACTTACACGAGGCAGCACATTTGTCCCTTACACAAACGTACAGCCTTATTCTTGTTGTCGAGTGACGTGACAGATGTCACTTCGATCTTAAATTTGTATTCTTATTGTCTATCTGAGACACTCCTGGCGACCAGTCGACAAACTTCATATTCTAATTGTCACAAGATGAAGTGTGAAGTGGTACTTTCCTCGATACGTTTGTAGGTTTCGACAGTTTCATTCCACCGCGTCTCTTGTAGTCACTTCACTCGCCAACGAGAATACGGCCCGTAAATTGTACTGAGGCTTCAATTTTTTGAAATGTTTCGGTTCAAAAATAAGGGGCCCTACTGGTATATTTTTTTTATGTGGAAGACTCGAGCTCAGGGAAAGCCCTTTGTACTGTCGACAATCTATTTTTTCGTATAGAGTGCAATGTCCAACAGCAAGCTCTAGTCGGAAGATAATGAAGGGAAAGAGAGAAGTGAAGGAAAAGGAACTGCCACAACCATCTACTTCCAACCATTACTATCTCGACTCCGGCATCGGGGGAATGAGAAACAACTTGCTGGAGTGTTATGCCTCCTGAAACGAGTGGAATCCCATCAACCAACCGATGACATGCGCTGGTGGAGCGGGGAAGTGCCAGCGGAAGGCTATAACAGTGTAAATGCGGCGAAGAGTGATGGTAAATATGTAGTGGTGGGTTTCTTCTCTCTTACTTCCTTTCGAGCAGTAGGTTCTAATTTGAAATGAGGCTAATGAGAAATAAGTCTTTTGAGGAAAGTAACGTTTCAGTCGAATTGGACCATATGTCGATAAATGAAAATTGGTATTTGGCAACACGATATCGACAATGCTATGGTCTCTTTATGTGTTGATAAAGACTGTTTGACGTTTATTAAAAAGCTAAATTTATGCATACAATAAACTTTTAAAAATTTCTATTTTAATTAAATATACGTGGTTTGCTGCACTTGGATTAATATCACACAATTTGATAGTTTTGTATGGCAGCGCTTATCTGTAGATTTGGTCGTAATGCCAAATATGAAACTTAGAGAAAATCGAGAAGCTTTTTGTATCTAGTCGAGCCATCGACTCGAGAAACCAAATACGGCCCCAGGTCATGGTGCAATGTCTAATATTAATCTTAGTTTGTGAAGGATAGAAGAGAATAAGATAGGTTATAAGAATTCGAATATTTCATGAGTATGTGATCGTCCCATCTCATCCAGAAGAAGATACAACCACGAGTTGAACCAAATATACAAAGAACCTGACATAACCAAAAGCGTCTAGATATCACGCCTACGGATAGGAGAATGAGAATGCCTGACTAAGCACCCCAAAAACCCTATTCCTCCCAACGCCAGAGGGAAGGTCACAAGGAAGACCTAGGAACAGGTATAAATACGACATAGAAATGGACTTACGCACAATTGGGATAACCAACTGGTAGAGAAAGACGTCAGACCGATGAACAATTACATCGTATGGAAAGACTCGACATATGTGCACTTCAAAGAAGCAATAAACAAATGTACTGAGAGAGACAAAATACCCTAGAACGAATGTTTATAATCATAACAAGCATATACAACACAAAAACAATATTCGCAAAAGAAGTAGTATATAAAACAATTTATTAATCCAATTAAACAATAAAATAAATAAAGTCATTTCTACTCATCATAACTATTCAAAAAGAAAAATTTTTTTTTTTCAAACTTCTTACTCAACTTTTTTCCGTTTACATGGCATCAAGCCAATTTCGGAATCTGATTCCGATTCCGAAGTTAAAGTATCCGAAATAAAGCCAGAATCAGGAGAATTTTTTAATTTATCTGTTAAAATTAAAGCTTTCCTAAAGAATATCAACGTTTCAACGCATTCATTTAGTGTATCCTGATCATATTTTATCATAGCCTGAAGATGCTTGGGCCAGTATGGTGCAATATTAGAAACTTTTCTAACTGCAGCAAGACAGGAGGCTGCTAGCAACGAGGGATGTTGGTTAACCAATCGACGATCTAAAAAAATAGCAATATTTTAAGTTCTTGTTATTTTAGATACAATTAAATAATTTACCTAATAGTGTTAGATCTAGAAATTCGAAGGCAAGATCATGAGCATCACGAACAATTGCCGAGTTGTCCTTTGATACATCATTACTACTAAAGTCTGCTGGTATAATTAAAAAACTTATTAAATTATTAACAAAATTAACAGCTGTTGGATATAGTAATGTCCAATTGAAGAAGCTTAATATTTTTAATTCTAGCATTTTAAATTCGTGTTTACTATATTGTTTGCCAAATTTTAATATATATTGATTTAATTTTGGTACAGCACGATCGTGTTCTTCCATTTTTGCTGATAAAAATAGACAGACCAGTGCGACTAATTTCAGTTTCTCTTCTAATATCTTGTAAGAATCCATGAAAACATCGAGCATGTAAACAGCTACATTCAAAAATATATAATTTTAAAGGAATATAATATTGTATTTGAAGCCGCGTTTACCCAAATGGACTGTTGTCCTGCAAAATCTGAAATTTTCCGATATTTCTTTAATTAATGTTATTAAATTTCGCCTAAAATCACTATGCCTCGACTTGAAACAAATTCGCTTTCTTTGTTTTTCAATTTCTTTTAAATTATCAATTATATCTTGTGTGTATTCGGAGCACCACGCAAATGATGAAACATTTTTCTACAAAAACAAATAATTGTAGTAAGAAATTTATCACAATCTTTTATATGCCAAAAAACAAATTTTTTTACTGAAATATTTTCTTTCTCCATATTCGCATTGATAGGAGTACAAATTTTCAAATCACAATCCTGAATTGAAGAATCATCCGAAAACGAGTCGTAACAGCTTGTGGAATTTGTGCTAATGCTCGACAGACAACTATCAATTTCCAGTTCTTCCGACATTTTAATTGACCACGGGAAACATAACTAGCTTTTATTATTGGAACACACAATTTATGTATAAACTAATAATTAAAAACTTAATTTTATAGACATCCCTATGAATCGGGATCGCAGTTTTAAATCCCGAAATTAACGGTGCGCAACGTCAAAAGTTTTGATGGACTAACGGTTCTAGAAAACTGTGCTGCCAAGTTCTAAAAATTTTAATAAACGATTTTGGCTACAGATTGGGGAAGTCTGGCCCAAAAACACTTTTTTTTTATAAATTTCAGATGGACTTTGGTGTGGTGAATGGGCATATTCACACGCTGCCATAATTGTGGTGAGTAAAACCGGTTTTATTAAACTCCTAGCAACTCAGACGGGGCGTAAATGAGTGTAGTAAATTTGAATGCTATACAGGAACCTTTAAATGTATTGCAGATGAAATTTACTTGTTAGAGAAAAACAGAGCTAAAGAATGCAAGAGATAGAAGTAACTTTTATATGTGTGCCAGTTTTCACGCGTTTGCTTTTGCGTGAAAAATGTTTCGTTAAGTTCTTCCGCTCCCTTCCCTCTCTCATCTATAAAACCGGTTTTAGGCGCCATGAATGTGCACTGTGTGAATGGGCCCAATGATCGAAAATAGTACATTGAGATTTAGGATTACCAATAATTAGTGGCTTAAAGTCCGCGAAGTGATTCTTTGTGAAGGGGCCCACCAGAAAATTGGCAACACCAACTCGTATATCATCTAGGGGAAACAGTCCCAGGGCGCATCTGGTGTGCTGTCTAAAGAGAGGGCTCTGAAAAGACCTGTACGAGCCGTAAAGGAATTACTTCAGCCCGGCGTCATTAACATGACAGTCGAGTCGTCTAGCTGCTAGTTCTCCTTGCATTTCTTTGTCTTTTGTCTTTCTCTGTTTCTTTGGGCTTCGTAATGCTTAAGCTTCTGCTGGATGGCCTTTAGCACCACTTCCATCATTCTCCACACATCCTTCAACCTGTTCTCAGGTGTTAGCTGCACTTCAGCGACTGCTTCCAGCACAGTCCTGTGCTCCGCAAACCTCGGGCATTTAAAAAGGACATCATCCGCCGTTCCTCGTCCTCTTTGTGGTCGGGGCACCCCAGGCAGACCCGTGAATCTCCCAAACTAAAGCGGTGCTCTATAACCTCCATGCATTGCGTGAGGTAATAACTCACTTCCCCATGTTCCCTTGTGACGGGCGCGGCGCACTTCGTTGGACACCCCTCTTGCATATTCCGGTTCGTACAACCTTTTGCCCTCCAATGTAAGAACATCAATGGGTACCATTCCTGCAAGCATGGTGCTACGTTGGAGTTAGTACGGTATTCCGCCATGCCCACCATATGCACCCCGTAGTTGAGCCTTCGATAATTTATTACTTTCAAATACCAAAGTGTGGACTGTGAGCAGATGACATGGTCACCTACTTTCACCGCTATGGTCTCCACCTCTTTTCGCTTGCTGATTAGGACTACTTCCGTTTTTCTCTCAGCTAGCATTAGACCGGCATTCTCCAGCCACGTTTTTATCTTCCATGTCGCTTCGTTCGCGAATATCTCGATTTCGTCGAGTCGCTTTCCTACTACAGCGACCCCGATATCATCGGCAAACCCCCTATAGTGACTGAATTTGGCGGATGATGATCCACAGGAGAGGGCCTAGGACGTAGCCTTGACGCTCTGTCCTAATTTCTTCATCCACCAGAGTGCCAAGGCAAGGAGGGCCGGAGTAAAATTACACAGCCGCATGAAGCACACCTGAGCCCCCCTTTGGTGAACTTCTTCCCAACAAACCGTGGCAATGGCACCTTGTTCAGTGAGACCCTGCTCGAACAGTCAAATCGAATCGACAATTCACTACACAGTTGCTGCAACTGCTTAAACGGCCTGGTCTACAAATATGAGGTATAGGGGTGTAGTACAATAGGCCAAGCGAGTGGCTGTGGTACTTCTGGACCAATACCCCACCAAAAAAGAAGAAGAAGATGGCACTCTGCTCTGTTGACTACCAAGCTGTTGGCATTGACTCTGTTCTAAAGAACTCGATGGAGAATTTTCTTTCTAAATCAAAGTACTCCGTTCTACATATACTCGTAGAAACGCGCTTATTGTTTTTTCTAATAAAAAATAAACATTACCCTGCAACAAAAAAACAATTTCTGTAATGATTTTATAAGAGGATGAAAGGCCGATGAAAAATATCGTGTTTCCATGGGAGTCGAGTTGAGTTGTGCTGGAGTTGAAATTGCACTTCAACTCAACGACTTAACTCTGTGCGTTTCCATTTCTGCCTTCCATCAATTAATTTTATTATAGATTTTTCTTTAAAAGTATTTATTAAATACAAAGTCTCTTCTGACGTTCAAGTGAGGCACGACATATTCACTTTGTGTGCCGTTTTTAGTTTGTGCGTGAACTCTGAACTCAGTTCATGTTCAACCTACTCCCTATTTTAGTTGAGTTGAAACTCTTTAACGAAAACTCTTTGTTGAAAGTCAAATTTATAATATAACATAATACCTGTAAACATCATTTTGTATAAAAGAAGAAGACTGAAATAAAACTCTCTCGAGTGAACATTACGAAACCATAAGGACGTGTTTTTCTTTGTGAGTTCCACAATTTTATTTTGACTCATATATAATTTTAACAGGTTATGGGCCCAGGCCACGTTGGAAAAAATGGCGGAATTCAAAGTGCAGATTTTTAATTTAACTGGTGCTCAAAATTGGACAAAATGGAAACAACAAATGTTGTTACTTCTCAGATATCACGATCTTCTGGGTATTGTCATCAAAACAGAGAAGGACGATAAGGACTCAAAATCTGAAAGTGATGAGAAAGCAGAAAAAAAGAATGCACAGGCACAGCTACTAATAATGAATGCACTATCGGACGAAGTGTATAACAAACTTGGTGTTGTAAAAACGTCAGCAGATGCATGGAAAAGATTATTAAGTATATTTGAACAAAGTTCGGGTCAAAGATTGGATCGATTGGCAGAACTTTTCTTTAGTGCAAAAAAGGATCCAAGTGCAGGAATTCTTGAATATATTTCGGATTTGCAAAAAACCTTTCATGAGTTATCAGATGAAATGAATCGTCAATTGAAAGTCCAATTGCCGGAGCAACTTTTAATGTTACGAATAACCTCGACTCTTCCTCCTGAATTCAACAATTTTCGAGAAGTTTGGGAAGCTACCAACATAAGTGAGAGAACACTGGAAAAATTAGTTGAAAGGCTTAGAATGACAGAATTATACAATTCTGGTGAACGTGAAAGTAACTCAACTACTGCATTTACATCAACAAATAGGGAAAAAACATATACACCAAAACGTTCGAAAAAAAAACTACAATGCTACAAATGTAAAAAATTTGGACATTATAAAAATGAGTGTCCTGAAAAAGCACAATTAGCCAAAGGTGAATCGGAAAAATATGGAGTTTCATATAATTCAGCTTTTATAGGTATGGCATTTGTAACTGCTACAAAGGGACTTGACAGTCACTCGTGGATAAATGACAGTGGTGCAACAATGCATATGACATCTCATCAAAACTATTTCGTGAAGTATGAAAGCTTTTCTAATCCAAAGATGGTTCAGTTGGCAGATAAGAGTAAAATAGAAGCTCTTGGAAGTGGTTTAGTGTATGCAGATATGTTTGTCAATGGTAATTGGGAAAGAAATCGCCTTGAAGAAGTTTGGTATGTTCCAAAATTAAGTATAAATCTGTTCTCGCAAACAAGATCGTTGTATAAAGGATTTAATTGGAAAATGAAAAGGAATCAGGCGTGGTGCATGAAAAATGGAAAACTTCGTTTAACTGGTCAAATTGTTGATGGTTTAGTGTTATTAAACATGAAAACTAACGCGCAAGATAAGTCTTTGACAGCTTTAGTTGTACGAGAAAGTCTTCAGGTTCATCATGAGCGGTTGGCACATCAAAACACACAACATGTTCAAAAAATTCTGAAACGTAAAAATATAAAATTCAAAGAATCAAATGATTTTTGCGAAGGTTGTGTATTAGGTAAACAGCATCGACAAAGTTTCCATACAAGAAAGGTTCGAGCTACAGTTCCAGGGGAAATCATCAGTGCGGATGTAAATGGACCAATGTCAGTATCAGCTTTAGGTGGCTCTATATATTTCGTTTGTTTTAAAGATGATTTTTCAAAATTTCGTTGTGTATATTATATGAAGAACAAGTCAGAAGTTAAGGAAAAGCTACAGTATTTCTTGGCTGAGGTAGACTCCGCTGGTCATAAAATTAAACAATTTTTATCAGATGGTGGTAAAGAATTCGACAATAAGGACATCAAGAAACTGTTGAAAATGAATGGAATTGATGTAAGATTGTCAATGCCATATTGCCCTGAACAAAATGGTAGTGTGGAACGGGAAAATCGAACACTCGTAGAAGCTGCTAGATCAATGATATATTCTAGGAACTTGACTGTCAAACTGTGGGCAGAAGCGGTGAATACTGCAACGCATATTATAAACAGAACTGGTCCAACATCAATTGCTGATAAAAACACCATATGAGTTATGGTATAATAAAGTTCCTGTTATAGATCATTTTAGAATTTTTGGTGAAGAATGTTATGCTCACATACCAAAACAGAGAAGAACGAAGTGGGATCCAAAAAGCAAAAAGGTAATGTTCGTTGGATATTCTGGTGAAAGAGACGGGTACAGACTATACGATGCAAAGACAGGTAAGATTTTCTTAAGTCGAGATGTGAAGTTTCTTCCAAACAGTACAACAAGTTCATCGATTCAGATAAATCTGGATAGCTCTTTTCAAAGATGTTATGAAGATAACGTTAACCTAGGTGAACCTGAAAACACAACATCTGAAGGAGAACCTGAAAACACAACATCTGAAGGAGAACCTGAAAACACAACATCTGAAGGAGAACATAATGAATATGGCTTAAGGAATAGAGAAGAAATAAGTCCTCCAGTGCATCTTAAAGACTACGTCTTGTTAACTAAAAATGATAAGGAAAATCCTTTGACCAGAGAAGACGCACTTCGATCACTAAATGCAGAATCTTGGAAATCAGCAATGGACGACGAAATGAGGTCCTTGAAGGAAAACGACGTCTTTGATCTTGTGATTCCTCCTGAAAATAAAAGGATAATAGAAAATCGCTGGATTTTCAAAATCAAAACAAAAGCTGATGGGAGTATAGATAAATTTAAGGCCAGGCTAGTAGCAAAAGGTCATGTTCAAAAACCAGGTGTAGACTACGATGAAACATTTAGCCCGGTAGCTAGATACGACACTGTTAGAACTGTTTTAAGTGTTGCTGCCAATGAAAAGTTGTGTTTACGTCAATTTGATATAAAAACCGCTTTTCTGTACGGTAATCTCGAAGAAGATGTTTTCATGAAACAACCAGATGGCTATAATGATGGTACTAGGAGAGTATGCAAGTTGAAACGTAGTTTATATGGTTTAAAACAAGCTCCTAGGTGCTGGAATAGTCGTTTTTCTGAATTTATGAAAAGGTATGGACTTAAAAAATCAACGGCTGATCCTTGCCTATATGTTAAATTTGATCAAAAAGGAAAATTATTGGTAACTATTTACGTTGATGATGGATTAGTAGCTGGAAGCAATGATAAATTAATAGTAGATTTTCTAAAATGTTTAAAAGAAGAATTTAGCATAACATCTGGAAATTTGAGTAGTTTTCTCGGTATGCAGATTCAGCAACGCGAAGATGGATCAATTTTTGTTCATCAAGAAAGATATACTAGAAAAATCTTGGAGAGATTTGGAATGATAGATAGTAACAAGGTTTCAACACCTGCTGTGACTACTGAAGTTTCTGTGTCTGAAAATAACGCTAAGAGTGAACCATATAGAGAAGCTGTGGGGAGTTTGATGTTCCTTATGATCACGACTAGACCCGACATTGCGTTTGCTGTCTCAAGAGTATCACAAAAGCTGGAAAATCCATCTGAAAATGATTGGGTTATGGTGAAAAGAATTTTTTGGTATTTGACAGGAACAATTAATCATGGACTAATGTATAGAACTGATGAAGCAATGGGATTGAAAATTTTCTCTGATGCTGATTTTGCGGGAGATGTCGGTGATCGAAAATCTACAACTGGAGTAATCGCAATATTTGGCGGTGCAGCTATAACATGGACATGTCAAAAACAGAAATCAGTTGCGTTATCAACTACTGAATCAGAGTTTGTTGCAGGCAATGAGGGAGCTAAAGAAGCTATTTGGCTTAAAAGACTATTGACAGAAATCACAGGCAAAGAATACAAACCAACTCTATACATGGATAACGCAAGCGCAATAAAATTATGTCAGAATCCAGAGTTTCATAAACGTACTAAGCATATCGAGGTAAAATATTTTTTCATAAGAGAAAAATATCAAGAAGGAGCATATGATATAGAACATGTTTCTAGTGAAGAGCAATTGGCTGACATATGTACAAAGCCTCTACAAGGAGAACGATTTAAACATCTACGTAATATGATTGGACTAATTTTGATTTAGTAAATTACTGTAGATTGTCATGGTTTCCTTGTTGTTTTGAATTGGAATATTTTTGTTGTTTTTTTTTTTGTTTTTTGATTTATATCGAGTTAAATTTGAAGGGAAGTGTTGAAAGTCAAATTTATAATATAACATAATACCTGTAAACATCATTTTGTATAAAAGAAGAAGACTGAAATAAAACTCTCTCGAGTGAACATTACGAAACCATAAGGACGTGTTTTTCTTTGTGAGTTCCACAATTTTATTTTGACTCATATATAATTTTAACACTCTTAACTGTGTATGTTTTCATGACGTATAACGGGTTCAACTCTCGTTAAACTCCCATGGAAACTCAGTAATAAATAGCCAGAGGAAGTATATTACCACTTGCGAAAATTCTATATTTTATTCATTTAAGCTAAAGATCCTTTGTTTCGCGAGCAATTAAGAAATATTTAAGCTAAATTGTTTTATTTGCTTCAATTTAATTAACTAAAGAATTGTTGTTTCATATTTCATCAAAATTTCTATGTTTGAAATAACGAATAAATACTGTTCCGAACACTCGTTATGTATTCACAATAAAGCCGTGTGCATTCACAATAAAATAAATTTACCATGACTTTTCTCTAGACAGGTATCTGACATTCCAATGGTGTTGCGCCACAAAGCAGGGCTGGAAGATAAATATTAAAAATTTGCTATTTTCGGATTGAAGATTTTCTAAAAACCGAACTTCTTGTATCTAATCACAAAAAAGTATGGCTAGTTATTACTTTGTGATTGTAGGACACAACGATAATCCGATATTTGAGATGGAAATATCGAACACCAGCAAAGAAGCTAAGGTAAGTAAAATACAAAATCATTTATCATCACAAACAATTTTACTTCTATTTTAGAAAGAAGATCATCGTCATTTAAATCAATTTATTGCCCATGCAGCCTTAGATTTAGTAGACGAACACAAATGGAAAACAAATAGTACTTATTTAAAATCAATTGATAAATTTAATCAATGGTTTGTTTCCGCCTTTGTTACCGCGAGCCAAATGCGGTTTATAATGGTTCATGATAATAGAAATGATGAAGGAATTAAGAATTTCTTTAATGAAATGTACGAAACATATATAAAACATTCCATGAATTCATTTTACAAGATAAATAGTCCGATTAAATCCCCGGTGTTTGAGAAGAAAGCTCATCTTTTTGGTAGGAAATTTTTAGTTTCTTAGGTATACAAATAATATAATGTATAAGTCGTGAATTGTTTTTTGAATTTGTGTTATAATTAAATTTATTCAATATTTATGTGATTATTATATAAAGGGGATTCAAATTTCTAGGATATTACACGCGAACTAATCTTAAATGTGCGACAGTATTGACTGTTGTCTTTAGAACGGACTAGAATCAATATATGTCCGCAAATTAAAAAATATAACAACAAAAGTGTGTGAATGTTTCTTTTAGCTATCTTGTATTGCATATTCTTGGTCGTCTAGCGGTCTAGGATCATTGGCCTCAATTCTTGTATCAGCCGGCGCGAAAGTGAATGCGAATTTGATAGTTTGGAAGTACCGAAAACATTCGCACTGGAAGTGAATGGTAGTTCTTTCGTCGGATTCAATAATAACTCAACTGCGGCGGGAATGACGGCCATTGTCTCCTCGACTGTGTTTCTCACGTTCTCGTGCCATTGTTCTCCCGTTTTTCTGATGTTATGAGTCTTACAACTTGTTAATAGATCTTTCCATTTAAGTTTTTCCCTTTCTCTACCTTTATGTTTCTGGTTAAGCTACAAAAGTATATTTTTACTTTTTATGCAGCTTCGTCCACGCGATTGATTGTTGTTGATATATTGCAAGACCCACAAGAGCGAGGATGGAAGTCGTCAAGCTAAAAAGAAGAACTGCAGACGAGCTATGCAAAAAGAAGAAAAAAGAATATTTAAACGGGATACAGATACAGGAACACTTCGACGAAGGGAAAATTAGACAAGCATACAAAAGAACACGCCCGATCAGTAATAAGTTTCAGCCAAGAACGGACATCTGCAGAAACATAGAGGGGAACCTTTTAGCAGGCCGTCATAGCATAAAAGAAAGATGGAGAGTATATTTTCAAAACTTTAATCCAATCCGCATAGCAGATGACGTGAACCTCGTAGGAAGGTCCTTTTTGGCAGCAAAAAAAACTTGTGCCGAACGAACGAAGAGGCGATAAAGAATAGGCCAAATCATAGACGAAAGCAAATATTGCACTAGAGATTTGTGCACAGAAAAAGTAAGCTCACTTTACAAAATAGTAATACGACTAGTACTGTGATATGGTGAAGACTTAAATCACTACCTAGCACATAGGGAAACGAATTAACAGATTTGAGAGACAAGTTCTAAGATGCATAATAAGCCCAATGAGGGAGGGTGAAGGAGATACAACAGCGAATTGTATGCAATTTTTGACGACCCGGAAGTCTCCAATTTTAAGAAAATCAACAGACCATGGCCGACCACGTAATCTGGGATTGAGGACAACCAGACTAATGGGGAGATGGATAGACTCTGTGACTATCATGGGCAATGCTCAACAATCGGAACTGGAAACATGCTGCAAGAAGACGTCAAGCTTGAAGAAGTGCTTTAAAGGAGGTCAAGGCTCGATTTGGACTATAGCGCCATTAAAAAAAGCTACATACTTTCCTACGGTGGCGCAGCGCAATTAGTCGTCATGGAACCAATGGTGTTATCGCGAATTTAGTTGGAGTACTTTTTTGTACGTTCTTCAGCCACGCTGTGGTAGTTTTCGAAGCCCTCTTCTAAATAAACGAGATGTTTTCGCGGCAGAGGTAGACATTTGTATTTTCCCAGACACGGATGCTTGTTTTTCGATTTAGAATATGTGATCTTCCCATCGTAAAAACTGAATACTTTTTATTTTAGGATACATTACTAGTCAAGGTGTTAAAAAATTGGTAGAAGAAATACGACATTTTTTTAGTTATCAAAATTTTAAACAATCTTGAATTTTGCGCACTTTTTTCAAAAAAGTCGCCAATTTTTCGCTGTTGCGGATATCGCGCGACATCTATTAGACAATTTTTATACCTGTTGCATTTGTGACAAAATCTGCGGCGTTGCCATTTCTGATTTACGGTTGTCAAAATAGTTGCTTTGAAGTTTTTGTTTACCATCTGCAATCTATTTACTTTACGCATTTTAAAACATTATACGCTATTTTCTTGCTTTAATTAACTTCTAGATGTAACAAGTGAACAACTCTGCTGCTCCTACAAACAGAATTCAAGCCGCCAATAGTTAATGTCAACAAAATTAGTTTAGGATTTGGTGTATGACAGCCGTAGTCCGATGAAGAAATGGACCTGATATCTGAGGAAAACTACATAATTGCACAAGCAAAACGTGCTCATGGAACAGACCCTTTTACAGCAAAGGCATGGATTATAACAGCAAAAACTTTATACCCAAATAATTTTCATGTCCAGGTGAAATTTTTGTTATGTAGAAATTTTTAGGTTAAATCCTTTTCTGTTCTAGTTTGAAGCTTACAAGATTGAAAAAGCCGCCTTAAACTATGAAGAAGCTGCAAAATGTTTCAGCTATATGTAAGTTAATTTGTTAATAATATATGTCCCTATCGTTACAAGTTATTTTCGTTTTAGAATATTAACATTTCAAAATCAACCAGTTGAACTCTGGCAAGAAGTATCAGAATTGACCGCCGCCCTTCGAGTTCCAGAAGATGAGACAACTTCAACGCAGGATTTTTACGTGAAAATGTTTCAGCATGTTTCGTATGATGTTCAGCATAAAATATTATTATTGACTGCCAATCACACTGATAATAAGCTGGATCACTGCAAGCTTTTGCTGCTACTGTTGAAGCGGTTTCCACAGGCGATAGTAACGCATTCGGTAAAAGAAGTCTTTGGTGATTTTTTGACTTGAATTTAATTTAAAAGTAATTTTTAGCCACGACTACTTGAAACTATAGCCCAAGGTATGACAGTGGCACCTGTTAAATATCGTGAGATGCTTGTCCAAGAAGCATTACCACTAATTTACATGAAGACTCCTGAGTTGCCTAGTCACTTAGTTTATAGGATTTTTAATATATCATTTGAATATTATATCAATCAAATATTTGAGGAGGTACTGATTATATTTATGGAAATATTCTAAATTTTTAATCCTTTTTTATTCACAGAACCAAGAAAGTAAAGCGTGCATTTATGATATATGGAAGAACATTTTTCAAGTCCTTGGATTATGTGGCAAAATACTTAACTGGGAGAGCTTCTTACCACTCAATAAATCTTGGTAATGTTAACTACTTAATGAAGGATTATTCAAGCTAAATTCAATAATTTTAGGAGTAAGGATATTTATTGGCAGAAGTTAATACAAATAGTAACAGCAAATATGGCGAGAAATGCTGAGAACAAGCACATATTATACTATGCAACTACTTTATTCATTTTCTCGCTTCAGGAATATATTTTGAATATAAAACAGAAATCCGATGATGTTGATGTAGATTTCGTTTTAGTTGAAGGTTTCAGAGGTAATCGATTAATAAAATTTCATTTCGATAAATATGTTTAAACATTTTCAATTAATTAGAACGTCCACTAGAAAATATCCCACGAACTCACGAACAAACAATTGAACCACCTATTATTTCAATAACTCCACCATGCAGTAAAGAAGCTCCAATCGCGTTTGTAACTGCAGCTCATTGCTGGCAGCTATTAAATTCAAAGGAAAACTTTCAAAGGGAATTTAGCCAACTTCTAATCAAGCTTCCGCTGTCTCAGTGGATAAGCAGATTTCTTTTTGATTTAGCAATTTACTTCGGACATCATGAAGAAGCTAAAAAGCTACTTTCAGACATGCAAATTACAAGTGTGCAACAAAGCATTCGAATACTTTGTCTTGTTCTACTTCAAGGGAATCTGACGGTAAAATTATATTGTTAAAGAAACAACAAAAATATTAACACAAATAATTGTAGCTCCAAGGATTTGAATGCATTCTGAAAATTCTTTTGGAACTACCAGCAGCAAGTGGGCAATTTGTAGACAATATGACTGTGAAAACGACGCAGCGTCACCTTATACTTTTACCACTTACACAAAAGGCAGTAATTCAATACTGCACTAAAGCAATAATAAATTCTTTAAGCGTAAGCCATGTTTAACATAATAAATCAATTTTTACTAACTACTCTACTTCCAGAGAAAAATCTACGATGCTAATTGTACCGACTTAATTTTGGGAGATCTTTTAGTTTTATCACAACTTGACTATCCTCGCGAAAGTGCTTTAGCTGAACAAATATTTACGCTGATTAAGTCACGGGGGCAATTCAGTTACTTACTTTTTCCGTCATATATTATAACAATAGATTTTCTTGAGGAATTTATGAATATTTGGTATTCACAAAGTGGTGAATTCAATCTCGAATTTATGCCTTCGCAAACGAATGTTGGAACAAGAAGAATTGGTACTAGAGGTGCTGATAAGGGTGTTAGAGAAGATTTTAAGCTAATTATGAAGCAGCAAGTATCACGCAGTAATGAGGATGTTCCTACATTAATAGCACAATTTATTGCACAGGAACATTTGCATCTTATACAAAATATTTTTTAACTGAATAAAATATGTCATATTTTTTTAATTTCGTTAGTTTTTTCCGTAATTGCAGGAAATCAGTTTAAGAAGGACGACTAAAGCGGCATTGGGACACAAGCTAAGATGTCGTGAAGTATCATAGCCAAAATACCCAAAAAAAGGGGTACCTAACAAAATGGGACAACTGCAGACGCATCTGCCTATTATCTACTGTGGGCAAAATCTTGTCCCATATATTGCTATCTAGGATAAAAGAGGTAGTCGACCGAACGCTTAGACCACATTAACACCTTGAGAATCATAGTGGAGTAGTCTACTGAGTTACGATCCTCCCTTTACCTTGCTTTTGTAGGGACATCGTCCTACTACTTCCGGTTACTTAGCATCGTCCTACTACTTCCGGTTACTTAGCCAAGGGTCCTGGGGATAAAATCCGGTCGGCCGAGGCTAGGTACGAATTTAAAAATAATATTTTTCCAAATGTCAGTGACAACACGACACTTTCATAGACTATGAGCAAGTGTTCGACTCAGTTAATAGCTTTAAAAAATAATAGAATTAATAAAAGCTTTATGCAACAATTTAGGTGAGCTCACAAGTACGACAAGGATGACTACTATCGTCACTACTCTTATGGTAATAAACGACATCCTTGTAAGCGCTCTAGATAGTATAACAGGCGGCATACAATGGATGTTATTTATTTGCTGGTCCACAGACACCACGATCTCAAAAACATGTTAAACAATTTGGCAACGGAAAGTAGTTCAGCAGGCTTAAGGCTAAATCCGACTAAATCTAAAGAAATGCGGATCCACAGCGCGGAATAACCGTGACTGTTGATTGGTAGATAAATTCTTTTACCTCGGTAGCATCGTTACCGAAAATGACGGCCAGAAGAAGACGTTAGTTCCAGAAAAAGAAAACAGAAACGCATATGCATGCCTGATCAATGGAGATCTCAACTAACGCCAAATTGCGGCTATTCAACTCCAACGTTAAGGCAGTTCTTTTGTATGGTTGCGAAACCTGAAAAGCCACCCAATTCATCACAAGGCGCTTCCAAGTTTTCATCAACAGATGCCTACGTCGTATCCCAAAAATCCGCTGGCAAAATAGAATTACAAATGAGGAACTATGGCGCCATGCCGTCTAAGAAAGGATAGACGACGAGTTCAGGCGAAGGAAATGTTTCCAAAACTGACGCGTTTACCCATACCCGGAGTAGATGCTGCTACCCCACAGAATGGGCTGGTGTAGGAGCATCTACGCTGATGTGCGCCCAACTACGCCGGCGTAGGTACTCCAAAGAAAATGAAACGCTCCAATTATTGTCGAAACAGTTTTTTTTAATAAAATTTAAAGCGACTTCATTGATATTTACGTTTAACTACTACTACACCAAATATGGGCTGGGGTAGCTACCTACTCCGGAGTATATACTCCAATGAAAATGAAACGCACCGTAAGAGGCACACCACACCGCTGTTGGCGTATTTGATTGCTATCTTTGTTCCCAAATCCGCTGGAATTATCCTCGAACGCAACATAGCAGCCAGCCTTTGCTTCTACGTTTAGAGCTTCGAGAAACTCGTAAATCGATTCAATACGTGCATTGTTACAGGGTCCCTTAATGTCTAAAAAGGCTGCCAAGTTGTACTGTTTGTAACATAGGGTCCTTTCGATGGTTCTCACCTGGTACCAAGCTGATGGGGACCTTCCTCTGAGGTAGGCATGATGAGCTGGGAACATAGAGATTAGTTGATATGAGAAGCGATGAACCTTTCCTTGAGCACAATGGATGTTAGGCTAATCGGATTCGGGGTATCTTCTTCCTGAAGGCTGACGTAGTAGAAGTCAACACAGCCACATGATTCTTCGCCCCCTCTAGTTTCTCCACATTTCTCCTTTATAGAAATTCCATTTCTTTTCCTTTTCTGCCATCACGTAGATAACGAGCTCCTGTTCGAAGATGGAAGTCAGTATTCTGTCGCAGTAATATTAGATTGTAGCCGATACAGTAAAACCTCGAGACAGCGTTGGTATTCTTTTATTCTCTTCTTTACTATCTTTTCAACTAGAGCTCCCTGTTCGAGATCACACTCTTGAATAGGATCGTCCGCGATACAGGCACTAAGCTTTTTATAGTTTCATTTACCAAATGTCCAATCCACAAGCTTTGCAGAAAACGTAACAGCACAAAGTTTCTGGGGTTCCATATCTACTTGGATATATCCAATGATAATAGGGTGCAGTATCTCCAATTTTCAAGCGTGACATCTACTTTTCAAAAATATTTTCCAGTCAGTACACGCACCATCAATGTTCTAATGAGGGCGTCGATTGTTGCGTCATCAACATCTCACCAAATGTCAAATTATTTTTATTTTTCTGTAGTAACGCGGTAAAAAAAAACTCCAGAAAAGGTTATGAGTTTTCGAGTGTTTTGTTATAAATTAAAAATAGTTTCAATTTAGTTGTAAACAATTTATATAAAACGCTAATGTAGTAACACAACGGTTTTAAATCACACACGCTTATATTTAGTTTCAGACATGCGGAAAGTTGTTGTTAATTTTTCACTGTTCTTAGCAGTTCGCATCGCCTCAGTTTTTGTTGTTCAAACATATTTTGTCCCAGATGAATATTGGCAGAGTTTAGAAGTGGCGCATAAACTTGTCTTTGGGTAAATAATGATTAGTTACCTGTAAATATTTACTATTGAATTTTACATTCACAAGTTACGGTTATCTTACGTGGGAGTGGACAGAAGGAATTCGATCTTATCTCTATCCGCTGTGCATCGCTGCAATTTATAAAGTTTTGTATCTACTGGGCCTTGACACTGTGGAACTGCTTGTAAGTAGATTTGGATCATTATAATTCAAAGAACTAGTTAAAAAAGCAACTTTTTTGTAGGTCATCACACCAAGAATTTTTCAAGCCCTGTTATCGACATATGCGGATTATAGGTTTTATATCTGGACTGGGAAGAAGAAATGGTCGGTATTTCTGTTAGTTATATCATATTTTTGGTTCTACACTGGATCCCGAACATTAATAAACTCAGTGGAAGCAGCTTTAACGACCATTGCACTTAGCTACTATCCCTGGCATATCGGTAAGTATCCATTGGTATTGTCTGATAAGCGGCTCGAACAGATTAGCATAAGAATGACCTGTTTTGGAATGAATGCTTTGATGCATTACTGAATTTTTATTTATAGAATCGAGGGTTAGCATTTTTGATTTCTACATTTTGATTTTTTTATTTGAATTTATTTTCATAATTATTTTTAAAATATTTTTTTTTATAATTTAATTTGTAATTTATAATATGTTGTCAAGTAACTATTTGTTTTTTATCCCATATTATTAAGAATTTTCTTGAGGGAAAGGCAGGTAGTTTTTAGAAATTTATTTATATAAAATGTCAGTATTATTTCTTTATACTAAGCCGTCATAGAGTCGATCCTTCTCTTCCTGGATCCACCTACTGGTCTACTTCCTGAAAATTTCACTACCATTAGCTATTTTGGATTACGATTGTCCTCCATCCTGATTACGGGCGGCTAGTCTAGGTCTCTTGATTTGTACAGAATGTGCTTTACGTTCCAGACTGATGTATACTAGGGCCGGCGCAAGGCAGGTTCAGCCCGTTAGCTGGAACCCGTCCCCGCGTTCTGAGAGGCCCCGCGGTCTACGAAAATTACCCAATAAAAACACAGGTTTTGATTAACTTTTTACAGAATGATGATACCAACAAACAGATGCTGCAAGACATTTTTTTAGTAGCGATGATTCAGGGGTGGTAGCACGTATGTTGTTTTAATCGACCTCTTCATACAAAAATTCATCAAAGTTCAGTGTAACTCTATGAAGTCCTTATATCCTGAAAATTACTTTAGATAAAAAAATCCAGACGCTTTCAGAAAAATGTACTTTTTAGAGAAATTCAACTACAATAGTTTTTGCAAAAGTCATGCATGATTACAGATTTTGTGCTTTCATTGAATTTTTTGCCCCGAATTAGCGAATTATGGATTCGATTATTACATTTTGTCTATAGTGCGGAAGATTAATGAATTTGAATTTATTGCCAATCTTATAATTTGGTACGAAATATTATCAAAAATTAACATCGTCAGCAAAGTATTGCAAAATCAAAAGATGCAAATCGATTTGGCCACGAAGCATCTGAAAGGTCTTAACGTATTCTTTGCGGAATACAGAAATGAAGGATTTAGCAAAGCTATGATCGCAGCAAATGAAGTTGCAAAGGAAATGGACATAACGTCAGATTTCAAATCATCATACAGGGGCAAAAAACGGAAGTTATTGGGTGGTGCTACACGGAGACTCGAGGTCGAGAAGTCGGCCGAAATCAGATTTGAGTCTCGTTATTTAATGCTACACGAGGCTGCCTTCGGCTTGGAATAATTCTTTATCCTACATGAAAGCTTTGATTGTGTGTGTTTACCGCTATCATTGTTTACATCTGAGAAGGGAGAAGAGAAAGAAATGTGCGTATGAGTTAGTTTTCACCGCGGAAATTTTTGGGTGAAAATTCTTTCGTTAAAGTTTCGTCATGTGTGTCCTTCTTTCTCTCCTCTCCTTCGTTTCTTTCCTAGTAAACCGGGTTTTTCGTACGTCTTGAGTCTCCGTGTAGCACCCCACATTCGATTATGAACGGCAGGATGAATCATCGTCAATCAGCGACAAAGAATACTTTCGTGTACATTACTTTTTAAAAATAATAGATTCTGCGTTTCGTATCCTTTAAAAGTAGATTCGAATTACATATATGCAAATCACCAAAGTATTTTTGGTTTTCTATGCATGAATGAGATTGGGAATTTAGATGAAGAATTATTAAAGCGATGTCAAGATCTTCACTTACCTTTGGAAGGAAATTTTGACGGCACTGAAATGTTTGAAGAAATTAAGATGTTCCGGTCAATAACGCTTTAGATTTGATGAATTTCATTGTAAAAACAATCTCTCGGAAGCATATCCAAATTTATTAATCGCATTTCAAATTATGTTAACGACGCTAGTAACCGTGGCTTCAGCAGAACGCAGTCTAAACTATGTAATAAAAAATTATCTGCGGTCATTGATAAGCCAACAGAGATTTTCATCTCTGGCTATCCTGTCAAAAGAAGCTGAAGTAGCAAAATAATCGATTTTGATTATTTGATTGTATTATTGTTTAATATTCATCTTATAAAAAATATGTAATATGTAACAGCATTTGCAAATAAATAATTCCTCGTTGTAAAATGTAAGTGTAGGATTTGAATATGGCCCACCAAAATTTTTCAAACTGGCCCCGCAAAAGGTCATACCGGCCCTGATGTATACAATCATAGCACGAGCTTTATATGCTGTTGCCGCGTCCTATTGAAACATGTGCTCTGTAGGCCCAAATGATTCAATTCGACTACAAGAAAGTTTTTCAACATGTCACCTCCTACCTACCTCGAAGAACGGTCCTATGATGGACTGGCCCAAATTGTGCACCATACAGTCATTTTCTGGTTGATTTGGTTATTTGTTATTCCGTTTGGTGACTGGCACATCATCTTATGAATATTTTTGTGCGAGAACATTGCTGAGCTTACTATCATTTACTTCGAGCTAACGATATCGGCCAATCTGCTGCAATTACCTTTAGTATGTGGTAGGCTCTGCTTTCCTATGTCTCCTAGGAACTCCTTTTAGTTCATATCTTCGAGCACCATTATAATACCATTTGACGGATTACCCTGAAGGTATTTGTTAGCTTTTCATTTTTCTTCTTATCCGTATTGCCTTTTGTGAGAGTATGCACTATATGAGGCTAATAATATTTAGCCTTGTATTGATGCGGGGCGTGCATTTTCTTTTCCACAATGAATGGTACTCGAAACTCTTTTCATTCATTCAGAGAAGTTTGTTCTGAGATCCATTATGCTTCTGTGGCTTCATTTGGTTTTCTGCATAGCTACGATCGCTATGTTGCATTTTTTTAGTAATCATAAAAGCGAACCCAGAGCGTCCGTCCAGTTGAGCATTCTGACGTCGCAAGTTCCTAGATCGACGAGTATACCGTACCATGTTGACGATTATTTTTGACGTAACTTAATTTCGAATAAAGGGTTGCTTTGTGCGGCATCAAGAGTTTCATTTATAATAATCTCCATAGCGTTAAATTTAGTGTAGTTTGCTGAAATTGAAAGAACTTTCATGAATCTTTATTTAAACATTTTTGCTAATTATTATTCTAATCTATATAATCTTTATTAATTTAGAAAACTCATCTTATTTGTGGTTTGCTGCCATATGCTGTTTTATACGACCAACCTCAGCTATAGCATGGACACCGTTATGTCTATACCATTTGAAGAATACAACTTTATCAATCTGGCAATTATTGATAAAACGTTTCCTCTTAATTGGGTAAATAAAGACTCCTCTTCAAAATATTTAAATATTCACTAAAAAATTATTTAATTTAAGATTATTTGTTTTTGCTGTTGGAACAGCAATTGATAGTTATTTTTATGGGAAATTTATATTTACCCCTTTTGAATTTTTAAAATGGAATTTTATTAATGATATTGGAAGTTTTTACGGAACACATCCATGGTAAGTTTCTTATATTTATTGATTTTTCAGAATATAAAAAATAATTATTTTATATTACCTAGGCATTGGTATTTTACAGCTGGTTTGCCCACCGTTTTAGGAGTATGCACACTGCCATTTACTATTGCGATTATCGAGACTATAAGGCATCGCGAAGTTTTTCCGGTTCGAAAAATATTACTTATCACCATATTTGTGACATTAGCATCGTTAAGTTTAGTCGAACATAAAGAATTTAGATTTATATTATTTTTACTTCCGATGTGTTTGTATATATGCAGTGATTGCCTTGCAAGATGGAGCAGTAAAATTTCTGGGTAAGTCTAGTACTTTTACGAAATTTCTAGGTATATTAAATTTTCTCAGTTCTACCAAACTCAAACATTGGATTCTTTCGAGTGGTTGGTTGCCTGGCTTTACTCATTGTTGAGAGATTTCTCCTGTGTTCACCCATTTTTTTCTATGGCAGATGTTGACGTAGAAACACTAGAATCTCTAATCTCCTGTGATAATGCTGGGTATGAATTTTAGCTTATGGGTGAATGTTGTTTGGTAACGGGCGAGACGTTGAGCGACAGTCATAAGCTCGCCTGGGTTTGTTTGTTCTTCTAGCGTAGTTTATGGGGAAGTAAAAGATCTAAACTTTTAATTAAAACTAATAGAGTCAAAATGGTTTTGATGGTTTTCTATGTAAAGTCCATCTTTCCGGCCAGCTTAAATGGTTAACAAGATTCAATTTTCAAAAGTGTGTGAAGACGGCCCACGTCATATTCGGAAGGTCGATCGAAACCTGAGTACTTTTTTCAGATCGAAGTTTTTTTTATTTAGAAAAACCAATCTTAGGAATCATCCTTTGTACTACCAGTCTGTCATGTCGTTCATATCATAGTGCAAAGTCTAGTAGTAAGCTTAGTTTGAAGCAGAGAAGAGAAATAGGACAGATTGGAGGAGGTCTGGGGTGTGCTCGAGAACTTTACACTTAAACTCGAGGATGTTGTACGAGTTTGGAAATATTGACAGGAATATTGTTCCATAATCGAGCTGTGAGCCGAGCGGGAATGTGTTACGGAAAAAATATTGTCATGTAGGTAGGAGGGCGGTAATTTTAATGGAACAGTCGCTATAGTAATGACGATAATGTTGCCAAGATTGCTACAGTCCTGCGATGGCGAAAAAGGGTGCCATCACCGATGAGTTTTTAGGCGCGGTTTTGTACTCTGTCAAGCCTTGCTAAGGTGGTTCTGGAGACGCCAGCCCAGATGAATGGGTGGTGCTTGTGGCGTCAGTTAAAGTTATGCCTAGGATGTTAGTTATGGATCAGCCGCTAGATTCACACCGTTCACTGCGACAGAAGATTTTGTTAGAGATGAGACTGTACTTCGATGTATTCGATATCCAGGTTGATTGAGTAGGACATCAGTTCACGATAATGAAGACATTGAAGGTGATTGAGAGCACGTAATTAATAAAGATTAGGAAAAGCGTTCCTTGGGGGAACGCCTGCCGGCCATACAATACTACCTTGATTGAACGGCCTTGATTGAACTCTCATCCAGTTCAGAACTAAGTTTTGATAAGAAGTTCGTGTTGGATGAGTAGTAGGAAGAAATGAATCAAGGAGATGGGCTGATTGGCCCGCAACGTCACGGACTCTTGTTGGTTATTTTTGGTGTAGTTTCCACTTTTGAACTTTCCAAATCAATTTCTAGCCCCATGAAACATCCATTCTTAAAGCTAAAAGTAGAGAAGCAAATTAGTTATCTTGAAGTATTATTAAATTGTAGAGCAAATAAAGAGTTTTGAAATAGTACTTACTCTTGTTTCTTTGAGTTATTATTTTTAGATCGTAACATAATTATTGATAAATACAAATCCCTTTATCTTTTTTTAATTAGGCTATTGTTATGGGTTATTGCAACACTCTTGTTGTGTGGAAATGTCGTCCCAACATGGTATTTGAGTACTGTACATCAAAGAGGCCCTCTAGATGTTATGCCACATCTCGCCAAAATTGCTAAAGAGTACAGAGATGAAGCGAATAACAGAGCTAATATTTTATTCTTAATGCCTTGCCATTCTACACCGTTTTACAGGTAAATGGATTTTTTCTTATTTTTTTTAAATAATAATAACAAGCCATATTTTTGTTTTAGCCATATCCATGAAAATATCACAATGAGAATATTGACTTGTGAGCCAAACTTACATAAGAAAGAGAACTACATTGACGAAACGAATCAATTTTACAAATCACCCTCTTCTTGGCTATCAGCACATGTACCAATTTATCCGAAAACTGCTAAACCTACACATCTTGTGCTTTTTAACTCACTTGCTCCTAATATATCCGATTTTCTTACTGATTATGAACTTCTTCACAGATTACATCATTCGGAAGTATGTACAATCTAAAAATTTTATTTTCTTAACAGTTTTATGATATTTTGTTTTTACTTTAATTCTTTTAGTATACTGTAGAGCGAACCGGATCTCATATCCTAATTTACGAAAGATATCAGCCGTCCAATCAGAATCCATGGGATAATGATAAACGATTTGAGCCTGAAGATCCCTTCGAGGAAGAATACCTTGAAGAAACTTTGACATAATTAAGTACAAACATTTTAACAAACATTTTTTTGAAATGTGTGCAACGGAGAGTTTTTTTTTTAAGTCAGATATTTATTGAAATATTTTTACATTTAATGTGGGTTAATTTTTGAATTGTTAATTGGAATATTGCAATAATTTTTAAATAATTGAATAAAAGTTTTGTAAAAACTTCATTATAAATGGTTTTTGCATTTTGTTGTTGATGGTTGAAAAAATTATTAATATTAACACATACGAAATAGCAGTGGGGAATAGATGCTATTTCAAATAGATCTACCTGATACTTATCTTCCTATCCAGAGTGTGAAGTTGTGGATGATTTAAGTTGACTAAATTTCTCATATGGAACCAGTGCTTTTGGTGTACAAGCTGAGATCTACGCAGAAAAATTTACATCAAATTGTGAATTATCTCACTCATTGAACATGGTATACCCTCGATGTTGATCTCTCGGTAGGCCACACCACTGTATCAATAATCACCACACTAACTGAGGATCTGCGGTGGAATGGCCACATACTCCAAATCTCCAGTTCCTTCCAACAGCAGGCTGAACGTGCTGGGCAATAGTTGACTTTTCCAGAACACTAGAAAAGCTTTTGCTTACACCTTTTTCACTCGAACTAAAAGCTTTTGCCTATAATTAGCTGCGATCCATTGGGCGAGTTTTTCTACTCGCAAGTACTTGCGGGTACATCACCAATGGAACACGATTTTTGACAATTACCAGTAAAATGTATCTGCCCAAAAACAAGAGCAACGGTAGTTGCGAGTAGCTAGCAGCAGTTTTGAGTAGTTTACCAATCCCAATGGATCGCAGCTACTATATGTAGCTTTGATAAGAAAATAGTCCTTTGCTGTGTTAATATCTATGAGATTAGCCCATTTAAGGAAGTGAAGTTTTATTAATGCTCGGTTTCACAGTGCCACTTTAAATCATTGGCGGAGATTAAGCTTCCGTTACCCTCTGGTTATGGTTTAAATTGGCGCTACTACCCCGTGTATGACTAGGTTGAATCTAGTCTACCAAATTCGACTAAAATTTTCAAACTTAGCATATACAGTGTATATATGAAATCGGGGCTCATAATGGTTTTCTAGTCTTCTTTTATCATTAAAAAGACAAATTACGATGGTTTTTATAGAAATAACTCTAATATCAATTCATCACTTGACCATAAAACGGTAATGATAGTTTATTTAACTCCTAATGTATATTATTCTCCGATTACAAGGTAGTCAAAAATATCCAGGATACCTACGGCCAGAAGAGTAATTTACATGCCCACCCCCAACTCACCTTTAATTGAAGGTTTCTATAAATATATCAAATAGAAATTCTGCTAAAGTAGGCACATTCTTGAAATGGGATGTAATATAATACTTAGATATGACTCACCTAATCATTTTTGAGATAGTAACCATCATTCTGACGGAAATTGTAATGATGGTGTAATACACATATGTTTCGTAATTTGGGAAGTCAAGTAGAAGTTTTTGATATATAAGTAAATAATCGTGAGTGAAGATTTGGAGCATGTAATAATGTTGTACTCATGTTACAAACGAGATATTTGTTAATGTCGGATTTATGTGTGAAGAAACGATTTGTGTAATGCAATATACGTGAAGAAATGTGTCTTTTATGATCCAAAATGGACCATTACATAGAAAAATTTTGTGTTTGGTAAGTAATCAAAAATAGAAATAACTCTTAGAACACTTTTTTCTATTTTAGCAAAGAAATAGTACATTTTGGAGAGACATAAATGGTAAGTTCAGGCAAGATTTTCGATGTACACGGGACGGGAAACATTCGAAATCCTTTGCCGAAATTAAAAAAATTTTTTAAAAAAAGATAGATGCTATTCGTCTGGATGAAAGGTGTTTCTTTCTAAGCTCTGGGCTCATCAGCTGAATACCGGAGTATAGCAAATTTATTTGAAATATGTCGAAAAACCATGGGAGAAATTGTTCGGGATTTTTGGCAAGAATTGTCGGATGTACTTAAAAAGGATTATTTAAACTTTTATGGTGATTTTAATTCAGCCAAACTTCAGGAGTGTATAAATGGATTCCAGAAACTGGGATTTCCTTAGTGCTGTGGAACAATAGGCAAGCCATTAAAGGCAAACAGACTCAGTGGCCTGCAACCATCCAAAATATATAAATAAAAAGTGGCGTCGAAAGTTATAAACATATATTTTGTTGTTATTCCTGAGATTAAAATTGACACATAAGGATCGAAACACAACAGCTCGTTGCGGAGTCGTGTGCGAAGAATTCAAGAAAGAATGAGGCCAGCTTCACAACATAACACGAACAAATGTACAACCTGCAAATTCGAATCATGGACCTCTCCGATGATAGTCGGGCGCCTTAACTACTAGGCTACCAGGACAGGCAAATGTCACATTTTTTTATGTGATCGAGTCTAAGCTTAGGTGTCACCCTTTATACTACCAGTCCGTCGTGTCGTTCACGTCATGGTGCAATGTCTAGTAGTAAGCTTAGCGTGAAGATAGAAAAAAAAACCAGAGCCAGAATTTCGACCACTTTAAGTTTCGCGGCTAGCTCTGACGAGACCTGAATTTCTCCCTTGATGATTTCAACCGCATTTAAACGTTTCGTTCCAGGATTTGATGTGTTCAAAACAGGTTTCATTGTGTTATTGTCCCAAACAATTTTTGATGGTAGGTAGCGATAGTATACTTTAAGAATGGAAAATTTCTTGATAAATGTGAAGCAGAATAATTTTAGGAGGAAAATGAATGACCGTAACTTGTGGAGGAGAATGTTTGCTGAAGTCGAGATCCACATAGGACCGTAGTTCCATTCATATTTTCTATTGTTAAATTATATCGTTTTATGCTTGTATGCTTGAATTTGGAGACACATATTTTGGTCTCAATTGTTCGGTTCTAGTAGGCAGTCCTGATATTTACAAACGCTAATTTATTATTTACTTTTGTCAGTTTATTTAATATAATTTTCAGAAAGTTTATAGAAACACACTACAGTGGCCATTATTTACCTTTGCGTTAGAAAAGTGAAAGTCAGTTACCATACCAATCCTGCATACTGGCACCTTTAAAAAGACATTGTTGTTTTGTTGGGTGGCTAGACCTTTATGGCTTTCGACTCATTTATAGACGAGGACGTATGTGGCCAGAAAGGCGTGCTGAGGTGAAAAAATTGAGCATTCAAGGAGAATATTTTATGTTTGCTTTAAAGCTGGGTGAACAAGATCTCGCACTCATACAAATAAGAAAAACGTTTTTGTGTGAACATTTGAAGAAAAATTGTAACAAGGTCAAAAATAACGTGTAGCTATACAAAAGCTGCTTTGCCTTAATGCAAAACTTGCTTCACTAAACTTTGCTTTGCTAAACTTTTAAAAAAGATTTTGCGTCTGGATGCGTACATCTGCGTTTAAAACGGGCCTATGAGATATGGAATGAAAGAAGGTATCGACACTGGTGTTCCTTCAACAGTTACCGAACCCCTTTTTTTAGGAGAGAGGTTTAGAAAGGACAAAAGGAAGTGTATTAACATCTTCATCAGAAAATTTTTGGTGAGAAAACTTAACACATGTGCTTCTACTAATTCCTTCTTTCTTGGCTTTGATGTTGGCATACACACAGATACTTCCGTGTAAAGGGAAGCAAGTTCCTGGTGATGAAGGAATACCTGTCTTGATCTAGATTATCTTGTAGTATCTGGTTCGGTAACAGTTGAGGAAATAACAGATAACCCACGCAGAAATCGCTAAAAAAATTATTAGAATTTTATTTGAATATTAGTGTTATGGATAGACTCTGTGACGGCTGACGCAGAGACAATGCTGAACATCCGGAACTGGAGACATGCTGCAAGGGACCGTTAAATATGGAGAAATGCCCTAGAGGAGGCCAAGGCTCGGTTTGGGCTGTAGCGCCATCGGATGGATGGATTAGTGTTACAACTCAGAAAAGCTATGCATATACTAAATGGGACTTTTGTAATTTTCGATAAGTAGGTAATTGTTGGTAGCATACTTTTATTACAAAATATAGTATTTTTATTAAAACTTATCACTGAAAATTTGGTAGCTTTTCTATTAAAATACCTTCTTATATTTAAGCAAGTTTTATATGGCAAGTTACTTACACAACTATTCGTTTATTTTTTAATATATTTTGTCATTAAGGGGTTAATTAAGTTTTTATTTATGTAGTTAGTTCAATAACGATATATTTATCACAAAAAACATTTAAAAGTAAATAACCCACGAATCCATATTTCCAGCTGTAGTTAATGAAATCTGAAACTGAACTAATTTAAAAGTAGATAAAATATATTTGCAAGTAAAAATAACTAAACAAATAAATGAGAATAACAAAATTGTTTACACATAGTCAACATATTCCGTACAGGATAAATTGCTGATACAAATAATTAATGACTTCCTTTCGCACACAGAAGGCACGGCTAGGACATGATTATAAATGTGGGTCAGTTTGTTGTACGATGTAGGATTTCGCGATACCAGAGAGAGAGTGAAAAATTCAAGTACATGAAATGTCATTTATTGTAGAAGAATATTGTGGAAATCTATATTTATGGTGTAGAATTGCAAAGACAGACTAACAACAAAAGAAGTTAATAAAGGAAAAATCCACATGCAAAATAATGGCTGCAATTTGTGAATTAAAACAAATAATTTAAATTTACTTAGTTTATTTAAATTTTTTATTTTTATATTTTAGATAGGATGAAATCACGCCGTGTTACAGAACTAGATTCTAGCTCTGTTGTGCAAAATACTGAAAAGTTTGATCAAGGACGAAAAATATCAAAGATTGACCCTGCACAATTGGATACATTCCATCGAGCAATTCGACCAAGTATGATATATAAATATACTAGAGTAATTACTCTTTTTAGAGTAAAAAATATCGTACCCTTTTTTCAGTAATGCTTTTGGCGCAATGTTTTGCTATAATGCCTCTCATTGGTGTACATCGATTAAATCCACATGATGTAAAATTCCATTGGAAGTCTTTTGGAATGTTTGTGACCAGCTCATTTCTGCTAGTTGGTGGCATGAGCACTATGGCATTCTTAAAGAGTTTGATGGTGGTTGGGATTGATCCTAAAAATATGGGTGGGTGATAATTATTGCATTTCGCACACAATATTCTACATAATAAATTATTTTTTTTTAATATTTAGTTGGTTTGGTGTTCTTTTTATGTGGACTAACAGCTTGTGTATTATTTCTGTTTTTGGCTAAACAATGGCCGGACTTAATTCAACTGTGGTATGAAACAGAAATTGTTTTCCTAAAGGCGTCTTATCCAGTTGCGAAATGGAGGTTATTAACGAGAGTGAGAATGGCTGCTTGCATTATATTAATGCTATCAATAAGTAAGATAATTTTGTTTTTACATTTTTTATAGTGTATATTTTAACCATAAGGATAAGGAATGGATTTCAGTTTTGATAGTATGTTTTTTTCGTCTTAGTTGTTCTTCGTGGCAACTGATACAATCTGCTAATATAATTGTTGGTGCAATACCAACAGCATTGTAAATAGTAATGGGAAAATAATTTCACTTTGAGCATAATTTACTTTTTGTGCATTAAACAGAATTAATGTGGTTTTCCTCTACTGACAACTTGACACAGAAAACGAGATTTTAATAACAAAACTCATGCAAGCGTGTGGTGAAAAAATTCCCGCGTTGAGAAAAAAATGTTGGTTTATCAACGAAAAATAAAGACGTTTTCCTCACGATGTATTACTGTTGATAATAATCCGTTGTTGAGAAGAATGCTGATCGGACTGAAATTATTACTTCTACTCCCGATATTTACATCCCACCGCTGCCACCATTTTTTGTTTTGTTTTAAGCAGTGATTCTTCTTGAAGGGTCACAACGGGACTAGGGAGTGCTTTCCTTCGCGAAGTTTACTGTGAAGTGAGTTCGAAGGGATTGAGAGAAGATCGTTTAAAAGATTAAGAATAGGGAATGTGATAGAAGTTGAAGAACGTCTATATCTATAGAGTGGGGTTCAGACTCGATGCCATCCATTGAGCGACCAGAAAAAACATTTTTGATTCGGTCCTTTCAAACTAACTCGATATGAATATATATTGAAACTGCGTAGTGATCTTCAGGACTAGCTTGTCTAACCTTATGTATTATGGGGTATATTGTTAGGTCTAGTGGTAACTTTTCTAGACATCTGTACACTCCGCAAGCCCACACTTAGGCTGTAGTTTAGATCCACTTTGTAGCATTCAAGAACTGCGTCAAGTTCGTTGGATGCTCTGTTGCTAGGTCTTCAAGCTCGTTCAGTGCGTGGCTGCCAAATGAACTGTGCCTGGCTCTGGCTAGGAGAAGGCTAGTGTGGCAAAGCAGGCCTGTGTTTGTCCAACAGAATGCGGAGTTATTGTGGCAGCCATGGCGTCTTTCACTATAAAAGTTTCTTTTATATTCCACGTTTAATAAAGCTATCCATTGACCTACTTATTATTTTGTTTACCCAAGCGATGTTGCCTTTTGTTTTGGGAAGATATTGTCAAAAATATAAAACCATGGACATAGAATTCCAAAAACCTAAGTTCAAGCATTAATATTCATAATTGATTTCAAACTAAAGTATTTTTGTCTTTCTAGCCGAACATGCATTGTTCCTTTCATCAACGTACTACAACTACACTATGCACATACTCCTCTGCAATATTTCGATTACACCAAATTTTGACAATTACATGATTGAACATTTCAAACACGTCTTTGAATACGTTCCCTACAATACTATGTTTGGTATTATTATTTTGGTATGTTTCTACAAATTATATAAAAAATATACGGAGCAATACTTTTGAAACATTCTTATTATCTCTATCTAGATCTTAAACGCATCTTTTACTTTCATGTGGAACTATATGGATCTATTTATTATAATGGTTAGCCTAGGAATTGCCATACGTTTTCAACAGATTAGCGCTCGAGTGAATGCATTTTCAAGCATTGTAATTATTTAATTTTTTGTTAATTTTTGGTGAATTGTAATTTAATTTACTTTTTATTATGGTTTTAGGTTGTATCTGAAGATACTTGGTTGGAAGTGAGGCTGCACTATGTGAAAATGTGTGAACTACTAGAAATAATTGATGAAAATCTTTCTTCGCTTATTTTGCTTTCCTGTGCGAATAATTTGTACTTCATTTGTTACCAGCTGTTAAATATATTTAAGTAAGTATGGTTTTATAAATTATAGATAAAAAGCGATGGGTCTTGTTCAGCAAAATTTATTCAAATATGTCGTAATTGCCAGTCGGTAGTCATCAGCTAAGAACAGGGGCTATATTTTTATACGCTTTATATTAGCTTCACTTGTAACATGTAAAAAAATCTTGGAAGTTAAATTTGATCCACTTCCCGGTTTCCGATTGGGCTGAAATTTTGCATACACGTTTAGTTTGGATGACAATGCAATCTAACCATTTTTTAAAAAAAACAAGATGACGGTTCCAAGATGGCGGCAGATTTTTGCAATTGGGTTATACGACCCCCCGAGATGAATATCAAGTGAAAGGGTATGACCGGGAAAATGCAATTAGCTGTGTGGCGTCATTCCAAATTCAAAATGGCGGCCACACAAAGTGGCGGAAAACATATAATAGTCTAAAAATTAGAAAATATACTTATCAACTTCAAATTTTGCACATATGCATAGTTCGCGTGACAATGCAATCTGCTTTTTTATAAAAAAATCAAGATGGCGGTTCCAAGAGGGCGGGGGAATTTTTCAATTCTGTTCCCCGACCCCGCGACATGGGTATCAAATTAAAGGGTATGACAAGTAGAATACAATTAGCTGTGTGACTCTATTCCAAATTCAAAATGGCGGATTACCTTTTCCTTTACAACCCCCTCGCTATGGGTATCAAATGAAAGGCTATGGCGAGTAGAATACAGTAGCCTATGTGACGTCATTTTAAATCTAATAGGGCGGTCGCCACACAATAGACATATAATAGACTAAAAATTAGAAAATAGAAATAAATAGTTTAAAAATTCTAAAAAATACGCTTTTATTTTAAAATGCACTAAAAAGTAAAAAATAATTTTGAATGTAAAGTCTTTCTTGCTTCAGCCAGTATATGGGAACAGCCTACCTTTAGAAATCAAGCTCAGAATAAAATTAATGAGTTTATTGGTAAAAATTATAAATATAACTTACTTAAATGTAAAAAAGCGTGGGGCGTTAACTAAAAGTTCCAGTATTAATAAAATAGGAATATAGGTAAAGAGCGCTCCACGCTTTTTTACATTTAAGTGAGTTATATTTATAATTTTTACCAATAACCTCATTAATTTTACTCTGAGCTTGATTTCTAAAGGTAGGCAGGCCGTTCCCTTATACTGGCTGAAGCAAGAAAGACTTTACATTCAAAATTATTTTTTACTTTTTAGTTCATTTTAAAATAAAAGGGTATTTTTTAGAATTTTTAAACTATTTATTTATTTTATAAGTCTTTCAGATGCCTTGTTGTTATTCTAAGTGGGTAGTGCAGTTTTAACTATAATTTTTTTAAACGAAGTAATGGAACGGCCAAAGAGCATATTCGGCGTTGTTTACTTAACGAGTTCAATAAAGGCACAATGCAATCGAAAATGCAACAAATAGTAATGCAGTGCATGGAGAAGGAAAAATAAGCGTGCCAACGGTGAGTCAAGAAATTCGGAGCCGGGAACTGCAGCTTACAAGACGAGCTTCGTCCTGGAAGAAGTGTGGAGCATGACGAGGATGTCCTGCGAACCAACCCTGGTGAAATAAAACCCCATCGTTCTCATTGACGAATTAGCGGAGACGTTTGGATTTGGTCATTGAACCGTTCATCAACACCTTCATTGGGTTACATACCAACTTGCGAGTCTAAACGCACGCAGAAAGTGAGTGTGTGATCTTCCTTGCTAGAAGAAATGCGAGTTCGGAAATGCAGGGCTGCAGTCATTCTGCAGTATTCAGCAATGTGAAGTGTGTAGCTGAATACTGCAGTCCTGCGTTTCTGAACTCGCACGAACTGTTGGTATCCTGACGACTTAGCTATTATGGCCTCCGGAATATTTATATACCCTACTGCAGATATCATGCCGAATAGCATCCGGTTGGTAGAACAGTGGTGCACAGAACAAGGCCTCACTATAAACGTCAGCAAAACACACGCTATTATTGTTATTGAAATTCAAGCCCCTGAGAATTTCAGCTTTGTACAGCTAAATATCTGGGAGTATTCCTCATGCAGCGCTGCGCAGTGTGCTCCAATCACAAGTGTTTCTATTGGCTGAGGCTGGTAAAATGGCAAAAAAAGCAGCACCAGACCAGCGTGCTGCATGTTCAGTATGCCTTTGGATCTCCAAATAGTGTTAATAGTCCCGTCGCTTTGGATGAAACGGGAGCCTGTATGGCATTTGGAGAGAGCCCAATATGGATTCATGATGATGCTGGACAGGTCAAAGGGATCAGGGAGCCCATGATACTTATGGAAGAAATTCCAAAAGCGAGGGTTACCGAGAGGTTCCACAGAAACATCATAGGTTACACGACACTCTCTAAAGAAAGGCTAGGCTATGTTATAAGATACACGAGAACACGTAGTTGGCTGCATACGATGTGCCTTGGTTGGTTTGTTGATACATCCTCCACAGTCTTTTAGCAATTTCCTTGTTTTTCTTAATTGAACAATCACGGTGATTTTTGTTCATTTCACAGACTACACAATAAAAATATTAGCTTTTATTAATTAAGCTTATTAAAAAAGATTTCTTTAGTTATTTCACTTATTTGTAAGAAAGAGTTTTCTTCACATTGAACATTATTTTATTTAAATATAAATATACAAAAAATATTAAAAAACTAATTTTCATTTCTTGGCACGCTCTAAATCAATTGCCTTGGCACTAATAACTGTTTGCGTTATATTATTAATTAATTCTAACATCAATTGTTCATCCTGGAAACTCTGAAGTATTGATCCTACAAAGTTCACAAAACTGTTCACTGGTACTGATGAACTGGAATTACTTTCATTGTTTTGTACTGTATTTATTGTAATAGGCTGTTTCACCAATTCGACAAGCTCTCGTAAAATGCCAGCATAGTCACGGTCTGGTGAACTGCGCTTTCTTTTTGTTGACAGTCTTTGTGATATACTTTGTGTTGTTGGTGATGGGGTCATCGGTGAGTCTGGGACAATAGGGTCAGATGGTATAAGTTTAGGATGATATTGTTGCACATCAGAATGGGATGTATTTGGTGATATACTGTTCAAATACGTCATTGGTGTTGCATCTAATTCCAATGACTCATCTTGTACTTCAATTTCTGTTTTTATGTTACCATGAGAAGTATCCTGGAGTATTACAAAAATTAGTTTTTAATTGTTAAAATATTTTTACATGTCTTACAATATCTGAAAATGCCTGTTGTGAATCTCGGTCTACATCCTTCTTCTCCAATGAACGCCCCCTTTTACGAGGCTTTAAATACGCCGCCAAAAACAATAATTTTGGATAATACCATAATGCTGGTTGATAAATCTGAAAATATAGAGCATCCGTTAAACCTGGCATAATATTAAATAAACCTTTAAGGATATTTATCCAATTTATGGTTTTATAAATATACCAGTTACAAAAATGATACTTACCTTATCATTGTCAGTTCCTTTCTTGGTAGATGCTCTAACTTTTGCATACTCAATATTAAATTTATTTCTCAAGTTTTGTAACTTATCGAGACATTCTTTTGGAGTTGTTGTCGGCCTTAAATTTTTTATTTGTTCACATACTCGTTCAATAGCCTTTCCTCGAAGATGTTTGTTATAGTAATTCACGTGACTGGTTTCGTACAAGCAGCTTTCATCCTTATACGCGTTAATCAACAAGTCTATTTGTTCAGTTGTCCACTTTTCGTATTTTGGATTTGGGGTAGACATTTTTTTTGCCATTATAAACTTCAAACACTATCACTACATACACTGAACAATTACTATAATTTATTTTTTTCAATAGTTTTATTAATGATCGATTTAGAAAAACACACGATATTCTTTATTACACAACTGAGTTACTCTAACACGATTTCAAAACTGAAGTGATTTCAAATGTTTGACCATCGACTGCTTGGGTTCTTACGGTATTTTACATCCCTGCCACCACTAAATTATTTTATTACCTTACCTAGAATTATTGAATCGTAAAAAGAGGGGAAACCAAAAATATTTCTTGTAAAATCACATTACTGATTTTGTTTTATATACCTACTCTATTTTCTCCGATAATAATAGATTTTAAATTATCGAGTACCTGGAAAAATGGATTACGATTCAAATACAATTCGTACTATTGAAATGTATTATCGGCGGTAAGTTTTCACGCCTTCGATACAGGGTACCTGCAGCGCGGTATGATACCTCTTATGAGATACATTGCTTGCACATGTGCAACAAGTGACATGATCCGTTTTAGTGTGGCTGGGTATGTTGATGGCTTTGCCGATGTGACAACTTTCTCATTTGGTTAACAGCAGGGCTGCCGAAGTAACTCCGATCATAGTATTTGTGCTACTCTCAATTTTTTCAATATTTCGAAACTTGCCAAAAACGGTAGATTTTGGACTGCTATTACTTTTTTGTACTAGTGGGTGAGTTTTCTGGTGTGTTCTAACACTGCTTAAGTTCAATTTAAATTTAATTGTGAATGCCAAGGTCTACGACTAATGTTTTGATCTAAGCGGGAAAAGAATGCGAAATAAGCTTTAGTTAATCACAGTTAATATAGTGTTTTTAATTAAGCTTGAGATTCTTGAGAATTTTATAAACAGAGGCTTCAATGAATGATTTTGTTAGTACTCCATTGAAGTCCTAAATACTCCTCTGAAAAGACGAATTTTACTCCCCTCAGAAATGACAAAATGGCAGCACTGGTTAACAGCCCAATTATAGCCAGGAAAAGAGCATGAAAAATATATATGTATTGTATTACAAAGATGTACGATGCGTAGAACGTAGAACAGAGTCCGTGTAGCTTCAGTGATGCTTGGATATTTGGTATTAATTTAGTATGTAGTAGTTTTAGGCAGTAATATAGTAGGCCTTATGTTGATTATGAGCAACAGCCAATATCAGTTACCGTACTGTTGGAAATAATTCTTCCTTTATTTATATAATCTTTGCAAAATCAGATAAAATACTTTACACTAAGGATACCATTATTCTACTTTCATTTTTACTGTTTAAGTTTCTATAAGAAGAACAGTTCTCTATTCAATACTAAAGATTTACCAGAGTCGTACTTAACTTTCCAAGGTGTAGTAAACTCATTTCCTAATGTATAATATTTTTTTCCTTATATTCTTATAAAGCGTTGGCACTTTTAAGCGTGTCGTTATACTTTTTACAATTTAATCGATTTTGGGGATTTTATTTATTTATTTATTCAAGCCAAACAAGGCTAACTTAAAAAAGGGGATTTTATTAATTGGAGAGGACAACATGATCCATGGCTATTGAATATCATACATCTTCTAGTGACTGACGCATTTCTTACATGGTAGTGTTGGGTAGGAGACGATTATAAAATGAGTTTGTAATAGGTGCCTCGTCTTTCTTTTGAGCCAGTACAATGTCATACTTCACATGAGGCGAGGTGCTATTGTAATGCCAAAATGACAAAAACGAGCAAATTAAAAAAAGAAAGAAAATAAATACCAATGAAGAGCATTCTTACGAGTTTGATTCTAATATGCATTAAACTGCCTCCACAATGTATATTTATATTTTGCAATCCCACCTCGCCTAATTTCAAGTTGGAAATTTGGCTCCCGCAAAAGAAGTTAGAAATCTCTCTCCCAGAGTACGTATTTTCATGTTGGAAATTTCACTTCTTCAAAAGAAAAGATGTAAGAATTGTCCCTTCAGTACAAAATTTCAATCCGTCGAAAAATGTAAGAATTGTCTTTTCAGTACAAAATTGCATTCCCTCGAACAATGTAAGAATTGTCTCTTCAGTACAAAATTTCACTCCTTCGCAAAAATGTAAGAATTGTCCCTTCAGTACAAAATTTCAATCCGTCGAAAAATGTAAGAATTGTCTTTTCAGTACAAAATTGCATTCCCTCGAACAATGTAAGAATTGTCTCTTCAGTACAAAACTTCACTCCCACGAAAAATGTAAGAATTGTCTCTTCAGTACATAATTTCATTCCCTCGAAAAATGTAAGAATTGTCTCTCCAGTACAAAATTTCCCTCCTTCGAACAATGTAAGAATTGTCTCTTCAGTACAAAACTTCACTCCCTCGAAAAATGTAAGAAATGTCTCTTCAGTACAAAATTTCTTTCCCTCGAAAAATGTAAGAATTGTCTTTTCAGTACAAAATTTCTCCCTCGAAAAATGTAAGAATTGTCTTTTCAGTACAAAATTTCACTCCCTCGAAAAATGTAAGAAATGTCTCTCCTATTCGTATTTACAATCTTACCTCGCCGCAGTTCAAATTGGATATTTTACCACAAAAGAAGTAGGACATGTCTCTCCATTACGTAATTTACAATCACACCTCGCTTCATTTATCTCGATACCCGCTCATATACCAGTAGGACATTATTTTTGAACCAGGACATTTAAAAAATTGAGGCCTCAGTACAATTTATCATAGTGTAGGGGACAACTGTACTGCCTCGTGTAAGTCCTGGTCAACTCTTGATGTGGGTATTCCTTAAATACATAGTTTCGTATATCTTGTATGTCGAACATCATCATTGAATTTGATCATATCCGATAGAAACTGTACTTTAAGGTTATCATTTAAAATATCTAAGGTAAGGCATGAAATAAGCATTTTTCTCTGCCCTCACAGTGACCTGAGATCCATACCGTTGAGCCTGGCTTTGTAAGGTGGTAGACTTCGAAAATCGTGCCGATCGTGTTGAAGCTTTTGTAGCAAAAGGAGAAATTTCTTTTGAACAGATTCAATCCTGTTGCTATTAACGTCAAATATGTGGTCCCAGATAAGATAAGCATATTCCAGGATTAGGCGGACTGAGAACAGAAAATTGTTTTTCTAACCCATACATTGCTGATCTCTTTAGCCCTTCTCTTTACAAAGCCAAGGAGAGCTTATTGACCCTGCCAGTAATATTATGGTAGTGCAAATTGAAATTTATTTTTTTGTCTAGGGCAACACCTAAATCCACAATATGATCGACATGATTTAATCTCTTGTCGTTGAGATAATAGTATTGCAGCTAGGTATTTTTTTTTACGGGAGAAGGTAATTGCACGGCACTTGCTGGTGCTAGATTGTAATTTATTGGCTATGCACCAATTTTGCAATGCCTTGAGTTTCGACTGGAGAAAGGATACGCCGGCTTGGGACTTAATGGCGCTATATATTTTGAGGTCATCTGCGTAGAAGAGATGAGGAATATTCCCTAATTTTTCAGATAAAACGGAGATGAAAATATTGAAAAGTAGAGGACCTAGATAACTACCCTGAGGAACACCGGAAGTTGTGTAAATTTCCTTTGACAGAAATCCTTGGAAACTGATTTTCCGTCAAGATATGATTTTATTCATTTCATCGTATAATTTAATAGAAAAATGCCTACTGTATGTTTTATTTTCAGGTAAAATATGTAATATTATTTTCGGTTTCCTATTTTCAATTATGGATTTCTTTTCTGCAAATGAACGCGAGCTCAAGGATTGCTGCAATAAATCGTCAATTATGCAAAAATGCTTTCCATCAACAACACCCCTAATATTTAATAAAGCGAAAACAAACAAAAAATCTAACAAAAATTAGATATTTTTTCAAAATGCTGTTCCAATTCTCTTTTAAAAATTACTAATGCACTATTTTTAATTCTTAAAAAATCATAAATTATTATTTTTTTGTTCATTTTTTTATATTAGGTATCATTCTCAGATTAACATTTATCTATTGCTTGGCATTTTTTCTAGATCAAACTGTTATCGTCTCGAAATGAAAAATTATATGAGAGAAATATTTAATATTATGTCCATCTGCATTCCTTTCAGCAAGCTAAGATGGCCTATTAATTACTACTACTTTTGGTATTCCTTACTTTACTTAATTGGTAGAACAACCGCATTATTTTTATGTGCAGCTTCTGCCAATGATGCCTCAAAAGCACCATTGAAAGTTCTTCGAAATGTATCTACTGAAGAATATTGTGTAGAGGTAATATGCCTACAAAATAAAAAAATTATTATCAAAATTTAATAATACTATTTTGAAAGATTGAAAGATTTATTGCACAAATGACAACACAATGCGTTGCATTATCAGGAAAGAAATTTTTCCATTTAACCAGGAAGTTACTGTTTGGGGTACGTAGTAATGTTCTATTTACTAAATTCTCTTATTATTTTTATTTTACTTTTTAGATGGCTGGCACTGTAGTAACTTACGAATTGGTGCTGTTACAATTTGATGAACCGAGCCGCAAAAAAGGTTTAGGAGAGTTGTGTCCTTAGATAGTAAAAAAACAAACTTTTGTGTAAATTGTTGTAATAAGTAATAATAATAATAATTTTTTGGAAGATTACACAAGAATTACTTTTTTTATAGTACAAATTGGTAATCTAATCTTAACCTAAATAAATACGCCGAGGGGAGTTGAAAATGGGCTAATTTTGGGGTAAGAAGTAGTAGTACTAGATGTGGAAATAAAGAAACAGAGAAATTAAAAACAAAAGACAAGCTTGGATCTGAAGGATCTCATTTGTAAACTAGCAAGACGGATCCCTGTGGAACGACGAATATTATCCTGTACACATTCCACGCATCGTCCGATTCAAAATGAAGCGACCTACTCCGGAGGTAGTCGATTATTACCCACGCAAGGAGTTTGGTGTACCTACATAGTTTGATCAACACCTCGACTATCGGTAATTTGGGGTACTTAGTTTGATAGGCACCTTGCCGAGTTGAAAGCATTTTTGACGTCGAGAGTTATCAGTGCGCAACAGTGATTTTTTACCTATGGTCGGTCTTGCAACAGTCGTTGAGCTGCAGCAGCCGTTGACCTTGCCTTTCTAAAGCCGAATTGCTTGTCCCACAGGGCTCCTTCCCTTTCGACGCTAGGGAGTATTCTGTTACATATCACTCGCTATGAGAGGAGTGGGTAGGACATCTAGCTCGTATGAGCGAAGTCGAATCTACTCCGAAAGTACTTTTCGCAAGAGTTTTTGCGCTGGAGAATTGTCTTATACCAGGCGTGCTCAACCTAAATAAGCCTAGGAGCTACTTTTTATTCTCTTAACGAATAACCATCGACCTTACGTGAAATTTTATTTTAATAAGTCAAATATAAAAAAATGCATAATAAAATATTTAAACTAAATTGTTTAATTTAACATTTTTAGTTTAACATTCAAACTAAATTTTATTAGTGAGATGTTTGATATTGAATATTTTCAGCAATTTTCATGCAGTTCGGTTCGTAATTGCTAATAGCTTAGCATAAGCAGTCGACCGTATGTTTATCAGTTAACCGTGTACGATATTTTGATTTCATGTATTTCATGTGAGAGAATTATGTGGAGGCGAACTCAACCAGTTGCAATTCCTAGCCACATGCGTCCTTTCTGAATAATTCGGAAATTAGTTTAGCCATATTTTCAACATTTATTTTATTTAATGGCGAAGTAAAAGAAGAAGCGATTGGCCGAAGCTTTTCAAATTCTGCAAATCTCTGTTGAAATTGAACAAAAATTTCTTGTAACATATTACCAAATTCGTCATAACTATAAAGTTCTATGTTTTAGCCAATTTCATCTTTAAGATTTGAAAAAAGTTTTAGAACTTTTTTATCTTTTTTATCTTTTCTTGAAGTAGTTCAGCATAAGGATCATTTCTTTCAACCAGAAAATCTTTTATGTATGGCAATAATTTCCGAAATCTTCCTAAAACTGCTCCCTTGCTCCAGATGTTTGACTGCATTATGCAGAAGCAAATCTCCATAGTGTGCATCAACGCTCTCTAGAAAGGATTGAAACAATCTTCTTTGTAGAGCCTTCGCTCGAATAGAATTGATTATTTTTGTATTTGTTTTCATAACGATCGATATTCAACATTTGTCCACATAATGATTGTTAGTGTATTATGGAGTGGTAAGAAAGAAAATGAGGAAAATCATTGTCCCTTTTAAAAAATGCTCAACATCCACTTTCACAGTCTATCATAGAAGGAGCTCCATCTGTAGTAATGGACACGAGTTTCTTTAGTGGAATATTTTCAGATATTGGGCCTGATTGTTGAATCCGGCGGATTTGGGATTCCCGCCGCTAAAGAGTTTCACTTTCACTTGTCGCTGCGATTGTTCAATCCGCCGGGCGCAACTGCCATATGAATTGACATATTTCATTTTCGAAATTCATCGAATGGACAGTTCGCACTGGATCCAAAACTCCAAACAAGTGGTTTTTTAGTTTAACTTCCACTTTCGGCTGTGAAATTCTCATTCACTTTCCCGCCGGGGGATTTAACAATCAGAACCTGTCAAATCCGCATTCACTTCCCTGCCGGCGGATTCAACAATAAGGCCCATTATGATGTCTTTCAGAACATTGTAGATGTCCTCTCCTCTAGTTCGTTCTCTCACAGGAATAATTTTGAGATATTCTTCTTTAACTGTGGAATCTGAAAATACAAAGCGTACAAATATGCTTAGCTGGGACATATCGGAATTATCAGCATATTCATCAAATTGAAGTGAAATCACAATTTTCAAAATCCATTTTAAGTTGAGATCGTAAATCATTTGCTATGGTTTCAACTCGTCTTATTACAGTGTCTAGACCATGACGCCTAGATGATATCGGTTTGAAATCTGGATAGATGAGAGGGCCAAAGGGATTTCGTCCTAGTAGTAAAGGTACTTACGGTACTGACACGAAGGGTAATTACCTGATTTGCTCTTAGGGGACATCCATAAATTACGTGAGGTGATTCTGGCGATTTTTCGACCCCCCCTCCCCCCCTGGTGAGATGTCGTGAGATTTGGCTCGACCCCCTCCCCCCCATCAATCTCACGTGAGATTTTTAAAATTTTAAAAAAAATGTAGGAATTACACTATTATGCGTATTTTTAGTGTAAATACCTTAATCTGTGCTTGATTGCATTTAGAAATCATAATTTGTGTTGAAGAACAGTACCACAAAATCATAACAGCACCAACTCGGCGTGCACCCAATATAAACTACAATACCTGTGGATTACCATTTAGCAGGTGATTCTGCCTACCCTTTGGAAACCAACCTCAGGGTGCCTTACAGGGATAATGATTTCTTAACAAGAGAACAGAAAACTCGTGTATTTGTAGAGCAAGCATATGGAATATAAAAAAAATTTAGAATTTTACAATATATTGACATACGAAGGTTGGCTTTGGCATCCACTGATTCGTTTTTAGAGAGTAACGACTTGACTGTTTGAATAGTAATGGTAGAGCCATTTATGACTATGGAGAACTTCGGAGCATTCTTCTATATATGTCATCGTTAGGTAAAAAACCTGTGACTGAAAGACCCAGGGGGGTTATCCTGCAATCCGATTCGAAAGTCATGAAATTCGAAAGTCATGAAAATGGTATCCTCCACCAATGCGAATTCGTCCGCCTGTTATCGGATTTCAGTTCGCGAGTAAAGCCATTGCCGCATGCGCTGCATTTATTTGTTTGTTTTAAAATATTCTAAAAACTCTTTAAATATTCTTGAAACAATTTATTGTTCCCATCAAAATGTCAAATTAAGTTAATAAATGAAGTTGGTTGGCTGAACATAATTTCTTTTCCAAGACTTATCAGGCATCGCTACTAGCTTCCGTTTGCTTCCTACTTTCGTATCGCCTTAGAAAAGCGGAGTCTGAAGTCACAGCCAGCTTTTCAAATTGACGTTTGAGCCGCCTGTACATCAGGATACAGATTCAAGAAGTGCGGATCTGTTAGACTTCCATTCTTCACAACTCTCGATAATGATAACAAAAGGTTTTCAAAATCTATCTTGGCCTCTAGTAGGTATGTCAGAGCAGATGGTCGTCGATTCAAAATTCGAGTCCTGTAAGATGCTTAGATAACTAATTATGTCGCCTGGTGCAAATGTCTGCTTTTTGTAGTGACAATGCACCGCAGATAGCATGTGTTCTAATTGATGTGAGCCGATTCTTAATATAATCTCTATGATTGCAGTAGGATTGGGGACATTATGCACTTGAGATTCTTAGGAGCGCATTAGGTTCCAGGTTTTCAATTGGGCTTCTAGGCCTTTCTGTTTTGTTTAAGCTTAGACCCCCACACTAGTTCATCGTAGGGTCGCAATCTGTCCAAAAATGGTCGTATAAGTCAATGCATACATTACTTTCGCAGTTTTTCCCAGACCATTGTATAAAATGATAAGAATTTTTCATCACGTCATACACTCTTCATTCCCAGATATTTAAATTATTTTAATCTTATCTTTTTTTTGGATGTTCCAGTTGGATGGTATTTAAAACAGTGAACAAATACAGTGTAAACGGCAGTGCAAAATTTTTATACCCAATTGCTATTGAGTCGAAATATAGTAATAGTATCACGTTCACGTATACTTTTTATGTAATGGATTCATTATTCCTTCTCTATTTGCAATATGTATTGATAAAACCTTTCACCATGTTCATCTGATACTGCACCAAGATTTTCGTGAATGAAATCTAAGTGCGGGTCCAAAAAGACGATTTTAAAGATTTTCTCATTTACAGATATTGTACTTAAAATTGAAAAAAACAAAAAGATATTAAGAAATATTGCAAAAAAAATTACATAAAAATCGAAAAATACCCATTTTAAGGGCTAAAACCCCCTGAAAAGTGGGCTTCTCGGGGTAGAAAATCGGTATACTTTATAACCCCTTATTAAGTAGCCTAAAAATAAGCTCTCTGTCTGTACCTAATTATTTCCGCTATATCGCTTTTTTCGGCTTAATTTACCTGTACTATTAATTTAACCCAGTTTTCTCGCGATTTTACATTGTTTCTTGCGGAAAAAAATTACGTGAGATTTGCGGAGACCCTCCCCCTCCCCCACGTGAGATTTGGTGAGATTCGGGTCGACCCCCTCCCCCCCCTAAACACCTCACGTAATTTATGGACGCCCCCTTATCTAATGTTCAATAATAATCAACCCCAACGCTTACAGCAAAAGTGAACATAACCAGCAAAGGAGCTTTCTATACAACTTGCCCGCTTCAATTAAAATTTAAAAGGCTAGTCGGCGAGAAGGAAAAAATGATTGAAAGAAATATAAAAAAAGTGCTTATTTTATTCACAATAAGTAAATTAAAAAGTTATGCGGATCCAGCGAATGATCTCGCCTATGGGCCAAAATTGCAATGAAAATGCCTCACCGACTAGCCTTTAATCAAAATTAAAAACGTAAAAAATACTTTCTACTTTTTACTTAAGGTATGTTCTTTTCCACTAATCGTGACCATGGCCGCGATATTTAAAAATGAGAGATTTAAAAATTTTACAGTCACGCTTTTTGAGGATTTCTTCATAAAAAAGTTTTTTATTATTGTCCAGAATGCGTAACTTTTTCTATTCCAAAAACAAAGCCGAAGAAACTTTTTAGGCATTTTGGAATAAATAAATTATAATTCGCCAGCGGCTGTGAAGTTGATGAAACACGCGATGATGGCAAAAAGGACATTTTTTACTTCACTATTGGCGGCGCGACGCTATAAACTACATCGATAGATTTTGTAGTCTAATTAGAATATGAAATTTAAATATGATTCATTTTATGTCGTAACGAATCCTTCTTTTTTTAACCCTTTTGCATGCTCATATATCTAATATCTTATATTATACTCATAAATCCTAACATATTTAGATCCATAAGATTTAATCAAATTACAAAAACAGAATCTCCACCCTGTTGTAAACAAGGTAATATAATTCATTATTTATAACATAGCGAGGCTTCATAAATAACTCTCTGGCATTCCACAGGTTATGGCTGGCGTGTTTTTTACCAAAATATTCGCAAGTAATCATTTAGTAGAAGAATGAAGAATTTTTTTGTTAGAAATAATGGACGTCAGTCGTCAGATTATCATAGTTTGGTAATCATTTCTTGTATGAGCTAAATGAGTACACGATATGCGTGCAGATTTATTAAACTTTATTACAAGCAATTTTTATGGTTATTAAACAATATATGCCCATTGGATTTTGATTTCCTGCAGAGAACATGAAATCCTTTATTTCCCCTAATTTACTACCACACGATCTTTTATTGTATTGTGGACACTTTTGCATGATTATTTATTACTGTATGGAAATTTATCATGGAGACGTTTATTTTGTTTTGTTTAGGATGATTTCATGAAAATGTTGGTGATGATGACGTCGGGAATATATTGAATTAAAATAAATTATGTGTAATTCGTTTAATAATTGAAAAACTACCAAAACCTGGGCTTAGTGTATGTAGTTTCAATGAATTTTTTGTTTAATTGCTCTTGCTCTTTTATATGGTAGACAAGAGCTCAGAGGTAAAACCCTTTTGTACTGCTATTATTCGAGCCCAAAAACACTTGGGCAGACAAGACAAGATCAACTTGAGTTTGATAGAGTATAAATACATTTAATTTAGTTGAGTCGGCGTATGATATAAAACGCCGGACATTTTGTAAAATAAAAGGTTCAGTTTTTTTTCCTGTAGTTCAATGTAACCAGACGAGTTCCATAATTATAATTAATTACATCAATAAATTGCTTAAAAAACATCCCATCACATATTATTATTGGTCCTTCGAGCCCAGCCCCAACAATTAACGATTCTACGAATATTATAAAAGCCATTATTGGACAACAAGCTCTAGTCTAAAATAAAATATCCCTGCAAACAATTTCTCGGAGGCTCGCTTTCTCGGACCATTCTCGATTCGAAAAATGCTTGCGAAGGGTACGAGAAAAAGATTCAAAACACAAAATGAAAGCTTTCCTGCTTGATTTGTTTCTCCCTAAGCCTTCATGCTGTAGAAAAATATTGAGAGCCGATTTCCCCTGAATGGGACTTCAAATCTCCAAATTACACTAACAACATAACGCCATTTCACCGATTTGAAGTCCTATTGAGAGGAAATTTTGAGAGTTTGAGCTTTTGACTTGTTTTGCTCGGCGGAGTGATTTTCGGCGCAGAAGCGAGTTGCTATCGATAGGAGCATGCGATTCGTTATCAGCACGAGAAAGCGATTCGATCTCTTGCTCCGCTTTTATTGCCTTCGAATTCGTTTACGAGTCGTTAATGAGTCCGAGATCGAAGCAAGCTTTCGCATTTGGCAAATCGTTCTCGAATCGTTTCCGAATCGAAATGTTTGCAGGGATGTTTCGATTCTGAACGATTGCCATCCATTTTGGCAATTTTAAATTATGAGCGTCCTGAGCTACGCCATACTTATAGGGGAAAAGAGACCTTTGTCCACACGCGAGCGCAACTGATTTTTGATCAATCGGTGTTCTGTGCCCACAAAGTTTTTAGTCATGAACACTTGGCAATATGTCAAATAGTTCAGATGAAGTGAAACCACGCAACTGAAATCGCTTCCGACCGGCAAGAACAGCCGCTCGCGACCTGTTACAAACTAGTTTCAAATCGGTCTCGTTTCTGTCGACCCATGTATGGATTCCCACTTGTGTACACAGGCAAGGTCACTAAACAGGTGCGTACGCAACTGGGATTGCTAATCAGTCGACTCGTGTGCGGAGGGCCTTATTGTTTTCACGAAATCATTGTTGCAATAGCCCTGGAAGCTAGTAAGCACTTAAGTCTCGTATCCATATCTCTACATGGTTGCATTTTCCAGACTAGGGCATGGTCTACTTTGTTTTGCTTTTACTCAAGTGCAGCCCCAGTTTTCATGGCGCCCCCGGTCAAACGTGGTAAAAGCGTTCTGAGCATTCTTTAAATAATCTCTGTATCGTTTTAGTGCACCAGGATTTGTAGAGCTTGTGCCTCTTGCGTCCAACCCCAGATTCAAAAGGAGACCGGTCATATCGCTCATTGCCGGAGTCTATTAAAAATTTTGATTGATTTGGACAGTGTTCTGGCCTTATTAAATTGGCCATACTTAACTTAAACAATCGCCTCAACTTATTAGGAATGTTGATTGGATTCTCTCATCTTATATATTAATAGGCAAACAAAAAGTTTGTAAACGCTAAGGCTTTTTGGTTCGTGAACCGATTTCGTTAAAATTTCAGAGAATGTTCTTTTTATGGAATAGCTTTGTAATAAGGAATTTGAACGAAATCGATTCACGAATAAAAAAGTTATAGCGATTAGAATTTTTCGAATTTGAAAAAGCAGTTTGGAAAATTTGAATTTTTTTGTGAACATCAACGTAGAGCTGAGTAGCCTACGATTGACACAAACGCCGTTTCAGTGAAGAGAAAAATCGTTTGTGTGGATTTTTGGCGGCATAACTGACATAAAAATACTCGCTTACTTTGTGCGTGCATTTTTTTGATGTGAAACATCTTTGCGCGCGTTGAGAGTAATTCTTCAAGGTCGGGAACATTTTGTGGGAACGCTTTTTAGGGAACGCTTTATAGGGAACGCTTCGTCCAATCCAATTTTTATTCCGGGAAACGGAAGATCTGTATTGAGGAAGACAGAATAAGACGGGGATTTTAAAAAAAACTAGTAGCACCAAAGAAAAGTGTTTATATGCCGCGAGCCAGACATGACGAGCCAGACATAGGCAGAATGGAACAAATGGTTGAGTGGTTGCCTTACGACGTTGATATTCCAAATAGTCGCGGGTTCAATTCGGCATTTGAATTTTATTATTTATATTTAATGGTTTTATTTGTTTGTTTGTTTGTTCGGTTCAAATCTTGCGACAGCTTTTTCAACTACTTCTACTTAACCGATTCTTATGACACTTTGCACACATATTGAGTTCCCGTGACAATGCAATCTGACATTTTTGTAAAAAAATCAAGATGGCGGTTCCAAGATGGCGGACGGATTTTCCAATTGTGTTCCGATTCCATTGAAAATCAGTATCGGGGGGCGTTTAGGGCCACAAGTGACCATTCTGTGGTCAAAAATTGAAAATTCAAAATGGCCGCGCCAACATGGCGGATGAATTTTGCGAATGTGTTCTGAATCCATTGAAAATCGGTATCCGGGGGTTTTTAGGGCCATAAATGACGATTCTGTGGTCAAAATTTGAAAATTAAAAATGGCGGATGAATTTTGCAAATGTGCGTGTGAATATGTTGAAAATCCGTATCGGGGAGTTTTTAAGATCACAAATGACGAATCTGTTTTAAAAATTCGAAAATTCAAAATGGCGGCGGCAATATGGCGGATGAATTTTCCAGATGTGTTCGGAATCCATTGAAAATCGGTATGGGAGGGTTTTTTAGGTGACAGATGACGAATGTGTGGTCAAAATTTGAAAATTCAAAATGGCGGTACGATTTTGGTAATAACAATTCGATTTCACTTAAAATTGCTATTTGGGTGCGTTTAAGGTCGGAAATAATGTATTTATTGTCAAAATTAGAAAATTCAAAATGCCGCTGGCAATATGGTATGTAGCATTGAGTCGCGTAAGAACTTTGGAAGGGTTAGGTATTGAGGAGCTTGATTGTGAGAAATTAACAGGTAAGAAACCGTGCAACAAAGATGCAATGAAAGAGTTGGAAAGGATGAGAAGTTGGCATGATGATACGAGCCAAAACCCAAACAAAAAAAACTTTTAAGTTAAATGGTTTTATTTGAAATCATAAGCTGTACCAAAAACTAGAAAATAATTAGAACAAAAACATGGCCTTCTTGGGATTCTGACGTCTGGTAAGAAATCGTGTAATAGTAGCCGTGCTGTTTTCTCATGTCGTACGCCAAGGGGCACTTTAAAGGCCCGGTCACACTGAACGCGGCGCGGCGCGACGCGAATGCCGTTAAGCGATTTCTACACGAAAAATGAATCTGTGATTCACACCAGAAGCGGCGCGGGACGGCGAGGATAAATTCCGTCGCGCGGCAAAATTCGTGATTACTCAAAACCAAATTTTGCCGTCGCCTCCAGCGGTGAATATCACATTTCATTATTATTTCTTGAATGAAAACAAGGTCTGTAATGGAGAATATGTCGCGCCGCGCCGCGTCCAATGTGAATCAGACGCCTTACGGCGTCTTTTTGCGCTCCACCGTGTCGCACCGCCCCGCGCCGCGCCGCGTTCGGTGTGACCCGGGCTTAAGTCGCTGCGTCGTGTCAACGGATTAAGTAATAGTCTGAGACTTTTAACAGACTAAAATAAAAACATGGGGAGCATAAAAATTTGTATAACGACTGTATAATTAAATAAAATCGACTTGTCCAGAAAAATGTGTTTCCAAGCCCACCAAAAATATATTTCAAATGCGGTCAGACATCATGGTCGAAGGTCATCAACGGCAATGGTACATTTTCAACACAAATCGATGTGTATAAAACTTACGGCTTTTTTACATCCCAAACGCAAAATTGTTGTGCGATAAAAGAGCTCCAGAGCTGCGTTTCCCCTTTGCGTTTGGGATGTAAAATGGCCTTTATTCTTACTAATTATTCAATTTAAAGAAAGATAAAGATCGCCAAAGATGTTTCACATCTTTCACGTGCACTGGTTACACGCGCTATTTTTTATTCTCTTTTGTGTATAGTATTATTGTGTGGTATTGTGTAAGGGACTGCCGTTCGTTTTTTCCTAAGATAGAAGCTATTTTTTCAGCATTGTGTTATACGTTATACGTTCTAGCCGCATTGAATGAATTTTCTTTAATTTTCAATATATTTTTTTAATGATTGAGTGTGTGTGAATGTGTGTGCGGTTCTCATCTGATGAAGGTTGTCTTGCGGTCGGATGAGCTTAGTGAATCATATGTATCTATGATTGAAACTATAAATCTTCAAATAGTTTTATTTTAATCAAATTTAATGTATTTTTTTTGTTAAGATTAATAGATGTAAAACCAGCACACCACATAGTCAAGCAAGAAGTGGTGGAAGCGATTAAAAAAGTCCTGGGGAATTTTAGGCGCTCTGGAGCGACAATGGAAATGTTTGAAAGTACATAATTAAAAACTCGCCATTGCGATAATTTTTTTTTAATAAAAAAAATGGGTTAATACCCAGCGGGGAATGAAGCGATTCAGAAAAGGTACTTAATCGCTTCTTTTGAAGCAGAAGAGTGCTTCCCTTAGCCTTGCGTTACATTTATTTTTTAACATTGCATGTCCTAGCGGAGAAGCTATTCAATTAAGTTCATTTGGAACGATTCGAAAGCGATTCATAGGAATGCAGAAGGAAGAACAATTGGCTCGGTTCCCTTATGCCAGTTGGGAAAAAGCTTTTTTAGATTTGATTTCCTACTGTTGTAGTTAAAAGTCTTTATAAATTTTATTTCGCGTTGACATCCATCCCAGTTCATTGATTAAATGACTTTAAAAAATATTGATTCTCTCTCTGAGACAACATGAGATTCCTTTGGCAGTGGCATAAAAGCGATTCTTTTGTGCTTCGGTTGGAAGCACGTCTAGCATTTCTCGCTGGGTAGCCTCACTCAAACCTTACTTGGAATGGACTAGTCTAACCATATTAGCCTGTCCACTCTTTAAGGTCTGTTAACACAAATCACCGCTTGGAGACTGGCTGACCACATCAGGGTATTTTACGCTGTATTTATTCTCTTCTAAAAATAATATCCAGTTTTTCATAGCAGTATACACACTAGTATTTAGTCGTTTTTATGTAATGTCTTAATGTTTTCCACATTCATCCAAAGGATGGGGATTCCCTTTGTTACAAAAAGGCTTTTAATGGACGATTATTCGTGTTTTTGCGTCGTAAAGCACATGACTAGTAATTTTTATGTTGAAAATTCAAGACCTTTTCAACACCTACACCAAACTGCCCCTCAAGTAGTTTGATTTTATAGATTTTACTGCACGCAAACTACTTTAATCATTTACGATTTGTCATACACAAAAAAGTTCAACAGATTGACTTGGTAGACTAAAGGGCGACCGAAATAAACTCTTCGATTTGTATTGAGTAACTAATTATAGAGATCTAGAGTAAGATTCAAAAAAATAAATATTTGCTTAGGTTGTATGAATAAAAATAAACACACCTAATTTTATCCTCATTCACCTGTTTAATAGGTGACAAATCACATCAACTGAAATAATTTTACAAATTTGTCCTTTTCCGTGTTGATTGAGCGCAAACTTTCCCACGTATTTCGTATGCATATGTCTTCATTGACCTGAACTACATCCTGCTTACAAATTGCCCACCACACTATAGCTACACGCCCGCAAATAAACATAGTCTTGGACAAATAAAAATACCTTTAGGACAATTTAATGATATCACGGCGAACATAATGACCTTAATAAATCGTAAATGAACAGCACTCCTTGAGCGGGACACCTTGTCGGTTTGGCTATTGTATAGTATACATTAAAAGGCGTAGACCAAAGGCTAGGACACGCGATGACAATAATATATAGTGAAAAACGTATCATTGAAAGTTCACAATTTTTGCAGGAGTAGCATATATACTAGAGAGTTTTGGAGTAAATTAAGAGCGATTAACATAAGTACAAACAACACGAGATCCTTTTGACGATGGCAATGATAGGTACCCAGGAAAATACTGCATTTCCTACACGTTGTTATTATCCTTTTCATAGACAGAACAAAGAGACGAAGGCGAATTTTCGATATTTCATGGTTATTTACTATGAAGAAAACGGATGGACATGACGACAATGAAAAGAAATCGGAAGCTAAATATCAGGATTTGGACACTTTTCACAGTGCTATTTGGCCAGGTATGTGATAATAACTACCTTTTTACCTGTATGTGTCGTTTCACAAAAGAAAATTGCTCTTATAATTTCTAGTCATGGTGATAGGTCAATGCTTTGCAATAATGCCACTGGCAGGCGTTTTTCACAGGGATCCGAAACATGTGAAATTTACCTGGAAGACACCTGGAATGGTTTTAACATTATCATTTTTATTTTGTGGAAGTTTCATGACTATTACATTTGGAAAATCTTTAATTTCGGGTGGCATCGATGCGAAAAATATTGGTAGGTGATGATTTAGTATTAAAAGTTTTTTTTTCATTATTATACTTAAAATTTATATTACAGTTGGAATTGTTTTCTACTCATGCAGCCTTACTGCGTGCGTGTTGTTCCTATTTCTAGCTAAAGAATGGCCGTCGGTAATTCAACTTTGGACAAATGTGGAATTAATTTTTTTGAAACCACCATATGTAATACCAAAAACAAAGTTGAAGTTTCGTGTTCGTTTTGCAGCATGTGTTATAATAATTTGCTCTTTGAGTAAGTACACAGATACTAAGTTTGTTTATAATTGTGTTGACTAACTAAATTCAGTGTTGTGCACTATACAGACATTTTATTTAAGAGTAATCCTTTAAGATATACTGATTAAAAGTACAAAATAATTACTTCGTTTTCACTTAGTTAGTGCTTAGACATGATACATCTAGTAGATTTTCCTGTTCGTGTAGTCCTCGTTTAATGGTACATTACAGGTAACCAAAATCCTAAATATGAAGCCTTGAGAGGATAAATCTTGGAACTAAGATGCTTTCGTACGTAGTAAACATAAGATACGTAATCGCGTGCTGTGTCGCATTGAAAGTTTTTTTTTTCTTAAATGTGTGCTTTCATAACTCTTATCCATACAAAAATATAATATAGTAATAATTTATGGTACATTTAAGTGTGGTATTGTACTGCCAGCGGTTAATGGAATTTTTTTTGTGGCGTCCTTTTAATAACAATTTAAGTTTAGTTCGTGAACTTCTTAATATTTGTTCTTACCTGATGCTAATAAATTTTTTTTATGTGCAATAGTAGTAGTAGTAGTTAAATTGAGTTTTTTAATCTATTTCTTTTAAACAGAGACATCTGTGTATTATGTCTTTGATGTCTTAAAAATACCTTTAATTTTGGTGTTTTTGATTAATTTGACTCAAAATTTGAATTCAGCTACATAAGTTTTGAATTTCGACAGTACACGGTATGAAGATCCTTCAATAACTTCTTAGAAAGATCAAAGAAATGAGACTCGTACTATCAAAAAAAATATGAGTGTGCTTAAGACCACATTTTAAAAGTAAAACTTTTTTGCCCAACAACTGCCGCAATTATTAAAATATTAACCACCTAGTAATATGCGCATGCCACACGGGTAAGAGGTATGCACACTCCCGCTACAGACATGAACATTTATAAATGCATCCACATCGGCCAAACGTAACTGTTGTTTTACCGAGCAGTCCCCCAACTAAGCACTAACCACATCCAATGCTGCTTGACCTATGCAATCGAACGAGAGCCGGTCTACTGAGTATGCTATTGCCACCCTTTATGGCTACCAAGCTAATTTCCCGTTTCCCGGGTGAAAATAAAAAACTGAAACAAGATATAGAAGACATTGTTCTCTTAGTATAGTCAATGTGTGTATAATAAATAGTACCAAGACGATCTATAATCGGTCACACTCTTATCGGGTCGGCTGCGCTTGGGTTAAGTTACTTTTTGTTACATTTAGTACAATAATTGTTGCAAGGAAATCTTGGGACATCGTTTTTAAAACTAATTTTTTTTGTAATCTTATACATAATAAAAAATATAGTTCAAAAAACAAAAATATACGCTTTTATTTTAAAATGAACTAAAAAGTAAAAAATAATTTTGAATGTAAAATTTTTATTGCTCCAGCCAGTATATGGAAACAGCCTACCTATATTCTTATTTTATAAATTAACACCGGAACTTTTCTCTAGCGCCCCACGCTTTTTTACATGGTTTTTTTCCATATACTGGCTGGAGTAATAAAAACTTCACATTCAAAATTATTTTTTACTTTTAGTTCATTTTAAAATATTATAAAACGTACTATACTCGTCTTACACTTTCATTTGATACCCATACCCCCATAGCGAGCGCGTTGCAAAGAGAAAGGTAGCCGCTAATTTGTGTTGGCCGCCATTTTGAATTTGGAATGACGCCATACAGCTTATAGTATTAATAATCATTAATAATCGAGTTAATCTTCTAGCTCAGAAGTACACTTCTCAGCTGGGCTGAGAAACGGGCCACGCTTATGTGCAGGGACCGAATCCGGCCGAAAGCACCAAAAAAGGTATAAGAAGAAAAAACACCGCAAAAACGAGCATGCGACCGAAAATGCGGGTTCCTTCTCAACCCTCCCCAGCACTCCTGTACCGAGCCGGTCCGGTCCCTGCACACAAACGCGGTCACATTTACCACTGCACAGTGGCTCGGCTAAGACATGCAAACACAAAACAAAAAACAATGCAACATTTAAGAGCACAAAACATCAAACAGAGAAGCGTGCAAAAACAATGAAAAAGTGGGACACACAGGGAGTCACGCCACATTAAAAAGAGTCCTTTTAAGAACATCTTCGCTGGTTTGCATGCAAAAAGCACTCGCATTTTTGTTAACATTTATAAGCATGCGGTTAACTGGTTCGTACATCCCATAATTGGTGTTAGAGGAATTAATGTACAAGAGAGGTGGACCTCTCAGGTTGTAGTTGTTCACTCTAAATGACGTACGGGTTCGTAGGAAGCCTGAGTCGACTTCGTCATTCAACAAACGATGAACGAATAAAACGTCAGCGACCTCGCGACACTTATGGAGAGAGCTCAAGTTGAGCAATTTAAGTCTGTTCCCATAAGGCGGAAGAATAAGTGGGTCATCCCACGGGAGGTGACTGAGTGCAAAACGGACGAACTTCCTTTGAACCGATTCGATTTTATCGACATGGGAGGAGTAGTAAGGAGACCATGCCTGGGAGGCGTATTCAAGTAAAGGCCTAACTAAAGATATGTACAAGTGCTTTGTGATAAGGGGGTTGTTGAATTCCTTGGACCATCTTTTTATAAATCCCAGGACTGAATTGCCCTTGGAAGAGATATAATTGATGTGGGTGGAGAAATCCAACTTACTTTCTAACCTAACCCCAAGATCGATAACAGAGTTAGTGCGGGAGATCTTGTTATCAAGAAAAGTATAGTCGTAAGTTATAACGCCACGTTTTCTACAAAAAGTCATGACCTCACATTTACTAATATTCTAATTGTTACACCTTTTCACTAAGCCCAACGAACTCAAGGAAAACTCGCAGAAAGCAACTTTTCCGGAAGTTTTCACTAAGCCCAACGGACTCAAGGAAAACTCGCAGAAAACACTTTTTCCGCCAACTTTGACTAAGCCCAACGGACTCATTGGGTGAAAACACCTTTAAATACCAATTTTGGTGAAAATCGTTAGAGCAGTTTTCGAGAAAATATTTACAAATATACAAGAATTGCTCACTTAATAGTATAAGATATAAGATATTGTCTAACTACTGTAGAAAATATTAACTTAAAATAGTCATTTTGATAAGTATCACACAACTATCGTATATGTATAATCTGTATTTTTGCAGTCGGGGTACCGGTTTTAATTAGTTATTCTATAACATTTGTACCCCGACTGCAAAAACGACAGCCATATTGTTATTTTAAAAATTAATCTTGCCTATGTTACTCGGACTCATTAAACGATTCTAGCGGTACCCCAACCATTTAAATCCGTTCAGGCGTTTAGAAGTTATGGTGGAACAAAGAAACATACAAACATACATACATGAACCCTGAAAACATTACACTCCTTTTTGGGGCAGTGGTGTTACATAGAGCTTGTATAGGGAATTTTAATTTTGCTTCAACAGCATACTAGGCTTAACTATTAAATGTTCATTCATGATGATCGGGTAATATAAAACGTTTCGAGTAGTTTAATTTTATTTAAGCATAAAATTCGCATTTATTTAACACATCGCTACCTTGGAAGAATACCGGCACAACTCGAAAACCACTAGTGTGGAGAAAATCCCATTTAACCATTTAAAGATTTAACTAAAGGTCATCTGAAGATCCCTTACCTCCACAAAATCATATCAGCACATAACATTTTCCACTCGGTTTAAAGTACATATGTACATAGAAGTTACTTTTGTACACTTTTTTTCTTCGTTTTAATTTTTTGAGTTATGCCAGTTTTCTTCCAAGGTAGCGACATATCTATTAAGTGTTACACATATTTGAAATCGTCTCAATTTCACCTTTCGTTTGATATCCATATTGACCCAATCAGAAAAAAAAAATTGAGTGTGACGTAAATTGCGCCTGACGGCGGCCATATTATTTTTTTAACAATTAACCTAGCCTATGTTACTCAGACTCATTAACCGATTCTAACAGTACCTGAGCCATCTAAACCCGTTCAAGCGTTTAGAAGTTATGTTAGTACAAAACAACGTACATACACACAACAAACCTAAACACATTACACTCCTTTTTTGGGGCAGTCGTGTAAAAAGGACTGAAAAATGAATTTTAGACGGAATTCTGTCCGAAATAAGGCGGAAATTATTATTTAGGTACACTGAAAACTGATATCAAAGACTGAAAAGAGGCCGCCGAAACAAGGCGGAAATTTTTATAATTTTTGGATTTGGGATATTCTTAGGAGGGACTCGGCATTTCTTGGACTTAGAAAAATTTTGCAAATTTTTTAATAAATGTTACTCCATTCCTCCAAATGTCTAAATGTTTCCGTCCAAATTCCGCTTGATTTCCGTTCACACTCTTCAGTCGAAATTATCTATCATTTTCAATGCATTTTCCTGTTCCATGTCTCCTGTTCACTACCTCAGTCTAGTTTCCGCTCGTTTCCCAACTGCTCTAAAACATTGAAAAAATTAGTAATTTATCAGTCTGTTTTCAGTCTTATATTTTCAGCCGGGCTATGGATGACCCCTAACTGGGTGCCTTCCATTTAGACACAGACAGACACAGTGTTACACTGTGTTCGACACAGAAGTGTTCCATCAACGACACAGCTAGACACAGTCGGGCACAACTAAGACAATGCTACCAACCCTCGCCAATTGAAATGTGGTCGTTAATTTATAATTACAACAATATTCTTTCATTTTTAAGATTCCCAGGATTTGTAAGATGTCGGGTAATTAATTTAAAGGAATTATCAACATAAAATTTTCGCTTTACGTGTCAAACAAAAATAAAAACGAGGAAAGTGCGCCGTGGCGGATTTTTCATGAACTTATGTGTTCCATTTGGGCTTACACAGAACGACACAGAGCGACACGCTGTGTCGGACACAATTGCCTTTCTGTGTCTAAATGGAAGGCACCCACTGATATCAGTTTTCAGTGTAAATAATAATTTCCGCCTTATTTCGGACAGAATTCCGTTTGAAATTCATTTTTCAGTCTCTTTTCAGTCCTTTTTCAGTTTTATATTTTCACCGGGATTTGGTTAAGAGTTTGAAAATTTTAGTCTTTTGAGATTATCTCAGAAACCGTTGGTTCCTTGAAACAAGTTGTCATAATCAAAATTAAAGCTCATGATGGCAATAATACATTTTTTCGTAAGACTTTTAGAAGGAAGATTGCTAATAAATGAAAAATCAACAAGCTTTCATCAAAACTAATATGCGAGCTCCATCAAAAATTGGAACCCAAACTAAATCGCCCCAGCGGATCCCCCACAAGTAAAATCTAATTCTCAATTATAAAACTCGAGAATCATCCCGTCCAAGAGCACCAGCGCAACAGCTCACCCAAGATACAAACCAAATACGCAAGCTTCAAGCCAAGACACCACCCGAATCCAAGCCTCAAACAAAGATACAAACCGAACCCCAACATTCGGCACTGTACCCCCATTGCTCTACTACCCCTGGCCCTGCATTATTGAAAACACCTGTTGATTTGGGTACCTTTCTCACGGACAAGAGTCTTGTACTTTCGATATTTACTATATTTGCCAATGTCCGAAACGATGAAATTTTGAATTATACTTTGAATATCAAAAAATAGTTGTTATAACTTCATTTATTTACGTCATTTATTTACGTTAGAATGATCTCGACAACAATTATTAATCCATTGCTGCCATGTTTCTTTCAATTTAAAGTTTTGTGATTGTGTGATTAAAAGAGCCAATATTGATGTTCACTATACTGTACAACACTTAATTTTAATATAACTAATGGTATTTTTCTACAATATTTCAACTAATGGTAATTTTCTACAATATATCTTCCAGTTGAGCATGGTACATTCCACGCGCAGAATATATACAACTACCGAATGTACCATCAACTTTGCAATTTGTCGCATACTATTAGCTACAAGGATTATGCTATACCCCAGGCCGAATACCTTTATACTTACTTGCCGTTCAGTGTATTCTTAAGTATTGTTATTTTTGTGAGTACTTATAACTTAAATTTAAATAATATTCCTAAGATCATCCGTTTGACTTCCTTAGATACTCAACGGAATCTTCACCTTTATATGGAATTACATGGACTTGTTCATAATTGTTGTTTGTTTAGGGATAGCGATACGTTTTGAACAAATTGGAATGCGTATTAAAAGTTTGGCTAAATCTGTACTTAATAATAACTTATTTAAAAAATTGTTTATTAATTATTTTATTTCATTTACAGAATGTTACAGAAGCGATTTGGATCGAAATTCGTGGCCACTACGTTATGGTATGTGAATTGCTTGAACTGATTGACTCCCATTTGTCATCAATTATATTGTTGTCCTGTATGAATAATTTATATTTTATATGTTATCAGCTATTAAATATTTTCAAGTAAGTACAAGTGTGACAGTGTTGTTAAATTTTTAAAAATCGTGTAGGTGATATTGCGTTTTTGGAAGATATTAAGCAGAACTATCCCCACCCCCATGATTAAATTCCTTTTAATGTTATATGCTCTTAGATATAAAGCCTTCAACATTTTTTATGAGAATGATCTACATCAATTATGAGATGTGTAAGATCTCTCGGCCCACGCAGCCTAGCGGTTAAGGCGTCCGACTACCATCCCAGAGGTTCGTGGGTCGATCCACTCCGCGACATGGTTCTTCGTTTTTCCACTCTCATTTCCATCTCCAACCATCACCTGTAAGCATAATCAAAAAGGAAGCCAGTTAAGTCGGATGTCTTATCGTAGGCCCTTCGTATTTTACCAGCTCACAGTGGGGCCCAAATCGAAAAAAACCGGTCAAAAGTCCAAAAAATGAAAGTGTCTGATGGGGATTTTTGTACTTAGAATTGACTAAAGCAGTCCCTAGTCAATTCAAATTCACTCATAATAGGACCGCAACTATACTGCAGCCGCGTAGATGTCAGTTGAAACATAGCGTTCGTGAGAACAGTCAGTTGTACGCTTAAAACAGAGATAAGCCGACGCGTGATTGAATACACGAGAATCTTGGAGGATACCATCAATTCCACTGAAATAAAATAGAATCAACTGCTACAACTAAGTAAAATATTATAACCATTTATTGAATTATATTGTCTTAAGCAAAAAAATTGGCGAAGGAAAGTAGTGCATGTGATTTTCAAACTAAAAATTAAAAAAAATTGCCTTTCGAAGTAAAAAAGTAAAATGTTCCAAATTGTTCCGCCTTCAAACCTATTACAGGTTGTAGATTAACGTATTACAAATGAAATATCCAAAATTCAGCTGCCCATATTTGCTCTCTCTCTCCCTCTCTGCCCCTCTCTCTTCTTCTCCCACATTTTACTCTCTCTTAAAATTGTCTTTTAGATTTCGATGAGCCAAATAGAAATGGGTTAACTAGAAAATAAATATTTGAAGAACTAAAAAATAATTTGAATCCGCTGCAGAAATATATCATAATATCGAGAAAGTCATGTTAGTGACAATTCACCCGTACGTATATAAAAGAATTTTAAGGGCATTGCTCACTAAAATCAGAATTACATGGAATGAGTGTCATCGTGCAGAAAGAAGATTTTATGAGATTAATGATGAACATTCTTACCAATAAAGCTAAAAACCGCCATATACCAATCTTGTGCAGAATCTACATACATTTTAAAAACCTTGTCCGCCATATTGGATCCGCCATCTTGAATTTTGCAATTCTGAGCTCAGATTTGTAATCAGAGACCCCAAAAATCCCCATATACCAATCTTGGACAAAATCTACATATATTTTAAAAACCTTGCCCGCCATATTGGATCCACCATCTTGAATTTTGCAATTCTGAGTTAAGATTCGTAATAAGCGACCCCGAAAACCCCCGAATCATTAATTTGAGGACGATTGAAGACGATTATTTACCTTTTTGGAATTTTGTCCGGGTTTTTTCGATTTGGCCCCACTGTGAGGATGCCATCTACACTGTAAAAAAAATATGTAAACTCGCAGTGCAAATGCATAGTAAAATTACAAATCGTGATATGAAATACTAATTTAGTACACAATTATTGTAATTTTACTATAAATTTTGTAACTTCACATAATGAAATTGAGAATCTCCAATACTGCATAACGTAAATGTTGATTACATGAATGTGACGTATATTTTATACAATGTTGTGTATTTTTCTAAATCGTTTATGTAGGAAAATTACAATATTTCTTAGTACATTTATCAATGTTACATACTAAAAAAATCTTTATACTTTATACACTTTATACTGTAATTTTACAGTAGGTAAGAGGCGTAATTTTAGAACATAAATTTTGAGTAAAATTACAAATTGGTTATTGGAATGTAAAGTTTAAATTTTTCCTCTCGTGGATATAATTCACAGGCAACAATGGAATACTAAGCATATATACCCAATTGTTTTGACGTTTGACTTTGATCAGGGTCTGGGCATTTCTTGTAACAGCCAAGAAATTTTTGATAGACGTTGCCTCACGTACATGCTTAGGGCCGATACACAATGAAAGCTTCAAGTTACAAGCTTGAAGCTTCAAAAATTAGGATGTTTATGTACAATGATTCACATTCACAGCTTCAAGCAGCAGTGCTCAAATGAAGCAAAACTCAGCTGAAGCTTGAAGCTTGTAGTTTGAAGCTTGCAGCTTGCAGCTTGAAGCTTTCCTTTCGAATCGGTCCTTACCAAGGTATGGTGAGCAAAATGCTATTTTTATGTATTGGGAGATAGTCCGGGAAAATTAGCATTTAAAGGAGACAAAATTCGGAAATGGCTGAAAATTGGACCACAGCTTCCTTGGGACTTTTTAAGAAAACATTTTCGGAATCACAAAAAAACAAACATGGCCATGTTTGTTTTTTTTTGTGATTCCGAAATTGTTTTCTTAAAAAGTCCCAAGGAAGCTGTGGATCAATTTTCAGCCATTTCTGAATTTAAGGAGGAGTGTATATTCCAAAGCAGCGGTTGAGGAAGAGGTAACTTTGTTATTCTTCTTCCTGCAATTAAGCGGAAATCGTTGGCACCAAGCGGTGACTCATAGTAGACATTCTAATGAGGAATATCAATTTCATAATGATTCTGGTGAAGATACAGTGTGCTTGTTTTCACTTGAAGTTCTCATCTGCAGGCTTGCAAGAATTTTTTTGGTCAACACCTTGAATATTGCTGGAGCTATGGCGTACAACCATAGGGGAAGGTTCGTTAGCTTATCTGGGTATCGTTTGTCGTTTTAAAGCTGATAATGATAGGCTAAACACAAAACTTAACCAAACTTAAATTTTTGAAAAAAAACCCCTTTGTTGCAAAAAAAAGCGCCAGAAATGCTCGGCGCGTTTCAAATTCGCTCGAAAAAGGCTACCCCAATTGAAAAAACAGCTAATTTGGTGCAATAGAAACTGAGGCCTTTTTCGAGCGAATTTGAAACGCGTCGAGCATTTCCGGAGTAACGATATTTTGCAACTAAGGCGTTTTTTTTCAAAAATTTGAAAACAAAGAAAAAAATTTAAAAAACAGAAATTTTATGATTGGATATTGTAAAGTGAGTCTTAGAGCATACGTAAAAATATCAGGACCAACATGGGAACTTTTTTCTGGGCGCTGCAACAAATTCATTTTTTTAAATTCACTAATTGCAAAACACATTATGCAAAAACTATTAGACCGGCAATGATCGGGTTTTGGATAGAAGTTAAACATACCCTAAACTACCTAATTCCAGAATAACATTGAAAAATAATGGTATTTTCTTTTGTTGGCGTAACTTTAAAGTGAGGATACGTTTTTCGCAGTTTTCGGCTATTTTGCAATGCAAAAATTCAAATTTCAAAAATGAAACTTACGTTAAGTTTTAGCATATCCAATAAAGAACAAAACATGTCCAACAAACTTTTCGCCTAGAAGCCTTCGTTAAGAGGTATTTATCAAGAAAGTTCAAAAAAGAGAGAATTTACTGTGAATTTTTCAGTTTTTGGGCTCCCATAAATTTTCCAGGCGATTTCCTGTTTGCGCACCGCCTAGATATTGTCGGGGATGTCATTTCTGACCAATTCCACCAAAAAAGTCCGTTACATCACGCCAAAACCAAAATTTATATGTCTCACTGCTCTAGTGCCTGGACTATTCGTCGTTCGGACCACGCTGTTTGACGAACGAGGAGTAAAACGACGATAGTGCGTAGCGGGCTTTTAGATAAGGTTTATTAGTATAGTGGGTTCGATAAGCACTTCTGATATCTTTTTTACATTTTCATTTATCAAAGAATTTATGGATTTTTTCAAAGATTTAAAATGGAATCTGTTGTCTTCTAGATGTGGTTCAGACTGAAGCTGCTGGATTTTACAATATGTTAAAAGTAATTATTTGCAAAATTACCCTCGATATTTTAAATGTAAACTACCCTCGACTTGTGGTTATTTTGATCCGAAAAAAAATACCGAGAGCAGAAAGGATTTAATTTGAACGACCTGGTAGTTTGTTAACTATCAAACATCCAGGTCAATCACTCATTTCATTACGTGCAAATTGAAGAATAAAAGAATGATTCAACTCTTGATAAAAACGAAATTCATTCCCGCAATGAGTTTGTAAATGTATTCGACTCATTCCCTAAAACCATATAAACTGCATCACTCGTTTGGTTACCTTTTTGTATTTAAACGCCATTGACGAATGCTTTTAAGTTATATTTTAATTTAAATTCCTCTCTGCTATTTTCAGTAAGCTCAGATGGCCGATCAGCTACATCTATTTTTGGTACTCATTACTATATTTAATCGGGAGAACAGCCGCCCTATTCCTGTGTGCAGCGTCAATAAACGACGAATCTAAAGGACCCTTAAAAGTACTTCGTAATATACCAAGCGATTTTTGGTGTGGGGAGGTTTGACAATATTTTTCTACAATCCTGGATGCAATTATTTTCCTTAACATTCCTCTCCATAGATTGAACGTTTCATCTTCCAAATAACAACACAAATAGTTGCTCTTTCTGGGAAAAAGTTTTTCTACTTAACAAGGAAAATGCTCTTTGGGGTAAGTAGTTGTAGGTGTTTTGCGTGTATTTTGTCATTGAGGCTAGCAAAAAAAGGCTGACTGAGATTTGGAGTTAATTGTTAACTTTATTTCGCCGTAGATGGCTGGCACGATAGTAACATACGAGCTGGTTCTACTTCAATTCGATGAGGAGAGCAGAAAACGAGGATTGAGCGCCCTTTGCGGATAAGTATATCATGATACCTTCCAACTATGAAGTTCCTATGGCACTCCAGGACACCACAATGATTATAATGCACGCAAAGCAAAACAGTTTAACTGAAAATTGCTATTTAACAGTTTGTAAACACGAATGTTCAGTCATTTTTATTGAAGAAATTACAGGCATTGTGAATTTGACAAGTTTTTCATTTTATAATTGTAATCCTAGAACCAAATTTTTTTTTAAGTACATCCTTTAATCCTGTAACAATGATAGACCCAAGTTGTAAGAATCAAAAAAAAATTCTTCTTTATTTTTTGTTTGATAATTATTTTTGTATTGCCTAGCTTACAAACGAAACAGAATTTCAAAGGAAACCTTTCATCATGCAATTGGACCATGTAAAGGATATTTCCCAGAATATGTTATATCCTTTCCTTCGTGGTAATGTTTTCCTTTTATTATTTTAGTATTATTTTGTGGCAACATATTTGGAGTGATGCCGATTTGTGGTGCTTTAAGAAATGATGTCAGGTATGTGAAATTCTCTTGGAAATCTTGGCAGACAATGATTGCTTGTGTGATGTTAACACTTGGAATATCGGAAATTATCCTTTCAACTAGGGTGGTATTTTTCAAAGGATTAAAGTTGTATACTGCTGGTAAATAATGTGATAATATTTACTTAAATTTTTTTTATATTTATAAACATGATTGTTCTTGTAAATTGTTAAAGTGTTAAAAAAATGATTTAACTTTGGTGAACGAACGTAAAAGCACATGTGTGTAAGGAAAGAAGAATAATAGTAGAAAATTTGGTAATGCTCGAAATTAAGTTAACATAATTTAAAACGTTTTTAATAGTGTTGTATTGGGCCAGCAAGGTGTGCGGACGTCCGCGGTTTCAGTCCTTATAGACCAGTGCAAATAATTTTTAGAAACAAAAAAATTATTAACAGTATGACAAATGTTGGAAAGTGAAGGAAATTAGCGCAGCCAACCAGAAAAATAAATTCAAGCCGATCTGAGTTACGAGGTTTAAATAGGGGTAACTTTAAGGGGTGAAAAAGGTTTTTCACGATTTTCAGAGAAACTAGACCTCCTATCGAAAAAAGTTAAATATAAAAGTTGTAGGTAATAAAAAGATCTATAACTTTTGTACAAACCATTTTTTCACATAACCTCAAATTTCCGATAAAAATCGATAAAACTGGTGTTTTTGTTTTTGATTTTTACCTCCCTTAAAAAAACTTTTTTTTCACGAAATTTTCTGGAAACTTACCTTTTTATGTCTTTTACATTATTCAAGGATTTCAATTGTAAATTTTAATAAATAATGAAAAATTTGAAACAATGATTGAAAAATAACTTTTTGAAATCAAGTTTTTTAATTTTTTCGCGTTTCCTGGCAAATTTGTCCATAGTCATGTTAATTTTTTCTACACCATCTGAAACTAGACCTTTCAACAAAAGAAAAAACCCTTAGATTTTTTGAAAAACCTGAAACACCTGAAAATGAGGTCTCTTTTTAGGTTTAAATTCAAAATAAAACGTAAAAATAAATATTTTGATTCAAAAAAATTACAGCGTGTTTGGGACATAAAAAGGTAAGTTTCCATAAAATTTCGTGAAAAAAAAGTTTTTTTAAGGGAGGTAAAAATCAAAAACAAAAACACTAGTTTTATCGATTTTTATCGGAAATTTGAGGTTATGTGAAAAAATGGTTTGTACAAAAGTTGTAGATCTTTTTATTACCTACAACTTTTATACTTAACTTTTTTCGATAGGAGAGTTTCTCTGAAAATCGTGAAAAACCGTTTTCACTCCTTAAAGTTACCCCTATTTCACACTCGTAACACTCAGATCGACTTGAATTTATTTTTCTGGTTGGCTGCGCTATATTTCCTTCACTTTCCAATATTTGTCATGCTGTTAATAATTTTTATCATTTTTTCCCTTTTTAAAAGGTATCTGTACTGGCCTATTAGAGTACCCAGTATCAAAAAAATTGGAAAAAAAACCATTACTAATACAAACAAAAACAGAACAAAAATAGTGACAAAAAGTATAAAAAAAACATGAAAATTAAAAAAATAAAGAAAACACATTGTTTCACTTGGATACGTTCTAAGTGAAGGAAATCAACAACTTTAATGGACGCACAGCCAACTGACGAACAGCGTACGTCAGTAACTCTGCACCCTTTCCAATACAAAGGTAGGACCAGACCAGGTATTTCAGCCAATATAATATGTCATTCGATGAAATTTGTCGGGTCTCAAGAGGCATGACACTCTGGCGAGCACAGATCTTATTGTCCCTGATGGTTGCGTCGACTGTTTTGCCGAAAAATCTCACAAAAATGTGGCGATTGAACCCGTGGTACTGAAGGACCCATTACAAAATTATTTGTTTGGATTTTTGTAACATTCGGGGGCTTGATGCGAATTTTTCTTTTGTGGAGTGTCATTTATCGAATTTTGACCCCCAATTTTCTCACTAAGTAAAATCAAAATAACACCTGATGCTGATTTGGTTCACTATCACGTAGCAGGGTGCACCTTAGTGCACAACAGTGGCGTAGGTAGCTTTTTGCGATGGGAGGGGATATGACTTAATATATTTTGATTGATAGGATTTTCAGAATTTAATGCATCCGAACGGGGTGTTTCTGCAGATGATTCTGCATTTCTATGGTTTTTACCGTCTCAAGACTTGCCGAATGGTTTTATTAGCAGTAAAAATTTCTTCATTCCGAGATAATAAACAAAACAATTTTAACACACCTTTGCCATTATAAACTGGAATAAATTTGAGAATTGAGGAGTCTCTGTTCAAAAGGGCGTATTTCCATCATAAACAAACTTTACAGAAATCGAAAAAAAAATCCGGTTTCTATAAATAAAATGCTAAAATATATTTAAATGCACATTCATGTGAAGGTTAAGACTACAATAATGGATTTTTTATTTAAAAAAATACACATTAAAACTATATTTTTTTTAATTTATTTAGAAATAGGCCTTTTTGATCGGGATTGTGAGAAATACGACCTTTTGATTAGACACTTCAAGAAATAAGCCTTTTTGAATAGAATTTTTGGAAATACTTGCAGTGAAGTTTTTTGGGGTTCTGTCAAAAGCAAAAATCCTTTTAGCAAGATTTTTATGTCCACCTATCCACTCTTAGTATAACTCTGAGCTAAAATTAAATGTTCTATTGTGTTAGGGCTCTAATACCAAAGTACCAAACTACCAAATAAAGCCAACTTTAAGATCAAAATTTGCTAACACATATCTTCAAAAATAAAGGCCGCAACACAAAAATTGTTGGATATTATTTATAGGAAATTGTCCGTGCTTTCCAATTTTGGAAAAAAAATATTGACTAACTACGTATTTTTGGGGGAAAAGGTAGTTGAAGTTGATAGTTTTATTAAAAAACACAAAATTTTGAATTTGATGACTCATTACTCTGGAAGGTGGTAGGGTAGAACCTTCACTTTTACATTTTTAGATAGGGTAGGAGTTTATAGTTTTTTTTTAAATAAAATATTTTAGTACGGTGAGAGTATTTTTTCTAAAAACAACACACTTCCTTGTAATTCATTAACTAAAGCTGATATAAAAAAACTGATAATATATTTGAAATCAGCGTCAAAAATTAGTTTAGAGTGATGTAAAATATTCCATGTAACAGTCACACTGTTAAGCAGTTTATAATTGGGTCTTCCTTTCGCTTACAGTCACAATTATATGAAACGAAAATTCAGATCGTATTTTGAAGTAAACCTTCTTTTGCTGAGGGGGTTCCTGTTATCCGATCATAATATAGTATACTCAATATATCCAATATGGCCACCAAAAAAATGGCGGATTACCGTACTTTACTTTTTGATTGGATTCCTAATTTTTTGGAATTTTTTATATGGAAAGTACGCTCCATTTGATTAAGTTTTTAGGCTCATTCGATGGACTTTTATGCCATATTTTCAAAATAATTTTAAAATAAAAAAAAGTTGAAAACGGAAATACGCCCTTTTGAACAGACATTCGTCAATTATAAACTAGAGTAAATTAGCTCCAAGGAACGTCTTCGAATTGTTGATTCGCCAGAGACATTGAGTGTACTGTGTATTGTGCTCGATAAAATTGTATCGAGTTAGAACAACCTATGAAGTCAAAGCTTCCCCGAACTTATAACTTAAAGTTTATCATAATTTTGCCCGTAGAATCTTTTCTTGAACTTTAATATTTTTACTGACACGGCAATTTTTATAAACTTCAAATTATTTAGAAGGAATTAAATTGACAATCAAAGCCAAAAGTTAATCCTATTTTTTAGGAAGCTCACATTTTGATACTCTACTACATTAAAAAATATTCGAAATATTAAATATTGAATAAAATATGATCATAGCTACTAGTTATTTCACCAAAAATTGGAAAAACGATTAAATTTCTTGATTTATTATAACGTTAAAATTTTGAGTATTTAGGAACCGAGGTGCCACTCTTGGCTCATTGTATTTACTTTAGATGTGCTCAAGATGTGTCAACAATTATAGTAAGCCTTTTCGTGGCTCTTGATTGGTCGGCCTGCTCGAAGCGCGGAAATTATACAACAGTTAAATGCACAGCCGTCACAAAAACTAAAAACTAAACTATAATTGCGCAAAAACAAAATTGCACATTACATAATGCCAAAAGAGGTGCTGGTGCTTAAGAAGTTTCATGTATACTTAAATACGTAGATACGAAGAGTTTTATTCAATTGTATTATAAATTTTGTAGGCTCATGGGGGGGGGGGCTTGATCCCCTTGATCCCCCCCCCCTATCTACGCCACTGGTGCACAACCCATAAGGGCATTGCTATCTATGTTAGGGATGCCTTGGCTTAACTTCATATCCGATATATCTTCCAATCCTGGGTGTTAAATCCTCCAGGAGTTCCACGTGGAGCTACTCAAATGGCACTATTACGTACCTACTTCTGGCAAAGGCGCTGAAAACTAACAATCTACATCAAATTATGAATCAGGAGGTTGAAAGCTATCTCCCTGGCCTATTTCTTACTTCTCATCCAACGAGGTACTCTGTCAAACTTGATTCACTCTTCGGCAATTCAGACCACTACCAAGTCAGCGCTTACTATACAAATTTCCCACCCTTACCAAATCAATTGTGGGGCATTATAGCTGGAGCTGGGGACATGTGTTTCCGAAACGAAAACGTTAATTCTACCTCCAAGATCAAACAGGCAGGAATGCATTTTTTTATACCTGATTCTAAAAAATCTGTGAACCTTGGGCCCAACAGATGATTTACTCGGAAGTGCAATAAAAGTGCCTTCAGATCGTTCAAGAGTTCCCCGAGTGAGTCGCATCGTCGGGAGTACATAAACTAAGAAATTCGTGTAAATCAGGAAAAGTCAAATCATCATTTGATAACAGCAAATACAAGGCCGACTTACTAGTGTTTCTGTCTTCCTCGAATTTTTCATTGTCCAATTTGGCAATGTCACACCCTACTCCCAAGAGCTCCACACACAACTCCAGCAATCCTACAAAAAGATTGTGGTGTATCTAGAGTCAACAAATTCTGAACGACAAAAAATACGGCTTTAGACAAAAAGGTGACCCGCGACCTGTTAGTGTGTCTAAAAGAGCTCCTCAGCCAAAGTATGCGTCGACTTGGTGAGTCTATTTTGATCGGTAAGGGCATTCTGCTCTGTTAGTTTTGGTATTGTATTGGTATTGACCTAGCTCTAGAGAAATGGATCCAGAGTTTTATCTCTAGCCATTCACTTAAGGTAGTATTGGAGGGAATCAAATCTAAACCTAACATCATCTCTTGCGTTGTTCCCCAGGGATCAATTCTATAACCTTCACTAGTCTTAATCTTCTCTACTATCAATCCTTTCCCTTCCATTTCACAGCTTGGCTGATGACGTTATCCTGAGCTACTCTTGTGCCTTCGATATTGCAAGACAAGCACGTGCTTGATGATCGTGCACTTATGTCCAACTTTACCAATAGAGATTTTAAACTCATTCTTGATTCCGTAGGACCAAAAACAAGGGAGTTACAGAAATTTTAGTCGAGCGTCGGGGTAAATCATATGATATCCCGAATTATTCGCGCGGAAATATGAAAATATCAATTATAGCTCATATCTCTCATAGGAAGCAATTTTCAAAAAAAACATGTAGAGACCTTTTTTGTGAAGATTTTCATGCTCTACAAGTTTGTTCTATACATTATATCGAAATTTTCAACCCCTTCCATGTTATTGATGGAATATCAATTTTCCGAGTTTTACCGGGAATTTTCCGAAGTTTCCCTAGGTGTTCGCGCGCAGAACAATTTTTTTTCTTAAAGTGCTCTTCAAAAACTGCCCGTGTGCCAAAATTCATTTCAATTGGATTTAGTGTCCGGTTAAAACTCCTGGTTCCTGGACTACATAGCGATTGTTCTAATGAAATAAACGCTCCCTAGGATCCACAAGATTAGCCCATATGGTTTATTCTCTCTGCCTACAGCTTTCACAACTCGACTGTGGAACCATCTTTCGTAGTCAGTATTTTCGAACTCCTACAACATCCAAGAATTCAAACGTAAAGTTCTCCTTCAACATCCTGCCTTCTCCTCATAATGCCAAACCTATTATATTCCACTACTAAGCTTGCTAACAGACAGAGCACCAAGACGTGAATAACGACATGACGGATAGTATTAGATCTGCCACATAAAAAAACAAGTTGGAAAAACTGTTTTTTGCTTCAAATTTTAATTAAAAAGTGATAAAAAACACTGATCTACTTTATACTCCTAATATATCCTATTAGCGTATTAAGGAGACAAAATTCCAAAATGGCTGAAAATTGGACCACAGCTTCCTTGGGACTTTTTAAGAAAATAATTTCGGAGTCACAAAAGGAACAACATGCCCGCCGGAGATATCACTTTTTGGCAAAAAAATCACCCACAAACTGGTTTTTTCGAAATTTTTTTTGATCAGTCAATACGAAACGTTATTGCCTACAAAAAGTCCTTTTGTCATTGCGAAAACCTAACCCTTTCGAAGTTATTCATGGTCAAAGTTTCCAAAAATCACATTTCGGAAAAAAAAATCTTTGAATAATTCAGAAAGGTCATGGTTTTCGGAAAAAATTCAAGAGGGGTATTTTGTAGGCAATAATGTTTTGTATTGACTGATCAAAAAAAATTTCGAAGAAACCAGTTTTCAAATGATTTTTTTGCCAAAAAGTGATATCTCCGGTGGCCATATTGTTTTTTTTGTAATTCCGAAATTGTTTTCTTAAAAAGTTCCAAGGAAGCTGTGGTCCAATTTTCAGCCATTTTGGAATTTTGTCTCCTTTCGTGCGTTTTTTTGCTAATTTCCCCGGACTAGAAGTCATGTGAGAGGGAAAAAATAATATGCCTTATTTTTTTACAAAATTAAAGATAGAAAAAAGTAAAACGTATATTTTCCATAGAAGATTCTCTCTAATCAATCTATTGAATTAATAAGTTTTATTTAGGTGCAGTTACTTTCTATCTCGTCTGCGTTACTGGAATGATATTGTTTTTCCTCCTGGCAAGGAAATGGCCACAAATAATAAAAACATGGCGACAAGCAGAAGAAGTCTACCTCAATCCGCCCTACACTCTATATTTGAAGCAAAGCCTTAGCGTAAGGGTTAGACTAATAGCAGCGGCAATCTACTTCTTAGCTTTGGGTATAAAATATTTAAATAGAACAAAAAATAATAACTTTCTCTCAATACTTGTTTAGTGGAGCATATGCTTTATTTAAGTTCTTCCGGTTACAACAATTATCGACAAATCAAAATATGCAATTTAACAATTGGTTTCGTGGAGAATTTTATAAGAAGGGAAAGAATACAAGTTTATGAAGTCATACCAAATTCTCAATGGTTATTGCCTGTAATAATGGTACAGAATATAATTTATTTTTTTAATTTTAGTATCATATAAAAATTGCTTTTTACAAAAATAAAAAAAAGTGGCAAAATATTTGTATGACATTCTGTTGGAACTTTATCGATGTATTCATAATGGTGGCTAGCGCTGGACTAACAATTCGATTCAATCAAATGACAGCTAGATTGCGTCCTATTTTACAAAAGGTTGCAATGTTGTAATTACATATGATTTTCTTACAAAACTTTATTTTGTTTCTAAATAGGTGACACCCGATTTCTTTTGGAAGAACATTCGTGCAGAATATTTAACATTGAATAATCTTTTAAAGTTGGTCGATGATAACTTATCGGGAGTAGTATTGCTATCGTGCAGCAGCAACTTGTATTATATTTGTGTACAATTTTATAATAGCTTTCTGTATGTTTTGAAATATTTATAATTTATTTATCTTTTAGAATATATTTATTTAATAATATTTTTATTCTAGTAAAAAAGATCATTCACTGGATGAATTTTATTTTTGGTACTCAATTTGTTTTGTAATATTGAGAACACTTTGTATGCTGTTTCATGCTGCTGCAATTAATGATGCATCACGTGCGCTGCTCAGCATCTTGAGGGAAATACCGTCATATAATTGGACATTGGAGGTAATTTAAATTTTATTTTTTAATAATAAAAATATAATTATGTGGAAATTAATATATTAAAAGGACATAGTAGTTTATGTGTGACAATTAAAGTAGGTATATTAAAAATATTTGGCCGCCATTTTGGTTTGGCTGTCAGTTCATATTTTACAGTGGTGAATAGTAGTTCGCCACAACCCTGATCGAAGGTGATTTTTCTGATGATTCTGGTGATGATGGGAGGCAAAATATTAATATCAAAAATCACCTTCGATCGAGGTTGTGGTGAACTACTATTCACCACTGTCAAATATGAACTGACAGCCGAATGGTATTTCCGAAGTTTTTGGTCTATTTAGACTGGAAAACAAGCCCACCCGAAATAGATGGTTTAATGGGGAGTATATGAACAAAATTAAAGCTAAAGAAGAAACTTATGGATGATATAAAATTTGTCCGAATAAGTCACTTTGTCTTCGGTGATACATACATCAATACATCAATTTTTGATAACAGGTTGATGTGTAAGATTTTCAAAGCGAATTGTGGCAGTAAAAACTTATCAACCTTCTTTATTGTAATTTTCATCAAAATGCTTTCATTTAACCTATACCTCTTCTTTAGTATGACAAGGACTAGGTGAACTGTGATCTAAAAGCAAATCCAAGCCGCTTTCCCATGTAGGGTTTAACAATTAGCCCAGTAATGGACCAGTACTGGGTGCCAGTTAGCCAGTAATGGCGCAATAACACCACCCATGACTGGCCCATTACAGCAAAACTGCTGGGTGATAACTTCGGCCCAATACTGGGCACTTGTAATGGCTAGTTATCATCCAGCAGTTTTACTGTAATAGGCCAGTCATGGGTGGTGTTATTGCGCCATTACTGGCTAACTGGCACCCAGTACTGGTCCATTACTGGGCCAATTGTTAAGTCCTGTGCTCCGCAAGCCTCGGGCATTTAAAGAAGACATGCTCCGCGTCCTCTTTATCGTCCGGGAAGTTCGGGCAGAACCGTGTATCGTCCAACCTGAAGCGGTGAACGTATGCCCTATAACCTCCATGTCCACTCAGGAACTGTGTGAGGTAATAACTCACTTCCCCATGTTCCCTTATAACCCACTTCTCCACATTTGGTATCAGTTTTTGGGTCCATCGGCCCTTAGTAGACTCGTCCCACCTCCTCTGCCATATTGCGATGGTCTGGCTGCGCGCCAGAGTCCGCGGTGTTTCCTTAGACCCTCCTCTTGCATAGTCCGGGTCGTACAACCTCTTACCCTCCATTGCAAGAATATCAAGAGGAATCATTCTAGCTATCACGCATGCGTAAGACGTAGTGCGGTATACACAGCATGCCCGAAGGGCGCTTAACCGATACTTCTCACCTGTCCACGTAGCAGTGCAGGGGCACGTTGAGCAGGATGGCGTGAGGGCCACGAAAGGTCGGTCTTGGAGTGAAGGGTCCTTGATTGGGCCGTGTTCGTGTGATGTTCGGACATAGCACAACCAGGCGTAGATCGGAGTTTCTTCAATATTCGCAAAATTTATAGGTGTCTCAAAGTGCTTGGCGTCGATATAACAACTGGCCCTGACCCCCACGATCCTAAAGGCCGTAGCATAAAAATTTTACATTATTGGTAGGAAATTGTCCAAGCTTTCCAATTTTGCAAAAAAGAAAATATTAGTTAACTAGGTATTTTTTGGATAAAAAGGTGGTTTTACTTGCAATTTTAGTTAAAAAAACGAAATTTTGACTTTGATGACTCATTGCTGTGGAAGTTGATAAGGTAGAACCTTGACTTTTACAGTTTTAGATAGGTGGGAGTATTCTGCGTACACTGATACCTTACTCATGAAAATAGCTCATAGGGTTACAAAAATACATGGTAATATGTAAACCTCTATCAAAAAAACTACATAACGCCCTAGCTGCTAAACCGTTACGATTTGACCCCCTCCCATACAATTTTTTGTTCGTCGATCAAAAACCTATCCACAGCCGGCCGCTTTGTAAACTTAACGGTATACACCCTGTATAGATGGGAGCATATGCAGAACTTTTGTTATAACTTCTCCGTTTGCATTGCTCCAAAATCTACAAAAACAACCCTAATTCAATAAATGCCACTAATTCAAATTATTCACAAGAAAATTCTATACAAAAAAGGTATAAGGCATTTTTTTATGTAAAATCAATAATAAAAGAGTTATAGCGCTTTAAAACTCATCACCGCCAAAATTTTTGTCATTTTTCGTCGATATTTTTTGTTTTATTAATATTACCGCAAAACATTATTTACGAAAGTTGTAGATAATTTGATTATCTGAAAAAAATATTTTTACAAAAATTTTGTAGGACTCACAGTTTCCGAGAAATAAGGAAAACCATTTTTCACCACTCAAAACAAGATGGCGGCCGAACGTTACGCCTCCGGATCCCGAAAACTCGGTTTTATACTCCCAACCAACCCCCCTACACATTACCAAAAAAATTGCTGTTTTCAGAAAATGTTCAGCGAATGTACCATTTGACTGGACTAATTCTTTGAAATTTGTTTAGATTCTTGAAAGCTAGCTGGAAAATGCAAATCCTTTAACTACCGCTCAATAGCAATTAGGTCTATTCTCTCCAAAATCATGGAGATAAAAATTAATAAGATCTTATAGAATATTTGAAATCCTGCCCATGTCCCCAGGCTCAATTCTGTCTCTTCTCAATTTTATAAACGACCGTCTTTCAAGCCCCCACAGCTTCGATGATGGGGGCACTCTGCATTTCTCTTCTTAAGCCTGAACTACATTGAAAAGCAGTGCTGTGCTGTGCAGTGCAGTGAAGTTTAGACTTCTTGTAACTGAATGCGTCAATTCACATTATTTTCACAGCACTGCACTGCACTGCACAGCACTGCTTTGCTTAGGCTAATTTCTAAAAAACTGCTTCGCACTGCTTCTGTTCACACATGAAGTTAGGTTTTCATTCAAAATGGATGAGGAGAAACTCATAGAATTAGTGCGAAGCAAAGAATTTTTATACAATACAATTGTAAAAACGTTGTATTAATAAAGACTTATAAAAGATGACCAAATGTCTTTATCAAATGTCAAAACACTGCTCTTGCAATGTGTTTCACCTTCCGTTCCACAGCGACGCACTGCACCGCACAGCACTGCACTGCTTTTCAATGTATTTCTGGCTTTACATGGCGTTTTAGCCCTACTGGACATTGATACGGGCCTCTTGAAGCGAATGACTATATATTGCAATTAGCCAAAGAACTCGGCCTTCAGTTTCCAAATCCTACATTCGTCTCCGCCTTGATCACAGCTCCTTTGTCTGGGTTGGTCTTCAAAAAGTGCCCAAAGTGCATAATCGACAATTGTATCTTTTGTTGCTACATAAACTTCGTAAGAACGAATGAAGTTGGAAATACCGTCACAGATGAGGTATACGATTTATAGTTTGTAGTGTGCCGGTATTAATACCTAGTATTAATTGGTCATTTAAGCTTGGGTTGCGTTGGGTCTGTTTTTGACAACTTGTTCCAAATGTAATTTTTAATATATGAAATTTTAAAGTATGTAAGAGTATTAAGAGCTTAAAAGTGTGTTACTATAATTCTTTCTATTAGGTTCAACGATTAACTGAGCAGATTGGAAATGAAGCTTCAGCTTTATCTGGGAAAAAATTCTTTTTTATAACACGTGGCCTAATCCTCGCAGTATGTAATCTAAAGATAATAAATATTTCAATTTGTTCTACTTTAAATAATATCCTTTTCAGATGGTTGGAACTGTCGTAACGTATGAGCTTGTCCTCTTAGATACAATTGACGAATTCGCTGATATTCAAGATTCAAATTTTTGTAATGTTGTTGGAAGAATTTAAAAGTAAATAAAAAATGTCATTTCAAGAATCTTAAATTTTTTTTACTATTATATTCTCATAAAAATGTTCATTGATTTTTCTACTAATAACACCTGAAGAATATCACAATCCACGACAAGAATCTGCCGAAGGTATTTACACTGAAAAAGAAAATCTTTTGAAGGAAATTTGTCAAATTCACAATGATTTTGGGTGGACATTTTCCACATGACCAACACATTCTTTACGCCAAAAAAGGGCGGGTAATTGTCTGGAGGAAATTGAAGAGTAGAAATCTTTTGTTGACCAAAAACACACCACATCAACGATGGGTTAACTACTACGTGACAAACACCTACAATTTTACCTGTTGGAATTGTTTAACATTTTTTTTCTATACTTTAGCAGTTTGAAGTTATTGGCCAAGAGTACGAGTTGTGGGTTGGTAGTATTTTTGAGTGTGGGAATTGCAAATAAAGTTGTGAATTATGAAGCTTGATTTTATTTTTAGTGAAAATCGACAGAGGTATGGTGTTGAGACATATTTTTGTTTTGAAAATTATAGTATGCATTTTTTTAGGGGAAATAAAATTTTTGCTGATAATGCGACCTCGATATCGAATCAAATTTTTAATGGTATGTTTGTTAGTTTATGTTTTCTTGTAATATTAATAATATTACTAAATTTTTAATAAGATCTGTTTTATGTTGAAAAAAAGTTACATGAATTCAAGTATTATTCAGTTTTATATTCTCGTGCACATGTCCCTGTGACCGATTTTTCCAATTTTACTTGGCCGATTTCAGTTTAGTACATCTCTAGCTACGATGTTCCTAAAAAGTATGGTCGATTCAATTCAGTTTTTCTTTTTAAATGTTTGAGTGTGGCATAGTTCTTTGCTTAATATATAATTCGACCTGGGTGATTTCATATATTCTTCTTAAGGAACTGTACGTTGGTAATTAACAATTTAACAAGTCCAACTTTCAAGTTTCGCAATTACTTTATAGTGAATTCTTTCAGGGAGGGTCTTTGCAGGCCCTGCGACCCATTTGATCTATTCCGCCAACCCCATAATTTAAAACTCTCGCCTAAAATTCATTTAGGTTTCATATCCCAAATCTCCTCACAGTAAGTTGTCCGCTGTTTCGGGAGCTCCTCCGCAGAACTGACAGCTATAATCAACTGCCAGCCCTATTCTGTTTAAAAAATAATTAAGCGAAAAGTGGTCGGTAAGGAGTTGTTCTGTTATTCTTTTTATTTCGCACCTATTGAAATTTAAAAGTTTGCTCACTTTTGCTTTGAATGAATTTTTAGCTTGACGGGCAACGTTGGGTTTTGTGCAGCTATGAAGAAATAGTCAAATCGACCCAAATCTTAATGGCCATGGATATTTTGCATCCTTAGCTATAATGTATAAGTCCAGCCCTACCCCATTTACGGGTTTGAAACCGTCCGTATACCATTAAAGAGGGCCCTGCCGTGCTGACATTTTGACCGACTTCTAATAATAGTCATAAAGGTTTGTCGCAGTCAGAATGGCAGGAATGGTATTAGACAAGGCAAACAATGGTTCCAGGATTACTTCCTTGAGAATCGATATCGAAAGCAGAATAGTCCCCATAGCCGCAGTCGGGCAAGTGGTTTTAGCTCCTCTAATACCGAGACAGGCCAGCCTTTCAGCTAGCTTAATCACGGCACTCTCTTGTTTGGTCTTCACTCACCACATGCAATAGATGCATACGCGATCATGGGCCTAGGGCCTGGGTGTATAGTCAAAAGATTAACCTCGATTTAAGACCCAAGGTTTTTCCTACAAATCGACGACAGATATGGATAGATCTAATTGCCTTGGCATTTACTCTTTCAATCTGAGGTTACCAATAAAAACTCGCATGATCTTTGCTTGATGTAGTGAAGCTAAAGCCAAGTGTATACTATAGAGTTTTATTTCGGTAGAGTGTAGAGCGTAGAGTGTAGAGTTCTACCTGTAGTGTGTACACTACAGCGCGTCTCTACCACTCTACCCCTCCATCGTAGAGCTGCTCTAGAAAATTTTTGAGTAGAGCTCTACCACGCACTCTACAGACTGTGTACACTGCAGATGCGTTTTTCTCTACTGTAGAGTCGTATAGTAGAGCGCGCAACTGCGGCCAACAACTTTTGCATGTTATTTCATTTCTTAGTCCGTGCGTGCACCTACACATATTGTGTAAACAATTTTAAGGAAATTCATAGAAATAAAAAAAATAATAAAATGTGTTCTCGCCCAAAACAAGCCGTTTTATTTTTACTCGCTATCGGATTTCCCAAGTTATTTTTTTTGGTTCCGACGCCATTTTCCGCTATTTTTCGGTTTTATTTGTTATTTAACACGCCGATGTTCAACAATTCAAAGCGCAATCGAAAGGCAAATGAGAATGAATACTGTAGAGAGAAAAACTATCAAACATGCTCAAACAAAAAACACATAAAAACTGCGTATACACTATAGAGTTTTTTAGTAGAGAAAACTTTCGCGTGCGTGTAGAGCGCATGTATAGAGCTCTAGAGCAGGGGTGGCCCCTCGCACGAAATTTTGCGATTGGTTTTTATAAGAAATATGTTACAAAAGAAAAGTTTTGTATTTTGAGAGGTCTGGCACAAAAAGTTGTGAGCTCTTTTCCCCGAGTAAAAATAGGACTCGTCCGTTCTTAGCTTGAAATAGGCACGCACAGGGTTAAAACGCCTGAGTAAAAATTCAACTTTTCCAAATTCAGCCCGCTACCAATTAAAGACGTACGAAATAGTCCTTTTCTAGACTCAAGGGAGTAAAAATTTGGAGCTGTAAGAAATTGTATAGGACGAAGAAAATGAGCAATTACCCTTGGTGACCATGAAGTGTGCCATTAGTGTACTCAATACACCGGTTCTTATTCCATTACGTATGTCAAGCAGCATTGGACGTGGTTAGTACTTAGTTGGAGGACCGCTTGGGAAAACGACACTCGCGGTTGGATGGTCGATTATGAATAAATTCACATCTGCAACAGGGGCGGGCATACCTCCATAGCGGAAGCATTTTTAGATTTTCATGCCTGTAGCACACTCCCAGTGTGGCAGGCGCATTTGTTCGCAATGCGTGCTTGTTGCGGGTGGGCATATGCTATTTACAAAAATCTAAGCAACCAAATTATTTTTACTCGGGTTGGTTCAACTTACATATGCGAATCGCTCTTTTCGAAAATGAAATTTACAAAACATAAATATCGCTCCATCTTCTCTGACGAAAACCTGCAACACCAGCTACGAAAAAGTGCTAAAAATGTACCAAAAAAGGCAATTTTAACATTAAAATTGCTTATAATTGCCGTAACATAAAAATTGTGTGGATATTATTCATAGGAAACATTGCAAGATTTTTAATTTTGAAAAAGAAAAAAATTGTAGGTTAACTACGTATTTTTTGAGAAAAGGGAAGTTGAAGTTGTAAAGTTAAAAACACAAAATGGAAGGTGGAAGCGCCACTTTCACAATAATATATAGGTGGGAGCATTCTGCCTTATTCATGAAAATAGGGTTACAAAAATACTGGATGATATTTAAAACTCTATCAAAAATTTTTCAAAGGGCCCTAGTGGCTACAGCTTTACGATTTCCCCCACCCCCGCACTCATACAATTTATTATTTGTCTGACCAAAACCTATCAACAGGCGGCCGCTTTGTAAGCTGAGTTTATGCACCCTGTATATCACCCCGGCCCGCGGGATCATAATGCATTTTCAAAGTGGCCCGCTATAACATTTGGGTTGGCTACCCATGCTCTAGAGGGTGTATACACTTCTCTACGCGTATCTACGCGAGAGTTTCCTCTAGCCCTACGCAAAGTGGACACTAGGCTTTAGTCTGATGCTCCTGGAGCTTGCTATTGAAAGCAAGTGTATGGTGATATCTCCCCTCCTGACACTCAACAGCTTCCGCACATTCCTAAGTAGTGTGTGTACAAAGTTTGTTCCTCCCGCCTTTGCTACTATAATCCCGCGTGCGGCACAGGGTGGAAACAGTTGCCCTCCAGCGGACTCTGTTTTGTGGGACAGCTCTCAGGTCTGCCCAGGATATTCTTGTTGTAACGTTTGTTCCTAGTCTTGCCAATTCATCTTCTTTCCCGACGTCTTTGTTACCTAGTGGCTACTGAAGAATTATCCTGTTCCTCCTTGCCATGGAAGGGAGGTCCTTCATAGCTTCTTGGCTATCCGATAACAAGGTAAACCTGGCCCGAGTAAAAATGAAACTCGGCCGCAGCTAGCATGCAGCAGACACGCGTCAACAGTGTAAAAGGGTCATGCCTGTGACGGGAGTGTGCATGCTAGATGCGGGCGAGTTTTATTTTTACTCGGGAATAAAACTCGCATGCACACTCCCGCCACAGTCATGCACGAAATCGCCTGTATGGCTTTAAAAAATTGTTTAGGGCGAAGAAAAGCGGAAATTATCTTAGTGACCATAAAGGGTGAAAATAGCATACTCAGTAGAACGCTTCTCGTTCGATTGCGTAGGTCAAGCAGCATTGGAAGTGGTTAGTGTTTAGCTGGGGGACTACTTCGTAAAACAACACTCGCGTTTGGAATGGTCTATGCCGGTGCGGATGCATTTATATATGTTCATGTCTGAATTTTTAATTTTCGTGCCGGTTGTGCGAGCGTGCATGCCTGTGGCGGAAGCATGCATGCCTGTGGCGGAAGAGTGCATACTTTTGTGGCCTATTTGTTCGCTATGCGTACTAGGTGCGGGCGCAAGCCTGCTAGTAAGAAAATTAACCAACTAAATTATTTTAACTCGCGGGTCCTAGCTTAAGTTAGTCTGTTTTGTTAGGCAGGCTTTGCAGACTGCTAGCGGTTCCCTCTGGAAGACACTGGCAGATTTAGGTAGGTGATAGTATTTTTGGAAGTCTTACGAGGGAGAAACACCAGCGCCTACACTTGACTCTGATTTGGAGCATCTATGTATAAAACTTCGGCATAGTGCTTGTCAGATTGGAAATATTCCCATTTATCTCTGCTAGCGATCCACATATCGCAACGTTGATAGAAGTTGAGTTTCGATGTCATGCAGTCAGATGGTCCTTCTAGGATTAGCAGTAGTACAGAGCCCTGAATATGACTGTCATTTTTTCGACCCAGCAGCTTGCTTCCGTGGCCTCAAGGCCGCACAGGTTTCCTACTGCCTAATGAATAAATACATCAGGTGGCAACGAATCCAGAATTTGTTTGTTGCTTCGGGGGTGGTCGAACATAAAGCCCCCGTTCCTCTGAAAGATGCCATTTTGAGGAAGATAAAATATGTAAATATTTAAAATTCTTCAAACAATTGTTTTTCACAGATGATTTTTCACGCTTGCGCATCAAACAATCAAACCATGATGCATTTTATGTCCATGACAATAGCAAAGTGAACAAAGTAAAAATTAGTAAATTTCCATACAAATTTAGAAGAGCAACTCTCAGCGCAATAAGAAATCAGAACTACCAAACTTTCCATCAAATGATAAAGCCTTGTAAGTATAGTGTTAAAATTACTTTGATACTTTATGAATTAACGCAAAAATAACAGTTTTAGTAATGGGAAATTGTTTCGCCATCTTACCTGTCCAAGGAGTCACAGCTAAGTCGCCATCGTCCTTACGATTTTCTTATTTCAGCCTCAAGTTTCTCTACACTGTGATAATCCTGATTGTTTTCTGCTTCAGTTTGGGACTAACCATAAACTGGATGATTCGGAAGTCGCAGTTCAAGCTAGGAAGCATGAGTATGTATTTCTGCAATAGTATTGAGATTTCGTATTTACATTGCAACATAAACAGCACCCTTGCTATGGATAGTGGTGCACACCTTCGTAATGTACACGTTCATCGACATAGCAAAAGGATGGCCAGAAATAATGAGAGATTGGGATCAAGTCGAAAGTGAACTGATCATGCTCAGTATTGAACGTCAGAGATCACTTAAGCGATGGATTACTTTGATTACTTATGGCATTCCGTTGTTGGCTCTATGTGAACATATTTTGGCCATTGCCAATGGATTCCAAACTGGCACTCATTGCAAAAATGTCACAAGCATGCTAGAAGGTTACTTGCGGCAATCTTTTGCTCCATATTACACATTTTTTGAATATGGCTTGATTAGTGGTGGATGCATGCAAGCGCTTAACGCATATACGACATTTTTGTGGAATTTTACGGATATGTTTATTATCATTTTGTGCTTGGGACTGGCGGGACAATTCCAGCATTTTAATGAACATTTTACGGCGTTTCTAGCAAAGGTACAGTAAAGAATGTTGAAAGAAATATTCATTAAATTGTATTTATATAGTTTTCGGCACACCCTGTATTTCCAAATTTAAATGATTATAATTTTTTTCAGGATTTACCAAATGAATTTTGGGGTGATAAGCGAGAATATTATAATGCTTTGACGAACTTAGTTGAATTAGTGGACAAAAGGATCTCGACTATCATTGTCGTTTCATTTTCAAATAACTTATACTTAATTTGTGTTCAATTATTTTACAGTGTATCGTAAGTTGTTCAATTATTTTACAGTGTATCGTAAGTTTATCAAGAGGCGTTCGAAAAGTTTGTATTTATAAAGGACATGTCATTTTTTAAGTAAGCTTGTCGTAGAAATCACATCTTGTTGTAGTGGCTAAATATAGCCACTAAATATTAAAAACTTCAAGGTCAAATACTATTGTAGTGGCCAAATACAGCCAACTGAATGAGCTTTTAACGATAACTAAAAATGTATTACATTTAATTTAATTATATAGGCTAGAAATATTCCCCAGCCAACCTTAAGTAAGCAAGAAAATATTCTCAGCCTACTGCGATAATATACTTTGTGGGAACATTAGATAGCTGCTGTTTGGGGGAAAATGAAAGACGATATGTATTATTTTTTGAAATACGAATTTTTCCGAAACTAATTTTTTTTGAGAAAACCATACGAATCAGAGTTACAAAATTGGATGCTATAGATCATTCTTTTTAAACAGTAAAATAAGTAAGTAAAGATGGAACCTTCACTCAAGAACCATTGGGAATACATTTTCGTGGCGCTTGGAATGATTTTAGAACCAGCCTGTCATATTTAGGTAACGGATCATATTGCCTATTTTATTCTTCGAAAACCCTCTCAAGTTTTGTAAGAAAAGGTTTCTAAATGCACGATGTCTGATCTTACCCAAAGCCGACAAACTGCAGAGAATTTTTTAAGATATTTGCAAGCTGTGGCAGTAGGACGGTATAATCAATATGGCCTTATGCTCCCCAATTGGCCAGTATCCTGTTCTGACCGACACGATTTTGGCATGTCTTTGCGTGGCATAGTCAAAAAGTTGCCTCAAATTAGCGTCCTGCAGGCAGTCCAAGTCTTTCTAGTCTTAGAGCATGATATTAAAATCCTCTGTATTGCGTGAGTTGACTACCTTTTGTACATACTTCATAGGTGTGTTTAGGAGACCTGTTCCTGGTCTGACCAATTCATCTATCTTCATTTGTTTGCTCTCGATGTTGCTATAATCCGGTACCCATTGGAGAGTAATTCTGTACCTTCTATCCAACGAAAAGACCATTTTTTTTACAGATTTTGACCACCTTGGAAGTTTATCACAAACATTAACCGAGATAATCTTAGATTATGATAATATCATGATTTTACACTGCATTTTCTATGATAGTCAAATGAATTTTAAAGTACCAAATACAAATATGTAGATGGTGATCGACTCGCTGCTGTACTTGCTGATGGCATAGTTAACATCATTTAACTAAGCAAATTTTTCTGGAATTTATTTGCATATTATGCCTGGCATTTTCATTCAGATTAAGGAAATCGATTTTTCAATTTAAACGACCTTCAAGGACTTGATCAATAATATCGGAAAGATTTGTGGGTAGTAGGTACTAGGTCGGTTGCGCCTGGGAAAAACTGGTGTGCTTTACTTTAGAACAAGTTAATTGAAAAGTAATTAACTGCAATTATTGCTTATTATGAGGTTGTAAATGAGACCAACTTTTCTTGCACGCAACCGACCTAGTATCTACTATAGTTGCAATAACTGAATCCATATATTTAGCTGAAAATGAGGCTCTTGGATAGTTCTTTGAACCTCACAATCTAATACAAGGTGGGGAAAAAATAATGTCATAATGTGAATGTGCCATAATTTTTGCAAATGGCGTCAAATGTCATTGTATTTTGACATTTATGTTGTAGACAGATAAAGAATTAGTTGATAAGCAATGGAGCGATACACACTTGAAGAATGCGGAATTATTGTTACTGCTTATTAGATCCATTTGTCTGTTGGTATAACACAGCCTGAATTTCGTCGTCCCTTTGAGCGAGAAAACGCACTTAAGTGGTGGTTATGTCGATACGCGTTTCTGGAGCACAGAGAATCCACATGAATAGCACGAAGAGCCATTGCATCCCCTCAAAGTGACTATTTGAACCCAGATGTTTTTCGAGCAACAATTTAAAATGCCGTAAAACGAGCACAAATGTACATTAACAATGCATCAATTTTATAACTTCAAATAGACTTTCCGTAGATCCTATTTCATTTCTAACAAAATGGCAGCCAATTCACATTATGACCTTACTTTTGCCCCACCTTGAATATATCTGATTACGGATAGAGGACAGTTCATTCAAGGTATTGAAAGTCCTGGTTGATATTTATGGCCATTAGTGACTTGATGGACTGCTTATTTCCTAGTTATTCCTAAATGGTGATCTGCAAGAGCTTCTAGGTTTTAGTTGTACACTTAATTCTAGGTCGCGTTCAGTGTAATTAGGTTACAAGAGCTATCCTCACATTATTTTTGGCCTGAAATGTTGGCTCTGGCGAAATTTTGTACTTTTTTATGTGTTCGTTTTTCTTTTTGAAATTAAGAATCGTAGACCTCGAGACATTAGGCTGGACTAGATCCTTTATTAATAGACATATTTAGCCACTTCAGTAGAGAGATTTCCAAATAGATTGACCGAAGTCTTGGGGGTTATAAAGCACAGATGTAATTATTGTTAAAGCTACTTGCGCACATATAAACACAGACTTATCGAACCATCCTTACATAGAATTTGTGCATTTATTTTTTATTTCTGTTTTTTGTTCAATAAATATTATCGTAGACCAATAACGACCATCATTCGTGGCATTTATTTCTGGTTTTCAATGTTATACTTAATTGGAAGAACACTACTAGTATCAATGGCAGCTTCAAGAATATATGATGAAGCGAAGAAACCTTCTGAAATCATTCGTAAAATACCTTCAAAGGTTTACTTGGAAGAGGTAAGAATCATATAAATAAATTCTTATGTTTTAAAAACAAAATATATTTACAAATTTATTTTGACAAGGCTACAAGATTCTTGGATCACGTCACAACCAGCTCTATAGCATTGAGTGGAAAGAAGTTTTTCTTCATAACACGAAAATTTATTTTAACCGTAAGAAAAATATAGCGTTAAAGTAAAAAAAAGTAAAAGTTTTTTTTTTAAAATTTTTGCAGGTAGCTGGAACTATTGTAACATATGAGTTGGTACTTGTACAATTGGATAGAGAAACTGGTGATCCAAATGCCGATCGTTGTGCTTATTTAGAGGTTTAAGAATATATGCGGTTTTTAATATAACGCACTGTTTTAAGAAAGTAAAATTATTGTAATTAGTGTGGATATGTTTCTTCAGTATTTACTTTTTATTTAATAAATAAAATTATTTTAAACACGGAGAATTAGTAAATATTTTTATCAGTAATATTGGGTGAATGCCAATTAAAATTTGTTGAGTGATTTTTAATGAAAATATGTTTAATGAAAAATAGTTATAGTTCCACTAAAATATTTGGATGATATTTATTATTAACTTTGGAGTTAGAGAAATATTTTCCATAATTTGATTGATCGTTTTCGACATTTGAAAGAGGCAGCAGGTGGAGCTCACTCCTGCTCGAGGAAAAGTCGCTTTTTCATGCAATAGAAAGTGCAGGTACAGAAACACGGTTTATGTGTCTAATTTCTTGCACCCTGGGATTCCACATTTGAGTACGGGAACAGATCTATAGTCAATGGAAAATACACGATGTCACTTCATGCTAGAACCATCGATACGATACTAGCACTGCTTAGAAAAATCAAACCCAGTGTAGCATGGAAAATGGACCATAAACTATGAAACTTAATAACGCACGGTACCTGATTCTGTCACCCCCTTTGAGAGTCGACTTAATCTGCAGACTAGTTCTCCCCCGTTTGGGAATATTTGTAGCGTGCGCGAAAAGGAAGTTTGTTAGATATAAGACAGCGATTCCTTTTAAAGCATTGGAATCCACACGGTTGAGTTCAATGTTCTTATTGATTGAGTCGATTCATAAGTTCGCCATCATATAGAATAGACGAAATTGCAGACATGCTTCTCTTGTCCCGAGTAAAAATAAAACTCGCCCGCAGCTAGCCTGCATCAGGTACGCACTAGCACGCACGGCGCCACAGCTAGCACGCATAGCTAACAAATGCGCACGGTACATTTTTACTAGGGTTTTCTTCGTCCTCTACAATTTTTTAAAGCAAAACAGGCGATTTCGTGCATCCCTGTGGCGGGAGCGTGGATTCCTGTGGCGGGAGTGTGCATCCCTGTGGCGGGAGCATGCATGACTATTTGTATCTGTAAAGACCCCGGCATCTTTTTCAATAGTGCTGGTGCGGATTGTGTCCCTCAGTTAGTTTGCATTAAACAATGTAAAGATAGCAAAGATGTGACATTATAACAATTAAAAAAGTGGTACAGTAAGAAAATAATTTTTAACATAATACATAAAATCTCATTCACCATTGGTTCACCATTTCATAGATGTAAAAAGAAGTCGTTTTCCTTGGAGATACCACATTTAGGTTATTTCTTCAAAATCTTGTTAAGGTGAAATTTAAGAAAGTAATTAGGTAAGTTAATAATTTGTTTTAGATTGAAGAAAGAACTATAGAATACACTTTGATTCGCAAATTATTAGAGAAGCTAGTGGTCTCAATTTAGTTTTGATAAAATCTGGATTTTCAATTATGCAAAATATTTTCTGCACAAAAATATGAACGTGAATTAATATTTACATGATTCCGCTATTATAGGGATTCAACTAATTCAACGACTCAATTCCAATACACAATAAATTCTATGTACATATACATATATAAATAGTTAATCAAGTTCACCATTGCAAGATGTAACTGAGGCATTTATCGATAAACGATTTGGTGTCACTAAACGTCTAAATATTGAACATGTGAATATTTGCTTGGTTGGTGATAAACAAAGTTTCCCCTCCTTATTTTATTTGCAGATAGACAACGGATTGGAAAGCGAAAAGTTCAGAACGTTTATTAATTTCAGTTTGGAATGACTAATGGAAATTGGTTTTATTCGTAAAAGATTGTTAAAAGTTGGTCACAAGTGGGTTTTTGCTGCAAAAATGATTCAAAGTAAGCTCAAATTCGAAACTTATTATTTGTAGTATTTGATGTGATATTTTAAATTAAATTGTATTAACAAATTTGTTAGGTAGGTAAAATGCACATCTTTCGTACACTGTAGTTATAATACATACACTATATTTATCTGTCACTAGGTGTGTTTACAGCAATTGTTTGCGTTATCATACTTTTATACTCCGAGATTTTTGCTATAGAAGAATTAGTTAAACAAAGAGTTTGTCTTAAATTTGGTGTTTAAGGGGTCTTTCTGGTTACAAATTTTCAAAAAATTGAAAAAAATTTTTTTACGCATTTTGCTAATAAATATATACAAAAACATGATACAAAAGGTTTTAGAGCGATATCGTAATTCTAAAATTATTTTTGAACGTATACAGTGAGACGCTGTGAGAAAGAATTTTCGACGCTCGGCTGTGTTTCGATAATCTCGACTCCCCCCTTTTTAACATCTGCTTCGATCTGATTCACTCTATACTATGAAGTATTATATTATACCCTGAAAACGTTTCGATTTATGGTGCAAGAGAAGTATGAGCAGGAGGAAGGACTTCTTTACGGCCCGGGCATGGCAGATTAAAAAGGTATATAGTTTTTCTTTAAAAATTTTTTTAACAAAACTTCAAACGCGATTATCTAGAAACTATGTTTTTTAAGGTGGCGGGCACGATTTAAGAAAAACTACTTGACCAATTGTTCTGATTTTTGAATATGTTATTGTACACATTTATGGCTATCGCATGAACCAGAATCGTTTTAATTGGTAAAAAATTGTCCGATTTTCAGCCGATTTTCCACCCTAAAAAATTGGTTTATTCGAAAAATGGCCGCCATTTTTTTATTTTTTGACAAAAACAAATTATTCTGGTTCATGCCATAGCCACTTCAACAAGGAATAATTTGCCTTTTTTTTGTTTTTTTCAGATCATCCATTCGCCCAAAATCATGCCCGCCGTCATTTTTTGATGTTTTTTTAAAAAATCCGTATGTCAACAAAAAAAATTTTTAAAATCAAAAAAAATCTTTTTTGTAATACTGTTTTGTCAATAAACATACCTACAAATTTTCAAAACGATATCTCTCTTCTTTCTATGAAAAAAAAATGTTTAAAAAAATTTTTTTTTGAAAATGTAACCAGAAAGACCCCTTAAAGCGAAAATTCGTGTGTGGAATAGGTAAAAATGTTGCAGAAGACCTAGGGTGAATCGTGCATGCCAATATCACAGGCATATGAATTGTATAAAGCATTCAGCAAGCAGAGGGCTGAAAAGTGGTATTTCTTATCAACATCTACGAGCTGAACAGAATGCACGGTGAAGCGATTTATTCCTTTTGACATTTATTAGCAGTGTTGGACTCTTAGAACCGCTGCAATCTGTTTCCAGCTTTAGGCTTGGCATAAGCCAACGACTTGCGATAGAATGATCACATACTCCAAATCGCCAAACAATGCGATGCAATTTCATCCTCCAGCCGTAGGCCCGAGCTGTAATATATAAATCCTACATTCGGCCTCTTCTTGAATACAACTCTCTCATTTGGGGCGAGACTGGGAAAACAAACTGGCCGTGGTTAGACAAAGTACAAAAATAATTAAAAAATTAAAAAACACGACGCCGAATTAAAAAATGAACTAAAAAGTCAAAAACAAGTTTTAAGTACTAATGTAAGACAGAAACAAGGTAGAAGATATTTTATTTATTTTGTTAAGTATCACACAACTATCGTATATGTATAATCTGTATTTTTTCAGTCGGGTACAGTTTTAATTGTACTTATTCTCGTAACATTTTGTACCCCGGCTGCAAAAATACAGATTATACATATACGATAGTTGTGTGATACTTAACAAAATAAATAAAATATCTTCTACCTTGTTTCTGTCTTACATTAGTACTTAAAACTTGTTTTTGACTTTTTAGTTCATTTTTTAATTCGGCGTCGTGTTTTTTAATTTTTTAATTATTTTGTTTTTTATTTTATGATATTTTAGTGATTATAATTCGTAAACCAATGTAGTTTTTATTAAGTGATTTTATTTTACTTCTTATTATTATAGCACTTACAACTATTGAGATACAGTTTTAATGCAAAAGTAAAGTTATCGAAGTTTGATTTATTCTATCTAAATTTAGACACGCTGATAGATTAGGCAGAAATCGTCTCAATGAGACCTTTCATTTGATACCCATATTGACCCGATCAGAAGAAGAAAAAAATAAATCGGGTGTGACGTAAATTGGGTCTGACGGCCGCCATACTGTTTTTTTTAAAAATTAAAGCCTATGTTACTCGGGCTCACTAAACGATTCTAACGGTACTCCAGCGATCTAAATCCGTTCAGGCGTTTAGAAGTTATGGTGGAACAAAGAAACATACCAACATACATACATGAATCCTGAAAACATTACACTCCTTTTTGGGGCAGTCGTGTTACATAGCGTTTGTTTAGGGAATTTTAATTTCGCCTCAACAGCATACTAGGCTTAACTATTAAGTGTTCATTCATGGTGATGGGTTAATAAAAGACGTTTTGAGTAATTTAATTTTATTTAAGCTTAAAATTCGCGCTCATTTAACACATATATATTAAGTGTTATATAGATTTGAAATCGTCTCAATTTTACCTTTCGTTTGATACCCATATTGACCCAATCAGAAAAAAAAAATTAAATTGGGCGTTATGTAAATTGCGTCTGACGGCCGCCATATTGTTTTTTTAAAAATAACCTAGCCTATGTTACTCAGACTCATTAAACGATTCTAACGGTACCCCAGTCATCTAAATCCGTTCAGGGGTTTAGAAGTTATGGTGGTAGAAAACAACGTACATACACACAACAAACCTAAACACATTACACTCCTTTTTTTGGGGCAGTCGTGTAAAAAAGGGCACTCATACTTTCATTGCTACAAATAAACCCTGTCTTTCCTCCACGGTATTCTTAAACCCGCAGAACATGATGAGCCAGCACGCTCGCACCATTCCCTCATAGAAAGAATGATTCGTTAATAGTCCAATAAATAGGTGGAAAAAAGGCCATCGTAATGCGAAAAATACTACACGCGATTTTTTTTTACACGACTGCCCCAAAAAAGGAGTGTAATGTGTTTAGGTTTGTTGTGTGTATGTACGTTGTTTTCTACCACCATAACTTCTAAACGCCTGAATGGATTTAGATGGATGGGGTACCGTTAGAATCGTTCAATGAGTCTGAGTAACATAGGCTAGGTTAATTTTTAAAAAAACAATATGGCGGCCGTCAGACGCAATTTACGTCACACTCAATTTTGTTTTTCTTCTCTGATTGGGTCAATATGGGTATCAAACGAAAGGTGAAATTGAGACGATTTCAAATATATATAACACTTAATAGATATGTGTTAAATAAATGCGAATTTTATGCTTAAATAAAATTAAATTACTCGAAACGTTTTATATTACCCGATCACCATGAACGAACATTTAATAGCTAAACCTAGTATGCTGTTGAAGCAAAATGAAAATTCCCTATACAAACTCTACACTGAGAGAAAAGAAATAGTAAATTATATTAAGCAGTCAGTACTTCCAACTGAACGTTATAGTAAATCCTCGTCGGACTAGTCGGATAGTAATATTAACTAAACGGCTGTTTAGTAAATCATACTGACCAGGAATAGTCAGAGATATGAAGCGGATAGTAAAAGCCACAAATCTGGATTTTCTAAAATTACTATTCGGTCAGTGAGAAGTACTGACGCATAGTTGTTAGAATTACTATTCGATCAGTGAGAAGTACTACGCCCAGTAATCAGAATTACTATTCGATCAGTGAGAAATACTAACGCGTAGTTGTCATAATTATTTTTCGGTCAGTGAGAAGTACTGACACTATAGTCAGGAATCACTAAACGGTCAGTACAATTCTCGTAATTTAATTTTTTTTTATTAATAATAAAAATACAAAACTATCATTTTCGCTGCTTAGGAGTTATTATTTGTTTGCCGCATTCAAACTTATGATAAATAACAAGGAAGGGGCTCAGTAAGTCTGGTAACAAACAACAATGGATTTCATTTGTTGTGGATACCTCGTACGCGTCTAATTCGTCAGAAAAATAGTCTGTGTTCATTACTTCCAAAAAAAGCAAACTTTTTGTTCTTCGTAAGTAAAGTAAAAGCACGCACACTGAATTTCCACACCAACTAATTCGAATTTCCATCGTATACCAAATGATTTCATCAGATTTTATTTTCTCAGTAATTTTCTCCATCGCACTGATTGTTTGGCTCTGCTTTACTGACCGAATAGTAATTCTCACTGCTCTATCGGAGATACTTTAGTGGAGCGATAGAATTACTATTCCGGTCAGTTGAAAATACTGACTAAATTTAAGTATTTACTACTATTCCGTAAAGTATATTTTACTATACGAAAAGGAATAGTAATAGTAAATTATACTGCTCGTTTAGTATAATTTACTTTACGGATAGCAGAATTTTTGTACTATTCTGGTACAGTAAAATTTACTAAACCTTTTCTCTCAGTGTATGTAACACCACTGCCCTAAAAAGGAGTGTAATGTTTTCAGGGTTCATGTATGTATGTTTGTATATTTCTTTGTTCCACCATAACTTCTAAACGCCTGAACGGATTTAGATGGCTGGGGTACCGCTAGAATCGTTTAATGAGTCCGAGTAACATAGGCAAGAATAATTTTTAAAATAACAATATGGCCGCCGTCAGACGCAATTTACGTCACACCAAATTTTTTTTTTCTGATTGGGCTAGATAGAGCTGTTCTAGATCTAGGCTCTAAAATGTTTGCCAAGGGCAAGCTTATATCGCGCTTAGTCGCTTAAGAAAGTTAGAAGGTCTCTATTGACTATTTGGATCCTTGTAAAGTTATTCACGAGCCTCATGATTAAAAATCACTCAAAGAATTAGATCGGCTCAGAAAGCTCGACCAATGAGAGCCAATGGAATTTTCCCTCACATCGATATATAGGTACTAATTGATCCAAGCACCACTTTTGCCTACTCTGTCGGCGTGTCTAAATTTAGCTGGAATAAATCAAACTTCGATAACTTTCCTTTGGCATTAAAACTGTATGTCAATAGTTGTAAGTCCTAATAATGAGAAGTAAAATAAAATCACTTAGTAAAAACTACATTGATTTACGAATTATAATCACTAAAATACCATAAAATAAAAAACAAAATAATTAAAAAATTAAAAAACACGACGCCCCTGTGACAAAAAAATGAACTAAAAAGCCAAAAACAAGTTTTAAGTACTAATGTAAGACAGAAACAAGATATAGAAGACATTGTTCTCTTATTAGTATAGTCAATGTGTGTATAATAAATATATAAGATATTGTCTAACTACTGTAGAAAATATTATTTTTAAATAGTCATTTTTTTAAGTATCACACAACTATAGTATAGGTATAATCTGTATTTTTGCAGTCGGGGTACAAATGTTACAGAATCACCAATTAAAACGGTACCCCGACTGCAAAAATACAGATTATACCTATACTATAGTTGTGTGATACTTAAAAAAATGACTATTTAAAAATAATATTTTCTACAGTAGTTAGACAATATCTTATATATTTATTATACACACATTGACTATACTAATAAGAGAACAATGTCTTCTATATCTTGTTTCTGTCTTACATTAGTACTTAAAACTTGTTTTTGGCTTTTTAGTTCATTTTTTTGTCACAGGGGCGTCGTGTTTTTTAATTTTTTAATTATTTTGTTTTTTACCAAATGATTTTATTTATTTTTATAAGCTTAAATTCAAAATGGCGTCATCCCCACCCTCTTGCTAAACTTACAGTGAAGGAAAATTGCGTTTTATTCTATATCTCAAAAATTATGCATTTTGCGGCAAAAATGTACATTATCTTTTTTGTAGATAAATAAGTGATTTATCTTTCCTGTTTAGAACTTTTTTGTGTAAAGTCAATATGTACGGAGAAATAATGCTTCAAACTTCATATATCACTTTCTTTGCACTATATTTCGTTAATGGTTAATTCTACATGAAAAAATCCTTCGTAAGACTTATAGAACACACAATTATCTATAATTTTTGTTCAATCATTTTTTACGGAGGCCTAATATTGCACCAGTTATGGCGCTTTAAGTGTCGAAAAATAATAAGTGGGATAAAAATTGTCTGACATAATTCAATGACAATTGTCCAAGCTTTCCAATTTTGCAAAAAATAAATTAGTTAACGACGTATTTTTTGGAGAAAAAGGTGGTTTTGGTTGACATTTTAGTTAAAAAAACGAAATTTTGATTTTGATGACTCATTGCTTTGGAAGTTCATAGGGTAGAACCTTGACTTTTACAGTTTTAGATAGGTGGAAATTCATGAAAATAGCTCATAGGGTTACAAAAATACAGGGTGATATGTAAACCTCTACCAAAAAAAACATCAAAACGCCCTAGCTGCTAAACCGTTACGATTTACCGCCCCCTTCCATACTATTTTTTGTTCGTCTATCCAAAACCTATCCACAGCCGGCCGCTTTGTAAACTTAGCAGTATACACCCTGCATATTGGCAAAAAACTACTTTTGAATCTACGTTTTTCGACACTTAAAGCGCCATAGGGACTTCCAAATGCTCGAAATATTTTATGAGAAACACTAAAGCCGAGAGGTACGCTCCTTTAGGGATGACCATCAATTTCAATTGAATCTAGTTTTGCGCTTGGTTTTTTACGAAGGAACCATAGTACCAGGGGCGGGGAGCATAATCATTGTGGGTGGGCAGCACGTAAACTGATATCCCTTAAAATGTAAAAAGTTAGGCGGTCAATTTATTTACCTATTCAGTTATATGGTTTTAAATTTTTTAGGTTATGGGGTTATGCCTCTAAGAGGCTGTGGACCCAGTGTGCATTGCTCTATAAGGCTCACACAGGGTATCAAACGCCTCGCCTCATTCGCGCCTCGTCATAAAAAATGCCCTATTTGGCCCCTTGAGGAAAAGTCATTGCTACCCTATCCCGAATGGAAAACTCTAAGAATTTTGTCGTAGATATGTGAGTAGTAACTACACCGATGTCGAAAGCTCTATATTTTTAAACGCAAATGTCGTTATTCCTATGCGGTCCCCTAACTGGGTACTAATCACTTCCAATGCTGCTTGACCTCGGTAATTGAACCAGGACCACTCTATTGAATATGGTCACCAACATAATTGCCTGAAATATGAAGCAATGCAACAACAAAAAGTAAAGCTTTGCATGAGTAAAACTAAAGCTTAAAGGTATTATTTTAAAGCACTTTACTTTAATGTAAAGAGATGTTGGGATTGCCCCATTTCATTTGAAATGAGGTTGCCTCATAGGGGCCTTATGAGAAGTTGATAAGGCATACCTCACTTCAGTATCGCTGATTTTTTTTGTGGTGAGAAAACTAAGGGGAAAGCTCTCTTTCGGCATTCGAAATTCCCTCATTTGCCACATGGGGCCCGCACGCTACATTAGGCAATTTTAAATACTAGTCGGGTGGGTTTTAAAAGGCTTAGGCTATACAGTTACAAGTAATTAATAGCTCTAAAATAATATATTTAGTTTTCGTATGAAAATCCATGCTTGTGTGCGGCCCTTGGACCACGTTCCTTCGCCGCCAGTTCTGGGTTATTAGGTGTACATAAATTATTTTGAGTGTGGATTTCCCCACCCAAAGCGAAAGTGCGTGTGCACTTTTCCTTCCATCCCCACGCTCTCCGCCGTCCCTGCATAGGACCAGACTAATAGCAGAGAAGCCGGAAGTGTAGATCATTGAATCGTGATCTAGGATAGGTGTTCTTATTGATCTTTATGATCGTGGAAGTTCTTTTGTTGTGGCTTGCGTAAAATTGTCAATTAAGTTGTACGCGGTCGACACACACCGTCTTTCTGTACAGAGGCTGCATAGGATTGATGTAAATATAATAATTAGAGGCGAACAGGCCGTTGCTTAACAATCTAAACATTACTAATTGATTACTTAACACATATAAGCCGTGTTCCTTTTCTGCTCCTTTTTACTCGTATTTACTTGGAACTACTCCTGCTCTCACACAGAATTCATAGGTTTTACTCAAATCGACAAATTTTGCGTTCCTTTAATTTTTTACTCCGGAGTACTTAAAAGTAGAAAAGGAACACGGCTAGAATATGCTCAAAAATTTAATATTCCTTCTAGGTGTATCGCAAGCTCTAGCCAAAAACCCAAAAGCGGAGTTCATTTACATAAACAGCAAATATAACACCGAAAATCTAAAAAAGTTTCAATCTGAATTAGCAAATGTGCACGTGATTAAGAAACAGAATTTCCAAACATTTCATCAGAAGATCAAATTTTGTGAGTAGATTTATCAAATTTATTTTGTAATTCATTTTTAAAGTTTTTAATTTAATGGATTTCATTTCAGTTCTTTTAGTGGGACAATGCTTTGCAATTCTTCCCGTTTACGGCATTTTAGCAAAATCAGCATCGTCCTTGAAGTTCGTCCTTTGCAGCTTAAAAGTTTTCTACACATTCTTTATACTTTGCACATGCATACTCGTAGGTATCTTCACAATGTATTGGATGGGGCAATCGGATGTTAAAATGGACAAAATGAGTATTGATTAAATTTTTATTAATTTTTGTGAATACAATAATATATTTCTTAAGTGCCCCTTATCTGGGTTATAAACAACACTTTGAGCTTAACTGCATTCGCTGCACTCGCTCGACATTGGCATGAGGTAATGCAGTACTGGGAAAGCATAGAAATGAATATGGTAGTTATCAGTCCGAAGTATGATAAGAAACTAAAACTTAACATTCGTCTATCAACAATGGGAATTTTGTTAATGGCTTTCATAGAACATCTCTTGTCTATTGCAAACGGGGTACACTATGGACTTAAGTGTGTAAAAACTTCGTCAGTTGTTGAGGCTTATTTTAGACAAGCTTTTCCAGCAATTTTCTCCGTTTTTGAATATAATATATTTTGTGGATTGTTAATGCAAACTTTGACTATTTACTTTACATTTCTGTGGAATTTTGCGGATAGTTTTATTATTGTGATAAGTTTGGGATTATCAGCACAATTTCAGCATTTTAATGAGCAACTTGAAGCGTATAAGGGAAAAGTAAGTTTATTCTTTCTTAGTTTTATGTAAATAAAAAAATTACAATGTTATTTTACAGAGTTTACCCAATGATTTTTGGGGGGAACAACGTGAATATTATAATAACTTAACTCGTTTGGTTTCATTGGTTGATAAAAGGATATCGCCTATTACTATTGTGGCATTTTCAAATAATTTATCCTTAATTTGTGTTCAACTCTTCAAAAGTTTCTCGTAAGTATAAAGCACTTAATTTTTATGTAGATTGTTCATTAACTGACACACATTTTTGCAAAGCCCTAATAAGGCGCCTCGGCGGCTTAACTGGTGAATAAAAAGGTGTCAAAGTTCCGCTGACATTGGGTCTTCACCTAGCTCACCTTGTAGTCTGGTACTGCCGGTGTTACAAGCTTTTTGGGCTGATTAGCGGAATTCCCTTTAGGAGCCAAATAACTTCGATGAGGTTGTCTCTCGCTAATCCCGACGTTTACGTCTCTTGCTCATTCGGATGCTATTGAGGATAGATTCTTTAAGCCCTAAGAACTTCGTGTAAACTTTTTGTAAGGAATTTATCATTAGCTTCATTAGCTTATTTTACATCTATGTCTTTGGTGTAATCTCTCATTAATGCGACAACGTCTCTCCAATAAAAGCAGGGGCGGCGCTTTTATAGGTGGAAATGGTGCACTTGCACCGGGCGCAATTGGACAGGAGTGCATTTCAGAAATTAAGACTTTAAAAAAAAATTTAATGTTTGAAAAAAAAGATTGAAAAGTGTTTCCTTTTTCTGCCTGTTTCTATTGTCCTTCACTGCGATCATAAAACGTACAGCTGATTTGGCGCAATATGGCATATTGCCCCAAGCGTAAAAAACCCAGCGCCGGCTCTGAATAAAAGAATTGCTGTTCAATATAATGACCCCCATTTACCTCTCTAGAAAGTGGTGCATTTAGCGTTGACTTATTCAACACGATCATTTGATCGTTTGTACTTGGGAGTTTGCTCATTTTGTGGCAATCTTAATGTTTTTACGTGGAGTGTCCAATTCCCGTGGAGCGACCCATCTTTTTAAAAATTGTACATAGTTTATTTATGTGCTATTTGTTTGAATATGCCTCTATATCACTCTGAATTAGAGATGTTTTTTGGTTTCAATAGAACTGTATTAAAAATTATACGCATTTCAGAGGAAACGACAATATCATCAGCTCAATTTACTTCTGGTTTTCGCTGTCATCCTTAATTGGAAGGACATTGTTGATTTCTTTATCAGCTGCGAAAATCCATGATGAATCACAGAAACCTTCAGATGTCTTGCGACTAATACCAATTGGAGCCTATCTTGTAGAGGTAAGATTTAATTGTTAAGTTTTGAGTAAACTAAAAGAAAAATACATTTCTAGCCTTCTCGTTTTTTGGAGCAAGTAACTAATAGTGTTGTTGCACTTAGTGGTAAACATTTTTTTCATATAACAAGAAGCTTCATTCTCACGGTAAAATAATTTTTAAATTTATTAGAAATAAAAAAAATTAATAAATTTAATTTTTATTTTTGATTAAAGGTTGCTGGAACGGTTATAACTTATGAATTGGTTTTGGTTCAGCTACAGATGGATACAAAAAATTCAGGAGATGCATGTTTAGCATAAACAAAAATTGAAACAAATCTGACTTAGTTTAAAAATACTACTTTTTGGTGATTTGTTTATTGTGATATTCGATAAAATCTTTTAGAGAATTCTGCAGTAATAAGTTTAGAATGTACAAACGAACCGGAAACTGATTTATTTTTTAAAATATTTTACTTTATGAATGATAGATTCTCATAATTTATAAATAAGAAAGTATTGTACACAAAAAAAAAAATTTTATGTATCGAGTGTGAGTATCAACCAAAATTACTAGTAACTTGATTTAAAGTGTCTTCTCTTATGTCTACGTCGTGATTGTGGTGGTATTGCACCTTTTTATTGTGAAAATTTGTTTAGCTAAATATAATAGACTACTATTTTCAAAAATGTATTCTTCGATTGTAGGATGGAGAGGAATACTGACTTACTTATCTCGCTCTACAACCGGCATCCGGCTTTGGCCTCTCGCAACTTACACCTAATCAGGGTCTTTTTCCCAGTCGATATCATTCAGGCTGGAATCGTTTAGCTCTCGACGTCCTGATCTACCCCACATTTGCAGGGAAAATTTGAACTACCTCACTGTCGTATTCCATAACTCCTGCCGCAAACGAATTTTCGAGCTCTCTCAACTTATTCAAGATAGCTATCAATCGAACAGAGCACACCTAGCTTTATTCTCTTTATTATATCTATGTCGCTCTCAGACGTAATTGTAGGTAGTCTTTGGAATGGTCCTTCTTTGCATAAATAGCGAACAATTCATCGAAGGACCTCCTTCTTGATCACGACTAAAGGCCCAACTATGCATGGAATAAGCGCATATGCCAAGTGCATATGTCAAGTTCGGAACCAGAACTTGTTATGAAGGTGGCTACGGTTGACATAACACGGCATAAAAGCTTTCGTTAAACATTCGTTAAACATAATGAATGCGACTTGGCTCGAACGTGACATGACAACATTAGGAAAAGCAAGTTATATTTAATTGATTTTCGTTCATGTATGGAGAAATAAAAATATCTACATACATATATACATATATATAAATCAAAATTAATTTTCACTTTCACAGCGCAGATTTTACATCAACTTTATGTCGCTTATGTTATGCAGAGGCGGTAATAAGTTTTGATTGACATAATGCTGACTTTCGATATTTTTTGATGATTTTACATATGCGCTTATGCCGTGCATAGTTGGGCCTTAAGATGCCAGAGTTCGTTCTACCAAATCTCGGATCTATGAGTTCCGATAGTACCATTGGCTTATAGAGCAGCAGTTTCCATGTTATTGTTGGTTCCATGTTGATATCGTCGGCTATTATCGACCCTAGGTTTTATTACCTCGAGTTCATGTTCGCCTACCACGGTTGTGGAACCACCCCACGGTTCGTGTCACCCGTTAAATCCTCATTTTTTTTCCATGATGTTCATTTCCCTAATGGTGTGGCCACACTACGCGGTCTTGGGTCGTACGCGCTTTTGCCTTTTTTTTCATATAGAGTTTTATGACTTTTTTACGACTTTTTTACGACTTTGTCCATGGTAAAGGCCGTGCGGCCAAACAACGCGGACAAAAGGCTGTGGTTAAAAAGGTACATTGTGCGTCCACACACTATGAGCTTTTCAAAAGCGCGTACGCCGTTTCAAATGAGAATTGATTTTTTCTCACTCATGACTCAGAAAATTAAAAGATCACGCGCGCTTTTGGCTGGCCGTACGACCAAAAGCGCGTGGATTCTAAGTCCGCGTAGTGAGGACGGGCCTTAAAGGCCCGTCCTCACTACGCGGACTTAGATCCCACGCGCTTTTGGCCGTACGGCCAGACAAAAGCGCGCGTGATCTTTTAATTTTCTGAATCATGAGTGAGAAAAAATCAATTCTCATTTGAAACGGCGTACGCGCTTTTGAACAGCTCATAGTGTGTGGACGCACAATGTACCTTTTTAAGCACAGCCTTTTGTCCGCGTTGTTTTGCCGCACGGCTACCATGAACAAAGTCGTAAAAAAGTCATAAAACTCTATATGAAAAAAAAGGCAAAAGCGCGTACGACCCAAGTCCGCGTAGTGTGGTTCCACCATTATGTATACCAGTCTTTGCGTGGTCTTTTGGCGGATTGCGTTCCTGCTGTAAGTTTAGAATCTTTTATCACTTTTTCCAACGTTAGGTCGGATGCAGGCCAGGAGGAGGAAGCAGCCTAAACCGCCCCTTGTCGGAGTTTGGTGATTGGTAATGTAGAATCATCATTAGATATTCATGGCACTTTTAATTTCCCCGTAAGCTTACCATATTGCAAATCACGAAGTAGACCTTTTAAGGCTACAAGCTGCCTTTTGGATCTGGGATTAGATTATCCCCTCTGTCTTCGCCGTATGTGCCCAGTGGGGTGAATTATTAGAAATATACTACCAACTTTTTAGAACAACTCTCGCATCCTCTGCGATATTCTCTCTCTGTACTTTTCTTCTACTAAACTAGCTTCGTCTCCCAGTCAGGGGCGGCGGAGCATAATCATTGTGGGTGGGGAGCACGCGAACAGATACCTAACCGTTAAAATGTGAAAAGTTCGGCCTATTTATTTACCTGTTGAGTTATATGTTTTTAAATTCTTTGGTAATGGGGTTATGCCCGACTAGCACTTGGCCGAAAGGGGGGGGGGGGTGAAAATAGGGCCCCTTTGAGGTTGGCTCTACTGCTTCACGTGGACCATGTGTGGATTGCTCTACAGGGCCCACTTTGGGCATCTAACGCCTTGCCCCATTCTCGCCTCGTCATAAGGAATGCCCATTTGGCCCCCTGGACGAAAATCATTGCTACCCGATCAAGAGACGAAAAAAGAGGCCGAAAAATTTAAGAATTGCGGCGTGGATTTATTAGTAATAATTGCGCCGGTGTTGAAAATTTTATATTTTTAAACGCGAGTTTTACCAATGCGGTCTCCAAACCAAGTACTAATCACGTCGAATGCTGCTTGACCTCTGTAATCGAACCAGAATCAGTCTATTGAGTAGGCTGAATGACTAAAATATGAAACAATGCAACAAAAAAAAACTAAAGCTTTGTTTGAGTAGAACTAAAGCTTAAGGGTAGATGTTGGGATTGCCCAATTTTAGTTGTAATGAGGTTTGCTTCATAGGGCTCTTATGAGAAATTGATAAGGCATACCTCACTTCAGTATTGCTGACATTTTTTGCGGTGTTCATGAGGAAACTAAGGTGAAGCCTTCTTTCGGTGTGCCCCTCATTTTGCCACATGGGGTCCTCATGAGGAACCTATGGAGAAATCCCTCCTAGTCGGTTGGGGTTTAAAAAGCTTAGGCTATATAGTTATAAGTTCTTAATAGCTTCGACCAACGACTGAGATGGTCCTCCAAAGTTCTGGGTTATTAGGTGTACATAAAATATTTTGGGTGTGGATTTCTCCCAGTCTTCTTTTCGCTCCTGTAGTCCGTTTGCTACATGGTCGTGCACAACAATTTATAATTCTCATCGCGAGTCCGTGCTCGATGAGACAGTTACAATGGTGGTTTTGGTTGAATTCTTACAACTCAGTCCAGTTGTGGAATTAGTCATTTCAATACCTACGACTTCTACCTGCAATAGAATTCAGTCAGCTGTACCAATGATATTCAACGAGCTCTTGTCAACGCCAGGATCTTGTCTCAAGAACTTATTCTTTACTTTCTAAAGAAGAATTTTTTTCTGGGGCTATTCTGTAGCTGCGTGAATGATTTGATCTCTGCTATGCCATCATTGCTGTTATGTCAACATTACACTATTCTTCCAATTTGACGACAAGAAACTGAACTTTATTAAGGTTGCCGTTAAGGACTTTTAGGGAAACGCAATGCGATAAGAAATTGCCGGCGGCATGCTATCCAACACACTGTCGGTGTGGTCGGGCCTGAGTCTGGAGTCACGCGGGTTATGTAGATTTCTTAGTGCAAAAAGTAAAACACACAAATTCTAATAAAGTTTATTTTAATCAAATAAAAAAAAATTGTAGTTAGAGAAAATATACTGATAGGCATAACTAAAAAAAATTATATTTTTTCGTTTGTTAAATGAGTAAACGATTGTTTTGTCTACTTTAAAAAAGGAAAAGAACTCATTTATTATTTCTCATGAATTTTTTCCCAATGCTTGTTTATTAGTCCAAAATTCTTCCAACACTGATTTCTCTGCCATTCAAGAAAACTTAATCGATTAATTATGGGCTAAAAGGTAAACAAATTCAAAATATTTAATAATAAATTCAAAATGCACTGCAAATCGATAGAAGGTTGACACCAGACAGTTTAAAGTAATTTGCCTCAAGCACCCACAAATCGTTACCAAAAGGCTATTGTTCAGGACTATTTTAGTAAAGAACTCAAAGGATTGAAAATTAAATTATATTTTTTGAGCATTATTCCTGTAAAACTTTTCTTAGTAATTATATTTTTTTTAAGTATAGGTTCATAATTGGTACAGATAATTTATAAATATTTGTGTACAATCAACACTTTTCCTTGCCATAGTTTATTACTACTAAGATTGATTGCAGTTTGTCAAGAGATTTATTAAATATTCAAAGAAAAAAATCGAAAAGTCATTTAGATGGATTTGTTAAACATTAAGAATATCAAGTGGAACTTTTTAGTTGTGTTCAATGTTAGTTCCTTAAGGAATTTTCTAGAGTGGAGAAAATATTATTTTTTTTGCTATATAAACTCTTTAATTGTGTAAAATTTGTTTGTTAAAACATCTATGTTGTTAATAATATAACCGTATTCATTTAAAATACACAGTTTTTTATTCTATTCATAAAGCATTATTTAACAATTTTCGTCTAACAAGCACTATATTAAATATTACAATTAAAAACATGTGTAAGTTTCTTGCAGCGGATGACCTATATGTATAAAATTGATTGTTGGACAAATCACAAACAAGTGAGTATTAGTTATTTAAATATATATTACTATATTATTGATGGTTTAAATATACCTACCTACAATTATAATTTTTTGTCTTTAGAAATATAACGATTGATATACGATTTCTTTTAAATACTGATATGTATACGATTTCTTTTAAAATATTGTTAGTTGTATTACTCATTCTGTTGAACTCGAACAAATATTATATAAAAAAATGGGTTCCCTGTAGTTTTGAACAAAAAATAATTGTTAATACGGTTGTAAGTTTTACTATATTTTATGGACCATCCTACCGAGTTCTAATTGGGTATCCTGACATTATCGCAATCATGGTACGCAGTCAGTTTATTAGCTCTACTGCAAGCATTATGAGAAATGGCGTAAGAGCGATAGAATAAGCGGTGCAGAGAAATTTGAGATGTCATATCTTCAAAGATCTGTTTTATTTTGATAATCCTTTTGGAAAAAATCTAGCTCTTTTGGAAGCAGCCAGGCCATCATGTCAAAAATACTAGTCACAATGGTATGAGCTAACTGAAAAGATATGTTCATCTCTCCAGTGAACTCTCGAAGGCCGGCCGTATACCAAAGCTTTACATGCTTATTAGCGACATATTATACTTTTTTATATTGAATAAAACGTCACATGCCGCTTGGCGACATTTACCTCCAAGCAATAGTGACGAAAAGCTGCATATGAAGCTTTGGTATACGGCCGGCCTAAAATTTCCATGATGTCTAACACCAGCTTCTTGATTTTGCGATGTTTTCGTCGTTAGTAGACGTTAAAAGTTGACCAGGACTTGAGAAATCAACTATCCCCTCTCCTCACTTAACTATGTTTGAATGCTTTCATATGTTTATGTTTTTGGCATGCACAGATCGCCGTAGCTCTTCTGCAAGATTTTCAGTGATTCAATACACAAAATTTCGTTTGAAACTCAAAATTTAACACAAACCATATTTTTACCATATTTCTTCTGTGAACTCTTTGAATGACAGATGGGGCTCAAATTCCGCTTGGAAACTGGGAGCAGTGTTACCAGCTTACGGAATGTTTCGCGTGTCTCTCAAATGATCATTCCCGATCTCTTTTTACACACTGTTTTAGGTTGGCGAACCTACACCATTATCTTAATGGTGACGCTACACGCTAGCCTTGGATTATCCCACGGATAATCTAATGGCGACGACGTGCAGACGTAGAACGTTAGAGTGGTGGCCCTGGAGCTCTGTAGCTAAATTAAACACGATTCAAAGAGTAGTCCGCCTTTCCTTCTATTAATCAATACGCACTTCCCGCACGCTGACGCTGACAATGGACCATTCCAGAGTTGTCGCCTTTGTAGAAAAGATTCTGGAATTGGGAATGCTATCGGATCCTGAAGATCTGAAAGTTTATCCAGGATTGGGAGTGAAAGCCCTAGATTTTAGGAGAGCGATCAGCTTGCGCATTCCTGCAATTGTTTTCCTATCAGAGATGTACACTTACTAGGTGGGCTTACTAAAATTTAAGAAGGGCCTATCCTACTTATTTTATTTTTCCTGATCACAGCAATAAGTCACGTTTATATTAGTCTCATTGTGGGGGTGTCTTTGATGAGCTGGGTAACTTGATTGAACCCTTTTTTTACGAGGGAGTGGAGAGAATTTTTCATCAGTGGAGAAGTAGAGGGATGCGTGCTTGATCGCTCATGCCCTAAGTGAGAAAGGTGGCTTCGATAAGGCTCGCTACTCAATTCACTGGCTACATAAGTGTCCACAACATCAGGAGGTGAACAGCATTATGCCAAAAAGGCCCTGCCTGTCGGTTCTTTGGGCCTCTAACCTGGCCTAAAACCCCGCCTCATTCTTATTTTACATTCTCTCCGCGTGACAGGCTTAACACCATTACATCGCGGAGCTGGATCAGCTACCTAGTTGCTACTTGTCCTGTCATTTCTTTGCCTTTCTCTGCCTCTTTGAGACTCGATTACTACTGGGCTTAATTACTATTCATGGAGGATTCTTTCTTAACGCCATCGAACAGTCAAGCCAAGCGAAAAATCACTAGGCAAACTACTGAGTCTGTTCAAGCGGTTTGGTTTACATTATGAGTATAGAGCAGGGGCGGGCAAAATTAATAGTGGTATGATCGACATTCATTTTTCTTATTTATGCGCGATCGACTTCGAAAAATGGATTAAATTAAAAACAAATAGAAATTTAATTAAGAACGCTTGTTGTCAAAAATCAGCTTTTTTCTGATAATTTTTGTAAGACCAACTTTTCTTCAGTCGCCAAAGTCTGAGTAATTGTGAACTTGCCAGTTCCGTGATTTTGCAGCATGAAATTGCAGCACGGCTTTTGCAGCAAGACTATGTAAGGCCGGGCGCCCACTGAAGTGGTGTGGCAGTGGCGTGGTTTTGGCCAGCCATGTGGAAAGAGAGTAAATATGTGGAAAGAAAGTAATAGAAATGGTGGCGGAGTGGTACTAAAATTATTAAGAGGGCATCAAAATGGCAACCAGCGTATCGCGTAAGTGATCATCATCTTCTTATTACTAGCAGGAAGTGACATCCACTGCCATTTACTACCCAAAAATTAAACTTGTCGGAGACTAGTGGCAATGAAGTGATGCCACGCCACTTGACAGATGCCACACCATCGCGACTCCACTTCAAAGTGCGCTTTTTCATTTGATTTTACGGGAATAAATTTTTCCACTTGCCATTAGACGGCCACATCATTGCCACACCAGGAAAAAAATTATTACATATCGGTGGTACCGACAGCTAATTGCATCTCACCGCAAGCGCGGTATTAAGACAAGGTGTATAGCGGGGAGTAAAAATAAAAAGTGCATACGCATACAGTAGAATGAGTAGAAGCACTGCTTGGAAATTAGTCATGTCAGTTGTAGAATAGATACGTGTTTAATTTTAAATTCATGTATCATCGTCTGCTAAATTTTTAATACCCATTTTAAACTAAAAGATTTGAAATTAACCTAGTAAATTATTTAAAATGTTGGCGATCGACTGTCGAACTGTACGCGATCGACCGTTTGCCTACCCCTGGTATAGAGGCTGCGGTACTACGGTATGGAAACTGATACCTCATTCAAAAAAGAAGGAGAAAACAAACTGGAGATATTTTTGCGCATATGTTTTGTTAAATATCCATGATTCTTCAAACCCTGGGTTAAATTTTGCTTCTGAGTATATTCAGGAATGAAAATAAAATTTTCTAAGGCTAAAAAAAACAAATAAAAGGCTATATTTTTCCCTGTTTTGCAAATGGGTTTCATCCTTAAATTAAAACGTAGTAAAAAGAATCCTTATGAAAATCTTACAATTATAAAAAATTCTTATGTAATTTGTATTCCTGTAACAATTTGTGACAATGAAAAATGACTAAACAAAATTGTGGCGATTTAAATGGAACTCTATGCGAATACGAATTAGGTCAAAACTATTTTCCGATAAAAGTTTTTCTCATACAGAAAATGACTTGGCTGAAATTTGAAGTGTTGATCGAGATACTATCGCATGCAAAACATTTTCCGCTTTTGTTCAACATTACGAAATACAAAAATGCAAATCATAATCACAAATGAAATTCTCATGATTGACAACCAGGCGTAACCATGTTTCAGATTATTATCAATTGTGTTAGATAATATTTGAATAAAAATCCAAGATTTCATAATCAAGTTTGAGATGGATTGAATATATTTGGGGTTTGGGGTAGAATACTTATTTGTAATATTGTATTTTTTTTTTTCATATTTGTTATTTAAATTTCATATTTCTAGAATCGTCATGTTTTTATTCGACGATTATTCATTGAAGAACAAGAACGACATGGCACCTTTTAAGGGATGGAAGGCATCCAACTACAGGAAGTCTGAAACTGCAAAACCACTTGCAGAATATAAGACGTTTCATCAAACTATAAAATATTGTAGCTTTTTTTAAATTTATGTTTTAGTTCTTTTTGCAGATTTTGAAGAAAACCTTTTTCAGTTCTATTTGTTGGTCAATTGTTCGGGATACTGCCAGTGAAAGGGATTACAAGGAAGTCAGCAGGTTCCTTGCAGTTTTCTTACACGAGTAAGAGATTTTTCTACGCCATACTTGTCGTAATCCTATTTCTCGGAGAGTCATTGGTGACTGCATATTGGATGGTTGAATCTGATATCAAGATGGAAAAAATGAGTATAATAAAAATAAATTTTAGATTCTTCATTTATAATAATTATTCCATATTTCTAGCATTCCTAATATGGGTCTCAACAATGACATGTATGACCTCAAATTTTATCTTCTTAGCTAAATATTGGCCAAAAATAATGCAGGAGTGGAATCGTATTGAAGATCACATCGCAATTGTTAGTCCAAAACATTACGCGAAATTTCAACGTTATGCCTACATCACTATGTACGGAATGCTCTTCATGAGTACCACGGAGCACGTTTTGTCATTTGTAAAAGGATATTACTACGCGCAGAGGTGTTCCAACTTGAGCCATACAGAAGCTTATTTTAGGCAAGCATTTCCCGCCTTTTATCCACTATTTCCTTATTGTGCAATTGGTGGTGCATTGTTGCAAGTGATTAATATTTTCATGACTTTTGTTTGGAATTTCACCGATACATTTTTAACAGTCATCAGTTTGGGCTTGACGGCCCAATTTGAATATTTTAAGATACAATTAAATATCTATAAAGGAAAGGTAATTTGTCATTTCTATTTCATTTATTTTCATTCACTTATGTTTTTTTTCCAGGCACTAACAAACTCATTTTGGGAACAACAACGTCATTATTACATGGCACTAACAAACTTAGTATACTTAATTGATAAAAAAATTTCGGTTATTATAGTTTGGTCATTCTTCAATAATTTGTATATTGTTTGTGTTCAGCTATTTAAGAGTTTTTCGTAAGTTAAATCAAATACGAGAAGACATAAATCTTTCAATTGATGCATTTGTAGACATGGTGACAATTTGGCGAGTACAATTTATTTTTGGTTTTCATTATCGTTGGTGATTATTAAAACATTTATGGTTTCATTATCAGCATCTCGATTTCATGATGAATCTAAGAAACCTATACAGGTATTGCGAATGATACCAGCAGGTTGTTATTTTGTTGAAGTGAGTATTAATGCTTTAATGATTTATTTATAATAGTAAAACAAATTTGAAGTTAAAACATAATAAAAAAATAAATATTAGTTAGAAAGTCAGAAGAGAACAAGATGGGTTAATCTGGAGTTATCGAGCAGATATCAATGAACCTTGCCTTTGAACTCTTCCGTACGAGTACGTAAATACCGATTGTTGGAGACGGTTCAACAGCCGAGTTGTTTTATTGATAAACTAGCAAAAACCCGCGTGCGTTGCAACGCCTTTTAATAAAAAAACTTATATGTGCACAATTCGGGATAGGAAAAAGGTATAATGAAAAAAATAACAAATCTGCGAAACATGATTTTGGGTACATAATTCGACTGTGGAATAATTTCTCGCAGTCAGTATTTCCGAGCTCCTACAACATCCAAGAGTTCAAGAGCAAGGTTCATTGCCACCTTCTTTAACGATTATTTGCGGAGATGGCAAACCATAATCTCCAGCAAATTGAAAGAACAGTCTCTTACAGTGACATCATTTCATTCGCGTTTCTTCAATTATCGAATCATTCTTTCGGTCTGATCCGATAGTCGGATCAGAGTCAAAAGGTATTCTAAACGCCTAAGAATATACTGAATCACCCCGTGAAACTCCTAAAATCGGGTTAGCCGTTTCCGCGCTTTAAGGTTTACAATTGGAATAATAAAAAAACTTTTCACTCCCTTTCTTCCGACTATCGGATCAAGTTTTCCGCCTCAACCAATATTTGGATCCGATTGAAAAACTAGCCTAAACTATGCCCAAAAAATACTGAATCTTCGCGTGAAAGTCGGATTAGCCGTTTCCGATATTAGGCCGGACAAATATATAGACAGACATCGACATACCGACAAAAATTTTAAAAATAATTTATTTTGTTTTAATATCATGTGATAACTGGTAGTACAAAGGGTGATTCCTAAGTTTGGGTTTCCCACATAAAAAAATAACCATATGAGCTTAGAAAATTGTAATTATGCAGAAGATGAGCATGTGATAAACCGCGCTTCTACCATTCTACACTATGCATATTACAACAAACTGAACCGAAAAGTTTCCTTTTTATCCTATTTTATCATTTTCTTTAGTTTTTGTGTAAAAACTCTTGCAACGATATCATGACGATTAGAAAGTAAGTACCCAGTAGACAGCACTCGGCTAATTTTGTTCCACTTAGGGTTGGTAGTGAATTTTATAAATAGATGTGTACGTCCAGTCATTCTTACATAACAGAATGCATCGTGGGTGCCTTCGTGCATACAGCGAGATGCATACAGCAAGGATGGTCAATTAATAAACGTCCTTCATCGTCGTTCACTTGCTTTCCTTCGATTATCTGTTCAAGTTTTCGGTCTAATCCGATAGTCGGACAAGATAGTCGGAACCGATAATCGGATCCGATAGTCGGAACCGAGTAAAAAATAGCCTAAAACATGCACATGAAAATACTGATCTTCCAGTGAAAGTCCGGACAAACAGACAGACATACAGATAGACAAAAATTTCAAAAATACTCGATTTTGTTTTAATAACATGTAAATAACCATATGAACTTAGGAAATGACAATTATTTTGAAATCACAGGCAGACACTCCAATTATATTTATATAGATGAATTCCTAGACTCTGTTATACATGAAATGTAAGGTTTGGAAGTTTGAGTTTTGAATCACGAGCGGGACAGTCTTTCTTTGCGGGAGTGAAATTGCTGGTAAGGAAGAGACGAACAGTGCTTATAGTAATCTTACTATACTGGGTGTATACACTAAGATTATAAAGACGGCTGTGTATAGGTTTTGGTCAGAAAAATAAAAAATTGTATAAATGGGGGGTGGGGGAAATCGTAATGGTTTAGCCGGTTTAGCCTCGCTTCGGCAAGGTTATGTGAGTAATAACTGCGCCGGTGTTGAAAGCTTTATATTTTTAAACGCGAGTGTCGTTTTGCCTAAGCGGTCCCCCAACTGAATACTAATAACAACCGATGCTGCTTGACCTTTCTAATCGAACCAGAACCGGTCTATTCATTATGCTAAACGAGAGAAATAGATTTGGGGCTGCTACTACGAAAACACAAAAATTAGAGGAAGAAGCGAATGAGCGCCAATTGGGTTTCACCCAGTGGTAGACGATATTTTTAGTAGCTGTGTTGAGTTGGGCAGGAGAATGGTATGGGAAATTAGCATTGACTAGTCCGAGTTGTTGAGAGATGAGGTAACCTATACGGAGTACAGAGGTGATCCGGTGGAACGATCTACTACTTGATGCAGCATGCCCCCAAAGAGATCGATGTCTTTTCCAGAAACAAAAGGTCAGCCTTTTTGTTCACTTCTTTAATCGAACTCCTTTGTATAAATGTATTAAATCTGATTGTTGCTGAGAGTGTAAATTCTTCGAAGTGCGCCTAGGCCATAAGTATGAAAGACCCTGAATTAATTCAGTTTTCTAAAAAAATTCACTATGTAGCAAAGAATTGTTCTAATGAATATATTTCCTAACTAACCTTTATCTTTAATTAGGGGAATTTTGTTGTTATGCTTTTACGAAGTGAAATTTGCGTCATTTGTGAAAGAGTTTCCCAGGTGTTAACCAGGCTTATTTTTGAGTTGTTATATAATTTTGTAAAATTATAATGAAAGTGAGAATTAGTTGCACTACTAATAAGTCGTTATGCCTATAGTAGTACGAGAACTCAATGAGGGCGAAAGGCAGATCGTCACTTTAAATGGTCAAGGATTGAGCCAAGTGAAGACGGTACAAATAATGAAATGTTCCCGTTATGGTACGCAATTCACTTTTAGATGATATACATAAAAAGACCGGGAGTTAGCAAATAACCCGCATTTAGGTAGAAATCGCAATAAAACAGATCGATACATTCGTTTGACCATATGCGATTCCCTGCAAACTGTCAGAAGACTTCAATTGTGCTTGCGTCTTCGATATATGGTTGATACACAATCTATTTTCGGATTACAGATTTTGATCCAAATCTTGCCTGGGTCAAGTTGTTCTTGTTGGTTCACTTGCAAGTTAATGATATGATCTGGATAATGTTGGAAAAAGAACGCAGCTATTGTCAACATTCCTTTTAGGCTATTGAAAATGTCTTTGAGAAAGGAACATTTGCGTTTATGGTTTAATTATATTTTTATGGTTTAATATGTTAGCTTGGCACCTAAATATGCTAAAACCACAAAGTGCTGAAAATTAAAAGAAAAAATGTTTAAGAGCAAATAATTTTAAAAATGGCTCAAAATAGTCAACTTTGAATGGTTATCTCTCGGTCACCGTTTAAAAAATGCATTTTCTTCACTTTTTCATAACCTTTCTTTTCTGTGAACATTTATGTATACCCAGGATGCCGTAAAAATAGTTATAACTAAATTAATAAAAAAAAGAAAAAAACGTGATTTTTCGAAAAATTTTAGTTTTGTTTTTCGATTATTCTTTGAATTACAAATGGTAAATGAAAATTTAAAAAACCCATTTCGATGGGAAATTTAATTTTTTACAAAAAAAGTATTTTAGTTAAAATCTCGAATTTCGTTTTGTTTTCGAGATATTTTGAAAAATGTGAAAAAGGGGTACTTAGGGTCGGCTCTCAAAAATGCACTCCTAAAAAAGGGGGGCACTTTGTGGTTTTAGCATATTTGGGTGCCAAGCTAACATATTAAACCATAAAAATGCTTGAACGCAATTGTTCCTTTCTACCCTTTAATTTTGGACATTTTCAATAGCCTATTTATAGATTTTCTGGACTCCTGATGTGATATTTGGTTCTTTGATCAATGACTGAAGAGGCATGCTATCCTGATTAGCTACTATAAAACATGGTGATTGAGATTGAAAAAATATTATTTCTATCGACAGTGAATTTTTTTAGACAGTATACCAAGAAGAGTTCTCACGGCTATAAAAACTAAGGTAGATCCAAAAAATCATTGGAATATTAATAAAATAAAAAGATTAGTTTCGTTTCATTTTATATTTTGGTTGTCTCGGAAGAATCGTAAATTTTTGGTGCTATATACTTATGGCCACAGCTATATTTTGAGATAATCGCAGGAATACTTAAAAATGCGAACCTGATACAGTCAAGTTAAAAAACGAAAGCAATTTTGTTATTTTAAAAGATCTTCTTATTCAATAATGATTTGTACTTACGATTTTAATTTTTAAGTTAAATTTGCCTTCAAATAATGAATCTGTTTTTTTAATACTACAAACTTTTTCAGGCTTCACGGTTCTCAGAACAAATTCTAAATCAAACAGTTGCATTTAGTGGAAAGAAATTCTTCCATATAACGCGCAGTTTTATTCTCACGGTATTTATTCTCTAAAAACTTAGAATCTTGTATTAACACAAAATAATAATTTTAGGTTGCCGGAACCATTGCCACGTATGAACTAGTCTTAATGCAACTGCACGTCGATGTTGATTTTGAGAAGGACCCATGTCCAATAACTTCGTTAAGTCTGAAAAGTAAACATCCCGCATAGGAATGTTAAATTATTATAATAGTTTTGATTATAGCGTGAATTACTTTGACGTAGTTTTTAATTTAAAAAGAAAAAAAATAGAAAAGAAAGTAGAATTGTTGCTGTTTTGGGTCTAGAATTAAGGTGAAGGTTACTTGTTTGGAGGTTTCGTGTGTTACTGAACTTAGTTGTTTTGTTAGAAAGCTTAGCACATAATAATAGACGATTAGGTAACAATACCATTAAATAAACTACTTTGTTTTATAAATTGGTTTTTGCCATAATTTTGAGAGCTTTATTCTTTTTTCCTACACCATTTATCACTCTTCAAAAACTGGGCATTTGTGGCTCTTTTGATCCACCATATTTTTCCCGTCAATTTGATTTTCGCAAATAGGGTAAAAGAATTAGGTTATTTATAAATGTTTGATGACGACGCATTACTACTAGAAATTGTAGTATTAGTCAGTAGAATCTAGAGTATCTTTGACTGCGAAGAATTAAGTTTAAAGCAGGAATTTGTATCGTTAAACTTAACCCACCGTATGCCTCTCTCTTTCTTCTATTTCTATTCTCCCATAAAAAGGACCTTCTTAATCCGAATCCTTTAATATTTCATCAATGTCATAGTCTGGTCATAGTCTGTGGCAGAATCATTAAGGGAATTATCGGGAAAAGTTTGTCACAAAACAGTACTCCAAAAACTCTATTGAAACATAACAATACTAATAAAAAATTATAATAAACATTTTCGTGTACTAAAAAGGATTCAAAGTTTGTTGGAGAAATTACTTGCCACATACTGTATACGTCTGATGATTGCAAACAAACAAGAAGGTTTATAAACAACTTCAAAAAAGTTGGTACAATAAAGACATCCTTATTAGCGAAACATAGTTGTGATATGAGATGAAAGGTCACAAAGCGAACGTATCATACGTATTCGGGAAAATCCACTTCATGTAGCACGATAACTTTGAATAATTAAATACGATCTGGAGCAATTATTTCCAAAAATTGCTGAACGCTGTTCAAAGGTGTTAAATTATAGGATAAAATCCTAACAGTTGTGAAAATGTAGATAGAATAATCACCTAAGTTATGCTATGCGACAAACACTCTAGAAAATGACGAAGATCGAATATAACATACCTAACTGTCAGAGGAAGAAATATTGCACTGATGGTTGCTGTATTTATTGCAACGCAATAAATTATGGCAAAAATCAGACTCTGCATGCAATTTGGCAATTTGAATTGGTTGATGTGATTTTGAGATAGTTGCACTTTATATCGTGCAAGTCGTTCTTGATAATAATCTGGTTTCTTTTAAAATGTCAATGCCATATAAACATTTATGTTTGGTAATGACGCATTGATTTGATACAACTTTGCTGAAAAAATGACTATTTTTGACAAGTATTGAAAAAAGTGTTAAAAGAGTTACTTCCTCTGTTTTTGAGGGGGCGTCTTTGCAGGCACTGCGACCTATTAGGTATATTTCTCCAACCCCGTCATTAAGCAGCGTTAAGTCTTTTGATATACCGTAAAATTGATTTAGGAGTCATATTCCAAGAGATTCAATCGCCTCCTCGCTGTAGCGTTACAAACGTGCAACGAGTGCTCCACTGTTTCGAGAGCTGTTTCTTAGAAGCAACAGCTATAATCAGCTACCAACCCTAGTCTGCTTAAATATGGCAGTCATCTGTAGATCTGCCCGAATGGTAGACAAATTGAAAGCAGTGGAGAGGTTTGCTGTAAGACCCACCCTCCCTTTGCTGTTGCTGATGCTATTACTGATATCGCAGTTGTGTGCGATGCGGTTGGAACCACATGTGCCGTAATGATTCAATTCGGGCACAAAAAAGTTTTTCAACATGCCACAGTGGCGATCACCAGTAGCTGTTACAACATTGCCTATGATGCCGCCAAAGCCAGCCAAATCGAAATGTGCCTTGTCACTCATGATGATGTTTTGCCAAAAATGTGGATCGTCTACGCCGAGCTGCATAATACCCATTGTTTCGGTCTAAGATTCTTCATGATATCGACTAATATCTACAACTGTCAAATATAAATTGACAAATGACAGCCAAACCAAAATGTCGGCCGAACAAACTCCGCCTTAAATGCTAAATCGTTTCGCAGGTGGAGCTACTATATACGAGGTCTGTTCAAAAAGTAAGGTGAATTTTTAAATTTCGCGGGCTACATACAATCTATAATCGAATGTACGTAACCCGCGAAATTTGAAAATTCACCTTACTTTTTGAACAGACCTCGTACTTTGTGTTTTTTCATTGATATTCCCAGATATTCCCAGTTTTCGTTAAACCTAACTAATTTTTGTGTGTGAAAAGCTTCTTAAAAGAGCCTCTATGTTCTTCCAATATTGTCGATGCGGTATAAGTAAGCCAGTCTTTGTTGGGACTTGATGACGATTTTCCCTCTTAATGAGACATTACAATCTGATTGAAGAATAGGCAGTTCAAACCAACGCCTTGTTGGAGTCAATTTTAGATGATGATTGGTCCTGACTGTGTTTCGGATATATTTACTTGGCTTATCCAATTGGTCATGAGTTATCTAATAATCGTGCCAGTTTATATTAAATGCCAAATTATCTCGTAGCTTAGTAGATTTCTACTCTGATAGTCTTAAAGTCTGTGGATTTAGTTTTGAAACTCTAGATATTTTCCATTCACTACGTAATCGTGATAATAGTTGTTGATTTTCCTGGGCTGAAGCCATGCCGATATTAGGCTATGATGATTATAACGAATGCATAAGGCACAAGGTGCTTCTCCTTTTTACATTTTCTGGCATCTCTTGGTGCTCCCATAACTTCGTTATGAATCGCTTGGTGTAGTGTGGTCCCAAAATGTTTCATGCTTGGAGATACGTTGTAGTTTTTGTGCCGGTTTAACGTTTTGTGGTTTTAGCTTATGCACTTCCCAGCGGGAAATAGAAGCATTCACTGATGCATGAAGATGCTATCCTTGGGCATCTTAGAAGTGCTTCCCTCCCGTATCCCTATCCATATCTTTTTTACCATTGCATATCATTAGCAAGAAGCAGTTTGTTCGATTTTCTTCTAATTAGCTTCCTGGGAAGCTATTTTGAAGATTTAAGTTTTGCAAGCAGCAAAGCTTTCATTTTTGCTTTTTTGGGAGCAGGGAAAAAGGTCTCGCTCTTCGTTTTTGAATAATAAGGATACAAACAGAGTTCACAAATAAATATTTTTATTTCAATAACAAAAAGGGCAATTAAAATTGCATTCCCACACAAAAAAAAATCAACACTTTTCACTGGACTAATCAAAATCACAATTATGAAATCACAATAACTATAATAAATTCTAAAAGGGACGATTTTTTTTACTGAGCGCACAACTCTAAATGGAAATTTTTCAAAAGAGAATATGTCACGACAAATGAAAACGTTACGAATCGAAATTTAGAGACTCTCTCAAAACAGAAAATTTACCAACAGAGTTGAAAATGACTTATTTGTAGCCACATGCACAGGAAAATCTTCCAAAATGCTTCTGAAGCGCGACAAGGAAGCACTTCCAATTTGATTCCAGAGGAAGCTGCTTTCACTTTTCCCGCTGGGTTGCTGCGACGTAGAATTACCATAAAATATTGGCGGAGGATGCAAGTCGTCAGCTAGCTCGCCATTTAGCAATTCATGAAAGTATTCTTCCAATGGCTCCAAGATGCCTTTGGAATTGGCGATTAGACAAAATGTTTAGGTTTTGTGCGGCTTGACATCTGAGAATAAACTTGAAAAATACAAATAATTTTAGCACTAGTGGGAAACCGACTAGTTCCAGCACTGGTGCCAAAGAAATTCTGAGAGGAGCTAGTTCAAATCACCATATCAGTGGTAAGCCCACAAGATTTTTCTAAAGAATTTGTTTTTTAGTAAGTAGTTTTGTTAGTTCAAAATGAATTAGTTCTTCAATTAGTTCAAAATGAATTAGTTCTTCAAGAACTTTAAAATAAATTAGTTCTTCAGTTAGTTCAAAATGAATTTGTTCATCAGTTAGTTCAAAATAAATTAGTTCTCCAAGTAGTTCAAAATGAATTAGTTCTCCAAGAACTTCAAAAGGAATTAGTTCTCCAGTTAGTTCAAAATGAATTAGTTCTCGAAGTACTTCAAAATAAATTAGTTCTCCAGTTAGTTCAAAATGAATTAGTTCTCGAAGTTCTTAAAAATGAATTAGTTCTCCAGTTAGTTCAAAATGAATTAGTTCTCCAAGTACTTTAAAATGAATTAGTTCTCGAAGTACTTCAAAATTAATTAGTTCTCCAGTTAGTACAAAATGAATTAGTTCTCTAGTTAGCTCAGAATGACCATACCCATACACCCGTACAATACCTCCCTAAGTATAACAATAAATTGAAGTGAAGGATTTGTAAGATGGATTCGTTGAGCCTTTTTTAATCCCGCCAACACGAAGAAAGATCGATCAAAACTTAACGGTAGACATGCAGTACGAAATTGTAGTTTGAGTCGATGAATGGATATTATCACAATCTTATCGTTTATATAAAAATACGATTGTGATTCAAAATCATATAAATTCCACTACATGAAGCTTGAATAACAAAACTTCTGGCCAACACGTGTCTTGGTCAACTTATTTATGTTTGCTTAAACCAGGAATAACAATAATTATACCGGTGGTGGCAAAATATAACAAGCCTCCTAAAATAAACAAGCACTTGACAATTTTTAATCTGATTACGATCCCGTGTTCAGGTCCTTAATGCTTCTCACCAGTGACCTATGGGCCCCGTCCTTACAAAAACAAAAAATTAAAGGGCACGTAAATTTATTTTCTTTTTGCAAAAACACAAGCGATTAGAGCCAAGCCAAACCTGTTTCCACACTACACGCTATTTTACTAGTCGCGAGCAAGCATCAGAACGGGTCGCCATTGGCATGAAATTTGTTAAAAAATCAACTTTGAAAAATCGACATGAAAAATTTTTTATAAACTTGAGGCATGAGAGAAAGAACGCTATGAGGTAATTAAGGAGTTATTAAAACAGGTGGTAATTTAATGGAAATTTCATTATCTTTATAACAGGAAACAAACTCAATTAATTACTATCAAAAAACTAACGGAATGGGAGCAAGCAATGGGAGAGGTGCCTGCAGAGGGAGATTTTACAAGTGAGATTTCAATTTTTTATAGTGTATTCTAAATAACATTTTTTTATATTCAAAAATTAATTCCCAGGTGAACCGAAATTTTTAAAAAAAGGCACAAACAAAGATTTTATTTTTAGTGGAAATTTTCATGAGGCAGTCGCGCCAGGTAAATCCTCGAAACTTCATCATACCTTAGAAACTCACTAAACCAACTCTTCACTTTTTTAGTTCTAGTCATGGCACAATGTTTCGCAATAATGCCAGTAAAAGGAGTCAAAAGTAAGGATCCCAGTGGACTTTCATTCTCTTGGCTTAATTTTCGGACAATATACAGCATTTTGATCCTTGTTGCGTTGAGTATTCAACAATTATTAACAATTTATGAAGTCATAAGTAACACGGTGGAATTTGATAAAATCGGTAAGGACCATTTGTAAGGATGCAAACTTATGTTTTGATATCACAAATATTTTGTTGCAGAGCCAATAATGTTCGGAGCATCGATTATTATTGTGTTTGTGAATTTTTTATTCCTTGCTGCTAAATGGCCGAAATTGATGCGAAAGTGGGAGGATGTTGAGCGTGAACTTCCACCGTTAGAGACACAAAATGATAAGGCAGCTTTGGCTAATAAAATTAAGATTGTTACTTTTGTTATTATGATGCTGTCGTTAAGTAAGTACCATAAATTTAATTTTAGAGTTTTGAATTGTCGTTAGGAAATAAATTAATAGTTTTTAAGATTCTTTATGAAATTAAGTAATGGGCAATAGATCAAATAACTAATAGTGCGCTCTTTTAAAATTTTAATTGATTTGTAATTTAATTTCGGTATTTGATGGGTGCATTAAATCAGCCTGGATTATTGTTTTTCATATTTAATTTATTTTATAATTTCGTTTCGAGATTAGAATAGCGTCTATAACGTTTTCAGGAAGTTTTAATACAATGAAAGATTGAAATGAAATTTAGTGCATGATATTGTGGGTGTATAGAACAAATCAGTCCAAATTCTGACACATCAAGATGACAAAACGTCGTGTGTATTATAGGCCAGTCAGTGTGGAATAGCGATGTTACGAATGTGATATTTTTCGAATGTGAATGTTAGAAATGCGAATGCGAATACGAATGTATTACTTACGATATGAAAAAATATTAGAACAATAGACCAGTGTTATATACGGTAATGGTATTCTTTCTTCTCGTATTTAATAGTCAAAGTTAAAGAGAGGCATATTATATTTCCATGAGGCAATTTCTAAAGGCCCCTATTCTTATACAGGCCGCCGGCAGGCCATAACCTGATGGATTCTCGCCTTGAGGCCAAGTATGACCACACACTCACTCAGCCATACCGTCAACTGGATTGGGCCTGTTGGGCCTGCAGTCAAAAAAAGCCGTTTTTGTCAGTTTTGTATGGGTATTTATCGTCAGTCCGTGCCTGAAGATCTGAACTTCTATTCAGTCTAAAATTTTCGTTGAGGCTATGAATATTTTTGCGTTTAAATTAACAACCTGCTACGCTAAACTGCCGTCCTCGCTTGTGTGTATGTAGGGAATCATGAGGTCGTCTGCAGTCCACGGCCTGTCAGACGTATGCCTGAAATCCTCATGCCTCAGTCAGATTGAGTAATGCATGGCCTTCATCGGGCGGTACCTACTTACTTGTCTTAAAGGCTACGGAGTGCCGGCGGCCTGTTGTGAATGAGGCCCTTTAGGGGCTCATATGAGGCCGTCTGCACTGAACAATTGCTTATTCGGAACCCTGGCCGGTGGAGCGCTCAGATATTTTCCAGCCAGATCTGTAAATTTGTCGTATTTTAATTTTGTTTTCCACGAGGCACGACACGACCTACACACATTCGCATTCGCAAAACATTCGCGAATGTCGATGCGAATGTTTAAAATGACGCGAATCATTCGCATAATAGTCCAATCAATCTACAATAGCTCCTTGTAAATTTAGCGTTAATTGCCAAAAGGAAACAAAAAATATGGCTTTATAGGAAAAAAATTCTAAACAAGATAGCGTTTGTTTTGAATTTGGAATGGCGAACCTAACCTAAAAAATTCCGGAAAGTGAAAAAAAACGCTTTTTTGTGAATAACAAAAAAACTTGAGCTCGGATCGAAAAAAATCAAATTATAAAGTTGTAGGTATTCAAATTATCTTTCGATTGATATATATATAAGGCTATAGGTTAGGGCACAAAACATAGAGAAAAATGCAAAAAACTGTTAAAAATTACGTTTTTTTTATTTGTTAATAACTTTTGTTTAACATAACTTAGATATTTGTTATTTGGTAAAAATATTGCTTCTTGCTAGCTGAAAACCCCGTTTTATTTTTGTTGCGAAATATTGAACACTTTCCTTGAAATTTCACTTTTTGTAAAAAAAGGCGTTCTTCTAAAAACGCTCCTCTTGGTCTGCCGATTCTTCTAGTGTACCGTTCTATAGCTTAAAATTTATTTCAAACTTGTACTATCACGTACAAGTAATAAAAAGTCTATTTAAAGGTTTTCCATTGCATAAAATGACCCCCAAAAACATATTAATAATGAAAAAACAGACGTTCGATTGTAAAAACTAAGCTGTGTCGTGTTTAAAAATTAAATGCAGGTGTAATCAACACTCGGAACAGTGGTTTTAACAGACAGACTATATAATGTAAGTGATTCCCCTCTTCCCACATTCCGATCTAGGTACCGCCGCTTCTGCCAAAATCGTCGCACTAAGTGAAACTCAATTTTACCTAACGACGGCTTAGATCATTACCAGGTTTTCGGGTACACTTTAGTGCATAATCTCTCCCCTAATATTGCCATTTTTTTAGGAAAGACATAGCCTTCCAGAAGATGTACAACAGTACACCATCTCATTTTAACCACCTTAGTCTTAAAATGTTACTTCCTAGCACGTAATTTTCTTCTGTTTTCTATACAGGAGTTCTAATATTAGTAATGACGGCTCCTTGTTTCACGCTATCTCCGAACCTATCTCCGAATCCTTTCATCTGGAGTGCGAAATCATTGCAAATCCGGGTAATTTCAACGTTCACAATGTAAATTAGCTGAATTACTCGAATGGCACCAGTGTTTCCGACAGTGATGCCGAGCTCTTCGCTGAGACTAGTAACCTGCACCAAATGGTCAATCGTCCTACTCATGTTTTTGACGCTGAGGACCAGGGGGCCTACCTCCTTGATCTCTTCCTTACCTCTCACCCAACATGATACTCTGTCGAAGTTGATTAGCCTCTAGGCAGCTCGGGACATTGTCTAATCACCGCTAATTTGTCATACCAACCTTCTACCCCAACCAAGCCAGCTCCTACGATAAATGTTTGGCACTATGTGAAAGCCAACTTTTTTCTAAGCTGCTGACTGGGATCTGCGTTTCCAGAACGAAGATTTTAATTTTAGTGCTCCCTGCATTACCAAAATTTTATTGGCTGGAATGAGTTTATTCATCCGTTATTCCTCCAAGTCCATAAAGCCTAGACAGCATGGATAGTTTAATCAGGAGTGTATGAACGCAATACAAACCAAAGAACCGCCTATTGAGAGTAGGTGCAGATATTGTCTGAGTGAATCATCTAGACTTGAGTACATCAGGTTGAGAAACTCCTGTAAATCAACCATCAGGATAATCAAATGACCATTCGATGACAGATAAAAAAGTAAACTGATTGACTCCACTGCTGGCAGTAAAAACTTCGGGTCCACCAGGTAAAATTTCACTTCATCAACAATTCCTTCATTCATTTACGAAGAGGAGGTGCTAACTGAAAGAAAATCCAAGGCCGACCTGCTTGCATCTCTGTTCGCCTCAAATTCTACTTTATCCGATACTGCTATTCTACACCCCACCGTTAAGCGTTCCGCGTTCCGTATTTTCTTCAGAATACGCGAAGTGTATAGGTGTCCCAAAGATCTAGACTCCAACTAATCTACTGTTCAGACCATACCGAAATAGGTGACTCCAGCGCCCCTCCAATTACCGCCAAATAGCAATTACTTCTATTCTCTCCAAAGTCATCGAGACAAAAAGAAACAGAAAGCTAAAGGAATATCTTGAAAGCAACCAAATATTGGACTGAAAAAGTGACGGTACGTCTGAGTAGAAATTCTACTTTTACAAATGCAGCCCTCTACAGGCACGTACCAATAAAAGACGTACGGAATAGTCCAAAGGAAGCACGGTACGCTCACACTTTTTCTAGACTAAACACTAATATGAAAAGAACGGGCAATTATCTTGGTGACCATAAAGGGTGCCATTAGCGTACTCAGTAATCCGGTTCTCGTTCGATTGCGTAGGTCAAGCAGCATTGGACTTGGTCAGTACTTAGTTGGGAAACCGCTTGGGAAAACGACACTCGCGTTTGGAATGGTCGGGTACGAATACATTCATATCTGTGCCCTTTTCTCGCGCCCACTCCTGTCTGAAAATATGTATACTATATACTAGTTGAAATAAATCTACCCTGCGATTTTTTGACGCTATAATTAAGGGAAAAATCGTAGGAATTCAATGTATGTGTCTTGGAACAGGTCCAGCGGAACAGGTGAAAAAATTTAATAATAGTAGCGAAAACAGGGTTTTTCACTACTAGACATTGCACCTAGGAAAAAAGTATAATGAACACAATAAAAAATCTGGGAAAAATTATCTTGGATACAATATAGAAATTTAGAATTGCCTATAAAAAATATTGTAATATTTCTTCTTGAGCGTTCTCGGATTTGTCAGGGATTAATTGAAACATTTTAGGGGTATTCACGCTTTGTTGTATTCAGCCTTGTATCGTTGTATCAGGTGTATTTGGTTACACCATTGTAAAATAATACAAGACTTTTCCATATAAAATTATTTACAAGAGTGTTGTAAATTTACAACACTAAAAAGTGTTGTATTACGTATTGTATCATTATATTTAATATTTGACAGATGTTTAAAATGGAGCGGGAGATGGTAAATTGAAGAAATTCATTTATTTATACCTATTTATATATTTTAAAACTTTAGAATAATTCAATTGAAGGACAGAAAGAAAAGAAAAGACAAAAATGTTCTTCTTCTTCGATGTATTTACAATAGATTGCAAAAGGAGCGTTCACTCTTCGTTGTAAATTTGTATTGTATTTTTACAGTTTACAATGATACACTTAAGTGTGAATACCCCTTTTGTTTCTTTTTAACAACTTTAATTTCAAAACAAAACTTCTTGCACACATGTGCTCCTCTCTCCGTTTCTTGGCGGTTCAGTTAGAACAACCGTACTAAATTGAGATGTGACACTGCGTTATGTTTGTATTCCAGTACGTGCCTCTGAACATGAAACTTCTCGGTGAATTGGAATTTTACCTTTCTCTTTTCGGTTAGCCGTTGCACTACCCCGCAGGCGTCTGACCGGTAGAACTGTCCCACACAGTGTTTTTTTACTGAATTATATAGATGTTCTTCATGTTAATTTGAAAACCAGTTTCTACCGTTTTTACTGTTTCTATACTGATTAGGGGAAATTAAAGAAATTTCCTACATTTAAGAATGTGGCAAACTTCACGACAATAGAGGAAATGACCAGGATACAATATGGTCAATGTTCTTCCATTTGGAGCTAGGATGTGAATATTTTTCGATTTCCCAACTCTTGAACAACCTACAATCAGCTGACCGGGAAATGACACTTATTTGGCAAAATTCGTCCCCAGATTGGCCCCGAAATTTTAAATTTGGAAGTTTTGATCAGAAACTCTTTATTTGTTATCTTAAAACCGTTTTTCATAGGAATCGGAATACAATTGGCAAACCCATCGGCCATATTGGTGCGGCCATTTTGGATTTATAAGTTTTGATCATAAATGCGTTATTTACAACCTTAAAAACCCCTAGGTATCCACTTTCATTGGAATCGGAACACAATTGGCAAAATTGCCGGCCATATTGGTGCGGCCATTTTGAATTTATAAGTTTTGTTTAAACATTCGTTATTTGCTACGTCAAACAACCCCAGATACCGATTTTCATTGGAATCGGAACCCAATTGGCAAATTCGTCGGCCATATTGGCGCGGCGATTTTGAATTTATAAGTTCTGATCAAACACTCAAACCTCAAAAAACCACAGATACCGATTAGCGACCTTAAAAACCCCTAGATACCACTTTCGTTGAAATCGGAACACAATTTGCAAATTCATATTTGGGCGGCCATTTTTAATTTCGTTCATTTTTCGACGGCCATTTTGAATTTCGAAAATCGGGCTTCGAGGTGTTTCAGGAAAGACCCCAACGGACCTTCGTGCAAAATTTCGAAGCTCTGCGATGACTGGTGCGCCCGCTATAGTGCACACATCCACGCATACGTACATACATACATACAGAAACTTTCTTTTATTAATATAGATTATTCAAAGAATTAACTGACATACAACATTCTTATTTAATTCAAGCCGAACACATGCTTAGCATAATATCAGTAGTGCACTCAGCGAACTATTGCCCCATAGATCGCAAGGATCCAATCGAAAGCTTCTTCCGTGTCCATTTATCACCAATTTTTCATGTTTTCGACTTTACACTACCACTGGCATTTCTTGGATTAATAGTTAGTACATTGGCGACATTTTGTTGGAATTTCATGGATTGTTTCGTATGTGTCGTAAGTATAGGACTGACTTCGATATTCAAGCAGCTCAATGACAGCATGATGAAATTTAAAGAAAAGGTAAACTATATTTTTTTATATATTTTTTTTAAATAAATTTCAATCTGACATCAGCCTATGCCCAAATCATTTTGGATCGAGAATCGCATTAACTTCAGGAAATTGTGCATTTTGTGCGAAGAGATTGACAACGCTATTTCAATTATTACGATGGTATCTTTTTCTAATAATTTGTATTTTATATGCATTCAACTTCTGAAGAGTTTAAAGTGAGTTTTATTATTTTTATTTGAAATTTATTTCTCTTATTTAAATATTTGCAGTAAAATGCCTTCAATTGCACATACTGTATATTTTTGGTTTTCTCTGGCATTTTTAATCGGACGAACTTTGGCCGTTTCACTGTTTGCAGCAGATATCAATGATGAATCAAAGCGTCCCTTGGTTGTTTTTAGATCTGTTCCAAAAGAGTCGTGGTGTAATGAGGTGAAAAATAATAATTCTTGCTTTATTTTACTATTGGCAAATAATGTATCTGAATAAAATTAAAAATTCGCCATATTTTTTCTTGTAGGTCAAACGTTTTTTTGAAGAAGTCGCCACTGATACAGTTGCACTATCTGGAATGAGATTTTTTTACTTAACAAGAAAATTAGTTTTAAGCGTAAACAGACTAATGAAAATCGATTATTTTGTTAAATATTTTTTTATTAATTTTAGGTTGCTGGAACAATTGTTACATATGAGTTAGTATTGATTCAGTTTCATGAAGATAAACCGGTGGTAATTGAGTGCCATCCTCCTGAAAATTTTACGTTACCAATTTAATAAAATAAAAAAGTTTTGGATATATTTTTAAGAGATAATAATATTAGTTGTAACATTGAGTAAATATACCAAATATCATGGTACTTTAAATAAATGAAAGCAGTATATTATAAATTATGTTACAAATTAATCATAATGCAGTCGCTATTAAAAAACTTACAGCCCTGAGCAAGCTCGTCAAACAAATTTCTATATTATTTAATTTTTGCTTTTTGGTTAGCACTTATTTACAATATTTTGTTTTATTTGTTTTACAAAACTTTACACAAAGTAAAATATATTTTTTTTATAAAGATATAAATTTAATATTTATTGTAATGAAAGTTAAAAGTTGACTAACTTAGAAACTAACTTAACACGGAAACAATCGTCTAAACTTCTGGTTTTATAGTTTCTGCCAAAACTAGGTCTGGGTTTTATTTAAGGCTTTAGCTAATCATTAAACCATGCAATTAGCTTATATTCTGCTTTAAATATAGCGAAACTTCAGTACCCTCACAGAGCTGCTCATGCTAAATCGAAGAAAATCCTGAGCTTTGTTGCCTTTTTTTACGAAAAGAAAACACCATAAACGATCCATTCTTGGTAGCCTAGTGCTAAGCGACCGACTGCCATCTCTGGGATCCGAGGGTCGATTCCATGCAGTGGCATTGTAATTCGTCTTTCCACTTATTCCAACTAGATATTATTCCTTTTTTATTTTCCTCCTTCTTACAGCAATCACCTGCCCGCTCTTCTGCAAGCCCACGCAAGCGCATGATTGCGAGGAACTCATATCCTTTTCGATAGTCGAAATTAAGGCTGTGTTGCAGTATGATTGAATGGAAGCTGGTGAAATAAAATTTTGCCTTGACGTTGGCAGTTATTTCACTCTTCTCTCTACTATATTTCTGAATACAGCTTGACTGATATTGTAGTGTAGATCAAGAAGTTGACTTGGGCGGGGCTTATTTCTAAATTCTAGAGTTTTAGATAAAATTATTTTGCATCATTTTTTAACTAGGTGTAGAGGTAGATGTACGGCTCTCTAGGCATAAAGCATCTTTCAAGGATCTTTGCGATATGCTACGTTCAGGTAGAATGGTCCCAGAAAATTATAATTGTCGCTTTTCGTCGCTCTAATAACGTAATCTGAAGTCAACATGATTCTGAAATTTTCGATTCTGCTAGCAAGAGCAAACTTCCCAACAAAGTGGATATTATACCTAAGTATATAAAAAGAACTTACTACCTTCATTGTAAGAATTTGGCTACATCCTATTTTTATCATTGCTTGTTTTTCTGCTTATTTTTTTCTACACCTAATATCAGCTTTTGGTAAGAAAAGCATAAAAGCAGAAAGATCTATTCTCATGTGTAAGATACGAGTATATCTAAGGTTCTTAAAAGGACTCTTTTTAATGTGGCGTGACTCCCTGCGTGTCCCACTTTTTCTTTGTTTCTGCACGCTTCACTGTTTGATGTCTCGTGTTCTTTTATGTTGCATTGTGTTTTCTGTCTGCATGTCTTAGCTGAGCCACTGAGCAGGGGTAAATGTTACTAAGCCCAGCTGAGAAGTGCACCTTCTGCGCTAGAAGGGTAAATCTATTATTAAAGGTAGGTATATAACAGAATCCATCGCATGATAGTCTACATGCATACAACTTATTTTTGTCCGTCTTCTCTTACAATTATCCTTATTGTTTTGTTCAGAGGTTCGTATAACATGTCCATTGTCCATATTAAAATTGTAAAACATTTTTTCCTACTCTACCGGGTTTCCACCAAATACTATCACGACAGCGTTCCGGCTTCTGCGTAGTATACTTAGTTGGGGGACCGCTTTGGTAAAACCACACTCGCGCTTGGAAAGGAAAAGTCAGTTGCAAAGTATGAACTTAGCTTTTCGGCACCAGAGCTTATTCACATATTCATAGGCCTCCATGAATAGCACTACTGTAGATATTTAAAAAAGCTCTATTATGCTCCTTTTTGTCTCCAACCAAGTGGTTGCAGGAGTGCTCCTATGGGAGCTCGAATGGAGTGCTAGCCTAGGCGGGGACATCTTATGTTAAAAAACCCAGCGGGAAATGGGATCATACAAAGAAGCATGACGGTAGCCTTTTTTGTAAGGCGAGAATTCCTTCCTTTTCGCATTCCGCTCCATATCTTTTTTGTGCAGCCATGTCATTAGAAGAAATGAGTCGAAAAGCTCTAAAAGCTCATTCACCTTCCCCACGCATTCGCGGTAAGGTGTTTGTGATACGTTCTCTTTTATTTCTTGCAAGGAAGTACAATTTCTTACACCTTCTAAATATATTGAGATCCTTGGAAGATATTGCTTTAATCTTTTTATAATAATCTTTTAGATACACATTTTTATACACAATTTAATGGTAAATTGTATTACCTGAATAAAAACCTTACATTAATTACATATCCATATTTGACCCTTCCATCCTACTTTTGTGGAACTACGAATACGAACTCCTTCCTAAAAGCTTCTTGAGGAAGGCTTTCAATCTTTTCCCGCTGGGAATATATGAAGAGGAAGAGAGAAAGGGAGCACTCCATGCTTCCATGGGGGTACTCTTCCATTGGCTTTAGAGCACTCAATTTCCCGCTGGAACGGATATAGCACTATCAGATTCTTCATAGACCCTAGGGATATATAAGACTGTTCTGCCAAAAAAACGCTCTTGTTTCCCTCCACCGCAATGCTTTTCCCACGGACAATATGATTACGGAACAGGCTTTCGCCTACTACAAGCACAAGCCTCATTACATCTTTTTCGGCACCGCCAGTCTCCTCTTACCTATTCTATGTACCAAACCTAATATCTTATAATAATCATCATCATCATGAAGGACTACCAGTAGTAAAGGTGAAATTTGAGTTTAGATCTGCTACTAAAAAATACCCATTTACACAACAAGAAGGAAGAAAATTTAAAGTCCCATTGATCTTAAACATTTTCTTTTTCGTTGCTTTTGAAATTTGTGGTTTTGAAATTCAAATAAAGTCTTTGCTGTGTTCCTCATATTTCTATTGGAGATATGAGTTCTTCTCTTAAATATGAATAATATGAGGCACTGCAGTTTGGGGTATATCAGATCTTCTAACATTCTGAACCTATGCATAAAAGGTTCAAATATAGGTGTGAGAGAAATAATCTTTGTCATGAAATACCAGGTTCGCTTCCATTCAAAATACGTAGTTTTGAAATTTGGAAACAAATGTTTTAGGCATCATTTTTTAATCGACTTCAAAAAAGGAGGAGGTTATCAATTCGACGCGTAGGTATTTTTTTTTGGTCCTGTTCAAGCATAACTTTGTAACGCAATAACTTTTTTGCTTTTTTCTTTTTTTGCCTGAAAGGGTAGTTTCGCTGGGCCCATGCACTTTTTTTTTAAATTCTGATAAAGGAGTTCGAAGGTAGGCATAAAAACCTGGTAAAATTAGTACACCTTGAACAGATAGAAGTATTTTCAAAGGCAGCAAAAATCTCCTTTACTGTCGCCAAATTCTTAAGAAGGACTTGGCATAGCGTCTACGTAAAAGTCTACCGAAGGAAGAATTACGGGTTCAAACCCCGGATTTTCAGTGCGACTTCTTTCCTTTTTTTCTCTTCTTATAAATTCATTCTGATTCGATTAATCTTGTAAAGAATTATTACAAACTCTTCGGTGAGAAATTTCATGCATACTCATGCAGACTGTAAGTGTATTATTCTTTGAATTAACCGAATTTCTGAAAAGACTTATTTACATATTTTGCCAGCGCGTAGTAACACTCTCTCGTAGCACAGAGAGTTAAATATCTGCCTCTCGTTCGAGGGTTGCGAATTCGATCCTTCGGGCTGTTGCATTTTTTTTTCAATCGACTTTATATTTTCACAATAAATATTGTTTTTTAATTTTCTTCGGGGAATTTTGTTTCAAAATTACTCCTAAAATACGCAAATACATTATAGGCCAGTTAATTGAGATATTTAGTTCAAAAAAAATCCTGACACTGATATTTTTTTTTTAATTTGTTAATTGAATAGCGTACTTTAACCTCATGAAAAGTTATCACTCGCCGGGTTCCGTTTTTGACTAATATATCTTAAACGGTAAGTATTATCATAAAATAGTGTTTACAAAGTTTGTAGATTATGCAATTGTCTACAAAAAAATATATTATACATTTTCCCGTACGAATTGCCATTAATGAGATATCGCCGTTTTAAAGATTTAAAATACTCATTTGCGACTTGTATAGGTCATCAGACGTTCAATAAATCCTTTGTTGGACTACGTGGCTAATATTTTCAGGGGTGATTCCTGGATGTATTTGGAGAAAAAAATTGTTCTAGAGAGGGGGCTATCCCCACTACCCACTAAAATACAGGGTGTTTACGAAAAAAAAATGTATTTTTTTAAAATTTACTTAAACTTTAATTACTCCTAGAATAATTATCGTAGAGCAACGTAATTAGACTCATCTTTTAGGTAAATGTTTATTCTTTTATTTGATATAAAGATCGAAAAGTTGAGTGACTCCGTTTAGAAGACATGTAGGTTTAAAGTATGACAAAATCCCAATATTCTTCGTTTTTTAGCATTTTTCCCATACTTTAAACCTACATATCTTCTAAACAGAGTCACTCAACTTTTCGATCTTTATATCAAATAAAAGAATACACATTTACCTAAAAGATGAGCCTAATTACGTTGCTCTACGATAATTAGTCTAGGAGTAATTAAAGTTTAAGTAAATTTTAAAAAAATACATTTTTTTTTCGTAAGTGGGGATAGCCCCCTCTCTAGAACAATTTTTTTCTCCAAATACATCCAGGAATCACCCCTGAAAATATTAGCCACGTAGTCCAACAAAGGATTTATTGAACGTCTGATGACCTATACAAGTCGCAAATGATTATTTCAAATCTTTAAAACGGCGATATCTCATTAATGACAATTCGTACGGGAAAATGTATAATATATTTTTTTGTAGACAATTGCATAATCTACAAACTTTGCAAACACTATTTTATGATAATACTTACCGTTTAAGAGATATGAGTCAAAAACGGAATTTTTTTTAGGGGGTCGTTTTTTAGGGGGTTCCCCCAACCCAGCGAGTGATAACTTTTCATGAGGTTAAAGTACGCTATTCAATGAACAAATTAAAAAAAAAATATCAGTGTCAGGATTTTTTTTGAACTTTTAGGAGAAAATATACTTCACCGCCTGGGCTATTACTGCAAAAACTATTTAGCTACTGCGTCGATTCTTATCGACAGCGGCGTGTCATACTTATCGTAATAAATAATTTTTTTTAAATTGCCCCGAAAAAAAAAAGAACGGACTAAAAAGTGCGAAATAAAAAAAATTTTTAAAGACAAACTTCAGAAAAATACCAATCCCATAATGCACAAAAAGGGGATGAAATAATAGTAGTTCTGGTAGTTCTTTACAATACTAATCCAATCAGAATGGATTTAGAAAGAAGAATCATTTTTGAAGAAATATTTATGTAATTCTTTACAACATTAATCCAATCAGAATGGATCTAGAAAGAAGAATCACTTTTGAAGGCGGTGCTAACACCTGTTTTCGGGACGATGTTTTAAGTGCATAAGGTTAACAAAGAAATAAAAACAATTTTCGAAGCAACAGTTACTGCAATGAAAGTCAACCTGGCACGATCTTCAAATGTGATTCTTCTTTCTAGATCCATTCACTATCTATCGACAAGAGCTTGCTGTTCGGCATTGCACTGTATAGAAGAAAATATATTGCCGACAGCACAAAGGGCTTTCCCTGAGCTCTAGTCTTCCACATCAAAAAAAAAAAGAGTTACAAAAATATTTCTTCAAAAATGTTTCTTCTTTCTAAATCCATTCTGATTGGATTAGTATTGTAAAGAACTACCAACAATTATTTCATCCTTTTTTGTGCATCATTGGTATTTTTCTGAAGTCGGTTTTTAAAAATTTATTTTATTTCGGACAATTTCTCAATTTCTTAAATAGTTCGTTTGTGCTGCCTCACATTTTCAAAAGGTTATAAACTCCTAAAAGTTACTCTATTTCAAGGCTATGTGCGTAGTAGATACTGTCAATCCTACAATGACTTCAAATAGTTTTGTTCATAATTAAAATGGCACAAATATCGTGTGTGCTTCCGTTGTAATGTGGCGTTAATACAGATTTGTTCATTGGATATAAATATTTCAATTCATCACCTTCTCACTCTCTGGTTAAGTTAACAAATAACGTTTTCGTTATGTGTCTTGGCTGCTTTGGTTTCTTGGTGAATCAACTATAATCCACATCCATTTTTTATAAGTAATTGGCGCTGCCTGAATCCGTCGTAACTAAGTTAACAATGTCACCTATTTGAGGAATGCGCGAACAAAACGGCACATGTCCAATTTTGAAAATTGTTCAGAAAACGCAAAAAACTGTTTAGGTCTCTGAACTGATCACATCAACTATTTATGATTATGTCAGGTTGTGCTACTATTTGAACTCATTCAGAACCAAAAAAAATATTTTAAAAATGTTTAATAAACTAAGAGAAAAAATTCCCTTTTGAAAATCCACATTGACGAATGGTTAAAAAATATAAATATTCGTAAGACATTGTGCCTTTTTGTAGGGAAACCTTCATTTTTCTATCAAAAAAGTATGACATGCAAGTGCTTTTTGAAGTGTCTGAAATTGAAATTAGTTGTAGTTGAGTGTAATGAACACGGTTTAGTCAAAAAACTTAAAACGGTCAACCATGGACATGTGCCGTTTTGTTCGCCCACTCCTCATTTATCCTTGCGTTAAAAGTACCAAAAAAAAATTATCGGAGATTTTATTGAATTGTTTTTTATTGTAAGTAAAAAAATGTCCATGTAAATCATTTTTCTATTTTACTATTATCTTTTTAACTATCAAACTATGGAAGAAGTCGTCAATGTCGTGCTGTAAAACGAATATTCTACAATAATAATAAATAACGCAACAATAATGAAGTCGGTAAAAATTTATACAACGAACTGGAGTTTCCAAGATCCCATTCCCGCGACATGAAATTGATTTTGATTTCGTGCCAAGCAGACAACCGACTTGACTGACTATGGATACACTACATAAACCAAGCCGGTTTCTTACTTAAGTTTCGATTTATAATCCGAAAAATCAGAACTAGTACGACAGATTAAAAAAAAAAATATAAAACCTAAATTAAACACAAAATACAATTGCGTGTGCAATTGTAATTGTCCTTCTACACTAAGCAAAATTTCCTTCTCTTTTTTCAGATTGTATCATAATTCCGTGATTACATGTCCTCAATGACACTAATTAAGACACTTCATAGCATAAACTCGCATACAAAAAAAACGCCGTTTAGCATATACTTTAGTGTACAATTAACTAAAGGCAATTTTATCAATTTTAAAAAATCTGGGGTCTATGAAAACGTGAAGTATTTTTGCTAAAGTTTAAATGGAAACAGGCACGCGACCGTTTTATTTGCCAACAAACAACACAAAAATTAGTTTTCCCATGTTATCCCGTCGGCCACGGAGGAAAAACTTTAAGCTATCAAAAAACATCGATTGGATATCGCGGCATGAGGAAAATTTCAAAGTGTTAAAAACTATTCAGAGCAAAAGAATATTTGTTCAGTAAGTTTGTGGGTTTTTTTAACTAAAATAATATTTGCACAATAATTTTATATGTTCTAGATCTCTATCTTCGGATTTGGTCGAACCTAATGATGTTGAAATATTTACATGCAGAAGTAAGTTGGAAATTTTAAATTCGCAAATGATAATTACTTAACATTTTTTTTTGTAGATTATCCAAAGATTAATCCAAATGAAAATGACAATTCTCAAACAAAATTATATAAAGGAAACTTCCAAACGGCGTTGGCGCCTGGTAAGTATTTTTTCTGTTCGAAAATCACCAATTAATGTAATTAGGACCAGCAAAGGAGTTTAATGATAGCGATGATTGATTGATAATTACTCTTAACAACATTAATCGAGGATCTGCGATGGAATGACCACAATTCGTTAAACAAGCATCCCAATGCCTGAAATTTCCTAAGAGATGCTATTTCTTTCATCAGCCAGGATCCTCGATTGCAATCTACAAGCCATACATTCGGTCTCATTTCAAATACAGCTCATTCATCTGGACTGACGCCTCAAAAACCGCCTTAAAGTGGGTCCACACAACACAGAGTTTTGCCCGAGCAGATTTTTGTCTTTTTGAATGAAAAAGTTCACGCAAGCATGTCGACGGAATGTCTGTGCGGGCTTCACATTACTAGAAATTCCACAGTTAGACATACATACAGATGTACATGCATATTTTCAACTTTCATGCAGACTTCTGGCTTTTCTAAGCACCGAAATTTGTCTGCACTGCTTTGTTTGCGCAAACAAAATTTTATAGAAGTCTGTAACTGTACCTGCATTAGCGTGGCTGAAGAAGCTTCAGAACCTCGCCATTAAACTCACCGTTGATGAACCTTTTGCGCCTCCATAGATTCATTAAACCACCACGGTATGAATAAAGCAGCCTTGACCAAATTTCATTGCTATTACCATAGCGTCTGTTCCAATGAAGTCACCATCTGCTTGCCTACACGGTAATATTTTTTCTGTAATGTAAGACTAGCCCACGAGGCTCACTGCCATATTCTATAGTTCTTTTTCACGCAAAATATGGTCTAGAACAATCTTCCATAGTCGGTGTTTTAGTACTCCAACCACATGCTGGAGTTCAAACATAAGGTTCGTCGCCTTCTGCTCGAGTTGCTTTCCAAGGGCCTACATTTTTTTAGGTCTTCTACACTCGACTGGTTCTTTGGTACTGTACAATCCAGAGCCTGTTTGGTATATTATTTCATTCTCGCGTTGCAAAGTGTGCTTAATCCAAATCGACTTACTTCAGCGATTTTCATCGTTCAACCTTTCACACCACGGCACATCTCTTCAATTCTAAGTCAACATTACGAGGGGATTTTGGGGATCAAACGTAGTGCTTGCACTCAACAGCAAAATAGCAAACGTGTAAATGTAGTGACTTAGCGTTGGAATTGAACCACTAACAGTCCTTATTGTATGCCACCTTTTTTGCTATTGAGAGGTTTAACAAGAATGTCTTTTATTAACTAAAAGAAAAAGTAGTGGGGAAAGTACACATCCTTGTCGTATTCCGGATGCATACATTTGTGAGTACAGGTAAGACCATCGTCTTATATAGTAAAAGTTTGGACGTTATGGTTATATGTTTGGATTTGAAGAGCCTTGACAGACTATAGTAGGCTTTGACGGCTTTTATGATTCCATCTGGTTCCATATTATTGTCGGCTGCTACTATATTGACCCAAGGTAGGTAAATTATTTTACTATTTCAAATTTGCGCTCCTCTACCTTAATTGTGGGACCTATGGTAGGTGTTCTTGCAGACCATGGGGCCACCATGTAATTAGTTTTGCTTTCGTTGATGTGCAGTCACAGCTGTCGTGCCGCCCGATCAATCTGGGTGAAAGCTTCTGGTACAGCTGTTGATATTCTTCCAATGATGTCAAACTCGTCTGCATAAGTGCATAAGAGAGTAACGTGTGCCCTTGATGTCACTCCCGATTTCCGGATTACTGGACAGTATTCCGGATATCTTTACTTGGCTTATCGTTTTGGTCATGGTCAATCTACATAATTGTGTCAGCTTATTAGGGATGCCGAATTAAGGTTTTGTCTACTCTGGCTATGCTATTATGGGCGGCTTTAAAGCCTACAAAGGGTTTTAAGTTTTGATACTCTAGACACTTTTCCATTACATGGTAAAAATCTGATTTGCCCGGGCTGAAGTCAGTCTGATATTGGCCTATGATGTTTCTAGCGTATGGAGCCATCCTGTTTTGTAGGATATCGGGTAATATGTTATATGCGCTACTCAACAACGTTATACCGCGATAATTGGTGACCTTGGGATATCTTTATCTTTAGGTACCGAGTAGAGGATGCATTTTTTCGAATCTTGCTGATGCCATACTTGCACGATTACTATATGAGTCGCTTGGTGTAGTGTAGGCCCTCCATATTAAACTAGCTTCGCCCGGATGGAATCTACACCTGAGGCCTAGTTGTTTTTCAGCCGGTTTATGGCCCTGATAACTTCTTCTAAGCTTGGTGGCCGTAGCGTAAGTTTATCATCAGATATTGGTGGAGCCTAAGATTCCTCAGTTAGTTTGCCATTTAGCAATTTAGCAAAGTGCTTTTTCCATTGCTCGAAGATACCTTTAGTATCGGTGAACAGATTCCCTCTCGTTATGTTTGCAGTGTGTGCAATGTGGTGTGAATTGCGTCATATCGCGCACTCTTGGGGTAGAACTTCCTCGCCTCTATTGTTCCCTATACTGTTCACAAGTCTGATTTTTTTCCCAGGCTACTTTTTTCCGGCTGAACTCGCTTTTCTTCTCTTCTGAGCACTTGTACTTCCATTCGCGTGCCCGTCTTCTCTGAGACTGCTGCATTGCTCGGTCGCGGCAATCTTACGTTCAGTCGCCAGCTTGTATTCATCATCGAACCAATGTATTTAAGGTGTGTCCAACTCTCTTCGAAGCCCGGCATCCCATCTCCATGAATTACTTTTCGCTCACTCAGCGCGAGTTCTAACGCATGCCCTTAGGTGTATCCGCTCATTATTGTATATTGCAGCTGTGTTGATTCGAGCTTGAAACGCGGATGCAAAGCTTTTCTTCGTAGTAATGCGGTCTTAGAGCACCATACCAAAAAGATAGTGATCCGAGTTGAAGTTTGACCCTTGGTACTTCTTTATTACTGTAGCTTTGTTTAATTTCACTGACTCTATGTATCTCTGAAGAAGTATCGGGGTTTCTTCCTTAATAAATTTTGCTTGTTTTTCTTGCCAATCTATCTTAGTTCTTCTAGTTCAGCGCTGTAAATTATATATCGTCTAACCTGAGTAAAAATTAGACTCGCCTGTTTTTAGCCTGAACTAGGCACAGTAGGTATGTCTGAGTAAAAATTCTACTTTTCCAAAAGCAGCCCGCTACGAAGCACCTACGCCAGTGGCGTAGCGTGGATTTCTGCCACCCGGGGCGAACCATAAATTTTTGCCGCCCCCTACTTTTGCAACTAGAAAAAATTTCTAAAAAGTCTGCAATGACGAAAAGTCAATATTTTAACAGGATTCAAAATGAAACGTCTTGCTTAAATTAAAACTTTATTCTGCGTGTTTTTTGCAAACCGAGCCCGAACTTTATAAAACACAGGCCAATGCTAATTTGTACCACTTGTTCGATTGAAAAGATAGCTAGATTATATCTCTAGAGCAAGATTAATCGCAACCTGGACATTGTAGATTTTAAATAATTTTTAATCAATGAATCGAACACGCAGCTTGAATTTCAAGTCAACTTCAAGTTCTTGACACAAGACATCATGTAAACGTAATGAAATTTATGTTATACCCGGCTTCACCGGCCGAACTGTGCAAGTTCGAGCAAATTAGTCTGCTGAGCTTCAATTTTTGCCAGGAATTTGCAGTCAGGAAAAATAAAGTCTGATTTCGCCCAACAGAACCTGAAATCAAGCTTGAAAGTAAAAGCTCGCTCAAAAGAGAGTAATCAACTGGAGTAGTGGAATGCCATTCCAGGGAGCTTTTGCATTTCTGACTGCTGGCGAAAAAGCAACAACAATTTCAGGCACTGAATTCGACTTTATCCGGTGAAGCCGCATTTGCTGATTTAAGTGAACTTGATTAAACTGAGGCCGGTGAAGCCGGGGTATAACGAATGAATTTTCGGTATCCATCCTTCAAAGTTGGTATAAAATATAAACTTTAACTAACCCAGAGAGCTGGAATCAGTAATTTCTCTCTTGGAGTCTGTCTTAAGCTAGAAAATATGATAGACGCACGAACTTAAGCTTCTCTGTCAATATGTGTGTGCGATAACTGCTTAAAAAATTCGGAGCAGAGCAGAGAAGCTCGGTTTGGACCAGCTGTCAAATTAATGTCAGCCGAAAAAATCAAAATCACACAATCTCAAAAAACGCTTTTCTGCTCTATTTTGCTATAAATTCCCTTTTTAGAGGTTAGATAAAAAATAAACAATTGAATAGTATCGATATGTTATTTTTTATTTAAAAATTTATGTTTATTTTTTAATATTTCCAATATTTTCCGAATCATTCATTCATAAATCAATTTTCCGATTTTTCCTTTTTTCGATTTGACAACTGCCAAAAGAAGAAGGAGAATTTTGCTTGCTCTGCTTGCTGCTCTAAATTTGGTGGAGCAGAAAAAGTGAGAATTTTCAGCCCAGAGTAGGTTCAAACAACACAGAACAGGGCAATTGAGAGCAGAAAAGAGCCGTCAAATAGTCTCAATGAACGCAAATTGCTGATTTTCCAGATTTGCAGGTCTTCCAGTTTTTTTTCAATTGAAAAGATTCAATTGAGCTATTTCCATTCGGGGAGTATAACGAACAAACCAGAAGAGAATCGTTCGAATCGTGAAAAAGCATTTTCAATTTTTCTCAAATTTTCTTATTTTCCGGGAAACTTTTCCAATTTTTCTTTCCCTAAAAACCTTATTCGGACTATTACGAGCACATCTAAAAAAATTTACCCAAATCGGTTTAGCCGTTCTCAAGAGATGCGCTTACCAACGAACAGCATTTCACATTCGCGCTCATTTCCCTTCTTTTATGGCGTGGGCTCTATTCTATCTCATAAAGAAAATATGTTTGCTAGGCATTGTGTACACAAGTGTTTTGAACTATTTACACAAACGTGGATACAAAAAGAAGGTCCATGTATGAGTTCTTCATGAGTTGAATGCAAAAAACATTATAGACCAAATTAAATGTGCGCTGGAAGGGAATCGTCCATTATGAGGTATTTCCAGTTGATAAGACGATTCATTCTCAACTCTACTGGGGACAACTAGAGAGATTACGCCATGCAATTGAACCAAAATGGCCCGAATTGAATAATAGAAAAGGTGTTGTCTCCCATCACAACAACGCCCGACCACACACTTTTTTGATGACCCGTCAAAAATGAGAGTTTGTTTGGAAAGTTTTGATGCATCCACCGTATAGTCGGGACGATGTCAACTAGGACAATCTGCTTCTTAACAATCATTGGTAAACATGTCATTTTTGGACTCGTTTAGTCATATCGCCGCCGTGTCATAATTATGGCCTAATGTTGCCAACAGGATTGCTGGCTCGGTCCAGTTTGGTTGTCGCGCCCAAATCTGCCCGCCGGGGGCCATGGCCCTCTCTGCCCCCCACGCTACGCCACTGACGTACGCTCACCCTTTTTCAAGACTAAATGGCACAAAATTGGAGCTTTAAAAAATTGTATAGGACGAAGAAAACGGACAATTATCTTGGTGACCATAAAGAGCATACTCAGTATCAGTAAACCGGGTAAACCGGTTCTCGTTCGACTTTTTAGGTCAAGCAGCATTGGACGTGGTTAGTAATAAGTTTGGGGACCGCTTGAGAAAAGCACACCCGCGTTTGGAATGGTCGATAACGAATACAGTCATATCTGTAACAGGGGCGTGCATACCTCTAGGTGGGCGCCTATTTAGATTTTTTTGATATCCTCGCGTAGTTCTTTTGAATATTTTTACAATAAATATTTCTTTTTTTTGCTTGACTTACAGTGACGTTAAAGTAAATAATTTAATCAAGTTTGCGTATTTTTCAGTTCTTGCAATAGCACAATGCTTTGGTATACTACCTACTAAAGGAATAACCCAAGGCGATGCCGTTCTTCTATCATTTTCCTGGTACAATTATCGTACAATCTACGCCTTGATTCTATTATTTTTCTACACATTCAGTTTTATTTGCACAATTATCTGGGTTAGTAAGCAAGAACTATCAATTGACAACACCGGTAAATTATTGCACAGCAGATCTAGAAAGTTTGGACTAATTTTTTATTCTTATTTAACTAGAGCCCTTGGTATTCCAGATATCAGTAGCAATTATTTCATACAACTTCCTAGTTCTTGCTAGCAAATGGCCTGGGTTAATGCTGAGCTGGCAAAGAACTGAGAAGCATTTTCCAAAAGATCTAAATTTTGTTGAGAATGGTAAATCGAATATTGTTTTGAAAGTAAGAAGTATCGCCTTGGTAGGTCTTGTGTTGTCGTCAAGTAAGTTATTAATTTAGTTGATAGTTTATTTTAATAATATATTTTTGAATAGTTGAACATATTTTAAGTTTGGCTAGTACAGCTCAATATGTAAGATCGTGCGTTAATGATAACTTAACAGAGCACTTCGTCAGATCCAGGCTAAGGCAGATGTGGTATACCCTTGGATATTTAAGATACGGTGTTGTTCCTGCGATGTTTCTAGTATTAGCACAAACGTTTGTTTGGAATTTTATGGATTTCTTCGTGATGATGATGAGCGTTGGATTGGCAGAAAGATTTAAGCAAATCAACAAACATATTTTCGCTGTGAAAGGGCAAGTGAGTAAAAATTTCAATTAAATATTATTGAGAATGATCGTATATATATAGAACCAATTTTTGTTCTTATATGTTTAGAATGTACCACCATCATTCTGGAACACACATCGAAAATATTATCGTAGCCTTTGTAATCTTTGTGATGATGTGGATACCGAAATATCGATAATCACTATGATTTCTTTCTCGATTAATTTGTATCTTATTTGTTTGAAACTCCTGAAAGCAATAAGGTTTACATTTCAAATCGATTCTAAAAAATAATTCAATTAAAAAAACAAAACTTTTCAGTCCAATAGACAACGTTCTTGATACCGTACACTTCTGGTTTACACTACTATTCCTGCTTGGACGTACATTGGCAGTTTCGCTACTTTCAGCTGAAATAAATGATGAATCAAAACGTCCTTTAGAAGTGTTCCGAGTTGTTCCAAAACAATCTTGGTGTTTAGAGGTTTGCATTTCGGTAATTTTTAAAAACAATTATTTTCTAATCCATTCTTTAGGTGAAACGATTTGCAGAGGAAGTTAGCAGCGACATAATAGCCTTATCTGGCATGAGATTTTTTTACTTAACTCGTGGTCTTGTTTTAAGTGTAAAAAAAGTGTTTTTCTATAATGAATAAGAATATTAAGTTTTGATTTTTAACACAGGTTGGTGGAACAATTGTAACTTATGAATTGGTCTTGATCCAATTTAGAGATAACAACACAAGCGTGCAATGCGATTTTTTAGATCTATAATTATGGTGTCTTATTTGAGATGTTTTTGTTGTATGTTTGCACAAATAAAATCAAAAAGTAAATAATTGTGAAATTTTCGAGTAATTTTATATAACATGAAAGTTAAACAGCTTTCTGAACGATAATGGCTCTAACTACCGCCCAATAACAATTACCTTTATTCTATAGATATCACCAAGCCTTTTGATAGAGTTTGGCACCTTGCTCTGTTAGCTAAACTCTAAGCTAATGGTATTGATCGAGTGGTGAAGAACTGCATCGAGAATTTTCTTCTTTTTCGGATACTATTTCTGTAATCTTCATAAATGACCTACTCTCTGTCCCTTCTAACTCACTTCACAGTTTCGTAGATGATGGTACACTGCGTTACTCAGTACAACATAATTTGTATAAGCTTACGCAAAGCCACAAATAAACTCCCACACTATCAGAAGGATCGTTCGAACGCTTCCTAGATTACAGTTCAGCGATCTACACTTCTGGTATCTCCGCCAATCGCATTTATTACGGTTCCTCTCCATACAAGAAGTCTCTCCGTTCGTGACAAAGAATCGTTGCATGTTGTGACTGCCTCACAAAAATACCAAAGACTATGCATGATACCAGAACAAAACAAAAGTGTGTGATTCTCACCTTTCCTAGACGATCTAACATTGGTTCACCAGCAATTTAGCTAGAGGAATATGAATTTTAAGAAGTGCAATCTTTTACTACCCGTGGGTCAATTATAGCTATAGACAAAAACATGAACTCAAAAATATGCACAAAATCCTCTTCTAGCAAAATTGGACCAGAAGCACGGTCCCTCGTGTATGAATGGCCACAGCCGGCAAAAAAACATTCTGGTCCCTTAGTGTTAGAGAGCAGAGTCCTTCGGGGCATTGTTGCCAGTAGTAATAAGCAAGAAGGGCTCTGCCCGTTCCCCTCAGCAAGGCCGCGGCTAAGCGATTTGGCGCCCAGTGCACATCCGCCGATGCCGCCCCCTTTATGGGAAAATTTTTTTGGTTCGCTTCGCTCGCGGGTTTTTTTGTTCTTTATAGGAATTAGTATATAAGAAATTGTTAATTAAATAAGTTTTCTTTCTATTTGGAAAAGTCAACTAAGTCATTTATTTGTACAGTTTCTCTCTTACTTCAGAATCGAGAGGGATTGCGTTTCTGTGGCAATGTGGACGTCACTCTCAACATTCATTTCATTTTGCTTCGCACTCCGTAGAATTTTACGCTGTTGTCTGTTGCTGGAGCTCGACTAAAAATCGCCAGCTACATGGCTGCAACATTTAAATATTTTGCTTGGATCACTTTCGGCAACATGGAATACGTTTCGCCTATTCGACTAGGCACCTGCATTTTACTTATCTGTGCTTATATCTTTTTATTGGAATGAATTATAATGCAAAAAGTTGTCGTTATGAATTCGACCCTAGGACCTCGCAATTAATCGAAGAGATGTTTCGAAAGTATAGATTACGCATTCGAAGGATAATGTACGGAATCGCCTCTAGAAAGTTTCTATTCCCTACTGGGTTGTTTTTGTGTCGCCTTTCGTTCATCGTTTGTTTATTGTGTACATGCTGCGTGTGCTAATTAGTTATTGGTAATCTATTGAGTGTTGTGCTTGATGTTTGTCTTCTTTTTATTATCGCGAAAATGCCGCCCTTGTAAATGCACAGTCTGCGCATATGGGTTCCGCGGCACTGCCCTTCAGAGTTTCGCAGCTTTTAGGAATGAGGTTCGTGCCTTCGCTAAGATGAAAACTGTTTGTAGGGGAATTTTTAATGGGGGAAACTTTGGTATCGTTATTTGTGTAAACAAACAGACTTGCTTCCAAATTTGGCTCAATGGAACTCCCTTTATTAAGGGGCGTTATTTTTTGGACCCCTAACCTCTTAAGTTAGTGTTTTTGTTAAGCTTTTTTAGTTTGACGAAAAGTTTTGCCTTATTTGGTCATTACGCTCATCGGTTTTGCCGAAACACACTTGGGAATTTTGAGGATGTTTTCGGAATCAATGAGGATTATCTCGTTATAGATACCGGCCCGTTATGTTGTTGGTCAGTTCATAGTTCAATGTCCAATAGTAAGTTTAGTTTGAAGTATAAACTAGGTTTTGGGAGCGCTTTAAAGTAAGGAGCGATAAACTCTGCGCTTGAAGTGTTGGATGTTGTAAGAGTTCGGAAACACAGACTGGGTAAGGTTGTTTCAGAGTCGGGTTGTTCTATTCATAAACGAATTCTTTGTCTGCAGCGTGCGCAAAGAGAATGAGCCGAACAGACAAATTTGGTGTTGGAGTATAACATTGCTACAGGAGAGCGTTTATTTTGGTGTCGGTGTCGGATTAGTTTGTGGGCCCCTTGTTGAACCGTATGTAACCGCGTCAAGGTAATTTTCGAAGCCCCGCTGGCTGGAGGAGGAACTTGCAATTTGGCGATTTGGATTATGTGGTCATTCCAGTTTTTGGCTAATGCCACCACGCCTAAGATGTTAAGAAATCTGTCAGCCGTTAGTTCTACCCATCCACTGACACGAAGGAAGAGATGTTGCACGTGTTATTTGAAATAAGACAATACTTCGTTTTGGAAGCATTGAATTCACCAATGAATTTACCGTTCCTGTTGAATGAATTTGAAATAAGATCAAGACCGCATCTGGCACGTGCTTGTCTTGCATTATCGAAGACGTATGATTATGTACGCGCTTGCAACACTTACAATTTAGCTTATATCTCCTGCAAAAAATCGCTAATATCTCGGAAACCGTAGCTCCTAGACAATTTTTGATCTTATTTTGGAATCACCGGCTGAAAATACAAAAATGCATTATACTGTCATCAGGTGGCGTATCTATTTGACTGCGATGGTTTCATTGGGGGCTGACTTTTGGGACAGCTATAAAACACGTTAGAACAAGGCTTATAGCTAAGGCGCACATTGAGCTGTGTCACGCAGTAAGCGCAGAGCAGGGCAGCAGAGAAAAAAACGGCCTTACACAGTTGTCTAAGCACATTGGGGAGCAGTTTTGTTAGACAGTTTGACGAAAGTAATTTTGGATGAGAAATTTGAAAATTTATTCAAATCGATTAATTTTTCTTCCATTTTTAAAAAAAAAGTCCGTACGCGGCACGTAGCACACAGTTTCTGTGCCCCATCCACAAGTGTCGTGAAGCCTGCGTCTCGCGCAGTATTCGTGTCACCTGCTCTGCGTTGCAATTCGCGGTTCTCCCTTAAAAAGCATGAGACACAGAAACTGTGCTGATCTGCCTGTGTCGCTTGCGTCTCAATGTGCGCCCGGCATTATGCATGACATGATTATCTGCCCATCGTATCCGTGAATCCGTGGCTATGGTGTCTGCATTATACTTAGAGCTGTTTTAGACGGTGCGCTCCAGCGCATGTGCCTCACGAACGTTTGGTGATGAAGGGAGGAGTGGAGATGAAGAGAGGTTCCACTCCACTTCTCCCTTTATCCACAAAGTTCGGGAGGTACATGCGCTGGAGCGCACCGACTAAACCGGCTCTTAGACACGGTATATTTGAAAATATTTATTAGTTGCCAGCCATTGTAGTTGTCATTAATTCCCACCTTTGTTCGCCTCACATCAACCTTACTTGGGAGGGACTAGTCCGATTATAATAGCATGTTATTCACAGTGGTGATGTTTATAAGCGCAATTGGTTAAACATCATCAATGAATTCTCGATAATTTTATATTATTGTTCAAAAACTAAATAAGAATATTAAATAAGTTCAATTGTTCAATGCATTCAATTCTTCATTTTAACATACATACATATTTAAAATTCACCATAATTATGATGTTTTTGTAATAGCATTCTGATGAATCAAGTGTAGGCAGTTTAGTGATTCCATTCGTTGATAAATTGCAATGTTTGTTGACATTCTGCATTTTCAATCAATCATTTAAATGTGACCTTAACACGCGATAGTTTCAGTAAAGTGTAAATCCTTTAAGGACATTCGATTAAGTATAAACATGAACCAGAATGAAGGTAGTACAAAATTTTAACTGGAAAAATTCGAAAAATTATAAAAATTTAAGAAAAAGTAAAATTAAAAAAAATATTTCAAGGTATGCAAATATAATAATAATAAATGTTGGTTTCGAGGTATTGAGATAAAGGTTGCGAAATTGTGGGTTGAGAATGTTAGGTTTTAATTGTCTATATCAAAACAATATGGCATGTATTTTTGCCAAATTACTACAAGTTTTCCGAAATTCGTTGGGGTATTTTAGTGAAAAATTATTGTGCTTTGTGAATTTCAAGGATTTGTGCAACTATAACTATAGTTATGAGAGATCCCAATTCAAAGAAAAAGAACTTCAAGAAGTAATCATAAGAGGTTTTACTAGCAATTACATCTAACCAATCGACTAAGTAATAATTTAATTCTAGCTAATTCTTTAGTTCATTTTTCTAAAACTATAATGACAGAATAACATGAAAAATGATATAAGATGTAAAATCAATAAACAAAAGTTGTGCGATCTAAATGAAGAAAAAACTTGGTAGGAAAAAAGAAGAGCTTTTCACTAGAAAAATATACGATATACGCTCTTGGAGCAGCTAAAGAATACTATAGGCATTCCATAAAGAAGATTAATAAAGTTATAAAAGAAATTAAAAAAAACAAAATCAAAACTGAAATGGTGAAACTTGGTGTCAGAATCACTAACAAGAATTCTATCAAAACTTCTTAAAGTAGCTTTTACAGAAATATAGTTAAGTTTGCTGTAGAATAGGTTATTCAATAATATCATAGAAGAGAAAGAAACTGCCAGATCGGTATGAAATAAGTATCACCAGAGACTTTTTTATGTCTTATACAGATGCCCCGCTTCATAAAAATTGTCTCCCTACCAAGTTCCTGCACAGAGCTAGAATGGGAAGGATGTCTTTTTTTGCTATTTTATGTGTGTGTTTTTGTTTTCGATACATTCACCTGCAACATGCTGAAATCGTCTGTACAGATTCTAACGTATTTCTAGTGATGTTGTTAGTTAAACAAGCCAACAAAAGTTGGATAAAAACTTGTTAGACGATGGAATCAACTTTTTGATAGCTCTTGCATTGTTCTTGTTTTTTTAACATTCGCTTTGCTGGGGTAAAAGGAAAAAAAAATATCTAAAAAAATAACAATAAGCTAATCACAATATTAATGCACACTTGGTTCAAAAAGCACGCCTGTTTAAAAGCCTATGTTACTTTTTATCTTGCTTTAAGAAAGATTCAACGATTGCGGAAAACTTTGCTTGAATGAAAAGATGGGGGTGTGTAATAAGGCTTTCGTCCTTCGTCTTTATTGGATAACTAAATTTTATCTCTAATTTGTTTTTAATTATAACAGTAGGTTAACAATACACCAAAGTTTGCTATTACATGAGGAAATATTCTTATTCATGGAGAAAGAGAAGTTATGTTTCTATATAACAAAGTAAGGAATTTAAAAGGTATGGTATTTAGTGGTCCTACAAAACTTTGTGATACTGGATATTATTCGAGAAGAGCAAGATAATCTAGGTCAATGGCTATGTAACACAGTTTCCGAGTTTTGTAACATCCAAGTGTTCACTCAAAGTTTTTCAATCTGTTTCCGTATCCCTGAGAGCATACCCAGGGCCGGCTTTAGGTACTTAGGCGCCCCGGGCGAGATATTTTTAGGCGACCTTAAATTTTTAAAGATTTTTCTTTAAGATCAAAGCAAGTCTTTTAGCCGGTCGTATCCTAACAACTTTTTTCAATTAAACTACTAATACCCTATTCTGCTTGTGAGATTGATTGAGCGAAGACCCACTATAGTTCTCTTTTTTCTTTAAACCCACAAAAAGAAAAGAGAGAACACTGAAACTCACAAGCCGGTTAGGAGGGCTCTGCAACTTCCTGGGAAATTCGTGGGGCTCCCAAGAGCTGCTATTGCCCACTACTGGTGTACTGCTAGAAATTGGAGACAATATGGATATCTACACTAGGGATATTCGTTATACATCGATGTATCGAATTCACTCGATGTTTTATTCGATCGAATCCATCCAATGTTTTGAAAAGCTATTAGTTTACTCTTTGCATCGATGTATTTTCATAAAACATCGAATCTGAACCCCTTAGACTCGAAGATTTTCTTGCCAAAGAAGTGAGTCGCTTGTCCTTAAAGAGATAATGATTGTTATAGAGAGAGTGACTCCCTTCGCAATAGCCACGATCTTGGATCCGAGGACAAAAAAAAGTATTTAACAGACCCAATCGCTTGCTCTTCGGCTGTCGCAAAACTCAAAGAATTTATGAAGAAAACACAGAATGAGACCGGAGAGTCTGATTCTTCAGATCATTCTGTTAAACCAGAAGAGAACTTGTCTTTGTGGGAAGATCATACAAATTACAAATGACGAACTGTTTCTCACCGATGCATCGGAAGACATCGATGCACAATCTCAATGTATTGCATCGAATTAAAAAATCGATGTGTTTTCTAAGTGGGCACCCCTAATCTACACTAGTATTCCTTCAGCAGCAGCAGAACCGGTTTTACAAGTTTATCTAGATCTACACTATTCTTTCGTGAGTAACTTTCTTGTCTTTACACGAAGATATCTATATGCGTGCCGATAATTTTGCTACCCATGGTAAAGTAAGAGAGTGAATAGAAGCACTTTGTGTATGTGTTAAGTTTTCAAGGCGAAATTTTCTGGTGTACATGTTACTACAGTACCGTCTTGTCCTCTCCATACCTGTTTCTTAAAAAGCACTAGTGTTCCTTCAGCAGCAGCAGAACCGCTGAAGGAACACTAGTGTATATTGGGCCAATAGAGCCAAAAGTATAATAAAGCGCCCTTATCCAATGTCTTTTATGTTTTTTCAAACCTAAGCTTTGTTTACCTCCTGTGCACATCCGGCATTATCTCTTGTTTTGTGGGGGCGTTATCATTTAAAAATTTAATAAATGAACACATTACTGGATCTCGGCGGTAGTGGCGGCGCCCTCTTGGACCTGGCGCCCTCGGGCGGCGCCCGTTTCGCCCACCCCTAAATCCGGCACTGAGCATACCCCGTAAAACAAAACTTTACATTAGGTGAAACATCTTCACATGGTTAATGATATTCTAGACTAGTATAAGGTGACTCTTGAGCTTAGACCACATATACAAATTTTACTACATTCTCCACGAATTTTCCCCTTTTTATCACTGTTTCTTTGAATTTTCAGAACAAAATTTTTAACATGTAAGGAACTTCTCAATTTAGACGAAGGAGACATTTACACCAACATAGGTAAGTATGCCATCAATTTCATTACATTTCTGGTAATTAAGCATTTTTAACTATTTAGAAATACCGAAATTTTTGAAAAAAGCAGAAAGAAAGGATTATTTGTACAATGGTACTTTTCATGAGGCGATTGCACCAGGTATGTGAACTGTCAAAAAAAATTTAATTTCGACATTTGTCTGTAAATCATGGATAGGGGAACAACTACTGGCCAGGCTGCTTAAATAAACTCAGCAGTCCGTCTAAAGATGTGTCACTCATATTTGGTGGTCATGCAAGTAATGTCACGTCGACCTTTTTTGTGGCTATCGCGGCATAGTGGCAGAGAACATAAAGGCATATTGGTGGGATTCTCCGCCTTTACGACCCCGCGGCGAAGCGTCCGGTGACAAAGCCAACAAGTGATTGTTGAATTAACCAGACCAGGTGTGGACCACTAGGGTTGGGTGTATTGCATCATAGTCCGATCCGCTGGGACCTTTTTATTTAAACTAGTGGGTACCCAATAGCCGGATCCGGCCAAGAGGTCCGAATTTTCATTGCCCGTGAAGCCTGGTTTCCCTAGCATCACTAGCTCATCAGAGAGTTCCTGGCGCGTTTGCAGTGCCAAACAAATTTGGATTTGGTCCTTGACCGACATTTTTTGTTAACATACCTGAGTTGTACATAATTAACTGTACCTTGTGTAAAAATTTCATCAAAATTGGGCGTGGAGGAGTTAATCTGAATATTTACCCAATTAGCTATGTGGCGTCACTTAAAATTCAAAATGGCGGCCAACACAAAATGGCGGACTACCTTTTTCTTTACAACCCACTCGATATGGGTGGTATCAAATGAAAGGAAGTGACAAGTAGAATACTAATAGCTCTGTGGCGTCATTCCAAATTCAAAATGGCCTCCAACTCAAAATGGCAGACTACTTTTTTCTTTACAGCACCCTCGGAATGGGTATCAAATGAAAGGATGCAACAATTAGAATACTATTAACTGTGTGGCGTGATTCCAAATTCAAAATAGAGGTCAACACAAAATGGCGGTTTACCTTTTTCTTTACAAGGCCCTCGGTATGGGTATCAAATGAAAGTATATGACAAGTATAGTACAGTAAGCTGTGTGACGTCATTTTAAATCTAATATGGCGATCACTAAAAAATGGCGGAAGACATATAATAGACTAGAAAGTAGAAAATAAAAAATAAATTTTAAAAAAACTAAAAAAATACGCTTTTATTTTAAAATTAACTAAAAAGTAAAAAATAATTTTGAATGTAAAGTTTTTATTGCTCCAGCCAGAATATGGAAACAACCTACCTTTCGAAATGTAAAAAAGCGTGGGGCGCTAGCGAAAATTTCCGGTGTTAATAAAATAAGGGTATAGGAAAAGAGACCCACGCTGTTTTACATTTCGAAAGGTAGGTTGTTTCCATATTCTGGCTGGAGCAATAAAAACTTTACATTCAAAATTATTTTTTACTTTTTAGTTAATTTTAAAATAAAAGCGTATTTTTTTAGTTTTTTTAAACTATATCTTTTTAAATCTTGTTCAGCAAAACTTTTGAGGTTGTTCTAACACCACTTTCATCACAGACATCGCGGTATTACTCTTTAGGCTAACCTAGTTTTGTAATAAACAAAATATCTAAAAGCATTATTTCAGTTTTAGTTTTAGCACAATGTTTCGCTTTAATGCCGGTGAAGGGAATAAAATCTAAGGATGCAAGCGGCCTGTCCTTTTCTGTATATAATGGACGTACAATATACAGTATTGTTATTTTAATAGCATTAATAAGCCACGCAAGTTTTACAATTTATTGGTTTGTTGATGGAACAATGGAGTTTGATCAAATTGGTACGTTATATACATACATATATTCTGTAAAGCTTGATAAAATATTTTTACAAAATATATAAAGATTTTATTGATTTCCTGTTTTTACAGAGCCCTTGATTTTCCAAGGAACCATTATTACTGTTACTGTGAAATTTCTCTGTCTTGCAAAGCAATGGCCGAAATTAATGAAAACATGGGAGAATTATGAGCAGAAGCTTCCGGAGTACAAGCTACAGATAGAAAAAGCAGTTATGGCGAATAGGATGAAAATAGTAACATTTGTTATTATGATGTTATCTTTAAGTAAGTTATTTTTTGCTTCAAGTTAAGACATGTAACATAAATATAATTGTGATTTTGAATTTTTGATATCATCTATCAAATAGTTTGTGCACAATTATTGAATTTTATCAATATCTTCACCTTCATCTTCATCTAGCAAAGAGTTTGCCTCTTAATTTATATTACATACTTATGAGCTTTGTACTGGTAAAGTTGCGCCGATAGTTTTGTAGACGCCTTTTTAAAAAACATTCACAAATATGATACCATTTTGCTTTATTTATACCCATGTTACTTCACAGGTCTTTTCAATTTTGGGCTAATTCATAAATAATTGCAGAACTCTGTGCTGACTCGGTATTCCATAGGCGTAAGTTGATTATCACTCCAAGTGTTTTTTGGCGTCACTGTGGAATTGTCTTCATCGTTATTTTGTGTCCGTCTTGTTTAGCTCGCATATCTTTTGATGAATCAAGTCTAGTGGTGCTAGTGTTCTTTTAGTGAGCTTGACCTCGGAAATTTACATTCGTTTTGCCCTTTCTGTAGTACAGTTACCAGCGGCGACTGCTTGGAGGTTATGATCGCATTTCTACCAGTCTAGAATAACATATTTACATACATGCATGCGAATATTTACATAGCATATATTATTTCCCCTCATTTCACTGATGGCTGCTGTACATGTTCTGTCGAAATGTCCAGCAGCAAACTTAGATCGAACTTTTAGATATTATTCAGTATACGCTTTTTTCATTACCATTTTTTTGAACCCTTAAACAAACTAATCTCATTTTTTTGCTTTTGAATCAATTTTTTAATATTTCCATATATCAGCTGAACACATGCTAAGTGTTATCTCCATCGTTCACTACGCCAACTATTGTCCAATGGAGAATGTCGATCCAATTGAAAATTTCTTTCGTGCACAATTATCACAAATATTCCACATATTCGACTATTCACCAATTTTGGCATTTTTTGGAAAAATCCTAAATTGTCTCTCAACATTTACTTGGACATTTATGGACGTTTTTCTTATGATGATAAGCATTGGACTATCATCAAAATTTAAGCAGATCAATGATAGTTTAATGAAAATTAAAGGGCAAGTTAGTAATCGTTCAATTTATTTAATTTGATTACATTCAACTTGACCAAAGAATTTTATTCACAGAAAATGCCAGAATCGTTTTGGATGGAGGCAAGATTGAATTATCGTAATATTTGTAAGTTGTGCGACGAGATTGATAAGGCAATTTCTATTATTACAATGATTTCATTCTCAAACAATTTATATGGGATTTGTATGCAGCTACTGAAGAGCTTAAAGTAAGTGGAATTATTCAATAGAATTTAAACAGATTAAAATTAAATCATAGTTTCTTGTTTTATTTTTAAAATGGTTTAAAATTTTATATTTTTTTCATTCCTTTTACTTTATTAGTTTTTTGAAATTCCCTTTTCTAACTGAAATAATATTCCTTTTTCTTCTTCTCATTGCTACTCACTTGCCCTATTGTACTATACCCCAATTCCTCAAATTTGTATACCGGACCGCTTGAACAGGTTCAGCAATCTGCCTAATAGCTTGTAGTTTAGACTAGACTGTTCCAAGGGAAGACCCATGCGCCTCTAGGCTAAGCCTGCAGGTGGGGTCCTCCGCCCTTCCTATCTTCCGTCAATGGTAATACAGAACGCAGTGTCCAGTAATCAGTCAACGAGTGTCCTGAATTCAAGCTAACAAAGGCCCTGGCATCAAGCGGACAAGAGTAGACAAGAGTCCTGAAATCAAACCAACAAGGAACGGGTGAGAGTTGGCCAATCCAGACACGGACCTGCAGCGTTTGGCTTGTTTTAACCACGTCTGACCGGCAAGGGCCCTAATAGTCGGTTCCGGGTCGATGCATGCAATGTAATTGGTCCATAGGAGTCCCATGAGAAAATCGTTAAAAGACAGTGCAACAACTACACACTGCTTCCTTAACACTGCTTCACTAACAATTGATTTTTGCAAAATTTTTCGAAAAGTTTTCGAAAAGATGGCAAAGGTGTCATTAGGGTAGGCAATAATCTTTTGTATAAATAGGACAAAAAAAATTTCTTTGAGTTTCTGAGTCATTTTTTGACCAAAAACTGATTTTTTGAAACTTTGACTTTGAATAACTTCGAAAGGGGTAAATTTTCGAAAAAATGACAAGAGGGATTTTTGTAGGCAATAACGTTTCGTATTGACTGATCAAAAAGATTTTTCGAAAAAACCAGTTTTTGAGTGATGTTTTGGCCCAAAAGTGATTTTTGATCACTTTGACTTTGAGTAACTTTGAAAGGGTAAATCGGGTCAACATGTTGTCGGGTCAACTAAAGTTGTAGAGAATTTCATTGTCAACATTTAGAGCCTTTGTACGGGGTTATACGACCTATAGAAACCGAGATACAAGGAAAACACCGGAAAACCGCTATATTTCCGGCGGCCATGTTTTTTTTGTGATTCCGAAATTGTTTTCTTAAAAAGTCCCAAGGAAGCTGTGGACCAATTTTCAGCCATTTCCGAATTTTGTCTCCTTTCGTGCGTTTTTTTTGCTAATTTCCCCGGACTATTAGCTGCGTTCCATTGGGCGGCAGTGGCGTAGCGTGGGTGTCAGCCGCCCGGGGCGGAAGAAAATTTTACCGCCCTCTTATTAACTTCGTATTTTTCAACTTATTTTCATTTTTACAGGTCCCAATAGCATTTTAAGCAAAAATTTGAGAAGAAGTATGCGTGTGTGTGTGTGTGCGTACGTATGTGGTCAGTTTTTCCTGCACGTTGGAAGTGCCGATCGAAGCGTAATAACTGAAATATATATGATCTCAAAAGATTTTCATAAAATTCGGTCGAGTCGTTTGACGTAAGTGATTTTTGTACCTGCACGATTTCGCGCAAACCGACAACGATACCGACTTCGTTGAAGTGCCGGTCGTAGCGTATTACCGAAGTTACAATCTGAAAAGATTTTCATAAAATTCGGTCTAGCGGTTTCTCTGTTTTTTGTACCTGCACGATATCACCCGAACCAAAAATGATATTGGCTTCATTGAGCTGACGATCGACGCGTATTACCGAAGTTATAATCTGAAAAGATTTTCATATAAATCGGTCGAGCCGTTTTTTTGTTTGAACGAAGTCCGCGATTTTTGTACCGCCCAATATCGCGAGTACCAAATATGATACTGACTTTGTTGAGGTGCCAATCGGCGCGTATTAACGAAAACATGCTCTTTTGTTATGAAATTTTTTATCTGGATTCAGCCGAGCGATACGACGGCTTTTTGTCAATTTCCTCTCATTTTGTGATCGCCTTTCTGGGTTGTTGCAACACCCCACAAAAGCGTGCAGCTGTGATCGTGGTCCCATGGGGCAAGTAATTGATCAACAACACCCCTTTGAAATCTCAAAAGAACGTTTGCCATTTTCCGGATTCCCCAACTTTCGCTTTATTTGGTGTATTGGCGGTAAGAGCGAGTGGAGTCTCCATAGTGGCTGAAGCCTGACTGTTGGATCGATTGACGCACGCGCATAGAAATTTTACAGTGCTGCCACTACACCCAGACGTAAATTCCCTGAGACACCCCGACTTTTCCTGCCAACGACAAGGTTTTAAAAAAATAGTGGAACTTAATTTTGACACATATTCTTTATATGATTCTCGTTGAATATTAGTCATAAACAATCCAAACACAAAATAAAATACGGGGAATCCTTACAAGTCAGTACAGATGGTGTTGCCAGTCGCTACAATGAGCAAGATGTCTTTATTATACATTCAATTAAAGAAAGGGGATTCCCCGCTTTCGTCACAGTATAAGTAATAAAAAATTCCGATCGGTCCGAATCGTGGGTGAGACAAAAATAATATTTTCAAGATTGTATTTATTGTGAAATTTTGCCGCCCCCTAAAAGTGCCGCCCGGGGCGGGCCGCCCCTGCCGCCCCTACTACGCTACGCCACTGTTGGGCGGAGTACATCACCCTCAATGGAACCCGATTTTTTGATGTCAGAAGTAAATACAAGTAAAACGTAAAAGTGCAGGAGTAGTTGGGAGTACTCGGGAGTAAAAAATATTGCCCAATGGAACTCAGCTATTAATGATTGTGTACGTTTTGTTTATAAGGTACACGTCTTGGACAATATTTCAGCCAATTTGAATTCTGTTTTCGGCTCCTGACTAAGGGTCGTAAAAACCAGAAAGAATCATCATCCTATCCATAGTTTTATCATAACTACCAACTTGGGTTATCTCGTATAAAATGTAAGAATGGACTTAACTATCCATTTGCCATGTGTACAATTTTGAAATCTGAGATATTTCAAATATAATATTTGACAGCTTTTACTGCCAAATTACAACAACAATGTTCGAAAGTCTCTCTTTCCTCCATACAAGCAAATGTTTACACTGTAGGAGTGAGATTCACGCTGCGCTTGGGCTTTGCATTGAAGTAAAAGTAGTGGCGAGAGATCCATATTCGAAAAAAAGTGTAGATTTCGAACATATTTGAAAGGCATTGCAAATCCTCAAAACTCTCATATTTTACACCGGTTGATGTTTAAGAATTTTAAAAATATCACGGATTACAGCTAAATGCAATTGGATTGATGGATTAATATTTATTATTATTATTTATTTTAAAAGTATGTACAAAGATATAATGTTATTATAGTACATTCATTAAATAAGATGGAACATGAAGAAACGGTGACAAAGTTATAAAAAGAAAAATATAGAAGTATATAAATGATTACAAAAATAAAATATAAGTGAAAAAAACTAAAAAAACAAGTGAGATATATACAAGAAAAAAGAGAGAGAGAGATAAAAGAATTAAAATAGAATTGTACAATATAAAAAAAAGAGAGTTATATATATATATATATATATATATATATATATATATATATATATATATATATATATATATATATATATATATATATATATATATATATATATATATATATATATATATATATATATATATATATATATATATATATATATATATATATATATATATATATATATATATATATATATATATATATATATATATATATATATATATATATATATATATATATATATAAAAAAAGAAAGTTATATAAAAATAGAAAGTTAAAAAAATAAAGTTATATATTTATGATTTAAACCGTTCTATTAGAAATTAACTCGAAAAGACGCTTCTTGAAGATGTATACTGAATCAATACGTTGCATATCTACTGGGAGTGAGTTCCATAACAGAGCTGCGAAGACAAAGAAAGAACGCTGTCCAATTACAGTGCGGAAACGCGGAATAATTAAATTATTATTTGTAAGCGATTGTGAGAACTGAACGAACTCATTAAGGTATGCAGGTTTGCGCTGGTGCAGAATATCATGAAATAGACGCAAAAGTCTAAGCTTGCGATAATCATAAAGGGAGCATCCCAAAACGGAATTCAAATAGGGTGAAATATGGTCAAAGCGGCGTAACTTATAAACAAAACGAACGCAATCGTTAAAGGCTACTTCGAGGTTTCGAGCGCAAGAAGAATCGAGAGAGGGGAAAATAGAAAAGCCATGCATTAGAAGAGTTAGGAGTAAAGGCCCAAACAGATTGGCCCGCCGGAGGTGGCGGCGTCCACGCGCCAGAGAGTTTCCCATACATTTAATTTCTACTAATTTAATACTATACAGTATAAATAATGGAACACATGTTCAGCATTTCTCGAAATTCAACCCCTAAGGGGGTGAAATGGGGGTTCAAAATTTGTGAAAGTCGAAATGGTAGCACCGTGCCACAACGGTGCACATTAGTAACTGCGCGGTAGTAGGAACTGATAAATCACATTTATCCAGGCATTGCTCAAATACAGAATAAGCCTATTAGTCCAATAAATAGGTACTTTTTCTTTACCAAATGATTTTATATATTTTTGTAAGCTTAAATCCAAAATGGCGTCATCCTCACCCTCTTGCTAAACTTACAGTGAAGGAAAACGCGTATAATTCTATATCTCAAAAACTAAGCATTTTACGACAAAAATGTATATTATATTTTTTGTAGATAAATAAGTGATTTAACTTTCTTGTTTGTTACTTTTTTGTGGAAAGTCAATATCTACGGAGAAATAGTGCTTCAAACTTCATATATCACTTTCTTTGCACTATATTTCGTTAATGGTTAATTCTATATGAAAAAATCCTGCATAAGACTTATAGAACACACGATTATCTATAATTTTTGTTATTATCATTTTTTACGTAGGGCTAATATTGCACCAGTTATGGCGCTTTGAGTGTCGAAAAACGTAGATTCAAAAGTAGTTTTTTCCCAATATGCAGGGTGTATACCGCTAAGTTTACAAAGCGGCCAGCTGTGGATAGGTTTTGGATAGACGAACAAAAAATCATATGGAAGGGGGGGGGGCGAAGCTTTCCAATTTTGCAAAAAAAAATTAGTTAACTACGTATTTTTGGAGGAAAAGGTGGTTTTAGTTGAAATTTTCGTTAAAAAAAAGGAAATTTTGATTTTGATGACTCATTGCTTTGGAAGTTGATAGGGTAGAGCCTTGACTTTTACAGTTTTAGATAGGTGGGAGTATTCTGCGTACACTGATACCTTATTCATGAAAATAGCTCAGGGTTACAAAAATACAGGATGATATGTAAACCTCTATCAAAAAAACTGCAAAACGCCCCAGCTGCTAAACCGTTACGATTTATCGCCCACATGTGCACACATAATTTTTTTTATTGAAAAAAACATACTCAAAACATATATAGAAAGAGTACATATAGATCAATCTGTTGTGGACTTTGAAGGTAATTTTTTAAGTCGTTTTTTTAATTTGCAAAAAGTTGGGTCGGTTTTGGTCGTTTGGCTATTTTTTGTTTTTGTTTTTTTAGTTGGGTAAATTTGGTTTTTTAAACAATGAGCGCTTTGGGGAAGGGGGGGGGGGTCATGACCCCCGTGACTCCTTGGCTTTGTAACTCTGCAAGCTTATTTCATTCATTCAAAGAGTATTTTATTTTTATCTTTATTTGTATTTTATATTATTTTATATATTTATTTCACAAATTTCGTGATTCTAATTATAGTTTAATTAAAATATTTTAGTCATATGCCTTCTATCGCACATGCAGTGTATTTTTGGTTCTCTTTATCCTTTCTCATCGGAAGGACACTTACTGTATCACTATTGGCTGCCGAAATAAATGATCAAGCAAAAGCACCCATTGAAGTGTTCAGATCTGTTCCAAGAGAATCTTGGTGCTCTGAAGTATAAACAAAATATATTTCTAGTCTAATTTTATTTTCTCATACTATACATTCACAGGTAAAACGTTTCTGTGAAGAGGTAACCATGGACACTATTGCATTATCTGGCATGGGATTCTTTCACTTAACGAGAAAATTAGTCCTGAGTGTAAATCTTGTATATTTTAAAATAGGGGGGATTTTAATGCGATTTTGATTTGCATATTTTCACAGGTGGCTGGAACGATAGTCACTTACGAGCTGGTCTTAATTCAGTTTAGAGAGGACAAATTTGTGGAGGTTGACTGTCGTTCGACTGGAAATAGCACAATTGAATAAATACTAGAAAGAAGTCTGTTTATTCAAATTTAGACTTTTAAATTGAATCAAAAAAAAAAAGTCAAACAACAAAAAATTTGCACATCGATTTTGTTTTATTTTAGCTCAGCCTAGAAAGAGGAATTCTATAGGTTTTTTCCTTCTTATTATTGTATAACTTTGTGAGAAAAGTACTTGAAAATATATTCTACAGAAGTGATGAAAAGGTAAATTAACTTTTTTTGGGGATTCAAAACTGCAGAATGTGATTGGTTAATGCTTTACTGCTAAGAGTTCCGTAGCCTTATATTACCCGTAAAAGTTTCCTTTTTGTAAGTTTGATGTTGAGGCTACAAAGTACTCGTGAAGTTAAACTTGTGTGTTGTAGTTTTAAATAACGTTTCGTAAGTCTTCATTTAATTAAAAGTTTTTAAGTTAATTTAGCACAAAAATGATGATAAAATTTTAATTGAAAATAGTTTTTAAGTAAAAGAGAATTTTGTATATTATCGGGTTCCTTGAAGTATAGATGTCGAAATTATAAATAGTTTTGCACTCACATCCAGAAGTAAATAAAACTCATTTTAAACTTTTTAACTCAAAACAATTGCTTATGGTGCATGTAAGTAATGGGTTGGAGAAAGTTAGTTGTGTTCATTTTCTGCAAATTTTTGTTATTTCTTATACATAAGCATTCGGCAATGCTTCTGCTCGGACAGACAAGTAAATAATACAAATAGTTACGCAAATCCGTAAAAGCGTATCAAGCAATGCAGCAGCAGTCTCATATAGAACATCGGAACGCGAAGAAAAATAAAGTGAGCTAAGGGAAAAACGAATTCGCACAAAGAAAAAAGATGTCTGGGAAAGACACTCGTATGTGAACTAGAGCATTATAGATAGTGAACATCGCTGCAGGCGCGCGAGTAATACCGAATAGTTCATAATATAACCGTAGTATAGCTAAGTTAGTTCTGGACTAGTAACGTCATCGGTTGCAGCATCGGTTTTGGGTGGGGTCTAAGATATGAGCTTTTGGGGGCTTTGCTGTGTCTGGGATGAGCTTTTGCGCTTGGCTGGTTGGGTTGTGTCTTGGGTATGGTTTCGGGCGGAGATATTAGGTGGGATCTAGTGTAGGGGATCTGGTTTGGGATCCAAAAATGCAGTCTGGATTTGGCCTGCGGGAGTCACGGTGGGCCACTTAGAATCAAGCTAAGCTCTGTAAAAGTTGAACCTCTGCAATATCTCTAAAAATTAATAAAAGGATTTGGCGACTTGGGGTAGTTTAACAAAATCTATTTTCAGGGGCCACAACCCTGTTGGATGAGCATAAGAAGAAAATAGAAGAACTTTACCGATTTCTTCAGCAAAATGTCGATAAAGTTAAATCCTTACATGGAGAATATTACAAGAGCTGTTCATGGTCCAGAAATACTGCAACGTGCGGACCAGATACTTACGGATGGTGTTACGTAATATGCTACACTGAGGAAATTCAGTATCCTATAAATTTTTATAGGAGGATCACCAAAAACCCGATTCCTGTAACCCGGAACAGACTGCCAGTCACGATTCCACCCTGGACCTTCAGGGTGAAAGCTCACCAAAGGCAAATCCTACCACCCAACGGCGAAAGCTTTTTTCAGACTCATTCAAGTTCCCAAAAGCTTACACCACAGACCACATCCAGACGCGAGGCCGCAACCGATGGCGTCGCTAAGCCAGAAGCAATATAGATATTATACTTGTAACGAACTTGATATTTCTCATACTATAAAGACTAAAAGCATAATATGATCCATAATCCCAAAGGCGTCACGGAGCGATGCTTCGAGCACTTTCATGAATTGGTAAATGACGAATTAACTGAATAGATGGAGGCTGCACCATTATCTGAAGATAGTCCTACACGGTAGCCAACCAGCCTTAAAGAAGTTAGTGAAGCCATGTTCCGACTTAGAACCAACAAGGATTTGGATTCTGGCGGCATTACCAGAGGAACTGGTCATTTATGGAGCGCCTATACTACATCAAACGATTTGTAATGTAATCGTTCAAGTATAAGAGAGGGAGCCGATGCCACAAACCAGAAGAGAGGCATGGTGGGCTCCGTCTGGTTAAGTGTAAGTGCACCTAGCACATCGCACCTAGCAAGAACAGAATTTGACCATCGCACACTAAACCTATATCGTGTTATGTGCAGTGCTAGGTGCAATGGCTGCGTGGTGGCCGTGCACTGAGACTGCCTCCAGTGCGATCGGAGGCCCAGTTAGTGCTTTGGCGCGCCGTTTTGTTGCCACAACCTCGTGTACCTAGAGTTAGGTTGATGTTTGCTCGGTTTTTGCGGACGCCTAAAGCCATCCTGTGAAGTTTAGGAAGCTTATCAGTCATCTCAACTTCGGCCTGGAGATTTCGTTTAAGTCTTCCGGGCATTTACATAGGAAGTGAAAAAGTTTTCCTTTCTCGTTCGTTTCCTCGCAGCTACGGTAACAGAAGGTGTGCGGGATACCCAGCTTGGGAGCGTGGTTCCTAACGGCCAATGTCCCGTGATGATTACCGTGATTCTGGTAATATCCTGTAGGAGTCTGTTTAGGAGACCCATTGTTCTATTTTTATTGTAAGTGGGCCAAGTCTTCTTAGAGATAGTGCAGGTCTCCAGTGCTCTTAAATTTTGGCTAGCAGCAGAAGGTGGTAGTCAAAAATTGATTTTTTGAGCCCGCTTATTGGCTGCCCACCATCTCGTTCTCCGGAGACGGCTTTCTCGTTCGAATTTATGGTCCTATGACTAGGAACCCAGACGAAAGTCCCCGAGTAAAAATAAGACTGGCCCGTTCTCAGCCTGAAACTGGCACGTAGAGCATCAAAATGCCTTTGTGGTACCCAAATGAGGCACTTCTTCTTCTTTCTTTAACGGCTCTACAACCTGGATCCGGTCCTGGCCTCTCGCAACTGTTCTCTCCACCGGTCCCGATTCTGAGCCGATGTCATCCAGTTAGGCATCCCTATGCTCTGAGCGTCCTGGTCTACGCCATCCTTCCAGCGGAGGCTGGGTCTCCCAAATGAGGCACGGTACGCCTAAGTTCTACTTTTCCAAATGCAGCCCGCTACAGGCACGTATCAATAAAAGAAGCACGGAATAGTCCAAACGAAGCAGGTTAAGTTAAGCTCTTTTCTAGACTAAAGGGAGCAAAATTGCAGCTTTAAAAATTGTATAGGACCAAGAAAATGGGCAATTATAAAGGGTGCCATTAGCATACTAAGTAGACCGGTTCTCGTTGGCTTGATTAGGTCAAGCAGCATTGGTCGTGGTAAGTACTTAGTTGGGGGACCGCTTGATAAAACAACATTCGCGTTTGGAATGGCCTATGCCGATGTGGGTGCATTTATAGATGTTCATGCCTGTAGCGGTAGCGTGCATACCAATGTGGCAGGCGCATTTGTTTGCAATGCGTGCTATTTGCTTTTCAAAAAATTAACCAACTAAATTATTTTTACTCGGGGAGTAAGTTCTAAAGATTTGGATTGAAACTTTTCTCTTTGGTCGTTCTGGAAAGCCTCGAGTCCATACATCATTCCGGCCAGTGCCTTTCAGGGCTCAATTCTGTCTCCGCCCGTCTTCTTTCTAATCGTATCTCCAATAAAACCAGCCTTATTTTATTCCTTAGTGGGCCGTCTGGATCACAGTGGGCTGCCTGAATCTAACGGCTGATCCATCACTTAACATCCTAGGGGTAGCACTAACAGCGGACTTGCGATGGATTGACTACATATTCCAAATCGCCCAACAAGCATCCCAATGCGTTGAACTTCTTAAGACATGCAAATACGTCCTTCAACCAGGAATCCGAGCTATAATTTAATAGTTCTACATTCGGCCTTTCTTTAACCCTGAAGACCGTTTTAGCGTGCCTCAAGAAGGTGCGTAAACGGGCCATCAAATAACATACATAATTACATATGTCGCTATGGCCACACACATTTTTCACAAGCGTCGCCTGGCTATTTCTAGCCCTGTCCGTTACGTCTCAAACAGTAAAAAAGAAAACTCTCCATTCCGGAAGAAAAATACACCAATCCCAAGTTTCTTATTGATTTTAATTTACGAAAGCAATAAAAAGTATCGATTAAGCAAAAATGTTGCCTCTACTTTATTGCGGTCAGAAGAAATAAATAAATGTTTTCAGTTGCCCAGAAGTAAAACTTTAGTATCTTTGTTCGCTTGTTTTTCTATCAATGAATTCAGCCACGTGCTTTTCCTTTGCCCACCCCAAAGGTAACGCGCAAGTTCCTTTTTATGACAGTTTCTAAAATTCCCCTCTAAGGAGAAAGCAACGAATTCGCCGCATATATCCTTTAAGGAATAAAGGATATATTGTCAATGAAATTCTACAGTTTAGTCCTCATGTTCGCCTCGTCGGAGGAGGTTCACGCCTCATCTTCTGTAAAAAGTTGAAATAAATTTACGTCAAAATGTTTCTACGTTAACTGCGCTTGTTTTGGATGCAAGAACGTCATTTTCGCATTTTAAATTCCACGAATTATCTTACCTGAACGTATCTCTGCGATGCACAAATAAAGGGGGAAGCATTTGATTGCCATTTCGCGTTTTGTTCTTTTCTGTTGAATTCGCATATTTACAAATATTTTCAAAACGAACAAACAATTATTCTAATGCAGGCTTACAAGTATACAATGGTTGCGAAAACAACTTCTTGGTAAATACGCGAAGCCATTTATGGCCGGAAGTTTTTTGTTGAGGGTTTTAAGATATATTTAAACGGTCTCGTTGCCACTAATGATGGCAGTTAGTCTAGTTTCAGTGGTCGCAGTATGCATTCGACTCTAGCTCATGAATATTTATATGCAGTGTCTGTGATACAGATGGTGGCATTATATTGTTGATGAGTATTTCACGCAGTTTTATTTGCTTTTCTTGAATTTTGGTAAATTTCAATTTATTTTCAGGAAATTTATTCAATAAAATATTGCAAATATCAATGGTAATTCGGATGTGGTATTGCGTTGTTATTACGGTCGTTCATTGGATTATATTTAACCCTTTTTGAAATCTTGTTGATTTGTTAAAAAAAATCGATAAAAGTTTTTTCAAACATGTATTGTATATGTATTAACAGTATACTTCCTCATGAAAGAAGCATTTGGGTTAATTGCAAAATTAGGATTATACTATTATGTACAGGGTGGGTAGATTAACGCCTGATTTCGAAAAGAGAATCAAACAGGCTGTACCCAAAAAGAAGGTGAAATGTTGGATCAGTCAACAAAGACCACACGCTGTCAACGAATTTCATCAACGGTAACTCTTACGAATGGTACTTTGCTCATTTTTATATTAATCGGCATCGACCAAGGTCGCCAGCTCATGCCGATCAAACTTGGATTCTGAACTTTATCAAAAATGCTACCCGAAATGTTGCGTACGGTGACAATGAAAGTGCAAAAGCCAGCTGTACCAATTCTTGCGTGTCTAGCTGAAGTTCATCATCATCTACTCATGCACCCTCCAGACCCGTAACCCATCCTTTCTCTTCTAACCATCAGAACAAGCTTACTACTAGACATTGCACTATTACTTGAGCGACATGACGGACTAGTACTACAAAGGGTGACTCCTAAGCCTGATCGTATGATGGAGTTTTTGGAAGCTTATCAGTACCCCGAACCCTAGTCTGAAGGTCTTCGTTAAGTGTACCAGTACGTAGCTCCCTAGTGTCGGCTGCCTCACTGTGGATAGTGGCGTAATTTAACATTTGGCGCCTTGGGCCTATAAGATTTGCCGCTCTATAAATTAACAAAAAAACCAAAAATATTTTAAAAAATGGAAAAAGACCATAAAAAATACACCATTTAACAAATTTTTTTGAAATTGGTTGGCAAATTTGTCAATAACACTATAATTTAGGGATTTTATTAAGTCACCTTACATAAGTGCGTTTTGTTTATGAACTTGCACACAAATCTCAGGGGTGGGGGTGAATCTAAAATTTCAAATGGCGCGGGGGTGAGTGGGTGGTGCTGAGATTTGTGTGTAAACGATTTAGCCCTCCAAGTTGAGCAAGTTTTGTTCGAAACTTTTTTAACGTAAACCTACCCTTTAGGAAATATTGGACCATTGCCGGACTTTTGCCGCACCCTGTATAGTTCTTCCCCATACAATTCTGAAGACCCCGGTTTTATCGGGGTTTCTATCGAGGTTTTGGGAAATTTTAAAATTTCCCCTTCTTCGACGACTCTTCGATGTGGACCAATTCTCCGTTCATTGGTATCTTATTCATAAAAAAAAGGTTATACGGTTACAAAAATACAGGGTGATATGTAAAACTCTATCTTTGTACAGTTCTGATCTTATAACTCAGAACGGGCAAAGATTTTGAACTAGGCATCATAGTAACTTATATTCAGCACAAAAAAACCTATCCAACGACGTATTACACATAGCTATTGGAGGTTGGTACCAAAGCCCATACATTTTCTGGCATCCTTGGGCAACATTCACCAGCATATGATGCGATCAAGTTTAATGAATGTGCGCCTCAGGATCTTAGCCTGCCATATTGCTAGCACTGTCATAAGATCGAGCTCTGTTATTGTCAATATCGATATTCAGTATTTTGAAGGCGTCTATAGCGGTTAACAGCATATCTTCTGTTTGTGACCAGTGTTTGGCAGAAAGCAGAGGAATCGTTCAACTGACTCTGCATTATTTTGAAAAAATCTCACAATTTACGAAAGTTGATCTTCATTTGTTATATCAAGAAAATATTGGTTTGTAAAAACTACTTTTCTCTCAGTGTATTGCGGCGCCCCACGCCATGGACCTTATGGCCCTAGGGTAAATACGCCGTTCCCCTCGGGTAGTAACTCGAAAATATTGGTATACCCTAGGGCAGTGTTTTTTGACCTTTTTCATTGAGTGGCACCCGTAACTGAAAAATAAGAAATTGTGACACCGTTGACCAGGGGCCAGATTCCACAAGCGTGCATAGGACTGCGTGCACGGCCCAACGGGTGCACTGCTCTATTTTTGATTCCACGAAACAGCGTAACAAAATGCAAAATGTCCTCTTTAAAATGCTTTTTTTATTTTTATTTTTGCGTACATTTTAGGCAAGGATACTTTAGTTTTTCCCCCAACGCCTCGCTAGAATATTTTGATTCAAATTTTTGGCGCGCTTAGATTTTTCGAATTTTCTTCTTATTTTTAATAATTTTTTTAGAATAATAAAACAATTTTTTTTAAAATAAGTTATAATATAAATTTTAGTGAAATTTTCCGCTCTTTCACGTGGAGCTATTAGTTTTTCGAATTTTTTTTATTTTTCGATAAATAAAGCCAAAACCAAATTTTCGAATTTGTTTTCGAAATTGTGAACTTAGCAAACACTTGAGCGTAGCAAAGATTTTTTTATTGTTTTCTACACCTAAAAAAGTACCTAAGTTCCAATTTTCAGCGAGATCACATTTTGTGCGAGCTTTCGGTCTAAATTTGGCTCTGACGACTGGACTAACATTCATGTGCAATGGTATTCACTTTCCATTTAGGTTTGGCCTAATGAGTTATCTTGAACTACACTTAAGTAAATTTCCCAGAAAATGCCTAAACTTTGCGACACCCCAATTGTGGCGCCGTAGCACAACAAGATGCCGCGGCACCAATTTGAAAAACACTGCCCTAGGGTTTTGAATTCCAGTTTGCGGATTCACTCAGCCTAAGGGCTCCACTTGGGGCCAGGTGGTTGATGTGAAGATTAGGATGGAGCAGGGTGTTTAGTGCAAAATGAAAAATTGCACTAAAGGAAAGGGAAAATATGAAGGAAACACACGTGTCAGGTAGAATTCAATATATTGTTTTTATTTTCAAACTGTTTGCTTAAGACTAACAAATAGGACTTATGTTTCACTTAAATTATTTTGTATATACTATAATTACTAACCAATAACACCTTACTGAAAGGGTTCTAGTTAGGATTCTTTATTTTGGATAATAATATATATAATAACTAGATATATCCAGATAGCGACCAAAGTATTTGACCAAAGGTTGTATGTAAAATTACACTGAGTATATCAAAGATATAGCCAGACAGTAATTTAATACTCGACTAAGGCAAGATACAAAGTCGCACTGAATAGTATCCTTGAACTGATGCTGAAAAGGAAACTTGATTAGAACCAAACATATAACATTTCCCAGAACACATGCGGCCTGTAGAAAATTTAATGATTGGTGAAAAAATACCTTATAAATTGTTGAAAATTCCCTTTTTTACAATACGTACTTTACAGAAAATTGCTTGGGAGTTATTTCACTGACTTTTGCTTAATACACTTTACTTGACTGCTGATAGACAAGAGAGAGCGATTGGCTTCTGCGTTCGAGTTTTTATACACTGAAACCAACGGTCCTGGCTTAAACTGCATTGCCATTTTTAGGTGGGGATAGTTAGACCTTTTTGATGACTGAAAAATAATTTCAAACTATTTTCCCTTCTTTTTTATTTAATTCTAATTATTTTATTCTTTTTAATTTCATAAAATTTCAATTAATTCAACATAATTTTCTCATTTTTCTTCGATTTTTATGATGTACTAAAAATGTCCTTTTCGACCATTTCCTTATTTTTTACTGCAATATCATAATTTTATTAATTCATATATTCATCCTTTTCTACTATATTTTCTCTTTTCTTCTCATTATCTTTATGAGAATTTATATTTTATGAAAATATCTTTTTAACCATAAAATATTTCGTTTTTTCAACATCGCCGCTGTATTCCTCGTTAAATTTTACACCAATTTCATGTATCATATGTTGATACAGCATGAAGTTTGACGTTTCGGACGACGTCACATTTTTCGCGAGTGCGTGCGCGGTGTTTTTCGCGTATTGAAATGCAAACATCGCGGTTTGCAGGTGCGTGCATGACTTTGTTGTATTGTTTTTAGTGTTATGTTGTGTTTTATGTGCATGTATGGTTGTAGTAAGGAGTGGTTGTTGGCATACGACAACCCTTTCTAAAATGTAGGGTTATGTGTAAGTGTATACATTTTTGTATTTTTACCTGTGTTTTTTATGTAATGTTTTTTAATTAGTTAAAAAATGTTTTTTATTATGTGTTTTATTACTGTGTTATGTATCATGCATGTAATTTATATTTTTTTGTTGTGCCTTTTTTTGTGTTTATTATGAAGTGCAGTTGTTGTTGTTGTTTTTTTTTTCTTTGCATGTCATATTTTTGTTGATCTTTTAGTTGTTTTATTTGTTGTATATATTCTCAAATCGGACGGTTTAAATATAATTATTGATGAAATTGCCATTTACCTTTTAGATTGATTATGGAGAACAACACGAAGAAAAACAAGAAAACGAAAAACACAAAAAAAAAACATGAAGGAAGGAAGCAAATTTTCTAGTTTATTATTTATTGCTGGTGAGGTTTTTTTTTTTTATTATATTTTATCATTTATCATTTTTATCATTTTATTGTTTGTGTTTGTTGGGGGTTTGGGGCTGAACATTCTCCCCCCTGTTGAACGACTTTGTTCAACATCATGTTCATTTTGCTAAGTCCCCGTTTGTGGTGGTGGTGGAATACGATGCGTCCATCTGCTTTCACCTGCAGACGCACTTGATACCGGTTGGGTAGACTGATGGTTTGTTCTCCTGGTCGAATTTAATTCTTTGTATTATGTGCTTAGGGAGGTACATGTCTTCACCTTCCCTGGTGATGAATCGTTGAAAGCAGTTTTCGTATCGGTCTCTTAGTTCTGTTAGCGTGGTTGTGGGTTTTAGTAGTTGTAAATTTTCCACTTCACGTCCATTGATAGTCGCCGGCCTTTCAAGGGATGGTATGACGTTACTATTCCTTGCCATATAGTAATACGGTTGATGCTTTAGATTGGGTTGGGTTGATTTTGGTTTCGCTGGGCCTGCCAGGTCTAGTTTTAGTGGAGTTTTGATTGGTGACTCTTCTGGTCCGGTAAGGTCAATAGTAACTACCCCTGGATGTGGATGTGTGAGCGTTGCTCTCGTCCCTTTCGCTGCATCTTGAATGTGCGGCCTCGGTTGTTGGTGAGCTCTTCGTGATTGGACAGATTTGGGTAGCTCATCAGGATTCGGCGTGATTATCCTTGTTGTGGTTGTGTAGCATGGTTCTTCTTGATTCTGGAGTGTGTTGAGTTTGGTAGTCGGGACCCGCCTCGGCTGTGTGCGAATTCTGATTTCGGGTCCGCATGGTGTTACTTCGAAAGACCTCTTCACTACGGGAGGTTTTGGTGAAGTTAGGGTGATCGCTGATTTGATTCCCTTTGGACTTAGCCTCTGAGGAGTTGGTTTAGGTGGGTTCTTGGACCGCTTAACCACTCTCCCGTGGTGCTGATCCAAAACAGGGTCGATTGGGTTGCTGATGCCTTGGTTCAATTTAATTGGTTGATTTTCTGCTGCCTTTGGACGACCATCAAGTAAGGCTGATAACTCGGCCAATTCGGTCTCGAAATCACACTCGATTTCAAGCACGGGACTTCCCAATGGTTCTGATGTTCCGTACAGCAAGTAATTTTCTGCGGCGGCTAGATCTGCCTCAGTGTAGTTTAAGTTAGACATCTGGAAAAAACTGAATTAATTTGGTGATCTGGAATAGGATTATTTGTGAACAATTGGACAACATTACCATAGACTAGACATTTAACATGACGACACTTAAAGTGTTACTCCCTGTTATGTATTTTGTGGTACTTCTGTAAACCTTTGTTGATCTATGGGTAGACGGCAGATTTTTGTAATTGGTCTCCTGAACGTGTTTTGACTAGTTCTGACCTGCACTACTCGTATCAACCCATCTGGCCCGGGGAACGTCTCTTCTATTACTCCGAGTGGCCACCTTGTAGGTGGCATGTTCTCATGCTTAATGAGGACTATATCCCCGGCCTGTAATGTTGTTTGTGGAGTGTTCCATTTTGGTCTTTGTTGCAGCTGATTAAGATAGTCTTTAGACCATATCTTCCAGAACTGCTTGACCATGCCTTGAATGTGTTTCCATCGTTGAAGTGATGATATAGCTCCTGTCTCATTAGTCACTTCAGGAAGGGCGTTGAGAGCTTGCCCAATTAAGAAGTGTCCTGGAGTCAGAATCATTGTGTCCTCTGGATCATTTCGAACCCAACATAGTGGTCGGGAATTTAAGCATGCTTCAATTTGCGTAAGTAATGTAGCATACTCTTCAAATGTACATATTGTATTTTTAACAGTCCTATATATGTGATATTTGATAGATTTTACGCTTGCCTCCCATAGTCCACCAAAGTGAGGTGCTGCAGGAGGATTGAAGTGCCATGATACTTGTTTTGGCATAAAATATCGTTCTGCTTCTTGGTTGGACTCTTTAAGTACTTGTTGAAATTCCCTATCTAATACAGACTTAGCTCCGACGAAATTTGAGCCACAGTCTGAATAGATATTTGCACACAGTCCTCGTCTAGCTATAAATCTTTTGAGGGCTGCGATAAATGCTGTTGATGATAAGTCTGACACCAGCTCGATGTGTATAGCCTTGGTTGTCAGACAGACTATAACACAAATGTAAGCCTTTTGTAATTTTGCATTTCTGATGGATGACGTCTTAATGGTGATTGGTCCAGCGTAATCGATGCCAACATTAGTGAATGGTTTACTAATATTGACTCTTGGGATAGGTAGCTGCCCCATTAATTGTGTCATAGTTTCTCCTCGTTGTTTAGCACATACCATACATTTATGAATCCTGCTTGTGATACATCTTCGTGCATTTAAAATCCAAAACCTCTGACGACTCGTACTTAACACCAATGAAGTTCCGCCATGCAATGTCTCTAGGTGGATCTTGTCTATGAGTAAGTGTGTGAGCGTATGGTCTTGTGGTAAAATGATAGGATGTTTCACTTCGTATGGTATTGTGGCATTACTTAGCCTGCCTCCCACTCGTATTAATTTATCCTTGTCCATGAAAGGCGTAAGTTTTAATAGACGGCTGTTTCTTGAAAGTGGTTTCCCTTGTAGTAAATTAGTGTATTCTTCAGGAAAAGCCATTTCTTGTGTAAGCCGCAACGTGGTGTTTTCAGCCTCTTTCCATTCTATGGCGGAGAGCTGATTGACTTGTTTATCCTTGGGATTTTTACAATTGTGTTTAAAACGTTTAAGCATGGCTACAATATATGTAAGCCGTGTTATTGTTGAATAACGAAATAAAATATTGTCCTCAATTTGTGTGAGGAAACTTGTGACGACTGGTTTCTTCGCTTCCAGATCCGTGTTTTCCTTTATTTCTTGTTGCTGAGGCCATTGATCTTGTGGTTTGGTTAGCCAACTGGGTCCATGCCACCATAGTTGATTGTTGACTAAATTTGTAGCTGAGATACCTCTGGATGCTACATCGGCAGGATTGTCTTCTGTTGAGATGTGTCTCCATTGGTCGTATCGTATGACATCTTGTATTTCGACATCGCGATTGGCTACGTATGTCTTCCATCTGGACGGATGTTCCTTCACCCATTGGAGGGCTATCATAGAATCTGTCCATACGAATGTTGGGATGTGCTGTAGCTGCATGTCTTCAATTGTGCCCTTTAGTAATTTGGCCAAAATTACAGCTCCATTTAGTTCTAGCCTGGGTATTGTTGTTGGCTTGGTAGGAGCTACCTTTGTTTTCGAAGTTAATAACATTGACGAGATTTGTCCATCATCTTCCTCCACTCGTAGGTATAGGACTGCAGCATATGCTTTTGCTGAAGCGTCACAAAAACCATGGAGTTGTGCCTTTGTGTGGGCGCTGTATTTAATCCATCGGGGAATTTTTAATTTGTTTAAATTGGTTAACTCACGTTTGAAAGTTACCCACTCATTTTCTACTTGATTGGACACTTGTTGATCCCATGAGCAGCCGGTTATCCATAACACTTGCATTAATATTTTTGCAGTAATGATAACAGGAGACAGCCAGCCTAAAGGGTCATACAAGGATGCGATGTCCGAGAGAATATTGCGTTTAGTTGCGATGTTGTGTTCTCGCATTGGGATGATAGTGAATGTAAAATGATCCGGTCCAGGATGCCATCGTATCCCGAGGGTTTTCACTGTTTCGTCTGTGTTGAATGTTAATACATTCTTTAGTTCACGATGTTCTGGAGGGAGATGGTCTAATAGTGTCTGCTCATTGCTAGCCCATTTCCGTAGGTTAAAACCACCTGACCTGGTGATGTTTATCAATTCCATTTGTAATTGTTTTGCATCATTGATGTTGTCAGCTCCGGTTAACAAATCGTCGACGTAGAAATTATCATGTAGTGCTTTAGAAGCTAACGGCCAAGTTTTCCTTTCGTCCACTGCGAGTTGTTGCAGCGTGCGAATTGCTAAGTATGGAGCACTTGCCGTGCCAAAAGTCACTGTTTTCAACTTGTAGTCTTGAAGTTGTGATGTTTTCGGATTTTGCCATATAATCCTTTGAAATGTTTGATCCTTTGGGTGGATATCAATCATGCGGTACATTTTCTCAATGTCTGCATTCATAGCGATTTTATATTTTCGCCAGTTGAGCAATGTTGCAAACAGCTTGGGTTGAAGAGTAGGTCCAGTCAACAAGTGCTCGTTGAGTGATGTGCCATTTGTAGTTTTGGCGGATGCATCGAACACGACTCTCAATTTAGTCGTGGTACTCTCTTTGAAGACTGCGTGATGAGGGATATAGAAATGTTCTTCTTTATCTGTTGGGGGGTCTACTTCTTCCATGTGTCCAAGCTCAATATATTCATCCAAGCACTTTCTGTATTCTTTTTCGAATTCTGGTTTCTTAGAGAACTGCCGTTGCAGCGATGTGAAACGCTTGAGTGCTTGTGGTCTTGATAATCCTAGAGCAGGAGCCTTGTTGTTCCTAAATGGAAGTTTGACTTGGTATTTTCCATTTGGTTTACGTGTGTGTGTTGTCTCGAAGATCTGCTGGCACAGTTTGTCATCCTCTGTTAGGATCTGTTTTGCAGGAGGTTCTTCGATTTCCCAAAAACGTCTTAATTGGTCATGTAAATCTAGTGTTGTGACCGTAAATGCTGAGACTTTATCTATGACTGTGTCTGTCGTTGGTCCCACTATTATCCATCCAAAGATTGTGTTTACGGCTATTGGGGCGGTACTAGGTCCCTTTCGTATGCCATTCCTTAGAATACGTGCGTAGATTCGTGCTCCTAGGAGTGCGTCGATCCTTCCTGGCTTCCAGAATGTTGGATCTGCTAGAGGCAAGTTGTTGAGGTGATTCCATTCCTCCTTGCGAACTACCTTTGTTGGTAAAAGATCAGTGATACTGTTGAGTATCAAGAAATTATCCGTCACTGACACCTTGTTAGCGTTGTTTGGTTTTACCGTGAGCCTAACTTGTTGGTGTGCAGTAGCTAATGGATTGGTGTTTATACCTGTTATTGCTACAGTTGTATTAGTTCCTGTAGCTCCTAGCTGCTTGCATGCAGCCTTTGTGATAAATGATGATTCGGAGCCATTGTCTATTAGACACCGCAATACCTTTTCCGTGCCATGATTAGTGCGAAACGTTACCAGTGCTGTTGACAACAATGCATGGTGATTTTTCATGGTTAAAAAGTTTTGAATTGTGGTTACTCCGTCAGCGCTGTTGGCTGATTGGGATTTCGAGGTTGTTGGAGATTGGCTTGGTATTGATTCTCCCTCTCGTAAATGTTTTTCTTTGGATCCTGTTGATCCCTGCTTCTCTTGTCTGGAGTCGTCGTGTAGGGTAGTGTGATGACGCTTCTTGCATCTGCGACATGTATATTTACTTGTGCATTCCTTTGCCATGTGGTTGTTGGATAAACAATTTAAACAACGTCCAGCTGCTAGTATGACCTTACGTCTGGCATCACTATTCATTTGTTGATACTTGGTGCATGCTCGAATGTAGTGCTTTTGATGGCAAGCTGGACAACAGTCTTGCTTCACTGCATGATACGTATGTGTAACCTTTTTGGCGAGTGTTGGCTTGATTGGTGTTGATGTCCGTGGAACGATTGCATCAGCGATTGATTCTAGTACCCGTAATCTCATTGTCAAGAACTTGCTGAATTGTGAAAAAGTTGGCAAAGTTTGATCTGCTCCTTGCTCTTCTTCCCATAATCGTAGTGTTGTGAAAGGAAGCTTCTGTACTAATAGATAAATTAGAATGGCATCCCAAGACGAAGTATCAACACCTAAGCTCTTCAGCTGTTGCAAACATTCGGATGAAGTATCTATTAATTCCTTCATGCCCTTAGAGGATTCAGTAGTCAGCTTCGGTATGTTTGTAAAAGTTTTTAGCTGGTGATTTACCAACATTCTTTTATTTTCATACCGCTTCTTCAGTTTTTCCCATGCTGGTGCGTAATCTTCGTTAGTGATTGGAACATGTCGCAATATGTTTTCAGCTTCTCCAACCAAACATTCCTTTAAATAATGTAATTTTTGTACTGGACCAAGTTTTGCATTATTATGGACCAACGCAACGAAGACATCATGAAATGATCGCCACAAATCGCAATCGCCATTGTATTTTGGCAAACTGATTCTCGGCAGTTGTATTTCATATGATGTTGTAGTTGGAGGTTCTGGAGGTGGAGTCATTTTTAATTGGCATTTTTCCAATCCATCCATTAACTCTCCGAGATAGTCATAATATTTGGCTTCTGTGGTTCCGTATATATCACTATTGAGATACGCAATTGCTGCTTCTGCATTCTCTAGCACTGATGATTCGTCTAATGCTATGTCGTTTTTTTGAAATTTCTCCCAGATTGCATTTAATCCAGTGATTCTGGTCTTGTAGAATCCTAGATTGCGTTTTGAATGTGCCGTCTTTTTGGCAGTGTCGATATACTGGAATAGACGGAGTTTCAAACGTTCTTGTGCTTGACACATTTGTTCTAACGTAGTCATTTTGGATATGTTGCACTATAAGAATTACACGAACACCGATAACAAACAAAAGAAATTGAAACAAATTGAATTCGCTGACACGTATTCCTGGATGGAACCACCAAAATGTTTAGTGCAAAATGAAAAATTGCACTAAAGGAAAGGGAAAATATGAAGGAAACACACGTGTCAGGTAGAATTCAATATATTGTTTTTATTTTCAAACTGTTTGCTTAAGACTAACAAATAGGACTTATGTTTCACTTAAATTATTTTGTATATACTATAATTACTAACCAATAACACCTTACTGAAAGGGTTCTAGTTAGGATTCTTTATTTTGGATAATAATATATATAATAACTAGATATATCCAGATAGCGACCAAAGTATTTGACCAAAGGTTGTATGTAAAATTACACTGAGTATATCAAAGATATAGCCAGACAGTAATTTAATACTCGACTAAGGCAAGATACAAAGTCGCACTGAATAGTATCCTTGAACTGATGCTGAAAAGGAAACTTGATTAGAACCAAACATATAACATTTCCCAGAACACATGCGGCCTGTAGAAAATTTAATGATTGGTGAAAAAATACCTTATAAATTGTTGAAAATTCCCTTTTTTACAATACGTACTTTACAGAAAATTGCTTGGGAGTTATTTCACTGACTTTTGCTTAATACACTTTACTTGACTGCTGATAGACAAGAGAGAGCGATTGGCTTCTGCGTTCGAGTTTTTATACACTGAAACCAACGGTCCTGGCTTAAACTGCATTGCCATTTTTAGGTGGGGATAGTTAGACCTTTTTGATGACTGAAAAATAATTTCAAACTATTTTCCCTTCTTTTTTATTTAATTCTAATTATTTTATTCTTTTTAATTTCATAAAATTTCAATTAATTCAACATAATTTTCTCATTTTTCTTCGATTTTTATGATGTACTAAAAATGTCCTTTTCGACCATTTCCTTATTTTTTACTGCAATATCATAATTTTATTAATTCATATATTCATCCTTTTCTACTATATTTTCTCTTTTCTTCTCATTATCTTTATGAGAATTTATATTTTATGAAAATATCTTTTTAACCATAAAATATTTCGTTTTTTCAACATCGCCGCTGTATTCCTCGTTAAATTTTACACCAATTTCATGTATCATATGTTGATACAGCATGAAGTTTGACGTTTCGGACGACGTCACATTTTTCGCGAGTGCGTGCGCGGTGTTTTTCGCGTATTGAAATGCAAACATCGCGGTTTGCAGGTGCGTGCATGACTTTGTTGTATTGTTTTTAGTGTTATGTTGTGTTTTATGTGCATGTATGGTTGTAGTAAGGAGTGGTTGTTGGCATACGACAACCCTTTCTAAAATGTAGGGTTATGTGTAAGTGTATACATTTTTGTATTTTTACCTGTGTTTTTTATGTAATGTTTTTTAATTAGTTAAAAAATGTTTTTTATTATGTGTTTTATTACTGTGTTATGTATCATGCATGTAATTTATATTTTTTTGTTGTGCCTTTTTTTGTGTTTATTATGAAGTGCAGTTGTTGTTGTTGTTTTTTTTTTCTTTGCATGTCATATTTTTGTTGATCTTTTAGTTGTTTTATTTGTTGTATATATTCTCAAATCGGACGGTTTAAATATAATTATTGATGAAATTGCCATTTACCTTTTAGATTGATTATGGAGAACAACACGAAGAAAAACAAGAAAACGAAAAACACAAAAAAAAAACATGAAGGAAGGAAGCAAATTTTCTAGTTTATTATTTATTGCTGGTGAGGTTTTTTTTTTTTATTATATTTTATCATTTATCATTTTTATCATTTTATTGTTTGTGTTTGTTGGGGGTTTGGGGCTGAACACAGGGTTCAACAGCACGTCAAGGACGTTCGTGGAGCATATTATCCTCATTGTATCTGTCCTTTGAACCCTTCCTATCTATATGACGTTGCAGGTCCTGTTCAGGTCAGGTCACCAGCGTACGTAATGATTGGACGTACCTACAATGTCTGTGTACATCCAAAGGACCATCTTTGGTACCATTCCTGCTAGAGAAAAAAAAATGAAGAATGCTTATCTACATTACTCATTCACACTTCTTCGTTGCCGTTCCATCTTACTGCTCTTCTCTGATAAGCTTGTAGTTTAGCGCTGGGAAATAGTAGCTATTGGGAATCTTACGCGACTTCCCTATAGTTCCAGATAGGGATACGGAATCGATGGAAAGTACTCGAGTAAATACTCATGAGTAGAATCGAAAGAAAATTACTCACTGAGTACTTTTTACTCGTTCAAAAATACTCGATTCCTTGAGAATTGATCAGTAGACATTTTGATTTCGGGTATATGGAACAAAGGGCAAATTTGCCCGTTGCTTTGAGATTCTTTTTTTGTTTTGGTAAGGTACTGAGTCCAAAGGTACCGCGGCCACGTTCTTAGGCTATTTTACTACTGGCTGTGGCATTAGTTATAACTTTCAACGAATGGTTGTCTTATACCTGCGATCTGCCTTAGCATATGAAGGGTACAGGGGAAAAACAACGTAAGTCCATTTTTTTCGAACTCGAGTTAGTGCTGCTATCTATTGAAGAAATACGTAAGCTTTCAGCTGGTATATTCAATTTTGATGAATTTCAAACCCAGCCCATATAAATCAATTGAAAAGAATTCGCATACAGGGGAAAAACAACAAGACTTCAAAACGCAAAATTTCAATTTTCTCGAAATTTGATTTTATGGACTTACGTTGTTTTTCCCCTGTACTCTTCATATGCATTACTCGATTCCCCTGGGGGGCAGATTACAAATATCTGTGAAATAAATTCAAACCTATAACTCCCAAAACTCTCCCTAATTGAGGCAGAAAAATACATATATGTATGTGTAAAGTGTTTATATGGAAAATATTCAGGACTAAGTTAAACTTGCGGTTAGCTTGAATTCTAACTTGAATGAAAATTGTATTCGTTACTCGATTGCGATTCGAATATAATTTAAGTACTATTGACTGACTGATAAACAGGGATCTACTCCTACGGGCCATAGAAGGCTTTAAGCCTTACAAAACACCTGGACCGAACGGAATTTATCCTATCGAAATTCAGAAAGTCAGTGACCTAATTCTGGACTGGCTTGCAACTAGAGGTTGTGATCGAGAATTCTCAATTCTCGATTTCTCGAGAATTCTCAACAAATTACAATTTCTCGATTCTCGAGAATTTATGCTATTTCTCGATAAAAAAATTATTTAAATCAAAGTAATTTTAAACTAGGGAAAAAGAGGAACTACACTTTTTTTGAATGTCGATTGTTTTCTACATTGATAATCACTAGTTTACAAAATTTTTCTTAATTGCGGGTAATAGAAAAAGTATTTTTTAACCTAATTTGAGGTCGCTAAAAACGAAAATGGCAGTCATTTATTTTTCCAAACAACCGTTATCGAGATATTAACTGCGATCCATTGGGACTGGTAAACTACTCAAAACTGCTGCTAGCTACTCGAAACTACCCTTGCTCTTGTTTTTGGGCAGATACATTTTACTAGTAATTGTCAAAAATCGGGTTCCATTGGTGATGTACCCCACCCGCAAGTACTTGCGAGTAGAAAAAATCGCCCAATGGATCGCAGCTATTAGCAAAACGGTTTTTTCCAAATATTTCCCGATTCTCGAGAAGCTTAGCTTAGGTTCTACCCTAGCGACTTCCAGAGTTATGAGTCATCAAAGTCAAAATTTTGTTTTTTTTTAACAAAAACATCAACTTCAACTCCCCTTTTCTCCAAAAAATACGTAGTTAACCAATTTTTTTTTCCAAAATTAGAAAGCTTGGACAATTTCCTATGATTAATGTCCGGACAATACTTGCGTTACGACATTTACTTTTGAAGATATTAGCAAATTTTGATCTTAAAATTGACTTTATTTGGTACTTTTCGACAAAGCTTAGGTGAAAAAAGTACTAAAAAAGCACAAAATAACGCTTATAACTTCAAAAGTAAAGGCCGTAGCACAAAAATAGTCTGGACATTATTCATAGGAAATTTTCCAATCTATCTAATTTTGGGAAAAAACTACGTATTTTTGGGAGAAAAAGGTTGTTTTAGTTGAAATTTTTGTTAAATTTTTTTTTATTTTGACGATACCTAACTCTGGAAGTTGGCACGGTCTGAGTACACTGTCTACATTATTCATGTAAATAGGTTATACGGTTGCAAAGCTACGATATGATATGTAAAACTCGAACAAAATAATTTGAAAACGCCCTAGCGACTAAATCGTTACGACTATCCCCACTAACCCTCATACGATCTTTTGTGCGTTAAATCCAAGCCTATCAACAGCCGGCCGCTTTGACTTTTACATAAAAAAACGCCGGTATTTTAGGCATATGTATGGAAAAAATCTCCGGCAATCGAAGGGTTAATTATCAGAATTTCTCGAAAATTCTCGAGAATTCTCAACAAAACCAAATTTGTTTTTCTCAATTTCTCGAGAAGTTGAATTTATCGAGAAATCACAACCTCTACTTGCAACCATCTATAATCCGGGGAAATTAGCAAAAAAACGCACAAAAGGAGACAAAATTCCGAAATGGCTGAAAATTGGTTCACAGCTTCCATGGGACTTTTTAAGAAAACAATTTCGGAATCACAAAAATAAAAACATGGCCTCCGGAGACATCACTTTTTGGCAAAAAAATCACTCAAAAACTGATTTTTACGAAAAAAAAATTTTATCAGTCAATACGAAACGTTATCGCCTACAAAACCTAACTCTTTCGAAGTTATTCAAGGTATTTTTTTGGCCGAAAAGGGATACGTTTCGTATTGACTGATCAAAAAATTTTTTCGAAAAAATCAGTTTTTGAGTGATTTTTTTTGGCAAAAAGTGATATTTCCGGCGACCATGTTTTTTTTTGTGTTTCCGAAATTGTTTTCTTAAAAAGTCCCATGGAAGCTGTGGGCCAATTTTCAGCCATTTTGGAATTTTGTCTCCTTAAAATGCTAATTTCCCCGGACTACTATAGGAGTTCCCTTCGCCTAACCTACATTCCAACATCTTGGAGGGTAGCGAAAATGGCTTTCATTCCAAAGGGGATAAATTCTCCTACCACAATCCAAAGGACTTGAGACCTATATGTCTCACATCCTTTCTCCTCAATATCCTCGAAAGACTTTAGGAGATTCATATTAAGCAAAGCATTGATAGAAAACTGCTTTCTCCGTCGCAGCATGCCTACGCGAAAGGTAAATCGGTAGACACTGCTCTCCACTCCTTAGTAGCGGTCATTGAAAAATCCCTTGAAGTCAAGGAGTTCACTTTGGCTGCTTTCTTAGATATTGAAGGTGCTTTCAACAATGTTGCATCTTTTGCGGTCACGGGGACCTGGGTGTCGACGGGTGCTCCAGGTCTTTTATTGATCACCTGTTGAGGTTCAGGGTCATAAAGTCTGGTCTGGGACTTTCAGAAGAAGTCAGATGGGTTGGCAGAGGCTTACCGCAGGGTGGAGTCCTATCGCCGCTCCTTTGGAATTTAACAGTCAACGAAGTGTTGATACCCCTAAGGGTGTCTGGGTGCATCACCGTGACCTATGCTGATGATATTGTGCTGGTGGTGACCGGCAAGTACATCTCAACAATAAGAGATATAATGCAACGAGCATTGGACACTCTTGTTCATTGGGCTACTACAAAGGGTCTATGCGTTACCCAGCTAAGACTGAAGTAGTGTTCTTTACAAGGAAGCTTAAATAATCTGCAATGAAAGACTGTAACTTAAGGAGGATGCAAAATTTCTGGGTCTCATACTGGATAGGAGCCAATAAGGCCAAAACAGCTCTCTTCTTACGCCAAAGAATGATCGGAGTCAATTGGGGCTTTAAACCCCGCATCCGTAATCAGACTTATACTTATGCATGGCATATCAGTATGGCAGACTGCATTATAGAAGATTACGTATCATAAGATACTGGAAAGGGTCCAAAGAACAGCTGCGCTGGATGTCTTATTGCATCTTATTCCTTTGGACATACATGCCGAGCAAACTGTCTCCCATCTTCTCTGTACATGCCCGGCCCTCGCGAAAAAAAATGATGGACCTTCCTTGGCTCACCTTTTCTTGATGGATTGAATCAGCTGCAAAACACTGGCGTTCCTGAGCTCTGTTGCTTTATTAAAAGCTCCAAATGGCTTCAGTTGGCTTGAAATTTCGTCCCAACACTAGAACGTTATCATAAAGGGCCCAATGGTGTGCCTAAGTGGGCTCCTTAGTAGGGGAGCACCCATTTCAACCTAACCTAACGTACTCGATTCTACCCTATATGAGTAAAAGTACTCGGTCAAAAGCATCGAGTACTGATATGAGTAGAACCGAAAGCCAAACACTCATATGAGTAAAGAACTGAGTACCTATTACTTATCACTAGTTCTAGAGCCCTCCTATCCTGCTTTTGTGAATGAGAGAGGTATAAACAAAAACTTTGCTTGTGCTTTCGAAAAGTCAATTATTGCCAAACACTGTTGTAGTTATTAAATTCGCTGTTTAACTGTGCTTGCTTCCCATTCTAGTTTCTCACTCCATTGTCCACTCATAATCCTTTCCCAAGCATCTGACGTCATCAACAGGATTACCAGTCAAATTTCTCATTTCTCTATCTCTTTGAAAACCATTAAGGTTTGGTGATGCTGATTGTTAGCCCACAGTTAGCCTAATTTTGTGGTAGGGTCGATACCCTATTCAAGATACAAATTTATAACCACAACAAGACCACCCGCCACCCCTGCATGGAAACTTAAATAAATACTAGTTGAACCCAATATCCTTAAAGTTTTATATTACCCAAGTTAAATTAAATTTCCCTTAAAATAATGTTTGCCAGGATTTAGCCTTATTAAGAACAGAATATAGCCAATATATTACCAAATCCTATTAAAAGAAGCCATTATTATCCCTATGCTGTAGACAACACATTCTGGTATTGTAATCCCAAAAAATCTGTCCTTGTCTCCCGAAAAATGTTTTTAGCTTTTGCTGCTTGAAATCGTAAACGGATTTGTCCTGGAAAGGAAAAAATATCGAAGGAAGGAATTTCCATTCTTAAACTTTTGTTTTCTATAGCCACCACCAAAAAAAACGAATTTTCGAATAACAGATTTTATAAAATATGGGTCTTCTGTCGGAGGTTATAATGAACGGGGAAAGGCAGTACCTACCAACAAGGTGTTTTTTTGTAACATATTCCAGTTTTTTTTATCCACACACAAAACACACGCAAAAAATATTCTCAACAAGTTTCCCTTTGGAGTTTAGCCCGGATTTGAATAATTCAGGGTAAGTCCTTTATGGGATTATTCCTACATTATGTCATCCCTTAAAGCATGTTCAACGAGTAATCCCAGCACCATGGCAGCGTAGTTGACATCGAAATTAAAACCTACTTAAAATTTAAACCTTACAGAAAAAATGTTCACCTGGAAAAAAAGGAAAGATTTCTTGAACATTTTATCATAAATTTCAGAGAGAGAGAGTGTGAAACCTGTCAACTCATATTTTTCGATAAGTACGTGATACAAGAAAACCAACCCCCATCCCCCACAACCACTTGAACAGAAATGGGGGAGGAGGTGAATGGGTTGATTCCGTTTTACTGTTTTCACTCATGCGCGCCCTAAACAAATAACTTGCTAAATTACCATCTTACACCTGGGTTGATTTATGGGAGAGAACTCTTATCACGTCTTTCAATAAAAGCATTACTCAAATTGTGCAGGAAGCAAGAGGAGCCAAGGAACCGGTTATCCCGATGCGGTCTGGTATTTTTAGGACTATATTTTTCGGTGGTTGTGTCGACCCATTATACATTGAAATGAATTATGACATACATCTCAATTTCATCACGTACGCCGGGAGAAGATAACACCTTTATAGATATTAATTGGGAGAAAAGAAGTGAGAATTTGTGAAAGTCATTTCACCTGATAAGGTTAAAGGCAGGAAAGTAACTCGCTAACATGATCTATGCTTCGATCATTTATTATCGACGACATTACTTTTGTTTGATGTTGTGAAGGATTTTTATGCTTAAGCGGTATTTTTGCTATGTATTGCTGGTCTTGGTAATTATATATGGTTTAGCACTTATATACACGAGCTGCTATGGATGTTATTTCGTTAAAAAGAAATTATTACTTCCGATTCGCATGTAGTAATGGCGGTAATGGTCGGTAATTTCTAAAAGTGTTTTAACGTGTTTCGTGGAAAAACAAATAAAACGTTGTTGCCAAAATTTACATATCCATTCATAAATTGGTGCTGGGTTAATTGGTAAGAATAACGCATGTTTGCGACTGCAAAGATAAATATGGAACGAATGGAAAGAAAAATGAATAATCTCACTCTACTAAATTTATTGAAAGTTCAAGGTAAATGTGGAAGTTGTAAACTGTTTTCAGAAATGGAAAAAGATACAGTTACGAAGTTGATATCTTAATATATCCCAGAAATGTATTATCATTTCACGAAAACGAAAATACAAGGAGGAAAGTCTATGCTAATAACAAACATTTATGTCCGTCAAAGAAAAGAACGTCTCAATATATTAGTTTTGGAAAATAGTTCGTGGTCTTTTCTCAACAGATGGCTTCGGCGTCAATGAACGAATTTGTTTAGAAATATAACAAACGAAAAATCTTCGATAGTCAATATGCAATGTGGAATTGAGAAATTATATTTTATTTCGGTCCATAAATTTAACATGATAAACAAATCCCAAATCAGTAGGTACTAGGAACAGAGTACAGAGAACAGGTATTCTGGTCAAAAATAACATAAGCACATTTCTTCTCCCTCAATTTAGTGGCGGAGATCTTACTGTGGTCGACCTAGAGTTAAAACAGGCAACTCAGGATGGCCTCTTGCTATCTAGCCCACGATGATGAGAGCCCTCTACCTCCTATGGCTTTTCAAGACCTGTTAAGATACACCGATTCTACCACGGTCCTGGTTATGCAAGGTGATGCAAATGCACACCACATACAATGGGGCAGCACGCAGGCCGGGATTTACCATGCAGGCATAGTAGGCACGTGCCTAGGGCGGCAAGAATTGGGCGGCGGCAAATTTTGGCGGAAGCTTTGAAAACTTGTTTTATTCGTAACCGCAATTCGCGTACCAACATTATAAGTGGAAAATGCCTAAATCGAGAAAAGACTCGATTTATACAAGTCTCGATATTGGCCTGATATCGAATATTCGATAAGTTTTGTTGTTGGGAAAACAAAGCACAAAGAATTTCAAAAAAACAAAAACAGCAAACCAGTAAATTTTGACAAAAGGACTTGACGATTAAAGCGCACAGTTGTTCGTCCGCTGCACGCCCGTGTGCAACTGGCCAAATTGTATGCGACAAAAAAAGAGATGAAAAGTTGAAGTATTGAACGTATAGAAGGTCCCCATATCCATTTTTACCGACCTTAGTATTAGAGTGCGTTTCCATTTAGAAAAGAATATGGGAAAAAATTCTCCTATGGATTTACTCAAATTACTAAGCAGCAATGAGCTTCACACAGTTCTTCCGAATGTTGATATAGGGTACCGAATGCTCGTTTGCACACCCGTATCAAATTGTAGCGCTGAACGATCATTTTGCGTACTGCGGAGAGTGAAAAACTATTTGAGATCAAAACTGGTTGCAGAACATTTGAACGCACTCGCTTTGTTAACTATAGTCAGATTTGCTCACGTCTTCAGATTGTGATGACATTATCAATGACTTTGCCATCCGAAAATCAAGACGTAAAATTTTCAACCAATAAGCAATAATTTTTTAAACAAAAACCAATCACATACATAATGGTAATTGTTGAATGACATTATGTCATATACTACATGATTATGAGGCTACTACTATAATAAAATAAAATATTTGCTCTCAGGAAGGTGCATTTTATTGATTGAATAACTTTTCGTACCAAACTTATTCCACCATTGAAGAATTTTTTTGGGAGGGGCGCCAATTTCTAAATCCAGTCATGGGGCGCCAAATTCCTAAATCCGGGCCTGGCAGCACGGACACCAATGATCGAGGTGAGGTTATTTTTAACTACCTACTAAACACCAAGCTTGCTATTAGTAACAAAGGTAACGATCCCACCTTTGTTACCAAAAACAGAAAAGAAGTGCTGGACATCACCGATCACCCTTGTCTCAGACTGCTACTCCGACCGAATATTGGGCTGGAAGGTTCTTGAAGAAACACTTCTTCTCGGACCACAGGTTCATAGAATTCCAACTGCAAGACTCAACCCCCCTTCTAAAATAAAAAACCTCAAAAAGACAAATTGGGGTTACTATACTAGGCTAATCGCAAAGAATCTTGCCCCTAAGCCTCCCTGTATTCCCAAAAACCGGGAACAACTCGACAGCATTGTGGACATTTTCACAAAGCAATGCACCCACGCCATTAAAAAAGCCTGTCCGAACAGACAGCAGAAATTGGCTTCCAAACCCCCATGGTGGTCTCGCGAACTTGAAACGCTCCGAAAAGAGTGTAGAAAGGAATTTAATTCAGCTAGATGCAGCAGCAGTGAAACCTCCTGGGCTGCTATAAGTCGAAGCTGAATAGATGCAAAATGGCAATAACGAAGGCCAAACGCAACTCTTGGGCTACCTTTTGCAGCAATATAGTCGGAAGCCTCATGGTTACGTAAAATATTAACTAAAGCACAAACAATGCTTAGTTATTTACACAAAGAAAACGGCGATTGGTCTCACTCAAGCAGGGAATCCCTGCCACTACTTATGGACACCAACTTCCCCAGCCTTCCCGATAAACTCTTCAGCCTCACCGCAGCTGGTCAAATCTATCATAAGTAGAGCAAGAATTGAATGGGCGGTAAACACCTTCCAGCGCTATAAATCTCCAGGCCCGGACGGCATAGTGCCGGCACAACTGCAGCGCACCCTTAGTTACATCATGCCCTGGTTGCAGGCCATGTTTACTGGGTGCCTTCAAAATAACTGCATTCCATCTAGTTGGAAAGTGTTAGGCTCAAATTTAGCAATAGTGCCAAACATCTGGGAGTAGTCCTAGACAAAAACTCCTCTGGAATGAAAACACAGAAGAGCGCATTAAGAGCGCACTAATGAGCCTCGGAAGACAAGACCTCTCAGCTATAGTGTGAGTGCTGACCGCACACTGTCCGATAGTGACGCATGCGACCCGCTTAGGTCTTGAGACCTGCGATTTTTGCAGAAGCTGTAAAAATCCGGACGAGGAGGAAAGTGTACTACACAGGGGCGGTGCTTTCATAGGTGCAAATGGTGCACTTGCACCGGGCGCAATTTTACGAGGCGCAATTTCAGAAATTTCCGTCTGTCCACAAGCTCATGTGGATCACCAAGGCACAAGAAATTACACAAATTTACTCAATTTCAGTCCTCGTAGCTTCTCCTGTAAGAAAAAGTGGAGAAATTTTACTTCTCCTCGTGCAGGAACTTACCAAGATTTTAGCTTCGAGATTTTCATAAAAGTTTACTCAAGAAATTTTATTCAAAAAGTGAAGGAGCAGACCTTCCTTTTCGCGAATCAGAAGTAAAAATTCAGGAGAAAATCTACTTTTTGAAAATTCGAGTGTTTGGGTCTTTTTCCGTTTTCCTACACTGCGTTTAAAAGTGAACGGCTGATGGGGCGCAATATGGCATAGTGCACCGAACGCAAAAACCCCAACGCCGGCTCTGACAAAGAAGAGGACGGAAAGTTCACACTTCGCCCCGGGTGGCAGAAATCCGCACTACGCTACGCTACAGTATCTTAAGTGCATAACAAAATCTCTTTGGTCTTCTGATAGGGACTCGAAGGACCACGGTTTTTCGTAGTATTATGGTACTATGGTTACATGTATAATGCATGTTCATAAACTCTCTCTATAGATACTTCTGTCCTTCCATCAGCGGAAACGATTTCTCTACAATCAATATTCATCCAAGCAATTATCACTTGTAGAGTGCCTTTTGCTTATTAAACCAGGGACACCAGTGTTAATTAAATGTTGATAAATTCTGCGTATTTTTCGTTAACTTTAAGCGAACGAACTGCGGTGTAAATGTCCTTAAAACTCTCTCTTAATTATTCAAGTTTCCATCAAACTGTGGAGCTGTGGGTATACTAGTGATTTAAGACCAAAACCGGAGGGAAACCCTTGTAACTTAATGTTGATGTTTTTCTAAAGATTGATTACACAGAGCCATAAGAAAACTCAAGCGTTTATAAATTAATTACAATATTTTGCCACTTGCGGATTTTTCGTTTACCCAAAAGCAAAAAGTGAAAGCAGCGTCAGGTGTGGAATTACGATTAGCAAAACTTAAACATGAGAAATTAATTACGAAATTATTAATATTTAAAACTCGTTGAAAAGTGATGAAAGTTTACATAGACATGAATCTTAAAATAACTTACGTAGCTCAACATCGTTCCATAGAAAGGGATTATTGGATTTTATAGAGGAATAAAAGTGGTAAATGCGAAGATGGGGCAGCCTTCAACTGGTAGGTGAGCTGGCGGCAATGTGAAATGCAATAATGAAACACCTGAAAGAAGGTCAAATCGATGCAACTTGTTTTTAATAGTATGAGTATATATGTATGTCCCCAATCGATTTTTTCCAGGATAAAGAAGAATCGAACCTGAACGAAGGGTTTCTATTGTTGCTATAGAAAAAACTAGACTCGAGGGTAAAAGCCAAAGGAAATGGATATCCACTAACATATAAAACTGCACGTAATGAAAAGGCCACAAAAAACAATAAAACTGCAATATTTGTACCTATTTTATGTTAAAGGGTCGCAAAACCTTAATACTAATATTTCATTTAATGCCACACACTTCTAATCGGACAAAAAAGAGAGTTTTCCATCACTATAATATTTTGTGTGATTTTGTATGATTATGCAGAAATTTTCCCTTGGAGCACACACAAATAAATCAATAAGGAAACTCATCGATACACGCGATAGTGAAATTTCATTGTCGTCATGTTTTATGAGAACTGCTCAAGTTAGGAGCTGAAGCATTTGTGCAACATGTTAAACTATTAACCTTTTCGGCTTAAGATTGTTGTACTTGTCAAGATATTTTTTGATATCCGTTTACTTGATATCAAACTTTTCGTGAAACCGCTCAGGGGAGCCCTTTGTACTGCCAGCCATTGTGAAAGTTTAGTGCGAAGGAGTATGTAAGGCATACGCAACTTTCAATTGTGCTAAAAGGAGAATGATGTATAAATCGATGAATTTTGTGTTTGATGTATGAATTTAGGAATATTGGGTGTGTAAATTCATCACATCTATCCCTTAAGTCCCTATCAAAGATTCGTCAAATGTTGATTGAGTGAGTCATAAATTGACAATAGTAACAAAAAGTATTGGCATGTGTATAACTAAGAATATTGAAGGCATAGAAGTAGTGCAAAGAAATGTCATTGGCAGATAGAAGTGCCATCAAAACCACCAAGAGGTCGCCGCTGGTAGCTGCCCTACAAGAGGGTAGACTAATATAATCGGATTAGCGCCTTCAATATTTGGCGTTAGCATAATAGAAAACCAGCTATTACCCCTTAGAAACCGGCTATTACAAATCGTTAAGCATTCCTCTCTGATTCTGAAAAAATATAACTACCACATGGCAAAGAAAACGAAATTTGAAAATTTTCTCTCACACTATGTAACGTAGCTTGAGCAGTATAACCGTGCTAGATAGCCGATACCCTATCTTACTATAAGTTGGATGATTGTGACGAAGAGATACGATAGACAGAAAATGGTATCGTGCAAAAGCAGGGCTTTGACGAATTTTATTGCTGTCAAACAAGATACCATAATTATCGGGGTAGGTTTTATGATCAGCCAAATTATGACGCCTACCGTTATCGATTTAAAAACGGGAAACGAAGGGCTATGGGCTATTCAATATTCGCATACGAGACATATTTCAGAAAATAAGCCTCATAAAAGTTCACGTTCCTACCGAGAGTTCCTGGACAACGAAGTAAAAAAATCTTCGAAGTACATAATTGAATCAGAACTTAGATTGCCTCAGATATGATGTAAGAATCATACTGGAGGATTTTAACTCAAAACAACGTTGTTAGACCGAATATAGGCAGTAGGTCGGCAGCAAAATTAGTAAAAACACTAATCATAGGGTGCCTTCCATTTAAACACAGCGAGACACAGTGTGTCTAACAGGGTGTTCCATCACCGTCGTGTTTAAATATATTTCACCCGGCGGTGCACTTTTTGTCGTTGATGGAACACCCTGTTAGACACACTGTGTCTCGCTGTGTTTAAATGTAAGGCACCCATAATAGTCAACCAGTTACTAGTCCAGTAGAATTAGTCGTAAATATGAGAAAGAAAAAAAATAATTCGTTACAGCACTCTGACAGCGAGATATTGTCGAACAAGCTCTTGTAAAAGAGAGAAAAATAAATCGAACCCAAAGCTGTTATCCAGGGTGGAATTGGGGGGGTTTTTAGGGGTTGACAACAGTTTTTCGCAATTTCTGGCTAAACTGTCCATCCTATCGAAAAAAGTTACAAAAAAAAGTTGTAGGAAATAATAAGATCTTTTGTGTTAACTATTTTTACCCTAACCTCAAAATTTTTCGAAAAAAGACGGAAAACAGGTTTTTCGGTTTTTAATTTTTTTCTTTGACAAAAAAAATTCTATGAAGCTGAAACTTTGGCAAAAGATACCTTTTAGTGTTGCAAAAAGGTAGTAATTTTTTCAGACGGAAATATTTAGAGGTTGTTGTTAAATTTAATTTTTTTTTAAAAAAAAGCGACATTTTTAACTGCGATTCCTCTTAAAACTACGCTTCCTACGGGGTTCTGTTTTGGCTCACTTACTCGTTGTTACGTCTATTTTCGATAAATGGTAAAAAAACGGTATACTGCAATGGAAAAAATGACGGGAAAATTGAAAAAAACGAAAAAATTACTTTTTTCGTGATAATTTGAATATTTATCTTTGGAGAGTGGTTTTCAATCATAAGACAGTATTTGCATATTGCACGGAACTAGTTTATCTTAATAGTATTTTTATGAATCAAAATTGTATAAAAAAAATACGTCATGAAAAAATCGAAGCATTTAACTGCGGGTGTCAGCTAAAAAATATTACCAACGTGAAATTCGTAAATGGGGTAAAAAAATTAAATATTTTTTTAAACATGCTTAAAACACCAAATTGAAAAAAATTATTCATTAAAGTAGTCTTCACTCTCTAAAAGTGAGTTAGTGTCATGTCTGCAACTAGTGTGAATTAGTGGAAATTTTTCACTATTTACTTTAGTAGTGCATGAATCCACTAAAAAATTAGTGAACAAGTCCATGCTAGATAATTGAATTAGTAAAATTTAATTTATTGCGGATTTTATTTAGTAAAAATAAAGGGTTCTTTCTTCTTTTAATAAGTAAGATTATTTAAACAATTACTATATACCATATATGGAATATGTAAATAATTTTTTTTCATTAAACTAAGGCAATGTTATATTCAAACGTGTTATTTTTCAATGACAATATTTATAGGTTATTATATTTAACTAATTCAAATAGTCAATTCTTAGTCATTTTTCACTAATTCAAAATGTGGCATGTCTGCTATGTCTATGAGTGAAAAATGACTAAGAATTAGTGAATTTCCACTAATTCACTTTTAGAGAGCATGAATTTTTCTGTAATAAGTTTTGTTGCATCTGACGAAGACAATTTACAACACTCTGCAAAGAGAGCAAGATTAGGGAAAAATTCATGAAGAGGACTTTAACGCATAATTTTTTTTAATTTGGTGTTTTAAAGTAAATATAATGTCATAAAAGCGGTAAGAAACACAAAGACTACTGGAGTCATTAAAGTTATAAATGAACTAGTTAGCTATTTTGGACTTCCAAAGGTAATTGTCACCGATAGAGGCACAGCTTTCACTTCTAGACCATTTGAGCAATATTGTCGAAGATATGAAATCGGACATATTAAAGTAGCTGTTAGAACACCGCGTGCAAATGGACAGGTGGTATGGGATGAGAAACTACATGAGCTGCAATGGATTCTGAATTCGCAAAACAATCAAACGACGAAATTTTGACCGAATGAAATAGTTTTTCATTTTAATCTTCGAGATGTTGTATCAAATAAATTGACTGCTGCTATCCATTATGCTGAAATAGGAAATGAAACCCTGGAAATCGATAAATCTAACGCCGCTGCTGAAAATATAAGAAACGAACAGAAAAAATGGAAAAAACGATTTGATGAAAAGCATAAGACGCCTAAAGTTTATCAACCCGGTGATTTAGTAGTAATCGAAGCAGAATCACCAGCCAGTGGTGAGAGTCGGAAACTATAGGTATCCAAAATTCAAGGGACCGTATGTTGTCAAAAAACCCTTAGATTTTGACCGCTATGTGATTGAAGACCTGGAAGGACTAATGGTTACGGGAAGGCGGTTTTCATCAGTGTATTCATCAGAAAAAATAAAACCTTGGTGCCAGTCTGCTCCAATTTTAGATGACGGTCGGGAAGATGAGGAAATCGAGGACGATTCCAATAGTCAGGAAAGGCCGAGCTGTCAAACGAATAATTAGAGAAAAACACCTAATAGAGGGAGAGCCAGCGACGTATTTTGTGTTGTCATTTCATCCCTCATGAAAATTTCCACACTAAATCTTATATGCCTGCTTAACAATAAAACATACTTCTGGCAGCCCCCTGTGGCCGGGATGAACTACCCCAAAATTACAAAGAGGGTAAAAAATAAAGTTCAATTTTGTTATAGTATTACTCATGAATTTTCTGGAGATTATTTTTGATAGTATTCTCTATTTATAAAAATTAATGCCAGAACATTTACCCTTCACCTAATGCTTGCCAGAACGCTCTAAATATTTATTTAAAGGGGTTTATTGCATAAATAGTCCATTCAAAACGCGAAGGGGGGTGTTCCAACATAACACCATTAAGAAAATCGTACCCTACATGTATTTTGGGTCGCTGATTACGAAAATCGGGGTCCTGCGGTCCTAAAATATGGGCGCCACCCTTAAAAACGAAAAAAATACCCCTTTTTAAGGTTGTTCACGATAATTTCTATAATAATGAAAAATAATCTAACGAAATCCATATTTTTATATTTATTTGCGATTTGGTGGTTGATTTATACTAAATCAGCCAAACTTTAAAACAAGGGATAATCCTAAAGGGTTAAAACCACCCCTAAATTTTTTTTTCAAGTTTATGCTTCAAATTCGATTGTATGAGTATTGTAACCCAAAAATTATTTATTTTCACCACTTAAGGGGGTAAAACTACCCCTACATTAAAGTTGAATTTGAAAAAAATTGAATTTTTATTTAAAATATTATTTTTGATGAAATACTATTAAAACATTTGGAAAATTTATTTTACCCCCTTTTAAAGGGATTAAAGCCCCCCTAAATCAAAACAAAAAAAATACATTGAAAAAATGTTCTTTTCGTAGGTTCCAATTTAAATTTTAAATAAATTTTCCAAATGTTTTAATAATTATTTCATAAAAAATAAAATTTTTGGCTGACTTAATGGGGTAAAGTGTTGAATATAATTAAGCAGAAAAATAAATTTGCTTATTTTTTTTGTTTAAAGTTGATTTCTAAAGTTGTAGGGGTAGTTTAACCCCTTAAGGGTTGAAAATAATTTATTTTTGGCTAACAATACTCATAAAATCGAATTTGGAGCATAAACTAGAAAAAAATTTTTTTACAATTTTTTTTATTTTCAGTTGATTTAGGGGTGGTTTTTACCCTTTAGGATTATCCCTTGTTATAAGGTTTGGCTTGATTTAATATAAATCAACCACCTTCGCAAATAAATATTGAGAAAAGTGTATTTCGTTGGATTATTTTTCATTATTATAGAAATTATCGCGAACAACCCTTAAAAAGGGGTATTTTTTTCGTTTTTAAGGACGACGCCAATATTTTAGGACCGCAGGACCCGATTTTCGTAATCAGCGACCCAAAAAACATGTAGGGTTCGATTTTCTTAATGGTGTTATGTTGGAACACCCCCTTCGCGTTTTGAATGGACTATTTATGCAATAAACCCCTTTAAATAAATATTTAGAGTGTTCTGGCAAGCATTAGGTGAAGGGTAAATGTTCTGGCATTAATTTTTATTAATAGAGAATACTATCAAAAATAATCTCCAGAAAATTCATGAGTAATACTATAACAAAATTGAACTTTATTTTTTACCCTCTTTGTAATTTTGGGGTAGTTCATCCCGGCCACAGGCGGCTGCCAGAAGTATGTTTTATTGTTAAGCAGGCATATAAGATTTAGTGTGGAAATTTTCATGAGGGATGAAATGACAACACAAAATACGTCGCTGGCTCTTGGTCTATACTGACGCTTTGAATAAAAAGAATCCGATTCGACATGGTCTTAGACCAATTTTGGAGGCTATATATAATTTAAATTTTCATATATTTTCCGTTGGTAAATTTCATTGATTGAAGTCTCCTGGGCATATATAGTGTTGCCATGAGAAATCGTTAAATATTAGTTGGTTTTGTACAAGCTTTTTCGCTATAATTAACACGATGATGGTTCTGGAAGAAGCTTTTACATTTACAAACAGAACTTAACAATACCAAATCCAAGCTCCGTCTCTATGAATTCTAGTTCGTGTTTAATCCGGGTTCGCGGTATAAACTTTAACAGCATAAATTCATTTGTAACAACAGCAAGTGTACTACCTCTCAATGAATAAAATTGTTTTCTCAGGAAATGTACAAAAAACTTGAGGTCAATAAATTCTGGGGCTATAACATACTTTATGGTCTTAAACAAATGCATCTAACCTTTGGCTTAATCTGTTCAATAATGTGCCAAGTAAATTCTTCTACAAGGGTCAGGGAGTTAGCAAGTATCAAGAAGCATTTGCTTAGCTAGGAATACTCTCTGGTTGAGATATATAGCGGGAATACTATAGTCATACACTGCCACAAATAAAAATTTCTGATATTTCACTAGACAGAGAAGGATACAAAAAAAATCCAAGAAAAAGAAAAATGAGGAACTTTAATAAAAGACGACGAAGATAATAATCAAACAAGTTTAAACCCTCAGGACAGCGTAATAAGAAGCAAGTCTCGCATAACATGGGAGGGAAGAATCCTTAAAGATATGGGACGAACTTAAGAGGGCAGCACAAAACTGTTCAAGCAGGAAATCCCTCGTAGTATCATTAAGTTTCCTTAAAGAATATGGAAGAGGAATTAGGGTTAAAAAGAAATAATTAAAAATAAGTACTCTTTTGCCAATTGCATAAAAATTGTGCACTTTCAAGTTAGCTATCAAGAAAATCAACTAAAAACTGCAAATAAAAATTTTATCAAGATCCGATTTTCATCGCAGCGCTTTCATGGTGTGCTGCTATTCTTCATTTTTCCCTTCCAGAATACGCTAAGTACCGAGATATTAAATTTTTTTTTCTTGATAACAACCTTCCGAATAGCATACCATCGCCCACAAAAGAAAATTGTTTCCTGATCCCTTTTAAGTACTTAAAAGCTGGATGGAATAATTCTTAAGAGCGAATTCCTCACCATAAAAAAAAACTTTCCATGGGTTTAAGGACCTCCAGAGCCTGGCGGAGTCAAAAATTTCAACATTGTGCCATCAGCCAAGGAATCTTAAAAGCTTTTTGTGTAGCAGCACCCTTTTTGGATGAGGCGAATTCAACTTTAATATTATTAGGCCCAAGATGATTTAAGCAGAAAATGTTCACCTGTGACTTTGGCCGCGTCGGCGGCGGAAAATTGTGGAAATTTCAAAATTGCTTCTAATCGACCTACGGGAAAATATTTTAAATAAGGTCGTCTACAGAGTTGAGTTTAGAAGCTTCCAGGTAGATAATTTCTGGTTGTTGAAATATTTTTGGTAGAAGGGTTGCTTCCATTATTATTTTTTGAGGGTAGATCGATGTGCTGATAGTATTACTCAAGATTTGATTGTTGTTGAAAAGTTTTAACTCAATGAAGTTTAACTAAATTAGAATATGATTAGAGGGCTGTGATGGAGTTTATTTTGTCGCGTACTTGAGGTTACAGAATATTATACAAACATATTTGGTTCCGAGGCTCAAGTGTCCTCAAGGCCGGCGCTTGGTTTTTTTGCGGCCGGTGAAGTATGCCATATTGCGCCCCCATCAGATGTTCATTTTTTGATCGCAGTGAAGGCAATTGAAAAAGACACCAACAGTCTGTGGAGCTCCTTTAATATATGAAAATGAAGGCACGGGAGCACTTTTTAAAAAAAAAATTTCAAAGTTTAAATTTTTTTAAAAAATCTTCATTTCCGAAATTGCGCCCGATGCAAGTGCACCATTTGCACCTATTAAAGCCTATGTCCTATCAGGATTTGCTTCGCGATCTTGCTTTTATGCTGGGTTTGCTTTCGCTTTAGCTTTACAAAACTATCCCGCTAATGCTGTTTCTTTAAGCTTCGTACTGCTTAAGCTTCTGTTAGATGGCCTTCAGCGCCACTGCCACCATTCTCCACACATCCCCAACTTCATCATCTGCTCCAGGATGTGTTTCGGTGTTTTCCCTACTACAATCCTGTGCTCAGCAAATCTATAGACCTATACACTCGAATCTCTATAATAGAGGTCCCTATGTCGTTTGCCAAACCTTCATATTTCAAGTGATAATCGGTGGTCATTGCACTGCATGTATTAGTTTTCACTGTAGAATTCTACATAGAATAAAACAGTCTATCTGGCAGCCTTACTGAACATATAAGGCGCTTTCAACAACTTCAGATTGCCCGCCGTCCAATTGCGCCCGGTGCAAGTGCACTATTCGCACCTATGAAAGCCCTGCTCCTGGTCGGAATGGATCGGGGGCATTGTATGCCCTATACATAAAAAAGGAGATCAGCTAAGCTGCCGTAATAATAGAGGCATCACTTTATTGAACGTATTATCAAATATCTTATACATTAAACTGCAGCCATACGTAGAAGCAGCTCTGGGAAATTATCAAAGCGGCTTCCGCCCGGAAGATCTATACTACAGACCATATTTTCACACTTTGGCAGGTCCTAGAGAAGGCAAATGAATTTAATATAAACATAGACTTCAGAAACGCATATGATAAAATAAAACGTGGGGTATTTAAGATTTCCCAAACACCTTGTAGATCTGACCAAAATGACAATGAAAGAGATAACATGCAGGATAAGAATTGAAGGAGAGCTGTCAGAACCATTCAACGCCACAGTAGGACTAAGCCAGGAAGATGCTCTGTCATTTTTACTATTTAACGTAGCTATGGAAAAAGTGATAGACACAGGAATTAACATCGCGGGCAGTATTTTCAACAAGCAGCCGGTACAAGTATTGGCATACGCTGACGATATCAAATACTACCTAGGTAAACCTTAGCAATGAAAGAAGAAATTCGGACTAGCAATTAATGAAGAAAAAACGAAATATACATATGTGCATCAGGGCCGTTTTGTTCACACGTAGATAAATTTATCTCTGGGTTAATTCCAGGGTTATTCCAAAATTGCATTTGTTCACTGCGAGTTAAGAAATTTACTCGTTTCTGCGCATGTCGGAAATATCTCTGAGTTTGCTTAACCCCGGGAATAGTTAACTCATGGAAACCGGCTGGATAAGCCTCTTAACTCAGACTTATCTACGAGTTATTCTCATTTTTTATTTTTTCACGTCGTTATGCGATGCGCAAAGCTTATTATTTTCGCGAGTTAGCTATCTCCGAGTTAACTCAGGTTTATTCCCCTAGTGAACAAAATGGCCCTAAAAGACGGAATGATCGCCAGAGTCTGGCAATTGATACATTCAACATGGATGGAGTAAACGAATTTATATACTTTAGGGCATAGCCGGCGGATAATGTGGGTATGGTGGGTAGCAGTAACCCATCCGGAAAATTCCGAGTGGGTAAAATACCCATGCGGAATTTGAGAATAACTGAGCGTGTGACATGAAGAATGCCTCTGGTTCCGATCCATATTCGCCGAATCTCACACAATAAAAGAAGATGTGCTCCGCGTTAACCTGGATACCTAGTCATACATGCCAGCCCACAGCGCTGCTCGAAACCATGGAAGTATTTTCTATACATTCCATTTCCACTCAAGAACTGCGTGAGGTTGTAACAGACTTTCCCACACTCCTTCGTACGTAACCCATATATCCGGTGTAAATCTGAGGGTCCACCGACTCTTAACACACTCGTCTCACTTGCCTTGTCACTACGTTACAGAATCGTGGTGTGTCATCTGCCGCCGCACTGAATTTGTCTCCCCTCTAACATATTCTAGATCATAGAGACACATGCCTTCTCTCGCCAGTATCTATATGGGTATAATTCCCGCTATCACGAAAGCTGCCCTTTTGGATATGGTCCTGCAGGCGCAGTACGCGCCAAGGACGCTTAAGCTGGAGACAGACACATGCATACGGTGGTGCGTGCGTTGATATAAAAGAAGAGCGGGCATTCAAATGCAAACTGACATACAGCTACGTAAACGGAACGCACGCAAGGCAAAAGTTGGTCTACTTCCAACATTTCCGCATTGCCGCATTCGCCATAGTCTCAAATACCCAAACACAAACACACACAACAGCCAGATGCACTCATCGCTTCGTCTGTCAGCGAAAATCCACCGCATACACCGCACGCACTGTACGCACGCATGGATCTCTTTCCAACTTTAGTCTGTATGCGGCCCTCCATTTTCTGCTGTTGGCCCTCTTGTTCAACGCTGCTGTCCAGACTGGTATTGCGTAAAGCTAGACTGAGCTAACCTACCTCGCCATCAGGGGGTGACGGATTGGTTTGGCCAACTTGGGCACCATTCTTGCAAACGCCATGCCTTCCAAGTGTGTTTTAAAATTAAGCCTCTGGTTGATCATCACTCCCCGGTACCTTAAGTCGGGCTATGAGTGAATGATCTGTTCCCATACTTTAATTCTTACTGATACTTGTTTCCCAAGTTGCCACGGCCACGCTTTAATTTCTCAGATAGCTTCGTTCGCGCCTAATTCGATCTCATACATTGTGATCCACAGGAGAGATCCTAGGACACCACATATTGTTCTGTACACCGTCGGCCCATCTTCCGATTCACAATGAAGTGACCTCCGTTCTTTCCGTTTTACGAAAGGTTGTTACCAAATAACAGTTGCTGAGGAGGGGGCATGTTTGTCTGACTACCCACCAGGACCCAACATGATCCGCCGGCACTGCTTTAGGGACGCTAATTTCAAAGGATAACGATACCACAGCAGAAGTCAAAACGAGACTGGCTTTGGGAAATATAAGCTGCTTTGGGCTACGTAAACACTTCTGAAAGAACATTTCAAGGACGACTAAAGTCAACCTATACAGAGCCCTTATAAGACCAATATTACCAAACATCATAAAAACTATAAAAATGAACAGAATTCTATGGGTAAGACATGTTCAACGTAGCAGTGACGACAGCATAACAAAAATTATTAGGTATAAGAAATTGAAGACTTCAAGCCAGGGACAGACAGTTCTGGTGGAGGATGTTGGAGGAAGCCAAGGGCAATAAGAGGCTGTGAAGCTATTTATGATGATGATGAGTGACAATACCCAGAAAAAAATTTAGCCTTTATACTTTGACGTAGGTTTGGGAGGCGCTGGCTCTTAGTCTATAAGTAGCAGTTTAATTATACAAAGTATTTATTTTATATAAAATTTTTAAGATTATCTTGGAAAAACAAAATCCACTCAAAGTCTTGTTGTATAAAAAGGCAAAAAGGGTCTCTGTCAGTTTCTCAGATATGACGACTTGCTAAAAAGGATAAACAATAAATAATTCAAAGCCTTTTAAAATAATTCACAAATATTTTGATATTGTCCTTAAAGATGATAATTTTCTTACCCTTTCCTTTAAAAAATTGTCATTTGATGTGTATAGTCGTCCATCTTTGAAATTTATTTAATGATAATTTTCTCAACCCATTCCGCCGTGAATGATGGTTAAATGACGCTGAAGAATTATTTATTAAATTGTATGAAAAATTTGTTCGGGAATTTTTCTAATGCCTCATTAATTTTCATTGAAAGACAGACAACCTCCGCCGCGCGGAATCGAAGAAATTGGAAGAGAAATGATAAATTAAATTTATCTCATCAATTACCACCCTCTGTAGTAGTATAGAATCGCCTAATTTCTATTTTCTTTTCCTCTTATTTTTTTTTGTATTTATCCTGCGATATAAAAGTCCGTGAAGGAGTTTTCGTGGTGATGAATTGCAGAAAGGCTTGATTAACAAGGGATCCCAAAAAGTTTTTGAAGCGATCCTGCTCTTAATATACTGAACCCTTTTTTAATGCTCTCGTGAAAAATTTAAATAAATAAATTTTGTAAAAAGGAACCCTCAGATCCTAAATTTTCCGTATAAATTACACCATATGTCACTGAACATTCTGAATTCTTAAAGGATATTTTCTTTAAAAAACTCGGTCATGGCCTGATTAAAGTTTTCTTTTTAGTTATGCAAAATTTAAGAATGTCCTTAATTATTTCCGAAGCACCAACTTTACTGGGGGAGGATATTAATTTAAACCCACAAAAAAAATTAAATTTCGCTATATTCGCCAAAAATGACTTATTGTTTGTTCCCCTGTCTTTGGGGGCTGTGATTGATAGGAGATGTTGGCGTGAATATTGAAATATGAAATGACACATATTCGGGTCGCCAACAAGGTGTGGATTACTATGACAGATTGGGCTTATGTCATTTTCAGTTAATGACCTGACATTGAAAAGGCTTAAAAATTCGATCCGATAACTGATTTCCCTTAATATAATTGATTGCAACCACTTCGTGATGTATGAGGAGTATTTTTTTTGTTCGTCCTTTTATTGACAAAAGAAGTACTTTGTTGGAAATATACAAAAATACTAATTTCGCCTTCGGATCCGGACAAATTTATTGATGTTATTTTGGGGCTTATATTGAGCTACCGTTCTAGGATTTCCGTCCCCGCCTGGTTTATAAATGTCCTATCGTAAAAATTAGCAGTACCAGGAATTTCGTGAAAAAAAAATCAATAATTCTTGGTACATCAATAATGACATTCTGATTGGGGGGGAACCTCATTTGGCCAAGGAAGATTGATTCTTAGTATTAATTTCCTGCCATGTATGTGGGCCTGGGTATCTGAGTCAATGAATCTAGCTTTATTATTGCTATTAATTAAGCTGAGATGAGATACATACTCGGTAGAGGGATTTGTAACGTGTAACCTAATTGAGAAAATAAATAAGTAATGCTTTTAGAGGTCGGATTTTCAGTCCCTTTTTTTGATTAAAATTGTTTGTTCAGTCATTTTTCTCAGCTGGTTACTATTTTTAGATATTTTGCTAATAAAAAATTTAAAAGGAAATATTAGAGGCCACACAATTTTTAAGCAATTTTGTGAATACAAAGTAACAAATTTAATATATGGTTGACATGAAGGAGACACATTGGGTTCGAAAGTCGGGTGTGGGCTTAATTGTGGGTCCACACGATATTGATTTTTAGTTGAAGAGACTTCTGTCTATAGAATTTTATTTGTGAGACAAAGGAAAGTTGCTGGAAAAAGTCTGCAGAGACATTCCGTCGGCCGTTTCATTCCGTACAGACATCGCGCGCAAATCGGACGTACGAACCCGAGCAAAAATTTGCGCCGTGCGTGCTAGAGCCTACCTGATGCAGGCTAGCTGCGGGCTAGTTTCATTTTTACTCGGGAAACTCCTTGTCATGTGGACCAACCATAAGTAATTAATACTGCTTCCTTATTTGCAGAATTTTTGTAGTTAAATTGAAATGCCTGATTGACGTTTTATCAGCAATTAAAGGAGTATCCACACACATCAGGGCCGTGGCCGGGACGTCACAGGGGCCGTGTTCTGTCATGTGTGAACGAGCCCGTGCCCGGATACGGACATGTGTGAACGAGTAAATTAGTTTCCACACATATTAGTGTTCCGTCAGGGGTTCAAAAAATATTGGTGCGTGCATTTTATATGAACTCTTAACGATGCCCAAGCACATGGTTGCAAATAGTATATCTAATTTTATTCTACTGGCCTTAGATAACATAGACTGTCCAGAAAGACCAAGATCCAAGGTATCCTAAAGTATTTTAGAATTGATTTTGGCTATATTTGGGGCGCTGAATCTAAATATGAAATCAGTTTTATTCTATTAGCTCCACTTTTTGTAGATACTTCTCTATCACTGTTTTTTTCTATTCAATACACTCAAATATGGGTGATTGATTTTTCTTATTCACCGTCTGTAGTGAGCTCCAACGAATCAACTAGAGCTGAGGTTAGTTTAAGCGTTCTCGCCGTACAGGGTAGATCAAAGTGGTCCTGGAGTGATCTTCCTATTTACGAAAGAGTTGTTATAAAGTTAACCTAATACCTATTGTGTTGTAGATTGTTGTATTTGTATTGTGGAATGTAAATAAAATGAATTCAAGTAGAAGAAATTGTGTGAATCATCCTATACGACATCTTATACGTCATTCCCCGCATCGCCATACGGATTAAAAATCAATGCGGAAAAGACCAAAGTGCTCACAACGGACAGATCGAAAGCCAGTGTTCACCTCGATGGAACCCAAATCGAACAGGTTCCGATGTTCAAATATTTGGGATCGTTGGTTGAGCAAAAGAAAGTGGCATCGACGGCTGACGTTCACAGCCGCATCGGCCAGGCAACAGCAACATTTGCCTAGCTCAAGTGGTGCATATGGAAATGAACAAATATTACCATCAAAACGAAAGTACGCCTTTACCTAACGTTGATCCTTCTGAATCTTTATGGATCGGAAAGGTGGACACTGCTCAAGCCGGACGTCAACCAGCTCGAGGTTTTCCAAATGCGATGCTTGTGGCAGATTCTCGGTGTCTCGCTCCGGGATCGCCTTCGAAACGAGACAGTTAGACAAAATTGCGATCAACGGACCCTGATCGAAGAAGAAATACAAAAACGTCGACTACGATGGTTTGGACATGTTTGCCGAATGGATGATAACCGCTTGCCACGTAAACTTCTCTGCCGAGATCGGCTGGCAGGCTGGAGAATTCAGCGATTGGCACCGAAGAAAACCTGGCTAAAGAATATCGAGGGTGAATTAAAGAATCAACGATTATGAGTTATCGAGACGTCGCCAAAAATCGTCAAGAATGGAAACGAGTCGTGAATGTAGTTCGAAACCCAGCGACACCGACAGCAGCGCATCCGTTGCTGGGACGTCCCGCTCGGACCGCCAGCTAACGGATCAAAGAAGAAATCATCCTAATGTGTATTGCTACTTATAAGATTGGTCGAACTTCCAATCGCTGACCTTTGACGTTTGACTTTGAACTTTGACCTTTGATTTTTGACCTTTGGCCTTTTATATTTGACCTATGACTTCTTTTTTTTACCGATTTCAGCAAGATCGATGGAATCTCAAATCTCTGACCTTTGACCTTTGATATATTACACTAATAGTTCTCCTTTAGTTACAGAATCATAGATGTATGATACAAGGACGACTCCAAGACAGAGGCAGGTATTGTTTTCGAGGTCTGGAACAAAAGTACCAGGTGCAGCAGGGCATTCAGCTTGGGCACCCTGCATTTAAAAATAGGTGTACCATACCGGTATACGCTTACGAGATCTTGATTTGCGGATAGTTTTCTTTCCCGAGAGGCAAATGGAAATCTACCGGCGACATTCGGTCAATAGAATACCTCGACCAAAGTTTGTTTTCTGTCACCTGTTCTTTTTCTAATTATATTAAAAATGATCTACTTTTGGTTAGAGCAACACGAGATCTCCACAAACTCCATAGTCTTGGTCTCGACTCGAGAATCGAGACGAGAGTAAAGTTCGGTTTCGACAAACATATTCTCGTCGAGACGAGATGATTCGCTCGAGATCTCGTAATATAAAGTATCTGATGAAGCGCGCACGCGCCGATATTTTCAAAGCTGCGATGTGGTTGTAATGCACGTATAAACACATTTTTGCCTCTTGTTTTCTCTCGCCGGTTACGTATAGGTTGAGTCTATAAGTATAAGAGCCGTGATGGGTCTATAAATTTATATTCGCTCCGAGAGACCAGACGAGACGAGACGAGATTAGGATGGGCAAGATCCGCCTAGAGTCAAGACGAGACTCGAAATGGTCGAGACTTATCGATGTCGAGACGAGAGTCTTAAAAATCTCGTCTTGTCTCGGTCTCGTGCTGCTCTACTCTTGGTCCCATCCAATCCACTTCGCAGCTTCGCTGATATTGTAGAATCCTTCCTGTCTTCGATAATACAATCGTGGACTTCTGTCTGTCTGTCGATCAGGACATTTAACTTGATATTATTTGGAGACGCAAAATTATGTCGCATTCAGTGCTTCCCAAAAGAAGTATTGTCTTTCTTCCAATCAAATCTGCAGCATCTCCCTATTCGTACCAGTGGTCGCTGTAAAAATAATTACTGACGACCTTTATTATCCTAGTCGTGAATTTAACCATCTGCGATGGAATTAGCACATCGTATAAATTGCCAATTTATTTTGCAGCCACCGGCTCTGGCTGTAATAAACAAATTCTTCATCTCCTCGAATACAAACCTTTCTTTTTGGGCCGGGCTTCGAAAACTGCCTAAGCGTGGCTAGATGAAGTACAAAAAAGGGCTCTCAAACAAATCGGTGCCCGAGTAAAAATATATATTTGGTATATTCACGCGAAAACCAAGTACAGACCTACTTATATTTTTAGAAACACATATGAACCCGCGACTAGCACGCATAGCGAAAAAATGCGCTCGGTAATATTATGACACGCTTCCGCTATGGGTATAAAAAATTAAAAATACGCCTGTCACACGGACATGCACACTACAGGTACAAAAATCTAAAAATGCTAAATCGGACATTCCAAACGCGGGTGTCGTTTTACCAAGCGGTCTCCAACTTAGTACTAACCATGGCCAATGCTGCTTTACCAGCGCAATCTAACGAGAACGGGTCTATTGAGTATGTTAATGGTATCCTTTGTAGTGACCGACCAAGATAATTCGCGTTTTCTAACCTAAGCTTTTTAAACCCCACTCGACTAGCATTTAAAAAGGGGATTGTTTCAGGGCATGCCGAAAGAGAGATTCCCCGTGTTTTCCCTATGAGAACCGACTGCGGCAGATAAGGGGCACGCCAAAAGAGGGGTTCCCCTTGGATTCCTCATGAGCCCTATACAAAGAAAAATCAGCGATACTGAAGTGAAGTATGCTCTATCAGTTTCGCATAAGGGCCCTATGAGGCATACCTCATTAGGTACAAATGCCATGGGGAAATCCCAACATCTGGCTTACGTATTCGGAAAGCCTTTCAAAATGACCGTGAAGGATGTCATTTAGCATACTAAATATACCGGTTCTAGTTCGATTTTAGAGGTCAAGCAGCATTGGACTTGGATTAGTACTCAGTTGGGCGACCCATAGGTAAAACGACACTCCCGTTTAAAAATATAAAGCTTTCGACACCGGCCCAGTTATTATTTACATATCCACACGGAATTTATCAAATTTTTCGGGTATGGGGTAGCAATGATTTTTCCTCAAGGGGCCAAATGGGGCATTCCTTATGACGAGGCGCGAATGAGGAAAGGCGTTAGATGCTCTGTGTGGGGCTTATAGGGCATTCCACACGCCTTGAAGGGCATATGAGGCGGGGGGTTGGCCTCATAGGGGCCCTATCTGTACCCTCCCCCAAAATGCTGGTCGGGAAAAAACCCCATAACCAAAGAATTTAAAATCATATAACTTAACAGACAGCTGGCAAATAAATTGACCGATTAACTTTTTACATTTTAACGGTTATCTGTTCGTGCTCCCCACCCAAAATGACTACGCTCCGCCGCCCCTGGCTTCTTATACCCGCAACACCAGATTAGCCCGCTCGGTTCGTTCCCTCTGTCTACAGCCCCTTATCGCGCCTTCTACAAGCTAGAAAATCGTAGTAGTATCTACAGAAGAATTAATAGATCAAGAATATAGTTTAAACTTAGAACTATTCTATCCAAATATAAACAATGAAGAATCTTAAGTTGTAAAACACATGTATTTCAAAGAAGGGTTAGAAGAAGAGAGTCCTAAAATCGGAGAATATCCAAATTCAGCTACCATATAAGAAAGAGCCTATCGCCTCTGGTCTCGGTGGTCTAAGGATTAAGACCCTCTACTACCGTCCCACAGGTCAGAGGTTCAATTCCACTCTGCGGCATGATAATCTATCTTTACATTTGTCTTTTCTAGATAACATTTCTTCTTTGTTGTCTTCTCTCTTTATAGCAATTTTGTGTTCCTCTCTTACCACTGTGAGGAAACCATCTCGTGTTCGATCACCGTAGTCAGCGCTCTGTCACAATATCATTGTATGGGAGCAGAAACTCCTTCACTTTTCTCTATACTCTCTTTCCTATTGGAGGTTGCAATACGACATTGCACTCAGTAATAGTGTTCCACGTAATGGCGTTCAGGCGGAGTAAATGTGGTAAATTCAGAGATTAAGCGACGGCAAATATACCAAGCTCGACACCAAGAACCTATCCCTATGATATAGGAAGTAACAAAAGGAACTAGGCTAAAAAATAATAAACCCCTGGCTTAGACAGCTAGGTGGTGACTAATGGTGGGTCCATACGTCACAGACTTTTGTTCGTACAGACTTTTGTCCATATAGACTTTGTAGAATTATGTCTGTGCAGCAAAGCAGTGCAGACAAATGTCGGTGCGTTTGAAATTCGAATGGTGGATCCACACCATACAGATTTACAAATTTATCACAGACTTCTATAGCATTTTGTTTGTGCAACATTCTAAAACATAAAGAAAATTCCGCACCCACTTTCCTTCGACATATCTGTGCAAACAAAAGTCTGTATCGTGTGGACCCACCATAATTCTTCCAGCAGACATATTTCTTATACGAAAATATTTTCGTATCTGAATAGACTATTAAAATCCTTTATGCAAATTTCAGCTGCGATTGATTTTCATTGTCGTTTTTTTTCTGTATCCGGGTTTAAGGACTACAGTATGGCTCATGGCTCTTGGGATTTTTTTATTATCCCTAAATCCATTTTAAATCAAGGATATTGAACCATCACCAACAACAATAATGTACACGACACTGCTTTTAGTTACATACACAAACTTTATCCTTTAAAACCGTGACACGTTAAAACTTTTACAAGTTTAATTAATTAATTTCCATTAATTAATTGGAGCTACAAAATTTCACTCTATTTTCGTGATGCTCTGCATGCCTAATGACAAGGGTCTAAAAACAATTCAGATTACACTAGAAGTGTGTAGCTCTCATGTAGCCAGAGTTCAATTGGAACTGCAGAGAATATTTAGATAATAACGAATTTTATTGGACAATTAAACGAACAAATTACTCCATTCCGTGATTAAGATGGACATTGATATCTCTCGTTAAAGTATCGTATTTGATCAATGAAATTTTATTAAACGTCATTTCCGAGAATGCGATGTGCTTAAATCGTTAAACATTAATTATGCTATTGTGTTTGTCACTGAGAGAGGCATTTTGAGACTTCATTCATGATGAATTTTGAGCATAATGTGTTATTGATTTATTTTTGGGGACACTTGAAGGGACTTAGAGAATTGAATTGTTTTTTGTGGAATAATTTTGAGTTGAGGTAAGAGTAAAATGTTGTGTTGTCTTTGGTTTCTAAATTCAGAGGAAAATTTCCGATAAAAGTGGAATTTTAAATGAATCACTTGTTGATTTGCCTTAGGCAAACTGTCCACGGCGGCGTCATTTGACGAATGCATGCAAGCTACAAATGACGAAAGGCATTTCCTGCATGTTAGTTATGTCCACGTGTCGTCATACAATCTATATTCAAGCTACAAAACGTTTCAGTTTTTTTTTCAAGCAGCATCGCGAAAAGCACGTCTTTGGTTATGGAGCATTCAAGTATTACGTAACGCAATTTTTAAAGATTTTTGACCCCCTCCCCCCATGTAACGCGGCATAACGTTTATCTGTTTATCTCTAGTAGAAAATAAAAAGAAATTATTTTAGTAGAAAATGTATTATTTAATATTAGCAAAAAAATATTACATAAAAAAGATATGTATTTTAAAGTACAGATTACAAGTTTTGCATCTCGCAAGCCGCTTGAGTAGTAACATGCTGCGGCACGAGCTTCATGACGAACGCATGACGATAGGTAAACGCGACGAAGCCGCTCCGTGGACACAGTTTCGTTTGTTTGTACTCAAGATGTACCGGCACAATGGAGCTCCTTGCTGGTGACAGCAAGGCTACTGCCATCATGCTTGGGTATACATAAAAAATTTTGAAAAACCACATCCTCCCTAGTTTCCTAAATTCTTATAGGGGATGCTAAACCGGCCACACGGTTTACGCTAGCTCGCCGGTGGGGGCGTGGGGTTGTGTGACCGGCAATGTACACATATGATTCACCACTTACCTATTAGTCAAAATGGAGATTTCTTCATACCGTTCTTGTCCTAGGTTAGCCAAAGGGATTCATCGCTGGAAGTTCCCAACGACCTGGTGGACCTGTAAATGTTCAACGCGACTTCGAGAGGACCCGGGAGAGAAAGCAACACCCAACCATCCTGGATAAATTACCCCCTTAAGCTGTCATGCCCAGTAATACTCGTTGAGTTAAAGAATTGTTAACAAATGTATTGTATATTAATTTAAAGCACAATATACTAAAATTTAAGTAACACCAGAATAAAGAGTTGAATTAATTAGGATATAAGTGTAAATCAAAAGTAATTTTACAATACAGGTAATGTGGATGCAACCACCTATTACCAGAAAAAAAAAACAACTTCCATACAATAACGGAAAGGAAAAACACAAATCGTCGAGCTGGTACCAGTCGCTGATTCCTGATTTTTTTTACAACGCACAAACTCTCAAGATAATGCTTATGTGATAACAAATTAATTAAGTCAACATTATTAATAATAATGATGTGTAACATAAGTAGAAATGTCAAGTTTAAATGGATAATATAATTTGTTTTGATAAATATTTAATATGTACTGAGTAAATATCTGGTGTAGAATCTCAATATGATTAACAGTTGGAATGTAAATTGGGAGATTACAAAACTAGTATACAATGCTAACACAAAAAACGAACTTACTTCTATTTTCCACAACTGATAACCTGCGTCTAGCTTACAAAAACGTCCGTGGTCCGTCAAAGAGGGAACGCCCGTTGAGTGTCCTTCTGCGTCTTGTTATTTGGTAGGCCTTGACGGAAGAGAACCTAATACATGCAGAGAGGTTCTCTTGATTAAGTGGTTTAAAAAAAAATGGTGGCTCCTAAAAGGGCATCTGTTACACCATTAATATCAGAGGTCGCCGTGCCTCCTATCTCCTTAAACAATCCTTGGGATTAGAGTTTTGCGGCTTCTTTGAGGTTGACAATTTCAAAACTACTATTTTGAATAAAGAACCAACGTTTCAGACTATTCAATCGGAATAACAGCAACAAAATTCTGAAATCTTTGCCTAAATAAAAAAGTAAAATTCGGAAAATCTTTGGGATTTAACGATTTCTTGGACACTGCTAATCTACAGAGATATGTTCGTGCCTTGGCACTAAAACTACAATCCAATGTATCAGGAAGTTGAATTGTTTTTAAAACTCGTATAGCAAGCCCTCGTCTAGCAAGTTCTCTGGTTACCATTCGGGTTACACCGGTTGATGAATTCCAAGTTCCGCTAGGTATTCCTAAATCAACATGTACAGATGAATCTAGAGCGTGCACACCGGAATCTGTTCTGCTGGATAATTCCACTTCTATAAGATTAGCTGGGTTTAGTTTTCCTAAAACGATCTCAAGACTTCCTTGAACAGTTCTCGTATCGGGTTTTAGCTCCTGACCATTAATTATAATTTTCCAAAAAAAAACCTCCCGTAAATTCGTGACAGACGTATCAAAACTATCTTTTTTTTTCCATTTTTTTCCCAGAACCAAAAAAATTTTCTTCGACTACTAGAATTTAAAAAAAAATTTTCCAAAATTTTTTTGTGAAGTAATTTTATTAATTATGCCTGAACTTTCCGATAGATGGGGGACCATTAAAAGGGAGAAACTTTCGGTAAATAACCGACCGTTACAAAGATGCAAGCAAGCGTCAAATGACTATAGCGTGCGTATGACATGCGGTTTACGTGGACAGTAGGCCTTAGAGTCCAAATTTCTTAAGCGGGCCACTAAAAATCGACTATTAGATTTTAATATATCTATTGACATATTTTGGTAGCTTTATAGGTTAAAAGTAATACCATAAAAGGGTTTTTGAAAATTTCAATTTTTCAAAAATATATGAGCGATTGAAAATTTCGAGTAATTTTTTTTTAAATTGCAATACACCAGCGAATAATTACTGAATTTCAATGAAAATTGGATTGTATGTTAAGGAATAGTAGAGGAACAAGAAAAAATAATTCACGTAAAAAAATATAATTTGTTTATAAATATTTAATTTTAGGTGCTTTTTACATAAAATATTCGTTAAACTATCCACTAAATCCCGGCACAAAAAAATTTTAGTGCTCTCTTACCAGAAAAAAGATCTGAACGATTTAATATGCTAGTCAGCGGCAGAGGCGTCAATCCTTCTTTCAATCCTCTCATTTTCAATCGAATATTGCCGTGTATTTTGCACACACAAACATTGGCCGTTGAAAGCCGAAGCAAACACGATTTTTCCTTCAATTGTTGTTAAGGGGTACCACTAGTGTGACCGCCTAAAAAAAGGTGATTTTTGGAAATGTTTAAAAAAAAAACTAATGCATGGAATATTTTAACGTTTTAAGGATATATTTGTGGATATATAATAACTACTTAATAAAATTTTTGGATCAAAAAATTTAAAATTCAGCGAGTCATTCGTAATTTCCTAAGGCTCCAAGAAAAAAATTCCCCGACTGCTGCAGTGATATCGACCTTCACAGTGCCGGAAATCAAAAAAACCAAAAATTTTATGAAACTAGAAGGTATTGCCCGTACCATGACCCTCGATCAAGAAAAAAAATTTAAATTTAATAAAATGGAGGAGTCTTTAAAAAAAATTTCAATTTTCGTGCAAAAATTGGATGATTTTTGTCCTGCCAAAATTACATTTTTTATGCAATCGGAAAACTGGAGGTTGATGGTACGGAGAAACTTATATGTATGAAAGAAGCTGGAAAAAGAATTAAACCGATCGGATGATTTGCTCTCGAGTTATAACTGCAGCAAATTTGAAAAATATAGTTACGAGCAAAACGCGTAGTTTAAGTTACATGGTTATAAATCAAGAAATATCATACTTTCGGCTAATCTGCTATTCCAGCCCCATAAAATGTACCTTCTTCTTCTTCGAAAGACACCTGTATGGCTGCTAAAACCTTTCTTTCTTCGAGATGAGTCGTTTAAATGTGCCAGGGTCTAGCAACTCCAAAACATGACTACTCGAAATTTTCTTTTCCTAAACTAACGCAACTTTCGGACCGATGAGCAACTGCTCTTCAGATGGCTGTAACTCAAAAACGATTGGAGATAAGCACTTGAAATTTTATTATGTTATTTTTAGAAGTATAGGCTATCGAAAAATTAAAAAAATTTTTTTTCAATTTTTTCAAAATTTCACACTAGTGGTGCCCCTTAAACTGGTTTCTTAGGAAACACTTCGACGACGCGCAACAGGGGCACAGGTAGACTCGTCCTCCTCGAAGCTCAGTCTGCAGGTGGGGTCTTCCACCCTACCGATCCTTAGAGTGCAGTGGCCAACTTAAATAGCTTGGAATCTAATCTCACTTTTACTTGGCTTGTCGTAAGAAGAAACTTTGCCTGGAAGAACCAGATCAGTCAATATTGACATTATTTTTTTCCTGTGAAAGGTACCAGAACCACTTTGCCGCCATTGACACTGAGTTAAGTGCTTTGTGAATGCGTTTTGACGTGATGCCTACCTGTTTTACCGGTTGTAACGAAGACAGCATCATCTGTGCAACCTTCGATGAAGAAATTTTGGACATCGAGTGTCTCTAGGACTTCATACAAGGTTCCCTCCAAATGCCTCTCAAAATGAGTGACCATTAATCTGAAAATTCACGACATATAGATCCAGTTGCAAAACGTGCCACCTACAGCTTGCCATAATGTAGAAGGAAGCGTTGCCAAAAGCTCTAGGATATCGAGAAAATCCGTCAGCGTAATTCCTTTGTTACTCTGTTAACATTACTCCTTCCTGTTTGAGGATCAGATCGTGAAGGGCTGAAGGATGGAGGATAATGGAAAAAAATCTTTCAACTAGCGATACCATAATCTCGTTCCACATTTTGTTATGGTATACTTCATGGCACTCATCATCATTATATTTTCACAAAAAAAGGATATAAAAGACACAACATTATCGGCAAATTGTCCAGGCTTATTTGTATATTTATCCTTGAAATTTTCATCGTTGGAGTACTTAATTTGATTACTTTTGACTATATCTGGGTCTTTATACATTTCTGTCTTGTTATGATCCCAGATTTGTGGAAAACGATTTGATACATTAGGGATAATGGTTGTAGAAAGTCTAATCTGTCAAGATTTATAAAGACATCGAATTAAATGCGGGTTTCTATAAATTTAATTATAATTTTATTTGGTAGAAAATGTTTTAAATGTGACAACGAAAAAGAAGTCGAATATGCAAGGTTGTAAATATTTTGAATTTGGTGTGCATTCTGCCTCTCTGAAAGTACCATATTTGATATCACAAGAAAGTCCCGTCTGAAAAAAATGAAAGAACTAACTAGAGAAATTAAAAGTGGTAATCAAATAGTTAAGGACTGCTACTTCAGTGGAAGTTACGTCTACTTCACTTCTGCGTTACTGTTCATTTAGGTTTGGCCTTATACCTACTGCAGCCGGCTTTTTTCCGGGCGACCCTGGGAAGGTTTTACATCTTTGGGCTCTTCCCTTTAGGAATGGATCGATATCTTTCACGTCTCTCCGGCGACTCATAAGGGTTGGCTGCTCTAGTACTTTATTTGATCCGACTGATCCCGCTTATGCACAGTATCAAACTTCTCATTATTGACGATTTTGCCAAGAGTGAATACGGCTCTCTAGTATTAACTCCTCATGAGCAACCCAACAGATCTCAACCATCTTGGATTCGTTTCGCCCGGCCGATCCAAAACGCTTATGCTATGGATGGCAGTCGTCGAATTCGAATGGGAGTCCTTTCCTGGCTGGACGTGAGTAGTTCTTCTTCTGAACTATAACCGGTAGTTCTTCTATTGAACCAATAACCTTCAACCATTGTTGCGCTACAAGGGTTGGTACTTCCCGCAAGGTTGGGGATTGCCTTCACGCTGGAGGTAATCGTTTTTTTATGTTCTTACTATGCATCAGGGGAGAGCACACGAAGGTTCTGAACTCTGTGATCGTCCCCACTAAAAATGACTTCTGTATACCCGAGGTTACTTTCACGAGGAACTACGGAGTCCACATCCCTTCAGCCCGTGAATGGAGAAATAGACTACACAATTTTCAAGATGCGATAAACTTTTTTACTGATGGCTCTGAGCTCGAGGGTCGAGTAGGAGGAGGAGTCTTTTCCCGAGAGGGTGGGATTGAAGTCTCCTTCCGACTACGTGATTACTGCAATGTATACCAAGCGGATGTTCTAGCCATACAGGAAGTTGTTTTACTAATCAACCATCAAGGCGACGGGAATCGGACTGTCTACATCAGTGTTTTTCAACCTTTTTCATTGAGTGGCACCCCTGACTGAAAATAAAAAATCGTGGCACCCTTGACCAGCGGCGGATCTTTCTTTTACGAGGGAGTGGAGACAATCTTACATCGGTCTAGCAACAGCGAATGTGTGCGACAGCCTGTTTAAGGCTTCCATGCCTACGACTGGAGACACCTACTGACTAAACTGTCCCACCCTTTTTTGCATGACGTTAAAGTCTAGACCGGTACGAGCCGTAAAGGCATTACTTCAGCCTGGCGTCATCAGCATTTAAGGGTCAAGGGGTCCCTCAAAAGGCGCTCGCTAGAGCCGGAACAGTCTAGCCGGAACAGTCTAACTGCTTTTTCGCCTTGCATTTCTTACCTATCTCTGTTTCTTTGTGCTTCGTAATGCTTCCATCATTCTCCACATATCCTCCGACCCTATCATATAGTCCAAGATGTTCTCAGGTAGTCCTGCGCTCGGAAAACCTCGGGCATTTAAAGAGGATATGCTCCGCATCCTATTTATCGTCCGGGCATTCCGGCCAGAACGGTGAATCGTCCAAGCTGAAACGGTGAAGGTTTGCCTTATAACCTCCATGCCCACTCAGGAACTGCGTGAGGTAGTGAGTTAAGGTAGAAACAGAATGGCACGGCGACCGTGGCGGAGTCCGCCGCTCAGAGAGTTTCCCATACATTTAATTTCTCCCCAGGCGGCGCGGACAAATTAAATGTATGGGAAACTCTCTGAGCGGCGGACTACGCCACAGTCGCCGTGCCATTCTGTTTCTACCTTTATCTTGGACTTCATGTAAATTTCCAAGAAAATGGCTCTTGGCGGCATCCGAATCGTGGCCTACGGGTCCATTTTTTTGACCTAGGTGTTTGAGCTTAAACCAACAGCTCAGCCATATCTAACTAAACTTAACCTACTATGCATGTAAGTTCCGCGAGTAATGCGGAAGCGAGTCTATCCTGGCAGAGCCGCTAAAAAGTTTAAGGAACTTATACGCTCCGACCCTCCCTGAGCATCGGAGAAATTTTTTATTTTAACAGCTGCTTGACCGTTTTTCGTTACTAACTTACATTTTGTACCGATTAGGGATAATAAAGCTTTTCGAATACCTTGCTAAATTTGTAATCGACTTCGAAACGAAATTCTTTGCCGATGTCAATTTATTCACTACATTCGCACTCTCTTCCAATCCTTCTAGCTATTTCTCAGTTGGAAATGTTTTCTTCTTTAAATGCCTATTTCCAAAAAACCAAAAACTTCTAAAATAACAATTAAAATCTCAACCACTTTTGGCATATAGTAGACAATCTATGAATGATCCTATTCTATTGTCGCACTTTTTATAGGCAAAATTTTTGAAAAAAAAATACACTTGGAAAATCTATAGCTTTAGTCTTACACCTTCTCATTGAATGGTTCAATAACGACAACGAACGTCTTGTCAAAAGTTTCAAAATATTTTGATGTGTCGTTCTCGTTACTTGACGGCATGTTCCCGTTCCTTCCGTTCCGTAAAGTGCCAACCGATGTCAAATGTCAAAAAAAACTTTATATACTAATTTTATTTACACTGTCAAATTCCAGAGCACAAATTATGTAAAAAATTGTTAACCCTAAATTTTGGACAACAGCGAACATGCTTCGCACATGAGCAATGCCAGTATCCTCTTAACAGGACTACCAAATTTCATGATGCTCTCTTATTACTGACTGAAGTTTTACGTACTTACAAATAAATCATAATATCCCAAGGTACCCAAGAAAATTGTACCTACTTTGTGGTGGTAATACATTCGCCCTAAAAGAACATCGGAGTGACAGTCTTTTGTTATGGGGATTGGAAAACTTTATGGCAACGATGCCTCTGATTTATGTCTCATCAAACTTAAGGAAAATGTCCTTTTTCAACAAAAACTTTATCACCAAGTAGTTTTACGTGTATCTCGTTCGAAAAACTTTCTACAGAAATATATAAGAGCGAATTTCTGCCAAGTACGATAATGAACTTAGATAAGATGAGGAAGATTTTACGCACAAGAAACTTCAACGTAGCCAACGTATCCGTATGTGATTTTCCGCCATCTTTTTATCACTTTTACAAATGTATGGATTGGAGCTAAAATCGATTACAAAACGCTGCGAGAAGAAAACTCTTGGATATAAATCGAATTTTAAATTAGCTACCAATTGTCGATTTTTTCGAATGTTCGTTCAGGTAGATATAAGAATTGTGATATAGGAGAACGTCTCCAAATCTGTCTACAACTGGAGAGCTAATCTCATCCTCATCTTCATATGCTTGGCTGTGTTCAATAAAAAGCGACGACGACGACACGGTGACAATTTATTGTTCAATTTTGTTCTGTGATGTTGTAACCTTTTATTTGCATTGTGTCGTGGCTTATAAAAGGATAAGAATCTTTTTGTTGAACACCTTTTAGCGTCTGGAAGGATGCTCTACAAATACCTGACTCGAGAAATCCCATTAACGCTTGAGGGGGCGCTTTTTGGTGGCAGCAAAGGTTACCCAGAACTAAATCGCTCTAGGAAAATTTGCGATAAAAGAAGTCAATTAACACAAAATACAGGAAGAATGCTTCAAGAGGTAATATCGATTGTATCTTGATCGTTGGCTGTAGTCAATACCAAATTGCTTCCAAAGTGAGTAATTAATTCGAGGCTTTGGCCGAGTACCTTTTCAGGTATTGAGGTAAAACGTTGTTTTGTAAGGAGTTAATGGACATCGTTATTTGGACCACATTCTCCATAATCTGGTAGATAAGTGATAATTAATTCTATTAGGGTGGAATAAAAAAGAGGAGGAACAACCTTTATGCTTCAATTTGTAAATTAATTTGGAGGATTAACTCAAAATCTGTACGTAATTGCTTTTTGTTAAAGCTTATCGATGTTATCATTTTTTTTAAATAATCTATTAACAACTATTATAATATAATATTTGATTTATCTGGCGAAAGTTTTCCAACTCGAAAGGGGTTTGCCCTGTTCTCTCGTCCCAAATTTTACCAATCTCTTAAGCCGGCTCTACACGATGCTATGAACATCCTCCAACGTTGGACGCTTGATGGTAAGGCGTATCGTGTGGCAGATGCTCGAGCTACGAGCGTCCAATGTCAAGCCTCCAACGTTCGGGTTTGAACACTTTCAAGCCAGGGTTTAAATTGCTGCAGCAATTTTAATACTGTTGCTGTTGGCTCTGCTTTGCTGCTAAAAAGACCACAGCAATTTACTTTGCTTTGCTCTGAAACTTTTTGTTTCATATTGCTGCGAATGTTGTTGCTTACAAATGCTGGGGCATGCTGGTCCGGCTGCGAATGCTTTCACCCCTCTACAAAAATACCATTTTACTATATAAAGTTGGACCATGAAAAAACAAATGCTGAAGGAAAGGAAAGTACTTTACAGCCTTGGAGAGCTAAGCTTTGAAAAACTGTATGCAAACAGAAAGCATTTCACAGCAAAGTATTTTAAAGCCGAAGCATTTGCAGCCGGACCAGTATGCTCCTGAAAGCTTTTAAGTAATTTGAAAGCAACAGCATTCGCAGTAATAAAACAAACAGCTTTCACAGTCTACACAGCAAAATAAGCTTAAAAATATGTGCTTTGCTTTAAGTTTACTTTGCTTTCAAACCCTCCCAGCACCCCAACCTTTCCGAATTCATACAAGTCGAAAGTTTTTCGGAAGCAATACAACAACAAAAACTAAAGCTTGGTATGTGGCGAGGCGATTAGTCGAAACCACTGACATATATGTCAGTGGTCAAAATTAATTCAAAAAGAATTCGGAAAACAACTATCAAACTTCCATTGTCAAATCGTGTATCTTTAACTGAAGTGCGCAAGTACATTGTGAAGTGAATTTAGTTTATAATTCAATTATATATTTATAATAATGTATAATAATTAAAAATAATTTATAATAAAATAAATATATTAAAATATTGTAATGGAGTTTATGAATTTCACTAGCCATGTCCTTTTTTATTTTATTTTAAGGATTTTAAAGTAAAAAAGCCTATGAATCTGAAGCTTTTAGGGGTAAAAAAATTTGCTAAATCACTAATAAATTTCAACCCCTCAATTGTCAACCCCTTCATTTATTTTTCTTTCCGAATTTGTTCAGAAATCGATTGCGAATTCTGGAAATATATACGAATTTCCGTAACTAATTGGTTAAGATATCTTAAAATTTGGTTTGCTCAAGCTGGGATGGGTATCACTCCAACGTTGAAAGACAACATTCGAATCAAACATTCACCGCACCGTGTAGAGCTGGTTTTAAACGATGCTTTGGTGCTGTGTGGTGGGCAATATCTCTTCGGGGTCTATTTATAGCCCTATGACACTGGCTTTTTCGTAGGCTGAAAATGCTGCCTTGGCTAGGCTGAAACCTGAAAGAAAAAATTCAAAGGAGATTTTCCCATATGTAAGAGTGAGAGGAGTATACTCAAACTTCTCTTGGCTGGATTTTAAGTGTTATAAAAACTCTAGAAAACTGTTATAAAAAGCATAGTAAAAGAATGAGAGTCATGTTCTTTTTTTATGCTTTTTATAACAGTTTGCTGCATCTCTCGACTGTTTATAACAGTGAGTGAATAACAATAAATTGAAGTGATTATAAATATAATTTAAGTGATTATAAATATATAAAAAGTGGAAATAACTATAATTGAAGTGACAATCGTTCTAAAGACAATGCGGATAAGCGGGTGTTTCCCGTGTTTCCCGGGAACTTGCCTACCAATTTACCGCCCAAAATAGAAGGTTTCAAAACTTTATGTATTATGTATTTTATGTACTATGTAATGTGTACTTACTATGTTTATGTACGTATGGCACAACTAACTTATGGATTATGTACTAGATAATATGCACTATGTATTATGTATTATGCATTAAGTGTTATGTACTTATGTTATTATGTTGTATGTATTATGTCTTATGTATTATGTACTATTTATACAGATGACTTCTTCTCCACACATGACTTTGATGACTCATTACTCTGGAAGTAGAATATTGACATTGACAGATTTAGATAGGTGGGAGTATTTTGCGTACACTGATACCTTACTCATGAAAATAGCTCATAGGGTTACAAAAATACAGGGTAATATGTCTCTAAACTCTAAAAAAAACTTCAAAACGCCCTAGCGGCTAAACCGTTACGATTTCCACCCCCTTCCAAAGGATCTTTTGTTCGTCCAACCAAAACCTATCAACAGCCGGCCGCTTTGTAAAATTATCGGATACACCCTGTATAATCGCGTTGTCAATTTGAAAATCAGGTTTTTGCTGCTTTAGAAAAATAGGTAAATTTTTAACTAGCGCTAGAACAAAACGGTGAGTCGGATAGAGATAATTGGGTAGTGAGATTTGTAGGAAATGTTGAGCTCTTTCATTTAGTATATGAATGTTATTAACGAAAAGTTGATATTTTCCGAGTTATAAGCGAAAAACCGCGAAAAAGTCAGCACTTTTTCTTATTTTTGCATTTTTCTCAATGTTCCGTCAAAAAATACATAAGAAACCGAAGAAATCAAAACTACCCAAAAACTTTCCCACTAGGGGCCCTTTTATTGACAAATTCACTGGATTATACATACTACATATGATCGGCAACATTTTCCAATATCCCCTGATAGTGATAGTTTATAGATCATCCACGTAAGTTATTTATTCGTATTTACCTTAGCAAGCTAAATTCAATCAATTTCACCTAACATAAGATGAAAAGATTAATTTCACACAATCGCAAACATTTTTAAAACAACACAACTTCTCAACTTGAAACTTTGCTAGGGAAAAAATCAATATTCGATAAATGTAAACTTACCATAAATATTAAGAAAAAGTTTTCCACTACTTTAAAAGCGTTTGAAAAACCAACACCGAAAAATCGATAAAACTTTAATCTTAACTGAAAAATGATGGCACCTGGCTGAATTTCGTGATACCAAAAATAGTTTTTTATACTTCGAAAGTAAGTTTAAAAGTTTATTAAAAAATATATTGGTAGAGGCTAAGGGTAACTTTGTTGAAATTCAAGTCTTCCATTTTTCTTGTTAATTTTTTGAGAAACAGGAATAGCCTGTTGGGTGCTAGAAAGATTAAAAAACCTTAAACATGTATGAAATTCAATTTCCTCGTGGAAAATCCTTTTTTAAAAAGGAATCTAATCTTCTTTCTTACACCGAAAACAAAATAACCCTTTCAAACCTCAGTGAAACATATTCTGCCCATTGGTCACCATTCACTAAAAAAAACATTTCCCAACTTTTTCTTTACAATTTCGAATACTTTTCCCAAAGATCATTGAATCAACATAGGAAGGGAAAATGAGTTTAAGATTTCCCCACTTGATAAACCACTTGATGTCTCGATAATTGTTCAATTTCTTAAAATCAACTTAGGCAGTTTCAATCTCTTCGACATTATCAGAACGAAGGAAGTTAAGGAACTTGACCAAATTAAATCGATTTTGATTAGCGGACTTCAGTTGGTTGCTGCTCCCTTGATCTAATATACAAGATTAAGGTTGAAAAAGTTCTTAAAAGAAGATTTTGGAGCTTATAAATTTTCGGTTTTTGTATCTTTTAAATTCATGTCACCATTTCGTTTTTTTAGTGGTGATTGTTTAAATTACGTGCGGAACGACTTTTTATATTTTCAATTTAGGAGGATTTTTTAGGGTTGCACAGGGCCTATTTTATTCTCAGGTTTAACAATATTTTTATTTATTAATTATCCAGGGCATCCATCAAATAGTAGGGGGTCTAACATGTAGGATATCAGTGGACTGGTGGAAGCTCCATCGTAACCTCCAAACGGTGGTCTTTCCTAATTATCCAAAAAACTTAAGCTAGTATGACTGGGTTAAACCTGTTATTACAGAACAAGAAACTGTACAAAGGAAGGAATAAAAAAAATTTTCTATTTAATGAGCGCATTGTATACAGTGTTCTAGCTGGATAAGTGCTAACCAATACCCTGTATACCAAATACCTCGCGGTTATCTAATGCCGGATCCACACGTTTGCCAAGGCTTGGCAAGCATTCGCAAATTCAAACGTGTGGATAAGGCGTTTGGCTTGGCTTGTGTACGCTTGGCGACGCTTGTGGACGGCAAAGCAAAGCAAACATTTTCAAAGTTTGCGGCAAGCGTTTGTGATGCGTCCACACGTTTGTTTTAAGAATGTGTTTTCAATTTGCGAACCCTTGCCAAGCCTTGACAAACGTGTGGATCCGGCATAAGAGATACAATGGAAAAGGAATGGTGTCTTATAAAAACCTGATTATCAGCTTTGGGTATGTTACAGAAGCCATATAAGACACCATGTGCTGGGGATAGGTGTTATGGTCAGCAAAATGATGAAACTGAAACCTATTGTTATATTTTGACATGAGGCCTTCGCGGGTCAAATTTAAGTACACAATCCTCAAAATTCTTCACACATTTGCCTAATAGTCCAAGACGTGATAGCACGTGCCCATTACAAACCTTGTGTGGTGGTGCCAACTTCGACTCGGATCATTATCTTGGTGATATGGTGTGCAGAGAGCGGAACTCAAAGCAGAAGAGCTTTGTTTTCACGAGTTAGACTCAAATTAACGTAGCTACCATGCTTTTCGAAACGGCTATAAACACCTAAGGCCATGCATTATAACTAGTCTTCACTGATAGTCCATGGAAATGGTGCTTTAACATTGCAAAAATGCAGGACAAGATTTTTTAGGGGGTTGTGTAGGGAGGGTCAGTGTTAGTTTAAATTCGAGTTTTCGAGTTCTCCGCCCCCCTTCCCCGATTTGGCGGCCATCTTGGAAAAAGTGTGCAAATGGTTTTTCCAATATATCTCCGTAACAGTACATCTTACAGAAAATTTATTCAGACATTTTTTGTTTAGAATTAAATTATCTACAATTTATTACTTAAGCGTTTTGTTGTAAGTTGAAGAATTAAGAAGTTATAAGCCTTAGAACACAAAAATAAGTCACAATATTTTCTTTTAAAAGCTATAACTTTTTTTCCTTCAATTTTAACAAAAAAAAATAACAAGTTTTTTTAGAGGATTTCATAACGAATAATTTTCATTCATCCTTTTTTTAATTTCATTCACTACGAAGGATTTACAGCGCCCCAAAGGTATCAAATTGGCAAATTTTCTGAATAAATTTTTACGATTTTACCTCCTCCTCTCCCTATAAATTCTCAATAACAGGTAGCAAGTAATAATACCGAATGAATGACTTTACGGCTAATCGCGTTCGCCCAAAGCACATTGCTTGGTCTTCACATTCCCAGTACCAGTAGTAACAGGACAACCAGCAAAAAAGGAACGACGTGGGCACTTTAAGAAGCGTTACATTGTGCCTTGAAAAGCGTGTGGTTTCAATGACAAAATAGGTGACCCCTTCGCCAGACCGGCGCGTGATACTCGTTTTCGGTAAAAAATCATCTGGCCCATTAGCCCTCCCCCCGGGTTAAAAAATGCCATCCGAAAGAGTAAAACATTACAGAACAGAAGCATGGATAGCCTGCGTGTAGTAAACGTAGATGAAGCAGACATCCCAGAGGTAAGGGAGGAAGAAATTATGGCAGCCGCGAAGAGGATTGCCGTTGGAAAAGCCCCTGTGCTAGAGGGCAGCCAGTGTGGCACCAGGTGAATTCACCCAAGTATTCACAGCGTGCTTGAGGGAAGAAGTGTTCCCTGAGCAATGGAAGCGCCAAAAGCATGTACATATCCCTTCCAAAGCCAGATAAGCCTCCAGAGGACCCGTCGACCTACAGGCCCATATGTCTTCTCAACACTATGGGCAAGCTTTTCGAAAGGGTGATATAGACAAGACTACTTCCAAGCGGTGAGCGGGAAGGCGGTTTGTCAGAAAGGCAATTGGGTTTCAGGAACGCTAGATCGACAACGGATGCTGTCAATATGATGACTAGCCTTGCAAGGGCAGCAATGGACGTGAATAAGAGTTGCGTATTGATAATCGTTGACGTGAAGAACGCTGTCAAGCCCGCGAGGTGGAGTAAGATCGTCCAGGAGTTGATACAGCTTGATACACCGGAGTATCTAGTGTGTATTGCGATAGAATTCCTTGTAGGTAGGACACAACACTGTGACTTAGACGAGGGAGTAAGGGAGTGCAGGACAACTTGCGAAGTCCCCCAAGGCTGCGTTCTAGGGCCTCTAATGTATGATGAATTATTGATGCTACGCTTCCCGCGGGAAGCGGTCGCTACTTCCGATTATAATGGACGCGGAGCATGTCATCTTTAAATGATCGAAGTTTGGGGAGCACAGGACTGTGTTGGAAGTAGTTGCTGAAGTACAGCTAATACCTGAGAACGCCTTGGACCATATCATAAGGTCGGAGGATATGTGGAGAATGATGGAAGTGGTGCTAGAAGCCATCCACCAGAAGCTTGAGCACTACGAAGCACAAAGAAACAGAGAAAGGCAAAGAAATGCAGAGATGGCAGCTAGATAGCTAGACGGCTAGACTGTTGCGGCTCTAGCGAGCACCTTTTAGGCCATTCATACACGAGGGAGCATGGTTCTGCAACCAAAAGCTTTACTGCAAGTTTTCTGAAAATACACGGAGCAACAGCGATGGAAGCAGCTTTTGTGTTGCTACGTGATATTTGTTCGTATTAGTGAGATGTCAAATTTTTTATTAAAAACAAAATGGAGGTTTTTTCGCTATTATGAAATAATTTATTTGAAAAAATTCACTCACTCCCTTTGAATTCTCAATAATTTTTTCTTATTATATACAAATTTTACAGCTTGAAAGTTTTTTTTCATCGCCAAAGCATTGATTTCTTATTTGTGTGAGTGTATGTTTTCCGTGTTCGCAGGCGAAAGGCAGGAGCACAAAAGTCTCCACCGGAGCACGAAACTCTCCACTTATTGCATCTCCCCACGCCTCCCTTGCCCGAAAAAAGCTTTTGCTCCGGAACCATGCTCCCTCGTGTATGAATGGCCTTAAGGGATCCTTTTTTAAGGGTCATGCTGATGACGCCAGCTTGAAGTATTGCGTTTACGGCTCGTACCCCTGCAAACAATTTCTCGGAGGCTCGCTTTCTCGAACCATTCTCGATTCGAAAAATGCTTGCGAAGGGTACGAGAAAAAGATTCAAAACGCAAAATGAAAGCTTTCCTGGTTGATTTATTTCTCCCAAAGCCTTCATGATATAGAAAAATATTGAGAGCCGATTTCCCCTGAATGGGACTTCAAATCTCCAAATTACACTAACAACATAACGTCATTTCGCCGATTTGAAGTCCTATTGAGAGGAAATTTTAAGAGCCTTTGGTTTCTCTTCAACGATTTCTTTGGAAAGTTTGAGCTCTTGACTTGTTTTTCTCGGCGGAGTGATTTTCGGCGCAGAAGCGATTTGCTATCGATACGAGCATGCGATTCGTTATCAGCACGAGAAAGCGATTCGATCTCTTGCTCTGCTTTTATTGCCTTCGAATTCGTTTACGAGTCGTTAACGAGTCCGAGATCGAAGCAAGCTTTCGCTTTTGGCAAATCGTTCTCGAATCGTTTCCGAATCTAAATGTTTGCAGGGACCAGTCTGGACTTGAAAGTCATGTAGGAGAGTTTAGTCAGTAGGTGTCTCCTGTCGTAGGCATGGAAGCCTCAGTGCACGGTCACAACGCAGCCTGCCTAGCCTAGCACTGCACATTACACCATATAAGTTTAGTGTGCGATGGACAAATTTTGTTCTTGCTAGGTGCAGTGCTAGGCTAGGCAGGCTGCGTTGTGGACGGGCACTCAGACTGGCGGTCGCCCACATTCCCTGTTGCTAGACCGATGTAAGATTCTTTCCACTACGTCTTAAAAAAAAGGTCGGCCGCTGGTCAAGGGTGCCACGATTTTTTATTTTTCAGTCAGGGGTGCCACTCAAGTTTGAAAAACACTGGCTTCGACTTTACCAATCCTGACGATGGAGGTGCTTGGTGTGTTTCATCTAAGTCCGATCGGCAGAGGCCCTCTTCATCAACTAGTGCCTCAATAGCCGGTTGCATTATACAACTAGGTGCGCTCGTTGCCCATACCCTGCAAACATTTTGATTCGAAAATGATTCGAGAACGATTTGCCAAAAGCGAAAGCTTGCTTCGATCTCGGACTCGTTAACGACTCGTAAACGAATTCGAAGGCAATAAAAGCGGAGCAAGAGATCGAATCGCTTTCTCGTGCTGATAACGAATCGCATGCTCGTATCGATAGCAAATCGCTTCTGCGCCGAAAATCACTCCGCCGAGCAAAACAAGTCAAAAGCTCAAACTTTCCAAACAAATCGTTGAAGAGAAACCAGAGGCTCTCAAAATTCCCTCTCAATAGGACTTCAAGTCGGTGAAATGACGTTATGTTGTTAGTGTAATTTGGAGATTTAAAGTCCCATTCAGGGGAAATCGGCTCTCAATATTTTTCTACAGCATGAAGGCTTTGGGAGAAACAAATCAACCAGGAAAGCTTTCATTTTGCGTTTTGAATCTTTTTCTCGTACCCTTCGCAAGCATTTTTCGAATCGAGAATGGTCCGAGAAAGCGAGCCTCCGAGAAATTGTTTGCAGGGTAGGAAGACGTACAACGATGGTCAAACTACTAACTAACATTTTGGCTGGAGAGGCTTTGGAGGGGTGCGCCTTGGAAGAAATCCTACCCGACGTTTTAGCTTTCTCATGAAAAACTGACCGTTTAGGCAATGGCTCCACCCTTAAGTTGATAATTAAACGATTTAAAAATATTTATCAGGAATTCCGGGAATTGCATAGTTGCCTTTAAGATCCATATTTAGAAGAGGATGTCAGCAAAAGATCAAAAAATTATTCTTTGTACTTTCTTTAGGTTAAGTTTATACTTTGTTGCCGCTTTAAGAAAGGGTTTATTACAATTTGGTTTGGGTAGGGTATACGATAGATTCGGAAACTTTATAAGAAATAACTTAATGACTTCCTTTCGTCGTGGCTACTGTTCAAGGGAAATATTTACAAAAGGCAATTTTGCAAAAAAAAACCAGCCCAATTTCGTATTTCCGAGGTTTTCGGTTCAGGAAGCTATACAAAGACCAGGATTAATTGTGCTTGTCCTAAAGTGTATATAATGGTCTCTCTTCTTTCACACTTATCCAACAAAAGATTATTTTGCTTGAATACCTCTTTTCAATTACGACCGCAACTTTTCGTTTTTCGGTATTGAAAAAAAAAACGAAGCAAAAATCCAATAATCCACTTCTAAATTATTTCCTTTCTGGTGGTTTTCAATAGCGACCGGTTTTTTTTCTGAATTTTATTGACTGAAGGAAATTTGTGAGATATGAATGAATGCAGGTATTTCAAAAGCGGGAAATTAAATAAGTTCGCTTTAAATTTCGCAAATAACAAAAGAACAAAGGTGCCAGCAACTTAATCAAAGTTTAGCTCCACTTTCTTTCAGGTTAATAGCAATTTTCAGCGTCAACGCACTTACGCAAAGAGAAAGTAAAAATGAAATACAAATCTCGGGTATTCAAGTTATGAGGGTGGCGGCGCGGTGGTAGATTTTAAGGAAAAGTGAGCAGATAATTTGCTGCTATAGAATGGAAATTAAATCAAATTCTCACAAGAGGAAAATATCGCAAAATTTTCTTTACGACAAAATACGCATATTTTAAAGCCAGAAAAGGCTTTTCTGAAACAACAGAGACGTGTTCTCGCGGCAAACTACCGATTTTGTACTTGGATAATTGAATTTGTACTCAGTTCGGTTTTTCCATTTATAAATTTGCAATGATCGGAATCCGAATCGAATCTATTTGAATATTTTAAGCTGAGATAAATTGGTTCTGTGTTGGCAGAGTTGTGGGCAAAGGACTATGGAGGATTTTAGTTCGGAGAACGTACCGAAATTAAAATATACAGTGCTTTCGTAAAGGGTGTTTTTCATGTGAGAGTCGTCACAGCTTGCAACGTGCTAAAGCAGATATAAATTAATCACCAGGATTCAGGTCGAATGGATTTGGTGCTTATGTGATTTTTTTTGGTGTAATTTACCTGTAAATTCGAGTACTTTCCCTTAGAGAAGTCAATTTTACATTTTCCCGATTTACTAGTTTTTCACGAGAAAAATAATTTTGATGTTAAATTTGAAATGGTGGTATTGGCGGTAACCTTTGATGTTTTTTGGAGGTTTTGTTTGGTGTGATTTCAATCAATTAAAGTTGAAAATAGTAATCGAGTTAATTGACTACGGTCATGGGCATGAGTAATGAAGAAACTCTTACCAGATCGCTAATGTCCTTATTGGCGGTAGGCATAGCTCGAGGATATTAGATGACAGAAGACACAGGGGCCAATGTAGACTCCGACCACTTCATGGTGAAATGCCGGATTAGACCAGGACTTTTCAATGTTAAAAAAGAAAACTAACACGCAGAACAAAACTTAATGTAGCAAGTTGAAATGATGAAGAAAAAATAAGCGAATTTTAAACCAAGTTAAACCACGCATTAGATTCGATTAACAAATATGATCTGCACAAGATCGAACAGATTAATAATTAGGTGTAAGGAAGTTATTGAGCAAACTTCATATGAAATCCTAGACGAAGCACACAGACCTAGCTGTAGTGAGTGCAATATAAAAGAAAACTCAAAAAGACGTAACACTCGAACTGTAGAAGAAGAATACAGAGTTAGACGAAGAGAACAAAAAAGAATCTGTATTTGAATTTGCTTCTTTATATCCTTCACTTATTAGGCAATATACGCAACATTCACAGTCGATTGCTATCTCGTATCTCATTCGTTAAGCCTGTGACACAAATGTATATCCGCACCGTGTCCGCACCGAATGACGGCCGTGTGTCGGATAGAGAGTGCAAAATATTAAAACTTACAAAATATTATATCATTCTTAATTTTCTTTAAAAAAAAACAAACAAAACTACTACAATTATTTAATTTAAATGTTATCACACAATGGTTTAAGATCATAATCACTGCTCTCTCGACTGTACTGAACAATAATAATTTCAAATGTCATCACTGTACCAACCATCTGTAAAAAAAGAGGTGAAAACTTTTTAGTTGTTTCAAAGAACTCGACTTACCGTGAGGACAAGCCTTCTTGTAAAATAAAAACATTCCATGGCAGATAATGCTATGGTCTCCATATTTAGATGATATAAGAAACGTTGAGCCTGTAATGATAATCAATAGAACATTCAATTATACAATTAAAAAAGTCGAGAATTTATTATTTATTCAGTGGGATTGTTCATTTTCACTTCAGCCTATAATTCACTTCACATCTATAATTTTATATATAATTATGTAATATATATGCAATAAACATGCCCAGTCGGAATAAACTGACTACTTAGAAAATAGAAATAATTTTAGCACTAGTGGGAAATTGACTAGTTCCAGCACTGGTGCCAAAGTAATCCTGAGAGGAACTAGTTCAAAATCACGATATCAGTGGTAAGATGTTTCTAAAGAATTAGTTTTTTTGTTAGTAGTTTTGTTAGTTCAAAATAAATTAGTTCTGCAAATAGTACAAAAAGAATTGCTCCTCGAAGTACTTTAAAATGAATTAGTTCTCCAAGAAGTTCAAAATTAATTACTTCTCGTAATACTTCAAAGTGAACTAGTTCTTCAGTTAGTTCAAAATGTATTAGTTCTCCAAGAGCTTCCAAATGAATTAGTTCTCCAAGTAGTTCAAAATCAATTAGTTCTGCAAGAACTTCCATATAAATTAGTTCTCCAAGTAGTTCAAAATGAATTAGTTCTCCAAGAATTCCAAATTAATTAGTTCTCCAAGTAATTCAAAATGAATTAGTTCTCCAAGAACTTCCAAATTAATTAGTTCTCCAAGTAGTTATCAAAATGAATTAGTTCTCCAAGAAGTTCAAAATGAATTAGTTCTAGAAGTATTTCGAAGTAATACAGAGGGGTGCAATTGACTCCATCATATGACAACGCTTTACAAAAGTAGTGGGTTGTTTTCATATAAAACATATCCAACTGAGAACTACTACTCCCTCCTTAGAAAGAATTCTACTAGTGTTTTAACTAGTTCACTTGTCACTTGTCAATCCCAATTGGAATCGTGGCTTGGCATGATTTTGCTTGGTATTGGAATGTAATATTTTTGCTTTGTTTCCTCGTACGCGCAACTCCTCTCCTCTCCTCTATCCAGCAAAACATGCAATTATAAAAAGTTCGTTCTAGATGCAAATCATTGACATTGTATGACATTCATTTGGCGATTGCTAGAATATTACTAGATTCATAGAAAACCGAATTGTTTTAAATTTTAAAAGAATACAAAAAACGCATATTTAGTTTATTTCACAATATTTAAAAAGTGGGGGGCAAAATCGAACCGTCACCTCCACGTGGTGCCCCCTGGATAACCAACTAACGACGGTAGTAGCGAGTGTGAGACGCTATATTCTCGCCTACCAGCGAAGGGCTAGCAACTCTTCCTGGCATTAACCTTTTGCTATGGAACCTACGGCAGAGCCTCGGAATGGACAGATTTCACGGAGACGACCCGGCAAACGTACAAAGGCCAACGATTTGAACTTATTTTCATGGAATGTAAGAACACTATACCAACCCGGTAAGTTAAAAATTCTCCTAGACGAATTGATGAAATACAGAGTGGACGTAGCGGCCATTCAGGAGATGAGATGGACTGGACAGGGAATATTCGAAAAAAGAACACATAACATATTTTATAGCTGCAAAGAAAGAGACCACATACTAGGTACAGCATTCATTGTTCGGAAGGAAATAAAGCACCTTGTCATAGGATTTGAAGCCATAAATGAAAGAATGTGCAAGATTCGTTTAAGGGGCAAATTCTTCAATTATTCAGTCATAAATGTACACGCTCCAACAGAAGAGAGCCCGGAAGAAGAAAAGGAGATGTTCTACGACTCTTTAGAGAGAGTATACAGAAACTGTCCCCGTCATGACATAAAGATAGTCATTGGAGATGCCAATGCTAAAATAGGACGGGAAGCAGCGTTTCAGCCTACAATTGGAAAGTTTAGTTTGCACGAACACCACAATGATAATGGATTAAGACTTATAAACTTCGCCATGGCGCAAAATATGGTTATATCCAGCACCAAATTCCAGCATAAGGATATTCAAAAAGCAACCTGGAAGTCGCCAGATGGAGTAACCAACAACGCAATCGATCATGTCCTTATAGACGCGCGCCACCAGTCCAATGTGCTTGATGTGAGAGTATACCGCGGCGCAAATGTAGACTCTGACCACTTCTTAATGGGAACGAAAATTAGGGCCAGGATATCGACAATAAAAACAAGAAGAGGAAACAGAGACAGAAAATACAACGTGGCAGGATTGCAGGAAGAGCAAACTAGGGCTGATTATGAGAACCTGCTCAACGTAAGAATAAATGAAATTGGTCAAAACACACATGAAAACTTGAACGACCAATGGAATGACGTAAAAAGAGCAGTGAAAAGATCAGCAGAAGATATTCTAGGTTTCGTTTAACAAGAACGAAGAGTAGAATGGTTTGACGAAGAATGCGCCCAGGTGACAATGGAGAAAAACCGAGCTTACCAAGTCATGCTAAGTAGGCACAGAACAAGAAACTCTGAAGAGGAGTATAAAGAAAAGAGGCGAGCTGAGAAGAGAATGCACAAAGCGAAAAAAAGGCAGTATTGGGAAGAACAAATGAAAAAAATAGAAGAATCAGCAAGCTTAAATGATGCAAGAAACTTCTACAAAAAGGTAAACCAACAACGGAAAGAATTTAAGCCTAGAGTGACAATGTGCAAGGATAAAAGTGGGGAGATATTAAGTAATAAGGACGAAGTATTGGCTAGATGGGCAGAGCATTTCGAGGAACTACTACTAATGAACCCAGAGCAGGAGCACATTGGTACCCGAAATGTGCAGAACATGAACGCGGACGATGAGAGTGACAGCACAGCAGCCCCCACCATAGAGGAAGTACGCCTGGCATTGCGAGCACTAAAAAATAATAAGGCATCAGGGTCTGACAGCATACCTGCAGAACTCATTAAGCAAGGCGGAGAGGAAACTATCCAAAAACTACATGAAGTAATAGTGGAAATCTGGAGACGGAAAGAAATGCCTGATGAGTGGAACGAGGGCATAGTGTGTCCCTTACACAAAAAAGGAGACCCTCTATCTTGCAACAACTATAGAGGAATAACGCTATTGAACACAACGTACAAAGTATTTTCACGTGTACTCTATATTAGACTACGACCATACGTGGAAAGAATATTAGGAGAGTATCAATGCGGTTTTCGTCCTGGAAGATCCACAACCGACCAGCTATTTGTACTCAGAGAAACCCTAGAAAAAGCTGTTGAATTTAACATAAACATCCACATGTTATTCATCGACTACAAATATGCTTACGATAGTGTGAACCGTAATGAGTTATTTGATGCTATGGAGCAGCTCGGAATACCTAATCACCTAGTAGAACTGACGAAAATTTCGATGAAAGATGCAAGGTGTAGAGTCAGAATAGATGGTGAACTATCCCCACCCCTCAGAACAAATAGAGAATTAAGGCAAGGCGACGCACTATCCTGCTTGTTATTCAACGTGGCCCTAGAAAAAGCAGTAAGAGATGCATCGATTAACACATCAGGGTGCATCTTCGATAGGTCAGTGCAAATATTAGCCTTTGCCGACGATATAGCTATCCTTGGAAGATCATTTGAGAGCATGAAGGAGACCTTTGTAGCACTTGAGCAAGCCGCAAAAAAAATCGGGTTGGAAATAAACGAGCACAAAACAAAGTATATGTACACAAAAAACGCCAGAAGTAGCAGACAGAACATAACGATAGACACCTACAATATAGAAGCAGTAGATGAGTTTGTGTACCTCGGCACGATTATAACAAAAGGTAATGATACATCGGCCGAAATCAGAAGACGAATAGCACTGGCTAATAAATGCTACTTTGGTCTACGCAGGCACCTGGCGTCTAGAAATATATCAAGGAAGACGAAACTGGCACTTTACACGACACTAATAAGGCCTGTCCTACTATATGGTTCGGAAGTGTGGACATTGAAAAACGCAGACGAAGCAATGGTAGGAAGATTTGAAAGGAGAATTCTTCGTTCGATCTACAAAGGAATACAGGTTGATGGCGTTTGGAGAAGAAGATACAACTCAGAGTTGTATGAAATCAGCAAGATTCCAAACATTGTCAAAGTGATCAAAATAAACAGACTGCGATGGATTGGTCACGTCCAACGAGGTGCGGAACGGAACCCGACAAAGATAGTGCTGGGGAAAGTACCGTCAGGAAAACGCAGACCCGGCCGGCTAAGAAAAGATATATAGATGACGTCGAAGAAGACTTGAGGCAGTTGGGAATAAGAAACTGGAAAAGTCGAGCCAGAGATCGAGAATCATGGAGGCGAATGCTGGAGGAAGCCAAGGCCAACAATAGGCTGTGGAGCTCCTGATGATGATGATTTAAAAAGTACCAAAATACAATTTTTTCAATAATAAAAAGAATGACTAAAGGTATTATTGGGCTGAATTCATCATATTAAATTTGTTTACCTTCTCGTAAATAAAGAAAGCATGGTGTTCAATCTTGATCTGGTTACCTTCGTATAAGAAATAAACCCGAAACGACTGTGAAATCATTTTTATCACGCTTCTGCGGTGTGGAAAAGAGTGTTACGAGATTTCCTCATCAAATACCGCGCAATAAATTTTTTTTATCTTTCGAAAAGGTGTAACGCAATTGCAATACGCGGCAACGTTTTATTGATATTCCGACGATTTAACTTCTCTTATTACTTTAGCACATTATGCGAGATTACACACGAATTTATCGATTTCTTATGCGAGCACAGACCCCCGGGAGAGATACGAGAATCTTAAAAATGATAAAATTCCACGAAGTGTCCTTTAAATTTACTCGCAGACAACGATTCCTTCATAAATCCCGCGGTTTTGCTTATCGGGAATATTATAGTCGCTGGAACGAAATTAAGAAAATCAAAAACTCTGCGGTAAACACGAAGTTCATAGTTCGGTCGATGGTGGTCGATTCGAATTCAAAATTCAATTCTCGTCTGCTTCGTGAACATGTATTTAAGCAGGAGAAACGGATTAACAAGACGACTAATGGGGCTTATCTTTGTTTATTTACATTATTAGCAGGTGATTGTCCTGCACAGCGAGAAAATCGAAGAGATTAGACCAGTCTTGGAATTGCAAAGAAAAATTCATTGTTGCCACAGGCAAAGAGAATTAAAGGCATGACATCAAATCGCTAAAGGTATATTTTGTACGCCAGTGTATTTCATAAGCTGATTGATTCCGACCAATTAATGGAGTACCTCGTCTGGAAACTAATGAGTATTTTTGGATGTTTTGCCACACCGAGTTCAGTTATATGTAAACCCTATATAAGCAGCGTTTATAATTGATTAGAAAAAATTATAACGTGTTTGAAAATGGTCGATATTCTCAAAATTGAAATTGCAGTCCACATTACAGTTTACATTTTGTTGGTCAAATTAGAACTTTTAGACAGCAGACTGTTTACTCTTCATATTTGATTTAGATTTATAGTCCAGTAAGTGAGGTTTTTTACCTACAAAAACTATTAACAGGTTACAAAGGTATGTAAAAAATTGGAAATTTTCCGTAGAATTCAATGAACTATTTTTAAAACAAATGACGTGCTTGCGTCCTGTTCAAAATGTCGGCCAAAGTTGGCGAAAAACAGTTTTTTACGTTTAAAAAAGAAACTTGGCGTTGTACAAAAAAGAGTTAAATGGCAAAGTTGTGTAACTCTTTAATACGGATCGAGCTGCCCTGGTCCGGTCTCAAAAATTGCAAACTTAATTAGTAATTGCAAAAAAACCGCAAAATATCGCAATTTTTTGAAATACCTGTAGCTCCGTGAAAAGACGATATTTTTTAACGAACCAGGCTGAAAGTGTAGTCCAAGATAACTCGAATAAGAGCGTTTTTACAGATTTGCAAAATATTGCAAGCATTTTGCAAAAATCGATTTTTTCGAAGAAAACGTTTTTTTTCAATGTCCAATAGCTCATACAGGCCATCATATTTTTATACCCGACCGGTACCAACATTTTCTTTTTACATGTGCAATTAATGTGCATATCACAAAACAATCTTTAATATGCGCAAAATCAGTCAAAAGATCGATTTGTTTTTATACCCCAAAAAAACATGAATATCTTTGTGATTTTTAATTACTTTGTAATGCCATCATTGCCAATCGATAGCTGACATTTTTCTACAAATTTAATTTTTTGCTCTCCGACCTTCTGGAGCCGAGATAAATTTTTTTTTTGAAAAATTTCGTGTGGCGCCATCTTTTAAGATAAGTCGCTAAAATTTGCAGGGGTTATTGTTGAATACTTATATTTTCAATAAAAAATTCCCGCAACTTTATCGGGCGTTGCTGAGTATTGTAAAATCAATTAAACTCGCAGCTCGATACTGCGACGCGCATTAGCTAGCGCTACAGTCCAGTCAAAATAGACGAAAAAAGCTCAAACTGGTTGATAATTCTGAAGTTGCTGAAAATTGAGCCCTTACAAATATCACTATAAAGAAAATGTCGAATCCCCTCGATCGGTCGGTGCCAAATATTTTTATTCAAGGTCAAAAGGTCAGAATATCAGTTTTTTTGCAAATATCTCCTAAACGGTAAGTTTTATCACAAAAAAGTTTTTGCAAAGTTTGTAGATGTGTAGATGTAGATGTAGATGATGTAGATGTAGAATATATTATACATTTTCCTGTACGAATTGCCATTCATGAGATATCGCCGTTTAAAGATTTAAAATACTCATATGCACTCATTCGCGACTTGCATAGGTCATCAGACGTTCAATAAAGCCTTTCTACGTGACTAATATTTTCAGGGGTGATTCCTTTACTCTTTTTTGTACAACGCCAAGTTTCTTTTTTAAACGTAAAAAACTGTTTTTCGCCAACTTTGGCCGCCATTTTGAAAAGGACGCAAGCGCGTAATTTGTTTTAAAAATAGTTCATTGAATTCTACGGAAAATTTCCAATTTTTTACATACCTTTGTAGCCTGTTAAAAGTTTTTGCAAAAAAACGCGATATTTTCGACAGATTTACTGGACTATTAGTTTTTCGGAGATATCTAGTCGATGTGTTGATGTTCAATGAACTTTATTCCAGCAATAGCTTATTATGTAACTAAATGAAGCAAATAGCATCTTTTCAAAAAACATTCGCAGATGACAGCTTTGGATGGAAAGATAATGGACGACATTCATAGAAGCATCAGCGCCACAGATAATATTTGCAATCTCAAGACAATGCTAAACGAGAATATGTAAAACATTAACTCGCCCAGTTCTATGCTCCCGCACTATCGCACAGAAATTTGCATGTTTTTCTCTCTATTGCACGAACGCGGATTCCAGACAGAGAGAAAAGCATACAAATTTCTGTGCGATAAAAGAGCTCCAATTTGCGTTTCCACTTTGCGCTTGGGATGTAAAAGGGCCTTAAAGCTGCCATCGCAAATTTGTGACAGCACAACTTAGATATAATGAAACACAGTTTTCTTTGCTGTGCTGTGTTATGTTGTGCTGGGACCAGCGTTTGCCTAGCCTGAGGCTTGGATATCAAGCACAGTATCAATTCAAAACTTTCGAAAGGAAAATATTAAGAAGAATATTTGGGCCTGTAACTGTTAACCAGGTGGTCAGTCAACATTTCCATCTAAATATAGTTAGGTTCTTGGTGGCATCAAAAGGGTATGTATACGTATATTTTGATGGCGCTGCAGCCCTCTGTGAGCCTTCGCCTCGTCAAGAATTTTCTTCCATATCGTTCTTGTTCCTGCGTCGTTGGTACTCTCAATTGTGCGTAAGTCCATTTCGATGGCTATTTCTGCGTAGGTCTTCCTTGTGACCTTCTTCCTGGCGTTTGGAGGAACAGGGGCGCTTCTTCAGGCATTGTTATTACATGTCCTATCCAGCGTATCTTGATGCTTTTGGTTAAGTCATGTGCTTTGTGTATTTGGTAGAATTCGTGATTGTATCTTCTTCTCCAGAAACCCTCTTCATTTACTGCGCCTGTGATCCTGCGGAGAAGTTCTCTTTCGTAGTAGTGAAAAGATTATGCATAGAGGCCTATCCAGACAGACACTTACTCACAAACGAGAGCTCAGACCTTCTACCAGGAGTTCGTAAGTCCAGTCGGAGCTCCCTTTCATATCACTCAAGGAGCCATCCTGTTTAAATCGAGATTGTTTGTAAGTGGAATTCAGGCTGGTAGACAGAGGGTTTCAGTGGCGGATCCAGAAACAATTCTTGGGGGTGGAAATGAAATTTTACTCAAAATCTGGAAATGATGTTATCTGAAATAGTATTCGGTGTATAGTTAAAAATTATATACATAGGTGCGGGCTAATTTTATTTTTACTCGGGAATAAAACTCGCATGCACACTCCCGCCACAATCATGCACGAAATCGCCTGTATTGCTTTACAAAATTGTCGAGGACGAAAAAAAGGGCAATTATATTGGTGACCATAAAGGGTGCCAATAGCATACTCAGTAGAACGGTTCTCGTTTGATTGCGTAGGTCAAGCAGCATTGGAAGTGGTTAGTGCTTAGCTGGGGGACTGCTTGGTAAAACAACTCTCGCGTTTGGAATGGTCTATGCCGATGCGGATGCACTTATAAATTGTTCATGCCTGAATTTTTAGATATTCGTGCCAGTGGCGGGAGCGTGCATGGTTGTGGCGGGAGAGTGGATGCGAACAAATTTTTACATTTTCGTGCCTGTGGCGCGAGCGTGCTAGTAGGAAAATTAACCAACTAAATTATTTTTACTCGGATAGTTAGTAAGTTTAGCTCGAAGATATAAAAAGGATATGATAGGTTAAGGATAGTCTGGAGGATGCATGAGCAAGAGGCAGTGAGCCTTTGGATGTTATATGAGTTCATATTTGTTAAGCAGCTTGCTGAGCCACAACCTTCGAATTTAGCTGGACACAACCTTGTACGAGTGTTTGCCTTCTAAAACAAGTGAATCCCGCTAGCCAGCCCAGAAAAGCTGTGACGCAAGAAGTACCACACTACTTGGTGAATAAGGAGCTGGACCATCCCCTAGGTGAAGATCATATCTAAGTGGAACTTTGATACCCTATTATTAACCGGTTAAGCTGGCGGGATGCCTTATTAGGGCTACCTCTGAGGGCATATGAGTATTTTAAATCTTCAAACCGGCGATATCTCATAAATGGCAATTCGTACGGGAAAATGTATAATATCTTTTTTGTAGATAATCGCATAACCTACAAACTTTGTAAAAAGTATTTTATGATACGACTTAGCGTTTAAGAGCTATTTGCAAAAAAACTGATTTTTTGACCTTTTGAATAATGTTTTTTGCTCTTTGGGGAAATTCGATATTTCATTTATGATTTTTTTAAGGGCTGTTCCAATTTTCAGTTATTCTCGGTTTATGCCGCAATTGAATGACTATTTTCACTGGGTATAAAAAAAACTGTGTACACCTGCGTTTCATTCCTGACTGTGACTCGATGTGTTCTATTTAACCCTATTGTTACCAATTTATACGAAAATTGTTTCACCAATGCAATGGACGGGTTAAAATGAATGTGTTCCTGTTTTCCTTGAGATTCGGGCTTCGGTAGGTAATGATGCAAGTTTAAACGCTCATACCAAGAGTAGTCGGACTTTATTTTTGAAGTGGGAGATTTAAAAAAATTGAGGCCTCAGTACAATTTACGGACGTGTGATGGACAAATGTACTGCCTCGCATAAATCCTGTTCAACTCTAACCTTAGGGAACATGTTAATGAAATAACTCACAGAGTATTGCAAAATTGGGTGGCATTTTTTCAAGATTATTTTTTTCGTTAAAAGTAAAGAGTAATTTTTATTATTATACAGGGTGTACCCATTAAAGTTACAAAGCGGCCATCTGTGGTAGTGATGAGCAAAAATCGTCTTGTTCTTGCAGTCTTGTCTTGGTCTTGCACATTTAGCAAGACGACCAAGACTTAGCTATGCTTGCAAGACCAAAAACAAGACCAAGATTTAGCTATGTTCGCATGGCCAAGACCAAGACTTACTATGCAAGAACAAGACCAAGACTATATCAGTCTTGTCTTGTTCTTGCGTTTACTCATCATTAGTCTGTGGATAGGTTTTGGATAGACGTACAAGAACTGGTATGGCTTGGGGAATCGTAACGGTTTAGCCGCTAGGGTGTTTAGAATTTTTTTTGGTAGAGTGTTGCACCCTGTTTTTTTTGTAACCGTATAACCTATTTCCATGAATAAGGTACCAATGAACGGAGAAACCCTATCTATGATGGTAAAACCGATGGTTCTCTATCTTACCAACTTTTGGAGTTATGAGTCGAAATTTTGGTTTTTTTAACTTAAATTTTATTTTACTACATTTTTCTCCAAAAAAAAACGTAGTTAACCTATACTTTTTATTCCAAAATTAGAAAGCTTGGAGTATTTCCTATGAATAACACGTCTGGTCAATTTTTATGCTACGGCCTTTACTTTTGAAGATATTAGAAAATTTTGATTTTAAAATTCGCTTTATTTGATACTTTTCGACATAAGCCAATGTGAAAATGTTAAATAGTACTAAAAGTGCACCAAATAAAGCCAATTTTTACGTTTTTCCCAACCCCTCCAACGATTTTTGTTCGTGTATCCGAAACCTATCCACAGCCAGCCGCTTTGCAACTTTAGTGAGTACACCCTCTATATAGAGGTAAATTTCCCAGTTCAATTTCTTTTACTGGACATTTTTTTTTCAGAACTAAAGTAATCCATAAATCTTCTTTGCTCTTGGGGGGGGAGTGTCCCTCACCCCCCCCCCCCTTGTATCCGCCCCTGGAGGGTTTACCAGTAGTACTCTTCGGTATAGTGCTACCGTAGCCTTATCGATGACTTTTTAAACTGGGCGTCACAGAAAGAATACAATTTGACAGAACACGAAAATAGTTTGGTCAGAATTGATTTGTAGGCCATTCCTACTCGAGCGAGGTTCTTGGGCACGAGATTTTCTTGGGCAAGGGAATCGTACGTCACTAATTCTATTTCTAAAGTTGTCTCGGTTTTTCTTCCTTAATAACTTTTTTGTGTCCCTTCGGGATGCTACGTATATTTTGCTTTCAGTTTTGGCTCCAGTCTGGTGGCGACAACTTGCTCTTGTGCAACTTCGTCATACTACTCTGGGCCAATTCCGGTCGCAACTCTTCGTCCAAGCGTGTGCGTCAAGATTTTCTCTCAATTATCATCGCAGACCCGAGCTAGTCCCGTATTGGGATACAATCTTTAGCCGGTATTGAACCGGGTTGGGGCCAGCCTAGACCAGGCCAGGGGGTCAATTCTGGTTCGGTGTAGTGAAAACGTGAAAAAAAAAGTTTACACTTGAGGTTTTACACACCTTTTTCACTGCACTGAACCTGAAAAAGCTATTCTCGTTGCATTCGTGAAAACTTAATGCTGAATCAAGGCTGAATTGATTTTTGAACTGTCAAGTGTCAGTTTATCAAATTAAATCTAATATTTTTTGATAAAAGTTTTCACGACTACTTTGCACTTTTACACCCATTTTTTAGACGTGTAAAGTTTTTGACAGTTATTACCATGTTTGCACGATGTAAGAATCGCAAACAACGGTGTAAACGGGTAAACTGTTTACTCGTTTTCACTACACCGAACCAGAATTGACCCCCGGACCCTTTTTTAATTCTTATATGATGCCAAGGTATAGGGGCCGAATTTTTGATTGCTTAATAGAATCTAGGCTGATCTGAATTTAGCACAAACAAGAACAAATTTCATAAATTTTCCTACATCCGTTTTCCAACAGTGTTTTTTGCAAAGAAGGTTACAGAATATTTTCGGTACGTTGCCTCTTTTTTTTGCATGTAAAAATTCCAATTTAAACACAATCACCGAAATCAATTCCAATTGAAACATAACAAGGAAAAAGGAAATGTTATTTATAGCAATAATTCGGTTCGTTCCTAAGAATTGACAGAAATTATCGCGTATCGACGAAATAAATTCCTATAAGAAGATAATAAATTTGCAAAAATATACACAGACGAAGTATTGTAGTGCCAGAGTGCGTGTATGTGCCAATGATTAAAGGAACTGATTTAATTTGAGGACTACAAACAAAAGCAATTTCAATCTTCAGCAAACAATATTTTTCGATGAGTTTAATTTCCTGAAATTGATTCTATTTTTATCCTGAAGAGGGAATCCTGGAATACATTAAAGAACATGGCATGTATATTTACCTCTCCGCACCAAGCGTAACGTGGGACGTTCCTCAGGAGGCTTACGGGCTTTCTAGAGGCATCGCATATGCTGGCAGCCGTGATAAATAAAAAAGCAGTTCGTCCCACTAAATACAGCAGGGAATACCAGAAGTATGCATAGTTAACGAAGTACCTTAGAACACTGCCGAGAAATATGAAAAAAAGTGGATGAAGATTTAGTATGATGGTCGGTGGTCGGGGGTCACCGGGGACCGCCATTAGTTTTCCATTTTGGTTACTCACTTGAATATATTCATAAGTTGATAGCATATATAGTAGAGGTTGTTGAAGCAGGATAGCAGGATGATAAATGACAGTTCTCTATCAACGTACCCCAGCAGATCGCATAGCGTTAGAAAATCCAGACGGATTTCACGAAAGAGCTCCTCTGTTTGGATTTACCTGGGAAAAATATTGAAATGCGAATAATGATAAATTAAATTACCCCAAGTTGAGCGGCTTATCCTGTTCGTGATCCCCGCAGCCAGTTCTACCTTAAGCCTATAGCAGATCTGCTCGAAGCGCGTAGTTAGTCCGATGCTCACTAAAATTATGAACAAGTCCATGAAGTTCCACATGAATGTGCTGCCAAAGCTGAGCACCTGTTAAGGATAAGAAGAGAAGTTTCCTTTTTTTATAGCGAAAGATTTTTTTTTTCTAAATCGTCCATGAATAATTTATAAAAAAAAAAATCTTTGTGCCCTCGCTGAGAGAATGACAGTAATGATAACACGGACGAATGGAGGAGCCCCAGCAGTGGAGAAGGGATCCGCGTGTATCGTCTCAAATCTGAAGGAACTTTTCACGTTAATGAACGTTCGCCAGGAAAAAAAGGACGAAATTGAATTCATTCGAGTTAATGCGATTTCGTGTTTGCATTTTTTAAAATAAGCCAATTTGAATATTGCCGTCAGGCGCTGCCATAGTAGTCTTATTGGATCCCTTATTTGAGCGAGCCATGCAGGCAGGAAAAGGTTTTTTTTTCATTTTTAGTTATCAAGGAGCTCGATATACAAAGTTCCTGGCGATAAGAAATGATTGGGGAAAAAATGGATTTCCAAGGGGGTACTTTGCATGGTAAGGGCGTAGTTGGAACTTTTTTGTGTGTTTTAATGCTTCTTTAAGGTTTTTTGTTATTGATAGAAATCGGCAATCTGGGAGTTCGTATCTATTATGTATCAAGGAATTTTTTTGGGTTTTGATATGTGCCTAGTTAGAGGGGTACATGTGTAAACAAGAAAGCCATAGCGTTGCAAAGCGGCATGCCAGATTTTAAGCTTTTTTATGTGAAAGACTAGGACTCAGGGTTAATGCGCCTTTGCACTGCCGACGGTTCTATCGTTGTGCAATATCGCACACCATGCTCTAGTCGAAAAAATAGTAGAGAGAGAGAACGAGACAACACGTAGTTTTTCCAACAGCTCCCCGTGCTACTACCGGGACACAACGCTGACTTCGGTAATCCTTCCTCGCTTATTATGCTTACTGGTGACGACAGAAGAAAGGGCAGCTATAGAGCGAAGACAAGAAAGAAGGAAAAATGGAAAGGCGTACGACCATGCTGCGGAATGGAATCGAACCACGAACCTCTGGAATGGAATTTAACACTTGAACTGTCACCTTTCATAGGAATGTTTGGTGGTGTCGCTCCGATCAGTGAGTCGTAAGCGCAACATATTTGTATTGATGCCATCTATCGGAAAAACCAAACGAACTTTTTCTGAGACGAAATTTAAAATAATTTTGAAATAGTTTCCGAAGATTCTCCTTACTAGTCCAGTCCCCAACCGTAAAAATGGGGTATTACCTCTACTTTTTTTCGGAGGCCACCGATTTTGATAAAATTTTGGATTTAGGCTCTACTTACCACCCTTTTCAAAGTCTACCCTGTGCCGAGGTGCGCTTTTTTTTAGGGGTGAAAACTACCCCTTATCGTTAAAAATTAATAAAACTCAATAAATGGGTAATAAAAACGCTTAGTGGGCCTATATATCACTTCTTAGACCTATGTATGTACTATTGAAATAATTTTTTAAGAAATTTTTCAACCCCTAAAAACTACCCTTAGAGAAATAGTCCAGTCCCCAACCGTAAAAATGGGGTATTACCCCTGTTTTTTTTCGGAGGCCACCGATTTTGATGAAATTTTGGATTTAGGCTCTACTTACATACCACCCTTTTCAAAGTCTACTCTTTTTGAGACACACTAATTTAGTTATAAGTTCAGAAAGTATTTTAGTAAATTTTTTAGTGTGTGTGTGTGTATGTGTGCGTGGATGGATATATACTGCGGGGTAGCGACCCCCGAACACTCAATTCACCTATGCTCTGAAAAAGATTGCAAACCGTCAATTTCTTTCATTTTATTTAATTGCACATCTTTAGCAGCTGCGTACAAAAGTATTGCGCAATACCTTCCAGCTTCTAGAATATCTTCTTTTTTGGAGGTACTGTTGTAAAATGTATATTAAACCTGTATACCAAATGTAGCATGTATGTATACGTGAAATACCGTAATGTGCTCACAAGAGCTCCGAAAATCATTTAAACCGAATATTAAAAAAAAAGTCGTTCGGTTTTTTTACTGTAGCAAGATCAATTTTCAAGCTACAGTGTCCATTCAAAAACCATTTTGTAGGTAATTTCACTGGCAATAAACCTGTGTTAATTGTATTATATTAGAACCCTTAATTTTCAAAACATGAAGGGTCAAAATGTTAAGCAAAGGTGGTACTTACACTATAAAGCAAACTTCAATCCGCTATATATCCGTCAGTTTTTAAGCTACAGCAATACATAAAAAACCAACGTTTTTGTTGAAGAAACATCTAAATTTTGTTGCTCAACAGTTTTTTACGTATCTTTAATAGTTTTTGAGTTTTGATTTAAATAAACGCAGAAATCTGTAAAATTTGTAAAATCCCCGTTTCATTTTGATCGTATCCATTTCGAAAAATACACCCTGAAAAACGCTCAAACTATATAAATCGGTTAGATATCATTAAAATAAAGTGAATCCTACGTGGAACACGATAAAATTGAATTTGGGTGGAAGTGGTGTTAGTTTTATTTATCATTTTTTTAAAAAAAATTTGAACGGTACACCTTCTATTTGTCATAACTCATTCATTTTACATGCAAATGAGTTTTATCAGTGTTCATTTTAAAGGTATTTTCAAGCACTTTAAAAAATTTAATATAAGTTATCCTCGAAAAATGCATCGATTTTCGGTTATTCGACGTTAAATACAACGTTTTGAGTATTTGGCTTGAAATAGGTCCCCTTCGATCAATCATTACTCGCTATGTTTTCTACCTAGACCATTCATTAAAACACAATTTTCTTCGTTTTTTTATAAGCTTTATTTTTAGTCCTAACAAAAATTTTGATAAAACGGTCTTATTGACCAAAAACTGTTCGAAAACGTGGGGTTTTTTAATGAAAATTGCAACTTTTCAGACGCTTATAACAAAAAAAATATGAATTTTACAAAAAAGTGGGGAGGGGGGGTTATTTTGACCAAAAAAATATTTCCACCCCCGTGTTGGGGTGGGAACCACCCCCAAAGAAAAAGTGCACATTGGCATATGGTAGACTTTGATTTTTGAGTCATTCCCTATCTACTGTTAAAATTTCAAGTAAATCGGTCGCCTCCGAAAAAAAGTAGAGGTGATATCGGTTGGGGACTGGACTATACCTGTTCATTTAATGCAAGAAATCTTCTATAATCAAAGGCAATTTCATAGAATCACAAAATATTTATATACACACGCATTATAATTATAACCCCATAACTCTGTCCATTACTGAACACAGCAGCTTCACATTCACTCACCTGTAGTAACTAAAGAAAGTCTAAAAGCAAAGGCAATGAGCAAATTAAATTAATACCACAAATGGGAGCCACAGTCACCATGTTATCACCAAATAGTGCTTCTATTAGCAAAAGGGGGGAGGGCTTTGGTGTCCACATTCGGCTTCGTGGATAGAGGTTTATACACATCGTATATGTTTGGAGCTCACTTCTATAATTAGGTGTTAATGTGAGGTAGAGGTAACTTATGCTGTTTGCCTGTTTATTAGTTTTGTTTACACCTTTGGCTTTTGAATTTCCCTAATATGTGCTCTCCGGTGTGAAAATAATTGAAACGCATTAACTTCATTGACAATTCGCATCATTTTTAATGTGATACCTAAATTGGTGGAATTGGAATTCGTGTCTTAAGATTTAAAGCAAATAAGAATATTAATTAATTATTTTGAATTTATAAACCAATATTTTAACAAAAACCTGACCTAGATATGGCAATGGAGTAAGGTAAGGAATTAGTTGTAAAAATTTCGAAGACCACTTAGACATCTCCGCTCTCCCTCTTGATTTCCCACCTGCGGAAAGTTGGCTCCGTCTTTCTCTCATAAGTAGATTACGGATTCTATTTGCAGAGTCAGAGATGGTCGATTCATCCACAGAACAGTGCCAGTATCAATCGTTGTTTCAGCTCTTTTGACATGCCGGCTGGTCCAGCCTGGTTCAGTTTTAGTGCAGTAAATGACGTGCGACTACAGATGTCATGCAAAAAGAGGGGTAAGTTGTAGCATCCAGCATTGCCGGGGTGGACGGTGTATATTCCACCCAAAAGTGGTAAAAACAAAGTAATAGAGCGGGGTGGCCAACTTTTGTATATACATAAGGTCTGCTTTTTATCACAAAAATGTGTCGCGATCGACTTGTTGTCATACCCATACATATGTGGCATCAGTGTAAATGGAGCTTAATAGAGAAACAATCCAAACGGCGCTCACAAACTCTTCACGTCGTCGCGTCAAACAACGGAATGGGTACACAACAGTACATCAAGCTGCGGATCGATCTGCAGCAGCAGGTAAGACGGAGAACTTCTGGCGATGCATCAAAGAGTGAAACACTTCAGTCATCTTTTGGAACGACGAGAATTTAGTATATTCTACAAAATACTTACCTTCGCTTTTATACGAAAATCCGAAAAAGCATCACCACGTTAACGTCGACAGCTCGACTTCATCGGCCAGTTCTCAACGAATATACGATACATTGAAGGAGTCTAACAATGTAACAGATCTATTATACAGCATTGGGGAAATAAATGTTACAAGAGAAACAATAGATTTCAAGAACTTGGCAGAGGCCCAGACAAATTACGACGAATTAGGGTATTTGTTACGCGAGACCAAAAAGGAAGCTCGTTCTTGCTGCTCAAGGAGTTTGCTGTTCCCAATAGTACATGGAAAGTATACAGCGTATCAGTCTCAAGACAAAATTCTACCTTACGTTCCTAAACCACTTGGACAATTAGTCATAAAAAAACTACACTGTCTGACTTATTTGAGGGTAAAGACAACGATCAGGTTAGTAAGCGACTGAACGATTGAAAGTGTCCATAGAACTCTAAAGACAGCGACTACATGCTACCAAACAAAAGACTGGTACGCAGTCTAGCCATTAATACTGGCTTCCAGCTTAAAGCTGAAAACAGATAGGGTAATTGTGGATGAGATGCCGCGTTGGGAGAGATGCCGCACTAGTAATATTTTATGTTCATTCAATAGGCAGAGCGAACTATTCTGGCACATTCGATGCCCCTTCCGTCACATGTTCTAAACGCAAGTGCCCGTGCGGCTGTCGCCTGCGGTGGACCTGTGTTGACTGTTTAAGTGAAAAAAAACGAAAAAATTTGCTCGAAACTTTCGATGAACTTGTTTATATATGAAAATTGGCTATTGATACACACGATAATCAAGGTAAGAACCATTTTTATAGTCGAGGATGCTATTTTTCTTCATGTTTTTAGAATATTTTGATATGATTTTTTATTTGTACCCCGGGCACTACAGTGCGGCGTCTATCCCACAAAAAATGGAGAGATGCCGCACTTCATGTTGTATACGTTACTTGTATACTTATATATACTAATTTGGGATATATATGGGTACTTAAATAGTTCTATATGTATATGCAATAGTTATATATGTCGGTCGACAACACCTCTTGCAGGACTTCCGACATCACCTTTAATTCTCACTTCTGATCCCACAAAAGCTTTGGAAAATGTAACCCCTATACAAGAGACTCCTACGAAAATTTCAGAAAATACAAACCCCAACTCAGAAAGCATAAATCCATTAGAAGATACTCCAACTAAACTTTTGGAACACATAGTACCAATACCTTAACTACCGGCCTCAACTGCTAAACGGAAACAAACGGCAAGCGATTTAACGTCTCCTGAAAATATAGATTTTAAGAATACCAAAAATTCATCTCTGATCAAAGGTACTAAAAAAATATTAAGGCGGCCAGATCAGAGAAGAAAGTAGAAAAGAAAGCAGAGAAGAAAAAAGAAGGAAACAAAGAGAAGGCAGAAGGTGTGCAAGAAGGGAAGAAAGAAAAAAAATATGCACCTGATTCTATAGAAGATTACTCCAATAATTGTGTTGAGTGTTGGAAAAATTATTTCCACACAGAGAGCAAAACAGACTAGATTAAATGTCCAGAATGCCGCAAATGGCTGCATGAAACATGCCCGCTTTATAAAAATATGTGCAATATATGTGGCCGGGATGAAATAAGAAAAAAAATTTAAATAAAATGAAATAGGCCAATAAGGCATATCTCCCATATGGTGCGGCAACTATCCCACAGATTGTGGGATAGACGCCTTTTTGACAGTGATTCAATTTTGGTTTTTTATTTTTATAATGATTAAAAATTAATTTTTTTTGTGTAATTTTGAAGATTAATATCATTCCTTGTGATTAAAACTGTTTTTTATTTATATGCACTATTAGGTTTTTTTACAATAGAGTTTAACCAAAATGTGCGGCATCTCACCCACAATTACCCTACATGCTGGCGTGCGGTGCGTGCGGCCGATCCGCAGTATGCTACAAGTATTTGCCGGCAGAAAAAGAAGAAGAAACTTGTGCCAAAAAGGAGCGTTACATAGCATGCAGCATCAAAGTAAACGAAGAAAGAGAAATCACCATTCCAATTAGATATTGCTATCGCTAGGGGGGGGGGGAGTATGTGGCGCCGACCAGTGTAAATGGAGCTTAAAAGGCGAAGTAACGCGATATGTCACGACCATTCGTTTTCTCGATGTCATGACCATAAAATGTTTATTCACTGTGTTTCAATATTCAAAACCGTTTTTTTTAATTTGTTAAATCACGGGCATGTTTTTCAATTATTCGCCTCATAACTGCATGCCCGTTATGTTGACGCATTGCGTGCAGTTACAACGTAACACGTTAAACCAAAGACATCTCGAGCGATCGACCAAAACTGGCTTTTCGATCGACCGGCCGATCGCGATCGACTTGTTGGCCACCCCTGTGAGGGTCCAAATTGGAATCTACCTTGGGGTTTAAGTTGAATGCGCAGTTCTCACATACCCTTATTTCTCCGCCTTAGCGGTTGAATTTTCAAAAAAAAATCTTAGCCTATATCCACCTTTAAGAAACCAATCTCCCAAATTTTAAGTTTATATGTATCTAACATATACATGCATTACATATGTATATGTTAAATCCCAAAAAAAGCAAAAAATTAAAGTTTCCCCCATGTTTTCTAGCTAGACAACTTCGGTTCGCGCTATCACCGTCGCTTCCTTATTTCTATTGGCACAATTTTTCAAGGATTTTTTTATTAAAACCAGCAATATATAAAGTTTTTGGAGTCTTATAATAATAATTTCTTAGTATTAATAATTTTTACTAAACCTTTCTCTAAACAAGATATTAAAACTTAAAAAAAAATCGTTCAAGGTCCTTCGAACTATAAAAAATTTTTGTGTAAGTTCCAATTTTTAACATTGAATACGAAATGGCTACAACCAAGGACGAAAAGGGATCGGAATTTTTTTTAATATATACGTTACTTATCAATGTCAACGACACTAGCAGCTAGCATTCTCCGAAAATGTAAATCAGAATCGATATTATCCCTATAGAAACAAACTTAGTCCTTTCAGGCATCAAATATGGTCCTTTCAAAAATCACCCCATGCTTCTTCAGTCTCGTTCGTATCCTGTATAATTTCGGGCTATTTCCGGGTAACCTGCTGTGGAAAGATGAAAGAGTACTAGACTGACTGGAAGTCATCGCCATCCTCGTTTTTAGGGAATTCTTCTTAAGAGAGATCAATCAATTTCGTTTTAACCTACTTTTTTCCCCAACCTTCCAAAAAAAACAAAATGTTGCTGAGGGTGAACACAATCGATTAAAAGGGTGAACACAAGTCAAATGCGTAAAATAACTTAATCATAACAATCCTTTTTGGGAAAGGGCGCCAAGGGTGACAGACAGCTACTTTGTGTTGGAAGACGGCTTTAAGCCAGGTTTAACGTAATTATTATTTCAAAGAAAAATCTCGATTGAAGAAAAGTTTTTAAGTGACGAAGATGAGTTTTGATATTGTAAAGTTTGTAATTAACTCCACTGATATTTCATATTCAAACTTTTATAGTAAAATCTCGAGAATTTAATAGTAATGATGATAAGTTTTTATAGAGGCTCTCCGAGAAATTATCAATTGGAGGGGCTTAAAAGTGGTTTGATTAAATAACTTAAAGGTAGTATACAGTGTGGCAAATTCGGTGAGTTCAATGAAGGTGAAAAACACAACAACATATTATCAATGAACTTGTTCTGTAATCGTCAAACCGAATGCAGCAGAATAAGAACTGAACTCTTTACAATGTCATCTATGGTCACAAAAATCGCATGTCTGTTTTATTTGCATAACGCTTTAGATCAGAGGGCATCACCAAAATCCGGATAAAAATAATAAAATTAATAAATACAAAATAATCTTTTTACATGGAACGGTAAGGATCCCTATAGAACATAATTATTCAATATATTCCACACGTCCGCAAACACTTTGTATGTATTATAATATAGCTATCTCCAATACTGGCAAATACAGCCTCAATAGCGGATTTTAATGACGACATGAAAGGATACCGGGACTTGCCTGTAATGTTTTAAACCATGGTTCATATATAGAAATCCAACTGATTCAAATCTGGGCGTACTTTTAGCCTTGTAAGCCTCAACGAGAATTTTCAATATATATCTCGAATACAGTACCCCCTTTCCGATGTGATCATTAGTCTCTGAACCTGACAGGCTAGACTATTTTCCGTGTCAGTGTTGTTTAATATCTCAAACTCATGATCTGGTTGTGTCTCCTTTATCCTGTAAGCCAATTCGTAAAATTTTGAACGTCTTTGGTCCTCTTTCCATTACCTTAACGTCCCTCATATGGCGACGTGAGCGGTGCTCTAACCTTGTCATTCCGCACAAATACCTGTGCCGTCGTTTGGAGATACTTCGGAACGAATGGTTTTCTGCTGTCGTGATTGGAAGTTAATGATGGTTCAACCGCGTCGAAGAGTAACTTGAGCTGTGTCACAAATTCGTTTTGCGTTACCTCTGGGCTTTTAGAATATATAAAAAGCGAATAGTAGACGGTAGACGAACTCCACCGTAGACCATCTCTGCTATAGATTCGTTAAGGTCGTCTTTGAAAGTTGCTCTATGCCGAGGAGTATTGTTGGTAATCTACGTGTCCACTCTTAGGCCAGTCAAATTTTTTCCTGCCAACCGAGCCATCAGCAAGGTCAAATATGGAAAAAAGAGAAAAAATTCAGTAGGCGCTCGTAGACCTTTGGGAAAGTTCCCAAAATCGCGTCAAAACAGGGCCAAAAACAGTTTTCGTGTTTTAAAAAAACTACACTTTGTACAAAAAGGCCAGTTTGATGTCAAAATATAAACAAATAATTGCAAAAAAACGGATAAAAATCACGTTTTTTTAAATGCTCATATCTTTTACCGAAAAAACGATTTTGTAATGAAACTCGCGGAAAGTGTAGTCCTTGGCGAGTGCAATAAAAGAGTTTTTGAAAATTTGCAAAATAATATATAGTTTTTGCAAAATACAGTTTTTTTTTTAAAAAAAAATACCTTTGTGGTCGAATTCGATTAGCTCATACCCATCAGCATCTACAGAAACGTTTTTGGGCTTAAAATGCTCTGGAAGAGTTGTGTTAATAGTTGTTTTTTGTTCGAACATTGCTACTTTATTGGAAACCTGCGAAAGGATGGCCGAAAAAACAATTTTGCCAAATCGATAGGCAAAATAAAATATATCTTACGACCTTAGATTTTACTCGACCCTTTATCAACTTGACTTACGTCTACATGCAATTGAACTCGGGTTTAACCTGGATTCAACTCATCCAGTATACTTAGTAAAGTCTGAAAGCTGCCGCGAAAAAAATCCTAAGGGTTTCCAGTCTCCGTTAACCGACTGTTGTAACGCCGCACCAAATGCTGTATCTGTCACGTCGGTAACTATCGAGATTGGGGCGTTATGCTAAAGCTAACATTGTTGACTGCTTAACATTGTTTTGAACGCTTCATTTGCGTCAGCGTCCCAACTGATCTTAGTTCTATCATTCTTCTTTGAACAGCTGATGAACTTCTGTACAGCCAACGGATTTTCTACTGCTAGTGGAATGAAAGCCGATAGAAATTGTACAACCCTAGGAAAGCTCTGAGCTCGCGTACTTCTATAGTTCGGGGAAATTAGCATTTTAAGGAGACAAAATTCAAAAATGGCTGAAAATTGGTCCGCAGCTTCCTTGGGACTTTTTAAGAAGACAATTTCGGAATCACAAAAAAAAACATGGCCGCCGGAGACATCACTTTTTGGCAAAAAATCACTCAAAAACTGATTTTTTTCGAAATTTCAGATCAGTCAATACGAAACGTTATCGCCTACAAAAAGCCCTCTTGTCATTTTTTCGAAAACCTAACCCTTTCGAAGTTATTCATGGTATTTTTTGGCCGAAAAGTGATTTTTCCTTGTACATTTATCTTCATTAGACATTTACCTTTGATGTAAAAATAAGTGAAATGATAAACATTGTCTGTGTTTAATAAAATTTATGTTTTAAATATTCATTTTCTCCTACAGCATTCATTCGATGCCATTTTCAACTTCAAAAACAGCCGGCACAAAAACTATGATGAAGAAGAAAGACGCGCCCTGGCCGCCGTCAGTCTTTCACTTCTCTCGTCTGGCGCCGGTTGTTTTTGAAAATAAAAATGGCGTCGAATGAATGCTGTAAGAGAAAATGAATATTTTAAAACATAAATTTTATTAAACACAGACAATGTTTATCATTTCACTTATTTTTACATCAAAGGTAAATGTCTAATGAAGATAAATGTACAAGGATTTTTTTTTCGTACGCCTCTATTAATACATATGTATCTTCAATTTTATAAGCATCAGTGAGAATTTTACAAATTATATGAGAATGACGAGAAATAAACAAAAAATTAAAAACTAATGGCTTCCTTAGAAAGCATCGAGTCTCCTTTTTAAAAAGCTTTTTTTATTCTTATTTTTACGCACATTTTAGGCAAAAATACTTTAGTTTTTCCCCGAACACCTCGCCAGAATATTTTAATTCAGCTTTTTGGCGCGCTTAGATTTTTCGAATTTTTTTCTTATTTTTAATAATTTTTTATAATATTTAAACAATTTTTTTTAAAATAAGTTATAATATAAATTTTAGTGAAATTTTCCGCTCTTTCACGTGGCGCTATTAGTTTTTCGAATTTTTTTTTTATTTTCGATATATAACGCAAGAACCAAATTTTCGAATTTGTTTTCGATATTGTGAACTTATCACACACTTTGGAGCAGCAAAGATTTTTTTATCGTTTTCTACACCCAAAAAAGTACCTAAGTTCCAATTTTCAGCGAGATCAAATTTAGTGCGAGGTCAAAGTCTCTGACAACTGGGCCATAAGTAGGTACATTGCATACAAATTTCAAAAGATTTAAGAACATATTTTCAATTATTTAAGAAAACACTGTTACTTTATCCATTTAGTTAATATGCCGTATTTTACTAAAAAATTTAGTAATTTTTCAATTTTGTGTAGGGAATATTTCTTTTGAAATTGCAATATTTGCAGTGAATTTTAAGAAATATTTCCTTGAATATCAAAAGTATTATGGCTTACAATTTAAATAGCATCGTATTTGTTTTAAATATTTGAAATAACAATTTCATATAAAATATTTTTATAGTACCTACATCAATATTTTTATAGCACCTACATTATAGCAACGAATGACAATTAGTGGTGATAACTAAAATGTTTTAATTTTTAGCTGCCGCTATATGCTTACAATTAAAACAATAGATTGACTTTTGCGCATTATTGTGCTACGAAATAAAGATATATGTATGTACATGAGTGCATAATTCCATAACTCAAATGTTTCGATAAAAAGTAATTTAACTCCGCCCATTAACCATCATTTGTATTAATCGGTTGTAGCTTCCTGGCATTCTGCCCTTCTACAGACAGAATTCTAAGAAATCCGAATGCTCCATCTAAATTTTTGTAAGTTATTGTAGTTAAGAAATTTACTGTCTCAGTAATATTTTGTGCAATTAACATTTAATAGTAAGAGTCCGTCTACGTCCTTTTAAACTCTTAAGGCGAGTTTACATCGCAAGAATAAAGTGGAAGAGCAAAACTGAGTTCCTTTATAGCATAGAAGAGAGTATGGTTCTATCTCTGTTTCACCAATGTTGCAACAGAAAACGCCAACCTTAAAGTAGGGCTCTACTCTACTTAACGAATGCGTAGACCGAAAAAAAGCTTTTAATTTCCTTAAATTTCAATATTCTAACGCCTATTAGATGCCACTTTCGCTGGTTTTTACATATTTACCTTCTTTTCGACAGTTTGAAAAATCCGTTAACTTTTTTAATACAAAAACGAAATGTGGAAATGTTTGAAACTAATAAAATTGTCTTTTTTACTACACATTAATTTAATATCACTATCTAAAAAGCTCTGCAGCTCCTTAAATTTGTTCCTCTGCGACCGTGTTAAAAATTTCACGCTTGACAGTCGTAAAAAGTTTCGAGCTTTCGACGAAATTTTGCGCTTGAGTTTTGTACAGGGCCACTTTGCTCTTCCACCTTGATGTTGGGATGTAAACTCCCCTTTATGCACCCCTTGCTTTATTATACCTGTTTGGAAATAATTTTAAATAAAAGCTTTGAAATATAAATAAAAAATTCTAATGCCGAGATCAAAAATTGAACCTCCGACTTTTTCGGAATATCAACGTCAAATATCATACACTCAACCAACTCGTCCATTCTAGGATTCTTGGTTTGTTATTCTGGCTCGTCGCATATAAACACTTTTCTTTGGTGCTACTCTTTTTTTAATATCTCCATCTTATTCTGTCTTCCTCACCACAGTTCTTCCGTCGTTTTCGTATCGTTGCAAATCACAACAACAATTGCATTAAGGCAAGCGTTACAACCTTGAAAAATTACTCTCAATGCGCGCAAAGATGTTTCACATCAATAATAAAAATAAGAACACCAGTTGCATTTTACTGAAAAAACCCCAAGAACTTGGCATCGGCTTGGCGATGCAATGCCTTCATATACCAAAACGGAAAAAAACTTTTGCAACATAGGTATACATATAATATGCAACTCCGATGGCTTATCGAAATTAATTTTTTTGCTGAAAGAACTTTTAAAACTTCCAAAAACATTTTCAAAACTTCCAATGCACAACTCGTCATCGGTTACACTATTTATATGCATTATTTTTCGATCATATGTCTAATTTTCCTTCTCGTTTAATTTACAATAAACAAACTTACTTGTATTATAAATGATATTCCATGATTATACGGCACGACACTAAAAACACTACGATACTCTGTGCTATAAAAATGTTCTATTGGTTCCTCCGTAATATTGCAAATTAACATTTTCTGGCGAAACGAGTAGATAGTGGAAGAGTGATACATCAAGTTTTCGCCTAGAACAAAATAGAGTCCACAAATTTTAAAATATATATAGTAGTTGCTTGTCACACACAGTCAATGGCACTAACCTGTTCCCAAAATGCAAATCAAGATCGATATTATCCTTATAGAAATAAATTTAGTCCTTCCAGGCATCAAGTACGGTCCTTTCAGGAACTTCTCTTCCTTTTCAGTCCAGAAGCGTATTATCTTTGGCCATTTCCGGGCAAGCAGAAGAAAGAGAAAATAGGAGCACGTACCAACTGTGTAGAATACTAAACTGACTAAAAATGGCATCAGTAACATTTTATTGAATTTTTTTTCCTTCTTTATAGAATCAGCCGGTTTTATGCCTACCCATGTTCTTTACAGTGAGCCCGATTTTGCGGAAATACGTAAAGTACATGATTGCCATAGTGAAATTTCCTATAAGGAAACCAACAGTGATAAGAATCCGTTTCGATTTACAGCTAAAGCTTAGATTTAAAGGGCTTATCGATCTCAATCCCCTTAGCGGCATCACTCCGAAAAGTTGTGCACAAGAGATGGCTTTAAGAAGAAGTTTAGAGTCCTTAAAATAGGATAAACCAAAATGAAATGCTTTAAAATATCCTACTCATAGCGATTCCTCTGTAGAACGGCTCCATTGACAAAACGAAATTTGTGGAACTTGTACAAAGCACTCTATATTAAGAAATATCACCTTAAACTAAATTTAATTTTAATTTCCGTTTTCCAGAACAGCCAAGAGGTTATACACCACGACAACCCGTAAGCCACCAATAACTTTTAATTGCTATGTGGAAAACGTTTGTAATTAGCGCTTATGTCACACGCACACACACATTTTACGGGTACCTACCTAATTAACAGGAACTTAATTCATCCCCTCCAAACAACTCCAAACAAAGGTGGGCACATTGTGCCAAGGCATGAAATGCTAAATCCTTAAACTGGAAGAGTTAATTATAGATCTACTCCAGGAACTGTAAAGAGGGCAAGTACTTGTAAGGAATCCCTGGGATCCTTTGGCAGGTGTGGTGGTTAGAAGTTTTTTTTATCAAGCTCTCTTGGAATTCCCCAGTGGCGTCATATATGCTTGTCATGATTGCACAAAGTTTTAGAACTAGTTTTCATTAATCCGGTTGATAACAGAATTGATTGTGACTTGTCCGGAGGACTTCTTTCATAACGACTACTCATTGAAGGCTGGACGTATTACTGAGAATGTTGCTATTCTTTTGTCCGTAAAAGTGTATGGGCATGTGTAAATTATGCTTTATGTTGCTACAGGAGAAGCGAATAACAAATACTTTATAGTAATCTATTGAATTTTCTATAAAAGGAGAAGTTGGGAAGTTTTACATAAACAATTCTGAGAAATTCTAAAATAGTATCCAAGGTAGTGTTGGGTAGGACACGATTATAAAATGAGTTTGTAAGAGGTGCCTCTTTTTTCTTTTGAGCCACTACAATGTCATACTTCAAATGAGGCGAGGTGCTATTGTAATGCCAAAATGACAAAAACAAGCAGATTAAAAAAAAGAAAGAAAATAAATACCAATGAAGTGCATTTTTACAAGTTTAATTCTAATATTCATTAAACTGCCTTAGAGTAATTAAGAAATCTATGCCTTTACAATGAACAGCCACGGACAACTAATTAGAAACAGTTTCATAAAAATTGCATTTATACATTTTTTATTTTTTATGTAGCAATCCTGTTAAGAATTCATTACGATATTGTTATTGATTTCCTTCAATTATTATCTATTTAAAAAAAAATTAAGAGGAGGTGGTGGGAATTATTTAATTTGATTCTTTCATAAAAACTGTATAAATGCAATTTTTATGAAACTGTTTCTAATTAGTTGTCCGTGGCCATATATTTATACTAGTGGGGATGGGGACCCCTGTTTAAACACAAATCGTAAAATAGCAAAAAAATCAAACACAAAACGAAATTATCTCCCGATCAAGCAAAAAAACAGGAAACAAAAAAATTTTCTTCTGAAAAAAATACTCGTTCGATTTCTTGGAAAAATGTTGGAAGTGGCACAACTAGAATATTATTATAGATTTTGAAATCCCACCTCGCCTAATTTCAAGTTGCAAATTCTGCTACCGTAAAAGAAGTAAGAAATGTCTCTCCAGCACAAAATTACACACCCTCAAAAAATGTAAGAATTCTCTCTCCAGGACAAAACCTCACTCCCTCGAAAAACGTAAGAATTGTCTCTTCAGGACAAAACCTCACTCCCTCGAAAAATGTAAGAAATGTCTCTTCAGGACAAAACCTCACTCCCTCGAAAAATGTAAAAATTGTCTCTTCAGGACAAAACCTCACTCCCTCGAAAAATGTAAGAAATGTCTCTCCATCCAGTTCGTATTTACAATCTCACCACGGCTCAGTTTAATGTGGATATTTTTCTGCTGCAAAAGAAGTGAGAAATGTCTCTCCAGTTCGTGTTTACAATCTCACCTCGCCACAGTTCCAATTGGAAATTGTGCTGTCGCAAAAGAAGTAAGAAAATTATCTTTCCAGTTCGTGTTTACAATCCCACCTCGCCACAGTTTAAATTGGATATTTTACTGCCGCAAAAGAAGGAAGAAATATCTCTCCACTAAGTAAAGGTGCCAGCCCATAGAACGCGTTTCATGCGTCGCTTTCATGCGCTGCGTTGACGCTAAACGTATGAAGCGTATGACCGTCCCAATGAACGCGTCAGTTGCTTTGACATTTATCATAACTTTCATCTTTATCCATCACGGCAGTCCGAAGTTTGTTCATTACATGCATATTATCGTGTCTTTTTTAGAAAATAAAAAGGGTAGCAAGCAGTGCATATATAATTTAATTAATATTATTTAAAAAGTGATTTTAAAGAGTGGATAATTTAACTGAAAATGGAGTTTCATGAACTGATGGGATTAATTCTAGTAACTTATATTGTATTTGAAGGATACATGTATCTACAAGAAATTAAAAGAACTCAAGCTCGTCGCTTTTGGGTTAGTCCTATGTATATGGACAGAGATATAAACGGATTTTTTGCTATTAGTTTTGAATACATGTATGAAAAAGATCCTGAGCAATTTCTACTAGCAGTAAGAATGAAGAAGGAGCTTTTTACAGCACTTTTTAACTTAGTGAAAGAAGATCTTACCAAAAATTCTAATCGTCCAGCTATATCCGCTAAATGCAGACTTTTTCTCACTCTTGTGTAAGTCTGCATTTAACAAAATTATTCACTGATTTATTTAATTCATTTGCCTTCCATGTAGATATTTAGCTCATGGAGGAAGCAAACAGTATCTTTCGATGACTTTTAAAATGGGACTTACAACAGTGAAAAGAATAGTCAAGGAAACTTGTAATATTCTATGGAATACACTTTCTCCATTTTATTTGTCTATACCTAACAAAAGTGAATGGCAGAAGATAGCGGAGGATTATGAAAAAATATGGAATTTTCCACATTGTGTAGGGGCAATTGACGGAAAGCATGTCAACATCTCTTGCCCTCCAAATTCAGGAACAATGTTCTATAACTATAAAGGAACTTACAGCATTATTTTGTTGGGGATCTGTGATGCCAACTACACCTTTACCGCCATAGATATAGGAGCTTACGGATCCCAAAGTGATGGAGGTGTTTTATGGAACTCGGCTTTTGGGAAAAGCCTGTTTCAAGGCAAATTAGAATTACCGCATGATCGTACTACAGGAAATACGGACATGACATTACCATATTTTTTCGTAGGAGATGCTGCATTTCCTTTGAAATCTTTCTTAATGCGACCATTTCCAGGTAACATAACAGTTTTAATATGTTACATAAATATATTGTACATTATTTTTCTCTACTTATGTTTTTAGGATTATTGTTAGATGAAAAAAAAGAATATTTCAATAAACGATTGTCACGAGCTCGTCGAACAATTGAGAATGCCTTTGGAGTTCTAACGGCACGCTGGAGGATTTTGCGAAATACATTAGATATGAACGTCGAGTCTGCGGAAAGTATAGTTAAAGCCGCAGTTGTCCTTCACAATTTTGTGAAAATGTCAGACTCTACTTACTGTCCTCCAGAATTCGTAGACCATTATAATGGTGAAACTATTATCGAAGGTTTATGGAGAAATGAAGTTCGGCCATTAAGAAAAGCATCACGAATATCTTCAAACAATGCGTCAAGAAATGCTTTTCAAATTAGAAATAATTTAAAAGATTATATTTTTGAAAATAAAATTTAATTCTATTATTAAAAGTAAAAAAATAACAATTCAAACATATAACAAAATAACAATTCACATATATACTTTTGTAATGCGAAAGGCACACTGCGTTAGTTGACCCGGATTAAGTAAAATGTCTGGGTTAAGTTGACAATTAACTCAATTAGAAACTGTCAACTTAACCCAGAAATAACTATTTAAATAAAGAGTAAATAATAAAATGAATGGTTTAATTTGGCTTCAACTCCTCATATCTTTTATGGACGTAATTTAGGATATCCATCTTAAAAATGTCCTGCTGGTCTCCGTCTAACTTTACTATATAATTTTCCACCATTCCTAAGAAAGGAGCATGAATACTTCTTCCTTGTGATGGCGCTGTAAAAGTAGAGCTAATTATACCTTCCACTTTCCCTAGAAAATTACAAAATCTTTCTTCGGGACCGTCTGTCTTTTTTTTCTTTGCTGACCCAGACGATACTGTTGATATGGTTTCGACGTCCTCCGTATTTATAGCATTAAAGAATAATTCCTGCTCTGTTGGTAATTCCGGAGTGACACCGTCTCGTGGTACTGTTACCTCATTTTCAAATACATTTTCAGTAATATTCGAAATAGTGCTAGAAAATATATTTTAAGATTAAAAACTATAATAAGAACTAGCACTCATTTCTTCTTTTACTGCCTTGGTGCAACGCAATCCTTAAGAAACATCATACTTTCCATGTATGTCCACTGTTTTTCTTCATCAATAGCTGCACTTCCAGATGCCATCTTCCTCCTTGTCAGTTCTTTGACAAACCTATCTCTCAAGGATTTCCACCTGGTTTGGCACGCCTCTTCTATTCGGAAAAATTAAATTGATGTATTTTTTATTTGATATTAATATAATAAAAAAATATTGACAAGAAAACGTACTTGATTCACCAACAATTCCTGCTATGGCAGTCCAACCCTTCTCTCTTTTCAATTTATTTCTATAATCTATTTCTCGTTTATTGTATAAAAAACTAAATTTTTGTATTTCAGAAATTAGTTTTTCCTCAAAATTACTCATTTTGCAATTAAATATTCAATTTGCTTTATTTTAATTTCACAACAGAGCAAATTGTCACCGCTGCCACAGCTGCTAAATAATCGACGCATGAAAAGTTGAAAGTTGGGCAACTTTACGCGTTACATGCGCGGCGCCTACGCGTTTCTTCTGCCTTTGGGCCGGTTGCTATTTAGAAGCATGCATTTCGTCAAGTCAACGCAGCGCATGAAAGCGACGCATGAAACGCGTTCTATGGGCTGGCACCTTAATTTACAATCGCTTCATTTATCTCGTTACACGCTCATATACCAGTAGGACATTATTTTTGAACCGGGACATTTAAAAAAACTGAGGCCTCAGTACAATTTACATCGTGTAAGGGACAAATGTACTGCCTCGTGTAAGTCCGGCTCAACACTAATCCAAGGGAATCAGAATAGCTAGAAAACCATTTTAAGGTTTGCTTCATTAGTTAAAGTTTTGGTAAATAAAATATTTATTTTTAACTATTCAATCAATCCACTACAACACATCTTTTGAAAAATTAGAAATTCTGGTTAAATTCTTGTGAGTCCAATAGTGTCTTACACAATAAACTATGTATACTAGATGTACTCGTACGACATGATCGTTAAACCTGTTGCCATTTATGCTGCTACAGTATGGTGCAGGCGCGGATTCAAGAGGGGGGGGGGGGGTCATGGGTTACATGACCCTTCCCAGAAGCGCTCGCTGTTTAAAAAACAAAATTGACCCAACTAAAAAAAACAAAAACAAAAATAACCAAACAACCAAAACCGACCCAACATTTTTGCAAATTAAAAAAAACGACCTTAAAAAATGACCTTCAAAGTCAACAACAGCTTAATCTATACTCTTTCTCAGGGGAGCAGCAACGGTGGTCCAGGGGATTCGGACCCCCTCACATATGGAGCACAGGCCGCTCCTCTGTTAGGTAGACCCAATATTAAATGAAAGTTGTTCGAACCCATATGAGTCTAAGACGCCCACTAGCGAATAAAAAATTATTGGAGATTACAATAATCGAAAACTGTTTTGAATAATTTTTTGATGTGAAACATCTTTGCGCGCGTTGAGAGTAATTTTTCAAGGTTGCAACGCTTGGCTTAATGCAATTGTTGTTGTGATTTGCAACGATTCTAAAACAATAACAAACCAAGAATCCTAGAATGGACGAGTTGGTTGAGTGTACGATATTGGACGTTGATTCCGAAAAAGTAGCAGGTTCAATTCTGGATCTCGGCATTCGAATTTTTATTTAATTTATATTTCAAAGTTTTTATTTAAAATTATTTCCAAAAAGGTATAATAAAGCAAGGAGTGCATAAGAGTTTAAAAGTACGTAAAAAGGACTCTTACTATTAAATGTAAATTGCACAACTACAGTAAATTTCTTAACTACAATAACTTACAAAAATTTAGATGGAGCATTCGGATTTCTTAGAATTCTGTCTGTAGAAGGACAGAATGCCAGGAAGTTACAACCGATTAATGAGAATGATTATTTAGCTCAATTTACTTGATTTCCTATAAAAAAATTGAATGGGCGGACTTAAATTACTTTTCATCTAAAAATTTGAGTTATGGAATTATCCACTCATATATCTCGATTTCGTAGCACAATAATGCACAAACGTCAATCTATTGTTTTGATGCTTACTATCAGGTTTTAGCGGCAGCTAAAAATTAAAACATTTTAGTTATCACAACTAATTTTCATTCGTTGCTATAAAAATGATGCTATATTCATGTTGGTCCTATAAAAATATTTTATATGAAATTGTTCTTTCAAATATTTAAAACAAATTTGATGCTATTTAAATTGTAAGCCATATCTAATAATTTCTTGAAATTCCCTGCAAATATTGCAATTTCAACACAAATATTCCCTACACAGAAAAAAACAATTTCTTATCAAAATTGCAAAAATTACTAAATTTTTTAGGAAAACACTGCATATTAACTAAATGGATGAATGGATGGATCGTGTTTTCTTAAATAATTGAAAATATGTTCTTAAATCCTTTGAAATTGGTATGCAATGTATTTGGCTTTCTTAAATTCAAAACTTTGAAATAATGACGAATTTTTGACTTTTGGACAAGGGTAATATAATTTCAAAGGCGATTCCAATGATACCATACAAGCGTCACCCAAAATTAAAATTGTTAGTGGAATGTTTTTCCCTTCTTCTGAATCTTTCAAATTTTAACAAAAAAACCGCAGCCATCAGGCTTCGAACCCACGACACGACTCGACCCCAGGCGCCAATCCTACATTTTAACCCTTCGGCTACCAATGCTTACGTAGAGGAAGTAACGAAATCGATAATTATAGTCTTCTGGCTGGATTTATAGGCCTCATGTAAGCGATAGACTAAATAAGTAATATATTTGTATGAATAAATTAAAATTTTGAAAAGACAGTTTTTAATTGAAATCTTTTTGTTGTATGTCTGTATTTTGTAGTATAATAATAATACGCAACTATTGCAAGAGCTTCGCTGGAATTAATTTCGCTGGAATTTTCTTACATTGTATGCTAGCGATGTAAGAAAACTCCAGCGAAGTTATCGGTGACTATAAAAATTACGGCCATTTTACATCCCAAACGCAAAATATCTGTGGGATAAAAGAGCTCCAGAGCTGCTTTTCCACTTTGCGTTTGGGATGTAAAATGGCCCTTATTCTTACTAATTATTCAATTTAAAGAAAGATAAAGATCGCCAAAGATGTTCCACATCTTTCACGTGCACTGGGAACACGGGCTAGTTTTTTTTTGGGGCGTTGGTAGTCTAGGGAGTAAGGCGCCTGGCTACCATCCCAGAGGTCCCGGGTTCGAATCCCGGCAGAGCCCCACGGACCTTTGCCTTTCCCACCTTCTTTCTTCATCCCTCTTTACATTCCTCCTATCATAGCTTCCGCTAGCACTGGCCCGCTCCACCAGCGCATGCCATCGATTGGTTGATGAGATTCAACTCGTTTCACGAGGCATAACGCTCCAGCGAGTTGTTTCTCGTTGCCCTGATGCCCTGATGATAGAAATGGTTGGGGTTAGGTGGTTGTGGCAGTTCTTTCCAACTTCTCTCTTACCCTTCACTATCTATCGACTAGAGCTTGCTGTTCGACATTGCACTCTATACGAAGAAAATAGATTGTCGACAATACAAAGGGCTTTCCCTCAGCTCTAGTATTCCACAAAAAAAAGAAGCTTCTCAAGTAATTTCAAGCTCGAGTTAGGGGGGCCCAATGGTGTGCCTAAGTGGGCTCCCTAGTGGGGGAGCAGCCATTTCAACCTAACCTTCAACCTAGGGGGGTTGCGGGGTAAAAAAGGGGTTAAAATTGAAAAAAAATTCTGCCACTGCGTATGTGGGTTCTAGTAGGGCTAAATAACCGTTAAATACTAGTGGCAGAAATTTTTGAGCATTTGCACCCTCCCCAAGATACCTTTAGCTGAAGTTGCCACTTCACCCCCCACACCCCAGCAAATGGTCAAAAAATCTACCTACATACGCAGTGGAAGAATTTTTTTTTCAATTTTAACCCCTTTTTTACCCCCAAAACCCCCCAACACGAGATGGGTCCACTTCCCTCAAAAATGTCATATTATAAAAAATGCTTGAAATTACTTGAAAAGCTTATATACCAAACCGCAGAAGGTTGGGACGACACGATTTTTTCAAGTGCCAGCTTCCCTACTATTAGCTGATCGGGATAAGCCATTTCTTTGAAAACGTGGATTTTGGTTTTCCAAGGGAATAGAATTAACTTAGTTTTGCCTGGATTGACTTTCAGATCACATTATTCTGCGCAACCTCTAACTCTGTTCAAGTATTCTTTCATGATTTCATTGATCACGGAAACATTCCTGACACCATTATCTCTAGGTCGTTTGCGTATGCTACTAAGGGGAGATTACTCGTCCCTGTGTCGTACTGGCAGTATGAAAATGTATATTATAAGAAAACGAATGTTCATAATATGGCTATTACTGAATATTACCGCATTACTGAGTTCGAGATTTTTTCGAACGGATTTTATCCTAAAAAGCGGCTTTAGGGGAAAATGTGTATAAATTTTTAAAAACAAACTCAATATTTAAATTTAAAAATCAATATTTTCTTTCATATTACAAATTATTGATGAAACACTTGAAGCATTTTGGATTGCATAAATTTTTACGTTTATTTCTTTCAAATGTTTCATGGCTGATTTATTAAATAAATTTTTCGTTTAAATAATTCCAGTAACGCTATGAATGCTATACCCAGGGGCGGCGCTTCCATAGGTGCGAATGGTGCACTTGCACCGGGCGCTATTGGACAGGGGCGCCATTTCAGATATTCAGATTTTAAAAAAAAATTTAAATTTTGAAAAAAAAATTTGAAAAATGTTTTTTCTTACATCCTTTTCATATATTAAAGGATTTCATTTTTATTAACACGATTTAATTTTCCAGTTTATTTTCCCAATAAATTATTCTATATTTCAACTCATGTAACAACACAAGACAAATTCCATGCAAAAAAACCTGGAAATTTTACTTCCTCTCGTACTCTCGAGACTTTTCCTACTTTCTCTCGAGACTTTGCTTCTATAATATCTGTCCAGAGAATCAGCAGAAGTAAAAATTCAGGAGAAATATCCACCAAGTGAGAGAAAAATTTCTCATTGAACTGATGTTCTCAAATTTGAACGTGAGATGTAAATACAGAATTAACTAGTGGAATGAAGGAGACGAAACACAAAATAATTTCATTTTCACTACGCTGGAGCACTTTTTGAAATGTTTGTAAAGTGCACCATATCAACTCACACAAAGGAAAAAAATTGTTCCGATGGCTCTGTATTGTGTATTGCTGTTTACTGGGATTGATATAAACTTCGGGGCGCTGGTGGTGCACTTTTAAATTTTGTTCCAAGATTTGTTCAAAGAGGTAAATAAACGAAATGAGAACAAAATATCTTGCGATTTTCTAAATATCTTGCGACTGTCGAACAAATTAATATGTAGATTTTTTTTTATGTCATACGAGTTATTGATGGTGCAAATTTAAGTTTTGTGCCTGTTTCTCGGGAAGAATTTATAAAGAGAAAATTGAGTGAAATATTTTTATTAGATTTAAAATGTTGAGTTATAAAAGTAATATTTTAGATTTAATAATAATTATTAAATTACTAATTTTAGGTAATACACTTTTAAATTATATTATTTATATTTATATTTTATTGGAATTAATTTGTTTATTGTTTTTATGTTACGAAAATTCAAATATTTTACTGTGCCGCGAATTATGAAAATGGTACCGGGCAAATATAAATAGTAGGTACATACAATTTTCCATTAACAACCTCTTCAACTCAGACTTCATTGATGCATCGTTTGATAATAGGTGTGAATTTCGAAAAAAACGTATGTTTCTAAAGGCAACTTCTTGTTTTGATACTATTCAAAATTTATATGCTTATTTCTCCAGTTCGATTAAAAGATTATTATTTTGAAAAAGAAGACACTAAAAAGCTTAGTAAGACTAGTAGCGAAAGTAGCATAGACGCTTTAAAACGATTAGTACGTTAATTAGATGGTGTCTACGAGGCGTTGGTAGAACTCTTTCAGGTAGGGAACCCGTATCGAAACATACAGCAGAATTACGAAATACAATTACTGAGTTAAATTTAATTTGTTCCATAGTAATCTAGTGTGATATTTTAGAAAAATAAATATACTTACAAAGCCCAAATGTCAGCTAAAGTTGATATTTTAAATTCCACAGAAGCTTTTCTGATAGATTTACGATCAGAGCAAAATATCAGGAAGTTATTGAAAAAGCCAAGCAAGTTGCTACCAAGTTAAGGTGAAACCCGGCTTGCTTTAGTGCTTTGCTTTGCTTTGGCATATCAAAAAAACCAGTGCTTTGTTATGGGAAAAAACCAAGTGACAAAGCGGCAAAGTCAAAGCAGAGCCAAAGCAAAGCCAAGCAAAGCTCGAAATGACCAATGTTCAATTTTTTGATGCTTTGTATGCTTCCGCGTTCGTTTAATATTTATTTTGCTTAGAGAAATAAATGTATGTAGAGGTTTGAGAAAATTTATTTCATAAAGAAATTATTTTTTTGGGAATAACGTTAACTATAAATATTTAAGAGTTCAAAATTAATCTGAGACAACTATTTCTATATCCCATTTTAACAAATTTCTCGTAAATGTCTGAACATTAATGCCATAAACCATTTGTGCTTCTTTATCACTCTACACAACAATATTTACATTCGATCCTTTGTTCTTTTTATGAAACAATAATGTCCATTCCAAAGGAAAAACTCCGCAAAATTCATACCTTTTACCTCTCTCGTGTACTATTTCTATTTCTTGTGCTCATGAAAAGCAAACTGTAAAGTAACTAAAGCAAAGCGTGTATTTGGGTTTGTTTTGCTTTGGCACGTGGTACCTGAAAAGCTCACCAAGTTCAAGCAAGCCAAGCGTACATTGGGGTTTCACCTTTAGAAGTGCCTTGTGTATTTTCCGCTTCTTCGTCCTTGCTATCCAGACGAAAAAAGCTTTTTTCATATGATCAGCTGATGGGGCGCAATATAGCATAATGCACCGGGCGCAAAAAAACAACGCGCCGCCCCTGGCTATACCATAACTGCTTAACGATGTAATTTGCCTCGTTTTTATTCCATCGTTGAAATTTATATTCCCTTATGTGTACCCTAGAATTGTCTGATGGTGGCTGGCTCGATTCAACATAATTCCTGCGGAAACATTAATATCCGCTCAAATCGAAATAAATTTTCAACATTTCTCGAGTCTAAATAGTTCTGAATAGCTACTTTAAAAATCATTGCTGCAAGAATAATCTTGGTACCACAAGTATGTATACCAATCTAGAGACACGTTGTTGTATGAATAAGGGCTGTAGAAGACACCCCTTTGTAATTTATTGGATGGTGGCTTGGAGGGTTAATAGCTTAAGATGTCGAAATAGGGTCGTCGTTCGTTTAAATGGGTTAAATTGAGTGAAACATCTTGTTGTAGTAGTATCTTCTTGAGAATTGTAATAAATAAATTGTTTTCGTTTTACTAAAGTGGATTGATAGAAAATTATGTAGAGTTTAGAGCGAGGAGAAAGGGAAGGGGTTGGAAGCATACTTGGTCCTAATAGAATTTTAATTTTAGATGAGTAGAGTAAGTTATAGTATGGTGACGCCATTTCCATTTACAGACGATGTGGAAAAGAGATGCGAAACATGGCTTCAGCAGATCGTGTTCAGGCTTGCAACAAAGTCTGTATTGGGTACCGGATCTTTAAGGGCCCGAAAGTAATGGAAACGGAAACGATCATTGGCACTGTATTCATCGATCCAGAACAGACCGGTACGTTACAGTACGCTGGCGGCTGATACCTAGAAAACCAACTTCGCAACATAAGTGAATACGACATTTCCTATGGACATTTCAAAACGCATTCCTTCTCACTAATACAACAACGACTGCATTTCCATGCAAGTCCTTTTTTGAAACGAGCATTAAGCTTATCATGTACCAAGCTCCTTGTGTGAGATATGAATCTTAAAAGGACTAGTCTCTCCATCAGAAAAGTACGGGTGGCCATGGATAAAATTGGTGGCAGCGGTGGAATTGAGAGTGATGTCGTTTCGATAAAGGCTTGTTGGAAGATACGTACCCCCTAGCCTCTCATCCTGATGGAGATGAGAAGTATAAAATTGGTGGCAGCGGTGGGATTGAGAGTGATGACGATTAGATAAAGGCTTGTTGGAATACCCGTACCCCCTTGCCACTCATCATCATCATAAAAGTACGGGTGGCGAAGTATTACATTGGTGGCAACGGTGGGATTGAGAGTGATGTTGTTTCGATAAAGGCAAGTTGAAAGATCCGTAATCCATCGCCTCTCATCTCCATTAAGAAAGTACGGCTGGTGAAGTATAACATTGGTGGCAGCGGTGGGATAGTGTGATGTTGTTTCGATTAAGGCAAGTTGAAAAATCCGTAATCCTTCGCCTCTCATCTCCATTAAGAAAGTACGGCTGGTGAAGTATAACATATGTGCCAGCAGTGGGATTGAGAGTAATGTCGTTTAAATAAAGGCTTGTTGGAAGACTCGTGCCCTTAGCCCCTCATCTCCATCAGGAAAGTATGAGCGGCGAAGTATAACATTGGTGGCAGCGGTGGGATTGAGAATGATGTCGTTTAGATAAAGGTTTGTTGGAAGAGTCGTACTCCTTCGCCCCTCATTAGAGCATCACGAGATCGAGACAAGACGAGATTTTTAAGACTCTCGTCTCGATCTCGATAAGTCTCGACCATTTTAAGTCTCGTCTCGACTCTCGGCGGATCTCGCCCATCCTAATCTCGTCTCGTCTCGTCTCGTCTCCTCTCGTCTCGTCTTTCGGGGCGAATATAAATTGATGAGCCCATCACGGCTCTTATACTTATAGACGTAACCGGCGAGAGAAAACAAGAGGCAATGTGCATGTGCATTGGTACCACATCCCAGATGTGAAAAGAACGCCGTGCGCGCTTCATCATATATTTTATTTTACCAGACTTGTTTGCTATTATCTTGCCGACGAGATCTCGAGCGACCGATGAGATCTCGAGCTAATAATCTCGTCTCGACGAGAATATATTTGTCGAAACCGAACTTTACTCTCGTCTTGTTTCTCGAGTCGAGACCAAGACGAAACTGTCGAGTTTGTCGAGATCTCGTGATGCTCTACCCCTGATCTCATTCAGAAAAGTACGGGTGGCGAACATTGGTGGCAGCGGTGGGATTGAGTGCGAAGTCATTTCACCCCTCATTTCCACATTGATGGCAGCGGTGGGATACCGACTGGGATATCAACATCAACATTTTATAACAACATACTTGCAGGAGTTTCTTGGTGTGAAGATTCTGTCTCGAACGGCCAAAGCGGATGATATCGTGGGCCTGTTCAAATCACCAAAAACGATTAAGCAATTAAAGGAACTACTAGGAATAAATAAATGTAGAAAAAGTGTAGATTTTGAGTAACCATTTTACATCTGCGTAGTTTTTGACAAATCTTATCAAAATTTCTGCAAAATCGTGCCACAGAGGGATTGCAGAAATAATAATAACAAAAAACAAAAATTCAATTTGTTTCCTTAGTACAAAAATTCTTATTTAATGATTTCTACTTAAAACGATTTAAAGAGTGTCTTAAGAGCTTATTCACATAATCATTTTATAATTTATCTTCATACATATTTACGGATTGCAAAGTAAACAACAAATTGCTGTTGCTCTTTTTTTGAGCATAAAGAAAGAATCATTGTCCCATTAAATTCCGCTTCATCATTCCAAGAAAATCGACTTCGGAGATTCTTAACGCAAAAAACATGCCTCCAGGATAATGTCAGCCTCTCTACAGCAGTGCGTAAAGTTAAGATTCCCCGAAGACTTCCTTTAAGAAGACGGAAAAGGCATCAGCATTATTGTTGGGTCAAAAATCAAGGACAAAGGGACAAATGAATTTTATTTATTTTTTTTTCTTCCATCAATGTTTTCTATATTTATACAATTGCAAAAATTTTTATCCTTTTATTTGTTAAGAAAACAAAAGTATCCAATACCTTGTTAACTCACCAGACAGAAGTAATTGTTTATCCATAAGAAGACATGATGTCTTTAGTCCTTACTTGCAATTGAAGGCCTTTTGATAAATGAAATTAATCTTACATGAGTAAAAGCAATAACCATGAAGGACTACAGCTCAAGTATGTTATGACAGGCAATATGTATTGTATTTATACTTTCAAGGACTCATCGGCGGACAGGATCATATTTCAGAATGCCAATTCCCACTTGATTGCTCACGGAAATAAAAATAGCCGCCAAATATGAGATAAGAGGAGGACAGGGATTTCTTCAGCGGTATGATGTGGGCTTTACTGGATTTTTGGGATTCTGTTTCACATCGGTTGGTAATAACGTAATAAAAACATATTTATTTATGATTAATCTGTATCAACATGAGGAGCAAATGTATTTTTAACTCCAGACTTAACAAATAAAAAAAAACAATCGATGTTCCTAAGCGCTTAAGATTTTATTTTATTTGTTCTAAGTCTTTTGGTGCTTATTGTCTTCTCGATGATTTTGTGTGGGATATTGTGGGTTTTACGCTATTCTATATGACATTTGAATCACTTGGGAGTAATCCCTAGTAGATGATGTATCTTATGCCACCGGATGAGGAAAATTTCACCCAACGGTTTCACAGCAACAGTTTATACATATACCTCACATTTCTAGGCTGGACCCGTTGAACAGATTTAAGGGTTTGTCTAGTGGTTTATAATTTATCGACATTTCGAGATAGGTCGAGTTAAACAAAAATATCCTCTCCCGCAGTCGACAGTGCCAGGGACAGAGAGGATATCGACTATTTGGAAATCGAAGCCCCGTTACAAAAAATTTTTGTTTTGATTTTTGTTACAGTGGGCTTCGTGAAAAATTTTTCTCTTTGGTGTGAACTCCTACAACATCTGCCAGCTCAAACGAAAGATCAATCGCTTATTCCTTCAGCGTCCTCTAGACTCGTATTAAACCTATCCTGTCCATTATTCCTTTCTTTGAACCAAGTTTACTACTAGACATTGCACCATGACGGACTGGTAATGCAGTCCAGGAGAGAAAAGTATTCAAAAGTTGAAATAAATTTTTCTCTTAATTGTAGCGTCAAAAAATCGTAGGAATTTAATGAATGCGTTCTATACCCCGGGTTCACCGGCCGAACTGCGCAAATTCGAGCAAATTGGTGAACTGAATTTTAAAATGACCTCAGTTCGCATACAATTTCTACATATTCAACTGAGGATAAAACAGACCCCGGTTCGCCCAACTGAACTCGAACTGAAGTTAAACGTAAAAGCTCGCTCAAAATTGAGTATTCAACTGGAATCATGGAATGCCATTCCTGTGAGCTTTTGCATTTCTAACTTCTAAACAGCAACAACAATTTCAAGCACGAACTGGACTTTAGCCGATGAACCCACTTATGTGGATTGTACTGAACATTATTGAACTGAGGTCGGTGAAGCCGGGACATGCGATAAAATCGGTCCAGGGTAACAGGTGGAAAAAGTTAATAATAGCATCGACGTGGGGTTTTCACGGTGCGACATTTTTTTATCTTTTTGGAAAACAAAAAAATAGTACGTAATATGACTTTTGGACAGTTGAATTTGGTCAACACGTTTTAGCAAAAAAAAAACGCGAAATATGGCCATATCGTAGAACCTTGTTTGAGGGATTAAATGGTGGCTTCTGTTGGTGCCGTACCTACAATAAAAATTTCATGAAAAAATAATAACTTTTCGCTTAAAATAACAAAAACAGCTGATTCCGGAAAATTTTTTTAACAAGGCCCACAATGGTCCAACAATTATTTTGAAAAGCCTTATTTATTTGCAGAGTTTCTGTATAAACCCATTTTTATGAAATGTATGTGAGGTTTGATTTAATACCTTAAAAACTCGTTTGAAAATAACCCTTTTTTTTCCAGGTGCGATAGTTCTTTGCATGAGAAGCTTTTCTTTTAAGTTTTATTTCGTGAGCTGTTTGAGCTTTTTCTTAAAAACAAAAAAATGCGATTTTTCAATGCTATAATCAAGAGAAAAATTGTCGGAATTATATGAATATATTTTGGATAAAATCGGGCCGATAGAATACGCGAAAAACAGATTAATAAAACTGTCGAAAACCAGTTTTCAAGAAAAAGCTCAAAACAAAAAATTGTATAAACATGTCATAGTTTTTGTCCGCCTGAAAGTCTCGCCATTCCTCTCTAGTAGGGACCCTGGACGTCCAAGCGCCGAAACTGAGATTCGGTGTAATGTAATCAGATGACGCTGTAGAGAACGCATTATATCAGCGAAGGGTATTCCTATGCCCCCGGACAAATGAGCTTTAAAGCTTTGAATATGTATACGAAGTCAGATGATTCGAATATCTAACAAAAACCATATCTTCATGCGAGTGGGAGCGTAGAAGACGTTGTGTGTTACGATTTTGTGCTTTAAGACTTTAAGACACCTTAATTTTTTAAGATTTATTTCTCAAATTTTTTATTAGTTTATTTGTCAAAATTAAAAAAAACTATAAGTTAATATATGACACTTAAATTATATTTCTTGCTTGATAACAGTGTGAAGCTTTAGAAAGTTTTTAATAGCTTTTACACAAATGCATTTCTTTACTGTGTAGGTTTGCCCATATTAATGTGTCCACCCAGCAGCCGGCTTCACATAGTCTTAAGGCGGCTCCACATTCACGTGAATTCACGGCGAGAACTCACGCAGTATCCACTCGGAACGGAAAACAAGGGCGAACTTAGCCGAAAACCATCCCCACTCGCGCTCACCCTTGTTCGCCGGTGTGCACGGTGTGAGTCGGGAGCCGGATTTAGAGACTTGTCTTATGTGTAGATCGGCTGGCTCGAAATGAAGAATTAGGCCACGTTTCCATGGGCTGCATGCCGCACGGCAAAAGCTCGACTTCGGCTTGCCTTCGTATCGTTTTCGTGAAAGGCTGCAAAATCTTGCCGCATGCCTGCATCTCCTCGATCACATAAGTGCATCTGTGGTTGCCAAAACTCAGCAGTTTTTTGATTTTGAAAAAGTGAAAAAGTGAAATGGATTACTTTAAAAATTAAAAAAAAATTATGTTAACGAGTGCAATAGTACTAATAACTAAATATAAAGAACGACAAAATTACAAAAAAAAATTAAGAAAAAGATGTCGCTAGAATTGTCAACTTGAAAGTTCCGTGATTTTACAGCACGTTCACATGGGCTGCATGCAGCACAGCCAAAGCTCTAACTTGACAGTTCCGTGATTTTGCCGCATCGATAAGAGATTTCCTCTTTGTATGATTTTTGCAGCAATGCTGTGCAAGAAAGAGAGAGAGAGCATGTGCCGAGACAGATATTTTTTCCTGGCCAATCAGAGAACATTAAGAGCTTTTACCGTGCGGCTTGCAGCCCATATGAACGTGGCCTTAAGTTCGTGCTTTCAGTGGCGTTGTACATGAAGCCCCGTTACTGCGAGACATAGTATTCTTTGTCTTATCTTGACGTTTCGTATTTTTTGTAAGAACGGCCCACCAGACAGCAGACGTGCATATCAGCCCACCGCGTGTGGCGTCAAGCGACATCTCTTGCAGAAGTGACGCTTATTGGAATAGAAAGTTGACTTTCTTCGCCCTCTTATCAACGTTTGCCTCCGAATTTGTTTTGGGTCATAGGCTCAGTCTTAATTCATTAAATGCAGGTAGATCGAAATAGAGGATTTTTTTATATTGATGAAAAGCGTCTGCCTGAGCCCTTCCAAGAGCCATACTGAGCCCTTCCAAGAGCCATAATGCAGTATCGTTAATAAATCGGTGCAAGTTGCAAAAGTTTGCTTTCGGATGGGACGAGCTAATTGTTTAAAATGCGGAGTTTTTTGTTAATGTCATAAGCATCCCGAACTAGTATTATCCATGTTGATAGTGCTTAAGAAGAAAATAGGACGCAGTGTTGTTGGCAAATTAGGACTATGAAATATTTTTTTTTGGTAATGGTACTACATTGCGTATTGCCTTTTTTATTCACCAACAAGCCAACTAATACATCACATTATTTTATTACTATCCATTGAGCCGGTATTGAGCAATATATACCAATAATTGAAGAAATATTTTTCCCCTTTTGAAATGTTTTGTTATGGGTTTTTTTTTATTTTTGTTATTCTTATCACGTAATTGACTAGCTGACTTTCCGTCTCCCACCTTCTTCCAATGTACATATTAATGGCGACTTCTCCTGCCTATTCCCAGCATAAATCAATCGCATAATCACAGTAAAAACAAAACAATTTCGTCCTAGATTGATTTTTATTTTTTTCTTCTATGTAATGAACGTCTTATCCGAAGTACTCATAAAACACCAACAGAATACAATCTCGGCATGAAGTTAAATTTTTACGGGCACCTACACCACCACCCCAACCAACGACATCCGCATTCTATGACATTTCTAGTCCTTTTTATTGACAATAAGACGTATGCGGATTGTGTCTCAATTTATGTGGATACAAAAGGATATAAATCAAATCCTGAAATAGATTTTAATCCTCTCTAAATAAAACCCTGGATTTGTAACACCATTTTGTATCTGACTTTGTATCATCAAAACACCAATGTCTGGCACACAATTTACTTTGTGGCAGCCTTTGTTATTTTCCCTGTACGTAAAACGGATCCCCATCGTCCCTTGCAAATATTTAATTGTGGATTAAACATTTCGCATTTAATTCATCGTGCAACACCAAATTGTGGAATTTAATTTTTACGTTTTGATAGGAGTCTGCTCGAAGTTGGATTCATTTGTGATGGGGTTTCAAAATTTCGTTATTATTACGTAAAATCTGTGAAATAATTGAAAAGGCTCGTTTCGTGTTTGCTTTTATGCCTTTATGCTATCACGACTTTTTAATAACTTTTTACGTTTATGGCGAAATCTATTTTATTTTTTGTGGTTCCGGTTAATTATAATAAGGGTGAGTTCACTCAATTTGTGGTAATGAATAAAAGAATTAATTCATTTTTAATTTAATTATTTACTTATTAAGCTGGTTGCTGATAGAAAAGCAAGCTCACTCAAAAATATATGTACGTCGTCATAAAAATTTTATGAGAGATTAAAAACTATTTTTACCTACATACATATATTTCATTATTTATATTGACACTTTTTGAAGAGATTTTCAATTTTGCACAAAAAATGCAAAGGTGCAAAACGGCCGCTAGCGGCGAAACTATGCGAAATTCGAAAAAAACAGTGAAAACAAAATTTGTAGGAAATTTTATGCTCTACAACTTTGCTCTTTTGATATTTTCACCAAAATGCATAGTTTCTCATCAAAATAGATAAAAAGGCGGAAAATGGCGAAAAAACGCCTATTAAATATAGCCTTAAATATAGCATATTTCGTTAGGCAACCCATCACCGTTACTTTTGTTAGCATATTATTTATCATGAAAAAAATTTAATTCGGTTACTCGATCGGTGAAGGTCGCTCTTCTACGTATCTTAGACTATAATAGAAAATTCAGAAGCTAGTCTAGTGTACTCTGATCTCAGTTCCAGCGCCGGCCTTAGGGTAGAGCGAGAGGAGCGGCTGCGGAGCACACTTGCATTGTTTATAGCCAGCCAATTGTATGTGTTCATACTCGAACACGGCACAAGCAGGGAGCACTGACTCCAAGAACGACCGTACTTGGCTTTAGGGCTCAGACTCAGATTGAATACGGCGAACCTAGAGTAATAAACCCGATAAAACTCGCCATACGACCAATATAGATACCTTTAAAAAAACTTTTGAGGACACCAAACACTTCTGGGGCTTCCATAGCTTCAACAGGACGACCTACAAGGCCAGTTGGATATTTCTGAACCCATGCAGCAGGGTGACGAACGTGGCTCCAGTGAAGGGGAATTTTCGGGATCCCTCTTCAATGAGGTCAGTCTGAGCCCGCAAACCGCGATGGAGAACGCTGAGATCACTCCTTTATTAGAGGAAGATCTCCTTAGAGGCCCACTTGCGGAAGCGCGGCCACCTTTTGCTCCATTGAAGAGGCGACCCGAAAAAACGTCCGCTCTGAGAAGACGAGTGGCGCGGGCTTAAAACGTGTTATGCCCCGGCTTCACTGACCTCAGTTCAATAATATTCAGTTCAATCCACAAAAGTGGCTTCACCGGCTAAAGTCCAGTTCATGTTCAGTTCGTGCTGGACATTGTTGTTGCTTTTTCGCCAGAAGTCAGAAACGCAAAACCTCACTGGAATGGCATTCCATTATTCCAGTTGATTACTCTATTTTGAGTGATCTTTTACGTTTTACTTAAGTTCGAGTTCGAGTTGGGCTAATTGTGGTCTGTTATTTCCTCATTTAATAAGTGGAAATTGTATGCGAACTGAGATTATTTTAAAATTCAGTTTACCAATTTGCTCGAACTTGCGCAGTTCGACCGGTGAAGCCGGGGTATTAGACGATTTTTGGAAGCTGGCTACTCCCGGCCCTGCGTGGCCCCTGAAGAGAAAAGATATACCAATATTTTTAATAAGAAGAGGGTTAGATCTTCTGCATCCTCTCCAGGCCCCAATAACCCGGCGAAAAAGGTGAAGGCTCCAGCCATACAACTTGAAAAGTCGGCTGAAAAGCTTTCAGAAAACAAGTCCGACACACCCATTTTGAAGCCTAGAACGGCTCCAAAGCCGACCTTCTACCAAATGGCAGAAAGTGTCAGAATGGGCGTGCTTGCGACTGACTAATTGGAAACTCTCCTGACCACGGACGACTAGTTTCCGTGCAAGGGAGTCTTCTGGATGCGATAGCCGAGTTGGAACAGCGCCCAGGTTCCAAGGGGTTGCTGAGCACTGTAACTGGCCATCACCTGCACGAACTCGGCCACGGCCACGTGACTAAGAGGTGTGATGGGTCGCTTTGAGCCCTGGGAATAAACAAGCCTTGTCGTAGACGAGGACAAGCTACCGCGCAGCCATGTTGTGGTCGGATACTTCCTGGCGGCAACGGAAGACCCCACTGACATTATGTTAACAAGAAAAGGGGTCCGAGATGACGTTCTCTGAGGACCAAAGGTCTATTGACGAGCTGAGGCGAACAGGAGGCCAAATTGGTTACAAGTTTGGTTGGGCACAGCTTAGGACCACGGCGGCATAAAGGACCATGACCAAAGCTGCCCGCAGCCAAACTTGCAATGTCTCCTCAGCGACCGTCGGCACTTCATGACCCACCACGACCGTGACCAACCAGCTCCGATCACCAAGGAAGCAGAAATACCAACTGGAAGCCTCGTAGGAGTCTTGCTCCGGAAATGGAAGTCATAAGTTGCTCTATTATCAGGATGGTGACCACTGCATTTTGTGGGCGGGTGGTGGGGGAGCCTCCTCCAACATGACACTCTCCACAATCTCAACACCACTAGCCTTAAAGCTAAATTTACATATCCGATGTTTTTCTGTCGCCCGCTCTTTTTTAAGATTTCAACCAATCAGAAACAATTTGATGTCGCAGAAAGTGTTTCTGATTGGTTGAAATCTTAAAAAGGAGCGGCGCGACAGAAAAACGTCGGATATGTAAATTCTCCTTAACCCTAAAACCACCACCTAAATACTTAGCGAAGCAAACGCCAGCCCAAAAAGGTTCTGCAATGGGGGAGGGGGGACACAATCCCCTAATGAAATGAACACTGCTTGCAATATGAAGCTTTTCCGAATAAACCTCCATCAAGCCAAGGCTGCTCGAAAAAAGGTTTATCTTGGACAACCAGAAATACAATTTATGTGATGTGAAAGTGTTGATTAAAGGGCGCCGAAAGACAATCTCGTTCTACATAAAGGAGGACTAGGGCCGGCGCTGCTCAGTTCCTAACTTACTTTGGCGCTATTTCTCATTACATTGTATAGCTTGTTTCTCTGATTACATAGAACCCGAACGTTTTTATTTTACCATGGCTCCGATAGTTTATGTTTTTTTTTTACACGACTGCCCCCAAAAAAGGAGTGTAATGTGTTTAGGTTTGTTGTGTGTATGTACGTTGTTTTCTACCACCATAACTTCTAAGCCCCTGAACGGATTTAGATGACTGGGGTACCGTTAGAATCGTTTAATGAGTATGAGTAACATAGGCTAGGTTAATTTTTAAAAAAACAATATGGCGGCCGTCAGACGCAATTTACATAACGCCCAATTTAATTTTTTTTTTCTGATTGGGTCAATATGGGTATCAAACGAAAGGTAAAATTGAGACGATTTCAAATATATATAACACTTAATAGATATGTGTTAAATGATCGCGAATTTTAAGCTTAAATAAAATTAAATTACTCAAAACGTCTTTTATTAACCCATCACCATGAATGAACACTTAATAGTTAAGCCTAGTATGCTGTTGAGGCGAAATTAAAATTCCCTAAACAAACGCTATGTAACACGACTGCCCCAAAAAGGAGTGTAATGTTTTCAGGATTCATGTATGTATGTTTGTATGTTTCTTTGTTCCACCATAACTTCTAAATGCAGGATTTAGATCGCTGGGGTACCGTTAGAATCGTTTAGTGAGCCCGAGTAACACAGGCTTGGTTAATTTTAAAAAAAACAATATGGCGGCCGTCAGACCCAATTTACGTCACACCCGATTTATTTTTTTCTTCTTCTGATCGGGTCAATGTGGGTATCAAATGAAAGGTCTCATTGAGACGATTTCTGCCTAATCTATCAGCGTGTCTAAATTTAGATAGAATAAATCAAACTTCGATAACTTTACTTTTGCATTAAAACTGTATCTCAATAGTTGTAAGTGCTATAATAATAAGAAGTAAAATAAAATCACTTAATAAAAACTACATTGGTTTACGAATTATAATCACTAAAATATCATAAAATAAAAAACAAAATAATTAAAAAATTAAAAAACACGACGCCGAATTAAAAAATGAACTAAAAAGTCAAAAACAAGTTTTAAGTACTAATGTAAGACAGAAACAAGGTAGAAGATATTTTATTTATTTTGTTAAGTATCACACAACTATCGTATATGTATAATCTGTATTTTTTCAGCCGGGGTACAAAATGTTACGAGAATAAGTACAATTAAAACTGTACCCGACTGAAAAAATACAGATTATACATATACGATAGTTGTGTGATACTTAACAAAATAAATAAAATATCTTCTACCTTGTTTCTGTCTTACATTAGTACTTAAAACTTGTTTTTGACTTTTTAGTTCATTTTTTAATTCGGCGTCGTGTTTTTTAATTTTTTAATTATTTTTATAAATTTACCATCTAAACTAAGCCTCTGGCAACCCAACCTCGGAACCCTGACCAAATCTCCCACCTTATCTCGCATAAATTAAACTAATTCTTATTATTGTTGAATCATCAAACTCGAGTCCTCATCTCATCCAAGAGGACCAGGGTGAAAGCTCCCCCAAGACACAAACCTATCCCAAGTGCAAAACTCACCTCAGGCACAGCGGAGATCCAAAAAGCTCACTCACATTTTAGACCACATCCACACTCGAGGCAACAACCAACCAATGACATCACTGTGCAAGAACCGGCATAGCTATGCTACTTCAAGGTGGATAAAATCTGCACCAAAATTGAGTGTGCTCGAAAATGACTGCACTTCAAATGATCTCAATGCTGAAGCAAGCTTTTCCTCAAGCGATTCGTTATTTGTGAAGCTCAAAGGATTAATTTCGAGTTACAGGAACAGTGTCAAGGAAAAATATCGAAAATTAACCAGGCGATTTCGCTGGGAGTGCTTATCACTCAGCTTTGAAATTTTGCACATATTTATAGTCCGTATTTTTAGTATCGTTCTAAATACCATATGGCGGACATCCCAACATGGCGGAGTTCCTTCATTTCTTCGTAGCCTTTTTATATGAATATCAAACGTAAGAATTCGACTACTATAACGCGATTAGTTATGTGACGTAATTCTGAATCCCCTAATGGTGGGTCCACACGACACAAACTTTTGTTCGTACAGACATCTGTACAGACATCTCGACGGAATATCTGTATGGTCCTTTCATTACTACAGACTATTATTTTTCAGAATGTTTCACCGAAAAAATTCTATAGAAGTCTATGCGGACAAAATTCTGGAACAAACAAAAGTTTGTTTTGTGTGGACCCACCCTAACTTTTCAAATAATGCTTTCCAGAACGTCGCTATATATTTACTTCCTTCAACGTTTTATTCCCTACAAAACCTCCAGAATATCGCCCACTCTGCAATTGATCATATAATTCTAATGAATTAAATTCTCAATAATGTCCAGATTAATGGCAACAAAAACGACTCACAACTCCTTTTAGCCTTATTATTTACCAGAAGAAAAAAAAACCTATCAAGGGCCATAAACCACTTTTATGCAATGGTAAATTCCAGCTTTTTCAAGTACAACTTAAAGTAAATTCCCGAAAATTACAACCTTTTATGAATAATAAAACCGAAACGATTCCCTGCAAATCCCTTATGATTTTATTTGGATTTAATCCTTGCACATTTAATGCCGTTGGTACTGTTAACGGGTGAGAATCCTTCCGTTCTCCTTCCAGCTCTCTCCATTAAATAAAAATTACATTTGAGAATGTTTTATGTTCTGGAAGCGTCGGCAACTGGCACCTCTTTCCGACACCTTTAACCTAATGCTGTGTGTACTGTACACCCTCACATTATTATGAACTTTAAACCACCTTAATGAATATTTTCAGGAGTGTTGTAGTATGTCATTAGAGGTTGTGCATCTTCATAAGTGCTTTATATATGTGCAAATAAAAGTGCACACACAGAAATCCAATTTAAAGTCAAAGTTAAAGGTTAAACCCAGTAATTTTGAGGCAGTTTTTCCTCTTGCACTTTAAGCTTTGAATAACGAGGATGTTACGAAGGATAATCAAAATATTTACGGACTGCATAAATATATCCACGGGGATTTATTAAAACGGTACACGTGTCAAGAAGTATTATTCGGATCGTTTTATATATGAGCCTGAGCCGTTTAAGGGATGTGTGTACCAAGGAGAAAGCTCATTGCGGATCCTTTTTATTATCTCTCCGCCGAAGCCACTACTCCTTTGATGGGGCTCCAAGACCTTAGATTACCTCAAGCAATTTGGAATCCTGAAAGGTTTTTTTATTGATTTCTTCGGCCTTTTAAGATCTGCGTGTAAAAATATGAAAACGCCTTTTCCGTACATGAATTCAAGATTAAACTGATCTTCGATGGCTGGAAGAGGCGCTTCTTACCATACAAGAATTTTAATATCACACTCTCCACACTCTGCTGGATGCTCTTTTTATGGGCAAAACGTGGCGCCATTACGAACGCTAAAAAAATTCTTTTACGACTCCATAAAAAACCTTCACGAAAAAATTTCACAGGATTATGAACGATAGTGGTCATGTGATTGCCCAGGCATACATAATCGTTTCAGGTTTATCTGTGGTTTAAATAATTAACTTACCAGAAAAATATCCTTTTAAGGAATAATGTCAGTTTGTTGAAAGAAAATTTTGAAAATAGTTTTAATCTGTTTAAAAATGCAGAACATATCCACCTCAAATCATCTAGAAAAAAGGACGACCACAGAAGATTCAAAAGAGACCCCATAACTCAAATTCATTTACCAAATGGGCCACCGGGGAGAATACTTTTATAATACCTACAAATAAGCATCCTTAACTCATATATATTCACAAGGGTAGCTGCTCGGGGTTCATATACCGCAAATATTCAAGTGTGCATGGAAAAAATCGTCTCTCCAAGGGATTCCGAAATTTGCAGCACTAAGAAATTCCTTTCAAACAGCTCCAAGCAGTCGAGCTGAATATTTTTTAACTTTTAGGATCCTCGACAGCTTCGAATCCAACCCCCCAAAAGGATCAATCGGTTTCCATGAATAGAAAGAGAATTCCTTGGAGTTTATTGAGAAGAAAAATTCATGCAGTCAATATACAGGACATGCAGGACAAGCATAGATTGCATTTCTTTACTTAGTTAAAGTGGACTAAATTAACTGAAAAAAAGTTCGCTGTCCTTCCAGTAAAAGCAGTTCGAAAGACGCTCCTTGTTGAGGATTGAATCTAATCTTTTAGTGCTCATCTGAATGGCTATCATGTGGACACGGATTATAGGAGAACGTTTAATCTTATGCTTTTGTTTGTTGCAAATACAGAAGTAATAGCGTGGAAAATTGACCTTGGAAGTTGATCACAGAAAGGATCTGGATGGAACGACTTTTAATCCCTAACTGTGTTTTAAGAATATTGTAAGGACAGCTGGGATTTTTTATGTGGAATAACCACGCTTATGCTATGGGCACACATATACATAGTATGCGAGTATATAGCATGGTATTATAATACCTCGTACCATACCAGATTTATGTACTACCTAAATACAAATTGAAAAAGTTGGTATACCATGATTATACTTGAAATATACACAAACCAGAATTTTACTGGTGTTTGGTGCAGGAAAATATAAAACTTTCGAGGCAAAGAAAAGTTTCATGTGTTGAAAGCAGATAATTAGGGTATTGAGTTATCTGTAGATGGCAAGAGTTAGCTGAGAGTTGTTAAACATATATCACAAAAACAATGCGTGTCATAGAGTTTTTTTAGTAAGGTATCGGGTCGTGTACCATAAACAGACCCACTACCTCAAATTTGTAAAACAGTTCGGTTGAACAGATTCAGCAGTATCTAAAAAGATTTCTCACTCACACTTGTTTGATCAAGAAAAGTCGCACTGAATAACGACACCCTACTCCAAAGCTATCGTGGGACAGTAACAGAGATTATGAAGGTCAGACTCGTACTTGAAGGCGATAGCAACCCGATACTTGAGTTACCGAGACCAGATTTCCGAGCAAAGTTGTTAAACAATAAAGACATAAATTAATCCCAAAGAGAACTCGGTAGTAACGTAATATAAAGTAATATAAACACTTGGAGTGATGATTGACAAACGCCATCAGCGCACAAGGAATATTCAGTTCAGCACAGAGTTCTGCAATAATTTATGAGTTGACAAAGAAATTGATTTTGGTGCAAAAACTGCGTGGCTATGAACAAATTGATGTTATACTATGTCAATGAATTAGAACATGTCACAGATGCATAAATTCTGAAGTAAATAAAGATATTGGATGCAGCCTCGGACGTAGCAACAGCAGGCTCATATATGGTTTCAGAAGAAAGATCATCACTATCGTCTACACCAGATTATACTCGCTTTATCCTCATCGAGACGTAGTCTGCAGATGGATTTATTCGCTCACTGGATCCACCATAGTTGGTACTTTAGGGCGCAGTGTCTTGACATCCGTCCTTTTGCTGGTGAGAAATCCTCTGGTAGCGCTGCGAGCTGGTATAACAATAAACTGCTGGGGCTCACTAGAATAGGTGACGTGTCTTTAATAGTCGCTTAAGGCTCTTCCCACTAGACTGTTAGGTGCCGAAATTGCCATTCCGGACTAATAGAAACCGTGAGGGACCCCTGTCTGATCCAGGAGTCCGCATTTTTATTGCTCTCGAAGACGTGGTAGGTCGGGACCCACATAAGGGTGACCCGATTGATAGTATCTAGCTCATCAAGGGTACCTTGGGATTCCCAAACTAATTTGGAGTAAGTCCTACGATCGCTCTGATTGCTAATGGATTGTCAGAAAGGACAAATATCTGCTTGTTACCATAGGCGTTCTTAAATTTCCATACGTTCATGCCAATAAAGCTACGATACCGAAGTCGAATAACCTACTAAACCTTTCCGCTCAAATCCCGGCACTCACACTACTACCTCGAAGCCATCCGAGTACCATATTAGCCCAGCTTATGACATCTTAAGGAAAACACAGGATCGACTTTCCAGCTAACACCAGAGAACATCCTGGAATGGATGATGAAATCGGAGGCTGTGTGCAGAAAGGTGGAAATGACCCTGAAGGCCATATCCATCAGAAATGCCAGGAGAGATATCAGATAAAAAGACCATAAAATATAAGAAAGATGTGGTGTTTTAGGCCGGGTTAGAGACCCACACAACCGAAAAGTAGGAGCTTCTTGGTAGAATGCTGTCCACCTTCCGATGCATTTGTGGGGACTTATGTAGCCAGTGAAAGCAGAAACGGTAAATCGCTGATCCGTATGCTCCACTATACCAGTTCTGGTGGACAATTTTCGGGGGATCCTTTTAAGCGTCACGTTGATGACGCTAGGCCGAAGTAATGTCTTTACGGCTTGTGCCGGCCTGGACTCTGACATCATGTAAAGTGTTGATGAGTTTAAGCAGAATGATTTAGACGTTACGGTCTGGGTGCTGGTCTCACAGTGCAGAAGATTCGGCCGAATTTTTTACGGCCGTATTCAACCGATTTTCAACTTTAAATTTGGCCGAGCTTCAAGGGTTAGTTTTTATCTTAAATGCTAGTTGTTTCATCTGAAATGGTCACACATATAAATATATCCTCAATAATATAAAAGGAAGATTAATAAACATTTTTATGGGAGTGAATTTCCACTGTCAACTTTTCGGTATCCGGTACGGCCGAAAACAACGGGTGTAACGTGCGAATGAGAGTAGCAAAATAATTGTTTGAAAAATTCGGCCGAATCGGCTGCAGTGTCAGACCAGCCTTAGGCGCCCATTACACGATAGGTTTTACTGTCAGTTTTTCCACAGTTTTGCCTACGACTGACGGAAAACCTAACGTCTAAGGTATTGACTGACGTATTCCTCCGTATATTTTGATTTCCATTAATCATGACTGGTGGAATTGATTGCCGCTTGCATGAACGTGTAATGGCCGCCTTAGGCGCGGTCGAGCATTTCTTTATTGTTCGAGTGATGATAAATTCTTACCAACTGCCTCGAAAAAAAAGGATCAACTCTCTGGATGTACACAGAAGGAGGTTTATACTTGGGGATCTTAGATGGCATACTGTGTGAAAGCATTCCCGTTTCTACGATATCTTCCAGAACTATATAATGCCCAATGAAGACTTGGTGGCCAGTCGAATTCAGACTTAGTCTAATGTTTATAGCGAATTTCTCTACTCCAAGATGGAGCGATACCAGATTGAAAAGATTTTTCAGTGCTACCGTCGACAATGTGTATATATTTTTGAATGGGCCTTATGTTGGTAGTGTATATGCAGTACATGGTTTTTTGGTTGTAGAACCTCTGTCGGGTCTTGTGCAAGAAGCTAACAGAGATCTGTGGAATCTGTTTGTCCGGTTGTCCATGTGCTGGTACTAATGAAGTTGGCCTCTAGTGTCACCTCAAGTATTTGTCTAGTTGGTTGTGAGAAGCCTAAAATCTTGCCAGTAAGGAATAGGTCAGTCAATCCTATCATTATCCGTTGTACCAGAATCCTTTTCTCGGGATTGAAATTGAATAATACCCTAGTGGATCGTACCATCATATAGAAACCATATGGGTGTCCATAGGCGAAGGGATTCCACTCTACGTGAAAAAGATGACAAATTGTGAACACTGATGATTTTGAGTACCCGTTTTATACCTTATCTACCCACCACGGGGTAGTTTTCGAAGTACCACCCCAAATAAGGCAATTTAATTCCAGGAGAGCTAAAATGTTTATTACAGCCAAAGCCGATGGTTGAAGATGAAATTTGTATCTCATAACAAATCCCTGGCACTAGGATATGTCTAAGAGTAAATCATTCATAAATATTAGAAATGGAACAAGAGACAGAGCTGACTCCTGGAGGACTGCGACAGAGTTGGAGTGGGGCCTATATTTGACGCTGTCCAGGATAAATCTTCAAACTCTTCGATACAAATAGCTTGGACTTTAACTAACAGAGCTGAGTGCCATACCCTATCAAAAGTTTTGGAGATAATTAAAGCAACTAGACTAGACTCACTAAGTCAATGCAAAAGTTGGTTTAAGTATTTTTTAAGGCACATTAAAAGATCGCCACTGGATATTTTTTGTCTTAAGCCGTACTGTTTACAATTAAGAACCATCAGTGGCCTAGGTATTCTAGGGGGTAAGGCGCCTGGCTATCATCCCAGAGGTCCCGGGTTCGAAGGCACCACGGTGCCGGTTCCACCAGCGCATGTCATCGGTTGGTTGATGGGATTCAACTCGTTTCAGGAGGCATAACATTCCAGCGAGTTGTTTCTCGATGCCTCAATGCCAGAGTCGCGATAGTTATGGTTAGGAGTAGGTGGAATAAAAAATATCAATATCGCGGCTTGGTTGTGGCAATCCCTTCCTTCACTTCTCTCTCTCCCTTCACTATCTTTCGACTAGAGCTTGCTGTTCGCAGTGGCGTAGCTGAAACTTCGGAGGCCCCCCCGCCAAAATCTCAAAAAGGCCCTCTATAACCCAGCGATAACCCAAAAAATCCTAAGACCCAAGCGAGTCAACCCTACGTAACCTAGAACTTACTAAACTAGCTCATTTTCCTAGTACTCAAAACACATCGACTTGAGAAGCTTATTAAAAACTCATAACTATATAAATAAAAAATATTAAATAAATTTTTATCGCTATTTAGTACGCGAGACTGCGTGAGGATTCACAATTCTTCTATTTCTTGTGCGCTCGCTCTGAAATTGTGATACATCAACCAATCAATGTATTGCTGTTTATGTTTCGATACAAGAAATCAGTAGGTCATTACTTTAAAAAATAAATGGAGATTAATGTTGGATTAAATCTCCAATTTTATATACCTACAATCTACAGTCTCGAGTGGGATTTAAAATGTATACACGTAGATTGGAAAAAAATTTTTTTTAAGACACTGAGGCCCCCTAAAGCTGGAGGCCCCCCCGCGCCGTGGGGTCTGCGGACCTTCAGCTACGCCACTGGCTGTTCGACCTTGCACTCTATACGAAAAAAATAGATTGTAGACAGTACAAAGGTCTTTCCTTGAGCTCTAGTCTTTCTCATAAAAAAAATCAGGCTGGATTCTAGGTACCCTACACCATAAAGTTTTGTTGATTTCCCTGTCCATGGTTTTTGAGAAAATGAAGTAACTAATATTGTTGGAGTTACCGTCTGAGAGTTTCTTGGATCTCTTTTTTTCATTATGAGCTGAATATAAACTAGCTTTCTAAAGTCTAATCGAGGACTAGACGCTGTTAATTGAAGATATTCTAACAAAAACTGTAGTCCTAATTTTAAGAAAACATTTCTGTACCAAAACCTAAGCTCTTGCAATTTGGTTTGATTAAAACAAGTGTCGAAGTATAATTCCACTATGAAGGAAACGTCGATTTTTTCTCATATATAAAAAAACAAAGATAATCCCAATAATTCATTTTACACTCTTTTCATTCACTTAGACATTAAAATCTTAACAAATAATTCCTTAATTAAATAATGTAATTTCAAGTAATTATTGGCCTAAACAAAAAGATAGATTCAACATTTCTGCCGACATCCATCAGTTGTGACTTCGTTTCTTCTAATTCAAATTGGATCGAAGTTTTGAACTGAAACAATATGTCTTTTCCAATTAAACAAATTACATACAATCAATCTGCTGTGGGGGAAATTTCCTGTCAATTAATTTCACTTAATTAAATGAAAGGAATTCCCTAATTTGGTCCCTTAAAGCTGTCAATTAATTTTTTTTAACGTAGGAAAACCTTCAACATTCTCGTAGGTAAATTTCTTAAGTTGTCTTAAGGTAATTTAAATTAGCGTCTGTAATTTATTTGAGATTCAAGGTGCAAATTTACTCTGAAGAAAAACTTTGTTATTTGAATTATTTTTTTTTCTTAGAATTTCTTGATAAAGTGTATTGAATTATTTGAGGCTCGTTTGCATATTCGATTTTAGCTTGCTTTGTCTTATGTGATCATGAATTATAGAGACTTTTTATCTTTGAAGGATTCTCAGATTCAGGGACACTTGTTGGGTTTTTCTGCTGGTGTTATTAGTAACGGTATAGCTAGTAGTCCCTGTTGGATGTTCTATTAGAATTCTTTAGTTTTAATACGAGTTGATAGTCTACTAGGACTTCAATAGCAAAATTTCTACCATGTTCGGTTGCAAAGAAGCAGGTCATTTGAACCATCATTTAAGTCATTTGAGCATTCTAAGGTATACGAACTTTGGATTCATGACCTTGTACTATTAGAGGTCCAGTAAGGCATGGTGTGTTTTTTTCCAAGCCTATGTTCTTATTCTTTTAAACGTTGGACCTCATGGTTTTCAATTGCTACGAAATTCGATTTCTGGTTAAAACCTCGCTTAATACTAAGCCCTTCTGCCACGAATCTGACTTGTGCCTTTCGTATGGTCCACCCGTCTTTTTTTCAGAAGCTGTATAAGTTTTTGATAAGTCTTATTACATGCCCAATCATACATCTGCCCCTTAACTTAACCACGGGAATTTATGTTTAACTACGGAGCTTATGAAACCACTGTGGCTAACTACGAGTCAAAGAAGAGGAAGAAAATTACCATTTTCCATAAAATAGTCTTCACTAATCGCTTCAATTATTTCACTATATTCATAAATTATTTATTTGCAATAATCTCACAAAACTCATTTTGATTTGTTTAACTACATGTGCTTAACATTAATCAACTGTCGGAGAGTTTTTCTTCTCCTTTTAACCATCACTAGCCATACTCCCGAACCATAGTACATATAAGTAGGTACTGCAAGGTATGCTATTGCGGAGAGCTTTTTCGCCATGTTTTCTTCTTGTGGCATCACTCAAAACCGTGACTTGTTTATAAAAAAAATAATTTTTCGTTTTAACTCAATGAATTCCACTTGCCGGACATTTCCACGGTTCAAATCGAGGAGTTGCAGGAATATGCCCTATAAAATTTAGCTGGGTACATTATGAAACGGCTAAGTAAGTCGAATTCGCTAGATCCACTAGTTAGGGGTAGCTCGAATCCTTGGCCGTAAACGAGTTATCCGAAAGTGGTTTGGTAAAGCCTTGAAGGAAGTTCTTAGATAAAATAACACAACTGGAGAAAATTTCAAAAAAATAATGGGGATACATTAATAATTAAAGAAAATATTGAACTTCTTGTAAATATGGCCCCTATTAGGCCAGAGGCAAGAAATGTGAGTAATAAATGCGACGGTGTCGAAAGCTTAATGTTTTTAAACGCGAAGGTCGTTTTACCAATGTGGTCCCCCAACTGAGTACTAATTACGTCCAATGTTGCTTGACCTCTGTAATCTAGCTAGAACCGCTCTATTGAGTATGCTAAATGATACCAACATCCAACATAATTGCCTGAGATATGAAGCAATGCAACAACTGCCTTTTGTAAGAAGAGGTTGGTTTTGCCTTAATGAAAAACCAGCAGTAGTCTGCAAGTATTGCAGGGGTCCATTTCCCTTGACAACGCTTCTCAATGGTAGCAATATCTTGGTGGAAGCGCTCACCGTGTTCAACACTCACCATACCTAGGTTTTCTTTAAAAAAAGTTTAGGTGCGAGTGCAGAAAGTGTATTTTTAACGACATATTACAACCCAATTCTTTATAAGCATTTAACAATTGAATTACAAGGCTTTCATATTGGGGCGATGGGTGATTTCCCAAAAAGTTTTCCGTGACTTGAAAAAACGCCAACCAAGCATTCTTTTCTTCAGGATTTAAGGTTGAAACGAACAAGAGTCTTTTATTAACTTCTTAACGTCTGGAACAATAAGAACACCTTCTTTTATTTTTGCATCACTCCAAGTAGAAATTTTTTGCCGACTCTATTCATTGCTTTTACAAAATTTTTTATTATTCCTAGTTTATTGTGTAAAGGCGGCAAAAGTACTTTTTTGGATCTACTAATGGATAATTTTTCACATTTTTCTGACCTGGATTATAGGAAGTTCTTTTTGGCCAAGTTTTTCGGACATAATACTCGGCTCTTGCACGGCTATCCCATTCACATAAAAAACAACTGTATTTCGGGAATCTAGTTTGTATTCCTAGGCAGCGCCGGCCCTAGGGTAGAGCGAGTGGAGCGGTCGCTCTAGGCGCCAGGGGCAAGGGGCGCCGAAATGAATGTGAAAAACAATTTCGAGCGAAAAATAAAATTTTGATGACGCCTTTTGCAATAAAAGTTGATTTTTGAAAAATTTGGCTATTATTATTTATTTAACACTAGCTTTCGCCGGCAATCTCGTTCGCGTCGATTTTGCAGTACCGGAAACTTTGGCGCCTATGCAGAACTTCGCCCATAACATTTTCCCATTTTTCCCAAAAAAGGCGCCAAACAGGTCATTAATTTTGCAAAATTTGGTGTCCACCGTGCAGCTCAAAAATGCACACCTCGGGGCATGCATTCCGGCTTGAGACGAGCATCAGCAACATTAAAAATGGCTGTGTTATGTTTTTATCGTGGCGACTCGACTAACATTGATATGATCCTCAAAAGAGCCGCTGCTGTATACAGGGTGTTTCAGACTTAAATGCTAATCGGTTAAGGGGTGATTCCCGTGAGTATTTGGAGAAAAAAGGGAAGGGGCTATCGGCACTATCCACTGATAGTCAGGGTAAATTAGCATTTTAAGGAGACAAAATTTTAAAATGGCTGAAAATCAAAGTCAAAGTTTCCAAAAATCACTTTTCCGCCAAAAAAATACCTTGAATATCTTCGAAAGGGTTAAGTTTTCGAAAAAATGACAAGAGCGATAACGTTTCGTATTGACTGATCAAAAAAAAATTTCGAAAAAATCAGCTTTTGAGTGATTTTTTTGCCAAAAAGTGATATCTCCGGCGGCTATGTTTTTTTTGTGATTCCGAAATTGTTTTCTTAAAAAGTCCCAAGGAAGCTGTGAACTAATTTTCAGCCATTTTGTAATTTTGTCTCCTTTCGTGCGTTTTTTTTTGCTAATTTCCTCCAGATACAGGGTTACGTATTGAAAAGTTTTTAATGTACTTAAACTTTTATAACTGCTATACCGATTATCGTAGAGTAACATATTAAGGCTTGTTTTTTAGGTAATTAATCCATTATTAACCATTTTTTCTTTCGTTTCGAAAACCTAATGGGAAAAAATATATTCCCGATAGAGTGAAACTTTTTTACCATTCTATTTGAAGTCCTCAAAGAGCTCTATTTAAATCCCTAATATTGCTCGCACTCAGGCGCGTACGCAGGGGGGGGGGGGTTACTGGGGGTTAAACCCCCCCATGATTCCAATAATAATAGGAAAAATTATAATTAATAAATATATCAACTTATTAAACAATTAAAAAAATATTCCGAATAACGATGTATAATATATGGTGGATTGTTTTCAAACGGGATAACAAAAAAATAAATATCTCTCAAACTTTGGGAATATGTTCGTGAACTCGATGTGATATACCAAAAATTTTTTTAGCGCAATTGGGTGCGCCGTTTCGGAGTTACAACTGTTATTGAAAAAAACGCGATTTTTCAAAAATCACGTATTTCTCATTTATTTATAGCTCTCGACAAACTCTGAGTTTCGGGATGGCCATATAGATTTTTGTAGGAAATTTTCCGTCTTTTCAGATGAAATTACGCAAAAAACAATTGGACGCATTTTTGGCCTTTTTTGGCCAAAATTTGAAAAAAAGGACTTTTTAAATTTTTTTTTCATGTCACCAATCGATGTTCTCTGACTCAAAAACTACGCGCCACCAAGTTTTCAGAGTAGTTCCCTTCTTTTCGGTAAAAAAATTGTAAAAATGCCCTAAATCAAACTCTAAAGTCTTGGGCACACCAAGAGACCATGATTTTTGGAGAAAAACAAGACATTTTGTGATATTCGAAAAATGGTCATAAATTATTATTTATGTTTCTTCCCAATTTTCAATAAAAAAATTGCGATAAAAATATACCTATAGGTAATTATTTTTATAGTGAAATAACATAAAACATAATATAAGTACATAGTCCTATTACATGAGAAAAAATTTTTTTTACCCAATATGTGTACAAAATATGTTTCGTGAAACCCCCCCCATGGTTTCATCCTGCGTACGCTACTGCTCGCACTACAGGTAACGCTATCCCCGAAAATCTGACCAAAAGGAAAAGAGTTGCGTACGATTACGATTCAGTTAGACAAACTTAAATATTTAGATAGAGCTCTTTAAGGCCTACAATTAGAATGATAAAACATGTTTTCACTCTATCAGGCTCTCCTTCGATTATCGGTTCAAGTTTTCGGTTTGAGCTGATAATTGAATACGACAGCCGGATCCGATAGTCGGATCGGAGCGATTAAGTAGCCTAATCCCTGCGTTCCCAGGGCTCTATGATGAAAATGAATGATTGACCATAATAAACGTACATCACATGTACTTGTTTTCGTTAATGTTTCGTTAAACGTAGTATTACGCCGTCTTATGGGACCTGGATCCCAGTTGACGGCGTTGTAATGTCAAAATCGTAGAATACTTGTTGTATTCAGACTCAAATTTAAATTCATCGGCGATTATTATAACCGATTGTACGTCAAGGTCTACGGTGAGAGATACGTACGTGTATGTTCGTTAAAAACGTACGTCAAACTACGTCTATTATAGTTCAGGCTTAAGGGCGCCGAAAGTCAATCTCGCTCTACCCTGATCAAGGGCTAGGGCCGGTGCTGTTTCTAGGAGCAAAGCAACCATTTTCAAGTCGACACATATTGTCCAATGATTACAAGCTCAATCACGTATTTTCCCATATACTATATTCTGGTTTATTCAATATTTTTTTCAAGACGTCGTAGGTTTCTTTAAAATGTGCACCAAACGCCAAAGATGGTTTCCGTTGTGGAGAAGTACGTCTTTTAAGCTAGTTTTAGATGAATCGATGAAGAGCCTCCATTCATCTGCTACATGCTGGCGACCAAATTTAGCCAACAAATCGACAATATTGTTGCAATAAACTAAATCTCCGTCCATAGAGTAGAGGTCCACGAACGAAGTATGTCATTTACGGTATGCAGTAACCGAAACGTTGGGTTGAAGGAGATTCCACTGCTTTAATCTTGAAGCTAATATTTCAGATTTTTCCTTAGACAATACCAAATCTCTGACTGTGGCATTGATTTTGTGACAGAAGACACCTCTACCTACTTTATTGCGTGCTTGGATTTCTTAGAAAAACCTTTGAGATTTTTTAAAAAAAGAAACAATCACTCACGTGATAGGTTCTCGCCAAATCATTAGTTAACCAAAAGGCATCTCTGTTGGTTTTCCATTGAACCAGTTCGTCAAATTCTTGTGGCTAAAACTAAAGTATGCACGCACGATAACACTTCCTAATCAATGTCGTAATATGTTTTTGTTGACATTTTGGTGAGTATAAACCGCAAATAAAACAAAATACTTCCGAAGAATTAACACAAAAGCGAGACTAGATGGAAGAACTAAATCTATACCAAGAGTACAAAACGTTAAAATGAAGTTACTCCTTTTCTATACGTGATAAATATCAATGGTTCTTTTTCTGGTATTAGGAGCATGATTACCCAGCGGGAAAAGTGGAAGCAGCTTCCTCTGGAATCAAATTGGAAGTGATTCCTGTTCGCCCTTCAGAAGCATTTTGGAAGATTTTCCTGTGCATATAGTTACAAATAAGTCAGTTTCAACTTTGTTGGTAAATTTTCTGTTTTAAGCGAAACCTTTCCCCTTCTCCCAAAGAAGCAAAAATGAAAGCTTTGCTGCTTGTAAAGCTTAAATCTTCAAAATAGCTTCCTAGGAAGCTAATTATAAGAAAATCGAACAAACTGCTTCTTGCTAATGACATGCAATGGTAAAAAAGATATGAATAGCGATATGGAAGGGAAGCACTTCTAAGATGCCCAAGGATAGCTTCTTCATGCATCAGTGAATGCTTCTATTTCCCGCTGGGTATTTACAAAATACGCTATAATATTTTTCCGGGAAATTTTAAGTGTTGCCTAGTGATTTTCTCAAACGCTGCGAACCTTTATGTGTTACAAAGAAATATATCTTAACGACACCTTCTTAAGCAACATAAAACTTATAGAATTATAATAAACACTCAATTAGATTTCAAAAATCTAGAATTATATGTACAATGTGATCCAAGACGCTAGAAACCATCAATTATTTGAAGCCCATGGATTACTCTCTTTCGGTTATCTTCAACCCTAGACCAATTTTATATCAAGAAATAGAATGAAAAAAACCAAAAATAAAATTAACCAAACTCCTATCGAAACAATTTCACATTTCCATACGAAAATATTTGTTTAAATCACGTCAATCTCTTGGCAATCACTCATGATATCATCCATCACAATCCTTACAGCAAACACTTAAAACAAGGATACGTATCGCCCTTAAGCCACTGCTATTTATGTACTTGAATATAATTTCAATAAAATACGGGCAACATTTTGTTCGAAGACCAATTTTATGAAGAAAAAAAGGTCCTTAGGGTGAAAAGGATTCTCCAGCCGAAATTGTCTTATCAGCAGTTGAATAAAATAAATAAGGGCTAGAAGCAGCCAATAAAGGAAACTTTTCTTCACACAAAAATGTTTATACCGAAAGGATTTCGAAATGTAATCATGCCAGCAATTTCTGGCATGTGCTCCGGTTCACCCGGAAGAAGATAATTCGTTACAATACTGAATCCTTTGGATATAGATAAGAAAAAAACACAAAACTCAATGTAGACTAATTCTATGATCACTTAGACATACTACATACACACATAAATACCAAAGTAGTAATGATACACGAACTACTTGAAGCCCTTCGAATACCTGATTCAGCAAATTCTTGCTTAAAATTTGCATTACCCAAAATTTTGCATATTTATTGCTAAAGGATACGAACCCGAATACTATATTTTTCCGTTTGGATAAGATTCTGGCATCCTTTTGCCTTAGGATCTTATGCTGAATAAATCCTTTGGAGCCAGTTCCAATTTACTACGAATCAAGGCCAAATAACTATACATAAATACACACAAACACACTTTGAGCAGCAATTTATGGAATTAGGGGATATTCATTGGCGCAGGATGCTTCGTATCCTGGAAGGTTTTCACGAATTTATATATTCAGAATATTTGCGAATAGTTAATCTTAGTCGAATTATCGCATCTAGTTTCGTCCTTAAATGTGTTTTGATATATGTTCACTAAATTCATGGATATAGTCATGCAAGCCCATGTAAAATCTCAAGGATAACATGGGTCTGATGTAATTCCTTGGTAACGTGATGTGATTAAATTTAGCAGCTACTTCAATATTGCTTGTCTGTCACACTTGAATATATCATATGAGGTTTTTTTGATAACTTTTTCTTTTAATATTGGAGTTAGATGTAATGTAATTTAGTATGTAAATTGTGTCTTAAAGGAACTACCATAACCGTGGCCTGTGGTTCGATTTCAAGCAGCGCCATGGTCACTCGCCTTTCCACTTCTCCAACCTATATATCCTGTACTTACCTGTCTTGATTTTTAATGCGGAAAATCCAAACTTAGGATTCGCCCTTTGTACTAACAAACAGATTGTGAAGCCGTTGGTCACGTCATAGTGCAATTTCTAGTAGTAAGCTTAGTTTGAAAAATAGAAGAGAATAGGACAGGTAAAGAGGGGTCTGGGAGTGCTAAAACAGGTGCTGATGAACTGAACACAGGAGGTATCAAAAAATAACACCCAGGGGCGGTGATTTCATAGGTGCAAATGGTGCACTTGCACCGGGCGCAATTGGACGGGGCGCAATTTCAGAAATTAAGATTTAAAAAAAAATGTAAAAAATTGAAAAAACTGTTCCCGTGACTTCATTTTCATATATTAAAAGAGCTGCACAGAGTGTTTGTGTCTTTTTTCATTGTCTTTCACAAGGTGTGGCCAATCCAATTCCATTTCATTCGCCTGATTTCGTCGTCTATCTTTTCTTGTTCGGCACGGTACCATAGTTCTTGATTTGTAGTTCGTACTAGTCGTACTATTATACATCAATAATTCGGCGAGAGACATCTAGATCGCCTCTGCTCTGAAGTTGGTAAAAGGAATTTCTATGTCCAGAAAACCCTGCCAAAGTAGACAGTTTTTATTCTATGTTGGACTCTACAGCGGAAACCAATATATGCAGTGCAGTGACCACCGAATATCCCTTGAAATATGAAGGTTTGGAAAACGACACAGGGACCTCTATTATGGAGATTAGAGTGTATAAGTCTATAGATTTGCGGAGCCCAGGACTGTGCTGGGAACGGCTAAGGAAGTTCACCGAAAAACATCCTGGAGCAGATGATAAGGGTGGGGGATGGGTGGAGAATGGTGGCAGTGAATGGTGAATGGTGGCAATTGAAGGCCATCTACTACAAGCTTAAGCAGTAGGAAGCTTAAAGAAACAGCATTAGCGGGAGAGTTTCCTGAAGTTAAAGCGCATGCAAACCCAGCACAAAAGCAAGATCGCGAAACAAATCCTGATTGGACGCAGGCAGGGGAGGTGCTTTCATAAGATTAAGATTTAAAAAAAAATTTAAACTTTAAAAAAAATGATGGGGACGCAATATGGCATACTGCACCGGGCGCAAAAAATCAAGCGGCGGCCCTGAAAACACCGTTATGAAAATCATTCCCTATATGTTTTTTTGGGTCGCTAATTACGTAAATCAAGGTCCCTTAGTTCTAAACTTCAATGGACGTCGTTAGTGCTTAGTTGGGGGACTGCTTGGTAAAACAAAACTCATCTATACATGTTTATACCTGTACCGGGAGCGTCCATACTTCTACCAGGCGAATTTTTAGATTTTCGTGCCTGTGGCGGTAGCATGCGTGCCTGTGGCCGGAGAGTTCGTATCGGTGTGGCATGCGCATTGGTTTTTAAGAAAATTAAGCAACAAAATTATTTTCACTCGGGTTTGAATAGACAAGGTTTATCAATACTTTCGCTAAATTTTCAAAGTATACGTGCGAACGTACAAGATTTAGATGACGTTACAACGTTAATGTATTGCTTTTATCAGAAACTTGGATGAAAAATGAAGAAAATGATGAGGACTCCGCTAATGTTTTAACTAGTGTTGGGTAGGACACGATTATATAATGAGTCTGTAAGAGGTGCCTCTTTTTCCTTCGAGCCAGTACAATGTCATACTTCAAATGAGGCATTTTTCCAGCGATTTTCCAACTTCTTGATCCCGCCCGAAAAGTAATTTTCCGGAAGGTCTGCAAAATCCTCCTCCACTCCCTCGAAAAATGTAAGAATTGTCTCTTCAGTACAAAATTTCGCTCCCTCGAAAAATGTAAGAAACGTCTCTCCATCCAGTTCGTATTTATAATCTCACCACGGTTCAGTTTAAATTCGATATTTTACTGCCGCAAAAGAAGTGAGAAGTGTCTCTCCAGTTCGTGTTTACAATCTCATCTCGCCGCAGTTCAAATTGGATATTTTACTGCGGCAAAAGAAGGAAGAAATCTCTCTCCATTACGTAATTTACAACCACACCTCGCTTTATTTATCTCGATACACGCTCATATACCAGTAGGACATTATTTTTGAACCGGGGCATTTAAAAAAACTGAGGAATCAGTACAATTTAAATCGTGTAAGGGACAAATGTACCGCCTCGTGTAAGTCCGGCTCAACACTAATTTTAACATCTTATACGCATTGGCGTAGCGTTGGGGGTGCAGAGAGGGCCATGGCCCCGCGCAGCACAGATACGGGGGGCGGCTGCCAAAGTGGACCAAACTAGCAATCCAGTTGGCAGCATCAGGTCATAGCTACGGAACTGCGGCGATATGACTAAAACCAGTCCATAAACGAGATGTTTACCATTGATTGTTAAGAATTACCACATTGAGCAGATTGTCCTGGTTGCCGATGCTATGCCTGGATTATACGGTGGATGCATCAAAATTTTCCAACCAAACTCTCCTATTTGACGGGTCATCAAAAAAGTATGTGGTGATGGAAGATGGGCAAAATGCTGAAAAACGAAGAAACATTGGGATTTTGCTCACATTTTGTACCTACATATATTCTAAACGGAGTCACTCAGCTTTTTGACCTTTATACCAAATTAAAGAATACACATTTACCTTTAAGATGAGCCTAGTTTTGTTGCTTTACGATAATTAGTCTAGGAGTAATTGAAGTTTAAGTAAATTTAAAAAAAATAAATTTTATTTTCTTAAACACCCTGTATTTTAGTGGATAGTGGGGATATACGCCCTCTCTAGAACAATTTTTTTCTCCAAACACATCCAGGAATCACCCCTGAAAATATTACCCGCGTAGGCCAACAAAGGATTTATTAATTGTCTGATGACCTTTGCAAGTCGCGAATGAGTGCATATGAGTATTTTAAATCTTTAAAACGGCGATATCTCAAGAATGGCAATTCGTACGGGAAAATGTATAATATATTTTTTTGTAGATAATCGCTTAATCTACAAACTTTGTGAACACTGTTTTATGATAAGACTTACCGTTTAAGAGAGATTTGCAAAAAACTGACATTTTGACCTTTTGACCTTGAATAAAAAAATGTCCTTCTGACCGATCGCGTGTCAGTCTCGACATTTTATGTATAATGATGTTTTTAAGGTGTGTACCAATTTTCAGCAATTTACCATTTATGGTAAAATTTCTGCTGTTTTTCGTCTATTTTGACTGGACTACAAGTGAATGCTGCTAACCAGACGACCAGAATCAGCCTATGTCGCTAACCAGTACCAGCCAGATTACCAGGTTATCGAGGAGGTGTACCGTCCGCTAGGTGAAGATACGTCAGCTTGACTTATTCTGGATCTAATTTAAAATTTTGCAATACTCAAATTCGCATACTCACTGTGTCTTTTAGAGAGATTCATTCACCCATTAACAAGGATCTCTTGTGTGGCTGGACTAAATTGCCGCCTTCAATAAATTTACCCAACTTAAGATCTCATTACATATAAATGCCTTGAAAAGGAGCTTATGTCCACATATCCTTCTTTATTTATTAGATATTCCTTTGATGTTTTGGCATTCACTCCTCCTTGTCCCTGTTCGTCTGCGGATAAGGGCATTCCTTTTATTTTTCCTTGCACTCGACTAATTCCACATTATTTATTAAAAACACGAAGTAAAGTGGCTGAAGATAATTAAACTTGGTCTGAAGGCTGCCAAATGGAAGAGGAGGCTTTGTCTGCGTTCTTAGTTCATAATTTAATTGCATAACACCTAATCGCATTAAGATTAATTAATATTGTAGCTTTTCAAAGAATCACACGCACCATCCCTACACCCCTCCGCAATGCTCAGCTTATTATGCTTTAATGCTTGTTCTTGGGACATTAAACTCCAGATAGCATACGTAGAATAATACTAGCAGCAGATGTACGGAATTACGGCGAGCAAGTTTTGAACACTTTTATAAGAGGTCCCTTGAGGCTTGAGGTTAGTCTACTGTGAAGGTATCGGAATGACGCGATGTTGGGTTAAATTTTTACGCTTGAATCTTTGTGCCTCGGGATGTGCCTTAACTGGAATAAGCACTCACAGGTGAGAATTTACGATGGTCGTGACAAGTAAAGGTATAACATTTTACGGTGAAGGTATTCTAGGAAAAGTTGAACATTGAAAAGGTGATATCTTTCTGATTTATATCTAGACGAAGGTATGAAACAAAATGAAATCATAAAAATGAACGAAAGGCAGCAAATGACCTGGAATATGATTAGAGATTGTGTTGAGGCCTAGGAGCCTGTAGGCAAGGATCGGTCATGTTCAATTTTAAGTATTTAAATGACGTTTAATGGTCATGATAAAAGAATTTTACGCCAATATTTCTAATCAAACCATCAAAAATTGTATTAATTATGATTGGCCCACAAACTTTTTCATGAGCGAGTGAGATTTGTTCAGTCATTCGCTTCCTGACTGCCTTTTTTAATAGGAGAATTGCTTGCTTTTACTGCGCTCAACAAACATTTAGTCCCGTACATCAGTTAAGCAATAAATTTAATAAGGATCACCTTCCTACAACCTAAAAATCAATGGCAAGAAAGAATTAATATTATCTAGGTTCAAGAACTGGAAAGACGAAGAATAATGGCGATACGGGGATTCGAACCACAGACCTCTGATATGGTAGTCCGTACTTTTGATACTTTAAACTAAAACGAAAGATTGAATGATTTATTAGGCTAGTCGGTGAGGCATTTTCATTGCATTTTTGGCCCATAGGAGAGATTATTGTTAGAATCGCTTCGTTTCAGGGTGTAGTTAAAGTTTGCCCACGTTATTTTCACTATTTGTTTACTCGAAAACAACTGCATATAGTAGGCTAAAAATTCTTGAAGATGATGAAAATGGTGTTTATGTAGTCCCGGCATTGTACTAAAAAATGTCAACTTTTTGAGTAATTAACGATCTAGTTTTTTATTTAACCTTAATTAACAGTGTTGCCGTTTTTGTAATATCATTTTATAAACTCATTTTGAAAACTTAAGAAACAATTGAAAATGAAATCCCCTTGGAATTTTTGAAAAAACGATTTTGATCGATTTTATGAGGTTACTAGCTAGGACCCGGCGCGCCTATGCTGCTCCCATAAGCCAATAGTAGTAATCAGGTGATATGAATTTTAATATACAGTAGGTAGGAGAGTTTGAAAAAGGCAAAAAGGCAATTTTCATACACAGATGAAGTGTCTCAATGAACCGATTATTTTCTGTATTTTGGATAGCTGGGACCCGGTGCGCCTCGCTGTACCCAACGTTTAAGCATTTTAAATCAATCCAAACCTTCAAAATTCAACTCTTCTTAACCATAAACATAAAACTAACTATTTCTATAAAAGTTGAAGTCATTAGATTACATTTATTTGAACTATGACCAAAATTGCCTGTGAATTCTGTTAAAACCAAGAACGTTAAAAGATTTAAAATAATGCAAATAGCAGCTTCCAGCACTCGAAATTCGAGGGCCATTTTCTATAGCTTTTTTTAATTTAAATCTAGAAGTCTGCAATAACAGAATTCTTCCAGAACAATAAAACTAAATTGAAAAATGAAACAAATTTTTTATAGTTGGAAAAAGCAATGCCAAAAATCAACTTTTATTATCTCTTAATGTTACATATTGCAAAATAGCGTTCATATATTCGAATTAAATGTAACAGATGCCATACGTTTCATAGGGGAATTAATTGTACAATTATTTTCTAATGTTTAGCGTTCTTTTGTGCCGTGTACAAATAAAATTGCTATTCTGCACTTCTTTGAGCTCAGAGCTACACGGTGAAACAGTTTTCAATATTGTTGGAGAGTTTAAACTCTGTAAAGTGGTGCCACAAAATAAGTGCTTGCCGTTTAATTATATGATCTTCAAAATTAAGTTCTTCATAACCATTAACTAAAAACCAAGAATTCCTATAAACGTTCGAGACATGAGATTCAAAATACATTTATTTGAGGTGTGACCAAAATTACCTATATGTGTTTTGTTAAAACCACGAACGTTAAAACATTAAAAATAAATCTGCAATTGCTTGGCCCCGGGGTTCTCATCTGCAATGTCACTGACTCAGGTTTTATTTATTTACCCCAATACCAGCCTCTTCCCGTATTGCAGAATCCTAGACTTATACCTAAAAATTCAGAGGTGATGGGTTTCTTTTCTTCTTATCCATTATACATAAATCATCCCACATTTCCGTTTCGCCTTACCACCTTTCCAAAAAACCCTGTTGACCAACTCTGAACCGATTACTTTGAGAGCTTCAAGAAACACTATATCCAATGTTTTTCCATTTGCAGCTAGAATGTCAAAATTTTCCGATTTTTCAATGACACTTATTTGGCAAAATTCTTCCGCCATATTGGCCTTATAATTTTGAATAAGTTTTGAACATAAATTCGTTATTTACTTACCTTAAAACTCCCACATACCGAGTTTAATTGGAATCGGAATACAATTCGCAAACTCGTCGGCCATATTGGTGCGGACATTTTGAATTTAAATTTTGATCATAAGGTCGTTATTTGCTACCTTAAAAACCTCAGATACAGATTTTCATTGGAATCGGAGCACAATTTGCAATTTCGCCGGCCATTTTGAATTTATAAATTTTGACCACAAATTCATTATTTCCGACCTTAAAAACCCCTAGATACCCACTTTCATTGGAATCGGAATAAAATTGGCAAATTCAATCATATTTCTGCTGTAATTTTGAATTTCGGTCATATTTCGGCGGCCTTTTTGAATTTCGAAAATCGGGCTTCGAGGTGCATCATAGAAGACCTTCATGCTAAAATTCAAAGCTCTGCGATGATTATATAAAATGTCAAGCCTGTAAAAGTTATAGTTGAAAAACTGTTATTTTATATCTTTTACGGACCCCCTCAGGAGTCGATTTTTGCAAAACCCTTTCTTAGAGGATCTCTACTTAACAAAGGAAACATGCATGCCAAATTCCAAGTCTGTAGGTCTAATAGTTCCGGAGATATGGTGATGACCAAGTGAGTGAGTGTTTTTCTCCTATATATATAGAGTTAGGCACGTACTTTTTTATATTTGGTTATTTATGTCGCGTATAAAAACCATTTCATTTTCAATTGTTTCTTCAGTTTTTTAAATGAGTTTCCCAATTATATGACAGAAGATATGATAGAAGAAATTAACTGGAACAATTTCTTTAGTAGTTAGGATGATGCCAAAACGTATAACTGCTGTTCAAAATAAAAAAGGTCAGCCTTGTTGTACATACTTCCTCAAACTCTCATGAATCAACATAGTCTATGATTAACAAAAAACACATTAGGGGTAAATAGCAGCAAGTAATTACTTTAATGCTATCTTGTAAGTGGTATCTTTATGCATTCATAGCTTTTATGCATTCAAGTAAAGTAAATGATGGGATTTAAGCGGAACCATTGTTCTTTTTTCCCCCATAGATACATTACCTTAAAGCATCTATCATATAAACTCCTTTGTGTTGTTATTCTAGCTTTTGCTTACAACCGAAATACTACTCCCAACTTAGTGTCATTATAACCTTAATGCATCGTTATATTTCTATAATATTTATTCTGCAGAAGGCGAATCGCTAACGATAAATTGATGATAGTATAAGGCTAATGTCGTTCTTCCTTTTACCCTGTTTTTTAGTATCTATTACGACTGATCAGGTTTCCATAATTACAAGGGTTCGTACAACTTCCCTTTTTTAGGCGTCCCTTAAGGATTACATTTCCAGCGAAAACAAAAATAATTCCACTCGAATTTTAAAACTTTCTATCAATTTCTTGCACATCAAAAAAGATACTAAACTGCGACTTGAGCCATCTTAAAACTATTTACGAAGAAATTTCTTGGGTAAATTGAATAAGGTCAATAGAGAATCATCCCTTGCCACTTTCTTATTCCTCCCCAATTGCCAAGAAGCGAAATTAGTTCTGCCGTTTGTTTCTGAAGTGCCCCCGTTACCGGAAGCTGTTGTAATGGAATCACAGCAAAAGGACGTGGGGCACAGTGTTCCACAAGGCACCTTTGGCCTGATTACGAAAATAAGCAAGGCGAATGCTTCGGAATGTCAATAGCGAGGAATTCCAGCAATTTCGCATATCCCAGGCATAACCTCCCCGTTTTTTGGCAATCGAATAAGATTGTCCACAATCCAAACTTCTCCCAGATAAAACGGCCTGACGGGGACCATTATTGCCAGCTCGACCAAGCACATTGCCTGGTGGAGGATAGTCCTGGCAAATTGGATAGTTGACAACCAAATAAAAGCGTATTTCGCCCCAGACTGGCCCGGCATTAATATTAATGCTCACCCTGTAATTCGTAATTGCCCGGGTAAGCACTTGTTGGCTAATTTGAGCACGGCTCTCTCTAATTAATTAAGGAAATAGTTGGCCTGTGTAATCCTGAGCTGTCTGAGCAAAGTGTGGCTTGCATAATGGAAATCCCTTCAAAGTAAATCAATTCGGCGTTTATATGGAAATCAGGACTCGGCGCTCGGTTGCCATTAGGGTCTTCTTGGCTGGGAGACGCTCAAGGATGTGTCGCAGGAACAAGGCTAAGTTGTTAAGGTTACATCGATTGTCAGAAATCCACAAAATTTGATTAAAGCTATAGTTTAAAGCGGTCGTGGATAATTGAATTTCCGCAATTTGAGCGTGCTTAAGGATGGTCTTTTGTGGGACTTTGAGAGATAATTTGTTGTTTGTACGCAAATTCATTTGTTTAATGGCGGGAGTTATTGATGTTGGGATCATAGTTTAAAGGCCACAGATGGAGGAAGGTGGATATATGTAGTTTAAAGTTGTATTAATAGTTTGTTATTCGAAGTATTTCTGTGTGGTGATAATAAAATCGAATTACACACAATAAAAGCATAAACAATGATGGCATCAAGGCTATAAGATCAGGAAGGCACCTTTTAGATGGTTCCCGACCGTTATCTAGTTGTTTAATTAAGAAATCTAAGGCTTAACTAAACAAAGGCTTTCACTACAGTTTAAAAGAATCGAATAGTTCAATCACAAAACAACAAGCATAACATATTAATAATACCAACCGTGATACATGGTTCTTTTATTACCGTAGCAATCCCTACTAGACCAATAAAATGGCAGCTCATTATTCTGCTATGCTATAATTTGAAAGAACTTGTAACTTACTTCCAGCGTTCGACGTGTTTCATTCAAGTCCGATTGGCAAGGGCCCTCTTCACGAAACAAAATAGCTAACGAATTTTGGAAAAGAGCGATCCCAGTCGGGAAACGAAGAGCTTTTTCATTAAAGCTGAATGCCTGATTTTGTAAATACTATACCTTACCAGATGGGCTATTTTGTTACCTACAGTTAACATAGAAATGTCATAGCCATGGAGGCAGGGGCGGCACTTTCATAGGTGCAAATGGTGCACTTGCACTGGGCGCAATTGGACAGGGGCGCAATTTCAGAAATTAAAATTTAAAAAATTTTTGAAACTTTGAAAACAGCTAGTGGGGCGCAATATGGTATACTGCCCGCGCGCAAAAAAAACCAAGCGCCGGCCCTGCCTCCTACGCCAGTAGAGAACCACGATCATACACTCTAGTTGAGAATGGAACTGGAGTAGCGAAGAAGGAGTTTAGAAGGGTCTTAATTTGGGTAATGAGGGCCAACGACTCATCTGCTTGGCCAGAAAAAAATAACTGAAGAAAACTCTACGACGACGAAGAAGAGTGTCGTGGTCGAGAAAATTCTGAGAAGATCGGAAAGTCCCAAAGTTCATGAAATAATGAGGAGGATGGCAGAGAAGCAGGAGGAAACTAGTAAAATAACGATGGAAGTTCACTCTCCAGGAAGGTACTTCTTGGGAAGGTCTTGCGATTATTCGAAATCAAATGGAAACGAGGCTGAACCGAGATTGGGTTGACAGGATCGTGCCAGAAGAGGGATTGAAACGTGGTATACATTTTTCCTGTTCAAAAAATCGTGGCTTGGTGAAATATTCTCCGCTTTGCCCCAATGCAACAAGAAGGTCATTGGACTTAAGCTGGCGTGGCGCTTTCATAGGTGCAAATGGGCATGTGCACCGGTCGCAATTGGAGAGGGGCGCAATTTTCCCATTGTCCTTCATTGCGATCAAAAATGAGGAGCTGATGGGGTGCAATATGAGAGTAAAAGGGAGATACTCCAATAAATAGGTACTTTTTCTTTGCGAAAAATACCGCACGCGATTTTTTTTACCCAATTATTTTATATATTTTTATAAGCATAAATTCAAAATGGCGTTATCCCCACCCTCTTGCTAAACTTACAGTGAAGGTAAACGCGTTTAATTCTATATATATCAGAAACTAAGAAGAAATTTCTCAATTATTTGTATGAACATTTATACGTTATACGAAACGTTCGGAGCTGAATAGCGGCTAAAGTATTAATGCTAGAAAAAAATGTTTAAAGTAAAATTTCTACAGAATTTTATAACAAAAAAAATTAGCTGGTATAAATTTTCGTCGCAAATGAATAGTTGACGAGATATTTGTAAAAAACCATTCTTTATAAACGTTTAAGGTGTAATAAACCCATAAATATCAACTTTACAGAAAGAAGTTTAAACAAAAAATGTGGCAATGAAATTGCCCACAAAAATAGTTTTAATCAGTTTTGCAATAAAACGTGTAATTAAAAAGATATTGGCAAAAGACTACTTTTGAATTTACGTTTTTCGACACTTAAAGCACCATAACTCGTGCAATATTATTCCTACGTAAAAAATGATAATAACAAAAATTATAGATAATCGTGTGTTCTATAAGTCCTATGAAGGACTTTGTCATGTATAATTAACCATTAACGAAATATAGTGCAAAGAAAGTGATATATGAAGTTTGAAGCACTATATCTCCGTACATATTGACTCTACAAAAAAATTTCTAAACAAAAAAATTAAATCACTTATTTATCTACAAAAAAGATAATATACATTTTTGTCGTAAAATGAATAGTTTCTGAGATATAGAATTAAACGAGTTTCCCTTCACTGTAAGTACTTGTTTGTCTTGATTTGAAGCTCGGCTCATACCATTTATGTTTTGAACAAAATATCATTTAAATGTCCCCCTCTTGATCGTCTGCCCGCACTCGATGGGTCCAATTTTCGATGACTTTTCCAAGTAAGGCCGGCTGAATACCACGAATTATCGCTCGATGTTGGCTTTCAAGTCATCAGTTGTTTGCGGTTTATTAGCGTAAACTAATGACTTTACGTAGCCTCAAAGAAAGAAGTCCAGCGGAGTTAAGTCACATGATCGCGGTATCCAGTTGACAGTAGTCTGATTTTGCGAACTTCTCGAGATGATAGACTCCCCGAACTTTTCTTTCAATAAGTCGATTGTTTAGTACGAAGTGTGGCATGTTGCGCCGTCGTGTTGAAACTACATCGCGAATCATTTGGTCGATTATTGCGGCCTTAAAGTTCGCGTAATGCTCTGAACGTAGCTCGAACAGAGCTCCCACTTTGGTAATATAATTTTACGATTTGCAAACGTTCTTGCGGCGTCAGTCTTGCCATGATGAAATGGTGAGTCTTACTGAATAAAATTCGCTATGACAGACGTAAATATCATTTATAACATGGCGGCAATCCCTATCGAAAGTTCTATCATCCTTATTGGTATACCCTTTACAAGCATACAAGATTCGGCATCCCTCATAAACTCACATGATGTTTGTTAACCATAACCAAAGAAAAAAGGAAGTAATGATTTACGGAACACTTTCCATTTGCTACAGCTCTAGCGAGCATAACACGCAGGTATCGGTATAGCTGCAACAAAAACAAGCATCAAAAGCAACAGCAATAGCACAATCTTCTGCAATGGCAGTAGCAACGACAAGAACATTTCCAAATAAGCAACGACAAGAACATTTCCAAAGGTTGTGCTTGATGTGGGGAATTAAGGGATGTGAAAGTAGTTCCTTTTGGAGCATCCACTAAGTACTTCGTAAACCTATATACTAGTGATGAGCAAAACTAGTCTTGCAGTTTTGTCTGGTCTTGCACATTTAGCAAGACCAAACCAAACCAAGAAAAGACAGAACAAGACAAGACTGCAAGATCAATAAAGCAAGAACTTTAGTCATCACTAAGTGCCAAAAGCCTGGCAGTGATGAGCAAAAAGTCTTGTCTTGTCTTGGTTTTGCTAAATGTGCTAAGCCTGCAAGAAATTTTGCAAGAACAAGACTTCTTGCAGACTTATTGCTCATCACTGCAAGACTTTTGGCGCTACTGTCGACAATCTGTGCAAATAAAGTATCAAAATGTATAGACCATTTGAAACTAGACATTTCAATGGTTAAATGAGCACTTATTGAATATCAAAATTCGAAAAAAACATCAATAAAGTTGTCCATGCAAGATAAGGGTATTTTTTTCGAAAAATGTTAATTTCTGGGAAACTATCCGTTTTCTAAACAAAAAAAAAATCATGCTTTTTTAACGCAGCACAAAGTATACTCTTACAAATTTTCATGTAAATTGAATTATTTTTATGGGAGAAAAAAATTAAAAACTAAAATATCGATTTTCCGTCATTTTCTGGGAAAATTTGAGGTTATGTCAAAATATGTTATATACAAAAGTTTTAGATCTTTTTATTATCTACAGCTTTTGTATTAAACATTTTCCACTAGGAGGTCATGTTTCACCGCAAATCGCAAAAAATCGTTTTCAACCCCTAAATAGCATCCCCATTTTACCATTTCCCTTTTCTTCGAGTTTAAAATTTTTTTTTCTTTTAGTTATAACCTTAAAGACATGTCATTGCTGGTCCCTCCCTGCTATTAATTTATTTTTTTTCCTCATTTAAACCCGCTTTGGCACTAACCTAGTATTTGTCTAGTGTTTTTTGCATTCTTTTTTCAAAGATAGGCGGGAATGTCCTTATGCAGTACTCCACAGCATTATACCGCGATAATTGGGGCATATTGCTCATATACTCCTTATTACTCTTCCGCGCACTAGACCCCACACTATAATTAAAGCCAAAAAAAAAACTTTTTTTCTTTTTAAAAAAAAATTAATTCTTCGTTCAAGCAGTATAATTTCTGTTTGCTTGAAACTCATGAACACATTTTATTAACCTCAAATTAAAATTTGATATGTTAAATATTTTTAGTCGCCAACAAAAGCTAAACAAACAACTAACAAACACTAAACAAACTTTTTCTTATAAGCATTCCTGAAAAGTATCACTTGGTTTTAATTTAAAATTGCGGACATAAAATACGACGAGTAAACCCTTCACCACTTAATAAGGCTTACATATTCACATTGGAATTTTTCATTGCATTTCAAAACTTACAGACGGAGTGAAATAAAATTCAGTTGGAATGCATTCGAGACGAAAAATATTTGAAGGAATCTCTTCACATGCTAAAAAAAATTTTAAAAATTTTTTGAATTTACATGAAAAAATCTTTACAAAGTGAAATTTAACTAGCTTGTATTAACAGGGAAAAAAGAATCCTTTTTTTTTTAAAAAAATTTTAATTTCATGGAACATCAAAAAATTTCAGGCGGTGATTCCCACTACAGAAAATATCCTTTCGGAGTTCACAATTTGTGTTTCATCATACCGAATCAACGTTCCACGAAAAATTTATTTCATTATTAATGTCATCAGGGTGAAAGTATCTCATTGAAATTTTTGAATGCATTTCAAATGAAACATATCACATTTTTTAATGGAATTTTTGTGGTGTTTTAAATTGCAAGATTTTAAAAGAAATATTTTTGTTGACATAAAATGCATAAATTTGCTACATTACAGACGGGATTTAAGCCTTTTAAATTCTCCGTATTTCTTTTAAAATAACTTTTTATGATCTGTTCGTTTCTCAAACGAATGAATGCCCTTTGGTATGTGTCTGTTACTGTGCACCAATCGTAATATTTAGCTCAGTTCTTTAATAAAATATAAAAAGTTTCATTTCTGAATTGAATCTCTTTTGAAACTTTCTTAAAAACCTGAGATGAATTCCATAAAAATCTTCAGATCTCATTTATTACTTCAAGAGATCTAGTTATTTGCTATTAAAATTCTGGGTATGTTGCAACCACTACAATCAGTATTTACTTTCTATCTATTTAGGATGCTTTAAGATATTTCTTTCAGAATATAAGAACTTGCCTTTGCAAATTTGTGTGAATTTTTTAAATCGGTCGAAATGGCTACATTTCAGGGTCTAGTTGGATTTACTTTACTTTATTAACATGGTTAATTAGTCGTCTTCGTAGCTTCTTTCTATTCTACACTTTTTGTATGTAAAAAAGTAGTGTTCAATGGTAACCCCCTGTTTACTGTCAACAGTCCAAAAAAAGATCTAGGGCAAATAAGTGGAAAGACAAAGGACCATGCCACAGGAATCGAATCACGGACCTCTGGAATGGTAGTTGAGGGCCTTAAGCCCTACCATATTGAAAGGAAAAATATAAAATGGAAGAACACCGCAATACAGTAAGGAGTACGTATGGTAGAATATTCACCTTGGCAGTCTTCCTAGACACAGTAGGCGTTTTCAGCAGTGTCGATGCCATCCAGGAAATCGCAGCCGCAGCAGCTTAGTCAACAGCATAGTAGTAAAGGCAACGTTTCGTTACCCATGCCAAGAAAACGTTCACTCGTCGCTGCTATCACTAAAGCTATAATATTTAAGATTTCTCTCCACAATCAGAAAGATTATAAAAATGATTTTTAGAAAGGTTAGCACGTCTCAAATAATTGTAAACTATCCGTCAACCTGGAATTGGCAGAATTGCTGCTTTTCACTAATAAAATTAAAATTTTGATATCAGTATACCTACAGTAAATTACTATTACTGAGCCTTATTTTAGACCTAAGGCTGAACTAGATGGTCGACATCGAAGACATGGCAAAAACGACCGGCGTAACTTTCTATGTCAGTAAGCAGATCTTCGCCAAAAGATGGCTGGAAGTCACACATAGTGCGTTGGCTGTATACAACAGTAATAAAATCAGTGTTGACATAAGGTTTAACCATGTTAAAGATCTTGAAAATAATATAACAAATCTAGACTAGAGGGCATGCCCTAAGACCCTTCGCAGACTTGTCCATCGTTTCAAACAGGTTTTAATTTTAGCGTGATACTCGCTGAACTCACTTTTCTCTATCATTTTCGTTTAACGATTGTAATGCCTATGGAGTAGTGCTGCGGTGCAAGCTTTGCCGAGAACGAAAATATGCTTGTGGTAGTGTAATGGTCGGTGAAACCAGGGCTGGTTTCATTACCAGGAGCAAGCCCATTATAAGTGATTGATGATAATCACCGATCACCTTACATAAAGCCAACCCAGACAATGTTTGGGTGAACAACTGATGGAAAATGATGGAAGAAACACTGTCTTCCCTGCGACCTTTGCCAATAAAACCTGGTTTTGTTTTGATATAATGGACAAGTCTGCGGAAGGTCAAAGAATGTCATATCTCGGACTAACGGAAGCCTTCGATGATTCTACTTAATTTGGTATACCTGCATCTTGAAATGGAGAAATCTCCTATAAACGCTGCTGGGCTGAAATTAAATCTCCATACGGAGACCATTCTACCATTTTGAACATTTTGGAAGATATTCCACAAAGTTTTCACCAATGCACCCGCGTCTCCCCACTCAGTTCAATAATGTTCAGTTCAATCCATATAAGTGGCTTCACCGGCTAAAGCCCAGTTGATGTTCAGTTCGTACTTAAAATTGTTGTTGCTTTTTCGCCAGAGGTTTGAAATGCAAAACCTCACTGGATTGGCGTTCCATAATTCCAGTTGATTACTCTCTTCTGAGGAAGCTTTTACGTTCAACCTCAGCTCGATGTTCTGTTGGACGAACTGAGGTTTGATTTATCCTGAGTTCATTATGTGAAAATGTATGGGAACTGAGGTCTGAACTGAAGTTCAGTACACCAATTTGCTCGAACTTGCGCAGTTCGGCCGGTGAGGCCAGGGCATAGATCGAACAGAGTTGGCTTTTATCAAGGCAGTGACAACTGTGCACACCGGGATTTGGGACGAAAGCTTTCTCAGGCTCTAGCGGGTGGCTTATGCACCCTAGCTACTGTCTTTAAAGCAGAGGTATATAGCCCATATTGGCATGCATATGAATATGAAAACTCAAGAGGATGGCCTATGCTAACAAGTCGATTTTGACATTATATAAGAGCCAAGCGAAATATTTTGGGACTGACAGGGAACCGTTAATAAGTTGAGTACTTTTAATCATAACTCTAATTAAATACACCACACCCTGGAGAGCTATATCTGGTCTGGTTAACTTTAAGCGGTTTATTCTTGAACCGTCTCGCAATGCTTCCAGGGTGAGGATGAAGGAGTTTAGTTTGTTTGATAACAGGACACCACGACTTAAATTATTACCTATCTGCCCTTCATGTTCTCTGTCACTGTCCAGCCATAGCAAGCAGTAGAGTACCCTTATTTGATGCCACCTTACTTGACCAAGCAAGAATGAACTTCCACAATATTTTTCTTCCGGCCCTGATGGTGTCTCTCCTACTGTTATAAAATCCTGTGCAGGGGCAGGGGCCCTACTGTCTCCTCTCCTATGTTTATTTCAAAAATCTCTACATAAAGGGTGCTTCCCAACCCTATGGAAGAACTCTTTTATAATCCCCGTCCATAAAAAGGGGTGTAAGAACGAAATATCTAATTAAAGACCAATTGCGAAGTTATCGTGTATACCAAAACTCTTCGAATCTATTATTTATTCTGCTATCGCCCTTATCTGCAAGAGACTTATCTCAACTAACCAACATGGTTTTCTTGGAGCTCGTTCCACTACCACTAATTTACTGGAGTTCTCTTCTCACACTGTTCGAGGCTTTGTCCTTGGCTGCCAAACTGACTGTGTTTACACAGACTTCAGTAAGGCTTACGACAAGCTGTCTCACTCTATTATAGTTCTAAAACTAAAAAAATTAGGCTTTCCGTACTTAGCGGAGTCAAATCTAAAAACATCGAAGCGTACCGCAAGGAAGTCGTCTTGGTCCTCTTCTTTTTATTTTATCAATTGATGACATTGTTACACTGTAAAATCCTTATTTACGCCGGGATTTTATCGAATAGAATAGTGGCAATGATAATTACATTAACATGTTCCCAGTATGCCCATGCCGGAAAATCCCGTATTGGTGAAATTTGTTTTCCCGCATACCGTACGAACTTGCCACTAAGATTCTATAAATCTCGAATGTATTTTATGGAATCGTCGTACACATGAATGAAATTTTCCCGAATCTCGAACTTTTTGTTCTAGGCTGTTCTTCGAACTCATGCGTCGAATTTTAATTGCCAGTTAAATCTTGTCAAGATGGAAGGCCATTTTCCGATATCCACCGAATTATTTATTTCCCTCATTGAAGAAAGGCCTAATTTGTGGACATTTATAAAAGTAAAGTTGCTACACAAAATTCGTGGATCCATGATGACGACTGGGCTACCGTGGGTAAAACCAGAAGCAATATGGCTTGCAAATCAGAAGTGTTGGGCCTGCTAATTGTACAATAGGTCCACGTCCCGGCCGTGCTCCTTAGAAAAAATAAAACAGACCCTTCGTTTACATAAAACAAATATACAATTCGTCTAGTTCTTGTGGTTGTCATCCCAGATCCTTATTTTTTGTATATTAATGTTGACAGCTCCTTCCCGTTGGTTTTTTTTATTTGCTTTAACACAAAATATTAAATTTACTTTTGGCTTCTGCAGCTGGGTAGAGACTGTTTAACGGGTCAGTGTTCGTCTAAATGTTCATATATGACAATTTACAAAAGAGAAAAATGTAAAAGCATTAAACTCCAATAGTTCTATCAGATGGTTCATGTGCAGCATTAGTTACAGTCAATAACAAAACACGGTATTAACAAAAATATTATTTCACTCACCTGTTTTGAACTCAGAAGGTGCGCCATAGAACAATTTCAACGTTGTTGAACATCTATCGGTATCTAAGCTGCAGAATCTATATTTTCTAAAAAATGCAAATCATCTTCAAACCACCACCCCTAGGTTTGGTCTAAGAAAAAATCCATATTTTATTTTTTAATATAACAACTTTAATTAAATTTTACAACAAATATTTACATGAAGTACAATTATTATTTTACTTTAATTTATTTTATTTTATTTTACTTTAATTTATTTTATTTTATTTTACTTTATTTTATACACAGTTAAGCCTTAAAATACTGAAGGTTTTTCTTTTTATTGATTTGTTAAATATAGGTTTCGTCCTTTTTTAAAAGATTTCCTTGGGGGTTGTTTTCAGCGAACACCTTTGCCCTGCCATTTATTGTATTATCAACAACAACAACGACACTGGCTCCTGTCGTGCTGGATGCTGTTGTTGAAGTTTCCTCCTCCTGTGAAAGAACAGAAAAAATAACATCACAAAAATGAGTAATTGAAGGTGAATTTATTTATTTTCGGTTTATTTCTCTTTTGCCCCCGTCCCCAGCAATGTTGTCTCCGTTTATGTGCCATCTCAGAAATTGAGTTAAAAAATATGAATTTAAAATTCTTAAATGGCATAAATTTTGTAGTAAGATCAATAAGCAATTTGCGAGATTGAATTCATTTTTAGAAAATTCACATTTTTTGTGGAAACTTGGGAATTTGCATATGGGATTAATTCGAGGCCTTTTTTTTAGATATAATCACTTTCGGATATTGTATTAGTAGAGATTATGTTAATTGTGATAAAACAAAACGTGAGGTTAAATTTAAATGAGGACAAATTAAATATTCAGAGATTTTGTTGAAGGAGCTGTTACAGGCGCAAAAAAATATGAGTTAAATTTATGAATTGAGAACAGTTCGGAATTAATAGTGTAAGAAAAAAGTGTGGCGACGATCGTAAGTAAGTATTCTGACAATAATGATATCGAAATTAATTGATTATAAAATATAAATGCACATATTAATTTTGTAAATATTTTCTTATATTAACACTTTATGTATTTCCATTTTTGGAAATTTTAAAATAACTCTAGGAAAACTGAACACAGCGTACTCTACGAGCTCGGTCGAGCTAGTATGGTGCAGGAAATAGTAAGTCTACGATCATTTCAAAGATGGCTCAGAAAATTTTGTTGGTGTGATTTTCCATTGAACCCGAATCAATAATCCTATTAGAAGTCAATGATTCATTATTTCGTACTCTAATCAACATTAATTCCTCATTTACTTTCATAGAAGTAACCTTAATATTTGGAATTTATTTGACACAGCTTTAGTTACTTTCTTGCGTATTCAGCTCTACAGCCGATATTCTGTCCTGGAGCCCTAAGGCGCAAACAGATTGGGCGGCGGCGGATGGCGATGGCGGCGACTTTGACGGAAAAAACGTTTAAAATACACGGGCCACCATTTATGTGCTACAGCTAACGCTGTGCCGCTGCCGTCTCACCCGCGCCGCTTCAATCTGTTTGTGCCTTCTCAACTGGTCTCTCCGTCGATTTCTAGTCGATGGCATCCAGTTTATAGGAAATTCGAGTTCTGCGTTTTATGAATTGAAGAAAAAACTTTATTTAAAAACAAAGCTTTAGAAATCATAACAAACACCAACATGTCGCTCGTACGCTTCCCATCAGTAAATGGCCATTGCGGATTGCGCCTCCGCACACGATGTCATATGTTGAGTAAAACCGGGTTTACTCAACTCGTCGACATACGAGGCGTAATTATGTGTAATAAATTTGAAAGCTTTAAAGTAACGTTTAAATGTATTGTAGGTAAAATTTACTGTGTTGAGAAAAACAGAGCTTAAGAAAGCAACCCAGTGGTAAAAATTGGGAGCGCTGTTCAGGGGAGCTTACTTTGAGCGCTGTTAAATATGCTCCCGAGAGAGCATTACCGGAGCTTTCATAAATTTCCCAGCGGGAAAAGTTTGAAGGCCTTCCTTAAGAAGCTTTTAGGAAGGGGTTCGTATTCGTAGTTCCACAAAAGTAGGATGGAAGGGTCAAATATGTATATGTAATTAATGTATAGTTTTTATTCAGTTAATACAATTTACAATTAAATTGTGTATAAAAATGTGTATCTAAAAGATTATTATAAAAGGATTAAAGCAATATCTTCCAAGGATCTCAATATATTTAGAAGGTGTTAGAAATTGTACTTCCTTGGAAGAAATAAAAGAGAACGTATCACAAACACCTTACCGGGAATGCGTGGGGAAGGTGAATGAGCTTTTAGAGCTTTTCGACTCACTCCTTCTAATGACATGGCCGTACAAAAAAGATATGGAGCGGAATGCGAAAAGGAAGGAATTATCGCCATCCAAAAAAGGCTACCGTCATGCTTCTTGGTATGATTCTATTTCCCGCTGGGTTTATAGAACGAAGAAAATGAGCGATTATCTTGATGACCATAAAGGGTGGCATTAGCGTACATAATGGACCGGCTCTCGTTCGATACGAAGGACAAGCAACTTTAAAAGTGGTTAGAATTTAGTTGGGGGCCTGCTTTGGTAAAACCACACTCGCGCTTGGAAAGGAAAAGGCAATTGCAAAAGATAAACAAAATAAAAGCTTTTCGATACTTTTGAAGGAGCATAAAAACGTATGCTCCCCTGCAATGACATGCAATGTTAAAAAGTATATAGAACTGGAGTGTAACGGGAGCGCTGTAAGCTTTTTAAGGAGTGCTGAAACAGCGCTATTGGAGTAAAAATAACTTTTTATATGTGTGTTAGTTTTCACGCGTTTGCTTTTGTGTGAAAAATGTTTCGTTGAATTTTTCCGCTTCCTTCCCTCTCTCATTTATAAAACCGGGTTTACTTGCCATAAATATGCACAGTGTGCGGAAGCCCATTCATATACCAAGGACCATGCTTATGCAACAAAAGCTTTTTTTTGGCAAGAGAGAAGTGCGGAGATGCAATAAGTGTAGAGTTTCGTACTTCGGCGGAGACCTTTGGGCTTCTGCTATTGACCTACGAGCAGGGAAAGCACGAACTTACGCAAATAAGAAATTAATACTTTCGCATGGGTAAAATGTAAGAAAAAACTTGAAAACAGTGGAAAATTCTTGTTGTAAACAAAACGATGCGAGTATAAGATCGCCATGCAGGCAGGTGAGAAATTCGATGGAATAATTGCTACAATAATATCGATAAAAGTTTGTAAGGACCGATAAAAGTTTCTTTGCAGGTAATGGGGTCGTTACCGATGAGTTTCAGGGACCTTTTATGTACTTTATTTATCTAAGGTAGTTTTCGGAGCTCCACACCAAATAATGGAGTTGTATTCGAGGAGAGGCGGAATGTAGGATTTGAATATTAACTGAAATGGTTCGAGATTGATTTGTGAATATAAACATATTCTGCTTTGTAAAGCGCTCTGGGAGCATCATACTAAGAAAACACCGAGCTGAATCGAAGTTGGTACGTCGGTACCTTCGTAGAGTCATTAAGTCCCTAAAATCAGGTCCCTTTGCGAGTGATTGAAAGATCATCAAGAGATACACAGGTTTTTACGGAAATATTTACGGCAACGACCAATTCGTATTTGTTATTATCGTTAAAACTCGTTGTCCATTGTCGTTAGTGTCATAATCAGGGTTGGCAATCATATCTCTTGGGTGGCTATTAGGCGAGTATCGTACTTAGATAGGGTAGCGGTAAGCACAGTTGGACCTGTATGCAAACTGCAAACGTTCTTTGAGAAATTTCTTAAATTATTTGGAATTATTGTGCTGCGATCGTGGTCATATCATCCGATGTTCTTGTATAGTCTCTTGTTTCGTAATAAAATGGCTTAACAGGTGCGATTATTAGTTTCAATGTAACCGTTCTCAAGAGGGACTCTTTCGATCATATTAGGCTATCCTTTCTTTTAGGACAGTTCCCAGTGGCTAATGATTGAAAGTTATGATCACACTTTTCATATGATCACATTTTAGCAAATACTACGCCTTTGTCTCCGCATTCAACTGATGGCAAAGCACCGGGAGAGCCTTAGCCTAAGCCAAATTATTGTAATAATAACAAATGTCATAAAGTACCAATGAATTCAATAATGTCCTCTTATACTTGGTTTATGTCCTCGTAAAATTTCCCAGGATTGGGAATGCTAAAACAAAAATAGAAAAAAGTTTAAAAGAAAATCTTAAATTGTTTAAAAGCTGAAACACGATAACTTATGCATTCAAACGCCTTTTATAGCCATTGAAACGTTATTTTTGGTACCATATGAGAAGCTTATTGAAAAGTTACTAAAAAGTTACATAAAAAGTAACTCATAAGAAATTTTTTACGAGCTTATTCAAAAATTTTCACATAAAATCTGAATTCCATTAATAATAAAGAAACAAATAAGAATTGTAAGGCAGATGAGATTCTGTTACGCTTACAATGGATTCTATTTTGGGCTCTTCAGGAAAAAGAACGTATGTGAACTAAGCTGCATTTGTAACATAAATATTTAATTAAAAAAAATGTATTCGAATCTAAAGCCTTATTGAAACCCCAATAAATTGCCTAAGAGCCTGTGGTGAAATAAATGTAAAATAATCTGTGAAGGAAAAGACTTGAAGTAATCAAAACCAATTTGAGCACCACTTTTGCTCCATTAAATTACACCTCAATAATCGATTTTAACACCCCTCAACTTTCATTCCGACACCACTCCTTTATCAGATAAGGTTTGATGTTCTAAAAATAGAGTATTAATTGTGGTAATATTAATCCCTGTTACTACGTAGGCTGCTGCGGAGGATGTTTAGCAAACAGAAATGCTTTAAACTTCCACGGACATGATGCCACGATGATGATGGCGCAAAGTTTGTAAATTGATGGTTTTTTTTTCACCATACAAAAATATGTTATGAATTTCATGTTAAAGATCATGAATTAATTTGTCATCCGTAATTAAACTTTGTAAAATTGCTGTTTGGGTTTTTCTAAAAATACTTCAGAGTAGATTACAAGGTGGGCTGAAAAGGTAGACACGAGAAGAATTTCTTTATTTTTAGCATTCGTAAATTTTAGGGAGCAAATTAATTTTCATTAATTCTTTTAGCTTATTCCCTGTTTAAAAGTTTGTAACTTCTATTAAATTCTGGCAGGAAACTTGCGTGAGTTAATTTGGTTTATCATTTTAAAATTGCAATATAATATTGAGATAACCACAAACCTTCGTGGTTAGTCATCAGCGCAATAAGGGGAATAACAAGTAGCGCTGGCTATTGGTAACTATCCTAGGAGAGAGGATGGGCTAATATGATCGTGATAGTCCTTTCCAAGTAAGATTGACGTGAAGATAATAACCTTACGTGGAAAAAACTCTATTACGGAACGAGCAGCATGCTTCGAACATTGCAGCAAAAAACGACATTGCCGTGAAAATGGCAAAGGGATTTAAGAATTTTCTCATGAAGCGTTTGCATTCAACAGGCAGGAAGATCGAACTCATTTCTGAATATGTTCGAAAGAATTTTACATCTAAATCGAAGATTTGTTTAATCTCTAGTAAAACCTGCACTACCGTTCTCTTTGTTTGAGTAAGACGGCAGTAGGTATTCAGATCAATGAGCATGGGAACCAAATATGCTAATGAAGTGCGGTCCTACGTGGAGGCGAACTTTGTGAAGCCATACGTGACGGCGAGAGGTGTGCTGCCATCCGTCATTAGCATATTTGGTTCCCAAGCTCAAGTGTCCGAATACCTACTGAGGGCGTACTATTAAGGAGAATTTGCGATGGTATGACCACATGGCTGGGTTTGCTGCTATTTATTTCTTCAGCTAGTGCACGAATTGCAATCTACAAACTCTACATTAGGCATGGAGGTCAATACAACTCATTTATCTGCTTTGCGGCCCCAAAAATAGCTTAATAAATAGCTGGACCAGCAAAAAGCAACACCATCATTCGTGATAGTCCCATTCTTTTTTCATGGGGCATACTGGAGATCACAGATAAGTCACTGCAATCAAAGAATTCGTTAATAAATAAAAAAACAACCTCCCGTAATTAGTATTACTGAACTCGCACAATATCCTAGAGTTCAAATATACCCGACTAGAAAATTTTTGCAGAACACGATCAGGACCCGATCAGGCATGCCTGATCAGGACCGTGTAAGGCATGTAATGCAGTTGATGCATAAGACCCTGATTAGGAATGCCTGACCAGGACCTGATCAGGAACTTTCAAGGATTATTTGATTTGGAATCAATTTGGCTCTTTCAATCTGAAATTATGGGGTAAAAAGCAGATAATTTAAAAAAAATTAATATATTAATATAAGATGAGTTTATTTGTTTTTTTATGACTTTGGAGGGGATGTTATGGCGGCTTGAAGGCTTCGGGAAAAAATTTTCAATAGTAATAATAAGAACTATATTTCATTTATGCGGGATCCGGTGCGGTGATTTAGTCTGGGTTCCAATTAGAGTTTGGGAAATCCCGGGACTTCAGCTTGTCTCGATGTCGGGAAATATAGCTCGAGACATTCGAGACATCGATACGGGCAGTTACATTTCTCTATGATGAAAGTCGCGCGCGATTCGTATGTACGTCTTTCGATACAGTAGAACCGGATGTAGTCAACCCCGCTCAACATTTCATTGTAGTTAATTAAACGATTTCACAGTAGTCAACTTTCCTGTCCCCATCAAACAAAATATATCACGGGAGTAGTAGCCCTATTTCTGACTCGGCGTATGTCGTTTGTTTTCGATACCTTTTGAAAGAAAAGTATCGTGGCTTGAGGCTTGATTCGAAATGGATGGAGCAAGTTCAAAGCTCTGGAAATATTACAAAAACAAAAAATAAAGATTCCTCTGATGCGCAATGTGCAAAGGATCAAATACATATACAACTGGGATTTTAAGACATTTACAGCGCATTCATAAGATACATTTTGATGAACCAGTAGCAGTACTATCACCAACTGAAACGGACACATCTGAGGCGCCAAAGAAAATCAAAGTTGACACTCAACAAAAATTAAATTTTGAAATCCAGCCGTGAAAATGTTTGGGTAAAATTGTTGCCACTGTTGCAGCTAAGGATGGACTAACTGTAAGAGCCATTACCAACAGTGATTTCATACTGGAATCTTTAGCCCTAAAAGGGTACAAGAAATCTAGAGACCAAAACGCAGAACAACAACAATTTATATGGAAAATATCGGTGGCGGGCTCATTGGGAACAGGCAGTTAGCCTATCTTACTCTCTTTAAACCTTTAAACCAACAAAGGCTTACTGCCTGTTCCCAATGAACCCGCCACCGATATTTTCCATATAAATTTGTTGTTCTGTCGTTGGCGGTGAATTAGATTTAATTTTAATGCTGTCGGTATAACCCCTCCATGAGCAAAAGCTCTCTCATTTTTTCGCTCAATTTTCTATCTATCTGCCACCTAGTTGTCGATTATAGCTGAGTTACATGAGCTTTCTTATGTTTTTTTGTTGTTTTCTGTGTTTTTTTATGCTTTTGTATTCATTTTATTTTAATTTTTTTGTTTAATTATTGTTATTTTACGGCGACAGCTCATTTTATTAACTTATGCAACAACTCCAATTTTTATTTGAATAATAAAAAATAATACACAATTTTCTTGCACAGAAAATGGACTCGGTCAATAATAATTTACGGTGGCGGTGTCGGTATCACTGGGAGTGCTCTTACCGTGCGTTGAGGGGAAACTATCGTTGACGGCCTCATTGGGAACAGGCAGTTACTAACAAGCTTTTTTTTATGATGTGAATGATATGGCGGACTGCGTGGAATCGAACCTCGCTGATGGTAGTCGGGCGCCGTAACCTCTGGCGACAGAGATCCCAAAGTTCCCAGAGATCCCAAAATATTTCCAAGGTCTGTTACTTCACAACAAGTTTTAAAAAGATTTTAAATCATATTAGAGGATGTTTAAATAAGCAATTGTAGTGCAATGGTCCGCTAAAGCTATTAACTATGTTTTTCCTTTTACTTTATGTGTAATTAGAATACTTTAGTCCCCCCAGGATATCAACAACTTTTTATTAAAACAGTCAACTAATTGAAATGAATCCTGAAAAGTCATTGCTCCCTTCAATTTAGTGGGCATCCGAGCTACGCCCATTCACCTAAACTTAATTAAAGGCATGTTTGCTGGCATAGGGAGGCAGGCCTCTAGTCTCCTACACCCAAGTTTGAAGAGTAAAGGACAATTCTTAAGAGACATATATCAATGTTACATCATTATACAAACTTATTATCCCTTCACTCTTAAGAGCTAGTCTACATCGTTATCCTTGTTCCACATCCTACAGTTCTACCACGAAGCTATATAAAATGAAGTTTCCCTTTTGTTCGAGTGGACAATAATTTCCGAAATGTTGAAATTGATTACACTCAATCAATTGGGGTTTAGCAGGAATTCCTTGAACCAGTCGAGATAGAAGATTTCCACAATGCGTTATTGATCCGTAGCTTTAATGACCTCCAAAGAAATTAGCTGTCTTTAAGGGATTAGTCCAGCTTGCTATATAAAATGGAAAAACGGAAATGTACCATAACAGATTAATTGCCCATTGATGAATGAGAAGCTGTAGTAGTTGAAATATCAACGCTGGTTGGAAACATGCAAAACTTATTAGTCTCATTTTATCGAATTGTAATATCCATTAACAATGGTTTTTATGTGAATGGCAAGCAATTGTGCTGCTTTCAGACTAAAAGAAAAATCAATCTTCGTTGTACGAGTATTATCAGCGATAGAACAGGTGGCCCTAACTAATTCCTGCATAGTTGACGAAGCTGCAAACGAAAATCAATAGAAGTCTTTTGTTATGCACTATCATATGGGAAGTTGTAGTTGTTAGTTTCATCCATTATTGAATTGATTTGAGGTTTGTTCGAATGGGAGTTTTCTGAACTAATTAATTTATGCAAACTTTTGTCATAACTAGTGCAGTCCCCAATTTGAACAGTCGCATGCACTAAAACTTTGCACAATCACGGTTGGGATATTCGTATTGATCAATTACTAATGGTTGTGATGCAGATACCTTAATACAATAGATTAGGAATTTTCGTAGTAATTTATTTGAGTAATTTTGTAATTGCAATTCGGTAAAAAAAATTAGTTTCGATAGACTGCAAAGTTTAAATTGGTGGTTTTATGTGATAAACTAGTTTAACACATTCTCCGCCAGGATATCCTTCCAATTCCAAACCCGGTAAAAGGAAGATGTTATTTCCTAGTCCAATCTCTACACCTACTGTTGGAAAACAATTTCTTCTTATGAAATAGAGTTCTATGCCTGGAATGAGCCAGGATATCCCGGCCTTGGAAGAGGTTTCGGAAAACAAAATAGGTATAGATGTTTTCAAACTCCGTGACACAAAAAATTTGAACAGTTCTGCGCACCTCGTTGCCAAATTTTATATATGTTGTTCTATCATTTCCCCTCTTTTCATTTAAAAAGGCAACAAACGCAGAAAAAACTCAACAAAACAATTTGGGAAGGGATGCGCGCATGCCGAATGAATAAAGTTAAGTTAAATTTATATGTATTGAGCAGAGCTTTTAAATACATGTAAAAACCCTGCTCAACCAAGTAAATCTATTCTTCATAATAAGCATAATTTTATTATAATTATGCGAAATATTTCTAATCTCTACATTTAAAATAATAAAAAAAAGATGCTGAAAAACGTATTTTTAAATTCATGAGCATTTTCATTCATAAATTAAGAATTCTCCGCAGCCTCAAGCAACACAACCTTCCCTGGCAGAAGCGCGCATGCGACTGACGGAAAACGTCAACAATCCTAGTATCAAAGTATTAAAAACACAAATTATACAAATTATTTCTGTAGCAAATGTATAAAAGCCTGAAAATTAGAAAATATATAAAAAAGGACGTTTTTCATTCATAATTTGTAAAATTTTTAAATAATGATTAACCCGCAGTCGCGATTGATTAAATGACAGCAAGTGATTTGATAAGAAAGAGGAGGAGCCAATTCTCCGCTCACTTTTTAAAATATACAATGGGTTACAAAATTAAGCAAAGATTAACAATTAAATTGAAAATATGCAAAAGCAACATTGTTTTCTGTTTCTTTAAAAAGTCAGTTTATTCATCATAAATTTTAGGCCAGGTTATCACAGCCTATCTTGCGGGAAGAATACTTGTTGTTGTATTTGTATATAATCTTTCCGATACCTGAAGCAGAAAATCTTAGTTTTTCCACGTTACCTAAGAAACGTTTTTCAAAAACCAAAACATTTTTAAAACAATAAAATTTTATTATTCTTGTAAAATGAAAAAATTAAGACATTTTATAAAAAAGGTTTGCAAAACAATTCCTTTAGTTATAAATTTACCTGTCGGTGGGCGTTTATTTCGAAGGGGTATTCAATTTTTATGGGAGCGTATGGTTTTCCAAGAATATCGTTAACGACTCCTTAAAAAAAGTGAGGGATTTTGCAAATATGTATATATAACTCTGCAAAATTAATCTACTTCATTGTTATTTTATTATTCTTGTAACATGAAAAAATTAAGACATTTTATAAAAAAGGTTTGCAAAAAAATTTCCTTTAGTCATAAACTCACGTGCGTTTATTACAAAGGGTTTTTTAATTTTTATGTGAGCTTATTATTTTCCAAGAATATCGTTATCCACTTCTTAAAAAAGTGAGGGATTTTGCAAATATATATAACTCTGCAAAATCAATTTACTTCATTGTTATTTTGTTATTCGTGGAGTAAATATGGAAAAAAGAGCAAAGAACGTGAATTAATTTTTCGTGCGTTTTGTTTTTTCAAAAAAATTCAAACGGGCGAAATAAAGGTTAAAGATTGTTCGGAACAAACATTGCTAGATCATACTGCATGGATGACAGGTATGTTTATTCTAAAACTTTTTGTGTTTTATATTAATTAAAATTTTTATTTACAGCTTCCAGTGTTAGTACAGTGAGAAGAATCGTCAAAGAAGCTTCCGATCTTAGAAGAGGTAACCCATTTAATGTCGCTGCACAATCTACTACTGGAGCAGGACAGGTAAGTCTTTTTTTAAGTAAACTTAAGTTTTAATATAAATATAAAATTGCAGGGTTCCCAGAATGTTGTACGAATACGCACGCCTTCTCCACAGCCAAGTACGTCAAGAGCAGATTTCGTATCACCAAGGAGAAAAAGTGCCAAACGTAGGCCTTCAGGAAGTGAAATGGATGATTTCAATTCTGATGTTGTAAGAAGAATAATAGATTCATTTCATCTTAGTGAAGGACGACTATGCACTATTCACCTGTTACGAGAAAAGCTCAGACAGCAGCTTAGTTATGAAGGCAGTGATACTTCTTTGTGGAGATTGATAAAAAGACTGGGATATCAGTGGAAAAGTATGCCGGACAATAGAGAGGTGTTAACAGAAACCAATAGGATTCGTCTTTTGCGGTTGAAATATCTATGGGGAGTAAAAAAATATCGAGAAGATAATCGTCCCATAGTATATATTGGTAAGTAAGCGTTTTTGTTGACCATAATTATAATATAATATGCATCTCCATTTTCTATTTGTGTTATTATATTAACTATAATGACATATTTTATTTCCAGATGAAACTTACATCCATACAACGCATGCTGCAGCAAAAGTGTGGATTTCACAAAATCTGAAGGAGGGACCCAAGAAAGCGCTATCAAAAGGCGCCCGCTTCATAATTGTTCACGGAGGAACCGCAAATGCGTTTATCCATAACGCACTCCTGATTTTCAACATGACATCAACGACATGAATGCGGAAAACTTCAAAAAATGGCTGACGGAGAAACTACTGCCAAATTTGCCTATACATTCAGTTGTTGTTTTGGATAACGCTGCATATCACAATGTCAAATCAAGCAAAATTCCTACCTCTGCAAGTCTCAAGAGCGAGATGATATCTTGGCTTGCAGAGAAAGGAGTTTCGTTTGAAAACAATTCTACAAAAAAGGATTTGTACGACGTTATATGCAGACATCGAGAGCAACATCTTGAATATATTATAGATGCAGCTTTGGAAAGTCATGGCCATTCCGTTTTGAGGTATGAATTAAAAAGATAAAATTATATTTTCCAATCTTTTACTAGCTTTTCCTGTTCCAGGCTGCCACCTTATCATCCCCAATTAAATCCCATTGAATTGATCTGGGCATGGCCGTAGCCACGGGGGCGCGAAAGGGCGCGCAGCGCCCTTTACGGTAAGGACTTTTAATTTCAATGAGAAAAATATTTGTCGCCAGACGAGAGAAGTGAAAGACTGACGGCGGCCCGGGCGCATCTTTCTTCTTCATCATATTTTGTGTGCCGGCTATTTTTGAAGTTAAAAATGGCGTCGAATGAATGCTGTAAGAAAAACTGAATATTTTAAAACATAAATTTTATTAAACAGAGACAATGTTTATCATTTTAATTATTTTTACATCAAAAGTAAATGTCTAATGATGATAAATGTACAAGGATTTTTTTTTCGTACGCCTCTATTAATATATATCGTCAATTGTATAAACATCAGTGAGAATTTTACAAATTAAAGCTTCCAGTCAAGTTTTCTAAGAGAAAAAAAACAAATAATTATAAACTAATGGCTTTCTTAGAAAGCTTAGGGTGTCCTCTTTAAAATGCTTTTTTTATTTTTATTTTTGCGTACATTTTAGGCAAGGATACTTTAGTTTTTCCGCGAACGCCTCGCTAGAATTTTTTAATTCAGCTTTTTGGCGCGTTATTAGTTTTTCGAATTTTTTTTTATTTTTCGATATATAAAGCAAAAACCAAATTTTCGATCTTGTTTTAGAAATGGTGAACTTAGCATACACTTTAGCGCAGCAAAGATTTTTTTATCGTTTTCTACACCCAAAAAAGTACCTAAGTTCCAATTTTCAGCGAGACCACATTTTGTGCGAGGTCAAAGTCTCTGACAACTGGGCTATTAGCATTTATTGTAAATAATCATTTGATTTAAACTTAGATTTAAATTTTCTTCCGAAATAAATATTTCTTCTACGTCAAGAGTTTATTTGTGGCTTAGCATTATTTTGTCAAATTCAAATATCATCGTAGTAGCCGTTGTAGGAAAGACTGTGTGTATGATTTGCAAGATGAACGTTATTACGTGACAGTACATGAAAACAAGTGGTCGCGCGTATTGTGTACTCGAGTGAAGTCTTTCGAAATGTTATCATCACATCAAGGCAAGTGTTGTCATTGCTCAAATGATTAATTTGATTTAATAAATATTCACCCTTATTCCACACTCCGACGTAATGATATTTTTTCTCCGAATCCCGAATTTGACATTCCGCACTCCGAATCTTTGGTGCAGAATATCAGAATATGTTACGTCGTAGCGTAAAGCTTACGTCGTAGAAGTCTTCCGACGGAGTGTGGAATAAGGGTGATTCTCAAATTGACCTGAATTGTACTCATTATTTTCGTTCTCACTTTCAGAAAATATTTTGTATAAAACTAGCCTCAAGGTAATAAAAACACTACATATTTGCATCTTTAATTTTTCCGAACTGTTGTTATTTCGGGCGCCAATAATTGTGCGATGAGCGCCCTTAGATTTTCGGAGCTGGCTACGGCCTTGGATCTGGGGTATATTAAAGAGACGAGTTGCTGCACAAAATATCGAGTACAAAGAAGCTAAGCTTTTAGAAATAGTACATAAGGAGTTTTCAGCTATAACGGAGGAGGACTGGCGAAATAGCTGCAGGCATGTTCAGGACATCGAGGAGGATTATTTGCGAAAAGAGGGTATGTTTTTCAATTCAAATAGAATATTAATTAATTTAGGAGAGGACTCTGATGACACCGATGGAGATGAAGAATGGTAAAAACCCACACAAAATTTAAAAATTTGTACTTATATTAACAATTTTAATAAAATTTAAGAAAAATATTGAAATTATGTATTATTTGTTTTCCCTTTTCTTATAAGAAAAATAAAATGTCAATTTTATTAAAAAAACTGTTACCTGTTAAACTGTTAAATAAATAATGTTTAAAATATTTCCTTCGCATTTTTATTTCATTTACTGTTAAAACTTCAAATTTCTACCAATTATTCAAATGGGAAAATATAGATTTCGTTTTTCAGTTGAGATTTTTTAAGCCACTGTGGTATATACAGAAGCTCTAATAAAAAAACAGAGTCGTCGTAATATTTCCAACAAGTTTTCAGAAATTATATGTGAATTGCTGAGAATTCTTTTGCGCGCGCCTTTAGCCTTCTTTTTTGGAGCTTTTTTTTCAATTAGAGAGGAAGCAAATTGCTCTCGAGCTTTTAAACATTTTTAAGAGCTTTTTACCCCAACCTGCGCCAAATGTCACAGCATTTGAAAACATCTATAATATGATCCGGTACCTTTTTTTATGTGGGAATATCAGGAAGATGTGTGAGGAGATAAACCCTGTGGTAAAGACCTCAGCAACGTCACAGGGTCAAAGATTTAAGAAAACACTGGTAGAAATGATAAATGAACTCTTGCTCTTGGAAAAAGCTCATATTACTCGAAATCAAGAAAAATGTCAATAACAACCCCTCTAACTACCACCAATCACTTTTATTGACTATAAATCCAAACAATAACCAAAAAGAAAACTTAACAAAAATTTAGGCCTCAAACAATTCTTAGTCGACGGGGATCTCTTGTATTCCTAAACGAAAACCAGAGCTCTAGGGAGCTTTTGCCTAAATATAACATCAAGCTCTGTTGGCTAAACTCCAAGCCATTAATATTGACTTAGTCTTAGAATTTGATTTAGAGCTTCGTTTCTGGCCATGAAGGTGTGGGTGGATGCCATCGAATCTTTGCTGGCACCGGTCTAATTCTATCATCTGCCTTTTTTTTGATCTTTGTAAATTAGTTTGACCCAATTCGATCCAACCCACTACACAGCTATGCTGAAAGCAATACTCTGCTTTAGTCACATCTCTTCGATAATGCAAGAGCCGGCGGTCTTGATAGCCTAGAGGTTCCTGAGTATAATCTCCGGGTCCGTGATTAAATCCCACATAGCGCCTGGTCCTTCATATTTCCACTTCTTCTACCCTTGCTCTCTCTCAATACCTCAAATCCTTCCCTTCCACACTGCGACTCCCTATTAGCATAATAAGATAGGAAAACACATTTCGACTTTGCTATCAAGATAAGAGGCCAGTAGTCTGGCCACTTATCTCTGAGTTCTACTCTTTCAGTTAATAAAAGACAATCACTTGTTGTTCAATTCAATCGACAAGGGTATCGAACTCATTCTTGATTGGGACCGAAATGATCGTGCTAAATTCAATGCATCCAAGACGAAAAACAGTTCTATCTTCAACAAAACCAGCACTACACTTCTTTCCGCTCCAATGAAGTTTGCAGTGACTGGTTTGCGACTAAGGTCATTAAAAAGTGGGTTAATTACCTACTTAATAGCTTTTATTATCTGGTAATGGGTAATTAACCCTTATTAATGCAAACCAGTATTTTCCCACTCCAAAGTGTTCCAGTACCTACTGACTATCTCTCCGGTTTGAGTTTGCTGTCCGACATTGCACTCATGATTTGTAAAACCATCAACAGTACAAAGGCCCTTGACACAAAAAATTTGAAGTTCACGCCAGATTTTATCAACTTCGGGCGGTTTCTTCTTATGCCATCTCGTAATACGGCCAAAGAATTATTGGAGCTTTGTGGAACATCTCCTTAGCAAAAAACGTTGTTGGTTGGTTAGAACGGGTCAAGTTCTCAGCTATTACCCAATTTCTCCCACTCCTACACGTGGAAGCAGTGTTTATAACCTTTCTCTGTTTTTAACGAGTGAACGAGTCAACATATGAAATTCGTTTAGCAGTACAAAAATTTAAACAACCTAAAGAACGGAAGTGCTACCTAGTCAGGTCATGCCTCAACAGTCGGAAGGGCGATGTCTGGAGAATATTGCAGGTCGGATAGGATGTCCCAATTCAGTGTTTTCAGGTAGGTCGACATTAGCAACATACGGCCATGCTGCAAAGTCACTTTGTCAGCTCTGTGCTCGAATTGTGACCGTTTTTTTCAATGCTTTGACGAAACGCATTAGAGTCGCATGACTGCTGTGATGGGTTCACAAGATTGCAGGCCAAGTTGGTCCCTCCAAATACACAGCATGTGTTTCGTGCCTTGGATTTTTGGCTTGGTCCACTATGTTGATGCATGTCCGAGGCGTTTTTTTCGTTTTGAATTATCGGTCAGTCGCACTACAATGCAATTTTTTTTGCAAACATTTTCGGCAGCTTGACCTCTGTCAGCCACCCATTTTGCACCAACCTAGCTGTCGGAGACTTGGAATTTATATTAAGTAGCTTATAATCTTCCATCCTACAAATTTTCATGCGCCACATCGATGACATTTTTTCAATAAGAAGATGACTTCTTTTACACTCCTTAACTTTGTCCTGCACCACTAAAAGTGTCGGAGAGCTCGGACATATAATGCCCTTTAGTAATAGAATGAGTTGCAATCGAGTTTGCCCACATCAAAGATGAAAGCACTTTTTCGTCTCTAGCTCTTAGACTATATATTCATTTTAACGCTGTTCATATTGCAAAATCTAGTTTGTACCTATATACCTTTCATTCGAAATAATGCATTTTTATTTCGTTGCCCCTCCCGGTTATTGACTAAATCTGACACCGCCAAGGTCCGGGAACTTCACCTATACCATGGAAGTGTTGTGCATGTGTGCTGCCGAAATGCTTTCCCGATTTCAATTATTTGCGCTTCCTTATCTTCTCTATTCTAAGGTAATGCCTGCAATACGGCGTCTTCAAACCTTTTCACTGGTCCGGAACGCTCCTTATCTTCCTCGTCAAAATCACTAATTTTTTGTAGTCACCACTCACCACCATTCGCGACACGTTCTTTAACTAATAAAAGCCGCACCTTAAGTTTCTACATAAATCATTCGACCCACCTCAACCGCAGTTTTGTTTTCGAATTGAAGGCAAATGACAAAATTTCCCTCAAATGACGATTATTATTTAGCTCAAAATCGACCATTTCACACACAAAAAATATATGACGGCGATAAAATTTCGCAAATGTAGTGATAAGGACTGGTTGACATATAGGGTTCGAACGATACCCTCGATACTGAGTAGGTATCGATACTTTCGTCTTGAAACCCGATACCGAGCACTCGATACCAAGAACATGGTATCGTCACTACTCATTAAAAGTATCGAGTCCTTTGTCAACTTACATATATACTACTGATAATCCTTAAAAATCGGAATATTCTTCAATCTTCAGAGCTGCATACAATACAAGTTACGTTTATTTTAAGGAGCGTTTACATCGCAAACACATTGTGGGAACGCAAAATGGAGCTCCTTTATCACACAGAAGTTTGTTATGTTTTTCTACCAAACAATTTGAAAACGGGCCTTAGTCATGCGTTTGACGAATTATCGCTTTATATAAAAATTCCAGTGACGCCATTAAAGTCAAACCGATAGAATCTTGGGAAGATATGAATGAGGTTTTTCCAGGACTGTATCGGCAATTTAGACGTTATGCAATAATCGTGGCCACATCAGTTCCGGCGTAAAGGCTGTTCTCTAAAGCAGGGGCTATTATAACCCAACATCGCAACCGTCTTAAACCTAAAGGGGCCTATCCACTAGCGAGCATGCATGACATGCAAGAACGAGCTTTTAGATAAACGGGGAAGTGGAGATGATAAGGGGCCTCATCTCCACTACCCCGTTCATCTAAAAGCTCGTTCTTGCATGTCATGCATGCTCGCTAGTGGATAGGCCCCTTAAAAGACTCAACGAGCTCCTTTTTCGGGCAGGCCGTCCTGAAGAAGAATGGATTTAATTATTGAGTTTGAGAACTGTTTTGAAGAAGTAAGTTGGATTAGAGCAGTGTTTCCCAAACTTTTCACAACTGTGTACCCCTTCTATAATTTTCGTAACGCTGAGTACCCTTGGCTAAAAAAATGAGGGTACTTAAAACCACACTTTAGAAGTAAACTTTTTTGCCCAATAACTGCCGGCATTAATAAAATACCAAACAGCGAGTAATATCAATAGAACTAGTCGAAGGTCTGTCGAATAAATAGCACGCTTTCAGAAAAGTCAGGACAACAACCAATGCTGGAAGTATTATGGCGAGCATGCCGAGGGGCTTGATACAAGTACAATTTCAAAATATCAGTATTTGTGAATTCCTATGATGCAAGTTACACTTTCTATCATTTCGTTTATTACCCCCATACACAAACCGATTTTTTAGGCAAGGGGTCGCAGCGATGGGTGCAAATTACATGCATGACATATATTTCCCTGCGACCCCTTGCCTAAAAAATCGGTTTGTGTATGGGGGTAATAAACGAAATGATGGAAAGTGTAACTTGCATCTATGGGTGGGTTTATGATAACTGTAATATATTTTCAATTGAAACTGATCTAAATTTCGCGTCAAGTAACTTTTCATATGTCTTGCTTTCGTTTACATTATTTTAAATCGTTAAATTAAACTTTTCATGCAGGAAATGTAGTAAAGGACGTCGTTTCTGATGAAAAATTGATTTTGAAATCGCCACTCAAAATCATGGGAATTACGTTGAAGTTACGACCTGGTATAGTTGAATCATCAGAAGTCTATATGATGAAATTGTCATTAATGAACTCCATTATTTCGAGAATAGTTTTATGCGGCGATACATTAATAACTACCTACAAAATTATTGTCCATTTCCTGCCATTTAGTTTAGTAGTGATAATATATAAACCTTCAATATTTGTCACTCTTGATAAAGGAACGTAAATTAGCACATGCTTAAACGATGGGAAAATGGTTTCATGTTACATTTAAAGTTTTATTAATATTTAAAGCTATAGTTGCTTTTCTTCTAGCGATTGGTACAACATTTCAATTTATATCATAAAACTAGACAATTTCTTCCGAAGTTTCACTCCTGTTTTTGTATTGTTTGGGGAAGCCTCTTCATTTTCATCCTTATCAATGTGACACAATTTTCCAACTGCACTATAAATTCCCAAGTAAACTTATTAGAGTAAAGGAGCACCTAAAAAACTTTTACTTCAAGCAAGTAACTAAGTTTTTTATTATTTTTCTATGTTTGTAATCGAAAAAGAGTCATCTGCTTGTTGCACCAGGCCAAATTGTGGTACCCCTGTAAACTCTTCAAAGTACCCCTCGGGGTACGCGTACGACACTTTGGCAAAGACTGGATTAGAGCAACATTTTTAACGAGTATCCACACATGTCAGGGCCGTGGCCGGGACGTCACAGAGCCGTGTTTTGTTATGTGTGAACGAGCCCGTGCCCGGACACAGACATGTGTGAACGAGTAAAGGAGTATCCACACATATTAGTGTTCCGCCAGCGGTTCAAAAAATATTGGTGCGTACATTTTATATGAACTCGTTCACACATGTCCGCGTCCGGGCCGGAGAAAATATCTAACGTCCCGGGCACGTCCCTGATGTGTGTGGATACTCCTTTAAAGGGCATGTCTATTTATATTCTTTTCAGTAAAAAGTGATGGATCATAATATGATATGATCGACGTTGTGAAATATGTATTAATGAAATTTTTTGGTATAAATAAATATTTTTTTCCTGTATTTTATAAAGCATTCGATACTGAGTAGTATCGATACCTACTTTCGATACTTTTTAGGTATCCATACCACAGTTCGATTCTGATATTAGTACTTGGTATCGATACTAGAAGCCGATAGTTCGAACCCTATTGACATATGCCTGGATTATCATTTGACGTGTCTGATTTGACTTTTTTCCCCAGTATTTTACTTCTGGCGCCATCTATTGAAATACACAAATTCTTCTAATTATCAGGAGATTGGAATTAGTTGCTTAAAATATCATCATTAGTCCTAAAACACCTTGAAGCTCCCCTTTCAAATTAAACATTATTGAAGAAATAAAGGAAGTATTCAGATTTTTTAAAGCATCTGAAAATATATCTAATGGCGAATATGTCAAAGAGCATGGGTTGAATAAGTAGATAGATCATGGATTCAAGGATGAAAGCATTAAGTAATGGCAAGCGTTACTAAACTGTGTAATGTGAAACATCCCAATTCGCAATTCCTAGATTTTTAACAGAATTTAATTATCGCCGAGATAATTACGCCAATTGTTTCTACCTCTACATAAGTGTAATATTCCTCTTATCTAGCTTTGAAATAATCACGATATACCTGGAATTTTAACTAGGCAGATAGAATCTTTCCGCCAGGTGTATGAATGTGTCCTAGATGTGAAATGTGATGAATTGATTGAGGTATTCTCGAAAATATTCTGGGAATAACCCTTTTAATACAGATGTTCCTGTTAACTCCCGTGTTTAAGGTATAAATTCAAAAAGAGAAGAGGAGTACATATCCTTTCTATGAATTGAAAGGTCGTATACTAGAGCTAGGAGTGTAAAAGGACTTATACATTCAGTTAGACGTTCTTTAACTGAAAAATTCCTTTTTAGCGACAAATGTGAAATACGAGTATGTGAAATTGAAAAGCTTTACCTTCTTAATATGAAACAAAATATTGTGAAAAGAATTTCAACGAATTTCAAAGAATCCCGTAAGGGCTTTTTAAAACTTGACATATTTCATATTAAATCCTTAATTAAACAAAGTACTTTTTGATGGAAATTTTAATTATATTTAATCCTATGAAAACATGTCATAGATAGAAGGACTGTATTATGCAAAATCAGTTTTAGTAAAGAAAATACTTGCCAGTTCCGTCATCTGTCATGGTGCATAGGTTATCGGTCTGGAGATGCTCGAGTATATGTCGCTGAACCTTAAGTTTAAACTCTGGGATGTTATACGAGTTCAGAAATACTGATTGCGGAAGAAGTGCAAAAGGTGCCATCATTAGGCTTTATTAGAGATGAGACCGTACTTTGTATTGGAGGCGTTAAATTCAACTTGATTAATGCGGTCTCAAACAAGATTGAGTTCTACGAACCTGAAGGTATAGTTGGACATGAGCTCAGGATAAAAAGACAAGGTCAGACACGTGCTTGACTTATATTGTCGAAAGCGTGTGAAGTGGGTTGGAGCGGATTGAGAGCAGCTCATTTATAACAATAGAAAAAGAGCGGGAAATAAAATTGAGCTCCGGGGAACACCGCCCAAAAGCAACAAAAACCAGATCACATTATATCGTTAAAAAGTTTTTAACGCCGCATGCTCAGACGATGGTTCCAATCGAGATATCGCAATTTAACTTGCGCGATGTGCAGATTTTCACGCCCGCTGCAGCCTCGCCCACTTGTTCCCAGGCCCAAGTGTCCCATTACCTACTTTTAGTCAACAAATCCAAGTGCCATACTCTGTCGAAAACCTTGGATATATCAAGAGCAACCAGACCATACTAACAAAAGCGATTAATGCTCTGGTAAGACGCTTCGTCAGGCACACGAGAAGGTCGTCAATAGATGTTTTAATTTGAATCTGCAATTTGAATCTGTAGGGGATAAATGCAAAATGTCCCACAAGCTTTATTGATTATTACGTAGTACACCATTTTGGAAAGAATAAAGATAATTGCTATTGGGCAGTAGTTGGAAGGGTTATTAGATTAACCTTTTTTCGGTAAAGGCTGAACATGAGCTAGTTTAAAGGAGTGTGGATAGACTCCGGAGAAATATGACATGGAAAAAAGTTAGCGTCTAGTTTTAGATAGTGGTGAAGCACTTATTTTGAGAACTTTAGCGAGTATATTGCCAGGCCCAGTGAATTTTTTGACGTAAAATTGTTTGAGACATATAATTATGTGTATTCTCGCGAAACCACAAACGAACAATATCGACTCCTTTCGGCAGTGCTTTTAGTTTTTCACAAATACCTAAAAACTTAGAATGCGACTTGATGCCAAACTTTATTAGAACAATCATGTGGATATTCTCATAAGCCCGACGCGCAGATATCAGTGGGCTTACTGCATACCCTGTACTTTGACATGGGGTCTAAAATCAGAACACATGTATTGCATACAAGTCTTTGTGTAGTAGCATAGAATTATGCAACCAAATTAAACACAGTTAGGATGATCTTCCTGCAGTGGAAACTCTATTCAACGTAACCGCTCCACCTTTACGTAGAAAAGTCTTAGATCGCCGCCCGAAACCGCCTTCGCCTATTTCGTATCAGGTTAAGATTTTTCATTCCACTGTTTTGATTGTCGTTTCATCTAAGGAGCGTGGTGATCGATCCAAGTTTCATCTACAACAAAAAACTAGAATGGTTTAAACCGATACAACAAAGCCATGGAAATGTCCATTGGAATGTGTTTTTGGTCCAAAGAGAGCAAGTGTGGCACTCAATGCGCGGATAGCTTATGCATGTCCAATTCATTAGTCAATATATGGCAAACGAATTCTTTCGATATGTAATGAAGCCTCTGCTATCTCCCGTATCTCCTTAACCATAAACTGACACAAATGATGGTCAAAACACAACTGAGCGTCCACAGTGCATGAACTTCTCACAGGCGTCTTCTAAAGCATATATCATTGTAGTAGAGATTTTATAACTTGCATATATTAAGACTTCAGTAGGTATTAGGACGATTGTGCCTGGGAACCAGCGATGACCTACATATTTCAGATAGGTCACCTGTCAATCAAAAGTGGCATAATTAGATCACCTGTCAATCAAAAGTGTCATATGTAGGTCACAGCTGGTTCCCAGGCTCAATCGTCCTAGTACCTACTAGATTCTCTTTGAGCAACATTATTCGTGTGATATGTGATAGAGAATTATCTTCATTCATCAAACACCAGCGCTGGACCACCAAGCAGAAATAATTAGCTTGTTTCTGAATATGAATTTGGCTTCGGACTGTGTTTGGCATTTCATCCTTATCCAACTATTGTCTAAAAGTTTGTGCCTGAAACAACAAAGAGAGGGAAATGATTTCTCTTACTTCTCCAATCTGACGACATTAAGTTATGCCCCCAGTGAGTCTCTAAAATCATTTTTAAAAACCAACCATGTATTACCTATTATCTTTAAAAAATTAAGTTTCTTTCTGTTGTACACGTTGGACCCACTTAATGCCTTAAAAATTTTGTTTACCGATTTCCATCCAGGATCCTATTGCAGCTTGCTTAGTGACCGAGCCTTGTTATTGATGATCCATCATCTTATCGATTCGAACCCAAACTAACTTAATTCAGCCCACATACCAACATTTTGTATCAACATAAGTGCTTGTATAGTTCGCCAAAAGGTTCTGGTACCTTTAACATAACCGCTATAGCCAGGACTGGTATTCTCATTCCTTTAATCAATTTCTGATTTAAAATTGACTGAAAAAGCCCTTCTCAAACATGAATAGTATAAACAACAACAACAATCGAAGCTATATGTGACTCATGACGTGCGGGTTTTGTTGGCATTTTTATTTCAATCACATCCCACCCACACACACTCCAATAAGCACAAATCGCTAAGGCGAAACCCTTTTATGAAACATCCTGTCAAACATATTGGCACGAAACGTACGGTTTTTTTTTTCATTCAGTATTTCTTCCTTTTTTTTTAAAAAAAGAAAAAAAATTGATGTCTTTTCGCTAAATTCCGTAAATTCAGGACAACTCCAGGCAACCTTTTTATGGGCGTACCTTCATGTCCTTAGGAACACATGTACATTCGCCGCCATTTTTCGAAAGAACTTTGCTCCCTAATAATTCGAAATTCTACCCAATATTGTGCTGCCGAGTGTGGGCTGTTGTGTCACGTACTTGCCGAATACGCGTTTTTCTCGTAAACCTTGTTGACTGGCACCACCATGAATTTAAAACATTTAATAACGTTTTACTATAAGTCAATATTGGGAGGCTCCTTCCTGCATTATTAACATTCACCTTGATGTATAAGGATTAGATTGTCGTGGCTCCTGTTATCTGTTTGTAAGTCCTGCCAAATAAGGATGTTAAGAGAACATATATGATATAAAGGAGGTTGAAGCGTTGATGTGATGCCGATCAATATCTGTAAGTAGTTGGTAGCAAAGGATTTCGGGATATATTTGCAATGTTTAAAACCATTTAAAAAGTCATCAAAAAGTTTTTGTTTTATTCTGTCAATAAATTACGCATAAACATACGATTGGGCAATATTACGCAACATGGGTTCAAACCAACACTAGTATCTTGTAGGCCAGGCTGCAAACAGGTTCAACAGGTTTTAACGTTCAGACTTGACCCTTTCGAGGTGAAGCAAGATCATCGTGGCGTTGATAACGCTCGACACACCGAAGTGTCTAATGCGCATAGTCAGGGCCGGCGCTTGGGTTCTTTGCGCCCGGTGCAGTATGGCATATTGCGTCCCATCGCTCCCCAGCGAAGTATAAATGACTCAGGGATTTTTCTCTCTCTTTGTGGACTTTCTCCTGAATTTTACTTCTGATTCTCGAAGACGAAGGTCTATTCCTTCACTTTTTGAGTAAAATTTCGAGTAAAATTTCTTGAGTAAAATTTTATGAAAATCCCGATCTTAAAATCAAGCTTTTTTCTTCTTGCGCCCGCGGAATTTGATCGAGAAAATAAAATCGTGGCAATAAAAATGAATTCTTTTAATAGATGAAAGTGAAGTCAGGGGAACACTTTTTTTTGCAAAGATTTAAATTTCCGAAATTGCGCCCGGTGCAAGTGCACCATTCGCACCTATGAAAGCGCCGCCCCTGCGCATAGTGATAGAATTCCTTGCAGCTAGGACATTGAACTACGAGTCAGACGAAGGAGTGAGGAAGTACAGGAGAACTTGCCGAGTTCCAAAGTGCTGCGTTCTAGGCTCCCTTCTGTGGATCATAATGTACGATGAAGTACTGGCCTTATCCCTCCCGCGAGAAGCTGAGTTCGAGGATGCTGGTCTAATGCTAGCTGAACACAAAATGGAAGTAGTGCTAATCAGAAAGCGGAAAAAGGTGAAGATTATAGCAGTGAAAGTAGGTGAGCAAGTCATCCGTTCGAAGCGAGCACTTAGGTATCTGGGAGTGATGATTGACCGAGGATCAACTTCGTGGTGCTTTTGGGAAAAAGCTTCCGCCATCATCGCACCACTGACGAGGATGTTGCCTAGCATAGGAGGCTTCAGACCAAGTATACGCTTCCTTATCACGATAGTGGTTTTTTTAATGAATAAGGGGGCAACAAATCTCTTGAACACTGCAGCCAAGCTAGGCCTATTGTGTACGTATTCCACTAACGGAACAGACGATCAGCCTTCCGGGCGAAGGCATGTCTTTAGTTCAAGAAGATGGGACCTAAGCGGAGCTCATAAAATCTCTGATAAACGTTATTTTTCTCAGCCAGATCAGAGCAGGACAATGGACAATACAATGGAGTCTACGTCATAATCCGGATTAAGGGTGCTTGTCTGTCTAGGGTATTAGGTCCGCTCTGTTTAAAGTGATGATGCCCCTAAAGGAAAGGGTCTTATAAGTTCTTTAGCCTGTCCCAATTGACTAGGTTCAGTCCCTTAATTCAGTCCATGAGATGCCACAGAAGGGTTTTGGGTCTTGGAACCCTTGCCTTACCCAAAGCCCATATGGCCCTAGTGGCTTTACTGATGACGTTTTTTTTTTTTTTTATGTGGAAGACTAGAGCTCAGGGAAAGCCGTTTATACTGTCGACAATCTATTTTTCTTCGTATAGAGTGCAATGTCAAACAGCAAGCCCTAGTCGATAGATAGTGAAGGGGAAGAGAGAAGTAGGAAGGAACTGCCACAACCACCTAACCCCAACCATTTCTATCGCGACTCTGGCACCGGGGCAATGAGAAACAACTCGCTGGAGTGTTATGCCTCCTGAAACGAGTTGAATCCCATCAACCAACCGATGACATGCGCTTGGTGGAGCGGGGCAATGCTAGCGGAAGGCTATGACGGGGGGAATGAGGAATGTAAAGAGGGAAGAAGAAAGAAGGTGGGAAAGGCGAAGGACCGTGGGGCTCTGCCGGGATTCGAACCCGGGACCTCTTGGATAGTAGCCAGGCGCCTTACTCCCTAGACTACCGAGGCCTTTGGCTTTTTAGTTCATTTTTTTTGTCACAGAGGCGTCGTGTTTTTCAATTTTTTAATTATTTCGTTTTTTATTTTATGGTATTTTAGTGATTATAATTCGTAAACAAATGTAGTTTTTGTGATTTTATTTTACTTCTCATTATTATAGGACTTACAACTTTTAAGATACAGTTTTAATGCCAAAGTAAAGTTATCGAAGTTTGATTTATTTCAGCTAAATTTATACACGCCGACAGATTAGGCAAAAGTGGTGCTTGGATCAATTAGTACCTATATATCGATGTGAGCGAAAATTCCTTTGGCTCTCATTGGTCAAGCTTTCTGAGCCCATCTAACTCTTTGAGTGATTTTTAATCATGAGGCTCGTGAATAACTTTACAAGGATCCAAATAGCTAATCGCTAGACCTTCTAACTTCCTTAAGCGACTAAACGCGACATAAGCTTGCCTCCGGCAAAAATTTTAGGGCCTAGATCTAGAACAGCTCTATCTAGCCCAATCAGAAAAAAAATTTAGTGTGACGTAAATTGCGTCTGACGGCGGCCATATTGTTATTTTAAAAATTATTCTTGCTTATGTTACTCGGACTCATTAAACGATTCTAGCGGTACCCCAGCCATCTAAATCCGTTCAGGCGTTTAGAAGTTATGGTGGAACAAAGAAACATACAAACATGCATACATGAACCCTGAAAACATTACACTCGTTTTTGGGGCAGTGGTGTTACATAGAGCTTGTATAGGGAAATTTCATTTTCATTTCAACAGCATACTAGGCTTAATTATTAAATGTTCATGATGATCGGGTAATATAAAACGTTTCGAGTAATTTAATTTTATTTAAGCATAAAATTGGCATTTATTTAACACATATCTATTAAGTGTTATATATATTTAAAATCGTCTCAATTTCACCTTTCGTTTGATACCCATATTGACCCAATCAGAAAAAAAAACAAAATTGAGTGTGACGTAAATAGCGTCTGACGGCCGCCATATTGTTTTTTTAAAAATTAACCCAGCCTATGTTACTCAGACTCATTAAACGATTATAACGGTACCCCAGCCATCTAAATCCGTTCAGGCAGGCGTTTAGAAGTTATGGTGGTATAAAGCAACGTACATACACACAACAAACCTAAACACATTACACTCCTTTTTTGGGGCAGTCGTGTAAAAATATGACACGTTTAACATTTATACAAGTGATCATTTCCAATGTGAACTACATTCAGCTCATTTGTCACTGGAATATCTCACTTTGGCTTATAGAATCGCTTTGCTGACAAAAATGAGAACTCAAAATGAGAAGACCCGATGAGAATGAGAATGAAAAGACTTTTCACGTTCTCACTTTCTCATATAGTTACAGAATAACCACTCTTCCCTTCCACCAATACACTACGCTCTCTTGCAAGCCTTGGACCAGTTCTTGCAAGGATATCTACTATGTCTCGACTACTTCTGATATTATTTTATGAGCAATCCGAAATTACCTTCCCTTGTGTTGGTATTATGAATAATTTAAAGCTCCTCAAAAATCCCTCTTGTTACAATGGGTTTGTTACAATAAAGCAATCTTCAATATGCTTTTATACGTAAATGTTATTAGACAACATACAGCAAAATTAATAACAAATTCCATTGAATACAGTCTGAATGGGTAGCATAGGACGGACTCCACAATAACTTACCTTAATAGTTGACTTGTTGCAGACAGTCTTGTTTCTCCAAAGAACGTTTGACTTCGCTGAATCCTTGTAAACTGAATTACGTACAGAGCGAATGCGAACCTAGAATATAAAACTGAATTTATGAATTCAAGCATGTCCTTTTCGGTAAAGAAATTCTTGTTTTAGTGCAAATTAAAATTTTAAAATTTCAAATCGTTTTTAAAGAAAACTTCTGCTCCTTTCGTGCTCATTTGATATTTAGCAGGGCAGCCTCGAGAGACGGGGAAATTTTCCCGAAAAATCTCTAGAGGGAGTGTGGAGTGTTGTAGGACGTGGTAGAACGTTAGGGATGCGGGATTGGGCTGGGTTCGTTCACTTACCAAATGTGCATTTTCGTATCCAGTTGAGGATGCTACGGTCGTTTCCCTAAAGCTCGACTGATCCCTAGCGAAGCCATTGTTCTGATAGTATCCTCTTCTTTTGCCGCAAAGTGTTTCTTTGAATGCAACTCTGTACCGATGCGACATTACATTGTACAGAATCGGGTTTATCGTGCTGAAAATACATAATATATCATCAGAGATGTAGGAGAAATCAGTGAATGCAATGGTTTTTTTTATATATAAAAGGATTTATTATGAATTCTCTAGAAAGATACTGAACGTGACGTGGATGGTCTACAGTTTGGTTTCCTAAAAGCTAAAGGGTAAGAAGCATACAACTAAAGATATATTGGCTAAAGTTAAGGTGACAGGCTGTTTACCTACCATGACACATAATAAAACCATCCAGCGACCGAGAACAGCCAAGTATTCATATCCTGAAAGTGAGCCCAATCCCTGGCGTATAAGTACGTAAGCCTTTGAGCATGGAACGGTGCCCAGCAAACGAAAAATGTGATAACTACGGCAGCTGAAACGAAAAGACAACAACAAAATATAAATGTCAGTTTTACAGAAAAGGATAAAGACTTGGGATAAGTCGTTTATGAGTTTTATAGCGATGCCAGGAGTCTTAGAGAGTATCCATGTGTCGTAGGGCATGCCCAATGTGTCGAGGGTCGGTAGCTCCATTGTATGTCCCCCAAAATGCTACCCCCAAACATCGCCATTAGTACCTAGAAATATTTTCTTTGTTTTTCCCCGGGTGCGTGCGGTAACGAGCGGATGTAGATCTTATTTAAACCGAATTCTCTCATAAATCTTGATGCTGCTCTATATACCTTAAAAGAGGCATTCCTCCTACGCGAGTCCTCTTGTTTTTCATCACATCTTATCTCATTTTTATTTTGTTTACTTGTAAATTTTTTCCCAAATACCGAAAGTTATTTAACTTGGAATTTTTATGTAAATGCCCTTATTTAGCTCCGCGCAGAATGGCGGAAAGCTCACAACTCCCATTATTTCTTTAAATGGTGCAAATTTCGACACTTCTTCACAAATTTCCAACGTTGGCCACGAGGCCTAGGGGAGGATGCTTCATTAAAATATCGCCCCCGTGTTTACAGTTAATAGAAGTTTTCATCAGGGGAAGTATTTCTTCGAACATTTTTTTTTAAAGTGCTTAAACAGTTAAAATGCTTTTGATGTCGGACACTTTGATAGACTTTATTCTGATAAGAGGTTTCCATCTTAAAATTTCCTCCTCAAGAGTAGAGGGCTTCGAGTTCTTGAGAACACACAAAAAAAACCGTAAATAACCTTAAGAGGCAATTTCTTTTGTTAAGTCGAATGCCGGAATTTATTCCCGAAATTGTTGCCGATTGAAGAGGATTCTTGTGCTAAAGGACGATTTTATAGATTTTGGCATTTTAATTTTAGAAAGGATTTTCGGATTTTGTAAATTATAGATTGGCTTATCTGTTTTAAATGGCAGATAATTTGGGAGATTTATCGAAATTAAGGTCAAGTGATAATTATTTGTATTTCCGTGGGAAGCTGTTAATGGCGGTTTTGTGTGTGTGCCAAAACCTGCGCGTCTCTGAGGCAGCACAATTACAGAGTACGTGTTCTGTGGTTTCCGTTTCTAGCTGGCATTATCTACATGTGTCAATATCAATTTAATCTATGATAATATATGATAGGAGCATATACTGTGAGAAGGTCTGTTAAGACTCTGAGAAGGCAGACAATTTTTATTTCAGTGAAATAGTCATTGTGGTAAAAAGAAACATTTAGCCGAGGCTACTATATTTCTGCGGTGTATTCACTGTACATGAACTAATGACTCAGAAACTGATTGAGAAATTTTTTTTGTTCTATTTATACAAAAGATTATTGCCTACCCTAATGACACCCTTGCCATTTTTTCGAAAACTTTTCGAAAAATTTTGCAAAAATAAACGTTCGTGATTTTTTGACCAAAAACTGATTTTTGGAAACTTTGACCTTGAGTAACTTTGAAAGGGTTAAGTTTTCGAAAAAATAGCAAGAGGCTCTTCTGTAGCCAATAAAGTTTCGTATTGATTGATCAAAACAAATTTTCGAAAAAAGCAGTTTTTGAGTGATTTTGTGGCCAAAAACTGATTTTTGATAACTTTGACGTTGAATAACTTTGAAAGGGTTAATCGGGTCAACATCTTTGTAGGAACTAAAGTTGTTGAGAATTTCATTGGTAACATTTAGGGCCTTTGTACGGGGTTGTACGACCTATAGAAACCGAGATACAAGGAAAACACCGGAACCTCGCTATATTTCCGGCGGCCATGTTTTTTTTGTTATTCCGAAATTGCTTTCTTAAAAAGTCCCAAGGAAGCTGTGGACCAATTTTCAGCCATTTCCGAATTTTGTCTCCTTTAAATGCTAATTCCCCCGGACTATTGGTTATTTCTGTTATTTTATTTATTAGATATGGATGTCGATTCTTTATTACAAAATAATTTAGCTTTGTTTTTAATTATGGATTTACTATTACTCAAGGAAAAGTAATTATTTGAGGAAAAAACGAAAGCAACATATTTGGAGAGCTATTTGCCATTACAAAAGGGTAAAATTCTTGTATAATATTTTGTTAATAAGAAAAAGTATTCGAAGAAATACATATATGGACATTGGTAAAAAATTATTTGTCTACATTGGTTCATTAATTATGTCCATAATTTATATAGCATCGTGCCAGCAGGTTTTGGGAAATAGAAGTTCAATTAGGTATTTATTGTTCTACCCTTTGGGGCCAAACAGATCTTTTTCTCTTGCTCATTTTAATTTCAGCGAGAAATTTATTTAATTATATGATGTCAACGTGGCTTTTGACAACCAATTTTTATAGACTGTTGTAAATTTTCATTGATAGATGGCACTCATGCCAGTTAATTATCGTGGTTAACGAGTTAACCATAGAAATTTTTCTTGGTTTGCAGTACTTGCTTGGTTTGAAAATGTATGACAAACTAAGCAGAAACCATCTATATTATTACGTTTAGGGCTTGAAACCATCTCAATAGTGGTAACCAAGTCTGTGTGTACATGTTATAAGTATGCTGTTCTTAAGTACGGCGATCAGGAAAAGTGCTCTTATTATTTCTCGACCCCGGTACAGAAAATTTTGACAAGTGAATGCGAAAACTTTTTTTCTTGACTAAAATTGACATTTGACATTTATGTGCAGGAAAATAATTATCTGGCTGCGGGAAATGTTTTTTAGAGTCCTTCCGCACAATAAAAAGAAGGAATTTTCTCAGAAACGTATTTTAAAACAACACTTAAATAATGAATAATTATATTAAGCTCTATAAAAACTATAAAAAAAATAATGAAAACACTTCGCGCGGCCAAATCTATTTTCCGTCACAAACGAAATGTCAATTTCGGTCAAGAAAAAATTGTCTTCCCAATTTTTTCTTTACCGCATCAGAAAAAGGCTCCATCTACGTGTCAGAATAGTACTAGCACTTTTCTTGAGCGAACAGCGTACTAGGTACAGAAATTTCTTGACCAAAAATTCCTAGAGCATTTCTTGACCGATTACTTAAGGGGTAGCCAGGTTTCAATGACCTTTTTTTCGACAACGTTTTTTTGTTATTTATTTTTAGCCAACATTTACAACTTTTTAGTATGTCGTGAGGCATGTTATTAACTAACGGGAAAACATTTTTTTTTTAATTTTTCATCAATATATGGCCAATTTCTGGGAGATCTGATGACGCCATGTTGAAAAACGGTCGCCATGATTTTTCAACTTTGAGTCATCTGAAACACAAAAACCAAAATTATTCGTAAATAGCACATAAATGGCTATAGCATGAACCTCAATTATGGAAAAATATAATTTAATAAACAAATTGTGAAAGTTTTTGTGATTTTTGGTTTTTTTTTCACTTTTTTTAAGCATTAACTAGGTCAAATTATTATTAAACATTAATGAAGAATCAAGACTGAGGTTCATGCGATAGCCGAGACTTTTCTGAATATTTTAGAAAAAATTTGAATGAAATCGGCCCAGTAGATCGGCTGGAATCGTGGCGACGACCCCAAAAAAACGCGTTTTGAGATAAAAGCGTTTAAAGTTTTAGTTCGAAAAACACATCTCCTAGTCGAAAAAAAGAAAGAAAATCATCGTACCTTTAATCAGCGATGCCTGAACCATACAATATCCCTTCTTCGTCCTGCATGCAGGACGACGACGAATGTGAAAGTTGAGAAACTGAGAACGCTACGACAAGGCGGCCGACTCGATGCGCCAATTGTGCGATTCGAGCGCTCGAGGCTTTGCGGCGCAATTCATTTTTCGGCCACTTCTGATACGCTCTGAGGTCAAAAAGGGTTTCTACTTTATTTCTAAGGATATATAGTGACTGAAAATGAAAAAAACAGGAATTCGATTTTTTGAAAATTTCAAACCTGGCTACCCCCTTAAGCGCTTTTTTTACATAAAGTTTATATGGGGAAATTTTTCTTGACCGCCGTACTTAGGAACATCATACTTAGCTTTAACCATAGACATTTTTTTTGGTTTGCAGTACTCGCTTCGTTTGAAAATGTATGACAAACTAAGCACAAACCATCTATATTATTACGGTTAAGGCTTGAAACCATCTCAATAGTGGTAACCAAGTCGGTGTGCACATGCTATTAAATGTTGATAAAGATTATGTAAAAACAATGAGATTCATTATTTCAATGGTTTGCCGGTAAAAAATTATTGCAAAGCCGTAAAAAAACAGCGGAGAAACTAGAGGACCGCCATAAGGACATATACCAAGCCATTTGGGTATCTCAAGACAAAGTCGCATATCCAAATAGAGCACTTTGTGCAATACTTCAAGTACAAAGATTGTCGATCCCAAAGGAACCTTATAGCCAAATGAAGAGCCAGTTCAATTAATTTCTAAATGGCGAGCTGATTTAAGCATTCATTAGAGTCTTGAGTAATACAAGATGATCTTACGCTGCCACCATCAAGTTTAGAAGTAGCCAGTGAAGCCATAAACCTGCTCAAAAACAAAAAGGTCTCGGTGGTAGACACCACCCTGCGGATCAGGTCGGATATAGATGGCCTAAGCAATGCCAAGCGGAACATAGGCATCTCCGCCGTCTTCCACTTAAAAAAAGATCAGGGTGGCAGCACAGAAGTCGTTTCAACTCTTTTGTTACGAGTTTTAAATGGAAAAAGTCAATGGAAAACTCGAAACAGATGACTTGAAACGACTTCTGTACTCCCACCCCAGGCATGACCGCGTGGATAGTAACATACGCTACAAACATTAAAGGCCAATACCATGCTTCATCATAACGAATTTAACAATTGATCAGATTTTCATGACAATGCAGGAGAAAAAATGGACTCTAGACATATGGACTCTAAACTCAATCCAACATTATTCGCAGGCTTTAAGGCCGCCTAGGAATGTAGTGTCATACGACTATACTACTACAGTGATAAAACTACCTTTGTTGACCATGACCGATTTGACAAGGCAAGTAAAGAAATCCAGAAAAAACTCCAGGCTGTTCAGTCTGTGAGACGACCTGACATTAGTCCCACAAGTAAGGTTCATCAATTTCAAGGAAGTGCATAATCATGGTCTGTCAAGGCCGACCGGCATAATCATGATCTGTCAAGGCGTTTAAAATGCAACGAAAGCACGAAACTCAAAATGCTACTAAACAATAGCCTCGTCAGACGCACGCATTTATGACGAAAATTCAGCATTAATTAGGAATATGAACCTCATCAATTAGGAAAACCGATTAGGCAAATTTTGGTGAATCTAATACGAAATCTCAAAAGGGGCCATCTGTCGAACGATAGATCATGTTAAAAAGCCCGCTTTTAGGGTTTTTTCTAGCGTCAGCTGATTTTGATACTTGAAAATTAATAAAAAATATTACTTTTTTCCATATTAAAAAATTAAATATTACTTGTTGGGCCACAACGTACCAAAGATATAATTTTTTTTATTTTTCGTTCTCTGACATTTTTCACTACACCACGACTGTCATAATATAATAAGGTATTTTAACGTGTGTCATCGCCTAAACGCGTTCGTCATAAATTACGGATTTTCGTCATATTTTGATTGCCGTGTGTTGAAGCTATAAGACAACGATCTTACCAGTGATCACATATAGATCTAGTGTCGTCCCAGCTCCGACATCTTTGCCATGGGAGAGAATAAAGTCCATCGGAAAATTGTTGGCAATGTTACGGAAAACGATTCCGGAGACTTTTCAATGACGAGAACATCGGGACGAGATCATCACCGATGGGGAGATCAGTTGCGATAGACCAAGATCAGATGTAGGTTGTAAAGGCGAATACTTAAGTAAGTATTCCTCTACGGAATACGGAACAAAATAAATGTAGATGGATCAATAGTTGCTACATTGTCCAATTACTGCTAACAGAAAAATTTCATCAGTCAAGTATTCACAATTAATTTTAAAAATTATATTAAAGAGCAAAGTCCTTGAGAATTCCAATACTTTTAAGAGTAACGAAAAAAAATTTAATCATCACTTTTATATGTTAATATTCAATTGCCTTTCAACATACCATTCCCTAAGTACACTTGGCATTGCACCACGTAGCTCACGTTCAAAGATTTATTTTTGTAGAAAGTATACACTATAAGGGAGTAGCGGACTTTAATTTGAAATTTAACACATTTTAATTGGATATGCTGTTTGAGGTCGTCCTCGGTACATATAAGCAAACAAGCTTATCTGCCTTAATGCGGATTGCAGTTTGCATGTAAATTTGAGTTAAGCTGAATAAACCTTATCACTCTCCAAATTAGTGAAAGCATCACTATCAGAAGTTTGGTATTTTCATTCATGCAAAAAAGTGGATATACATAAATTCGATATGCTCTTTGAAAAGCACTGGACTGAAGTGTGTAATCAGAATTACTGAGTAAGTAGTTCTTTTTTATAGTGTACTATTTTTTCTACTTAAATTTGAAATAAAATCAGATCCTTGATGATAGAAAATTCCAAAAAAAAAAAATTTTTAACAAAAGCTTTACCAAAAATTGAACCTCATAACGTGAGAGAACACATTTCTGCTTAATTCAATCACAAATAATTTTGCTATTAACCCTTGAACCTCAGTTATTAACTTACTGCAACTTTCGCTTAACTTTTCAATTAACAAATTAAATCACAAAAGAAAAGTCCTTAATATCAATAATATCCTTACAACAAGATTAGATAATATTAATATTATACAGCTGAAACAAACTAAAGAATCCCTTTTTCCGTATCCCTTGAAAATATTTGCATTTCATCCTGTATCTAGCCCTATCCAATCAAGGATTCTTAACTAAGACATCCTCTCATTAATAATATGATATACAGCGTACACCATCAGCGGCGACTGTTGCTTTCTGCGTCCAGTAGTAATCAAATTAATTAGCAATCTCGCGATAATGTAGTGGTGGTGGTGGTGATTTGATTTGATTATGACTTTAATACAACCCTTGGGGATTAATTTAAATAATAAACAAATAAAGGATTCGGCCTGAAAGTTTTCAAATCAATGAAGGACTTTGAATGAATTTTATCGTGGTAAGAGGTTGATGAATAATATTAAAATATTTCAACAAGAAAAGTAAACCGAGAACATTCCTGGAAGGAAATGCCATTTCGTCTATAGAGAAGACACCGTCTTAATCCATTTATCCATTATACAACAGAAAAACATTATAAAACATGGAAAAAAATTTGGATTCCACGAAAGGACATATTGGATAAAAAAAAACACATCAGAAAACTTTCAACTTTTACAGATCACAAAAAAGGAGCCTGGCATAAGTTTGATTGATGTTTTTCAGATTAGATACAAAACAAACAAACAAACACCAACCACCCCCTGCCACCACCCTCCGAAGAAGCGGATGTCCTGTCTGAACTCTATCTAATCCATAGACCGGCAAAGTTGTAACAGTGATGTACATGTCCTGAATATTATTTTCATTTCCACTTACCCAGCATCCTGATTATCGCTCTTCGTGATTGCTGATGCCTTGATTCCTTATGCATCGATCCCTGTTGGACACCTACAAAAAAAAACAGAAGCCACATAATAAAAATATCCTGGCGGACTGTGTACAAAAAGTTTATTAAGTTACCGAGCGCCACGCTGTGCCTCGTTCTTGACCTAATCCGACATCCCATGCGGCCATATAGCACCATTATTAAAACCATCGGTATGACGAAGAACAGACACGACGACAGCTCCCACAGTGGGAATCCGGGGGGATTCTCTAGCATTGCACAGAATGCGGATTTGTATATAGTTGAGTTATCTGCAAATATAAATTAAAAGGGCTGTGATATATACATTCTGCATCGCCACAACCATATTTCCCGCTGACGGTAGAATTAATAAAACAAAATTGTGAATTGTGAAATTTCTGCTATGAGTGGAAAGACAATAACTTGTGGGCTTTAATAATTTCAATAAAAATGAAACCCTTTCATATTGCAATTGAGTCTCAAGACCTCTTTAACCACAATATGTATTTACTTACTACAATCAATCTAGCGGTATGAATTTGTCAGAGTTGGTGATATGAAGGACTAAGCAGAGTTGGACAAGTGGTGCAACTTGCACACTTTTTCCACACATAACTATGTTTCATGAGTCCTATGTTTCATGGAACCTAATAAATTATATAATCTAGCAACATATGCCCTCCATGGTGAGGGAAGGATTCTCATATTTTGCAGAGATTCTATTCATATTTTGCTGTAGTACTAAATTGGCCCCTATGTTTCTGATAAGGACGTCAAACTCTTACCAAATGGATGACAACGCTACGCAAAACTCAACTCCTTGATATCCTTCACATCAACATATCCTTCAGATCAACTCCTTGATATCCTTCACATACACACGGTACGGTCCGGGGAAATTAGCAAAAAAAAAACGCACGAAAGGAGACAAAATTCGGAAATGGCTGAAAATTAGTCCACAGCTTCCTTGGGACTTTTTAAGAAAACAATTTCGGAATCACAAAAAAAAAACATGGCCGCCGGAAATATAGCGGTTTTCCGGTGTTCGGTTTCTAGATGTTGTACAACCCCGTACAAAGGCCCTAAATGCTGACAATGAAATTCTCTACAAAATTTCGAAAAATTCAGTTTTTGAGTGATGTTTTGGCCAAAAAGAGATTTTTGATAGCTTTGAACTTGAATAACTTTGAAAGGGTTAAGTTTTCGAAAAAATGACAGAAGGGCTTTTTGTAGGCAATATCGTTTCGAAAAAACCAGTTTTTGAGTGATTTTTTGGCCAAAAAGTGATTTTTGGAATCTTTGACCTTGAATAACTTTGAAAGGGTTAATCGGGTCAACATCTTTGTAAGAACTAAAGTTGTAGATAATTTCATTGTCAACATTTAGGGCCTTTGTACGGGGTTGTAAGACCTATAGAAATCGAGATACAAGGAAAACACCGGAAAACCGCTATATTTCCGGCGGCCATGTTTTTTTTGTGATTCCGAAATTGTTTTCTTAAATAGTCCCAAGGAAGCTGTGGACCAATTTTCAGCCATTTCCGAATTTTGTCTCTTTTAAATACTAATTTCCCCGGACTAAGACCCAATTCGATATCTGCGGGGACCCAGGTAGCCTGTGACAGCAGTATAATGTCGCAGTAGGCTGAGAATATTTCCTTGTTTACTAACGGTAGGCTGGGGAATATTTCCAGGCTGATGCTTGTATGCCAGTACTGGTTCTTTTCAGCAAAAGGACTAAAATACCCACTTTTAGTTCACCTTCAATTAACGATCGAGTACTAAGCGTATCCTAGCCTGATAAGTACGTGGGTGTTACTCTGGTCCCAAAGCAGAATTGGACGTTGAATATTGAGGAACGGCAAGGAAGGCTAGTATAGCTTTCTATGCCTGTAAGCAGACTTTCGTCAAGAGTTGGGGTTCGAAGCCGCACATAGTGCTCGGGCTATAAACGACAATGATTAGACTAATACTGACATATGGCTCCGTCGTATGGTGGCTTGCTCTTGTCAAAGAATATAATAGCAGATCTGCGTCCAGTCCAAAAAATAGCGAATAGTTAGGCGGGTTTCAGAGTCGGGATATACTGCACTCTCTACCAGAGGAAATGGTACTATGGCCTACCGACTACATGGTCGCAAAATTAAATTTCGGCAGAGGCCTCAATATCCGGATTGCTATCATAGATGGAAGAGAGGATTTTCAACCCGACAAAAACCATGACGTTTTTTGTACAAAGACGTCGGGTGAAGGAGCTGCAGTTTTTTCTCCATCGCTTAATTTCCAAAAATTGTACCGCTTACCTAACCTCGCTAACTTTTGCAAGCAGAACAATTTTTCAAGCTGCCTAATAGTAGAGTCATGTCCAAGACCAGGAACCAGAGTAGCCAAGTGCCCATCAATGCATTAGGCGCGGCCCGTATACCTTCCAAGATGGTCAAAAACTGCCAGAAGGAGCTTTTTCCTGGCCGGGAGGTACAGAGTCACTGGGTACCGGGCCACAGGCACTCTGAGGGCAACGAGAAGGTAGATGAATTGGCCAGACTGGGTCCTCCCGTAGCTCGGGAGGGAAAAAATCCAATGAGGCAAAACAAACACTTTCTTGAACATGTCTGGTTCTGGCCAATAACAGACACCGTGTATTTGAAAACCTTTTGTTAAAGGATTTGCGGGATGTTTCGAAGAGCAAAATAGGAGAACCTAAATATGACTGGCAGGATCTGAAATATCTGCTAGTTTACTGCGCTTTTTACGCAATACTTTTTCGCTAGGTCCGCTACAAAACGGCGCGTCTTAGCGTCAATTGTTTGGATGGGCTGCCGCTCAGGATTGGATGGGACTGACCTACCTTAACTCCTACCAAGTTGATTCACCCCTCTGGAAAATCAAACCCACTCCAAACTCCTAAGCTCTCTCCTAAAAGAACCATCTGGCATTATATGAAGACCAATTTACTGGGGCCTAAGCCTGGAACATGTACGCCCGCAACAAAAATGTCAACTCTGCCGCTATTCGTGTGAATCTTTCACCAAGATCATTCCGGCTGGAAGTCATTTGTTCATTCTTAAATCTATCAAATCTACTAAACCCAAGTCAAACCAATTAATATTGAACGAAATAAAAACTAAATAAGCTGCCTTCAAAACATACAAGAGGTCCTCTAATAAATCATTTTGTCGAGAGTAAATTAGCCTCTTTCCCAGTACATACAAGAACACCGAATAATTCGGGGTGGATGCCTATGGTATACAAAAGGCTCGAGGCCAAAAACCAGTGTGGGTACTGAGATCTAGGACAAAAACATACATTTTATATGTGAGTAGGGACTCATGGTTAGGACTACTAATGGAAAAGACCGTCGGCCCACCGAACGAAGGCATTAAGGTTTTTAGTTGAGGAAGTCCGCTTTTGAGCTGGTCTCAGAAGCTCTCTGAAAATCGTTTTTCTTCAAAGCCAGATTGCCACTCACAGAAATAATGTGTGAAAGTCTCGTCGTTGTTCCATGTAGAATAGGCATTTTGTCTCGTGAGATAGTCCTGGAGTTGATACCACAGTCCTTATTTAGAGTGATAACTTCCCTTATGGTGAAGTTATTAGTGCTTTACCCTATCTAAAATCTATAGGACTAATTCCCAATAGGCGAGGTTCAGTCCCTTAACCAAGTCCCCAATCAGGGAGTTGGAGTTGGACCATGAGATGCCACAGAAGGGCATCGTCTCAGACCCCTCCTTCGGCAGCTTATCTACAGCCTCATTGCCATCAAGCGAGATCCCATCCCTGGCTAAGCTCTGGAGTACGTCAAAGAACTTGCAACTATTTTGGAAAAAAACTACCTCTTTTTATTTCAGTCTGGAAAACAGAGGGCCACTTACCCATTGCAATCGAGACCTTAGAGTTGGGTTTTTCGACACCAGCCATTGTACTGTGGGACAGGTCCGCACAGATCGAGTAATGTAGAGGCAAGCAAGCCGTTGCAGTCTGCTGCACTTGAGGATCACTGCGACCTCTATTCAGGGGCGGCGGAGCGTATGGCGATGGAAGGAAAATTGCACACGCCCTTTCGCTTTGGGTGGCGAAATCCACACCCAAAATATTTTATTTACACCTAATAACCCAGAACGGACCATCTCAGTCATTCGCAACGAAGTAACATATTAAGAACTTATAACTATATAGCCTAAGCTTTTTAAACCCCACCCGACTAAGAGGGATTTCTCCATAGGTTCCACTAGAGGACCCCATGTGGCAAATGAGGGGCATACCGAAAGAGGGGTTTCCCCTTAGTTTCCTCATTAACACCACACAAAAAAACAGCGCTACTGAAGGAAGGTATGCTTATCAATTTCTCATAATGGCCCTGTGAGGCAATCCCAACATTTGCCTTAAGTATTCGGAAGTACTACCCTTAAGCTTTAGTTTTACGCATACAAAGCTTTAGTTTTTGTTGTTGCATTGTTTCATGTTTTAGTCATGTTAGTGACCGTGAACGTGAAGGGTGTGATTCAGCCTACTCAATAGACTGATTCTGGTTCGATTACAGCGGTCAAGCAGCATTCGACGTGATTAGTACTTGGTTGGGGGACCGCATTGCTAAAGCAGCACTCGCGTGTGAAAATATAAAATTTTCAACACCGGCGCAATTAAACGCACGCCGAAATTCTTAATTTTTTCGGTCTCTATTTTTCCTTTCGGGATTGGGTAGCAATGATTTTCGTCAAGGGGGTCAAATGGGGCATTCCTTATGACAAGGCGAGAATGAGGCAAGGCGTTAGATGCTCTTTGAGGGCCCTGTGGAGCAATCCACACAGGGTCCACATGTGGCAGTGGCGCTAACCTAATAGGGGCCCTATCTGCAAGCCCCCGCAAGATAATAGCCATGTTCAAGTGGTCTGGCCTTCACATCTGTGGAACAGGACAATTCAAGAGTACAATAGATTCAAATGGCAGCTAGAGTCCTCGTCGACCTTTTATATCATTAGTGGAAGAATAGCTAATCTTTTTTTCTTAGATCCAATGCTACTACACGCAGCAAATATTCAATATTCCGAAAACAGTATTTCCAAACTGGTGCAATTTTTTTATAAAAGTTCAAACGAATGGTCCTTCATGGTCTCCTTCATCAACTCCTTCTAGTTACTACTATCTTCAACTAAATCTTCAATCTAAGCTTATTTTTAGGCGTTGCCCCAAGCGGTGTACGACGTGAAGGACTAGGTTAGTAAAAGGAGTTGATACTATGCCTAATTCTAGCACATATAAAAAATAATAATTGTCTTCTTAATGTGTGTGAATTCTGAAAGCATTTCTGCTGTAGCGTTAGTTAGTAAGATTGTATGATTGAGAGTCTATGGTCACATAAATTGTATCAAAGGACAAATACTGGAACCTATACTTTTTGGTCACAACATTTTTTTGTGTTCGCTGACTGATGTATATAATATAACCAAGTTTGGTGGTGACATCTTAAAAGCACTTCGAGGGTTCAAGGAGAACTGTCCTAAACAAAGTTTGCGCGATGAGAAAGTCCTGCAAATAGCTTGTGCTAGTTTTACTGGAGTTTTATGTTTCCAATTCACATCAATTTTGTACATCCCCACTTAAGACTATAATCCCTTTACACTACACCAAGTAAATAAATTCCAACTGAAATAAACTTTTCAATTTGCTCAAAAGACAACAAGTCCTGTGCGAAAATTTAATAAAATTTAAGTCTTTAAACCTTCAAGAGTTAAGTTTTGCCGAGGAACTTTGTAAATTTAATACGGAAATAAAATTGAGTAAGCTATAAAAACCGACAAGCACCAAATTGACGGACAGAAAGCATACAGCATGTACAAGACCCCAATATAACTTACCTACAGGATACTTGAGAAAATCGATTTTCGTGAAGACGGCAAAAGGCACAGCGCTAAGGAAGCTGATAATCCAGAGGGCAGCGATGATACGCAGAGCCCGCTTAAATCCGCTCATTGTGTAAAGATGAAGGGGATGACAAATAGCCAGGAAACGTTCCATTGAGAAGGCCACTATCGTTAGCACGGACACATATGTCGACCTATATATGATGTGGAGGGACAAGAAATGAAGTAATGTGTTAGGTTGCGGACGTCCTGTCTAAAGTGGTTTCTACTCACGCTTCCGATATAAGTGCCCGGATTTTGCAGAACGGCAGGCCCAAGTTATAAGGATACTGATGCCAGTAAAGGCTGATTTCGTACGGAAGTCCTGGAATAAAAAAGGGAAGAAATATTATTTTTTGTTATTTTTGTTTTCGTAATATTATATGTGTTTTCACAGCTAGAAAATTTCTCAGATTTTCACATGAGATATATGTTTGTGTACTTGATTCTTTTAATCTTAGATAATTGCTTTCTTGAGCATGAATAAACTCCAGATGTACGAACATTCCCTTGAATTCATACTCTTGAAGAAGGCATATATTTTTGTGGTATTTGAAATGAAATTTCGTAAGCCATATCCTTGATAAACTCAAATTAATATTCCAAGCAAAATGTTTCATAAGAAAATGTTTGGGGAGGAATTTTATGAGAGAGTTTAAACCTGGAATACAAGACGAGATACGACAAGGTCTACAGGTAAAGTGTTACCTAAATAATTGTTCCTTTAGCATCTGTTCGCTTGAAGTCGTGATATTTGAGGGTTGCGTGTTTTGAATCCAAAAAGCTACATCGATTTGTTTATTAGTTTTATTATAACACTGTAACCTTGATAAGTTGGCATAAGGCAACCACAGTTGGTTGATAAAATATGCAAGAATGTTTGAATAATTCAAGCTGAAATACTGCTGTGGTACAAAATTTTTGATTAACTCAAGCATTCATAACGTACTTTATAAACCGTATTCATTACCACGTTTTGAACAATACCCATCCGTTAGCATTTTTGAAGTTGGATATCTCAACCTACTAGTTATGCCAATCTGGCAGAAAATTCCTTAAAACTTGAAACTCACAATATTCGATAGATGAGCAGTGAAGATCACAAAAATTATAACCCATACCTTGCAGAATTTCTTAAGCTATCGTCGAAACCCTTCAAAAACTCGGGACACTTTCTTGGTGAAACAATTAGAAGTAGGGGTATGTGGGGTAAAGTGGGACATGGGGTAAAGTGGAAAATGTTACTTTACAGACAAACTATCAAAGTATAGTTGTCATTCGCTACTGTCACATGTTTGTAATGGCCTTACACCAATCTTTATGTTATACCGGCGCGAATAGACGCATTTTTATGCTCTCTAAAATGTTTTAAAGTTTTTGAGTGATTTCGAAATTTCATTTTCAAATTTTACCACATCGATATTTAGATTGTTGTTGGAGATAAACCAAAGTCTTAATTTGATTGTGAAATAGTGACGCTTACATTTTTGAAACATGTGGTGTCGGGGTAAAGTGGGAAATATATGTTTTTTTATTACTTTTAGTCATCATGCCGAGAAACTACGTGAAAAAAACAAATTATGCAGCTCCAAATGCCGATGATGTATTGGAAATGTTGAAAGCAATCAAAATTGACAAGAAGTTGGTCCTTGCTGTTTCAAAGCATAACCAGCGCCGGCCCTAGCCTTTGATCAGGGTAGAGCGAGATTGTCTTTCGGCGCCCTTTGGTCAACGCTTTAACATCACATAAATTGTATTTCATTTTATAGAATAAGAATAAGAAATCTGTGATTTCAAAATAATTGTCATTTTCTAATCCCATTTGGTTATTAAAACAAATTCAAGTATTTTTAAATTTTTGTCTGTCTGTTTGTCCGGGCTAATCTCGGAAACGGCTAATCCAATTGCGACGGGACTTTCATGGGAAGATTCAGTAGTATTGGGTATGTTTTAGGCTGCTTTTTCGCTCCGATCCGACTATCGGATCCGGCTATAGTATTCGACTATCGGCTCAGACCGAAAACTTGACACGATCACCTTAGGAAAGCGAGTGGAAACTTTTTTTATCATTCTAATTTATTGTAGACCTCAAAGCTCGATTGCTTAGGCTATTTTTTCACTCTGATCGGAATAGTGGTAGACCGAAAATTTGAACCGATAATCGAAGGAGAACCAAGTTTCCGGAGAGTGAAAACTTTATTTTATCAGTTTAATTGTAGGCCTCAAAGTGCTCTATCTAAATATCTAAGTTTGCCTAAGTCAACCTTTATTGTAATATAGGCAACACTTTTCTTTTTGGTCAAATTTTCGGGGATAGCTTTACCTGAAGTGCGAGCAAAATTTACTTAGGGATTTAAATAGAGCTCTTTGAGGACTTCAATTGGAATTATAAAAAAAAGTTTTACACTATCAGGAAAAAATAGTTTTTCCAATTAATGTTGCCGATGTTCGTCTTAAGCCAGAATGTGAATTTTTGTGCTGCACAGCGGGCGACAAATTTTGCAAAATTAATGACCTTTTTTGGCGCTTTTTTGGGAAAAATGGAAAATGTTATGGCCGAATTTCTGCGCATACGCCAAATTTTCCCGGTACGGTAATATTGCCACGGACGAGATTGTAGGCAAAAGCTGTTGTTAAATAAATAATAATAACCAAATTTTTAAAAAATCAACTTTTATTGCAAAAGGCACCATCAAAATTTTATTTGTGAAATTGTTTCACATTCATTTTGGCGCCCGTTGGCACTCGCTCTACCCTAGGGCCGGCGCTGAGCATAACCACATGCCAAAATCCAATTTGTATCGTATTGATGAAAGTGAGGTGACCGAAGAAAAATTGGTTGAGTTCGCTAACTCTCGAATCAAAATCGGCGCAAAAACGATAAGTTAGTCGTTATTTTTCATCTGAATCTGTAGGTCATGTAAACGGTTCATCATCCATGGACACCGAACATTTTGTCTACTTCATGCAGTGTCGCGGCTGGCATATGTGCAAAGTGTGCAACTGCACAGGCTCCCGTTTGGTTGGGGCCCCGTGAGCGAAGCGAGCGAGAACTTTTTTGCAATATAAATCATTTGAATTCATTATTTGCATTTTTACTTCATTGAATGGGCCACAAAAATGAGTATGGGCCACACAAATCAGCATATGGGGCCATAATTCTGTCGCGAGGACAGGTCTTTAAGAAGGAAAATCCGCGAGCGAAGTTCGAGTTTAATCCACACCTTTTTACCGAAGACGAGTTTATCGCTGCTCGTGTTATTGCTGACGGCGAAGAAAGAGCTCAAGCTGGAGCTGAAATGTCCGCAGAAGATATCGACCAAGGCCTTATGGAGCCCATCCACGGGACAACCAGTTGCCCAAACTGAGTTGGGTAAAGAGTTGGTGTTTTGCCACAAACACTTCAACAGAATTGATACTTCTACTGTCAATTTCATATTTTACAGGCAATTTGCAAGTAAATGAAATTGCTGAAAACGCGCGATTAAGTTTTAGAATAATAAAAAATGGATAACGATGATTTTTTAAATTAATTATAGTTTTTTTAATTATTAATATAAATATTTATATGTTTTCAAAATATAAACTCAATTCTAAAATTATAAATTCTGAAACTAATTTCAGAACTTTCATAATTTAAATTAAAAATAACGCAAAACAGTGAAAATTTAACTTGTAAAAAATTATATCCTTCGAATTCAGGCTTAATTCATTCAAGAAGTTTGCCAAACTGAAATATACACAGCGCGACCAGTGTTGCCACTTTGGATACGTTCGTATCATTTTGGATATTATTTAGTCGAAAAAAATCATATGGATACGATGATACGTTTTCCCGAAAAAGGATACGTTCGAGCTTATCGTAATTTTATTTTCATTTTTCAAAATCTACAATTACTTAACGTTTCTTGTCTAATCACTACAATTAATTTCTAATATTTGACACAGTTTCTCTCAAAATTGTGACCTACTTTTCATTATGTTGTCTTTTGCCTTGTGTGGGGTTTTAAAAGTGAAAAACGGTTACGTTACTTGTTGTTTTCGTATTGTATCGTATTGTGGTGCTGTAACACGGTATACAGAAAGAAGGTAATGTAAAAGAGACTGACAGCTTCGAATATCGTAGAAAAATGTGGATTCACCCAGTGACGTAATGCAGAAAAACAACAACAACAATTTCGATTTTATATGGGAAGAGGTCACTGAGTAACGCCGCACTAAAACGATATTCAGTCTTTTACATTACCTTGTTTCTGTACATCGTGGTGCTGTGAAATAAGTACGATGGATAGGTAATTTTTTTAATAATTACGAGTTACGATATCTTTAAGTAATTTCCTGTTAAGCAGATCATTTTTTTTTGGCCTGATGTTGACATGTCTGTTTAAGGATAATAAAGTTACTCTCGGTGAAGGGAATACCCATGTACGCCGAAACCATCATAAAAAACCAGTTTTTTAGCGTTGATGATATGATCCGTGTACGCCAGCCCCATTTAGTATCATATGGATGCGTACAGAAAGGTTATGGATACGATTGGATACTTTTTCTGTGTTGTAACGGATACGACGAAGCGCTCAGAGAGTGGCAGCACTGAGCGCGACTAGTTGCCCAAACTCTTGGACCCGCCCCCAAAAAGTCGCCTCAACTTCAGGATCAAGAATTTCTTGCACGTACGTCAATTTGAATGCAGCTGGTCCATTAAAAATTGGCCAAGCGAAAAATAAGTCGAATAGAGGTCGGAAACCCATGAAAAGCACCATTTTGACCTCACCAGAAAAACGAAGTGAGCTGCAGAAAGCAGCTGAAAAACGTTTAGCAAATAAACGCAAGAAAGAAGGAAATCCAGATGAACCACCAAAAAAAAGGGGACCAGGAGCAATGAAAGCCGCGCAACCAAAGAAATCACCACGAGGAAAAAAACCACCGGTGCCAAAATAAGCAGCCAAAACGAAGTAATCTACCAGTTCCGAAGAAGATCAAGACTTTTGCATAATTTGTTTGAAACTATTGCCCAAACGCATGACCAAAAACACCATCAAATGCAACAATCGTGACTGTCAAAAAAGTCAACGACCATTCGCTTGAAATGCGTTGAACCTTTTCAACTGAAAATAAAGATATGCGAACTTTACGACATAATTTGTGTTACTTTTGAACATTTCCCATTTTACCCCACGATTTTAATTTTCACCCATTTTGCATAATGTCATTTCAAACTGCTACAAGTCGACAGGGAATATTTTTGATTACTCACTTCATGAAAAAGGAAGCTTATGGAATTCTCTTTATGATAGAAATTTGAAATATGCAAAAATAATTACTTTTGTTCAAATTATGAAGCTCCGAAAAAAAATTTCCCACTTTACCCCACTTACCTCTACTAATTAGATGAAATAAAAAAGATTCCCTTTTCTTCTACAATAGGATATAAACTCTTGGACGAGGTAGAATTTTGTTTTTTATACTATAAATTGCAAAGTTTACCAAATTTTTTTTTGTGCTTCTACCCTGGGGGTGAATGCCACCCCTTCTCGGGGGTGAAAATTTTTTCATTGAAAATAAGTCTGGGAATAGATAGATTGGCTAATTCTAAGCAACTTTTGTTCTATAAAGTTTTTTCTGAAAGTCAACACTTTTCGAGTTATTCGCGAGTGAAAATTTCAAATTTTCAACCAACAAAACCACGTTTTCAGGCGGTTTTTCGCGAATCAAAAAGTAAGTATTTTAGCGAAAAAAATATTATTATTAAAAATGTAGCTTATAAAAAAACAAAAAAAAAATGGTGGGCTTATGGTGTCTGTAGACCCAATACAAAAATAGTAATATCTTGTTGAAGGTTGGTTCTTATTTGTCAAACGCCAAAATTGAAAGTTTCAACTTGAAATAAACAAAAAACAATGCATTTTTCGGGAAAAACTCATTAAACCTTTTCTAAAGTGCTTAAAAAAGCCTTTATTTTTATTTTTTTATAAAACTCTCTAGCATTAAAACTAAGCGAGTTATGACGAAAATAAAGTTGGTCCCTATTTTTTCGACGACAAAAAAAATGTGTAAATCACCCCCTAATTACCACCCCCTTGAAAATAATGGGTACCACTTCACAATTCACTTTATTAATGTACTTGTAATATGCTCTAGAAGTTTGACCGTTTTACAGTGCTTTGTTTTGAAAAAATTTGAGCTTGAAGTGAAGAGATAATTTTTTTAATTTTGCAAAATATTGCCTTTTATTCAAAAAGCTCAAAAACTATTAATCATACGCAAAATTTTGTAGAGTATACACAATCGCATGGTTGATGTATCCTAACCCCTGGCAGACCAGAATTTATACAATTGTTTTGTATGAAAAATTAATAAAATCGCGATATCTCCCGAACGGTCACTCGTAGAGAAAAAAGTGTAAAGAGCTTTTTTGTATCTATATTTCTTGCATTGACTATTTTGCAATAGCACTTACCATTTTCGCAACCTTTGACCTTGAGTAACTTTTTTGGGCCAACGACAAGAAGGATATTATTTTTTAAATTGAAGTTAAAACCTTATATTTCCTAAAACTCATGGTGTTCCGCGCTCTGTCTGTGGCCACAGCCAGAGCCCGGCACACCATGCTTTTTAGTAATTATTAGGTATATACTTCAATTTAAAAAAAGACATACTTAGATTTACACACGTCACACATAATGATCTTGCAACCGTTGAGGAGATTTTACAAGCTGATCTGTACTGTACTGCCATGTTGTACGGACTTCCGAAGAACACTCAATTGAATATATTGAAAAAGGCGGAAGACTTACCATTTTGAATTTATAAGTTCTGAACATAAATTCGTTATTTGCTGCCTTAAAAACCCCCAGATACTGATTTTCATGGACACAATTAGCAAATTTGGGTGGCCATTTTGAATTGCGGTCATTCAAATCAAGATCACAATTTTTTAATAGGTAAACTTTTTTATATATATTATTAGCTAAACATTCCATTTTGAATTTTTAAATTTCATTCACCGTAACTGAAACCCGAAGTTTTCATGTTTTTAACGCTCCAGGAACTCCTCTATATATATATGACATTGAACAGGCTGTAGGGCTCGTCATTGGTTTTCCTCGCATGTTAATCCAAAAATTCTTCCAAATACTTTCACATCTTATCGTCTGATTCTCTATGTAACCAACCCTCCATATGTGGCTGTGGGTCTAATTATCTTAACGAGAGAGATTTTTGAATTGGAGATTGGAGAAATCATTCTTAAGATCTTTACTTAAATTTCTACGCAACCATACATTAACGAATTGGCGATTTTCATTTTGTGGTTTTATCTATTCAAAAATAGTCCCAACTTCATCTTCTTAACAACATTCATTTACACTCAAAGTAAATCTAGAAAGTTGTCAAAGGTTATCACATCATCAAAAGTCTTGGTTACATTTCAAGTTAAAATAAACTTTTCCGGCTTTATTAATTTCACTAGAATAATTTAGAGAATGTTTATTAATATGAATCAACAAAGTTTATAACAATGTTGTTCAAAGTCTTTTAAATATACATACTACAAAGTTATGCCGCAACATTTTGTTTCAATTAACCAAGAAATTAGATACATATTTCTCGCATAGCCCAAACATAATCCGACTTCTGAACTGAATCATTGACCAAATAAAATCCCATATTATCTAGTGCCCTCATTCAGAAGCTAAGTAAACTTGTAAGCCCTTGTAAAGGAGATCTGGAAGGAATTTAAATTCTCCATAGACCCTTTTTTACCTTCCAATAATCATTTTAGCAAATTAAGTGACGGTTCATGGGCATGAATCACAATCTGCCACATAATCAGCTTAAAACGTTAAGGGTCATAAAATCTGTAAAGTATTCCTAAGGTTTAGGTCCTTCTGCCACACCACTCCACCGCTCTTCCATATTTTATGATTAATATGTAAACTTTTGGCAAAAATGTTCTGGAATACACTTTAGAAAGATATTATGGGAAAACTTCTTATCTAATCTCTTCACTAATTGTTAAACATCATAAAGTTTTGAAGTAAACTTCAAAACAGGTGTTTCTTTTGAATAACGCCGCAAAACATAAAAATACACGAAAGTTTTGAATGTTGTACAGAAATTAATGAATAAATGCAGAGAATTGGGGATGATACCACGAAACTTTGAAGGGTTTTCTATGCCGTTGGATACACACCCAACCCCATACTCACATGACGTCCTGATGTAAGTTTGTTTTCAAGGGCCATGTTACGAATAATTATTCACCATATGATCAGCACATTCCAGAGACATGCTTTAAAAACGCAAATTTCTGTGCAAGGGACATATCCTCGTATACATCCTAGAGGAGTAATATTATTGCCGAACATGAAGTAGATAAAGCTGAATGTGGAACGTTTGATGTGGAACATGTTGCGGTCGATATTCTCTGAAATTGTCTGTTCTAAGTTTTAATTATTCGATTTCAAAAAGTTGTGATGGAATGATATGATGGGATCTAGAGCTAATAATAAACGAAAGCAATTGACACTGAAGTTAATTTTAATTAAATTCACGCCACAAACGGCAAACTGAAAGGGCGTCCTCTAAACACAATTTATTATTAGGTACGCCAGTGGGTGAAGTTGCATCCGGTTTTCATGGAATTGCATTGCGGATTTTGCGGTAATGCTACCGTAAATTGTTCTGTAACCATAATTGGAATTTCTGAGAAGCGGCACTATGCTAAAAGATGAATGCTTGAGTTTTTGTTTTAATGGTGCTGTAATAATCACGCTTAGGATTTAACTAAAAAATGTCAGATTTTTGTTAGACAAATATCTACCTTTTTTGCTTCTACATATAAGGATTAGATTATAGTATTATTCCTTGACAAAATCAGGATTTATAGTTAAATACAATAGTTAGAAAGCCGAACGATTAACAAAGGCCTCGGAAGGTGGTGGCACCCGATTTGTCACTTCTATGCCTTGCTCCCAACGCCAACGGTACCCCTGGGTTTGGGATGCTTCTTCGGAAAGTGCTAACAAGAGACGGTCGCATGGTAGGTGGTCTGCGCCATAAAATAGAGTTTTAAATCGGTTAGGTTAAGGGTTAACAACCCACTCCCACAAAAACACTTTTGCTACGAATCGGCAATTTTTTTAGACTGAGCAAAATTGGGGCTTCAAAAAATTGTATAATACAAAAAAACCGGCAATTATGTTGGTGACCATAAAGAGTGAAATTAGCATACTTAGTAGACCGGTTTTCATCCGATCGTCAAGCAACATAGGACCTGGTTAGTACTTAGTTGGAGGACCGCTTGGTAAAACGATATATATCTGTAACAAAGGCGCACATACCTCTGGCGGGTGCATTTTTCGATTTTCATGCCTGTAGCGGGGCGTGCATATCCGTATAGCAGACGCATTTGTTCGCTATGCGTGCTAGTTGTGAGCGCTTATATGCTTTTCAACAAATTAACCAACTAATTTATTTTTACTAGGGTGGTTACCACTTTCTGAGAGGATTATTTCCGTGCATCTGCGCACCAGACTAAGAACTAACTGAAGATACACACGACGACATTAAGGACGAGTTTTATATGCGACTGAATAAGGTTGAATACTCTAGCAACACCGGCCTTGAACACACATTTGGAGATCAAGGTATAAAGCCGGAACTATAATAGACGTGAAAGAACGTACGTCAATCCCTGCGTTCCCAGGGCTCTATGATGAAAATCAATGATTGACTATAATAGACGTACATCACATGTACTTGTTTTCGTTAATGTTTCGTTAAACGTAGTATAACGCCGTCTTATGGGACATGGATCCCAGTTGACGGCGTTGTAATGTCAAAATCGTAGCATACTTGTTGTATTCAAACTCAAATTCAAACAATGTTTACTGCGATTATTATAGCCGATTGTACGTTAAGGTCTTCGGTGAGAGATACGTACGTGTATGTTCGTTAAAATCGTACGTCAAACTACGTCTATTATAGTTCAGGCTTAAGCCAAGTTTCTAACAGCAACGCTGAGCTTATCGTTGATTTCTGTTGTTCGCACCAACTCATGGTAGGTGGAAGTTACTTTTGTCACAAGTAGACCTTCTTCTTACGCTCCAAGTAGTCAAGTAGACCTGCAGATGGAGAACTATTGTGGAGGATGTCAGGGAGCAGACACTGGAAGTGACCACTATTTGGTAGAAGCGGCAACTATTCGTCTCAAATTCGCCGCAATCAGAAACGTCCAATGCGGACATAAATAATAGACGGTTAAATGTATACCTTCTGCGAGACAGCCTTGGCTGGGAAATTGCTACAAATCTTAAACACGCAAAGCGTTTCTGACAAAAGAAATATTGAAGAGCTATGGAGTTCAACACAGAGCCCTATACTAATAGCAGCGGAAGTGAACATCGGTAATATCCAAATAAACCGGTAAAACTGGTTCTCGGATACAACTTGGCAAAAAATAGAACGCAGGAGAGGACCCTAAAAATAACGTGAACTCTACAAGAGACCCGAAAAACATTATCAAGTTGAACGGGACTATTCCCAATCACATCGGGAGATAAAAAGAAGTGTCCGACCCCGACGTGATAAAAGGCGGCAGATAAAGAAGCTCCCAGAAAAAGCGGCAGGCAACAGTAAGGTGCTGTACCAAATTCGTAGTAGAGTAAAAATGAACAAAAAAATTGGTCATAAGCGATGTAACCGGAACTTCAAAATTTTTTTAATTTTTTCATTTCATACATGCACCTGAGTCGAAAACCGAAAAGTTAGGAAAAATCAAATGCGAGCATAGCCATAAAAGTGCATTTTGAGTGCAGCGTAACACTATTTTTCAAATGTTTACGGTTCTATTGGAAGTAGAAAAAAACAAAAAAAGGAAAATACTCGTGAGTATAAGAGCTATCGAACTGGTGGGGCGAGAATACGTTAAACCTAGTTCCTAACCTCAAAAAATCCAAAGTTCTCATTTTATTTATATTTTAACTAATAATGAACAAATCGGGGGATTTTCATAAAAATTGGACGAAACATGTATTTTAATGTTATAAATATGCAATTAAATTTCCAAAAATAGAATTTCATTTTAAGGCCAAAGTTGATCATTTTCGAAAAATATTAAAGCCCTTGTAACTTAATGAGAGATGGTCCTAGCGTGAACTTTTTTTTCCTAAATGTAGGTTTTTTTATGTACTTTATAGTAAACATATACTGGAATCTGTTTATATAGTTTAAATGTAGTTTTTTTTAAATTAAAAACAACAAAAAAAATTAAATTTCGTTATTTTAAACATTTTATCATCCACTCAGACCATACTACCTTCCTAGAATTTCATTAAATTTTATTTTACACAAAGTCTTTATAAAAATCTTATGTAAAAGAAACGGTATAAACGAAAAAATTTTAAAAAAAGGAATTTCATGTTAAAAAAAATGAAATTTCATTTTTATTTTTGTTTTTAATTTAAAGAAAAAGCGACATTAGCGTTTATAAACACATTCCGGAATATGTTTACTAGAAAGTACATAAAAAACCTACATTTAGGGAAAAAAAGTTCACGCTAGGACCATCTCTCATTAAGGGGACTTTTCGTTTCATAATGGAAATAAAATACACTTTTTAAATTTTTTTATGAAAAGGCTCTTATATTTATCGAATTGATTCCTTTTGAGCATTTTTATAAAACATATTAAGAATATAAAAATAATTTTTTTTTACATTTTTAGTACATCTTGATCACTGCATACAGCATCTTCCAAAAGATACTTTTTAAACGGCTCCACAGTTTTTGGGCTTCCTGTAACAGATAGAGTAAAAATTCCAACGGGATTTTATTCATAAGACTAAATACTAGAAACTAAACCTAAAAAAAAATTTATTTTTAATATATTTATCATTTTATAAACATTTTTCTGAAAAATAGGACAAGGGAGGGCAAACTACCCCTATAAAAAAAAAAGGGTGTGTAACATAATATTTTTAAAGATTTAGTTACTACTATTTTTTATAACGAATCGAATGGTTTTTGGATTATTGAAATCCGTTGAGTAGTTTTCGAGAAAAATGTGGAGCCAAGACAAAAAACGTGATTTTGAAAAAAAACGCGTTTAAAGTTTTTCTAACATAATTTTTGCATATAAAACGCCGCACCGTACCGTTACAAATATAGGTATAACTTTTTTTCTATACGAATTTCTTAAAACGGTTTTAGGACAGTATTTCTGTGATGTTAAGGAACACTTTTATGTAAAAAAAATTATCATTTTCAGTTGTTAAATAGCTAAAAATTCGTAAACCTCTCCGTTGACTTTTGACCCGCTGTATCGCGGACATAAAACGACATGGAGTTTCGACCAATACCTCGTTGGAAAGATATTTTCATTGCCCGTATTCCTGTCATTTACTACTTTTTCATAGGAGCAACCGCTAACGAAATATTCAAAAAAAATGGCATTATCAGTTATTTCAGGCACGTCCAGTGCGAACTTTGGCTTGGGATTACTCGCAAACTACATAAGCGATAACGACGGTTAAGGGCTCATTCTAAAGGTAATTACTAGGACTTTAAATTCGTTAACGGGCATTAACCCAAAAAAATTAACAGTTGGCGAGTTAATTGCAAAAAACTGCATTCAACCCTCACCACTCGATCATGGTTGAACTTTGACCGGCCATTACTTTGAGCCAAATCAACTTACAGAGCTCGTCGAGGACTCATTTTTTAGATAATTTTATTCTCCACAACTTTGCCATTGATCATTATCAGCTATCATTGCAGGCAAACGAGCTATTTAATATAAACAAGCTCTCCCTCTTTTTCAAGATGGCGGCTTTTTCCAAGCCACTGCGACCCCACAAACTAGGTTTTATCATTGTCAGATGTACCCGAACAAAAATCAAAAAAAAAATTCCGTACCTCTTAAAATGCAATTTCATTTACTAATTTGACTGGACTAGTAAGGCTGCGTAAGGGGCTGCTGTTGTTCTATCCAATAGAAGTGAGATAGTCAGTGCAAAGTATATTTTTATAAAAAGTTAAAGTTGGAAGCTTGAAATATTAAAATAAAGAAAGGCGTTTTTACCTACATGTGTGTTTAAATCAATAAAAGAGAAATAATTCCGTAAGGGGTTTGGATTTCTACGCCCTGCCAGGGGCTAGCACGGCCAAGTCCTGTGGTATTAAACAATAAATAATACTACTTAACAAGCTCGGTAGCCCTTTTACTCACGAGTATTTTCCTTTTTTTTGTTTTTTTCTACGACCAATAGAACCGTAGACAATTGAAAAATAGTGTTACGATCCACTCAAAATTTATGCACTTTTATGCACTTTTCTCGCTATGCTCGTATCTGATTTTTCCAAACTTTTCGTCTTTCGACTCAGGTGCATGTATGAAATGAAAAAATAAAAAAAAATTTGAAGTTCTGGTTACATCACTTTCAAAGGACAACTTCTCTCTACTATCGGGAATGCATACTCTACTAAAAAGCATGTCGCTGTGCAGCGACAAGGAGCAGCTCCAAAGATGAGTAGATTACTTCTTCGCCACCCTGACCGGTTAATTTTCACAGGAACATAAAGAGAACAACAACAATGCCAATAACAATCGTGCCCTATCCAAGACAGAAATAGTAACCGCAATTCATGCACTAGTAAAGCTGCTGGAAAAGATGGCATCCCGCGAGAATGAGAAGGCCGCATAGCAGATGCGCAACACCCAATCCTGGAAATAGTATACAACAACTGTATCTTTCCGGAGGATCTAACGGAAGGTAGGTACCATAGTCAAAATTCAAAAAAAGGGGATCTAACATTATTGTTTAGGATAAGAGAGGCAGTAGACCGAATGCTTAGAAGACAGCAGGCTGGATTCAGTAAGAGCCGCTCCTGTAGAGACCATATTAACACATTGAGAATCATAGTGGAGCAGTCTACTGAATTTCGATCCGCCCTTTACCCTGATTTCACCGACTATGAGAAAGCGTTCGACTCGATTAATAGGAACTACTACTGGGCGCCAAGAGGTGCCAGGATAGTGAATAGTTGGTGGTATCCTAGAGAGGACCCTTTCGTGTGATGTTTGGGAGCCGTTAGTGAATAACCTTAGAGTAAATTTTTTACAGGGCGTCGCCGTTTCTACACTCTCTTCTTGAGGGTATTTCGACGGCGAAGTCCTTCCTGAAGGTCAACCTGTGAATTGAAGGTGTGTGGTTGTGACTCTGCAGTAGAAAGTCTAAGATGTTTACTATGATCGTAGGGGTTTGAGGTCAAAGCCCCGTAGTCTAATAGCATTGTACCAGGCCATATGTTTGATGTGAAGGTCAGAAGAGAGCATGCGCAAGAGCACATTATGGGCAATCTTTTGCCCCTATTGTTGCCGTCCTCTAAAGCCTGCCTAACTTTATCACATTATAGGTCTTATTCAGCACTAGATATTACACCCAGCGCACCATAGGACGAGATCCCGTCTCTTGCCGAAAGTCCTTATACAAAGTGGGCTTTCTTTACTATTACCACTAGGATAAGGCCTAGAAATTTCAAGCCGGAAGATGGTATGCCCATCCATCCGTGGGAGGTTAAAGACGGAGATTTTCCTCCGTGAATAGTAACAGCACAGTTGTACCTGTCTTTTCCTCCAGGCCGTAGTCTGCTGCACAGCTGCTAACTATGTTCAGGTATCCTTCTATGACTTAAAAGATAACGGTTACAAACATCCCTGACACCATTATCTCTAGGACTGCGTATACTATACTACCTTAGCTCAGCTTCTAGAATTATCGCCAACTAAAAAGGAAAATGAGCGCGCATGTGGGAAAATAAAAATTCCATGCATATTAAGATTGCGTCTATGGATAAAACACTGTGAAATTTGTTTACGAACGACAACACTTCCCCTGGCATCTGACCACGGCGAGAACTGCAGTGAGACTGATTGAATTTTCGATATAGAATAAAAAAGACCCGATAAATTGCGTTTTTAAATGAACAGAGTGACGTTGTTAGCTTTTGTCATACACTGCTAAAAATCTTTGTCATTTTAGAATTTTTTGTTGAAGTTAATATTAAATTGCAGAAAAAATGGGAGTAAAAATGGCGCTAAAACGGGAATAATGTTTTTGATTAAGGCCCTCGTACCGTCTCGAAAAAAAAAAATTTCCAAAAATTTTTTTTTCATAAATGGGTTCATTTAGTCCTCAAGAATGTTTTTTTATTCTTTTTCTTTTTACTTGTTATTAGTTATAGTAAATATTAACAAGATAATTTTATAACTTTTTAAGTTTTATATAAGAAAAAACTTATTTTGAAACTTTAAACTCATTTAACTTGAAACATGATTTTTGAAATTGGCGGGCGTGATAACTCAAAAAATAATCGCCGAAATTACCCTATATTTTTTGTTTGTGTTTTTCTAACTATTTTTTAGGGAACATCGAGCCATTTTGCTGATAAAGTGTCTGAAAAAAAATTTACATCTTTCTTTAGACTGAAAAATGTAGACTTTTCTCGGACTTGAACTTTAATTATCTGCCATTTTCTCAAAAAAAAAATATTTTTTAAAAAAAAACTCGTCATTCCCAAATTTCAAGTGTCTTATTTACAGTGAATTTTTTATTTTTTTTTTAGTTGCTCCGAAGTCGAGATATCACGCCCGCTTTCGATTCTACTCATATCAGTACTCGATACTTTTGACCAAGTAGGTACTTTTACTCATATAGGGTAGAATCGAGTAGGTTATACTAGGGGAGCCCAAGCGGGGATTTTGGGATTTACTCGAGCACGGCAGATTAGCATATGGGGGGATACCTTGCACCCTGTTGAGTACCTCTACCATATCTAAGCCTTCTATATAGCGCCGCGCGCATAGGACAGCCGATCAGAATAGTAAAAAAAAATCGATAGTTGGAAATACTCGAGCGCGTCAGATTAAGGTATGGTTGAAAAGTGTGCCTTCCACTAATCTGACGATTTGAATGTGACGTAAGGGAGTGGGAGGGTCACAAAGTTGCAAAAAAAAGTCGTGACCTCGGCATCCTCGAGCGCGATCGAAATTTATTTTATTTGGAAGGAAATAATTCAAGGATAACCGGAAAAATATAATCTGCCGATTTCCACAAGCCGAAGTATCAAAAATCATCAATAAAGTTTTGCGCGTGCAGCTGCAGTGACACATGTATTCCCCACTATTTTGTTGGCGACACGGCGCGACGTGGGCCCTGATTGTTTCCAAAATGACGGTATTTCTGCTTACTTTTTTTATTTCATTTCTGAAAATTCATCGAAAATTTGGGTGATTGTCTTACCGATTTCAATGCTGCTAATAGGTGTTGAGCTGTTTGACTATAACTTTACATATTCCCGGATAAATCGATTCCCGTATAGAGGTTTATGATGCCATCTGATGCAGATGACATTATGGGTTTAAATAATGATACCACTATCACTTTTAACACTTTCGTTTCGCTTCTTTTCGCTTTGAGGATCTTTGGGAACCTATTTTTTTTTGAAATTTTTTTTCTGAATTCAGTATAATTATAAATAAAGAAGTTATAAATAATAAATCAATAATATATTTTGTGTAAAATTAAAATTAAAAAAAATATCATGAACAATTTTTTTTTCAAACCGTCAGATTAAGAGAACCCCTCCAAATAATCGTCAGATTATGGATCAGCACGATCAGGACATCAACTGGAATCGTCTGTATAAAAATCTGACGCGCTCGAGTATTTCAAAATGGCGATTTTTTTGCATTTTCTAGAAGCCACCACGAGCTTGCGTCAGATCCGAATCGCCAGTCTTTTGAATGGGAGCTTCGTTCGGGTTTACTTAACATCCCCTCTGAATATCTGACGCGCTCGAGTAAATTTGTTTTTTCCCCATTTTTAACCTTTCCGTACGGCCGCCCCCACCATGCAAACCGGCAGATTAATATACCTCCGTCATCAGAGACACGTAGGGTATATACCCTATTAATATCTGACGCGCTCGAGTATTTCCATGTGACAGTTTGCAGTCTGCAGCCTGCAGACGCTCCCCCCACCGATGAAAAGGTATACATCATATAACCTTTTTTCCTTTCTACCATCTAAGCTTCAAAATCCAATAGGTCCCCACGGCGCTCGAGTAAATCCCCATTTAGCATCGTGGACTCCCCTACTATAAGAAAGGAAATTAATTTTTCATTTTTTTATTTCATTATTATTTTAACAGTGTAAGGTTTATAATCTACTTTCGTGGTGGGGTCTTAAGATCAGTCTGGTGGTGGTAGGGTATGTTTCAGAAGTAACTCCTTCTGAAACAGGCATGTTGTGCTGGGGACAGTAAAGTCACACCTATCGATTAGCGAATGTGGGAATCAATGACTTTTCCAGTGTTTGCACCACGAAGGATGTTATGTTAATCTACCTTTAGTCCTGACATGGTATTACCCTATTGTACTGTCGACTGTTCCTTCATTGAGTGCAATGTCGCACAGCAAGCTTTAGTCGGAAAGACAGTTGATGCAATAATGGAAAACCTGACAACGCCAACACGCGATTTAGCTTACCAGCAACTTACCAGAGTAAGAAAAGTGAAAATACGAAGAACCATGCCGTGGAGTGGAATCGAGCCATGGACCTCTGGAATGGTAATCGGATGCCTTAACCCTTAGGCTAGCGATGCCGGTCTTCAACGTGTAATTTATTTCGGCGCTAAACGACACAAATATTTTTGTTCACTACATTACAAAACCTTTTGAGAAGAAACATTGAAAACTTTAATATCGACTTTAATACTATCTCGAGTAATGTAACAAATGAACGCTTAATAACAACTTTGCGTGGGCAATCCTTCCCACAGAAACCTTCTAACCGTACCATAATTAATTAAAGAGCAACTAAAATTCACTTAAGCAAAATCAGTTAATCCTTATCATCCAGACTGGACACACTTCCATCATATTTCATCAGTGTAATCACTCATAAATCAAATCCTGCAATCTTAATTTATAATTAATGAAGGTGGTGCGTATCTCACCGAGACGGGCCTCCACCAGAATAACAACCGTCAGGATTAAAGGAGAACGAGATTGGACGACAAGGAATCCTTGAGACGTGCCTCCAATCCGCCGATGAGTAACTGTCGCATTCAATTATGGCCGGGATATTTGGCAACCTATTTGCCAGCCATTTGCTCGAGAAATCACGTATGACGTTGCGTGTCAGGCTAAGCTCTAGCATCAATATTTAGGCGGGCCTCTATAGAGCCATTAAGATTTTACGAGCCATTAATAGGGCTCTTGTCATGTCATCTCATAAATTCAGGTGTGTGTGCACAGGAAACAAGTGTTTCAGTAACAAGCAACAACGGCAACACGTTTCCATCCTATCAACGCCGGAACCATTTTTTCTTATATACGAGTATATTAATGGAGGAGAAGCGAACGGATTACAAAAATAAAATTTTATATGTAATTTTGCATAACTAAGCGAAATGGATCCTTTTTCGCAGCATAGACTCGAGTCAGAGAAAGGAGTATGTTGAGACAGAGATGTAGAGGGTATGTGATATAATAATTAAAAGCTAGTATAAAACTATGGCAATTAAAAATTTTAGAGATCGTCTACAAAATTATTGTTTTAATTACCGAAATTTAGTCGGTTTTAGATGTAATTAACATGCCCTGTTATTCATGGAAAATAATTATTAGCAAAGCAATAAACGTTAAGTACACTTATACTAGCAAAAAGGTACTGAGTTAATGATGCTTGACTTATTCATTAGTTGTTGGAAGTTGAGTGTGTTTTTGGAATGTCAAAGACTGTAAGTGGTAAAGGTATAATTAATGATGAAGCAGGGAACACGCGATGTGAATCTACTTTACTCGAAAATTTCCTAAACGAGGTTTTACTGAGAATTACTTTTTGGAAAATTTAACAAAGTTGTGTCATTCGAAATCATAATTATTTGTGCTTAAAATTTGTTTCATTCGGTTTTCTACGAGAAAATTAATTTCATTTTCAAAATTGAACACAAAATCCTGAAAAAAATGCAAAGTTGTTTTTTAGAATATTATGTATAAGGCTTTAAAATGTTCCAGAAAGAAAAATTGCCTTTCAAGTCATAAGCAGACAAAAAAAAACTTAAATATCGAGTACCATAAGATTCCCCTTCTAAAGCCGGCTCTACGCGATGCTATAAACACCCTCCAACGTTGGACGCCTGGTGGAAGGACGCATCGTGTCAGATGCTCGAACTACGAGTGCCAAATGTCAAGCGTCCAACGTTCGTATTTGGACACGTTCGAGCTATGATGGGTATCACTCCAACGTTGGAAGCAGGGATTTTACAAATGTGATATTTTTCACATTCGCGAATGCGAATACGAATGTTTAGGAATAGCGCTATCTGAAACATTTGTAAACTGAGCGCCCCATGCTTTTACTTGTAGTTACATACAGATGGATTAAAAAAATTATTTTATACTTTTTAGTTCAACTTATTAACGCATATTTAAAAACTTTTTTATTATTTAATATTTTTTAAGCTTATCTAATAAGAGCTTGTTTTTAAAAAGTTTTTTTTTATTGTTTTTTTTATTTTCTACTTTTTAGTCTCATGCGCCATTTTCCGGTGGCCACCTTAACACATCTAATTGTGTTCTACTTATCATAACATTTCATTTGATACCCATATCGAGGGGTTTTTCGTGGTGGCCACCACATTGGATTTAAAATGACGTCACATAGCTTACTGCATCCTACTCGTCATACTCTTTCATTTGATACCAATGTCGAGGGGTTGTAAAGAAAAAGGGAATCGGTCATTTTGTGCTGGCCGCCATATTGGATTTAAAATGACGTCACATAGCTTATTGTATTCTACTCGTCATACTCTTTCATTTGATACCCATATCGACGGGTTGTTCGTGGTGGCCACCACCTTGGATTTAAAATGACGTCACATAGCTTACTGCATCCTACTCGTCATACTCTTTCATGTGATACCAATGTCGAGGGGTTGTAACGAAAAAGGGAATCCGTCATTTTGTGGTGGTGATTTAAAATGACGTCACATAGCTTATTGTATTATACTCGTCATACTCTTTCATTTGATACCCATGTCGGGGGGTGGTAAAGAAAAAGGTATTCCAACATTTTAAGGTGGTCGACATATTGGATGTACCATAAAATTGAATATACTATATTGCATTGTCTTCAAAACGATAGGTTTCTGCCAAATTGTAGCATCACCGGATATCGCGAAGTGGCCGAACAATCGATCGCAAGATTCCACCCCCAGAAATATCCGCCATATAATGGTGGCCGCCATATTGGATGCAATATAAAATTGAATGTACTATATTGCATTGTCTTCAGAACCAAAGGTTTGTGCCAAATTTGAGCATCAGCGGATATCGGGAAGTAGTCGAAACATTGATCGCAAGATTTGTCCCACACAGAAAACGAAGTTAATATAAAGCTTGTAAAAATGGACAAAATTATATCTTAACGGAAAAACACATGTTATCAAATTCCAATGATTTCTCTCAAATGATATTGAATTAACATTAGGTGTTTCTCAGGGTAGTCTTCTGGAAGTCTTCTGGAAACATTTATTTTTGAAAATAGATACCTAAAACTTCAAGTATCGATATTTTAAAAGCGAAGCCAGATATCGAAAAAATTATTTCACATTTTCGTCTTATTTTGGGGTGTGTTATCGAAATTCATGATTTAAATATCGGCGCCACGGAAATCGCAGTTTTGATGTAACTAAAAACCTTTAGGAAATACCTCAAAACGTTAAACTTCTCGAAAACTAAGCGTGATATCGAAAAATTTTATTTTATATTTTCGTCTTATTTTGGGGTGCTTGCTCAAAATCCATCCTCAAACAGCGGTTCCACGGAAACCGTAGAGGTGCCAATAAAAGAAGATGGGGTAAACAAAATTGGACCAAAAATGGACCGGCAACATCCGTATTATTCATCTTTGAGCTATTCTCAACTGAAATCTGTTGACGAAATGCTGTCCTCACATTTTGCATACTCACTTCAATTAGCGCCCGGTCTAACTCGATAGGCAGTGCAGTGCAATGGGCAATATAGAAAAACACTTAAAAACCAAAGAAGCAGTCCTCAAAGCGTTTCTTCATCATGAGTGTATCAAATTTATGGTGCTTATGCCCCGGTTACACGAATGACAAAAAATGACAATGGTCATAATTTCTAGTCATAATTAATGACATTGCTGTTTATACGACGGAAATTATGACAAATAATGACATGCGTAGAGCTTTGTCATAACTTGTCATTAAATTATGACCAGTTGCCATAAATAATGGCAAGAGTTGAATTTATACGAATGACAAATAATGGCAAGTATATGTATGTTTTTTGGGTCCCTGATTACGTGGTCCGCCCGTTTAATCTAGGGGTAGTTTATGCCTTAAGGCTTGAAAATAATTAATTTTTGGCTGATAATATCTATTAAATCGCAAAAGGAAAAAAAATTGTTCAAATTAACGGTTTGCAATTTTTTTTTGTTTAAAGTTGATTTTGAAAATTGTAAAAACTCGTTAAGGGTTGGAAACAATTTATTTGTACCTGACAACACACATCCAACCGAATTTGAAGCATAAAGTTGCACAAACACTTTTTTACAAATTTTTTAATTTCCAGTCGATTAAGGGTGGTTTTAACCCTTTAAGATTATCCGTTATCATAAAATTTGGCTTAATTTGGTATAAATCAACCACCTTCGTAAATAAATATTGAAAAAAGTGTATTTCATTCCATTATTTTTGATTATTATTGAAATTATTGCGAAAAACAGAACACAACACGATTTGAATTATGACACTCTGTCATAAAAGAATGACCAAGTTCATTCTTTTATGACGACTTGTCATAACTTGTCATAATTTGCCATTATCGTTTACACGGTCATAATTTGTGTCATTATTTCTGACAACTTTTATGACACGAACTTTTGTCATTTTTTATGACAGAAATGATGACACAAATTATGACCGTGTAATCGATAATGGCAAATTATGACCGAAAAAATGACAAGTGTGTCATTCGTGTAAACTCACCATAATCGATAATGGCAAATTATGACCGAAAAAATGACAAGTGTGTCATTTGTGAAAACTCACCATTAGACCTCGTCTTTTTAGAAGGTTAGATCAAGTTTTGAAGGATGTGTTGTCGGAAGCTCTTTCAATATCGACAAAGATCGCCAGCCCAATTCTTTTATTTAGTTACATTTTTTAAAGAACCATTATTCCTTTTGCTTCTTGTACAAATTCCTAGCAACCACATTTATTGCAGCATTTTAAATCTTCTTTGTTTTCCACATTGCGAAGTTGCTTTTGAAATTCCAAACCCCCTTTAACTATGAATTCAAGACAAAATTCCTATGCTCTTATTCCTGGGCATTTCAAACAAGCTATGGCATTACATTCGAATTTGCAGAACAATCATGGCGATAGTCTAAAATTAATTCAAGCCTTTGTGACCGCAGGATACTATTGCAAGTATAACTCATCGCCCACATTCTTGTTATGCACAAATTCCGAGTGAGGAGTTCACGTGCTGCATGCACAATGTTATACCGATATCCCAGTAACCAGTAATTACATAGCATGCAAATCCACAAGATTTAGGAGTTGCCTATTTAAAGCTGCGCCAGACTTAACTTACCACAAAACTTTTGCAACATGGAACGAACTTCCCCCGTACTGGATCCATCTAAAACGCCAAATTATTTTAGACGTTATCTCGCTTTTGCGAAAATAGTTTCTAGTAAATGATTCAACTTTTGTGTTGGTAAGGTAATTTATTCTGAAGGTAATAACTAAAGGAAAATGGAAGACAGAAATATTATGCTGAATTTCAATTAGCGCGATAAGTGAAATTAATGAACAGCCGGGAGACATCTTCATTTCGTGAATAAGTGGAGACACTACATCTTGCTGAAAACACTATAATACTAAAGAGCAAGGCTTTCAGAGCCGCCACTAATGATACAAGAAAATGGAAACACAGCTCTAGGGTGAACTATACGTACTAATGAGGGTTGTATGGAACAATATCGTCGTCGTATCCACACGGATAAAACGAAAGATAAAACTAAGAATTATATAGATTAAGGGTAGAAGAAAATAAACGCCGAGAAAAACAAAAATTGTTCTTAATATTTCCACACACATTCATCCCACGTGTAGTAAGTGTAGCTGCGGTAGCAAGGCATTATCGTTGTAATGTACTCGAGCATCCCTTTTCTTTCTTCCCTGATATATTTATGTTGTGATAAATTTTTCGTACGGAAATATATATTAGCTGATTCTCATACGTTATGTCGTTTACGATGGCAATTTCGCATGAATAAAATCTTTCTTTCCGGTTCAATTTTCATATGTGTGAAGTCGATTTCCCGGATGCTCATAAATAGGTCCCACACCTTGAATGTTTAAAGGTGGCATACTGTTTACTCAAACTGCCCTCGAAGGGCACTTTTCAATCAATAAATAAGGCATGACAATGTTAAATTATGGAAATGGTATATTGTGTCAAAATTAGGGATATGGGTTCCTTCAGGATTCCCATCTGCTTGGCATTCTTGGGTGATCCCAGCTCATTGCTTTTTATTAGGTAATATTTTTTTGGTGTGTAAATTTCGATAAACGGAAGGCTTTTTCAAACAAGGGCTTTCATTTTATTTTATGGTCATAGAAAGTCATTTTTAATTTTGAAAGATGAACAGGTGGTGACTTATAAGGTTTTTTGGTGGTGTTCTTTAAACAAAAGTTGCCAAATATTGTGAAATGAAAATTAAAAAATATTAAGAAGAAAGTTAACGAAGCTTTTATATTATTGACATTCACAAGATATTGTGCAAAAATACATATACTTTTTGTGATTGGCAGATGACTCGCAAGCTAACGGTCACTCATTCTTGAAGGCAGCACGTGAACAGATAACCATTAAAATGTAAAAAGTTAATCGGTCAATTTATTTACCAGTGGTCTCTTGAGTTATATGGTTTCAAATTATTTGGTTAGCGGTTATGCGCAACTAGAATTGGGGGGGGGGCGGGTGTAGATAGGGCCCCTATGAGTCTAGACCCACTCCCTCATTTGGACCCCGTCTGGCTTGACCCCTATGTCTAATTCGCGCCTCGTCATAAGGAATGCCGATCCCGAGTGGAAAAAAGAGGCCGAACAATTTGAGAATTTCGGTGTGGATATGTAAGTAATAACTGCGCCGGTGTCGAAAGCTTTATATTTTTAAACGCGAGTATCGTCTTACCAATGCGGTCCCCCAACTGAGTACTGGTCCCGTTCAATGCTGCTTGACCTCTGTAATTGAACCGGAACCAGTCTATTGAGTATGGTAAATGGCACCTTTCACTGCCACCAATATAATTGACTAAAATATGAAGCAATGCAGCAACAAAAACTAAAGCTTTTTAAAAAGCTTTCCGAATCGCAGCGCTGGGGCGCTTTGTCTTTCGGCATCTTCCACTTATATAGCTACATTGCACTCCAGATAATAGAACAGTCAACAGTACAAAGTAGCTTATCTCGTTGTTTATACCTAGCCACAAACCGCTAAGAAGACTGTTTGATAGTAAAATATCAAATAAGGTATTTCCTGGTTAGTTGGCATCGAGGCAGAATAGACTCACTTCTTCGTGAATTCAGTAAGTTATGGACCACGCCATAATATAAAGGACTCTTATAATCGCCGTTTCGATGCGCAGTGGCAACAACACTGTTTGTTTAAAAACCCAAATAAACGGCTCATTTATACGCCTTATTATATATTCCCAATATCGCTGCTCGTTTTCCTTCTGGTTTGGTGCGGCCCATAAGAAAATCCTATGGAACCACCATCGGACAAGTCAAAGTATCCTTTGACAACTGGTGGAAAATAAAATACTTAATACTACTTTTTCCTTTATGACATCCATCAAGGAGAATTTCACTAGATCCATAAACTCCACTATTACAAGGTGGGGCAAAAGTAATGTCATAAGGTGGATTGGCTGCCACTTTGTTAGAAATGTAAGAAACTGTTAAATTGATGACATTAAGGGGTAATATACCCTTGTGAACAATATGATTTAATATGATTTTTTGAGACGTACCACGATCGATAGGAAAGACATAGATATATGAGGTTTTATGAAATTACTAGTCTTTAGCTACAAAGAGCATGCCGCGTACGCCGCTATTTTTTATCGTAAAATTAAAATAAAACATGCTCTTTGTAGTTAAAGACTAGTACTTTCATATGTACAAAACCTCATATCTCTATCTCTTTCCTACGTTCGTGGTACGTCTCAGAAAATCACTTCAAATTTATTGTTCACAAGGTATATTACCCTGTAAGTTTAAAAAATTCTATCGGTCAAATGACAACCTCCTGAGTTGATGCACATTTGTGGTCGTTTTAAGGCTTTTTGAATTGTTGCTCGAAAAAAATCTGGTTCCAAATTGGCGAGTTCTTCTTCAATGTTGCCTTTCAAGGCTTGCAAAGATTGTGGCTTGTTGGGTAAACGCGAGATGCGAAATAGCCCCAAAGGAAGAAGTATCGATATTCTCTATCGGTGGAGGAATACGAGGCCGGCCATGTCTTGCGGCATCTCTAGTGAACAAAGTTTGCAAGAGATGCACTTAGAGCTGAGAGTTAGAATCCCTTTGGACTTAGTAAAATTCTGAATGTTATCTGGGGAGAATATGTAGAAAAACGAAAAACAATGCCGCTACAGGGAATCGCACTCGAAACTTTGTAATGGTAGTCAGAAGCAATCAGTAATAATTTGACCCATTTCTAAAAACACCTTAATCGACCCATAGACTTACTATTCCCGCAACTCGCTAGCTGTAATATTCAACGTTTTTTTGTGATTGGTTTAGTAACAACTTCGTAGACGGATTAATTTGGTGTCGGGGCCGCGGCTAGACACTTTGCCGCCCAGTGCACATCCGCCGATGCCGCCCCCTTTAAGGGCAACATTTTTTTTCGGTCGCTTCACTCGTGGTTTTTTTTTGTTTTTATAGGAATTAGTATATAAGAAATTGTTAATTAAATAAATTTTCTCTCTATTTGGCAAAGTCAACCAAGTCATTTATTAGTACAGTTCCTCTCTTACTTCAGATCGACAGGAATTGCGTTTCAATGTTGCAATGCAGACGTCATTCTCAACATTCATTTCATTTTGCTTCGCCCACCGTAGAATTTTGCGCTGCTGTCTGTTGCTGGAGCTCGACCAAAAGTTGCCATGCTCTAGCCAGCTACATGACTGCAACCTTTAAAGATTTTGCTTGGATCGCTTTCAGCAACATGGATCACGTTTCGCCTATTCGACTGGGCATCTGCATTTTACTTATCTATGCTTATATCTTTTTATTGGAATGAATTCTAATGCAAAAGGTTGTTGTTATGCATTCGACCCTAGGACCTCGCAATTAATCGAAGAGATGTTTCGAAAGTATATATTACGCATTCTAAGGATAATGTAAGGAATCGACTCTAGAAGGCTTCTATTCCCTACTGGGTTGTTTTTGTGTCGCCTTTCGTTCATTGTTTGTTTATTGTATACATGTTGCGTGTGCTAATTAATTATTGGTAATCTAAGTTTTATGTTTGTCTTCTTTTTTTTATCGCCGCCGCTTATTTAAATTTTTGCGCTCATCGCCAAAAATGCCTTGTCCTTTGGCGGCTGTCCTTGTTTATAAAATATATTGTAAACATCGACAAAAATGCCGCCCTTCCCAAGTGCCACCCAGTGCAAATGCACAGTCTGCACATATGGGTGCCGCGGCACTGTTTGGCATGCCATTGTACAAGCCAAGTTAAAGACAAGTTTCTAGATAATTCCGATTTGCTTTAGAGTATTCCTTTCGATCTTAGGTTATCAACTTATCAAAAAAAATAATTGTATTGATTGAAAAAAGATTTGCGGAAAGAAAAAGATAAGACCGCCTCTAATTTATTATCATTTGATGACACGTCGTCCACTTAGGTTTACATTGAAGTTTTCTCTAACCTTTAGTTATCGGAATAATTGTACGTTTCACAACGTGTTTAATACTCTCCGTTGTTATTAATTTTCGATTTTCAAAAGCATAGACTAAACTAAAATCTCTTAAAGAAAATTTCTAAAACCACTTCTATATTATTCGATCAGTTATCCTGTACAGAATAAATTTTAAGGATTATGTTTGTATAGAGTAATTTGGGTAATAGGCGCTGCTTTTACAAAATCATAGAGTATTCCCCGACAGCTATGCAATCATAGCGCAATTCTGAAAATTCTACGTCAATTCTGTTGAAGTTTCTATGAAAATTACTTACATTTGCTTATATTAAAATTTCGCATTAAATTCTCATTTTGTAGAATTATATTTCACTTGCCACAATATATTGCAGGAATTCTTAATAAGTCTTGTAAATTTAAAATACTCTTCTAACTTTGTCACTTTTCCAAGGAAAATTCCGGGAAATTTTTCGAGTCACGACGTGTCACGTCATGATGGAATGTCATTATATGTAAAGTGTGACGGTGTCCTCTGAACTTTTAGATGAACGCAAAAAAAATGAAAAATTCTTATCCTGGAACTTGTAATTTTTTATGGCAGTTAAACATAAGGATGAGAGAGTTTAAGATTGTTTTCCTTATTTTTTTTTCTGTTAGAAAACATAAAATTAAATTTATCTCTTAAGATAACCATTAATCACTCCCTATTGGACATTTTTATGTCATCATCATTTTATAACATTGTCAGAGTCAAAAAAAATGAAATGCCAAAGAACAAAATCTAAATTATTCCCAAGGCAACTATACGAAACATATTGAGCTGGAGAGGTGAGGTGGTCTATTAACATATTTATTGCCATCGCAGCTGTCGCAAGGATGTTCAATGATACAACAAAATATATGTATGCCCTTCTTAAAATTCGAACTTTTATGCCATCCCTTGTGCTACACCAATATTTTGATGGCAAATAGCCAAGCTTTTAGTTGAAAAAGCTGAACAATGGCCGATGTACGAAGGATAACACTAAAAAACTGTTTGTTATGGGCGATAATGAAAGCATAAACATAGATAGTACTTACCCATCATTAGGAACATCAGATCAGAGACGGCCAAGCTGAACAAATAGTAGTTGGTGGCTGTGTGCATTGTCGAGTGCCTGACAATAACAACACAGACAATCACGTTTCCCACGACACCCGTCACAAAGATACCAAGGAAGAGCACTGTGACCTAAAAAAGGATAAAAAAAAAAAAATAAGGATATTTCAGAATTTTCCTTGTCATTTTTCTTCGTATTTTTTTTATGAATGATAAAATGGGAATTTTCCTATTAAAACTCGCTTTCTTCCAGTCAAAAATCTTCGTGGGTGGTTTCTTAGACAAAAAAGAACTTTAGACTATACACAAACACTAAATAGAAAAGAAATACGAAAGCAATGACTGAAAAAGGCAATTTGGAAGTTTCTTGCGGATCCTTTAAAGGAGTTTTCATTACAATAGCACACCAGGGGCACCAGCGATGAAGATGAATTTGTCTCGTCTGGCTGAAGTAGCCAAGGATGCTATGAAGAGTTGCTGATTTCCACCATGACAGGAATCAGATTTGTGTGACTTCAACCCTTTTTTCTTTGTCGACGATAAATTTTAAAGTAAAGTGGCTGTGACACATCCTATCATAGAGTGCTTAATGTCATTGAAGTTTTTATATGTGTATTTTGTTTCACAATCTGATCTCTGAATATGACTAGTAATTCTAGTAACATCAAATGAATATGTCAAGGCCTTTGGCAAGGATAGACTACCCATTGTGCAATTAAATTGAATTTCCTGAAGAACATTTGCGGTTTTAAACTACACCATAAGAGAGGCAAAGGACCCTTTTCTGATATATCACATATAAATCACATATACATATATGTGTGCATCAAAAACACATTACCAAAATTAGACAAGTTTTGTTACAAATGTTATTGCACCTATGACATTCTTAGAATCCGCTATACCTTTGAATTTTAGGCTAGATCACTTGGATAGGTTCAACAGTCTGCCTAAAGGTTTAAGATTCACACTTGTTTTGTCATCGCGGGGCTGTGTCAGGGTCTTCGGGTAAGGTCTTCCATCCTACCTCTACTCTATAGGTGGTAATTTAGTGTGCAAAGTCCAATGACCAAATCAACTAGCGGGCTCTATACCTTTAAAAACAGTGCTGTCCCTGTCTGGCCAAAGTTTTGGTATAACCACAAAATCTGACGAATTTACAAACTTACTAATTTTATTTATTTACATGCCTTATTGTAAGAATACTTTTGAGCGACTTGTCCCAGGCCTACGTTCGACACCGGCTGGCTAACAATTCAAAGTCTTTCTATTTACTATTCTATTTCTAGGTAAGTCTGCCTAAAGGTGGATTGCGAGGTGTCATTAAGTTACAGACTCGCCGTGTGACATCTGTCGCCGCACTGAATTTGTCTCCCCTCTAAGATATTCTGGATCATAGAGACGCTTCTCTCGCCAGTATCTCTATGGGAATAATTCCCTCTATCACACACGCCGCATCGTTGGACGAAGGACGCTTTAAGCTGGAGACAGATAAATGCGTACGTGGGTGCGTGCGGTGATTGATACAATAGAAGTGCGTACATTCAAATGCAAATTGACATATAGTTAGTAACCGGAACGCACGCAACGCAAAAGGTGGTCCACTTCCAACTTTTCCGCATTCGCCCCAGCCTCAAATATCCAAACACAACTACACACAACCAACACATGCACTAGTCGCTTAGATTGTTTGGTTATTTGGAAGAGACGCACGCAAACGTCTGTCGGCGAAAAATCGCCGCATACACCGACCAACGCAGTGTAAGCACGCACGTATCTCTTTCCAGCTTTAGTCTGTATGCAGTCCTCTATTTTCTCCTGTTAGCCGTCTTGATCCACAAGAGCGGCCCCAGTGCATCACATGTTGTTCTGTATACCGTCGGCCCATCTTTCGATACACAACGAAGTGACCTCCTTTTAAGGAAAGGTTGTTGCCAAAAAACAGTTTCGGGCTAGCCACGCGGACACAACACGATCCGCCGATACTGATTGTATGTTAATTTATATCTTCTTCTCTAACTTCACTGAAGAAGGTACTTCTTTGCCGGGTTGTAGTATGTTATATTATAGCATTTCCGCTTCTGGAGTCTCTTCTGTGAAAAGACAATGCTAACAGATTATTTTCGGGGGGTTGGGATAACCACGAAAATCGATTTAAAACTGGACTCTGTAACTTGTCATAAAGGCGAAAAAAACTAAACCTTTAGGGGAAACTAAACTAAACCGTGAGGAGGAGTTCAGCTTGCATTGTCTGCAAAAATATTATCAACAGTTTTTGGGAAAAGAATGCTATCATGCCCTTTCGAAGCAGATCTCCAGATTTTTATCATCCAATCCTCAGTGTGAAATCATTGTTGAGAGTGATTTCAATATTCATAATGTAAACTGGCTGAGTTACTCTATCTCTCTAAAAGGCTTTAGGATTTTGCATACACTAATAATCTACATGAAAGTGTGGATCACCCCACGAGAGCCCCTGGCATTCCAACTTTTCTCCTTGACCTATTAATCATAAGATAACTCTGCCCAAGTTGGACCAGTGCCTGGGCAATTTGGAAAAGTGCCTAGTCAGCGCTAACTTCTCATACAAATTTCCGATCCCAACCAAACCAGCTAAAGAACTGTGTGGCATTATGTGAAGGCTAATTGGCTGGAGCTTACTCTTTTTTTTCCAAATGTCGGGACATGTGTTTCCAAAACCAAAACCTAAACTAACGTTCAGGTAAGCCTCTGCACAAAAGCTCTATCATTCTTCTCTGGAGTTTTTCTAAACCCTTGGAAACTCTCACATGTTCTGCCCATACCGAAAAGAGATGACTCCAACTCACCGGCATCGGTAGGCTAGGGGTTAACGCGCCCGACTAATATCCCATTCCGCTTCATGGTCGTTCGCTTCCCGATTAAAAAAGACTTGCCCATTCTTATCCTGAAAGAGGTATGCACAGCGTCAAAACGCCTGTATGACACCCAAACCATTCACGACGTCTAAGTAAAAATTCTGGTTTTCCAAATTCAGCCCGCTACAGGCATGTATCGATAGAGACGCACCGACTAGTCCAAACAAAGCGCGGTACGCTCACACTTTTTCTAGACTAAAGGGAGAAAAATTTGGAGGAGCTTTAAGATATTGTAGAGGAAGCAATTATTTTGGTGACTATAAAGGGTTTCATTAGCACACTCCATAGACCGGTTCTCTTTCGATTTTGAAGGTCAAGCAGCATTGGACGTGGTTAGTACTAAGTTGGGGGACGACTGGGTAAAACGACACTCGCGTTTGGAATATTCGATTACGAATAAATTCATATCTGTAACAGGGGCGTTCATATCCTCCATGCCTCTATACTGGAAGCATTTTTAGATTTTCATGCCTGTAGCGGATGCGTGCGTGCCGCCGCGTGTTGGCGTTGTCAGTCCTTTCGCTGTTCTCTCTGCCAGCTTTCCGAATAGAGCTTGATGTTCGACATGGCAATGATATAGCAGTCAATAGTACAAAGGAGCATTATCTCTGGGCGCTCGTCTTTCATATAAAAAAAATGCCACCCAATAAAAATGATTTCTATTCTCTCCAAAATGATGGAGACGATAATCAACAAAAAGCTTCGAGTCCAAACAAATCCTGAGTGACAAACAATACGGCTTTACACAAACAAGGTCCACGGCGACCTCTTAGCGTGTCTAACAGAATACATTAGCATGCATCGATTTGGTGAGTCTAGTTTGATCTCTCCAGATATCTTCAAGGCTTTTGATAAAGTACGGCACTCAGCTCTTTCAACTAAACTCTAAGCTATTCGTATTGACTTAGTTCTCTAGAACTGGATCGAGAGTTTCCCTTTCAGCAGTTCAATCTAGGAAATACTGGACGGTGTTAAATCTAAACTCAGTCTTATCTTTGCCAGTGTTCCCCAGGGGTAAAGTTAGTCACCTCCCTATTTCTTATCTCTATAAATGACCTTCCACTACTTCACAGTTTTACTGATGGCTGTACTTCTGCCTTACTCCTACAGCTTCAATAATGCAAGGCAAACGCCTGCCAGACCTTGTCTCTATGGTGGACTTGTGCCCATCTCAATCAATAGAAACATTGGACTCATTTTCGATTGGGACCATAGGAATCGATATGAATTCAATGCTCCCAAAACGAAGTACTATCGTATTTCCATTAAAACCTGCAACATCTCCCCATCCGTGTCAGTGGAAAGTGTAGAAATACTGGTTAGCCCATCGCTTCACATCCTAAGCATGAAAACAAGGTAATATCTGCGATGTAATGACCAAATATTTCAAATCGCCAAACAAGCATCTAGTCTAATAAATAGGTACTTTTTCTTTGCGAAAAATACCGCACGCAATTTTGTTTACCAAATGATTTTGTATATTTTTATAAGCTTAAATTCAAAATGGAGTCATCCTCACTCTTAGTTGAAATTTTAGTTCAGAACTCTGGAAGTTGGTAGGGTAGAACCTTGACCTTTACATTTTTAGATAGGTGGGAGTATTCTGCGTACACTGATAGATGAAAATAGCTCATAGGGTTACAAAAATACAGGGTAATATGTAAACCTCTACCAGAAAAACTTCAAAACGCCCTAGCTGCTAAACCGTTACGATTTATAGCCTCCCCCCCCTTCCATACGATTTTTTGTTCGTCTATCCAAAACCTATCTACAGCCGGCCGCTTGGTAAACTTAGCGGTATACACCCTGTATATTGGGAAAATACTTTTGAATCTACGTTTCTCTACACTTAAAGCGCCATAACTGGTGTAATATTAGCCTTACGTAAAAAATGATAATAACAAGAATTATAGATAATCGTGTGTTCTATAAGTCTTACGAAGGATTTTTTCATGTAGAATTAACCATTAACGAAATCTAGTGCAAAGAAAGTGATATATGAAGTTTAAGCACTATTTCTACGTAGATATTGACTTTACACCAAAAAAATCTAAACAAGAAAGTTAAATCACTTATTTATCTACAGATAATATACATTTTTGTCGTAAAATGCATAGTTTTTGAGATATAAAATTAAACGCGTTTTCCTTCACTGTAAGCTTAGTAAGAGGGTGGGGATGACGCCATTTTGAATTTAAGCTTATAAAAATTTATAAAATCATTTGGTAAAAGAAATCTCGTGCAGTATTTTTCGCATTACTAATGATACTTTCAGTTGGGTCCTCTTATAAAACAAACAACTAGTTTAGTTCTACGTTCTTCTTATACTGAAAATGATATGAAAATGGACTACCATTGGTCGATGGCAATTAGGAAGTTCAAGAATGCTGCCTTTCAAGTCAGGTGAATCGTGAAAATTAATTTCAAAATCTTATCATATGAAAATAATAGCTGAACCATAATCTATTTTAAGGTATGTACTGATTTTTTATCACCATAAAAACTATTTTCTGTAAATTAACAAAAACAAACTTATCAAAATAAATTTACACAATAAAAATGCCCTGCACCACCTGCCTTATCAGCACAGATTCTGTTGTTTGTAATTATCAATTACATCAAGATACCTCATTACACACACATACACACTGCAATGGACTTGGTTATCACGTTATGAAAGTTGGCTTCATTTAAAAAGCATTAAAATTCCAAATCTATTGTTAAAAATTAATTCTACAGCAATTTTCTTTATTTTCGAAAATTCCCTGGTAGCAGGCACACATTTATAAAAGATTAGAGAAAAATTTACTTAAGGCCAAAGCAAACAAAACTCATCGTGAACGCACAGCTCTTATCATTCTTATCACAAAACAAATTCAGTTCAAGTTACCTCCGCTGAAGGAAGCTCATCTCGTTTGTAATATTTGAAAACAAAAAAAAAGAAGATTTCCCTTTGCACAAAAAGATAAAAGATTTTTTTTCCTTATAGATTTTAAGTGATTAGTATTAGTTTTAAAGGACTTGAAATGGACGAGACATCTTTAAAATCCGATAGGAAGGAGCCTAGCTGCAGATTGACGTATCTATTAAAACCTCATATTTCACCTCAAATTGACAATTAGTGCAATAAGAGACTTAGTTGTAGGAGTATCATCCCTCGTGACTTAATAATGATAAGTTATAATATCATGGAAACTTACCAGCAATGCTGTAGAGATGGGCAGAGTCTGTGGTCCTCTGGCGTATAGGAGAAACTCATCAATAGTGCAATTAAATGCCATGTTGCTGGGATCACAGGGTGATAGCTCCAAGTCATCATCATCCGTATAATTGATGGCAAGGGCAGAATCATAAAGCCCGAAGGAGTTGATCGGTGGAAGCCAATTATCATTGGTGCTTAGTGGAGCACTCAGCTCTGTCATGAACAGAGTAGAGTTGTCTAGCAACAAAGTATCATTCCCAAGCTCGAAGTTCACTTGGCTCAAGAACATGATTATTACGTACCTAGGAACTTAATATTTATATTAACACATTTTTCACACTCACGTCACACTAAATCGCATTCATATAACGACACTATTTTTTTTATACTACACTAAAATACGGAAAGTTTGCGCAATTTTGCTGTCCGATACTTAAAAATTTGCACATTTTCTTAAGCGAGATTTTTCCTTTTTCTTAAAACACCGATTTTACACTAAGAAAACAACTTTTCATAAGCATAAATTGAAAATTAAAAATCGTAAAAAATCACTTAACACCTGATCGGAAACGGTCCGTAATTGTGTCGCGTCTATTATAAAACTCCTGAAAGTATCATCCCAAGTCAATTTTCCGGTAATTCACATGGGAAGCAATTTTCTTGCCGCACTGCTGTGATTGCGATGTTGATGAGATTGGAACGTGAACGTTGATGCAGATAAAATCCATTTTCATTTTTGCCGCTCGTCTTTATCTAGATCTTCAATCTCCATTGCCGCCCCAGCTTCTTCAGTTCGGATAGATGATTCGCCCCATTAGGCCTGATAGTGGTGATAAGTCTCGTCTCAGAAGTCCAAGTGCCTCATATATGTTTGCTGATTTGCGGGCCCCAACGTCCATATATCTTTGGCGATAAGCGGCTGGCAGTCAGTCTGTGGATAGAAGGAGAAGAAACTGAGATAAGTTGACACACAGTGTAGAGAGTTAATTTGTCACAAATATTTGAAGAAATTAATTTCTTATTAACTACGTCCAGAAGCTAAATTTGGCAGAATTGCTTCTGGATTTGTCGGCGGCTGATATCTGAGGGAGACATATTTCTTTTGGCAAACATTAACGCGTGAGGGATTCTATAAAGACTATGCGAAGCGAAATGTCACACTGTTTGCTTGAACTCCCATCACATCTTGGGGAAAATATGTTGAAGAAAAAAATTGGCTCGTAGCCATTAAAATAATAATTTCGCTCAACACTAATCCACCAATTAGGTATGCAGGGACTTGAAACTTAAGCAAATCATAAAAGTGTCTAACTTTTGCATAATAGAAAAAAAATTCAAGTCTAGTGAATTTGGCTCTTCAATGAACACAGAATAACGAAAAAATACATATTTGCGCTCTTGTACATTTAATTTCAATGCAAAATATGCTTCTAACTTTTTAATTGTCCATTTAATCAAAATCAGCTTTGATAATCAAATCGAAATCTTTCGTGTAATTTTAAATTCAATTTTGTACAAAGTTTATCCAATAAATAAAAAAAAAATATAGTTTAAAAAAACTAAAAAAATACACTTTTATTTTAAAATGAACTAAAAAGAAAAAATAATTTTGAATGTAAAGTTTTTATTGCTCCAGCCAGTATATGGAAACAACCTACCTTTCGAAATGTAATTAAGCGTGGGGCTCTCTACATTCTTATTTTATTAACACCGGAACTTTTAGCTAGCGCCCCACGCTTTTTTACATTTCGAAAGGTAGGTTGTTTCCATATACTGGCTGGAGCAATAAAAACTTTACATTCAAAATTTATTTTTTCTTTTTAGTTCATCTTAAAATAAAAGCGTATTTTTTAGTTTTTTTAAACTATATTTTTTATTTTCTATTTTTTAGTCTATTATATGTGTTCCGCCATTTTGTAGTGACCGCCATATTAGATTTACAATGACGTTATAAAGAAAAAGGTAAACCGCTATTTTGTGTTGGCCGCCATTTTGAATTTGGAATGACGCCACGGAGCTAATAGTATTCTAATTGCCAAACCCTTTTATTTGATATCCATACTGACTGGGTTGTAAAGAAAAGGTAGTCCGCCATTTTGTTTTGGCCGCCTTTTTGAATTTTGAATGGCGCCACACAGCTAATTGTATTCTACTTGTCATGCCCTTTCATTTGACACCCATGTCGGAGGGTCGGGAACACAGTAGCAAAAATCAGCCGCCATATTTGAACCGCCGTCTTGATTTTCTTACAAAATGGTCAGATTGCATTGTCACGCGAACTATGCGTTTGTGCAAAGTTTGAAGTTGATCGGTTATATGGAAGTGGGTCAAAATCAAGTTGCAAGATTTGTTTACATAGAACATACATACATACATCTGGTAAAGCTAATATAAAACTTATACAAACATACATCCAAACATCCAAACATACATACATACATACATGCATACATACAGAGACACATACATACAGGTGAAGCTAATATAAAGCGTATAAAAAGAGATAGGCTACGTTAGTTACGGTGCTGACTGGTCACTGCCCCTTTGGCCCGCACACCGTAAGACTGGGACTTCTCCACAATGACTTAAGTAGAAGTTGTGGCAATGAAGATGAGGAAGAAACTGTCCTCCATCTTCGCGAAAAGAAGAGGGCCGTCCTTAGCTCACCTTTCCTTAACCAATTGGGTGAGCTGCAAAAGATCAATGTTCTTGACCTCTGTCGCTTCCAAATGGCTTGAAATGGCCTGAATTTCCGTTCCGTCAGAGGTTCAAAAAAATATCGGTGCCTACATTTTATATGAATCGTTCACACATGTCCGTGTCCGGGCGAGTAAAAATCGAACGTCCCGGGCACGTCCCTGATGTGTGTGGATACTCCTTAAATCTGTCGAAAATATCGTGTTATTTTGCAAATACTATTAACAGGCTACAAAGGTATGTAAAGAATTGGAAATTTTCCGTAGAATTCAATGAACTATTTTTAAAACAAATGACGCGCATGCGTCCTTTTCAAAATGGCGCCCAAAGTTGGCGAAAAACAGTTTTTTACTTTTAAAAAAGAAACTTGGCGTTGTACAAAAAAGAGGTAAATGACGAAGTTGTGTAACTCTTTAATACGGATCGAGTTGCCTTGGTCCGGTCTCAAAAGATTGCAAACTCAATTAGGAATTGCAAAAAAAACCCGCTAAAAATCGCAATTTTTTGAAATACCTGTATCTCCGTGAAAAGACCATATTTTTTAACGAACCACGGTGAAAGCGTAGTTCAAGATAAGTCGAATAAGAGCGTTTTTACGGATTTGCAAAATATTGCAAGATTTTTGCAAAAATCGATTTTTCGGAAAAAACGCGTTTTTTTCAATGTCCAATAGCTCCTACAGGCCATCATATTTTTATACCCTAACGGTACCAAAATTTTCAATGTGCAATTAATGCGCATATCACAAAATGATCCCTTCTTCTTCTTTAACGGCTCTACAACCGGGATCCGGTCCTGGCCTCTCGCAACTGTTCTCTCCACCGGTCCCGATTCTGAGCCGATGTCATCCAGTTTGGCATCCCTATGCTCTGAGCGTCCTGGTCTACGCCATCCTTCCAGCGGAGGTTGGGTCTCCCTCGCTGTCGCACCCCATAAGTCTTACCGCAGAGAACTTTCCGAGCAGGCTCATCTTCACTCATACGAGCTAGATGTCCTGCCCACCGGAGTCTACCGAGCTTTATTTTCTTCACAACATCTATGTCGCGATAGCGCTCGTAGATCTCGTCATTGTAGAGTCTCCGGAATCGTCCTTCCTCACATACGGGGCCAACAATCCTCCGAAGTATTTTCCTCTCGAACACCGCCAAGAGGTTAGAGTGCTTTTTGCTGAGCACCCACGTTTCGGATGCATATGTGAGGACTGGCAAGACCATCGTCTTATATAGTAAAAGTTTAGACGTTATGGTTAGATGCTTGGATTTGAAGAGCCTTGACAGGCTATAGTAGGCTTTGTTGGCTTTTAGCAGTCGTGCGCGTATTTCAGGTTCCATGCTATTGTCGGCTGCTACTATTGACCCAAGGTAGGTAAATGATTTTACCACATCAAACTCGTGTTCCTCTACCTTGATTGTGGGACCAATGTTAGGTGTTCTTGCAGACGAGGCCACCATGTACTTTGTTTTGCTTTCGTTGATGTGCAGTCCCAGATTTCCTGCCGCGCGCTCAATCTGGATGAAAGCTTCTTGTACAGCTGTTGATGTTCTTCCAATGATGTCAATGTCGTCTGCATAAGCCAGTAATTGGGTGGACTTGTGAAGGATTGTGCCCCTTGATGTCACGCCCGAATCTCGGATGACTTTCTCCAACGCCAGGTTGAAAAGGAGGCAGGCCAGACCGTCCCCTTGTCGGAGTCCATTATAGATGTTGATTGGTCTGGACAGTGTTCCGGATACCTTTACTTGGCTTGTCACATTGGTCATGGTCAACCTACATAGTCTTGTCAGCTTATTGGGAATGCCGAATTCTATCATGGCTTTGTAGAGTTCTACTCTGGCTATGCTATCATAGGCGGCTTTAAAGTCTATGAAGAGGTGTTGGATTGAGTTTTGAAACTCTAGACATTTTTCCATAGCCTGCCTCAAAGTGAAAATCTGATCGGTTGTTGATTTGCCTGGGCTGAAGCCACACTGGTATTGGCCTACGATATTTCTAGCGTATGGGGCCATCCTGTTTTGTAGGATGGCGGAGAATATCTTATACGCGGTACTCAACAACGTTATACCACGATAATTGCTGCACGTTGTGATATCTCCTTTTTTATGTACCGGGCAGAGGATGCCTTTTCTCCAGTCTTCTGGCATCGCTTCCTGCTCCCATGCTTGCACAATTAATTCATGAATCGCTTGGTGTAATGTAGGCCCTCCATATTTAACCAGCTCCGCAGGGATGCCGTCTGCACCCGAGGCCTTGTTGTTTTTGAGCCGGGTGATGGCACTGCTAACTTCTGCTAAGCTTGGTGGTGACAGCGTAGCATTATCGTCAGATATTGGTGGAGCCTCCAAATCCTCAGTTAGCTCGCCATTTAGCAATTCATGAAAGTGCTCTTCCCATCGCTCCAAGATGCCTTGAGGATCGGTGATCAGATTCCCTTCTTTGTCCTTGCAGTATGTGCAACGAGGTGTGAATTGCGTCATACCGCGTACTCTTCGGTAGAACTCCCGCGCCTGGTGCGGCCGTCGCTCTCTGTACTGTTCTAGTTCACAAACGAGATTTTTCTCCCAGGCTTCCTTTTTTCGTTTGTGAATTCTCTTTTCTTCTTTTCTGAGCTCTTTATATTTCTCTTCGCGTGCTCGTGTTCTCTGAGACTGCTGCATTGCTCGATACGCAGCATTCTTACGTTCAGTTGCCAGCTTGCATTCATTATCGAACCAGTCGTTCCGATCTCTACGACTTCTGCCTAAGATGGAATCAGCAGTACTAATGACAGTATTTTTAAGGCGGGTCCAGCTCTCGTCGACGCCCGGCATCTCATCCCCAGGACTTGCTCTTCTGAGCGCGAGTTCTAACGCCTGACCGTAGCTGTTTCTGGCCATTTCGTTGCGTAGTGCAGCTGTGTTGATTCGAGCCTGATCAGCGGATACAAAGCTTTTCAGCGTTGTAATGCGCTCTCGGAGCACCATACCAACAAGATAGTGATCTGAGTCGAAGTTGGCACCTCGGTACGTTCGTACCGTCATCAGACCCGAAAGGTGGCGGCGGTCTATCAACACATGGTCTATTTGATTGCGAGTCGCCCCATCAGGAGATATCCAGGTGGCTTTATGGATATCTTTACGCGCAAATCTGGTACTTGCAACGACCAAGTTCTTACTTGCTGCCATCTCTATAACTCGCTGCCCATTGTCATTAGTGTTCTCATGCAAGCTGTGGGTGCCGACATATTGCCTGTATACGGGCTCCCGGCCTACTTTAGCGTTCAGGTCTCCCAATATGATTTTTACATCATATCTGGGGCAGGCATTAAGTTCCCGTTCAACTACTTCGAAGAATTCTTCTTTTTCATCGTCCGGGGACTCTTCTGTAGGTGCGTGAACGTTTATGAGGCTGATGTTCTTAAATTTGCCTCGCACACGAAGGGTACATAGCCTTTCGTTTATTGCTTTAAAGCCGATAATGGTAGGCTTCATCCTTTTGCTGACCATAAAACCTACCCCGAGCACATGGTGTTTCGTATGACAGCTGTAATATACGTCATAATCAGGTTTTTGCAAAACACCATTCCCTGTCCATCGCATCTCCTGAATGGCGGTAATGTCAGCTTTATATGTTGACAGGGTATCGGCCAGATGTTGTACAGCTCGAGTTCTGTACAGAGTTCGTACGTTCCATGAGAAAATTCTTAAATCATTTTGCCTTTTTCGTTGCCGTGGTCGTCGTCGTTTTTTCCAGTATCCGAGGCATGTTGCTCGTTCCGTAATGTTTGTTTTTTACAAAATGATCCCTAATATGCGCAAAATCATTAAAAAGATCGATTTTTTTATACCCCAAAAAACCATGAATATATTTGTGATTTTAAATTACTTATTTATTTATTTATTTACTAGTCTACAGAGTAAATCTCCAACAGACAGAATGCAAAAATTAACATAATTAAAATTACAATATATAATAAATATAACATAAAAAAAATAAATGATTTATAAAAACAAATTAAATTAAAGTAGACGACAAGACAATATCATTATTTAATAAGATGGCATAGGTCCGACTTGAATGCTATTCTTTCAGCAGATAAATCAATCATGGCATAAATTTCATTAAACAGGCGAGAGCAATACGTTATTGTTTCATTCTGGCCATAAACGCTCGTATGCGGATAAACAAACAATAGAGGTCTAGATCTCAAGGATACGCTAGGGGCATAAATGTTTAAGAGAGTAAGTAATGAAGCAGATTTAATTCGAAAACATAAAACATCTCTGACAAACATAATACTTGCAATATTTCTTCGAGCCTCTAATTTCTGAAGTCCTAGAAGCAAACATCTGGAATTGTAAGAAGAATTTTGCCAATTGATCTTACGAAGAGAAAAACGAGTAAAGGATTTCTGAACAGATTCAATACGAGAACAGTTAGAGATACTTATATTTTACACTCCACGAAGGAATGTTAATGCTTTTTGCAAAGACTTTTTTTTGAGAAATACACACACATATATTTTTAGAAAACAATTAAGACATAAAATAATAATTGTTTTTATCAATCAACGAAAAGAATTTGTAATTCTTCTTCTAATTTCCACACCTTCTTCATAAAAACCTACAGAATCCATAATAATTGATATACAATAATTGAAAATTTATACACTTTGAGGAAAACAGACGTGATTAAATTGATTTTGACAAATGTCAGCTGATTTCGAAAAGATTCGAACATAACTTCATTGACGCGTTTACTACAATTCCCATTTAAGATGAAGTGAAGCGTGAAAACGGCGCGTTTCGTTAAACGTACGTTTACCACGATAAGCCTCAGTATTCTACTTGTCATATCCTTTCATTTTATACCCATACCGAGTGGGTTGTAAAGAAAAAGGTAGTCCGCCATTTTGTGTTGGCCACCATTTTGAATTTGGAATGACGCTAATTGTCTCTACTTGTCATACCCTTCATTTGATACCCATGTCGGGGGTCAGGGAGCACTATTGCAAAATTCGGCCGCCATCTTGGAACCGCTATATGCGACGCACAAAATTTATTGGCCAATCAATTTTCAAATTTGAATCCAATTTTTGGGACTTATATTAGACTTGAAATTTTAACCATTTATTGTTCACATTATAAAGTATAATTTCTGAAAATTTCATAATATTTCACTTAAAACATCCGAAGTTAGCAATTTTTTCAGTTTTTTTGAGGTTATATGTGCAGATAAAAGATTCATATAGCCAATATCATAACGTCTCAATTTTTTTCGGTTTTTTTGGACTTACACATACCGCGATATACTCATCGACATTTAGAAAGAAATTGATTTTTCACAAAATAGCCGATAACTTAGGTACACTTAGGCGGTTAAACATGTTAAAAAAAACTTTTGAGACTGGAAACAAATTCCCTTTTCACTAAAATTTGATGCTTGTCTAACTCCATTAGTATTGTATATTTATTGAAAAATGAAGACAATATATCTACTGCTGAACTAAGTTTAAGGGCAATAATTGACTCGAAAATTGAGTCTACATTTCCTAACGTGATTACCTCACTGTGAATTTTTTTAAGTACATTTTGACACTACAAAGAAACTGCAAAAGCGAAAAATCTTTTTCAGCACTGAAAAGAATAAAAAATTATTTATGGTATTTTTTGGGACACAGCAAATTAAATGATTTGAGTGTTTTATCCAAGAGTTATTTAATAACTTAAATACCCGAGTAAAAATAAAACTCACCCGCAGCTAGCATGCATCAGGTACGCACTAGCCTGCATGGCGCCCACAGCTAGCAGGCATAGCGAACAAATACGCATGGCACATTTTTACTAGGAAGGACAACCAAGAGATAAGTGAATGGATGGCGTTAGAGAAGATATAACCAAAATTTTTATAACAAACTGCCCGAGTAAAAATAATTTAGTTGGTTAATTTTCTTACTAACAGGCACGCGCCCGTAGCTAGCACGCATAGCGAACAAATAGGCATGCCACAAAAGTATGCACACTTCTGCCACTGGTATCAACGCTGCCGCCACAGGCATGCACGCTCCCGCCACAGCCACGAAAATCTAAAAATGTTGCTCGTTAGAGGCATCCACGCTCCCGTCACAGGCATGCACGCTCTCTCCACTGGCACGAAAATGTAAAAATTCAGGCATGCGAATTTTTAAATGCATCCGCATCGGCATAGAGAGACCATTCGAAACGCGAGTCTTGTTTTACCAAGCAGTCCCCCAGCCAAGCACTAACCACTTCCAATGCTGCTTGACCTACGCAATCGAACGAGAACCGTTCTACTGAGTATGCTATTGGCACCCTTTATGGCCACCAAGATAATTATCTCTTTTCTTCGTCCTCTACAATTTTTTAAAGCCACACAGGCGATTTTGTACATGCCTGTGGCGGGAGCGTGCATGTCTGTGGTCGGAGTGTGCATGCGAGTTTTATTCCCAAGTAAAAATAAAACTCGTCCGCACCTAGCACGCACATTCTCGCCACAGGCATAATATAGGGTGATATTAGGTATTTCGGTTGAATAAAAGAATAGCAATACTAACACTTTAGCCACATTTACGGGATATATATATACAGAATTTCAATACGCATTATAACCTATAATCTTAGATACTTTTCTTTTTCGCCGGGCATGGGGTAATTTTGTATGGGCCGTGACCGTTTGCTGTATGCAAATATCAGGCTTTGGAGAGCTGAACTGCCAGGTCAACATCCATCATACTGCATCAGATGTGCTTAGCAGAAGGTTTGCCATAACTGAACTGGACATGGTACTCATTCACGAGCACTCGTCCCACAAAGGACAAATAAGGACAAGGATTATATTATATTCACGCTGTAAAGTCATGCAAATAGAGGAATACGATATTGCATTTCGCTATCAAGTAATGACTAATTGGTAAGTATGAATGTACGTCCGTTTTAGATAAAAATCAAAGATTCAGTAGCAGCCAATTTCATCGAAAATAAGCAGAAAGTTATCTCAATTTCAATCTAGATTAGACTATACTCAGTAGTTTACGGGAAAAACAACCACTTAAGTGATATAATCCAAAAATTCACGCGCAATAAAAAATGTTTTGATGTCGAACGATGATATTTTTATCACTTTTAGTCTTCGAAAATTATCTTTTAATATTCATTAATCTAAAATTATTCTGTTAATTTGTAGATATTAGTAGTTGTTAAGATAAAGCAGAAAACAGTATAAAAGACTAAGGTAGTTTCAATTGGATTCATTATAACTGAAAGTAACTGAAAGAAAAAGTAATTAAGTGAAAAAATTATAAAGTATTAAAAATAAATTATTAATATTTTTCTTTTCTAGAAATGAAGATCTGTGTAGTATTTGCAGCCATCGTTGCCGTCTCCTTTGGAGCAGCAATCCACGACACAAACCTCGGGAAAGATCTCGATGAGCTCTCCGCGATGATACCACAAAAAAAAATTGAGGATCTTTTCAACTATTACTTGTACGTGGCAGAAGATGTTGAAGTTATGAGTGTGCTAATGTCAGGTGATTTGTATGTAATCAATCAACTTCTCGAGAAGCAACCCGAGTTCAAAGAATTTTCCGACTGGCTTTCAAATCAGTTACACCCAGGAAACGGCAATATTAAAGAAATGTCTTTGACGCTTAAGGAATATCACAAGCCAGGCTGGAAAGGATTCATGGAGGAATATGTTGCACTTATTCCAAAGGAGGAAATATCGAAGTTCATTGAGGAGAAAGTCGCTGAAGGTGGTGCTTTTGCCGAATTCTGGAGTAGACTACAAGCTTTGAAACCCGCATACGAAAAGTTCATCAGATTACCCGAAGTTGTTGCAGTTGTTCAACGTTTAGAAGCAGTTGGATTTGATGGTGTACAATATGATAATATGGTCCGTGATATGCTTGGTTGGCATTGAAATGTTCATAGTTTTAAAATAAATAATTTCAAGTTTATTTGATTGTTTGTTATTGAAGAAAATGTTCTCTGCCAAAATTCGAGCTACAATTAAAGATTTGCAGTTGCAAGACTTGTTAATAATCTTATAACAAAACAGGGATAGTATGTGGACACTCTCGTTTATTCTTCTTCAGACCACTTGAATAGTTTCAGCAGTCTGCGTAAAGATTTGTCAATTAAACAATTTTGTCTATGCAGGTTAGCACTGGACCCCGAGATCCTGCTGCTAACGTGAGATAGTGACAGAGAAAATAAAAGATAGACTGGTCCTACCGAGGCACAGCCTACAGGTGGAATCCTTTTCCCTCCCAATTTTCTTCCATAGGTGCAGATTTAAGGCTCAGTGTCCGTTGACCACCTCCTGCATTTTTCACCATTGCGAATTTTAATAATTTGAAATCACAAACTGTCATAATTCCAGGACTTAGTCATAGAACCGAGCCGAAAACTACAACTTACAAGATGAGCCTCAGCCTGGTGGACCAAAACCTCATTGTAACCATTGACGAACTCGTTTAATCCATTATGAGGTTTTAAGCCCTAACCAGACAAGGCTTCAGCGGCTTAAGTCAGCGCTGGAAATAAGTGATGAGCAAAACTTTCTTGCAGTCTTCCCTGGTCTTGCACATTTAGCACGACCAAGCAAACCAAGAAAAGACAGAACAAGACAAGACTGCAAGATCAAGATAGCAAGACTTTTTGGTCATGACTAAGCGCCAAAAGTCTGGCAGTGATGAGCAAAAAGTCTTGTCTTGTCTTGGTTTTGCTAAATGTGCTAAGCCTGCAAGAAATTTTGCAAGAACAAGACTGCAAGACTTCTTGCAGACTTATTGCTCATCACTCCAAGACTTTTGGCACTTAATGATGAGCAAAAAGTCTTCCTATCTTGATCTTGCAGTCTTGTCTTGTCCTGTCTTGTCTTGGTTTTGTTTTGGTCTTGCTAAATGTGCAAAAACAGGCAAAAATGCAAGACCACTGCAAGACGAGTCTTGCTCATCACTACTGGAAATAGAATTTACTATCTTTAATTTCAAGATGAAAATTGATCTTTCATCAAGACAACATATCAGTATGTTACTTGAGGAGTGTTTTTCGTGACAGTCAAGTAAATTTTTGAGGGCCGTTCAAAATCTATCAGATAGATTGAAAAGCATTCCAGAAAATGAATGAAGTATAAAAAACCGCATTATTTATGAAATGGTCGAGCCATTAGCATTGGCGCAACAACTACAAATGTATAGGGGGGATCCAACAAAAATTTAGATCCCAAGTAAGTTTTCTCTTTTTGGTAGAAAGTTCACGCTCCTGAAAAAGAGTAAAAATGATTTGTCCACTAAATGAATCCGCGCCTGGGTGATGGACTCCATCTCTATAGTTGTGAGAATCTTAGACCAAAAACAAAGTTCAATAAAATTAAATTTTCCAATTGATATTTAAATAGAACAGATTAGAGACTTGTTTTACTCTTTAAGTTAGACTGTCCTGTTTAGACTGTTCCCTCCCAGGAGCATAACTCACGAACTTTTTTGATGAAGGGCGAAGTGTGATGGTACCTGTCAAACATTGCGGTTCAAAAATTCGACGGATCTTACAACATTTGCTTGTCCGATATAAAAGGAGAAGTACATTCACAATCTCATACATTCACAATCTCAACAAAACGAATTTTGTAAATTAGTAAATTAATAAGTAAATTAAAATTGTAATTACAATGTACGTTCAAAAAAAATTATTTAACTCAAAATTATTTAACTCATTTATTGCTTCATATTGGTCTAAATCATAGGTTCTCAACCTTATTTTGCCCACCGCCTACTTTGAGAATATTTTTTTTTCTAGAGCCCCCCATTTTTTTTACTAACAATCTGTCGCGAACCTGAAACAGCTATTGCCTGTATTGCCTACTGTAAAGCCGGGTCTACACGAACACGATGCTATGAACAGCCTTCAACGATGGGCGCTTGATGGTAGGACGCATTGTGTGGCAGATGCTCGAATTACGAGTATCCAATGTCAAGCATTTAACGTGCGTCCGAACGTACGTTTGTAGTAGGACACGTTTGGACTATTGTGGGAACACCAATGAACGAACGAAATGTTCAAAGACTATTAGCTTTTTGTTGTTGCTTTTTGAAATTCTCTTTTGCATTCTTATCCTAGCAACAGCAACAACGCAGGAACTGTCAAAATGTGCGTTGAAAAGTCCGCTGGGGGTGTCCACTCAAATTGTCTGCCCTTCCCATCGTCCTCTCTCACCCTTTTCCCAATAAACCCATTCAGTTCGTTCGTTTTCTCTGTTCCGGTGTCCAGTCATTTACGTTTTTTTCTTTTTTAGACTATATTTTTTTTACCTGCCCACGCCCTCACTGTGCCATCTCAGCGCCCCCTAATTTTCTCTGGGTCTTCTTCTGTCCCTCAGAAAGCCTCAAATGCCCCCAAGGGGGCGTTATCGCCCACGTTGAGAACCTATGGTCTAAATAAAGGGTATTCATGAAAAAATATAAATAAATTTGTTTAGATAAGAAATTATGGGGATGTACCCAGCTGAGTGGCAGTTTAGGAGTCGACAGGCGGTTTAGGAGTGAAATTTCCCAAAGCAAGGTCGCTCAACACATAGAGTTTTCATATAAAGTTTGCAACGCCAACGAACTTGGTTGTGACAAATAACGCATCGTATTTTTTTCCGTTGCTTTTTTTGCTTTTTTAGCTCTCGTCTGAGTACTGCGGATGATTTCGTACGTCCTTTCGTTTTTTCAGGTCCTACGCTCCAAAATGGCTGAAATTTGGTCCACAGCTTCCTTAGGACTTTTTAAGAAAACAATTTCGAAATCACAAAAAAAAAACATGGCAGCCGGAGATATCACTTTTTGGCAAAAAAAATCACTTAAAAACTGGTTGTTTCGAAAAAATATTTTGATCAGTTAACACGAAACGTTATTGCCTATAAAAAGCTCTCTTATCATTTTTTCGAAAACCTAACTCTTTCGAAGTTATTAAAGGTCAAAGTTTCCACAAATCACTTTTCGTCCAAAATATACCTTGAATAATTCGGAAAGTTCAAGGTTTTCGAAAATATGACAATAGGGCTTTTTGTAGGAAATAACGTTTCGTATTAACTGGTCAAACATTTTTTTCGAAACAACCAGTTTTTGAGTGTTTTTTTTTGCCAAAAAGTGATATCTCCGGCGGCGGTGTTTTGTTTTTTTTGTGATTCCGAAATTGTTTTCTTAAAAAGTCCCAAGGAAGCTGTGGATAAATTTTCAGCCATTTTGGAATTTTGTCTCCTTTCGTGTCTTTTTTTTCTAATTTCCCCGGACTATTCCACCATACAATTGTGATTTAATTTTTTGTATCGCAAAGGTAGTCATACTTCGATCTTGGTTGTTTTTTCATATCTTTCACAGCGGTAACTGGATATCTCTTGGTAATATTTTCTCGTATTGTACCTGTTGCCCTGTAGCCTAAGAGCCCTAAATCATGTATGTAGCAACTGATAGTTTGTAAAAAAGTTATCGAAGTACACTATATGCTCTTTTGGGACAATCTGCATTTCTGCAAACAGAGAGTGACTCTGGCTTCTAAAGGAGTAGAAATTTCTGTAGAATTGCCGCAATACACCTCAAAGGCGTAGCAATACCCGTCTGAAGTTGTTCCAACTGAACCGTACAGGTTTTCCCTGTATTGTTTGGCGGGATGACGGCCAAAGTATTTTATCATTGACTCATCCACCAAACAGTTTTCATGAAAAACTCTCCACTGGCACGAATTTCTCTGAATAAGATTGCACAACGATCTCGATTTTGAACATTTTATCATTCGAACCTTCAGGTAGGGAATTATCGAAGAAGTGCAGGTTTCTCTTTATACCTATATAAAAATTGATTACGAGACATGCGATATACGACCAATGGAACGCCAACATCTTCATCCAAACTCTAGTAAGCATGCTCCCTAGGCAGTTAGTGATATCCAGTTAGCAATAATATGCCCAAAAATATTTTGCAATCTTCTTCAATCATTGGTCAAGTTCAAAATTGTGTCTATTATTTTGACCTGCGTACAAAATACTATTTTCTACTAACAACTTTCGAGCATCAAAAAATTTTTGAAACGACTTTTATAGATTCTACCACAATCTTTTGTCTGCAATAAATAGTATCGGTAACATCATGGGTTGTACTGTATGTAGGTCAACTTTTTCTCCAAACAGGTTTGTCAGATTCATCAGATGGCTCGTTTTGCAGGTATTCCTTTATTAGAAAGCTGTTCCTCATCTCTATCGTCCCAATCCTAAATATCGTGATGGGGCTGACGAGGAATTAGCTCAATTGTTCCTGGAACATTAAAGCAGTCTGGGGGAGTTAAAGCAGTCAAATCGTCATCATTACCTTCTTCTTCATCGCTTACAACAGCAGGATCTGGTGGTAACAATGAGACATCGTATACGTATTCCATACCATCATTTTCATCAGTCATTCCCTACTGGGTTGTGACCTCTTCCAATTCCTGGATCTCATGGCTCTACTTCTCTTGCATAAGATCTTTTATACTAAAAGTCCCTGCTACCTTTCTGACTTCCTCGTTCCTTTGCAATCCTTGAGATCCATCAAATTCCTGATTCCTGCCCACTCTTCCCTAATTGGTAGTCGTTCCTTCTTCGTGTATACCCTCAGAATCTGGAATAATCTTCCAAGTTACATTCAGAGAATGAGCACAGCCACAGTATTCAGAAGACATGCATCTATTTTTCTATCTTCCTCGTCTTCGTCTCACTAGCTTTCTCTATTTCTCTTTCCCCATTTACTTACTTACTTCATTCTCAATTTTAATTCTGTATCTAATTCTAATTATCTCTAACTTTGATCCTAATTTTAATTTTTTTAATTTTTATTTTAATTTTAATTTTTAATTCTAATTTTAAGCTTTTTTATATATCCTTTTTTTTGTTATGCTACTTAACTATGTACTCTAAAAGATGTAAATCTTGTGTACTTTCCTGCAAATACAATTATTATTATTATTATTATTATTATTATTATTATTATTATTATTATTATTATTATTATTATTATCAATTCAATGGCTTCTTCCAGTATTGTAAAGTTATTTTGGCTTGTAAAGTTGCCACGTATTGCCTTTTTAGCTGTTTGAGTGCAGTGCAATAAAATGCAACCTAGTACATCTTTATTGAAGTAAATTGATACATTAATAGTATCCCACAGTATAATTTTATATTCTAATCAAAAACAAGTCATAATATGTGTTTTTTTAAATAGAAAACGATAACAACATCTAACCTTAGCAATCTTGCTGCATCCCGAAGCACAAAGTAAAAATTTGGACTTTACTTTCGCGTCAGCCGCCAAAATCATTTTTTTATAGATCAGTAGTGCCATCTAGTATTGAAGTAATAAATTACTTCCATAATAACCACAAATAAACAATATCAATTCACGCATCGAAAGCCTGTACCCATTCAAGTACAGAGGGCGTAAATGGATCAATTTGGGTCTACCTAATCCCTCAAATATGGTCGTCCGGACCCCCTGGACCCACCTTGTTGCGTCCCTGGCCATTAGGCTTTAAGCGAAATAAAGGCCAAGCTGGCTTAAGTGAAGTATGAAACAATCGGATTTTTGATCAGCTTAGAACAAGTACCTAGAATGGAAGCGTACAGCCTTAAGTTACGCAAATTAATATTTGAGATAGAGTATTACTGTCAAATTCTTAACAAAGGTCACGAAGAGGAGCAAGTTTTTGTTCCATGCAAATCCATATTAACCTAACTAAAACATTTTCTATCGCTCTATTAAATCTTGTCTTCCATCTCCAAAGAATCGCTAATCATTTTCACAAACTTTGATCCAAATCGATGGAGTCATTATCGCGTTATGCGAGGGCCATGAAGTCAAATTGAGAATTTCCTTTGTTTTCCGAAGTCGGTTAACCATGAAACGCAAAGTCTTCCTCTTGATTGAAGGCAGGAAGTGAAAAAAAACTTCGAAAAAACTTCCACGACTTAACGGCTTAGCAGATTTAATCAAAACCCACCCACCCCACCCCCTTTAACAATCTTTATTTTTCATAATATAAAAAAAATGGCCTGCAGCAAAGAATTAATTATTGATTGAAAAGTCACTCTAGAAAACAAAGTTTATGAAGTGTTCCGAAACGCTCTAATAACACTTTGCCTCCGCCAAAAATAAACAAGCCCCAAACAGCAGCAATTTTTTGGCAACAAGCCCGGCTGTTAATTAATCATGACACGAAAAGCAATAAATAATAATATTGAACTTGGAGCTCGAGTTTTTTTCTTGTTGGTTGGGTGGAATCATAAATCAGTCCGTAATCACGTAGCACATTACTTTGTAATACTAACAGGAAGCAAAAGGACACGAAACTAAGCCCAAGGACAAATTAGTCTCCTTCGGGGGGGAAACGATTAATAACATAACCAAATATCATTAATGGATTGAAATAATTGCAAGAGGAATGGAGTGACCTCCTCGGCGATGGTTTTGTTCCTGGCGGATCATTTACAATTTCGATTAAATTAATCATTGCCCCGAAAATGAAGAAAATTGGGCAGTCAAATTTATTGAAAGAAAGGGGTAAGGTGTGTAAAATACATAAATGATTATGATTAATGTTTAGAAAGTGTGGGAATACCGTTCATGAGGGCACAGATGCTTGCAGAGCATACACTTCTTGGTTATATTAAAAATCTCCAATTCAAGGCAACTGAAATTGAGAATGCTATTTAGAATCTCTGCAAAGATGATACTTTCTATGGTAAAGGTAGACCATATAACACTAGGTTTACCAAAGGGTCATTTTGACCACCTTCAGTTCATTTTTCACTTTTTAAAGATAATTGTCATATTTTATGAAAAAATATTAATTTATAAGTTAGAAAGTCCCAAATTTTAATTTGTATTCTCTATAGTTCGTTCGGCTTCGGAAAAAAAATTCATTTAAAAATGTCTATGTGTATCCGAAAACATTTCACATAATTTTTGTTATTTTCCAATTCCATATAAATGTTTAAGGAAACAATTCTAGGGCATCAAAAAAATTTCCAGGATATCAATCTTTACAAATAGCTCAGAAATTAATAAGTAAATAAATAATTTTAGCACTCAAGACACATCATCAATCAAAATCGAAAGATAAGTAATGGTTCTGGAAGCAATTTCTATAAACAGTAATTGTGACGACAGCAAGAGGAAGTGTATCTCTTTATCAAAATAGATTCTTTCAACAAAAAAGTTGATTCTCTAGTAGAGGGAAAATAAACAAAAAAAAGGGAAGTTATGATGTAGTTGGGAAGTTGGATTTTTTTGTTTTTTTTCTTTACATATGTTAAGATAAAGCGAAAAAAAAAATTTCTGCAAAATCGGTCCTGTGCTGCACGAGAAAATTGCATAAATGTCCATTTTTGATGCATTTTGAGTGCATTGCTACACTATTTTTTTAATTTCTCCAGTTCTGTTGGTCGTCGAATAATAAAAAAAATTGGAAAATACTCGTAAATGAATAGACTATGGAACTGATTCGGTATAAATACTTTAAAAATGAATCCTAACCTCAAAAAACCAAAATGTATGAAATTTTGTTTAATTTTACTAAAAATGCAATAAATAACGGGAAAAGTACGGATTTTGATAAAAATTGGAGAAAAGATGTACTTTGATGCTATAAATACATACGTGGTTGAAATTTCAAAAAAAATTTCGCTTTTTACAGCAAAAATTAGCAGTTTTCGAAAAAACTTTAAAATTGCCGCCATTTTATGCCAAATCAACGTACGGTAAAATATTTTTTTTTAAATTGTAGGTTTTTTTATGTACTTTCTTGTGAGCATACGCAATACTTCGTTACTTTATTTGAAACGCCCATTTCAGGCCTTTGAAAACACTAAAAAATTTCAATTTTCATTTTTTTGCCTTTTGCTTACTATGAAAAGCTACTTGCCAACTATGATATTAAAAAAATAGTGTAGCAATGTACTCAAAATGCATCAAAAATGGGAATTTATGCAATTTTCTCGTGCAGCACAGGGCCGATTTTGCAGAAATTTTTTTTTTCGCTTTATCTTAACATATGTAAAGAAAAAAAACAAAAAAATCCAACTTCCCAACTACATCATAACTTCGCTTTTTTTTGTTTAATTTCCCTCTACTAAAATGAAATGAATGAAATGAAACACAAAATTATGTATTGGTTTTTTGGTTACCACTTACCAATACTCAATTTTGGAAGGATAATCGAAGATTTTTGAGCATTTGTAATAGTTCTACTAATTCTACTAAGTTGAACTGTTTGAACGCGTTATGTTAGGCGGGGTTTACATCTGCAATTTATTCGCCAAATTTATTATTGGGATAAATCTTTCTTAGTTCAAAAGCGTTTACATCTCGACACATAATTACGTACATTTATTCCTAGAACAAGGGCCCAAAATATTCGTGAATAAATTCACTGAATATAATTCAGAATAGTTTACATTTTAAATAAAATTCTATGTAAAAATTGCAGAAGCGTTTACATATAGCGAAAATGTTCTTGTGGATTTTGCAAGGAGTAAAATTCAATGTGAATTTATAGATACTGCTGAACTGACTGTTTACACCATCAATCGAATATACTCAACTTACGAATGTGTACATGTACACTAGAGTGGCCCTTATTTTCAACTTTTTCGATTTTTTCGATATTCGAATGGATGAAAAACGAGGAAATGTGAAGTTTGAGGCAAATCCGAAGATATTTAAAGGTCGCTCACGGCGGTCAAAATTTCGAAAAGTGTGATGAAATATATTACCTCCAAATATCAATACTTATTTTATAGACCTTTCCACCAAGCCAAAGTTTTTGACAAACAAGGAAGCTATGGCTATTTATATAATATAATTTATGAAACCAGCCAAAAAAAAATTTCCGAGAAGAACGAAATTTTTATTAAAAAACCAAAATGTGTCTGGATCAAAATTGGATATTAAGAAGGAATACGTATTGTCCATAAAAAAGATACCCATTTCCGAAAGGCAATTTCTGTGCAGGATCGGCCCTTTAAGATACTTTGCAGGAATCGCAGCAGGTTTGCCCAACCTTAAGAATACCATTACCAAATAAATACTGGAAGTTTCTATCAATCACTTTGGCGCTGAAATTGGGGCTCTAGTCAAGGTCAAAGGGCCAAACTTACTATTTAAGAGATATATTCGAGAAACCATCTTATTATTTTTTCACAATCTGAACCCATTAAGTTTCTAACTTAAAATTTTGAAATTCAGTACAATGAAAATTTTAGAAGAAACTGGGAGGTATACTTTCCAGAGTATTGAAGGCTGAAGGATAAAAGTGTTATTCTTGATATACTTTTTCATTGATATTTTAAGGTATTTTTTTTTAAAAAAATTGGGTCTTTTCTTCCTTGTACCAGCTCCAAAGCCCATTTTAGCGAAATTTTCAAAATGCTATAAAATAATTTTTCTTCGTATGTAAAATTTCAAAAAAATCGACAAGATTATGGCCCATTATGATTTCGAATCTGAAAATTAATTATTTATATATTAACAAAACGTTTTAACAAAAAACGTTAAATGGGTAAGTATGAGTTTGCTTTCAAGTGAAAATATTCAAAAGTAGAAATCAGTTCTACTTATGAATTTTTTCCAATTTCTACAATACAAACATAAAATTCTGTAAACACCAAAGCAACCGCTGATGTTTCATGAATTTATTCACTCTCATTGTCTTCCGTGAACTTCTATGAACTTTTCGGAAGGTTTACATTGCAACTAGTTTTGCTGAATTAATTTCACTGAATTGTAGTGAATTTATTCGATAAAAACGGTCGAATAAAATTCATCTCGTGTTTCAAAATAGTTTACATTAGCTTTCTGAAATTCTTCCTTGATAGAAAGTGAACTTTTGTGAATAAAATTCCTATCGAAAAATTCGCGAATAAATTGCAGATGTAAACCCCGCCTTAGCCTTTGGTGGATAATGTTTATGGCCATTTAAATATTTCTCCATACATGCTCTGATCTAAATACTTGGCCCAGGATTCTCTTCGGCCTCAGCCAGGTGAATCTCGAGCATTGAAGGAGCGGCAATGTCCAAGAAGATAGAGGTATGCCCTATATTCTCCATGCCGTGGCCAGTCCATTGAGAGGAGGTTGGACCAATCTACTAAGGGCCAATGGGCCCCACATTCCATATGAGTCGATCGGGCCATTGGCCCTTAGTAGATTGGTCCAACCATCGATTATGAGGGAACATAGAGAAGTGAGTTACTACCTCACGCAGTTCCTGAATGATCGTAGAGGTTATTAGGTATACCTCCATTGCTTCAGGTTGGACGAGGCGGACAAAGCCAAAGAAATGGCATGAGAGATAGCAGCTAGGTAGCTTATGACGCAATGGCGTGAACCGGTGTGAAGCATGTGGTTTCTTAAGAGTAAGAGATCCACAGACAGGATGGAATTTTATCCACCATCCGATGCAACTACAGGTACCTGTGTAGCTAGTGAATTGGGTAGCGAGCTTCGTCGAAGTCACCTTTCTCACAAAGAAATCAAAGACCTTCCGACTGTTCCGTATGACCCACTATTCCGGCCCTCGTGAGCACCCTATTAAGTGACTCTTTTAAGGCAAAGGTCCATGCCTAAGGCCTGGTGAACTTAGTCAGTAGGAATCTGACACTACTGTCTGAGTGCGGAACTTCGTCTTACTCCCATGTTTTGGGCATGGGACTAACAGGCAGTCGAACACACATCGCCCCCTGCGTGACTGATAAAAAAATTCTCACTAGTCCATTGTTTAAAAAAATACCACGGAGACTGTATGAGTTTGCAGATCATTTAAGCATGCATCCTCTTAATCCATTTCTTCATATTTAATAAAATTTTATGGACTCATCGGCCCTTAGCAGACTCATTCCGCATCGTTTGCCATTGTTACCCACGGTTTTCAGCTCTCCATTTGCTTAGTTCTGGTTATTCGCTTGACTAGGCAGAATATCGATGAAGATCACGCATGCCTTTTCATCGAACGTGGGCCGATATGCGCAGATCGCTCACTATTTGGATTTCTCACTCACTATGCAGTCCTTGTTGTCCAGCCCCATCGCCCACACTAGTGATGCATACAGCAGAGCTGAGTTCGAATTTTAGAGCTATAAGGAAGTGTGGCTGGGCTCGACTACGTTTTGCAGCATCCTTGCGATTGATGGTGGAAGCTTTGTTCGTTGCGCTCGTTAAATGCTATTTCTAACATAGCCTTCGATCATTAATCACTACCATGTACCATTTCCACCAATTTTTTAAGAGAATCAAGGTCTTCCTTCAGTAAACAGACCTGGCATTAATTTATAAGTCCTTTATTCGGCCTCGTTTGTCTGCTCTACCAACCCATTTTCATGAAAAGTTTGTGAGGTTCGATTTAATACCTCATAAATGGGTTTGAAAACAGGCACTCTTCTTGATTTTCAGAAAAAACACCTTTCGACGAAGGGGAAATGAAATATGGTGTGGGAAAGCTTTCTTCCGGCCGAGCTTCCTGCGATGGAAATTTTCGAGCGTTTTCACATATGCCTGACAGGAAAAAATTTAGATATTTCGAAATCTACTGAATGAAAATCCACACCATATTACACTTCGCCGAAAGGTGCTTTTTCCTGAAAATCAAAAAAAGTGCCTGTTTTCAAAAGCGTTTATGAGGTATTAAATCGAACCTCACAAACTTTTCATGAAAATGAGTTGGTAGAGCAACTCTTCGAGTATAAATAAGGCTTTTCAAAATAACTCTAGCAGCACTGTGGGCCTTGTTCAAACTTTTTTCCTGAAACGGCTGTTTTTACATTTTCGAGATTTACGCGAAAGGTTATAATTATTTTTGCATGAAATTTTTATTGTAGGTAAGCACTAAGACAATTTAAGCCCTGAAACAAGGTTCTACGATAATTTCAGTCGCTGTAACTAAATGTCAAGGAATGGGCATATTTCGCGGTTTTTTTTTTGCAAAAACCTGTTGACCGATTTCAATTCTCCAAAACAAAAATTTTTCGCCTTTTAAGCGCTATTACGTACCATTTTTTGTTTTCCAAAAACAAAATTTTTTCGCACCTAAAACGTTGAAAAACTTGGTTTCGCTACCATTATTAACTATTTTCCGCCTGCTCTGGACCGATTTTATCCAAATCACAATCATTGAATTCTTACGATTTTTCTCTTAATTTCAGCGTCCGAAAACTGCAGGGTAGATTTATTTCAACTTTTTTTCTATCCCTCCTGGACTAAATATAGCCCACTCATTAGGGGTTTTGACCTCTAATTAAATGTTAATTTTTTTAAAAAAATGGTTTTTAGTAATTATAATATATTAAAAAAAGTTTCTGAAAATTGGCCGTACGCTACCCCTAAAAACCAACCCAAAAAAATCCGTTTTTGCCTAATATTTCTTAACGGGTAAATCTTATTATGAAATAGTGTTTACATTATACATTATGCATGATATTATACATTTTCCCGTACGAAACGCCATTCATAAGATATATGACTCAGCTCAGGTGAAAGCTTTTGCTTTTTGGAAAAAAGGTAGTTGAAGTGGACTTTTTTGTTAAAAAAAACAAATTTTGGCTTTGATGACTCATAACTCTATATGAATATCACAATATAACGAATATTTAACAAATTATCACCTCATATATCTCGTATTTGCACTGAGAAGCCTCTCAAAATTTCAAGAATTTCTACAATTATTGTTAAAATATTACAGAATTTTCTGGTATAAAAAATAATTGTAGATAGAATTCACACAAAAAATATAAACAAAAAAATTTTAATTTTATAATTAAATAAAAAGATAATATCATAAAAATTAATTAAATAATATTAATTCCATTCAATTAATTAATTTCGAACATAAATTAATTAATTCCTTGATGAAATAACCCAAATATGAAAATTATCTACTAATAACAAACCAATAACAGACGCGGTGCGGTGCTTACTTGAAAATTATTTTTAATGAAATTTTAATACTCCTATGATTTAATAATATCGACCACAATTCCCATTTTAAAACTCGCAAATTTCTATTTTGAAGGTGCTCATAAACCGGCCGTAATTGAATTGTTATTGCAAAATAATTGAATTAAAAACAAAAGTGATAAATTTATGCTTCAACTTTGTTAATTTAATTTACACAGGTGTGTAAGAAGAATTTTTTCAAGAAGGCAAATGAGACAAGACTTAATTATATCTCTTCTTATCTACGCAATTATTATGAAAAACGAATATTTTTAAATACACCTGGAGATGGTAATTTATTATTTTTTTAGAGGGGGCAATAGACTTTCGTCTAGGTTTTCTACTAAGTAAATTGAAGAGGAAAAGGGAAAATAAGAAAACGTTGGATATAAATAAAAAAGGTGGGGGTTTTGTAATCGACTGCTAAAGTCTTGAAGAATTTAAAGAATTTAAAATCGATTATATGATTTTATGTAGAAAATTAAGTAAGATTTATTATAGTAACATTTTTAATTGTATAAAAAATAGGATGAGCTCATTCAACGTACAAGGTACATCCAAGACAGTAAGTTAACTTGCTGTTTGAAATGTTGCGGTAAAAACGATAGTTTATGTGTGAAAGGCTGCAGGGGCTGATGCACGTACCACTCTCTGCAGCTCAGGCCCTTTCTGCCCAGAATCGGATATTGTGATGACATATGATCAATGCGAAAACTTTCAGGACGACATCTGAGAACGTACCGAAATGGGAAGATATCATGAAATTAGTCCATAGAAAAGAGCTTTGAGAACTTCAGAGAAAGTTTACCTAACTAATGCACATGGATTAAAAAAGAAAATGAACCCTGGGCGTATGTAATATCGAATAAGTGAAGAAAAAAACCTAAACTCTCGCGGTCAAGATCACTGGAGACTGGCAGATCGGCGAGCAAAGTTTCTAAACAAGAATGACATAAATTAATGATTAAGGGAACTCAACAGAGACACAACATAAACACTTAGAGTGATGATCGACTAACGCCACCAGCGAATATGGAATGACCGATTCAGCACAGAGTTCTGCAATAATTTATGAGTTGATCTGATGCAACAAGACCTGTGAAATAACCTGTTTTTGAACAAAATAGTAGAGCAAAACAATATTTAAATGGTCATGGTAGATAATAAGTAGTATAAATATAGGATATTAGGCTACGAAAGGAAACTCTTCCACTTATACACTTTTGAGTGGAAGTGTAAAGTTCCACTAGCATAATGTAAAATGTATACGTGTAAACACAAGTTCCACCCGCTACACTCGTGTATATATACACTTTTAAGTCTACATTTTCACTAATTAGTGGAGTTGTGTAAACGCGTTAAATTGAAAAGTGTAGTTCCACTTTAGAAGTGTATCCACTTTTTTTAGCGAACAAAACATTTTTGTTCACTTTTCGAGTGTAGATTATGCGTTTATGAAGGTTTTTAAATGGCACTGGCACCAGAATAGCTTTCCTCATAAAAGTGTTGTAAGGGACTAACATCATTGAGCAAAAACTAGAAATCCGAAGCCGTCTTTCGTAGAAAGTTTCTATAATTAGCTTCATCTCCTAATTCGAGCTCTCGCATAAGACTTTTAGCAATTCCAAGACATTTACATTTTTTAATCCACTGACGAACCCAGCATGTCCTTTTAGTCGATTTGTTTCTACGTTTTCTTCGTCTACGGAAAATAATTACCATTGCAGTTGTAGCTGCTAGAACTTTTCCATACGACGACATCTTCCTTAAGGGGTTATATCTATGTGACGGTCAAAAATCAAAGCTTTTTTCAGGATTTTTTTTTGCATTGATTTTGTGAAAAAGGTGTTACAAATAATATACCAATCGATAAGACAACTCTTCAAGAGTACAAAAAAAAATTTTTATACGAAATTTAAAACAAAATGGCGGCTGTAGATCATGGTAACGTATGTAGTATTTTCAAAAGGTGTTCCGCGGCCGGACACATTACGCAGCCCCATTAGCATCTGGAACAATAAAAATTTTCTTTCATTATCTTCATGAGTTTTGCTAGTGAAGTACCCACGATTATATTTTTAGAATTTTTTTTCGCAAAATAGCGGCGGTTTAAAAAAAAATCGTTTTTTTGACGAAAAAAATCGATTTAAATTGTTTATAATTTTTTTTCTTGTTAACCAATCGCAAAAATCGTGTGTACTTCACTAGATAATCATATTAAGAAGCTACAGTTAAAATTTCAAGTCAATCGGATGAAAACTGACGGAGTTTGGTGTCCGGCCGATTTCACAAACATGGTTTCGAGAAAAACGCGTTTGAAGTTTTAAAACGTTGTAGATCTGTGAAATTTCAATTATTTCCTACATGGGGATGGGGGCCTAAAGAGTGTATAATATGTGCTATATAGTATACAGTGACATCTATACTTCAATTTAGAAGTCCATTATCTATGATCGATAAGTAATAATTTAATTTACGACCGCCGAATTCAAAAAATCAAGAACCGCTGAAAAGAGCAAATTTTACGTTTTTCGAGCGTTGGAGTTGCTTCAGAAAATTAATTCTCAAAAATTATCTGAAGTATATTAGTATTTGGACTTTTTTTATTCCAATTCTAGGGATGTTTTGGCATACTTTTAGCCAATAAAAAAAAAATCGAAAAAAAATTTTTTTCACATAGATATAACCCCTTAAGAATTCAAGATCTGCGGAAAAAGTGTATAACTTCACTTTACACTTTCCATTAAATATATAAATGTAAACATAATTTCCACTTGAATGTATGCATCTCAAAAAGTGGAGCAAAAAAAGTGTAACTTTCCACTTTACACTGAGTGTAATCACTGAATAAGTTTATAAGTGTAAACTCGTTTTACACTTCCATTCCGTTCCATTCACAAGTGTATACACTTAAGTGTATAAGTGGAAACGTACCTTAACTAAAGATAACAATTCCATCACGGAAGAGCATAAGCTACAGCACAGTCCTTCGTATCGTGTTACAATATAATATTATCATTACAAATCTGTTTAATAATAAAATTTAAAAAAAAATACAAGAGTCTTTGAGTTCAATAGTCAACGCACCAGGATTCGGGAAGCTGTACGAATGAATTTGAGAGAAAAAAGGTATACTAAAAATAGCTATCGCCTGAACAAATCAGAACAGACCAAATAATGTGAAAATGTGCTGACCACGATCGCTAGTGGGTAGTGGGTTTAAAGCAGTCACAACGGCAATTAAGGCATACCTTTGACATTCATCACATGATCTGAATTGCTAAACGATATAATTAAGGTCCTACCTCCACAAATAGAATTGGCTTGGATGTCATATCCGATAAGGCCATTAAAATGGCAGCGAAGATAACACTAAGAGTTTTCTTGGTGTTCCTTATGGAGGTAGTGCTCCCAGCACGATAGAAGCGTAAAGTTCTACTGAGAAATCCAAGTTCGAACTAGCTATTAGAGACTAGTTGTCCTATAGACCGATATGTCAATTCAATAAAATGACCAAGGTATTCGAGAGGATACTTTACAATAGACAGGACTGCAGACTGTCGGACAAACTGTTCATATTCCTAAAGGCGAGATCAATGGTATTTGCGGTCAATACAATGACCAATATAGTTAGGGCCGCAATCGAAATGGAAATGTACTGTACAATGGTAACCCTAATACCCTCTACTTCAACGTACTTGCCGAAGGTCATCACCGAATTTTTGGTGGAGACAGATTGGCCCTGCAAATCAAACAACGAGCCAACGATATACCTTGAGTCCTCGCTGGATAATAATGTGGAATTGTGATGAGCAAAACTGGTCTTGCAGTGATCTTGCATTCTTGTCTGTTTTTGCACATTTAGCAAGACCAAAGTAAAACCAAGACAAGACATGACAAGACAAGACTGCAAGAACAAAATAGCTCGACTTTTTGGTCATCACTAACTGCCAAAAGTCTGGCAGTAATGAGCAATAACTTTGCAAAAAGTCTTGCAGTCTTGTTCTTGCAAATTTTTTTGCAGGCTTAGCACATTAGCGAGACCAAGACATTCCATGATTTTTTGCTCATCACGGCAAGACTTTTGGCACTTAGTGATGAGCAAAAAGTATTGCTATCTTTGTCTTGCAGCCTTGTCTTGTCCTTTCTTTTCCTGGTTTGCTTTGATCTTGCTAAACGTGCAAGGCCAGGCAAGAGTGCAAGACTAGTTCTGCTCATCACTAATGTGGAATGGAATGCTCAAGCTACGCGTACCTAGTAAAACTGTTGCTATGGGGTTTACAAATGATATTGCAGTGGCAGTCATATGATAATACCTCGACCAGGTCAAAGTATATATAAATGAGACAATCTTGGAAACTAAGGCTTGAACATGAGGGACCAAAAACGAATTTGGTATTGATCAGCAAAAGGCGGTAAGAGACGTTCGTAACCATCAGAACGGAAGAGCAGAAAAATTCAGAGCAGAAAACTCGGAAAATTGATGTTCCATCAATAACTTGGAAGGGGTTGAAAATTTCGATATAATGTATAGAACAAACTTGTAGAGCGTGAAAATCTTCACAAAAAAGGTCCCTACATGTTTTTTCGAAAATTGCTTCCTATGAGAGATACGAGCTATTATAATTATTCAAGGAAAGCTCTTTTCAGTACCCCTGAGGAACTTTTTTCCATATTTAAAAAATGAAAATATCATAAATATCATCTATACTTATGGAAAGCTTTGAAAATTCACTCATTTTCTCTCTCTCAACGTAAGTTTTTGCCCAAGGTATGCTTTTACGGAAAGCTTTTATGGGGTGACGTCACTGGTAGCCGATTTATGAAATTTTATAGGAAATAAATTGTTTTTAAGTTTTCACGTGAAAACTACTGCACCGATTTCATTGCAATTTTGAATGGTATACGATGGTACACCAGGTAAGAATATATGCTAGCAATAATTTTAATTGTTCAATGCATTCAACGGATATAATAGTCTTTAATGAAATATATGGGATAACTCAAAAGTGAAGTTTCTGATATTAAGTACAATCTTCTTTAATTTGGTTTTACAATGGTTTTGTTTATTTGAAAGAACATTTAAATTTTTATTCTAATAAGTAAATGCAGCCTCGAAAAAATAATTCCTTGCATTTTTCATGAAGTATTTGTACCATGGTTTTTGCCTTTCGAAAACTTGAAAGAGTTTGTTTACTTGCTCTTGAATAAAATATATGAAAATCGCCGAATCCTTTCGAAACGTCATAAGGGATAATCAAAAAAAGTGGAAACAAATTGTGCAAAAGTTACTTATTGTGGTTATTTGAATTTTTAAAATGAAGAGAAGCACACAAAATAGAAATTATTATGAACAACATCAAGAAGAAATCACTAAAAAGAGGGCATCGAGACAATCTAATGAATTGCAAGTGATGAATGTAAATGAAAGCCAAAATGCTGCAGATTCTACCGGTTGTGTTCCTAGGCAACCTAAAGCATTTTCAAGGCTGCCATTCAAGATTATTGTAATAATTTTATACCGGAAAAATTCAGCTTAGATGATTTGTGCAAGGAATGTACATATTGTTCAGGTTTAAGTTATTGATTATGAGAGCTTTATTTGATTAAGATTTTTCAAGTTGGGTCCTCAAAGTTGGCAATTCTACTGTTGAATGTACAGAAGGAATTAAAAATACTCAGCATAGTATTTTAATTCCCTCTAAATTTATCTCGAAAAATATTGTTAGGTACTGGTGGGTTTGGTGAAACTTTCACAACGCAAGATGTTCTTAGTATTTCTAAAAAAGCAGTTCCTAAAATGATCACGTCCGTGTAATAAATGAATCTGTTCTTGCTAGAATGAACGCGGAAGAAGTGTCATACTATTCAATCGATTCCATGGTAATAGAATACGATAGTTTTTTTAACCAAGCACAAGTTAGTAGAATTTCTTAACACGTTGAACCCATACGGTATGCCCCACATAAGTTAAATTTAAAAAAAGGTTGCAGAGTTTTGTTACTACGAAACTTTCTATTAAGAATGGTTTGTGTAATGAAGCCAGATTAACTATTCGGGACTTTCGCGCGAATGTAATCCAAGCCGAGTGTCTTACATGATCTCAAAGAGGCAAGATTTACTTTATCCCACGGATACATCAAACGACCCCGCTCTTTCATTTAATTTCAAGCGTCATCAATTTCCCCTGCGCCTAGCGTATGCACAGGGACGGATTGGCCCCCTTAGCGGCCCGAGCATATCGCTAATGACCGGCCCAAATTTCTATCGAAAATTTACACTTTCTTGACCAAAAAAAAGTAAATTTTAAATCAATAAGCATGTCGTTCAAATATGGTTTTTCAACATCATTTATCTTTGCTGAAAATTATCCAATAGGTCTCCCAACGAATTTCGAAGGCGGTTTTTTTTGCAGTATTTTTTTGTATCAACTTCACATTTAGTCCAGTAAAATTACGGTTTACAAATCAACTTCTGTGTCTTGCTGATGGATAGTTTTACAAAGTTGCTTTTCTTACAGCACCATATTATTTGTGCATAATTTTGTGTTTTCAAAGGCATAAGTTGCATAAGAAGAGAGCACGAAAAGCGAGGAACTCGACTTACTATACTATACGTACATTTGTGCTGATTCTGCTTGAATGGTATCAGAATCGTTGTGTCGGGTTTGAGTATTACACTAGCGCACTAGCTGGAGATCAAGACTATGCTGCATGTGCCTTGACGTGGTATTCATTGTTTCACCGGTAACCATGATGACAACATAATTTGTGTAATCTTAGGCGAAGAAGTTTTGTGCGCCGAATATCTCTGCACGACAAGGTCCTACAGGTAAAGAGATAACCCCCCGCCCTTACAGACATCCTTTTGCTATATTACACTCCAAAGATCTGTCAAAATTAATGGCCATTAATGTGTGTCAACCCAGTCGCAGAAAGTGCCGCCTATACCTTTTAATGCTTGCTTGCTTGCTGGTTCCTTTGATATCGAAAAAAACACCAACGCAAATCCTCTGTTTAACACCGCCTCTTCCATTTTGAGGACCAAAAAATGAAGGGTTGTCACAGTAGACTTCACCTCTTGGAACATTTTCTAAGAAGAGCAGAGTTATTGGCGAAAAAGATAAATAGGTCTTGTCTCTTTGTTGACAATTTTCTTAATAGTCCTCAAAGACGAAAGGCTAAACAACCTGAACGACTTAGCGTGGGTTTAACCAGAACGTCCTGGCTTGGGTATGCCTATATCATGCTTGGTTTACCAAAAGAATTAGTTGTTTTCAATAAATTGTTTATCTTCTGACATTGCATATAATTTAATTATCAACTTCTGTTACTACGGAATAACCCCGCTGTACAGAACCCTCTAAGCAAATTTCATCCTTAAATTTAAAGTTGACAAAATAAATAAGCGTACAATAAGATCCTTCTTGAGGAAACGAGATTATTCACTGCCTTTATAAACTTTTAATAATATTTATTTTTTTCGGACAAGCGATTAAATCAACTTCTAGATTCTCTCCCCCAGTTGAAGTCCTCCTATCCACGGAACCCTATTCAAGTTAGCTGAACGCGAGGTTTCCAGTAGCAAAATAACTTAATTTTAAATTCGAGTCTTATTTTATTAATATTTTTTCCGGGAAAGCAAATATGAAATTATTTCAGAATATTTCTTTTATCTTCGTAATTTGGATTATGGTGGGGTGATGATAGATTGATACAAGGGAAGAATCTACCAAGTGTCAACATTTTTTCTTTAAATTCGCCTTAATTATAATGAAATTATAACTTTGTGAGTAAAGGATATTTGGAAGGATATTAAATTTGACTTAATAAAGAGAGGTCGAGGACTTGTTCTTGTTGAAAACTGTTGTTCAGGTTAAAATTTAGCTGAGATTTTAAAGCAAGGCAGGTGATTCCACGGTCTTGAGAGGGCAACGTTTTCAAGGTGGAAGATGTTACTGGTTTTTAATCAATGGTCTTTCGTGCCCTTTGAATATTCTTCCGGAAACACACTGAATGGAAATATTCAATCTGTCAGATCCTAGAAGAAATGTTATAAGCCGGATGAAGGCGAAAAACATGATTTTTAAGATGGTGCCTCATACTTGAATGCTTTCTGAGTATTTTTTTTGGAATTCCCTTTTGTCTCTCCACAGTTGACTCTTTAAAAGTGTGGTAGATTACCCCACTGCGCCCTCACTTCGATGCCCCTAGTTATCTCGAGTTAGCCATATAAATCTAAAGTCATCGTCCCTATTTGTTCAAATTCAGCAGCCCTTCCATCGCCGCAGTGGGTGTGGTACGGAAGGTATCACTAACACCCATGCATTTCAACGGCTTGTTGTTCAGGTCATGGTCTAGTCAAGTAGTAAGAGGACGCGTAAACTTTGTTCTACACATTCTCCTTTTATGTAACGGAAGTCGGTGAGTAAAAGTATAATTTGAAATCAAGGAAAACGCGTAGTGTCAACAAACGTTAAGTAATTCGAAAACATTGACAATTGAGCCGTTTTCTTTGCAAGTGGTGTAAGTCGACTTTACATGATATGGAGATATATTTAAGGGTTTGCGTTTGAATGGATTGAAAAATATTGGTATATGTTAATACGCGCATTTTATGGTTTTTAAATATTAAATTGATTTAATTTTATAATGTGATCGTTTTTAAAGTATTAGTTAAAAGAAATTTATACTTTTAATGATCTCAAATGGACGTAAACCACTTTCAAAGTCAACAAAATATGAAAATCATACATTGATGAAATATTACATAAATGATTTCAATTGAATCAAACCAATTTTTCTTATGAAATTTTTATTAAATATGTTAAAAAAACAAAGTATTCCAATATTTCTTCAGGTAATGCCATTTATATTATATTAATTACAATTTTATATTAATATGTTCCATTTTCAATTTTTTTCATTATGAGAAAGTAGTAATGATGTATTGAAGGAATATAAGGTAATAGATCCATTATATCGTTGAATTTTTGGGATGCGATCAGGGCCGTAGCCAGCGGTAGGCCCCCCCCGAAGCTCTGAGACACAATAGCCGTGTTCCTTTTCTGCAATTTTTTACTCGTATTTACTTGGAACTACTCCTGCTCTCACAGAGGTTTATATATATATTTGGGGGCCTCGGTAGTCTAGGGAGTAAGGCGCCTGGCTACTATCCCAGAGGTCCCGAGTTCGAATCCCGGCAGAGCCCCACGGTCCTTCGCCTTTCCCACCTTCTTTCTACTTCCCCCCTTACATTCCTCATTCCCCCTGTCATAGCCTTCCGCTAGCATTTCCCCGCTCCACCAAGCGCATGTCATCGGTTGGTTGATGGGATTCAACTCGTTTCAGGAGGCATAACACTCCAGCGAGTTGTTTCTCATTGCCGCGATGCCAGAGTCGCGATAGAAGTGTTTGAGGTTAGGTGGTTGTGGCAGTTCCTTCCTACTTCTCTCTTCCCTTCACTATCTATCGACTACAGCTTGCTGTTTTACATTGCACTCTATACGAAGAAAATAGATTGTCGACAGTACAAAGGGCTTTCCCTGAGCTCTAGTCTTCCACATAAAAAAAAAAAAAATATAGGTTTTACTCACATCGACAAATTTTGCGTTCCTTTTTATTTTTTACTCCGGAGTAGAAAAGGAACACAGCTATTAGGTGCGATCCATTGGGCGATTTTTTCTACTCGCAAGTACTTGTGAGTACATCACCAATGAAACACGATTTTTGACAATTACCAGTAAAATGTATCTGCCCAAGAACAAGAGCAAGGGTAGTTGCGAGTAGCTAGTAGTAGTTTTGAGTAGTTTACCAGTCCCAATGGATCGCAGCTAATATTGTAAATTTTGAATTTTTAGAATTTTTAATGTCAAAGAGTTGAGAGAAATTTTGAATTTCCATTTTCGAACTTCCTAAATTTGCATTTTCGAAATTTTCCCGTGTGCATCCTATCGAAAAAAGTCAAAAGTACAAGTTGTAGGAAATAAAAAGATCTACAACTTTTGTGTGAACCGTTTTTACCCTAACCTTAATATTTTTCGAAAAAACGGCGGAAAACCGGTTTTTGGTTTTTAATTTTTTTCGTTGACAAAAAAATTTTTATGATGCTGAAACTTTGGCAAAAGATACCTTTTAGTGTTGCATAAAGGCAGTAATTTTTTCAAACGGAAATATTTAGAGGTTGTTGTTAAATTTAATTTTTTTTGAAAAAAAGCGACATTATTAACTGCTATTCCTCTTAAAACTACGCTTCCTACGGAGTTCTGTTTTGGCTCACTTACTTGTTGTTACGTCTATTTTCGATAAATGGTAAAAAAACGGTATATACTGCAATGGAAAAAATGACCGGAAAATTGAAAAAATCTAAAAAATGACTTTTTTCGTGGTAATTTGAATATTTATCTTTGGAGAGTGGTTTTCAATCATAAAACAGTATTTGCATGTTGCACGGAACTAGTTTATCTCAATAGTATTTTTATGAATCAAAATTGTATAAAAAATAATACGTCATGACAAAATCGAAGCATTTCACTGCGGGTCTCAGCTAATAAATATTAACAGCATGAAATTCGTAAATGGGGTAAAAAAAATTAAATATTTCTTTAAACATGCTTAAAACACCAAATTGAAAAAAATTATGCATTAAAGTCCTCTTTTTATTTCCTACAACTTGTACTCTTGACTTTTTTCGATAGGATGCACAGTTTAGCCAGAAATCACGAAAAACTGTTGTCAACCCCTAAAAACCACCCTATTCCACCCGGATAGCAGCTGTCGGTTCGATTTATTTTTCCCTCTTTTACAAGAGCTTGTTCGACAATATCCCGCTGTCAGATTGCTGTAACGAATTATTTTTTTTATTTCTCATTTTTACGACTAATTCTACTGGACTATACTACTAATAGTCCGGGGAAATTAGCATTTAAAGGAGACAAAATTCGGAAATGGCTGAAAATTGGTCCACAGCTTCCTTGTGACTCTTTAAGAAAACAATTTCGGAATCACAAAAAAAAACAAAATGGCCGCCGGAAATATAGCGGTTTTCCGGTGTTTTGCTTGTATCTCGGTTTCTATAGGTCGTACAACCCCGTACAAAGGCCCCGTACAAAGATGTTGACCCGATTAACCCTTTCAAAGTTATTCAAGGTCAAAGTTTCCAAAAATCACTTTTTGGCGAAAACATCACTCAAAAACTGGTTTTTTCGAAAAAACTTTTTGATCAGTCAATACAAAACGTTATTGCATACAAAAAAGCTCCTTGTCATTTTTTCGAAAACTTAACCCTTTCGAAGTTATTCAAGGTCAAATTTTCCAAAAATCACTTTTCGGCCAAAATATCACTAACTATTGATTTTCGAAAATTGTTTCGAAAAGTTTTCGAAAAATTGGCCAGGGGCTCATTAGGGTAGGCAATAATCTTTTGTATAAATAGAACAAAAAAAATCTCAATAATCAGTTTCTGAGTCATTTTTTGACCAAAAACTGATTTTTTGAAACTTTGACCTTGAATAACTTCGAAAGGGTTAAGTTTTCGAAAAAATGACAAGACGTTTCGTATTGACTGATCAAAAAATTTTTTCAAAAAAACCAGTTTTTGAGTGATGTTTTCCCCAAAAAGTGATTTTTGGAAACTTTGACCGTGATTAACTTTGAAAGGGTTAATCGGGTCAACATCTTATAAGATCTAAAGTTGTTCAGAATTTCATTGTCAACATTTAGCGCCTTTGTACGGGGTTGTACGACCTATAGAAACCGAGATACAAGCAAAACACCGGAAAACCGCTATATTTCCGGCGGCCATTTTGTTTTTTTGTGATTCCGAAATTGTTTTCTTAAAAAGTCAGAAGAAGCTGTGGACCAATTTTCAGCCATTTCCGAATTTTGTCTCCTTTCGTGCGTTTTTTTTGCTAATTTCCCCGGACTATAAGCATACAACTATAATTTAAAAATTGGGTGGCATTTTTTCAAGATTTTTTTTTTCGTTAAAAATAAAGACAGTAATTTTTATGATTATAATATATGTAGAGATAAATTTCCAAGTTCACTTGCTTTCACTCGACATTTTTTTAGAACTAAAATACATAATCCTTAAATCACAGAGCTCTTGCGTCCCTCATGGGGGGGGGCCCACCCGTTATCCGCCACTGATATCTAGAATAACTTGACTGTGGAATAATCTTTAGTTTTCTTGAATTCTTGCAACATCATAGAACTCAAACGTAGGGTTCATCGCCATCTGCTTCAGAATTCTCAAACCCTTGTAAGCTATCCACGACTACTATAGACTAGTATTGCAAAGGGTGATTTCTAAGCCTGGTTTTACCACAAACAAACTTGATGAACTCCACAACTAAATCGGCCAATTCAAAAAAATCGTCATTCTGAACAAAACAAAGTTTTAAGTATTTTGAAAAGTTTCCAAACTAATATTAAATTGAACTACTTAACGGTTGTAACAGCAAGGATACTCCTAACTAGTTGCATGTTCGTCCTCCGCTAGTTTTATTCTCAATAAAATCCCAAGAATGGTTACCCAACATATTTCCAGATGATTTAGTAATGAATCTCCTCTTTATTTTTATCTTTTCGCAGAGCGCTATAAAAATTTATCTACATCTAAAGGACAAGAAGAAAAAAATAATAACTCCAGAAAGCAAGGCCACATTCATTTCTAATAGTCACATCTCCTCCACCATTAGTGAAACGGCTGAGTGCTCGTTTTCCTGAATAATAATTCCTTATTAGCTCAGTCTTTCCGTCCTGCTGTACTGTTCTGCCGGTTGATGTCCTAAAGCGGCAAAGGCCCACTCAAACTCCGTCCCTAGCATACGGGAAATGACTAGGGGCTAGCTTGCCGTTCATGTTTATTTAAATAAGCCTCCAGAGCCCGCAGTGCCAGGATTATCAGCGACATGTGTCTCAGCCATAAATTTGTGGCATTATCAAAACACTCAGTAATTTGAAATCATAAAAACCGTATATGGAATCCTTAATCTCGCACCCTTTGGTGCCATCATGAGCAGGAATTTTGATCCACTCATTATGGGCCGCTTTTCAGCTTTCTAAATCCTTTTTCAAAAAAGGACATTAACCAACGCATAGCATAGCGCGTTCTGAATTCCAGGGCCAGGGCCACATAATTATTATTGTACGGCACTGAATAGCGCGGGCACTGGCGGTACCTTTTAAGACAGTTTCCGCCTTTATGAATATTTTATGCCATCATCTTTTCCCTCTTGTATACGGGAGCACAAGTTTATTTTTAAACTCCAGGTAAAAATAATTGAAATGCGCATATTTTTGATGGAGTTTGAGAGCTTACAATACCTTGAGAGCTACCAGCATTTAGTGGTGGGAGGAGCAGGTAGTCGCTCGCGAATTTCATAAGACAAAAAGCATTCCAAGTATAAATCAAGAAAATATCGTAAGCCCTTTACTGTTACTGGAGTCTGTTAAGTCGCCTGAATGTGTCTTCCTTAAGACGTTGATTTAAAAGCAGAACAATTTTTTTATTAGATTCAATTTCGCAGAATACGGAATACGTTTTGAATACAAAGTAATTTACGAATTCAATTTAATCTGAAAGTTATAAAGCTTACAAAAGCCTTGTACACTCTCACAACGGAATTAAACCGGTTCCGCCTTTTTTTATTGCATGAATTTTATTATTTCGAATCATTGCATTGATCCTCGTTCGTCAAAAGGATACACATATCAGTCGGATTATTGTTTTATGGTCCATATCAGGCATTCGAGGAAATTGCATCCATAAAAGTTTTATAATTTCCATTTTTAAGAGAAAGGGTACTTTACGAGGTAAAAATGTCCTGGAAATCGATTTTGATATATGAAAGTTGCAAGGATACTGGAGCACCATCAAAAATGACAGCCATCAACACATCGTAAAGTACTCGAATTAAACCGTGATTATATCAACTTATAAAATTTGGACAGGACAACAGGAAAATGTTTTGAACTAAAGGACCGAATTTTTCTAGTTAATTGCTATCAGGTCTCGTCATTCTTCTGGCTTCGACTACTTCGTATAATGGCTACTCTTTTTTATATCCTTGGGAAATTTAGGAATGTTAAAATTTATTCAAAAAATGCCAAATTTAAAAAAAAAAGGGCAAAAAATGCCAAACTAGAACGACTAAATCAAAATTAAATAAACAGAACTGATCCTCGTAGAAAGAAAAGCAATCCGGCCCATCTCCTGCATTTATGAAAACCGATTCAACATTGCAGAATAAGGGTAGGCCGAAAGTTATGAATAAACTAACGAAAGAGCACCATGTAAAATTTATTGGGTCATGCTACACGAGAGTACATGGAACGGGGGCCGCACACGGAGCGTAGTTATGGCACATAAAACCGGATTTATGGAAAAGAGAGGGAAACGAATGGAAGAAAACAAAACATTTCGTGAAAACTAACTATTCTTGAACGGGCCGTGTCAGCGGGCATTGCGACCCATTTTATTATTAGTCTATTAGGATTTACATATATATCCCAAAACTCCCTGACTCCAGGGAAGTTGAGACGGAAGAGACTCAATCTCCGCTTCGCTTTAGCCTCACAGCCGCATAGCAAGTGCTCTGCGGTTTCGGGAACTGCTCCGTAGAACCGACAGTTACAAGCAACTCTCAGCCCTTTTCGGCTCCGATGATAATTGAGCAAACATTAGCCAGTCAAGAGCCTGGGTTCTTGTCTAGGCGTGACGTAATAGCAGGTCGCCTTAATTCCTGATGGCCGATCTTATATGGCACCTGGCTTACCGGCAGAAAGGTTTTGTACCGGCAAGTGATGAGTTTGCCTTTCCTCTAGCCCGGCCATCAGTAATTTCATTACCAATATAGCCACCTTATTGGGCCATATACGCCGTGCTGGCATTCTGATAATCGTCATAAAAGGGTTGTCGAAGTCGACTGGGGTAACGGGCAATGCGAGCATTGGCTCCAGGTTTAGTTCCTTGAGAATCGATAGGTTATCCATAAGGTCTCCTGCCTTAAAGGGAAATAGCACCCGTAGACGATGCCCCCGCGAGAGCCGCTTTCACCACTAGTAAATGGAGCAGAGGAAGGTTCAGTAGGGCTTCCATAGCCACAGTAGGAGGTTCAGTCCTTTCAGCTCCCGTGATACCGAGACAGGCCAGCCTTTAAACTTTGGCTCGCTTAATCGACGTGTGTAGCAAAACATTAACCTCGATCTGAGACCCTTAGGCTGGTCGCACACTGCAGCAGATTCGGCCGAATTTTCTACGGCCGTATTCGACCGAATTTTTCAAACAATTATTTTGCTATTCTCATTCGCACATTACAGCCGTTGTTTTCGGCCGTTGAAGTCCCTAGGTTTACTCCGATCAGATTTGTTTAATTATTCGGCCGTATACGGCCGTAAAAAATTCGGCCGAATCTGCTGCAGTGTGCGACCAGCCTTAGAAAACAAATAGTACGACAACAGCTTTTTGTAGGTTAATGCCCAAGTTCTTGTTCGAACGACTTGCATGATATCCGTGATGGGACCATCATGTCCCTTGCTGATCGTTATGAATGGCGATATCACCTGCATAGGCCTATGCTTTAAAGCCGCGGTAATTCAGTTCGTCGATTACGATTGACCCATTTTATCGTAACCGATTCACCGTTAATCTAAGCAATTATTAATTAAAATAAAATTACGGCTTGGGTACATGCCGAAAGAATTTTCATCCAAAATTGCTTGAATTAACGCATATGAATATTTCGTTCTTGTTTGCTGTCTTTCATACGTAAAAAGCCGCGTTCTACAAATACATTCAAAGATTTATACAAGGGCAATTCCATGAAAATTCGAAAAAAGGAAATCGTACGAAGTGCAAATGTTATCCTAGCGCTATGATATATATATATATACATCATTTTGAAGCAAAACCTTTAAGCTATTATAAAAAAAAATTGCCAAAAAGGACATTCGACGGAAAATAATTCGAAGGACATCTTAAGTGTCCTTTATCCTTGGGTATCTCAAAAAGCTCTTCTGGGATTTTCTCCAAATTTTTATAAATTTGGACTGGTGATACTGAAGTTCAGTTTCCTGAGTCTCAAGCTGGGACCAAAGACCGCTTGAGCGGGAGAATTTTTTAAAGCATATCCTGTCAAACATAGTGGCGTGTGTGAGTCGGACGAACGGGTAAATATTTTGAGCCGGAACAAGAGTACCTCCCCCCCCGTTTTTGAGGATGCTAAACACGGTGGCGTTGTTAGAATTTCTCTTTGGGGTTGCGCAACCCCCCCAAAACGGCCAAAAACCACCCCCAAGAGGGGGAAAACGCGCTTTACACAGTTTCCCAAACAAAACACTTTCACTCCGTTTTTGAGGGTACTGAGCATGATTGCACCTACGTAATACTAGTCACTAGTACTCCAAATGTACAAAATATGAAGGAAATTGATGAAGGTTGATTCCTGGTCTTTGGTCGAATTTTCATAGAATATCCCACAAGCTAATTAGTCTAAGCATTCTCTCGTGTAGTAAGTACTAAAAAACTAGAATTGAGCCGGAGTTACACGAGGCAGTACATTTGTCCCTTACACGATGGTAAATTGTACTGAGGCCTTAATTTTTTGAAGTGTCCTGGTTCAAAAATAATGTTATACTGGTATATGAACATGTATTGAGATAAATGAAGCGAGGTGTGATTGTAAATTAAGTAGTGGAGAGACATTTCTTACTTCTTTTGCGTTAGTAAAATATACAACTTGAAATTAGGCGAGGTGAGATTTTCAAATATAAATATATATTGTGGAGGTATAGGGGAGAGGGGGCATAGTGGGGTAGCGGGGCATAGCGGGGTAGTACCAAATTGATGTGAACAAACAGTAGTACGATAATTTAAACGACGCACTGGGTTTAGTATTAAGTCGTAGTATGACCTTCGCTAATGTTACAAGTATTCGCGACATCGGTTTTAGCGCTCGCAGCAAAAGTAATAATATTACGTATTTGTTAAAAAAATTGTTGTTATTCGTGTCATAGTTAATGTATGTGCTAGTAATGTCCTGTTTATGATTGTGTGCTACATTTTACTGTAAACTATTCCGGATACGAATACGAAAAAAAAAATTTAATTAAATCCAAAGGTAATATGTAGTTGTTAATATTTTATCTTGCAATGTGGGGAGGGGCAAATCGGGCATAGTGGGGTATTCAATCGACAAGGAGTTTAGTGTCACTCTGCCCCGTATTCATTCATAATTAGATATAACTTCATAGTTTACATAACTTCATAACTTGATGGTTTATTTACACAAACAATTGCTTGTTTCAGTTATTGTTCGCACATATAAGAAAAAAACGAATCAACGCTCTTGGGGTCTATGTAGGCTATAGAAAAAGCAGTGCATAGTGTGATGTCAGAAAAAAAAAGGGTTACAAAAAAGTGCACAGCTACACGTTGTTCCACAAACTATACTCGAATGCTATGTGAAAAAATACAGGGCTAATCCAGATAGTACTCCCCACAATGCTCCACCTGGTATCCCACTTTACCCCGCTGTACGTGGCAAAGTGGGGTAAACTTCACTCTGAATGTTAGCCAAACTGTTATTACTAAAATAAAAAATGGCGTGCCAAATAATGATAGACATGCTGTACAACCCAAAAAAAAATTGAACTCAACCTAACGCCATTATTAGCTGAAAAATGACGCATAACATCTTAGATACCCCGGTATGCCCCCTCTCCCCTAGATTTCTTACTTACTTTAAGAAACTCTTCAGAAAACCCTTCATTGGTATATTTCTGCTTTCTGTTTTTTTAAATTTGTTTGTTTTTGTCATTTCACATTACAATAGCACCTCCCTCATTTGACGTATGACATTGTACTGGCTCAAAAGAAACAAGAGGAACCTCTTACAAACTTATTTTATAATCGTGTCCTACCCAACACTATAAGCGGTTCTGTACAAATTTGTGTTCTACAATGACCAGGCGATTGCCAACAGGGGAACTGAACTGATTTTCATAAACGATAACAAGATAACTATGTGCTATGAGGTTTGAGCCCTTAAATACTGGGCAAGTTCGGAAATACTGAGTGCGGAAGCTTGTTCCACAGCGAAGTTGTTTTATTCATGAACGAATCCTTCGACTAGTTTATACGCATAAAGGAAAGTTGTGTGGATCAGTCTAGCAGGTTAATCTTGTATTGTGTTTAGGAATTCGTTCCTAAATATAATTAACTCTCTCTCTCTCTGACCTCGGACCTGCTCTAACCGTCAAACTAAGATTACTACTAGGCATTGATCATGACCAAAGACAGAACGGAGAAATGCTTCATAATAGTACAGGATCCGTAGAACAACGACCTTCACCGATCGAGTAGCCGAATGAAATTTTTTTTCATGACAGATAATAGGCTAACAAAAGTAACGGTGATGGGTTGCCTAACGAAATATGTTCAAGGCTATATTTAATAGGCGTTTTTTCGCCATTTTCCGCCTTTTTCTCTATTTTAAGGAGAAACTATGCTTTTTGGTGAAAATATCAAAAGAGTTTTGCCGCTAGCGGTCGTTTTGCGTTTTGCTAGCGGCGAAACTATGCGGAATTCGAAAAAACAGTGAAGGCAAAATTTGTAAGAAATAGGCTCTTTTGATGTTTTCACCAAAATGCATAGTTTCTCCTCAAAATAGAGAAAAAGGCGGAAAATGGCGAAAAAACGCCTATTAAATATAGCCTTGAACATATTTCGTTAGGCAACCCATCACCGTTACTTTTGTTAGCCTATTATCTGTCATGAAAAAAAATTTCATTCGGTTACTCGATCGGTGAAAGTCGCCCTTCTACGTATCTTAGATTATAAAAAATCTGTAGATTGCCTAACTGATGTCTTAGGCGGCCATTACACGTTCATGCAAGCGGCAATCAATTCCACCAGTCATGATTAATGGAAATCAAAATATACGGAGGATTACGTCAGTCATCACCTTAGACAGGGGTGGCCAACCCGCGGCCCTTGGTGGGAAATTGTGCGGCCCGCGAGATTCAACAAGATTTAACGAAATATTTTGTAGGTACTAAGAAGGTTCCAACATGTGAAAAAGAAAAAAAAGTGCCACTTATGAGCAATGATTAAAATTAAATTCATAGAGAATTAGCTCTTGGGGTGCACCGGATGACCGGGTTGATGGATAAAAATCCTAGCAGTTGCTTTCATCGGTAACAATTGAATATAAAGACCGCATCCGCAACTGAGTGTCATGGAGGTAGCAGAGAAAACAAGCATATTTACAAGCAAGCACACTTCTTTGGTCAACATCGAGCTAGTGTTTTATGAGTGAAGGATTATTTTTCTTCTGATCCTTTAATCACGCATGGGACATAGGACTGAAACAGTTGCCTTCCTTGTTGTGGCCTCTTTTGGTAGAGTTCTCCTCCACGTTGTTCTTGGTCTTTCAACTCGACGGGTTCCTTGCGAATCACATTCAAGGGCCTGCTTGGCTAGATTCTCGTTTGCACCTCGCAAGGTGTGGCCATTCTAATTCCATTTCCTTTGCATGATTAGGTCATCAATCCTTTCTTGGCCGGCACGGCGCAATAGTTCTTCATTTGTAATTCTATCTTTTTAGCGGATTTTTAGGATTAAAACGTATAGGCGCCTTGTGATGAATTGGGCGACTTTCCATATTACATACAAAAGAATTGCCTTAACATTGGAGTTGAACAGCCGCAATTTAGCGTTAGTTGAGATTTCTGTAGATCTTTATATGCGAACCAGGATCCATATGCGCTTCTTGCTTTATTTATTCTGGAACTGAGGTCTTCTTCTGCTCCGCCATTTTCAGTAAAAATGCTAATGAGGTAACAGAATTAATCTATCAATTCTACTTCGCTATTAGTCAGCACTATGCGTTGAATGGTGTTTGCATTTATCCGCATTTCCCTTAAGCCGGCCGAACTACTTTCTTTCTGCTGTAAATTGTTTAACATATTTTTGAGGTCCTGAATATAAAAAACACTTTTCAGGCATCAGACTCCAAACTTGATTTTTATATTAAAAAAGAAAAGTTTTGTAATTTCAGATGTCTGTCTGAGACAAAAAGTTGGGAAATTTGGTTAAATTTTCAACTACGAATCGTTTCTTTTCGAAAATGGAATTTAGATACGAAAAATGAATACCGCGCCACCTTGTCTGACGAAAACCTGTACCACCAATTACATTACATTTCGCCTAGTTTCTTCAAAATGCTTATACCTCGTCTATTGCCTATTTTAACTCACATTCTCTACTCCTGCCTCACTGTTTTGTCTTTCTGCTCTTAAAATTTTGCAGTTTCTTATCTAACTGCTCTCAAAAGGTTAAACTAGGTGACTAAAGCTCCTCAAGTGCCCTGCTCCACGCTGGCGTCCCCCAAGGCTCCATTCTTGGGCCACTTTTATTCCGTATTTTTATTAAAGATGTTCTAAGAATCATATGTATGCAGACAATGTGGAGCTTTATTTCCTGCGGAGAAGCTTGCTGTTGACTTGCGTCATGTATCCTACTGGTCGACCTTAAATTTACTGCAGCTAAATCCTATGTAGTGTATTTTTATCTCTCTCATTCTGCCATTGTTCGTCCTGACTTTTCTGCTATCGCGTTAAGCTCCGTTCCTCTTGTTTGCGGTGAGGGTGCTACTGAATGGGCTGCCGTACACGGCTCCTCAATCAACTGTCAATACAACAGTTTCTGATGATTCTCTTGCCGTTCATGGCTCATCGTCAACAGCGAGCAGTTTTCTTGTCTTTACATGGAGGTATAAATGTGTGTGTAAAGTTAATGTGCTAAGACAAATAGTAAGAAGAAGCACATTGTGTATGTGTTAGTTTTCAGGCCAAAAATAGTTGTTGAAGATGTTACAACACCTTGTCCCTTCCCTTTTACCCTCTCTCCTACAAATCCACTGTGTTGATTGTTGATTGAGGAGCCGTGTGCGGCAGCCCAATAGCAGCATGACCTGCTGCGATTACATTAGTTTCATTGTAAGTAAAACCTACGGACTCCGGTCTAAACTTCGTTACCATTGTGCCTTGTCGAAAAGGCCTGAATTTGCTTAAAGCCTTACTACTTACTTACTTACTTTCGATTCTTCTTACGCCCATAAACTTGAAGAAGCGTTTAACGATTGTGTACGTTTTGTTTATTTACGCCGTTTCACCCTACTCGAACTCCGTTTTGGGCTGCTCTCTAAGTGACTTTCGTGATTATAGGGTTCTGCGACTGTTTCACGATATCCTACATGAGCGCACACCTGCATACCTCAACCATTTTGTGCAGTTTTCGCAATCCCTCAGAAAATATAATTTAATAATTCCGCGTTTCAGCACGTTAATTGTTCAGCGTTCTTTCTATATCTTGAACCAAATATGACGTGCCTTGCCGTAACCGTACGTACCCTAACGTATGAACATGATTGTTCATAAAGTACCGACCTAAAGACTTGCATATGTTCGTTCGTTATGGTACGTACGGTTACGGTTCGGCACGTCATATTTGGTTCAGGCTTTTGTCTTCGCAGCACAGCTTTGAAACGGTCTCCCTAAACTATATTAAATTAAATTTGAATCACGCAATAATATATCACCCGGCCCGCGGGATCATAATGCTTTTTCAAAGTGGCCCGCGATACCATTTGGGTTGGCCACCCCTGCCTTAGACGTTAGGTTTTCCGTCAGTCGTAGGCAAAACTGACAGCAAAACCTATCGTGTATGGGCGTCTTAGACCTCCGTAAATGTATGGTTCCATGAAATGTAAATACAACTCTCTTGATCTTAACGAATTTAAAGTTTCTTACTATTGGTTTGCTTATATTTTAGACTTGGCATCCCATCTTCATTTCTGCTTCATATAAAACGAAGAGATCTTTTTACATGAATTATATTTACGCGTAATATTTTGGAATGAATTGTATATGTATATCATTTAGGTGTAGTCATAAACATCAAGAACAATTCTCTCTAAACCAATTCACAAACTTTCTTCCTGCAAAGAATTTTCATCTTCCACAAACAATCAACAAAATTTCCATATAATTTCTGGCTACGCCACATAAAATTTAAACAGTTGCGAATTTCATTATGGCATAAACACAAAATCGCGGTTAATTTTCGGTTGTATTAAGTCTGGCGGAATTCTTGCTGAGATTTGGCATTCGGACAAAGTCTTAATAAATTAAAAAAGTTCTTATCCTATGACAAACTCAATTTCTTTGAATTCAATTCACGGCGGCGGCACTAAGTTTCCTTCGTTCATTACACTCATCCCTGGCAGAGAGTAGTACCACAGCGCGTCCGAGTGAAACTTTTCCTCTTCAAAATATGTCAAAGTTAATGATCCGACGGTGATTTAATTCGGCAAACTTTCAAGAGATATTGTCCTTACGCAAAAAGGAGCAAAATAACAAAATAAAAAAAACAATTTTTGTTGTTCGTTATGTCTTTAATAAAATATTAAGCAATATTTTCTCTCTAGACCAAGATCGGTTTCTTTTGGCATTAATAAAACAACAAGAACCAAGCCCAACACAGCAGGATAATTGTGGCTGCCTGATTTACTTTCGCTTTGTGATAAGGATTAATTAATCCTTGTTGGATATAACAAAACAGCATCTTTGGAATGGAGTCTGAATTTACTTACTTTCAAGAACATAATTAAAATTATCGATTGTTTCCTACTAAATATGAAGAGCCTTTGCAAATGATGTGAATAGCGTTGGCTTATGAATAGCTCCGGCAGCATCAGCAGCGCCCCTTGGGGGGAATTATTACTTAAAGGTAACAATATTTTTAGGTTAACGTATAGAATGGCACGTGCGTCGCATAATGTATGTCACCGTTCTAAATTTTCTAATCTTCTTAATCACAAATAAGCTTTAAACTTAATGGAATACGCTTGTTGGTTGAAGCTAACTAATTGTTTAGCCTTTTGTGCTTCTGCTTAATACCTGGAAACTACGAGTAATTGTTATACACAGTTGCTGCGCCAACTTAGTGATAAGCCAGACTGTTTTTACTGTTCAGCTACAGTTCTACATATATTCAGTTATCCTTGTAATAAAAATGGGGTATTACGGGGATTATGTTTTATTATTATTATTATTATTTTTAGACACTACAAAGAAAACATAAAAAAACCACTTTAAAAAAGGAATAAACATTTAAACTTGCCCAAAAAAGGAAAATCCATCGTCCTTTTCAAATGTTCAAGGTTGAAAAGGAACGAAGGAGGAGACCTATTACATTTTCCTCTAGTAATCTGATGTTTACTACCATGATAATGCGTTGTTCATGTTATTTAATAATTTAAGTCCAAATAGACACGTTTATTTCCTAAAGTAACAAATTCAAAATAATTGATAAACCTCCATGATTAATAACTTAAATGTGAAGCGGAAAACGTCACTTTAAGCTTTAACCTTCAGAACCGCTTTAAGCTTTAATTTGGCAGCTTTCTTAAGAATTTCCATGAATAAAATAAGTTAACCTCTCTTCATTAGAAAACAGCAACGATGACTATGCAATATATCAAAAGAGGCAAAGATAACATTGTGTATATAACTTTAAGCGATTTAAAATAGGTGGTGTTACAAACTCCTTATAGCATCAGTAGTATAGCTACATATAGCGCAGCGAAGTCATCGGTTGCGGTCTCGGGTAAGAATGTCGTCTGTAAGTGACTGTGATTAGACTGTTCGTTCCTACGTACGTTCCTCACGAGCTTTTAGATGAACGGGGAAGTGGAGATGACGCCCTTCACGTAGGAACGAACAGTGTAATCACCGTCTATGGGAACTTTTCTGGGTCCATCACAATCAAAACTAATATACAGACCCTATCAAGAATTGAAGCCCAGAACAAACCCTCAACGGATCCCGCATAAATGAAATCTAATTCTTATTATTATTGAATTATCAAAGTCGATAATTCACCCAACCCAAGACCAACAGCTCGAAAGCTCACACAACGAGAAAGCTCACACAAGACTCAAACCAAACCCAATCACAAAGCTAAGATCATCACCTAAAAGCTCTTCCCCAGTCAAACACCGAAAATCTAAGATCGAAGCCAATACACCACCCAAAAGCTCAAAAGCTCATGAAAGTGGATGAAAACAATTAGTTGAACTGTAAACAATACAGTTTTTTAGTGCGTTGTATATTTTGTTATTGTGATAAAACCGGTTTGCTCCAACAATCCGCCATGCCGTTCGGATGATGGTGCAATGTCTAGTAGTAAACGTAGTTTGAAGGATAGAAGAGAATAAACGAAGGATAGGTTAGGGGGAGGGTCTACGTGAGCTGAAGCAGATGACGATTGAACCTAAGTTTGAACTGTAAGATATTGAACGAGTTCGGAAATATTGACTGAATCCACAGTCCAGTTGTTTTATTAATAAAAGAATTTTAGACCGTATTGTGTGCCTTTAAGCAGAGCAGAGAGGAGGGGGGAGGCGTAATCTCGGGGGGTTAATCTTGCATTGTGGGAAAAGTATTGCGATGCAGGCAAGAAGTAAATTGTTTCAATGGAGCGATCGCTATAGTAATAGCTTAGATAAAACTTTTTAGAGCTACCGCATTCCTACGGTGGATCAATGGTTGGTGCAAGGTTGCGCAAAAGGTGCTATAACCTATATACGCATTAGTTTGTCCATGTTCTGGTTCCAATGGAATTTGAAAATTACTATTAGAAGTCCCCCGTAAAAAATTTGGCTTGCTGTGAGAAGCCTAAGGGCCCTAACTCATTAGCACGCCATGGCGACGTCGCCAGCTACGTATCCAAACAATTCGTATTGTCGACGGTTTATGTTTATGAGCCACTGGCTACTCTACTTGGTGACCTGAGGTAGCCATATTAACGTTGGCGGCGACGACGCCGTGGCGCCATAATGAGTTAATGCCCTAAAGGTTTGCACTCAAGGACCAGATCAGTCAATGTTGGTATTATCCACTTCTGGGCGAATGGTATACCCGTAACCCTAGCTGACAAATGTTTGGCTATCAAGTAGCTCAAGGGGTTCATACAAATTGGCGCACCATTTTAGAGGAGATATAACTCTATCCTTCAAAGGATGGATTGTCGAAGACTCCCCTAATATGTAGAAACGCCGTCATCAGCACCATCTATTTGTTTAGAACTTCCAGTTTGAGGGCCATATTTTGAAGGCCGTCTTAGTGGACTTTCCCTCAACGTACATGTCTCCACGAAAGAGTAGAGAGGTTGACTCACAAGATAAGAAGAGAAGCAATGGTATGGTATTGGACGGCAGAAAACAAAATTGCAACATTGGTTATTCTATCACAGATTGACCGAGTGAATTATGAAGGATCAAGAGCAATTTTAAATTTCGATCCTTGTTATTCAAATGGCATCTAGCTTCTGACGCAAAAAGTTTCTAGAATCACTTAGGGAAAATTTCAATGATGAATCAAAGCTTTTCTGCTGATCGCAACTTCATAATCGCTTCAGGAGGACTAATCAATATGAGAACTCCTAAGGCCATTCATACACGAGGGACCATGGTTCTGCAACCAAAAGCATTGCTGCAAGTTTTCTAAAAACACACGGAGCAACAGCGATGGAAGCAGCCCTGCAAACATTTCGATTCGGAAACGATTCGAGAACGATTTGCCAAAAGCAAATTCCCCATTCAGGGGAAATCGGCTCTCAATATTTTTCTACAGCATGAAGGCTTTGGGAGAAACAAATCAACCAGGAAAGCTTTCATTTTGCGTTTTGAATCTTTTTCTCGTACCCTTCGCCAGCATTTTTCGAATCGAGAATGGTCCGAGAAATCGAGCCTCCGAGAAATTGTTTGCAGGGAGCTTTTGTGGTGTTACATGATATTTGTTCGTCTTATGGCTCTTCTACACGTTGGCCAATATGTGTGCCAATGGTTGTGGCAAATGGCCCAACGTGTGGACGCGGCGGCCATAACTCTGCCATAACCCTTTCATCACACCACACGGATCTCGCGCCAACGTGTTTGCCATCACTTCCCATCATTCCAATACATACCAACGTGAGCCAAAACCCCCGCTCTACACGATGGCCAAGGTATTGGCCGCAAACACATTGGCCAACGTGTAGAGGAGCCATTAGTGAGATGTCAAATTTTTTATTAAAAACAAAATTGAGATTTTTTCGGTGCTATGAAATAATTTATTTAAAAAAATTCACTCACTCACTTTGAATTCTCCATGATTACTTTACAGAATGTCATAAATTATTTACAATGCAAGAATCATTTACAATCCTTGTTTATTATGCTTCTCACTTGAACAATAGACTAGAAAATGTGGTATTCATGATTGTGTCTTGATAAAGTAATTGGACCACTATGAAGGTATAAAATAACTTTCAATTCTGGTTTACGGCGGCTCCCTTCTGTAGGGTACTTCAGAAAATATATCAGATTCGAGTAGATTTGTCTATAGTGCCTTATGCTACTCGTATTGAAAATATTGTCGTACTTTAAATACGAAATTAATTTAATAAAAACAATTTAGATGTTTTAATTATCTCCTAACCTCTACACTCATTTTTTCTGTTCACTGGTAATACAGAGAAACTTTCCAGCTTTATCTGGAAATTCAATATCCGGAAACCTTTTTTCATACCGAAATTTAAAGGGGTTTCTGAATAATATGTTGGGATTAGTTTTAATTAATTTGATGGCGTATGTGCGCTGATATATCTCTATTTGGGATTTTCATAGAGATTTTATAATCTACAATTCATTACGGCTGTTTGAATTTATTTTACATATTTTTAACATAGTAACACAACATTGTTGAATAGGATGAAGAGGGGTTGTTAGTTAGTTGTAAAATAGATTAAAAGATGCCAGAAAATTTAGATTATTAATTAAATTGGCAAAAGTTTTAATGTTAACAAAATTGTTTGCGAAAAAATAACCACTTTTCTCGTTCCCCATTCACTAGATTTATTGAAAATGATGATCTTCCACGATTTTTATAACAAGGATTTCAAGGAAAGAATGGGTCACTCCAACAAAAGTGATCTACAGATCATCACAGGATTAGATCAGACCATAACAGATATCACGGGGCCGCCCCGTCAACGGTTCCTGAACAAACCATAACGTGGATTTTTTATTCACGCATGAAATAATTAGAAAAATTAGATTTGACCGTTTAAACTGCTCTCTAAAAATGAGCCACTGAAAATTTCACTGGTTCAACCAGTAAACAATAATTTCACTGGAAAATTAGTTAATTCGAGTCTATTTACTGATTGAACCAGTGAAAATTCTATCTAAAAATGAATTAGCAAAAATTTCACTGGTTCAGTGAATTATAATTTCACTGGTTCAACCAGTGTAAAAATATATGTGGCTCATTATCAATTACCTTCATGACTAAAGTTTTCCATTTAGCATACTCAATACACCGCGTTTTTTAACGGCGGGCAAGCAGCATTTCAGGGCCTAGATGGGGACCCAGTTGGGAAAACGACACTCGCGCTAGAAAAAAGTTTTTTTTCTCTTTTTTACGTGAATTTCACTGGCTCAACCAGTGAAATTTCACTGTTTTCCTATTGGTTGACTAAGCAATGGTCCAACCAGTGAATTTTCACTGGAAACAAGTGAATAGTTACTGGTTCGTTTTTAGAGAGTATAAAAGTCCATTGGAGCAGGCAGAATCTATCTCATACTATTGGAGTAGGGTTACAACCTAATCACACCCAGGTTATATCTAATCGGCGTGGAGAAATTTGGTTGAACCTCGCTATAGCTTGGGTGGGAGCTTGTAGGAAAATCTATAGTTGAACTTCGCTGCATCTTGTAGGGAATTTGATCCTATTTCCAAAAATCGATCCTGATGGATTCGGTGGAGGCGCCACTAAGAATTAAATTGAGCTCTGCGAGAGTTGGACCTCTGCGACCCAGAATTCAGCAAAGCTCTGAATTCACTGGCACGAGAATGTCTCTAAAACAGTCGAGCAAAAGCCCACATTTACTTTATCCTTATGCACCCTATCTACTATCTTTTAAGTGGGGGGATAACCTATAATCGCATGTACCTATGAGAAGCTAAGGACATATCCAACCTTTGTACCGTCTGTCAGCCAAGGGGAATCAGATCGAAAAAGTTTCATAAGACCAAGTCCAAATAAATTTGGAAATGCAAGACTCCTTTATGAGCTGCATACTCTCAATCGGATGACTCTTGTTTGTATATCGGGTCAAGCATCCTCTCCATTGAGGGGAACGTTTAGTTCTTCTACTTTAATGATCAATCTATAAACTAATTTCGCCCTAAGCACTTATATTCTAATTTCTATTATTTACTTTAAACATTTTTTAAAGTAAATCTTCACACACACACACCTGAATGCCAAATTTAAAACCTATTATTATCACCTCATTCCACACACCTTATATCTTCATGGTCTTTTCGTACTTTTAAATTCAAGAAACATCCGACGACGCGACGTGAAATAATTTATTTTTGAAACTTTCAAGAGAGGGTCATTTTCAGCACCTGTAGAACAGGATACAAACTTGAGATCATTTATACCAATAGAAACGATGTATACGAGGACGTTTCATTCAAAGAAACAGAAATACTCAAAACAAAAAAGTGGAGAGAGAACAAAAAACACAAGAAAAGTTTTTTCTAGAAGTTTTTCCTTTCTATTATAAGTATAACAAAGTATTTTTAGGGTAAGAGATAGACAGAAACCTGAGAAATAGGGTTTTTAGCATTTATGCTTAACTCGGAATTTTTAATTTGCTTATTCTTGTGTAGATTATGGTAAAATTATTTTGAGTTATGCTGTATATCGATCCTGTATATATCCGTCTGGTGGTCTACATGGCGTCATTTTTGTGTATGTGGGAGCCCAAGGTATTGATAGAATCTGGGTCTAAATTCCAGACATAAATTCTTCTTGGAATAAATGGCTTCGATTAAAATGTAAATTTTCTGTATGTTCTACGGATGCGAACCAGAACGATGTTTAAACGATTTTCATGTATTTTAGTAATATGGTGGATGAAAAGAAAATTCCTTTCAGAATTATGGAATATAATAATATTAATCGCAGTGTGGGATTTTTAGCTTTTAAAAAGATACAAGTAAGTTAAAGCGAATTGAGGGATTAATTGAGAATTTTATACAGGATTACCGTAATATTAGAATTTATTATTAATAATAGTTGTGTTCCAAAATTCGAGCCAAGTTCTCGCAAGCATTTGTCTTCTACTCGTCCGTACTTCTCAACAAAGGCATGAGTAGCTACGAGTAGAAACCAACTGCTTGCGAGAACTTTGCTCGAATTTTGGAACACAGCTAATATTTACCAGAGAAGAAAGCACACTTAGAAGATGCAGCTTTGTTTTGGTGAATAAAACTATCTACGGTTAAGGATGCATCTAACGAAACTTACAAATATAACGTACCGATTTACATAGATGTACAAAAACGAGACGAATATCCTTTATGTTTCACTATCTACAGTCCCAATGAATTTGTCGTTATTTAATTAAAAGAGATTTAATGAACAGTATAAGTTTATAAAATGTCAAAAAGTAAATTATTTGTTTAAAACACTTTTTAAAAGTTAAGAGTGGGCCAATTCCTAAAATCTAAAGAAATAGATCACATAAAGGACATTGAATCACCAAAAAGGAGTTACTAAAAGACCAAACACTTTCCAATTAGGATAGCCCTAGATTAGTGAAAGTTTCACTATCTACGGTCAACGGAGCCATCCACTCAATGACACGTCCCCTGGCTACCAGGCTAAACCGTCGTAGTACCTACTAACAAATGGCCACAACAAGCAGTGGTACGCAGAGTAATTTAAAAAATTATAAATAAGAACGTGTGACTTCACTAAGAGCTTGTCGTCAAGTCGTCTCTACAGCCATATATAACATCGAAGAGGATCAGCCGCCGTGCCTCACAGAAATCCTGGAGAATGTAGGAATGACCTATCGACGCCAATTCGTTGAAAAGAACAGTGCATCATCTCCAACAGTGTTTCCTGCTCAAAGAAGTTAAACATCTCCCTCCGTTATGATTCATTTTGTTAATAGGACAATCTGATAGCAGTAATACAAATAAATTAGTCGATAAAAGCATAAATATGAGTCGATTACATAAGTGTCAAGTCGACGTCAAAAATATAATCTACTCATATTTATGCTTTTATCGACTAATTGCGACAAAAGTCGACTTTTGCAGTAAGAAATTTTAACATCGACTCAAAGTCGACGACATTCACAATAGGCCACATAGATTGCCCGATATTCTGTTGCCGTATATTAACTCTTTACAATATGAAAGATCTTATTATACTTTGATGGATTGAGAGTTTTCTTTCAATCAAGTTTGTATTGGATGGCGTTTTATCTAAGCCCCGCACCATTTCACCCAGTGTTCCGCAGGGGTCAGTTCTATCAGCCACTCTTTTCCTAATATTCATAAATGATCTGCTTTCAATCACCTTCCACCCACTTCACAGCCTCGCTGATGACAGTGCTTTGCGTTACTGCTTTCGAAAATATAAGCAAAGCACATACCAGACCTTATTTTCAGTATCGTGAACTGATGTCCAATTCAATCAACTGGAATATGGAATTCATTCTTGATTTGGGGTCACAAGAATCGTCTCGAATTTAACGCCTACAAAACGAAGTGCTGTCTCATCTCTAACATAACTTTCCTTCTGACACAGTGGACGGTGTGATTCTACTGGCTCACACATCTCGTAGCTTCCTAGGCATAACTTTAAGGGCCAGCGATAGAACGACCATATATTCCAAATCGTCAAACAAGCATCCTAATGCCTCGGATTCCTCAAGAGACTTCAACCAGTGCTGCATTCTACAAGTCCTTAAATCAACCTTGTGTACCACTGGGCCAACGAGGAGGACGATATCTGGTCTATCTGGTGTGTGCCTGGTCTATCTGGCCTGTCTGGTCTGCCTGCTCTATTTGGTCTATTTGGTCTAGTGTTTAATATTTCTCGGTAGTTTCTATTTCTCGAGAAAAGAGAAAAATAAATTTTACTTCTCGAGAATTCTCATTTCTCGAGAAATATTGTGAATTTGTAAAAAGTTCATGAATTAAAAATTAAAATCCCGTTTTATTCATAACACAAAATAATTGTTTATAAGAATTAAGTAATAAGAAAATAAGTATAAATATAAAGATTACAAAACAAGCTTTAATGTGATTTGAAGTACTTTTTTAAAAAACATAACGCATCTAATGTCGCATTTGATAACACTTTTTTGCAATTTTTTTCTTAATTGCGGGGTACCTATTAGGAAAAGTGTTTTAGCCTAATTTGAGGTCGCTGAAAACGAAAATGACACTCATTTATTTTTCCAAAGAACCGTTATCGAGCCGTTTTGCTTTTTTCCAATTATTGCCAGATTCTCGAGAACCAAGAGCCAAGCTTAGTTTAGTAAATTCACTTCCTCCCACCTATCTAAAACTGTAAAAGTGAAGGTTCTACCCTACCAAATTCCAGAGTTATGAGTCATCAAAGTCAAAATTTTGTTTTTTTAACAAAAAGATCAACTTCAACTACCCTTTTCTCCAAAAAATACGTAGTTAACCAATATTTTTTTTTCAAAATTAGACGGCTTGGACAATTTCCTTAAAATGTCACATATCTTATTTCTCTTCTATTTGACAGCGCATTTTGAGGGTGGTCATGGCATAGTAGAGCCGGCTTAACACGAAACACACATAAGTGCAAATTACACTATGCATCACTTGATATTCACATCAAAACGGTTTGTGTATGATGCGGGTATTACACTAAACATTCATTTGTATGCCTCTTTTTCGGGTAACGATTGTGATGCCTTTGTAGTTTTACAATAAACGCGAATGAGAAGGGGAATTTCTCATAGTTTTTGCAGACCCCGAGTGCGATGTTACATTTGTGTTAGTGCAATGGATGGGTGAGTCTGGCAAATTTTCTGGCTCAAAAGTGAAGGAGACATATAACGCATGCGGCATACCATATACTTCTCTGCAACTTCTTGTCTAAAAAACCGGTTTGGACATGGGGGTAATAAACGAATTGATGGACAGTGTAACTTGCACTATAAAGGCCCAAACATATAGCAGAAACGAAAACGATCCGAAACGAAAAGAATGAAATAAACCGTATGAAAATGTATGAACTCGGTTATATAAACGAACAGAACCGAATCGGAACGAATGATATAAATTTATTTCATTTCGGTATTCGTTTCAGCTATTCAGCTCGTTACTTTAGCAGTTCGACAGACAGTTTGTTTTCGAATTTTAAATAGTTGAAAGAACGAAAAAGAAGTTATTTTAAGAGAATGCAGTCAATACAAGGTGAAAAATTTAAAATTTTGATTTCTCTTGTGATTTGTCGACATCCGCCATAAATTATATAAATTATATAATAGACTAGCAAAAACCCGCGTGCGTTGCAACGCCTTTTAATAAAAAAACTAATGTGTGCACAGTCCGGGATAGGAAATAGGTATAATGAAAAAAATAACAAATTTGCAAAACATAATTTAGGGCACACAACTCGACTATAGAATAATTAGTCAGTATTTCCGACCTCCTACAATATCCAAGAGTTCAAACGCAGGGTTAATCCGCACCTTCTCCAACAACCCCCCCGAACCCCCATAACCCTTAACCTATTCCCCCTTACTAAGCTCCCTGCTAGACATTGCGCCATGACGTGCAAACGACAACGGACTGGTAGTACAAAGGGTGATTCCTGAGCTTGGCACTGCCACATAAAACAAATAAAAAAATTTAAAGTTACTTATAAAAAATGTGTTAGAACTTTTTTAAAATGCGGTGTTGAGCGCCACCTATCGGAAAAATTGTGTGCTACATGCACAACAATCACATTCAGAACACGTGCCTCACCCTGTGCGGAACTTGCCTAATAGCGTCCTCAACATTTTGTTCCCATTTTTTTTATTGAGTTCGATATATTCTCTGTTTTAATTTTCATCAGACCTATCGATCATTTGCGGAGATGGCAAACCATAATCTTCACAGTATTTCCGCAAATTGAAAGAACAATATCTCGCCGTGACAGCATTTCATTCGCGTTCCTTCGATTATCGAGTCATGTTTTCGGTCTAACCCGACAGTCGGATAATAGTGAAAAGTATGCTAAACGCCTAAGAAGATTCTGAATCATCGCGTTAAAGTCCTAAAATCGGATTAACCGTTCCGAGCTTTAAGGTTTACAATTGGAATGATAAAAAAAGTTTCCATTGGCTTTTCTGCGACTATCGCATCAAGTTTTCCGCCTGAATCAATAGTCGGAACTGAGTGAAGCCTAGAACATGCCCAAGAAAATACTGAATCTTCCCGTGAAAATCCCATCGCAATCGGATTAGCCGTTATTGGTACGTAGGTAGCTAGGTTGTTATTATATACTGGCTGGAGCAATAAAAACTTTACATTCAAAATTATTTTTTACTTTTTAGTTTATTTTAAAATAAAAGCGTATTTTTTAGTTTTTTTAGACTATATTTTTTATTTTCTACTTTTTAGTCTATTATATGTCTTCCACCACTTTGTAGTGACCGTCATATTATATTTAAAATGACGGCACACCGCTTACTGCACTATACTCGCTTTCATTTGATGCCCATACCGAAGAATAATCCGCCATTTTTTGCTGGCCACCATTTTGAATTTTGAATGACCCCACATAGCTTATTGTAATCTACTTGTCTTACCCTTTCATTTGATATCCATGTCGGGGGGTCCGGGAACACAATTGAAAAATTCGGCCGCCATCTTGGAACCGCCATGTTGATTTTTTTCCAAAAATGGTTAAATTGCATTGTCACGCGAACTATACATATGTGCAAAATTTGAAGTTGATCGGTTATATGGAAGTGGGTAAAAATCAAGTTGCAAGGTTCAAGTTTTCGGTCTAATCTGGTAGTCGAACACGGTAATCGGGCCAGATAATCGGATCCGATAGTCGGATCCTAGTAAAAAAAATAGCCTAAAACATGCCCAAGAAAATACTGAATCTTCCAGTGAAAGTCCCATCGCAATCGGATAAGCCGTTTCCGAGATTAGCCCGGACAAACAGACAGACAGACATACAGACATACAGACATACAGACATACAGACATACAGACATACAGACATACAGACATACAGACAGACAAAAATTTTAAAAATACTTGATTTCGTGTTAATATCGTGTAAATAACCATATGAACTTAGAATATGACAATTATTTTGAAATCACAGACAGACACTCCAATTATATTTATATAGATGTATTTATCGAAAATAAAAAACTTTTCTACTCAATGCAGAACTTGTCAACAAATGTCAAAAACCCTATTCGCTCAGGCACCTATATAATCGCTATCATTTTCAAGTTCATTTCGTTTTCGTTTCGGTTCGTTTTCGTTTCTGCTATATGATTGGGCCTTAACCCTGCATTAAAAGAAACGTATATAAAAAAGGGCCGCACAAAAACAAATATATTCCAACTAAGTTAGTATGTATGAAAGTAAAAAAAGATGTATGGTTATGAGAAAAGAGAAAAATTTTAAGAAATTGATTAAAAAATAGTCATAAATTTCTCGGGGAAACAACAATAAATTTCTCGAGAAATGAGAAAGTAAAAATACCTTTTTTTCTCGAGAAATGCTCGAGAAAGAATTTTCGAGAAGAAACACTTTGGCCTATATAACTGTCTATTTGTTTAGTTTAGACAAAAGAAAATGTTGAGGAATAACGAAACAAAGACATTGCGTATGTATTGAATCCTGGTGCCAAATAGTATCCCTCTTAGAGTTTAGTCTCATGATGGTGATGATGAGGATGCAGTGAAACTGTAGCCTACCAGTATCCCTCTTAGTTATTATATTGAAATTTTTAATCTTAAATCTTCGTTTAATTTTTTTCTCCAAATATACCTGCGAATTGCCCCTTAAAGGATTAACATCTAAGGCAGAAACACCCCGTATACGCACATACACACATACTGCATACACCCTAATATACGGATACACAGAAAGTGCGCCAGACCCGCCCTTGCTATACTACTATGGTAAAGTTCATCGTCATCTACTCGACCACCCTCAGATCCCCTCTAACCTCTCCTATTTATCCTGTAAACGTCAACCTAAGCTTACAACTAAAATTGCATCATCACTTGCAGGACATGAAAGATATGTAGTACAAAGGGTGAATCCTAAGCTCGATGTTTCACACAAAAAAGATCCCGAAGGCATACTCACTTGTCCCACTTTGCCAAAACCATGTTATAGTATTGATTAGAAAATGAGACCTTATCAGATAAACACTGATTTCACTATTCAGAATTGATAAACTTTAATGTTATTAAAAAAATCCGTGATTCCATGTATGTAAGTATTAATTAGCCTCCTATAAACTCGTGCCAGAGTGATAAGCAGTGATTCACTAAGCAACTCATAATTGTAGTTCCCAAATTAACTTCACTTATCTTATCCCTGTTACTTTGTGATTCATAATTTTCAAGGCAATTAGAAGGTGAATACAAAAAGTTCCTCAATAGACACACTCTAAATCAGTGATTCCCAAAGTGGTCCATATGGACCCCCGGGGGTCTATGGGATGATCCAGGGGGTCCGTGATAATTAAAAATTATTTTAGGGGTGCGCGAAAAACGACCGGGGGTCCGCGAAAAAGATCGATGGTTTCATATAAAAAATTACAAAAATTTAAAAAGCGATGTTTCCCGCGTGATCACGTGGAGCGAACGAAATCGAAAAGCAAACAGCCTAATGACGTATTCGCCAAATTTGATGAAATAAATTTAAAGTTACAAGGTGATCAATTAAATTTTCTCAAAACTAAAAGTATTATATTTGTTAAAAAAAACTTTTGTTATGCAAACAGAATTTGGGAAGAGGGGAATGCTCTCAGACCCTCGCAGGTGGAACGCTCTTTACCTGTATTCCTATTTTATTAATACTGTAACTTTTCGTTAACGCCCCACGCTTTTTATATTTAAGTAAGTTATATTTATAAATTTTAATTAATTTCATTCTGAGCTTGATTTTTAAAGGAACAACCTCCATATACTGACTGGAGCAATAAAAACTTTACATTCAAAATTATTTTTTACTTTTTAGTTCATTATAAAATAACAGCTTATTTTTTAGTTTTTTTAAACTATTTATTTTTATTTTCTACTTTTTAGTCTATTATATGTATTCCGTAATTTGGTGGCAGCCGGCACTATATGCTACTCGTCATACCGTTTCATTTGATACCCATACCGTAAAGAAAAAAGTAATCCGCTATTTTGTGTTGGCCGCCAGTTTGAATTTGGAATGGAGGAACACAGCTAATTCTATACTACTTGTCATACCCTTTCATTTGATACCAAATTTGTTGCAAAATTTTCCCGCCATCTTGAAACCGCCATATTTATTTTTTTTATAAAAAAATCAGAGTTCATTATCACGCGAACTATGCATAGGTGCAAAATTTGAAGTTGATAGGTTAAATATTCTGCTTTTTAGTCTATTATGTCTTCCGTCATTCGGTTTTGGCTGCCATTTTGAATTTAGAATGACGCCACACAGCTAATCGCATTCTACCTGGCATAGGGCGCGTTTAGGCCCAAGTTACTTTAACTCTGTTAAATTATCGCTATTAACTTAACACCGTTCCTAGCTAATAACAACCAAAAATTATAATATTTCTCATTTTATAAATAATAAGAAGCAAAAAAAAAATTAATAATATCGTCATTCTGTATTAAAATATTACTAAATTATTTGCTTACAACAAAAATTCACAAGTAAACGTCAACCCCTTTTGAAAGTTAGAAGCTGTACTACATTTTAGTTAAGCCAAAAAGCACAAATAAGTTTGCTAACAGCGCTAAATGAATTGACGTTTATGCCGTTGTTAATATGCCTATTGCAAAAATCGGCTGGCATCTTGATTTTTTTTTCAAAATGGTCAGATTGCAGAAAAGTTCAGGCTTTGACGTTCATTAGTTTTAAAACTTGTTATTTTTTGTCCGAGAGTGTTCTAGTTTGGTGTTCATTAAGTTTTTCTAAAGTGTTCTAAGTTTTACTTTTTGGTTCTAGATTTTTTTCAGGACAATTTTGGACAAGAGTTTTTTGTTGTTGTTTTTTCTTAGTTTTGACAGATGTGTATATGAAATTATGAGAACAGAAAATGTAAAACAAAAAAATACAAAAAAGCGTTCATTAGATTTTCTGTTCTAAGTTGTTCTAAAGTGTTTGACGTTGAATTGCTGCCTGTTCTATTTTATTCTGCTCTGTCCTGTTCTGAAAACTAATAAACAAACCTAATATGTGCAAAATTTGAAGTTGATGGATATGTGAAAAAGTTCCGGGTGTCGAAAAGCTTTTATTTTTGTTCGCCTTTTGCAATTATTGTTTTCTCGTTTTTTTCCAAGGGTGAGTGTCGCTTTTCCAAGCGGACCCCGCACTAAGTACTAACCACGTTCAGTGCTGCTTAACTTCTGTAATCGAACGAGATGTGCTAATGGCACAATTTATGGTCATCAAGATAATTGCCAGTTTTGCTCATTGTATAAAATTTCTGAAAACTCCAGAAAGCCCAAAATCAGCTCCCTTAAGCAGCGCTCCCAATTTTTCCCGCTGGACTCCTTCTTATTTAAAATTATTTAGGTATTGAGTGTAGGTACCTATATTTTCAAGCACAATTGCATTTTTTCTTTTGTTTTCATAACAATTGAAAATATGTACCTAATTCATTTACCTAGCTATGTGCAATTGTCTTCTCAGAGAGAACAGATTAAAGTATTTTTAGTAGATTTTATTATATCATAAACTTGGGTTTGGGGGTGCATGATTAAGTTTTTGTTATAGTAAGGGGTCCATGACCGAAATAAGTTTGGGAATCACTGCTCTAAATTAATTCTCTTACTCCGTCATAGTGGAAGACCTAGGCATAAGCAAAAATTAGTCAACTTTTATGCTTGGAACTGTCTAAAAAAAATAAAACTGAAAAAATTGTTCCGTAGTAGATAAGAAATTTAAATATAAAAAAAAACACGATTATTTAAAAAATGATAAGATTGTGTTAGCTTAGGGTTCAGCGACATAACACTTTAAAAAGTACGAATGAACTAAACTAAGTAAATAAATTGTGTATTTTTCGGCTTTAACGCTTTAAATTCTTGCTACTGTTTGGTGCATTTTACGCACGGTGAATGCAAACAGTGGACTTACACTGGAAATGAAGAATTCCTTGGAGTTTGGAGTCATAGAACAACAGAGTCAAATATAAGGATAGGAATTCTGTTTTGTAGATTTAATTACGATTTGCACAAATGAGTTTGATAAATACTGCAATGTAGTTTCATTGTCGTCATTATAATGGAATTTGTGCAAAAGATTTGTTTTTTTATTTTTAGTAACTTGAAAAATGAGTTATAGTCCGGGGAAATTAGCAAAAAAAAACGCACGAAAGCAGACAAAATTCGGAAATGGCTGAAAATTTGTTCACAGCTTCCTTGGGACTTTCTAAGAAAACAATTTCGGAATTACAAAAAAAACATGTCCGCCAAAAAAATAGAGGTTTTCCGGTGTTTTCCTTGTATCTCGGTTTCTATAGGTCGTACAACCCCGTACAAAGGCCTTAAATGTTGACAATGAAATTCTCTACAACTTTAGTTTTTACAAAGATGTTGACCCGATTAACCCTTTCAAAGTTATTCAAGGTAAAAGCTCCCAAAAATCACTTTTTGGCCAAAACATCACTCAAAAACTGCTTTTTTCGAATTTTTTTTTGATTAGTCAATACGAAACGTTATTGCCTACAAAAAGCCTTCCAGTCCTTTTTTCGAAAACTTAACCCTTTTAAAGTTATTCAAGGTCAAAGTTTCCAAAAATCACTTTTCGGCCAAAAAATCACTCAACAATTGATTTTTTTTTTTTTTTTAACTCTTTTTTATATTGATGAAATTTTACTCCTTATAGACTCCACAGATTTGGAATTTGTAAATAAAAAACAAATAGCAGTAGTTGAAAGCTTTTCAGTATATTTTATATACCATCCTTAGCATCACAAACTAGAGGGGAAAATTTTTTGTGTTATGATTATTTAGAAACGATTCAAGGTAACTAAAACATGAATAATTATAAATTATAAAACAAATAAAACATTGATGAAGTTATATCACAAATTAAAATTAATAAATAGTTACCAGCAATTTTTCTAAAAAAGAATTTAACTACTTTTATGCAAAGTGAAATGTCAAATATTTGTAAAACGTCAGATTCTAATCGTAAGTGTTATATTGCTATACACAATGGTTGTGTTCAGTGTAGAGATTAACTTTAACTCAGGTCGAATAAAGTCGATTGGATTGGGGCTGCTTCGGTGTTCATTATATTTGCTGTTTTGTGGATGAATATGCTTTCATAGGCGTCTAAATAGATGGGTGTGTTGACGTGTTTTTCTAGTTTTAAACCGTTTTTATTGAAAAAATGATTGTTTTGAATCATGTGTTTAGCAACTGAAGACTTTTCTATTTCGTTATTTTTAAAGGTGTTTGTATGTTCTTTAAACCGTTTCTCTATAGTTCTTTTTGTTTGACCTATGTATATTGAACTACAATCATCGCATTTGATTGAATATATCCCTGGTTTTTGTAGATTGTCAGTTTTATCTTTGGCGTTCCCTAATAAGTTCTTTATTTTATTCCTTGATTGGTAAACACATTTAATATTGAAGTTTTTCAGTATGTTTTCTATGTAGTATGATTCTTTACCTATGAAGTTGAATTTTGCTATTTTATTTTGTTTTTCATTGAATATTTTAGTTAGAGTTGTATGATTTTGAATTCTCAGTTTGTTTGCATATTTTTTGATTAAATTATCAATTATTGAAGTGTTGAAGCCATTTATAGCCATTTGATTTTTGCAAAAAAAAATTTCATCTACTTATACAAAACGCCTATTTATTGGCTCATGCCGTCAGTTTCTAACCATCCTGGACGCAAGTAAATGAATTTCGAGAGCCTTAAACGAGATTTAGATTTTCCATCATGTCTGAAAATTGTTTTATATACGAGAAGCCCTGGCGTCCGGTGCAACAGTTACAGTAACCGCCGCGGCGCGCCGGCATGAAAACTCGTGCTAGTGAAAATCGGAGAGGATATTAGATCAACCATATGTACTTGAACAGAACGAATTTCTCCCTCCAAACAAAATGTTTCAGGATATTAACAATATGTACAAGTAGATCAAACAATTTTTTCGAAAAAATCTGTTTTTGAGTGATGTTTTGCCAAAAAGTGATTTTTGGAAACTTTCACCTTGAATAACTTTGAAAGGGTTAAGTTTTCGAAAAAATTATTGGAAGGCTTTTTGTAGGCAATAACGTTTCGTATTGACTAATCAAAAAAAAATTCGAAAAAAGCAGTTTTTGAGTGATGTTTTGGCCAAAAAGTGATTTTGGGGAACTTTGACCTTGAATAACTTTGAAAGGGTTAAGTTTTCGAAAAAATGACAGGGGGGCTTTTTGTAGGCAATAACGTTTCGTATTGACTGTTAAAAAATTGTTTTCGAAAAAAACTGTTTTTGAGTGATGTTTTGCCAAAAAGTGATTTTTGGAAACTTTCACCTTGAATAACTTTGAAAGGGTTAAGTTTTCGAAAAAATTACTGGAAGGCTTTTTGTAGGCAATAACGTTTCGTATTGACTAATCAAAAAAAAATTCGAAAAAAGCAGTTTTTGAGTGATGTTTTGGCCAAAAAGTGATTTTGGGGAACTTTGACCTTGAATAACTTTGAAAGGGTTAAGTTTTCGAAAAAATGACAGGAGGGCTTTTTGTAGGCAATAACGTTTCGTATTGACTGTTAAAAAATTGTTTTCGAAAAAAACTGTTTTTGAGTGATGTTTTGCCAAAAAGTGATTTTTGGAAACTTTGACCTTGAATAACTTTGAAAGGGTTAAGTTTTTGAAAAAATGACTGGAATGCTTTTTGTAGGCAATAACGTTTCATATCCGTAGGCCAAACTTCCTCAGGACGTGTCTGTTTCTACACTCTCTTGTTGAGGGTATTTTGACGGAGAAGTTCTTCCTGAAGGTCAATCTAGAGGGAAGGTATTCTGGGACTGTAACGACCATATCTTCTGCGCGATATCGTGCAGGTACAAAAATCATGTACGTCGTTTAAACAAAAATCTTTTCAGAATATATTTCCGTTAATACGCTTCGAACGACACCTCAACGAAGTCGATATCAACAACACAACAACACATACGTACGCACACACACATACTTCTTCTAAAATGTATGCTTAAAAAGCTATTGGAACCTTGAAAAATGAAAATACGTTGAAAATAACGATTTCGATTTTCGGACCGATTACAATAACTTCCCTATAAACTGGGAAACTAAAAAAGATAGAAGTGGATTATAGTAAATTAGATCATAAAAATAAGTGCTATAAAAAATCTCTTCATCTTTTTGTGACATCAGCGAAGAGAATCGAACATTTCCCGTGATCTCATCCTAAAGTAGAGGTGCGTTGAAAAAAATAACGTAATAATATAGAAAATAAATAAAGAAAAAACTTTCGATTTCAAAACATTTGTTCACTTCAAGGTATCCTCGAAATGTTCAACGTAATGCATTTTACGCCTACCAAAATTACTTTCGTCCTGACATCAACAAATGAACTTGAAACTCTCAACAAACGGCATCCACTGAAACTTGATTCATCCCCAGAGTAGGATATACAGAAAGAAATCAACGCAGGAACATAAAAACTCCAATAAAGCATAAATTGCCGCTGAGGAAAAAAAAGTGCGAGTCCTTCTTCCTTCAAGAATGTTTCAGATAAATAATATCCTTTCATTTGTTCCAAGGCAATTTCAAGTGACAAATAAAGGATCTTCATTCTGTTATTCAGTTTCCTTATGCTTGGCGACAGCCAGCGTAGGTAACCAACACCAACAGACGAGACGCCCAGCAAAAGGTCATTCACTTGAGATTGGGCCTTTATAGAAGTTGATTAAAAGAATCCTAGATAAATTTTCTTATTCCATCCAATTTCTGAGATTGATTATGGACCCTGGGTTTCCGCAAGATATCCTAGGCACTCTTGACAAATTGAATAAACTGCTAATGTCCTTAGAATGAACAATTACCGACCAAAAATAAAATTTGCATCTCCTTGGAATTATGCAAATGAGAGGCATAAAAATGCGATTATGGAAACCAATTTGTCGGTGTTATGATGTTGGGGATAAACACCGATTTTCGATCCTGGATGTACACGTGCAATTCACACTTTAAGAGCGAGGTTTACAAGGACTTTTAATGTTCTGGTGAGATTGAATGAAAAATGTAGATTTCGTGATTTTATAGCATTGAAAATGGCTAAAATAACTGCGCCATGTTTTTTGAGGGTGATTAAAGAAATTTGAAATAGCTTAAAGATAATAAGAGATTCATGAAAACTGTTTACTTAAGAATTACTTCATCCTTAGTAATAATTTTCGGCAGAAACAATATTTGCTATGAAAACACTTGCAAATTTATGTTCAAGTTTAGAGGTTAATTGCATGAGCATAAACATAATCAATTGGGGATAGATCATGGACCCGTGACCAACGCTCAATGCAACCCGCTATAGGCACAAGTTTTCTAGACTAAAGGGAACCTTAACAAATTGTATAGGACGAAGAAAATGGGCAATTATCTTGGTGACCATAAAGGCTGTCATTAGCATTCTCAATAGACCAGCTCTCGTTGGATTACGTATGTCAAGCAGCCCTGGACGTGGTTAGTACTAAGTTGGGGGACCACTTAGAAAAACAACACTCGCGTTTGGAATTGTCGATCAAGAATACATTCGTATCTGTAACAGAGGCATGCAAACCTGTATGTCGGACACATTTTTAATTTTGTGTGCCAGTAACGGAAGCGTTCATATGCGTGTGGCAGGCGCATTTGCTCTCTATGCATGCTAGTTGCGGGTGCCTATATGCTTTTAAGAAACTAACCAACTGAATTAGGTATAAGTTATTAAGGACTGCGTACACGCTAAACGGGATAGCTCTTCATGCTAGAAATATCCAAGGCCAATATGTGGCTAGCGTGGCTTTGTTCCAGGCAAATCAACTTACCAGATTTTTTCGCTCAATCCAATACATCTTCGTAGACTTAAGCATTACAGAACTCTATAAAGCTATGAGGGAATTCGGTATCCCGAATAAACTGATACGAATATGCCGACAATGATCAATGTGTCAAGCATCAGCATCTGCAATTGGATCCGAGAAGTGGATAGCTTCTTTTTAGTCCAATAAATAGTTACTTTTTCTTTGCGAAAAATACCTCACGCGATTTTTTTTTACCAAATGATTTTATATATTTTTATAAGCTTAAATTCAAAATGGCGTCATCCCCACCCTCTTGCTAAACTTGCAGTAAAGGGAAACGCGTTTAATTCTATATCTCGGAAACTATGCATTTTACGACAAAAGTGTATATAATCTTTTTTGTAGATAAATAAGTGATTTAACTTTTTTTTTAAAAAGTTTTTTTGTAAAGTCAATATGTACTGAGCTATTGTGCTTCAAGCTTCACATGTCACTTTCTTTGCACTATATTTCGGTAATGGTTAACTCTACATGAAAAAACCCTGCGTAAAACTTATAGAACACATGGTTATCTATAATTTTTGTTAATATCATTTTTTACGTAGGGCTAATATTTCACGAGTTATAGCGCTTTAAGTGTCAATAAACGTAAATTCAAAAGTAGTTTTCTGCCAATATCTTTTTAATTACACGTTTTATTGCAAAACTGATTATAAGGTTTTTGTACGCAATTTTATTCCCACATTTTTTGTTTTAACTTTTTTCTGGGGAAACAAAATAAGCAAACAGTCAATGCAATCACTACAGAAACTACATTTGTCAACGAAAAGCTACGCTGACCGTGCTGGTTTCATTGGGTGAGCTCTCACCGACAGTGGTAGGGGAAAATCACGTTGACGGAATCATTGGGCCCCGGCAGTAATCGTGCCGGATCATACACCTCGACACGGTATAGGACCGGAGAAGACGACCTCTCCGGAACGAGTCTGGTTAAAGACTGGGGCCTTATTCTCTATTACAATATTGTGAGAATTTCTCTCGAAACTGCCAAAATCGTATTCTCTATTACAAAAGTGGCTAAATTCTACTCGAAACTGTAACAATATTGTTAGATTTTTACTCGAAAGCTCAATAGTAATCGAGAACTTTATAAAATATAACTGAAATCGCTTTGTTGTTAAATTAATTGTCTATTATATTATATTTTTATAAAAATTAGGCAAAAGGCAATAAATTTACGGGAGTTTAGTGCTTTAGTAGGCAATATAGAAGAACAACCCGACGTTGCAAAATGGTACGTTAATCCCAGAGAAAAAGCATGACATTGGAAAAATTGATGAGTAGACGGTTTGAAAAAACAATTATCCTTTTTCTTATCTTATTGGGAAAAACCAATTATCCTCAGGTATGGCAGACAAAATTAAAACCTCTTCTACTTATTTATTCCTGTTGAACTTTTTTAAGTTTTTTTTCAAATGAAATACTAATTTTTTGTTACAAGTATTATATTATTAAAATAAATGAAATTTATTATACATTTGGCATATTTATTAAATTATCCTTATTAATTATATAATATTTTGCGCTTCTTTGTTCCCACTATCACTAAAAGACGTGAAATGGCAATATTTTCACTATCACTGACCTCGCTGGTACTTAAAAAAGGATAAACCGTGTCCATTATTTATTTTTTAAAAAGAAAACTTGGAATTACTACACTATTTCCTTCACAAAACTTATTTTTTCTTTTAACAAAAACTTATTTCACGTCAAATTTGACATTTCTCTTCAAAAAGTAGTAGAAGGTAGTTCATGTAATGACTAGAGGAAACAATATTGTTATAGAGAATACGAAATCATTTTAGTTTCGGATATCAGTTTCGAGTAGAAAGCATTTGAGTATTGTAATAGAGAATAGGGCCCCTGAATTTGGCCTGATGAAGGGGTTTATTTTATAGTCAAAAAGCTCATCTGGGCAGGAAGCTTTAAAGCTTCAAAGTGAAGCTTTCAAGGAGAGAATCACCCCTATTCGGTCTAGTACTTCAATATTTTTCTAAAGTTCTTAGAGAGGGATTCTAGTGACGAAACGTGGTTCGTTACACTGTGTTCGTTTTGTTTACAAGTTACGCCGTTTTGATAATATCTCGCCCTCTTCTAATTCCGTTAAGGGCTGCTCTCTTAGTGACTACCGTGAATATAGACTTCTGCGTCTGTTTCATGATCGTAAACCATGTTATCTCAATCAGTTTGTTTGTCAGGACTGTTTAGACCATAAATACAAAACTTTAATAATTGTTTTTAGTTTAATTTTTATAATTTTACATTTTCTTCTTCTGTCAATTTTTTTCTCTTCTTAACTTTTTTTTATTTTTTTCTATCTTTTTCTTGTTATTTACACTGTTCCCCAAATTTTTAATTAATATACGATAATACAAGATTTTAATCTCTGTTCATGTGGTCTCAAATAAATCAAGCTAACAAGTGTCCTGACATCCTTTCTACAGCGCCCCAGCAATTCCTTGACCACTTTAAGAAACGGCACAGGAAGGAACTGCTCAGAGTTGGCCAATCCAGGTGCGAACCTCCAGGGTTTGGTGTCCAGCTCACTAATTTGGCAGTCCCGACTAATTTAGACTTGGTCCTAAGGGGCGCAGATGCTATCAAAAACAGCTGAGATTGGGACTTTGGTCAGAGAGCCAAAATATGGCGCTTCATCACACCTCAGCAGTGCAATTCATTTCATACTCAACTTGCTTATATTGCATATAAAAGTAATATTTTTTCCACCAAAATCAATATTTGCAATAAAATCATTCCATATCAGTTTTTAGTTATATTCCGAGTAAAATAAAGTCAGTGATCTCACTGCCATCCTACTTTCCTTCAATTTTGCTGACTTATACACTCTATCATCCAATAAAAATTTCCGAAATATGGTCATGCATGAAATCTATATTATTAAAACCCATTTATTATATTCCCATAACTACTATTGTAATAGCGACATTTTATATCCTCTCGAACCACACTCCATAAAACATTTCAATAATTCTTCCAAAACATCGAAAACAGCATAAATCAATAAGCACAGAGAGAAACCTTTGGCATCGGAAGGACCTCAAAGGTCCTTACATTCATTTTATTTTCCTCATAAATCTAAAATTTCCATAATTTATGTTTCTTGTATGTATGAGCTGCCCAGAATATTTTTTTAGAGATAAGCTCTCGAACAACAGGGAGTGCTTTAAGTACTTTTAATGTAATATAAGAATCTTCTGGAATTTCTTTTTTTTTAATAAATTCCGCCCAAAACTTATTAATTTTCTAACAACTAAAATAATTTACTTATTTCCCACTTTAATAACATTCCATCAATTTACTAAAACTTCTCGGGAACTATAGTTGTACACTTGCCACTAATATGCCCCGTCATAAAAATATTAATGACAGTAATTCGGTGAGACCGGAACTTTCTCCACGGTGGAAACTTCATATTCCGGTAATGCGATGACAAATGTAATTAGCTCACAGCCGAATCATGCGTGAGTTGTTCGGCATGAAAAATGAAGGAAAACAAATTTTACTTAATTAGGAAAAGAAAATTCCTTTTTCTTGGTGCTGCTGCTTTCATACCGCAATTTAGGGTGTGCCTAGCAGACCGTAGTTAAAGCTTTCAGGATAATAAGCCTCTTATCGTTTGCCTTGAAAAATGTGGAAAAGATTGCCCAAGAGTTGAGAGGTGTGCAAATATTTACTACTTTAGTACTTTGCCATCTTTGCCTATCTTTACAGTAAGAGCACTTAGCAAGACCTATCCAACACTTTTTACCATTTGGGCTAGACAAAAGCTGGAGAATGGAAAGCATTGGTGTGATTTTCAGGCCTTAAATAGCATGAAACAGAACGAATTTTGATGTAATTATAAGATCTACAAAGAAATTTAGCAGATACTTAAGTGTGTTATTAAATTGCAACCGTACTCCAACTACCATTAGTGGTGGCATATGTACCGGGACATAGATTTCGAATGGATAGCTGATCTTAAAAGTCTGATGAACATGATTTAAGTCAAAATAGAAATATAGAAAATTACTATGGAAAAAAACAGGTTAATATTTTCCAAAATTTAGTTTCTAGAGGACATAGTGTCTAGAACAGGGGTGGCCAACGGCCCTTCATGGTATGCGGCCCTTCAGAGGAAATATTGTGGCCCGCGAGCCACAGTACGCCTGAGTAAAAAGTTTACTTTTCCAAATGCAGCCCGCTGTCAGTAAAAGACATACGGAATAGTCCTTTTCTAGACTAAAGGGAATAAAAATTGGAGCCGTAAGAAATTGTATAGGACGAAGAGAACGAGCAATTACCTTGGTGACCATAAAAGTGTGCCATTAGCATACTCAATAGAACGGTTCTCGTTCGATTATGTAGGTCAAGCAGCATTTGACGTGGTTAGTATTTAGTGCGGGGACCGCTTGGTAAAACGACACTCGCGTTTGGAATGGTCCATTATGAATAAATTCATATCTGCAACAGGGGCGGGCATACCTCTATAGCGAAAGCATTTTTAGATTTTCATGCCTGTAGCACGCTCCCCGTGTGGCAGGTGTATTTGTTGTTTTTAATCATTGTAACCCTGTAAATCAATTAGTAGTTCCATTTGCAGATTTTGTGGAACTGTTTCAATAGCAATGTTAAAGAGAACTAGCTATATTTCTTCTTTTTCGTGTGTTGGAACCTTCTAGAACAAAATATTTTTTTAAGCGTGTTGAATCTCGCGGGCCACAATATTTCCTATGAAGGGCCGCGGGTTGGCCACCCCTGGTCTAGATGTATCTACAACTAGACCAACTATGCCACGACGGCACACAAATATTCAGGCATTGGTCTGCCTGGTAGGGGATTGTGCGAGAGATTGATTGATAGTCTCACCTCGGAAAATCATTCTTACTGAATTGAGTATCATTATTGAGTCTGTGCTGAGCCAGCATGAAGTTCGGGAGTGTGTTACCACCAGTCCTTTAAACACAATTCGATTGAAAACAAAATAAATAGATCAAAATAAACAAGAACTCAGTACAATTCAAAACAAGAAAACAATAAGAAACAAAAAAATATTTATAAAAAATCCAAAACCAAGTGAAGATCACCATAATCTCACTGCACCAAGGAAAATAAACGTACGACAAACAAATCTCTTTTACACTCTTCACACATTTCCAGCTTGGCTGCACCGGCGTCACAGCCTTTACTAGTCGGTTTTTTAGGTTCGATTGTATCAGCCGGTTTCTTGGGGTCTCGTATCAAAAGCCATAGCACTTCAACCAAGCTACAACTGGGGTCATTAATCTTACGCAAATAAAGCCCCGATATAAAAACTTCCATTTTGATTTTTGTAATATTCGCGGGCGAATTTCTTTTCCTTATGTGCCGTCTACCCCAGTGTGCGACCGCTATTCTTGGACTAAGTTAAACCCAAGTGGATAGTATCCGGATCCTAATTTGTCTTGGGTAAGAGAATAGTATTAGAAATGAATGCATCATCTAATTTCTCATATTCTGCTGTTGTCTTTACAAAATTCGTATTATGTATTTGTAATGAAAGAGTATCTCCAAACGGATTATCTTCCCAGATGGATTATCTTTTCTCCTAGTATAAGAAATCGTTGTTGAGGGTAAATTCAATGATCATAATTCAAATTGTATAAATTACGAAAATGGCATAAGTATTTGGGCAAAGACCATGTGATCTGTGCTAAGAGATTCCCTAACTTTGCGGGCCAAGAGCCCATCTTGTTGACCTTTTTCTTACTTCCCATCCAAGACTGATGATACCTCGTTTCTTAGTAATCCAGACCATTGCCTAGTCAGCTCTAATTTATATGATAATATTTCCCCGTGGTCCTTTAAGAATATGTGGTTAATACAGAAAAGAATTAAATGAAGGATAATTTCTCTGTATAATAAATGAAGGAACTCGTGGTGGTTTAACTTTCAAGCATTTATTAAAAAAATCTTCAACCAAATTATTTATTACAGAGTAACTCTTTTACTACCTTAGCTAAGTAACTTTCAATCAAAAAATATATTTTTTACACAATAATCTTTCTACCCAAAAAAAACCTCTTAATTTATTTTAAAGAAATAGCATGCGAATACTCACTTTCACCCCTAGGGCATGTGAGGGTACTATTACTATTTCTTGGTTAATATTTCAAATTCCACTTAGAAAATTGAAAACTGCTTGTTTAGCCTTGAATAAGTTCCTTCCTCGAAAGCGCTGAATTTTTCCTGTCTGCTCGGATTTAATTATCTGTAAGGTTTTCGATGAAAAATGAGTGCCTGATCCGTGTTGAGGCCGGGTTTTTATAGTTACAATTTGACCGTTATTGCTGTACTGCATCGCCATTTAGTGTACTAAATTATTAATTCCTTGAGTAATTTAGCCGTGCTTCGATGATGATCACTAAACATGCATCTTAAATTTTCATTTCCATATTTTCTAAATGTTGTTTAATTTAATTTTTTCATAAACATCATAAATTTGCCAACTTTGTATGCTCTTTGCATCATTTGGACTCATCAATTTCGAAAATTGTTTTTTGGCAATTGTATGTTTAACCCGCTCTAAATGGCAATTTTTGTTTCTCTTTCTCTCTAATTATAATATATTAGATTTTAAATAAATCTAAATATCTTTTTATTTTCAATTAATTACGTGTTTCTGGCATCACCATTGAATTCTCCGTCGAATTCTACATAAAATCGACACATCGCATCAGTAAAATCTGACGTTTAAGTTGCCGCGGTGGTTTGTGCAAGAAATTGGGTGAAAATCCAAAATTTGGCAATTTCCTTGTGTTTGTTTACACCTGTCATTAGGTGTTTTAATGATCAATTTTTACGTGGAATTCAAAAGAAAATTCACGTAGAAGTTGTATATTATGTTCATTTGAAGGTATTCTAGAAATAACTTGTATGCGATGTTTGTAAAACGTGTTATTTCGTGAAATATTTCTATTGTTATTTCTCCGTGTATTTGTTGTTGTTATTTTGCATGTAACTCATCATAAATTCGGTGGTAATGATTTGTTTTATGTAAATAATACCTTTTCATATTTATTAAATTCTATTTTATTATTAAATTCAATATTTTAGGAATAATTCAGCTTTATTAATTCATTATTTTTTATTAAATTTATTATTTCAGACATGTACTTCGAGTAATTCATACCAGGTAAGTATAATCATAAGGTTCTTGATTATTTCATTGCTTTCTAATGTATTTTCATTTTAGGCTTGGGGTTGAACATACTCCCCCTTTGAACGGTTACGTTCAAGACGTGGTTTTTCTTAATTTACTAATCCCACGTTTATGATGGTGGTGAAATATTAATGTTCCATCCGCCTTAACTCGTAAGCGGACTTGGTATTTGCCGGGCAGATTGATGGTTTGCTCTTTCCGTTTGCTTGTTTGAATGCCTTGATAGTTGATCCGTTGCAACAGGTGTTTCTGCAAATACAGGTCTTCTCCCTCCCTGGTTACGAAGCGTTGGACACAGTTGTCGATTCGTTCTCTTAATTCCTTTAGACAGGTAGTTGGCCTCAATAGTTGGAGATTAGAAGTTTTACGTCCATTGATGATAGCTGTCGTACTGAGTGTGGGAACTATTATCTGCTTCGTCGTTGGCGGTTTGTCAGGTTTACTGGAACTTGGGACAGGCACATCAGCTACTGTAGTTTCTGGATTGCATAGATCAGGAAAGTCCAGTTGTAGATCGTTGTCCAAGTCCAAGAATGGGCTCTGCATCGGGCTACCAAGAGGTTGTAGTAGGCTGTCTTCTAGGGCGGCCAGATCTTCCTCTGTATAATCGTACTCGGACATTCTGCAATAAGCTAATTGGTTATAGGAGGTTGACATGAAACAGGATTTGGACAACAAAACACATTGGTGTGTACGACACAACACATGTAACGTAATAACATTTAAGTCTGTTGTTCCTTCATGGATTTGTTATTGTGTTGACAGAGGTGCATCGATCTATTGGCAGGCGACATATCCGTCTTGGAAAGGTAGTGCTGTCTATTTTTACTTCTACTACTTTAGTTAATCCATCAGGACAGGGAAAGACCTTTTCAATTCTTCCAAGGGGCCACCTGATGGGTGGCATGGCTTCTTGTTGGAGAAGTGCAATATCTCCAACTTCTATGTTTGGTTGCTTTTCTTGCCACTTTGATCTTTGCTGCAGGTGGTTCAGGTAATCCTTAGTCCAAATATTCCAAAATTGTTTAACCATACATTGTGTATATTTCCACCGTTGTGGAAGGGATACGTGTGTATCATCGACACGTTCTGGAATCGCGTTCAGGGGTTGTCCAATTAAGAAATGTCCTGGGGTCAAGATAAATGGGTCATCTGGGTCATTTCTTACGCAAGAGAGTGGTCTAGAGTTGAGACAAGCCTCAATTTGGGTGAGAATTGTCGCATATTCTTCGAAAGTACAGGTGACTTTTCCCATTGTTCGACGAAGGTGATGTTTATTGGATTTCACGCTAGCCTCCTAGATTCCGCCAAAATGTGATGCTGCGGGGAGATAAAGTGCCAGGTGATTCCTTTAGATGCTATGAATTGCGCCGCTGCTGGGGTTGCTTCCTTGATGGCTTGCTTGAGCTCCTTGTCCAGAATCGATTGAGCTCCAACAAAATTGGTGCCACAATCCGAGTAGATGGCTGAGCATAGCCCTCTTCTGGCTACAAATCTCTTTAACGCAGCGATGAATGCGACAGTGGAGCCGAACCTCAACCCTTTGAGGTGATAGTTCTTTGCTCTAACGCCTAGGCAGTCGAGGTCGGCGCATGTTATAACTTTTTTTATGTGAAAGACTATGTAAAGGCCCTTTGTACTGTTGACGGTTCTAACATTGAACATTGAACGCAATGTCGGACAGCAACCCCTAGTCAGAAAGATAGTAGAGAAGAGTTTAAGAACTAACAACCCCATTAGACGGTTTTATTCTACCGGCTCCCATTCAATACCACCGCGACAGAAAGCTGACTTCAGTGATCGATCGAAAAGGAGATGGCTTCTTCGCTTATTATTCTTATAGACGATGGTAGGAGAAAGGGCGACCTGATTCCTTTATAGTCCATCAGTTGATGTCCAAGTGTATTTATGCATACTTTGTGTCTTTATATCTCCTAGTATAAGACTGAAGTTTCTGTTTCACAACGTAACCTTTCTCCATAGCCATTTGATATTTGGTGTAAAATTACATTTCCAATATTCTTCTCTGTTCTAAGAACATCTTTTATAATTATGACGTTAAAATCGTCTATCGTTGTTTATAACTATGGTAATATACTTCTTTTATGGTAGAAAATCTCTTCATCTTTTATCATACCACTCAGATTTACTTTTGGTCGAAGAATTTGCTGTTAGTCTTTTGCATTCGTTTTTGCTACATTATCTTAAATGATCCAATAACGCTTTGTAGAGCTGTACCTATGTAAGTTTTAAAATCCCCTTAATCGATTTTCTTTTAAAGAAACTTAAATTTCTTATAAATTGATAGGAAAAACTAAAAATCATTTTCCGTCTTTCCGTTAAGGAAAATGTTCAATTTATTATTGCTTTCATCTAGATTTTTCCTCTGGTTAAAAGAAATGCAAAAGAACTTAAATCAAGGTAATAATTGACATTCTCGCAAAGTCGATGGATACGAACGGAGAAGGCCAATAGTGAAAATCTTTATGGGTGGTAAATCGTTCCATTAACAAATCCACTTACAGGAACAAGTTACAATTTATGAATATAAATACTTTTCACTTAAATTTTTGTCTGATAGTTAATAAAATTAGTTTTCATTATTAAAAGAAATATAATTAACTTCTGTTGTCTTCAAAGCGGTCTTGGCGTACCTTGGTGTCTTAGTAAATCTAGGAAGCTCACCGTTTTCCCCCAATGAATTTATTTTGCATTTTAATCAAAGAAGAAGAAAAATATTGATTAAACTAGCGTAATTAAAACAAGTCTTTTCGAAATTACAACAAAAAAAATTGTTGCAATTTTAAGGGATATAGAAAAAAAAGGTCCAATAAAATCCTTCAGAATTTCAAAGAAATCTTTTTCTGCTTATTTTCCCCTTAACCTTTTAGTTGGAAATGTTAAAAAGTGAAATTTGTATCAACATTTCTTCTTTGTTCCTTTATGAAACTTATTACAAAAAAAAATACATTTTTAGATAAAGAATTTAAGGATTACAAGGATCCAAAAAAGGGTTCAAGTTGCTTATGCATAATTTCTTCCAAAAATAAAAAAGAATTATTCTGAAATTAAAAAGGGATTTTAAATAAGAAACTTGAAATGGAAAAGAATGGGAACATTATGTATTCGTCGGGGCCTCAATGTGCTCGGGAGCTATAAGACTAAAGAATAATTACAATGAAGCATGAAATATTTCGAATCATTATTATGTAAATATATGTAGTTTTGGATATGAGCAAGATGGGAGAGTATCTTTCCCCGAACTTCAAAGTCAACAAGACATTCTTGAGTAAAGGATGAAAATGTCTGGAATTTACCCCTTGTTTTAGACTATGTAACCTGGATGCTTCCTGTCTAGAGGAAATCGACTCTCTTTATAAAAGGATGATGAACTCTGCCACAAAGCAGGAAATGTCTGCTTGTTATCATTATTATTAATTAAGTTTCGCTATTGACAACAACTTTCAAAGTGGTGATGGTGCTTGTGAAGTCTTTCATTGGTGCAATTAAATTGCGCAACGATTCAGTTTAATAACATAGTTAGTGATATGTATGTCGACGGTGTAATCAATAATGCTCCTTATACCAATAATAGACTGTGGTGCCAGATAGAAAATAAAGATGTAGATGGGTTCTTTGCGGCAATTTTAAGTGTCACTAAAATTGCAGAAAGAGGTTTTTATTTGAATAACTACTTTGCTACGTTATTACCCTTTTACTTTTTAACACACAACATTTAAGGCAAACACTTTGATAAACTTTTTTTTATTGTCAAAAACCCTACAGTCTTCAAAAAAGCCAAAATTATCCCAATCCCAAAAAAAATCAGCGGCCAAGGATGTTGAAGAATTTAGACCAGTGATTCCCAAAGTGGTCCATATGGACCCCCGGGGGTCTATGGGATGATCCAGGGGGTCCGTGATAATTAAAAATTATTTTGGGGGTGCGCGAAAAACTACCGGGGGTCCGCGAAAAATATCGAAGGTTTTATATAAAAAATTACAAAAATTTAAAAAGCGATGTTTCCCGCGTAATCACGCGGCGCGAACGAAATCGGAAAGTAAACAGCTTATTTTTTTATTATTATTATTATTTATTTATTTACGAATACATGTACAAAGATTTTAATCTTAAAAATAAGTACATTAATTAACAACATTGGACAAACTTAAGTTAAACTTAATACGGAAAAATAAACTGACGTATTCGCCAAATTTGATGAAATAAATTTAAAGTGTGATTAATTAAATTTTCTGAAAACTAAAAGTATTACATTTGTTAAAGAACTTTTGTTATACAAACAGAATTTGGGCAGAGGAGAATGCTCTTAGACCCTCGCAGGTGGAACGCTCTTTACCTGTATTCTTATTTTATTAATACTGTAACTTTTCGTTAACGCTCCACGCTTTTTACATTTAAGTAAGTTATATTTATAATTTTTACCAATAACTTCATTAATTTCATTCTGAGGTTGATTTTTAAAGGAACAACCTCCTTATACTGACTAGAGCAATAAAAACTTTACATTCAAAATTATTTTTTACTTTTTAGTTCATTATAAAATAAAAGCATATTTTTTAGTTTTTTTAAACTATTTATTTTTATTTTCTACTTTTTAGTCTATTATATGTCTTCCATAATTTTGTGGCGGCCGCCACTATATTCTACTCGCCATACCGTTTCATTTGATACCCATACCGAGCGCGTTGTAACGAAAAAAGTAATCCGCTATTATGTGTTGGCCTCCAGTTTGAATTTGGAGTGGAGCAACACAGCTAATTTTATTCTACTTGTCATACCCTTTCATTTGATACCCATGTCGTGGGGTCGGGGAACACCATTGCAAAATTTTCCCGCCATCTTGAAACCGCCATATTTATTTTTTTTTACAAAAAAATCAGAGTTCATTATCACGCGAACTATGCCTATGTTCAAAATAGTCGATAGAATAAATTTTCTCCCTTTTAGCCTATTATGTCTTCCGTCATTCGGTTTTGGCCGCCATTTTGAATTTAGAATGACGCCACACAGCTGATCGTATTCTACCTGGCATAGGGCGCGTTTAGGCCCGTTACTTTAACTCTGTTAAATAATCGCTGTTAACTTAACACACGCCTTTCCTAGGACACCATTTGTTCACATTTTACAGCTAATAACAACCAAAAATTATAACATTTCTCATTTTATAAATAATAAGAAGAAAAAAAAATTAATAATATCTTCATTCTGTATTAAAATATTACTAAATTATTACAACAAAAATTCACAACTAAACGTCCACCCCTACATTGTGTGCTACATTTTAGCTAAGCCAAAAGCCACAAATAAGTTTGCTAACAGCGCTAAATAAATTGACGTTTATGCCGTTGTTAACATGCCCTATTACAAAAATCGGCTGCCATCTTGGAACCGCCATCTTGATTTTTTTTCAAAATGATCAGATAGCATTGTCACGCGAATTATACATACGTAATATGTGCAAAATTTGAAGTTGATTGATATGTGAATGAGTTCCGGGTGTCGAAAACCTTTTATTTTTGTTCGCCTTTTGCAATTATTGTTTTCTCGTTTTTTTTCCAAGGGCGAGTGTCGCTTTTCCAAACAGGCCCCGCACTAAGTACTAACCACGTTCAATGCTGCTTAACTTCTGTAATCGAACGAGAACCGGTCTATTGAGTATGCTAATGGCACAATTTATGGTCATTAAGATAATTGCCAGTTTTGCACATTGTATAAACTTTCTGAAAACTCCAGAAAGCTCAAAATCAGCTCCCCTGAGCAGCGCTCCCAATTTTTCCGGCTGGACTCCTTCTTATTTAAAATTATTTAAGTATTAAGTACCTATGTACCTATATTTTCAAGCACAATTGCATTTTTTCTCTTGTTTTCATAACAATTGAAAATATGTACCGAATTCATTTACCTAGCTATGTGCAGTTGTCTTCTCAGAGAGAACAGATTAAAGTATTTTTAGTAGATTTTATTATATCATATAATTTGATCCACTTGGGTTTGGGGGTGCATGATTAAGTTTTTGTTATAGTAAGGGGTCCATGACCGAAATAAGTTTGGGAATCACTGATTTAGACGGATTTCACTCCCCTCCAACTTGGCAAAAATGCTCGAGAAATCATATTGAAAAGGCTAGAAGATTTCTGCACAGAAAACGATATCATCCCAGAATTCCAATTTGGCTTCGTAAAGGATCATTCAACGGAACATGCCTTGGTACTCCTGGAAGAGTCAATGATAAGAAAACTCAGAGAAGGTAAATGCTTGGTTGCATGGGCCGTAGACCTAAAAAATAAATTTGACAATGTTTGGCACCACGGACACATACACAAATTAAATCACCTAAATTTCCCATTCCCAATTGTCAAGTTAATTTAGTCGTTCCTTTCAGGCAGAACAGGGATAGTCGAAATTGGAGACCAGATCTCTACATCATTCGTGCTAAAAACAGGAGTACCACAAGGTTCCATACTGGGCCCAATGCTATTTAACATATTTTTGTATGACTATCCGCTTGAAGTCATCGCACTTGACTACATCCATCGCATCCAGTACGCAGATGATAAAATGGTGTGGTCCACGCACGCTTCACCACTCAAAGCGACGGAAACGTGAACCTCAAAGTAAAATACATATACAGACATAGACATCAACCAGGGACAATGCGAACTGATCTACACCAGGGACCCATACGGAAAAAGGCATAGAAATGCCTCGCATGAATCAAAAGTTGCCAAACTAACAATAAACGGCCACACCCTAACACCGAAAACCAGCATAAAATATTTAGGAGTAAACCTACATCACAGGCTGAAGTGGAGCCCTTACGTAAAAATGAAAATTAACATGGCCCGCGGGCAGTGGCAAGTTTCAAACCTCTGATTAACTCAATGAACTTATTTAGCAGGACAAAAATCCTATAGTAGAACTCGGTAGTCAGCCCTGTCATCGCGTATGCATTCCCAATCTGGTTTTCCATTTCACCAACAAGAGCAAAAGAAGCCCAAAAATTTTAAAGAAAGGGCTTAGACACGGTACTTCACTAATCCATATCTGAATAAAACAAAAGATACTCCTTATGACAGACAAATGACACGCTTTATGACAGGTCTAAGTTCACGCCAATTATGCACTACATGGTCCAACTTGCTTCTAAGAGGCTAGAGAAGCTATCGTTACATCCAAACGAGAGGATCAAGAGGACATACATAATGTATGTAAAATGATTACGTAACTCAGTCCTTAATTGGCGAAACTTTCATTTCTCCAATCCAGATCCTACATCGAAATTTCGAACCTGCAAGCAACTATGAATGAGAGCCAAACAACCACATTAGGGGGTAGCCCGGTGGGTGAACCTCTCCTGATATAGCAAGTATCACAAACAGAATCAAAAGTAATTTTGTAAAAGGCTTACCTTGAAGTTCCTTAGATACATATACTGTAAGTTAGTACCTAAGCTCGAATAGGAAGTAAGTTAAAATAAGTAATAATAATCAAAAAATGTAAATAGAGAGCTGAACACCGCCACTCAGTTTAAATTTTGCTTTTGTTTCCCAGCGGGATATTAGGAGCCCTCCTGCAACGATTTGGTTGGAGGCAAAAAGGAGCATTATAAAGCTTTTTTAAATATCTACAGTCGAGTAGACCCTGAAAAGCTTTTATTTTTGTTCATCTTTTAAAATTGCCTTTTCTTTTCCAAGCGCGAGTGTGGTTTTACCAAAGCGGTCCCCAACTAAGTATACTAACCACGTCCAATGCTACTTGTCCTCCGTATCGAACGAGAACCGGTCTATTGAGTATGCCAATGTCACCCTTTATGGTGAACAAGATAATCGCCATTTTTCTTCTATCTATAAAATTTCTGAAAACTCCAGTAATGCTCCCTTGGGAGCATATTTGGCAGCGCTCAAAATTAGCTCCCCTGAGCAGCGCTACCAATTTTTCCTGCTGGGAGGCCAGGTGAAAGTGGGGGTGCCGAAGAGCAGCCCAGCGAGAAATGGAGTGCTCCAGTAGCTATGTTTGAGCACTTCTTAAAAAACCTTACAACGCTCCCGTTCCCATGCCAGTTCCATAAACTTTTTAACATTGCATGTCATTGCAGGGAAGCATACCTTTTTATGCTCCTTCAAACGCGTTCTAGAAGCATTATAAAAAAGCTTTTTAATAAGTAATATTCAAGGACGCCTGTGGATATGTATCGATTTTCCAACCGGTCCCCATGCTAAGTACTAACAACGGTCGAACGCTGCTTAACTTCTGCAATAGAACGAGAACCGGTCTACTGAGTATGTTAGTGGCACGATTTATGGTCAATAAGATAGGGTCAATTCAAAAAGTCAACATTGCAGTAACATTGCAACATAAAAACTTGTCATGTGTTCAAAAAGTAAACACGAAAAAGTGTAATATTCATTTTGTCAACAAGGTAGGCAGTGTTGTCGTAACATTCGTGTGATGTCGCAACATATTTGTTTATACTGCATAACATAACCCCTACAATCAGGGGCCATATTTGGTTTCTCGAGTCGATGGATCGACTGGACAAAAAAAGCTTCTCGATTTTCTCTAAGTTTCATATTTGGCATTTCGACCAAATCGACAGATAAACGCTGCCATACAAAACCATCAAATTGTGTGATATTACTCCAAGTGCAGCAAATCACGTATATTTAATTAAAATAGAAATTGTTAAAAGTTTATTGTATGGATAAATTGAGCCTTTTAATAAAAGTCAAACGTCTTGATCGAGACGATAAGGTTGTCGATATCGTGTTGCCAAATGCCAATTTTTATTTAACGACAGAAGTCGATATCGACTCGAGAAACCAAATACGGCCCCTGAATGGAGAACAGTGCATTAGATACACTTTTTTGGGAATTTTCAAAAATTAACAAGTCTCACGTTTTTCAATATAAAACTCATAATTTTTCCACTTTTAAACAAAATAAACTGAAATTTCATCAAAAATTTCGTAAAAGTAATCATGTGTGCAACACTGCCTAAACCGTGTTACGATAATGTTATGGTAACATGACAAAAACACTGCTGCAACACTTAAATTTGTGTTGCCTTTTTGAATTGACCCATAATTGCCAGTCCAGTCCTTGTGAGCATATTTGCAGCGCTCAAGAGCAGCGAAAGCAGCCCTTGAGCAGCGAAAGAATTTCGAATATAATAGTTGACTTGAATAAACGGATGCACGGACCAAGGTCCAACGAGAATTATAAGACCTGACATACAGCGAACTCAGCCTCTAGTGGCACATTGTAAGACCCATGTCAATAAGAAACGAAGATTAATACATTTTTTAAAAAAAATTAAAAAAATATTTATATGAATGACATAGGCCACAGCTGTAAACACACGGAATGACAAATGGGGTTCAAATTTCGCATTGCAGCTCGATACAATGTTACCAGGCTACTGAAATTTATTTTACAATATGTACTCTTAACCTCTTTCAAATGAAAAATTCAGTGGTATGCATGCAACCACATCAAAAAGTACACAAGCTTTATTAAATTACCTTAAAAACATATTCTTCGTTGTCTTACTATAACACTGTAAAAAAAATATGTAAATTCACAGTCCAAATGTATAGTAAAATTACAAATCGCGGTATGAAATACTAATTTACTACACAATTATTGTAATTTTACTATAAATTTTGTAATTTCACATAAAGAAATTGAGAATGTCCAATACTGCATGACGTAAATGTTGATTACATTATGTAGGAAAATTACAATCATTCTTAGTATTATTTATCAATGTTATGTACCGAACCTTGTACTGTAATTTTACAGTAAGAGGCGTAATTTTAGGACGCATTTTTCATTAAAAATACAAATTGTTCATTGGAATCTAAGGTTTAAATTTTCCCTCTCATAGATATAATTCACAGGTAACAATGGAATACTAAGCATATATACCCGATTGTTCTTAAGTTAAGGCCAGACCTTTGACTTTGGTCAGGGTCTGGGCAGCTCTTGTAACAGCCAAGAAATTTTTGATAATTTTTGATGCTTAGGGCCGATTCACAATTAAAGCTTCAAGCTGCAAGCTTCAAGCTTCAAAAATTGGGATAAAGGGTTTGGTACAATGATTCACATTCACAGCTTCAAGCTGCAGTGCTCAAATTATGCAAAACTCAGCTGAAGTTTGCAGTTTGAAGATTGCAGCTTGCAGCTTGACGCTTGCAGCTTGAAGCTTTCATTGCGAATCGGTCCTTGCATGGTGGCAAAATGCTATTTTTATGTATAGGGAGAGGGCATACACAAAAGTTTTGGAAATTTACAAAACTATGAAGTGAAAGCACCAATACTAATCGTATTTTTACATCCCACAAATAATGTATATTTACTACACAGTTGATAAAAATACGTAAAGTAGAATTGGAATATTCCTAATAATATATTTTGCAAATTTACAAAACTGCTTGTGAATAAAATTTCCAGTATTATTTTTGTAAAATTACCACAGAAATTTTTTACAGCGTACAGTATACAAAAAATGCTTCAGTCATCAGTCAACTTTAAAATTATGTTTAATTTAAATTCAAACTTTTCAATTTTCACTGTCTAACAAAATTGTTACCACAATTTCTCCCTTCTGAAATTGAAATATTTCCTAAACTCTAATTTACATTGGTGTTAGTGGCTCCACCATTCTAGTCCAAATAATTGAAAACCTTCAGCTGTATATAGCTCTAAAGTCACTTGAGTGACGGGGACAAACTGATGCACAGGCTAGTATACAATCTAGTAGCACAACAAATGTGGACTCTGCTTTATGAGATAAAATGTTCAACCTCGATAAATTACATTCTTCACACTGAATTCCTCCCCTAACACAAAATAAACATTGCCTTAAACCAAGGACATCCATCACAACAACTTTCTGGCAATAGAAACGGGAGACGGAAAATGAAATTGTCAATTTCATAGCTATAGCACACTAAGGACATCGCAATTTCAGCAAGGACTTTAGGCAATTCATCCTGATAATTTTTAACCAAGGGCCAATCATTTCCCGGCAAATACTCTCATCTTTTTTCGTTTTTGGTGGTTTTATACTTCGTTACGAGACAAAAGAAAAACGCGGAAAACATAATAGAAATGCACAAAAACAACAAAACGCAGGATATCGCACAAAACATTTTAATTTGTTGAAGAAATATTTTCATTTTAAATTTAATTAATTTTTTCCTGAAATCATTCTCATGTATCATAAATATTCAGGTTGTTAAATTGCTTTAATTTTTAATGGTACAGGTCAATGGTTCACGGGTTCACAATTCATTGATAAATTGCGGATTTGATAGCATCAGGTTCAAATTGAAGCAGAAAATATGTTATGTATTAATTGTTTAAAGCATTGGCGTAGAAACATGAAAAAGTAATTAATTCTGATTTTTATTCTTTTATACATAATGCAGTAATTGGTTCTACCCACATATTTCCATTACAATGTTGAAGAAGGTCGACCTTTTCTTTAGCTTGTTTTCGCCAAAAATTTCTTTGATACTTCAAAGAAGTAGAGCCTTAAATGTAATTTTATTGGTTTTATACAATGTCCAAAAACTCGTAGGGGTAGAGTGTTTGTTGCATGGAAAATTACATAAGACCGGTATAAATCTACGGCTAAGATGAAATATTGTGAGCTAACCAGACTAATATTGCATTGCTGCGGTATATACAGAGAAATAGAAAATTCAAAGGCTTGTACATTTCTATGGTTTCTCATTGTGTCGTTGGGGAAGAAAATCTTAACGTTCGCAGTTAGTATGAATGCGTCGTTCCTCACATAGTTCAATTACATTATGGGAGTTTTTGAAGCCGATTTAACGATTTAATTACCTTCAATAGTAAAACTATTTAAATCTTCTGCAGATACAATACTAGGATGATTTAACAGTAATGTGTCGTCAGGCCATCTATTAGTGATTGTTCGAACATTGAATGCACTGTAAAGCCCGGTATGCAAGGCTCACGAAATTTCTTTGCCTATCTAAAAACTATGCAAAAAAATGGTCAAGAAATCGCTCAGAAATATTTTCTGGAGGGATTTCTGTAACCGGTATCCTAGAGTCAAGAAATTCACACCAGAAATATCGTGTTTTTAATGACACTCAGATGTCGCTTATGATAAAATTTTAGTTTTTCCTCCAGAAATAAGTGTCGATTCATTTATTTCTTAAAGGAATTTTAACGGTTTATGAGTACATGAGGTGTCAGCTGTTTTTTGAAATTGAAAGGATCTTTCCGCCAGGGGCGGATCCAGCCCAAAAAAAAGTTGTGGTCACAGCCACCCAAAAATCGGTTAAGTACGAGTCGGAGTATGAACACGCTCATGATCGATATAGTTCATTCCTACAAAAGGAGATGTTTACAAAATATTTGACGCCATGACCAAGATTTTGTACAGTGTATAGTTCCACGTAGGCAAAGCCGTGGGGAAAATACTAGTAGGTAAATTAATTAATTAAAATTTTAGTTTGTTCGCTCACGACAATTACAAAAGTAAATGTGTGCTTGTTTGCACATCAAAATGTCACATTTAGACTCTAAACTACTGAACCGATTTTGATGAAATTTTTACAACTTCAAAGGATATCAAATTAAATTAAACGCTAGTATACATTTTAAATTAAATAATTTTATTTAGGTGCTTACTTAAATTACAAATCCAAGCTTACGTTTCTTTTTCGCGAAAACGCTGCTAATTTCACCGATATCGAGGTTTATTTTTTTCTGCATTTTGCTTGAAGTTTGGTTGAATAGGTATTATCAGCCAAAAATAAATTATTTTCAACCCTTAAGGGAGTAAAACTACCCCTAGATCAAAGTTGAATTTGAAAAAAGATTGACAATTTTTTGCATTTCTTTTTGCTCCCTTTAAAATAGGGGCTTTAAAAAATTGTAAACGACGAAAAAACGGGCAATTATCTTGGCGACCACAAAGCGTACCAATAGCATACTCAGTAGACCGGTTCTCCTTCGTTTGCGTAGGTCAAGCAGCATTAGACCTCGTTAGTGCTTAGTTGGGGGACTGCTTGGTAAAACAATACCCGTGTTCGGAATGGTCTATACCGATGCGGATGCATTTATAAATGTTCATGCATGTAGCGGGAGCGTGCATGACATGCCTGTAGCGGGTGCATGCATACCCGTGTGTCATTCGCATTTGTTCGCTATGCGTCCTAGGTGCGGCGCGTGCATGCTTTTAAGAAAATTAACCAACTAAATTCCTTTTACTCGGGTTTGAACAGACTAGTCAAACTAGTCTCTTGTCATTTTTTCGAAAACTTAACCCTTTCGAAGTTATTCAAGGTCAAAGTTTCAAAAAATCAGTGTTTGGTCAAAAAATGACTCAGAAACTGATTTTTGAGAAAGTTTTTGTGTTCTATTCATACAAAAGATTATTGCCTACCCTAATGACACCCTTGCCATTTTTTCGAAAACTTTGCGAATTATGTTGCAAAAATCAATTTTTAGTGATTTTTTGGCCGAAAAGTGATTTTTGGATATTTTGACCTTGAATAACTTCGAAAGGGTTAAGTTTTCGAAAAAATGACAAGAGGGCTTTTTGTAGGCAATAACGTTTCGTATTGACTGATAAAAAAAAATTCGAAAAAACCAGGTTTTGAGTGATGTTTTGGCCAAAAAGTGATTTTAGATAACTTTGACCTTGAATAACTTGGTTAATCGGCTCAACATGTTTGTAAGCACTAAAGTTGTAGAGAATTTCATTGTCAACATTTAGGGACTTTGTACGGGGTTGTACCACCTATAGAGACCGAGATACAAGGAAAACACCGGAAAACCGCTATATTTGCAGGGGACATGTTTTTTTTTGTGATTCCGAAATTGTTTTCTTAAAAAGTCCCAAGGAAGCTAATTTGCCCGGACTACAGTAGGCTCGTCACTATACTTCCTGCATCTGTGGTTGGCCTGATTTTTCTGAAAACGTACTATATATTCGACACCGACCTTCCACTATATCTATTGCATATTACTAGTTGGTTAATATTTTAATAATTTCGGCAGTTGTGGGTAAACAAGTTTTACTTCTAAAGTATGGGCTTAAGCACACTCATACTTTTTTCATTTTGTTAAGGCATGGGATATAATATCATCAGCCTATCAATGTCAATAGACCGCGAAAGTGTGACGTCACAAGTCTAGTAGGGTTGTGGGCATGCCCATCGTTCCTTATTAATTAAAACAATTTCATTTCGAAGACTTCAGAAAAGCTATCGAATTCTGTAGAATAGTGCAACAGAGCGCCATCTATTTGACATACTTTGAACGAACTGTAATGTAAGACTCGAATCCCCGGGAACCTTAAGATATCGAGAGCAGTATCGAAATAGATAGGTATTTAGATATTGGAAAAGACAGGAGCCTTGAAATATAGAGTTTGAAAGTTGTTCTAGGCGAGAAAAATGCTGCCAGCGATAAAAGTATAATTAAGTATTAAATTAAAAGGCGATAAATACGAGTTAGTAGTGAGAGATATTACGTTATAATTGAATTGTTAATAAAGAATGTTTTGTGAATATTTAAAAAGCTTCTTCTTCTTTAACGGCTCTACAACCGGGATCCGGCCCTGGCCTCTCGCAACTGTTCTCTACACCTTAGAATATAGAACTACAGGAAAGGCCCTCGCGTATAAAATCCATGTATGCGAGCGTAGTGAAATCTGGGGTCAGTCGACTGTCAAATTGGTATAATTGCGGGTCAGTTGAATGCCAAATTTTCCCGCGGCACTTTCTTTAAAACGAGTTTTTCTATAAAATTTATTTACAGTTTTTTAAAAAACTAATATCAAAAAAAAAGAAAGTTTTAAGAATTTGTTTTTAGTGTAATTGAAGTTGTTACGAGTGAATTTTTAGTAAAAAAAGAACAATGAAGTGTGCAGTTTGAATTTCACTAGTTCTATATTCTAAGCTCTACATCGGTCCCGATTCTTAGCCGATGTCATCCAGTTTGGCATCCCCTTGAGTGTCCTGGTCTCCGCCATCGTTCCAGCGGAGGTTGGTTCTCCCTCGCTGTCACACTCCATAGGTTAAAAAGCTTACTCCTGAATTAATCCATAGAAACCGGAAAAACGTAACAATACACTTTTTGCAAAAGTCAGTCTTAGAAGCATATGTTGAAGTCGATTTCCGTTATGGTTTTCAAAACCTTCTTCGTATCTCTTCAATCGAGGCAAAACAAGCGAGCGGAGCGGTTTTTTGAGTTTCCAGGTGAAAAAAGCAGTTGCAGAACGGTATGGGTCGATTTGGTAGTCAGAAATCATTTGTGAAACAACGGCGTTAAAACGGAGTTTTTTTTCCGAAAAAAAATAAGTGTTTTTGGAGTCAAACGGTGAGGCTTCTGAGGGTCAAACGGTCTTTCAAAATTGATTGCATTGAACCAAAAGATATTTACATAATATCAATAAGTTCTCTAATTGTTCAATTGACGATGATAAAGCACCAAAGCCTCTACCTTCTTTGCATAAATCCTTATACCAATTAAAAACACTCGCCCTAGACAGTGCAAAGTTTTGCATAAGCCTAACGATTTAAATGAGAAACTTAGTCTGAAAGAAGTATTTGTACCAGTGACTCACAATGTGCATAACCAACTCGGATTCCCCCAGCTACAGTCAACAGCCCGACCAGCTTCATGTGGGTCCCACGTGGATTGCCCTATATAGGGCCCACAAGGGGTATCTAACACCTTGCCCCATTTCGAGTGGAAAAAAAGGCTAAAAAATAAAAATTTAAACGCGATGACGTTTTTCCAAACGGACCCCCAACTGAGTACTAATCACGTCCAATCATGTTTACCTCCGCAATCGAACGATGAATATGCTAAATGACAACTTTCATGGTCACCAACATAGGGGCTTATCGCGAGAGTCTATCCGAATAGAATAGACTCGACTTTTTCTAGTCTACTGCAGAAAGAAATGGTATCGCGTAAATCAGTAGACTTTTAAAAATAGGGTTGCCATTTAAAGCAAAACTTTCTATTGAATATTTTTCAAAATATTATATATTTTAATAAACACAAAGCAAAAATACACACACAAAATTTACGCAAGCTTTAAGTCGTGTAAATATTGGTAATAGATTTGACAGTTCTAAATTGTAGAAAAATTTCTATTGTAGTCGACATTCATGATACCAAGACTTTAAGTAAATCTATAGGGAATAGACTCTCGCGATAAGACCATAATCGCCTGAGATATGAAGCAAGGCAACAACAAAAACTAAAGCAAGCTTCAAGCACTTTAAAAAGCTTTCGTAAGACAGATGGGATTTCCCCATTTCATTTGTAATGAGGTTTGCCTCATAGAGCCCTTATGCCTTATTTTACACGATGAAACACGAAACAAAAAGTTTCCTTCAAGCTTGCTCGGTTTGAAGGGGAGAAACTTTTTGTTTCGTGTTTCATCGTGTAAAATTGGCCTAAGAGAAACTGATAGGGCATACTTCACTTCAATGTAGCAGATTTTTCTTTGTGTGGTGCTCATGAAGAATTTAATGAGAAAGCCCTCTTTCGGCATGCCCCTTATTTGCCCCAGGGAGTCCTAATAAGAAACCTACGGGGAAATCCCTCTTTCAGCATGCCCCTCATTTGCCACAAGAGGGCCACACGCTGTATGAGGCATACCCGCTTTAAATGCTAGTCGGAAGGTGTTATCGGTAAGAATATTCTTCGAATATTTCTTCGGCTGACACCTGAAATTTCCGTTTTTTGTTGCTCTTGCCAAAAGCCACCTGAGCGATTTCCGCTGCATGTTCAAAATCTTTCTTCTTGCTGCACCACTCGGCAAATTTATCACCATCTTAGTTATCAAGGCATACCACTGTTTCTGTCACTCTATGGCTACTTATTTTTCAATGCGGTTCCTTTACGACCTTCTATAAATTCAGAGTATGGGTTCGAACCATAAAGTAAACCCCTGCTTATCCTGGTTATCAGACTACCCAGACCTTGTATAGTCCTTCTTCTCGCGCATACCACGATTTTTAAGATGCTTTATAGTAGTTGCAAAGGAGCGATATCCAAAAAAAAACGATCTCCTCACATTAAAGAAATTAAAGAAAAATCCTGTCCGTTTTTATACATATAATCACTGAAAAGTATTAACGTATAAAAATTACCAAATTTTTTACAGTGTGCTTTTCCAGTAACAAATCTTACATGTTCTTCGGCAATTCCCAAACCCATACCAAAATGTAAAATCTCCTCTAAAAAAACATAAATAACGATGTTCCTACCCCAGTTTGACAACTTAGAACACGTTTATCCTTTTATTTTAAGGTAAACTGAAAATGCTCCAAAATAGCTAGAAGCAGGCAGGTAAGCATTAGGGAATACAAATAACATATCATCTGCAGCAAAAACGTATATATATAGGAAAATATTGAGTTCCGGAAAAGGAGCTGAGAAAATCAAATGGGATTTGGGCATGAACGATTGCAGGAAATTATTCTAGGAAAGGACTACAAAAAAAATGAGTAATGCTTTGCAAGTTTGCGTTGTAAATTAGTTTCTCGAGAATCTTGAAATTTTACTTGGAACGTACATACGTGAGCGGATTAACATTTTTTTAATTCTATTGAGAATATGAGCAAGGATTTTTAAAACTAAAAAGGGAACTGTCTTTAACCTTTGAGGGTGTGATAACAGTGTCTCTTTGCGAGGTGATAACTCAATTCTCAATAATTAAATGGATATCCTCAATTCATGCAAGAAAACTGTTCCAATCTGAAAAAAAACTGACTACTTAGAAAATATAAATAATTTTAGTACTAGTGGGAAATTGGCTAGTTCCAGCACTGGTGTCAATGTAATCCTGAAAGGAGCTAGTTCAAATCACGATATCAGTAGTAATCCTACAAGATTTTTCTAAAGAATTTGTTTTTTTGGTTAGTAGTTTTGTTAGTTCAAAATTAATTAGTTCTCAAAATACTTCCAAATGAATTAGTTCTCCAATTAGTTCAAAATGTATTAGTTCTCCAAGAACTTCAAAATGAATTAGTTCTCCAAGAACTTCAAAATGAATTAGTTCTCCAAGAACTTCAAAATGAATTAGTTCTCCAAGAACTTGAAAATGAATAAGTTCTCCAAGTAGTTCAAAATGAATTAGTTCCCCAGCTAGTTCAAAATGAATTAGTTCTCCAAGAACTTTAAATAGAATTAATTCTCCAAGAACTTCAAAATGAATTAGTTCTCCAAGAACTTCAAAATGAATTAGTTCTCCAAGAACTTGAAAATGAATAAGTTCTCCAAGTAGTTCAAAATGAATTAGTTCCCCAGTTAGTTCAAAATGAATTAGTTCTCCAAGAACATCAAAAAGAATTAATTGTCCAAGAACTTCAAAATGAATTAGTTCTCCAAGAACTTCAAAATGAATTAGTTCTCCAAGAACTTCAACAAGAATTAGTTCTCCAAGTAGTTCAAAATGAATTAGTTCTCCAAGTATTTCAAAATTAATTACTTCCTGAAGTATTTCGAAGTAATGCAGAGGGGGCAATTGTCTCCATCGTAGTACAACGCTGTACAAAAGTATGTAGTGGGTTGTTTTAATGTAAAAGATATCCAACTGAGAACTACTGCACCCTTCTTAGAAAGTAGTTATTCTACTAGTCCTAAAACTACTTCACATTTCCTACTGGGGTATTATAGATAAATCCTGTTGTTGTAGATGTAGTGTGGCCCACAAAAAGTGACTCTTAAGCTTCCTTCTTCGTTCTTAGCTTCCGCAAAATGGAAAAAATATACAGTCATAGTGATAAAAATACATACAAAATGTCATGGTCATCGCCGGATGGAGAAATCATGTTCTGGTTAATATTAGGTGTAGTACCTACAAGGTAGCGAAAAAGTAATGTCATAATGTAAACGTGCCATCATTTTTGCAAATGGCATTGTGCTGTGGTATTTTTGTTGTAGACAAATAGAGAATTAGTTGCTAACAAACAATGGAGCGATGCACACCTGAAGAACGCGGTATTATTGTTACTGCTTATTTGACCAATTTCTAACAAAATGGCAGCCAATTCACATTATGATATTACTGTGGACTCACCTTGTTTAATGGATGTAAGGTGCTATCGAGGAGCTAATGTGAACATTGATCACTACCTAGTTGTTGGGAAGATGAGGGCATAAAACTACTACGATAAGACATAGAAGGAACAATAACAATCAGGTAAAGTCGCAAAGTGGTAGTGCTAGATAGTTCCTCCAGATTTTTAGATAAACTCAATAGACCAGAAATTAATGGCTTGGCTTATGCATGACGATGCCAATTAACGTCATGGTTTTTAGGTCAATTTGACCTAAAAGCGTCTAGAGCTTCATAAAAGAAAACCGAACGTTTGATCCATCCTCAGCTAAAAATCTGTTAAAAGTTGTGCAACAAAACTAGGCCGACAACGAAATATACCGAGAATTGCATAAACCATAAGTGAGCATGAAAACCTAAAAGCCCTTAGAACCCTTTGTGAACGTGAAGCCTTCTAATGCATGTTGGCATTATAAAACCGTAGTGACGGAGAAAGGCTTTTAATGGTGCATTATTCGATGAATTTTTTTTTGTGTGCTAGAACGAACACGATGTCGTCTCCAGGACTCTAAACACATCATCAAATTTGTACGTGAACAATGGATGACAAAAAGCCTCCCGCACGGCGACGATTCTATCCAAAAAATTCGTTCTCGTTTTTAGTTCACATAGAAAAGAAAAATTGTATAAAAAAAACCAATAACGTTTTTTTTCACACTTTTTCCTTTTCTTTCTTGTGCTGGAAGTGTCTTTTCTAAAAATATGAGAAATATATAGAGAAAAAAAATACGATATCCTTACTAGCAGGCACTTGGGTATTGTATAAAGGTGGCATAGTGAATAAAAATAAATTCATCTCGAAGCCTTTCTTTTGTCTGAGGAGTGAGGCGAGGACCTTAAGGATTTCAAAGATGTGCTGTTGGGCGGCGGAATGGGTTCCTGTTGTGTTTCATGATTCTAAACATGTGAAAGGAATTCAGTACATTTTCGGAATTGAAGGGGAATACTCCTTCACAAAATTCCTGCATGGCTCTATGCGAACAATAAATGATGTTGGTATGTCTTCTAGCGAAACAATCATTATTATTCACTGTACGAACGTTAAGAAATTTTGATTATTTATTTAGGGAAACATATTAAGACTACACAAAAAGCATTTTGCTTATGTACTTTCCAAAATGGCTGTTACCACATGGATTATGTATGTATGTACATTTGGTTTTTTTGCTTCAAATAGGCTTAAACCGTTTTTTTCCCTTTTTTATGCGATATTTAATTTGGTGAGTCGTACTTGGTATTTCGTATTCGTTTCTGATTTTTGAAGTGAGTTTGCTTTGGCATATGCTTGACTTTTAAATAAGAACCACTTATTTTTTTATGGCAGCAATGTTCATTTATACCTGATACTAGCTGGGACCCGGTGCGCCTATGCTGCTCCCAAAAGCCAATAGTAGTAATCAGGTGATATGAATTTTAATATACAGTAGGAGAGTTTGAAAAAGGAAATTTTTTGGTATTTTTGATTCCAAATAACAAAATGTGAAACTATTAGGGATCTGACATTTTGATCGAGACAATAAAAACCATCCATTGACATGGCATTTTTCGAGATATGAATTTTCATACACAGATGAAGTGTCTCAATGAAGCGCTTATTTTCTGTATTTTGGATAGCTGGGACCCGGTGCGCCTCGCTGCACCCCAGCTAACCGGGAAATGACACTTATTTGGCAAAATTCTTCCGCCATATTGGCCCCACAATTTTGAATAAGTTTTGATCATAAATTCGTTATTTACTACCTTAAAAACTCCCATATACCGATTTTAATTGGAATCGGAATACAATTCGCAAACTCGCCGGCCATATTGGTGCGGCCATTTTGAATTTAAATTTTGATCATAAAGTCGTTATTTGCTACCTTAAAAAACCTCAGATACAGATTTTCATTAGAACCGGAACACAATAAGCAAATTCGTCGGCCATTTTGAATTTATAAGTTTTGACCACAAATTCGTTATTTGCGACCTTAAAAACCCCTAGATACCCACTTTCATTGAAATTGGAATAAAATTGGCAAATTAAACCATATTTCTGCGGCAATTTTGAATTTCGGTCATATTTCGGCGGCCATTTTGAATTTCGAAAATCGGGCTTCGAGGTGTATCCTAGGCCATTCATACACGAGGGATCATGGTTCTGCAACCAAAAGCTTTGCTGCAAGTTTTCTGAAAATACACGAGCAACAGCGATGGAAGCAGCTTTTGTGTTGCTGCGTGATATTTGTTCGTATTAGTAAGATGTCAAATTTTTTATTAAAAACAAAATGGAGGTTTTTTCGCTATTATGAAATAATTTATTTAAAAAAATTCACTCATTCCCTTTGAATTCTCAATAATTAAAAGTTTTTTCTTATTATATACAAATTTTGAACAAATTTTACTGTTTGAAAGTTTTTTTCATCGCCAAAGCATTGATTTCTTATTGGTGTGAGTGCATGCTTTCCGTGTTCGCAGGCCAAAGGCAGGAGCACAAAAATCTCCACCGGAGCACGAAACTCTCCACTTATTGCATCTCCCCACGCCTCCCTTGCCCGAAAAAAGCTTTTGCTCCGGAACCATGGTCCCTCGTGAATGAAAGGCCATAGGAGACCTCCACGGAACTTCATGCAAAAATTCAAAGCTCTGCGATGATTTTCAACGAAGCTCTCCATGACAGCGCCATCTAGGAGTGGCTTTAGAAAGTAATAAAATAGCCTATGTTCTAAGTTTGAATGTAAATAGCACATGGTTAAAATTTCATTAAGATCGGTTGCACGGTGTAGGAGCCTATAGCGAACATACATACACACATTCATTTTAATATATATAGATTAAGGGAAGTTCCGTTTGTAAACTCAGAAGCTCATGACGAATGAGCTTCCGCGCACAAGATCATAATTATGGCATGTAAAGCCGGTTTTACTGCACTGCACGAAACGTAGAGAAGGCGTAATATTATGTGTAGTGTCTTGAATCCTAGATCCCGCTCCATAAAATAAGGGAAATTCAAAATCGCTCTTTCTATTCGCAGTGAGAGTCTAAAGTCCCCACAAACGAGCACCCTCACTCTGTTTGTTTAAAAACGCAAATAACCGGCTCATTTAGATTCTCAATCACAATTTCACGTGCGCTCTGATTTTCCTTTTATTTTATGGCGCGGGGTCTACATAAATTTTAAATGGATTTGTGCAGATGAAAATTACTTGTTATAGGAAAACAAAGCTAAAGAAAGCACGAGAGTTTTCACGCGTTTCGTTAAATTGTGAAAAATGTTTCATTAAGTTCTTCAACACCCTCGCTCTCTCATATTAAAACCGGTTTTAGGTGCCATGAGGGATACTACACGAGAACCTAAGACGCAGTGCTAAACCGGTTTTATGGGTGAGAAACGAGAAACGAAACTTTAACGAATCAAAAGAAAACTCAAAATAGCTATTTTCACGAGCACTGAGAGTCTCTAGTATCGCAGTTTGGGTATCAAGTCCCCACTACGAAAGTAGATTATAAACCATACACTGTTAAAATTCAAACCGAATATTGCAAAATTGATTCCTTTCTCATGTTAAAAATAACGGAACAAATGGAATTAATATTTATATCGAAAATATTTATAAAAAAAATTATTCTCGTTGCATATTTGCTCCGATTTTTTCTTGGACCTTATAAAAAAAATTCCGAATGACAAAGATTTTTAGCAGTGTATGGCAAAAGCGAGCAGCGTCACTCTGTTCGTTTAAAAACCCAAAAAACCGACTCATTTATACTCTCAATGACAATTCAATCAGTCTCACTGCGGCTCTTGCCATGGTCAGATGCTGTGGAGGAGTGTTGTCGCCTGTAAATAAATTTCGAAGGGTAAATTAAAATGCCATACCCTTGTGTCTTATCCATATGGGCAAGCTTAATGTGAATTGAATTGTCATTTCCCTACGTGCGCGATCATTTTCCTTTTAATCTGGCGATAACTCTAGTATACTCTATAATTATTCACCGTGTGCGGAAGCCCATTGACCACAAAACTGGTTTTAACCATTTACACAAAGCTGGATACAGGAAAAACCTCGATGTATTGGTTGCTCACGATTTGAGCTAACGATAGACCGAAATTTAAAAATAAAATATTTTCAAAGCTGCTTCATTCCTACCATGACGCAGTAAGTCAATGGAGGTGCAATAGGTGACATCACCGATAAGTTTTGTGGCGCGGTTTTGTACTTTATCAATTAAAGTTATGCCTAAGATGTTGAGAGAAGGGTCAGATTGTGCCCCTCCACTGAGACAGAAGGACAGGTATAGGTTTTGTTAGAAATAAGTAATACTGTTGTTTTTGAGGTATTAAACTCGACTCAATTCATGCGGTCCCAATCAAGAATTGATTTCATATCTCGGTTGATTGAATTGGACAGCAGTTCATGATCATATGAGGTCTGAAAAAAGATTGTCTTATAATTCCTTTCCAAAGGAGTAAGACTAAGGCAGAGTACCGTTATCAGTGAAGCTAAAGGGAATTGAGAGAAGATCATTTATAAAGATCAGAAAAAGTGCTGTTGATATAATTGACCCCTGGGGAACACCGGCTGAAATGGTGCAGGAATTGGATTTGACGTCATCCAATATTACCTTAATTTAACAGCCGACAAGAAAACTCTCAATCAAATGACTTAGAATTAAGTCTATTACAATAGCTTGGAGTTTAGTCATCAGATCAGGGTACCATACTCTGTCCAAAGCTTTGGAAATATCTAAAGCAACCAGACCAGACTCACCAAAACGATGGATGCTTTGATTGACATGCTCCGTTAAGCATACAAAGGAGGTCGCCAGTAGACCTTTTTGGTCTAAAGCCAGTAGAATAAGGAACGAACAAACGCATTCCCGCCCGTATGATTTCGATGACACAGAAAGCGGGATAGTTCTCATTGGGACTATAGCAAGACAAATCCGAGTCAGAAGCTTGACAGAAACAAACAAACCTGAACTAATTGGCTTTCGAATAGTGCCAGTTCTTTTGGGAACTGTGCGATGGGGTAGAAGATGGATTTGGGAAACTAGCGCTGACTCGGAGTTGCCAAGAGAAGGGTCTACTTCGGCGGAGTACCGTGTCGGATGAGAAGTAAGAAATAGATCAAAGAGATGGGCTCCTTGACCTGCAACGTCAGGAACTCACGTAGAACAATTTGCAATTTGATGTAAATTATTGAAGTTTGCAAAGAGCTCGGCGTATTTGCCAGAAACACTGGTGCCACATGAGTAATTTAGCTAATGTACATTACGAAGGTTAAAATTAACGGCAACTATGATTTCACACTGATGGGAAGATAAAATTCCGAAGATCCGTTCGGAAATAGCATCGAAGGCTGTATAGAAAACCGAAGAATTTAGTGTAGCTACGAAGAATTAATTTAATCCAAACATGACTAAATCAGAAGATGTACTATTGTAGACCTTCTGGAAAGTCACGTCATTCCACTATACCATATATGACTACTCCCTTATGGTGGGAGAAGTTGTGTACTGAGGTATACCCAGTTACCTGATATCGATTGAAATAAGAAATGGTCGTGACTTGGATTTCACTTACTGCAAAAATAGCGGAAACATAATTGAGCAACTGGCATACAGCTTAAAAAAATCGCAAAGATACATGGAATATTACAAACGTCTAAATAAAATACTTTGTGTCGGGGTTTCTCTTGTACAAGGTTCATTGCCTCCATCACCGTCCGTCATTGAAAGAGTTTAGTTGGGAAGTAAAGTCCAGACATAGCACCGTCGGACTACCACTTGTTCTCATTTCTACAGAATTCGGTCAATAAGATTAAACTGGCTTCAAAAGAATCCTGTCAAAACTACTAAATTCAGTATTTCAATCAGAAACCACAGAAGCAGTGCCGCGGTGTAACGAAACAGAAACAGGCCGCTGTAAACAAAAAACCACAACAGCACCACCGCTGTTAACACAAGACAAAACCGCTGTAAAAGACATTACGAAACAGAACAGCGACGCGCAGCAAGGCACCAATATAAAAGGCCGGTGCATGCCTGCGAAAGTCAGTCGTAATCAGACATTGGAAGAGTTGATTCCTCTGGACGGAACCATAGGAGCGTTGATCGTATGATTTACAGACAGACAAAACATACAAGCCACGGAGAGTTGATCCAGTGGTACTGAAGGACCAATACATTTACAAACCACGGAGAGTTGATCCAGTGGCACCGAACGACCGACACCCACCAACAAGCCACGGAGAGTTGATCCAGTGCTACCGAACGACCGATACACAGACAGGCCACGAAGAGTTGACCCAGTGGCGCCGAACAACCGATACACCGACAAGACCCGGAGAGTTGATCCGGGAGTACTCCGACGTTAATAGACCAAACGGGCTACCTCGGTGGCGTTGATCCAGAGGTAACCCGCTAACCATTTATTTCTTCTCTTTCCCCTCCCCTCGATAGTTGTATACAGAATTTCTAGTAATAAAAAGAACTAAAACGTAACAGGAGTTTTTGATTTGAACCTTGGGCATCTCCGAGCTGACCCGCTACTCCCGACGTCAGAACGCCCAGACAATTGGAGGCCCTGTGCAAAAAATCAGCGAGAGGCTCCAGAGAGTCGACAGAATTATGGCCCATATGCTGATTTGTGTGGCCCATTCAATGAAGTAAAAATGCAAATAATGTATTGAAATGATTTTTAATGCAAAAAAATTTTCGCTCGCGAGGTCCCAAACACGCGGGGCCCTGTCCAGTCCAGTTTCACACCGTGCACATATGCCAGCCGCGGCACTGCACAGAAGTTCTTCACCGATGGCATCGTGGCTCTACCTCACACCAGCGAAATCTAGTCGATAATACTGGAGCTTATATATGATAATTTTATTTTAACTCTTTAACAAAATAAATCGAATTTTACTAATAGCAACCAGAATTTATTTTTTTTGGAATAAATCTATCAAAATATTATACCTTAAAAAATAGCATCCATTATTATTTGAATAACGATTTTCCATTTATGACACTGTTTTCCTTCAAAAAATGTTATAAAAATAAATTATACTGCCAGTTAAAAAGCCGCCATTAAAAGTGAGCGTTAAATTGAATTGTCACCAAGCACTAACCGCCATAAAACCACTTTAAAAACTTTGAAAATAAAATTTTATTAAAAAAAAAGAAACGACGAAAATCATCAAATTGATTAACGACGCAAAAAACATATAAGCACCAGTCAAAAAAGAGTTTTAAAAATAAATTGAAATCCCTGAATCCTGAATTGAAAGGATGCGGTGCGGAATCCATGATATCATGTGTACTAATTAAATTGCTTAACGACGGCAATCCAATAAAGTACCCTATCTGTCTGTGAATGTTTTGAGGGCGGTCCTCAAATCCTTAGCACCATTTCGAAAAACCCTCGAAATTCCAGCGTTTGTGAATACCAGACATAATTGATTTTAAACCAAAGTATGCAATGAAAATTCTACAAATTCAATTTTGAAATTAAAGAAAAAAATTACGTTAAGTCTGCAACGAATCCATTTCATTTGATGTGTGTGCGCTGTGGTCTAGACCAGTTAAAAAGTTTGAAAGTATTTTGTTTCATGATATGAATGACAAATTGTAAAAGTGAAGAGGAATTATTGTTGAAGTTGATGATTGTAACAAAGAGTGGAGATTGTGGTGGGATTTGCATGTGGGATCGTTTTGTTTGCAAACGAGAAGTTTGCTAATCTTTTATTTTGATAATTTCAATGGCTTAATGGTTTTTAGCTGAAAAATTGGTAATAAAGGGTTATGAATTGCGGCAGCATAGATAAGGGCAATGCGAAACCTTTGAATTCAGTTTTTAAACAATAGAACGTCCATTTTCTATGACTGAAATTTCAGAAGACATGAAATTTCCTAATTTAAGCCACAAGCTCCTGCTGTCACTCAGTGTGTTTACAGTAGTTAAGTTTGTGTTAATCATAATTTTAAATGTTCCCTGATTTTTATAATGGAAGAATTAGTTGAAAAAAGTTTGTATTCCAAACGAAATTTCATTCGCCAAAATGATGAAAATGTTGCATAAGGACTGCGGTGAATTGTTCATGCCAAAAACATTGTCCAAAAACTGACTGTTAATATTCCTTGTCCTTGTCCTTGTCGAACTTCAGCATGCGAAAATGTTCATATTTCGTATTACGCTGGAAAATTCCCTTTGAATACCGCCGAATTTCTTCCACATGAACATACGATGAATAAAGAACGATGCTTCCATAAAAACGAATATGCAGACTTCATCAAGAATTGTAGCGCAAAAGATCCCGCCCAAGGCCCCCAGGCGCAAAAGTCCATCCAAGACACAAAACAACCACTTCAAGGTCGAAAGCTTGCAGCGAAGTTCTCAATAGCTCACCCGAGACATCTGGTTGGAGTCCTGTACAAGATATGACACAAACCAAGGGCATTATAGAACTTCTAGTTTTGACTCTATTTGGGTAAACAGTATGAAAATTTCCAGTTTTGTTACGAATATCTCGGAAACCTTTGTACGTCAAGCTTTACGGTGACAGTGGTTGGACAGAAAGGTACATGAATATTCGTTACATACGTATGTCGATCTACTTCTATTATAGTTCACGCTTAATTCTTATTTTTATTATTATTGAAATCTCATTGTGACTTTCAAGTCTCCACAAGCTCCCCCTATCAGATTTTCCACAAGATCCCGCTCAAGACGTCCAGGGCCAAAGAAAACCTACCCTAGACACAAAATCACCATAGCGAAGTCCTACATATTCTCACACAGGTGGCGCTCGCTCGCACTTAAACTTCAAAGCTCACCGCAAGGATTGTTGTAAATGAATAAAACTCACATCTAAAAAAAACTTTAGTCAAGACACGAACCCGCAAGTGGTGCAGGAATTCCATAGCCCTACTACTCACCAAGAAGAATTTCAATCCAATCACAATCCCTTGTTTTATTTACAAGGCCGAGGTCTTAAGGAATTAGGAAATAAAACCAAGACTAAATTATTAGCATTTTTGTTTGCTTCAGGTCTTGCGTACGTGTAAAAGTATCTCAATCAGCTTGACGTCAATAAATCCTCTGGTCCTGATTACATTTTCCCTTAATATGCCTCACCTTTGGCTAAAGCCCTACGCAAACTTTTTATACTATCTCACTATACAAAGTCTAACCAACCCCTGGGAAAAGAGCTCATGTTCATCCCACACTGAAAAAAGATGATTCAACAACCTTTATAACTACCCCACAATATCAATTACTTCTGCACTTCTCAAAATCATTGAGACAATAACCAATAAAAAATCTTATGGACTATATTGAATCCAATCAAATACCAGTTCTAGATAATAAGCAGTTAAGCTTTAGAGCAAAAAGATTTATCATTTTATGTATCGAACGGAGCACCTCAACCAAAGCTTGAACCTCTTTAGTGAGTATGGCTTGGTTGGTCTAGATATTCGTTTCGTCACAAACAGCCCCTGGTATTTTTACAAGATTTGCTTAATAGTGATCCGGTGCCTCCTAGCCTTTTCGACAGATTTGGACCAGCTTAGACGTTATATAGACTGCGCCTAGCGCTTTGATAGCCGTTTGGCTAGCCGATAACAGTATTACACTGGCCCTGCCCAGTAGGAAACAATCGTTTCGAAAAGCCTTTTAAGGCGCTTTTTCAAAAGCTTCAAAGCAGTAAAGTGCTTACGCTCCGTAAGAATCTTCATGTTATTTTAACATTGCATGTCCGCAGAGCTCAGCGCTTTTATTATGCTTCGGAAAAGAGCCTTTAAAGCAGCGATGGGCATTTTTATGCCCGCGCGCAAATGAGCTTTAAAGCTTTGAATATGTATACGAAGTCATATGACTTGAATATCCAACATAAAGCATATCAGTCTTAATTAAGACTTCATGCGAGTGGCAGCATATAAGACTTTGTGCTTTACGACTTTGTGCTTTACGACTTTACGACACCTTAATTTTATAAGATTTATTTCTGAAATTATTAATTTATTTGTCAAAATTAAAAACAACTGTAGTTAATATATGACACTTAAATTATATTTCTTACTTGATAAGAGTGTGAAGCTTTAGAAAGCTTTTAATAGCTGTTACACAAATGCAATTCTTTAGCTGTGTCGGTTTGCCCATCTCTGCTTTAAAGTGATCTGCTGAGATTGTGCTTTACTAGAGGTAAAACCATGGTACAAATACTACAAGGTATGCTCTTACGGAGAGCTTTTTCGCCATGTTTTCTTGTTGTGACGTCACTCGTAGCCAGCTTTTTTGCTGTTTACCTTTTTTCCATATGAAAACCGTGACTGAATTTATTTTTTTGAAAAATTTGAAAATTTCGGAGGAAATAGTTAAAGAATCAATGAATTCCACTTTTCAGGACATTTCCAGTGTTCAATTCGAGGAATTGCAGGGAGATGCACTGGAAAATTTAGCTATTATTAAATGCTTAAGTAAGTTAAATACGCCAGGATCAAGACGTTGCTCAAATTTTTTATCATAGGTAAACGAATTATCCAAATGTGGTTTGGTAAAACCATCAAGGATAAAAAGTAAAACAATTGGAGAATATTTTCCAAAAAAAAAAAATAGTGGAGATAGTATATTAATAAAAGAAAATTTGTTAAAATACTGCAGAAAATAAACTTCTTGTAAAGTGCAAGGAATTATTTTTCCGATGCCGAATTATGTATGGAATTGTGTTGAATAAAAAATTTAAATGTCCCTGCAAATAAAGAAACATATTGCAAAAGCAAAAAAAAGAAAATTAAAGAAGATTGTAACTTAACATCCGAAATTTTTCACTTTTTATATACTTAAATACCATTATATCTCTTGAATGCTTTGAACGAGACCGTCTTGTTTGAACACACTTAAAATTATTGGTGCCATATATTCTTACATACTATTCTACTTATAAATTTCATTAGGAAATAAATTGTTTTTAATTTTTAACATAAAAACTACTGCACCAATTCCATTGCAATTTTGCGTGGAGTTAGATAGTATACCGATCTAATTCGATGCAGAATTGCAATGAAATCGGTTCAGTAGTTTTTATGTTAAAACTTAAAAACCATTTCTTTCCTAATGAATTTTCATAAATCGGCTACGAGTGACGTCACACCATAAAAGCTCTCCGTAAGAGCATACCTTGTAGTATTTGTACCATGGCTAAAATCATAAAAGAAGACTCCGAGCTTTCTATTCCCTCTGGTTGTTTGAGTGAAAAAGCTGCGCTTTCAAACAACCAGAGCGAATGGGACACTAGAGCGTCTTCTTTTATGGTTTTTACTCTACCACTGTTGTAGGAAGCAGAAGGAAGCTCTTACTACTTTATATTCATGTTTTTGGAGGTTTAAATAGAAGAAGAAAACTGCAGAACCCACGCCGATTTGCCGATTTGATTTATAGACATCTATGTATAGAACCACGTCATAGCTCTTGTCAGGCTGGAATTTTTCCCTTGCCTCTCTAGTGGGTATCTAAACATCGAAACCTGCATTGAAACCCAACTTCAATGTTATACAGTCAGATGACCCATCTACCATTCCTAGTGGTAGAGATCGGAATATATCAGAGTTCGGAAACGCACATTCCCGTGCGCACACAAACGACTCAAAACTCATTTTTCGACTCATGTGCGCATACGAAATTGTTCAGTTACTCACAGCTCACGTGCGTGAGTAATAAGGAAAGTTGTCAATTACTCACGCACGTGAGCTGTGAGTAATTGAATAATTTCTTGTGCGCACATGAGTCGAAAAATGAGTTTTGAGTCGTTCGTGTGCGCACATGAGGAATTGGAAATACTCATGTGCGCACACGAACGACTCGAAACTCTTTTTTCGACTCATGTGTGCACACGAAATTATTCAATTACTCACAACTCACGTGCGTGAGTAATGAGAACAAGTAAAGCGCACACAGCTCATGAGTATGTGCATTTTGGCGCACACAAGATTTATCGCATACTAACGTGTGCGTTTCCGTACTCTGGAATATATTGCTGTGTTCATACATCTTCTCCACCCAACATCCCGCTTCTTGTAGTCCCAGCCCCAAGCAGGTTGCCAAGAATTATTACTTTCGTGAGGGTTATACACAAAGTCTAAAAAAAATCACAATTTTTGGACTAAGTCGAAAAACACCGCACATTTTGTATGGAAAATGTTAACATGAAACTTGCTAATAACTCTAAAAGTAAAGGCCGTACCATAAAAATTGTACAAACATTATTGATAAGAAATTGTCCAAGCTTTCCAATTTTGCAAAAAAAAAATTTGTTAACTAGGTATTTTATGGAGAAAATGGTGGTTTTAGTTGAAATTTTGGTTAAAAAAACGATGAGTCATCCCTCTGGAAGTTGAAATGGCAGAACCTTGACTTTTACAGTTTTAGATAGGTGGGAGTATTCTGCGTACACAGATACCTTACACATTAAAATAGCTCATAGGGTTACAAAAATACAGGGTGATATGTGAAACTGTAAAAAAAAACTTAGGGTGGTTTTTGGGGGGAAGGAGGAGTGATAGGGCTTTTTTGCCCATTGAGACTTTTGATCTACATATTGAGAACTATCAACCTGCAAAGAAAAATTTCAAGAAAATTAGCCGGGACCCATTTTCCATACAAAATGTGCGGGGTCCTTTGTTATATTCTTTTGCAGAGCCGATAACGAGCTGGTAGTACAAAGGGTGATTCCTGGTCTGACATAAAAAAAGACATAAACTAAAAACTTTAAAGACGCATGCAAGTTTATCAAATAAAACAACCAGTTGACTTTGATGTTACCTATGTAACTTTTAACAATTCTGAAGTTATAAACAAGTACAATCGTATACAATTCTACTGACCAAATTCCATTGGCTCAGCAAAAGAGTCTGTTTTATGGAAGTGATTATGCTTTCATCTTCTCTTAAAAATCAACTAAATCACTTCCAGAAAATACGAAAATTAGTTCAAAGTGAAACAAAGCAAAACTACTTTTGTTTTCACCCAATTTACTTTTAAAAACAACAAATACAATCCAGTTCCTTAGGGGCATAACTTCTGCCAGTTTTATAATGGAGAAGACCTTGCTTTCCTTTTCGGCACAAATTATGTCCAGGGGGCCTATTGTTCTTGAAGGAACTTTTACATGATGAAAACATTCCAAGTTTCCCAAGCAGATTTGCTCAAAAATGTATCCCAACAGCAAAGCCATTTAAATTCTTCGTTTGTCCGTCTTAGACACAATGCCTTGACTTAAATTAATTGTAATCACCCGAATTAACCAGGTCTCAGCTTCATCTGGATTTGACATTGGCCCCGGGTCAACAGGATGCCCTTAATTCGTCATGACCCGCCCACCCCCGCTCATAAAGTTCCTTTAAATCGCTTTTATGTCTTCACTTTAAAGCGCCAAGAAGGAGGAAAGGAATCCGGAAAATTTTGACATTTAAGCAGGAGTCTCAGTCCTTCATTCCATCGTAAACCTGAATGCCGACATTTTCGGGAACACACCGATTTGCTTCTGACGTACACCAAAGTGAGTAATGTGCGGATGATTGTGTGTTGTGTACCAAAAAAAAAATATTTATCGCTATCTGATGGATGTTAACAAAGGGCTTAGACGGCAATCCTTCTCGGAAAGGAGTCCTTCAAGAATGTCACCGAGAAATCCCTTAAGTAAGTGGGGAATCTCCAGACTTTCTTCTTGTCTGTTAAGTATTTTTTTTTTATATATACTTGATTTTCTGGTACGTGAAATCCAAATAACTCACAATCAATCAAATAAGTAATCAGTCGGAAAACGTACGAAAATTGTCTGGGGAGGAACATTGGGTTTGGCGTTTTTTTCCCGTTTTTAAGATAAAATAAAAAAATTATTGGAGACAATTTCTGATATAGAAGATTCTTATTAAGATTGACGTATTGACTGAAGCTGATATTATGGTAGCGAAGAATGTTTGGATTTAAGCAGCGATTCGGATGAGAATATGATACTACATGAGAATAAATTGAAGACGATAGGATTTAATCAAATCATTCTTCAATCAACCCAGCAGACTGACTCCCAGGTGATTGAACTGTGCGCAAGTGAAACCCCGTGACAAACTTTTTCTTTTGATATTTCAACATTCTTTACAAGAATTTTTTCTTTGTTGTTTTCCATACCTCTTGTTCTCACACTATGAAAAACGCTGGTCTAGATCTTTAGGACTTTAGGAGGTGTCTGGTATATCTTTGTTCAAAACATCGGTATTGTTGGTGATTGCAGCCAATCGTAATATAGATAAGTTAAGTTATTCAAATGGCACCACTTTTTGATATGAAAGTCCAATCTTAGGAGTCATCCTTTGTACTACTAGTCCATTCTGTCGTACTCGTCATTTTGCAATGTCTAGTAGTACTAGCTTGGTTCGAAGGAAGAAATAGATAGCAAGACAGATTAATAAGAGTATGGAGGGTGCCAAAGGAGGACGTGATGAATCATACGTTTGAACTCCTGGATATTGTAAGAGTTCACACCAAAGAGAAGAAATTTACACGAAGCCCACTGTAACAAATATCAAAACAAAAAATTTTGTAAAGTCGATATTCTCAAAAGCAGTCGGCGATAGCCTCGTCAGAATGTTATGCTTCCTGAAACAAGTGAATCCCGTTAACCAGCTCTGCCGTGCAAAGGGGAAATGACCTATATGAATTATAGGTCAAAATAGCTTTGTATGAATTTTTTGATTTAAAATATTCATATTTATCCTTAAAAAAAAATTTCAGACTGATAGCACTTTTTACTAAAAATTTTTCTTTTTGGACACTTACTTTATACGCGTCTGTTTGAATTATTTTCAAACCGAAAAAAACGCACAAAGCAGCCATGACCTCTTAAATCTTTTGGCCATTGCACAAATTGTGGACTCTTATTTCAAGAAAAAGCTCTGTAGTCTTATAGATTGTTTGCCGCATTTGTAAATTGAAAATATATTTGTTGGATAGAAAACGACAAGAGATTTCCAGATTTTTTGCCGTTGGCTTGCGAAGACGAAAGAAGAGGGGAAAAAGCTTATAATCTTGTGCATAGTTTTCCCACTGCAAAGTGCACAATTTTCAAAAAGAGAAAAAATATTTTGTAGGGGAAAATTAACTTTTATTTGTACATTATTATTGTGTTATATTGTATAAAAGTAATAACGGTAAATCATTTTTTACGGGTTACTAGAATATAAAATAGTTCTTTCAGTTTGTAGTTTGTGAAAGACATCGGCGTCAATAACAAAAAAAATAGAAATTTTAGTGAACATTTTTGTGTTTCGCGAGTGAAAATATTGAGATAATTTAAGCAAAAGTAATTTTAAGATACTTTAAGTAAAAGTAATATTAAGATACTTTAAATTTACGAGTTGGAAATTACAAACATTAATTGATAAAATGGAAAACGAAGGATTTGCTTCTTTATTTCCCGGTTTATTCAGTCCTGAATATTGCGAAATTGTTGATCCTCCTGAAATTCCGACAATAGACCTCACCAATTCCGACCAAGAAAGTGATCATGACTTGTGTAATAGTCAAAACAAAATAAAAATTATGTCCTTTGCTCGATAGTTCTAACGGTAAGTTCCACCAACCATTTTCTCAAGTGCTTCGCTCTAAAGATGTTTTACGCAGGATTACTACATTCATGACAAACCTGCGGCAGTGCAGACCCGGAAGCTTGGACGTAGACCCTGGAAACAAGCCAACAACAACAAAGTTGATGGTAGTGTGATAAAAGACCATATCATGTCCTTCAACCCCCATCCATCTCATTATAGAAGATACCACGCCCCAAACAAAATGTATTTACCATCAGATCTTTCAATAAAACTGATGTATGCTGATTTTTGCTCTATTTATGATCATCCGAAAATCTCATACGAGTTGTACCGACAAAATGTTTCGTCGAATATCCTCGGAAATTTGCGGTTTTTATAAAGAAATTGGCATGGACGCAAACAATGAGAACTTAGAAAAAAAACGCGAACATTTGGAACTTGCAAAGATACCAAGAGATCGGTACAACATCGATGCACAAATAGCCAATTATGGGGTAAAAAAGGTGTATGCAGTGGACATGGAGTAAATTGTTCTCTTGCCAAGAATGCCGAAGTAAAAGAATCATTTTTACGCCTAGGCTTGTAACTTATAATCAAACATTCGCAGCCATGCAAAAGTCGTCAAGTCATTTTTGTGTTCTCTGGCATGAGAGTATCTCCGATCGAAAAGCGGACAGTGTAAGCACCGCATTCATACACTTTATGAAGTCCTTGAGCGATGTGAAAAACATAATTATTTGGATGGACAATTGCACTGCGCAAAACAAAAACAATGTGTTATATTCCTCGTTGATTACATACCTAAATTCAGATCATTCTGCAACTGAGAGTATAACTCTTAAATATTTGGTCAAGGGTCATACTTTTATGGCTGCCGATGGGCTCCACGGCCAGTTTGAGCAAAGACTGAGAGCAAAACAAAACATTTATGATTTTGACGACTTTTGCAACGCAGTCAAATCAAGCTCCACTAGAATGGTCTGTATTGTCCTTGAACCTCACCATTTTAAAAGCAAAAATTTGATCAGAACAGTTCCGAAATCGAAGAATAGCTCAATTCCCTTATCTTCCGATATTGTTGAAGTAAAATTTGTGAAGGGATCCACTGACTTCTTTTATAAGAATAGTTTTCAACAATCAGAGTACCACAAATCCAATAACACCCTAAAAAAATGCATTCCTTGAATGAAAGGATAATTTTTTCGCGAACCCAAGAGGGGTTCCACAAACAAAAAAAGAAAGAATTTTGAAAGACTTAGTGCCAAAAATGCCAGCGAGTAGACGAATGTTTTGGAGAAATATTCCGTCTAATTCCGAATCGGAAGATTTATTAGAACAGTTGTAACTGTTACTGTCTCTAGTAAACATATATGTAAATATAACACAATTTCATTTTCTCCTACCAAATCTTTTTTTTTTCTAACTAACAAATATTATACAAGATTATAACCTTTTTTCCGCTCTTCTTTCGTCTTCGCAAGACAACGGCCAAAAACTTGATCTCTTGTCGTTTTCTATCCAACAAATATATTTTCAATTTACAAGTGGCAAACAATCTATAAGACTATAAAGCTTTTTCTTTAGATAAGAGTGGACGCTCTGCGCAATGGTCAAATGATTCAAAAGCATATTTATGTTTTTTGTTTGAAACAAATGGGACGAGGAAGCATGGGAGAAATGATTTATGAGAATAAAGTTGTTTTCTCCTTTGGTTGCAACGTTAAAATATGATATTATAGTATTAGAAAAACGTTTTAAGTGACATTTGTTTAGATAATTTGTATAAAATTCATTTACACTTTCTTATTTTACGGAAAATAGCAAAAAAAACTTTGAACGCGTTTTACTCGAATCGACCTTTTTGCATATAGGTCTTTTGGCCTTTGCACGGCAGAGCTGACAAAGGATGTGACGGCGACAGCACCAGACTACCACTCATCTAATGAAGGACTGGCTGATGCACAACGTAAATAAATTTGGACAAAGCTTTTCGCCAACTCTTTGCTGTCCTAATCTGGAGTTTATACAGACTTTTGGAAACTAGATCATTTTCAGTTCATACAGAAAATGACAGAATCACGCTTCTAGTTAAAAAAATGTAAGTTTTCATGGATAAACATTAAAAGAGCACAAGGAACCCGAAACACGAATTACTACAAGCAGAAAATGCAGGCAAAGTTGCTAAACAAGAACAACAAAATTTAACGCTAAGCGATCTCCTCAGTGACGTAATATAAATACTTAGAGTGCCACCAGCGCACTTGGAATGATGGATTCAGCGCAGAGTCCTGCTTTAATTTATGTGTTAGCCTAAAATTGATATTGGCATAACAAAACTTGTGAAAAAACACGAGAATGAACAAATTCAAGCAGAACTACTATAGATCAATAATTAAGAACGCATCTGTGACAAGATGTGAATTTTGCAGTAAATAAGGAAATTTAATTTGGAAAAAAACATAAAAACAAGCAAGGTAATACTGGATCGGATCGAACCTTTGCACTCTCTCTTCAGGTGGTCCTCAGGGATCCACTCAATCACCTGTTCTAGTTCTAATATTTAAAAATCACCTAGTCTTCTCGAATATCCTTCTTGGCTTTGCTAACTGTAGCTGCCTGCGTTTCTCTGGCACCATCGATAATACAAGAAGAGCACATAAAAGAGTTTATCTCCATGATCGTGAACATGAGTCATGATTCAATAGCAGCAGTCTCGCAACACCCTAGATTGACATATATGTATTTCTTCGCGATATCTTTCAATGACTCCCAATTCCCTCTTGGCTTACCCTATCGTATTCTAGCTTCGAGCTATCCTTATTACTAGAAATTGGATGACGCGAACGACTGCGCCTAATGTCCCTATTTTAAGATTTTATTCTATTCTAATTCTGAGCCGAACTATCCATGGCATTCGGTATCAAATCAGATACCAGCCTCAGATATTCTGTTACACCTGCTCCCTCCCGACCTCGACCGACGATGCGCTCGAAACTAGTGAACATACATAGATGGGAACGAGAAAGCCGGCTCGGAGATCGAGATAGTCGGCAGCATAATAGGCGGGGTTAAAACGCCATTTTTGACTACCACCTGCTGCTACCCAGTCACACACTTAAAAGGGATCTCCAGACTGTCGTTAAGACCATTGATAACCTTCCTAAACTCCACAGGACACTTAAGACATCCGCCACTGTCGACCAAACAACTGCTAAATTTTAATTATACGAGGTTGTAGCGCGTTAAAAGCTAATTGGGCCTTCGGCAGGGTTTGAAAGCAAAGTAAACTTAAAGGAAAGCACATATTTTTAAACTTTACTTTGCTGTAGATTGTGAAAGCTTTTAGTTTCATATTGCTGCGAATGCTGTTGCTTTCAAATTACTTAAAAGCTTTCAGGAGCTTACTGGTCCAGCTGTAAATGCTGCGTCTTTAAAATACTTTGCTGTGAAATACTTTCTGTTTGCTTACAGTTTTTGAAAGCTTTGCTCTCCAAGGCTGTGAAGTAATTTGCTTTCCTTAAGCATTTTTTTTCATGGTCCAACTTTATATAGTAAAATGATACTTTGTTTAGAGGGGTGAACACTTTTTTTTTATGTGTAGGTGTGAAGCATTCGCAGCCGACCCCAGCATTTGCAAGCAAGAACATTCGCAGCAATATGAAACAAAAAGCTTTTACAGCCTACAGCAAAAAGTTTGAAAATATGATTGCTGTGGATCAACCACACAAAGAAATATCACATATACAACGACAACTGAAGTATGTTGTTCGATAAACCCGCGTTGCTGACCAACCTTAAGTTTTTAGTTTTCGGTTAAGATTGAAACTACCGTACGCAAATAAGAACTTGTTTTCAAGATATTCAGTTCAATTCAAATATCAGTGCTAAATTGCTCCCTGCATGTTATATTTCATTAAGATTTGCTAACGTGGTTTGCATTGTACCAAAGAAAAATCACTTTTTATATGCAAAACCATAAAGGATAAAATTAAGCCTCTGCGAACGTGTCCAATGAAAAATCCAACCAAGTTGTCGCATTTGTATCTTTTCATTTTTTTTCTTCTTCTTTTATTTTTCTACAACATCCTTTTTTATCACCAAAAATTCCAAAAGAACGGCTTTATGTAGATTTACCCACCAGATCCATGCAATTGTAAGTAAAAGCATGTCTAACTTTTTATACGCTCACAGAATTTCAAAAGCTCGAAAGGTTTCATTTAACGTTTTGTGCGAAACACCAAGAAACAATGGCATCAGACAGTCAATGGAAAGACGGAAACATTACACATAAAAACCAAATGAAATCTACATAAATTTAAGAAAGTCCTGAATGTGTTTTTCTATCCAAGGTGACATTGATTTGAAAAAAAGAAATTGCGAGAGAATTAAGTCGTTTTTTTTTCGTGTTCTCTTAAACCTAGGATATTTCATAAGACCGCAAATTGTTGAATATTGCTAGAAATATTTAATTTATTAAATCAAACCTAAATCATAACGAAACCAATAAAGAAAGCTGTCTGCTATTCTGAATGACATGTAATTTAATCTGAGATTTGTAATTTCAGTGAACTTAAGACAGATATAAATATTTATAACATTTGGGAAGACTACTTTCGTATATCTTTGATGTGGATTAGTATCTATTAGATAGAAGGACACAACATAGAAGGAATATTCTACTAGGGTATAAGCTTCTGGGAGTATGTAACATACTTTTTGATATTTCTCCCGTTTGCTCTCCTACTTATTACTGGTATTAAAAATTCGTAGTTTACATACCACTCATTATTCGAAGGTTGCTGGCATTTCTATTTCTGTAAATGTAGGTTTTGCGGAAGTTCTTGCTGTCACCGCGGAGACCATAAGTTCCTTTCCCACCAAAAGCATAATTTTACGTAATTGCTCTTATTCCACCTGTAGAAATTATTCTTTCACAATTGCCAGAAATTCGCTTTCTTCTGTTTTCGGACGTCGCGTCGCTTAAAGCATTGCAATCTTACAGTAACCGCAGACCAGTAGTACAGGGTGAGCCAAAAGTAATTTCATCTTTTAAAAATAAAATAAACATTTAGATGAATTTAAATTTCACATTTTTTCTTTAATAAACAGTAAATCTCTTGGAAATTTTAATTAGTTTTGTAAATTATGAGTTTTGAATGGCCACGAAATTGTTTTTGACAAAGGAGAGAGTTACTTCTATGTTCAACAGCCGCACGCAATATTCCTTGGCTTATATTTTAAATTTTATTTTTCTGTTTGGCTGTTGGTTTTTAATTACTTTATGGTTCGAGATTTATTTCGGTAAGCTCATTCCTTTAGATATCTCCACAAAAAATAGCCGTAAGAACCTCAATAACAAGACTCACGGGATCTATTACGAATTTATGTTTCGCATAAAATTGTCGCTTAAGAATTGTTTAAACTAACCGCCTATGGAGCCCATACCCAAAACGGTGGCAATGAAAACCCCTCTCCAAAATCGCGGATATAATAATCGGAGTTATCGGAGAATCCTCGTCCAAATTTTTAAACAACACTCAATATGACTTTAGGCAAAAAAGGTCCGCTGGCTATAACCTAGTGTGTCAAACCGGACCTCTGAATCAAGGGATGCAACATTTTGATAAATTAAGATTGATTGCTGGTCTCTACCTTTTGCACGAGAATATTTGTCCCGCAACACAAGACTAGACCGTTCGGCTCATCCTCACACCATGCAATTCCTCTTTTTGCACACACTAACATCTAGAACAAGGGTGGGCAACCTTTTTATACCATGGGCCATAAAATTTTTTACGTTTTTTCTGCGGGCCGTAGTAGTCAATTTACACATTTTTATGACCTGTAATTTTTATAGCCGGACTTACACGAGGCAGTACATTTGTCTCTTACAATATAGTAAATCGTACTGAAACCTCAATTTTGTTAAATGTCCCGGATCAAAAATAATGTCCTACTGGTGTACCGAGATAAATAAGGCGAGGTGTGATTGTAAATACGTAGTGGAGGGACAAGGGTTTCTTCTTTCTTACTTATTTTGCGGCAGCAAAAGTTCCAACTTGAAATTAGATGAGGTGAGATTGTAAAATATAAATATACATTGTAGAGGCATAGGTTTCTTACTTACTCTGAGGTAGTTTAATGCATATTACAACCAAACTCGTAAAAAAATCTCTTCATTGGCATTTATTTTCCTTCTTTCTTTAATTTATTTGTTTTTGTCATTTTGGCATTACAATGGCATCTCGCCTCATTGGAAGTATGACATTGTACTGGCTCCAAAGAAAAAAGAGGCACCTCTTACAAACTCATTTTATAATCGTGTCCTTTGTGTATAATGAAGGTACGACACTAAATATTCATTTTTCTGTCTCTTTTTCGTGTAACGATTGTGATGCCTATGTAGTTGTACAATATACGCGAATGGGAAGGGGGGATTTCTCATAGTTTTCGCAGACCCCCGGGAACGATGTTTTAATTGTGTTAGTGTGATGGTTGGATGAGCGTGACAAATGTTCTGAGGCAAAGTAAGGAAAAAACAAACTTCCTTGTGACCTCTTGTGTATAAAACCAGTTTGTGTATAGGGATAATAAAAGAAATAATTCATAGTGTAATTTACCCCAATGGATGTAAGTTTTAACATTATATGTAGTACTAAATTATGAACATATATTATGTTGTGCTTTGTGCGTTTAATATTCAATTTCGACGAATTACATCGAAAAATATTTATTTATTATTTCTTCTAAAGATCTCGTAGGCCGGATAGATAGTGGGGGAGGTTGCCCACCGTTGATCTAGCAGTTCGTTTTTATACGCTTTATATTAGCTTCACCTGTATGTATGTATGTATGTAGACAAATCTTGCAACTTGATTTTCACCCACTTGCATATAACCGATCAACTTAAAATTTTGCACATATGTATAGTTCGCGTGACAATGCAATCTGACCAGTTTGTGAAATAATCAAGATGACGGTTCCAAGATGGCGGCCGAGTTTTGCTATAGTGCTCCCCGACCCCCGACATGGGTATCAAATGAAAGGGTGTGACAAGTAGAATACAATTAGCTATGTGGCGTCACTCAAAATTCAAAATGGCGGCCAACACAAAATGGCGGACAACCTTTTTCTTTACAACCCACTCGATATGGGTATCAAATGAAAGGAAGTGACAAGTAGAATACTATTAGCTCTGTGGCGTCATTCCAAATTCAAAATGGCGGCCAACTCAAAATGGCGGAATACTTTTTTCTTTACAACACCCTCGGAATGGGTATCAAATGAAAGGGTGCGACTATTAGAATACTATTAACTGTGTGGCGTGATTCCAAATTCAAAATAAAGGTCAACACAAAATAGCGGTTTACCTTTTTCTTTACAGGGCCCTCGGTATGGGTATCAAATGAAAGTATATGAAAAGTATAGTACAGTAAGCTGTGTGACGTCATTTTAAGTCTAATATGGCGATCACTACAAAATGGCGGAAGACATATAATGAACTAAAAAGTAGAAAATAAAAAATATAGTTTAAAAAACTAAAAAAATACGCTTTTATTTTAAAATTAACTAAAAAGTAAAAAATAATTTTGAATGTAAAGTTTTTATTGCTCCAGCCAGAATATGGAAACAACCTACCTTTCGAAATGTAAAAAAGCGAAGCTAGTTAAAATTTCCGGTGTTATTAAAATAAGAATATAGGAAAAGAGTCCCACCCTGTTTTACATTTCGAAAGGTAGGTTGTTTCCATATTCTGGCTGGAGCAATAAAAACTTTACATTCAAAATTATTTTTTACTTTTTAGTTTATTTTAAAATAAAAGCGTATTTTTTTAATTTTTTATATTACAAATAACTTGCAAATTATAAGGGCTCTTTAAACGTAGAAAAAGAAAAAAGAAATGTAAAAAGGAAAATGAATTCTATGAAAAAGATAAAATATAATTTATTAAGCGCGCAATAAAAATTTCGAAGAAAAATATGAACTTGAAAGAACTTATCTATAGAAAATGCAGAAAGAAGCCGTAAGATTTATATTATATTATGTAAACGCAGAAATTTGATTAAATCAAATTAAAAAATTGAAAACTTAGAAAACTTGTTATGAAAACTTATATTTTTAGTTAAGTTGCAAGGCAGGCTCTCTTGGCTGCATCAGCAACCCAAGGTTATGCGAAATGATCATTTTCCACTGTGAAATGTATTCTGAAACCACGAAGAAATTTTGCGTTAGAGGAAAACAAAGTAGGAAAACCTTCATTAGTTCTTTATAGGTTACTATAGTAGAAATCATTACCTAATCCCAACCCTTTTTTAGCCGATTGGCAGCCTTGGTTTTAATACTTTTTAAAGGAATCGATTCATTTGAAATTTCTTCTGTATCGTTTTTAATCTTAAATGGCGATACAGTCCTTGTATGTCTCGGTCTTTTAAAACCCTAGTTAAAATAAGACTCGTCCATTCTTAGCCGGCAATAGGCACACACAGCGTCAAAACCCCTGCATGTCACCCGAACCTGAGTCAAAATACTATTTTTCCAAATGCAGCTCCTACAGGCACGTAACAATAAAGGAGGCAAGGAATAATCCAAACGAAGCACGTTACGCTCACCTATTTTTAGACTAAAGGGAGAAATACTGGAGCTTTAAAAAATTGCATAAGACGAAAAAAAGAGCAATTATCTTGGTAACCGTAAAGGGTACCATTAGTATAGTTAGTAGACTGGTTCTCGTTCGATTGCGTAAGTCAAGTAGCATTAGACATGGTTAGTACTTAGTTGGGGATCGCTTGGTAAAACGACACTCGCGTTTGGTCGATTACGAATACATTCACATCTGTAACAGGGGCGTGCATACCTCTGGTGAGCGCATTTTCAGATTTTCATGCCTGTACCGAGAGCTTACGTATCCGCGTGGCAGACGCATTTGTTCGCTACGCGTGGTAGTTGTGGGCACGTATATGCTTTTAAAAAAATTAACCAACTAAATTATATTTACTCGGGAAATCTCTTCTTCGAGTCGTCTCGTCATCGCCAAATGCCAGATACAATGAAGTTGCCAAATTAATCGGTAGTCACCGAATTAAGATATCCGCCTACCATACGAAAGAAAACAGGGTGGTCTGACGTTTTCATCGACAACTTAAAGCTGCCTTAACGGCAAGGGAAAACACTACTCATTGGAGTGAAGACTTGCCCTTCGTCCTACTAGGCATACGTACGGCAATCAAAACCAACTTACAATGGTCACCAGCAGAGCTCGTCTATGGCCAGAATCTGAGATTGCCCAATTAAATTCGCGTGAAAATCCAATCCAGCACTTAGAACTGCTCACTCGTTTTCGTTTGTATATGCAAAACTTAAAGGTAACGCATCCTCGACAACCAAATCAAAAGGAACGGCAGCTCTTGGGAGTCACTATTTATGTGCTTCGAGCCTTCGTGGACTCCGACTATGTCTTCGTACGCATCTACTGCGTACGAAACACGTTCGAACTTACATATGAAAGCCCATACAAAGTAATCGAGCGATTACGCAAACATTTCGTCGTCAACCTAAACGGCACAAATAAATCAATATTGATCGACAGGGTTAAGCCAGCCCTCGGTTGTGTCGAAGCCGAAGCGCATTAAATGGTAACTTTCCAATACCACCGATAAGTTACGCAAGCCACTGCCGCCAAACTCTACCGATCAAAAACGTTCGCTGATCGGTGATCTAAGTTTCCGGCATTCTCCATCTATCTAAAAATCTCTCGAGTGACAGATACACACATGGTCGGTCCTCCGTCAATATATAAAATAATTAAAGCCAATTGTAAAACATCCAGTGGTGGGCAACAGTTGACTTTTCTAGAGCTTTAAAAGCTGTGGACACAGTTTCGTTTGTTTCTACCCAAGATACAAGTAAGGTGCGGTTTCCGTGGACAGTAGGCCTTACAGTGTATTTTCCTTTTCACAGATCCCTGGTTTGAAATTTGTTGTTTAGGTTTCTTATTGCAAAATTTATTTAACTTCGTTCTCTAAACAGAGAAAGTTTTGAGAAATTTCAGTAAGGCTACCGTAAGCAAAATGAAAATATCATTAGCAATAAAAACTTCTGTTGCTGGGTGACTTACATCAAGAAGAATTTCAAACCATCTACAACCCTTTTCTTTATTTACATACATTTACAAGCGGGAGATGACAGTAAGCAAATCCAGAGCCTTTCCTTGAAATCTATTTAACTATTCTATCCCAACGTAATCAACGCATTCTATGGACAGGATTTTCTTTGAAGTGTATATTTGTCGCAAAAGCCCTCGACGTCAATAAATCCACTGGACCTAATAGTATATTCCTCATGGCTCCTAACAAATGTGCTTGACTTTGGTTGAAACCTTAGCACAAACTCTTCATTGTACAATATTTCTCCGCAGTTTGTGCATCATCTTGGTAATTATTTCATGTTCAACCCATACCGAAAAACGTTATTCCAAGAATCGTACAATACCATTTACAGTTACTAGCGATCTTGTTCCGTGTCTGCTAGAGTACCTCAACCAAAGAATTTATCGGTTGTTCCAAAATATTTCCAATTCTCTTGACAGTATATGGAACCCTGCTCTACTGACTAACCTCCAATTTATTGGTATCAACTCAGTTCTAGAGAACTGGATTAATAGTTTCCTTGACATTCAATCAAGATATATGTACTTTGAATGGAGTGGAATCAAGCCAAGCACGTTCCACATTTTATCTTCGTGATTTTGAACTCATGGCCTATTCAATCAATAGGGACTTTGCTCTCATTGTTGTTTTGGTGACACACGAATCATGTTGCATTGAAAGCTTAAATTAGCTTTATATCAAATAAAACCTGAACCGAACTTCTTTCTCAGTGTCTCAGTACTCTTTGAGAATCTTTACTTTTTGAACACACGGGATAACGATCGAGTGTGTGTGTGTGTGTGTGTGTGTGTGTGTGTGTGTGTGTGTGTGCGTCAGCGATAGCGCAGAAGTCGGAAACTTAGATCAGCGATTGGTGCTCAAGGCGTTTTTGATTGTGTTGATCGGTAGTGTTTAATAGCAGTGGCTTGCGTGAGCTTATCGATAAAGTTATACACTACCATTATAAGCCAATAGTATTCGTTTAGTTATCCCTTCCCTGCAAACATTGCGATTCGGAAACGATTCGAGAACGATTTGCCAAAAGCGAAAGCTTGCTTCGATCTCGGACTCGTTAACGATTCGTAAACGAATTCGAAGGCAATAAAAGCGGAGCAAGAGATCGAATCGCTTTCTCGTGCTGATAACGAATCGCATGCTCGTATCGATAGCAAATCGCTTCTCCGCCGAAAATCACTCCGCCGAGCAAAACAAGTCAAAAGCTCAAACTTTCCAAACAAATCGTTGAAGAGAAACCAAAGGCTCTCAAAATTTCCTCTCAATAGGACTTCATATCGGTGAAATGAGGTTATGTTGTTAGTGTAATATGGAGATTTGAAGTCAAATTCAGGGGAAATCGGCTCTCAATATTTTTCTACAGCTGAACGCTTTGGGAGAAACAAATCAACCAGGAAAGCTTTCATTTTGCGTTTTGAATCTTTTTCTCGTACCCTTCGCAAGCATTTTTCGAATCGAGAATGGTCCGAGAAAGCGAGCCTTGTGCAGGGTTCCTTTTCTTCGTTTCTCTTCGTAATTGTAGACCCAAGGTAGACTGTTCTTGGTTGTGTTCGTCGATAGTTATATTTCTTCCCATTCTAAATCTTCCAGGTCTGGACTCTTGCATCAACTTGGCTTTTTTCTTCGTTGATGTCCAGGCCTATGTCCTTGGTCACCTTTTTTGTCCGTTCTTGGCTGAAATTTATTGCTGATCTGGCGTGTTCCTTTGTACGCTTGTCTAATTCTTTCTTCATTGATCTGTAGGTTCCTCATTTTTAAATATTCTCTTTTCTTTCTGCACCGCTTGTCTACAGTTATTTTTTTTAGCTTAAGAACTTCCATCCTTTGTGGGCCTTGCAAAGTACTCCCGTGCACTTTGGTTTTTTTCAATAATAGCTGAGCTACAGTCCTGATCGGACCACTAAATTCTAAATGTAATCTCTCTGAGGGCCCAAAATGTGTCTCTTCTGCTACCCCCTTTTCACTGCTTTTAATTTTTTCCCATTTATCATTGATGTTTGGCTGTTTTTCTCCTACTTCTCTCAAGTTTTGTACGACAGCATTCTGGTAAGTATTTTTTCTTGCTTCAAGTTTTGGCTTATCTATGTCGTATTTTGGTTTTGCTCTCTTTGTGGTTTCATCATTATTAGAGGATGTGATTGAGAATTCTCAATTCTCGATTTCTCGAGAATTCTCAACAACTTAAAATTTCTCGATTCTCGAGAATTTATGTTATTTCTCGAAAAAAAAAATTATTTAAATCAAAGTAATTTTAAACTACGGAGAAAGAGGAACAACGCTTTTTTTGAATGTCGATTGTTTTCTACATTGATTATCACTAGTTTACAAAATTTTTCTTAATGGGGGGTACCTAATAGGAAAAGTGTTTTTTAGCTTAGTTTGGGTCGCTAAAAACGAAAATGACACTCATTTATTTTTCCAAACAACCGTTATCGAGATATTAGCAAAACGGTTTTTTTTCAATTATTGCCAGATTCTCGAGAACCAAGAGCCAAGCTTAGCTTAGATTCTACCCTACCAACTTTTCTCCAAAAAATACGTAGTTAATCAGTATATTTTTCCAACATTAGAAAGCTTGAACACTTTCCTATGAATAATGTCCGGACAATTTTTGCGTTAGGACATTTACTGTTGAAGATATTAGCAAATTGACTATATCTGGGACTTTTCGACAAACCTTAGGTGAAAAAAAGTACTAAAAAATCACAAAATAAGGCTTATAACTTCAAAAGTAAAGGCCCTAGCACAAAAATTGTGTGGACATTATTCATAGGAAATTTTCCACGCTATCTAATTTTGGAAAAAAAAATTATGAGTTAACTACTTTTTTTTTGGAGAAAAAGGTGGTTTTAGTTGAAATTTTTGTTAAATTTTTTTTTATTTTGACGACACCTAACTCTGGAAGTTGGAACCGTCTGCATACACAGCCTACTTTATTCATGTAAATAGGTTATACGGTTGTAAAACTATGATATGATATGTAAAACAAAATAATTAGAAAACGCCCTAGCGGCTAAATCGTTACGACTATCCCCACCCACCCTCATACGATTTTTTGTTCGTCAAATCAAAGCCTATCAACAGCCGGCCGCTTTTAGGCATGTGTATGGAAAAAATCGCCGGCACTGAAAAGGTTAATTATCAGAATTTCTCGAAAATTCTCGAGAATTCTCAAGAAAGGCAAATTTGTACTTCTCAATTTCTCGAGAAATTGTATTTATCGAGAAATCGCAAGCTCTAATCATTATCCGTCTGGTCTGTTCTGGTCTACCAGGTCCATCTGGTTTGATCTGCCTAGATAGCTATCTTCTCTGTATGTCTATATCTAGCTCAAACAGAGCGAAAGCTCATCCTAGACACAAACCCACCACATCGAAGTTCAACAAATTTCACACAGGTGGCGCTCACTCACACCCCTGACCACATCCACACTCTAGACCAGAACCAATGACATCACTGGTCTCGTAGTGACATAGCTATACTACTTTAGTCGATTTGGTTTATTTGTTTCTTTGTCTGGTGGCTACCAAGCAATCTTATGAATATTTTTGTTCTGGAACATTGTTGAGCTTACTACCATTAAGATTGAACTAGCGAGATTGACCAATCTGCTACCAATAGCGTTGGTAGGATTGTGCTTTAATATCGTTTGATGGGATTAACCTGAGGCTGTTGGCTAGCTCTAGGTAGAATTCCTATTTCTCGGTATCTGTCTTGTCTACTGTGGAAGCATGGACGTTTATGAGGTTAATGTTATGTAGCCTTATTTTGAGGCGAAACTTTTTTTAATTCAATGCATTTAACACAATTTTTAATTAAAGTATTTTAAAACAATCCTATTTAAAAACAAGTTGTGATAGACGATATGAAATCGGCAAATTCACAATTCATACCCAACAAAGAATTGTAATACCAATAAAAACCGTGTTACAACAATAAGTTAAGCATATGAAAATTGAAATCCATAAAAATGTGGTAATGTGCTGGTAACTGGGTAACAAGTAGGTCAAAAGCAGTCACAACACGTACGTGCGGTGGTTTACAAAACAAGCTCTATTTATCCAAACATCTCACATAATTTTCTAGACTTGTAAGAACCTTTCCACATCTACTTCACGTCCTTGCAATGAGAACTTGCCGCCGCCGCTGTACGATTCCTTTCGTGCGTTGTTAAGGATATCTTTAAATTCCTTGAAAGTTTCTTTATTATAATCTTATTGTTTTTTTCTCCTGTTTTTTTCAGCTTACACACTCTTGTGTATTCTTTTTGTATTCAGTGTCAGACATTGCTGATGTTGATGGGAGACCACCATTCTTTATTCAAGTCTGGCGGTTCGTTTTTAGCGTTTTGTTTTAGAAGATTGTAAAAACAGAAGCTCAAGTTTCTCCTTACTTCTTCTCTAGGTGTCTTTATTAAAAATGATAGTGACACTCACTCCTTTCAACTTTGTGGAGTCAATGTATCCATGGGTTAACAACTGATAAAAAATAGGTTTTCGTGAGTTTGAATAAAGACATCGCACGAAGGGTTCACATTAAATATAAGACCTTAGTGTGCACACATTTATCTTTATTATACCTTTTGTTGAGATGATCTGGAAGGATTGTGACCTTTGTGACAGTGAGTTCATTTGCAACTACATAATCCTGAACTTGTCTTGTATGAAGAGTGTTTTTCAGGTGTGTGTAGAATTACTATTTTACTTTGAATTATATTCACGAATTTAGTTGATAGGAACTCGTAATTAAGAATATTATTTAAATGTGCAAATTATTTTTATTACTAAGATATGGCGTCTATTGTAAAGTCCGTTTTTGTGACATGATTGCATGATTCTATCTCGTAAAGGTTTTGTGGTTTGTTGGGTGGCATTTTTGTCGAAATTATTTCTTAGCTGCCGCTAATGATATACGACAAAGTCGACCTTGCCATGCATTTCTGGATGGTTATGGAGTATTAATTGCTTTTCATGCTTTTTGGAAGTTGTTTGCTTTGAGTTCAACTATTGTTCGTTTCAAATTCTCAACATAGTTAAATTTTTTCTGAAATTTCTTTTTTTGTCAGCTAATCAGTAATAATTTTTTTTTCTTAAATCAGTTTCTTTCCATTGCGCAAATTCATTGCTATCAACTTAGGTTAACACTGGTAATATATTTTTAAATTTAATGAATAATTGGTAGGTCCATAAATAATGCTGTTTTTCCAAATGCATGAATTGAAGGTCGGCGGGTAAGGGATTAAAGTAAGTGCATCTGCTTGTTATAAAAACAGGTAGTAATTTTACCTTGTTCTTATTTTTAGTGCAAAGTTTGAAGTGTGTCCAATCCAGTTCTATCGGTGGTAGAAATACAGTGTATGAAAAAGAAAAAGAAGCGTAAGGCAAGGCGCAAATTGAGATACGTATAGAGCGTGTGTGGTGGCACAGCACCGCACGTTTTTTTTGTAAACTATGGAAACGAATAGAACCGCGCAAATTGGCAAAGGGGCGCGAGGTGGCCACAGTTTCTCGTGCCGGTCGTGTCAACGCGTGTCAACAATTTCTCATAATATTATTTTCTTATTTTTTCTCTTCCACCTTTTTAGTTTGTTTCTTTTTACTGTCCTTTTAAATATTTATCTATGGCAAAAGAAAAGTTAATTAAGGCGGTAAAAAGGCACAGAGAATTTTATGACACAAATGATGCGTACTATATGAAGTCAAATTTGGAAAATGGGATTTGGGTAGACCTTGCAAGTTTTTCCTTGGTTGGGATCAGTTTTTAGGCATTACATCTATTTGAGCCAAGGTTTGTTCGATCATCCCATGGACTTCAGCAAATTGGCTTCGGCTCATTCGGAAGTAATTGGTAAAATCAGCAGCACTCATTTTCATTGTAGTTTTAAATTGTCCACATTTTTCCCTTTCCAACAAAATATACTTATTTGGTGATTTTAATTTTTTAGCCGTTAATTAATAAAGTAAAATCTCGTCTTCAGCATCATTTTCTGATTCTGAACTCATTTTTAATAATAACTATTTGAGTATTAGTCTAGCCACATCGAAACTGCGTCTCAATATACGGATAGACACACTACGCGAGTGACACGTGCGTGTCGTGTTGCTCGTGTCATGTCAGCTCACCCGCTCTATACGCGTCTCAATTTGCGCTTTGCCTAAGTCTGTGCAGAGGCGGAAACGAAAGCTTACAATGTGAGGCTGGTCCTGCAAGAAGTGTGGGGCTTGACGAGGAGGTCCTGCGAGCCCCGGTGGAGCAAAACCCCATCGCAACCATTAACGAACTAGCAGAGAAGCTTGGCTTTGGTCATTCAACCGTTCATCGACATCATCATGCCATCGGGAAAATCGGCTGAATAGGTTCTTGCCAAGTTTCGCAGTCTAATTGCGCACAGAGAGCAGTGTGTGCTTCTCCTTGCTGTCACGTCCCAGGAATGAACCTTTTTCGGACGGAATTGTGACAGGCGATGAAAAGATGATCCTTTATAAAAATGTTAAGCCCAGTTAGACTAGTGCAAATAATTTTTGGAAACAAAAAAATTATTTACAGCATGTTGGAAAGTGAAGGAAATTAGCGCAGCCAACCAGAAAAATAAATTCAAGTCGATCTGAGTTACGAAGTGAAATAGGGGTAACTTTAAGGGGTGAAAAAAGGTTTTCACGATTTTCAGCGAAACTAGACCTCCTATCGAAAAAAGTTAAATATAAAAGTTGTAGGTAATAAAAAGATCTACAACTTTTGTATAAACCATTTTTTCACATAACCTCAAATTTCCGAGAAAAATAGAAAAAAATAGTGTTTTTGTTTTTGATTTTTACCTCCCTTAAAAAACTTTTTTTTCACGAAATTTTATGAAAACTTACCTTTTTATGCCCCAAACACGCTGTAATTTTTTTGAATCAAAATATTTATTTTTACGTTTTATTTTGAATTTAAACCTAAAAAGAGACCTCATTTTCAACCGAAAATGCCCATGTTCTAAAAACATTTTTTTCAAAATTTCTAAGGGTTTTTTCTTTTGTTGATCTGCACATCCCAGGCTAAAGTAAGTCGCTACTAACGTAAGGTGATGCTACGTGGAGAGGGGAAAACTACCCACTTCAAGCTTTGCACTAAGAATAAGTAAAAGTTAAAATTACTCCCTGTTTTTATAACAAGTGGTAGTTTAACCCCTTCCGGCCGAGCTTCAGTTTATGCATTTGGAGAAACAGCATTATTTATGGACTGACCCAATAATTTTTCCAAATTCGAAAAATCACTTTTTCTTCTTCTTTTGTGGAATAGGGTCTAAAAGAACCGCGGCCACTTACTTGGCCTATTACATTCATATTTGTAGGCCAAACCGGTTGAACAGGTTTAGCCGTCTTCCTAACGGCTTAGGCCCCTGTGCTGAAAGTCGAGCCGTGTTTCGTGAGAAGTCGTTTGAGTTGAAGAAAGTGACGCTTCAGTCGAATTACGACTTTCAGCACAGGGGACTTAGACTCGACTGTTCGAAGAGCAGACCCATCCTTCTCCGCAAAGTCTGCAGATGGGTACTCTGCCCTTCCTATCCTTCATAAATTTTACTTCAAGGCGCAATGTCCGGTAAACAACCCGACAAGTATGTGGACGTTAAACCTTTCGACCGCGCTCCCACAACTACTTAGTCCCATGATGACGGTGCAGGAAGGAATCGCTTAGAGTTGGCCAATCCAGTATTTTACCGAAGTCCGATCGACAAGGGCCCTCTTCACCAAACTGGTGGGTTCAACAGCAATAGGTCCATCGTAGGGTTTCTCAAAACCCGGTCTTTTTTGGATTCGCCGAATCCGAATCCTTAAAACTGAGAACTGCCGATTCCGGTTCCGATTCCGATTCCAATTAAAAACTCACAATTTTAATTTAAAAAAAATATATATTGTATTAATAGTCCCATAAATAGGGCGAAAAAAGGCCTTCGCGCAAAATACAGCACGCGATTTTTTTTACCAAATGTTTTTATATATTTTTATGAGCTTAAATTCAAAATGCTAAACGTATAGTGAAGGGAAACATGTTTAATTCTATATCTCAGAAACTATGCATTTTACGACAAAAATCGATAGAATCTTTTTTGTAGATAAATAAGTGATTTAACTTTCTTGTTTAGAATTTTTTTTGTAAAGTCTATATGTACGGAGAAATAGTGCCTCAAACTTCATATATCACTCTTTTTGCACAATATTTCGTTAATGGTTAATTCTACATGAAAAAAAATCCTACTTATAGAACACGCCATTATCTATAATTTTTGTTATAGCATTTTTTACGTAGCGCTAATATTTCAAGAATTACAGCGCCTTAATTGTCGAAAAACGTAAATTCAAAAGTAGTATTTTTCCAATATCTTTGTAATTACATGATTTATTGCAAAACTGATTATAACGCTTTTCATGCGCAATTTCATTGCCCACATTTTTTGTTCCGGGAGGGCTGTGGAAAAGAGTTTGTGCTTATAACTTCAAAAGTAAAGGCCGTAGCATTCATAGGAAATTGTCCAAGCCAACACCAAATTTTGAGTCAAGTTGTTACTTTTAATGACCAAAGTTTCTAACAGATGGAACAACTAATTTTATTTTTTGTTATAATCAAGAATATTTATTTTAATAGTTAATTTCATATCGAGCGATCGGGGAATCGGGATTCGGCGAATTTTAGAAACGGATCCCGATTCCGAATCCCAGGGGAAAGATTCGCCGAATCCGATTCCTAGTTATTCGGTATGAGAAACCCTAGTCCATCGTGATAGTGCCTCCATATCATGATAAGGCATTATACAACTGGGTGCTCCCGGTGATCGTTAAAAGACATTCCAAAAACTACCCATTGCCCTACAGTCGATATAACATTCCTTCTTGTCTTTGTCTTCCATATTCACAGCAATTTCCTACCTTTCTGTTGCCATCACCTGTAACCATGAAAAGCGAGGAAGCTATATCCACCGAAGTCAGCGTTCTATCGTGATAGAAGTGGTGAACTCTTGGGTGTTATATGAGTTCGGGAATACTGACTGTGGAAAAGTGTTCCACAGTCGAGTTGTTCTTGTTATAAACGAATTACTAAACTGGAGTGGGAGCGTTATTCGTTTCGAACGACCCAAGATCTATGCGAAACGTAGTTGGTTAGAAAGTGAGCTTCGATCCCGATTTTATTAATTTCCTCTAGCTTCTCCAACATCATCCCTGTTTTATCATATACGACTCCTCTTTTTGCGACTTGGTCTCTGAAGATGATTTTCTGATGTCTGTTGACTTCCTATGTGCGCTCTATGCTCGAGCAGAAGTTTCTATATCAGATCTACAGGTTTTAAGTTTTATTTACGATTTATATTAGTATAAAAGTTGTGATTTTTTAAAGCAAAAATATATTTGTTATTAACATGGCGTAAGCCACATTATATCTTTAATAACCTTTCATTGTATGAACTTTCTTTGGTAGTTACTCCTCCATTAGTGTACACTCCGAAAATAATCTTTTGTGTTCTAGGTGCCAGGGTGTCAAGACTCATATATACACTTTTACTTTAATGGAACTAATCTTCTTTTATGGCACATCCCAGTCAAAGATAATAATATGAGAAGACAATGTTCTCCGTGAACTAAGACTGAGAATATAATCTTTAACAAAAATGTTCACTATCAGCACGATTTTATAGATGTAAAAAATTCAATTTAGTTATCTTAAAAACTGCTTAAATTCTTGTAAATATAACTATGTTGAACTGTAGAATCATACTCAAGACGGTAATGTGTATTTACTATTACGGTATGTTGATTTTTTCCCTTTTTTATCTAAGCTGAAATGTTACAGCAAATATGTATTTTCTCAAGCTCAATAAAATATTGATTATTTCCGGAGAATTTACTTGTTTAATATCATTTATAGCTTAGTCACTAAAGAAAATGTCACTAAACCCAACAAAGCTGCATCTGACTATATAATAAAATTCCAAAACTAAATTAGGATTATTGTGTCTCATGGAATTGTTTCAACAAACCGCCCGAAGATGCAAATCACTATTCAAACAATCCCAAGCAAATGCAGCGAACCGACGACACAATTGGATCAATCCTATGGATATGGATGGATATCAACAAATCCATAAGCCACTGAAGCTGAACAAATATCAGATCCGCATAAATTTCCACAACTAACCGCAGCCCGATTTGCCAATATTCACCATTCACTGCCAGTAAATCCTAGCAAGGATCCACTGCTTAGGTACACATTGTGGGATGACGAATGGTTTTGCGGGAATATAGCAAGGATTTTATTCTGTCCTTGAAGGAAAGAAAGTAAAAGGGGACTTTTAATGGCATCTAAAAACATTGCTACTTTAGTAATTTACAGGTGGAATGTGCACCCTGATGGAAATGGGTCGTAGGAGGATAAGCAGCTTAACTTTACTATCATTAGGAAACGATAAAAAAGGAAAAGGCCCGATCAAGCTTATTGGAAGAAATAAACTTTTTTTTACGTACATATGTTGTAGGTGTAGAGTAGAGTATATGATGCCGAAGAAGTGTTAAGCTGATTACGTCAACCAAAAGTTCTCCTTTCACTTCCTTCTTTATAACCTACCTACACCTAAGACTTAAAGAGCAGGGTATTTCTTGGGAGATAATGTGTTGTCTTAGGAATATCTTGTCTACGCAAAGTGCTTATTAAATGTTGGGCATTTTAAGTTTAAGGAAGCTCTTTGAAATAATATGACATCTAAGGGTCAGAAGTTTTTGCTTGGTTATATGTTCGATTGACGTATACAAAGTAAAGGTTCCCAGTCAACACCCGATAGAAATTTATTGAAGCTTTAGTAGAAATAATGTGAAAATAATTCTAGTAGATTGAACACTAAAAAAAGTTGGCAAAGAGTAGGTATATGTACCGGCACAATGGAGCTCCTTGCTGGTGAACAGCAAGGCTACTGCCATCATGCTTGGGTAGACATAAAAATTTTGAAAGACAACCATCCTCCCTAGTTCCGAAACAGTGATAGGGGGTGATTAGCCGGTCACACGGTATACGCTAGCTCGACGGTAGGGGTCGTGGGGTGTGTGACCGGAACGCTACATATATGATTCACCACTTACCTACTAATCAAAAAGGAGTTTTCTTCATATCGTTCTTGTCCTAGGTTAGCCAAAGGTATTCATCGCTGGAAGTTCCCAACGACCTGGTGGACCTGTAAATGTTCAACGCGACTTCGAGAGAACCCTGGAGAGAAAACATAACCCAACCATCCTGGATAAATTACCCCTTTGGCTGTCATGCCTAGTAATACTCGTGGATTTAAAGAAATTTGCAACAAATATATTATATAATAATTACAGCCCAAGACAATATAATTAATTAACAACAAAATGAAGGTAAGTTTGCATTAACTATTAGATACGTGTAAATCAAACAAAAATTAACCTTACAATATAGGTAATGTGGATGCAACCAACTATTACCACCAAATAAGAACTTCAATGCAACAACGGAAAGGAAAAAAACAAATCGTCGCGCTGGTACCAGTCGATGATTCCTTTGTTTCGTACAACACACAAAACCACCCGAATATTTAAGGAATATCAAAGTAATTTAAGGCATTATTATTATAATTAAAGGTGTGTACTAACGTAAAAATGTAACCATATGATATTTTAAGAATTGGTAAATATATGATAAATATTATAATAATTTGTAAGTATTTGATAACTATTATAAAAATTTGTAAATATTTGATAAATATTATAAGAATATGTAAATATTTGATACGTATTTTAAGAAACAAACCGCTAAATTAGCAAAATGACCAACAAGAAAAATGATTCAAACCAAATCACAACACCTTATAGCTACAAAAAAATTAATTTTATCTTTTCTTCATTATATAAGTTTTCATAGAAAAAAATCAAAAATCAAAATTCTATGGCTGTTAAATCGTTAATTTAAATATAACGCAACTGTGTGGGGTAAGCGTAATGACTTAATAGAATTAACACTAATTTATTTTTTTCTATATTTATTAGTAAATGGCCGTCTCCTCGACGTTAACAGAATCACTTCCTTCAGCGTAGCCGGAACACGTTAAGGGTAGCTAATGTACTATTTGAGCCCTCTCACGATTGCTAACTTCAGGCGTCTCTAGGCCACGGGCCGTGCTATGGGAACTAGCTGCCACTGATTTCGGTGACGCCTTATTCTTCAGCTCCACAATTTTTTTGGTATATCGCACTAATAAACTTATATAAAAGGGTACCTGGGCTCCTGTGGTGAAGGATCCTTACTGATGGATAAGATTCCCTATCCGGATTCTGTGTTCATTCAGCTGCAACTTTTTCCTAGATTCGAGGGTTGCTATTAGAGATGAATCGGTTCTTCCCGGGGAATTCACAGTCTGCCTGTATAGTTGAGAATAGATTCACAGCGCTAACTTCACCATTCCAGGGGTCCCTTCTCACAAAAAAATATCCACACCAAAATAGGGGCTCGTTGACTTGATTTCGGACACCTTCCGAAAATGGGATATGATCCGACACTCAGAAATTCGTCTATGGAGGTTAACACCCAGTTCCGAACTTTCGAGACTCCGGGTTAGTTTTTTTTCCTTCTGCATCTATCCAAAACTATTCTTAAAAATTTCTTTTTTTTTTCTCTCCTCGGATGCTTCCCCAGCAACAATTTTCAAAAAACTCCCTATCCTATTTTTTTTTCCAAAAACTCTTTTTTTTCCGACTACTTGAATTTTAAAAAATTTTCCCCAAATTTTTGTGAAGTAATTTTATTCATGAAACCTGAAATTCCCGATAGATGGGGGACCCTCAACAAGGGAAACTTTCGGTAAATAACCGACCGTTACATATACTATATATGTATATGCAACACATCGACTGCCTTGCATGAGAACACCTATATTAATGGACAACGAGTCCTAACTAAAGCAATAAGACCAATAGTCGTTGAGAATATTAGGGTTGCATTTAACGATATCCACAAACCCACCTGGGTATTAAGTGAATCGCAACCAAATATACCACATGGCCGCGCTGTGGCCGTTCAGGCCTGATGAACGTACCGAGGAGGTGATGACTTCTAATCGGATCACTAGTAGGGGCGGCGGAGCGCGTGGGAATGGAAGAAAAAATGCACACGCACTTTCGTTTTGGGTGGGAAAATCCACACCCAAAATATTTCATGCCAGAACGTTGTATACGAAAACTAAATATATTATATTAGAGCTATTAAGAACTTATAACTGTATAGCCTAACCCGACTAGCATTCATAAGGGGGATGGCCCCAGGGGTAGGTTCCTCATGAGGAGTCCACGTGGCAAATGAGGGGCATGCCGAAAGGGGCATTTTCTCATGAACGCCACACTCACAGAATCAGCGATGAGGTAGGGGGCCCTATGAGGCAAACCTCAATACAAATGAAATGGGTCAATCCCAACATCTGCCTTACGTTTTGGAAAGCTTTTCAAAAAGCTCTAAAGAAGTACCTTTAAGCTTTAGTTTAACTCATATAAAGCTTTAGTTGTTGCATTGGTTCTCAAGGAATTATGTTAGTGACCGTGAAGGGTGTCATTTAGCATACTCAATATCCGGGTTCTGGTTCGATTACAGAAGTCAAGCAGCATTGCATGTGATTAGTTCTCGGTTGGGGACCGTATGGATAAAATCACACTGGAGTTTAAAAATATAAAGCTTTCGACACCGGCGCAGTTATTACTCTTATATCCACAGCGAAATTCTCAAAATCCACTCGGGATTGGGTGGCAATGATTTTTCCTCCAGCGAGTCAAATGAGACATTCCTTATGACGGGCGCGAATGAGGAAAAGCCTTAGATGCCCTGTGTGGGACTTACGGGGTAATCCTCACGGAGTCCACATGAGGCAGTGGGTCTAGCCTCATAGGGGCCGTATTTGTACCCCTCACCTCAAAATGCTAGACCGGCATAACCCCATAACCAAAGAATTTAAAACCACATAGCTCAATAGGCAGCTGGTAAATAAATTGATCGATTAACTTTATATATTTTAATTTTTAACGTTAACTGTACACGTGCTCCCCACCCACAATGACTGTGCTCTGCCGCCCTTGATCACTAGAACCTTATCTTGTGGTATGATGCTTTGAGAACGCATTTCAACATAGAATAGTATTCGAAAATCAGGCATGAATACACATAGGTACTCTACTGTGCCCTGATCGCCCACAAACTAAAGCTGGAAACAGATCTATGCATTGCGAGCGTTATGTTCGACGGTTCCACAGTATGCGACGAATTTCCACTAACGGATAATTGCTGTGTTTGCGTTCCGTCCACCCTTTCACACAGATGTAAGTAAAGAGTGCTTGTGTTTTGTGTGTATGCTGTGTTTTGGCATTTGAGGCTATGTCGAATGCGGCTTTGCAGAAGAAGTTGAAAGTAGAACAACTTTCGCGTTGCATGCATTCGGTTCACTCAAGAATATTTCAACTCGCATTTGAATAAACACATTTCTAGCTAACTGTCACCGAATACAACGCTCGCAACGCATATATCTGTTTCCAGGTTAAAGATTGAAGACCTGGCTAAGCGATGATCTCGTATAAGAACTCGTAGTGCAGAAACCAAAGGACGCACCAGCAGCGACCAGTCTGTCAAACAAAGAGGGTAAGCTCATCTCCTTTTCAAAAGGCATCTTATTGTGATGGAAAGGGCACTTTTATGAAGTGGTAAATTGTAAGGTAACTAAATGATTTGAGGCTACACCTTTCGAAGTTTTTCAAGGTCAAAGTTTCAAAAAATCAGTTTTTGGTCAAAAAATGACTCAGAAACTGATTATTGAGAAATTTTTTTTGTTCTATTTATACAAAAAATTATTACCTACCCTAATGACACCCTAGCCATTTTTTCGAAAACTTTTTGAAAATTTTTGCAAAAATCAATAGTTAGTGATTTTTTGGCCGAAAAAACCTTGAATAACTTCGAAAGGGTTAATTCGAAAAAAAGACAAAAGGTTTTTTTTGTAGGCAATAACGTTTCGTATTGACTGATCAAAAATTTTTTTCAAAAAAACCAGTTTTTGAGTGATGTTTTCGCCAAAAGTGATTTTTGGAAACTTTGACCTGGAATAACTTTGAAAGGGTTAATCGGGTCAACATCTTTGTAAGAACTAAAGTTGTAGAGAATTGCATTGTCAACATGTAGGGCCTTTGTACGGGGTTGTACGGCCTATAGAAACCGAGATACAAAACCGCTATATTTACGGCGGCCATTTTGTTTTTTTTGTGATTCCGAAATTGTTTTCTTAAAAAGTCCCAAGGAAGCTGTGGACCAATTTTCAGCCATTTCCGAATTTTGTCTCCTTTAAATGCTAATTTCCCTGGACTATGGGTGCCATACTTCTTTTTCGTGTAAAAAAAACCAAGAAACTACTTTTTGACTACCAATCATGTAATATCGTTCAGGTCATGGTGCGATATCTAGTAGTAAGCTAAGTTTGAAGGATAGAAGATAATAGGATAGGTCAGGAGAGGTCTGGGTATGTTGGAGCAGATCGCGATGAAGCTTACTCTTGACCTCTTGAGCGAGTTCGGGAAAACAGATTGTGGAAGATTGTTCTACAGCCGATTTATAATATACTTATTTTTTTTTTTGCTTTTAAGATTTGTGAATAACATACATAGATTTTATATCTAGGCCCGAAATAAACGACTACAATATTAATATAAATTTTTAAATATTAGATCTTAGGCTGGTCTCACACTGCAGCAGATTCGGCCGAATTTTTTACCGCCGTATTCAACCGAATTTTAACTTTAAATTCGGCCGAACTTTAACGGTTAGTTTTCATTTTAAATGCTAATTGTTTCATCTGAAATGGTCACACATATAAATACATCCTAAATAAAATAAAAGAAAGATTAATAAACATTTTTATGGGAGTGCATTTCCATTATCAACTTTTCGGTATCCATTTCGGCCGAATAACACAGGCACACAAAAAAAAATGTCAAGACCCAGAGGGTACATCCCCCTACTCCCGCCCCCCGTTTTTGGGGTCGCTGAAACCGAATATGACCATAAAAAAAATTTTAAGTAGCCATTTCGCCGTAACCACACCCATACACACCCTTCTGGGAGTTGAAATATCAATTCTCACACAAAGTCGAGTAGGGTGTGTATTACTATGTTTTATGGGCCCCTAAGAACGAAGAAGATTACCAAAAATAAATTAGACCCCCTCGTTACCCCCCAACGTCACTTTACCACCTCCATATATAGGCTAGTGCCAAAGCGGATTTAAATGAGGAAAAAAAATAAATTAATAGCAATGAGGGACCAGCAATGAAATGTCGTTAAGGTCATAACTAAACGAAAAAACAATTTTTAAACTCGAAAAAAGGGGAAATGGTAAAATGGGGATGCTATTTAGGGGTTGAAAGCGATTTTTTGCGATTTGCGGTGAAACATGACCTCCTAGTGAAAAATGTTTAATACAAAAGTTGTAGATAATAAAAAGTTCTAAAACTTTTGCATATAACATATTTTGACACAACCTCAAATTTTCGAAGAAAATGGCGGAAAATCGAATTTTCAGTTTCTAATTTTTTTCTCCCGTAAAAATAATTCAATTTACATGAAAATTTGTATGAGTATACCTTGTGTTGCGTTAAATAAGCATGATTTTTTTTTTTGTTTGGAAAACGGATAGTTTCCCAGAAATTAACATTTTTTGAAAAAAATACCCTTATCTTGCACGGACAACTTTATTGATGTTTTTTTCGAATTTTGATATTCAATAAATGCTAATTTAACCATGGAAACGTCTAGTTTGAAATGGTCTATACATTTTGAAACTTTATTTTCATTAAACCGCTTAAAATTAAGAAAAACCGAACACCTGATTTTTCGAATCACGTACATATTTATCGATTTTTTCAATTTTTTTCAAATTTTTTAATTTTTTCTGTTAATGAGGGATTAAATTTTAATGACAGAACTTAAATAAATTTAATTACATAAAGAGTGGCAAAACCATCCTGAAAATTTTAAATAAATAAGAAATAAAATAACAAATTCGTTTGAATTGAATTACGCCGTGACTAGGTAAATGTTTCCAATTTCGTAATACAATTTTTACAGCATCATACTCAATATGGTTTTGGGAGATTTTTTATACATTATTTATTTTTATTAATTTAAAAATTATAGATTGACAATATGACCGTATTATTTCCAAAAAAGATGATCCAAATCATTTGTATGAAATCAAAGCAGTTTGGTTCGGTCGAGCAAACAAAGATTTGACCACAAATACAAAATAATGGAAAAATTAACAACCGCTCACATTCATCGAAAATCTCAAGCTAGTTATAATAGACTATTTCTTATTATTTTCAGGATGGTTTTGCCACACTTTCTGTAATTAAGTTTATTTAATGTAAGTAATATTATATGACACTAAGTTCTGTCATTAAAATTTAATCCCTCATTAACAGAAAAAATTAAAAAATTTGAAAAAAATTGAAAAAATCGATAAATATGTACGTGATTCGAAAAATCAGGTGTTCGGTTTTTCTTAATTTTAAGCGGTTTAATGAAAATAAAGTTTCAAAATGTATAGACCATTTCAAACTAGACGTTTCCATGGTTAAATGAGCATTTATTGAATATCAAAATTCGAAAAAAACATCAATAAAGTTGTCCGTGCAAGATAAGGGTATTTTTTTCAAAAAATGTTAATTTCTGGGAAACTATCCGTTTTCCAAACAAAAAAAAAATCATGCTTATTTAACGCAACACAAGGTATACTCATACAAATTTTCATGTAAATTGAATCATTTTTACGGGAGAAAAAAATTAGAAACTGAAAAATCGATTTTCCGCCATTTTCTTCGAAAATTTGAGGTTGTGTCAAAATATGTTATATGCAAAAGTTTTAGAACTTTTTATTATCTACAACTTTTGTATTAAACATTTTTCACTAGGAGGTCATGTTTCACCGCAAATCGCAAAAAATCGCTTTCAACCCCTAAATAGCATCCCCATTTTACCATTTCCCCTTTTTTCGAGTTTAAAAATTGTTTTTTCGTTTAGTTATGACCTTAACGACATTTCATTGCTGGTCCCTCCCTGCTATTAATTTTTTTTTCCAAAAAACTATCGGCACTAGCCTAATACCCCTTTCAGGGAGTTGAAATGTCAATTTTCATACAAAGTCGAGTAGGGTGTGTATTCCTATGTTTATTGGGCCTCTCAGAACAAAGAAGACTACCAAAAACGAATTAGACCTCCTCGTTTGCCCCTAGCATCACTTTACCACACCCATACACCCCTTTATGGGGGTTGAAATGTCATTTCTCATACAAAGTCGAGTAGGATGTGTATTTCTATGTTTTCTAGGCTGCTGTAAAGAAAGAAGACTACCAAAAATAAATCCAACCCCTTCGGCAACCCTCAGTACCCGCCATACACCCCTTTATGGGGGTTGACCATGGACCATCTATCGGAAACTCATTTTTCAAATCTCGCTTCTCAGTTTTTTAGAAGCATCTGTTGGAGGAAACCCTAATAAGGGCGTGTATGTGGGTAGCAAGGGGTGCTGAGGGTTGCCGACGGGTTTGGATTCATTTTTGGTAGTCTTCTTTCTTTACAGCAGCCTAGAAAACAGAAGAATACACACCCTACTCGACTTTGTATAAGAAATGCCATTTCAACCCCCATAAAGGGGTGTATGAGGGTGGTAAAGTGACGCCAGCGGCAAACGAGGGAGTCTAATTCTTTTTTGGTAATCTTCTTCGTTCTTAGGGGCCCAGAAAACATAGTAATACGCACCCTCATATTCGGTTTCAGCGACCCCAAAAACGGGGGAGTAAGGGGATGTACCCTCTGGGTCTTGACATTTTTTTGTTTTTGTGTGCCTCTGTAATCAAACAAATCTGATCGGAGTAAACCTACGGACGTCAACGGCCGAAAACAACGGGTGTAATGTGCGAATGAGAATAGCAAAATAATTGTTTGAAAAATTCGGCCTTAGGAGAAATACTAACAATAGAATTGAGCCCTGAGTAGCACCAGGAGATATGGTGTGGGGCTAAAATTCAACGCCATCCAGTAGTATGCTAATTGAGCGCCCAGAAAAAACTTTCAATCTAGATCTTTAGAACTGAATTGATACCAATAGCTTCAAGTCAATTGAGCCATGTGTTCTTCCAAGGCTTTATGGACATGGTAGAATGATCAATGAACAACGAGATTACTCCACACAGAGAGCGAAAGAATACTGTGGATAACAAAACATATACACATGTCTCAAAGTGTCAAAGAATAAGCCTTATAGCCTTAAAACAGCTTTAATTTACATAATTATTTGTGAAACGTATTTACCTCCTTCTTAATTTCAACAATAATCTATAAATACAACAATTTTTATCCAGTCAAATTTCTTATTCAAATTTGTAATCCACTTCACCATCCTCGATTACATGACTTCAATTACACCAACAAATAGAAACCATTCAAATGTACACACAAACAATTTCCTCCTACGAATTTTATACAATAAAACCCACCAATTTTGTTTAACCTTTCACTGGCACAAGAAGAGAAAGAAATATTGCTTCCACTCCTTACACCACAATTCAGCACCATTCTATAAGGAGAGCAATTGACGAAGGACCACTTCAGATGTGTTAACCCTTTATTATTGTTTAGTATTACAAACGAAATTTTTGTGGCTATTCATTTTCTATATTATTCTTATCGCTGCTGGTCGAAGGCTCTTAATCAAAAATCTCCTGACACCCCTTATCAAAACCATTATTGCATAATCGAAATGCTGAGTGAACAGAGTGGGGATGATTCCCAAAAGGATCTTATCATCAAGTTAAAATCAAATTCTTCCGTTGTCCTTCGTGCTTTTCTAGACTTGTGTAATAGGAAATTTTATTAAAACCACATTCAAGGTAAAAAAAAGGTTCATTTTTGTTGTGTAATCCAACAATGGAAGACATGCCCTGTCTACTGCTAGTAACCCTTTTTGTACTGATCTGGGTGAACAAGCATACTTGGATATTTGTGGGATTCAATTTATCTTGATTTAGAACAGGATTCACTTGTTGGACGCTGTTCTTTTTAAGCTGACTTTAACCATGGAAAAGAATGTTTTCTTTATGGTTTTTTCTATATATAAGTCTTATTGCTTTAAATATAAAAAGTATTGCATTAAATTATTGATATTTGATAAATAACGTGAGCGAAGAATCCTGGTTTTGATGATTTCTTTACAGTAGAGTTGCTCTATCTTAAGTGCAATGTCGAATAACAAGCTCTACACTGCAAACCCAAGTGTGTGACTTTAAAACGCATTTCGCGAGTAAAATCGTGTAGTCACTTTTTACGCGTTTAAAATGTGTTAATATTTAACAACCGAAAAGTGTGTAAATTTAACACACTTAATGCGTGTGTTTTTAACACACCAAGCTTTGGAGCTTTTGAGTGAAGCTTTTTTTAGCGTCGTTGTGCGGGAAGTAAACCTAGAAAAATCGTCATCGTAAGCTTAAAATTTTTGATGTAAACTGCAATGACTTGTCTCGATGCCCTTCTGTTACCGACTGACTGTAAAGAGAGGTCGTGGAGCTCTCTGGTCATTGGGTATTTAAATTCTGTCATAATTTTCATTTAAGTTATACTCTCATGCGTGTTAATTTTGTGAAGTGTACGAAATGACACATAATGTTTGATTTTCACACGTTTAAAGCCTGAAACAGAATCAACGCAGTGCAGTGTACTGCACCGCCTGTCAAAGTTTGGTTTCTTGCTTTTCTACTACCCGGAACACAATTGCATGCAGGGCAGTGAGCAGCAGAATATTGCACTGCAGGTTTAGGCTAATTTCTAAATTTACTGTGCAGTGTGTGATTTGAAGTTTAATTTTCAGGCAGTAATTTTTGATGACATAAATTAAGAATTGCACATGAGTGAAATGATTTATGTACTGTTTTAGTTAACAATAGTTTATAGTTTCACATGTTTGTTAAATGGAATTGTTCTGTGTTTTTTATTTATTTTTATAATGAAGTAATTTTTTTACACTATTTTTATAATAAAGATAATTTTCTTAACATAGAAAATATAAGAAGTATATAAACTGTCTCTTTTTTTCATAAAATTTAGTTTTAATTTTTTTGACGTTTAAGCTTTGACAACACTGCACTGGGTTGATTTCGTTATAAGACGCAGTGCTGTAATTTTTGACAATCAGTAAACAACACGGCATACTGCACACTGCATTGATTCTGTTTCAGGCTTAAGACGTAAAACAATAAAACGTTACAATTTCTTTAGCGTGTAAAAAATATTATACGCTGCACGTATGTGATTTTTACACGTACATATGTCTTTTTATCTGCATTATTTGAACACGGTTTATTCCTAAAACGCAATCTTTTAACATGATTAGCCGAATTTACACGCTTGTGCGTGTGCAGTATGTTAAATTCACACGGAAAAAATATTCTGGGGTTTGCAGTGTAGCCCGCAAGGATAGTAAAAAGACAAGTGAAAGGACTGCCAACTCGGAAACGCAGTTTTACTCCAACCGCTCCTATTTTTCACTACTGCGACAAAACGTTGGCTTCGGCAAAGGAACAGGAAATGGAAAAGAGAAAACAAGCAATCACTTTAAAGAGGGAAGACAAGAAAAAAGGACCATGCCATGGCAATGCGTGGAGTCAACCCACAAATCTTTGGGACGATTTTGACCTCTCTAGACTACCTAGGCCCCCGCAACGCTATGATTTACTGTCAATACTTTAATGTTTTGTATGGTAGACAAATTACGCATCATACGAGGCAGTTTGATAAGTCAGTAACTTGAATCACGTAGAATATTTAAAAAAGCCGAAAAGGCATTAAAAAATGTTGTACTTACACAAGGAACTGGACGTGATAAAACCTGGGGTCACAATGACTAGTATTAAATCGAAATTAAAAACTTGATTGGGTCAATTATTAAAAGAACAATTAAAAATTAGAAATGCTAAACGAAGTGGGGCCGGAACAGATGAGCTTTACCACCCTAAGTTGTGGTGTTATGACCAGTTGAATTTTGTAATTCATTCAACGGACGAGTGTAAAGGGATTTCCAACATCAGTTTTTTAAATGTGAGTACAAAATCGCAAAAATTTTTTATGTATTTATTTACTTTTTTTTTACTTTGCTTAAATTTTTCAGAGTTCAGAGGTTCGCACCGAAATATTAGAACAAGCAATCGGGAAATGTCCAATTTTCTGTAAGATAATTTTATTATTATACCTCATTTCACTAATATTAATTTTGGTTTTTTTTGCATAAAAAAGTAAAACGTAGTGAAGAAATAGACGAATTACAACAAGCAGCACAGCGGTCATTTAGTATGATATCCAAATATATAGTGGAATCTCCTAAGCAGAAGCAAAATTCAAAAGAAGATCACTTCGTCGAGATGCTTCGGCTAGAACTAACCCTGCGTCTAGACGCGCAATTTTTCCTTGCAATAAAATATTTTTGGATGACGTCATTTCTGTCAAACAAATATTTTAGTAGGCCAAATTAAATATTGCAGCCAAGATAGCATGCAAAAATTCCATGCTATCTCACTACAATATTTCATAGATAAAGCAATTTCGTTGCAATAACATATGTATTTCATGCAAGGAAAAATTGCACGTCGAGACGTAGGGTAAAGGAATTTAAGTTATCAACTACTTTTGATGATGTACAATTCCAGATTCTCAAATTAATAACTGAAGCCAAAAACAGGGAAAGAGTATTTCTGGAACCGCAAAATAGAAGCATTTTCTATGAGTACAGAAACAGGCCACCGGCGTCGTCTACTCCCATTCACTTTGGTTCTTTCAGTTCCACGGAATCATCAGCCGCTTCATCGCCAATAGAAGCTACCTTTGAGAAAAAACTACTAAAAATAGATGTCAGTAGCATTGAGATAGTAACACCAGCTCAGGGTGTTATGTCTAATAGCGAAGATTTTTCAACAGACAGAGAACAAAGTGGCATAGATTTCGGGAAAGATATTTTAGCCTCATAAAAGGAAAATGTGTTTGAACAGAATTAAGTGATAACTTTTCATATGTACGAATGCTCTTTCTTTACTTCAATTTGTACGTTTTAATGCTTGTGTTATTGTAATATCATTTTTTCTAAATATGAATTAAATAAAATTTTAATTTAATACTTGAAACATTTATTTTGTGATTAAAAAAAATTTACAGTTTTCCCTCGTTTGAAAAATATTGGGAAAAAGATTGTCTTATTTCATCTTCTTCTATTAATCCTCGTTTCATTTTCTTGGACCTGTTGTGTTGACACAGTTTCTGTTTCTTCTGTAGTACAAGCGTTTTCTATGTACCAATTACTATTCTCGCTTAACTTTCAACGTCAAATTATCGAATTGTCATATAATTTACCTGACATATAAAAACAGGATCAGAGTGCCCTACACACACATACAACCCTCTTGTAAGATACAGAATTATTTCGAGCCGAATGCGACCCCGTGTAGCACAAAATAACGAAACGAAACCCGGTTTACGGGGAGCGTCTTTAGGCACAGTGTATCATGGCCTTATTGAAAGCAGACAACCTCGTAAATTTTAACGAAAATGGAAAAACGTGAATTTCGTGTGATGATTATTTTTTGCGTAAAAAAACCATCACCAAATCCAAGGAAAGACTTGATAAATACTATGAGGCCTCTGCGCCATCCGTTTCAATGGTTACGAAGTGGTTCACTGAGTTCCGTTCTGATCGTACCAGCACAAGTCACGCCGAACGTTCAGGTCGCCCAAAAGTGGTCGTCACGGCAGAAATCGTCGATAAAAATGATATTGAACGATCGGAGAATGAAAGTGTGTGAGAAGTAGGCATCTCAACTGAGCGGGTACATGACATTTTACATATTTGGCGAAGAGAAAGGTGTTGTTCCATCAAGACACCATGGAAAAATCCATAAATTCGGCTACGAACTGCTACTCCATCAAGCATATTCTCCAGATTTAGCGCCCTGCAACTATTTCGTGTTTCCAAACCTAAAGAAATGGATGGGTTGTAAGAGATTTGGGTCGAATGAAGAGGTCATCACTGAAACAGGCGTCTATTTTGAGGGCCTCGAGAAAACCTATTTTTTGGAAGGATTAAAAAAATTTGAAAAACGCTAGACTAAATGTATTGGGCTAAAAGAAGACTATGTTAAGAAATAAAACGATTATTTGCCGAAAAAAATATTTTTTATTCAAAAAGTCACTGACTTATCAAACTGCCCTCGTACAATAGCTGTTTTTGCAAGTGCCTTGCCAGAAAATGAGCCTTGAAACTGCCCAAATATGTAGCATTGGAATTTTTATAGATAGCCAATTCTCTATAAAAGCTCTAAGCTCGGTGATGATACCCTCCAAGATAGTGAAGCGATGCAAATCTGAGCTACATAGGCTCGGTAGAAGGAATATGGTCACTCTTGTCAAGCTTCCCGGACATAGGGCTACCTAGCCAATCAGGAAGTCTTTCTCTGTGGGTCCGTGGCAGATTAAGATGGTCAGTAGCCAATAATAAAGGAGTAAAAACGTTTTTTGACGAATTGGCCTACTTATAAGAACGGAAAAATTGGGATATTGGCAGGCGACCTAGTTCTAAAGAACTTCAATGAAGGTTTTCTTTTTTCGGTTCAATGAATGTAGTATTAGATGGCGTTGAATCTAAACCCTGCACCATCTCTGAAGGTGTTCCGCAGGGCTCAATTCTATCGCTTGCTCTCTTCTCAGTTTTTTTTAAATAAACTGCTCTCAGCCCCCTACCACCCTCTTCACAGATTTGCTGGCAACAGTGCCTACTTTGCGTTATTCCTTTTATAATGTAAGACAAGCAGGCAGAAGCCAGACCTTGTCTGCATGATCGTGAACTCGTGTCCAATTCGATCAACAGGCACATCAAACTAATTCTTGATTGGGACCGCAAGAATTGTCTTGAATTTAAAGCATCAAAAACGAAGTACTGTCTCATTTCTAATAAAACTTGCACTACTATTCCTCGCGTTTCAGTGAACGGTGTGAATCTAACTGCTAGCTCATCATTTAACATCCTAGGCATAACTTTGCCCAAGGATCACATACTCAAAACAAGCATTTCTTCTTCTTCTTTTTCTTTGGTGAGGTACCTCATATTTGTAGGCCAGAAAGCTTGAACAGGTTCGGCAGTCTGACTAATGGTTTGCCACTTAGACTCGACTGTTCGTTTTTACCACCTCAACACGCGCGTGAAGAGATGACAATCAAACCAAGAAGTTCAGCCAGCAAGTCCTGACATCTTTTTCACCGCCCCCCAAAAATTCCTTATCATTACAATGCAAATCTGAGTTTTTAAAAGTGTTTTATTTCAAAATCCTTAAAACGTTTTATTTTGACGTCACCCATTTGATTCACATTGTCGACACTTTTATAACACTTAAAAGCGTTTAAAAAATGTCTACAATGTAAATCAAATGGGTGACGTCAAAATAAAACGTTTTAACCGTTTTGAAATAAAACACTTTCAAAAGCTCAGCTTTGCAGTGTAGAGGCGATGGCAGGAGGAATTTTTGTAAAGAGGGAAGGCAAGAAAGAAGTAAAGTTATCTAAATGCAAAGGCGAAGGACCATACCACGAGGGGTCTCGAACCACGAAACTCTGGGATGGTAGCCGCGCTTTTTAATCCCTACGCTAACGAGGCCGGAGACCTACACAAGCGGCTGTCAAACAACAACTTGTCAGAATGTACTTGTTGTAGGCATCTTTCAAAGCATATTTAATTGTTGTTTGATGTGGATCGTGGTTTTGACAAGCCATCTTCACGTATAGGCTTGAAACTTTTAAGACCTTTTTAGACCAATCTTTTCACATTTAAGCCTTTTACTTTAGTCAGACTGGAGCGAGTCACTTACACAGAATTATATTCTGCATATCGTCGTTTACCCGTCTTGGAAATTAGGATTGAATATTTTTAATTTTTAATTAATTCTGATGAAAATTTGTACCTTCAGCTGTGGAATTCACGAAATTATTTTGCACAAGAAATAAAATATTTAGCAAGCCTCCGTGCATTTCGCTTTTGGTTTAATCGATATTGTCTTATGTATAAAATATTCGTATATATCTAAATATAGCCCGAGGAATCAAGATTCACCTGCCTTTTACCAACATCTAGTTACACCGGAGCACCCTATATATTATTACGATAACATTTAAGAATAACAAGAACGTGACTGATAATAAAAACAATTCAATACCCTTCCACTCACACAGTTCATTAAAATTCAACCCTTGTGGCATTTTGATAGTGACCCTTTTAACAAAATGTATCAAAAATGTTGCTGCTTCTTACGAATTTATTCCATTATCATTTGATTGATAACAACAACAACAATAAAAAACAATATATTTGCTTAATGCTTTTGTGTATGAGAACAATACTTGCGTTATTCCACGAAAATTAAAGATTCAAAAGAACGAAAAGCGCTCGTCAACATCAGGAATATTTAATAAGTTCTCAAGTTCTCAATCTGGCCTCTAAAGAAGTGGGCGATAAGTAAAGAAATTAGAAAGTGATACAATTTTTTTTTGAAGAAATGCGTATTTACTGTCAACATTTGTTTTAGGCCGTAACAAATTTTCTTAAATTTTCCATAAGCTTCGCTCGTGCTTGTGTAGAGAGGCTGATTATTTTGAGAATCTCGAAGGATTATTTTCGCGAGTATCGTTAAATTGTCTCTTGGGTGTAAATAAAGATGTTTTTGATAGACACGGATTTAATGGGCTTCGCAAGAAATCTGTGAAAGGTAAGAATTACTTATTTAAGACAAGAAAAAATATCTTAATATATAAAGTCGCCCACATGCGGATTTGATTTGCTAAGGTAGGGTATGTAGAGTTTTGCAATAAAAGACTTTTTTTTCAGTTTCAGGAGAACAAACAGTTCTTGTGTTCTTCGCCTTGTTACTATCTAGTTAGGTCCGTAAACATCAACCGAGGCTTTTATAATTTCGAATAAGGATTACCTTCAGACGGAATCCGTAATGTATGTTGAATTCTTAAACAACAACCTGTGTAAAATTTTCTTTTCAAGATGGCCTTATTCCATTAAGGGAGTTATACAGAAATCAAAACAAGTGATAGTCAGAAGGTGCTATGTCTGAACTCAGGGGCGGCGCTTTCATAGGTGCGAATGGTGCACTTGCATCGGGCGCCATTGAATGGGGGCGCCATTTCAGATAATCAGATTTTAATATTTTAATTAATTGTTTTTGTGACATCCTTTTCATATATTAAAGGATTTCATTTTTATTACCACGATTTAGTTTTCCAGTTTATTTTCCCAATAAAATATTCTATATTTCAGCTCATGTAATAACACAACACAAAGTCCATGCAAAAAATTTTACTTCATCTCGTACTCTCGAGACTTTTTCTACTTCTCTCGAGACTTTTGCTTCGAGATTTTCATATAATTTCTGTCCAGTATTTACCCGGGGGGGGGCGAACGGCTAACAAAGAACTCGGAAGGTGGTGGCACCCGATTTGTCACTTCTGCCAAAACCCGAGAAGAGTCACTGCAGACGAACACCTAGCAGCTCTGTTAGCAAGTCCTAATCCTACCTCCCCGCGGTGCCCCCTGGGGTACTTCTTCGGAAGGAGCTAACGGGAGACGGTCGAATGGCGAGTTCTCTGCGCCACAAAACAGAGTTCTAAGTCGGTTGGGCTGAGGGTTAGCAACCCGCTCCTATAAAACACATAATTGCTACGAATCGGCAAACAATGCCTCGGAACCGGATGGACAACACGACGACGACCTTTGCTTTTCGAACCAGGACACGAATCGGATCATGGAATGTGAGAACGCAGCTTGCTGATGGACGGCTGGATGAAGTCCTCAACGAGATGAACCGCTATAAAATCAAGGTCATGGGACTCAGCGAGACCAGATGGACCGATGCGGGGGAACATATCTGCAAAAACGGTGAGTCCTTCTTATATTCTGGGAGAAACGAAACTGAAAATCGTAGGAATGGCGTTGGCGTAATACTCACCAAGGAAGCCAGGTCCAGCCTCATTAGCTGGTCACCAGTTTCTGAGAGGATTATTACCGTGCGCCTACGTACCAGGCTAAGAAGTACTACGATAGTCCAATGCTACGCTCCGACTGAAGACGCAGAAGATGACATCAAAGACGAGTTCTACATGCGACTGAATGAGGTTTTTCGCTCTATTCCAAGGGGAGACATCATTGTTTGATGGGTGATTTAAACGCACAGATCGGCCCCAACAACACCGGCCTTGAGCACACTATTGGAAATCAAGGCCTAAGCCAAGTTACCAATAACAATGGTGAGCTTTTCGTTGACTTCTAAAGTTCCCATCAACTCATGGTAGGTGGAACCTACTTTTGTCACAAGAAGATACACAAGGAGACCTGGGTATCGCCCGATGGTAGAACGAAAAATCAGATAGATCACGTGGCCGTCAGCCGCAGATGGAGAACTATTCTGGAGGATGTCAGGAGCTTTAGGGGAGCAGACACTGGAAGTGACCACCATTTGGTAGTAGCAACTATCCGCCTAAAAATCGCCGCAATCAGAAACGTTCAACGCGATGCCATAAACCGTAGACGGTTTAACGTAGACTTTCTGCGGGAGAGCACTAAAAGGAGAGAATTTGCTGGAAATCTGCAACAAATCTTAAACCAGCAAACCGTTTCTGACGACACGAATATTGAAGAGCTGTGGAGCACAACAAAGGGCGCTATAATAACAGCAGCGGAAACAAGCATCGGTTATGTCCAAAGAAACCAGCAACACTGGATCTCGGACACAACTTGAACGCGAATACTCCCAATTACACCGGGAGGTAAAGAAAAGTGTCCGGCGTGATAAAAGGCGGCAGATAAATGAGCTCGCAGAGAAAGCGGAAAACGCGGCAAACACAGGCAACAGTAAGGTGCTGTACCAAATTACTAAGCAGCTCTCGGGAAAGCACTCTACTAAAAAGCATGCCGTAAAGAGTGCGGATGGAAGGCTGCTGTGCAGCGACGAGGAGGAACTCCAAAGATGGAGAGACTACTTCTTCGCCGCCCTGAATGGTTCCTTTTCGCAAGAACCTGAAGAAAATAACAACAATGCACAGCCAATAAGAATCGCCACTAGTGCACCATCCAAGACAGAAATAGTAACCGCAATTCATGCAATGGCCAATGGTAAAGCAGCTGGAAAAGATGGCATCCCGCCAGAATTGTTGAAAGCCGACTCAAGCCTCATAGCAGATGCGCTACAGCCAATTGTGGAAATAGCATGGAACACCTGTACCTTTCCGGAGGATTGGACGGAAGGTATCATAGTCAAAATACCAAAAAAGGGGGACCTAACAATATGTGACAACTGGAGAGGCATCTGTCTATTATCTACGGTGGGAAAAATCTTGTCCCATATATTACTATCTAGGATAAGAGAGGCAGTAGATCGAACGCTTAGAAGACAGCAGGCTGGATTCAGAAAGGGCCGCTCCTGCATAGACCATATTAACACCTTGAGAATCATAGTGGAGCAGTCTACTGAATTCCGATCCCCCCTTTACCTTGCTTTCGTAGACTATGAGAAAGCGTTCGACTCGGTCAATAGGAGCTTTATATGGCGAGCTCTACGGAAACGTGGACTGCCGGACAAAATAATAGAATTGATAAAAGCTCTATACAACAATTCCAAATGCAGAGTTCTCCATTATGGAAAATTATCCGACAGCTTTGAGGTGAGCTCAGGAGTACGACAAGGATGTCTACTTTCACCATTACTATTTCTTATAGTAATAAACGACATTCTTGTCAGCGCTCTAGATAGAAGAACAGGTGGCATACAATGGGGATTGCTAGACCGCCTTAAGGACCTCGACTACGCGGATGATATCTGTTTGCTGGCCCACAGACACCAGGACCTCAGAAACATGTTAAACAATTTGGCAACAGAAAGTAGTTCAGCAGGCTTAAGGTTAAATCCGACTAAAACCAAAGAAATGCGAATAAATGCAAACACCCTTGAACCAACAGCGCTAAATAACCGTGACGTGGAACTGGCAGACAAATTCTGTTACCTCGGTAGTATTATTACCGAAAACGGCGGTACAGAAGAAGACGTCAGTTCCAGAATAAATAAAGCAAGAAGCGCATATGCATGCCTGTTTCACATATGGAGATCGACGGAGATCTCAATTAACACCAAATTGCGGCTGTTCAACTCCAACGTTAAGGCAGTTCTTTTGTACGGTTGCGAAACATGGAAAGTCACCCAATTCATCACAGGGCGCCTACAAGTTTTCATCAACAGATGCCTACGTCGTATCCTAAAAATCCGCTGGCAAGATAGAATTTCAAATGAAGAACTATGGCGCCGTGCGGCCAAGAAAGGATAGACGACCAAATCAGGCGAAGGAAATGGAATTGGATTGGCCACACCTTGCGACGCGAAGACGATAATCTAGCCAAACAGGCCCTTGACTGGAATCCGCAAGGATCCCGTCGAGTCGGAAGACCTAGAACAACGTGGAGGAGAACCCTATTATCAGAGGCCGCAACAACCGGGAGATCCTGGTCAGAGCTGAGAGCTGTCGCGCAAAACAAAGTCCACTGGAGGGCAACTGTTTCCGCCCTATGTCCCATGAGGGATTAAAGGAGCAATTAGTATTTACCCGAAAAGATTTTACTCAAAAAGTAAAGGAAGAAAATCAGCAGAAGTAAAAATTTCAGGAGAAAAATTCACCAAGTGAGAGAAAAATCCCTCATTCAACTGATGTTCTCAAATTTGAACATGAGATGTAAATACAGAATTAAACAGTGGAATGAGCAAGACGAAACACAAAATAATTTCATTTTCACTATGCTGGAGCACTTTTTGAACATTTTGTAAAATGCACCATATGAACTCACACAACGAAACAAAATGTTCCTATGGCTCTGTATTGTGTATTGCTGTTTACTCTGGGATTGATATAAACCCCGTGTTCTTTTAATGAACTGGGTTTTGAGAGCTTTTGAGTTCCCATACAAAATCGAAAACGCAGGTTTTATCTGGGTCTTCTGGTTCTTCGATTTTGTATGGGAACTCAAAAGCTCCTCAAAAGCTCTCAAAACCCAGTTCATTAAAAGAACACGGGGAAAGTTAGGGCGCTGTTGGTGCACTTTTAAATTTTGTTCCAAGATTTGTTCAAAGAGGTAAATAAACGAAATGAGAACAAAATATCTTGCGATTTTTAGTGCGTTCCCTTAAGGCCGGTCCACACATAACAAACATTTGCAAAAAAACATTTGACAAATGTTTGAAAAATTTTTGACAAATGTTTGACAATGTTTGACAAATGTTTGACAAACATTCGTCAAACATTTGGTGAAGTTTCTGCGAGAAAAATGTTTTCCGAAATGTTTGTTATTTCCCTTAAACTGTATAACAAATTAATATGTAGATTTTTTTTATGTTATACGAGTTATTTATGGTACAGTTTTAAGTTTTGTGCCTACTTCCTCTGGAAGAATTAATGAAGAGTAAATTGAGTGAAATATTTTTATTAGATTTCAAATTTTGAGTGATAAGTAATATTTTAGATTTAATAATAATTATTAAATTACTAATTTTAGGTAATACATTTTTAAATTATATTATTTATATTTATATTTTATTAGAATTAATTTGTTTATTTTTTTTAAAATATTTTACTGTGCCTCGAATTAATGGTACCGGGCAAACATAAATAGTATATACAATTTTCCATTAACTACCTCTTCAACTCAAACTTCATTGAAGCATCGTTTGATAATAGGTGTGAATTTCGAAAAAAACATATGTTTCTAAAGGCAATTTCTTGTTTTGATACCATTCAAAATTTATATGCTTATTTCTCCAGTTCGGTTAAAAGATTATTATTTTGAAAAAGAAGACACTAAAAAGCTTAGTAAGACTAGTAGTGAAAGTAGCATAGACGCGTTAAAACGATTAGTTCGTCAATTAGATGATGTCTACGAGGCGTTGGTAGAACTCGTTCAGGTAGGGAACCCGTATCGAAACATACAGCAGAATTACGAAATAAAATTACTGAGTTAAATTTAATTTGTTCCATAGTAATCTAGTGTGATATTTTAGAAAAATAAATACAACCAATATATACTTTCATAGCCCAAATGTCTGCTGCAGTTGATATTTTTAATTTCAACAAAAGGTTTTTTGATATATTTACGATCAGAGCAAAATTTCAGGAAGCTATTGAAAAAGCCAAGCTAATTGCTACCAAGTTAGAAGTGCTTGTGTTTTTTCCGCTTCTTCGTCCTTGCGATCCAGACGGAAAAAGCTGTTTCATATGATTAGCTGATGGGGCGCAATATAGCAAATGCACCGGGCGCAAAAAAAACCACGCGCCGCCCCTGACTGGACTATACGGTGGATGCATCAAAACTCAAACTCCCAAATTTTTGACGGGTCGTTAAAAAAGTGTGTGATCGACCGTTGTAGTGATGGAAAACAACACCTTTCCTGTTATTCAATGACAGCCCATTTCATTCAATTGCGTGCTCTTTATTGTTGCCCACCGTGAAGTTGAGAATAAATCGTCTGACCAACTGGAAGTACATTATAGTGAACGATTCTCTTCCAGTCCCGCTACACACACAATATAATTTTTTTGGACGTCAATTCTGGCTTCATAAACTGTTTGTGATTGCTCACCATACCTTGTCCCTGATCTTTGACATTTTCGATTGCAGTTCGTTCTGTCATGTGTTTCGCGCTCATCTCATGAGGAATCCATACATCGGGGTTCTTTTTGTATCGAGTTTTGAGTAAATGGGTCAAAACAGTTTTGTGGTCAATGTCTAGCTCCATAGCATTATCGACGACTTCTCATACTTCTATATCAATGTAAAGCTCGATTTCAGCGTAAAGCTCACTCCAAAATTTTATACACTTGTATGTATGTAAAAAGGACCTTTCAAAGCCACGCGTTAAACCATTTCCTTACATCTTCAACCACAATTTTGAAGCAATTTGATGGAAAAAAAGTTTCAGTTTTCACATAAGAAGCTTAAGATTTTTTAGATGGAGAGTGCGAGATGAACTAGGTTAGTGTTCATGATAAAATTACGATTAAGGGTTAACTTTTTTGATATATACGGCCCTTAGGGTCGGTTCGTCTATCGATCGTAATGGAATTCGATCCTTTTTTGTCTGTTCAATTAACTTTAAGTACTCATGTATATGGTGACCTTCGTTCTCCACGTTGCCTGCGTTATGTGTAGAGCTTAGCCACCCATCACCAAACTCTCTATTCATACGCTCACCTCTTCTGTCACATCCTTCACAAACAACTCACATTCTTTAATTTCTGACATCCTCCCTACAAGAGGTACCATAAATTTCACCTTCGTCAACTCCAGTTCCTCCAATTCCAAATGTTAAACAGCTTCTTGATAGATACATGCGCTGAAAAATATCTAAATAAAAAAGATATCTAATCTCCAAAATCACAAACAGAGGCAGGCTTGCAAAATACTTAATTACATTCAACCGCCACTTCACATTTCCACAATCATTCACAAAATTATGGATTATAAACTCCAATTCAACTGATAACCTCTTCTGCATGAGGAAAACCGTGCTATTTACTTTCCCTTAGGCAGCAGCAATTTAAGTGTGGTATTATAAAAAATAAACAAAGGGAATTAGTACTGGAGATCTTCGGCTCGTCCATGCATTTCAGCCTCCATCGATTGAAAATAATATCTGTAAAACAAGTGGTGGCAGCGGTGGGATCGAGTTGAAACCAAAAATATTAATATCTGTAGAAAAAAATGTGGCAGCGGTGGATCGGGTAAATATCTGTAAAACAAGTGGGGGCAGCGGTGGGATCGAGTAAAAACCAAAAATATTAATATCGGTAGAAAAAATGTGGCAGCGGTGGGATCAGCTAAAAACCAATAATAGGTATTAATATAGATAAAAAAATGGTGGCAGCGGTGGGATCTGCTAAAATCAATAGGATTGTAAGAAACCGATTGACCATACAACTGCAGCAACTCTGCACAAGCCAAAGTAGTGGCAGGATAAACCCTTAATTAACAACGAGGGATCACCACCTCATCAACATAGATCACGAAGACATCATTCACGTTCATTTGGACGATAAAGAGTGTACTTGCGAAGATTTCATAACCATCGATGGGCTACTTGAGCATCGCAACAACTGGAAACTGATATTTTTAGACATAGTCTTCCTAGTTCGCAATATTTCTCTCTACAGAATTTCGTGTGAGCATATTTTAGTGAAATACCTTGTCTGGTATTCACTCTTGGCTGTTGCTAAATGCTAAGCCATATATTTTGTCGTACTCTAACCTTCTGAGTTGTTCCTCGATGTTCTTTGTGATTTGAATGTGCTGAAATGTTTATTTACCAGAACATCATACTACCAGAGGTTTAGCCATAGAATACTCACGAATATTTGGTATTTTAAGGGCCCGTACAGAACCATGTACTAGCCACGCTCCGCTTTGATTTTTGTTAATTTGGTACTCGTCGCAGCACATATACTATAAATTTTTGTATCACAGCGCACTTTCTTTCAGTACCAAGCTGCATCGTGCATAGGTCATTTTGGAACTAACCACACAATATCTCTCGGTATCCAGTCGAAGGCTTTATCAAGATTTGTGAGCACCATAGTTCCTTCGGTTTTAGTAGGCTCAATCAGAGGCATAATTCTTCGTTTTTCCATCTTTGCTGTAGTATTTTACAATGCAGGTCACACTTCACACTAGTGATGAGCAAAACTTTCTTGCAGTCTTGTCTGGTCTTGCACATTTATCACGACCAAAGCAAACCAAGAAAAGACAAGACAAAACTGCAAGATTAAGATAGCAAGACTTTTTGGTCATCACTAAATGCCAAAAGTCTGGCAGTGATGAGGAAAAAGTCTTGTCTTGGCTTGGTTTTGCTAAATGTGCTAAGGCTGCAAGAAATTTTGCAAGAACAAGACTGCCAGACTTCTTGCAGACTTATTACTCATTACTGCAAGACTTTTGGCACTTAGTGATGAGCAAAAAGTCTTTCTATCTTGATCTTGCAGTCTTGTCTTGTCAAGTCTTGTATTGGTTTTGCTTTGGTCTTGCTAAATGTGCAAAAACTGGCAAGAATTCAAGACCACTGCCAGACGATTCTTGCTTATCACTACTTCACACACCTTTTCATGTAACCATAACCACACTTTCCGCTCGAACATAGCTGAAACTGAGAGATTAGAGTAGCTTTTGCTGGGCACCCACTTGTTAGGATTGTGTATCAGCAGTCTAAATCCTTGTACATTTATCATCATTAGACATTTACTTTTGATGTAAAAATAATTACAATGATAAACATTGTCTCTGTTTAATAAAATTTATGTTTTAAAATATTCATTTTTTCTTACAGCATTCATTTGACGCCATTTTTATTTTCAAAAACAGCCGGCACACAAAATATGATGAAGAAGAAAGACGCGCCCGGGCCGCCGCCAGTCTTTCACATCTCTCGCTGGCGCCGGCTGTTTTTATACGCTTTATATTAGCTTGACCTGTATGTTGTATGTTTCATGTAAACAAATCTTGCAACTTGATTTTGACCAACGGATCAACTTGAAATTTTGCACATATGTATAGTTCACGTGACAATGCATTCTGACCAATTTGTAAACAAATCAAGATGGCGGTTCCAAGATGGCGGCCGAATTTTGCAATTGTGCTCCCCGACCCCCGACATGGGTATGAAATGAAAGCAAATGACAAGTAGAATACTTTTAGCTCTGTGGCGTCATTCCAAATTCAAAATGGCGGCCAACACAATATGGCGGACCACCTTTTTATACGCTTTATATTAACATTATATTGTATATTGTATCTAGTATGTAAACAAATCTTGCAACTTGATTTTGAACCACTTCCATATAACCGATCAACTTAAAATTTTGCACATATGTATAGTTCGCGTGACAATGCAATCTGACAATTTTGTAAGAAAATCAAGATGGCGGGTGAATTTTGCAATTGGGTTCTCCAACATGGGTATCAAATGAAAGGGTATGACAAGGGCAATACAATTAGCTATGTGGCGTCATTCAAAATGGCGGCCTACACAAAATGGCGGATTACCTTTTTTTGTACAACCCACTCGGTATGGGTATCCAATGAAAGTGTGTGACTACTATGAATTGTGTTGCGTCAGATTCAAAATTTCGGCCAAAACAAAATGGCGGTTTATCTTTTTCTTTACAACGCCCTCGGTATGAGTATTTAATGAAAGTGTATGACAAGTATAGTACAGTAAGCTGTGTGACGTCATTCTGAATCTAATATGGCTGTCATTACAAAATGGCGGAAGACATATAATAGACTAAAAAGTAGAAAATAAAAAATATAGTTTAAAAAACTAAAAAATACGCTTTTATTTTAAAATAAACTAAAAAGTAAAAAATAATGTTGAATGTATAGTTTTTATTGCTCTAGCCAGTATATGGAAACTACCTACCTTTCGAAATGTAAAAAAGCGTGGGACTCTTTACCTATATTCTTAGCGCCCACGTTTTTTTACATTTCGAAAGGTAGGTAGTTTCCATATACCTACTGGCTAGAGCAATAAAAACTTTACATTCAAAATTATTTTTTACTTTTTAGTTCATTTTAAAATAAAAGGGTATTTTTTAGTTTTTTTAAACTATATTTGTGAAAATGAAATTGGCGTCGAATGAATGCTGTAAGAAGAAATGAATATTTTAAAGCATAAATTGTATTAAACACAGACAATGTTTATTATTTCAATTATTTTTACATCAAAAGTAAATGTCTAATGATGATAAATGTACAAGGATTTTTTTTTCGTACGTCTCTATTAATATAAGTATATCTTCAATTTTATAAACATCAGTGAGAATTTTACAAATTATAACATCCTGTCAAATTTTCTATGAGAAAGAAAACAAAAAATTAAAAACTAATGGCTTCATTAGAAAGCTTAGAGTGTCTTCTTTAAAATGCTTTTTTCATTTTTATTTTTGTGCACACTTTAGGCAAAAATACTTTAGTTTTTCCCGAACGCCACGCTAGAATATTTAAATTCAGTTTGTTGGCGCGCTTAGATTTTTCGAATTTCCATCTTATTTTTAATAATTTTTTATAATAATAAAACAATTTTTTTTTAAAATAAGTTATAATATAAATTTTAGTAAAATTTTCCGCTCTTTCACGTGGCGCTATTAGTTTTTCGAAATTTTTTTTATTTTTCGATATATAACGCAAAAACCGAATTTTCGAATTTGTTTTCGATATTGTGAACACTTGAGAGCAGCAAAGATTGTTTTATCGTTTTTTACATCCAAAAAAGTACCTAAGTCCCAATTTTCAGCGAGATCACATATTGTGCGAGGTCAAAGTCTCTGACAACTGGGCTACACCCAGTTTATACTATAATCGTTTCAATTTATTTGGGACGTCTAATTCTTTAAAAGGTTCCGCTATAGTTATGCTATTACTGCGGGCCTTAAAATCTAAGAAGAAGCTTTGGGTTAAATTTTGAAAGTAATTTTTTAAAATCCAGACTACTCAGCGTAACGTTATAATGGCGGAAAATCAATTTGTCTTGTTTTTTTGTGTATTCTGGTAGTTTTTCTTTGAATTTTCATTTCAGTTGAATTACACAGGCCTACAAATTTTTAACCCAGAGACTAGACCTATCGTACCCGAATGATTTTGATGCGCTGAATCCGAATCCATGTTCAGAATGGCTCCTACACGTCTGGTTTTCGAGATATCCTAACCTAAAAGTGTAAAAAACGCGTTTTTTTGCAGTTTTTGAGGTTACGTGACGTAAGGAAAAAAATTATAATCAAAAAATGTTGAATGGCAATTGAAAGTACCACCCTGTCCCTTTTAAACCTATTTGGATTTTTTGAAATATCTTTTTTTTTCACCAAAATATCGCTATTTGAAATTTTACACTTTAGCGTATTAACCTTAACTACAAATTCAGATTCAGCGCATCAAAATCCTTCGGGTATGTTAGGTCTGGTCTCTGGGTCTGGACTTTTGTTAAATTTTGTCGGCCTGTGTTATTTGCTAACAGTAACACTCCCCAGTAATGGAGTTATACTGGCTTGACAGAAGTTGATGATTCTATTTTGATTCCACCAAATAATAGCGCGATTTCGGCGATAAACAAAGACATACATAGAACATAGGTGACATAACTCTCTCGCTCTCCGATTTTAGAAGAGAAGTCAAGGATTGCTGAGAGAAGTGGAAAGGAGAAAGTCCATGCCGCTGCGTGGAATCGTACTGCGAACCTCTGGGATGGTAGTCAGGCGCATTAATCTAATCCATAGATTAGGTACCGAAGCTAAGTTTTCTAAATCTGTTTCTTAATTTGATTTTGTATACTACAAAAAATGATTATAGGCCGTTCGTAGACTTGTCCATAATTTCAAACCGGTTTTAATATGAGTTCAATCAATAGTACACTCGGAACTCACTTTTCTCCATCACTTTCGTGTAACGATTGTAATGCCTATGGAGTAGTGTGGGGTGCAAGCACAGCGAAGCAGCTTTGCCGAGAACGAAAACATACTTGTGTTAGTGTAATGGACGGTGAAACCAGAAAATGTTTGGGTGAACAAATGATGGAAAATTATGGAAGAAAAACTGTCTTCCCCGCGACCCCTTGCCTATAAAACCGGTTTTGTTTTGATGTTATGGGCAAGTGTGCGGAAGGCCATTGTTCACAAATTTTCACATGAGCAAACTTGAAAATTTCTATATGAGGAATCCTTGTTCGTATAAATAGTATGACTTGAGGAGTACCAATTTTAATAACAACAAATTCCTCGAAAACCTGGAAGAGGCATCTCAAAGCATCATCCATATTAATTCATTTCAAGCGGTTTCTCAGAAAAGGTAATAAAATCTGCGTTTAATCGAACCATCGAACTGAGAATAGAGAAACATGTGGTCACGTGCAATCATCGTAAAAACACGGAAAATATTACAAAATCGTATCTGTGGATGTCTCTAAAAAGAGCACCCGGATGCTCTCCTAAGTAAGCATTCAATTGGTATACTGTAAGTACTCGACTACAAGGAGTATACGCAATTTTGGCAAAGATACGAACGACTGAAGGATAGAAATTTATGTATGTATATAACCCACGCAAGGCCTGCCATATTCGCAAGAGAGGAATCTAAGTGCAAAAGTACTTGAGTACCATATATCCCTGGCTGATGCTCCTACTTATCCGATCTCATAAATTAAATGGTTTAAGGATATACACATACCACGATTGGTTGGATGCTGACAAATTCCTCTACTCCAGGACTTCGTAAATTCTTCAGCAGAGCATATATGTAAGTATTGACTTTCAAGTATTGACTCTCAAGTATTGACGCTCAGGTATTGAGAACGAACACCCAACGACCCCACCTCAAACCACTTTTCAAGGCGGAACAGGCCAAGGTATATAAGAGGTATTCGGAGAATTAGATTCACATGCCAAACAGGTAAAATCGAGTGTTGAGATGGGTGGGAGTATTTTAAGAATGCAGAAAATTGAGATTCACCGCAAATCTTCCTTAAAGGGATTTTAGAGGGATTTTAAAAGCTCTTGGCAAGGTGCACTCCTCTTGGATTTTCAATAATTCTATTAAGTTGCCTTTGAAGTTTCCCCATTTAATTATGGGATATTGAGAAACTTTACCTGGATTTAGTTAAGAATCTAAGATGCTTGAGACTGCACGTGGTGATTTAAACGCTCATTATGATTTACTGTGGAATTTTCGAGATTTTAGAAGAGAAATAATTACTAAGAAATTTGTTGTGTTTGATTGGGCGGAAATATATATGTTATTCAATTAGTAAACTTTATTATTAAATAATCTCTTAATGAAAAAGGTAAAGTTAAGGTTGGCATTTAACTCTCTCATAATTAGGAAAGCTAAATCGTTGGCACTTATACCACTGTTAAGTAATTGGTTATACATTTAACATTATAAAATGTGTTATAAAATATGAGTGAAGCTCAATTCAAATCGATATTTCCAAAGGAAGGATTGAAATTATATACGTGGACTTACGTTACCTATGTTCTATGTCCTTTAAAAATGTAAGGTTAAGTTTCAAGGATATAGTATAGAAAGTTTTGCAACTTAAGAGGGCTAAAGTCAAGAAGACACTTTTCTATACATACTTACTTTTCGAGCTGGAAATGCAAACGTATCTGCAATTGTAAATATTGACTTAATCGGAAGATATTATCGGTAACAGAACTAAACGAAATCTTCTAGGCAAAGAAAATTATTCTGCCTACAAATGAAGGAAAACAAAAATATTTATGTCGTTAAGATCTTCAATCGATGAAGAAAAACTGGGCCAAATTTATAAAATAGATGAACAAATTTTCAGTTGATACAGAAATTCAAAACCAGTTTGACAACAGTTGAAAGAATACTCATGTATGCCAGATACATTGGATGTGAAAAAAACGGTATGACCACCAATTATATCAGAGGTCACACGCTATAGCTCGTATCATCAGACGTCTGAGAAGACCAGTAGTAACAGCAGAAGAAACTTAACCGGCACGCCAAATTACGTTTCCAAACGGCAAAAGAAAACGAGGAGTTTCAGCTCACCTGAATTACGTTGCTTGGATAGAGTGGAACACGATGCCGATGTGATAACAGGACTGGAAAACAGTTGAAATAGATCGACAAGGTTAGCGGCTAGAGTTGAGCCGGACTTACACGAGGCAGTACATTTGTCCCTTACGCAATGGTAAATTGTACTGAGGCCTCAATTTTTTTAAATGTCCCGGTTCAAAAATAATGTCCTACTGGTATCGAGATAAATGAAGTGAGGTGTTATTGTAAATTAAGTGGTGGAGAGACATTTCTTACTTTTTTTGAGGCAGTAAAATATCCTATTTAAAATGAACCGTGTTGAGATTGTAAATGCGAACCTAAGAGATATTTCTTACATTTTTCGAGGTAGTGAAATTTTGTACTGGAGAGCCATTTCTTACTCTTTTTGCGGTAGTAAAATTTCCAACTTGAAATTAGGCGAGGTGGGATTGCAAAATGTAAATACATTGTGGAGGCATCGATTTCTTACTTACTCTTAGGCAGTTTAATGCATACTAGAATTAAACTCGTAAAAAAGCTCTTCACTGGATTTTATTTTCTTTCCTCTTTTAACTTGCTTGTTTTTGCCTTTTTGGCATTACAATAGCACCTCGCCTCATTTGATTTGAAGTATGACATTGTACTGGCTCAAAATAAAAAAGAGGCACCTCTTACAAACTCATTTTATAATCGTGTCCTACCAAAAACACTAGTGGAGGCAAACATTGACGTAAGCACTTACTAAATCCGTCTTAATTCACCAGGATTACCAGCTTTTCGTAAAAAATAAAGGATGTTTTTTCCCTCAAAAATATATAGATTCTTATTTTTAGATTTTAATGATCCTTGCCAATTTAAAAAAATTATTAGAAAATTGGTAGCTGATCTTAATCTTTATCCTTCACTCGAGCCTTTTTTGACCCAATAGAAGACTTCACGGAAAGTAAACTTTTTTTCAGAAACTGAAATTGTCCGCCTCGGTAGCCAAGGGTTATGGTGCCCGATTACCGTCCCAGAGGTTCATGGCTCGTTTCTATTCCGCGGAATGGTTCTTCCTGTCTCATCTAGGTGACAATTTCTTCTTTCTTGTCTTAACTCTTGCAGTATTACACTGCCCTTTTTCGTGTCATCACCTCTAAGCATAATGAGCGAGGAAGCTATCTCCTGCTCCATCAAAAGTCAGCGTTCTGTCGCGGTATTATTGGAGGGAAGTCGAAGGAATCAAATCTCTTGTTGGCGTTGGCAGTTCTTTGATTCTTCTCCCTTTTATCTTTCCGACTAAAGCTTGCTAATCGATATTGCCTTCAGTGATAGAACTGTCCACAGTTTAAAGCAGCTTACTTCTGAGAGTCTTCCACACAAAAAAGGGGTGAAAACAAATCTCTAAACGACCTATGTAAATTGGATGAATATGAATTGGTTCGTGTAGAGTCCCAAATAAGCGGAAGACAGAAGCTCTAGCACGATGCTAAGCTAAACCCAACAGGCAGAAGAAAAAATGTGTGTCTATCGCCGCAGCTCCGGTCGTTAAAATTAAAACTGTCGAGACGAGTTACACCCTTGACACACTGCAAAAACGAATGAACATTCTTCCAACTTCTTTGGCTTTCAATGATCATTCGTTTAAGTAGTGACACACTGCATTTCTCAATGTTCATTGGAACTGTCAAAATACAAACTATAAATAAACTGCCAAATATATGATTAAATAGTGATTCATACTTTTAAATTTAATAAAATTATTAATTGAGGCCCAACAACAGTTATATACAATGGACCGTACTATTTTATTTAAAAATTCTAAAATTTGAATGACAGTTTGGCAGTTATGTATTTCAGTTGGAAATTTTACTGGAAAGTTCATGGAAACTTGTTCGATTATTTCCCAATTTCACTTCCATCTTCATTCAATGAAGTTATTTTTACTTCAATCGATTGAATGATCAATGAAGTTTTTAAATGAACATTACACAATGGGCGCAAATGATCATTTATAGCCGAATGATACTTCAATGTTTATTCGATGCTGTAGTGTGTCAAGGGTATTACACACCGTGTCAATAAATAAACCGTGACAATAAATATTAAAAAAATGCGGCTGGGTGGTCTCTACTCTCTGGAATGTTATTAGAATGGAAAAGTATGTGAGTGACAAGGGCAAGTCATGCAGTTTCACGATAACGCCCTCACCAAAAACTGCTCTAAATATAGTCAAAAGCACAAGAGTTCTGTGAGTTCAAATGGAAAGTTATTGTATACCCTCTTCCTTTCCGTACTTTGCAACAGTATTGCAAATTCAGATACATATATTGAGACAAGATAATCTCGAGGTGTTCGTATAGTACCTCCTTTTATAAAACTCAATAAAAACCATTGAACATTGTTTTTCAATTAAAATCGTCATTTTAAAGTAAAAGAAAAATCTTTTTCTACGCCTCTGTTAGAATACAGCCATTCTGATATTACTTTTAGTTACGGAATTAGCAGCATTCCACACCCGTGTGGAATATTCATTCCATCACTTGTTATGGAATGACTACTAGTGGCGACATCTGTTCGTTGTAATCCAAGAATATGATTTATTAATTAAAGAAAAAAAAAGATTTATAAATTAAAGAAAAAAGGATTGTTTCAATAAATAAACAATCAATGATGTCCTGCTAGAATATTTTTGCTTTAAATAAACTATTCAATTATTAAATTGGAGAAACTAATAGCATTTTTTTATTAAATTTTGTGGCGGCCATCTATTAACAAATTATTAAATTACAAAATTGTTATGAATGAATACTCCCTACTAATATGTTATTTAGTGTTGCTGTGCCTTATACATAATATTTTTGACAGTAGCTTTACATTAGGTATGTTTTTCTTTACAAAATATTAATAAAAATTAATTAGAGGCGTAGAAAAAGTATAGTCTGCAACACGTTTTGAATGGCATATTCCGCACTCGTGGACCGCCACCCGAGCCGAAGGAATATGCATCATTCCAAACTTGTTACAGAATATACTATTACATCTTTCAAGTTCAATTCAGCATTTATGCTTTAATGACAAACAAGCGAGAATTTGATTAAAACTTGAATTACACAGTTAATGGAAGAAATCGGATCTGATCTAATAGTGCTCGAAGCTACGTCTTCTGTCTGTACTAAAGAAAACGTGTAACGGGTTAGCGGTGTCGTCTTACAAAATCCTTGATGTTTCTTATGTAAGAATTAATCAGATAAAGGAATGAAGTCTAGCAGTCTGGAGGTGGGGATCGACTATAAAGGGGGAATGTAAGAAAGTTTACCAATTTAAGATACATGTTAACATAGTTGCAACATGCTTTGTGGAGAAAAAAAAGTCTGTTTTTATTAATATTCTGTTAATAAGAATTGTTGGAATTAATCAGTTATTGTTAATGAGATTTTCTTATCTAATAAGGTATTCTTATGAAACACAAACTTCTGTACTCGTTGCAGCTATCATCATGTCAATATTTCACTTAATTTTTTGTAGTGAAAAAACACTGAAGTTAAGAAGAAAAAAAACCGTTGTCGCTGAATTTTGGACACTGATTTTTTGCAAATGTTTTCTTATACTTTCTAGATGCAATTAGCATAATCATGAAATGAAAAAAATCTTAGCTTAACCAAATTGTGTTTCTATGAAAAATGTATTAAAATGTAACAAAAAACGAATGCAGTCCAGTAAGAACGGAATTTACATTTCTATAATTTAATACAATTATCGAATAGCAATCTTTAACTAGCAACAAATAAATTAATTCAAGGTTCTGCATATTAGTAAACCTTCAAAGAGTTAAATAATGCTAGTATTTTTTATTTTATCTTGTTAATATTACTAATAATACTGTTAACATTGCTAAGACTATATAAGAATCGAAGAGAACCATAGGAGTACAGAGGATTTACAACACCAATGGAGTGCCCTGCAGTTTTGTAATTGGTTTGTGAAGTATCTAAATTGTACATTGCATCTTCCATATTGTTACTTTAGGGTAAAATATTACTATAACAAGCGATGTTGCAAAAGATCAAGTAAAAAGTGATGGTAAAAACCGTTTTTTTGGTAGCATTATTTGTTTTCGTTCCAGTAATGGTTCTAATTAAAATATCATATCATTAAGCCGAGCATAATTGGTTCTTTGTTCTCTTACCAAGAATTGTGTGGACTACTTGTGTTATAGCTGCTGATATGCTGAAAAATTGCCACAAAACATTAAAGTATGTTGATGATTTATGCGCCATCTATTAGAGTTTGAACGAATTGTAATTTGTAACTATTTATACAGTCAGTTAATGTCGCGCCATCTATTAGTTAGAGTTTTAACGTATTATAATTGAAGACGTTAAGCTTCTTGAAGTTTCTTGAAATGACTCGAATGTTCCAGTAATAGAGGTATCTCGGGAATGTCGTGGAAAGATCGCAGTCATATTGAGTCAGTCAGTTTTTAGTTGGAATTGCGATGAATCTGTGTTCTAACTGATCAAAGTGACCTAATAGTCCAGTCAAATTAGGGTTTCACCTCGGAATGAGAGGTAATAAGCTTAAAATTTGTATGAACCTGTGTTTTGGCATTCTAAATGATGTGTCAAAAGTCTCATAAAATCTCGTGTCCCCGTCTTGAAATATTAGAGGTCAAAGGTCACCAAAATCAGTTTTTCGCAAATATCTCGTAAATTATCGGCTTTACGTAAATTTTGGTTAGGGAAAGTTTGTTTATTATATAAATCTGCATAAAAGTGTCCTATACCGAATTTACGTAGAACCAACAGTTTTCGAGAGAAAGGGCTATGAAGTCATGGCATCGTGCTGCATTCGTTTCCGTACCACCTCTGAGGTAGAATTCAAGGGGCGTTTTTTACATGGTGTTCTCGTAGGCCTAATCCATGGGTTACAAGTTATAATAAAACTTTGTTGATTATCTCTCTATCTCTTCTATTTCCACTCCTTTCATATTGTCATCTTCATCAACACTCATCTCAGAGGAAAATAACGAAATGTGGTCGGCGTCATCATCGTTCAACTCAGGTTCAATGGTTGTGTCCTCGGGCATCGAATTGAGACAGGACTGACCTCGACAAGAGCCATACGCTACGGAATATGGCAATCCTACTTTTCTGTATTCACTCTGGCACTAATTAGAGCAACATTTTTTTCACGAAATGGCGACTGCTTGAAAAAAAAAAACAAACAAAAAAAAAACTAAAGCAGTCGCCATTTCGTGAAAAAAAATTTTTCAAACTTTTCCGTAGTTCCAGACATTGCGACATTATTCTAGATTAATAATCTATTTTTTTTTTCAGACTACTAGGAGGGTTGAGATCGTGGGTATGGTCACGTGCCAATTTTTAGAGAACCCCCACTTCATCAGCTGCTAATTTTTTGAATTTTTAACTTTTTTTTATTTTTGATTTTTTTCTGTATTCTTGTAATGTTAATAAATAACTAATAAAAAAATGGATAGTAAAAATATTGATTGCCTTTTTGTTTTGACACTTCAAAAATTACCTGAAATTCATGCCTCTACACCAGAATACCCCCTTAAAGCAGCGGATTTCTTCCGTCTTTCGAACCACCATAGGAACGTCCATTCTTCCGTCTTTCGAACCACCATAGGAACGTCCGTAGCTAGTAATCAAACTATTAATTAAGTAAAAACTTCGTCGTCAATTTAAACGGCACAAATAAGTCAATAATATCCAAAGCCAAACTTCACTTATGCCCTCAACGATGAAGCTTAGCCAAAACGGTCGGTAATATTGCAATAATCGCTGCTCTGTACTCCCTACACTCCGATTGGCTAATATTCAGGAAAAAATGAGCAAGGGTTTTTGTACCTTCGCCCAAAAGAAACCTTAGGCTCCGTTATTTGTTCCCTAAGAAAACGATATAAATAAAATTACATTAAAGAGGCTTTTAAATCCCACCTCCGAGAGCCCGTAAATAAAGGTCTTAAAATAAGTAAAAAATTAAGGAATTGTTATAAACTTAAAAAGAAACGTTTTTAATATGGTGGGGAAATATACACCCCCAACCTAAACCAAAGTATGCATAGCTCTGGAGAGTTTGGTGTGGCTGCTCTGTTATCTAAAATCATAAGCTATTGGTATTGCCCAAGTTCTAGGGAATTGGAATGAGATTTTAATTTCTACCAATTTGGTATTGGATAACGTCAAATCTGAAGCCCACATCATATCTGCCCGTGTTCCCCATCTCTCAATTCTATCACCTGCTATTTTTGTTAATCTTAACAAATGATCTATTCTCAATTCCCTCAACCCACTTCACAACTTCCCTGATGACGGTATTCTACGCTTCTCTTAGGCCTAGTGCCAGCACGAGCCAGATCTCGTCTTTATGATCGTGAACGCATATCGTGTATTATATCAACAGGTACATTGAACTCATTTTAGTTTAGGCCGCCAACGAAACAAATACTGTTTCATCTATAAGACCTCCACCGACCTTCTTTCTATCTCAGAGAACGGTTTGAACTTAACGGCTAACCCATCGTTTATTTTCATAGGTGTAACACTAAAAGAAGATTTGCGATGAAATGATCATACATTCCAAATAACCAGAGAAACATTCTAATGGCTATGATTTCTTAAGAGGTGCAGGTTCCTCGTTCAGTCGGAGCTCCGGCCACAAATCTACAAATTCTATATTGTTGGTCCAACCTCAAATACAGCTCGTTTATCTGTGCTGCTCATCTTTTGTTCTTCCATTGACTCATCGAGCCAGAATGTAATAAACTTGACAAAAATTTTATCGTTATTACCCTATTGATTATTCCACTCAAAGTGGGTTAACCCCTTCTGCTATAAAAACTAGACCGCTCGGCCCACTCCAACCTTCAGTCCTCCTTTTCGCACACACTATTTTGTAGATATTCATTTACAAAAAACGACTATGTGTGGAACAATCTTCCCCATCCAGTATTTTCGAACTCGTACAATATTCTAGAGTTCGTAAGTAAGTCCATCGTAATCTCCTCGAGTACCCTCCAGACCTCATTATCATTAACCTATCCTATGTTCTTCTATTCTTAAAACTAAGCTTACTACTAGACTTTGCTCTATGACCTGAATGACAGGACGCAGATGGTACAAAGAGTTATTTCTAAATTTAGTTTTTCTCTCATAAAAAACCCCCAATATTTATGGCCTTATGCCTTTCAAAAAACTAGTTATATAAAAAATATTCAAAGGATAACGTCAGAAAGGATCCTCAGTTTTCAGAATCTCAAATTTTTATTTGATTCCAGAATTATTTTTGTATTAAAATATTTAATTTTTTATTACACCAAATTAATTTTGAAAAATCTGACCCATACCTATAAAAAACTGCATCCTCGAGGATATTTTACACACATCAAAACCTACACTCAAAAAAACAACATTTTACATCACATTTTACACACAGTCCTTGTAAAAAAATTTATATTTCCTTTTTTTTAATAATAATAAAAACAATTAATTTTCGTTAAAGCTCGTTTCCATATCAAAAGAAACCCAAAGAATCACTTCTAATTTAATATCTGGTCACGAACTCCGGCACAAAATTACACTCGAAACAATCAAGGACATCCAGGATCTCTACGCCGTCACTCGCAAGAACGCCGTAACTGATATGACTCCACCAAAAAATCGTGATCGAAATTTGAATTAAAGTCGCCAAAAGAAACTTGTAACAAATTTTTTGCACACAAATTCAAGGATCCGCGGCCAGTGACTGAGACGCGCTCAGACGAGATGAAATTTCGAGGTGGACTGATGTTGATGTCCCAACAGAAGTCACTCCTCAAAGATGACGGCGACATGTGTTAAAAGTTTTCAAGATATTTCGCCGCCGTTTTCGTTATTTTGCGGCGAAAATAAATATATAAACTGGGGAAAGTCGAGCTCCTGTTATCTAGACCACAGGACCCCCGTATAACAGTTAGAAACCGGCTTTATTAAATGTCAACAATATCCATAGCATGCGCCCTGGAATGTTTCCCTTTCTACATCACAAGACTGATGTGGCTCACGTGGTTTCAAAAGGATCCTGAATCGAGGAGGTGGGCAAACTCTGTTAAACCTCTTCAGCTCTGCTGCTCCATCCGCAGCAAGGTCAACTCAATTTTGGCAGTACATGGGGGCATATTTTATGAATTCCTGGCGAAGGCTCCTTGTGCAAAGGATATCAAATTTTTAAGGGTTGACACGCTTTTGACAGTTTCGGACATGCCATTATCCTTTAATTGTCTCTCAGCGCTGTTTTAAACGTGGGCTTTTACGGCCACTCCGTGGGGGAGGATACGCTGTAAGTTGGCGCTGTTGAATATAGTCTAGACGGCAGTACAGATATGTATTAAAGATATTTTTTATTCATATGGGGATCCTTAGTAGTTTTGCTCGATTTTAAAATGTAAAAAGGTTGTTCTGTAGTGAAGTGGAGGATATCATTGGTAATGTGGGTTTGCGATGTTTCATGCATGAAGGATAACGCCTTGTGTGACGACAGCAAGTCAAAAATGCAAAATGTTGTAAAACTATTGAAAGGATGTCACTAGAATCCAAGATATTAGGATTCCGTCCGTGGAGGGATAAATTTAAATTCAGTAGGGTAGTGTATACTTTTTGTATTATACCATAGACACACAGAGCTTGAAATTAAGTATCTTGCTAATTTCAACTTCGAAATCCGGAAAAAACGACCGATTTCTACTGAAATCTAGTTGGCGAAATTACATAAAAAATACGTAATAATCGTTGAAATCTACTAAAATTTCGCTCTTTACGTAGAACAGAAGTTTTTACGTAGAAAAAAAGTTAAGCGAAAGAAAGTTCATTGGCATTTAATTTTTCTGTTGAAAACCAAAAAAAAAATAAATCTTTTTGCTTTTCTCTCATTAAATGTTTTTGTTTTTCTTTATTCAAAGCAAGCTTTTGGCTGTTTTATATATACACTAGTTGGGACCCGGCGCGCCTATGCTGCTCCCATAAGCCAATAGTAGTAATCAGGTGATATGATTCAATTGAAATTGACATATGAAACAAATTTTTTATAGTTGGAAAATATTATTACATCCTGAAAGAAAAAAAAAATAAAAGGATTATATCTACTAATTTCAGATTTAGAAATGGACTTTTGACGGTGATGGACATTATATGCTTGCAGTCACGTACTGAGGGGGTGTGACTTCAGACGAATATTGTCCATTACCAGACATGTAATAAAATGCAGAAAAATTACATGTCTTGCAATTGCTTGGCCCCTGGGTTCTCATCTGCAATGTCACTGACTCAGGTTTTATTTGTTTTCCCGTATTGCAGAATCCTAAACTTATACCTAAAAATTCAGAGGTGATGGGTTTCTTTCCTTCTTATCCGTTATACATAAATCATCCCACATTTCCGTTTCTCCTTACCATCTTTCCAAAAAAAACTTTGTTGATCAATTCTGAACCGATTGCTTAGAGAGCTTCAGGACGCACTATATTCAATGGTTTTCCATTTGTAGCTAAAATGTCAAGATTTTCCGATTTTCCAACTCTTGAACAACCTACATACAGCTAACCGGGAAATGTGACACTTATTTGGCAAAATTCTTCCGCCATATAGGCCCCACAATTTTGAATTTATAAGTTTTGATCATAAATTCGTTATTTACTACCTTAAAAACTCCCATATACCGATTTTAATTGGAATCGGAACACAATTTGCAAATTCGTCAGCCATTTTGAATTTATAAGTTTTGACCAGAAATTCGTTATTTGCGACCTTAAAAACTCATAGATACCCACTTTCATTGGAATCGGTACAAAAGTAACAAAACTCGTCCGCCATATTGACGCGGCCATTTTGAATTTATAAGTTCTGATCATAAATTCCTTATTTGCTACCTTAAAAAACCTCAGATACCGATTTTCATGGGAATCGGAACGCAATTTGCAAATTCGTCGGCCATATTGTCGCGGCCATTTTGAATTTATAAGTTTTGACCAAATATACGTTATTTGCGACCTTAAAAACCCCTAGATACACACTTTCATTGGAATCGGAATAAAATTGGCAAATTCAACCATATTTCTGCGGCAATTTTGAATTTTGGTCATATTTCGGCGGCCATTTTGAATTTCGAAAATCGGGCGTCGAGGTGCATCATAGGAGACCTCCACGGACCTTCATGCAAAAATTCAAATCTCTGCGATGATTTTCAACGAAGCTCTCCATGACAGCGCCATCTAGGAGTGACTTTAGAAAGTAATAAAATAGCCTATTTTCTAAGTTTGATTGTAAATAGCACATGGTTAAAATTTCATTAAGATCGGTTGCACGGTGTAGGAGCCTATAGCGAACATACATACATACACACATTCATTTTTATATATATAGATATTTCTTCAAAACTTAATAGTTTCACTAAATTATTTTGTAAACGATTTGATAAAAACACATGCATGCACATCTATTTTGACACGTGAAATTAGCCAAATTTTCAAAATCTCTGTGTGTCACTTTTGTAATTTCAACTCGAAATTAAAATAAAATCTTCTAGATTTCAACCTCTGTGTGTCTAGTGTATTAGGTAATTTCATTGAAAACTGGGCCAGTTCGACAGTTGGCAGCATTGCCGCCCTTGATATTGATAGATATGTAGAGTTAAACCTGTGGTGGATTAGCGATAACTAGCACAGCACGACAGAAGAGTCAGCATAAGGCGACGTTCACAACACAGCTCCAACGCCAAAGTAATATGGACATTTCTTAAAGCGCGAGGAAAATCGTATTTCTCCATCCTTTTCACTCTCAGCGCAGATTTTGCTAGAGTACCGTGAGATTAGGATCTATTCCTAATCTGACGCTGCTAATGTCGAAACTTTCGGAATTGAAAGTAAAACTAAGGCCCAAAAGATGGCACCACAAAAATATTTTCGTTTTGAAAACGCAAAATTTTAGTTTAGATTGCACTAAAATCATTCTTAAAAGAGGTTTGTATAAATATCCATCGCTGTTTTTTTATTATTTAAAAATGTGAGCAAAAAAAAGTTTTTTAAAATTATTAACAAACAAAACAACAACTCTTTTTCGAAGTTTGAAATCGATCAGATGTTCGTGTGGACAAATGTCAAAGCTGTTTTGTTCTTGTTTCGCTTCCTTAAAAAGAGCTTTTTTTAATTTTTGGTCCAATTATTCCGAGAAGTTTTTCAAATTGTTCATAAATCATTCTCGTGTAATAGAAAAAACTTTCTTCATCACTTAAAAGCATTTCAGGCACTAAAATTTGAGTATATTCAAAAGATTCTCGATTTTGAAAAATCGGACGGACCCACCACCGTCTACGATTCCTATTTTTAATAGCTTCCGCAACTACATACATAATACATTAATAAACTATATGAAATCCCCCCAAAAATAACTACTAACTCCCTTGAATCCACTTTATTTTAGTTTCTGATTAGTAAACAAAATAAATTCTGATATCTTCTCAAATCAAAGATATTCAGCAAAGAAATTCTGACAGATTCTCAATGTAAATCATATGATTTCGAATTTTCGAAACTGTGCTACTCTGGGGTTGTGAACAGCTCCCAATCTGCCGTTCACGCTGCCGCTGTATTGTGAACCCTGCTTAAGTCGTGAAGATAATATCGATCAGATTTTAAACGTGCAAAACTCTGTGGCTTGTTGGTGTTGTCACGACTTATGCAGTAATGTGGCGCCATCTTTATCGTCTTCAAAATAGTCCCCATGCAGTGCAATGCAACTGTGCCATTGCGTAATCAAAGCAGGTTAGTATTGTAATCGTGAGCAGGATAGTTGAATTTCTCATATTTCGTATATTCAATAAATGTGAAAAAATGGTCGGTGATACGACTTTTTTTGCTATTGTTTTCGGACTCAGCACACCTAAAACCATAAGAATCAGGCAAAACCATTAAAAAAGTCAAAACCAATCAAAAATAGCTTTTTCGAAACCAGTGGTGTAGGCACGGGGTTCATCGCCAAAATAATACAAGTCATTAGCTGCGTTCCATTTCTGCTTTTGAGTACTCATGAGTAAAGCTGAAAAGGAACGCGAAATTTGTGCTTATGAGTAAAACCTAACCTCAAATTGTTATTTTATTTGTATATACAAATAAAAGGTTAGAATAATTTACAACAAAATTTAAATTAATGCGGTAAATTTGTTATTTATATTTTTATTTATTTTATTTAAAAATTTATTATATTTATTTTTATTTGTAGACTTTTTTTTATGAAAAAAGCTATCTATGTATAGGCGCAAAATAATTCACAATATACTCAAAAAATTGGCTTTTCCTCTAGCGGATTTCAATTGCGTAACTACTTGCGATTGCTACTCGGGTGTTAGAGCAAGAGTAGCTATTAGTACTTGCGAGTAAGAAATAGTAAAAATGAGCAGAAAATGAACACGGCTATTATTTCAATAACGGAGCTAAAAGATATCTTTATCTCTTCAGTCAACCCTATACGACTCATGCGAGGATTTTCCACCACCTGCTTTTTGATTTTGTTGATGCTTTCGTTGTTCGCAGACTTTGAACAAGGCAAATCAACTAATAATAACCGCACCTCTTTAAATTCTTTATATTATTTATATACCTGTATTATTGGTATACACGATTAACCATAGGTCTTTTACAACATTTTCAATACGAATTTTCCCTTGAAACTTAACTAAGGAGTATTTAAAAATATAATTGACATAAACAACTGCTGTGAACACACTGAGTGGCAGATGGGTATCAAATTCCGTATGGTACCTTGGTACAGCGGTAGATGAGTTTTTATACCTAGGGACTACTATAACAAAACTATACTTCGGCTGAAATCAAAGGACGAATAACACTGGCTAATAAATGCTACTTTGGTCCACGCAAGCACCTGACGCCAAGAAATATATCAAGGAAAACAAAATTGAAACTGTATTTCTTTATACAAATATAACACCGGTCAACACAAATTTTGAGTCTTTGTTCTGCGTATCTGATTTGTATATCTCACACATTACTAATTAAAGAAAAAATAGCTTTACCTGAAAAAGTTTGCTTTTGAAGATGTCAGACTGAAAGTCTTGATGAAAACGTTGACCTTGTTCTTGCGAACAACCACCAATGTTTTCTTTATGGGACATTCTGCAACATATGTGTTTAGAGTTAATAAGCGTAATTGAAATAAGCTTTGTGTAATTGTCAGCTCTGCTGTTTTCGAGAAAAACATGAACCACTTTCTTTGAGGCTGTCCCATGCTTGACTTTCGTAAGTGTTATTTTCTTTATTTGTGGTCCGACTAAAATACTTACTTGGCTTCCTATAAATTAGGATAGAAATTCTTTAAATAATATTGAAAAGCTTCAGATTCTTGACGGAAAGTTTTAACAAATTGCTTCCAGTTGTATAGCTATGTCGGTTCTGACGCAGTGACATTATCGGTTATAATCCACAATATCAAAGCAAGTAGCGATATCTCTAGAATATTAAAGCTCATTGAAAGCTTTAAAGTCCACCAAAAATCACCACACAGGTTGTTGTCCAAGCTGCAAGCCAAGAACAAACCAAAACCCAAGCTTCAAGCTAAGCACACATTCACACACGAGACTTTACTGTGCCAGAACCGACATAGCTATACTAACAGGTAACAGCACTCGTAGATCTCGTCGTCGTAGAGTCTCAAATCGTTCAAATGTATAAGGAGCATAACAATTCTTAGTTATTTGCTCATATAAAAGCTTAAATATGTATTGACCGTTGTTAACGGTACAAAAGCAAAGTTTTTCAAGAGTCAACGATAGTTTCAGTTATTTTTTGGTATAAAGGCTTAGAAAATGATCATTAAAGTAGAGACTCTAAAAAAAATTTGTTTTTGTTGACCTGTGTAATTTATCCTTTCTGACAAAAAAAGCCATTAAATCCAATCGCAGGAAGTCCGATGACCACTACAAAAGATAATTGAGGTTAAGACGAAAAAAATATGCTCCAAGATCATATTGATAATGTCAATAGTAAATCAACATGATGGATGGACTATTGAAGGAATAAATCTGTTTTATTCGTTAACAGATAAAAATGTTTGCCTTACTACAAATATACCACAGTACGTGACCGTAGTTCAAAGGATTCATGATTTTATATACATAAGTACACGAGTGATTCATGTAGCTTAACTTTGATATAATCTCTAGCCATGATTGCTTACAATTCGTATTCTGTTAAATCTGTATAAACCGCTTAAGATTTTTTATTTGCTCGTTAATTTGTTAACATTATTACTTCATCATGATGTATTTTTTTTTCTACTTTATTATATGAATATGTAGGTATAAGAAAAAAGCAACCCTCACGGAAAATTGTTCTCCCAAACTTACTTACTTTTTGGCCCATATCTGATTACATGATAGCAACATGTAATTCGGTCAAATAAATAAACCAATTTGATTCATAAGAAGTCTGATCCAGAAATACCGAATTGAATACATTCCGATCTTTTACTTCCCAATTATTTCAAATATTCGCTTTATTTGCCCTAATTTAAGACCTGCCTATGTTCCTAAGGGAGGAGGGATTAATTCGTACATAGTCTAGCCAAGCCGCCAGGAAACGAAATTTCTAGGAAATTGTTATTGAAGCTACTCAAATGTCGTGATTATCTTCAATTGGGATTTGGTACCCCATGTGGCTACTTCGTATCATCCAATCGCCCTTCCTCCCCTAAATTTCCCTTCAACAAGGGAAAGTTATGTGGAAAATTATTTAAAGTGCTTTTTTGATGGCCACATGAAATGTCTACTGATGCCGAGTGGCGATGATAAAACTTTTTAACTGATACCTCGGGAACATCAATGTCTCACTCCAGAGCAATGTAAAACGGTGTAGAGTCCTTTTCGAAGCTTGAGAGAACTTCAAACTTACCTCGGCATCTTCTTAATAGAAAGGATTCAAATAACCATAAAAAACCAGTTAAGAGTCGCAATTTCCTGCTTTCTGCACGGCATCTATATCGTGTTCCTAATGGCGACCCACTTGAACATTTCATTCCAGAGTTACAGCTTGCCTTCTACAGTTTACGGGCAGCGGCCATTGTTTGGAAAAGTTTTCCTACTTTTCCGAAAATCTCCAAGGAAAATGATACATCAACAGACTTTGTGGATACTAATGCCTTGGCTCCCGTACAGAAAACTCCGAAATTGCCAGGGTCTTTTCGTAAAAAAGTTTTTCATCTTAGTTGCTTGCCATCAAGAGTGTTGCTGCTTGTTTTCTTCTAGCTGGGACTAGAGTTGCCTCTTCTTTCGTCTTTTTCGGAGGGCAATTTTGAATGCGCGTCTCATCAGTCTTTCGGTAATGACCATTTTTGGGTAAGGCACTTTTCACGCCTGTTAATCAAATTAAAACAACATCCGCAAACATGATGAGGAGGCGACCGAAGGGTTCTCCAGCCTCAAGCAAGACACCATTAAAAACATTACGGACAGGTTCATTTAACTTTTACAATTAGAGTCAGTTGACAACCGTCTTTTGGATCCACGTGAAATATAATCATCATAATTTTGGGTTTACTTTGGAGCTGTGTATAAAAATTAATTTGTGTTATTAGCAAATGTCGTGGAAACTTTATAAAACTTTTTTATATGTTTTAAAAGATGAACACTAGAAATAGTTAAAAGAATCTTGAACAAATACCACTGGCTCTCACGGAGACGCTGAAGATGCTGAAAGACGTATTTTCTGTCATGTGAAGTGGAACTAATGAAAGCTTTATGGCCATTCCTACACGAGGGACCATGGTGCTAGGAGCAAGTGTTTTTTTTGGGCAAGGGAAGCGTGCGGGGACACTCCTATGGCCTATGAGATTCACTTCACATGACAGAAAATATGACTTCCAGCATAGGGGTCTAGTCCCAAGATCTACTGTAGTCTCGAGATTGTAAAAATATCATATTCATCATGTTGTTCCTAAACAAATTCTCTAATCTGGCAACGCTGTACCGTGTTCATCATCATCAGGAGCTCCACAGCCTATTGTTGGCCTTTGCTTCCTCAAGCGGTCGCCTTCATGATTGTCGATCTCTGGCCCGGCTTTTCCAGGTTCACTGGAAAGACTTATGCTGGATTCATCGTTGCGGATGAGTCGCGCCGCACAAATTTCCCAAATAGAGAATCGGCTGAACTACGATTCATTGTTGTGGATGAAGTGTGCCGCAGATTTTGTATAATATGATATATTTACATAATTTGTCAAAGTTTTGTTGGTAAAATCCTAAAAAATTCGTAGAAACTTGAAATATCTTGTTTTGAGACTACAGGCTAAAGTATTTTCATATATCATACAACAAAAATGACAATTTAAATATGCGCCGCACAAAAGTTGAAGTTGATTCAACTTTTTTCGAGAGAGGAAAAAAATCCCAAAATTGAGAAATGCTCAATTTTTCATACAAAAAGTATGCGCGCGCATAAGTGCGGCACAACTCATCCGCAACGATGAATCCGGCATTACTGTCTTATTTTTTCCTCGACGTCGGTTATATATCTTTTCTTTGGGCGCGACCTGGTCTGGGCTTTCCTGTTGGTACTTTTCGCAGCATTATCCCGGCAGGGTATCGCTCCGCATTTCGTTCGACCTGACGAATTCATCGTAGCCTGTTTATTTTATTCACTTTAACAATGTTTTGAATTTTACTGCTTTCATACAACTCATAGTTGTATCTTTTCCTCCAAATGCCGCTCACCTATATTCCTTTGTAAATCGAACGAAGGATTTTCCTTTCGAATCTTCCTACCAATGCCTCGGATGGGTGTGGTTTTTTAAATACTGTCAAAAAATAGGTGTTTAAATACTATGTATATATAAATTTCACCTTTAATCTTATATATTAAGAGGCAAACAAAAAGTTTGTAAACGCTAAGGCTTTTTTGTTCGTGAACCGATTTCGTTTAAATTTTACGAGAATGTTCTTTTTATGGAATAGTTTCGTAGTAAGGAATTTGATCGAAATCGATTCACGAATAAGAAAGTTATAGCGATTATAATTTTTCGAATTTGAAAAAGCCGTTGGAAATTTTGAATTTTTTTGTGAGCATCAATGTCGAGCTGAGTAGCCTACGATTAGGCCCCCATCCACGGTCACACATGTATGACGAACTTCTTTCGAAAAAGAACAATCATTTACACACACATAGCAGTTTTTACATTTGCAAGCCATCAACGGGGAAAATGAAATGATTTTTTATGAAACAAATATTTCTCGTAAATCAAAAAATCAAAACTAACCGTGTTTTACATGTTTTATAAGCCATTCACAAAAATTGCCACATACATTGAAGCAGGTATGAAGGAAATATTAAACCAAACGAATTTTTCTTCATACGGCGGCCAACTTCGAAAATGTGTATTTTTACACGCGCATACAATGAAATAATTTCGATGTTCGCCGTATGTCTCATACTTGTGTGACCGTGGATGGCGGCCTATTGACAGACAGTAGCTCTGTATGTTTACGCCACACGGGATCCCGCGGGATGCCGAGATTTTTGACTGCAAAATTGAAGAGTGGGGATAAAATTCGGAAAGTAAGAAAACGCTTTCTGGGATGTTTTGGGATGTTTCGTGGAAATCAAGAAGACCATAACCTAAAAATCACTTATGTTTTCAAAATAATGACATAAAACTATTAATTAATTAATTAACTAATAAATTATTTATGAAATTATCCACAATCACCAAACAGGCACCAAATCAAGAACTTATTTTCAGCACTTCGTAATCGTTTTGGTTTGCCATAACAAGTGACAATTGCTTTTGACAATTCAAATTTTATTACAGAATCTCCAACCACAGTCGCCGGGACTCGAGACCTCGGGAACTTATTTGCAAAGAGGGGCAGCGAAAATTTCGATCCCGAGAAAGTAAGAAACGCAAAATTTGCGCGTGATCCCGTGTGGCGTAAACATATAAAGCTAGTGAAGAGAATGAGAAACAGAGAAAATAATCCTTTTTGTGGATTTTTGGCGGCATAACTGACATAAAAAACTCACTTACTTTGTGTGTGCATTTTTTTATTATTGTATTATTGTGTTGTATTGTGTAAGGTGCTGCCGTTCGTTTTTTTGGCGAGTGATAGAAGTGCAAAGTGATAGAATGCATCTATTTTTTGATTTGAATTTAAAGAGGCAAGTTGCGACGTTATTTTTTTTTCAATATTTTAATTTTGATTTAATCGTTTTATTTAGTGCTTGAAAGAGAAATTGGGAAATTTTAGACGCTCTGGAAAGACAATGGAAATGTTTCAAAGTATAATCAAAAAATCGCCATTGCGAATTATTTTTTTGAATAAAAGAAAAATTTAAATTGAATTTAAATTCGAACAAATCGTGAATTTTATTTATTTATTTATGTATTAATTTTTGGTGACCGATTTTCGGTAACAGGCTTTCCTAATAGTATCTGCTTCTGCTATAACGTAAATCAGCTCGGTTATTGCGCACCTTTATTACTTGATACCGCCCTTAGTCACCATTAGTCAAAGTTTGTAACCTTAGAGCGTTTTTACCTTCAGTAGTGAGTGAGAATACACTCAAAAAAATTTAGTCTTTATACTTTGACCTATGTCTGGCAGGCCGTAAAATAAAGTATACTAAAATTAGCAACCACTTCTGCTTAACACTCAACCCAATCCTCAAAAAAATTATAATCAAGTCTCATTTTCATACGAATTCAAATTTTTTATTTTTAAGGCAAACATTTGAGTCCCCAATTCACTGAAAAAGGTTTTCCTTCATCACGTTCCCCCTCTCCAAAAACTGGACCCTTCACTAACAATTGATGTCCTAATTATCCGAATTTAAAAGCTCCTTTTCAACATTTTCCTCTTATTATTTCGAGTATCTCCTCAATCCGATGTAAATGGAAAAGATGTGGAAAAGGGTGAGGGCGTTTTGGGGTAGTTTCAGGAGATAGCATGTTTGTTTAACTAAAAATAAATTTTTTTTCTTAGAATTTCCAGCAGTATTATTCTAAATCACCTTTTGAATCAAAAGACTATACTTTGAGTGTTGAGGTATTGTTGAAAAGGTATTTATAATCTATATTGGGAATGTTTTGGCAGTTCAAAGAGCAAATAGTAATATTCTCAGAATTCAGACTTATTCTAAAGCTACAAAGGCGGAGCCGCTATTGTAAATATGGTATTTCATTTGTTAGGATTTCGCGAGGAAAATGACAATTTTACATAAATATCTCAGTAATTATTGCAGAATAATAAAAATAATCCAGAAATTCAGTAGTAAATACCGCAATAATGAGCAATAATACATCAATTAGCACATAAGTACCATATTAGTTTCCACATGCACGTGAAGAGCTTCCGCTAGAAGATAAAAGGCGGATTTTAGGTGCTTTTTACATTAGGGAAGTTATTTCAGGAACACTTTTGTCGGCCAGGATTTAGACCCAATAGTAGGGAATTTAGACCCAATATGAGTCACGTCCTAATAAATATCATAAAACGTTTAAAGTGTTTATTTATCCATAAGTATGTACAGGCGCGGATCTAGAATTTTTTTTTGGGGGGGTCACGGAATTAAAAGTGGCGGTCCTAAAAAACAAAAACAAAATTAACAAAACGAACAAAACTAACCGAATTTTCTGGTGGATTAAGGGGTCTTTTCGGTTACAAATTTTCAAAAAATCGGAAAATTTTTTTTACGGATTTTACTAATAGTGGAGTCAGATAAGCATCAAATTTTAGTGAAAAAGGAATTGTTTCCAGTCTCAAATTTTTTTTCAATATGTTAGTTACATCGAATACTATACGAAATGCACTTTTTCTCTTGCAAGCGCTACGTAAAATATGGGCCGTTTCGTAAAAAATCTACCATTTTGGTCGTACTTTCTCAAGCCATGAGAATTTATTGGTATGTGTAGGTCCAAAGAAAGCGAAAAAAATTGAGGCTGCTAATCATGACATTTCCTATCAGCGGTTACAAAATGAAATTTTAATCTGCACACATAACCTCAAAGAAAATTTAAAACTGAAGAAACTGCTAAACTTTGGTTTTTTGGTTACAACTTTGGATGTTTTAAGTAAAAATTGATGAAATTTTATAATGTGGACAATAACTCGTAAAAATTTTAGTCCAAAATATCCACCACAAGTCTCAAAAATTAACCTCAAATCTGAAAATTGATTGGCCAATAACTTTTGTGCATTTTTTTTTTTTTTTTTTTTATGTGGAAGACTAGAGCTCAGGGAAAGCCCTTTGTACTGTCGACAATCTATTTTTCTTCGTATAGAGTGCAATGTCGAACAGCAAGCTCTAGTCGATAGATAGTGAAGGGGAAGAGAGAAGTAGGAAGGAACTGCCACAACCACCTAACCCCAACCATTTCTATCGCGACTCTGGCATCGGGGCAATGAGAAACAACTCGCTGGAGTGTTATGCCTCCTGAAACAAGTTGAATCCCATCAACCAACCGATGACATGCGCTTGTTGGAGCGGGGCAGTGCTAGCGTATCACAGTTGGCGTTTGAAGAGACAAAGCTGCGTTTTTCATGACTGGTGACTAGATTGAATAAATATTTTTTAAATAGATTGAATAAATAATGTAATTTTATAAATTTTTTAATTATCAGAAATGTCTAAAAACTTTCAAGCGACAACAATGATAAGGTTTTGTCGAAAACGGTCATGTAGCTGCATTCGCCAATTATGGTACGAAACGATAAACGGCGCTGTCATTTTTTCAACTCGCCAACCATGATAAGGCCAAAAGGGTGACACCTGAGCTTACACTATCAGATAAAAAAAGGGTCGTTTTTTTGATTTGCAAAAAAGTTCGGTCGGTTTCGGTCGTTTGGTTATTTTTTGTTTTTGTTTTTTTAGTTGGGTCAATTTTGTTTTTTAAACAGCGAGTGCTTTTGGAGGGGGCTCATGACCCCCATGACCCCACCCCACCCATCCGCGCCTGAGTATGTATCATAAATAAGTGTTTGCTATCCCAAATGTTTAAAGGATGAATAAGTCTTTTACTTTTAAAGACTTCTTAAGTTTCGTACTTAGATTAAAATTATTTGGTAAACTCATTATACCCCGGTTACACTAATGACAAATAATGACAATTGTCATAATCTCTTGTCATAATGGATGAAATTGCAGTTTACACGACGAATATAATGACAAATAAAGACATGTGTGGAGCTTTGTCATAAAATGCCATTCATTTATGACAAGTTGTCGAGTCCGATTATGACATAAGTTATGACAGAGTTGAATTTATTTGTGTTGTGCGGTATTTACATACGAATATGTTCTGTTTGTTTTTGACTGACGGCCCACAGTTTTCGTTATATATTTCTTATACTTTGGAGAGTTTTATTTTTATCGATTAAAAATCAAACTACACCAATCTGTAATAGAATAGAAATTCACACCAAAGAAAAGAAAACAAACGAAGTTTTAGCAAAGAAAATACATTTATTACGATTTTAATGGATTGAAATTTTACGACAGACTCATTATTCTACTTCTACTTTTCAGTATTGTACTTAACATTTTCTATTGTCTTTTTGACAAGGTAAGCATTTTCATGGTGACGAGACATAATTTGATATCTTTGGTACGTGACTTTTGATGAGAGAATATTTATGTTTTATAAACGGAAATATTTGATACTCTTTTCTTTGTGAGAAAATAATTAACGCAATGTTGTTTTTATTTAAGTCTGGGAATATTTGTAAAGCTTGAAGTTGTTTAACCCCCTTAAGGGGGTTTGAATAAATTTCCCAAAATTTTTTAATAAATATTTCATCAAAAAGACAGATACTCTTGAGTAAAAACAAGTATGGCGCTCCTACCACACGGGTATGCATGCTCCGATGTACGAAATGCACGAAAATCTAAAAATCCCGTTACATACATACATACATGAAAATGTAAAAATACACCCACCAGAGGTGTGCACGCCTCTCCCAGTGGGAACAATTTGGAGCGCTGTTCAGGGGAGGTTACTTTGAGCGCTGTTAAATATGCTCCCGAAGGAGCATTACCGGAGCTTTCATAAATTTTATAGAACGAAGAAAATGAGCGATTCTCTTGATGACCATAAAGGGTGGAATTAGCATACTCAATAGACCGGCTCTCGTTCGATACGAAAGACAAGCAGCTTTAAAAGTGGTCAGAATTTAGTTGGGGGCCTGCTTTGGTAAAATCACACTCGCGCTTGGAAAGGAAAAGGCAAATCAAAAGATAAACAAAATAAAAGCTTTTCGATACACGGATCACATATCCACAGGCGTCCATGAAAATTCTTTATTAAAAAGATTTTTTATAATGCTCCTAGAACGCTTTTGAAGGGGCATAAAAACGTATGCTCCCTTGCAATGACATGCAATGTTAAAAAGTATATGGAACTGGAGCGTAACGGGAGCGCTGTAAGCTTTTTAAAGAGTGCTCAAACAGCGCTATTGGAGCCCTCCATTTCCCGCTGGGCTGTTACAGATATGAATGTATTCGTAATCAACAATTCCGAACGCGAGTGTCGTTATACCAAGCGGTCCCCCAACTAAGTACTAACCACGTCTAATGATGCTTGAAGGCTCGCGCACATAAGGCGGCCATTACACGTTCATGCAAGCGGCAATCAATTCCACCAGTCATGATTAATGGAAATCAAAATATACGGAGGATTACGTCAGTCAACACCTTAGACCTTAGGTTTTCCGTCAGTCGTAGGCAAAACTGTGGAAAAACTGACAGCTAAACCTATCGTGTAATGAGCGCCTTAGGGCGGGCCGCATCGCATAACAAAAATTCTTTCTACGTCACTTTCGTGCTGGCGGATCGCTTACTAGGCGTATTTCTGCGGCGATGTTATGTGTTGCGATGCGACGATACGCCTAGTAAGCGATCCGTCAGTACGAAAGTGATGTGGAAAGATTTTTGTTATGCGATGTGGTGCGGCCCGTCCTAATATGCGCGAGCTTTAATGGCACTCAAGTTTATTGCCAGTTTTCTTCGTCCTATACAATTTTTTAAAGCCACAAATTTGCTCCATTTAGTCTAAAATAGTGTGAGCGTACTGTGCTTCGGTGGATTATTCCGTCCGTTCATTTGGAAAAGAAGAATTTTTACTCAGGCGTATTGTGCTTGTTTCGGGTGCAATGCAGATGTTTTGACGTTGTACGTGCCTGTTTTCGGCTAAGAACGGGCGAGTTTGATTTTTACTCGGGATGGGATTAAAATGCAAACCTATAAAAGCCCGTTTACATCCAAAACATTGGAACTTCCGTTTATGGCGCAGAAATTTGTATGTATGTCTCTATGACTGTGCTATAAAAGAGCTCCAATTTGCGTTTGAAATTTTATGCCTCAATTAAGGAAAGTTTAAGGATTTTTAAGGCCTTTCAACGTCCGTAAACTCTCCTTAATTGAGGCAGCAAAATTTATAGATTGTGTATGGACATTATTCACAACTGAGATAAACTTGCAGCTAGCTTGAATTTGGCCTTGAATGCAAATTTATTTCAGTACTCGATTCCACCCTATAAAACATGATATGACTAAAAGTACTCGGTCAAAAGTATCGACTACTGATATGAGTAGAATCGGAAGCCAAATACTCATATGAGTAAAGAATCGAGTACCGATTCCGTATCCTTACCGTCGTCAGCGAAGCTGAGAAGTGGGTTATATGGGATGTTATCAAAAGCTACAGGTACACTGCAACTGTGGTCTCTGAATTGCGGAATAATGCACCAGGCGTCTTTGATTGGTTAAGAATTTCTTCGATTTCCAGAACTATCTAAAGCTAAATAATTTATCTCATGTGAAATCGTCAATTGTAATCTCTTCTTCGATGGCTCTACAGCCCAATTCGAGTCTTGGCCTCCATCAGCTTCTTCCTCCAGAAGGCTTTCTGCTCCTCAGCTTGCCTCCAGTTTCTTAGGTTAAGGAATTCTGCTGTAACAGCCTTAACATTGTTTTCCCACCTTGAGCGTGGTTTGCCAAATGGTCTTTTCCCATCTAGTAGTAGATATACAGTACCGGCCCAACGTAAACGCAGTAGCTTGGCATGTGTTGATAATTCGCGCTCTTTGTATAGGTCCTATCCTCCAGACGAAAGGAGCAAAAATGTTCTAACCCACCCAAACTTAATGGAGACGTCAGCGTTTGCTTCACGATCGTTCCTTTGAGCCACCGTAGGTATGTAGCAGCCCTGACAAAATTCTATCACTCTCCAGTCCCGACGGCTATCTTATAACTTTAAGACCAGATCAGCCCGCTCGGCCCAGTGGCGTAGTAAGAAATATTTTCAGGGGGGTTAAATAGTTATAGTTACTTTAGACATTATCTTTCAAAATCGATATAACTTTTAGTTATGTTTTAATACAAATAAGACCAGAAGAAGTGTTTTAGAGGAATTCAGTTTATTAAGTATTGACATACATGATGAATGGTTTCAAAGCAATGCTTGTGTAAAAATCATAGTTCTATTTTTCTACGCTTTTCAGCAAATTTGTTGATTACTTCCATACCCGTTACATCGATTTCCCTGTGAATATTCAAAAGAGCAAGACCGTTCAGTCGCTGTTTTCCAGTTGCACTTCGTTGCTTTAAACATCTTAAAATTGAAAAACTTCTTTCGTTGCTAGCGGTCACAGCTAAGGTAGAAAGTTAGCGACTAAATAATGACCCTTCATTAGTCACAGAGGCTCCAGGTAGCTTTGAAAAGATTTCAAATAATTTGTGAGTCTTGAAATGAAATTCAGAAAAGGCAAGTTAAAGGATCAAAAAATTTTTTTGAGTGGATCAGAAAGTGTGTAACGAGGACTCAGGTTGGGTGCCCAAAGAGGCCAACCCAGTCACTCTCACAATAACTTACTAATTTTGTCTTCTTGCCTAAACGTTTACTTAGGTGATCGTCCTCGGGGCCTCCAGAGAAAGGCTGCTCGTCGGGGGTCGGGGTGTGGGGAGACCCTGGAGGTACCACCTATTTCCTTGCATCATCACTCCTGAGCGCGTCTCCTCTCCGGGCGGACACGGAGTACGGATAACAAAGCAGAGGCCTACCTGCAAAAAAGTTCGGAGAGAGTTACATCTGCCGCTGCTAAGCCCGGTTAGGGCCTTAGCTCTCCATCTTATCGAATCCAAAAAAAATTCTCAATTGATATACCACTGAAAACGCAATTCTTAATAACAAAATAGTATTTACTGACATAACATTTTAAAAAAACAATCTTACATGCAGTTCAACAACGGATGACACAAAAGAAACACAAAACCCAACCATTAGCTTATAAATCAACTATAATCAACCAGGTGACGCAGGTAGTGGGTGCCCAGTATATTCTAAAGTTTCAAATTTATACAAAAAAATTGCTGCAAACCCAAAACCGAAGAAAACCGCCCTGGTACCAGTACGCTTATCTTGTTTTTCCAGCTTTTTATTAGGTAATTACTTCCACCAAATACCCATTACCTAGTGGCGTCACTAACAATCAAATATACATACAAACTTACGAAATCCCTAAAATTCTTGAACAAAACTGACTTATAGTAGTTAGAATTAGTATGAACAACGCACCAGAAATGCCATCGCAACCCAATAACCCCGCAACAAAAAAATTATTTCAACAAAAAAATCTGCTACTGAATCACAGCAACCAAAAAAAATTTAAATGTAAGTTATACCAATAATTAATGACTTATAAACTAAAAAAAATTAATTTGCGGCTACAAAAAAATAAATATTTCCAATATAATATATATATGTATATATAAAAATCTACCAAAAACTACGTATGTACTTCTAATATATGTAATATATAAAAATTAACCAATTAAAATATTTTTCCAAATAATATCACGGCCTATGTATTGTTCGTTACGTCGTCTTTGATCTCTCTCCGTGCCCTGTGGACAAAATGGGGCTCGTCGCACCTCTTATAGCCAACTGATTCCAACTTTAAGTCCAATCCTCTTAATTGCACCCTTTCCTACTTCACACTTTAACAATATAAGGTTTATATGTATGTACCTGACTTCTTTTTAAATGATGATTGCCCGAACGATTTCTTAAGCAACAGACCTCTTAACGGCTGCTTTGGACCTTGCGTTATTTAAACCCAGCTTCAACTTCATTTGCCTTTAAGGTTCTGCAGCTCCAATAGATTTTAATGCACCAACTCCTCTAAATTGTTCAGCATCCAAGTTCCAGAATCTTAACTTGCCAAGGATTCATTTCAGGATAAATTCAATTCCGGATAAATGTTCGCAAAACTTGTTTTTACACGACTGCCCCAAAAAAAGGAGTGTAATGTGTTTAGGTTTGTTGTGTGTATGTACGTTGTTTTCTACCACCATAACTTCTAAACCCCTGAACGGATTTAGATGACTGGGGTACCGTTAGAATCGTTTAATGAGTCTGAGTAACATAGGCTAGGTTAATTTTTAAAAAAACAATATGGCGGCCGTCAGACGCAATTTACATAACGCCCAATTTAATTTTTTTTTTCTGATTGGGTCAATATGGGTATCAAACGAAAGGTAAAATTGAGACGATTTCAAATATATATAACACTTAATAGATATGTGTTAAATGATCGCGAATTTTAAGCTTAAATAAAATTAAATTACTCAAAACGTCTTTTATTAACCCATCACCATGAATGAACACTTAATAGTTAAGCCTAGTATGCTGTTGAGGCGAAATTAAAATTCCCTAAACAAACGCTATGTATCACGACTGCCCCAAAAAGGAGTGTAATGTTTTCAGGATTCATGTATGTATGTTGGTATGTTTCTTTGTTCCACCATAACTTCTAAACGCCTGAACGTATTTAGATCGCTGGAGTACCGTTAGAATCGTTTAGTGAGCCCGAGTAACATAGGCTTTAATTTTTAAAAAAAACAGTATGGCGGCCGTCAGACCCAATTTACGTCACACCCGATTTATTTTTTTCTTCTTCTGATCGGTTCAATATGGGTATCAAATGAAAGGTCTCATTGAGACGATTTCTGCCTAATCGATCAGCGTGTCTAAATTTAGATAGAATAAATCAAACTTCGATAACTTTACTTTTGCATTAAAACTGTATCTCAATAGTTGTAAGTGCTATAATAATAAGAAGTAAAATAAAATCACTTAATAAAAACTACATTGGTTTACGAATTATAATCACTAAAATATCATAAAATAAAAAACAAAATAATTAAAAAATTAAAAAACACGACGCCGAATTAAAAAATGAACTAAAAAGTTAAAAACAAGTTTTAAGTACTAATGTAAGACAGAAACAAGGTAGAAGATATTTTATTTATTTTGTTAAGTATCACACAACTATCGTATATGTATAATCTGTATTTTTGCAGCCGGGGTACAAAATGTTACGAGAATAAGTACAACTAAAACTGTACCCGACTGAAAAAATACAGATTATACATATACGATAGTTGTGTGATACTTAGGGCCTGTTTCACCACTTGCTGATTAAGCTCCTGATAGCCTATTCAGAACTTATCTGCAAGATAAACTACAAATTTTGGTTTCACAGGTCTTGGATAGAAATATCTTGCAGATAAAGTTGCTGGTAACTTATCAGCCGATTCTACTGCCTGTTAAAAGTTTTATCTGGAAGATAATAAAAAAATGTTGCAAGTAGCGGGAATAGAGATAGTTTTAGAACATTTTTTGGTATAATAATACTCCTCTTTAAGCATTTTTACGTTAAAAATCGTAGACTGCGGTCGCAAAAGAGTTCCAGATGGATTTATTTGAATTCTTAGAAGACGAATTTGATGAATATTACGAACATATTACGCGACCTCGCAGGAACCGAGTTTTGCCCAAATTATTTTTAATCACTCCATTTTAGGATTTGATTCCGCCTTACCAATTTGCCGGGAGTGAGTTTTCGAAATGACAACTTCAGCTATGGTTAGCGTGGGGAGGGTGCAAATGTTCAAAAATGTTTGCCACTAGTATTTAACGGTTATTAGATTATTAGTAGAACCTATATACGCAGCGACGGAATTTTTTTTCAATTTTAACCCCTTTTTTACCCCCCAACCCCTCTATCTACAAAAGGGTCCATTCTCCGGGCTAGCGAGTGTGCATACGTTCTTAACTGCGTATCGCACTATGTATATACGAAATATCAGCTTTAAGAAAATTACGAAGGTCTGGCGGGCCTGGGCTCTCGCGAACTATTACTATACGACTATAGTGGACATATTTGTTACTCCAACAATTTTTTCTGCTCATGAGAAGCATTTTTTTTTAATAACGACAACTAAATATATTTATTTGATGCCGTATTTAACTAAAAATTTTAGTAATATTTTGGTTGTGGTAACTAAAAATGTCTTTCAGTGATTTGATTTTCAGTAACTTTGCAAATCCACCTATGCAACGATTGCTTATAACTCTCCGATATTTTTTAACTGGGACTCCAAATTAAATCGTGGACGTAGTTGCCAGATTGCCTTGATCATGTCATAAACAAACAATTTCTAATAACTCCCGTATTAAGCAAAGATTGAGTGACCCTGCTAAATTAAGTGGCAGATATATTTATCTGCCAGTTAGTTTATCAGGGAGTTCGATGGTGAAACTGAAAAAACATATCAGCAACCTTTATCTGTTAGATACTGTTATAAGGCAGATAACTATCTGAAACTTTATCAGCAAGCGGTGAAACAGGCCCTTAACAAAATAAATAAAATATCTTCTACCTTGTTTCTGTCTTACATTAGTACTTAAAACTTGTTTTTAACTTTTTAGTTCATTTTTTAATTCGGCGTCGTGTTTTTTAATTTTTTAATTATTTTGTTTTTTTCTACATAATGCTGTAAACATGCTAAGGGCGACGGCGAAACTATTTTCCTCGGCCACGGCGAATGGCCCGACGAGATTTCTTGTGTGCACACACTAAGAGCGACGGCGACACAAATTAAAAAAACACACACCGGAATAATCATCTTGGAAAGCCGCATATGCTACACACGCACACAGGAACACACGACAATAGCAACACAACCCCATGCCACTGCGCCCATGCAATTTTGACAGGCGACGGCTACGAAATAGAAATTGGATTGATTCGGTAGCCACGCTCCGCGGCGTCGCCGTCGCAGTCGTTTGCAGATTGTGCGCCTTCATATATAAGCCGTGTGTCCTATTCGTTTTTGACAGTCGCCGAGGAAAATAGTTTCGCCGTCGCCCTTAGCATGTTTACAGCATAAATCGTTTTTTTCCTGCCTACCGTTTTTTTTTCAAAAATTTTCTTTTTCCAGTGTTTTTTTTTTGTCAAAATCGAGATTGCAAAGTGGCTATATAATAATAGGCCCGCCGTTACAAGTGCACTTTTCTGTATTGTCCGAACCCCTCTCTGACTTTTACCAATCAATCATGAGCCACTTGCGATCCTCGTTTGAGGCACAATAAGCTCTATACTACTGCTGATTTTTAAAAAAAATTCAAACTTAGTAGGTATGGGGTCACTTTGTCCAGAAAATTCAGACTCTGACGTCATCAGGTGTTGTTGTCTCTTTCTTACCTTTGAATTTTTATTTCTTGATGATAACGTTAGAGAAAAGAGACGTCCCGTCTGACCAAAGTTCCCAACAGCTTATGATGTCAGAGTCTGGACTGTCTGGACAAAGTGACCCCACACCTATAGTAGGGCAAACTTTACTAACTGTACAAACTAGGAATTCATTCATAAATAGAACAACCCTAATCTAGAACAATCTTTCGCAGTCTGGTTTTCCGAAGTCCTACAAGGAGTTCATCAGCATTTCCAACAACACCTTCCTGATTCTTTGTAGCCTGAAACCTCTTATATCCTTCGAACTAAGCTTATTACAGGACTTTGCACCATGGCGTTACCAACAAATTGACAGACCGGTAGTAAAAAGGAGATTACTGATCTTCGAACTGCCATATAAAACTGGATCAATTATAAAAAAGTTTTATTGGTATTACATTATCTTTCCTACCTTTTGTCATTTAAATCTCTTTAACAAAGAAACCTAAAATCTTTTACCTGAAATTCCGTATATTGTAATTTTTTACTGCAATCTACTTTACAATATTATTTTTTTTTGTTATTATTAAAATTGTGGGATATTGGAATCCTTTTATTTGTGTTTACAATAAGCCCAAAACTGAATAAGTTCACCTGTCACACGTGTAGCAATATCAAAGCATTCATGAACAGTGTCGTGTATATCTTGGGACCAGTGATGAAAGGTATTCCCATCCATCTTTCCAAACAAAGGAGCACCCCTGATCCTACTATACCGAAAGGAATCAGAAACCCTTAACACAAGGGAAAAAAATCTCACCCTTTAATGCATTGCAAGCTCATAAATATAAACCATATACAAGTTGCCATAGAAGATAGAAGAAGCGAGTGGCCTTGTCCTGTCCTGTCCTGAGTAAAGAACCTTTTTTTCATTCTTAAGTTTCCAAGAACTTGAAGGAATCGCTTGTCATACCCCTAAGTTATTTTGAAGGGGGTAATAAATTGGGCGCTTTTATTGCTGTTCTCAATTTACTATAAGACTTCTCTCCCAGCTTCAGATTCCCCCCGATCAAGCGATATATAGTATCCTTGTTGTGGCGCGGACTCAATGGCGGTTAGTATAGGTATTCAGTCGTTGCTCCTACTTCTTTTGAGGCCATTTCAATTGCTTTTACTGCATCTACTTATGTATACTGCTTTTGGTGAGAAGTTGAAATTGAATTTGTGTTCTTTCACCTCTTCCTCACATAATCTGAAATCCTTGGCATTTCACGAAATAAATAGCCCAATAAGGAGCAACGATTCAGTTCTGTGCTAGGGTTTTTTTATTGTCCTCGTGGAAGGAGAAAAATGTTAAGCTCGTTTAGAAATCGTCTCAGCACATTGTTTCGACTATCAACACTGCTGCACAGAATATCCTCGCTGCATTCGAAGAGGCGTTTTAGCATAAATTTTCGGGGCGTAATCGATAACAGAAGAGTGGTGCTAGTGCCACCCCAAGAACGTTCTGTCACTATAGTCCACTGTTCGTTCATTTTATTTCATTGAGTAAAAGACGGTAAACATCATCAAAATCATTCGTAATAATTCAACACAATCGCTACAATACCATCGATAGAAGTCTCCTCGCCATTGGAGACACCATACTCAATTTAGGGAAAACATACAGTTGTCTACTCTCGTCTACTCCTCCTCCCGACCGCTCCGCCAATTTTCACTGAAAAGTTATTGTTTTGATAGAAGCACTGAAGTATGCCAACATTGGGAGCTTGAAAAAGCAAATTTGCTGAAAATTTTAAGTTCGCATTAAAAATTTACAAGGTTCTGTTTAATTGGGAACATCAAACGTTAAATAGATATTAAAGACTTCGCAAAATATTTTGCTTATAATAAACCTAGTGAAAATTTATGTTAAGGGAGGACCGGCCAGAAGGGATTTTCCGGTTGAAGATATAATTAGACAATGTTTATTCGTCGTTTATTTAAATTTACAGCTTGGATCCCCTGCTTTTTTGTAGGGTGGTAGTGGTGTGGGCTGTTTTATTTTTGCTATTTTTACAATTTGTTTGTCCTTTGGTACTTGTAGTTACTAAAAAGGGTTGAGGTTAAATAAATTTTAAAATATTTCCTGCTGACATGCCATAATTTTATCCATGTACACTAAAAATTCTAGGAATTTTCGGAATGTATTTAGGTTTTACGTTTGAATTTTAGTAAAGCCGCAATTAAAATGTTTATGTTATATTCTCACTATTTACCACTTACTTACAATGCATGTAATTTTCGTTGTCTTTATATTTTGTTAGGAACCAGCTATTTGCATATTTACAGAATTTGTATATTCAAATTCTCTATGTTCGTATGACTTTCACTGAACTTATTTCCATCAAATAATGGCACAATACTATAATACCTTCCTCTCTTGGGCAAACAAGCTTTTTAACGCTGCAGGGGCTACGGTTTCTAAATTTCAGAAAATTTAATCATACATGGGAAATATTTTTAACAAAATACGTTTTTTTTCTGATAATGATATTTAATTTTAATAATAATTAACATTTAATCATTCTTAGCAATATTACCCACAATTCTTTTTAAAAAGTAGTACTTCCTCCTTTAGAATGAGCAAAACACACGGGCAAGCTCAGTAGTACTGCTATGTCACTTCGAGCACAATGACGTCATGGGGTGCGGCCTTGGGTGTGGATTTTGTCTGATTTCGAAGTTTGATTTTGGCTTGTATCTTACCTTGAAGCTTGGGAAGTTAGTTTGTGTCTTGGATGAGCTTTCGGGCTAGTAGTCTTGAGTGAGCTTTCGCGTGTTGGAGCTCTGCGACACCTCTAACGGCCGTAAACATCATCGAGGGATACCTTTAACGGAGAGTCGAGGATATGTTTAAAATTATGAGTCTGTAGTATGTTTAAAATTCTTAAACATCAAATACTGCAATACATGAGAATTTTTAGGTTTGGCAATTCTTTTCTAATATTTTCGAAAATCAGTCGAATTTTGTATCGCGACTTTTGTCTTTTTTTTCCAAATGAATCTGTCGTTCCTACTTCTATCCCCGTATTCTTTTAATGAACTGGGTTTTGAGAGATTTTGAGGAGCTTGTGAGTTCCCATACAAAATCGAAGAACCAGAAGACCCAGATAAAACCTGGGTTTTCGATTTTGTATGGGATCTCAAAAGTTCTCAAAACCCAGTTCATTAAAAGAACACGGGGTATGTCAATGTAAAGCTCGTTCTCAGCGAAAAGCTCACTCAAATATTGTTAAAGCTTGTTGGTATGGAAAATAATAGCTTTCAAAGCCACGTACTTTTTAAAAAATCATATAAATTCCTCATCAAATTGCTTAAGGCAAAGGGGAAGAAAAGAAACAAAGTAAAAGAATGGAAGAAGGTAGCTGCTAAAGTAAATCGGGACAATCATCTGAAAGTAATGATTATTATATAATACGTTACCAGCAGATGAAAGAAAAATATTTTCATCGTTAAATAAAACGTTATTTCTGAATATTCCAGATGAGTATCCCAAAATTTCTCCTGTCTGTGTAGATGTATATCAGTGTCGCTGTAACCGGCACTGTAGGAAGGAAGGAAGTATATTTTTGTTTGCGAGGGATGGTGAGAATGTTCATTAGTCGAGCATGATGTTGTGTGCTCTCCGGCCAATCACGATCCCTTCGTAACAGGAGACACCGCTGAAGTAGTCTCAGATTTCTACTGACTAAGGCCACCACACCTTTCAGTGACGTTTGTAACCCACCCGACAGCGCACAGTGGCGAGAAATGCCAGTGTTCCACCCAAATTACACTAGAGGTCGTAAATTTTAAGTTATTGAGACAATTTTTTTTTAAAATGTTCATCTTGAATTTACCTGTCGAATTTATAATTAAAAATCTAAGTTTTTCTAAAAAAATACTTTTTTTCTATTAAATTTATTCTAACGGGCCGAAAATTTGAGTTTTCCTAACAAATTTTTTTTTCAAAATCTTCGTCTTTTAATCAGCTATTTATCTGGGGGGAAATCGTAACTAGGGCGTTTTGAAGTTTTTGTTTTAGAGTTTTACATATCACCCTGTATTTTTGTAACCCTATGAATAAGGTATCAGTGGACGCACAATACTCCCACCTATCTAAAACCATAAAAATCAAGGCTCTACCCTATCAACTTCCAGAGTAATGAGTCATCAAAGTCAAAATTTCAGTTTTTTTAACTAAAATTTCAACCAAAACCACCCTTTTCTCCATAAAATACCTTGTTAACTAATATTTTTTTTTGCAAAATTGGAAAGCTTGGACAATTTCCTATGAATAATGTCTGGCCAATTTTTATCCTGCGGCTTTTATTCTTGGAGTTACAAGCAATTTTAATGTAAAAATTGGGTCTATTTCGTAATTTTTTAGTACTTTTTCACCTAAGCTTTGCCAAAAAGTACCAAATAAGGTCAAATTTAACAGCCATATAGTTACACAGCCACAGACCCAGGTAAGTCATGTAGACACGGAAACACGGACAAAACAAAAATACCGAAACACGTATTTTTTGATATTTGACAGTAATTTTAACAGTTGTCAACAACTAAATCAAAAATCCATCTAGACAGATCAATAGCTGATTACAAGACGAAGATTTTAAAAAAAAAATAGAAAAAAAAGTATTTTTTAGTAAAAATTAAATTTTTTATTATAAATTACAAAAAATAAGAAAACAAATTTCAAAATCCGGCTAGAGGGATCGATAGGTAAATTCAAGATGAACATTTTAAAAAAAAATTGTATCAATAACTTAAAATTTATGACCTCAAGCGTCACCCTTTAAGTACGATGTACGCAAAGAGATGCCAGGGCTCTAGGGAGACGGATCAGCGACCCTCTGTCTCTGTCTACTTTGCTTTGCCTCGAAAAACCGGGCCACCTTGGCCATTCCTTGGGGTCTCGAAGCATAATCCCAACAATTGTGCCGGGAGTTATACTTCCGAAGTCCTTCTCTAACTCGCCTCGCTTGGCCTTCCACCTGGTACATTCGAAGAATTTATGATGGGCGTCGCGTATTCCGAAGCATCCGCCAGCTTTTCCATTTTAAAGGCTCGCGCGGAAAAGACCGTACCTCCTCAAAAATTGCGTCAGGTAGTAATCCACCTCGCCGAACGCCCGATTTACCCAGGTGCTCAGCTGGCCGATCAGGCGCCTTCCCAACGCCCTTGCTAGACCTTCATAGTGTTAGCCCTGGTAACTCTCGCCACCTCGTGTGAACGTTTTCCATGATCCTGCTAAGTGACGCTACCACCGGTGCTACCTTATCCGCTACCCCGAAGGATAACTTGTTGTCAAGCATCACTCCGAGGTACCTCACGGCCTATACGAAGGAAGTACAAAGGTCTCAAGACTATGCTTATTTGAAGGAAACCTTTAAACCAATAACCAGCACGCTAACAAATCTCTAAACATACAACTTGAACCAAACTAGCTAAGACTACATACTCATCCAAGGCCGCAACCGATGATGTCAGTGTGCTCGGAGTGACATAACTGTACTACTATGCTAAAAATACAAGTTTCTCTTGCGTGTTTTATATGTTTTGTCATTGAACCAGACCTTTCAAATACGTTTAACGGTGATTTAGACGGCTATAATACCAAAGAAGTTCAAGCAGTTACTGGACTGAAAGTTCACGTCCATCAGCCGCCCACCGAAAATTGAAGACGATATCAATTGCCTTCGAAATTCCACCCGAATGAGAACAATTAATTTCATACTGCTTGTAAAAATATGACCCACCAATAAATCTCAACCCACAAAAGTCATGCTTGTCTGTACGACTCCATCCGGAGCCCACCAACCTTCAGTAATGCAGCTAAGCCTCGATTCGATAACTAAGAGTCGGTAGTAATATTTAACCATATCTAGCTGTCGCATAAACGTGTAGCCAATAAAGAAAATACACAACATTTCAAGCAACAAATCGACACATTATTTGGTGGCAGCGGTGGGATTTCGACGGGACTAGCCTGTATATATCGTTTTCTACCTATAGATTTGGTATAAAATTTTTGTTATATTTGTAAGAAGTTGTGAAAATTTAAAAAATATCTGATTTAAAAATTCCGTGAGGAGTATCTAGATCTCCCATCGGATATCTCCCCGAGTGAGGGATAAGGGAATGCCTCTCAGTTATGGGTGGTACCGCGAAATTTAAATACCCAGAGCAAACCAAACCCAGTGTAGCTCTGACAACCCACCTAAGTAAAATAAGCTAAATTCGAGAGATTCAGAAGAACCTCGGATAAACAAGCCGGGACATAATGGTGCTAGACCCTCGCAAAGAAAACTGGAAACCATTGCAATGGGTAGGTGGTGCTCTGTTTTCCAGACTGAAATACACGCCATTGACACCTGTGCTAGGCTCAACATTGATGAAGATTTGAAAGGCGCCAACATTAGTATCTTTTCGGACAGTCAAGTTGCCATCAAGGCACTCTCGAAATGGAAGTTTTCTTCCAAAATATATGCAGGGTACGCTGGCCCTCGTGAGGAAAATGATTGCTGCCCGATACCGAGTGGAAAACAGAGGCTGAAAAATTTAAGAATTTCGGCGTGAATATATGAGTAAAAACCGCGGCGGTGTCGAAAGCTTTATATTTTTAAACGCTAGTGTCGTTTTTCTAAGTGGTCCCCAAACTGAGCACTAATAGCGCCCAATGCTGCTTGACCTCCAATCGAATAAGAACCAGTCTATTGAGTATGCTAAATGACATCTGTCAAGGTCACTAACATAATTGCATGAAGCAAGGCAGATTTTTCTCGGTGTGGTGCTCATGAGGTATCTTAGAGGATATCCCTCTTTCGACATTTTCCATATTTGACATCCCAAAGATGCATTTTTCCGTAAACTTAAGATAAGGGCGTCCGACTGCAATCCCAAAAATCATGCTTCGAATCCCTTGCGACGAAATGATCATTTGGTATGCTCTGGATTCATTTCTGAGAAATTACCCCCTCTTCACAGGCATTCACTTACACTGTAAAAAATTTCTGTGGTAATTTTACAAAAAAAATACTGCAAGTTTTATTCACAAGCAGTTTTGTAAATTTGCAATATATATTATTAGGAATATTCCAATTCTACTTTACGTCGTTTTACCAACTGTGTAGTAAATATACATTATTTGTGGGATGTAAAAATACAATCAGTATTGGAGCTTTCACTCCATAGTTTTGTAAATTTCCAAAACTTTTGTGTATGCCCTCTCCCTATACATAAAAATAGCATTTTGTTCACCATGCAAGGACCGATTCGCAAGGAAAGCTTCAATTTCAAACTACAAGCTTCAGCTGAGTTTTGCTTTATTTGAGCACTGCAGCTTGGAGCTGTGAATGTGAATCATTGTACAAAGACTTTGCTCCTAATTTTTGAAGATTGAAGCTTGCAGCTTGAAACTTTAATTGTGAATCGGCCCTAAGCATCAAAAATTATCAAAAAATCTTGGCTGTTACAAGAACTGCCCAGACCCTGACCAAAGTCAAAGGTCTGACCTTAACTTAAGAACAATCGGGTATATATACTTAGTATTCCATTGTTACCTGTGAATTATATCCATGAGAGGAAAAATTTAACCCTTACATTCCAATAACCAATTTGTAATTTTACTGAAAATGTATGTTCTAAAATTACGCCTCATATTGTAAAATTATAGTATAAAGTGTATAAAGTATAAAGATTTTTTTAGTACGTAACATTGATAAATATACTAAGAAATATTGTAATTTTCCTACATAAAACATTGTGTAAAATTTAGGTCACATTCATTATTGGAGTATTGGAGTTTCTCAATTTCTTTATGTGAAATTACAAAATTTATACTAAAATTACAACAATTGTGTAGTAAATTAGTATTTCATATCGCGTTTTGTAATTTTACTGTACATTTGCACTGTGAATTTACATATTTTTTTTTACAGTGTACCTTCATTTTTCTGCCTTCGGCTTTGAACACATCAAAATAACAAGCTCCGGTTTGATCGCCGATCGCAAAGTCTGTTATGGTAGTACTGAAGCGGCCTGCTTAAGAAAACCGCTTGACACCTTTGGTATTCCTATTTTCCTATCTTCTAGCTTGCGATATGTTTTCTTTCTATCTAGTTTAAAATGAAAACACAACACACCAGTATTAAGCATAATCGAATTCCCCTTTAAATCAAAAATTCATCGGACTATCGATCCACCTTTCGAAACTTTCAAAACTTGATAAATCGCTATCTAGTATTTACATATTAAAATCCCGAACCCTAACAAATCAGAAAATGCGAATCTTCAGCCTGACTGGGCCGCAATACATTTTCGGCTTACGATGGCAATTTTGTGAGAGGCACTTAAAAACCTTTCTCCCCCCACTCTTGTTTTTGCTGTACGTGTATGCAAATGAATCCTTAACCACCATCGTTTTTCTATCTATTTACTAGAAGAAGAAAATAATTTATTGGTTCATTTAACCTTCAATATTTATGCTTTTCCGGAACTGAGATGGAACACCTTCAGACGATTTTTTCCGGCTATTTTGCTGAAACCTCCATAGCAAAAATAATAATTTAATTCTAGGATGACGAAGAAAAAAAACTCTCAATTTTTCCTGTAAAATATGTCCTTATAAAAATGCCTCAAATCTACCAAAATCTCTATTAACGTCACCCGGTTTCATCCTGTACGAGGCGTACATAATATGAACACAGGAAATAACCCTGTTTCAAATCCCCTTAATATATTCTCCACAAACTGAAATCGATACTATTTTCGTCCCTTATTCAAAGATGATCTCCTTTTTGGGGGTGTAAATATGTCGCCTCAAATATCCTTCCATGTCAGGAGATTTTTTTAAGGGGGGGCATAATCATTGGCGGCGGCACCTCACGTATTATTGACACATTTGCATTCGGATCCGAGTTCCATTAGGATAAAATACAAAAGTTGGAACAGGCACACGGCACAGCACCTTGTGTAAATGTTAAATCCTTTGAGTATAAAAGGCGAAATCAGTGTTCATAACAGGCTCAAGGACGTTCATCCTGAATTGATTTCATCACTTTGTCAGTACAAATTGTGTTTTCTGGGCGGCAGTACAACACCGGGGGTGTATCATAGAAGATAGAGAAGCGCCATTTCTTAGGGTAGGTATAGTACACAACTCCAGAGCCGAAAGATGGGTTAAATGTAACTTTCACTCATGAATTTTAAAAGGACTCTCTTTTCCCTCTTGCCACAGTCGGAGTCACCTTTTCCTTTATAACTTAACAATATGTAAATATAGCGGCAATTTGTGAGCCGGAATCACCATTTTACTAACAATGCTCGGAATTTTAATGCATTAACTTTGGTGATTTTGTAAAATTGTAATTTGGCAAGGAACAAATGCTTTTTATAACCTAGGCAAAAACTCGAGGATGTTTACCGTTGATTTGGCATTTGTAAAAAATAGTGATTGTACCTGTAAACGAAAATAAGTTAGTTTGGTATAGAAAAAGTGACTAGTCTCCAAGTTGTATTGGAATTAAGTCAGTTTGTAAAGAAACTTTACATGTCATTCCCCGTGTTCTTTTAATGAAATGGGTTTTGAGAGCTTTTGAGGAGCTTTTGAGTTCCCATACAAAATCGAAGAACCAGAAGACCCAGATAAAACCTGGGTTTTCGATTTTGTATGGGAACTCAAAAGCTCTCAAAACCCAGTTCATTAAAAGAACACGGGGATAAATGATGTGAGTAAATGACTTGAAAATAAGCTTAATTGTTTTAAACTAGTGAATTGGAAGTCAAATTAACAGAGGAAAAAAGCATTTTTCTATTAAACAATTTAGTATAGCGGTAGAATGCTAGAAATGGATTCCAATTATTATTTAATTTTTTTCAAAAACTGGAAATAAATCCTTTTGAAATGACACTCCTCATATATATTTAAAACTAGCTGGGACCCGGTGCGCCTATGCTGCTCCCAAAAGCCAATAGTAGTAATCAGGTGATATGAATTCTAATATACAGTAGGAGAGTTTGAAAAAGGCAATTTTTTGGTGTTTTTGATTCCAAATAACAAAATGTGAAACTATTAGGGATCTGACATTTTGATCGAGACAATAAAAACCATCCATTGACATGGCATTTTTCGAGATATGAATTTTCATACATTTACTACCTTAAAAACTCCAATATACCGATTTTAATTGGAATCGGAATACAATTCGCAAACTCGCCGGCCATATTGGTGCGGCCATTTTGAATTTAAATTTTGATCATAAAGTCGTTATTTGCTACCTTAAAAACCCTCAGATACAGATTTTCATTGGAATCGGAACACAATTAGCAAATTCGTCGGCCATTTTGAATTTATAAGTTTTGACCACAAATTCGTTATTTGCGACCTTAAAAACCGCTTTTCATTGGAATCGGAATAAAATTGGCAAATTCAACCATATTTCTGCGAATTTGAATTTCGGTCATATTTCGGCGGCTATTTTGAATTTCGAAAATCGGGCTTCGAGGTGTATCATAGAAGACCTCCACGGAACTTCATGCAAAAATTCAAAGCTCTGCGATGATTTTCAACGAAGCTCTCCATGACAGCGCCATCTAGGAGTGGCTTTAGAAAGTAATAAAATAGCCTATGTTCTAAGTTTGAATGTAAATAGCACATGGTTAAAATTTCATTAAGATCGGTTGCACGGTGTAGGAGCCTATAGCGATCATACATACACACATTCATTTTTATATATATAGATGCAGCATTGTCCTTTGTCTTTCCAATTGTCTGACCTGAATAAAGGCCCCTATCCACTATCAGTTTTGCTCGCAATGCAAGAATGTCAGGCAAGAAGGTTATTGTCCCAACAATGTTGCCAACCGGAGGGAAATTTCCCGTTTTGCGGGAATTTTCAACACATAAAGGGAAAAGGGAAAAAGTTAACTCGAAACGGAGATTTTTTAATTAAGTCTATTCTGTTTGAAAACTTTTAAAAATTAATTAAACATACATCAAATCAAAAAAGCGTAATCTCATAGGTGATGATCATTTAAATGCAAAATGTGTGCTCCGCAGTAGCTTGCAAAATAATAATATAAACTCTACTAAATATGCAGTTCATGACGAACATTTAAAATAACATAATTATAAAATGTATGATTTTAAGAATAAACAAAATTAAAATTTGTATAACATATTTTTTGTGTTGTTAAAAGAGTTTATTTTTTTTAGGTTAGAGGTTTTTCTATATCTTGTACCTCGTACATTCGTTTTTTTTCAATAAAAATTATTATATGCTCATATTTTAGCTATTTTTTTTCAATTGCGCTAAAAATTATTCCGTCAACGAGAGGGAGGAATTTTTTTCATAAAAGTGGGAATTTTTAAGATAAGTGGAGGGGAAAAGCTTACTCAAAGGTTGGCAACCCTGTGTCCCAACCATTATCAGCGAGCAATAATAACAAGAGTGATTAGGCAGAGGTAAAGGACAAGTAAGTTAAAGATATGAAAGAAGAGATTAGCAATAACATTAACCAAAAAGTCCAAAAAAAATTAACAAACGCGCGATGGATATACATTTTATGCAAAAAACACAAGAATATGAAAGAAAAAGAAGATGTCCCTTGTTTCCCCTATTCGAATGTTTACATTCAAATGGAAGCAACAATGGAACAGAGCACGTGTAAATTGGTTTTGCACGGATTGTATGTATGCGTAAAATTTCGTGTTGGTACACAATATTAGGAATGGATTTCCACTTGTATTGTCCGTTGAAAAAGGCGGGAATCTTGCAAGGCGAGGAAGTCACTCCGCCTTCATTTTTTATCTTTCTTTCACATACATTGCGTGTAGTATGGAAGTAATTCTGCCTCCTTTTATCATAGATATTACTTCTTTGATATTTTGACTTTTTCACACTCCCATTGCAATTTTTATCAGCTGATATCAAGGTCATTGATACATTTTTAAAAATTTGTTCTAGCTCATCACTCTTATTATTATTGCTCGCTGCTATTGGGGCTACGTAGACTAGTCATGATTACAATGTAGTAAAACCGAGTTTTACGAAGAGAGACGTAAAGGGGCGGGGTGAGCATGCCGCCCCTTCACCTCTCTCTTCTTAAAAATTGGTTTTACTACATAGTAATCATGACTAGTCTACGTTGCCCCATTATCATTCATGCAGTCAATCCTTAAGGCGGCTACACACGTAACTGCATGCTTGACAAGCACGCCAGTTTAATCTTTTTGCGCATTCTCGCACAACTTCTCTGTAGCCTCCACACGACACAATCATGCTTGAATAGCCGCAGTTTATCCTTAAACCCAGCAAACCAAACTTTCCGAATTCCTACAAGTCGAAAGGTTTTCGGAAGTAATACAACAAAAATTAAAGCTTTGTATGTGGCGATTAGTCGAAACTAGTTCAAAAAGAATTCGGAAAACAACTACGCAACAATGTCACAAAAAAGCCGGTAAAAAATTTTCTTAAAGAAGTAGGAAAGAAATCGGAACATTCTTGTCAAACTTCATTGTGAAATCGTGAGTCTTTGAGTGAAGTGCGCGAAAAGCTTTGCTAAATCTTTACTAAATTTCGTAACGAATTCGAAAAGAATTTTTGTAACGATGTCGTGTCAACCTCTTCATATATTTTTCGTTCCGAATTTGTTCAGAAATCGATTGCGAATTCGGGAGAAATATACGAATTTCCGTAACGAATTCGGTAAGATATCTTAAAATTTGGTTTCTTGGGAAATAATTTCGTTTGGAAAGTGACGACGCGTTCGCTCGCACTCACACTTTTGTTTTCAAGCAAGATTTGTTCAAGCAATCAGATGAAAATTCGATCAATCTTCAAGCTGGTGTTCAATCATCATGCTTGCGCAAAAAATCTCATACACACTCTCAAGCACGCTTGCACAAAAAGATTGAGCATGCGAGCTTGTCAAGCATGCAGTTACGTGTGTCGCCGCCTTTAAGGAAGGAAGAATCGGTAGTGTTTTTTGTCATGCATGCATGATCATCCATCCTGCAAGCCCATCCACTATCCGACATGCATGTCAGTCAGCCGCGAATGTCATACATGCTTGATAGTGAATAGGGGCCTTAACACTCTTCTTTCTTATCATCCCACTGTTTTAAATTTCGAAAGGTAGGTTGTTTCCATATACTGGCAGTAGCAATAAAAACTTTACATTCAAAATTATTTTTTAATTTTTATTTCATTTTAAAATAAAAGCGTATTTTTTAGGTTTTTTTAAACTATATTTTTTTTCCTTCTAGATTAATACTTTTCTTATGTTAAAGAACTTTATACTTTAAAGGAGACCTAAATTATTATATTGATTTAATTTAACGATAAAAACACGAATATTTTGTTTGTACTGTTAAAAAACAATAAAAAGTTACAAAGTCTAAGGAAACACAGCAAATTAATAGAAATGAAAAAGACCTTAACCTTTTCGCGCTAAGTATATTTTCTCCTCAACCAGCAACAAAATACGTTTTACCATTTAATGCATAAAATCTCAATAATTTCTTATCCGATACATCCCCGTGATTAATTGAACTTAGCTTACTTTTATCCACACAATAGGTTTAAAATAATGAAGGTTATTCTCGTAAATATTTGGCTTGCAAATTACTCCCAAAACCTTAGCATAATACATATATGTATATATATAAGTATACATACAAAACCTTTATTTATCGATATATTTCACTGCAAAATTTTCCACCCCTCATTTTTTGCTATCAAATTTAATTTTCCTCATAATTTAAATGCTTTGACACACACACAAAATGCGGTACATTAAAGCCAAAAAAACCCTTGAGATTTGATCCCATTCAGGGAAAAAAAACCTTCACCTTCCACCAGCCCCAGATTGATATATAGTCATCCTTCACAGCACCTGTTAACGAAAGCACGTGCAGCCACAATTTCAAGCTTCTGATTTATTGATGAAAGTTTAACCACAGATTTCCGCCCGGTATAATCCTGCCATTAATTTTCTGTGGACAGACTAGTTGCACCCAGAAAATCATAATTTCAACCCTCAATACCACCCCACACTCCGCACTGCGGGTGATAGTTTTGATGGTGATTTATTGGCTGTCGTCTACTGCCTCGAATAAAGGGTGTTGGGGGACAAAAGGTTTGGCATCATCTTTAATTAAGACTTTAGATTAACAGTCTGTGTCTGGTTAAGTAGCTATTAGCACGTCATGATGAACATCATTGGTTACCGATTGCAAAAGCCTTCACCACATACACATACCCACCCAAATAAGCTGTTGTTATGACTTTGTATCCTTGCATGTCGTTCCCTGTCGGCGAGCACAAGGGTGCGAAAATCTTATCCTTAATTATGTCGGACCACTCGCGGATAACAGAATAACTTGCGCACTCACTTAGCACAAGGTAAAATTAATGTAAGTATTGCTTAATTATGATGAAACTACAGCATAAGAACAAGCCAAAATTTCTTCCTAATTAGCCACCTAGCTGCGCTTGCAAACTCTCGCTCTCTGTCTATATCTCTCTTTACGCTATGAACCGAAGATCTCAGCAAAGGACCTTAGCGCAAAGTTTTAACAACACATTTTCGAGAGCAAGCATTCCCGCTATCTCACCCCTGTTACTTACGAAGAAAGTTTGTTTAAATTAGGGTATTTGGTATAACCAACTGAATAATTAGTTACAGAAGACCTCATCCACGAAATGTGGGAAATTGTTGCGAAAGTTGGGTTTAAATAAATTAAGGTAAGACCTTTTGACAAGAATTTAGTGGTTTAAAAGAGACTGGGGCGGTGTGAGTTAACTTAAAACTTATTACTATAATTATTGGATACCTTAAAAACGCCTCAAGAAACATGTAAATTATTGTTTTTGTTAACCAGGTTGTTTTTCATCCACTTTCCTCAAAATAAAAAAGGACATCAATAACCAAGAACGGTTGCAGGGAAAAAAAACAAATCATATGAAAGTGACACAAATGGAACAGCATCAACCCGCATCTACAAAGAATGCTCTTAATAGAAACTATATTTGCCTAAATAGTTGAATCTCCTTTCCTCCATCAATTAATTCCCAAAATCTTCAAGGGCGCAGAAAAGGTGTTGGGTATATCCCAAGGGGCATTACACGTCTAGACTAAAAGTTTCAATTAAGGACCTCCGCTAATAATGTGTGCAACCTAATCACTATCCCTTAAGTATGTTTGTATAAAAGTCAATCTCGTATAAGCAGTTGTTGAATGCCAATTAAATTGTATCAAGATGGAACGGAGAAATCTATCCCGAAAAGTTTGTAGTTCGTTAGTTTTCGGTAAGGTACGTCAAATTGAATCCTACAAGGACTGTGGTGCCATTTAAGAAGACGAATCGTCCCCATAGGACCATTTGTGCCGCAAGAAATCACACAGCAAAGTTTAAGGGTTAAGTTTGGTAAAATTACTAATAGTTTTCAAGTAACCAAAAAAACAATTTTTTTATTTTTAATTTATTTATGATCGGCGTGATCTTGCAGCGTAGTTCTCTGTTCATATTTGTGAGCGAGCTGCCATTTATACACATAAAAGTGTATTTGTTGTATTCTAGGCAGGAGATGAAGGCCCCTGTGCTGAAAGTCGAGTCGGCGCGACACACAAATCGTTTGAGTTGAAGAAAGTGACGTTTCAGTCGAATCACGACTTTTAGTGCAGGGGCCTAAACTTAACTTAGCATTTCTACTCTAGGCCCCTGTGCTGAAAGTCGCAATTTGACTGAAACGTCACTTTCTTCAACTCAAACGACTTGTTGCCAAACACGACTCGACTTTCAGCACAGGGCCGAAGTTAACACAAGCGTCCGTTCTAGTCAGGGCCGCATTTGGGTTTATGGGCCCTGGCGCCAGTTGTTAATGGGGGCCCTTTACCAAACGTTAAAAAGTCTATTGAACAAAAATGAAACTGACTAACTCGTCAATATTAAGTTATTTATTTTATCTCATTATGTGTATGTTATCTCCAGAATAATATATACTTGTATAAAGTTTGGACACCCCTTGTAGTTTGCTGCCCCTTTAGAATTGGCGCACTAGGCGTTTGTTACTTTCTCCTCCATTTTTTAGGACATTTGTCACCCCAGTCAAAGCCACATCTGACACGCCTTTTGTTTTTTGCTCACGTCCCCGAACGCTTGGCATCGGTAGCACAGGATGTGATCTGTCTTGCACGTTTTCTCCAATTTTATTACATGATATGGAGCGCTCTAATTTTGGTAAGCTCTATGCCGGGGCCCAACTGTATTATAAAATTTGTCAGTCTATACCCTTTTCAAGTGTGGGCGGTTTTAACCATTGAATTCTCAGTTTCTGATTCTTGCTGCAAAGTTCTTTTTTAATTCCGTTTGTTTTAATTCATCCTGTGAAGCCTTTCATAATATTATGTTTCACTTTTTTGTCTTTGGCGGAGAATTCGAAGGCTCCCGTGTTAGGGTGAAAACACAAAGAAAGCAGGTTGCGCCATTATCGCAGGCTTCAGTTTCCACTTTTTTGTTTCCACATTTCAGCTTTCAATATGTTTCTGGATGGCGAGTACTAGGGCCTCTGTCTGCATCCATCGACATGTTCTCCGTACCACTGGTCTGTTCAATCTAAAGTTTATTTCTATCTAATTTATAATAATACAATGCATTACAAATCAAAATAATACAGGCTACTACCACTCGAAACTGAGGGCATAAAGTGCAACTGTACAGTTGTATATGCAATACAAACACCTCCCTTTCCTATTTTGTTGCACTGACGTTCGGACTTGCGTGGGGCTTGATGCGTATGTTCTGTAACACTTGCTTTCTTAGAACTACTAACTGCAGGGATGGCTGGAGGAGATGTAATCCTATGAGGCGGAGGATTCTGGTATGCCATGATGTTCGTCAGTTCCTGCGGGCGGGCAAATTTTGTACTCTTCCTCGTTACATATCCTGGATCTCAGCTGATTGCAGTGTCCTAACCAGATGCCGCGTTCTGTTCGTACCAAGTACATCATCCATCCCAGAGGTCTAGTAATTTCTGCCTTAATCCATTTGTTACCTTTCCCGTAATTTCTAGCGAAGACAGGTTGCATCGTCTCGAAATGCCTATTGGGTTTATTTCCCCAAAGTCTTTCATGATTATTTGTGGTTGGTAACAGCAGAGATAATAAATTGCAAGATTGGTGTCCGCGAAGTAGTTCTGCTGGGGACTTACCGGTCTGCGGATTCGGCCTTTGTCTGTAAGCGCTGAGGTATTGAAGAACCGCTGCCTGTTTATCCTGGTTTTTGTTTAGACTTCTGGAAATTGCTTCTTTGAATGTTCTTACGAAGCGTTTGGCTTCCCAATTGGACGCAGGATGGAAAGGAGCAGTAGTTATAATCTGAATGCGATTTGTGTTGCAGAATTTTTGAAAATCTTCTGAAGTAAATTGTGTACCGTTGTCAGATACGATCGTTGTAGGTAGTCCTTCTAAGGCAAAGATGCCTTCTATTCCTTTAATGACTGTGGTGGATGATATATTTAGCAAAGGGGAAGACGAAGAGAAACTTGGAGTATGCGTCCACTACTATTAACCAATTTTCACCAAGGAAAGGACCGGCTAGGTCGATTTGGATTCTGTCGCAAGGTGTACTGGTACTGGCCATGGGTTGTAATTTCTGTGGGGGCATGCTGTTTTTCATTTGACAGCTTTGACAGGACATCGTCTTTTCTTTAATTGCTTCGTCTCTACCTGGCCACCAACAATATCGTCTTGCTAGCTGCTTTGTTCGGACTATTCTTTAATGACCTTGATGTAACATGTTAGCTACCTGTTGTAGTAAGACTTGAGGAATAACTCTTCTTGGATGCTCTGACATGAGTAAAATGACACCGCTGTGGTGACTTAACTTAAGGCGCTTGATGAAATATGGTTGCAAGTGTTGATTATTTTCATCTTGTTAGGCCAACCTTCCAAAATAAAATTGCGTACTTTGCGTATTGTAGGATCCTGCGACGTACAACGTTTTTAACAATGCATATATAGCAACGTCTTCATCAGAATAGCATAATTACAGTCCAAACCCGTCTTCTTTGATAGGACTTCTATGCCTCGAGCAAACAATGAGCCTTATTATGGTTGTCACTTATGGTGACAAAAGGCGAAGTGAGTCAAAAATAGTGTTACGGTTCTCTAAAAAAGTAACATTTCAGTGAGATAAGGTGAATTGCAGTTGTCACTGATATCGAGAAACGGCAAATTCAGTGACAATTGTTCTCACTTGATGTTTGTAAGTGAGATTTTTCTCATTTGATTTTAAAGGTGACATTTCTCACTACGGTGAAGTGGCAACCATAATAAGGGCCATTGACTATAGCAACGTCTTCTCCAGAATTCCAGCCCTTTTCTTCGCTCGCCAGTTCCAAATCTGAACTAATAATTAATCAAATTAAAACATAAAAACTTCTGTCAATATGACAATTTATTTTTCATCAAGTCTTCTCTCCGAAATATACTTTTTATGCAGAACATTTTCGGCGTCAGTAGCCATTCCCCACATTAATTATTTTTAGACTACTTTAATAAACTTCACTTCACTGCTCTTTAAACAAAAATTTTTAAATTTATTCAATTTTATCTTGACCTCTCTGCACGGCCTTCTCGACCCTCATCAATTTAAAGAAAAAACGTTAACCTCGAATTTTAGCATGCAAAAGTTCCATTTTCATCCGTTATGAATCATTTTCACCACAAAAAATTTACAGTAGTGTGTTTCTTAACTAAATCCCGGGATCCCTGGGAGCCCGAGTTTTTGTTAAAGGGTGGGGATACAACTGTCAAAGTAAAGAAATGCTTTCTGGGATGATTGAGAAATCCAAGAAGAAGAACTATTTATTTATTTGCACTAATAGTCTCGATAACAAAAAACTTCAATTTAATTATTATTTTCACTGTTGTTTCGATAACACAACACTTCAATTTATTTATTATTTGCACTATTGCCTCGATAACACGAATATCTTTTATTAAATCAATTGATGTTTAAAATTGAGAACTGTCACCTTAGCTGAGAACTGTCACCTTTTGACATTTCTCATTTAATCCAAGCCGCCAGAAGTCCAGACTTCTGGCTCTTTGGGATGGAGGGGAAATGATTCCGAGAAAGTAAAGAAACATGAATTGGGCTCCCAGGGATCCCGGGATTTAGTTAAGAAACACACTTAGTGTCTGACAATTTGTCACTTGGCAATTATCTATTGTGAATGAAATATTCCGAGTTGTCAACTTATTGTCAAAAGTGGAAAAAGTTTTTAAAATCACTTTGTTGCCACATAAAGTCGAAATAAGTCGATTATTTTAACGCGGAGATTGTAAACATGAAGTGTCACTAGTGTATATTATTAAATTATTAATTATTAATTATATATCGGCGATAAAAACAAATTAAATCAAAAAAAATATGTATTCCACAAAAGTGCCGAGCCTTCATATTGACCATGATGACTTGAAGTGTCGGAAAGGGTGTGGATTTTACGGAAACGCTCAATTTGATGGACTTTGTTCAAAATGTTTCCGTGAAAGGAATCCCCAAGAGAAGCAGAGAAAACGTAACCCATTATTACATAAAATTCCCATTAACTGGAATTGATTTTTTCAATTATGGTTTTGCAGAAAAATTATTTGCTGGAACATCAAAGATTGACCCACATCTACCTAAATCCCAGAAGGCGACACCCGCGCAACTACCACAATCACCCTCTCGACGTCCTCATCAGCAATCTCCAAGTCGAACCGATAGGGAAGAACATGGCACACTTAAGAAGAAACCCTTATTAGCAATTTTCCAAAAGGCACCTACAATTAGTAAAGGTTTGTTTTTGCTTGGGAATTATTATTGAGCAAACGTTTAGTTATTCTATTTCAGCTACTAGCAAGCCTGGTGGTAAGCCATACATCCCGGATCGTGTTGAAATTGAGTTCATAACAACCCTTAAGCAACTTAAGATACCAGATGATGCTAAAAGAAAGCTTAAGAATGATATCCAACGTCTGGATAGCATAGTTAGAAATTATATGAATAGCAGTCACAAAAATATCGATGAGTTATCAGAAATGGTGCAGAATGCTTACGTTAAGGTATCAGAAGCTATCAGCGCTGACCAACGGTATATAAATGTAAAACCGGAGGTGCGAGAGGAGTGCATGGATTTCTTTGAAAAAGTCGTAATGACACAAAATCACAAGTAAGCATATATAGAGTAATTAGCGATAAGAATTTATTTATTTGGTCGCCGGTATCTTATCGTATTTCTGTTTTTATTTTCGTGACCGACCTTTAGTATTAATGCTATACAGAACATGTGCATGTGGCTGCGGTGCCGGTAATTTCTGGCAGACAATGATTATTTTTATAATTATTATTTTACAGTTAATTATTTTAGAAGAAAAAAATTGATTAGAATTTTATTTGTGATAAGAGTTCAAATGTTCTTGCAAGTAATTAATTATTCAAGGTGCTAGTGATAGCAGCAAATTAGGAAATGGATTTGTGATAATATTATCTAAAAACTATAGTATTACTCATTGTACTTGCGTAAATCTAGAAAAACAAAAATAGTCATGGAAGTATAAAACTGTCAATAAACTTTGATAAATTAAAAAGAGCTTAACATAAGTAGTTCAAATAATTTTTTAAGATTATGAAACACAATTTGCATGAGGTAGTAATTTTAGCAATGAAGCGGAATCAGTTATCTAGCTTTGCTACGAAAACTATGCCCAGCAGTTATGTTTCCACAGCCCATTGCGAGGCTCTCCCTAACGACCTCCCGGAATCTCTGCTAATCATTAGCTGTTAATCTTCCGTTTCTCGCTCCCAAAAGACCAATGTCTTGTTTCTTACTATGAAGTCATCGTAAGGATCCTTCTCAGCTTCTTTTTTTAAAGCGCTACATAATCAATCTTAATTTAGCGCTTTCCTTATATAGTACAGATTTTCTGATTTTATGAGTAATGTTATGCGATACCGACTTAGGGCGCCCGCGTGCTTCATCTACGTTGCTCAGCGATGTTTGGAGCAGCATCCATATTCATTTACTAGTAGCGCCTAACATGCTATCCAAGGGCACACGTCCTTTTTTCATAGGAGGCCCTACGGTGGTTTCATGATGGTGGTTTGATGGTCAATGAAGAGAAGCATCGAAATAAAAAACCAGGCAAGACAGGTGTACCTAACAAGAATGACAAGAGGAAATCACGAAAAATACGTAGCAGCGGGACACGAAAAAGTTATTAAGGAAGAAAAAATAAGATTACTTCAGGAGTTGCGATCTGACCAATACTTTTAAACATTGCTCTGGAAACAATAATAAGAGAAGCAAACCTGAATAGCATCTTCACAAAAAACATTCAGATATTAGCCTTCGCAGATGACAGTCATAATTTGACGCAAAGCACAAGAAGTAAAGGAAACCTTCTCAAGTATTATATAAAGCTCAGCAAAATTGAATTTAAGAGTAAATGACACGAAAACATTATATGATTGTATCAAAAAGAGGACAGCGAGTATGGCGTCAGCCTTGACGATCATACAGTGGATATTGCAGGCAATATTAGCTATTAGGGACAATGCTTGCCACAGAAAACAAAATAAAGAATATAGACGCATCGTAGCCGCAAATAAAACCTATTTCCCGATCCTAAAATACCAAGAAAACTCAAGACAATGTAGGCCGTGTTTTTTTAATGAACTGGCAGGTTCTTCGCCGTACAAAACCGAAAACCCAGGTTCTATCGGGGTCTATCTGGATCTCTATCGAGGTTTTGGGAACTTTTAAAATTCCACTTTTTTCAGAATCTAGCATACTTACCGGCTGTCGGAAAAACGTAATTTAAAATAAAAACAACATAGAAGTGACGAGAGCAAATTTGTAGGCATGAGGAAACAAATAATTTATTTTTTTGAAACTTATTTATTATTTTCTAGAGGAGAATTCGTATAACAGTTGTTAACTGACACGCAACTTTTGTTTAATTTTAATATATTTAAAGCACTGAAGATGGCGCTTAGTATAATTTCCCTTGTCGTTTTTTTAATGAACTCGATCGAAGACCTATATAGTTCATTAAAAAACACGGCTAATTGCTTAGCACTAATATGCCTCGATAATTGCCTCATTTCATTTTGAGCCCTTGTTATCGCTGTATGCCAATTTTCAGGCACAACATTATTTAATTTTTTTATGTGAAAGACGCGTTCAAAGCTGAAGCCTCTTTGTACTGTCGACAATTCTATCGTTGAGTGTAATGACGGATAGCAAGCTCTACTCGGAAATAAAGTAGAGAGAAGGTTGACAGAACTGACAACGCTAACATGCGGTTTTATTACACCGCCTTTCGTCCAATACAACTGCGACAGAACGTTGACTTCGCTGATCAAATTCAATAGGAGATGGATTCCTTGCTAATTACGCTTTGAGATGATGGCAGGAAAAAGGGCAGGGAATTTTTGTAAAGAAGGAAAACTAGAAAGGCGGAAAAGTATCTAGGTCGAGAAAATGGAAAGAGGAAGGCCCATGCCGCGAAGTGGATTCGAACAATGGACCTCTGAGATGGTAGTAGGGAGCCTTAATACCTAGACTACCAAGGCCGACATAGTTACTATAAGTAGATGAACTGCGGTTTGGAGCTTCTGTTCCTTCGAGGCCTCGTAATTTGTGGCCGTGTGATACTTCTTGATAGGTAAGACGTGGAACATCTTCCTAACTTCTGTGTTATTTTATTCATGTCACTATTATCTTTGTTTAGTACCGCTCTTACATATGGATTTGATCTATCGACGATCTGTTAGTTTTCATGTATGTACAATATAATATCTCCTGAACTAACTGTTTGTGTCGTTGACTGTTCTGTAGAACCCTTTACCATGATTCATTTGTCTCAATTCTCCTTGTCTTCTAGTTTTCTTTAAATATTTTCGTTTTTTTCCTGAATAGTATATAAACCATTTTGCTAAATTACTAATGCTCTCGTCTGATACAAGGGTATCATTATGCATCATCCTGGCTTAATTTGGCCCTCTATCATATCTCGGTCGGCACTTACTATTCCACCAGTGTTCGTTACGTGTTCTCCTTATTTTCTACCCAGCACGAAGTTTCTTGCATTGCTTTTTTGATATTTCAACAAATATTTCTGACTGCAGCTTTTTTGCTACTTCAGAATCAAATTTCTGTTTGTTCCTTGCTCTGGCATCTGCAATCGTTGCTCTCAGGTTCTTGTTTGTTTACGTCTGGCATTCCTTAGTGTAAAGAATATTGCTTCGTTTTGTATGTTCTGCTCAAGATCGTTTTATCTAAGTCTAGGTTATACTCTGTTTCTGTTTCAGGTTGGGTTACTTGCAACCGCACCTTTTATGCTTCGTACTCGCCTTTTCCCTCCAGCCAATTTATGCTCTGGAATTTAATGAAACCCATAACCGTGGTAAAATCCATCTTGGAGTTATTTGTTCAAACACATTATTGATAATCTCCTAGGAATTCTTTTACGAGCGAGCTCAATCTTGCAGATAGAATGTCAGGACAGTAAATCATAACTAAAAATTTGCATCAGTCACTGATAAGAATTCCCATAAGGAATAAAATTTTAATCTGTTTACGCAAGACCACAAGCAAACATTGTTTTAATGCAAACTGTTGCACTTTTATTATCTCAAGCTATAAATAAAAAAAACAACGCTATTATTGATTCTCTTGGAAATAACTGGTTAATTGGATGCTACAATGTCTTTAAGTTGACTTAAAGAGTTTCTTACACTCTCAATGCCGCTCTTACATAATGTAAATGGACTTATTTGCCCATTAAAAACTTGTTTCAAGATTAAATATAAAACATATTAATGGATGGCACTATATAATTACCTTATTACATTGTTTATTCTGCATCTATAGGTCAAAGGGTTGTGAAAACTGGGTTAATTTCGATAATAAAATTATAATAAATTGATTAATTTGTTACGAGTTATTACTTCACGCTATTTTTTACGTTTGTTTTCTAAAAATGAATGATAACTGAATTAGAATTATATGGCTTATTGACATATGGTCGCAAGCTGGGGCACTTGGCGTTAATCCTGGCAAAACCGCCGCAGGACCATTCACCAGGAAAAGCAGATCGAACCAAAAATTATGTTTTGAATATACACCACCATTTTAAGACATCTGGTTTCGTACGGGCCTTAATATGATGGCGCCTGAGGCATTTAACCATACTTAATAGATTTACAAACAAATTAACCAAGATTTAAAGAAAGATTGTTACGTTACCGAGGCTACTCCTTGCCGACTGCTGCATTGAAGATTCTGCTCAACTTAATATCGCTCCATCTTTAAGTAGAGAAATCGGCCATAAACGCTGCACTGAAGTTAAGAACAAGCCACCTGGTCGATGGTCTTCAATGGTAACATTCTACATTTGTATTGTGGAAGAGATTTCAGAAGCGAGAATACTATGGAAACACTACTGCCGCCGAAGATCTGATAGGTAAAATACCCTGCCGCGTACACTCGTATGTGCGTGGATGGCTTCAGGACAGAAGCAGGAATAAGTACATATTAGGATCTGGGATGAAAGCCCCTGAATGTAGAGCGTTCGGCTATTTTTCAAAGCAGAGGTAAACGCTGGATTAGCTTGCTCCTACGAAAACTTGGTCCCATGCTGATTTAGGCGGTTTTTATATTCCCTGATAGCCAATGGAGGTCTGCTACTACCAACGTTCCAGGGACATCGTACGGTGGCTATTCTAAATTAAGCTTAATCTTCTGCTCTGACACTATTCTTATTGATCAAGACGGCTCATGGTGATCTAACTCTGATAAAACATACCAGATATATGTATACATCGGTCTAACTTTGACGATACACGGAAGTTTCACGCCTAGTTTGGTCAACTCCAAGCGGTTTATCCCTGTGACTTCTCACCCAGAGAGTTATTGGAGTGTAGTAAGAATGAATTTAGGTCTCTGGTTGGCAAGCTTTAACAGAGCAGTGTGATCAAACTGCTGAATATGAAGTACAATAGGTTCATGTGGCGGCCACGGTACTTTTGGACCTTGTTCCTCATTTAAGAAGAAAGTAACTGGAGCCTTCGACATTAAAAATGGTTTAGCATGTTGTGCACTAAATTTTCTGCCCTCAATCCAATATCTTTACGAGTGGCTTCCTGATCGAGAAGCATTCACAAATAAGCAATACAAAAAATTGGCCGAAAATGCATAGATGTTATCTCTCCTATCTCCTACATCGGAGTACATGCAAAAACCAATTTGATAAGTTCAGAGAAGTTTAAAATCTCTAGTGTCAGCACATAGATCTCACAAGTATTCTCTATTCGGGTGGCTCCTGGGAATCTTATAATTGGGCATTCACTTTATGAAATCGAAGAGTTCGGAGTACGTACCAACACGGAGGGAATTCACCCTAAGCAGTGGAACTTCCGCTGTCCTCGTCTGATAGTATCAAGGAAGTTACCTTTAAATCTTTCCTTGATTTTGTTCTACTAAAGTTTGCTGTCAAACATTCACTCTGAGCACGAAAAAGCGTAAATAGTTAGCAGTACATAAGTTGCTCCATCTATGCCCAAGTATTTTACACAGAGAAAATTTTAATGACAATTAGTGCATGTGACTGTCCTCAGTCATATTCGACCTGCTTACTCTACCTAGGGATCAACTCCGAACATAGCCTGTCTCACGGTGATATTTGGGCTACAAGACGAGCCGTTACCAAGAAATACTTTTGGCCACTGATCTATAAAGACTGCCATGAATGGTCTCGATCGTGCCTTGGTCACCAAAGTCTAAAGTTTCGAGATGTACCGAATCTCCATTTGGAGGCCTTAAGCTCCCAAATAATATGATATATTAAAAAATACATATAGACAGAGTGGGACCACTACCACCATCACGTGAGTACTTTTACATCTTGCAGATCGATTCACGAGAGCCCTAAAGCATAACCAATTTGGAACTTTTCAGCTTCAACAGTAGCAAAAAGATTGATTCGTCACTGAATTAGGTCTACATTTCGGCGTACCCCTTGAAATCACAACTAACTAAAGTACGCAATTCGATTCGAAATTTTTCCGTGAAGTTGCCAAACTACTATATTGGGTACTCACCGAATCAAGACAACCGCCTACCATCTGCAGGCAAACGGATGGTCGAACGTTGCCACCGGCATCTGAAAGCAACCTTAATGGCAAGGGACATCACTATTCATTGGAGTGAAAACATGCTGTTCATTATGTTAGGAATCCGCACGGTTATCAAGACAGACTATAATGCTCACTAATCGAACTCGTATGCGATCAAAATCTGAGACTCCCCAATTCGGTTCACATCCCAACTGATAAAAAACCAAGAGAAGACTCAGAATTTCTCACTCGTTCTCGTTCTCTACATGCCAACAGCCCTGGAGGACGCCGACTACGTTTTCTTACGGATCCATCGTGGTCGAAAACCTTTCGAACCTCCATACGAGGGCCCATACCATGTAATCAAACGATTAGGAAAACACGTCGTCGTCGTCGTCAAATTACATGGTACAACCAAGTCGATATCTATGGACAGACTAAAGCCAGCCTTCGATTGTGACCGCGACAAGGAAGCCGATCCATCCGAAGCTAAGTTTAAGGAGAAATATTTGAAGATCTTTTTAGAGTTGATTACTTGAGTTGGAGCTGATATTTTTTGACTTTATATTATGTTCTGTTTCGATTGCTATTTCTGTGGTGCTAAGGCAGAACCCAATATGTCATATAGGAACCCAATGTGACATCGGGTTCTGCCTTAGCATCACAGATTTAATACCCGTATTATCCAATCAGGATAGAAATGTATTCTTGAAATAAATGACTTAACTACTACTATTATTTTTTTCCAAATTCCAGGTTCCTTTTTTCACCATATTTTACAACAGACGAAGAAAACGACTCAAAAATTCAAAAGAGAATTCGACAGCTAAGCTGGATAACAGCTAAACATTTAGTTTGTAGTATAGATGAAGTTAATTCAGAATCTCGTGACTTAGTTTATAACGCAATTACGGGTATGTACCAACGATCTCTTTAAATCACATTAGACGATATCTCTTCATTTAATGTCATTTCAGAGCTCGTAGCAATGGATTCATATTATTCACCGCAAGAGAAACTAGAGTGTATAGTACGATGCTGCCGAAATATATTTGCCTTACTTAAACATGCTGTTGGAGGTCCAGCCAGCGCTGATGAATTTCTTCCAGCCTTGATTTTTGTAGTGTTAAAGGCCAATCCTGTACGTCTTCATAGTAATATAAACTATATCACACGTTTTAGTAATGCCTCGAGATTAATGAGTGGCGAAGGTGGCTATTATTTTACTAATTTAGTAAGTTTAAAGATATTAAATTTATTTTGAGTTATATTTTTGTATGATTATTTTAATTATTTCAGTGTTGTGCTATTTCATTTATTGAGAATTTAACGTGTGAAAGCTTATCAATGCCTGCAGATGAATTTGATTCTCTTATGTCTGGAGAGAAATCATATAGTTCCCCATGGGAAAGTGCACTTTTAGCTTGTGAAAGTCTTCATTTAATATCAGAAAATATGAAGAAGATGGACAATCTAAAAAAGAAAAATCAAACAGTTTTAGGTGGTATAGAATCGCTTAGGAATGATTTAAGACAATTTCAAGTAAGTTAAAGCAAAGTCAGAATTTTTATTCTTACTAATTTAAACATATTATCAAGGAGGAAATAACCCAGCAAGTAGAAGCGAGCTTAAGTCGTGCACCATTAACAATTCGTCCAATAAAAACTCCACCGAGTGTACGAAATCCTTATCAAAGTAAAAATACAACAGCAAATTCACCAAAAGGACATCTGCAAGCAAATATCGAGTCCGTCCTTCGTAGCCAGTTCAAGACATCACCATTACCTATGCCGATAACGCCTGTTGTTACAGCCGCCACTAACGAATCCAAATCAAATGATAGCCTTATAAGCTTAGCTGAAAATTTTAAAGATGCCTTAAATACACCAACACGATCACCTGTCGGCCCAATTTCATCAAGTAATTCTGCTGATCATCTATTTGCATCACCGATTTTCAACTATACTACTTTTGATACAGCATCGCTCGATGAGCCTGCTACTCCGGAAGACTTTACTGGTGGCCTAACAAATATCAACTACGATTTCGATCTATCAGATTTAAGTGGCGATAATAGTACTGCAGATGATACAAATGTTATAACAAAATTTGATCTAGAAGAATTCGATCCATTGCTCAAGAAGGACGATGATATTGTGATGGAAGATAGGGAAAAGCCTCAAACTGCTCATACCTCCTTACCAATTTCTTTGAATGAAGAAAAGCCAAAGAGTTTAATTGAAAGTGATTCGCCCAGCGAAGTTCTTCTTCCGTCGCCGATAAAGCCAATTGTATCTGATTATAGAGGATTTTCGAATTTTGATATTCCATCGATATCTTGTAATACAGGTGATTTTAGTTCGCTTAATCATCAAATTAATGATCAAGAACAGCAAAGTACAAGCGGAGGTATTTAATAAATCGTGTATAACTTGTTTTTTTTTTGTATATAGCTAAGAGGAAAAATGCTAGTCGGAAGTGATTTTTCGTTTACGTATCACAAATTCTATCACTTATTATAATTATTTCAAATTAAAAAAAAGTTAATTCAATGCAGTTCAAATTATTTAATTATTATTAAGTTTGGGGTGCCAAAGCGAAGGAGACCAAACCTCCGCTGGAAGGATGGCGTAGACAGGAGGCTCAGTGTTTACGGATGCCAAACTGGATGACATCGGCTTAGAAGCGGGATCGGTGGAGAGAACAGTTGCCAGGGGTCTTATTCCCTATTGCAATAATGTTATATGCTTTTAACGAAACTGACGAAACTGTATTCTCTATTACAATATTGGCATTATTTTACTTGAAAATGTAACAACGTTGTCAAATTTTTACTCGAAAGCTGTTTCGTTATCGGATTTAATAATATTGTAATAGAGAATAGAGCCCCTAAGGCCAGGACCAGATCCCGGTTGTAAAGCCGTTGAAGAAGGAAAAGAAGGTCCACAGTCCATTGATGCAAGTTACACTTTCCATCATTTCGTTTATTACCCCCATACACAAACCGATTTTTTAGGCAAGGGGTCGCAGCGATGGGTGCAAATTACATGCATGACATATACTTCCCTGCGACCTCTTGCCTAAAAAATCGGTTTGTATATGGGGGTAATAAACGAAATGATGGAAAGTGTAACTTGCATCATTCTCCATGAGGAGTAATTTAGGGGGGCATAATAGAAGTTGTTTCAAGTCATCTGTTGTAACAGAAACAGGCCGCTGTAAACAAAAAAACCACAACAGCACCACCGCTGTTAACACATGGCAAAACCGTTGTAAATTACGTTTCGAAACAATAGTGACGGACAGCAAGGCACCAATATAAAAGGCCGGTGCCTGCTTGCGAGAGTCAGTCGTAATCAGACAGTGGAAGAGTTGATTCCTCTGCCTGATAACTGGACGGAACCATAGGAGCGTTGATCGTATGGTTTACAGACAGAAAAAACAGACAAGCCACGGAGAGTTGATCCAATGGCGCCAACCGACCAATAAATTCACCACCACGGAGAGTTAATCCAGTGGCGCCGACCGACCAATAAATTCACCACCACGGAGAGTTGATCCAGTGGTACCGAAAGACCGATACATTATCAAGCCACGGAGAGTTGATCCAGTGGCGCCGACCGACCGATACATTTACAAGCCACGGAGAGTTGATCCAGTGGCGCCGACCGACCAATCAATTTACAACCACGGAGAGTTGGTCCAGTGGTACCGAACGACCGACACACCAACAAGCCACGGAGTTGATCCAGTGGCGTAAATAGACCAAACGGGGTACCTCGGGAGCGTGAATTTTTCCATTTAAAACTGGTAACTAATGAGTTGAAACGACTTCTGTAATCGCATCCAAGGGAGCAGTGTCCGGTAATCAATCCAATAAGTGTCCTGATATCCTTTCTATTGCGCTTCAACAACCGATGAATAATGTCCGAGGCCTTGGGTGGCATCGCCTAATTTGTTTCGAATTTTAGTCATTGGTATCACGTATAATTTGTTTCAATCACTTTGACCGCTATTTTGTTAAAAAAAATTGGTAATTCGGAACAATTGAAACACTGCGTTTTCTTTGAAACACAAAGTATTTAGTGGTGAACAAGTTGTAGGCGACGGGGTGAATCAGCAAAGTGAAAATGTAAGTAATGGATAATAAATTAGGAAATACTTGATGATTAACAATCTTTCTAACTCGTTTCAATTTACATAATACCAGGTTGAAGTTGAAACGAGTTTATATTAAGTTGAACCAAAGTATTTGAAACAACTTAGGTAATGCCAGCCCTGTCTAGCCAGGGCATCCGCTTTTTCATTTCCTTTTAATGCCCGATTACCCGGGTGAACCCACAAGTTCTGCGGCAGACCCACTGAGATCTACGTGTTCATCAGAGTATCCGTGTGATGGTTGGGCTTGGCATCTACCATCACTCCTAAGTATTTGGCTTGTGAAAAGCCTATGGTTCTGCCTGCGGGGGTTGGTTCTACCAGTCTCGACAATGTTCGTCTCTTGGTATATGGAACCAGAAGCGTTTTGTCCTGCGGCGCACCAGCTGGAGACCAAATCAAGTTCCTGCTGCAAACGTCTTGACATGGTACCTTCTGTTTCACCGGGGGCCGTATTTGGTTTCTCGACCGACTTCTGCCAATAAATAAAAATTGGCATTTGGCAACAAGTTATCGACAACGTTATCGGTTCTTTACGTGTCGATAAAGACGTTTGACGTTTATTAAAAGGATCAATTTTTGCATACAATAAACTTTTAAGTTTCTTTTAATTAAATATAAGTGGTTTGTTGCACTTGGAGTAATATCACGCAATTTGATAGTTTTGTATGGCCACACTTATCTGTCGATTCAGTCGTAATGCAATATATAAAACTTAGAGAAAATCGACAAGCTTTTTTGGTCGAGTCGATTCATCGAGTAGAGAAACCAAATACGGCCCCTGTTACCATGATGACAACATCATCTGCGTATCCTTGCAGGAGTAGCTCTAGGAGTTCATCAACAATAAGGCATCACAGACGTGGAGATAAAACTCCTTGCTGTGGATATTTGCTAAAGTGCCCTCCAGAGTTGAGAGAAATTAAAGAAAGACAGAAAATAAATATCAATGAAGAGCTTTTTTATGAGTTTGATTCTAATATGCATTTAAGTGCCTCAGAGTAAGAGAACCTATGCCTCCTCGATGTATATTTATTATTTTATAATCTCATCTCGCCTTATTTCAAGTTGAAAATTTTACTGATTCGAAAGAAGTAAGAAACCCACCACTGCGTATTTACAATCACACCTCGCCTCATTTCCTAATGTATGTTAAAAATCGAAAATCAAGAATGAATCTATCTAGCTACACGCTCTTACTAAAAGTAGTAGGACACTATTTTTGAACCGGGATAATTCAACAAATTGAGGCACAATTTACCATCATGTGAGGGACAAATGTATTGCCTCGTGAAAGTTCGGCTCACTCCACTCGCAAAAATGTCTCCAGCTATCTCGTTTTGCTCGTCAAATGGCCCTATTATAGGTTGCTAATGAGCTGTTATAACTCTCCCAGTTGGAGTATTCCAGCATGCACCTTTTGCACGTCTCCATCAGAACGAGGCAGTTAATGTTGTGAGCAGCAGTAACCACCTCCGTAAGGAAGTCTGCGGTATTTCAACAACCATCGTAGATTTAATTGAATACATGGCACCCATCAATACAATGCCAAGTGTACTCTCCTTATTTACTAGGACTCACTCACCCTAAAGTGGATGTCAGTGGTCTGAGTTCAACGTCTTGTTTGAGACCCGCCAGTTACTTAAATATTTAGCTACTTCCGTCAGCGTCATGTCTATAACCTCACGTCTCCCACCGTTGTCAAGAGTAGGATCCGTGCCGCGGTTTAGAATGTCCAGGTTACTGGTTACGCATCATGACGAGTATTCCCATCACATCCTACAATGATTTACAGACCGCTCTTGTTAAAGTGACCCACGTACTCCTTGAGTTCCTTGGATGTTGGTGGGTCCCTGGAGTCGTAATGGAGTTATGTTGACCATAAAATAATCATGCCCATTCTACCCAGTACTAATCTTCGGGTAAATATCCAGAATAACTCCCCCACCTCCGATTTTGATAAAATTTTTACACAAGGTACATTTAATTATGTACACCTCAGGTATGTTAATAAAAAGTGTCGGTCAAGTCCCGTTATCTTGTAATTCCACTTCAAAGTGCCGAAATTTCAAAAATTCAAAATGCAATTATTGCCATATTATTTCACCAATATTGATGAAATTTACACCCATTGTGTATTTTAATGTGGACAACTTATTTTTGGAAAAAAAATTGGCACACATGCACCGTTACTTTTTTATTTAACTTTATAATACTTAAATTTCAAAAATGCGATAATTGCCAAAGTACACCACGTTTTTTTGTGAAATTTATATATAATGTATATCTTTCTCTGTATAATAAACTGGTTTTTAAAAAAAACTGCCTTCTATATACTGTTTTTTTAATACATTTGTAAAGCACCGCATTCTATGGGAGTATGAAATAGTAACTGTCACATTTGACTTTTAATTATTTTAAAATTTATATAGATATTTCATATATTGGCTAAAATTTAATTTCACACTTTGAAATATATGAAATATATAAATTTTAAAATAATTAAAAGTCAAATGTGACAGTTACTATTTCATACTCCCATAGAATGCGGTGCTTTACAAATGTATTAAAAAAACGGTATATAGAAGGCAATTTTTTTTAAAACCAATTTATTATACAGAGAAAGATATACATTATATATAAATTTCATAAAAAAACGTGGTGTACTTTGGCAATTATCGCATTTTTGAAATTTAAGTATTATAAAGTTAAATAAAAAAGTAACGGTGCATGTGTGCCAATTTTTTTTCCAAAAATAAGTTGTCCACATTAAAATACACAATGTGTGTAAATTTCATCAGTATTGGTGAAATAATATGGCAATAATTGCATTTTGAATTTTTGAAATTTCGGCACTTTGAAGTGGAATTACAAGATAACGGGACTTGACCGACACTTTTTATTAACATAACTGAGGTGTACATAATTAACTGTACCTTGTGTAAAAATTTTATCAAAATCGGAGGTGGGGGAGTTATTCTGGATATTTACCAATCTTCGTCTTCCTCGCAGCCAGGTCTCGACGTCGACGTTTTTCTATAAGAGGAAAAGGGTTAGTCTTTTTACTGTTAATGACACAGGTATGAAGGTCGCCGTCCACATCACTGAGGAGTCTTCCACCGTCAATTTGTCTTCGGAGAAATTGCTGTTGATATTCCTGGCCAGGTGCGGAAAGCTTCAGGCCAAATTAGAATCTTGGGACAATATCGTTTTCTGTGCAGAAATCTACTAGCCTTTTTAGTAGGATTCCTTCGAGCATTTTTCCTAAGTTGGAGATTAGGGAGATCGGTCTAAATTCGCAACATCCTTTGCTGTTGTATTTTAAATATTAACGCTACTTCGAATATGTGTAAACAGCTTTCAACAAAACAAAACAATTAATCATATACGGCAGTACTTTTACGACTTTTACACAGCTTTCAAATAACGTCACATTTCAGTTTTCGAAACAATAGAAAAAAAACTCACCAATTCACAATAATCGATTCAAAGTACAAAAGTGCAGAATTAAAAAATGGTTCAGAATACCGATGACAGGTACGTGAAATTAAAAATTTAGATTTCATCGTAGAAAAAGCCATTATTAATAATAATTCATGATTCATAGCTAAACTAGAAATATTCCGTTATTGATTAATTACAAAAAAAAATTTCCAGCATAATAAACCGTTTATTAATTAAGAGAAAAATCGGAGTGTTCTTTGTGACATTACATACTTATATATTTCTTATACCCAAGATTATTTGAAAGAATTATGTTCCTTAGTAAAAATTATTAATTCGTTTATGCATTTCATGGCGTAATTAAATATATTTTGGATACAGTTATACATTGTACATTATATTTTTTGCATTTCATAGCGCAGATGAAAGTTATTCAAGATCTCGGCTTCTAGGCAAAGTTGTTGAAAACAAACCTAACCTTGAACTTTTATCGAATTTTTTCTTCCTCGTCTTAACATTAAAACAAAAAGCCTAGAAAATTTTTGGTTTGTTTTCATTCTATTTCAAAATTGGCGTAAAAATTACGTTTTTTTTTAAATCAAGAGAACACTTTCGATTGGATTGTGTGCAAAATTTATTGATTAATTGAAGAAATATGTCAACGATTGAAGATGAGAAGCGTCTTACCCCGATCGAGTGAGTTTTAATTTTATCTTTTTTTCTTATCCGTTGTTTATTCGTATTTTTAGTACGACATTGCTTCTATTTAAATATAACTTTTATGCAGTTATTTTCTATTTGTGATTTTTTTAGTGAATTAAAAACACCAACAATTCGTGTCATCCGTGAGGTCTACGACAGTGGCAATGCACACGAGACTTTCGAAGCTGAACTGGAGAAGGCACTTGAGGCCAAAGTTGATTACATAATAATTGAACCAACACGGCTGGGAGATGAAACTGGACGATTTATTACTGTAGGCAACTGTCTTTATAAAACGGCTGTGCTATCAGGATTAACATCAATAGTATCCGGATTAATATGGCAAGATCGACCTGTATTTAGTGCTCCACTTTGTGCTATATCAATATTTTGCACTGGATTATATACGGTCTGTTGGAGCTATGATCTTTGCTGCCAATATCAGGTTAGTTTCTTGCTATACTTCCAAACCACTTTAAAACACTATGTTATCCTTAAAAATCCACAGGTCGAAAAGGATCCAAAAAAATTAGCAAAAGTTCCAAATTTAAATGAAGCTTCCTTGCCTACAGTCTTAGCTTACTCAGATAATACAAAAACGAAGTACTTCCATAGAGGGGTGACGTTACTGGCGTCCGCATTTTGCGCCTGGCAAATATACCAGGCCTATAAGTAGTGCATGTTTCTTTATTATTATTATTATTTTTTTTAAATAAGATCAAAGGAGAAATAAAATTATGAATAATTGTGTAGAAAAAAAAGTTAGAAGAAAAATTGTTTTTAAATAGAGAAATCTTTAAATTCTATAAAAGTATATATAACAAAAAATACAAAAAAAAACACGGTTGTTGTATCCCAGCGTATAGCGCGCTATTTTGGAAAGTGAAGGATCTTCCCGTTCAAAGGATTTCAGTCCAATCATAGGCTGGGGTTTATTTTGAGTAAAGATATTAAGAAACAAACAAATATAAAAAAACAAACAAAAATATAAATTCGAATTTTTAGGATGTTATTTAATTTATTTTTGTAAAATGAAAAACCCGAAAGAGTATAGTAGTCACTTGTTGAATATGTTGTGTTCGTTTGGACCTCAATATATATTTTTTTAAGATGTGAATTCTGATTTATGGCATGTGACTCCGTTTGGATGATGGGATTATATAATTTGAAAGCAATAAAGGAATTTTGTGAGAATGGTAATTTTTTATAATTTTATGTATGCAAATAATGTTGAACTCTGAACGTATGAAAATTAGCAAATCACTTATATCTGCAACATCATTCGGTGTAGTTACATCATCGCGCTTATAATATTGTTTTTGGTAGCTATTAGGAAACGCAAAACACTCGAGTGAATCATTAATTATTTTTATTAATTTGATGCATAAATTAATTTTGTAGTGAAGTGATGAACGCTAGGCCAGGGTTACATATTCACATAAATGGCAAAGCGCAATAATGTTTTTTTAATGACGGACTTGAGAAACTTGATTTGGTTTATTTCTTAATTCATAAAAGTATGTCCAAGCCTAGAACAACCACATCACGAAATGGAACGATCAATGCAAAATGAGAAGCAAGCAAGGAAATTGGTGACGCGCAATATTAAGAAGAAGAACATTAGTTTGACTCGAAATTGTATGAATACTATAAGAAATAACAAATTTTGGATAGAATGAACGTCCATCATCTTGTAACGATATAGCTCGGGGTCAGATTTAGCTTCAGGCACAATCCGCCTCTATCTGCTGCCTCATAGCAGTTGCATTACGCAGGGTCTTTTTCTCACTAACGATCCATTGAACTCTTTCCACGTGTTGAAAAACGGTCACTAGTTTTACTTGTTTAAATTTATGTTTGTTAGTATTTAGATATTTTAGTTAGCATCGCTTTTTTTGTAAAATGTCAGAGAAAAAGATTTTGTTTTATGACAAAATTGCACTGAGCTATATGAAGATACCAGGAATTTTGTGAAGACGGACAACAAGATATATGAAGATACTAGGAATTTTTGAAGACAGGGAATTTACGAAGAGCAAGGAAGCCAATTAGATGCCGAGGACTATCGAGGAACATAGACGAAAGTATTGGCAGCTCAGCCTAAGTTTTTTATAATTTAATTTCATGTAAATTCTCTTATCTTGTAGTAATAAATAGAAATAACGGAAAATACATTTTTACCTGCGGATTTTTTGGTGATATTTCACACCACGCCATTTACCTATTGACTTTTTCGAATTCTTCAGCCGCCGTCGTTAAGAATGAGATGCCTGCAAATCTTTATCTTCACTTGTTCTGCTTAAACCGCCACCACCATTGCCTTAATTATTTCACTATATTCTTACCTTTCATCATTATCCTGCCATTCCTGCTTCGAACGTAGGATGCACCTTCTCTGTTCCCCTTTTGAATAGCTGAATATTTTTCTTTGGGGGTTTCTTTCAAAAATTCGTAGGCTATTTTCATTCGATGGTAGGTAAATGCGGCAGTCTCATTCACAATTGCCGCTGAAGGACACTGTTTTGAAACCGCACTAGTGAAATAATTAGGGTGAGCGCAGGGCTGTATGCTAGGAATAGAACTTTAGATCCCTGTCAGCTACGAAACCTCTCCCAAGCTCGGTTAGAAAAGGTTTACAAATGTACGGTGTCTGACCCCAGCTAGAAGCGGACAACTGCATAGAAAATCTTTGGTTGTTTCTCTGGCTTTTTCCTCCCACAACTGCAGAAGTTGGTGTTATATGGAATTCTCAATCTGGCCACATGTTCCCCAATTGGCCAGTGTCTCGTGATTATCAACTCGATTTTGGCGATGACCTGCGACATCATCAAGACATCTTAAGGCCAAGTCTTTCTATGTTAGCTTGGGCCATGATGTTTTTTATGTAATAAAATCCGGCTTGAGAATCACCCTTTTTGCTACTAGTCCACCATGTCGGTTAAATCATGGTGAAATGTCCAGAAGTAAGCTTGATTTAAAGGAAAAAGAGAAAGGATAGGGCCCCTGTGCTGAAAGTCGTTTGAAAGTGTGGCGTGACAAGTCGTGTGAGTTGAAAAAGTAACGTTTGAGTCGAATTACGACTTTTAGCGCAGGGGCCAGAGAGTGGAAGTGCTAAGTTGAGTTTATAGTCCCTGTGCTATATAATATGGACCCTGTTCCCACAGAACGGGAACATGGACAGCTGCCTGCAGTAAACGTAGATGAAGCAGACATCCTAGAGGTAAGCGAGGACGAAATTGTGGAAGCCGCGAAGAGCATTGCCGTTGAAAAAGCCCCTTGACTGGACGCTATACCGAACAGAGCAGTGGAGCTTGTAGCCAGTCTGGCACCAGGTAAGTTCGCCCAAGTATTCACAATGTGCTTGAGGGAAGGAGTGTTCCCTGAAACGGTGATATACAACAGACTACTCCCAAGCGCCGAGGGGAAGGCGGTTTGTCTGAAAGGCAATTCGGTTTCAGGAAGGCTAGATCGACAACAGATGCTGTCAATATGGTGACAGGTGCAGGTGCAGCAATGGATTTGAATAAGAGTTGCGCATTGTTAACCCTTGACGTGAAAATGCTTTCAACACCACGAAATGGAGCAAGATCGTCGAGGCTTTAATAAAGCTTGATACACCGAAGTATCTAGGGCGCATCGTGATAGAATTCCTTGTAGGTAGGACATACTGCGAGTCAGACGAGGGAGTAAGGGAATACAGGACAACTTGGCGGAGTCCCCTAAGGCTGCGTCCTAGGCCCTCATCTGTGGATCTATGCTATGCGCGCTATTGGGTTTGCCGATGACATCGGGGTCGCTGTAGTAGGAAAGCGACTCGACGAAATAGCGATATTCGCGAACGAAGCGATATGGGAGATAAAAACGTGGCTCGCGAACGCAGGTCTAATGCTAGCTGGGCACAAAACGGAAGTAGTGCCAATCAGCAAGCGGAAAAATGTGGAGACCATAGCGGGGAAAATAGGTGAGCAGGTCATTCGCTCCCAGCCCGCACTTAGGTATTTGGGAGTGATGATTGACAGAAAGCTCAACTTCGGGGTGTACTTGGCGGGCACAGGGGAAAAAGCTTCCGCCATCAGCGCAGCACTCACGACATATCACTCCTTTCTTCCCAGCATTTTTCAAGTATCTGTCTCATTATAAAAATCTGGTCTGTTATTTCTATATATGGTTTCAGTCTTCTTAAAATAATGTGTGAAAGTTCTTTGTAAGCTTCCTATCATTGTGATGCAAAATTCCCCAAGTACATAGAGATTGTTCACTCATGCAAGGGAACATGAACTGGGATTAGAACTGGGATGGCAATTGTTATTACGACAGCATTTTTACGTAGTATGAGAGGAAGCACAGGTAATGGACCAATGACGCAATACTTGTTCAAAGGAACAGTGGTTTCATACAAGGTCTGCTGGATTATGTCTCTGAACACCTCTAAGGTCGTATTCTTGCTGGGCTGCAATGATAGCAATGGGCACTTGAGTATAGCAATAATATGTTAACTTGTTATTTTAACTAAACATTATAAAATACTATGCCAGTGCCTAGAATCAATTGTAAACGACTTTGGCAAAGGGCTAACGGGTGTTGCAAGTGGTAGAGCACTGCAATCCACTGAAGCTCATCCTTTTCTTGACGATTCGTGAACCAAAATTTTAGTTAAAAATATTTTTTGGATGAATTCAAATGTTTTTTTATTATAATACACCACTATATAAATTATTAGTAAAATTAATCAATTGATTTTTTTGTTTCAATTACAATCTATACAAATAACTTATAGATTATTTTATTCTTTTATCACACTTTATTCTGTATTAATTCTATCCCAACCAAACATACGTCTGAGATGAAGATCTGCCTGCTTAGCATCGAAACCAAGTGCTTTCAAACTACTAAAAGCTTTTACTACTTCCGGGAGCGTTAAGATTCTTTCATAAACAACCTCAAGATCTTGAAGTCTACTCCACATTTCTGCAAAAACTCCACCTTCGGCTACCTTATCTGCAATCATATTGTTAACTTCTTCCTCTGGATAAACAGCCAAGATTTCCGTCATAAATTTCTTCCAGCCGGAAACTTTTTTAGTAACAATTTTCGCAATTAGGTTTGTTGTAAACACTTGATTATCATTTTCATTTTCATAGTCAGAAATATCGTCATCGAAATTGTCATATACTTCTTCATCTTGAGTATGGTCAGCTACCCAATTTTCAAATTGTTTAATTTCAGGTTGATTAATGGCCAAGTTAAAGGCAGTGCCGAATTCTTTTGATATAAAATAGAGGAAAATCTTTCTCACTTCATCGTCATTGTAATAGTAGAAGTCAATGATTTTGTTTAAATCATCGAGTGGAATGATGGAATTTAAATCATGAAAATCCTTGTCCAAACCATGCTTCTTGTATACAACGGATGCTCCAAGAGCAACTGCCACGCAAATCGAAACGAATATTACTATTGCTTTCATTTTCTGGAATAAAGGAATATTAATTATAAATGTATAGATTGAACCGAATTGAAGTTACCTTTAAGTTAAATTATTAGAAACTGTGAATTTTTTGTTTTCCGTTCGCCTTTTTATCGCCCAAAATGCAGTGTTTTTTTTACAATCGAATAAGTCATCTAAATGATAAGATGTGTCTCACTCGAAATTAGGGAATCGATAAGATATCGACTTCTTTCTTCGGAAAATTAATTATAATCTTGATTTTTCACTGTTTTAATTTAAATTAAGTGTTTTTGTGTCTACTTACTCATTTTACTTGCATGAGTTTTCAAGAAATTAAATCAGTTTTCTCTAATTAGATTAGGAATTTCGCAATATAAAATAATAAAAAAGATAACAATATTTGGAAAAAAACATAACAAAATGAAACTATAAGTCATCATTGCAGTGCATCGGCAGTTAACCCTTTGGATTCCACAGGTATACTAGCTGGTGACATTCATAATATGCGCCAACATTAATACCATCGTAAAGATATTGTAACTTTCTTCTATTGAAGGTCCTAAGGCAGTTTCTCGGCCCTTAATTCGATTCGTTGATTGAAACTTGCTTCAGAAGTTGCGTGTATTGCATGTATATTGCCCCATACACTCTTAATACACACGGATGTATGAATCTTACGCAAAAACCTTTTTTCTTTCAATTTAAGCGGAAAGCAATTAGAAACAATTCATAGCTGGACTGCAAGAACTAAGATGGATTGGTAAAGGATCCCTAGAACGAAGGGACGTTACCAATTTCTACAGCGACAATAATAACTAAAGAAAGGTCTTTCAAAGTACCGGTGGAATCTGGTATGATGGTACTATATGACCCAGGAAACTATGCATTGGAGCCTATAGTACAATTAAAGGAGTGGCAAACAAAACTCTTAAACCATATTCCCATAAAAATTTTAAACAATAGTTTCCAAAAATTGTGCCATGTCTTATATACTTCTGTTTGCGAACTATAGAAAAGCAAAAAGACGACGTCGAAGCTTATGTGTTAAAGGCGGTGGCCCAATCACGACTTTATTCGCGTTTACGGGCGTCAAAGCGTTGACGCGCTTTGACGTCGCTATTTGATTGTGTGTAATTCAAATCGAGCTGTCCCATTCACGACTTTGCGGCGTCAGCGGCGTTAAGCGACGGCAAAAGTCGAACAACTTTCAACTTTTCGCTCGTTGGCAGGCGTTGAAAATTGCCAAACTGTCGAAATTAAAACTTTATAAAGACAAAAATCCATACATGAATTTAAATCAAAGCAACCTTTTTGACGTCCTGACGCTATGAATGAACCTTCAACGGACGTCATCGCGCATGAAGCCTTTGCCGCGTATAACGCGCCGTCGACATTGGGCCATCGCCTTAAGGCGTCTGATTACCATTTCAGAGGTTCGTGGTTCGAACCCATTCCACGCGGACACACTACGGTAGCGTGGACGTGTTGTAAGTTGGTACGTAGGAGCGGCACTCCTTTCCAAGCCGAAGACAGAGACACAGTAGCTACCTAGCCTCCTACTCAAAGAAAGAACATGGAGATGCGTCTCTTTAACACCCAGAGCGGCTTCTGTTCATTCTTCATCGGTGTGCCTGTGATAGTTGCCCCAAGTCTGACCAAGAGTGACTCTATACCTCCCGGCCAGGGAAGAGAGCTCTTCTGGTAGTTTTCGACCAGGTTGGACGTTATACGGGCCGATCCTAATGCCTCGATGGCCGCTTGGCTATCTGATAACAGATGCTGGTTCTCGGGATTGGGTATTACTGTATTACTAGGCAGGCTTGAAAGATTGGCAAAAGTTCTGCCGGGAAAGGGCTGGCGAAGTGAGGCAAGCGGCAGCATTTTTGGAAATTAAGCGATGGGGAAAAATTCCAGCTCCTACGCCCAATTCTGGGTCATGGTCTTTGTCGTGTTGGAAATCTTCCACTCTCTGGTAGGGATCCGGATATTGAGGTCTCTCCCAAAATTTAATTTGGGACCGTGTAGTCGGTAGGCTCTATTACTACTTCCCGTGGTAGAGAGCACCGTTCTATATTGCTGTGCCCTTAGGTCTTCCCGACACAGCAGCCCGCTTCACCCAGCTATCATACAGCGCGCAGAGCCGTATGCTATGTATAGCCAGGGCACCATGTGCGGCTTCAAACCTCATCTCTTGCCGAAAGTCTGCTTACAGGCATAGAAAGCTATACTGCTCTTCCTTGCCTTTTTTTGATATTCAGCCTCCAAATTCTGCTTGGAGTCCAGAATGAGACCCATAATTGACTAGATAGGTTCAGAACTAGTCCGTTAAGTGAAGGTAGACTAAAGCTGGGTATTTTAGACCTGTTGGTGAAAAGTATCAGTTCTGTCTTTTCCAAGAGCCATCTCCATAATCTCACTGATTTTTCCGTAGGCAAGAGCCACAGCAGAGGCGAGAGGACTCCACACGACGACACTGCGACTCGTCGACCTTATTACTGCTATTGCTCCAGCTGCTGTGGATGATTCTAGTTTTCAGCATGCGGTGGATCTATTGACTAATTCCATTGTGAATCCCCACTTCCGGCACGATGGCTACGCTGCTGATGCTGTTAAAATCAGGAAAGCTGCCGATGTAAACCGTTAGTATTCTAGGGAGTATTCCACGATGGCCAGTACTTCGTGAAGAGCAGTGTCCATCAATCTGCCTTTGCGGTATGCATGCTGAGATGTAGATATAGGTATTTCTGTTATGGAGTTATGGAGAAATCGGTCCAGCATCCATTCTAGGGTCTTTAGGGCGAAATATGACAAGCTTATTGGCCCGTAATCCCCTGTCGCTTCGTGCCCATGTCTGCCGACCTTCGGGATGAAAATCACTTTGACTATCCTCCAGGAGCAGTGCACGTAACTGTAGCGTAGGCAGAACTTGAAGATTGCAACAAGCTAATGTCACGCGTCTATTGGAGCATAATTGGCATTATGTTGTCGATGCCGGGCAACTTGTATGTGGAGAAACTGTACACGATCCACCGCCCCTTATCCAGGGTGAAAGCTTGGCAGGTTTCCTAAACGGCCCCACTGCTTCCGTTGGTAACTCTGGCCCCCTGTTAGGGGCGGGTTCTTGTCAGCCGGGGAAGTGAGTTTTTAGGAGTAGTTCCACGTCTTCCCATGAGAATTCTGTCCATGTGCCGTCTCCTTGTTTGATATAAAATTGTTGGTAGGGTTGTTTAGAGAGAAATTTGCCGAGCCCTGCAGATTCTGCTCGACTCTCTACAGCTTGTGGCAATAATCCCTCTATGATCGATTTTTGCATTTAACATTGTTTAACTAAAGTCTATTTTTCGATAGGGTCTTTTTACACGATGAAACACGAAACAAAAAGTTTCATGCAACTTTGCTCGGTTTGATGGGGAGAGGAGAGGGAGAGTTTGAGGGAACACGTGTTCCCTCCAGCCCTCTCTCTCCTCTCCACTTCAAACCGAGCAAAGTTTCATGAAACTTTTTGTTTCGTGTTTCATCGTGTAAAATGGGCTATAGGAGTTTTATATGGAAACATTTGTTTACACTACGTGTAAATCCCCATTCTTGACTAGTTGATTCCAGGAATCTCTCTGATTTCTCGAGCTTTTATATCCGATTTCTTACAGCGAATCAACAATAGAATTAATCGTTGTCAATAAAAAGATTAGGCAAACAAACAAGCTAGACAAATATCCTCAAGTGGCTGACTAAGGTAATAATTTCACATTATTGACCCGTAAAAGCACACGTCCGGAAAAACGATAAGTAAAAAAATTCATCAATAACATAATTCTACATTTTTGATAATAAAAATTACTTATAGAAATATTATCTAAGAAATTATCGCAACTTGTTTTAAGATAGCCTCAATGTTTTTTGCTAAAGCACTTCCATAAAAGTGAAACTCAAACTGGTATAAAATCAGTTATAAAAGTTGATTTGGTTCAAATCGTAGTCGTCACCAGAGTCTAAGGAAACCTAAAGAAATATAGTTAAAGTAAATAAGTGAAAAATTTATTAATTATTAAAATTAAAAGAATTTTTTCTCTAGAAATGAAGATCCTTGTAGTTCTTGCAACCATCGTTGCTGTTACTTTTGGAGCAGCAATTATCGACAAAAGCTTAAAGGATGATTTTGAGGAACTCATCTCCTTTTATCCACAGGCGGAACTCACTGAAGTTGTGAATTATTACTTGCAAAATGATGCCGAATTTAAAAATGTTATAACTTCAGACGATTGGGCACTAGCTAGTCAAATTATGACGCACCAACCAGAAGTTCTAGAATTTGTTGAGTGGATATCGCAGAATTTAATTATGTCTGATGCTGAGAGCAAACCAATTGGACAATTGTCTTTAATGGTTCATGATAACTACAAGCCAGGCTGGAATGGATTCATGGATGCTTACGTTGCATTAATACCATCGGAAGAGATAGCGATCTTTATTAGGGAGAAGGTCGCTCAAGGTGGAATTTTCGCTGAATTCTGGGGCAGAGTACAAGGATTGAGGCCGACTTATGAAAGAGTTCTTAGATTACCTGAATTTGTTGCAGCTGTTCAACGATTAGAGGCGCTTGGTTTTGATGCCGATCAATATGAGAGTTTGATTCGAGAACAATTAGGCTGGAATTGAAATTGTTTTTAGTTTTATTAAAGACAAAATTTAGTTTCAAATAAGTTCCATTAAAGAAATAGTTTTTATAGTGATATGTGTAGTGTATTCATGCTTACCATTAAAAATTTAAACCAATATAAAATATCTTACGGCTTTTGTCATTCCTTTCATCTAGTGACTTTAAATTAGTAAAAAAGAAGAAGCCTCAGAAGTCTCTGTTTGTACTGCCAGTCCGCGATGTCATTGGTTGTAATTGTGTAGTAGTAAGCATGGGGGGATCCAGGAATTCTTTCTGGGAGGGGCACACATTTTTGGAATTTACAAAAACATAAAACATTAAAAGAAATATATTTGTAACATTAAAATAAGGTTTAGTTAAAACATTACATATTTGATAAAGGCAGTTTTCTTTTATGTTTCCTATTGAAAATGTCCAGTACATCAGTAGTGTTGATTTTTGACTCAATGTCTTGATGGATATGCATTAAATCTAAAAATTTATACCATCTTCTGTCATCCGACGGTGAATATATGTTTTTAGTCGGGTAAGGTGGAGGGAGATCGCCCGGCAGTGACAGTAGTTGCAGGAAACGGTCACAAGAATTGGCACAAATTTCTAATATTTGGCAGCATCGTTGCTCTTTTGTAAGCATCTGCTGGAGATTTTGGGATATTTTCTCTCATTTCTTGCCAAATCTTTAGCTCTCCCTTCAAAACTAAAAAACAAGGAAGATCTCCATGTTACACTTCAGCACCTTGCAGAAGCTCTTCTATTTTTGGTCATAGCAGTTTTTGCAACTGTCCGAGTTTTTGCAGCTGAGTGCTAGGGAACCTGGAGGCAGTGTGGGGAGGGACACGATCATAAAATGAGTTTGTAAGAGTTGCCTCTTTTTTCTTTTGAGCCAGTACAATGTAATACTTCAAATGAGGCGAGGTGCTATTGTAGTGCCAAACTGACAAAAACAAGCAAATTAAAAAAAGAAAGAAAACACATCCCAATGAAAGGTTTTTTACGAGTTTGTATCTAATATACATTAAGCTTCCTCAGAGTAGGTAAGAAAGCTATGCCTCCACAATGTACATATATGTATTTATATATATTTTAAAATCTCACCTCGCCTAATTTCGGGTGTGTTTCAAGTTTCATCAATTATTGCAATCACTCCGGGTGTCTTCCATTTAGACACAGAAAGACAACTGTGTCCGACACAGCGTGTCGCTCTGTGTCGTTCTGTGTAAGCCCAAATGGAACACATAAGTTCACGAAAAATCCGCCACGGCGCACTTTCCTCGTTTTTATTTTTGTTTGACAAGTAAATCGTAAATTTTATGTTGATAATTTCTTTAATTTAATTACCCGACATCTTATAAATGCTGGGAATCTTAAAAATAAAACAATATTGTTGTAATTATAAATTAACGATCGCATTTCAATTGGCGAGGGTTGGTAGCATTGTCTTAGTTGTGCCCGACTGTGTCTAGCTGTGTCGTTGATGGAACACTTCTGTGTCGGACACAGTGTAACACTGTGTCTCTCTGTGTCTAAATGGAAGGCACCCTCCATCTGTTCGAAGTTGTCAACATCCAACATCACATACTTCCCATATTCCATAATTTTTTGTCGGATTGGAACATTCTTGTTCCATTAGGCCCCCATCCACGGTCAAAAAAATCAAACAAATGTTCGACAAACAACGCACACATTTATGCTTTGACATTTGTTGGCCATCAACGTGGAACTTTCTTCAAACATCCCGAGCGACATTTCACATAATCTACTGTAAACAAAACGAACTCTCATATGCTTTACATGGCACACATAAAAAATTCACACACACATTTAAGCTGTTTGAAGGAAATATTAAACCAAACGAATATTTTCTTCAAAGAGCGGCCAACTTCGAAAATATGTATTTTATACACGCACACTTAGAATTTTTTCGATGATGGCCACAAATTTGACGATTTGTTTGACCGTGGATGGTGGTCTATTGTCCATCAATGAGCCAAATTACACGGCCTATCACTTTCCCAGACTCACTTTCCAATCACTTCCAATAAACCAGGTTTTTAGACAAGGGGGCGCAGGGAAGTGTGTTGGGCTCACTTGTGAATCCAAAACTTTTTTCGGTCTCACCCACTGACATATAATAATGGAATGCTCATCAGACATTATTTCCATACAAACTCATGGCACCAAAAAGTGTAGAAAAGTATAGTCCTCTCGCTCATCCATAAGCCCCTTTTGTCACCGAACTCAAATATTGTTAAATTTCGTGTTAAAAGTTCAGTGCATTCACTGGTAGAAATCAAATCAGTTAGTGCCAAACTTGAAAAAATAAAATTTGACAATAAAAAACTGCACACTTTTCCAATTTTTTAAATATTTTTACTCTTGATCTTCAATAAACCACAAAATACGATAACTTTTTTATCTTTGCAGTAAAATAAGAACAGTAAATAAAATTCTGGAATGATTTTAGGCGAAATTTAAAATAAAACCGCCACAACGGTTGCACGATATTAAAGTTACCATTTTTTCCTTTGAACTAATGTCAGAATATTTACAAAAAATAGATGGGTATAGTGATTTTTTTATTTCTGTCTCGTTTCGCCATAAGACCCGGAATCACTGACATTTAGATGAAACAGAGGTAGAGAACTCGCATGGTTTAACATAAATATTTGTAATTAATGAAAAAAGGCATTTTAAAAGGGAAATAACATCAAAATTGCATTTCTAATTTTTTTTTAACAAAAATTTATTTTGTTCCCATCGTCCAAAAACGAATATAACAAATTTTAATTTACAAAAGTAACTGACGTGTTTACATGTCAGTGAGAAAAGGTTTGTCAACTATGACCTGATCTACACGACACGTTTTCTGCTGCATAAAGCACGAGTTTTTGGGAGAGGGAAGCTGAGGGACCGAGAGGGACTGCCATCACGGGTAGACCACTCACAGCAGGCGTTTTCTTGACTTTCTTTTCTCCCTTTTTCGTCATACAAACAAACAAACACACAGACACACAACCATCATGCTGTAAAAACACAGCAATTCGTCATTTTTGACGCACGTTAAAAACTTCATCGTATAAACCTACAGCGGGGCACGCACGTACCACAAAAGAGAATTCTTGACAAGGCAGAGGAAAAAACGTGTCGTGTAAATCAGGTCCTACTTATGAACGAGTTCCTTGTTTATAACGCTTAGTCGAAAAGGGCTGTAAGCAAAGGGAAAGAGCCGAACGAGCTAGTCTGGTGTTGCGGGTATAAGGTTGTCGTGGAGGCAGGAGAGCGTTTAACGATCGATGACGATCGTGAAGCAAAAGGTGTCGTCTTCGATAAGTTTGAGAGCCCTTTTTTGAACTTAACCTCGCCAAGCTGGTTTTCGAAGACCCACCCCAAATAAGCGAGTTGAACTTGTAGTCGAGAAGAGGCCGGGTGTGGGAAATGTGGAGAAGGAACGTGCATCTCTTAAAAAACCCAGGCACTTGAATGCTTTTTTGGCGATATGGAATATGTGAGTTTTTCCATCGTGGCTTATGTCACACTAAGATGTTAAAAAATGGGCCAGCTATTAGTTTTATACTATCCCCTTATTTAGAGGGAGAGATGGACATTTTATTGGAAATAAGATAGTACTTCATTTTAAAAGCATTGAATTCGACGACTCGAGCGGCCCCAATAAAAAATGAATTTAATATATTTGTTGATTGAACCATGTTCTTGTCTTGCATTTCGAAGGCGTAAAGCCTCGGCCACGATACGAGCGGCGAGCGGCGTGCGGCTAGCGGTGGGCGGCGATTCTGAGTTTTATTTTGTATTGTTTTATATGGAAAACGATCGAATCCGGCCACGATACGAGCGGGGAGTGTTGAGAATTAGAGCGGCAATACTAAAGTGCCGCTCGCCGCTAATTCGAGACATTAAATTTTTCTAGTGCCGCTCGCCGCTCGTATCGTGGCCGAGGCTTAAAGGCCCGGTCACACTGGAAGCGGCGCGGCGCGGCGCAAATGCCGTTAAGCGATTTATACACGAAAAATCAATCTGTGATTCACACCAGAAGCGGCGCGGGGCGGCGAGGATAAATTCCGTCGCGCGCCAAAATTCGTGATTACTCAAAACCAAATTTTGCCGTCGCCGCCAGCGGTGAATATCACATTTCATTATTATTTCTTGAATGAAAACAAGGTCTGTAATGGAGAATATGTCGCGCCGCGCCGCGTCCAATGTGAATCGGACGCCTTACCGCGCCTTCTTGCGCTACACCGTGTCGAACCGCACCGCGCCGCGCCGCTTTCGGTGTGACCCGGGCTTAAGGTAACGCAGAGTATCGTTATCAGCGAAGCTGTGAAGTGTGTTGGAAGGGACAGAGAGTAGGTTATTTTTTAAGATTAGGTTTGTGTCTTGAGAAAAGCTTTTTTTGGGGTGTCGTGGGGAGCTGAGTTTTATTCTCTGTCTGCTGAGCTTTTTGGTGGTGAACATATAAGCTTGGGATGTATAATTAGCTGCGTTCCATTGGCAAAAATTTTCTAATCCGGAGTACTCCGGAGTACATGGCCAATGGAACACGATTATTCATATCAGAAGAAAATACGAGTAAAACATAACCTCAAATTAATTTATTGCCCTTAAAAGAAATTTGAAATAATTATTTTTCTTTGAATAAAAGGAAATTTTATATCTTACTGTATACTATATTTACCGTTTTTGTAGATTTACTTTAAAAAAACACTTTAAAATAATTAATCGACAGTTTACTTAACCTTAAAAAACAAAAGGCCATCTATTTTTAAATAGTTAAAGCTAGCAAACCTGGCGGAAATTTTATGCGTTTCTAATAGGAGTGGAATACCCCAAAGCAAGAGCAGGGGTAGTTGAGTATACCCGGGAGTACTCCGGAGTAGAAAATATTACCCAATGGAACGCAACTATTAGTTGAACTTCGCTGTGGTGGGTTAATGTGTCTTTGGTGGGCTTTCATGCTGGGAGTATTGGGTGGGAGGCTTGGAGGACTCAGAATAAGATTTTAATTATAATATTAATATATGTAATTTCATTTGGTCTGGGTTTCAATTTTTGATGGAGTTCTCATATTAATTTTAGGGAGGTTGATTTGTCGTTGATTGCAACTCTACTAATATCCTAATTTTTATAAATGATTTTGACTCATTTTCATAACTGGCACCTGGCAATTACTACTTGGCACCACCAGTATAAATTCAAATTTGCTATACTTGCAATAACGAAAATAAAAACAAATTGTTAAGGAATATAAACATTTTATTTTTGAAAACTTCAATAAGATTTCACAAGGAGAAGTATTTCGATTTCAAAAAAAGGAAACTACCTTCAGTTCCATCCAAGGAAACGCCTTATAAGTCCATCATATTGTGGACCGTCAAAACCAGCAGCTTCCAAACCATTAAGATTCTTCACAAATTCGGGTAATCTTATGACTCTTTCGTATGTAGGTTTCAAGGCTTGTAGTCGATTCCAGAATCCAGCAAAGGCTCCATCTTCAGCAACCTTCTCCTGAACAAAGCTCGCTATTTCCTCGAATGGAATGAGATTAATGTATGCCTCCATGAATCCTTTCCATCCTGGTTTATAGTTGTTATTGACCTTCAAATCAATTTGCTTAACTTGTCCAGGATTGAAATACTCGAATCTCATCTGTTCTGAAACCCAATTGGCGAACTCAATAACGTCCGGCTGCTGCATAAAAATGCCGTACAAGTGGTCGTAGTATTCTGATTTGAAGACAGCTCTAACTTCGTCATCTTTCCAGTAATAGTCCATGACTTCAACGATCTCGGGTGTTAGAACGAAAGTGCTTAGTTTGTGAAGATCGTCCCTCAGGCTACTAGTGTCGTGGATTGCCGCTCCAAATGAGACAGCCAGAATTGCCGCAAACACTGCTAGGACCTTCATTTCTGCGGAGAATAGCTTCTTTTCACTTAGTTACTTTTATATTAAATTCACTTGGTAGGTGATGGTTTCAACTGAATTCTCATTAGATTTTTCACCGTTTTTATATGTTTATTCTTTATCTTAAATATTAAATATCGTACACGCCATTAATGGGTGATTTTCTCAAGTATTAGATCATATCGCTTCAATCAAATCGCTTCTTTGCTAAGAGTATGTGAATTATGCAGGCCTTATCAGATTTGATTATTTAATAATTTGCACGGAATTTGTTTATTATTTTCTGATACAAGTTAATTTTAGATATTACGAATGAGTTATTTAAAAAAGTACCCAACAAATGGTGGTTGAAAACTGATCACAATCTAAAAGAGATCCTAAGAGGTCTTTTATAACAACGAGGACTTTTAACATGATAGACATGAGCCTCATACACTTGGGGCCGTATACATCAACGAGTGTAAGCCTAAATTGTAAGTTCCTAAAATCCAAGATTGGGGTAACTTGATAACCTTACATCGCATTCGCCATGTGTAAAGCCTCGTTCACATTGGCGAGTACAAAGGGTTAGTACGTGTTGGCTACTGGGTGTTGCCAGTGACTGGTATGCCAGTACACGACTCGTTGGAACACTTGTGCTAGTGTACTGTTTTGGCTAGTACACTAACCTAGTGAGTAGTGCCCTTGCTAGTAGATAGCCCGGGGGGCTATTTACTAGCCCACTATCCTCCACTTCTCTAAACTAACCACTTAACTCGCCTCGTGCGAACAATGACACGTGGGTTAGTAAACGATTATTTGACAAGTAATTTACGATTTTCTGTGAAGTGATTTCTGATTTTTTGAAAATTGTTTTTTTTTTATTTTTACTTGAAAATGAAGTAGGAAGAAAGTGAAACAATTAAGTTTTTATAATTATATAAGGACTTTGAGTGTTTGTGGGACAATGATTCTGTAGATTCCAGAAATACTCAAAAGCGGCAGGCAGAATTGGAAACGTTGGTTAAGGAAATTTTGTTTTGATTGATACCCACAACCAGTACACTAGCCTATCTAAACTGAACTGCGTCTGAACATCTACTCACTTAAAACTAACCTCAGCCTTGCCAGTACCTACTAACCAGGCACTAACCACTAGCCCACTGGCACACGCCAATGTGAACGCTGCTTAAGATCTCTAAACCCGAAATATTCCGAATGAGTAATCTTCTCAACTGAGTGAGCTTTTTTGTTAAATTACAACAACAATTTCATGTGGTTTGGGATGAGAGGAGATGATTACGTACGTGGCTCTGAAAGCTCTTATTTTCCATAGCAACAAGCTTTAACAATATTTTAGTGACCTTTTTTCATTGAGAAGTAGGAGAGAGATATCCATATGCGAAAACGTGGACCAAAGCTGAGGTACAAAATCCCAGTGTTTTTCGAAAAGATTAAAAAAGAATTGCCTAAAAATTCTCATACCTTACATTATTTGATGTTTTAGCATTTTAAACATACCACCGATTGTGGGTATAGGCAATTCTTGACGCTCGGTTAAAGGGATCCCTGGATGATGTTTACTGCCCTTAGTGTCGGTACAGTAAAGTGACCATGTGTTACCCATTCTGGGGAACAGTTACCCATTTCGATCGTGCTCCGCATTTGTTACCCATTTCCTGAAAAACCAGAGAAATCGAAAAATGTTTGAAGAGAAAACAAATTTTATGAAAAATAATTGAAAGAAATGAAACAAAAATAAAATATTTGGAGAAAACATCATTTATTCAATTGTTTTCCATTTCAGCTTGAAAAGAAGTTTACTTATTTTGATGTCAAATTTTTTCAAAATTTTAATTTTTTCAAAGAGAATTCAATTGTTCTTATTTTTTGTTTGAGCTGTATTTTTTCTTTTGTTTTCAAAATTTACCTCCCAAATGCTTATTTTGGACAAGATAATCAATTGACTGTTCTATATCCGTCCTTTTAGGAGATTCAGTCAACAGTACCAATTTAAAAGATTCGACATGTTTGAATTGCTCACACCAGGCTGATAGGTATTCATAGCAATCAGTTCTGAAACAAATGCTCTAGCTTTGAACTCACGATTTCTCTGACCACCATCTTCAAGAATACGCATTTCAGCTTTAACTGCAGGGAAAAAAATATATATATAAAAAAATCATATTCGTTTGCTGACTTCATTTGGTTCATTAATTCGTTCAAGCAAACAGTAACGTCGACTGCTGATATGTTCTCACTTTCAATTCGTCTCACAATTCCTTCAAAAATTGCAGCCAGACCAAAACATATTTAAAAAAAAATTTTAAAAATTTTAAAATTAAAACATATTTTAGTAATTTATATTAATAAAATAAAGTTTCTGAATGCGGGTATGCCTGTATACGTGTGTGTTTGCGCTATAGCGGGCGCACCAGTCATCCCAGTGCTTCGAAATTTTGCATGAAGTTGCTTCGCTGTCTCCCATAGGAGTAGATTTTTGCAAAACCCTTTCAAGTCTGTAGGTCTAATAGTTCCGGAGTTATCGTGATGACCAAGTGACTGAGTGTTTTTCTCCTATAGAGAAGAGAGAGAAATTAAGTTAACCAGAATTAATTTTTTTAAATTTTTTTTTCTGTTATACCCATTTTGCTAAAAAAATATGGTCACTTTACGGTAGAGCTACCTTGAAAAATTAGTGTGCCCTTTGCGTTCTTTGTCACTGTCACGCGGCAGCGAGGAGGAAGTTCTCGTCGCCGTATGGCGCTACCTGAAAATCGGTCGGGTCTGAAAATCCAAGGTCCAGGGACTGTAAAAGGGTGCGATAAGTCTTTACCTTTGACACAGTAACTTTCATTATGATGGCAGAACCGTCATCATAATGAAAGTACAAAATAATACCTGTGACATATTTACCATCATAATGGTGGGCAAAAACCCACCGTAATGAAAGTCTAAAATGAAAGTATTTTACCTTCATTTGGACTGTAATTTCGGTTAAGTGACATCTCTTGGAAAATTGGAAACTACATTGTAAAATAAAATAATTTGATTTTACGTTAGTTAAGCAACAATTTGCAAGGATGTTTTCTTTACTACTTTAAAAAATATTTTTTAAATATTCCAAATTAAATGTTTATATCCTCACTTGATATGCCAAATGCAAATGAAAGTAAAGTGTAATTTGTCACCGAATCATTTCCTTCACCATCATAATGAAAGTTACCATCATAATGAAAGTATAGTGTGTCACAAGGTTAAAGGTATTTTACTTTTATTTGGACTGTAATTACGGCTAAGTGCCATCTGTTGGCAAACTGGAAAATACATTTGAAAATAAAATAAATTGATTTGATGTTAGGTAAGCCACAATTTGTAAGAATGTCTCGTTACTGCATTAAAAAATAATTTTTAAAATATTATCTACAAATTAAAACAACTTAAAAATAAAGCAAAAAACACGCAGGTATTACTAATGGGTCCGCCATGTAACGTTTTTTTTTCAACTAGTGCTTATTTCGTGTATGGCAACACTTACCTCATGTCTGATTTGACATATAATTAGTTTTATCCTTCCGCTGAACGAATATGGTTGTGTATACGCTTGAACAACGCTGGGAAATATTGCGACATTACTTTGAAAATCATGGTAATGTTGCAGAATGTGTGCGAAAATTGCGTACGGATTTTGGAAGAAGAGAAGCACCGTCAGCTCCGTATGTTCGTTACCTTGTGAAAAAAGTGAAAGAAACTGGCATCCTCATCGATAAACCAACGCGTGAAAAGCCAAAAACAGTGCGTACACCCGAGAATATTGCTGCTGTGGCCGAAAGTGTGCGTGAATCGCCATCAACATCAGTTCACCGTCGTTCTCAACAATTGGACATTTCGCAGACATCATTGAGACGAATTTTGCGTAAAGACCTTGGTATGACGCCGTACAAAGTCCAATTGGTTCAGGAGTTGAAGCCAACTGACCATCCAATGCGTTTTCGCTTCGCTAAGTGGGCCTGCGATCGACTTGCAGAAGATGCGGATTTTGCCAAAAAAATCTTCTTTTCAGATGAAGCTCATTTCGATCTTGGCGGGTATGTAAACAAGCAGAATTGTCGAATGAAATTATTTTCCATCATTAACCGGAGGGATTGTACTTTCAAATAAAAAAAGAAATTTGAAAAAATATTCAGTAGTTTTTTTTTATAGCATTTTCAAAAAAAAAGTTATTTGGCGGACCCTGTATATATCCGCATTTGACTTGTTCGATGCAAATGAAAGTAAAGTGTGTTGTGTCACCCCGTCATTGCCTTTACCTTCATTACGATGGTAACTTTCATGTTGCTGGCCAAAATAGCTCCAAATCTACAAGACTAACATTTAACTTAGGACATCCAAATAGGTATAAAAAACTGAACAGAACTATCAAGACGACTGAAAGAAGAGACTTCAAGATACCCGAGTGCGAGTCATACAAAGACTGTAATAAGAAGAAAAAGGGAACTGCTTGTGGCTAGCTATTTGATGAGAAGTTCCGGAGAGAGCAGGGACAAGAGAGCATCAAGGGCGTTCGTGGGGCATGTTCTCGTGGTTTCTGTTATCCCTATTGTTTCCTCACACTGGACCCTTCCGAATTTGCTGGCATTGTTGGTCCTCTTCAGTGCTTACAACTAGAATATTGGACGTAACACGCCTGTGCAAATGTACCACACAATTTTTTGCTTGAGACACTAAATCTTGCCGAAGGGTTTTTTAAAGGCGGCGACAAGGTACTTGTGTCCCAATATTGGTTAGCTTACAGGGATCCGTTGAAATCGATAAAATCACCCTCTAATCATTTTGATAATCATAAGTGCATAAGGTTCGTGTTTAGCATGTTAAAAGTTGTTTAATTTAATTTGTTATAAAAGACCTATTTTTAAAGGATCCCTTTTAGATTATGATCAGTTTTCAACGACCATTTGCTGGGTACTTTTTTAAAATAGCTCATTCGTAATATCTAAAATTAACTTGTATCAGAAAACAATAAACAAATTCCGTGCAAATTATTCAATAATCAAATCAGATAAGTCCTGCATAATTCACAAACTCTTAGCAAAGAAGATTGGAATTGATTGAAGCGATATGATCTAATACTTGAGAAAATCACCCATTAATGGCGTGTACGAATTTAATTTCGAAGATAAAGAAATAAACATATAAAAACCGTGAAAAATCTTATGAGAATTCAGTTCAAACCATCATCAACCAAGTGAAGGTAACATAAAAGTAACTAAGTGAAAAGAAATTATTCTCCACAGAAATGAAGGTCCTAGCAGTGTTTGCGGCAATTCTGGCTGTCTCATTTGGAGCGGCAATCCACGACACTAGTAGCCTGAGGGACGATCTTCATAAACTAAGCACTTTCGTTCTAACACCCGAGATCGTTGAAGTCATGGACTATTACTGGAAAGATGACGAAGTTAGAGCTGTCTTCAAATCAGAATACTACGACCATATGTACGGGATTTTTATGCAGCAGCCAGACGTTATTGAGTTTGCTAATTGGGTTTCAGAACAGATGAGATTCGATTATTTCAATCCTGGACAAGTTAAGCAAATCGATTTGAAGGTCAATAACAACTACAAGCCAGGATGGAAAGGATTCATGGAGGCATACATTAATCTCATTCCATTCGAGGAAATAGCGAACTTTGTTCAGGAGAAGGTTGCTGAAGATGGAGCCTTTGCTGGATTCTGGAATCGACTACAAGCCTTGAAACCTACATACGAAAGAGTCATAAGATTACCCGAATTTGTGAAGAATCTTAATGGTTTGGAAGCTGCTGGTTTTGATGGTCCACAATATGATGGACTTATAAGGCGTTTCCTTGGATGGAACTGAAGGTAGTTCCCTCTTTTTGAAATCGAAACGCTTCTCCTTGTGAAATGTTATTGAAGTTTTCAAAAATATAATGATTATATTGCTTAACAATTTGTTTTTATTTTCGTTATTGCAATTATAGCAAATTTAAACTATATAGTGGTACCATGTAGTAATCCCTACAAACGCAAAAACATCTCTTTTAGGTGTTTTTTTTCGCGATACTTTCAATAATAATCAAAAATAACACAGGCCGACAAAATTTAACAAAAGTCCAGACCCAGAGACCAGACCTAACATACCCGAAGGATTTTGATGCGCTGAATCCGAATCCGTGTTCAGAATGGCTCCTACACGTCTGGTTTTCGAGATATCCTAACCTAAAAGTGCAAAAAACGCGTTTTTTTGTGTTGTTTCTAGGGGTTAGGTGGGTTAGGGGTAGATAAGTTGGATTGCTTGTGGGTGGGATATAATTATTTCAAAAAAAATAAGCGATTTCTCTCACTGTTTCCAGGGTCAGGTGGGTTAGCCTTCTTGTGGTTTGGTAGGGGTGGTTTTTAGGGGTTGTTTTTTGAGCTTACGAAAAATTCTGACCTTATGGGGTGAATTATACCTCGGATTCGGAATCAGCGACCCCAAAACACACAAGATCAACATGGTCTGGTCTCGGGCAGAATTTTTTCGATTTTTTTTTGTTGTTGGGTTAATACGCTAAAGTGTAAAATTTCAAATAGCGATATTTTGGTGAAAAAAAAAGATATTTGAAAAAATCCAAATAGGTTTAAAAGGGACAGGGTGGTACTTTCAATTGCCATACAAAATTTTTTTATTATCATTTTTTTCCTTACGTCACGTAACCTCAAAAACTGCAAAAAAACGCGTTTTTTGCACTTTTAGGTTAGGATATCTCGAAAACCAGACGTGTAGGAGCCATTCTGAACACGGATTCGGGTTCAGCGCATCAAAATCCTTCGGGTACGATAGGTCTAGTCTGTAGGTTAAAAATTTGTAGGCCCGTGAATCCAATGAAATTCACTTTTTTCAATATTTATTTGCGAACGTGTTTGATTTATTCCAAATCAAGCCAAATTATATTATAGGTGAAAAGGGTTAAAACCACCCCTAAATAGACTGAAAATAAAATAAATTGAAAAATTGGTTTTTCCAACTTTATGCTTCAAATTCGATTGAATGCGTATTGTCAAATGAACTATTTTGAACCGTTAAGGGGTAAAACTGCCCCACAATTTTAAAAATCAACTTTAAATAAAAAAATTTGCAAAAAAATTTTTTTCTGCTTTTTGCTTGAAATTTGGTTGAATAGGTATTATCAGCCAAAAATAAATTATTATCAACAGTAGCGTACGCAGGATGAAACCATGGGGGGGTTTCACAAAGCATATTTTGTACACATATTGGGTAAAAAAAAATTTCTCATGTAATAGGACTATGTACTTATATTATATTTTATGTTATTTCACAATAAAAATAACTATACCTATAGGTATATTTTTATCGCAATTTTTTTATTGAAAATTGTGAAGAAACATAAATAATAATTTTTGACCATTTTTCGAATATCACAAAATGTCTTGTTTTTCTCCTAAAATCATGGTCTCGTGGTGTGCGCAAGACTTTAGACTTTGATTTAAGGCATTTTTACAATTTTTTTACCGAAAAGAAGGGAACTACTCTGAAAACTTGATGGCGCGTAGTTTTTGAGTCAAAAAATCGATTGGTGACATGAAAAAAAAAATTTAAAAATTCCTTATACATTATACATCGTTATTCGGAATATTTTTTTAATTGTTTAATAAGTTGATATATTTATTAATTATAATTTTTCCTATTATTATTGGAATCATGGGGGGGGGTTTAACCCGCAGTAACACCCCCCCCCCTTGCGTACGCGCCTGATTATCAACCCTTGATGGAGCAAAACTGCCCCTAGATTAAAGTTGAATTTGAAAAAAGATTGAAATTTTTTTTTGCATCTGAAGGAGAATGCAAATTTTGGTACCCACCTTCAATAGACATAGTAACTTATATTTAGCTCAAAAAGAGCTATCCAACGACATATTACACACAGTGACGTTGACAACTGTAGTGGGCAACATTCCCTGTTTTCAATGATTCAAACTTGCAAAAGCAAAGTGTTCAATGATTAAACCTTAAAAGCAAATGATTGCATACCTACTTTGCAAGCTTTTTCAAATACTTGCATTTCTGATTTTGAAGAAGAAGACGCGTCAGTGCTGCCATACACTTTTGTTTTACTCATTTTTTGTATAAAAAAAGAAACAATTCATCGAGGCAAAGTAGGCCATATTTTGAAATTTTTAATGAACAAACATAATATATCGCCTCTCAACAATTTCAATTAATTGGCGCGTGGCAATATTCAACATGTTAAAAACCGCTGCAACCGAAATTTTGGCAAAATGTGGCAATATTCAACAATTCAACGAACTTCACCTAGGAACTGCGGCAGTATTCATTGTGGTGGCATGTGGTGAGCTCAACAGTTGCACTGAATATTTTAAATGGTGAATAGTGGTAGTGTAAATAATGGCGAATTTCAGCGACTAAGGCTGTCCACTGTCCATGGCGGCGTCATTTGACGAATGCATGCAAGCTACAAATGACGAAAGGCATTTTCTGCATGTTAGTTATGTCCACGTATCGTCATACAATCGACATTCAAGCTACAAATCGTTTCAGTTTTTTTTTCCAGCAGCATCGCGAAAAGCACGTCTTAGGTTGGGAAAATGTCAAGTGATGATGAAGATGTGATTATAGCATACAAGTTTATTAAATGACAACGAACGAGACGTAGATTGTATAGGCTTCATCCATACATCGAAAGAAATATAAATTGTAGATTGTTTGTTGTTGCCAGAGAGTTATCAGAAGATGACGCGAAAAGTTTGTTGAATATGTTTTGTTCGTTATTGGGGTTGCTAAAACTTAGCTCTGCGGCACGAGCTTCATGACGAACGCAAACGCGACGATGCCGCTCCGTGGACACAGTTTCGGTTGTTTGTACTCAAGATGCAAGCAAGCGTCAAATGACGATAGCGTGCGTATGACGTGCGGTTTACATGGACAGTAGGCCTAAATCTTCAAATAAATTCATTGTTTGGTTTTGACAATTTCCAAGTAGCAACCTGACAGGAAGATTCTTCTTTTTCGTTACGCACTCGGTTACGTGGCATTATTCAACAGTGGTGGAAATATCACCGATCTCACAACACCAAACCGAATCTCCTCAGCTTTCGTTTTCAAGTAAACCACGGTGAAATCTCGTTGTTTAACATGTTGAATATTGCCACGCGCCCAATGTTACTAAATTCCTTCTATCCATTTTGCCTTCGGTTTCTCTTAATACAAATTAATGTAAGTAGTGGCAGCACTAATCTATATATTAATACGCAAGCACTTTGTTTGTACAGCACTTTATCCGACTTCCACTAAACCGATTTTCCTCAAACTGGTTTTATATGGAAGTCGGAGTCGTAAAGGTGTGCACAAAACAAGAATTATTCATTTATCTCAATTCTGTCACTCAGAAATGAGTATTGCATTTCCCAATATAAATGATAAAAGGACAACAACAATATAAGGTAGAAATTACGGTTAGCATATAAACAGGCGAATATAATAATTTATTATTAAGGTTTGTGAATCGACTAAATTTCATGAGCCTAGATTGCTTAGCGAAAGTACTTTTAACAGACTAAAATAAAAACATGGGGCGCATTTGAAATATATTGGTGGGCTTGGAAACAAATTCTTCTAGACAAGTCGTTCTTATTTAATTATACAGTGGTTATACAGGTTTTTATGCGCCCCATGTTTTTATTTTAGTCTGTTAAAAGTCCCAGAATATTACTTAATCCGTTGACGCAGCGACACAAAGGGTACCTTGGCATACGACATAAGAAAACAGTACGGCTACTATTGCATGATTTCTTACCAGACGTCGGAATCTCAAGAAGGTCCATGTTTGTGTTCTAATTATTTTCTAGTTTTTGGTACAGCTTATGATTTCAAATAAAACCATTTAACTTAAAAGTTTTTTTACCTAATTTTTTTATTTTCTAGTTTTTAGTTTGATTTTGGCTCGTATCATTATGCAAACTCTTCATCCTTTCCAACTCTTTCATTGCATCTTTATTGCACGGTTTCTTACCTGTTAATTTCTGACAATCAAGCTCCTCAATACATAGCCCTTCCAAAGCCCTTAAGCGACTTGGGTGCATTCAAAACATCAAAAATTATTCCAATGAAATAACCTTATTGTATTCCTTTTAGTCTTAATTCAGTAATTTTTGGATTTTACTTTTTACAAAATTCTGGTGAATTTTAAATTTTATAATTTTGAAAACAGATTCATTATTTTCCATTTTGATTTTTTTAATATTTTGACCACAAATTCGTCATTTTTTTTAACCTTAAAAACTCCCCAATACCGATTTTTAATGGATTTAGGACGTATTTGCAAAACTCATCCGCCATTTTGTATTTTAAAATTTTGATCACAGAATCGTCATTTGTGGTCCTAAAAACCCCCGATACCGATTTTCAATGGATTCAGAACACATTGGCAAAATTCATCCGCCATATTGGCGCCGCCATTTTGAATTTTCAAATTTTGACCACAGAATCGTCATTTGTGGCCCTACAAACCCCCCGATACCGATTTTCAATGGATTCAGAACACATTGGCAAAATTCATCCGCCATATTGGCGCCGCCATTTTGAATTTTCAAATTTTGACCACAGAATCGTCATTTGTGGCCCTACAAACCCCCCGATACCGATTTTCAATGGATTCAGAACACATTGGCAAAATTCACCCGCCATATTGGCGCAGCCATTTTGAATTTTCAAATTTTGACCACAGAATCGTCATTTGTGGCCCTACAAACCCCCCCATTCCGATTTTCAATGGAATCGGAATACAATTGCAAAATTCGTCCGCCATCTTGGAACCGCCATCTTGATTTTTGTACAAAATTGTCAGATTGCATTGTCACGGGAGCTCAATGTGTGGGCAAAATTTCATAAGAATCGGTTCAGTAGAAGTAGACGAAAAATCTGTCGCAAGATTTGAACCAAACAAACAAACACAAACAAACAAATATACGAGGTGAAGCTAAATAAAACCATTAAAAAAGAGAAAATTTAATGCGTAATACAGAGTTTAAATTGATGAGAATGACACACGATAAGCAAAAATATTTCTTGCTATGTGTCATTTCGAATCTATTAACTCCAAAACGTAGTAAATTTTAAATATTTTTAATGAGTAAAATTTTTGCGATAAAATTATCATGGAAATCTATAACAAAAACACTGATAACACAGCACACCAAAATCAAACTTTTGTTTGTTGCATAAAATATTTTAATGGTTGTGTACTAATTTGAGGTCACTAATTTCGAATCTATACTCAGTTTTATTGTATCAGCTCGAGTTTTATTGGCTTCATTTGGTATTTTCCTGATATAATAAGGTATAATCCTGGTCTATTTAAACCCGAGTAAAAATAATTTAGTTCGTTAATTTTCTTAAAAGAATGCACGCGCCGCACCTATCACGCATAGCGAACAAATGCGCTTGCCGCACGGGTATGCTCACTCCCGTCCAGGCATGTATGCTATTAGTCTAGTAAGTGAGGGTTTTTACCTACAAAAACTATTAACAGGCTACAAAGGTATATAAAAAAAAATATATAGTTTAAAAAAACTAAAAAATACGCTTTGATTTTAAAATGAACTAAAAAGTAAAAAATAATTTTGAATGTAAAGTTTTTATTGCTCCAGCCAGAATATGGAAACAACCTACCTTTCGAAATGTAAAACAGCGTGGGACTCTCTTCCTACGGGAAATTTTCGCTAGAGGCCCACGCTTTTTTACATTTCGAAAGGTAGGTTGTTTCCATATTCTGGCTGGAGCAATAAAAACTTTACATTCAAAATTATTTTTTACTTTTTAGTTCATTTTAAAATCAAAGCGTATTTTTTAGTTTTTTTAAACTATATATTTTTTATTTTCTATTTTTTAGTCTATTATATGTCCTCCGCCATTTTGTAGTGACCGCCATATTGGATTTAAAAGAACGTCACACAGTTTACTATACTATACTCGTCGTACACTTTCATTTGATACCCATACCGAGGGCGTTGTAAAGAAAAAGGTATTCCGCCATTTTGTGTTGGCGGCCATTTTGAATTTTGAATGACGCCACAGAGCTAACAGAATTCTACTTGTCATTTCCTTTCATTTGATACCCATATCGAGTGGGTTGTAAAGAAAATGGTAGTCCGCCATTTTTTGTTGTCCGCCATTTTGAATTTTGAATAACGCCACATAGCTAATTGTATTGTACTTGTAATACTCTTTCATTTGATACCCATGTCGGGGGTCGGGGAGCACAATTGAAAAATTCGGCCGCCATCTTGGAACCGCCGTCTTGATTTTTTTAAAAAATGGTCAGATTGCATTGTCACGCCAGCTTTACATATGGGCAAAATTTGAAGTTGATCGGTTATATGGAAGTGGGTCAAAATCAAGTTGCAAGATTTGTCTACATACATACATACACACATACATACATACATACATACATACATACAGGTGAAGCTAATATAAAGCGTATAAAAATAGGAAATTTTCCGTAGAATTCAATGAACTATTTTTAAAACAAATGACGCGCTTGCGTCCTTTTCAAAATGGCGCCCAAAGTTGGCGAAAAACAGTATTTTACGTTTAAAAAAAAAACTTGGCGTTGTACAAAAAAAAATTTAATGGCAAAGTTGTGTAAATCTTTAATACGGATCGAACTGCCGTGGTCCGGTCGCAAAATATTGCAAACTCAATTAGTAATTGCAAAAAAACCGCTAAAAATCGCTATTTTTTGAAATACCTGTAGCTCCGTGAAAAGACGAACCACGGTGAAAGCGTAGTTCAATGTAAGTCGAATAAGAGCGTTTTTACAGATTTGCAAAATATTGCAAGATTTTTGCAAAATTCGATTTTTTCGAAAAAAACGTTTTTTTTTCAATGTCCAATAGCTCATACAGGCCATCATATTTTTACACCCTACCGGTACCAAATTTTCTTTAACAGTTGCGCTTACATGTGCAATTAATGCGCATATCAAAAAATGATCCCTAATATGTGCAAAATCAGTCAAAAGATCGATATTTTTTTATACCCCAAAAAACCATGAATATATTTGTGATTTTTAATTACATTGGAATGCCATTATTGCCAATCGAAAGCTGACATTTTTCTACAAATTTACAAAAAAAAATTTTTGCTCTCCGACCTTCTTGAGCCGAGATAATTTTTTTTTGAAAAAAATCGTGTGGCGCCATCTTTTGAGATAAGTCGCTGAAATTTGCAGGGGTCACTGCTGAATACTTATGTTTTCAATAAAAAAATTCCCGCAACTTTATCGGCCGTTGCTGAGCATTGTAAAATCATTCGTTAAAAAATATAGTCTTTTCACGGAGCTACAGGTATTTCAAAAAATAGCGATTTTTAGCGGTTTTTTTGCAATTACTAATTGAGTTTGCAATATTTTGAGACCGGACCACGGCAGTTCGATCCGTATTAAAGAGTTACACAACTTTGCCATTAAATTTTTTTTTGTACAACACCAAGTTTCTTTTTTAAACGTAAAAAACTGTTTTTCGCTAACTTTGGGCGCCATTTTGAAAAGGACGCAATCGCGTCATTTGTTTTAAAAATAGTTCATTGAATTCTACGGAAAATTTCCTATTTTTTACATACCTTTGAAGCCTGTTAATCGTTTTTGCAAAAAAACGCAATTTTTTCAACAGATTTACTGGACTATATCGCCACAGGCACGAAAATCTAAAAATCCGCCTGCTACAAGTATCCGAGTAAAAATAAATGATGGCCTTAGAACGGACAAATGCCGACTGTGATTGAAACATAGTCCTCGGCCATCTGGCGGTTAACAGAAGGCTCGTTGCAGGACAGTACGGCCGTACAGGGGGCGATTGACGGTGAAACAACGGCCTTACAGTTCCATTAACGGCCATACGACGGTGCTACGGCGGCCGTATGGTTGCTATTACGAGTATACGACGGTGGTACAGTGGCAGCAACGTAGATATTCGCCCTCTTATAAGAAAATATATTTCACTGCAATTAAATGTTTGATTTTTTTTCGGTTGTGTTTTTTTTCAAGCCGTTAAATAACAAAATTTCCCACTAATATATAAATCAACGCGCACCACACACTTCACGTACAACAAACTGACGACTGGCGAGCTCATTTCTCTTGTGCATCGATGTCTTTAAGTAGGATAAATCGAAAGAACCATTCCCATAAAACACATTCAACAATACATTTGGTGCAGATTCGTTTCTACATCTCAGTACTTGGCCTTTTAAATCTTTTGGTCAAATTTGGCCGTCGTAAGGCCGTATATGCTCCCATTAAAAATGGTTAAAAACTCTACGACCATCATATGCCCCTTAAAAAGCCAAGCGGCCGGTGTTCGCCCTTTATAAGGCCGTGTTTTATTTTTACTCGGGTATGCATGCTCCCGCTACTGGCATGAACATTTATAAATGCATCCGCATCGGCATAGACCATTCCAAACGCGAGTGGTGTTTTACCAAACAGTCCGCCAACTAAGCACCAATGACGTCCAATGATGCTTTACCTACGCAATCGAACTAGAGCCGGTCTACGGAGTATGCTATTGCCATCCCAAGCTAATTGCCCGTTTTCTTTGTCCTATACAATTTTTTAGAGAACCAATTTTAAAGAGAGCAGAAAGAAATGCAAACAAAATTTCAACCTTTTTTCAAATTCAACTTTAATCTAGTAGTTTTACTCCCGAAAGTGCCTCTTTTCATGCATGTTCTCTTGACCGAAAATGGCGTTTTTAGGACTTTTCCGAGAAAGCGGGCGGCGGTAAAGTATCGAGGCGGGCGGTAAAAATCTTTACCTCCCGCTTCGAGTTACTATGTACTGCCTGCTCCTCTTAATTTTTTAACTTATGAAAAAAACCCAGAGCCTCTCAGATTGCCAGGCACTCTGTCACTAGGCAACCGAGCCATGCATACCAACAAATATATTAGCGGTATAAACGGGACACTTTACTGCGTGTACTCGGTGTTATTCAAAGTTTTTAACCAATAAATAAATATGACTCGGGGCAGTTGTAAAAGAAAATACGTAGTCCAGGGAAATTAGACATTCACATAATTTTTCTGTAAAAGTGAGCATTACTGAGATATTTTCGAAAAATCGCTTTTGGTGACCTTTGACCCCGCGTAAAATCGTGTCGGAGTGTCAAATCGATGGGGGCTCGTGACATTTTCCTTAGAGCAATAATATCAATGTCCATACCAAAGTTCAGCTTTCCCGGAATTTTTCCGAAATTGGGCCTTTTTTTTGTCTAATTTCCCTGGACTATACGGTACATATCTCGGGCAGTCGGAGGCTTTACGGACTCTCCGCACTCGTCCGTAAAAGCCTCCTTTCGGCCCTTGATATGTAATCTACTATTTTTTGGCTGATAATACCAGAAAAAAGTCGATTCTTTAAATTGTCGGGGTTAAAACTACCTTAAGGGCTGAAAATAACTTATTTTTGCCTGACAATTTGCATTCAATCGAATTTGAAGCATAAGTTGGAAAAACATTTTTTTTACAAACTTTTAGATTTTTAGTCGATGTAGGGGTGGTTTCAACCCTTTAGTATTATCCCTTATCCTAAAATTTGGCTTGATTTGGTATAAATCAACCACCTTCGCATACATATAAATATTGAAAAAAATGTAATCTTGTAAGTTACAAAAAATTTTAATTTTATAATTTCGAAAATTATAGGGTAAATGTCGGAGGTCCATCAAATTTCACCAAAGGGGAGCTGGGTGCCAATTTAAAACATAAATACCTCACGTATTTATTGACCATTGATGTGGTTCCTCTTGACCTTCAATCGTAATAACATAAACGACCGGCGATGAAGTAAAGGATTCCACTTCAATAAATAAATTTAACCAAATTACTTTATTACGGTTAAAACAACCTTAGTTTAAATGATAAAATATATTTCTATAATAATTTTTCAAATAACCCGCACGTAAAAACCGTTAAAATTAATTGATTAAATCGTACAACCCAAGATAGGGGGTTAATGAAATAAGTCCTGTACGTTAAGACTCTCTAACTAATACTACTACGATTTTATTTTTTATTTTACAAATCAAAATTCGTGTGTCTATGTTTTTAGAAACATTAATACTTGTACAGTGTCTGCATACGTGATTGTGATTTCCCTAAAGTGTATTTTCAAAGTAGTAGTGAAAATCCAAAACGATGACGTAACGCACACTGTACTCCAAAATCGTAAGTACCCATATTTGAATCAGATAATTAATAAAACTCGTAACAAGAGAAAAACCAAAAATAATGCGTAGCGACTGCTACATAACTCAGTTCTAAGACTAGTAGAATAACTACTTTCTAGGGAGGGAATAGTAGCTCTCAGTTGTATACCTTTTATATGAACACAACCCACTACTTTTGTATAGCGTTGTCCTACGATGGAGTCAATTGCCCCCTCTGCATTACTTCGAAATACTTCGAGAACTATTTCATTTTGAAGTTCTCCGAGAACTAGTTCATTTTGAAGCTCTCCGAGAACTAATTCATTTTGAAGTTTTCAAGAACTAATTCATTTTGAACTTGAGAACTAATTCATTTCTTGGAGAACTCTTTAATTTTGAAGTGCTTGGAGAACTAATTCATTTTGAATTTCATCATCATCATAAATAGCTCCACAGCCTGTTATTGGCCTTGGCTTCCTGTAACATCCTCCTCCAGAACTGTCTGTCCCTGGCTTGGGGTCTCCAATTTCTTATACCTAGGGTTCGTAGATCCTCCTCTACGCTATCTGTATATCTCTTTTTTGGACGTCCTGTGCCTCTGTGTCCGTCTGGTCTCTTGTTCATAATAATTTTTGTTATGCTGTCATCACTGCTACGTTCAACATGTCCTGCCCATCGAATTCTGCTAATTTTTATAGTTTTTATGATGTTCGGATCTTTATACAACTGATACAATTCGTGATTGTATCTTCTCCTCCAAACACCATTTTCGTTTACTCCTCCATATATTGTGCGCAGGATTTTTCTTTCAAAGCACCCCATACAGTAGTATTGGCCTTATAAGGGTTCTGTATAGTTTAACTTTAGTCCTCCTTGATATGTTCCTTGTTAAGAAGTGTTTACGTAGCCCAAAATAGCATCTATTTCCCAGCGCCAATCTCCTTATGACTTCTGCTGTCGTGTCGTTATCTTTTGAGATTAGCGTCCCTAAGTATATAAATTCTTTTACACTTTCGATGTTATATGTATCAATGGTCATATTCTGGCGATCATTCCGTCTTTTAGAGATGCACATATATTTCGTTTTCTCTTCATTAATTGCTAGTCCGAATTTCTTTGCTGCTCTTTCTAGCAATATGAAGGCTTCTTTCATTGCTATGCTGGATCTGGCTAGTATTACGATGTCGTCAGCGTATGCCAACAGTTGTACCGACTTGTTGAAAATACTGCCCGCGGTGTTAATTCCTGCGTCTCTTATCACTTTTTCCATAGCTACGTTAAATAGTAAGCACGACAGGGCATCTCCTTGTCTTAGTCCTACTGTGGCGTTGAATGGTTCTGACAGCTCTCCTTCAATTCTTATTCTGCATATAACCTCTTTCATTGTCATTTTGGTCAAATCTACGAGGTGTTTGGGAAATCTTAAATACTCCATAGCTTTATATAATTCTTCACGTTTTATTTTATCATACGCGTTTCTGAAGTCTATGAATAGCGAATGTATGGTAATATTAAATTCATTTGCCTTTTCCAGGACCTGCCTAAGGGTGAAAATATGGTCTGTGGTGGATCTTCCGGGGCGGAAACCGCTTTGATAGTTTCCCAGAGCTGCTTCTGCGTAAGGCTGCAGTTTAACGTATAAAATATTTGATGATACTTTATATGCTACGTTCAATAGCGTGATACCTCTATAATTACGGCAGTTTAGCTGATCTCCTTTTTTGTGTATAGGGCACACAATGCCCTCGCTCCATTCCGATGGTATTCGTTTCTGGGTCCATATTAGTGTTACGATTTCATGCAGGCTTAATATTACGTTTTCACCTCCTTGTTTCAATAGCTCTGCTACGATGTTATCTTTGCCCGGAGATTTGTTGTTTTTTAGCTTTTTCACTGCGTCTTGTACGTCTTCTAATGTAGGCATGTCTCCCGCTAGTTCTTCTGCTAGTTCCATGTTTTCTGTAAGGGGTTGCTCCTCATCTCGAGCTAGCAGTTCTTGAAAGTGTTCACGCCATCTAATTAGAACTGATTCTTTGGTACTTAAGATCTCTCCATCCTTATTTTTGCACATGGTTATTCTGGGCTTGAAACCGACTCGTTGCTCCTTTACTTTTTTATATAGTTTCCTGACATCGTTTCGGTTGTTCGCTTCTTCTATTTTCAACATTTCGTTTTCCCAGTACTCCTTTTTCTTCGCTTTGTGCACTCTTTTCTCCTGTCTCCTTTTTTCTTTGTATGTCTCAACTGCATTTCTCGTTCTGTGTTTCTGTATCATTACTTGATATGCTATATTCTTTTCCTGTGTTACACGGGTACACTCATTGTCGAACCATTCATTTCTGCTTTCACGGGGTTCGTATCCTAGAGTATTTGATGCTGATTCTTTGATTAGGGTCTTCAAGTTATTCCATTTAACTTCTATGTCTTCGGCGTTGTGATTATTTGCATTTATCACTCTTCTATTTATTTCTTCCACATATTCTTCTTGTTTTGCTTCTTCTTTTAATAATTTCACGTTAAATTTTCTTTCCCTGCGGTTTCTTCTTTCGTTTAGTGTCGATATTCTGCTTCTGATTCTCGTCCCAATCATATAATGGTCGGAGTCGATGTTTGCACCACGATATGATCTGACATCTAGTACTTCTGAACAGTGACGCGCTTCTATAAGTATATGATCAATTGAGTTTTGCGTTCTTCCATCTGGAGATCTCCAGGTTACCTTATGTATATCTTTTCGCTGGAATCTTGTGTCTGCGATCACCATATTATTCATCATTGCAAAACTGATCAGTCTCATACCGTTTTCATTTGTTTCGTCGTGTAGACTAAATGCTCCTATTGTTGGTCGGTATGCACTTTCATGGCCAATTTTTGCATTTGCATCTCCTATGACAATCTTTACATTATGTCTAGGACAGTTTCTTAGCGTCCTATCTAAGGTTTCATAGAATGCATCTTTCGCTTCTTCTAGCGCATCTTCAATCGTGGCATGTATATTTATTATGGAGTAATTAAAGAATCTTCCTCTTATACGTATTCTACATATTCTTTCATCTATAGCGTCAAACCCCATTACTAGATGTTTAATTTGTTTTCTTACAATAAATGCCGTCCCAAAAGTATGATTCTTCTCGTTACAACTATAAAATATATTGTGCGTTTTTTTCTCTAGGATGCCCTTTCCAATCCATCTCACCTCTTGCACTGCTGTCAGGTCGCTTTTATATTTATCTAATTCGTTTAGTAGAACTTTTAGTCTGCCAGGTTGATACAGTGTCCTTACATTCCAAGAAAAAATTCGTAAATCATGGTCCTTAATACGATATCCGGGTATTCGTTGTGTGGTCAATCCTATCCGAGGCTCTGTTGTAGGTCTCGTGGCAATGTGGTAATGCCAGGACGGGTTGCCAGCCCGTCGCTGGTATGCGGGAATATAGCGTCCCACCCTCGCTACTACCGTCGTTAGTTGGCTATCCAGTGGGCACCACGGGGAGGTGACGGTTCGATTTTACCCACCCATTTTGAATTTCTTGGAGAACTAATTCATTTTGAACTACTTGTAAAACTAATTCATTTTGAAGTACTTCGAGAACTAATTCATTTTCAATTTCTTAGAGAACTAATTCATTTTGAAGTAACTGGGGAGTTAATTCATTTTGAAATACTTCGAGAACTAATTCATTTTGAAGTTCTTGGAGAACCAATTCATTTTGAACTACTTCGAGAACTAATTCATTTTGAAGTACTTGGAGAATTAATTCATTTTGAACTAACAAAACTACTAATTAAAAAACAAATTCTTTAGAAAAATGAACACACTACACATATCACTATAAAAACTATTTCTTTAATGGAACCTATTTGATACTACATTTTGTCTTTAAGAAAAACCTAAAAACAATTTCAATTCCAGCCTAATAGTTCTCGAGCCAAACCATAATATTGATCAGCATCAAAACAAAGTGCCTCTAATCGTTGTACAGCTGCAACAAATTCCGGCAATTTTATAATTCTTTCATAAGCTGGTCTCAATCCCTGCGCTCTGCCCCAGAATTCCGCGAAAATTCCACCTTGAGCGACCTTCTCCGGATGCAGTGTAAGCATCCATGAATCCCTTCCAGCCTGGCGTGTAGTTACCATGAATCATTAAAGGCAATTCTCCAATTGGTTTGCTCTCAGGATCAGACATAATTAAATTCTGCGATATCCCCACACCAAATTCTAGAACTTCTGGTTGTTGGATCGTAATTACATTAACAGGTATCCACTCCTCAGAAGTTACAAGATTTTTAAATGTGGCATGATTTGCCGCGTAGTGAAACACAAGTTCATCCTTTAATCTTTTGTCAATAATTGCTTCTCCAAAAGTAACCGCAACGATGATAGACGCAAGAACTACAAGGATCTTCATTTCTAGAGAAAAAATACTTTTAATTTTAATAATTAATAAATTTTTCACTTATTTACTTTAATTATATGTATTTTTTTAGGGTTTCCTTAGACTCGGGTGACGACTACTAATCGATCCAGTTTCACTTTTACAACTGATTTTACACAAGTTTGATCAAGTTTGAAATCATTGATGTTATCTTAAAACAAGCAATAAATTTGTTCGATAGTATTTTTCTATGCAATTTTTATTATGAAGATGGAATTGCGATATTCATGATTTTTTATACGCTTTATATTAGCTTCACCTGTATGTATGTGTGTATGTATGTATGTATGTTCTATGTAAACAAATCTTGCAACTTGATTTTGACCCACTTCTATATAACCGATCAACTTCAAATTTTGCACATTTGCATAGTTCGCATGACAATGCAATCTGACCATTTTGTAAGAAAATCAAGATGGCGGTTCCAAGATGGCGGTCGATTTTTGCTAGTGTGTTCCCCGACCCCCGGAATGGGTATCAAATGAAAAGGCATGACAGGTAGAATACAATTAGCTGTATGGCGTCATTCCAAATTCAAAATGGCGGCAAACAAAATGGCGGACTACCTTTTTCTTTACAACCCACTCGATATGGGTATCAAATGAAAGGGTGTGACAATTAGAATACTATTATCTGTGTGGCGTCATTCCAAATTCAAAATGGCGGCCAACACAAAATGGCGGATTATCTTTTTCTTTACAACCCACTCGGTATGAGTATCAAATAAAAGGATGTGATAATAGAATACTTTTCGCTGTGGGGCGTCTTTCCAAATTCAAAATGGCGGCCACCACAAAATGGCGGTTTACCTTTTTCTTTAAAACCCACTCGGTATGGGTATCAAATGAAAGTGTATGACGAGTATAGTATAGTAAGCTTTGTGATGTCGTTTTAAATCTAATACGGCGGTCACTACAAAATGGCCGAATACATACATATAATAGACTAAAAAATAGAAAATAAAAAATATAGTTTAAAAAAACTAAAAAATACGCTTTAATTTTAAAATGAACTAAAAAGTAAAAAATAATTTTGAATGTAAAGTTTTTATTGCTCCAGCCAGTATAAGAAAACAACCTACCTTTCGAAATCTAAAAAAGCGTGGGGCGCTAGCTAAAAGTTCCGGTGTTAATAAAATAAGAATATAGAGAGCCCCACGCTTTTTTACATTTCGAAAGGTAGGTTGTTTTCTTATACTGGCTGGAGCAATAAAAACTTTACATTCAAAATTATTTTTTACTTTTTAGTTAATTTTAAAATAAAAGCGTATTTTTTAGTTTTTTTAATTTTCTTATCTTTTTTCCCGACGACCGCGACGTAAAAGTACACGTGCACGGACTTATGGACTTTTAATTCAGCACGGTTAGTTTCTTCGTTGATTCACTGTAAGAGACCGGATATATAAAAGCTAGAGAAATAGGAGAAATTCGTGAAATCAACCGCCCAAAAATAGAAAGAATTGCAGTGAAACGAAAACATTTTTAATCGTAGAGGGAAATTAAACAAAAAAAACTTGGGAAGTTGAATTTTTTTGTTTTTTTTTCTTTGTATACTTATGTATGGTGACCAACTATTTTTTGTACAAAAGGAGTACGAATAGAGTTTCGTTGGATATAGTGATTGGGGTTGTGAAAAACACTGAGTTTTCACTGGATTATATATTTTTAAAATAATATAAAAATTATAATAATTCTAAAATTTTCCTGGATAATTCTGAATTTTCTTCCAATGGCGTCCATGTTGAATTTTGCGTTACAATTGCAGATAGGGTCGTTACGGGTAGTTTTCACTGCTCCAGTAATCATTACTAAGGGGAAATACCCTATCTACCGCAGCAGTAGGGCTGGGGCAACATAGTGCACATTCAATCAATAATTTCAAATTTTCATGGGGCATAGTTCTAGTTTAAGATGCGAAAATATTTCTACTCACCTTTTGTCCACGCTCACTATTTCTTGGGTAGTTTTATGAAAAAATAATGCCTGGCTGGGAACGAAACAAGTTAGCATAAGTTCTTATAATAACGTTTTGGAAGAAAGCTACCAAAAGTGTGGGCCATTTTTCCAAACTCAAAAAATACGAGCGAAGCGGATCGTACATATAATTGTAAAATGCATTTTGAATCTTGTATCGCGCAAAATCGTGCAGGTACAAAAATCACTTACGTCGTCTAAACAAAGAAACCGCTCGACCGAATTTTATGAAAATCTTTTCAGATAGTAACTTCGGTAATACGCTACGATCGAAACCTCAACGAAGTCGGTATCATTGCTAGTTCGCGCGAAATCGTGCTGGTACAAAAATCACTTAAGCCGTTCAAACAAAAAAAACGTCTCGCGCGATTTTTATGAAAACCTTTTCAGATCATATTTCCTTTAATACGTTCTGAACGGCATCTCAACAAAGTCGATATCTTTTTTGGTTCGCTCGAAATCGTGAAGGAAAAAATGACCACATACGTACGCACACACGCACACATATATTTCTTCTCAAATTTTTGCTTAAAATGCTATTGGGACCTTAAAATATGAAAATACATTGAAAATTTCGATTTTGATTTTCGGACCGATTACAATAACTTCCTACTGGGAAGTTAAAAAAAGTCATATTCACAGGACCTGACATCAGAAAACTAAACAAGGATACAAACTTTGAATATAGATAGTTCAAACTTTAGATATAGATAGTTTTATTTAACTAACCTGTATTTTGTACATATTTTCCATTCAACCCATGTGTCACCTGATTCTGGTGAATGTGACGTAGTGTATATTATATGATTTTTGTTATATTTGACGAATATTAACACTTCAGAAAAAAAACATTTTTAAATGATTAAAATTCGCACCTGTGTTATCGATAATCTAGCAGCAGACTCTACCTGAAATGCTACTTGGGGGCAAAGATAAAAAGTTCAAAAAAAGAATTGTAAACAATGTGGCGTTGTGTCAAGAGCACAATACTCGAAAGCGATCACGTGCTGCTGATTATACCTTTTTTTGTGGGCAATTTCTTTGCCAACATTTTTTGTTTTAACTTTTTTCCGTAAAGTTGATATTTATGGATTTATTACACATTAAAGTAATCAAGATTTACGTTATGCAGTATTGGAGATTCTCAATTTCTTTATGTGAAGTTACAAAATTTATAGTAAAATTACAATAATTGTGTAGTAAATTAGTATTTCATATCAAGATTTGTAATTTTACTGTCCATTTGCACTGTGAATTTATATATTTTTTTACAGTGTAGGGAAACGTTTGACCCACCCAGTTAATATTCGTCGGAATTCATGAGTCTGTCTGCACCCCCCTGGACCGTTCTAATTCCTTTAGTCGGATAACATTTTTTCAGTTTAATTTCGTTGCCATACAAAAGCGCTTAAAGAAAACTTAAATCTAGTGTACTTTTTTTTTGAAAATTTTTCTCTTCATTGTATTTTATTTGGTGGGGGGTGTAGTGTGACGTAAAGCTACACCCCCATTTTTTTAAAGAGCACAAAATTTATTCTTTAGGGAACAAATTAGTACATAAAAAGCACTAAATTTGGACTTTGCGCTATCACTCTCCAATTAAAGGTGGGTGCCTCTTGACTCACCTCATATCCGTCGATTGTTTACAATTCTTTCTTTAAATTTTTTATCTTTGCCCCCAAGTAGCATTTCAGGTAGAATCTGCTGCTAGATTATCGATAACACAGGTGCGAATTTTAATCTTTTAAAATTTTTTTTTCTGAAGTGTTAATATTCGTCAAATATAACAAAAATCATATAATATACACTACGTCACATTCACCAGAATCAGGTGACACATAGGTTGAATGGAAAATATGAACAAAATACAGGTTAGTTAAATAAAACTATCTATATCTAAAGTTTGAACTATGAAATTATAATTTTAATAAAAACTCAAACAAATACAAAATGTGAGGATCAATAACTTCTTTGTTTTTTTTTGGAAAAGCTTCTTTAGGTTGGTTTCCGTTTATGAACTTTCTTCGGATCATCTCTATGGATCATCCAACAATATTCCGCCATCATCCTCACGTCCCAACAGACTTGATACCTCCTTTCCATCTCTTTTACATCTTGGTGTAACCGTTCTCCTTGTTCCTCACTGTAGTCTCCTAGATTCTGGGGAAGTGATCAATGTCGGAATTCAAAAAGTGAAGTTTCAGGCTCATACTACATCCAATGATTTAACATTTCTTGGACAATATTTTTATAATCAGAATCTTTTACGTTGCCATAAAATTTAAAAACAACATTTCTAAAGGAATTCGAGGCAGTTTCTTCTAGGTTTGTCATGACATTTTCAAAGTTTGCATCCTTGATTAGTTTACTGATGTCAGGTTCTGTGAATATGAATTTTTTTTCATAGTTGGCAAAAGGAAAAAAATTGAAAGTTGAAATTTTTTAATTTTTTCAAAGTTTTAAATAAAGTAACGAAGTATTACGTATGCTCACAAGAAAGTACATAAAAATACCCACTATTTAAAAAAAATGTTTACTCTACATAGGTTTGGCATAAAATGGCGGCAATTTTAAAGCTTTGCGTAAAGTGCCAATTGTTGCTGTAAAAGTAAATTTTTTTTTATGAAAATCCGACTATTTTCCCGTTATTTATTGCATTTTTAGTAAAAAAAAACAAAATCTTATACATTTTGGTTTTTCGAGGTTAGGATTCATTTTTAAAGTATTTATACCGAATCAGTTCGATAGTCTATTCATTCACGATTATTTTTCAATTTGTTTTATTTTTCTACGACAAACAGAACTGGAGAAACTAAAAAAATAGTGTTACTATGCACTCAAAGTGCATCAAAAATGGACATCCAATTTTCTCGTGCAGCACAGGCCCGATTTTGCAGAAATTTTTTCTCGCTTCACATATATGTAAAGAAAAAAAACAAAAAAAAAACTGGTGTGCGTAGAACCACACGATGGAAGTGAAAACTTCTATGGTCATTATGTATTTCCAATTCAATCTTAATATTACAGGAGGATAATGGTCAATAAATTTTGTCTATGAATGTTTCACCGCGCATTTGAAATATTTTTTTGGTGGACTTGGAAACACATTTTACTAGACAAGTTGTTCTTATTTAATTATACAGGTTTTTATGCATTTTACTTTTTACAAAATTCTGGTGAAGTGATTTGTTATGCATACCACATTGCCAGCGCATTTTAAATTTTCTAATATTGACAATAAATTCATTATTTCCGACCTTAAACACCTCCAAATAGCGATTTTTAGTGAAATCGAATGGTAATTGCCAAAATGGTACCGCCATATTGGCGCCGCCATTTTGAATTTTCATATTTTGATCACAGATTCGCCATTTGTGACCTTAAAAACCCCCCGATACTGATTTTCAATGGATTCAGAACACATTTGCAAAATTCATCCGCCATAATGGCACCGCCATTTTGAATTTCAACTTTTGACCATAGAATCGCCATTTGTGGCCTTAAAAACCCCTCGATACCGATTTTGAATGGATTCAGAACACATTTGCAAAATTCAACCGCCATATTGGCCCCGCCATTTTTAATTTTCAAATTTTGAGCACAGAATCCTCATTTGTGGCCCTAAAAACCCCCCGATACCGATTTTCAATGGATTCAGAACGCATTTGCCAAAATAGTCCGCCATATTGGCGTCGCCATTTTGAATTTTCAAATTTTTCAAAACAAAATGGCGGACTAACTGTTTCTTTACAACCCACTCGGTATGGGTATCAAATGAAAGGGTGTGACAATTAGAATACTATTAGCTCCGTGGTGTCATTCAAAATGGCGGCCAACATAAAATAGCGGTTTACCTTTTTCTGAACAACGCGCTCGTTATGGGTATCAAACGAAAATGTAAGACGAGTATGGTACAGTAAGCTGTGTGAAGTCATTTTAAATCTAATATGGCGGTCACTACAAAATGGCAGAACACAAATAATAGACTAAAAAGTAGAAAATAAAAAAATATAGTTTAAAAAACTAAAAAATACGCTTTTATTTTAAAATGAATTAAAAAGTAAAAAATAATTGTGAATGTAAAGTTTTTATTGCTCCAGCCAGTATAATATGGAAACAACCTACCTTTCGAAATGTAAAAAAGCGTGGGGCGCCAGCGAAAAGTTCCGGTGTTAATTTATAAAATAAGAATATAGGTAAAGTGTCCCAAGCTTTTTTACATTTAGAAAGGTAGGTTGTTTCCATATTATACAATTATTTTTACTTTTTAATTCTTTTTAAAATAAAAGCGTATTTTTTAGTTTTTTTAATTATTTATCTTAACAAGGCAAATCTCATATCGTAGTGTGATCGCAAGACGTTCTCCGGAAGAAATTGGTTGGCGCATGTTTGTGGTTTGCTTTTTGATTAATGGAGCCACTCTATCAAGGAGGAAATCGAAGTCATCGACGGACATTCTTAAAATTTTTTTTTAAGAGTTCTGGATCGTTTTGCTGGAGTTGCAATCGCAATGTCTCGTTAAAACCAGTTTCCAAGAACATTGGACGGACCCATTGCGATTTCTGGTTTCTTCTCCTTTTATTGTTATTAGAATAGCATGTCTCTTCGTCCTTCACCTCTTCAATTAAAAGGACAGCAGCAAAACATGCTGCAACTAACCTTTTGTCCTCTTCTATGCTCCTTTTGGTTTTTTTTTATAAATTTCAGCCCTTCTTTAGCAGTATCCCCAACACAAATAAATTTAACTCTGTCATAATTCGACTTGCCATTATTTGTAATTCGTATAAATTCAACTTTTGCGATACAGCAATGTCATGTTGACCAGAGATTATAGCAAGTGTTATTTGGGTCATTCTACGATAAGAGGTTTTGAGTCCATAGAGGATGCGGCCAAGAGGAAAAGTTGGAGTTTTTTGATTAATCACATATAATACGATTTTAGTATCTTTTATGTACACATTCATGTACGGGCAAGTCACTTTATCCATATTTAGTTACTTTTTAGAAGGCCAGGGTATATACGTCAGGCAGGGTAGAGACACTTTTTTGGATCCTCAATGTTCCATGACATCTGATGGACACGCAAAGAACCAGGGAAAGTCTTTATGTGTTTTTTGGCACTAACAAGCAAAGCGTCTTTCTCTAGGATATTTTTGTCGTCAATAAGGAGACCATTGACGCTAGGACAGCATCTGATAATTAGCTTAGATATGCTATGTCACGGCCACTACCTACCAATCGGTCTGCTGATCTCTTACAGACAGCATCGATACCATCAGAAGCCCCTTACCATGTCCATCATGGTAATTCCAAGTAAAGCATATTAATTTTGTGGGGGGAAATTCTCTCAAATGAGTAACAAGAAAGTAAAACATATATTTGTTGTGGTATTGTGTCACAGTTCCATAGCTCCAAAAATGCAGGTTTGCCACTTCGGCTGGCAAGCTGTTCAAAATTGGCTGTAAGTGAGCTCACATAGCTGGAGGTGAATGTAACAAATTATGTGACGTAGAACAATAGCATGTAACCTTTACTTCACCTGATGCCTCTTCTTTTGTATAAGTTACATCCATGTGCCCAATTTATCTGTTGACGTGAATCTCCGGAATGAAATGCTCCATACTCCTTTAGAAGTTAGCTATATCTGAATTAGTTTGCACAAACATCTTATGATCCACATTGTCTCCCCTGCTCAGTGAGTATCTCCCCTTGTAGTTAGCTTGCCAGGGGAAATACGGCAGGGGAGAGACGTTTTCGTGACAAATTTAAAATTTTTAACTGACACAACCTAATTTTTGGGTTAATAATATATCACACCTCCACTATTACAGTATTGTTGAATTTAGGCAGTACATACAAAAAAATAAAGTTAATTTTATAAATTTTACGACTGACCAGGGGAGGGACACAATCACCTTGCGAAACCAGTGCGACGCATTGTCGCGTCGCCCCAACTAACAAATGACAGCGATTTAACGGCTCCTGTGTTTAGTGTTACAAACTTCACATTGATACGCGTCCGTGAGCGCCATTTAGAATATGGCCATCTAATACTTCTGTTTACATAAACGGGCCAAAATTCGCCAGGGGAGATACACAAAAAAAGCGGGACAAAAAATAAGTTCGAAAATTATTGCAAATAAACAAATATTTTTGTATTTTCCCTTTATAATACTTAAATATACTTGTTTAAGTTTGTGCTAAATAAACTTTAATTTAACAACGGCGACAAAGAAGGTATATACTGTCTGCATGTTTAACTAAAAACGTTAAAGGGACAGGCCAGGGTAGAGACTTTTTCAGACTTAAATTTGGAATTTCAGAAAAATGTACTATAATTGTGCATTTAATCATAGTGGTATTTCTAGAATGCATTAAGATGCTGTGATTTATTGCATAAAATGACAACATGTAGAATAAAAATGCTATTTTATAATGGATGCCGTTCACATTACCTCTTATCGTAGAATTACCCATTTATTGTCATTCGTGCAGCAGTGAATCAGCGCGAAGAAAGTAACCGTGGTGACTTAAAAGTCCATAGGTCCAAGTCCGGAAAAAATAAGAAAAAAAAATAATTAATATCATATTCCAACATTTATAATAAAAATTGCTTATAAATATACCTACTATCTGAGAAATTATCGCCGGACGCTATCTTACCATGTTTTTTTGCAAAGCACTTCTATCACCCAAAAAATCAGTTGTTAAAGTGCATCTGGTTCAATTGGTAGTCTTCAGTCGAGTCTAAGGAAACCTTAAAGAAATATAATTAAAGTGAAAAAGTGAAGTGAGTGAAAAATTTATTGATTATTAAAATTAAAAGTGTTTTTTTTCTAGAAATGAAGATCCTTGTAGTTCTTGCGTCCATCGTTGCGCTTACTTTTGGAGAAGCAATTATTAACAAAAGCCTAAAGGATGATTATGAGGAACTCATCTCGCTATATCCACAGAAGGAGCTCTCTAAACTTGTGATTTACTACGCGACAAATGATGCCGAATTTAAAAATCTTGTAACTTCTGAGGAGTGGATACTTGTTAATCTAATTCCGATCCAACAACCCGAAGTTCTAGAATTTGCTGTGTGGATATCGGAGAACTTAATTATGTCTGATCCTGAGAGCAAACCAATTGGAGAAATGCCTTTAATGACTCATGATCACTACAAGCCAGGCTGGAAGGGATTTATGGATGCTTACATTGCATTGATTCCATGGGAAGAGATAGCGAACTTTGTTACGGAGAAGGTAGCTGAAGGTGGAATTTTCGCTGAATTCTGGGCCAGAGCGCAGGGGTTGAGACCAGCTTATGAAAGAATGATGAAATTACCGGATTTTATTGCAGCTGTAGAGCGGTTAGAGGAGCTTGGTTTTGATGCAGATCAATATTATGGAATGGCACGAGACCTCTTAGATTGGAATTGAAATTGTTTTTAGTATTATTAAAGACAAAATTTAGTTTCAATTAAGTTCCATTAAAGAAATAGTCTTTATAGTGATATGTGTAGTGTATTCATGCAAAATTTAAACAAATATAAAATATCTAACGGCTTTTGTCATTCCTTTCATCAAGTGACTTTAAAATAGTAGAAAAAAAGAAGCCTCAGAAGTCTCTGTTTGTACTGCCAGTTCGCGATGTCATTGTTTGTATTGTGTAGTAGTAAGCCTATTGAAATGAGTAGTTGAAGTATAGAAAAGTCGAAGGGCTTGAGTTGGAAGTTTTTTTTTGTGTGGCAGTTCTGAGCTGAGGAATCACCCTTGGTACTACCGATGTTTAAGGAGATGGCAATGAACCCTGCGTTTGAACTCTTGGGTGGTGTAGGAAATCAAACTGCGTAATACCCTAGACAGAATAACACCCTTAATCCGGATTATGACGTCAGAATGACGTAGACTCCATTTGAATCGCTGATTGCAGAAACCACATGAGTCAATATTTTTTTTTCCAAAATGACGGAAATCAAACTGCGCAATACCCTAGACAGAATAACACCCTTAATCCGGATTATGACGTCAGAATGACGTAGACTCCTTTTGAATCGCTGTTTGCAGAAACCATATGAGTCAATATTTTTGTTTTTCAAAATGACATACGGTTTTCACATACCCCTTACACCAGGGGTGAAGAAATGGTATGAGTCTAGTTGTTAGAAACATTCAAGTGCAACGTGCTAGAAGTCTAATTAGTGTAGAAACCTATAGCTGGTGGCAACAGTGGCTATTTATAACCTGATAACCAGAAAAACCCCCAAAAATATGATATTATTGACTCATGTGGTTTCTACAATCAGTGATTCATTTTATTTCCATATCTTTAATATGGGTCTAGTCATTCTGACGTCATAAACCGGATTAAGTTTCTAGTCTGTCTCCGGTATAAGGTTGTTGCACACTCGGGTTGTTCTAATTATGAACGAATTCCTTGTCTCTAGCGCTTGGCCGAAAAAGGGCTGTAAGCAAAGGGAATGATCCGAACGAGCTAGTCTGGTGCAAAGTCTAGAAATAACACGTGTTTCATTTTCATACAAAATTTTCCGGCCTTTGGTTGTGTGCGTGCATATACGAACATCACGCACAACTCAACGTATACATCGTGAACTCGGCGAGACAAAGCCAGATTCTTTCTCTTCGATAAAATATGTAGAACAGAAAAGGAAGTAAAATTTAATCAGCTGTTGTTTTTTCATAAATAGTAAATATGCACCAATACATCAAGCTTTTCCCCCTGTGTGCATAAAAATGTGTATAAAAATGTTGCACTCTCTCTATTAGTTCTTTACTATCCACTAACACGGAGAGAGATATTGCACGTTTTATTGGAAATAAGATAGTACTTCGTTTTGGAAGCATTGAATTCGATGACTCTGGCGGCCCCAATCAAAAATGAGTTTAATGTTCCTTTTGATTGAGCCAGAAATAAGTCTGCGACCGTTAAGGCAGGATGTGTCACGTTCTTGTCTTGTATTAATTACCGAAGGTTTAAGAGTAAAGGGCCAACTATAATGCACGTAAGAAACGCACGTCATCTGCACACTCTCATGGAAATTAATGTGTTCGGCCATATTGGACGTACGTCGGTCATATTTTGTTTCGTTAAGTTTCGTTAAATGTTAAACATTTATGCATTTTAATAATTTTAAACTTTCCGTATACACAAACCATTATACGTTTGACGAAAGTTAAGTTAAAGTTATATTTACGCAAGCCAGTTGACTTGCGTTTCTTACGTGCATTATAGTTGGCCCTTAAAGCAGACTACCGTCATCAGCGAAGCTGTGAAGTGTGTTGGAAGGGACAGAGAGTAGTCATTTATGAAGATTAGGTTTGTGCCTTGATTAAAGCTTTTTTGAGGTGTGGTGGTGTGCTGGGTTTTATCCGGTACAAAAACCTTTGTGCTGGTGGTGAGCATATAAGTATTGGGTGTGGAATTAGCTGAACTTCGTTGTGGTGGGTTTATGTGTATTGGGTGGGCTTTCATGCTGGGGGTCTTGGGTGCGATCTTGTGGAGGTTTTAAGGCCTCGGAATAAGACTTCAATAATATAATAATGATAATAATTTTATTTGGTCTAGGTTTTAATTTTTGATGGAGTTTGCATATTAGTTTTGCGGGAAACATAGTTTTAAGGAGGTTGATTTTTCGTTGATTGCAAGCCGCATATATGCACCTACGAAAAAAAGTATTATTGCGTTTGATGGAGGATATTATGAGCTTTAATTGCGACCTCCAATGGTTTCCGAGATAAACGCCAAAATAGCTCCAAATCTACAAGTCTTAGGAGAAAAAGTATTATAAACTTTTTAATAGAGAATAGCACGAGGCTCACAAAACCAAAGGTGATGGCGAATCGGAGTTTTTGAATGTTCTGTTTTTTACGTTTTTAATGACGTTTTATAGTCTCTGGCGGGAAGGTGTCAGAACAATGAACTGTTAGTGGTTTCCTCGACATAGGTAGGCCTCTGCCTTGACGCCCTCTGCTGTCTTGAAGGCGTTGGTAAATATCCTTAGATTAAACTTCTTCAGGGCGTCTCCGTTTCTACAATATATTGTTATGGCCATAGGCTTTTCATGTTCAGCCGCCAATTCCCTTAGTCTAAGAGTACTGCACGCCATCCGGAAAAAGTAGCGTAGGTCGACCAACATTTAACTTAGGACATCCAAATAGGTATAAAAGAGTGAACAGAACTAGCAAGTCGACTGAAAGAAGAGACTTCAAGATACCCGAGTCATACAAAGACTGTAGCAAGAAGAAGAAGGGAACGGCTCGTGTCTTGCTATCTGATGTTAAGTTCCGGACAGAGCAGGGACAAGAGAACATCAAGGGCGTTCGTGGAGCATGTTCTCGCGGGCTTCTGTTATCCCTATTGTTCCCTCACACTGGACCATTCCCCTTCACTATCTATCGACTAGAGCTTGCTGTTTGACATTGCACTCTATACGAAGAAAATAGATTGTCGACAGTACAAAGGGCTTTCCCTGAGTTCTAGTCTTCCACATAAAAAAAAAAAAATTGTATGTCCTCTTCAGTGCTGACTGTTGTGTCCTCACCGTTAGTACCTTAGACCTCTACAAGGGGTACCTCCATATGCAAGTGGATGGTAATAGTGAGGCAATGCAAGCCATTAGTACGCATCTTCAGCAATTACAAGGTGAAGCGGTTGATGTTTGGAGTGAAGATAGCACCCATTATGTGGCAGCGATATATGGATCGCGTGCTGAATGACCTCCAAGGAGTTACCTGTTTTCTCAACGACATTTTGGTGCAAGGCAGCACATACAACGAACTTTTACAAAATTTGAAAGCAGTTCTGGACCGACTTCGTAAGTCACATTTACACTTGATCAAAAAGAAATGTTAATTTTTGCAGGAGTGTGAACGAATGTTTCGGAATTTGAAAAAGGAGATTACTGGTGTTAATACATTGATGCTATATACACCCGAATTGCCACTAATACTTGACGCGTCGCCAGTAGGCGATTATTTCTCACATTACACCGAAGAGAACTGAACGACCTATTCCGGTTGCATCGCGCACGCTAACGAAGGCCGAGAGCAATTACTCCCAAATAAATAAAGAGGCTACAGCAATCTTTTGGGGCTTGCGTAAATTTGTTCAATATTGCTACGGCAGAGAGTTTACACTCATCACGGATCACAAACCTTTAGGTAGTATTCTACACCTGAATAAGGATCTGCCTGCTACATATGCAACCCGATTATTGCACTATGCAAACTTCATGTCAGGATTTAAGTACAAAATCCTGTACAAAAATACTAAAGCTACGGTTTCCTAAGAAAGCGGTGCCGTTATCTAGCGGCCGTAATATGACGTGAAGCGGTAGACGTAATAAAACGGCCGTCCAGATATGTAAACTTAGAAAGCGGTGCCGTTATCTAGCGGCCGTAATAAGACGTTTAGAATGAACGATATAGATATAGCAATATTAATATATTTGGAAGATGAGGAGTCATCGGATGACGAAAATTGTCGTTTGGAAGAAAGTGGAATATTTAAAAATCGTGCTACAGAGAGTGTATTTAAAATTTGCACTGCAACGAAGAAAAATTCAGACAATACTTTCGCTTAACCCCAGTGTTGCTTGATTATGTGCTAAATCACATAAGAGATGTTTTAACTTCAAAACGATATTATAATAGACACAAAAAGCCAATATGTTCAGAAGCGAAGTTATGTACATACTTTTTTAATTATGCATACTATTTTAAAAAAACCGTTCACCGTCAACGCTAAAAAACGTTTACTAGATTGTTTGCCACCGCTGTGACGGCCGTCATTCAAATGACGGCACCGCTATTTTACGGCCAACGCTCTCTAGGAAACCAACGCCTACTGGGTTAATAGACAACGTTTTTGTGACGTCACCCACCGCTACTTTACGGCCGCTAAATAACGGCACCGCTTTCTTAGGAAACCGTAGCTTAAGAGCTACACTGTAAAAGGGGTAACACACTGAAGTGTGTTTTTTAACACACAAAATGTGTTGTTTAACGCACCAAAGTGTGTTATTCAACACACCTAAGTGTTTTGGCAAGAAAAAGTGTGTTGTTTTAACACACTTTATTATAACACACTTTTTGGTGTGTTAAAAATAAGTCGTGAATTATGACCTGAAATCTAAACAACACACTTAAATGTGTTGAAACAACACACTTAACATTTAGTAACACACTTTTGGAGTAACAACACACTTTTGAGCTGTGAAAATGCAACACACTTTTTGGTGTGTAGAATAATTTTAGTAGAGGGAACTTAAACAAAAAAAAGCAAATTTATGATGTAGTTGGGAAGTTGGATTTTTTTTTCTCTACATGTCTTAAGATAAAGCGAAAAAAAGTTTCTGCAAAATCGGGCCTGTGCTGCAATAAAATAAAATAATTTTTCATTTTAAATTGAAATTTTTTATGGGCATTTTAAATAAAGTAACGAAGTATTGCGTATGCTCTTAATGTTTTTGGAAAAGTGCCAATTGTTCCCGTAAAAAACTAATTTTTTTTTGTAATTTCAACCATGCTTTCATAGCATCAAAATACACATTTTCGCCAATTTTTATGAAAATCCGACTATTTTCCCGTTATTATTGCATTTTTAGTAAAAAAAAATTCATACATTTTGGTTTTTTGAGGTTAGGATTCATTTTTAAGGTATTTATATCAAATCAGTGCGATAGTCTGGTCATTCACGAGTACTTTTCAATATTTTTTTATTTTTCTACGACCAACAGAACTGGAAAAATTAAAAAAATAGTGTAGCAACGCACTCAAAATGCATCAAAAATCCACATTTATGCAATTTTCTGGTGCAGCACAGGCCCGATTTTGCAGAAATTTTTTTTCGCCCTATCTTAACATGTAAAGAAAAAAAAAGAAAAAATCCGATTTCTTAACTACATCACTATCATATGACAATTACAGACTTATTCTGATTGTGAGCGATAGTTTTTGTTTAAAATAGATTTACCCTGCAGATTTCTAACGCTATAATTAAGAGAAAAATCGTACTCTATGAAAATATTTTTTGGCTAATTTCGGTCGAACCTGGACAAAAAGACTGGAAACTCATATACATTTTATGGGAATGGGGGGGGGTTGTAGGCAACTCTTCTCGAATAAATAAGGCTTTTCAAAATAGCTGTAGGACTATTTTGGTCCTTTTTCAAGCCTTTTTTCGGGAACAGCTGTTTTTAAATTTTTGCGATTTACGCATAGAAGTGGAGATAGGCCACAATTTAAGCCCTAGGATAAGTTTCTACGATAATTACAGTTCCTGCTTCTGAAACTTTTCCATATTTCACGGTTTTTAATTTTTTTTTTACAAAAAAGTTGTTAACCGATTTCAATTGTCCAAAACTCAGTTTTAACCGCTATTACATACGATTTTACGTTTTGAAGATAAAATGGAAATTGAAATAGAAAATCCGTGCGCAAAGCAAATGATTACGATACTTTTGCGTCCCATTTCGTATGGAACCGAATTTATCCGGCAGCATCCTCAAATATGGTTTAATATATGGAACATGAAATGTTAGGTCAAATAAATCAATAAAAAAATGCAACCTTGGCAACATTTTTTCAGGCTCTGAAAAACTCAGTAAAATCAAATTACGAAAAATTAAATTAGTTTTTAGTTATCTCAGTTTTAGTTAAATTTTATTTAGTTTTCTTACATTTTCTTAAAATCAAATTTTGAGCTTTAAGAAATTGTACACACTGCAAATCTCAGACTTTTGAAGTGTGTTAACACACTTTAGTGTGTTATTGTGACGTCACCCATTTGATTAATATTGTAGTCACTATTTACACGTTTTAAAGTGACTACAATGTTAATCAAATGGGTGACGTCACAATAACACACTAAAGCGTGTTAAAATAACACACTTGCAAAAGCTGAGATTTGCAGTGAGAAAAAGCAAAACTAGCAATTATCCTAATGACCATAAATCGTGCCATTAGCATACTTAATAGGCCAGTTCTCGTTCGATTACGGAAGATAAGCAGCATTGGACGTAGTTAGTTCTTAGTCCGGGACCACTTGGAAAAACGACACTCGGGCTTGGAAAGACGAAAAAGCAATTGCAAAAGGCGAACAAAAATAAAAGCTTATCGAACCCTACAAATGTCACAGGCCGCCATGAATTCTATTTTAAAAAGCTTTTTTCTACTGCGTTGTTTCAACACACGTATGTGTGTTGTTTAACACACTTTACGGAAACAACACACCTTAAAGTGGATTAAAAATGACTACAAGAAAACAACACACGTATCCAGGGGCGGTTTCAGAGGGGGGTAATTGGGTAATTACCCCCCCTAAGAATTTTCGCTCGCTTATTTATTTTTATTCTTAAAAATTACCACAATTTCAAACAAACAAGATAAGTTATGGTGAATCTAGTCGGCGATATATGACGGTGAATTTTTCCGAAACTGCTGCAGAGTCGTGGAAGGGATCGATACCCGAGACTCCCGCTAATATGGCACGCTATGGCTGATTCCACAGGAGCGTACACACGACACGACAAGAGTCGGCTGCAAAGTGGTTTATGAAGAAGAGGGTGAGAGAGGACGATGGGGAGGGCACACAAATTTGAATGATCTTTTCAGAAGATTTTTGGTCTGTGTTTGCTTGAATATCTGACCATTTTGTAAAAAAATCAAGAAGCGGTTCCAAAATGGCGCCCGATTTTTGCAATTGTGTTCCCCGACCCACCGACATGGGCATCAAATGGAAGGGCATGAGAGATAGAATACAATTAGTTGTTTCGCGTCATTCCAAATTCAAAATGGCGGATTACTTTTTTCCTCACAAACCCTCTCAGAATGGGTATCAAATGAAAGGGTATGGGGAATGTAATGCAGTAATCTTGCTGACGTCATTTTGATTCTAATATGGCGGCCATCACAAAATATAATAGACTAAAAAGTAGGAAAGAAAATTTATGTAATATGTTTTATCAAATCAATATACATAAATATATGGGTTCATTTGCTTCCTTTGCCTATCTATACTATTATATAAAGAGAAAAGATTTGATTGTTTGTTTGTTCCGGATAAACTCAAAAACTACCGAACCGATTTTAAAAATTCTGTCGCCAATAAAAAACTCTATTATCAGCGAGTAACATGGGGTATACTCGTATATGACCGAAATTCAAAATGGAAGCAGAAATATGGTTGAATTTGCCAATTTTATTCTGATTCCAATGAAAGTGGGTATCTAGAGGGTTTTAAGGTCGCAAATAACGTATTTGCAGTCAAAAATTATAAAATCAAGATGGTCGACGAATTTGCAAATTGTGTTCCGATTCCAATGAAAATCGGTATCTGAAATTTTTTAAGGTAACAAATAATGAATTTATGATCAGAAATTATAAATTCAAAATGGCCGTACCAATCTGGCGGACGAATTTTGTTAGATTTGTTCCGATTCCAATTAAAGTGGATATCTAGGGGTTTATAACGTCGCAAATAACGAATTTTTGGTCAAAACTTATAAATTAAAAATGGCCGACGAATTTTCAAATTGTGTTCCGATCCCAATGAAAATCGGTGACTGGGGTTTCTTAAGGTAGCAAATAACGAATTTATAATCAAAACTTATAAATTCAAAATTGTCGGACCAATATACCGGACGAATTTTGCCAACTAAGTGTCATTTCCCGGTTAACTGTATGTAGGTTGTTCAAGAGTTGTAAAATCGGAAAATCTTGACATTCTAGCTACAAATGGAAAAACATTGAACATAGTGTATCCTGAAGCTCTCTAAGCAATCGGTTCAGAATGGTTCAACAAGGTTTTTTTGGTGAGATGGTAAGGAGAAGCGGAAATGTGGGATTTATATGGGTTCCAGCTAGTTGTATATAATTTAAGACCATCGTTTTGTATTTATGGAATAAAAAAATATTTAAGTTTTTTCTTTTTTTAAAATTACCCCCCCCCCTAAGCCAGTTGGCTGGAAACGCCCCTGCACGTATCTAGGCGTTGATACGACGATCTACTTCATTATACAGTAAGAATTGATGCCGCACTACATTTTCGCCACATCGATCAGATAAGAAGCACCGACTGTGACCCTATAAATGAGCAGCTCAAACCATACTTTTGTCACCGCTAAGAGGAAAAAGCAAGGACGACCCAAAAGAAACGTGCGAGACCTTTATGAACGTGCTAAAAGACACGACTATGAAAAGACAACAACTGACAGACGATGCCTTCAGCCCACCCGCAGAATCCACCAACAGCAGTATTCCGCCCTCTTACTCCGCCCTCTACTCTTAATCAGCCGGAGACATCAGACTGCAACACCAGCAAACCTATTTTATTGAAGGGTCATACTACGACTGAGGGAAGTCAGCAACATTTCCGGTACGTAGATCTACCAGGACGAAGAGGCCTCCTGAGCGCTATGGCTATTGAATTCTTTCGCGGGGGGGAGGATGATATGTCCTTCTGGCAACTCTACTCAACTCTCCCGCGGATATTGAAGAGACTGCCCACTTGAGATCGAGCAGTATAGCAGTTGAGATCGCGAATTTTATACATATTGAAGAATAAAGTTAGTTAGGATTCAGTAATCCTTTGCTTTCATTATTACATCTTACCCACATACATTACACTGAAAACTAGAATATTGGACGTAACATGGCTGTGCTGCATATGTACCACACCATTTTTTGCTTGAGGCACCAAATCTTGCCGAAGGTTTTTTACAGGCGGCGACAAGGAACTAGTGTCCCAATATTGGTTAACTTACAGGGATCCGTTGAAATCGATAAAATCACCCTCTAATCATTTTGATAATCATAGTCCTAAGTGCATAAGGTTCGTGTTTATCATGTTAAAAGTCGATTAATTTAATTTCTTATAAAAGTCCTATTTTTAAAGGATCTCTTTTAGATTGTGATCAGTTATCAACCACCATTTGTTGGGTACTTTTTTAAAATAGCTCATTCGTAATATCTAAAATTAACTTGTATCAGAAAACAATAAACAAATTCCGTGCAAATTATTCAATAATCAAATCAGATAAGGCCTGCATAATTCACAAACTCTTAGCAAAGAAGATTAGCATTGATTGAACCGATATGATCTAATACTTGAGAAAATCACCCATTAATGCCGTGTGCGATATTTAATTTCGAAGATAAAGAAATAAACATATAAAAGCGGTGAAAAATCTTATGAGAATTCAGTTCAAACCATCACCAACCAAGTGAGTTTGACATAAAAGTAACTAAGTGAAAAGAAGCTATTCTCCGCAGAAATGAAGGTCCTAGCAGTTTTTGCGGCAATTCTGGCTGTCTCATTTGGAGCGGCAATCCACGACACTAGTAGCCTGAGGGACGATCTTCATAAACTAAGCACTTTCGTTCTAACACCCGAGATCGTTGAAGTCATGGACTATTACTGGAAAGATGAGGAAGTTAGAGCTGTCTTCAAATCAGAATACTACGACCATTTGTACGGCATTTTTATGAAGCAGCCGGACGTTATTGAGTTTGCCAATTGGGTTTCAGAACAGATGAGATTCGAGTATTTCAATCCTGGACAAGTTAAGCAAATTGATTTGAAGATCAATAACAACTATAAGCCAGGATGGAAAGGATTCATGGAGGCATACATTAATCTCATTCCATTCGAGGAAATAGCGAGCTTTGTTCAGGAGAAGGTTGCTGAAGATGGAGCCTTTGCTGGATTCTGGAATCGACTACAAGCCTTGAAACCTACATACGAAAGAGTCATAAGATTACCCGAATTTGTGAAGAATCTTAAAGGTTTGGAAGCTGCTGGTTTTGATGGTCCACAATATGATGGACTTATAAGGCGTTTCCTTGGATGGAACTGAAGGTAGTTTAGAAATCGAAACACTTCTCCTTGTGAAATGTTATTGAAGTTTTCAAAAATATAAATGATTATATTCCTTAACAATTTGTTTTTATTTTCGTTATTGCAAGTATAGAAAATTTGAATTTATACTGGTGGTGCCAGGTAGTAATTGCCAGATGCCAGTTATGAAAATGAGCCAAAATCATTTATAAAAATTAGGATATTAGTAGCGGTAGAAGGCAGCCCTGCGGAATACCAGCAAAAATGGTTCGTTTTCAGATTCGTTGCCATCCAATATTGACCACAAGCCAAATTTTCATCCTAGTTACTACCAGCATAGGCTAGTGCCGATAGTTTTTTGGAAAAATAAATTAATAGCAGGGAGGGACCGGCAATGAAATGTCGTTAAGGTCATAACTAAACGAAAAAAAAAATTTTAAACTCGAAAAAAGGGGAAATGGTAAAATGGGGATGCTATTTAGGGTTTGAAAACGATTTTTTGCGATTTGCGGTGAAACATTACCTCCTAGTGGAAAATGTTTAAAACAAAAGTTGTAGATAATAAAAAGATCTAAAACTTTTGTATTTAACATATTTTGATATAACCTCAAATTTTCGAAGAAAATGGCGGAAACTAGATTTTTCAGTTTTTAATTTTTTTCTCCCGTAAAAATAATTCAATTTACATGAAAATTTGTAAGAGTATACCTTGTGTTGCGTTTAATAAGCATGATTCTTTTTTGTTTGGAAAACGGGTAGTTTCCCAGAAATTAACATTTTTCGAAAAAAATACCCTTATCTTGCATGGACAACTTTATTGATGTTTTTTTCGAATTTTGATATTCAATAAGTGCTCATTTAACCATTGAAACGTCTAGTTTGAAATGGTCTATACTTTTATAAAACTTTATTTTCATTAAGCCGCTTAAAATTAAGAAAAACCGAACACCTGATTTTTCGAATCACGTACATATTTCTCGATTTTTTCAATTTGTTTCAAATTTTTTAATTTTTTATGTTAATGAGGGGTTAAATTTTAATGACAGAACTAAAATAAATTTAATTACATAAAGGGTGGCAAAACCATCCTAAAAATTTTAAATAAATAAGAAATAAAATAACAAATTCGTTTGAATTGAATTACGCCGTGACTAGGTAAATGTTTCCAGTTTCGTAATAAAATTTTTACAGCATCATATTCAATATGGTTTTGGGAGATTTTTTATACATTATTTATTTTAATTAATTTAAAAATTATAGATTGACAATATGACCGTATAATTTCCAAAAAAGATGATCCAAATGATTTGTATGAGATCAAAACAGTTTGGTTCGGTCGAGCAAACAAAGATTTGACCACAAATACAAAATAATGGAAAAATTAACAGCCGCTCACATTCATCGAAAATCTCAAGCTAGTTATAATAAACTATTTCTTATTTCTTATTTATTTAAAATTTTCAGGATGGTTTTTCCACACTTTCTGTAATTAAATTTATTTAATGTAAGTAATATTATATGACACTAAGTTCTGTCATTAAAATTTAATCCCTCATTAACAGAAAAAATTAAAAAATTTGAAAAAAATTTAAAAAATCGAGAAATATGTACGTGATTTGAAAAATCAGGTGTTCGGTTTTTCTTAATTTTAAGCGGTTTAATGAAAATAAAGTATCAAAATGTATAGACCATTTCAAACTACACATTTCAATGGTTAAATTAGCACTTATTGAATATTAACATTCGAAAAAACATCAATAAAGTTGTCCATGCAAGATAAGGGTATTTTTTTCGAAAAATGTTAATTTCTGGGAAACTACCCGTTTTCCAAACAAAAAAAAATCATGCTTATTAAACGCAACGCAAGGTATACTTTTACGAATTTTCATGTAAATTGAATTATTTTTATGGGAGAAAAAAATTAAAAACTCAAAAATCGATTTTCCGCCATTTTCTTGGAAAATTTGACGTTATGTCAAAATATGTTAAATACAAAAGTTTTAGATCTTTTTATTATCTACAACTTTTGTATTAAACATTTTCCACTAGGAGGTCATGTTTCACCGCAAATCGCAAAAAATCGTTTTCAACCACTAAATGGCATCCCCATTTTACCATTTCCCCTTTTTTCGAGTTTAAAAATGTTTTTTTCGTTTAGTTATGATCTTAACGACTTTTCATTGCCGGTCCCTCCCTGCTATTAATTTATTTTTTTTTCTCATTTAAATCCGCTTTGGCACTAGCCTAGCAGATGTAATTGTTGCAAGACTTAGCAATAGAGACTCGCCTAGGCCCAAATCTCTAGGCAGATTACTTAGCTTGTTCAAGTGGTCTGGCTTAAAAAAAATTAATGTATGGACTGTCAAGAGCTCAATAGATCCAGCTAGCTGTCGCACTACTTGTGGACCTGATATTTCATTAAAAGAAAGAAATGAAATTGATTGACTAACAAGACTTTCCTGATCGACTTACGAGCATTTCTTAGTATGATATACTCACGATGACGTAGCTACATAGGCGCCGGCAGAATTTTGGGGGGTGCAAAAAATTTTCCGCAAGGGGGGGGGGGCCTTGTATCGTCTAAGAAATTAAATTTCAATTAAAATAGAACAAAAATTTCATATGCAGGATACAAACCTCAACTTTTTGTTCCAAAAATCATCATGCATTGAATGTTACGAAACTTAATTTGTTCTCGAATCTAGTGCCAACCGGCTGGATATAGGATTACATTTGAATCCCAATTCTTATGCTGATACAGCGTTCGTTTGAATTTATTAAGAAATCCTTATGGGATCCAAATCCAAACGTACAATTTTCGAAAGGATGTAAAACCTGAGGATAAACGCATATTTAGACATGCCTACTCATCTGCCGCAAAAGGGCCGAGTGTGCGTTTTGTTTCGATCGCCGGTTTAACGCGGCGTACAGGGACAATTTATTGTGTCTCCTTGTCTAAAATATCACAAGTTTCACGAACCCTCACAATTCCATGCGTCATCTCAGCGGAATTGTGAAGCTACAATTGCATCTAAACATTTTGTTGATACTATGGATAGAAAGCAACTACTGCTATTTTAGATTCAGCGCATCACAAGGAAGTTGAAGAAAACAGAGTGAAACTACGCTCAATTACTTCCACGATTTTATTTTGTGGACAACAAGATCTTCCTCTTCGTGGAAAAACTGTTGAAGGTTCAGTTTTTACAGACCTTTTGCATTTTCGAATTGAATCTGGAGGTAACATTTTAAAGGATCATTTTGGAATCGAAAGCGAAGAATTCCTTATAGTCTAAGCTCCCATGACAAAAAAGGTGCCCCCATCGAACATCTCAAAATTAAAAAGTGAGAGTGGCTGAAAAACATGTAAAAAATATGTTATGCCCGCCAGACTAACTCTTCTAGCAACAACATGCAGTATCGAACGCTCATTTAGCACATAACGTCGGGTAAAACTTTGGAATCGGTCTACGATGGGAAATGCAAGGGTTAGCGGAGTGTGCATGCTCAGCGTTCACACAAAGATAGTGCAAGAGTCGACTGAATTCGTCAACAGCGCTAACGACGAATTTGGGCAACAACAAAGACGAATGAGGCTTTTGGAATAATAATTACATACATTATAAAGTTACGTTCTGCATCAATTCTATGATTTATTTACTGATTTGTCCTCTCTCATAATAATCTTAATAGTCCAAGAGCCGGCAGTATAAAAATGAAGGTATAAAATATCCTAACAATTTTTCGTGAGGGAGTAGTACTGCCACAGACCTAAAGGGAGCCACCTTTTATATAACCTAATTTCGCCCGCGTCATGGAATTTTGACGTCACTTCCGGTTATGATTTTTGGTGTTGGTGACGTCATAAAATATCCTAATAAAATTTACATCAAATGAAGGTTGGAATGTGTACATTAAGATTACACTCGGGTGCCAGGCTTAAACCACCTGCAACCCTGTGGCACCCTCGACTAAAGTTTTTTTACAAGCTTTTTTCTTTGTTTGGGACAAATCTTACGATCCGTTTTTCAAGTACTTCCCGATGTCCGGTGGTGCTCAAATTTGGCACACACCTTTGGTTCTGAAGACAATGCAATATAGTATATTCAATTATATGGTACATCCAATATGGCGCCCACCATTAAATGGCGGATATTTCTGGGGGTGGAATCTTGCGATTGATTTTTCGGCCACTTCCCGTAATCCAGTGATGCTCGAATTTGGCACAAACCTTTGGTTCTGAAGACAATGCAATGTAGTATATTCAATTATATGGTAAATCCAATATGGCGGCCACAAATGGCGGGTTACCTTTTTCTTTACAACCCCCCCCCCCCAACATGGGTATCAAATGAAAGAGTATTACGAGTAGAACACAGCAAGCTATGTGACGTTATTTTAAATCGAATATGGCGGCTAAGATAAACTGGCGGATTACCTTTTTCTTTACAAACACCCGCCACACATTATCACCTTTTGATCCACAATCTCTGCCGCAGGCTGGAAGAGAAGGCTAGAAAGTAGGAATGGTATCTGGGTGGAGCAAAAGACCATCCCGGGAAGTGAATTCGAACCACGGATCACTGGGTTGGTAGTCGGCGACCTTAACCTCTAGGATACCAAGACCAGTCTTTTGTGGCGTTGTCTACTTTCTACGATATTTTTTAGTTTCCGGACCGAGACTTACAATTTGAGATATAGCACGTGTCTCTATCTAAAGTAGTTTCGCAAACCAAAATCAATCACAGATGGACGGTGTGCTTTTGTGTAAGCTTTTTTCACTGATAAAACTAAAAACTAGACAAATGATATAAGCAATTCAATCTGATAAGGCTTAAACCAGACACTCGAAACTATCAAGATTAGTTTTAATTGAAGTGGAATGATTTAATACTTAGAAATATCACCAAAAAATTATGTAGACGATATTTAATCTTAAAGATAAAGAAACATATAAAATCAGTGAAAAATCCGATGTGAATTCAGTTCAAATCATTACTAACCAAGTGAAGGCAACATAAAAATATCTAAGTGACAAAAAAACTATCGTTGGAAGAAATGATGGTCCTAGCAGTTTTAGCGGCAATCCTTGCAGTATCATTTGGAGCAGCCATCCACGACGAGAGTCTAAGCGATGATCTTCTTGAACTAAAGGCTTTGATTCCGATGGAAAAATATTTTGATCTTACGGATTATTACTTTACAAATGACGAGGAATTTAGGGATATTATAGATTCAGGATATTTGTCAGATATGAATGCCGTTTTTTTGGATCAACCGGAGATTCATCAGTTCTTTGATTGGGTTTCGGAACACCTGAAATCTGCCTATCCTGCAAATGTTAAGCAAACTGATTTGAAGATCAATAACAACTACAAGCCAGGCTGGAAGGGATTCATGGAGGCTTACATTTCTCTATTTCCATTTGAGAAAATAGCGAACTTTGTTGAGGAGAAGGTTGCTGAAGGTGGGATTTTTGCTGAATTCTGGAATCGACTTCAGGGATTGAGACCTGCATATGAAAGACTTGTAACATTACCCGAATACATTGACATTGTAAATAGTTTGGAAATACTTGGTTACGATGGTCAACAATATGAAGGATTTTTAAGGGATGTGTTTGGATGGCATTAAGAAAAATGGTGATCATTTTGAAAGTGTTATATTTGATTCTATGTTACTTGATTTGCTAAGAAATAAAACACATGACCGTAAGTAGTATTTATTTCATTGCGTAGCCACTTTTTTGCTTATTATCTCTTTACAAACCTGGCATAAGCAACGATCGAGCTGTTAACAGGTTTTCCGTGAAACAGGCACGGACAGCATTAAAACACCTGCATGGAACCCGAAACAGGCATGGCACGCCTGAGTAAAAATTCTAATTTTCCAAATGCAGCCCGATACAAGCACGAATGAAATAGTACAAATGGAGCACGTTGCGCTCACACTCTTTTAGATAAAAGGGAGAAAAATTGGGACTTTAAAAAATTGCTATGCGTTGGGTCCTTAGTGCTTCGCAGACCTCTTCTTTGGTTGTGATCTCATCCAGATCTCTGCTTCCATTCGATCACCACCGTATTTGCGCTGGCCCTTACCTCAGCCACTCCGCTTATCGACGCTTTGGCCTTCTGCTCCAGGTCCCCCGTCTTAGCCTTTGCCCTTTTTAGTTCCAGCAGGAGATCGCCCTTTTGCGTCCTCCTGACCCTGTTGACGATATTTCCGAGCTCCGCCAGGGAGGCATCTGTCCTCACCTTGCGAAGGATCTCCGCATAAGTCGCGTCCCCTTTAGTCGTGATGATGATAGCATCTGAGCGGATCCTTTGTTTTAATTTGCTCCCCTCTTTAAGTCTTCTTTTTTTCTTCTTTCGCTTCTTCCGCTCCATCTTCTTCCAGGCAGAGCCTTCCGGGTTCCTGCTCTCATTTTCCACAGGACGTGCCGCCTGCAGCGGGGCTGGCTCGGCCACTGATTCGGGAGTCTTTCGCTTTTTCCTCTTTGGGGTGTGCTGCTGTGGCTTAACCTCTCTTCGCTTATAGTCCAGTCAAATGGTACATTCGCTGAACATTTTCTGAAAACAGCAATTTTTTTTGGAATGTGTGGGGGGTTGGTTGGGAGTATAAAAACGAGTTTTCGGGATCCGGAGGAGTGACGTTCGGCCGCCATCTTGTTTTGAGTGGTGAAAAATGGTTTTCTTTATTTCTCTGAAACCGTGAGTCCTACAGAATATTTGTAAAAATATTTTTTTTAGATAATCAAATTATCTACAACTTTCGTGAATAATATTTTGCCGTAATATTAATAATAAAAAAGATATGGTCGAAAAATGACAAAAATTTTGGGGGTGATGAGCTTTAAAGCGCTATAACTTTTTTATTATTGATGAAAAAATGTCTTAGAGCTTTTTTGTAGAAAATTTTCTTGCGAATAATTTGATGTGGTCATTTATTGAATTAGGGTTGTTTTTGTAGATTTTGGAGCAATGCAAACGGAGAAGTTATAACAAAAGTTCTGCATATGCTTCCATCTATACAGGGTGTATACCGTTAAGTTTGCAAAGTTTGCAGTTGGATCGACGAACAAAAAATTGTATGGGACGGGGGTCAAATCGTAACGGTTTAGCAGCTAGGGCGTTATGTAGTTTTTTTGGTAGAGGTTTTCACATCACCCTGTATTTTTGTAACCCTATGAGCTATTTTCATGAGTAAGGTATCAGTGTACGCAGAATACTCCCACATATGTAAAACTGTAAAAGTCAAGGTTCTACCTTATCAACTTCCATAGCAATGAATCATAAAAGTCAAAATTTCGTTTTTTTTTAACTAAAATTTCAACTAAAAACACCTTTTTCTCCAAAAAATACCTAGTTAACTAATTTTTTTTTGCAAAATTGGAAAGCTTGGACAATTTCCTATTAATAATGTAAAATTTTTATGCGACGGCCTTTACTTTTGAAGTTATTAGCAAGTTTTGTGTTAAAATTGGCCTTATTTGGTGCTTATTTGGTACTTTTTGGCAAAGCTTAGGTGAAAAAGGACGAAATAGAGCCAATTTTAGCATTAAAATTGAGTATTGAGCCCTTGTTGAAAGAAAAAGCGCACCAGTGTAGACGTACCTTTACGGACGTAAACGGCCGAAAACAACGGGTGTAATTTGCGAATGAGAATAGCAAAATAATTGTTTGAAAAATTCGGCCGAATCGGCTGCAGTGTGAGACCAACCTAAGGCAGTTCGCAGAAATGTGAAGAACTCACTCACCGATTCTCAAGGAATCGAGTACTTTTGATGCGTGCGCACACCACGCTGAACGCATGACTATATATCACTTTTTTCACAATTTCCGGGGCCCTACGTGCCCCAAGTGCCCTTATGCAAGTCCGGCACTGATTATTACTCACATATCAACGCAGTTACCACATTTCACATACGGAATTTTTTTCCTTTTTTTTCCACCCGGGATCGAGTAGTAATGATTTTTCCTCAGTGGGTCACATGGGGCCTTCCTTATGGGGCAACGATGTTAGGTGTCCTTTGTGGGCACTCCACATGGCGTCTACATGAATTATCAGGGTTACCCTCATAAGGGCCCTATCCACAAAATGCTAATCGGGATGTATGGTTTATGACTAACACAAGTGTTAGTAGTACAGGTAAATTAAGCCGAAAAAAGCGAAATAGCGGAAATGATTGGGTACAGGCTGAAATTTGGCAGAGAGCTTCCTTTTACGGTTCTTTATAAGGGGTTATAAAGTCGACCGATTTTCTACCCCGGGAAATCCCGGGGGTTTTAGGGTCAAAATATCAGTCTTTTGCAAATACATCTTAAACGGTAAGTTTTATCATAAAATAGAGTTTACAAACTTTGTAGATTATGCGATTATCTACATAAAAATATATTATACATTTTCCCGTACGAGCTGCCATTCATGAGATATTGCCGTTTTAAAGATTTAAAATACTCATAAGCACTCATTCGCGTCTTGTATAGGTCATCAGACGTTCAATAAATCCTTTGCTGGACTGCGTGGCTAATATTTTAAGGCGTGATTCCTGGATGTATTTGGAGAAAAAAGTTGCTCTAGAGAGGGGAGATACAGGGTGTTTACGAAAAAAATGTATTTTTTTAAAATTTACTTAAAATTGAATAACTCCACTCATTTTCGTAAAGCAACATATGCACTTAGGCTCATCTTTTAGGTGAATGTATATTCTTTTATTTATTACAAAGAGCAAAAAGTTGAGTGACTCCGTTTACAAGATATGTAGGTTCAAAGTGTGAGCAAAATCCCAATATTCTTGTTTTTTAGCTTTTTGGTAAAGGAGGCACTCAGGTTTTTACTCTTTATACTATACAAAAGAATCTAGGTTGCGGAAATGGAAAAACCAAGGACCATGTCGGGGACGTATTCGTATGGACTTCTGGACTAGTAAGCAGGCGCCTTAACTCCTAGGCTACCGAGGTGGTTTATTTTGGATCTACATATTTCCTCAGTTTTAGTTCCTCTGACCGAGAATTGAAATTGGAGATATATAGCACGTAATAGAAGTAACTAAGTAATCAGCCAAATGAGTAACCAATCAAATCTGATAAGTCCTGAGCCACACCCTTCTTATTGTCAAGATTAGTATGAATTGAAGCAATATGATTTCATAATAAATTGTGAAAGTGATATTTAATTTTTCGGAAAAAGAAACGTATAAAATCAGTGCAAAATCTGATGTCAATTCAGTTCAAATCATTGCTAACCAAGTGAAGGTAACATGTGAAAAAAAACTATCGTTAAAAGAAATGAAGATCCTAGTAGTTTTAGTGGCAGTCCTTGCTGTGTCATTTGGAGCAACCAGCCAAGACAGAAGCCTATTCCTCTATCTCTTTGAACTAAACGCTTTGGTTCCGGGAGGGAAACTTAGCGAACTTTACGACTATTACTGGAAAAATGACGAGGAATTTAGGAATGTTACAGATTCAGGATATATGTGGCAAATCGACAAACTTTATCTGGCTCAACCGGAGTTTTCTCGGTTTTGTGAATGGTTTCCAGAACGGCTAAAAGGAATGTATTTTGGGAGTGGCAAACAAATAATTGATTTTAATGTTTATAACAACTACAAGCCAGGCTTTAAAGGATTCACAGATAATTACTTTGCTATATTTCCATTCGAAGAAATAGCGAACTTTGTTCAGGAGAAGGTTGCTGAAAGTGGCGTATTCGCTGAATTCTGGAGTCGACAACAGGCATTGAGACCTGCATTCGAAAGAGTCTTAAGGTCACCCGAATATATTAGCCTTGTAAAAAGTTTGAAGGCACTTGGTTTCGATCTTCAACCATATGAAAGACAATCATGGGAATATTTTAAAATAATTTGGTATCAGTTTTGCTAGGAAACAGATTTACTTATGTAATAAAAAAAATTATATTTATCAACTTGTCTGTGTTCTATATTCTATGAACTATCAAAATGTCTTAAACGATTAAACTAGTTTTCTCTAACACATTAGGTATATTGAAGAAGATTTGGTCATTCATCGTTATTATTTTATTTCTTTATTGGTAAACTTGTGATGAGTAAGCTTGGAAGCATTACTTCAAGCAAACTTTCAAGGTATAATACAAGCGTCTACGCAAAAAAGAGTGTGGTCTTACTGGATATATGGCTCCGCTATGTAGGCCGAACAAACGCCATCTATTCCATAACTCTGCAGGAAGGTTACGACCTAATCACTCCCATACTTCGCTAAACATTTAGAGCTTCCTATGGACACGTTTATATCCCATTTGTTTGAAGGGATATCAGCCGTGTTTTTTAATGAACTATATAGTTCTTCCCCATACAAATCTGAAAACCCAGGTTTTATCGAGGTTTTTATCCAGGTCTTGGGACATTTCAAAATTTCCCTTTCTTTTCGGAATGTAGCATACCTGCCGGCTGTCGGAAAAACGTCATTTAAAATAAAAACAACTTAGAAGTGACGAGAGCAAATTTGAAGGCAGGAGGAAACAAATAATTTATTTTTTAGAAACTTATTTATTATTTTCTAGAGGGGAATTCGTGTAACAGTTGTTTACTGACACGCAACTTCGGATTAATTTTAATATATTTAAAGCACTGAACATGGCGCTTAGTGAAATTTCCCTTGTCGTTTTTTTAATGAACTGGTTCGAAGACCTATATAGTTCATTAAAAAAACACAGCTATCAACATAACATTTATACCGAAACCCGGACACTTTGATCACACTCAGAATAAATCCACCACGCCGAAAAGCCTCCCATCTTTCGCTTCGCCTTGAAGACAATAGAAAATGGAGATAAGAGCCGTGTTTTTTTAATGAACTATATAGTTGATAGGTCTTGACTCACATTTTTAACACATGCTTCACTGTCTCTAAGTTTCCTTCGTCGTGGAAACTTACTTTAATCATGCCTATTCCTAAATGCCCGTCCCCTGCCACCCCTGGAGATTATCTTCCCATCAGCATTCTTCCTTTTTTGGCTAAGGTTCTTGAAAAGCTTATTGCTTCTCAAATGCTTGAGTTTTGTGAACGAATTCAATTCATTAACGAATGGCAATCTGGCTTTCGCAAACGGCATAGCTGTGACATTGCCCTCCTTAAAGTGACATCTGATATTAAAAAAACGACAAGGGAAATTTCACTAAGCGCCATCTTCAGTGCTTAAAATATATTAAAATTAAACCGTTGCGTGTCAGTAAGCAACTGTTACTCGAATTCCCCTCTAGAAAATAATAAATAAGTTTCTAAAAAAAATTATTTGCTTCCTCATGCCTACAAATTTGCTCCTCTCACTTTCCTGTTGTTTTTATTTTAAATGACGTTTTTCCGACAGCCGGTAAGTATGCTACATTCCGAAAAGAAAGGGAAATTTTGAAATGTCCCAAGACCTGGATAAAAACCTCGATAAAACCTGGGTTTTCAGATTTGTATGGGGAAGAATTATATAAACACGGCTAAAATATAATAACGGTAAGTACTGCAGAAGAAATAAAAAGCAGGTTTTTGCTTCTCCTAAAAAATTTGGGATTTTTCTCGCACGTGGTATTAGAATGAGGGTATTGATATAGTTCATTAAAAAACACGGCTAAGAGGTAGTTATCTTTTACGAGCACCGCCCAGCTCTTCAAAGCACGAGTACCAGGAAGAGAAAGCCCTTATTCGAGATATTGTGGGGTGCTACCACTGACATATAATAATGGACTGCTCATCAGACATTATTCCTATATAAACTCTTGGCACCGAAAAGTATAGAAAAGTATAGTCCTCCCGCTCATCCATAAGCCCCCTTTTTCACTGAACTCAAATTTTGTTCAATTTCGTATTAAGAGTTCAGTGCATTCACTGGCAGAAATAAAATCAGATAGTGCCAAACTTGAAAAAATAAAATTTTCTTAAATATTTTTACTCTTGACTTTCAATAAACCACAAAATACGATAACTTTTTTATCTTTGCAGTAAAATAAGAATGGTAAATAAAATTCTGGAATTGTTTTAAGCGAAATTTAAAATAAAACCGCCACAACGGTTGCACGATATTGAAGTTGCCATACCTGATTTCATTTTTTCCTTTGAAATAATGTCAGAATATTTACAAAAAATAGATGGGTATAGTGATTTTTTTTATTTCTATCTCGTTTCGCCATAAGACCCGGAATCGCTGACATTTAGAAGAAACAGGGGTAGAGTACTCGCATAGTTTAACATAAATATTTGTAATTAATGAAAATATGCATTATAAAAGGGAAATAACATCAAAATTGCATTTGTTATTTTTTTAAGAACAATTTATTTTGTTTCCATCGTCCAAAAACGAATATAAACAATTTTAATTTACAAAAGTAACTGACGTGTTTACATGTCAGTGAAAAAAGGTTTGCCAGCAATGGAACGAATTGGTGCCATGAAAATTTCCTGATGAGCAGTCCATTCTATATGTCAGTGGGTGCTACACGAGAACTCAAGAAGTACGCAAAAACCAGTTTTATAGGAAAGAAACGAGAGAAAAGGAGGGAAAGAAGGACGCACATGAAAGAATTTTCATCCAAAAATTGCCTGCACTGTGTTTCCATGAGGCGGGGTAAAGTTTTCGTTGAGTAAACAGGAAGCTTTTTTCTTCAAGTTAATTCGATGGTGTTTCCATGACGGTTCTGGGTTAAAGTGGCAGATAATTAATTGTACATTGCGTCGTCGTTGGTATATTTTCTGTAAAGGATACTTAAACACACACACATATGCAAAACCCAGGTTAATGGTGCGTCCACAGCCCAAGACGCAAAGCAGTTTGTGCAAACTAAGTTCCAATGAATTTTATGTAATTTTTCAGGGGAATGAGGTAATGACGTCAACAAAGCAGTCGTAAAACGGATTTTTTTCTGGGAAAAAACTTGGGTCTGATTTTCGTGGTCGTAAAAAAGCGATAAAAAACCATAACAAAGCAAAATTTGGGCAAACTGCTTTGCGTCGTGTGGACGCACCATAACCGGACTGGTTTCGTCGAGTTTTCTTGGATTTAACGAAACTTTACTCAAGCCCGGTTTCCATGGGTACTTAATCTGAGTCAACTCAAGGTAAACTCTGCATGGAAACTCAGTACTGGTTGAAAATTAACTCATATGAACATTTCTTTCCCTTCTCTCTTCTCAATTGTATAAACAATGTTCGTGGTCTACACATGCAATCAAAACTTTCATGTAGCATAAAGAGTTATTTTAAGCTGAAGGCAGCCTCGTGTAGCATTAAATGACGAGACGCAAATCTGTTTGCAATCGACTTCTTGAGACTTCGTGTAGCACCCCTCATTGAAAATCCTTGTTGATGTTTACGGCCCTGAGAGATGGGTTAGCCATAAGTTATATGTATGTATATATCATCCATTGAAGCGAAAAAGAGAATTATGTTGATTTTACTAAAAATGAGACTATATTTCATTTCCGGAGCGTTGAATTCAACACCATCATTCTTGTGTCTCCAATCAAGAATTAGTTGAATGACCCTGTTGATGGATTCGGACGTAAGATAACGATTCTTAGGACAATGTCTGGTATAGGTACCTTGCATTAGGGAAGACGTGAGGGTAAGGCCGGCCGTATACCAAAGCTTCACATGCTTATTAGCGACATATTGGACGTTTTTATATGGAAGAAATCGTCAGATGCCGCTTTGCTACATTTATCTTTAAGAAAAAGTGACGAAAAGCTGCATATCGCCGCCTGATTGTAAGAACTAGGTAACTCCAAATTTTGTGATTTTGAGTTATCTATAGTTTCATGTAGTCAATATCAAGCAGTAATTAATGCAATGATCCGACAACTTGTTAAAGCAAACTAGCAACATCTATTAGACAATGTAAAAACTGGACAAATGAAAATACCGCACTTATTATCATGTTGCGGATAGGTAACTAGAGAAATTTATTTTTTACAGAATTCTGAGTTACCTAGTTCTTGCAATCAGGCGGCGATATGAAGCTTTGGTATAAAGCTTAAGGTCCGGTTACACGCAACGATCTGCTTGTGCCAATTGCCTTGCGCAAGTCAATTTGCGCAAGTGAATCGTTGCGTGTAAACGCAAATTTTTGGCTGGCGCAAGCCAAAAAGGTTGCCTTGTGCAAAATATGTGTTCTTAGAAAATCGGCTTGAGGTTGGTGTTTTGGCATGAGCGTTTAAACGATGTTCAAGCCGCAGTTACAACCCTCAGCATGCCCTTGGGTGAATGGTGAAAATTTATGACACTCCTCCGACCTTGTCATAATCAATATAATATAATAATCGTGCCAAATTAGCGTCATTTATGCCCGATTCCACAATGAAAGCTTAAACCTCGAAGTTGAGTTAAGCTTCCGCTTAAATGTTTTTGGTGTTCCACAGTGGAGGTTTTTCTCTTAAACTGAGCTCAAATATCGCGTTAGCTTAAGCTGGCAAATTTGAGCGCTTAACTCTAAGCCGTGAGGCTTATCGTCGAGAAATGTCAATTTTGTGTGAGAAGTGATTGTTTTGGTTGTTGATTCTGTTCCGGCTTGTTTAAATTAATTAATTTTTGGAGTTGCGATTAATTAAGGACAATGGATGGTAATTTAGATGATATTATTGATGCTACTGATGAAGAATACTATTACATAGTTATTCGTGTATCAAGAGTAAGGAGATTTCATACCAGAAGAAGTTTTGAATATTGGAATGACGCTGAATTTTACACTCGATTTAGAATGTCCAAACAGAGTGCTTCGGTCATTTTAGAAAATATACGATCCAACATCGAAAATAAAACAACGTGGTGTGTAATTATATTTTTCCTCGTTATTCCATTAGATTCGATGAAGTGTGTTTTTGCAGGAATAGAGCAATAACTGCAGATTGTATGTTCCTTATAACGTTACGATTTTACGCTAATGGTGGCTTTTTGTTGACAGCGGGAGATCTAATGGGCGTGTCAAAAACATCAGTATGCAGGATTGTAAAGAAGGTTTCTCATCATATTGCATTGTTAAGGAGGTTATACATCAAATTCCCAGAAACAGAATTTGAAAGAGCAGAAGTGGTTCAGAATTTTTATAATATTGCTCGTTTTCCCCGAGTCATTGCTGCTATGGACTGTAGTCACGTTAGAATACAATCTCCAGGTATGTGTTAGAAAAGTACTATATTACGAAAGTGATTTGTTTTTAAACATTATTTTACACCTGCAGGTGCGGCAAATGGAGAGCTATTTCGCAATAGGAAAGGATATTTTTCCATAAATGTGCAAACATTATGCGATCCCTCCCTCAAGATTATGGATATTGTTGCAAGATGGCCCGGTGCAAGCCATGATTCAACAATATTTAATAATTCACAAATCAGAGCGAGATTTGAACGTGGTGAATTTGGCAACAACGTCATCGTGGCAGATGGTGGTTACCAGTGCAGAACCTACGTAATGACTCCTCTGCGTCAATGTAATAGTGACGCCGAAGCGCTTTACAATGAGTCCCAGATTCGGACCAGGAATTGTGTGGAGAGATCGTACGGAGTGTGGAAGAGACGTTTTCCTATTTTAGCAACAGGACTACGTTTGAAGCTTCAGACGATCCAAAGTATAATCGTTGCCACAGCTATATTGCATAATGTTTGTTGCATGAATAAGGAACTAATTCTACCTCCTCTTGATGATAACATGGAAGCACAAATAAACTTAGTGAATACAACAGGCTGCTTGCCAATAGCTCATCATGACAATTATTCATCTAGACAAGTTTTGATTAATGATTATTTCAATAATCTTTTGTCTGAAAATAATGCAGACTATTTCGATAATGAAGATTGTTTATAGAAATTATAAATTGTCAATAATACATTTGAAAAATAAAAGTCAAAATTAACATTTGCAAATAAAATATTGTTTATTTATTATATTATTATTCTTATCTAATTTTTATTATTATTATTATCCTTATCAAATTCCTTCTTTAATAATTTACATTTCAGTTCATGTTCTTCAAACATATTTTTCATTTCTATGTCATGCTTTTCTTTCATTAATTTTATTTCCAGGCGATTTTTTTCTATTTGTTCTTCCACTAACTGAATCTTTTTCTCCGCCAGCAGCTGCCATTTGTCCGCAGACATCACTTTTTTAGAAATTTGAAGCGCTTTGCTTCTCCTGGTCCCAATCACAAATTTATCTGGAAATTTATATAAATTGTTTTCTTACTGAACTCAAGCAATTATTTATCAATTAAATAACCTTTCTGGATTCTCTTTTCTGCTTCCTTTTCCTGTTCCTTGTGTTTGCCAGGATTGTCTTCGTTTGTGATATTATTTATATCTGCGTCAAGTTCAATACTTACTTCAAAACTATTTCCAGCAAGACCCAGATCAACATCTGTTTGGTCTATGTTTTTGGAACTTGTCCCCTCACCTCCTGCACTATTTTCAGTCGCTACTTCTAAAAAGCAAATCAAGTTAATACAGGTCAGGTTAATTCTTACTTTACGCTTACCTTGGATTACATCTGAATCGTATGTCGATTCTAACCCATCAATTTGTGCTCCGATATTATTGCATTACTGTATCAATTTCGTTTACTTCCTTTACTGATATACATGGTCCTCCGCCCGTGGCATATATTTGTTTTTTTTCCTCAGCAACCTTTTTTTCGTTAATTTTTTTAAATTATCATATTTTTTTCTTAAAACGTCGGCACTTCTAAATATTACACCAGATTTTGCGTTAAATTCAACTTGAATTTCTTTCCACTTTTTCACTTTGGTGTCTACACTAATTTTGCTTGTTTGTTTATTTTCTATTACATTTTTGTATTTTAACACTAAATTCATTAATAAATTTATTTCTGCAGTTGAAAAATTCGGACTTCTTTTCTTATTTTTTTCTATGTTATCCATTTTAAATCACCACAATAATTAATAATTTAATATTAAACAACTCACAGGTCACTTCTGTAAAAAAAACCACCAATGACACATACAGTGTCCTACAATAATCGCGCTTAATCTTTAAGCTCAGTTTTGTTAAGCGGTATGCAAAAATCATCTGTGAAACGGTCTTAATTTAAGCCGAAGCTTAAAACAATTTCTGAGGCTTAACAAAGCCACAGCTTAAGCTACGACTGTGGAATCGGGCATTATTAGTGTCATTTACACTTATTTTATTTGTACCAATTGACTTGCGCCAGTCAATTTGTACAAATAAATCGTTGCCTGTAAACCGATCCATGTTCACTCAGTTTATTTGCACCAAATGACATGCGCCAGTCAATTTGCACAAGCAGATCGTTGCATGTAACCGGACCTTTAGAAAGCTATAGATAAGTAATATGACGGCTCGTGGATCACGTGGGCTAAGATTCAATTCAGTCGATACAATAAAGAAAACATCGAGATCTCTTAGCGCTTCCATGCCTTTTTATACGCTTTATATTAGCTTCACCTGGACGTATGGATTGTATTTGGAGAAAAGTCTTGCAACTTGATTTTAACCCACTTCACCCTTATAATCAAGATGGCGGTTGAATTTTGAAATTATGTTCCCCGACATGGATATAAAATGAAAGGGTATGACAAGTATAATACAATTAGCTATGTGACATTATTAAAAATTCAAAATGGCGGCCACTCCAAAATGGTGAATCACCTTTTTCTTTGCAACGCCTTCGGTATGAGTATCAAATGAAAGTGTATAACATGTATAGTACAGTAAGCTGTGTGACCTCATTTTAAATCCAATATGGCGGTCACTAGAAATGGCGGAAGACATAAAAAAAAGTAGAAAATAAAATATATAGTTTAAAAAAACTAAAAAATATGCTTTTCTTTTAAAATTAACTAAATAGTAAAAAATAATTTTGTTTTTATTGCTCCGGCCAGTATATGGAATCAACCTACCTTCCGATGATTCGGATGGCGCGGCTTTGTACATTGTCCAGCCACGCTAAAATAAATTAGCCCAGTTATACTCGAGGCGCGGTCGAATGTAGGACTTTAGCTGCTGGTGTAAGAAGATAGCATTTCTTAAGAAAAAGTAGGCATTGGAACGCTTGTTTAGCGATTTGGAATATGTGATCAATCCATCGCGAGTCCTCAGATAAAGTTATACCCAAGATGTTAAGAGAAGGATCAGCTTTTATTTTTGTTTTGCCCACTGAGACAGAAGGAAGGTCGGTGCAGGTTTTATAAGTAATGAGACAGTACTTCGTTTTGGAGGAGTTGAATTCGACACGATTCTTGCAGCTCCAATCAAGAATGAGCTTGATGTCCCTCTTGATAGAGTTGGACATGAGTTCACGATGGTGAAGACAAGGTCTGGCATGTGCTTGTCTTATATTGTCGAAAGCGTAGGAATAACGCAGGGTACTGTCATAAAGCTGAGAAGTGGGTTGAAAGGGATTGAGAGCAGATTGTCCGATATACTGGCTGGAGTAATAAAACTTTACATTCAAAATTATTTTTTACTTTTTAGTTCATTTTATAATAAAAGCGAAGATGCCGACATTTTTCAGTTTTATAAAACGGCCACACAATACCCTATTTTGCGAGAAATCGGAAAAAAATATTTGTGTTTAAAACCTTCTAGTGTCGCATCGGAGAGGTTGTTTTCTACTGCCGGCTTGATTCAGACCGACAAAAGAAACAGAATGACTGCAGAAAACTTATAAATATTGTGTTTTTTGAATGAAAATTTGCAATATTTAAATTTTGAATACTAAAGGAGTATCTAATCCACACATATCAGGGCCGTGCCCGGGATGTCAAAGGTCCGTGTTCCGTCAGGGGAACAAAAAAATATCGGTGCTTACATTTTATATGAACTCGTTCACACATGTCCGTGTCCGGCCCGGAGTAAAAATCGAACTTTTCGGGCACGGCCCTGATATGTGTGGATATTCCTTAAAAGTAACAGTAACAGATTTTCACAACTTGAATACACATTTCCTTAATTTTAAAATATGTTTATATGTTTATTTAAAATTTACAAAATTTTGCGATAATCGTTATCGTAATCTTCGGTTATTGTGGCTGATAAATCGTAATCGTTATGAAATCACAAAGTGATAATCATTTCATCACTAAATTTAATCTTTAAGATAAAGAAACGCTTGAAATTCAGTTCAAATTCAGTTCAGTTCAATCAATAACCAGCGTGAAGCTAACATAAAAGTATCTAAGTGAAAACAAAGAAATGAAGATCCTGGTAGTTTTAGTGGAAATCCTTGTTGTATCATTTGCAGCAGCCACCCCCGACACCGACAGAAGCCTAAAATATGATGTTGTTGAACTAAAGGCTTTGCTTCCGACACAGGAATTAAATGAACTTGCGGAATATTACTATAATAATGACGAGGAATATAGGAATATTATAGATTCAGGATATATATCGCAAATGGACGACATTTTTAAGGCTCAACCGGAGTTTCGTGAGTTCGATGAATGGATTTCAGAACAGATGGGACATGTTTTTGTGGAAAATACCAAACAACTTGATTTTAATGTTCTCAACAACTACAAGCCAGGCTGGAAAGCATACATGGAGATATACATTGATCTATTTCCATTCGAGGAAATAGCGAAATATGTTGAGGAGAAAGTTGCTGAAGGTGGCATATTCGCTGAATACTGGAGTCGACAACAGGGATTAAAACCTGCATACGAAAGAGTTATAAGATCGCCCGAATTTATTAATATTGTAAAAATTTTGGAAGAACTTGGTTTCGATGGTAAACAATATGACGGGTTTTTAAGGAATTCGTATGGATGGAATTAAGAAATGGAATTGGTGCTTGTGTTGCTAAGAAATATATTCACTTAATAAAAAAACAATATTTATCAAATTAGGTAGTAACTTTATTGAAAAAAAATGGGCTCTTCCTTTATTCCGTTATTGGTAAGTTTATGATGAGAAATACTAATACTTGTAATCTATATGTAGAAGAACAATTGGGTATTTTTTGTTTGTATACTAACTTTTGAGTGCACCTTTTAGGATATTTTTTCTTTTCCTATATAACATACTTGAACTACCAAATTTTTTTACTTTATTATAACTATTAAAATACTCATATATGAGGCTTACTTTTCCTTCAAAATATTTCCGTTATTATTTGTTATTTAGGCGGCTTTCACCTCAAAAGTACGCTGACTGTATTAAAATTAATTCTATCCAAATTATGAAATTGTGTTATTTAATTTTAGGTAATGTTTCCTGACATTCATACACACTTTATTTTAAATGAACATTAGCAAAAATCGAGTGATAACCCAGAAATTCTGTTTATTTTGAATTTAATTTTGTTGATAGATAAGGGAAAGTAAAAAGTATAAAAACGACGGCGCAAGTAGCAATTAGTTCCGCTAAAATATTAATTACGCAACACCAAATTGTTGAGTATTATTTAAGGAATTATATTTTTTTTCATTTGATTATTATATTATAGTAAAAACCACAGCTGATAACCCAACCCCGTAATTGATTTTGGTCTAACCTTCACTTTAGAGAGGCGAAAATGGATTTTGGTGTCGAATGTTTTTACAAGGTAAATCCGGTTTTGCTTGATTGTATTTTAGTGAGGTTGTTCAAGTCGTGGAGAAAGAATAGGAGTTAGAATAGTTAGATAGAAGAGTTGGTCGGTGGTTGACGTTCCTCTCCAGAAGCCGGCTTGGTATTCGCCTACATAGTAAACTTTCTGAGATAGGTTCCAGCTTATTCCCGGGGCTTTGTTGTTCTTCAATGGCAAATCCAATTCCATTTTCTTAATCTGGGGTGGAATCACGTAAGTTATTTCAATCGACCTCTTCATACAAAAATTCAAGTGTTACAAAAATTTTTGTATGAAGAGGTCGATTGAAACAACTTACGTCATTCCACCCCTGATTTCGTCGTGTATCATTGTTTGTCGTACTCCCGAGACCTCAAACCTGTCGGATAATTTTCCATTATGGAGAACTCTGCATTTGGAATTATTGTATAGAGCTTTTATCAATTTTATTATTTTATCAGACAATCCACGTTGACGTAGTAACTGCCATATGAAGATCCTATTAATAGCAGGGGAGCCCACGATGCTAAATGGGGATTTACTCGAGCGTCGTGGGGACCTATTGGATTTTGAAGATTAGATGGTAAAGAAAAAAAAGGTTATATGATGTATACCATTTCATCGGGGGGGGGGGGGGGGGGGGCGTCTGCAGCCTTTAAAAAATGTAAAAAAACAGTCACATGTGTCAGGATAGGCTTTTGGAGTGATTATGCCAATAAAACAATAATGAAAAGATTAAAGATTAATTATATTTGTTAAGCAAAACGTACACGTCTCCTCTCGTTTTGGTTACGTTCTCTGACTGCCTTTGTTTTTCTAGTTTTTCCTCGCCTACTACTTCTCCTGCTTTTAATTCACTTCCAGATATCACTGACAACTCGGCCAGTCCTGATGAATCATCGTCCTCGATCTCGTCGTCACTTTGCGTCTCCTCAACCAAATTAGGTGTTGGTTTCCTTGCAAAATTTGCGAAGTTTAGGGAACCAATAATGAGTTTTTGTACGTTCGATAGTCTTTTCCAGGCCGAAGTGCCCAGCGCGATCGTGAGTGGTTTGTAATATTCTCCAACGTATATTTTTCGGAATAACCGGAATTTTTTAGCTCTTACAGGAATTAATTATTTTTTGCTCGTGAGCTGTAAAACTTTGGCTTGCTTACGAGTTAATTTTTTCAAGAGTCAAAAATTTGATTGGCTCGGGAACAAGAGCTCAAAAGAACCGTTCGCGAGCCAAATTGCAGCAACAATAAAAAATGTGATAAATTAAAAAAACCACGATTTTTTTTACTATTCTGATCGGCTGCCCTATGCGCGCGGCGCTATATAGAAAGCTTAGATATGGTAGATCTACTCAACAGGGTGCAAGGTATCCCCCCATATGCTAATCTGCCGCGCTCGATTAAATCCCAAAATCCCCGCTTGGGATCCACTACTATAACTAGTCGAACGCTTTCTCATAGTCTATGAAAGCAAGGCAAATAAATCAGTAGACTGTTCCACTAAGATTCTCAAGGTGGTAATGTGATTCACATACAAATTTCTTGAAAAACTCGAGAATCGAAGTTTCTCTCTGGGTCAGAATGAAGTTCGTGACGAACGCCAAATCTGCAGATCCAATTGCTCCCAAACTGCCCTGAAACAATGATTGTTTTCTGATTTGGAATAGCATATGGTTCGGGCCCCTTACTGAAGTAAAATCTGTCTCTGTAAAAGGTCCTGCCACAGCGATTCTTGAAATAGAGCTTTCAAATTATATTGTTGCATTTTCCTTCTATTCTTAATCGAGCGCCAATGCTGCTGACACAAACTGTGCATTTACGACACCAGTTCGCAACATCCTCGTGTATGTGAAGCCAGCAGAACCTTTTTCTTATTTTTGCCAGAGTTTTGTTGACTCCCAAATGTTCTTCTGATGCGCTATTATGGTACTCCTCCAGAAAATCTCTTATTATAGCTCGAGGGACTAGTACCTGCATTCGATGAGAGGTACCGTCAGCGGTTTCTTATTTGCGCTTCAATATTCCATCCATGTGCATCCCATTGGTGCAAATTTCACTATCCATCACTCGATACTCAAATCAAAATGGTTTGTGTATGATGCGGGTATTACACTAACATTCATTTTTCTGCCTCTTTTTCGTGTAACGATTATGATGCCTATGTAGTACAATAAATGCCAATAAAAAGGGGGATTTTTCATAGTTTTCGCGCCCCGTAACGAAGTTATATTTGTGATATTTCTGAGGCACAAGAGAGGAAAAAACACACACTTCCCTGCGACCCCTTGTCTATAAAGCCGGTTTGTGTATATAGTGCAATCAATCTACACAAATTCATCTAATAATTGCCAACAGGAATCAAAAAATATGGTTATATAGGAAAAAAAATTCTAAAACAGATAGCGTTATTTTTTTTGAATTTGGAATGGCGACCGTAACCTAAAAAATTCCGGAAAGTGAAAAAAACGCTTTTTTGTGAATAACAAAAAAAACTTGAACTGGGATCGAAAAAAATCAAATTATAAAGTTGTAGGTATTCAAATTATCTTTCGATTGATATATATAAAGTTATAGGTTAGGGCACAAAACATAGAGGAAAATGCAAAAAACTGTTAAAAATCACTTTTTTTAATTTGTTAATAACTTTTGTTTAACGCAACTTAGATATTTGTTATTTGGCAAAAATATTGGTTATTGCCAGCTGAAAAAACAGTTTTATTTTTGTTGCGAAATATTGAACACTTTCCTTGAAATTTCACTTTTTGTAAAAAAAGGCGTTCTTTTAAAAACGCTCCTCTTGGTCTGCCGATTCTTCTAGAGTACCGTTCTAGAGCTTAAAATTTTCTTCAAAACTTGTACTATCACGTACAAGTAACAAAAAGTCTATTTAAAGGTTTTCCATTGCTTAAAATGACCAATCATTAGACAAACTGCTAAACCTGTAGTAGGGTATTTTTTCCGAGGAAGTGATGAGAATCTTACATCTGTCAAGCAGCAGGGAATGTGCACAACCACCCGACCTTATTATATGGTCATATGGTCTAAGATGTTTTCAGCAACCTCGGGCTTTTAAAGAACACATGCTCCGCGTCCTCTTTATCGTCCGGGCAGAACGGTGAATCGTCCAACCGCAAGCGGTGAAAGTATGCCCTACAACCTCCATGTCCACTCAGGAACTGTGTAAGGTAATAACTCACTTCCCCCATGTTCCCTTACAACCCACTTCTCCATATTTGGTATGAGTCTTTGGGTCCATCGGCCCTTAGTAGACCCGTCCCACCTCCTCTGCCAAATTACGATGGACTGGAGGCGCGCCAGAGCCCGCCGTACTTCCTTGGACCCCCCTCTTGCATATTCCGGGTCGTACAACCTCTTGCCCTCCATTGCGAGAGTGCGAGAATATCAATGGGAATCATTCTAGCTATCACGCATGCTGCTTCGTCAGACGTAGTACGGTATGCACAGTATGCCCGAAGGGCACTTAACCGATACGCAGAGTTTATTTTCCTCTTATTGCCCGTTCTGACCAATGCCGCTGCCAACACTGGCGCTGCATACAATAGGACCGAACTAACTATTCTTGTGATGAGGAGGCGTCGGCTTGGCCTGGGGCCCCCTATATTCGGCAGTATCCTACCGAGTACTGCGCTGATGGCGGAAGCTTTTCCGCTATGCCCGCCAAGTGTACCCCGAAGTTAAGTCTTCGATCAATCATCACTTCCAAATACCTAAGTGCGGGCTGGGAGCGGATACCTGGTCACCTACTTTCACCGCTATGGTCTCCACCATTTTCCGCTTGCTGATTAGCACTGCTTCCGATATGTGCTCAACTAGCATTAGACCAGTGTTCTCTTCATACTCACGTACTTCAGCTGGCGAACGCAATAGCTACTGCTCCTCACGGGAGTCGTAGCGCCAGTACTTCATCGTACATGATGATCCACAGAAGAGGACCTAGGACGGAGCCTTGGGGGACTCCGCAGGTTGTGCTATACTCCCTGACTCCCTCGTCTGACTCGCAGTGTAGTGTCCTACTAGGAATTCTATCACAGTGCGCACTAGATACTTCGGCCTATCAAGTTTTATCGACGCCTCGACGATATTGCTCCACCTCGCGGTATTGAAAGCATTTTTCACATCAAGGGTTATCAATGCGCAACTCTTATTCACATCCATTGCTGCCCTTGCAAGGCTAGTCACCATATTGACAGCATCCGTTGTCGATCTAGCCTTCCTGAACCCGAATTTCTTTTCCGACAAACCGCCTTCCCCTCGGGTTTTGGGAGTAGTCTGTTGTATATCACCCTTTCGAAAAGTTTGCCATAGTGTTAAGAAGACATATCCGTAAGTAAGCCCACGGGTCCCCTGGGGCTTTACCCGGCTTCGGGATGAGCACAAGCTTTTGACGCTTCCATTGCTCAGGGAACACTCCTTCCCTCAGGCACACTGTGAATACTTGGGAGAACTCACCTGGTGCCACAGTGGCTGCCAGCTTCACTGCTCTGTTCGGTATACCGTCCAGTCCAGGGACTTTTCCAACGGCAATCCTCTTCGCGGCTTCCACAATTTCTTCCTCCCTTACCTCTGGGATGTCTGCTTCATCTACGTTGGTAGGCATGGCAGGCTGTCCATGTTCCGTAGAAACAGGGTCCATACTATGTCCTGCAGCATTTCAGGGTAGGTAATCGTTGGGGAACGCTTGCCTTTAATCGACGACATCACTAGGATGTAACCACCCCCCGTAGAGGGTATAGGGCATGTTAAAAGTACAATAGCTCCAATCGTTTCAATCCAAAAAATTATAAAATAAATAAATAAAAATATTTTCAAGGCTAGACTTATTTAGAATATAATTAAACTGCACTGAAAAAAATAATCTTAGAAAAAATTTAGCATTTTCATTTTTATTTTGGAGGTATTTGTTTCAGTAATTGAGATAACTGTGTTTAAAATTGATTTTTACAGAAGAGATAACCTTTAAAACATTATTTTCCTTCCCAGTAGATAAGCCAAAATGTATAAAAGTGGTTCAAAAAATTTAATTTAGTTCAGTTAAATCCATCATTAGTAAATTGTTTAATTTAGAATTTTGTTTTAAGAAGAATTGAATTTATAAACTTTTGATCTTATCTAACAATGAAAATTCTAATAGTGCTTTCGACAATCTTTGCTGTTACTCTTGGAGCAGCAATAGACGACAGCACAACCCTCGGCGATGATATTACAGAACTGTTTTCGTTGGTTCCTCGTGAGCAGATAGTTCGACTAGCTAACATTTACAAGAACGATAACGAATTCAAAACCATTGCAACATCAGAAGACTATCTCAAAGTTAACATAGTGCTGTTTATGGACCAGCCGGAAATTGAAGAGTTCTCACAATGGCTATCGAAGTATGTCAAAATGAACGTGACGGTCGATGATCCTGTTGGTATTGATCCCGCAGAAGTTGCTAAGTACAAGCCTGGCTGGAAGGGATATATGGAAGCATTTAGCGCTCTTTATCCAACTGACAAAATTATTGCATTCATAAAAGAAAAATTGTCGGAAAGTGCTGACTTCACCGAATTTTGGAAGAAGGTTAAGACATTGATACCAGTATTTGAAAGGGTTATGAAACTGCCGGAATATGTTGAAGCTCATGAACGGCTCGAGGCGATGGGTTATGAAGATGTAGAAACACGGATTTATCGGACTATTTTTGATTCGGTCTAGTTTTGTTGAATTTAAATGTTTGATTTTGAAATAAATTGTTGATTTTTTGTTTTGAGATTTTATTGGAGACTTTTTTGTTTAGATTACGGATTAAAGGATTCAAGTTCAAATGCAGCTGCTGGTTTTGCGAGGCGTCTTGTATTTTTGTCTTCAGTCTTAAGAGATTCATATTGATAATTTGGTATATTATATTCAAATTTATCTACCAAAAAAAAGTTTACAATAAGAACGGACTGCCTAGGGAAAAAGTTTAGCTCCATTATAACCATTTCGATTCAGTTTTTTAACTTCAAACTATATTCGTTTACCGAACTACAGATAGAGACCGACATGTTGATAATAACCGATGGTGAAAGCTCATGTTTTTTGTAGTAATAGAATAGCTTTGTAAATTTAAAATCTCCAAACTGCACACTTAACCAGTTTCGAATCGGAACCGATGTTATTTGGTTTGGTACCTCTATGCCCTGGCCGACCTGGTCTACGCCATTCTAAGGTTTAGTCTACTGCCGGCTGTCGTAGCCCAACAAACACCGAGCTGGTTCGTTTTCACTCATATGATATGATAACATGCCCACCGGAATATGCCGAACATGGTTTTCTTCACGACATTAATTTTGCAATAGTTTTCGTAGATCTCATCATTTTAAGGCCCCCATCCACGGTCAAACATAATTTTTGACAAACAACGCACATTATGTATGCTTTGACATTTGTTGGCCATCAACGAGGGAAACTTTCTTCAAACATCCCGAGCGAATTTTCACATAATCTACTGTAAATATAACGAAATACCATATACTTTAATGGCACCCATAAAAAATTCACACACACACATTAAGCTAGTTTGAAGGAAATGTTAAATCCGACGAATATTTTCTTCAAACAGCGGCCAACTTCGAAAACTTGTAATTTATACACGCACCCTTAGAGTTTTTTCGATGTTGGCCAGAAAATTGTGGGTTTGTTTGACCGTGGATGGCCGTGGCCTATAGACAGGGGCGGCGCCTTCATAGGTGCGAATGGTGCACTTGCACCGGGCGCAAGTTAAGAAATTAGTATTTTAAAAAAAAATTTCAAGCTTTGAAAAAAAATTGAAAAAGTTTCCGTGACTTCATTTTCATATTATTAAAGGAATTCACTTTTATTACCTCGATTTATTTTTCCAGTTTATTTTCTCGAAATATTCTGTACGTCTGTCCCCGAATTCATGTGGATCCCGCGGGCGCAAGAAGTTACACGAATTTACTCAATTTCTGTCCCTGTACTTTGTCATGGAAGCAAAAGCGGGAAAATTTTACTTTGCCTGGTGCAGGAACTTTCCTAAGATTTTAGCTTCGAGATTTTCATAAAATATCTGACGTTTTTATCCAAAAAGTGAAGGAACAGACCTTCGTCTGCGAGAATCAGAAGTCAAAATTCTGGAGAAAAATCCGCCAATTGAAAGAAAAATCTCTCATTTATAATGCTCTGGAGCACTTTTTGAAAATTCAAATATGGCATATTGCACCGGGCACAAAAAACCAAGCGCCGGCCCTGCCTATAGAGCCCTCGGAATGGGATGTCATGTTTAGATTCTTGCATTTAAAGATCCTTGGAATACAATAATAGGCTTCATTGGAGTTTAGTGTGTGTATTTCTTGTTCAATACTGTTTTTAGCTGGTATTATTTACCCATAGTAAATGAATGATTGTACTACTTCAAATTTAGTTTTCCTTCATTGATAGGCAGCCGCAGGTTTCGTGCGGGCCCCTGGATGAAAGCATCTTGTACAGTTTTGATGGTTTTCCAATGATTTCGATGTCGCCTGCCGAAATTAGTATGGATTTTTGGAGGATTGTACGTCGTTCTGTCATAATTGAATCTCTGGTCACAATCCAAGGCCAAGTTGAAAACGAGGCAGATTAGATCGGCTCTTGTCGAAATTCATTGTAGATGTAGATAGAATGTCTACATAGGCTAATATGTAGGATATGGAATGAAGAATCGCTACCACAAGACTGGAAGAAAGCAATTATATGCACAGTGCACAAAAGCGGCGACCGACTCTGCTGCAGAAACTACACGGGTATATCACTCCTCAGCTCAGGCTACAAAGTATTCACCAATATCCTAAAAAAATGGATAAAACCTATTGCTGAGAAAATACTGGGAGAATACCAAGGGGGTTTCTGAAAGAAAATGTCTACGACCGACCAGCTATATTGCCTAAAACAGCTTTTGGAGAAGTGCTGGGAGAAAAATGTAAACGTATATCATAGTCCAGTAAATTTAGACTTAAAAATGGCTTCTGATCTAAGAAAATATATCCTTCATTGTTTTTATTGGAATCGGTTTATTTTGGCGTTTCAAAAGAAATGTTAAAAATCGAGAACAATGTATGCATAAAAAATTCTTCAAGGTAAAAGGTCACGAAAATGAGTTTTTATCAAATAGCTCGTAAATTATCGGTTTTATGTAAATTTTGGCTAGGTAAACTTTGTTCGTGAGATAAATTTGCATAAAAATGTCCTATACAAAATTTATGTAGAACCAATGGTTTTTGAGAAATTGGGGTGACAAACTGCGGAGCAACGCATACGCCACTAGTCTATACGAGTGCATCTATTTGTTGGGTATGCTTGTGTCAGCTTTATGAATTAGATCCCGGACGCGGGAATTCTATCTTATTACAAGCGCGTGAAGATTAAGCCTTCTTTGATTCATATAAAAGGTGGGCTATCTGTTGGTTTCTCTTTGAAATTGTTATTGAAACTACACCGTTCAATATTTTCCAATGAAGGTTGTTTTATTGAAGAGAGTACATCTTCCGATTATTTATATAAAAATTTTTCACTCAAATAGCCGCCGCGGCTGCCTAGCCAGTGGCCCGTTTTGTTAACCAAATATTGTTAACCAAATTTTGTTTGTGGCCTTATTTCACGAATAGCTCGACAGGACATTTTTATGCAGATTTATCTCACGAACAAATTTTACTTAGCCATTTACGTAAAACCGATAATTTAAGAGATATTTAAGAAAAACTCATCTTCGTGACCTTTGACCCTCCGTAACTTGAGTATCCGGTCAGTTGGCTTTATGGACTTTTGGGAAATTATTTGTGACCCCAAAATAAAGAGAATCCCGCTGTAAAATCTCCAGTTGGATTTGTTTAGAGGTTTATGTATAAAGTGACTGGGCTAATATGCATAATGCCTTGTGCGGAAACTTTGAAGCACATTTTTGCCTAAACTGTTCGTTTTATGTAAAAAATGAAAGATATCTTTTTTCTGCGGAATTTAATTATCTTTATTTTTCATAATAACTTTAATTGGCCTCCGAGCTATAGAAAGCGCGATATTCGCAAAAAATTGTATTTTTGACCTTGAATAATTTTTTACGCCTTGGTGATATCGTTCTCGACTTTTAACATTTTTTTTAAAACACCCAAATAAACTGATTCCAAGAAAAAAAATGAAGGATATTTTTTTTTAGATCAGAAAATACTAATTTGACTGGACTATCAGATCTTCGTAGATTTTAAACAGCCGTATGACTCAATATCCAGGGAAAAGCTCATTGACAACCTTATAGACCTTAAAATACCTGCAAAATTAGTGAGGAGACAATAGCTCAGGTAACTTTTTAATTGAAGGCTTCCCCGTTAAGCAAGGACTCAAAGAGGGAGATGGTCTAGCACCGATGTTATTCAACCTATCCCTAGAAGCTGTCATCAGAAGAACAGCATTAGACAGGAATGGAACACTAAATAACAAATCGGTGCAAATATTGGGCTATTCTGTTGATCTGAACATAGTAAGTAGGTCACTATTAGGAGTAAAGGAATGCTATATAAGTCTAGACAACGCCGCTAAAAACATGGGTTTAACAATTAATCAAGACAAAACTAAAGCAATGTTGCAGACTAGATCAGAAAGGACACGTCTAAGGACCAACCTCACGGTAGATAGCTACAATATAGAGGTAGTGAAGAACTTTAAATACTTACGAACAATAGTGTCGTCAACAAATGAAGAGCTGGAGGAAGTAAAAAGCAGAATACAATAGGGCAATCGAAGTCTCTATTCACTGCGTAAAGTACTTCAATCAAGAGCGTTACACAGGAAGACTAAATTTGAACTATACAAATCTCTTATAAGGTCTGTGGTTTGTTATGGCTCGGAGGTGTGGACCATGATCCAAAAAGTTGAGAACTTATTAGGCGCTTTTGAAGGAAAAATCTTAAGACACATTATTGGCCTATTAAACGTAAACAGTATCTGGAGAATCAGATACAATGACGAACTGTACCAAATCTATAAAGAGATAGTCATCGTCAACTATATAAAAATAAATAGACTACGATGGGCAGGACATGTAGAGCGAATGCCGGAAAACAGAGCAGTGAAGAAAATATATAAGGGAATCATAATCGGTGACAGGCCAGCAATGACGACCGAGGAAAAGATGGTTCGAATCCGTAGAAGCAGACGCTGCACACTTATTGGGCCTACGTAATTGGAGAACTCTAGCCCGTGAGCGAGAAGGTTGGAGGAGAAAACTGAAGGAGGCCAGGGCTCGATTTGGGCTGTAGTGCCATTGAACTGAACTAAACTGCTCCTTCTTTAGGTAGTTAAAAATAACCTTACCTCGATCATTGGTGTATGTACGTGATGCTCCATTGTGTATAGTATGCATTTAGCATTTACATCACCTCCCATAACTAGGACCGTGGTAGCATCGTTGTATCTTACCAGGTCCTGAAAACTCATAGGAGGTAGAGGGCCTTATTATCGTGGGCTAGGTAGAAAAAGGCCATCCTAAGTTTCTTCTGTTTTAATTCTAGGTCGACCACAGTAAGGTCTCCGTCACTAAATTGAGGGAGAAGAAAGGTGGTATTAACGCCCAATTAACGTCTAAAGAATTATGAAAGATCTATCTTAAGGCTGATAAGTAAAGAAAGTCCAGCTCTTGAATAATTAACGCTTGACGGGAATCCGCAAAATATATACATTACAGTCATAGTGCAATACGTAGTTGTAAGTTGAGTTTGAAGGCTAGAAGAGGTTAGGATAAATACTAGTAGGGCTAGTGGATCTATTGGAGACATGTAAACAACTCGCGAGTCCTGATAAGAACCCCGCCGATTGAGTAACCTAATTTTTATTTTATCACATTTCTCGCTGTTAATATAAAGCAACTCGAGACTTGACTAATTGACTGATAAAAAACTGGTGGTGGTTGAAATTTTAATTAAATGAAATTTGATATACTTATGTAATATGAACGTATGTAGAAGCACGTGGAAGTACCTCTAAAATAGTTGCAGTTACACGAATTGAGTACTTAGTTCAGATTTATCAATGGCAAAGATCTATTGCTGAACATTAACAAGATTACATAGAAACGAAAGAAAAACCTCAAAAATTTTTTGCAAGTTTTTATCGGTTTCTTAGTACATTAAAAATATTATTAATTGCAACATTTATAAAATAATTAACATAGAAAATTAATTCAAGTTACTAAAAAAAATGAAAACTTTCAAAATTTTTGTGCTAATCGCATCTGTTTGTTTTGGAGCACCAATCAACGATAAATTCTTGAGGGAGGAACTTAACGATTTCAAATATATGAAGAAAGATATAACTGAGCTAAGAAAATATTACACAGAAAATGATCCTGAAGTTGAAAAAATCATGCATTCTGTAGATCGGTTAAAAATTAGTGAAGCTTTAATACGTCAACCGGAATATAGACGTGTTATTAATTGGATTATTGAGCAGCTGCTATTGGGCGATGCTACAGTCGAAAATGCTGAGGATTACACCTTTAATATTAAAGATAATTATGTGCCCGGCTGGAAAGGATTGTTTCAAGTCGTCGATAAGATTCTTGAAAAACATCAAATTGTGAAGATGATCAAAGAAAAAGTTTCTAAAGGACAGATTTTTGCTGAATTTTGGAAAAAAGTAGAGGGATTGAGGAGCATTTATGAGCAAGTTCTTAGTTATCCTGAAGTTGCTCCAGGAATTAAGCGGTTGGAGGCATTAGGGTTTGATGCTGATCAATATTTCCTTTTAGTTAAATACTATTGTATTGTATTGTAACTTAATAATTGTGAAATTAAATATTTGTGTCATTTGTTAAAATTTATACCTTAAAATTTATACATCTGGAATTGTTAAATAAAATATAAAAAAAAATTTATTTACTCATTAAAATTTATCGGCCTATGCGGAATAGTATTTGCACCAAAAATACGGGGCACACGGGGCAGTTACACGGGTCACACGGGCCACACGGGCCGCACGGGTTGAACAAGGCTCGGGGTATGGGCGGCACAGGGCCCAGGTAGTATTTTTTTTCCTAAATTGGAGAAAATCTGTACCCGTGCAATCTGTGCTCTATCCAGGCCCGCTGAAATATTATTGGGGCCCCCCCTAAATTTTCTATTATACTAAAAAAATCTGTGGTAAGAATAAGTTAATTAATTTTGTTTTAAAGGTCTGCATGCTTGGGTTTCATACTCTAGGTTGCTGCCCGCTTGATGTTCAGAGTGCAGGCGGTTTTAACTTTTTAGGTTTCAATCTATTTTCGGGGCCCCCTTTGACCTTGGGTCAGGAGCAATTCGTAACAGTTGCCCCCCCCCCGTGGCGAGACTGGCCCTATATATACTGTTTCTCTCTAAAACTACGGCCTCTAGCGAAAAAATTGAAAGTTTTATACAATTTTTCGCTATGATCAATACTTAAGGAGATATACATAGAAGGGGAAAATGGTAAATATTTAAAAAAAAATTTTTTATTGTTAAAAATTTATTGAGGTTGGGCTGCAGAAGGTGGTGGCGGAGCAGGACGAAGGAGGAGGGCGGGCGGCAGAACTGTTTCATTTTCCCCAAAAATTACTCCGTATCTGGTCTAGCCGCCTGACACAGTAACCCCGTACCCCGTGTAGACAGGGCCGTCCTAAGATATTCGGCTCGCGTGGGCTACTAAACATAATGCGCCCCTCTTCGAAAGAAAATACACGTGAGTTTTTCGGGGAGCGGAGTGACCGGAAAAGTTATACAAAAGTGGCAGAACTATAAAAAGTTAATTTATTACCATTCCACTAAATAAAACATAAAATTCATACAAAATTAATAAAACTACATATGAACAAAAATAAACTTTATAACAAAACCCAAAAGTAACTTGGTATAAATTTTTTTCTAGTTTTTTTTTGCAAATTGATTAATAATATCATACGTATTTAAGTTATTAAATAAGTCATTCTCGATGGATATAAAACACTCAAATCATTTAATTTCCTATATCCCCAAGAAGACCGTAAATAATTTTTTATTCTTTTCAGTGGTGAAAAATATCTTTCGCTGGTGCTACTTGTAGTTGCAAAATGTACTTAAAAAAGTGCGCATAGTGACGTAGCTACGTTAGTAAATATAGACTAAATTTTCGAGTCAATTATTGCCCTTAGATATATTTTCTTCATTTTTCAATAAATAAACGTGTTTAAAATGAAGGCATTCTTCACTAAAATATTTTCTAATTCGTCCATATACGTTTCGAATAACTTTGCAGCGTGCTTTCTAATTGTGTCTTCATTTAAATTTTTTAAATTAACCAGAAACCCACATTTTGAGTAAATGTCATCATAGGCACCCTTTCACTTTTGTGAATAATAGCATAATACGCTATTGGCATCAAATTTAACTTCCTCCGAAGTATTTTCGTCGTTTGTACTCATCATAATTTTATACCTTCAGATTTGTAAAGGTTAAATGATTCTGTATTTCGTTTCGACTGGACAAATTTTTCTAAAGAAGCGTATAATTCAACAAGGTGGCCACTTTTTCTTAAGAACTAATTTCCTTCACTTTTCCAGGTTCTCCAGACAATATTTGAACTTTACTTTGTATCATGAAACTAGAGATGAATATATTGAATAGAAGAGGGCCACGATGACTACCCTGAGGAAAGGAATCCTTGGAATCTGATAACATGTGATCTTCCGTAGAGATATGATCTTATCCATTTAAGGGCCGAACCTGATATTCCAAATTTGAAGAGTTTAGTAATTAAAATATGATGATCTACTATATCAAAGGCCTTGCTGAAGTCAGTATAAATAGCGTCAGCTTGATGGTCCTTCTCCATACCACAGAGCAGTTCGGAAATTAGGACCATGGGGTTTGAGGTGGTCGAACGCAATTTTTTTAAGCCGTGTTGTAGTTCATTTAGGTATGGGTCGATTAAAGGGGATATCTTATCGTAAACGGGTTTTTGAAATAGTTTGGGGATAGTTATTTAGCAACTAACTGCTTATCAGATACCTTATGGATTGGTGTGAGGTAGAAAGGTAGGAATATTTCCCAACGATAATTATTTTATTTCTTCAAAAAACTTTTAGTTGACATTTGGCCCGTCCTTTGCAATTTGTAATAGATTTGAAAGGGCATGACTATTTTATGCTTCAAAGAAAAATCTCATCAAGTTAGCTGCGGTCGAATAGTCCAGAATTGATATCTAGTACAGACTTAATTATTTTTAGTATTCCAGAAAAGTATCAACAGCAATTTCTTTTCATTCTATATTGACTAATTTCCAGTACAATGGAATTCCGACAATTTCGACAACGACTATTTCGAGTTTTCCGGCATTGCGCTAAGTAACCTTTCGCCTTTTCGCAAAATTTCCTCGATTTTCTCTAAATTTCACATGCGTTGAAAAAAAATCAGATTTATTACATGTTTTATCAGAAAATAATTTGTATATTATGGATGAAAGAATTCCATGATTTGAATGAAAATGCCATGACTTTTATATAATTCTTAAACTCCCTGACTTTTCCGGGTTTTCCAGGTCCTCCAGAAAGTGGCCGCCCTGTATCAATAATGGTTTCAATTGTAGTAGCTACTTTTTGTAGTGATATACATATTAGTTTTTTCTATGATTTCTAATATTTCGCTCCAAAATGCAACCATAATAGCAGTTTCCAGTGAGTCGAACTCGTTTAACAACCCCTCAGTTTCAACTTTGGTTGCTAAACTTTTTAAAAGCATCTTTAAAATTTCCTAACCAATAACCAATTGATATTTGGTTATTTTTATTATGAAAAGATTTTAAATAAAAATAACTAATAACAAAAAATCACAAAAAAATATACAAACAAACAAAATTGCCGCCCCGAAAAGGCTTGAGCCCCAGGGCTACAGCCCATTTAACCCTGTGGTTAGGGTGGCCCTGCGTGTAGACCTGTGTTAGGCTACGTTCAGACGGTGATTTTATCGAATAGAACAGTGGCAATGATAATTACATTAGCATGTTCCCACTATGCCCATGCGGGAAAATCCCGTATTGGTGAAATTTGTTGTCCCGCATACCGTACGAACTTGCCACTAAGATTCAATAAATCTCGAATATATTTTATCGAATACGTGATGAAGTAGCCTTTAGTTTTATATTGCGTCGTTCACATGAATGAAATTTTCGCGAATATCGAACTTTTTTGTTCTAGGCTGTTCTTCGAATTCATGCGTCGAATTTTAATTGCCAGTTACAACCCGTTAATAAAAAAAAAAATATTGAACGAGTACATCAGAAACATAATTTTCGGAAGGTGTAAAGAACTATTTTCAAAATATACTGGATTCATATCGCAGTTTTCTCATGAATATTTCCCGGCTTTTGTGCATTAATTAGCGCTAATTATCATGTTTATAGGTGCTAGAAGCCCCTGATAACACTAATCATTATTTTTATTTAATTTTCAGCCAAGGCAACTATAAAAAAATTGACATATATTAGGGATACGTTCTTAAAATCAAACCAGATTTACGTGAAAAAATCGAATCGAACAGTCCTGTGTGAAGAGCCGTCCCGTATTCGATAAAACCGTATACGTGAAAAACTCGAATCGAATAGTCGCCGTCTGAACGTAGCCTTATGGTATCCATATTCGTGACACGGGTTGCCCGTGCACCCGTATATGTTTATTGTTAAAAAATTGAAAAATTATAATTCAAGGATGTATCTTGAACATTAATTTTCGTCGAAATCAAAATTTTAATCATTATCGATGCCGTCTTCATTAGGGGTATGTTCGTACATGACCCGAGGCACACGCCGCAGGGACCGGAGCAGACAATCCCTGCATTGCGGCAACCGCAGTGCACCCACACCCAGTCGGGCATCGGCAAAATATCATCTTCAAAACGCAGTCGGGTGCAGCAGGCTGCTTCGTGGCAACTGGGTTAAGCGGTAACACCACTGTAGGATTTTGAAAAAATGAAATTTTTTTTTTTGGCTTGAAATATACTTCAGGATCACAAAGCAATGTGCAGTTGGTCCTATAACAGAAAAATTATTTTGAAGGATTTAATTTTCGATTTTCCCCCGGCACCTCGGAGCACGCGTTGGTCCGACTTATTGCTTGTATATTGCTTTTACCTGTCGAAATAATAAGTGCTGCTATAGCAAAAAGGTTATTTGGGTTCCCCAGGTGTCCACCAGGGTGCGCTACACAATAATAAACGTGTTTTACATTACATCGCACAGTGAAGGTAAAATACAATTTTCAAAGATTAGAGTACTTTCAAAACTTTAAGCGCGATTATCTGGAAACCATGTTTTTCGAACTGGGTGGACGGATTACTCGGAGACTATTGCATGGATCGGTTTGAAATTTTGACATTAGCTTCACAATTGCATTCTTTACAAAAGTACGTAGCCGTTTTTTGATTCGTTGTAAAAAAAAATTTATAAAGAATTTACTGCTCATTTTTTTTGCCGAAAATCACTTTTTTTTCATAAGTGCGCCATTTTTACAAAAATCAGTTTAAAAAAAAATCCTACGTACTTTTATGGGCAAGGTCAAATAGATTAGGAAACTATTTGGATTTTGTTCCAGGTCTTCAACTTTCGGAGAAATCCGTCCACCCGTGGAGGCCCTTAGCAAAAAGGCGATTTCGAAAAACGACTGTGGCGCCACCATTTTGTAACAAAATGTCAATAAAAAATTTTTTTTTTACACTTGAATACATGTTTGATCAATCGCCTGAAAAGAATTTCGATCCCTTTTTCCATACATTTTAAATTAATTCCCAAAATTAGGCCTTTTTTCGCACCTCTACAGTGGTGTTACCCCTTGAGGATCCCATCTCCTCTTGCCCCACCATATTGGGTGGGTGGTGAGGGCTGAGCTACTGTTGTATCTATAGGTATACTCTGAGAGAGTGGCCATGTCTGATATACTGCCAGAAAAAACCTTCTCGTCGGCCTTTTCAATATCCTCAGGTGAGGTTGAGCGATCTGTGAATATTGCTGCAATGTCATGGGTGAGGCCAGGATTTGCTGTGAAGAGCGTAGCGATTTCACTTTGCTCTTTCCGTGTATCGCCGATCTGGTGTCGCATCCGGAGAAGTTATGTAGAAGGAAGATCCCGTCTTGGCGAATGGAAGCTGTTGAAGTTGTCGTTTCGAAAACAATTTGGTCTTCACCTTCCCATGAAGTAATGTTTATAGATGGTGGTGCCAATCCAACGAAGAAGAACTATCAGGTCCACATCCTCCCCAACTATTTCTACCGCTGGATGTACAGCATCTTTATCCAAACCGCACCTCACAATAATGCATTCCCTGTAGCAATAGTTGTTTCAATCCCTGCTTCTGTCATTTTCTCGCTGGGCAAGTGGATCAGTCTTGTTTTGTTTCGTTCATTAGCAAGAAAATGCTCCTGTTGAACTGCGATGAGCATGCTTTCATTAAAATTGATTTCAACCCAAGTTTTTGTTAGCCCTATTCGCTTATGCTCTACTCGTTTTGTGCTATTACATACATCACTGTAACCATCAAAAACCACCGTACACTTTTCACCGTAATATTTCTGTACATAGGCAATGTGCTGATGGCAAATGGAAGAAATATAAAAGGACTCTTTCTATTTCATGCGGTGGAGAAGGAAACCACCGTCTTCCACGTTGGTGCTTTGGGTTAGATCGAGAGTTTCGTTGTCCTCTACCTACTGGAAAAACATCGTAGAGGGATGACTTCTTTCCTTTTCCCATCCCGGCCTCGCTGAACAGAGCCAGGGGAAATGGAGTTAATTCATATGGCAAAAGCTCTACAACATCTTCGTCCCTCTTTTTTTGCTATGATATTTCTTTGGAAAATTGTCAGAGGGTTGACAGTAACTGTCTCACCATTGATTTTAATGGTATTGCTTGCTCATACTGGCTAGTGACAAAACCACATTCTTCTTATACTGCTTCATGGAACCAAATTTACTGCCAATCACACTTTGCATGGTTTTGGTTCCAATATCCAGGCCTTGGTGGCAGTTTACTTTGGGGTTTGCCAGGATTCCAGGATTAGATTAGTATTTTCTTCAATGTACATTGTACAACCCTCCTCTAACCCTGCATCGTCCCATGCGAATTTTCTATTGTTCAAAACAGTGCTAGAAATCTTCTTCTGTGAGCTCTGCCGGTTTTTACGCAGTTTTTCAACAGTCTGAAATCTTGAAACCTTTAATGCAGATTTGACCTTGGTCTAAAGGCCCCCATACATGGAAATCGTAACGGTAGGGCGTTTTGAATTTTTTTTGGAAGGGGTTTACATATCACCCTGTATTTTTGTGACCTTATGACCTATTTTCATGAATAAGGTTGCAATGTACGCATACTCCCACCTATCTAAAGTTCTAAAAGTCAAGGTTCTACCCTGACCATTTCCAGAGTTATTATTCGTCAAAGTCACTAAAATTTCAACTACAACTACTTTTTTCTCCAAAAAATACGTAGTTAACTAATTTTTTTTTTGTGCAAAAGTGCGAACCATTTTTATGCTACGAATGTTATGCGTCGAAGAGATATTATATCAAGGAAACCAAAATTGACTATACACAATACTAATAGGGTCTGCTTTACTATATGGTTCGTAAGTGTGGACCATGAAGAACATAGATGAAGCATTAGTAATGAAATTCGAAAGGGAATACAAGTGGATGGCATTTGAAGGAAAAGATACAATTCAGAGATTACAAAAAAAAATAAACTACTCATGCTTCTAAATATTTTAAATGTTACTGCCTTTAATATTAATACGGCAAGACAACAAAGCAAGAGATAATACTTATCAATTCACAATGGCATTTTAACATATTAGTGAAATTTGACATATTAATCTGTTAAAAAATGTGGCATAATTTTTGGCGTAGAATTGTAGATACTGACTCGTAGATGTCTACTCAGTCATAACAACAAATTTGATAAAGGTTGGAAAGTAGGTTTAAGATTTATTACCGTTTGTATGGAGAGGAGCAAATCAAGGTTCTTTTGTTAACGATAACGATAACAAATAGTCCAGTCAAAGGCTGCGTTCAAGTTGCGCAGCTGACTACAAAATATTGCATTTATGTGTTCAAAATATGAAAACCGCTGCAAAAATCCTTCAATACTCGGCATTCGAATGCTGGTGACAAGCAGCTGCTGCAATGAATTTGCAGTCAGCTGCGTAACTTGAACGCAGCCAAAATAGACGAAAAAAAGCTAAAGACTGAAGACAATTCGGAAGTTGCTGAAAATTGGTACACACATTGAAAACATCATTATAAATAAAATGTGGAGACTGACACGCGATTGGCCGCCGGGAAAGCTTTTTATTGAAGGTCAAAGGGTCAAAATATCAGTTTTTCGCAAATATCGCTTAAACGGTAAGTCTTATAATAAAATAGTGTTCACAAAGTTTGTAGATTATGCGATTATCTACAAAAAAAGATATTACACATTTTCCCGTTCGAATTGCCATTCATGAGATATTGTGATACACTCTTTCCCATAATACATTTTCATATTTCCAAAATCACATTTTTCCACCTTAGGTAAATTCTTTAATGGGTCACACGCGCGAGCTTTTATTTTAACAAATTCATGCAGACCGAACGTTGCAATTTTTCCCCGATCGAGTAAAAATGAAAATAGGTCAGACGGGTGCATCAAATTCTTGAGGCCCGGTGCGTACAAATTGCTGACCCATGGCAATTTACCTAAAGTGGGAATAATGATAATTATACTTAGATGTATAAGATAATTTTGTATAAATAGAGTAAATTGATTAATTAAAATTCAGTCGTTGATAAACAGACGTTTGAGTGGGAAGCCAAGACTTCCTTAAGGTACGGTTTCGCTGGGAGCTGTCAGCAGCGGCCGCTAACAGCAAGCTGTCAAAGCTTGCTGCTGAAAATGACTGCTCTTATGGTATACACATGTTGACGGTTTTGCTCACGCTGCCTGACAGCTCGGCGGCAGCTGTCAGCAGCTAGCTGTTGCGTCTCAACTGCTTTTGAACCAGTCAAGAAGCGCAGTCGTAGCTGCTAGAAGTGATTTTAGTTAGTTTTTTTACACGAAAGTGCAGTGTTGAATTATTTTATTCAAAAATGGTACCAAATTTTTCTTTTGATGAGGTAGAAAAGCTTTTTGAACTTGTTCAGGCACATTATTATGCGATTTAAACATACTGTATAAACAGTCTTTGATGTAATAACATTAGTTCCATAAAATCATGTTCTTCCTCCTTCTCAATTTACAAAAACTTTGCAATATCCATTATTTTAGTAAATTTTTCTTTACCTGTTGACCCAACAATTAACTGCCGGCAGCCGTGCAACCAAACTACTTGACCGCATTGTTCAGTTGCTGCAGCTGACAGCCGCCGTCGGCAGCCGCTGTCGACAGCTCCCAGCGAAACCTTACCTTTAGAATACCCCAGGAGTTAAGCTTTAGAGCTGCTCCATTATAATGCGGAGTAAACGCTAGTATAGCTGCTCCATAGGAGTTAATGCCTTAGGGCTGCTCCAGGAAAGTGCAAAGGTATTACAATATCGCCGTTTTAAAGATTTAAAATACTCATATGCACTCATTCGCGACTTTCAAAGGTCATCAGACGTTCAATAAATCCTTTGTTGGCCTACGCGGTTAATATTTTCAGGGGTGATGCCTGAATGTGTTTGGAGAAAAAAATTGTTCTAGAAAGGGCGGCTATCCCCACTATCCACTAAAATACAGGGTGTTTAAGAAAAAAAAAATTTTTTTTATAAATTTACTTAAACTTTAATTACTCCTAGAATAATTATCGTAAAGTAACAAAATTAGGCTCATCTTTTAGGTAAATGTCTATTCTTTAATTTGGTATAAAGATCAAAAAGTTGAGTGACTTCCGTTTAGAATATATCGCCGCCTGAGTGCAAGAACTAGGCAACTCAGAATTCTGTAAAAAATAAATTTCTCTAGTTACCTATCCGTAACATGATAATAAGTGCGGTATTTTCATTTGTCCGGTTTTTACATTGTTTAATAGATGTTGCTAGTTTGCTTTAACAAGCTGCCGGATCTTTGCATTAAATACTGCTTGATATTGACTACATGAAAGCATGAAACTATGATAACTCAAAATCACAAAATTTGGAGTTACCTAGTTCTTACAATCAGGCGGCGATATGTAGGTTTATAATATGGGCAAAATGCTGAAAAACGAAGAAACATTGGGATTTTGTTCACATTTTGTACCTACATATATTCTAAACGGAGTCACTCAACTTTTTGATCTTTATACCAAATTAAAGAATACACATTTACCTAAAAGATGAAATAAATTTTGTTGCTTTACGATAATTATTCTAGGAGTAATTAAAGTTTAAGTAAAGTTAAAAAAATAAATTTTTTTTCTTAAACACCCTGTATTTTAGTTCGTGCTAATTTCGATCTTGGGAATAGGGCTTTGCTGACGCACTTCAGATTACACAGGCCTACAAATTTTTAACCCAGAGACTAGACCAATCGTACCCGAAGGTTTTTGATGCGCTGAATCAGAATGGCTCCTACACGTCTGGTTTTCGAGATATCCTAACCTAAAAGTGCAAAAAACGTGTTTTTTGCAGTTTTTGAGGTTACGTGACGTAAGGAAAACAATTATAATCAGAAAATGTTGTATGGCAATTGAAAGTACCACCCTGTCCCTTTTCAACCTATTTGGATTTTTTTAAAAATATCTTTTTTTTTCACCAAAATATCGCTATTTGAAATTTTACACTTTAGCGTATTAACCCAAATACAAAAAAAATCGAAAAAAAAGGTAGGTAGGTATTAGGGGGGTTGGGGGTGGGTAAGTAAGCTCGCTAGTATTGTGGGATCCAATTTGAATAAAAATAGGACTTATTTCAAAAGAAATAATCTACTTAACTCCCTGTTCCCAAGGTCAGGTGGGTTAGCATGGGTATGGTTTGGTAGGGGTGGTTTTTAGGGGTTGTTTTTTGAGCTTACGAAAAATTCTGACCAGATGGGGTGAATTAGACCTCGGATTCGGAATCAGCGACCCCAAAAACACAAGATCAACATGAACTGGTCTCGGGCAGAATTTTTTCGATTTTTTTTCGTAGTTGGGTTAATACGCTAAAGTGTAAAATTTCAAATAGCGATATTTTGATGAAAAAAAAAGATATTTCAAAAAATCCAAATCGGTTTAAAAGGGACAAGGTGGTACTTTCAATTGCCATACAACATTTTCTGATTATAATTTTTTTCCTTACGTCACGTAACCTCAAAAACTGCAAAAAACGCGTTTTTTGCACTTTTAGGTTAGGATATCTCGAAAACCAGACGTGTAGGACAGTGGCGGACTAAGCCCGTCAGAGGCCCGGGGCGGCAAAGCTGAATGAGGCCCTCAGTCTAAGAAGTTGATGTAATTTTAGAAGCGTTTTATTCGGCCAAGTACTGAGCTGTACAAACTGGCATTCGACGGGAAATTTGAGCCAAAAAAGGAATCAGCACCAAATGTATTGTTGAATGTGTTTTTTAAGGGAACTTCATCATTTTCGTTATGTACAATGGTCCTTTCGATTTATCCTACTTAAAGATATCGATGCACAAGGGAAACGAGCCCGCCATTCGTCGGTTTGCTTTACGTGAAGTGCGTGGTGCCGTGTTGGCTTATATTTTAGTGGGAAAAAATAAAACGAGCGAAACGAGATGCGAGATTTCATTATGTTTTTCTCAATAAATACGCGGTGAGTTTTGAGTTTTGTTGGGGAGCGAAAGTCACACTTTCCCCAAAATGAATTCTTTTTTGAATTGCGCCAATTTAACTTATAGTTTTGCCGGGTGTCGGCCTTGAATATACAGAAAATGAGGAGATTACGATTGTCCATTTGTGTATGCGTCTGATTTATTACAGGGGAACCCAAGTGCATTAGCATGTGTGAAAATATCTCTATATAGATGTATATTAAAGAGATTTTTTAATCGTATTATATTGAAACCTAGACCCGTCGGTGTGTGTGTGGTGTACGGCCGAACTGTCCTGCAACGAGCCTTCAGAATACCGCCACATGGCCGAGGACTATGTCTCAATCACGACCAGCTTTCGCCCGTAGTAAGGCCATATTTTATTTTTACTCGGGCACGTACTGTTATGCCGGATCCACACGTTTGTCAAGGTTTTGCAAGCGTTCATAAATTCAAAACGTTTGCTTTGGGTTTGGGGAGGATCCACACTCGACCGGATCGGCCACAAGCGTTGCCAAGCTTACACAAGCCAAGCCAAACGCCCAGGGGCGGATTGGCCTATAGCCCATTCGAGTAAATGCAGAAGTTTTTTGTGAAGAAACTTAAAGTTTCGTAATAATTGTGACTAGGCTCACGAAGATCAGCTCGAATTTGGCCTTTCCTCTTCCTCGCCTCTCTTCCCCCCTTGAGCTCGCCTTCGGCCGACCGCCCTCGCTGCCTGAGAGAAATATGTCTCTGAGCTGGCTCTAAATCGAGCGAAATGGTAGAGCAGAAATTAGCACGGTGCGCCTATTGCTCGAGCCGGTCCAGGGTCCATAGGAAATATAAATTTTCGAGGAAATACTGCACAGTCCGTGCAACAGTCGCACTGCGCCCGCCGTGCGTCTATATCACGGTCTGTGCAGTACTTTCAGTCTATGCTAATTTCGCATGAACCCTGGACCGCCCCGTGCAATAGGCGCACGAAGCGCACCGTGCTAATTTCTTCTCTACCATTTCGATCGATTTAGGGCCAGCTCTGCAACATGCTAATTTCTCCCAAGGTACATAAAATTAAAGGTATTATCTTGCACACAAGAGAATCCATGAACAGCAGCGTGGGCACCACAATCCATATATATAAAATTTGGGCCGGTCACTATCGAAATGCTCGGGCCGCTAAGGGGGCCAATCCGTCCCTGCAAACGCCTTCTCCACAAGTTTGATTTTGCGAACGCTTGCCAACATTGACAAACGTGTGGATCCGGCATTATATTTTAAGCTATAATATAAGTGGTTTCGTAATGAAATTTAATAGATTTAAAAAGAAAGGTTATGAACTTCTTCGACGAAAAATGTAGGCAAACGAGAGTAAATGATTTGCGCCTCATTCATTTAGGGTTCCCGCTTCAACGTCGGGAATTCCCTGAGTATTGGGTGCGTTCAGCATAAAAGAATATTAGTACAGCGTAAAAAAGTCTAGATAGCTGAAGAATTCAGTAAAACTGGACACGAAATATAAATAGACATTGAAAGATTAACAGTAAAAGTAATTTTGACACCGGTACATGCTGTACTTATTTGTATCTACGGGAACATTGAACGGGACCTCTGACTCCAAAGTACCACATAGGTAAGCCCTGAGCATATTTTAAAAGCCTTGTTTAGGATTTGATCAAGGGAACTTGTAGACATTTGGAGGCCCCCAAAAACCAGAGGCCCGGGGCGGACCGCCCCCTCCGCCCCACTCTTAGTCCGCCACTGGTGTAGGAGCCATTCTGAACAAAATCCTTCGGGTATGTTAGGTCTGGTCTCTGGGTCTGGACTTTTGTTAAATTTTGTCACAGGCCGTTATTTAATTTTTAAAAATCAGGAACAATCCATGATTTTTTAACAATAATTCTTTCAAAAAATTTATCTTCAATAACCATGGTTGTATTGTACTCACCAGTTGATTCCATTTTGTCTGATCTCAATCTCAATTATTGTTCAAGGATCGATAGAAATTCGAGAGTCAAGCAATTAGTGTAAATAGGCTGCTCGGCGATTAATATTCCGGAGCGAATTCTATTTTAATTAGAAGAATCAATTTTTTGTTTATATTTCGCCATATAATAAGGAGAAGTCATCTTGCTGTAGATGTTATATTGAATGTCGCACAGTGGGGCCAAACCCCAAAACGCTGGCCAAAAGTCGAAAAAAAATGTTTTAGCTTGACTTTTTTCTATATTTGGTTGGCAACAGTAATACCCTAAGTGTCAGAAAATACCTATAGAAGAACCGTAAACCTATTATCTGCTCTGAAATTTCAGTTGCAATACACCTCTGCTTAAGGTGAATTTCTTTGTTCGGTTAGTTGAAAAAAAAAGCATAGTGCAAAAAAAGGCGTGGAAGTCTGAAAACATCACCGATTGAGATCAGACAAAATGGAATCAACTGGTGAGTACAATACAACCATGGTTATTAAAGATAAATTCCTTGAAAGAATTATTGTTAAAAAATCATGGATTGTTCCTGATTTTTAAAAATTAAATAACAGAAAAAAGAGTGTATAATACAAAAGTTATGGTGTTCTGTCGTGTTCGATGATTTAACGCATATCAGGTGTTAGGTAAACATGTAAGCTATAAAATGAAAAAAACTAGCTGCCCATAGCTGCCCCTAGCCTTTTTTTAACCAATCGTTATAAGATACGAGAACACAATGAAATAAAAACAAGCTATTTTGTCAACTTTTTTGCTTATATTGAAATGTGAAGGCACGTATACTTTCCGCAATCTTATCCAAGGTAAAGAAAAAACAAAAGTAAAGTATTTTTTATAATTAAACAACATTTAACAATACATAGAAAAAAATAAATAATAACTTAAAATTACAAAAATATTAATTAATTCCATTCGAGTAGATCCCGAATAAATAAGTCCACATCCTTAACATGTACACCAAGCTTCTCAGACTGTTCAATCACTGCTACAACTTTTGGATCCTTTATCAACCGATTATAAACATCCTTCAAGCCCTGAAATCTGCGCCAATACTCAGCAAATAACCCACCTTCAGCCACTTTAATCTTTATCAATTCTGTAACTTTTTCCATATTCGCAATTCTCAAGTATTCCTTAATGAATCCTTTCCATCCAGATTCATTGTAGAACAGCTTGAGTCCTTCTATATTCACTTCGTAAGACAGATTATCCTCGGCAAACTGATCGAATTCATAGTGCTCAGCAATCCACCGTACAAACTCCTGATATTCTGGCTGCAGCGACAAGACACTAACGGCATCCTGGAACTCCCGTGTACGGAAATAGAGTAGAATGTCACGAACTTCAGCATCGTTCTTAATGTAATACTCTTGCAGCTTTATAAGTTCGTGTTTCGGCACTATCGCGATCAGTTCTTCGAAATCCTTCGCCAAACCTTTTCGACTGTCCGTAGGCAATGCAAATCCCACGGTTACCCCAACACTTAACACAATTCCGATTAGAGACTTCATCTCAAGCAACTTCAAACTTCTTAATTGAACGGATTACAAACAAATATTTGCGGTGCACCTTTCACGCTCCAAGCACGAGCTAAGTAGCATTTATATTGGCGAAGATGTTCGTCGTTCGGCGCGGGTATATGGCGCTTCCAAACTGATAACAGAATATCGGTCGATAGCATGGAAAAGAAATTAATAGCTGATAGCGCAGGCAACGTACGATCCACAATCGACGAAGAGCAGATTCGCAGATTCATCACAACGAAGTGGAAGGAAGTCAGGTTTTCGCTGGCGATAAGAAATTGCTTCAATCATCAGAAGAAATGTCAAGTGTTATGAGAACTTGGATGTGTTTTTGAGAAGATCGATGTGTTATCTGCAATTAACTTGATTTTACTTTTATTTTTTTTGTTTACACTCGGTTGTGGTGTGATTCGAATAAATTTTGCAAAAAAAATGTATCTTTAGCTGCTGATAAGCGAGTAAAAAACATAATACGTTCCAGCAAAATGATAACAGATAGTAGAAGTCTTCATTGGAATCATTTTATGCTCATTAACTCAGAATTTGTTTGTACTGAGTACATCACATTGTGCAATTTTTGTCGCGATTTCTCAATGAATGGAAAACACATTTGTCAATATTATAGTGACATTTTCGCTCCACTACTTTTTGCTATCTTTCAAATATTGTTGAGATTCCACGATCAATGACTTTTGGACAAAAAACTGCTGAACTATCATGTGATAGCTTTATCAGAATCCATTGCTCTCCCATTCAAGAAATAAATATTAGACGACGACGCACTATGGCGTCCAATGATATACTACTGTCTGATAAATCGGTGATTACTATGCTTTTTTGATAGATGCATGGAATTTCACTTCCAAGCATTAATTATAATATAAGCATTCAGTTAATGCAATCGTTCATCTTATGTTGGTGGTTGATGGCATAGAAAAAACCCAAGTGTTATCTACTAGTACTTCAACCGTGAAAATGTGTGTGAATTTGACATAAGGGAATTCCAAATTTTTTTTTATCTGAAAAAACCATCTTAGGAGTCACCCTAAAAAATTTTATTTTTTGAACATGTGTGCAATGTAAGCTCAGGCCATTTTATGAATACTATTACCGGCTTCAATAGCCTAGGGGCTAGGGCGCCGGACTACCATCCCAGAGGGTCGGGGTTCGAATCCACCCCGCGACATGGTCTCCTTCTTCCCTCTTTACAAAAAATCCCTGCCATCACTTCTAAGCATAATAAAGCGAGGAGACCAACTCCTGTTCTACCTACACCTGCTTTTGTTATAAAACTATCTGTGAACCATATGAGATTTCTAAGGAATTAGTTTGACCCCGATGATAGACTTCCATGAACCTTAAGTTCGAGAATTGTTTAAAAGTTCGTGGAGTTAATAGAAGCCGGCACTACATACTTTACCTTCATCGTATCTTATTACTGAGTAAAAATTGGAACTAGGAGAATCAATCAAGCTCCTGTGTTAAGACTAAACTTAATATTTAATTGAATTAGTCTATATTCTACCTACTACATGGCACTCACTACCTAAAAGTATTCATCTTTAGAACTGTGTATGATATTAACCATTGACTCTGCCTCATTGCTACAATATTTTCTGACTTTGCTTATTTCCTACTGCACGGAAATTTTCAAAATTTCAAAATTATTCAATACACGGTAAATGGATAACTTACTTGGCACATCATCATCATCATCATTGGCGCTACAGCCCTCTGTGAGCCTTGGCCTCCTCAAGAATTTTCTTCCAACGTTCTCGGTCCTGTGTCTCTCTCTTCCAGTTGGTAATCCCAATTGCGCGTAAGTCCATTTCGATGTCGTCTTTGTATCTCTTCCTAGGTCTTCCTTGTGACCTTCTTCCCTCTGGCGTTTGAAGGAACAGGATTTTCGGGGGTGCTTCTTCCGGCATTCTCATTACATGTCCTATCCAGCGTAGGCGTGATATCTTGATGCTTTTTATAATGTCTGGTTCTTTGTATATTTGGTACAATTCGTGGTTGTATCTTCTTCTCCAGACTCCCTCTTCATTTACTGCGCCTGTGATCCTGCGGAGAATTTTTCTTTCGCAACTTCCGAGGATCTGCTCGTCATGCCTAGTAAGCGTCCATGCTTCCGATCCGTACATCAGTACTGGTTTTATTACTGTTTTATATAACTTGAATTTTATACTCCTGCTTAATCTTTTAGACTTAAAATATTTCAACATACTGTAGTATGTTTTGTTCGCTAGCAGTATTCTTCTTTTAATTTCCGCAGTAATGTTGTTGTCTTTATTAATTTGCGTTCCTAGATATGTGAACTCGTTTACGGATTCTATGTTATATCTGTCGATTGTTATATTTTGTCCTGTTCTTCCTCTACTATTTCTATTAGGGATCCGCATATGTTTCGTTTTATTTTCGTTGATGATAAGTCCAGATTTCGTTGCTGCTTTTTCTAGCGCTACATAGGCTTCCTTTGCTGCAGTCATTGTCCTGCCTATGATGACTATATCATCTGCATATGCCATTACCTGAACAGACTTGTTTAGAATTGTCCCTCTGGTTTCAATGCGTGCCTCTCGGACCGCTTTTTCTAATAAAATGTTAAATAGTAAGCAGGATAGAGAGTCTCCTTGTCTCAGGCCTCTGTTCGTTTCAAAAGGCACCGATACGTTGCTTTGTATTCTTACTCTGTTTATCACTCGACTCAATGAGGTTTTAATGAGCTGAATTAATTGATCTGGAAAATTCAGCTCCACCATTGCTTCGTAGATTTTTGGTCGTAGGGCAAGATCATATGCTGTTTTAAAGTCTATGAAAAAGAGGTGGGTCTCTATGTTGAATTCTTTCGTCTTCTCAATTGCCTGTCGTAATGCGAATATATGGTCGGTTGTGGACTTTTGTTTCCTGAATCCGCACTGGTAATTGCCAATCACTCTGTCATATTGGTACAATAAGCGAGTATACAGGATATACGAGAATATTTTATATGCTACGTTCAGTAACGTAATACCTCTGTAGTTTGAACTTACTTGGCACATGCCTCCAAAAAAATCAAGCAATTTTAATCGCGTATTCACAATATTATTTAAATAAAATATTTTAATAACTTCAACACTTTGTTGCGGCTTTAAATAATTCATAATAACTTATTATCAACTACAACTGTCAAATATGATATGACAAATGACAGTTAAATCAAAATGGCCGCCCAACAAAATCGGCTTGAAGCATAAAACGCACCCTGTATTTGAGAATGACAACAAAAATTAAAAAGAAATGTCAAGCTAGTCAGCCCAGAACACATTTGATACAGAAGCCGTAGAAATTTTCTCATCAGCAGCGGGTAAAGCCGCTTGCGATCCCTTTAAATTTTAGGACGCCCTTCTTTTTTAATACTTTGAAGATCCAAACCCAGTAACTTGGTGACAGTATCCACCAGTATGCTTTATGAGTGAAGCTGCCACCTATAGATTTGACAGTTTCAAGGCTTTTGTTCAACTCAATCAAGATGAAATGTAATCATAAACTAATAGTCCCGGGATATTAGCAAAAAAACGCACGAAAGGAGACAAAATTTCAAAATGGCTGAAAATTGGTCCACAGCTTCCTTGGGACTTTTTAAGAAAACAATTTCGGAATCACAAAAAAAAACATGGCTGCCGGAGATATCACTTTTTGGCCAAAAATTCACTCAAAAACTGTTTTTTTCGAAAAAAAAATTTTATCAGTCAATGCGAAACGTTATTGCCTACAAAAGAGCCCTCTTGTAATTTTTTTCGAAAACCTTGACCTTTCCGAATTATTCAAGGTATTTTTTGGACGAAAAGTGATTTTTGGAAACTTTGACCTTGAATAACTTCGAAAGGGTTAGGTTTTCGATAAAATAACAAAAGGCCTTTTTTGTAGGCAATGACTTTTCGTATTGACTGATCAAATAAAAATTTCGAAAAAACCAGTTTTTGAGTGATTTTTTGGCCAAAAAGTGATATCTCCGGCAGCCATGTTTTTTTTGTCATTCCGATGCTGCCTCTTGTATCAGATCCGTTGTAGCAGAATCAGGCAGCAAACAAACAAAAAAGCGTCTCAAAGAAGAAACTTTACTAGAATGTCAAAATTAGGTTTTGGAATGAAAAAGCAGCGACAGCACTAAGTGCTGCTTCTGTGGTCATGTGACCCGCGTTGACCAATAGAAACAGTTTGTTTGCTGATATTCTTGCTGCGCTGCTTTGGATCTGTTACAGCCTTTAGTTTGTGCACACAACGATTTTCGTCGGGCCTTTCGCCGTGGCCTAGGAAAATCGTTTTGCCGTCGCCCTTAGCATGTTTACAGCATTGTAGTGCTATTTTAGAAAAAGAAGCTATGGTCTTATAAAATTTGCTATGGTCTTATAAAATTTCACAAAACTAGAGTAGCTTAGAAACTAGAATTCTTCAAGTGATATATCCATCTGCTACAGTCAGTTGATCAGGCTTTGACTTAAAATTCGCGCATTTGCTTTTGCATCGAATATTATTGGTTTATTTGGGAACCACCCTAATGTGGAAGAATAACAGTCTACATGCGAGACATTGGGCCTTCGTAAAGAGGTGCAGCTAGCATAGCAGCCCATAGATTGACAATTCCCTTTTGAATGGATGAAAAGAACCATTTTACAAAGGCCAGAATTTGTTCGACACAAAATATATTTAAAAACAAAACAAGACACTGTTCCGTAGAAAAAAAAAATTATGTGCTGCAGTACACATAGCAGAAGCGAAACTTCAGGTCCTAGGGGAGGGGGAGAAATCCAGAGGACAAGTGGAAAAAAAATCAAAATCCAACGGACAAGTGGAAAAAAAGAAAGGAAGCAAAATTATTAGTTCCAGAAACAAATACAATTTACAGTTTCACGTTCAGATGTTTATAAAAAAGTGAATCTGAACGTGAAACTTGTCCTCTGGATTTCTCCCCCCCCCTAGGACCTGAAGTTTCGCTTCTGCTATGTGTACTGCAGCACATAATTTTTTTTTGCAGGTTTACTGCAAATGATAAGATATTTTGCAGGTTTATTTTGCACATTTTCTGCAAATAATTAAACAGGGAATAGTTAACAAATTGTGTATGTATTTTTTGGATAAGGAATTTGCAAGTTACAATACATTGAAATGATAAATATAAAAAAAATAAAAAAAAATTTTAAAAACAAGCTTTTATTAGATAAACTATGTAACTAAGTTTTTAAATACGCCTTAATAAGATGAACTAAAAAGTATAAAATAATTTTTTTTAATCCACCTGTATGCTACAAGTAAAAGCATGGGGCGCTTTACCAAACTCTATCCTATTTAATTTTTGTATTTAATAGTTAAATCATAATATTTTTTTCATTTTTGTTATAATATCTGAAACATTTGTTAACGGAGCGCCGCAAGCTTTTACTTGTATTTACATACAGGTGGATTAAAAAAATTATTTTATACGTTTTAGTTCATCTTATTAACGCATATATAAAAACTTAGTTAGTTTATCTAATAAAAGCCTGTTTTTAAAAAAAATTTTTTATTTTTTTTTATTTTCTACTTTTTAGTCTCATGCGCCATTTTGTGGTGGCCGCCTTATTGGATTTAAGGTGCCGTCACATATCTTACTAACACAGCTAATTGTATTCTACTTATCATAACCCTTCACTAGATACCCAGACCGAGGGGTCGTTTGGTGGCCGCCATATTGGATTTAAAAAGACGTTACATACCTTACTGTATTCTACCCGTCATACTCTTTCATTTGATACCAATGATGGGGGATTCTAAAGAAAAAGGTAATCCGCCTTTTTATGGTGGCCGCCATATTGGATTTAAGATGACGTCACATAGCTTACTGTAGTCTACTCGCCATTCTTTTTCATTTGATACCCATGTCGGGAGGTTGTAAAGAAAAAGGTAACCCGCCATTTTGGGGTAGCCGCCATATTGGGTTTAAAATGATGTCACATAGCTTGGCTGTATTCTAATCGTTATACCCTTTCATTTGATACCCATGTTGGGGGGAGGTTGTAAAGAAACCGGTAATCCGCCATTTGTGGCCACCATATTGGATGTACCATAAAATTGAATATACTATATTGCATTGTCTTCAGAACCAAAGGTTTGTGTCAAATTTGAGCATCAGCGGATATCGGGAAGTAGTCGAAAAATATAATTTAAAAAAACTAAAAAATACGCTTTTATTTTAAAATGAACTAAAAAGTAAAAATTAATTTTTAATGTAAAGTTTTTATTGCTTCAGCCAGTATATGGAAACAACCTACCTTTCGAAATGTAAAAAAGCGTGGGACTCTTTACCTATACTCTTATTTTATTAACACCGGAACTTTTCGTTAGCGTCCCACGTTTTTTTACATTTTGAAAGGTAGGTTGTTTCCATATACTGGCTGAAGCAATAAAAACTTTACATTCAAAATTACTTTTTACTTTTTAGTTCATTTTAAAATAAAAGCGTATTTTTTAGTTTTTAAAACTATATTTTTTATTTTCTACTTTTTAGTCTATGTATGTTTTCCGACATTTTGTAGTGACCGCCATATTAGATTTAAAGTGACGTCACAAAACTTACTATACTATACTCGTCATACACTTTTATTTGATACCTATACCGAGGGCGTTGCAAAGAAAAAGGTAAACCGCTATTTTGTGTTGGCCGCCATTTTGAATTTGGAATGACGCGACACAGCTAATAGTATTCTAATTGTCACACCCTTTCATTTGATACCCATACCGAGTGGGTTGTAAAGAAAAAGGTAAACCGCCATTTTGTGGTGGCCGCCATTTTGAATTCAGATTGCATTGTCACGCGAACTATGCATATGTGCAAAATTTGAAGTTGATCGGTTATATGGAAGTGGGTCAAAATCAAGTTGCAATATTTGTTTACATAGAGCATACATACACACACATACATACATACATGCATACAGGTGAAGCTAATATAAAGCGTATAAAGACGTCACACGGTTTAATGTATTCTACTCGTCACACTCTTTCATTTGATACCCATATCGAGGGTGTTGTAAAGAAAAAGGTAATCCGCCATTTTGTGTCGGACGCCATTTTGAATTTGGAATGACGCCACACTATATACTATACTATAACTATACATATGTGCAAAATTTGAAGTTGATCGGTTACATGCAAGTGGGTGAAAATCAACCCAGCGGGAAAAGTGGAAGCAGCTTCCTCTGGAATCAAATTGGAAGTGATTCCTTGTCGCACTTCAGAAGCATTTTGGAAGATTTTCGTATGCATATAGCTACAAATAAGTTATTTTCAACTTTGTTGGTAAATTTTCCCTTTTGAGCGGCGAAAACTTTTTCTCTTCTCCCAAAGAAACAAAAATGAAAGCTTTACTGCTTGTAAAGCTTGAATCTTCAAAATAGCTTCCCAGGAAGCTAATTATAAGAAAATCGAACAAACTGCTTCTGGCTAATGACATGCAATGACAAAAAAGATATGGATAGGGATACGGAAGGGAAGCACTTCTAAGATGCCCAAGGATAGCTTCTTCATGCATCAGTGAATGCTTCTATTTCCCGCTGGGAAGTTGCAAGATTTGTCTACATACATACATACACATACATGCATACATACATACATACATACAGGTGAAGCTAATATAAAGCGTATAAAAATAGATCGCAAGATTTGTCCCACACAGAAAACGAAGTTAATATAAAGCTTGTAAAATACATATAAATCTTACATCTAATTTTTTGGTTGCTTGGTGATGTAAAAACAACAAGCAGAACAAAATCTGGCATGCGCACTTCGCGGAAAAAAAATGTTACAGAAAGTGTGACATAGGGGAATCAGTTTACCCCCCATATTGAAAGAAGTTTAACTTCAAAAAAAACAAATTTCATCACGTTGTAAATACATCAAATATTTAATATTTCAATCATGTAAACAAAACTTCAAAAGCTATTTTAAAAAACTTTTTATTGGAATAAAACAAATAGAACTACTGTGCTACTCTATATTTGAATTGATGCTATGCAAGATTATAACAAATATTCTGTTGCCACTTCAATTTTATTCTGAATAATTAAAATCAAAATTAATAATGGAAAATATCTCAATTGTTATCAGGCTACTGATTGACACAAGTGTGAATGATGAATAACAAAAAAGAAATTCTTAATGCTTTTATTAAAAACCAACCAGAGGAGTTCTCCAATTACGTCTATGTGTACTCAGTGCTTTCACGCTAAGTATGAATGTTCATAAAATTGAAGGTGATGGTTAGTAACGTCATTACGTCGTGTGAGGAGATGAAGCAAGATTTTAATTAAGTGAATGAAGAACAAATAAAAATTAAAATATTGAAAAAGCTTTTCATGTATTTGTTTGATAAAGTATTCAAAAGGAATCTGTTGAAAATTAAATGTTGACTATAAGACGTTTCAGAATAAATTTTGAAAAGCTCTTACTTTACTGAAGTAGTTGAATACGATGATCGGGGAGTGAAAATCCCAAAAAAAAATATTGTAAAATTGAACTATTATTAAATATTGTCCCAATTTAGGTAGGTTTTAGACCAAAGAATTGTATTTCATCTAAATGTGAAAGCATCCATTCAGAGGATTTTATTTTTACAAATACATTCAAATTTACAGATTTTCATCTAAATCACAGAAAAATTTAATAATTTTAAGGACTATTATGGATTTGGCTTCAAAATAGGGAGACATATGCAGCTTCGTGGCGAATTCTAGGATATGACGCCTCTCCTCTTCTTGATCCTAATTTCTTACTACGACCTTCTTGTGGTGATGCTGTTAACTCTAACTGGAGTCTAGGTAATTTAGACTAGCGTAAAGGAGCACAACGAATGTAGTAGATGGAACACAAGGACCCGTTAAGGCCCGTCCTCACTACGCGGACTTAGATCCCACGCGCTTTTGGCCTTACGGCCAGCCAACAGCGCGCGTGATGTTTTAATTTTCTGAACCATGAGTGAGAAAACAATCAATTCTCATTTGAAACGCCGTACGCGCTTTTGAAAAGCTCATAGTGTGTGGACGCACAATGTACCTTTTTAAGTACAGCCTTTTGTCCGCGTAGTTTTGCCGCACGGCCTTTACCATGGACAAAGTTGTAAAAAAGTCGTAAAAAAGTCATAAAACTCTATATGAAAAAAAGGGCCAAAGGCCGTACGACCCAAGTCCGCGTAGTGTGGTCCCACCATAAGGCATAGTTTCTCAACCTGGGGGTCGCGACCCACGAGGGGGTCGCCATTAGATATAAGGGGGTCGTCATCTGTCCAAAAAAATCATATATTTTATAACCATGTAATAACAACTGTATAAAATCGAAGAATTTAGCCGTGATTTTTGCTGTAATAACTCATTTTTACGACCTATGTTGACGAAAGAAGATGGAGCCCGATTAAACATGTTTTTTCCTGTCGTCTCCATCAGACTCAATTTTTGGTTTCTTGCTGAGTAAATATTTGAGCGATTTACTTGGTTTTTTATCTTTCAACCAATATTATAATAGGGTTTCAGCTCCGGGGTAGCCTTAGCTTCAGATACAATTCACTTCCACTGCCTCTGTTCATCAGTTTGTATGTATTTTTCGAGTCCAAAGATTCATCGAAATCTTTTCATTCGTCTGCCACAATTAACCATGGTATTTATACGAAAAAATGCAGTTTGAGACATATTTTGCTTATATGATCAGCTTGACGCGACGTAACCTTGAAGGAACACCTCAAACAAGGTATGCATCGGTGAGTCTGGTTTGCATGGTTTGAAAACCTCCAAAGCGTCTGATAGGGTTTGGTATCCTGCTCTATTGCCTAAACTCCGAGCTTTTGGCAGGGACGGCGCTTTCATAGGTGCAAATGGTGCACTTGCACGGGGCGCAGTTGGACAGAGCGCAATTTCAGGGGATTTAAACAAAAAAATTAAAACTTCGGAAAAAAATGAAAAAGTGTTCCGGTACCTTCATTTTCATATATTAAAGGAACTGCACAAAGTGCGCAAGTCTTTTTCAATTGTCCTTCGCAAGGTGTTGCCAATCCAATTCCATTGCATTCGCCTGATTTTGTCGTCTATCCTTTTTTGGGGGCACGGTGCCATAGTTTTTGATTTGTAGTACGTACTATTATAGATCAATAATTCGGCGAGAGACACCTGGATCTGGCTCTGAAGCTGTTTAAAAGGCCTTATATGTCCAGGAAGGCTGTCAAGGTGGACTGTTTTTATTCTATGCTGGATTCTACAGCGGAAATCAATAAATGCAGTGCAGTGACCACCGATTATTCCTTGAAATATGAAGGGTTGGAGAACGACACAGGGACCTCTATTATGTATAGGTGTTAGGCAGTAGCACTGAAGGTCATCTACCAACCATCTAGCTTAAGCAGTACGAAGATTAAAGAAACAGCGTTAGCGGGAGAACTTTGTGAAGTTAAAGTGCATGCAAATCCAGCACAAAAGCAAGCTCGCGAAACAAATCCTGATTGGACGCAGGCAGGGGCGGCGCTTTCATAGGGGGCCATTCAAATATTACATAAGCAGAATTTTAGTAATTTTGAAGCCCCCCTCCCCCTTTTCAACAAAAGTAAGCAAAGCTCTTACCCCCGTCCCTTGCTTACGTAAACATTGGTATATATTTTTTTAAACCTGTTCAGGTTTCTTTATTGTTTTTCATGAGTCCAGAAATAAGGAATTTATAGACTATAAAGAAAGAAGAATGCAAATTTTGGTACCCACTTCCAATAGCTATGTGTATTACGGCGTTGGATAAGTTTTTTTGAGTTGAAGTTACTATGACGCTTAGTTCGAAATCTTTGTCCGTTCTGAGTAATACGGTCAGAACTGTACAAAGATAAAGTTTTACATATCACCCTGTATTTTTGTAACAGTATAACCTATTTCTCTAAATAAGGTACCAATGAACGCAGAATTCCTCCACCTATCTATGATGGTAAAAACGATGGTTCCATCTTACCAACTTTTGGAGTTATGAGTCATATCGTATACATATAAACGTCACATCCAATGATATCTAACGAAGCGAACCAAAATGAGACCGTTTAACGTTGAACAAGTGAACAGCGCGCGGTAATTTCCCTACTTCGGTTCTTTCTAACTTAACAATAAAACACCGCAGTAAGCAATATCAATAATTTCGGGGAATGCCTGAACATACTTTTTGCTTTCGAGGTTAGACAAGTAGGGTGCCATATTTGTTCAAATCAAAATCCAATAAATTTTTTCAAAGAAATCAGAAAAAGTAAGTAAATAAATATTGCTGACGTATCCACCATCCAGACCCCCGTCCGCCATGTCAGCAAAAATAAGCAAAGCAAAGACCCCCAAACCTCCCCCCCCCGGGTGATTACGTAACACTTGAATGGTCCCTAGGTGCAAATGGTGCACTTGCATCGAGCGTAATTGGCCGGGGCGTAATTTCAGAAAATAAAGATTTAAAAAAAATTTCAACTTTGAAAAAAAAAATTTATTGGGGCGCAGTATGGCATACTACAGCGGGCGCAAAAAACCAAGCACCGGCCCTGGCTATTGGTGTTGAATCAGTTCTGAAGAACTGGATCTTTCCGGCGGTTAAATCAAGGTAGTTTTGGATGCCGTATAATCTCAGGCCCTCTCTGCCGGTGTCCCCAAGGGTAAATTCAAAACCCGCCCAATCTTCATAAAAGACCTAACTTCTGTCCCCTTCAATCCAATCCCCAGCTTCGCGGTATTCTGAGTTACTCTTACTACTTCGTTAATGCAAGACAAGCACGTGTCAGATCCTTTCTTGAAGATCGCGGACTTATGTCAAACTCAATCAACAGGGACATTGAACACAACCTGCAACACGGATGGTATAGAACTAATGCCTAAACCACCCCTTCATAACTTAGGGGCGGCATTAGCCAAAGACGGCATTAGTATGATTGCGTATTCCAAATCGCTAAACAAGCATCCCAGTGCCTGGGCTTTTTTAAGAGGCGCAAGTTCCTCCTCCAGGGGTCGCAAAATTGTTTACTTCATTTTTTGTTTTTTCAGGGGGTCGCGACACTAAAAAAGTTGAGAAACGATGACTTAAGGTATACTTGAAGTAGTTTTGAAGTAACAAAATGTGCATGTAAACTCATCCTTAAGTATACTTGAGTCAAGTAAATTACAAAACTATATAACTTTACGAACTAAATTAATTCGTCTTTTAAAAAACAAACAAGAGTTGTGAGTCTAAAGGTGCGATGCACATCTGAAACAATTATCTTTTTACGTCATTTTGACATCATTTGCCCACGAGCAAATGTTCGTTTGCCTTGGTGGAATCATACTGTCAGCTTAAAGCTTGCGAGGGACCTATTTCTATTTATTTATTTCTATTTCGTTTATTTAATGAATTGTACATCAAGACTACATAATCTTTTAACGCTAAAAAACGCATGTACATTATAATTTCAATACATTAATTAATAAAAAAGCGGAACGAGTGAGTGAATTAATAAAAACAGAAAAAGTAGATAATGAAAAGGAACAAAAGCAAAACAAGTAAAAATTAAAAAGAATGTAGTTGAAGGAATATTACTGGTTATTCAAAAAATTGAAGACGCGATTCCTGAAAACATTTAACGACCCCGCATTGTGTACGTAAGAAGGCAGACTATTCCAAACTTGAAGCGAATGAACAAAAAAAGATCTTTGCCCAACTAAGAAAGAGTATAAATAACGTTCTTCTAGATGTACGTCCAATTTGAAAATATTCATGTAGATAAGATGGACGGTCGGAATGTAGAAGTTTATAAACAAATGTCAATGCCTTGAGGAGAAGGTAATCATCAATTGTGCATCCCAGAAGGGAAAAACGATATGGACTGATGTGATCGAATCGGCGAAGACCGTAGACAAACCTTACGCAGTCGTTGAAGGCCACATTAAGCTTACCACGGCATGCAGCATCAAGTGAAGGAAACACTAAGCTAGCGTAATTAAAGTATGGTAACACTAGAGATTTAATTATCTTTGAGCGAGACCCTAAGGGTAGGATGGAGGCGTATAGCCAGAGACGCCGCAAACTACCATATATTTTAGATAACGTGTGAGAAATATGATCGCAGCAGGTAAGTTGTGAATTCAGATGAACACCTAGGTTTATGACTCTCGTTTGATAAGGTAGGCATGTGTTCATAAGAACGATAGGTGGAAAGCGGTCGGTATCCAGTTTACTCCTATACATTGGAATGCAACAGGATTTAGAGGCATTCAGTTGTAGACGGTTGGATACAGACCATTGATAAATGCGCTTGAGATCTGCATTTATGTCCGCAATACAATTCACAACCAGTTCAAGGCGGCTGTTTAAGTAAATCTGAACATCATCTGCATACATGTGGAGTTTGTAGCTTGTCACGACAGTGACTTAAATCAGTTCGGACGAATCTAAATATGATGATTTAATTCATATTTTAGATGATTTACACGAAACACTCGGCAGAAACGAAGAAGACCACGAAGTAATTGTATTAGGTGATTTTAACCGTCCTAATTTATACTTCATCCCTGACGAGGAAGATGGTAACCTACTTCCAATAAATGTCACACATGCAATAGACATAAAGCTCATTGATAGTTTATATGGCCATGATCTACAGCAAGTTATATGGGAACCAAATGCTAATGGAAATTGGTTGGATCTAATTTTTACTAACTCATATGAGGATGTAATCGTTCTACCCGCTTCCGAAGAGGAGAACCTTTTCATTAATACTATGCACCACTCCGCATGGACTCTCGAGCTCAATTCCTCAATTACTAACCATCATTCCTTCAATAACGCTGTTGTCTACGACTTCAAGAACGCTAATTTTAACAATATTGGCTTCGAACTATCCTCTATCGACTGGAATAGTAGACTATCAGGTAACGACCTTGACGCGATAGTCTCTACCTTTTACAATATTGTCTTTAAAGCCGTCGACAAATATGTACCCAAAATTAAAAAAAAGGATAAGCTATCGGAACCATGGTTAAATAAAAGCGTTCGGGCACTACGTAACAAGAGAAACAAACTATACAATATAATGCGAAATAGCCCGAAAGTAAATGAGGAAGTGAGTTTAGAGTACACTAGACTAGCTTCTGAATTCTCTAATAGGTCACGCAAGGCCTATACTGAATATATTAATACTATCGGAGAAAACATCATAAAGGACCCAAAAAGATTTTTTGATTTCGTTAACACTAAACGAAAGACTTCAGGTTATCCGAAAACCATGACAAATGGTAGCACATCCTCCTCATGCCCTCAAGAAATTTGCAACATGTTTGCTGATAGGTTTCGTGAAGTCTTCAGCCCCAAATCTGGTACCACAGACCCGAACTTCACCGAAACGGAAACTGAAACATCAGCTCTTATAAGCAATCTATCCCTGTCTATTGACGACATTATGTCCGGTTTAAACAGCCTTGATGTCACTAAAGGTCACGGTCCTGACAATCTACCTCCCTGTTTTTTGAAATTGTGCTCACAACATTTATTATTCGCTCTTCACATTATTTTCAATAAATCATTGTCGCAAGGAAAGTTTCCTACAATGTGGAAGAGATCCTATCTCACACCAATCCACAAATCAAGTGATAAGCACTTCGTAGATAATTACAGAGGCATTGCCATCCTATCATCAATTCCTAAACTCTTCGAAAAACTTGTATTTGATAAGATGGTCCCTCTAATTGACCCATGCCTTAACGAGCAGCAGCATGGTTTTAGAAAGGGACGTTCGACCACCACAAACCTTATGATTCTAATCTCCGAACTTCTGTGTGGTATGGAGAACGGTCATCAAATTGATGCTGTTTACACTGATTTCAGCAAGGCCTTTGATCGTGTTGACCACCATATTTTAATTGCAAAGTTATTAAAATTTGGGATATCAGGTCCTGCCCTTGCATGGATTAAATCATATTTGAACGAAAGAATACAGGTTGTGAGATTTCAAGGATGTTTGTCAAAAGAAATCGAAGTAACTTCCGGTGTTCCGCAGGGAAGTCACTTAGGTCCACTTTTATTTAATGTATTCATCTCCGATTTGTCTGTTAAACTACAGAATATCCCACATCTATTTTACGCAGATGACCTCAAAATATATAATGTCATAAGGTCCCAAGTTGACGTAGCCTTCTTGCAGTCGAAACTGAATGCATTACAAGAGTGGTGCATTTTAAATAAATTGCAACTTAACACCAGCAAATGTCACGCAATTACCTTCACCCGCAGTAAAAATGCACAGCCCCAGTGCTATTATCTCGATGAGAAAGCACTGGATCATGTCGATCAAATTAGGGATCTAGGTGTCGTTCTAGACAAAAAGTTGAATTTCAATTTGCACTACGACAATATCACTGCCAAAGCCAATAAGCTTCTAGGCTTTATAAAGAGAAGGGCTAAGGAATTTAACAATATTTGGGTGACAAAGGCCCTTTTCTGCTCACTTGTCCGCCCAATTCTTGAATACGCATGCCCTATCTGGGATCCTATATTCCAAATAAGAAGCAACAGGATTGAATCGGTGCAAAAGAAATTTCTTCTTTTTGCTCTGAGAAACTTATATGACCCGCGTGATTATCAAAACCTACCACCCTACACGGATAGGCTCAAGTTGTTGGGGCTTATTCCGCTATCTTGTAGAAGAGAGTTGCTTATTTCTTGCTTTACCTTAGACGTCCTAAGCCATAATATTAAAGTGCAGTTTTTGTCGGACAGAATCAGATTCAATGTTGAAGTTCGACACACTAGGCATACGAAACTGCTAAAGGAATATCCACATCGTACCGAATACGCAAAGAACGAACCCGTCAACAAATGTTGTGTGGTTTTTAATAGACACAGTCCATGTTTCTCCCCTACCATCAGTAAACCATCTTATAAAAGGAAAATGATTGCCCTCTTTACATCCTAACCAAAATCCTATCCACTAATAATTAAAATTTAAGTTGACAACATATTAAATTTATATAGTATGTCATAGTAATTGTATATTAGATTTTATTAAAAATCATTGTATCATTTGTTGTTAGCTTTAAGTGTGCCTTGTTTGGCAATAAATAAATAAATAAATAAAATAAATAAAAATCATTTATGTACATAGAGAAGAGTAATGGGCCTAGTATGGAGCCCTGCGGAACGCCGCACGTTATCGGTAAGGGATCCGAAATCGAGTTATGCAACCATACTTTTTGGGAACGATTCTGCAGGTAACTGCGGATTAAGGAGGTAGCAGAAGATGTAAACCTCATGTGGGTTGCCAATTTGGTAAATAGGCGGATGTGGTCAACACTATCAAATGCCTTACTGAAATCAAGAAGAACGAGGAAAGCGACATTACCAGAGTCAAGAGCCATTCGGAGGTCAGTAGTAACCTTCAGAAGTGCAGTTTCGCAGCTATTGACCTCCTCGAAGGTGCAGCGTCCAGCACAGAAATTTCGACTTCAGCCTACCAAGCTAACTGATATTGCCAAAAGGAGGCGACCAAGGCAAGGAAGGCCGAAAGGAAATTGACGAATCCAACAGAACATATCCAAGCTACAGTTTCGCCATTTCCTCGCTAACGGTCCACAGGAAGAACAGTAGTTAGGAAGAAAATGACAGTACCAACTTCCATACTCTCCACGGAAACAACCGAATCGGTGGGAATCATAATATCCGCTTAAAGGCCCCCATCTACTATCAGTTTTGCGTGTCATGCAAGAATGTTATGCAAGAAGGTCATTCTCCGATCCTCCATGATCCTCCATCCTGCAAGCCCATCCACTGTTCGGCATGCATGTCAGTCAGCCGTGAATGTCATGCATGTTTGATAGTGGATGGGGGCCTTAAGTTTTACCCCATTTTTTTGGTTGTTTTGCGTAAAGTTTAGGAGGCTGATTAAATTGACTTACACCCCCGCCTATAAAACAAAAAATTATTAATAATAACAAAAAATCTCGAGCTTCTACCCTTCCTTCTTTAACGTACGATTTCGGTAGGAGCTGTCGGCGGCGGCCGCTAACAGCAAGCTGTCAAAGCTTGCCGCTGAAAATAACTGCTTTTATGGTAAGGACATTTTGGCGGTTTTGCTCACACTTCCTGATAGCTCGGCGGCAGGCGCGGATTCAAGGGGGGGGGGGGTCACGTGGGTCATGACACCCAAAAGCGGTCGTTGTTTAAAAAACAAAATTGATCCAACTAAAAAAATATAGCGCGTGTAACCAGTGCACGTGAAAGATGTGAAACATCTTTGGCGATCTTTATCTTTCTTTAAATTGAATAATTAGTAAGAATAAAGGCCATTTTACATCCCAAACGCAAAGGGGAAACGCAGCTCTGGAGCTCTTTTATCGTACAACAATTTTGCGTTTGGGATGTAAAAAAGCCGTAAGTTTTATACACACCGATTTGTGTTGAAAATGTACCATTGCCGTTGATGACCTTCGACCATGATGTCTGACCGCATTTGAAATATATTTTTGGTGGGCTTGGAAACACATTTTTCTAGACAAGTCGATTTTATTTAATTATACAGACGTTATACAAATTTTTATGCTCCCCATGTTTTTATTTTAGTCTGTTAAAAGTCTCAGACTATTACTTAATCCGCTGACACGACGCAGCGACTTAAAGTGCCCCTTGGCGTACGACATGAGAAAACAGCACGGCTGCTATTACACGATTTCTTACCAGACGTCAGCATCCCAAGAAGGCCATGTTTGTGTTCTAATTATTTTCTAGTTTTTGGTACAGCTTATGATTTCAAATAAAACCATTTAACTTAAAAGTTTTTTTTGTTTGGGTTTTGGCTCGTATCATCATGCAAACTTCTCATCCTTTCCAACTCTTTCATTGCATCTTTGTTGCACGGTTTCTTACCTGTTAATTTCTCACAATCAAGCTCCTCAATACATAACCCTTCCAAAGTTCTTACGCGACTCAATGCTACATACCATATTGCCAGCGGCATTTTGAATTTTCTAATTTTGACAACAAATACATTATTTCCGACCTTAAACGCACCCTAATAGCGATTTTAAGTGAAATCGAATTGTTATTACCAAAATCGTACCGCCATTTTGAATTTTCAAATTTTGACCACACATTCGTCATCTGTCACCTAAAAAACCCTCCCATACCGATTTTCAATGGATTCAGAACACATTTGCAAAATGCATCCGCCATATTGCCGCCGTCATTTTGAATTTTCGAATTTTTAAAACAGATTCGTCGTTTGTGATCTTAAAAACTCCCCGATACGGATTTTCAACATATTCAGAGCACATTTGCAAAATTCATCCGCCATTTTTAATTTTCAAATTTTGACCACAGAATCGTCATTTATGGCCCTAAAACCCCGGATACCGATTTTCACTGGATTCAGAACATATTTGCAAAATTCATCCGCCATATTGGCGCGGCCATTTTGAATTTTAAAAATTTTGACAACAGAATCGTCATTTGTGGTCCTAAAAACAACCCGATACCGATTTTCAATGGATTCAGAATACATTCGCAAAATTCATCCGCCATATCGGCGCGGCCATTTTGAATTTTCAATTTTTGACCACAGAATGGTCACTTGTGGCCCTAAACACCCCCAGATACTGATTTTCAATGGAATCGGAACACAATTGGAAAATCCGTCCGCCATCTTGGAACCGCCATCTTGATTTTTTTACAAAAATGTCAGATTGCATTGTCACGGGAACTCAATATGTGTGCAAAGTGTCATAAGAATCGGTTAAGTAGAAGTAGTTGAAAAAGCTGTCGCAAGATTTGAACCGAACAAACAAACAAACAAATAAAACCATTAAATATAAATAATAAAATTCAAATGCCGAATTGAACCCGCGACTATTTGGAATATCAACGTCGTAAGGCAACCACTCAACCATTTGTTCCATTCTGCCTATGTCTGGCTCGTCGTGTCTGGCTCGCGGCATATAAATACTTTTCTTTGGTGCTACTAGTTTTTTTAAAATCCCCGTCTTATTCTGTCTTCCTCAATACAGATCTTCCGTTTCCCGGAATAAAAATTGGATTGGACGAAGCGTTCCCTATAAAGCGTTCCCTAAAAAGCGTTCCCACAAAATGCTCCCGACCTTGAAGAATTACTCTCAACGCGCGCAAAGATGTTTCACATCAAAAACAAAAACAAAAATAACCAAACATTCACAACCGATCCAACTTTTTTGCATATTAAAGGAACGACCTTAAAAAATGACCTTCAATTTCAACAACTATGAAATAATGAAAAAACAGATGTTCGATTGTAAAAACTAACCTTTTGAGTCTGTTTTTCACTATCAATATATTTTTGGGGGTCATTTTAAGCACTGTAAAACCTTTAAATAGACTTTTTGTTACTTGTACGTGATAGTACAAGTTTTGAAGAAAATTTTAAGCTCTAGAACAGTACTCTAGAAGAATCCGCAGAGCAAGAGGATCGTTTTTAGAAGAACGCCTTTTTTTAAATAAAGTGAAATTTCAATATTTAGCAACAAAAATAAAACTGTTTTTTCAGCTAGCAAGAAGCAATATTTTTGCCAAATAACAGATATCTAAGTTGCGTTAAATAAAAGTTATTAAGAAATTTAAAAAAAACGTTTTTAACGGTTTTTCCATTTTTCTCTATGTTTTGTGCCCTAACCTGTAACTTAATTTATATCAATCGAAAGATAATTTAAATACCTACAACTCTACAATTTGATTTTTTTCGATCCGAGCTCAGGTTTTTTTTGTTATTCGCAAAAAAGCGATATTTAACTTTCGCGAATTTTTTAGGTTAGGTTGGCCTATGAAATTCCGGAAAAAACCCTATCATTCTTAAAATTAATTGTTCTACACGCTCATATTTTTTGTCTCCTGCCTTCAATTGTCTGGAAAAACATTGTGAATCCGTAGATTGATTGCACTATTCATCAAAAACACATTAGGGCACATTTTCTGCCCTACTAGTCCGCTAAAATTAGGGAAAATTAAAGAAATTTTTCCCACAGCTATGAAGCCGGTGCCAAGTGAAGGATTTGGGTTGTCTAAACATGATTTTCACATCGCGCAATTCGAAAAAAGGGTTGTTTTTGAAAAATATGTGAATTTTAGAGTTTTTACGCCTTTTCTTTATTCTTAGGAGAAACTATGCACTTTGGTCCAAATATCAAAAGAGCAAAGTTATAGGGCATAAAATTTCCTACAAATTTTGCCTTCACTGTTTTTTCGAATTCGGCATTGTTTCGCCGCTAGAGCTCGTTTTGCGCCATTTTTCAGACTCTGTTGATATAATTAAAGCGTCCAAAGAAAGGCCGTTGAAAACCTACAACTACTACTTTGATCTTATTTAATTTTTCATACAAATGTATTATTTTGGTTCAAAATCTAAAAAAGGCGCAAAACGGCTTCTAGGGGCCAAACTATGCGGAGTTGGAAAAAATTGTAAAAGTAAAATTGGTAGGTAATTTTATGCTCTCCAACTTTGCTTCCTTGATATTTTCACCAAAATGCATAGGTTCTCCTCAAAATAGAGAAAAAGGCGAAAAAGCTCTAAAATTCACATATTTCTTAAAAACAACCCTTTTTTCGAACTGCTTTACTTTTGTGAATCCTTTACTTGGCACCGGTCTCATAGCTGTGGGAAAAATTTCCTAAAAACAGCGATTTTTTGACTGATTTGAGCGGACTATACGTTTGTTTTTAATCCACGAGAAAATTCGGTTAGTTTTGTTTGTTATGTTAATTTTGTGTTTGTTTTTTTACGAGTAGAAATTTTTTCCGCAATTTTTAATACCGTGACCCCCCAAAAACAAAATTCTTGATCCGCGCCTGCTCGGCGGCAGCTGTCAGCAGCCAGCTGTTGCGTTTCGTTACGTCGTAGCTGCTAGAATTGATTTTAGTTAGTTTTTTTTACAAGAAAGTGCAGTGTTGAATTATTTTTTCCAAAAATGGCCCCCAATTTTTCTTTTGACGAGGATGAAAAGCTTGTTGGCATCATTACGTGATTTAAACATACTGTTTATACCTTGGTTTTTATTTAATAACATTAGTTCCATAAAATGATGTTCTTCCTCCTCCTCAATTAACAGAGACTTTGCAATATTCATTATTTTTTAGTAAATTTTTCTTCACCTGCTGCCCAACAATCAACTGTCGGCGGCCATGCTGCTGTCGACAGCTCCCAACGAAACCGTACCTTTACTCTTCTAAAAAATTTAATAAAGTAATAAGAAATTTGGAAGAAATTAGAAACATTTTCTTCGATAACAACAAAATTTACTTGAGGAAGTATGCAAATAACCAAACGAAATTCTTCTTCAAGATATTTTTACACATTTGAAAGAAAGTAACTATAAAATCCAACGGTACAATTACGTAAGTAAAATTCTTATACCTTTTTCACTGATTAACATGCGCATGCGAGATGGGCATTTCTACAAGATCTGTTCTACCTCTCATTGGCAAACTCGAGTTTTGTCTTCTTGACCTGGAAACGCTTTACTGATCCAACTGTGAAAGCAAGTCTTACTTGAGCTTGAAAAATTTATACAAAAATTCAGCTGTTTTTACCTTAGGTATATTTTGTGTACGGGTGAAACAAGGTGATATCACATAATTTTTTGCGATTTCTAATTGTCTTAGAATAATTAAAGTCAAATTAGCAACAGTTGTTGTCACATGTGGTTCTGTGGAATATCAAATTTTGAGGAATGAAAGATTCGTTTTTGTTCAGGTATAAAAAGCAACCAAGCATCTCTCAAAAGCCAGTTTATACTTGGTGTTTTCTTAGTGAAGAACAAGGTTAATATTTTGAATATTTTAAACTAGACTTTGTTTTACTAATTTATTCAAAATTTCTAGATGAAGACCTTAACTTTAGTTTTTGCGGGCGTCCTCGCTGTTGCACTTGCAGCACCTTCACTAACAGATCATGGAAACTTGAAGAAAGATTTGGATGATATTGAAGCACTTGGACCTGGACCAAACTCATTCTCTGAATTGGCCCATTGGTACACCCTTAATGACAAGGAAACTTTTCATATTTTCCAATACCTCGAATCATATGAATTCCGACAAGCGATGAACTTTGCTACAGATCAGCCAGGATTTAAGGAATTTAAAGAATGGATTTTCGCCCATTATCATGACGATGATGATGAGGAGGCTTATGGCAGGAACTCAAGAACGAGTATATGGGATGAGGTAGGTGATAAGAAGCCTGGCTGGAAGGGTTTCAAAGAGCAATGGTGGAGGCTTTACCCATATGAAGAAGTTAAGGAACTTGTAAAGCAGAAGATCGCTCTAGGTGGACTTTTTGCTGAATTTTGGCAAAGGTTGACATCATTGAAAAGTGCGTATGAACATGTTTTAACATTGCCAGAAATTCAAAATGTGATAAATAAGCTCAATTCATTGGGTTATGACTTCGATGCAACTGATAAGTTCATCAGGGAAACTTTGGGGTGGAATTGATGTTATTAATTTATGATGTTAAAATAAAATTCTTTTGTACATAAATATTATTTGTTTATATTAACTAAATCAGTACATACTTTTGGTCAAGGAGCTACTTCAACAACGTCTAGGAGTCGCGTTACTATACGTAATACACCACCCTTGTTTTTGTACCAATTGGCTTGGGTAACGGCTGCAGAAAGTTGGTCCATAAGAAGTGCAAGCACAGGCTAGTCCAAGTGTGGGAATAATGATGGTGGTAAAAATCATCATTTGTTTGATATTTGATTGAGGTTATCGAATTGTTTTATTTATAGAAAGCTTGTATTGTTAAGAGCCCTTAATAGGAAATTATGTCAGAAAGAAAACTCTAATTTCACAGTTTATTGAAGACGTTGTTAAATTGAGATTTCGTTGGTGTATCTCGTGGAGGCAGTATGCTGCCGCAATATTTAGATCTGCACCATTATATTGGATTGAAATAACCGTCGCTTGAATGTAACTTTCACGAGTGTCTTCTTGTTGGTAATGTTGATATTTTTTTTAATTAGTACAGCTGATGCACCCCTAGCTCTTCTACTTGGATGGGTTGTTCAATAGGAATCGAATCCATTTATTTTGACATAACTTTTGTTAGAGAAGTGCGTTTCAGAAATTAATGCAATATCTATGTTGTTTGTATGGGAAATATTTCCAGTTCCCGGGCTCTTTGGTTGAGCCCATTTCCATTCCATGTTACTATGCGCAGGAACGAGTTAGTCATTTTTGTTTTTGCTGTCTTTTATTGTTTGGCGGTTTGGAATTGATTTCCAAATTGTCCACTCTCCTGACTAAGTGTCTGTCCAAGATTCATTATTGGCGGAGACTACAATATAAAGCATACAGCATGAGGTTCCAGACTAATCTCACCCGGAAAAGGAAATGAACTATTAAGTGCCATTAACGAAAATAAGGGTGATTATCTGTCTTCACGAGGACCAACTTATTGGCGTACGGATGCAGCTAAGATTCCAGATCTACTTGATTTCTTTATCATAAAAGGTATTTCTTCCAGCTATACTCAAGCAGACTGTCTATGCGTAAGAGTCATCAAGAAAAAGAAAAAGCGGAACCTCACAAATAAGTATACGGATTGGGATCTCTTTAGGGAAAATTTGGAAGAGCTAGTCAACTTAAAAGTGAGTCTTAAAATTAATGAAGAATTGGGACAACAAACAAGTAACTTCATTCAACACATTCGAATGGCAGCCAGCCTAGCAACTCTTGAATTAAAAGACAAAGAAGAGTGTGAAATCAAATACCCGGCCGAAATCATAGAACATAGAACATAGAATCAAGGAAAGAAGAAAGGCAAGGAGAATATGCCTTCTTACCAGAAATCCTGCTGATAAGACAGCGTTGAATAGAGTAAGTAACAATATCAATAAACTAATTAAAAGTTACAAACAGGAATGCTTTGACAACTACCTGAGCGGACTAAGTCTAAAAATGGATAGAGACTACTCATTGTGGAAAGCAACAAGAAAATTAAGAATTGCTCAAGGCAGACGGATTCGACAAGCCAATGAAAAAGCTGAACTCTTTTAATTTTTACCACAAATTGTCTAATTTTACCCAGCTAAAGGCAAATGTCCATTCAATGCTCTAAGACCGGTTCTACAGGTTCAAGTATCTGTTCCATTTTGCGATGTTCAATACTTTTTTTAGCTAGAAATTTGTTCTTCCATTCTATGTTCAAGAAAATGGCTCTTCTAATTTTGTATAGGAGAGAAGGAAGTGTTGAACATCGCAAACTTGAACAGAAAATTGAACGTGTAGAAGCGGTCTAACAAAAAGGCAAATGTCCATGTTGTGTCCCTGTAAAAGGCACATGTCCATTTTTGTTTTAATTTTTTCTCTTAAAGTATTAAACATTTTTAAAATATTTTGTTTTGTGAATGAGTTCAAATAGTAGCACAACCTGTCAAAATAATAAATAGTTAATGTGATCAGTTCAGAGCCCTAAACGGTTTTTTGTGTTTTCTGAACAATTTTCAAAACTGAACATGTGCCGTTTTGTTCGCCCACTTCTCAATTTGGAAACTCATTTAGAAAACTTAAGAAACAATTGAAAAGGAAATCCCGTTGGAATTTTTGAAAAATCGCAATTTTGATCGATTTTATGAAGTTTTCTATACGCGAACCTTTTTATATACGACATCAATAAACATACATCTTGTTACAATTTTACTTTAGAGAATGCGCCCTTGCATATCTAAAAAGCTGCTATTTTTTACAAAATGAATGGGTCACATTGGACGAACGTTTTCGAAATGAGATGTTTCTTGTCTCGTATAAAAAGGTACGTGCCTGGAAAAACTCATAAAATCGATCAAAATTGCGATTTTTCAAAAATTCCAACGGGATTTCATTTTCAATTGTTTCTTAAGTTTTCTAAATGAATTTCCCAATTATAATATAAACCTTTTCCTTGGGAAAAATTGGACAATTGCTTAAGAAAAACTAGATCGTTAATTACTCAAAAAGTAATGAACCGATCATGTTCAAATTTTTTGTACATTTCCGGGACTACATAAACGCCATCTTCCCAATGCATGTGTTACACTAAAAGTTAGCAGGAACGGAGATATTGAAAGAAATCTATAAAAAGGTCCTATTTTATTCGCAATAACTTAATTAAAAACTTATGCGGTCAACCAAATTGTGGGAAAACTTACATAGGGTGTTCAACTACACCCTAAAACGAAGGGACTCCAACAATAATCTCGCCCGGGCCAATTTATTTTTTTAGCATTTTTTTATGTGGAAAAAATTTAAATTGACTTGATTTTCATTTCAATTTTGGATTTTAGCGCCCTTTGTTCGTGTGGCGCCCCGATGCTTTGCATCTTCTGCTTCATCAGTTAAGCCGGGCCTGCTTGTATCTCTTTACTCATTGAACTGTGATTTTAACGCCAGCTCCAAGTCACTAACACACGTTTTATTAATACCGAAAATTCGACATAAGAAACTCCAATATCAAATTTTCGTTTCAGCAAGCTCGAACTTAATGCATGATCATTGATCCTCAACATCTACAATACCCGTACGAATCTAGTTTCACTGCGTAGCAGGTATATACCGAGACAAAACGAAATTGAAAGTGATCGTCGCTTTTGTAGATCTCTAGGCCAGTATAACGGGGATCGTAGCCCAAAGCTAGTGTGGATTGGTCGACGATCAGTTGATCGTGACGAGTGCGTCCTGAGCTTTTGGGATAAGGTTCTGTGGGTCGTCGAAACTGAAAAAAGAGCCCTTTCTTTTAGCCTTGATCTACAACTGACGTAATTTTCTACCCTATGTATAATTTATAAATATTCCTCGACCTAGAAATAGGCAAATCCATTAAATAACTTGAACCAATATATTTTTAGAGTGAAGAAAAATTTTTTCAAGCAAGAAAACTTTTATAAATATTAAAAATGCTCAACTACGTGTTTCGAGGTCGTGTAGGTATCACGAGGTTATGCAAACTTGTACTAGGGTTGTCGAAAAATTATGAGTTTATTCAGGGCGGCAAACAACTAAATAACAATCTAATTATAATTTAGACTAGGCCTAGTCCAAAAAAATGGCATATCGCGGTGTAACGAGATTTTGTGTATTCATAATCCCTTCTGAAGTAATGAATGTGATTGCTGCTGTTTACTGATCTATTAATCAAGCAGTGGAAGTGCTTGACTCTGAGGCTACAAGAATCGAGTTTTTGGGTGGAGCGTATGTAGGGGAGACAGCAATACACTGCCGCTTCTAAAATAGGTAACATTAGATCAGTCACTTACTACATAGTAGCAAAATTCAACTACAACCCAGGTTTCGATATAAAGATCAATATTCGACCCACCAAAGAAGAATAGAAAAACTTCCGATCAGATAAAAATGCTAACATAGTTTTATTCCCTCGACCAAAATTCGTCGTTACGACGAATAATCAGAATCGCGAAAGTTTATTGCAAAAAGCATCGTAAACATCGTAACAATGAAATCCATTTTTTTTAAATTTTCGTTACTGTCATGCTTTACTACACATTCACTTATTACACTTCACTTATTGACGAGTTTTTCCGATAACGACGAATTTTAGCGTGTATCACCCCCTAAAATGGCATGCCGTGCCGTGTTGCCGTGTGTCGAGGGTATTATTGACATAAGATATGGATGCAGGCAATGGAGGATTCTCCCCGTCGCGAAACCGTCAAAAATATTATCTTATGCCTAACTCTATCAGTGTCCTCCAGGTTAAAAATGTTCATAGCCTCCTTAGTAATAGCTTCGACACACCGCAATCAAATTATGACGAAAATTTGTCATTTATGACGAACACTTTTACGGGGTGACACATGTTAAAATCCATCCATCCAATGGCGCTACAGCCAAATCGAGCCTTGGCCTGGTCTAGGGCATTTTTCCAAGTTTGACGGTCCCTTGCAGCATGTCTCCAGTTCCGGATGTTGAGCATTGTCCCTGGGTCAGCCGTCACAGAGTCTATACGTCACAGGGTCTACCTACTGGTCTATATCCCGAAATTTCTGACACCATAAGCCGTTTTGGAATACGATTGTCCTCCATGTAAGACATCTTAAAATACGTCATTATATTTTGACAGTTGTAGCAAGTGGTAATGTAGTGAAAAATGTCCGTGAACGAAAAATGAAAACAAAAATTGATTTCCTTGGTGCATCGTTGCCCACCTGCCGGTCTCTCAATCGGCTAATTTGGAAACAAGTAATTGTTTTTTAATAACTTTTATGTAAAATTAAAATCAAATTCAGGCGATATCTTAATACCCCAGCTTCACCGGCCGAACTGCGCAAATTCAAGCAAATTGGTGAACTGAACTATAAAATAACCTCAGTTCGCATACAATTTCCACATATTCAATTGAGGATCAGACCTCAGTTTGCCCAACTGGACTCGAACTGAAGTTAGATGTAAAAGCTCGCTCAAAAGAGAGTAATCAACTGAAATAATGGAATGTTATTCCAGTGAGCTTTTGCATTTTTAACTTCTGGCGAAAAAGCAACAACAATTTCAAACACAAACTGAACATGAACTGGACTTTAGCCGGTAAGGCGACTTATGTGGTTTGAACTGAACACTATTGAACTGAGGTCGGTGAAGCCGGGCATTAAAACACTGGGAAATGCCTAAAAGCGAGTTTTTTACAATAATATATCGACCAACAGATGGATCTCGTTTGTGTTTTCGTAATCGCTTAACGAGGTTCATACTCGTAACAAATGATGAATTTTCTTCATAATTCCGTGCGTGTGTCGGGGCTATAATACGGAGGAGCCCAGCGTAAGACTGCGGTCACGTCTCGCGCTTGAAAGAGTGTAAGCTTGTAACTTTCCTTGTTTTTGATATAAAATCGTACTCGCGCTTGTACGACTTTATATCAAAAAAAGGAAAGTTACAAGCTTACACGCTTACAAGCGCGAGACGTGACCGCAGCCTTATTAGGAACCAGAGTTCAGTGCTTGAAATTGTTGTTGATTTTTGGTCAGAAGTCAGAAATGCAAAAGCTCACTGGAATGGCATTCCACTATTCCAGTTGATTACTCTCTTTTGAGAGAGATTTTACGTTTTACTTAAGTTCGAGTTCGAGTTGGGCGAATTGAGGTTTGTTTTTTCCTCATTTAATTAATATGTGGAAATTGTATGCGAACTGAGATTATTTACCAATTACCAACGCAATTCGGCCGGTGAAGCCGGGGTATAATCCTATTATCAGATAGGAGAGCCAAACGACCATAAATGCTCTAGGCGCAATCTAAATAACGTTTAAGCTGGTCGAAGTATGATAAAAGGAGCTCTCTTCTCTTGATATAAGGTACAGGGTCACTCTTCATTGGGTACTGGGTCATAGGAACATCGAGGGCAACGAGAAGGCAGGTGAGTTGGCCGAACTAGGAGCAAACATAAACATGCCAATATGGTAAATAGGGTGGGTCAAAAAAATCAATTTTTTTTACAAGTGACACGGAAACATGGGCTGCTGGACACCTTACAAAAATTGTCACTCAACATGAGCTCTTAATTTTAATAGGAAGATCCTCCGCATCGCTGTTTTTTATTTTTTTCTCATTCCAATAGAAAAAAATTCATACCTCATCATTAATTGATTGTACAGAAAAATTGTTTGGGAGAATTTTGTAGGAAATTTAATGCTCTACAAAAAAGGTATCTTATATTTTTTCTGTAAACCTCACCATTTGGAAGATATTGAAGATTTAAGTTTGATTATTTTAAGACAAATTTCATTTTTGTTTTTGTTTAACACAAATGAACTTTGTCTTAAAATAATCAAACTTAAATCTTCAATATCTTCCAAATGGTGAGGTTTACAGAAAAAATATAAGATACCTTTTTTGTAGAGCATTAAATTTCCTACAAAATTCTCCGAAAACATTTTTCTGTACAATCAATTAATGATGAGGTATGAATTTTTTTCTATTGGAATGAGAAAAAAATAAAAAAACTGCGATGCGGAGGATCTTCCTATTAAAATTAAGAGCTCATGTTGAGTGACAATTTTTGTAAGGTGTCCAGCAACCCATTTCTCCGTGTCACTTGTGAAAAAAATTGATTTTTTTGACCCACCCTAATGGTAAATGCACAAAAGCTACCATGTGTGACGAAGGAAGATATCACCATGCACTTCCTCTCAATAGCGAGCTCTAGGTGGAGAAGTTTAATGTCATGCACCAAGCCAGAAAGACAGCCTTACTCCGGCAAATAGAAATCAAGCATAGGAAGCCATAAAACACCCACTGAACCATCTTTGGAAGTAATAAGTTAGATTGACAGCCGAACATTTAATCTGCAGTTTTCGAGCTCTGTCTAGGATCAAATATCGTGTATTTGGAAGCTTTTTCTTACAGGGTTGGGAGAAGTTTTAAAACTTAAAATAGAAGATATAATACTGTACGTGGTTATGGCGGGCTATATTTCAAGTTATGCAGTGTTCGTCTACATACCTTGTATTGTTTCGAGGAGAACTAAATAGGTACATCATTAGTAAACTGTGGATCGCCAAGTCTCTGGTATAATTTTCTATCGAAGACCAAATTCAATACCGTAATAAAAAGTAGTGGCGACACGGTGCTTCCTTTCTGCATCCCAGATTCTGACTTAAAAGGTTCGCTCATGTCGTGAGTCGTTTAATTCTCTACAATTTTCGTTATTACAGCATAGTTCCTTTTCCTTTCAATTATTTTCCCAGTGGCTTCAGTTTGTTCAAATGCTCACTAAATTGGTTCTATTGTGAACGAGTAAAAAAATTTGTCATTCGTCTTGAACCTATTGATTTATTAATACCACCTGTTCTAAGAAATGTTGTCAAGTACTTATCTACAATATTTACCTTGGTTTTAGTGATACATGATCGATTATCAACAGCTATGAATATTTATTTAAAAATAGAGAGATGTTAATAGTAAAGGATGAAAGTAATTTTAGTAATTTCCAATTACACAGCTGCGGTGAAGTAGAAATTTACTTAAACTACAAAAATTATCCCAAAAATTCAGCCTCTTTTACCTTATACCCGTTACCTTGCACGCGTGCAACCAGGTGATATCCAATCATTTTTTTGCAAATTCTAATTGTCTTAGAACAATGAACGGCAGATTAGCAACAGTTATTGTCACATGTGGTCTATGGAATGTCAAATTTTGAGAAATGAAAAATTATTTTTCTTTAGGTATAAAAAGCAACGAAGTATCTTTCAAAATTCAGTTTATACTTGGTGTTTTCCTAGTGAGGAACAAGGTTAATATTTTAAAGATTGTCTAGTAGACTTTGGTCTACTAATTTATTTCAAATTATCCAGATGAAGAGCTTAACATTAATTCTTGCGGGCGTCCTCGCTGTTGCTCTTGGAGCACCGTCATCAGATCACGGAAACTTAAAGAACGATTTAGATGATATCGAAGCACTTGGACCTGGACCAAACTCATTCTCTGAATTGGCCCATTGGTATGAGCTTAATGACGATGAAGTTTACAACATTTTGAAGTATCTTGAATCATATGAATTCCGACAAGCCATGGACTTTGCAACAGAGCAGCCAGGATTTAAGGAATTTAAAGAATGGATTTTCGCCCATTATCATGACGATGATGAAGATGAGGAGGCTTATGGCAGGAACTCAAGAACGAGTATATGGGATGGGGTAGGTGATAAGAAGCCTGGCTGGGAGGGTTATAACGAACAATGGTGGAGGCTGTATCCGTACGATGAAGTTGTGGAACTTGTTAAGAAGAAGATCGCTGAAGGTGGTCTTTTTGCTGAATTTTGGCAAAGGTTGACATCATTGAAAAGTGCATATGAACATGTTCTAACATTGCCTGAAATTCAAAATGTGATAAATACGCTCAATTCATTGGGTTATGACTTCGATAGAACTGACAAGTTCATCAGGGAAACTTTGGGGTGGAATTGATGTTATTAATTATGATTTTAAAATAAAACTAATTTATACATAAATACTATTTCTAATTTTTACTGAAACAAAATAATTACCCTTGCTTTTTTTGTTATAAGCTCAGCTTAGCCCCATGATACAAGGATCAATGCATTGATCAATTCGAATCGTTAATTGTACGTTTATTGGCCACAGGGAGAGATAAGGTGAAGTTTGGGGGATTGGACGAAAATAAAATCCATTCCTATTTTGCAGTCAATTGCATGATGTGAGACTGTCAAGTTGGGCGAATGTCATGCCTTATGAAAGAATACTTACACGCAGATAAGACGTGCGCTAATTTCATCCTCGAAACTTGTTGCGGCGTGACTGCAACTCGCCGTGACTGCACCATACCATCTGACAACTGTGGTGACCGCGTACAAACTTAATTACTAAAGTTTTACGCAAAGTCACACAACATATTCCGAAATGGTAAACACGATCAATAACGATCAATCGGAACATTTCAGCGATCACCGAACCCAAAGTTCAGTGATCTAGCCGCTTTCCGTTCCGTCCCTATCGTCCCTATCGAAGAAGCCAGCTTCCGGCATCTCCACTCTTCTACTCGTGCTCTGTTAAGACAACCACACGCTAGAAAAATCAATCGCGATAAAGCCGATAAATATTATATAGATATATTTTAAATTGCTAGTCAATAAACTAATATACTAAGTGATAGTTATAAACATCCGTGTAAAAATAACAAATAAACTAAATAAAATTGTTAGTATAAAATATAAAACCATAAAAACAAGTGTTATCATTTATCACACCTTCGGGTGAAAGAAACACAATACAACTTACTTTACTTATCTATCTTATATTAATAAAAGAAAGTTTCCATATGCGTGGATGCGTGTAGGTACGATGTGTGCGCTATAGCGGGCGGTCAGTCATCGCAGAGCTTCGAAATTTTGCACGAAGGTCCATGGGGGTCTCCCATAATGCACCTGAAAAGCCCGATTTTTGAAATTCAAAATGGCCGCCGAAAAAGGATCGAAATTCAAAATGGCCACCGAAATATGAATTTGCAAATTGTGTTCCGATTTCAATGAAAGTGGATATCTAGGGGTTTTAAGGCCGCTAATAACGACCATGTGGTCAAAACTTATAAATTCAAAATGGCCGCGCCAATATGGCCGACAAATTTACAATTGTGTTCCGATTCCAATGAAAATAGGTATCTGGGGGTTTTTGAGGTAGAAAATAACGAATGTTTGATCAGAACTTATAAATTCAAAATGGACGCCGAAATATGACCAAAATTCAATATGGCCACACAAATTTATGTTCCGATTTTCATGAAAATCGGTATCTGGTGTTTTTTAAGGTAGCAAATAACGAATTTATGATCAGAACTTATAAATTCAAAATGGCCGCGCCAATATGGCGGACGATATTTTCCAATTGTATTCCGATTCCAATGAAAGTGGATATCTAGGGGTTTTTAGGGTTGCAAATAACGAATTTATGATCAAAACTTATAAATTCAAAATGGCCGCTCCAATATGCCGGACGGTTTTGCCAATTGTGGTCTGATTCCAATGAAAGTGGATATCTAGGGGTTTTTAGGGTTGCAAATAACGCATTTATGATCCAAACTTATAAATTCAAAACCAATACGGCCGATACGGTATTTCGTTTCCAATGAAAATCGGTATCTGGGGTTTTAAGGTAGCAAGTAACGAACTTATGAACAAAACTTATAAATTTAAAATTTCGGGGCCAATATGGCGACGAATTTTACCGAATAATTGTCATTTTCCGGTCAGCTGTATGTAGGTTGTTCAAGAGTAGCGAACCCTCGAGAAGAAATATTTTTATATGGTATCCAAATTCATTTTTTCAAGATTTGTTGTTTCTTTCACTTTTCTCCTACCGCGGACAGTGCACACATAAACTTTTTTTTAAAGGCGTTTCAATGCACGCGGGTTTTTTGTTTATTTATTTGCCAAACAAGGCAGTTAACAAAAACATACAGATAAAAAAAATACATATTAACATTATGGAACATTGCAGTATAAACTAAGATCTAGGTCTATAAGTTAGTTAGAAGAGGACAATAGGGAAATTAGTTTTCTTTTATAGGAACTTTTGTTAATTGAGGGAGAGAAACAGGACGCGTAGGAATTGAAGGTAATGCAGCACCTGTTAACGGGCTCGTTTCTAGCATATTCAGTGCGATGTGGGTACTCTTTAAGCAGTTTGGAATGTCTTGTTTGTCGAGTATCGTTAAATTTGATTGTGTCCGACAGGAACTGCACCTTGAGGTTATTGTTCAGGACATCCAGGGTAAAACAAGATATAAGCAATTTCCGTCTAAGGGATAGAGGCAGGAGATCAAGGATTTTGAGCCTGTCCTTATAGTGAGGAAGGTTGTGAAAATCCGAAGGATTATAGAGGTTCCTAAGCGCGAAAAGAAGGAACTTCTTTTGGACAGATTCTATTCGATTAATACTAATTTGAAATATAGGATCCCAGATCTGGCACGCATACTCAAGAATAGGACGGACCAATGAGCAAAACAAGGCTTTAGTAACCCAAACATTGTCGAATTCTTTAGCTCTTCTCTTGATAAAGCCCAACAGCTTGTTGGATCTAGCAATAATATTATCATAGTGTAAGTTAAAGTTTAACTTGCTGTCGAGGACAATGCCTAAATCAACAATGTGATCGACACGATCCAAGACATTGTCATTGAGATAATAATTTTGCAGCTGTTTGTTTCTTTTCCTGGAGAAGGTAATTACGTGGCACTTACTGGTGTTAAGAAGAAGATTGTTAGTGGTGCACCAGTCTTGTAGTGCATTAAGTTTCGACTGTAAAAAGGATACATCAGTTTGAGACCTTATAGCACTATAAATTTTTAAATCATCGGCGTAAAAGAGGTGCGGAATGCCATTTAATATTTCAGATAGATCGGAAATGAATATGTTAAATAGAAGTGGCCCTAGGTGGCTGCCTTGCGGTACTCCTGAGGTTACATTGATTTCTTTTGAGAGGAAGCCCTGAAATCTTACCACCTGAGTTCTCCCGTTAAGATAGGATGTTATCCAATCCAGAAGGGGGCCGGATATCCCAAATCTTAATAATTTCGTATGTAGAATGTTGTGGTCTACTCGATCGAATGCCTTGCTGAAGTCAGTGTAGATAGCGTCAAACTGGTGGCCTTGTTCCATACCGCACAGTAGTTCGGATATCACTATCATAAGATTGGATGTGGTGGAACGACCTTTTCTAAAACCATGCTGCTGATCGTTTAGGTTCGGAACAATTAGAGGGGCAATCTTGTCATAGATAAGCTTTTCAAATAGTTTAGGGATAACAGATAGGATAGCAATACCCCTATAGTTGTCCACCGCATGTTTATCACCTGACTTAAAGATTGGTGTGAGGAAGGATTTCTTCCATACCGAAGGAAACTTACCGGCAGAAAGGGACTTGTTAAAAATGAGGTGAAGAGGGAGTAGAATGAGTTGGGCGTGGCTCTGCAAAAAACTTGCAGGTAGACAGTCCGGACCGTGACCTTTATTGACCTCCAGATCTATAAGACCTGTCATTATATCTTCGGGCGATAGAGATATATTGTCTATAAGGACCGCAGTTTCGGAATGCTCTCTTGGGACAGTGTGTGCAGTCGAAGAAATGGGGCAGAAGATTTCACCGAACCTGTCCGCAAACATGTTTGAAATTTCTTGAGGGAGAGAGGAGTGCGTGATACCGTTTGTCATTGTTGACGGGTAGCCTGATGTTTTTCGCTTTAGGTTAACGAAATCAAAGAATTTTTTAGGATTACGTATGATATTTTCACCGACAGTCTTTGCGTAGGTAGTATAGGCCTCCCGTGACCTATGATTAAATTCTGAGGCTAACCTGGCGTATTCAGATTTCTGCTCAGCACTAACATTGTTGTTATTTTTCACTACGCGGTACAATTGATTTCTTCTATTACGAAGGGACCGAGTGTTTTTGTCAAGCCATGGCTCCGTCAATTTATCCCTTTTTTTTATTTTGGGTACGAATCTGCCAATGGTGTTAAAGATAACATCGTAGAATCTAGTAACTAGCTCGTCAATATCATCACCATCAAGTAGATCCTCCCAGTTAATAAGGGATAATTCAGTGCTAATACTAACATTATCGGCATTCTTAAAATCGAAGACTACAGAGTTGTTATAGGAGGCGAGAAAATCAGTTATTGTAGAACTGAGCTCGACGACCCACGCGGAATGATGTGTAGTGTTATTAAATAGATTCTCCTCTTCAGAAGCGGGAAGCACGTTCAAATCCTCATAGAGGTTAGTGAAGATTAAATCCAACCATTTCCCATTTGAATTTGGTTGGCTAATTACCTGTGGCAAGTCGTTGCTGTAAAGATTGTCGATAAACTTTATATCGACGGGGTTTGATACATTAATCGGAAGTAAATAACTGTCTTCCTCGTCACGAATAAAAGATATATTAGGCCGATTAAAATCACCTATGATTAATATATCTTTGCTATCTTTGGATATTTCGTCTATTATATGAATCACATTATCATATATAGATTCGTCGGAGTTTGGAGGTAAGTAAAAAGAACCGATGACAATGTATTTATTTCCGAACTTTACTCGTACTAAAATATGCTCGAAGGTTTGAGACGATGTAGTCGCGATAAGTTCACTATTTAAGGAGTCTCTAACAGCTATGAGGACACCACCTCCTCTTGAGAGACCGGTAGATATATAATCTCTATCGCATCTATAAATGGACCAGCTGCCATGCAAGATCTCCTCGTTAAGGAAGGAGTCATTCAACCAAGTCTCGGTTAACACCAGTACATTAAAGTCACAGGATTTGGAGTCGATAAAAAGATCCTTCAGTTTGCCTCTCATCCCACTGCAGTTATGATAGAAGAGTCTTAAGTTATCGGAAGATGTTAGTTTTGAATGACGGGCTGGGGGATGGTTAGAATTTCGGGGGGAAGCTAGTTAAGGACGATAATATCTATTTGATTCGTCCCGACTTCTTTGAAGTTGGGAGATATGTTTTGCTCTGACATGGGACCCATATGCAGAGAGGTCCTTGCTAACTTGCTGAGGGGAAATTTGGAATTGTTCATAGAAATTTGTAAACAGTTCTAGGAGGGCATTACGTTCAGTAGGTAGGCCCTCTTGCTGAATAGAAATAATTAGACTAGTCCTGGTCTTACCATTAATGCAAGTTGAATCTGGTTTGTTGTGCATGTAAGCCAGGAATAGGCGAACATCATCAAAGATCCTCTTTTCTCGCAAGCGTGAAAGCAAATATCTCTTATCTTCGGAGTCAGCAGATAAAATGGTATTTTTTACCACCGGGGGTTGTAGAGGATTCAAGAAAGGCGACTTGGATCTTACCGAAGAATCCGATGACATTTGCTGTGGCGGGGTTGGTTGAGGTTGAGCATCGCAGATGTTAGCGTAGGAACGGCCGCCAACAATAATGTGACTTCGCGCGAAATTCGGGTAATTAGTGGTTGGGAGTGGATCATTAGTAACGTTAGTGCTCTTAGTTTTTCTGATGGTGGTTGGAAGTAAATTTTTTGTATTAGTATTCTTGCTTAGTGAGTTGTTAGTAGTTGGAAATGAATTATTAGTAGTGTTAGTGTATATTTTGTTAGGTTTTACTTTAGGGCTACTCTTAGATTTACTTAGCCTATCTATCCATCGGTGTAAAATTAAGTTCTTCCATGTAAAGACCTCTGCCTCATTCTGGAACAACCAATCGTATCTAGAGGGTAAGGCCAATTTGAAGCTCCTGGGTTTATTGGGCTTCTTATTTCGATGACTGACTTCTTCGCAGTTGGATATATCAATCGAGAAGTCATTTTTAAACAGCGAAATTACCCAAGATGAGTTGAATCGTGGTTGTACGCCCTTGAGGAAATAATAGGACACGTTGTCGTTGGTGCTCGAGACATTTACTGTCCTGACGTTTATGCCGCTGAATATGGGGGCACGCTGTTTCTTTCTGCTGCGCCCGGAGGTTTTCGGTGTCTGTTGATTTTTGTTGTTGATCCTTTCCAGCCGGGCATCCCATTCACCCTGAGACCAAGTCGTGCCGAACTTATTAATCGTGCGCTCCGGCAAATGAAGCGGTGGTAGATTAGTCGGCGAATTTTCCGAAATAGATAAGGTCCGCTGGTGGAGGCCGTTGATTGGGGACCTCAGAGTAAAGTTGTCGTCGTAGATAATATCGTTGATATTTTCACTGAACGGCAGATCTTCACTTGATCCAGCAGGAGGAGAGATTGGGTCTATTGGATTTAGAAAGTCACCATTTTTAGGTAGTGACTTAACGGCAGCCAGTTCAAGTTGGAGGTTGTTGAGCTGGAAATTTAGTTCCCTTTTAAGTAGCTTGACTGACTTTTCCAACTCAGAGAATTTGCTCCCATGGTCAGCTAGGATATCTTGGATATCATTGCTGGAACTGCAGCGATTAGCATCTGAGCTCAACTTAATTTTTTTTAGGGATGTAGCAATCGTATTAAGCTCAAATTTCAAAAATTTTTCGAAGTCATCAGAGCACTTAGGGGCATCCTTGGATAGCGATAAATTATCAACTTTTGAACTAAGAAGTTGAAAACTCTTAGCGGTCTGGAGTTGGCTACTCTCAATCCTATCCACCGCGTAAGAAAGCTCGTCCACATTCTGAATTATCAGCTGGGCACTTCTGTCCTTGTTAAAGACCTTTGCGCTGCAAGCTTCCAAATCACTTTTAATGTGAGTCAGCGCCTCCGCCAAATTGTCGATGTTGTTATTGTTCGCTTTAATTGCCATCAATACATGAGACAAGTTGATCGACTTGCAGTCTGCGCAGTAGAATTTAAAAGCTTTTTTAAATTCATTTACATGATGTAGCGCAGTGCGGGAAAGTCCAATGCATGAGGCATGGAATGATACCTGGCATATACCACTGCATGTGACCCACTGGGTGACGTCGGCGGTGGAGTTGTCGATGGTGCAATTATTACCGCAATTGCTCATGTTGATTATTATTTCCGTAAATAAACACACAAATTTCCGTGGCGATGCGGCTGACGAGAGTCCAAAGTTCAATTATTTTAATAGTTTGTATAATTAGTTAAGTTAAGTATCACTAAGGATGGCACTAGTGAATTAATCAAAAACAGAGTTCACAAACTAGTTCTGGGGCGTTATTCGGTACTGAACTAACTACGCGACTGCAGAGTCCAAAGTCCAATAGATTTGAATATTGATCACGGGGGGTGTTTTGCGGGGGGTGGAACACTAAGAACACTAAGGATACACTAGTGTAAGTTAAGTAAACAAGAAATCACAAAAAACTTCTTCGGGTACGAGAGTAAAAAATTCCGGACGGAGGTGGAAATTAATACACGTCTGCACGGTTCAACAGTCAACAAATTTTGCTAGTGTATAATATCTGGAAACTTTCAACGATGGCTTACCGTATATCTTTATAAGGATTTGTTCATTTCCATGTGGTTTATTATTTTAACAATCATACTTTTTTTACCACACAAGAAGCACAAACTACTAATTGGTCACCTATAGTTCTTCTTTTCAAACAGCCATAAGTTATTGGACATTAAGCCGGGGCTAAGTTATTGGACATTAGAACTTGTGGATCCGATGTGTATTCCCACATTTAACTGTAAAGCAAATTTTAACTAACTTTGGATTACCTTATTATAAAATCAAAACAATATTACGTTAGCAAAATAGAAATAGAAATGCCAACCTCCACCCGCCAAACAAATATTACGAGCAAATAATGTTAGCGAAAACACTTTGAATTTGCACAGGTGGCATTTAATTCCATTTTTAGAGCAGATTGTGAGGTAAACAGAAAAACGCAAAAATTACGAAAAATAAAAATTGTTTTTCATTTTGCACACTTAAAGAAAAGTCTGGATTTTGGTCTGAATAGACGTTTTTTTTGGGTTTTAGATAATTGTTTAAGGTTTTTTATTGGCTTGTTTGCATGTCGTACTAGAACATCGATGACTCATCGCCTGTTATATTACGAGTGGAGTGCCCAGAATCTCGGGATATTGTATCTTCAGTGAGTGTAATTACACGGCCATTCACTTTGGACTCACGTCAAACCTGTTTTATGTATGATTTGAGAATTACACGATGCACCTAATTTTCTACCTCTTTTCCGTGTAACGATTATATTGTCTATGGGGTTGTGTACAAAGCTGTGTTTAGTGTAATTTGCTCCCAGTAGGAAAGTGAACTAGTTCTAAGACTAGTAGAATAACTACTTTCTAAGGAGGGAGTAGTAGTTCTCAGTTGAATACCTTTTATGTGAAAACAAACCACTACTTTTATACAGCGTTGTCCTACGATGGAGCCAATTGCCCCCTCTGCATTACTTCGAAATACTTCGAGAACTAATTCACTTTGAAGTACTTCGAGAACTAATTCAGTTTGAACTACTTGGAGAACTAATTCCCTTTGAAGTACTTCGAGAACTAATTCATTTTGAAGTTCTTGGAGAACTAATTCATTTTGAACTAACTGGAGAACTAATCCATTTTGAAGTAGTTCGAGAACTAATTCATTTTGAAGTTCTTGAAGGACTAATTCATCTTGAACTACTTGGAGAACTAATTCACTTTGAAGTATCTACTTCAAAAACTAATTCATTTTGAATTTCCTGGAGAACTAATTCATTTGGAACTAACAGAAGAACTAATTCATTTTGAAGTTCTTGGAGAGCTAATTCATTTTGAACTACTTGGTACTTTTTAAGTACTTCGAGAATTAATTCATTTTGAACTTACAAAACTATTAACTAAAAACAAATTCTTTAGAAAAATCTTGTGGGCTTACCACTGATATTGTGATTTGAACTAGCTCCTCTCAGGATTACTTAGGCACCAGTACTGGAACTAGTCAGTTTCCCACTAGTGCTAAAACTATTCCTATTTTCTAAGTAATCAGTTTCTTCCGACTGGGCTGTGAGCACGAAATTTTTTTTGGATTCACAAGTGAGGCCAACACATACACTTCCCTGCGCTCTCTTGTCTAAAAAACGGGTTTATTGGAAGTGATTGGAAAGTGAGTCTGGGAAAGTGATAGGCCGTGTAATTAGGCCCAGTGACATGCTTTCGATGCTTTTTTGGAACAGGTTTTGCGATGACGCGTTTCATACCTAAAATACCAACTCCAACTCTCTAAGACTCACACATTTTCGAGCAGCCATGATGGTCTCGTCGTTCGTAGTCGTTGAGCTATGCACGATTCACGGCAGATCTTTTTAACATTTCCAACGATTCGACAAACAAATTTTGTGTTTAACACAAAATTTTAGGGAAACTCGATGTTCAATTTAATTTTAAAAGTATGATTAACTTAATCAAGTGCTGTGAATGAGATGGTTCTTAAACACGGTATACAGAAACAAGGTAATGTAAAAGACTGAATATCGTTTTAGTGCGACGTCACTCAGTGACCTCTTCCCATATAAAATCGAAATTGTTGTTGGTGTTTTTCTGAATTAGGTCACTGGGTGACCTCACATTTTTCTACGATATTCGAAGCTGTCAATCTCTTTTACATTACCTTGTGTCTGTATATCGTGGATCTCAAAGTCCGTGTAGTAGCTCGGTACAGCGTTACCACCTTACAAGAAAAAAACTAACAACATATTTTACACGTGTCTTTCCAAAGATATATTCCAGAAACACAGTGTAAATATGATTGACTGAAAAATTATTTTTGTGAGTAGAAATCAAATAGTCTGTTTCAAATTTTAAACACACAACAACTGTTATAACAATCAATCCATAAATTCACGCCGAATAATAATTTTTTTCGAGGTATAAAACAAATTGGGAAATCTTTTAAAATTTAATTTCTATTTAGTAAGTTCTTGAAGCTGAACATGGTGAGAATTTTATATAGAAGTAGCAAAAATGTTTTAACTAATTAATAATAAACTTTTTCAGATGAAAACTTTAACACTATTCCTTGCTATTGTCCTAGCTATAGCCACTGCAAGGGCTGAGACAATTGATAACGTGTTCGAAGAAATTGGAGCACTTTTACCTGGACCAAATTCGTTTATGGAACTAACCGATTGGTACAAGGCTAACGATCCAGAAGTTTCCCAAATATTCGACTATTTTTCTTCACAAGAGTTTCAGGATGCCTTAGCATTAGTCATGAATGAGCCAGGATTTATGCAAATATTACAATGGTTATTTTTACAACCGTCTAGTGCCGAAATTGACTACGATAGAGAGAGTATTTGGAACGTTAATGGAGACAAAAAGCCAGGCTGGAAAGGTTTCTCTGAACAATGGTGGGGACTCGTACCATATGAAGAAATTAAAGCTATTATTAAGAAGAGGATTGGTGAAGGTGGAGATTTTGCAGAGTTTTGGCATAAACTAACGGAATTTAAGAGTTCGTATGAACATTTGTTGAGTTTACCGCAAGTACAGAATGCCGTAAACACACTAAATTCACTTGGTTTTGACTTTAAGGCAGCTGATAAATTCATTAGGGATACTTTCGGATGGAATTGATGTGTCATTTAATTGTTTTAAATAAAATTCTTTGTGCTATATTTTTGTTTTTGATTAATTCAAATAGTTTTAAAATTCTATAAGCTTTCCCGTCTGTCTGGCTCAAATCCACTCTATGATTCGTACATGGTGTAGTTTGGTATCCAGTGTCAAAAAAGACAACGTTTCTGAAAACACGGTTGGCAGACTGGCAATATTTATTGTATTGTATAAGGAGTCTTTACTCTGATAGCTCCCAAAGGTAACAAACGGGAAAACTGTTTCAACCAACACAGTTTCGGGAAGAACTGTCTGGCGCTATCGGGCAGTACTACAGCTTTTTCAATTCACTGACTGGGACTTGTGTTTCCATAGTAAGAACGCCAACGTTGTCGCTCTCTATGTCATCAGAGTTATATAAGTCCATTTTTAATTTTATGTGAAGAATGGAATGATTTTGCATCCCCACTTTTTGTTTCCGGTTTATAGGGGTATGGGGGTATGATCCCCGTTTCAGTGCAGCTGACGATTATTTTTACGTTTAACATTATTTCAACTAAAGGCTGACAAAATTGAAATGATTTTTAAATTTTTTTGACATGTTTTCAATGTTAGTCAGATCCACTAGGATGTCAACTGACGCTTAGTTTGTTTAATAGTTATGTCGCAGTACTGTGAAATCACCAAAATAGGTTTAAGCAAAGTGATTAAAGGAGTTAAGAAGAAGCTTTTCCACCCTTTTCTCGAGCATTTAAATTTGTATTATTTATTAAGAGAATTTTGTAGAAATAAAATAATCACAGACCTACAACGAAAAACCTTTTTAATTTTCAAATATTATTTCCTCTATATTTTTGGGTACTGATTACGGGAAAATAGTCAAAAGTTGCCATCACGTCAGAATTTTGAAGAAATTGCATTTTTATTATTTCATAATTTAGACTAATAAAATTATGGAAAAACCAAAGGTAGTAAGGAACAATTGCGTTAAAGGGTTTTTATTGTTTAATATGTTAGTTGAACACATAAATATGATAAAATCACGTTCCCGTTTTTTGAGGAGTGCGTTTTTGAGCTTCACCCCTTTTTCAGGTTTTTCGAAATAACTCGAAAAAAAGTGAAATTCGAGACTTTTACTACAATACTTTTTTGTAGCAAATTAAATTTCCCATCGAAATGCGTTTTTAATTTTTTTTTTTACCATTTGTAATTAAAAAAATAATCGAAAAACAAAACTATTTTTTTTGTCGAAAAATCACTTTTTTTTTTATTAATACGGTTATAATTTTTTTACGACATCCTGGGTATACATAAATGTTCGAAGAAAAGAAAGGTCTTGAAAAAACAAAAAAAATTATTTTTTTTAAATCTCCGTACGACCGACGGTGACTGAGAAATCGCCATTCAAAGTTGTCCATTTTTAGCCATTTTTTAAATTATTTCCTCTTAAACATTTTTTCTTTGTTGAAGATTGCGTTTTCTACGAAGGTGATGGAAACATGTTTTTTTTGGACGCAAGATCATCAATGTTTGGCAATTTTAAAATAAGAAAGAACAAAAAATCTTAAACTTATGCTATGTATACTGGCGAATTATCTGAAAGTTCTTGCCCAGAAGACCAGGTAAATCTAGATCCTAATTTTGAGCTCTCTTCTCAAACACAACCGTTTAATCAGATAGAATTGAATGATTTGACGATAGATTTAGGACTACCTAAAGATGCCGCGGAACTTCTTGGTTCGAGATTACAACAGAAAAACTTCAGTCTGCTGGTATCGGAAAAGAATGAAGGAATTCTCACAATTTTTTGCGGAACATGCAGATCTCGTCTATTGGACATTCCGGATTAGGGTAGATGTACGGGATAAAATACGATGTAAATGACTGGAGACTTTATTGATTCGTCAAAAAGAAGTTTAAAGGCAGATTTATTTTATAATGGAAACAAATACTCTTCCTTGCCCATGGTTCATTCAGTCCATTTGAACATTTGTACATTTTCATCAATGTGTATTGTGAAAAATTGTGACATAATAGAAAAAAACCGATTTCAGATTCGTGATTAGGAGGTCTCAAAACCCAAGAAATCAGTGCTGAAATCGTAAAAGGAAAATTTTTTTTTTAATTTGTAGGTCTGTGAATCGATTTTTCCTGTGGTCAAACCACGTAATTCTGAATATATGAACGAAATAACCCACAGTTATATTCAAACTTAGTACAAAAATTGAGAGGGATGAAAACATCGACAAAAATGCAACGCTGCCACCGGACTATTTGTACTGGTTCTATTATTGAGAGCAATGTCGAACGGCAAGCTTTAGTCGGTAAAATAATAGACACAAAACGGGGAATGTCAATACGTGGGGTTATTCCACCAACTCTCATCTAATACTAGCGCGACAGAACGCTGACTTCGGTGATCGAACAGGAGATACTTTCCTCGTTTAGTATGTATTCAGACGATGGCAGAAAAAAGGCAAGAATTTGTAAACAGAACAACGGACTGTGCTACGAGATGGATTCGAACCACGGACCTCTGGGATGGTAGTCAGGCGCCCTAATCCCTAGGCTACCAAGTGAGACAAAAATTGTGATTGATGTTAAGTCCTACGATTACTTACCAGATGCACGAGTGATTAATTATATGTACGAGTACTACATATGTCTTGGGGTGTTACTCCACGTTTTACCGGTTACCACGATGATAACCTTGTCTGCGTAACTCTGCGTAAAATAGTTTCGGCCATTTAGTCCCCCTAGAATTTCATCTATAACAAAGCTTTATAGAATTTTCTCTCTGCGGACATCCTCTTGCTATAGTGCCCTCCACAAACTCCTCAAGATGTGATTAGTTAGTTTGCAAGTTCTCAAGAGAGGGAGAATTGATCTTATCACCCAAAGCGTTGCTTAGAGCCATCTATTATTGCGCTTAAGGGTCCCTTAATCTCGAAGTCAAGCAGCCAACGCTTAAACAATCGTTCGATATTTGTCTGTTTATAAAAGGACAGCGGAGACCCGGTATAAAAAACTTTTTTGCTTATAATAAAATTTGAATAAACATGGAGTAGGTGCATATCGAAAGAAAAAATATAATACACAAGTAAATTAGTATAACCAATAGTCTACGTCGCCGCCGATTTTTCACCTCCACTCCCTGCTCCAAACCTCCTGCGTCCTTACTCCCAGCCATAACATTTTAACCATCAGTATGGAATAAGAATTATGGAGGAGAATTAGCAAAGAACCTTTCTGTTATAGCCCAGTTGTCAGAGACTTTGACCTCGCATAAAATGTGATCTCGCTGAAAATTGGGACTTAGGTACTTTTTTGGGTGTAGAAAACGATAAAAAAATCTTTGCTGCTCTAAAGTGTGTGCTAAGTTCACAATTTCGAAAACATTTTCGAAAATTTGGATTTTGCTTTATATATCGAAAAATAAAAAAAATTCGAAAAACTAATAGCGCCACGTGAAAGAGAGGAAAATTTTACTAAAATCTATATTATAACTTATTTTAAAAAAAATTGTTTTATTATTATAAAAAATTTTTAAAAATAAGAAGCAGATTCGAAAAATTTAAGCGCGCCAAAAAGTTGACTTCAAATTTTCTAGCGAGGCGTTCGGGGAAAAACTAAAGTATCCTTGCCTAAAATGGACGCAAAAATAAAAATAAAAAAAGCATTTTAAAGAAGACACTCTAAGCTTTCTAAGAACGCCATTAGTTTTTAATTTTTTGTTTTTTTTCTCATAGAAAACTTGAACGGAAGTTATAATTTGTGAAATTGTCACTGATGTTTATAAAATTGAAGATTTATATTAATAGAGGCGTACAAAAAAAATCCTTGTACATTTATCATCACTAGACAATTACTTTTGATGTAAAAATAATTAAAAAGATAAACATTGTCTCTGCTTAATAAAATTTATGTTGTAAAATATTCATTTTTTCTTACAGCATTCATTCGACGCCATTTTTATATTCAAATACAGCCGGCACACAAAATATGAAGAAGAAGAAAGACGCGCCCGGGTCGCCGGCAGTCTTTCACTTTTCTCGTTTGGTAGAATTCAGCATTAAATAAATAGCACTCACCTGTAATTGAGGTAAAGATGCTAATCTCTCCAGCCAAGCGCGGTAAAATATCCTAAAACTTCATACTATATACAAGGGCACCTAATAACGCTACAAGATGGATTGATCAGCAAGAAGTGCTCTAGGTCGTGATAAACGGGAGAATGGGTTAGCCCTGGAAAATTCGGCAGCATATCTAGACCTGTCAATTTCTGGTTTTCTTTGCCGTTTGCGGGACTATGCTTGCATGTCATGCCAAAAATCCAAGGTTCAAGATCCACGTAAAATGTTATTAATAATATTTTACCGATTTTAACCGATTTGCCGATTCCATCCGATTTCGTAGGAACGGTTGGAAATAGTGGGAACATTTGGAAATAGGGGCCATTTCCCGATAAAAGCATGGGCCCTTGTGTGGTAGCGCGCTTTTATCAACGAACAGTGTCAGGGAGTGTATTATAGTAAAAATAAGTCTAGATTAACGGAATTAATTTTTTTTTAAAAAAAATTAAATTTGTATTTAACTGGTTCGTAGCCACTTAAAGCTACGTGACGCCCATATATAATATTAATTTTTGACCCACGCACTCCGCGCTAATTTTGCACGTTTTGCGGATTTGGATTGGCCACTTGTGTGACGCGACAATTCAAATCTAGCCAAATAGATCCTTGGTAATTCAACTTAGCAAAAGTCTTGCTGGCAAAGCCAACAGCAACAGAATGGATAGAAACTGGACGAAAGTGAAAGCCGTCGCATAAAATGTTGAATCCATTGATCCATGATCTAATTCACCACCAGGGAAGAAGAATAAAGGAGAGGACCCCAAATTGGCACTTTTTTGTCGTTTGACCAACACTCACTGGCATTTCCTATAGCCGGCTCTAGACGATGCTATGAACAACCTCCAACGTTGGACGCTTGATGGTAGGACACATCGTGTGGCAGATGCTCGAACTACGAGTGTCCAATTTCAAGCGTCCAACGTTCGTATTTGGACTCGTTTGCGCTGTGATGGGTATCACTCCAACGTTGGAAGCCGAATCAAACGTTCGCCCCATCGTGTAGAGCCGGTTATCACTAGCCTTTACAACTGCTACAGTACAATGCTTAATTGTAGCTTCAAAGTCTCTTGCTAAAAGCCACGAATATTGACAAACAACATTTTTTTCAATAACAAACAAAATCAATTAAACTTGAAAATGATTTATTTTAAAATCGTGAAAATTTTAATTCCAACCAAGTTGATTACGAATAAAACTATCATATTGTGCTCCATCAAATCCAAGTGCTTCTAAACGTTGAACAACTTCAATAACTTCTGGTAATCTAATAAACTTTTCGTATGCTGGTTTCAAGCCTTGTACTTTACCCCAGAATTCGGCAAAAGCACCATCTTGAGCAACTTTCTCCTGAATGAAGCTGTTTATCTTATCCATTGGAAGAAGTGCAAAGTACTCCTCCATGAATCCTTTCCAGCCTGGCTTGTGGTGTTCATTAAGCGTGGCAGACATTTCTTGAATATTGTTAAACTTTGGGTTTAGCTGTATTGCAACCCATGCAGCAAATTCTTTGAATTCGGGATAAGTCTGAATAAGTTCAACGAGTTTCAAAAAATCTTGTGACGTTGCTACATTTTTAAATTCAGCATCATTTTTCAAGTAGTATTGGGCAAGATCAGTAATTGCTTTTTGTGGCATCATGGCGGCAAGCTCCATGAGATCCTTTTCCAAGTATAAGTCGGAAACTGCTCCAAAGGAGACAGCAACGATAGTTGCAAAGACTACACAGAACTTCATTTCTAGAGGAAAAAAAATGTTAATAATTTTATTGAAATATTCTATAATTTTTCACTCAATTACTTTTTCTTTCAGTTGGTTCAACTTAGAATGAATTCAATTGAGCCTACCTTCGATTTTTATACTGTTTTTTTTTTGTGTTTATCTTAAAAATTATTATCTAATAAATAGAATATTTTTAGATTTTTTCTAATTAAAAGATAATATTCCGTGAATAAAAATGATAATCACGAAACATATCAAAACACTTCTTGTACATCCTTCTAAGATATTGTTTATTACGCGTTCGGCGGCACGAGTATCACTTAAGTTGGTGTTTTTCACGAAAAGGTGGCAGAACGGTCTAGATTGAAATTGATATAATTTCTTGTTATTTTCGATGATATTTGTGGCTACTGAATGGAAATTGATTTTATCTAAAATGTACATTCATATTTGAAATTAGTGATGTTGGATAGCGAAATACAATATCTTCTTCCTGTTATTTTCGTAGAACTACAGAACTATAGTGCGGATATGAGTCTTGCCCTCCTATAATCTCCCCTATAGGATTTTTTAGCCTTCACTCACACGTCCACCACCGAGATTTATTTTATTCACATCTGTATCGTGATAGCCCTCGTCGTTGTAGGTGTAGTCTCCGGAATCGTCCCTCCTCACATAAGGGCCATAATCTAATGTCACCCCCCCCCCAAATTTCGGAATACTTTCTGCAATGCCAGGTTGAAAAGGAGGCAGCCCAGACCATTCTCTTATCGGAATCCATTATAGACGATGTTGATATCTTTATTTGGCTTGTCAAATTGGTCCTGGTCAACCTACATAGACGTGTCAGCTTATTGGGGATGCTGCCTTCTCTGTCGAGCTCTACTTTGGCTATGCTAACATAGGCGGCTTTAAAGTTTATAAAGAGCTAGGTGTTGGATTGAGTTTTGAAACTCTGGACATCGCCTGCCCCAAGGTGAAAATCGGATCAGTTGCTGATTTGCCTGGACTGAAGCCACATTGTTCATCACTAGCCACAAGTTTTTCTCATTTTTCTGGCAGCATAAGGATTTCGCATCAATTAATTGCTCGTCGTTTGAGACGATCCATATTTCTACCAATTTTTGGTCTCTCCGTAAGAATGGAAGTACTGCTCAGCCAGGCGATGCCTCATCGGTCCTACCAGGTTGTAGTTCGACGGGACTTATTTTAATTTGAGTATATGAAGATGACATCTACATTTAGTAGAGGGAAATTAAACAAAAAAAAAGCGAAGTTATGATGTAGTTGGGAAGTTGGATTTATTTGTTTTTTTCCTTTACATATGTTAAGATAAAGCGAAAAACAAAATTCTGCAAAATCGGTCCTGTGCTGTACGAGAAAAATGCATAAATGTCAATTTTTGATGCATTTTGAGTGCATTGCTACACTTTTTTTTTAATTTCTCCAGTTCTGTTGGTCTTAGAACAATAAAAAAATTGGAAAATACTGGTTAATGAATAGACTATCGAAGTGATTTGGTATAAATACTTTAAAAATGAATCCTAACCTCAAAAAACCAAAATGTATGAAATTTTGTTTTATTTTACTAAAAATGAAATAAATAACGGGAAAATAGTCGGATTTTGATAAAAATTGGAGAAAAGATGTACTTTTATGCTATAAATACGTGGTTGAAATTTCAATTGAAATTTGTTAGTGTTTTCAAAGGCCTAAAATGGGCATTTCAAATAAAGTAACGAAGTATTGCGTATGCTCACAAGAAATTCCATAAAAAAACCTACAATTTAAAAACAAATATTTTACCGTACGATGATTTGGCATAAAATGGCGGCAATTTTAAATTTTTTTCGAAAACTGCCAATTTTTGCCGTAAAAATCGAAATTTTTTTTTGAAATTTCAACCACGTATTTATAGCATAAATGTAGATTTTTTTTATACTATAAATTGCCAAGTTTACCAAAATTTTTTTTGTGCTTTACCCTGGGGGTGAATACCACCCATTCTCGGGGGTGAAAATTTTTTCATTGAAAATAAGTCCGGAAATAGATAGATTGGCTAATTCTAATCAAATTTTGTTCTATAAAGTTTTTTCTGAAAGTAAATACTTTTCGAGGTATTCGCGAGTGAAAATCTCAATTTTTCAACCAAAAAAAACCACGTTTTCAAGCGGTTTTTCGCGAATGACTCAAAAATTAAGTATTTTAGCGAAAAAAATATTATTATTAAAAATGTAGCTTATAAAAAACAAAAGAAATGGTGGGTTTATGGTGTCTGTAGGCCCAATACAAAAATATTAATAGCTTGTTGAAGGTTGGTTCTTATTTGTCAAACGCCAAAATTGAAAGTTTCAACTTGAAATAAACACAAACAATACATTTTTCGCGAAAAATTCATTAAACCTTTTTTAAAGTGCTTGAAAAAACCTTTATTTTTGTTTTTTTTTATAAAACTCCCTAGCATAAGCGAGTTATGACGAAAATAAAGTTGGTCCCTATTTTTTCGGCGAGAAAAAAATGTGAAAATCACCCCCTAATTACCACCCCATTGAAAATAATCGGTACCATTTCACAATTCACTTGTAATATGCTCTAGAAGTTTGAACGTTTTACAGTGCTTAATTTTGAAAAAATTTGAGCTTGAAGTGAAGAGAGCATTTTTATAATTTTGCAAAATATTGCCTTTCCTTCAAAATAACTTGAAATCTATTAATAGGGGTATTCATGATCTGTGTTATTTGTGTTATTCGTGTTATTTGTGTTAAATCGAGAAAAAAGTTTAACAAATCGAGAAACTTTCCTTAGTAAATGACATTTGTTTCGATTTTAACAAATAACATATGAAAAGGCGTGTTAATTCAACAACTCGAGATCGAGATGGAAAATGGCACGTAATTTTTTCTTTTACTGTCAACAGCTGTTTAGAATTTATTTTGATTGGTAGCTGTATTTTAAAGGTGCAAATTAATATAAAAAATAATACTTTAACATGGAAATTTAAAGGGGTCGCTCACGATCTTGTCCATTTCGAAGATAACATTTTACGATTTCTCGACGTTTAACACAGATCACGAATACCCCTAATGATACGCAAAATTTTGTAGAGTACAGAATGGTAGGTTTTGCTTTTCTGAAAATTATGGTTTTTTTTTGGATAGCAATTGAGGAAGATATGGCCGTTTACAGTTTGCATATGTTCGTAAATAGTAACTTGTTCAAGCTCTTTCAGCTCAAACCCTTTCAAAAATAAGGGGTGAAGACTTACAATTTTGAATTTATAAGTTCTGAACATAAATTCGTTATTTGCTTCCTTAAAAACCCCCAGATACTGATTTTCATGGAAATCGGAAAACAATTGGCAAATTTGGGTGGCCATTTTGAATTTCGGTCATTCAAATCAAGATCACAATTTTTTAATAAGTGAACTTTTTTATATATATTATTAGTTAAATATTCCATTTTGAATTTTTAAATTTCATTCGCCGTAACTGAAATCCGAGGTTTTCATGTTTTTAACGCTCCAGGAACTCCACTATATATAGAGACTGAGCCACACTGAATTCGTTCGTAAATGCACATGGAAGATAAAGTAGGTGATTACCAAGCAGGATTTGGAACGAACAGATCAACAACAGACCAGATTTTCATAATGAGACAAATACTTGTAAAATGCTGGGAAGAAAGCTATAGAAATGCTTATGACCTGCTGAATAAAACCCTTGATACACGGGCTTCATCGGATGACCATTCTTTCAAGAATGTTCATTCGCGGCCCGTATATCACCTTACATTTAGCATGAATGAGCATTCATAGCTTCATTAAAAATAATCGAACTGTCAAAAAAGACTGTTTAAAAATAATTAAAAGAATCGGATTGTTTATGTATGTCAATTGCTTTAATTTTTTAGATTTTCATTTTAATTAAATAATACTCATTCAAAATCTTTTGAATCCATTTTGTACATATTTTGACAGTTTTTAACAAATGAAGTGAAAATGAAGTGCTGTGTATTACCTCGAACTCGAATGTTCATTCAAGGCCAATGAAACTGGAAGAATGAGCATCCGATGAAGCCCGTGTATCAAGGGTATAAGCTGGTCGTCCACTGGAAGCGTATTCGAGTGGCTATGCGCGACAGATCCAAAATAAAGAATTTCATATAAACATCGACCACTGCAGGCGACTTTGAGCGGGCGGCTATAAAGCTACTGACAGAAACAGGCGCAAACGCGGTGCGGACATTGGCTTCGCGGTATGTGGCGACTTTTCTCTGACATGATGTTGCGGTGTCGGCGGCGCGCTCCGACTTTGAACACAACAACGAAATCAAAGTGACAAGTGGACGTGATAGGAAAAAAATTGAAAAACCTGAATGATTTACATATAATTTTTCTAGCCTACAGGGTTTGTCTTTTTTTAGGTGCTAATCTAATTACCCCAATTTGGAAAAATAGAGATTTTCATGAAATATAAAATTCAACAAATTTGCTATCACAGTCAACACCAACACACGACTCCAAACATATGCCCACCGCCACCAAAACACGACTCAAAACACAAACATCTCTTGACACTACGCGGCGGCAACGCGCAAAAAGTAGAAAGTAAGGCAACTTGCGCGGTGTGTGCGTAGCGTAAAACAGCATTTCGTTAGTGCCCGCACGGCGTTTGCGCCTGTTTCTGTCAGCAGCTTAAGCGTATTCGTGCGTGCCGCGCATATCCAGTTTGATTTGAAAGGGTCGCGTGTTTCCGCGCTGTGATTTTAATGGTGTAGCGAAATCAATGCTGAAGAAACAGAAAAAATTACTAATATCGTGCGGTCATATTCCCCTTTGTGGGATACGAGACCTTCTGTGCTAGTTTCAGGCGATGTGTGTATCATATTAGTCGAGTTGTGCGGCCCAACTTCCCAAGGTCAATTCCAAAGACGATGAAACAGTTGTACAATATTTTTCCATTGCATCAAATTTGGAATTGGCTGATACATTTTTTTTGACATTCTATAAAATGAGAAAATATTTTATCACCTCGCTCTAATTCCTATGCAGTCACAAATTTAAATTCCTTTTAATACAGGGATGTACCCAAAATTTTCTACTCTTCTTTTTTAATTAATGCCTTTCTATGACAAAGATAAAGTAAGAAAACTTCTTCTTCAGAGTCGCGAGCGTGTGCCATTTAGGTCGTCTCAGGGTCGACGGGTGTATAGATGTTTTCAAACTCCGTGACACAAAAACTTCGAACAGTTCTGCGCACCTCGTTGCCAAATTTTATAAATTTTGTTCTATCATTTCCCCTCTTTTCATTTAAAAAGGCAACAAACGCAGAAAAAACTCAACAAAATTATTTGGGAAGGGATGCGCGCATGGCGAATGAATAAAGTTAAGTTATCTTTATATGTATTGAGCAGAGCTTTTAAATACATGTAAAAACCCTGCTCAACCAAGTAAATCTATCCATCATAATAAGCATAATTTTATTATAATTATGAGAAATATTTCTCATCCGTAAATTTATAATAATTAAAAAAAAATGCTGAAAAATCTTTTTTTAAATTCATGAGCATTTTCATTCATAAATTGTGAACTCTCCGCAGCCGCAAGCAACGTAGCCTCCCCTGGCAGAACCGCGCATGCGACTGCCGAAAACGTCAACAATCCTAGTATCAAAGTATTAAAAACCCAAATTGCGTATTTTTTAATAGAAATTGCTACAAATTATTTCTGTAGCAAATATGTATGTAAAATACAAAAACCTGAAAATTAAAAAATATATAAAAAAGGACGCTTTTCATTCATAATTTGTAAAATTAGCAATACGCAGTCGCGATTGATTAAATGACAGCAAGTGATTTGATAAGGAGGAGGAGGAGTCAATTCTCGCTCACTTTTTACAATATACAATGGTTCACAAAATTATAAGAAAAATAAAAATTCAATTTTAATTAGAAAAGTGTTTCCTTTTGAATAAATTATGTTTAAAATAGTTTCTTCGCATTTTTATTTTACTTACGGTTAAGAAATATTTATCTTCGATCTTCAAATTTCTATCAATTAAGGCCGATTCGCACTATACGGAACGTCAACGTCACTTCAAGGGACGGCAACGGCACGTCAAAATATTCTTCAATGAATTTTACACTACGCGTTCACATATATAGGCAACGTCACGGACCGTCAACGTCACGGCACGTCAAGATTCGTTTGAAACTATATTTTGACGTGACGTGCCTTGACGTGACTGATCTATTCTGTTGAATGTGAACGTAGTTACGGCAGCATTTCGAATTTTTCAAGTATTTATCTGTTTTTGTTCAAACTAATTTTAGTCGAGTCAATGAAGGTTTTTACTTCTTAGTCCTCAGGGACAATTCCAATTTTGATGATTTTTATTTTAAATGTTTGTTTTTATATATTATTTTAAATCAGAAACATTTCAATGTGCGCAATTAAATATTTATATTGTTTAAATAACATAAACACAATTTATTCATAAAATAATTTATTTACGACATTTATTAACTTTTAAAGAAAGGGTTTAAAAATGTTGACAGGTTTTGGAGTCTCGAAAAATTGTGATTTTTTTTTTGAATTTACTGTTCATTTTTTTAAAAGGATATCAAACTGATATTTCGACTTTCTCAAATATTTATAAAAATATATTTCATAGTCATCCAATTCCTTATACAGAGTCTTCTTATTTTCTTTTTGTAAATATCTTTTGTACCCATTTTTTCTTTTTTGTTGCTAAATTTAAATTTTCTTCTTCCTCATCCAAAATTAATGCAATCATTGCTAACTTTTTATTATTAAATTTTGGGATTCCAAATAATAATTTAAATTAGCAATACGGAATACGACAATACTCTATCTAATTTTTTTTACACTGAACGGCAAAATTCACGTAACGTTGACGGTTAAGGGCGAATCGACAGTAAAATTTACGTGCCGTTGCCGTTCTCTGACGTGACGTTGATGTTCCGTATAGTGCGAATCGACCTTTATTCAAATAGGAAAATATAAATTTCGTTTCCGTTTGAGATTTTTTAAGCCACTGTGGTATATACAGAAGCTCTAATAAAAAGACAGAGTCGTCGTAATATTTGCAACAAGTTGTCAGAAAGTATATGGGAATTGCTGACAATTCTTTTGCGTGCGCCTTTGGCTTCCTATTTTGGAGCTTAATTTCTCAATAGAGAAGAAGAAAAATTATCTCCAGCTTTTAAACATTTTTAAGAGCTTTTTACCCCAACATGCTTCAAATGTCACGGCATTTGAAAACATCTATACTGAATTATTGTGAATTAATTTTCACTTTCTGAGAAGCCTAGATATGGCTTTTGATTGTTTTGAGCTTTACTGATATAAAAACGTCTATAAATAAAATTTCAGTTGTATAATTATCTAAAACTATTAAGGGTATTCATGAAAACGTGTAAGTTTACACATTAGGTATGCACGTATTTTTACGAAGTTTGTTTGATGAACGCACCTATGATGACATGATGTACATATGTATGTAAACGATGTACATAAGTGATCAATTGTTCAAACTGGACGTGAATGTCTAAAGTACTAAATTAAAAAATGCCAAAAAAGGTGCGAAAAATAACTCACATTCATTCATTTTGCTGTTAAAAAATCAAAACAGCCAATTTGATGCATAATTGGCATTTGCACATTTTAAACATATCAGTTATGCAGTTTACACAGCAAAACTTTAGCGTAAACTTATCTAGTGTGCGTATTTCACTTTCCATACAATTTTTGACAGTTCGTTTACGAGGTGGTAAACTTATACGATTTACGCGGGTTACTAGGGTTTTACATGTTTTCATGAATACCCCTATTATGTTTCGTTTTATTTTGTAAATTCACCGCTTTAATTTCCATTATGATATATGTAACTTCTTCTAACTTTTTATTTGTATAGTACAAATGAAATAACATCAAAAATGTTAGGTTAGGTTTTACTCAAATCAACAAATTTTGGGCTACTTTTCTGCTTTACTTACATATAAAAAGTAGAAAAAAGAAAAAAATTATGTAAAAATTGTAGAAATAAAGAAAAAGGATAGGAAAAAAACTCATGGAATAATAAATTATTTATATTGCGGTTGTCGGCTACATATGAAAAACATACTTCTAGTGCTTATAAAAAGGTGAAATCTCGTAAAGTTTATCAAAAATACTATGCTTCATAAAGTTTATTAAAAACACACGCGTAAAGGCTCTATCAGATTCAAAGCAGCAAAGCAGAACCGTCGGCAGGCAATTGTTTCTATTGGGTTACGATGGTCACATGACAAGAAAAGCAGAAGAGTTCTGCCGCTGCTTTTTCATCTCAAATCCTAATTTTGCTGCTTTGCAATCTTTGTTGGATCTGATACAGCCTTACTCCCGGGACACAATGAGACCGACAACGACAATTCTCATATAAATTGTTGTTGTTTTTCAGTAGAAGTTGTCGTTGTGGGCCTCATTAGGCCCCCATCCACGGTCAAACAAACCATAAAATTTGTGGCCAACATCGAAAAAATTCTAAGTGTGCGTGTATAAAATACAAGTTTTCGAAGTTGGCCGCTGTTTGAAGAAAATATTCGTCTGGTTTAATATTTCCTTCAAACAGCTTAAATGTGTGTGTGGATTTTTTATTTAAAGCATATGAAAGTTCGTTTTGTTTACAGGAATTGTCGCTCGGGATGTTTGAAGAAAGTTTCCCTCGTTGATGGCCAACAAAAGTCAAAGCATAAATGTGGGCGTTGTTTGTCGAAAATTGGTTTGATGATTTGTTTGACCGTGGATGGGGGCCTATTGTGTTCTGAGGGTTAAAGGTAAAAAAGGCTTTAGCAGTTTGCCCTTACGAACTCCAATTCTGATCGAATCACTTATTCTTTCTTGCTCACCAAGCTCTACCTACACTATAAGGGACTACAGGCGTGAGATTACGCATACTAACTGATCAAAGACTTGAAACCCCCCTGCAAACATTTAGATTCGGAAACGATTGAAGCGAACGACTTACCAAAAGCGAAAGGTTGCTTCGAACTCGTACTCGTGAACGACTCGTAAACGAATTCGAAGGCAATAAAAGCGGAGAAGATATCGAAACCAATCAACTAGGAAAGCTTTTATGGTGCGTTTTGAATCTTGTCTCGTACCTTTCGCAAGCAGTTTTCGAATCGAGAATGGTCCGAGAAAGCGAGCTTCCGAAAAATTGTTCGCAGGGGCGGAGCTTAAGTTAAGGCACGGTATACAGAAACACGGCATTGGAAAACATTGAATATCGTTTTAGTGCGACGTCACTCGGCGACCTCTTCCCATATAAAATCGAAATTGTTGTTGTTTCTGCATTAGTGCTGACGTCACTCGGAGACCTTTTTCTACGATATTCGAAGCTGTCAGTCTCTTTTACATTACCTTGTTTCTGTATACCGTGCCCACGTGGACAAGGTCGTGGGTATCAGCTAAAAGCGTGTACTTAAAAATTACAATATGGTTAATAAAGAGAGAGTGAAATGTTTACTTAAAAGGATATATAGAGGGTGTTCCCGACTAAGATGCTAATCCGTTAAGGGGTGATTCCTGGGTATATTTGGAGGAAAAAATTGTTCTACAGAATAGGACTATCGGACCTATCCACTGAGACACAGGGTGTTTAAGAAAAGACGTTTGAACCATTTTTTATTTACTTAAACTTTAACTACTCCACAACTATTTATCGTAGAGCAACGTTATTAGACTCAGTATTTAGAGAAATGTACATTCATTATTTTGATATCAATATCGATAACCTCAATCACTCCGTTCAGAAAAATGTTATGTCAAAGTCAAAATTTTGTTTTTTTTTAACTAAAATTTCAACTAAAACCACCTTTTTCTTCAAAAAATACGAAATTAACCCATAATTTTTTTCCAAATTTGGAATGCTTAGACAATTTCCAATCAATAATGTTTGGATGTTTGTTATTAGCAAGTTTGATGTTAAAATTGGCCTTATTTGGTGCTTATTTGGTACTGTTTGGCAAAGTGTAGGTGAAAAAGTACGAAATAGAGCCAATTTTAGCATTAAAATTTCTTATAACTCCAAAAATAAAAGCCGTAGGATAAAAATTGTTTTCACGTTATTGATGGAAAATTGTCAAAGCAAGCAAAAAAAATAATTATTTAACTACGTATTTTTGGGAGAAAAAGGTGGTTTTAGTTGAAATTTAGTGAAAAAAAAGCCAAAGTTTTGACTTTAACGACTCATTGCTCTGGAAGTTGATAGGGTACTTCTTATTCAAGGTACTTTATTATTCATGAAAATAAGTAATAGGGTTACAAAAATATGGGGTGATATGTAAAACTCTAAAAAAACTTCAAAACGCCCTAGCTGCTAAAGTTGCGGCACCCGGCAACTATCAATGCGGCCCCCAAGCAAATGAAAACGCAATGAATTTCAAATGTGTGAACTTTACGCAGTACTTTTGTTTATTTGTAAAAACATTAAGTTTTTAATTCTGAAATAAATCCGACATAAAAACACAATTTAAATATTTTTTGCTGCCTTAACAAAGTTTTTTAAACAATAACTGACGGTTTTTATTTTCAAAATAACAAGTAAACAGCAGCAAATCTGGCTACGGATGACGTCACAACCAGAAAGCATTGCGAAAAAGCTTTTTCCTATAGGTGTGTTCCCCTACTTTCTGCAGTCTGTCACTTCCTGCAAGTTGCTTATTGAGATCATGATGCACTCATACATATGTTTGACTAAAAGCAGCTTTTTGTGTCCAAGATATCATAGCAGCTTCTCGCTGCTTTGGTGAGTTTGACGTTTGAAAATAGCTGCTACCAAAGCAGCTATAGCAGAAATCTTGAACAGACCCCAGGAAAGGTTTCTGCAGTAAAGCACGGAAATGACAGGGTTTTGACGTTTTGATATATCAAAACCAAGAGCAGCAAGTTACAGTAGGTCGAAGCTACTGTAAGTTTCTGCAAGTTACTTCAAGGTGGGGAAATGAAAATGGTACCTGCAGGAAAAGTACGAGAACAGTTTATTTCGGAAAACACGTAAAGTGTATTTTAATTAATTCCTTCAAATTTTTGTTACGTATCCGGTCTATTACTCAAGAAATATTTTATTTTCTATTATCGTCGCAATATGCTACTAAAGGACAAATTCGACCATGTAACATTGATTGTATTTTACAAATCTTACCTACCAAGAGACAAATATCCAACGTTACATGATCACGCTCTCTTCATGGCATCCCTTTTCGGCAGCACTTACATACATATGTGAACAACTCTTTTCAAGAATTAACCACACCAAAAGTAAGACTCGAAACAGAATATCTAATGAATATCTGGAGAACACATTGAGAATTTCTACTACATCCATTGCACCAGATATCTAGACATTGTCGATGCAGGTACAAGGCCAAGTGTCGCACTAGTATTTTTTAAACATATTATATCTTAAAATAATATATTATTAATATTTATAAATAATTATTAATTATGAGTAAAAGATATTCAAATGTAGTGTATGTTTTATTATCAGTATTTGAACTGCGGCCCCAAACACTTTCTACTACTAAAATGTGGCCCCCAACTACGAAAAGGTTCGACAACCCTGTGCTAAACCGTTACGATCCCCCCCACCCATACGATTTTTTGTTCGTCTATCCATAAAAAATTAAAAAAAAGGAAGTGAGACCAAAGAGAAAGCAAAAATTTAAAAAACTGAAAAGAATTGAGTTGAAGAAGAATAACTGAGAGAGAGAGAGAGAGAGTAACTGAAGATACTTTACTCTACTTCTGCTCCTTTAATCCCTCATGGGACATAGACCGGAAAGAGTTGCCCTCCAGCGGACTCTGTTTTGTGTGACAGCTCTCAGCTTTTTCCAGGATCTCCCAGTCGTTTTGGCCTCTGCTAATAAGGTTCTCCTTCACGTTGTTCTAGGTCTTCCAACTCGACGGCTTCCTTTCGAATTCCAGTCAAGGGCCTGCTTGGCTAGGTTCTCGTTTTCGTGTCCAATTCTATTTCCTTCGCCTGATTTCTTCATCTATCCTTTCTTTGCCGGCACGGCGCCATAGCTGTTCATTTGTAATTCTATCGTGCCAGCGGGTATTTAGAATAGGACGTGTTGATGAAAGCAGTCACATAAAATTGACACCATTGGATGCCTCACGCTCTTTGCATCAAGGGGATTAACTAAGGCTAAAGAAGAATAAAGGAGAGTGTACACATAGAACTTTTTATCATAGGACCAGCACTCACTTAACCAAGGTATCACACAACAAATTCTCTATCACTGAGATACCAACTGGAAATCTTTAATTGTAACTTCATATTCTTTTGCTAAAAGCCACGACATTTGATGAAAAATAATAAAACATTTTTTTTTCGATAGCAATCAATTAACTTGAAACAATTTATTTTAAAATAATGAGAATTTTAATGCCAACCAAGTTGATCACGAACCAAACTATCATATTGAGCGCCATCAAATCCAAGTGCCTCTAAACGTTGAATATTTTCAACAACTTCGGGCAATCTAATAAACCTTTCGTATGCTGGTCTCAAACCTTGTAATCTACTCCAGAATTCGGCAAAAACACCACCTTGAGCAATTTTCTCCTGAATTAAGTTTGAAATTTTCTCCGTTGGAATAAGTGCAATGTATTCCTCCATGAATCCTTTCCAGCCTGGCTGGTGGTGTTCATTAAGCAACAAAGACATAACTTGAAGATTGTTGTTTTCTGGGTTATACTGTTTTTCAACCCATTCACTAAGTTCTTTGATCTCGGGTTGCTTCTGAATAAGTTCTGTGAGTTCTACAAAATCCTTTGACGTTGCCACATTCAAAAATTCAGCATCATTATCCGTGTAGTACTCGATAAGATCAGCAAGTTCCTGCTGTGGCATCAAGGCAGCAATCTCCAAGATGTCGTTCTCCAAGTTTGTGTCAGGAATTGCTGCTCCAAAGGAAACAGCAATGATAGTTGCAAAGACTACACAGAACTTCATTTCTAGATAAAATAAAATATTTATAATTTAATTTAAATATTCTATAATTTTTCACTCAATTACTTTTTCTTTCAGTTGGTTCAACTTACAATGAATTCAATTGAGCCTACCTTCGATTTTTATACTGTTTTTTGGGTTTATCTTAAAAACTATTATCTAATAATTGAAATATTTTTAGATTATTTCTAATTAAAAGATAGTTTTCGATGACTAAAAATGATAATCAGAAAAAATAGTAAAAAACTCGTTGTACATCTTTCAAAGATATTGTTTATTGCGCGTTCGTTCGGCCGTACGAGTTTCCGGAATATATCACTTAAGTTGGTGTTTTTTACGTAAACGCCTCAAAGTAGTCTAGATTAAAATTGAGATAACATCTTGTTATTTTCGATGAAATTGGCACCTGCTGAATGGAAATTGATTTTATCTGAAATGGACATACAGTAACATTTGCAATTAGTGATATTTGATAGCGAAATACAATATTTTCTTCCCCTCCTATAATCTCTACTACACAGGATTTTTTATCTTACTCTAAGTTTTTTTTGCAAGATTTGATCTTTTTCCCAACTTTATGGTAGCATACGGATTCCGCGTCGCATTTTGAGGCGATCTACAAATCGTTCCAATTTTAGGTCTCCCCGAAGGAACGAAAGTGCTGATCAGTCAGGTCATGCATTATCGATCGGAACGTCATCGAACGTGGGTGTTGAACGCCCCAATTCAATGTTTCCAGGTAGGTTTTAACAGCATTAGTAACATAAGGCCGAGCAAATTATCACTTTGACATATTTTTGCTTGAATTGAGGACGTTTTTATTTCAATTAATTGTGCATTAGCATAAGTTGTGTTCGGTAGTGAGGTCCTGTGATGGTTTCACCCGGGGCCCTATTCTCTATTACAGGGGTGGCCAACCCCGCGCCCGTAAGCGATATATTATGCCCCAACGACACGATTCCCGATAAATTAAAATAATTTTTAACATCCAAGTTTGTAAGGAAGTTATTATAATCTGTCCGAAATGGAAATCGTAATTTTCATAGTATTTTCATTTTTCAAGGTCCCAATAGCATTTTATGCATAAATTTTAGAAGAATGTATGTTGTGTGTGTGCGTAGGTGTGATTGTGGTGATTCTTTCCAGCACGATATCGCGCGAACTAAATATGTTACCGACTTCCTTGACGTGCCATCGACTCACATTAACGAATACATAATCTGAGAAGAGTTTCATAAAATTCGGTCGATCCGTTTTTTTGCTTAAACGACGTTCGTGATTTTTGTACAAGGACGACATTGGCCAAACCTAAAACGATATCGACTTCTTTGAAGTGCCGATTGAAGAATATTAAGGAAAATTTGCTCTGAAAAAATTTCATATCATTCGGTCTAGCCGTTTTTTTGTTAAAATGAAAACACTGCAGTAAAGGGTCATAGGCACCTTAAATTGATTAGTTTTTCTTATATCTAATAAACTCGTTGAAATGAAATCCGTTCTAAATGAAGTTATCTTTTCTGGATTCAGCAGAGTGATATACCGTGGTTGCATTGTATTCCGAAAAGTATTCCGACTGAAATCATTCTGAAAATGCTTTTTCGGTCGAAGTGACATATTAGTAGAGGGAAATTGTCATATGATAGTGATGTAGTTGGGAAGTTGGATTTTTTTCTTTTTTTTCTTTACATATGTTAAGATAAAGCGAAAAAAAAAATTTCTGCAAAATCGGTCCTGTGCTGCACGAGAAAATTGCATAAATGTCAATTTTTGATGCATTTTGAGTGCAGTGCTACACTATTTTTTTAAATTCTACAGTTCTGTTGGTCGTAGAACAATAAAAAAAATTGAAAAATACTCGTAAATGAATAGACTATCGAACTGATTCGGTATAAATACTTTAAAAATGAATCCTAACCTCAAAAAACCAAAATGTAAGAAATTTTGTCTTATTTTACTAAAAATGCAATAAATAACGGGAAATAAGTCGGATTTTGATAAAAATTGGAGAAAATATGTACTTTGATGCTATAAATACGTGGTTGAAATTTCAAAAAAAACTTTCGATTTTTACGGCAACAATTGGCAGTTTTCGACAAAATTTTAAAATTGCCGCCATTTTATGCCAAATCATCGTACTGTAATAAATTTTTTTTAAATTGTAGGTTTTTTTATGTACTTTCTTGTGAACATACGCAATACTTCGTTACTTTATTTGAAATGCCCATTTTACGCCTTTGAAAACACTAAAAAAATTCAATTTTCAATTTTTTGCCTTTTGGTTACTATGAAAAGCTACTTGCCAACTATGAAAAAAAGGCAAAAAATTGAAAAATTGAAATTTTTTAGTGTTTTCAAAGGCCTAAAATGGGCATTTCAAATAAAGTAAAGAAGTATTGCGTACGCTCACAAGAAAGTACATAAAAAACCTACAATTTAAAAAAAAATTTATTACAGTACGATGATTTGGCATAAAATGGCGGCAATTTTAAAATTTTGTCGAAAACTGCCAATTGTTGCCGTAAAAATCGAAAGTTTTTTTTGAAATTTCAACCACGTATTTATAGCATCAAAGTACATATTTTCTCCAATTTTTATCAAAATCCGACTTATTTCCCGTTATTTATTGCATTTTTAGTAAAATAAGACAAAATTTCTTACATTTTGGTTTTTTGAGGTTAGGATTCATTTTTAAAGTATTTATACCGAATCAGTTCGATAGTCTATTCATTTACGAGTATTTTTCAATTTTTTTTATTGTTCTACGACCAACAGAACTGTAGAAATTAAAAAAATAGTGTAGCACTGCACTCAAAATGCATCAAAAATTGACATTTATGCAATTTTCTCGTGCAGCACAGGACCGATTTTGCAGAAATTTTTTTTTTCGCTTTATCTTAACATATGTAAAGAAAAAAAACAAAAAAATCCAACTTCCCAACTATATCATAACTTCGTTTTTTTCTTGTTTAATTTCCCTCTACTATATATAGTGATTCTCAGAATGAATTTTTCGTGTCATTTCAAATTGTAAAGGAGAATATGCAATTGGTGAAAATGGATAATTTTTCTAATGAAAAAACCTTACTTTCCACTTAGGTGTTACATAGCATTCTTTCCAAAAACTATTCTCAACCAAACAAAATTTTCCTTCCGAAAGTGGAGAAGGTATGCTTTTTATTCAGGTCATCGATTATATGGACCATACTATTCCGAAAAGAATTCTCAGAACGTTCGATGTAGAACACGATAAAATAAAAAATACAGGGAACCAAGGACGTAGACATAATTAGCGCTGAAAGAGCAAAAATTTTGTAACCGTACTCGTAAAAAGCCTTTACATAAGCGCATGTCAATGTGCTTGAAGTGACTTTAAATCCAGCCTGTCATATTCAGATATCGGATCAATATCTCTCACTTTATGCTTCGAAATCTCTCGCAAGTTCAGTAACAACACCATAAAAAAACTGTTCATATACCCGCCTCTGATTTCGAGCCATCCACAGTATAGAACCACGTCATAGCTCTTGGTCTTCTTCTGGTGGAGATCTGGACATTGAAACCGTATTGAAACAGTATATTGCCCCCGGTCCCACCAAAAACACAGCATGTCCTTCAAGCCATGGATAGTTGGTTTGGCCGTCGATGTTGATGCGTGACTGTGGCACGGGACAATATTTTTCGCTTTGAATTAACGAATCCACTTTTCATCGCCAATCGCAATACCATGCAAGAAGGCTTGTTTCTTTGCCTCCGGCGAAGTTCGACGTCTTTCGGCTTCAACTCGTATGGCAACAATTTTCTTGCTTTAGGCTTTCAATTATGGGAATTAGCTTGTTGAGTCTGAATCTTAGTGAATCTATTGTTGCTTTTAACATGAATCTTCTTCCAGTAATGTATCCAATTCTGCGTCTACAAACTTTTTCACCGATTCGGGACTCTCCTTGTCTTCCACGCCAAAGTCGCCACTTTCTTTTGTTCGTTCACATTTTCTTTCACTAATAGAAGCCTCACCACAAGTTTCTTCAATCACCTCAGCCGCAGTTTTTTTCGAGTTGCAGGCTAAAAGCCGCAAATGACGCTTATTTGGATCAAACATTTTCACTCACAAAAAATTAAATGACGTCGATAAAATCTCACATATATAATAAGGAATTGTTGACAGATGCCTACCATATCATTTGGCGTTTCTGATCTGACATTTTTACTTCTGGTGGCATCTATTGGAAAACGACGGAATTCTATTTGTACTCCTAATAGAAGTTTTTTTGGGGATTCGATTATTTGTCATCCTTGCAGTATGTTCTGCCCACGGTAGTAATTTTAACTTGACCAAATTAACTTAATCCGTCATACGATTGCACCATTATTACGATCGTACACTGATAATACGTCGATCATACGAATCACTAGCCTCCCAGATCCAACTCCTACATTTTGAACCAATTATTTTCCAGTATATGTAGTATGTTTCTTTCGATAATATTCAACATATTTTATGTCTGGTTGTTATGGTCCATGATTCCCAGCCGTACATAACTGCATGAAGTATGAGCGTTTTATAGACAGGTATACTTCGAAGTAATGTGTATATGGCATATTTGTTGCTGGCTGTGATGCGGCTATGCACCTTTTTTCTTTCTTTGTGTCAGATGCCACTGTTCCAACACCACGGGAAAAATACGGAGCGCTAATACTAGAAGCGAATTTCAAGGGCTGCCAAATATGCTCCATATTACAGCTTTAAGAAATTCTATAGGACGAAGAAAACAGGCAATAATCTTGGTGACCCTAAAAAGGTGCCAATAGCTTACTCAATAGTCCGGGTCTCGTTCGAATACGGAGGTCAAGCAGCATTGGACGTGGCTAGTACCGTTTCGTAAAACCGCTGTCGGCCCTCGATTTTGGAAGAACGGAAACGCAATTACACAAGGTGAACAAAAACGTAAAGGTTTCCGACACCGCAATTGTTATTCACATATCCACATACGCTATAAATTTTTACAAAGCCTTTTTCTACTTTTGTGACTGCTTCAAAAGAGCGTCTAAACGGCAGCACTAAACGGAGTGCTCCAATCTACGGACATACAATGCTAGAGTAAAAACCATAAAAGAAGACAACGCGAATGGAAAGCTCGTTTTCTTCATTTATGGTTTTTCCTTCATTCTGTTAATGTATGTGTATGAGTGTAACTGGACAACTACACACAAGTGTGCGTTTTAAAACAGCTGCTTTCTTGCTACCCTCAAAAAGGGGACAAGAAAAAGCAGCTTTTTTCAAATCTTGGATACTGAAAAGGTAGTTTTTTTAGCAGCTTTAATTCTGGTTTAAATACGAAAAGCATAATAGAAGCAGTTAAAAGCTGTATGCCGGGTTTTCATTAGTAGAATTAGTGGACGGCAAGTGGTAGAGTAGCTTTACCACGGTGCTATCTTACTCTACTCTATTATAACCAAGCACTTTACTCTACCACTTACTTTTCATTAGTTTCCATTAGGCGAGTTCACAGGATAGTTAGAACTCGCCCAGTATACTCTACAACTAATTCTACTAATGAAAACCCGGCATTATAGCTGAAATCTTGAACAGAGGGTGTTTTCAATAATGCAGGTTGCGTCCGCAATTGACTTATTCAGCAATGGAAGTGTGTTGCTGAATAAGTCAATTGCGCACGCAACCTGCATTATTGAAAACGCCCAGACTCCCGATGTGAAATTTGAAAGCTTTTTAGGTCATATTACAACACCAAATCTGTGGCTTGCGATGTGAGGAGGTGGTTTCATGCATGGCTTTGAAAGCTTTTACTTTGAATACAAGGAAGCGTTTTTATACCCTGGACAGATAGCGCTCTTAAAAGCTCAATTAACGCTAATCATCGTTAACTGGGGTATGTCGTGCTGAGTTTTTTTTTTAGACATTGGGTCCAAAAGTAACCGCGGAACCTCCTATACTTCATATTTATTGGCCAGACCGCTGACTAGTTCAGCAGTCTGCCTAGTGGCTTGTCGTTTCCACTTGACTGCTCAGGCTCCCCGGGTTCCCGTCCGCAGTACTGCCTTCTATCTGTTCTCGGAAGGAGCTCACGAAACCGGGCTCGGGTATGCTCCGTGGGCTCCCCAATTCCAGTCCGGCCCTCCTTCCCTTGGCCCGCTCCAGATAAATTGGTCCACAAAAGTCTCATGGGTATGGTAGGAAAAGTAAGGTCCGTCCTGACAGAGCCTCCATATCAGAATAAGGCATTATACAACTGGGTGCGCCCGGTGCCCAGAGGAGATCGTTAAAGGACAGTGCAAAACTATCCACTGCCATGCAGATCTCGTCACGTTAACTTTAAATCTTGGCTTGGTAGGCCCGATAATATTAGTCCCTCCCTTTCAGGGAAGCTTCCAGTGGCCACCACGAGGAGGTTATGATCGCACTTTCACCAGTCCAAGATAGTTACGGCGCGTGCGTATTTAAATATTAAAATACACTTCATTTTTCTCCCCCTATCTCGCTGGACCACCAACTATTTCCTTAAATTCCAAAGACGCAAACCTTCGAAATTTGAATTGTAAAACTGAAATGCCCTTTTCATACAAATTGACTTTTGAATTGTAACTTGGCACAGGCCCTAACTCAAGTTTTTTAGTTTTTTAACTTTTAATGTTTCCATGTCAAAAAGTCAAATGTGACAGCTCCACAGCTATCGGATAAATTTCCGGTAGCAATCGTATCAAAGCGATTCGAATTCGCATGGCATGATCGTTTTTTTTGTATTTCGGAGAAATTTATTTTCGTATCGCATTTCATGATAAGGCCCCTGATTCAGCCGGGCCCACGGAGAAAACGTTCAAAGCGGACAAAGTAAAACCAGGCCAGCATTGGAGTCGCTGCAGCAAGACGTTAATCAGCTCAAGTCGTTGAATCTGATGATGAACTAACGACAACAAGACCAGTGACAAAGTTCTCGCAGCGGGCCAGATAACCAGACGCTTATATCGTTTATACGATCGGCACTTGCATCACTTAGTTGCTCCAACTCCATCTCAGTCTAAGTCGACGATACTTTGACAAATTCATCATAACCGACAGATTTTACTAGACGAAATTTTAACTTTCTGTCGATTTTAGAAATCGGCATTTAGTAGACAGTTGTTATAAACTAGCAGTCGACTACCACTCCAGTCTACTCCGTGCCAATTTATGGGCAGGAGAAGCCTGTGAAGGAAAAAAAGTGGTCGCATTAAATAGAGCCAATGAGATGACCAACGCTTTATCTACCACGAGGAATTAAAGGAGACCGAAGAAGAATAAAGGAGAGCATACACATATTAGAAATTTTTTAACACAAGATTATAAACGGCACTTGCTTACTCGAGCTTACAACTACAAATCTGTAATTGTAGCTTCATAGTCTCCATGAATTTTGACAAACAACATTTTCTTCAATAACAAACAATCAATTAAAATTGAAAGCATTTATTTTAAAATTATGAACAATTTAATGCCAACCAAGCATATCACGAACAACACCATCAAATTGTACACCATCAAATCCAACTGCCTCTAAACGTTGAACAACTTCAACAACTTTGGGTAATCTGATGAACTTTTCGTATGCGGGTTTCAAAGCTTGTACTCTACCCCAGAATTCGGCAAAAGCACCACCTTCAGCAACTTTCTCCTCAATGAACTTCGATATTTCCTCCTTTGGAATAAGTGCAACGTATTCCTCCACGAATCCTTTCCAGCCTGGTTTGTGATATTCCTTACGCTCCAAAGACATTTCTTTAATATTGCCGTGTCCTGGGTGTAATTGGATTGAAAGCCAGTCGAAAAATTCCTTGAACTCGGGTTGCTCCATGAGAAGTTGATTGATTACATACCAATCACCTGACATTAGCACACTCATAACTTCAACATCTTCTTCCACGTACAAGTAGTACTTGTAAAGATCGTCAATTTTTTGTTGTGGTATCATGGCGTTGAGCTCATCGAGATCTTTCTTGAGGCTTGTGTCGTGGATTGCTGCTCCAAAGGAGACCGCAACGATGGCTGCAAATACTACACAGATCTTCATTTCTAGGGAAAAAAATATATTAATAATTTTATTTTAATATTTTATATTGTTTTCAGTTAATTACTCTTTCTTTCAGTTACTTTCAGTTATAATGAATTAAATTGAGCCTACTTTCGTTTTTATACTCTTTTCGTCTTATTTATCATATACAGAATAATTTTAGATTAAGATAATTTTCGAAGAATAAAAGTGATAAACATATCATAGATTGAAATTGAGATAACTTTCTGGTTATTTTCGATGAAATTGACTGCTACTGGATCGTAATTGATTTTTATCTAAAACGGATGTATACATTCATATTTGCCAATTAGTCATACTTGATAGGGAAATGCAATATCTTCTTCCTCTATTTGCAGTTTCCAGTTTTTTCCAGTTTTAAAAAGCCTTTATTTACCTGCCTTTTGGCTAAAACTTATGTTTTGTTTATTTTTATATTTATTTATTATTTCTAGTCCTAAGAAAAATTTGAAAAACAAAAACTTAGGTACTTTGTGTATATATATTTATATCTTAATATATAAAAACTACGTTTCCCAAAGGTTTGTACACGCTAATTTCGAAAACCGCCCAACAGATTTAAATGAAAATCTGGGAATGTGTAGGGTTGGTTCCAGATTGAAAGGTAGGATAATTTTGGTCCAGATAAGTGAAGCTGTTGTCGAAATATAGAGACTTTCAATGTTTCACTGATTATATTTAAGTTGGCGGGCCGAAAAAATATTTAATTTTAATTGTCATGTACATATAAAACACCGTTTGCTTTAAAAAAGCACTCAGCTTTTTACGAGTGACAACGTATGAATTAGTGTATTGAGTGTACAGTGTGTACAGTGTACTGTGTACTATATACTATGTACTATGGATGGACTGTATAGGAACTACCGGAGCCCGCAAAAACACACCAGTTAAAAAACATATAATTTATATACAAAATAAAAATATTTGTGAACATTGAAACCTATAAAATATTAGCATCCATTGTTTCAGAGTTCGGGTAGACCGCTTTTCGAATATGTTTATTTATTTATTTATTAAGCCAAACAAGGCACACTTAAATTAAAATACATAGTAGTACAACAGTTCTTATTATAAATAATGATTATATGACTATTGAAAACTACTGAAAACTTAAGCTACTATAAACAGGAGAAACAGGAGGAATGACTGTTGCATACCATACAGTATCTGTTGACGGGCTCGTTCTTAGCGTAATCGGTACGATGTGGGTATCTTTAAGTAATTTAGTGTGTCTGGTCTGTCGGACTTTATCATTGAATTTGATTTTGTCCGACAGAAACTGCACTTTAAGCTTTCCGCTAATTTTCTCCAGCTTGATAACGGCATGAGGTCAAGCACTCTGAGCCTATCCAGGTAGTGCGGTAGGGTGCGAGGGTCATGTAGATTTCTCAGGGCGAAAAGGAGAAATCTCTTCTGAACTGATTCAATCCAGCTGCTACTAACTTGGAATATAGGATCCCAGATAGGACACGCATATTCCAGGAAAGGGCGGACTAGAGAACAGAAGAGTGTTTTCGTGACCCATACATTGTCGAATTCCTTGGCCCTCCTCTTTATGAAACTACACCGAATAACAGGATTGTCCCTCTCCGTCGCTCTAGCAACGTGACCTCGAATCAACTTGGACAACCATAAGATAAAATTGGTCTGACCCAGGCTTGATAGCAGATCACTATGATCCGTGGGCTTATAGTAGGCTTCTACTGTAAAATAGCTTTTTGGTCATATGAAACGCCTTGTTTGCCTTGGCAAGAGCAGCACTTACATTTCTATTGAAATATAAGTATTGGTCCAGCCAGAGCCCAAGGTATTTCACTTCCGAATTATGTTCTAACGCTTGTCCAGCATTGTTCAAAATTTTGAGAGATTTCCAGTTCTTCCGTACATCGCGAGAAGCTCTGTTTAGAGGAGTCCGGCAAGGGATCGTATTTGTTAAGATTGATTTTTAACTTCCAACCATCACTATAGCGTTCGATTGTCTCGAAATCACGTTGCAGGAGCGTCTGGATTTCTCTAATCTTCTGCCCCGTTCTGTAGACGATCAGGTCATCCGCGTACGCTAGTGCGAATCGAAGTGAACTGATTAGGTCACTCGTAAATATATTAAATAAGAGCGGCGAGTTTACCGCACCCTATTGTAGACCATTTTTAATGTCAAAGACCCTACTTGATGGGAAGTTGCCACCTTTGGCGACGAACTTCTTCTTTGAAATCATATTATAAATCATGTATAGCTGAAGTCCGGTCATACCGAGTCTGACCAGTTTGTAGAGAAGGCCTGCGATCCTTATACTGTATCGAATGCCTTCTCAAAATCGATCAGGCATGCTCCGGTACACTGGCCTTTCATGAAGTTCCAGTGTATGTCTGATACCAGTTTGGACGCGTCATGAATGGCGTGATGCCCCGCCCTGAAACCGAATTGGTTATCGGGAATTATCTTCTTTTCCTCAACCCATTCTATTAATGACTGTTTCAAATACCTTGCTGATATTCGGCAGTAAACTTATTGACCGGAGATTTGCAGGGTTGGTTTTGTCTTTACCTTTTTTAGGTATTGGATACAAAAGTGACCTGGGAAATGGGCGTTGTTCAATGCATTATTAAACAAAGTGGTGTATATGTCTATAGCCACCAGGGGCCGATGTTTCAGAACTACATATGTTCGGAATACCATCTACTCCAGTCGACTTCTAATTATTCACACAACGGAATGTTAGCAGAAGGTAGATTTTTCCAATGAACATCGAGTTTACTTGGCCCTCGGGAATATCATTCGCTGGACAGTCTTCATTGAATTCGACAATTGTTCGATTCTCAGATTTCCAAGTTTCGATTTCATTGGATAAACTCAAGTGGTTCAGTGAGGCCCTAATCTCGACGTCAAAATTCGTATGAACACAAGTGTTCACCGAATAAATTCCCTGATAGTAGGCTCCCACTAAATCCAACTCATCCTCTATGCAATAATTATCGTCGACATGGCTGGTTTCTTCCGGATCTATGTTCACAAACCTCAGGAGTACCTGGTTAGTCGGAGTCCTAGGGGTACGTAACTTGTCCAGCCGATTATGTGTTTTACTCCTAAAAAATTTTTTTTATCTGTAGGAACATGCTCGCGTTATTAGTTTGGGTAGCACGAATCTTTCTGTTCCAGTACAGATTCAAAGACGGTGAAAATTCTTGCCTTAAAAGTTGTTGGAGATTTTTCATAACCGATTTAAGAGTTACAATCTCCGAACTTCGTCTATCCCGAAACTGGCAGTGTAGGACTTTCAGTCTCGTCAGTATTCGACTTTTCTGTTTTAGTAGTGCGTCGATTGCAGCGTTCCTGTAACAGTCTGTACTGTTCTTCTTCTTTATCCTTGGTATGGTTTTGTCCATCGCCTGTATAATGAGATTGTGCATATCTTTCAGATATTCATCAATCTCATTGTTTGTCAAGTTCCTAGTTGTTGGAGGTAAGCGTCCGTTATTCTGTATTGCCCTTACCACAGCCTTCTCGAATCTTGTACAGTGCATCTTCTGGTAGGCAAAAGGATACACTTCGCAATATTCAAGAAGCTCTATGGAGTCGTCAGGGACTTGTATTGTTATCACGAGACCGCGATGGTCACTGTCGTACCCCAGTAGGAAAAAAATCGTTTCGAAAGCCTTTTAAAGCGCTTTTATGAAGCAGTAAAGCGCTTACGCTCCGTAAGAAGCTTCATGTTATTTTTGGCTCAGCTTTTAGGTAAATCTGTATTCTTTAATTTGATATAAAGATCAAAAAGTTGAGTGACTCTGTTTAGAAAATATGTAGGTTTAAAGTATGGGCAAAATACTGAAAAACAAGAATATTGGGATTTTGCTCATACTTTAAACCTACATATCTTCTAAACGGAGTCACTCAACTTTTTGATCTTTAAATCAAATTAAAGAATACAGATTTACCTAAAAGGTGAGCCTAATTCTGTTGCTTTACGATAATTAGTCTAGGAGTAATTGAGGTTTAAGTAAATTTTAACAACATTAAATTTTTTTTCGTAAACACCCTGTATTTTAGTGGATAGTGGGGATAGACCACCTCTCTAGAACAATTTTTTTCTCCAAATACATCCAGGAATCACCCCTGAAAAAATTAGCCACGTAGTCCAACAAAAGATTTATTGAGCGTCTGATGACCTTATACTCGTCGAATTAGTATTCTTTAAAACGGCGATATCTCATGAATGGCAAATCGTACGGGAAAATGTGTAATATCTTTTTTTGTAGATAATCGCATAATATACAAACTTTGTAAATACTATTTTATGATAACACTTACTGTTTAAGAGGTATTAATAAAAAACAAAAATTTTTTTAGGGGGTGCTTTTTTGGGGGGCCAAAACTCGAAAAGGGGCGCTTACAAGATTTTAGTTTTGACTCAAAATGTCTTCTTTTAGGTCAAAGAACATAGTCAAACAGAACAACCCGAGTTACCTTTCGAGCTCATAAAAACTTACTTCAAGCTCACCGTGTAAATATGAATGTACGTCCGTTTTAGATAAAAAATCAATCCAATCAATCGATTCAGTAGCTGCCAATATCATCGAAAATAACCAGAAAGTTATCTCAATTTCAATCTATATTTTTATCACTTTTATTCTTCAAAAATTATCTTAATCTAAAATTATTCTGCAGTTGTTAAGATAAAGGAGACGAAAAGAGTATAAAAGTCTGAGGTAGTTTAATTTGAATTCATTATAACTGAAAGTAACTGAAAGAAAAAGTAATTAAGTGAAAACATTATAAAATATTAAAATAAAATTATTAATATATTTTTCCACTAGAAATGAAGATCTGTGTAGTATTTGCAGCCATCGTTGCCGTCTCCTTTGGAGAAGTAATCCAAGACCCAAGCCTCAAGAAAGATCTTGATGAGCTCAACGCCATGATACCAGAACAAAAAATTGCGGATCTTTACCACTACTACTTGTACGTGGACGAAGATGTTGAAGTTATGAGTGTGCTAATGTCAGGTGATTGGTATGTAATCAATCAACTTCTCATGGAGCAACCCGAGTTCAAGGAATTTTTCGACTGGCTTTCAATCCAATTACACCCAGGACACGGCAATATTAAAGAAATGTCTTTGGAGCGTAAGGAATATCACAAGCCAGGCTGGAAAGGATTCGTGGAGGAATACGTTGCACTTATTCCAAAGGAGGAAATATCGAAGTTCATTGAGGAGAAAGTTGCTGAAAGTGGTGCTTTTGCCGAATTCTGGGGTAGAGTACTAGCTTTGAAACCCGCATACGAAAAGTTCATCAGATTGCCCAAAGTTGTTGAAATTGTTCAACGTTTAGAAGCAGTTGGATTTGATGGTGTACAATTTGATGGTGTTGTTCGTGATATGCTTGGTTGGCATTAAATTGTTCATAATTTTAAAATAAATGATTTCAAGTTTAATTGATTGTTTGTTATTGAAGAAAGTGTTGTTTGTCAAAATGTATGGCTTTTAGTATGAGACTCTGAAGCTACAATTACAGATTTGCTGTTGTAAGCCTCGTCGAAAATCTTATGACAAATGTGTTCTAATAGGTCTGTTAATTCTTCTTCGGTCTCCTTTAATTGCTCGTGATAGATGAAGCTTTGCTCATCCCAAAGGCTCTATTTAATGCGACCACTATTTTTTCCTTCACAGACTTCTCCTGGCCAAAAATTGGCATGGAGTAAATAGTCCAGGATTGATAGCGGAAAATTTTAAATAAATTTACCCTGCGATTTTTTGAGGCTATAATTCAGAGAAAAATCGTAGGAATTCAATGAATCTGTGTTGGATAAAACCGGTCCAGGGGAACAGGTAGAAAAAAGTTAATAATAGTAGCGAAAACACGTTTTTTCACATTTTAGGTGCGAACAAATTAGTACGTAACAGGCAGAGCTGGACTGGCCTACCAAGCTCGGTAGTCTAGGGAGTAAGGCGCCCGGCTACTATCCCAGAGGTCTCGGGTTCGAATCCCGGCAGAGCCCCACGGTCCTTCGCCTTTCCCACCTTCTTTCTTCTCCCCTCCTTACATTCCTCATTCCCCCTGTCATAGCCTTCCGCTAGCATTGCCCCGCTCCACCAAGCGCATGTCATCGGTTGGTTGGTGGAATTCAACTCGTTTCAGGAGGCATAACACTCCAGCGAGTTGTTTCTCATTGCCACGATGCCAGAGTCGTGATAGAAATGTTTGGGGTTAGGTTGTTGTGGCAGTTCCTTCCTACTTCTCTCTTCCCCTTCACTATCTATCGACTAGAGCTGCTGTTTGACATTGCACTCTATACGAAGAAAATAGATTGTCGACAGTACAAATGGCTTTCCCTGAGCTCTAGTCTTCCACATAAAAAAAAAAAAAAAGCTACCGGGAGTTTCCCGGTGGCCGTGCCGACTGTTAAATCAAAAATGTTTCCTCTAAATAATTTTTTTTTGAAAAAAATAAAATTTTCCCACAAAAAAATAAAAAAATTTCAATTTTCAACCGTATCACAATTCCTTTAAAGAACACAAATCTCGCGGTCTCCTACGAAATTGCCAATTAGTTTGTTGAAGACTGTTATTTAATAAGGATTGTGTGGAACTTAAAAAAAATCTAAAAAATTCAAAATGTCAACGAAACGACGAAGAGGTTGGGAGAAACGAAAAATTAAATGCTCAGTATAAAAATTATCCGGACATTATTCATAGGAAATATTCCAAGCTTTCTAATTTTGGAAAAAAGGTATAGGTTAACTACGTAATTTTTGGAGAAAAAAGTAGTGAAAGTTGAAATTTTAGTTAAAAAAACCAAAATTTTGACTTTGACGATTCATAACTCTGGAAGTTGGTAGGGTTGGTAGTACCAAAACTGGTGCTTAAGTAATCCTGAGAGAAGCTGGTTCAAATAACGATAAAAGGTTCAAATAACGATAAAGGACTCGTCAGACTTGACCGAAAGGGCCAATTTCTTTTTCAGTAAATGTAGGACGTGTAAAGCAATTCCCCGTCCAAAAAGTAGTGATCTAGGGTTTGAAAAAAATAGTGATGTTGGAAAAGGGAACGTAATTTTTGCACGGGTTTTAAAGAATGCTCGGATTTTGTTGACAAGTGAAGTTTTATGGGGAAGCTATCGGAAGCTGAATCCAGAAAAGTTAATTTCATTTAGAACCGGTTTCATTCCATCGAGCTTATTAGATGGTGCTTGTGGCTCTTGGCCGAAGTCTTTTCAAAAAAGGGCTTGACTAGGCATGCCGATTCAAAATTGATTAATCGGCAAATCGATATTTTCGAGTGAAATAATCGATTTTTTTAATCGATCTCAAACAGGGTCATTCCATGGTGACGGGTGGGACATTTTAACACATTTTTTGATATACATTCAGTTATTTTAAAGTGCAAACAAAGCACATAATACATACTGAATTTATGATAGCATTCTTAGATATATTTTTTAAGATATGATAAAAGAAAACAACATAAATATATATTCTAACATTGTTAAATTCGTAGAATTACATATGTGACGGGTGGGACAGGCAAAACCCTTCTTTCTTTAGATACTTGCACTTGACGTTGAAATTCAGATCAAATAGTTCATATGAAGCCCTAATTTTATTGTAGTATTCTATTTGAGTTATGTCGCTAATTGTTTTCTAAAAAGAGGAAAGTGAAAAAACAATACGAACTTTTTTTATGAAGCTTAAAATTTTGTGACGGGTGGGACGAGTAAAAAACTATACACACAAAACACATTAATTTAGGCATATTTTAATAACTATTAACTTATTTTTTGGGCTTGGTGTAGGGAATTCATGTTCTACATCTCTTTCGCTTTATAGGTCAGCTGCTGGTTTTAAATCAACGTCACTTTCGCTAGAAGTATATAAGTGTATATTTGAGCTTGCATTCTTCACCTAATCGCACTTTTTTTTGAATTGAATGGAAAAATCAATATTCAACTGGGAAAATATAAAGAGTAATAATTTTATTTTTTACTACACGCATATTTCCGAATACTATGGAGCTTTAACAATACTTAAAGCCTAAAATTTATGTGATTTCCGTCACTTTTTTTTCATTAGCTTGGTGTCATTTTCCAAGGAATGACCCAACAGTGAATCGATTCAGTGAATCGATTCACCAACCCCTCGAATCGGACCCGATTCACATTGGGCTCTTCTACACGCTGAAAACATCGTTTGTAAAGAAGAGGGTGAGAGAGGATTTTTCCAACCAACTTTTTCAATGGATTTTTCAGCCAACTTTTTGACAGCTGTGTGGTTGTTGTTTTTTCTGAAATTCCCCAGCAGGAAAAGGGAATAAAGGAGGCCTCCATTGGGAGTTAAGGAGACCTCCCTCAACCTTATTGTTCCGGGAGTACTCCATTTGTACTCTCTTGGAGAATTAAAGTGGAGTTTTCTATCTACTCTTGCATTATTACAGATAATTTTTTACTCAGCAGCGATAAAATCGGCAGTGCAATAACTTGGACTTTCCACTCCAAAGCACAAAACTTAAATGGCGACTTTACTAGCCAAGAATCACTAACTCTTAAATGCATTTTGTTTAAAATCTCCCCTATACATCCCTTAAGGAGATCTTAGATAGATGATTATAGCTAATTCTATAGTTGGTTGGCTGTCGGCCCCTGTAGAAGAGCCCTATATAGCAGTATTGATACATATGTCTACATACAGCCACGGACAACTAATTAGAAACAGTTTCATAAAAATCGCATTTATACATTTTTTATGTTTTCATGTAGGAATCAAATTAAAGAACTCCCACCCCCTCCTCTTATATAATGGTGGGCCTATTGAATGAAAGCAATAGCATTATCATAATGAATTCCTCACAGGATTGCTGCATAAAAATATAAAAAATGTATAAATGCAATTTTTATGAAACTGTTTCTAATTAGTTGTCCGTGACTGTAAACTCAACAAAAATTGACTTACGATTCGATTAATCGAGAATCGATCCTTTTATGCTAGATTTAATAGAGAATCGATTTTAGTGCGTTCGATTCGAATTGAATCGAAGATCGTTTTTTTTTGGAATGGATCGACATGCCTAGGCTTGACCTAATGTTATGAAATTTTTTCCAAACCACGTTTTCGTTAATGTGCTTCGATCGGCATCCCAACGAAGCCGATATCATTTTTGGTTTGCGCGATATCGTGCGGGTACAAAAATCACGTACGTTGTTTAAACAAAGAAACGGCTCAACCGAATTTTATGAAAAGCATTTTAGATCATGCTTTAGTTAATACGCTTCGATCGGCACGTCAACGAAGACGACATCTTTTTTGGTTCGCCCAATATCGTGCAAGAAAAAGTTACTACGGACGTACGCACAAACATACCTACACATACACATATTTCTTCTCATAATTATGCTTAAAGAAAAACTTTTGAAAGCAAAAAAGACCTTTACTTGATTGTTAAAACAAAATGTATTGAAATTGGCTGAAATTTTTGAATTTCCCGGTCCTAAATTCATTCTCAGTCCAGAGTGGTTATTCTGTAACTATGAGAAAGTGAAAACGTGAAAATTCTTTTCATTCTCATTCTCATCGGGTCTTCTCATTTTGAGTTCTCATTTTTGTCAGCAAAGCGAATCTATAACTTAAAGTGAGATATTCCAGTGAGAAATGAGCTGAATGTAGTTCACATTGGAAATTCTCACTTGTATAAACGTCAAACGTGGGATTTTGTCATATTTTGTACTTAAACAAATGCAAGGGTTATTTTCCATCATCTTCAACGGCACCACCTAGAGCATTTAAATGAGTGGCACACTCCTCCCATAATTAACCATCTTTAGATTCAAATCTGCAGCAATAAATAAATATAATATATTAAACTGCAAGAAAAAATTAAAGATATGCTTATCATTTGCCTAGTCCACATGGAGCTCAAGGAAATTTACAAGAGGGTTTTTTTGCTCCTCGCTCGGCCTTTTCAATCCCGACATAATCCCGATATATTATTTAATCTACAAAATATTACTTACAAATTTTATTTTCAAACTGTTAGTTTTTGAAAATTAAAAGTCTTCGCACTTCTCACTGAGAAAACGCAATACAATTTTTAAAAATTGTACGTTGTTTAAATAAACTGTTTTTATTTGAAAATGACAAGTTCTCACATTTCTCACTAGAAAAATTTTGGTGAGAAGTCATTTTTCACCATGGAATAATTTGACAGATAAACTCACGTTCTCATCGTTCCAGAATTGCATTTATTGGAATTCTCACTGAAAAGCTTTTTCACCAGACTTTTCACAGTTACAGAATAGCCACTCAGCTCTGGTAACAGGGCTTAAAAAGGCGAAAAATATAAGCTTTGGACAATTGAAATCGGTCAACAGGTTTTTGCAAAAAAAAATAAAAACCGCGAAATATGGCCATTCTTTGACATTTAATTACAGGGAGGGAAAGCTTTGGCCTTCCCCAACATGCCACAAACAGCAGCTCCCATGCGACTCAGACATAATCTTGCACGGTATTTCGAAATGACGTAAGTATTTCGAAAGATCGTAAGTCATATAGCTACTGAAATCTTTGAAAGCTACTGACATGCGAGTAAACAAGTGAAGTAGCTGTCCACTATTAGGCCAAGAAGTCGTGCTTGTGGGACCGGGCGAGGCGAGTCGAGTACACAGGTGCCGTAGCTGTCTACTGCCAGGTCAGCAACTCGTATTTTGTATCCACGTCTTTAGTCCCTGTAATTAAATGTCAAAAAATGGCCATATTTCGCGGTTTTTATTTTTTTTTGCAAAAACCTGTTGACCGATTTCAATTTTCCAAAGCTTATATTTTTCGCCTCTTTAGGCGCTGTTACGTACTAATTTTTTCGCACCTAAAATGTGAAAAAACACGTGTTTTCGCTACTATTATTAACTTTTTTCTACCTGTTCCCCTGGACCGGTTTTATCCAACACAGATTCATTGAATTCCTACGATTTTTCTCTGAATTATAGCCTCAAAAAATCGCAGGGTAAATTTATTTAAACTTTTCCGCTATCAATCCTGGACTATTTACTCCATGCCAATTTTTGGCCAGGAGAAGTCTGTGAAGGAAAAAATAGTGATCGCATTAAATAGAGCCTTTGGGATGAGCAAAGCTTCATCTATCACGAGCAATTAAAGGAGACCGAAGAAGAATTAACAGACATATTAGAACACATTTGTCATAAGATTTTCGACGAGGCTTACAACAGCAAATCTGTAATTGTAGCTTCAGAGTCTCATACTAAAAGCCATAAATTTTGACAAACAACACTTTCTTCAATAACAAACAATCAATTAAACTTGAAAGCATTTATTTTAAAATTATGAACAATTTAATGCCAACCAAGCATATCACGAACAACACCATCAAATTGTGCACCATCAAATCCAACTGCTTCTAAACTTTGAACAAGTTCAACAACTTTGGGTAATCTGATGAACTTTTCGTATGCGGGTTTCAAAGCTTGTACTCTACCCCAGAATTCGGCAAAAGCACCACTTTCAGCAACTTTCTCCTCAATGAACTTCGATATTTCCTCCTTTGGAATAAGTGCAACGTATTCCTCCACGAATCCTTTCCAGCCTGGTTTGTGATATTCCTTACGCTCCAAAGACATTTCTTTAATATTGCCGTGTCCTGGGTGTAATTGGATTGAAAGCCAGTCGAAAAATTCCTTGAACTCGGGTTGCTCCATGAGAAGTTTATTGATTTCATACCAATTACCTGCCATTAGCACACTCATAACTTCAACATCTTCGTCCACGTACAAGTAGTAGTGGTAAAGATCAGCAATTTTTTGTTCTGGTATCATGGCGTTGAGCTCATCGAGATCTTTCTTGAGGCTTGGGTCTTGGATTGCTTCTCCAAAGGAGACGGCAAGGATTGCTGCAAACACCACACAGATCTTCATTTCTAGGGGAAAAAATATATTAATAATTTTTTTTTAATATTTTATAATTTTTTCACTTAATTACTTTTGCTTTCAGTTACTTTCAGTTATAATGAATTAAATTGAGCCTACTTTCGTTTTTATACTCTTTTCGTCTCCTTTATCTTAACGGCTACAGAATAATTTTAGATTAAGATAATTTTCGACGAATAAAAGTGATAAAGTTATCATAGATTGAAATTGAGATAACTTTCTGGTCATTTCCGATAAGATTGGAAGCTATTGGATTGAAATTGATTTTTATCTACGACGGACGTACACTCATATTTGCCAATTAGTCACATCGATACCCTCATTATAATACCGCGTACGAGAAAAATTCAAAATTTTTCTGGAAAAACAAAAAACTGCTTTTTATTTCTTCTGAAGTACTTACCGTTATTATATTTTATAGTAGGACCATAAAATTTTGTTTTGTTTTAACTTTTTCTTTCATGGGTTTGCAACTGTTGTGTAGAGAATTGCAAAATACATAATCATCATTCGAAAACAAAATTTCCCTAAAAATGCTCATACGCGGTATTAGAATGAAGGTATCGATATGTACTTGACAGCGAAATGCAATATCTTATTCCTCTATTTGCAAGACATTTTAGGGTAATTATAATCCTTGTCCTTCTTTGTCCTTTGTAGGACGAGTGCTCCTGAATGAGGACCACTCGAGTAAAAATGAAACTCGCCTGCAGCTAGCATGCAGCTGGTACCCACTAGCCCGCACGGCGCCCGCAGCTGGCATGCACGCCTGAGTAAAAATAAGACTCGTCCGCAGCTAGAATGCAGCTGGCACGCACGAACAGTGTCAAAGGATCTTTTTCTAAGCTCAAATTTAAAACGGAAGCAAAAAAATATTTTCGTAGAATAAAGCCTTCTACGCTTCTTAAGAAGATAGATAAGAGTATTATATAATTGTCGTTATCAAATCGAGCTTTTTCACTAAATTTTTTTCAAATATCTTTATTAAAAAAACAAATAGGAATTTTTGCATAGTTAATGTGAGAATTATGACAAATAAATTGTAACATTCATTTTTCAAAAATATGTAATTTATTTTATTACTAGTAAAAAACCCGCGTGCGTTGCAACGCCTTTAAATAAAAAAGTTTATGTGTGCCTTGTCCGCGGTAGGACAAAAGTATATTGAAAACAACAAACAATCTGGAAAAAATGATTTTGGGTACCATACAGAAATTTAGAGTTACCTATAAAAAATATTGTAATATTTCTTCTCGAGCGTTCTCGGATTCGTCAGGGATTAATTGGGACAATTTGTTTCTTTTTAACAACTTTAAATTCATAACCAAACTTCTTGCACATGTGTTCCACCTTCCTTTTCTTGGCGGTTCAGTTAGAACCGCCGTACTATATTGAGATGTGACACTGCGTTATATATGTATTCAAGTAGGTGCCTTTGAAAATGAAACTTCTCGGTGAATTAGAATTTTAACTTTTTCTTTTCTGTTAGCTGTTACACTGCCCCCTTCTTAAATTTCACGACAGTAGAGGAAATTACCAGGATACACTTTGTTCAATATTCTTCCATTTGGAGCTAGAATGTGAATATTTTTCGATTTCCAAACTCATGAACAACCTACATACAGTTGACCGGGAAAGACACTTATTTGGCAAAATTCGTCGACCAGATTGCTCCCGATTTATAAAATTTATAAGTTTTGATCATAAATTCTTTATTTGTTACCTTAAAATCCCCCAGATACCGATTTTCATTGGAATCGGAACACAATTGGCAAACTCATTGGCCATACTGGTGCGGCCATATTGAATTTATAGCTTTTGACCCCAAATTCGTTATTAGCGAATTTATAAGCTTTGATCATACATTCGTTATTTGCAACCTTAAAAACCCCTAGATATCCACTTTCATTGGAATCGGAATACAATTGGAAAAATTCGTCCGCCATATTGGCGCGGGCATTTTGAATTTAAAAGTTCGGTTCGTAAATTCGTTATTTGCTACCTCAAAAAACCTCAGATACCAAATTTCATTGGAATCGGAACACAGTTTGCAAATTCGTCAGCCATATTGGCGCGGCCATTTTGAATTTATAGGTTTTGACCACAAATTCGTTATTAGCGACCTTAAAAACCCCTAGATACCAACTTTCATTGAAATCGGAACACAATTTTCAAATACATATTTGGGTGGCCATTTTGAATTTCGGTCATATTTCGGCGGCCATTTTGAATTTCGAAAATCGGGCTTCGAGGTGTTTCATGGAAGACCCCCGCGGACCTTCATTGCAAATTTCGAAGCTCTGCGATGACTGGTGCGCCCGCTATAGCGCACACATACATACATCCATACATACGAACATACAGAAACTTTCTTTTATTAATATAGATTGTTCTCAAATCAAGTTTTACATTATATCATCATTACATTTTCAATCAAATTTCCATCTTCCATGATAAATTAGTTTGATCAAAAAATGATAAATACTTGAAAAATTCGAAATGCTTCCGTTAACTACTTTCACATTCAACAGAATATATCAGCCACGCCAAGGCACGTCACGTCTAAATATAGTTTCAAACTAATCTTGACGTTCCATTACGTTGACGGTCTGTGACGTTGCTTATATATGTATGTGAACGCGTAGTGTAAAACTCATTGAAGAATTTTTTGACCTGCCGTTGCCGTTCCGTGACGTGACGTTGACGTTCCGTATAGTGCGAATCGACCTTTTGGGTCCCGTAGACGATCAATAATATTGTCAATAAGTATTGACAATAATATTGAAGCTCCTGTCAATACGCTTCAATAATCTCGCCAATCTAGCTATCAATACGGCAACGTCGCACTGTTGTTTTAGCTTCAATCAAAATTTCTATCAATACGCTTCTATAAATTGGCAATGCGTTTGAACCCCTGTTAACGGTCAAAATGCCCTTTCAATGCGCTTCGTCAATATTATTGAGAGGCGTATTGACAATATTATTGATCGACTACGGGGCCCTTTACACGATTTCTCTGGTTTCTAACAAACACAGAAGACATGTCCTATAGGCTAAGATCAAAGAAAAATGCCAGTCTGCAACATGTACCTTGCGCAGCACATTCTTTAAACTTGATCGGATCCAGAAGCTAGCAAGTTTTTTGGGATCCTGCAAAATATATGCGTATTTTTTCAGCATCAACGGAACATGCCAAATTACTGCAATCCTTTTGAACTATGCTTGAAAATGTAACTGTGAAAAATTTGTGACAACAGCGATGATCAGCCCGAAACGATGCCTCTGCCAGCCTTAATAATGATTGGGACGAAATAATAGCGGCCCTTGAAACTATAAAAAATAACTCTACCCATGTAGTAGGGGAGCTGGCACTTGAAAAAATCGTGTCGCCCCAACCTTCTGCCGTTTGGTTTATAAGCTTTTGAAGTAATTTTAAGCATTTTTTATAACATGACATTTTTGCGGGAAGTGGACCCATTTCGAGTTAGGGGTTTTGGGGGGTAAAAAGGGGGTTAAAATTGAAAAAAAATTCTGCCGCTGCGTATGTAGGTTCTACTGGAGCTAAATAACCGTTAAATACTAGTGGCAGAAATTTTTGACTATTTGCTAGGGTGTGGGGAGAAAAATGGCAACTTCAGCTAGGGGTGGCTTGGGGAGGGTCCAAATGGTCAAAAATGTCTGCCACTAGTATTTAACGGTTATTTAGCCCTAAAAGAACCTACATACGAAGCGGCAGATATTTTTTTCAATTTTAACCCCCTTTTTACCCCCCAAAACCCCTAACTCGAAATGGGTCCACTTCCCGCAAAAATGTCATATTATAAAAAATGCTTAAAATTACTTCAAAAGCTTATAAACCAAACGGCAGAAGGTTGGGGCGACACGATTTTTTCAAGTGCCAGCTCCCCTACTAATGGTACAAACACTACAAGGTATGCTCTTACACAGAGGTTTTATAGTGTGACGTCACTGGAACCCGATCCCCGTGTTCTTTTAATGAACTGGGTTTTGAGAGCTTTTGAGTTCCCATACAAAATCGAAAACCCAGGTTTTATCTGGGTCTTCTGGTTCTTCGATTCTGGATGGGAAGTCAAAAGCTCCTCAAAAGCTCTCAAAACCCAGTTCATTAAAAGAACACGGGGGATCTTTAAAATTTTATAAGGGAAAAATTGGTTTTAATTTTTCACGTAAAAACTACTGCACCGATTTCATTGCAATTTTGCATGGGGTTAGAGGTAGCCCAGGGAGGAAATAGTAAGTAATAATCTTTTTTATTTTCCTATTTTTGGTTCTACAATATTTTTCTTTATTTACGAGTGCATTTACATTTTTTATTCCAAAATAAATGAATATTGGAAAAATAATTCCTTGTATTTTACAAGAATTTCAATATTTTCTTTGATTATTAATTTATCCCCATTTTTTTTTAATTATAGTCCAATCGTTTTATTTTATCTAAGAAAATATTAGATGGCTTTACCAAACCACATTCGGATAAGTCGTTTACTCACGACCAAGGATTCGTGCTATCCTTAACTATTGGATCTAGCGTATTCGACTTACTTAGCCATTTTAATGTATGCATCTAAATTTTATAGGGCATCTTCCTGCAACTCCTCGATTTAGACAGAGGAAATGTCCTGGCAAGTGGAATTCATTGACACAAAACAAAAAACTATTTTTTTATAAACAATTCACGGTTTTCATATGGTCAAAACGTTAACGGCACAAAAAGTTGGCTACGAATAAAGTCAAAACAAGAAAACATGGCGAAAATGGACAATTGCAAAAACGAATTTTGCAATTGTGTTCCCCGACCCACCGACATGGGTATCAAATGAAAGGGTATGAAAGAAGAGCACAATTATCTGTGTCGGGTCATTCCAAATTCAAAATGGCGGCCAACACAAAATGGCGGATTTCCTTTTTATTTACAGCGCTGACGTTAAATTAAAGCGTAATAGTACAGTAAGCTGTGTGACACGTCATTTTAAATCTAATATGGCGGCCACTACAAAATGGCGGAGGAAATATAAGAGCTAAAAAGTAGAAAATAAAATATATCGTTTAAAAAACTAATAAATACGTTTTATTTTAAAATGAACTAAAAAGTAAAAAATAATTTTGAATGTAAAGCTCCAGCCCGTATATGGGAAGAACCTACCTTTCGAAATGTAAAAAACATGGGGCCCTAACGAAAAGTTCCAGTGTTAATAAAATAAGAATATTTGTAAAGAGTCTTCATCTCGGTCTACTTCGACGATATGTTCACAAATTTATGATAGCCGACAGACATTACCAAAGCCTTTATCAGAGTGGACTTCTTGACGAAATTTGAACTTTAAAACTAATGTGTGCTCCACAGTCGACTACAACGCCTTTATTATTATTTTTTCATGAAATTTTAATTGCAGCTAGTCATCAACACATGCCACAATTCAAGCCCTGAAATAAGTTTCTACGAAAATCTAGTCCGAGTCCCTGTAATTAAATGTCTAAAAATGGCCATATTTTTTTTTGCAAAAACCTGTAGATTGATTTCAATTGTCCAAAGCTCGTATTTTTCGCCTTTTTAAGCGCTGTTACGTACTATTTTTTTCGTACCTAAAAAGTGAAAAAAACGTGTTTTTGCTACTATTATTAACTTTTTTCTACCTGTTCACCTGGGCCGATCAAATAAATTTATTTAAACTTTTCCGCTATCAATCCTGGACTATTTACTCCATGCCAATTTTTGGCCAGGAGAAGTCTGTGAAGGAAAAAATAGTGGTCGCATTAAATAGAGCCTTTGGGATGGGCAAAGTTTTATCTACCACGAGCACATAAAGGAGACCGAAGAAGAATTAACAGACATATTAGAACACATTTGTCATAAGATTTTCAACGAGGCTTACAACAGCAAATCTGTAATTGTAGCTTCAGAGGCATACTAAAAGCCTTAAATTTCTTCAATAACAAACAATCAATTAAACTTGAAAGCATTTATTTTAAAATTATGAACAATTTAATGCCAACCAAGCATATCACGAACAACACCATCAAATTGTACACCATCAAATCCAACTGCTTCTAAACTTTGAACAAGTTCAACAACTTTGGGTAATCTGATGAACTTTTCGTATGCGGGTTTCAAAGCTTGTACTCTACCCCAGAATTCGGCAAAAGCACCACCTTCAGCAACTTTCTCCTCAATGAACTTCGATATTTCCTCCTTTGGAATAAGTGCAACGTATTCCTCCACGAATCCTTTCCAGCCTGGCTTGTGATATTCCTTAAGCTCCAAAGACATTTCTTTAATATTGCCGTGTCCTGGGTGTAATTGGATTGAAAGCCAGTCGAAAAATTCCTTGAACTCGGGTTGCTCCATGAGAAGTTTATTGATTTCATACCAATTACCTGCCATTAGCACACTCATAACTTCAACATCTTCGTCCACGTACAAGTAGTAGTGGTAAAGATCGTCAATTTTTTGTTGTGGTATCATGGCGATGAGCTCATCGAGATCTTTCTTGAGGCTTGGGTCTTGGATTGCTTCTCCAAAGGAGACGGCAAGGATTGCTGCAAACACCACACAGATCTTCATTTCTAGGGGAAAAAATAGATTAATAATTTTTTTTTAATATTTTATAATTTTTTCACTTAATTACTTTTGCTTTCAGTTACTTTCAGTTATAATGAATTCAAATGAGCCTACCTTCGTTTTTATACTTTTTTCGCCTCATTTATCATAACAACTACAGAATAATTTTAGATTACGATAATTTTCGAAGAATAAAAGTGAAAAAGATATCACCGTAAACTGCGGAGAATAGTCTAGTCTAGATTGAAATTGAGATAACTCTCCGGTTATTTTCGATAAGATTGGCAGCTACTGAATCGATTGATTGGATTGATTTTTATCTAAAACGGACGTACATTCATATTTGCAAATTAGTCATACTTGATAGCGAAATGCAATAACTTATTCGTCTATTTGCATGACATTTTTTTTGTTTTTGAGATATTGGGTCAAAAAGTACCGCTGACATTCGGTTGACCTACGGTACTTCACCCCTATACCCAGTGGCGGATTAGCCACGTAGCAAGAGTAGCAAATGCTACGGGCCCCGCGCATTTGGGGGCCCCGCGCACCAACGCTTTCTGACCGTAAAAAATTATCAATTTAGATAGAAGCGTGAAAATATGTTTTCAAATCAATGTAGGTACAATGCTTACCACGAAAGAGTTGGTATCAAAATGTTCAACTATAATTTAAAATTTTAGTACCTACATTTCTAAAAGTGAGCGTTGGTCGCACCACAAATTATGTTTTGCACCGCTCCGCACGCAAGATGGCAACACTGCAAAACTGATATTGCCATTGAACTAGTCGTAATACCCGAACAATATGAAAAGGATTATATGGACCAGCAATCAATAAGAAATTGATGATATTTACGTTTGGAAGATAATGGGTGCCTTCCATTTAGACACAGAGAGACACAGTGTTACACTGTGTCCGACACAGAAGTGTTCCATCAACGACACAGCTAGACACAGCCGGGCACAACTAAGACAATGCTACCAACCCTCGCCAATTGAAATGTGATCGTTAATTTATAATTTCTACAATATTGTTTCATTTTTAAGATTCCCAGCATTTATATAAGATGTCGGGTAAATAATTTAAACTAATTATCAACATAAAATTTACGATTTACTTGTCAAAAAAAAAAATAAAAACGAGGAAAGTGCGTCGCGGCGGATTTTTCTTGAACTTCTGTGTTCCAATTGGGCTTACACAGAACGACACAGAGCGACACGCTGTGTCGGACACAGATGGATTTCTGTGTCTACATGGAAGGCACCCAATAACACTGGTATACTCTCTGCTGATGCTCCAGCAGTAATCCGCCATCATGTATTCATCCTATCGACCTTGATACCTATCTTCCATAACTTTTAAATCCTGATGGGATCGCTCTCCTTGTTCTTCGTTATAAGAGCGGACCTTGATACTCATATTACACTCAAGCTTTTTAAAATTTTCCTACAAGTCCAGCACTAATTCTTGGTAATTTACTGACTTATGATTCCCTAAAAAGTTTTTCGCTTTTTGTATTTGAACGCAGTAGGCATTGAAGTTATAACGGAATAACGGAATTATGTTGAACTATGTTTTTTTATAGGCTTGTGTAATAGCACTTTCGGTGTGAGTCAATCTTGAGAAAAGTTGTTTTGTAATAATTGCATTGACTATTGTTTTCTTGCATGATATAGCGGTGTAAACGACTTATTCAGTTATCCTTTAAAAATATACCAAATAGAAGAGTGTTTTTATCTAGTGAATGAGGGAAAAGTATAAACGAGAATAACTGCGCATAAGGTAAGATATTTTACTAAATTAAATTATACATCTGAAAGATCCGAACGTACATATACTTATACCACCGTTATAAACGCAAAAAATAATAATGAAAAAATTAAATCAACTTTATAAATTATCTTGTTGATGTCCGTGACTCCGTTCGCATGGAAAAGTGTCTTATTTATTTCTTGACCCTCCTGCTATCTAATTACATAAAAAATCAAGTCGATCCGTTAGTCCATTACCACGTGAAAGAAGGACAAACAAACAAATTAGTATTTTATTATTTTTATGTTGTACTAAATTTGTTTTTTTTTTATTTAACTTGTGTAAGTCAAGTTAAGACTGGGTCCAACGTGCTAAGAAACTCACCGTTCTCCTTTCCACAACCAATTTTCAACTAATGTAAAATAGATAAAATTCAATATCAATTAGGTCGCCTTGTGTACATTAGGTGCGTTTTTTTAATCTGTTCTATTCTGTTCTGTTCTGGAACATTAAAAAAACGCCAAGGGAAATTTTAGTTTTTATGTGCAGAAATTACGACTTTGGGCGTTTTAATTTCTTCTAATACTGCATAAAGATCGGTCTTATTTATCTCTTCATTAATTTTTCTCGTTTTTCATCCAGTAAACAAAACAATTTATTTTATTTGTCAACTGTCAACTTAAAAAACGTATGTGAGAAAAGTGAAATTTAAAATTTCCCTTTTGTGCTGGATGCTGTTCTCGATAATTATCGGGGACAAGAGTTTGTATGGAAGCTATTCCAGCACAGAACAGATTAAAAAACGCAGCAATTGTTTGTTAAGTTGAATTATTTCTTTTGGGTTTATGTGGTTTGTTAAATTTACGGTCGGTCATTTCACGTGAAACGAATGGCGCAGTTGGCAGTGATCCTGCCTGCGGCGTCTGAGTTCAATTCTGGGTGGGATAAACATTTATTTAAAAAAATTTCGTCTAACCGTAGGTAACATGAGCAGCAGATCTAGAGATACGGGTCGGCATTACGCTTCAGGAAGTGCTAAGCGTAAAGCAAAAGATGAAAAAGAAAAAAAGAACGAAGCTGTTCTATCAAAAACACGTAAGCTGTCCGAGTTTTTTGATGTTCAAAGTGGTTCTGTTGAATCTACAGAAATTGAGAATGAAAATACAGAAGTTATACCTGTTACCGATGAAGCTACATCTATAAATGATACTGTATTTCAAGAGACCACATTGGGTTCTAGCCAAACAGAACTTAAAATCACAGCAAGTCCTCTCGATCTAGAATCGTCATCTTCAAATAAAAAAACAGTCGAAAGCATATTATTACATGATTCTAATGTCACTACATTTTCAACCCAAAAACAAAACGAAAGTAAAATATACTCCAACGATATTGGTGAATGGCCGAGTAACTTTGATAGAGATTATTGGATTGCAAAAGGAAGCAGCGAAGTGCAACATATGAATAGTAATTTTATGTCTTCAAAGAAAATTTACGAAAAAGAAAATAAGCCACGCTTCTGCCAAAAGTTATTTTTTACCTATAAACATAAACTGACGAATCAAACTCACGTCAGAGATTGGTTATGTTATTCGGAAAGCAAAGGACGACTTTTCTGTTTTGTTTGCAAAGTTACTGCTTCAGATAATTCGTCATCACGATTTACGAAAGAAGGATTAGATGACTGGAAGAACGCGCACAATTTGTTGACAAGACATGAAGAAAGCACTCAGCATAGACAAGCAATAATTTCGTTGATAAACCTCAAAAACAAGAAGGTGCGTGTTGATACTCAAATTGTGAGCCAAATTGAGTCTGAGCAAATGTATTGGCGGCTACTTTTAAAACGAATTATTGCAGTAATAAAGTTTTTAGCAGAACGAGGTCTTGCTTTTCGGGGTAGTGATGAAATTGTTGGTTCACCTCACAATGGTAATTATTTAGGCTTATTAGAATTAATCTCCAAATTTGATGCTTTTATGGCCCAACATATTCAAAGTCATGCCAATAAAGGAAAGGGGCATACGTCATATTTATCAAAAACAACATGTGAGGAGTTTATCCAACTAATTTCATCAAGCATACTGGATCAAATTATTTGCGAAATTAAGAGCTGCAAATACTACTCAGTATCATTGGATTCTACTCCAGATATATCCCATGTAGATCAACTGACGCTAATAGTGCGCTATGTTCTGCCATCTGGACCAGTGGAAAGATTTGTTAAGTTCTTGGACATGGAAGGCCATACTGCTGAACAACTTGCTCAAAGCTTATTAAATTTCTTAAGTGAGAGTGGCATTGATATCAAAGATTGTCGCGGGCAAAGCTATGATAACGCCAGCAATATGAGTGGGAAATACAGCGGCTTACAAGCAAATATTAAGAAAATAAATAAGTATGCAGAATATATTCCCTGTCTTGCACACTCCTTAAATTTGGTTGCTAAGTGCGCTGCAGACTGCTGTACAGAAGCATTAATTTTCTTTGATTTTATACAAAACTTATATACATTTTTTTCTGCTTCTACCTATCGATGGGGTCGTCTTACGAACGCACTTAAAGAAAGTACGTCAAAAATCCCTATTTTGAAAAGGTTGTCGGACACTAGGTGGTCAGCCCGAGCTGATGCTACGAAGGCACTTTTATGTGGTTTTACTATTATTAAGAAAATTTTGAAAGACATTTCCAATAACGTGGATCAAAAGGCAGAGTGCCGTAATCAAGCTTACGGACTAGTTTCGAAGATGAGTAAGTTAGAAACGGGAATAATGACAATTGCGTGGAACGGAATCCTAGAACGTTTGCAAGCGACTAATGCCTCGCTTCAGTCGGCTGATCAAGACCTTAACACTGGATACGCCCTTTATGAATCATTGCATGGGTACCTTCAAGCAATGCGATCCACATTTTCAGATATTGAGGCAAAAGCCAAAGATCTGACTGGCTGTGAGGAATATCAGCAAGAGACTTCAAGACGAAGCAAGCGAAATACAAAATACGACCATTACAGCGGCTCAACTACACTCGACGACTTTGTTGAAAATCAAACACCTGGGCAACGTTATGAAACTCAGGTATTTATTGTCATTATTGATAACGTACTGACTGCTTTAGATAAACGTATGAAGGCATATTATAAAATGACTGGCGTTTTTGGAATATTCCGACAGCTAAAATCTCTTCCAACAGAAGAGATTTTGAAAAAATCTTCAATTATCGTCAGTGCTTACGCAGATGATTTGGAGGACAGCCTAGGCGACGAATTAGTGCAGTTCGCTGCATTGCTAAAATCCGATGTGGCTAGTATTATTGACAGCAAGAAGCACGAGGCTCTGGAACTGCAATTTTACAAGCTTTTGTTAAATAATTCTTTAGAATCTTGTTTCCCAAACGTAGAAATAGCCCTGCGCATTTATTTATCTCTCATGATCACCAACTGCAGTGGTGAACGTTCTTTCTCAACATTAAAACGTGTTAAGAATGAATTAAGGAACACGATGAGCCAAGAACGTCTTAATCACCTGACTTTGATGAATATTGAATACGATTTGCTCATGGAAGTCGATATAAATAGTATTATTTCTAAATTTGCCCAAATTAAATCCAGAAAAGTTTGTTTGTAACAGTTTTGTTTTATTTAATACCATAAAGTTGATAACCTTAAGCAAACCAAGGGCCCCTTGACAGAATTTGCTACAGGCCCCGCGCTGGCTTAATCCGGCACTGCCTATACCACATATTTATTGGCCAGACCGCTGTCGGCCTAGTGGCTTGTCGTTTCCACTTGACTGTTCAAGCTTCCCGGGTTCCCGACCGCAGTCCTGCCTTCGGTCTGTTCGGAAGGAGTTCACGAAAGCGGGCCCAATTCCACTTCAGCCCTCCTTGCCTTAGCCCTCTCCAGATTAATTGGTTCACAAAAGTCCCACAACAAAGGTAGGAAAAGTAAGGTCCATCCTGACAGAGCCTCCATATCAGAATAAGGCATTATACAACTGGGTGCGCCCAGTGCCCGTTAAATGACCTATCCACTGCCATGCAGTCCTCGACACGACAGCTTTACATCTTGGCTTGGTAGGCCCGATAATATTAGTCCCTCCCTTTTAGGACAGCTACCAGTGGCCACCACGAGGACGTTATGATCGCACTTTCACCAGTCCAAGTTACTTTCGGCGCGTACGGATTTAAATATTTAAATACACTAAATGTTTCTCCCCCTATCTCGCTGGTTACTGACCACCTTGCATGACATTACAGCGTGGTTATAATCCTTGTCCTTATTTGTCCTTTGTGGGACGAATGCTCGTGAATGAGAACCATGTCCAGTTCAGTTATGGTAAACCTTTTGCTAAGCACATCTGATGCAGTATGATGGATGTTGACCTGGCAGTTCCGTACATCGTTTCTGTAACTCGCAATAGAGAATTTCTCTACCAAAAATTCTCTATTTGCAATCATTCTACAATCTACACCACTGTGCCCATATTAAACCGCATCACTCTTAATTGGCCGTGTGCGTGACGTTATGGGATAGAGATTTTACTCCACTGAAGTTACAGAAACCAGCTACAGGTCTCCCAAGATTTAGAATTGCCTGCATGCCGATAAGCTACTTGCAAACAGCCCATACGCATTATATACCGCTCGGTGTGCTGCATTTTTTCGGCACTAGGTATATCATTACAGCAGGACAGGATTATTCAATGTCCTTGTAAGACAGCCTAACCGTCGCACAGTTGTTCCAAATGCCGAAAAGGTTGCCAAACGTCCCTAAAACCGATCTTTGATTTGGGGACTTATTGGGTCTAGTTATGTAGGTTGGTAACGTACCTACCTACCTTACCTAAGGTATTAGAAGCAGCGTTTTATAAGGGTCAAACTTGCATGGGGGCTCTCGGGAGCCACTGTTACGTAAGCATCTGGCACACGAGGGCCTCGGCGCGGTACATAGTGAAACGGGTTTTTTTTTGTGTTAACAGTGACCTGGAATCGTTTGAAATGGCTTCTGCTAACGAAAGTAAGTACTTTTGAACGTTATTTCATATTGGCATTTGATTTTCTTAATTAAGTTAGTAATGTACCATTCAAAACAAGTTTTTTATAACTTCCCGTTGTAAACGTCAATGTTTAAAATTACATTACTCAAAAGTCCCACGACAACCCACTCTCTAACAAGTTTTGTCGCATTCTTGAGATCTTTCTCTATAATTTGGAAGTTTCTTTCTCTATAATTTGGAAGTTTGAAAGTTGCCCCGGTTTAAATTTTGAGTAGCAATTCGTAATCAGCAGACTCGAAATACTCTTCATACCCAATTTCATAAAAATCTGACCACTTTATAAAAATTTTATCCGCCATATTGGATCCGCCATTTTGTTTTTTTTTATTTTGAGTGAAGATTCGTAATCAGAGAACTCAAAATACTATTTGTACATAATTTCATACAATTTGAAGAACGTCTACATATTTTGGCCACCGGGATTTGGAACCACTGTGCGTCGGTATGCCTAAATCCTTTAGTTACTGTTTTGCAGCTACTATTTACCTTTTTTGAAGTGTAAACTTCTACAGGCACGTTGGGCACTTTTTGGCCCGGGGAAAAAACTAAAAACTCGCGTCACGCTTCCATTTTTGCGTACCATCGTACTTTTTTTGTGTTCCATGTGAGAAAAAATTTGCCTTTGGAGGTTTTCGTTTGTATTAAGTGTTATGTATTATTATACTATGCTAGTATCGCCCATTGGTCGAAACCACCACCACCACTTTTAATTTCTCTATCAGTTCTAAAAAAACCAAAAAAATTGTTATAATTAAAAAGTTATAATTAAAAACTATATTATCATCTAAAATCGCATGTTTGAAAAAAATGTTCTTCATTTAAAAAAGACCATCGCTTTCCGTGTTGTTTTTTTTGTTTTTTTTTATTAAAATGTGCCGGGACTGCAAAAATCTCCACAGAAACAGAAACGTTTTCAACATAAGCAGAATGACGTTAACATATATGAGGCTATCAGCGCAAAAGTGGTGTAACCCACAATTTAATCTGGTTGCTGGATTCTTCATTATTAAAGCTAACTTAACAACAAAAAAATAGGTACAGAACAGCACAAAACCAAAGAAAAAGAAAGTGTTCAAAATTATTTGCACATGTATTCTAGGTGCCAAAATTATTTACACAATTGAAACTTTCCGCTATCCATCCTGGACTATCTACTCCATGCCAATTTATAGCCAGAAGAATTCTGTGAAGGAAAAAATAGGGGTCGCATTAAATAGAGCCTTTGGGATGACCAAAGCTTTATATACCACGAGGTATTAACAAGGCCGTAGCCAGCTCCGAATATCTAAGGGCGCTCATCGCACAATTATTGGCGCCCGAAATAACAACATTTCGGAAAAATAAAAGATGCAAATATATAGTGTTTTTCTTACCTTGACGCTGATTTTATACTAAACATTTTCTGAAAGTGAGAACGAAAATAATGAGTACAATTCAGGTTAATTTGAAAATATTTATTAAATCAATTAATCATTTGAGCAATGATAGCACTGGTTAAAAAAGCTGAATTTTACGATTTTTTTCAGAAAACTTGCGAATAATGTCATCCACACTCACAGAACCCAATCTTTTTTTTTCAAAAGCCATAAATGATAAGTCGCAAAGACGTTGGGTTGACATAGACATGCGTTTCATTATATCAATTCTTGCCAATGCAGAGAAAGCGCATTCATTCACTGAAGTACTGCTACCAAAGGTTTCACAAGCTTCGAACAAACGATAAGTATCAGGAAATGCACTTCTAACCGGGAACAAAATTTTTAAATTGCTACTTTCCGCATTTTCTGGTTTTTCTTTTTCTTTCTTCAAAAAATTTGAGACCACATTTAATTCTGCTTCAGATGGCAATGTTATTCCAATCTTTTCCAATGGTTCCAATACTTTTTTTTCTATGCTTAAATCCATTTCGTTTAGGTGGGATATCGTATTCAAAATATCGCTGTTGTGGTGAAAACGCCTTTTAATTTCGTTACAAATGCTGTCAATTATTTCGAAATAGACCGGTTTCAAGACGACATTTCTCGAATCTTCGGCGAGAGTTTCGATAACAATTGAATCGGTAAGACGTGACGAGCGTTGGCGGATTCGTTTTGGCCTTGGGGCATATTCAAATGTATCCATTCTTTCTCCTACTAATCGAAGGAAGCTATTGAATGCTTCGTCGGATCTTAAACGCTGCACACTCTCAAGTGCAGCATCGATTACTGGCTTTGCCAACCGAAAACCTACGTCGCGTTTTTGAAGAATTTGATTGGCTGGTTCGATTACGTTCAACAAATCATGAAGTGCATAAAGCATGAATATGAAATTTTCCTCCATCATCGAACTAACTAGTCCTGCAGCTGACGCCATATCATCACTATCAAAATTGTGACCATTTCCTTCTTTAATTTTTATCAATGTCTCAAGCAATTCTTTGTAGTTCTTGTGTATAGATTTAATTGAATTTAAATGGCCCGTCCATCGTGTTTCAATCAATCTTGGAATGTTGGTTCCCTCATATTCCTTTCGTACTTTGAATCGCCCAAAAAAATTGTGAAGTAATCTTACCTGACCAATAAATAGCCGACATGCGTTGATATTTTTGAGTACATCGGTCACGACTAAGTGCAGCCGATGATTAAAACAATGTACATAGGGAATTACACGATTGTAGTGATTTTGTATCAGTGTCTGTACACCGCCATATTCGCCGCTCATCACTGCTGCGCCATCATAACATTGGCTTATGATTTTCCTGTCGTCAATTCCATGCGTTTCAATTCGATCAATAATCAAATTAGAGATACCAAGAGCAGAAATGTCATCCGCTTTTTCAATCGTGAAAAGTGTTTCTACAGGTAATTCATTTTTCAAATAACGGAAAACAATTGAATACACCTCGTTTCCATTTTTTCCGGTTGTGCCATCGGCCATCAAAGTCATAAATGTCGATTTGTTAATTTCTGCTACAATATTTCCACGCAAAACATTCGCAATAATGTGAATCAATTCATTTTGTACCTGGGGTGATGTATATAGTGCATTTCCAGGCATTGTCTCTTGACATTTTCTTAATTGTTCATCGTGTTCCAATGTATATTGAAATAGATTTTGAAAGATGCCCATTTCAATATTTTCATCAATATCCCAATTACCGCGCAAAGGTAACTCGCTCTTTACCAAAAACAGAATAGTTTTAACGATAGCTTTGAAATAATATCGGCGTTTTTCTAGCACTGTTTCATTTAAAAGAGTTGATATCTCCTGATTTTGATTCATTCTTGAATGATTTTCTTTCCATGAGAGCATAGAACCGATATGATTTGAGCTGGCGGAATGTCTTTTCAATCCTTTCCCGGCACTTAATGCAGTTTTCCATGCATTGAATCCGCTAGAGGCGAAGACGTCGTTTGCGTTAATAATTGAAAACTGACGACAAGCATAACAGTATACTTTATCAGTTTGTTTAGAGTATTCAATCCATTCAAAGGTATTAATCCATTTTGATTGGAAAGACCGTCCATCGTTGTTTTTCGGAAATGTAAAATCTTCAAGATTTTGGGTACATTTTTGCTCACCTTTACGAGAAATGTCTTTAGGAGTACCGTCAACAGATTTGTCTGGTGTAGGTTTTTCAGCCGTTTGATCAACTCTATTTTGTTTATGTGTTGAAGTTGATGGCTGGTCAACTTCACTGTCAGCTAGCGTAGATGGTTTTTGTTTTTTAACGAGCCAAGCATCCATCGCCTGATTAGAAACCATACGAATACACGTTTTTATAATGAATTTTAATAATTTTCTTGAAAGTAAAATTACCGTTTGGCCTGTTTTTCTTTTATCACTTTTGTTGTCTTGATGTGATGAGAACATTTCGAAAGACTTCACTCGAGTAAACAATTCGCGCGACCACTTGTTTTCATGCACTGTCACGTAATAACGTTCATCTTGCAAATCATACACAGTCTTTCCTACAACGGCTACTACGATGATATTTGAATTTGACAAAATAATGCTAAGCCACAAATAAACATAGACGTACATAGAAGAAATATTTATTTCGGAAGAAAATTTAAATCTAAGTTTAAATCAAATGATTATTTACCATAAATGCTAACGTTTCAAAAATAATTTTGACAAAATTATTTTTTTCTCATTGCAATTAAAAGTCCTTACAGTAAAGGGCGCTGCGCGCCCTTTCGCGCCCCCGTGGCTACGGCCATGGGTATTAAAGGAGACCAAAGAAGAGTAACAGACAGATTAGAACACATTTGTCATCATATTATCAACGAGGCTTACAATAATTGCGAATCTTTAATTGTAGCATCAGAGTCTTATACTAAAAGCCATAAATTTTGACAACGAACATTTCCTTCAATAATAAACAATAAACTCAACTTGAAATCTTTTATTTTAAAATTATTAACATTTTAATGCCACCCAAGCATATCACGAATCACATTATCATATTGCACACCATCAAATCCAAAAGCCTCTAAACGTTTTCCAGCTGCAACAACTTCAGGTGATCTGATGAACTTTTCGTATGCGGGTTTCAAAGCTTGTACTCTACTCCAGAATTCGGCAAAAGCACCACCTTCAGCAACTTTCTCCTCAATGAATTTCGATATTTCCTCCTTTGGAATAAGTGCAACGTATTCCTCCATGAATCCTTTCCAGCCTGGCTTGTGATATTCCTTAAGCTTCAAAGACATTTCTTGAATATTGCCGTGTCCTGGGTATAACTGGTTTGAAAGCCAGTCGGAAAATTCTTTGAATTCGGGTTGCTCCGAGAGAAGATGATTGATTACCACCCAATCACCTGACATTAGTACATTTATAACTTCATAATCTTGCTCCAAGTAGTAGTTGAAAAGATCCTCAATTTTGTTTTGTGGTATCATGGCGGAGAGCTCATCGAGATCTTTCGCGAGGCTTGTGTCGTGGATTACTGCTCCAAAGGAGACGGCAACTATAGGCCTACCCTAAATGAAAAGTAACGCAGAAGTAAGGTAGAAGTGAAGTAGACGCAATTTATTTCAAAATTGATATATAAACCAAAATAAAAAGTTTATAAGAAGTGTAGCAAGTGAACAGCCTTAATTTCTTAACTTTTGTTTACTTCTTGTGCGGTTCTTACCGCACTGTTACTTCTCTAAATGACTTTTCGAAATTTTTCGAAATTAAACTTCCACTTCACTTCCATTTTGGTCACTCTCATACATTTATATGCCATGGTACCTAACTTCACTTCACTTCACTTTCCATTTAGGGTAGGCCTTATGGCTGCAAATACTACACAGATCTTCATTTCTAGAAGAAAAAAATATTAATAATTTTATTTAATTAAATATTTTATAATTATTTCACTTAATTACTTTTTCTTTCAGTTAGTTTCAAATATAATGAATTCAATTGAAACTACCTTAAACTTTTATACTCTTTTCGTCTCGTTTATCTTAACGACTACTGTCTACAAATTAACAGAATAATTTTAGATTAACGACTATTAAAAGATAATTTTGAAGACTAAGCGATAAAGATATCATCTTTTGTCATCAAAATATTGTCTATTGCGCGTTCGACAGCATTTGTTGTTTGCCCCGTAAACCGCTGGGCATAGTCTAGATTGAAAATGAGATAATTTCTGGTTATTTTCGATGAAAATGGCAGCTACTGGATCGAAATTGAGCTTTATCTTAAACGGACGTACATTCATAATTGCCAATGACTTGATAGCGAAATGCAATATCTTATTCCTCTATTTGCATGACACTACAGCGTGAATATAAGTCTTGTCCTTATTTGTCCTTTGTGGGACGAGTGCTCGTGAATGAGCACCATGTCCAGTTCAGATATGGTAAACCTTCTGATAAGCACATCTGATTCAGTATGATGGATGTTGACCTTGCAGTTCAGGTGTCCCAAGATTTAAAGTTGCCTGCAATGCCGACAAGCTACTTGCCAGCTTGATTTTTGCATGCAGCCCAGGAATTTAGCGCATTATGTGCCGCTCGGTATGCTGCATTTTTTCGGCAGTAATATCATTGCAGCAGGATTATTCAATGTCCTTGTAAAACAGCCTAGCCATCGGTATACCTAAACCCTTTAGTTTCAGTTTTGCAGGTACAGGGCCGCGGCTAGGCACTTTGCCGCCCAGTGCACTTTCGCCGATGCCGCCCCCTTTAAGGGCAACATTTTTTTTCGCTTGCTTCGCTCGCGGGTTTTTTTTGTTCTTTATAGGAATTAATATATAAGAAATTGTTAATAAATTTTCTTTCTATTAGGCAAAGTCAACCAAGTCATTTATTAGTACAGTTCCTCTCTTACTTCAGAATCGACTTAAATGAAATAATTCATTTAATTTCATTTCTTCGCTTTCGATGATAAGACCCGCGCTGACAAGCTGAAAACCGATGGCGACTTCTCTTCTGCTTCTTGCTGTGCCACTGCCTTTCGTTTCGGCGAAGCTTCTTGCTTAGCCTTCTGCTCCGCAAACTGATTTGGTCCTGAAAAGGACCGCTTCTGTTTATCGTTTCGTCATTCGTTTATCATTATTATCGATTAATTTGGTTTTTGGTCCTGAAAAGGACCGTTTCGCGGTTTATAATTAGGGATTTACGTTGTTGTCGATAGATCAACTAGTCTGTTGCTGGAGCTCGACAAAAGTTGCCATGCTCTAGCCAGCTACATGGCTGCAAATCGCTTTCGGCAACATGGAACCAGTATTGCCTATTCGACTAGGCGTCTGCATTTTACTTATCTGTGTGCTAATTAATTATTGGTAATCTATTGAGTGTTGTGCTTGATGTTCGTCTTCTTTTTGTTTATCGTCGCCGCTCATTTAAATTTTTGCGCTCATCTCCAAAAATGCATTACCTTTTGGCGGCACCGCGGGCATAGGGTAATATTAGGCTACATACAATCGCTGTTCCTTGCTACTCTGATAGGCTAGATTCTCGCCTTAGCCCCTGATTAGTAACCTTAGTTTAGTTTCTAAAAAACAACTTACTGTTGTAGGACATACCCAAAAAGGTTATCTCAAGCCAAGTTGCACAGAGGATACTGACTGCCGAACGACCTCTACCCCAAATATAATACAATATCACGATTTATACAGTAATGTAGCCCCACCTAATAGGAATTGTTTGAACCTTGGATGAATTGCAGTTTAAGACTTTCGAAGTTTGCAGAATAGTGTGGAACGTATGTTCGGGCAAAGAATAGTGTGGAATGATGTAGAAATTGGTTAAGAACAGAACTGTGAGATATAAATACAGGCGCAGTGATAGTTTTAAGTGAAACTCAAATATCATCTGATGCTGATTTAGGTCATTATCACGTATTACGGTACACCTTTGTGCTTACTCTTTCCGTTCATAGAGAGATAGGGTGACTTACAATTAATTGTATAAAAGTACTTTTTCTGACTTTAACCATCTCTGGCTTAAAATCCATCATTCACAACCACATGTTGCCGTGAGTTTAATGTTCACAAAGCAATGGCACCAGTGTCCTTCCACTACCCCCTCCTTTATATACAATAGGAGGTTTTAGGGACAGCAAATCCCAGGCCGACTTATTAGCATCTCTGTTCACCTCGAAATTTTCTCTGCCCAACACTACCATACCATGTTTCCAACCTGGGCTGCGGAGTCGGCGTCGGAGTCGTGGAGTCCGAGTCGGAAGGAATTTTCTAGTTCTGGAGTTGGAGTCGGAAAAACAATCAAAAAATTTGTCGACTTCGACTCCGAGCCAAAACTAGAAAATTCCTTCCGACTCCGACTCCGCAGCCCAACTACTATACCTTGCACTTTGTTGTGACCAAATGCCACATAAAAAAATCAGCGTTTTATAGCCAAGTACTTCGTAGTAATGGGTACATGGAATAGATTGCATTGTTTCTTAATGATAAGTGGCCTTGCAGCTCTGCTCTTGCTTTATTTGTGCTAGATGCCACTGTTAAGATACTTTACGAATATAACGATACAAGATCAAACCGAAAGCGTTTTTATGAAAGCGAAAATTTTCTTCAATAGGGAAACCGAGAATAAAGTCGAAAACGACGAAAAATAACGCTTTAACAAATCGATATCAAATCTTCTATTCTTTCTAATTGATATCGAAGGCTTTACATGGATTTGACTTTTCATTTTCATTGTTAACCTAAAATGAAAAACAATAAAAACACTAACAAACATTAACAGCCTTAGGAGCACGTGACATGTGTCGAGCTTACTGCAGTCGTTGAACGAAATCAACGCTTCTGGATCCTATTTCTCGCGTTGATTTCACGCACACACTTGTATTGACGTTTGGTGGGGTGGGAAATTTCGTATTTTGTTTGGAGAAAATACACACACATAGATAATAATCATCGTATGTACAAGAATTTGTTGACTGCAGTAAGCACGCATCGTATCGCATCTCTGTGCGTGCTTACTGCTGAGCTTACTGCAGGTAAGCTCGACACGTGTCGCATTCACCTTATACATCAACGAAGTCAATCCTTAATGGTAATTTTATCATTAACATGAACCAACCTTTTCTCGCTTAACATTCAGTATACAGTATAATTTTTTGACCTCACACTCGTCATGTGTGTGACATCTCGAAATCCGAAATGAAATCTGATCGCTTTTTCCGTCACATTACAACAAAGCTATGTTTCGAGGTATTAAGAAATGGTTTCCGGCTGGGCTTTAAAATCTCTTACATTGCATACAAGCAGGCGCTTAAAAGTAATTTTTAATTCGGGAAATGGAAAATCCCTGTTGATGTTTACGGAGCTAAGCCTTTCAACGAATTAATATACAGTGTGTATTGGCTAAGTTTACAAAGCGGCCGCTTGTTTGTAGGTTTCGGTTAGTCGGACAATGGGTGATATAGTTTTACATATCACCTTGTATTTTTGTAACAGTATTTCCCATTTTCACGATTTTTTGTTTGTTTAACCAAAACCTATCCATGCGCTTTGTAAACTTAGCAACTACACTCTGTATAAGTAACATACAAATTAAGTAAACCCGATCATAGTAAAGAGCTCCTCATGGGTCTTTCGTCCCTGATTGGATCAGAAACCTATAGGATTTACATAATATGCAATGTTTCGAATTGAAAGCTTTAATTAAACTGCAGGCTTTTAAATGAAGCTGAAGCTAAGTTACAAAAATTCCTAATTTTGAAGCTTGCAGTGAACCCATGGTAAACGGAAACAAGGTGAAATAAGTAAATTTTATTCGATAAAGGGGAGTTTACATCCCGAACACAAAGTGAAAGAACAAAGTGGCCATGTACAAAATACAAGCGCAAAGCTTCGTCGAAAGCTCAAATGTAAAAATTTTAACGCGCTCCCAGAGGAAACAATTCAATGAGCTGCAAAGCTTTTTAGATAGTTTATATTAAATTGATGTGTAGTAAAAAAACATTTTTATTGGCCAGATCTCCACGATGATTGTGGTAAAACCGAGTTTTTGGTAGAGAGGGGCAAAACGGTAAGAGGAGAGTGATGTAACTTTTTCAACAAAAATTTTCGGCGTGAAAACTAACAGACATGGACAATATACTTCCTTACTTTAAATCTTCTTCTTTCTCGGCTCTGTAATCTACTATCACTCACTTTCATATCTCCTTGTAAAGACTAGAAAATTACGCATGGTGAACTCCCTTCCGTGTAGACCGATAGTAAGGTAGAAAACTCGTTTTACCACATGTAACAAGAATACTCGTGGAGATACACGGATTAGTTTCAAACATTCCCGAGTAAAAATAAAAACGTAGAGGACGAAGAAAAGGGGCAACTTTCTTGGTGACCATAAAGGGTGCCAATAGCATACTCAGTAAAAAGGTTCTCGTTCGATTGCGTAGGTCAAGCAGCATTGGAAGTGGTTAGTGTTTAGCTGGGGACTGCTTAGTAAAACAACACTCACGTTTGGAATGGTTTATGCCGATGCGGATGAATTTATAAATGTTCACGCCTGAATTTTTAGATTTTCGTGCCAGTGGATGCCTCTAGCGAACAAATTTTTAGATTTTCGTGCTTGTGGCGGGAGCGTGCATCCCTGTGGCGGGTGCGTGTATACTTTTGTGGCATCCCTATGTGTTCGCTATGCGCGCTAGCAGCGGTCGCGTGCGTGCTAGTAACAAAACTAACCAACTAAATTATTTTTACTCGGGTTTCCACATTTCGTTTTTGAAATAAAACGGATTTTTCAAACTGTTGAAAACAAGATAAATATGCAAAAAGCCAGGGAAAGTGGCATCTAATAGGCGTTAGAATATTGAAATTTAACAAAATTAAAAGCTTTTTTTCGGTCTACGCAGTCGTTAAGTAGAGTAGAGCCCTACTTTGAGGTTGCAGTTTTCTGTTGCCACTTTGGTGAAACAGAGACAGAACCATACTATATTCCATGCGATAAAGGAGCTCAGATTTTCATTTCCACTTTGATGTTAGAATGTAAACTCCCCTTTAAGCTTTCATTGTACATCTGGTTTGACATTCATATGTGAAAGTCTAAACTCAAGCGTCAGCATTTATACTACTGGCCCGTTATGTTTCTCACGTCATGGCGCAATGTCTAGTAATAAGCTTAGCTTGAAGGATAGAAAAAGGATAGAATAGGTTCAGGCGAGTCCTGGGGGATGTATGAGCCCAGAGGAGGTGAGCCTCTCATTTGAACTCTTCGATGTTGTATGAGTTCATTCGGTATCACACAAGAAATTCTCTTATCATTGTTACTACAGACTCGAGCCTACAGGTGCATCTTTCTGAAGGCCACGAATTTTGACATTTAACTTTTTATTCAATAGCAAACAATTAATTTAAACTTGAATTTATTTATTTTAAAATATTTAAAATTTTAATGCCAACCAAGCTGATCACGAACCAAACTATCATATTGTACACCATCAAATCCAAATGCCTCCAAACGTTTAGCAGCTGCAATAACTTCAGGTAATCTGATAAATCTTTCGTATGCTGGCCTTAAAGCCTGCACTCTGCTCCAGAATTCGGCAAAAACACCACCTTCAGCAACTTTCTCCTGAATGAAGTTTGATATTTTATCCATTGGCATAAGTGCAATGTATTCTTCCATGAATCCTTTAAAGCCTGGCTTGTGGTATTCATTAAGCACCAAAGCAAACTTTTGAATAATGTCCTTTTCTGTGTTAAACTGGTTTGAAACCCAGGTAGTAAATTCTTTGATCTCGGGCTGCTCCATAAAAAGTTCATTGAGTGTAACCCATTCTTTTGACATTACCACATTTTTAAACTCCGCATCATTATTCCAGTAGTAGAGGAAGAGATCACTCATCTCCTTTTGTGGGACCAAGGCGGAAAGCTCCTCGAGGTCATTCTTCAAGCTAGTATCGTGGATTGCTGCTCCAAAGGAAACGGCAACGATAGTTGCAAAAACTACGCAGATCTTCATTTCTAGGTAAAAAGATATATTATTAATTTATTCTATAGTTTTTTTTTACAATTTAATTACTTTTTCTTTCAGTTATTTCAAACTTACAATGAATTCAACTGAGCTTACCGATTCGATTTTTATACTGTTGCGTTTATCTTAAAAACTATTTATCTATTAACAGAATGTTTTTTTAGATTACTTATAATTGACATATTTCTCGAACACTAAAAGTGATAATCATCTTTTGACACAGCAATATTGCTTATTGCGTGTTCGGCTGTGTGAGTTTTTCGGAATATATGTAGGTATGTAAGAATAGTGTAGATTGAAATTGAGATAATTTATGAAAAAGTAAAAATTTCTTGTTTTTTCTATGAAATTAGGCACCTAATAAAAATGTAGTTTGATTTTATCTAAAATGGACAATTTGTAATTAGTTGGCTCAAACCCTCTGCATTCCTCATCTTGTCGCTGACAAAACTCAATCAGACCATTATATTGTTCTTGCACATGATGATTGGTTGTGACACCACTTCTGGTTTGTTCAATAAAGCGAAACTGAAATTTATGAAAGTCCTGCAGAAATGTGAGGACCGCATTCCGTCAACAGATTTCAGTTGAGAATAGCTCAAAGATAAATAATCCGGATGTTGCCGTTCCATTTGCGGGTCCATCTTTTTTTACACCCTCTTTTTTTATTGGCACCTCTACGTCTTCCACCACAAAATAAGACGAAAATATATGATAAAATGTTTCGATATCACGCTTAGTTTTCGAGATATTGACACTTGAAGTTGACTTTTTGAGGTATTTCCTAAAGGTTTATAGTTATATCACAGCTAGGATTTCCGTGCCACCGATATTCTAATTATGAATTTCGATAAAACACCCCTAAATAAGACGAAAATGTAAAATAATTTTTTTTGATATCTCGCTTCGTTTTTGAGATATCGATACTTGAAATTTTAGGTATTTTCAAAAACATTCTACAGCTTTAATCGTTTCCAAAAGTACTAATAGGTATAGATAGACTGGGAGCTGGAGCGAATTGTGTGGGCAAAATGTGAGGACCGCGTTTTATCAATTGTTTTGTTCTCAGAAAGGTTTACAGATTATGGTTCTTGATGTTGCCAGAAACTTCATTGGTCGATTCTAAGGAGAGGGGGCTTAGATATCTAAAAATTGATAAAGCAAATGCTTTAGAGCAATTTTAATTATTGTTTTAGTGTCAATATGGAGTTTTTTGTCATGATTAAAGGTAATAATAATACCAACAAATAATAACCCTTACCTAATAGTATTTTTTGGAAAGGACTAACGGTGTAGAATGTTTTTCAAAATACCTAAAACTTCAAGTATCGATATCTCAAAAACGAAGCGAGATATCAAAAAAAATTATTTTACATTTTCGTCTTATTTGGGGGCGTTTTATCGAAATTCATAATTAAAATATCGGTATCAGTCCCGGCTCCCAGTCTAGAAGGGAATTGAATGCATTCCCAGTTCGTCGCTAAGCGTAAAAAAATTCCAATAAATTCTACCGAAGCAATTCCGAACCGATTCTAGGGAATGCAGAGAGGAATGAATTGGTTCCGTCCCATGACATCCCAAAGCAAAAAGAATCGGTGCTCTACATGTCTTTGAATCCAATGTACTGGAATCAATTCTGAATCCATTCTGAATGCATTCTGTTCCCAAATTGGTAGTCTCGGGCCAGTTTCAACTGCTTTGAAGCCTGCATCAGACTCCCAGCCCATTTATTACAAATGTAAAAAAAGCCTCCCCATTGGTCTCCGCCCTAAACCCTCCTCCTATTTCCGAGCTTGGTCAAGGCAGGATATCTTGGCGGTTTATGCCTTCTACCGAACTATCTAGCTCAGCTCAGATGGTAGGTGAACTATTGGTGGTCTCTAGATAGACCTATGCCAGTCATTTGAGTAAGTTAGTAAGAAGTACAGAACCTTTGGCTTGTGTTTTTTTGTCTGTTTTAAAGGACCCCGCACAGTTTGTATAGGAAAAGTCTTTCGGTGAATTTTCTTGAAATTTTGCAAGTTGATAGTTGTCAACCTGTAGATCAAAAGTCTCCATGGGCACCAAGTCCCAAAACCCCTCTTTCCCCCCCCCAAAAAGCCACCGCAAGTTTTTTTTTAGAATTTTACATATCACCCTGTATTTTTGTAACCCTATGACCTATTTTCATGAATAAGGTATCAGTATACGCAGAATACTCCCACCTATCTAAAACTGTAAACTTCCAGAATAATGAGTCATCAAAGTCAAAATTTCGTTTTTTTTGAACTAAAATGTCAATAGAGCCAATTTTAGCTAAAATTGGCTCTATTGACATTTTAGTTCAAAAAAACGAAATTTTGACTTTGATGACTCATTATTCTGGAAGTTGATAGGGTAGAACCTTTCTTTTTACAGTTTTAGATAGGTGGGAGTATTCTGCGTATACTGATACCTTGTTCATGAAAATAGGTCATAGGGTTACAAAAATACAGGGTGATATGTAAAATTCTAAAAAAAACTTGCGGTGGCTTTTTGGGGGGGGGGGGGGAAGGAGGGGTTTTGGGACTTGGTGCCCATGGAGACTTTTGATCTACAGGTTGACAACTATCAACTTGCAAAATTTCAAGAAAATTCACCGAAAGACTTCCCATACAAACTGTGCGGGGTCCTTTATCCAATTTTTCGAAATTATCAGAGAAAAAGTAATCTAACCAAATCCATACAATCTTTATTAGATCGCTATAATCCAGATTTTGATTATAATAAACTTAATAAACGAAGTAAAGTTGATGTTCAAAGTCCATAATACATTAAAAGTGAATAACACAGGAACAACTTCTTCAGCACACTTCTACTGCTTAATCTAATCTATCATAAAAGCCTTCAATCAGTTTTTCCTCAAATATGAATTTGCTTTCGTCTTTTTATTGTGATACGTTGTGGTGTTGCAGCTCACTTTAAAAAAAATATATAAATTCACAGTGCAAATGTACAGTAAAATTACAAATCGTGATATGAAATACTAATTTACTACTAGCCCAGTTGTCAGAGACTTTGACCTCGCACGAAATGTGATCTCGCTGAAAATTGGGGCTTAAGTACTTTTTTGGGTGTAGAAAACGATAAAAAATCTTTGCTGCTCTTAAGTGTATGCTAAGTTCACAATTTCGAAAACAAATTCGTTTTTGCTTTATAATATCGAAAAATAAAAAAAATTTCGCAAAACTAATAGCGCCACGTGAAAGAGCGGAAAATATTACTGAAATTTATATTATAACTTATTTTAAAAAAAATTTTTTTTTATTTTTATAAAAAATTATTAAAATAAGCAAATTCGAAAACCCTAAGCGTGCCAAAAAGCTGAATTCAAATATTCTAGCGAGGCGTTCGGGGAAAAACTAAAGTATCCTTGCCTAAAATGTACGCAAAAATAAAAATAAAAAACTATTTTAAAGAGGAGACTCTAAGCTTTCTAAGAGAACCACTAGTTTTAATTTTTTGTTTTTTTTCTCATAGAAAATTTGGCCGGAAGTTATAATTTGTAAAATTCTCACTGATGTTTATAAAATTGAAGATATATATTAATAGAGGCGTACAAAAAAAATCCTTGTACATTTATCATCACTAGACAATTACTTTTGATGTAAAAATAATTAAAATGATAAACATTGTCTCTGTTTAATAAAATTTATGTTTTAAATAAAATATTCATTTTTATTTTCAAAAACAACCAGCACCAGACGAGAGAAGTGAAAGACTGCCGGCGGGGCGGCCCGGGCGCGTCTTTTTCTTCATCATAGTTCGGCTGTTTTTGAATATAAAAATGGCCTCGAATGATGATATTTTAACATCAAAAGTAATTGTCTAGTGATGATAAAAGTACAAGGATTTTTTTGTATGCTTCATTAACATATATCTTCAATTTTATAAACATCAGTGAGAATTTTACAAATTATAGCTTCCGGCCAAATTTTCTAAGAGAAAAAAAACAAAAAATTAAAAACTAATAGCTTAGAGTCTCCTCTTTAAAATGGTTCTTTTATTATTATTTTTGCGTACATTTTAGGCAAAGATACTTTAGTTTTTCTTGCTTCTTATTTTTAATAATTTTTTATAATAATGAAAAAAAATTTTTAAAATAAGTTATAACAAAAATTTTAAAAAAATTTTCCGCTCTTTCACGTGGCGCTATTAGTTTTTCGAAATTTTATTTATTTTTCAATTTGTTTTCGAATTTGTTTTCGAAATTGTGAACTTAGCATACACTTTAGAGCAGCAAAGATTCTTTTATCGTTTTCTACACCCAAAAAAGTACCTAATAGTCCGGCGCAGTGGCTGAAAATTGGTCCACAGCTTCCTTGGAACTTTTTAAGGAAACAATTTAGGAATCACAAAAAAACAAACATGGCCGCCTGAAATATAGCGGTTTTCCGGTGTTTTCCTTTTATCTCGGTGTCTATAGGTCGTACAACCTTGTACGAGGGCCCAAAATGTTGACAATGAAATTCTCTACAACTTTAGTTCTTACAAAGATGTTGACCCGATTAACCCTTTCAAGGTTATACAAGGTCAAAGTTATCAAAAATCACTTTTTGGCCAAAAAATACCTCAAAATCTGGTTTTTTCGAAAAAAAAATTTTGATCAGTCAATACGAATCGTTATTGTCTACAAAAAACCCTCTTGTCATTTTTTCGAAAACTTAACCCTTTCAAAGTTTCAAAAAATCAGTTTTTGGTCTTTACCCTCCAGTTTCATAGTTTTTTCTTTACCCTCCAGATTCCTATCAAACGTGACGTTTTCCGGAAAAAGCTTATAAGACCTTTTTTGTCGAGAATTTTCATAGCTTTAATTTTTCTCTTGACATTTTTCCAATTTCGACATTTGTCCCGAGTTACGGCTGGGAAACCGCCGGAAAATCTTTCACAAAGTACGGCCCGGAACTCTTATTGCTAAACTCCCTCTATTCCAAATTTCATTAACTTACAATTTTTTTTGCAGTTTTAGTGATTTTTTTACTCTGGACGCTGTACATATTGCAAATTTACAAACATACATAACGCTCCTTTCATTCCTCATGGGACATAGGGCGGAAACAGTTGCGCTCCAGGATTCTGTTTTGCACGACAGCTCTTAGGTCTGACCAGGATCTCCCGGTTGTTGCGGCCTCTGTTAATAGGGTTCTCCTCCACCTTATTCTAGGTCTTCCGACTCTACGGGTTCCTTGCGGATTCCAGTCGAGGGCCCGTTTGGCTAGATTCTCGTTTCGGCGTCGCAAGGTGTGGCCAATCCAATTCCACTTCCTTCGCCGGATTTGGTCGCCTATCCTTTCTTGGCCGTCACGGCGCCATAGCTCTTCATTTGAAATTCTATCTTGCCAGATTTTAGGATACGACGCGACGTAGGCATCTGTTGATAAAAACTTGTAGGCGCCCTGTGATGAATTGGGTTACTTTCCATGTTTCGCAACCGTAAAAAAGAACTGCCTTTACGTTGGAGTTGAACAGCCGCAATTTGGTGTTAATTGAGATCTCCGTCGATATCCATATGTGAAACAGGCATGCATGTGCGCTTCGTGCTTTATTTTTTCTGGAACTGGCGTCTTCTTCTGCACCGCCACTTTCGGTAATGATAATACCGAGGTAGCAGAATTTATCTGCCAGTTCCACGTCACGGTTATTCAGCGCTGTACGTTCAATGGTGTTTGGATTTATCCGCATTTCTTTAGTTTTAGTCGGATTTAGCCTTAAGCCTGCTGAACTACTTTCTGTTGCCAAATTGCTTAACATGTTTTTGAGGTCTTGGTGTCTGTGAGCCAGCAAACCGATATAATCTGCGTAGTCGAGATCGATAAGGCGGTCTAGCAATCCCCATTGAATGCCACCTGTTCTGCTATCTAGAGCGCTGACAAGAATGTCGTTTATTACTATAAGAAATAGTAATGGCGAAAGTAGACATCCTTGTCGTACTCCTGAGTTCACTTCAAAGCTGTCGGATAGTTTTCCATTGTGAAGAACTCTGCATTTGGAATTGTTGTAAAGAGCTTTTATCAATTCTATTATTTTATTCGGCAGTCCACGTTGCCGTAGTTCCTGCCATATAAAGCTGCTATTGACCGAGTCGAACGCTTTCTCATAGTCTATGAAAGCAAGGTAAAGGGGGATCGGAATTCAGTAGACTGCTCCACTATGATTCTCAAGGTGTTAATATGGTCTATGGAGGAGCGGCCTTTTCTGAATCCAGCCTGACATAATAGACAGATGCCTCTCCAGTTGTCACATATTGTTAGGTCCCCCTTTTTTTGGAATTTTGACTATGATACCTTCCGTCCAATCCTCCGGAAAGGTACAAAACCGCTTGTAAATATAACTTCAAGTATTTTCTTTCCAAAATTACCACAGAAATTTCTTACAGTGTGGTGAACAACGGCTTCAGTAAATTGAAAATGATAAAAAATTATCTAAGATCATGTATCGATTAGTCACGTGTGAATCAATGCATGATGTTATCAAAAGAACGAAATCTGGCAAAAATATAGCTTATTATATGATAATGTTATCAACGATAACATATATAAATTGTTGTGTTTATTATTTAAATATGATTAGTATGTATGACGAATTATCAATTATATTATCTACAAATTAACAGAATATTTTTAGATTATTTCTAATTAAAAAAGACAAATTTCGAAGACTAAAAGTGATAATCATTTATTATATTTTAAAACCAAAACATTTCTTTTCGTGTGAGTTTGCACTTAAGTTTGAGTAAATAATCCCATAAACTTCTGAGAACAGTCTAGATTGAAATTAAGATAATTCATAAAGAAGTAAATATTTCCTGTTGTTTTCCATGAATGAAAATTGATTTTATCTAAAACGGACATACTTATTTGCAATTAGTGGGCACACTGTAGGTAAGATTAAATTTCCGTTTCTCTACTTTTTTCTTTGTGGCTTTTTAAAGGCCCCCACGGTCAAATTGGATGTATAGATCAAAGTGTGGATGTATAACGAAAACTATCGATTGTGAGCCTGTCGGCAGATTAAAACTCGTTGCGCGCATGGGTTTGATGAAAATCTGGATGTATATCCAATTTGACCGTGTATGAGGGCCTTAACAGAAAACTCTACCATAGCCGGTAGAGAAAGGAGAAGGGGATTGGGCCAAAGACCTGAATGTCGATCAACACCACGACGCACAGTGGGTCGAATTGCCGAAAACGTTGACAAAAGTCTAAATATTGTAAAATTCCCTCGACCTCGCTGATTACGAATTTGATGTCAAAATTTGAAAATTCAAAATGGCGGATATATATACATCAGCGATTTCGGCGTAGAATCTGACGAACAGTCCCAAAAATAAACGGCTGGCGATATAGATAAGATTGAAAAAAATATGTCAGATCCAATAGTAAAATTGTAATAGTAAAAAAGCTTTTTCAACTACTTCTACTAAACTGATTCTTATGAAACTTGCATACACATTGAGTTCCCGTGACAATGCAAGCTGACAATTTTGCAAAAAAATCAAGATGGCGGTTCCAAGATGGCGGACGAATGTTTCAATTGTGTTCCGATTCCATTGAAAATCAGTACCGGGGGGTTTTAGGGCCACAAATGACGATTTTGTGGTCAAAATTTGAAAATTAAAAATGGCGGCGCCACTATGGCGGATGAATTTTGGATATTTGCTCTGAATCCATTGAAAATCGGTAATGGGGAGTTTTTAGGGCCACAAATGTTAGGCGCCAATATGGCGGAAGAATTTTGGAAATGTGTTCTGAATCCATTGAAAATCGGTATCGGGTGGTTTTTAGGGTCACAAATGACGATTCTGTAGTCAAAATGCGTTCCGAATCCATTGAAAATCGGTATAGGGGAGATTTTAAGGTCACAAATGACGAATCTGTGCGCAAAATTTAAAAAAATCAAAATGGCGGCGCCAATATGGCGGTACGATTTTGGCAATTACGATTCGATTTCACTGAAAATAGCTATTTGGGGGTGTTTGGCGCTGGAAATATGGTATGCATAACAAATCACTTCACCAGAATTTTGTAAAAAGTAAAATCCAAAAATGACGGAATTAAGACTAAAAAGCATACAATAAAAATAGGTAAAAAAACTTTTAAGTTAATTGGTTTTATTTTAAATCATAAGCTGAAAATAATAATTAGAGCAAAAACATGGACCTTCTGGAATAGTAGCAGTGCTGTCTTCTCATGTCGTTTGCCAAGGGGAACTTTGTGTCGCTGCGTCAGGTATAACCGACAGGCTGGAGCGTGTCGGCATCATGATGCTTCCACCTGCCAACGCACGCAAATAATAGAAAATCCAATAGATTATTTGCATGCAAATTAAAAATTAGTCTTAAATCACGCCAAAGAAGTATAAATTCTAATGCGCGTACATAGGTACACACACTTGCTTTTTTTTAAAAAAAAATAGTTTTTAGTGAGTAAAATATGAAGGGTACAGGGGAAAAACAACGTAAGTCCATAAAATCAAATTTCGAGAAAATTGAAATTTTGCGTTTGAAGTCTTGTTGTTTTCCCCTGTATGCGAATTCTTTTCAATTGATTTATATGGGCTGGGTTTGATATTCATCAAAATTGAATATACCAGCTGAAAGCTTCTGTATTTCTTCAATTGATAGCAGCACTAACTCGATTTCGAAAAAAAAGGATTTACTTTGTTTTTCCCCTGTACCTTTCATATGTTAAAAGAAAGTTTCGGAAAATTGGTTGTACGATACCCCCAAAAACCATCCCCTAAAAACAATAAATTCTGTTTTTGGCTAATATCTCTTAAACGGTAAGAATTATCAGAAAATAGTGTTCATAAAGTTTGTAGATTATGCGATTATCTACAAAAAAGGATATTATACATTTTCCCGTACAAATTGCCATTCATGATATATCGTACATCCAGGGAAATATTTTAAGCGAGATAGGACACGAAGGTACTAAATCGAAGGGTGGAATATTTCAGTAAACTCTTGAAGCAACACAAAGAAGGACACACACCGCTTCCTAACTTTATTGCATTATAGGTCCTGCTCAGGGTTAGCCACCACAACAGCGAGCCGTATACATGAGGATTGAATGAATTGGACCCTCTTTGTCTTGAGACCCCATCTCTTGCGGAATGTCGTTTTGCAGGCGTAGAAGGCTATTCAGGCTATCTTTACGCTTTCCTCGGTGTTTGACTTCCGGTTTAATTTTGGGTTCAGGATCAGACCTAGAAATTTCAACCTGGAGGATAGACTTAAGGTATGTCCATTACACCTAGGAAGGTGGAGATATTCGACAGATAGCTGACTTCGGTGATCAATGTCTGTATGGTAAAGGGATTTACGTTTTAAGTGATGCGAGATGGCAGAAGTAAGGAGGATTTCTACGAATTGACAAGGCCAGAAATTCTCCTATCACAGGCCAAAATCTTTAACTCTAGCTTCACAGTCTCTTGCCAAAAGCCACGACATTTGATGGAAAAACAACAAAACATTTTCTTCAATAAACTTGAATTGATTTATTTTAAATTTGTGAATATTTTAATGCCAACCAAGTAGATAACGAACCATACTGTCATATTGAGCGCCATCAAATCCAAGTGCCTCTAAACGTTTAACAGCTTCAATAACTTCAGGTAATCTGATAAACCTTTCGTATGCTGGTCTTAAACCTTGTACTCGGCTCCAGAATTCAGCAAAAGCACCACCTTCAGCAACTTTCTCCCGAATAAAGTTTGCTATTTTCTCCGATGAAAGAAGTGCAAAATATTCCTCCATGAATCCTTTCCATCCTGGCTTGTAGTGTTCATTAAGCGCCAAAGACATTTTCTGAATATTGTTGTTTTCTGGGGTTAACTGTTTTGTAACCCAGTCAACCAATTCTTTCATCTCGGGTTGTTGCTTTAAAAGTTCATTGAGCGTCATATAATCCTCTGATAATACGACTTTTATAAATTCAGCATCATTAGCGTAGTATTTGAGAAGATCAGCAAGTTCCTTTTTTGGTATCACCGCGTCGAGCTCCTCGAAATCTTTTTCCAAGCTCTTTTCGTGGATTGCTGCACCAAAGGAAACGGCAATGATGGTTGCAAACACTACGCAGATCTTCATTTCTATTTCAAAAAAAATTATTTTATTTATAAATTATATAATTTTTTCACTTATTACTTTTTCTTTCAATTGGTTCAACTTAGAATGAATTCAATTGAACCAATGGATTCGATTTTTATACTATTTTCGGTGCGTTTATCTTAACAACTCTACAAATTAACAAAATATTTTTAGATTATTTCTAGTTAAAACAGATAATTTTCGAACATTAAAAGTGATAATCGTATTATCTTTTATTATCAAAACATTGCTTCTTGTTCTTGCGTGCGTGTGGGGTTGCACTTAAGTTTTAGTAAATAACCCCGTAAACTTCTAAGAACAGTCTAGATTGAAATTAAGATTATTCATAAAGAAGTAAACATTTCCTGTTAATTTTCATGAATGAAAATTGATTTTATCTAAAACGGACATAAGTATTTGCAATTAATGTGCAACAAATCTCTTAAAAAATACCAGCGTGCATCGAAGGGTGCTAGGAGAATGAACTATTGGTGGCCACTGCGCCGATGCCCTCCGATGTTTTGGAGCCGTCGGATAGCAGCACTGGGATTCCTTAACGATTTCGAGTTAGATTTTAGAGCCAAAATTCTAAATTTAGAGCAGTTTGGTATTCTGTAAGCCTGAAGATTCTAAAAATTAGAGTACATTAAGCATTCTAAGTTGGCAAAAAGAGCGAAGGAAGCGCCCCTACCGCAAATTTCGGTAATTAATTTTTGTACTAGATGGTACGAGGTATCCAAATTTAGACTAAATTTTGAACTCACCAACACTTTTCTTGTCTAACTTAGAGTTCGATTTCATTCACATATAAGGTGTCTTGTGAGCAAGGTTGGGAATTTGCAAAAATGTAAGTTTAAGTAATTTTTAAAATTAAAATTTTTATTGATATTATGGAAAATCACCCGGAAATTAGCAAAAAATGGTTTAAATACAATCGGAGAAAAAGCCCTGTCGAAGGAGTATTTATCAACGTTAAAAAATTTAATTAATATATATAAGGACATCTGTGAATTTAATAAAATTATAAAACCAAAACACTACAATTATTAGAAACAAATAATAAATATTTATAATTATTATTGAGAAAGTGAAAATACATATACATAATATAAATGTTTGTCTAAATTAATTTAAATCTCTTCTATGCGGATGACCTCAAAATATATAATGTCATTCAGTCCCAAACTGATGTTTCCTACTTGCAGTCTAAGGTCAATGCCCTACAAGACTGGTGCAACACGAATAAATTGCAACTTAACACCAGCAAATGTCATGCAATTACCTTCTCCCGTAGAAGAAACACACATAACCAGTACTATTATCTCAACGACATGATGTTGAATCAGGTTGATCATATCATACTTAATTTCCATCTGCACAACGATAATATTACTGCCAGAGCTAACAAGCTTCTTAGTTTCATAAAGAGAAGGGCCAAAGAATTCGACAATGTATGGGTCACGAAAACACTCTTCTGTTCTCTAGTCCGCCCTATCCTGGAATATGCGTGTCCTAACTGGGATCCTATATTCCAAGTTAGTAGCAGCAGGATTGAATCAGTTCAGAAGAGATTTCTCCTTTTCGCCCTGAGAAATCTACATGACCCTCGAGACTACCAAACCCTACCGCACTACCTGGACAGGCTCAGAGTGCTTGACCTCATGCCGTTATCAAGCAGGAGAAAATTGCTCATATCCAGTGATGAAAACTGCAGGGAAATTTCCCGATTTGCGGGAAAAATAAAAACAAAAAGGGAAAAGGGAAATCCATTCTTTCAGAGGGAAATTTATTTATTAAATGAAAATGTTACTTAATATTTTTTATAAAGAATTTGCCCACCCAATGGTGGATGCGACACGTCTCGAGCTTACTGCAGAAAGCTCAGCAGTAAGCACGCACAGAGATGCGACACGATGCGTGCTTACTGCAGTCACCAAATTATTGTACATACTATGATTATGTATGTATGCGTATTTTCGCCAAACAAAATACGAAATTTCCCACCCCACCAAGTGTGTGCGTAAAATCAACGCGAGAAATAAGGTCGAACTCGAAAATACCTATTTATGTTAAAGCCTAGTACGGTGATCAGGCAAAATTTTGCCATCCCTTTAAAATGCATGTAAAAAACCTTGGCAAAATTTTGCCTCAAGCACGGAAAAATTTTGACAGCGCAAAGCAGTACGCTGTTCGGGCAAAAATTTTGCCACAATAAGCATACTTTCAAGATTTTCTAATAGATGGATTTTCTAATTGTGGAGACTTTTACTTGTCAAATTTTTGCCTCCAGAAATTATCTGGTCATTTTTTGTTGACAAAAAGTTAGACAGTTGGGTTAAAAAGTCGAATGCAACAGTTAAAATTTGTTTAAAATAGAAGAGGAATATTTATTTGTTTTATAATGAAAAGACAAATTACGTAAAAAAAACTTTCCACTATTCTCCACCACTCTACACTTGGGCAAAATTTTGCCTGAAAAATGATGAAAATGACGAGGCAAAATTTTGCCCGATCACCGTACTAGGCTTAAACCAAAAAAGATTTTTTTCTTAAGCAATAACGAAGTTGTTGATTTATTTGTTATTTATTATCAGTTAAATAAAAGTGTTTTTTTAATTTTATGGATTTTATATTCGGGAGGGAAATTCTTTGACTTAAAGGGAAATTTGGATCGGTTGGGTGAGAAATCTCATCCAATTGAGTTTTCATCCCTGCTCATATCTTGCGTTGCTTTTGACGTCCTTAGCGGAAAGCTTAAAGTGCAGTTTCTGTCGGACAAAATCAAATTCAATGATGAAGTCCGACAAACCAGACACACTAAATTACTTAAAGAATACCCACATCGTACCGATTACGCTAGGAACGAGCCCGTCAACAGATGCTGTATGGTATTCAACAGTCATTCCTCCTGTTTCTCCCGTTCAGTCAACAAGGCATCCTATAAGAAAAAACTTAGATCACTACTACTAACATAACCCCACCTTTCCTGACAATAGTAGCTTAAGTTTTCTGTAGTTTTCAATAGTCATTATAATTCATTATTTATAATAAGAACTGTTGTACTACTATGTATTTTAATTTAAGTGTGCCTTGTTTGGCTTAATAAATAAAAAAAAATTCTAAAGAAAAATACCTTATTTTGGGTTAAACATTTTAAATGTAAATATGTAGTTTAAATCAATCGGTAGATAAGGGCCATCATAAATTTCAAATACTTCATTTCTTCATACTTATTTACATTTTTGACGTAAAAACGTACTCTCCTTTCTAAAAATCTAGTACATCACTGTAATACCCCGGCTTAACCGGCCTCAGTTTAATCAAGTTCAATTCAATCCGCAAAAGTGGCTTCACCGGCTAAAGTCGAGTTCAGTACTTGAAATTGTTGTTGCTTTTTCGCCAGAAGTCATGGTGGTGTCATGATGGCATTCCACGATTCCAGTTGATTACTCTCTTTTGAGAGAGCTTTTACTTTCAAGCATGATTTCAGTTTCTGTTGGGCGAAATCAGACTTTATTTTTCCTCACTTCGAAATGTGAAAATGTGTGCGAAATCAGGCAAAAATGAAGCTCAGTAGACTAATTTACTCGAACTTGGGCAGTTCGGCCGGTGAAGCCGGGGTATAAATCGTTTACCGAACACCAATCCACTCAGTTAGAAAACTTGTGTGATTTAGGAAAGCTCTAAATTCTAAATCGTTACGGAATCCCACAGCAGCTGTAGATTAAACTTCTTCAGAACGTTTTCGTTTCTCTACTTTCTTCTTCGACGGAGAAGTCCTCCTTCAAGGTCTGTAGTTGTGACAAGTAGGTATACACTCGGCTAGCAAATCCAAAATAGGTATAGCTATGATCATATTGATCATTTGCCCATAAAATTTCGATTAATGCTAATACTGCTAATTTTCTGCGAAGGTCGTAAAATATTGATGGCAATTAATCGAATTTTGTGGACAAAATTGTTTTTCTCGATTTTTTCACATATTTCTATTGAAGTAGCAATATGCGCACAAAAAACAACTATTAGCACAACTATTCGAGAACTAAGGCCAAAAATGTTTCTGCAGGTGCTGATGGCTACGACACAAGGGTATTTTTTTTTTTTCGAAAAAACCGTAATTTGCAAAAACTAACTACACTAAAAACTGGAAATTTTTCCCACAGCTATGAGACCGGTGCCAAGGTGAAGGATTTGGGTTGTCTAAACACGATTTTCACAACCCGCAGTTGGAAAAAAGGGTTGTTTTTGAGACAAATGTGAATTTTATAGGTTTTTAGCGTTTTCTCTATTTTGAGGAGAAACTATGCATTTTCAATCATGTAGAATCAAATATTTCGACGACTTAAAACGAAACGGCGTAAATGGAAGTATTCATGTATATCATTTTCCATACTCTTTTTTCTTTAAAACTCACAAAACAACAAAAAGCACGTTACCTCATAAAATATAATGTAGAGAGCGGATCTACATATGTATTTTTATCCTTACGTTTAACGAAACTTAACAAAACAATAACATAAACGACTTACGTGCATTATGGGCGAGAACATCGATTTCCATAAGAACGCCAGTCAAAGCTTTAGGCTGTGTTCCGAAATATAACTCAGTATACAGGTCAGTGCTAATGACGTCATTAATTGATGCCATATTTTACTTGCGTGAACCGGTGTTACGTATTGGTAATCACAAAATGTAAGAAATTGGAAGCTGAAACAATTTCAAGTTGTAATACTTTCACGTATGCTGCTGTTAACCACAGCGTAAACGCTTGAATTTCCCATTAACCACTGGACAGTATTTTGGGTGATATTACGGAACACGGCCTTAATTTCCCCTTTCTCATTAATTCCGGCAAACAATTCCCACATCCAGCACGCACCGCCAGTATATTTCGGAGCGACGACATTCTCGCAAAAGGAGATCCACACCAAGAAAAAACGAAGAGAATAATTGCAGAGAATGGCCAGTTTCACACGTGCCGACAATCAACCAACCAAAATCTGCTGAAAACGTTCATTTGTGGAGAAGAGGGTGAGAGAGGACGATGGGATGAGCAGATTTGTCATCGTCCTCTCTCAACCTCTTCTCCACAGACGACCATTTTCAGCAGATTTTTTTGGTTGGTTGTCGGCCAATGTGAAATTGGCAAATGCGATTTTCAACACGAACGTCCCAAATTGTGTGTCCCAATATACCCCCTTAAAGCCCGGTTTACATCCCAAAGTCAAAGTAGAAGTGCACTTTGGAGCTCTTTTATCGCACAGAAATTTGTATGCTTTTCTCTCTGCTGCACGAAAGTTCAAAAGAATTTCAAAAATCTTTTCTTAAGCCCAATTTTTGTTGCGTTGTATGGCCCATATGCTGATTTGTGTGGCCCATTCAATGAAGTAAAAATGCAAATAATAAATTCAAACGATTTTTATTGCTAAGCAATTTGTTCCCTCTCTTCGCTCGCGGGCCCTGTGCAGTTGCACACCCTGCACATAAGCCAGCCGCGGCACTGCATATAGAGATAGGTCCTACTCAGGGCTAGCCACCACACCAGCGAGCCCATCAAAAGGATTGGACGAATTGGACCATCTTTGGCTAGTGTTTCACCGAGACCCGAGACAATCTCGTTCTCGGTATCGAGAACGAGACAAGAACGAGATGAGAACGATGAATTATATTCTCGATCAGTCGAGATCACCCCATACGAAATTTTCTTCTCGACGAGATTATTTAAATTCTCAATCTCGTTTTTTCGAGACAATATGCCTTAAAATTTGAAGCTCTTTTTTATTAATAATTCTCTTAAGCTCTTTTTTATTAATATTATATATTTTTATTAATTATTATGGTTTTCCGGGGGTAAATAAATTTGTCTTGGAATCATGTGTAAAACGACCGGCTTCCATCTGAGATGAAGTGAGTTAGTGAATTCGAATTTTTATGATAAATTTGAATTTTCAAGAGAGGTTTATAACATAAAAAAATAGAAAATAAAAAGAGACTTTTAAAAAATTGCACGGAATAAATTTGCTATAATGGCAAAGTCGGTACAAGTAGAGCGCCTGTTCTGTAAAGCATCTTTAATCGACCAGCCACGTCGAAATAGACTCAAAGATGAATCAATGGAAGCTCTACTCTGCATAAACGCATGGACAAAATCAGAATTAATTAAAAGAAATTTGTGAATGTAATACTTACTAGTATCGCCCATTGGTCGAAATACGACCGTCTCAACCTACTCTTCTCTCAATCCGTCCCGTTAAAGTTTGACGTCTACGCATTTCAATAACTCAGTAATAATTTAATTGAACTATTACTACTTTTTAATTTCTCTATCAGTTTTAAAAAAAAATAAAAAAAAAAAATTAATTGTGTATTAAAGAACACAAAGCAGAAGTAAAACTTCGCGTACATATTTATGTCTATATAACCTTTATTATTGTATTTTTTTCTTCATTTGCTCGTGTCTTGTGTTATAATCAAAAATATGAATGAAGCAGAGAATAGGAAGTAAGAACCATAATATTTTAACTCAATTGATAAATCATAGTATAATGAATATTTTGAAAGTAATGCAGTACAGTGTATAAAACCAAAAACATTTCGCTGCTTTTACAAAAACTTTATCTTTAATAAACAATCTTAATTTTTTAAATAACCGACTCCTCATTTTTACATTACCGATGCCTGCGCCATCTATGTACGAATTTAAATAAATTGTAAATATTTTCCTGCTTGTTTGGTAGAATTTGTTTATATGGCATCACTTAATTGCTATCATGGCTGTCGCTGTCACCTACTTGGTGATCTTCGCGAAATTCATCAGTTTAAGTTATTAAAAACCAAAATGTTAAACGAGATAGAGTGAAAACTAAATTGTTAGTTTAGTTGTGCGTTCATTGGATTGTGAAATTTGTTTGTGTTTTGTTGTTTGCTGCTCTTTTGGCGGTGATATGCGCGAAATTCATCAGCTTGGTTGTTTAAATCTAAAATGTTTAACGAAATACAGTGGAAACTAAAAATTTAGTATGTATACTTGTGCATTCATTGTGTTTCTGTTTTGTTGTACATATTTAATTTGTTTCAAGATTTTTGTTTTTTCTCGTTATTTTGTAAACGAGTGAGAAGGCAACTTCCGTTTCATACGGCAGTCTTTGTTTTTGTTGCCGATTCTGAATTGTGACAGTTGTAAATGAGTGAGAAGGCAACTTCCGTTTCGTACACCTGTCCTTGTTTTCGTTTCTGTTTTCTGAATTCACTCGTACTTGCTCGAATCACTTCAAAATCCCGGAACGGGAGCAAGGAAGTTTCACTTCAAAAAATTGTTTTAATTAAAAAATTATCATCTAAAATCGCATCTTTGAACAAAACTTTCTTCATTTAAAAAACACCATCGCTTACCATGATATATTTTGATTATAATTTTCACTTTGTTTTCTTATTTTTTTTTTATTTTTTTAATTAAAATTTGCCGAGACGGTCGGTCGGAGATGGTTTTTAATGTGCATCAAAACTGACACATTGTTGTGTTTTAACAACGTGATGTTTGTGTGTATGTGTTTGTATGACGAAAAAGGGAGAAGAGAAAATCAAGAAAACGTCTGCTGTGAGTGTCTACCCGTGATGGCAGTCCCTCTCGGTCCCTCAGCTTCCTTCTCCAAAAACTCGTGCTTTATGCAGCAAAAAACGGGTCGTGTAAGTCAGGCTCATGAAATTTAGTCGATTCACAAACCTTAATAATACATTTTTATATTCGCCTGTTTATATGCTAACCGTAATTTTTACATTATATTGTTGTAATTTTATCTCTATATATAAAACAGTAACGTTACTGACTAATTACTGACTAAATGACAACGCCCTGCCCAAACCGCTGAACCTAAAGGGCTGAAATTTCCACAGTGCATCCCTATAGTGACGTGGACATCCACTAAGAAGCGATTTTTCGAAATTCATCCCCTAAGGGGGTGAAATCTCTATATAACGTTATGACTAAATGACAACGCCCAGCCCAAACCGCTGAACCTAAAGGGCTGCTGGACCACCACCTTTTTCCTACTGCGGACTGTGCACACATAATCTTTTTTTATTGAAAGGCGTTGCAACCCACGCGGGTTTTTTGCTAGTCATTTTATATTGGGAAAAACAACATTCATTTCTGAGTCACAGAAATGAGATAAATGAATAAATTATTAATTAAATTATTATTAAATTATTATTTATTTTGGGCACACCTTTACGACTCCCACTTCCATATAAAACCAGTTTGAGCAAAATCGGTTTAGTGGAAGTCGGTTCAAGTGCTGTACAAAAAAAGTGTTTGCGTATTAATATATAGATTTATTATCTTTTAATTTATTAATAATCATTTAATTTATTTCTTTATATAATTTATTTATTATTTTCAAAAAATCTCGGTTTTACGAGAAATGGGACCAAGACGAGCAATCCTTTATTGAATCTTGCCCGAGACCGAGACGATATGAAGATCTATGAGCCGGTTTAGACGGTTCGCTCCAGCGCATGTGCCTCACGAACTTTGTGGATAAAGGGAGAAGTGGGGTGGTAGCTCTCTTGTTTAATTTAATATCAATATCGAGTTAATCTTCTAGCTCAGAAGTACACTTCTCAGCTGGGCTGAGAAACGGGCCACGCTTATGTGCAGGGACCGAATCTGGCCGAAAGCACCAAAAAAGGTATAAGAAGAAAAAACACCGCAAAACGAGCATGCGACCGAAAATGCGGGTTCCTTCTCAACCCTCCCCGGCACTCCTGTACCGAGCCGGTCCGGACCCTGCACACAAACGCGGTCACATTTACCACTGCACAGTGGCTCGGCTAAGACATGCAAACACAAAACAAAAAACAATGCAACATTTAAGAGCACAAAACATCAAACAGAGAAGCGTGCAAAAACAATGAAAAAGTGGGACACACAGGGAGTCACGCCACATTAAAAAGAGTCCTTTTAAGGACATCTTCGCTAACTTGCATGCTAAAAGCACTCGCATTCATTCCCACTCATTCCCACTCCTCCCTTCATCTCCAAACGTTCGTGAGGCACATGCGCTGGAGCGCACCGTCTAAAACAGCTCAATAGCTCAGAACGAGAACGACAAAATTTCAAATATCGCCTCGTCTCGGTCTCGGTGAAACACTGTCTTTGGCTTGAGATCCCATCTCTTGCCGAATTTCTTTCTATAAGGCCCCCACTTGTGCGACATTTATTGCATTGAGATAAATGCCGCAGTGCGGTAATTACAGCAATGCAACAAACATCACATGATCCCATTTGAAAAGCACGCAGAGTGCAGTTACTGCCGCACATCAATGCGACCAATTGAAATATTGCGTTGCAACACGAAGGAGATATCGCAAAGAGATAGAAACGTCTTCCTTCAATGCAATATTTACAGCGTGTCGCATTGCGATTTGGAAATTTGGCTTCATGGGAAGTGTTTTCTGCAAAATTAAAAAATGAGTTCCAAAAACATGAAAATGGAAGATCCAATTTATTTACAAAATACCAAAGTACAGGCATTTCATCTTCACTAGAACTCATTTTGTTATATTTACAGTATCACACCTTGTGGTAAATATCGCATAAATATACGGTTTCTAATCTCAATGAAGTAATAATAATAATAATAATTTATTGTTAAAGTAGTACACAAGATTTACATCTTTTATAGTACCTATACTACATGCTATGAACATATTTTTATTTATGAGACTTAACTTATCATAATCTAGTATCTAAATATTCTAAACTTAAATAAAGAGAAAAAAAACACTAGAAAAAAGCAAGAACTTAATGTACATACTATTCTAAGGAAGCAGAAAGCGAAAGGACAAAGATAAAGGAAGTAAATGTGGGAAAGCTGGAGAGAGAGAGAGTGATTAGAAATACTAAATAGAGGAAGAGGAGGAAGATAGAAAGAGAGAAGCTTGCCTTCTGAAAGCCCTGGCTGTGCCTATTCTTTGAATATAGTTAGGAAGATTATTCCAAAGTCTGAGCGAGTGCACAAAGAAGGAACGACTACCAATTAGGGAATGATGTGCAGGAATGAGAAATTTAATTGAACGCAGGGATTGGAGAGGCATGAGGAAGTCAGAAAGGTAGGGAGGGCTCTTAGTGTAGAAAACTTTATGCAGGAGGACCAAAGCCATGATATCAATAAAGCGAAAGAGGCCACAACCTAACAAGGAATCTTGGACACCAGACACATGATCAGATCTTCTCATGTGGAATATGAACCTTAAACAGTCATTGAAAGCAACTTTGAGACGCTGACGACAGGATGAGTCGAAAGATACGTATATGAGAGAGCCGTAGAGGAAATGTGGCAGGATGAGGGACTTGACAAGCTTAAGCCGAATAGAAGAGGACAAAAGACTGGAGTAGAGCCAAAGTTTGCGTAATGTTCCATATATCTTCGAGAGCATAAGTGAAACATGTTTGCAACAAGAAAGTTTAGAGTTAATAACAATTCCAAGATTATTGACACAGTCAACAATAGGAAGGGAAATATTATTGAGTAGAAGAGACGAGACGTTACCAAGGGACAGAGAGCGACGACTAAGGAACATTACTTGGGATTTATTAGGATTAAGTTTAAGAAAATTTACAGAGCACCATTCATTAATTCGGGATAATGTGCTGTTGAATTCAGAAATACATTGTTCGATCTGGTTGGGATTACATGAAGAGTACAGTTGGAGATCGTCAGCATAGAGATGGTAGGAACAATTATGGATGACAGCGGGAAGGTCATTAACATACAGCGAAAAGAGAAGAGGACCAAGTATTGAGCCTTGCGGAACTCCAAGAGACACAGGTAGGAACGAGGATACCGCATTGTTAAGGCGAACACATTGAAGCCTATTAGAGAGAAGAGAGGCAAAGAGTCGAATGGCAGAAGAAGAAAAGTGATAGAGTTGGCTAAGTTTGGAGAGCAAAAGAGAGTGAACCACAGAATCAAATGCCTTAGAGAAATCTAAAAGAACCAGTAAGGCAATGTCACCATTGTCGAGCGCAGAACGCAAATCAGTCGTTACCTTTAATACTGCCGTTTCACAACTATGGGATCTACGGAAACCAGACTGGTATTTAGAGAGAAGGTTGTTAGACTCAAGATATCGTAGTACTTGTATATAAAGGATTTTTTCAAAGGCTTTGGCAAGAAAAGGAAGAATACTGATGGGACGAAAATCTGTTATGTCAACTGGAGGGGATTTTTTAGGTAAAGGAATCACTATGGCTTTTTTCCAAAGCAGCGGAACCTGAGAAGTTGTCAGGCAGTAATTGAAGATATGCGTGATAGTTTCAGCGATTAGCGGCGAGAGAAGCTTGAGAAAACGGGGAGATAGATCATCACAGCCAATGCTGTTGGAAGAGATGGAAGGCAGTATCTCAAGAACTTCAATTGTGTCAACACAACGGAAATTAAAACCATCAGAACTAAGTGTGTCAGGCGGAGGAGAAACAGAAAAGGAAGCAGGTTCAGGAGGAGATTGAATAAAAGACGCATTGAGGAGGTTTACATCAGCATCAAACGGGATGACCACAGGAGCATGGATGCCCAGCGAACGAAGATTAGACCAGAGTTTTTTAGAATTTAAAGTGGGATCAAGCTTGCGGGAATAATACTCACGTTTTGCAGACTTAACCTTACTGTTGATAAGGTTGCGGAGCCGTTTGTAGTCATTACGGTACCTAAGTAACTTAGTCCTACGGTAACGTTTGTACATGAATTCACGCTGAATTATCAAGTCGCGGATTTCACGCGAAAACCAAGGACAAGGTAAGGAGGGGCTGCGTCTTCTTGTGACAAGGGGTACACATTGGTTGTAAGCTGATTGAATGAATGAGGTCAGGATATCGACTTTTGTGTCGACAGAAGTTGTGTTATAGATATCACTCCACGGTATAGAGGAGGCGACTTCAGAAAGCAGGTCTAAATTGATGTTATTATAGTCGCGATATGAGAATGAAGAAGGCGCAGAAGAAGGGATGAAAGTAAAGCGAAGGGAGAGGAATAATATATCGTGGTCAAGAAAGCTGGGAGGGGAAATTTGATTGTATTTTAGTACGGAATCAGTGGAGGTAACACTTACAACATCAAGTAGGGAGGGGTTTTGGCAGTTCAGAAATGTTGGAAGATGATTTAAAATATGCAAATCCAGAGATTCAAGAAAGTATCTAAAGGAATTCGCACGTACGTTGTCCTTCAACAGATCGACATTAAAATCACCAGCAACAACTATAGTCTCATAGTGGCGAGAGAGGCTTGAAACAAGGTTGGAGAACTCAACAGCAATGTCAGGGTTAAACACATTTGGAGGACAGTATACATTGATCACAACACATTTGTCATAAGCGGACTTTACTTCAACGGCAATAAATTCAAATTGCGATCCGTTGGACTTGCCAACTACTCTAGATGAAAGCGCAGAGTTAATATAAATTGCAACACCACCACCATTGCGGCTAATACGATCATTGCGATGCAACGAGAAATGAGGAAGTGATACAAAGGAAGAAGGAATTTCTGGTTTCAACCAAGTTTCAGTAACAAGGAGAACATGAATTTTAGTATGTTCAAACATATACCTTAATTCGTCCATTTTATTTTTCAGACTCCTAGCATTCATAACGCACATGTTAAGCCCAGAGGAGGAGGAACAAATTATATTAAGCAGCGTTCCCTCACTGTGCACTCTATTGCCAGAATGAATTGTTCGAGTAACTAGCACGGCACATAACCACGAGCACAGAAGCAGCCATGAAGCGAAATTTTAAAGAGAGAGAAAAGTAAATTAAGGTGGAGAAGAGATAAAAGGAAGGATAAAGGGGAGCTGAAAACGATTGCTCCACTAAATGTAGTTTAAAAGTAAAAATAATAGAAATATACTTAAAAGGAATAAACACAAGAAGAAAGCTAGAACTATAGATAAAGTAAAAGATAGATATTATTAGTACTAATACATCACGCTGCATATCCAAAGCCTCATAGAGAAGAACCTTAGTCGCCAAGATTTGCTTCCAAAAAGTGGTCCAACGCATCAGCAGACGTTATTTTTAGAAAAGGTCCATCCTTAATTTTCCGAATATAAACAAATCCACGCCTTGATGATACGGAATGAATAATTTTCCGCACTTTTAATTTTACAGCAGCTCTAAATATATTTTGGTTATTTTTCGATAAGCTCTCAGTGGCAAAAACTTTGGCGGAACTTTTGAAGCAGGGACTAATCTGGTTTAGACTAACACCACCCGCTTGATAAAATTTTCTCAAAAACTCAGTTTTCTCATTAGAACATGAGAATTTTACAATGAGTCGAGATTTATTCTTTCCTGTGTTGTTATCATCTTCGCCACTGTTGTTCGCACCAACGAAAAATCCCCTTGCGTAAGATGACAGTTCATGTCCTATATGGGATGAGATATTGCATAAAATCTCATTAGATTTTACTGAGGATATACGAGGGATGCCAGTAATAATGATGTCACTAAGCCTCTGCTCGCGATCGAGATCATCAGCCATCTGGAAGAGATGATAAACTTCCTCTTGCATTGCGTCAACACGTTCACTTAATTTGGTGATATTATCAGTGACTGCTTTCAAGCTGCTATCAATTTTTGCAGTAATGCTCGCCTCCAGTGCATCACTACGTTCCATCAAAATTTTATTGAAGTGACGTAGTAACCGTTTCTCCAAGAGATCAAACGGATCGTCGGAGGAGGAAGATGAGTCACCACGCACCACAGCAGCCGATGGAGTGAGATTCGACTGCTTCTGCTTGGCTTCACGACCGCGTGTAAGAGCTGGAGAGTTATTACGGGATACACCACCATGAGCTGGCTGCTTACCATCGGGATTTTGAGCACTTTTACCGGATTTATCCATATTTAGAATAATTATTGGATTATTAAATTAATATCGGAAAGCGCGAGTAAATAATAAAAATTCAGTAAGTAAGGAAAGGAAAAAAAAAAGAATAACTTAGTTAGGAAGTAAATACTCGCGACGCAAGCGGGCGTATTAACCAGACATTACTCTCTTAAGGTTTTACACTGGTTTTACACGCATTGCGGCATTTATCTCAATGCAACAAATGTCGCACAAGTGTGCGGCGCCTAAGTGTAGGCCCTTTCCTCGATGTTTGACTTCTAGTTGACTTTTGCGCCCAGGATTAAACCCAGAAATTTCAGCCTGGAGAATAAATTGAGGGTATGTCCATCGAACGTAAGAAGGCGGGGATTTTCGTTTTCCCAGTGAATAACTTTAGCCCAGTTTTTCCTAGGTTTACTGCCAAACCAAATTCTTTTGCCTGTGTTTAGGCATCTTTCCATGATTTCACTGATCACGATTGCTTAATATCTACTCAAGATCTCTGGATCTGGGTAAGAGAATTTCTTTTCTATGAATGGGCAAGGCAAGTGAGAAAGGAAGATACCAAGGTTGGGGAAGTGGAAAGGCGAAGAACCTGGTCACTGTGGAGCTCGAATCCAGTCCTTAGGCAGAGCAGTCGGAAGTGTTCAGCCGTATATACTTTTTTATCATAAGACCAACACTTACTGAAATCCCGTATCACAATTCTACTATGATTGGCTTTCCAGACTCGAGCCTACAACTGCAAATCTTTAGTTGTAGCTTCAGAGACTTTTGGTAAAGCCCATGAATTTTGACAAACAATATTTTCTTCAATAACAAACAATCAATTAAATTTGAAAATTATTTATTTTAAAATTGTAAAAATTTTAATGCCAACCAAGGAAATCACGAACCATACCATCATATTGAGCGAAATCAAATCCAAGTGCCTCTAAACGTTTAACAGCTTCAATAACTTCGGGTAATCTGATAACCCTTTCGTATGCTGGTCTCATACCTTGCATTCTGCTCCAGAATTCGGCAAAAGCCCCACCTTCAGCAACTTTCTCCTCAATGAAGTTTGTTATTTTCTCATTCGAAATAAGTGCAATGTAAGCCTCCATAAATCCTTTCCATCCTGGCTTGTAGTGTTCATTAAGCATCAAAGACATTTTTTGAATATTATTGTTTTCTGGTGTTAACTGTTTTGTAACCCAGTCAGCAAATTCTTTGATCTCGGGCTGTTGCGTGAGAAGTTCATTGAGTGTCACAAAATCCTTTGACATTGCCACATTTTTAAATTCAGCATCATTTTCCGCGTAGTAGTTGAGAAGATCAGTAAGCTCCTTTTGTGGTACCAAGGCGGCGAACTCCTCGAGATCCTTCAACAAGCTTGTGTCTTGGATTGGTGCTCCAAAGGAAACGGCAACGATGGTTGCAAAGACTACGCAGAACTTCATTTCTAGATAAAAAAAATATTTATAATATAATTTTTATTGTTTATAATATTTTCACTTATTACTTTTCTTTCAGTTGCTTCAGGTATAATGAATGCAATTGAACCTATCGATTCGGTTTTTATACTGTTTTCGGTGCTTTTATCTTAACAACTATTATCTACAAATTAACAGAAAATTGTTAGATTATTTCGAATTAAAAGATAATTTTCGAAGACTAAAAGTGATACTCATATTATCTATTAACATCAAAACATTGTTTATTGCTTGTGGGGCTGCACTTCAGTTGTAAATATCCCCAAAAATTTCTGAGAATACTCTAGATTGAAATTAAGATAATTCATGAATAAGTAATCGTTTCCTGTCATTTTCTATTATTTAAAATTGATTTTATTTAAATCGGACAATTGCAATCAGTGGGGCACACAAATAGTAAATAAGAAAATAATTGATAAGGGATATGACCACTTATTTCGACAAAGGAAGAAAATATAATAATGAATAAAATGTGTCTGGAGATGTGCGAAATAGGTTAAACTCTCAAATAGATTCGCTTACTCATATTTTCTTAGGTGTTCGAAGAGCCCTTATATAACGCATTACAAGAGAAGCCAGATGGTAAGGGGTAATCCAGAATTAGACCCAAAGAAGTTAGAAATTTGCCCGATGACTCATTTGTTTTCGTATTTTTATAATGGTATTTGTAACTGCTCGAGTCATCGGGCAAATTTCTAACTTCTTTTGGTCTAATTCTGGATTACTCCTTACCATCTGCCTTCTCTTGTAATGCGTTATATAAGGGCTCATCGATGAGCAGTTCTGTACGTACTCAAAGGAAAGTGCACCCTGCACACCCGGAAAGTCCCTGCAATCAATTTTTCGGAGGCTCGCTTTCTCGGACCATTCTCGATTCGAAAACTGCTTGCGAAGGGTACGAGAAATAGATTCAAAACGCAACATGAAAGTTTTCCTGGTTGATTTGTTTCTCCAAAAGCCTCCCAGCAGGAAATTGTGGATGTCATTACTGTCGTAATGCATTATTTCTACAGTGACATTAGGGGCATTTTCGAGAATTCACCATGGTAGCTACCGGTCGAACCAGAAGTTAATCCACCATCCATCCACCACCCTGTAGTGAGACTCTGAGGCTCTGGTTACCTTATCGGTGAATATTCCAACATGGTGAGTGGTAACTTATGGTAAGTAATCAACTCTCGAACATGGTAGATTAATTTCTGGTTCGACCGGTAGCTACCATGGTGAATTCTCGAAAATGCCCTAGGTGAAAAGTAATTAATGAATTTTAATACATGAAAAAATTGACGAATGGATGCATTATTCGAAAGTCATTACACTTTACAGTACCCTGTAATGCAAACAGGATCCCGTGCATTTTCTGAAGTAAAATAAATTCCGTCAGTCCCACAAACTTCGCAAGAAAAAGAAGTACATAACGGTAATTTTCCAATTCTAGAAACTTTTGGAAAAGTACCTGTCAATGCTATTGCGATGTTGTCTTATTTGATATCAGTTCTGAAGTGGTGAGACAAGTGTTTTTCTTTCGAGTGTAATATTACTTCAAAATATTTTTAATCTAATTTGAAAGGTTTGTATAATTTTGTTTTTCTTACTAGTTCGACATAAACATAATATGGCAAAAAGAAACGTTAGTAAACGACATCTGGCGCGTTTAATTAAAAAGGAGCGCGAAAAATTGTTCGACAAATTGAATAATGCAGTGAATAATTCTGAAGTGGCACAAAATCCAATGAACTTTGATGAATTCGGCCCAATAGGTGATTTATCATTAGATGAAGAAAGGTTTGAAATTAACGAGCCTATTGCAAAGGTGTGCAAGAAATCGTTAGCAGGCTGGCATAAGAGAAAGTTTTGAAGCGCTTTTGAAGATTTTTAAATCAGAAGGGTTAAATGTCCCTTTAAGCAGTAAAACCATTTTGCAACGAAATAAAAGCCCTATTATAAGGACAGTGGATCCTGGAGAATACTGGCATTGTGGACTTGAAAGACAACTTCAAACCATTTCTAGCATATTGGCACAAGAAAATGAAATTATTTTAGATATTGGAATAGACAGGCTACCCCTTTACAAAAGTTCAAATAAGTGTCTCAGTGCCGTAGCTACCCTGTTTCGCGTGGGGGGGGCAAAGAAATTTTACTAAATGTTACATCTAAAAAGTTTTGACATTCGACAGCACAGTCGGTAGTACAGATAATTATTAGAATAGAATGAAGCACAAGCTCTCAACAATATAAACACTCACACATTATCTGCTTTGCGTACGATATTCCTAATGGCCCATCCACACTAGACAATCTTCGATGCGCACTCATTTTAGTTTTTTCTCAGAATTTCAGAGAATTGTAAAAAAATTCTTTGGAAAAAGGGTAATTCCACTTATTTATGGCCTTTTTAAGGCGCCGCCTTCTAGTGTACTATCAAAATTGCGTCATCATTCTAAGAAAATGGCAAAAAATATATGGGAAAAAAGAGTGCGCATTCCAGGATTGTGTAATGGCGGTGTGCAAAAATTGATTCAAGACGATTTGAAGCTAAATAGTCCGTAAGTTTTTGACCAGGTTTGATATTTAGCTGTCAACCATCTTTGATTATGAATGTCTACTGTAGGCATGTCGATTTAAAATCGACTAATCGAAAAATCGATCTTTTCGAGTGAAATAATCGATTTTTTAGATCGATCTCAAACACTGAATGGATTCACAATCCCCTCGAATCGGACCCGATTCACATTGGGCTCTTCTACACGCTGAAAACGTCGTTTTGTATAGAAGAGGGCGAGAGAGGATTTTTCCAACTAACTTTTTCAATGGATTTTTCAGCCAACTTTTTGACAGCTATGTGGTTTAGACAAAAAACAACAACATTGTGGAGTACAGTTGGATATTAAACTTCGCTTGCGAGAAACCCCATCCGATTTACCGAAAAAATGACAGGAGGGCTTTTTTGTAGGGAATAACATTTCGTATTGGCTGATCAAAAATTTTTTTCGAAAAAAACAGTTTTTGAGTGATTTTTTTGCCAAAAAATGATATCTCCGGCGGCCATGTTTTTTTTGTGATTCCGAAATTGTTTTCTTAAAAAGTCCCAAGGAAGCTGTGGTCCAATTTTCAGCCATTATAGAATTTTGTCTCCTTTAAATGGTAATTTCCCCGGACTATTAGCAATATCATAATGAATTCCTAACGAATCGATTTTAGTGCGTTCGATTCGAATAGAATCGAAGATCGTTTTTTTTTGGAATTAATCGACATGCCTAGTCTACTGCGCCTAATGCAAAATTTTTCCGTCGCCACAAACAATTGAACCAGTAACAAAAGCATTGCAATGGCACTCATTAGAGCCGTTTATACAACCCAATTCGAAATCGACCCCAGTCAACAATGCTAAAGGATTCTGTTGTCGAAGAAACTCTGCGAGAACGAAACGAATCGTCCGTCAACCTGAAATCGGCATTTTACGAAACGATCAACATTGTGTTAATCGAAATGACAAAACTTTTCGTAAGAGACGATACCTATCTCACAGCTATCGATACAGTAGATTAAATGGATTTGAAAACGCTGCAGCCTTTGACCGAGTTGGGCATCGAATTGCTAAATGAAATTGAGCTAAACACGAAAATTCGTCGAAAGAATGAGAAATTGAACGATTTGAAAAGGCCAGAGGTGGTATTTACAGAGCTGTATAAGGTGGGCCAGGGAATGGAAAACGTGTACTACTTTCCCGCCCGGAACGGCAGTATGCGAATCATCGTGTTCGGCCTTGACACGAATCATGCGGCTTCAACGTATTACTACATGTCGACTGATAGATTAAATAATTCTACTGATAGATTAAATTTTTATATCTGAACACCGTTCTTTTCGATGAACTAAATAATTACAAAGTGCAATTATTTTAAAAAAATTATTAAATGTTATTGTTTTAAAAAATAATCTACATATATGAAGTATGAGAAAAACGCGTGGGGGGGCTAAGCCCCCCCTAGCCCCTGGGTTGCTACGGCCCTGAAGTGTCTGTGGCCAATACTGGGCAAAATCGCTAACGTAAAAAGCGTAAAGGTAATTTTAATATGTGCATATTTAGGTACAAACAAACCTAAAGTAACTCGAAAAATGCTTCTTAGTTTGATTAAAGGAAAAAAACAAAAAAATTTAGTGCAATGGAAAAGCAAACAATTTCTACACGTTTATTATCCCTTATTTCGTTCGTACAACCCGAAAGAGTTTGCAAGAAAACCTAGAAGTTTGAATGAAATCTTAAAATGGAAGGCAACAGAATTTAGGCAATTCATTTTGTATACTGGAATTGTTGTGCTGAAAAATTGTGTTAGTACAGAATGCTATTATCACTTTTTACTTCTAAGTAGCGCTTATCGTTTGCTATTGTGCCCTAAAAGCTACAGAGTTATCATGGAGACAGCTAATGAAATGTTGCAATGTTTTGTTCAAGATTTCTCAAAAGTTTATAGAGAAAGTTCTGTAACCTATAATGTGCACAATATACAGTGGCGGATTTAAGCTCAACTGCGCCCTAGGCCCCGTCCGTTATGGCGCCCTTTTTGCTTTGTAGTGATACTTTTCACCTTCGCTTTTACAGTTTTAGAGAGGTGAGAGTATTCTGCGTACACTGATATCTTATTCATGAAAATAGGTCATAGTGTTACAAAAATACAGAGTGATATGCAAAACTCTAAAAAAAACTTCACAACGCCCATGTACATTTATCATCATTAGACATTTACTTTTGATGTAAAAATAATTAAAATGATAAACATTGTCTCTGTTTAATAAAATTTATGTTTTAAAATATTCATTTCTTCTTACAGCATTCATTCGACGCCATTTTTATATTCAAAAACAGCCGGCACACAAAATATGATGAGGAAGAAAGACGCGCCCTGGCGGCCGTTAGTCTTTCACTTCTCTCGTCTGGAGCCGGCTGTTTTTCAAAATAAAAATGGCGTCGAATGAATGCTGTAAGAAAAAATGAATATTTTAAAACATAAATTTTATTAAACAGAGACAATGTTTATCATTTGAGTTATTTTTACATCAAAAGTAAATGTCTAATGATGATAAATGTACAAGGATTTTTTTTTTCGTACTCCTCTATTAATATATACCTTCAATTGTATAAACATCAGTGAGAATTTTACAAATTATAACTTCCGGTCAAGTTTTCTATGAGAAAAAAAATAAAAAATTATAATCTAATGGCTTTTTTCATTTTTATTTTTGCGTACATTTTAGGCAAGGATACTTTGGTTTTTCTCCGAACGCCCCGCTAGAATATTTTAATTCAGCTTTTTGGCGCGCTTAGATTTTTCGAATTTTCTTCTTATTTTTAATAATTTTTTATAATAATAAAACAATTTTTTTTAAAATAAGTTATAATATAAATTTTAGTGAAATTTTCCGCTCTTTCACGTGGCGCTATTAGTTTTTGGATTTTTTTTTTATTTTTCGATATATAAAACAAAAACCAAATTTTGGAATTTGTTTTCGAAATTGTGAACTTAACATACACTTTAGCGCAGCAAAGATTTTTTTATCGTTTTCTACCACCAAAAAAGTACCTAAGTTCCAATTTTCAGCGAGATCACATTTTGTGCGAGGTCAAAGTCTCTGACAACTGGGCTAATAGTAGATGAAAATTGTCATATGATAGTCATACTCGTATAATTGCGAAGTTGGATTTTTTTATTGTTTTCTTTACATATGTTAATATAAAGCGGAAAAAAATTCTGCAAAATCGGGCCTGTGCTGCACGAGAAAATTACATAAATGTGCATTGCTACACTATTTTTTTAATTTCTCCATTTCTGTTGGTCGTTGAAAAATATTGAAAATTGACTTATCACATATCAAATAAACTTTTTTCTTTCTTAAGCTTTGGCGAAAACATCACATTTTTTGCAATTTTTCTCCAACAGACAATAATGCAAGTTGAGATTGTCTTGGCCCATACTTGCACGAAAATATCTTTTCACTCTTTTTGGAGTAGCAAAGCATCTCTCTCCAGAACAGCAAACAAGTTAAATCGATTTTTAAAATTTCAGTGGTTCTTTATATTTTGCAGCCTCTAAAATTTTGCCGCTCCTAAAATTTTGCCGCCCTAGGCCCGGGCCTCACGGGCCTAAGCGTAAATCCATCACTGACAATATATTACACATCACCGAGTGTATTAACGATATCGGATTTTTAAATGAATCTGCCGCATACCCTTTCAAAAACTACTTTGTTACAGGTCCCACGATGCCTTAGGGGTTGAACAGGACCCTCTGTGAGGTTAACCATACCCATATAGGTATCGGTCCGGTCATACACCCCACGACCCCTTCTGTCGAGCTAGCGTGTACTGTATGACCGGCATAACACCCCCTAAAGTTATTTCGGAAGACTAGGGAGGATAATTCTTTTGCAAAATTTTTATGACCAAGCATGATGGTAGGCAACCTTGCTGTTATCAGCAAGGAGCTCCATTGTGCCGGTACATCATCTTAAGTGTAGATGTCCTCTTAATTTTGTCTCCATTGGATTTTTTCTTGTTTATGAAATAATTTACTTTTTTTGTATGAAAAGTGAATTATTTATATTTTTGTTACAGTTACAGTATAGTTAACCATTAGCATATCAGCACTGTATAGAAATTCAGAAATAAAGTTACTTCTACTTTAGGAAAAAGAAGACTTACTTTTGTTGATTCAAGTTTTTTACAAGTGTCCTCTCAATTTTGTCACTGACTGTATGTACTTTTTGTCCGATTTAAATAAAATCAATTTTAATGCATGGAAAATGACCGGAAACGTTTCCTTCTTCATAAATTATCTTAATTTCAATCTACAGTATTATCAGAAATTTTTGGGGAACTTTACAATTTAAGTGCAACCCCACACTCTTAGAAATGTTCCGATGTTAAAAGATAATATGATAATAATATTTTAGTGTTCGAAAATTATCTTTTAATTCGAAATAATCTAAAAATTTTCTGTTAATTTGCAGATAATAGCTGTTAAGATAAAGGCACCGAAAAAAGTATAAAAATCGAATCGGTAAGTTAAATTGTATTCATTATACCTGAAGCAACCGAAAGAAAAAGTAATTAAGTGAAAATATTATAAAATACTAAAATTATATTATAAATATTCTTTTTATCTAGAAATGAAGTTCTGTGTAGTCTTTGCAACAATCGTTGCCGTTTCCTTTGGAGCAGCAATCCCCGAAACAAGCCTTTTGAAGGATTTTGAGGAGTTCGCCGCCTTGTTTCCACTAAATGAATTTACTGATCTTGTCAACTACTACGCGGAGAATGATGCTGAATTTAAAAATGTGGTAACGTCAAAGGATTTTGTGACACTCAATGAACTTTTCAACGAGCAACCCGAGACCCAAGAGTTGGTTGACTGGGTTAAAGAACAGTTAACACCAGAAAACAACAATATTCAAAAAATGTCTTTGATGCTTAATGATCACTACAAGCCAGGATGGAAGGGATTCATGGAGGCTTACATTGCACTTATTCCAACCGAGAAAATATCAAACTTCATTCAGGAGAAAGTTGCTGAAGGTAGTGCTTTTGCCGAATTTTGGAGCAGGGTAAAAGGTTTGAGACCAGCATACGAAAGGGTTATCAGATTACCTGAAGTTATTGAAGCTGTTAAACGTTTAGAGGCACTTGGATTTGATGGCGCTCAATATGACAGTATGGTTCGTGATCTATTTGGTTGGCATTAAAGTTTTCATAATTTTAAAATAAATCAATTCAAGTTTAATGAAGAATATGTTTTTTTTGTTTGTCATCAAATGTCGTGTCTTTTAGCAAGAGGCTATGAAGCTACAGTTATACATTTTAGTCTGTAAGATCAGTGATAGAATTTCTTGCGTGATATCCAATTTTAGTGAGTGTTGGCCATATGACGACTGTAAGCTCAAGTATTTAACACTTGGCGGGGTTTAAAGAAAGTAAAAATTTAAAGTGATCAGTAAACATTTGGAGCGTGCTTTAGGTTATGAATAATAAAAATTATATTGATGGAACTATTATTAAATATTATATTAATAATACAATTATTAATAATTACGAAAAGTGAAAAAAACTGCTCGTCTTTCCAAGCGGTCCTCCAACCAAGTACTAACCATGTGCACTAACCATGAACTCAAGCCGTTTAAACTCGAAAGGTATATCGTTGGAAATTATCGGTATATACCTGGAATTAGGACGTTTTCCCCTTCGAATTTACCTTACCGTTGATGATTCTTGCTTTGATCAACTTGGGTGTTAATCTTTTGATGATAAGTCTTGGTCCGTTGCATAGCTTTGGCGCGTTCAAATTTCGAATTAGCATCACAGGTGATCCAACTGTCAATGTCAATATGTGTAGTGACATGCCTGATGGCTCCAAAGAATTAAGAAACTCAATTGGATATTTGACTGCTTGTTCTTCGTCTATTACCCGACTAGAAATTTTTTGCTCATGCCTGATCAGGACCTGATGCCAGGAACTTTCCAGGATTACTTGATTTGGAATCAATTAGGCTCTTTTAATCTGAAATTATGGGGTTAAAAACAGATAATTTAAAAAAATTAATATATTAATATAAGATGAGTTTAGTTGTTTTTTTTATGACTTTGGATGGGATGTTATGGCGGCTTGAAGGCTTCGGGAAAAGTTTTCAATAGTAATAATAAGAACTATATGTCATTTAGGGGGATCCGGTGCGGGTATTAGTCTGGGTTCCAATTCTTGATGGAGTTTGCATATTAGTTTTGGTGTTAGCATACTTTTGAGGGTGCTGATTTTTTTGTTGATTTTCGCAACGATAGCGCTAATTAAAAAGTTTAATGCCATTTGATGGAAAATATCGCGATATTTAATTTTGATTATTACCACTTGCTTCGAAAAACCAACGGTTTCCGAGATAATCGCGAAAAATCGAAATTTTCTCCCTTTTAACCAAAATAGCGCCAAAACTACAAGTCCTATGAGAAAAAGTATTATTACCTTTTTGATGGAGAGTCTCACGAGCTTTAATTTTGGTCCTAAAAACCCGCCTCGAAAACTCAAGGTTTCAGTAATAAGCGCAAAAAACTGAAATTTCCTAATTTTCCTAAATTTTCGCTATTTTCTCCATCTAAAGGCGCACTCTTTGCCGATTAAGTTGTTTGACATTTTCGACATTTTCTAAAATTAAAAAACACCACCCCTATCATGAATTCCGTACGGAATACAATTCCACTGAAAATACAATTTCCACTCAAGTTCGAAAGAGTATCATGAATTCCACTGGAATTGATACCAAGCCATGCCATACAAAATTTAAATTCGAATCGTTTTGGACTGGTTCTACACGTTCAATTTACTTAGTTGAACGTGTAGAATCAGTCTTGTATGCAAATGTCAAACGATTTTAATACTCTTCGTCACATTTGTGCTTCTTTCGTAGAAGGTCCTAAACTGTTTTTGTCCGGCGGCATTTTCCCAAAGGGAATCAAGATCTACTAATTTTATATATTGCGCAGCGGTTGTTATCTTTGCCATTATTTTCAAATATTTCTTTTGCCAAATTAATCTTACTTATTTTGTTGTGTTTAAAACTTAAAAAAAATGTAATTACCTTACAGTTTACTACTTACAACCAACTTGATTACAGTAATCACTTGACTTCCACCGCAAAAACCCAACGGAAACAAAAGGCGTAAATTTGACATTCCGGTGGAAATCATGATACCTAAATTTCCACTGGAGCACATTTCGAAATTAAATTTCCACTACAGTGGAATTCATGATAGTGTTTAGTGGAACGGAATTCAAAACGTCACTCCCGTGGAATTTATGATAGGGGTGCAATGTTTTCCATAAACTGTATTAAACACTGAACACCCAATTTTTTCACAGACCTTATTAAAAAAAACACTAAATCCAACGTTTTACACAAATTGTTCACACCTTTTCAGAACAAGGAAAACTCGTGATTGTCACTTGTCATTTTTAACAAACAAATGGAATTTACGTCTTCTTCTTTCTTGGCTTACAAAAGTTCCATCTCCAAAAACTTTCAATACTTTTCCATTTTCGACTAGATTTTATTTTTCATAAGATGAGGATTTCCTGATCTGGACCCAACTAGGTCCTGACTAGGAAAACCTGGTGTGGCATGCCTTACCACTGCCTGATCAGGACCCAATATATGTTAAGGGTTTTCTTCAGCTAAATTCTAGTCGGGCATTACTCGAGTTAATGGCCAAGTATAGTACTTATACCACTCGAAATGCTCGGACCAGAAATCAAAAAGTGGAACTTCAGAATGCGCCATTTTAACCACAGTGGCGGCAAACATTTGAAAGAAATAATGTTGAAAAAATAAATGTAAAGAATGGTTCTTTTGTATGATAAAATTAAATGTTTTTAGTTTTTTTTTGTTTATGAAAAAAGTACCTCTAAATGGATCACCCAATATTTCATTTTTAGAGAGACAAATTAAATCCCCTTTGCTTAACACCACGGTCCCATCCAATAGTGCCACCGTAGAACGCTGATCTCGTTGATCGAGAAAAGGAAGGATGAGGTGGTTTAAACTATGTGATAGGTAAGAAGGTAGTGATAAGGCGGGAGGAGTATAAAGGCGAAGCGGCTTGGTTCGAACCCTGGCCTTAGAGATAGCAGTCGGAAGTCTTTATCCATAGACAACCATGCAGATCAAGAAAGAATATAGTAGATGGCGAGACTCATAGGGGGAGCTTTAATTGGATTAGCCACAGCCTGTAACGCGACAATGAAAAACTAACCATGCAGGCCCTCGATTGGAACCCTGAAGGAAAATCTTGTAGGAAAACCCTAAATTATGATGAATTATAGCGCTGTTTACAGAGGCCACATCAAAAGAGTGATCCCTGTATGGAGCTGAAAGTAGTCACTTACAATAGAGACCATAGGAGATAATTGTTTCCCCCTTATGCTCCACGATGCATTTACGGAGACAGATGCAGAAGAATACAACGTCTTCTTCAGAATTGCCCAAAAAATCGTGAATTTCAGCCATAACTTTTCTTTTTCTTTGTTTTTTCAGTGGCAGGTGAATAGCCAGGCTAATTCAGCTTGAACAAATATAATTGCATATCTTTAGGGTTTTGAGTAAAACTACAGTCTAAGCCAGAAAATCTGCCCGCCTCTTTCAAATTCTAATTTGTATTGGGAAAATTATTTTCCATTTTTCTAAATATTTTCGTTTTGTTAAATCTCACAAGAGAAATTATTAATGATGTCTTTTTATGTGAAAGTCTAAGTTCAGGTGTTTATAACAACCAGCCCGTTACGTCGTTCACGTCATTGACTAGGATTAGCCCGAATGATAGAAAAGGGATAAGATAGGTTAAGGGGAGTCCGTGCGGTGCATGAGGAGGACGCTGCCAATTTTTAGCTTCTGATACGGCCTCAAGCCCACGTGACTGTGAAACTAATGCTTCCACAGCACACTTGTCGCTGTTGTCAGAGGGGCACACTTCTCGCAGAATTTAAACTCAACTTTGACAATTGCTGCATTGGTTTCTGGCAGAACTGCTGCATACTTTGCAATGCGTTAGCACAAGTTACGCATTTTTGGGGCAAAATACTGCATAAGGCAGTAATGTTTTTCCGATGATTGGAAATACGAGCAGTTAGATGGCTTTTTACATGATCTACAAATGGGATAACTTGAACATCGGCATTCATATATGATTATACGATTCATTTGTCGTCTTGCTATGCGAGGAATTTATATGATATATCCATTTTGTAAGAAACCATGCAAAGCTGCTTCGAAAACAGTTTTGAACTCATCGTCAGCGTTATTTTTAATACGTTTCAAGATCAATCACCAATGAAACTATACGCTTTTATCAGGTCACAGTCATCTGTCTCAAGTTGTTTGCAAAAAGATTATGATATAGCTCTCGATTTCCTCCAAGATAAACAAGGCTATTGTGAAGTTGGTCGATCGCAATGTCCTCAACATCTGCGCTGTATCAATATTGCGGTTTTCTTTCAACTTTTCCAACGCTGCCACAACAGTAGCGTAAATTCCGAGTTTCACACATTGCCGGAACTGTTGGTTGGAAGAAGTTCTCATATTTGTATTTTTAGGATGTCTGTACGCTGTAGCTATACCGATGGACTGCACTACGCCAATTCAATTGCATATATCAGCTTAAGACAGTGGCGGATACAAGGGGGGGGGGGGGGAATGAGGGACATCCCCCCCAAGAGCAAAGAAGATTTATGGATTGCTTTAGTTCTGAAAAAAAATGTCCAGTGAAAGAAATTGAACTGGGAAATTTACCTCTATATAGACGGTGTACCCACTAAAGTTGCAAAGCGGCCGGCTGTGGATAGGTTTTGGATAGACGAACAAAAATAGTTGGAGGGGTTGGGGAAAACGCAAAAATTGACTTTATTTGTTGCACTTTTAGTACTATTTAACATTTTCACATTGGCTTATGTCGAAAAGTATCAAATAAAGCCAATTTTAAAATCAAAATTTGCTAATATCTTCAAAAGTAAAGGCCGTAGCATAAAAATTTACCAGACGTGCTATTCATAGGAAATACTCCAAGCTTTCTAATTTTGGAATAAAAAGTATAGGTTAACTACGTTTTTTTTTGATAAAAATGTACTTTTAAGTTAAAAACACCAAAATTTAAGACTCATAACTCCAAAAGTTGGTAAGATAGAGAACCATCGGTTTTACCATCATAGATAGGGTTTCTCCGTTCATTGGTACCTTATTCATGGAAATAGGTTACAAAAAAACGGTTACAACAACGGTTACAAAAAAACAAGGTCTACCAAAAAAAATTGCTAAACATCCTAGCGGCCAAACCGTTACGATTCCCCAACCCATACCAGTTCTTGTACGTCTATCCAAAACTTATCTACAGACTAATGATGAGCAAACACAAGAACAAGACAAGACTGATATAGTCTTGGTCTTGTACTTGCATAGTAAGTTTTGGTCTTGGCCATGCGAACATAGCTAAATCTTGGTCTTGGTTTTGGTCTTGCAAGCAGAGCTAAGTCTTGGTCGTCTTCCTAAATGTGCAAGACCGAGACAAGACTGCAAGAACAAGACGATTTTTGCTCATCACTACCACGGACGGCCGTTTTGTAACTTTAATGGAAAAAAATAATCTTTAAAAAATGCCACCCAATTTTGCAATACTCTGTGAGCTATTTCATTAACATATTCCCTACGGTTAGAGTTGAACAGGATTTATGCGAGGCAGTACATTTGTCCATCACACGACCGTAAATTGTACTGAGGCCTCAATTTTTTTAAATGTCCCACTTCACAAATAAAGTCCGACTACTCTTGGTATGAGCGTTTAAACCTGCACCATTACCTACCGAAGCCCAACTCACGAATCTCAAGGAAAACAGGAACACATTCATTTTAACCCGTCCGTCCATTGCATTGATGCAACAATTTTCGTATAAATTGGTAACAATAGGGTTAAATAGAACACATCGAGTCACAGTCAGGAATGAAACGTAGGTGTACACAGTTTTTTTTATACCCAGTGAAAATAATCATTCAATTGCGGCATAGGTAAACCGAGAATAGCTGAAAATTGGAACAGCCCTTAAAAAATCATAAATGAAATGCCGAATTTCCCCATAGATCGGTGGAGAGCAAAAACATTATTTAAAAGGTCAAAAACTCAGTTTGTTTGCAAATAGCTCTTAAACGCTAAGTTGTATCATAAAATACTTTTTACAAAGTTTGTAGGTTATGCGATTATCTACAAAAAAAGATGTTAAACATTTTCCCGTACGAATTGCCATTTATGAGATATCGCCGGTTTGAACATTTAAAATACTCATATGCCCTCAGAGGTAGCCCTAATAAGGCATCCCGCCAGCTTAACCGGTTAATAATAGGGTATCAAAGTTCCGCTTAGGTATGATCTTCACCTAGCGGATGGTCCACCTCCTTATTCACCAAGTAGTGTGGTACTTCTTGCGTCACAGCTTTTCTGGGCTGGCTCTTTGCTCATGCATCCTCCAGACTATCCTTAACCTATCATATCCTTTTTATATCTTCGAGCTAAGCTTACTAACTACCCGAGTAAAAATAATTTAGTTGGTTAATTTTCCTACTAGCACGCTCCCGCCACAAGCACGAAAATCTAAAAATTTGTTCGTTAGAGGCATCCACTCTCCCGCTACAGCCATGCACGCTCCCGCCACTGGCACGAATATCTAAAAATTCAGGCATGAACAATTTATAAGTACATCGGCCAAGCAGTCCTCCAGCTAAGCACTAAATACTTGCAATGCTGCTTGACCTGCGCAATCGAATGAGAACCGTTCTACTGAGTGTGCTATTGGCACCCTTTACGGTCACCAAGATAATTGTCCTTTTTTTCGTCCTCGACATTTTTTTAAAGCAGTACAGGCGATTTCGTGCATGCCTGTGGCGGGAGTGTGAATGCGAGTTTTATTGCCGAGTAAAAATAAAATTAGCTCGCACCTATGTAATATAATTTTTAACTGTACACCGAATACTATTTCAGATAACATCATTTCCAGATTTTGAGTAAAATTTCATTCCCCCCCTTCCCCCAAGAATTGTTTCTGGATCCGCCACTGGCTTAAGAGCAAGAATCTGATATCGCCACCGAAGTGCACGTAGAGAGCTAAGGAGCAACATTCAAATGCAAACGAATTCATATGCTTGTACTGTTTGCTTACAAATGTTAACTTCAACTGAATACTGCTGCAGTCAGCTGAATTTTCGAATGCGCCCTACATACTTGTTTAAGCTATAGACACGGAGCTTCGAATAACATTAGTGATCACTATTTTCTTGCCTTTCACTAGTAGTAGTATTTTTATTAAATACTCTATTTTGTAGTTTTTTACTTCTTTTTTGTGTAATAAACCAACTTTAGAAATCACTCTTCGTATAACCAGCTCGTCACTCGTCATGTCGTTCAAGTCATGGTGCAATATACAATAGTAACCTTAGTTTTAAAGATAGAGAGGATTAAGATAGGTAAGGGGAGTTATGGTAGTCCTTTACCAGATGGCAGTGATATAGCAAAACTATAACAAAAATTAATGTTTTATAATTTTAAGTTGCTTTTATTGTACTACACATATACATATATTGCTTTCGGACATTCGTCACATTTTCAATTAGTGTTAGCGTCATCCCTCTGAACGTCATCCTTCTGAGCGTCATTCTTCTTAGCGTCATCCTTCTGAGCGTCATTCTTCTTAGCGTCATCCTTCTGATCTTCTTTTTTCCACCCAAAAGTATTGCGTAAATCATTATCCATTGCTTGTGTATCCACTCCACGTTTACTTAGGGCCTCTAATAACTTCTGAACTTTTGGATTGGCAAGAAATTTCTCATAGGCTGGCTTTAATTCTTCAAGCTTATGCCAATATTTTTCGAAACGTTGATTCTCTTCAATTTGCCTCTGGATTATGTCAGAAATTCTTCCAGCTTCCCAGTTATTTCTCATATCCTCAAAGTATCCTCCTCTAAATTGTGGATATCTCTCAGCTTTATCAGCATCGTTAATTTGGTGGATCCTTTCAGGAACCTCACGACGGCCATGGCGAACGTCACAATTATCACATCTGCGCTCACCAAATTGTGGAATTTCTTGTTGATATTGAATAACTTCTAATGGTTGACGGAATTCAGCCGTTTCGGCGCGATCTTGATGTACTTGATTGGATGAATCTTGTTGTCTCCTGTGGGGAGTTGCTTTTTCGATATCATTAAAATCTTGTTTTAATCCCGAAGGAGACTCTTGTTCTCTGAGTCCAGCCAGGGACTGCGGTCTGCGAGGAAGTCTGAAATTAGAAAAATATCGGCGGCCATGATGATCTTCGCTACCATGAGGCTCTTGGAAGTCACGAGCAAATCTTTCGGGTAGTCCAAAGTTTTCAGGTTGATTAATTTCCCGGGCAAGAGTAGTTGCAAAGACGATACAAATTATTATTATCAGGTCCTTCATCTAAAATTTAATTTGAATAGAATTATTTTTAAGCAGAATATTGTAGTAAAAAAAAATTACCTCGATTTTTATTAGTAAAACTGCAGTGGTCAAAAACTAAGTGAAAACTGCTTTACGATTTCAGTTTCTGCTTGAGTTTTATTCAGTTTAGATTTTCTTGATGATTCAAAGAAATATTAAGATAAGATTGTGGAAACATCGAACCACTTGAAATGAAAATGAAGAAAATGTGAAGTGATTATTTAATATATTGAAAATTGTTGTAATTAATTTATAAATTGAGCTTAAAATAAACAAAACTTTATCAGAGTAAAATATTGCTGACGCATGGAACTATTTATATAACTTTTCACTAACAAGTTGTTTGTTTTTATTTTTTGTTTTAACGTTTGTAAATAGGTCCTTTTTTATTTTTGGCAAATTTATTAATTATTTTAATGTGCACTATAGCTGATGCCTTCTCAATTGTTTTTACCCTGATTTTACACTACATAAATTTAATAACTTTAATCTTCTGACTAGGCCATCATAACCCAGGAGCTGGTGAATTTCGACATGGATATAGTCTTTGTTCATGACTTTACGGATAATAATTTCAAGGGATGTTTCCGACACTTTCTGCATTAAAATCCTTGTGTAGATCGAACTAATTGCGAATGTATCAAGGAAAATCGTCGATATCATGAAATTATTTGTTCTGAAAGCCTTGCAGAGTTTGACTAGTATAACCTCAGAATGACTACCATAAGCCCAAATTAGCTTGAAGACCTGTTGATACAAGAATATCTTGTAATACGTCGGTAGGGCAGAGTAGCGGCGAATTAACCAATATTTCGTGTACTCAGCCTGAGTTTTTGTTATTGTGAGGCTTTCACCTCAGTTTATCATATAACGGGTGCCTTCCATTTAGACACAGAAAGACAATTGTGTCCGACACAGCGTGTCGCTCTGTGTCGTTCTGTGTAAGCCAAAATGGAACACATAAGTTCATGAAAAATCCGCCACGGCGCACTTTCCTCGTTTTTATTTTTATTTGGCAAGTAAATCGTAAATTTTATGTTGATAATTTCTTTAAATTAATTACCCCACTTCTTATAAATGCTGGGAATCTTAAAAATGAAACAATTTTGTTGTAATTATAAATTAACGATCACATTTCAATTGGCGAGGGTTGGTAGCATTGTCTTAGTTGTGCCCGGCTGTGTCTAGCTGTGTCGTTGATGGAACACTACTGTGTCGGACACAGTGTAACACTGTGTCTCTCTGTGTCTAAATGGAAGGCACCCAACGTCATGACAAGATGTTTTTATTGTATTGGATATGTTTGAAATGATTTCTCCCGTTCAGTTTAATTCGTCACTTCTTACTTCAGCTGAATCTCAACGGTAGTAGTTGGTAACTTCTCTGTCATCACCAAAAGAACCAGCAACGACATGACTGAATAGAGCTAAGTTATTAGTTATAGAAGAAGGACCATTCGTCGCGGTGTACTGCCCTACGGTTTACTAGCTTGAATTTTCTTCAAATTACTATAAAATAGGAATTTTCTTGATTTATTCTGAAGAATCTTGTCGACAAGCTGGGCGGGTATAAACCAAAAAGATCTACTACGGGCCTTCTTGTATGTAAATCTGCCGGTGGTCATATTATCTGCCGGTGTTCCACAGGGGTCACCTTTATCACCTGGTCTTTTTCCTGTGTAACTCTTACACCTTCAAAAATAGAAGAAAAGCACTTGACAGATCTTGTTTTTAAGATGTTGTTCTCATGCCCAATTCCATTAACATGGACTTCGAACTTATTCTTAATTGGGGCTGCTTGGTGCTAAATTCAACGCATCCAAAAGGATATACTGTCTCATCTCTAAAGCTGGTTTCTGACGGTGCGCGATATTGCGGACAGACGCGGACGGCGCACAGTGGGCCAAAACGACTTGTGGGCTATCACAAATTTGTCACTTTTGTTCTGTTAAAGATATCATAATGAAACTTTGGGAAATAAATATTGACATTATTACCTTTTAATTGATTAAAAAAAGTTCAATTGGTTAACAGGGTGCCTCAAAATAAATCAACAAAATTTGAAGTAGTCAATAAATGGATTATTAATGTTTTATGAAAAGTTTTAACGACATTTTTAACTTAATCTTTAATTATTTTATTATCTCCATAACAATATTTAATTAAAAAAAACTTTTACAAATACATATATACAAAAAAATAAAAATTATATTATACGATTATACTCAAATACTAATCAGTTGGCACACTTTCAAACATATTATCTGTATTTTCATCTGTGTCTAGTAAATGGGCCATTTCCTCTGGATAATCCCTGCTTCTGAAAAGTTTGTCCCGTATTCTCCGAAATGATGAGATGTATGGATCTGATGATATAAGCAGCATATTCATGAGATCAACGTATCTGTAGCGCTTGTATTCTTTATTTTTGGCTTCCTAGGCTTCTTCCGACAGTTCGCCAATTGGCAAAAGACAGTGAAGTATTATATTTTTTCCATGCCTTAAAGCTTTGTGAACTGTTGCTTTTAATTTTTGCCATGCATATTTCTCATTTAGTAATATTTCTGTTTGTTCTGAATATATTTCGAATTTTTCGGCATTCATAGGAAGACCACAAGAAAGAAAATTTAATATGGTCCTAAATCTCTTTATAATTTCCACGGCCATTTTGGTGATATCCGCTGTTATGTACGTGTATTCAAAAAATCTCCTCGCTGTGTTGCCGTCATTTGTGCTTCCAAATCGTTGCTTACACTGTAAAAAAATATGTAAATTCACAGTGCAAATGTACAGTAAAATTACAAATCGCGATATGAAATACTAATTTACTACACAATTATTGTAATTTTACTATAAATTTTGTAACTTCACATAATGAAATTGGAAATCTCCAATACTGCATGACGTAAATGTTGATTACATGAATGTGATGTATATTTTACACAATGTTGTGTATTTTTCTAAATCGTTTATGTAGGAAAATTACAATATTTCTTAGTATATTTATCAATGTTATGTAGCAAAAAAATCTTTTTTATACACTTTATACTGTAATTTTACAGTAAGAGGCGTAATTTTAGAACATAAATTTTCAGTAAAATTACAAATTGGTTATTGGAATGTAGGGTTTAAATTTTTCCTCTCGTGTATATAATTCACAGGTAAAAATGGAATACTAAGCATATATTCCCAATTGCTTTTAAGTTAAGGCCAGACCTTTGACTTTGATCAGGAACTGCGCAGTTCTTGTAAAAGCCAAGAAATTTTGATAGGCATTGCCTCACGTACATGCTTAACAAGGCATTGTGAGCAAAATGCTAATTTTTTATGTATAGGGAGTGGGCATTAACTAAGAATAAATTTGGCGCTTGGAAATATTTCAGGCAGGGCCAAGCATATTGGCACAGGGCGGTAATCTTCAGCTTTAGGTTTTCCCTTTTTCGTCTCTCTCTGGTAAAAAGTTGCAACAAGAGTTTTGGAAATTTACAAAACTATGAAGAAAAAGCTCCAATACTGATTAATTTAATTAATTTTTTAAAAAATTTATTGAGCTTCGTTTATTATTGACAGTTCTTACAAATGTTACATTAGAGGCCGACTTCGCTGTATGTCAGGGCCTTTTACAATCTCTTACAATTCTAGCTGGACCTTAGTCCGTACATCCGTTTATTTAAGTCTATTACTATAATTAAAATTCATTTGGTTTTGCGCCTGCTCTTCGGCACCACGACTCTCACATTGCCTTGCTGGCCTTATAACTAAACTAATATTAAAACACAACACCTGTTAAAAAGCGTTGACAAAATTTAAACTAAGTGGCTGCATTCAGCTCTGTATTTACATTTTTTATTAATTACTATTTATTCTAACTTACTGGTCTAGCTTAGGTATTAACTTACAGTATATCTAAGAACTATGTTTGAAAGATCAGGAGTGGTTCACCCACCAGACTACCCCCTAATGTTGTTGTTTGTATTATTTAGATAGAATGAGGGAAGGCTCTCATCCGTAGTTGCTTGCAGGTACCGGGCGGAATCTCGATGCAGGATGTGGATTGGAGAAATGTAAGTTTGGCCAATTAAGGATTGGTTTACATTATCATTATATATTTTTTGGATTCTCTCGTTTGGATGATACGATAGCTTCTTTAGCCTCTTAGAGGCAAGTTGGACCATGTAATGCATAATGGGCGTGATGTTAGACCTGTCATAAAGCGTTTTGTTCGAGTACCATTTGTTTTCTTCAGACATGTATAGAGAAGTACCGTGTCTAAGCACTTTTCTTTCAAATTTTTGGGCTTCTCTTGCTGTTGTCGATGAGATGAACAACCAGACTGGGAATGCATACGTGATGACAGGTCTAACTACCGTTTTATACAAGAGTAATTTTGTCCTGCTAAATAGGTCCTTTGAGTTGATCAGAGGTTTGAGACTTGCCACTGCTCCGCGGGCCTTGTTAATTTTTATTTTTACGTGCGGGTTCCACTTCAGCCTGTGATGTAATTTTACCCCCAGATATTTTATGCTAGTTTTCGGCGTTAGGGTGTGGCCGTTTATTATTAGTCTTATAATTTTCGATTCACGGGGGGCATTTCTATGCCCTTTTCCGTAAGGGTTTCTGACACAGATTAGCTAGCACTACACAGTTGGTAAAAATACGTAAAGTAGATTAGAAATATTAGTAATCATATATATTGTAAATTTACAAAACTGCTTGTGAATAAAACGTCCAGTATTTTTTTTCTAAAATTACCACAGAAATTTTTTACAGTGTAGGTGTATCAATAATTAAACCAAGTTGTCGTCTGAACTCTTGTTGTATCCTGTGTTTCTCCTCCAGTCTCTTTTGCTTATTATCAGGGTTGTTTCGTATACCCTCATCAGTGAAATTAAGTCGTAACTCATGTGCAATATAAGTAAATTCCATAAATCGAATCCTTGCATGAAGAGACGAAAGCCCGTATTGATAGTTTTCTTCAACATTGCATTCTTCTTCCGTATTTCGAAAATCTTTCGCATTTTTTTGGCAAATAGTACAAGTTCCTGATGATTTGGTGTCTGTTACTAATTGGGTTACTCTGCCATCACAGATTGTTAAGTGAAGCCTATGCATTACTTCTATTTCTTTGTCGTTAAGGCCACTAAACTATTTATTTCTTGTTTCACGAGGTCAACTTCACTTTGAACCAATTCTTTTGTTTCCTTTACATATTTAAATTTAATAGGTCTACAAAAGTGTGCAGATGATGGACGAGGATTTCTACAGTTTTCGGAAGTACTGAATTTTAAACGAAGAGGAACCAATGACATTATGAAAAAATTGGCGTCTATTATATTTTCGTCATTATTTCCAGAATTTTTTGCTTGTATTCGCTTTGCCTAATTAAAGCTACATTTTACTAATTGCTTCTGAGAACTTATCTTGATAATTCCTTTCACTCACCGCCCCGCCACAAGACGATTATCTTAATACCTCTACCAGTGACTTCAAGGTGGGCTTTTCCCTGAATCTGTTCACTATAGCAACACAAGCAAAAATCAAATAAGTCATAAAATAATAAATGCATTTTGTGCAACTCCTGGGAACATCCGGCTTCTTTAATCCCTCGTGTGACATGGGGCATAGGGAACATTGTCTGGAAATACGCACGCGACATCAAGGTAGACTTTACTTCAAATACCATTTTCTCCGAAGATCGCAAGTGATCGGAGCCACACTTTTTTTTTATCGATGCAGGAGGGTTTCTTCTTTAATTTGATGCCAATTAGAACGTGGCCATCGCTGGCCATTTTTTTAAAAGTTAAAAATAAATACAAATTTGAACGAAAAATCGCCCTTTTTAATTATTAAAATGCTATCATTGAAAAAACTATTTGACTTTTATCATAAATTCTTCGCCTAATAATACCTCCTCCTGTATAGTAAGTGATTTCATTAATAACAAATCAACCTTCCCATACAAACATTTTCACAATAGAACTTTGAAATCATAGAAAATTCGAACATTTTTTAAAAAAAATGAGATGTTCAAAATTTTCTCTGACTTTAGCCATTCCAAGCACAAAGAGGGGGGGGGGGGGTAAAAATTAAAAAAAAATTGTTGTCATAAGGTAATATATTTAATTTACTATCGAATGGCATAAAAAATTTTAAAATCTTGTGAGGCTAGGAAAGAGTTGCTGCAAGAGCACATCAAGGGAGTTCGTGGGCCATGCTCTCACGCACCTGTTTTTCCCCCTTTTGTTACCTTCCTCTGCGATCCCCAGGTCAATTCCCTTTCTGAAAAGCCAAACGGTTCCTGAATCAGTAAGAGAGCTTGTGGATTTAGTGCTACCTTTAAATCGATGACGTTTTTTAAAAAAAAAATGGAACTATAATCAATGCTTCATCTAATTTCTCTTGAGGTATTCAAATGGGTATATTCTTGGACATTTTAATAATTTAAAAAAAAATCTACGTAAATTGCACCAATTACGTAGACTGAATCATCTTAATTGAAATGTGTTCAAAACACTTTCATGAAATCCTTGTTTATAGCTTGAAAACATTGGTCCTGAAAACAACTTTCTATTTAACGAAAAAACAATCAACTTCAACACATTTCAAATTTTATTTGGTTATACTATTTATTTTATTAGTCACAAAGTATGCTTAGTTGTCGTTAGCAATAACCTCAGCTTAAGCATCAACATTAGCATCGGCCTCAACATCGGCATCAGCATCGGCATCAGCATTAGCATCGGCATCAGCATTAACATCGACCTCAGCATCAGCACCAGCATCAGTACCGGCATCAGCATCAGCACCAGCGTTGGCACCAGCATCAGCACCTGCATCAGCATCAGCACCGGCATCAGAACCAGCATCAGAACCAGCATCAGAACCAGCATCAGAACCAGCATCAGAACCATCATCAGAACCACCTTCAGCATCAGTATTATCAGTCCATCCTAGAACATCACGAATACGGCGATCCTCTGCTTCAAGATCAACTCCACGAGCACTGAGTTCAGCCAAAACCTTTAGAACTTTTGGATCGGCAACAATTCTCTCATAGACAGGCTTTAATGCTTGAAGCTTGCTCCAGTATTCTGCAAAAATTTCACTTTCAGCAACTTTCTTCTGAATAACAGAAGCAATTGTATCAGCATCAACAAGTTTCCTCTTCTCCTCTAGATAACCCCTAAGTCCTGGATTGCTTTCAACATCGACTTCGTCTTGAGTGTCTTCATTCTCTTGAGGTTTACGTTCAGGATGTCCGCGGCGACTTCCCCAATGAGCTTGAACCCACTTGCCAAGCTCCTGAAGTTCTGGCTGCTGTCCGACAACGCGAAGGGCTTCCTGGAACTCCTCAGTTTTAATGTAATCCTGTGTTTCCTGATCATTTTCAAGATAGGCCTTTGTGAGACCTTGTAACTTGTTAAGCGGAAGTTCATGTGCAATATCCTCAAAATCTTTCCTCAATCCTGTTGGAGCTTTAGATTCTGATTGGCCTTGGGGACCATGTGGTCCTTTGGGCCCGCGATGCTCTTCTGATCCATGTGGTCCTCTGGGACCATGATGCTCCTCTGGACCATGTCCTCGGGGACGGCGTTGCTCTTCTGATCCTTGTGGTCCTCTGGGACCTCGATGCTCCTCTGGACCATGTCCTCGGGGACGGCGTTGCTCTTCTGATCCTTGTGGTCCTCTGGGACCACGATGCTCCTCTGGACCATGTCCTCGGGGACCGCGTTGCTCTTCTGATCCTTGCGGGCCTCTGGGACCACGATGCTCCTCTGGACCATGTCCTCGGGGACCGCGTTGCTCTTCTGATCCTTGTGGTCCTCTGGGACCACGATGCTCCTCTGGACCATTTCCTCGGGGACCGCGTTGCTCTTCTTGTCTATGTAGTTCTTCTTGATCATATGATCTCATGTAATTGCGATGTTCTTTAAAACCAATTGTTTCTCCGGGACCACGATATATCATTGGACCACGAGGATCCTCTGCGAAATATGGTGCTCTAAGGTCACGAACGAAATCTCTTGCTCCATTTGGACCCCATGGGTGATCGATTTCGCGGGCAAGAGCTGCAGCAATAACAGCAACTACAATTACTAAGCACTTCATCTAAAAATTGGTTAAAAGAAAAAAATTATTCTAAGTAAACTACAAAAATTTTAGTGATGAAATTACCTTGATTTCTCGATTGACAATGCAACTATCAAAAGCAAATCGAAACTGTTTGGAATGCTTCATCGTCTGGGGTTTTTATTTAGTTCAGGCTTTCTATGATTCAGCGAAATGTGCGAGATTAGATTGCGAAAACAAAACCCTTAGAATGAAGTACATGCAACACTCTTAGAACTTACGCAAGATTTTGTTATTAGTAATTTTCAAATTGATTTATAAAATAAACATAATTTTATCAATGGGCAATACATACATACATATATTCCTGAATGGTTTAGTCTATGAATTCCGTAGCAAGAAGGGAATTTTTCGGTATAGATGAATCAAAGGTACTCAAAATATGTTTTCAATCAGAAGTGTTTTGTTTGCTGTCTATCTCGATCGTTACTTTTAATTTGTTAAGTGGCATATAATAGGAAACAGTGTTATGAGTACCATCTTATTAATGAAGTGTCTACGTGAGGATAAATTTGTAAAAATTCTATTATAATTTCAACAAGGTGACTTTTCAGATGATTACTAACTCCATACATGTTTCAAAATGTTTCAAAATGTACCAAACAATATATCTAAAAATGGCAACCATTTTCAGCTTGGTGCAAAGTTGCCCTCTTTTATTTCCGAGCGAATCCGCTTAAATAGTTGAAATCTTTTAGGTCCCTACAGAAAGGTTGAAATGTTTAAGCTCCATTTACATCCAAAAGTCAAAGTGGAAGTGCAACTCTGGGGCTCTTTTATCGCACAAAAATTTGTATGCTTTCGTGCAACAGAGAGAAAAGCATACAAATTTCTGTGCGACAAAAGAGCTCCAGAGCTGCACTTCCACTTTGACTTTGCGATGTTAATTGGCCTTAATGGTAATTAAAGGAAGTTATCGGGACGCATGGAATCTGGTAACCCCAAGACAAGCTTATATGTCTTATAGCTCGAAAGAATTCAACGAAATAAAAGTATCCTTTTTTCCAATAATTGCGTTAGAAGTTGGGTCTTGCCATATCCGGGAACTTTAGCAATCTGTATGTGGCATATCCAAATGACAGAGTAAGAGCGAGTGTACTGGTGAAGAAACCTTCCTAACATATGATTTACCAGATCACTTATTAACTGGCCTCCGTAGCCTAGGGGTTAAACCGCCCGACTACCATCGCAGAGGTCCATGGTTCGTAGTAATTCCAAACTCCTATAATTTGGTTTTTTTCCAGAGATGTACTTGGGCCAGTAATCAGCCTATTAGATAGTTCTTGGTTTTTTCTCCTTATATTACTTGATGTGGAAGTACTCGCACTTGACTTCGTGGCAAAACCATTCGTCTCATGTACGACACAGTTATAGAGTACTTGTTCTGGAAATAGCGAAAATATGACGAAGATAGGTGGGAGTAGTCTGCATACACTGATACTTTATTCATGAAAATAGGCCATAGGGTTAAAAAATACAGGGTGATATGTAAAACTCTAAAAAAAACCTTCAAAACGCCCTAGCGGCTAAACCGTTACGATTTCCCCCTCCTATACAATTTTTGTTCGTCTATCCATAATCTATCCACAGCCGGCCGATTTGTAAGTTTTCGTAGTACACCCTGTATAAGGAAGAGTGTACGAAAATTGTGTTTGGAAGAGAAGATACATTATATAGTCCGGGGAAATTAGCAAAAAAACGCACGAAAGGAGACAAAATTCGGAAATGACTGAAAATTGGTCCACAGCTTCCTTGGGACTTTTTAAGAAAACAATTTCGGGATCACAAAAAAAACATGGCCGCCGGAAATATAGTGGTTTTCCGGTGTTTTCCTTGTATCTCGGTTTCTATAGGTCGTACAACCCCGTACGAGGGTCCAGTAGCGTACGCAGGATGAAACCATTGGGGGGGGGTTTCACAAAACATATTTTGTACACATATTGGGTAAAAAAAAATTTTCTCATGTAATACGACTATACTTATATTATATTTTATGTTATTTCACTATAAAAATAATTACCTATAGGTATATTTTTATCGCAATTTTTTTATTGAAAATTGTGAAGAAACATAAATAATAATTTTTGACCATTTTTCGAATATCACAAAATGTCTTGTTTTTCTCCAAAAATCATGGTCTCGTGGTGTGCGCAAGAGTTTAGACTTTGATTTAGGGCATTTTTACTATTTTTTTACCGTAAAGAAGGGAACTACTCTGAAAACTTGGTGGCGCGTAGTTTTTGAGTCAGAAAATCGATTGGTGACATGAAAAAAAAATTTAAAAATTCCTTTTTTTTTCAAATTTTGGCCAAAAAAGGCCAAAAAATTGCCCAAAAATGCGTCCAATTGTTTTTTGCGTAATTTCATCTGAAAAGACGGAAAATTTCCTACAAAAATCTATATGGCCATCCCGAAAGTCAGAGTTTGTCGAGAGCTATTAAATAAATGAGAAATACGTGATTTTTGAAAAATCGCGTTTTTTTCAATTATAGTTGTAACTCCGAAACGGCGCACCCAATTGCGCTAAAAAAATTTTTGGTATATCACATCGAGTTCACGAACATATTCCCAAAGTTTGAGAGATATTTATTTTTTTGCTATCCCGTTTGAAAAGAATCCACCATATATTATACATCGGTATTCGGAATATTTTTTTAATTGTTTAATAAGTTGATATATTTATTAATTATAACTTTTCCTATTATTATTGGAATTATGGGGGGGGTTTAACCCGCAGTAACCCCCCCCCCCCTGAGTACGCGCCTGCGAGGGTCCAAAATATTGACAATCTACAACTTTAGTTCTTACAAACATGTTGACCCGATCAACCCTTTTAAAGTTATTCAAGGTCAAAGCTATCAAAAATCACTTTTTGGTTGAACATGGTTACCTATAGGTCTGTTCCCGTACCTGCAGAAAGTACAGAATCTGTCAGTTGCTTCGAATTACTTAACAGAATTCTGTTCCTGTACTTTTACTGCAGCCGCCATACTCATTTCCCCACCCTGCAGTAAGAAGCAGAAACCTGCAGTAGCTACGAGCTGCTGTAACCTGCTGCAGCTTAGATATTTAAAATATGGCAATGTCAGAACTGTCATTCCCGTGTTAAAACTGCAGAAACATGTTCCTGTATTTTCTGTACTTCATCCCCACCTCTCAATAAGCAACTTGCAGTAAGTGGCAGAATGCAGAAAGTACGGGAACAAACCTATTATTCACACCCACTCCTGCGAAGGGGTGGGGAGGTGGGGGTGAATAACGTCAAACCACGTTTTTTCTCAGGGATTATGATTCTCCGAAGAGAAATATTAAACTTTTGTTAGAAACATTTTTTTATCCGAAGCTTCTCGGACCCCCAAATGAATGATTTTTGGGGATAATTTTGATGGTTTTTGGGGGTGCAGGGGGGCTTCGGTAAAAAAATTGTTCAGGCAAAAGTTTCCTATTTTCCTGCGTAGAATCAGAATCTGTGAAAAATATGGGGGTTGCCATTTGAAATTTTAGATTCACCCCCACCCCGTGAGATTTGTGTGCAAACGATTCTACCTTCCAAATTGAGCAACTTTCCCTCGAAACTTTTTTCACGATCACCCACCCTTCAAGAAATAACGGACCCTTGCCGAACTTTTGCCGCACCCTGTATTTCTTAAAAATCCGGACTTTTTTTAAAACAATTCCTTAACCATTTCATTCTTTTAATTGCATATTATCGTTTCCATATACTTTTATATGTGGTCACCTAGGGCCGAAGTGCCTATGCTCGGTGGGCATTTCCCTTTAGTGATTGTAGCTGGCGACATCGCCCTAATTATGCTGTAAACACAATTGGAACCACGACCACGGCGGCGACGACGGCATCAGCGATTTCCGTGATGAAATTCGTTGTGTGAACATAATTGGAGCAACGGCGACTTAATTTTTGTTTTTTATTGTTATTTGTGAAGAAATATTTTTTGATAGAATCATGAAAAATATGAAAAAAATAAGCAATATTAAAATATTGCATCAATTATATAACAAAGGCTTTGTTTAATCAAACCTCAAAATAAAAAATACACACAAATTATGAAAACATAACCTCAGTAGATAAACATCTTTGACAGGAGATAGCTACAAAATAGAAATTAGATTGATTGAGCCGCCGTGGTCCGCGACTTGGCCGTAGCCGTGGTCGAATTTATATGCACGCTCATATACAGACGTATATTCTATTGGTTTTTTACAGTTTTTGCGAAAGTAGTGGCGCCTGTCGCCCCAATTATGTTTACAGCATTATGTTCACGCGACTACTTTCGCCGCGATAACCCTCGTGGCCATGGTCGTCGCCGTAGCTGTCGCCCCAATAGTGGTTATAGCAAAAATCTGAAAAGCTCTGAAAAGTTTACCAAGTTCAAGCAAGCAAGCGTACATTGGGGGTTTCACCTACTCTTAAGGTGAAACCCCAATGTTGGCGTGGCTTGCTTTAGTGCTTTGCTTTGCTTTGACATATCAAATAAACCGGTGCTTTTTTATGGGACAAAACTAAATGACAAAGCGGCAAAGTCAAAGCAAAGCCAAAGCAAAGCAGAGCAAAGCTCGAAATGACCAATGTTCAATTTTTTGATGCTTTGTATGCTTTCGCGTTTGTTTAATATTTATTTTGCTTAGAGAAGTAAATGTATGTAGAAGTTTGAGAGAATTTATTTCATAAAGAAATTATTTTTTTGGGGAATAACATTAACTATAAATATTTAAGAGTTCAAAATTAATTTGAGACAACTATTTCTATATCCCATTTTAACAAATTTCTCGTAAATGTTTGAACAGTTAATGCCATAAACCATATGTGCTTCTTTATCACTTTACACCATATTTCAAATTTTCATTCTCCTTTTTTTAAAAATTTCCATACGATCCTTTGTTCTTTTTGTGAAACAATAATGTCCATTCCAAAGGAAAAGTTCCACAAAATTCATACCTCTTACCTCTTTCGTGTAATATTTCTACGTCCTGTGCTCGTGAAAAGCAAACTGTCAAGTAACTAAAGCAAAGCGTGTATTTGGGTTTGTTTTACTTTGGCTTGTTTTGCTTTGGCACGCGGTACCTGAAAAGCTCACCAAGTTCAAGCAAGCCAAGCCTACATTGGGGCATGTGCCGCACCAAACAAGCGATTAGAATGATGTAATGATGTGGGGATATAGTGATTTGTTACCAACGCTGCTTCATTGGTAATAATAAAGTGATGCAGTAATATGGTGCTTTAAGGCCGATTCGCACTATACGGAACGTCAACGTCATGTCAAGGAAAGGCAACGGCACGTTAATTTGGTTGTCGATTCGCACTTAACCGTCAACGTTACGTGAATTTTGCCGTCCAGTCTAAAAAAAATTAGATAGAGTATTGTCGTATTCCGTATTGCTAATTTAAATTGTTATTTGGAATGCCAAAATTAAATAATAAAAAGTTAGTAATGATTGCATTAATTTTGGATGAGGAAGAAAAAATTTAAATTTAGCAACAAATCAGAAAAAATGGGTACAAAAGATATTTACAAAAAGAAAACGAGAAGGAGAATACCACACTCTGTATAAGTAATTGGATGACGATGAAATAAATTTTTATAAATATTTGAGAATGTCGAAATATCAGTTTCACATCCTTTTAAAACATGAACATAAAATAAAATTCAAATAAAAACACAACTTTTCGAGACGCTATTACTGCTAAGGAAATATTATTTTTTGTGCGTCTATCCAAAACCAGTCAACATTTTTTAACCCTTTAGATACTATTTAAAAGTTAAAAAATATAGTAAAAAAAATTAATTTATATATAAATTGTGTTTATATTGTTTAAACAATATAAATACATATCTAATTGCGCACATTGAAATGTTTCTGATTTCAAATAATATATAAAAACAAACATTTAAAATAAAAATCATCAAAATTGGAGTTGTCCCTGAGGACTAAGAAGTAAAAACATTCATTGACTCGACTAAAATTAGTTTGAACAAAACCAGATAAATACTTGAAAAATTCGAAATGCTGCCGTAATTACGTTCACATTCAACAGAACAGATCAGTCACGTCAAGGCACGTCACGTCAAAATATAGTTTCAAACTAATCTTGACGTGCCGTGACGTGGACGGTCCGTGACGTTGCCTATATATGTGAACGCGTAGTGTAAAACTCATTGAAGAATTTTGTGACGTGCCGTTGCCGTTCCTTGACGTGATGTTGACGTTCCGTATAGTGCGAATCGACTTTAAGGTCGATTCGCACTATACGGAACGTCAACGTCACGTCAAGGAACGGCAACGGCACGTCAATTTTGCTGTCGATTCGCACTGAACCGTCAACGTTACGTGAATTTTGCCGTTCAGTCTAAAAAAAATTAGATAGAGTATTGTTGTATTCCGTATTGCTAATTTAAATTGGTATTGGGAATGCCAAAATTTAATAATAAAAAGTTAGGAATGATTTTCATTAATTTTAGATGAGGAAGAAGAAATTTTTTTAGCAACAAAAAAGAAAAAATGGGTACAAAAAAATTTACAAAAAGAAAACAAGAAGGGGAATACCACACGCTGTATAAGGAATTGGATGACCATGAAATAAATTTTTATAAAAATTTGAGAATGTCCAAATATCACTTTCATATCCTTTTAAAAAAAACGATATTTATTAACTTTAAAATAGTAAAGGGTTAAAAAATGATAGGCTTTGGATAGGCGAACAAAAAATTGTATGGGGTAGGGGGAGATCGTAATGGTTTAGCCCCTAGGGTATTTTGAAATTTTTTTATTAGAGTTTTACATATCATCCTATGTTTTTGTAACGCTATGAACGATTTTCATGAATAAGATAACAGTGTAAGCAGATTACTTCCACCTATCTAAAATTGTAAAAGTGACCCACCCTACCTACTCCCAGATTTATGAGTCGTCATTTTGGTAACCAAAATTTCACTTTCAACAAACTTTTTCTTCAAAAAATACGTATTTAATCTATATTTTTTTCCAAAATTAGAAAGAGACATTATTTATAGGAAATATACAATTTTGTGTGAAGTAAAAACCTTCAACTCGACTAAAATTAGTTTGAACAAAAACAGATAAATACTTGAAAAATTCGAAATGCTGCCGTAACTATGTTCACATTCAACAGAATAGATCAGTCACTTCAAGACACGTCACGTCAAAATATAGTTTCAAACTAAGCTTGACGTGCCGTTACGTTGACGGTCCGTGACGTTGCCTATATATGTGAACGGGTAGTGTAAAACGCATTGGAGAATATTTTGACGTGCCGTTGCCGTTCCTTGACGTGAGGTTGACGTTCCGTATATTGCGAATCGACCTTTAGTGAGCATCACCTTTGTTTGCCTGAGCGATTGGCATGTCGGAGTGATTTTAACAAAAGTCAGTTGATGTTTAGCCGTTTGCACGTTATTAAAACCCTTTCATTTGCCGATAATTGCTTTCCGAAATTAAGACACCCATTCTCCACCAGAACTCCAATTCTCTTGCTACAATAACTGCACTGTGTTTTACACTACATATTAATAAAAAATATGAATAAATCCAATATTTACGTAATTTTGCTTTATTTCGTCGTTTTAATAAAAGTAACAACAAAACCTCTTCCTCACCTTACATTGGAGCCTTCCCTATTTATTGATTTGAGAATTCAGTGGTTATGTGATTCGGGATTGTTCTGAAAAATCCGCATCACTACATCACTTTTCCACTACATCACTTCTTGGTGTGGCACATGCCTACCGCGAACAATAAATGCAGCGAAAACACGTGGCAGATTCTATCTTTACGATCTCGAATTTATGTGAAACTCAACTCACATGAAATTTGAACTCATTCTTAATTCGATAATATTAAAAGAAACTCCTCAAAAAAAATCTCATTTTGAAAATTTATTGCAAAAAAATTTGATTATCGTTTCACAAAAATTGTAATTGGTCCAACTGATAATACATTTGATTCTGTATCGACTATCTTCGATATTTGATCGATCATTTGCTCTAATGTTGTAAATTTCAGCAAACATGTCGAGTTGCAGTTAACCTTTGGATGCGATGTAAAGCAATTCGGATGAAATAAGTAAAAGAAATCATCCTCAAGCATCATTGTTACGCAAAACTCACTTGTATACGCATACGCGGTTTTATATTTTTGCAATGCGTATTTCAACATTATTAAAAGATCCTTCGGCACAAAATCTTTGCATGGCGGTAAAGGATCAATATGCAGCCGAGCAGTTGTTAGGATTACGTTCTTTTCAAGTTCTGTTATATCAAGGATTTGTTTTCGATGTACTATATTTAAAGAAATTGGGTTTTTTAATGATTGAAAGTTTATGAATAAATTAAAAATAAATTACCTGCCACGGAGTTTACATAGAGCATTTCTCCGAATTTGATTATATTTTGTAGAGTCTCGGCTGTCCATTTGCAAACTTTTATAACTTGCGACATTCCAGCTGCAATAGCACACGCTGCTTTGGCGCTCTATAGTTAACAAATATTTTCATTATTATTCGCAAATATTTAAAAAAGAAACATTTTCTTAGTACATACCGAAAGATATCTCTCTGTACCATAAAACCGCTGGTTTTGGAATGCCTTCTTCGAAATTAAAACTTCAGTTTCATTTGGCAGAGCCTTAAATTCAGGATTAATTTTTGCATCTTCATATTTGCAGTATTCACTGTCGTAGCTTTGCATGGAGCCGAAATTCTTTTTCAGTGGCAGTACGACAATTTTAATATTTTTCAATTCATACCAATTTGTTTTCTCGTTGATTTTCAAATTTTTCTCAACAAATTCACAAATGACATCAATAGATGACGATGCTAAAACCTGTACTTTGTAGTCGGCTGTGGAATTGTCATGGAACAAGTAGAATACTCCATATTCTTTCCATATGGCAACCCATAAGTTATCAGCTGTTACAATTGAATGAGTGCAAGTGGAAAAATTCATTTTTATTGCTGCTATTAATGGTATATTTGGTTCATTGGATTGCCCAGATGGGAATATTTGACCTTGATACAAGTTTGACACGACAACATGACACAAAGTGTTTCCAATTATAAAGTTTTGATCGAGTTCGGTTAAGCAACGTTTTACATCTGGAACGGGGAGTAAGTCGGATTTTGCGTTTTCTTTCAGGTATTTTGCAAGGCAGAGTACCTGTGAAGAACAATTTTTTGCAATGTTAGTATTGTAACTGTATTGAAATAATTTATTAACTCAAAAAAATTAGTTTTAAACATTTTTGGACTAAAAACAATTTTCATTTTTCGCACAGTTTGGCGTACAGTTCTTCCAATATTTTTGTCATGTGAAGGAGCGAGTGAGTGAGCAAATATATATGTACTTATCCAAAACTCTCTCTAAGCAATACTAGGAGCGTTTCATTTTCATTGGAGTACGTACTCCGGAGTAGTTGGGCGCACATCGGCGTAGTTGCAGCTACCCCAGCCCATACTTTGGTGTAGCAGCATCTACTCCGATGTGCGCCCAACCACGCTGGCGTACGTACTCCAATGAAAATGAAACGCACCTACTGCCTAACATCTTATGTCAGTTGGGAAACGGATCGTGGGCCCAAGATCTTTTGTTGAAAACCTACTTTCAGTTAGCGAAGAAGTGGTTCCAGTCGCGAGATAGCAGTATCATGGGAGAAAGCTGGCGTCACCTTGGAAAAGTATTGGGCAGTTTTTCCCCAAATCAATCACAGGCCTAGATGCTCCAGAAGCCCCTGACATTATTGGGATATAGTTAATGTCAAGCCATAAGCTAATAAGAGGACGGTCAAAATTATCTTCATTCCGAAGACAAGCGAGGACGAAACCGCAAAAAAAGAGTGCAAAGGAAAGTCGTTAGACCCAACACTGAAAAAAGTAGTGCGTACCTTCCAGGTGGCCATGTCGGAATAGTGGATCTACAAATAGTATCAGTCAGTAGATCTCCCTGAAAAGGCAAAATTGATGCTTTTCGACAATAGAACAAAACTACGCGATTAAAATATCTATGTTAATAAAAGAAAGTCTCTGTATGTATGCCGGTATGCGTGTATGTGCAATGTGTGCGCTATAGCGGACGCACCAGTAATCGCGGAGCTTCGAAATTTTGCAGGAAGGTCCGTGGGGGTCTCCCATGATGCACCTCCGCCCGATTTTCGAAATTCAAAATGGCCACACAAATTTGCCAATTGTGTTCCCGTGTTTTTTAAGGTAGCAAATAACGAATCACGAATCAGAACTAATGGTGGGGACGAATACCCCCAAAAAAATTTTTGAAGTGTAGTAAATGAATTGCACATTTTTATTTTTTGCCCATACATTGAGGCCGACTGACCAGCTCCGTCCCCATATTCAGCTGACTGACCATCACAACTTTTATTTATATACAATCCTACAAGTTGTATAACAATTTTCAGCCTTAGTAAATTAATTTTATTACCTCTTCGGGTACGACATCTTTGATAGCGTACCGAAGCCACATGTTCTCAATATCGCCTGACTGACCGCAGTATGTTTGCGTACACAAGCATGGTAATCACCTATAAGAAAACTAGGCTTAGTAAATTCAAACATTTTTTTTTGGCGCTGGATCTTCGTCTATTAGTTTCAAGGCTATCAAGGGCTGCCCTCAAAGTGGAGTTTTGTCCCCGCTACTCTTGTCACTGGTTGTCTAGGAATTTTTGACCAAATTACACGAATCTGGATTCGATGTTATCGGCTATGCGGATGATCTTGCTATGATTGTCTAGAGGAAGTTTGACTTGACTATTGGCGAGGTCATGGCAGCAACTCTGTGGGAAAATTAAAGATCCACGGAATGGCGACCAAGATGGCGTACCAAATAAGGTCCTCCTGGTTCCTTTTTCTGGACCTAGGTCCATTAGTATCCAAGGCACGATAGTTGTGTACTCATACTCAGTCTAGGAGTGATGCTGGATAAGAGACTGGACTGGAACGCCAAATTGGACTACGCCAGCAGTAAAGCCAGCAGGGCTATATGGGTCTGTAAAAGGCTTTTGGGGAAGACATGGGTCTTACACCAGATATTATGCACTGGATATAGTCACTTATACTGATATAGTCTGGTGGCCCAAGACCAAACAGGTCACAGCGATCTTCAAGTACAACAGATTGCATCGGCTTGCTTGCCTCTCCATTACAGGAGCTGTGGACCTGTATGAGAAAGATATCGTCAACGTATCCCAAACATTCCCATTTGCCACGTATCTTACCGTATTGTTGGTGAACTGCGGTTCAAAATAAAACTCAGGGCATTTATTCCGGATCGCTCTCAGTGGGAGGAACTCGTCGTTCCTGGGACGAGTCAAAGATGGAACTTAGTACGGCGGGTAGTATCGTATAACCCAACTCCCAAAGTTTCAACTGCACTGGGAAAGTGGTCCTCTGTTTTCTAGACTGAAACGCATGCCATTGGCACCTGAGTTAGGCTCAACTTCCAGAAAGGTTTGAAAGGCGCCAAAATTAGAACGAGAGTTTTCTTCCAAAATAGTTGCAGGTTGCACGGTGCTTTGGCGTACTCCAGAGCTTGGTTAGGCGAGGGAGTGGTCTAAGGTGCTGGTTCAGTGCCCCGAACCCTTCTATGGCATATCTGACTAGCCCTGTGGGGTTGTGGTACCACATCCACAGACTAGAAATGTCTCATTAGACAGAATGCCGACTCAAGGCAACGAGACTTCCACACATGTTCTCTGTGATGGCTTGGAAGGAGAACTAGCTCATGCAGTTCCTGAATGGACATGGACGTTGAAGGGCATATCTTCATCGGTTCGGGTTGGGTGATTCACCGCTCTGCCCAGAATATCCGGATGATAAAGAGGACACGGAGTATGCCCTCTTTAAATGCACGAGGTTAGCGGAACACAGGTCTGTGCTGGGAACAGCTTCCAAGGTGCAGTGAACACCGGAGAAAATCCTTAACAAGATGATGAGTTTGGAGGATGTGTACAGAAACGTAGGAGTAAAGCTGAAGGCCATTCGACAGAACCTTAAGCAATGCTAGGTTCAAAGAGGCAGAGAACCGGGGAGGCATGGCAGAAGAGTTAAGAAGGAGGTAGTTATTTTCTTTGGCTGGGCTGGAGACCCACAGATCCTAGAGACAAGAGCTTCTGGGTTCTTGAGGTGCATCTACGGGCACTTATGAAGCTAGTGAATTGGGTCGCGATCTTAGTCGAAGCCATCTTTCTCGCAAATGAAGCAGAGGCAATGAATATCGTTCCTTCGTATGCCCCACTGCTCCTGCTCTGATGAGGACCCTTTCTAGAAACCATTTTAAGGATCACGCCTAGGCCGAAGTAATGTCTTTACGGATTTTGTCGATGTGGACCCAAATGTTATGGAAAAGGGTTGATGAGTTTAGCCAGTAGTAATTTGATACTGATGTCTGGGTGCGGACCCCGTGGTGTATCTTATTTTAGGCGAGGGCCCTAATCTGGCGGTCGAGTACACATCCCCGCTGCACGGTTGTTAGATTCTCACTACTCCCTAAATTAAAAAAAATGTCCAGACCTATAGCTCTAGGCCACTAGTTCATCCAAGTTTCCCCATATACTGTAAGGCAAGGCGCAAATTGAAACGCGTATAGAGCGTGTGAGCTGACATAACGCGAGCAACATGACACGCACGTTTCACTCGCGTAGCGTGATGATCCGCATATTGAGACGCAGTTTCGATGTAGCTAGCGTACCACTATAACTGTCTTACGGAAGAAACACTTGTTATTATTAAACTTAAGTTCAGAATCAGAATCAGATAATAATGCTGAAGATGAACTTTTGCTTTATTTAGAGACTAAACAATTAAAATCACCCAATAAGTGTTGGAAAGGGAAAGATGTGGACAATTTAAAACTACAATGAAGATTAGTGATGCTGATTTTACCAATTACTTCCGAATGAGCCGAAGCCAATTTGCTGAATTGCATAGGATGATCGAACAAGCCTTTGGCTCAAATAGATTTAATGCCCAAAAACTGATCGCAACCAAGGAAAAACTTGCAAGGTCTACCCAAATTCTGTTTTCCAATTTTGTCTTCATATAGTACGCATCATTTGTGTCATAAAGCTCTCTGTGCCCTTTCACCGGTTCAATTAACTTTTCTTTTGCCATAGGTAGGTATTTAAAAGGACAGCAAAAAGAAACAAACTAAAAACGTGGAAGAGAAAAAACAACAAAATAATATTATGAGAAATTGTTGACACGCGTTGGCACGACTGGCACGAAAAACTGTGGCTCCACTACAACGCCACGCGTGCAGTAGGCGACGCGAGTCGCGCCATCTCGCGTCCCCTTGCCAATTTGCGCGGTTCTATTCGTTTCCATAGTTTACAAAAAGACGTGCTGTGCTGTGCCGCCCCACACGCTCTATACGCGTCTCAATTTGCGCCTTGCCTAAGGTTTTGGCGTCGCCCGGTGCCATTTTGATGGATGGATCTCTAATATATGGGGGCCTTTAGAGCGGCTGTGTTCTATATGGGTTCACCCATATGGAAGGGATAGGGATATATCCAACACTAAAGTTGTGCTCGACATTTTTTCTAGATATCCACTAGCATGTAATAGAGACTGTTGTAGTTTTCATTTTTTATGTTGAAGCAAAGACCCATAGGTTGACCTACTAAGCACCCCCGGCGATCCCATAGACTGTAGATCATAGACTGTAATAATGGACAAGAGACTAGTGGAAAAAAGTGTAGAGAGGAATCTAAAAGTATGGTATGTTTATAGGTACCTCCAATAAAGAAAAGAAAATAAGTGACTTTTGGAGATTTGTGAGGAAACATAATGGACATCTTAGAATTGTAATAACACCCACAGATGACCGCGTTATATGAAATAAGCCCTGTAAAGGAAATAATACGGAAACTACAACAAAACAATTTTTACCTGATCAAAAGTTGTTGCATTCCACAATTCGACAACATACAAACGACTATGTATAAGAGAAGCAAGACACATAAATGACTTTGGTGTATCGTGTTTCAATAAAAATCCATAAAGGCTTCTAACTTGATTTCCAGTATCAGTGAACATACTTTGTCCATCAGTTATTTTTGCAAGGATTTGCATCTTCTCCTCCATTAAAGCATCAGGCATTGGCATGCATGCGCCAGGAATATTGTACTGTATGTAAATCTATATTAAAAAGTACAAAATTATTCAATAATATATATGGACTTAAGAGTAACTTCTTTTTTACCATTTGAAGTGCATAATCGGTAGGAAGATTGGAGCAAAGATATTTCTTTAACAGGAAATCCATTAATTTTGGTGCTCTGGCAAATTTCATAATAAAAGCAAAACCCCGTTCAGTCATGCCGCCACTTGGATCATTTTCATAAGGATCAAAAAGGTAAAAGGAAGCATCTACCTTCCATACAGCAACTGTAAATGATTTCAATGTTAATACAGCACCCATGCTCTTATCAATAGTTTCAATCTTGATTATAAGTTTTCTTAATTCGTCACCATCACCAGAATTCATTGATCCTTTATTTAAGGCCCTAAGCTCAAACTTGTACCTTATGTTGTATATGCTGAAGGCTTTTGCTAAATGCCTAAGTTCCATTCTTCCGAGCATGTTAACCTCATCTAAGTCTGGTGATTTGAGAAGAGATAAACTCTTGCTATAGAGCCGATCTCCATACTTTAGTATTATATCCAAAATAGTTGGCGACCATTTGTCTGGGCTTGATATGACAGCAAAAGCAAGCGCTGACACAACATTGGCTGCTTCTTGTTTGCCGCGATTTGCAAACATAACATCATTTTGCGATACAGATGCTCGTAGAATGAATGCGCCATCAACGACGGCACGATATAGACCAACAGCGGCCTTACCTTTACCTTTGCCACCAACAGCTTTAAGTGTATTATAAATTTTCACAGCCGACAGCTTGTAATTTTCAGTTTGAAACTCGGAAGGAAATTTCGACAGTAAATGATCCACTAAATGATTTGGCTTAATAAACCAAGCAACATAAGCGGAACCATCATTGGATAAATGGTCATATGTTTTCACTTTCGGTTCGGCATGCTTCATGTCGCCACCACCCTCTTCGCCTCCTTCACCGCCTTCTTCTTCGCCTTCACCAACACGATATCGATCACGAACAATATCAGTTCCCATATGAATGCGCCTTGGACTTGGATATCCACTTTCGTCGTTCGCTTTTGGATCAAATACAAAATATAGATCACCATTTTTCCAAATTGCAACCGTATAGAAATCAGTTTCTAAAACTGCATAGAGCGAATCCTCGGTCTTGGACCATTCTTCTACAACTTCAAGTAAATCCTTTCCACCTTCTGGGCCTTCAGCGCCATCCTCTTCAATACCATAGAAGGCCTTTACTAAAGGACCAGTGCTTTCGATCCTTTGAAATTGGAAATTATTTAAGGCCAATACCGGTTTTATGTTTTTCCATAAGAATTCAGGATCAGGATACATGCATTCCTTCTTCAATTTTTCCAGAAGTTGACAATATATTGAATCACCATTTTTAAGTATATCCACTATATCTGATTCGCTCCAGTCTTCAGCTTTATCTAATTGAGATAAGCTAATCGCAACTAAAACATTGGCTAAGGTCTGTTTGTCAGCTCGAGACAGGAAAAGATCGTGTCCTTCGTGAATATCTTCGGTTCTGAGAATAGCACCATTTCGGAAGTCTGCATATTTTTTTAGTGGCGGCTTCTCGTCTAGTCCCAATGATGCTGTTGCTAATATACCTGTTATTTGATACTAGAAGGATAATTAGAAGCATTTTATCACACTTCTTAAAAGTCAAGATTGTATTTAAAGTTGATACCCTTGCATCTCTTCCAGCTGCTGAATAGTTTATGACTTCGTTATACAATGTGTTGACATCTTTAAATCTCATTGCAATGGCAGTACCATAGTCCAGGGTAACATCCTTGTTGATATCAGTATCTATAACATAAAAATAAAATTAACAGTTAGTTAGAAGCAGGAGTAGGGGGTAGGTGTAGGGGTAGGAGTTCTCTCGGCGATGAACCCTGCGTTTGAACAGTTAAATGATTTCGAACTCCTACGAAATACAATCAGATTAAGATTGTTCCACAGTCGAGTTGTTCCAATTACGAAAGAATTCCTTGTTTGTATCGTGCGCGAAAACGGGGCGGTTAGCAATAAAATTTTGTCAGGACTGCTACGTTGCCGCAAATGGACGATGGTGAAGCAAATGTCATCGTTACCAATCAGTTTGAGTGCCATTTTTTAGCCCTTCTAAGGTAGTTTTCGAAGCCCCATTCAAAATAAAGGAGTTGTATTCTAGGCGAGAGGTGGAGGTAGGGGGAGCAACATATAGTGTACAACCGTGCCGTAACTATGTCGGTCTGGTTGAAGTATGATAATAACCTTTTCGTGGTGGCCACTGACAGATGTCCTGAGAGGAATGGGTTAATATTGATCGGGCCTACCAACCAAGCCCAGCTCTGATATCATCTAGGGCAGTGGTGGTCAACGACAAGACACACACTTTGAGTTAGCATTGAGTTCAAGTGAGAAGGTTTAAGCAAGAAATTTTAAAGCTTTTTGGGTTCTCCGGAATAATCAGCTGTCGCCCACCACTGATCTAGGTGGAACAGTCCGAATCCAGGTCCATCTGGTGCGCTGTGTAACCGACAGTCATAGGACTCTCCATGGCAGCAATGACTCCAGAAGAAAAGGGGCGTGGGACAACAAGTACATCACCAATGGAACGCGATTTTTTGATGTCAGAAGTAAATACGAGTAAAACGTAAAAGTGCAGGGGTAGTTGGGAGTACTCCGGAGTACTCGGGAGTAGAAAATATTACCCAATGGAACGCAGCTATCAACAGAGTCGAATTTGAAGAACTGCCCGTACATTCAAGGCAGTATTGAATAAGACTGCGTCGAATCTAAATCGCACACCATCTCTGTCTGTATTCCTTAAGGCTCAATTCTATCACCCGCTTTTACTATTTGGATAATGTAAGGCAAGCCGTGTCAGACCTCATCAACTCATATCACCCCTATCAACAGGGGATAACCGAACTCATTCTCCTCGCCTCGAAAACCGCCGTCAGCCTTACTAGAGATGGAAAAACACACTCAAATTTATTAGTAATGGCACGCATTCGCTCCTCAATTACCTAATTGAGCCACCGTAAGAATGTAGCAGCTTTGGTAAAATTTTGCCGCTATTACCACAACGAGTGGATCGGAAGCATGGACTGGCGAAGTTAGGCAGGCAGGCGGTGGAATTTTTCAAGATTAAGCGAGCGGAAAAAAATCCAACCCCTCACCAGACTCTTATTTAGATCGGGCTGTGTACAGGCCAGGTGCCATAGTCCTTGTCGCGTTGGAAATCTTCCCATTCCTTTCTTGATATTGAAGTCCTTGCCGAAATTTAATTTTGCGACCATGCACTTGCTAGGCCCTTCTACCATTTCCTGTGGTAGAGAGCGCAGTATATTGCTGTGACCGTAGTTCTTCCTGACCAGCAATCCGCTACATGCAATCTTAGGGCCATTCAGGCCGCCTGCTGCCTGATGTAAAAATCAGGTGGCGGGAGGTCGAGAAATACGTTAAACGCTTCCGCAAGGATTTTATATACATGTGCGCTCGTTATTTGGAGGCAAGCCCTTCTTTTGACTAGACCCAGTCTGGATCTGTACTCTTTGGTAAGAGCGGGCCACCATACGGCAGAGCTATATGTCAGCACTAATCCTATCACTGCCGTGTATGGCTTCAAACCCAATTTCTTTCCAAAGACCTTTTTACAGTCATATAAAGCTATATTGTGGCCTTCCTCAACCTTTCTTCAATACTGAGCCTCCATTTTAGCTTTGGGTTCAGAATAAGACTCAAGTACTTAGCTAACGGGAATAGGGTCGGTACTCGACCTTTGATTGAAGTGGACTAAAAGTGAGTATTTTAGGCCTATTTGTGAAAAGCATCAGACCTTTTTGGGTTGACGTATACCCTTACTAGATATGACGAGCAGGTACTTGGAAGTTACGAGAGAAAAATTCTCCACAGGATCACAGGCCCAGAAAATGAAGAGGGTGTCTGAAGAAGAAGAAATAACCATGAGTTTTTTCCAAATTTACAAATAATTTGACATAACCCATAGCATCAAGATCACCGACGCTGGATAGAACAACATGTACTAACCCGGCCTTTACACGGGACAGTGCTACTGGCGGACAGTTTTGTCTGGAACTGTCAAATACTGTCCTGCTAGCCGATTAGCTTTCGATCAACTGGCAGACAGTTCATTTTAAAAAATTTTTCACACGTTGCGGGTGTTGCAGTAACCTCTTTAATGTGCTTAAAAGGGCTTGAGGATATCGAAAATGAAGAAAAACGGAGACGCAAGAAAATAAAATGTTGGGTAAATCCGTTCCTTTCAAAGCGGATTGATTTTGAGATTGAAGGAAATTTGTTAAAGAACTTGCTTTATTCTGATAATAAAGAGCACACAAATTTCCTCAGGTTACCTTACGGCAAATTTTGTCAGTTGTATGAATTGGTAAAATAAAAGTTTTTTTTTCTCTATAGAGTTGTAATAGCTAATGTGTTTCAGTTTCATCCAATAATTAGAAACGAGGACACCTATATCGTCAAAAGTAAGATTGGTTGTAACTTTCAGGTTTCTTGCTTCTGGAGATAGTTTTAAGTCTCATGAATTTCTTACCGCATTTCATCATCCACGATAAGTGTTTTTCTTCCCGAAGTTTTAAAAGCAATTTGTGAATGTCTGCAGCCTACAACAAGTAAAAACCACTTAACTTGAGTACATTTATTAGTATAAAAACCACTTCAAAATCATTTTTCACCAACTTGGTTTCACAAATTGTCAAATTACTTCCTAGACAGTATTGTCGAGATTGCAATCTTGCCAGTACTGTTGCGACAGTAAAAAAGACGGGATTGTAGACGTTTACACGAGACAGTGATAGCGACAGTAACAGTAATACTGTCCCGTGTAAAGGCCGGGTAAGAGTGCCTGAGCCAGTGCCCCCAAAAATCATGTTCTTCCAAACGGCAGAGGGAAGAAGGCCACAAGGACCAAGGACGTAGACCTAGAAAGAGATCTGTGGTGCTAAGGCAGAACCCAATATGTCAAAATAGGTAATTGTGGATATTGGGCCAAGTAATATTGGATTGTGCCATCGCCTTATTGTATGCATATGGACATATTGGACTCTTTAGTTTTGAAACTAAATTATTTTAGAGAAACAGTCTACAATATTGGCTTTGGGTAACATTTTATTTTATAAACTTTCGACTGTTGGGCATATAAACGAAAAATCGTTTTTTGACATATCGGGTTCTGCCTTAGCACGACAGAGATATAAAGACGACATAAAAATTGACTTACGTACAGTTAGGATTACCAACTGGAAGAGTCACAAGTCACAACGCAATCAACTGTGTGGTGAGTCTCAATTTGAGACAATTTGATATTCTAATTTTGCAGTCCCAATTTTGTCAATCCGAAATTGTGACTGTTTAAAAGCAGGTCTCAAAAGTATAACGAGCAGTTTTCTACCATATTTTTCATAATTTCTCACCGACTCGGCACCCAACCAGTTTCGATGAGAGGTGCCCGGATGATCATATTCAGTCTGCCTTACTGCATCAATATTTTCTGGCGTGCATTGGCTACGTTCTCGCCCAGTCTTTGCTTTATCTCATTCCATGAATACAAATTCACCATTAAAGGTGAATTAGTTAAGACTTTTCTTTTGACTGCGTGCTCAGAATACCAAACAACTGATAGTTACAAGAATAGCCTCAAACACTCAATGATGCAAGTTAACTATCCATCATTTCGTTTATTACCCCCATACACAAACCGATTTTTTAGGTAAGGGGTCGCAGGGAAGTATATGTCATGCGTGTAATTTGCACCCATCGCTGCGACCCCTTGCCTAAAAAATCGGTTTGTGTATGGGGCTAATTAACGAAATGATGGATAGTGTAACTTGCATCAATGACAAGCACGGGTCTCAAAAACTTCTGACTTATGATTGGTCACAATTTAGAATAGGGGGTAAGACGTAAGGCCGATAACGATGGAAGGAGATTCTTGAGGAGGCAAAAGCTCACATAGAGCGGTAGCGCCAGTGACGATTTAATGATTACCATAGCGAGTGTTCCACTGAAATAAATAAACTTCTATTTGCTTGGCTATGTATTTCTGCATCACAATACTAGACCGCTTGACTTACACACAGTCGGCAGTCATCTTTTTCACGCAACGCGTCTGGGAGTTCGTTAATGAATAGAACAACTAGACTGTGGTATAACTTTCTACAATCAGTATTCCCGAACTCATATAACGTCCAAGAGTTTGAACACAAGGTTCACCGCCTGCTCATCACAGACTCTGCTTAACCTACTCGTAGCCTATCGTTCGAGCTAAGCCTACTACCAGACATTGATTGCCTTATGGCGTAAAAGACATGATGGACTGGTAGTATAGAGGGTGACTCTTAGCTAAGACTTTCACATAGAAAATGCTTAGGCCTCACCCGTTCTACTATTAGTCCGTTATGTTGTTAATTTATGGTGTTCAAGTTCAGGGCCGTCATGTTCTTCTTAGAAGGATAGATAAGATTGAAAAAGGGTATGAACTACCACCAAACTATTAGACAATCTGAAGGGGAAATATAATTACTACACGGGGAGACGTTGCTAGGGTCACATTGGGAATCTTTTACTAGATTTTTAAATTTTACTGATATTACAGCTTTCTATATATAATACATATAGGAATTATGTAATAACTTACCGCACATGCACATCTTTTTCGAATAATTCTTCTCATAAGGATAGAACACATAGTAGTGGTCATCGTTGCTCCATATACCTACCATTAGCTTGCCAACTTTCAAAATACCTCGTTGGAAAATAAAGAAAAACGTGCTGAGAGCTAAAAGAAATTGAAATTGTAGCAAATGTAGTTGAATGTTTCAAAATTACATACCTGACAGTAAATCACCATAGTTTTCTGCATTTCCAGTTTCTCCCATTGGAGCGCCCGATTGAAAAACTAAACCCATCATAACCGGTTTACCAAACTTAATCTGTACAGCTTGACCTTGAACATCAGCTGATTTCTTAATATTATGAAATTCAATTTCTTCAGTTCTATCGCCCGATTTTCTACTATGATCAATTCCGGCTTGTAAAATTTCATCAATAGTCGACTGCTCCCATTCATCTTCTGGCTTATACATTGAATACATGGCAGCCATAACGTTAGCGCAAAATATTTTGCTAACCCATGTATTATCTTTTTCCACGTTCTTTTCGCATAAATTTATTTTTCCCGATAATATTTCTTTACGGCCTTTGAATGTAACCCAATTTTCGAAATTCTCAAAAAAAGCCGTGATTTCTTCGATTTTCACACTTGAAATACGAAATGCATCACGTTGATACTTAACATGAATATTTGATATATAAAGTTGGGCTAAATGATCTGGATTTTTGAACCATGTAATGCAGGCTGCACCACCTTTTGTTGATCCACCAATTTCACTTGACAGGGTTCTGGTCCATTTTCTTCCTAAACCATCGCGTTCTTTTGGATCAAACATATAAAACACTCCTCTTTCCTGCCATATAAGAACCATTTGTGGTCCAATAACGATGCCAACATCGCATTGTTCGAAGAAGTATTTTATACCTTTACCAAAGTCGGCAACATTACTATTGGTCGAGGTGACCGTACCAAAAACGATGTATTTAAATGCGACATTATAGTTCTTTTTAGCGAAAATTATTGGTGAATAAACTGTTTCTTGCCAGTTAGCTCTATCTATCACATCATTTTCTTCGCTGTCCGTGTATATAGTAACACCAAGCTTCATTATATCAACAATAGCGCTCTTAGCCCACATATAAGATCTGACATGGTACAAGAGAATTGCTGCAGCAACATTTGTATGTAAAAGTTTTTCTGGTTCCTTAACATAAGTTGTTCCACAGAGAATACCACGATCACTCGAGATCGCAACATAGTCCGAACTAAACATAAGTTCAGCATCTGTTGGTCCTGTTAAATCTGGCTCCGGCTTTGTAGCCTCTTCTTTTGGCGCTTCCTTTGGTGGTTCTTTATCCTTCCCACGTCTTCCGCCAGCATCTGCAGCTGCATGAGCTGTTTCGGGAATTCTTTTAACACCCCTTTCCGATTCTTCAGCGATTTCTCGTAAATTGTAACCAGTCGATGGTATAACACCACGTTCGATTGATGTCAGCAATGCCTTCTGAACTGCTCGAGATCTAACAACTTTCAATCCATAAATTAAGTACTTTCCACAAAGGCTTCTTGATACATGGCTAATTAGCACTTCGAAACCTCCACCACGCAGAATGAAACTTTTCGAATACGTTGAGTTTACACAAAGCAAATCATCTGGACTAAAGCAGTATGTCTTACCATCTTGCTTCCAAAATGACAAAAAGTTACGACCAAATATCACAATTATACCCATGAACTTGAGTGCAACACTTTCAATATGGGCCGCCAAAGCCTTCTGACTTTCAATATTATTTTTTAACAAGTCACCGGAAATAGCTTGACTATCCACATAAACACTGACCTCATGATAACCGACATAGAACGTTGGATGTATGCAGCTTGGCGGAAATGATGTACCCATGCGAAATTTGTTGTTGACGCATGTCGTCCGATATAGCTCGTCTCCAATATTGACAACTTCATCAAGATCAGCTGGAGTCCAACCTCTTGGATGCTTTAAAAACGAATATGCAATTGCAACTACAGAATTTGCAGTGCCCTAATTTTGTTACAATTAACGACAGAATATTTAAATTTTCGTATAATAAGTAACCTGTCTGCTCCGTGATACACTTCCGAACTTAACGCTTGACTGTCCAATGTTACCACGCATTATAGAAACACCTGGCCCAAACTTTAGCCAATAGACTATTGGATGGGGAGGGGGAACTTGAATTCTACAGTTTTTAAAGAGAAAGATTATCTATATTAAAAAACACAACATTTTAATTTTAAGCAACCCTTTTTTCGATTTCTTTCGGGTAATTCTTCTCCTTTTTCTCGGCGGCATATTGAATCCTTCTCTCTTTAGTTACAATGGAAAATTTTGAAAGAAAAAAGAAATCAACAATTTAGAATTTCTTCAAATTAGAATGACGTGCATCAGCCTCTAAAACGATTTTTATTTTATTGTCAATTTAGTGGGTATACTACGTTTTTGGAATTAGCTCAGAAATCTTGTTGGATTTGGGCACAGTGATTTCTTTCCATAACAAAATTGGCTTTAAGACTTTACCTAAGCTTGAGTTGTCACCCTCAGAGCAAAAGTGGGCTATATTTGATGTTGCAGCAAAAGAGGGATACAAATACTTCAGAGCAAAAATGGTTCAACGATTTTTCAGAGCAAGAACGGAACGGAAAAAATCTTTGAGCAAAAGCGGGTTAACTTTCTAAACCGTTTTTGCCCTCTAACGAAAACTAAACCTCTTTTGCCCCAGTTTTTATTTATACCGCAGTTGCTTACATTATTACTTGGAAATCTATATTTAGACAAGACAATACAACTCAATTCAATATTTGGAATTTTTTGGAATTTCCGGGTTTGCATCATGATTTCTTTGTATATTTGAAGTGTTTGTAAGTTAAGATAACCCTGCAAACATTTCGATTCGGAAACGATTCGAGAACGATTTGCCAAAAGCGAAAGGTTGCCTTGATCTCGGACTCGTTAACGACTCGTAAAGATGAAACACGAAACAAAAAGTTTCATGCAACTTTGCTCGGTGTGGTTTCGTGTTTCATCGTGTAAAATGGGCCTAAACGAATTCGAAGGCAATAAAAGCGGTGCAAGAGATCGAATCGCTTTCTCGTGCTGATAACGAATCGCATGCTGGTATCGATAGCAAATCGCTTCTGCGCCGAAAATAACTCCGCCGAGGAAAGTTTGAGCTTTTGAATTGTTTTCAAAAGCTCAAACTTTCCAAACAAATCGTTGAAGAGAAACCAAAGGCTCTCAAAATTTCGAAATTTCAAAATCGGTGAAATGACGTTATGTTGTTAGTGTAATTTGGAGATTTGAAGTCTCATTCAGGGGAAATCGGCTCTCAATATTTTTCTACAGCCTGAAGGCTTTGGGAGAAACAAATCAACCAGGAAAGCTTTCATTTTGCGTTTTGAATCTTTTTCTCGTACCCTTCGCAAGCATTTTTCGAATCGAGAATGGTCCGAGAAAGCGCGCCTCCGAGAAATTGTTTGCAGGGGAGTTTTATATTTTTGACATTTTCCCATTTTTGACTACTTATTTGGGGAATTTTGCATTTCTGACCTAAATTTTCGTCATTTTTTCTTTTATCTTTTTTTAGTAACAGGTTCAGGTAAAATAGGAAAAATAGCGGAACAAATTAGGTACAGGCTGAAATTTGGCAGAGAGCTTCCTTTTAGGGTTATTAATAAGAAAAGTCCTATTTTTAGGGGGTTTTATTAGACCTCAAAATTTGAAAAAAAAACGAGAAATATGCACGTGATTCGAAAAATTTCGGTATTCGGTTTTTTTTAATTTTAAGCCGTTTAATGAAAATAAAGTATCAAAATGTATAGACCGTATAGAGCAGATACTGCGTATAATTGTGATGTTTTCAAAAAATTTGTCTGACAGTGGAATTTTTCAAGAAAATTGACGAAAAAATACAAAAATTCACCATTTGCTATTGGGCAATCAATTTTCAAAAAGGTTAATTTTTGAGACTTGTGTTAGATATTTTGACTTAAAATTTTTACCAGTTATTGTCCACATTATAAAGTATAATTTTTGAAAATTTCATCAAATTTCCCTTAAAACTTCCAAATTATAACAAAAAAAACAAAAATTAAGCAGTTTCTCTAGTTTTTAATTTTTTTTGAGGTTATAAGTGCAGATTTAAATTTCATTTTGTAACCGCTGATAGGCAATATATCATAATGAACAGCCTCAATTTTTTTCGCATTCTTTGGACCTACACATATCGAGAAATTCTAATCTATATTTAGAAAGAACGACCAAAATGGTAGATTTTTCACAAAATGGCCCACAATTTACGTAGCGGCGGTTGCCAGAGGTAGAAAGTGCCCATTTCGTATAGTACTCGATGTAACAAACCTATTAGAAAAAATTTGGGACTGGAAACAATTCTTTATGTTTTGCTTGTCCGACTCCACTATTAAGGCCATACAAAAATGGCATTACTGAACGAAAAAAATGTAGAATATTCACCCTAAAATTAAAGATAAAATTTCAGAAAGTTTACAAACTAGAACTAGAGACAAACTATAATAATTGTAATAAAAAATGAAAGTTACAACAATCGTAAAAATGTACGTTAATAATTCCAAGTGAAAAATTCTATAATTTCGAAAAAACGCTATCTGCGATCTAAGGTCTCCGGGATGTAAGATCTACTGGTATGCTACCGAATCCTACCTCCACATACCCGAAGATGTTAGCTTTACATCGGGTGGCCCCTGGATACTCTTGTCTATACAAGAATAACAGACGGAGAAGGGTGAATAGCGAGTGTTTCGCGCCTCAAAACGAAGCAAATACCGGACTGGTCCTCCAAAAGTTGACAACCTTCCACCGAAAAAACCCACCCGTCACGAATCCCCAAGGCAGGCCTGGGATAGGACTGACCCAAAGGCAACGACCCGCGCAACGGAATATATGGAATTCGATTTTGGAAGAAGAGAGTTCGGAGTAGCCTTCATGGTGGAAAAAAAATGAAATCACTGATTATGGACTTCAAACCAATAAGTAAAAGAATATGTAAGCTTCGCATTAAAATAAGACTACATAACATTAGTCTCATCATAAACGTCCATGCTCCCACAGAAGACACGTCGGATGAAGAGAAAAGGCCGTGAGACGATATTAAAATGGTGCTTGGAGATATGAATGCCAAGGTAGGAAAAGAAGAGGAGTTCCTAGGAGTCATAGGAATGCTTAGTCAACACAACGCTACCAATAACAATGATAGTAGATTGATCGACTAGCTCAAACTCAATGGTAGTAAATTTAACAATGTTCCCGCACAAAAAAATAAGATGACGTGGCAGTCACCAGACGGGGTAACAAATAATCAAATTGATCATGTTCTAATTGAGAGAAGAGGGGCCACCAGTATACTGAAGTGAGGTATGCCTTATCAGTTTCTTATAAGGGCCCTATGAGGCAACCTCATTACAAATGAAGTGGGGCAATCTCAACATCTGCCTTACTTTTAAAAAGCTTTAAAGTAATACTCTTAAGCCTTAATTTTACTCATACAAAGCTTTAGTTTTTGTTGTTGCATCATATTTCAAGCAATTATGTTGGTGACCGTGACGGCTGTCATTTAGCATACTCAATAGACCAGTTCTGGTTCGAATACAGAGGTCAAGCAGTAATGGACGTGATTAGTACTCAGTTGGGGGACCCCAATGGTAAAACGACACTCGCGTTTAAAAATATAAAGTTTTCGACACCGGCGCAGTTATCACTCACATAACGCCTTTTTCCACTCGGGATCGGGTAGCAATAATTTTTCCTCAAGGGGCCCAATGGGGCATTCCTTATATGACGATCGTTCTTTCACTTGGTGGATTTTTCTTCTGAACTTTTAGTTCTGCTTCTCGAAAACGAAGGTCTGTTCCTTCACTTTTTGAGTAAAATCTTTTCGGGTAAAAATTTACATGGGCAGAAATTTTATGAAAATCTCAAAGCTAAAACCTTGGGTAAGTTCCTGCACGAGGAGAAGTACAATTTCCTCGCTTTTTCTTGCATGACAAAGAACAGGAACAGAAATTGGGTAAATTTAGTTAAGTTCTTGCGCCCGAGGGATCCACATTAGCTCGGGGCAGACGTACTATTGAGAAAATAAACTGGAAAAATAAATGGTGGTAATAAAAGAGAACTCCTTTAATATATGAAAATTAAGACACGGAAACACTTGTTCCATTTTTATAAATTCTTAATTTCTCAAAATGCGCCCCGTCCATTTGCGCCCGGTGCATTCGCACCTATGAAAGCGCCGCCCCTGTCTCCACCCACAACGATCATGCTACACCGTCTCTGAACCTGGCCCTAGAATGAGTGATAAGGAAAAAGTTAGTCCAGAGAAGTGCATCAATAACAATTAATTGGATATGCGGATTACGCGAACATCGTTGGAAGAATGGAAGGTCCTTTTTGGCAGCAAAAGAAGTTTATGTCGAATTAAAAGAGGCGGCAAAGGACATAGGCCTGAATATCAACGAAGAGAAAACTAAGGTGATGCAACAATCCAGAGCTGGAAGAAATATAACTATCGAAAGGAGTCAATAAAACAGTCTAGGTTGGGCCTACAATTACAAAATGAAACGAGAGGAGGAAGAGGTAACTAAACGAATAGAGCTGATAGAGCTCTTTATGCTCAAACATAAATACTGAACTCAAGATTTGTGCACAGAAAAGCGAAACTGTCACTCTGCTGTAAACTACCAGTACAAGAAGAAGGAGATACAACAGCGAGTTGTATGAAATTTTTGACTACCAAGAACTCTCAACATTTATAAAAATCAACAGACTAAAACTACGTAATCAAGATGGCTGAAAATCATATCCCAAAACCGCTTACATATGGGAGCGGGAATTTCGGGAAATAGACCAGTAGGCAGACCCAGGAGCAGATGGATAGACTCTGTGACGGTTGACGCAGAGACAATGCTCAGTACAGGGACCGTAAAACTTGGAGAAATACCAAGAGGCATATAAGGGTATATCGGCATATAGAATGGCCTTAGACCTAAATCCAGGAATAGAGTGAGGAAGGTCATGGAGATAGAGATTAAATAGTTTAGGGCCAAGGACGGAGTCCTGGGGAACGCTAGAGAGTACGTCAACGAGAAGATTGACCAATTTGAACGGACAAGAATCTGTTCGACAGAAAGTTCGCAATGATTCGAAGAATGTGAGGGGGGAAACTTAATTGAGCAAGTTTATAGAAGAGACCGGTATGCAAGACCGAGTCAAAGGCAGCTTTTATGTCCAGAGAACAAACGACAGTAGGGTAGTTTGTAGCACTGCTAGCATGCGGTTACACTTTGTTTAAATGAAAAACTCAGTTGTTATTATGTATAATTATTTATTTACACTTTCTTTGTGTTTATCACATTAGTTTTTTAAATTATGTTTATTAATCGTAGGGACCTTAATAATTTTTCTGATATTTTGCGGATATATCGTGTGAGTATTGCCCGGGGAAACGTTTGTACTCGAGTGTCAAAACGGAGATGCCGGAAATTGGCTAGATCACTATAGGGACGATAGGGACGGAACGGAAAGCGGCTAGATCACTGAACTTTGAGTTTGGTGATCGATGCAATGTTCCGACACGATCGTTATTGATCGTGTTTACCATTTCGGAATATGTTGTGTGACTTTGCGTAAAACTTAGTAATTAAGTTTGTACGCGGTCACCACAAGTTCCTCCTGAAACCGAGAGTGATAGCGTTATGCAAAACGAGAAGCGCGTGCTCAGTAGAGAGTGCCTCTCTAAAACCAAATTACTCATGAGGTATTAGGTTATGCGTCATGCAGTGATTGTCAATATCGGAGGCCAGGATGCGCTCGAGGATTTTGCCTAGATTGGACAGAGAAGAGATCGGACGAAAGTCAGCGGGAGAGTTGCCCGGGGCGCCTTTCGGGATAGGAATTAGTTTTGAAAATTTCCAGGCATTGGGGAAGTAACTGTTGTTAATGCAATTGTTAAGTATGGATGCCAGTGGAGTGGGGACGCTATATAAGGGCCAATCTTCTTTAAAATTTAGTTAGAAATGTTGTCCCTCCCTGCAGACTTCTTGCCGTTGAGGGAATGACCATGCAGTTACGGCATTGGACAGTATTCTTGTTCTTGATCCTTTCCCATGAGACCTTCTGGTGGAGAATGGCTTTAATAGAGCAGACCTTAGTCACATCACTTTTCGGAGGGAGGGAACTGTATTAAGAACAGGTTAAGGGTAATCTTATTCCTGCGTGAGTGGGGTGTCTCATACCGTCTGACATTCGAGACTTTCAAAGAAGGGAAGTTCTCGGAGACATCTTTAAAGATTTCCTCCGGAAGAAATTCGGGATGATTTCCTCTTAGAATCAAAGTTTCAAACCTGTCCTCAGGATGGTTAAAGGTGTGCGAGGCAATGTCTCTCTCCTTGAGTTTCAGGACCTGGTGTTCGTGCTTGCGAAAGGATATTTTGCAGGCACCCCCCCCCCCCCCCGGGATTGGGCCAAGCGGAAATCGCATTCCGGAAATATTGCGAAAATCATTTTCGTTAAATTACGGACACTGACGTCTTGCACAATGATGGGAGGACAGTAGCCCTTCTGTAAATTGCTTGTAGGTTTACTAAAATTATTGTTTAAATTAGGATTGCATGCAGGAACGCTGCGTTTCTGCTTGACCAAAATCCACCCCTTATCGTCATCTTGAATCCCTACCTCCACGCTAGCCTGAGAATCCAAGTCCATGGAATTACCTGTACCCTGAAAGAGAACGTTATCATCCAACGAAGGCGATAGGTTCCCATTTTCCTAAGGAGGTGCTGGACCAGCGTCCATAGAACCAAGGACCCGGCCTTCACCGGGTCGGGGACCCCAGTCCCCGCCCTCATACATGGCGGCGCTAGAGCGCTTTGCGGAGCTCACTTTAGGAATTTCGGAATATGCAGGACCAAAATAGTTTTCACTACGAATCTAAATACTAATACTACAATTCGCTTTATTCTATTTTCCTTTAGTTTAGCTTTAATTCCTTTTAATAATATCTAATAAATTAGATTATTCATTCAAAAGTTTAATTTTATGAAAATTTACGGCAAAGAACAAACACGTCTTTATCCGCCGACTGCTCGTTGCGGAATCGGTCGATTGCAAGTCGACTCGACAACCGCAATAGGGGCCATTATCATCGACACTATAATGCCAATATTTTGTTGTATATTTGGCTCCATACAACAGCACCTGAAGTTTCATAATATAGTAGTCATCCAAATGACATTTGTCAAAAATAGCATTTATCTCTATTAAAAAGCCTATTTAAAGGTTGTTCTAAATTACTACGTTGGTACTAAATTTTTTATTGTAATTTAAAAAAAAAATCTAATAATGCAATTTATACCGTTTTTACCGAACACACCAAATAATAAAAAACCTAAAAAAAAGTAAGTTGAAATTTTTCGAATAGCTTCTTTTAATTGATTTAAAAAAGTTGCAGCATTCTGCCACCGCCGCCCAAACTACAATGGGTCCAGTGTGCTACAGGTGTTTCTATATTGCGAGGAACTTTTGGCCAATCGGATCTGAATTTTAGCAGCAAATCCCGAAACAGACAGGTTATTGTAAATTAAGTTTTATATGATTTTCTACTAAGTTGCATCTTTTCTTATTTTAGGGTTCCGCAAATGCTATTGTTGCAATCGGTCACTCATGCTTAAAACCTGCTGAGTCATGGAAGCCAACTGATCTTGACGATATATTAATTATTGGTGATCAGCTTTATAGAACAACCTGCGTTAAGAATAAATTTCGTGTGGGAACATTATTTCCACCAAGCTGTATCCATCCAACATTTTACTCTGGTTACACTGAAGTCAATATTTTTGTTGATGGTAATACGATTTCGGGTGATTTATTTAAAAATAGCTTGGAGAGCCTAAGAAATTTACAAACAAATATTAAAAATATATCTGCGAGGTATATGGGATTAATTTTAGTATTTGGTTCTATTTATTTGGCTCTCTGGAAGCAAAACTTAAAGTGCTTTTGCTTTAGTCCAGATGATCTCGAATTGGCAAATTGTTCATTTAAGACAAATAGTTTTGCACTTCGTGCAACTGGATTTGAATCAATTGTGAAGCTGATATCGAGAAGCCTTTCTGGGAAGTACTTAATATATGGATTGAAACTTGCTAAAACTCGACAAATTGATGAAGCTTTGCCAGTTACTGTTAATAAAAAGATTAATCGTTCTACCAGCTTGTTCTCAATTAGAGCCGATGATAGGAAAATGCGGTATCGTGGTAAAGATATGCTTTCTAAATCAAAATCGATTGAAAGTAGAGTTACATCACATTCACAAAAAGAACTAACTTTCAGTTCTGATTATGTGGCAATCTCACAAGATCGTGGCATTCTTTGTGGGCCAAATTTTGTCAATAATCTTGATAAGATTGTTCATACAAATATTGCCGCAGCAATTATTCTATATCATACCAGATCATATATGTGGACAATGAATACTATTGACGTCATCCTGAAGTTAGGCCAACGAATTTATAATAGTAGCAAAGAAAAAAATTTAACTCAACACAGCGATTGGCAGGCAACAGTTTTTACACCAATCGCCTTTCGAGATGTTTACTTTAACATAACGTTTAGATACACTGTTTTTGGTACAATCGTAGCCTCAGATAACAGCAACACAGACTTTAACATGGGTTTGAAATTTTTCTTTAAAGGAAGCGATGTTGGTGTAGTCATGGGACCACAAATGGTTCTTATATGGCAGGAAAGAGGAGTATACTATATGTTCGATCCAAAAGAACGTGACGGATTAGGAAGGAAATGGACTAAGACCCTGTCGAGAGAAATCGGTGGTTCCGGTCATGCAGGGGCAGCTTGTGTTATGTGGTTCAAAGAAACGGACCATTTAGCTGAACTATACATTTCAAATATACGTGAGAAATATCATCAAGATGGGTTTCGGATATCTTCTGTTAAATTGACACCTGTAGTGCATAATGGAAAAATTAAATAATTTCGAAAATAATTTCCAAGTTCGGTATATCATCAGCTTTAAATAGGTTAAACGAAAGTCTCTTGAGAATACCCCAAGCACTTTTATTGCTCAAACAAATTTAGGTTGGCGGACTCCCCAATTTGATAATAAATCTCTTGGCTTCGTTCACTTCCCTTCAGGGTGTTAATTATATTTTTTATAAGTTGCCTCTGAATTAGGAAAATTTTTCTACTTGTTTATAGAATTATTATCTAAATCTATAATATAAATAATTTTAAATACAAGTATTTTAATTTGTTTGTAAAATATGTTTTTAACAAGATTAAAAGTATTTGAAAACATTTTTTGTTAGTAGCATTATAAGTATCTATTTATAAATTAAGATCTCTTAATTGTTCTACTTTTGATAACATAAAATCAAACAATTTTTTTAGAAAGTAAATTGTCTCGACTTGTTGACATTTTTAGGATCTTTCTTTGAAAATAAATGAGTGCAGCTCGTAATGTAACGTGTTTGTTCAGCTTTTGATTACATTATAACATTACATGATTTGGGTACACACCAAAAGACAACGGGAGGGGTGCCCAAATTTGGATAAATTAAGATCTTCTTTTTATCACAAAAATGTATCGCGATCGACTCGATGTTATACACGAAATCTAGGTAGGGGAAGAGATGTGAAATACATATGTGGCGACAGCCAGCAAGGCAAAGAATCCAAACTAACTGTTCACGTCGACTCATCAGCTAACGCCAAAAAAAATATTCAAATCAGTCGAGCAATTTTCGAGTTTCTGCGAGACTAACGCACGGCAATTCCTTTTTATATTATACAGATAACTCCAGATTTCGATGACGATTTTTCTACGGCCACAAAGACTTCCTTTGCTGCAGCTAGGGCCGGTGCTTGGGCTTTTTGCGGTACAGTATGCCATATTGCGCCCCATCAGCTCCTCATTTTTTGATCGCAATGAAGGGCAATGGACAAATTGCGCCCCTCTCCAACTGCGCCCGGTGGAAGTGCACTATTTGCACCTATGAAAACGTCACCCCAGCTTAAGTCCATTGACCTTCTTGTCGCATTGGAACAAAGGGGAGAATATTTCGCCAAGCCGTGACTTCTGAAATTGGAAAAATGTATCTATAGCACGTTTCAATCCCTCTTCTGTCATGATCCTGTCAACTCAATCTCGGTTCAGCCTCGTTTCCATTTGATTTTGAATAATCGCAAGACCTACCCGATAAGTAGCTTCCTGGAGAGTGAACTGCCATCATGATTTTATTAGTTTCCTCCAGCTCACGGTATACAGAAACAAGGTAATGTAAAAGACTGAATATCGTAGAATATCGTATTAGTGCGACGTCACTCGGCAAGTCTTCCCCATACAAAATCGAAATTGCTGTTGTTGTTTTCTGTATTAACCTTGCCGGGTGACGTCGCCTTTTTCTACGATATTCGCACTTACGATACGATATTTCGTCTTTTACATTACCTTGTTTCTGTATACCGTGCTCCAGCTTTTCTGTCAACCTCCTCATTGATTCATGAACTTTGAGACTTTCCGATATGTTCTCTATGCTCTAAGATACAGGCGCGGATCTAGAATTTTATTTTGGGGGGGGGTCACGGAATTAAAAGTGGCGAGAAAAAATTTCTACTCTTAAGGGCCTATTTAGACGGTTCGCTCCCAGAAGCATTCCTCACGAACTTTGTGGATGAAGGAGGGAGTGGGGCAGGGCTCCGTGATTTTGGGGCCCCGCTAGCGAAGCGAGTGAAAAATTTTTTTGCAATAAAAATCATTTGAATTCATTGTTTGCATTTTTACTTCATTGAGAATGGACCACACAAATGAGTATGGGCCACAGAAATCAGCATATGGGCCATTATTCTGTCGCGGGGACGGGTTTGTATGAAGAAAACTGCGCGAGCGAAATTTTTTTTTTGGACTCTCCCCAAATCCCCCAAATTGTCTGGCCGCGGCCCTGTAGTGGGGTTGATGAGAGGTACAACCCCACCTCTCCCTTCATCCACAAAGTTCGTGAGGAACGTTCCTGGGAGCGAAGCGTCTAAATAGGTTTTTTTAATGACAAACATAAAATTAACAAAACGAACAATACTAACCCAATTTTCTCGTGGATTAAAAACAAGCGTAGTCCGCTCTAATTAGTCAAAAAATCGCTGTTTTTAGGAAATTTTTCCCACAACCAGGTGCCAAGTGAAGGATTCACAACCCGCAGTTCGAAAAAAGGGTTGGTTTTTGAGAAATATGTGAATTTTAGAGTTTTTTCGCCTTTTTCTCTATTTTGTGGAGAATGCATTTTGGTGAAAGTATCAAAGTTGGAGAGCATAAAATTACCTACAAATTTTACTTTTACAATTTTTCCCAACTCCGCATATTTTCGCCGATGGAGGCCGTTTTGCGCAATTTTTAGATTTTGAGCCAAAATTATGCATTTATATGAAAAATTAAATGAGATCAAAGTAGTAGTTGTAGTTTTTCAACGGCCTTTCTTTGGACGCTTTGATTATCAACAGAGTCTGAAAAAAGGCGCAAAACGAGCTCTACCGGCGAAACAATGCCGGATTCGAAAAAACAGTGAAGGCAAAATTTGCAGGAAATTTTATGTCTTATAACTTTGCTCTTTTGATATTTTGACCAAAATTCATAGTTCCTCTTAAAAATAGAGAAAAGGCGAAAAAACTATAAAATTCACAAATTTCTCAAAAACAACCCTTTTTTCGAACTGCGGGTTGTGAAAATCATGCTTAGACAGCCCATATCCTTCACTTGGCACCGGTCTCATAGCTGTAGGAAAAATTTCTTTAATTGTCCCTAATTTGAGCGGAGTAGGGCAGAAAACGTGCCCTAATGTATTTTTGAAGAAGACGCGCCCTTTCTTGTGAGTGCAGCTAACTTCAGAGTTTACAAATCAAAATATATAGAAAGAGTATAGATCAATCTGTAGTTGACCTTGAAGGTAATTTTTTAAGGTCGTTGCTTTAATTTGCAAAAAAGTTGGGTCGGTTTTGGGCGTTTGGTTATTTTTTGTTTTTGTTTTTTTAGTTGGATCAATTTTGTTTTTTAAACAGCGAGGGTTTTGGGGGGGGGGGGGTCATGACCCCCGTGACCCCCCCTTAAATCCGCGCCTGCTAAGATAATTTCATTACCGAATTTAAGTTACTTCCAATATCCGTCTTCTGCTTTTCCAGTTCACTGCATTACCAGAAATGTATGATTGTGGTCCTCTACTAGCGTAAGAGGCATGGCCGGTGCTCGATGCAGTATACCATATTGCTCCCCATCAGCTCCTAATTTTTTGGTCGCGGTGAAGGAAAATGGACAAGGGCACAAACACTTAAATATTTATTTTAGGTTACCCTATTAGATACCCAACGTAAATGCTCCAATAAAACTATATCGTGTAAATTCTTGCACTCGCGGGATCCACATGAGTTCGGGGATAGACGTACAGAATATTTTATCGAAAAACTGGGAAAATAAATTGTGGTAATAAAAATGAATTCCTTTAACATATGAAAATAAAGTCACGGGAATACCTTAACAATTTTTTTTTCAAAGTCTCAAACTTTGTTTTTAATTTTAATTTCTGAAATTGCGCCCCTGTCCAATTGCGCCCGATGCAAGTGCACCATTTGCACCTATGAAAGCGCCGCCCCTGGCTATAGTGTTTATTGTTTTGGCTAATATAACTATGGGCATTTTCGAGAATTCACCATGGTAGCTACCGGTCGAACCAGAAGTTAATCCACCATCCATCCACCACCCTGTAGTGAGACTCTGAGGCTCTGGTTACCTTATCGGTGAATATTCCAACACGTTGAGTAGTAACTTATGGTAAGTAATCAACTCTCGAACATGGTAGATTAATTTCTGGTTCGACCGGTAGCTACCATGGTGAATTCTCGAAAATGCACTATGTCATCTACTATGCATTTGAGATTCTAGTGAGTTGGAATAATTGATCTGTAAAGTTCAGTTCCAGCTTCCTTCGTAGAAAAATTCGTACCTTAACTTAAAAATATATAACGGGTGATCCAGTTAGAGGTACTTTTTCAAGTAGAAATTTTATAAGAGATCACCCGTGAGTTTTGTCAAACTGTCAAGGTATTTTTGTTCAGTATTGTTTGACATTTCATCATGGAAAGAAAGGCTGGCACAGCTTTTACAAATTATTCAAACGAAGTAAAAAAAAATATCCAATGTTTTCGACCAAAATTTTGTTCATCGATGAGGCCCGTTTCTGGCTTAACGGCTACGTCAGCAAGCAGACCTACCTTATTTAGGCTGAACTGAAACTCGAAGAGGCAAGTTGCTATTACATACAGACAAAACTACGGTTTGGTGTTGTTTAAGGGCTGGTAGAATCACGGGTCCATATTTGATCAAAAATGAAGACGTGCAATTAAAAAGATATTGGCAAAATACTACTTTTGAATTTACGTGTTTCGACACTTAAAGCGCTGTAATTCGTGAAATATTAGCCCTACGTAAAAAATGCTAATAACAAAAATTATACATAATTGCGTTTTCTATAAGTATTACGAAGTAGTTTTTTATGTAGAATTAACCATTAACGAAATATAGTGCAAAGAGAGTGATATATGAAATTTGAAGCACTATATAAAATCATTTCGTAAAAAAAATCGCGTGCGGTATTTTTCTCGAAGGCTTTTTTTCGACCTATTTATGGGACTATTAATACAATATATATTTTTTTAAATTAAAATTGTGAGTTTTTACTTGGAATCGGAATCGGCGGTTCTCAGTTTTAAGGATTCGGATTCGGCGAATCCAAAAAAGACTCGGTTTTGAGAAACCCTAGAAGTAGATATACCTACCTTCCTTCCTAATTTTATAAAAATAGCTTAAAATAACTAATTGGTGCAGTCGAGAATGATAAATACAGGGTGTACACTTTTAACCTTACAAAGCGGCCGGCTGTGGATAGGTTTTGGATAGACGAACAGAAAATTGTGTGTGTGTGGGGGGGGGGGGGGGGGGTAAATCTTAACGGTGTAGCAGCTAGGGCGTTGTAAAGTTTTTTTGGTAGAGGTTTACATGTCACCCTGTACTTTTGTAACCCTTTGAGCTATTTTCATGAATAAGATATCAGTGTACGCAGAATACTCCCACCTATCTAACACTCAAAATCAAGGTTCTACCCTATCAAATTTCAGAGCAATGAGTCATCAAAACTTTGGTTTTTTTCACTAAAATTTCAACTAAAACCACCTTTTTCTCGAAAAAATAATTAATTAACTGATTTTTTTTCCAAAATTGGAAAGCTTGGACAATTTCCTATGAATAATGTCTGGACAATTTTTATCCTACAGCTTTTATTTTTGGAGTTATTTGTTAAAGGTGTACACCCTGTAGAAGAATTATTGCTGTAAATGTCTTTATTTTGATATGTTACATCATCGCCTACTAATCGACTTATAGCATCATCATAATTTTTAAAAAACCATTCCTTCACGTCTGCTTTGGGTATGCCTTAATATCTGTGTACCAGCTTCCGCGAATTTATTGAACTGTGGGTTTCCTTTTGTCATGCAATCATCATCAACACTGTTGAACTCGTTATCTTGCACCTTTTACCTATATTTAATATACTCTTAATTTTTTTTTTATGTGGAAGACTAGAGCTCAGGGAAAGCCCTTTGTACTGTCGACAATCTATTTTCTTCGTATAGAGTGCAATGTCGAACAGCAAGCTCTATAGATAGTGAAGGATAAGAGAGAAGTAGGAAGGAACTGCCACAACCACCTAACCCCAACCATTTCTATCGCGACTCTGGCATCGGGGCAATGAGAAACAACTCGCTGGAGTGTTATGCCCCCTGAAACAAGTTGAATCCCATCAACCAACCGATGACATGCGCTTGGTGGAGCGGGGCAGTGCTAGCGGAAGGCTATGACAGGAGGGAAGGTGGGAAAGGCGAAGGACAGTGGGGCTCTGCCGGGACTCGAACCCGGGACCTCTGGGATAGTAGCCAGGCGCCTTACTCCCTAGACTACCGAGGCCCCATTGTATTTTGAGATATAAAATTTACGATCTTTCGCTTTATGACTTAGTTTTTTTTCAATTTCGATTTATGTGCACTTTATCTTAGCTTTAGGTATTATTCATATCTAACCAATGTCTCTTTAATACATTAATACATCAAGATACCAACCAAAATCGCAAATATCATAAGTTCATTAAGAACAAAAAGGATCTCCATAAGAAGCTTAGTATTATAAAGAAACATCACACTGGCTGAACTCATTTGGATTGTACGTGCTTCTGTGCTCGAACGAAGCAACACCGCTTATCATCTGATATTACGATTGTTTTTTAACTGATCCTCAAGAATTATCATTTTCCAGTTCGATTTTAACAATTTGCGAATAACTTTATTTTTGACTTAAAAGGTATGATGATCCTCCACTTTATCAGCTCGTTATTGGATATGTCATTCCTGATCGACACAAGTCAAAGGAGAAGCTAGTAAATTTCACAAGCACCATTTAAGTTGATTCTAACCAACTTTCCCTTCTTACTCTTCTCTACTAAGCCTAAAACCAAAACTCAAGCCGTGAACTTCTTCTTTTCAATCAATTTTATAACTTACCTTTCAAAGCCATAAAATATGACAGAATATTTTACAGATTGCATCATCGTATGTCAGCTGCAGTCGAAAGTCTAGTCATGATTTGAATAGAGCTCAATGCGCGTACACACAATATGTTTGTCTGACATTAAACGAAGTGTGAAAACGTTTATTCCGCCAGCAACAAATGCAACAAGTAATTAACTTGAAAAGTGAATGCAACGTGACTTGCGCCTGATCTAACATGAGTCGCACAAGTGAAGTGCACTTTTATGGTGTGCAATTGACTGCACTTTTGAGTAGAAATTTTTCACTTTATCCTGTCTAAAACGAAGAGCAAATCAATTTGTTGAACCTTTGACTCCTTTTGTTATAGTTTATTGCAGAACACGAATGAAAGTTAAGGCTGTGGATTGACTTTTACAAATTAGTGCATTTCGCATGAGGTTTGAATTTTTTTTAACTTTCATTTAGACGAACGAAATCAGGTTTTTAAGTTCTGGTAATGGTTTTTTAAACTATGAAACTATGTGGGTTTAATTTGTTTATAATAGTCTAAGATTCGTAGAAGAACGACCTTCACCGATCGAGTAACCGAATGAAATCTGAAACTATGCGGAATTCGAAAAAACGGTGTAGACAAAATTTGTAGGAAATTTTATGCTCTACAACTTTTCTTTTTTGATATTTTCACCAAAATGCATAGTTTCTCCTCAAAATAGAGAAAAAGGCCGAAAGGGCGAAACAACGCCTATTAAATTTAGCCTTGAACATATTTCCTTAAGCCATCACCGTTACTTTTGTTAGCATATTTTTTATCATAATAACAAGATTCCATTCGGTTACTCGATCGGTGGTCATTCTTCTACGGATCCTGTACTATAACTTATCTATCAATATTTGTAAACAAATTTATCTGTTAACAAGCGCTTTCCATCTTTGACCCCAAATAAGGTTTGCCCTAATTTCTTTATCCTTGATGGTTGAAAAACAGCAGTTTACTTACCTTGTGTAAAAAGTGAAAGGGCAGAAGTTTGTCATTTTAAAGACCCTCGTAAAAGATATGCGAGTTTTTCTTCAGGAGCTGGTAACTCTATATCACCACGTCAAATTCGAGTCCCATCTGTTACTTAATGTGTTCACAGCAGTTGTTAATATTACTTTTAAGTGTTCCGCGATTTTAACAATCGATTGATTGAACAAAAAATGAAATAAGTAGCACCACGTCACTGCGCATGCGGTAAGCACTCGACTTGATCTCCAGCTGGTGCGTACTAGTGACTCTGTGTCAATCCCGACAAAAGAGTTTTGGGAGCCTTCATGAGGAAAGGGATAATGCAAGGTTTCTACTTAAGCGGACATTAGATATCAAACCCCATTGGTACCAGCATTGGCGTTTCCCTTAAATAGCACAAGGTGCACTTGTATGGTTTACGGATAGTTCTAAGACAGAAACCGGTTTCAGGGCCGAGATTTGGGGTGAAAGCGCCAGGTTTAGTAGAGCGTGCTACTTGGGCACCTTTGTAGTAGACTGGCACGCTATATTGGGATGCACGTGTGAAAACCTTCGAAGGACCGTCGCTAACAAACGGATTTTTATATTCTCGAAGATCCCATTGGCAACCAAGTGATAAAGTTCCATAAGGCTGGTACAGACTAGGCCAGTATTTTAGTCGAGTCAATAAGTAAACCAGAATGGACAAACAAATTTAGTCGAGTAATTTACTAAAATCATTTAGTCAAGTCAATCCATTCCTGTTCTATTTTTTCGGTCGAGTATCGGCAGGATGCCATGACTTTGTCATGCAAATTGATTAATTTAATAAATTTTACTTTGCTATCTTGTCGTCTGTTCATTTTGACACTTTACTTACTAAAGCACTGTGTTCGGACACTTTTTAGCTACTAATACGTTTTAAGAAGTTTAGTGGTAAGTAAATTACTCACCACTCGACTAAAATACTGGTATAGTCTGTACCAGCCTATAGTGCCAAGTCCAAATAAGTTTTTGGGGCTTTTTTTACCTGTCTATCATTAGTCGAGTAGCATATATAGGCCCATTCTTAAGACAGGAGACATCCAGATGGTAGTGTCAGATCCCTGCTGACAAAACTCACTAGCCTCTTTGCATGTAGTTTGAGTCTAGACCGTCACAAGCCGTAAAGGCATTACTTCGGCCTGTCGTAATCAACGTGACCCTTAAAAGTGGCTTGAAGGGGTGCTCACTAGAGCCAAAACAGTGTGGCATACGGATCAGCGACCCACCGTCTCTGCTTTTTTTTGGAAAGGTGACTTCGACCAGTAACGCTACCCAGTTCACTGTGCCCATTGGTGCGTCGAAAGGAGTACAGTTTTCTACCGAGAAGCTCCACCACCTTTTTCTTATCTTCTATTCTACCCGCCTGACCGGCACACGTCACGGGGCTGGATCAGCTGTCTCTTGATATTTCTTGGCCTTTCTCTGCCTCGTTGGGCGTCACAATGCTTAAAGTTCTGTCTATTTAGTATACAAATTTTAAGTGAATACCAAAAATGTGTTTCAGATTTCAGTGACTGGTTTTGAAGTGTAGAATGGGAATTTTTTACAAGAAAGATGTCTCTCGTTCGAATCACCTTTGAATTTATCACCAACATTAATTTTCAAGATTGAAGTATAGGTGACTTTTAAAACTTGGAGTTCTTTCGAAAAAAAACGGGATTATTTGGTATACGATTAGTTATTTAATTTATCCAATTAAATCCTTTTGCAGAGCTTTAAAATACGGAACCATAACGTAAAAGAAATCGTTAAATTTGAGCCTCTTAATTGGCACTTTAATTAACAGTCATAAATGTTCATATACCCTCCTTCACCCCTACAGAGCTTTATATAAAAACTTCTCTGCCTATGCTCACCACTCCTGTATGTCCAAGCCTTAAAAAATGAGTATTTCACAGAAACTTCAAACATTTTCTACACCAGGTTACATTCTCCCTAAAATAATAATAACAGGAAAACGACGAAACAACTCTCACTCTTGGACGTCATTTATCGCCATGAAATTTCTGTTATGAAAACTAATAATTTTCATTTATTTCGCACGATAATGCTAAACTGATCTCGGCATGCAATTCTGAGTTGCCCAAAGGGCAGAAAGATTTCTTGTTTAGTCAAGACTAAGTCGATTTGGAGCCTCCACAGTATTAATACACCAAGCCCGGCCATGCGGAGACGCTAGGACTACCTGTGCAAAGTCAGTTGCTCTTGCTTAGTGATTACTTCTTATTAATTTATTTAAAATCGCCGCCAGGTACACTTCCTATCATGAAAGATCACAGCTTGAGAAAAAATTTAGACAAATGCAATGCAAACGGTTTTTCTTTTGCTTTTATTGAAGTGCAAACATGCAATTTTCTGTAACTGTGTAGTTTGCTGAGATTTTCGCTTATCTAATCAAAATTGTTGGAGGAAAAACGGTTTTTTGGTGGATTTACAATGTAATTTTGTCAACGATTTATTCATTTTATTCAATTGAAAATATGAATGAAACAAAAGTCAGTTAAGGAAAGGTGAACAAGCACGCTCTTAGAATGTAGTTTAATGTTAATAGTACCTAAACATAAAATTTAGGTTGAAAAGTTCATAAAAGATTCATTTGTGTGAAGATTGTAACCATGATGTCTTAATGACATCCTGCAAAATACTCGGTGTATTTTTTTAGCGGTGTTGAAAGGAGGTGTTAGCACCGTCTCCAAAAGTGATTCTTCTTTCTAAATCCATTCTGATTGGATTAATGTTGTAAAGAATTACAAACAATTATTTCATCCTTTTTTGTGCATCACGGAGATTGGTTTTTCTCTGAAGTCGGTTTTTAAAAATTTATTTTATTCCGTACTTTTAGTTTTTTTTTTTCGGGGGCAATTTAAAAAAAATAATTTATTACGAGAAGTATGATACGTCGCCGTCTATACGAATCGAGCCAGTAGCTAAATAGTTTTTGCAGTAATATATTTGCGTATTTTCGGAGTAATTTAAAAAAAAACTTATTAAATATGAAACAAAATTCCCCGAACGAATTAAAAAAAAATATCAAAGTAGAACTGCCACGTTCCGGGGTTTGAACCTGCAATGCTTTCTTCGCTAGAGTAACTCTTTTAACGGACTCATTTACGTGCTTTTTATCAATTTCGCGACAATAAAATAATTTGTTAGCTGCTTTTGAAAATACTTCTATCCATTCAAGGTGTACTAACTTTACCAGTTTTTAATGCCTACCTTTGAACTCCTTTTAGTGCAGGCGCTGGGTGCAATTGAGTGTGCAAAATGTGAGGACCGCATTCCGTCAACAGGTTTCAGTTGAGAATAGCTCAAAGATGAATAATTCGGATGTTACCGGTCCATTTTTGGGTCCAATTTTTTTTACTCCCCCTTTTTTTATTGGGACCTCTACGGCTTCCGTGGGCCGCTTTTTGAAGATGGAGTTTGATGGAGCACCACAAAATAAGGGGTCATCCATAAATTACGTGAGGCGTTTAAGGGGGGGGGAATATCTCGGAAAATATCACGTAATTTTTTCCCCGCAAGAAACAGTGTAAAATTACGAGAAAACTGGGTTAAATTAATAGTACAGATAAATTAAGGCGAAAAAAGCCATATAGCGGAAATAATTAGGTACAGGCTGAAAATTGGCAGAGAGCTTACTTTTAGGGTTCTTAATAAGGGGTTATAAACTCTACCGATTTTCTACCCCGGGAAGCCCACTTTTTAGCCTTCATTTTGGGGTATTTTCGATTTATCTAATTTTTTTTTGCAATATTTCTTAATACCATCTTGTAAATATCTGTAAATGAGAAAATCACACAGTACAATATTGTAAATGAGAAAATCTTTAAAATCGTTTTTTTGGATCCGCACTTAGATATAATTCACGAAAATCTTGGCGCAGTCTCAGATTAACATGGTGAAAGGTTTTATCAATACATATGGCACATAGAGAAGGATTCATTAATCAATTACATAAAAAGTATACTTGATACTATTACTATATTTCGGCTCAATAGCAATTGGGAGTACAAATTTAGCCACTGTTGTTCACTGTTTCAAATAGGGTAACTTCAAAAACTCATCACTTCCGCATCACTGCAGAATTCAGCTACAGACTTCCAATTGCTGAATTCTGTAGTGATGCGGCAATGATGAGTTTTTGAAGATACCCATACTAATGAAAATATGGGTTTCTTCAAAAACTCATCATTGCCGCATCACTGCAGAATTCAGCAATTGGAAGTCTGAAGCTGAATTCTGCAGGGATGAGGGAGTGATGAGTTTATGAAGTTACCCTATTTTAAATATCTGGGAATGAAGAGAGTATGGCGTGATGAAAAAGTCTTATTATTTTATACAATGACTTGGGAAAAACTGGAAATATAACGTATGCATTGACTTATACGACCATTTTTAGAAAGATTGCGACCCAACGCTGAACTAGTGTGGTGGCTTAAACTGGAACAAAAAAAGGCCCAGAAGCCCAATTGAAAAACCTGGAACCTAATGACCTCCTAAGTATCTCAAGTACATAATGTACCATAATGTAATCCTACTAGAGATTATATTAGGAATCGACTCTTTCACATCAGTCAGAACACATGCTATCTGCGGTGCATTTTCATTATACAAAAAGCAGACATGCAGAGGACATAATTAGTCATCTAAGCATCTTACAGGATTCGAATTTTGAATCGACGACTATCTGCTCCGACATACTAGAGGCCAAGATAGATTTTGAAAACCTTTTGTTATGAATAGCGAGAGCAGTGAAGAATGGAAGTCTAACATATTCGCACTTCTTGAATCTATATTCTGATGTAGAGGTGGCTATAACGCCGATATGAGAAGCTGGCTGTGACTTCAGACTCCGCCTTTCTAAGGCCTGGGTCATTCAGTCACAGGTTTTTTACACTAAGGTTAAATCTATAGAAGAATGCTCCGAAGTTTGTATATCTTCTCAATCTTTACAATAATATTGTGAATGACTAAGCATGCCATAATTATAAGTTTTGCCAAAGTCAACCGTCGTATATCAATATAATGTAAAATTCTAATTTTTTTTTAAATTCCATATGCTTGCTCTACAAATACACGAGTTGAGCTCAAACTAGAATTGAAATTTTTCTGTTCTGTTGTTAAAAAACTATCATCCCTGTAAGGCATCATGAGATTAATTTCCAAAGGATAGGCAGAATCACCTGCTAAATGGTTATCCACAGGTATTGTAGTTTATATTGGGTTCACGTCGAGTTGGTGTTGGGATGATTTTGCGGTACTGTTGTTCAACACAAATTATGTTTAACGTATTTACACTACAAATACGCATAATAGTGTAAATCCTAGAAATTTTCTAAATTTGAAAAATCTCACCTGTGATTAAGGGGGGGGAGGGGGTCGGGCCAAATCTCCCCTATGAGATGACCCCTAAGACGAAAATATATAACAAAATTTTTCGATATCACGCTTAGTTTTTGAGATATTGACACTTGAAGACTTTTTGAGGTATTTCCCAAAGGTTTATAGTTATATCACAGCTAAGATTTCCGTGCCACCGATATTTTAATTATGAATTTCAATAAAACATCCCTAAATAAGACGAAAATGTGAAATAACTTTTTTCGATATCTCGCTTCGTTTTTGAGAAATCGGTGCTTGAAGTTTTAGGTATTTTCAAAAACATTCTACAGCGTTAATCGTTTCCAAAAAATATTATATTAGGTACAGACAGACTGGGAGCTGGAGCGGAGCTGTTTCCGCCCTACGTCCCATGAGGGATTAAAGAAGCAATTAAGTTAATATACTTTAAATAAGCCTGCGTTGACGACCCCGGATTTTGTTACATCAACGTTTTTTTGCACGTCTTTGCCTTTTTACGCTTCCCCCCAGTGCATTTTCTGATATCTTTATGTAAAAATTTTCTCATTAAAGTCATAGCTTCGAATCGGAGCACTACTGTAGGCCTTCTCGTTTCGTTGGAGTAAGGAGTGCTTATCTTGCTTGCAGAAACGCTAAGAATGGAAATGCCAAGTCTATGTACAAATGTAAAGATTCGAGCTTATAATGGTCAAATACACTAGACCTATAGGCGTTCGGCTACTTTGGAAGTGTTATTCCTAGAGAAAAGACTATATCCGAATTGAAGATACCAGACGAAGAAGGTCGCCATTCGAAACCAAACAAAACAAGATGCACAAACTGGCGTTCTGTAATAAAGGCGATTGTACTAGTCATCCATCTGTTTGAAAGGAATGGCATGCTTAGAATCTTAGCAATGGAATTAGGCTAAGTTCAATAGCCGCAGTAGATCATTCAATAAAAGGACCATTGGCTTGAACCGTTCGAAAGTGCCAGGTTAAGCAAAAGCTGACTCAGTCGTGGTGTTTTCGCTGCCATGTTAATTGTACTCCTTCAAAGCCCTCCTCACCCCTTGTAGCCTAAAGCCTACTCTATCCGCCGTACTAACCTTATTACTAGACATTGCACCATTAAGTAACCACAGACATGACGAACTGGTAGTACAAAGGGTTATTCCTGAGCTTAGAGCTGCCAGATAAAAAAATTTCATGAAAGTATGGTTTTAATACATATCACGAATTTTTTTTATTTGGTTTTTTAGAGATTTTGAAGTCTCTTTATCGACCAGACCTTCAAAATTTACTTTGTCATTTGTTTCATTTCTTCTTCAGTTCCTCAGTCGTTTTTACCATACTTCCAAAATAGCAGAACATTTTCGCATTTTTAGTTTCTGGGTTACAGTTGAGGACGTAAGGATTCAGATGCAAAAGCTGTTTCCTGCACGAGAGGCTTAAGGATGTCGAAAAATTGAGGATTTCGTGCATCGGTGGAGAATTTTTTACTACCGCTTTTTGGCTGGGTGAACGAAAGCTTGCATTCGCGAAATGAGAAATAAATGAAAGGTTTTTATGAGGCCATTTGAATAAAATACGTGATTTTTTAGAGAAGAGGGTGAGAGGACGATGGGGAGGGAAGATTTTCCCATCCAATTTTCTCACACGATTTTCGATACGACTTTTTCAGAGCGGTGTGGTTGTGATTGTTTTTTATTCCTTTTGCTGGGAGAAGAAAAGAAAGAGAAATGACTTTTGTTTCACTCGGAAAGTACGCAAAAGAGAAGTAACATAAAAGCAACAACAATAAGCTAAAGCGTTTTGACGTACAGTTGGTTAGAAAAATTGACCCGTGTGAAAGCCCGTACGACTTTTTGCAAATTTCAAAAGGGAATATACGCTGACAGCAGATTTTATTGGTTGGCCGTCGCGACGCCCATAGCTACACAAAAACTTGTTTTCACGAATTCAATGTCTGTTGCCCTTAAATTTCCAGTAAGCTTTCAAAAAAGCTTTTGCATCTGGATGCATTCATCCTCGTCTGTAAGGGTCTATGTTTTTATTCCATCTGCACGAGATTATAGGATACTGAGATTCTCTAACACATTTTGCAATGTTATAAACTGGGAATCAGTCGCTTTTTTTGAACATAACGTATGTAGTAACGATTAACTGGGTTCTGCATTTTTAACGAAATAATCTATGTTTTTTAAGCAAGCGTAGAAGACCTTGTTATAAATTTCAGGCTGATCTATCTCTGAGGGCTACATTTTTTTGCAAGTAGGTCGCCTCCAATTAATTCTCGAAAGTGAATTTGTACTTACTGCTATAAAATATTTTAACATTAATAAACAAAAAAAAATAATGAGTCGAAAGTTTAAAATTTCAATTAAGGAAGTACAGAAAACATTTTAGAAGAGGCCTGATTATGAAAAAACAAACCCATCGAAATAAGGTTTTTCTTCTTCAATTTGCTCTGGCGGCAGTTGTCCATTTTTTTTGCTAGGGATGAGATTAGGATGTACTTAAACCAAGAGCAAAACACGATTATGCTAATCTCATGCAAATAGCGAATGTTGAGGGAAAGTGTTTTTATCCATCTGGTCAATTACATAATTTCTTCGGTATATACCAGACGGTCTGTGTCGGGCAGTTCTTAGAATAAAATTTGCAGCATCGTGAGCATTCGCAGTCGTTTCTTTAAGTGCAACAGTTTTGCTTAAGATAAGAAATTAAATCCGCCGCGGTTAACCAGATAATTTGTGTTTTTATGTGTGTGCTCAATCGCGTGATCATTGATGCTCATGTTTCTGCAAATTTATGCCATTAAAACATGCTAACTGTGGAATATAGAAATCAAAGAAATACCAGGCTTCCGTTTAGTAAGCACAATAAATGGCGGGTGGCTATTGGCTAATTAACAGCGCGACAAGACCGGACTGTGCGATAAAATAAATTTTGCTGCCTTTTATTTACAATTCCCTTCCTGCTGTAATCGTTTTGAAGTTTTGTTTTTCGTTTTTATTTTCTTGATTATTATAAGCCGAATGGTGGCAAGACATTATTATTAGTCGGGCTTTGCGAGGTGTTTTCAGAGCCACTGAATTTGTTTCGTTAAATTCTTTGTTCATAAATATTCTACCTTGTCTCTTAGGATAGCTAGGAACGGAGCAGCATTTAGCGATTCGAAATCTTTCATTTCTGAAATAATATAGTGTGTCTCTGTCTTGTGATATTACGGAAGATGCTAATAGCCAAATCTTACCATGGGTGGTATCACATGGGCAGAAGAGTTGGAAGCTCATTTTGAACTAATTTCGAAGCATTTCAGTCTTCTTCCTTCGCCTTCGTAACTTTGGTAAGAAATTAATGATTTTCATCTCTATTTGTAATTTTCCTTGTGCAAAGATTTAAATAGAACCAGTCTTTTACTTCGTTAGTATTTTGTTTTATTTTTATTTTCCAGCTCCACACGGTTGCTTTTTATCTGTCATAGTTAATAGGATTAGGAACCACTCTTGAGAATTTTCGTAAATACAAAAGTTGGGCGTCTCGTCCAGGGCTGCACTGAGAATGAATTAAGGACCGGGAAATTCAAAAATTTCGGCCCATTTCAATACATTTTGTTTTAACAATCAAGAAAAATTATTTTTTGCTTTCAAAAGTTTTTCTTTAAGCATAATTATGAGAAGAACTATGTGTGTATGTGTAGGTGTGTTTGTGCGTACGTCCGTAGCAATTTTTTCTTGCGCGATATTGAGCGAACCAAAGAACATATTGTCTTCGTTAAAGTGCCGATCGAAGCGTATTAACTAAAGCATGATCTAAAATGATTTTCATAAAATTCGGTTTAGCCGTTTTTTTTGTTTAAACGACGTACGTGATTTTTGTACCCGCACGATATCGCGCAAACCAAAAATGATATCGGCTTCGTTGGGATGCCGATCAAAGCACATTAACGAAAACGTGCTTTGGAAAAAATTTCACAACATTCGGTCAAGCCCTTTTTTGAAAAGACTTCAGCCAAGAGCCACAAGCACCATCTAATAAACTCGATGGAATGAAACCGGTTCTAAATGAAATTAACTTTTCTGGATTCAGCTTCCGATAGCTTCCCCATAAAACATCCTTATTAAATAAAAGTCTTCAACAAACTAATTGGCAAATTCGTAGGAGACCGCGAGATTTGTGTTCTTTAAAGGAATTGTGATACGGTTGAAATTTGAAATTTTTTTATTTTTTTGTGGGAAAATTTTATTTTTTTCAAAAAAAAATTATTTAGAGGAAAAATTTTTGATTTAACATTCGGCACGGCCCACCGGGAAACTCCCGGTAGCTTGGTAGGCCAGTCCAGCTCTGGTCTCGTCAAAAGGAAGCTATTCACGAAATTTCAGCTTGTTACTAATCATTAAAAAAAATGGCTCAGGGACTGATAACTATTTATACTATACGAGTACTATATGTGAAGGGCTGCCTCCAGTGTGACCGGAGGCCGAATCAGCTCTTGGCGCGGTGTTTTGTTGAGCACTATATGTATAACAGGTTCTTATGAAAATGGAAAATTTGATATCGGTAAAAACAGGATCAAAAATTAGCGTAAAGGGGTCGTGTGTATTTTGGAAAATTGGAACATAACCGTGAACGGTCAAAACAGGGTGTTCTTCTACTGCTTACATTAGCGCTACAGCCAAACGAGAAGGATATTAGTTCGGCGCGGCATTCTTGCTGATTGCTTAAACATGATGCCCCAGTGGTCCAGTTAGCATTGCCCGTTCGCAGTAGAAATATACATATTTTAAAGCCATCGATTTGTGAACCATAGCCCACAGACGAGTTTGTCAACAAGCAAAACTGCCGATACTCGGCCACCAAAAGGACAAAACCCGCGATTGAAACACCAACAAGCCCGGCACAGCTCAAAAGTGTCCCTAGACCGCTCTAACCACGAATGGAATAATCGGACCGTTTTTCTTTTCACTTTTGATGTTAATTTATACTACAAAAAATTGGATCTTAATTGGAGATGCAACAATCGAGTTGAGATTAACTCTTCCAAAACCATGTATTGTCTTACCTCCACCAGAACCTGGTCCACATTTCCTTTTCTTTCAGAGATTGTCGACAGTACAAAGGGCTTTCCCTGAGCTCTAGTCTTCCACATAAAAAAAAAAAAAAAAAAGAAAGAGGTCGGACTGACTCATCTCTTAACATCCTAGGCGTGCCATTAGTTGAGGGTCAAATATTCCAAATTTGAAAACAAGCATCTAGTGCCTGAGTTTTCATAGTAGATGCAAATTCCTACCCTGCCCACAGGGGAGGCCACTTTTAACATCAAAATTGCTTATAACTTTGGCTGGACATTATTCATAGGAAATTGTCCAAGCTTTCCAATTTTGGAAAAAAAATATTGGTTAACTTCGTATTTATTTTGGGGGAAAAGGTAGTTGAAGTTGACATGTTAAAACAAAAAAAATTGACTTTGATGACTCATAATTCTTTAAGTTAGTAGGGTAGAACCGCTACTATAACAGTTTCAGATAGGTGGGAGTATTCTGCCTACACTGATACTCTATTCATGAAAATAGGTTATAGGGTGACAAAAATGGGTGATATATGCAAAACTCTAAAAAAAACTTCAAAACGTCTTAGCGGCTAAACCGTTGCGATCATTTAACACTTATATTGCTGGACGTTGACAATGGCTAGAAGTTTTTGCTGCCCGCAAGAGTTTATTTCTCAACTTGTTAGCAAATGGTGATTTAACTTTCCTGATGATAGATTTACTGAAATTTCTTAGTTTGGTGTACTTTTGGCGATGCAATTCACTTGAGAAACTCTTATACGCTCTGAATGCGGCTTATTTAGTGTTTATTGCGTACATGCAGTCTAATTAAACCATCTATTCACCTTGGGCTTTACAGATTTGTCTAGTAGAATGAGCAATGTATAAACACATTCTTGCCTGTATGATCCTGGCGACACGAAATACTTTATTTTATATTAATATGCCTTCAAAACTTTCTGCTTTATTTTTATATGTTTTTGCTGGTTATATTTGTCAAGATTTATTCCTTAATCCTACGCTACAATGATCATAACATATCGCGACATTACTTTCCAGCTATTCATAACATTCGCTGCAATGAACGCAGCAATCAACATCGTTTATACCGCTAATGCCAGCAGTAAAAACCACACAAATATATTTAAGAAAATGACAAATTAAAGAAATATCACACCTGGCTTATATCTCTAATAAACATCACAACTAGTCCAATTACACATAAAAACGTATTAATAAAAAGTTACAATTTTGTGGAACATAAACATTTTATTTTATGTTCAAACAGACGCCTCCGTGCACTTTATTAAGTGCACAATTTATCTGCACTTTGACGTGGATTAACAACGAGCTTATCTCTCTTGCACACAAGCTAATACCAGTCCATGTGTACCTATAATTATGGATGAGGTATAATGAAGCAAACCCCCTGAAGATTGTGAGCTTATAGCTGTTAAAAATCGCGGATGTAGGTAGGTTCACATCGAGCCGTGTGTATAAGTCTGGTTTTATCGTCCCGAAATGGCACGGGAAAAGTGAAATCTCAACGCCAGTGCAAAATTTAATGGAAATATTGGATAAAAATCATAACTTAATAAAGACGTCAAATCAGTTGAAGCTCACGTCGGCCAAGACCTAAAGGTGAGAAGCGTCGAGTCTGGTTCACACATATTAAATTAGATACCTGAGGGAATTGCACGACGTAATTCGATAAGCGTCTTAAAGCGGTGAACATATTGCAGAGGAAATGCATTTGTTACGATTAATTGTGCATTAAAGTGTGTGGATGCTGTGGGTCCAGTTGCTAGGATGCCTTGAATTCAAATCCTTGAATTCTATATTTTTACTTATGCACGCATTTTTATTTGAAATTTCCGAGTAGAATTGTCTTGTGTTTTTATGTTCATAAATTTATCTTCCAGATTTAGAGATGTCCTGTAACTATTTCGGACTAATGGTAATGCAACCATTCCTTCATTGGAAAAACATCAAGACTTCTTTCAAGACCCAATTATTCATGAAAGTAGCCTAATACAAACATCCTAACCATGATATCAAATTACTAGTTTTGCCTGTACTCACATCCATGGATCCAAGGTTTGGGTGCTTAGCAAAAAGTACCCTGACCTCTTAGCCGAATTCGAGAGGAAAGCGGAGAAAAGTTGGACCGATATGTAAGATTGTACAAGGGGAGATCTACCAAAAGCTCCAAGAGATAGACTAAACAACGCTGAAAGAATGCTGTTAACCAGGATGCTCAGTACTAAGAGATTCCAAACTGAATGGCATTGATTCGGCATCGGACCGATGGAAGAAGCATTTACGAAAAGCCGGGACCCTCTAAGTTATTAGTGAGAATTACGCTTTGAAGGGAACCTGCTTCATGCCCTCCAATCAATGGAGCCCCGTGATAGTAACCCTTCTCCTCGTCAACTCCAGATAGTGACCCTCAATAATGCCTCCAGGCAGGGGGGCGGAGGGCGTTGGGATGGAAGGAAAAGTGCCCATGCACTTTCGCTTTGGGTGGGGAAATCCACACAAAAAATATTTTATAAACACCTAATAAACCAGAACCTTGGAGGGCCGTGTCGTGGTCGAGGGGCCACATACAAGCAAGGCTTTTCATACGAAAACTAAATATATTATATTGGAGCTATTAAGAACTTATAACTGTCAAGCCTAAGTTTTTAAGCCCCACCCGACTAGCATTTAAAAAGGGGATTCCCCAGAGGCATGCCAAAAGAAGGCTTTCCACTTAGTTTCCTCATGAACACAAAAAAAAATCAGCGATATTGAAGTGAGCTATGCCTTATCAGCTTCTCATAAGGGCTTTATGAGGCAAACCTCGTTACAAATGAAATGAGGCAATCCCAACATCTGCCCTACGTCTTCTGAAAGCTTTTTAAAAAGCTTTAAGGCCCCATTCAGTTACAGGCCGGCTGCAGGCCGTGGCCTTACGGCCCAGGTCGGCAGGCAAGGCCCAATGAAGGCCAAACATTACTCAGTCTGACTGAGGGATAAGGACTTGAGGCAACCGTGTGACAGGCCGTGGACTTGTAGGTCATCTCATGATCACCCAGACACACTGACGAAGAGGGCAGTTTAGCGTAGCAGGTTGTTAATTCAAGTGTAAAAATTGTCAGACTGAATAGAAGCTCAGTTCTCATACTCAATAGATCAGTTCTGGTTCGATTACAGAGGTCAAGCAGCATTGGACATGATTAGTACTCAGCTGGGGAACCCATTGGCGAATGAGGCAAGGCTTTAGATGCCCTGTATTGGCCACATTAGGCAGTGGGACTAGCCTAACTTGATATTCGGGCATAACCCCATAACCAAAGAATTTAAAACCGTAAAACTCAATAGACAGCTGCTAAATAAATTTACCGACTAACTTTTTACATTTTAACATTTATCTGTTCACGTGCTCCCCACCCACAATGATTATGCTCCGTCGGCCTTGCCTCCAGGCATAATCCACAGGTGTCATCTTGAAAAATTTTCATTTTTCAGCTCGAACTTGAAACTTTGGTTTCATACAGGGTTCAGTACCTCGAGCCAGTACTCCGCTGCATATTCAGGTTTCTCTCCTTCCTATGGCAGTCGCCAGCCTAATCACCACCTTACCATGCTTACTGCGTGGTCTCAACATCTCACCGCATTTCTCAATGTTTCTTCTTGTCAGCACTCTACCAATGACAGAGTGTGGTTCCACACCCTAGAACTCCAAGGACGACCCTAATTATCAAGGTTGAAAGATATCTGTGCAATAATATGAGAATCTCTTTTCTTATTCTGCAGCTGATCCTCATTTACGTGATCCAGGCCTTGAAGTAAAGCTGGCATCTCCCCTAGCTCCGAGGCGTATGTCTCTGTAAAGACTCCTGCGTCCGGTGTGCCGCCTTCCATGAAATCACTAATCCTGTTAGCGCGATCCAGGATCTTCATATTGGGTCCTCGTCGTATTCCATACAACATCGCACTTGCTTGAAGTTTCGAGGAAATCGAAGTAGAGGACAAATTCAGCTCTCAGCACTGTCAAAGCTACTGTGGGTGTGGTGCAAAACCTATGCCATTCTCCGCAGTCAGCCAAAGCGTCTCTTAAGCATTTTCTGCGTGGCTTTAGTTAGTTAGATCACCGATCACCATTTTAGCTATCCTGACCTTTTAACTTAAAATAATGTTTCCTAATCACCGAGATATTTGACCGCCACAGTCACGTTGATATCCGATCCGAAGAGCGTCAGGGACTGAAGCTCCAAACCTAAATATTCCTAGCGAATGCAATAGCGTCTGTCTTGATTCCGCTCACAGTAAGACCTTGATCTGTGACCACTGTTGTGCTAATCCGAAGCCATTCCTAATGAAGCCTGCAGTAATGCTCATATGAACCACATCGTATAATAGCCACAACGTCGGCATACCTCACCAAAAGTTGAGAGAGGATGTATTTCACAGAGGAGGTGATAAAGTCCCAGTATCCTTTACTGATCCTTCCCCCAAGCTTAGCATCTTCTGTCCGTATCTGATTGAACTGTTTTTAGCACTTCGTCCACCCCTCAATATCATGGTGCTGACCTCACGTTTCTGTAGACCATTCTTCGGTTTACTGAACTCTATCTTATCGCAGGCACTTTCAGTGTCCATATTTTGTGGCCAACTTCAGTCGGCATTTCCTCCTCGGCTGCTCTAAAGAGTACGAGTTGATCTACTGTGGATATGTTTTTTTGAAGTCATTTTGATAAAATTGCTGTTCCAAATCTGCTAAAATTGTTGTGAGAACGAAAGTACTGAGACTTATTTGTAGTTTTCACAACATAACGTCATTTTCCTTTTATGCATTAGAAAAGTGCATAAAAGTGCATTTTGAGTGCATCGTAACCCTATTTTTCAAATGCCTACGGCTCTATTGGTCGTAGAAAAAAACAAAAACAAGAAAAATACTCGTGAGTAAAAGGGCTATCGAACTGGTGGGGCGAGATTACGTTAAAAATATTTCCTAACCTCAAAAAATCCAAATTTCTCATTTTATTTATTTTTTAACTAAAAATGCATTAAATAATAAACAAATCGATGGATTTTCATAAAAATTGGAGGAAACATGTATCTTAAGGTTATAAATATGCTATTAAATTTTCAAAAATAAAATTTCATTTTTACGGCCAAAATTGATCTTTTTCGAAAAATATTAAAACCCTTGTAACTTAATGAGAGATGGTCCCAGCGTGAACTTTTTTTCCCTAAACCCGACCAATAGAACTGTAGACATTTGAAAAATAGGGTTACGATCCACTCAAAATTCACCAAAAACGCACCTTTATGCACTTTTCTCGCTATGCTCACATTTGATTTTTCCAAATTTTTCGGTTTTCGAATCAGGTGCATGTATGAAATGAAAAAATAAAAAAAATTTTGAAGTTCCTGTTACATCACTTTGAAATTACAATTTCTCTCTACTATAATGCTATCTTCAATTTTCAGAACATGATTGTTCAAATATTAACTTTTTTCGAGAGTCGAATTTGTGTTTTTCTTAGTTCACTACTATAAGTTGCTCGTTTTAGTTACATTGATCTTTCTGATGTTTTAATTAATGAAACAACTCCACCACCTAATCCAATTTATTTAAACTAGACCCCAGTGAACTCTTTACACTAGGACTTTTACACCAATGTATCACACTGTCCAGAATTGACAATCTCGTTACTTTTAAATGGAAAATTGATTTTTTTCTAGTTAGTTTAACTCCGGAAAATTTGCATTCAATTTCACTTTTTCCTGTACCATAAAAGGAATTTCGTGAGTTCTGTTTACATTTCTCACGTTGAGTTGTCAATCTTGGTAGTGGCACTTTGTTCATAAATCACCTGAAATGGTCTACAATGGCGCAAAACCGAGCCATCGAGAAAGTTTGTCAAAATCAATAACATCTTAAAGAAAAGACATAAAATGTCGACAGAAAGATTCGTGTGAAATTTAAAACAAAGAAATTGAATTTTCTACGAGAGAGAATCATTTTAATGATTTATAAACAAAATCACAATAATTTTTTTTGTTGTTTTTGTTTTTATTTTTGCACCTTTGCTCTTGGAATGAACCTTTCACTTATGGCTACTTAAAATGTTTTACTGGCGTTGCAATGAGCTTCTATGGTGTAATAACTGCGATTTTATTTATGTATAAAATATTTAAATTTCTCTGGCCTTTTGCTCGTTTAGAACAGGGCATGCGAGAGTAAAGTTTTATGTTTGGTCATGAAAGTCAATTGGCTTGATTTATATGCCATTTCTTTCAGTCTATAATAGGTCTTCCCTTGGTGAAAATTAATTAATAATTTAATAAAAACTAAGTAGCAACAAGTTTCCTACTGAGAGGAGACTATAATTATGCGTGTTCTTTAGAAGAACTTAGTTAGATAGTGAACATTAAATTTGTTGATATGTCCTTCGACTTTCTTTTATTTATTGCTGTTTTAAGAGGGTCTTGTAAAAGAATATGTTTTTAATTGAAATGATACATGATATTATACACAATGAAATCTTTTATAACACACCGCATATAAATACAACGAACATGGCCATAATTGACGTCAGAATTGATCTTGCAATTACAAATTGTGTAAAAGGAAGTATGTACTCCTAAATAGAACATAAGATATGAGTTTTATAGTCATTTACAATTATTTAATCGAAAAAATTCCAAGTAGAGTTGTGGTCACTACCAGTAGACTAATATGATCCCGTCCTTGGTGGCATAGAGTTTAAAGCCTCCAGCTACCATCCCAGAGGTCCGTGGTTCGAAGTTCCCTCTTCACAAAAAATTCCCGCTCTTTCGCCATCGTCTTTAAGCATAAAAAGAGCAGAGTAGGCATCTCCTGTTCGTTCAGCGAGGTCAGCGTTCTGTCAGTGTAGTATTGGATGGAGAGCTGGTGGAATAAAACCACGTATTAGCGTTGTCAGCTCTTTTAACTCTTCTCTGTACTATCTTTCGAACTAGAGCTTGCTGTTTGACATTGACCTCAATGAAACCCGTTTGGAAAAAAGAAGCTGAAAAATTTGAGGATTTCAGTTTGGATTTGAAAAAATTTTATATTTTTAAATACTAGTGTCGTTTTTCCAAACGGTCCCCAACTGAGTACTAATCACGTCCAACGCTGCTTGACCTCCGTAATCGAACGGGAACCGATCCATTGAGCAACCAATATGACAACTTTCACGGTCAACGAATATAATTGCCTGAAATATGAAGCAAGGCAACAACAAAAACTAAAGCTTTGTATGAGTAAAACTCGGTATTATTTTAAAGCTTTTTAAAAAGCTTTCTGAATACGTAATACCGGCGACACACTACAGCAATTTATGATCATATCCTTTATTTTCATTTTTATTTATCTTAATAAATTTTTAAGGTTGACACACTACAAACCTCATATGTGCAAGCTTGACATGCGCTAGTTTGAAGAACTCAAATATTTAAAATTCGTAAAAATGCATAGAGAGAGGAATTTGTGCTCAATTTATTTAAAAAAGCGCAAAAAAGCATACATTTATTGAAAATATGAGTAGTGATATCAAGTTACCTCAGAATTTAACCAGAACTGACATTAAAAATGCCAACTGTGCAATATAAAAACGGGGAAAAAAAGCTTTTACTTCCAATATTTCCAACTTCATATTTAAATATGAGCTTTGTAGAACTTCATTTATGAAATTAAAATGAAGTTCACAAGCACAATTTATGATCATATTAGGTTGAAATTTATCTTAATAAGTTAGGATATGATCATAAATTCCTGTAGTGTGTCGCCGGTATTATCTTAATAAGTTAGGATATGATCATAAATTCCTGTAGTGTGTCGCCGGTATAAGGCAGATGTTGGGATTGCCCATTTTTTTATGTGGCAACTCTCAGCTCAGGAGTCACCCTTTGTACTACCAGTCGGTTATGTCGTTTGTCACGTCATGGTGCAAAATCTAGCAGTAATCTTAGTGCGGGAGGGGAATAGGTTAAGGGTTATGAGGGCTCGCCTGCGTTTGGGCAGTGCCGCGGCCAGACAATTGGAAGTCCTGTGGAAAAATTCAGCGAGGGGCCCCAGACAGCCCAACAAAATTTTCCCTCGACCGGTCGCCGAGCCAGAATTATGGCCCATATACTGATTTGTGTGGCCCATACTCATTTGTGTGGCCCATTCAATAAATTAAAAATGCAAATAATGAATTCAATTGCAAAAAAATGTTTTCGCTCGCTTCGCTCCCGGGGCCCTAAACACAAGAGGCCCTGTGCAGTTGCACATCCTGCACATATGCACATATGTTGTAGGAGATCGGAAATACAGACTGCGAAAGGTTGTTCCACAGTCGAGTTGTTCATTCTAGAAACGAATTACTAGTTTGTAGAGTGCGTGAAAGGGTTAGTTGTGGAGGTAATGAGACGAGTGGGCTAATCTGGTGTTGCGAGCATTAAGGTAGAAACAGAATGGCACGGCGACCGTGGCGGTGGCCGCCGCTCAGAGAGTTTCCCATACATTTAATTTGTCCGCGCCGCCTGGGAAGAAATTAAATGTATGGGAAACTCTCTGAGCGGCGGCCACCGCCACGGTCGCCGTGCCATTCTGTTTCTACCTTAAGATTGCCGTGGAGGCAGAAGAACGTTTATTTCCGTGGATAGTAGCGATATAATTTTGTCAGTGCTGCTACATTCCTACGGTTGCTCAAGGGGTCGATGGTGGAACAAACGGCGTCGTCACCGATAAGTTTGAGGGCCCTTTTTTGTACTTTATCAAAGCACGCTAACGTGGTTTTCGAAGCGCCCCGCCCCAAATGCTCTGCTTGTAGTCGAGAAGCGGCCGAATGTTGGACTTGGTTATTACAGCAAGGGCCGATGTAATCAGGTTTGCTTCATAGGGCCTTTATGAGAAACTGACTACAGTATCACTGATTTTTCTTTGTGCTCATGAGGAATATAAGGGAGCTTTCGGCATGCCTCTCATTTGTAACATAGGGCTCACATGCTGCATTAGGCTTGCCCCCTTTAAATGATAGTCGTAAGGGGTTTTATTTTTTCTCATCACGGGAAGTTAAACCTCAAACCACCTTCCTTTCTCTACGCTTCTGATAACATTTGTCATACAAGACATCATACGGTCAGGTTCAGTGCAGGCGAATCGTGTTGAGCCCGAGTGGGTAATCAGACAAACACCCCCCGGAAACGGGTATTTGGTATTTTCCGTAAATATGAATAAAGGTAGGACACTTTATTGGGATCGGAAGATGGGGCGACGAAGTACAGGACAACATGCGGAGTTCCGCAGGAATTCGTCCTGGGTCCTTTCTATTAATCACAATGTATAATGATGTGTTGAGGCTAAGCCTCCCAAAAGGAGCAGTTGCGAATGGGTTCGCGGATGCCCATCGCGGTAGTGGTCATAGATCAAACGCCCCCATGAGATCGAGTTGTGCGCGAACGAAGCGATTTGAGAGATTAAAGCGTGGCCTGAAATCGCTAGTCCGACGCTTGCTGAACACAAAACTGAAGCTGCGCTGATCAGCAAACAGAGAAAACCAGTGTCCGTAAGGATCAAGGTACGGGGACAGATCATTAACTAACAGCCCGCCCTAAGGAACCTGGGAATGATAATCGATCGGAGGGATCTCGCCATCGGGTGGCTTCCGGATGGCGAGGGTGGTTATCTCAGACGTGATATACGCAATATGCATAGCCAGTGAACAGGACGACTTACAGCCATAAATGAAGGACCGCTTACAGACTAAGCGTCCTCGGTGCTTGCTGCGCATACAGGAAAACGTCCAACAATATGGCGTGCGTGATGCGTGATGGACATAATGACGAGAGAAGGCATGCGTAAAAAAATATGTAAATTCACTATGCAAATGTACAGTCAAATTACAAATCGCGATATGAAAACCGATTTACTGCACACTTATTGTAATAAAACTATAAAGTTTTCCCGAGTAAAAATAATTTAGTTGGCTAATTTTCTTACTAGCACGCACGCGACCGTTCCTAGCGCGCATAGCGACTAAATACCCAGTAGGACTTGTAAGCTTACAGAAGTACTGAAATGAGCCCTCACTAGTAAGGGGTAGGCCTTACCATACCCCTTACAGAAGTACTTATTTTTACACACGATGTCGTAGGAGGTAAGGCCTTACTTTTTACTACATCGATGAGCCCTTATATAACGCATTACAAGAGAAGGCAGATGGTAAGGGTAATCCAGAATTAGACCCAACGAAGTTAGAAATTTACCGGATGACTCATTTGTTTTCGTATTTTTGAATGGTATTTGAGTCATCGGGCAAATTTCTAACTTCTTTGGGTCTAATTCTGGATTACCCCTTACCATCTGCCTTCTCTTGTAATGCGTTATATAAGGGCTCTTTTAACACCTAAGAAAATTTGAGTACCCCTTAGCAGATGACTGCTTATATCAGTGATCCATCGGTAAGTGCTACCTAGAATTCCTACTGGGACGCAATCGAACGAGAACCTTTTTACTGAGTATGCTATTGGCACCCTTTATGGTCACCAAGATAGTTGCCCCTTTTCATCGTCCTCTACAATTTTTTAAAGCAATACGCAGCAATAGCATGCATAGCAAACAAATACGCACGGCACATTTTTACTAGGGTTTCCTTCTTCATCTACAATTTTCGAAATCGTGCATCCCTGTGGCGGAAACGTGGATCCCTGTGGCGGGAGTGTGCGTGTTGGTTTTGTTCCCGAGTAAAAATAAAACTCGCCCGCCACAGGGATGCACGCGCCCGCCACAGGGATGCACGAAATCGAAAATTGTAGAGGACGAAGAAAACCATAGTAAAAATGTGCCGTGCGCATTTGTTTGCTATGCGTGCTAGCTGTGGCGCCGTGCGTGCTAGTGCGTACCTGATGCAGGTTAGCTGCGGGCTAGTTTTTATTTTTACTCGGGTTGACACTCTTCGTAAAATTGCCTAAAAAAATTTATTTCAAAATGATCCCAATGTCGTCCCATCCTAAATTTTGGCATTATATGTACCTTAAGAGTGTGTGCACAAAAAATAATTTTTTCAAAAAATTGAAAAAACATTATTTTGAGATATTCCAAAAAGAAAATTTTCAAAATGGCGGAAAAAGTTTTATTCTTGTTAATAATACTATGTTGTAGGATCAAATTAAAGCCTTATTAAAGCAGAAGAAATTGGTGCAAGTTTCAGCTTTCTATGTCAAATAGTTTTTAAACTAGAGCAATTTAAAGATTTCAAAATTTGGCAAAATTTTGCGGTTTTCGATTTTTTGAAAATTTATAACTAAAAAATTAAAAGTCCAAAAAATCTGAAAACTTGGTTTTTCTTAGTTTCCACCAGAAGAACATATAAAAAAAATTATAACTATCGGAGGTGGTGAGGTCCAAAGCATTGGCTGATTTTATATGGAATGACCCAGGGGCAATCGGGTTTTCCTTACATTTCTCTCTTAAAAATACGCAGAAACCTTTTTGACAAAGTAACATTTTCTCAAAAACAAAATAACTAAGTGAAACAAAATATAATTTCATCGGTTCTACGCTTTTTCAGAAAATTGTTTATTTGTAGCACGTAAATATGTACTTTGATTTTACGAAATTCTCTCACATTTGCATCACATTTACTTCACACTAAAGTCAATCTCCATTACACTATTTTATATTTTGTGCAATCCTAGACAGCTTGATCAGATACTTCCGGTGATGCAAAAGTATATCGAATGACGAGACCACAAGAGCACTACTGTAGTGACTACCTCACGCTCCACTTTGTACTATCGATAAATTGAGACCAGGTACTAAATCTTTGTGTGGTAGTTCAGAGCTGCTGTATTTATCTGTAATCTATAAAATAAGAGTTGGCACAATCTAGTATGAAATCATAATCTTTCAAACATCTTTCAACTTACACAATTCAATTTCTAATTTAGCCAAGAAGCTACCGAAGGTCTTACACAGAAACCGTCATGGCATTATTCACAGCAACCTCTCCGCGCGAACACCTGAAATCACTTTCATTAATTAGTGAACAAAACATATCACAACGCGGCAACGTCTAATGATTGATCTCTAACGAGCGTTGTGTTTGTAACAAAGTGATAATAAACATCACCTGTGGCCATTAATCTTCCATCATTGCGTACCTTAGCAGAACGGGCGGCAGTCCTTAAAAGGAGTGAACGGGTCAATAGACGCGCTCAGGCCAACACAGCCGACTGTAGTATAGCGCATACATGGAGAATCAGCGACTACTAGTTTGGCGCCAAGCGAGACATGAGTTATCATAAATGCATAACAATCGAGAGTCAACGTTTCATAAAACATCAGTTACAGCATCGCCGTTAGAATAAATTACGCCGTGAGTGCTTAAAACTTATCTCACGTGTCGCCCCTTGACAACGCACTATGACAAACTTGCCGGCTCCAATATCAATGAAGGTAAAGAAGGAGGCTTTTTAGTGTATTCAGGTTTCTGGAGATTCAGCCGCGAATAAAAAATTGATCGAGACTTTTGTGTACTTGTTTTTACTTTTTAGCTACATATAAAAGTCCGGAAGCAAATTGCAGCAGACGCACAAAGAATGTGAAGACGTCTACATCGCTTTTGATGGAGCAATTTACCTTAGTTACCTGAGTTAACTGAGAGGTGCTGGGAAACGTGAGCTGCATATCGAGTCGTGCCCGTAATGTATTACCATTGCACAACGCAATTTCGGTGCATCGTGTTTGGGAATTGAGTTATAGTTTTTTTTTCTCCAATTAATTTGCAATTATTTTTAGAAGTGAATTAAATAATCCGAGCAATTAACGTTGGAGTAAAAAAACACTGATATAACATTTGCGTTAAGACAAACCTCATACAAATGACAGGATTGCCATAAAAGCACATTACAGACTTTGCAACTTTGTTTCTTTTAATCTGCAGCCTGGGGAGGTGCTAACAGATATGAAAATAAAGGCCGACTTATTGGCATCTCTGCTCGCCCCGAATTCTTCTTTATTCGATATTGTCATGTCATCCAATCAATGGACTAAGTTTTGTTCGGGGCTCCAACCTTTTATTGGCTTATCCATGTAGACTAGTGTTGGGTAGAGGGTAGGTTAAGATTATAAGATGAGTTTGTAAGAGGTGAGTCTTTTTTTTGAGCCAGTACAGTATCATACTTCAAGTAAGGCGAGGTGGCATTTTGGCATTACAATCCAAAATGACAAAAACAAGCAAATTAAAGAAAGAAAGAAAGTAAATACATACCACTGAAGAACTTTTTTTACAAGTTTACAATAACTATTTCAAGCGAATGGGTTTCAAATTTTTCGATGGTGCCAGTTGTGCGTTCGGTAGATCGGCTATGTGGACTATAAGCTGCTCTAATTTTTTTTAAAATAAGTTATAACATAAATTTTAGTAAAATTTTCCGCTCTTTCACGTGGCGCTATTAGTTTTTCCAAATTTTTTTTATTTTTCGATATATGAAGCAAGAACCAAATTTTCGAATTTGTTTTCGATATTGTGAACTTAGCATACACTTTAGCGCAGCAAAGATTTTTTTATCGTTTTCTACATCCAAAAAAGTACCGAAGTCCCAATTTTCAGCGAGATCACATATTGTGCGAGGTCAAAGTCTCTGACAACTGGGCGGAAGAAACACTGGAACAGAGCACGTGTAAATTGGGTTTGCATGGATTGTATGTATGCGTAAAATTTCGTGTTGGTACACAATATTAGGAATGGATTTCCACTTGTATTGTCCGTTAAAAAAGGCCGGAATCTTGCAGTTTTTTCGATTTCATCATCGATTTCATCAAAAATTATGATAATGTAATCCGCTGTTGGGACCAAGCTCTTGGAATTATAAATTTTAAATAATTAATTTTGGTTAAAAAGAAATATTTCGATTACCCTTTATTCTTCCTCTTCGGCATCAGCAAATAGACGGCAAACATTTGCTTTTGAATCGCCAACATAACGTAGCTTCGCAAGAATAGTGGCACATCTCAAAAACAAATGAATTTACAATGGCTAAAAGTTTCTAGTTTCTTACAAGCCCTTCATTTTTGGAAGTAATAATATGGTGTTTTACCACATAAAAATATGCGGATTTAGTTATACATTTTCAAAATAAACTGCAAATTGGAAATTTTTGAGTTGTGCCACTATTCTTGCGAAGCGACGATATTTGTCCAAAATTTGTGGACCATTTACTATTTTTGGCTTGCAGTCCAATCACGAAATTACACACATGCACGTTACACTCGGTCGGCTCCTAATGCCAAAACTCTTTTTATAAACTAAAAATTAATTAACATAAATTAATTAACAAACACGTAAAAATGTAAACAATCGCGTTCCGGAACAAAAACCCGACTTTGATGCCATTAAATTGAGAACTGTTAGAATATTTCCAGTGCACATTCCAGTCACTTCGCCTTTTTTTACCTTTCTTTCACACACATTGCGTGTAGTGTGAAAGTAATTCTGCTTTCTTTTATCATAGATATTACTTCTTTAATATTTCGACCTTTTCACTAGTGTTGAGCCAGACTTACACGAGGCAGTACATTTTTCCCTTACACGATGTAAATTGTACTGAGGCCTCAATTATTTTAAATGTCCCGGTTCAAAAATAATGTCCTACAGGTATATGAGCCGAGCGTGTATCGAGAAAAATGAATCGAGGTGTGATTTCTTCCTTCTTTTGCGGCAGTAAAATATCCAATTTGAACTGCGGCGAGGTGAGCTTTTAAACATGAACGGGAGAGACATTTTCTTATTTCTTTTGCGACAGTAAAATATCCAATTTGAACTGCGGCGAGGTGAGATTGTAAACACGAACGGAAAAACATTTCTCACTTCTTTTGCGGCAGTAAAATATCCTATTCAAACTGAGCCGTGGTGAGATTGTAAATACGAACTGGATGGAGAGACATTTCTTACATTTTTCGAGGGAGTGAAGTTTTGTACTTGAGGATAATTCTTACATTTTTCGAGGGAGGGAAGTTTTGTAGTGAAGAGATAATTCTTACATTTTTCGAGGGAGTGAAGTTTTGTAGTTCAGAGACAATTCTTACATTTTTCGAGGGAGGGAAGTTTTGTCCTGGAGAGACAATTCTTACATTTTTCGAGGGAGGGAAGTTTTGTAGTGAAGAGACAATTCTTACATTTTTCGAGGGAGGGAAGTTTTGTCCTGGAGAGACAATTCTTACATTTTTCGAGGGAGTGAAATTTTATAGTGGAGAGACATTTCTTATTTCTTTTGCGGCATCAAAATTCCCAACTTTAAATTAGGCGAGGTGAGATTGTAAAATATAAATATACTTTCTGGAGGCATAGGTTTCGTACCTACTCTGAGACAGTTTTATGCATAAGAGAATCAAACCCATAATAAAAGCTTTACATTGGTATGTATTTATTTTCTTTCTTTCTTTAATTTGATTGTTTTTGTCATTTTGGTGAGGGACTTAAATTAAGCTAGCACCTTTTGTAATTTAGTTTGCTATTTAAGATTTCAGTGATTTTTTTATAGACAAAAACGTAAGTAAACAAAATTGTTTTTATTAAAATTTTTTCGTAAGGCAGTTTTAAAAAAAATTAACTACTTTTCTTCTTACACGAAAAAAATGTAAAAAAGCATTACACTATTTTTTTTCTCCTACATACGTATGTCACGTCTGCATATGTATTTATTTTTTAACCAACATTTATAATATTCATTTCATTTTTTCTGTGATTTGTTCCTTAATTTAATATATTAAGAATGGCTGAGGAGAAAAAGACATCGAGGGCATGGGAATATTTTGTGGACTTAAAAAATGATAAAGCTAAATGCAATTTCTGTGCTAAAGTTTTGTCTTACAAAGGTGGCGGTGCTTACAATCTAATTCGACACACAAAGAGCCAGCAACCTCATGTTTTCTCTGCAATTTGTGAATCTCAGATTGTAAACACCGATAGCATTAGAAATACTTCGCTTACTTCCACTTCAACATCAAATGCACCGGAACCTGAAACACCTGAATTTTGCACGCCCTCCCCCTCATGCACTAATAGATATTTATCCTACGTGCACCTCGCCTCATTTCAACTTGAGAATTTTACTGCCTTAAAAAAAGTAAGAGAGCATAAACCCACCAATGCGACAATCACACCTCGCCTCATTTGAAGTGAGACATTGTACTGGTTCAAAAGGAAAAAGAGGCTCCTCTTACAAACTCATTTTATAATCGTGTCCTACCCAACACTACTTTTCACTCCCATTGAAATTTTTATCAGCTGATCTCAAGGGCATTGAAAATTTTTTAAAAATTTGTTCTAGCTCATCACTCTTATTATTATTGCTCGCTCGCTGCTTTGGGTTTTTAAACGAACAGAGTGACGTTGTGCGCTTTTGCCATACACTGCTAGAAATCTTTGTCATTTGAGAATTTTTTGTTGAAGTTAATATTAAGTTCCAGAGGAGTAAATATGCATTAAAACGGGAATACTTTTTTTTTCATTAGTTTTCATTGTTTTATAAATATTTTCGGAATAAAAATAAATTTGATTGTTATTTTTCTCTTAATTTGTCCATTTTCTCAGTATGAGTATTCGGTATAAATTTTAACAGTGTACACAGTTTATAATCTACTTTCGTGGGACTGCGCCACTAGAGACTCTCATTGCGCATGAAAATAGCGATTTCGAGTTTTCCTTATTTTTTGGCGTGCACTATACTTCAGATTTACTGATAGATAACTGAAGAGGGTAAGTTTTTAGGGAGGAAAAATTCCACGCGCTATCAAATATGAATTCTGGATGGAATTCGTATGAATATTTTTCCACATCCGTCGAGAAAAAAATTTAAAGCTGCTAAGTGATTTTGAACACAAAAAATTGCACATTATTTTATTTATCTTCGAATTACCGCTGCCTTTATGTTTAGCTCAGAACCAGAAGCGACAAAACTTAAAATAACTTAGAAAAAGCAATATCGGCATCTAATTAGCACCTCAATTCTCACTTAATTTATGGCACTATGACGTTTCTAGCCATCAATCTACTGGGGCACCGCTTTATTTATGTGACAGCATAAATTAGAAGAAAGCAATTTTTATTCGTATCATGCCGCAATAAAGCATCAATATCACAAAGAAGATAATTCCTCCACTAACTCAGCATTGTGCCTGTTAGATGACCTAGAAAATTGTCCAAAGTGGATAAGAGCAAACCATTTGCGGAAATCCAGTGCCAATGTACGCTCCTTGCAGGCCAAATATTAGCACAATACTGATTACTTCTGTCACTATAATCTGCAGTTTGTTTAGCAGTTATTCACTGTTTACTTTGGTCTAATGGACTGCCATCATTTCTGTGGGCTCTGTTAAAAGGCGTCCACATCTATGCATACTTTGCCATTATTACGAGGCACGCATTCTTCCGGGCTACCAGCGGTAATAATAGATTTTGATCCCGCTGGTAGCCCAGCCACCGCTTTGCGGTACTCTTATTTGCATGACAACAATTCAATTCATTTGAGACATGTCCAATGGCCGTTTTTCTAGGCTCCTCGTTGTCGCGGTGCAAATATTACACACACGTTCGAGCAACAAGAACCACAAGAACGGACGGAATACCTGAAAGGCTTTGTTGTTTTGATTCAATAAACTCAAGGTAATTATTATGTCCTAGGTTTTGCAGCGCAGCAGCCCAGCACACGCGGCACCCGTTTCGCCTACACGTGCTGCAATGCAATGCGAAGGTAACGATGCCGTACTCTGTTGTGCATTCGCAAAATGAACGAAAGTCGCATTCAATTAATCCGGCGATAAGCTGATAAGCAAATTAGTTGGACAAAATTTATTTGTTAATTAATTTAACTTTCGTATAGTGACAATAATTTTTTTAGTTTGGTTTGGTTTGGGGCTTATTATCAGATTTGATCTTTTAAATCGGGTACGCTCTCGTACGCAGATGATTTAAATAAGAAAGTAAAATCTCCATTAACATTGTTTCGTCTAGACTAAACGAAAGTAGTGTGGAGACGACAAAAATCTTATTTTCCTCAACAAATCACGGCGAATCATCAAGATTATACTAAGGTTTTTACCAAATATGGAGCTCCATGCCGCGCATTTCCAAAGCGAAGAAAGTCCGCTTCTGTGTGTGAAACTCGGCAAGTACCAGTTTCAGCAAATTTATTTCGCTATTGTTTAAAAATAAAACTGAAAACGATTTTATCATACCCTCAACATGGCATACTTCGACAAGTTCATTGCTTAGATTTCAAGTGCAAACGAGAACTTCTTTCGCAAACTAAAAACTTTTATCGAGTTAAAAGCTAAACTTTATGCGTCGGTTAAGTGGCATGAAGATCACTGGAGATTGCGTGGTTGGCTCGGAGGCAAGTATGCGATTATTTGGATTAAAAATTACTTTGCTCAGTTTCAGTACAAGTTCAATTTGAATAAATATTACTTATAGATGCCAAGTTGAAGGTAAGTCAAATAAATTTGGATTATGTCGACGTATCGACCCACGTGCATCAAAAAAAAGTAAACAGTCTCGGGATAAAAGACGAGTGGACTAACTGAAGGTGGTTTATATCAGCGTCGAAATCGGTTTACTCGACGTCAAAAAAATAAGTAAATTTGAAATTTTTTAGTAATTAATTCAAAGGCAAATGCTAGCTATGTTCAATAGGGCTACGAAAAGGCGAATTTCTGACCAACCAGAGAGGTGAGGAGCAACCACATATGCTCCACTTCAATACCGAGCGTACATGGCCTAATGTCGCAACTTGCTCGAGGTGCCCATGAGCAGGCGCTGATAGGTAACCCGTGACACTCATCTAACAGAGTCTGTGGTTTAAGAAAGATCGATAAAACTTGGATAGGCCGGAGAAACTGAATTCAAGAAAGCAAAGGCCGGTACCAGAGAGCCCTATTCATTCTTCGAAAGATCGCCATGAACGCGAAAGCCGATTCTGTGCATAAGCGGGACAGTCGGATAAAATAGGAATTCCACAAATGGCTAGGGCAGAATCAAGCCAACCCTTCTGAGTTGCACGATAGACAGAAAAGACCAAGATCCTCTCCTGATGCGATCTTCCCAGCGATAGCCCAAAAATGTAAAATTTTCCCAAGGGCCTCCCGAAAAAAGTTGTAGTCAGAGAGATCACCTGAAAATGGACGAGAGGATTTTAGTGGTCGCATTAGCCCCGAGATCTGTGTGGAGGTGAAAGTCAAACTATTAGAAATAGTTTCGGACCGAGGAGACCTAGAACCCGCAGCTGGTTTCCTAGGGGAAATCTGGATACCGCGAAGATCACTGATTAGCTTCCTAAACTCCACAGGATGTCTTTAAATATCCGCCAGAGTCGATAAAATAACCACCGAACTTAAGGTACTAAGGTAGGTATGGAAATTAGTAAGTAGGTAAGAAAATTACTCTACTCACCGAGGAGCATATAAATCACAAATTAGTGGGCTCCCTGGACTTCACCTGTACTGACAAAACCACTTCAGTGGCATTGGGACAAGAACAAGCTTGCTCAAGTGCAAAATGGGTATCCAAGTGCAAAAAGTACTCAATATATCACGAGAAAACTCAGTTACGGAACTAACCCTAAGTGCATTGCTTGTAGTTTAGGCAAATTCAATCCAGGCATAAAGGTGGAGCTCACACAGAACTTGTTTTGCTTAAGGAGGCTTAGAAAAGAGGCTTAGAAACCGAGTTGTGCCACCACCACGACTACTCAAGTGTCAAGTACCCATTTAGAACCTAAACTGCCTCATGATGTAGGTACTGAAGTAGAGCATCACGAGATCTCAACAAACTCGAGAGTCTCGTCTTCGTCTCGACTCGAGAATCGAGATGAGAGTAAAGTTCGGTCCAGACAAAAATATCTAGTCAAGACGAGAGTAAAGTTCGGACTCGACAAACATATTAATTTTCAGCAACTAAAGTAAACGACTGAATAATTTCAATTAATTATCTCTCCAATTTCCTTTAGAATTTTTGTCGAGACTCTCGACTCGGACGAGACGAGACGAGATTAGGATGGGCGAGATCCGCCGAGAGTCGAGACAAGACTCGAAATGGTCGAGACTTACCGATATCGAGACGAGAATCTTAAAAATCTCGTCTCGTCTCTATCTCGTGATGCTCTAATCCATTCAGCTGATGTGAATGCAATGACAGACTGGTAGTATAAAAGCTGACTCCTAACTTACTCTTAGGCTTTGCAGCAGGTTTACCAAAACGGAACTGGACATTGTACTCGATCAGGAGCCCTCGTCCCACAGCAAAAGGAAAATTGTAAAAAATCAGGTTACTTGATCTGAGAAAACTCCAGTGATATACCTAGGGCTACCTTATTCTAGAGACTTGTGTCCGTGAATGTATAAAATGAAAGACAAACGGTACCGCATCGATTACTTAAACGTACTCGTACCAACTAAAAGAATTATGAAATGGATGCCAGGTCCTAAAGGATTCCATGGAAATTATCTACTAGATCGCTTAGCCAAAAATTAGTAGCCAAAATCCAAAAGATTTGTTACATAGTTCGAGGTGTACAAAGGATACTTCCTGACGAACGTCCCCCGAAATGTGAACGCAATTTTAAAAAATTACGAAACAAAAACAAACCCATTTTCTTGTGCAATTCATAAGCAGTCACACGCACATCTATAACTTCTATAGAACAGGAAATGTGCAATAACAATTTTATCAATATCGCCAGGAAATTTCCCAATCACCACGGCTCGATGCAAATGAGTCACAATTTCTTCACTTTTTACACCCTGTCTTATATAGAAAACACTCTTTACCTTAAGGCGAAGATTTGCTGATGATTGTCTCATAGAATTTTATATTTGGTGCCGCTTCTATAGTCAGTCAGCATTTAGCCAAAACAAAATCTTTTGCTGCCTTCTTGCATCCCGCTAAATGCCGATAGTGCACCACTAAAGAATTGAGCCCTGTCAGCTTTCAATTGAAATCCGTGCTAGAAAAGGCGCTGCTGACAGCTTTGTCGTGAGTTATAAATTGAAAAACCTGAAAGCAATTTAGCCCGAGTGATTCGCGGCCCTTGTTGCTCCAATTAATAACCGGCTTCAATGGCGCAGATAAGGCAACATGAACTTTAAATTAAAACACTTCCAGCTATTCACGTTTCGATTCGAGCCCGAACTGTTCGCGTAGTCCCCGCCGTGGGAAAATTATTATACTAGGTCAAAATTGAACATGGTTTAAAATTGAAAACAAACATTCTTATCTAATACATTTATTAAAGTGTTCAGAAAACCTGCAGGGCAGAATTTATTCAGAACTTGAATGCGGTTTTTTGTTTATTAAAGTTGGCGTAAAGAAATTTAGCAAACATTGCTTGAAGCCTTAAAGAACGGAAAGGAATTTTAATGTAAAAGAAACTTTTTTACAAATAACGGGGTTTCGCTAAAGGATGAGTTTAAGGAAAAGGTAAGCGAATTAGGCTGTTACCTTGAGTGGAACTCACTATGCCTAGGTACAAATACTCTACTTTAAATAAATAGAACAGCATTAGGACTGTTGTCACTGCTTTGTTGTTATGCATAGTTAATTTTATCAAATCAACTGCTCTCCAGCGAAACAAACGGAGGACAGTACGTGAGCCTCTAAAATATTGATCTGACCTCTGCACAAAAGTGGACCAAGCAAGGAAATGACAGTACCAAGATCCATAACCTCCCCTTTGATGTTCTGTCGCAGAAGCAAAAAATACTAACTTCCCAGCGGGAAATGGAATCATACCAAGAAGCATGTCGGTAGCCTTTTTTGGAAGGCGAAAATTCCTTTTAGCATTCCGCTTTTTTTTGCAGCCATGTCATTAGAAGGAATGGGTCCAAAAGCTCTAAAAACTCATTCACCTTCCCCACGCATTCCCGGTATGGTGTTTATGATAAGTCATCTTTTATTTCTTCCAAGGAAGTACAATTTCTTACACCTTCTAAATATATTTCCGATGAGATCCTTGGAAGATATTGCTTTAATTGCGGAAGCACATACGGAAGAAACACTGCCCTATTAGTATGAAAATTTTATTAAAACGAAAAAAACATACTTATCCATATTTCGCCCTTCCATCCTGCTTTTGTGGAACTACGAATACGAACTCCTTCCTAAAAGCTTCTTGAGGAAGGCCTTCAAACTTTTCCTGCTGGGTTCTGACTGTTCTCTGCTCCAGGATACCACCACTCTCCAAGAAACTGAAGGAGACAATGGGTCACTAGATGTGATGCAAACGCTCGTCATGACGCCTGCGGCAATAACGGAGTGAAGAAAAAAGGTGAATACCTTTTTGAATACCTCTTCTTTTCTAACTTAGGCATAAAAAACCGCGCTACGAGCTTTACATTCAACAACAGTAGGAGACATGAGGTTAGAGATCCTACTACGTAGGAGACTGTTGAGTCTCAGAGCACTGTTGTGCATAGACTGCAGTCACATTCATTTAAGTTTGAGTGAGTATTTGAACACGATGAGGACCTAGGTTTCCTAAATAGACGGAGTGGGCTACCTTTCGGGGTGAGCTCTCAATGCTCTCAATTAAATATGCAATGGAAGTGTAACTATATCCTATATCCTTCAAGCTGCCAAGAGTGCCAACCGAGAGAGTTATAAAACCTCGCTAATCATCTTTAACAGGGTGCTCAGAGGAGAAAAAGGGATAGCTGAAAGCTCTTTTGACAGAGTATAGAAGATATTCGAGTCTCGGCAAATCTCAAAAAAAAACTCGTGAGGGGAATGTTGGGAGGTTTAAGGTCTATAAAGTGTACCGACCGCTCTTTCACACAAACAAGAGTAGAGACCTTAACAGCATTACTTCAAACACACTTCCCAAGTGCCATTTATGCAAAAGAGAGCACTGTTTCTGCCGGGCACATTATAGTCCCACTTTCTTTGTAAGAAAACCTGCCCTGAAAAAAAACATGTTTGAACCATAGAAGTTTCCTGAACCTAACGGCAAAGCACTGCAGGGCTGAGACCCAATCCTCCACTTAATCCTTTGCAATTGGTTATATCCCATCCGTGTGAAGAAATGCCAATATTGCATTCATACTCAAGTCAAGGCATTGTGATTACACCCAGGATAAGTCCTTCAGGCCTGTATAAGCCTTAATGGAGAAGATACAGCCAAGGAGATATGAGGTACTTATCACGTGCGCCATCTCCTCTATTCGTCTCAGCAGCGGCACCACAAAGAAAAGTCTACTAAGACGGCCTTTTATAATTTGGTTCTCAATCTGGAAAATGAAGCGTTAAACAAATAAATAGCGATGGCCATCTATATCTCTTATCCTGTAGTGCCATATTGTAGATGAATTCCAAGAGCTACTTAGCGACCAAAAAGTATGTTTTAAGGTTATGGAGACCGAGATCGCTAAAACCGGTAAAACAGGAGGTACCACGTCAAGGGGCATGCAGCATGCACCTGGTAGTTTGCAACTGCCGTGTTAGCGTAAGGACTAATGTAAATCCCGACTAAACGATTAGGGGACGATCACTGCCGAAATCGTTAGAATTGGTCCTTGTACTTGCTACACGACAAGGGTTACCTCCGTACTCCTACCCCTAGTTTTGAAGTCAGTGAAGTAATGTGATTTTCATATCATAGAATTCGTCCTAATTCTGCTCTCTCTTCTTTTGAATCATGCACTGAGAAAAATGCTTTCCTTTGGTAAAATTAAGCTAGTGTTCTTTTAGTGTGAAAATGAATTTACTAAATCAAATTTGCTCGACTATAAAAGATAATGGCCCCTATTGCGGTTGTCAAGTCGACTAGCAATCGACCCCACAATCTCTAGTCGAGGCGATTTTGATTTTGTATTGCGTAAGAGAATCGACTTAAACAAACAGGAAAAGCATAGTTATCGACTTTAAATGTCGATAAAATCGACAAATATTTCGCATTGTCGACTTTCGCAATACGGATTCAGTCATCATTTTAGAATCGACTATCGACTCGACAATCACAATAGGGGCGATTGTTTGAGTAGAGTCATAATGCCAGCGGTGAAGAACTTCTGTAGTTTCTGGTTAAAAACTGAATCAATTAGTTTTCACAGGCCAGTTTAATTATATTGAGGGAGCTGTTATATAAAAAAAAATTTTTTTTAAAAACAAGCTTTTATTAGATAAACTAACTAAAGTTTTTAAATATGCCTTAATAACATGAACTAAAAAGTATAAAATAATTTTTTTTGATTCACCTGTATGTAACTATAAGTACAAGCTTGGGGCGCTTTATCAAACTCTATCCTATTTGATTTTGGTATTTAATAGTTAAATCATAATATTTTTTTCATTTTTGTTATAACATCTGAAACATTTGTTAACGAAGCGCCCCAAGCTTTTACTTGTAGTTACATACAGGTGGATTAAAAAAAATTATTTTATCCTTTTTAGTTCATCTTATTAAGGCATATTTAAAAACTTAGTTAGTTTATCTAATAAAAGCTTGTATTTAAAAGAGAATTTTTATTTTTTTTTTAATTTCTACTTTTTAGTCTCATGCGCCATTTTGTGGTGGCCATATTGGATTTAAGATGCCGTCACATAGCTTACTGTAGTCTTCTCGTCATTCTTTTTCATTTGATACCCATGTCGGGAGATTGTAAAGAAAAAGGTAACCATCCATTTTGGGGTAGCCGCCATATTGGGTTTAAAAAGATGTCACATAGCTTGGCTGTATTCTAATGGCCATACTCTTTCATTTGATACCCATGTTGGGGGGAAGTTGTAAATAAAACGGTAATCCGCCATTTGTGGCCGCCATATTGGATGTACCATAAAATTGAATATACTATATTGCATTGTCTTCAGAGCCAAAGGTTTGTGCCAATTTTGAGCATCACCGGATATCGGGAAGTAGTCGAAAAATCGATCGCAAGATTTGTCCCACACAGAAAACGAAGTTAATATAAAGCTTGTAAAAACTTCTCATTTTCTTTTTGTTGAATAAAACTTCACATTTACTTTTCCAAATCAGATTGCTTTTAATCAAACACTTTAAATTTAACAAAATCGCAAAACTTTAATTATAAATAAACTTCACAAAACTTTTTGTTAAAACTTAGTCCGCTCAAATTAGGAAAAATTAAAGAAATTTTTCCCATGAGCCCGGTGTCAAATGAAGGATTTCGGTCGTCTAAACATGATTTTCACAACCCGCAGTTCGAAAAAAGGGTTGTTTTTGAGAAATATACAAATACATACATGATGTTGTTCGCCTTTTTTTCTATTTTGAGGAGAAACTATGCATTTTGATGAAAATATCAATAGAGCAAAGTTGTAGGGCGTAAAATGACCTACAAATGTTGTCTTCACTGTTTTTTTGAATTCCTTATAGTTGGTGCAAAAGTCACCTGTTGGTGCTTGACCCAAAGTTTAGGTCGCCGGCCGGAAAAACGGTCGCCGGCGTGTAAAAAGTGACTACAATGTAAATCAAATGATTGACGTCACAATAACACACTTAAAGCGTGTTAAAATAACACACTTCAAAATTCTGACATTTGCAGTGTGGTGGACGCCACACACATAGCGTCATCTTCGACGTCAATCCTGGTTTTGCGAACTCTAGTTAACGTCTCACCATCACTTGTCTACACAATCTTTAACATTCCCATCTTTCATCAGGGGTTATGTGACGTTTCAGAAACGGATCGGTTTCATTTCGTTTCAGCAACGCGTCGCATTCGATCTATCAACACGGCTGACATGCACAGCACATGCCAATCTTACTACATGTTTTCAAGAATTTCATCAGCTTTTGCAGTGATTTTGAACGTGTGACTCATCTCTCACATCAAAATTACCAGAATTAAAGCGATAGAAGCATTTTCGAGCAGCACATTTTGATCAAGTGTCTGCACGGTACATGGTTTATAAAATCAACGAACTGCCACTTTCCAAACAAGCGTTTAGTGGTGTCGCTGTGAGCAGCTGTTAGCGATTTATTTGCTAGTGGAGTAATCTATAGCAAAACGCCTCTATTTTGTTCAGAACAAAATTCAATTTTTATTCTTAAAGTTTTGATTTTTTCAATAATAGGTTTGAACTCTTTAATAAGTACTAATAAAGGCTTTATCACACAGAAACCTACTCAAAATTCGTTTTTACACTCTAAAAAATTTTAGTAATATTCAACAGAATTTACTACATTTCTTGTAGTAATTTCTTTGTTGAAATTTACTACAGCATGTAAAAAAACTACATTGACTGTAGTAATTTCAAAAAAAATGCGTTAAAATAAACTTTTGCGTGTATTTTAAGAAAATCTTGTGTAAAATTAAACATATGTTAACGTTTTAAACAAAATTTGTGTATTTTTAAGCATATTTTGGGTAAAATTAAACACTTTTTAAAATTCTGTTGAAATTTGCGTTCTTTTTAGATATGTGTGCATATGTCACGTCATTTCCGTTTAATCTCAGTAAAATAGGTGCGTATTCGGACTAATTGCTATGGCACCAACAACCAATGCTGTTTGGATTGCCATAATAAGTAAGCAATTACAAATTTTTTTATATGTTTGTTGTAGGTCTGATATTGACTATATAGTCCAATCAATCTACAATAGCTCCTTGTAAGTTTAGCGTTAATTGCCAACAGGAAACAAAAATTATGGTTATATAGGAAAAAAAATTCTAAAAAAGATAGCGTTTTTTGTTTTTGAATTTGGCATGGCGAACCTAACCTAAAAAATTCCGGAAAGTAAAAAAAAACGCTTTTTTGGGAATAACAAAAAAACTTGTGCTCGGATCGAAAAAAATCAAATTATAAAGTTGTAGGTATTCAAATTATCTTTCGATTGATATATATAAAGTTATAGGTTAGAGCACAAAACGTAGAGATAACTGCAAAAAACTGTTAAAATTCACGTTTTTTTAATTTGCTAATAACTTTTGTTTAACGCAACTTAGATATCTGTTATTTGGCAAAAATATTGCTTCTTGCTAGCTGAAAAAACAGTTTTATTTTTGTTGCAAAATATTGAACACTTTCCTTAAAATTTCACTTTTTGTAAAAAAAGAGGTTCTTCTAAAAACGCTCCTCTTGGTCTACCGATTCTTCTCGAGTACCGTTCTAGAGCTTAAAATTTTCTTCAATACTTGTACTATCACGTACAAGTAACAAAAAGTCTATCAAAAGGTTTTCCAGTACTTAAAATGACCCCCAAAAACATATTAATAATGAAAAAACAGACTCAAAAAGTTAATTTTTACATTCGAACGTCTGTTTTTTCATTATTAATATGTTTTTGGGGGTCATTTTTCCTATATAACCATATTTTTTGTTTTCTGATGGCAATTATTAGATGGATTTTTGTAGATTGATTGGACTAATATGTTTATGATAGAATTATTAAAATAGATGTCTTTTCAGTCGTTTCACTGGACTCGAAAATTGCACATGTGATAATTGAAAACGAAGTTGTAAACTCATACAACCACATTAATTGTTTTAACTAGAAGTTATTTGCCATTTTTATAATTTTAATACTATGTTATGTATCTTAGGGAAACAACCCAGCCCTTAGAATTCTTTGTAAGATGTTATTAAAATACTACCCCATAAATGTGCGCGAACGAAAAAAAAAACAATAAACAATATCGCAAAAGTACAAAATCTTTTGAAAAAAATTCAAGGTGTATTTACATTTTTACATTTATAATTATATTTTTTTATATGTGTAATTTACTATAGATTTTATTGTTTTTTCATACAATAAATATTTATTAATAAAAGAATTGGAGTTGTTATTTTTTTTACAGAAATCATTTTATTTCTATCTATAAAATTAAACAACAGGGTGTAATATCACTAAAAATGTAATATTTTTACACAAAAATGTTTAAAAATTTACTACATAGTGAGGGTAACATTAAACATCCCGATGCTTAATTGTGCAAACATATTGAAGTAAAATTACACAAAAAGCTTTGTTGACATTTACACAAACATTGTGTAAAACTACTACTACTTTAGTGATATTACGCTACTGTTGATATTCGCTACAATAATTGTAGGTAACCTGTTTCCTTCATTTATTGTAGTAATTTTCATCAAAAATTTTTTAGAGTGTAGGTTTACTATTTCTATGGCAGCATTTTTTTTTCATTATTCGTTCTACGACTCTTTACCTGGCCATCTGAGTTCCTGTAATGTACAGATATACAATATTATATATTCTTTGTCTTCGGAGAGTTCATCAATAAATTGCGTCAAAGCTTCTGGTCTACGAAGAGCGCGAATATTCCAAGAGTGTGATAGTCTTTGACATGACAACAACTTGGAGGACCAGGCCCACCTATTTATGCTTTGAGTACATAACCGCAAATATTTTCAATATATTTAAATAACTTTTAAATAAACCCTGCAAAAATTCAGCATACTCACCTGTATTGATACCTCGTAAATCTTCATTAGTACATTCCTAAGAATCTTAACGAATCTAAAATATAAATTTTCATAACGGTAAAATTCTTTACTCTACAAGCATCAGCGATAAGGACTGGTTTCTTAAATTTTTGCAAACATCACGAAGAACGTTCCTGTAGGTCCAAGCTTATGTAAAGCCAATGATTACAACATAAATCTTGTGCCCAATTTAATCAGTTATTACCTGTCCCGAAAATTTTTAATTTGCTGAAAATTAACAAAAGAGAACATGAGCAGCCAGCAGCAGCCTTTATCAAAAATACTACCTTTGGAAAATCATTTTATTATAAGATTAAAGGTTTCCGAAAGATTGTGTAAAGAAAGTTGAAGTTTTGCTGAAGAATGGAAGATGGGGGACAAGTCGACTTTTTCTTGTTTTGTTTTTTTTTATTGTGTACACAGAGGGCATACCGAAGGAAGTTGGTCCTGTTCACATTCATAATTAGCCAACCCGCACTTTTTACCGCGGGAACATACCACGCAGCAGATTCAGGTATAAGAACGAACATTCAGCCGAAATATGTAATTGGCTGCCGAAAGGCATTCATTTTTATCTTGGAATCTGAACGATCTTGTGCAGGCCGTGAGATAATCAGGCGTTCTTATCAGAATGTATCTGCAGATGATGCAACTTTACGATATTGTTCTGCACTAACAGAGTTGACTTCCTAAGGGTTCCGCCGTTGTACCTTCATAACTCATTGAGGTAACTCCGTTTGGACGGAACAAAACCAAGGGTCAATAAACGCTCTCACCAAATGCACTGACATTGGCATTTTGCATAAAAGGTAACGAGTTGCGAATTTCGACAACGTGAGGCCATTTTTCTCCTGTCTAAACTATATATAAAGGCATGCTGCTAACGCGCCACGAAATTGATCGATACGGAAATTCACGTTGATCAATCACAGGAAGTTATCGATTTGATCCCATCAAAGTCTGAGCTGCACGGATCAATCTATCTTCACTCCGTGATATTAGGTCACTGCCAAAAATACAATCGATGGCCAATGGTCTGGGGGCCAAGTGCAAGAAATTGATCTTGAAGAAGGTCCAGATATTAACAGCGATAAAATTATGAACGCTGTCATCAGTTAGCCAAAAAAAAAAAGTAAGAAGAACATAACGATTCATCCCTGCGCGCGGTACCTGCGCCGTGATCTTCAGCCGCCTTACTCTAGTTATCAGTGTTGCTGATCTTGTTAGGCTTAAACCAGTTTTCATAACTCGAGGTTAACGAGCGACACCGAACGTAGAGCTCACATTAATGCCACAACATGTCGGCTCCGTAATTAAAGAACCGCGGCGGCTAGTCGATTTGTCGCCTTAAATTTTCAGCCCTGCACGCAAGTAGTACACTTTTTGTGGCAGAATTATGGTATTTATGTCAGAACATTCGCCACATGAATTCAGTAATATTAAATTGCGATCGGGTTCTGTTCGCTGGGATTAAAGATCGACTTCCTGTACGAAAAAAAAATACGGCAAGTGGTAATATGTCATTTTTAACATTTGGATTAGCGCTTGAATTTAGAAGTTTCTTATGCTTAGTTACAGTTAAGGTAACTTTCTTCCTGTTTTTAGTTTTTGTGCATAAATTTTAATTAATTTTGGGAAGATGACGTTTTGAGATCACCTAAAAAGAAAGTTTGGTTGTTATGACATTTAGCGAGTATTTTTTACTGTTTATGTACATCGGAAATACCAAATGACAAAATAGTTCCAAAATTGAAATTTTTTTTAAACTGGAGATATTATCGAGTTGAGAACTTATTCTGCATTAATTTCTCTGTAACATTTTAAACTGGTTCTGCAACGTCTAACTATTTAAACCTGAGCCGAAATTGTTTAAATTATCTGTTAAATTTGTTTGTCATGTCGTGCTAACCTAATAACTGTAATATAATGTTAAGCAATATTCCTTTCAATCCAGTTCACATCATACTTTTTATTTTTGTCTTTATTCAGTTCTTTACCTTTTCAACTTCAAATTGGGAACAAAGAATTTCAAATTGGGAATAAAAATTTTCAAATTAAGAAAAAACAATTATAAACTGAGTAATCCAAGAAAAATATTTGTATAATACAATATCAGGTATTATGGAGCATGCTAAATATCCTTCAACATCTGCCAGTATAAAATATGAGAATTTTCAGGTATACGCCAATGTTCCAGAAAACGCGCGGATTCAAATCGCGAGTAAATTTGAAATTGGTGTTCCAGATTTCGCACGTTTTTCCTACTTTCGAAAATGACTTCAATTCACTTCGAAATCATATTTTTACTGTCACAGTTGAAATATTTTGGTTATAAATTTGTTAGTAGTTCGGTGGAATAAGAGTTTAGTTTGATTTGTGAATTTTGATCAGTAGTTTGTGAATTAATTGGGGAAATGTATCCTATAATATTATATTTGGTTAATAACCAAGAATGAAGGAACACTTCTAACGGAGAAACAATATTCTTTTTAGTCTTCTTAGATGTTGAAGTGTTAGCATGTCTTGACAAATTCAGTGCTATTTCTTCTACAAGTTGTTCGTCAAAAGCACGCGCCAACGCAATTTCATCAATTTGTTTTTCCTGTTCTATACCACATGCAGCACTTCCAGGAGTACCAATAATGGTTGTATATAAATCAGTTAATTTGGCGATTTGATCTTTAGTGGCCCCTATTTGTAAGATATTCCCCCCCCCCCGTTTTCCGCGTTTCGGCCTTATGGGAGCTAATTTTTTTCTTATAGTCATCCTGGATTATTTTCCACAAACTTTATTAATATTTTCTAATGTTGATTGCTTTTGTGCTTGCCTCTTAAGTAACGGTGCAAACAATTTCACTTCAATCAAACGTCGCGATTTTAATACGTCAAAATTTGGCGTAATGCGAATTGTGGTACAGCAAAATTTCGCTTTCGAAAACGAATTCCACTTCAAAACGTAAAGCGAATTTCAGAACAGCAAAATTCTTTTTTACGAAATGAATTCGTGAAATTTTGACGAAAACGATTTCTGGAACATGGGCGATAGTAATGATTTTTGGATATTTTCAAAAACTTGTTGACTTCAAAGTTGCTGAAAGCTCCAAAGTGTTATTTAGTTATTTTGTTTCGCCCTAATATTTTTAAATGTATTTTTCGACCCTAGTACTAGTTAATACAAATCTTAATATCAATGTAAACCTCAGCTCTGTAATTAACGCCATAAACATCATCGAGGAATACTTTAAACCTAGAGTCAAGGATTACCCTTCCTCGAAATCGGCGATATGCCTAAAATTCTTATACGTATGAGAAAATTACAATTGAGGATTAACTTCGTTGATAATGTTTTGGTTTGAGGTGAGAGGAGATCGTTTCGCACATGGTATTGGAAGATCTTGCTTTATATACAATACATACAAGAAAACACATGTAATTTTTGAGTGAGCTTTAGGATATGTTTCCAATGGGAGCCAAGCAAACAATGGATTTGTGTCAGCTTTCACACTCATGCATTTTGAAACGAATGCTTCAAATTTTGTTGACACAAATCTGCTGTTTACTTCCTTCTACATCAAAGTTCGAAATTCGAAACTTTCGCTATTCTCGTATTGCAACCAAGGCTAATCTGCGCTGAGCCTCAGATTGGGCTTTACATTGAAATACAAGTAGAACCGAAAGGCACATATTCGAAACAGAAGAAAAAAGTCCCGATATAAAATCCAACAAGGCGGTAAAAAAGAAGATCTAAAATTTCAACTAAACATTAAGTTTATAGAAAAAAATATATTGAAGAATCCAAAAATAAAATTGTGAAGAGCAAGCTCCGGAAAGAGTACATGCTTGTAGCAGTTATTTGTTTTACGAATTTGGACTTGTGTGAAATAAATCCACCTTGCCAGTTTTTCAAAATTGAGGTTCCTACTGTGGATGGTTAATAAATCACTAGAAGCTACCACCGATGGTCGCATGAATTCACTATTAAGAGTTCCATGTTTGGTGATGAAAGCGCTGCCTCGCGACGGACACATAGTTGAAGATCGCCAAGATGCGCAGATAAAAACATCCTTTCTGGATAAGTGGTGGGAGCGCTCCCTAATTGGAAGTAGAGGATGAATTCAAGTCAAATGCCTGCATGTTAGTTGCAACTAGAATAGTATATTCTGTAACAAGTATTGTGTTTCCATGCCGAGTTTATCCTGAGTTTACTCAGATTAAGCGCCAATCGAAACGGGGATTGAGTCAAGTGTCGTTAAATCCAAGTAAACTCAACGAAGCCAGTCCGATTAAGCCGGGTTTTGCATATGTGTGTGTTTCAGTATCCTTTACTGCACATATACCAACGGCGAGGCAATGTATAACTAATTGGGCATATTCACACGCTGCCATAATTATGGTGAGTAAAACCGGTTTTATTCAACTCCTAGCAACTCAGACGGGGCGTAAATGAGTGTAGTAAATTTGAATGCTATACAGGAACCTTTAAATGTATTGCAGATGAAATTTACTTGTTAGAGAAAAACAGAGCTAAAGAATGCAAGAGATAGAAATAACTTTTTATATGTGGCCAGTTTTCACGCGTTTGCTTTTGCGTGAAAAATGTTTCGTTAAGTTCTTCCGCTCCCTTCCCTCTCTCATCTATAAAACCGGTTTTAGGCGCCATGAATGTGCACTGTGTGAATGGGCCCATTGTCTGTCACTTTAACCCAGAACTGTCATGGAAACAGCATCGAGTGATCTTGAGAGAAAAAGCTTTCTGTTTACTTAACGAAAACTCTACCCTGGTTCATGGAAACACAGTAATGTTTGGAATGATGTATATTCCGCACAAGTGGAAGTTTGGCGGTCCCACCACTGGTCTACGAGTGCGGAATGCCATTCAAAACGTGTTGCAAACTATACTTTTTCTACGCCTCTAATTAATTTTTATTAATATTTTGTAAAGAAAAACGTACCTTCTGTAAAGCTAATGTCAAAAATATAATGAATAAGGCACAGCAAGATATTTTAACGCCAAATAACATATAAGTAGGGAGTGTTCATTCATAACAATTTTGTAATTTAATAATTTGTTAATAGATGGCCGCCGCAAAATTTATTAAAAAAATGCTATTATTTTCTGCAATTTAATAAATTGAATAGTTTATTTAAAGCAAACATTTTCTAGCGGAACATCATTGATTGTTTATTATTGAAACTGAAAAATCTTTAATTAATAAATCTTCTTTTTTTCTTTAATTAATAAATCATATTCTTGGATTACGACGAACAGATGTCGCCAATAGTAGTCATTCCATAACAAGTGATGGAATGAATATTCCACACGGGTGTGGAATGCTGCTAATTCCGTACCTAAAAGTAATATCAGAATGACTGTATTCTAACAGAGGCGTAGAAAAAGCTCTTTCTGTAGCTAGGAACTTCATAAAGAATTAATGCAGAGGCAATAGTTCAATGAAAATATCGGGTGTTGTGAGACAATTTCTCTCGAGTTAGAGGTGTGTTCCGAAGACTTTGTAATAAGAAATAAAGTTTTAAACCAAAATTCGATTTATTTTTCTTTTTGCCTGACACAATATTTTGAGAATCAATCGATCAAGATTGTAAATAGATGGAAAAAAAGTAAAATAATGTTGGTACCTTTCCGAGATTACTTATGGAAGGTAATTTTCTTAATAATATTTTTCTAATATCGACTGTAAGAGGAAGCTACGATTTTGTTAGCTCGATTTCACTTTGAGCCAATTTCGGTAAAGAACAGTTCGATCAGTGATGATGTGGGGACCAATCTCGTATTGCGGGCCGATTGATCTAGTTGTCATCGATGGAAGGCATACTTCCCTAATGGACCTGGCACACCTTGAATTCCAGAGGATAAAATCTAGTTGCAGGAAAAAAATATCACCGTACTGCCGTGGCGTTCCCTCTCTCCAGATCCAAACATTTCCAAAATATTTGGTTATCGTTGTCACGAAAAGCTTATGAGTCTGGAGAAAAATGCAACAGCAGGACTCTTTTCTAAAAAAATATAATTTTCAAGTTTGCACGCTGAAAAAATCACTGTTTGTAACAACTCGTTGTAACTAAACCGTTCACCAAAGGGCCTAAAGAATCTTGAAAAGAACAGAAGGGCTTTTATACGTTTGCCATCTTGTGGATATGCAAACCAGCTGCTGAAGTGATTCTAAATTCTTTTAATTACACATTACAGTTATTTGTGCTTACAAAAAAATTTAGTACACATCCTACAAAATAATTAACTCTCCCATTGTAGCAATAGGTGCACACCATCCAATCGTCAATGGAAGAATTTGTTTTCCTGCTGATCACTTTCTTCGTTGGACCCGAATGGAAACCGCTTTCCTTGTTAGTGTATACTCCAACCAACCGGCATTCAGCGCAGTGCAATATCATTTTGTCACAGCGATCTTTAATGAAAACAAAAGATGCCCGCGCACCGGTTTCTTTCGTAGAGTGCACTTTTGCTGCGTAATTGGCGACTCTTTCGTCTTGTGCACTTTCTTCGAAGGTCACCTCCATTGTCCGCGCCGCGGTGCGTGGTTATCGAAATTGGCGATGGAGGCCGTGAGAATTGATCAGAATCAACACTGTGGTGAAAATCTAGGTTACACGAACTTTGACAGTTTGATACCGCGATCAACAAGCTACTTTCATGAAATTCCTTTTCTATGTGTATTTTTACTTTTGTTTGTAATTGTTGTTTTCTTCAATCAGTTGACAATGCACATTCATAAATACCGGTGTACGTAGGTGTTGATGTAATAAGATTACTTAATTAAAACTTACTTTGAATGGACTACTTACTTTGGCGGATGTAAAGTAAAACTTTTATTTATTTGCAGAAAACTACTTTGCTTCGAAAAAACTGTTCACAAATAGATGATTTATCACTAAATATAATAAGAAAAATTATTACAACTTTCTGCTAATGGGTGAACCAATTTTACAGGTGTAAACAGGAGCGTTCAAGCGACAAGTGAAATGTGTAAACATCTTACTTGTTACAACAAGAACTTGCTGCTACTTGGCTTAGTTGTGCAGGATAAGTTTTTAGTTGCAATCAGGCGGATTTGAATGGACATAAAAAAAAAGAAGATTTCTAGTTTATGTTGGACTTATGAGGGAAAATTCATATTTTTTTTAATTGGTTCAGTAATTAATTGCCAAGGTAAACCTGCATACAGGCCGTCAAACTGGAGAACTTTGATTGGAGGAAAAAATTTAGGTCATGGATAAAGTTGTTTTGGTACCAGTAGATATATGCCTTTAAAAAGTAACACTGGTAGGTACTGTCAATCACATCTCACCATACTTATGTGATAAGTGATATAAATGAGTGATAGGCCTTAATATGAAGACAAATTTCAAACCTTTCAAGTCTTATCAACAATGGATAAATAATGCTCTTTCTTTAAAAAAGAACTTTGGGTAAACGAATCTGCTTTCAAAACTCATATAGGAGATAAACGAGATTTTCGAACCAATTATAGAAGTAATCGAAATTCTATAGTAACACTTTGGCACAGTTGGAGTCTGTATGTCTAGTGGCTATCCTAGGACTTATTCCACCTCCAATCCAGACATCCAATAGACTGGCATCGCACAGCTTCCTATCGAAAAGTTTCACATTCCCCATATACCAGGTTATGGATAAGTCGGCCTCATTGGCGAGGATATTAAACTCAATTTAAACTGAAACTGGGATTTCTTACCAAATATGTCAAAAATTTCGGCAAACACATCCATACACAGTAGGACCAGTCTGTCGGAAAAAGTTTAGATTTTCATTAGCCAGAATTATTTCTAGCCCGTTCCAAGGTGAGACTGGACTTGAGGAAGTAGATGCAAAAAGCACTCCCGTTCAAGGACGACTGACAGGAAACACAATTCGCGCTGAAAGAGAACACTTTTGTAACTGCACTCACGAGCAACCTCGACTTTAGATCTATCCTGTCATATGCAGGTAACATATTTTCTACTTAAAGCTTCGAATTCTCTTCCCAGCCTGTTTTCCAAATGCAGGGTGCGTGATCCTAGCCATTGCCGGACAACTGCAGAAAATTTTTTGGTTGTTTCTTTAGCTGGTTCCAGCCCCAGCTATGGTAGTAAGGAAGGCCTGGTCATAAACGCAGAACTGTGGTCATTCTGCAATATTCAGCTAGAGACTTCCAATTGCTGAATACCGCAGAATGATCCCAGTTCTGCGTTTTTGAGCAGGCCCGAATTGTCAATCTGGTAGCATCTTCTCCATTTGGCCGGTTCCTTTAAAAATCGACACAGTTCTGGCTATGGCCTTACGCAATATCATCTCGAGGCTGCATGATATCTGCTTGCTGTAATCGTATGCTAATGAAAGGAAATGCATTTCTGGTATTTGCATTTGGTGGTATTTTTCTGTTTTTAACGAGGGGAGAAACTCCAGCCCACTCACTCTCTCACAGGCTCTGAGTTGGAGCCATCTGTTTCTATACATAGTTCTTGTCAGGCTGGAATATACATCAGGCTATGGACGAACTGGTGCCATTCGTCAAGATTTGTATTAAACTCAATTTGAGCTTAAACTGTGATTTTTTATGAAATGTGTCAAAAAGCCTGCTTAACACTTTTATAGTAAGTAAGACCAGTCTGTCAGAAAATTGGCTCCACCCAAAAAATTCAAAAGGTTGGTATTCCAACGGGCTATGAAAATTGACACACAGAACTTGAGCAGCACAGTCTAAAGATCGTCAAAGTGTACAAAATTGGGCATAGTGCAGTGAAGTGACTTTAGATCCAGCTATTCAGCTACCGCATCATATCTCATAGTTAAAGTTTTCCAAATGTCCTGTGCCTGATCTAGCCAGAGCTGGACAAGTACAAAGAAAATAATAGATTACGTCTCAGCTACTTCAGTGAGTGTTATATGGAATTTTCAAGCATTCCTCCAACTGTCCAGTTCCCTGTGATGATCGTCACGTTTCTAACGATAGCTTGATCTCTGCTAGTTTTGGTCAGGCCAAGTTTGGTGCTTACTATGGAAAGGAAATTGGTGTGTCTAAGAAATTTTCTCCTAATTTGACCAATTCTACTCTCTAAAAATGAACTAGTAACTATTCACTGGTTTCCAGTGAAAATTCGCTGATTGAACCATTGTTTAATCAACCAATAAGAAACAGTGAAATTTCAATGGTTGAATCAGTGAAATTAACGTAAAAAGAAAAAAAGGTTTTTTCTAGCGCGTGTGTCGTTTTCCCAAGCCGGTCCCCATCTAAGCACCGAAATCCTGCTTGCCCGCCGTAAACAAACGAGATCCGGTTTATTGAGTATGCCAAAATAGAGCCCTTTACAGTCATGAAGATATTTGCCTAGAACATGGGTCACATATATTTTTTCAATGGTTAAATCAGTGAAATTATTATTCACTGGTTGAACCAGTGAAATTTTTACTTATTCAGTTTTAGAGTAAACTTTTTACTCGTTCAATCAGTAAACAGACTCGAATTAACTGGTTTTCCAGTGAAATTATTGTTTACTGTTTGAACTAGTAAAATTTTCACTGGTTCATTTCAGTGGCGGTTCGTAAGGTGCAGGATAAGGGAAGCAATGCGCAGGGCGCCAAAGCTAATGTACGCCGCGAGCGATAAAAGTAAAGATATAGGCGGATTTAATTAAAAAAACTGAAAAATAACAAATATGAAAACGAATTAAGTAATTAACCCCATGCAAAAAGTAGAAAACCGTACCACCAATCTATTTTGTTTTTATTTCAATGCAAGAAACCCGCGTGCGTTGCAACGCCCTTAAATAAAAAAAGTTTATGTGTGTACTGTCCACGGTAGGAAAAAATTATTTTGGATACCTTTTATATGGTTAATTTCTATTGACAGCTGTCATTAGTCAAAACCAGTTTTTGATATGATATTCGTATTCAGCGGTATCGAAAACCTAAGGATAAAAAGTTTCACCTTGAACCGATGGAAATCAAGTGCTCAACGCTTGGTTGAACCTAAAAAAATGAAAACCCATGTTAAATTCCATTTAAAATTCAACCTGAGTGGGGGACGGGTTATCATTTTGTTTTTCTCTTTTCGGTTAGCCGTTACACTGCTCCTATCTCACTTAGTGTTCGTTCCGAACACAGCTTCCTTCCCGTTCTTACCGATCGCACTTTTTGCATGCGATAGATGGCATTGTTTACTCTCGTGATGGCAGTGTAGGGTCCTCCCCTTTTCTTTGTAATTTTAACGATTAACCTTTAATTAGTCGAGGATTTTATAGGTACACTCGATCGCGTGGCAAACTTCATAACAATAGGGGAAATGACCAAGATACACTATGTTCAATGTTCTTCCATTTGGAGCTAGGATGTGAAGATTCAGATTTCCCAACTCTTGAATAACCAAAATAATAGCTAACCTAAATAAAGCTCACAGGAAAATGACACTTATATGCTAAAATTCGTCCGCCATATTGGCCTCGAAATTTTAAATTTATTAGTTTTGATCATAAATTCGTTGTTTGCTACCTTAAAAACCCCCAGATACCGATTTTCATTGGAATCGGAATACAATTGGCAAACTAATCGGCCATATTGGTGCGGCCATTTTGAATTTATAAGTTTTAATCATAAATTCGTTATTTGCAACCTTAAAAACCCCTAGATATCCACTTTTTTGGAATCGGAATACAATTGAAAAATTTCGTCCGCGGCCATTTTGAATTTAAAAGTTCTGATCATAAATTCTTTATTTGCTACCTTAAAAAACCCGCGATACCGATTTTCATTGTAATCGGAACGCCATTGGCAAATTCGTCCGCCATATTGACGCGGCCATTTTGAATTTATAAGATCGGATCATAAATTCGTTATTTGCTACCTTAAAACCCCCAGATACCGATTTTCATGGAAATTGGAAAACAATTGGCAAATTTGGGTGGCCATTTTGAATTTCGGTCATATTTTGGCGGCATTTTGAATTTATAAGTTCTGATCAAACATTCGTTATTTACTACCTCAAAAAACCCCAGATGCCGCTTTTCATTGGAATTGGAACACAATTGACAAATTCGTCGGCCATATTGGCGCGGCCATTGTGAATTTATAAATTTTGACCACATATTCGTTATTAGCGATTTTAAAAACCCCTAGATACCCAATTTCATTGAAATCGGAACACAATTTTCAAATTCACATTTGAGTAGCCATTTTGAATTTCGGTCATTTTTCAGCAGCCATTTTGAATTTCGAAAATCGGGCTTCGAGGTGTTTCATGGGAGACCTACACGGACCTTCGTGCAAAATTTCGAAGCTCTGCGATGACTGGTACGGCCGCTATAGCGCACACATATGACCATACAAACATACGTACATACATACATACAGAAACTTTCTTTTATTAATATAGATAATAAAAAATAATATAGGGGTGAACAGAAGTCAACGTACACCATATGTACACCATATAAAATAGCGAAAATTCGTATTTTTATTTTATTTTTAAAAATTGTGAAAAATTGCGATATCAGAATGTAGAGTCAGTGACAAAATTGATAGGACACTTGTAAAAAATTTTAATCAACAGAAGTTAGTCTTCTTTTTCCTAAAGTAGAAGTAACTTTATTTCTGAATTTGTATACATTGTTGCCATGTTAATAATTTAAATAATTTTTTGAATCAGGACATTCTGTCAGTACCTGTACGCATGCAGATTGATCCTAATCACGGACAATAAACCGCTAATTTGTCCGAAGCACGAATACAGCACTACATAATTTCCTTACAATCTTTCAACTACGAAATTCAATATCGCAAATCAGCAGATCCAAACACACAAATAAGAAAATGTTAAAGTTTTTTGAAAACTGTAGAATTAACTTGCTGGATCGACTCATCCCGGGACTATGCCCCGGCACGTTATCTGTGTTGCTCTGCTGTTACCGAAGTTACTATAGAAAATTTTAATATAGGTACTCTAAACCGAACCCATTAAGATCAGATATATATTGTTTCATTGTATTGGGCTGTAAATATTAGATACTACTATTTCTATATATATCATCGCGACTTTTTTTTGGAAGTGAGACACATACGATAAACTTATATGGGCCAAAATACACGAGGGCGCAATTTGCAGACGCAAACTTGCCCATAAAGATTTTTGAGTCTGCTTCAAGCATCCTCGTGTATTTTGTCCCATGAGATGCATAAATACAGGCCACTCCTAGTCTTAACATAAATGCAGGTAAAGCCTTGTTTGTTCTTCATTTAAGAAAAGAAAAGTTGTGCTTTATTTTGTAGTGAACCAGTGTTAGGTACTTTCCATCCATCCAATGGATTTACAGCCCAAATCGAGCCTTGGCCTCTTCTAGGGCAATTCTCCAAGGTTGACGGTTCCTGCAGCATGGCTCCAGTTCCGAATGTATTCAATTGCCTAGGTCGTTGCCGCATCCTGTTCAAGGCCTACTTTGAGGCAGGTGGGTTTTTACGGTAGCAGGTCGTCAGCCTTCCGCCCAACCTCCAACCTGAAGGACTAGTTAGGTGTTCGTTTCGTTTTGAAGCTCGAAACACTCGATTTTCTCCCTCCTCCACCTATTACTCTCATATGTATAGACAAGTGTATCCAGCGGTCACCCGATGTAAAGTCAATATTTTCAGCACGTGGAGGTAAGATGCGGAGCATGGCTGTAAATCTTAACAGTTGGCCTTTCTCAGGAACTATCTCTTTGGTGTACGGGCAACACGGAAGCAGTGGCGTAGCGTGGGTGTCAACCGCCCGGGGCAGAAGAAAATTTTGCCGCCCTCTTATTTAGGTATTTCAATTTAAAAGACTTTAATATTATAGTAATTCTAAAGAACTTTTCGGCAAGAACAGGCATCATTATTGGGTATTGTACAGGTTGCAAATAAAAAAGTCATATACAGGGTGTTTCAAACCACCCGTGCCAGCCAATTTTCTGGGAAAGTTTCGATTGAAAAAAAAACAAAAAAACACGGGTTCAATATTTTTTGAAAATCTATCTAACCATACAGAAATTGACCCCCGCCTGAAATTGACTTTAAAATGGTAACCACCATTTTTTTCACGGATTCTAATTCTCCGAAGAGAAATATGAAACTTTTATCTGAAAATTTTTTTTATTCGAAACCCCATGCACCCTCAAAAATCATCATGAAATCATGGATTGTGAAATTTTGGCGCCCCCTAAAGGTGCCGCCCCAACTACGCTACGCCACTGAACTGAAGGTTCCTGAGGCCGTTACGACCATTTGACATCCTGTGTTAGCTGTTTTCCTTAGATGAATTATCACTTAAGTGTCGCTCATCAGTTCGGCTGGAGATTAGGGAATAGTAATGTAAATAATAATATCTCGTTCTGGTAAGAACATCTCTAAAAGAAATGGTTCTGAAAACAAGTTTATTCTTATTTGAATATTTATGTCTTCTTTTCAATTTTCTCCTTGAAATTTTTAGAGATCACGTAATTTCAGCTTAAGGACTGCATTAAAGATCATAAGGTTTACAAATTCAAAAGATGTATTTCTTGTGTAAAAAGATACCTTTTAAAATTATTGAAAATAAAAACTAAAGACTTAATTGTAATTCGCCAATAAAAAAAACAAACTCTCTACTTTTTAAACGCACATAGCAACATATTCAGTGTTCAGCAAAGTTTACGATCTCTTTTTACCTTCGTTTAAATCCCTATTTTATTACTACATATAATTCGCACTAAAGAGTTTCTCTCCTCCGTTTTGCTTTCCACTTAAGAAATATCGTGTTGCTCTTAAGTCCTAATCTCAGCTGAATATGTTGGATATGAAGTATGAAGGGTAATGTTTCTACACCTTTTCTGTTATTACGAGCAAGTTGCTGAACGATCTTTATGATGACTTTTTTGCTGCATGTGTCTCTTTGCTGATCGCCTGAGCCAGCGACAAGTGACTTAAAGTAAACACACTGCGCAACAAGCTTTATCAGAAGAAGTATCACGGTGTTACCTTGATCTTGATGTTTTTTAAGAGTTGATTTTATTTTATTTTAAGTTTAGTATGAGGAAAAATATTTTATTTTAATTTAAGAGGAAAAGTGTTTTAATACAGTTGGATTTGAGTTAATTAAGTATCGGTTATATGATCATGTTTAGTCATGTCTGTGGAGTGATCTTAAAGATTAATTCGTATTCCCACTTATCGTCCCGTCGATATTTTATTAATAAAATTGAACTTTTAACGCATAAATCACGGCAAGATTACTTTCCAACATTAATCAAAGAACCTAAGTAAGAAATTGTCGATACTACAAAACGTCCACTGTCTATTCTAAATATACCAAGCTCATTATATCAGAAATATGTATGTAACGTTTGCTCCTCAAACTATTATATACATACGGATATCAAAAGGTGCGCACAGCACTTCCAAAATATCGAAACCGAAATCATCGATTGCACACGACACTTTTTAAGTAACATTTTTCCTCCGACTAAATGTGATCACTTTGTTACTTTCACTACTTTTATAAAATTCTTTTCTTCGTGAAATTCCTTTTTACTGTAGCTACAAACAAATCAGCACTTACCAACTCCTCCGATATATTCCTCTGTGCATCGGTGTCGCCCGGATCAAAAGCAGACCAGATCAGAAACGATCGATAACCTCCGTGCGATTATAATTGACACAAATTCTAGACATCTCCTACCTACGGAGGAGTCTGAGAAACTCGCTAACCGATGCTAACCTACTTAGCCCTGAGCGCGGTTTTCGTCTATCGATTTTCGATTATATCGATTTCGTGTTCACATTGAGTAGAGTTTTTCGGACATTGGCAGATATCGACATCTGATAACGCGACATGAGGCTATATCTTGACGTCACAAAAGATGGGAATTGGATGCACTTCCTTATATGGCGGAAGCAGCCGTGTATTTCGTGATTTTTGCACATTTTTGCGCTTTCATTTTTATTAAAGGAATTGATTGAAGGATTTTTGTTTGTTACTTTTTTGTTTCTAAATTGAAATCAAGAAAAAAAACAAAAGAGGCAAAGCAAATTGATTACATTGTAATTGAAATAGAAACTGAAGTATTTAGTTCCGTCATAAAATCATGGTGGTAAAAGAAAATGAAAAGAAATGTGAGAGATGAATCATGTCTAATAAATTTTTACCTTCATTATTAGTTCAGAAAACTTGTGTAAGAAATTCTCGCAGATGCGAAAGTGAATTCAAGTTTTGCGAAAGTGAATCTGGAATTGTATTTATAGTAAATTGAGGGCAATGTCTTTCAATTACAGTAAGCATGTGTTCGAAACTTGTACATCTCGACTTGAATGATATTTAGTTCCGAAGGGGGCACATAGTTAATGAAGCAATATTGATAAACTAAACTTCATGACTGTATTCTTTCATAAAATAGTGATTTTTTCAGTCCTTCGAAACTCTTAGTTATAGCTTAACTAGGCACCTTTCTTGGTCTTATTTTTTGAATAAGGTTGTTGATAAAGTATTCCGGCAGCCACCTCAACAGTCATTTTGTTACCGATGAATAGAGTACCAGAAATTTACCTGGCAAGGATGTCCGCCTATGAATAGCTTTCCAATGATGCGCGACTCTGCCAGGGGTAACTTGATTGAGAACATACAACTCGTCAAAAGCACATTGACAGTACCATACTGATATAGATCTATTGATCTACCTTCGCACACCAGTTCTATATATTTTTTAACATCCAATGTTGCTGCTTGAACTCCGCAATTGAAGGAAAACCGGTCTATTGAACATGCTAATGGCACACTTTATGGTCACCAAGGTAATTGCCCGTATTCTTCGTCCTATACAATTTCTTAGAGCTCAAAATTTGCTTCCTTAGAAGCATATTGACAGCGTTCAAATTTCCAGGGCAGCCCTCTTTTCCCTTAGCAACGCCCCGCATTTTTCCGGCTGGAGTAATGCAGAGAAGAATGAGATATGTAACTCCTAAAGGCAACACGCAGTTTTACTCCACCGTCTTCTACAATGCTAGGAGAAAAAGAGGGTGCAAAATTTGAAAATTTCGGCGGGGATACGTCAGTAATAACTGCGGCGGTGTCGAAAGCGAATATTTTCTACGAACATTTTAGGCGTGAAAACTAACACATTCGAAATGTGTTAGTTTGAGTTAGTTGAAATGATATCTCCAAGTAAAGACAAGCAATTTACTCATGGCAAAATAATGCCTTGTTTGTCAGAAGTATGTTGTAGACCAGTTCGGCAACACTTGAGGGAATAATTCTGTATGAGTAGTTAAGCAAGGGGACCTCCTCTCCATTTACCTTACCCGTTCTCTCTTAGATACCCACTTTTCTGCGATTTTGTAACATCAGCTTTTAAGAATAAGGTTCATGTCTTTGCTTAAGGGAAATTTAAGCTTTTTTGTAAAGGAAATTTTGATTGGTATTGTTCATATGATTTGCTTTTGGAAATTTTTTTGGCCATTTTTGGCCGTGTTTTTTTTAATGAACTGGGTTTTGAGAGCTTTTGAGTTCATTAAAAGAAGGGCAAGGGAAATTTTACTAAGCGCCATCTTCAGTGCTTTAAATATATTAAAATTAAACCGAAGTTGCACGTCAGTTAATAACACTGTTGCACCAATTTCCCTCTAGAAAATAATAAATACGTTTCTAAAAAATAAATTATCTGTTTCCTCATGCCTACAAATTTGCTCTCGTCACTTCCCTGTTGTTTTTATTTTAAAAGACGTTTTTCCGACAGCCGGTAAGTATGCTACATTCTGAAAAAAAGGGAAAACTTAAAATTTCCCAAAACCTAGATAGAGACCCAGATAGACCCCGATAGAACCTAGGTTTTCAGTTTTGTATGGCGAAGAACCAGCCAGTTCATTAGAAAAACACGGCCACTGTATACATTAAGTTTACAAAACGGCCACCTGTTGATAGGTTGTAGTCAAGCAAGCAAAAAATTGTATGAGTGAGGGGTGGGGCGAATCGTAACGGTTTAGCCACTAAGGCCGGTTGAAATGTTTTTGTTAGAGATTTACATATCACCCTGTATTGTTAAAATTGGCTGATTCACGAAAATAGGTTTTACACAAATATAGAGTGATATGTAAAACTCTACCACAAAATTTTCAACGGGCCCTACCGACTAAACCGTTACGATTAAGCAGGAGGAGGAAGTCTGTGTGGTCTATCTGGTCTGTCTGGTCTGCCTGATCTATATCTAACTCTATAGCTGTATATCAAGGCAGCTGTAACCGTCAGTATAACAACATGGATGAAACACTATTGAAGGATATTGTTAAAACACGCGATGTTATACGAAAGAATTATAAAGCTCTCAAAACTACCCGACTAGAAATTTTTTGCTGAACATGATCAGGCATGCCTGATCAGGACCGTGTAAGGCATGTAATGCAGATGATGCATAAGGACCTGATCAAGGGCCGTATTTGGTTTCTCGAGTCGATAGATCGACTCGACAAAAAAAGCTTCTAGATTTTCTCTAAGTTTCATATTAGGCATTACGACCAAATCAACAGATAAGCCCCACCATCAAATTGTGTGATATTACTCCAACTACAGCAAACCACGTATATTTAATTAAAATAAAAATTGTGAAAAGTTTATAGTATGCATTATAAACGTGAAAAGTCTTTCTAGTCCAGGAGGGATAGAAAAAAAAGTTGAAATAAATCTACCCTGCGATTTTCGGACGCTATAATTAAGAGAAAAATCATAGGAATTCAATGAATGTATTTTGGAAAAAATCGGTCCAGGAGAACAGGTGGAAAAAAGCTAATAATGGTAGCGAAAACACATTTTTCAACGTTTTAGGTGCGAAAAAATTTTGTTTTTGGAAAACAAAAAATAGTACGTAAGAGCGCTTAAAAAGACGAAAATTATGAGTTTTGGACAAATGAAATTGGTCAACAGGTTTTTGCACAAAAATTTTTTTTTTCATTTTCAGAAAAAACACCATTGGGCCAAAGGGGAAGTGTCTTTAGGATACTGACTCAACACATCAGTGGATCTGGTATGTTATGGGATGAAAGACCTGAACACAGTCTTTGGGATTATGAATCAATAGGTCAACGGATCCTGGGAGTAGAGGGGATGAAAAGACCGTCAGCGGATCCTGGGAATAGCTTCTTGAGCGAAATCACTCTTAAAATATGAACACGATTTTTTACCCATAATCTCAATCATCATTATTTGGACAATAAATCTGGTGGGGGGCTTCGATTCGGAGTTATGTTATTTTTTTTTGTTTGTGGTTTGGAAATCAACCGTTGTCTCTGTCTGACAGCTAGTCTTTGACGTAAGTATATTTTTTCTTATTTGTTTGTTTATATATTTAATAATTTTATATTAGCGAACCTTTGGGACTGTGGGGGGGACTCAGGAGGGCTGGATTTAATTTTACAGTTGTTGGTAGTTAAGGGGACCTCCTGTCAAAAAATGACGATTTTTGACTAAAATTGAGATTTTGGTTTTTTTTGCATAGTATTGTTCTTTGAACTTTCCTCTATATGAACTTTCCTCTACGCCAGTGATTCTCAACCTTTTTTTTGTTGCGGCACATTTTTAACAATTTCAAAATTTTGCGGCAAACTAACAATAAAATTAGTTTACACTGCGTAAAATAGTTTATAATAATAATTTTCAATGTAAAAGAAAATAATATGTAGGTACTACAAAGACAATAGAATGTTTATTAAGTGATTAATTAAAAATTAATTATAAGAATATTTAATGCGAAATTTGAGCTCGATGAATTTTTATAATTTCGTTTATGTTTGGTCGTAAAAATGATAATCTACATTTAAAAGTCTCGATCTTTTTCTAAGTTTTATTTTGGGTAATGCTGAAAATCCGAATTCGCACAAATAAGATGTGGAAAATTGTAATATTTTTAAAACTTAATTTTATTATTCCTAAATAAGGGACTTTTGAATTGTCTTCATTTTATATAACTAACCATTTTAACACATTGTTCCAGCACTACATATTTTGAATTCTGAATGCAGATATTTTGTAATGAGTTCTTCCTGATGCAAAAAACAATGGCTAAATAATATATCTGCACTCAGTTCTTTCACATGTGCCACAAATCCATTTATATGCCCAGTTATAGCTGAAGCACCATCTGTGCAAAAATGCCAATACATCACTTTGTCGACATAAGCTTATGTGAAAAATGTGAAAAAGTACTTCAAATGCAACAAATAAACCCAATTTTAACATCAAAATTTGCTGATATCTTCAAAAGTAAAGGTCGTAACATAGAAAATGTCTCGATATTATTGAAATCTTTCCAATTTTGGAAAAAAAATATTGGTTAACTAGGTATTTTTTGGAGAAAAAGGTAGTTGAAGTTGAAATTTAAGTCGAAAAAAACCGAAATTTTGACTTTGACGACTGATAACTCTGGAAGTTGGTAGGGTGCAACGGTCACTTTGATGTGACGCGAGTAATGATTGCGGCATAGCTGTTTTTCTCGTCGCCTTCCTTTTCTAATTAATTGCTGTATAAAAGAACTTACAAAATAATTTTTATTGTTTGCATTTCTAAAAGTTGGCGGCACACTTCAAGAATTTGGCGGCACACAAAAGTGCCGCGGCACAGTGGTTGAGCATCACTGCTCTATGCAATGTAAAAATGTGTTTTTTCGACGTTTTTATATGTGTAAACTTGAAATAAACAAGAGTAAAACTTTGATCCGTTATATCTCGAAACTTTGTTTTTCATATTTTTGTAACTTCAAAAAAACTCAGTGGCACAGGGTTTCAACCGATTTTAAAGTTCGATGTCCCGAAATGTTGATTGAACCTTCCTCTTTGAAGTTGTAAGCCCGATTTTTAATTTTTTGTTTATAACAAAAGTTATAATAATTTAAATCCGAAAACCTATTAGAAATGTCGTAGAAATGCTACACTTTTTGGTATTTTGGTGAATTATCATAACTTTTTAATAAAAAAAAATATCAAAAATCTGGCTTACATAGAAATCAATAGGGGAAGGTTCACTGAGTAATTTGAGATGTTAAACTTTGAAATCGGTTGAAACCCTTTGCCATTGGGTTCATTTAAAAATGGCCGTTTTCCGACCATATTCCTGACCATATTCCTTGATACAAATCAAAAACTTAATGCACGATACATATATATTTCGAACATAAAAGGCTACATTTGTGTGAAATTTGAGAATGTTTTGTTGAGTACCTACTTCAGATTTTAGCAATTCTGGCAGAAGGTCCCCTTAAGAAATTTTGCGAAATAAGTTTATTTTTATTTGTTGATGCTTTTATTTTCATTTTTTAGGTTCTTCTGAGGACGGAACAACCCTTCTTAGTTACTATTCTGATTGGTGGTTTATAGAAGTTTCTGCTATTTCTTTCATCTCTGTGTGAAGTCTCCTTTCTAACGTATACATTTTAATTAGTCGTTTCATTGTTTCTGTTTTAAGCATACATTTTTTTATTCTCACCCTAATTTACGACATTCTGTTCCAAAATTATTGTTCTTTATTGACGTATTACTCTTTTTATATATATCATTTTTCCTCTAATTAACCTCAGTACTTTCTGCATTAAACCATTGCTGCTTCCTCCATGCGAAATAACTTATGTGACAAAAATAAGCTTGTTGCGCAGTGTGTACTCAATTCATAAATATCTAGTGAACGTGTTTACATGGAGTACCTACATTTTAATATTGGTTACTGTTCATATGATTTTACTTTAATTGAGTTGTCCTTGATACCCCCCCATCTTTCTTGACGTGGAATACTCCATCATTACAATTTCAAGTACAATTTCATTTTAACTAACTTGAATAACCGAGTTTGCTTACATCTTGATAAGCCTGTTTGTTCTGCATGTTTACACGGATATCTTAAATCTGCTTATTGAGCCTTCTCTTCTAAGTTATTTCAAATGCATCTTTTTATTCTAAACTCTTCAATACTAAATCTAGTCATGATGACTATGGATAACTATTTTAACATAGTCATCGTGTAAATTGTACTAGTTCAACTAGTTCTAACTATAGTTAATAACGTTTACAAAACAAGTAAATATTATGTAAGTTCAATAATTGTGTTCAAATTTTTCCAACTAATACAAATATTAAATCCTTGTTAAAATTATTCCTGTTTTAAAATGTTACCAGTAATTTTCTATTAATCACACTACCGGCAAAATAAACTTAGCACATATGCCCTTGACTTGTTACGTATACTAAGTTCAAGCTCAAGGGGTTACCTCTAAAATGGTAACAACTCCAAGCAAAAATCCGTGCCGAAACGAATGCAAAATGAAACAGCCCAAAAACCTGTTGGAGCCTACTTTCAGGTTTATGTCTTAATTTACTCTGAATTTTCTCATGATCTTTTAACATGAGATGTTTTCTCGATCGGTAACTTAATAAGGTGCGCATGCCCATGCGCACGCACTTATCGCATTGGTGGTACACGCGGCGCCCACCCAAAGTGTCAGGCCGGTTTTTCATGAGAATTATTGAGCGTTTATGTCTAGATAAGACTTACACACTTGCCGTAATCTTGTATTCCACAGGTGTTAATAAATTGTTAATAAAGTTTTATTACCATCCAAGTAACCATGCAAACAATTACTTCACAAACGCATGCGCAAAACTGCCACCTTAATTTTTTTTAGGGAAGAAGTTCTCATGTGACGCCGCCATTTAGCACAGGCTTTGAGGAACGATCGACGAGATTCTCGATTCTTGTGTAGTTAATCTTCTTTAGTGCTAGAGGAACACGAATGAGAGACGACGACGAAAAAAAAATGGAGACAAATCGCCACTTTGGTGACCCACAGTTTGCCGTTACTTCATGTAGACTTTCGCGAAAACCACCCACGTTGCCTGGTAACACCATGATCGATAGGTCTAGGGGGCTCCGAGTTGAACCTGTGTTAAACATAATCTGACTTCACGTGGAAATCCTCGTACTTCCATGGAACTGATTAATTGCATTGGCAAATTGTCGTTAATCCGGTTTGCTTAAGCCTTTTCAATTTGTTTTGTCCCTTTTTTTGTTGTAGAAATTTACCAAAGATCCGATGATAACTAGACTTAAGTGATGTACTGTAAACCGACTCCAGTTTAAGACTAGCGTATTCTATTTTGCAGTAACGACAGACACTTGGTAACTACTGTAGATCGCGACTTTTGTTCAAAATTTTTTTAAACAATAAAAAGTCGATTCTGTGAAACCAGCATTCCTCCCGAAATGAAAACAAGAGATCGACGGAGAAGTTATCCACTTATTAAGAACATCACCAGAAGAAAGTATCCAGCACCTTTCAGGTAGGAGGACATACCGACTTTCATTGAACAAATATGGTCGAATGTTGACAATTGTATTGCATTTAACTAATTAACAACGAAAAGTCGACGTAAGACACTTAAGATGACCATAAGACCCACCATCGATGGCGAAAATTTTTTCGTGTTCTGGTAAAAGAGAGAGAGAGTGAAATTTTCCTGCCAGATTGTCAGATGGTTTTGGCTCTAGCATGGCTCGCACTGAAGTCGATTGATTGCTAGAGGAATGACAAGAGAATCCATCGCGACTGAATCGGATTGTGTCGATGCCAAATATGGTGCTGAATGCGCTTACTGATGATGATAACTTGGCATAGGAAAATCCACAGGCAATCTCGTTGGTTGGTTCTCATGAATTTATCTTTCTATTGTGACTATGTTTCGCTAAAAATGGTTCTGTTTGATTGGATTTACTTTATGGCATACTTTTAGCTGACGAATGTGTTACTTTCGACTACTTTCAATTTTTTAGTAAGTCAAATGGGTAAATGCAAAAATTTATAGGCTGTGGATGGTGTGCTTGTTTTATGGTAGCATTAATTGCATAAAATTTTAGCGAGACAAGCATTATATCCGAGTTTATTATAAGTGACATATTAGGGACAATCTGTCTTGATTTATTTCCCGACCACACAAGATATGATTTTTGATTTATTTAATAGAAAACCTCAATAAAAAAGAAGCACTTATTCACCGAACTGCTTATGGTTGAAAGCAGCTTATTGGTTTGATTGGCTAACTGTTACGAAAGGCGCAATGCCCTTATTCATTCTGTTTGATGACATATCGTTTTTTACCTATACCTATGATACGCCGTACCCATTTCTTCACTGCTGTGCAAATTAATTAATCGACCAAAGAAACTGTAGAATCTCGAGGTTGAAGTACTACTTGCCTTATCAATTCTTTTTCTTCAATGATTCTACAGCCCAATTCGAACCTTCTCTGTGCTCATCAGGGTGTCGCCTTTTCTTGAGCTAAGTATGGTGTCGGGTGTCGGGAGGGGTTTAAAAAAAATTATCCACCACCACCGTGCTCTGCATACTCGAAAACAAGGGGAAATATATTTTGCGCTGATATTACACAAAAAAAATTTACCCCTTTTGGGGGAGAGTATTGGCCGGTGGAGAGATTGGTGTGGTCGGAAGCGAAATCCAACACCACCACCGTGCTCAACACCCTCGAAAACTAGGGGAAAGTGTTTTTTTTACAGGGAAACCGTGTAAAGCGCGTTTAACTCCTCTTGGGGGTGGTTTTTGGCCGTTTTGGAGGGTTGCGCAACCCCAAAGAAAAATTCTAACAACGCCATCGAGGTACTTTTGTTCCGGCTCAAAATATTTACATGTTCGTCCGACTCACACACGTCACTAAATGGTCTACTCGGGGGTGGATTAGGTTTGGGGTGTGAGCTTTTGGGAATTTCAATGTGGCTGGGGTGAGCTTTCGTACTTAGGTGTTTGGGTTGTATCTTGAGTGAAGTTTTCGCGGAGGTGGTCTTGAACGAATTTTCCATGGGAGTTCAACCAGAGTTGAACCCGAGTTATACGTCATGGAAACAGACACAGTTAAGAGTTTTCGTTAAAGTTTTTCAACTCAGTTCAACTCAAGGAAAATAGGTACCCAGCGGCGAACTGAAGCGCTTTTGAATAGATTCTGCAGCGCTGAAAAGGAATGCTAACGCGCTTCTTATTAATATCGCAATTCCTTTCCTTTTAACACAGGCATGTCATTAGAGCGAAGCTCTTCTAGAAGAGAAGCGCAATCGAAGCTAGGAAATTGAAGCTCTTGGGCAGTTCAGAAAGCTTTCGTGACCCATAGATATTTTGCTGAAATCCAGCCACAATGATTTTTCAGGTTAAACAATTAATTTTTACATAACTTAATAGTAGAAATACATTTATTAAAATAATTATTCTAACACAATTATTTTACTAATAAAAACAAAATAAATCGCAATCCATTTCTTATTTGTTTTCGGCGTCCAGGAAACTAAAATCTTCTTTTTTTACAGCTTCTAAAAAGTAACTTTGAATTAGTAATTTTTTTGAAGAATAAAAATGAATTAAAACTTACTGTAAACATACTTTTTGAATAATTATTGTTTAATTGGATTTTTTTAAAAATTATATTTTTTTGAAAAAATATAATTATTTTAATCAAATTGCAAAAGAACATTTCACTTACTTATTGTCTTCACCATAAAAAGTATTTCACAACTGACCCGATTATTTAAAAACCAGAAATTTCCCAAATAAAATAGAAAACTTGAGAAAAACAAAGAAAAAAATGGGAGTATAGAGTATGTGCTTCCAGAGAGCTTCCGTAACATATAAATGGGAAGCGCTACATTCTTGCTTCTTTTGGCAGCGCTTGATTAATTTCCCGCTGGGTAGGTTGAACTGAGCTCACGCACACAACTAAAAACTGCACACTGGCAAAGGTATAAAAAGTGAAAATGTCGCGCCTCGCTTGGACATCAGAAGAGACTTTATGTTTAATAAATACTTTTAAAGAAAAATCTATAATAAAATTATAATTGAAGGAAAAAGACGGAGGAAGAGGGAAAGCCGAAATGGAGACGCATAGAGTTAAGTCGTTGAGTTGAAGTGTCATTTCAACTCAACCACAACTCAACTCGACTCCTATGGAAACTCGGTATTGGTTGGGGTTGGCACTCAAGTCTGATGATTCCATAATGATTAGAATTAGATTCCTTTTCTGTGGGATCCGGTTGCACTGCAAACCCCAGAATATTTTTTTCGTGTGAATTTCACACACAACACACTTCATAAGCGTGTAACTTCGGCTAATCGTGTTAAAATAAAGCATTTTAGGAATAAACGGTGTTAAAATAATGCGGATAAAAAGGCATAGGTGTAAAAATCAGACACGTTCAGCGTATAATATTTTTACACGCTAAAGAAATTGTAACGTTTTATCGTTTTACGTCTTAAACGTGTGAAAATCACAGATTATGTGTCATTTCACACACTTCACTATATTAACACGCATGAGAGGATAACTTAAAGGAAAGTTAGACAGTTGTAATTCTTTATTTAAATGCTCAATGACCAGAGAGCTTCACGACCTGTCTTTACAGTCAGTCGGTAACAGAAGGGCATCGAGACAAGTCGTTGCAGTTTGCATCAAGAATTTGAAGCTTACGGTGACGATTTTTCTAAGTTTACTCTCCGCAAAATGACGCTAAAAAAGCTTCACTCAAAAGCTTGAACGCAATAGATATTTGGTGTGTTTTAAGCACACGCATTAATATACCCTCGACACACGGCAGCGCTTTACGACGAAAAATCCTTGTTACGACGAACCCCAAAAAGGGGTTGACACACTATGACTATAAATTGCTTCGTTACCTACATTTTTAACTGTAAAACTGCGCAAGTGTCGTGAAAAAGCTCATAAAAAATATATTATGAATAAAAATAAAAAGGAATCTATTTCTTTCGTGATAAAAAAAATTCCTCAATTTATTAAAGAGGTATATTTCACAATTATAGCTTTAAAAACCGCTTTCCATTTTAAAACCACGGAATGATGTGAAATAAATTTGACATAAGCACAAGGAAATGGATTTATTTTAAAATAATCTACCAACCGATAGGTGGCTCTTTCTCAGAGCTTTTTGAGTTATCGTTGTTAACAAAGAAAAAATGCTTTATTACGTTTTTTCGTTACAAAGCACATATGCCTGTTTAACAACGATTTCTCGTCGTAACAACGCCCGTGAGTCGAAGGTAAGTATGTTAAATTTACAAACTTTTCGCGTATTAAAAATTAACACATTTTAAACGTGTAAAAAGTGACTACATAATTTTACACGCGAAATGCGTTTGAAAATCACACACTTGGGTTTGCAGTGTGGGGAGCTCTTCTGGGAAATAAGTTCTAAGTTCTTCTTCTGGAAATTCTAAGCTTCTGGGATTCTATACTGCAACCTTTACCTTTAATTGCCACTGCCCTAAAATGGATTAATTTTTAAAAGAGGAACGTAAAGTTAGTTTGCTTCAGGTTGCCATGTTGACCAGTTAAAAGGACGACAAAGGAAACCAAGAGAACAAAAGAATTAACAATTTAAAGCAGCTATATTAAACCGGTCATTTGACATACTGGAACTATTTGGAACGTTATTGCCTTCAACATCTTCCTACAAGGAAGGAAGTTCATATGATGTTCCAACTTCCTTAGTTCGTTGTTTGATGTTATACATACCGATTCCAAATATCATTTCAATAATAATAATAATGCTGTGTGCCAACTCACCATTTCTACTTTTTACATTATCTACCAAGGGCACTTCGAAATTAATTTGTAAATTATCCTTATCAGTTCTGATCTTGATTAACCTCTCAAATGAAATGAAATGCAAGAAATCTGAATTTCCAAAGACGCAAACCTACGAAAATCTATTTTCAAAAGAATCAATATTTTCTTAATTATTAAAATTCAATTCAATCATGTTCTATTTCCACGTTCCACATAATTGAAGCCGATCAATAAGAAACAATCAACTCCAGCCTCCATTTAGTGAGTTTTCACATAATTACGAAAAGCAAAACTAAAAACTTGTAAACTGAGAGCTTATCTGGGGCGACCTTCGAAGAAAGCGCAAGCAAGGTGATCTTCAGCAATTAGGCCCGACGACGAGTAAAAGTCTTTTTTTATCATGCATTTCGTCTGGAAAGTGAAATTGAAGAATAAGTAGTCTGTGATCATTATCGATTTACCGATAAAAGATGAAACAAGTGCGTGCCAATATAAAGTACTCGTATGCCAGTATGTCCAATCTAAAGGAAAAGTCAATAACGATCAGAAGAAAGTGATCAAGTTTGATCGAAGAGGAAGAAATTTCCGCAAGCTCCTTATATACCAACCATATATCGTCAGGCCAAGTTCAACCAGATTCGCTGTCAGATCTTGAGATTCTTGCCCAGGGGATGTGATGTTGCCGGTCTTGTTTGAGTTACGATCAATTTGAAATTCTTATCAAGTGAAATTTTTTGGGTCAACACTCTGGAATAATAACAACAACAACAGCAAACAGCCAAAAACAACGCATCCGGATATTTTTAGCCGCTCATTCTTTGGGATGTCACTGAATATTTTGCATACATGAATGAATTTAACAAAATAGGTTAAGAGAAATAAATTCATTCATTATAAATGACGAAAGACGCTTTCTGACATCCTTAAATGAGGAAATATTTTTGAGGTGTACTTTTTATGACGTTGTAATCGCATCGAATGTGTGTCATGCCATTTGGTGGTATCCAGGGCAATTTGGTGATTGTTGTTTTGGACTGTGACAGGATTTCATTTATTTTGTGGATGACAGCTGTTTCAATAGCTCAGTGTGAGCTGGACTTGTAGATTAAGGCTCGTGTGGATTAGTGGTACTGTTGCCATGGCGTCATTGTTTGTGGAAGGGATTGTGGGTGAGTAAAAAACTCTCCTTTTATCTAGTTATATGGATATTAATTCAACGCCAGTACAACAGAGAGGCTTGGGTTTGTTTTCATGCTCGCATTAAAATGTCGTGAACTAATAAAATTATGCATAATTAACAAATTGACCAATGTATGCAAATCATTAACGGGATTGTCGCCGACGACTGAGGGAGGACGTAGCATTTTCTAAAAAATCATAGGAACTGGAATGCAAAGATGCAAGAAAGATCATCGGAAAATGTTATCCTTAGAATATTAGTTGAAGCTTCACCCGTCAGCACTAGACCGTCCACAGAAACGGGAGGAAGAGTCGTACTGGTTTTATTGGTGATGAGAAAATACACAGTTCTGGGTTCGTTGAACTCAACAAAATTTTTGAGGTTCCAATCAAGATTGAGTTCAAGTCCTTGTTGAATGAGTTGGACATGAGTTGGTGATCGTGAAAAAAATAAGGTCTGGCACGTGGTTTTGTTACATTATCGAAGCCATACGAGTAACACAGATAGATAAAGAAAGCTGTGATATGGGGTAGAAGGAATTGAGAGCAGGTTAATAATAAAAACTGTGTAAAGAGTTGGTGATAGAATTGACACAAATGGTTCGTCGTTTTATGAAAAAAACATTGATTACGGCCAGAAAATAATATCTCAATCCAGTTCTTAGATATAAGTCGAAACTAATTGCTTGGAGATTAGTTAGCAGACCAGGATACCAAACTCTGTCAAAATCTTGAATATATCTAGACCAACCAGACTATGAGGGATTAAAGGGGAATGAAGAAAAAGAAAGAAGAACCAGACCAGACTCACCTAAGCGATCAATGCCTTTGTTAAGGTGCGCTCTCCAACACACAAGTAGGTCGCCAGCCAATTATTTTGCCTACTCCCGTACTACTTTTCGTCTGATATTTAATTGGATACATAAGCTTGTGGGGACACCAAACTTTGCCGTACTCACTAAATACTTCAATACTTTACTACCTGGCGCTGTAGAAAAAGCAGTTAAGAAAATATTGAAGTAGGCAATTAGAAAATAATAAAAAAATATATTAAATATAAAAGTCAGTCGTTTTCCGATTTTGTTACGCAACATAGTTAAAACTATAACCCCTTATCAAAATAAAATATATTATTAGCGATTCAATAGTTGTTAAAATAAGTACAAATATAAGTACAAAAATATCTGTGATTCCCTGTGTTAAAATTCAATAATATAAATACTGAACTAAAGGTGCTTCTGGTTTTTAATTAAGTTCGTTATTGTTATGAATGGGATTGCCTCTTGATCTATTGAAGAAGCTAAAAGCTTTTTGTTGATTATGGTCTCCACGATTTTGGATAATAGATGCAATTTTAGGAAGTAGTACATCGCAGATCGTAGTAGATCGCAGAGGAACAATCTACTAAGTTAACATCCTTGCTTTACATTTCCTCCTACTAGAGGGAAATTGTCATATAATAGTGATGTAGTTGGGAAGTTGGATTTTTTTGTTTTTTTTTCTTTACATATGTTAAGATAACGCGAAAAAAGAAATTTCTGCAAAATCGGCCCTGTGCTGCACGAGAAAATTGCATAAATGTCCATTTTTGACGCATTTTGAATGCATTGCTACACTATTTTTTCAATTTCTCAAGTTCTGTTGGTCGTAGAAAAATAAAAAAAAATTGGAAAATATTCGTGAATGAATTCGGTATAAATACTTTAAAAATGAATCCTAACCCCAAAAAACCAAAATGTATGAAATTTTGTTTTATTTTACTAAAAAAGGTCGGATTTTGATAAAAATTGGAGAAAATATGTATTTTGATGCTATAAATACGTGGTTGAAATTTCAAAAAAAAATTTTGATTTTTGCGGCAACAATTGGCACTTTTCGAAAAATTTTAAAATTGCCGCTATTTTATGCCAAATCATCGTACGGTAAAATATTTTTTTTAAATTGTAGTTTTTTTATGTACTTTCTTGTGAGCATTCGCAATACTTCGTTACTTTATTTAAAATGCTCATTTTAGGACTTTGAAAAAACTAAAAAATTTCAATTTTCAATTTTTTGCCTTTTGCCAACTATGAAAAAAAGGCATCAAAATACATTTTTTCTCCAATTTTTATCAAAATCCGAACTTTTTTCCGTAATTTATTGCATTTTTAGTAAAATAAAACAAAATTTCATACATTTTGGTTTTTTGAGGTTAGGATTCACTTTTAAAGTATTTATACCGAATCAGTTCGATAGTCTATTCATTCACGAGTATTTTCCAATTTTTTTTATTTTTCTACGACCAACAGAACTGGAGAAAATAAAAAAATAGTGAAATGCATCAAAAATGGACATTTATACAATTTTCTTGATTTTGCAGAAATTTTTTTTTTCGCTTTATCTTAACATATGTAAAGAAAAAAAAGAAAAAATATCCAATTTCCCAACTACATCATAACTTCGCTTTTTTTATGTTTATTTTCCCTCTATTATTCGTAGTTTATGAAAATATACTCAACTCGGTGAATAGGAGTTTTATTATGACCGACACTGTAGCAGCCCACAGCAAATGTAAAAATTCATAACGGAAAATCGTCTGACAGGCTTAAAATGATCCATGGAGCACGGCAAGGAAGGCTACTTTCCTTATCAAAGCTTTCGATAGTAGACCAGGTGCCTTACTGCGGAGACTGTCAGATTGCCCAAAAGGCTTCGAGTAGGCAATGATACATGTTTGTTCAACACCCGCCATACTGAATTTGGAAACAGTAAGTAGTTTGGTATGTGTGAGGATGTGGATTAAAGCAAGCACGATGCTGTATAATAGGAACTACCCAGCGGGAAATGGAGTGCTCCAATAGCGCTGTTTGAGCACTCCTAAAAAAGCTTACAGCGCTCTCGTTACGCTCCAGTTCCATATACTTTTTAACATTGCATGTCATTGCAGGGAAGCATACGTTTTTATGCTTCTTCAAAAGCGTTCTAGGAGCATTATAAAAAAGCTTTTTAATAAAAAATTTTCATGGACGCCTGTGGATATTTGATCCGGGTATCGAGAAGCTTTTATTTTGTTTATCTTTTCTTTTCCAAGCGCGAGTGTGGTTTTATCACAGCAGTTCCCCAACTAAATTCTAACCACTTTTAAAGCTGCTTGTCCTTCGTATCGAACGAGAGCCGGCCCATTGAGAATGCTAATGCCACCCTTTATGGTCATCAAGATAATCGCTAATTTTCTTCGTTCTATAAAATTTATGAAAGCTTCGGTAATGCTCCCTCGGGAGCATATTTCACAGCGCTCAAAGTAAGCTCCCTGAACAGCGCTCCCAATTTTTCCCACTAGGAACATTGGTAACCCATGAAAAGTCTTTACACGGATATGGCAGTGTTCAACTAGGGCAGGGGATGTTGTATTGAATTTACAATCTGGCTGTATGATCTCCAATTGGCGACAATGTCCTGTGATGATCAACACGATTCCACCAATGTACTTTGAGTGATCTCTGCTTGCTGTAGTCAGGGGCAATATGTTCTCTTCTGCCTGGAGCTCCTATCAAAAGGCATGTCATAGTGATATCTTTGTTTGTCACACCAAGTGGCTTATGTACATTCTCCACCGATTTGTCTAAAATATTTGCTCCTAATCTGGCCAATTTGCGTTCTCGTTGCTCTTGATTTTCTGTAACCCGGTGCCACTGAGGAGTGATCCTGGACCTCCTATCCAAAGAATAGAGATTATTTTGACAGGTTTCTGCCAGCTTAGTAGTTGTAGCGAAGCACCAGAAACGAAATATTATGCAGACTAGGACTGTTGTATAGATCAGGTGGCAGCAGATCGAGAATTATGTTCATTGCTCCCGCGGGGGTTGTACACAGTTACGTCGAGATATACTCTATCCCCTATTCTATCTCTTGCCGAAGATTTGCTTACTAACATAGAAAAATATGTTGATTTTCTTTACCCTCTCTTCGATGTCTAATGATGCCAGCCCCGCCATTAAAATCCTTCAAGGTTAAAAGCTTTGAGATAGCCTAAAAATCATTTAGGATTCATATTGCAAATCTCCCTGGGAACAGGAAAGGCACAATGGAGGAGACACAAACTTCTCGTCGCTGTAGCCTCATAATCGAACAGCAAGTGCTCCGCTGTTTCGGGAGCTGTTCCACAGAACTGACAGCTACAATCAACCACGGTATACAGAAACAAGGTTATGTAAAAGAGACTGACAGCTTCGAATATAGTAGAAAAATGTGACGTCACTCGGCGACCTAATGCAAAAAAACAACAACAACAATTTCGATTTTATATGGGAAGAGGTCGCCGACTGACGTCGCACTAAAACGATATTCATTCTTTTACATTACCTTGATTCTGTATACCGTGCAATGAACAAGCAGCCCTATTTTGCTTAGATATGGTAGTCTCTATAGATCTACCCGGCCGGTAGGAAAATACAAGCAGTGAAGTGGGTTCGTTGTAAGATCCTCTTTAATATGCTTGTCTAAAAATTTCTCGATCCTTTTCAGGAGAATGATAGAGAGGCTGATGGGTCGATGGGGCCAGAGTGTCACGTACGGGCGATCTTGCAGCGAGGGCTCCCTGATTTTACCGTATGTGGGTCACTTTCGGACACAGCACAGCCAAGCGGCATCCAACCCCTTGTTAATAATACTTCGCACACTATTCATGCGGTTACTGCTCTAATGGCTGGTAACATAAAGGAAAAACATGGCATGAGTTATTTTCAAAAAAGTATGAGCTAAAATTTTCTTCTAATTGTAATAATTGTAAGTTTACAAAAATGCTCGCTCATTCTTCAAAAACCCTTGACCGTTTTTCTCAGCTCCAGACGAGGCTGACACTTTCGCAAGGTATTAGCGTCTGCAATGCATATTGAGGCAGGATAGTGCAGTTTGTTATTCTGGCGCATTGAAATCAATTCACTCACGTTACGCTACGCGACAGTAAATTATGTCCTTAACCACAATTGAACTTAATTCTAATCTTGACTGTCAACACAAAAGTTGTAAATTAGATCGCACCCAAATCGCATTCCCCCTTGTGCTCCGCATGGGTTCCAAATCGTGTTTTATGCATTCTGATCAGCCCCGACTGAAAATAAATCTCGGCGCGCATGTTTTCGATTTCGTTTCAAATTGCGTGGGTGGCTCTTACTCGCCGTAATGACCGACTCCGGCCATACATTACTGACTTAGCCCGATATAAATTAAGGCTCCGAAGGGATTGCAAATGCACCAAAGGAGACTGCGACGACGGCGCAGCAAAATGACTTGCGGATACCTAGCGGCATTTGCCACAGAGACGAAAGATTGTCACCGCCGCGCCGCGGTCGTCGCTCGGGAAGTGCATTTGAAAAATTATAAAAGAAAGTAAAAGTGATGTTGCTGCCCTGACAAGCGCATTAGGCAGGTTTACAAATTGACTGATTTATGTTTAATTATTTAGAAACACCGATACCTGGCCCTCGGGCGATGCAGCGCACGAACTTTAAATGGGGATATGCCATTCGTCAAAATGCCCTTGGCGGAAGAGTTATGCGACTCGATTTTGGGGCCTTTATTGTTGCCTACTTGTTGCATAAAATGAACACTTTTCTTACGGATTAAGACGATGACACACGGATGTATCAGATGCTGGACACTGGATACAAAGAGGAGCCATTAGTACTTATCCAGTTATTGCGATTAATCTCTGGCGACTTATGCTTTTGTTGTTGCAACTGTTTCGCATTTATTTAAATTTTAATCGATGAAAAGCGAATTTGGAAAACATACGAACTCGGGATTTTAGTCATTTGTTTTTCCTTAGGTGAAAAATATGAAAATTATTCAGGAACAATTTTGTGAAGAGCTGCAGTCGTTAAAGACAAAAATCTTAACACAAGATCTTCATTTAATACAAGGTTAAGCCAAGATTATGGTTTTCAATTGTTGATTTGAAAATTGGACTTTTTCAGGTAGATAACTGCCTGCAAATTAGTTTGATTAAACAATGAACCTATCGTCAACAAGAAAGTAATTAATTGTAAGTTTCACTAAAATGAGTTTCTTGTAATGCTAACCATGTTCAACCCACAAATGAATTAATTTTGATTTCATCAAATATTCAAAATAGAATAATTTTGGAGTTGACAATCATGAATAGATACGGAAAATTTATTTTACAGTCCGTTTTACCTATTACAGGTCAAAATATCCTACCCACATAATATTCGGGCACTGGTACTTCTGGTGGGGTTAGACGAGAGATTGGCAACCTTTCCGCGCAGAAATATGACGGAAATGACAAAACTGAACAAAATAGGCGGCTGACAATTTGGAATGATGGACTAAAGATTTGTTCAAAGTTATAATTGATTTCTCGCAAAAAGACACACGTTGTTAAAATTTTGAATTTAAAATTTGCCATCTTGGTCATTAGTGACGCACAAAAATATTTTCAGGTGCACCATCCCTAAAACTGCCACTCCCCTTCACAAATAATTTTGCGCTTAATTACGAGGTTTAAGGTGCGCTTACACGGGCAATATTTTGAGCAATAAGAGCCGGGCAACAGTAATGGGCCAATCTGGAGCAGTTAAAGCAAATAACGGCAACAAGCATCAATTTGGAAAAATGTTTTGCAACAACAATATTGAGCGATATGAATCAACTCCAAGAAACTAGGCACTACTTTCATACACGAGCAATTTAGTTGAATAACCATCGCTCGCTATGGACGCCATTTTTCTTGCAGCGGCCGGCGGCTTGTAGCGCTATTATTATCATGAGTCAAAAGCAAAAAAATAAGAAAAGGAATAGATGTACTTCGATGCGACCTTTTTTAGCAAGGCGGAAGCAATCTTCATTGTGTTGTGAATTAGATGATATTTTATTCAAAAACTTTACTCGAATGTCCCGAAGTGATTTTGAAATTCCTTTGAATAAAGTTGGCCCATTAATTACGAAACAGAAGACCAATATGAGAGAACCAATTTCTGCATCGACTAAACTTGCTTTAACCAGTGGCGTACTGACACAGTTGGGGGCCTGGGGCGGCACTAGGTGAGGGGGCCTATATATATTTTGTACATATCTATTACCTTATTTATACGCAAGTCTAATTTCGGCTTAAGATAAAATCCGGCCCCGTATAAGAATCTCACTCTATTCCGGTTAGTAATTAAGCTTATGTTAATATAGAAATAAATTAAATGTTCAATGTGCGAGAGAGAATCCGAATCTATTTATACAGGCAATTCGTCTTAAACCGATTTTAAGCTTAAAACCGTCTTACGCATAAACAAGGTATATGTATACAAGGTTCGGCAAGAGTCCGGCAAAAGTTCGGCAACGGTCCGATATTTCCTGAAGGGTAGGTTTTCATGGAAAAAGTTTTGAACAAAAGTTGCTCAGCTTGGAGGGTGGAATCGTTTGCATGTGGAAGTGTTTCACATCCACCCACTCACACTTGGTGGTGTGGGGTTGAATCTAAAATTTAAAATGGCAGCCCTCATTTTTTTATATATTATGATTCCCCGCAGCGAAATATGAAACTTTTGTCTGAAATTTTTTTTATCCGAAGTCCCCTGCCCGCTTAAAAATTATCAAAAATCAAAATTATCCCCAAAAATCATTCGGGGGTACAGCAAAGCTTCGGATACAAAAATTATTCACCCCCGCCTTCTCACCCCCTCGCAGTAGTGATGGTGAATGGGCCTATTCACACAGTGCACATTCATGGCACCTAAAACCGGTTTTATAGATGAGAGAGGGAAGGGAGCGGAAGAACTTAACGAAACATTTTTCACGCAAAACCAAACGCGTGAAAACTAGCACACATATAAAAAGTTACTTCTATCTCTTGCATTCTTTAGCTCTGTTTTTCTCTAACAAGTAAATTTCATCTGCAATACATTTAAAGGTTCCTGTATAGCATTCAAATTTACTACACTCATTTACCGTCTGAGTTGCTAGGAGTTGAATAAAACCGGTTTTACTCACCACAATTATGGCAGCGTGTGAATATGCCCAATAGTGGTATTCTCTTTTGCTTACTTGTCCTATCATAGCAACAACAACAACGCAGGAACTGTCAAATTGTTCGTTCACAGTTCGCTGAGAGAGTGTCCATTAAAATTGCCTGTCCTCCCACCCAACGCTTCGTTTAGTCTATTCCGGTGTCCGTCGTGTAACAAGGCACTAAAAACTTTCATTGAAAAGACAAAACCTTACGTTGAGAGAGATGAGAGAAATTGCAAAGTTTTCCATAAGTAGGTATAGATGATATACATAAACTCTTTTCATTTTTTCAATATGCAAAAAGGCTCCTAAAGGGTACTGAATTATGCTTTCCTTGTACAATTATAATATAGATATAGTTGTCTAACATTCGGGGCCTAGGCCGATTTTTTTATTATTTATAAAATAAAATAAAGTATCTTCATATTTGGGGGCCTATGCCGACGCGGGGCCTGGGGCGGACCGCCCCCACCGCCCCACCCTCGATACGCCACTGGCTTTAACCCTTCGATTTCTGGCTACTGGGAATTCATATAAAAGTCCCGGCGCCGGGCCTAGGGTAGAGCGAGTGGAGCGGTCGCTCTAGGCGCCAAAATGAATGTTAAAAACAATTTCGAGCGAAAAATAAAATTTTGAAGACGCCTTTTGCAATAAAAGTTTATTTTTTGAAAAATTTGGTTATTATTATTTATTTAAACCAGCTTTGGCTCGCAATCTGATCCCCGTCAACTTCACCCATTTTTCCCAAAAAAAGCGCCAAAAAGGTTATTTCGCAAAATTTGGCGCCCCTTGTGCAGCTCAAAAATTCACACTTTGGGCCCCTAAAAAAATTGAATAAATATATTCCGGCTTGACAAGAACATCGGTAACATTAAAAATGTGTGTATCAACTGCACGCATAATTTTCCATATGATCTTCTTTCCATCGGCATCGTTTTTTCTTCAGGGAATAATGTTGCAGCAATCCTGTTCTATTTATCTGCACGTATTTTGGCTAATAAAAGATTGATTTAGAAAGTCTTGCCGGTGACGCATGGTGCGTTTAAAAAATATACTCCACTTACACCCGTATTGACACTGTTGATGATTGTAGACTGCTTTTTGTTCATTGTTTAACTTAGGCTCATTGATTTTTTCGATATATTCTCTGCTTAAATTATTTGCGAAGATGGCAAACCATAATGATCAAGCTTGAAGACTCAAAATCCTGTTACGGATTAGCCTGTTACGTGAATATCCCTTACAAATAGACAGAAAGACAACGTACCTATTACAATCAATAAAAATCCTTCATAGCCGGAGCAGCGACCGTCCAAAAATGGAGGTAGATCTGCATTTTGAAAACCTGATCGGAAAAAGTAAATTTCTGATAGAGTGAAAACCTTTTTTATCATTCCAACTCAAAGAGCTCTATCTAAATATCCAGGGTTCCCTAAGTAAATATTGATCGCACTACAATTGATGCTATCCACGAAAATCTGACCAAAAGGAAAAAAGTTGCCTATAGTACGATCACGATTCACTTAGGCAAACTAAGGTATTTAGTTAGAGTTCTCTGAGGCCTACAATTAGAATGTTAAAAAAAAGTTTTCACTCGCTCTCCTTCGATTATCGGTTCAAGTTTTCGGTCTGATCCGATAGTCGGATCAGAGTGAAAAAGTAGCCTAAACCCGCCTAAGAAAATATTGAATTTTCCCGTGAAAGTCTTAAAATCGGATTAGCGATTTCCGAGCTTTGAGGAATACAATTGGAATGAAAAAAAAGTTTCCACTCGTTTTCCTACGATAATCGGGTAAAGTTTTTGGTCTGAGCCGATAGTCGAATGCGATAGCCGAATCCAATAGTCGGATAGGGGCGAAAAAGCAGCCTAAAACACGACTAAAAAAATAAGGGATCCTCCCGTGAAAGTCCCATCGCAATCGGATTAGCCGTTTCTGAAATTAGCCTGGACAAACAGAACGACAAAAATTTAAAAATACTTGAATTTGTTTTAATAACCTGTAAATAACCATATGAGATTAGAATATGACAAATATTTTGAAATCACAGAAGACACTCCAATTATATTAATACCGAAGATAAACTGCAATACAATTTATGTGATGTGAAAGTGTCGACCAAAGGGCGCAGAAAGACAATCTCGCTCTACCCTGATCATGGGCTAGGGCCGGCGCTGGATAGTTGTATTGCATTATTCATACGTACGGTATATGCAGAGCTATTGCAGAAGCTCTTCGTGAATTTATAAAGGTAAGTTGTTAAACCTTTCACTTAATAATAATGTTGTTTAAAATAAGGGGACATGAAGAAAACAGCTTTTGTCACAACAGAAATAGACCCATCAACTTGTGAATATTCTAGGATCACCGAAAAAAGTAATGAAATTTAACGTTAAATAACCGATCAGTAATCAACCCCGTGCAGTCACAATTCACAACAAATGTAGTCAAACCGCAGAATAAATAAGTGCCAGCGAGATAGAAAAGAACAATTGACTTCAATTTCCATACCCACGGATATTCGGCAATTTGTGTCGACAGCAATGAGCAATATGGCAATTAGAAACAATATTGCCGAAACAATTGCTGCATTTTATTGAAATTGCTGCAGAGTCCTCCACTAATTTCTCCATTACTGTTGCCCGGTGATTATTGCTCAAAAAATATATTAATTAAAAAACAATTTTATAATTAGAAAACAAATTGGCTTATACTAAACCTAATCAAAATAAACATCTTCTATTAAATAAAATTACTCAAAATAAAAATTCATAATTTAATATACCAAAAATAAATTCCTTCCTTGATAATTTGAGTAGCTGAGGGCTTTAACCGTTGTTATCTACTATCTATGTTAAAGCAAGTCTTAACTCGTTTAATATTTACCTGGGCCCGGGAACTGCTTTCGTAATATTTATTACAATGCTGATAACTTATCAGTAATATGATATAACTTAGGTGCATTTTACAACCTGCATTTTGTTTGCTGAGTAAATATTTTGGGGTTCTTATTTTCAAAATTCATGAAAACTTATTTCCAGTAATAAAATAGAATTTGTTGTGTGTTTTGGGAGTCTAAACCCTTCTGCACTTAATGTTTTCTACTTTGACTAGATATGCCTTAAGTAAATTATTATAATATTGTGAAATCACTCAGCCCATGAAAATATGACTCACTGCAAGGAATTTCTATGTAAACTAGGGAGTCTTTAGGCGCGATAATACTTATATTAAGATTTTTAGTAAGATTTTGGGAAGGTATGTTATATAGGCTCGTGAAAAAGCCAAAAGGTTATCTTCTGTATTATTTGGTTGGATCATTTAAATATTAAATATTAAAAAAAGCAAAACGTAAGAACCATTTTCAACAAATCTTTCCGAAAAGCCAAGAATGTTTCGCAGACGCGAAGGAAGAAATCTGCTATGGTGTGGCCTTGATGATTCTGATTGATGAAAGTTTCGTGAAAATTATTTAATGATATCGATCCACCAATTTCTGGACAATTGACTGAAGCTTATAACAATGAAGTGTTGGCGCAAACTGAAAGTTAAAGAAATTCCTGAAATGAATCAATTAGTAGTGTACGAAAATGATCAAGTCCCCAGAAAACACATTCAACAATACATTTAGTGCAGATTCTTTTTTTGGGTCAAATTTGCCGTCGAATGCCCGTGTGTACAGCTTAGTACTTGGCCATTGAAATCTTTTGGTCAAGTTTGGTCGTCGTGAGGTCGTATGTACTCCCATTAAAAATGGTTAAAAACTCTACGGCCATCATATGCCCTTTAAAAAGCCAAGAGGCTGGTAATCGCCCGTTGTAAGGCCATTTTTTATTTTTACTCGAGTCAATAACTACAAAACCTATTTTATTAGGTGCATTTCTGTGCATTGCCATGTCCTTAGTGCGAATTATGACCGGACTAGAAGGGGTTTGAGCAGGTAGATTAGCATTTGGTAGATGATTTATGGATATTTTTTCAAAGAATGACGAACAAGTCCACTTAAAACATTACATTGTAAGAGTTCCAAAAAGGATATAACGCGACGGAAGCAACAAAAGAAATATATGAAATGTTTGGAGGACAGGCCGCAGTACCAATGTTGGCACATACCAAAGATGGCTTACAAAATTTCGTCTGAGTGACCATTCTTTGAAAGATGTACCAAAATAGGGAACGACACAGATGTCAATGACGAAGTGCTCTTCAGTATAATTAAGACAAATCTCCCATTAGCTTCTGTAGATGTAGTCTTCAAGCTTGGAAGTCATCAAGTCAACTGCTTAAGCGAAAATTAATGGATCGATTTTCCATATGTTCTTCGAATCTTGTTCGTTTCAAAAGGGAGTGTGGCAGCCTCGATCAAAAAGTGATCTAGGCTTCCGCCATCCCCATTGCACATCCTATTACTGATTTCGATCGACACTAGACTCAGTTAGTTCCCGGGTGAAAATATAAAACTGAAAAAGGACTGGAAAGAGCCTGAAAAATGAATTTTAGAGGGAATTCTGTCCGAAATAAGGCGGAAATTATTATTTACACTGAAAATTGATATCAGTTACCATTCATGAGTATCAAAAAAAGGCTGAAGAGAAACCGAAAAAAGGCGGAAATTTTTATAATTTTTAGATTTGGAATATTCTTAGGAAGGGACTCGGCATTTCTTGGACATAGAAAAATTTTGGAAATTTTTTAATAATTGTTACTCCATTCATCCGTTTTCGTCTAAATTGCGCCTGATTTCCGTTCACACTCTTCAGTCGAAATTACCTATCATTTTCAATGCATTTTCAGTTCCGTCTCCTGTTCACTACCTAAGTATAGTTTCCGTTCGTTTTCCGACTGCTCTTAAACATTGAAAAAATTAGTAATTTTTCAGTCTGTTTTCAGTCTTATATTTTCACCCGGGTTGCTCGGTACATGATACCACGTAATACCAATAGAGTTCGTACGCCCGATATTGTTTTATTTTGAAAGCACAAAAATTATATGATGAGACGACCATAGGAGCAGTTTTTTGGGCATTGGGAATATTGAGATGCTTGTTTAGCAATTTAGAGTACGTGGTCATTCCATAACAAATTATCTGTTATGCCCGGTTACACAGTACTTTGTGGGAAACTTTTTCTAGCCGCGCTTCGAGCAAACAATCCTTTTGCGCAAAGGATTCTTCAAATGTAACCAGGAGACACTTGCGTACCACTTTTTTGGTGGTGATCTATCGAAAGATCAGCGCTCGATTTCGTTCGATTTTCTTTAACCAACTTGTGCGAAGAACTTTCAACACGTATTGTCACAATTTGCTTACGTCCTGAATTTTCCCTGTTCTGCACGGTCATTCATTGTGTCTTTTGATGGTTTGATGAACACAGGTTTTACTTATTTTTAATTGTAGTGCAATGTGCTCTGTAAACAACTAAAATTATTTATTTACCTGCCATAAAGTTATTTTATTAACTGATTTTCTGCCCATTTTGCAACTTAGATAGAAAATTAAAACGTAAACGAATGTTATCAAATAAATAACGGTGCTATAGGTCCTAGAACAGTTAGCTATGGCTTTGTCAATGTTCCAAACTGTAACGCAAGGAATTGATAATTTAGTGGTACCTATGCAACGGTACTGCATCCGTGCGAAGGGATATTATTTAAAAGGCAGAAGTGGTCTTAACATTTTACGCAGGGATTAATTTACATTTTTATTTATAGTGAAAGACCGTCTTGTTTTATTTTAATGAAATTATTACAATAAATAGAGTATAGTTTTAGTTAAATTTTGAGTGTTTCATTTCTGTAATCCAACAAGTCGCTCAAAATCTGCAACCATTGAAAGTAAAAATTTCATCATAAAGTTTACGTGGTTTTAATTTTTTACGCAGCACTGTAGATATTCTACTACAAAGCATGCCGTAAAAAGTGCGAATAGATGGAGAGTATTTATTTGCCGCTCTGAATGCTTCATTTTCACAGGAACCTGAAGAAAACTTAACAATGCAGAGCAAATAAGAATCACCGCACTCGTGCACCATCTAAGACAGCAATTCATGCAATAGCCAATGGTAAAGCTGCTGGAAAAGATGGCATCCCGCCAGAATTGCTGAAAACTACTCCTAGTAGCAGATGCGATACATCCAAGCCTGGAACTAGCATTGAACACCTGTACCTTTCCGGAGGATTGGTCGGAAGGTATCATAGTCAAAAAACCAAAAAAAGGGGACCTAACAATATGTGACAACTGGAGAAGCATCTGTCTATTATCTACTGTGGGCAAAATCTTGTCCCTCATATTATTATCAAAGATAAGCGAGGCAGTAGACCGAACACTTAGAAGACAGCAAGCTGGATTCAGAAAGGGCCGCTCCTACATATACCTTATTAACACCTTGAGCATCATAGTGGAGCAGTTTACTGGATTACGATCCCCTTTTTACCTTGCTTTCATAGACTATGAGAAAGCGTTCGACTCGGTTAATAGGAGCTTTATATGGCAGGCACTACGGCAACGAGGATTGCCTGACAAAATAATAGTATTAATAAACGCTCCATATAACAATTCCAAATGCAGAGTTCTCCACAATGGAAAATTATCCGAAACTTTGAAGTGAGCTCAGGAGTACGATAAGGATAAGGTCTATTTTCGCCGTACTCGCTCTTTTAGTAATAAGCGGCCTTATCCTTTTCAAAAATTCTTACAACTAAAGATTAATAAAAACACACTTTATCAACCAAAAGCAAAAAATTCCCCAACTGATGCAACCACAGTGGCCTGCAAAATCCAGTGAATCAAAAATCCAGTTCAGCTGAACTGAGCACAAAAACAAACTGTGAAACACTTTTAGCCTGAACCAGATATGACGTGCCGGACCGTAACCGTACGTACCGTAACGTACGAACATGAGTGTTTATATGGCACCGACCTAAATTGACTTAATGAACTTGTCGAATGTTCGTTAAATTCTCGAATGGTACGTACCGTACGTACGGGTGCCGTAAGAATGGCACAAAACCTTAGCATCCGTTAGCTATTGAAAAAATCTGTTCACATTTTAACAATTTTTTAATAAATTTGGAGCAGTAAATGACATAAAACAGATAGGGGAGATATTGAAGGCCTTCTAGATTGTTTAACCAAGAAACTATGACATATGGACAATAAATATTCAAAGTTTTTTTTTTATTCATTCTTGTGTGAATAAAAAATTGCACTGAGTCCATTTTCTTTATTTTTACAAATGTAACACGGTAATATCCGTGGCTGTTCTTCATTTTGTTGATTTCGCGATTCTTTTTCTTTTTTTTTGTCGAGCACTTCTAAGATTTTTATACTATGTCCACAACTTAAATAAATCAATCAAACCAGTTAAATCTTTATTTATTCTCTGCATTTTCACTTTTCACTGCGGTTTCACTGGTCACTTTACACTTTCATTTAGGGCTGTCTGTCAAAGTGCCGTAACTGAGCTCAAATTCGTTCAGTTTTCTTACGGTCCGGCACGTCATATCTGGTTCAGGCTTTTGACTTGAGGTAAAGCTCAAAATTACTGCTCAGGTTCAACTGAGCGAAAGCTCAAATAGACACACATGAAACTGATTTCAAATAGATTTAAGTATTGCTTGAATTTGACATGACTTGCCAATCGTGGAGACAAGTTGTAGCAAAGGCTTGTTTTATATTGTCGAAGGCATAAGAGTAACTTAGAGCACCATCATCAGCGAATTTCTGAATTGTATAAGAGGGGATTGAGAGAAGGTTATTTATGTAGATTAGGAAAAAACCTGGTGGCAGATTGAGCCCTGTGACACACCGGACGAGATAGTGTGGGGTTTGTATTAAATGCGGTCCGATACTACCAGCTACCACATTACTGACTTTCGGGATTACACTTCCAAACTCCCAATTTATTTCTTTAAGACTGGATTGATACTATTTAGTTAACGGAGAATTGTGCCATACTCTACCAAAAGTCTTAGTGTCTACTTAGCGTATGCAATTTTGGAATAGACTTTCTGCACGATGTTCGTTATGATAAAATGAAGGTATGTGCAAAAAGAATCTCCTAACTATACATTAGTATACATTTAGAAGCTTCATTCTGGTGGATAAATAACTTACTTAAGAACGTTTAGGAGTTCTCCTTCATATCTCCTTATGGGAAAGTTTGACAACTCTTGTACTAAAAGTAATACCAAAAAATATTTAATACTCTTTGCTGGATTGACTGAAGCATTAAACGGAAAGGAAAACCAACATTTTTTGTTACTTTACAGTCGAGAAAAGGGACTAGGTGAAAAGTCGGTGTTTTTGATGTCGGCGTCGTAAAAGAAGCCAAAAACAAGCAATAAAAATGTCAACTACAAGCCAACTGAAATTATTTCCACTTAAAAAGTAAACTCATATCATTAATCCCTTTATAAGGTAATTTTAAATAACTTCATTTTGATTGAGTAACTACCAAAAGAAATTGAACTTCAAGTAGTGAACATCCAAACTGTCGACCCTGTCGAGTTTTATTGTTTTTGTTTTTTGGTGTTATAAATGAAATCTGATTAAGCAGGGACTTCACGTGAATCAAGTGGAAGATAAATTTTGTCAGTTCTTGGGGCGTTTCATGACACCATTTCGCATCATGAATCTTATTAATCACACGTAATCCGTGCCAAGTCAATAACATTTTAGTGGGCACCTTAAAATCGGCAAATTTCTCTACATTAATCACGGCCACGGCAAGTGAATGCGCTCTGGTATTTTTATCATGTAATAATACTGCTCTGATGATTTATCCAATTCAGCTGAAGTAATTTAAAATGAATACTTACCAATAATTATGCCCGAAATGTGTAAAAAATGCAACTGATGATACTGATTAAAAGCGAAAGGTTTTCTTAGGGGAAGTTATATTTTATCGATGGTTGAGATTTATTTATGGCCACCTACCACGAATTGAATATGTGAAGGTTATTCATTCATCATTTTGTTGGATGTGCAATTATGTGCATTTCGGATTTTTAGCATGGTTTCTTTGCTGGCAGAAGTTTCCAATATTAAAAAGGAAGCAATATACATAAGAAACTGCTTTCAGTTCTACTTTTTTTCTTTCAGGGGGAACTCATCTTGCTTAGCTATTCAATTCAGACGCCTTTTCAAATTATAGAATGGCAAAGTAGAGCAGTAGATTTCTCCACCATTATTCTCAAGGAGCGAATCTTTTCCTAAATAATCATATGTGGGACATGACTGGGAACGCTTCTCCGGTTGTGGTATATTGCCAGATACCCTTTTTTGGTATTTTGGCTACGATATCTTGCATCCGACTCCGACTAACAAAACTATGATGTGTTCTTTTGGAATAGAGCAAAACCCCGAATTAAATAGCGTGTGAAATGCTTGTAATTCCACAGGCAATTATAAGACCCACAAATTATATTTTCACAAATTCCTTTGCCCAAGAGAATTACCTGAGGAGCAGTAATTGAAAGGTATGCATAATCCCATTAAGAAAACTCTGCTTCCTAGTTTATACTAGTCACCATTCAACATGGGTGGTGTCAACATCAATGTCAGAAAAAATGCAGTTAAAATGCACGTGTGTCCAAAACTGCAGAATTGCATTATAAAAAAAAACCTATACTTACATAAGAAAAAAATTCCAAGCATAAGCATATAATCCGCCCGACATGGCGCCCATTTACCATTAAATCCGAGCATAAATTCCATTAAATACCCAAATCGCTTGACAATTTGTCAGAAAAACGTAATCCAACAATCTTTGAATACAAACCTGGAAAAAAAACTCTACACATATATAAATAACAGTTCGGAGGCGAATCTCCATAATATCGAAGACTCATGTACTCGGATTTGGTAAATCATATTAAAAGACGAATCGGAATAAATTACATGCAGCCCACATTAGTGATATCGTTATCAGCTACCTACTGAACCACAAAGGTGCCCAGCCCTTTGCCGGAAGAGATTTTCTGGGCTTTCTTTGATTAATGCTTAGTACTTTTCGCCGAAATTCGTGTCCAACTCAGGCAGTTTGATGAGCTCTTAAATGATTGCCGGTTTTGAGTTATGATTTAAAAATTACGAAATTGGAAAGTTTTCATTTGTTGAAAAAAAGCAGCAACAACAACAAATGAAAAAGTATATATTAAATTCTTAACATGACGGGGGTGTGTCTGCATCCTAGACATGCACAGAAGTCACATAAATTATTTATTTGATGGGTGAAGTTATAAAAGTCAAGAAAGAAAAATTAACAACATAAAAACATCGACAATAACTCAACCAAAGATGGCATTTAGCTGCGGGATCAGAAAAATGCAAAATTGGGAGAAGGTGAAGATTAAGTATTCATATGCGTTAAAACGGGCTCCATTTACATTTACTATGCACGAAGATTGAGTTATTCAGTACTTTTTTTTGCTATATTACTGCTTCTTCTCTTTTTCTTCTATTAATGAGGTATAGGGTCTACAAGTAATGCGGACTCCATTTGATCCTATTGTACTATTGGCAGCTCCTGTATCTCGGATTTGTAGGACAGATCGCTTGAACAAACTCAGCAGCCAGTTTAGAGGTGTGCGGCTTAAACTACTCTATTCGAGCTATCGCAAGACAGTTACAGAGAACGTGAGAGACAGACTCATCCTTCTCGTGGCAAGACCAAAGTTTGTTTCTTACATCCTTGGTATACAGGGCGCAGGGTTCAGAAATCAAGTCAACCAGTGACTTGAAATCTTTCTCGCTGAGTCTTAAAAATTCCTTATTTACATTGCGAGACGAAGCTCGAAGAAAACCCTTGGAGCTTAGCAGATCAGATATCCCCATTACAATTTCTTCTATAAAAAAGTTTCAACCTAGCGAACACCTGAACGTTATTTTTAAAAGCTGATGTCACAAAAGTGTGGCGATCTGAGAGGAGCGGGATCAAAAAGCTTTGACCCTAGCGAAGACACGAACCTTATTCTTAAAAGCTGTTGTTTCGAAATTCTAAAAGTTAGGGTATCTGAGGGGGGACGGGAACGGAAAATATGATGGGGGCGTGAGCGCAGCACCCCTCTTTCTTATCTACTGAATTGGTAAATAGGAATTTCATTGGCAGGTTCTGCCAAGAATTAAGAAAACGCTACACATCAATACTCTTGACAACAGAAAGCTGGACGAAAGCTTTAAAGTGAGTTGCGTAGTACAAAAAGGATTTATGCAGATGATATCTGTTTTATGGCCCATGCAATCCATAATTTTAACAACATGAATTTGAACAACAGAATTTTGGAAAAACCTGTAGTTCAGTAGTCGTAAGAAATGAATTACGTATAAAAGCCAACAAGGCTGCACGAATGTAAGAAAGAAAAAAATTGTCACCTCATTAGTGTTACTATCAAAGATGAAAGAACAAAATAAGAAATAGAAAGTTCCTGAATAAATAAACCAAGAGGCACATTTTCCTAAATTTTTATCATATAACGGAAAGCAAAAGTAAAACTAAATCGAGGCTGTACAGCTCCAAAGCTAATGCAGAACTTCTGTAAGGTTGTGAAATTTTGTAAACTATAGTAGAGATCGTTCACCAAAACCCTTATGGGATTTGAATTGACCCATATTCGTCATTACAATTGTTTAAAAAGTCTTTTACACAAAATGGAATACCACAGCAAGCAGACCAGACCTCGGCTAAAGAATGTCGTAGACCAAGATATCCAGATCTGACAAGCATCGCAAACTGGATGAGATCAGAATGGAAGAGTAGCCTGCACCGGATTTCGCCTATATAGTGAAGCAGAGATCATATATACCGAATATGGCATACACTAAATGCTTCGCCAGGTCCGTTCAATACTGCAGCCACTGTTACAAAGCGATCACAACAAAGTGAATCGCAATATGTCATACAGTTACCTTGGATCAGAATGCCAAAATACAATGGCAACTACAACTTGGGGCGCTCCTTTCACGATGTTTTTGTTTCGCTGGTACATAGAGACCCCAAGCTATAGCTCCTGTGCAAAAACTACTGTACTTGAAGGAATACCAAGTTGGTGAAGCAGAATCCCTATTGAGGTATGTATTTACCAATCACCAACGAGGACGATGCGAAACAAAAGCTTTTAATGAATCAGCAACTAAAAGCATTTCTGAGTATTTTTAAACTGTCGACGGAAACATCCAAAGGTCATTGTTTGACACAAAACGGAACGCCTGCAGTAATTAAAGAGTCTTGATGTAGACACGTGCTCCTGAGATGCAATTTTAATTCACTTATTGGTTCAACCCCGAGTAAAAATAAAACTCGCCCGCAGCTAGCCTGCATCAGGTACGCACTAGCACGCACGGCGCCACAGCTGACACGCATAGCGAACAAATGCACACAGCACATTTTTACTGGGGTTTTCTTCGTCCTCTACAATTTTTTAAAGCAATACAGGCGATTTCGTGGATCCCTGTGGCGGTTGCATGCATCCCTGTGGCGGGCGAATTTTATTTTGACTTGGGAACAAAACTAGCACGCATGAAATCGCCTGTATTGCTTTAAAAAATTGTAGAGGACGAAGAAAGGGGGCAACTATCCTCGTGTCCATAAAGGGTGCTAACAGCATACTCAGTAAAAAGGTTCTCGTTCGATTGCGTAGGTCAAGCAGCATTGGAAGTGGCTGGTGTTTAGCTTGGGGACCGCTTGGTAAAACAACACTCGCGTTTGGAATGGTTTATGCCGATGCGGATGTATTTATAAATGTTCATGTCTGAATTTTTAGATTTTCGTGCCAGTGGATGCCTCTAGCGAACAAATTTTAGATTTTCGTGCTTGTGGCGGGAGCGTGCATCCCTGTGGCGCGTGTGTGCATACTTTTGTGGCGTCCCAATTTGTTCGCTATGCGCGCTAGCTCGTGTGCGCGCTAGTAAGAAAATTAAGCAACTAAATTATTTTTACTCGGGCGATTGCCGTTTACAGCATTGAGGTTATGGGAAAAGGAACAAAGATCAACAAAAGTGTAACCCACTTTTGCCAAATTCAAGGAGTTCTTGAACACCAGGTTGAGAATTTTAGAATCTATCTCCTATGTATTTACTGGTGTCTAGCCTGCATCCCAATTCAAGGAATTTATTAAGAAGGACACCCTGCATACACATCTACGCAATAATCCTAAATGGTTGTTCAGCTTGCCATAGCAAACATTTTTTTGCCACCTTTTTCTTGCAGGAAATACAGATTCATGAACTCGGACTATAGTCGTCAAATTCTACACACCGCGGGCTACTGTTTAAACTGCCCACGTCAGCACATAATCAATGAATGTCGAAGTAAATATAGATGTCGCAAATGTAGCATGTACCCGAAAACCTCGCACCACATTACACTCTGATTCGAAGGGAGAGCACTGGATCAAGAGAATCCAAAAGGGATATTCATGAAGCAGAAAACATACCAAGGCAATCTCCTACAACCCTGAAGATACACTCAGCCAACAAAGGTGAAAGATTACAACCAATCCAAAATTTCTTAGCCATGAAAAATCATCATACTCTCTAAAAATGGACCAGTGAAAATTTCATCTTTTAAATTTTAAGAAATTTTCAATAGCTGCAAGTATTCATTGGACTGTCATCCTGCATTATAAGGGACTGATGAGCAAAAGCAATCATATTGACCTAAGCTCCTGAATTCAGGAACTATGCAAAATTCAAGAAACTATAAACGTATCCTTCGTGTATCAGAGAAGCTTAGTTTCAGAATAGTCTCAACAGGCACTCTATTTCTGGCAGCAAACGCTAAAATCGATTTGATTAAATAAAAGTTTATCTAACAAAATTATGACGCAAAAATCCACAACAATGACCAATCGGGTCATTTTCATTTCCGTCCATTTATATTTTAAATACGATTCAGAATAGGAAGAATGGCATCGAAAATTATTACATAAAGAAATTTCATAGTCTCCCATTTACTTTGCCATATTCTTTTGTTGGATCCCTTTTTAAAATTTAACAGCGGTCTAATTTGTTTGTATCTTTTTTTTTTAAATCAATCGTGCTTAGTACGTTCTGGTCGTGACCAACTTGAGCATTTGCAAATGCAATGGGCGCCTTTATATGGCATAAGCCTGTCCCATGATATGCGCCAATATAGAGCTTCTGAGTCATCCGGTTGCAATTCGTGCATTAAAATTATTTTCAAAGCGCCACTAACCTAGATCTCACGCTGGGAGCATAAATGCTAGAGCAAAAGTGAAAATGCTACCAAAACACCTGGACGCTTAGTTGTGGCGACATTTTTGTTATTGCCTTCATATAGTAAACAATGAACTTCAGTTCAATTTTCATTCTCGATCAAACGCGATCTTTGCTAATCTTTATTAAGAGAATTTTTTTTTGCGAAACAGATGCAAAATGGTTACCCAAGATTAAATGGCTTCGAAGGAAGGTTCAAAGTCATTGGGATAAGGAGCGGTTGTGGGAAACAGAAGTTAATAGCATAAATAGTTTCATGGCAAAAAGACATTGAACCATTTCAAATCGCGGCTAATTAACACCAGTTTTTATCTTCACCTGTCAAAGTGAAGATAGCACTTTCTCCTCCATTGATTCCTCGCACCCTCACACAGTCGTCGGCAATTATCCTTTATATATCTTGTTAGGAAAAGTGAAAATGAAAAATCTTGCATAACGATATTTATGTGAACCGACGAATCTCTAGTGCAATGCGTCTTTGCTTGTCTCTGACAAATTGCAAACATGGATTCGTTGACGCTGTATTGACACATCGTGCTGGTCACATTCGATAAGAGCTCCATTAGCTTGTAGCTGGTACCTGGTAGGTCCCCAAATATGGTCACCAAAGTACCCTTTGTACTTCACAGTGTCGATATGATCTCTACTGTCGTTAATTAATTCAGTGTCGTGCTGACCCTTTACACACCATGCTGCGGTGCAACGAACACCTGGGCAGAGCACTGTCGGAAACTCATTCGAAAATTCCCGGGAAAAGTGTAGAATGTCATTTGATTTAAGCGAAATTGACAATCTTTAAAGTAAGCAATAAGAATTTGGTGCACAAAGGATGTGCTTTGATGGGGAGAGAACTTTTTGCGGCACTGCACATTTCTTTCAGTGTCAGCTGTGCAATTTTAAGGGAAATTGCATGGTCGGCTTATTAGGCTATACCACTTGGACATGAGACCTTAAAAGGGTTCTCTTTAAATAAACACAAATCAACCGTGAATATCACCGACAATGCAGACACGGTAGCAAAAGGAAACGCCTGTTATATAATAAAAACCTTTGTCGATGCTGTTAAAACGTCCATTGGTATTGAGCATCATATTCCAAAATAAACTTAATTGAATGCAGAAGGGTTTTCATAATTGACGAATTGACGGTTTAGAGTACTTTTTGTAGCTATGCATTACAAAATTGTTCTCAGAATAATCTGCGTAAGAAACTTTAGAGCTGTCTCGGTTTTCAACACGAGTTTTTCAAAAAAGTTATATTTAATAAAAACAGTATTATCCCAAATATGAAATTATTTAGAGGTATGCACGCCCCTGTTACAGATGTAAATGAATTCGTAATCGACCATTACAAACGCGAGTGTCGTTTTACCAAGCGGTCCTCCAACTTAGTACTAACCATTCCAATGCTGCTTGACATACGCAGTCGAAGGAGAATCGGTCTATTGAGTTTGCTGATGGCACCTTTTATGGTCACCGTGGCCGTTTTCTTCGTCATATACAATATCTTAAAACTCCAAATTGTCTCCCTCTAGAAAAATTGTGAGGGTACCGTGCTTCGTTTGGACTACTTTGGGTGTTTTATTGATACGTGCATGCCACGGACTGAATTTGGAAAATTCGAATTTTTACTCAGGCGTACCGTGCTTCATTCGGGCTAAGAACGGGCGAGTCTTATTTTTACTTGGGAATGATACAAATTCCTCATCCAGCCACCTATAATCTACAGGGTGTCAACTGTAGAATCAGATTTGCACCGCCAAGAGTTGCAGTAGCAGGGGAGAAAGGACATCATTCGAAGCAGGAGTGTAATAGCCATGAGTCAATGGAGGATAGTGTCCCGCGATTTTGCAGTTGAGGCGTATTTCGCGGATTATAATGCTGTAAACATGCCAAGAGCGACCGACGAATCGCACTAGGCAGCGAACGAATGGAATACATGGCTTATATATGAAGGCGCACATACTGCAGACGACTGCGACGGCGACGTCGTCGAGCGTGGCTACGGAATCAACCTAATTTTTATTTCGTAGCGTCACCTGTCAAAGTTGCATGGGGGCTGTGGCATGGGTTTGTATTTGCTATTCTCGTGTGTTCCTGTGTGCGTGTGTGTCCAAGATGGTTATTCTGGTGTGTGTTTTTTAATTTGTGCCGCCGTCGCTCTAAGTGTGTGCATACAACAAATTTCGTCGGGCCATTCGCCGTGGCCGAGGAAAATAGTTTCGCCGTCGCCCTTAGCATATTTACAGCATAATCCGGCCAACGTAGCGAGGCTTCGTGTTTGTTCGTAGTTTGATATTCACAGAACAAAGGATAGCCTATCGAACCAGTTTATATGAGGGTGTACAGTCAGTTGGAAATGAACCTCGGCCTGGACCTTCTACTACAGAAAAAGTAAATCGCGTGAGAGAGGAGATTTTGCAATATCTACGAAAATCGATTCGCAAGATTGCAGCGTCTACGGAAATAAAAATACTTTGGTTCATAAAATTTTGCCGACTTGTTTAAAACTTCCAACCGAACAAGGTAAGATTGCCCAAAACCTAAAAGGAGATGATTACACAAAAAGAGAAAATTGTGCTAGGCTCGTTCTGGAACGATTTTGCTCTCCTGTGCGCTTAGGTAGAGCCCTCACCATAAAAGAAGGGAACTGATTGCGCATGTGGGATTGTGAGTATAAATGAGGCGGTTATTTGCATTTTTAAACAGAGTGACGATGTTCAGCGATTTGATGAAACAGCGATTTTGAAATTTCCTTTTTTTATGGCGCGGGCTCTAGCTTTATATTTAGTAGCGAGGTGCATTTTCACACTGGAGAGTATATCAATAAACAGAATATGCGGTATTGGAGCGAACATAATCCTAATAGTGGGTCTACACGATAGGGGCTTTTGGTCGTAGAGATTTCTGTTTTTAGACTTTTATAGAATTTTGTCTGTGAAGCAAACCAAAGTCACTTCTAAGTTGCTGTAAAAATCCCCAGAGAGTTTCCGTTGGTCATTGCCATCAAACTACACAGCTTGTACAGAAGTCCACTGAAAAGTCCTATCGTGTGGATCCACCATAAATCAGTCCATCAAAAGCACCTCTACAGCCCAAAGAGAACTATTTAGTGCGCAATTCCCAGCAAAGGCATTTTCGGTTCATTTATTTCGCCGAACTTGCGACCGGCACTGTGGAAAGGTACTGCATGATGATGGAAAACTTTTTTATACCGGAGCTACATAGGTATGGTGATTAGAACCCATTTCCAGTTGGATAGGACTATGGTTCATACCGCTAGGGTCTCAACAGAAAAACTAAGGAGCATTTTCGGGGAAATTAATAAGTCGCTTTGGTGATATCGACTGGCCCCAGAATCACCAGACCTAGAGCGTAAGGAAAATAGCCGACACGATATCGCAGGTAGTTATTTTTAAAACATGGAATCCGCATGATATAGCTGTAAGATGCTAAATAAATAATTTTAATTGAGTTTTTATTATTAGTTGAAGTGTATAATCTGCCAACGGACACCTTGTACAAGTACATTCGACCCCGCCTTGAATACACCCATTTTATTTGGTCCGAAGCCTCGAAAATCAACTTATCGTGGCTGGACAACGTGCGAGCCTGCGCACTCAAACTCATCTCATCATTTCCTCTCGCCACCTCTCTTACAGTACAAGATCAGCCCACTCGGTTCGTTCGCACAGATTACACCCCTCCTTTTCGCGAGGGCGCCATTCAAGAAAATTGTTGACGAATATAACAACTCGATGGTGGGACAACCTCCCGCAGCCACTATTTCCGAATTCACACAACTTCCAAAAGTTCAAATGCAAGGTTAATCGCATACTCTATCTATCTTTCGAATAGAGCTTACTTCTGGATATCACACCATGACTTGTACGACATGACAGACTGGTAGTACAAAACGTGATTCCTAAGCTTAATTCTGTCACTTAAGGAAAGATTTCGTAACAAACTTATCACAAGTAAAAAATATCGTTATGAAATCCTTCCATTTCCTGCAAATGTAATCTCAATCTTATTAATTCTTTTACTTTCTCTTCATCAAAGATAAACACGTTCAAGCAGCCAATATCTAATCTCATTAGACAAGCCACTAATGCAGGCTCTGCAGCATTCTGAGTATCTCGAATACCATTGAATACTCCGCGCCAATAAATCTTAGAAATTCTTCGTATCCGCGTAATTTAAATACCAGCCGCAGCCGGCGAACTCTCCTTTGGCGGAATTATTTGTCATTGGTGCGCTTCAAATGGCACCGACATCGCGTGCAAATTGGTTTCCAATTGGTAATTCGTCTTCCTCACCTGGTGAAAAAACAAACCCCCCTGAAGGAAAACTCTCCAACTTTTCAATTTGACAAATTTACTGGATTCGGCTACCGTGGTCGTCGCGTCGCTCTGTAGCGCTGCAGTAAACTCCATTCATTTTCATTCGACAATTCATTCGACACTGGAACGTAACGCGATGAATTATTGAGTAGTTTTCTGCTATGCCACACTATCAACGGCAATCTGCATCGAAGGAAAACAGTATTTTTTTAATAGTTGAGTTGCCGTTTCAGAATTGCGCTTTAGGGACTGCGCAGTTTGAGGCATTTTATTGCATTTAATTAATTAGACTCGGCGGATAAAGTCGATTATAGCAGATCACATCCAGTGATAACCGGGCGTCACGAATCTCTCTAGGGGGAATCGGAGGCTTATTGCACCTCTTAAGGTCAGCGTGTCTTATTTGCATATCGCCCAACAAGCAATGGACCACACCTCGACAATTCAGCGCGAGGCACCAGGGAATGGAATCACTATTCCTGGTGGAGATCAACGCTAGTCAAATATGCTTCTTTTTTATGCTGTGGTTATTGTTGCTGTTGTTGTTGTTGTTGTTGTTGCTAGATTATGCTGGACATTTTTTCCATAATGCTGCAATCGTCCAAATCGAATTTTTAGTTCCTACGTAACTGCATGCCTGTCCAACATAATGTAGGAAGGTTACGTTTTCCAGCATGACAAATAAATCACCTCAAATCTATGCTTTTCACGTGTTTTATGCGCAATCGAGCTTGATTATCGTCACATAATTTATGTGAAAGAATTTCTCTGCTAAATTCATCAAAGGAAAATATTTTGGTTGATAGATATACTCGTATATGTAAGTTTTCCGTCTTCGACATGGGCGAGAATGTAGATTAAGATAAGATAACTTTCGGCTATACAAGAATAAAATTTGAGGCCACCGAACGGTTTAGAAGTTCTAAAGCAGTAAAATGAATTCAAGTCTCTTCTGGCCTACCACTAAATTTCTAACAAACAACTCCAAACCGATTTAATTAGAAAACGTTACAAAAACTCCGAAGCTAAACGGCTTATAACAATAAATAGTTCAAAGGAAGATGGTTTTATATTTTAATGGAATAGACAAAAGGCAAAGTACAAACTTCTAGCAGAAGTTCGAAGCCTGGACAGTAGTATTTTCACTAAACGGATGATAACATTAAAGAGAAACAAACTCTTACGCAACAAGGATTATCTGTTGAGATATCGAAATCTTTTTGACTAGTAACTTGTAGGTAACTTCTCCACTCACTCCCGGCTAGCATTTAAAGGGGTCATATCCAATGTGGTAAGTGAGGGGCATGCCGAAAGAGGGCTTTTCCATTGGATTCCTCATAAGCACCACACAAAATGTACCGTTCGATTGCGGAGGTCAAGCAGCATTGGACGTGTTTAGTACTCAGTTAGGGGACTGCTTGGAACAAAAACCCTCGCATTTAAAAATATTAAGCTTTCGACGAAGCCGCTGTTTTTACTCATATATCCACGCAGAAATTCTAAAATTTGGCAGCCTCTTTTTTCCACTCGGGATCGGGTAGCGATCATTTTTCCTCATGGTGCCACACTTTAGAGGCCCCTTGTGAGCCCTATAGGGCAATCGCCATGGGGCCACAGGAGACAGTAGAGCTAGCCTCATAGGGGCCTCATCTGCACTCAATGCTAGTCGGGCTTTTGTCTCAATTACGCTAAACCACACGCGTTAGATATAAGAAAATCTAATAGAAATTAGAGAGAGCTTTTGTTTATTAGCATACCTTTCAAAAATGTTTTCAAAATCACCATATTGCATTAAGGGGGGAGGGGGGTAATGCTTTAGATTTTTTTTTTGCATTTTTTTTTATTTTTTTTTTTTTTGAATGTACAACATGTCGAGAATATTGTGTCAAAATTTCAAGTAAATCAGAACTAACGTAGATACAGCGTTTCAAGCGACCGGCCCTCATGCTTGGATGTTCGAGTACAAAACTTTAAATCGATTTTCTCGCGAACTTCATTTTTGAAGTCCGTGAACATCATGACTCAAAATCTACTTGGCCGATCCTTTCAATTTTTAAACACTAATTCTACACATAAATCAACAGGTAACCACGAAGAGTTTTTGTTTTTTACCATTTTTTCCCATTTTTTAATAGCAAATTCACCGAAAGTTTTTAGCGAAAATCGCGTTTTTCACTTCCCAATGCTGCCAAAATAAAAAAATCGAAAAAAATTCTTCGTGGTTACCTCGGGAAACATATTACCTTTTAGACGCATTTTGTTTTTTTTTGTTTCTGATGATCCGGTAACCCGTAATCGTGTTCTCCGCAAAACAACTTTTTTTCGAGGCATCTCCGGAGATTCGCTGTCACGGACTTATTTCTTTTTATTTTTAATTGAAAATTGTCTAAATATACTTTCAATTTTTTTCTTTACACGATAGAATAGGGTTGCCTCGGTCAAAGCTAAGCTAAGCTTACTACTAGACATTGCACCATGACGTGTACGACATGACATGACGGACTGGTAGTACAAAGGGTGACACCTGAGCTTAGACTATCACATAAAAAAAAAAAAAAAAAAAAAGTGGCCGCAAATAGGGGTTGCCAGCTAGTATTTGGAAAGATATTTTATTTTTATTTTTGATTTTTTTAGCGCTGGCAACCCCTATTTGCGGCCACTTTGACAGAGGCAACCCTATTCTATCGTGTAAAGAAAAAAATTAGCTTTAATTTGATATATAACTTAAGAGAATACGTGTTATGAACGTATATATTTAACAGAGCTTACACCTGGCTTAAAATACTTGCGGCCATATTTTTATAGTCAACCCGGCATAAATATATTTCTCTACTTAAAACTATCAACAAAAATTGCATTTTGATTAAAAAACAGATGAGTGCAGAAATTTGCAGCCGGATCTTAGGCTATATATTTCAGAGCAAGGCGAAAACTACTATTTGGAAGGATTAAATTCTCTTAGGATAAGAATTTAGTTCCTTATTTACAAATCCGATGGATGTGAAGCAAGAGCACCTCATTAATTTCAAAGAGTAAAGACGCTGTCCCGAAGTCCCGAAGCAATCGACCACCACAAAAAAAATTAGAAGTTGACGATCAATATTGGTAAACATGAATCGATTAGTTAACAGACTACTTCATACCAATAGTTTTATTTTACGAGAAATGTAATGGTCTTTCGTTGAAATCAAGTAGTATAGTTATGTCATTACGAGACCAGTTATAGGAAGTTAAACTAATTTGCAACAGGTGGCGCGTGGCGCTCTCTCACACCCAAAGCTTGTAACCTCAGCAAAAAGCTCATCGCACAAGTTATTGTCCTGAATAAAACTCACACCCGAGACACAAACCTACAATTGATTGATTATTCCAGTCGTCTCTACATCTTGCTAGTTAACTCTAGTTTGTTATACGAAGTTTCCGTATATCTTCTAGCACGTCATCCATCCAGCCATTTCTTGGTCGTGCTATGTTTATTATTTCTGGTGATTTAACGTTGAAATTCCGCTGTAGTCTGCTCAATATTTTGTGTAACACAAAGTTTATTTCGTCGTACATTTCTTCAAGCTCTATGTTTGTTCCCGTTTTTGTTAACTCTAGGACCAAATATTTTTCTTGGGATTTTTCTTTCGAACATGGAAAGTACTTGGTTAAAAAATAATCAACATAACTGTTTATGCCCTCATTTCTGACAGAAATCCTAATCAATCACAGATGTACGCACACGTTTAGGTTCGAAGGGCAGACTTCTCTGCTCCATTTGGATAGCTGCACTAGTTACAATTAAATTTAAGGTTTTTTTTATTTGGAAGGTTGTTGTGCTGCCTCCAGTGAGGTTATTGCTTCGGTTTTAATCCAATAAACTCGTGTACCTATGATTAGGTGGTTGTTTAACCAACAGTGTGGTGGATGTATAAAGATATCTAGTAGAGGGAAATTAAACAAAAAAAAGCGAAGTTATGATGTAGTTGGGAAGTTGGATTTTTTTGTTTTTTTCTTTACATATGTTAAGATAAAGCGAAAAAAAAATTCTGCAAAATCGGTCCTGTGCTGCACGAGAAAATGGCATAAATGTCCATTTTTGATGCATTTTGAGTGCATTGCTACACTAATTTTAATTTCTCCACTTCTGTTGGTCGTAGAACAATGAAAAAAGTTGGAAAATACTCAAGAATTAATAGACTATCGAACTGATTCGGTATAAATAATTTAAAAATGAATCCTAACCTCAAAAAACCAAAATGTATGAAATTTTGTTTTATTTTACTAAAAATGCAATAAATAACGGGAAAAAGGTCGGATTTTGATAAAAATTGGAGAAAAGATGTACTTTGATGCTATAAATAGGTGGATGAAATTTCAAAAAAAAATTTCGCTTTTTACGGCAAAAATTGGCAGTTTTCGAAAAAAATTTAAAATTACCGCCATTTTATGCCAAATCATCGTACGGTAAAATATTTTGTTTTTAAATATTAGGTTTTTTTATGTACTTTCTTGTGAGCATACGCAATACTTCGTTACTTTATTTGAAATGCCCATTTTAAGCCTTTGAAAACACTAAAAAATTTCAATTTTTCAATTTTTTGCCTTTTTTTCATAGTTGGCAAGTAGCTTTTCATAGTAAGCAAAAGGCAAAAAAATGAAAATTGAAAGTACATAAAAAAACCTAATATTTAAAAAAAATATTTTACCGTACGATGATTTGGCATAAAATGGCGGTAATTTTAATTTTTTTTCGAAAACTGCCAATTTTTGCTGTAAAAAGAGAAATTTTTTTTTGAAATTTCATCCACGTATTTATAGCATCAAAGTACATCTTTTCTCCAATTTTTATCAAAATCCGACCTTTTTCCCGTTATTTATTGTATTTCGAGTAAAATAAAAAAAAATTTCATACATTTTGGTTTTTTGAGGTTAGGATTCATTTTTAAAGTATTTATACCGAATCAGTTCGATAGTCTATTAATTCTTGAGTATTTTCCAACTTTTTTCATTGTTCTACGACCAACAGAAGTGGAGAAATTAAAATTAGTGTAGCAATGCACTCAAAATGCATCAAAAATGGACATTTATGTAATTTTCTCGTACAGCACAGGACCGATTTTGCAGAAATTTTTTTTTTCGCTTTATGTTAACATATGTAAAGAAAAAAAACAAAAAAATCCAACTTCCCAACTACATCACTATCATATGACAATTTCCCTCTACTAATCGTGTATATAGTATAGGAAGCTTATCAGTGCCCCAACCCTTACTCTGGAGATGTCTTTTGGCCCTTCGCAGACTTGTCCATAATTTCAAACCCGTTTTAATATGAGTTCAATAGTACACTCGGAACTCACTTTTCTCCATCATTTTCGTGTAACGATTATAATGCCTATGTAGTAGTGCTGGGTGCAAGCAAATTTTCGTAGACCGCCGAGAACGAAAATATGCTTGTGTTAGTGTGATGGACGGTGAAACCAGAAAATGTTTGGGTGAACAAATGATGGAAAATAATGGAAGAAAAACTGTCTTCCCTGCGACCCCTTGCCCATAAAACCGGTTTTTGTTTTGATGTAATGGACAAGTGTGCGGAAGGCCTTTAAGTCTTTCAGAACATTACCCTGATACATAGCGTTTCATTCTATGGCATTCTATGTCAAATAGCAAACTCTAGTCGGAAAGGAACGTAGGAATGCCAACGCCAACACTTTTTTTAACTGCACCGGCTGCTATCCAATACCACCAACACGAACACAGAGTGCATACTTCAGCCATCAAGCAGGAAATGGCTTCCTCGCTTAAGCTTACAAGCTATAGCAGAAGAGTGCGTAAGGAATCTCTGGATAGCGTGAGAGTAATTATGAAGACTTGTAAGGGGGAAGAAATGGAAAAAGGGAGAACAATACGGCAGCGTGGAATCGAACCACAACATCTGAGATAGTAGTAGGACGCCTTAACGCCTAGGCTGCCGTGGCCGGTTATATAATCTAAATCATTCTTTAGTTTAGTTGGTACTACATGAATTACTCAAGAAGGCGGTGGTTTCTTATATTTTAACAGCAGAGATGACATGTTCTTCCTTACTACTAAATCGCTGCGCCTTCTCTCCACTTAAAATTACCAGCTAAAAACCATGGGAAAATGGTATCGAGCTGCAAATACAGAATAAGGGAATGGTAATTATCACATGGTGCTTGTATCAGATAAATGTAACATAGTTCCTACAGAGTAATCATACTTATATTAGCATATGGGTGAAGTTAACTCAAGTGCCTATTGCAGATTATGCCATTAACTATAATTATAAAAGGGAAAGCAACAAGGTGCAGGAGGGACACAACCAATATGTTGTGTAATTCCATACGATACGAAATAACTCTAAGGCCATTGCCTCATATCGATCTACGATAAAAGTGCACTATTATCGTCAAGGCTAATAAAATAATCGAAGTAATTAAAACGATCGCCCGTTTAATAAATTAACCGTAGACCAATATCCACACCTGTTGCCTTCCTCAAAAGAATTTTCATTTTCACATTCTTTCATTTTTACATAATTACCGGTCAATAATTAAGCCTTTTTGCCTTCAGTTTCCCTTTTGGGTGTGTAGCCAGCCCACGTAGATAATTGCTTTCTTAGGCTTACCGGCCGCGCTAAACTATTGCGGTAATATAATTTTACACAAAGGTCAGAGGAATTAGTAAATTAAACTACCAATAAGTTCATTTTCCTTTCGCAATCAACCTGCACGAGAAGAGGCAGCCGCAGATTATCTCTTGATAAATTGCCTGCTATTGCACCCGGCCAACCTGCGGGAGATGAGCCTCTCAGAAATTAATTCACCTGCACTCCGCAATTTTCTTCCCATTACGGCCGCCAGCTTCATCCATGTGAACTTTCCTCATGAGTTGGAAAATTCCGATTAGCGAGTTTTCAGGCGCTTTTTCAGCGTCTGAGGTCAAAGTAAAAGTTTGTTTGGGGTTTTCGCCTTCTTCATCGGAAATTACAGCTTAATCAAGCGGAGGTGCTTAATCAAAAACGAGTTTCTTAAAGGCAGCCACCGCTATGAACTCTGCCAAAGATTAGATTCGTGGCATTGTTCAAAACTTCCTGAAAATATGCTCAAAATAAACCAGATAAACAGGCGATGCCGGTGCAATACTTATTAATGGATATTAGGAGAGAAGATCGATAACTTAAAGATCGTTGCTGGCGTGGAGTGGAGTGGCTCCAGCAAAAAACAGACTTGTATTGTCTTCGAAACGGGGATTACCATAACGAGTTTATTGTTGACAATCGGTGTGATTACCAACTTAACACCTTTAGACTTTTCAATAAAATTATCATTTTTAATCAGTAATGATTTCATGCTATGGCGAAAAATCTGGTGTTCTTAATCATGAATTAATTTCATATTTTGAAATGGTTTTTATTTAAAGACCTCTTTTCGCAATCAGATTTCCAAACTCGGATTTTTTGTTATGGGCTATTTAAAAGCGATTTTCTTTGACACTTGGTATACCACAGGGAGCTGTTAGTCTGGTATTATTACCACTGGATCCATTAGTACCTTTTGACTTGATTTACAAAGAGCGAGTTTTGATGATCTACACACGATTGAAAACTGGGAAATTAAACTAATATTCAGAAATGAACAAGTTGAACAACAAAACAATTACATCTCGATTAGCTAAGTACCAAATTTGCTAGTAAGGATGTCCGCAAAACCGGCTAGTCTTAGATATCCCCTGAGACTCTCGAAACCAAGTCCTATGGTTCCAAGAATAGATCCCCATTAGCTTGCTGGTATGACCTTAGACTTTTATTTATGTGGAAAAAGATAGCTGGATTCATTCTTTGTATTTTGTCATGTTGTTTAGTGGTCATCCATAAACTACGTGAGGTGATTTTGGCGATTTTTCGACCCCCCGTCCCCCCTTGGTGAGATGTCGTGAGATTTGGCTGGACCCCCTCTCCCCCCCCCCCTCAATCTCACGTGAGATTTTTCAAATTTTAAAAAATGTATAGTATTTACACTATTATGCGTATTTGTAGTGTAAATACGTTAATCTGGGCTTGATTGCGTTGGATTTATTTAAAAAAACATAATTTGTGTTGAAGAACAGCACCACAAAATCATCACAGTACCAAATCGGCATGCACCCAATATAAACTACAATACCTGTGAATTACCATTTAGAAGGTGATTCTGCCTATACTTTGGAAATCAATCTGATGATGCCTTAGGGATAATGGTTTCTTAACAAGATAACAGAAAAATTTCATTTCTAGTTTGAGCTCAACTCGTGTATTTGTAGAGCAAGCTAATTTAGAATTTTACATTTTATTGACATACCAAGGTTGACTTTGGCATCTACTGATTCGCTTTTAGAGAGTAACGACTTGACTGTTTGAATAGTAATGGTATAGCAATTTATGACTCTGGAGATATACAAACTTCGGAGCATTCTTCTATAGATGTCAGCTAAGGGTAAAAACCTGTGACTGAATGACCCAACCCTTAGGCGCCCATTACACGAAAGGTTTTGCTGTCAGTTTTTCCACAGTTTTGCCTACGACTGACGGAAAACCTAACGTCTAAGGTGATGACTGAGGAAATCCTCCGTATATTTTGATTTCCATTAATCATGACTGGTGGATTGCCGCTTGCATGAACGTGTAATGGACGCCTTAGGTTGGTCGCACACTGCAGCAGATTCGGCCGAATTTTTTACGGCCGTATACGGCCGAATAATTAAACAAATCTGATCGGAGTAAACCTAGGGACGTCAACGGCCGAAAACAACGGCTGTAATGTGCGAATGAGAATAGCAAAATAATTGTTTGAAAAATTCGGCCGAATACGGCCGTAGAAAATTCGGCCGAATCTGCTGCAGTGTGCGATCAGCCTTAGGCTACACGTTCATGCAAACGTGAATCAATTCCATCAGTCATGCTTGATGGAAATAAAAATTTACAGAGAATTACATCAATCATCACTTTAGACAATAGATTTTCCGCCAATCATAGCAGTGACTGTGGCAAAACTGAGAGCAAAAACTATCGTCTAATGGGCGCCTTAGAAAGGTGGAGTCTGAAGTCACATCCAGTTTGTCAAATTGGCGTTTGAGCCGCCTGTACACCAGGATATAGATTCAAGAAGTGCGGATCTGTTAGGCGCCCATTACACGATAGGTTTTCCTGTCACTTTTGCCACAGTTTTGCCTATAACTGACAGAAAACCTAACGTCTAAGGTGATGACTGACGTAATCCTCCGTATATTTTGATTCCATTAATCATGACTAATGGAATTGATTGCCGCTTGCATGAACGTGTAATGGGCGCCTTAGACTTCTATTCTTCACAGCTCTCGATATTCATAACAAAAGGTTTTCAAAATCTATCTTGGCCTCTAGTATGTCGTCGATTCAAAATTCAAATCCTGTAAGATGCTTAATTATATCGCCTGGTGTAAATGTCTGCTTTTTGTAGTGGCAATTCCCCGCAGATAGCATGTGTTCTGACTGATGTGAAAAGAGCCGATTCCTAATATAATACAGAGTGGGCCAACTTTGACTGACTGTTTTTAAAAATCTGTAACTTTTGCATTTTTAATTTTTTTTTATTTTTTTTTTTGCAGATTATAAAGAATTTTATGAAATTTTATAATGGCTACATACACGGTGCACGAACGGGTCAAAATTATTGAATTTTATTATGTTTCCCGACGATCTATTGTTGCAACCCAAAGAAAATACCGTCACCATTCCCCAGATTTGACGGCGCCTGATTTCTTTTTGTGGCGCTACTTAAAGGGACGGGTTTACATGAACAAACCACAAACAATTTCGGAGCTTAAGCAAAATATTCGTGCAGAAATAACAAATTTGGAGCCAGAAACGTTGTGTGCCGTAATGCAAAATGCTTTAGAAAGAGCCATTATTTGTCAACAAGAAAATGGAGGTCATTTAAAAGATGTTATTTTCCACACATAGATCAAAAAAAATTTAACAAATTACACTATCATGTAAAAATAAAAATTATAATAAAAGATTAAAATTACAAAAGTTATATGCATTTTACATCAGTCAGTCCAAGTTGGCCCACCCTGCATCTATGATTGCAGTAGGATTAGGTACATTATGAACTTGAAATACTTAGGAGGGCATTAGGTTCCAGGTTTGTCAATTGAGCTTCTGGGCCTTTTTGTTTTGTTCCAGCTTAGGCCAACACACTAGTTCAGCGTAGGGTCGCAATCTGTCTAAAAATGGTCGTATAACTCAATGCAAACCTTACAATCCCAGTTTTTCCCAGGCCATTGTATAAAATGATTTTTTCATCACGCCAAACACTCTGCATTCCCAGATATTTAAAATATTTTCATTACTTTTTTGGATGGTATTTGAAACAGTGAACAAATACAGTGTAAACGGCAGTGGCTAAATTTTTAAACCCAATTGCTATTGAGTAATAGTATCACGTATACTTTCTATGTAATGGATTCATTATTCCTTCTCTATGTGCAATATGTATTGATAAAACCTTTCACCTCCGCTTGATTAAGCTGTAATTTCTGATACTGCACCAAGATTTTCGTGAATGAAATCTAAGTGCGGGTCCAAAAAGACGATTTTAAAGATGTTCTCATTTACAGATATTGCACTTAAAATTGAAGAAAACAAAAAGATACTAAGAAATATTGCAAAAAAAAATCAGATAAATCGAAAAATACCCATTTTGAGGGCTAAAAACCCCTAAAAAGTGGGCTTCTCGGGGTAGAAAATCGGTAGACTTTATAACCCCTTATTAAGAACCCTAAAAGGAAGCTCTCTGCAAATTTTCAGCCTGTACCTAATTATTTCGGCTATATCGCTTTTTTCGGCTTAATTTACCTGTACTAACCCAGTTTTCTCGCAATTTTACACTGTTTCTTGCGGAAAAAAAATTACGTGATATTTGCCGAGACCCTCCCGCTCTCCCACGTGAGATTTGGTGAGATTCGGCTCGACCCGCTCCCTCCTAAACGCCTCACGTAATTTATGGATGACCCTTAGGTCATAGTATTAGCAAGCTCAGTTTGAAAGATGGCAGAGAATATGAAAGGTGAGGGGTGTCTGGAGGGTACTGGAGCAGATGACAATGAACCTTACGTTTAAACTCTAAGACGTTGTACGACTTCGGAAATGCTGACTGAGAGTGTTCCACAACCGAGTTGTTCTATTTAAAACCAACTTCTAGACCCTAGTGCGCGGGAAAAAGGGGACTGATTGCAGACTGTAAGGGTGAGCCGAGCGAGATAGTCCTGTGCTGCTGGAAAAATATTGCCGTGCAGGCAGGAGGGCGGTAGTTTCAATGGAGCAGTCACTATGGTAATAGCGGCACAATTTTGTCAATGCTGGTACATTCCTGCAGTGGCTCGAAGGATCTAGAGAGACGCAAAAGGTGCCATCTCCGATAAGTTTGATGGCGCAGTTTTGGTGCCCAGGAGCCACGTTAAAGCTGATAAATGAGTTGTACTGGAGGCGGGGTCGTAGATTGTAGTCTAGGCTAAGAAGAAATTTACATCTCTTAAGAAATCGAACGTATTGAAATGCTTGTTTGGCGATTTGGAATATGTGATCATTCCATCGCAGATCCTTAGATATAATTTTGCCCAAGATGTTAAGAGATGGTTCCAGTGCCGTAGCTACTCTGTTTCGCGGGTTTGGGGGGGGGGGGGGCAAAGTAATTTTACTAAATGTAATGTCTATTTTAAAAAATTTAGTCGGTAAGTCGGTAGTAGAGATACATAATTATTAGAATATAAGAAGTACAAACTCTCAACAATATACACACTCACACATCATCTGCTTTGCGTACGATATCCTTAATGGCCCATCCACACTACAAAAATCTTCGATGCGCACTCATTTTAGTTTTTTCTCAGAATTTCAGAGAATTGTAAAAAAATCCTATGGAAAAAGGGTCATTCCATTTTTTATGGCCTTTTTAAAGCGCCGCCTTCTAGTGTAAAATGGCAAAAGATATATGGAAAGGTCGAGCGATGGGATACAAAAATTCGATGGCACTCATAAGAGCCGTTTATACAACGATCGAAAAAATGAGAACTGAAGATATTTTCGAGAAATACTACTCTGAAGCAACAAAAGTTTTGAAGAAATTACACCCCAGAGAATCAGCTCTCGCTTCAAGGCGCCCTCGTCCAATACGAAATCGATGCCAATCAACAATGCTAAAGGATTCTGTTGTCGAAGAAACTCTGCGGGAACGAAACGAACCGTCCGTCAGTCTGAAATCGGCATTTTACGAAAAGATCAACATTCTGTTAATCGAAATGACAAAACGTTTGGTAAGAGACGATACCTATCTCATAGCTATCGATACAGTAGATGAAATGGATTTGAAAAAGCTCCAGCCTTTGACCGAGTTGGCCATCGAATTGCTAAATGAAATTGAGCTAAAAACGAAAATTGGTCCAAAGAATGAGAAATTGAACGATTTGAAAAGGCCCGAGGTTAAAAAATTCAAGACTGTGGTACTGACAGAGCTGTATAAAGGCCCCTATCCACTAGCGAGCATGCATGACATGCAAGAACGAGCTTTTGGATAAACGGGGAAGTGGAGATGATGAGAGGCCCCATCTCCACTACCCCGTTCATCGCAAAGCTCGTTCTTGCATGTCATGCATGCTCGCTAGTGGATAGGCCCCTTAAGGTGCGCCCGGGAATAGAAAACGTCTACAACTTTCCTACCCGGAACGGCAGTATGCGAATCACCGTGTTCGGCCTTGACACAAGTCATGCGGCCTCAACGTATTACTACATGTCGACTGATAGATTAAATAATGTTACTAATAGATTTAATTTTTATATCCGAACACCGTCACCGGCTAAGCCCTCCCCTAGCGCCTGGGCTCCTATGGCCCTGGATGGTTCAGCTGTTAAGTTCGCACTGAGACTGAAGAAAGATCGTTGAAAGTTTTTTAGTGATGAGACAGTACTTCCTTTGAATCCGAAACGATTCTTGCGGCCCCAGAGAAAACACCCCTATTGATAGAGGGGGATATGAGTTTACGATCAAACAGTCTTAAAGAGTCGATACCAATAGCTTGGAGTCTGGTCATGAGAGCAGGGTGTCCTACTTCATCGAAGCCTTTGGAGATATCTAGAGTAACCAAAATGGAGTCTGGATGGAAGCTTTGGATGAGGTGCTCTGTTAAACATACAGTACCTAGATCTTTTTAATCTAAAGCCGAATTGTCTATTATGTAGAATTTATATTATCAATTCCTTTCGGTACAGTTTGAAACATTGACAAAGCCATAGCTAACCGTGCTAGGACCTCTAGCACCGTTATTTATTTGATACCATTCGTTTACGTTTTCATTTTTCTATCAAAGTTGCAAAATGGGCAGAAAATCAGCTAATTAACTTTATGGCAGGTAAATAAATAATTTTCGTTGTTTACATCGAGTAACTTAAGAATATTTTTCTTTTATTGGGCTTCACAATATTAATAAGTAAAACCTGTGTTCAGCAAACCATCAAAAGACACAATGAATGTGGGACCGTGCAGAACAGGGAAAATTCAGGATGTAAGAAAATTGTGACAAGACGTGTTGAAAGGTTCTTCGCACAAGTTAGTTAAAGAAAATCGAACGGAATCGAGCGCTGATCTTTGGATAGATCACCACCAAAAAAGTGGTACGCAAGTGTCTGCTGGATACATTTGAAGAATCCTTTGCGTAAAACTCAAAAATCAACGTAAAAACAAAACTCTTGCTCGACACTATTAAAACGATTATAGTGTTTAAAAATGTCTACAATGTAAATAAAATGGGTGACGTCAAAATAAAACGTTTTAAGGCCGGGCCACACATATCCGCACCGCGTCCGTACCGCATGACGGCCGTGTGTTGGGCAACACACGGAGAGAAATTAAACAAGTAAAATTTGACGCGGTGCGGACACGGAGACGCGGAAATGTGGGGACTGACTGATAAGATTTCACTTCTGCCGTGCAAAGGACAAATGACCTATATGCATTATAGGTCAAAATGGCTTTGTATGCATTTTTTGATATGAAATGTTCATATTTATCATTAAAAAATTTTTAGACTGATTGTACTTTTTAATTAAAAGTTATCACTTTGAACAGTAACTTTATTTGCTTCGGTTTCATGTATTTTTAAAACTTTGAACGCTTTTTTCTCGAAACGAGCTTTTTGCAGATAGGTCTTTTGGCCTTTGCACGGCAGACTTGTTTACATTTTCTCCGTGTGTTGTCCAACACATGGCCGTCATGCGGTGCGGACGCGGTGCGGATATGTGTGGCCCGGCCTTTAAGCGTTTTGAAATAAAACACTTTGAAAATCTGAGATTTGCAGTGTAGGGACCTCCCTTTCATTTAGACTGCTTCCCTTATTGGGTAGTTTAACATTATTGTATCCCACGAATACGTACAAGAGAGAAAACTTAAAATGCAAAGACGACTTTAATAATTAATAAAAATGTTTTCGAATTTTTGGTTAAACACAATATATTGTAATTATAAAAAGTGCATTAATTTCACTTCACACTTCTCCTTTCTTATTTTCACATATTTTTATATAATTGTAAATACTATTCTGATATGTAATTAAAAGTATAAATCCCTCTCGAAATTATGTTTTGTCACTCAGATTTTTGTGTCCGTACTTCCACCACAAGAAACATAAACGACATTCTCGGACTTCTCTCCTTCGAAGAAATCAGCTTCCAATTAATTTAATGAACATATTTTACACAGAAAAAAAGAACTACGAAGAAATTGATGCAGCAAGGTAAAGGACTTTAGCACCCATAAAAGCAAGCAATAACTCAACTCCACACACAACTGTACGCACATCCATGCGCCTCTAGGTACTCGCCATTAGTTCTAACATACAATTAACGCCACCACATACATTATGTAGCTGCAAGTAATTATAAATAAATAAACTTCTCACCTATGTTTAAAAAAGAAACAAACAATAAAACCTTTATTGGTTCAAATAAGTCAACTACGATGACTCAAAAAAAGCAACAAACCTTCAATATCAAGAAATCGCCAACCTGAATCCAGTATCGCCAGCAGCACCATGTAAACGGGTGCACCGAGCTGCAGATCGCGAATCTGATGCAGGTGATAAATGCGATCTTTCCTTTCATAGAGATTCATCGATCATCGGATCTGACAGGAAAATTATGTGCACTCTAGGACTACATCAAAGAGGCATTATATCGATCAGCAGAAGGTGTCGTCGTCTCTGCGAGCGGGCCCCCATCCACAGGTGCTAAAGATTCGCTATGCGCGCCGTGAAAATATCATGTTGTTTCTGTAGGAAATGTTTCGTCGCTTGTTTGTATTTAAATTTGCATAATGGTAAGCACGATTCAAATTAACCGATTGACACAATTTTCATGCGGACTTTAAAATATGTTTTACGCTTAATTAACGCACTTTCTTTGGGAAAATAAAGTAACGTGTTTGTAAATTAAAAGGATACAAAGATATTTATTAATAGAGTCTTACTTTTGCACCTATATGTGGAATGCCCCAATAAAAGATGTTCTTAATTTGCACGGAAACATGACACTAGGAACTATCCCAGTAATTGGCTACACATGTGGAGTATTTTGCATTTTCGTGTTACACTACTCTACTTTTACGCAGTGGGTTTGAACAAAAAAAATCTTATCGGAAATTGTCTATCTACTGAGCGTGTGTCTGTATTTGAGTTGACGTCAATATCGGGTTGGGATCAGATGATCCTTTCTAATTAACGGACCTACACGGGAGCTAGAGCAAAGCCTGCAATCTAAATTTATTCTCTTAAAAAAACCAAAAATAGGCTTCTTATTTCGGACACTCAACAATACTGCATATGGTGCTCCAACAACCATAGTATGGTACTCCAATGACGAGTGCAAAGTACTATGAAAGAAAGTGTGCCACAAATCCTTGTTGGGACTTTTTTGCACGTTGGGTGGTGGAAAGCATCATACTACCGCTGCCTATGTCAATGCCTTCTCTGCTTCTTTCGGCTTGTTTCCTTCTTAACTTATGGTGCTTTTACACGAATGACACACTTGTCATTTTTTCTGTCATAATTTGTCATTATCGTCATACACGGTCATAATTTGTGTCATTCTTTCTGTCATAAAAAATAAACAACAACAATTCCATTAATTATGACCAGAGATTATGACAATTGTCATTTTTTGTCATTCGTGTAATGCCCCAGTTACACGAATGACACAAAATGACAATTGTCATAATCTCTGGTCATAATTAATGGCATTGTTGTTGTTTATTTTTTATGACAGAAATAATGACACAAATTATGACCGTGTATGATGATAATGACAAATTATGACAGAAAAAATGACAAGTATGTCATTCGTGTAACTGGGGCATAACTGGGGCATTACGGTGGTTAACTTTGGCCCATTATACGAGGCATGTCCAGAAAGTAAGTGTACTAGATTTTTGTACGTTTTAAATAATTTAAAAAACAACTTTTTGCATGGTTACATCAGTAGGGGAAAGGGGGGCATAGTGGGGTAGCGGGGCATAGCGGGGTAGTACAAAATTGATGTGAAGAAACAGTAGTACGATAATTTAAACGACGCACTGGGTTTAGTATTAAGTCGTAGTATGACCTTCGCTAATGTTACAAGAATTCGCGACATCGGTTTTAGCGCTCGCATCAAAAGTAATAATATTACGTATTTGTTAAAAAAATTGTTGTTATTCGTGTCATAGTTAATGTATGTGCTAGTCATGTCCTGTTTATGATTGTGTGCTACATTTTACTGTAAACTATTCCGGATACGAATACAAAAAAAAATTTAATTAAAACCAAAGGTAATATGTAGTTGTTAATATTTTATCTTGCAATGTGGGTAGGGGTAAAGTGGGGTATTCTAATTGGGGCATAGTGGGGTATTCAATCGACAAGGAGTTTAGTGTCACTCTGCCCCGTATTCATTCATAATTAGATATAACTTCATAGTTTACATAACTTCATAACTTGATGGTTTATTTACACAAACAATTGCTTGTTTCAGTTATTGTTTGCACATATAAGAAAAAAACGAATCAACGCTCTTGGGGTCTATGGAGGCTATAGAAAAAGCAGTGCATAGTGTGGTGTCAGAAAAAAAGGGTTACAAAAAAGTGCACAGCTAGATGTTGCTCCACAAACTATACTCGAATGCTATATGAAGAAATACAGGGCTAATCCAGATAGTACTCCCCACAAACTTAAACTAAACTTCACTCTGAATGTATTTTATTCCGTTAGCCAAACTGTTATTACTAAAATAAAAAATGGCGTGCCAAATAATGATAGACATGCTGTACAACCCAAAAAAAAAATTAAACTCAACCTAACGCCATTATTAGCTGAAAAATGACCCTTAACATCTTAGATACCCCACTATGCCCGCCTCTCCCCTGCATATGTGAACTATTTTTCCACGTAGTCACCACCCCTCTCGATGCACGTAGTGAGACGAGGAATCAATTTTTGATGCCTTGGTCAATGAACTCTGCCGCCAACTCCTTTGCCCATTTGTTTACCTGCCCCTTCACTTTCTCGTCAGTTAAAAGATTTTTCCCACTCATGTGCATCTTCAGGGAGGTCAACAGATGATAATCTGAAGGCGCCAGGTCAAGGGAATACGCGGGGTGGTTCAAAACGTCCCATCCGAACGACTCCAAAAGTTGTTTTGTTGCGTTGGCCCTGCAGTGATTAGGTGTGACGCCATTGGGAGGATTGTCGTTTGGTTTCAGGGGTATAGTGGGCAACCCAAACAAAAAAAATTCATTCTGCCCGTGAGGGCCCTATTACACTTACTTTCTGGACATGCCTCGTATACAAAGTCCTATGCACCCAAATGCAAGTGCTCAATTCGGCAAGCGAGACCTGTCGAAAGTTTCGTGAGTCTACTTTTACTTTTACGTACGTTTTGAACTGGATGATAGCTCTCTGCGGTAAAAGCTACATATGGGGTGCGACAGCGAGGGAAACCCAAGCTCCACTGGAAGGGGAGATCCTCGTAACAATATAAAGCTCGTTCGGTATGAATACAAGGGAATGTATGAATCTGGAGCAAAACCTTTTTTTAAGCAAGAATTCGTACGAGAGGTTGACAAATGGAGAACTTGACATAACCTGACGGGACTCAGGTGCATGTAAACTCGTAATCACCCAAATAAGAAATAATGGTTTGACGCAGGATGAATGAAGAAGAAAAAAACACAATTATCATAGCGCCGGGTAGCCATATAAAATCTGCTAGCACGCATGCATCCCAGGGTATTTTTTAGCTTACTTATTATCACTATTTTTGCATTTATGGATGTTTCTACTTTTTTATCCTTCAGCACTTTTTGTATGTCGGCTTTGGTATTTTATGGGTTAAGGCTTTCGACTACTATCCCAGAGGCTAGGGAACAACTCGCACACCTACTTGGGATCAACCTCCTTATTTTTCTGCCTTGTTATCATTCCTACCTTACTAGTAGTCTGACTGGTCTTTCTAGTCTTAGCGCATGATGTTAAACTGTTAAAGCTGCTATTGAAAAGAAGTGCATGGCGACTCTTCGGCAAAATAGAGGCTTCTTTACATTCTAAACTAGTGTGTTTGCAAAATTAACTGATAACCCACTGAACAATGATCCTGCAAAGATAGCTCCTTTTAACAGATTTCGACCAGCGTGCACGTTATATAGACCGATACCTTGTGCCTTGATATCCGCTTAGCTATCCGATAACCATATTAACCTGGCTCCCCTCTTGGATTGTCCAAAAAAACTTCAAAACGCCCTAGCTGCTAAACCGCTACGATTTACCGCCCCCTTCCATACGATTTTTTGTTCGTCTATCCAAAACCTATCCACAGCCGGCCGCTTTGTAATCTCAGCGGTATACACTCAGGAAAAAACTACTTTTGTATCTACGTTTTTCGACACTTAAAGCGCCATAACTGGTGCAATATTAGCCCTACATAAAAAATGATAATAACAAAAATTATAGATAATCGTGTGTTCTATAAGTCTTATGAAGGATTTTTTAATGTAGAATTAACCATTAACGAAATATAGTGCAAGGAAAGTGATATATAAAGTTTGAAACACTATTTCTCCGTAATCTTCTCTTAACCTACCCTGTCGACCTACCTCGTATAAAACTTAGTACTAGACATTGGCGGACCGGTAGTACAATAGGGGATTTCCAAATTTACCACACAATGAGACAAATCGTTTTCCTTGCTACTTTTACTTTACTTAAAATTCACAATATAAAATTACCATTCATTTTTACAGGAAACATCTTTCAATAAAAAAAAAATATCTCCCTTGTTGCGACTTTCTACTGCAATCACTATATTTAACTCACAGTTATTATACAAGCACATGTCAACTCCTGATAATGTTTTACAATTACACACAATTTACAACCCATCTTCAGTAACTTACATCAAAATATTATGTACAATTAATAGTCTCAACAGTACTTGGTATGCAGGAAAAAAAACCAAAAACACCTGATTTTTAACATGATTTAAAAAAATGAGAACGTAATAAACTATCGGCCTTCATGGCCAGTTATTGGAAAGAGAAAGTATTTTTTTTAATAAGAGTAAGCATAAAAATTGGATTAAATTGAACATGATGGACACAAACAACAAATTTTTATTTAAATTGCATCCAGAGTAAATTTCGGCTCACCTTATGATAAAGGCAAGTTTTTTTTATCTGATCAGATCAGTGTTATATTATGGCGTAAAATTACCCCAAAAATTACTATGGCCAAGTTTCGACGTGAACGTGATTTAAGGAATGAAAGGAAAATTCGTAACAGAATTATATCTAGATATTAAAATGGACAAAAATTTCACGCGATTATATAAAACAAAATTGATAATGATTACCATTTAAATTTTTTGGAATTTACTCTTGGAAGATGTGGGAATTAAGTGTTACAAAATTTTTTTGTTTCTTCGTTCTATAAAATATGAAATATTGCGACAGTTGATTTGATCAAATTAAATATTCGAGTACGCACACTAACAACACTAGAAAGCCGGTGATGAAAGTATGATTCGATTTTTTTTAAAACCAGGTTTTGTTTAACGATACGTTTACAATAAATTGCAACATATTTATTTCGACCAATTGGCCCCAAAGGCATCTTGTTATAGAACAGGTCAGATTATTCAGTAAAAGTAGCACAATCAGAAAAACTATTATTTTGTTACAAGGAAGATATTTTTCTTGCAAAGGTGAATTTAAAACAATCTTATATCAACGAACTCTTAAATTCATATACAAGAATTAACTTATCAGCTCTAATTGCAAAAGGAAATGTAAATACAGAATTAGACAGTGGAATGAGCGAGACGAAATACCAAATAATTTCACTTTGACATTGTAAAAATGAGGCATAAAGGAGTATCCACACACATCAGGGACGTGCCCGGGACGTTCGATTTTTGCTCCGGCCGGGACACGGACATGTGTGAACGAGTTCGTATAAAATGTACGCACCGATATTTTTTGAACCACTGGCGGAACACTAATATGTGTGGATACTTCTTTACTCGTTCACACATGTTCGTGTCCGGGCAGGGGCTCGTTCACACATGGCCCTGTGACGTCCCGGCCACGGCCCTGATGTGTGTGGATACTCCTTAAATTGTCACTGTAGAAAGAAGTACATAGCATTTCTTCGTTCTAGGACTCCTTTATTAGTATGTTTTTGTCCTTGTAATCGATCTATGTGTCTCCTATAACTTCTAAGTCCATCTCCATTTCATTTCTGCTGTTGTACCAGTTCTGTAATGTCATGAACACCATAGGGGAACTAGACTATTGCTTTTCCGAAGTAAGGGAAGCTATTCTGACTACCTATGACGTGTGATGCCCCATGAAAAGTACTTTTTTCTTTCTTATAAAATCTGCAACGGCGCGCACGTAAGCAGAAAATTGCCGTGGTGGAATAGTGACTTATAGGATCGCAGGAGCCCGGAAACTATAGGGCTAAAACCAGAGCTGGACTGGCCTACTAAGCTACCGGGACTTTCCCGGTGGGCCGTGCCGAATGTTAAATCCAAAATGTTTCCTTTAAATAATTTTTTTTTATCAAAAATAAAAATTTTCCCACAGAAAAATAAAAAATCAATTTTTATAAATTTTTTTCAAATTTTAAATTTTCTTAAAACTTATGGCGTATCAAAATTCCTTTAAATAACACAAATCTCGCGGTTTCCTACGAAATTACCAATTAGTTTGGTGAAGACTGTTATTCAATAAGAATTGTGTGAAATTTAGAAAAAATCTAAAAAAAATTCAAAATGTCAACGAAACGACGAGGAGTTGGGAGAAACAAAAAACACAAACCAAAAAAGTACCTCAAAATTGCTTATGCCTTCAAAAGTAAAGGCCGTAGCACAAGAATTGTCTGGACATTATTCCAAGCAAAAAAAGGTATAGGTTAACTACGTATTTTTTGGAGAAAAAGGTAGTTGAAATTGAAATTTTAGTTAAAAGAACCAAAATTTTGACTTTGATGACTCATAACTCTGGAAGTTGGTATGGTGGAACCGTGACTTTTACAATTTTATAAAAGTGGGGATTTCAAAAAGCCGTAGCGGCTAAACTGTTACGAGAGAAGCTAGTTCAAATAACAAGAGATTTTGTTTTTCCTGAACGTTAGCCAACCAACATTCCTTCGTACTTCGTTCGCTACAATAAAACGCGTGGTCAAGCTCGTCCTGAGCGTGTTGAAGCGCTGCTGATAAACTGGGAAGCAAATGTCTTGATTTGGAAATTCGAACGATTTTAGAAAATATGTAGATATTAGTAAAACTAATCAACGTAAAGGACTCGTCAGACTTGACCGAAAAGGCCAATTTTTTTCAGAAATTGTAGGACGTTGAAAACTATTCCCCGTCCAAACAGTGCTTATGTTTGAAAAATTCGTGATGTTAGTAAGGGGTGACGTAATTTTTGCACGGGTTTTAAAGAGTGCTCGGATTTTGTTAATAAGTGATGTTTTATGGGGAAGCTATCGTTCTGGTGAATCCAGAAAAGTGAATTTCATTTAGAACCCGTTTCTTTCCATCGAGCTTATTAGATATTAGAAAAATTATTTAGCATAATTTTAAGGTGCTTGTGACCCTTGGGCGAAGTCTTTTCATTTCAACAAAAAAGGGCTTGACTGAATGTTATGAAATTTTTTTCAAAGCACGTTTTCGTTAATATGCTTCGATCGGCGCCTCAACGCAGTCGATATCATTTTTTGTTCGCGCGATATCGCTGGGGTACAAAAATCACGTACGTCGTTTGAACCAAGAAACAACTCAACCGAATTTTATGAAAATCATTTCAGATAATGCTTACATTAAAACGCTTCGATCGGCACCTCAATAAAGGCGATATCTTTTTTGGTTCGCACAATATCATGCAGAAAAGCATTACCACGGACGTACGCACTCACACATCTAGTACACATAGTTCTTCTCATAATTATGTTATTATTATGCTATTGGGACCTTGACAAATGACTTTGACTTTGATTTACCTCATATATTGATCAAAACGCGTAGCTATTCTTAAAGAAAAAATTAATAACTTTTGAAAGCAAAAAAGAACTTTACTTGATTGTTAAAACAAAATGTATTGAAATGGGCCGAAATTTTTGAATTTCCCGGTCCTAAATTCATTCTCAGTCCAGCCCTGGCTAAAACTTTTGGTAACTGGATAGAGTGCAGAAGTGCCTTAACTGAATACCATTCTGACGAATCTAAGTATGATGTTTACTTCATATTTTAGGCCAAATTAACGACACACTCTGCAGTGACGAGGACATATTTGTTCTGAGTGATTTTAACCGTCCTAATCTTTAATTTATCCTTCGACGAAGTAAATAACCTTCTTCCGAATAACGCCATACATGCTATCCATATAAAGCTTATCGACACTTTTAATGGAAATACGTTATAATATAAAAATGAATGTGTGTATGTATGATCGCTATAGGCTCCTACACCGTGCAACCGATCTTAATGAAATTTTAACCATGTGCTATTTACATTCAAACTTAGAACATAGGCTATTTTATTACTTTCTAAAGCCACTCCTAGGTGGCGCTGTCAAGGAGAGCTTCGTTGAAAATCATCGCAGAGCTTTGAATTTTTGCATGAAGTTCCGTGGAGGTCTCCTATGATACACCTCGAAGCCCGCTTTTCGAAATTCAAAATGGCCGCCAAAATATGACCGAAATTCAAAATTACCGAAATTACCAAAATTGAAAATTTGTATCTGAGGTTTTTTAAGGTAGCAAATAACGACTTTATGATCAAAATTTAAATTCAAAATGGCCGCACCAATATGGCCGGCCAATTTTGCGAATTGTATTCCGATTCCAATTAAAATCGGTATATAGGAGTTTTTAAGGTAGTAAATAACGAATTTATGATCAAAACTTATTAAAAATTGTGGGGCCAATATGGCGGAAGAATTTTGCCAAATAAGTGTCATTTCCCGGTTAGCTGGGGTGCAGCGAGGCGCACCGGGTCCCAGCTATCCAAAATACAGAAAATAAGCGGTTCATTGAGACACTTCATCTGTGTATGAAAATTCATATCTCGAAAAATGCCATGTCAATGGATTGTCTCGATCAAAATGTCAGATCCCTAATAGTTTCACATTTTGTTATTTGGAATCAAAAATACCAAAAAATTGCCTTTTTCAAACTCTCCTACTGTATATTAAAATTCATATCACCTGATTACTACTATTGGCTTTTGGGAGCAGCATAGGCGCACCGGGTCACCGGCTAGTACGTTATATAACATGATTAGAAAAAACACCACGTAAATGCCGAATCAATTCAGAAGAAATTTCTTGTTGAGAAGTCTTCACGACCCGTGTGACTTTCAAAGCCTACCACCATACAGCGACAGGCTGAAAATGTTGGATCTCTTGCCGCTCTCTGCTAGGAGAAAATTATCGCATCTCTTACCTTTGAAGTCCTTAACGGCAACCTTAATGTTCAGTCGTATATGATCAAGTTCAATGAAGATATTCGACTTTAAAAGACATACGAAACTACTTAAGGAGTACCTAGATCGGGCAGAGTATGCAAAGAACGACCCCGGCAACAGATGTTGTGTGGTCTTTGTTTAACAAGTATAGATCATTTTACCCCGCTTCAATAAATAAAGCATCCTGCAAACAAAAAAACTTAAATCCCTCGTGACATCCTAAATCATCATCATCATTTGGCTCTACAGCCCGGGGTGAGCTCTGGCCTGACACGTTAGCTTCTTCCAGTCTTTCCTGTCCAATGCTACTTCTCTCCATCTTCTTATGTCTAGAAACCACAGATCTTTTTCTACGCAGTCACGTCATCTGGTCCTTTATTATAGGTCCCCTATTTCTTGGCCCTATAGGATCAGCCTCTAATATTTTTTCCGACGCTCGTCCTGGTGGCATCCTAGCTACATGTCCTGCCCATCTTTTACCCTTGACACACACAGCATCGAATAAACATTGTCGCATCATTCGGCTATGAAAGATCATGCGTGCCCACTGTGTCATGTCCAATGTTAAATCAACAACTTCATTGGTCATTCAATCGAACGAAGTAAAAATAACTTCATTCAATGAAGATGGAAGTTAAATTGGGAAATTATCGTAACGGTTTAGCCGTTAGGGCGTTTTGAAATTTTTTTGATACTGTTTTACATTAGGGGCATGCGACACGTGTCGAGCTTACTGCAGTCGTTGAACGAGTTTTATGGCAAAGGGTAAAGAGGCGCTTAGAGGGGTTATCAACGCTTCTGGATTCTATTTCTCGCGTTGATTTTACGTATTCACTTGCATTGAGGTTTGGTGGGGTGGGAAATTTCGCATTTTGTTTGGCGAAAATACACATACATAATTAACCATAGTATGTACAATAATTTGGTGACTGTAGTAAGCACGCATCGTGTCGCATCTCTGTGCGTGCTTACTGCTGAGCTTACTGCAGTAAGCTCGACAGGTGTCACATCCACCCATTACCCTGTATGTATGTAACCGTTTAAACAATTGCTCCGATACAACTCATATCTGAGAGGCATTCCTCTATCCACAAGGACATCCTAAATACATAATAATTTTGAATTAATTAATTTAAATATGCCAGTATACTGCTCCTTGTCATTTTATACCTCCTACACCTTAATAATTTACTTCATTATTTTTTATATATAATTTTAAGTGTGACCTGTTTGGAGAATAAATAAATAAACAATAGTTGAGAAGATCTAAATACAAAGCGGTAGTGATGTGGTGTGGTAGTACAGCAGTTCGTCTATTGAAGGCATTAGCGAAAGATAACCGATATTGTCATGTAAGATATCTAATAATCACGTGAAAGAAACTATGGGAAGGAAACGGATTGTCTCACTTTTGAAATTTTTTACTGTTAGAGCAAAGGGAAAGAAGATCCTCGAGCTTAAGTGGTCTTCTCACAGTGAAGAACTTGGGTTGCATTTTTACCGACACATTTATTTACTGGGAGGTAAAAACAGAACACAATCACGCGGGCAAAGCGCAATTAACGCCTAAAGAAATGTGAAACACAAATCCAGGAGACATATTAAGGCTGATTGGTTACTTAAGTCCAACAATATTGTTACATTTTTACGGCTTAATGCACTTTTAAATATTCACACAAAACTTCTTTATTAATACAATGCATTGACTTCAAACACACTTCTTAAAGTACACTATTATCACTTGAAATCTAATATATCTCACTAATAACTTGTATTTATCGCCTTTTAATTCACTATTTAATCACCACTTTTCACTTCACTTTGATCACTTTAATCGCCTTTCAAATCAAAACTGACTAAATGCCGCTGCCACTGCATTTATATCCAAGTTCCTCCCTTATCCAAGTTCTAGATATTTCCACCACAGTCTGGAAAGATGCTCTGGAACTTTCGTGACTTTTCTTTTCGCACTCTCTACAAGCCTTGAGAAGCATAATGTCTTCAATTACCGTTCGTTCAGAATCTGACTAATAGATGGCGTGATGTTAACTGGCTACAGAAACCGTTACAAGTCGTTCGTTTAAATTCCTATTAAACCGTTACAAATAACAGTTCGTTCCAACTTCTAATAGATGGCGCACAAACCATTACAAGATCTACATACAATACTTCGGAACTTTGGACTTCCGATCTACACGATTTGTTAGAATTCAGTACATAATGCCCCTATTTTTGTTAACCCTTAATTTTCAAGCTTTTATTTATTTTATTTCTGTGTACAATAGTCCTGAACTATACAAAAATGCATGCTCGATTTCTAACTTCTTCTAACCCTAACTTCTAGCTCTTTCACTTATTGATCGTCTATACGTCCTCTCATTATTGTACCATTATTATGCGCATAATACCTTTTACGTAATTTATAATTCATTATTAATTAATGATTGTCAGTCTTGTTTTAGTGATGTAAACTGTATCAACCATTAGCACCCATCTTCCATCGAACAACACCCATCATATATTTCTCGTTAAATATTTACAATATTTAATGTTAATTATCCATCGTCCATCCTTCACATCGCCCATTATACCACTACGTACTTTTCTTCGTTCACTGTCCATCCCCATTCCTCATTATCCATTTTCACCCATTATCTATGGTCGATTGCGTTCATTACTAACTGTAAAATCGATCATTTTTCAATGATCATCATTCATAATTCATCACACATTGTCCATCGTTGTCCATTATCCATTCAATAGATTTCGTCATTCATTTTCTATATGACATCGTCTACTGTTCATGGTTCATTGAACATTGTCTATCATTTATCGCTTGTCATTTGTCACCCAACATCGATCAACTACTGTTTCTTTTCGCGTCATGCAAAACGAGTATAATTTGTCAGTTTTTCGCCGTGATAATCGGTTTGACCAATATATCTGATTTGTAAAGAAAATTGATTTTTACTAAATCGTTCAGGAAGCACATTCGTCATAACAAGAATTCTGTTTCCTTGTTCTTCAATAACTTATGTTCATATTTACGTAGTCCCATTATGTATTCACCATTTCCATATCGACTCGAAATAAATTCCTCCTTCACTGTATAAAATATAGACCAAGAATTCGACTGCTGCAAACTCCGCAAACAAGAAGTGTACATTGTAGTCCTTCCCACACAAATTAATCACAACGATTCCTTAACGATAAATCTGCAGCCAAGACTTCTTCGAACCATGTTGATCCGGTATCATTTGTCCGATCGTAAATCCGCAACGTTCTATGCAATCACTTAACCTAATCTCAATCCCGATCTGAAAGCTGCTAGACATCACTTCATCGACGAATGGACTCTAAAAATTCATTCTCCTCCGTGGGGATACAAAGCCGCACCAGCAGGATTTGCATTGCGCTAGTCTAGAGGGGCGAGAACACATTAAAGCGTAGAGCGGCAACGATTTATTGTGTCATTTTTTTGGTGGCAGCAGCGGGCGGAATTTTTTAACAAAATACTTGAAGTCGCGATTTTCTCGCCGATAGAAATCCATGGGAACACAAACACAATGCGCAGAAATTGTAGACCAAGCAAAACATCTTAGTTGGCATCCCAGCTAATTCTCCTATCGCTAGGTATCCTCTATGTGTCAACAATTAGCACTAATCGATATGTTTCTGTCAACGGACATGTCACAACAGACTTTCAACTCGGATGAAGTTTCATTAATAACTTTGCTGGCCGGCGGTCCGCGATGACGAATTGATGAGACGGCTGCCCGGACTGCCTTTATAAATCTGCGAATTGAACATGTCAGTGATGACTTTATGGCTAATAAGTAGGTTGGATATGTGCAATTCATAACTTTCTGAAAATCCCGTCTTTTCGCATTAACACCCATCGCCGCTGGTCGTAAGTGAACAGCATCTGTCATTGGTGGTAAGAGCATATATAGCCGTAACATTGGGATTGGCAAACCTAATCGAAAGTTGGTGGCTGGTTGAATTACAGCTGTTTGATCCAATGTACATAGGTGATAAGTCTCTTAAAATGTTGTTATGGTCATGCTGCAACAAAATTAGTTTAGAAATTTGCAAATATGTTTTAGTGCGATCAGTGATCAGAGAGCTTAGATACTAGATTTAACAAGACTCGCAAAGAGTTTGCGGATTTGATTCTTAATGGCAATTAGTATTTGCAATATATTATTGGTAAACAAAACCAAGTTTGCAGTCCTTATTCCAAAAAATTAGGAAAGAAAAAATTAAATTATAACCGTCTCAATACATCCCCATACTAAGCAGAAAAAAAAATTACACTCATAGTTGCAAGGCGCGTTAAAAGTATACACGCTTAGCATATATTCTTTCTCGTAATTCTTTTAGAAATAAAAAAATAAAAACCGCGAAATATGGCCATTTTTTGACATTTAATTACAGGGACTGTAATTATCGTAGAACCTTGTTTCAGGGCTTAAATTGTAGCTTCTGTTAGTGCCTACCTACAATAAAAATTTCATGCAAAAATAATTATAACTTTTCGCGTAAATCTCAGAAATGTAAAAACAGCCGTTTCAGGACTTATTTAGCAGAAGCGATTTGCTATCGATACTAGCATGCGATTCGTTATCAGCACGAGTAAGCGATTCGATCTCTTGCTCCGCCTTTATTGCTTTCGAATTCGTTAACGAGTCGTTTACGAGTACGAGTCCGAAGCAAGCTTTCGCTTTTGGCAAATCGTTCTCGAATCGTTTTCGAATCTAAATGTTTGCAGGGTTACTACATGTCAGTGGTGCAAACTTATTGGAGGCCGCTCTCTATAGTGGTGTTCCTTTTCTACTTTTAAGTACTCCGGAGTAAAAAATTAAAGGAACGCAAAACTTGTCGATTTGAGTAAAACCTATATAAACCTCTGTGAGAGCAGGAGTAGTTCCAAGTAAATACGAGTAAAAAAAGGCAGAAAAGGAACACGGCTTATATTAAGAGCTTTTTACCCTACATGATTTTGTCACAAGCTTTCGCCCATGATTTTCGCCGTGATTTTGTCACTGACAAAATTTATCATATGACAGCTCCGATTTTTGTTTACATTAGCTGCGATCAATTGGGCGATTTTTTCTACTCGCAAGTACTTGCGAGTACATCACCAATGGAACACGACTTTTGACAATTACCAGTAAAATGTATCTGCCCAAAAACAAGAGCAAGGGTAGCTGCGAGTAGGTAGCATAGCACCAGTCTTGAGTAGTTTACCAGTCCCAATGGATCGCAGCTATTGTTGTGATTTTGTCAGTGACTTAGCTACAGAGTCAGAAGAGACATAAATTATTTAAAATTAAAATGGACATCGAATCGAGGAATAATATTCTGATTTCATTAAACATTATGAATATTGTGTCAGTTTTGAAACTTAAAAAGAAAAAAAAGGCGAAAAAACTGAAATACATGTGGGCTAGAAATTGGCTTCTGAAAAGAGGAACTGGTCGGGACGTTTCTTACCTTGTTTTAAACGAACTTCGTATTGAAGATGTATGTACGTTCATTTCAAAATTACACCAGAATGAAGACCGAAACTTTTAATAACTTATTGAATGCAGTAACAACTTTCATTAAAAAACAAGACACTGTATTGCGTGAATCAATATCAGCTTCAACAAGGTTCGTAAGACAACTTCTACAGATTGCATATCACTATGAGGTTTTTGTAGACCGGAGACTCATATAGCGACTTACCGTTCAATTTCAGAATTTCAATTCCATCTATCTCCACCTTGTACTTCTGACTGTGTTATATTAGGAGCCATATCCTTCAAGTCCTGCGTTATTTTTTCTAACTTGCTTAGCATGTTTATTGTAGTATGTATAATGCATGCTTTGGGTCGTACAAATTCGGACGCGCTTCCCATAGTTCCAGAAGCTTCGTAACCGCTGGCTTGCTCCAATCAATCTGCAAAAGATATTACTAATAATTTTTTTGTATTGGTTCTATTTAATTAAAATATTTCAATTTCCTCCCTTTTCACCTTCCATCGTACAGAAAAATAAAAAAAATTGCTTTCCCAACAAATGTATTTTTCACAACACGGAAAATAAAACAAAATTTCTCTCCTACAAAACGTACTTTTCCCACGACGAAAACCCTATAACCCCTTGACTGATCATAAGAAAATAGAATCTGTTCTATCTTCCAAAAAATCATGTGAGTTTGACATAAACGAGCTCTCAAGGAAAATCATGTGGTGGGAATTGCTGAATATCGACCGCAGGACTTGTCTTGTGTCAAATCACTATGTCACTATTCCAGTGAAAATAACGCTTTCCTACCTTCACAGCAATTTTTTTTCTAAAAAAACAAGACTACCCCTTCGGCTCATTCGCAGTGTCTGTAGGCCTACTTTTCGCGCACACTACGGTCTTGGAATTCGTTTAAGCAGAGCAACTCCCCAGTAGGAATTCTAGGTAGCACTTACCGATGGAGCACTGATATACATAAGTAGTCATCTGGTAAGGAGTACTCCTATTTTCTTAGGTGTTAGAAGAGCCCTTATATAACGCATTACAAGAGAAGGCAGATGGTAAGGGGTAATCCAGAATTATACCCAAAGAAGTTAGAAATTTTCCCGATGATCTCAAATACCATTCCAAAAATACGAAAACAAATGAGTCATCGGGTAAATTTCTAACTTCGTTGGGCCGAATTCTGGATTACCCCTTATCATCTGCCTTCTCTTGTAATGCCTTATATAAGGGCTCATCGATGTAGTAAAAAGTAAGGCCTTACCTCCTATGACATCGTGTGTAAAAATAAGTTCTTCTGTAATGGGTATGGTAAGGCCTACCCCTTACTGGTGAGGGCTCATTTCAGTACTTCTGTAAGCTTACAAGTCCTACTGGGTTATACCCAAAGAAGTTAGAAATTTGCCCGATGACTCAAATACCATTCCAAAAATACGAAAACAAATGAGTCATCGGGTAAATTTCTAACTTCGTTGGGTTGAATTCTGGCTTACCCCTTACCACCTGCCTTCTCTTGTAATGCCTTATATAAGGGCTCATCGATGTAGTAAAAAGTAAGGCCTTACCTCCTATGACATCGTGTGTAAAAATAAGTACTTCTGTAAGGGGTATGGTAAGGCCTACCCCTTACTAGTGAGGGCTCATTTCAGTAATTCTGTAAACTTACAAGTCCTACTGGGTCGACTTTGGAACAAGCCCGCATAGTCAGTATTCCCGTACTCATACAATATTCAAGAGTTCAATCCCAGGCTTTATCCCGAACTGGGCATGCACTTTCTAGATTTAACTTAACCTATGCTATCCTTCAACTATCTTTCGATTTCAGTTTCCTACTAGACATTGTAGCCTGACATGAGGGACTGGTAACACAAGTGGTGACTCTTGATCTTAGACTATAGCATGAAAAAATCCTAACAGTATTGCAATACTCCATGAACATTTAAGAATGAAGAAAGGTTATGCTTGTTTGAAGGAAAGGTACTCCGAAAAATCTATGAATCAAATAAGGACATTCGCTAGACATCTAGTGTGGGTTGCAGAAACCTAGACAACTCGTGCTCGAGAATGCATAAGAAATACAAAAACTAGTGTTTCACCGAGACCCGAGATAATCTCGTTCTCGTCTCGTTCTCGGAACGAGATGAGAACGATGAATTATATTCTCAATCAGCCGAGACGAGAACGAGATCACCCCTTACGAGATTCTCGTCTCGACGAGATTATTTAATTTCTCATTCTCGTTTTTTCGAGACAATTCGAGACAATATGAGAGAATATGACAAATTCGAAGCTCTTTTTATACGCTTTATATTAGCTTGACCTGTATGTTGTATGTTTCAATTTCATGTAAACAAATCTTGCAACTTGATTTTGACCGACTTCCAGGTAACGGATCAACTTGAAATTTTGCAAATAAGTATAGTTCGCGCGACAATGCAATCTGACCATATTGTAAAAAAATCAAGATGGCGGTTCCAAGATGGCGGCCGAATTTTGCAATTGTGTCCCCCGACCCCCGACATGGGTATCAAATGAAAGAGCATTACAAGTAGAATACAATTAGCTATTTGGCGTTATTCAAAATTCAAAATGGCGGACAACAAAAAATGGCGGACTACCATTTTCTTTACAACCCACTCGATATGGGTATCAAATGAAAGGAAATGACAAGTAGAATACTATTAGCTCTGTGGCGTCATTCAAAATTCAAAATGGCCGCCAACACAAAATGGCGGACTACCTTTTTCTTTACAACGCCCTCGGTATGGGTATTAAATGAAAGTGTACGACGAGTATAGTATAGTAAACTGTGTGACGTTCTTTTAAATCCAATATGGCGGTCACTACAAAATGGCGGAAGACATATAATAGACTAAAAAATTGAAAATAAAAAATATATAGTTTCAAAAAACTAAAAAATACGCTTTGATTTTAAAATGAACTAAAAAGTAAAAAATAAATTTGAATGTAAAGTTTTTATTGCTCCAGCCAGAATATGGAAACAACCTACCTTTCGAAATGTAAAAAAGCGTGGGCCTCTAGCAAAAACTTCCGTTGTTAATAAAATAAGAATATAGGAAGAGAGTCCCACGCTTTTTTACATTTCGAAAGGTGGGTTGTTTCCATATTCTAGCTGGAGCAATAAAAACTGTACATTCAAAATTATTTTTTACTTTTTAGTTCATTTTAAAATCAAAGCGTATTTTTTAGTTTTTTTAAACTATATATTTTTTATTAATAATTTATTCTCTAATAATTTATATTTTATATTTTTATTAATTATTATGGTTATCCGGGGGTAGATAAATTTGTCTTGGAATCATGTGATAAAGCGTCCGGCTTCCATCTCTGAGTTAGTGAATTCGAATTCAGCGAAATCAGTTCTCGTTTTTTCTCTTTTCTTGTCAAATCATCATTATACGGGATTTTATCGAATAGAACAGTGGCAATGATAATTACATTAGCATGTTCCCACTATGCCCATGTGTATTCGTGAAATTTGTTTTCCCGCATACCGTACGAACTTGCCACTAAGATTCGATAAATCTCGAATGTATTTTATCGAATACGTGATAAAGTAGCCTTTAGTTTTATATTGCGTCATTCACATGAATGAAATTTTCCCGAATCTCGAACTTTTTTGTTCTAGGCTGTTGTTCGAACTTAATTTATTTATTTATATAATTTATTATTTTTAAAAATCTCGGTTTTACGAGAAATTCTCCTATGAGACGAGACCGAGACGAGACGAGACGAGCAATCCTTTATTGAATGTTGTCCGAGACCGAGACGAGACGATATGAAGATCAAAAGCTCGGAACGAGAACGAGAAAATTTCAAATCTCGCCTCGTCTCGGTCTCGGTGAAATACTAACAAGAACCGTCTGTCCGAAACTTCTACGGATGAAAAGCTTTGAATATTTGGAATCTCATAATGGAAAGCAGTTGCTACAAAAGGCAGTTATCGAGGCTGAAGTTAAATGTACCAAGGGAAAAAATCAAAATTGCAAATAGACAAAGCGGAAAGTGTACGATTTTTGAAAAACTTGAAAATGCCTGGAAAGGCAATTTTCATGTTTTTATTCTGAAGAATAAGGAATCTCCATTCTTGTTACCTTGAAGACTACCCATAAAACTCAACTTGCATTGCGTCCACATTTGCAACACTTCCAACAAAATATCCGTTACGGAATTCGGAAAAGGATTTCAGTGCAGGTGTAGATAACATAAAATCTAAAATAACTTTTCAATACAAAAACGAAAAAAAAAACAGGAAAAAATGAGAATTTTGAAAACTTTAAAAAAACCTGCTCTTATCGCAAGCTAATGTACCAAGTATAGCCAGTAAATTAGTTTTACACATAGTCAGTGACATAGAACCAACAGGTTAACAGATGTTATCTCGGGCATTATTCAAGCTGCTTTTCAGTAGTAAAAATAACGTCCGATGATTTATCGCAATCTTCGATTCAGGCAATTAACTAAAGCCAAATTGCTCCTCCAGATTCGTGGTGCACCAGAGATAGCGGCGGCACATTCAGAGATGGTAATTAAATTATTTGTGAGCTATGCGGATTTATCTGACAACTAATAGATAAGCCGATAGCGCTGGCCAGCGGAGTGTAGCTGCTCTTTTTGAGGTAGCTGTGACCACTATTGCTACTTTTACTTGGGTAGTTGCCGTTCGATAGGTTCTTTGATGGGGCCTACCAAGTTGCGCGCACGGATATACGACAAGCACGAGGAGCAGATTTATTTGCGGCCAAGCCATTTTTCTGCATGTCGTTTATGTACTTTCATTTTCGCACTAGATTTGTATTAAATACGAGTGGAAGGTAGGTTTCAGAGCATGCAGGGATTATTGGGATATTTTATGGAACTGTCCAATGTCCGGAAATGATAGATGCAACAAAATGGAATTTGAAAGAGCAAATATGAAAACTCTATTTAAATTGAAAGAGGAAAGGGTTTACTCTTGTAGTTGAAGGAACCATAATAGTCAAAGGTAAGACGTCTTCTGTATTTTCATTGTTTGTATGAAATTTTTTTTATAGGAGCAATATAAAAACTGTTGCAGTTATAATTAATGCAAAACAAAGCAAAACCAATCATCAGAAAGAAAGAACGATTTTCGAGACGAGACCTCCAGATTAAAAATCGATACGAGACCAAGACTACCATTCGAGATCTCGCGAGACATCTCGAGGTCTCGAAATCAAATCGTTATTTTGAAATCGTATCGACACCAACTATTTCAGTATCTTCACGCTGCGCTCTTTGACGAGCACAACATTCGGCACCAATACATGACTTGAGCAGGCTGCGAAGACAAGGCGAAGAGTACGCATTCCATAAGCATTTAAATGCAGAGTCCATTCCAAAACAGAAGAGGTATTTTACTGTCATTTCATTTCATTTCAACGCATTTAAAATGAAATGCGTTGAAATGAAATGAAATGACTGTAAAATACTTCTTCTCTTTTGCAACGGACTCTACGTAAATGTAACTCTACACAAATTAGAAATTAACTTTCGATTCATTGAATCCCTCTACCCGGCCTGGTGCCATTGCAAAAGGCAAATTTACGTGTCTACGTCTGGGAAGTGACTAGCATGGAAATATAAGGAATGTTTGTATACAATTTCATTAATATGGCACATATTGATATTTCTCGATATACAGAAGACTGAGCAATTTGTATTATTGACAGTGAAATTCGAGACTTTTCGAGACGAGACGAGACTTTTCGAGACGACACGAGACTTTTCGAGACGAGACGAGACCTGCAAATACCCATTTTTTCGAGACCGAAACGAGACTGGGCCAAATCTCGTCTCATCTCGTGTGCAGCACTACTTTGGACAGAACGGGCAACAGGAGAAAAATAAATTCTGCTTAACGGCTAAGTGCGCGTGGAATGACCACCATTGATATTTTGGCGGCGGAAATAAAGAGCTTGTACGACCCAGAATATGCAAGACAGAGGAGGAGGGTCGAGACTACTAAGGACTGATGGAGCGATAGACTCCTACCAAATGGGGGTAAGTGTGTTATGAAGGAACATGGAGAAGTGAGTTACTCCTCACGCAATTTCTGAGTAGAATGGAGATTATACGGCATATATTCATCGCACGATTAACCGTTCTTCCCAGAATGTGCGGAGGATAATGAGGTCGCGGAGCATGTCCAAACGATAAGGAGGTACCCAAGCATGCCCTCTTTAAATGCCCAAGGTTTGTGGATAACAGGGATGTGCTGGAAACAGCCTCCAAGATGCAACTAACCCCGGAGAACAGGCATCAAATGTCATGAAAAAGGGTTGGTGAGTTTAGTAAGGCCGAATTTGACACTACCGTCTTTTAGGCATGAGCCTTACATGCGGTCGAGCGCACATACCCCTGCTGCTCCACTGATGAAAAATTCTCACCACTCTTTCGAATAAAAATGGGGTACCTCCAAGCTCCGCAGCTAGAAGACAGACCCTGCACATTTCTCGTATTTGATTGGAGGAATCCGAGTCGATCACCCGCAGTATGTGTCACTGCCCATGGTGGGAAAAAACTATTTGCAGTCGATTCCATGCCGACAAGGCTATTCCCACGAAGAGTTGCTACCCTTTCACTGGTAGCTAGAATTTTAGCATCCCAAACTCGCCTCTAACCTTCTTTCTCAACTTGGAATGGACATGACCGAGTTATATACGAGTAATATATGTTGTAAAATTTGATGTTTGTTAGTTTTTTGCTTGATTACACCAGTAACTTTATACACGATGTTGAAACAACTATAACTTGAAGATGTTATTAATTCTTACTTATTTTGAAATGCTAGAAGATAAAATGTCGGCTTCTTTCCCATTACCACCTATGCAATCTTAATTATTAGCTATTAGTCTATCCATTTGCTTTGGCACAGCTAAGCTACGTCTATAAATAAGCGTTCGCAGAGTAACTTCGCCGATATGAATAGAGTAAAAGAAACTGCAAAGCGCACAATATCAAAACTGCACAGCAATGTTACTAGTTTGTTTCATTTATGGCAGAATTAACAGAACATGCTCGTTGCGAATATGATCGTAAATAATTCATTGCAAAACAATCAGCGGCCCAGCAACGATAAAACTTTATGATCGCCAATCAGCAGAGCAGTAAAACAAAAGGTTCAGCAGTAATTGATTGTCGTAAAATTCTGGGCACCTTCAAGTGACACGTTTATGTCTGCATACGGTAATGGCTCTTTCTCTCTATTAAGGCCTATGCAGGTACCCAAACGATGCCAATCCATCAAAATCGTTCCATAGTGCCGAAGTCGGGCTGTCTTCGATGTTTTTCTTGAATCCGTGCAGGAACGTGCATATATATGTATGCAGAAATTGGTGCGGGATTGTGTGGGGCCACAGGTGAGCCCTGCTCTGGTCTCCCCCAATCGAACTGCATTAAGGAGTTACCTGGCCGATAACGTATAAAACAATTAAAATACCTGTTTTATTGGGCCCGTCTATTAGCGAGATCAACAATAGCGGAACGCGCAACCACCTTCACTTTCTTCGTATCGGCAATCATTGACCTTCCTGCTTCTTGAAGGAGAGAGAGAGTGCAGATCGTATATTGCAAGGTTAAGCCCCGTCTAACCCAGCGATTTCATAGTTCCAGATATCGATGATATCTAGATTACGAAGCAATTAATCTCGCGAAAATTCAGTAGAAGAATCTTCACGCCTCTGATTATAATTACGTAGCCGCCGAAATGAAGACTGGCGGCGGCGGCACATCGGTGGCTTTTACTTTCTTTCTGGCAGGCGACGGTCCTCCCCTCGGGATGATTCTCACCTGGCGTAATTGTAGCATCTGTTTGTTGGCAATGGCCTTTACGAAAAACCGCCGACATATTCGAGGTTAATTACTTTTTCATCACGTAAATACACCTGAAAAAGGTTATTGACTCCCTTTTGCGGTGTCACTAAATAGAGGCATCAATATCAACTTCAATATTTTGACGGTTGAGGGGTTTTTTTCGGGTGTTGTGTTGTTGCTGGACGATTTGACTGCATGCGCAAAAAAAATGGTATAAATTGTTTCAGATTGACTTTTAATTTTAGAGCTTTTTACAGGTGTAGTTTGAGCAGGAGGCAATGTCTTAATTTCAGGAGATTTCCCCATTGCCAATTACAAAAACTTTCACTGAATTTCGGCGGTGTTAAAATGCTTCAGGCAGGAATTTTTCTCGAAAATTTTCGTGTAAAGTATTAAATTTTAGGAATGTTATTTTTTTGTTGATTCCTTGAGTTATTAAATCAAATACTTGAATGGAAAGCTTAGAGGAAAAACTAAAAGCAAATTAATAAATTTCTATTAGCACGGAACTTGTTACTTCCTGTTGGCATACATTAAAGTTGTGAATTCGTTTAGTGTTAATGGAAATTCAGATTTGTAGAAGTACTTTTCGCACAAATTTTGAATTAAATGTGACAATTTTAAAAGGATAGAGCCGACTAATTCGTTTGTTGTTTTCAGCTAAAAAGGTGAGAAATTTGTTATGTGACAGGAGTGCAAACAGGTATGAGTAGTTTTTCGTAAAATAAAAGCTAAGTGAAAAGAGAGCTCAGAGGACGGCCAAGCTTTGTTCACACTATTGTATAACATGATACACGATGACTACAACAAACAATAAACTCATGGAGTAACAAGAATCCGACGACAAACAGTTCCGCTCGCGATATTTATGTGAGACTCAAAGTTTGCGCCGATTTGCTGAGTTTGGTCTGGTTGTCCCAGATATATTTAAGGTTTCGATAGAGCATGGCATTCAGCTATGTTGGGTAAACGCCACGCTATTGGTGTTGACTCGGTTCCGCAGAACTGGATTAAACATTTCATTTCTGGCCGCAAAATCAAGGTTCTGGATGACGTCAATCTAAACCGGGCACTATCTCTGCGGAGGTCCCTTATTTTCACCTGCTCCATTTCTAATCTTTAAATTTTTTTATATGAAAGTCCAAACCTAGCAGTCACTCTTTGTAACTACTACGAGACCGTCATGTCGTACTCTTCATGGTGCCATGTCTAGTAGTAAATTTAGTTCGAAAGAAGGAATAGAGGACAGGATAGATTGATAAGAGTCTGGAGGGTGCTAAAGGAGGAGGGACGTTGGAACCTCTGTTGCCAGACCCACTGAAAGTGATTTCCCCAAACTTTGTGTGAAAATTCCCCAAAATTATACCTTTCCAACAAAGTTTCCCCATTTTTAAAATATGACTGCAATTATAAATTACAATTGCCGTGTTTTTTTAATCTGTTCTATTCTGTTCTGTCCTGGAACATTTAAAAAACGGCAAGGAAAATTTTCATTTTTATTTCCATAAATTACGGCTTTTGGGCATTTTAATTTCTTCTAATATTGCAAAAGATCGGTCTTATTTATCTCTCCACTAATTTTTCTCGTTTTTCATTCAGTAAACAAAACATTTTACTTTATTTGTCAACTGTCAAGTTAAAAAACGTATGTGAGAAAAGGGAAATCCCCTTTGTGCTGGATAGTGTTCTTGATAATTATCGGGGACAAGACTTTTGTATGGAAGCTGTTCTGTTCTGTCCTGGAACAGATTAAAAAAATACCCCTAATGAATATTATTATAAACTAGCTGCGCCTCGCCTCAATTTTGGATGATTTGAATACAAAATTTTACCTGAACATTCTTTTTCGGACTCCCAAGCTTTTCTATATTTCCTAGTTGACATTTTTTCAATTCGTCGAGGTATTTTTTTTATTAGTTAAAAATCTTTTCTGGCTCACACTGAATTACTGCATGGACTGGCTCACACTGAATTAAAAAGAGTTTCTGCGAAAAAACTAACAAATCCAGTTCAATGAAATCGTAAACACAATTTTGACCGTTTTGTATTTAAAATGTATTAAATTTGAGAATTTCATGTTTCTTTATGCAAATAATTGCATTCTTAATTTTTAAATATATATTTCTTGGTTCGAATTGTATCAGCGCAGCCGCAGAGCATAATAAGCAAAAATGAATTAAAAATCTCTGAATCAATTTTTCCGCAATGTTTTCCCCACTAAATTTGTTTCCCCATTTTTTCGCACGGGCATAATATTTTCCCCAGTTTGGGAAAAAAACCCCAATCTGGCAGCACTGGTTGGAACTCCTGGATGTTGTAGGAGTTCACACCAAAGAGAAGACATTCGCACGACGCCCACTGTCACAAAAATCAAAACATAAAATTTTTGTAACGGGTTTTCGATTTCGCATAGTCAATTTCCTTAATAGCAGCCGGTCGACCCAGCGACACAACCGTCGGGATTAGCGAACAGCCTCGTCGGAATATTATGGCTCCCTTATGCTAACCGACCAAGGCTGTAACGCTATTAAGACCACACAGGGACCGCAAGAATCGTTTCGAATTTAATGCCTTCTAACCGGGCAGTACAATTTTTTCAACAAAGCATGCAACGCCTCCGTATCCGCCTCCGTAGGTGCGTAAAGCTAATGTCTGGCCCATTTCTTCATAGCTTGGGCGAAACAATAACCAAAGATCGGACAAAGTACAAAAAGGCTCAAACTCATCGGCAAAGACCCTATTTCCCCTACCATCCATCCGTTCAGCCATTGCTGGAAGGTGGCAGCCCTGAAAAAGTTTTACCATTTCAATCAATTCTTTAACATTTATCGTAAAAATAAAGGCATGTTAATGTATGGGCACCATAAGGCCCCATTCACACACAGGCCGCCGGCAAGTCGTGGCCTTCAGTTTAGGAAAACTGACAAAAATCTTTATATGTGTGGGCATTTATCGTCAGTCCGGGCCTTAAGATCTGAGCTTCTATCCAGTCTGAAGTTTTCGATGAGGCCATGATTGAAAAAAAGTGCAATCAGCCGGAATTACGCAATATACGATAAGCGATAGCCAACGTAACCGCAGCCTAAGTTATTCCATACATTACGAATTCTTAGAAGAAAGAAAAAAAGATTACTTCAATTTCTTGTATTGCAAAATTACTAAAAAACTCGTACTTTAGTGAATATACTAGAAAGTCGAGGAGTATAACGAGTTTAATCTGTGTCCCCATATAAAATAAGTTGAAATTTTTTTTACATATTATGTAACTTTTCCACATGTTGCAGGTAAAATTGCCTATAATTTCCACCATAAATTAAGATAAAGTCCAAAACCACAACGGTTTCATACTAAAAATTTGTTTAATTTACCCCGCAAAATTCAAAAGTCGCTACCACCCTTGTTCTAAAAGTAAAAACAATTTTCCGCTTAAACTCTATCAACCAAAAAGCATTTAACAAAAAAAAACTCCTAAAAAAATTCAATTACCATAAATCAAGCGAAAATTGATCCTCTTCATCCCCCACAAAACTGCATAAGGGTTAGTCATTTAATACCACCACGAATACCGCGTAAACTGCATGCCCCTTTTATTTGCGCCCAATTATAGGGGTAGGCACAGGGTTGAGTTCCCATATTTCAATTCCACTTTTTTAAAACTATCGCTTCGAACAAGGCGTGCACGTGCACTAAGGGCGATCATATTACAACAGGATGCGTCTTCTTGTTTGTACATGATCAAGGACGAGAATTTATGAGCAAATTCCTGTCACATTAACAGTTCCATGGGCTCCTGGGAATCTGATTTGTTCAAACAATTTGGATAAAATTTTGATGATTTATGGGTTTTGAGTAAATATATGCTCTTAGGAATATACACATGTGGATTAAAATAAGACGAAAGTGAATAAAAATATTATTGGAGTTTGTATTGTTGTTTTTTAGGATCTTGTGTAATTTGTGTAAGTGTGCAATTGTTATATTCAATAAAAAATAAGTGTGATTTATTTGAATGTAGGCTTAAGGTTTGATTCATTAATGTGGCAGTTGTGGCTGATTGGAATTAGGAACACCCACAAACAATTTATAAAGTGATTTCTATGTATTATGAAACTCTCCTAACATTTATTTGGCCATAATTTATTGCATTTAAACAAACTGTGCTTCCCTCCAAACATATTGTTCATTTGTGAATAGGGAATAGTCGAAGAAGTTTGGAACGTATGGCTCCTTATGTATCGAAGTTATAAGAAGAAACAACAGTATTTCAAAATAGCAACAATTTTTAAAAAGACCTAGTATGGTTCCTTAATCACGTTTGTGGTAACTTGCCTACTGTCTTCAATTTTTGCCTGATTTCCCACACATTTTCACATTTTAAAGTTAGGAAAAATAAAGTCTGATTTCGCCCAACAGAACATGAAATCAACCTTGAAAGTAAAAGCTCGCTCAAAAGAGAAAAATCAACTGGAATAGTGGAATGTCTTTCCAAGGAGCTTTTGAATTTCTGACTTCTGGCAACAACAATTTCAAGCACTGAACTCGAGTTTAGCCGGTGAAGCCACTTATGCGCATTGAATTGAATTTTATTTGATTAAACTGAGTCCGGTGAAGCCGGGGTATTATATAACTTTCATATTGTAGGAAGGGTCGTTCTCAAATATAACATGTAGGGCTTCATAAAAGTCATCTTTTTTGTGTTGTGAATCCTCTTTTGTAGACGCTACACTGCAAACCCAAGTGTGTGATTTTGAAACGCATTTCGCGTGTAAAATCGTGTAGTCACTTTCTACGCGTTTAAAATGTGTTAATTTTTAATACTCGAAAAGTGTGTAAATTTAGCACCCTTAATGCGTGTGTTTTTAACACACCAAATATGCATTACTTTGAAGCTTTTGAGTGAAGCTTTTTGAGCGTCGTTTTACAGGGAGTAAACCTAGAAAAATCGTTACCGTAAGCTTAACATCTTTGATGTAAACTGCAGTGACGTCTCAACGCCCTTCTGTCACCGACTGACTGTAAAGAGTGGTCGAGCTGCTTGCTGGTCATTGAGTATTTAAATAAAGAATTACAACCGTCTAACTTTCCTTTAAGCTATCCTCTCATGCGTGTTAATTTAGTCAAGTGTGTTAAATGACACATTATGTTTGATTTTCACACGTTTAAGACGTAAAACGATAAAACGTTACAATTTCCGCATTATTTTAACACGGTTTATTCCTAAAACGCAATATTTTAACACGATTATCCGAATTTACACGCTTATGAAGTGTGTAGTGTGTTAAATTCCAATAGAATATAGAATATACCAATAGAGACCTGCATCAAAGCTCCTTTTAGAGACGTTATTACCCATGAGGAGGTTTTAAAATACACGGTGTCTGATATTGGCCAGAGCCGGACATCTACACATACGGAATTCTCAATCTGGCCGCATTTGCCCAATTGATCAATGTCCTTTAATTACACAGGCACACAAAAAAAATGTCAAGACCCAGAGGGTACATCCCCCTACCCCCCGTTTTTGGGGTCGCTGAAACCGAATATAACCGCAACCACCCCCATACACCCCCTTCTGGTAGTTGAAATATCAATTCTCATACAAAGTCGAGTAGGGTGTGTATTCCTATATTTTCTAGGCCTCTAAGAACGAGGAAGACTACTAAAAATGAATTAGACCCCCTCTTTAGCCCCTAGAGTCACTTTACCACCGCCATACACCCCTTTGAAATGTCAATTCTCATACATAGTTGAGTAGGGTATGTATTCCTATGTTTTTTGGGCCTCTGTGAACGAAGAAGACTACCAAAAATGAATTAGACCCCCTCGTTACCCCCTACCCCCTTTCTCAAACAAAATCGAGTAGGGTGTGTATTCCTATGTTTTTTGGGCCTCTAAGAACGAAGAAGACTACCAAAAATGAATTAGACCCCCTCGTTACCCCCTACCCCCTTTCTCAAACAAAATCGAGTAGGGTGTGTATTCCTATGTTTTTTGGGCCTCTAAGAACGAAGAAGACTACCAAAAATGAATTAGACCCCCTCGTTACCCCCTACCCCCTTTCTCAAACAAAATCGAGTAGGGTGTGTATTCCTATGTTTTTTGGGCCTCTAAGAACGAAGAAGACTACCAAAAATGAATTAGACCAACTCGTTAGCCCCTAACGTCACTTTACCATACACCCCTTTATAGGGGTTGAAATTTCAATTCTTATACAAAGTCGAGTAGGGTATGTATTCCTATGTTTTTTGGGCCTCTGTGAACGAAGAAGACTACCAAAAATGAATTAGACCCTCTCGTTTGCCCCTAGCGTCACTTAGTGACGTTAGGGGCTAACGAGTTGGTCTAATTCATTTTTGGTAGTCTTCTTCGTTCTTAGAGGCCCAAAAAACATAGGAATACACACCCTACTCGATTTTGTATGAGAATTGACATTTCAACCCCCACAAAGGGGTGTATGACGGTGGTAAAGTGACTCTAGGGGCTAAAGAGGGGGTCTAATTCATTTTTGGTAGTCTTCCTCGTTCTTAGAGGCCCAGAAAACATAGGAATACACACCCTACTCGACTTTGTATGAGAATTGACATTTCAACTACCAGAAGGGGGTGTATGGAGGTGGTTGCGGGGAAATGGCTAGTTAAAAAAATTTTTATGGTCATATTCGGTTTCAGCGACCCCAAAAACGGGGGGGTAGGGGGATGTACCCTCTGGGTCTTGACTTTTTTTTTGTGTGCCTGTGTTATCGACACAATTCTGGCAATATCCTTGCGGGCATCGCCAAGAGGTCAAGCGATCTCTGGTTGTAATAACAAGGCCAAGTCTTCTTAGCTTTGACGCATGACCAGAGTCTCTAGTGATGAGGCATGATGATGGAGAAAGCTACTGAGAGATATTACATGGACCGGTTTTACACGACTGGACACCGAACAGACAAATCGAACGAACAAACTCTGGTTTATTGGGAAGAGGGTGAGAGAGGACGATGGAAAACCGGCGCCTCTCTCACCCTCTTTCCCATAAACCCCAGTTTGTTCGTTTGTCTGTTCGGTGTCCGGCCGTGTAAAAGGGCCCATGGAGATTCTTTTTTTTTAGCACGCACAGCGGCTTCGGTACATTCTCACTTGTGTGCTTGCGAGAGTTGACACACTCTGGCCCATTCATCTTCATCTCGAAGTTCTTGTGATACTGTTGCCACTGAAGAGTGATCCTGGACCTAGCTGTCAGTGGGCGCGTTTAGACCCAAGTTAATTTAACTGAGCTGGGCAAGTTAACAACGGCATAAACAACAATTTTTTTAGCGCTGTTAGCTAACTTATTTCTGCTTTTTGGCTTAGCTAAAAGATAGCACACCCAAAATAAATTGACGTTTGCTTGTAAATTTTTGTTGTAAGCAAATAATTTAGAAATATTTCAATACAGCATGAAGATATTATTATTATTACTCATTTTATAGCTTTTTATGTTATTATTTTTGCTTATTATTAACTGTAAAATGAGAACTGACAGATGGCATGCTAGAAACGGTGCTAAGCTAACAGCGCTAATTTAACAGAGTTAAAATAACTCGGGCCTAAACGCAAATTGCAGTTTAGCAAAACCAAGCCAAGACAAGACTTTTTGCTCATCACTGGCAGACTTTTGGCACTTAGTGATGACCAAAAATTCTGTCCTGTCTTTTCTTGGTTTGGTTTGGTCTTGCTAAATGTGCAAGAATAGGCAAAACTGCAAGACTAGTTTTGCTCATCAATAGCTATCATCCCAGAGGTCCCGGGTTCGAATCCCGGCAGCACCACGGTCCTTCGCCTTTCCCACTTTCCCCAACTTACATAATTTTCCTTCTTTCTTCTTTCCTCTTTACAGTCCTGATTGTCATAGGCTTCCTCTAGCTCTTCCCCTGCCCCGGATTCAACTCGCTTCAGGAGGCATAACACTCCAGCGAGTTGTTTCTCGATGCCCCGATGCCAAAGGCGCGATAATAATGGCTCGAAGTTGGTGGAATAAAAAATATCGCGTCTTGGTTGTGGCAGTTCCTTCCTTCACTTCTTCCTCTCCCTTCACTATCTTCCGACTGGAGCTTGCTGTTCGACATTGCACTCTATACGAAAAAAAAGATTGTCGACAGTACGAAGGGCTTTCCCTGAGCTCTAGTTTTTCACATAAAAAAAATGCAGCGGTTGGACTATGAAGAATTTTCCGGATGCTAATATCTCCATTTTGTGTTCTATAGTGTCTTTAGGACTTTCGCAATCGCCATTAGCCAAAGTAGAAGCGAGAGGACTACACCCTAATGTGTACCATGGTACGTTGTCTTTATCACTCTGCTATTTCCGCAGGCCGCAGCTGCCGTGGATGATTCTAGTGTCCAGCATGTATAGGATCCACTCACTGTGATTCCATTGTGGATCCCCTCTTAAACCAGGGCCTCCTAGATGGCCATGGTGGTGATGTTGTTAACAGCGCCTTCAATATCTAGGAGAGCTTCCAGGGTAAACTGTTTGTATTGTACGGAATATTCCTTTTAGATTTGCCTTTCCAGTATGCCTGCTGAGATGTATACATAGGAACCTCTGCTATGAAGGTTACTGTTGGGGTTTATGGGTAAATAAATAACACGAATAACTATAGTTCGAACATCAATTTTATTTTTATATAAACACGGGACTTGCATCCGTACAACTTGGAGGGTAGAGGCGTTGTGAACACTTGGGAACACATACAATATAAAGGCTTACTAATACATGGATTACAAAAGATAAATGTTGGAAATTGGTATAAATGTATAATTTTTGAAATTCCAACACGCCGCCTCAAAAATTATCTAGTTATTTAATTATGCGGTTGTAATACAACTAATCTAGTGCAAGTTATTTAAAAAAATTTTCTCATTTTAATTTAGAGTTCAAATTTAATGGTAAATGTAAACCCCCTTTAATTATTCCATACTTAAATCATTTCTACATTTTAAAAATTTTGTTGCACCTAGTGACTTTGTAAATGTATCTGCGATTTGATTCTCTGTATTTATATGTTCCAATGTTATGCTACCCTTTTTAACTTGCTCCCTTGAATAATGGTATTTGACATCTATATGTTTAGCCAATTTATGACTTGTCGGGTTGTTTGCTATGGTAATACACCCATTATTATCCTCATATATCAAGACACCATTCTTTATCTCGATATTTAGTGTTTCTGCTAAAGATTTTAGCCACAGCGCCTCTTTTACTGCCTCATACAATGCCATATATTCGGCTGCAGTGGATGAGTCAGCAACGGAACGCTGTTTTCTAGTATTCCAAGTAATTGTACAATTTTCATACATTTTAAATACAAAACCTGTTGTACTTATTCTAGTTATTTCATCACTTGCCCAGTCAGAGTCTACAAATCCTATTAAAACTTTAAAATTTTTATTTGAATTTCTTTTATAAACTAACTTTAAATCAGAAGAACCTTTCAAATATCTCAAAACACCCTTCAAATACTTCCAAACTGTACTATTGTTTTTGTTTACAAATCTACTTAACACATTTATAGCAAAACTTAAGTCTGGTCTTGTACATATCATTAAGTACATTAAGCAACCTAGTAAACTCTGACAAGGTTCTTTGCAATCTTCGTCTGAATTTAATTTATCAAATTCTAATCTTTCTACAAGTGGTGTTTTAGAACTATTACAATTAAACATACCAAATTTGCGCAATATATCATTTACATATCTTGTTTGGTCTAGACAAATTTTATCCTTTTTTATAGTGACTCTAATTCCAAGAAACAACTTAATTTCTTTCAAATCTATCATATGAAATATTTTAGTTAAATTATTTTTAAATTTATTCATTGTATTTATGTCACCGCAAACAATTACTACATCATCCACGTAAAGAACAACATAAATATTTTTTCTTATATCTCCTCTATCTAAAATATAAACACACCTATCAACTGGTGAATTGTGGAATCCCAGGCCTTTTAATGTTTTTTCAAAGACTTCAAACCAGCATCTTGCTGATTGTTTTAAGCCATACAAGGCTTTATTTAATTTACATACAAGATTATTTCCAGTGAGCACTCCTTCGGGAACCTTCATATATATATTTTCTTTCAACTCACCATTTAAAAATGCTGTTACTACGTCCATATGATGAACTAATAAATTAAATTGATTTGCAACTGCAATTACAAAACGAAAGCTAGAAATTCTAGCTATTGGGGCAAAAGTTTCATTATAGTCAATCAAATATTGCTGGCTAAATCCGCGAGCTACCAATCTGGCTTTGTGTCTAACAGGATTCCCAAATTCGTCGGTTTTGACAGTAAACACCCATTTACAATCAACTATATTTGTGTTACTTGGTTTTTTTACAAGAGTCCATGTGTTGTTTGTCTTGAGGGAATTCAGCTCGTCTTGGATGGCTCTCTCCCATACTTCTTTATCGTCTCTGAATTTAATTTCCTGAAAAGAATTTGAAATATCACTCGCAAAAGATTCTGCTCGATATAAAATATGATCAAATATATAATAATTGCTTTCATCATAAGAAATAGGTGGTCTATTTTTATTTCTAACGCTCCTTCTCAAATTATCGTCAACTTCTAGATCATCATCATTTCTTAAAAATTTATTTTGTCTTTCATTCACGTCTTGATAATTTTCAAGTGTATCACGTAATCTTTTGTTTTGTCTATTATTTTCTATTGGTTTCACCGTTTTATTTCGAGCTATATTTTTAGATAAATTTGGTTCTTCTGGTCTCTTATTGCCAGGATATCTATTAGCAGTTTCATTGTTTTTTTCATCTAGTTTCACAATACTAGGTTTATTATGTCTCTCATCCAGTATTTCAGTACTGGGATTATTATGTCTTTCATCTAGTATCACAGTACTAGGATCATTATGCATTTCATCTAGTATCACAATACTAGGATTATTGTCTCTTTCATCTAGTACCACAGTACTAGGTTTATTATTTGATCTCTTTTTATCAGATGCGCTAGGTAACCATTCACTTGACTCGTTTGATATATCTATATCAACTATTTTTATCTCAGGTCTGGTCGTCAAGTAAGATATTTCGTCTACTATTACGTCTCTAACGGAAATAAAATTATTTGTCTCGGCATTGTAAACTTTGTAACCATTTGGAACATAACCAACTAAAATACCCTTCCAAGATTTATTATCGAATTTATCTGTTTTAACTTTGTTATGGACATAGACTGTAGAGCCAAAAATTCTTAAATATTTTAGTTGTGGTTTTTTATTATGCCATAATTCGAATGGCGTTTTATTTTCTTTCACTGCTTTACTCGGTATTCTATTTATCAAAAAGGTCGCAGTCAAAACAGCTTCTCCCCAAAAACATTTAGGCAATTTTGATTCAACTAACATTGCCCGAGCCTTTTCCGTTACCGTTCTGATCATACGTTCTGACACTCCATTTTGATGTGGAGTTCTTGGGATTGTTAAATGATAAGTAATCCCGTTATTAACACAAAACTTTTTCATTTCATTTGATAAATATTCTTTACCATTGTCTATGTATAAATGAACAACCTTTGAATTAAAATTTGCTTGGCTTTTATTCACAAAATCTGTAAGTATTGAAAAAAGGTCTGATTTAAATTTTGCTAAATACGTTACGCAATAATGTGTATATTCATCCACAAATATCATAAAATAACTTTTTCCATCAATGGTAGTGGGAGTGATAGGACCACAAATATCTGAGTGTACATTTAGCAATGGTCTATTTATATAAGTTTTGTCTTTTATATTATTTGAAGGTAATCTTGCCTGTTTGCCGATTATACAAGCTTCACACAAATTAAAATGTGGATTTATATTTTTTATCAAACTTATATCATAGACCATGGATTTCTTTTTTAGCTCTATAAATTTCTCTCTACTTATATGCCCTAAGCGTTTATGCCAAAAATCATAAGTGCATTTTGAATTACACAAATTTGCAACATTTTTAAAGCTTTGAACATTTAGCCTTACGTTCAATTTTTTATTATTAGTTTTACAATTCATTAATACATTACCAGTAATATTTTTCATGTGAATTGAGCCATCAATTTCAAAAATGGTCTGTATGCCTGCTCGTTGCAGACGCTTGACTGACAGCAGATTTTCTGGTACCTCTGGGCTGTATAGGACATCTTCTAGGATCCCTGATGCTCCGATGTTTGTCGTTATTCTTACGTTCCCCTTTTTGGTGGCGTAGATATATTCCCCCCTTTTGGCTATTTGAACTGGGATAGGTGGAGTCAGCTCACAGTAATCTTCAAAATATCGGTCGTCCATTATTATATGATCAGTTGCTCCTGAGTCAATAACGAAGTCCAGTTGTCCAAAGTTGTAAGTGTCATTATTTCCTACCATTCCGATGAAATAACTCGAGGAAATATTGGAAAGTTGTGTGCTACTTCCTGATGAACTGAAAAAAGCGTTCTTCTCTTCATTGTCATTTCTTCTCTGTTGAAAATTCTGCTCTCTCTTAAAAAACCTGCACTCTTCCTTTATATGTCCAGCTCTGCCACAATGATAACATTCGAGATTTCTTACTCCAAAATTTTTGAAATTGTTTTTCCTGCAACTGAATTTATTATAATGACCAGAGTAGCCCCTTTTATTATTGAATCTTCCTCGTTGTCCAAATTTTGAGTTATAATGGTTATAATTATTATTAAACCATCTCCGTCCTCTTGTTGCTCCTCGGCCACGACTACTTCCTCTGAAATTGTTTCCAAATTGCTGTCGTCCATCTGTTGGTTTTACTACGGAAGCAATTAAGATTTTCTGACTGGTGTCTTCACTTGTTTCTTTTAATTTTGCTTCTTTTTCCAATAATCTACTTTTTATAAAATCTAAGGTTAAGTTTTCGTCGGGTAATGTCTGCACTGCATCCAGGACCGACTCGTATTCTTTTGGAAGATCTCGTGTCAAGTATGCAATTTTATCGTTGTCAGATATTGTTCCTCCAGCTGACATCAACTCGTTTAAAAGATCTTCAAATTTCGCAAAATAGTCTTTCATTGATGTTTCTTTTTCCATTTTTAGGGTCATCAATTTCCTCTTGATACCCATTTGCGTTGCCTGGCTACTTCGTTCATATACTTGATCTAATTTTTCAAATACAATTTTGGCTTTTACATCTTCACCTTTGACGTAGCCAATCAATGAATTGTCTAGGTACTCCATTATTTCGAACACTGCCTTTTTATTTTTTACTTGCCATTTCGAATCAGGAAATAGAGGTATGGAATCATCAATAATATTTAGTAATCCGAGTGTGTCCAAGTATGCACGCATACGGGTCTTCCACGTACTGTAATCCTCGCCTTTGAATTGTTGAATATTTCGTTTTGATAACCTTTCCATATTTTTGCTTTATGTATTTTATAACAAAAATAAAAAAACAGACACTAAACCTAAAATTCAGTGGCACTTTTCAACTCGGAACGAAAACAAAACATATAATAAATGCTTTTTTTTTTTTTGGTAAAAAAAATTTTTTACCGCGCGTACTGCTTAATTTGGTCTAAAAAAAACTTTTTATCTCTCTCACTCACGTTCTTTCTTTAGTGTATGCATACGCGTTTTTACAGCATACGCGCCGAAAAAAAACCCAGTAGCCTAAGCACAGGCATACACACATGCACATGTATAAATTTTTTTTTTTTTTTTATATTCACGCACGTCGAATGCTGGTGGAGATATTTTATTTTTGAAAACCACTGCGGGTTTTTTGTTTTATTTTATTATTTTTTGATTTTTTTTATTTTCTATTAATTAATCTTATTATTACGTCTCACGTTTACTGGGCCCATAACCTGTTGGGGTTTATGGGTAAATAAATAACACGAATAACTATAGTTCGAACATCAATTTTATTTTTATATAAACACGGGACTTGCATCCGTACAACTTGGAGGGTAGAGGCGTTGTGAACACTTGGGAACACATACAATATAAAGGCTTACTAATACATGGATTACAAAAGATAAATGTTGGAAATTGGTATAAATGTATAATTTTTGAAATTCCAACAGTTACGGAGTTCTAAGGTCTTTAAGACAAAAGATGACAAGCTATTGGGCCTGTCTTGCGGTTTAGTGCCCGCGTTTGCCGAACTTCGGGATTATGACAAGGTTGACCCTCTTCCAGGAGCAAGACGCCAGTCCATCCTTGTTCTTTTAATCCACCTGTGAATCTGTATCGTCTAAGCTCACCTATCATTTCTGGCATTGCTCCAAATTTATATCGTCGTTCCTTAAATCAATCATCCTGGAATGACCTCTGGTTTCCATAAGATGAATTATTTTCCGAGGAGAAATTGCCTCGCACCACACCCTACCAACCGGATCTACCATAACTCCTCCTCCTTTTCCGAGCTTGGAAGCGACAGGATATTAGGTCGGAGTTCATTAACTGCATATCCTAGTAGGATACTTGGGCACTTTTTAATTTAACAAATAATTAATTGAATTATTTCTTTCAAATAAAACAACTGCTTTCTCGAAAAATATATCAACAAAGGCAATTTATAGCTCTCTCTACTAGTTCCATTCTTTTTTGAAGTTGCCTTTTACAAAATTTATTATTATTAAAAAAACTAATTCTGATCTTAAATTAAATGTTTGCCTAATCAGACAGGTTTCAAAAAAAGTTATTTTATGTAAATACATTTCACGAGAAGAAAGGTAAACCCAAGAAGCATAATTCTTTCCTCAATATCCCAAAAGTATGGGCGTAGCTCTACGGGCGTAGCATTTTTTGTAAAAAGTTTGCGTTATAATTAAGAATTTTAAAAATTAAAAACAAATATCAAAAAAATTCGCAAAACAAAACTAGTTTCTCGAGACTTTGTTGCAATACGCATAAACATTGTCAACAACTCCCACATAGACATGAGTTGCACAACCTTCTTATCGCCACAAAATATAATAATAATAAACACCACAAATCGCCTGCCCTTGGGCTAAAATCCATATCCGAGTAATCAAGTCCACCTAGCAATTAACCTGCATTGAAAGAAATCCATATTCCGCCCGAAACTGACAATGGGCATTTTCCCATTGTTGCGTGACCAGTAATCGCCTCGGTTCCGTCAGGCACATTTGAGGCGAGCGGAATTATTTATAAGAATCCCGCCCGATCGGAACTTGTCACGACAATGGACATCGTTTTTCCAAAGTGGACAAGCGGTGAAAGTCGTCTATTTATCATCACCACAGTACAATTCTAGTGCGGCAATGGCATCCGCAGACGTTAGAAACCCGAGCAGAAGCGCACCCATCAGCATGACAATGTGAAGAAGCGATGCAGAAATGAGTTTTCCGTGTCTGGGGCCGCCCATCGAAGAAGAATACCCCCGAACTATAAGTGAATGAGCGCTACCTGGTGTGGCACCCGCAACGTGTGGCAGGTGACGTGAAAAGTGGTAAAATTCGCACGTACACGGTGTGCTTGTCAAATCTTCATGCACCAAAAAGTCGGCTTTGCCTGACATACAAATCACACTAGCGACTCTGAATTGGGACCATAAGAAATGAAGAAGGCGGTCAGACACTTAAGCGCGGTGCGCGCAGCTTATAAGAAATTCAGTTCATCGTCGCTGAAGAACTGAAGAATTCGATACTCGAACGCGGCTCATCACTTTTGTCTTTCGGCTGCAGCATAACGATGTCAGTCGGGAAATTATGCTGAGAGAGCTATGCCTACTGCGACTGCGTACTCTGCCTACATAGCTCCGGCCTAGGTCCTGTTATCGGTGGCTTATGGTAATAACGGCGCTTTGTGTTTGCTCGAATGGCCGCTGGGTTTTCGGTGACAGATCCAAGATTTCGATGCAGTTTCAGTGAAGTCTACGGACGGGAAAGTGCGGATCGCGGTGTGCCAAGTGTTGACATCTTGTTTAGAGCGAACTGATAATGTCCAGTGCGAGTTGATCGAAGACGCCGTGTGTTTTTTTTTGATAGACCAATGCTTAATGTTTGTGCGATCTGCAGAGTGCTTATGCACCGGTTTTATGAGATTGTGTTATTATTGTGCAACCAAATTATGATGAAACTCAGGAAGTGCAGGGGAAACGATTGCTTTGTTTGGATTAATAGAGTCTTTCAAACTGTAAGTAACTGAATGGTTATAACTGAATTCGTTCATTCTCTTGGTTCGTTGTAGACCAGAAAAATGGGTTACTTTTGCTGGAAACCTTTAGAATAATACATCAAAATTTGTAAACAATAAGAACTTTTCTGGAGCACAATAACTTTATATAATAAGTATGTAACATATTTTTGTTTAACCTTGAATTATGTTGAAATCTCAAGGACATTAATACTTGTAATGTTGCATTAATAGCATTGAAGTACTATGACCGTCGATACATCATTAAGTAAATAGTTTCATAATTACCTTGAGATACCAAATTTGGTTTTTCGCCCGTGGGCTTCTCTGTATATCGGACGATAACTCACACATATTTTGACCTACGCTAAGATGAAATTTTCAACATAAAACATGAAATGTTGAAAGAATTTTATGGTTACGATTACGGTCATTAATAAATTCTTATACTATTAATTTTGTATCAGTAAAAAAATGTTAGTTTAAAGTATAAAAGATAATTTTGATAAGAATTTTTATTTTGTAAACATTATATGTAATTTTTATTTTTATTTTGTTTGTTGAACACACCACCCCCACCTGAACATTAAGTACCTACTATACTAATTTTGAACTCAAAAAATGTACACGGCACGTTCTAATATTTTGGCACTCCCGAATTAGGAGAGATTTTTCAGCCCAAGCCAAAACTTTAACAATTGCATGTTTTGTGGTTGCTAAAATGGACGTGTTGATTGAGAGTCAGTAGCTGACTAGGCATTTTCCTAATTTGTATTTGTATTTCTGGCGAGAGGGCAATCGGTAGCCATTACCTTTCGTATACCTTGCTCTGTACTAGATATTCTATGCAGAAAACATGTTTTGTGGTCTGACAGAACATGCATGTGTCGCAGGGTTACCAAATCGTAAAATTATTTACCCTTAAAAACAGGTCGAAATACCCCTGAAATCCCCTAAAATCAATATTAAAGAAAAAATGTATATGTAACAAGGGTAGTTTAACTTTACCAATACCAAGGAATCGCAGCTATTGTGATGTGGATGACTAAATTAATAATATAATCGCAGTCTCACTTTCATATTAAGCGTATTATAGAAATGCTGCCTTGATGTTTTTCGCGAAATACCCTGACCTGCATCTGCTAACCTAAACGCTGCACAACGAATTTACGCGTACGAGCAAATTTTTCATACGTGTCATGTGTACCAAAGGTTCGTCACCCCTGACCTAGGCAATCGTTGCCTTGGTAATATTTTAGGGGAATATTGCCGAAAATGGTGCGACCATAACGGGCAATAATTTCCATTTCTGTGGCCGGACCACGTTACGTCTCTTTTTGGTTCAGCCTATTCAAATTACCGCCAACGAATTCAACAACCAATCAGAATTCGAATAAAAAGCTAATAGAAATGACCTATTTAAATTATCGTTAAACTGTTTCGAATATTTCGGAGCATCGTTAAAATCCCCCTAAAATTACCTACCCTAAAACCCCCAATTAAGCATTCCCCCCCCCTAAATTTGGAGGGAAAACCCCCAAGTTGGCATCCCTGGTGTCGGTATCAATTTTCCCATGATCTTCAGGTGATATCAGGAAGTAGTATGTCCTGTGAGACGGTCTGTTAACACTATGACGGATGTGGTAAGCTGGTGTTTGATCAATAGCTTTAGTAGTATGACAAGATCTGCAAAAAGGAAGGTCAAGCCAAGAAATGTTTGGCTAAGTTAGGCTATCTGCCTGCTCAATTCCATCGAATACTTTATGTTCTGATATAACCTTCAGGGTAAGTCTGTTAGCAGATGCGAGAGATTTTGAAGAACCGATTCAACCCTTTATAGGTTTTGATTTGATTACAGAGAAACTAATGACTTTAAGTCTGTTTTACTGCATGACATTATATGTGCCATTTGTCTTTCGCTTTAGAAATTCACGGACACAGGTCTCTATGGTATATCGATTTGTCTAAAATATTGAAAGCGATTTGCTTGCACTTATTGCTGTACACAACAGCTCCGGAGGTGTCTGGTTCTATTTTTGATCCATCTGTGTAATGCAGTTGCAATCCTATTGGCGGGTTATATTCCGTACAATACTACTTTCGACCAGCTCTCATTAGCAACAAGCATATGCTTTGAGAGGGCTCTGAGAAGAGACTAGACATAGTCAAGCCCTCTTTACCCCTTATTAAGATGATGAGGTACGAACCTTAGAATAGGTGATAATGCCCCACATGGGCCATCCTTTTGAGGTTGTCTAAATGATTTATAAACAATACGACTTACTTCCACACTTGGCGTTCATATCCTAGAGTGGTGTTTTAAATGACTTCAATGTGTTAATGACCAACTTAATTTTGTCTGGATTGATAATAAAAATGAAAAAAAAATTCAAGGAAAAAATACTATACTATTGCTATACTACTATTTCCCATAATTATCATTTTCAGCTGTTAAATAGCTAAAAATTCGTAAACCTCTCAGTTGACGTTTGACCCGCCGTATCGCGGACATAATCGACATGGAGTTTCGACCAATACCTCGTTGGAAAGATATTTTCATTGCCCGTATTCCTGTCATTTACTACTTTTTCATATGAGCAACCGTTAACGAAATATTCAAAAAAATGGCGTTATCAGTTATTTCAGACACGTCCAGTGCGAACTTTGGCGTTGGATTGCTCGAAAACTACATAAGCGATAACGACGATTAAGGGCTCATTCTAAAGGTAATTACTAGGACTTTAAATTTGTTAATGGGCATTAAGTCAAAAAAATTAACATTTGGCGAGTTAATTACAAAAAACTGCATTCAAACCTCACCACATGATCATGGTTGAACTTTGATCGGCCATTACTTTGAGCCAAATCAACTTACAGAGCTCGTTGAGGTCTCATTTTTTAGATAATTTTATTCTCCACAACTTTGATCATTATCAGCTATCATGGCATGCAAACGAGCTATTTACTATAAACAAGCTCTCCCTCTTTTTCAAGATGGCGGCTTTTTCCAAACCACTGCGACCCCACAAACTTGGTTTTATCATTGTCTGATGTACCCGAACAAAAGCCAAAAAAAAATTCTGTACCTCTTAAAATGCAATTTCATCCTTTTTTTTCGACTAATTTGACTGGACTAAAACCACCTGTCGAATTACAAACCCCAAAATTAATCTTTTTGGTCGCATCAATTAATCTACGGCTTTTCTGAATCTGCATATCTAATATATTCAATGGGACTAAACTGTGGTGTACATTTGACCCATTAAATACAATATATTGAACGACACAACGACGAACTTTAAATATTAACTTTATGGATTTGTTTTCAACTTATTCAATTGAATTCAGAATACAGGGTAGGTCAAAATAATCGGCGAGTTTGAAAAGAATGTTATTCACGCTGTATCAAAAGGAAGAGATTAAAAATCCGCCAACTATGTTCTAAACCAGTCAATACATCCAAGCGGTTTATCAAAGTGGTAACTCTAGAAAAGGTCCGCGTAGTTCTTGTAGTGTCCATTTCAACGTTGATTGGATCCAAGAGAACCAACCAATGTAGATTTTGAACTTTAACGAGATTCCATCAGCAGGAACAAGAAGCCTATAAGACCAAAATCATTGCGCAATACCGAAAACATCGGAATTGTAAGTTCTGCAATAAAACAAGCTCGCATCGCTCAGATCGCCGAGATAGTCCCCAACTTTTAAATGGATACACAGGTGTAAATTACAAAAACTAAATTTTGAAAACTTATCTTTCTTATGCTTTCTTATAGTGATAAAAATATTCACAAATATTGAATAGTTTTTCTTTCACACGCATTTCAAAATCGTCCATTATTCTGCTCCACCCTGTAGCGTCGAGATTTAATCCACAGAAATAATCGAGATCTACATATTATCTTTTAAGTAAAATGATGCAAAGCTTTCGTCATAGCTATTCTATTGTATTTTACCATAATAATTTTGTAACGCTCGTATAGAAAATGCCCGAATAGAATGCATCAAAAGTTAACCATCTCATCACGGGTTTGCCTCAGAGTCCGAGCCAACTCTAAATTCTCACGAAGGTGATTGATCATTGGAGTAATAAATAATTTCATAATTATGCTAAACTCAACATAATCCAGGTCTTGCTGCATTTTTGTCATATTTTAATCAAGATTTTCACTGCTTAAGACATAACTTCGGCTACAAATTTTTTATTAAGCTTGACTAATAAGATTTTTCAGGGAATCTAGTCTTTAGACCAGCCCCAGGTAAGCCGCGATATCTCAAAATCTGTCTAGGACTGAGTAAGCAGTGGGAGATCCAATTCCAATCATAATCTCAAGCTTAAGACTTTTTAATTAGAACTACTCTACGGAGAATCTTCCTAAAGCCTCTATTTCACGAACTGAACTCCTCCGACAAAGAAGCGAAGCCCCACAAAACGTTGAGAATGACGCCATCGAAGGGAATTTATTATGATTAGATGTTAAAAATTGGGACACGAGATCGGAAACTAAGCAAAAGTGGGCCACCAAAGGCGACATGAAACCATAATGGGTTGCTAGAGACTAACTGTATGAGTAATAAGAATTGAGCAAACAATAAAAATTATGCGTGTTTTATAGCGAAAATATTGCCATGATAAAAGCGAATTATCATCATATACACCTCGGTGTCAACCCTATTCTGGCATTAACATAACTTTTTACAAGAGCGTGTCTGCTTCATAGTACCTTCCAAAAGGTCACTTCCTCCCCAGGACAGCCCCAGGAAAGAATCTTACGTGACAAATGGCAGTTTCAATAGAAATTATGTGGAGCTATAAAATATGTTTTTCCCCCAAAAAGTGATTGACCCTGTACACCCAGGTTCCGCTTGCAGCCCTTTAACGTTCAGGGTGCGGATGAATAAATATGTAACCGGAAGGGTCTGTAAGGAGTGCCAAAATGGATTACACCACCACCACCACTGCCCTGTGAGGTAGATACTTACCCCTAATTAATTGACTTGAGGGCAGTGAGCAGACTATGTAAACAAGAAGCTGGCGTCATAACTGGCCCCCGGAGTCAGCTGTTTACAAAGTTACGACACAGTGACTCCGGGGCCCCCGTTTCTATACAATGAAATCCGACGTGGACAAATATACTCCATATGAGAGCACCGGAGGGAAATCGGTGCCAGCATTGCCGCCGACCGACGGTGAGCGGAAAAATAAGCCGCGGAATTCAATTTGCACCGAATCCCCAAGCACGAGATCAACTCGCGCATGACGTATTGGGGCCGTTGGGGGTTCTCGATTCCCATGCCGGTGCTGCACGACTGGCTATAGAGCCGCCAAGTACCTGGGATTTAATATCAGTTTTTTTTATTCTTCTGTTGCCTTCTGGTAGTTAATCGCAGCGCGCGGTTTTCAATAAACAGTCAGTCAAAGAGGAGCACTCACAGCCCACCGTACGCGGTAAACAAAACGTACTAAGGTGGGGCCCACCAAGGAAACGGCGGAGTAAACATATCAAAACTACTCTAGTTTGAAGTCTATCTCGGTAGCAGCGCCCATTCGAGCCCGTGTGTCGTTTGATATCGAGCCGCTTGCTTCCTGGCTGTGCCGTGTCCAGTTCAGTGCCTTGATCCCAGGTGGAGGTAAACAATTGATTGCTTACCTGACCTCCACAAATTGTGCAATATATATTATTTTGTTAAAACTGTGCTTTTATGAAGTATACATGTGTTGACCACGACAAGAAATGAAGTGCAAGTGCTTATGCTGTAATATCGATTAAATTTTAATAGAATAGAAAAGTGCTCCTCGGCTAATTGGATACCAGTGCTCCACTCCGTGCTCCTGTGCTATGGCATACGTAATTTGGAGAGTGCTCGTTAAGCGATATGCTAGAGTCCGGCTGGAGATTCAGCGCTATCCTAGTATTCTTGTAAGTTTTATTCTTGTGCAACAGATTGCCATACACATATATTATATTATCCGGGGGGGGGGTTCCTTTCTTGGCAACAGAATGCCTTAATATTTCTCGTTTCATAAACACCTTTGGGAAAATCAATTTGAAACGGTGCCAAGGACAAACTTTCGTGAGTAAAGTAATAAATTTGTGTAATTCCAGTGATAATGTGGGAAAGTCCATTTGGATTTTATGTTGATTATACTATCAGAATGCGATGAGGATATTGATTTGTAATTACGAACAACCTTTCCGTTTCAAATTTAACACTATTTTTGTAAAGGTGAAACAAAGTCCAAAATTATCTATTCCAACTCGTAAAAAATATAGTAAATTCCTTTTGTTTCTAAATATGCAAAAATCAATGCTTCAGTAACTCCAGACATGTGATTTATGTGAGTCATTTATTTTGGACAAACACAATGTACTCATCTCCGACCAATAGTATTTTTTTTTGCAAGTCCAGAAGGTCGTTTCTTTTATATTGAGCGGTTTTTTTGTTCGTATTTTGTGACGTTAATTTAAGAATTTGCAATATAATGACTGGTAAATCACAATTTTTGTACCCAGAAGCGGTAATTATAGATTCATTTTTGATATTTATTATGTAATTGATTTTTGCGATTTTAATAATTTGTCACAAAAAGAACATCATTGTAAATGATTTCTGAGAATTTTGAGCCGCTTCACTAGGTAAACACCAAAAAAGAGGAGTTTTTTTGTCTATCATATACTCAGTTATGCGTAGAAATGTTAAATGGCAGGGTGTGTTGCCATCAGCTGTTGCTTTTTTTGTCATGTTAGTATGTATGTCGCTTTTTTATGAATTCTGTAATTAAATGTCGGCAAAATGTCTGATGGGAACAATAAAACTTATTTCCACTTTGTCGTCTGTAATTTGTGAAACGCGTGTTAGTAGTGTGGATTGAGATGACGAATCGTTATGGAAACACAATACTAGTTTATAGGTAAATACAAACAAATAGTTGGCGTCATCTAATCGTAAAAATTATAACTGATAAAATGTAATTAAGGAGATGAATGCAGGACGGTTTTGGCATTAAAAATCTAAAGTGTCGATACCTACAAACGTATCGAGGAAAATGTCGGCAGGAGTCTCTTAGATTTACCATGAGAATACCAATTTAAGGTCGAAGTGACATCTGTCACTTCACTCGACAACGAAAATATGACCAAATTTCACTGTAGTTAACAAAAGGTTTTGGTACAAATTTTTTTGCACTCTTAGGCCATCCTCAAAGATTTGTGAGGGCATAACATGTCTTTCTCTCATTCTGTCAATAGGAAACTTTGTTTCATAACATTTCTTCTATATCGAATATTTTATTAGATTAATCATAATCATAATTCTTTCGTAGTTTGTTATCACTTTAGGTGTGCCGTTAACATAACATAACTCTATGTACTCTTCTATCTATTTAGAGCAGTGGCTCCCAACCAGTGGTCCGCAAGAGCTAAAATATGGTCCGCAAAAGACCATATCTGTACGGATGGCGCTCCAGTGATGTTAGGATCACGTTCCGGTCTAGCGACATTAATCAAACAGAGGAATCCGTCAGCACTAGCATCGCATTATATCCTTCATCGCCAGGCGTTAGTTTGCCAGACCCTTCCTAAATGCCATAAAAGTAGTAAATGTTATCAAAAGTACACTGCAAACCCAAGTGTGTGATTTTAAAACGCATTTAGCGCGTAAAATCATGTAGTCACTTTTTACGCGTTTAAAACGTTTAAAATATCTTAATTTTTAATACGCGAAAAGTGTGTAAATTTAACACACTTAATGCGTGTGCTTAAAACACACCAAATATGTATTGCTTGGAAGCTTTTTTAGCGTCGTTTTGCCGGGAGTAAACTTAGAAAAATCGTCACCGTAAGCTTAAAATTCTTGATGTAAACTGCAACGACTTGTCTCGATGCCCTTCTGTTACCGACTGACTGTAAAGAGAGGTCGTAAACCTCTCTGATATTGAGCATTTAAATAAAGAATCACCACTGTCTAATCTTCCTTTAAGTTATCCTCTCATGCGTGTTAATTTAGTGAATTGTGTGAAATGAGACATATTGTGTGATTTTCATACGTTTAAGACGAAAAACGATAAAACGTTACAATTTCTTTAGCGTGTAAAAAATATTATACGCTGAACGTGTGTGATTTTTACACGTATGTCTTTTTATCCGTATTATTTTAGCACGTTTTATTCCTAAAACGCTTTATTTTAACACGATTAGCCGAATTTTCACGCTTATGGAGTGTGTAGTGTGTTAAATTCACACAGCAAAAATATTCTGGGGTTTGCAGTGACACTGCAAATCTCAGCTTTTTGAAGTGTGTTATTATAACGCGCTTAAAGTGTGTTATTCTGACGTCATCCATTTGATTAACATTGTAGTCACTTTTTACACGTTTTAAATGTGCAAAAAGTGACTACAATGTTAATCAAATGGGTGACGTCACAATAACACACTTTAAGCGCGTTAAAATAACACACTTCAAAAAGCTGAGATTTGCAGTGAAGTGCCTTAAATTCACGCCTTTTTAAAAATCTGTGAATTGAAATGTAGTCCGACCATGATAACCTTCTCCTTCACGCAGAGGTTCGTTGGTTATCAAAAGGCAATATGCTGCAGAGATTATACGAGCTCAGGGGAGAGTTTGAGTTGGTTTTAGGCAAGAAATAAATAAATGACTTACTGGAGCAGTTTTCTGACCTAACATCCTACATTAGAGCATCACAAGACCGAGACAAGACGAGATTTTCAAGACTCTCGTCTCGACATCGGTAAGTCTCGACCATTTCGAGTCTCGTCTCGACTCTCGGCGGATCTTGCCCATCCTAATCTCGTCTCGTCTCGTCTCGTCTCGTGTCGTCTCGTCTCTCGATATAAATATAAATTTATGAGCCCATCACGGCTCTTATACTTATAGAGAAAACAAGAGGCAAACATGTGTTTATGCGCGCATGAGAACCACATCCCAGGTTTGAAAATAATGGCGCGTGCGCGTTTCATCAGATACTTTATTTTACCAGACTTGTTTGCTTTTATTTTACCGACGAGATCTCTGGCGATTCTCGAGTCGAGACCGAGACGAGACTCTCGAGATGCATTTGGCTTATCTTGTGGATATTTTCACACACTTATTCCCCGGCTTCACCTTCACATATTCAATCGAGGATAAAACAGACCTCAGTTCGCCCCACTGGACTCGAGTTGAAGTTAGTAACGGAATGCTATTTCAGCGAGCTTTTGCATTTTTTAACTACTGGCGAAAAAGCAATAACAATTTCAATTTTCAATTGCACGAACTGAACATGAACTGGACTTTAGTCGGTGAAGCCACTTATGTGGATTGAACTGAACATTATTGAACTGAGGTCGGTGAAGCCAATTGCAATTGCAAAGTTCGGGAAACAGACATTTAGAAGGTGTTGCAAATATATTTGTCTTTGAAGATAAACTTCGGGGTTTTATTGGCAAACTTCAATTATGGATTAGTCATGTTGACGAGGACAATAAATTATAATAACTCCTTGACGACACGTTTAGGGAAAGCATACAAGAAAACATCAAATGTCATCTACAAATGTTGGCTGATGAATTCAATCGTTATTTCTCAGAGTATAGCAATACAGAAGCTTAAATTGACCAAAAACTGATACTGCTAGAGAAGTTGCAGAGGAAACCCAAGAAGAACTTATTGTGGGGTGCTACACGGAGACTCAAGAAGTACGAAAAACCCGGTTTTATAGAAAAAAAGCAACGAAGGAGTGGAGAGAAAGCAGGGCGCACATGACGAAACTTTAACGAAAGAATTTTCACCCAAAAATTTCCGGGGTAAAAACTAACTCATACGCATATTTCTTTCTCCTCTCCCTTTTCAGATGTAAACAATGACCGCGGTATACACACACAATCAAAGCTTTCATGTAGGGTAAAGAATTATTCTAAGCCGAAGACAGCCTCGTGTAGCATTAAATAACGAGACTCAAATCTGATTTCGGACGACTTCTCGAGTCTCCGTGTAGCACCACCCATTGAATTACAAAATTATAGAAACGGTAAGGGCGCATTTGAATCTGATTCTTTGGAGCAGTTTTGGCGTAAAAAAGGAATTTCATTCACTAAAATTCGAGATATCGCTTTGCGCTATCTTATGCTTTTCTGCCTAAGTTATTTATGCGAACAAGGATTTTCTGCTCTACTAATAATTAAAAACAAGTCCAGGAGTCGATTGAAAGTGGGTGATGAGCAAAATTATTACCCCAAGAACTTGTGTAGAAGATGCAAGATCAAAAATCTGATTGATGCAAACTGAATTATTAATGATGTTTTCAATTTATGTTAATTAATGTTACTTTTGAATTTTACGATTACTAATTAAACGTTTCGATTAAAGTTTATTTTTAGATTGATACAGTTTATTTTTAAACCTTGTGGTCCCTGCTAATAATTACGGAATCAAACTGGTGCTTGGTTAAAATAAGGTTGGGAGCCATTGATTTAGAGAACATCAACTTGAAACCTGAAACTCAAACCCCAAAGTAGATTATACAAACAAATAAGAATTAAGTTCTTCTTCTTTCTTTAAGGGAGTCCTTGCGGGCACTGCGACTTCTTTTATTTGGTCTATTGTGCCAACCAGGATAAGGTTTTTGATATAGCCTTGGGATTCATAACCCAAATCTCGCTGAGAGATTCAATCTCCGCCTCGCTATAGCCTCACATCCGCAAAGCAAGTGCGCCGCAGTTTCCAGAACTGCTCCGTAGAACCAAGGGCTACAAGAATTTAGTTAGATCGTAAGGAAGGTTGGCATGATCGAGCAAATATTTTATATTCCTTTCGAAAGCGGTCTGTGCTAATTGATAAATAGACAAAACCAAAATATTTCCGAAATATGCCACAAACTCTGGTTTTCAATCTTTGGCAGGTCAGCGACTACTCGGGGGTAAGTTACCGCAAAAAATATCATCCAAAGAAGTAACTGACTCCTCTGTGCAATAACGTGCAGCCCGGGATATGTCATTTTCGCATTCGTATCAGTGTCAGAGCGTATCGCCACCAGCAAAACATTCTAGCCATTGACCGGTCATGGCACGCTGCCGTGTTGTCGATGACGGAATGGTCTAGTGGGTGTTGTTTCATATTAATTCATAGAAAGAATATTTTTTTCCATGTGTCGATATGGTATGGTATGGCGTGGTATGATACGTTGTAGTGGACAGACTCCTTATTGATTTTTTAGAGGTTTTCGATTTTGACGACCATCTAGTCAAAAGAAGTGAATTTTTGATCTGATCGATCTTCAGTAATGCTAAAAATATTTTCCATTTCACCTTCATTCAGTAAAGTCGACTACAATCTTTCTAATATCTTTAAACAATAACATTATATTACACAGATCGAACACTGTCAACATCACACAACATCGACAAATAAAGAAATGAGTGTAGGTTTTAATTTATTGTGGGATCTTCATTGAGTCACTGTATGTTTATTTGATGAGGAGAACTCCTTGCAAAAATCACATTGTAGACCTTTCATATAATTGTTCAATTGTTTCAATGGTTCGATCAACATAGTTCTCAGCAAAGTTTTTTAGAAAATTAACATCTTAAAGTCGGCGTTAAGTTCTATTATAAGAGTCTTTAGGGTAGTTTTGTGGGTGCCCAACCTTTAATGGTGCGAGTTCCCACAAATGTACTATTCTCGATCGATCGTTTTATGAAAGACATGGTACCTTTCGTTTCAATCAATTGTTCACTGAAGTCGACAAATTTTAAGTAGATGAAGATCTTCATTTTTTAATGTGATCTTAATTGTGTACAACTGGTGTTGATTCGATCACTGGCAAATTAAAAAACCATATAAAACAATTGTGGGTAATTTTGCTGTTTCATTTCGACCAAAATCATTATTGGTTTTTTTCACAAAATGCAGACTATATTTTCGGCATAAGCTGTAACGAATTTTCAGATTGACATATTCGTTCCTGGGTTTTCTGTCTTAACTTATCTTTCTAGGCGGGACTACATGAACGACAGATTTTTTAATGAGAAAGTCCAAGTTTAGAAGTCACTCTTTGTACTACCAGCCCATCATGAAGTACTCGTCATGGTATACAAGGTCTAGTAGTAAGCTTGGTTCGAAGTAGTAAGCTTGATATGAAGGATAGGATAGATTAGTAAGTGTTAGAAGGGTGCCGGAGCTCTCACCAAAGAGGAGAAATTTTGCAAGAAATGTGCAAGAATCAAAGCAAAAAAATTTTTAACGGGATTTAGATTTCGCAAACTCAATATCCTCAATAGGATAGGTCGGAGTGTTATGCTTCCTGAAACAAGCGAACCTCAACGCCTTTCTCCTGCCAAATCTTGAGTCTGATGATGAAACGATTCAAATGTAACTCACAACCCATCAGTCTAAATATTTGTTAGCATTCTAGCCAAACAAGAGCCTTTAGTTATTCAACATTTTTATAAATTTTTAATGTTGATGAGCTCGTTGCCTCTAGCATCCGATACCGCCGACCCAAATGGTGCAACTTACCGTGCAAATTAGTGCTGCACACGAGGCGAGACTTGTCTGACTTGGCTTGACTTGAGATCGAGACGAGACCTCCAGATTAAAAATCGATACGAGACCAAGACTACCATTCGAGATCTCGCGAGACATCTCGAGGTCTCGAAATCAAATCGTTATTTTGAAATCGTATCGACACCAACTATTTCAGTATCTTCACGCTACGCTCTTTGACGAGCACAACATTCGGCGCCAATACATAACTTGAGCAGGCTGCGGAGTCAAGGCGAAGAGTACGCATTCCATAAGCATTTAAATGCAGAGTCCATTCCAAAACAGAAGAGGTATTTTACTGTTATTTCATTTCATTTCAACGCATTTAAAATGAAATGCGTTGAAATGAAATGAAATGACTGTAAAATACCTCTTCTCTTTTGGAACGGGCTCTACATAAATGTAACTCTACACAAATTAGAAATTAACTTTCGATTCATTGATCCCCTCTACCATCCCCGGTGCCACTGCAAAAGGCAGATTTACGTGTTTACGTCTGGGTAGTGACTAGCATGGAAATATAAGGAATATTTGTATACAATTTCATTAATATGGCACATATTGATATTTCTCGAAATACAGAAGACTGAGCAATTTGTATTATTGACAGTGAAATTCGAGACTTTTCGAGACGAGACGAGACTTTTCGAGACGAGACGAGACTTTTCGAGACGAGACGAGACTTTTCGAGACAAGACGGGATCGATACGAGACCTTCAAATACCCATTTTTTCGAGAACGAGACGAGACTGGGCCAAATCTCGTCTCGTCTCGTCTCGTGTGCAGCACTAGTGAAAATACGAAGGTGTAATCGCCGTTGGTGTATCAATTAAGGATTTTCAATGCAATTAACGAATCTAATCGAATCAATGTTTATTAACGAATCGAAATATGCTTCGTCAAAAGTTGATCGTCTATTACCGAGCTGAAAACTCCGTTGTTGCGGCGTTGGATGCTCCATAATAAATTGTTAGTAACTACTGTCAAATATGAACTGGCAAATGACAACCAAACCAAAATGACGGCTAAACAAAATCGTGCTGAAACATAAAACTACCAAGGGTAACGACCTAACGCGCGCTCAACTTTAGGCTATCATTTCCGTACCACCATTTCCTTTTTACTGACGCTTCGTTCATTGGTATTTACTTACTAAAGTATATGGTCTAGGATTATTTCAAATTGTTTAGATAGTAAGTCCAAAATTAAAACAATAGATTGTAACCGTGTGCGTTTATATCATACACTAGCCTTTGTCGTGTTACCATGGCTGACTTTGACCATATTAAGGCTGTAATAATATGTTGATCGCTACCAATGTCAGCTCCTCTACAATTTCTAGCCTCCACCGTTAATTTCTCATTGTTCTTGTTTTTATTTATTTTTTCTATTTTCGTAGGTTGTATAACTGTAACTGATATATGTAATTCTCCTCACTGAGAAAGGAATTATTATGAAGTTAACATAGCCCACATCCAACCGACTGAGAAATTATGTGCAACTTCAAGTAGCACCTATGCACCACGCAACATTGTTTAACAATTTCGAAGGTTGTTCGACATTGCATTATTGTGGCGGCAACATCAAGACATGATCGGTCTGAACAAAGAAAGCAGTTGACCTACGGCAACTCTGATAGCGTCCAAAAAATATAAATTGAATTTGCAAAAGAATTGCCATAAAAGATCTAATTAAGAGTCCACCCACCTGCATCGAAACGAATTAAGAAATTACCTTATTAAGCGGCACAGCAAAATGGCTTTCATCGCTGGTGTGTTTATGGTTTGTGGTTACTCAAGACCCTCGTAAGTACAGGCCTGGAAGCAGAGTTTTTGTTTGTGTTGGTAATAGACCCATTATCTGTCAAATCGGAAGATATTATATGGAGGAGGTAAAAGTTCGGGATATTTTGCCGTAAAAAGTCATAAAATAATATATTTAACCAGTTTTTATTGCAATAGGATTACCAGTGAATAGTGCTTCAGTGATTTAATTAAGAAAATTTAAAAAAATCGAGTGATTAAGTGTGTTTTAAGTGAGTTAATTGTGAAGGTGGCCAATTTTGTTTACATTCGCGGTGATTTTTTCTTGTTTATTTAGGGAAAAAATGTTGAATTTGTGTAGTAATATAATAAAAAGTGCTTTTTGAGTGATTAAAGATTATTATAGAATAGTTATTAAACACATTAAGTGCAAGTACCACCACACAACATACATAACAATAACTTTTTCACTTTTCCTTCACATTTTTCTGCACTTATGTTTTTAATAACTATTCTATAATAATCTTTAATCACTCAAAAGCACTTTTTATTATATTACTACACAAATACAACATTTTTCCCCTAAATAAACAAGAAAAAACCACCGCGAATGTAAACAAAATTGGCCACCTTCACAATTAACTCACTTAAAACACACTTAATCACTCGATTTTTTTAAATTTTCTTAATTAAATCACTGAAGCACTATTCACTGGTAATCCTATTGCAATAAAAACTGGTTAAATATATTATTTTATGACTTTTTACGGCAAACTAATGCAAAAATATTCCGAACTTTACATCACGGCGTATAAATCCAACAAAAGTGACAGATTCTGGGACTACGAGCAGCTGCGTTAGTGTTAGTGAGGTAGGCAACTTCCAGGCCTGTACTTGAGAAGGCCTTGGGTTACTGCAATTTCAGTTATTGAAGTGTGGAACGCGATAAAAGGTGAGCACTGGAAGTCATTCACACATTTTTGAGATCGGCCTGCATTAAGAAGCACAATCCCAGTCCAAGCTAATTGAGAGGAGTCTCGCGATACCAAAAGGTATTTTCCATTATGGCCGACTCCATTCAGTTATGCGCTGTGGTATCCACCATTCTGTATGATGGCATTAATTACAGGTGAAATACCAATTTACCGCGTTCCAATTCAGGAGACGACGGTGGCGTTGCACTTATTGCGGGGCGTCTGATGCATTGTTATCGGTATGTTTAGCGGCAATATATGTGTGTATATGCACAAATAGGTGTTGTTTTTTTTTGTCGCGCATTGTAGAAATGCAGGCCTCCGATGAAAGAGAAATTGCAAATCCGATACTTCCGGAAGTTTAGAGGAAGCCAAAACCGCAGCTCCACAATTTCCTTACAGATCGCCTTCGGTATCTTATAAGGTAATTTTACACAGATAGGAAAGGTATTGACAAATGGCGTCGCTTCTATCGTATTAAATGATCTCGTGTCTAACTGACATCTTCGGTCATGTTGGTAGAATGTTGTGTTTCCTTCTTGGCCGCGCGTACATACAATGCTGCTGCTGTAGCTAGAGCTTGAGAGCCCTCGACTTTTGTTGTTGTGGGAATTTTTTCGCCAGGAAACAATGCAAACATCCCCGGATTCGCGGCTAGGTAATCTCTTAATTGCTCATTGTTCATATGAAATGGGAGTTAATAAATTTATTGAAATTTTCCTACTTTACGAGATTTTTTTCTATCGTGACACGGAATTTCTTGCGGAATTTAAAATTTATCATTGGGAATGTGAGAGATATAATAAAAAAGAGGAAAAATAATTAAATAATGTAAGAATTATTTAATGATGCTGCTGTATTGTGTTGAGGATGGTTAAATCATATTTATGTGCTACATAAGAAGTAAGTTTGATAATGAGTTGCATACATGTGATGCTGCAGGAACTATTATACGGTATGTAAGTAGAAATCTCCACACACGAACGCCCTTGGTGTGCTCTTGCACCTGCTACATCCCGACCTTCACATCAAACACCTGGCCTCGGCTCCCGGTCATAGAAATACAGTTGGGAACGAAAAAGGCGACTACCTAGCTAACGGACGCTCTCGGAGATTGATATCGTTAGCAGCCCAATAGCCGGTGTCAAAAACACAGTTTTTGACTACCACCTCCTGCTAGACAGCCAAAGCTGGAGTGCACTGGGGACCTGCATTATCTTGGCCTACTTACAACAATTGGAGGAAAACCGATGGGCCTCCTAAAGAGACTTCAAAGAGTAATTGTCAGAATTATGGCAATCATTACCAGACATTGGCCCAAAGGAACCACGTTGCCAAGCTGATAATCCCACACTACGTCTGCTGCCATTGCCATAGTTCCTCGTCTCCCCGCAACAAAGAGTCACTAGTTCACTTTCTGTGTAAATGTCCGACTTTAGCTAAATCTAAGCAGCATACACTAGGTAGTTGCGATATGGAAGAAGAGATCTCTAGACTGAGGGTGGGCACTGATAAGCTTCCTGAATTGCACAGAATGGCTTTAAACATGCAATAAACCTTAAGGTATACCAGTTCGTGGCCGTACACCTAATCTAACCTAACCTAACAATCTCTAGATTAATGGACTCTCCAAGTTGAGATCAACCACCAGGAAGCTCTTTCACGAATGCCAAAAGGGATGGCAACTGAGAGAGTTACAAGTTGCAACAAGGTGATTATAACATAAGGGCAAAAAGGGAAAGTTAGAAGCTCTTTCCCGAGTAAAAATAAAACTCGCCCGCTCCTAGCCTGCAACAGACACGCACTGGCCCGCACGGCACCCGAAACAGGGATGATACGCCTGAGTTAAAGTAGGACTCGCTCACACTTAGAATGATTCAGGCCTGGTACGCGTGACTAAAAATAACACTTGCCCGCTCCTAGCTTGTAACAGGCACGAACGTACAGCGTCAATTCGCTTGTATATCACCCAAACGAGGCAGGGTACGCTCACACTTTTTCTAGACCAAAGAAAGCAAAATTGGAGCTTTAAGAAATTGTATAACATAAAGGGTGCCATTAGCATACTCAGTAGACCGGTTCGCGTTCGATTGCGTAGGTCAAGCAGCATTGGCTGTGATTAGTACTTAGTTTGGGGACTGCTTAGTAAAACGACACTCGCGTTTGGAATGGACTATGCCGATGAGGGTGGTTTTATAGGTGTTCTTGCCTGTAGCGGGAGCGTGGATACCTCTGCCGGCCCCAATTTAAAATGTTCGTGCCTGTGATGGGAGCGTGCATGCCTGTAGCGGGCACATTTTTAGATTTTCCGGCCTGTGGCGGGAGCGTGCATAACCATGTGTCATGCGCATTTGGTCGCTATGCGTGCTAGGTGCGGGCACTTGCTTGCTTTTAAGGAAATTAACAAACTAAATTATTTTTATTCGGGTTTTCAAAGCATCGAAGACATTCGAATCTCGGCAAGCCGCCACCATCTCAGATCTCTAAATAGAAACGATGGCTCTTTCATAAAATCAAGAAAAGTAGCCCTAAGAGAATTCGTTCAAGAACACTTTCACGGTACAATCATTTATTTGCAAAAAGCTTTTCTACGGTGCAGCGAATACACCCACCCGATTAGGGAAGTGATTTGTTCGTTAAAACTATACAAGTGCACTGGATCAAACCGCATATATCCGAAACTGCTGCAGGCAGCTTTGCCTAATCACTTCTTTAGCCTGAAAAATATCTAGAGGAATGTCAATATTACGTCCAGACTTTAGCCGGGATAGCTTGATTCCACCGTGGCTAGACCCTTCAATCCGATAAGCGTCTTGTCTTTCGGCTTGACGGTAATGGAAAGTATTGTCGATACTAAGAGGCACTTACCTACTGCCCCAACCTCTGTGCACCTTCTTACACGAGAAGTTCACCGCTAGATCCACTGGCGGCCTTTAACTGTGTCCTACAAAGTACCTTAACCAAAGTAAGTATCACTATAGTCTGGCCTGTTTGCTTTAGATATCTGCGAGGGTTTTGGTAGAATACGGCACTAGGCTCTATTAGGTAAAGAACTCGTTTACAAATTTCCTTTCAGCCCATTCAATCAAGATAATTCTCCATTCTATACCTGTAACACCAACGCATTTGTTACAGTGAACGATGAAAAACTAATGGTTAACCCATCTCTTAACATCCTAAGCGTAATAGATAATATGGGCTGGAACGAAGCCATTTTCCTTCATTGTTGAACATGCATTGGACATGTTTAGTATTTCTTAAGAGTTGAAAATTCCCCCTTCAACTCTAAGATACAACTCTTACCCTCGGTCGTTCCTCGAATAAAACTCGTTTATTTGTGGCTGGACCTTAAAAAACCACACTAGGAATGATTAGATAAAAACCTACAAACCCAGCCTACAAACTCATCGCTCCATGATTTACTCCTTTGAGCTACCGTAAAAAAAGTTGCAGTCCTGACTTAACACCAAATTAACCTGTGCGACTCGTTCTAACTGTCTACAGCTCCCCTTTTCGCGCAGGATAAAAAAAAGGAAGAAAAAAACTTCACTTTGGAACCTTTCGCAGTCATTATTACTGAACTCGTAAAGTGCATTGATTCGCAGCCTTCCTGTAGCAAGGTTTTATTGATTGTAGATTTTTAATGAATCGCCTCCCAATCAAGCTTTTTTTGCGCGACCAAGTGAACTATCAGAACCAGCGTTTTCCTTTATATGAATAGTGCTGCCTAGGAAGTGTGCTTCTAGTAGTACCATCAAGGTTTGTGCACCAAATAGTACCCTACCCTCTTTGTGTGAAAAAGCCGTAGATCCTCTTTATTGATCAGAGATTTCACGACATGTCTTTTACTATTGTTTTGTGGAGTTTTACCAGTGGCGGATACAAGAGGGGGAAATTAGGGACATTTCCCCCCCCCCCCCCCCAAGAGCTCCATGATTTATGGCTTATTTTAGTTCTAATTTCTAAAAAAAATGTTAAGTTAAAGTAATTGAACTAGGAAATTTACTTCGATATATAATCATACAAATTTATTAGTCTTTATATTTAACGAAAAACAAAAATTTTGAAAAAATTAATGTATCTGAAAATGTTGAGTTTTGAAAAACTCGGCCTAATTGAAAACTCATTTTAGAGACAATAGCTCTGTGAGCTGTGAGCAGAGGCAATAGCTCTGTGAGCTATTTGATTAACACCTTTCCTACGGTTAGAGTTGAACAGGTCCTATGCGACAGGCCCTTCCACGACGGTAAATTGTACTGAGGCCCCAATTTTTTTAAATTTCCCACTTCAAAAATAATGTCCTACTACTCTTGGTATGAGCGTGTAAACCTGCACCATCCCAGACCCAAACCCACGAATCTCAAGGGGCACTGGAACACATTCATTTTAACTCTTTCAGTCCATTTGTTGCATTGATGAAACAATTTTCGTAAAAATTGGTACCGATAGGGTTAAATAGATCACAGCGAGTCACTGTCAGGCCTAAAACACAGGTGTATATAGGTTTTTTTATACCCAGTCAGCGGCATAAACCGAGAATAGCTGAAAATTGGAACAGCCCTTAAAAACATAATTATAAATGAAATGTCGAATTTCTCCATAGATCGGTGGGGAGCAAAAAAAATTTATTCAAAAGGTCAAAAAATCAATTTTTTGCAAATGAACGCTTCAACTGGCAAATCGATTAACTCCACTTTTGAATTTTATTAAATCTTGATGGGGTTATACCGTCTCAACCGATGTCGCTGACTGAGTAAAAAGTAAATTCCGTGCTCCATGTTGTATCGCACGACAAGTTTCGTTGGAAAAACTTCCTTCTTCAAACAGAGGCGCTGCTGAAATCAAAGGCGCTGTACGGGCGTCTGCTGGAATCTGCCAGAATGAAAGTTCTTTCCACGGTATACAGAACCAAGGTAATGCAAAAGAGACTGACAGCTTCGAATATCGTAGAAAAAGGTGACGTCACCCGGCAACTTAATGCAGAAACAACAACAATTTCGATTTTATATGGGAAGAGTTTCCGAGTGACGTCGCACTGAAACGATATTCAGTCTTTTACATTACCTTATTTCTGTATACCGTGGTTCTTTCGAAGTGCTGCTTGCCGCTTTGGAAGCCCGTTTCTCACAAATAAGTGATGATCTCTCTACTATTCTTCGATCGCCTTACTTCATACTGGCGTTCCCCAAGGCTCTATCCTTGCGCCTCTCCTATTTTGTATTTCCATTAATGATCTTTCTTTAGTAGCCAATGACTCCAAGATTCACTAGTACGCAGATGATGTGCAACTTTATATTTCAGCACCAAAAGATCAATTTGATAGATGTATTGAGCAGCTAGCCGCCAACCCACAGCATGTTTCCAACTGGTCTTCGAACCTTCTACAACTCAATCCTCCGAAATCCCATTATATCCTCTTCTCCCATTGTTCCACTGTTCGTCCTGACTTCCTTGATATTGCTACTGCTTTAAATGGGGTCCCCTCGACTGCGTTGGTAGTGTGAGAAAGAGTCGTCCTGAATAGTGTTATGACCTGCTGCGATCACATCAGTTATATTCGTCGTAAAACCTATGGGGAACTGTCTAAACTTAGGCTCCACTGTGGTCTGCTCAGAAGAGCTCTCCGTATTAACTTAGCGAAAGCCTTACTCAGCCTACCCTACTACACAAGCTTAGACTTTCACATAAAAAAATAACGCATACGTCATCAGGGCTATCCCCACTATCCACTAAGATACAGGGTATTTACGAAGAACAGAAACTTGATGACTACATTTAGAAGATATGTAGGAGTAGGAGGATCAAAGCCTGAGAAAAATCCCAATATTCTTCAGTCTTTAGCATTTGGCGATTCTTCTTTTTTGTGAGTTATTTAATTCTTAGGGAGTAAATTTTTTACTATAATAATAATTTTTAATTGCACTCTGAATACTAACATCATCTCCAGATTTTGAGTAAAATTTAATTCCCCCCCTTCCCCCAAGAATTGTTTCTGGACCCGCCCCTGGTTTTACCGTGTCTTAAGCACTTTCATTTCTTTGATAGGAAAGCCTCCAATTATCCGTTTTTCTCTCCTAATTGCCCTATTTTAAGATCCGGCCTTATTTGAAGCTAAAATTATATGTTTAGTAAGATGTATTTCTATCTTTAATCACATATAAGAAATATTTCACAACAACAAATATTATTTTAATTAAAAAATATGCAAAGTTTCGATTTCATGAAAGTTTCTTTTAATACACAATATTCAGCCTCTTCACTAATTAAGCGACACTTAAAATTAATTATCTCATTTTTCCTTTAAAGAATTTTGTCAACATTATGTTTAATAATTTACTTAAAGTATTTCTGTTTAAATTTTAACAACATTTCAATCCTTCAACCATAAATTTCTTAAATCACTCTCATAAAATTTCATACGCTATAATCACCGTCGCTTAAGATCCCAAATATTGTCAAAATTCTTTATTTATAGAAGAAAAAAATTTCACCAACTTTCTTTAAACCAGCAACGAAAAAAAAAACTGCAAGAAATTTAACGATATACTAAAGTTCACCTAAATGCCCTGTCACGAACCGAACAAATCGATTACCTTTAATTAAGTGCAGTTAAGCATGCATGCAACCAACGACAAACTTTTCAAAGTGGCTACTTACCGCCGCGGCGTCCAAATCCAAAAAGTTCCGCCAAACGGAAGTGGCCAACCCAAGCCCCAACATTTTCACTCTCATTAACTGCAAGTTCGTTTTGCATGACGCATTATCGCTCAGCTTCTTACCTGCTGCCGTAACAGCAATGCAATTAATATGCCCGAAATGACCTTGAATGGGAAGCATTAACACCAACCAACCAACCAGGTGAGGTGCAGGCCAGCAGCGCCCGGCATAGATTTGAATTCGTGTTGGCTTTTCTCCTTCTTTTTTATTTACAAAGGAAATTTGAGTGATTACCAAGTGGCGATTATCTCTGAGCCCACCCCATTAAGCGTGCGATTTCCTGTGCTTTAAGCTTGTTTCTAGTTTGGTGCAGCCCATTGGAGCTGATCTGATTTATGCCGCAGACTAAGTAGCACTTATGCAAATAGAACGACTTCGTTGGCCAGGTGGGAAGGGCAACCTTAACAAATCCAATTTCGTGTTCGCTTGCAGTTAGCAACTATTTTGCCGCATTATGCTTCATAGCAGAGAGAATCTTTCACTTCTGCTATTGGAATTTTTTGATCAGATTGTTATTTCCGATTGAGGGAGTGCATCCACCCTATAGCCGCTTGTTGTGGGTTCTCTTAATGAAATTGTTCATAGTTTTCACCATTAACAAAGAACCTAAGCCTAAAATTTTCCTATAAGATAAAAATGTCAGAACGTTTATGGTCAAACGTTTGAGTTGTCATAAAGGCCCATTATTTTCAAACTTGGTTTGGCTTCGACTTACCTCGACATAGTCCTCGGTCATCTACTGCGTTTATTTATGACCACCCACACCCACGTGTTTACAATTTACTGTCTTATTATGACTACCCACTTGTCAGTAGTATAACTTCATCTCAGAATCAGTAAATTTATTGTTTTAGCGCCAGGTGCTAAATGTCTGGACTTACACGGTCTTGCTTTGAAAGACTAGAAGTTTCATGGTAACAAGGCTTTCATAGTTCCACAAGATTATCACTTTCTTTTCATTAAACATCAAAGAAGATTTGCCACACTAAGTCGATGACACTTTTGTTACTGTCGAGGAAGGTATTTGTCTAGTTTTAAGTTATTATTGGTAGGTTTATATGAAGAAGTAAAAACTAGCCTTAGTTTGCTAACAAATCCTTGTATCATTTCAAGGAGAGAAACTTTACGACATACTACTGTTATCCTGTATACTATTTTATGCAGTGGAACAACTATGGATGATAATTCTAGAACTAGGCTTCACGTCCAAAATTAAAGTGTCGAAATAAATATGGAAATATTTTTGTATGTGGAAAACTTAGAAGATGTACAAACGCAATATGAAACTACATCCAAAGAAGTTAAAAGAAGTGTTAAGGGAGACAAGAAGTGATTTAGCTAACAAATCGCTAACGACGCAGGACAAGCGATCGAAGCACGCGATATTAGACAAAATTTTTAAGAAAATACATAAGTAGTAAGGTTGAACTACGCTCCAAGATACGTGACGAAGAAAGAAATGTAATACTGCTAAAAGTATCCTGAAGCGCGAAGTACTTTTAAGCAGGATACCACACGGTACCATGCTCGGCAGCCTAGGGGTTGAGGTGACTACCATCTCATATAATGTACACTATACAGTAGAGCGCTTTCACTAAGTCGCTACAAGAACCGGAAGCGAGAGAGAGCCATTCTTTTTTATCATGATCTCCTGATCGTGTTGAGGTCGACAGGAGCACTTGGGCTATAAGAATCTGTTGACGTACAATCGTTGAACGTTAACGTATGTATTAGTGATGAGCAAACGCAAGAACAAGACAAGACTAATATAGTCTTGGTCTTGTCTTGTTCTTGCTCAGTCAGTCTTGTTCTTGGTCTTGCGAGCATAGTTAAGTCTTGTTCTTGGTCTTGTTCTTGCAAACAAAGCTAGGTCTTGGTCTTGCTAAATGTGCAAGACCAAGACAAGACAAGACAAAACTGCAAGGCCAAGGCTATTTTCGCTCATCAAGTACAGTGGCTCACAGTGAAAATCGTCCACCTTACGAGTAAGAGGAATTAAGCAGTTTTTTTCATCTAGCTCTCAACAAATCCAAATAAGAATTTACATAACTAAGTTTTTCATTTATTTTCTTCAAAATAATAACGAAAAATTATGAAATTAATCAATAACAAAAACGGGAAAAATTCAAATTTCCGGAAAGGTCATTTTTCTATCTCACAATGAAAATCGTCCATAACACTCAATACTAAGAAATGTCGTCCATAACACTCAATACTAAGATAGTTGGTCCTCCTTATGATGTAATTACTGCTAGAAGCCTGTTCGGCATTGAATTTACTAATTTTTAGTATACTTAGGATTAATTCTAGCCCATTCCCGCTTGAGTACATTTTCAACGTCTTTCTGCGAGGTAATATTGTTTTACGAATGCTCCTGCCCGGTGTATCCCATAAATTCTATTAACATTTAAGTTAGGGATTGAGGAGGAACGGGGAAAACTGTTTTACAATTGTATATCAGCCAATAGCGTTCAACGTCTGAGGTATGCTTAGGGCCATTATACTGATAGAATGCAAACCCAGCAGTAATACTTAGAAGTTGCGCACTCTGGCGCACATTTCTTTTTAGAATATCAAGCTAAACCATTGCATCCACTGTTCCTCGGATGAACTCTAGGTTGCCAGTGCCATTTGCCGCCATACACCTCCATACGATACCAAACAACCGAGTATTGCAATTCGTTCTTTAGTAGTCTCTCATTATAAGGCGGGCAAAAGTCACAGAGAAATGGCAGAGATTGTTGGAAAAAGTCGAACAACTGTCCAATATATTATTAAAAGTTGTGAAGAAAGTGGTAGAATAGCAAGCAAGCCAAAAAACAGTACCAGAAAAGTATTTCCCAACAATCTGCCATTTCTCTTTGACTTTTGCCCGCCTTATAATGAGAGACTACTAAAGAACGAATTGCAATACTCGGTTGTTTGGTATCGTATGGAGGTGTATGGCGGCAAATGGCACTGGCAACCTAGAGTTCATCCGAGGAACAGTGGATGCAATGGTTTAGCTTGATATTCTAAAAAGAAATGTGCGCCAGAGTGCGCAACTTCTAAGTATTACTGCTGGGTTTGCATTCTATCAGTATAATGGCCCTAAGCATACCTCAGACGTTGAACGCTATTGGCTGATATACAATTGTAAAACAGTTTTCCCCGTTCCTCCTCAATCCCTAACTTAAATGTTAATAGAATTTATGGGATACACCGGGCAGGAGCATTCGTAAAACAATATTACCTCGCAGAAAGACGTTGAAAATGTACTCAAGCGGGAATGGGCTAGAATTAATCCTAAGTATACTAAAAATTAGTAAATTCAATGCCGAACAGGCTTCTAGCAGTAATTACATCATAAGGAGGACCAACTATCTTAGTATTGAGTGTTATGGACGACATTTCTTAGTATTGAGTGTTATGGACGATTTTCATTGTGAGATAGAAATATGACCTTTCCGGAAATTTGAATTTTTCCCGTTTTTGTTATTGATTAATTTCATAATTTTTCGTTATTATTTTGAAGAAAATAAATGAAAAACTTAGTTATGTAAATTCTTATTTGGATTTGTTGAGAGCTAGATGAAAAAAACTACTTAATTCCTCTTACTCGTAAGGTGGACGATTTTCACTGTGAGCCACTGTATGTATTGTAAGTATTTTTATAAATTGGTTATTAAAAACAGAAACGTAGGAATCTTCATTCTTGTATGGTTTTCTTTTTAAATCCTGAAAGATTTAACAGAAGAAGGACTCATTTCCTAGACACCAGTAATTGAAGGAAAGTAACAGAGCACCCAATTGATTAAAAAAAGACTTGGCAGTGTGAAACATCTACCTAAATCATTTCGGCAAATTTTGCTTCGAAATGCACAATGCATGCAAAGTCATTATGTACTTCAAATGTGAATAATTGCTTTTACAATTATCATACTAAAAAGTAGACATACTATACACACATATGTTTATATCATAATTACTTGAAATTCCTAATCAATTTTATATTTTTTGTTTTCAAAAGAATGAATTTATGTGAAAATTTTGCAGAACTCTTGCTAAAGTCTTGCTCTTGGCAGGCGCGGATCTAGAATTTTGTTTTGGGGGGGGGGGTCACGAAATTAAAAGTGGCGGACAAAATTTCTACTCCTAAAAAACAAAAACAAAATTAACAAAACGAACAAAACTAACCGAATTTTCTGGTGGATTTAAGAGTCTTTTCGATTACAAATTTTCAAAAAAACGAAAAATTTTTTTTTACGGATTTTACTAATAGTGGAGTCAGATAAGCATCAAATTTTAGTGAAAAAAGAATTGTTTCCAGTCTCAATTTTTTTTTCAATATGTTAGTTACATCGAATACTATACGAAATGGACTTTTTCTCTTGCAACCGCTACGTATATTATGGGCCGTTTTGTAAAAAATCTACCATTTTGGTCGTTCTTTCAAATATAGATGAGAATTTATCGGTATGTGTAGGTTGAGGCTGTTCATTATGACATTACCTATCAGCGGTTACAAAATGAAAGTTTAATCTGCACACATAACCTCAAAAAAAATTGAAAACTGAAGAAAATGCTAAATTTTGGTTTTTTGGTTACAACTTTGGAGGTTTTAAGTAAAAATTGATGAAATTTTCAGAAATTTTACTTTATAATGTGGACAATAACTAGTAATAATTTTAAGTCAAAATATCCACCACAAGTCTCAAAAATTAACCTCAAATTTGAAAATTGATTGGCCAATAACTTTTGTGCATTGCATCGTATGAGATTCCTTTTTAATTCAAGTGTAGGTTTTTTATGCACTTTATGATGGTGAACAAGAAAAAATGTCTCAACTTGAAAAAAGTGGAAAAAATCGAATCGAAAATCATGAATTTTTGTATTTTTTCGTCAAATTTCTTGAAAGTTCCACTTTTTTTGATAAAACTCCTTTTGTTTGTGTTGACAAAAAAAATTAGTTTTATCAAAAAAAAGTGGAATTTTTGAATAAAATTGACGAAAAATTACACGGTACATTTTTAGCAGATTCACCGTGTCTAGAAATACCGTATTTTTGCCCTTGCAACACGGTAACGTTCGATTTACATATGGAGACACTGCACCCGACTCCCCCTAATCTATCCTACCTCTCTCTATCCTTCGAGCTAAGCTTACTACTAGACATTGCACTATGACGTGTGCGACATGACATGACGGACTAGTAGTACAAAAGGCCTGATCATGGTTGGCGCTTGAAGTGAGAAATGGCGCGGCGATTGTAAAACAGAGTCATAGTTTTCGAAAAAACTGACATTTGTCGGGAAAAACCCCTCAGGCGTATCACAGTTGGCGTTTGAAGAGACAAAGCTGCGTTTTTCACGACTATCAAGTGACTAGATTGAATAAATATTTTTTAAATAATGTAATTTTATAAATTTTTTTATTATCAGAAATGTCTAAAAACTTTCAAGCGACAACAATGACAAGGTTTTGTCGAAAACTGTCATGTCGCTACATTCGTAAATTATGGTACGAAAAATGAGAACGATAAACGGCGCTGTCATTTTTTCAACTCGCCAACCATGATAAGGCCAAAAGGGTGACACCTGAGCTTACACTATCAGATAAAAAAAAGGGTCATTTTTTTAATTTGCAAAAAAGTTCGGTCGGTTTTGGTCGTTTGGTTATTTTTTGTTTTTGTTTTTTTAGTTGGGTCAATTTTGTTTTTTAAACAGCGAGTGCTTTTGGGGGGGGTCATGACCCCTTGACCCCCCCCTTAAATCCGCGCCTGACTCTTGGTCTTGTTCTTGCACAGTTAAGGCCCAAACATATAGCGGAAACGAAAAAAAACGAAACGAAAACGAAATGAACTTGAAAATGATAGCGATTATATAGGTGCCTGAGCGAATCGGTTCTTGACATTTGTTGACAAGTTTTGCATTGAGTAGAAAAGTTTTTTATTTTCGATAAATACATATATTATCCAATTTATATAATTTATGGCGGATGTCGAAAAATCACAAGAGAAATCATAATTTAAATTTTTTCACCTCGTATTGAACGCATGGTTTTAAAATAACTTCTTTTTCGTTCTTTCAACTAAACTTTCAACAAACTGTCCGTCGAACTGTCAAAGTAACGGGCTGAATAGCTGAAACGAATACCGAAATGAAATAAATTTATATCATTCGTTCCGATTCGGTTCTGTTCGTTTATATAACCGAGTTCATACATTCAAAAAAGTTATGATCTTTGTTTACGATTATGGTGAAAAAACACAAAACCCGAAACAATACATATTTTGTCAATATTACAATTAAAGGTCTGTGGCCTTAGGATTAAACTGTCCAACTATTGCTCCAGAATTTCAGGTGGGGTCCTTGGCATAACCATAGTCTAAATATTTTTATTTTTGGATGAGTATGATGAGATGGATGAGTTTGTCTTCAATGCCTACGTTTTAACTAAACCTGGGTTTTTAGACTAATAGTCTAGTTGATTTCATTCTGCAAAAAAAATAAATATGCCTTGACGACTTTCAGCCTGCATAAAAGCATTGAATTATTGGCATCCGTTGCAAAAAAAGCGTTAGTGTCTCAAGAAGAAACTCCCATTGCTTTTGTGTGTAGATTAGAAAGAAGCCCATTCGATACATCAGGATTGTTTCTCAAATTTCTTGTCGGAATACAAAAAATCCGTGCCGTGAAAAACCGTAATAAGTGGCTAGTGTCTAAGCCAGTGCTGAACAATAGTGACTGGTAAGGTGAAACTACAAGGTATGCTTCCTTACTTGAACTTTGTGAGCTTTTCAGAACTTTTCCGATTTTATTTGTTAAAGTCGTGCCTTAGTCGCTTGGGCACCTGGTTCAGCCTCGTAACAAAGCGAAGCACGAAGCACAAAGCGTATCTTGTGGTTTCACCTTTAGAAGCCACGCAAGCTTACGGTAGTTCCAGAGCTCTCCTATCATCACCTAAGCTTTGCCAAAAAGTACCAAATAAGCACCAAATAAGGCCAATTTTAACAATAATTTGAAAAGTAAAGGCCGTAGCATAGAAAGTGTCCAGACATTGTAGCATAAAAATTGTCTAGACATTGTTGATAGGAAATTTTCCAAGCTTTCTCCAATTTTGCAAAAAAAAAATTAGTTAGTATTTTTTGGAGAAAAAGGTGGTTTCAGTTGAAATTTTAGTGAAAAAAAAAGAAAATTTTGACTTTGACGACTCATTACTCTGGAGTTGGTAGGGTAAAACTTTTACTGTTTTAGATAGGTGGGAGTATTCTGCGTACACTGATACCTTATTCATGAAAATAGGTCATACGGTAGCAAAAATACAGGGTGATATGTAAAACTCTAGCAAAAAAATTACAAAACGCCCTAGCGGCTAAGCCGTTACAACCCCCCCCCCCCCCCAACACACATACGATTCTATACAAAATCTATCCATAGCCGGCTGCTGTGTAACTTTATGCAATATACCCTGTACAAATATCATAAATAATGTTTAAACAATATAAATAATTATTTCCCCACTTCAAAAGGTTTCTGATTTTAAATAATATAAAAAAACAAAAATTTTAAAAAAAAATCATCAAAATCGGAGCTGTCTCTGAGGACTTCCGAAGATTGCCTGTTTTATGTATTATTTATTAACTCGACTAAGAAAGGTGTAGGCAAAACCTTGGAGTTTGAGTGAGAGAAGCATAAAAAGAAGCTTTGCTGGTGCTCTGGACAAGTCAATTATTGCCCAGCACTGCCCAAGTGCCCACCCACTAGAAGACGTTCCTGCCCCCAATACTCGAACCATTGCCAGATGAATAGAGATAATGTATTAGATATAATATAATAGTAAAGCTTCTTAGAGGTTTAAACTCTTACGTTAAGAAACTTGTAGACTACATTGAAGGATTGTAGAGAGATAGTGTTTGATAATAAATATTATTATTATTATTTATTGTTAGACCGTGTACACAAGATAGAATCTTATAACAAGGACATTTGCTAATACATCGGATATATAGTAAACAATGATGATTGAAATATTAAAAATGTGAATTCTCGTCGCCAACAGTTACAAATTAAGCCATAAAGACCTATCCGCACATTGCAAGGATTTGTCAAAGTCGGCTACCTTATGTAGACACGATTTTTTTTGCATACAATATACTTTGAATCCACACTTGCCAGTACCCGTGACGATATTGACTTTCACTGGCAGCAGGAGGAACGAAACGTGTCCACGAATATCGTTGCCATAGATATTTTATTGAAAGTCCAACCGCAAGTGACACTGTACAAAATATAGGATGCAGTGTTATTCAATTTTTTAGTAAACGAATGCGAAATTTGTGGGGACATGTGAATAGCGAATTGACTCTTTCAAAGTATTACTTTTTCCTTTTGATACGTCTCTGTCACGACCAGATAATAGTTATCTTTTGTATCGATATTAATTAACGGTTTCTGTTAAGAAATGTGACACCAAGCTTTATTCCAGTATTACGTATTTTGCTGATAGGCTCTCGTTAGAGTGAGAGACATAGTTAAACGATAAAAGATAACCATACACTCAAAAAACTTTCACTTCTAAACAAGCTAAATGATATCAAACGAAAGCTTTGTGAACCTTTCTAAATATGTAATTTCAAAACTTTTTTTTCCTGATAATGGAATTCCCAAAAGTTTCAACATAAATGCAATAAATTTACAACAAAGCGCGTCACAATGCTCCCTTAAGTACCACACAAACAGACATAATTTTTTCCTGTTTATTATATGTCAATGCCCTGCCCTCTCTGTCTACATTACTTTGTCTAATCAAAAAAAGTTAAATAAAACATGTTGAATGGGTTTTTTTTATGTCAAAGCCACTCTTGCTTACTTCAATATAGTTATGCTCACTTTGAACACACATAACATCAAATAAAAAATATCACCCCAATTTTTTTTTACCCCATATCATAAAAGGCGGAAAATTATGTTTAATTTATTTCTAGCTTTACCAAAGCTGAACGGTTCTAAAAATATACCGAAAGCTCTTTTCTAAGCTTTCTTCTATTCACGCAGCCCCTACCAAATTTCGCAGCCCCTTCCAAATTCGCAATGTTTATTTTTCGAAATATTCTATTTACATATGAAAACAGGCCCTTCTTAAAGCTTTCGTCCTTCCATTTGTAATTATTCGTTACTAACAGGTTGCTAAGCATTCTAGGGGTGCTTTTATGAAAGAAATCTATCTTCTCTACTGTATGGACAGGACATGCGCTTTGTGAAAAATATACTCTCACGAAAAAACATCCCTTAACGTGAAAGCTTCCATTGTGAACGTATAGTGGTATGTACTCCCTTTGCCTAACCCTTAAAGCTACAATAAAAAGCTTCAAGAAGAAGGCGTACAACAAAAAAAAAGAGGCGCCATTATGATAACTTTAGTAACTGCTTCACATCTACCGATATTGTTCTCAGTTGTTCGGACGGTCGTGTCAACCTACATTTTTTTGTTATTGCTTTAAGAAGGGAATTTTTGGAATGGTTCCATTTGTAACTGTTGCGTGATTAACATCTTTAGAAAGTGCTCCTCGTTTATATAGGGTCATGTAAGGATGTACTTTGCCAGAAAAAAGAAGGTAGGGCTGTACTGCTGCCATATCAATTGTGTTAGGCACGCAATTACCCCGAGAAAAATTTATATATATGTAAAAAAAGCATAACTTTGAATGTGAGACTATCAATAAATCATAGCGGCCTAAATGTAGCCATTTACCTTACGAAGGTGTAAGTGTCAGAAAATACCCTTATTCCGTAAAAGGGGGGCATATGTTGAAAGTTTTACCGTGTTTTTTTATAATAAATATTTGTGCTTTGTTCCATTATCCTTGATTAAAAAAATATACTCAAGAAAAAATTTGATACTCAAGTACTTTGCTGTGGGTGTCCATCTTTTTGTGTATACTTGACCTACGTTATGCTACCCTGTATATATTTTCCATGGTAGTTTATTTTTTCGGGGTGCTCCCATTTTTCCCCAAAGAAAATCGATTCGGTAATTACTTTTTCGTTTAATGTGTTTCTTGTTCCATTTTAGATTGCTACAAACAAAGGGAGTGGAAGGAAAAGTGGTGTCGAGGAAACCGGGAACGGGGATTTAAAGCTTGACAGTAATAACGTTTGCGAGGAATGCGTTGTGCAATCCAGTGATACTGAACAATGTACAAAGAAAACCGAAAACACAAGTAAAGTTGTTGAAGTTCGCAGAAATAAGTCACGTGTACGTTCATACCTTAAAAGATGCAAGGATAGACTAACAGGTCACCTGCCACAAGATGAATATTGTACAGCTGAATGCCAGCATGAAATTTTAGATTATAATAATACATCGTCCTGGTATGTTGAGGATTCGGAGCCGCCTGATTTGCCCAAGGATTTAGGTCAGACAAGCTATAATAATGAAAGTAATATCGTGCACAGCAAAGAAATTGATTGCCCCGAGGGAACTCATGGCAATGACAGCTCTGTTGATGGGGCGACGGTGTTGGAACATGATAAAACCTTTACACTGGTAAGAAAAAAAACATCTCACTTTAAGAAAAACGATTTCATAATTTAAAAAAAAAACTTTCTTTCAGGATTCAGGCATAGAAGAGTTAATCGATAAATACCTAGGGCAAATCTATCCATTTTACTTTGAGCACACAAGGCAAGTCCTCATCCGACAGGCAAGAGACATTCTTGTTTGTACTTATCATGGATGTTTAAAAACATTCGAGGATCAGTTCCTAGTTCCATTTACAAAAATCGCTACAAAAGTCAAAGAGAACCATCAAAACGGAGAGGTAAGTCCCCAAAATGCTTTAATTAACAACCACCAAAAAACCAGGACAAACCGTCGCATCTTAATTACAACTAATTTTTCAAAAATCACATCACGTGTGGCCATTTCTATCTACACTCAAAAACCACCCCCGCAAAATCCCCTCTTTTGTAATGTTAAGCTCAACATTTTCATTATCCTAAGTAAACTAATGTGGGGAAGCCGTTCTACCATAATTTTGCATTTCATTACGAAATGTTTAATACATAGCACAGAAATTCACGTTTTTCGGCAGGGATGCCCCGCATAAATACTTCATTAGTATAGGAGTCGGGGGTGCTAGGGGTGGCACAATTGAGTCAGTACATCCATATTTTGGGCGATTTTACTGAACAAGCTGAGTACACAGAAACGTTCGCAAATCACACGCACAATATTCTAAGAATTCGCAAATAACTTTGGCATTGAGCAGTTGTAATATTACACGATGTTGTTTTTGCAAAAAAAAACATTTCTTACACAAAGTTATGAATACGAAAGAAAGCATTGCTTTGGGAATTGAAAATTTTCCTTCAGGTGATGGAAGAAATCTCTGTTATCAGCAAAAGCACTTCTATCCTTGGCAAAAAAAAACAGATAAAATGGAAAATGAAAGTCAATTTGTACCTTATTGGTTTTTTTATGTGTTTTTATATTTTTCATATTCGAGAAAGTCATGCCAATTCGCGCTATCAGTGATGCTTTCTGGATCTTTGATTAAGTTTTTCTTAGGAAATTTTGAAGCTCATTTGCGTGCCTTTAGGAAATTTACTGAGCAATTTTTTATCAAACCGAGCTGTATCCCTGCAGTGCTTTAAGATCGCTAATGTATGTACATTTCTTGGAAACCACGTCTTTTTCTCATATATTTTCTACAGAAATCATAAATTAGTAGCGAAGCTTTCACTTTAGCATTTAATGATATTTTTGAACATTTTTGTATTTTTATCGTCCCACTAGGTCTGTGAAATTTTGTTGCGATTGATTTAAAGTTGCACAATGAATACTGACTACCTTACTCGAATGCCACCAGTGTTTCTGGTAAGAACAACGAGCCCTTTCAAGGTCTAATAATTGTATATTATATTGACTCCCTGCCATTGCAAACAAAGGAACCGACTTCCTTTCTCTTTTTGTTACATCTCTCCCAACTCTGACTGACTGCCTAATTAGCGCAAATTTCGAATACCAGCCTTCGTCACAAGCGAGCTCCCAGAGAGTGAGAAAGTCAACTCAATGAAGGTATCTTCACGAGTATTCTCGTTACATGTTGCTAAACTAGTTTCACCCATTGCTCTCTGTCTACATGGCGGGGAATTCACCATGAGCCACGAGTCCAGGCAATAAGTGTGTTTCTTAACTAAATCCCGGGATCCCTGGGAGCCCGAGTTTTTGTTAAAGGGTGGGGATACAACTGTCAAAGTAAAGAAATGCTTTCTGGGATGATTGAGAAATCCAAGAAGAAGAACTATTTATTTATTTGCACTAATAGTCTCGATAACAAAAAACTTTAATTTAATTATTATTTTCACTGTTGTTTCGATAACACAACACTTCAATTTATTTATTATTTGCACTATTGCCTCGATAACACGAATATCTTTTATTAAATCAATTGATGTTGAAAATTGAGAACTGTCACCTTAGCTGAGAACTGTCACCTTTTGACATTTCTCATTTAATCCAAGCCGCCAGAAGTCCAGACTTCTGGCTCTTTGGGATGGAGGGGAAATGATTCCGAGAAAGTAAAGAAACATGAATTGGGTTCCCAGGGATCCCGGGATTTCGTAAAGAAGCAGGCTGAATGTATAAAAAATTTCAACAAGATTGGTTTATTACTTTTTGAGTAATTAAAGATCTAGTTTTTTTAACTAAACGGCGAAACTATGCGGAATTCGAAAAAACAGTGAAGACAAAATTTGTAGGAAATTGTATGCTCTACAACTTTGCTCTTTTGATATTTTCACCAAAATGCATAGTTTCTCATCATAATAGATAAAAATGCGGAAAATGGCGAAAACACGCCTATTAAATATAGCCTTTAACATATTTCGTTAGGCCACCCATCACCGTTACTTGTGTTAGCATATTATTTATCGTTGTTCTACGGATCCTGTACTATCTGACTTCTTCCTATATGATGTCAATGTCATCAACGAAAAATAAATTTCCGTTCACTTGAAATTTCGATTTGAAACATGCTGCCAGTGACTCTAGTCGTGCTAACCATTTTTGAGATTGGTTCTAGTCCGTTATGTCACAGTTCCTAATAATGAAAATGACGGAAAGAAAAAAAAGTAACGGGAAAACCAAATTTTTACTTTTTACGTGCTTTGAAAGAGGAGCACTTGATTACCCTCAGTCATTAAAAAACCCATAAAACGAATGTACTTTATTTTTTTTAATTTTTTTGGTTTATTAATATTTCGTTGGTCCTCCATTTTTTGAAGAGCTTCAAACAATCCATTTTCTAGTGATTTGTAAAAATTTTGTATGAGTGTACAGTTATTAGCTCGAAGGCATTATAATGACAATTATGAGGGCTTGCCTATGATCGAACTGCCTTCCTTCTGCATAGATTTTTCTTGTAAGCCATCCCCAAAGATTCTCAAGGATGTTCAAGTCGGGAGACAAAGCTGGCCAATCTGGAATTTCCTCATTGTTCTCAGCAAACCATGCTTTCACACGCCTTGATGTGTGAATAAGCGGGTTATCTTGTTGAAGTATCCAGCTGCGCCCCTCGAACTTTTCATTAAAATTAATTTTTTGAACTTCCAAAAGATCGATGTAGTCGAACGAGCTCTGTCGACCTTCTAAAACTATCAGTTCGATGGGCACCCTTATACGAAATGGCCGCCTACACCATCGCCGAACCAAGAGCGGAGTGAGGACGAGATAGGAACAGCTCCGATTTCCGCATATCATGAAAATAATGTTGAAAACCATCAGGACTATCCTACTTTAATGTTTGTTCGTCCGAAGAAATCACACATCCCACTCGCTCTTCCAACTTAGATGAGCTCTACAAAATCTCAATTTGGCTTCGCTATGATGTTGAAGTAAGCATGGTTTTTCCTGCAGTTTGGGGATTGCTTAATTATCCTTCCAAATGTCCAAACACTCGCTGGAACTCCAGCTTTCTCCTTTATTTCCGAGCGGTTGAGGAGGAGTTGGTGCTTCACGTAAAATCGACCTACGATCTCGCTCTGTTATCGCCTTGCTGTGTGGCCCTTTCGATTTTGCCCATCATTTTCGGGATCTTATAAAAAATTATAAATTGTCCAAGAATTTGATCCTATACTCAATTTGATCCTATAGCGATCTCCCTGTTGGAATAATTTGCTTGTTTAAATGCAAGTTTTTTGCCGATTTCTTGTTGAGTTAGACTTCTATCACGACCCGAATTTTTAATTTTGCACCCAAAAACCTTAAAATCACTATTTAAAGCAAGTAAAAATCAAATTTAATAAAAATTTTTTGGTTTTACATCTCTTTTATGTTATAAATAACTGAAAGAAACTGATGAGGGTAATAAAGTGCTCCTCTTTCAAAACACGTAAAATGCAAAAAATTGGATTTTCCGTTACGTTTTTTTCTTTCAATCATTTTCATTATTAGGAACTGTGAAATAACGGACCAGAAATAATTTAAAATATGGTTAGGACGGATAGAGTCATTGCAGCAAGTCTCACATCGAAAAATATGTGTAGTATCTATTTTCGAATTGTGGTATAAAAAGCTGAGCCGTAGTAGACTTATTATGCTGAAGTCCACCCTTAGAGGTAGCAATAAATATTTTAATATTTAACTCTAACCTTGATAGTAAAAATTTGGATAGTACCTTGTATACTGTATTTATATGCCATATGTTTGAACACTCCATTCTTTTTTTATACACTAGCATACTATAAAACTAATACTAATACTGTCCTGTCAGAATTTCAATAAATTTGTTTGTGGTCGTTTCGGGATTTTGTGAAAAGCTATTGTAAATGTGAAAACAAAGTAAAAATGAGAAAAAACGTTTTGGTTAGTTATCATTAGAAAACACACATCCGGCCATTTTGAGTTTCGGTCATATTTCGGCGGCCATTTTGAATTTAGAAAATCGGGCTTCGAGGTGTATCATGGGAGACCCACCACGTGGCTTCGTGCAAAATTTTGAAGGTTTGCGATGACTGGTGATTTTTTTTGCAAACATTTTCGGAAACTTGAACCATGTCAGCCACCCATTTTGCACCAACCTAGCTGTCGGAGACGGAATTTATATTAAGTATTCTACAAATTTTCATGCACCACATCGATGACATCTTTTCAATAAGAAAATGGCTACTTTCACCATTCGTACCTGTATCCTGCACCACTAAAAGTGTCGGAGAGCTCGGACATGTAATCCCGTTTAGTAATAGAATGAGTTTCAATCGAATTTTCCCATATCAAAGATCAAAGCACTTTTTCGTCTCCAGCTCTTAGAATGTAACTCACATCCATTCTCCTTTATCAGTTTAGATTTAGATGCTTTGCCATTTTTTAAGTTTGACATAACTATTTAAATTTCGTCTAGGTTGGGTGGGGCTGACTCCATCTTTGGTCTGATAGAGGGTCCTCGTGGAGTTCTGGTTGGAGTTCTCTTGCTTCGTCTATTGGTCTATCGTTTAAAAGCTTTCAGTAGTGTCCAGACTATCTATATATATAAATTTCTTCTGTCCGTGTGTATGTTACTGAACTCCTTCTAAACGGCTGGACTGATCTTTATGTAATTTTCTGTGTGTATTTAAGTTGATTCGAGAATGGTTTAGAATCACAATTTGAACCGATACCTAAACGGAACACCTGAAAAATCCAAAAAATTGGTAATTTTGGGATTTCTCACTTGAGATTACTTTCTAGCTTCATGGCCTACCTATATACTGTTTGACAGCTTCGTAAATGTGAAATTGTCATTAAATTGAATCGGACATTTTTCAAAAACCCCAATTTAATGACAATTTCACATTTACGCAGCTGTCAAACAGTATATAGGTAGGCCATGAAGCTATTAAAACTAATTCGCAGTGAAATTTATTTAGATTTTTCCGTAGTTCCTTTGGGTTTTACTTATATTTCTTTTTAAAACAACCCCTGTATTGAGGCGAGCCATTTAAATCTGGAAGTTGGTGCAGCCGAACCGTCACTTTTACAATTTTAGATAGGTGGGAGTATTCTGCGTACCCTGATACCTTATTCATGAAAATAGGTTGAAGCGTTTCAATAACACTGGATGACATGTACAAATCTAAACAAAAAAATAAAAGGACCACAGCAGATAAACCGTTATTATTTCCAACCACCCGAAAACTACAATTTTTGGTTTGTCTGACCAAAAACTATCAACAGTCGGCCACTTTGTAAAATTAGCATATACAACCTGTTGTTATCTGGAGTAAATTTTTTTTATAAGGAGTTTTTCAATCTATGCAGCCGACTAGATATTTTGGGTCAATTCGCAAAGACATTAATGTATACTGATATGCCACGATTTTTCACATGGAACAAACAGTCAAAAAATTGGCAACCACGAAAGCGAGGCGTTCCAGTCGAAGGATACGTCGACATATTTATGGCAAATACTTTAGGCCGATTATATACAGTCCATCCAAAGCAACGCGAATGTTTTTTTTGCGTTTGTTGTTGGTTAACGTTCCTGGACCGACATCCTTTCAATATTTGCGAACAGTCAATGGTATTTTGTACGACACGTACTTCAATGCGTGTCGCGAATTGCATTTACTGGAAGATGATAACCATTGGGATCTCACACTTGCAGATGCAGTACTGAGTTCCTTTCCTCATCAAATTCGTCAATTATTCGCTATATTATTGACGACATGTTTTCCGTCTGAAGCTTCTGCTCTCTGGGATAAATATAAAGATTCGATGAGTGAGGACATTCTACACCGCATTCGGATTGCTGATCAAGATATAAATATCGATTTTTCGACGGAAATATATAACGAGGCCTTAGTAAAGATTGAGGATATTTGTATTCTCATTTCGAATATGCCACTCATTAATTTCGGCATGCCATCGCCTAACCGCCCAGCAGCACAAATCATTAACAGCGATGTTCAGCGCGAACAACAGTTCGATACCATAGCTTTGGCTACTTTCGTTGCTAATAATGAGCAACTGCTCACTGCTGAACAAAAGAATATATATGATCAAATTAATTTGTCAATTGCATCACAACAAGGAGGATTCTTTTTTTTGGACGCACCAGGTGGCACTGGCAAAACATTCCTCACCTCACTGATACTTGCGCGCATTCGATCACAAAGTCATATTGCGTTGGCAATTGCTTCATCAGGCATTGCAGCTACCTTGCTTGATGGTGGGAGGACTGCGCATTCAGCACTCAAGTTGCCATTGAACATTCACACAAATCCAGACGCAATGTGTAACATAAAGAAGCATTCAGGCATGGCTGAAGTTTTGAAAAAATGCAAAATTATTATCTGGGATGAATGCACTATGGCCCACAAGCATTCACTTGAAGCCCTCGATAGAACGCTGAAAGATCTCAATAATAATACCAGACTTTTCGGTGGTGCTCTACTGTTGCTGTCCGGTGATTTCAGACAGACATTGCCGGTAATTCCACGTGCTACATATGCGGACGAAATTAACGCATGTTTAAAAGAATCATACCTATGGCGAAGTGCCAGGAAATTATGTCTTACCATAAATATGCGTGTTCAACTTCAAAATGATCCATTGGCATTGGCATTCTCAGAACAATTGCTCAACATTGGCAACGGCACCATACAATTGCATGAAAATACACAATACATCAGACTCCCAGAAAATTTTTGCAACATGGTCGATACTAAAGATAGTTTGATCGAAAGTATATTTCCAGATTTACAAGCTAATTACACTAATCATGCGTGGCTACGTGACCGAACTATTTTAGCCGCAAAAAATATAGATGTCGACGCAATTAATTTTAAAATACAACAGTCATTGCCGGGCAATGAAATATCATTCAAATCGATCGATACTGTTGTCGATCCTGAAGAAATTGTTAACTACCCTGTTGAATTCTTGAATTCATTGGATTTACCTGGAATGCCACCACATAACTTGCGATTGAAAATTGGTTCACCAATAATTTTACTTTGAAATTTGAATGCACCAAAGCTATGCAATGGCACGCGATTGATCATAAAAAAAATCATGAGTAATGTTCTTGAAACTACCATTTTAAACGGCAAGTTTCAAGGTGAAGTTGTTCTTCTACCACGGATCCCAATGATCCCATCAGACTCGCCCATTCCATTCAAACGCCTGCAATTCCCAATTCGCTTGGCATTCGCAATGACTATTAATAAGTCACAAGGCCAAACAATGTCAATTTGTGGGTTGGATCTAGAAAATCCGTGCTTTTCACATGGCCAATTATATGTTGCGTGTTCAAGGGTTGGCAAACCATCAGGTTTGTTCGTTTTTACCCCTCAGGGATTAACTAAAAATATTGTTCATCAAATAGCATTAAGATAAAAAGTTTATTCCTGTTGATATTAAGATTAAAAATAAATATAAATATTTATTTTTTGTACATTAAAAAAAATTACCTTTCATGAAAATTACTTTTCCTTCTAACATTTCACAAATTTAATTTATAATTCCATCACAATTGCCATTGAACTCTAAATAACTGAAACAGATATGCTGGCCAACTATTGCGGGCAAAAAGGTTTTATGCCGGGTCCAACTAGTCTGTTTATAATTTTTTATAATAGTAGAGGGAAATTGTCATATGATAGTGATGTAGTTGGGAAGTTGGATTTTTTGTTTTTTTTTACATATGTTAAGATAAAGCGAAAAAAAATGTCTGCAAAATCGGTCCTGTGCTGCACGAGAATATTGCATAAATGTCCATTTTTGATGCATTTTGAGTGCATTGCTACACTATTTTTTTAATTTCTCCAGTTCTGTTGGTCGTAGAAAAATAAAAAAAAATTGAAAAATACTCGTGAATGAATAGACTATCGAACTGATTCGGTATAAATACTTTAAAAATGTATCCTAACCTCAAAAAACCAAAATGTATAAAATTTTGTTTTATTTTACTAAAAATGCAATAAATAACGGAAAAATAGTCGGATTTTGATAAAAATTGGAGAAAAGATGTATTTTGATGCTATAAATACGTGGTTGAAATTTCAAAAAAAAACTTTAGATTTTTACGGCAACAATTGGCACTTTTCGAAAAATTTTAAAATTGCCGCCATTTTATGCCAAATCATCGTACGATAAAATATTTTTTTAAATTGTAGGTTTTTTTATGTACTTTCTTGTGAGCATACGCAATACTTTGTTACTTTATTTAAAATGTCTATTTTAGGACTTTGAAAAAAGTAAAAAATTTCAATTTTTCAATTTTTTGCCTTTTTTTTCATAGTTGGCAAGTAGCTTTTCATAGTTGGTAAAAGGCAAAAAATTGAAAATTGAAATTTTTTACTTTTTTTAAAGTCCTAAAACAGACATTTTGAATAAAGTAACGGAGTTTTGCGTATGCTCACAAGAAAGTACATAAAAAAACCTACAATTTAAAAAAAATGTCCATGCATGCCACGTTTTTTTGTAATTCCGAAATTGTGTTCTTAAAAAGTCCCAAGGAAGCTTTGGACAAATTTTCAGCCATTTTGGAATTTTGCCTCCTTTCGTGCGTTTTTTTTTGCTAATTTCCCCGGAATATAATATTCGTATCATTATAAATTAATATTTTTTTCGCTTTTCGCTCTCAGCTTGGCCTCAAATATATTTCCTTTTTATTTATGAACGTTAATAATGGCTGTGAACTTTGGTTGAAAATAGGTTTTAAGTCAATACAAAAAGTTATGAAAGATTTTAACCCCCTAATGGTATAATACCAAAATGCTGAAGGCAAATTCATGTTGCTGTCAATATTTATAACAATTTCTTGAAATAACAGTGATCCCTGTGTAAGCTACAGCCGTTTAGCAAATATTAATATAACATTAAACCAAAAATCCAAAGTTAAGAAAGTTCAAACTTCGTACTGAAACTTTTGCTTTAACACCATAACCACCTCTCTCTATCCCCATCACAGATTTACATTACCCCAATATAATTTTATTAATTGACCAACAAGCATTCCACCATCGCACCATCGGCTATAATCTCGCTTAACATTTCAATTAAAAAATTAACATACATAAATACTCTAGCTCTATTCGCATTATAATGCATCCGGAAATTAAGGAGAATTTTAAGCAATTTTTCTGCTACCAGAAACTACCGCTCACCTGTTTCCGAAAAAAATCATATTCCGATTGGGCGTAACGTAATTTATATGAAAATGAGCCCGAATCGAATCAGATTAGTGTTGATAAAAACTCTTATATGTTTTAGTTTTATGCTCGTTTTTGCTTTTTCACCTAATAAATTTCGTTGGGGATTTGTTACATGGATACGCTAACGACAGTTGAGACTGATGGCAAGGAATTTTTCTTACCTTTCTTATGTATCTTAATACTATCGCAATACTCGTATTATGTTTTCATTTTCGTAATTATGTTTCGCTGTAAATATTGGGAAAATGGTGCTTTTTTTGGAGTAAACAAGTTATTACAAAATAATTCTCTTTTTTATGATGAAATTTGATATTGAACGCTGTAAGTGGTCGCACATTTGCTTAGAGTAAAGTAAAGCCTTTGGTATAAAAATAACCACCGTTTTTACTCATTCTAATTTCATCCAGGAATGCAATTCCAAAATGTGTGTCAAAAAATATGAAGAAGCTTCCGATCTAATTTAAAAATTTAAAAGCTGCCCCAGCATGTCAGCTGCAAGATCACCACATCGTCGAAGACCTGTCTTCCATCTGACAATGGTGATTGATCGGTTGACGCGGTGTAGTGTAAGACTTTCGATGGAGACCGTGTGAAATATTAACAGCTATTGGTATCTCGTTAGCAATATGTTGGGTTGCTAGGCTCTTTCCGAGTTTAATATAAATGTCTTTCTAGCATGGCTACATGCGAGTATCTCAAAGTTATCGAGAGCATTTTTCTTTATATGACATTTCTAAGCTCACCCTTTGTACTACAGGTTCGTCATGGTGTAATGGCTAGTACCAAGCTTAGCTCGAAGTATGACAGCCTAGGAATGAAGGTGCCCAACTTCTATCACAGAGGTTCGTGGCTAGATTCCACTTTACCACCTTCCCAACCTAATATTAATTTTTCTTGGTTTTTGTCTGGGCAATTAATAGCTTATTTCACTTTAAAGCATCAAGTACAAGAGCTACGCGGGACTCAATTACATCCCGTGAATTGAAGGTGAGCACAGATCGTCTTCATCCCAAAGGAGAGAACAAGGGCCCATGAATTCGCAAAGGATTGTAGGCCGATGAGCCTAACATTCTTCGCGCTCAACACGCTGGAAAAGTCATCCGCTCGCACATCCGCCGATCGGTAGTTGTGAATTTACTGTCCCCGGAACAACATGCCTATTTCAGAGGTAGATCTACTGAGACTATCGAAACATTAAAATGAATACACCCTGGTAGCCTTCCTAGATATTGAAAGCGCCGTTTAATAACGTACGTACCGAATCGATTCAGCTCTTGTAGCCCTAAATATAAAAGTAAGCCTTAACCAATGGCTGGTGACTATGCTGTGCTCGATTGCACTCTAAACGGATTCAGGAACCAATATGGTAACGAAATTCGCCAACAGAGGTACACCACCAGGCGGAATTGTCTCTCTTACTGTGGCCCATATAAAACGCGGGGTATGACGCTCGGAACGCCCCACGTATCGAGATAACTTATACTTTATGTTTTTTGTAGCGCCGATCACGAAAATCGGGGACCCGGGGCTGTAAAATGGTCGGAACACCCCTAAAATCTCAAAAAAACCCATTTTTTAGGGGTTATTTCGCAAAAATGCTCTGGAATGTGCAAATTGTGCCGAAAACTGGCACATTTAGTGCGTCTATAAAAACTGAGCTGAAAGTGTATGGTAACGGGTGAAGAGAAGGGGTGAAAACCACCCCTAAATTGACATAAAGATGGAACATGGAAATTTTTTTTCACTGTTTTATGTGAACGGTGATCCCAAAATTGACCAATTTTTTCACTCTCTAGGGGTGAGAACTACCCCCTAATATTCCATTCAAAACCGGGGGGCGGTGTCGAAACATAACACCGTTAAGAAAATCGAACCCTATGTTGTTTTGGTCGCTGATCACGAAAATCGGAGTCCCACGATCCTAAAATATAGGCGTCACCCTTAACAATGCAAAAACACCCCCTTTTAAGGGTTTTTTCGCGATAATTTCAATAATAATCAAAAATAATCCAATGAAATACACTTTTTCCAGTATTTATTTCCGAAAGCGGTTGATTTATACCAAATCAAGCCAAATCTTATGATAATGCTAGAGGGGTACAACCACCCGTAATTCGACACCCCCCCCCCTTTTTTTTTAATGGACTATTAGGGGTAGTTCTGTCAATTTTAGGATCACCGTTCCTTTAAACTTACACAAAAAAGTGAAAAAAAATTTCCAGCATTTTCCATCTTTATATCAATTTAGGTTTCACCCGTTAACACACATTTTGAGCTCAGTTTTTATAGAAGCACTAAATTTGCCAATTTTCGGTACAAATTGCACATTCTAGAGCATTTTTGAAAAAAAAACCCTAAAAAATGGGGGCTTTTGGCGATTTTAGGGGTGTTCCGACCACTTTAGAGCCCCGGAACCCCCGTGATCAGCGTCCCAAAAAACATAAAGTACAAGTTGTCTAGATACGTGGGGCATTCCGAGCGTCATACCCCGCATTTTAAATAGGCACTACAAAAATTAGAACGAAGTGAAGCTAAGGCAGTGGAATAGTAGCGTAGTGCACTGTCAGGAGTGAAGGTTGCCTAGACAGAGTTAGCAACAAATATGCTATTCACTGGCGAAATGAACATCCCCGCCTTCATCCTCCCCAGGTTAGATGGGCATACCCTCGTTCTATCTTTCAGGGTGAAATTTCTAGACTCAAAACTCAAATGGAAGTCGAAAATCGAGGAGAGGATAAAGAAATACTGCATAGCTTACAACGCCTGTAAAAATACTTTCGGCAAGTCATGGGGTTTTAAACCAAACATGGTTCTATAAATGTACACAGCCGTGGTAACGTCCTATTCTCACGTGTACGGTGCTATAACGTCATTAGGCTAGGAAGAGCCCAGAGGACGCTATAACAATAGGGGGATAGGGGCTATGAGAACATGCCCCACTGTGCCTTTAAACCTGCTCCCACCCGACCTTCACATTAACCACATGGACTTGTGCAGTGCCCTTTAACTGAGATAATCCTAGGCCTAGACCTCAAAACCCTACGATCATAGCAGCCATCATCTGGAACCTGTTACGGATCTGATTGCCATAACCACAGTCAGATTGCCACAACCACAGACTATCTTCCTCCATGATTGACATTCGTCCTCGAAATATCCTCAAGAAAATCATAGAGAAACTGGTATGTCCTGAGAAAGTTTGATCTACCGATATTCACCGACTGCTCTTCGACTTCTTTCAAGCGAAAGGTCCTGGCTATCATAAAGACCTTCTTTTAGGAGGAAGTGGTAAGAATCGGTCTAGCAGCAGGGAATGTGTGACCGCCGCGAACCCTTTTTAATGTCGCTTGAGCCGTCTGGCCCAAGCCGTAAAGGCACTACTTCCGCCTGGTGACTTCAACGTGACCCTTAAAGGGGTCTTTTCGACAAAAATCGCTACCCCATTCACTAGCTACATAAGTGACGGTGGGTGCGCCGAAAGGTGTTTATCGGTTCTGTGGTGCACGCAATCATCACAGGTATTAGCCCATACGAGACCACGCTGCCAAGCTGGATATCCCAGATGTCGTCCGTTGCCGTAGCTACCTCTAGCGCTTAAATTATTCCCTCCGCCGACTGTTCCGCTTTCTTCGCTTGCTTGAGAGTGGAACAGCCTTTCACAATCAGTATTTCCGAACTCCTACAACATCAAAAATTCAATTACAGCTAAGCTCGCCGTTTTGATGTCACATCTCGTGTACCTCAGGTTTGGTGGTTGTTTTACCGTGTTGTAGGTTTAGAGGAATTAAGGAAGCTTATTAGTGGACCGAAACTTAGTCGGTAGATCTCTTTTAAGTCTTCGAGAACGTAGCTGCTTAGTGTGCTCTGTTAGGTTTTGTCTTGAGCAGGATATTTTCACAGAAAGTCAGTAAGTGTTTCTGTCTCGTTGTATGGTTGTTGAGAAATGTGGCCCCCTAATGTTAAGGTAGTATCACATATTCTTATAATCCATCCCGTATATTATTGGATCAGTCTATAAATAACACGGTTTTTTCAATTGCATGAACTGAAGGTCAGCGGCAGAGAAGCGGTGAAACTACCTGCATCAACACGTCATAAAAACTTTACCTTAGTGCCACGTTTGAAGTGTGTAGTGCAGTGCGGCAGTTTACCCAGCCAACTGGCATCTCTTTACGTTGGAGACGACCTACTTTACCTGGAGTTCCGGGGTGTGGTTGCTTACAGTTTTCTTCGCTTAACATTTTTGTACAAGATCCACTTTTCATTGCTACTCACAATTCGATCCGAGAAAGGGTTCATTCCTGAGACGTGGCAGCAAGAAAGAGCGATAAGACTCCGAAAGTTGGAAAGGAACCCATTGACACAGCTTGCCGATTTTCTCGATTGTATGAAAGTGTCGCTGACCAAACCCAAGCTACTCCGCTGGTTCGATAATAGTTACGATGGGGTTTTGTTTCACCAGAGCTTGCAGGAGCTTCTCTTCGAGCTTCACACTTCTTTTGGGACGAGGTTCATCTTATAAACTGTAGTTTCCAGCTCTGAAATTCTTGATTTGTCTGCGCTGCTTTGTTGCATAGCCAAAATATTATAGAAATCTATAGGAACAAGTGTGCAAACAAAAGCCCTTGACGTGTGGATGCACTATAATAGAGCACCTCAACCAAAGTATCAATCGCTTTGGTAAGTTGTGTGATTTCTGTAGATATGCATGTCCAAAGCTTATGCTTACAGAGCTCGGCACCAAAGAATGGAGGTCTACATCAGAATTGGTGGTTTCTAAGCGATTAGCCGTCTCGCAAAGGGGCCAAATATCAGGGATGTTATGGATATGAAATTTCGGATCTGGATATGGATACGGATATAGGAATAATATTATACCGGTTTCAGATACGGTTACGGATATGAAATTATTTCGGATTATCCATAGTTTCGGATAGTTTCAGTTACGGATATTAGATTTTTAAGGAATTGTAAAAGAAAAATAAAAATAGGTAATGATTTGATTTTATTTCTAGGTTATCATTTGGTACTACAATCACAGAGAAAGCGCTCTAAACAACGCAAGGGATGCGCGCGGCTAGTACATATGTCGGCTCGGTCGGGCGAAAACCTGTCATAACGTGTCTCAGTTAGACTCCGCCCTATCCGAAATTATTCGAAACTTTTATATCAGATTCGGTTACGGTTTCGGATAAATTTTTATTTCGGATATCCGATAGTTTCGGTTACGGTTACGGAGCTCCATAACATACCTGCCAAATATAACTGTGGTGTAGCAGAAATATCATACAAACAAAAATTTTAAACCAAACCCAAACAGGACAACTCGACTATGAAACAATCTTCCGTAGTCAGTGTTTTTACCAATTCGTGCAAAATCCTATAGTTCGAATGTAAGGTTTTTGCTTGATCACCCTCAAACGTCTAACCTATCCTATCCTTCAAACCGGCTTACTGGAAGACATTGGACCATAACTTGAGCGGGATTATGGACGGTAGTATAAAGGCTGATTCCTAAGCTTGGGTTATCGACAAAAAGCGATTTCCTATTGTAATAACATAGATCACACTATGTAGAAGTCGTCAACTCTTGAGAATATAAATTAAAAAACTAGTGTACACCCTGTATATCAGATAAATAACTAAATTTACACCTGTTTAATAACTAAAATTTGTTTACCTAAGAACGTATTTTTATTTCCAAATCTCTTTTGTTAACTCCGCAAACTGAATTTTTTTAGCGTGAAAATCTAAATTCTCAATCAACACAATTTTTCACCTTTTAATTTCGCCAATTTTTTCACCTCTTTTGCGCCATCAAATAATACGGCGTAAAACACGATGATAATAAATCTAACCTTAAACCACTTTTTCTTAACGAAAATTCTCTCATCAAAAAGCACACATATCAAGCACATAAAAAAACAAAGTAAAAAGCTTGATTCATTTCTCCGTCATAGTCGAAGTTCAAAATTCTGCTTTTATGCTGACAAGCAACTCACCAGCATGATTTATGTTGAAATGCGTCGTCATAACATATTTCTGCAAGGAAGGGAAATGTTGGGACTCATGTTGTCAATAAGTGAAATGGAAGCTGCTTACGACCAAATCCGCTCAACGCAACGGTTCTATCCCAGCTGAATAACTCATGCCCATCCCAACATATTCAGCAGAATCTCTTTTGCAAAGCTCTTTTCCTTCCTAACATTTATTAAAGAGACTTTCCGTTTTGCTATTCATGTACAGTTTGTGTGTACTTTGAAACCCCTTTTTTCCCGGTCGTACTTTGTGGACACACTAGTGCTCATCATATTCAGCACGTAACGGTACTTGCAGGGGTTCATTGTATCAAGAAGTGACTATGAACGGATCCATATTCAGCGTGAAGGCACAATGCAGCAAGCATGGAGGAGAGTAGTGTTGAGGATATGCACTTTGTTTGAATGCACATTTCAGCAGAGTCTCAACATAGAGTCTCTCTTTAATGGAGTATGAAAACAGGTCCACTGCTGTCCATTTAAAGCTCACTACTCTCAGCGGAGCAAGAAAGATAACGATGCTGCTATGGTCGGACCTCTGGAGCGTTGGAGTATAAACTCTGCCAGAAACAACTGTCAACCGATGTCTGAAGACCTTTTCTTCTTGGCGGAGTCGGGAACTCAATCAGGCGGAAACTAAGTCAATTCCGAGGCTCTGCGTGTTATTCGGTTGTTAGCCTCCATCTGTCGTGGACGTGCTCCATTGTGCCTTAAAATTCGTGTGTAAATCGGTTTTTACCTAGATCATTTTCTAATTGTCCAAAAAAAATAAATAAATAAAATAATAATTGATATTCTCACCTGGGATAAAAATCTACTAATTTTTCTCACCTGTGCTCTATAAGTGCCTAAATTCCATTCACTATATAAAAAAAATAAGTGAAATTTTGTGAGCGAAAAGAAATTCTTTTTAATATTGTGAATTTACTTCTATTAAGTGTGAAAAAAGAATAATAATAGTGCATTTTTTTGGATACATTTCAACGGCAGCAATAATTTGTTTTTGGGATCAGGAAGCGGCGATTATTTTAAGGTAGGCCGGGCTTGAGGTGTTCATTCTTCTTTCTCTTCTGGATTTGATTTTAGAATTTTTCTTCCGGCTTTTTTTACTTAAGAAAATATGCGCCGCAGCTAAAACGTAAATAGAAGAAGCTTGAGGCTGGATTGGGTATAAATACGACATCTGTTGCCTGTCTCACGGGGTTAATTATGGATTGCATTGCACATATAGTATATACTTCCCTGATGCCATCGTCGTCGCATCTGGGCACTGATTTCAATCAAATAAGTATATTCTGGGGCCATTTCAGTGCGCTATACTGGATTGCACAGCTTGTCCATCTTTTGTTTATAAATGAATGTTTCCCATCCAAGAATTCATCATAATTTTTTTTTCTTGGGTTTTCTTTCTTCATTTTTACATTTTATATTCAGATCTGAGGTTTTTGATTCACTTTGATCAAAATGTAAACAAGATTCCTTAAATCTTTCCTCATTAACCGGGTGTATGCAGGAATGCATCTGGGGCTTTGTTTGTTTTTATCGTAATGGCAACATTTTTTTTTGTATGTTCTGGAATAATTTTGATTGAAAAACTTTCTTTGGAATGAAGTTTTTCGTAAAAAAAAAGTTTGCCATTTTTTTTAAAAAGGGAAAAATTTCAAAACTACAATTGGAAGGAAGATTATAAAACAAACTCCAACAGAAACTTTTTTATAGAAACGATCTCCAAGGCTACTTTTTTCCTAAAAATCACTATTTAGTTAAATATTGCTAATATTGGATCTTAAAAACTCTCTATTACTGCAAAACTATTTTTGGGAGAGATAATTTACTTATCATATGTATATCAACTGTCTGGACTGTCTTCAACTACTTACAATTAATTTTTTTTACAGTTCCAAAAAACCAGATGAAATTTATAGTGTCACTTTTGATTTCTGCATCAATCTCATATTTACCAAAATTTGGTAATAGATACGTACAAAAGATTTATTTAGTCCTGGCAAAGCCATAAGTACAAAAATTGTTCAGTCATCCTCTACCATCTTTCAAGGAATTTGTTCTTCTTAAATGGCGCTACAGTCCTTGTAGGACTCGGGTTGGGTTTCTAGAAGTCTATTCTGTCACTTGTCTATATGTCTTGCTTAGTTCTCTCCAGTTGGTTTTACGAACTTTTCGAGTTCCTTGAATCATTTATTCTGGCACGTTGCTGAAGTCTTTGCCGTAAATCCTGACTCTATTACTGCATAACAAGAATTATTTTCCCAAGGTGAAATTGTCACCCTCTCGCCCAACCTTCTACCAGGAGGACCGATCCCCGAAAATTTATATCTCCTGCGGGCATGGACGGTCTAGTTAAACCTGTAGATACTATGTCCTCAGGGAATTACTGGGCTGCTTGTAATTTACAAATTGTTAATGACTTGTAATTTAAATTTATTTTATTACTTATTTATTTTATAATTAATAAATATAAAAAAAAATAATGAGAAGCTACAAAACTTTTCAGCTTCTGATTTTTAAAATTTGTAAGTAATTCCAGTAATTTATCATGTTGAAACCTTTTAGAAATATGTAATAGTTTGCCCGAAAAAACATTCTTGGTAGTTCTTAATGTGTAATTTTACCAGCTAATTAAAAACCATTCGCAATTCCGAAAATTAGTAATAAATGAGTCGCTCAGAAGCCAATGCGGTTAAGTCCATTTTTTGATATTTCCTGATTTTTGCAAACTTTAATGCTATAAATAATATTCTTCTTTGTTATTAAAGGTTTTCCTTGTTACTACTTTTTTTCAGTGTCAGGCACCCCTTTCTTTTATAGCTTCTGAATATGCTGTAAATAATTTCAGAAGCCATTATGTATAAGTCCACTTTTTATCTTGCGTGAGATTTTAATTTAAAATGTGTGCCGAAATGAATCACCAAATTTCCTTTCCACAAATCCATTGGAAGATTTCAATGCCGACATAGTCCGCTCATATTAGGAAAAATTAAAGAACTTTTCCCCAAGCTATGAGACCGGTGCCAAGTGAAGGATTTGGGTTGTCTAAACAGGATTTTCACAACCCGCAGTTCGACAAAAGGGTGGTTTTTGAGAAACATGTGAATTTTAGAGTTTTTTTCGCCTTTTTCTTAATTTTGAAGAGAAACTATGCATTTTGGTCAAAATATCAAAGCAGCAAAGTTGTAGGGCAAAAAATTTCCTACAAATTTTGTGCTCACTGTTTTTTCGAATTCCGCATAGTTTCGCCGCTAGAGCTCGTTTTGCGCCTTTTTTCAGATTCTGTTGATAATCAAAGAGCCAAAGAAAGGCCGTTGAAAAACTGCCACTACTATGTACTTTGATCTCATTTAATTTTTCACACAAATGCATAATTTTGGCTCAAAATCTAAAAAAAGGCACAAAACGGCCTCTACCGGCGAAATTTATAGGTAATTTTATTCTCTACAACTTTCCTTTCTTGATATTTTCACCAAAAAGCATAGTTTCTCCTCAAAATGGACAAAAAGCCGAAAAAATTCTAATATTCACATATTTCTCAAAAACCACGTTTTTTCGAACTGCGGGTTGTGAAAATCATGTTTAGATAACCGAAATCCTTCACTTGGCACCGGTCTCACGAATTTCATATCTTTTTCGGCTGCTAAAAGGTAGAAGTGCTTAAGTTTTTAAGATGCTTCCATTTGCTTTACTAAGTCATTACTTTTTTATTTGCATACCTTGTTTTGTTTGCAGAGTATACTCTTACAAAAGAGGCTATACACTTTTCTGATCAAATTAATAAACCAATAATTTTGAAAATGAATGTATTCAAAAACATGAATCTTCTCAATTCTGTGTTTTTGGACTTAACCGCATTGGCTTCTGAACGTCTCAAATATACTAGGTACTCTTATTTCATAAAGGTTTAGACTCTTGGGGGATATTTGTTTTTTTTTTGGAAGGATGAACTAAATATAAAAATTTAATAGTCAGTGGCAAACTGTATGTTAGATGGAATTTGGTTCCAAATTGTATGTCTTAATAGACCAATTAAAAAATGTTCCCGCAATCTCTGCTAAATATTCGGCTGTCGGAAAAGTCATGATGTATTTTTCCTATGTGTTTCAACAAACATCAATCTGTGATATATTGGTATTTTTGTTCAATAAACTTGAGACATAATTTCTCGTTCATAGAAAATGTCTTTATCAGCCAGCAAAGAACTGAACAAAGTGTTGCTTTATGGCCTTATCAAAATTGAACGTAAGGATTTTTGTAGAACACCAATTAGAAAAATGATGCGTATGACAATACATTTCATAAAAACTCCAACCAATTTTGACAGGTAATTGCTTAACCTTGTCGTTAGTTTCGCGCTGTCGTGATCAGGAAACATAACTGCTTTAAGATTAACGAACTCTGAACGTTTCTGTATTGGTTCAAACTGTCAAATTGAGAACAGTACATGTATATACGAATTGATTGATTAAATCCTTGATAGAAACTAGAAAAACCCGATACCTTTGAAATCCAACCATACTGAGACCATAATTTTCCTCTGATGAATTTCTGGCTCCGATATCGTTTGAGGTGAACTCTCTCGTCAAGACTAAAACCGCTTGCGGAGTACATTGTTATAAAAAGTCCAGTTCCCATCGTCGATTACACTAGTTTACAAAATCAAACTTTTTTTTGTTACATAAAATATTTTAATGGTTTTTTACTAATTTGAGGTCACTGATTTCGTTCGTTTCGTCGTTCGTTCGTTCGAGTTTTATTGTATCAGCTCGAGTTTTATTGGCTTCATTTGGTACATTTTTCACATAAGCTTATGACGAAAAGTACCAAATAAAGCCTATTTTAACATCAAAATTTGCTAATATGTATCTTCAAAAATATAAGCCGTAACACAAAAATTGTCGAGACATTATTTATAGGAAACTGTCCGTGCTTTCCAATTTTGAAAAAAAAAATATTGACTAACTACGTATTTTTGGGGAAAAAGGTAGTTGAAGTTGATATTTTTGTTAAAAAAAACAAAATTTTGACTTTGATGTCCCATTACTCTGGAAGTTGGTAGGGTAGAACCTTCACTTTTACTGTTTTAGATAGGTGGGAGTATTCTGCGTGCAGTGCAGTTTGTAGTTTTTTTAAATAAAATATTTTAGCACGGTGAGAGTATTTTTTCTAAAAAAAACACCCCTCGTTATAATTCATAAACTAAAGCTGATACAATAAAACTGAGTGTAGATTCGAAATCAGTGACCTCAAATTAGTAAACAACCATTAAAATATTTTATGTAACAAAAAAAAAATTGATCTTGTAAACTAGTGTTATTATTTTGTTAAAAAAAGGTTTTCTAAAGACACAGTCTTACGCATGCTTGAAATCGGCAAACAAAGGAATATACGTCCATGTTTTATTATCAGAATTTTCGAAGGCCGTGTCTTACTTAAAACAGTTGGTCTACTTTTGACCTATGTCTTATAAATTCAGTTTGGTATTCCCCAAATGATGCTTCTGCAAGGGATGCTGTTCTTGGTTTAATTACGTTTTTCATGAAGTTCTATGCTGTGCTTGCCTTAGACTCCTCCATCTTTGGTCTCCATAATTGTCTATCTGTGGTCCGTTTTTTCCAGTTTCTTATTCCTAATTGTCTTCCTCGACGTCGTCTATATATCTTTTCTTAGGTTGTCCTGCTCTCCGTTTTCCTGTCGATACTTTCCCCAGCACTATTTTTTTCGGATACTGTTCAGTACCGCATTCGACAAGACCAATCCATCGTAGTCTATTTATTTAATTCACTTTGACAATGTTTGGATTTTTACTGCTTTCATGCAACTTTGAGTTGTATCTTCTCCTTCAAATGCCATCAACCTATATTCCCTTGTAAATCGAACGAAGGATTTTCCTTTTGAATCTTCCTACCATTGCGTCGTCTGCGTTCTTCCGAACCATATAAGGTGTGTTCGATGACTGCTCCATCTCCAGCTGGAGCAGAAAAAATCAGCAATTTGCGTTCATTGAGACTTTTTGACAGTTCTTTCACAAATTCTGCTCACAAATTCTCTGCTCTGTGTTTTTTGAGTCTGCTCTGGGTTGAGAATTCTCACTTTTTCTGCTCCACCAAATTTGTAGGAGCAGGCAGAACAGGAAAATTCTCCTTTTTCTTTTTTTTTGACAATTGTAAAATCGAAAACATGAAAAATCGGAAAATTGATTTATGAATGATTTATTCGGAAAATACTTGGAAATGTTAAAACTTAAACTTTAATATTTATAAAAATAACATTGCGATATTGTTCAGTTGTTTTTATTAGCATATATTTCTTCTTCTAAAATTGTCATTCGTATCTAACCTCTAAAAACGGAATTTAGAGCAAAGTTGAGCAGAAAAGTGTTTTTTGAGATTGTTGCAATTTTCTGATTTTTTCTGCTCTGACATCAATTTGGCAGCTGCTCCCAACTGGGCTGATCTGCTCTGCTATGAACTTTTTAAGCAGTCATCGAGCACACTTATAGTATGACAGGCCTTAGGGTTGTGTAGAGTTTCAATTTTGTTTTCCTTGATATATTTCTTAACGTCAGGTGCTTGCGTAGACCAAAGTAGCATTCATTAGCCATTCGTCTTCTGATTTCGGGCGATGTATCATTACTTTTTGTTATAATGGTCCCTAGGTATAAAAACTCATCTAGTGCTTCTATATTGTAAGTGTTTATCATTATGTTTTGGCTGCTACTGCTGCTTTTTTTTGTGCACATATACTTTTTTTTTCTCGTTTATTTCCAACCCGATTTTGTGCCTTGCTCAAGTGATACAAAGGTCTCCTTCATGCATTCAAATGATCTGCCAAGCACAGAAATATTGCCGGCAAAGGCTAATATTTGCACTAACCTAACAAAGATATAGTACTATTATAACCTTTTTACACGTCAACTATTATATTTAATATTTTGCGGTTTTAATACAATGTCATTTTTATTTGGGCGTGTCAATGTGGTCCATGAACTATATATCAAGCGAGAGATAGGAATTGCAGGAAGTTCCGATCGGTGATCGTAGATTTTAAGTGGATCGTGGGAGCTTCTTTGCAGTGCCAGACATATACTTACTTACTTAGTAAAAATGAAACTCGCCCGCACGTAGCATGCAACAGGCCTTTTTTTTGGAAAAGTTTATTTCCTAGTACGTTTTCCCTTGTATCCTCGTCTTATTTTTGTCGCAAGTTGTTTATTACCTTCAATATGTAGTTGTTAGGGTATTGTCCTTTACTTTTCCTACAGGTTTTTTTTAATTATTTTTGGTTTTCTCATATTTCAGTTTCGTGCTCCTTGTACATTTCTCCAAAAATTTCCTTCGTGACTTCTTTCAATATCATTTCAGAATCTTTTATGTTTGGGCCTATTTTGTCTGCTATGCTTGACTGATATCTTTCCAATACAATCTGTTTTGAAGACGATTCGCCGAAATTTTTTGGGTTTGTTGCTTAATTCCTCATTCAATAAACAGCTTGCATCTGAATCTGGCTTTTACTGCGAAGTGATCTGATTCGCACCTCTGCAGATCTTACTTGGGTGATATTGGATGGCGCTGTGGTATACACTTTAGTTACAGTATCTATCGCTAGGAGGTTGATGTTAGAAACTTATAATACACTACATGTAAACAGTTTTGGGATAGTCGTTGATTTCATTTAGCAACTTCATTTTCGTTCGGTACTGCTTTTGCTCCACATCTTTTATGCTCAAAACATCCGAAAAAATGTTTAACCCCGAGTATTAATAATTATTTGGTACATTCACGCGCAAACCAAGTACAGACGTTCTTATATTTTTAGAAGCATATAATGTATGCGCCTGTAAATAGCACGCATAGCGAAAAAATGCGCCTGGGACTATTATGACACATACAGATATGAATGTATTCGAAATCGAAACTCGAAATTCCAAACGCGAGTGTCGTTTTACCAAGCGGTCCCCCAACTAAGTACCAACAACGTCCAATGCTGCTTGACCTACGCAATCGAACGAGAACGGGTCTATTGAGTATGATTAACCATAATATTTTTTCTTTCATTTTATGATGTTGTCATCTGTTGATAGTGTACTAGGACTTCCAGGACGTTCATCATCTACAATGACTTTACGGCCCCGTTGTACCACTTCTTTTACTCATAGAATATTCATCAAAGCATTCGACTCTTCACATGCAGTGCTAAGCTTTTTTCCATTCTTAGCGCAAGTTTAATACAAATTCTTTGTTCAATTGCCGAACACAGCTTAATCTGTATATTCGTTTTGATAGACAACTAACAACTACTAAGACTAAGACGACTAAGCATCCAATATGGACCACCTATTTCAATATACAATTAGGGTTTGGCTCATTTTTTTTTAATGTCCCAAAATCGTGTACCTAAAGCTAGGTGGTTGTTTAGACAGTACTCTCACCCTCTGACTATTGTACGCAACCGCTCCCAGGATCCAGATGTACCTATGTATGTAACTTCAATATGAAAGGAAATATCAAAAATTACTATTTCGTTAAACCCAAATATGAATAAAAAATCACCTGGAAAATTCACCTACTTATGTGTTTTTCTTTTTATTAATTAAGTAAATATAAATTTCTGTTTTCGGATTGATTAAAAATAAATTTCTGTTCATGTTTCGTATTTCCAATTTCACACCACAGATTTGGAAAATTGTCTTTCTGCTGAGAAAATTAACTCATCTTCAGAGATTACCTTTTGTTGTCTTATGTATCTCACATCTGTTCCTATAATCTCTTTGCGTTTGTTGTTCAATCTTACTCAGTGTCTTTTATGCAAATCTATGTCCCATATGCACGATCTGGTTCGATAATTTCCATAGTATTAAAACAAAAATGTTTTTTTTTGTTATGTTTCATATTTGCGTAACCTTTTCATTGGTATGAACACAAAGTTAATTTTATGTACTTATAAGATTCATTCTGAGTCCTTAAAGGATATAAAAGATACTTCTTCATAAATGAAGCTATATTCCTTGTAAGACTGAGGCTTTATAAAAACGCTAGAGTAATTATTTTAAAACTTTTCTACAATATTTGCAAAATTACATTAAAAAACGTTGACTAATCAAAATCTTAAAAGTAAAGTGGATTAAAAATTCAAATATTCCTCTAAATTAAACAATTACCCCTTTTATATCACATCACAAAACCCTTATCATAATAAAAATGCACCCTTTAAAGGGTTCTACAGCAATATACACCACTCGCCTTCAATGTTGCTAATGCAGGGAATAAGGATGTTCATTGCATGTTCTACCTTAATAACTCAGTGCTATGAAAACGGACTCTAAAGATTTCCCCAGGTGATATGGGGTGCGATTGGTTAAAAAACGGTGCCTTTATTTTTATATAAGTATGCGTATATTTTTAAAGTATACAACTTGAGGGAATGAAGTTCTTTATTCGTGTTTCCTGCCTCTCTGAATTTCTAATTTTGTTATTTCTAATGCAAAAAAATATAGGAAATCGTTCTTTGATAAGAAAGGTGTGGTTTTATATCTATTCCCGCTGGTTGACTAGTAGCATTTGTTTATCGTGATTTTTTGGGGAAGGATTGTTATGTAATTTTGGATATTTCAAGAGAATTCACAATTTTTTAAATTACATTTTTAATTATAAGTAGTGTTACTTAAAGTTTTTCTGGAAACGCCTAAATATTAATATTCAAATATTTAGTCATTCCATCCGTAAAACACTTAAAACTAATCTTAATCCAAAATGTATTTTCAATCATTTTCTACAATGCTCTTCCATCTATCTAATAGATTTTGAACGCCCATCTTCCAAAATCACTTGTCACTTCGCCCTAACGAAATATACTCCTCAAATACGATTCTGATATGTTCTATTGAATCCATAGTTTTTCCATCCAGTTGATTTTGTAGACTGCGGAACAAATGGTTATCCGATGTTGAAATGTCCGGTGAATAACTGTGAATGCGGCATCGTTTCCCATTCAAACTCCTCCAGCTTCTGTAAAGTCATTCTTCATTATGCAGATGAGCGATCTTTTGATAAAATAACCCCTTTCGTCTTGAAATCAAAGATGTTCGGCTTTTCCCCAGCGCTGAATTAGCCGCTCAGGCTGGTCGCAGTAAACCATTGGTTATCGTTTCGTTAGCGTTTTAAAGCTATAGTATACCAGTTAAGATGAAACCCTAATGTACGCTCGGTTTGTTTTCCTTTTCAGAGCTGTTCAGATTTCATATGCGAAAGCTTTGCCTAAGCCGCTTTGGCATTTAGTTTTGCTTCATAATAAAGAATTAGTTCAATTGATATGTAAGCAAAGGAAATCAGCAAAGCAAGAAAAGCGTATATTGAGGTTTGACCTTCACTTTGGTGACGACCTCCTTTAGCCTGAGGTTTCCGGGATGTTTTCTTTGCCTACACATTGTCGTCTCCGCTTCCCATTTTTTCACTGGGTCCACTTTTCATCGCCAGTTACAATCTGGTCCAAAAAAGGTTCATTCCTGAGACGAGACAGCAAGGAAGAGCACGCATTCACTCTCTGCGCGCGATTAGACTCCGAAAGTTGGTAAGGAGCCCATTGATCTAGGTTGCTGCATTTCCCGATGGCATGAAAAAAATTTATCGCACTCTTAAAAAACGTACTATATCTTCTCTTGTTTCGTCTATCTCCTCTTATACGAATCCGGTTCCCATTCGATCACCAAACTCAACCAGTATAAGGAGTGTGCTTACAAAAATGTACTTTCTTTTTGAAATAACTTGCTGTCGTAATCGTCATGGTACATTGTCTAGTAGTAAACTTAATTTGGAGGAAGGAAAAGAACACGAAGCCAAACAAAATCAAAATAAAATTTTTTTTAACAGGGCTTCGATTTTGGAAAGTATACCAGCCGGCTGAGCCAGAGACGCCACTGCCGGGGTTATCAGGAGACAGCCTCGTAGGAGTGTTATGCTTCCCGAAACCAGTGGATCCCGCTAACGCCCCGACAAAGGCGGTGACGCCGGTAGCTCCATACTATCAGATGACCTAAGCGGAGCTTTAGTACCCTAATGTTAGCCGCTCGGCGAAGGTCCCTTAAGGTGGCGGTGCAAAGTCATTGAAACAACCTAAAAATATTTTAGAAATAATAGGCTAAAAAAATGCTAATTAAGTGCCTTAATATCGAATTTGAGGCTCTTTTGCTTTTTTTTAAATTAAAGGTTCCGCTGACAGAAGAAATGCTTAGCGGAACTTAATATAAACTTTAATTAAAAAATATGTATTTTGATGCGAATGGTTATTAAAAATTTTAGGCTAATTAAAGGCTTTTAAATAAAAGATACAGGATCGAATTTATCAGATAAATTACATGTTTTCATATTCATATTCGCTCAGCCACTTTATACATGAACTTCTAAAAAAATCCTACTGGAGATTTTCCAGCGGGATTCTCTTTATTTTTGGGGTCACAAATAATTTCCCAAAAGTCCATAAAGCCAACTGACCGGCCACTCGAGTTACGGAGGGTCAAAGGTCACGAAAATCAATTTTTCTCAAATATCTCGTAAATTCTCGGTTTTACGTAAATTTTGTCTAAATAAAACTTCTGTGGTTTTTTTTAACTAATTGCTTATCTGCAAAATTGTAATTTTACAGGAAATTGAAATTTGCAATTTTTTTCCGATAAAAATTAAACCAAAATAGATTTTCAATTTTTTTTAACTATATCGATTTTTTTTATTAATATTAATAATTTTGTTCATTTTATATAACCGGAAATAGCTTTAATTAAGATTTTGTTAGGTAGAAATATTTTTATAGATAACAGTATATGTACAGATATGTAGTTGTCTAGAAAATATTTTTCTTTTATCACCCACTATATCGGAAGTTATTTAGTGGGAGAGCTAGCGAACCATCTGACAAACCCGTTTCCCACAAAGCTAGAAAATGTTTCATATTTCCCTGCAGAGAATCAGAATCCATGAAAAAAAATAGGGGTTGCCATTTGAAATTTTAGATTCACCCCCACCTCGTGCGAGGGGGTGAGTGGGTGGGGGTGAGATTTGTATGCAAAAGAATCCACTCTCGAAGTTGAGCAACTTTTGTTCACAACTTTTTTCACGAAAACCTACCCTTCAGGAAATAACGCATCTTTGCCGGACTTTTGCCGTACCCTTTATACTCGTCTGGCAGATACTTGCAACCGCTAGAATATTCCTGCTGTTTACATATACTTTTTAAATAATTGAAAGAATGTTCCCTCAAAATTTGAGCCTTGTGGGAGCAGGTTATGAATTACTATCCCGATGACAACTTTGCTATTGTCTGGCACATACTTGCAACCCTCAAAATAGGTTGTCAATTTTTTTTACACTTAAACATATCGCTGGTTTGCGAGAATAACGACGCAATTCAAAATTCTGTAAAATTAAACTAAATATGCCAAATGACCAACAATCTTTGATAACGCAACGCCGATTTCGAGTCAACTATCGGTAGAAAGATATATCGTCATTATTCATTTGAGACAAAACATTCTCGAGTAATTATAAAAAAATTTAATTCCTTCTCTAAAAGTAATCATTTTTAGTTGCGTTACTATTCTCGCAAACCAGCGATATGTAAATTACTTTCTTAATTGACTGATAATAAAACATCATTTAAAAATTTTCTTGCTTTGTGGGAAACGAGTTCAGATGGTTCGCTAGCTCTTAGACTAATATTTTTTATATTGGAACCCAAATGGGGTTTTTTCGGAATAACTGAATAACTGCACTTATTTTCTGGGAAAACGATTTATGTGAATATTTGGGATGTGTTTCATTTCATGCTAACTAACTACATGAAGATATTATATTGTTGAAAAAAAATTTTTTCACAGCAAATTGACTTTTGTTTTTTAAACTAAAGATAACATAGTTATATCGTTTTTTCTCAAAAGTGGCGGGAAATTTTTTTATTATCTTCACTTCCACTTGTATTATTATTTCAAAACAATCTATGAGGTTTTTCTGCAGACAAGATGTTATCAGCAAAAAAACTTTGTTAATAATAGTAAATTTAACTGCAAGAATTATAAAGTTTTGTGTATATTTTAATTCTGAATTGTTTAGTATAAATAACTCAAAATCGGATATTTTGCAGATGAGCAGTTAGTTAAAAAACCACAGATTTTCTCGTGAGATAAATTTGCATAAAAATGTCCTATATTAAATTTACGCAGAACCAATAGTTTTCGAGATATTGAGCTAAGAAAACTTGGGCATTGCGCTTCATTCGTTTACCGCACCACCTTTGAAGTAGAATGCAAGCAGGGTTTTTGCATGGTATCCCTAGTAGGCCTAGTCCATAGGTTACAAGTTATGATATAATTTTGTTGATTATCTCTCTATCTCTTGTATTTCCACTTCTTTCAGATTGTCACCTTCATCAACACTCATCTCAGAGCAAAACATCGAATTGTGGTCGACATTATTAGCCGTGTTTTTTTAATGAACTAAATAGTTCTTCGATCGAGTTCATTAAAAAACGACAAGGGAAATTATACTAAGCGCCATCTTCAGTGCTTTAAATATATTAAAATTAAACCGAAGTTGCGTGTCAGTTAACAACTGTTACACGAATTCCCCTCTAGAAAATAATAAATAAGTTTCTAAAAAATAAATTATTTGTTTCCTCATGCCTACAAATTTGCTCACGTCACTTCCCTGTTGTTTTTATTTTAAATGACGTTTTTCCGACAGCCGGTAAGTATGCTACATTCCGAAAAGAAAGGGAAATTTTGAAATTTCCCAAAACCTGGATAAAGACCCCTATAAAACCTGGGTTTTCAGATTTGTATGTGGAAGAACTATGTATATAGTTCATTAAAAAAACACGGCTATTATCGTTCAACTCAGGTTCAATGGTTATATACTCGGACATCGAATTGAGGCGCGACAGGCCCCGACAAGACCCATATGCTACGGAACATGGCAATCCTAATTTCCTGCATCCACTTCCCATTATTCACCTCTAAGAAATGCCAACTGGATATTTTCCACCGGGATTCTCTTTATTTTATGGTCACACATAATTCTCCAAAAGTCCATAAAGCCACCTGACCGACTGCTCAAATTACGGAGGGCTAAAGGTCACAAAAATCAGTTTTTCTCGTAAATTATCTGTTTTACGTTACCATTTTGGCTAAATAACGTTTAAGGCCGGGCCACACATATCCGCACAGCGTCCGCACCGCATGACGGCCGTGTGTTGGACAACACACGGAGAAAAAGTAAACAAGTGAAATCTTACTGGTCAGTCCCCACTTTTCCGCGTCTCCGTGTCCGCACCGCGTCAAATTTTACTTGTTTAATTTCTCTCCGTGTGCTGCCAAACACACGGCCGTCATGCGGTGCGGACGCGGTGCGGATATGTGTGGCCCGGGCTTTATTCGATGGACTTTTTTATAGGTAAATGTTAAGTTCCGTTGTTATTTCAACGATTTACTAACAATAGGGGATCTTACGCAAAGGTAAACTCAGATGGCGCCGCAAACAACAACTAAAATATAATATTCATGTACTGACCCCTCAAATCTTTCCTTAATATAATCTTCACATCTAAAGTGATCTGGACAAAGTCTTGAATGTTTTGTACCCTTAAACTTTTTGCGACGCAAATGATGCCCAAGTTTCCTTAGCCCCATATCTTGAAAACTATTGGTTCTGCGTAAATTTTATATAGGACATTTTTATGCAGATTTATCTCACGAACAAATTTTATTTAGCTAAAATTTACGTAAAACCGGGAATTTACGAGATATTTGAGAAAAATTGATTTTCGTGACCTTTGACCCTCCGTAACTCGAGTGGCCGGTCAGTTGGCTTTATGGACTTTTGGGAAATTATTTGTGACCCCAAAAATAAAGAGAATCCCGCTGGAAAATCTCCAGTAGGATTTTTTTAGAAGTTCATGTATAAAGTGGCTGAGCGAATATGAATATGAAAACATGTAACTTATCTGATAAATTCGATCCTGTATCTTTTATTTAAAAGCCTTTAATTAGCCTAAAATTTTTAATAACCATTCGCATCAAAATACATATTTTTTAATTAAAGTTTATATTAAGTTCCGCTAAGTATTTCTTCTGTCAGCGGAACCTTTAATTTAAAAAAAAGCAAAAGAGCCTCAAATTCGATATTAAGGCACTTAATTAGCATTTTTTTAGCCTATTATTTCTAAAATATTTTTAGGTTGTTTCAATGACTTTGCACCGCCACCTTAAGGGACCTGCTCGGCGAGACGCCTTATTAGGGCAACATAGACGGAGTCTCCCACAGAGCCTTTTAAAAGGAGCAGATTAAGGCTTTTCTTAAAACCAGCTTTATAATTTTAGGAGAGTTCCACTAAAATTAAAACAAACGGTACAAAGCTTAGAGGAGGCCAAGGGTCGAGTTGGGCTAAAGCGCCATTAGAAGAAGAAGAAAGTACAAAACTAGAACTAAATTCTGACTACAAATGTGAGTAGTCTCATATTCATCTGGCATCTTCGCTATTGATCAACACTTATCGGATTTTGTGTTTGTTCACCGTGTTAATGGGAGTTAATCATTTTATTACTCGGACGATTCCCATCTAAACTTTTCATGGTGTAAGCATTGGTTGGGAAACATTCTTTCTCTTTATATTTGATATTATACATTACTGTCAAGTATAATCATTACATTACATTATATATACATTACTGTCAAGTATAATCTACCTTCCATTATTTTATGTGATAAAGCAACCTTAAGCATTTCCTTTTATGCTATCACTCCGTCATTTCGTTTAAGTCATGGCGCAGTATCTAATAGTAAGCCTTGTTTGAAGGATAGCGGAGGATAAGATAGGTTGTGGGTCTAAGGGTGCTCGAACAGATCGTGATAAGAACCTTACTTTTTAACTCGACCAACGTAAGTGACTGAGCAAAATTGTTTTACAGTCGAATTTTTCTATTTGTAAACGAACTTCTAGACCGTATTCTGCACAGAAGAGTACAAGGTGTAGAGCCGAACCGACGCTAGTATTACATTGCCGTGCAGGCAGAAAAGTTTCATTTTCGGTGGATCAGTCGCTATATAAATTTTCTCATAAGGCCTAGGATGGTAAGAGATGGATGATCCGTTAGATCAAGAGCCTTCAAGAGATCTTCAGTTTAGATGTGTTACATTGAACTCGATTCTTGAGGCCCTAATGAAGAATGTGTTAGATGTCCCCGTTGATTTAGTTGGACATGATATATCGATCATCAAGATATGGTACGGCACATACGTGGCTTGCATCATCGAAAGCATTAGCATAGAGGTACCCTTATCTCTTTAAAATTGGCTCAATTTTATTTCGTTTCAATAATAAATTTTATTTACTTACTTATTTGGATTTACAACTTCTCCTTTCACCGATATTGCTTCCTAGCTAATGTCATCCACTTTGGCATACCTAAGCTCTGGCTGTCCCTGTCAAAATCCTTCCAGGAAAGGTTTGATCTACCTCGTTTGGTAGGACATCTACATAGGTATATCGCTCGTAGATCTCGACATTTTAGTGCATCCGGAATTGGCCTCGCTTACAAAGGGCCAAGAGACCTGAGTACCCTGAGCACCTAAAGCCCTTTTGCTAAAGTGTCACTATAAGTCACAAGCTTTTGTGACTCGTGTTTGTCATTGATATTCTGTGACTATTTTTGTTACTATCAGCTGTTTTGGTATTCTAAGCACCCAATCACAATAAAAATTACAGACATCGCGACATATACATATCAATTGATGATGATACACGACTTAAGCCATTGAACAATTCGAACGATCAATTGTCAATTTATAAGACAAGGGAGAGGCTCAATCTCGCAGACTTCACTCTGATCCAAGTTTATATGAAAAATTATTATTCCTTTTCCCACTCAAACGTAACCCCAAATTTATACTTGTGACCTGTTATTTATGCAGTCACAATTTTGACAATCGTTGTTGTGACTGTTTACGGATTGTCAAAATTGTGACTGCAACATTAGAATACCAAATTCTCTCAAGTTTAGAATCACCACAAACTTGTGATTGCGTTGTGACTTGTGACTGCTTTTAATATACGGGTATAAGCCTGTGAGAATTGGTAGGATCAATGCTTTATACAGCAGCAGTTTGGATACTATGGTAAGATGCTTTTATTTGAAAAGCCTTAATAAACTACTATATAACAAGGTTGGAAAAGGTTATAATACTTAAAATTCATGTCCCTCGACCCTGACTGTGGAACTAAGATCGTCTCGTAGACCAGACCATGTTCTTTGTTTTGATTTCATTGATAGGCCATCCCACTTTTCATGCCGCACGTTCTATATGGGTGAAAGCGCCCTTGTAAAAACTAATCACGTATGTAAACTCCGCTTAGGCCAGCGATTTCTATATTGTAGGGGGTAGGGTCCTGTCAAAAACCCATGACTCATGCTTTACTACAGTATGCAGGCTGTTCAAAACCAAATTCTGCAAAGCAGATTATATGTTCAAAAACGCAGCAAATCGTTTTTCGTGCAGATAGTAGAGTGGTGCTGCGCGTTTGGGACTTGAAAGGAAAGGGCCATTCCATGAAAATTCGACCAACGACCGGGAATCGACCTTCACCAATTTCCTTCAAATTTTGCACATTTGGAGTGCTAGTATTACGTAGGTGCAATATTTTGCCAAAATGTTAGGTAGTTTCATATATAACGGTACTTAAATATTTTGAAATTTGCATAATACCAGTCCTTTTAAAAAATCGCACAAAGTGCAAATGTTATCCTAGTGCTATGATATCGGGGGGAGAGGTACTCTTGTTTCGGCTCAAAAAATTCACCTGTTCGTCCGACTCACACACGCCACTACATTTGACAGGGTATGCTTTAAAAAATTCTCCAGCTCAAGCGGTCTTCGGTCCCAGCATGTGACTCCGGCAACTGAACTTTTGTATGACTAGTCAAAACATAAAAAAATTTGGAGAAAATCCCAGAAGAGCTTTTTGAGATACCCAAGGATAAAGTACACTTAAGATGTCCTTTGAATCCTTTTCCGGCGAATGTCCTCTTTGGCATTTTTATTTAATAGCTTGAAAGTTTTTCTTTAAAATGATGTATATATCATAGCGCTCATGAGACTACCTAACATTTTGGCAAAATATTGCACCTACGTAATACTAGTCACTAGTACTCCAAATGTACAAAATATGAAGGAAATTGGAGAAGGTCGGGTTCTAAATTGCCTTTTTTTGGTCGTATTTTCATGGAATGGCCCGAAAAAGGATGGATTTGTGTGCATTAAAAATGAAAACTTTTCTGTGCAATGCTGCTTGTGGCCATACGATTAAAATTTTGACATCTTGTCTGTTCGATGTCCAAACACACAACATTTACGACGATCAATCAAAAACGTAGAGCCGAAGAAATTTGATATTGTTTCGTTCTACTCGTCCTGATATCAAGTTATATTTGCCACTGTATTCGAAGCTTGTAAAAATCTATTGAATGTGCATTATTTTAACGGTAACAAATATTGAAACACAAAGAATATTCTTCAACTCCATTCTTTCTTTACCTCCGCCGATGCAATCTTCATCAACACAACTGCTGTGGCTATCAATGTTCTATCTCTAAGCATTACGTAGGTGCACAAATCCACAGAAATATTTATGTTCCCTAATCATGTCCATCTAGGTTAGGTGCCGAAAATTTCAAGATAAACAACTCAGATTATTCCAACCCAACGATCAATTCTGAGAATTATAATCCAAAATAAACTCCCGATATCCCATTACATCATTTAGCTATAAATAATTACCACAGCTTGATTTAAAGATCATTTTAGGTGCATTTCGGTGGAGTTAAACATAATTTCCATAGAATTTACATATTCATAGTTATTTAGCGTTCATTAGAACATTTATATTGCTGTCAAAATTATGACAGGGAAATGTTTGTCCCTTTTAAGAGTCTTCTACAATGTTACATAATTTCCAAGAAAAGTATCTGTTAATTAACAAAAGATATATCTCAATATCAGTACGAGAAGATCTGTCCTCGCCGTGTGCAATGAAGAGTTCAAAGCACTCCAATCTTACAGTATATATATACAGTGTACATTGTACACTTCCATGATTAGGCATCTTTCCAGGTTCATGTACCATTCACGTAAGGCCCCCAAGGCAAAGGCATTCTCGATATAATACAGCGATGGAGAGTACCAAGGCGTGTTTCTGATCGGGAGAGAAAAAAATTATTGTAGAAAGAAAAAAAACAAAGATGAGCTGAACTTAATCTTCAATCCAATATCGTGCACTGTAGCTACCAACCACACTCACCTCCGACGGATTCGCTTTTCACTTACCTGATAAACTTCTTACAAGTCACCTTGGCTCAATCAGGGATCACCTATGCAGCCACTATGCAGTCTACCGGTGGAGGAGATGTTCCTGCATCGTCTTCTATGGTGTGAGCAAGTGGATCCTAGGCTATAGAGCTAGGCTAGCTGCCGGATCGGATGGCATTGGCATCGCAATCAGCTGTTGGACGTCGATGGTTTTTTAACTGCTTCTTAGAACTTCATTCACATTCAGCTAAATCCCCTGGCGATGGACTCTTTAAACTGGTTTGGAACTGGTATCCCAGCATGGCTTCGGGTCAGAACAGAATCGGCTCCGGTGGATTGGCTGCTGTTCTGCAATAATAATACACAACGGAGGCGCATTGAAAGGGGGGGAATTATTTGAAGAATCCCGACGGATGGTGACTTGCCTTCTTGTTTCTGATCTTAAGGGATTAACGGTGCGGTATTTTGCTTAGGCCTTTTTTCCCTGGTGCTGCACTTCATATACATGGAAGCGATGTGGATGACAAAATATTAAGAGTCTGATTTTGTAACAAGAGGGTTAGACCTCTCTCTCTCTCCCCCTCTCTCCCTCTCTCTCTATCTGGATCGAACTTTTTTGAAATATATGCACCTGGTGACGGTCACCAATTAATCGGTTGCATTCTGCGGAACCCTGTTCTATGCGGTTCATCGGTTTCATTCCCAGCCGGACACTGACGACCGACGTTTGTTTCGTGGGTTATTTCTTTTTTGAGGTGCGGTCGGAGCCTGCATAATTTCAGTTTCCCTGTCCAAGAGTGGCGGATTGGGTGTGTTTCCTGGGGCCAGACAACCGCGATATTAAAAGAGGTTAAGAAATTGCTTTTCCAAAGAACTCCCATGAACTCTCGCCCCGCGCCGTTAGTGAGTATTATTCAATTCAATCGAAAAACCGCCAGCCAAATACGTATACACACTGTCGGTCCTCGGCTCCTCTTCAGGTGGGCGCGCGTACGCAATTACAGGCGGGGCGGGGGCCAAAGAAAGAGGCTTTAAGACTATTATTGACAAATGGAATACGTAAACTGGACTACAAATCAAATTATAGCTGACAGAATTGGACCAAGTCGCGTGCCCCAATGCCTACCTTCAGGTAGCATTCTCTACTATACGCTCTCAAAAGTTTATAGCGCTCTGCTGGTTAATTCTGTTTAGAATTGACCCAACGTGGGTGGATATAGTAAATGCTAAGCTTAGCCTTCGGTTGTTTCTTGTCGCAGGTCCGTTATCGGATTTGTGACTCAAATTAATCCTCAAGAATTTCCAAACAGCGATAATTGCAACACCAATGGTTCTTTCTGTGTTTATTTATTTGCTTTGCTTTTTCGTGTCTTATTTTATGGGCTTGAAAACGTATCAACAACAACAAAAAAATAATAGAAACTAGCATATACCATCACTTCTGTAATTAAGAGCACCTCATTCGTGCTCCAGTTTAATATTAAACCGGGAATGCGACTATAGTTATCAGCGTAGAGTTGTGGTAAAGCCAAACAAGAATTTCACAATTGTTAAGGGCCATTAAATGTTTGCAGAACGAAAAGTTCTCACTTTGATATCAGGTAACATTCAAGGAATTTTATGCTTCCTACATTACAAAACAACGTCATAGTTATTCTTATCATAAATGGCATCTTTCAAATTATTCTATGTGACATTTTTTATATTATGTTTTATCAGCTAAATGTTTACTATTTTGAAGTTGTTTTGGAAAGTTTTATTGCAGTTGGAATGTGTAATTGGAGTAATTGTAATTTGAGAAAAAGTTTTCATGTTATAATTTCTAGATAAATATTATAGTTAATAACAATTTATAATTTGAATTGCCAGTAAATGTTGGAAGAATACTATAAAAGCATATCTGTGGAAAACTGAGAAATTAGGCCCAACTGACTGGTCTCGCCAGTCGTTAGCCTGTATTTTGCATACTTCAAAAAATGATTCAGCAAAGTTGTTTCTGCCATCGTAAACAGTTGACAAGATATCTCAAATGCTCTTTGATCGGCACCAAAATTTCAACCAATTTGGGAATGAATTAGTGATAAAAATTCACGATTCCCAAAAACTTCTAAATCGAGTTGATAGAAGTTGGATCGGGCTAGAAATATTTGTGAAACGGTGTCTTAAGGCGCGATTCCATTGAAGCAACACTGAACGACATGTGGCATGGTACTTGTTTCCTACTGTTGCCTGATTACATGTGTGCGTCTATGTGCCACCCCTGCAAACATTTAGATTCGAAAACGATTCGAGAACGACTTGCCAAAAGCGAAAGCTTGCTTCGAACTCGCACTCGTAAACGACTCGTAAACGAATTCGAAGGCAATAAAAGCGGAGCAAAATATCGAAACCAATCAACTAGGAAAGCTTTTATGGGTGCGTTTTGAACTTTTCTCGTACTTTTCGCAAGCAGTTATCGAATCGAGAATGGTCCGAGAAAGCGAGCCTCCGAGAAATTGTTTGCAGGGACAAAATCCAATAATGTAGCATACGGAATTTCTCTCCCCCTATCGAATACGCTTTGTCGTCGATACTTGCAGTGCAGCATGCTTCTAAAACGATTCCATTTAGGCAACTTATAGGCTATTGATTACGTCGTATAGAAAGGAACTAAGACTTTCACGGGTTTTTATTGCAGGAATCGGTCAATGCGTCATTTAAGAAGAAAAAGCCGCGGAGTGCTATTAAATTAGGGGGTGGAAATTGGAGATAGGGGTGAAAATGGACCCTTTCCAGTGTTTTCAATATACCTCGCAAACGAAGAAAAATTTCGATATACTTTATATAAAACTTTTTGTAGAGAATTAAATTTCCCATCGAAATGGCTAATTTGAAAAATTTTGAAAAATATTTTTATGCAAAAATGTTGAAACAAAAATAAAAAAAGCCAAAATTTTGATTTTTTTTAGTTTTTTGCTTTTTTGCCTATAACTTTTTTTGGGTCAGATATAGGTATAGGCATTGCTTTATAGAGAAAAAAGTAGACAAAATTTCCTTTTAGATTCTTGTTTGAAAAAAATTTTTGGTTAAAAATTGACCGAAATATGGCCTCGAACATAGCTTTTTTTCGATTTTTCTAACTTTTATACAGAAAATTACAAATTACTTGTTCCATATTTTGCAAAGAATGTATCGGGATCAAATGATAATGTGAAAGTAGTCGATATTGCAGAAGATGATATTATTGAAGATATACAGGGTGTTCCAAACCACCCGTGCCACCCAATTATCTCGGAAAGTTTCGATTGAAAAAAAAAACATGTGTTCAATATTTTTTGAAAATCTATCTGACCATATAGAAATTGAACCCCCCCCCATCCTTTGGGGCCCGTGCACCACCAAAAATCATCAAAAATCAAAGTTATCCCCAAAAATCATTCCCCTGTACCCCCATGGAAGCCTCGGATAAAAAAATGTTGCTAACACAAGTTTGATATATCTCTTCAGAGAATCAGAATCCGTGAAAAAAGGGTAAGGTACTCTGACAGCGGCATATTGTCGAACAAGCTCTTGTAAAAGAGGGAAAAATAAAGCGAACCGACAACTGCTATCCGGGGTGGAATGGGGGGGTTTTTAGGGGTTGACAACAGTTTTTCGAAATTTCTGGCTAAACTGTGCATCCTATCGAAAAAAGTCAGAGGTACAAGTTGTAGGAAATAAAAAGATCTACAACCTTTGTGCTAACCTTTTTTACCCTAACCTCAATATTTTTCGAAAAAATGGCGGAAAACCGGTTTTTTGGTTTTTAATTTTTTTCGTTGACAAAAAAATTTTTATGTAGCCGAAACTTTGGCAAAAGATACCTTTTAGTGTTGCAAAAAGGCAGTAAGCAGGCGGAAATATTTAGAGGTTGTTGTTAAATTTAATTTTTTTTTAAAAAAAAGCGACATTTTTAACTGGGATTCCTCTTAAAACTACGCTTCCTACGGAGTTTTGTTTTGGCTCACTGACTCGTTGCTACGTCTACTTTCGATAAATGGTAAAAAAAACGGAAACAATGGAAAAAAATGACCGGAAAATTGAAAAAAATCGAAAAATTGACTTTTTTCATGGTCATTTGAATAAAAGTGGTTTTCAATCATAAGACAGTATTTGCATGTTGCACGGAACTAGTTTATCTTAATAGTATTTTTATAAATCAAAATTGTATAAAAAATAATACGTCATGAAAAATTCGAAGCATTTCACTGCGGGTCTGAGCTAATAAATATTAACAGCATGAAATTCGTAATTGGCGTAAAAAAAATTAAATAATTTTTTAAAAATGCTTGAAACACCAAATTGAAAAAAATATGCATTAAAGTCGTCTCTAATCTTGCTCTCTTTGCAGAGTGTTGTAAATTTTCTTCGTCAGATCCAACAAAACTGATTAGAGAAAAATTGATGAAGAGGACTTTAATGCACAATTTTTTCAATTTGGTGTTTCAAGCATGTTTAAAAAAATATTTAATTTTTTTTACCCCGTTCAAAACCCCCCAAAAACTGAAAAACCGGTTTTCCGCCATTTTATAAAAAAAATTTTGAGGTTAGTTTAAAAATGGTTAACACAAAAGTTGTAGATCTTTTTATTTCCTACAACTTGTACCTTTAACTTTTTTCGATAGGATGCACAGTTGAGCCAGAAATCGCGAAAATCTGTTGTCAACCCCTAAAAAACCCCCCATTCCACCCCGGATAGCAGTTGTCGGTTCGATTTATTTTTCCCTCTTTTACAAGAGCTTGTTCGACAATATCCCGCTGTCAGAATGCTGTAACGAATTTTTTTGTTGTTCGAACCCTATTTCTACTGGACTAACTTCAGTTTGGTGCATCATGTCTTTACAACGTAAATTATAATTTCATATACGCCAGTGTTGACTGTGAAGACTGGTTATCTGACGGAGGTATATTTCGAGAAACGTCATTTTAATCAGAAGTTGGCTAAACGAAAGCTAAATTGACTCACCCAGAACCACTTCCTAATAGCGACGACTTAACGTCTTATGCAATTTAGACGGATGATTTGTTCCATCTACAGGAACCCTTTCATGAAACCCGTTAGCCGTCACCACACAAAGGCACTTGCGACTTGCCAAAGACTGCACTGCACAATTATGGGTATTCATACGCTCGTAGAGTAGTGGAAAATACTTTTAGGTTGCTAGCAAGTGTGATCTGTGTATTTAGAAAACCACTAATGATTAATTTGGAAAACTCTGAAATTGTCGCAAAAGCATGCATTTGTCTTCATCATTTTTTGAGAAGGAGAAAAACATCGCGATCAATACACGGTGCTCAAGTAACTTTAGATAATGAAACACAAGATGGAAATATTATTGCGGATCATGCAGGGCAGTTGGCCAAGTCGATTCTGGTCTGCAGGGTTTGCCACATAACGCATGAAAGTCAATTTTTGAAGCTATAAAAGTGAGAAATTAATTTAAGAGATGTTTCCAATCAGATGAGGTATGTGTGCCTTGGCCGGACCTTTACGCCTTACTTTTATTGTAATATTCAAATATATATTTCAATATGCCAATAGTAACAGTATATAGAGTTTTTATGTAGTAATTTAAAAAAAACTCAACGTCTTCCGTATCACTGCCAGCAGTTGACAACGTTGATTTTGGTACATCAACGTCCCCTAAAAAATTTAACAGCTCAAATACGAATTGTAAATCTTAATTTTGTTTAATTTTGTTGTCATTTTTAATACTAAATGTCTTTACAATCACTAATTTTGTTAATCCATATTTCCGGTAAATTATGGTAATCGTCATAAATGAGATTGTTTTTCACAATTCCATTCCATGTCGCAGGATACAAGCCAAACCGATCCGCTGACACGTTGAATCATATCGAAAGGGGATGCATGCGTTCTGGCAAAAACTATCAAATCGCAGCAGGCGGCAAGGAGACTCGTTTTTTGTCGCTTCGTGTCCCTTCAATGGAAATACTGTGTGAAGCATGCGTTAATGTCAATGCCGCACGCTATATGTTGCCTAAAAGTTGCCTCAGTGGAATTGCGCCTTTAGAAACATGATCTCTGCTGCACCAAAATCGCATTTCTCTAGCTAGCGACCCGTTTAAAGAGATCTGCTAAGTGAGTGAGGTGCTCCTTCTCAGTTCTACTGCCAATAAGTACATCGTCCAAGTAGACATCAACATAGCGGTCACCAATACGGTGTTGCTTCACCATATAGTAGGGGAGCTGGCACTTGAAAAAATCGTGTCGTCCCAACCTTCTGCCGTTTGGTATATAAGCTTTTGAAGTAATTTTAAGCATTTTTTATAATATGATATTTTTGCGGGAAGTGGACCCATTTCGAGTTAGGGGTTTTGGGGGGTAAAAAGGGGGTTAAAATTGAAAAAAATTTCTACCGCTTCGTATGTAGGTTCTTTTAGGGCTAAATAACCGTTAAATACTAGTGGCAGACATTTTTGACCATTTGGACCCTCCCCAAGCCACCCCTAGCTGAAGTTGCCATTTTTCTCCCCACACCCTAGCAAATAGTCAAAAATGTCTGCCACTAGTATTTAACGGTTATTTAGCCCTAAAAGAACCTACATACGAAGCGGCAGAAATTTTTTTCAATTTTAACCCCCTTTTTACCCCCCAAAACCCCTAACTCGAAATGGGTCCACTTCCCGCCAAAATATCATATTATAAAAAATGCTTAAAATTACTTCAAAAGCTTATATACCAAACGGCAGAAGGTTGGGACGACACGATTTTTTCAAGTGCCAGCTCCCCTACTAATATAGCTTTGTTGTTAACAATGAGATTTTTAATTTACTGCTATATTTTGCGCCTTCAAAAATTATAATTGATTCCTGATAAAACCATTTCTGAGCAAACACTGAACCAGATGATTTCTACAGACCTGTTTTAAAGTCACCTTTACTCCTTTAAGACAACTCTGCAGAGAACGAAACAAATGGTAGTCAGAGCGGGCAAGATCCGGGCTCTCTCAATCTTTGCCTAGTCATTAAAGAAGTGTGCGGTCTGGCATTGTCGCGATGGAACACAACGCCTTTCCTATTGATAAATTCTGGCCGCTTCAACTCAATTGCAAGCTTTAATCGCATTAATTGTTGATAGTAGATAGTTTCATCCATTTTCTAGCCAGTTTGGAGCAACTAATGATGCACGATTCATCCTTGCCATCCCTCCAAACACAAATCATTACCATACATATCTTTAATCCGGGCTTTGCCACCGTTCGTGTAGCTTGGACCACCATATTTTTTGCGCATTATTGTCGTATAAAGACCCCGTTACCATTCTCTTCAAAAATGGATCGATTTCGTTTAGTTTCAGCAGTGATTCGTAGATGGAAACTCGGTACATTAAATTTTTCTCTATTCATGTAATACAAATATCGAGCTTCAAAAGTTCAAAACTGTTATTTGGTCAATGTTAGTACTGTAGCGATGTCATAATGAAATGTGGCGGTTTTGCTCAACGAAGAGCAACGATTTTCGTTCTGATGATTTTGATAAAACTACAAATTTTATCACAGGCTTGTCAAAATCTGCTTTCGACAGGATAATGAAGTGGTGTAGTAGTAGTGGCGACAAAAAACAACTTTTCGGCACACCAGTTCCTGATCTAAAGGATTTGTTTGGTTTAAAAGTGCCGATCCTAGGAGTAGCAGAACGGATGAATCGGGGGATACGTTCCGCTTTTCGTTTTTAGTTTTAATTTCGTATTTTTTTAATTATAAAATTTCTAAACGCGTTTCAGTTTAAATTAATGTTGAACGGGCTTACCACATCCTTAATTATTTTTCTCTTCTAAATTACATGACGAATTGTGATTTAACCGTTAGTTTAACCAAAGGAAATCATTAATAATATTACATCCGAGTATGATTTAGTAATCGATAAACAATATTTAAAAATAAAAACCGCATAACGTTTAAAACCAAAAAATCCCATTAAATACCAAAACTATCATCAAATAAAAGTCTGTTAAGTAATTTAAAAAGTTTTACTTTCACCCTATCATTAATTTATATGTCTTGGAGCATTATCATAGTGAAAATTATTGTCGTGACAAGTAACTTAACAGGCAAAAATTTACCTCATTCCTTTTTTTTCTGTTATATGTATGTAAAATGTTCGATCCAACAAACGCGAGCTTATTCAAAAGTGGTGATGTTTCCAAGTCTGGCATAAAAGCAACTAAAAAAAAAATAATAAAAAAAAACTATCAAGACCTAGAAAACAATGTAAGCATAAAGATAAGTTGAAATGGAAAAAGTTTAAGCAAATTACCAGCAGCAGCCAGAGGGCGATTGAAATTCCATGGGTATAATCACTTTCTGTCGTTATCACGCGAAACTTTTTTAGGGGAAATTATGAGTTTTCACGTTAGAAAATTTTATATTACGATAAAACCACAAATTTTTGAGATAAACAACAACAACTATTTACTACAGTCAAAATGAAAATAATAAAATAAAAACAAAAAATTTCAAATATTCAGCCGTTTTCCAATCTGGCTGTTTTGTGCTATATGTTCATGTTGGATGAAACTTCTACCTGCCACAATAATAATAACCACAGTGGCGCAGCAGCAGGCAGTCAGCAGCACTGCAACGAAACAAAACTCTTTCTTAGATCAAATCATTTTCCTTTTTGTCCAAACAGTTGAGAAAAATCTTCGACGACATAACCAACTCGGACTCGGGGAGTTTTAGAAGTCGCGTCTATGGCTCTCAAGTCGCAGCAACAATATGCTTTGTGGCTGCCAAGCTAATAACAATAATTCACGAGACAAACGCGCTCTATCTGCGTTTACCTATCCGAAGGTATGTCCTGGTTTTCCCCTTGTTAATTTAATTGGAATCTTGGTTCCTGGTAATAATTTCGAACGGAAAGCGCCCCAATAGTATTAGCTTTGCACAGCAGCAGCAGCAGCTTTTCCCCAAGTTGACTTGCTTCCAACTTGCCTCCAAGATTGAGATCATTGCCTTAAAAGCGGATACTAATGGCGGATATTTCGTAATCACAAAACACAACAATTTTTTTTTGGTTTTTTTGAGGGATAATTTTGCGTTTATAATAAAAGAAGACGATAATTGGCGTTTTGTAAAACAAAAATCTCCGAGTTTTGCCAACATATAATTTCATCACAGTAATGCGTCTGCGCGAGAGGCTCATCCTGGTCAGTTTATTATAATCGGTTGTCCCAAAACGAACTCTTAAACAATATAAAAAAAAATTTTGATATCGTTAATTCACCTTTTGTATCTGCGCAAATGGATCACGCACACACGAGGCGGCTCTAGTTAAGATTTTTAATGGGCCCCCAGGGAGTGGTGTCCAATCTGAAACTTGTCAACATGAATCACGGTAGAATTTAGAACCCAATCGGCCGTGTCGATAGACCTAGCGCAAACCAGGTTAAAAGGCAACTACTTGATGATCAATGAACGGAAGTGAATGAATTGTTGTGGGATCCAGGTCAATGGCAACATGCCTTATGCAATGGATCTCCTCTGGTCTCTCCAGAAACATTTTTATCTTGATTTTTGTTGCCCCAGCTCTAGCTGCAAACAGAAAAAAAACCACAAGAAAAAAAAGCAGAAAAAAACCCCTCTAGCGTGTGTAGGTATCGAATATACCTTGACTTGAGCATCTTAGACAATAAGAAACTTCTCTGAAGAATGTAGGCGGAGGCTGGTTATATCTTAATGACAAGTGAATCTTGAACCGTGCTATAAACCGTAGAGAAAGAAACTTTTATGTCATGTTAACTATTTCAAGGTGGCTCAAGTTTTTACAGTTGAGATTCGGTCTTGTGCATGTATGTATGGTGAAATATGAACATCTATTAAATATGCTTTAACTTGATTTTATTATAACTTCTATTGCACATTCGTGTACGGCTACTTGAGCTGACCTTAAGACAAGCGGAGAAGGAGATAAGTATGTGCGAACGTAGTAGGTTTATTTTTTTTATCGGTAATTACAATCAGAAAACGCTAATTTGAAAATAAATTGTGCACACACGTTCTCAAAAAAAAAGGTGAGGCAAATTTTATTTATAAGATTATGTTGCGCTTGTGGTCAATTTATTGATTTGCACATATTAAGGCCAGATTAAATGGTTTTATAGGATTAGATTTTGTTAAACATGAAACGGTTCTTGTGTGGTTCGAATGAAATAAGGATCGGTTTGGTTTCGAAATGTTCTTAAGGAATACCGTAAAAAGTTCATCTTTGTGTGTTTTATTCTCATATTCAAAAACTGGACTGACAGTTTTCTTTTCGACCGTTCCATCAAAGTCTAAACCCCTGACCATCACTGCCGATGTTCCACAGGGATCATTTCTATCACTCGCACTTTTTCCAATTTGTATAAACTCACCCTCCCACCCATTTCACAGATTGGCTGATGAAGATACTCCGCGTTACTCTTAGGTCTCTTAGGTATATTGGATAAACAACGTGCCAGACCTTGTCTGGTAGATCGTGAGCTTACTTCGAACTCTATCACCAAGGAACTTATTGAAGGAACTAACATATCTTCATACATTTTTCATAGGCTGGCCTTCAGCCCAATCCGCAACTTTGGCATCAATTGACTCGAAATGTCTTCCTCAAAGTGGTAGTTTTATTTAGGAGAACAGGAAAAGGCCACACGAGGCCATATCAAGCGATTATGGTGATTGACCAAAAACAGTTGTGTCGTCTAGAAAGCCTTGCACAAAAATGGCTTTGTGCGATCTTGCTTTGGTTCCAAATCTATGAGTTTTCCTTCTACAAATTTTGCCGGTTTCGGGGGATATTGTCACATGAACGCTTCCTTATGAACAAATAGTACTCCTTATCCATCTTTTATCGTTTGCGAGAAATTTGGCATAAAAGAACCCTGTCAGAGTTACCTTGATTTTGTAACGAGTCTGGGGTGCCATTTCGAAGAGTATTGATGTCTGTTGTGGCTTGATATCTCCTCGCCAGTCGATGCGTTTCAGAAATTGAAACCGGTAGAAGCACCAACCTGCTTTCGATGCACTTTTTTTGGAAAAATTTAACTCTTAGGAATCAAATTGTGAGGCGATATGTTTCACGTACAAAATAACAGTCACACTATTATGAGCAGAATTATAAGACATACTCTCTAAGGGCCGTAAATATCATCGAGGAATAACTTTAACCTAGAGTCTAGGATTGCTCTTAACCGCTGGTATTTTGTATCGCGACCTTTGCCACGTTTCGGATATGGATCTCTCGTAGTAAAGCTCACTTCAATATTGTTAACGCTTATTGGTATGGAAAATAAGAGCTTTCATCGCCATCTCAGTGGGAAAAATTGGGAGCGCTGCTCAGGGGAGCATTACAGGATTTTTCAAAAATTTTATACAATGAAGAAAACGGGTGATTTCTGGTGATATTAGCATACAGGAGGACAAGCAGCATTGGACGTGATGAGTACTTAGTTGGGGGACCACTTTAGTAAAACCATACTCGGGTTTGGAAAGGAAAAGGCAATCGCAAAATATGAACAAAAATAAAAGCTTTTCGACACCGGAGCTTATTTATTAAAAAGCTTTTTTGTAATGCTTCTTAAACGCATTTAAAGGAGCATTAAAAGGAATGCTCCCTTCTAGTGACATGGATTGTTAAAAAGTATAGGAACTAGTATGGGAACGGGATCGCTGTAAGCCTTTTAAGGAGTGTTCAAAGATGCACTCCATTTCACGCTGGGACGTAAGAAACCACACATCACATCTCAAATTACGGCATTGTTTTGTTATTTAACAAAAACGTCTCAGATTACGCTTTTGAAGTATCTGAAGTTTCGGAATTTTACATAATGTGACGAATGCGTTGCAAAGTTATCAAATTATCCCCAACCGTGCATTTTATGCGGAGTGAACTAGATTGTTTTTCATGTTAAACTTACAATTTAGGGTTACCTTCGTTGATGTATACGGCCCTAAGACTCATTCTACGAAGTTTGAGCACCAGCTTCTTGATTTGTCGATGTTTTCGCTCGCTGTCGGCTCAAATTTCGTGTGGTAAATTTTTATTAATATTTCTCTTATATACTTTTATTAGTGTCAGCAGTCAACCCTACATAATTGTGTCTTCAAGCATCGCTTCCTGATCGCAACTTGCAATCATTTCATGAATCACTTAGTGCACAGTATAAGCCGTTCACATTTTACCAACTCCAAAGGATACGTCTGCACTTATGGCCTTGTTGTTTTTGAAATGATTCATTGCTTTAGTACTTTTATCTATGCTTGGTGTTTGGTCATGTAGAGAACCAAATTAGCATGTCTTGAAAAACTCCTCAAACTTATCAGAACTAGTCACTATTCGTTTCTCTATTTACTTATTGAGTCAGTGTGGCAATGTAGTTGCTCTGGGAAAATTTTATATTTTGCGGTTTTATATCTTGCCCTCTTGGCAAAATGATTCTCACAACACCTGACTAGCCCGTTCCACCCACTACCATAGCCTATAGCGCTCTTTTCGCGCCCACTTTGGTCTACAAATTCGTACCTACATAAAACAACTGAACTATGGAACGATCTTCGGCAGTCAATATTTCCGAATTATTATAACATGCAAGATTTAAAACCCCAATTATCCCAATACAAACGTTGATCCCTGAGCTTAGACTCTCACAGTAAAAAATCATAGAAAGTCCTTTCGGTCTCGGCCTGATTAAATATTCTTTGGCCCATTATAGACGAGGGTGAGTCATACAGATGTAAAATGTATCAGAGCTCTCTGCACGCGAAGAAAGCCATTTTTGTCTAGTTACAGGAGCTATCCACGGACTCACAAACCTTTTTCCACTTCCGCACGCTTCTTTGCATCGAAAGAGCATTTGCTTCTAAGTGCGTACGTCCGCGTCTATAATAGGAGTTTGGGATGTGTCGATATCGATGCATTATGACATCAAGAATTTTCGGCAGCAATAACGGGTGTATTCGCGTATTCTATCGGACACAAACTTTGTCGAGAGCGGATGGATGGAGGTTTCGTTTCTAGTTTTTTAGAGAACTAAATGCATTTAAAAGAGCAACATTACCTCCTTTTTGGAGCAGTCGTGTAAAAAATGCACCAAAGTAATTTTTAGTGTCCTCTGGCATGTGCAACTTCATTTACGCATTGTGTAGCAAGTAAGATTCGGTTTTTGACTGTAAACAACTAATCAGAAGAAGAGAGTAACAGAGCAGAAGAACTCGATTGTTAATGCAAAAGCGAACGAGGTTATTGGATACTAGAATATTATTATAGACTAGAATATTATTATAATATGCGATTTTTTGAACTCGATTGAGATATTTATAATTGAAATAGTTTGTCACATGAGGTGAAAAAACTACTATCTCTACATCCAGGCTTGTTACTATGAATCTTTGACACACTGATGATTAATACAGGTGTTTTGCTGATTTGATTAATCAAAGTCAAACGACATGTTGCATATTCTTGGACCTAATAAATATCACAAACGTCCCATACTGAAATCATAGGAAATCGTTTTTTTAGTAACAGTGTCGTGCGTTGACATGGATCTAAAATTTATAACCACCATATTGCAAGCGTGGTTTTACATATGACCAGAGAATTGAGTAACTTTTGTTTTGAGTGCATTCCTTTCTATCAAAATTAATTATTTACCTCCTCCGCCACATTTTATTACTTCACGACCAATTCAAATCTTATAAAACAAAGCATTAACACAATCTTCCCACTACCGGTGCGTGCATCAGCATAAATACTTTTGTGGGTGGTCATCATCGAGATAAGGAATTGGTGCCAAAAAAGTAGTGCATACGGGAACTGCATGTCCAAAAATGGCCCAACTTACAAGCGTATAGATAGATGCTTTGCATAAGAGCTCGAAGAATGCATGATTTTTATTTATTTCTTCTTGTTTTTTTTTGTTTTTCTTAACTAAAACATTCCCTTTAATCTGAAAACTTTCACACAAAATTTTTAGTTTTTTCTTATTTCGATTAATGTTGCTTTTTTATTTTATTAAATATTCAAGGTTGCATGACTTATTCATGGGATTTACGTAGCCGCAGATGGAGCGGAGCCATGTGTATAAAAATTTGGTACAAAAATTTTGAAATGCATCGAAGAGTGATGTTATTAAGGGCTTACAAAACTGGAAATAATTCAGAGCAAATCATCGATGCGCTTTTCGTTAAAGTAAAAATGATTAGAATTTTGTTATGTGCCACACCTTAATCTAGACCAATTTTCAGAGAAAGCAAATTAATTCTGAGTGAGGAGAAGCTTTTCTGCAAGATTAAATTAGGAGATTTTTAAAATGTCGAACAAATGGCCTAATTAAACCTTTTTAAACCAGATAAATTGGGTCAGGCTTGATGTATTTACATATGTTAGTTAGGTCATATGTATTCAGCTTGATGTAAATTGCACTGTTTTATGTCATCAACAAGATTTCAATTATTTGAAATGATTTGCATGAAATTGTGCCGGAACATGTGTTTTTTTTTTGTTGGAAATTGTGTTTGAGGAAATAAATGAATTTTTTAGGTTTTTATTAAGGTTTCAAACTTCAGAAAACCTTTTTTTATATCGTTCAATCTGACACATCATCAAAGCACAATATTTCTTTACAACATTTTAAGGGAATTTGCCCTGCTTTCTTGTGGAACAGAGTCTGTGTAGCAAAATCCACACTGAAAAAATATTCTTGTTCATAAATTCAAATGCATTATTAAGTATTTACAAAGTGCTGTGCTGTGGGAAGTTTATAAGATTTTAAAAATGGATACGTAATATCTCTGCTCTTGAAAGGTTTTTGCTTTTTATAACACAGTATCGCCTAAATATGATGTAAATAATATTGCCATTTTAATAATTTGATTTGGTCTCCCAGCTGCTGTTAGCGTGCCATAGTAAATGAATCTGACAAAAGGGTTCTGGTATACCAGGGAACGAACATTTTCGGTATTCACAGAAACCAGTCTTTGTAGAAGAACTATAAGTTTTACACAACTAGTTAAATTCTTTACTTAACTTACTGACTCTAAGTGGAATGGAGCCGCTCTTATCGTTTCATAACAAAGTAAGTAAGGTTCTTGGCTTGCCTTTTCATTACCCGTACTACCCCACCGACTGTGCAGAGGTCGAGAGGCTCTCCTCAATTTTTAACAGCTCCACCTATAGGTAGAGAAATCCGTAACAGCCGTGACATCAAGGCCGCGATTGAATGGTCATATCTGGCCGGGGCCATTCTATCGTTGTTAGTTCTAAAGGCTCGCATACCCGCGAATTTTAGTCGGTGTTTATAGCTGGTATAGGCCAATGTAATTAGTTAATTGTAATTAAATAAAAAATACCCGTGAATATCATAAAGCTTAAGCAGTCGAGGTCTGGAGTGAAATCTCCACGTTCAGTAAAGGATTAGCTTATCTACAGTCATTTAAGCGGATGTGTACCTCATATTGTCATGCACCTAGGAAAAATTAAGAAAAGTATATACCTACTAACTAACAGATTTTAATCTTCTCTGACCTCCAAGAAGCAAACCAAAGTGATAATGTTCCGTGCGATTTAGTCTAAAATAGTCTGAAATTGCGAACGTCCTTTAGTTCAGATGGGTATTCCCAATCAATAATCTTTTTTGCCTGATATTTGACCAAACAGGGCTATGATCTCCGTCCGGAGTCGGCTGCTTGGGCACCTGCAACTCTTGGGATTTTAAAGATCGGCCGCTTTAATGAAACATTCCTTGTTTGGTTCGGCCAACTCCAACAGGTTTCTTCTTCAATCGTCTCATCAGGTTGAAAAAAACATTGGTTGGTTTCCTTATTGTACAATGCAACCTACAAATCTGAGATATAGGGGAATAGTATTATAGGTAACCACTATAGCTCAGAAATAAGCTCAAAGAAGTTCATTTGACGCCAAGTATTAAACATTTGTGATATTCTCATCAAATATAAAACACGCGATCTTTTTGTTAAGCGACTACTAGTCACACTGCAAACCGAAGTGTGTGATTTTAAACCGCATTTCGCGTGTAAAATAATGTAGTCACTTTTTACGCGTTTAAAATGTGTTATTTTTAATACGCGAAAAGTGTGTAAATTTAACACATAAAGCGCGTGTTTAAAACACACCAAATATGTATTGCTTTGAAGCTTTTGAGTGAAGCTTTTTCAGCGTCGCTTTGCCGAGAGTAAACTTAGAAAAGTCGTCACAGTAAACGTAAAATTTTTTATGTAAGCTGCAACGACTTGCCTCGATGCCCTTCTGTTACCGACTGGGGCTGACTGTAAAGAGAGGTCGTGGAGCTCTCTGGTCGTTGAGTATTTAAATGAAGAATCACAACTGCCTAATTTTCCTTTAATTTATCCTCTCATGTGTGTTAATTTAGCGAAGTGTGTGAAATGACACATAATGTGTGATTTTTACACGTTTAAGACGTAAAACGATAAAACGTTACCATTTCTTTAGCGTGTAAAAAATATTATACGCTGAACGTGTGTGATTTTTACACGTATGTCTTTTATCCGCATTATTTTAACACGGTTTATTCCTAAAACGCTTTATTTTAACACGATTAGCCGAATTTACACGCTTACGAAGGGTGTAGTGTGTTAAATTCACACGGAAAAATATTCTGGGGTTTGCAGTGCAGTGGTGAGAAATTGATTGTTTACAACAATGTGGTGCGAAAACGTTTTTGGTTCTATCGTGATGGTTCGCCTCAAACGAGATCAAAATCACAAACTCATTTATTCTCCACTGATGTGTGTAAAGCATTTGCTCCTAGTCGAGCCAATTCATGTGCGATCTCTTGTTGCCCACGATTTTTCTGTGCCCCGGTATTCACTGAAGAATAATTCTGTATCTCCTAATCAAGAAAGATAACTCCTTTTGACCGTAGGATCGAACCACACACCTTAACACCAAGGCTACTGAGGCCAGCCACTTTAATTATGTTCATTACTCTGCGGGAACTATACACAAATCCCTATTATTCCAAAAGATGCCATTCTACCGATTTGTCTAATGGTCTGGATTTTTTATATTACTTTGCAAAAGCAAAATATACGCTGGAACCACCTGCGCGAAGTGTACAATTTATGATCTCGTAGTCTTGGCACGGTCTCGGTAAGCGTAAGAATCATCATAAACAGTGACTTTTTCACCACGAGATTTTTAAAAGTAATGGTGAGACCACACTACGCGGACTTGGGTCGCACGCGCTTTTGCCTTTTTTTCATATACTTTTTATATGACTTTTTTACGACTTTGTCCATGGTAAAGGCCGTGCAGAAAAACAACGCGGACAAAAGGCTGTGCTTAAAAAGGTACATTGTGCGTCCACACACTATGAGCTTTTCAAAAGCGCGTACGGGTCATTCCACATCAAATCAACCAATTTTTAATTAATTTTGGACCTCATGGACTTCAAACCACCTAATTTTTTTTATATTTATTCTTCTGGTGGAAACTAAGAAAAAACCAAATTTTCTGTTTTTTTAGACTTTTAATTTTTTAGTTATTAATTTTCAAAAAATCGAAAATCGCAAAATTTTAACAAATTTTGAAATCTTTAAATTGCTCTTGTTTAAAAACTATTTGACATAGAAAGCTGAAACTTGCACCAATTTCTTCTGCTTTAATAAGGCTTTAATTTGATATACAAAACAGTATTATTAACAAGAATAAAACTTTTTCCGCCATTTTGAAAATTTTCTTTTTGACATATCTCAAAATAATGTTTTTTCAAATTTTTGAAAAAATTATATGTTGTGCATACACTCTTAAGGTACAAATAATGCCAAAATTTAGGATGGGACGACAATGGGATCATATTGATATAAAATTTTTTAGGTACTTGAAGAGCTAAAGGTTCAGTGAACGCAATATAAAAAAATAAATTTAGCTGCGGGGGAGCTGATACGCCCCGCTGATAATGTCACCCTTTACTAATTTGGGTATGGGGAATTCAATGAAAATAAAGTCAACCCCCTAACTTGAACGGAAAGTACCCCCGGACAACCCTTATTACTAAAATTGAGTGTTTCGCACTTGCTTATGAAAACACCCCTTCAAAATTTTTTTTCAAAATTTGTCAAAATTTTGCGGTTTTCGATTTTTTGAAAATTTATAATTAAAAAACTAAAAGTCCAAAAAATCTGAAAATTTGGTTTTTTCTTAGTTTCCACCAGAAGAACATATATAAAAAAAATTATAACTATCGGAGGTGGTGAGGTCCAAAGCATTGGTTGATTTGATATGGAATGACGTACGCTGTTTCAAATGAGAACTGATTTTTTCTCACTCATGATTCAGAAAATTAAAAGATCACGCGCGCTTTTGGCTGCGCGTGGAATCTAAGTCCGCGTAGTGAGGACGGGCCTTTAAGGGTCTGTGCAGGGCTTGTTGCTGTTGGTGCTTTAATCGCTTTTTATTCTTTTAGTGCGCAATATCGGCAGGATAACTTGTTGACAACCCCATTTATAAATGGAAATTCCACAGTTCAAAATCGGCTTAACATGCTTTTACAGAACTGCTTACGCACTCTGTAGTCTACAGACTACAGTAGTCATCTGGTTTAAAAACCTGCACCAATTGGTGGGAGAAGTTTAATATCCATGCTTTAAATTTGGTATAACGTCGTTTTTTGACAACACCGAAACTCGTGCTCTCTTACGCATGGACTGGCGGGGATTTTCTCGTAAGCTGATTTCCACACGTTGAATGTTTTCTTCGGTTCTAGATCTACGGGTGAGGCGTGGCCGAGGGTTGTATACGCTTGAACCTGTTGCTCATGCACAGAACCTCTGGAATAACGTTCTAATTAAATTTTCTTTTGGCGCGTCAGTTAAACTTCGAATATCAAAACGTCCACAAAATCCTTCTAATGCAAAATGAATTACCGACAATAATAGACATACATTACTATTATTAGCTTTCGTTAAGTTTTCGTTAAACGTAATATAACGCCGTCTTAAAAGCCTGAACCAGATATGACGTAAAGTATCGTAACGTAATGTGAAAACTGAACGAATTTTAGCTTACTAACGTAATTCTGACACCCTAACTGAAAACGACAAGAAGTGACATATAAAATGGATTCCGTAAATTCAGATTGAAGCGATTTATTTAAGGAACAAATAAAAGCAGCTCAGAAAAATTAAAGCAGAGCAGCAAAGCAAGGAAAGCGTATATTGCAGTTTGACCTTAACGGATGCTGGCGTTTTGTGCCCTTCTTACGGCACCGTACGTAACATTTCATAATTTAACGACATTCGTCAAGTTTATTATGTAAATTGAGATAGGTGCCATATGAACACTCATGTACCGAGTTTCATTGTAGTCGAGTTGAGTTTACGTTGAGTTTGAATTGTTATTGTATTGCATTAAATATTTAACGAAAAGTCTCAACTCTGTGCGTTTCCAATCGATTTCAACTCCAAATGAACTCTAATGGAAACTCGGTTATGTTCATACTTTAGGTTAAGTTTAGTTACGTTACGTTATATCATATTTGTTGCAGGGTTTATGGGGCAACATTTGAAAGCGTTGTAATGTCAAAATCGTATATTTGTTGTATTTAGACTCAAAATTCAAGCTTTTAGCAAGGAATATTATTTGAGCGTTATGTATTGTCGTCACACTGCATTGGGTGTTCGAAACAATTTGGCGCACCTTATACAGTTTCATTAGAAAAGGTTACAACTCTGCACTGTACTACCTCCGGCCCCGATGGTATTCCTCCTGCTGTCCTTAAGTCCTGTGCAGAGGTTCTTCAGTCTCCTCTGAAAACCCTCTTCCAAAAATCCCTTGATAAAGGGTACTTCCCTACTCTTTGGAAAAATTCGTTCATAATCCCTATTCACAAGAGTGGCAGCAAGAACGAAATATCGAATTATAGACCAGTTGCGAAGTTGTCTGTCATTCCGAAACTCTTTGAATCGATTATCTATTCCGCAATCGCGCCTATCTGCAGGAGGTTGGTATCAACGAACCAACATGGCTTTCTTGCAGCTCGTTCCACTACCACAAATCTTCTTGAGTTCACTTCTCTTGCTGTCGAGGGCTTCGTTTCCGGTTGCCAGACTGATTGTGTTTACACTGATTTTAGTAAGGCATTTGACAAGCTCTCCCACTCCATTATACTTCTTAAATTAAAGATGTTAGGCTTTCCAAGAGCCCTTCTAGCATGGTTCCAGTCTTACTTAGCTGACAGGACCTACCAAGTTATTTTTCGGGGATCCAAATCAGTAACCATTGAAGCGTCATCCGGTGTTCCTCAAGGAAGTCATCTCGGTCCCCTGCTCTTTATTCTATCAATTGATGACATTGTTTCCTTGCTAAGACACTGTAGAATCTTGATTTACGCTGATGACATCAAATTGTATCGTCACATAAAGAGTATCGAGGATTGCAAACTTTTGCAAGCTGACCTTGACACCTTTTACTCTTGGTGTGTGAAAAACAACCTGGTTCTCAATATTAGTAAATGTGAAACCATGACTTTTGGGAGAAGTCGTAGTCCTATAATTTTTAACTACACCTTTTCTAGCGAGAGTGTACCTCGTGTTAATTTTGTAAAAGATCTCGGGATTAGATTTGATAGTAAGCTCGATTTCTCTGCTCACATTAACTATATTGCTTCCAAAGGTAGTTTAGTCCTGGGTTTTATAAAAAGGTGGTCTAAAGAATTCAATAACCCCTTGATTACTAAACACCTTTATATCTCTCTTGTCAGACCTTTACTCGAGTATGGGTCCCAGGTTTGGTCTCCTCACTACTCTTCGCACGTTGGAAGAATTGAGTTGGTTCAAAGGAGGTTCGTTCGATTCGCACTGAATCATCTTCCTTGGGATGACCCATTATTTCTTCCACCATATGAATCCCGGCTTAAGTTACTCAACTTAAGCTCTCTTTGCAGGCGTCGTCGTGAGGTTGCCGATGTTGTATTTGTTCATCAGCTCCTTAATGGAAAGGTTGACTCAGGTTTTCTGAGTCGCCGTGCGTCGTTTAGAGAGAGTGGATACAATTTGAGAGGGCCACCTCTCTTACACACCAACTCCTCTAACACGAATTACGGCAGATTCGAGCCTGTTAATCGCATGTTCATTAATGTGAATAGAAATATTGATGTTTTTAGCGTGAGCATTAGTAAGGAAAGGACGTCCTTAAAAGGAGTCTTTTCAATCTCACGTGACTGACTTTTCTTGCACGCTTCTTTGTGTATTGCATTTCTTACTGTTTTAAGTTATATGTTTTTAACATTTTTTTGTGTTGCATGTCTTAGCTGAGCCACTGTGCAGTGGTAAATGTGACCGCGTTTGTGTGCAGGGACCGGACCGGCTCAGTACCGGAGTGCCGGGGAGGGTCGAGAAGGAGCCTGCATTTTCGATCGCATGCTCGTTATGTGGTGTTTTCTCTTCTTATACCTTTTTTGGTGCTTTCGGCCGGTTCGGTCCCTGCACATAGGCGTGGCCCGTTTCTCAGCCCAGCTGAGAAGTGTACCTTCTGAGCTAGAAGGATAAACTCTATTAACAAATCAAAATATCTCAAAAAGGATTACTCTTACAAGAAAAAGTTATAATATCTTTTTTGAAGGAAATTTCCTAAGCTACAAATTTAATCCTGCATAATTTTTCTGTAAAAGTGAGCATTGTTGAGATATTTACGAAAAATCACTTTTGGTGACCTTGGCCGCGTAAAATTGTTAGCGGCACTTCAATCGATGAGGATTTTCATTTTTGACATTTTGTTTAGAACAACAATATATCAAAGTTCATACCAAAATTCAACTTTGCCGGCATAGATATTTCCGAAGTTGGGCCTCTTTTGTCTTATTTCCCTGGACTATAAACATTGTATGCTAATTCAGAGTTAAAACACGTTACAAGTGTACCAACTAGGGATGTTATGGATATGAAATATCGGATCTGGATATGGATACGGATATATGAATAACATTATATCGGTTTCAGATACGGTTACGGATATGAAATTATTTCGGATTATCGGATAGTTTCAGTTACGGATATTAGATTTTTAAGTAATTCTAAACAGAAAATACAAATAGGTAATGATTTGACTTTATTTCTAGGTTATCATTTGGTACTACAATATATAAGTGATTAAGCTACGTGTCTGCTCGGCCAGCAAAAACGTGTCTCATTTAGACTCCGCCCCTATCCGAAATTATTCGAAACTTTTATATCAAATTCGGTTACGGTTTCGGATAAATTTTTATTTCGGATATCCGATCGTTTCGGTTACGGTTACGGAGCTCCATAACATCCCTGGTACCAACCATGGCATACATAATTATTTAGGCCGTGTTCCAAAATGTCAACTGGTATACAGCAAATACTCGATAATAAATTAATATTATCACAATTTTAAATGAGTTTAAACTTTTTTTTCACAATACCGAACAAATTAAGCAAAAGTACAAAAACGACTTTTATTGCAGCAATATAATTCTGAAAAGTGTAATAAAATTTTCTCGCATGCACACCACAACACCAACCTCCAAAATATTTTGATAGCTACGAGACCACTGTTCACTTTTTTTGTTTACTAATCCCGATTTAAGAGGCTTCTATCACCTTGGAAACATGCTGGAAGAGATAAACTGGTGCGAAGTGCATTTATTTCATAGCTGTTAAGCCTTTGTAAAGGTTCCACCTACATATCCCCAAGGCATTTGTGTTCCCTTTCACAAATCCTTCCTACCCAAAACAGACCTTCCAGATGTCCAAAAAAATAAACGAAGAAACAAGCCATAAGACATCAAAATTAAAGAAAAAAGTCTCGAGAAAGAAAAATGAATGGTCTTGGTCCTAAACAGAATCAATGTGGGCAGAGCAGAGTCTTGTCTGGCGAAGGTATGCATCTCTCTTAATTAGTTCGGCCGTTTGATGTCATGCGTGTCATAAATTACAAATATAGATTCCAATAACTGTAGATGGATGCTATGCGCCCATATAGCGATGAATATTCATGGAGCTGTTTGTGTCTTCTAATTCGACGATTTGTGGATTTTTTTTCTTCAATCTTATTTTGAAAATCGTAAAATACACAAAACGTCAAGACTTTGGGGAGCCGAACTTAAGTTTTTCGTTTTTAATGAAAGAAAACTTTGGACGACACTTTCCATTACGGATCCGAGCATGCTATTAAACAGTCCAACTTACGACCGTTTTCCGGTCCTTCTTTAAGTCAATTGAGTGTTTATTGAGACGATGGAGCCATGGTCCGCTATATGATCAGGAAAAAGGAGAGGAAGCTTAATATGTACTTAGATTGGAATCTATACTGCACAGTCTAAGAATAAGTCTATCCAAACACAAAAACAAAAATCGTTAACAACTTCAGCTCGTCCGTCCATGATTAATTTAATGCGGAAACGAACATCCACTTAGCACCATTTGAACAACGCACTCCAGGCGACCCTCCTTAATTTTTTATTATGATTTATTGCATCTCAGTGGTGGATATACACGAGGATAATACTACCGGCTTCCGTCATCCATTCTCGTCGTTATGAAATGAAAAAAAAATGTATATAGTCGCTGTAATAGCGTGAGGAATAAACATCTCCACCCTTATTAGATGGCATAAAAGAGAATAAAATTCGTTCCGTAACCGGTTTACCAGTACGGCAACCCTCCAGTGCCAAAACAATGTGACCCCTCACGGTATGTGCATGCATGGTGGAAACATTTGGGGTTGAAGATTTCGATTTCCTTTTTTCTTGCATATATTTTACGCAGTTCTTTTTTTTTGGGGGTTTTTCATATATCCGTCATTGGTCAGAGGATAATAAATTCCGACTTTATCAGCAGTTTTTCTTTTATACTCGGACAAGCAGTTTCATGGCTGTTAGAAAATCGGAAATTTGGAAAACACCCCCAAAATGACCAAAAATATGGTGCAGCGCCTTCTGTACATATGAATATATTGGAAATGGAACCCCTTTTATAAGGATTTATAAAAAACCCCGAATTTTCTGGGTAATTTACTATAGAACAGACTCGTGCTTGAATCGGGATTATGCAAAACTGGAAAAATTCAAGGAAGCGCGTTTTCAATATCACTTAATCTTCAGTTCCAATTTAGAGTTTAGATTCACTGTCGTTTTGGAGTACTATCCACTATTTGATTTATATACTTATGTGATTCCCAACGTTCCTTTAACTTCTTCAATCCTTCCAAATAGGAGTTGGTGTTTTGCTCTGTATGTGTGCGATTGCCCTTCTCGTTCAATGAAAATCTTTGCCCTTCAATCAATAAAGCTTAGGAAATCGGAAAAAATGGCTAGGGGTCAGATCTAGTTAATACGGTAAGAGGTCAACTAATTCGTGATTTCAATTCGTGATATTTGTCCATTGAGACATTTGCCAAAATGTGACCCAAGTGCGTTGTCTTGACAGTACAGTACTTTCTTCTTCAACTATGGCCATTTTACCGCAATTTCTGCCTTAAGAGATAGTCAATGAACACCATTTCATGACTATCCCAAAAAGCAGTCGTCGTCACCATTTAGTCCCATGCAATCGTCTTCGCCTTTTTCAGAGCAGACTCATCTTTTGCAGTCCCACGTTTCGTTTCAGGAGTGTCAGTGTCGTGTCGTGCCATCCCAGTCCACCACTTGGTGTATTTAAGTTTACTCTACAATTATGAATCGACGCAAAAAAACCGAATCGTTTCGCTTAAACCTCACCAACAGGGGCTTGAGTGACCAAGCGCGACACCCATCGCGCCTACAGCTTAACCATGTCCAACTCTTCAGTTAATATATGACAAACTCGCCTTTCGATATGCACAGAGCCTCTGCTATCTCTCTGTCAATTTTGACGAGTAACGACATCTTCATGCTGAGGCTCAAAGCTTTTAAGAGTACTCTCGTATTAAACATATACCATCATTGTAAGACCCATGTGACCTCGGTAGCCCACTGGTTAAAGCGCTCAACTACCATTCCAACGGTCCGTGGTTCGATTCCATTCCGCTGAATGGTCTTTCGTCTTTCCCCTTGTCCCATCTAGATAAATTCTTTGTTTCTTGTCTTTCCTCCTTACAGAAATTCCCTGCTATTTCTACTACCATAAGCATAATCAACGTGGATACCAGATGGTGTTCGATCAGCGAAGTCAGCGTTATGTTGCTGTAGTACTGAGTTGCGTCGAACAAAACTACGTTACTTTGGAAGTTCTTTCATTCGTCTCTCTACTATCTTTCCGAGTAGGACCTTTTACTTTTATTCTCAATAATAGAATCGGGGTAAGGCCTTAGTAAAGTGACATTGCAATATTTAAGGAATGGTCTGCCTTGCCACTACCCGAGTTATTTCCACCTCACCGATGATGGGAGCTGTGGAAACTCTCCACTCCACTCAAGGTACAAAAATTCGCTTTAAACGCCACACTGAAGTAGAAATCGAATGCCCACCTGAACAATTATCTTCAGTGTGGACTAGTATGATACAAGAATGGCTCCAAGAAAGGCGAAGCTGTGGGCCTCGGAATCTGGCGTTAAAACTCCAGGTTTAGTAGAACTTTCTGCTTGAGTATTCTACTATTATCTTTAAATCAGACGTGTACTATACGTGCATACGGCATGCACCTATGAAACGCTAACAAGCGAATTTTCATCCTAGTTTAAAGCCAAGCGGCAATCAAAGCGATGAAGTTGGACAGGACCAAGTTGAAATTAGTTTTAGATTAACAGCACGCCCTTGATCAGCTGGTAGTTTCGATCGGTTTAAGCCTAATTTACATATCCGACGTTTTTCTGCCGCGCCGCTCTTTTTTAAGATTTCAGCCAATCAGAAACCGTTTCGGACACGTCATATTGTTTCTGATTGGTTGAAATCTTAAAAAGGAGCGGCGCGACAGAAAAACGTCGGATATGTAAATTCACCTTTACCCTTTTGTGACTCCTGGACGATCAAGGCTTCCTGGTCAAGAAACAAGTTGATGCATCAGGGCTTGGGCACTATTTTCATCGGCCCACTGGGACCAGGACACTTACCTGGCCTCGTGAACTCCAAGCAGTTTCTTCCCTGGGCGGTCTTGCAGCGCGATCAGAGAATTACTAGGACGCAGTAGAAAGGAAGTCAGAAAACTATTTGGCTTGGCCAGCCGACATTGCGCTCTAATTTAACACAAGAATTTTGGAGAATCGGAAGGTCGCAGGTCCCCATCTCAAGGCTTTGCTTGGAAGATGACGAGTATTGACGAAAAACTTGTTTAATCGGTCTGGCCTACAAATCTCAAGTATTGGGGCTGTACAACGGATCCCAATTGTGACTGCCTACTTGTGTACCCAATTCCTCATTAAAACAAGAAGAAGTATGGATATTGATTGGCTGATCAAGAAAATCCTATTATTTCAATTGACTCGATCACTTCGATAGGTTTTTCAGGTGTTTTAGTTATTTTTTGATTTATTTCTATAAAGTTATTATAACATAGCATGGGTACAACCTAAGCTACGCCAAAAACCAGAAGACTGGCGTTTTGTGCAATCTTTGACGTTAGTTTTTTCGGTAGACTTGGGACATAATAAAGATGGCTGTATAATTGTCGTCAGTGATTCTAGTTGGAAGTACAATAGAGTAGGTGCGTCAAAACATTTTAAGTATTAAAAATAGTTAGGCCATCAGCTGCAATTCGTTCACCGAAGGTAAAAGCTTCTCAGATTATCGAATCTGTTTGGCAGGCTAAAGGAATGAGAAGAAGTCTTTCATAATGGTTAGTAAAAGGGCCCATATTAGAATTAAACCTTGGGAATGTCGCCAGAGATCGTAAAGGGTTCAGATTTGGTGCCAGCAAATTGTGCCTTGATTAGACGACCGAACAATTGGATCAGATCAGAACACCGAAACAATGCAGGCTTTGATTAAGGTGTTGTGCAAGATGAATTAGAAGGGCATTAATTGGAAAGATTTTGTCTGGAACCGTATTGCTTATCATTTAATATTTCATTGTGTAACTATTGAACAGTAGTTGAAAAGGTTGTTATTATTTTTTGTTTGAGTGCAGCTGGAAGATGAGTTAATTCCCAGGAGTCTGGATAGACTCCGGGTAAAACGTTTGCGGGAAGCACTGTTGTGTCTGATAGATTTCTTGAAACTGAACTGTTTGAAATATTTATACACTTTTTGATTCGTAAACCAGATCTTATCCACTCACAAGCAAACAGAAAGTAAGTCAGCACAGTAATTTTCTAGAGGAACAAGAGATTTTAGCATCTTTTTGATCCCAAATTCCCCTATCTATCGTGGTAGTATTGGATGGAAATACTGGAGTAAAACCGGGTGTTGATGTTGACAGTCCTTGCATTCTGCTCTCTACTAACTTTCAGGCTAAAACTTGTTCGACACTTCACTCTAAAGAAAACAGGAGATGGTACAAAGAATGAATGAACATTTTTATAGATTTTCTAAATCCATGACAATATCCATCTGGTAATGCATCGATAATTCATTTTTAATCAGTAATATCAAAAACAAACCGAGTAACTTTGAGCAAAGTTAGCAGAATTAATTTACCATCACTTTCTTATAGAATTTAAATTTTGAATTAAAATAGAAATATTTGTGAATCGGCAGCACCCGAACCCAAAACTCCTAGGCGTTTACCGCCCAAACATTGTCTTTCAATTAATTCATTTCAAATGTGTGAATCCCTAAAAACGACACTTATTGAAAGCACTGCCAAATTTAGTAATGATTGATGTACGCTAATTCGTCTATTTCAAAATTTCCAGAGAAGATTAATGATCCATCATGAAACCAAAGAGGCCACCGCTTATATCTAGTTTTAAAAGCGTTAAAGCTTTATGCTTCTGTTAGGCTGTACCTCAACATAATTAAAAAAAAAATTGTTTAAATTTAAATTATAAACTTAATTTTTTTATTTCAGCCAAATGCATGGTGCGAAGGATGGCCTCTAGCTACAGAATCTGGAGCCGTTGTACTCCACTTAGGTACAATAGACGAGTCTATTGTTCGTCCTCACGACATCTACATTTGTGTACGACCTGGTAAGAATATAACAAAAACCTTAAAACCCCAACACACATTTATTAAAACAAAATATTAATTTCTAGGTGAAAATAACGAGCCATCACTGTGCGTTGCCTGGCGTTTACCATCAAGCTCTGAAGTGCATTACGAGGAAGTTGATTGTGAAAGGCAGTCGTTAAGTCCTTTATCATTAGAAATGTTGACAGACGAACTACCGCAGCTCTTACAGAATCTTCTAGTAGGAGTTGAATTAGCGATCGGTCGCATCCCACTTAATGAGTTAACATTTCCCATACCAGTTAAAACTAGTGAAGCAAGTGGTGATCAAGTGAAAACAGATGGCAATAGAAACGATAAATTAATAACTAGTTCCCCAAAGTGTGCATTAAAGCGAAGTGATTTGATAACGAAGAATAAGATGATGAATAACAAATATATGTTAAGGCGATTATCTAGCAAATATGACTCTAGTTCGTGTGAAAGTGCCTCTATGGATCCGAAGCCTGTGCCTACTCTTCCAGTATTCTGCTTAGGTGGATCATTTCCGCACATTGATAGTGATGAGGAAAACACCGATGAGCGAAAAACATCCAGTACAGGTAAAAATAATTGTAGAGATTTATGCCAAAGGAGTTTCATTTTCAATTATTGTATATAAGTGGTTACTGATTTTCATTTTATGTTTTACACGAGTTTTGCGTGTAACGAAGAAGTCTTATTTTTTTGTTGTAAACTGAATGGAATCGAATTTGTAGAGAGTGGTTTTTGCATCTTGTACCAGTTTCATTTGTATAGGTGTGGAGATGGTACATTAGGATAGTTCAGACGTTTTATAAAATAGTATTCATTAAACTTAATTGAAAAACAGAAGTTTAACAATTGCGTAATACTAATGATCATGATGTTTATTATGTGATTTGTTGCATGCGATTTGTTAATGAAAAAAAGTGTTTTTCCAATAAGAGAAATAACTTTAAATTTTGCACCATTTGAGAAATGTAGTAATTCTGAATACAGATGGTTGACAGATGTAAAGTATAGATTGGACAACTGCAATGTGTAATTATTGCTGAAACTTGCTACAAATACACTGGAATTTTTGCTGAAACCTGTAGTTATGTAGTTGTTTGGTGTCTATATAATGGTCCAATTCGAATTAATATTAATATATAAAATTAATTGAACAATTTGAACACATTCGTCAAGTTTTTGATGCAAGAACGCCCGCATAGTGTTCGATCGATGGAAAATATAGACCAGTTTTTCGTTTTCGGGTTTTTGACACCATCTAATATGTCACGACTAAATAATATTCTTTCTTTTACTGCTTAAATTAACGTAGTTTAAGAAATAGAAACATAATCTATTTGGACATAGACGAATTATTGCTGATTTTTTTATGTGGTAAACGAGATCCTTAGAGGTAGACCACTTTGCACTACCAGTGATTCTATAATAGAATGGAATGTTGAACAGCAAGCGATAATTGCAAAGATAATAACTAGGTACCATCCAATACTATTACAATAGAACACTAACGTCAGTAACAGGAATCCACTTTTTCATTTTCCTCGTCCTCGTAGGCAGAAGCGTCAATTCAAGAAATAAAGAATTATATTTAGGCTGGAGAAATGGAAAACCTAAGGCGTGTGACTACTTAATCAGTGTTGCCAACTATTACTTAATTCCTTCTACAATATAAATGTGCTTCCTTCCACCTATTTTTGTAACCTGTTATTAGTACCTTAAAAAATCATTCCATTTCATTACTTTTATGCAGCAGAGAATTGAATAAAGAAAGTTGGTCTATTTTATACATTTCTATCCAATAATATCACATTTGAGCGTCATTTTCTATCAAGCTTTTCCCAAATAGTTTAAAACTGTTTGTAGTTTTGTTTCTTTAGTCCCTTCAGCGCATTCGTGATTGTTTACATGTCAGTCTTGTTAAGATTTTTCAATAGGTTATGTGCTTCTCGCTGTTACACCCTATAGATCATACTGTTCAATTAGAAAGGAAATGTTATCGTAGACGAGTTTTTAAAATAGGGGATTGGTAATTGGATTGTATAGTTATCCACCAAATGCTACATTATTAACCGGTTAAGTGGGTGAGATGCCTTATTAGGGCTACTCGTAAATTTGAAAGCTTTCCTGAGAGATTTTATCTCAAAACTCATTCAGTGCAGGCCTTCTAGCACTTTTTTTTCTGAATTTCCTCCTTATTTTTACTCATGAATGTTCAATGATTTTTGTCCCATAATAAATGTTACGAAATAAACAAATATTATTGCTAAAATTCCTTGGGACTTTTTAAGGAAACAATTTCGGAATCCCAAAAAAAACAACATGGCCGCCGGAGATATCAATTTTTGGCAAAAAAATCACTCAAAAACTGGTTTTTTCGAAAAAAAAATTTTATCAGTTAATACGGAGCGTTATTGCCTACAAAAAAACCTCTTTGTCACTTTTGTGAAAATCTAACCCTTTTGAAGTTATTCAAGGTCAAAGTTTCCAAAAATCACATTTCGGCCAAAAAATACTTTGAATAATTCGGAAAGGTCAAGGTTTTCGAAAAAAAATTCAAGAGGGGTATTTTGTAGGCAATAATGTTTTGTATTGACTGATCAAAAAATTTATCGATCTATTATGCCGGGTTTTCACTAGTAGAATTAGTGGTAGAGTATACTGGTAGAGTACTAACAATTCTGGGAACTCACCTAATGAAAACTCGGTTATAGTAGAGTAGAGTGGGATAGCACCGTGGTAAAGTTACTCTACCGCTTAAAAGTAGGCCAGTTACTCTACCACTAATTCTACTAGTGAAAACCCGGCATTATGCGACTTCAAAGTGGTTTTGCAATTTTTTCGTTGATCTTTATTTATTGCACAAGATGGTGCAAAATTTCTTTCCTAATAGTGGGTCCCTACGACAAGGATTTTTGTCCATCCGGCTGAAACGGCCGACGGAATGTCGGTGCAGACGGTGTGTCTACGGAATTTTTCCGGCGATTTTCCTTTGTTGCACAGATAAAATTCTATAGATAGAAGTCTCTGCGACCGAAAAGTCTCTATTATGTGGACCCACAGCAGTAATTTTTTTGTAAGTATTTATGGTTATGTTTAAACGTTCAGATTTTTTGCATTTGCTCGCGAAGATAATATTAGATAGGCGGATGTCGCTGCGGTTGATGGATGTTCGGGTTTGCTTCACAGAATTTTTCAAAGCTTGTCTCAAAACTACTGGCGATAAATTCGCCACTTGTTATTGGATGCTCCCCTTGTGTCTTCAAAAAAATCCAAGAAAAAAGTCTGGAACGGTCAAATCTTGCAAGCCAGTGCACATCTCGAAAAGGAAAGATGAAGCTTTTAGCCGCTTGCACACTTGCTTTACAATGCCTACTTTCGTTTGAGCTGTGCCTGCGGTTGCACCGTCCTGTTGGAACTATGGAGTGGAACCCTAGTTAGGTATCTCGCGGGCTTAACCAGTTAATAATAGGGTACCAAAGTTCCGCTTCACCTAGCTGACGGTACTCCTCTTTGCTCATCTGGTTGTCTGGTAATGCCAGCGTCACAGCATTTGTCGACTGGTCAGAGGGATTCACTTGTTTCAGTAAGCATAATAATACTTGCGTCTGGCTCAACCGGCTGCTATTGAGGATATTGGCTTTTTGAAATCGAAGTCCCGATACAAAAAATGTTTGTTTTGATTTTTGTTGCTGTGGGCTTCGTGCAAATTTCTTCTTTTTGGTGTGACCTCGTACAACATTCAGGAGTAGAAACGCAATGTCCATCCTCTTCTTCTTGAACACCCTCCGCACTCTTATTAATCTATCCTGTTTTCTATTCCTTCCTTCGAACCAAGCTTACTACTACACCTTGCCGCAGGACGATTACGACATGACGAACTGGTAATATAAAGGTTACTCCTAAGCTTGGACTTTTTCATAGAAAAATATGTTCTCTAAATTCAATTCTTCAATTTGCAAGTAAAAATCCTTGATGATGATTCTAAAACGTTCACCAGTCACAGGTTTTGCTGACTTCAGAAATAGTGACTTTGATAGGATGTAATGGCTCTTTGTACTGTACAGGCGAAGCTTCAGTCATCCAGAAGCGATGATTTTGCTTATTCCGCATAGGTGAAAACGCCCCTCGTCGCTCATGATGATTATCAATAAAAAATCACCCTTATCGCGGTTGAGGTCTTTCAATTGTTAAGACATTAAGTTATTTCTAATAACGGGTCCCGTCGTCTAGTTGATGTTTGAAAGTCTTCCTGGGCATCTATAGCAATATTCTCGCCCGAACGGCTGCTGCGGCCACGCCTGCTACTGACCAATCCCCGGCTACGTACCGCATAGTTTAAGATGTAATTTTTATGCTACCCTGTACTCTATATTCCCATAAAATTAATATTTATTTTTCGGGCAAGATGTTTCATTTAAACGTACTTTAAGCACAAGATTGAAAATTTAACAAAGACCATTTAATTTACCTTTATGTCAATATCCGTATTCGGTATGCCTACACACGACGCAAAAGGAATTAAAACAACCTTCCAGTTCCAATATACTCCACGTATGTAATCTCGCCTTAAAATCTTTTTCTAGAATATCATGTTCTTCTTTAAATTTCTTCTTCTTCTGGCTCCTCTACACGTTGGCCAATATGTGTGCCAATGGTTGTGGCAAAATGGCCCAACGTGTGGACGCGGCGGCCATAACTCTGCCATAACCCTTTCATCACATCACACGGATCTCGCGACAACGCAACGTATTGGTCAAAAAACCACATCACACGGATCTCGCGCCAACATGTTGGCCATCACTCCCCATCATTCCAATACATACCAACGTGAGCCAAAACCCCCGCTCTACACGATGGCCAAGGTATTGGCCGCAAACATATTGGCCAACGTGTAGAGGAGCCATTCGATAGTTCTACAGTCTCTATGCTCCACAGTTTCTTGTGGTGAGCAATTTGGTTGCATCAGTCTTAACACTGTCTTCCCTCCCTACTTAACCGTGGTTTGCCAACTGGTCTTTTCCCATCTGAAAGTAAAAACAGGGCTGTTTTTTGGTTATCCTTGAGTCATCCATTCTTTGAACATGACCGGCGCAACATAAACGCAGTAGCTTGGCAAGTGTTGATAGTTTACACACTTTGTATAAGTCGTACAATAATGATTGTAGCGTATTCTCCATGCATTGTCTTCTTTGACTTGGCCGTATATCCTTCGGAGAATTTAATGAGCTTCAACTTTTACAATAAATATTTATCTCAAAAATCCATAGTTTTCGAGATAAGCATGAAAAACTACAAGTCACCTCTTTCCAACCCGCATGAAAACGACGCAGGGAGTCGTGAAGATGTCTACTTTTGTTAAATTCATAATACTTTTGTTACATTCATAATACTTTCGTTAAATTCATAAATAAATTCAAACGAATTACTCTCATATATTGCAATGGTTACAATATTCCTCAGTTAATAAAGCACATACATATCTTCTTCTATCCACCAAAATTTAATTTTGTTAAAACATAGGCGGACTTCGTTTTTTTCTTCGAACACGCCCAAAAGGAAACTAGTTCTGTTAAGGGTTTGACCCTTTCGGTCCACACGATCAACTTCCCAATATGATGAATGTTGAATTTAGGGCTCGTCCGAATGTTATGAAATTTTTTTCAGATCACGTTTTCGTTAATGTGCTTTGATCCTCACCTCAAATAAGACGATATCATTTTTGGTTTGTGCACTATCGTGCAGGTTCAAAAATCACGTACGTGGTTTAAACAAAAAAATCGCTCTACCGAATTTTATGAAAATCGTTTCAGATTATAACTTCGTTAATACGAGTCGATCGGCACCTCAACGAAGTCGGTATCTTATTTGGTTCGCCCGATATCGGGCACATAAGCAGTTTTAACCAAAACGGCTCGACCGAATTTTATGAAAATCTATTCAGATCATATTTCTGTTAATGCACTTCGAACGACATCTTGGGACCTTGAAAAATGAAAATACGTTGAAAATTACGATTTCGATTTTCGGACCGATATTGTAACTTCCCTATAAACTGGAAAGTTAAAAAATACTGAATCCACGCATAGCAGATGAAAGGGACCTGAATTGTTGCTTCCCGTAAAATTGCACCTCACCACATTTCTCCCATCAGAGTTGTGCACAATAATCTGCTACAAATTTAGAACTTTTAAGTAGATTTTGATGCTATGGGAGCAATAGGATGCAGCGTTTAGGGAAAAAGAAGATAAATGACGTGCACAAATTTTTGTTCTAGGTGACTTCTCTTTGTGTTATATGCTTAGTAATACTATATAATGAATGGTGGTGTGACATCTTATTTGTCGATTCTTTACACGAGCCAGTTCAATCAATAGTAGCGCTACGTATTGTTAAAGGAGAAATTTATTACAAAACTTGAATTGGGAATATCAAATAATGGCTTTTTAACAAACATTGTACAATAGACTCTTAACTCAATGTAAAACTGGTTAATTTTAGCAATCTCCATTTTTTAACAGATAAGATTCTCGTTGGTCCTAACCCATACATATCAGCTGGTCTATGAAATACTTTATCTGAATGCTGATGGCAGAACACCCTCGAAGTAAAGGAATTGTGAAAGAGATAAATCCACTTTACAAAACAACAAGTTATTTTATTTTAAAAAAATATTACCGCAAATTTGTTTCTTCATCTTTTATTGGATAATGTTCAACAAAATGCTATCATCATTCACATTTAAAATCATATTTCAATAACATTTATGTAAAATTAATCAAAAATCAGTTATTAAGTCCTTGTTTGTACCTAAGCACTGTTAAATATTTAAATAAACTCACCGCTAAAATCTCGGGGCATAATCCACTGTTAAACCCACAATTGGATGAGAAAGAACGAGAAAACTTAAAGAGATTCCAATATACAAATTACCTGACAGTTTTGCCTATTGTCTTGCTAATTTCTTACATACAAAAATTAGTCGGAAGTAATTAACCAAAGGTCAAGTTTGAACTATTAATAGGCCTTCTCTTAGCTTAGCTCTTGCCATTGATTAACATTCTTTAGACACACATAACATCTCGCATTGGCTGAGATCTATGCAGCTGACATCATAATAACAATCTTACGCAAACACGAAGAAAAGAAGACTCTTTTCATATGCAAATTGGAGTTGACAAATTTTTTAGTTCTTTTGTTGTTATCCATTTTGTTGGTAAGGGTTAAGTTTATTTTTGATGACAATACTTGCATCTGCCGGGTCTCCACTGTTGAAAGGTCATTCAGGAAAGTCATTAGAATGACATCACATTTTTTTTGTAGGGTTTTATGTTAGACGCTGCTTAACTGAAGGTATATGTGATTTGATGTCATCATTTGTAGTACATCGTAACGAAAAGTCTTTTTTCTGAAAGTTTTTTTTTTTTGAGAGGAATTCACTTGGAATCTCATGGGAAACTGATGCTATAACTAGGAAAGTATATATTTACGTATATATTTAGGGAGTTCCGTTTGAATCTGAATAATAGCCAGTCGATTGACCAATGGTCTACAGAAATTACTTAATAGTTTAGGGAAATGCAGAACAAGGAAAAGACAATAATGACTACTTTTTTTTATATCACCATAAATGACAAAAGAGGTTCAGAAAATTGGAGAATTGTGGGTAAAGAAAAAAATCTCATATGGGAATTCGATTGTGCCTAGTAAAGAAATTTTCTCAAAATTATTTGAGAAAAAAAAATAGCTGTGAAATAATTTTCGTAACTTGTACCCAAAAATATATTGTGATATGTATTTCCAGTAGTGTTTGACACGAATTTTGAAAAAAGCATTCCATTGCACTAAACATGTGGTCATCGATTGCCTCGTATTTTTTGCGCAGTTTTTGTCCACTCGAAAGTCACTGTCAAAACCGCAAACTGGTGGTTGATTTAAATCTTTAGGAGATCTAATCTTGATACTTGTTAATCGATTCCGATTACATAAAAAAATAAATTCAGAATAATTACGATTATTACTTGAGACCATTTTTTCAAGTTTAAAGCTTTTATTTTTTCTGCAAAACTCATGCAGGTGTTTCAAAAACCTTAACGTCAATAAATCCCCTAGAATTGATAATATAGCACTGTAGTACGAAAATTACGCGATAAAAACCTACACGTATTGTTCGTCCTACCTTACTATGTACTTACGGAGTTTGAATATGGACTAGTGGAAACTATCTTATTCTTAGCCGATGCGAAAAAATTTTGATCCAACAAACCCTTTAACTACCACCCAACCCAATAACAATTACTTCTACTCTTCAAGGGGACAATAATGAACAAAAAGGTTATGATATACCAACTAAATCCTAGGCCACAACTAGTCTAATAGAAAGCTACTGGCAACCTTTTTGTATTTTCAAGGGAGCACCTTAAGGCCGGCGATACCTTTACAATAGAGTAAAATAGGATGATATGGAGGTAATTTTTTGGTTAGAAGGAATTACCTAAGCTAGACTTTTCAAACTTTAGGGTTTATGAATATATTTATTTAACAACACGAAAAAAAAATGATAAAAACAAAATGGCGCTGACTGGAACGACTTCCGTCAAAGACCTCCTTTTGCGTTGCGGGAAAGATAGCACCTGCTAGGTTGGTGTGAAAAATATTACATTGAAAAATTCAATTTCTTTAGACAATTATCTTCGATATGAATGAAGCAGAATTTTAAAAAATTTTATATATTTTGAAAGAAAAAAAGAAAAAAACTTTTTTTATTTTTTTTATTTTTTTTTTAATATAACGATTTTCAGCGGTGATTTCAAAAATCCCTCTCATTCAAATAGAAAAAAATATTGTTAAAAAAATATATTCCAAATTTCATAAAGATCGGTTAAGTAGTTTTTGAGTTAGATTTCTCGCAAATTCGAAAGTAGGTCTTTGGCGGAAGTCGTAGCAGTCAGCGCCATCTTGTTTTTATCAAAAAAATTTTTTTTTTCGTAATGTTAAATATATTGATAAACCCTGAAGTTTGAAAACTCGAGCTTTATTCCTTTTACCCAAAAAAAATACCTCAATATCATCCTATTTTCCTCTATTGTAAAGGTGTCTGTTCTGGTGTCTCTAGATAATTTCAAGGCTTTCGACACAGAATAGCACCTTGCTCTGTTGACTATACTTTAAACTATTATTATCTACTCAGTTCTAAAAAACTGCATTGAGAGCTTTCTCAAGGCATGGCATCGAAGTGCAAACCCTTTCATCTTTTCCAGGCATCAATTCTATTATCTTTTCCTAATTTTTATAAACGACTTTCTCTCAACATCCTTCAACCCAATTGATATTTTCGCTGATGACGTAACTTTGCTTCCTATGCCTTCGATAACACTGTGCAACAAAAAATAATGACAGTCTGATACAAAAAAGGTAAAAAAGTCTTATTATGAATTTACGATTTAAGATTTTCTAGCATATTTAGTTCTTGATTGGTCCCTTTACATCGTCCAGGAGTAATCGGCCAACATCCTCATGTTCCCTTTGCCCTTATAGCACTTTTCCACCTGTGAAATGTCCTGATGGAACCTTTCTCCGTGCTGCTTACAGCTCCCAAATTCTTAGGAAAAAAATCCAGGTAAGAGTCTAAAAATCAATCTTGAGTGACATGTTGCAATCGAATGCTTTATAAGCCAAAAACAAACTCTCTGTAGCTGTCCTGTCACTCTTATGGTTCCCTAAAAAGTTTGCAACAACTTTCTTAAAAGATATCCAAGCTCGTTTTTCTAGATCATTCAATTTTTCTTCAAACACTGGATCTTTTATTAACTCCCTGATTTGAGGCCCTTCGAAAATACCCTCTTTTATCTTCGCATCACTTATTTTGGGGAATTTTTCTTCTAGATACAAAAATATGATTGCATTGCGATCCATCGCCTTAACAATATTTTGAATAAGGCCTAATTTAATTAAGCAATGGTGGAAGAAGCACTTCAGACGGCTCAGACAGAGGTAAATACATATTTCACATTTTTCTGTGCTTTCTGATGCTCGCAGAGGCCATACTATTTTATGATAATGGTACAGGTTATACTGGAGTACTGGTTATATTTATCAACCCATCACAAGAAATCTGAGGCCAACCGAAACAAAACTACTGCAGTTTACTAATGAGGGTAGGTGGCGAAAACAGTAGTAGCTATCAGAGTTCGTTTGGCACGATTACTGTTGACCAGTGTAATTCAAGCCAATCACGTGTCAGACCATGTCTTCAAAAATGTCAACTCATGTCCAACTCAATAAACAAGGACATACCACTAAGTTTTCAATAGGCCGGAAAACGCGTGGAAGTGCTACCTAATATCTAACAAAACCCGTTTCAGTGGACGATTTGGATCGGACAGACAAGCCTGAATTAAACTCGTTTATCTGCGCTGGGAACTCGAAAACCGCCGGGGACAAGGTAAACCGCGCCATCAACATCATCGATGAAGGTATCTTTTCCAAATTTTCGAATTTGTTTTCGATATTGTGAACTTAGCATACACTTTAGCGCAACAAACATTTTTTTATCGTTTTCTACATCCAAAAAAGTACCTATGTCCCAATTTTCCGCGAGATCACATATTGTGCGAGGTCGAAGTCTCTGACAACTGGGCTATAACGGTTTAGCAGCTACATATAAGGCGTTATGAAGTTTTTTTTTGTGTTTTGCATATCAAACTGTATTTTTATAACCTTATGTCCTATTTTCATGATCAATGTAGCACGCAGAATACTCCCACCTGTATAAAACTGTAAAAGTGAAGGTTCTAGCCTATCAACTTCAAGAGTTGTGAGTCATCAAAGTCAAAATTTTGGTTTTTTTGACAAAAATGTCAATTTCAATTACCTTTTTCTCCAAAAAATACGTAGTTAATCAATATTTTTTTTTCCAAAATTGGAAAGTTTGGAAAATTTCCTATAAACATGTCCGGACAATTTTTGTGTTACGGCCTTTATTTTTGAAGATATTAGCAAATTTTGATGTTGGAGTTATTAGATTGGATATCCAACACCAAATTTATAACAGCATGAGTAGACGAATCAGGGTCTAATGCCCCGGCTTCACCGGCCTGAGTATTCAATTCAATCAACATAAGTGGCTTGAAATTGTTGTTGCTTTTTCGCTAGCAGTCAGAAATTCAAAATCTCCCTGGAATGGCATTCCACTATTCCAGTTGATTACTCTCTTTTGAGCGAGCTTTTACTTTCAAGTTTGATTTCATGTTCTGTTGGGAGAAATCAGACTTTATTTTTCCTGACTTCGGAATGTGAAAATGTATGGGAAATCAAGCAAAAATTGAAGCTAATACCCCGGCTTCACCGGCCTCAATTTAATCAAGTTCACTTCAATCGGCATAAGTGGCTTCACCGGCTAAAGTCGAGTTCAGTTCTTGAAATTGTTGTTGCTTTTTCGCCAGAAATCAGAAATGCACAAGCTCCGTGGAATGGCATTCCACGATTCCAGTTGATTACTCTCTTTTGAGCGAGCTTTTACTTTCAAGTTTGATTTCAGGATCTGTTGGGCGAAATCAGACTTGATTTTTCCTGATTTCGAAATGTGAAAATGTATGGGAAATCAAGCAAAAATTAAGCTCAGTAGACTAATTTTCTCGAACTTGCGCAGTTCGGCCGGTGAAGCCGGGGTATCAGCAGACTAATTTGCTCGAACTTGCGCAGTTCGGCCGGTGAAGGCGGGGTATTAAACTTTGGATTACTGCAAAATCGCCCCACAGGAGTGAAGTGATAATTTTGACTTATTTTGACTATTTGGAGCTAATTTTAAGCTATAAATACTTGTTTGAAATAACTGATTTTGAATGCCCAATTAGAAACCGATGTAAACTTTTATTTTATTTGAATTAAACTTTAAGGACATAACTTGTAAAATGATGAATCCACGAGCCGACCCCACTAAAATTCCTGTTTTTGTAGAACTGCCCTTAAATTTCATTGGATGTCAAAGACGAAATGCATGAGTAGAGGAATTAGAAGTCTAAACTGATTATTCGAAATTTTGTCAACAACCAATAAATCTGTTCAAACTCAAACAACAAACTGATCCTTACGCACTATTTTAGCAAGATGTTCAGGGTTAATTTGGTCTTCCTTAGAATAAGAACCCGTCATAGAATATTTTAATCATATCATGTCAATTCGTGAGGAGGGTGACGAGAGTTATGAAGAAGTAATAATCAGACAGGAAAATTGTAAAACAAATAACCCTGCCCAGGTAGAACTCGAACACACATCCCCAGAAGATAATTAAGTTTTCCACCCCAAGTCTACATAGACTAAACAATACACACCTTCAGAGTCTGTCGTAAACTTTTGATTGATTACTCCCTTTATGATTTTAGATAGAATTGAAATAATCCCTTTTGAATATCATTTGCAAAGTTAAGATTGTCAGCTTTTTGTTAATTGGCTATAGCGATGAATGAATTTAAATTTGAATAAGAAAATCTAAAATGAGTAGTTTAGTGTAGAATACTAGCCAAAATTAATTTCTTGGAGACCATCAATAGTAAATTGTTATTTGTTAACTCTTTATGTGTAAGTGTATGCTCAGGAATTATCCTTTGAACTGCCAGTTCGTCATGTCGTTCACATTATAACGTATGGTCTCTAGAACGATAATTAGCTTGGCTCGAAGGGTAGGTAGAAGATAGAATGCTAAGTGAGAGCATGATTTCGGTGAAACAGTCGCCTATTGCAACAACAACAAAATTCTACAAATACTCTCCCTGCGGCTAAGTAAATCTATGGAGAAGCAAATGATGCAATTGCCTCTGATTTTGATTGCACGGTTTTGCACCTTATCCATCTACCCGTAGTCGAATTTGGAGGACAAGCCCACACAAACGAATTCTAATCAAGGCTAGGTCAAATGTGGAACTTGTATATTACATCCCATCCCAAGCTGTTGATTGAATAAGGCATTTTCATCATTTGAGGAATCTCTGGCACAGGAATGTTTGATTTTAAGGGATTGCGAAGGTCTAGGAGTAATGCAGATTTATCGTCATTAGTGGTTTAAAAATGATAACATAAAGTGGTTTAATAATATTAAGAATAGGTCTGGTAATAGAATTGAGACTTGAAATTAGCATATATGGTGTAGCGCTTAGATTCGACATCATCAAAATAGAGAATTTAAAAATTTAGTGAAGTTAAGAATTTATGTCTAAATTAAAACCACAAATGCTGAATCTTATGGTAAACCAATCAGAAGGTCCCCCCCCAGTCGGAATAAACTGACTACTTAGAAAATAGAAATAATTTTACACTAGTGGGAAACTGACTAGTTCCAGCAATGGTGCCAAAGTAATCCTGAGAGGAGCTAGTTCAAATGACGATGTCAGTGGTAAGCCCACAAATTAAGCCCAATGAATTAGTTCTGCAGTTAGTTAAAACTGAATTAGTTCTCCAAGAACTTCGAAATGAATTAGTTCTCCAAGAACTTCAAAATGAATTAGTTCTCGAGGTACTTCAAGATGAACTAGTTCTCCAGTTAGTTCAAAATGAATTAGCCCTCCAAGAACTTCGAAATGAATTAATTCTCCAGTTAGTTCAAAATGAATTAGTTCTCCAATTGGTTCAAAATGAATTAGTTCTCCAGCTAGTTCAAAATTCATTATTCCTCCAAGAATTTCAAAATGAATTAGTTCTCGAAGTACTTCAAAAGGAATTAGATCTCCAAGTAGCCCAAAATGTATTAGTTCTCGAACTATTTCGAAGTAATGCAGAGGGGGCAATCAGGGGACTCCATCGTAGGACAACGCTGCACAAAAGTAGTGGGTTGTTTTTATATAAAAGGTATCTAACTGAGAACTACTACTCGCTCCTTAGAAAGTAGTTATTCTAGTAGCCGTAAAACTAGTTCACTTTCCCACGGGGTCCCTTTCTCTACAGAATATATGATAACATATGTGTGTAATGGTTTTATAGGCTCCGAAAACGCTTATCCGATGGCAAGAAATTTTGTATGCAGGAGTTTTCGAGTACGGCGAGTATTTCTATGCGGAACAGTTTGGGTGGCTGTAGTGTACCGATATTGGAAAATCCGAACTTTTGTATAGGAGGTACTCTTCGAATCACTACTAAAGAGCTCAGGTCCATTTTATTTTGGCTTTTTCCGAAAACAAATACGATTCCCAAAGTTTCAGATCGATCGGAGGTGATTTACGGGTAGTTGTCGTACAATTTTGTTGGAAAAAGTAGATTTTTCGCAAAGGACGCGGTTGTCTGAACTTGGAATGAAGTAGCTTCGGCTGTATGTGGCCGATTGTAGAAATCTATGGCTTAAATAAAAAGTCTCGAACCCAAAAAGACAACAAATTCAATAATCGGATGTTCATCACTTTTACTTTTTAAGCTGTGCCTCTGGTACGCAGGGGCGCAACAACTGGGGGGTCCAGAGTCCGGACCCCCTCCCCGCCCTCATATATCGGGGCCCGCATCTCTCCTATATTTGGTAGACCCAACATAAAATCAAAATAATCCGGATTACGACGTCAGAATGACGTAGTAGCATCTGTGGTGCTAAGGCAAAACCCGATATGTCAAAATTGATAATTGCCGATATTGGGTCAAGTAATATTGGATTGTGCCATCGCAGTATTGTAAGCATATGGACATATTGGACTCTTTAGTTTTGATCTAAATTATTTTATAGAAACAGTCTACAATTTTGGCTTTGGGGAACATTTTCATTCATAAACTTTCGACTGTTGGCAATATAAACTAAATTTTTTTTGACATATCGGGTTCTGCCTTAGCACTACAGATATAAAAGATATGGGATTAAAAGGGAGTCTACGTGATTCTGATGTCATGATCCGGATCAAGGGTGCTAGTCTGTCTATGGTATAAGAAGTGAGTGGACAAATCATTTTTACTCTTTTTCAGGGGCGTGAACTTTCTACCGAAAACAAAGACAGTCGAAAAACCACTAAGAATCTTAAACATTATCGAGGAATATTATCATATTTGACTTAAGGCCACACATCAGGAAAAAATTTATTGAAAATCGATTTTTGTTTTTTTGTTGATTATTTATGTACAACTATTCAAAAATGTGTACAAAAATTTTCAAATAAATCCCGCTAATAATAAAGATTCTACAGCTACGAATAAGTCTAAAAATAAAAGGTAATATTGATTTTTTTCATATTCCGAACTTTCAAATGCATTTATCTCAAAACGCAATTTTTCAAAACCTCCGGCAAACGGAAAACGATAACGGAAAAAGTAGTTGATCGATTTTCAAATTTTTTTTTAACTTTTTTGTTATGCAATTCTACACATCTTAAGCCTCAATGAACGTGTTTGAAAAATTATTTTAGTTTTTACATGCGAAAAATGGACCAAAAATGACGTCCATTTTGCAACTTTTTTTTTAAAGTCGCATAACTTTCCTAATTCTGAATATTTTTTTTTCATTGAGGGTTAAGATGTGTATTTTAGTGTCTAAATTAAGATGCATTTTTTGTTTTTTTTCTTCAAACGATCCAGAGGCGAGTTATGATGCGGGCCGATTTCCACCTTTTTTTTGAGGCGATTTTTAATAATCAAAAATTTTGCAAAAAAAAAATTTTTTTTGTAATTTATATTGATGTAAAATTATGTGTAAAAAATATTTTGTTTATATCTATTAAACTTTTTTTTAAATCGTCTCTCAAGAAACATGTTATTTTTACTAAAAAACTCCCGATGTGTGGCCTTAAGGAGATTAACTTCACGTCAAAAATAATTGTCACCTCTATCGTGAAAATTTAATTCGTTCAATTCTATAAATAAATTCATTAAATTCTAAATAAAATTCTTAAATTCTCCAAATGTAATTTTCAAAATTTCTTTATACCCAAAAAAGGTGCAGCATATGTAATCTCTTTAAAATTCCTTCGACATACTTCTCCTGTAAGCTTTTCCCACAGGTGTTAATTGAATAAACATAAATTCAATTCTCAATATTTCATTCATTAGTGAATGCCACAAAGAGGCATATACACGCATTCAGCACCCCCTAGATTCAAGTTAATATTATTTATAGCAGCCTATAACCACGCCGCCTTCTAAAGTGCATGCCATTACGCCTCCGCATGAATTTAATCCGGTCGGCGGGGCGGGGCGATGGCGATTAATTGGCAGCAAAACTAATCTCAACTATTAACTTATCTCTTGCGGGCCTCAAATAGTTCCTACTATACAACTACTATAAGTACTAATTCCAGCGCCTATGTTAGTTAGGTGAATTAAATTTTCAACGCACCTGCATATCTATCGGTAATTCGCGTGATCAAAGACCTGTTTCGCATTGACACCTACTCGCGACGCGGCACATCGTTGTTGGCAATTGCATGTCTTACAACTATGCCAGTCACTCGGTCAGTCACTTTGGGTCGGATTGCGCAAAAATCTGCATAATTTAATGATTTTGAAAATTTTCAGGTGTAGGATGAAAAACGTTCTAAAAATATTTATGACATTTTTTCTTCTTGATTATTTCTTTATAGATAACCAACTGCCGCACGATATTGTTGCACCACGTTCAATACTGGAATTACCTGAGAAGCTATTGTCCTCTGGGATTCACCTTCCAGGTAAGAATTGATTAACTGTCGTTTTATTTTTATTTATTTTTTTTTGTTTCTGTTACTGTATTTTTGCTCTTTCTTTTCCTCAAGGGCATACCGTTAAGTGCCTTATGTGAGTCCACAATTAAAACTGGGGCAAATATCACTTTCAGCTGCCGTGCGCTATCTTTAAAGCGATTCTCACGCGACCGATCGCGGCGAAAAATTTCACTAGAAAGTGGAAAATCTTTTGCTAGAAAAAGAAAACTAATTGCTTAGTGCTGGCTGCTAGTTACCATTTACTATTATTGGTGCGATGACGACTGACAACTGTGTGCACATCTTTGCCATCTGCAGCATCACAAATTAAATCATAAAGGAGGAGATTAATTAAGCTCGTTGTTATATGGGCGGGAAGCTAATAAAAAGAAGCTAATAGACGTTAATATTACCCCTTTTAAAACATGTTAACGTATTGCAGTTAATCACTGCTTAACTGCAATCACAGTAACTAGCGCTCGTGCTTAATAATTTGCACCCATACAATTCATGATAATTTACGTTCGTTTATATTTTTTTTTTTTTTTTCAAAAATAGAAAATAGAAAAAGGCTTGTTTGCTTGGCTGCAATTCAAATTACTAACAAGGAAGAAATGTCTTCATTTCATTACATTTCATTTCATTCACTGTACGCAATTTAATTTTCATTCATCCATTTTATGGAGATAAGTACAAGTTTATTACTGTAAAACTTTAATAGGTTAATTATATTCACAGTCTTGTTAAAGATGCGTGATTATTTCATAGGTGTTTACATTAGTAACTACCTATATTCAGGTATAATAATTCAATAGAAGCAATGATTCATTGCGTAATAAATAACTGTGTTCATTCACTGGTACTGAGAGAAAAACGGCTGGGAATCTTGTAGGTGGTAATGGTGAGTCTACAAAAAAAATATAATGTGAAAACGCTTTATTAATTTATTATTATCATCGAAGTAGAATGAAGAGATTTTACCATTTGGCTCTGAGGAGGAGTGTTTTTGTCAAGTATTTACAACGATATATGGCTTTGCAGAATAGCAACTATTGGTTTCTAGAAATGTTTATTAAAATTTTGCTGACGTTTTGCATCGAGGTGTGATCCATCCCATCTGATAGATTAGTTATGCGTATGCCACCCCACCATATGTGAATAATTCTTTAATTTATTGAAAATTTATTTATTGCCGTTTCGCTTCTTTAAAAACTATAAGGTATTTACATAAGATCTTCTCGATTAATTTGTTGATGTCAGAAATTCATAAATCTTCTCTAGAAGAAGTTGTTGGGTCAGGTTTGTAGATTCTTCACTTGTCCATACGAACTGTAATGTAGCTCTCCTGGTAACTACATACTGTGTTGAAAAAGTTTCCATCCGAACTGTATGAGAGTTACTTGGACGTTATTTACTAGGCGGAGATTTTCATTCCTTCGAAGAAGAATTACCTTGTCTATCAAGTTTCCTGTAATATGTATATATAGACTTGTCTACCAAACCCAATTAAGGTACATAAAAATTACCTTATCTGTTATTTACAGCTTGTTAGGTTCTAGTATATTGTAAACTAGAGCCTAAAAAAGTTCATCTTCTTCTTCAAGTATTGGTCTTGTTTGAATCCGAGTTTATAACCGATACCCCTAAGGGTACTTTTTTCAGTACGAACTTTATGACAGATCACTCGTGAGTGTGTCAAACTGTCATGGTATTTTTGTTTAGTATTGTTTGACATTTCATCATAGAAAATCTACAAATCTACAAATTATTTAATTGCATTACGAAAACCAGCGTTCTACGCAAAATGTATTTCATGCGACCATAAGTTCCACATAATCAGCCTACCCAACCCATAATTCGCGTTATACCATTGAAAATTTTGAAACCCAATTTTTTGTTATTGAATAATACGCGACCAAATAGCTGAGAGTGTTGGCGATGACCGTGATGAATCGATTCGGCGCAGTTCACAAAATCACAACAGCTTGGCTCGTTGCATGGAACAACCTGGAGGATCTAGGTTTAAATACATACAAAATTCAACTCCTGCAGGAATTGATACCGGCCTTCTAAAACGTCACCGTTTCATTGTTTGGGTTCGCGAAAAGCTGGTTCAACAATGAGGCCCATTTATGGCCCAATGGCTACGCCAATAAGCAATACTGCAGTATTTGAGCTGAAGAGCCACCCAAGGAGATTCAAAAGCTGCCATTACATGCAGATAAAACAATGGTTTGGTGTAATCATGGAATCATGGGTCCATATTTCTTCAAAAATTTGGTGAATGACGTTCGTTATCGTGCCATGATAACGGACCATGTGCTGCCTGAAATCGCAGCCCGTGATCTCGGTGACATTTGGTTCCAACAAAACGATAATACTTGCTACACAGCCCTGGGGCCCGATTCCGCAACGGTGAGTTTTTGGCCAGTGAACACCGAAGGAAAAACTCACTGACAACCTCGGTGTTCACTTTTCGTTAAAATGCGATTCCGTAAGTGCCAGTGAGTTTTAATGTGCTGAATGATTTTTAAAGTGACTGAATGATGCGCTGTTTAGAATATGTAATTTTCCCGGATTATCTTTTGCTCCCCACTTACCTTTCTTGACCTTTATATTTTAAAAAATGTAATTAAAAAAAATCTTTTAGAACAATAAACTAAAACAACATTTTATTTTAATATAACAAAAAAATCTCTCAAAAAAATTATTTTAAACAAAAATTAAAAAACTTATTCAAAAATAATTGCACGTAATTACAAAAACAACTTTACTCATCAAAATTCAAACTCACCGTAAATTCACAGCCTTTTTCTCAGTGAGAAATTTTTCACGCCGGTGTTCACCGCAAACGTCAAAAAACTCATTCTCAATCTTGCGGACGCGAAAATAAGCAGTGTACACTGAAATCGGTGAACACCGTAAAACTCACCGTTGCGGAATCGGGCCCCTGGTAACCATAGCTTTAGGGCGAGAGCAATTCGGTGACCAGTTAATTTCACGCTTAAGCCGGTGAATTGGTCACCTAGATCCCTAGATTTTTTCTTTTAGGACTACGTAAAGTCCAAAGTCCCGTCATTGGTCAAATACCACTTTAAATACTCGAGCCCGCCATCGAGAATTGGAACCTCAGAGGTGGCCGCAGTGGAAACACGCACATGCTCATACCATAAAGGGGAAAAAGTCACTCCAACAACCCCTTTTACTATCGCCCAATAACGAGTTTCCAAAATCGTGGAGACAATAAGCAAAAAAACTGTTATGAAAAATCTGAAATATAATACGACAAGCAGTATTGCTACACCTCAACCAAAGTATGCATGCTGCTTAGGTTATTTTAGAAAGAGATTTCAATAGTGTGCTCTGTTAGCTAAACTTCAAGCTACTAGTATTTAGTAAATTCTAAAAAACTAGATTGAGAGTATTGTGTCCTGACGTTTATACAGAGTGTCCCAAACCACCCGTACCACCCAATTATCACGGTAAGCTTTGACTGAAAAAAAAACACGTGTTCAATATTTTTTGAAAGTCTATCCGACCATATAGAAATTGTTCCCCGCCCCACCCCCACGAATTCTGATTCTCCGAAGAGAAATATGAAAGTTTTATCTGAAAAATTCTTTTATTCGAAGCCCCCTGCCCACCAAAAATCATCAAAAATCAAAATTATCCCCAAAAAGCAAAGTTTGATATTTCTCTTCGGAGAATCATAATCCGTGAGAAAAAATGTGGGCTGCCAATATTCACCCCCACCCCCTCACCCTTCGGGGTGAATAATGGTAACCCTCATTTTTTTGACGAATTCTGATTCTCCGAAGTAAAATATGAAACTTTTGTCATTCATTTGCCATTGACTTTTGAATGAATGATTTTTGGGGATAACTTTGATTTTGATGATTTTTGGGGGTGCATGGGGGCTTCGGATAACAAAAATTTGCAGATAAATGCTTCATATTTCTCTTCGGAGAATCAGAATCCGTGAAAAAAATGGCGGTTGCCATTTGAAATTTTAGAGTTTTTTAGAGAGAGGGGTCAATTTCTGTATGGTCGGATCGACTTTAAAAAAATATTGAACACGTGTTTTTTTTTTGTTGTTTTCAATCGAATCTTTCCGAGATAATTGGGTGGTACGTGTGGTTTGGGGCACCCTGTATAAGGTAATACTGAATTCGATCAAATATTAATCCCACAGTATCTCCAGGGTCCTTCAGGAGTCAATTTCATTACCTGCCGAGTTTCTAATCTTTACTAAATGACCTTCAGTCGCCTCCAACAAACTTCACAGCTTAACTCCTGCCGGATTGCGCATTACTGCTATGCCTTCGACAATGCGCCAAACGTTGTCCTTATGATCCGACACAATCAGTGGGGATGTTTCTTGATTGGCACCCGAAGAACCGTTTCGAATTTAATGCTTCAGGTCGGGTTAATCATGCAAATCCTACATTCGGCCTCTTCTCGAATACAATTGATTTTTTTGGAGATGGCGGCTAAATTAAAATACAAACAAGTTGGTTCTTCTGCCTAGAAGCGACCGCCGAAAAAAAATGCCATTCGAAAAACCAAAAAATTGAAATATGAAAATATCTAACGCAGGCAAGGATTTTACAGCAGAAATTCAGCAGCCAAGGAACAATCAGCCTGTCATCAAGCCAGAAATCACTCAAGCCTTCGTAACAAGGCAAAACGTGCGTGTATAATTTGACGAAAATTCATAATTTATGACGAACGCCTTTAGAGTGTGACACACGTTAAAATATGTCATTATATTTTGACAGCTGTAACAAGTGGTAGTGTAGTGAAAAATGTCAGTGAACGAAAATTAAAAAAAAATTTCTTTAGTACGTTCTTGCCCACCTGCCGGTCTCTCAATCGCATAATATGGAAACAAGTAATATTTTTTATTAATTTTCAAGTAAAATTAAAATCGAAATCAGCTGATACGTTAAATAACTGGAAAACACCTAAAAGCATGCTTTTTACACTAACGACGAATGGCCCTCTTTGGAATTGTCGTTATCGATTATCCAAAATTCATATTCGTAATAAATGATGAATTTTCGTCATAAATGCGTGCTTGTATCGAGGCTATTATTGTCCACTGCACTAGTGATCTTTCACACCCAAAGAAGAAGAAATCAAATGTCAAAACTATCTTTGAAATCATCTTTAATATTTTGTAGGAATTTTTGATTTACGGGTGCTGCAATGAACCTAAAGACCCTTTTACCTCCCAAACGCAAAGTGGAAACGCAAATTGGAGTTCTGTTATCACACAGACATTTGTATGCTTTTCTCTCTGTTGCAAGAACGTGAATTCCAGACAGAGAGAGCATACAAATTTCTGTGCGATAAAAGAGCTCCAATTTGCGTTTCCACTTTGCGTTTGGGATGTAAAAAGGGCCTTAATAGTCGTTAAGTTGAGAAGTAATTTTTTTCATTATTCCTTTTCTCAGACATATTTAGTAGAAAAACTAAAATAATAATCTCTTCTCGACCTTCAATTTCGCTATACTGTTCATTTGATTAAAAGCAAGTGATTGTAAATTTCGGAGCAAAGAAATCAGGCCACATTACGTTTTTGACTAAATTTTTTACAGGGTGTTATCATCTTCAAAATCAGGTAAAACTTTTAACCTATTAACTTCCCAGTTTATAGGGAAGTTATTGCAATCGGTCCGAAAATCGAAATCGTTAATTTTCAACGTATTCTCATTTTTCAAGGTCCCAATAGCATTTTAAGCATAAATTTGAGAAGAAGTATGTGTGTGTGTGCGTACGTACGTGGTCATTTTTTCCTGCACGATATCGCGCGAGCCACAAAATATATCGACTTCGTTGAGGGGTCGTTCGATACGTATTAACGGAAATATGATCTGAAAAGATTTTCATTAAATTCGGTCGAGCGTTTTTTTTGTTTAAACGACGTACGTGATTTTTTTACTTGCACGATATTGCGCAAACCAAAACTGATATCGTCTTCTTTGAGGTGCCAATCGAAGTATATTAACGAAAACAAACTCCGAAAAAAAATTCATAACATTCGGTCACCCCTTTATTCAGCATTCATCATACTGGGAAGTTGATCGTGTTGACCGAAAGGCTCAAACCCACAACCCAACTAGTAGTTGTTTCGAATTACGTTCGAACATTAAAATCAAGAGCGTTGCATTAATCGGGGATATAGCGAACAGGAAGTGGGGGGAAAACAGAAATGAAACACAGAGCAGTATTGAAAAAGTTCTTATTTTTTTTTGTTTTCAATATCTCGTGTTACGCTTTGTTCTGATAACTTCATTCATCGATTTGTCAACAAGTTTTACGACAAAATCTTATGGTATGTGGTTCCACTCTTCTATCAGTACGTTTTTAAATTCCTGAATGGAAGAAATAGTCTCGGCTTTTTTTTGAACTTATTCTACATATGCCTAGACCTAGAAGATTTAAATCAAGGATACACCCTGGCCAATCAGTAGCTCAAAATCTGATGTCCGCAAAGTAGTTTCGAACGATTGCCGCAGTACGTAGCCTTAAGTTATCATGGATTAAGAAAAAATTGTCGCCGATAAAACGTAAGATGAATTATGTTCCATCCAAATATAGTTGATTGTATCCATCAGACCTGCTCTACCTGCACAATCGACAAAGACAATATCGGTTCATGCATCGAAGAAAATTCCATCCTAGACCATACAGGATACGGCTACGAATTTTTCAACGTATCACTCTCCAGTATATTCCGCTCTTTGCATCGTTATCGTGAATGTGTTTCCGGCTCTAATCAAAGAATAGGAAGGACTCTTTTGGTTCCTACCTGAAAAAATTGTCTTTATGGTGGTGCCATTTCATTGCATTGATCGTCTAGTTTCTTGGTCGAATTTTTCAGGGTTGTCTTTTTGTCCAAAAAATATTATTTCGATTATTTGATTACACAACTTTTACATAACCAATTCAGAATGCTTTTGTTTTAAAATATGTACATCTACATTATGCCATCGGCGAAGGTATTAACATAACATTAAAAAATTGCTTTTTTGTATACTTTATAAATTCTTCTAATATGCTTAATACCTTTTATCTCTAGTTTTAGGTTTAGTGTTCCTGCTTATAATAATATAATATTAAATTTTTCATTTAATGCAAGCGCAAAATTTGAAATCCTCTTTTTCCTGATTTCAAAAAATCATATATGATTACATCTGCAACTTTCCCTTTAACCCAGAATAAAACGCATCATTGGACCACATACATTTTCGTGCCCACCAAAGGAGCAATCAAAAAAAAATTAACAATTTTCTGTTACTGCATCGAGTTATGTTAATTTCAGCAGTACTCGAAACCCAACTCTGCATGGATAAGCACTTCCTTGTTAAATGCTAAATTATAACTTCGCATACAGAAGTGACCAATTAAATTAAAAATTCCCTGATTTCATCACATTAAAAAGCAATTGTCTACATGTGTGTTTTCTTAAAAAAAAATTTTTTTTTCATTGAAATGCACACCTTTACCAATGCTATAATTTATGCATGAGACCCAAGAATTAGCCTCATCTCTCTCTCATAATTTTATGCAATCACTTAAAAGCGAGCAAAATTCCTTAGCGTTGAACGTGTATAACCCATTTTCAAGCCTTTTCACTCTTCGAGTGTCATTATCAGTTAAAAAGTGTAATTCTTTTTATTTTTGCATTTCTCAACAGGTACTCGGGACTTGAATGGAAGACCCATCGTCACTATTGATGCCAGCCAGGTGATTGAATCAGGCCTTAACTGCTATGAAGTGGCAACGGTGTTACTTTATTACAGTACGATACCGGAAGGGTAAGTAGATAGTAGATTGAGTTTAGCATTTCACAAAATGAACTTATGTGTGATTTCAACTGTTACAAGAGTGTTTACTTCACTCTTATATTAGTTGACCTGGATAATTGTAGAGGTGCAATTTTTTTTTAACACGGTAGATATTATTCTTGTGAATATGGTTAAGTGCTTTTGTTTGTCTTTACATTATCTTTCATTATTTTGCTTTGCCATCTTATACAATATACTACAATGTAGTCAAAAGTCAAGCTATTATCAAGTAAGAGCTGCCATCTCAAAACTAGACTCGTTTATAGAATATTTGAGAGCGTTTTTAAAATTGTACTTTTTTAGGCAACTAAGGACTGAATTTCAGCTCGTGAATCAAAATTATAAAACTTTGATAAATCATCACCCAAGCATCCCTACAAAATTGAATAGTGGAGTGCCGGGGGGTTTTGGTCTCAGACTTGTTACGGTGAATGAATTTACGTGGTCGAGGTGGGATTTTGTTTTTTATACTATAAATTGCAAAGTTTACCAAAATTTTTTTGTGATTTTACCCTGGGGGTGAATGCCACCCCTTCTCGGGGGTGAACATTTTTTCATTGAAAATAAGTCCGGGATAGATAGATTGGCTAATTCTAAGCAACTTTACTTTTACTAAGTTTTTTCTGCAAGTCGATACTATTCCAGTTATTCACGAGTGAAAATGTCAATTTTTCAGCCAAAAAAACCACGTTTTCGGGCGGTTTTTCGCGAATAACTCAAAAAGTAAGTATTTTAGCAAAAAAAATATTATTACTAAAAATGTAGCTTATAAAAAAACAAAAAAAAAATGGTGGGTTTATGCTGTCTGTAGACCCAATAGAAAAATAATAATAGCTTGTTGGTTCTTATTTGTCAAACGCCAAAATTGAAAGTTTCAACTTGAAATAAATAAAAAACAATGCATTTTTCGGGAAAAGCTTATTAAACCTTTTTTAAAGTGCTTAAAACCTTTATTTTTGTTTTTTTTATAAAACTCCCTAGCATTAAATCTAAGCGAGTTATGACGAAAATAGAGCTGGTCCCTATTTTTTCGGCGACAAAAAATGTGAAAATCATCCCCTAATTACCACGCCCATTGAAAATAATTGGTACCACTTCACAATTCACTTTATTAATATACTTGTAATATGCTCTAGAAGTTTGACCGTTTTACAGTGCTTAGTTTTGAAAAAAATTGAGCTCATTTTAATAATAGTGGGGCTTATCGCCCAAAACGTAAACGCGAACGAAACGTGAAACGTTCAATTTTGGTATCGTTGTAAACGCAGCAGGGGAAAGCGGCAAACGCTAATTTCGAAATTGTTTTTTCGGTACCGTTCAAAACGTGCGGCGGCAGTTCCCCGTATGTTTGTGAAACGTGAACTTTTGTTGGCGGCAGTTGTACGTTTCCTAGCGTGTTTTGACTTAAATTTGGAAATATGTTTTAAATAGTTTCATTTTTAATTTCGCCATGGAGGCATTCTTTGAGAACATATTTGAATGCACATTTATTTATGCGGAAATTTTTGATGTTATTAAAAGTAAATTTTTACAAATAAATAAAAATAATTATTAACTAAGAGATATATTTTACACTCCACGAAGGAATGTTAATGATTTTTGCAGACTTTTTTTGAAAAATACACACATATATTTTTAGAAAACAATTGACTTAAAATAATAATTGTTTTTAATAATCAACGACAAGAATTCGTAATTCTTCTTCTAATTTCCACACCTTCTTCATAAAAACCCACAGAATCCATAATAATTGATACACAATAATTGAAAATTTATACACTTTGAGGAAATCAAACGAAACGAAATCTCAGTGCAGACGTGATTAAATTGACTTTGACAAATGTTAGCTGATTTCGAAAAGATTCGAACATAACTTCATTCACGCGTTTACTACGATTCCCATTTATGGTGAAGTGAAACGTGAAAACGGCGCGTTTCGTTAAACGTACGTTTACCACGATAAGCCCCAGTATTCTAATTATCACGCCCTTTCATTTGATACCCATGCCGAGTGGGTTGTAACGATAAAGGTAGTCTGCCAATATGTGTTGGCCGCCATTTTGAATTTTTAATGACGGCATACAGCTAATTGTATTCTATTTATCATGCCCTTTCATTTGATGCTCATGTCGGGGGTCGGGGAACACAATAGCAAAAATCAGCCGCCTTGAAAATTTGAAGTAGATAGGTTGTATGAAAGTGGGTCAAAATCAAGTTGCAAGATTTGGTTACATAGAACATACATACATACATGTTGTAGATACAGGTGAAGCTAATATAAAACGTATAAATACAGTTTCCCCTGGCTCCTCTCCAACTATCGGATCAAGTATCCCATCTGAATCGAGAGTCGGATCCGAGTGAAAACATGCCCAAGAAAATACTGAATCTTCCAGTAAAAGTCCCGTCGCAATCGGATTAGCCGTTTCCGAGATTAGCCCAGACAAACAGACAGACAGACATACAGAGAGACAAAAATTTTAAAAATACTTGATTTTGCTTTAATATCATGTAAATAACCATATACTGCCGGGCCCCAATGAATCCGTCAACGTGATTTTCCATATAAATTGTTGTTGCTTTTGCTGGTGCCGGAGACTTGGATTTAATTTTAAGTTTGCCGGTCTACCCCTCCACGAAGAAAAACTCTCTCATTTTTTCGCTCATCTTTTGATGAATTAAAGAAGAAAGCTTTTACATTTATGTTGCTACTAGCAACCCGTCCACAATTTTCTTGAACAGAAAGTGCGGAAAAAAGTACGTTTTTTCAATAAAAACCAAAACAAAAACACAAAATAAGCAAACAGTCAATGCAATAACTACAGAAAATGACATTTGTCAACGAAAAGCTACGCTGACGGTGCCGGTTTCATTGAGCGAGCTCTCACCGACAATGGTAGGGGAAAATCACGTTGACGGAATCATTGGACCCCGGCAGGTAGGCTTAGAAAATGGCAATTATTTTGACAGACACTCCAATTATATTTATATAGATGGATGCAGAACTTTTGTTATAACTTCTCCGTTTGCATTGCTCCAAAATAAACAAAAAAAACCCTAATTTAATAAATGACCACATCGAATTATTCGCAAGAAAATGCTCTACAAAAATGCTCTAAGGCATTTTTTATGTAGAATCAATAATAAAAAAGTTATGCGCTTAAAGGTCATCAACCCCAAAATTTTTGTCATTTTTCGTCCATATCTTTAAAAAAAATATTTTTACAAAAATTCTGTAGGACTCACGGTTTCCGAGCAATAAGCAAAACCATTTTTCACACTCAAAACAAGATGGCGGCGAAGCACACGCCTCCGTATCCCGAAAACTCGGTTTTATACACCCAACCAACCCCCCTACACATAAAAAAAAAATTGCTGTTTACATAAAATGTTCAGATGGTCCTTTTTTTGCACCATTTTACTGGACTATATTTGTTTACAGGAAAACAACTGCACATAGCAGGCTGAAAATTCTTGAAGATCGGTTCATTGGTTTTTGTGCAATTAACGATTTAGTTTGTTTTTATAACCTTAATTAACAATGCTGCCATTTTTTGTAAGATCAGTTTATAATTGGGAAATTCATTTAGAAAACTTAAGAAACGATTGAAAATGAAATCCCGTTGGAATTTTCGAAAAATCGCAATTTTGAACGATTTTATGAGGTTTTTTAGGCACATACCTTTTTATATTTCTTTATTTATGTCGCGTAAAAAGGCGGAAGACTTACCATTTTGAATTTATAAGTTCTAAACATAAATTCGTTATATGCTTCCTTAAAAACCCCCAGATATTGATTTTCATAGAAATCGGAACACAATTGGCAAATTTGGGTGGCCATTTTGAATTTCGGTCATTCAAATCAAGATCACAATTTTTTAATAGGTAAACCTTTTTATATATATTATTAGCTAAACATTCCATTTTGAATTTTTAAATTTCATTCACCGTAACTGAAATCCGAGGTTTTCATGTTTTTAACGCTCCAAGAACTCCACTAGAAGTCACCAAAATGATCTGACCGATCATATTGAATGCTAGAAATTTTACATTAACATTAATATGGATAAATTAGTCAAGACGGAAGAAGGTCACAAGGAAGACCTAGAAAGAGATATAAAGACGACATAGAAAAGGGATTACCAACTGGAAGAGCAATACCGAGAACGTTGGGACCAGATCTTGAGGAGACAAAGGCTCCAGTGATGATGATGGATACATAGCATAGAAATCTTAAACTTTTCTCATCCATCCTGCCTAGAGAATTTTCTTCTCAATTCCGAGATTCGATAGACTTCTCAGCAAACTGCGCAATCACTTTACAGATAAATTTACGGCCATCATTTGTAAATTTTAGGATAATTCTGACATGATATTCGTCGTTAAAATGCAACTAATTTCATTAGAAGACGTAGTAATCATCACCAACGTGATAGATATCACAATATTCTAATTGCCTAAAATGAATTTACTATCAGTGGTACAATCAATGAAACTAAAAATGAAAGTCATCCTTTAACGACCTTCCTGAATAAATGAAAGATAGTGTTAAAAGAAGCTTTTTGAAAAATAAAATTTCTTGAACAAACAAAATATTCTTATTTTTCAAATGGCAATTAATGGCAAGTAGCCCATCTAAAAATAACAACAACAGGAATAAAACAAGGTTGCCTCCTTTCACCATTACTCTTCTTAGCGGTGCTTTGCAAGATAATGACGAAATCCAGTATAACACCAAGAGAAATCAGATGGGGGATTGTAAAACGGTTAGAAGATCTTGAAGACGCAGATTATATTGTGCCTCTAGCGCATTTAAAAGACGATATGCAGAGGTAAATAGATAGTTTAGAAAGATATGGAAGCAGGACTAAGAACAAACCTACAAAAGATATAAAATCAATGAGAATTAACTCTGCAAACATCAATCCATTAATAATAGGAGATAATAGTAATATATATATATATATATAGAAGATGATGATAATAGAAGATCTGATGGAATACAATTACCTCGGTGGTATAATTACTGAAGAGGAGGTACGAAGAAGAATATTTTAAATAGGATTGAGAAAACTGAAGATGTTTTCAACAGATTAGGGAAAGTGCTTCAATTAGTGCATGAAATCTATTTTACTCTACGATAGTGAAACTTGTCTTATAAACCAGACGACTATAAACAAAATACAAGTTTCTGTCAACAAATATCTACGTATTATATTTTAAATTTTTAGGACTAGAAAAATAATAAGCAAGGAATAATGGAACTTGACAAAACAAGAATTAGTTAACAAACAAATCAAGCAAAGAAAATGAAAGTGCGTGCAAACAGAATAGTATCTACAAGAACAAAAAGAGGCCTCGAATGGAATTCGCAGGAAAGCAAAGGTGTTGGTCAAGCTGGAGAAGAACAATAACAAAGGAAATCAAAAATCATAGTAAAACCTGCACTGAAACCAACATAATAGGTTAAAACAGAGTCTGATGAAGAAGATTTGTGAAATCCCTATGCTCCTGATGGTAGTAAAGAGTGGAGATAATATTAATTCTTCAAAAAAAGTATCAAGATTAAAGCACACATTCTCAAACGATTACTCCGTCACCGGTTTTTAATAAAGAGGAGTAAAAGTGAAAAGAGGGAAGTATTGTAACATTGCCAACCAAAATTGTTGAAGTGAAAACTAACTCATACGAAATGTGCTTCTCCTTAGGCTTTATATCTTTCCAATCAGCGCCCATTGATATCTCCTAGTAAAGACAAAACAATTACTCGCAGTGGAGAAATATATGTATGTGCCAGAAGTACGTACAATTATTGTACAATTTTCTCTCATCCAATTATAAAATTGTGTTCAATAACTACTATTAGTACCACTTCAGTTCGTGAAATGGTTTAATTCCAAGATTTTTTTCAACGAAGTAATAACATAAACATGAGCAATCCTTGATAATAATGAAAGGATTTGGTGCTTCAACAGAAGCGAGGAAGTTATTAAAACATCTAACTCAATGTGATAACCATTACAATATCGCATGATCCTGGAGAACATGGTCAAAAACTCCACAAGGAAAGAGTTAATAGGGGCTCCCGTCGAGTCTTTACAGGAATTACAGGAAGTTTTTAGCGTCAACATACATGCGGACGCATGAAACAGTTGCCTTTTTTTAGGGATTTCAGCATTAATGCTGACAATGCAGGAGAAACTTGCTTAAGGCTAAAGTTACACTGAATGCGAATTCAAACGAAAACTGTTCGTTCCTCGAAACAATCAAAGTACGTTAATGCTATGGGAGTGCTTATTACTTTGGCTGCGACCTCCTCTCAGGGCTGGACTGAGAATGAATTTAGGGCCGGGAAATTCAAAAATTTCGGCCCATTTCAATACATTTTGTTTTAACAATCAAGTAAAGTTCTTTTTTGCTTTCAAAGTTTTTCTGCATAATTAAAAGAAGAACTATATGTGTATGTGTAGATGTGTTTGTGTGTTTAGGTGCCGATCGAAGCGTATCAACTAAAGCATGATCTAAAATGATTTTCATAAAATTCGGTTGAGCCTTTTTTTGTTTAAACGACGTACGTGATTTTTGTACCCACACGATATCGCGCAAACCAAAAATGATATCGGCTTCGTTGGGATGCCGATCGAAGCACATTAACGAAAACGTGCTTTGGAAAACATTTCATAATATTCGGTCAAGCCTTTTTTTTAAAAGACTTCGGCCAAGAGCCACAAGCACCATCTAATAAACTCGATGGAATGAAACCGTTTCTAAATGAAATTAACTTTTCTGGACTCAGCTTCCGATAGCTTCCCCATAAAACATCACTTGTCAACAAAATCCGAGCATTCTTTAAAACCCGTGCAAAAATTTCGTTACCCTTTTCCAACATCACTACTTTTTTCAAACCTTAGATCACCACTTTTTGGACGGGGAATTGTTTTCCACGTCTTACATTTACTGAAAAATAAATTGGCCTTTTCGGTCAAGTCTGACGAGTCATTTATCGTTATTTGAACCTATTATCGTTATTTGAACTAGCTTCTATCAGGATTACTTGGTACTTCCAACCCTACCAACTTCCAGAGTTATGAGACCTCAAAGTCAAAATTTTGGTTTTTTTAACTGCAATTTCAACTTTCACTACTTTTTTCTCCAAAAATTACGTAGTTAACCTATACCTTTTTTTTCAAAAATAGAAAGCTTGGAATATTTCCTATGAATAATGTTCGGACAATTTTTATACTACGCATTCAAAAGTTCTTGTTCTTTAATTTTTTGTTTCTCCCAACCTCTTCGTCTTTTCGTTGACATTTTGAATTTTTAGATTTTTTTTAAATTCCACACAATTCTTATTAAATAACAGTCTTCAACAAACTAATCGGCAATTTCGTAGGAGACCGCGAGATTTGTGTTCTTTAAAGGAATTGTGATACGCTTGAAATTTTTTTATTTTTTTGTGGGAAGATTTCATTTTTAACAAAAAAAAATTATTTAGAGGAAACATTTTTGATTTAACATTCGGCACGCCCCACCGGGAAACTCCCGGTAGCTTGGTAGGCCAGTCCAGCTCTGCGCTCCTCTTTAGATTATCAGAAGGCGTTTGAATCTATCCACCGATCAAACGATGTTGAATTTTTCGCATGCGTTTACACTTATGCTTTTTTCTTATTATAGTATATAGTATTGAAACTGAACCTCCTCTACTGGACTAACAAAATAATTTTTAGAGGCTCTGTCTTCAGAGGATTAGCATCATCACCCAACAATGTAAAATGCACTGAAATATTGGTAGACGGAGTATTTCCATTGTATGGTATATTTAAAGTGTTCGTTTCTAATCTTTGATAAACATTTGAAACAGAAAAAGTTCCTTCATCGATTTGCTTTCCATAAGCTCCGACTTTAACAGCAACGAGTCTATAATTTGTATCAGCTATCCCTTGCAATACCTACTACAGAAAATGCCTTTATATATTGAAAAACATGACTTTGTTTTTTAGGGCATTTGATTCGAATATGTTTTTCGAGTATGCCGCCAATGCAATTAGGAAAATTCAATTTTTTGTAGAAGTCATTTGCGATGGTTTTCCATTCATCTGCACTAGGTAGATGTATATGTTGGCAATAGAGCAAATAGTGTTGTCACCGATTACTATGAGGAACTTTTTTGTACTTTATTTAGCCACGCCAGGATTTGCGTATTATAGCCCTAGCCACTGGTTTAAGAAGGAGACTTTCTTGAATATAAAACAGCGCTTTGCATTCAATTCTCTACCTAGAAAGAATTCAGTGTCTCGGTTGATTGAGTCGGACGTAATTTTGCCATCATAAAGGTAAAGGTCTAGTACAGTGATTCCCAAAGTGGGCGTTACCGCCCCGTGGTGGGCGCTGAAGCGATCCAGGGGGGCGGTGATGGCCACAGGTCCATTTGGGGGGCGATGAATAACTGTAAAGGGGCGATGAAAGCATAAAAGAAAGAAGGGAAGATTTAGAAAAATTGATTTATGTATTCTGCTCATAACGTTTAATTTTTCTTTGAACAAAATACTGGATGTTGGCTCGATTCCCGCATACTCCCTCACTTGCAATGAGGTATGTCGAATCGCGCACTGCTACTGTTCATGTGGAGCCACTGAATTGCCGTTCCAAAACACGTGAGCACTACGAGCATTGCTGCGGGAAACTGCCACTCGTGCGATTGGTCGATCGCAAGGGGAAAGCCTGCAACGGCAGTGGCAGTACTGACTACTGGCAGTACTACCAGCAGATTTTGGAGCACGCTATGGCCCATTTTACACGATGAAACACGAAACGAAGCAAAGTTCCCCGCAATCGCTGATTCGCTTTCTCAATAAGAGTATTCACAATTCGTGGGAAATGTTTCTCAGAGATACTTTCCCAAGAGTTGTTTTCTTCATATCGTGAATGCCCCTTGACAAATTTTATTTGGTTTTGATTTACTTTTACTTTTTTTTAAACCTTTCGCTAGCCATTTGAAGCAAAATCACCAGCTTCCACATGTCACTTGACACTTAAATGATTTCTCGTTGCCATAGGAAAGCTTTACACTGGATCTGGGGTATAGAAATTTTTGCAGTATTGGAAAGTGTGGTTCTGTACAATTGTTGTTGTATCGTTGGAAAGTTTTCCTACGTTGCACCCGTATCTACGAATCTAGACCTGTTTCCACCGAATCGTGAATCCCTTAAAGCCCGCTACACACTATCATCGTTTAACTCCGCGTTCGTCACACAGCGTTGCCCAAACGACGAGCCTCTATTCTATACACATTAGTCGTCGTTTAGTTCGCATAGTACCATGGACGAAGATACTTTGTTGGCAGTAGCGGCGGTTATTTCTGGAAAAAATTCAAGAAAAAAACGTGTATGGTGCAAACCCTTTTTTGTGCACAACAGGTACATACTTCACTGCTTAACGACGAACGACGACACATAGTTTTCATCCACACTATCGTCGTACAGCGTAGAGCGTATAGCGAACAGAGAAAAATTAAAATGGATTTAGTTTTTCGCTGTGGCGAAAAGCACGGCGGCATTGTCATCCACACTGCAATTTTCTATCGTCGTTCGGACAACGCTGTTCGACGAACACGAAGTAAAACGAAGATAGTGTGTAGCGGGCTTTGTGTTTCTAATTTACACATTTCTTTACTATATTTTACGAAAAAGGTAGAAACAATAGCTGCGTTCCATTGGGTAATATTTTCTACTCCCGAGTACTCCGGAGTACTCCCAACTACCCCTGCACTTTTAAGTTTTACTCGTATTTACTTCTGACATCAAAAAACCGCGTTCCATTGGTGATGTACTCCGGATCGCCCAATGGAACGCAGCTATTAATACATACATATATCTTATGTTTAATGGCTACTAAAATTTAAAAAAAATAATTTCCAGGGGCGCTGAGTAATACTTTTTCTGGAAAGGGGGCGGTAGGCCAAATAAGTTTGGGAACCACTGGTCTAATACAAGCTTGCCTTAAATTACACTGCTCAACAGCATGACTGTTGCATGGAATATTTTACATCATTCTAAGCTAATTTTTGACGCTGATTTCAAATATATTATCAGTTTTTTTATATCACCTTTAGTTAATGAATTATAAGGAAGTTTGTTTTTTTAGAAAAAATACTCTCACCGTACTAAAATATTTTATTTAAAAAAACTACAAACTGCACTGCATGCAGAATACTCACACCTATCTAAAACTGTAAAAGTGAAGGTTCTACACTACCAACTTCCAAAGTAATGAGTCATCAAAGTCAAAATTTTGTTTTTTTTAACAATAATATCAACTTCAACCACCTTTTTCCCCAAAAATAAGTAGTTAGTAAATTTTTTTTTCCAAAATTGGAAAGCATGGACAATTTCCTTTAAATAGCCATACATCTAACCTATAACAAGGAGTTTTCGCAAAAGGGATGATACCGATCATAGGGAAAATATTATTAGGTTTAGTGGAATGTAGAATTGTCCAGAAATTCTAGCTTTGCTATTTTAAAAGAACTACAACTAGGGTCACTAAAATACAATTTTTTTTTTAATTTATTTTAAAGAGTTAAGTGGGGGTCATCGATATTTTAATGCATTGAAGCAACTAGTAATTTCTTATGCATTTATTAAGGTATGTATGTACATATCTCTAAACTAATATAATTTTACGCGTTGCCGCTGTCTTACATTTAGAACCTTTTCAAAACTATCTCACAAAAGTAAACTAATCTTTTAAACACTGCTTACCAATTCACTTTACATCCCGAAACCATCTCCATACATGACTAACAAAAGATCGTGAGAAAATCGCCTCGGGTAGAAACTTAGTTTACATATTTCATTCGATCTAAATGCATAAACTAGTTACAGTTTGTACGATTAATTATCATATCGGTGCTGTACCTGAAGAAGTGACTCAGGTACAAGAATTTCTATTCACCTCAAAGGATGAGAGACCGACGGACGACGACGGCGAAATATTATGATTCAGCACCGATCGCGTCTTCGCATCGGAGACATGCGAAATTCATTTCATGTCATTTACTGGCTGTGGCAAAGAGTTATGCAAATGAGGTCGTTTACCATAATAATTTTTGTGTGACTCTGTTCCATGGGCCTGCAGAAAACTCTTTTTTTTCTTGTTATATTAATGCGCATGCAAAAAGCGTTGATCTGGTAAAAAGACTTAATGTTTAAACGAAAAATGAAGTCCGAAAGCAAACACAGACCGAGAGCACACTCACTCTGTGTGCCTGGACTGACTCTGAAATTCTCCCCATTGGTGATCTAGGGAGCTGATAGTTTTATTGCTATGTCATATTATGCTCGACGATAGCGCTGACTTCCAAGAAACAATGCTATTATACCTGTGCGACTATGGGCAATGGCAATGGATGAAGAGGCCGAAAAAACGAGCATAGCAAACAGATGTTTATCCTCACTGAGTTTATTTTGCTGTTTTACTTTTATATATCGTTTAGTTCATATCTTTTGTTGCACGACAAAACCGAATACAAATCTACTCGTGAACAAAATGATTCACTTCTTAGAAATTTGAATTTAAGAAAGAGAGAGAAATTGTATCAACGGCATCAACTAAGAATTCAGCTTCTTAAATGACGCGTGCGGCAGAATATGACATTTTGTTTAAAAGATCATTATTAAAATGCATAATTTAAGAGCTTCAGTGCATGTCCGAGATTATGCGATATTTTAAATTACTTTGCGTGTGATTAATACTTCCAGGAAGACATGTAAATGTCAGTACACGATTGTTACATTTTTAACGTTATATAAGAAGTAATGAGGATATTCTTTCATTTATCTTAAGACGATCCATGATTATATTAATAACTTCAAAATGAAGAGTATTTTTTAAAAAGTATCTCTCGCTTCTCGCTAAATCAGTAAAAGTATCCCTCGCCTCTAATAAACCAACTAACGAAGATCATAAATCAATTCTAATAAATTTTATCTAGTCACCGAATTGGAATAAAGACATTTCCAAAAATTAGCGTGTACTTTCTTTTTCGCAATCATAAGTTGATCGTTTAGTTTTAAAGTTATAAACGAATGATTTACCCAGATAGATCACTCCATCATACTCTTACTTTTGTTATTTATTATAGATAAACTCATTAGTATACTTCATTCCGTGCAAAACCATTAAGCATCTACAGTTCACAAGTGGGAAATATCAATAAAAAATGCACCAGATGAATTTATAAAATTGTATTTCTCGAAATACGACCAACCTGCACACAAGCTTTTTCAGGAGCTAAGGCGCCCGACTACCATCTCTGATCCATGATTCAAACCTCTACGCGTGCTCCTTCTTCCCTATTTAAGCTAAGGAATCACCCTTTGTACTACTAGTCCCTCATACATATCGTTCAAATCGTGGTGCAAGTACTAGGTGGCTCTAGAAATGGTCTAAAGTTTCATCAAAAATCACCTACAGGCCCGAGATATTAGCAATTTTGTGTCTGTTTAACTATGGTAAATTTTTATCGTTCAAAAACTCCGTGGTTAACTACAACATAACCACTAGCAGAACTTTTTGACGTTCAAAAACTCCCGTGGTTAACCATAGTAAGGTTTTTGGACGCGCTTCGTGTCCTTTTCAGTCGACGTCGAATCGCGTGAACCGGCCCCAGTAGACCTTAATGTGCGTAAAAGAAGGAGTGCAGAGATTCAGCTGGCTAGTTTTGTGTTGCGGGGAAAATGTTGCCGATAGGCAAGAAGTTAATTTCAGTGGAACACTCCCTTTGGGAAAAGCGATAAAATTTGGAAAGGGCTTCTTACGTTCGTACGTTTAAAGAGTCCACAAATCACCAATAAGTTTGATGGTGCCGTTTTGCACCTTGTCCAGCCATGCCAAAATAGTTTTCGAGGCGCCTGTTCAAAAAAACGAGCAGTTTCACATGGGCCAACAGCCAACCAACAAAAATCGACTGAAAACGTCGTTTGTGGCGAAGAGGGTGAGAGAGGACGAAGGGGCGGGCAGATTTAGTGAACCAACTCTTTCACTGGATTTTCAAGTCAAATTTTTGACATCTGCGTGGTTGTTGTTGTTTTTTTTTCTGGAAGAAAATAGAGAGAAATAGCAGAAGGGAGAATTAAGATTAAAAAGAACAACAATAAGCTAAAGCATTCTGGCGTCCAGTTGGTTGGAAAAGTTGGCTCATGTGAAAACCCATACGATTTTCCATCGAATTTCAAAAGAGAATGAACGATGACAGCAGATTTTTGTTGGTTGGCTGTTGGCCCGTGTGAAACTGGCCATTCAAGGCGAGGCCGAATGTATGAGATAATTATTGGCGATTTGGATTGGACATTCCATCGCAGATCTCTAGCGGTTAGAGAGCTAGATCTGCCGTTAGATTCACACGGTTTACTGCAATGGAAAGAAGATCGGTGCAGGTTTTATTAGAGATAAGACAATATTTTTTTCGATCCGTTAAATTCGACACGATTTTTGCGGTTCAAATCAAGAATGAATTCGATGACCCTAATGATAGAGTTGGAAATAAGTTCACTATCTAAAAGAGAAGGTCTGGAAAGTGCTTGTCTCATATTTGCGAAGACGTAGGAATAACGCAGAATACCGTCATCGGCGAAACTGTGAACTGTGTTGTAAGGGATGGAGAGCATACCATTTATGAATTTTAGGAAAAGAGCGGGTGATAGAATTGACCCCTGGGGAACACCGGCCGAAAAAGTGTGGGCTTTGGATTATACGTCATCCGTTACTGCTACCTTGATTGAACGACCAGAACGGCCTTAGAACTGAGTCGATACCAATAGCTTCGGGTTATAAGTCAACAGAGCGGGTGACATACTCTGTCGAAAGCCTTGGAAATATCTAGAGCAACAACAGACTCGCCAAAGCGACGAATGCGTTGGTTGAGATGCTCCGTCCGTAAATCTGGCTAGATCCAACATCTCCATATAGACCGAGAGCCGACCGCTGAAAAACCTATATTATCGGCAAGAAGAAAACAAAACATATTGTAAGTAACATTAGAGATAGAAGAATACTTTAGGCGTGGTGTGCCTAATCTAAAGTGTGGCCTACGGTGAGAAATAAGGTAATATTAGTGGTGGTTTTTTAGTCCAAACCTATGTTATCGACAAGAAGGATAATTTTTTTTTATACTGAAGTATACACCTAATAGTTACTAAAACGCATGGTGTGCCGCGCCCTGGCTGTGGCCTAACTCCTGGCAGACCAGAATTTATATAATTTTTTTGTATGAAAAATGATTAAAAACGCGATATCTCCCGAACAGGTCACTCGTAGCGAAAGAAGTGTAAAGAGCTTTTCTGTAGAGAATCACAATATTTCTTGCATTGACTATTTTGCAATAGCACTTACAGTTTACGCAGTATTTGCGAAAAACCATTTTCGCGACGTTTGACCTTGAATACCTTTTTTGGGCCAACGACAAGAAGGATAATTTTTTTTTAAATTGAAGTTTAAACCTTATATTTACTAAAACTCGGGCAGACCAATATTTATATAAATTTTTTGTATGGACTGGCTCTCGGTCTAATAAGCTTTTTGATGATTATTGTTCCCATAATTTTGGAGAAAATAGAAATAAGTGCTAAGTGGTAGTTATAAGGGTTGTTGGACACACCCCTTCCTTCTTTCTTATATTTCCTTCGAGAATGTAAAGGAGCTTCACCTCACTGCAAATCTCAGCTTTTAAGTGTTTTATTTCAACACGCTTAAAACGTTTTATTTTGACGTCACCCATTTGATTAACATTGTAGACATTTTTTAAACGCTTTTAAGTGTGTGCGGAACTGAGTTTCATTAAAAATTCGGGAGATCATCTAAAAAATGTGCGTTATCGTATTAGTTTACTATTCTGAAAGAAGTTTCTATAAAACCTAAAAATAAAAACTACCAAAACGATTTATCATAAGCTCCACAGCCTATTGTTGACCCTGGCTTCCTCCAGCGTTCACCTTCATGATTGTCAATCTCTGCCCCACCTTTTCCAGTATCTTATTCCTATTTGTCTTATGTCTTCCTCGACGTTGTCTATGTATCCTTTCTTAGGGCATTCTCCTCTCCGTTTTCTTGTCTGTACTTTCCCCAGCACTATCTTTTCCGAGTTCCATTCCATATATCGTTTGACATCACCAATGCATCGTAGCCTATTTATTTTAATCACTTTGACAATGTTACTGCTTTCATCCAACTCTGAATTGTATCTTTTCCTCCAAATGACATCCACCTGTATTCCTTTGTAAATCCTTTCGAATTCTAACAATGAACGTCTACGTTCTTCAATGCACACACTTCTAAACCCTATAGTAAGACGAGCTAATTTTGTTTTCCTTGATATATCTCTTCCCTTTCACACAATACAGCCTTCTTTACTTTGTGTACTCTCTTCTCATTTTGACTCTTTCTCTATACTTCTCTTCATCATTTCTTTTTCTGTGTCCACTTAGCATGCCCATAAACCCCCGTTGGTTCGTTCGTTTTGTTCGTCCACTGTACGCCCGTGTAAAAACACCCTTGGGCGCATTCTTCTTCATAATCCAGTCTACTTTTCGTTCTTGTTTCACGAAACCTGGAATTTCTTCTGCTGTTTCCGTGTGTTTCTTCTTGATCGTTCAGTTAATCGTGTGTGCTTTGACCATTGTTTATTTCATTTATTCTTACCTTCAGTAGATTCTCATATTAAACCCTGATTTGGTCTTCCTTCAATCCTTCCACATTATATTTTCTGTCTCTGTCTCCTCTTCTTGTTTTTATTCCAAAACCACAATGCAAATGAAATAGTTTAAGGTTTTTTTTACGATACTGAAGAACTTAAGACTTTTTGGATTGAAAGGAGACTGTGACAGCAATAATAAAAGCAAATTAGATATGTATATTCAACCCAATAAATAAATATGTTACATAATATTAAAATTGGAAATTCTGCATTGAGGTCGCAATAGCATCGCCATCCTTTAATTTTATCAAAAACCTACAGTATTAACTAAAATATTACTAACAAATAACTCTCTATTCTTTCAGCAAATCATCTTTCATCCTCCTTATAACAATTGCCAAAAACAACGATCATTCAGTGGTGGAATTAATTTTAAGTGGTCTCAAACTTTTAACAGGCCACTTCCAGTGTGATGAAATCCTAGCCGTTTGCTTAGATAACAGCTTAATGATCAAAACAGAAGATAACTGCAGGGTTTGTATAATGCCAAAGTATCATTCGTTAAATATACTAACTTTTATTTCTTTCATGTTTACGCAGTCAGTAAAGTACATTAACGCTGATGAGGTATCAACGCAAGTATCTCCATCGTGTATACCTGAGCAATGTCGTGGATTACATCATCATGATCAATGCAAATGGCGAGAGTTCTTCATAACCATTGACCCATTCCAAAGCCAGTGCCTGACAACAGGTCATCGTTTAGTGTCTGCTATGACTGATATTCGCACCTCAGATCTGCAGGGCCTACCATCACGGCGACAATTGTATGCCCAGCACAGAGCCCTCAGTCGAGCACTAATGGACTCAGAACTGCATTACTTAAGAAAACGTGGTCCAACAACAATCAGCAGACTGCAAGAATTAGCCAAAAATCTAAATAGATCAAATACCAAATCATGTACAGAGAAGGAATATTTCGAGAATGAAGACGTGACAAATAGACTGAACAAGGTGATTGTGCTATTCAACGAAGTTGACAGGGCAGCAAAGAGATTGGAACAGCTTACCGAACAGCGGAGAGAGCGGCTGAGGGAGCTAACAAGACAACGGGCACTTGAAGATGAAATGAATGAGGTGAGTACTGAATCATGTCAACTTGTCACTTGGCACCTTACTATGAAAGTACTCCAGAAATGGTTAAACTTTCCCTACTTTGATGCTTGCTGTAATTAACTGACTTTCTTGATCGAATTGGCGTTTAACCCCCTTCTTTGTGGTTGAATGCTATAAGTGGTATCACAGTCTGATACCGACATGCCGATGACTGACAAGTGTGGACATTGTCACTTTGTATTCAATTCAATTCCGTATAAAGAATTTTTTTTTCTATCATCTTTCAAATAGTTTTGTTTATATATTTTTTTTTTGTTTATTCACTTTATACTGAAAGCCTGTACAATTAGATTGCTTTGAAACGAAATTCTTAGAAGCAGGCAATCAACACCCAACGAAATGTTGTGAAACAGGCATTTAATAGATGCCTGCGGAAATAACTTAACTAACTCTGACGAGTTTCATTCGAAAGTTATTCATTTTGTCATATTCGGGAGGAAGAATTTAAATCAAAATTTTCCTAGATTACTTCGGATGTAATTAAATCTTCACTAAGACTTAAATGGCCTTTTTCTTATATACATGCATTGCCTTGAAATGAAATTTTGTGTTACAGTGATCTACTTACTTACTGAAAAGCTTTGTAGCTTGATCTAGATATCACAAATATGAAAGAGGTAACTATTCATGTGTAACTTTATGGGTACACAAAACGAGATCATCTCAAAATTTACTGTATAACGACCGATTTGAATTGTGATTAATGACATTTTGGGAACTTCCTCTAATTTAGTCCGTGTTTTTGTTCGAACAACATCTTCGGTGATACAGAGATAGTTTTTATGTCCGTTGACATTTTTTTTAGAATAAATACTTTTTTTCTATGATGTTAATCAATAAAGAGTATGTGAGTGTATGGTGGTACAAAAAGTAGCGTATGCCTCGTCGAACTAATAAAAAAACCCCATTCTGGTGACTTGTAGATTTTAACATTATCCAAAACAAATTACACAAAAAAGTCTCATAAGCATTTTAAGCTACCGTATTGATCATTACACTACGCTCGCTATTGCTTCTAAGTTTATTGTTGCAATTAGAGATGCACTTTATCCACTAATCGAATCTATTTCGATATTTGTGCTTAGTGGGTTTTTCATTTCATCATTGAAACAAGCTATTAAAATTATAATCAAAATTATAGTTCCAATTTATAAATTGCAAAAGAACTGAGGTCAGCATCCACATTAGATACCGTTTATGTAAAAACTTGGATCAAATGAGTATTTAATCCGCCGTAGATTTTCTGATTGACGCGTTGTTCAAGGTATTGACCTTTTTTCTTGCCAAGTAGTTACGCAATTAAACAGAATTGTTCTATTATGATAATTTTCATTGTTATAGTATTTCTTAATCTTCATTTTATATAAAAAACGTGCCATGCCATTTTACATTCTGAAAGTTTTATCTGAGTGTGGTTGAATCAATGGTTTAAGTTACAGATCAACGTTAAGTGTTTTCCAAATTTAATCGTTTTAAAGATAATTTATTAGTTCCATTATTAATTGGATTCAAAAACCGACTGTTCTGACACCTCTCGCAAATACAAGACTTCGTCGCCAATCAACAAAAAATGAGCAACTTAACAACGACTTAAGTTATCGTATCAACGAAACCATGCCAAAAAAAACTTTTGTGAATTCTACTCATGGAAGAATGAAATAATTTTCCGTGAGGTGATAGCATTCAGATTTGGATTGAACACGTACTTATTCTCATCAAATATCCCTATAATATAGCAATATAGGATACCTATGAAATAAAAATTACCCCAATTTAAATTGGCAATGGATTACCGACTTAGCTTTAAGTAGCCCCAATGCTGATTTGGGACTTATGTTTGGAGTATAATAACAGATGCGTAAGATCCATTTCACTTGGAAATGCAAGTTCTTTTAATAGAGTAAAAACCATAAAAGAAGACAACGAGTGTCCCATTCGCTTCGTTTGAAAGCGCAGCTTTTTTACTCAAACAACCAGAGCTAATGGAAAGCTCGTTGTCTTCTTTTATGGTTTTTCCTCTAGCAGTTTTTTAACATTTAATATTTTGGTTTAATTGCTAAGCTTAAGCTGTTAGCTGTTCCGACAACTGATGAAGTTTTTACATTCTTTTGAAGACTGGACAGTCTGTAGGATCCACATTTAGTATTAGTAAACTCAAAGGAGGTTACAAAAAGTGTTTGTATAGCTCTATCGTTATTCAATAACAGCAACATAATTAAATCCAATCTCTTTATGAATTCAGCACAAAACACTTGAACTAAGTTCATCCGAAGTTCATGTAGATTGTAGATAGACATTCGGAATAAAGCGTTTCCAACAATACAAGTAACAACTCAACAAATTGTTGAGACAGAATCAATGTTTACCCACTGTGCCTTGCCGATCATTAGTAATTATATATTTTAATAATTGAATCCTTTTGTATAGACTGATTAACCTATGATAGATGATTTAAAATTTGTTTTCGGAGGGCAGTGTGTCCTTGAACTTTTTTTATGGGGCAGATCAAGCTCAAAAATCACCCTTTGTACTACCACCCCTTAATGTCGTTGATCGCATCATGGTGCTATGCCTAGCATGGGCCGATAGCTGAAAGTGAAACATGCACCTCTTAAGATACCCCAAGCAATGGGATGCTTATTTGTCGATTTGGAATATGTGGTTAACCTTGGTTTATGTCAACATCACTTTAGAAAAAGTCCACTTAAATTTTTTAAAAGTGACCTTATAATACGTCAGATATGTCCTTGAGGTCATATTTAATGGTTTCCCTTTGTGCCAAAACCCTGTATTCGAAATCAGACGGATTTAATATGAAAATTAAACGTGTTAATTTTGCTTATCAAAAATCCAAAGCTATTTTTGCATCTTTTATTGGCAAAAGATTAGAAGTGGAATGTCTACAAATGGGTTAAAATCCAAGCCAAGCCACCCCTAGCTGAAGTTGCCATTTTACTCCACACACCCCAGAAAATGGTCAAAAATGTCTGCCACTAGTATTTAACGGTTATTTAGCCCTAAAAGAACCTACATACGAAGCAGCAGACATTTTTTTCAATTTTAACCCCTTTTTTACCCCTTAGGTTAGGTTGTTGCTCTGTTGTACATTGCTGCGTAAAAAATTAAAACCAAGTGCACTTTGTCATGAACTTTCATTTGTGAATAAAATTCGTTTCCAGTCCTGCAGAGTACAACTCGTGTGGACTCTACACCACAAAACTCTTCCTCGACCATGTGTGAATGTCAGGAAACTTTTCTTTAGGACGCGCTCCGAGCAAACAATCCTTTTGCGCAGAGAATTCGCGAATGTGACCAGCAGACACATGCGTACCAATTTTTTGGTGGAGATCTATCGAAAGATCAGCGCTCGATTTCTTTCAATTTTTTTTAACTAACTTGAGCAAAGAACTTTCAATATGTCTTGTCACAATTTTCTTAAGTCCTGAATTTTCCCTGTTCTACACCGTCTCCATTGATTGTGTTTTTTGATGGTTTTATTTACACAGGTTTTACTTATTTGCAATTGTAGTGCAATTGTCCGCTCAGATTAGCCACTATTGCCCAAGAACCTTACAATAACAGGAAAAATAACTTAAATTACTCGATGCTCTGTAGACAAATAAAATTATTTTTTTATCTGCCGCAAAGTTATTTCATTAAACTAATTTTCTGCCCATTTTGCACACTTTGATAGAAAAATTAAAACGAAAACGATTGGTATCAAATAAGAGAGATCCTAGAGCAGTAAGCTAGGTCTTTGTCAATGTTCCGAACTGTAACGTAAGTAATTGATAATTCAGTGGTATCAATTAGAGACGGGTAACTCTGATTTGCGACAGCGATGAATCAGTGAATAATGCGGTTCTGAGTCGGCCCAGTTCTTAAAGAATCACGGGTCTTGCAAAAATGACCGGATCTTATCTTCTCGGATCCGACAAAACTTTTTACTCCTTCATAGCATGTCATACCACAAATTTTAGTGAGGATTCAACTCAAAAGCAACTCTGAATTTAGTTGAGATGATTCTTTTTAACTAGCTCTGGGAGTCGGATCTTTTGAAAGATGTAGATCCGGTGAGTCGGCTCCCGTAAAAGATCTGTTTTGTCCATCTCTATCCATCTCCATCCAAGTGGTCTTAAATTTTACGCAAGGATTATTTTACATTTTTATTTATATTGAAATACCGTCTTGTTTTATATTAATGAAGTTATTACAGAAAATAGAGGATAGTTTTAGTTAAATTTTGAGTGTTTCATTTCTGTAATCTAACAAGTCGTCCAAAAGCTGCAACCATCGAAAGTAAAAGTTAAATGACAAAGTGTACGTGGTCTTAATTTTTTACGCAGCACGTTTCGGTCTTTTAATGCCATTTGTATTAGTTTTCTTAATTCAGTGAGCACTCCAAAATCTTATCTCTTTTCACTCGTATCAAAAAATTGCCGGAAGTCTTAACAAATGAATTTTGTGCTCGATACATTTTGTCATGATTTGTTTTACTGTGAATATGCTATCAATTGTAGATCTATTCTTTCTAAACCAATTTTGGCATTCGCCAAGTATTTCTCGCGTATATGAGTTCAATTTATTATTTAGGATTGCTGTAAAATTTTTATATCCAATGTTCAGTAAGGATGTATCTCGATACTTCTCAAATGTCGTCTTATCTCTTTTTTTTGTTAAGGATTGGGCCGGCTTTCATCAGAAAGTCTCTCCTTCTTCCATATTTTAGTTATAATTTGATGTAGCCCTCTGATTATTGTTTTACGAGTCCTGATGTAATGTTTGACGACTTCTGATGTAATGTTGTCCTCTCCTGGAGCTTTTCCGTTTTTCAGATTTAGTGCCATTCTTCGTACTTCTTCAATGCTGGGCGTTCATATTTCTGTTTCGGGTCCATAATATCTCTATAATGTAATTCTACTTGCAAGGGATAAATATTTCGCCTCTGTTGTTGTTAATAATTTTTTTGTTAAAAAGCAGAAAGGTGGTTCCGTGCTAGTTACCTTATGATCAGCTTTTCAGCGTTTAACTATTTATCAGATTTTAACAAGTTTTTCCCCTGCATTTAAATTTAATAAGTCAAGTTCAAAAATCAATAGCAAAAAACTCGTTACGAAATAAAATACCACAACACGCTACAATTTTTTTTCATACACATTTGTTTTCTATAATCATTCCACAATTCCAGCGTAAACTTATCGAGCAAATATGGAGAAAAAATGATGAATGATAAAGATCAAACACTTTCTTAATTAAATGTAAGCTAAAAAAAGTAAATAAACAAATATTTTTTCTATTTTTGTAGATGTTTATCTAAAGCAGCTTCACTTAAATGGGTGGACCCAGTCTTGTCACTTTCCACATTGCGTGGCTTTCAACGTGTTTGCCAATAAAGTTGTGCGTTACAAAATTTTTCAGCATTTTCATTTGCTTTACGTAATTTCCAGGCAAATCTCATCTCATTACGGCCATCGCACCTGTACTACTCTCGTAGTAAAGTTGTTGTGTTGACTGAGCAGAAGAAGTCACTCGTGAGAAAACCCATACTAGCCGTTCAGTCGTCAGTTTAGAGTTTGGGGCACATTTGAATCATTTTTGAACACCACACGGCTCGAGAGTAAAAGTGTTTTTCTTATTTTTTTTTTCTGTGTGTGATGAAAAATCGTGTCTTGTGTGAAATTTAATTCGAAGTTATGCCCCCTAATAGCAGCGATTAAATAAATCATTAGCCCCGGAAGCTAATAGCAAAGTGTGGGCTAGAAAATCATTCACTTTCCTATCTGGAAGGTTTTCGTGACCTCAATTATTACCCCCTTTATAGTGGCAGCCGGTTAAATGGGCACTTTAAGATATACCTGTGCACACACAACAAATATCTACCCATAACTGAAAAACTGGAAAAAGGTTTGCATTTAAAATTAATTCAAAAAATTCGCGAAAGTTAACTGCTGACATTTTTCGAGCGTAATTAATCGGTTGTGCGAGGTCCACTCTCATGGTATCCGCTGCGGTACTCTGAAACACCATTGCTGCTGTACCGTGCCTGCCCTGAAGTTTTAATTTAGAGAAAACTGACAGAATTCAATTTAGCTCGCTTGTACCTGCCAATTAATGAGTTTCCATGGTTTGGGTGAAGTTTTTCAAATATCAAAACAGATTTCAGACTTTCATTATGTTATCATATGTCTGACGATTTGACAGTGACATGCAACTGGCAATTGGTGGTCAGTTACCTTCCTGTGGGCCGCCGAAATTACCCTTCATCTGAATATGTCGGATTATGTAGACCAATGTGGCAAAATATCTTCAGTTTAAAATTTATCGCGCCGAATTCCACTTATACGAATACACTTATTTTTAAAACTTGTCTTTTGACATGCAAATTAACAGAATGATGTTTAAATTTTCATTAAGGTACAGCAAAATTTTTATTTACTTTCAATTGTTTAAAAAGATTAACGAAAATTTCAGTTGATTGTAAATGACAATTTTTCAAGGCTCTTTAGTGAAACTCTTTTTTTTGCTAAACCAGATTTTTAACGACATTTTACCTGGAGTTTGTAAAACTTATATGAAAACGGAAATTGCAAGTTGATGCGCTTTTGGGTGTTGATTTGAGCTATCGCTCTCGCTACGGAATGAGGACAGGCACGAAATGCCAACACGCATCAAGGATTTGTATTTAACTAAAACTGAAACCCCATTTTAGGACTCTATTTAGTGAATTCGACCCATCAGGAGTGACTCTTTACACTACTACAGACTTTATACCAGTCCGTAGTGTCTTTCACGTCATGTTGCAATGTCTAGTAGTAAACTCAGTTCGAAGGATAAGCAGGTTAGTTAAGTGGGATCTGTTGAGTTAATGACAAAAAGACCGTGGATCTTCCGTTTGAACTTTTCGGCGTTGCATAAGTCCGGGAATAGTGCCTGTGGAGGGTTGTTTCATAGTAACGAATTCCTAAACTGCGTCCAAAAAATTCGCCTATGCCAGTGAGTTACCGTATGTTCCGTATGTTGCTGAAAACCCTTGGAAGAAGGTTATTTTTTAGCCAAAAACGGCACACTTAAACTAAAATACAGATAAATAAAACAGTCCTTATAGTATAAATTATTGAATAAATAAAAACATATAATTTAATAAATACTGACATCTAGTGAAAACTTACCCGTCGATTACACGAGTCAGTTCTTCTGACTGCCAGTACTGACTCTATTTGTCAAATCCATTGACTCTGCCTTGATTACGTTCGGTCAACTGACAAGACAGTTCTAATGTCGTCGACCAGTGTACATGCGTACTTGACTGCGATATCATTAACACAAATTTATTGAAGAGATGGAAAGGGAAGAGAAACGGAAGTCTAGGAAAAGAAAATATTGGGTCAATCCTTTTCTGTAAAAGAGACCTGAATTTGATATCGAATTTAATTTGTTGAAAGATTTAATTTATTCGGACAATAAAGAACATATGAACTTTTTAAGACTGCCTTACGAAAAGTTTTTTGAACTACATGAACTGGTAAGCATTAAAATAATACTGCTTCCGTACTCCGCCATTTAAAAATAAGAATTTGACATTTACTGACTAGTTAGCACTGAATCGAAAACTGTCCCGTCAGCGCTGACTTGTCAGTAAAAAAGGCGCGTCAGTGAATGTTCACACGAGTCAGTTTCAGCGACAGTGTCAGTAGAACTGACCCGTGTAATGGCCGGGTTAGGATTATATTATATCTAGTGGAATTTATGTTATTAATAAGAGTCGAAGTTTTCTTTTATAGGATGCCTTGTTAATGGAAGGGAAGAAGTAAGAGCTGTACCTATTAAGGCCATATTTGATCTTGTCCGAAAGAAAGTGTACATTTGCTTAAGGAGTCATAACTTGCATGACTTATTCTCCTTTAATCCTTCATGGGACATAGGGCGGAAATAGTTGCCCTCCAGCAGACTCTGTTTGGTGCGACTTTTTCCCGCATCGTGCCATCTGGTCTAGCTAAGTCCCAAGACCTAGATATGGGGATAGGGGATATAAAATGTACCTATGAATATGCGCCCGATTTGACTCGTGTAAAATATGCTGAAAAGAAAATGAACCATTGGTCGTGCTTAATTCACTATTAAAGGAGCCTTTGGCAACAATATAAGTAGTTACTCCATCTCCTCTTGTGCAACCCGTGGAACTGTTGTCTCTATCGCACTTATAGACTGTCCAGCTGCTGTCCAAGATCTCTTCATTTAGGAATATACCATTTAACCATGTTTCGGTGATTGTGAGTACTTTGTAACAGCATGATTTAGAGTCAATAAAGAGATAAAAGATTCTTACGACTTCACATAGGTTAGGTTATGGGCGATAAGTCTAAATGAGATCGGCCACTGAGGAAGTAACTAGTTAGGGGCGCTAATATCCATTCGTCTCATTACGGCTCTCTAGGAGCTGAAACACATGTAGCGATCGTACATGTAACAACATAATCTCTCCGGTAACTTGTAGGGAGTTAATTTTGCAATGCTCATAGTACCTAGTTTACAGCTGGAGAAGAGTCCTACGGTCTTAGGAAGACCTTCTTGTTGGATCGAGAAGATAATGCTAATTCTGGTTTGTTGTATACATGTAGATAAGGAGCGGCCTTACAGTCTCGATACCGCCAAATCCTCTTCGTCTCGGAGGGTTGCAGTTTTCACTACACTAACTTTTCCGAAGCGATCAAATTTATTGATTAAATTCACTATACCTGGGCAGGAAGGCGCTTGTTGATGACGACAAACAGCACGAACTTTACGAACAGTTTCCGCGATATTTTCACCATTTTTGTGGTAAATTTTCACTATTTCAATACATTTTGCGAGTGTGTGTCCATTCATATCTGATAACTTCATAGTTTTTACTTGTCAAATGTTATCATAATAACAGTTGTATAATGAGCAGTTCAAAAATTTCGCGAGATTTAAATTGATACCTCTTGTTGAAAGACCCTTTATGTTCCATTATACTATATCCAACAACCAATGGCAGCAATTTATGTATAAACTTGCATATTAGATCTAAACATCGGAAAAAAGGTTTTTAAACAAGGTTAGTCGTCGATTAACCAAAACCATATACTCTTTGAATATGCCTTAGACAGACTCTTTTTTGGCCACATGTTTGCGTTTCTTATTACAATACAAGTATCAAAATATTAGGCGGTATTCAAACAATATTGATCTTCATTGTCCAAATATATCCTATTTTTTATTTGTGTAGCTCTAAATCAAACCATGTTTTCTAATAAAAAAATATAAAAATCAAAAGTGTTCCAAAGAAACATAAAATTTTTCCAAAACATTCTGTTGACCAATTGACCAATAGGTCGGCATACACCAATATTATTATGCATAGTAAATAAACGACGAAAAATATCATTTCTCCGTCGTTTTCAACCATAAAAAATACACCTTCATTTCATGTATTATTATTATTATTATTATTTTTTATCAAAGAATTAATCACCATTAAAAATGAATTTCAATCCTTTTATATTTCCATCCCATTTCACCAATAAATTAAATATTAATTTAAACATCGATACACAGTCGACGGGGAGAATGCAATTTAATTTTTTTTTATCACTTTTATGCATATAAAGAAGTCAAAGATTAAAGTGAAAAGTGGCAGTTAAGTTCTTGACCGTTTCTTGTATAGTCGCGGTCTTATCTTGCCATTTAACCGTTTAGCATTTGAAGTCCAGCTAGTGAAAGCTCTTTGGAGATGAGCCATTAAATGGGTGCGTGCATTTAGAGACGAGACACTGAACAAAATGAGGCCTAAATGTAATAAAAAAAATTGAAAAAAAACCCTTGATGTTTTTTTTTGTTGATGAAAGTTTTACAGCATTTAATGCTGGGCAATTAAAGCGGGGCTAGTCACCATATACAAAATGGTTAAAGTTTTCGAATTCAATGTGATAACGTGGCTCTAAGTAACATAAATGTCGTCGCTGCTGATGGAACCGAAAAGAAAAGACATTAAAAAAATCTGCTTATCTAGATGTTGTAAAATCTTGATTTCATAACACAACGTTTTGTAAAAATGAAGTAAATATATATAAAAAGTTCGCTGAACACATTTCTGAATATTGATGAACCCAAGGCATTTTACAATTTTTATCACGAGAAAGCGACGTTATTGTATTCTAATTTTGTAAGGAAATTTTATGTTTTCATTTGTTATATTGATGCAGAACAATTCACTTCCTTTGATATGAAATTCGTTATTAAATTGGTGTTGTGAAAGAGGATGTTCATGCCTATTTTAAGTAGGTAGTCATTGTTTTGAAAGTGATTATTAAGAATTTAGACGTCTTTTGTAATTTCGATCTTCAACATAATATTTCAATGAAAAAACAAAGCTCTCATGTAATCATCGAACAAAATTTATTTTTTTATCTCTTATCACCATTTCAACCCAAACTGATTTTAATTCACCTAACGCTAACTCGGACAATTCTTAGCCGTGGTCAATTTTCCATATCTAAGTTCTATTCAAACCGAACTAGTTTCCAACAAAACTCTCAGCAAAAGTAAACTAGCTGCAGCTGATTCGATTATTCCAATTGGTCTATTCACCGTAAAAGCCACTTCGTCGAGAGAGCTTCGTCTAGTACCTACTTCTAAATGTTTCTACAATCAAGAAAAACTGTACTGTAGGTACCATTTACATGACGCGGTGGAGTAACTGTTTCACTTACTCATTGAATAAGGTTTTCTTTGGAACATGTATGAAAAGATTCTCTTAAAGATACATTTTAGACCTTTGACTATACTTTTACGCAAATGTGTTGCCTTATCATAATTCTAAGAAGTCTATTCAGCCTTTAAAACTAGCTCATAATCAGTCTAGATCCAAATAAGGGGCCGTCCATAAAGGACGTCACAGTTTTTCAGAGGATTTTTGACTCCCCCCTCCCCTCATGTCACAAATGGTCACATTTTTACAGACCCCCCCCCCCCCAAAGGTTACGACCCAAATTAAAATCGAAAATTACAAATTGTTACGGTTAATAACGTCATTAGCATGTGGTAAATAAATAGCCGTAAAAACAAATAGGATTCATAGCCATTAATAGAAACATTTATTTATGTAATGGAAAAAAAGGTAAGAGTGCAGTGAAATTCAAAATAGTGAAATTCAAACCGACATTTTTTTTGTAGTAAAAAATACATGAATTTTTTTCTAGTTAGGCATCGTTTCACCAGCAAAAATACGTATTTCTGCCAATTTATTTCTCTCCATGTAAATTTCGATAATTTATTCACAAAAATAGCGAAAATGGTTGATTTGGTACTTACTTATTTTAAACAATATATGTCGGTTCGCAGAAGACTAGATATTTTCCAGAGTTAAAGCTGTTAAATCATTGCAAAGAAGAGAACGAAACATGTGAAAAGTGCGAAAATAAACCGAGCGAAAATCGCGAATGATCAATAACAACACGAAAATGAGGCCCACGATATTTGGAGGTTGGAAATCGCTGAATAACTCGAGTTGTCAAACTAAACTATGTAGCCTACTAGGGTTTGAATTCAAATTATTACTCAACTGGAATTATTATTCCGGACGTCACATTTTCATGAACCCCTCCCCTCCCTGTCACAAATGGTCACATTTTGCTAAACCCCCCCGCCCCCCTCAATCCGTGACGTCCTTTATGGATGACCCCTAACTGCGATAAGGGTTACCGGCCAAAAGTAATAACATACTTCAATTCTCTCTAAAACCATGTGCAAAGTAATATGTATAACATTTTAAACATTATGGCTTCAGACTATATACGTTTCCTAGTATGAGTTACTGAATATCTTAAAGGAAGAATCTTAAAATTTGAGGTGGTTACTGTTGATACCTTCAAAGCTTTCTGAAGTGTTGTATGACATGCGGCTCTGTTGGCTAAACTTCAAACCTTTGATACGTCGTCGGTTTTTAATTCCACATCATTTCTGCCAATATTCCTCAGTGTTACCCTTCCTCCTCCCATGAACGTCCTATGAGAGCTTGCCTTTATTATAATCAAGGATCGTCCAGTTCAATCAACAGGAACATAGAACAAATTTTTGTATTCAATACTTCAAAGAAATAATTTTTATCTCTATGAAGAAAATCAACATTATTGGAGTGGTCGGTTTCTATGGAAGGTCTACAAATATGACATTTCAAATTCTCATCGCATAACACACTGTCCAAAAAAGTTTATTAAGAATGTATTTAGATTGGAACGAATAGAAGTATTATTGTAAGAATTATCTAAGAAGTATCACACCAGGGCGTACTACAATCCTTTCTGATGTCGTCAGGAGTTCGACAGGGATGTCTACTGTTACCGTTTCCCTTCAATACTGTAGGCGACAGCATAATGAAGAAAACAAATCACCAGCCAGCCACTTTATATATTTATAGTGGAATCTTCTAAATGGTAGGCATTTTCGCTCATAAAAAGAGTATACTAATTAAGCATATGAAATACGGAAACGAATTATAACTCAAACAAAGAACTATTATAAAGGTCAAGCTTTGAACCAGGGTATATCTTGGTCATTACACGAAAATGGAACTGGGCTGGCAATACTTTGAGTAAAAACGACTAGTGTAGTTGAAGATACACAGGATTTAAACTCGTAAGGAATTTTTTTTAAAGAATTCTCGCAAGAAAGTGTGTCGAAGTTAAAAATGTAGCTATGAATCATCCAATACAATGGAAATGGCGGAACAATTTAAGCTCGATAAATGCTGCCTACAAAAAGACAAATTTAGAATGTTTGGAATTCAGATTCGTGTGGAATAAATGAAAGGGAAAGCAATAAGTGGTTTAAAATAGTCTTTAGCAGATCAATAAGTTATTCAAAAATAACTTCTTTATAGTCAATATATGTATAAGTGCAAGGTACCTTCGCGGTAAAAGGTAGATATTTGCAATCTGTGCTGTAGATTGTCTCTTTGGTGAAAAAGTAGTCATATTAAAATGCCAACTATGGCCTAAAACTATAAACCATATTCGCATGTCCTCATTCACTTTCAACTAATCTTAAATTGCTTTTACTTAAATCACTTCTAGTTTCCTGGCATTATCGTGAACTAGCAACTCTTTTTTTCAATGTTGAAATGTTCTTCATTAAAGGTGAAATTATCCTCGACCATCGCCTTAAGATCGGCGCAAGCTACTTAAGCTTGAATATCGCATTGTACATACGCACAGTAACAATCGGCTATCCCGGACTTTATGTCTCTCCCTATAGTGCATGCTGCACCAATGCAGTATATACCGTGGGAGAGATCACGCGCAGTCTGAATACGGTCAATGCCAGTAATAGAAATTCAAAGGAGAAGAAATTGAAAAATTTTCTTTCTGCCCTTTTGTGTGCATATTCTTAAGACCTCATTCAAGAACAATTATTAAAATGCGAAAGTAATTGATTACGGCTTCATGGCGGCTATACGGTGTTTAGCTTTGATTTCCTTGGGGTTTTTCAGATGCCTCCAACGTTTGGAGCTGGGGTCGAATAACTTTCAGCAAATTTCTCCATTGCCATGTCTTAGTGTGGTTGCCCCATTCAAAGTCAACAAATTCTCATGATTTTATGCGAAACATTTCTGCAATTTTTGTGTTTTTCAAGTAGTTTTGCGTGTCGTGCCGGCGCTATATTAGTGCGATTTATTTCTTTCACTCGAGGGCATTCAAGATCATGCAAAATGATTGAATTGCATCAATAAATTGTTGTCGACAAATGAGCGGTATACTAGAGATGTAGCTGTGGAGGGTATGCAGTCAATTGGAAAATTTTGTTTTGCATTATTTAGAATCTTAAAAGAGTATTTGCGAATTAAAATCAGTTTTTGTATTGGCAAAGCATTAATTGTCTTATTTTTGTATACTGTTAAAATGTCGAGCAAAGTCGTCTTCACTTAAGTAAAAATAAGAATAATTTCTATTTGAAGACTTCATAAGGTCGTGCCCAAAAATACATTGCCCTCCAATTTAAAGAATACAATTTTCAGTCCTTACTTTTCCCGATATAATTATTTTGAAACAAACTAGAAGAACTAGAATTTATGAAGAAAGAAATGTCTTAAGAAATGTTCGTCTTGCAATTTAAAGCTCTGTGCAAACTCCAAAACAATAGACTGGAATATCCCATTGCAGTTTTCGCAGCATCTTTTCGACAACCTTGCCTTCCATTATCTGGAGGAAAAATGATATTTTTTAGCTGGCATAAACTCGATAATTTTCTTGAATAGCAGTATCGACTATAAAGAGTTGGAATAACGCCAATGCGATACAATCCCTGTACTTCGTAGCGTTCACCGACCCTGGAAGGAGCAGGATAGTCGCTACTCTTTAGGATTCGATGATCTCATGAAATAACGCAAACGCTTGACAGTGGGGAGAATTCATCCATAGGAATTATCTTTCCCCACTTCTCCATCGAACTCTGGCTGCTCCGTCTGGTCTCTAAGATTGAATTTGGATTCTTCGGAATTTACAACTCTTTTCCAATCGGCAACTGTCAACGCTCTAGCGTTCATTCCAAGCGTTCATTCTTCATTTTTTTCTTAAGCAGAGGTCTCTTGTCCGGCCTCTTTGACCCAAAATCCATCTCATTGAGCCTTCGTTGCAGGGGCGTTTCAAGTCAACTAGCTTAGGGGCCGTAGGTTTAAAAAAAGGAAAAACTTAATAATTTTTTTAATCCATAAATACAAAACAATCAACATCAAAAAAAATTAAAAGTGCGTGTCAGCTCCGACGAAAAACAATTGTCTTAAATTATATACAATAGGCAAAGGAAATAAGTGAACCCATATATTTATTTACATATATTGATTTGATAAAACATGTTACATAAATTTTATTTTCTACTTTTTAATCTATTATATGTCTTTCGCCATTTTGTGGTGGCCGCCATATTAGATTCAAAATGACGTCACACAGATTACTGTATTATAATCGTCATACCCTTTCATTTGATACCCATACTGAGGGGCTTGTGAAGAAAAAGGTAATCCGCCATTTTGAATTTGGAATGACGCGACACAACTAATTGTATTCTATCTGTTATGCCCTTCCATTTGATGCCCATGTCGGTGGGTCGGGGAACACAGTTGCAAAAATTGGCCGCCGTTTTGGAGCCGCCTTCTTGATTTTTTTACAAAATGGCCGGATTGCATTCTCAGGCGAATTATGAGCATGGGCAAAATTTGAAGTTGACGGTAATATTTTCTACTTTTTGATCTATTATATGTATTCCGCCATTTTGTGTTGGCCGCCAATTTGAATTTGGAATGACGCTATTCCGCTAATTATATTCTACCTGTCATGACTTTTCATTTGATACCCATGTCGGGGTCGGGGTCAGATTGTCAAGCAAACAAAGATCAAAAATCTGTTGAAAATATCGTTCAAATTTGTGTTACTGAAAAAGAGGCGCCCTGTGTCGACAGTAGCGCCAGCCAGTAGCAATATATAATTTCAGACCGTTCCCCTTTCCTCATCTTTTAATCAAGAAGAAGACGATTAAGAGAACGGTTGTCAACGAGCGTAGATATTAAAATCATTTCTTTATTATCCTAAAACATCTTTATATATATTTTATAAAACTGAATAAATTTTAAGTTACAGTTCAGAAGTGGGATAGCCCGTTTATAAAACGTTAAATTTAAGCGGTGCAAGAAGCCATTACGTGAAAATAATTTTTTTTTCTACCACGAATAGAAACGCAAAAAAAATGCGCAAGCAACGTCCCTCAGACTCTCCAAGCGACGTCAGCGAAGGAGAAAACGATGAATTAAATCCAGCAGCAGATTCAACGCATATAACTATCGATGCTGTGGATACGACCAAAGATGTTTTGTACCGCACGAGATTGGCAGCAACAGGTGCCATTCCGAAATTACCAACGATGAACGACGCAAATCAAAATACGCTAAATTTACCAAAGTCACAAGACAACATTGTTCAACGCGAGTTAGAACTCATTCGCCGTGAAAAAGAAGCCCTTAGGCACGAAATAAAAATGATGAACAAGGAAATATCCCTGCTGCATCAAAACTCGAAAATATTGCCTAACAACACCGAACAGCAGCCACAACACAACGTTCCTTTGTATAGTTTCCCGGAACTAAGCTCATTAGCACCAACGTTTGATCCGGCACAGAAACCGGCCGTAACTTGTTCGTCTTGGATACAGAGCCTTAATAACATAAAGGAAATTTACAAATTACCGGACCAGACAATTCTCTTGATTGCCTCCTCGAAGTTACGTGGCGCAGCTAAATTTTGGCTACATAGCACGAAGACAAATATTTTATCTTGGAAAGAGTTGCAAGAAGGTCTGCAAGACGCATTTCCCAGCTACACGGATGAAGCTGACGTTCATTTGCGCTTGCTTACACGTAAGAAGCAGCCCAATGAAGGCTTCGAAAGCTATTTCTTTGAAATGCTATGTATCGGAAAGGAAGCGGCCTTCGGAGAACAATCCCTAATAAAGTACATAATAAACGGACTGGATGACGCAGAACTTAAAAAGGCATTGTCGCTTCAAGGCTTCAACAATACAAAACAACTTCTAAAGCACGTCAAATGGTACGAGGAAGTGCAACAATTCACAACAGCGCAGCAATTACATCAGAAAATACACATTAAAGAGAGAGATACGGCAAAAGACATTAAGAAGATCGGCCCGAACGCTACAGGTCCAAGCTCAACCGTAAAATGCTTTAACTGCAACCAGCTAGGGCATTATTCGGCGAATTGCTCAAAACCGCAGAGGAAGCAGAGATGTGGTGTTTGTCAAAAAGCAGGACACACCGACGACGAATGTAAACAACATGCCTTTTCAAAGAATGTCAAACGAAACATCTCGATGATACATTCTGATACTTTTGAAAAAGATGTATTAATTAATAATCAGCATTCAACAACAGCAGTTATTGACTCTGGAAGTGATGTTAGTTTAGTGCGAGAAAATGTGGTAAAAGATTTCCAATTACAAACAAAAAAATGTACGAAAACTCTTTACGGATTTGATAAGAGAAAAAGTGTGGCTAAAGGTAAATTACGTGTGAATTTGAAGGTGGACAGCGCTACGGCAGTCACTGAATTACTTGTGGTGGACAACTATTACTTAGATAGTCCGGTTCTCATCGGAAAGGACTTTTTGTTACAGCCTCACGTAGCTTTTGAAAAATACAACGACAATTTCAAGTTATTCAATATAGATAACGAGTGGAATTCACACAACGATTCTAAAACGAATAAAGCAAATGGTAATAGTGACATCATCGAGATAAACGATAATTCGATCAATCCAGTGCCCGAAACGGAAGAAAATCATGCGAACTTGACACTTTGTGAACCTCCGCAAAATAAAGTTCAACTTATCGGTAGTAACGAAGCGAGTTATGAACACTCACTTAAAAACGATAACAACAAAGCTAATAACGAAAATTTATTTACGGAAATTGTACTCCAGGATATTAAGTGTGGTCCGTTGTCGGATAAAGAAGTTGAGCAATTAATAAAACTAGTGAATGAATTCCGGAAGTGTTTCTCTACGAATATACACGAACTAGGGTGCGCAACCTCTCATGAATTTGAAATCAGTTTGAATGATTATAATCCAATTTGTGCGCGACCTTATCGTCTTGCATATTGTCAACGAATGGCCATGAAGAACATCGTGGACGAACTTCTTGTATCCAACATTATCCAAGAATCTAATTCTCCCTACGCATCGCCAGCGCTTTTGGTAAAGAAAAAGAATGGTGAAGATCGCATGGTCGTGGACTACCGACCCATAAATAAATTAACAATAAAAGACAAGTACCCCTTGCCCGTTATAGAAGACTTGTTGCTTCAACTCCAGGGAAGCGCCTATTTCATCGAACTGGATTTCGCTATGGGTTATTATCAAATCCCAGTTGCAGAGAGTTCCCGAAAATATACGGCCTTCACAACTTCTGATGGAGAATACGAATTCCGACGAATGCCCTTCGGACTATCCAACGCCCCTTCCTGTTTTCAACGAATAATGAACACGATTCAACGCAAGTTACCACGAGGAAAGTTAATCGTATACATGGACGATGTGCTAATTCCGTGTGAAAATTTCGCTGATGGGATGAAGACTCTTCGAGAACTTCTTATTGTTTTATCCGAAGAAGGCCTTACGCTTAAGTTGAGTAAATCATTCTTCTTTACTAATCAAATTGAATTTTTAGGCTACGATGTAACGCCCAAGGGAATACGTCCAAGCAACAGAAAAATAGAAGCCGTTAAATGTTTTCGTCAGCCACAGAATATCCACCAACTTCGACAGTTTTTGGGCCTGACGAGCTACTTCCGAAAATTTGTACCACGTCACGCTTACATCGCCCAACCATTAACCTTACTAACTAGAAAAGATACGGAATTTAACTGGACACAACAGCAGCAAAACTCATTCGACAAGCTGAAAGAGGTTCTCTCTACTCGACCATTGTTAACATTGTACGATCCAACAAAGCCACACGAACTGCATACCGATGCTAGCCAAATGGGAATAGCAGGTGTACTGATGCAACGAGACTCTGATAGCGAGCTGAAGCCGGTAGCATATTACAGTCGGCAGACGTCACCACATGAACGTAACTATCACAGCTACGAACTCGAAACCCTAGCTGTAGTCGAGTCAGTCGATAGATTTCGAACGCATCTTCTGGGAAAGCATTTTAAAGTGGTCACCGACTGTGAATCACTAAAGGCCACGTTGGAAAAGAAAAACATAATACCAAGGATTGCTCGATGGTTTCTACGACTGATGGAATACGATTTCGATATCGTATACCGTCAAGGAAGAAAAATGCAACATGTTGATGCTTTAAGCAGGCAGCCCTACGAATCGCCAAGGGATAGTGACGTTGTCGACCTAAAAGTATTAAGCGTCGAAGTAAGCGAGGAGGATTGGCTCTCAACGATGCAACTGCAAGATTCCGAATTGGCAACAATCATCACTGTTTTAAAACGAAAACCAACTACGCACGAGGAAGGACAATTACACAAAAATTATTCTTTGAAACGACACCGCCTGTATAAAAAGGTTGGAGAAGAATTACGATGGGTGGTACCAAGAGCAGCAATTTGGAGAATCATTAAATCCTGCCACGACGACATAGGACATTTCGGTGTCTCTAGAACGATTCAACTACTAGCACAAGATTATTGGTTCCCAAGAATGCGACGAAAAGTAAAAAGCTACATAGCAGCATGCATTGACTGTGCATATCACACTAAGAGACCAGGTAAACCAGAAGGAGAACTGCACTGTATCGAAAAGATACCAGTACCATGGCACACGTTACACATGGACCATTTGGGACCTTTCCCCAAATCCAATAAGAAGCATTCGTACATTTTAGGAATCGTCGACGGGTTCACGAAATATGTAATTTTCCGAGCCGTGCCAAATGCATCCACAAAGCCAGTTCTTAAAGTTCTACGAGAAATCTCAAAACATTTTGGATCACCAACAAGGATTGTGACGGACCGAGGAACAGCCTTTACCTCAAAAATGTTTAGAGAATACTGTTACGTGAATAACATTAAACATGTGCAAACTGCAGTCAGGACTCCAAGAGCAAACGGTCAGATTGAACGATGTAATAGGACGATCCTACATGCGCTTTCAACAATGTCAGAAGATACAGGAAAATGGGACGACCATCTCCAAGCGATTCAATGGGGAATAAATTCGACAATAAACGACACTACCAAGCAGACACCGCATAAGTTACTGCTAGGATTCCAACCAAGAGATCCGCTAGGCAACAAGGTATTATTGGCACTTCATGATGACGAAAACCAACTAGAGAAAATCGACGTGGACGTTTTGCGAAATCAAGCCTTAGCCGCAATCGAGAAATCCCAAAGACGTCAAACGGATCGCTTCAACAGTAAACATTCTACACCCTACAAATACAACGAAGGCGACCTAGTCTTAATAACACGACCACCAATTGCAACAGGCGAATCAAGAAAGCTGGATGCGAAATATAAGGGACCGTATATGGTGACACAAGACTTGGGACACGACCGCTATATAATTACAGATATTCCAGGTATACAGAGATCTCAGCGACCATTCCATTCCGTTTACGCTTCAGACAGCTTAAAGCTGTGGTGTGGAAACTTGGACCAAGACGATTTATCAGAAAGCGAGGACTACACATCAGACGACGAAATCGAGGACGATTGTGTGAGTCAGCTTGGCCGAACTGTTACTGAAAAAGAGGCGCCCTGTGTCGACAGTAGCGCCAGCCAGTAGCAATATATAATTTCAGACCGTTCCCCTTTCCTCATCTTTTAATCAAGAAGAAGACGATTAAGAGAACGGTTGTCAACGAGCGTAGATATTAAAATCATTTCTTTATTATCCTAAAACATCTTTATATATATTTTATAAAACTGAATAAATTTTAAGTTACATTTGTGTGCCCTCTCCATCGTCCTCTCTCACCCTATTCTTCATAAACCACTTTGCAGCCGACTCTTGTCGTGTCGTGTGTACGCTCATGTGGAATCAGCCATAACGTGCCATATTAGCGAGAGTCTCGGGTATCGATCCCTTCCACGACTCTCCAGCAGTTTTTGGAAAAATTCACCGTCATAGATCGCCGACTAGATTCACCATAACTTAACTTGTTGGTTTGAAATATTGGTAATTTTCAAGAATAAACATAAATAACGAAGGAAAGTTCTTAGGGGGAGTAATTACCCAATTACCCCTCTCTGAAACCGCCACTGCTTCGTTGAACTACTCGTGTACTAATTTGTGATCCAGGGGCTTCAGAAAGTTTCCATCTTATCTAGGAGTCTGGTTTGAATCGGACCGTAGTAATTAAGGACGAATGGCAACTTTCCCAAGTGCGGCTTTTTTGTCACTGGGTCTATATATCCACTACACTCCTAAAGCCTCGTAGGTGGTAATCTTGTTCACAAACTCTTTGCCTTATCATATTTCAGTGGGGTGCATCCAGACCCCAAAGGGCTTGTTCATATTCATACCTCAAAAAAGTACTTCCTCTAACTACTACCGAATATCAATTACTTTATGATAAACCGAAGAAAACATATTAGTATTATGTGTAATGCTTTGATGAAGAGCCGTTTTTGAAGAAGACCGCCCCTCAAAACATATCAGTAGAATTTTAATGATAAAACCCTTAATAATTTAAAGGGATTAAATAATTTTATTAGTGTCTACTTAACAAGTTCTTCACTAAGTTAAATAAATATATAAATGCACACGCCAAAAATTCCCTCAATTTAAATTTGTTTATCTTACGTTTTCCGACATTCCACAATCAAAGATTAATTGAAGTTTAAATATTGTAATACGACCTGAAGCTGTACCTGATTCCCCCAACATCAGGAACTAAATCTCGAGAAAGGTGATGAAAAATAATACTACCGCCTTCAATTAATTAGGTGTCAATATGTAGAAGATTAAGACGTTGCTTTGACTTATTTTCTCCTCTCATATCTGGGTCTGCACTGCCGGTCTGAGTGTAGTTAGTTTTGCTGTTGTTGTTGTTGTTATTTTACGCTTATTCATGGTAAAATAATTACAAGTCGCTGTAAAATCTCAGGTCTCCTCACTCGCTTGTACTCACTCACTTACGAATTGAAGTAGTTTTGTTGCCAACATCTCTCTACTACATCCTTTGCCAATTACGCCATGTGACTAATAAATTCGTTTTTCAATTTGTGGTATCTTCCATTGGTAATCAAGTTCTTGGCAAATGGGTGGTCACTAAAAAGCGATTTCTGCTATTGAGTTATGTACACACCCGTCGGTAGATTGCAGTTGAATGTGTAATTGGTTGTATGCACCTGTAGCAGGACTTAACAGATTCATCTCTTTTATATGCTGAAAATTATGACGGGTTTTAAAAGAAATTATAATTTTTATTTAATTTCTTTCGTAATTCTGGTATTATCGTATTGTATGGTGCTGTAACTATAGGAATTCAGACATCCGTATTATCTTTACTAACTATCTGTGTGCCAAATACCGATGTCTGTTACTATCTACAAAAATGAAAAAAACAAGCTTCTACTTAAAACAACAATAAGTATCACATTCATTCCGGTCTCATGAAGTCCAATCTTTAAACTATTTTAGTTAAATTCTTAAAAACTGCTAATGTTGTCGCGAATAACCAAAATTATATTAGGAAACTAAATCAAAAAGTAAATGAGCAAAGAAAAGGTTTGAAACCTACAATGTGTAAAAATAAGGATGGGGAGATCCTGTGCACCAAAGAACTAGTTCTAACTAGAAGATGTGAACCCTTCCAAGAATTGTTAGCCCGAAATCAACAGCAAAGCATACCAGAAAAAGTGAAATGAAGAAGAACTACCGGGAGAGCCTACATTAGAAGAAGTACAAAACGCTTTGAAAAAATTAATAAAATAACATTGTGACAGCGCTATTAAAACAGGGAAGAGAAAACGTAATAAAAATCCATGCATTATAGATACCTTAACGCAAATTTGGACCCAGAAACAAATACCATCGGCGTAAAAACAGCGCTATCAAAAAACATAGTTTCGCTATATCAAAAAACATAGTTTCCAATTAAGTTCTGCCATCTGAAGAAGGTTTTTGTAGAATTTTAATAGACATTAGGGGGCATCCATAAATTACATGAGATGTCGTGAGATTTGGCTCGACCCCCTCCCCCCCCTCAATCTCACGTGAGATTTTTAAAATTTTAAAAAATTTGTAGGATATACACTATTATGCGTATTTTTAGTGTAAATACCTTAATCTGTGCTTGATTGCGTTGGATTTATTTAAAAAAACATAATTTGTGTTGAAGAACAGTACCACAAAATCATAACAGCACCAACTCGGCATGCACCCAATATAAACTACAATACCTGTGGATTACCATTTAGCAGTTGATTCTGCCTATGCTTTGGAAACCAACCTCATGGTGCCTTACAGGGATAATGATTTCTTAACAAGAGAACAGAAAAATTTCAATTCTAGTTTGAGCTCAACTCGTGTATTTGCAGAGCAAGCATATGGAATATAAAAAAAATTTAGAATTTTACAATATATTGACATACGAAGGTTGACTTTGGCATCCACTGATTCGTTTTTAGAGAGTAACGACTTGACTGTTTGAATAGTAATAGTAGAGCCATTTATGACTCTGGATATATACAAACTCCGGAGCATTCTTCTATAGATGTCATCTTTGGGTAAAGTGAGTGCGATTCGAAAGTCATGAAATTCGGAAATAAGAAAATGGTATCCTCCACCAATGCGAATTCGAATTAAATTTTTTCCGCCTGTTATCGAATTTCAGTCCGCGAGTAAAGCCATTGCCGCATGCGCTGCATTTATTTGTTTGTTTTAAAATATTCTAAAAACTCTTTAAATATTCTTGAAACAATTTATTGTTCGCATCAAAATGTCAAATTAAGTTAATAAATGAAGTTGGTTGCTGAAAATAATTTCTTTTCGAAGATTTATCAGGCATCGCTACTAGCTTCCGTTTGCTTCCTACTTTCGTATCGCCTTAGAAAAGCGGAGTCTGAAGTCACAGCCAGCTTCTCAAATTGACGTTTGAGGCGCCTGTACATCAGGATACAGATTCAAGAAGTGCGGATCGGTTCGACTTCCATTCTTCACAACTCTCGATAATGATAACAAAAGGTTTTCAAAATCTATCTTGGCCTCTAGTATATCAGAGCAGATGGTTGTCGATTCAAAATTCGAATCCTGTAAGTTGCTCAGATGACTAATTATGTCGCCCGGTGTAAATGTCTGCTTTTTGTATAGTGGCAATGCACCGCAGATAGCATGTGTTCTGGCTGATGTGAAAAGAGACGATTCTTAATATAATCTCTATGATTGCAGTAGGATTGGGTACATTAAGGACTTGAGATACTGAGGGGGGCATTAGGTTCCAGTTTTATCAATTGGGCTTCTAGGCCTTTTTGTTTTGTTTAAGCTTAGACCCCCACACTAGTTCATCGTAGGGTCGCAGTCTGTCCAAAAATGGTCGTATAAGTCAATGCATACATTACTTTCGCAGTTTTTCCCAGACCATTTTATAAAATGATAAGAATTTTTCAACTCGTCATTGGATGGTATTTAAAACAGTGAACAAATACAGTGTAAACGGCAGTGCAAAATTTTTATACCCAATTGCTATTGAGTCGAAATATAGTAATAGTATCACGTATACTTTTTATGTAATGGATTCATTATTCCTTCTCTACTTGCAATATGTATTGATAAAACCTTTCACCATGTTCATCTGATACTGCACCAAGATTTTCGTGAATGAAATCTAAGTGCCGCACAGTGGTCGAAAATGCCAAAAAGCTGGCCAAAAGTCGAAAAATGATAGTCTTATTTAGGAACTTTTTTTATTTTAACTTGTTAGATTAGGGTACCTAGGATAGCATAAGACAAATAGAACCAATCAAATAGCGTTTCTTGCCTTTTAAAATCATTCTGAAAGTGGCCGTTGCAAGCGTTGCTTGAACTAGCATAATTAACCAACGCGGCAACCAATTATTTAAACATACATAGGAAGTGTTGTGTCGCATATTTTTAAATGTTATAAAATGAATTTTTCTCAGGAAAGTAAGTATAATTTAATAATATTAACAAGAATTCTCATTTGTTCACATATTTTTAACACGGTGAAGATTTCTTGACCTGTCTTTTTATCGAAAAAGTAAAATTTTTTTTTATATTAATAGACCTACAAAAGAAGTGCCGCAATATGCCGCTCTGATTTTTGTCTTATATTGTTTATTTACCCTTTGGCAAAAACATATTCCAAGAACTATTGCCCGAAGTTGCCCTTTTTGTTTAATTCCACTTTTTGTACAAAATTCTGCGTAATCTATGTTTTGTTTTTTTTAACTTATTAAAGTAGTGCTTAGCTTAAATTGAACCGTTTTATCTTTGGTAATCAACTTTCGAGGTCAAATTAACATAAGTTTGGAGTTATAAGCAATTTTAATGCTAAAATTGGCTCATTTCGTACTTTTTTAGTACCTTTTCACCTAAGCTTTGCCAAAAAGTAACAAATAAGGTCAATTTTAACATCAAACTTGCTAATAACTTCAAAAGTAAAGGTCGTAGCATAAAAATTTTCCAGACATTATTGATAGGAAATTGTCCAAGCTTTCAAATTTTGCAAAAAAAAATTAGTTAACTAGCTATTTTATGGAGAAAAAGGTGATTTTGGTTGAAATTTTAGTTAAAAAAACCAAAATTTTGACTTTGATGATTCATTACTATGGAAGTTGATAGTGTAGAACCTTGATTTTTACAGTTTTATATAGGTGGCAGTATTCTGCGCTCACTGATACCATGAAATACACTGATATTCATGAATATAGGTCATAGGGTTACAAAAATACAGGGTGATATGTAAAACTCTAAGAAAAACAACTTCAAAACACCCTGGCGGCTAAACCGTTAGCATATCCAATAAAATAAAATATAATACCAAATTCGTGATCAACGACCTGGAAAACACAATCCCAATTTCATTGAAAAATAGTGTTCAATATTGATGGTCGCCATTTTGAAGCCGCCATTTTGGTTTTTTAAGAAATAATAACAAATTCGTGATCAGCGACCCCAAAAACCTTTATAACTTTATTTTCAAACAATTATCTCAGTTTTTTCGACTTTTGTCCATCTTTTTGCCGATTTCGACCACTGTGTGCCGGTCCAAAAAGACAATTTTAAAGATTTTCTCATTTACAGATATTGTACTTAAAATTGAAAAAAACAAAAAGATATTAAGAAATATTGCAAAAAAAATTACAGGAAAATCTAAAAATACCCATTTTGAGGGCTAAAACCCCCTAAAAAGTGGGCTAGGTAGACTTTATAACCCCTTATTAAGAAGCCTAAAAAGAAGCTCTCTGCCAATTTTCAGCCTGTACCTAATTATTTCCGCTATATCGCTTTTTTCGGCTTAATTTACCTGTACTATTAATTTAACCCAGTTTTCTCGCGATTTTACACTGTTTCTTGCGGAAAAAAAATTACGTGATATTTTCGGAGACCCTCCCCCCACCCCCACGTGAGATTTGGTGAGATTCGGCTCGACCCCTCCCCCCTAAACACCTCACGTAATTTATGGACGCCCCCTTATAGTTGGTTCGGTAGTCGAGCGTTGAGGGCTCCAACTGGCATTGCAGAGATTGTGAGCTGAAGTCCCGGAGATATGGTCGTTCACCTATCCTTTTTTGTTGTCTAGTTTTTATCCCTTTATAATTATTTTCCATGCTCACAAAAATCCCCCTTCTTTCTTCTACCATCGTCTCTAGTTTTGCGAAGAAACTGGCTCCTGTTTAAAAACTGTAGTCGAGCCGGGTTGGCCGGGTTATTAGAAAGGACCCCTTAAGGCTGAAACAGATAGCTTCATTCTGCTTCGCTCTTTCGTTCCGTCTTCGCGGATTTGACGTCAACGACCCAATTTCAGGTATACGTTTTTTCTTTATTATTTTAATACACACTACACACTATAAACGACTTGCTCGCTTGGATTTTTTCTCTCTTGAACTCTGCCAAAAAGTCAAATTAAACATAACCGTCATCAAATAAACACTCCAAAAATGTGGTTATGTTGTTCTTTCCTTTCCGTTCGTTCGTCTTTTTCAAAATTTTACAAAAGCTCCAGCTTTCGTTCGTCTTCATTCCTCTCTGTTCTTCCTGATATCAACACTTCCATATGTGTGAAGCATTAAGCTCGCAGACTGAAAGAACGAAAAGAACAAACGAAAGAGAACGAAGCTATGTGATTCAACCTTTACGAAAGTCGTCAGAGCCTTCGCGCTTCTTTCATTATTCTTTCTGTTTACAGCATGCTCTCAGATATTACACTTTTAAGATAGAGCCGTCGACAGTACCGTCGAGGGACTACCTCTGAGGTTTTAAGCTTGCACATTAAAAGAATCACATCTGCATTGATCGTCAACTAAAACATAATTTGATGCATTATTTCAAATAAAATGTTATCCAATCAGAATCAATTAGAGATCCACTGATCCTCGACAAAATATCTGCATGACTTAATTGTCCGTAGACAATTGCTCCTTGTGCAAAAATTTACGAGGGTGGGGGTGAATCCAAGAGAGAGTACAAATATTACCTTCAGCAAATCCTGTACCAACTTTCCATTCGTTCCTGTCACCAGTCTAGAACTAGCGGCTGTTTCATCGCATATAAAGGGCCGTTCTCACTACGCGGACTTAGATCCCACGCGCTTTTGGCGGAAAGGCCTTTTAATTTTCTCAATCGTAAGTTTTGGATCCTAAAATAAGAACTAATCTGAAAGAAAATAATTATAAGATCTTTTATTAATGAATATTGATTAATCTGCATTAAGATAAAAAAACAATTTTCATTTAAAAAGCTCGTATTGTGTGGAAGTGCAATGTACCTTTTTAAGCACAGCCTTACTGCCTTGCCATTAAAAAGGTCGTGAAAAAGTCACAAAACTCTATATGAAAAAAAGGCAAAAGCGCGTACGAGCTAAGTTCGCGTAATGTGGAGACCTTAGATAGAACCATCACATATTTCAAATAGATTAGCATAAATCCCTGTACCTGGGATTCTTTAAGTGAGGGCTGTGATTTATACTCAACCTAAACTCGTTTATGGAACAAGTCTTCTCCAATCAGTATTTCCTTCTTTCTACAACATACAAGAGGTCAAACGCAAGGTGCATCGTCATCTCATCCGGAGATGAAGGCATAAAAAGGCAAATTTAGTCGGTTTTAAGGTCTTAGTTATCAAAACGATTACTATGAGTTAGTCGATTACTATGTAGTCTACATACTGCAAATGTACATAAACGAACTAGTATATCTGCACAAATTCAAGATTAACGCTGCTCTGGTAGATGTCCTAATCTGCGGAAACTTAATTCAAATGATTTAGCTTACTTAATAGCCCGAGCATTATTTCCTTGAATGTAATGCTTAAGATGTAATCAAACTCTTTTCTGATATGTGCCCGCCAAAAAACTAAAACTCAGGTAATTTTAAATGTTCATCCAATGTTTCTAAACGGTAGCTTTAATTGGTCCATTAATTTCAGATCATCCAATTCAAGGGACTTATAGTATAATAAAGCAAAAACAAGCATCTGCAACTCATAAGAAAAAAAACACGTACATAAAAGCAGTTTCGAAATAACTTGAAGAATATCAGAAAAACAATGTAAAAGTGGCCAATGATTTACACGTGGATTGAAAAACACTTTGAGTGATGATGGTTTCCTTTATAATCTTCATTTTTTTCATGATTTCGAAATATAATTATAAAATTGGCATTCAGCAACATATTTCAAATTGTAAATAATTATTTAAACCACCTTGATGTAATGTTACATTTAGTTACATCAATTTACTAATCAAACTATTAATTCTCAAGATCAGTCTTCCACAGGTCTTCTTCTATAGTCATTACAGCCTTTAGTAATATAGATGTAACTAATCGATGTCGATACCTGTGATATAGGAAGAGCATGATATTATCTTCTAATAGATATTGTGTGAATTCGTAAAGAGCTGATACAAATTCAAATTGAATTCTTATGCAATAACAAAAACTTGTTCTTATTATATTCAAGAGAAAATATCTGTGATTTTCAAATTAGTTTAAGACCAGACAACATTTTTCTGAGTTATATTATATGCCTTACTTTTTGGAAGAGGGCAACCGCAATTGAACTTTACTAAAGTTGTTCTATTTATATTTTATCTATTGATATGCTTAATTCTATCACAAAATTTAACTTTTCGAACTGTAGGTTTTAGAAGCATATGTAAATACAAATTTAGAGCTACTATGCTTAAATATTACATATAAACTTTTCAAACTTATTTTTTACATTTTAGGAAACAATTTCTGAGAGAGTCTAAAAAGCCTCAACAATATAATGTTCTCATAATTTCATGTGCAATATCTTTTATCATAAAAAACTCACCATTCTCAAATCTAGAAAAACTAAACTAATTACTTTATAGTACATACATAGTTGTAAATGAAAAAACTCTATCAATTAAAATGAGAAACTGAACAAAATAAATAAAAAATGTTAATGAGCTTGAAATGCCGGATGGTAATATAGTTAAGTGAGTGTGACATTTCCGATCCAAGTTGATTAAGTGCGCCAGTAACCGAAAATGGTAAAGCAAGTTTGTTGTGGAATTTCTTTCGGATTGTATTCAAAAGCATACTCTAACTTAATCATAGGCAAAAGTGTATTAAAGTGTAGTACTCTATGACTATTCCAGTTTTCAGTATAAGCTAATGTATAGGAGGCCTATGAATGAAACTGCAACCAATTATAAAACTCTGATTAATAGTTTATTACGTGCGTCGTTGCGTTCATAGTCAGTACAAAATGGAAAGTCTTGTAATTGAGGTTTTTTTTAGGAAACACGCAGTAATGGGTCCAGTCTCGATCTATATGTAATAAAGTGCAATATTACTTAAAATTGAAAAAATATTAAAGTCTATTCGTGGGTTTTTCGCCAATCATTGCATTAAATATAAAAATGCCATCTTGAATCTCAAATGTTGATCAATTTTTCATACGGAGTTCAAATGGAATTAAGCTCTTCTGAGAAAAATAATCAAAATCAAGGTAGTTTCTGCAATAGCTTTGTATAAAGTCGTTATGAAATGTACATACTTATCTAAGCTAGGATAAAATTAGGATTCAAAAATTCGCCCAATACCAAGATGTGGAGAAATCTTCAGGGAATAAAGACGATAATTTACTAAATTGAAATCGTAAGCGAAAGTAAATCCATAGCAAAAGTCCATGTAGTGGCTTCTGTTAAGCCCACCTTCAATAGAATCCCAATCGTTGTAGTTTATCGTTTCCAATCGCAGTTTTTGTACAATGCTCATTAAGTTGGGGATCCATATTTTTGGAAGAACAAATCTATTTCAAGCTGGTTAAGGTTGACACAGAAATTCATCCAATTTTGTGAGAAGATTATAGAGAAAATGCTCTGAAGAAAAGGACAATTTTCAAATGGATTTTGAATTTTGTAAAAGACTGTGATGTCATCAACGAGATCACGATCCTGTTTCGTCTCTATAGATAATAAAAGCAGTAAGCGAGTGACCACCGAATCATAGTATAACAACTACCATGGGCCAACCGTTCACACAATTGTTCAACAAAAACAAAAATTTTGATGGACACAGTTTTTCACCTCCGAAGAAAATTATGGAATCATTTAAAAATTTATCTCAGGTGACGAATTCTGGATTTACGAGAACATTTGTGCATCATAACTTTTATCCTGGTGCAGGTTCCGAAGCGATAATGTCCCAAAGTATTAACGTGGCGAGTTTTTGGATTGTAGATCAAAACCTGCTCTCGCCCTCGCCTTCTCACGGAATTTACTACCTCTGACTTTTGGTGAAACGATAAAACAAGATTCAAAATCGTTGCTGAAAGTTTTAAAGAACTGATTTCAATAACCAAAACGTAATTTTATTTTTATAATCATGAAATTTTTGTCCCAAGCGAAGGGAACGCATGAAAGAATTCTACAAAAAAAGAAAGATTGGCCCAACATGCTGGAGTCAAGCCGGTTGTACAACATACTAGCGCAGTATACGGGCACTCTTTAACTGCTAGTATCTTTCTAGTATAGTAGTAGTAGCTAGTATCTTCTTAACAAGGAGGCATCAAGTATGTGCCGTTACAGATTATATAAATTTTAAGAAGAAACGCATTGTGTATGTGTTAATTTTCACCTCAAAAATGTTCGTTGAAAATATTACAAAACTTCCTTTGACGCATCGCGAGAGAATTCTGTGTCTTTAAAGAGTTGTATCTCCTTCGCGATATTTCATTGCTATATGCATGTGGGAACTTTTCTCTTTCGTCCTGTTTACAGTCTTGCTACCATAGTTCAGTACTGGCCGTAGTACTGTTTTGTAGAGTGAGTTTCGTTTTTCTGTGCACAAATCTCGAACGTTGTATTTGCATTTGGTCATCGAGGCTCTATAAGCCAGTAGTATTCGTCTATTCTTCCCTTTCTTTGTTTCTTTTTATAATTGTAGATCCAAGGACTGTTTTATCGACTACTTCTACGTTGTGTTCGTCAATAGCAATTTCTTCCGATTCTTTAATCTTCCAGCTCTCAACCTTTGTTTTTTCTTCGTTGATATTCAGACCTATGTCCTTTTTGTTCACCCTGCTGTCGTCGAGTTCGAGTTGGTGTCCTACTTCCTTTAGCTGTCTTCGATACTATGGGGATCATCTATGTCTCTGAAGTTGTTCGTACTTGACTGAATCTTATTCCTGATTTGGCGTGTTTCTATGTAAGCTTGTCTAATTCTCCCTTCGTCGAAGTCTTCCTGTACCTGAATAGGATCCCTCTGTTAAGATATGTATTCTCTCTCCTTCTTTCTACGCAGCTTTTCTGCAATTCTTCTTAAGACCCCTATACACGGTCAAATTGGATGTGCATCCAGGTTTTCATGGATAGTTTTGGTATTACATCCGCATTTCGATGTACATCCAATTTGACCGTGTATGGGGGCCTTCAGCTTGAAGACTTCCAAAGCTTGCTCTTGGCCTTTCGATGTAGACATTTTCACTGGCTCTGGTTTCTTTCTTCAATTGCGAATTTACAGTTCTGATCGTACCAAACAATTCCAGTCTATCTAAGGGCGCAGCCCAGTGCCTCTTCTGCTACCCCCATTATGGTGCTTCTTATCATTTGTCGTTGCTGTTGGGCTCTTCTCCTCTAAAATTTTGTACGACAGCATTCTAGTAGGAATATTTTCTTTCTTCAAGATTTAGCTGATCTATGTCGTATTTTAGTTTTGTTTGCTCTGTTTGCGTATTTACCCTTATCTCGGTGCTAAATTTCACCTTGACTAGATAATGGTCCATACTACAGCAAGCTTTTCTCATTGTTCTTACGTCCAGTCGGCTTGACCTCCTCTTCTCTCAATTAGGATGTGATCGACTTGATAATTTTTTACGCCGTCTGGTGACTGCCACGTTATCTTATGAATATTTTTGTGCGGAAACACACTACTATCTCGTCATGTCATTCAGGTCCTGACACAATGTTTAATAACATGCTTAGTTTGAAGCATAGAAAAAGATAGGATATGGTGGGTGGGTCTAGGAAGCGTTTACAAATTGACTGTTGTAAAAAAAAACAATATAAGATATAATTTTTAGGGGATGCACAAAAATAGCACTTCATGTGAAATACGCTATACATTCTACGAAAACTTAAAGAATAATGAAAGAGAACTGCAACTAAACTATAAACAAAAATACATACTAAAACTATAATTGCGGAATTGTTATTGTGTAGCGTTTTAATACGTATGAGGCCATTAACACTCTCAATTTCATTTAAAACATTCAAACAAAAATTCTTTACGATCTGAAATTCCTTTTTCCTCCTCTCTATAAAATCACTATAATTTTGTGCAATCACTTCTAATAAATTTTGTTTCTACCAATTCAAACAAATCATATTTCTTTCGACGTAATTAGCTCTTAATCTACTTCAAACAAAAGCACTTCTCCTTCATTCCCAATGGATTTAAACTATCCGATAATAAACTTACAAGATGTTTACCACTTAAGACATAGTTGCCTTAGCGAAGAGTGAAAAAATGAAAAGAAAATGCAGTTAATACCAGCAAAAGTAGTAGCGATGGATTGACTGTGGAATTTGATTGCGAGACGATTATTTATTTTTTATGGTCAAGATATCAACTCTCACAAAACATATTAAAAGCAATAATTATCACGTACCTGCACAGCAGTGATCTTGATATCAATTTTTAATTAATTAATCATTAATTAATAACTGGTTGGCGATAAGATCCAATGTTAAAGAAAACTGAAAATTGCTTAATGAAATATGTTTTAATTAAGAAAAATCGTTTCTTTCTTTTGTAGGTCATCACATGGGTACAGAGTGATGGTGATGAAAATCTTGGAAGATTTGTCAACGTACCTTTAGAGTGTGAGGATGCAATTAAAGATCACGAACATGAGTTTGAAAAGTATTATTTTATATCTATGGTATGAACAAAAAAATTCTTTACTTTTTCATTTGATTTAATTATAAACAATTTTTCTATCCCATATAGAAGCATCTTGCAAAAGGCAGAGATCTTCATGATGCCGCAATCGATTTGGATACACTTAAGGAAAATGCAAATACACTTAAAGATAGCTTACATGACTTTAGTGAACGGCTCGAGAATGCAAGGGAACGAATCGAAGGCGCTGCACGGCTTCATCATCTTCTTAGGCTCGATATAAAAGAAGACGATGTTCAGTTAGAAATGCAAAAATTAGCTGAAAAAATTGGTGTACCTGGTCTGATAGAAAAATGTCGCAACAGAAAAACGGACATAGTAACAAGTTGTCCAGCTAAACCAAATCCGAATCCTGCAATAACAAGTACTCCTGAAAAGGCGAAATTTAATAATGATGGATTATGTCATTGTTGGAGAGAGGAATCAACGCAGGATTTCAAAATTGAACAGCATGAGGAAGATGAGGAGGAACATTCGAAAATAGCCGATTCTGGATTGGGCGGATGTGATCGTTGTGAAGGCAATACTAAATTATCTAGAGTGTGTTCTTGTCAAAGTTTTGACGAAGCTGGGAATTTATGTGACAAAAGGTATTTTATTGGCTTTTAGCTTGTATATTAATAAGTTACAGTTTTAGTGGCTATTATTTGTCTTTTCCTTCTATTTGATGTAATCAAACAGTATTTTGGTAGAGCATAGCTGTTGAATTTTCCTTTATATTTTCGAATTTGTTGAAGAGTACTGAGTGGACGTCGGTCGCATCAGCTTTGATTCTATATGCACCAACAATCTTTGTATATTTTCTATAACTAGATAAGTAATGATTCCTTTTTTCTCTTTAAATCTGTTGCTGGAATCTCGATCAGTGTACTTATTCGGACCAATTTTTATTTTTGTCCCTAGATTCCCAGATGCTTTGCGTCCCATATTATAGGTCCTCCTTGATAGTATTCCAATATTTAATTTCAAACTCTTTGTTCCAGGAAGAATTTATTAGCGTAAATGTAAGATAGCCTAGAGAAACAGAGCTAAAGAAAGCAAGAAATATAAGTAACAAGTATAGGTGTATTAGCTTTCACGCGTTTCGTTTGCGTGAAAAAAGTTTCGTTAAGTTCTTATATTCCCTTCTTTCTTTCTTTTATTTTATGGGCCATGGCTACGATCTTTAAGCCACTTTTTTTTAGTGACAGATCTAAGCTCAGGAAAACCCCCCTTGTACTACCAGTCCGTCATGTCGTTGATCACGTCAAAGAGTTTTTTTTTATGTGAAAGACTAGAGAGCTCAGGGAAAGCCATTTGTACTGTCGACAATCTATTTTTCGTAGAGAGTGCAATGTGAACCATTACTATCGCGACTCTGGCATCGGGCATCGAGAAACAACTCGCTGGAGTGTTACACATCCTCAAACGAGTTGAATCCCATCAACATCAACCAACCGATGACATGCGCTGTTGGAGCTTTGAAGGGCTAGCGGAAGCCTATCACAGGAGGAATCAGGAATTGTCATCATCGAAGCCGTGAAGTGGATGGGTAGGGACCAAGAACTTTTAGGGACCAAGAAGTTTCTTAATATTATTAAAAGAGCGGGATGATAAAATTGATCCGTAGGTAACACCTGAGTTTAGATTTAACGCCGTACAATACTGCATTAATTGAACGGCCAGAGACGGCAGAACGACAGTTCTTTGGAACTCGGCCTAGGATTTGCTATCTCTTATCACCTCCCCCCCGTAGATAAAGGAAGGCTTTGTGGATGCAGTGAAATCCTTTTTAATGGAAGTTTCCAATGATCAGAAATTTCTTCTGCCAGCGGTTCCATTGTACAGTCTACTTCTCAACTTGCTATCAAATGATGATTTAACTTTTTCTGCTGGATTTACAGGAATTTCTCAGTTTGATGATGCGATGCGATTCACTCGGGGAACTCTTGTACGATCTCAGGGTGGCTTTTGTAGTTTTGATTGCGTTCATGCAATCCCGATTAAACTATCGGTTCGTCCGAGGCTTCCCAGATTTGAAATAATGGGCTATGGTCAAATGCATTCCTGTATGAGCATAATGATACGGATAGAAGCAGAGTTCTGTAATGAGAACGGTGGGTTGGTTGCCCGAAGAGGCCAACCTCAGATTCACACACAAATATTAAAAAAGAATTGACAAAAAAAACCTCCAAAATAATCAACCTGAACGTCATTCTAGCGGTACACCGAGCCTCAAGAGGTGGGCTGGCTCGCTGGGGGGTCGTGGAGAGGGGAGACTCCGGAGGTACTACCACCGTACTCCGTATTTTTGGTATTCACAAAGCTAACATCTGTTTTAAACAGGAATGATTCCACATACCTTCAGATGTAAAGAAAATGGGTGGCTACCAGTCTCCTCACGGGGATCCTCTAGCGTCAAAAACAACTTCCCCCAGTTGCTCCAAGGCCGCTAATTCTCTCTAGGAACATCTTAGTACCAGGACTTCCAGTTTTTTGAATGGTTTTCTTCACACGCCAGGCAACTTCCAAACTCCAGCGAAACTCCCCCACCAGAAAAGACTTCTATCGGCTGTTCTTCATTATATAACTTTAACGCTTCTGACTTTTTCTTGAACTCCAAAAAACGTATTCTTTCAAAACACTTTTCCCTATCCTTTTTCTTTTTACTGGGGACTCGGTCTACATATCTACTTTAGAAAAGTTGCATCCTAGCCAGCCAGCCTCCAAAAAAACCCACTCCAAAACTTTCTCCCCATTTTCCTTGTTTTTTCGCCTCGCCTCAAGAATAGGTCAATGAGACCTTAACCTATAACGTCAGGAAGTCTCGTGAGGCTATCCACAATTTGATGGAGACTGCCATTTGTTCGAGTCTTTCATGTTAAAAATAGAAAGAAATTTGTTAATTTTATATAAAACTAAATAAATAATATAATTTCAGTCATAACAGCGACGAGTTAGAAGAAGACTTTGAAGGTAACTCAAAGCAATTTCTAGACATCCATTCACCAATCGAACCTAATGCACATCTTCAGTGTCATGCATCAAACTTAGACCTGCCACAAATGGAGGAGCTGAGTTGTCTTGATCCAAAAATACAAAAGTAATTATAATATTAATTAAAATAATTCTAAATAAATATAACCATATTTTTTACTTTTTCCAGAACGCTTCTCTTAATCATGAGGGAAATGATTGGAACAGAACGCGATTATGTTCGATCCTTATATTATGTTATTGAAAATTATATGCATGAACTCCTACGAGATGATATTCCACAGCCTCTTCGAGGACAACGGAATGTTATATTTGGTAATATAGAAAAAATATTCGAATTTCATCAGCCACATTTTCTTGCCGAACTTGAACGTTACGAAAGTAATCCATTAAAAGTTGGGGCCGCCTTTCTAGAAAATGAGTCAAAATTTTATTTGTATGCGCTATATAACAAAAATAAACCAAAAAGTGACACGCTTATGAGTGAATATGGAACAACGTTCTTTAAAGTAATTATTGATTTTGTAAAATAAGTAAGATTTAAAACAATTAAACAAAATTTTAGACGAAGCAGATTGAATTAAACGACAAGATGGATCTAGCTTCGTACCTTTTGAAACCTGTACAAAGAATGGGAAAATATGCATTGCTACTTCAACAACTAGTAAAGGCATGCGGTAATGTTGAGGTAATTTTTTATTAAAAAAATTAATAACGTAAATTATTGATTATAAATTTTTAATAATTTAGGGCCAAGCCTATCAAGAAATTGCTGCAGATGTAGAAGAATTACAGCGAGCAGAAGAAATGGTTAAATTTCAACTGAGACATGGAAATGATTTATTAGCCATGGACTCTTTGAGGGATTGTGATGTTAATGTTAAAGAACAAGGTAGACTTTTACGCCAAAATGAGTTCTTAGTATGGCAAGGGCGTGGAGGAAAAAAGACTCTTCGACAAGTATTTCTTTTTGAAGAGCTGGTTCTTTTTAGTAAAGCTAGACGATTCCCAGATCATAAAGTAATTATTGTAGAGAATTTTATTATATTTATATCTTAACTTAATTATCCTTTTTTAGAATCTCGATATCTACATATATAAAAATAGTATAAAAACTGCCGATATAGGTTTAACAGCGTATACTGGTGATTCTCCGACGAAATTTGAAATTTGGTTCAGAAAACGAAAACCTGAAGATACATGGACTTTACAAAGTATGTCTGAAGATATTAAAAATGCATGGACTGAAGAAATATCGAAAATATTATGGAAACAGGCGAAAAGAAATCGAGGTATGTAACCAGTGCTTTATTACAAAATAATGATCAATATTAACAATATAGGGGAGGTCAAAAGTCACTTAACCAGCGAAAAAACGATTGTGGAGATTTTTCTAGTTTAGACATGAAAGAATCTTTCGATGTCTCCCACCTAGATAACTTTCCTTCTTTCTTGCCAACTGTCGACAGTCCAAAAAGGGCTGTACCTCTGAGCACATCATTACAATTCCATGCAAAATATTGTCTGTAAGCTGAGGAAGAGGTTGGGACCGTTTCACAAGGTTGCCAACGATTCAAATAACATTTGACTCTTTGAATTATTGAGCAGTTGTCCTATCTTACTGCCATCACCTTCCAAATGTATTCTTAACAGCAAGCAACACAATATTTCTTAACATTTCGGTCCCGTTTCCGAGTCGTTATCATCCAGTATGTGTCCTTTAATACTGGGCGTTCAGGTATTTACTAGATTTCCAGCGGAGTTTAGGTCTACCTCGCTAACGCATCTCATAACCCTACCAACTAAAATGATTTTCTGAGCAGTTCCCTCTTCACTCATACTAACTAGATACCATATTTACAGCAGTCTACCAAGCTCTATTCTTTTCATGACATCTATATGGCGAAAGCTTTTGTACATCTACTTGTAGTAATGGTCCTCCCTCACATACGCGGATTTTTGTATGTGGTAGTTTTCAGCTTAGGAATCATCCTTTGTACTACCGGTCCGTCATGTCGTTGGTCACGATGTAAAAGCCTAGTACTGCCGATATAATAACTTTTGCGTTATAAGGAGTCAGGAGGGTGTTGTAGGAAGTGGCGATGAACCCAGAGTTTGAGATCTTGTATGTTGTAGGAGCTCAGAAATGCTGACTGCGATAGTTGGTTCTGCAATCGAGTTTATTCTATTAAGGGATGAATTCCGTGTTTGGCGAGTGCGCGAAAAGCAGGGTTGCATGCAGAGGGAATGAGCCGAGCGGGCTAATATAGTGTTGTGGGTATCACAAATTAGCGTAGAGGGAAAAGAACGTTTATTTCAATAGAACATAGTACGTATAACATTTTGTCAGGCCTGCTACATTCCTACATTCCTAAGGGTCGATGGAGGAGCAAATGGCGTCATCGTCGATTGATCTAAGGCCCTTTTTTGTACTTTCTCTAGCCACACTTAAGCAGTTTTCAAAGCCCCGACCCAAATAACAAAGTTCTACTCGAAGAGAGACCGAATGTACGATATCCATATTACAGACAGAGCCGATGGCTGCAGGAGAAATTTGCATCTGTTAAGAAGGGTTAACTGTTCTCCGAATTTTTTTTCGCTCGAGCACACATAAGACGTCAGAGTGCTTTTTGCTAAGTCTCGAATCCATACGTGAGTTATGGTAAGACCATCGTATTAGAGCTTTATAAAGATCTACTTTGATTATTGTAGACGGCCTTGAAGGCCATAAAGAGTTTTTGAATTGAGTTTTAAACTGCCGACATCGCTTGTATCAAGGTAAAAATCTGATCAGTTTTTCATTTGTCTGGGATGAATGTGTTTAGTCAGTTTGTTAATAAAGTTGACATTTCTCTGGGACTGGACTTTTCTGGGCTTCTTCTTCTCCTTTTGGTCCAAAGGTACCGCGGCCACTTTCTTTTCAGGCGCAGTGTCCAGTAATCAAGCCAACAAGTGTCCTGACATCTTTTCTACTGTGCACTAACAATTCCTTGGCCGCTTCAATATACAGCACCGCCTAAAGTTGGACAATCCAGACGTGTTTCTTCTCTTCAGAATAGTCGATTTCGGAGAATATAATACAAATGACAGACCCCGTTAGCAGTCCCAGACTAGTATGGTAGGAAAGGAATGGTCCATCCTGACATCAGGACAAGGCATTATACAACTGGGTGTGTCCGCTGCTCACAGGAGATCGTTTGGTGAGGACCTTTTCACCAAGTGCATTCGTTTCCCTTCTTTCCAATGGGGGTTACCGAGCATTCATTCGGAATTAACAGCATCACCACTTGAAGGTCGTAGTAAGAAATTGAGACTAAGAGGCGTCATATCCGAGGATCCGCTATCAAGATTCACATCACCGCCATTCGACTGCTTTGTCTGGGCTTACTTGGCTTAAAGTACTGACGAAATAGCCAAGCAGTATTTTTATGATATATCGGCTTTAGCATTAATTAGACCTTTATGGATGCATTTTAAAATATCTTTGAACGAGTTAAACTATTGTCGATGATTCCAAGCTCTTGAGAATAGCATTAGGTGAATATTCCCGGTCCTACATAAATGCTCTGCTGTACCCGGTAAATAAAGGGTGACTTTTGACCGGCCTATACTTAATAAAAAATGTGTTTATTCTAAATGTCTTATGTACTTAATTTTTTTCTTTATTTTTCAACAGAAATTCGCCTTGCTGAAATGTCTTCAATGGGTATTGGAAATAAGCCGTGCCTTGACATTAGGCCAAGTCATAATCAAATAAACGATAGATCAATAACATTTTTACAACTTGGAAAAAGTAATTATATTAATAATAAAAAAAGTCAAATAAATATTAATCGTTTCAACAATTCTTTCAGCTCCGAAACTTCGAAATTCATTTGCTGGAACAACACAAGATAACAAATATACTCGTCGTCCAAATTCATTAATATCAGAAAGTTCAATGTCATCTGGCACAAGCAGTTCATCCCTTAGCACAGGAACGATGTCAAGTTCTGGCAGCAATAACCGAAACCAAAGCGGATTGGAATTGATAAATGAAGCTACCGTTTTAGGTGGACCGGGCAGCAGTAAGAAGCATCAACGATCAACAACATTAGTCAGTCAACTTTCAATGGGTATAATTGATATTGCTTTTAGAAATTTAGAAGATTGTAATTCTTAACCATTTTCTGTTTTCATAGAAAGTGGAATAATATCCGATATATCAATGACTCCAGATGGTGATTCACATGAAATCCATTGGCCACTTACTCGAAAATCTAGTAGCTCTTCCAACTCAACAGAACTAAAGAAACAATCTACTCACAGCGAACTAAATTTAGAAGATCAAGATCCATATATCAGCGACTCTATAACCGTCCATCTATAATGAAACTATGTCGACCGAATTTTTTTGCACTTTTACACGAAACACACACAAAAAATGAAAAAAATAGATTATCTAAAAACACAAAAAAAAAACAAAAAACAAAAAATTCAATAGCTCTAAGATACTTAATGTGTTGCGAGTACCTTTATTTTAAATTATAAATTAATTTTAAATGTAATTTAGGTTAAGTAGAGCCATGTTAGAAGTAGTTTCCTGCCTATGTAAGGTCATCATCCACACTATTGCCATCATCCGTTCTGGCTATGATGGCAGCTCTTTTTCTTACCTCATCTTTTGTTTCTTTCCCCATCAAATGTATTTATCATTTCCTTTCCACTTAATATTTTTGCCTTTAAGAATTTAAAAGTTTTTTATTTTGCTACAGCACGCTCTTTGTTATTAACCAAGTGCGTATTTAAAAATGTTATAAAGAAAAATTAAATATATTTACAAAGATGTGTTTAATTTTGCATGTTAATAATGTTATGATATTATTGTTGTCGCCCTTCTCCCTGCTTTCTAGACGGGATTTCAACTTCGCTTCCTTATCATTATATAACCACCAGATTTCAGTGCAACAATTCTAAGATCCAAATTTTTAGTGTATGATGAGTACACCATGGCAAGGTATCGAGGCACCATAGAAAGGTATCGAAGCTCTAAACAGGACGCTCCAGGACATTAACGGCCGCAACCAACTTATGGGGGAGTTACAGTGCTTTTGGCTGGTGACTTCAGAGAAACCCTGCGGCTTCCTCTGGGGCCCTATACTCTATTACAATATTGTTAAACCCGATTCGAAAACAGCTTTCGAGTAAAAATTTTTACATTTTCATGTAAAATTAATGCCAATATTGTAATAGAGAATACGATACTGTAATACGATATTGTAATAGAGAATAAGGCCCCTGATTTCATCAAACTACCACTTTGACTTCAAACGTCTGCAATTTCCCGTTAAGGTTTGTTATACCATGACCATCAATTAGGCTCAGGGGCAGAGTTTGAAAGTGGCTAGTGTGGATCTGAGGAATGACTGTTTCTCACATGGCCAGTAGTTAGTTCATCTGACAGCCTGGTCATTCTCCAACCAGTAAAAAATACTAGAACTGTTGTTTATAGGGGTCTTGAAAAATTAATATAAAAGAACAGTCTTAGTAACTCATTCCTTCCTTGCTCAAGAAACTGTACCTAACCCATAAGGGGCTACAGGCGTGAGATTGTGCATACTAATTCAAATATTTGGGATCGTTGATTGAGGAAAAGAAAGAAGCATCGACGGCCGACGTTCACAGCTGCAACAGCAACATTCGCCTCACTCAAGTGGTGCATATGGAAACGAACAAATATTACCATCAAAACCTTCCGATTCTTCTTTATGGATCGGAAGTGGACACTGCTCAAGCCGGACGTCAACAAGCTCGAGGTCTTCCTAATGCGATGCTTGAGGCACTCCTCGATCGCCTTCGAAACGAGACAGTTAGACAAAGATGCGATCAACAGACACTGGTCGGAGAAGAAATACAAAGACGTCAACCACGATGGCTTGGACGTTTGCCGAATGGATGATAACCGCTTGCCACGTAAACTTCTCTGGCAAGACATCCCGGCAGACTGGAGAATTCAGCGATCGGCACTGAAGAAAACCTGGCTAAAGAATATCGAGGGCGACAAAGAATCAATCATTTTCAGTTATCGAGCCTCGAGACGTCGCCAAAAACCGTCAAGGATGGAAACGAATCGTGAATGGGGTTCGAGACCCAGCGGCACCGACAGCAGCGTATCCGTTGCGGGGACGTCCCGCTCGGACTGCCACTAACGGATCAAAGAAGATACTAACTGAATAATGACTTGAAACCCGGGGCTTAGATTAAGGTATAATAGGACATCTTCCACGCGGACGAGGTCGCGGGTATCGGCTAGTTTATGGATATTAGGAAAAGATTGTTTGTGTATTCTTATTTTGGTTTTTCTGTAGATGGAAGTCACGCCACATTAAAAAGAGATTTTTAAGAGCAACACTAATATTTTTATTAACGTTAATAAGCATGTGATTAACATTCGTGCTTGCGTTAATTCATATTAGAGGAATTAGTGTTCAAGAGAGGTTCACCCCTCAGGTTGTAATTATCCGCACGCACGACTTCGCAAGAAACCTGAGTCCACCTTACCATTCAGTAGCCGATGAACGAATATAACGTCAGCAACCTCGCGACGCTTATGGGGAGAGCTTAAGTTGATTAATTTAAGCCTGTTCTCGTAAGACGGAAGAATAAGTTATCCCAAGGCAGGCGGCTGAGTGTAAATCGAACAAATTTCCGTTGAACCAATTCGATTATTTCAACATGGGAGGAGTAATGAGGAGACCATACCTGGGAGGCGTATTCGACTAATGGCCTGACTAAAGATATGTACAAGTGCTTAGTGATGAGGGGGTTGTTGAATTTCTTTGACCATCTTTTTATAAATCCCAGGACTAAACTGCCCTTGATGTGAGTGGAAAAATCCAGCTTACAATCAAACATAACCCCAAGATGGTCAGCGGGGAAGAAGAGCGCTTCCACACGGCAGTTAATGCGCTTCTTTGGAAGCATGGAGTGCTTGCCTGTTCCATTCCACTTCATTGCCATTTTACATGGGGATGTCATCAGAAAGATGCGATTCCCCTTTCTTTCCTTAAACGCGCTTCTGAAGCGTGTTAAATGGATGCAGCGGGAAGCACTTGCCATTATTGTTCTCTTTGCATATACGAAGCTTTTAAGCTTTTTTTGAATTGAAGAGGAAGGAAAAGATCTAAAGAGAGAGTTTCATACTTAAAAACAGAAAGTGAACTATTGTTCCTCTCTCTTCTTTGAGCATTAAATATAAGAAAAACAATGCTTTGATTTCTGATACAAAACTTTACTTAAATTCCTAAGGTAAATACAAAAATTAAGAAAATTCAGATATTTAAATAAAGAATATAAAAAACAATAACATAACACTAAATATAACATAACTTCACTAATCACTATATACTCATCACTTGCGTTGCGAAGACCGACGAAAACTGACACAGCGAATTGTCATGTATCTACAAAGAATAAGGAGAATTCGCAGCTTGCACCAAACCTCCTTCCGATTCGTAGACTCTGGAAGCGCATCACTAAACCTTCCAGTGGAAGCACTTGCTTTATTTCCCGCTGGGAGTTACAGAGTTTACGCGGGAGACTATGTTGTCGAGAAAAGTACAGTCATAAATTATCGGACCACGTTTCCTACAAAAATTCATGACCTCGCACTTGCTAATGTTCAGAACCAGGGTTGTTATTGGAACACCAAGAGTAGAAGGTGTTAAGGGCAATTTGCAAAAGTTTGCAATCCTCGGTACTCTTAATGAGACGGTACAGTTTGATGTCATCGGCGTAAATGAGGATATTACAGTGGTTTAGTAAAGTGACAATGTCATCGATTGATAATATAAAAAGCAGAGGTCCTAGATGACTGTCTTGCGGTACGCTTCAATGTTTGTAGATGTGACTCCACGGAACAGGACTTGGTAGGTTCTGTCGGTTAAGTACGATTGGAACCATACCACAAGGGCATGCGGAAAGCCAAATTTTTTTAGTTTGAGGGCTATAATCGAGTGAGAAAGCTTGTCAAAGGCCTTACTGAAGTCAGTGTAAACATAATCGGTTTGGTAACCAGTGACAAAGCCCCGAACAGTGTGAGAGGAGAATTCAAGTAGATTAGGGGTAATAGAACGAGCTGCAAGAAAACCGTGTTGATTTTTTGAGATGTCTCTTGCAGGTAGGAGCGATCGCGGAATAAATAATAGATTCAAGGAGTTTAGGGTGAAGAATTTCGTTCGGAGTCGTACTGAACATAGTCGTTCACTTATTGGCTTGAATTCTATGGCATTATCTATAGGATGATATATCTCTGATATTACTTCAGTGTTGGATTTCAGCAATTCAGCTGGAACTCCATTTGGGCCTTCTGTTTTCTTATTACGTTTCACCATTGCTTCTTTGACCTCTCTCAGTGTTGGTGGATTTATATTAAAAGCTATTCTGGAATAGACAATGTAAATTTGGGATTTATCTTTTAAAGTAATTAATATCTTAGTCAGTCACAGCCACAGCCCACACGCTCATTCTACTATTTATGTGTTTGGCTTAGCTAAGAAGTTTTATATACATATTTAAGAATAAAACGAACTTAAATTTCGTAAAACGGAACAATCATTTCGTATCCGGTGGAGGTGGAGGGAGAAACTAAAACAACGCAGCTTATACATAATTACTAAAAATTTTAATCATCAATTAAAATACCGTTTTACATTAAATTAAAAGATTGATTTTCTGTATTTGTCACAATAGCACAATCCTTATCCTAAAACTTTACAACATTATTGTTCTAAGAAATAAAAATACTATTAACGGAATCTTAGTAAAAACAGAATTTTCTTACAATATACTTACTTGCTACAACACTAATTGCTACTAGTACGTCGAGCATAATCCATTTAAAGCTAGGGTTCTTCCTCATCATCTACAGCATGTGAGCTTGATAACCACTGCTCAACATTCTTCTTAGGTGGCAGACGAAATCTCCACTCATCACGAAAGAAATCAAAAACCGAATCACCCAACCGCAAAATCTCAACGGAAACTTGCTGCTCATCCGGCTTCCATGGTCTTTCAGGTCTTCCGAACATCTCCATCCTGAGTAGAGACGCCATCGACTGGCTAAGATATTTCTTAATGCTATTAAAAAGTTGCGACTTCTTCACTTGAACCGGCTGGTCAACAGAAGGCGGAGCTCTAGACGTGCTTACCGTTTGCACCTGAGTGTTAGACTTCTGCATTTCCTCCATTTTCGCTAGTTGATCTTTAAGGGTTTGGATTTGTGCTTCGTAAGAACTGATTGTTTCGGCTAAGACCGATTGCGGTACCAAATCTGCGTCCGGTTTCCCATCGTCCTTTTCTACTTCGCCTATAACTCTAAAATCAGTGTAAGTTTCCAAGATTTCTGGAGGTTGACAAACTATTGGATCCTGATCGCAAATTACAATCGAAATCTGGGAGTCATCCACCTCAGGCAGTGCTGCTGGTGGTGTAAATTCATCTTTTAACTGCGGTTCCTTCTGACGTACACCAGGATTAAGAATTCGCGGCTTTGATATCTTTGCAATTTTAGCAGGATACAAGTCCTTCCTCACAGCTGGGGAGCTTCGCTTTGCGGTATTTGTAGGACTTTCCGGTTTTTTATTCAAAATTGCGCTTTCTGCTGGAGTTGTATACTCCTCAAGGGTTTCTATAACAAACGTTTCTAAGTTTTCAGAATCAGAAATATCCTCAATCGAGCTTTGAGCTATTCTCGGTGGTATCAGGTGTTTCTTGCTTGTTGGTTCCAAAATTTTTGGCTCCGGGTAATCTGACTCCTCATAATCTAGAACCATTCCGTTCGGGAGACGCATTAATGTTGGTATAGCTTGATGGACTAACCGGTCCTTCTTGTAGTTCATAAAACATTCATCTCGGAAATGCGTGGAGCATACAACTTTATTTTTAGCTTGACTCTGCGGAAGTTTTGTAATATTGGTATTTTGCGAGTATTTAATCCATAATTTAAGGCGTTCCTCATGCTTTAGTGGGTAATGAAAAAAATGCAATCCAGGTGAATTCGCGGTGTTTTTGTCGCAAGTCCTAAATGTACAACGGCAGCCCCCCATTCGTAAACTACTTGAATTTGGCCACTTTTAAAACAAATACTTCCGTTTTACCACAATTTTCGCTGTTAAACAATAGATGGACTGAAATAGTTCAATACACAACGCTAGCAGGAGGGGAAGTTTTAAATGTCAACGGGAATTGCTTCTTGGCTTAAAGCTTTTTGACGTGTTGTTGGTGATGCCCAGAATTAATAAATTGATTTGTTGCTTGGAGTCGTAAGGGCCATTTTACACGATGAAACACGAAACAAAAAGTTTCATTCAACTTTGCTCGGTATACCGGGGAGAGGAGAGAGAGGGTCTGAGGAAACACGTGTTCCCTCCAGCCCTCTCTCTCCTCTCCCCATCAAACCGAGCAAAGTTGCATGAAACTTTTTGTTTCGTGTTTCATCGTGTAAAATGGGCCTAACGGACGATTTTTCTGGCAATGTTAACATTGCCTGCCTAATGACAATTGCACGTGTATGCGAGGGCAATATTGCAGAAAATATTATCAAGGCATTTATTGTGGCTATTTTTAAAACTCGCGTTTTTTATGTGGAAAGCCAAGCTTAGGATTCACCTGTTCTACTACCACGTTTTTTTTATTTACGCGCGAATGCCTGGACTGGTTTCAGGCAGTCCCGCGCGGCGGTTTTGTGGGATACTAACACAAGAGATAACTAAAAAACCTCCACCTCTCCCCTTTCCCCGTGAAATTAGCTATTTAGCATTGACGTCGCGTCAGCTATTTAGCTGCTAGTACTCCTGGCGTTTCTTTGTCTTTCTCTATTCCTTTCGGTTTCTTCAGCCTTAACTTGCTGTGCATAGCCTTTAGCGTTGCTTCCACTTTTCTCCACTGCGTGAGGTCGTAACTCACTTTGCCACGCTCTCTCGTAGCCCATTTCCACGTTTGGGATAAGTCTGTGAGTCGAACTACCATTAACAGACTCGACCCACTACATTTGCTATTCCATTACGGACTCACAGGGCGCAATCTGCTGCCGTACCGCTAGCCTATCAGCTACAATATTCTAGGTCATAGAGACGCATGCCTTCTCTCGCCAGCCTATGGAGATCATTTCCGCTATCACACACAGGTCCTGGGGGCGCTTAGCCTGTATGCGGCCCTCCACCAGCGACCAATAATAACAAGGGTGATTAGGTGGAGGTCAAGGACAAGTAAAAGAGTTAAAGATATGAAAGACGAGATTAGCAATAACATTAAGCAAAACGTCCAAAAAAGGATTAACAAACGCGCAATGGATATACATTTTATGCAAAAAACGCAAGAGTATGAAAGAAACAGAAGATGTTCCTTGGTTCCCATATTCTATTCTATTCACACAGTGCATATTCATGGCGCCTAAAACCGGTTTTATAGATGAGAGAGGGAAGGGAGCGGAAGAACTTAACGAAACATTTTTCACGCAAAACCAAACGCGTGAAAACTAGCACACATATAAAAAGTTACTTCTATCTCTTGCATTCTTTAGCTCTGTTTTTCTCCAACAAGTAAATTTCATCTGCACTACATTTAAATGTTCCTGTACATCATTCAAATTTACTATCCATAATTTACGCCCCGTGTGAGTTGCTAGGAGTTGAATAAAACCGGTTTTACTCACCACACTTATGGCAACGTGTGAATATGCCATTAAATTCAAATTCAAATAATGGTTTCTTTCAAGCCGCTGTATTAAAACTGTACAAAATATGCGTTAATTTTTCAAATTTCAAAAACCAAATCTTTTTATAATTAATTCTTTAATTGTACAACTAAATATTAAACATTGCAATAATTAATTCTTATCGAAAAGTTATTTTGTTTTATTTTCACTTCATTTATGGAGACATATTTGAAAAATATTAATATTATTTAAACACCAAGGCATGCAAAAATAATTAATGCGCAATTAATTATTCATAATTTTTAAAAACAAACAAAAACATCAACAACAATGAAAAATTTATGTTAATAGTTAGTAAAAATAACCCAATGTGAATTCAGCATTACCAACGCCCTTTCTAATTGGTGACTTTATGCAAACAATCATGGCGATTTCGGCTTGTAGATGCTCCTAACCGAAAGCAGATGTAACTTGTGATTAGGATCTATGTATCTATATTTAATGTAAAAAGGATCATTTAAAGTTAATAAATAAGTAAGTGTTGTGATAGGAAGTGGCTAATTGATTTGACAATTGAATTTAACTAGGGAAAAGATAAATATTTGAAAAGCAGCTGTCTATAGCAAAACGTGTTTATTCGATTATATCGATAAAGAAAATGATACAAACTCAACAGAAGAAGGATAAGCCTATAATATACGATCCCCTGATTATAACCCGTGTTAAACAGGTAAATATTAAATTAAGTATTTTTTCCTTCATTTTTTGTGGTTATGTTAATGGCGGACAGTACAGTCCTTATGGGTCGATAGTTTGATCAAGTTTTTGTTTTTACTTAGTATTTGGAGGAAAATGTGCACCAAACATACGTTGATGTGTCTGTAATGGCAAAGAAGCTACAGGAAAGATATCGTGAATATAGTCGACGTAAATCTGGCCCATTTCGAGTTCTAGTCGAGCAAGGTAAAATCAAAATCCTACAGGGCCACAGATTTTACAATAATTGTTCACTTTTATTGTTCCGCAGCTTACAAAACTGTTCTTCATAGTTACGGTCTAGATAGCAATCCATCAAGTGACGAGAACGCGGCGGCAGGCGGGAATTCAGATTTGGAAGTAATGGATGTGAGAGCGCAAATTTAAAATACTAATTTTATAACAAAATGTTCTCTTCTATTTAAGGACAATTCAAACTCAAATCACATGAATGATATGTTAACTAATCTTTATTCAAAGAATCCCAAGAAGGACAAGACACAGGCACCCAACGAGAATGAGGCTATCGATATAAGCAGCGATGAGAGCGGAGATGATGATAATGGCGCAAATGGGAAAACAAAGAAAAGTAACTATTTATTTGCTAAAAAAAATTAATCTAATTATATTATTTTAATATTACAGGAACCAACAATAACATTCCGGAAGAAGGCGCAAAGAAACAAATTGTTTATTCATTTGGTCCAGAGGATATAATACAGCCTCATAAGAAACGTAAATTAATTCAAGCAGAAGTACCAAAAATGCCACCTCTAACTAATGCTATTCACCATTTGGCTAGCGGTGATGCTGGATTTTTGTTGCCTGGCGGTGCAAGAGCAAAGCGATATAAAAAGGAAATTCTAGTTAAACAGGCGCAATATTCATTTAGAGATATCGGCGGTATGGATCGAGTCCTTAAGGAGCTTTGCGAGCTACTTTATCATGTAAAGCGACCAGAAATTTATTTGGAAATTGGTCTTTCGCCACCAAGAGGATTTTTGCTGCATGGTCCACCCGGTTGCGGGAAGACATTGTTGGCACAAGCTATTGCTGGAGTGAGTATTTTGTAAATTATAACATTTCCGTGTGTTTTTTTTTTGGAATTAATTTACTGCAAATACGTTAACTTGATCGATTTGTAGATTTTAATGATGCGAATTCAATGTTTACATTTCGATAAACATTTATCTCTTGTTGGTGCAATTCCGTAGCCGGTAATGGAAAAGTTTGTATCATGCTTTAACTGATTAATAAAACGTGCTTTATTTATCATTGCAATATCTAAAACATTTTAACGCAATAATAAACAGCTGCAGGTGTATGTGGCCATTGTTACTGATATGGAAAATATTGACTTGAGTACCTTTGATCATGCGAAATTCGTATAATTGATAATTGAATGCTTGAACAGCATAAAACAGAAAAGCTTCCGACAGACAATCATTGCATCGTTATATCAAGTCTTAAGGGCGCAATACACGACCGCTCCATCCGACCACCCCACGCCAAAACAACAACAATTTGTACGCATTCAATATTTCGAGTGCATATAAAATGTTGTTTTGGCGTGGCGTGGTCGGATGGAACGCTCGTGTATTGGGCCCTTTAAACCTTTTAGTATTTTACGCTATTTGTTCACATATAATCCTGCCGATGATGCAGCTGCCACCATGTGCAAAAGTATCGTCACCGCCACCAATGATAGGTTTGTTTGCTTATTCAACAGCGGGTCCCGCTTGCGCATAAAAGTCTCCAATTTGGGGTTTTTTCTTCTTTCTCGTGCACGAAAAAGCGGGGATATTTAACTTCACCTCGTGCACAGAAGTGTCCTATTCCCGGCGAGTCTCTAGTGCTAATATCAAATATCAAAACAACTGTCGCTTGTTATGCCAAACCAAAACAATTACAACGTGCTGAAAATAATTTCTACATTAGTATATGGGTACTTTATCCATTCCGAGTAGATTGTCCTAGCGATTGTTTCAGCCGTTATGTCAGTGATTGCAAAGGCTTCTAGCCCCCGGGATAAGCGATCTATACATGTTCGGCAGTATTTCATATCTCGCGACAAGGGAAGTGATCCGATAATATCTATGTTCATATGTTGAAATCTTTTGTCCACTACTGAATATTTCGGTAGTGCTGTCTTGTGGCGATGGACTCTTACGAATTTCGCAATATCAGCTCTCATTTTTGGCCATACATATCGATATGATATTAATTTTGTTGATTGTCCTTACTCCTGGGTGGGAAAAGCATGCAAAGTACTGTACTTGCATTGTGGAATTGTTAATTGTTTTGAATAAAATCCCAAGGCTTGTGTTGTGCCTTTAACGATCTAGTTGAGAACAGTGCCTACTGCCATTTCTGATGCATCAACGTTTAGTGCTTCCGGAGCGGGGTGTGCTAAAGCTAGCTTCCCACGGTGCGTGATAGTGGGGACAGACGCGGACGGAGCACCATGGGAAGAGTGTCGTCGTGGAAGCGCAGACAAGTCTGTAGCAGTAGCGGTAGCCGTGCGTGGCTGTCCGTGGACGTGCCGTGCGTGATAATCTGCAAAATCACGCAGATACCTTGTCCTGACAAGTTGTGTCCTAGAAACTTAATATATTCTTCTCCAAATTGGCATTTGTCAGGGTTGATAACAAGGCCGTTCTTTCTTAGTCGGTCAAAAACTATTTGTAGATGGACCTTATGCTCTTTCATAGTTGTGGATGCAACGCCTATATCATCGATATAAGTAAATACGAAATCTAGATCATGCAATAAACTATCCATGTGTCTTTGGAAGAGACTGTCCCGCATTGCGAAGTCCAAATGTCATAAATCGGTAGTCAAATAGCCCAAGGGCGTGGCTATAGTCTTTTTGGCAATAACTGCGGGCTCAATCGGTATTTGATGAAATGCCCTTTGTGAATACATCTTGGAGAAAATTTGCTTTCGCTGCATCAAGTGGGTGAAATCTTGTAAAAAAAGGAATTGGTTACCAATCTGGCAAAGTTAGGGCATTCAGTGCACGATCATTACCAAATAATCTCCATGCATTGTCGGTCTTTTTCACCATGTGAAGGGGGCTTCCCCATTCGCCTTGAGAACGCTGGAAAATCGCTGGTTCGGTACCTAAATATGATTGGCTAGATCTGAAATCTTTCCTAGCTGCCTTTCGTACGTAAAAGTTTTTCACGAGTACTGCTACAAAACGGCGCACCTCAGTGCAAATTGTGTCCCAGCCTCCGGGACTGCCGCTTCCACTACAATTGCAGTATCCTTTTTGGTGTATATTTTTATCTGCCATGCGTATATATTAAATATGAATGATATAACGAACACTTAATGAAAAGCACATCAAAACAAATAGGTACTTCATAAATTTATTGCTCATGATAAAACTTTAAAAAAATTCACTATACCATATATAAATAGTAATAAGGTAAACATTTTCTGAAAATCAACATTTAATCGCTTTTCTTATCGGAATGCACATTGCTCGACTTCCTGAACAACGCCTACACTTGTAAGACGTTTGTTTTCTTATTTTATCTCTGGTGCACGATCTGCAATTTAAATTATTTCATCGTCAGATTCGACTGCCCCGACTGGTTGTTTCTCTGTTGTAATTCAATGATCTCGTTGATGTTATCTGGACATTGATAGATTTTATGACAGAATTGCGAAAATTGAGTTAGGATAGTTTTGATGCGAACTTTTTTTTATAAAATAAAAAAAAGCATTGAACATGGCCAAATTTAGTATGTGATAAATATTTTTTTTGTGCCAGCGTACTAGTATGACAGGCGGCAATATTTCGGCACTCACAACTTGTATGAGAACACTAATCATAATGAACAACGTTCTAGAGAGATGGCAGCCAGTAAAAACTTGATCATTGCAAGCACTATATTATCTCCTGATGGAAACAATCCCAAACAAAAAGCCATTTTTAGGGCCTGAACCTTTTAATACTGAAACAGGAATACGGCAAAGATGCTTGTTAGCTCTTTGGTGTTTATAATCGTGTTGGACATGGAATTTGATATTCTCACCTAGAATATTGGAAAAGACTGGAAAATAAATAAAAAGATAGTCGTGCTACTTTTAAAGCACAACACTTTTAAAGTGTTTGAACTCGGAGATGTTATATGAGTTCGGAAACACCGACTACGGAAGATAGTAGTTCCACAATTGAGTTGTTGTATTTAAATACGAACCTCTCTAAACCATGCCAAGGTGGTTTTTGTAGCCCCTGCCCAGTTATATGAGTTATTCAAGGCGGACCGAATGTAGGACTTGTAGATTGTAGCCAGGGCAGCTGGCTGGAGGAGGAACTTGCATCTCTTGAGAAGTTCTCCATACTAAAATGTAGATCTGAGATTAAGATAGTGAGGTTAGAAGTGGTCGAACGACCCTTTCTGAATCCATGCTGCTGTTCATTGAGTTTTGAATCGATTAGGGCGGCGATCTTGTCATAGAACAATTTTTCAAAGAGCTTAGGTATTGCTGAGAGGATGGCGATGCCCCTGTAGTCTTCCACATAGTAGCTAAAGCACCTAAACAGAGAGATTTATTGAAGATAATGTGGAGAGGTAGTAGTTGTTCGGAGCAGAAGAGAGAATCGACCCTTAGGGAACGACGGCCGAGATGGAGTGGGGATTAGATTCGACGTCATCCAATACTACCTTGATTGAACGGCCAGAAAGAAAGCTTTCAATCCAGTTCCCTAGAACTGAGTCAGTACCAATAACTTGGAGTTTAGTCAGCAGAACAGGGTACCATACTCTGTCAAAAGCATTGGAAATATCTCGAGTAACAAGACTAGACTCGCCAAAGCCATGAATGCTGCAACTGGTTGTTGTCGAAACCATCGAGGTGAAATCATCCCTAAAGATGAATTGCGTAAAATAGACATCCATTGACGTTTGCTAACTTATCCATTCGACTATTGGCTCAGCTAAATGCGGTCCGTGGGCTTTAGTTCTTGAGTTAATTGAACCTAGTAAGCGTGAAAATTCGAGTCCTTGGTCAAAATTTGTTGCAAAGAGCTCCGTGAGATGTGCAGTTCCTGAGCGCCAACGAAGACACGACCACACTATCGCGTACAGCTGCAATGTTTTCGATGTAACGAACTGTACAAAATCTTACTGAATGTTACATTTACTACTGATCCGGGTGTAGTGTAGCGAACGCCCATTTACCTAATAGGCTTTGATAACCTTAGGCGTTGTTCGACTGTGTACGTCTTCATGGGTCAACAACATTTAACGTTTAGACGTATTTCCCTATCGAAATGAGGAAATACCTAATGGGGCAGCCATAGCTATAGTATTGGAAAATCCAGAACAGTTAGAAAAATGGAATCTCTGTCTTATCAATTCCCCGAATTGCCCTTGCAACTTGCCTAGGATTTCGTTCCATTCCGATGTATAAATCTGCCTCTCTGTAGATTTATCTGTTCTTCACTCTTTGAGGTCCTTCCATTAACTTAACACTTGGAAATTAGAACATAAGCCTAAGATATTCGTTCATATTCTCCTATTTAAACTTAACCCATTTGAGTGGCCTATATCGATATTATTAAGATAAAAATAAATCTAAGATTTCATAAATCCATTTTTTCTTTTTTTTAAATAGCAACTAAGCGTTGGATTCATCGAAGTACCAGCCACTGAGATAATAGCAGGAGTTTCAGGAGAATCTGAAGAACGAATTCGGGAAATTTTTGAGCAAGCAGCTTGTTGTGCACCGTGTGTTCTGTTCATAGATGAAATCGATGCTATTTCATCAAATCGTCAAAACGCACAAAAAGATATGGAACGACGTGTAGTTGCTCAATTAATAAGTAGCCTTGATGGTCTCTCGCGACATGAAAATGGTGATCAAATTGTAGTAATTGGTGCAACAAATCGACCAGAAGTTTTAGATCCAGCATTACGACGTGTTGGACGATTTGATCATGAAATCGCAATGGGGGTTCCAGATCGTAAAGAACGAGAAGAGATTTTAATAGTTATAAGTGAAACATTAACTTTACAACATCCATTTGATTATAGAAAAGTTGCTGAGCTAACGCCCGGATATGTTGGGGCTGATTTAATGGCTTTAGCAACACGAGCAGCATCACTTGCTGTTAAGCGAAAGTATATATTATATATTTTTTGGGATATGAATTGCAATCTAATTTGTTTTTTTTTTCTAACTTGTGCAGATATTTTCATCAGTTGAATCGATTCCGTGCAACGAAATTGAGAAAAAATATTTTAATTGTTGACTTGCTGGAAGAGACGGGAAACGACAATGATGGTAAAGAAAAGGAGAGTAGTGACGAAAAGAAAAAAGATACTGAGAATACAGAGAAAAAGGATGAATCTCCAAATAAAAATAAAGAATCAGATACAGGAAAAGAAAAGAGTAATGAACCAGAAATACCTACAAAAGAAAATTCAACTTTAGCGAAAGCTGCTGATACTTCTGGCGAAAAGATGGACGTTGATACCACAGAAAAAACTCCAGTTAAACCCTCTGATGTAACGACTACACCAAGTAAAAACTCAACAGTGGATTCAACGAAAACCTCAACACCAATAAATCCAGATATAAATGGAAAACTTAGTGAAGATGCGAAAAAAGATGAGCCAATAGATGTCGATGAGTTGTCCGATGATGAACAATCTTTTGAAATGAGAAAAGAGCCTTCATTGTCTGAGCTTCTTGCATGGTTAAATGCAGATACGCCTCCGTTGCAAGATTCCCAGCTAAATGATTTATATGTCACGTTGGATGACTTTAAGGAAGCAATTAAGCTTGTTAAGCCATCTGCAAAACGGGAAGGATTTATAACAGTTCCTGATGTTACTTGGGATGATATAGGATCTCTTCAGAATATACGAGAAGAATTGCAGTTAGCTATTGTAGCACCAGTTAAGTATCCCGAACGATTAAATGCTCTGGGATTGAATGCTCCTTCTGGAGTACTTCTTTGTGGTCCACCTGGATGTGGTAAAACCCTGCTTGCCAAAGCAATCGCTAATGAGGCAGGCATCAACTTTATATCTGTAAAAGGCCCTGAACTTATGAATATGGTAATTTAAAGTATATTTTTAAATGTTCATATTTAAATAACTGGTAAATATCTTTTCTCAGTATGTTGGTGAAAGTGAAAGAGCAGTTAGGCAATGTTTCCAAAGAGCACGCAATTCGGCACCTTGTGTTATATTCTTTGATGAATTTGATTCCTTGTGTCCGAAGAGATCCGAGTCAGCGGAGGTAATGGTTTTTTTTGCTGTTTTGAATCGAAGCATTATTTCTATTTATATAAACAGGCCGGCGCCGGGACACGTGTTGTTAATCAACTACTTACAGAAATGGATGGTATTGAGGACCGAAAGGGTGTATTCCTTATGGCAGCCACAAATAGGCCAGATATTATAGATCCTGCTGTTCTGCGTCCTGGCAGATTGGATACTGTTTTGTATATTGGATTGCCAGAAACTAGAGATAGGGAAGAAATTCTCGATGCCATAACAAAGGTAAGAGCAGAAGACAAATATAGGTGGCAACTTTAATTTTATTTTATATAATTTCGAATTACAGAAAGGATGCCAGCCTGTACTAGCTGATAACGTTGATTTGCATGCAATATCCGAAATAACTGAAGGATATACTGGCGCAGATTTATCTGGATTAGTTCGACAGGCATCCTTTTTGGCTTTAAGAGAGTCTATGGGTGATACCAGCGTTAAAGTGGAAGAACTTAAAGTAACCCAAGAGCATCTTCTTCAAGCATTAAAAATGACAAAGCCGTCTGTTTCTGAAGAGGTTAAGTTTTTGTTTGTATATTTTGATTTTTTAAATAACTTGATCCGTTTTATAGGATAGAGAAGTATATGAACAACTGCGAGAAAAGTTTGCCGCCCCTAGAGCAGCAGACAAAGAAAGCGAAATTATTCTTTAATTATATTTAGATTTATTCTATCGATATGTCGTTTGTCAAAAAATATGTACAATTGAATAAACTTTTTTAGAAATAAATTAGCATACATATATTAGCGACAACGTACTAATTTTTTTGTGAAAAACTCAATCTCAAAAGATGCTGGGAATATGCCTTGGAGACATTAAAATCTTTTCGTGCAGTCAAGATGGCATCAAGTCACTCCTAACGTAGAAGTTTTCTGCCAAAATAGTTGCAGGGTGCGAGCGTGACCAGGAAAAATAGGGGCCTCTATTCTGGTTGTTACTAAGGGCCGATTCACAATGAACGCTTCAAGCTTCAAATTTTTTTACCATAGTTTCAGCTTCGTTTGAAGCTTGTAGCTTGAAGCTTTGAATGTGAATCATTGTCCATAAATCCTATAATCCTAAATTTTTGAAGCGTGAAGCTTGAGGCTTGAAGCGCTCATTGTGAATCGGGCCTTATGGTGACAAATGGCGAAGTGAGTCAAAAATGGTCTTATGGTTCTCTAAAAAAGTAACATTTCAGAGAGATAAGGCGAGTTCGAGATGTCACTGATATCGAGAAACGGCGAATTCAGTGACAATTGTTCTCACTTGATGTTTGTAAGTGAGATTTTTTTCATTTGTTATTTAAAGGTGACATTTCTCACTATGGTGAAGTGACAACCAGAATAAGGGCCATCGTCTCGCTTTGCTGGATTCACGGACACGGGTATCGAGGGCGATGAGGCTGCAGACAAGTTCGCAAGGGAGCAGTCTGAGACGTTGGTCCAGGGCCCAGAACTGTTCTGTGTTTTCTCGTGGTCCACCTCCCGTCGCGACAAAAGCTTGTGCTGACCAGTTTTAAAATACCTATTAAGACTAAGAGCGAGCGGTTGTTAGTGAAATAGTCAAGTGTTAATGTTAGTGAATTTAGTAACATTTTTTTAATAAGTCGGTGCAAGTATGCGCAGTGGAAAGCGCTTATTACGTGAAGAAATCGAGCGAGTCAAAACGTTGGACATCCATGGAAGGAAGCCGATGCCAGGGAGGCCAAGGGCCACAACAGAGAAAGAAAGGAGCAGGATCCTGCGAACAGCGTTAAATTTATCTATGACGGCCAGGGAAATTGAAACTGAAGTCGGAGTAAATGCAAGTTTACGCACTGTGAAGAGGATTTTAAAGCGGTTCTATTACCTAAACACAAGGGAAAACTCCTGGAATTCGCTCGATCTGACATGGTGGAACCAAGGTATCTTTTCAGCCGAAAAACGGTTCTGCCTTGATGGACTGGATGGATACGCATATTATTTCCATGACTTATTGAAGGAAAAGAGGTTTCCGACTCGACATTATGGCCGGGAAGGAGGAATAATGATATGGGGAGCCATTTCAGTTAGAGGACCAGTGAAGCTCAAATTCATCGAGGAAATCCAAACAGGAGTACGGTACCGGGACATGTTAGAAGAGGTTAAGACGGTGGTGGAACAAATAATGGAAGGTCAACTATGGATTTTCCAACGAAACCTTGGAACAGGTCAGACCACTAGGGTAGTTAGGGAGTGATTTAGGGCCAATAATAGTGGAACTGGAGTGGCCATTGGCTGTCTCACGAGGAAAGTCGATCGCTCTGGACAACAATATGGGACCATCACAGAACTGAAGACTGCAAAAAGGACAGCATAGGAAGAAATAAATTTGTGGAATTTAGATTTAATTCAAAAGTTGTAGAGTAGTTAAGGAAATAGAATTTATGATGTAATCTTAAACCAAGGCAAGGAGACTTATTGAAGGAGGTCAAACTTTTGCCGCGACGGTTTTCTCCTATTTTTCACAAGGGTTTTCCTCATTTTTTAAAACAATTAGTATAAGTTGGTAACTTAACTTGGTAAAGCATCAAAACCTCATAAAATCAACCCGGGATTCTACAAAATTAATTACATTGCGGTCAGTACACTCCTGCTCCTATTTTTCTACCTGCGGTCAAACTTTTGTCGCGCAATGTATTCTTTGAGAATATCAGGTCGATTGTTGTCTGTGCAGTACGAACGTCTGCAACTGCACCGGAGAGGGTGGCTAACAGGAGAAAATCGAGATACGTATACATGCTGCGCATGGCGAACCACGTCGCATGCAGCATGTACAATATCGGGGAACATCATTGATATAACAGACGGAAGAAGGCAGACGCATTTACAATTAAAAATATATATGAATGGGTGGTAGCCAAACAAAGTATGGTCGTATATAACACGATGTCAATCCTTCGAGGAATGTAAAAGGGCTAAAATAGTCATCAAAAGATCGATGGACTCACATAATTGTACCAAGCGTGGAGAGGTCGATCAAGAGAGATCACGGCGAATTAAGCTATTACCTCACACAGGTCATTGTCGACATAAAGGATAATGGGCAGGGAATACCTCCATCGTTTAGCACATGACTGTTTGCCGTCCTGTCCGATATGCCTGAATGAAACGAGGGGCGCGGAAAGTCTGCTGAGTTCAGATGTCTGCCTTTATACTACTGGTCCGTCACGTCGTTCACGGCATGGGACGTCTAGTGTTAAGCTTAGCTTGATGTATAGAAAAAAGATAGGATAGGTTAAGGGAAGTGGGGGATTGCGCAAGTACGAGGCGGTGAGCTTCGAGGTGGAACTCTTGGATGTTGTATGAGTTTATTTTTTAAGCATCCGACCAGAGCTGTACGAAACAAATGGATCCTGCTTACCAGCCAACAAAGTTTGTGACCGCGGCAGTAGCAGAATATCACGTGGACAAGGAGGTGTACCGTCCAAACTCCAATTACTCTTTAGCTTTCTTCTTTCAGTCTTTATGTCGTAACGTCATTCATGGCGTAATGTCCAGTAGTAAGCTTAGTTTGAATGAGCCGATGAAGGTGAGGCTTGCGTTTGAACTCTAGAATATTATTATATGAATTCAGAAAAATATTGCAGCAAATTGCTCCAAGGTGGAGCTGCTCTTCTTACAAAGGCGCAAGGGCTAAGGTGGTTTTCGGGGCACCAACCCAGATAAACTAGCTGCATTCAAGGCGGAGCCGTCTTTAACATTTGTACATTTCACCCGGGTCTACTGGTTCAAGGTAGAACTTGCATCTCCTAAGAAATCCCAGGCATGGTATTGCTTGTTTGGTAATTTGATATATTGTGGCCATTCCATTGCAGATTTTCCGTTAAACTTCTGCTAAGAATGTTAAGAGATGCACTTGCACCGTCCACTGAGACAGAAAGAAGGCCGGTGTAGGTTTTATTAGATATCGTTGGACATGAGCTTACGATCATAAAGGCAAGCTCTGGCACGTGGCTGTCTTATATTAACGAAAACATGAAAGTAAGAGAGAAGTCATGCGCTACGTTGTGAAGTGGGTTGGAGGGGCTTGCGAGCAGATCGTTTATAAATAAGCGTGATTAGTAGAATTGACCTCTGCGGAACATCGGCAGATATGGTTTGCGGATTAGATTCGATGGCATTTAATAGTATTTTGATTGAACGCCCATAAAGAAAACTCTCAATCCAATTCCTTAGAGCTGAGTCATTAGAAATATATTAAAGTTTAGTTAACTGCGCAGGGCGCCATACCCTGTCAAAAGCCTTGGAGATATCTAAAGGAATCAGACCAGATTCACCAAAGCGGTGAATAACTCTCCGTCTGGTGAATGAGTTGAGTACTCAGGGACGGGAGATGCTATAGCACTGTTGAGTAAAGAAGAGTTCGAGGAGGATAGAGATGCTAATAAATCGTTCGTGGATTTGGTTTATATTACCAAGGACTAGCTAAATTAGTTGATGGATGTTCTTGTTAAGTTACCAAGGACTAGCTAAGTTAGTTGAAGGATGTTCTTGATGGAATTATTAAAAGACTGCAAGCAGTTGTATTGAGGATTTTACGTCCCATTCTATTATGAAACCATCACTTCACTTTATTAATGATAGATTAACAGAATTTTCTGAATTCGATCTACTCTCAACGAAGCAACTGATTCGGTAAATGCCTTCTTTGATATAATTATATAATTTTGCTGATTCATCAAGCAATAGGGTTCAAGTTCTCACTACATAAACGCAGGTGCAAGAGATATCAATAAATATTTACTTTGTTTAAGACAAAGCCTGCTACAATTCACATAACACGTTATGACATTTTTATTCTTTTTTTGTAATTCAGCTTGGAGCTAAGGAAGTTGCACGTTTATTAAATTGTCGTGATTTTTTAAATTTTGTATTTAAATAATAATTTATGAAATCGAACACAGTTCAATTATTTTATTGTTGCTAGTGCAGATGTGATTTCAAATCTTTTATTATGTCCAAGAAAAGTGCATTCAGTCTTATCCTAATTTTAGCAATAATTACTAAAGTTTTCTCTTTCCCTTTACAAGATATAAAGAGTCCAATCAGTGATGTTAAGGTTGAAATAGCGAGCAGTGAGTATAAAATGAAATAATAGTTTTTTTTTTCAAAAAAATACATTAAAAAAACAATTGTTTCTTACAGATAGTCTTGTTTGCGATGATTTAGTTTGTCCGGAAAGTACAATTGTTTGTACTATAAACAAAAGGACTGATGCAGAAGACATGAAAAAATTGGTTGTGGTTCGGAAATGTTTTGATAAAGATAATGTAGTAGTAGCTGAAAATTCCCAGATTTTACTAAATGAAAATCCCACCGAAAATATTAATTTTAGTGTTGAATCGAATGGAAATTATATGATAACAAGACGAGAGGATGATTATGATGTACAAAGAGCTTTATTGAAAAAAATTCATGAAACTCTTGAAGAAAAACTACATGAAAGATTTGGGAAATATTCGAAACTTATGCTTAAAAATTAATTATATTTAATAAGATTTTGTGATTTTTTTTGACATTAAATTAGTGGTTGTTTTTATATTTGTGATATTATAATGTTTTTAAAGATTTCCCTGCCAGCGTTCTTTAGGTGAGTGTCGGCTCCATTGCTTGTTGTCAACTAATTATCTATCTATGGGCATTTTCGAGAATTCACCATGGTAGCTACCGGTCGAACCAGAAGTTAATCCACCATCCATCCACCACCCTGTAGTGAGACTCTGAGGCTCTGGTTACCTTATCGGTGAATATTCCAACATGGTGAGTGGGAACTTATGGTAAGTAATCAACTCTCGAACATGGTAGATTATTTTCTGGTTCGACCGGTAGCTACCATGGTGAATTCTCGAAAATGCCCTATCTGTCTAATTATCTAATTATCTATCTAAATGTCCATGAGTCCTATAGGGCTGTCTTGTATCTTTGCTCTGATGCGATTGGCGCTATCTTTGTTTACTTAATACCTATCTGCCAAGACGAAGGTCGCAACTGTAACATCGGTGATGTTGACAAGATTAGAGCAATGCGGAGCTGTGTATCTCGCAGGACTCCTAACAAAATTCCTCCTTTTGGCCACGCGGAAAAAGACACTTCTAACTCATCAGCTACTGCGATACAAGTTCTCCCATTTTTTTACTCGCAACACTATGTATGGATCTTGTGAACATTTAGCACCGTGATAGCAAATGTCGAGCACTTTCATGATGATAGATGCCACGGCATCAGTGTCACCGTGTGAACGAGGCTTTAGTGCGAGAATTGGGGAAAGTATTTGTATCCTGGATTCATTTGCCTAAGTTCAAACACTTGGGTGTAGGCTGGCTGCGCTGGTGAATGGGAATAGGTGTTCGTTAGGGTAATACCCCGGCTTCACCGGCCGAAATGCCAAGGGAGTAAGGCGTCTGGCTACCATCCCAGAGGTCCCGGGTTCGAATTCCGGTCCTTCGCCTTCCCCACCTTCTTTTTTCTTCCCTCTTTACATTTATCATTCCTCCTGTCATAGCCTTCTGTTAGCACTGCCCCGTCCCACCAGCGCATGTCATCGGTTGATTGTTGGGATTTAACTCGTTTCAGGGGGCATAACACTCCAGCGAGTTGTTTCTCGTTGCCCCGATGCCAGAGTCGCGATAGAAATGGTTGGGAGTAGGAGGTTGTGGCAGTTCCTTCCTTCACTTCTCTCTTTCCCTGCACTATCTATCGACTAGAGCTTGCTGTTCGACATTGCACTCTATACGAAAAAAATAGATTGTGGACAGTACAAAGGGCCTTCCCTGAGCTCTAGTCTTCCACATAAAAAAAACTACAGTTGTTTAACATATTTTTGTCTGTGGGCCAGCAAACAGGTATCATCGGCATAGTCGAGATTCTTGAGGCGATCTAGCAGCCCCAATTGTATGCTACCTGTTCTACTATCTAGTGCGCGATAGTGACGATAATGTCGTTTAGTAGGCATGTCGTACTTCTGAGCTCACCTCAAAGCTGTCGGATAATTTTCCTTTGTGAAGAACTCTGCATTTGGAATTGTATTGTATTCTTCCGATGCCTCGCCGTGGTGGACGCCGAATTTATTGTGCAACCTATGAAATGAGCTCAGCCGAGGAATACTGCAGGGTATCAATCTATGCACCCTTACTAGACTTTGTTCTCACGGATCTGTAACAAAGGCCTCAGCTGAAACTTTGCTCGTCTTTCAATCATCAGTTTTCATTCCAAAAAATATTCTCAAAAATTCTCCTTGTGTAATAATGACAAAAGTATAAAATCCGCTTCGGATTGCTTCTTGACCTCGGCAAGGCTTCTCTTTTGACAAACGATGAATTGTTGCTGTAGCGAGAGAAATGGATTTAGAAAAAGGAACGTCAAAAAGAGCTTCCTATTTTCTGGAAGATAGGTAAAATGACACTGTCTTCTCGCCTAGAGGTGGTAGTCGGGCGCCTTCACCCCTAAACTATCGTGACTATCGAGAAATTGAAGAATGAGAACATTTGGTTATATCGGGATTCGGGAATTCCATTCTTTACTACACGCAATAACCAATAAAGCCATTGGACGGGCTAATACCACATCTGAATGCTCTTTCTTATCGAGCTGGTTCATGCGAATGCACTATCCTATCCTAATCAAATCCTACCTAAACTACCCTTAATTTAAAAGAGATAACATTTCCGAGTATGAATTATTTGAAAAGTTTTTTTTATCAAGCTAAATAATCGGCTCGTACCTTTAACAGAATGGAAGCAGAATCTGAGCCCTTTAATTTCCGTAATCGAAATTCAAAATCAGCAATAAACAGAGAAGTAAGCCTTCGTTCGCCGTCGTCGTCCTACAAGGAATAAGTGAATCCCTATATATTCGAGCCGAAAGAGCTCCTTCTTATCAGGAGAAATCAATCTCTATTTTTCTGCGAATGCAATTTTTTTTAAATATTGCTGGGCCGTTCAACCCCCGCAACGAAGGTCCCTTATCCTCCTTCAACTTAGCCCCAGACATGGAGGGATCCTTAATCATAATTGCATTACTGGCGACTGGTACCGATTCTACAATTACAAATATCCTAGAATGCCTTGTATTCAGCGTTATTATTATAGATAGTGTATAAGACATATTTTTTTGTGTGTTTGGAAATTTGTAAATTTCTCGTGGATTTTTTGTTCCTGGTGCGCGTTTAACAAGGAAAAGGGCACAAGGAAGTAAGAATTGACACGAAATCAGTCGCAGAATGAGGAAGGTAGGAAACTTGGGCAATTAAGGCGGTACGGTTTTATTTTTGGCGGCTGTTTTTTTTTGTTGGCATATTTTTATTATATTGTATAGAGTCGACTGAGCTGCTGGTCTTAGGAAACTGAACTCTCTCTTTAACAAAAAGATAAGAAAAACTTATTCTTAGTTATTGTGTTTCTATATATACATATAAAAAAAAAGTGAAGTGATTTTAAGTAGTAGACATTTATTGAATATCCCTTCATACATCGTCGGTGACAAAATATGAACATACGAAAGCCTGACGTATTGAACCATTACCTACGTCACAGGGAAGTCAACAATTATTTGGACTACCTAGGTCGTCGATATGAGGATATCGTGACTGTATACACAATAGGAAAATCGTTCGAAGGACGCACCTTGAAGGCTATACGAATTGATTTACGAAAGAATGAAACTACTGAGAATGTGCCTAAGAATTGGATTCTCATTGAGGCAGGAACACATGCTAGGGAATGGATAACAGTTTCAGTTGCTCTATACTGTATTCGTCAGCTGACTGAGAAAAATCTTCGTAATAGGGATGTATTAATGGATGCCGGTTTTATTATTATTCCTCTTGTAAATGCTGATGGATATGAATATTCTCACGATAAGGTATGTTGATTGGTAAAGCTTTGTGATTGGTGAATTGATTAAAGGAAAGTATTTATAATTACAGAATCGCTCTTGGAGAAAAAATCGACGTCGTTTACCAAATAGCAATCACATTGGTACTGATTGCAATCGAAACTATGATTTTCATTGGACTGAGGGAACGTCCAAACGTAGCTTAAGCACCTATCGTGGTGAAACGCCTTTTTCGGAGCCAGAAACTTGTGCCGTAAGGAATGTAATGCAACGCTTATGTCCAGAATTGAAATTTTGTTTGTCCTTTCATTCTTATGCTCAATGTCTTATGTATCCATGGGGCTACACTAAGTAACTAATTAAATTTACTAATAAAATATTAATTTTGTTTTTAAAAAAAAACAATTTCTTTACATTTTTATAGAGAATTACCATCAACTTGGAAGGACTTACATAAGGTGGCAGAATGTGGAAGAGAAGCGATTGTTGGGGCAACCGGAAGACATTATCGAACGGGAAGCATATCGACATTAACACGAAGAACATATTCAGGATCAATTGCTGATTATGCTTATGGTGTTGAGAAAGTTCCATATGTAATCGTTATGGAATTGCCATCGAATAAGTACGGGTTTCAGCCACCTTTAGAAAAAATCGAACCAATTGCTGCTGAAAGCTGGGTTGGCATTAAGGCAATGTGCAGGAAAGCGATCGCATTAAGTGTTGCTAGTGAAACAAAAACAAAGAAAAAACCGAAAGTAAAAAAAATTCATAGAATTTCTTCAGCTGGACGTAAATGAAACATTAAAAATTATGTTTTATTAAATGTTGCACAAATTAGCAATTCTATATACATTGTGATTTAAGCCACTGCCATTTAAAATATTAATTAAACAATAGATTTTAATAAAAAATATTCAAAATCAAAAAAACAAGATTCGAAGATAATTTTGTTCTTTGAATATGAAAAAAAAATAAATAAAAATATTTTAGTGAAAAAAATAATGTGTCGTGGTAAGTGAATACAACAATAATAAATTTACTAAAATACGAAAAATTAAATATATAGTAAATATAAATAACATTTTGGCAACATTAATGTTTCGATTATTATTTGCATATATAGTTAATTTTATTATTATTTTTACGTAAGAGGCTGAATTTTATAATAGAATCAATTAATTAATTAGTAATTACCAAAAAAATAATTGTCAATTAAATCAATGTGATATCTCATGTATGTATGTATGTAAATTTGAAAAATTTAAAAATTTTTAAATAGAAATATTTTAGTATATGAACGAGATTAGTATTCATGTATTCATTTTTTCTTAAATTTACAATGCTAATGAAGTTTTATTGTGTGACTGTTTTTTTTTTGGTTGGACCAATGATGTAAGCTGATAAGATTCGATATGTAGACATGAAAATTATGTTGTTGAGTTAATAAAAATAATTAATTTTAATTTTAATGGTGTTATTTTTGTTTTGATTTTATTTAAAAGATTGTTTGCATGAGCTGAAAACCATTACAGACGATGCCAATGGTTTTACTGTGACTAAATAAATAAATTGAAAAAAAAACGAGTACTAAAATACTAGAACAAATGTTTATTCTTAGTTCTATTATATTAAGAATAATTTAGTTGGTTAATTTTTTGAAAAGCATTTATGCGCCCAAAACTAGCACGCATAGCGAACCGAACGATATGAATGGTATTCGTAATCGACCATTCCAAACGCGTGTGTGGGCGCTTTCAGTAATGCAATTTGCGCATATTTGTTTTGCATAAGTTTCATAAAAGCAAGCAAGCGTTTCCGCAGACTTCATAAATGCAAACATGCGAAGCATATGTGCGCAAGCTTTGCAAGTTTTTGGATATTCCTGCCAACAAATTTCAAAGAAGAAGAAGACGCTTCGATATAAAATGTCAAAGTATTGGTTGACAACATGAAATGGATGAGGAGAATATAGAATATAGTGCGGTAAATATAAATAGTAATAATTATTATTAATTTAATTTTCACTATGGCGAAACGAGTTCACTAATGCATACTTGCATGCATGCGCAAATGATTTTTCCGCAAGTGGATGCAGGTCCAACTTACGCATTTTGCGCATGCAAGTATGCATTACTGAAGGCACCTTGTGTTTTACCAAGCAGTCCCTAACTAAGTACAAACCACGTCCAATGCTGCTTGACCTAACCAATCGAACGAGAACCTATCTAGTGAGTATGCTAATGCCCCCTCTATTGGTTACCGTTATAACTGCCAATTTTGCTCCCTTTAGTTTAAAAAAATACCATGCTTCGTTTGGACTATTCCGTGCTTCTTTTATTGATACGTCCCTGTAGCGGGCTGCATTTGGAAAAGTAGAATTTTTCTCAGGCGTACTATGCCGACACGGGGTCTTATTTTTACTCGGGTGATAATATCGTGCTATCGGCAACGCCTATTTGCGGCCACTTTTACAAAGACAACCGTATTTTTATAGGCAACCCGGCATAAATATATTTCTCTAGTTAAAACTATCATTAAAAATTGCATTTTGATTAAAAAACAGATGAGTGCAGAAATTTGCAGCCGGATCTTAGACTAATAGAATTGATAAAAACTCTATACAACAATTCCAAATGGAGAGTTATCCAGAATGGAAAATTTTCCGACCGCTTTGAGGTGAGCTCAGGAGTATTACAAGGATGCCTACTTTCGCCATTACTCTTTCTTACAGTAATAAACGACATTCTTGTCAGTGGTCTAGATAGTAGAACAGGTGGGGATTGTTAGACTATCTTAGGGATCTCAAGGTGATATCTGATTGCTTGCCCACAGACATCAGGACCTTAAAAATATGTTAAACAACTTAGCAACAGAAAGCAGTTCAACAGGCTTTTTCGCATATGGAGATCAACGGAGATCACGATTAACGCCAAATTGCTGCTGTTCAACTCTAACGTTAAGGTAATTCTTTTGTATGGTTGCGAAACATGGAAAGTCACACAATTCATCACAAGGCGCCTTCAAGTTTTCATCAACAGATGCCTACTACTGTGCCGGCTGAGAAAGGATAGATGACGAAATTAGGCGAAGGAAATGGAATTGGAAGACCTAAAATAACGTGGACAAGAACCTAATTAGCAGAGGCCACAATAAGTAGGAGATCTTGGACAGAGCTCTAAGAGCTATCACGCAAAACCGAGGCTGCTGGAGAGCAACTGTTTCCGCCCTATGTCCCACTAACCGTGGAATTAAAGCAGCATAAGAAGCAGATTCAAAGATGGCCGAGAAGTCTTAGATATTGTTGATGGATAGATCAAACTGACGGTTTTGAGCTTTCGTTTGCATTTCATTCCACTTTGATTAATTTTTTTTAGATCTGGTTCTATTTAGTTCAGCCTTCTAAAAAGTGGTTACTTATTCAGGTATATGGTTAAGCTCTTGATGTTTCACGAAAACAACTAATTTGCGGCTGATGCCATGATTCATCATCAATAACTCCACAGCTTGCTATTGGCTTTGGCTTTTTGGAACATCCTCCTCCAGATCTGGCGGTGCCTAGCTTAAAGTCTCAAATTTCTTATACCTAGACTGCGTAGATCTTTTTCTAACTCCTCTGTATATCTTTTTTTCTGTGTCCGTCTGGTCTTTGGTTCATAATATTTTTTGCTGTGCTGTCATCACTGCTACGTTGAACATGTCGTATTCATTGAATTCTATTCATTTTTATAGTTTTTACGATGTTTGAATCTTTATATAAGTGATACAGTTCATGATTCTATCTTCTCCTCCAAACACATATAGTAAGTTAAGTAACCTTAAACTTTCTTAATTACGAAGGTTTTACGGCTAAAACATTTAAGAAGTAATTATCAACTATCAAACTAGTCATTTTTTAGCAGTACATAATTAGTTCTTTTAATTCAAAAGTTGGCATCAGCATATAACAAAATAAAAAATAAACAATTCTTTTTTAGATTTTTAATCTGAAACAAATTCATAATTTTTTTGTAAGGTTCACTGCCCTCAACCCACAACAAATCACACACTTAAAAGCTAAATATCTGCTAGCATTGCACAACATTTTATTATTCATCCCACAGACTTCTCACGTTCCAAAATCCGTTTTTATGCGATATATCAAGCCCAACGTGTCCAATTTTTATTTGCTAATTCTCATATCGATTCGGCAATCTCCGTACAGCTATCATCTATAGAAGCAGGGCTAACTTTTCACAACATTTGTTGGAGGAATTCAATCAAACTTTCTTAGTTCTGTGAGGACCATATTGTCCGATAATTGTAACAGTCTGAATGACAATTTCCTAAATCGGTTATAATGCAAAACTGAAGTATCATGTCAGGATCAGGAATGGGAAACCATTAGCCAGATAGTCTGCAAATGACAGAAAACAAGCAATTAATGCTGCCAATTAAACTGTGTCATTTGTCCCTCGAAAAGCCCTGGCAGCGACTTGTGTCGTAAGTTCAGTTTTCACCCCTCGAAGAAAATAATCTTTTCAGCTGGTCCCCATCACAGCAGCCACAGCAGTACAAGAAGCAGAGAACTAAACAGCAATTTCCCTTGATGCCTCCTTCCCACAATCTAATGTCAACTCATTACGCGCCAAGATACAACGAAATGATGAAGAAATCTCAGGAGTACTATGTCGGGGGCGTCAGAAACAGATGTCATCGCCTTCAGCATAGAGGACCACAATACACGAGTGGAGGATTCCTCCTGTTTCTTCCTTCAAAATGAAGGAAACTTTTATCTTCGACTTCCAATTGATAACTGCTTTCATATAATTCGGAATCTTTCAGAGTAGACACAACAATGGCGACAGTAGCAGTGTGATGAAAGGCCATTACGTTATAGGTGACGATGATGGGGCCACCATGTGACAAGTGGATTTGTAGGAGTTCAAGGCGGATAATCAGTCGGCAGCATGACACACGCACGATTTATTAGCGCTTAGGCTAGGAAGTATTTATCAAGCGCTTACCTGCGAATCGAGATTAACTCCCATTTACCTTCGCAAGATGTCGCGCTTTTTTATTCAGGTGGTAAAACAATTGCTGTAATAATAGCAGAATTAATCCCAAAAATTTTCAACTTAATTTATCACTTTTCCAGTATTTTCTGCTTATTTCATAAAGATGTTATGATATTTCATTTGTTTCAACTCGGAAGCTGTTAAAGTGCCATTTTTCAAGTATTTTACATTCATTGAAATTCATCGTGACAAAGATTGATTTATTGCAATTTCATAACACAATGTCTGCTCTTATAGTATCAATAGTTTGTATTTCGCGAGGTTAATAGCGTGTTTAGTTTATTATGCAAGAGGATTATGCTTTTTCAACTAATTCAATTCTTTTTTAATAAAAAAAAACACGAAATTCGCAGACTTTTGGTCGCGATTTTTATGGCCAAAACACAATAGCAGTTAATTTCCGACCAAAATTAAGTAATTGAAAAATGGAACCATAACTTTAATCGGTTAACATTTTGAAAGTGGTTTATTGGGCGACGATCTGTTATTATAGATACATTCACCCAATTTGTGTTTATAATACCACCGCCGGAAAAGTTTATTTTGCAACATTTTTTTTTGTGAATGGTTCGGTCCATTCAATGTTTTCATGCTATGGATGACAAATATTTTATTCTTAATAAGCGCGAAGAAACTGTGAAAATTACTATGTGAATTACTATGTGAGTAGTTTTCACGCTTTCACTTCTTTCACACTGAATTTTCACACTTTCGCTTTAGATGTAAAGAAAGTTCTGTCGTTTTTCTTAAGAAAACAAAATTTCTTGTTTATCATTTTTCATTAAAAATTTAATCCAAAATATAATTTCCTTTGTGAGTTAAAATTAGTAATCAAGCAATTAAAGGATTTCAAACCTAGAATAACAATGTGTAAAAAATAAGGATGAGGAGATCATAAGTTCCAAAGATATAGCTCTAACTAGATGGTGTGAACACTTCAAAGAGTTGTTAATCCCAGATCAGCATAGCAGAAAACGTGGAACTACGGTAAGCAATGTCCCTAAATATATTTTGTTTAAAATTTCCATTCTGTGATCGTTAAGGCTGATGCTTCGTTGTAATCATTGTTCTAAATCATGTACTATGTTTTTGTATCTATTACTCTAAGATTGAACTTTGCATCGAAATAATGTCAAAACCTTTAACCTGAACTTGGAGCAAGAGTGAGAGCTTACTTACCATCTTTTAAGTATCTTCTTTTTGTTCGTTTTGTTCGCGCCATAAAATAGCTCCAACATTCTCATTGTCAAATTTTAATATTTAATTTTTTTTTAAAACCATGATGAAAAAGAAGAATTCTTGACAGGATAGACAATGGCATCAAATATGAACTTGGTCGTTGCGAATACTTTGATAATCGACAAATCCACGTGGATATCTCCTGATAATGCCATTCTCAACCAAATACACGTCGCACAGTGGGACAAATAGCTCATTTTTTGGACAAACGATAATTCCCAAGCCTGGAATCAATTCAACTTAAAAAATTTTTTTTAAACTATTCGTTGTAAAATTGCCTTTAATTCTATCGAGCCGGAAATTTGAAATTTCAAAATTAAAGATGGCTAATCCAAATTATTGAAAATAATTATTAATTAATTTTTGGTTTCCAAAAAAACCTCCTAATGGTGTGGCCACACTACGCGGTCTTGGGTCGTACGCGCTTTTGCCTTTTTTTTCATATAGAGTTTTATGACTTTTTTACGACTTTTTTACGACTTTGTCCATGGTAAAGGCCGTGCGGCCAAACAACGCGGACAAAAGGCTGTGGTTAAAAAGGTACATTGTGCGTCCACACACTATGAGCTTTTCAAAAGCGCGTACGCCGTTTCAAATGAGAATTGATTTTTTCTCACTCATGACTCAGAAAATTAAAAGATCACGCGCGCTTTTGGCTGGCCGTACGACCAAAAGCGCGTGGATTCTAAGTCCGCGTAGTGAGGACGGGCCTTAAGGGAAGGTTCTGGTCAAAAAATCGATTTTTTTTTTTACATTTTTCTAATCTTTGGTATCTTAAAAATAAGTTTCCAAAACCGTTTTGCGTTTTTCGCATTTTTGTGAAAATTACAGCGCTTCAAAGGGCAGCGTGCATTGTTTAGAACGGAACGACCGAGTTTCGAATCTCATTTTCTTCATTAACTTCAAACTCGATTTTCTCCGGACTCTATAGTTTAGTGCGCGGTGCACTGTAACTCAAAAACTACTGAACCGATTCATTTCAAATTAGAAAATACCGAAAGATAATTCAATTTATAAGGTCTTATATCAATTATTTATTCAAAAATTTGAAAATTAATACACCCGTTTGAAAACAAAAATTTTTACACCCGTTTGAAAACAAAAAAAAATAGCCGAAAAATCGAAAAAAATTTCAAATGTAATTTTTTTTCCTTTTTTTTTGTCAAATTACTTCAATGTTTCATATAAGACCCTCCAAATTTATTTAACTAACTTATATTTCAATTTCATGCATGTCAGACACCTGGGGGACCGTGGGGAGTGCACCGCGCAGATGAGTTTGCTGCGCACATGGACTCGCAAGGGTTTGGCTGGAACCGCCATTTTGAATTTTGGAAAATAAAAAAAAATATATTTTAAAACTTTAGTGGTCCATCTACAACCACAAAAAAACCGCTTGTTTTTATTCGAGTCCCTTCTATCCTAAAAAAATGACAAAAACGCTTGACATTCTCGAGCCGTATACCAGAACCTTCCCTTAAGTAACATTTTTTTTACAGTTTTAAAGAATCTTTTGATTAAATTTGAATTTACTTACAAAATGTATGTCCGCCATATTGCATTAGCCATCTTTACATCACCTGTTCCACAGGAGAAGCTCAAAACAGATCCCTGCCTAGAGGATGCCACAGGTTGTACTGTGCTTTTTGGCACCTCATCTGCGTCGCAGTGCAGAGTTCTATTCGCGAGACTCAATTATGATGCGTACCTGCTTCGGGTTATCGAACTTCACTAATAGTAGGGGAGCCCAAGCGGGGATTTTGGGATTTACTCGAGCGCGGCAGATTAGCATATGGGAGATACCTTGCACCCTGTTGAGTATCTCTACCATATCTAAGCCTTCTATATAGCGCCGCGCGCATAGGGCAGCCGATCAGAATAGTAAAAAAAATCAATAGGTGGAAATACTCGAGCGCGTCAGATTAAGGTATGGTGGGTTAAGTATGTGCTGAAAAGTGTACATTCCACTAACCTGACGTTTTGAACGTGACGAAAGTTAGTGGGAGGGCCACAAACTTGCAAAAAAAATCGTGACCTCGGCATTCTCGAGCGCGGTTGAATTTTATTTAATTTCGAAGGTAATAATTCAAGGATAACGGAAAAAATATAATCTGCCGATTTCCGCAAGCCCAACTAACAAAAATTGTCAATAAAGTTTAGCACGCCTCTCTCTCTCTTTCACTTTTTCTCTATCTCTCATTCTCTCGCACCTTCCACAAACTACTTTCCGTCTGCCATTACGCCATCACTGTAAGTCCTAATCCCATGTTCTTGTTTGTTTGAGCAGTGTGGTGAAACTAGTCTTAATGTACGCATTATAACGCATTATTTTGCGCTATTTTGTAGGCGTTGTGGGCTCTGATTGTTTCCATAATGACGGTATTTCTGCTTACTTTTTTATTTCGTGCATGAATATTTCATATTCGTCGGAAATTTGGGTGATTGTCTTACCGATTTCAATTCTGCTAATAGGAGTTGAGCTGCTTTGATGACTTGACGAGTTCCTGCACACTACAGACTTTCCATCGGCCGATGGTTTGGTCGGGCTCTTAATCAGTATGAAGATGTATGCAAGTGCGCACATTACAACGTTTGGGTATCGGCCGATAAATAAGTTTGATGGGCTACACGATTGCCTTCAAACTAAACTGTCGGCAAACTATCGGCCAACTGCTTAATCAGTATGGAACTCTTCCACGCGCGCACACTTGCCGATTGTTTAGTCGGCTAACTCGGCCGATAGTTCGGTTCGCTTCATACTTTGGCGTCCTTCTCCTCCGTTGTATGAAAGAAATAATAGCTTTTCAGGACAATATTTGTATTAACTCTCATTATGCGACCCTTTTCTTCAAAAGCCGCTTACGAACTAGCAAATCCTTCGAGAACAGTCGGCCTGGTCTGCGCACTCACCACCAACCCGACGGTTTAGTTGGTCCAGTGTGCGCGCTTACAGGTCCAAGGTCCAACCCTACCAAACTATCGGCCGATGGAAAGTCTGTAGTGTGCGGGGACTCTAAATATTCCCGGATCAATCTATTCTGTATAGAGGTTTATAATGCCATCTGATGCAGATGACATTATGGGTTTAAATAAATATATCACTGTCACTTTTTATTTTTTTTTACTAATTTTTTCTGAATTCAGTATAGTAATAAATAAAGAAGTTATGAATAATAAATCAATAATATATTTTGTGTAAAATTAAAATTAAAAAAAAAATCATGAAATTTTTTTTTTCAAACCGTCAGATTAAGAGACCCTCCAAATAATCGTCAGATTATGGATCAGCACCATAATCAGGACATCAACTGGAACCGTCTGTATAAAAATCTGATGCGCTCGAGTATTTCAAAATGGCGATTCGAGTAAATTATTTTTACCCCATTTTTAGCCCTTCCGTACCGCCGCCCCCACCATGCAAACCGGCAGATTAATATACCTTCGTCATCAGAGACGCGTAGGGCATATACCCTATTAATATCTGTACATTTTTAAAAGCCTGCAGACGCTCCCCCCACCGGTGAAATGGTATACATCATACAACCTTTTTTTCTTTCTACCATCTAATCTTCAAAATCCAATAGGTCCCCACGACGCTCGAGTAAATCCCCATTTAGCAACGTGGGCTCCCCTACTATAAGGCCCGGACTTGTTTGCTTTGCTTATAGGGTAGACGATGTACTTAGATCTAACATCTGCAGGAAGGATGGTGTAGACCAGGCCGCCCAAAGATTGGGGTTTCCAAGCTGGACGATCATTGAATGTTTATTTGACATTATACACGGAGCACAATTGATCATTCTTAATAGAATTGTTACTCGATGATAATTCGGTGACAAACCTGTATCAAAGGTATAAGCAAGTGAATAAGTGAGCATCATTACTTTTTTAAGTAAGAAAAAAAAGCGGCAGGTACTAATTGTTGACCAGTTGGTTAATAACTTTACTGTCCAGGTATCATATTATATTCGTGCAGACAATGTTAAAATTTCTTGAAATAGTTTAGTGGCTCTAGAATTTGTCTGAAGGGATGTCTAAAACTTATTTTACTAACGCTGTACAAGAAATAAGTGGAAATTTAGGCTTCATCAATGTATATTTTTCCGAACTGCACATTAAATAAGTTTAAGTGATTTAATACCAACAAATCATCTGATCGACCATTCATTCAAAATAAAAACATACTATTCAATTAAACTAATATCAGTTAATATTTATTAATAAATCACACACAAATCACAACTTTTGCCTGTTACACCACATTATGCCAAATTTTATGATGTGTTAAACTCTCTATTGGAAACAAACTTTATTTGAATACCATTCATAAAATAAGACATAATCTAAGCCATTTTAGTCTAATCAACAGTCAGCAGACAGAAATATTTATTAAATACAAAATTAATACAATGTTTTTATTAATGATTCACCGCAAAATTTTTCAGTATGGGGTTTAAAAGAGACACAACACGTTGCCACATCACATTTGATGCAAATAATGTGCAAATTTTTGGTTGCAGTTTTAGACACACCTTAAAACAGATTTAGTTTGGTTTTATCGATAGATACTAATTTTATATATTTTATTTTTTATATTTTGCGTGTGTGTTTGTGGCTTTAAGATAAGATTTCTTTATTATTTTTTATTTTTTTTTATTTTTTCGAGTTTTTGAATGAAGTTTGTTTATTTTTGTGTCTCAATTTAAGTGATTAGGGTTAGATGATAGTAATTTGTTTTGTGATTTAACACTTCTAAAAATTAATAAGTAAATATTTCACCATTTCTTCATCTCTATTTGAAATAAAAAATTAGTCCTAGACCACAAAAAGCCGTAAATAACTGTTTTCTATTTATCTTTATCTAATAATCGATTTATTCAGTATCGTCTTTCGATATGCATAACAATGATAGAGATCACAGTTAAGATATTGTGAATACATCGATTTATTAAAACAATATCGTCGAAATCCAAAATTAAACTAAAAAAAAAACTTACTTATAAAAAACTTGTCCAAAGAAATATTTTTGCAAAGTCAATGGGTTTTTGACATTAAAACAGTATAAAAACCAGTAATAATATAGTTGAACAAAAAATGATTATAATACAAATTTCTCATTCATTCATGGTAGCCGTGTGGTCTTCCTGCTGTTCGATGATCATGTATGCTAATTTTTTTATTTCATAAAATGTATTTTTTTATTTTTGTTGTTGTAAAAAAAAAATAGAGGCTAAATCATCAACTGAATGGATGATACTTAAAGATTTCAAAGACTGCTCTACAGTGAAATATGGCTTAACATAAATTTGGCAATGCATCAGTACTTTTATTCTGCATATACTATTCGTCAGCTAACAACAACATAAAATTAGTAAGAAAAAATTATATTCAGCTTTATTAATTTCGTAGCTGAATATGTTTTAATTTTTTAATAAGTCGGCGTTTTTCAAAAAAAAAACTCTTTAAAAAAACGACATTTTTTTTAATATCGTTGCTAATTAAAAGTGAATTAATTTTAAAAGATTCAACAGGGCAATAAACCGTGCTTTTCTAGATTTTTATGTCACCAGTTTATAGAATAGAAAAATAAAAGAATCACGGTAGAAGAAGGTGTTAGAGACAAGATTCACTTTCGTCGGTTATGGTCCAGGTGGCACGATGCTGTCATAGTGTGTCGTTTGGGGTATCTCACAAACATTTTCGTTTTATATTTTCATCTATTCGTTGCCGTCCGGAAGACCTGTTCATTAGGGAGTCAACACGTGCTTCTGATATAAGCTATTGTACACATCAACCTCATGGTCAGGACTTAAAGTTTATAGAATAAGCCTTAAAATATGGCATTAAGGAAATTTAAATTTGAATTGATCTTCACGCAACTATTATAGATCACCTTGAATATATTTTTGGTACTCTATGATCGTACTTAAGGAAATTATTTATCTTAAAAAAATAGTCACACTACTATCTCTATGTAAAGTTAGATATACACTACAAAAACAATTTTTTTTTATTTTTTTTAATTTTTTTTTTCAAAAATCAACTTTAACTGGTCTTCCGATAAGAAGATATGTAAATCGTTCTCCTCTTGTCGAGACACCGAGTCCGAAAAATCCATAGGTAACCTTGACACATAATGAGCCTTAGTAGATGCGGCACCATGCGGTTGATTAGTAGCTGGTCAGCCACGAAATCGAAAGCAGATAATCATAGTGGGTTAAAGTGTCAACAGAGATTGACACAGTACCTTTTTAACTCGTAACGATTATTTTTTTTTAAATTTAAAATTTTTTTTATTTATTTTTAAGAAATTTAATTTAATGTGAAACTACACAAAAAAAAATCAAGCTTTATAAAAAAAAAATTGTAGTACAAAATTATAATACGAACCTACTTAAAAAAAATTATTATTAATGAAAGAAAGTTTGTGATTAATTTTAAATAATAACACAACAAAAAAAACTTAATTATAAATTTAAAACAAAAAACCGCTTAGGGCTGTGTGTGTGCAATGTGCAGCACAATATCATCCAAGATGTTTTTAAAGTTTATCGCGTTTTTAACTTTAGGATGTGTAATTAGTGCAGCAGCTCAAGAAGTTGACTATTCAGAGTAAGTTTTAATTTAAAAAAAACAACAGTGTTTCGTACTTAAAATATCACTCACGAAAAATCGTTAAAATCCTTTTTTCTATATTTTTTAAAATAAAAAAAAACGTTCGATAAATCACATGAGATAAGAAAAAATTCAAACTGGTTTTAGTGATGTAACAACACGTCTTTAAATTTTTTTAATTTATAAACTGTATTTAAACTGAAAATGAACACCTATTATAATAATCTATACAAGGAATTTTCGAAAATATCTTTAAAAAAAAAACAAAAACGTCTTAGTTTTGAGGTACACGGTTCTTTTTTTATTGAGTAAATTAATTTTTCGGTACCGTTTAGGTTGTTCAGTTGAACCTAGGTATAAAAAAAAGTGAACTAATTTACATTCCTGAAATGGAGTTTATCAAATCTAATCTAAAACACGACTCTGGTCTCGGGATGCACTGCAGTGGGTTTTTCTTCGGATAAATATATCTTAAGCTTTGTATATATGCAGATTGGACTTTTAGTAGCTTTTTCTATTAAGGAAAAAAAATTATCATATACAAAAAATCATCTTCAATCTTCTCGTCTTCCGTTTCAAGTTTCTTTACATTTTTTTTTTCATTATTTTTATTATTTTTAATGCAGTTTTATTTTTTTTTATCTGTCGCGTTTTGGTGTCACGATTATAGTATTGTAGAATATTCAATGATGTTCTTATTCCTATTTTGTTTTTTCATAAAATACATATATTTATTTAAACCTAATCAACATAGTCATAGTATGTGGGACCTTAAAAGCCTTTTTCTTGCTACTTGTATTAGTTTTTTTCTTTTTTTACTTACCATATATTGATCTGCAAAATTTTGTGCATATAAAGTACCGGATTTATGTCGATTTCCTGAATGATTGATGGATTTTGTACAGTTAAAGTTTTATTATTATTCATATATGGCTAAATTTTGCAAATAAGGAACAACAACAAAAAAAATGAAAAGAAGAGAAAACTTTTTTTTGTCTTTTAAACTGCATATTGCAAAAGGTTGTATCTGAAAAAAAAACAAAATAAAAAGAAGTGTTAAAAGTGGTTCAAGAATATGTGATTTTTTTGTTTGATATGTGATAATGCTCTTGGTAATTGCAGTGTGTTTTAAAATTCAGTATGTACCAGTACAATACTATACAATATATTTGCAATACGTTCGTTCACCGTATTTTGTTATGTGGAAAACCCAAGCTTAGGATATACTTCGAGCTAAGCTTACTACTAGACATTGCACCATGACGGTACGACATGATGTACGACACGACGGACTAGTAGTACAAAGGGTGACACCTAAAAAAAATCCCTTGTCCTGCCAGTTTATAGGGGCTTATTCTGAGAGTCGAGTCACTCACATGACATTTCTCGATTGGCTGTCACCTCAATTTCGGAGAGGTATTCCCAGAGTGGAAACGCAGTTAACTTACTTCATTCCACTGTGGGAATGCCCCATCCAACTGGCGGTTGGCAATTTTGAATGAGAGATGTCTCTGAGTCGACTCGGGGAATACCGTTCCTTCAGTGCCACATCACTTGCAATGTCACATGACCCTCAGAATAAGTTCCATAAGCCTAATTCGAAGGATAGAAGAGAATAGAAGAGTTAGAGGCCCTCTGTGGTGCTGCACAAGTTCGGATACTGACTATGTATGGAAGATTATTTCACAGTCGAGTTGTTCTATTTAGAAATGAACTTCTAGACCGTAGTGTGCGCAAAAGATAAATGCAGGGTATGTGAGTGAGCCAAGTGGGCGAGTCTTGTGTTGCGGGAAATATATTGCTTTGGAGGCACAAGGACATTAATTACAGTGGAACAATGTTGCTATGGTAAAAGCGATGAAATTTTGTCACGGTTGCAACATTCCTACGGTGGCTCAATTAGTCAATAGTGCCGCAAAAAGGGGACATCACCGACGAGTTTTATGGCGATGTTTTTTTACTTGCAAAGTCATGCTAAGAAGTGCCAGCCCAGATAAATGAGTTGTGCTGGAGGCAGGGTCGAATCTAAGACTTGTAGATTGGACCCGGGCAGGTGACGAAAGGAGAAATTTGCATCTCTTAAAAAATCCCAGACATTAAGATGCTTGTTTGGGGATTTGGAATATGTGATCATTTCATTGCAGATCCTCAGTTAAAATTATGCCTGGGATGTTAAGAGCTGGGGCCGGTTCGTTTTCAGTTCGCATACTCCAAAAATATCGTAAATTTTCGTTTGAAAGCTCTCGAAAGGTCTTATGTCATCGAGTGCTTGGTAGGCTTAGTAAACAAATTTCGTGTTTCAGTAACCTTACTGAGACCGAAAAAATTTCTTTCGGGCCACGCGAACGATCAATTGTGCTTGACGAATTTTTTCGTTTTTAAATTCGTTTCGATCGATTTATCGACGTTCGAGATACCCGAACCGGCCGCTGGTCCAGCCATTAGATTCACACCGTATACTGAGACGAGGTCGATGCAGCTTTTATTAGATATGAGACAGTACTTTGTCTTGAAGCCGCTAAATTCAACTCGATCCTTGCGGTCCCAATCAAGAATAAGTTTGATTTACCTATTGATAGAGTTCGACATGCGGAGCTCGATCGCCTAGTGGTTAAGTAGCTTGACTACCACTCCAGAGGTCCGTGGTTCGATTTCACTCTGAAAATCTACATCTCTGGAAATCTACAGGCATTAAAATCTAAAAAGGCTCAGCTATAGAGATATGCACCCTCCTGTTCAGATATGAAGGTATTCGTAATCGACCATTCGAAACGCGAGTGTCATTTTACCAAGCGGTCCCCCAACTTAGTACTAACCACGTCTAATGCTGCTTGAACGAGAACCGGTCTATCGAGTATGCCAATGGCACCCTTTAAGATAATTGCTCGTTTTCTTCGCCCTAAACAAGCTTTTAAAGCTATAATAGTATTCCCTTTGGTCTGGGAAAATTGTGAGCGTACCGTGCCTCGTTTAGACTATTCAGTGCGTCTTTTATTGACACGTGCCTGAAGCGGCCGCATTTAGAAAAGTAGAATTTTTACTCACGCGTACCGTGCCTCATTTGGGTTCCATGTAGGCGTTTTGACGCTACGAGTGCCTGTTTCAGGCTAACAACGGGTGAGTCTTATTTTACATGGGCCTTTCTGTTTCCACTTGTCCACCTAGACTTCATTCATTATGTTTTCGCTCTTTATAGTGCTTCTTCCTCCCATCATATGTAAGCATAATTATCAAGGAAGCATTCTCTTATTAGATTACCAAAATCAACGTTTTGTTCTCGTTGAATTGGATGAGAGTAGGTGGAATAAAATCGTGTAATGCGTGTAATTGTCAATACCATAGTTTATGTCCGCATACAGGGTGTTGTGTCCAGTCAAATTTAATAAAAAAGCGTTTCCACCATGGCGCAACAAAGAGTTATTCGACCTTAGGAAGCTAACCGAGAAGGTTTTCAATATCTGTTCTAAACATAAATACTGGAAACCCTACAAGGACTGCTAAGGCTGTACAAGGAGTTCATTAGGGTCACAAAGAAATAAAGATGGAGGGAATATTACAACATTCAGAGGATTTGGGCGAATCGGTAAGACTTAACAAAATTTTCTCTAAGCAATCCTGCCAACCATCCTACGTCAGGCGGGGAGATGTACGTCGGCAGGGTCCTCTGGAGAAGCATTGAAGCGTAAGGTTGCAGACGGAAAGAGCAATTTATGGAAAAGTCCAAGCTTAGGAACCACTCTTTGCACTACCAGTCTTTCATGTGCTAAAGCTGCTGAAGGAGGAAGCGATGGATCTTTCGTTTGAGCTCCTCGATGCTGTATGAGTTCACATCAAAGAGAAGAAATTTGAACGAAGCCTAGGAATATAACAAAAATCAAAACAACCAATTTTTATAACGGGGTTTCGATTTCGCAAAGTTGATATCCTCAATAGCAGACGCAACTGTTGGAGGTGGGTGAAAGCCTTGTCGGAGTGTAATGCCTCTTGAAATAAGTGAATCCCGCTAACCAGCCGACACCCATTATTAACCGGTTAAGGCCGCCAAATGCCATATTATGGCTACTCTAATGGGAGGAAGCCTGCCAAACCATCACCATGGAAAACGTGCGTTGCGAACATGACATTTGAATGCATGAAATTTTCGGTCCTTAGGGTGCCTCTAGCGAACAAATTTTTAGATTTTCGTACCTGTGGTGGGAGCGTGGATCCCTGTGGCGGGAGGGTGCATCTCTGTGGCGGGTGCGTGCATACTTTTGTGGGGTCCCTATTTGTTCGCTATACGCGCTAGCAGCGGTCGCCTGCGTGCTAGTAAGAAAATTAACCAACTAAATTATTTTTACTCGGACAGCACTGACCTCATCTCGATAAGCCTGACACGAACTATGGCACAGAGCACAGATATGACTCCATATCTTAGGGTAGGTCCAGTACGCAGCGTAGATGATAGGGTAGAGCATAGCCGTGCATACTCGCTTATAGATTCCTGAATGGATTTTAAATGGGTGTGTGCATAGCGCACCTCGCTTTTTCTGCCAGAGGAAAGCGAGCTGCGTCATGCATACACCCATTTAAAACCCATTAAGAGTTCTATAAGCGAGTATGCGCGGCTATGCTCCAGGAGTGGCGGCGGGCGTGGGGATGGAAGGAAAAGTCTTAGTTATATTAATTCTTGCATTCTGTTTGTTTGATTTACTCTGTAGACTAGTAATTAAATAAATAAAAAGTGCCCATGCACTTTCGCTTTGGATGGGGAAATCCGAACCCAGAATATTTTATGAACACCTAATAACCCAGAACCTTGGAGGGCCGTCATGGTCGAAGGACAGCATACAAGCAAGGCTTTTCATACGAAAACTAAATATATTATATTGGAGCTATGAAGAAATTATAACTGTCAAGCCTAAGTTTTTAAACCCAACCCGACAAGCATTTAAAAACGGGATTCCCCCATAGGCATGCCGAAAGAAGGCTCATGAACACAAAAAAAATCAGCGATATTGAAGTGAGGTATGCCACATTAACTTACAGGCCGCGGGCAGGCCGTGGCCTTACAGTCCAGGTCGGCAGGCATTGCCGGATGAAAGCCTAACATTATTCAGTCTGATAGAGCTATGAGGACTTGAGGCAACAGCCTGACAGGCCGTCGACTGTAGATCACCTCATGATCACACAGACACACTGGCGAAGAGGACAGTTTAGCGTAGCAGGTTGTTAATCCAAGTGTAAAAATGTTCCCGGCCCCAACGAAAACTTCAGAATGACGATAAATGCACGCATAAAGATTTTTGTCAGTTTTGCTGGACTACAGGCCACAACTTGCCGGAGCCGGTGAGTGTGTGGTGATTCTTGGCCTCAAGGCGAGAAACCTTCAGGTAATGGCCTGCTGGCGGCCTGTGTAAGTATGGGGGCCTTTACAGAAATACCCTTAAGCTTTAGCTTAACTGATACAAAGCTTTAGTTTGTGTTCTTGCATTGCTATTTCAGGCAATTATGTTAGTGATCGTGACGGATGTCATTTGGCATACTCAATAGTACGATTACAGAGGTCAAGCAGCATTGCATATGATTAGTATTCAATTAGGGGCCGCATTAGCGAATGAGGTAAGGCTTTAGATGCCCTCTATGGGCCTTATAGGGCAATCCACACGGGGTCCATATTATGCAGTGGGACTAGCCTCACAGCCCCCACCCCCCAAATGCTATTCGGGCATAAGCCCATAACCGAAGAATTTAAAACCGTAAAACTCAATAGACAGCTGATAAACAAATGGACCGATTAACCTTCTACATTTTAACGTTTATCTGTTCACGTGCTCTCCACCCACAATGATTATGCTCCGCCGCCCTTGCTATGCTCTACTCTACCATCTACGCTACGTACTGGACGTACCCTTAGTCGGGTGAAGGCGCTGGAGCTTTCTTCCCTTCGTTAAACCTCCAGATGTACTATCACTTACCTTATTCTGCTGGTGCCTCCCAGGCAGAACTGCTGCAATCTTTAAAGTTTGCCTAGCAATACATACAAACTCAAGGCCGTGAGCCACGGTAATACTGTTATCGGATAGCCAAACTACTGTCGACGTTCTAGGCGCCGCATTTTAATGTCCAAGCTGGTCGAACCCTGTCATTCCTTGGTTAGGAACTAGCGCATCACTCTTAGTAGTCGTTTTGTGAGACAAAAAGAGATATCACGATGCAATTTTTTTCAATTACAAGCTATAGGTGGAGGAGTTAAACATAATGGTCCAAGACTAGAAAGACTTGGCCTGACTACAGCAAGCAGAGATCACGCGACCTTCTGATAATTCCGCTGGGGGACATTGCCAAATTATATATCAGGTTTATGATGTTTAACAAGTAGATACATCTGTTGCATATGGTGACAGTCAAACAATTTCACGCAATTTGCTGTAATAAAATGTAAACGAATGCTTCAATTGGTATTTCAATCTTTATATGGTATATTAACTTGAAATCAATTAACAACAACGAATTGTTACTCTGCAATCTAGTATTTGCTTAGATATTTTTTGAAGATAACCTAACCTAACTTACTAACCAAAACTTCTATTTACCTAGGCACAGAAAATATGTCATCGAGCATAACAATGAAGTCATCTACGATCGCATGGTCAACTTACAAATGCAAGATGACTACCTGGACTTTTGGCTACTGTCCAGAAACATGTCGATTGTAGTTGTTCCACCAAAGTCACAAAACAACTTCCAGCAGGAACTGCACCAAATGGGAGCACCATACAATGTTCTGCCAGTTGAGGCTACAGGGTATTAACATACTAAACAGCATCCTTACGGTAGTAAAGTATTTATTATATTTAGAGATGAAGACCGCGAAGGAGAGGAATGCGTCGATGAATTTTGTTCGTTAACTAGGACAACAAGGCAAGCGGGTTTCTTCAGATCTTACCAAAGATACAGCACGGTAAAAAGTTTTATTTAAAAATATTTGGCTTTTCTTTTTTTTTAAATTATTTTATAAGAAAAATGTTTGAAATACCAATATTTATAAAGCGGGTGTAGTTACTTTAATGTTGAAATTGTGAAACTGAAAAAGTTGGTCTTTACTAACTTTCGAGAATCTGCTTTAGTTTGTTACTTTAATGTCAAGTTGTTATTTTAATGTAAAGGGTGTTGCGATTGTTTGTAATATGACATCGCAATGGAAATCGAATGATCAATCAATAATCAATCGCATTGCAAAGCGCTGCCTTATTTGAAACCTACATATTTGGTAAGTGATTTTCCTAGAATGTGTGGTGATAATGTCCCAATAATTTAAGAAAAACGCTAGCATTTTCGATGTCGTTTATATCCAGCCTTAGTATAAAATAAACGAAAGTAGTAAACGTTTTAACTATGTTAAGATAAACGTAAAATTGTTCAATAGTTTTCAAAAGTTGAGCTTGATTTACAATTAGATCTTTGAGAGTTCAAAAAATAAAATTAAGTATGGACGAAATAATGGTATTCTGCATGAATGATGTTCACTGCAATGTTACGCATTATATCGATCGTAATGATGAAGATCTAAAATCCTGATAAAGTGGCTTTAAATTAATTGCAATATGTAAATGCGAGTTTATATTAGTAAGAATTCAGATCAATGTGTAAATATCATTACTAAACAAATTCGTAAGCATAAACCACAAAGCGAAACCCGATATACATATGTAGGTATATGCTGCCATCATCATGCAGCCAGAAGAAGAGAAGAAAAAAGAAAATACTATGGCTTGAAAAATAATCACATCCATTCATGTTTGCTTGATGCTTGAAAGATGTCGAGTAGACAAATGATAGGTATTATCTAGAATATGATATCGACCAAGGTTTGATATGCGCTACATTTGACTAAACCACGATCATTTACCTTTCTATCTGATTAAAAAATTATAAAATATGCACCTGCAGTGACACATCTTAAATGATCCAACAAGTCACATGCGATGCTCCAATGTAACTAATGACCTTTCAAAACATTTAATCACGAATCGTGTAACTTTGAAGTGTTTTTTTTTGGATATCAGTTCAAATATGTAAATTATATTCAAATCGACATTTTATCTAAGCATTGATTGTCAATCAACTAACGCGATCAGCTTCAGCCATCTTACGACATCAAATAATTCTTAGTTTTGATATTGCTGATCGTTGTTTATTACTTAGTTGATAATTAATTCTTAGCATAAGAGTTGTATAAAAGGGTGAAAACATTGATTATACAGTGAATGGAAGTGATCGTGATTAATTTTTATTAAATATAGGGAAGATAGTGAAAAGATAATTCATCTTAATGTTGAGTGATATGTAAATAATTCATAGTCCATGCAAAACATTTAGAGCGATCACACTTTGTTTTCAATTAATTTAAAACGATCATCGTAGGTTGTTGCTGAAAAAATACTGTCGTTTACGATAATATAGAAATTGCATTTTAAATTTTTCTAGATGTGACTAAAAAGGAAAAGTGAAAGTTGTATGGTTTAGATCGTGGTGATGCAAAGTTTAAAAAAAATGTAGAAAATATTAAAGATTTTACGGTATCACCCGTGCTTCAAAGAGTATCTGTAAGAAGTAGACATTGTAGCAAAAAAAATTGGTTTTTCAAAGAATATTTTAAATCTCCAGAAAACAGTGTATAAATTTTTTAATATAGCTACAATTAGGATCTTGTTATTTGTAACTATTATTGTAGTGCATCTGGTTAGGTTGCTTAGTTCACAGCTGTTGCAATTGGTAAAATTATATGGTTTAAATCCTTTAGTAAAATTTTGTTCCATTCTATTCTTACTTTGGGAAAACCACAGTTTGTTGGCAGTCGAGTATGTTTTCTTATTGATAAGAGTGGCAAGGTACGGACAAAACGATTTCAGTTGGATTAAATCTAAGCAAATCCCTAAAGTAAAACTTGATTTATTGACCGAGTAGGTTTTATTTGAAAAAAGGGTAAACCACTTGTAAATTATTTTAACTCAAAAACTCTAGAACTTACTTAGTGATATTGGTATAGATCCCGCCAGGTCCAGCTCAACGGCTGTTTTCTTACAGCGATTCTCCTAGTTATCGCGAGTACCTGCTTGAAAAGGAGCTACCTCATATGTCTAACCAATGAAATGCCACGCTAGCAGCCTTTATCCGAGCAGGGTCCACAATGATGTTTTCAGATGATATTTCATAGAACATCTCCTTGTGGGCATCTTTTTCTTATTCTTCCTCGAAGCTATGAGTCTTCTATCTGAAAATTATTGTCCACTTTATCAGTAGTTGCCCATCCACTTCTTTAGCAGGAATCACCTCACGGGTCACCAGATCATTCTTTAATTTCTAACCATTCTGACCATTCTACTTTAATTCTTAAAATTCTTCAGTTTCCTGCACCACCAGGGTGTACCATCGTAGTCCTCTACTGATTGGTCCTCTTGGCGCACCAGCCGAAAGCCGACCTGTTTCTCTGCTGGTAGAACATGATATTCCGAATTTCTGGGCCTTTGGTACCCATTCCGGGGCTAACATGCAGCATTTTAGTATTGGTTATAATACATGGTTTTAATTTTGGATACTCTATCAGGGATTCCAAGGGCTACCTCAAATAAAATGGTAGTGTGATCTTCACCCATCACGCCCAGTTCATTAGCCTTCTCAACTTATAGTTTCTATAGAGAGAAAATCTATAACTTCCTTTCGTCTAGTATCGACGAATAGACGGAGAGATAGAGGCCAGTTTTGGAAATGATTTGTCTCCCTTCCACTTTTGTGTTTAATATGTAAAGGGGATGTTGGGGGAACATTTTTCGACAATGACTGACAAACGCCATTGCAGGGGTGGGGGGTGCTAGGGTGAATGGTAAACTCTTCTCGTGATATGTAACCTTTCTGCGTTTTGTACCACGTGATCTAGATCACCTAAGAAATCAAAATCCGAATGGGCGGATAACTAGGGTCTTGCCAAAGGTGTGGAAAACTATCTAAAAGATATGGTGTTGATGTTGGGTGATCGTGTTATGTAGTTGTGACCCAGGCGTTTAAATCTATATAGATTAAACCAATATTGGGAGACACGTTCCTTCAAGAAACGGCTTCCAAACACAGTGATCACACCAAGGATTTTGAACCCATGAATCCCACGCAGTATTTTAGTGCGTTTAGAACGGGCCTAATGATTGTAAAGCCAGTTATACGTCTGGAGATACCGATTTCGGCCCATTTTTTTATTGCGATAAACTCAGCTTGAAAAATCGTGGTTGAGTGACCCTTTGCCTTAAGGCCCCCATACACAGTCAGCCTCTTTCTTAACTCTGATGGGTTAGAGGGCGGCCCTATGATATTTATCTTTGGGATGAAAACTACTCCAAATTTCCTAAAATCTAGGACAATATAAATTCTTATATAGCTTTTTTTTAAAGTGCCTATAAGCAAGGGGAGAACTATTTACAAGCCAATCTGAAGTGTGCGGAAGGATGCTGATGATTGGTGCCAAAGTATATATTATAGGTACATTAGAAGTTTTTCATATAGAAATTCCGGATCTTTCTAAGCAGAAACGAAGACTTTTTCAAATCACATTAGTATTAAAATACCTTTCAAAACTCTTGTCTTTACAAAAAATCCCAAAATATCTTTCAATAAATTCCCGAGTTTCGGAAGTTCAATATTTTTTTTCTCAAATTAAAACCAAAACCCTCTGTTATTTAACTAACTTCCAACAGAACCCACAAGGTGTCTTTGCAGTGAACAACATTCCAGTTGATGCTGAAATAGGGTAAAACTATTATTCCAGGTCTTTACAATTGTAATGTTTCCAATTCTATTTAGTGATGATGATGACGGCTTTGAAGACGAATGCTTCGATGAGTTCAGTTGTTCAGCAGCTAGATCCATAAAGCAATCTGGCTTCTTTAGAAATTATCAATCTTACGAAACGGTAAAGAGTTAAAATAAAATTATTAATTATTATTATTAATTGTGGCATTGTTATGCACCTTAGTTGTAAGCGCACCATAACTGAAAAATCACAATAAATGTGAGCACCTGCAAGTAATTTTTTAGTTTTAGCATGACAGCATGATGATGACCCTTGATGAACTCATTTCTCATACAAGTAGTTAATTATAATATAGCTTATTTCACAACCTTCACGCTTTGTGATTCATTTATGAAACAACCCATAAAATCAATCTCTTTATTTACTGCATGGAAATGGTGTATGTAGATCTTCTATGCTTTTCAATATTTATTAGAAAAAAAAGATTTCGTTTTCATGAGGACCAACATTTTTGAGGAATACGAAATCAAATTTATGAAAATCACGAGTTTGACTGATCGGCCAATAATAATAGTACGACATGTTTGATACATATACCATTTTTACTTGATGGAATAGATTGATCTTCAATACTACTCGGTAACCTAGGTGCCGTTTTCTGATCGTTCTCATCGTGGGAGTTCGCTTTACTTAAGTTTATACGCGGTTGCCACAAGGATTTCCAATAGCGATTTAGCGACTAAAATATGTTAATAGTGTGAGCCAAGTTTTTTTTATGTCGGCTTGTAGTGAAAGAAAGTGCGTATCTTGATTGTCATCGTCAATGTTATTATTATCAATAAATCAATGGGAATTTAAATTTTTATGGATTTTCTGATAAATAATAATAGTTTTAGGTACTTCCAGCAGATAGATAGTCATAACTTGACTTCCAATTCATAGAGGTTGCGAAAATAAAATCCACCAGAGAAAAAGTCTTAATGATTGCGAATTATTTTTCGCTTAGTGAGAAGCCCATAAAGACTTGCTTCTGTCTATCTTCTTAATTTGCATTTTCAGGTACGTGTTAAAACTTTTAGGTTAAGTCAACAAAACTTGTTTATTTTCGGGTTTATACTACCAATCACTAAAAAATAGAAAAGGAACACAGCTATAATTACTTTTATAACTTGGATCTATACTTCTAGGCATTGTCTTTTATTTCTTCTGGGTGAGGTACGTACACCCTATACCTCAAATTTGTAGGTCAGACAGCTTGAACATCCTTTTCCTATAGTACCCTTCAGAGACCCCTCAAGATCAGAGAATACAGGGTGCGCCATCTAGACCTTCGGTATTTCAACATTCAATAACTCTGACATTTTTTAGCCGATTTCGACAAATGTACACAATTCTGAAACGTTATTCAGTGCCATTTTAGCTATGAGTCAATACACGCGCTGAAATTGTAGAGCTTTACATTGAAAACAATCGTTCAATTGTGAAAACTGTGCGTACTTATACTATTGTAAAAAATATGGGAGAAATTAGTTTGTCTACTAGTAAGGGTATTCATGTCAACCCTTGTAAATTTCGTAAACGTAGTAAACGGGGTACAGTGGTCCCGCAAATCCCGAAAAGGTGGCCAAAATATGTAGACGTTATTCAAATTGTATGAAATTACGTACAAATAGTATTTTGAGGTCGCCAAGATTACGAATCTTCACTCAAAATAAAAAAAACAAAATGGCGGATCCAATATGGCAGACAAAATTTTTATAAAGTGGTCGGATTTTTATGAAATTTGGTATGAAGAGTTTTTCGAGTCTGCTGATTACGATTTGCTACTCAAAAGTTAAAAAACAAAATGGCGGATCCCATATGGCGGACAAAGTTCTTATAAAATGGCCACAATTTTATGAAATTTTATTTAAATTAAACAAACCGGGGCAAACTGGGGCAGCTTTTGAAACTTGCAAATTATAGAGAAAGATCTCAAGAATGCGACAAAACTTGTTAGAGAGTGGGATGTCGTGGGACTTTTGAGTAATGTAATTTTAAACATTGACATTTACAACGGGAAGTTATAAAAAAGTTCTTTTGAATGGTACATTACTAAAATAATTAAGAAAATTGATTGTCAATGTGTAATAAGGTCTAATAGTACTTACTTTCCTTAGCAGAAGCCATTTCAAACGATTCCATGTTACTGTTAACACAAAAAAACTCGTTTCACTATGTACCGCGCCGAGGCGTGCTCGTGTGCCAGATGCTCACGTAACAATGGCTCCCGAGAGCACCCCCCATGCAAGTTTGACCGTTATAAAACGCTGTTTCTAATACCTTAGGTACCAACCTACATAACTAGACCCAAAAGGTCCCCAAATCAAAGATCGATTTTAGGGACTTTTGGACACCTTTTCGGCATTTGGAACCACTGTGCGTAACTAATGTCACATTAACGGCATTAGTGTCATTTATTAAATTACGAGGGCCGAAAAAATCACGGTGGTAAAAAGCATCGTATTTATCGTAATTCTAATTTGCGTAAATTAATAAATTTTAATAGTAAATTTTTAAATTTTATTAAAAAATTTTACGCATTTACGAACTGACTTGAATACAAACTTAGAGCCTTAGCTAAGCTACCTATATGTATTGTCGAAGGCTACAGCGCCGCCATCGCAACTCCTTTTTTTAAGGCTGCGTTTTACAGCCCACCAGATTGTGAAGGTCTACTCCAGTGGACTTCCTTGCCTGTAAGAGCTTCCTTGGTTGTAAGAGCTTCTTATTATTGCAGAAGATAAGTTTTCTTTATCTCCTTGCCGAAAATTTTCACCATTGTCTTCAAGGCACAAGACGAAAAACTTTCCGGGTTGTAATCAGAACGTCCAGGCTTGCTTAGAAATATAATGTTGGCATTCCTCCAGGCAGATGGGATATAACAATGTGGGAAGGAAGCCCTGAATATTTTTATAGTAAGCGAGTGATTAAGTCGCACCCCTGGTCTGGGAATTAGATAAGACGCCATTCAATAGATACTACACCTTGATTGAACCGCAAGAAAGGAAAAAAGAAGCTATCAACCCATTTCTTTAGAACTATCAATCAATAGCTAGGAGCTCAACAGAACAGCGTGTTAACCTCTATCAAAAACCTTAAATATATCTAGAGAACTCAGACTAGACTTACCAAAGTGATATGTGCTTTGGTTGAGATGCAGTGTCAAACATACAAAAAGGTTACTTTGAGCTTGAACTAAACTTTTAGCAAAAGCCTGATCGACGATGACTTTTGAAATTTTATTTGGAATGGCTTTTTAGGTATCAATTTTCACTCGATTAGGCCGGGGGTAGATTTTTTTGTCTATTTTGACTGCTATTAACAATTCTTTCTAAAAGTCACCTACTTTTAAACTACCAAAAAACTTTAGAGAAATGATTTATCGAATAGAGTTTTAATATGGTGAAAAAATTGTGTTGAAGTCTGAAGTTGTATAAAGTTAGACCCAATTTTCTAATTCGGAATTTTGGTAGCTTAGGGGTTAGGTCGTCCATTAATTGCGTGAGACGATTTTGGCGAATTTTCGACAACCCCTCTCCTCTTGGTGAAATGCCGTGAGTTTTGGCTCGACCCCCTCCCCCATCCCCTTAATCTAACGTGAGATTTTTCAAATTTTAAAAAATCTCTAGGACTTACACGAAAAATACGCATTTCATGCATATTGGCGGCTAAACAATCGAGGGGCTACTGTGTGGCATTCGTATAATCGCGATAAGTGTTTAGTGGAGAAACAGGTTTCACTTAATTTAACCCAGCAATTTTGTTTCTTGCGATTGTCCCCCACGTGAGATTGGGTGAGATTCGGCTAGACCCCCTCCCCCGCTTAAACGCCTCACGTAATTAATGGACGACCACTAGGTAAGTCTGCCATATCAGAGGTCCGTGGTTCGATTCCACTCACAGATATGTCCCTTCGTCTTTCCAACTTTCAACTTCTTCTACTTGAACGATATTAAATTTCTTCTTTGATGTCTTTCTTTTTAAAACGATTTCCTGATCTCTCTCCGACATTGCATAAAAGCACAATAAATCAGTAACAGCAAACGACAAGCAAAAGATCCCATGTAGAAGGTTTCACAGTAGCCTCGACTGGAAGTCGCTTTGAGTGCTATTCACAGAATCATCAGGATGGGAACTGTCGCTAGTTGTGAAGTGTACTCGAGTGAATGAAAGGGGTTTCTTTCACCTCATAGCTTAGCAAAAATACACAATTTTTTTAATGGCGATATCTCACGAGTGCAAACTCGTAAGGGCTTTTTCTGTTGATAATTTAAAACTAAAATTGGGTGAAATTTAGGATAGTTGTTGGTGTAGTATGTCAGGACATTATAAAGGCCTCCACAACAATTCAGATTTTTTGGAATATTTTTTATAGTAAAAAAATGATATATTTTATAGAATAGGTTTCTGCCTAGCTGAAGTTTGTACTAGTTTCCATTCTACTCCTAGTCACATATTACGCTTGTAGTGGGCGATTACTTTTACTGGAATACGCATGTTCATCTGCCGCTCGTTGTCAAGTGAATAGTTTTTATTTATGTTTCTAGTGGCTAATTTGCTTAATGGATGACTTGACTACTACATCATTATGGATAAAAAATGATTTCCTCCAAAATTTCATATCTTTAATATTTACAACAAAAACCAAATACATAAATCTACTGTGACCTTGAAATTTCTTCATTCCTTTACGTCACCTTATTTTGATTTATTATAATCGTGAAATTTTTATTCTATTTTTTTTTCATTAATTTTGGAATTGCGGTGAGAAGAACAAGTTATGTAGTTACGAGAGCACCTAGGGGTGATTTCTTAAAACAACCAAAAAAAAAAATTTACTGTACTGTGTTTGGTAATGAATAAATTAGTTTAAACACTTAAAATTCTATTTAAATAGCTTAAAATATAAAACCTCAAGGGTTTTTGCGCAAAAAAAAAAATAATACGTTAAGGTTACAATTATTAAGAAAAAACTTCCTGCTTTTATCAAATTCCCAAAAAAGAAATAACGAAAATTACAAAAAAGTGCTAAAAAACTAGTGTCGGCTTTGAAGAAGTCAATAAACTATCGTGCGGCGGTATTTACGATATAATTTGCATTTTTATCTTGATCACATGTTTACCTTGCCGATCACATAGGATAAAATTTAGTATCAATTGAAAAATAAAATAAAAATAATAATTTCGTAGTGCCATTTTTCTCAAATTTTTTTTTTTGGGGTTCGCTATAATAAATGCTGAATTGCGCGCGTTTTTTGACATAGTTTCTAAATGCCGAAATAAACCTTGAATTATAAATACAAATATTGATGATAACCAGCAAAAAAAAACAATTTTTGATAAAGAAGAAAAAAAATGCAACAGATCTTTTGGGAATGTCTTCCGAAATTTCGATAATTCCGAGACGTTGGGAATCGATTTTCAATCGTATGCGGGTGAGCATAATTTGCATAGCGAAAAACAATGTTTTTTGAATAACTGTCCTATTAGCAACAATAACTGTGGTATGTTAGTCACTTAATTTGGAATTTATGCATGCGAAACTTATGCTGAAGGGCTTTGATAAAACACAGCTGTTAATAGTATTAATTATTCAAATTAATTCGAAATTAGTTATTTTTATATTTAAAAAAACAAAAAAATAATTTAAAACTGTTCAGTTTTCGGGAATCTCCAAATGGCAACGATTTTAATGCGTTGCCAAAAAAAAACCAGACTTCTTGAAAACATAAATTATGTATTTGTTAATATAATTAGTTGTTACTTAGTTACGGCTTGAATTAAAGCAAATTTTGACTTACCTTGAAGATGTTTTTAACGATCTTGCAAATTTTGCTTATTTATTCTTAATTTATAACAGAAAATTTGCAATATACTTAAATATTTACACTTTGAATAAAAATTAATTTATATTATGATGATCACAGAATGATATTGCCTGATTGTAACCGGAATTGTTACAACATATTTCGATTATAATTCGTTGCTATAACTAAGGAATGAATCGAAACTAGGCAATGGATCTTGGTAACTATAATTATTCATCCTTGCGTCGATATTCCGGGGATGTAGCAATAGTGTCACCTCACTGCTACCCATGATAAACCAACAATTCGTCATCGGTTGTGATGTAAATGTTCACCACTCTATTTGGGGGAGCACCGATGTAAACGATGAGAGAGGGAAGGTGTCTTGTAGAATTTCTTGTAAAGAATAACATAAATCATGCAAATAGGGAGTTCAAACCCACCTTAGTAGTAGGGAGGAGATGCTGAACCTCACCTATCAGGTTCCTATCCGGCAGGATCAGGTTCGGCATTGTAGTCTAAGAGCTGGAGCCGAAAAAGTGCTTTCATCTTTCATGTGGGCAAACTCGATTGAAACTCATTCTATTACTAAACGGGATTAAATGTCCAAGCTCTCCGACACTTTTAGTAGTGCAGGACAGCAGGACAGAGGTAAGAATAGTAGAAGTAGTCATGTTGGTCCCGCCATTTTGAATTTATAAGTTTTGATCATAAATTCGTTTTTTGCTACCTTAGAAAACCCCAGATACCGATTATCATGGAAATCGGAACATAATTGGCAAATTCATATTTGGGTGGCCATTTTGAATTTCGGTCATATTTCGGCGGCCATTTTGAATTTCGAAAATCAGGCTTCGACGTGCATCATGGGAGACCTCCACGGACCTTCGTGCAAAATTTTGAAGCTCAGCGATGACTGGTGATTTTTTTTGCAAACATTTTCGGCAACTTGACCCCTGACAGCCACCCATTTTGCACCAACATAGCTGTCGGAGACTTGGAATTTATATTAAGTAGCTTATAGTCTCCATCCTAAAAAATTTCATGCGTCACATCCATGACATTTTTTCAATAAGAAAATGACTACTTTTACCATTTTTACCTCTGTCCTGCACCACTAACAGTGTCGGAGAGCTCGGACATTTAATCCCGTTTAGTAATAGAATGAGTTTCAATCGAGTTTGCCCGCAGCAAAGATGAAAGTACTTTTTCGTCTCCAGCTCTCCGACTATTGCGGTTCCGCCACATATTCGCGCCTCTTCCCTGGTTCCTAAGAATTGCTCTAAGTTTCAGGGGCTTGTAGCCTTAAAATCAGGACGGCTCTTCGCTTCTATCGGCTGTCATACATTTTACTCAGGTGTGGTATTCCTGTTTGATGAAAGCCTATTAACAGTCAGCTGTAGATACCTCCATTGAGTGATATCCGTAATAGTCTAGGCAGCGAATACCCAAAAATGCTCCACTATTGGGCAATACCCTCCTTCCACCATAACGGCAATACTGTCTCTTCCTCCCAGGCTTACTGCAATGCGTAAGAAAGTTAGGAGACTGTTCCATAGGGCAAAGCATGCCGGGAAATGGGAATAATACAGGTTCACCTTTACAGCCCATAACAAGGAGTTGAGAAGCTCCAAAATGATTGTCTGGAGGAAGAATTTTGAAAGGCTGCAGATTCTACCAGAGGTAACTTGACTCCTAAAGCTCCTCTTCAAAGACTCCAACGGAAATAGGAAATAGTAAAAGACTCCTCCAATGCAGTGGGCCTTCTTAAAAACAAGGATTCCTCTGGGCTCATATACCTATAATCACAAAGAAACCTTCAGATGGCTGCTCAGCGAATACTTTCCAGGGTCACTTCTCCAGACAACTTATCCCCTGGATGCTGTGTACAGAGTCATAGGACCATTCCAGACCGATATTCCCGAAGCATCTCTGGGAAAACATTCGACCGGTACAAGGTAAAATGGTTATTGGTCTCTTTTCAACTTTACAAATCTCCGAGAGGTGATGAAATTTTCCCGGGACTTCTTCAGAAGTGCATCGATTTGATTCTCGACAACCTAGTCTGTCTCTTTATAGCCAGCATCAATTGGGAATATATTCCGACCATCTTTAGGAGAGTTGTGTTGGTTTTTATCCCTAAACAGGGCAACAGGCCTCTGGAGCTGCGCATATCTCAGACATATAAGCTTAACCTTTAACGATGGTGCCTCTACCTTCCAGGCGGAACTGCTGGCAATTTTCAAAGTATACTTTGCAATACCGAAAGTAAGCCCTAGCCCTATTCTGTAATCAAATAGGCAAGCGGTTATAGAGAGCCTGGGCACGATCGTGAAAGCTGGTCGAAATCTTTCAAAAGGGGCTCTCTTCCTTGACTAGGATGTACATTTCCTGCTTAAGTATTTAAAATGACATAATTACATTTCCTACTGGAGTCACAGAATATATCTCACCTCACCCCTTCCTCCTTACACATCAAAGAAAAATTAAGGCTCTCTCCGGTACGTTTGCGGCTGGATAGGATCAAAACATTCATGCAACATTTACAAGACACTGGGCTATTTACCCACAGTATGTAGGTATCTCCAGCCGTATAAATGCTCTACCATTATTATTCATGTTCATGCAGACAGTCTGGTCTAAAGGCACCTAGAGGTTTATCAAGATAACAAAATGGCGGATTGCTTTGCCAAAAATGTGACGGACTTAGTATGTATCTATTCAACCCTTACCGAATTGCAGCATATACCACGTGATATTGGTTCTGTATAACTAGAAGGCGGAACTAATACGGTTGGCTTAGTAATCGACAACTTCATGGACTAAATTAGTTTAAAAGATTCATTGATTTCGATAACGTCTAGGTTAAAACATTTAATCTTCTGATATTTAAAGAGATTAGCTTAAAATCAATCATTCTGACGATTCTCCCCTGGTCATGTTAAATATCATCTTACAAAGTAATACCCCGGCTTCACCGGCCGAACTGCGCAAGTTCGAGCAAATTGGTGTGAACTAAACTTTGAAATAACTTCAGTTCGCATACAATTTCCACATATTCAACTGAGGATAAAACAGACCTCAGCTCGCCCAACTGAACTCGAACTGAAGTTAAACGTCAAAGTTCGCTCAAAAGAGAGTAATCAACTGGAATAGTGGAATGCTATTCCAGTGGGCTTTCGCTTCTCTCATTTCTGGCGAAAAAGCAACAAAAATTTCAAGCACGAACGGAACATGAACTGGACTTCAGCCGGTGAAGCCATTTATGTGGATTGAACTGAACATTATTGAACTAAGGTCGGTGAAGCCGGGGCATTAGGGCTGACCAACGGACACGACACAAGTTATCATTTTTGTCTAAAAGATACTGAAACAGCGTCCCACATACTGTACTGTCCACACACCTCGATCACCTCTTCCTAATACCGAGCCTCATCATAGGCTACTTCGAAAGCTTTTATGTGTCCTGGGAATAGTACTAGAGAGGATAACACAATAAAATTAATAGATTGCAATGTACAAGGTGTTCTTTGGTCCTATCGCCGTTTAATTCTAATCTAATCCAATCTAAACTTCAGGAATTAGACAAATGCAAGGTATGCAGGATAAATTTGAAGTGTTTCATAGGATATCACCCAATCAATAACAATATTTGGGAAATAGGTAAAATGTTATAATTATTTAGAACAAAGTACTATTTGAGATTATTTCCTTTCTCTATATCTATAGTAGTAGAGGGAAATTGTCATATGATAGTGATGTAGTTGGGAAGTTGGATTTTTTTGTTTTTTTTCTATACATATGTTAAGATAAATCGAAAAAAGAAATTTCTGCAAAATCGGTCCTGTGCTGCACGAGAAAAATGCATAAATGTCCATTTTTGATGCATTTTGAGTGCATTGCTACACTATTTTTTTAATTTCTCCAGTTCTGTTGGTCGTAGAACAATAAAAAAAAATGGAAAATACTCGTAAATGAATAGACTATCGAACTGATTCGGTATAAATACTTTAAAAATGAATCCTAACCTCAAAAAACCAAAATGTATGAAATTTTGTTTTATTTTACTAAAAATGCAATAAATAACGGGAAAAAGTTGAATACGCAATACTTCGTTACTTTATTTGAAATGCCCATTTTAGGCCTTTGAAAACACTAAAAAATTTCAATTTTCAATTTTTTGCCTTTTGCTTACTATGAAAAGCTACTTGCCAACTATGAAAAAAAGGCAAAAAATTGAAAAATTGAAATTTTTAGTGTTTTCAAAGGCTTAAAATGGGCATTTCAAATAAAGTAACGAAGTATTGCGTATGCTCACAAGAAAGTACATAAAAAAACCTAATATTTAAAAAAAATATTTTACCGTACGACGATTTGGCATAAAATAGCGGCAATTTTAAATTTTTTTCGAAAACTGCGAATTTTTGCCGGAAAAAGCGAAATTTTTTTTTGAAATTTCAACCACGTATTTATAGGATCAAAGTACATCTTTTCTCCAATTTTTATCAAAATCCGAACTTTTTCCCGTTATTTATTGCATTTTTAGTAAAATAAAACAAAATTTCATACATTTTGGTTTTTTGAGGTTAGGATTCATTTTTAAAGTATTTATACCGAATCAGTTCGATAGTCTATTCATTTACGAGTATTTTCCATTTTTTTTTATTGTTCTATGACCAACAGAACTGGAGAAATTAAAAAAATAGTGTAGCAATGCACTCAAAATGCATCAAAAATGGACATTTATGCATTTTTCTCGTGCAGCACAGGACCGATTTTGTAGAAATTTCTTTTTTCAATTTATCTTAACATATGTAAAGAAAAAAAACAAAAAAATCCAAATTCCCAACTACATCATAACTTCGCTTTTTTTTGTTTAATTTCCCTCTCCTATAGTTGGCACTATTGTTATTTTTATAACAGGTATGACGAACAATTTTGTATAACGCTGGAAATAATATGTACTCATAACCGAAGAGACATTCTTAAACACCCGTTTTAGCACAACATTTTGATTATATTATTTTCGAATTTCATTTCCTTAAATTTTTTCTGAGTTAATATGAGCCTTATTTACTATTTTATGACATCAGGGCCTCAGACATCTAATCTATCCAAATGAATTTCCTTGTTAATTATAATCTAAGGAATTCCTCGATGAAAATATTGAAATATCAGAGATTTACAACGCAAACCAGAATTGGCGGCTTTTTTTAGGTGGAACACCATATATTACAGACCATAATTTAATAATCCATGTAAGCCATCGTCCAAATAAACGTATGCAAAAATTTGACTGAAAACCAATAAGGCAAAATTAAATTCGATAAATTTTGGATGGCAGCCTATCAAAGTAGTTTTCCTAAAACACAACAAGCAGTTAACGAAAACAATCAAACGAGTAAAAATAATCAGTTCAATAAGGTTGGATTACGTAAAGGCGGAAACTCGCTGATTTTCGAAGATTTTAAAATAAAGTTATCCAAAACTTCTCGTTGATAAACAATCTTATAATAAATTCATAAATCAATCTGCTCCAGCACGTCACGTCCTACACTCGAATCATACCGCGGCATTTCAAAAACGAAAAAAAGTTTTTGAATAATTTTATATCGTGACAATTCGTCACGCGCCGCGATAATAATAGTAAATCCATTTTCCTACTCATATCAGTAAGGTTAATCCATTTTGATTTATGGTAAATAATGCCAAATACAATTTTAAGAGAGATTTTCCGTAGTAGTATCTGGTTTTCCAGAAGCAGGTATTCCCAATCTTCTGATATTGATAAGAAATGTTTACTCAGGATTAAAAATAAAATTAATGATTTCATTGTGATGAAATTGATTTACTTCCGTAATATATATAAATTGGTTGAAATGTGATTATTTTTGTAGGGTTTTGAATATTTTTGTTTATGTTTGATCAAAGAATTATTAGCAGAATATAAATCATCGACTTCATTAATCCAGAAAGCTCAGCGGACTAATGTCAGAACTAGACTCTTCGGTACGCTGCGTATCATATACATACCTTACTGCAATCTCGAATTCACTTGTTAGACAAATTAGAATCTGTCCACAAGCTCTTGCTTTAAATGTATGACCTATTGTTGCAAGTACTAGTGATGATGAAATGCACCGTGTCTAGTCCCCTCTGCAAAGAACATGCGCACCCTAAATGGTTGACTCCCTGTTCTCCCGACAGGTACTGCAGAGAACTTTGAATGAAATTCTAAATCTGGTCTTATATTGCCCAATTCAAAGTCGTGTCTATGGATCACTTGTCTTCCTCAAGATTCCTGAAAGGAACACCAAGGATACCATGGAGGTATTAATGAACACTCACTTCCTGGGTTCTGCCCTGGGTTAGCCTTGGAACCTGTAGAACACTGGATCGAACAATCGTTTTGGCCCGGCGGTCTTATAATAGGAACAAAGGCCTAAAGATTTTCACTGCGAGTAAGATCGAATGGGTCATTTCAAGGCTGCTGGGAAAGACCAGATCTGTCCGGCTCTCTCAGAGGCGCTTGGAAGAGATCTTGCCAATCCTGTCGCCACCATTACGCGGTAGGTAGGTAGGTAGGTTTAGGGGAGATCGGATCGGATCGTGGAGAAGATGATAAAAGGGAGCAAAATCTTATTGACCCATTAGCCTCTCTTTGTTTTTCTTAAAAACGATGGAGAAGATTTAAGCAGGTATAATGGGGGGGGGTCTTACAGCAAACCCACTCCACTACTTGCAGTTTGCCTACCAGCCAGGCAGATCAACAGAGACTGCCATCTACGATCAGTGAAGTTGCATTAAAAATGGTATTGCATCCTCACTGCAAAATGGATCATGTCGCTCTTTGGCAGCAGATGATATCGTCATAACGATCAGCGGCGGTCATGATGGCACCATCACAGGCCTCATGCATGTCGTTCTATCATATGTGCATAGCACGGGTGCCGAAGCAAGAACTTGGGTATTAACCCACATAAAACTGTCGTCGTGCCATTTACTAATAGAAAGAAGATAAACAAAGCTTCCTCTCTAGATGGTAAATAAATTGTTTTCTCAAGGGAAGCTAAATATCTAGGTATAATCCTGGATCAAAAGGTCACCTGAAAACCCCAGATTGAGAGCTCTCATAACCGAGGTTGATGGTTTGGCTATACACGACGGTCATAAGGCCCATGGTTTCGTATACATACATCTATTGCATGGTGGGTTAAGACCACCCAAAAGGCTGCCGTGATTATGCTGGCTAAGATGCAAAGGCTCGCCGGAGCTAAAAGCACCTGTCCAACTGCGGCTATGGAAGCTTTACTGAACGTTCCTCCGCTCCACCTATTATTGAAGAATGAGGCTCTGACGGGGCGGTGCGCCTACGTGGGCTATTGTCCTTTACGACAGGAGACCTTGTGGATCATCTATCGATTATCAATTAACTAAACCTTGAGAAAATAGTCTTATTGTCCGATACCATTCCAGCCACTCAGGATTTCGACAAAGCGATTATGTCGTTTATCGGGAGTCGGTCAGAATGGAAGAGCGGCAAGTCCCTCTTTAGAGGAAACACGGCCTTTTGGAATACGGATGGTGCAAAATATCCACGGGTTTTGGGTTGGGTAATGAAATTGTCGATGGCCTGGCTAGAGTGGGTGAACTCGTCACTTCTTTGTCCGGAACCTTCCGGCAGCTTAGCCAGCTGGCACAAAAGGTCGGCCGTCAATAATTGGGTCGACCGACTATTTCGTCATAGCTGGATGAGGACCCGGGGTGCTCGTCAAGCTAAAAGATTCATTCAAATCAACAAAGCTAAAGCGGGCAAAGTTTTAAATTACAAGATAAGGGTCCTAAAATAAATAGCGGAGCTTCTGACGAATAGGATTGACAGTTGATTGTAGCTATTGGTTCTGTGGGGCGGCCCCCGAAACTGCGGACCACTGTGATCTCGGCTTCCTTGTTCCCAGGTAGATTTAGGATATGAATCCCAAATCAATATTATGCTATATTAAAATTGTTAACTTGCTCAGTTTTTAACGACAGGTTGGCACAATAGACCTAATAATAGAGGTCGAAGTCCCTCCTAAGGCGCCCCTTTAAAGAATGATTGACTATTGCCCAATTGCCCAGTGCCCTGTTGTGATCCTCGCGATTCAGGCGATGTCCTTCCCCGACATCATCAGGAAAGTCGTGTGAACTCTACTTGCATGCCGTTAAACTCCCTCACCTGAAGATTGCTATTTAAAAGAAAAGCATAGTGATATCGTCTTTCGGCAGACTCAGCCGCTTCTGTACAATCTTTTTTTATGTGAAAGTCTAACGCTTCGAGGTAAAGACCCCATTGTACTTTAGACTGTCCTAGTTTTTCAGTACATGGTCGGAGGGAAAGCTCTAGCCGGATGGTGTTCGCACAGGAAATGGCTTCTTCGCTTATTATGCTTAAAGGCTATGGCAATAGAAAGAGCAGGGAAGAGGGAAGACAAGAAAGAAGAAAAGTAGGAAACGTCGCGGAAATGGAAAGGAGAAGGGCCATGCCGTAGATTGGATTCCAACCACACACCTCTGGGACGGTAGTTTGGCGCCTTAAGCCCTAGGCCGTCGTCTTCTTCTTAATTTACAATTTATGCACACAATTTTTAAATTTATGCCCACAATTCCCCCCCCCCCTCCATTCAAGTAAGTTTTTACAGGTTTCCACAGGAAAAATTATTGCACAAAAGTACGGGAAAGGATGTTGTTGATTTCAGAGTTCTTTGAATATTGCAGTAGGACCGCGATTAGCCGAAAAAAGGAAATTTATTTATTCTGGTTTTGTGGAAAGTGAACGTGTTTTTTTTAGAAATTTGTCAGTGGTACTTTTTTTTATCCTTGACTGTATAGTTGAAAGTTTGACTCTTTTAATTATATTCATAGTATTCAATTTCCAAAGGACAATTTGAAAAATAGAAACAAAAGAATTAAAAAATTTATGTTTTTTTAGTTAATTCAGCTCCTCTAGGTGAATATAGAAAATCCTTCCATACTCTAGTTAAGTCATCTGATGTTGCCGATTAAAAATTTTTAATTTTTGACATTTGGATGAAATTTGGTATACCCTAAATATAAATATCTTTATTAAATACAATTTTTATATATAAAATATTTCTTATCACTATTTCTTTACTTAATTTCTATCTGAAACTAACAAACCATTATTTTATAATTTAATATTTAGTTCATGTATCATTTTTAAATTTGTTTGCTTTTTATAAAAGAAAAAACAAAAACAATTGATGCATCTGAATCAATAAAACTATGTATGTAGTTTCCTTAACCCTTTCTTTCTAGCTTTACAGTCTTACTGCAAATTTTTTTTAATGCAATCAAGCTTCCAAAATAAAACTACTTTCTACTGATAGTACCACCACAACTTAATGCTATCGTTTGGCTTTGTAGCACTTCTATATTTTGATATTGAAAATGATAAAACTACCATACTGATTTTTCAAACTTTTTCTCTAAAGATGTTCTTTTGCCATTGACACTTTTAATTATTAATTCATTTTATTATTGTTATAGAATATTATTTGTTAAAATTCACGCTATATTCCAGATTCTGCAATTTATGAAGTTTTTGGCTAGACGGTTTCCATCACATGTTCGATATATTTCAATTGGAAGATCGTTAGAAGGACGAACCATCGGCGGATTGTATATATCATTGGGAAGATCTCGTAGAGGTCGTAGGCTTGCGTATATTCAAGCTGGAGCACACGCCAGGTACTTATCTGAAAATTACTATAAAGAAGGTTAATTGAAAATCTAATTTTTAAGGGAATGGATTACTGAACCAACAGTTCTATACTTTGCTACTCAAATTGCTGTCAATGTCAACAAATATCGTAACATACTTCGAAATATCGATCTTGTTATTGTACCATGCTTGAATCCCGATGGTTATGAGTATACACATACTACGGTAAGTTTATTTTATTTTCTACTTTAATTAGAAGATACTAATTTTAATTTTTTAAAGGATCGTTACTGGAGGAAAAATAGAAGAAACAATGCTGGATCATGTCGAGGAGTTGATGTCAACCGGAATTTCGGCGTTCAATGGAACACAGCTGGTGCTAGTTCAAATGTAAGTTTGTCGTTCTTCTGATGCCTCTTAAAAAAATTCTAAATCAGTTATCATTAATATATCTAACTCCATATTTAGCCATGCTCAGAGGTTTACGCTGGTCGAGGACCTTTCTCAGAAGTAGAAACACAAGCTGCCAGACGTTTCTTATCAAGTGTCCGTGGACGTCTAAAGTTGGTTCTAGACGTACATTCGTTTGGAAACTTCCTGTTTTATCCATGGGGTTTCTCGAAGAGGTTAACTACTAATTCTAATATTATAAAAAATGATTTTCAAATATAATCTAATTTTTTTTTGTAGAGTATCAGCACCTACTAGAAGGACATTACACGCAGCAGCAGCTAGGGCAGCAGCACAAATTTACAAATACAGAGGAACAGCATATAAAATTGGTACATCCGCTGATATTCTGTACGAAGCATCTGGTGGTATGGACGATTATGCCTATGGTGCACTTGGTGTTCCACTTTCCTATACAGTTGAGCTGCCAGGAAAAGGATTCGAAGTTAGTCCGAGCCAAATTATACCGATTGGTAAGGAAACGTTTGGTGGTTTCTTGGAGTTCGTTAGGATTGCTACTGTAATTTAGGTTTAATAAAATTTTTGTAGATAATTTTATTTAATAATTTTTGTAATATTTATTTATTTTTTGATTAGTTTTTATTTTGAAAATCCTTTTTTTTCTGTAGAAATTCATGAAACATACATAATGTTATGTTTTTTTCTAGGTGATAAAGATCAAAACACATTTAGTATTCTCTACGTTATAATATTTGTAATAGCATATGAAAAAATGCTCTCTTCTTGGATTCTGATAGAGTTGTTTGTTGTAGTTGTGACGATTAATAAGTGGCGGCTCCTGCCTCTAAAATTTGGTGGGGCTTGAAAAAAATTAATACCGTCGTTTATTTAAAAAAAAAGAAGCAGGAGAAAGGCTATTAATTTTATGGAAAGGAACTTAATTTAAACTAAAATTAAAATTTTAATAATAAAATAATAAATTAAATAAATTTCCTGGTCTTTTAGAAGTTTTAATAGACCAATTGCTTCACTAACTTCACACTGGATGAATTCAAAACAATGAACGAGATTTTCTTTATTTTCGAATAAAGATCGCATTGCTCGGAAATTCAAGCTCCACCAAATTTTAACAGTACGCCGGAAACCACGTTTGTTGCAAACTTCTATTAATAAATCTTTTCGTTTGGTAGAGGATGAAAAGAATGATGTATATGCGCAAAAATATTTATGTTTCGTTAATAATTGAGCATGCCTGGTTTAAAACTAAAGGACATTATTCATTACCAAGTTTGTAGCAGCATAATTTCACCGATTTAACTTAAAGTTACGACAAAATTACGAATAAACGGGTAATTTATGCGAAATCGAATAAAACTTGGATTAATGTACACATACATAACACAAACGCACAGAAAAAACAACAAAATCTATCACCTTGCATTACCGCTACCATAAGACCATCTCAACTACAGGCCTGGAAGTTCCCTACTAACACCAACGCAGCTGAAGCCGGGCATAAAATTTTGACATTTGCAGTGCAATAGCATGGCGGCAAATGGGTACGAGCCAAGTTTTTAACTTTATTTTTGCAGTAAAAAGTAATAAGATATTGTGTTTTATCACTTTTTACTGAAAATGGATTACCAGTGATTAGTGATATAAAGTAAAGTACCCATTAGTGATAGTCCCGTACCCATTTGCCGCCATGCTATTGCACTGCAAATGTCAAAATTTTAGGCCCGGCACCAACACAAAGAAAAACTGCTTCCAGGCCTGAAGTTGAGATGGGCTTGGCTATCCCAATCGAGAATTCTCACAAATACATTCATATAACTTTGCTTAAGCCGAAAAACGATGAATACGACAAAAAAATTTGTATGTAGTCCGGGGAAATTAGCAAAAAAAACGCACGAAAGGAGACAAAATTCCAAAATGGCTGAAAATTGGACCAAAGCTTCCTTGGGACTTTTTAAGAAAACAATTTCGGAATCACAAAAAAAACAACATGGCCGCCGGAGATCTCACTTTTTGGCAAAAAAATCACTCAAAAACTGGTTTTTCCGAAATTTTTTTTTGATCAGTCAATACAGAAAAAATTATTGCCTACAAAATACCCCTCTTGAATTTTTTTCGAAAACCTTGACCTTTTCGAATTATTCAAAGTATTTTTTGGCCGAAAAGTGATTTTTGGAAACTTTGACCTTGAATAACTTCGAAAGGGTTAGGTTTTCGCAAAAATGACACGACGGCGTTTTTGTAGGCAATAACGTTTCGTATTGGCTGATCAAAAAAAATTTCGAAAAAACAGTTTTTGAGTGATTTTTTTGCCAAAAAGTGATATCTCCGGCGGCCATGTTGTTTTTTTTTGTGATTCCGAAATTGTTTTCTTAAAAAATGCCAAGGAAGCTGTGGTCCAATTTTCAGCCATTTTGGAATTTTGTCTCCTTAAAATGCTAATCTCCCCGGACTAATGATCCATAATTCGAATTATTTTTGGAGTAGCTATAAACTATGTACAGTACATGTTTCATTTTTGTCCAAATCAGGGTCACCAATCGTAAAATTTTTTACCCTTAAAGACAGGTTGAAATACCCCTAAAATCATTAGTAACGAAAAAATGTATATGTAGCAAGGGTAGTCTAACTTTGTCTGGCTGGATTGCAGCTATTGTGGTAATAGTAACTAAATTAATAATATAATCTGTTTTAACCCAAAACAACAAAAGTTCCTTTTGTAAATTTTCATTTTTCGCCATATTGATTTAAAAAATTGCTGAACTCAGACCAGGGGTGACGAACCTTTTCCAGTATGAATTCCAAAAAAATACAATCTATTTTTATAAAATTGCTTATGTGTCAAGCTATTGGTAATATTAAAATATTTAAAAAGGGTGCGGTGTGTGTGTGTTTTGTGAATGAGACGAGATTTAAAGTGAGATTATGAGGGCGACGCGACGGCTCGAAACAATAACATAGTGCGTTTCCATAACAGCTTGAGTACTCGAACGCTTGAAAATCTCAAGAACTGAAGCGCGTATATGCTCTGCCTACTTGAAGCGGAGTATTGTCACAATCCCCCTAGAATTACCCCTAACAATTTAAAGCCCCTACAAAAACCCCATTCAGCATTTTCCCCCTAAATTTTCGAAAAAAACCCCCAAGGTGGCATCCCTGGTCCAAATGTGAAAGTGCCGGCCAATTTTGCTACATTCCGTTAGAACTTGTCCGCCTAAGCATTTATTATTATGGCACCAAAGCAGTAGGACCATTATCCTTAGTTTTATTTGAGTTCGAAAAATCTGCTGGGCTGGCTACATGTAAGGTGATAGGTGATTATCATTTCGGTGATTGCCAGCAGTGATCACTACAAAGTGATTATTTATGTAAAGTTATCATTTAAAATTAATCACCGAAAATCAACTGAAGCTAACTTCAGGCTAAAAGTGGGGAATGTGTGCATTTTCTTGGCACAACTAAGATATCCGAGGCGCCGCGATTTAATGATTTTTTTTTGAGTTGGGGTGCCGAAAATGTTAAATAAAATTTTTCGATATCTCGCTTAGTTTTTGAGATATCGATAATTGAAATTTTTAGTTTTACATACATATACTATAACATAAATTGCGATAATTTCCCTAATAAGACAATTTTGGCATGAGAATCTTAGCATTGGTAAACTCGGTGAATGTTATACTTGTATGTAAAACTAAAAATTGTTTCTCAGCTCTGGCCACAAATTATTTAATTTTTCTTTCCCTTTATCTTTTGGTAAAAAGACCTTCGCTATATCAAAGTTTTGCTCTACAAATTGTACCATGATTTGGAATTGCCCTAATATATTCAACAATATTTATTAGTTTCATTAACTCCCAACTGAAACATTAAAAAATACTTCAGTGACAACAAAAATGACAACAATTTCTTGTCACCACCAATTTGGTGATTCTAGCAGGCGACAGTCGCCATCCATGAACTGAAATCTGTATAAGTGATTGGTGATAATCACCGATCACCTTACATGAAGCTAGCACTGTTTTTTCATACATTTTGTTATGTCCACAAATTTCCAATCTCAAAACAAGCTTCCTAGTGCTTAGGATTTCTCAGAATATGCAAATTTCTTCTGCATCTAGCGAGCTGGGGCTGCAAACCGACCCACATCGAATTGAATTCGTTTTGGGGGTAGCATCGAAAACCAGTTGAGCGTGTCTTAACAAGGTGCAAAATTGCTCATATTCACACTATGGAGTAACTCTCGGTAGAGTCTCAGGCCGTTAACTTAATCATCTCAGTAACTGCTGATCGGAGATAACACCATTTGCAATTCTATTGACTAATTGCGCCACTGTAGGAATGTATTTTTATCGCTATTACCATGGTAACTGTTTCGCCGAAATTAAGGATCCCCCGCTTGAGTAGCAGGATTATTTCAAACTAGCGTAATCAGCTTACTCCAAAGCGCAGTCAATAGTTCGGAACTTCTACATCATATATAAATTTTATTCAAAACATGCCAGACCCCTCTTAACCTATCTTATCCAAAGTTCTTAGCCTTATAAAACAAGTAAGGGCAATGACAAATACTTTTGCCCGTGATCCGATAAAGTACTCCTTCAGATGCACCAATATTGGAGAGTTATGAAACGAAACCAGAACGAGATGGTTAGTGTGAACAGGCCCATTGTTTTTTCAATACAAATATTTTATTGGAGCGAGACCAGACCAGATAGATTACATAGAGCATAAGACGTAGTGTAATAAGTACACGTTCAGACCTGAACAAAATTGGCAATATCAATAGAAAGTTCCTAGCACAACAATTAGACATTGGCGAGAAACTGATCAAGCTTGTTGTACTAATGTTCAATGAAACAAAATGCAAACTCGGATTCCTTCAGTATTCAATGATAAAGTCACTTGTATACTGGTAGGTTCAAATGTTTGAAAACTTACCAGCAAAAACTCTTGAAAATCATAAAACACACTTTCTTCTGTAGCGAGTGGTAAGACATCAACAAGCGCTCAACTCTCACTGCATGTAGAAAAATATTTAAACTTTAATTTGGTTGTAGGTTGAAACTGTTAATCGAAGCTGTAATGAACAGTGATGAACCAAAAAGAGTGCCATATCTATTTTCTTTTCTGAAGCCATTGCCAATTTACCAGAAATTAAGTAATTAGACGGATTGTTTGCATAATGCGCGTTTTTTAGGTTTTTTTTCATTTTTCATATTCCCGTTAGTAGAAAGGCTAGAGGCTCCTGCACTCCTCCCTGGGCCCCGCTGCACCCCCTTGCCATCAAGCTGTGGGGGTTATGCCCGTGGTGTGGGGTTTTTGTCCGTGGTGTGGTGAGAGCTTTTGGTGCCTGGAAGTATGCAATGGGGTTTGTGTCCGTGGTGCCCCTTGCCTACAAGCGCTTTGCATAGGCACCCATTGCATACCCCCAGAGACCACCCATTGCATACCTTCAGGCACCAACAATTGCATACCCTCAGGCAACAGGGACATAAACCCTGGGTTAAGGTGCCTTGGGATGTGCGCTTCTGGGTATGCAATGGGCTTAAGTGTTTGCGGTGATTGTGAGCTTTTTGGGTTTAAGGGCAATATCATGTCCGAACTTGATCATCAGGATGAGTCATCGCTCATGTTGTGCTAGATTAGTGGAAATATGATTTTGCTAACGTTAGCAATATCATGGCCGGTGTGACTCATAGCTGTTGTGAAATCTTAGAAATTTTATAGGATCAGCAATTATCGGAGGAGTGTGCAATGGAGTTGAAGTGCTTTGCTTTCTACCTTTGTTTAGAATGAGTCATCAGCTGAAATATGGTTTTGAGAACGTTAGGAATATCATTTCCAAGCTTGTTCAGAATTAGTAATTGCTAACTGACGATTAGAGCTATACAGTGATATACAGCTATAGAGATAGACAGTTATATAGGCCAGGCAGAAAATCCAAACCAAACAGATCAGGCAGACAGACAGGCCAAACAGCCCAGACAGACCAACCTACCTGTCTTACTGTATAGCTGACAGCCCGTATAGCTGTCTACCTGAGAGCTTTAATTTAGCTTATTAGATTTTGCATACAAATTGGATTTTGAAGCTAGCCAATGTAATTTTATTATCACACACAAAATACAAGCACCTGTCTGGTCTCTCTGTTTTTAATAACCCAATGGGAAAAATTGGGAGCGCTCCTCAGGGGAGCTTATTCTGAGCGCTGTTAAATATGCGCCCAAGGGAGCCTTACTGGAGTTTTCATAAATTTTATAGAACGAAGAAAACGGGCGATTATCTTGGTGACCATAAAAGGTGACATTAGCATAGTCAATGGACCGGCTCTCTTTCGATACGGCGGACAAGCAGTTTTGGACGTGGTTAGTATTTAGTTGGGGGCCTGCTTTGGTAAAACCACACTCGCGCTTGGAATGGAAAAGGCAATCCAAAAAATAAACAAAATAAAAGGGATCACATATCCACAGGCGTCTATGAAAATTCTTTATTAGCTTTTTTATAATGCTCCTAGAACGCTTTTGTAGGAGTATAAAAAGGTATGCTCCCCTGCAATGACAAGCAATATTAAAAAGTATATGGAAGTGGTATGGGAACGGGAGCGCTGTAAACTTTTTAAAAGGTGCTCAAACAGCGCTATTGGAGCACTCCATTACCCGCTGGGAAATAAGACTCTTTTTGAATTATTATTAAACATGAACTCTTATGGAAACCTAATATGAATCCATTTAAGACTGCACAATTTGGAGCAACAATAATCTAAGAACTTCCCATAGGGAAATTGAGTGCTCTAAAGACAGTGAAAGAGCACTCCCATGGAAGCATGGAGTGCTCCCTTTCCACTCCCTCTTCTTATATTTTTTAACATTAGATGTCCGCCTAGGCTAGCACTCCATTTGAGCTCCCATAGAAGCACTCCTGCAACGATTTGGTTGGAGACAAAAAGAAGCATTATACACTTTCTAGAAATGATTTGCTAGTACAATGCTGTCACTTAACAAATGTTTTAATAATTTATAGCACAAGTAATTTGAAGGGTTTAGGTATGAATTTGTGATTTATATTTTTTTAAATCTGAATAGAGTAAAGAATTTTTAAACCAGAAAGATACAGATTACGTTCTACCACTTCTAACGTTAAGGCAAGTTTAGTAACCCACTTCAGTTGGCTGGGAAAACACAACTAATCCAAGCTCGCAACTAATCAAATAAGTGAAATCCAATGCTAATTGCTGGTATCACATGTCTATCACTAGTTTAACTTACAGCCACCTGCTGATTGGAGGTATTGTAAGGGACAGATTAGCACATAGATTTTCCTTATCACATTATCGTTAGGAATGCCGCTTTATTGCCGCATAAATTGGGAATTCAATTGATAAAAACTACTTGAACGTGAAAATACTTTTATATATTTTTTCTTGGTGCTTCGTCTTCATAAATCTTAGTCCTAAAGAAAATGCGATATGGGAATTTCCTCACAGATAAGAGTTATTATATATAAACGAGTTAAATTGGTTCAACGCTACCAGTTGGTAAACGCGATTGGATTTGTAAACATTGACAAAGAAAAATGTGGAAGTTTGGCTTTTTAATTGTTTTGTTAACCTTGTGTAATCACGGGTTTTCATTTGATTATGAAGGGTTCGTGTTCTTAAATAGTTATTAGTAAACAGTTTTTGTTTTATTAAAATCGTTTTATTATTTTTAAATATAGATACAAAGTTTATGAAATTATCCCAAAAACTCGACATGAAGCTGATATTTTGCACGAGATTGAAACAAAATCAGCTGAAGTTGATTTCTGGGATTTAACTAAACTTCCCAATCATCCAGCAAGGACTATGGTATCTCCAATATTTCAAGCGGAGTTTGAGAACATTCTTAGCAGTAATGGATTGGAATTTTCTATTGTAGAAAATGATATTTCTCGATCAATTAGTAAACGACGTGCTGTAACCAAATTACTTCGTCAACTAAACAGAAAAGTTGGATTCAACGATTTCCATCGTTTCGAGGAAATCAATTCTTACCTAGATGAACTGAGCCAAAAATTCGCTTCATACGTAAGTGTTAATGTAGTTGGAAAATCACATGAGAATCGTGAAATCAAAGCAATCAAAATTACAAACGGTGACAACAATCCCAACAAGAAAGTGATCTTCATTGATGCTGGAATCCATGCCAGGGAATGGATAGCTCCTGCAGAAGCCTTGTATATTATTCACCAATTGGTCGAGAATCGTCAAAGTAATGAAGATTTACTAAAAGATTACGATTGGCTTGTTTTACCAGTTGTTAATCCTGATGGTTATGAATACACTCATACTGATCAGCGTATGTGGAGAAAAACTCGCAAAATGAATAAATACTGCGCAGGCACTGATGGTAATCGCAACTACGGCTTCCATTGGGGAGAAGTTGGCGCATCCAGTAATGAGTGTTCTGAAACTTTCAAAGGATCAAACGCATTTTCTGAACCAGAAACACAAATAGTTCGTGATATTCTTTTATCTTTAAAGGGACAATGTAAAATGTATATCACTTTGCATTCGTTCGGTAATTATATCCTGTATCCTTGGGGATGGACATCGTAAGTTTTAAATTCAAAATTCTTATAAATTGTAAACTTTAAATTTAAAATTTTCAGAGCCTTACCAACCACCTGGAAGGATTTAGATGAAGTGGGACAAGCTGGTGCAGCAGCAATCAGGAAAGCAACTGGATCAAGATATTCTGTTGGTAGCTCAACAAATGTTTTGTATGCAGCAGCTGGTGGTAGTGATGATTATGCATTTGCTATGGCTGATGTACCAATCGCGTTTACTATGGAACTGCCACGTGGTGGTAGTGGTTTTGATCCTAAGCCGTCACAAATTAAAGCTATGGTTGAAGAAACTTGGATTGGAATTAGGGCGATGGCTGAAAAAGTTATTGAAAAATACTGATTATGTACATATGTGATTGCTTAAAAAAAATTTTATATTGAATTTATTTTGTTTAATTTTATTTTTGTTCTGAAACTGATAAAAAGTTTTGTTAGTTCTTTATTCGAACAATCATTAGCCGTGCTCCTTTTCTGCTCATTTTTACTATTTCCTACTGGCAAGTACTCACAGCTAGTCTTGCTCTACTACCCGAGTAGCAATCGAAAGTAGTTACGCAATTGAAATCCGCTAGAGGTTTTTGAGTCTATTGTGAACTATTTTGCGCCTATAGATAGGCTTTTGATTGTTTTGAGGTTTTTTCATATAAAAACGTCTATAAATAAAAATAAAAATAATAAATTTATGATTAAAATAAATAAAAATATAAATAATAAATTTTCAGCATTAATTTAAATTATGTTGTAAATTATTCTAACCTTTTATTTGTATACAAATAAAATAACATCAAAAATTTGAGTTGAGTACTCAAAAGCTGAAATTCGAAACATATCGCCTGCGCATACGTTAGTAAATTGTGTTTTAAAGAGAAGCCGTAACCAATAACGAACGTATTTAAGCACTAATGATGGATTTTTACTAGACAATGTGAATCAGAAGTAATGACCGATCGTTTGTTTTAATGAGCCAGCAGTATCTTCACAAAAGGAACAAAATGAAAAGTGGTTGCTTAAACCAAAAATTCACTTTTAGCTTTTTTAACTGACAAAAAGCATAGGTTCTGTGAGATTACTCATCTCTTTCAAGCGGTGTAGCTTACAAATCTGAGTTATAGAGGCTGCTAAGAATATAATGGTCGAAGTTGTAGTCACCGAAAGAAAGAACCACATATGATAGCATACATTAGCATCTAACCACGGCAAGAGACCCAGGGGCACGGTTTGAGAATATACATGAGCGAAAAGTTGTTTTTATTATATTTCATGGTATTTTCTACCTTGGTAATATCGAAATCCCGCCCGCCACACCAGGTCAATTTATCTTCTCCATTTTTCAAGATATTAAACACAAATTTACTAAACTTTAAGGTAAAATCGATTTGTATAATTCTTTGTTTTATTACCTTTTTATTACCCTTTTCTTACCTCTGGTAAAACAAATGTTTTGAAAGAAGCTTTATTACATTTTCCATCAATAATACAAAAACTAAAAGAACTATTAATTAATTAATTACAAATATATATTCTTTAAATCTTTGAACATATTAACCACCCAATCTGGATTCGTTATTCGGTAAAATAATTTTCTTGCTACTGAACTTTTGAGCTACTAATCAAGCAAAGAGCACTATCATTCATCAACACCTATACTATCCCTTAGAATAGAGAAGATAAGGAACCGAAAATAGCGTACATGTATACGGATTGGAGGGAAGCACTTAAATTAAAGAACCTCTCGCTCTAAAAGAAAAGAAACAACCGTATGTTCATAGGTTTCATGCAGTTCCCGGACAGAGGCGTACCGAAATTCGTTCGCTTTTGCTCCAAACATTTTCAGCCAAGTGATGTGTTCTCATTTGGATGGTTGCTGAGAAACGCAATCCCCTCCCGGTTTTTGACTAAATGTGATACGGCCACTGTCCGGGAACTGCACAACTACTATGGGAGTGCTGTGAATATGTGTTGCCGAAATGCTTCCCCGATTTTAATTAATTGCGCTTCCTTCTCTTCTCTATTCTAAGTACTATCCTAAGCTAAGCTTATGCCCCGGTTACACGAATGACAAAAAATGACAATGGTCATAATCTCTGGTCATAATTAATGACATTGCTGTTTATACGACGGAAATTATGACAAATAATGACATGTGTGGAGCTTTGTCATAACTTGTCATTAAATTAAATAATGGCAAGAGTTGAATTTATACGAATGACAAATAATGGCAAGTATATGTATGTTTTTTGGGTCCCTGATTACGTGGTCCGCCCGTTTAATCTAGGGGTAGTTTATCTCTTAAGGCTTGAAAATAATTAATTTTTGGTTGATAATATCTATTAAATCACAAAAGGAAAAAAAATTGTACAAATTAACGGTTGGAAACAATTTATTTGTACCTGACGATACGCATCCAATCGAATTTGAAGCATAAAGTTGGACAAACAATTTTTTACAATTTTTTTAATTTCCAGTGGATTAAGGGGTGGTTTTACCCCTTTAGGATTATCCGTTATCATAAAATTTGGCTTATACTCTGTATAAATCAACCACCTTCGTAAATAAATATTGAAAAAAGTGTATTTCATTCCATTATTTTCGATTATTATTGAAATTACTGCGAAAAACAGAACACAACAGGATTTGAATTATGACACTCTGTCATAAAAGAAAGACCAAATTCATTCTTTTATGACGACTTGTCATAACTTGTCATAATGTGCCATTCTAGTTTACACGGTCATAATTTGTGTCATTATTTCTGACAACTTTTATGACACGAATATTTGTCATTTTTTATGACAGAAATAATGACACAAATTATGACCGTGTAATCGATAATGGCAAATTATGACCGAAAAAATGACAAGTGTGTCATTCGTGTAAACTCACCATTAGACATTGCATCATGACGTGAAGGACATGACGAACTGGTAGTATAAAAACCTGAAGCCAAATCTTACGACATCTCACCAAGGGAGATGTGGGCCGAAAAATCGCCAAAAACGCCTCACGTAATTTATGGACGCCACCTTACAGCAGTATCATTGAAGATGCAGTATCATTGGAGCACTGACATATAGATATGGACTGTTAAATAAGCAAAATCCCATACAAAAAAGTGGCACCAAAAACTGTGGTTGTCTCGTTCCCCCGTTAAAATCCTATGAACTTCAATCGGTTTTAAAATAAAAAAACAGTTCAGTGCATGTCAGCGATATCAACATAATTAGAAAAAAATAGACAGGTATAGAGTTTTTTCTTCTTTCTCTCACTTTCGTTATTTTTAAAAGTTCGTTAAACATCACATATTTAAAAAAAATACATTTATTTAACGAAAAAACTGCTATTAAATAAAAAATAATGATGGAATAGTATATTCTGTAACAAGTTTGAAATGATGCATATTCCGCACAAGTGGAATTTTGGCGCACGAGCCGAAGGCGATGGTGGCGGTCCACGAGTGAGGAATATGCAATTCAAAACATGTTGCAGACTATACTTTTTCTACGCCTTTAATTAGTTTTTATTAATATTTTGTAAAGAAAAATGTACCTTCTGTAAAGCTAATGTCAAAAATATAATGTATAAGGCACAGCAAGATATTTTAACGCTAAATAACATATTAGTAGGGAGTGTTCATTCATAACAATTTTGTAATTTAATAATTCGTTAATAGATGGCCACCGCAAAATTTATTAAAAAAATGCTATTATTTTCTGCAATTTAATAATTGAATAGTTTATTTAAAGCTAAATGTTTCTAGCGGAACATCATTGATTGTTTATTATTGAAACAATCCTTTTCTTTCTTTAATTAATAAATCTTTTTTTTCTTTAATTAATAAATCATATTCTTGGATTACGACGAACAGATGTCCCCAATAGTAGTCATTCCATAACAAATGATGGAATGAATATTCCACACGGGTGTGGAATGCTGCTAATTCCGTAACTAAAAGTAATATCAGAATGCCTGTATTCTAACAGAGGCGTAGAAAAAATCATTTCTATCAATTATAACATACATCTTATTACTTATTTTCCTCTAAATTCGAAAAAAAAAATTGTTGTATACATAGAAAAGGTCTTCTTCTTCTGGAGAAAAATGGTGCCATTGAAAGTTGTCAAATAGCATTCCATATCTATATGTCAGTGGCACTATCCGATTTTATTTCTGCCAGTGAATGCACTGAACCCTTAACATGAAATTTAACAAAATTTGAGTTCGGTGACAAAAGGAGCTTATGGATGAGCGAGAGGACTTTTTTATAGTTTTTGGTGCCATGGTTTTGTATGGAAATAATGGCTGATGAGCAGTCCATTTTTATATGTCAGTGCTTATGGCTTAGACTTGAATATTCAAGCAGGAACTCGTCGAGGGCAGGTTCTGGTAGGCTCTTTTTAAGTTCTCATGAGTGCATGCCAGTATAGCGCACACGCGCACCTCTGCTTGAAATACAGTCGCTCTACTGAGTCTGGGGCTTGCACTCCAGATTCCAGCACCCACACCTGTCTCTGTTTTGGAGTGTATCATACTAGTCGACCCGGCGATACTTTAGGAAACGTCCAGGTTAGCCTCTCTTGTATGTGCACGGAAGGTTGTTCAAATTTTGAGATCTTAAAGGGCACGCCGGCGCCGGCCCTAGCCCTTGATCAGGATAGAGCGAGATTGTCTTTTGGCGCCTTTGCTCGACGCTTTTCTTCTTCTTCTTGGATGGCGCTACAGTCCTTGCAGGACTCGGACCTCTCGAAGTCTCCTCTTCCAGTCATCTCTACGTCTTGCTAGCTCTCTCCAATTTGTTATACGAAATTTCCGCCTATCCACCTATTTCTTGGTCGTCCTACTCTTCTTCTTCCTGATGGTCTACCATTAAAAATCCTGGCTAGCATTCTATCTTCTGAAGCTCGTACAACGTGTCCGAGCCATCGCAGTCTATTCAGTCTTATGTATGTAGCTATATTAATTTCGTCATACATTTCTTGAAGTTCTTCGTTTGTCCTAATGCGCCATTCGTTCTGGTTAACCCTTACAGGACCAAATATTCTTCTTAAGATCTTCCTTTCGAAGATTTTAAGTTGATTTTCTGTTTGTTGGGTCAATGTCCAAGCCTCAGACCCATAGCATAGAACTGGGCGGATTAATGTTTTATATAGTCTGACCTTGCACTGTCTTGAAATTTCTTTGTTTTTTAGGACCGGGACTAGTGCGAAATAGGTTTTATTTGCGGCTACGATGCGTCTATGGATGTCGTCCTTTATCTTATTTTCTGCAGTAAGCATTGTCCCTAAATAGATAAAGTTTTCTACAATTTCCACACTATGAACATCAAGGCTGATACTACGCCCTAATCGTTGTCCTCGTTTTGATACGATCATATACTTTGTTTTTGTGTCATTTACTCGTAGATTGAACTTTGCTGAACTTTGGACAATTTTGGAAAAGGTTTCTTTTACATCTTCCGCCTTGCGTCCAATTATGACTATGTCATCTGCGAAGGCTAGTACCTGAATGTTCCTTGTGAAGATGCTATTTGCTCCATTAAGCTGTGTTTCCCTCATTATTGCTTCCAGAGCAATGTTAAAAAGTATTGGTGAGATCGCATCTCCTTGTCGCAGACCTGGAGGGAAGTTGATCGAGTTGCATCCTCGTATTCTCACTTGTGTTTTACAATTTTTGGTCGTCATTCTGCATAGGCCTATTAATTTCTTCGGGAAACCCATTTCACTCATCTTCTTCCACAACTCTCTTTTATTCAGCAGGTCGTAAGCATTTTTATAGTCAACAAAAAGAAGATGTATATCAATGCTTTCTTCCCAGCATTTTTCAAGTATTTGTCTCATTATGAAAATCTGGTCTGTTGTCGATCTATTTGTTCTAAATCCTGCTTGGTAATCGCCTACTTTATCCTCCAAATGTGGTTTCAGTCTATTAAATAAAATATGTGAAAGCACTTTGTAAGCTGTGTTCAACAAAGATATTGGTCTGTAGTTCTTGCAGTTCATCAATTCACCTTTTTTATGGACTGGGACTATTGTACCTAAAAGCCATTCTTCTGGCAACTTGCTACTTCTCCATAGTTTTACGATGAGGCTATGTAAGACATGGCATAACTTCTCCCCACCATTTTTTAAGATTTCCGGGGGTATGCCATCTGGACCTGGAGCCTTATGATTTTTTAGTTTCGCTATGGCATTTGCAACTTCTTCTATTGTAGGATCTGGCGTATCGTTTTCTGGGTCATCTGTACTACGGTTGTCTGCTTCTCCCTGTGTTAGGTTTATGTTCTCTTTAAAGAAGTCTCTAAAGTATTTCTCCCACACCTCGAGTATGTCCTCGATACTACTAGCTATAGTACCATCTTCTCTTCTTACCATGGTGCAGGTGGGTTTGTATCCTTTCTTAATTATGTTGACTTCTTTGTAGAAACTCCTAGCGTCTTTATTAGTGTAGCTTTGCTTAATCGCACTTATTCTATTTCTAAAGTAGTCACGTTTTTTCTTCCTTAATAACTTTTTCGTGTCTCTTCGTGCTGCTACACATTTCTCGTGGTTTCCTCTGGTCATTCTTTCTAGGTACACCTGTCTTGCTTGGTTTTTTATTTCAATGCTTCTCTTGCATTGATCATCAAACCAGTGCCTCCTTCTCTCTTGGTTTTGTGTGCCTAATACACTGTTATTTGTCTCTGTGATTTTTTCTTTTATGGAGTTCCACATCACGTTCAGATCATTTTCCATTTCCAGACTCCTTGCTATTTCCTCTAGCTTTCCTGTTAACATTCTTTCATACTGTTGTTTTGTTTCTTCATTTCTTAATTTTTCTATGTTCCACTTTGTTTGTCTATCATTGTTTCTTCTATGTCTTGTCGCTAGTTTTTTCGCCCTCATTTTCCCAACAACTAGGTAATGATCGGTGTCTACATTCGCTCCTCGGAAACTCCTTACATCCAGTATGCTACTTCCATGCCTAGTGTTAACTAGAACATGGTCGATTTGGTTATGGTGCCTGCCATCTGGTGATGTCCATGTCCTTTTGTGTATATTTTTATGGTTAAACCAGGTGCTAGCTATTGTCAAACTTCTTGCTATAGCGAATTCGGCCATTCTGTTCCCGTTATCGTTTGATTTTTCGTGCAACGAGAATTTGCCAGCGTAGGGGTAATAATATGGTTCCTTACCCACTTTAGCGTTAAAGTCGCCTAATACGATTTTCATGTCGTAAGAAGGGACTTGGTCATAAGTCACTCTAAGAGTTTCATAGAAGTCATCCTTTTCTTGTTCTGGTTTTTCTTCTGTAGGCGCGTGCACCGTGATGAATGTTATATTATGAAATCTGGATTTGATTCTTAGGGTCGCGATCCGATCGTTAAGCGGGGTGAAGTCTATTACATTGTTGAGTAGAGGTTTAAGTACACAGAAACCTACCCCAAAGTTTCTTCTGGAGTCATTATTGCCACTGTAGAATATCGTAGCGTTTCTTCGTTCTAGGACTCCTTTACCAGTCCATCTTAGCTCCTGTAATCCTGCAATGAGTATTCTATATCGTCTAAGCTCATCTATCATTTCTGCCATTGCTCCAGGTCTATATAATGTTCTCACATTCCATGTTGCAAATTTTATATCGTTAGTCCTTAAATCATTAGTCCTGGGACGTTGCTGGGGTCTTTGCCGTAAATCCTGACTGTTCCGAGGCTGATTTCTCGATTCCATAACAAGAATTGTTTTCCGAGAAGAGGTTGTCAACCTTTCGCCCAACCCCCGAACCTGGGGGACCGGATCCGTGAATTATACCCCATCGGACAGGGTGGCCCAGCTATACCCCCGGGCACTGGGTACGTCCGTCGTCGGTTGGTTATCCAGGAGGCACCAGCGTGGAGGTGACGGTACGATTTTACCCCCCTCTCGACGCTTTTACATCACATAAATTATATTTTTCAAAAATGAACTTTTATTGCAAGAATGCGGCGTCGCCGCCTGCCACCCCTCCCGCGGCTCGTAAAATGCGACATCAAAATTTTATATTTCGCTCGAAATAGTTTTTCGCACTCATTGTTGCGCCCTTTGCCACCTCGCGCCTGGAGCGACCGCTCCTCTCGCTCTACCTCAGGGCCGGCGCTGGACATGCAGTGTCATAGCATCCACGCTTCCTTAAGGCACAAACAGATTGGCGCGGCGGCGCGGTGGCGGAATCCTCTCGCTAGAGAGTTTCCCATACATTCCCAGCGGGAAAAGTTTGAAGGCCTTCTTCAGGAAGCTTTTAGGAAGGAGTTCGTATTCGTAGCTCCACAAGAGTAGGATCGAAGGGCCAAATATAGATAAGTATGTAATTAATGTACAATTTCTTTTCAGTTAATACAATTTACTATGAAATTGTGTATGAAAATGTGTATCTAAAAGATTATTATAAAAGGATTAAAGCAATATCTTCCAAGGATCTCAATATATTTAGAAGGTGTAAGAAATTGTACTTCCTTGGAAGAAATAAAAGAGAACGTATCACAAACACCTTACCGGGAATGCGTGGCGAAGGTGAATGGGCTTTTAGAGCTTTTCGACTCATTCCTTCTAATGACATGGCTGCACAAAAAAGATATGGAGCGGAATGCGAAAATGAAGGAATTCTCGCCTTCCAAAAAAGGCTACCGTCATGCTTCTTGGTATGATTCCATTTCCCGCTGGGAAGTACTTCCAACACAAGAAAATACAACTAACAACCTAGAAGACTCCTGATGAACGGTGAACGCTTCTGATGAATGGTTGTCCGATCCTATAGAGGAGCTTACATTGGCTCAGACTACTACCTCCTTTTCGAACAGAAGTAGCAAGTAAAACTAAAAGAAGTAATGGTAGAAAAAAAAACGATTTAATCCAAAGAGGTTTCAAGAAAAAGCAATCATGTAAAGTCTTATGTAAAAAAACCGATGTTCAATTAGTAAAGGGAATTGACAGGCAGAGTACAGTTTCCCACTCGATACACAGAAGTAAAAATTATGGAAATTTTAATAGATTTAAGAATACTCTCAAGACTGACATGCCTTCGGTAACTAGATGTGGCCAACTACCATCCGAGAGGTGTGTGGTTCGAGTCCGTCCTGCCGCACGGTTCTATTTCCATTTATCCCACTTAGATGACATTTTTTCTTTTTTATCTCAAGGAAATTTAGTACTTGAAGGAAATTTTGAAATAAAGAGAAAGTTGCTTGATAAAGCTACAATACCATACAATAGAAAGGGATTAGAAGATGCAGTAATAGCAGACGTTAGTACGATCTTAGGGAACGGTAACTGGAAATAAGTCGTTATAAACTGTGTAGGTTGAAGGAAATCTTTAGAGGAGCGCCGGTATAGCATACAGAAGAATCGGTTTTTTGGTTATATTTTAAAAATGTGTTGCAATTATGACAAAATGATGTCATCTTTATTACATTTTATTTATTTGTGTTTGCATAACAAATCTTTGATAACATGATAAGTAGAAACTAAAACTGGTTCAGTATCGCTTATATAAAGTTTAATTGGCAAAACGTGTGTAGTTAGAAATATACTGCGACTAAAATTTACTCCATGAAAGTTTAATTACGGAATATTTTCCCTTAATATATTCCTGTCACAGACTTTTATGATAATGAAACTATTAAAAGTCGCAATTAAATCTTTTTCTTATCTATAACAAGTATTTATAGTTATTAGGTTGCTGTTCTGACAAAACTATGGGCATGTGGAAATAATTTATGGCAAGGAATTTGGTATGGCGTTTGTTATAATTATTATTAGAATATGATGGATAATGGAGTTTAGAGTCTGGAATGTGCCAGTGTAGAGTGCGGACGTGTGTTGTGATGCCACTTCTCTAAGCGCACAACCACCTATGATAAAAGAAAACAAAATAATAAAAGAAATATTATAAATGAGCAACAATAAAATAAGTTATTAAGTTTATTAGTGCATCTTCCTTACAAAATTGAAGCCCTGATATAAATACTTTTGTTTTGATTTTTCTGATATCCGGAAATGAATTTATTTTCTGTTATGTTCCATACTCGTCAATGCCACCAGCTGTGAACTTTACCTGTTCCCTATTTATAGCGATATCTGGCGGCTGGGTACACCTTGTGCAGAGCGTCTGGGGCCATAGGGAATTAGGCGGTTATATTATATAACAAATGGCGTAGTCTTGCAGGAGACGAGCACTAGTATATATTCTGACTTCAATCCTCTTTGGATTAAAATAATTCTTCCTAGCCAAATCATATTCTTTGAGGATATATGTCGTAATCGCTAATCCTTGACTTATTTCTTACTTACAGTCTAACACGGTATTCTCTCTATGATATCCTTGGCAACTCAAATCATTGCTTACTAACTACTTATTTTCCATATCCATCTTCTGCCAAATCATCAAGGTCTGTGAAGTTGGCACCACGAAATGCGATTTTTTAAAATTTTTTTTTTCACACGATTGTCCATCGTTTGTCCATGTTTGTCCACGGAAAAGTTTTTTTGTCCAGGCACCGTTAACAAGTTACAAGCAAAAAAATTTTTTTTCAAATTTTTTCAACCAGCACCTCAACTTTGCAAAAAAAATTGTTTAACCGCATAGATCGTTTGTCCATCGTTTGCCCAAGTTTGTCCAGCAGTTATTTTTATTTGTCCGCTTTATAATAAATAATTGAAATTTTTCAATTTTGCGAAGTTGGCAGTCCCGGTAGCGAATTTCGCACTTTTTCCTTGCGCGTTCGTTTGTCCATATTTGCCCACGAAATAGTTGCATTTGTCCACGCGCCGATAAAATTTTATTAAATAATCAATTATTCGGGAAAATAAAATTGGGCATAAAAATGGCGCATTTCGAAATTCGTATTTATGTATTTCTGTAACCATTGGAAGTTATGAAGTTTTATTCCGAACAAACGACATCAATACCACACGAAATACAGAAAGAAACCAAATTAATCCACCCCTCGGAGAAAAAACAATTGCAACTAAATTACTTAGTCGAAATTTTTTCGACACAGCGTGGATTTCGGCGAATCGACTCCGCACAGAAAATTTTCTAACACCGATTACATGAATCCTATAGTTCCAAAACGTGTCTTTTCCACTTTCCTTACTTTTTCAGAAATGAGGAAAAACTGTTTTTCATATTTCATATTTATATGGGATAAGACACAGTTTGGAAAAATACCCAGTTTTGTTTTATTAAAATGGGCAGGAAAAGATTTTTTTTAACACCCTGATTTTTCAAAAAGTTGAGGAAATGGTCATAGATTGTAGTAGTGTACCTAACTCAATTTTTGATTTTTTTGGATAAAACACGATTTGGGACTATAGGACACACATAATCTATAATCGGAACGAATACTTTGAACTTTTTTCAAACAAATATCAAAAGTCATTTAAATCTGGCTAAAATTTTACGCCACACCTTGCGACGCGAAAACGAGAATCTAGCCAAACAGGCCCTTGACTGGAATCCGCAAGGAACCCGTCGAGTCGGAAGACCTAGAACAACATAGAGGAGAACCCTATTAGAAGAGGCCGCAACAACTGGGAGATCCTGGTCAGAGCTGAGAGCTGTAGCGCAAAACAGAGTCCGCTGGAGGGCAACTGTTTCCGCTTTATGTCCCATGAGGGATTAAAAGAGCGTAATTGAAATTGAATTGATAAAATTTTACAAAGCTAAAAATATAACAACTTACTCTGAATTACTCTGCAAATTATGTTTAAAGATAATATACCAATTATGACTGTGCCAATTTGTAATTGATCATTTAAATCGAAATCAATTCCAAATAACTGCTCAAAAAATTAATTATTTATAATCGCAAAATTCTTATCTATTCAAAAAAATTTAATCTTTTACACCTGGAACTTTCTAAATTTATTTATACAAATCGAGGAAATATATAAATTTAGATTTATTTAGATATTTTGGTGTACTTTGATATACTAGTAATAAATCATACATAAATAATTCAGACACGGTAGAGGGAAAATGGATAAGTCTGAAGACGACACTGACAGATGTCACGAAGCAAACTGTAGGCTACAAACGCGCAGGCAGAGCCAGTGAATGGTACGACGAGGAGTGCAAAACAGCTATAGAGACCAGAAATAAAAATAGAAAAATATACATAGAGAGACCGACGAGGAGCAAGAAATTGAATTACGAGGAAACGAGAAGAACAGCGAAAAACATTTGTAGGAAGAAGAAAAGACAATTCCTCAACAATTACATCTTGAGGGCAGAGGAAAACTTTAGACAAAACAAAACACGAGAAGCATACAAGGAAGTAAACTTCTTCAAAAAAGGCTTCAAACCCTCCTCCGGACTGTGTAGAACAAAAGAAGGCACTATAGTCACAGGCAGCGAGGATGTAAAGAAAAGGTGGAAGGAATTTTTCAGCGAGCTGCTGAACGGAAATGAAAGCATCATACGTGTACCAGAACCCCGTCTACCACATAACGATGACACCAGAGAAACAAATGTACCAACCATGGAAGAAGTACAAAGTGCCATAAGAGCCTTAAAAAACAACAAATCTCCAGGAATTGACAACATCCCAGCAGAGCTGATAAAACAAGGAGGCGAACCGCTTGCAGCAGCTATACACCAACTACTATGCTGCATATGGAGGAATGAAAAAATGCCTGCAGAATGGGAGCAAAGCATTATCTGCCCAATACACAAGAAAGGGGACAAATTCAACTGTGCAAACTATAGAGGCATATCTCTTCTAAGCACGGTATACAAACTAATGACCAACATTATCAAAGCCAGACTGGAACCTTATGCAGAAGCCGCAATAAGTGAGTACCAAGCTGGATTCCGAAGAAATAGGTCAACAATAGATCAACTCTTTTCAATAAGGCAGGTCCTCCGAAAATGCTGGGAATACAACATTGACGTGTATCAACTTTTCATCGATTTTAAACAAGCATACGACAGCATCGACAGGGAAAAAATGTATGCGACGATGTTGGACCTAAACATCCCCCTCAAAATAGTTAAGTTAACAAAAATGACAATGGAGAACACAAGGTGTGCAGTCAGAATACAAGGAGAATTGACGGAATCCTTCCCAGTCAAGCAAGGCCTAAAGCAGGGCGATGGGTTGGCACCCATGCTATTTAATCTCTGCCTAGAAGGAGTAATTCGCAAAGTACACATTGATGCGAACGCAACCCTGCTTAACAAATCAAAACAGCTGGCAGGATATGCCGATGACATAAGCTGCCTTGCCAGATCACTGTCATACCTTAGAGAAATCTTCACAGAATTAGAAGATGAAGCTAAACACATAGGGCTGCAAATAAATGCAGACAAGAGCAAGATTCTAATTCAGTCGAGGGTGGAAAGAAGAAGAAGAAACCACAATACCACCTGGGGAGAATATAACTTCGAACGAGTAAACCAATTTAACTACCTGGGGTCCACAGTCAGCGAAGACAACGATGAGACGATAGACGTGCAAAGAAGAATAAACGCCGCAAATAGAACATACTTCTCACTACTGCCAGTAATGAAATCCAGAGACATCCACAGAAAAACGAAAATAAGAATCTATAAAACGATCATACGCACAGTAGCTACGTATGGGTGTGAAGCATGGAGTTTCTCCCAAAAGTCCGCAGATAAGATGGATATATTTGAGAGGAAGGTTCTCCGAAGGATATACGGCCCAACCAATGAAGATAACGCATGGAGAATACGCTACAATCACGAATTGTACGACCTATACAAAGAGTGTAAACTTTCAACACATGCCAAGCTACTGCGCTTACGTTGGGCCGGCCATGTCCAAAGAATGGATGACTCAAGGATACCAAAGAAAGCCCTATATTTACTACCAGATGGCAAAAGACCAGTTGGCAAACCACGGTCAAGGTGGGAAGACAGTGTTAAGGCTGATGCAGCAAAACTCCTAAACATCAGAAACTGGAGGCAAGCTGCGCAACAGAGAGAGGTCTGGAGGAAGAAGCTGATGGAGGCCAAGGCTCGAATTGGGCTGTAGAGCCATCGAAGAAGAAATCATACCTGATTGATCTTTCTGTAAGCAAAGTAAAACAGGGATTTTTATACGATAGCCGAAACGTGTGCATGACTATGATGGCAAACCAATGTTATCAGCCCGTTAGGTTTTTTTTTGGTAGAAAAGTTATTTATGATTTATGTTGAATGAATGATGATTTTTTTTATCCGAAATCATTGTGATAATTTGTTTTGTAGCATTGGTGAAAGTATAATTTTCATTCTCAAACGATAGTAACATTATTATTCTTAGAGCCGGTTTAGACGGTGCGCTTCAGCGCATGTGCCTCACGAACTTTGTGGATAAAGGGAGAAGTGGGGTGATACCTCTCATCATCCCCACTTCTTCCTTCATCACCAAATGTTCGTGAGGCACATGCGCTGGAGCGCACCGTCTAAACCGGCTCTTAGGTGCAGTGGTGGACAAACTCATTAGTCAGTAGAGCCTAATATGAACAATGCAACGATTGAAATTTCTTTTGAGATCAAATGTTTTAAATTTAAAGTAAGGTGGGGTTTTTTTTTGGAACACTAGAGCTCAGGGAAAGTCCTTTGTACTGTCGACAATCTATTTATTTCGTATAGAGTGCAATGTCGAACAGCAAGCTCTAGTTGATAGATAGTGAGGGGAAAGGGAGAATTGAAGGATGGAACTGCCACAACCACCATTTCTATCGGGGCAACGAGAAACAACTCGCTGGAGTGTTATGCCTCCTGAAACGAGTTCAATCCCATCAACCAAACGATGACATGCGCTGGTGAAGCGGAGCAGTGATAGCGGAAGGCTATGCCAGGAGGGAAAAAGGAAGAAGGAGGTAAAGGCGAAGGACCGTGGTGCTACCGGGATTCGAACCCGGGACCTCTGGGATGGTAGTCAGGCGCCTTACTCCCTAGACTACCGAGGCCCCCAGGTATGCACATTGTTATTAATTTAATAATACCCCGGCTTCACCGGCCGAACTGCACAAGTCGAGCAAATTGGTGAACTGAACTTTAAAATAACCCCAGTTCGCAAACAATTTCCACATATTCAACTGAGTATAAAAAAAACCTCAGTTCACCGAAATGATCTCGAACTGAAGTTAAACGTAAGAGCTCGCTCAAAAGAGAGTACTCAAGTAATCAGTAGTGGAATGCTAATCCAGTGAATGGCCTGAAATTTTGCATACACGTTTAGTTTGGATGACAATGCAATCTAACCATCTCGTAAAAAAAATGAAGATGAGATTTTTGCAATTGGGTTCTAGGACCCCCCGTGATGGGTATCAAGTGAAAGGGTATGACAGGTAAAATACAAATAGCTGTGTGGCGTCATTCCAAATTCAAAATGGCGGCTACACAAAATGGTGGAAGACATATAATAGACTAAAAATTATAAAATATATTTATCAACTTCAAATTTTGCACATATGCATAGTTCGCAATGCAAAATGACTTTTTTGTAAAAAAATCAAGATGGCGGTTCCAAGATGGCGGGAGAATTTTGCAATTGTATTTCCCGACGCTGCGACATGGGTATCAACTGAAAGGGTATGACAAGTAGAATACAATTAGCTGTGTGGCTCCATTCCAAATTCAAAATTGCGGCCACCACAAAATGGCGGATTACCTTTTTCTTTACAACCCCTTGCTATGGGTATCAATTGAAAGGGTAGCCTGTGTGACGTCATTTTAAATCTAATACTGTGGCCGCCACACAATAGACTAAAAAGTAGAAAATAAAAACAAATAGTTTAAAAAATCTAAAAAATACGCTTTTATTTTAAAATGAACTAAAAAGTAAAAAATAATTTTGAATGTTAAGTCTTTATTGCTTCAGCCAGTGTTTGGGAACAGCCTACCTTTAGAAATCAAGCTCAGAATAAAATTAATGAGGTTATTGGTAAAAATTATAAATATAACCTTCGTAAATGTAAAAAAGCGTGGGGCGTTAACTAAAAGTTCCTGTATTAATAAAATAAGAATATAGGTAAAGAGCGCCTCACTCTTTTTTACATTTAAGTAAGTTATATTTATAATTTTTACCAATAGCCTCATTAATTTTATTTTGAGCTTGATTTCTAAAGGTAGGCTGTTCCCAAACACTGGCTGAAGCAATAAAGACTTTACATTCAAAATTATTTTTTACTTTTTAGTTCATTTTAAAATAAAAGCGTATTTTTTAGATTTTTTAAACTATTTGTTTATACTTTATCTAACCACACCACGATTATTTTCGATACTCGCTCCAAATACAGAAATTATGTTCGAGGAGAGGAAGAATGTAACATTTGTATTGAACTAAAACAGCGCTAAACTGACGGACAATTTGCAACTAATCTTTGGACGAGTTGATTTTTACCCTGTTCAGTTCATGCGGACCGCATGATGCGGTCCCAATTAAACTTTCATGTCGCTGTTAATTAAGTTAGAAATTGGTTGACCATCATGCTTTACCAAAGGCGTTTCTACTATGCCTTATCTATGCAGAGTACTGTGACCAACGAAGTTTTAAAGTCGATTGGAGGGGACTGAAAAGATTAAAATTAGGAAAAGAGCGGGTGATAGAATTGACCCCTGCGGAACACCGCGAGATATAGTTTGGAGTTTAAATTCGACGCTGTACGTACATACCTTTACAGCGATCTACCTCTAAATTGTACATTTTGTTATTTAGGATTTGCTTGGATTCTACACACGAAATAAAAGTTTTTGTGTTGTGATCATTGTTACTAAGGAAAAAACTCATAGAAAACTTTAACAAATTACAAAATGTACTATACTCGCAGCATACTGCAAAATGTATTGCAAATCTGGTTATATTTTATACATAACATTGCAATATGTCTTGCAAATTTATGAAATAAGGTCCATCTGTATAATATCTGCATTAAAAATACCAAACAAGAATTGCATCTGTTAAAAGTGAACTGAAAAAAACAACGAATTGCGGAGCATCTGCCTCAAACAAATATTGAATTCGTATAAAAACTGATTAACTTAACGATTGTTCCATCAGTGCACATTTCAGTTTGGTTATAGCATAATTATCAAGAATATGTGGTTTTTATTTATCGTAATTCTCAATCTTGCTTTTGCTCAGTGCAGCATTAAACAACAATATAAAGAGTGAGTAAAAGTTTGAGTTTATTGATTGTAGATATTTTTTGGTCCGTAAATTGATAATATTTTTATTTTTTATTGCTATAGCTACAAAGTCTTCAAAACTTCGGGCAGAGATGAATACGAAAAAGAATTTTTATTTAATCTTTCTCAGACATCCAATCAGTTTGACTTCTGGGCCTTACCTAGAGAGGTAAACGATGATGCTTATATATTAGTTCCTCCACTGTACGATGCTAAATTGGAAGATACTTTGGTTAGGGCGGGGTTGTCATATAACATTATCAATTGGGATTTGTCGAATTCAATTATTTACAAATATAAATTTATGGAAAGGAATAGTCGATCTCCCGAAGAAGTTGATTTTACAAGATATTATCGCCATGGAGAAATCAATAACTATTTATCTTCATTGGAAGCAAAATATCCAGATCGAGTGATGGTGAAAACAGTTAGTCACTCCTTTGAAAATCGCCCGATGAAAACAATCACGATCACTAATGGAGAAATTTGTGAAAATAAAAAAGTTATATTTATCGATGCTGGAATTCACGGTCGTGAGTGGTTAGCTCCTGCTACAGCCCTCTATGTTATTCATCAGCTAACAGAAAATTTCGAAGAAAATAAACATCTTTTAAAGCACTTCGATTGGTTAATTCTGCCAGTGGTGAATCCTGATGGATATGAATACACGCATACCACTGATCGTTACTGGAGGAAAACAAGACAACCAAATCGTTACTGTATAGGAACCGACGCTAACCGAAATTTCGATATACATTGGGGTGAAATAGGATCATCAAAATCAGGCTGCGATGAAACTTATCATGGGCCACAACCATTCTCGGAGCCAGAGACTCAACTTGTTCGCGATATTCTACTCTCGCTTTCTGATCATGCCAAAATGTACTTAACTCTGCACTCTTTTGGGAGTTATTTTGTTCACCCGTGGGGATGGACCCCGTAAGATACTATAAATCAATTTTATTTACATAAATTTTAATTTTATTATTTTATAGTGAATTACCTGAAACATGGGAGGATTTACAAGAAGTGGCCGAAGCTGGCGCTAACGCGATCTGGCAGGCTACTGGTCGGGAATATAAGATTGGCAGCACTATTGATCTTTTGTACCCCTCATCTGGAGGAAGCGAGGACTATGCATATGGCGAGGCTTTAATTCCAATTTCACTTACTATGGAGTTGCCTTTTGGCGGTTCAGGATTTGATCCTTCAGTGGAAGAAATGCAGTTTTTTATAAAGGAGTCTTGGTTTGGAATTAAGGCTATGGGTGAAAAAGTAGATAAGAAGTTTAGTTAATTTTTTGTTTTTGATAATTTAGTTTTAGGTTTGTTTTAGTAATCTATAATAGATGTGTTGATTAATTTCTTTCTTGTTCGAATTGTGTTTTTTGAATAAACATTCTGAATCAAAATTTTATTCGCAGTTTATTCTATTCATGTGATTCTTGTCTTGGACATTATCTTCTTTAGATTTTTAATCTATTAGGCGGTTTCAAACTGAACGATCGCTTTTATTGGCTTAACTTTTTTCAGTATGACGAAAAAAAGGTACAAATTATGTAATAGTCTGCAGTGGCAGTGGAAGATCTCTTCGATCTAATTGAACGGAAATTTAATATTTGCCCGTGTATGATGTAAAAAAACTCACTTGTATCTACACTTTGTCGCGGTTCAAACAGGTGAGCGTGGAGAGGCCAGACTAAGCTAGGTAAGCTCCTCACGCCCCTTTCCCATTTAGTAGAGGGAAATTAAACAAAAAAAGCTAAGTTATGATGTAGTTGGGAAGTTGGATTTTTTTGTTTTTTTGCTTTACATATGTTAAGATAAAGCGAAAAAAAAATTTCTGCAAAATCGGTCCTGTGCTGCAAGAGAAAATTGCATAAATGTCCATTTTTGATGCATTTTGAGTGCTTTGCTACACTATTTTATTAATTTCTTCAGTTCTGTTGGTCGTAGAAAAATAAAATTAATTGGAAAATTCTCGTGAATGAATAGATTATCGAACTGATTCGGTATAAATACTTTAAAAATGAATCCTAACCTCAAAAAACCAAAATGTATGAAATTTTGTTTTATTTTACTAAAAATGCAATAAATAACGGGAAAATAGTCCGATTTTGATAAAAAATTCGAGAAAATATGTATTTTGATGCTAAAATATGTATTTTGATGCTACGTGGTTGAAATTTCAAAAAAAAAATTTGATTTTTACGGCAACAATTGGCAGTTTTCGGAAAATTTTAAAATTGCCGCCATTTTATGCCAAATCATCCTACGGTAAAATATTTGCTTTTAAATTGTAGTTTTTTTTATGGATTTTCTTGTAAGCATACGCAATACTTCGTTACTTTATTTAAAATGCCCATTTTAGGGCTTTGAAAAAAATAAAAAATTACAATTTTTCAATTTTTTGCCTTTTTTTTCAAAGTTGCCAAGTAGCTTTTCATAGTTGGCAAAAGGCAAAGCTGTCAGTACCACAGTCTTGAATTTTTTAACATCTGGCCTTTTCAAATCGTTCAATTTCTCATTCTTTGGACGAATTTTCGTTTTTAGCTCAATTTCATTTAGCAATTCGATGCCCAACTATCTACAGTATCGATAGCTGTGAGATTTCGATCTCTTACGAAACGTTTTGTCATTTCGATTAACACAATGTTGATCGTTTCGTAAAATGCCAATTTCAAGCTGACGGACGATTCGTTTCGTTCTCGCCGAGTTTCTTCGACAACAGAATCCTTTAGCATTGTTGATTGGCGTCGATTTCGAATTGGGCGAGGGCGCCTTGAAGCGAGAGCCGTTTCTCTAGGGTGTAATTTCTTCAAAGTTGCTTCAGAGTAGTATTTCTCGCAAATATCTTCTGTTCTCATTTTTGCGATCGCTGTATAAACGGCTCTAATGAGTGCCATAGAATTTTTGAATCCCATCGCTCGACCTTGCAATGCTTTTGTTACTAGTTCAATTATTTGTGGCGACGGAAAAATTTTGCATTAAGCACAGTAGACATTCATAATCAAAAATGATTGACAGCTAAATATCAAACCTGTTCAAAAAATTGGCCTTGATTATGACCAAACGAAATTGATGGCTCAGACAGTGAAAATACGGAATCTTTCGCTTCAAATCGTCTTGAAACAATCTTTACACACCGCCATTACAAAATCTTGAAATGCGCATTCTTGTTTCCCATATATTTTTTGCCATTTTCTTAGAATGTCAAAATTTTTTAAAATAAACGTTACATTTAGTAAAATTTCTTTGCCCCCGACGCGAAACAGATTAGCTACGGCACTGCATTTCGGGAAATTTAATATAAATGTTTAGAACGCACTATTAAAGTATAATGTTAAGCGGAACAAGAGGGAATGGAATATGGCGAAGGAGATACAATAAATGACGGCCCAAAACTTTCAACTTTTATAAAACTTAACAGACTAAATCTATGGAAGGCAACCGTAATCCAAAAGGGCTGATGGTAGCAGAAATTGCGGGAAATATACCAATAGGCAGACCCTGGAGAAGATGAATAGACTCAACGTTCGGAATTGGAAACATGCTACAAGGGACCGCCAAACTTAGAGAAATGCGATAGAGGAGGCAAGACTAGGTTTAGGTTCTAGCGTCATTAGATGAATGGATCAGAATTCACTATTGGAGTTTGACGATTAGGGCGAAAAATATAATCAAAACATCATTTAGTTAAAAAAGAAAGTATTTTATTGAAAATACGTACAAGTCACTTTTATTTAAGACCTTAAGAAAAGTTTATAGTGACTCAAATGCTTTTTTCACACTTTCTCCGCCATTGCTCTAATCCCAATCCAACTCTCCTTGAGAATTGTCTTTAGTTCTTCAGGAGCAGGATCGAATCCGGAACCTCCAAACGGCAACTCCATAGTAATGGCAATTGGAATTCCCGCCTTACCGTATGCGTAATCAACACTTCCTCCAGCGGAAGGATACAGAACATTTCCATAACTTCCGATCGTATATGATCTGCCAGTAGCACCTTCAATTGCTCTAGCTCCTGCTGCACAAACCTCTTGCAACTCATGCCAGGTCGAAGGTAATTCACTAATATTATATAAAATTTAATAATCTGTAATAAATGTTTGATTGATGTTACCTAGTATATCCCCATGGATACATCAAGAAACTACCAAAGGCGTGTAGTGATATGTATAGTTTTGCACGCCCATTGAGACGGTCGAGAATATCTTGAAGGATTTCAGTTTCAGGCTCAGAGAGTGGCCTTGTTCCATGGAAGGTATTGTGACATCCTGAATCCGATGTTCCAGCTTCTGCCCAATGGAAGTCGAAGTTTCGATTTGCATCGGCTCCTAAACAGTATCGGCTTGGTTGTCTTGTTTTACTCCAGTAACGATCTGAATTGTGGGTAAATTCATAACCATCAGGATTCACCACAGGTAGTATGATCCAGTCGAAGTTCGCTAATAATTCTTGGTGCTTCTCGAAATTCTCGGCCAATTGTTGGATTACATATAGTGCTGTTGCTGGTGCCAACCATTCACGGCCGTGGATTCCAGCATCAATGAATATAACATTTTTGTTCTTGTTCCCATCTCCGTTTGTGATTGTGATGGTTTTTATTAGACGATTTTCGAAAGAATGACCAACAGTTCTAACTCGTAACCTTTTTGGATATTTTCCACCTAATGCATCTAAGTAATCGTTAATTTCACCATGGCTGTAATATCTTGAAAAATCGATATCCCTGGAGCCTCCTCGAGGATTAGAGCGAAGAGTTTGAGACAAATCAAAATTTATAATTTCGTATGGCACTCCTGATCTGACTAAAGTGTCCTCCAGTTCCGAGTCGTGTATTGGTGAGACCATGATATAAGCTGAACTATTCGCTGATCTGGCAAGGACCCAGAAATCAAACTGAGGAGACGATATGGAAAGATCGTACAAAAACCGAGCTTGTTCTTCGTTTCTTGGAATAGCTTCGTAGACTTTGTACCTTGAAAAAATTTAATTTAGTTAATTTAAACCTTTCGCTACCTTAAAGTATGCTACCCTTTGTATTGCGGAATCTCGGCGGCTAGTCCCAGACCAAAAAGAAGGATACTGATAGTAATTGAAGACCACATTCTAAGTAATAACAATTAGTGCTACCAAAACTGTAACTGATGCAATTCCATGGAAATTACCGCCTTTTATATGAGTTTTTATCGTACTTGCATCGTGTGGACCAAACTAAATTTGTAGTCATTTTTTTAGTTATGTTTTAGCAGGTGACATTTTTCTGTTGTCTGTGGAAATGCATACTTTTGTTGATTATGCAAAGTTATCTAAACGAATTATTCTTGCTATCATCAAGTGAATAGCAATGTTCCGGTAGCTATTTTAATTGATATCAGTTTCATTAAAGGTCTGATGTTGGTAATTAAGATAAACTAGTGAAGTACAAAGTAAGTTAATCATTTCATGTAACTCCTCAAGCCACGTAATAGCAAATACAACATTCTGGTTAATCTTATATGAAGTTTAAATTATCCAAAATTGTTTTTGACTTCTTTTCTTATGGTTTTTATTTTAAATTGTTCGTTTTAGGGTAAAAGAGGGCCTCTCCATAGGGGTTAAGGTGCTCGCCTTCCATCCCAGAAATCCGCGGTTCGATTTCACACAGCCTAATGTTTTTTTGTTGCCCACAAACAGTGTGGCAATTATGGTATAAACAGGGATCCAAAGCCGCAACAGGAGCGAACGGAGCTAAAGTTTACACCTATATGCAGGCTAAGAGCTCTAGGAAAATCCGCTTCAATTTTTTAAGCGGAGGTATACACCATAGGGACGTGTGTCCGTGAATGTCTGAAGCGAAAGACAAACGGCACAACTCCCTATATAATAATTCGGGACAGTCAGACAGCCCTAAAATTAGTTAGTTCAGGTGTAGTGAAATCAAATTTTATAAGAAGATGCACAAAGTTGTTTTGAAGTGGATACGAAGGCATGAAGAATTCGATGGAAGGACATATCCAAAATGCCGATGGACGCCGTTTTTCGGGTCAGAGCCTTGTGTATCTTATGTAGAACCAAAGCCAGAATTTTATCAGACCTTCTTACAAGACATGTAGAACAGGTCATCATAGGTAAAATTGATACCGACATATGTAGATATTGTCAGGAAGAAACAGAAACCCCATAACATGGCCTTTGCAATTGTATTGAATTTGAGAGACGTAGATTTCGACATGCAGCCAAAGGCCGCCTATTATGTAAAGAAGAGTAGAACACTAACCCAAGAGGTATCTTAAGGCTGATAAGTAGCCTAAATCCAGCTCTTGAATAAACCAAATTTAAAGACCCGAGTAAAACTGAAACTCGCCCGCACCAGCATGCACGCACGAACAGTGTCAATCCCGAGTAAAAATGAAACTCGCCCACCCCTAGTATGCTGCAGGCACGCACTAGCCTGCACGGCGCCCGCAACTAGCATGCACGCTTGAGTAAAAATTAGGCACCTAACATGCAGCAGGCACACACGCACCGTGTCAATTGACACTGGCGAGTCTTATTTTTAATCAAGCGTGCGTGCTAACTGCGGGCGCCGTGCAGGCTAGTGCGTGCCAGCTGCGTGCTAAGTGCGGGCGAGTTTTAGTTTTTCTCGGGAATAGAACTCGAAATCGCCTCTATGGGTTTAAAAAATTTTATAGGATGAAGAAAACGGGCAATTATCTTGGTGACCGTAAAGGGTGCAAATAGCATACTCAGTAGAACGGATCTCGTTTGATTGCGTAGGTCAAGCTAGGTGCTAGGTCCGGGCGCGTGCGTACTTGTAAGAAAATTAACCAACTAAATTATTTTTACTCGGCGAGAGAAAAACCATCTATTACAGTTTGAGATGTAAGAATGGCATTGGTTTTTTTTTGTAGAAAATGTTTGAACTACCGTGTTTATCATGTCGTGCAGGTCATAGTGTTAGTAGCTTTGAAGGATAGAATTGAATAGGAGAGTTAGAGGGGATCTGGGGGTGGTAGAGTAGATGTCAATGAACAATACGTTTGAACGCCAAGGTGCTGTACGAGTTCGGAAATACTGACTGCGGAAGGGGTTGTATGGTATGAGAGTGAGGTGATCGGGCTAGTCTTGCGTTACGCGAAAAATATTGCAGCCAGAAGGGCGGTAATTTCAGTGATAGTTTCAGTTCGATAAAATTTTTCAGGGCTGCTAATTAGGTACATTCCTACTGTGGCTCAATAAGTCAATTTTGGCGCAATAGGTTCCATCACTGTGGAGTTTTATGATTCGGGTTTGAACGTTATCAAGTCCTGCTAAGGTGGGTTTCGAGGTGCCAGCCCATTTAGGTCTTGTAGATTGTGGCCGGCGCTGCCGGGGTGAAGGAGGATTTGAAGAGCGATTTGAAATATGTGATCATTACACCCTAGAACCTCGGTTAAAGTTACGGCTAAGATGGTAAAAGATTGGTCAGCCATTAGATTCATACCGGTTTTGTTAGAGATGAGACAGTACTTCGTTTTGGAAGTACCGAAATAATGGTCCTTCCTCTTTTCTTCTCTTACCTCTATATATCAATTCCATGTTCACTTTTCTGTCATATCCTTCAACTGAAATAAGCTAGGAAGCCATCTCATGTTCAATCCCCGAAATCAGCATTCTATCGCCGCAGTATTCCATCGGAGATTGTAGAGTAAAACCGCCTGGTGACGTTGGCAGCTTTTTTATTTCTCTCTTTATGTTTTTTCTAGTTCAGAACCCTAGAGCCTACTATTTAGACTAGACTTGAGAACACTAAATTTGTTAGGTAATGCAGCAGTGCAGCAAATTCAGAAATGTACAAATCCTTCGAGGGCAGCTGAATGTCTTGACCTAGAGACTATCAACTCTAGGTCAAGACATTCAGCTGCCCTCGAAGGATTTGTACATTTCAGTTTTACCTCTGATATAACCTTTCATTTTCCCACCATACTTCAAAATTCGTTTCGCTTTCGCTCTATAAAGAAATCATCCTGTTGGTTTCCCAACTAAAAATAAGACTTGCCCATTGTTAGCCTGAAACAGGCAGGTACAGCATGAAAACGCCTGTCCAAACCCAACCCAAACCACGCACGGTACGCCTGAGTAAAAATTCTACTTCTCCAGATGCAGCCCACTACAGGCACGTACCAATAAAAGACCCACAGAACAGCCAAAACAAAGCACGGTACGGTCACACTTTTTTAGATTAAAGGGAACAAAATTAGAGCTTTGTGAAATTATATAGGAAAAAGAAAACGGGCAATTGCCTTGGTGACCATAAAGGCTACAATTACGTAGCATAGTCAATAGACCGATTTTTTTCGTTTGCGTAGGTCAAGCAGCACTGGACGTGGTTTCTACTAAGTTGGGGGACCGATTTGTAAAAAGACACTTGAGTTTGGAAAGGTCGATAACCAATACATTCATATCTGTAGCAGAGGCCTGCATACCTCTATAGCGGAAGCTTCCTTAGATTTTCATACTTGTAGCGGGAGCGTGCATACCTTTGTGGCACGCGTATTTGTTCACTATGCATACTAGTTGCAGGCGCACATATGCTTTTGAAAAAATTAACCAACTAAATTTTTTTTAATTGGGGTTCTCTTCTGACATCTATAGCATGAAAACTGGTTCGCTTACAGCAGGAAACAGCCTCATGTACGATCACTGAAGTCAGTCGACGATGGTTGTTAATGCAGAATGCTTTGGGGATTTATCATGTTGGAGCATCCCCGGCTGTTGCAAAATAATTCAACGGATATTCAGAACTTTTTATTAGAATGTTGGATTTATAGGCCCACCGAAATAAACGCTCTCCTGCCTCCCCGGCAATTTTATACCAGAAACACCAAATTGGACCGCTTAGCTCAATCCCTTTGCTAACAGCCCTCCTTTTCGAGTATGCTACAGACAAAGAATTCGTTTATAAATATAACAACCCGACTTTGGAACAATCTTACACAGTTTGTATTTTCGAATTCCATCCGAACAATATCCAAGAGTTCAAGCGGAGGGATCAGTGCCATCTCCCTCAACTAAGCTTACTGCTACCATGACATGATCAACGAAATGACGGACGGGTAATACTACTATATACGGGTAATGTTTCCACTTATTCCATGTGTGCTGGGCACCAAATGAGCCGTATGTCATGCTCCTGATTGAATAGAGTGCAGATAGCGGGTCAGTTAAGACTAAAGCAGTTTTTGAACTTTCTGCATGCAAGCAGGCTTTATACATACAATGGGTCTTGTTTCCGCGGTATAGATTGAAGCCACGTTTCCCTCTCAATGCACTACAGCTTAGGAGACCTGATTTATCATTTAAATGCGTCAGTATAGTATTGTTTCGGTACCTACTCCTTGTTATCCTATACTTCTTCTTTAGTGAGGTATAGAATACACTTGGCCTATTGTACTACACTCCTGTACCTCATATGTGTTGGTCAGACCGCTCGAACAGGTTCAGCAGTCTCCCTAAAGGTTTTTCGCTTGGACTTGACTGTGTGCAGGGCAGTATCATCCTCGTCAAGGCAAAGCCTGCTGGTGCGGACCGCCACCCTTCCTTTCCTCCATAAATGGTAATTCAAAGTGCAGTAAGAGGAAATCAAACCAGCAAGTGTCCTGACATATTTTCTACTACGCCCCAGCTATTTCTTAGCTGCCTTAAGTGGCGGTATAGGAAGGTGCCGCTTAGAGGAGGCCAATCCAGGTGGATGCCCATTAGCCGGTTCTGTCGTCAGTTGGTTATCCAGGAGGCACCAATAGGAGTAGACGGTTCGATTTTGCGTCCCCTAACTGATCTTCTATTAGTCTGGTGAATTACTGCCCAGTGGGAAAAATTGGAAGCGCTGTTCAGGGGAGCTTACTTTAAGCGCTGTTAAATATGCTCCCGAGGGAGCATTACCGGAGCTTTCATAAATTTTATAGAACGAAGAAAATGAGCGATTATCTTGATGACCATAAAGGGTGGCTTTAGCATTCTCAATGAACCGGCTCTCGTTCGATACGAAGGAGAAGCAGCTTTAAAAGTGGTTAGAATTTAGTTGGGGGACCGCTTTGATAAAACCACACTCGCGCTTGGAAAGGAAAAGGCAATAGCAAAAGATAAACAAAATAAAAGCTTTTCGATACCCGGATCACATATCCACAGGCGTCCATGAGAATTCTTTATTAAAAAGCTTTTTTATAATGCTCCTAGAACGCTTTTGAAGGAGCATAAAAACGTATGCTCCCTTGCAATGACATGCAATGTTAAAAAGTATATGGAACTGGAGCGTAATGGGAGCGCTGTAAGCTTTTTAAGGAGTGCTCAAACGGCGCTATTGTAGCCCCCATTTCCCGCTGGGTGTCCTATAAGTGTGTGGCTGTAGTTGTTAAATTTTGTAATTTCTGTGTTTATCCGACATTGCTTAAATAACCAATGGGGTGCTAGGTTTGTCAGATCCCTGTATTTAGTCAGAGACGTAAAGTAGGTTTGTTGGAAGTTTCTTCAACTCCAGCACGAAAGCCGACGTTATCCGAAAATTATTCATGTCAGTGTGGAGTATGTTTGTAATAGTTCAGTGCAGTGGGAGCTTGTAAATAGCGCATGGCCTTAAAGATTAGCTTGCATAATTGAATTAACCTTGCATAATGAAGACAATAACAGCAGAAGAAATGTTCGATTCAGATCGTGCCGCCTAAAAATTCCAGACCTTGATTACACAATAATGTTCGCAATTGTTTCTATACGCTAATCGTCAAATATTTTTTTCTCATAATTATTATTTGCTAAATTAAGTCACTCAAAATTGTTCCATTTGTTCAAGCAAATCAACTAATTAAGTTCATTTAACTCATTCATATTTACGAAGCCGATTTCATATTTGCGTCGTGTTTCGCGTGTGTCATATGCAAAGACTACAATGAAGTTAAACAATAGCTTGACACACACCTGAAATACCCAAATTCCTTTTCTAAGTAATTAGAAGTTTTTAAAACGATATAAAAACTTGATCATTTTAGGATGCTTCATCAGTTGTGTGTGGTCTGAACTATTTGAAACTCAAGATGTGGTCTTTGCTGATCTTAGTTTTTTTCCTGATTAGTTTTACTTTCACAGAGGATATTTCTCAGTATCAGGGGTAAGAAACAGTTTTTTTTATTAGTTTTTTAAAATCCTAAATTAAATATTTTATTCAGCTTCAAGGTCTACGAAACTGTTCCCAAAACTGAAGAACAAACAAAGTTTTTGGTTGATCTTGCACAGTCATCTCCTCAGTATGATTTTTGGGTTTTACCCAGAGCAGTGAACGATAAAGCTTATGTACTAGTTTCTCCGGATTATGATTCTCAATTACAAGAAGCCTTGGGCCAGGCAGGATTATCTTACAATATCATCAACGAGGATTTGTCGAAGAATGCTATAGCTTCTCAACAGCCTGCGTTAAGAAGCCGATTACAAAGCGGAAGTGTTGAGTTTACAAGATACTATCGTCATGGAGAAATTAATAATTACTTGGATAGCTTAGCCACAAAATACCCACAAAGAATACAGGTTAAGACCATTGGTCGCTCTTATGAAAATCGTCACCTAAAAACAATCAAAATCACCAATGGAGATAAGCGCGCGAATAAAAAAGTTATATTCATCGATGCTGGTATTCATGCCCGGGAATGGTTGGCACCTGCAACTGCCCTTTATGTAATTTACCAATTGACTGAAAAATTTGAAGAAAATAAACATTTATTGGACGAGTTTGATTGGTTGATTCTTCCTGTTGTTAATCCTGATGGATATGAGTACACCCACACAAAAGATCGTTTCTGGAGAAAAACCAGAAAACCAAACAGTCAATGTGTAGGAACCGATCCCAATCGTAATTTTGATTTTCATTGGGCTGAAATCGGTACATCAACTTCACCATGCCAACCGACTTACCATGGACAAAAACCATTTTCGGAGCCAGAAACCCAGATTCTTCGCGATCTTTTACTTTCTCTTGCTGGTCGTGCGAAAATGTATCTAACACTCCACTCATTCGGAAGCTATTTCCTTTATCCTTGGGGATGGACTCGGTTAGTTTCTCAATTAGTAAATTAGTACTCAAATTTTCTAAATTTTTATTAATATTTTTACAGCAATCTACCTTCAAATTGGCGTGATCTACATGAAGTTTCTCTAGCTGGTGCTAAAGCCATAGAGAAGGCTTCTGGCAGAAAGTATAAAGTTGGAAGTTCTTCGAATGTTTTATATCCAGCTGCGGGAGGTAGTGACGACTATGCGTATGCAAAAGCTGGGATACCAATTTCAATCACAGTAGAATTGCCTCTTGGTGGTTCAGGTTTTGATCCTTCACCAAGAATGCTTCCATATCTTGTTTTGGAATCTTGGATTGGAATTAAAGCAATGGCTGAAAAAGTGGCAGAAAAATACACGTGAAATATTGTGTTTCTTTTCGGTGATAAATTGAATCAAAAAGATTTTATGAAATATTTTTGAGTTTGAGTTTGAGCATTTAATAAAGTTTGTTATCTTTAACAAATCTGATTTTCGTAATTTCTGTTCATTCCATGCATTTTTGTTTGATTACTATTTAAATTTTTTTCTTAGACTAAAGCCTTCAGTATTCGTTAATAAGTGTTGTTCTCTGCAGGCTGCATCTTCTTTTGAGGTGTTGTATCTACACCCAAGTTATCTCACCAACTATTTCTCCATGAGTTTAGTTATTTTTTGCAAAAACATTTCTGACCGATCGCATCCGTTTACACCTGCATTTGTTGTTTGAAAACTCATAACGAGTCTCTTAACGAAAATTTAGGCTAGTCGGCGATGTTATGTATAAAAACTTGGCATTCCCAAATTTCCCACAAATTGGAAATTCCTTAACGGAAAACTTTTTAAATTCAACATTTTCAAAAAAAAAAACCAAAAGTCCTAAACGGAAAACTTTACAAAAATTATCTCATGACAAATCCAAGTTGTAATAGGATACTTCCCTTCACGGGAAACGGCGAAGACAAAAGCAACTTGAGCTTTTTCGTCAGCGAGATAATTTTCGCAAACATTTAAACATGTGCGACCAAAATGTGGGAATCCAAAAGTGCAATCCAGCAATTTTTGCATGTAAAAATTTATGCAATTACCTGGACACTTCTTGAGGGTAATAAAATAATTTTAAAAAAGATACTGGGAGTCCTATTTTAACTTCGGTCCCGAGTGGACTTAAAATCTATATAAAATACATATAACCATAATACCAAAAAAAAAAATAAAAAGCGCGGTCGGGCGGTGGTGAATTAGGGACCGTCGCGGTTGCTTCGGCACCGTGGCGGTTGCCAATGTGTTAATAAAAATAATGAAAAATAAAATAAAGAAACAACGTAAAAAAAAAAGCAACAAAAACATTTGTGAAACATTATAATATTGTATAAATAATATAACATTAAAAAAAAAAGAAAAACGAGAAAGTGTTTGATTCATTTAGAAAATTAATAAGTTATTATTGTGTTGGTGACATAAAATGATGTTCGAAGATTTTATATGCAACATTTGGTTATTGTGATTGGGTACTGTTGCAAAAAAAATATGCAACAGCGAGAAGGAAAAAATGCTAAAAAATTAATTGTTGGGCCATAGGCGAGATTATTGTTGGAATCGTTTCTTTTTAGGGTGTAGTTAAACACCGTAAGTGTGCTCACAATTTGGTTGACCGCATAACTAATTGACTTATTGTGAATAAAATAGGCTTTTTTTTGTATTTCTGTCAATACCTCCGTTCCTGCTAACTTTTAGTATAACATATGCGTTGGGAAAGCTCTTCGTTATGAAATTCTCTAAAAAATAAGCCCTGTTAGATCTCGCTAGGTGCAAGGGTGATCTTTCAAATCATGTTATTTTCACTATTTGTTTACTCGAAAACAACTGCATCTAGAAGGCTGAAAATTCTTGAATATGGTCTTTATGTAGTCCAGTCAATGTACGTTCAGTGCCGCCACTGATTTTTGGATTAAGTCTGGCGAGTAAGGAGACAATTGCTGCGAAAAAAAATATGAGTGTGCTTAAGACCACACTTGAGAAGTAAAACTTTTTTGCCCAACAACTGCCACAATTATTAAAATATTAACCAGCTAGCAATATGCAATAGATATATGTAGTGGAAAATCTGTGTCGGATATATAGTACGCTTTCAGAAAAGTCAGGCCAACGGCAGATGCAGGATGTATAGTGACGAACGTACTGAGGGACTTGATACAAGTACAAATGGAAAATATCAATATTTATGAATTCCTGTCTAAAAGTCGCGTAAAAACTGTATCAAGTGAGGTTCCGTATGGCGTGGTACTTTTGTCAATATTGGGTCTGTTTAGAAGACGCTTCGCTCTTACTAACGTTTCTCACGAACTTTGAATAAGGGAGAAGGGCGGTGGTACCTCTCATCATCCCCACTTTCCCCTTCATCCACCAAGTTCGGTCGCGCCGTTTTTGATGAAAAATTAATACATATTGAAATCGCCACTCAAAATCATGAGGATTTCGTTGAAGTTTCGACCTAGTAAAATTGAACCTTCAGTACTGGAGATTGTCATGTATGAATTCCATTATTTCGCGTCATTATTGATAATCCCAGTCTATTCAAACCCGAGTAAAAATAATTTAGTTGGTTAATTTTCTTAAAACCATGCACGCGCCGCACAGAAATGGGCATGCCACTGAGTATGCTATTGGTATCCTTTATGGTCGCCAAGATAATTGCCCGTTTTCTTCGTCCTATACAATTTTTTAAATCCCCAATTTTAAAGGGAGACAATAGAAATGAAAAAGAAAATTTCAACCTTTTTTCAAATTCAACTTTAATCTAATTTTCCTCCCTTAAGGGTTGAAGATATTTTTTTTTGGCTGATAATGCCTAGCCTACAAAATTTCAAGCAAAAAGCAGAAAAAAAATTTACAAATTTTTTGCACTTTTTTTTATTATTTAAAATTGATTTTTTAAATTGTAGGGGTAGTTTGAACCCGTTAAGGGTTGAAATTAATTTATTTTTGCCTGAAAATACGCATTCAATAGAATTTGAATCATAAAGTTGGAAAAACAATATTTTACAAAATGTTATATTTTCAGTAGATGTAGGGGTGGTTTTAACCCTTTAGTATTATTCCTTATCATAAAATTTGGCTTGATTTGGTATAAATCAACCACCTCCGTAAATAAATATTGAAAAAAGTGTATTTCATTGGATTGTTTTTTGATTTATTATTGAAATTATAGCAAAAATCCCTTAGAAATGGGTGTTTTTTTTGCAATTTTAAGGTTGACATCCATATTTAAGGACTGCGGGACTTCGATTTTTGTAATCAGCGACCCAAAAAACATGTTTTGACACCCCCTCCCCATCCCGCGTTTTCAATGGACTACATATAACGCATAAACGATTCGTCGATTTGTTGTAAGTTACAAAAATTTGTAATTTTAAAATTTCTAAAATTATAGGGTAAATCTCAGGATGGAGTGGGGGTGTGGGGGGGTAGGGTGGGTGTCCATCAAATCTCACCAAAGGGGAGGTGGATGCCAATTTAAAACAAAAACACGTCACGTTTAATTTACCACCCCCTTCGGTATTCTAAGCACTAAGCCACAACAAAAATCTGAAATAATTCACCTCTAATGGTGAATTTGTATCCGTATAATCCCAGCGGGAAATAAAGCAAGTGCTTCCACTGGAAGCTTTAGTGATGCGCTTCTAGAGTATTTCGTATCGGAAGTAGGTTTGATGCAAGCTGCGAATTCTCTTGGTACATGACAATTCCCTGTGGATTTGCTTTGATTTCAGTTTTCATAGGTCTGAGCAACTAATGAGTAGTGATTTGTGAAGGAGCATAACTGGAAATTTTTGTGTGAATATCAAAATGTTCTTTATGTCTAATGCTCAAAAATGCTCTGTTTTTAAGTATGAAATATTTACTCTCTCTTCAGCTCTTTTCCTTCCTCTTTAATTAAAGAAAAGCTTAAAAGCTTCGCATATCCAAACAGAACCATAATCGCAAGTGCTTCCCGCTGCATCCATTTAACAAGCTTCAGAAGCGCGTTTAAGGAAAGAAAGGGGAAGCGCATCTTTCTGATGACATCCCCATGTAAAATTGCAATGAAGTGGAATGGAACAGGCAAGCACTCCGTGCTTCCAAAGACGCGCATTAACTGCCGTGTGGAAGCGCTCTTCTTCCCCGCTGGGATAAGATAAAGCAAAGTCTGGGCGACAACGTAGCAAACATATGCCAGAAAATATGCCCGTTCTGTGCTAGAAAATAGCGTTATACGAAAAATATCTGACGTTTTTCCAAGGTGTGAGAGTGTGACGCGAATGATACCAATTCACTCCCATGCAACTGTTTTAGGCTGAGGCGCGCCTAAAGAAGTTTTACTTCAAAAATTTCAATTTGCACTATGATAATATTACTGCCAGAGCCAACAAACTTCTTGGTTTTATAAAGAGAAGAGCTAAAGACAATTTGACAATATATGAGTCACAAAAACACTCTTCTGTTCTCTAGTTCGCCCTATCCTGGAATATGCATGTCCTATCTGGAATCCCATATTTCTCATTAGTAGCAACAGGATAGAATCAATTTCTTCTCTTTGCTATGAGAAATCCATACGACCCGCATGACTTCTAAAGCCTACCACCTTACACGGTCAAGCTCAAAGTATTGGATTTCTTGGCGCTGTCGGCTAGGAGGAATTTCTTATCGCATATCTCACCTTAGAAGTCCTCAACAAAGTCTAGATATACCCAGCGGGGAAGAAGAGCGCTTCCACACGCCAGTTAATGCGCTTCTTTGAAAGCATGGAGTGCTTGCCTGCTCCATTCCACTTCATTGCAATTTTACATGCCGATGTCACCAGAAATATGCGATTCCCCTTTCTTTCCTTAAACGCGCTTCTGAAGCTTGTTATGGATGCAGCGGGAAGCACTAGCGATTATTGTTCTGTCTGGATAATCGAAGCTTTTAAGCTTTTTTTAATTGAAGGGCTAAAGAAAGAGTAAATACTTCATACTTTAAAACAGAAAGTGTCCTTCAATAATCACTGGCGCAGTCCAAAGAAAACTGATCCAAATCCAAAGCGAATTGTCATGTATACAGAGAACAAATATGACACCTACTTCCGATTCGTAATGCTCTGGAAGGGCATCACTAAAGCTACTGTATTTCCCGCTGAGCACAACTCAACGCATACTTCGGGTACTAGGCGGGAAGAGAAAAGGAAGGAAAATTAAATCAGCTGGGTCATAAATAGTAAATATGCACCAATACATCAAGTTTATCCCCATATAAATCTTCCGCTGGCTAGTTGTGTTCGAGCGTGTATAAAAATGTTGCATTCTCTCTCTGGTACGCTGACATCGTCATTTGAAGAATGTGTGCATATAGCTGTTCGCCTTTCATTCACTAACCATATGAAGATGAAAGACTTGTTAATATCTAGACTTTGGTCCTCAACGGCAACCTTAAAGTACAGTTTCTGTAGGATATGATCAAGTTGAAGACATGCGACTTACGAGAGCAGAAGAAATAGCTCAAGGCCTTTTCTAAGAGATCTTGCAAATAAATCTAATTTGTGCAATGAAACCGTACATTTGCTGCACCTGTATCAACTAGCGGAAGTAATGGCTTGGAAGTTAAGCAAATGTTTGAAACAAGAAATCTTGATTAGTTGTTAACTGCAGATATTGTACTGTAACCATCTGATCCGGTATCACATATTCCAAAAGCTTGTTTGCATCTAAAAAAGTAAATATTTTGTATCCGATGAAGAACATCTGGAATCATCCAATATCAGGTTTTGGAAACGAGTCAACCTACCTCTGCTGCCTTTACGTTAAGCTATCATCTGCTTAAACAATAGTCGGAGTTAACCTTGCATAATTGAGACAATAACAGTACATGAATGTTTCATCCAGATCGTGCCGCCTAAACACCTTGATTACACAATGATGTTCGTAATTGTTTCTATACGTTAATCGTCAAATATTTTACTCATAATTATTATTTGCTAATTTACTCACTCAAATTGTTCCATTTGTTCAATCAAATCAACTAATTAAGTTCATTTAACACTTTGATATTTACAAAGCCGATTTCCTATTTGCGATGTGTTTTGCGTGTCAAATACAAAGAATACGCTGAAGTTAAACAATACCTTGGCATACACCTGAAATACCGAGATTCCATTTCTAAGTAATTGGAAGATTTTAAAACGATATAAAAAGTCGATCATTTTAGGATGCTTCATTAGTTGTGTGTGGTCTGAACTATTTGAAACTCAAGATGTGGTCTTTGCTGATCTTAGTTTTTTTCTTTATTAGTTTTACTTTAACAGAGAATATTTCTCAGTATCAGGGGTAATAAGCAATATTTTATTTTGTTTTTTGAAATTCATAAATTAAATATTTTAATCAGCTTCAAGGTCTACGAAACTATTCCTGAAACTGAAGAACAAGCCAAGTTTTTGTTTGATCTTGCACAGTCATCTCCTCAATATGATTTTTGGGTTTTACCGAGAGCAGTGAACGATACAGCATATGTACTAGTTTCTCCAGATCATGATTCTCAACTACAAGAAGCCTTGGTCCAGGCAGGATTAGCTTACAATATCATCAACGAGGATTTGTCGAAGAATGCTACAGCTTCCGAAGAGCCTGTGTTAAAAAACCGAATTGTTGACTTTACAAGATATTATCGTCATGGAGAAATCAATAATTACTTGGATAGATTAGCCATAAAATATCCACGAAGAATACAGGTTAAGACGCTTGGTCACTCTTATGAAAATCGTCGCCTGAAATCAATCAAAATCACCAATGGAGATAGGCGCCCGAATAAAAAAGTTATATTCATCGATGCTGGTATTCATGCCCGGGAATGGTTGGCACCTGCAACTGCCCTTTATGTAATTTACCAATTGACTGAAAAATTTGCAGAAAATAAACATTTATTGAAAGATTTCGACTGGTTGATCGTTCCTGTTGTTAATCCTGATGGATATGAGTATACCCATACAAAAGATCGTTTCTGGAGAAAAACCAGAAAACCAAATAGACAGTGTGTGGGAACTGATCCCAATCGTAATTTTGATTTTCATTGGGCTCAAATAGGTTCATCAAGATCACCATGCCAACCGAATTACCATGGACAAAAACCATTTTCAGAGCCAGAAACCCGGATACTTCGCGATATTTTACTTTCTGTTGCTGGTAGGGCGAAAATGTATCTAACACTCCACTCGTTCGGGAGTTACTTCCTTTATCCTTGGGGATGGACTCGGTAAGTGCTATTGTTTAAATTCTAAATTATTTTTGAACATATTATTAATATTTTTACAGCCATCTACCATCAAATTGGCGTGATCAACATGAAGTTTCAGTAGCTGGGGCTGTAGCCATAGAGAAGGCTTCTGGTAGAAAGTATAAAGTTGGAAGCTCTGCGAATGTTTTATACCCGAATTCGGGAAGTAGTGATGACTATGCATATGCGAAGGCTGGAATTCCAATTTCGATCACGGTAGAATTGCCGCCTGGTGGTTCAGGTTTTGATCCTCCACCAAGAATGCTTCCACGCCTTCTTTTGGAATCTTGGATTGGGATTAAAGCAATGGCGGAAAAAGTGGTAGAAAAATACAAGTGAATTGTGAATACATTTCGGTGATAATGTAAAATGTGACAATGAAGAGATTTTATGAAATATTTTTAAGTTTTGTAAGTGTAAACGTTATTTAATAAAGTTTTTTATATTTTATCTATAACTAGTAATTTAATTTGATTCCGGCTTCTATGACTATTAAAAAATTCATTTAACTTTTACTTTTTATTTTTATGTGGAACACTAGAGCTCAGGGAAAGACCTTTGTACTGTCAACAATCTATTTTCTTCGTATAGAGTGCAATGTTGAACAGCAAGGTCTTGTCGATAGATAGTGAAGGGAAAGAGAGAAGTAGGAACTGCCACAACCACCTGCTCCCAACCATTTCTTATCGCGACTCTGGCTTCGCGGCAATGAGAAACAGTTCGCTGGAGTGTTATGCCTCCTGAAACGAGTTGAATCTGATCAACCAACCGATGACATGCGCTGGTGGAGCGGGTCAGTGCTAGCGGAAGGCTATAACAGGGGGAATGAGGAATGTAAGGAGGAAAGAAGAAAGAAGGTGGGAAAGGCGAAGGATCGTTGTGCTGCCGGGATTCGAACCCGGGACCTCTGGGATGGTAGCCAGGCGCCTTACTCCCTAAACTACCGAGGCCCCCAGATTCATAAACAAATATTGCCTTCCCGAATAATCTTAGCTATCATTTCTTCATAAGTATATCTAATCTTTGCAAAAATTACCAGTCCGACCATATAGCGAGTGTCTAACGAAAATTGCTTGGTGGCGTTTGCAGATTTCATTGACTGAGACTATATCTTAAGTCCCTTTGTACAATATAGAAAAGAATTAAAGAGCTGGCAACGCCAAATGGTTATAGGAGGAGAGAGACAAGAAAATTAATATAAGGAAGGAAAGCAAGAAAGGTGTATTATTATCCATGTGGAAGAAGTGGAAATATGGGCGACCGAGCCTGTGCGTGGAATCGAACCGTGGATCTCTGGAATGGTAGTCGGTCATCTTAGCCCATAGGCTAGCAAAGCTGGTTCAGCTTGCTGTCACGAGTTGGATTTTGTAATCAGAAATGATATGACGGTTGATAGTATGAAGAGAATCTCCTTCTGAGTTTTAGAAGATGTAAATTTTTGTTACAGATTATTTCTTTTATATCAAATTCTAAGCTCAAGTGTAACCCTTTAGGTACTACTACTACTACTACTACCAGAGCAGCTTGCGTTTGAAACTTGCATGTTAATTCGGGAATACTGATTCTGTAAGGTTGTTCCACAGTCGAGTTGTCCTAGTAATAAACGAATTCCTAGATCGAAGTGTGCGCAAAGGCGGCAGTGAGCCCAGAGCTAGTCTTGTTTTGGGGGGAAAACATTGCTGTGGAGGCGAAAGGTTATAAGTTGAATTCTAGACGAATGTGGGGCTTGTAGATTATGGGCCGTGCTGAGGGCTGACGGAGCTATCTTTTGGAATATGTGATTATTCTAAAGCAGATAATAATCGTTTAATGTTAGAGCAGCTTCGTCCATTGCTTCTAGACTGTCCACTGAAACGGGAGGAAAGTGTGGGTTTTGTAAGAAATGAAAAAATAATTCGCTTTTGATACGTTGAATTCAACAGGATTCCTACAACCCTACTCAAGAACGTGTTTGATGTTTATGTTGATTGAATTGGTCATAAGCTCACGATAATGCAGACAAGATCTGGCACGTGTTTGCCTCACGTTATCAAAGCCTTCGGAGTAACGCAGAGAACGGTCGTCAACAAAGCTGTAAAATAAGTTGAAGGGCATTTATAAAAAATATGAAAAGAGCTGGTGGTAGAATTGAGCCCTAGGGGACACCTGCAGTGATGGTGTTTGGTATAAATATGAAAGCAAAGGCCTCTAATCTATCAATCCCGTTTGCTTATGAAGCAGTTGCAATTACTTAGAGCTCTTTGCAATGAAGTGGTCCGTATATCGAACTTTTTTGGGCTAGTGTTGTTAAGTCTATATATATATTTTTTTTACTTTTTAACTTCCCAGTAGGAAGTATTGTAATCGGTCCGAAAATCGGGTTCGAAATTTTCAATGTATTTACACGTTTCAAGGTCCCAATAGCATTTTAAGCAAAAATTTGAGAAGAAATATGTGTGCATGTGCGTGCGTACGTATGTGCTCATTTTTTCCTGCACGATTTCGCGCGAACCAAAAAAGATATTGACTTCGTTGAGGTGCCGTTCGAAGCGTGTTCAAGGAAGTATGATCTGAAAAGAGTTTCATAAAAGTCGGTCGAGCCGTTTTTTTGTTTGCACGACTTAAGTGATTTTTGTACCAGTACGATTTCGCGCGAACCAAAAAAGATATCGACTTCGTTAAGCTGCCCTTCGAAGCGTATTAAAGGACTTATAAATTGAAAATATTTTCATAAAAATCGGTCGAGCCGTTTTTTTTTGTTTGAACGACTTAAGTGATTTTTGTACCAGCACGATTTCGCCAGATCCAAAAAAGATATCGACTTCGTTAATGTGCGGTTCGAAGCGTATTAAAGGACATATAAATTGAAAAAAATTTCATAAAAATCGGTCGAGCCGTTTTTTTGTTTGCACGACTTAAGTAATTTTTGTACCAGCACGATTTCACGCGAACCAAAAAAGATATCGACTTCGTTAAGCTGTCGTTCGAAGCGTGTTAAAGGACATATGATCTGAAAAGATTTTCATAAAAATCGGTGCAGCCGTTTATGTGGAAGTAATGCAGAAAGGAAGTACTTTTAAAGAATAATACGCTCTTATTTTCTGTGATGAGACCTAAAGAAATATGAAGCAATTCTAAAATTAATTCTGCATGTAATTTATTCCCAGTTTCCCTACTGCTATAATATAACTTACTACCGCATATAAGTAAAATACTGATGCCCAGTCGAATAGGCGAAACGTAGTTCCATGTTGCCGAAAGCGATAAATTCAAGCAAAATGTTTAAATTTGCATCCATGTAGCTGGATGGCAACTTTTGGTCGAGCTCCAGCCACAGACAGAAGCGTGAAATTCTACGCTGTGTGAAGCAAAATGGAATGAATGTTGACAGTGACCTCTGCATTGCAACATTGAAACGCAATCCCTCACACTCCTCGTAGCTGCTCGTTCACTGCTGTCTGTTGCTGGAGCTTGACCAAAAATTGCCTTGCTCTAGCCAGCTACATTCAAGACACATGGCTACATTTCTTTGCTACACAAAATGTAGCTGGCTATAGGAGGGGAAAGCTGGCTAACGAAACTATTGATTTAGAACACGGTTTTATCCAGCTACTGGGCATCTGCATTTTACTTATCTGTGATACTACTTTATACAAACTAAAACTCCCGAAGGCAAATTTTCCCCACAAATGTTGCTCAAAGTGAGTGCGCAACAAAAGTGCGCGAGACGCGAGTTTTTAGTTTTTTCCCCAGGCAAAAAATTGTCCAACGTGCCTAAAGAAGTTTTAACTTCAAAAAAGAGGGTCTTAAATTGGGCCCTGGTGGAGAGTACCCGATTAAATATACATGAGTGGAATCGAAAGAAAATTTGGCAATAAGTACTTTTTACTCGTTGAGTACTTTTTTGACATTTCTGCGAACTGCGTTAGCGCATGAATTACTTGATTTTCGTCTGCTACAGATTACAAATGCTTAACTAGCTTACATCTCGAGTAACACCCATAGCGAACAAATGAGCCTGCCTCACGGGTATGCACGCTTCCATGCACGAAATACGCGAAAATCTTCAAATGCGCCAGCCAGAGATATAAACGTTTCCGCTACATGCATGAAAATGTAAAACTGCACCCGCTGGAGGTATGCGCGCCTCTGTTACAGATATGAATGTATTCCAAATCAATCATTCCAAACGCGAGTGCCGCATTACCAAGCGGACCCCCAACTAAGTACTAACCACGTCCAATGCTGCTTGACCTGCGCAATTGAACGAGAACCGATCTACTGAATATGCTTAATGGCACTCTTTATAGTCAGTTACCAAGTTTATTGCCCGTTTTCTTCGTCCTATAGAATTTTTTAAAGCCCCAATTTTGCTCTATTTAATTTAAAAAAGTGTGAGCGCACTTTCCTAAGAACGGACGAGTTTGATTTTTAGTCAGGATGAGATATAAATTCGAACCTATAAAAGCCCGTTTACACCCCAAAACGCATATTGGAGCTCCTTTATCGCACAGAAATTTGAATGTATTTCTCTCTGTCTGGAATCCACGTTCGTGACACAGAGAGTAATGCATACAAATGTCTGTGCTATAAAAGAACTCCAATTTGCGTTTGGGATGTATTTGTATGCCTCAATTAAGGACAGTTTAAGACCCTTAAACTAAGCTCTCCTTAAATGAGGCAGAAAAAGATATATTCGTGTAAAGCGGTTATATGGAAATTATTCCCAACTGAGATAAACTTAAAGTAAGCTTGATTTCGGCCTTGAATGCAAATTGTACTCAGGCAGGGCTGGACTGAGAAGGAATTTAGGACCGGGAAATTCAAAAATTTCGGCCCATTTCAATACATTTTAACAATCAAATAAATTTCTTTTTTGCATTCAAAAGTTTTTCTTTAAGCATAATTATGAGAAGAACTATGTATGTATGTGTAGGTGTGTTTGTGCATACGTCCGTAGCAATTTTTTCCTGCACGATATTGGGCGAACCAAAAAAGATATCGTCTTCGTTGAGGTGCCGATCTAAGCGTATTAACTAAAGCATGATCTAAAATGATTTTCATAAAATTCGGTTGAACCGTTTTTTTGTTTAAAAGACGTACGTGATTTTTGTACCCGCACGATATCGCGCAAACCAAAAATGATATCGGCTTCGTTGAGGCGCCGATCGAAGCACATTAACGAAAACGTGCTTTGGAAAAAATTTCATAACATTCGGTCAAGCCCTTTTTTGGAAAGACTTCGGCCAAGAGCCACAAGCACCATCTAATAAACTCGATGGAATCAAACCGGTTCTAAATGAAATTAACTTTTCTGGATTCAGCTTCCGATAGCTTCCCCGTAAAACATCACTTGTCAATAAAATCCGAGCATTCTTTAAAACCCGTGCAAAAATTACGTTACCGTTTTCCAACATCACTATTTTTTCCAAACCTTAGATCACCACTTTTTGGACGGGGAATTGTTTTCCACGTCCTACATTTACTGAAAATGAAATTGGCCTTTTGGGTCAAGTCTGACGAGTCCTTTATCGTTATTTAAACCTATTATCGTTATTTGAACTAGCTTCTCTCAGGATTACTTAAGCACCAGCTAGTCTACCAACTTCCAGAGTTATGAGTCGTCAAAGTCAAAATTTTGGATTTTTTAAATACAATTTCAACTTTCACTACTTTTTTCTCCAAAAGTTACGTCGTTAACCTATACCTTTTTTTCCAAAGTTAGAAAGCTTGGAATATTTCCTATGAGTAATGACAATTATTTTTATACTAAGCATTTAAAAGTTCTTGTTTTTTAATTTTTTGTTTCTCCCAACCTCTTCGTCGTTTCGTTGACATTTTGAATTTTTTAGATTTTTTTTAAATTCCACACAATCCTTATTAAATAACAGTCTTCAACAAACTAATTGGCAATTTCGTAGGAGACCGCGAAATTTGTGCTCTTTAAAGGAATTGTGATAAGTTTGAAATTTTTTTATTTTTTTGTGGGAAAATTTTATTTTATTCAAAAAAAAATTATTTAGAGGAAACATTTTTGATTTAACATTAGGCATGGCCCACCGGGAAACTCCTGGTAGCTTGGTATGCCAGTCCAGCTCTGTACTCAGGATTCGATTCCACTCTATAAGTACTGATATGAGTAAAGGTACTCAGTAAAAAGTATCGAGTACTGATATGAGTAGAATCGAAAACCTAATACTCTTATGAGTAAAGAATCGAGTACCGATTCCGTATCTCTCCCTGTGGGATACTAATCGAAAGAATCCTGAGCTTTTTAATAGTTCGTTAAAAAGGAGTTGCAATCTTCTTTTCCTTGATACCAGTTACTAGAAAGGTTTTCAGAGAGACTATTAAGTATCTTAGCCCACATGGAATGCTGGTTTAAGTATAAGGGATTCATTTTAGATAATTAAGTTGAAGCGATTCACTCGGTAAAGTTAAAATTGATAGCTTTTTGAATTCAAGTATTAACTGCATTCCTGATTTAGAGATTCCACCGATCCTACTTGAAGAATATAAGAAGTTTTTAAGATTGTAATATTTTTTGGTGATATTATTTGCAAGAGTTAATGGGTACTAAGTCAAAGGTGAATAGAAGCCTAACAAAGATTCATCTATGCATTGATTAGTATGAATGCAAAGTACTTTCGTTACACTTTGATCACTATTCCAAAAATTCTGAAGCCAGTTGTACGATGATAACAAATCTCTGTTTCACAAATCAAGAAATTTATTAATCTTTATGAAAAAATGCTTAAAGATGAGTCTTAATTATCTCAAAATTGGGGAATTGTCACCTGTTGGAAAATCACAAAAACATGCTCTGAGCAATGTGATAAAGAGATATATGTAGGTACATCATCTTCATAGATAAGACTTTTGAAATCATATAAAAGACGATGATTTCCATGAAGTTTCATCAGTTAGTTTTTGGAATCAATTAAGTATAATTGTTATTACAAAAAAATGTGGTTTTCACTAAGTGTCAGTTTCCTTCTTGTAAATCTTGGACTAGCCGCCGAGATTCCGCAATACAGAGGGTAGCTTACTTTAAAGTAGAACAAGTTATAAGTGAAGTTAATTGAATTTTTTTATAGGTATAAAGTCTACGAAACTATTCCAAAAACGGAAGAACAAGCACTGTTTTTGTACGATCTTTCCATATCGTCTCCTCAGTTTGATTTCTGGGTCCTTGCCAGATCAGCGAATAGTTCAGCTTACATCATGGTCTCACCAATACACGACTCGGAATTAGAGGACACTTTAGTCAGAGCAGGATTGCAATACGATATTATAAATTTTGATTTGTCACAAACTGTTAATGCTAATCCTCGAGGTGGTTCCATGGATATTGACTTTTCAAGATACTATCGCCACGGTGAGATAAACGATTATTTAGATTCTCTGGGTGGAAAATTTCAAAAAAGGGTACGAGTTAGAACTGTTGGACACTCCTATGAAAATCGTCTAATAAAGACAATCACAATCACAAACGGAGATGGAAACAAGGACAAAAACGTTATATTCATCGATGCTGGAATCCACGGCCGCGAATGGTCAGCACCGGCTACAGCACTATATGTAATTCAACAATTGACTGAAAATTTCGAGAAGCACCAAGAATTATTAGAAAACTTCGACTGGATCATACTACCAGTGGTGAATCCTGATGGATACGAATTTACCCACAATTCAGATCGTTACTGGAGTAAAACAAGACAACCAAGCCGATACTGTGTGGGAGCCGATGCCAATCGAAACTTCGACATCCATTGGGCAGAAGCTGGAACATCAGATTCAGGTTGTCACAGCATCTTTCACGGAGCAAAACCATTCTCGGAGCCAGAAACACAAATCCTTCAAGATATTCTCGATTCTCTCAATGGGCGTGCAAAATTATATTTATCACTGCACGCCTTTGGAAGTTACTTGTTGTATCCATGGGCATATACTACGTAAATCACTTGAATATTTATTACATTTATAATAATATTTATAATTTTAGTGAATTACCTTCAACCTGGCAAGAATTGCAAGAGGTTTGTGCAACAGGAGCTAAAGCAATTGAGGATGCTACTGGTAGGTCGTATACGATCGGAAGTTATGGAAACGTTATGTATCCTGCCGCTGGAGGAAGTGTTGATTACGCATACGCAAAGGCTGGATTTCCAGTTGCAATAACTATGGAGTTGCCTTTTGGAGGTTCTGGATTCGATCCTTCAGCAGATGAACTAAAGACGATACTTAAGGAGAGTTGGATTGGGATTAAAGCAATGTTTGAGAGGGTTGATGTAAAGAAACCAGTTAATAAGATTCCATAAATTTGTTTTTGAGACTAATTGAGAATAAATATGAATTGACTTTTATTATTTCTGTTATTTATAGTTTTGTTTTGTTTGACATTCTTCATTTGTACTGCAAAATTTTATGGAAACAGTAATTTCAAAAATAAAAAATTAATTTCAGTTAAATGGTGAAAGATGCTGAGCAATTGGTCTTTATGTGTATATTAAAGATACGCAAAGGAAATCCACCGGGTGTTCACTAACTTCATCAAAAATAGCGCAGAAAGGAAAACAACATCAAACTACTTCGCAGACAGGCCTAGAATAGGCCTTTGTCTCTCTTCGAAACTATCAACCAGGAAATTCGGTCATTTGAACCACCGCCACTTGATCATCCTTTACTTAAGCAGCAATATCTACGAAAACACCGAATCTGTACTACCAGTACAGCGATTTATTAAGGAAAAAAAATACGATGAATTCAAGCGGAGTAAAAGCGCAACCAATGCCACTAGACCAGGAAAGAATATTTTCATGCTCCCAGGGCCAAGCGCACCTTTACCTACCCAAGAAAACACAGGCGCCAAATTCAATCCTATCATCCAAACCAAGAGATTACGAAATGGATCCGCAGATAACCCAAAGTGCAGTGTGCATTGCAATACGCCACCTCTCGCCAATTTCGGAGGAGACGAAAGAACACCACTTCCTCGTTCTATCTACGAATTAAGAATCAGAAATATGGATCAACACACACATTGAGGAATGTCACAATACCATATAAGAGTTAACTAATGATGGAGATTATTTAAAGTGACGCCAATTCCACGAGTTATTCTCACAATGGTCCACAACCACATACTTCATTAATAAGGCACTTTTGCTAATCATTTTAGGGAAGAGGTTAGATAAAGGTAACTGGGCTGTATGAACAATCAATCGCCACTCCCTCAGATCAACTCTTAACAGTTCAAAATGCACTTAGGGGCTGCCCAATGCATTACTCCATCTGGGCGCACCAACCATACAGAGGGACTACCAACCTCCAGCGGTTGAGTTTCGTGCCATTCTTGACTCAGGGTCGCAGGTGAACTTAATAACTAACAAAGCAGTGATGATGTGATGCATGACACCATCCAATACGGTCTTTTACATTCAAGGTAAAATGTTTGAAATATATCCTCGCAGCTATCACTTCTCCACGGGAAAAGCTTGTACGAGCATGTTGCCAGGGAAATCATAAAATGTTGTTCTGTCACCGATTTAGAGCAAAATCAATTAAAGAACGCCTTGAATTTCTAAACCGAAGTAAATTATGCACCAATTGCCTACGGAGTAATCACACCCAGAGGAGTGCCTCTCACTCAATCGATGTAAACAATGCAACCAAAAGCATCACCCAATGGTGCACGAAGATAATCACAATGAGTACCTTCCATTTAGACACAGAGAGACACAGTGTTACACTGTGTCCGACACAGAAGGGTTCCATCAACGACACAGCTAGACACAGCCGGGCACAACTAAGACAATGCTACCAACCCTCGCCAATTGAAATGTGATCGTTAATTTATAATTACAACAATATTGTTTCATTTTTAAGATTCCCAGCATTTATAAGATGTTGGGTAATTAATTTAAAGGAATTATCAACATAAAATTTTCGATTTACTTGTCAAACAAAAATAAAAACGCGGAAAGTGCGCCGTGGCGGTTTTTTCATGAACTTATGTGTTCCATTTGGGCTTACACAGAACGACACAGAGGGACACGCTGTGTCTGACACAATTGCCTTTCTGTGTCTAATGCAAAACCAATTCCTGTGTCGCTACCTCAATTAGAATCTCCAACTAGATCATATCTCTCTAGCAGCACCTACATACCCAGACTAGTCTTATTAACGACTGCCAGTGTTCTCGTACAATCCCCTGATGGTAGGACTGTTCGTGCATGCGCTTTGCTTGATCAAGGCTCGAGTTTTATAACATTAGCAAACACTAAATCACGAACTCGAATTCCGGCCGAGGACTTTCATAACATAATCTCATCGGTGGACCCATTTATAATGCCCACTCCACGGTGCCAGTGCACTCTCTTATAATGCCCACTCTCGCGCACCACATTCCAGCTCACAAGGTAAAACTTTCAAACATATCAAGAGGAACTCGCCACACATCAAGGGGAACTCTTATCGGTCAATCCACCACTCTCGGCTATATTCTATCTGGAGCAGTGACCGAAGAACCAGATGCTCCAAAAGGTGTGCCACTAACACCTGAAGAGAAACAGTAAGACTTCTTCCTACACTCCTTCACACAGCCGCCCTGGATACAATCTACGAATCCTACAATCGACCCCACCTTGAATATAATTCGGATATCTGTGCAGGCGCCCAAAAACCAACTCGGCGACAAGGTGGTGGCACCTTTCTATAGACCCATTAAGCCACTTCCGGTTCTCCTCTATTCTTCAAACCAAGCTCACTACTAGAAATTGCACCATGACCTTAACGACATGACAGAATGGTAGGAGAAAGGGTGACTAAAAAAAAACTCCCACTCTAGAGACATTCACAGACGTTACATTTGTGAAGCTTCCGATCAAATCTTCTGCACCAACCCTAGGTGAGTCACAAACCGTGGCAAAGTCCACTTTCCAACGACTAGAGAGACGATTTCAGCACGACTCAAAACTATACCCCTCCTATGTAGACTTTATGAATATATACTTGAAACTTGGTCATATGGAGCTGGTGTTAAACGAATCTGAAAATCAAAATCGTCAATACTGCTTTCCTCACCACGTTGTCTTTCGCATCATACCTAGCATGCAGAACTCTTCATCAACTTGCGGAGGATTATCCGATGTTGATGATGCACTCTATGGTAGCTTTTATAAGCAGTCGGCGTTACATGCCAAAACAGAATTGCCTACCCTACTCACTAAAGCAGGATTGAAACTGCGTAAATGGTGAAATAGCAAACCCCAATAAAACTAGTAACCGACTCAAAGATTAAAACGTTAGGTAGAAGCAAGATTAAAACGTTAAGCCAAGCAATCTCCGACATAAGCCGTCTCTATGACCCTTTAGGTAGGATCTCCCCTAAAACGATCACAGCAAAAAACTTCCTACAAAAGCTGTGGATGGCCAAGTTAGATTGGGATGAAGAAATACCCATGGAACTCGTGACATTATTAAAATAAGCGCAGTAATAAATTCGAGGATTTTCTACAGGCTGGAGGCATTCGTAATGAAGCAAATCGTACCTTCCTAACCCAGCCTACCAGCAACATGGTCTCTGCCGCAAAACATACTAATGTTATCCCAACTTCCAAAGTCATGATCAAATTGATCTACTTCTTGGAACAGAATTCAAATGTTATCAAATACAATTTTTGGATGGATCGTGATCGGAAGGACTGACCAACCAGCATCAAATTCAGCAATCTCTGGTATTTGTACGGAGGAAGATCAAAAGACATCAATCGAGCAATAGAACGTTTTTGGAAAATTCTTTCTTCTGGAACATGAAAAAGTTAAGAGCAACCACCTGATCGTAGGAGCAAGACAATAGCTCTGTATGTTTACACCACACGGGATCCCGCGTGTGCAAATTTCTTACATTCTCGGAATCGAAAAAAAGGGGAAATGTTCGCTTCCCCTCTTGCAAATAAGTACCCGAGGTCTCGAGTCTGGGCGACTGTGGCTGCCTGTCAAAGCGACACTGTAGTGAAATTTGAATTGTCAAAAGTAATTATGGCAAACCAAAACGATTACGACGCACAGTGGGCCAGAATGGTATTAAAAGCGCGCATGAGATCTTGCACAAAGATAAATTTTGATTCCTTAAAATAAAAAATGTATCTTTTAGTTTTTTGGGTCGCTGAATTCGAATTCACGGTCAAAAATGAGTTTTGACCATTTGTAGGTGGCGCCACCGTCGGAAAATGCGTAAAATCGGTTATATTCCGATGTTTCGTAAGGTTATATAGGTTTTTTGGGTCACTGATTCCGAATTTAAGGTCAAAAATGAGTTTTGACCATTCGTAGGTGGCGCCACCGTCGAAAAATATGTAAAATAGGCTTACAAAAATGATTTATTAAGGGGTTAGTCTACTGTTAAAATGCGAAAAATGAGCTTTTTTTTAAACTGCTGTATAAAAAAAACGACAAAAGATAGCGACTTGAAATTTTATATGCTCGTTTATTAAACTTAAAAGTTTACATTTTTATTGTTAAAAAAAATTAAAAAAAAACAAAATGGCGGTCATCCCAGGCATTCACTGTAGCACTACCTGATGAAAATAAAAATCGCGGGGTAAGATCTTGACAAAAATATAAATCTGTAATCACAACACAAAAAATATTCTATTAGTTTTAAGTACAATCAACGCCCCTGACCTCATTTTAGGCGAAAATATAAGTTTTTTTGTGATTTGGCACACATTTGCACATAGCTGCGTTGATTTTGGTCTTGTTTTTATTTGAAAAAGTGCTGCCAAATCGCCAAAAATTTATTTTTTGCTCTAAATTGAGGTCAGGGGCGTTGATTGTACTTAAAACTAATAGAATATTTTTTGTGTTGTGATTACAGTTTTCTATTTTTGTCAGGATCTTACCCCGCGATATTTTTATTTTCATCAGGCAGTGCTACAGTGAATGCCTGGGATGGCCGCCATTTTGTTTTTTTTAATTTTTTTTAACAATAAAAATGTAAACTTTTAAGTTTAATAAATGAGCATATAAAATTTCAAGTCGCTATCTTTTGTCGTTTTTTTTATACAGCAGTTTAAAAAAAAAGTTCATTTTTCGCATTTTAACAGTAGACTAACCCCTTAAATATGAAAAACTTTTATATAAAACGCATATATGAATTTATATGTATATGCGTTTTGACGTAAAATTCGTGTTCAGGAGGAAAAAATACTATAGAGAAGTTTTTTTTTTCATATTAACTATTGAAGTGCAAGCAATCTATAATACAATTTTCAAATCTCATATCATTATCATTGATTTACTGCTTCATTCAATTTGTTAATTCTCGGAAATGTGCAAGTTGTTGCAGCTAAAATTTGAAAACCTAAAAGTACGATATTAAACTAATATTTTGGCGGAAACCGCACAATCCCTCTCGATCCCTCTTGGAAGTTATTCGATTTTCAAATTTAACATGTAAATCAAATGGGTCATTTCGTTACACTTATATTTTCAGAACGAAATGAGGCCAATGCAACGTTTTAAATGAAAGTTTCGCGCCCTAATCATTGTTGCTACATGCCTAAAGATACTGAAATTAAACTGACACTAACGTTAGGTGGACTTTGAACTTTTTTTTCCATGCGCGCTTTTGGATACATTCTGGCCCATAAATAATTGATTAGTTAATAGTTTTATGTCATTATTTTTAAGACACAAGTGATTTTTAGGTTATAGGGCATTTTCATAAATGCAGGTTGCGTGCGCAACTGACTTATTCAGCAATGGAAGTGTGTTGCTGAATAAGTCAGTTGCGCACGCAACCTGCATTTATGAAAATGCCCATAGTCTTCTTGATTTGCACGAGCCATCCCAGAACATCCCAGAAAGCGTTTTCTTACTTTCCGAATTTTATCCGCACTCTTCAACTTTGTAGTGAAAAAGTGGTAGTGGGAAGTTAACATACAGAGCTAATATGAATAGTATTTTAGTCAGACTTAATGCAGTTCTCTTCGGAGCTTTGTTGGTTATGGCTGACAACACTAGTTTACATGGTGTTTGTCCTTGAAATGAAAAGTGTTTTTTCTTAACAATTGAAGTGCACGCAGTATCAAAAAAATTATGAAAAAAATCCAGCACGTCACGTTTCCAAAAAAATTTATTGTTTATGATTTAAAAAAAAAAACTATAAAACTATTCAAAAAATTAATAATGAGTTGCCTTAGCTTTATTCTTGTATTTATTCGTATCTGTTTCTCTTATTATAGACCAGCAATAATCACCTAACATGGCATGGCCCCAGTATCCTTGATAATTTTGCTCAAAAAAATTCAAATCCTGGTTAAACGCTCTCCATGCTCATCGCTGACTTTTGTCCGAGGTTTTCGGGGAAGAAATCGAGGTGTGAGTGAATGAAATGAACTTTCAGAGACATGTTGACACCCATTCGTTGAAAATTATGTAATAAATTAGCAATTAACTGTCGGCAATTTTCATTTTTGTTTTGTTGCCTAAGAACTCTTGGATAACAAGTCGTAGTGATTTACAAGCGGACCTTTCAGTATCCGAAAGACTGTTTTCAAATATGTCATCCTTCAACATTTTTTTGATTTGCGGTCCTATAAAACACCTTTCAGTTTTCCCTCAGAAAGATTAGGAAAATTAGAGCATAAGTGCTTAAAGGCTGCACTAGTTTTTTCTAAAACCTTGACAAAGTTTTTCACCAATCCTAATTTTATGTGAAGCGGCGCGGCGATAGAACAATTTTTGGTGGGGGTATCAGACATTTATGTTTTACACCGGGTCCACACGTTGATTAGCAGCGAACGTTGGTGCAGATTCCGACACGCGACGGCCAATACCCAATGCTCACGCCAACTGCAAATTTCTCGAGCCGCACGTTGGTCAAGTATCATTGGGGCCAACGTGTGGAGCCGGCTTTATACTAAGTTTACCAGGGACATATTCTTATCTAACTGGCCAGTCTATCTTTTTATAATGATCTTGCTTGGCTCTTGAGTCCTACAAACACCAAAAACAACAATATTTCTTATAGCCGCCTTGCAAACCCAAAAGTAAAGCAACTACATACTTTTAAATCACCACAAACAATCCAATAGTCCGGGGAAATTAGCAAAAAAAACGCACGAAAGGAGGCACAATTCGGAAATGGCTGAAAATTGGTCCACGGCTTCCTTGGGACTTTTTAAGAAAACAATTTCAGAATCACAAATAAAACAAAATGGCCGCCCTAAATATAGCGGTTTTCCGGTTTTTCCTTGTATCTCGGTTTCTATAAGTTGTACAACCCCGTACAAAGGCCCTAAATGTTGACAATGAAATTCTCTACAACTTTAGTCCTTACGAAGACGTTGACCCGATTAACCCTTTCAAAGTTATTCAAGGTCAAAGTTTCCAAAAATCACTTTTTGGCGAAAACATCACTCAAAAACAGGTGTTTTCGGAAAAAAATTTGATCGGTCAATACGAAACGTTATTGCCTACAAAAAAGCCTTTGGTAATTTTTTCGAAAACTTAACCCTTTCGAAGTTATTCAAGGTCAAAGTTTCAAGAAATCAGTTTTTGGTCAAAAGTACCGAGCCGCGGCCCTGTCTATTATAGGCCCCTGTGCTGAAAGCCCTAATTCGATTGAAACGTCACTTTCTTCAACTCAAACGACTTGTCACGAAACACGACTCGACTTTCACCAAAGGGGCGTACACTGCATCAACCAACTTGTGGGCCGTCCGAAAATAAAATGTCATGATAACGGTAGTTTTCGACGTGATAAAATTAAAAAAAATATATGTTTGCGTTTAGTGATTGCAACTAAATAAAACAATATAAAATTCACTGGAAGGACATAACTGTTTTTTTTATTTTGTCAACTAGTGCTATGGATATGTGAAATTAGTCTGAGTTGCGGAGGCGTGCGCGAAGATTGATGAGTTACTGTGTTGGCTTGGAAGTAACAACTAAGACAAGAATTTTGGCTATTTGGCCTAAAACGTCACTATTCCATTTGAGTAAAATAGCCGATCTGCATTCTGAACGTGTAGATGCAACAATGATTTGCATGATTTCACACTCTGGTTAATAGCATAAGAACAAGATATAGCAGCAAATGTTAAAGCTTTATTTTTAATTTTAGGTCTTCTGTATTTAAAACAGAATACATAATATGACTTAGCTTTGAAGAAATTCCTTAATCCAGAGATGGTTAGAAACAGAAGGACACGTAATTCCTAAGATCAATGGTTTTTACCATATGGGTGGAGAAGTTGTGTACTTAGGTATACCCAGACACCTGATATTGATTTAGGTCAATATCAGGTGAAACTTCCGTTTGATTTAGTGCCAGAAAAAGAGGGGATATGCTACTTCATTAATTCATTAATTCTTTCACATACATAAATGTAAATAGTTTCCTAGGAAAAAGACAAATCACCCAATGCCGATAAGGCCTTCTCTTGAATTTTCGTCCTTGTTTCCATTTCTTCCCCAAAAAATCGATTCCCATCATCAATTTTTAATTATCTATCCATTTTCCTTTGTTACTAAGAATACTTCTCTTTAATCAACTGCCAATTCGTTACCAAATTATCTTGTGTCTACTGAGTAAATATTTTACGGGAAGAAAAAAAATTCTTGAATTTGGTCACGAACGTATCTACTCACAAATCATGCAATTAGTACCAGAAGGTAAACAATTTGAAATTTCCTACTCGTGACTGATTTCTGGAGTTGCTTTTGTAAATACAATCTGCATCAGAACTAATATTAAAACCAAATCAATACCAATAATACAAGTCTCAATAATCACATCTGCCTAACGCGCCAAGTTACAAACAAAAGATCGCGACCAAATTTCAATATGTGTAAATAGCAATAATTCAGAGACAGTTAATCATCCAATTTGTTCTCCATTGTTCATCTTTATTTACACAAATGCCATTTCTCAACTTAAGAATTTACAAAAAGTCTGCAAAAACCAAAACAAATCTCGTAAGTAAGATTCTTTGTTAAGCTCGGAATTATATTTACAAAGCTGCAGAAAATTCAATCATAATGTCAAGTGCACGAAGATCAATTTCCGTTATCAGAAACAAGTGGATTTTCCAAAACAAAAAAAAACATAACAGAAACCACCTGTCGGAAACACACTTGATTACAGGCTTAGCACGCATTTCGTGCCATGATCTATCAGAAGCAAGAGGCTTAGTGACTGCTTGATAAGAAATTGGATTTCATATAAAAAGGAGTAAAATTTATGACTTTTCATCAGTTTCTTTCTGGTTTTTTGATAAAGCTGAAATTAGTATTTTTTAACATGAGGTCTTTACTAGCCGTGAGCCTCCTCTTGGTTGGTTCTACACTAGCAGCCGAGATTCCTCAATACAAAGGGTAAGACAAGTTTAAACTTTTAACTTTAACAAAACCTAATCTAACTTAAAATTTTCGCGATAGGTACAAGGTCTACGAAACTATTCCAGAAACCCAAGAACAGACCGAATTCTTGTTTGAGCTTTCGCAAAACTCACCAAAATATGATTTTTGGGTGTTGCCACGTGCAGTGAACCACCCTGTTTACATTCTAGTCTCGCCTAAGTACGAATCTGAGTTGGAGGATACCTTGGTCCGAGAAGGATTACTCTACGACATTATCAACTGGGATTTGTCAAAATCAATTAGATCCAGTCACCAATTGCCACAGGCACGAAGTGCGACAACTAAAGTAGAGTTTTCAAGGTATTACCGTCACGGTGAAATCAACGACTACTTAGATACTTTGGCTGCCAAATATCCAGAAAGAATTAGTGTTAAAACTGTTGGTCACTCCTACGAAAACCGTCACATAAAAGCAATCACAATCACTAACGGAGATGGACGTAAGGACAAGAAAGTTATATTCATTGATGCTGGTATCCACGCTCGTGAATGGTTGGCACCTGCTACAGCCTTATATACTATTTACCAACTGGCTGAAAAATTCGAAGATAATAAACATCTTTTGGAGAACTTTGATTGGTTGATTCTTCCAGTCGTCAATCCCGATGGATACGAGTACACCCATACTAATGATCGTTACTGGAGGAAAACAAGGAAACCCAATCGTTACTGTGTAGGAACCGATGGCAATCGAAACTTTGATTTTCACTGGGCCGAAGTTGGTACATCAGACTGGGACTGCGAGGATATCTACCATGGTGTTGAGCCCTTCTCCGAGCCTGAAACTCAGATCATTCGGGACACGCTTCATTCACTCACGGGTCGCGGAAAAATGTATTTAACTCTTCATTCATTTGGAAGCTACTATCTCTATCCATGGGGATGGACTTCGTAAGTTTTTACTAAAATCATAATCAAAATAATTTCATTAAATTTCATTTTAAATTTTAGAGAACTACCTGCAACATGGGAAGATCTAGACGAAGTCTCTCAAGCTGGTGCTAAGGCTATTCAAAAAGCAACTGGAAACAGGTATACTGTTGGAAGTTCTACAAATGTCTTGTATCCAGCTGCGGGTGGAAGTGATGATTATGCATTTGCCAAGGCTGGTATTCCAATTGCAATCACTGTAGAGTTGCCATTTGGTGGTTCTGGATTTGATCCGTCACCTGAGGAATTGGAACCACTTGTTGAGGAGTCATGGATTGGTATTAAGGCAATGGCAGAGAAGGTTGATGAGAAATACTAATGAGGCGATATTTTGTTACCATTTGAGTTTTGATTATAGAATAAATGTGATATTTATTTTTGTTTGTTATAAAATTGATTATTTTTTTATTTAAAATTTTACACGAACTAATAACTCAGCAAACTTGGAGCAGATGACATTCGTTCAACTGTAGAGTTGCTGCGACTAATCAATTTCATACTTTGCAAGATGCTTCCTTTGCATACGACTGTATTTTCCATCTGTTTGGGCAATGTCAACCTTAGTAAATCGTCGTTTTGATTACTTCACCTTGGCTAAATCCTATCGATAACCTTTTCGTATTTTTCCTAGAAGAAAATAGAGAAATAGAGAAACACTTGTCTGTGCCCTTTTCAGAACGGGTATAACACAGGGAAGTCTACCAAACTCGTTCTAAAGCTGGGAATTGCAGTGTTAAATGATGGAACTGCTCTGGCAGTCTTCCTAAACATGCCAGGACAATACATCGTTCGACATCACAGCTGGTGCTGTAAGAAGAGGCGATATAAGCAGCAATTTTTGTAACTAGATCGACTTCTTTTTGAGAATTCGCAAACTAATGGTAAATCAGGTTGAAGGAATTCTGGACAAACGGTACTTCGTCAAGGTGTATACAATAAGCACTTGTTTTGGTTTCCAACTGCTGCGCATGCGCGTAAAACTAAGTGTCAATAATTTGTTAAGCAGGACGCGCAGATCTTTGATAAACTGCGCAAAGCCTTTGGATCTACATTGGAACATGCATTGCAAAAGAGCCAAAAGCCATGCATAAGAGACATCGTATCGTACGAGGTTTTAGTGTGGTGGCAAACGTTTTTTTCATAGTTTCATCGAAAATTAAACAAACTTAAAAAATTGCCTACTCTTCATTCACCAGGCCTGTTCATACTCCCCGATTGTTGCCCTGGAGCCTCTACTCAAATTGGTACCACGGCAACTTGAGGTAGAGTAATCACCCATAAGTACGGCGTTAAGGCTGAGAACAAATGTTCATCTGACGAATGGTTTAAAGCACAGACATTCTACAATGGCTAGTTTTATTAAAAAAATTCCAGACGTCGTAATGCTATCAGATTGCATGCACGCGAAAATCTTAAAGGTAAATTCCCTTCAGTGCGCACACAATATAGGCTATCGTGTATTTTCCTTAAGGTAAAGAAGGGTAGACGCGAATGGTACAAGGATGGGTCGTATGGTACACTGATGGGACGTATGGTACACGCATGCGTCATACGGATTGGTTTAAGTTAAATTTGGGTGCTGGTACGACGGTTTGGACACTCTAGCAACTGTCATTATCGACCCCTTAGCCTCTCTTCCTTTCTCCCGAAAACGACGAAGAAGGTTTTAGACAAGCTTGATAGGGTGGGTCTTCCAGTAACCCACTGCACTGCTTGCACTTTTTGGCTACGGGCCGGGCAGAACTACAGGGACTACAGGCCATATTTAAGCAGACTAGGGCTTGCAGTTGAGTCCAGCTGTCAGTTCTGCGAAGCAACTCTCGAGAAAGCGGATCGCCTGCTGTGCGATTGCAAGGCTACAGCAAGGAGGAGATTGAGTCTCAGATCCAAGGTATTCTCAATAAATTATTCTTGCTTATTAGTGATTTAAAAGCCCTGAAAAGATCGACGTGCAGGCCAGACTGGGTTCTGATAGAATATTTATAGTTCCGGACCGACTATTGGTGCACCTACCGGCTTGGTAAAGCGAGCTCCTTCCTAACCATCAGACTCTAATGAAACATACCGAACTGTGGACCTGTTTCTTTCTATGTTGTCTATCAGAGCGCTTAAAAATGGTTTAGTGTGGAAAAAAGTCTCTCAGAAGACTGGTTGGCTTGATTGCTGGTCAGTGCGCCCTAAATTAACATTTATGGAGGATGAAAAGCGCCGAGAACCATTCTTGTAGGTAATGCTTCTAAGAGAACCATTTACCGCTTATGCACTATGTCACATTGCTCTGCGATAGAGAGAAGTAGGATGTCGTTGTTTAATGTGGCTTGGCTCGAATTCTTAAGCCTAACCTAGAATCACAAGATCATCTCTTGAAGCGGTCTAGCCTGCAGATATGAGGTATAGGGGTTTAAGTTCAATAAGCTAAGTGGTGGCCGAAATTCTTTAGACGTAATATCTCAACAAAGAAGAAGTGAAGACTAATTGATGTACTCTTCAACAAGTTGTACGCTTTGATGAAACGTGTTTGTTTTGCACCAGGAGAACTTACATATATATGGATCACTCAACAGCAAGTGCATTAACGCGATCCAAACCAACGATTGACAGACGCGCTTGTAAATGGGAAATGCAAAAAGGTATTTCAAAGCCAAGTCGATACTTGTGTAACATTCAAACAATCCGAGGGTGCTTAAAAACCCTGAAAAACGAGGAAGTTAGAATTTACCCAAGGATGCCGTGGTCATCAGAGAATGTACAAAAGGCTGGGTTCTATCACGGGCCTTCATTGGTTGGAGGACATGGGGTAGATTCTGTTCAAATAGCTACTCATGATAATTAGAGGAATCGAATTGAGGGAGCAGTCAGGCTATCAACCACATCCTTGTTGAAATAACTCTAGGCGAAGGAATGAAAAGGATTTTTTTTTTGGTAGCCTTTGATGGTTTTCATAGGGTTATACATATGCAAGACAGAATGAGTTGGAACTTTACGTTATTTTTCTATGTACATCTTCTATCTTTTTGAAGCTATTTTCTGATCTAGTTTTGGTTTGGCATAAGTTTCTAAAACTCTGTTGTAATCAAAGCCATAAGCACATTTTTCATATGCTCCGTTATATAATAAACATATTTTGTAAAAGACCACCTAATTTACTTCAACGACCATAATGGTATAAAGTGGCCATTGTTCGTTAAATGAAATTTCGTAAGTCTCTTTACTAGTTACGTACGTATATCCAACAATTAAATTAAATTCTCAGGACGCAAAATCCTTTATTTTCCAAAAATTGAATAAATCCCCCTACGACAAAAACTTTCCAAAAACTTTTTGTATATAATACAAAAGCCAAGGTCCATTGTTTGGTAGCAGCTCTACTAAAAGCTATAACGGGCAGCATCAGTAGCAGCAGCAAAAGTAGATGCCTCTACGTTTTCCGCCAAATATGAGTATAAGTCATATGCAGTAGCATCAAAGGAGTGCGCTTTGATTGTTCCAGAAAAGTTCATCTGTTTTTAAGTTTGGCATAATGCAAAAATTCCCCAATAAATATTCGACCAGTAATGCCGGAGTTTGGCAAGTTCACCATTGTCAACTGGAATAACCGCAGTATTGCCCAGCATCTGGAGCCATAGCTATACACAGAATGGAGTCCGCTTTGTGGATATAAACAAAACTTCCAGTAAGTGGGAGTGAGAGTGCTGGAGGGACATTTTAAAGGAAGGATTTAGAACATAATAAAAACTTTTGTTTTGGGACTGTTAATAAATTTCAAGCAACAAGTTTTGTCACTTGAATACAAATAAGTTTGGGAAAGAGTTTGGGTGGGGGCAGGCGGTCTTTAATTCTTGAAGTTTTGTGCTTTAATGCTTTGTAATTTAATATACTTTGGGTTTTGGAATTCTTGTAGTTCTAATGAGATTTTATTTGTAGATTATTTCATATCTTATTCTTTAACGAAGTCCTGCTGTATATCCCAAAAAAACAATAATCGTAAACAAGCATACTTTTGAATGGTATTGCATAAAAAATTTTGCGCGATTACTCAGGATTGGTTTGCCAAATTTGAACGTGGTCAGAGGAGCAAGTATAAAATAAGGAGCTAAACAAATCATCAAATCCAGGAAATGCAAAAAATGGCTTCCTCGCTTACTAAACTTATGTGATGTGGCAGCAGTAAGGGCAGACAATTGTTGTAAAGGTAGAAGACAAAGAAAAAGGGAGTGTATTCTAGATCTTACAAATCGAAAAACGGGGGACCATGCGAAGTGGAATCGAACCACGGACTTCTGGGATGGTAGTCGATCTCTATAAGCCTTAGACTGTCGAGGCTGTCTTAGAATTAAAGCTCATTCCGGTCTCGGATACTGTGACTGTTGAGGATCAAAGATCGTACAATAAGACCCACACTTTACATGGCAAAAACTTGGCAGAAGTCTACAGTGCTTTAAGTGAAGTGTGCCATCGTTTCCCTAAATGTGATAACAATGCGGTTTCTTTTCACCAGCTCCCATCCTATACTACCCATACAGTAAGCTGACTCCGTTGATAGGAGATAGCGTCCTCGCTTATTATGTTTACATGCGATTCTAGAAGAAAGGCTACGGACGTTTTTGTAAAGAGGGAAGACAATAAAGGACGAAAGTTATAAGGAAAAACCGCACCGGGGATCGGTTCGAACCAAGAAAGTATAAAATGGTAGTCGGGCGTCTTAAGCCCTAAGCTACTACAGTCGTGTATCTGCGTACGGTTTTTTTGTTGTTACGCGCACGGTATGTTCCAGAAATTGATTTTGACTTATTCTTTACGTTGAAACAATCTTTTTCCTTTCGTGGAAGAGCTATTTGTCGCTGTTACCTAAGCTTATCCACAGATGAACGGAGGAGGTGTATTCGAAGGATTAGAAAAGCTTCCCAGACCGTCGAACTTAGTTATTTAGAAACAGGGAGACTAAATTGAAGATTGTACATCATAATAAATTTGATGATGGACAAGCGTTCTTAAGGGGTTATACGCAGTTGCAAGGCCAAAAAAATTTGCTTTTTTACGATTTTTTTCTGAAAAGGGATTTAATTTGACAAACACAAGAAATATTAATACATGTAGCGGTAACTTTTAACTTTATATCGGCATGTTTCATTTTTACACATATTGATAGTTACAGTGCTGCTGTAGACGATCTCCTGGAGGTCATCCAAGAAAAAGGTGTCTGGCGGTCAGCACGATATTTTTGGTTTGGATTATTTAAAATAAAAAAACCAAAAAGATTCTATTAGTGGATAAATAAATCTAGGTATTGATCAAAGGAATAGCCGAAATTTTGATTTTTGACAAAATGGCGGCTTCAAAAACAAAAATTCGGATTTTCGACCAAAATTTAGAAAAAAAATATAGTTTAAAAAAACTAAAAAATACGCTTTTATTTTAAAATGAACTAAAAAGTAAAAAATAATTTTGATTGTAAAGTTTTTATTGCTCTAGCCAGTATATGGAAACTACCTACCTTTCGAAATGTAAAAAAGCGTGGGCGCTAAGAATATAGGTAAAGAGAGGTTGGCTGGCGAATTTTCGGAAATCTTATTCCTTCGATCAATCCGTGAAGAATATTCTGAGAAGGTTGGCTAAATTTTCAGACCCATTAATTGAGCCGTTTTTGAGAAATCATGCTCACCGACTTTGAAAACACCGTTTTGAGAAAAACACTGTGGTGACCGCGTAAAGTTAAATTACTAAACTTTACGCAATGTCACACAACAACTTCCGGAACGATCAAAACGATCGGTCCGAACACCTCCTCGATCACTGAACTCCAAAGTTCAGTGATCTAGCCAATTTCCGGCATCTTCCTTACGTCACTCCGTCTCGTGCAAGACTACGTCTCTCTACGACAAAAATCCACCGCGTGATTATAACCGGCTTATAATATATATATATATATATATATATATATATAAAAATGCGACATTAATAATACCAATTATCTAATTAAGTGATAAACTGTGTGATCTATATTGTGAATTATAATATAAGTAAAATTAAAACATACACATAACAAAACGTTATTAGTTCTTTTTATTTTACGGTCCTATACCACAATAGGCAACTAAATTGGTGACCCCGACGTCGCAACACGCGACACAAGGTGTAGTGCATAAAAAATAATACAAATAACAAGTAATACCTTGAAAAATTATAAAAATAATATCAAAACAGCAGTAATGGTTACGACCACAGGATAAAAATCAAGAAAAATTACATCGATCGGTGAAGTGATCGTAGATTTAAAAACAAAATAGTTGTCAGATGCAACTCAGGAAAAATAGACAAGTAAAATTTTAAATTAATACAATTTAAATATTCCCAAAATAATCGATTACATTGCATATATCATAGAATTTTCATAAAACAAGGAATTTTTTTTTCTTCTTAAAAAAAATTACAAAACAAAAGTACAAAATCAAAGCGTTTAACGGAGCTTTCGATTCAAAGAAAACGAAATTTGTGTTTTGCTGCATTTTCAATATTTAAAGTTGAAAAAAAAGTGAAGACAAAACAAAAAGGCGATTCTACCGTTAATAATAAATTCACCACGAATAATTATCAATTTTGGGCAGCTGCCAAAGCAACAAAAGAAGTCGGGAACCTCGAGGGAGCATCCCAACATAAACAACAGATAACAAAACAATATTTAAAAATTAAAACTTTTACTATATTTTTTTTTCTTTTAATAATAATCATTTAATATTAATTATAATTTAATAAATATTTTAGTATTGGTGTGGGATTAAGTTTAAGTTTATATTTTTTTTATATACACATATATTTTTTTTATATACACATACATACAATAGATTTTCTTTATTTATTCTGCACTATATATATAATATAAACAATTTTTTTTGGATTTAATAATTTTATTTAGATTTTTATTTTGCCTTCTTTTAGTGGTTAATTATTTTATGATACACGTCTAAACTTGTACATATATATACTTTGAATTACAAAATATTTTTTTTTCCAATTTTACTTGGCTCGATTAATATATACAAGTATACAAAGTTTAGACTTGTTATTTAAATGTTAGTGTAATTCTACTGGCTTGAAGTTAATTATCCTCCACTAGCTTAGATTTTCGTTTGTTTTTTTTTTTGCACATATTTACCTTTATACAAATATTCTCGCATATACATATATATATATATATATATATATATATATATATATATATATATATATATATATATATATATATATATATATATATATATATATATATATATATATTGGGTATATTACTTCCGGGTCGTTGTTTCACCCCTTTATTTTTTTTCTCCTCTCTATTTATCCCAATACGTTTTAGTAACTCGTTTTTCTGTTAAAAATTTCACAAAATGTCAAGAACTGAGGAAGTGAATATGGAAACGGAGAACGCTCACACCTCTGAGGAGCCAAAGCCCGGAACGTCGGGAGTCGACGGCGTCAAATTGACGAAACTCGACATCCCGAAGTTCTGGACACACCAGCCCGCCTCCTGGTTTTACCAGGCCGAAATAATGTTCAAGATGGCGGGCTACAAGGCGGATAGTGGAAAGGTCTACAACGTTATGGCCGCATTGCCGGAAGAGGCGGTAACAGCAATGCGGCTTAGCACCGTTGACTATTCCACCTCCTCTTATGAGGAACTAAAACAGCACCTGCTCGAGAAGTACGGCACTTCGGAGAAGCGCAGGCTCGAGCAGCTGCTGTCGGTGCAAGAGCCTGGAGACCGGAAACCTTCGGAGTTCCTCCAGGCCCTCAAAGCACTAGCCGGCGGATCAACGGCGGTCAATGATGACCTAATCCGGACCCTGTGGGAGAGGAGACTTCCACAGGTCATCCAGGTTACATTGGCCACCACGGGCGACCAAACACTAGCCGGGCTTGCTGCAGCAGCAGACAAAGTATGGGAGGTGCTTTCACACGGAAGCGCCTCATACACGTCCGCCGTTCAAGCAACCTCGTCCAACTCAGAGCCCCCGTGGATGTCGCTGCAAAGCGCCATCAACAGGCTTACGTCGAAGCTGGACACTTTGGTCAAAGGCCAGCAAAGCCCACAGCATTCAAGAGGCCGAACACCTGCCAATCGGCAGGGCGGCCCGTCACAGCCCTCGGCCAATCGGCCACCAGGGGCCAATAAACTGAGGGGTAGCCTGTGCTACTTCCACTACCGTTATGGCAGTGAGGCACGCACCTGCAAGGCCCCCTGCAGTTTCGGTGGTGGCCAAGCCAAGCCGGCGAAGAAAAAGGCCACCTCCGCCCCTAAAAAAAACTAGAGCAGGGGATCGACATGAGCGAGCATATAACCGGCCGCTCATATCGTCTATTCGTTCGAGACACCAACAATCGGATGGATTTTCTGATTGATTCGGGCTCGGACGTATCAATTGTTCCCGCCAAGGCGTTCCCGGCCCATAACGGAAGCCCGAACGTCCTTCTGCATGCGGCCAACGGATCACTGATCCGAACTTTCGGCACAAAGTTGCTGGAACTTTATCTCGGCTTACGCCGACGATATGTCCACAACTTTATCATAGCCGACACCACTAAAGCCATTATCGGGGCGGACTTCTTAACGAAGTTCGAGTTGTGCGTCGATTTCAAGTATCGACATTTAGTAGACCAGCGCACAAATTTTAAAATTAACGTGTGCGCTACAGTCGACTACAACCCCGAATCCCATCCATGCCTACTTACCGGCATTTACAAAGAGCTGTTAACGAAGTACTCTTCGTTAACAAAACCGCCCAATTTTAACCTTCCAGTTAAACACAATGTGCAACACCACATTGTGACTAAAGGGCAATTACCTTTCGTCACCGCTCGGCGACTCCATCCGGAGAAGCTGAAGGTGGCAAAATTAGAGTTTGACCATATGGTCCAATTGGGGATTTGTCGACCTTCGTCGTCCCCCGCAGCATCTCCACTTCATCTGGTCCCTAAACGGGACTCACATGATTGGAGGCCATGCGGCGACTACCGTCGCCTGAATGCTGTCACTGTGCCGGATAGATATCCGATCCCGCATATACAGAATTTTTCCGTGAATCTTCACGGTTGCACAATTTTTTCGAAGGTTGACTTGGTACGTGCATATCATCACATACCAATCGCCCCAGAAGACGTGCATAAGACTGCACTCATTACGCCATTCGGCCTATATGAGTTTACCCGTATGCCATTCGGCTTACGGAATGCAGCTCAAACCTTTCAAAGGTTTATTAACGAAGTTACGAGAGATCTCGACTTCGTTTATGTATACTTGGACGATATACTTATCGCCAGTAAAACCGAGGAAGAACATATCGTTCACCTCGAAGAGCTCTTTAAACGCCTCGATAGCTTCGGTTTAACCATTAAGCTAGAGAAATGCGTTTTTGGTGCACAAGAGATTAAGTTTCTAAGCCACCGCATCACAAAAGATGGAATACTTCCATCCTCCGATCGGGTTCAGGCTATCGTTGATCTCGCACCTCCAACTTCTGTCAAATCGATCCAGAAGTTTTTGGGAATGGTGAATTTTTATCACCGATTTATCCCAAAATTGGCTGAACAGTTGGTGCCGATAAACGAGCATTTGAGAGAACTTCTCAACCACTCGCGTGCCAATAAAGTATTTACCTGGCCAGCAGAATGTCAGGCGGCATTCCTCAAGGTGAAAACCTCGATGGCTGAAGCAACTCTGCTGAACCATCCAATCGAGGATGCAAAATACAGTCTAACGACTGACGCTTCTGATTATGCAATCGGAGGCGTTTTGGAACAATTCAACGGTCAACGGTGGCAACCTCTAGCTTTTTATTCCAAAAAGCTGTCACCAACAGAACGGAAGTACTCTGCATTCGATCGCGAACTTCTCGCAATCTACGCAGCGATCAAACACTTCCGTTATTTCGTTGAAGGACGCAATTTCGTGGTCTATACTGATCACAAACCACTGGTTCGTGCCCTTCATACAAAGACCGAACGATCCCCTAGACAGACCAGACATTTGGGTCTAATCTCTCAGTTTACCACAGACATCAGACATGTGTCGGGTAAACAAAACGTCGTCGCAGACTACTTGTCCCGCTCACTAGCAACCGACAACGTTGACTCAGCCACCTTCGACCTGCCTACACTAGCTCAGGCTCAACAAGGTGACACAGAGTTGAAGACTATACAAGAACACCCCAGCAACGGCTCACGGGTAAAACTAGTTCTCACACCAATACCATTTACCGCCCATCAGGTGTGGTGTGAAACTAGTATAGGCATTCCTAGGCCTTATATACCCACTTCCTTACGTAGACTAGCGTTCAATTCCGAACATAGTCTCTCTCATCCTGGTATTCGTGCTACAAGACGAGCCGTTACCAAGAAATACTTCTGGCCATCGATCAATAAAGACTGCAATGAGTGGTCTCGATCATGCCTTGGTTGCCAAAAGTCCAAAGTTTCACGGCATACCAAATCTCCATTGGAAGCTTTCAAACTTCCAAATAATAGATTTGACCATATCCATATGGATATAGTGGGACCCTTACCCCCATCTCGTGGATACTCTTATATCTTAACGATAGTCGATAGGTTCACGCGATGGCCTGAAGCATACCCAATTCGGGATATCTCAGCTTCAACAGTGGCAAAAAGATTCGTCGCTGAATTTGTCCCACGATTCGGCGTACCACTTGAGATCACAACCGATCAAGGTACGCAGTTCGAATCGAAACTGTTCAACGAAGTTGCCAAATTACTCGGCACTCATCGAATCCGGACAACCGCCTACCATCCGCAAGCAAACGGGATGGTCGAACGGTTCCACAGGCAACTAAAAGCAGCCTTAATGGCAAGGGATAACACTACTCATTGGAGTGAAGACTTGCCCTTTGTCATGTTAGGCATACGCACGGCAATTAAGACCGACTTACAATGCTCACCAGCCGAGCTCGTATACGGTCAGAATCTGAGACTTCCTAATTCGATTTCTATCACAACCGATGAACATCCAATTGAAGAATCAGAATTCCTCTCTCGCCTTCGTTCTCATATGCAGAACATTAAGGCAATACATCCTCGGCAACCCGTCCAAAAGGATGCCTACGTGCCAGAAGCCCTGGAGAACGCCGACTACGTTTTCATACGAGTTGACCGAGTTCGAAAACCTTTCGAACCTCCATATGAGGGCCCATACGAAGTAATCAAACGATTACGAAAACACTTCGTCGTCAAATTGAACGGCACAACCAAGTCAATATCCATTGACAGGCTAAAACCAGCCTTCGGTTGTGACCGCGACAACGAAGCTAAGCCATCTAAAGCGGTAACATTCCGTTAACGCTACGCTGGGAGGGGAGTATGTGGTGACCGCGTAAAGTTAAATTACTAAACTTTACGCAATGTCACACAACAACTTCCGGAACGATCAAAACGATCGGTCCGAACACCTCCTCGATCACTGAACTCCAAAGTTCAGTGATCTAGCCAATTTCCGGCATCTTCCTTACGTCACTCCGTCTCGTGCAAGACTACGTCTCTCTACGACAAAAATCCACCGCGTGATTATAACCGGCTTATAATATATATATATATATATAAAAATGCGACATTAATAATACCAATTATCTAATTAAGTGATAAACTGTGTGATCTATATTGTGAATTATAATATAAGTAAAATTAAAACATACACATAACAAAACGTTATTAGTTCTTTTTATTTTACGGTCCTATACCACAATAGGCAACTAAAACACGTTCAAAGTTTCAAAAGACTTTTACACATAGTTAAAATTTTCTTATAAGATGAACCCTCTGCGTCATCAGCAACATTCCGAAAATGCAATAAATATTTCTAACTGCGTATAATCCCTTAAGCTGTTAAAAGCTTTTCACATTTTAAAATAAAAGCTGTTCAGTTTGTCAAAGTTTCTAAACTTTTAAAGCCTTTAGCCCTTAAAAATAAAAGCTTTTAATCTTTTAAAAGCTTTTAATCTTTTAAAAGCTTTCGAGCTTTTGGAAGCTATTAAGCTTTTGGAAGCTCTTAAACTTTTAAAAGCTCTTGTACTTTTAAAAGCTTTTAAGCTTTTGGAAGCTTTTAACCCTTTAAAATTAAGTTCTTAAGCTTTTAATCTTTTAAAATAAATGCACTTAAACTCAACATTTTAAAATTAAAGCTTTTAAGCTGGCTCAAGCTCACATTTAGTGGATGCTGATTAAGAGCGCTGTCTGTACAAAGTATAAGGTTTAGAGATAAGAACGTTATCGGAATCTGTTTTAAGTTATCGCATGTTAGATTTCAAAATCTTCTATCCAGGATGTGTGATTTGAAAAAATTGGGTGAGTGTGCCTAGTTTTTTTTAGGTATTCTTTTGTCCCTCAGGATGCCTTATGTCGCTTGTTTAGATGCCGCACCGAAGGCTCTCTCAAAAACTACAAAGGCCATATATAGTGACGTATTTTATCCGATTGACTCTGAAGCTATGGAAAGCGTATTAATTTGGTCCTCGTAGCTCTACTGGGCGGAAAGCCTGCTTGTTCATCTACCTGGAAAGTCTTTAATATTAACTGAATTATGTCCAATAGAACTTGAGCTAAATCTGTATAAATAGAGTTCTGCAATGCTATTGGAATCAAGTTCTTGCTCAATGACCTTTTTTTGGGATTCTTGCAATGATCCCTTTTTTCTGTTTTTTGAGTGTATCATATTTTTTACAAACCATTGAGATGAAAGGTTCAAGATTTTTTGCTGAAAACTAAGCCTCAAAGTTTCAAGAAAATGCCTTCTTCTCCGAAAGCTTCAAGGTTTTTCAGAGTACGAGTTCCAATTATTATGTCTGCCGATGAAAGAAACATAAAGAAAATTTCTATTTAACACCTCTTAGTAGGTATGGGAACGATTGAGCCAGGCTAGTTTGCTGAATAAGCTTTATGGAACCAATGTCTGTCTTGGGTGGCTGAAAAAGCTAGATATAGTCCGTTCTATTGATTAACTCAGGCTAGTCCATAATAAAAATGGACCAATTCCGATGCTCCTCAATAGAGATATTGTTGACACATTAGTCCTAATAATCTCTCTGTTCAATCGGGATATTTTATCATATTCGATTTCATCGTCATCAGTCTTAGTCGGTCGTATGCTGATAAGATTAGGATAATATTTACGGTTTACGGTGTTTCGAATTTATTCGGTGAAAATTCCTCTATCAAATGTTATCAAAACTTTGCACAAATGATGAAAATATCACTTTAGTTTAGCGATACATTGCCGTCAAACCCTAAAACTGTAAGAACTTTTACATTAACCTAATAGGAGTAAACGACCTATTTGCCACAATAAACTCCTAAATTGACTTTCCCTTCGAAGTAGACAAAAGTATATCCACACAATATACTCACTAAAGAAAAACACCTTTAAGGATAAAGGAAGATCCAAACTCTGCCGGTTTTTAAACTTTTTCTATGAGTCCATTAACTGGACTTCTTCATCGAGACTCTAAATTATATCCATGGGAAAAATTGTTTCGTGATTCAATTACCATCAAAAGGCCATAAACATTTTCTATTTAAGAAAGGACGAACGAAAAAAAAAGAAGAATTCGGAGTGCGAAGCTAATCGGAAAAAACACGGAATTCCCTCATGTCCCATTTCAAACATGACAAATATTGAGCCTTGTTATTGCCCACACATCTTTATGCCATTGAATAGTCGAGAAATCTTCCTGTGCCCAAGACAAATTTATAAAGGAAACACCAAAACATTTCTTATGTCCTTTACGGCTGCTTTTTGCCATTTTCAATTTTTTCCCGCCCCCGCACACACATAAAATTCAGGAGGCGCGTATAAAGAACTTTAAGGACTTTTACGTATTCGGACCATCGCGCCAAGCCAGTATTTTCCTGTTTATGCTCGTCCTGCCTCTCGACCAAGTTATGATATATTGGAAATTTTCTGAACGACCCCCAGTTAGCTTCAAAGATCATATCGGTACATGTGTCCAATTTTTATATTATTCACTCCGCTGTTGTCGCCCTCCCCCCCCCACACAGCTTAATGGCATGGGAATGGTGTCCAGTGTGTGCGTCCTGGGGAAACACACAGGCGGGGTGGGAATGCTGCCCTGTGAATAAAAAATTGAAGGGAAAATAACGTAATAAAGTGAAGAGCACCAGGGATATGTGATCCGTGAACCGAGAGGTGGGAGCCCTTACGAATGTGTGAAAAATGGCGTCAACGACAATAATAGGAACGTGACCAAATTTTGAAAAGGCGTTGAGAAAAGCGCATAAGTTGAAAAAAAATAGAAAGAAGTATGGAATGGCAAGAAAAGGACATAATTAATGACTATTGTCCTTTTCATTGTGGAACGTTATTGTTCTCCCGTTTCCCGTCTGTCTAAAGTTTAAATGAATGAGCTTTGGCTGGCTTTCATTATTCACAAAACGGAGATAACTTAACGAAAGCGCAAATTTAACTTTTGTAAAGTAGTCATCCACTTTTTTTTATTTATAATTTTATTTAAATAATGTGTGTGCTTGACTCGAGGGTATAAAAAAGGGTTTATGTAAGGCTATCGTTGTACATTAAATTTTTTGGATGTCCGTCCTTTTGACCTACTTTTAGTTGGCCGATTGAAGTCGTTCATTAGATATAATTTTATTCAGTTAATTCCTATATATTATCCTTTTTCATACTAACAGGGGGAGGGGAGGGAGCATAAGGCACTCACAAAGTTTCTTTATCCGTATCAGTTTTGAGTTATTCATTTAGTTTCAGTCTAGGTTTAAATATAACAGCTGAACACTCTGACGAGGATGAATTTTATTGCCTCTGAAGGTCGAGGCGACTGCCAAAAAAACTGCAAGAAAGACTGTGGCGATTGAACTCGCCTAGCTGAAGCCCATTATAACAATGTTTGTATAGATTTTTTTAAATTTCGTGGGTTTGAACCGTCCACATTTTCGCACTAAGTGGAACCCAAAAATCACCTGATGTTCATTTAGGTCAGTATCAGGTGTCAGGGAACACATTAGTGCATAATTTCAACGTTTACAATGTAAATTGGCTAAGTTACTCAAATGGCACTAGTGTTTAAGTCAAGGACGTTGAGCTTTTTTCGGACACAAATAATCTATATCAAATTTTGGATCATCCCAGAGTTCCTGATGTTGCAGGAGCTTATCTCTTCCTATTATCCACAATGGAACTCCCTCGAACTCGAGAGTTACGACGTCCCAAGTTCCTAAATCAAATTCCATATTCCTGGGTCGTTGCTGTTGAGTCCGTGCTGTCTGAGGCAAACCTGGAGGATTCGAGACAAGTCGGCTTTTACGGTAGTCGGTTATATATATATATCTACTTATATATATGGCTATCGCCCAACCCCCAACCCGCAGGACCCGTCCGGCGTTTGCACACTCCTTCGTTTGTTACTCTTATATAGACAAAAGTATCCAGGGAAAAGTCAACATCTTCGAGGAACTGGAAGTAGCATTCAGTACGATTCAGTTGATCTTAAAGCCTCAATTATACTGGACGCAACGGAACGGAGAGTAAACGGAATGGAATTTTGCTGGTTATACTGACGGAATCGAATGTATGCAAATGTCATTTGGTCATCTGTCAAATATATATTTTAAATAAGTTGATAAAAGTTATTTAAAAATGGGCGAGTTTCAAAAAGTTCTTTTTATGTTTAGAATGCTTTGTGATATGCATAAAATTTTAAAGGAACCAGTGTTTCCTAATTTTTCATCAATGTTTTGCCAAATTTTGAACTTATGCTTAAAATTTTTATAACCGTGCAATTTTTTGTTATATAGAATTTTATTTTCTTCCACTTCAGATATTCATTTTTCAACAAACTCTGACGACTTTTTAGGCTAAAGGCTCAAACAGAACCAATCCGTTTCGTCCGTTTTTAAAGTTGGAAATTTGATATTTCCATAAGCTTGCCATGAGACAAACGGAGTGGTAGCCACAGCCAAGCGAACCGAACGAACGGACCGAAAGAAGTTGGTCAACTTTTAACCTTTTAGGCAATGTTGTTGACATTCAGTTGACACCACCATGAATACAGAAAGTTTTATTGAAAATGTTAAATTTCGCAGGGACTTGTAGAGAATAATTCTTACCACAAAAGTTAAAAAATAGATAAGATTTGGGAAGACATAAGCAACTTTCAACTAGGGGTGGACATTAAGAAAAAACATCGATGTTTTTTTCGATGCAATGCATCGTTCTGTGGCATCGATGTTACGACGATGCATCGCAAAATACATCGATGTCTTCTACCCACAAGTTTTATGTCTTAAAAATACGCAAATATGAAAGTTTATGCAGTCACAGGTCATACAGTTAAACAAACTCACGTTATACGAACATGCTCGCGCATGTTTACGACAGTGACCGTGACAAGAAATCCGTGAGGGTACTTGCAGTACAGTTCCCGCGCACCTTCCAACTTAAGCTGCAAACAGAATTGAGCGGCCATGAAAGTACATCAGCGCTGATAATGAAAGGTTTACATTTGCAAGAACTTACGAGAAAGTAAGGCGTTTTTGACACGAAAGTAGAACTTTCGTCTTCACTTACGCCATGTAAACACTGTATTTCGTTGCAAGTAGAGACACATGAAAGCGGCGTTCGTGAAAGTACTTACAAATATAAACCTGGCATAAACGTCAAAATTAATTAGATTACACACAACCTGATTATGCTGAACAGAGTGCACGCTCTATCATTTTGTATCATTTGGCATTTCCCGGTGCTGATGCGCTCTTATGACCGCTCAATTCTGTATCCAGATTTATACGTGAGCGTGATACTCTAGCAGTTACCTTGAAAAATTGAGTTGAGATTGAGTTGAATTTTCGACTCGCGTACATGAATACTGAACGAAATCAAAGCATATTTCCATTCGATGCATCGGATAAAAAACATCGATGCATTGAATATATCGAAGCATTAATAAAACATCGGTTCAGTTCGATGCATCGTGTCTATACATCGAATGTTTCCGATACATCGATGTATATCGTCCATCCCTACTTTCAACTGCTTTCACATGAAAAATTGCAAAATATTTTATTTGTCAACTGATCAGCTGATTTAAAACGGACGGACGGAGCAGATTGGTTGTGTCCAGCCGGCAGACGAAAAACGAACGGAACGGATTGGTTCTGTTTGAGCCTTAACTAATAAATGACAAAATCAGCTGTTTTTAATGCTGCTTTTGACACTTCAATCCGTCGGTTCAAGACTTCAAGTTCCAAAGTTTTGAAACTTTAATCCGATCCGTTCCGTTCCGTTGTGTCGAGTATAACCACTTCAATACAATTTCTCTGTAACGAAACTCATTTTGACATTTCAATCCGGTCCGTTGCGTTCCGTTGCGTCCAGTATAATTGAGGCTTAACAGTTGGCGTTTCTCAGGACTTATCTCTTTCGTGTACCGGCATCATCAATGGTTCCTGAGGCAGTTACTAGCATTTTAACCCCATACCATTTGGTCTAAAAACCATGGAGACTGCAAAACCAAAATTTTCGTCTGCCTGCATTTTTTACGAGGTTATGATGAAAATCTCTCATCAGTCGAGCAGCAGGGTGATGTGTGCTCCACCGTTTGTAAGACCCATGTCTTAGACAAGAGACACCGCTGGGGTTCCGCACCCAGACGATAGTGTTAGATTCCTAGTGACTAAACTCACCAACTCTTTTACATGACGTTTGTGTCCAGACCGGCGCAAGCCTTAAAGGCATCAATTCGGCCTGGCGTGATCAACGTAACCTTCAAAAGGGTTATAACCTCTGTACCATGCGGTCGACGTTTTGAGTTTTAATAATATACTTTTCTGTATATTTTATTTTATACGTTTTATTTAATAAATTCAATTCGGTTATTAACAAGATGGTTTTACACAGCTGTGCGCGTATATATTTTTATATATAATACATAAGTAAGTTAATTTTTCATTTGTATGTCGAGCTTGAGTGTCACTGGAGATACCGGAAATAGGCTAGATCGATAGGGACGATAGTGACGGAACGAAAGAAGGCTAGATCACTGCATTGTGATCTAGTTATTGTTCCTTTTTGATCGTTTTGGAGTCTTATTGTGACTTCACGTGGGCCTGTAAACACAGTTCCATGCAGGCGCCATAGAATCCCTCGAAGAAGCTCCAACCAGAGAGGGAACAGTGCAGGGGCGGCGGAGCATAATCATTGTGGGTGGGAAGCACGTGAACAGTTAACGTTAAAATGTATAAAGTTAATCGGTGAATTTATTTACCAGCTGTCTATTCAGTTATGTGGTTTTAAACTCCTTTGTTATGGGGCTATGCCCGTCCAGCATTTTGAGGTAAGGCATACAGATAGGGCCCCTATGAGGCTAGACCCACTGCCTCATGTGGATCCCGTGTGGATTACCCTATAAGGCCCACACAGGGCATCGAACCCCTTTTCTCATTCACGTCTCGTCATAAGGAATGTCCCCTTGAGAAGAAATCATTGCGATCCCGAGTGGATTTTGAGAATTTCTGCGTGGATATGATGAGTAATAACTGCGCCGATGTCGAAAGCTTTATATTTTTAAACGCGAGTGTGATTTTACCAATATGGCCCCCCAACCGAGAACTAATCACATCCAATGCTGCTTGACTTCTGTAATCGAACCAAAACCCGGCTATTGAGTATGACACCCTTTACAGTCACCAACCTAATTCCCTGAGAACCAATGCAACAACAAACACTGAAACTTTGTACGAGTTAAACTAAAGATTAAGGGTATTTCTTAAAAGCTTTTTAAAAAGCTTTCCGAAAACGTAAGGCAGATGTTGGGATTGCCTCATTTCATTTGTAATGAGGTTTGCCTCATAGGGTCCCTATGAGAAATTGATAAGGCATACCTCATCGCTGATTTTTTTGTGTGGTGTTCATGAGGAAATGTCCTTCACTGTGGTGCTCATGAGGAAATGCCTTTTTCGGCATGCCCCTCATTTGCCACATGGAGCCCTCATGAGGAACCTAAGGGGATTCCTTTTTTCGGCATGCCCCTGAGGCTATCCGCTTTTTAAATGCCAGTCGGGTGAGGCTATACAGTTATAAGTTCCTAATAGGTCTTACACTGTTAAACAAAGTCCGTGCTAACAAAGAAAACGGGATCCTCTCAACTACGCGGCGGCAATAAATACGTCGAATGAAATGGCCTAATTGGGTCAACTACGCCGCAGGGTTTATTTGATACCATCCGTTCAACCCCATATGTACTTAGAATGAATATTGGGTACTTTGGTGCAAATGGTAAATGATTGTTTTCTAAAATGAATAGCGTTGAATAAATTTTTTTTTGTTGCAGAGTATAAAATATTTGAATCAACCACATAAAAATTGTTTCGAAAAAGGTTCATTGTTAGAATCAATTTTAAAATTTTTTTCGACTATTTTATTGGAATTGTCATCATGTAATTGTTTAAATTTCAAAATTTCATTTAGTAACTTAGCAGTTTTGTCAGAATAATATTTTCAATGTCTTTAATTCAACTATTTGATACTTTTTAAACAATTTAGCATTCTTTACTCTCAACTGCGATTCCTTCGATTCGAATATACGAGATAGTGTGGCCAACTGTGCCGCGTAGTTGGTTCAACGGAATATATTTTTTTAAATTCCGTTGCCCCAACAGAAGCGTATTTGAAAGAATACGAATTATTTTGAAGTAAATAGATATTGTCCAACTACATGGCAGTGTTGGCTCCACTTTTTTATTTTCAACTGTGTATAATATAATTTAGTTTTCTTATAAAAAGCCTTGGTTCTGTGCGGCCCTTCGACCACGTTCCTTTTTCGCCAACGAGCGAGACGCCCTGCAACGTTCTGGGATGAAATATTTTGGGTGTGGAATTCCCCATCCAAAGCGAAAGTGCGTGTGCACTTTTCCTTCCATCCCCACGCGCTCCGCCGCCCCTGGAACAGTGAGGCTGGCAGATCAGCTTCCGTCTCTGCTTTCTTTCCCAAAGCTACAGCGTCGCTTCCACCTTTCTTCACACATCCTCCAACCTAATCATCTGGCCGAGGATGCTCGCGCCTTCCTGGATTTTCTCACATGGTACGCTTTAGAGGTTCGTTTATAAATTGCACCATCCAGTTGTGAAACAACCTTCCACAGTCAGTATTTTCTCGTACGTCATTCAAGAAATCAGACGTAAGATTCATTGTGATCTCCTCGAGCTTTATTTGACGTGCACAACCTATTCTTTCTTTTTACATCCTTCAAATCAAGAATACTACCATGACGTACACAACAAGTTATTCCTAAGAGTTATTCCTAGGCCTAGGTTATCATTTGATAAAAGCATTATCTTCTCCTTTCACCGTAGTCTGCCGATTGGTATTTTTTCGTCTAGAGTAAATTCATGAATTTTTTCGGCATACTGCAGTCATTCATTCTTTGGGCATGATCAGTCCAACGTAAGGGTAGAAATTTGGCATGTGTTGATAGTTTACATCCCTGGTATAAGCTCCCCATCAAATACTCCTGTGACAAAACGCTGACGCAGAACGGTAATTGAACAGGATATGTCTTCTTCGCTTATTATGGAAAGAAGCCATGGCAGGAGAAAGGACATAGAATTTTTTTGTAAAGAGAGAAGACAAGAATGAAGGAAAATTATCTTGTTAGGAAAAATGGAAACGCGAAGGACCATGCTGCGGAGTGAATTCAAACCATAGACCTCTGGCACGGTAGTCAGGCGCCTTTACCTCAATGGTACGGAAGTCTCTTGACCAACCCAACCATTGCATTCATTTCATATGCTGCGCTCCAGAAATCCTCTGGCGGCCTTACAAGACGTCCGAAGAATAAACCGCTTGGAATTCACAAGACCAGCTGTTGAACTCCAGATCCGATCGCCTAGAACCATTTTTACCAAACTGACGAGTCCTCAATAGCTGGTTTCGGATCAAAGAAAACAGTGCCAGAGTCCTGTGAGTGCTCGGAATCCACATAAGAGTGACTAGTTTGAGTGTTGTACCTAAAACCTACTACCTCATCAAGGGGCCAAACTAATTTGGACTTGGATCTACGGGACTCTATCGCCCTGATTGCCGCTGGGCTGTCAGATATTAAGATGTGCCTTCTTAAGTTTTCAAAAGTATCTAGAATGCCCAAGCTGCACGCTCTACATCATATCATAATAATGATTTGAAATATTTTCAAGCAAGACCATCCGAACCAAGACCAAATCAGAAAAAGTACCAAAATGCTTTATTAATATTCTACATTATTCATCCTTTCAATGGTTCATGTCTTTCAACCCTTTTCATACCTTTCCACAATTTTCATAATTATTCACGATTGAAATAAAATGCTTTTAGTTAATATTCGTAGCACGCAAAAATCAATCGCCGAAAACTATAATTCATTTTGCAAAGTAAAATGAGGTTTTAATTAAATAATTTGAATGTTTGTCCCCGGATATTATAGAAGCATAGAAAGCTCACGTCCAGACGTCCAAAATTCAGTTTGTCATTTTCAAAAATCATATTTTAATTTCAGTTACAATTTTAGACAGGATACGTCGTTAATTGCTTTCGGAATGTCATACTAGTCAATGGCAGACTCTACTGAATATGTGTATATGCCCAGGATATGCACACACGACTGGTCCTCGACTGCTATACCGATTCAGTTAGGCATATACATACATATATACACACGGTATATGGCATTCGTACATGGCTACAGGAAACATGAACATCGGTCTAAAGGGCCTTCATATGTATCTGGTTATGATTTATGACATATCGTCTTGCCCTATACTCCCAATGTTCAATTAAGGGTGACCCAGGTCGCAGTTGGTCTAATCAAGGTGTAAGAGTTTGGCCATAATAAAGGAGGATGGAAAAAAACTCCCGTATGCTTTTGCAATGTCCATCGAATTAATTTGTCCTCAATAAGTTGCAATCCGGGAATTCCCAAAGCAATCATGTAACTAACTGTCACCTGGATTGGCAGAATATTTATTAGTGCATAGAGATAATTAGTCCAATATGGCCTCTGGCAAGGACCAAGCACATTATAGTAATTTTGATGTTGTAGGCCTCTAATTAATTACTTCAATCAATCATTTCGATGAAATTATATTAAACTTGACGGATAATTTGACACTTATGCATAACATAAATGAACTTTGATAGCGGCTGGAAATTAACCGTCGCTAGGAGGCAATAATTATAATTACAATGGAAGACTTTTGTAGATTTTCTCTCCAGGAAATATAAAAAATATTTCGTTATAGGAATATTAAATTTCCATTAATTACGAACTAAAAGCGAAAATAAAACGTAATCTACTAAAATCATGTTTTTACAAAATACGTACACACTTTTTTACACAGTAACTGGAATTTCTCATTTGAAACACGCGAGTAAAAGACATTGCTAAAAATATTTCTGGAAGTTGGTAATGCTGGACACCGAGCTACTACGCTTAATTTAAGCTCTATCTGCCACTTAATGTGTTCACAGCAATTGACTTAAATTGTTTGTTTCAAACGAAATTGGGTAGGTCGAATGGCTGAAAATGGCTCTACGGTGAATGATTACTTCAGATTTTTCGTTAATTGTACGCCTAGGATATTGAGACACCCCAACCTTTGTATTTTCAAGCACGGAGAATTTTCTAAGCTTAGGATATTGTTTACGGACCTTAAAGGACCTTTTACATCCCAAACGCAAAGTGGAAATGCAAATTGGAGCTCTTTTCTCGCACAGAACTGCTTTTCTCTCTATTGCACGAGCGCGGATTCCAGACAGAGAGAAAACCATACAAATTTCTGTTCAAGAAAAGAGCTCCAATTTGCGTTACCACGTTTGCGATGTAAAAGGACCTTAAAACATACGAAGTAGAAAACCGGAGAGTATCAGACTAAGTGTCCTTCTTGGATCACCGGGAGATAGGGTTCATGGTAAACCTACGCAGGTTGAAGATCCTCAACCGTGCAGAAACGAAAGATGGATTGACTAAAAGAAGTTCGGTCGGGTCCTGATGACGAGAAAGGGTAAAGAGAATTAGAAGAAATGGCCGAGGCACCACTAACGCCGGAAAACATCCTAGGCCACATGATGAGGTCCGAGGAAGTGTGGAGCTGAGGCCATCCACAGAAAGTCAAGGATGAAAGAAGCCGAAAGAAGAAAGGCGAAGAAATGCCACGAGCAGTAGCAGCTAAATAAAGCTGAAGGACCCCCGCGAAATAATGCTTAGTATTCAGTACCGGGGTAGGGGGGACTTTGTCGTCGAGGAGGCACGAAAGGAGACACCCATATGCAGGGTTAGAGTCCCACACAAGGGATCGGCCAGTAATTGGCGCATGAATCGTGGCGGTAGCTTGAGCTTTTTACCTCCTGAAAAATCTTGTCCAGTAAGGCGGAGCAAAAAAAACCTTTCCCGCGTGGTGAAACTCAGGAAGTTAACAAGAGAGATCTTAAATAGCTGCTACAAACAAGGCTTTTGGTACCCCCACAAAAAATGCGTAAAGCTGTACAATAAAGTCGTTGCCTTTACCAGGAGAGATACTTGGCGGGGGTATTCTCATTCTCTCGAGGGTCTAAGAGACTCTGACAGATTCGCCGCCTTCGGTAGCCTACCTTATCGTTCATGGTAAAAATTCTGGGTCTAATATTCGACCCAACTCTACAGGCAGGTGAATATCAAAAACAGGATAAAGGAAACCTTCTAGGCCTGTAAAAAGATCTTCTGCAATAGATAGAGTCTCAAACTAAAGATGGTCCTGGGGATATGCACAGCCGTGGTACGTCCAATTCTCACTACGGTTCGCTTGTTCGCATACATGCATGCGATGCGTACCATTTCATCGTCAGCGCTAATTTTCCATACCCATTCTCTCCCGAGTAAAAATAATAAATCGACGTACTTATATTTCTAGAAGCATGTATGCGACCATAAGTAGCACCCATAGTGAAAAAATGCGCCCAGTACTATTATGACACGCTTCCGCTACGGGTATAAATAAGGACCAAGCGGTCCTCCAACTAAGTACTAACCACATCCATTGCTGCTTTACTTACTTAATCGAATGAGAACCGTTCTATTAAGTATGCTAATGGCAGCCTTAAATTGTCACGAAGTAAGTTGCGCGTTTCCAATTCGTTAAAGTTCCAATTTTGGTTGCTCTAGTCTAGAAAAAGTGTGAAATCGTGCTTCATTTTGTCTAGGTCTAGTCTTTGGGCCTTTTAATTGATACGTGCTTGTTGCGGGCTGCATTTGGGAAAATAAATCTTTACTTAGAGGTACCGTGACTCATTAGGGGTACCAGGCGTTTCGACGCTGTGCGTGCCTGTTTCAGAGCGAGTCTTATTTTTACTCGGGCTGCTCCTACCAACACACTTCCTAAAAGAACTGTCTGGAGCTATGGTAAAACCAACTGGTTGGGGCTTTTTCGCTTATTTCATTCACAGTGCCTGGAATTTATTATAATATGTCAATTCCTCCTTTAAATGTCAGCCCGGGCTATAATCTACAATTCCTACTCATTTATTTGGACCGGGGATTCGAGAACCACCTTAACTTGGGTGGGCAAAGTGTAAAACTGGGTTCTCAAACTTATTGATGAAGGAACCATTTGCTCTGCAATTGACTAATTGTGCCACTGTAGGAATCTTGCAGCCCTGGAAAATTTTTACCGCTTTTACGGGACTCTACGGTTTTCCCACAAAACAAGACTAGCCCGACCGACTTACTAGCACAGTCTACAGCCCTTGTTTTTGCGCACACTGGAGTCCAGAAACCCGACTAGAATTTAGTCGAAGAAAGCCCTTAACATATATCAGGTCCTGATCAGGCAATGGTAAGGCATATACGAGGATTTCCTAGTCGCTCAGTGGGGCCAAATCCGAAAAAGCAATAAAAAAAATTTACTTGATTTTCTGACTTTTGGCCAGCTTTTTTTCGGATTTGGCCCCACTGTGAGTCGGGACCTAGTCGGGTCCAGATCAGGAAATCCTCATCTTATGAAAAATAAAATATACGAGGTTTTCCTAGTCGGGAGCTAGTCAGGTCCAGATCATGATATCCTCATCATTATCATTACGGGTTTTATAAGGCCGAAAATCGAAAAGTATTGAAAGTTTTTGGAAAAGGAGCTTTTGTAAACCAAGAAAGAAGAAGACGTAAATTCCATTTGTTTTGTTTGTTAAAAATGACAAGTGACAATCGCGAGTTTTCCTTGCTCTGAAATGGTGTGAAAAATTTGTGCAAAACATTGGTTTTGTGTTTTTTTAATAAGGTTTGTGAAAAAATTGGGTGTTCAGTGTTTAATACAGTTTGTGGAAAACAATGGTGTTTTTTAATTAGTGGAAAATGCCGAAAATGTCAAAGCGTACAACTTAATCGGCAAAAAGTGCGTCGACATCGTGCACCTTTAAATGGAGAAAGTAGCAAACATTTAGGAAAATTGGGAAATTTTAGTTTTTGCGCTTACTTCTGAAACCTTCAGTTTTTCGAGGCAGGTCGTTAGGACCAAAATTTAAGCTCGCGATATTGTTCAGCAAAAAGGTAATAATACTATTTTCCATAGGACTTGCAGTTTTGGCGCAAGTGGTAATAATCGAAATTGAAGATCGCGATATTTCCCATCAATTGGCGTTAAACATTTTTACGTAGCGCTATCGTTTCGGAAGATCAACGAAAAAATCCGCATCCCTAAAAGTATGCTTACGCCATCAAGAATTGGAACCCAGACCAAATCCCCGCACCGGATCCCGCATAAATGAAATATTATTGAAAACTTTCCCGAAGCCTTCAACCCGCCATAAGATCCCATCCAAAGTCATATACAAAGAAATAAACTCATCTTATATTAATATATTAATTTTTTTTAAATTATCTGTTTTTAACCCCATAATTTCAGATTAAAAGAGCCTAATTAATTCCAAATCATGTAATCCTGGTCAGTTCCAGGTCAGCCAATCCCGGTCAGGTCCTGCTTACTACTAGGCATTGTACGTCATAGATCATCTATTGTATTGTAAGGATTCTCCTAATAAAAGAGCGAATACAAGTTAATGAAATTTATTATTTAAACTACAAAAATCTTTATTTCTTAAATGAAACCTTAGCACACGCGCGACGTCATGAATAGCTTTTTCTTCTTCTTCTTTATTTATTCTTGGTGGTTGGCACCGGTGAAACGGTGATGCCACAGTACCCCCCTTCGGAATATACCGTTAGGTCCTGAAACGAACGGGTAATCTTATTCTTCGTGTCCTCGTAGCTTTATCGTCCGTTGAGGATTGCTCTGATGTCATCTCTGAATTTAACATGTACGCTGGTTTCAGACGGTCTATTGCAACTACAACGTCCTTTCCTTTGTAAGATATAGTGCAGTGTTTCTCGTTTCTTGTCTTGACCTCGTACGGACCTTCATAAGGTGCCGCTAATGGCGCTTTCACTTTATCATCTCTCAGGAATACGAATTGTGCTGATTTTAAATCTTTCGGTATGAATATCCTCGTGCTGCTATGGTTGGACATATTTTTAGGTTTCAAGTCATTAAAATGTGCTCGCAGGAGTGAAACAAACTCACTCTCCTTTACTTCATGTTTCTCCGTCTCGTTAAAAAACTCTCCGGGGAGACGCAATGTCTGTCCGTATAATATTTCTGCCATTGAAGCTTGGAGGTCTTCCTTGTATGCGGCTCGCATTCCCAGCAGGATGGTTGGTAATTTCAGGGTCCAGTCTTGTGCTTTCATTCCCCTCAGAGCGGCTTTTATTATTCGGTGAGTTCTTTCGACCAATCCGTTTGCCTGTGGGTGATAGGCTGTGGTATGGATGTGCTTCATCCCAAGGAGTCTTGCCAGTTGCTGGAACAAGTTGCTTTCAAATTGTCGTCCCTGATCGGACGTTATTCTACTTGGAACACCAAATCGACTTATCCAACTGGAGTAAAATGCGTAGGCAACGGTTTCTGCCGAAATATCAGTCAAAGGAATTGCCTCAATCCATCGGGAGAATCTGTCTACGATCGTTAAACAGTATGTGAACTCACGTGATGGCGGTAACGGACCCACTATGTCTATGTGCACATGTTCAAAGCGGCTGTTTGGTGTGTTAAAGTTTGCAATTTGGCTTCTAGTGTGTCTCTGGATCTTCCCCCGTTGGCAAACCAAGCATGTTTTGACGAGGTCGTTGATGTTCGCATTCATATTATTCCAAACGTAACGTCTCGAGATTAACTTTCTGGTTGCTCGGGCTCCAGGATGTGCTAAACCGTGTAAAGCGTTGAAAACGGCTTTCCTGTATGTTAGTGGCACGTAAGGACGGACTGAGTTATTGTTGACGTCGCAAATCAATTCTCGATTGCCGTTTGGTATTACACATCGTTTTAAATTGAGTGATGTTGTTTTTGTTGTGAATAAGCGAGTTAATTCGTCGTCATTTAATTGACTTTCTGCCATTTTGTCGAAGTCGATGTCTGTAGTATTCTCCATACTATTTATACGGGATAAACTGTCTGCGACTATGTTATCTTTTCCACTGATATGTATTATATTTGTCGTAAACTGGCTGATGAAGTCCAACTGCCTTGTTTGACGAGGAGAAAGTTTCTCCGATTTTTGTCCAAACGCAAATACCAAAGGTTTGTGGTCCGTTAGGATTACGAATTCGCTTCCTTCAAGGAAATGGCGGAAATATTTTACCCCTGCGTAAACAGCAAGTAGTTCACGATCGTACGCGCTATATTTCTTTTCTGCTTCCGTCAATTTACGCGAAAAAAATCCGAGTGGTTGCCAATCCTCGTCAATTTGTTGTTGTATAGATGCTCCAATGGATAAATCCGATGCGTCTGTCATCAATGCGATTGCCGCTCCTTCTACTGGCAAGGCTAACAAGGTTGTCTCCGATAAATTTTTCTTCATGGCTTGAAAAGCTTCCTCAGCTTCGGTGGTCCATACTATTTTCGTTCTATCATTTTTCTTGCAAGGTCCTAAGAATGCCTGTAACGGTAACTGTGTTTCTGCTGCGTTATGAATGAAACGTCGGTAGAAGTTATATACTCCTAAGAAGGCTCGCAATTCTCGAACTTCGTTGGGCTTAGGATAGTTCACTATCGCTTGTACTTTTTCCGGTAGAGGTTGAATTCCGGATGGGCTTACTATGTGCGCTAGGAATTTAATTGTCTCACGTCCGAAAACACATTTTTCTGCGTTTATTTTCAATCCGTACTCCCGTAGGCGCTGGAATATGAGCTCCAAATGATGAGTGTGTTTTTCCGCTGATTCTGATGCGATTAGAACATCGTCCAAGTAAGCGAAACAGAAGTCAAATCCGCATAAAACTTCGTCCATGAAGCGCTGGAACGTCTGTGCAGCGTTTTTTAGACCAAACGTCATATGCGTATATTCATATAATCCGAATGGTGTAGTGACTGCAGTCTTTTCTATGTCTTCCTTCCGAACTGGGATTTGGTGGTACGCTCTCTGCAAATCTATGGTCGAAAATAATACCTTTCCTGCTAAGTTGTTTGTGAAGTCTTGTATATGACGTATGGGATACTTGTCCGGTTTAGTGGCTGCATTTAGCCTCCGGTAGTCGCCACACAAACGCCAGGAATTGTTTTGCTTTTTTACTAGGTGAATAGGGCTGGCCCATGGGCTTTTAGATGGCCTACAAATACCGGTTGCCATTGCTTTGTCGATTTCGTTTTTTGCTGCTTTCCATTTTTCGGGTGTTAAACGTCGAGTTTTTGTTGACACTGGTTGACCAACAGTCTCGATATAGTGTTCCACTCGATGACGTTTTGGTGTGTTGCTTGCTGAAATCTCTTGCGTTAAATCATTATACCTTCCTAAGACTTGGTAGAACTTTGAATCAGCGCCTATGGTCTTAATGGTAGGCGCTCCTATGGCTATTCTTCCGTAGGTCCGTACGTGAGTTTCCTCATCAATTAATGCTCTCGCTTTTATGCTGACTAATAAGCCATAATGTTTTAAGAAGTCAGCTCCAATGATAGGCTTCGAAATATCAGCGATAGTGAAAGTCCACGGAAATTTTCTTTTTAGTTTAATGTCCAATATTAATGTTTTCTGTCCGAATACTTTTATCGGTGTATTATTCGCTGCAAAAAGCTTAAAAACTGAAGGTGATAAATTGTGACAATTATCTTTACCTGGGGGTATAGCTGATATGTCAGAGCCGGTGTCGATGAGAAATTCCAAGTTGGTTGTTTTGTCGCGAATGCTTAAGCGGCTAGATTTGTTGGTGCGTTCGGTGGCCGCTAATGCCGACGCACTATTTAATTTAACGACGCTGCTGATTTCACGAAAGCGCAAGGTTCTTTGCAGCTCCGTGCCTGCTTTCCAAATTTTCTGTGAAACCAGCAAATATATTCGGTCCTAGACTTTGACCTACTACGGTTATTGCGTCTGAAAGGGCTTCTTGACTGACGAGTTTCTAATTTGGCTAATCTGGATGTTAGCACTTCTATCTGCCGGTGTAATGCCTCTACGTCGTTGTTGCTGTCGACTGCGTTAATTTGTGAGGTTTGTGTCACTCCTACGATTTTATCTGCCGTGACGGCCATTTTGTTGAGATCTTCATGAATGGTTGATAAAATCATTTGGGCTTGTTCTGGTAACCTTTGAAGCCAAAGCGATTTGAGAACTTCGTCTGACAGTTTCCCTGAAGACAAATCCCTCATCTCTCTGAGTAGATGCGTTGGTTTTCGGTCACCCAAAGGTGCTTCTGTCAGTAGTTTTTTTAATCGCAATTCCTCGGAGTCTTGGAATTGTGCGGTTAAGCGGTTTTTTAAAGCGGCGTATTTTTCCGTCGCAGGTGGCTGCAATAAGATGTCACTAACCTGAGCGAGGACTGAGCTCTCAATGGTTGCTACCACCGTGTGGTATTTTGTGTCGTCGTCGCTTATTCTCGATCTAATGAATTGTGATTCAATTTGCGAGAACCACAACGCGGGATTCGGCTTCCAGAATGGCGGCAACTTGATACCTACGTGTGCTATTTCCAATATTGGTTTTGCCTCCTGATGCGTGTCTTGTTCGTCGTCTGACATGGCGAATATTTTGCAGTTATTGTCGGGTCACCACTTTGTAAGGATTCTCCTAATAAAAGAGCGAATACAAGTTAATGAAATTTATTATTTAAACTACAAAAATCTTTATTTCTTAAATGAAACCTTAGCACACGCGCGACGTCATGAATAGCTTTTTCTTCTTCTTCTTTATTTATTCTTGGTGGTTGGCACCGGTGAAACGGTGATGCCACAGTATTATAAAACTACTTTTTGTACACCCTCTTTACTAGAAGTTGCTTATTACTTGTACCCTACTTGAAGCTGCAATATTTATTCTGGCCGAAATTAGGAAGTAATTAAGAAAAACAATGAATAATTACTGAAAATGATCAGTATCACACTGTCTGGATATTGTCATAAAAGCAGAGTCCTGCTTCCCTCCGTACTAAATTCACGGGCCCTGTCTGCATCTGCACAACCCTCATAACAATAATTCTTCTGGAATTAAAATTTGCACCACTAAATTCCCTTATGAAGCTGCTTGCTAAAAGTCGAAAGAATTATTGCTGTAAAAGTAGGCCAATGGGATCATGCCCGCATCTCTCATCAAGTTATGTTGCCAAAATGTGCCAAAAAAACTTCTGCAAGTACATTGCAACAAGCAGTATGCATAAGGGCCATGCTCCTGCTCCTCGCATGCAGCAACAAGGCCTTGCATCCCCATCTCTTTGGGTGCATCTTAGTTAACTTTCAATTATTTCTAGTTCTCGAGATATCACAATCAGAGAACTCAGAACTGGGTGCACGAGAAAGTCACACTTCATCAACGCAAAAATAATGAACAGACAAACAAGGGATGCCTGGGCTTCAAAACACTTCACAGTTGGCGTTGCACACAGCGTTAATGAGAGCACAGAACTTGAAAATTGCATTCATTATACAGTGGCGGCGGCGACGTCATGTATGCAGGATTCATAAATTGTGGAAGGATACGCGAAGGATAAAAGTGTTGCGGTTTATGCTATTTTTTTTTTGTAGCTGGTAGCTTTGTTTTCTCAACACTTGCTAAAGAAGTGTGAATTACAATCATTTGCATATTCTACAGCTTGCCCCAGTGCCGGTCCATGTTTATACTCCTTGCACTTGCACCCCGTGAGCTGCATTGTTTCGAGTCGTATCTGAAATTATGCAGATTTTATGCATGTTGTTAATGTGTTCGTTTGCAAGTACTTACAAGAAGGACTCGTTTCGACTTACAAAAGTTTTCAACTTGTTTTTCTTTTTGTTTCTCGGTGTTATTTCAGTGATTCTAGGCGTTATTTTGTGAGTTTTGATGTTTTCAATTCTTTTGAAATTCTTCCTTTTTTGTTCAATTGATGATGATTAAAAATCTGTCCAGAACGAAATAAAAATCCATTGTCGATTTTTTATATTGTCGAAAAGGGGAGAAGAAGAGTTTGTGTCAGGAGCAATAAAGGGATGTGGCCGTGATCGTGTAGAATTTTGATGGTTTGTTTGAATGTTTTATAATCGTTCACAAAAGATTTCAACTTTTGAAGCAAGTTTACCTATAGCAAGCCGAAGATGATGAATCATGAATTCGATGGAGTAGAGTTTCGAGGGATTCATTCATCATGGGGCAAGTGTTGAATTGACTACTTCGACTAAAGGCATAGGTATAATCACCACAGTGAGTTAGCAAAGGATCTCCATGGTCAAAAAATGCATGACAGTCTCGATTCTTAAGGGGAGCTTTTTCAATAGATTTAGACATTTTGGGTTTTTCATCAGCTTCCTCCAGCATTTCTCTCCGTTCGGTTGCGTGTCGGTAGCGTAGTTGGGCGCACATCGACGTAGTTCCAGCTACCCCAGCCCATACTGTATTGTAGCAGCATTTACTCTGATGTGCGGCCAACTACGCTGGCGTACGTACTCCTATGAAAATGCACCTATAGTTTACAATTCATTCCTCCAGACAAGATTCATGAGGTAAGCCGGGATTAAGCCGGAATTACACTATCGTGTTTTGGTGTGTCGTGGCGCACTGTGTCGCAGGCGCGTACGCAAGGGGGGTTACTGGGGGTTAAACCCCCCCCCCCCCATGATTCCAATAATAATAGGAAAAATTATAATTAATAAATATATCAACTTATTAAACAATTAAAAAAATATTCCGAATAGCGATGTATAATTTATGGTGGATTCTTTGGAAACGGGATAGCAAAAAAATAAATATCTCTCAAACTTTGGGAATATGTTCGTGAACTCGATGTCATATACCAAAAATTTTTTTTAGCGCAATTGGGTGCGCCGTTTCGGAGTTACAACTGTTATTGTTGAATACTGTTAAATCACGTTTTTCTCATTTATTTATAGCTCTCGACAAACTCTGAGTTTCGGGATGGCCATATAGATTTTTGTAGGAAATTTTCCGTCTTTTCAGATGAAATTACGCAAAAAACAATTGGACGCATTTTTGGCCAATTTTTTGGCCAAAATTTGAAAAAAAAGGAATTTTTAAATTTTTTTTCATGTCACCAATCGATTTTATGACTCAAAAACTACGCGCCACCAAGTTTTCAGAGTAGTTCCCCTCTTTTCGGTAAAAAAATTGTAAAAATGCCCTAAATCAAAGTCTAAAGTCTCGCACACCACGAGACCATGATTTTTGGAGAAAAACAAGACATTTTGTGATATCAAAAATCAATTCAAAAATTATTATTTATGTTTCTTCACAATTTTCAATAAAAAAATTGCGATAAAAATATACCTATAGGCCCTTCGCAGACTTGTCCATAATTTCAAACCGGTTTTAATATGAGTTCAACAGTACACTCGGAACTTACTTTTCTCCATCATTTTCGTGTAACGATTGTAATGCCTATGGAGTAGTGTGGGGTGCAAGCACAGCGAAGCAGCTTTGTCGAGAACGAAAACATGCTAGTGTTAGTGTAATGGACGGTGAAACCAGAAAATGTTTGGGTGAACAAATAATGGAAAATTATGGAAGAAAAACTGTCTTCCCTGCGACCCCTTGCCTATAAAACCGGTTTTTGTTTTGATGTTATGGACAAGTGTGCGGAATGCCATGGGTAATTATTTTTATAGTGAAATAACATAAAATATAATATAAGTACATAGTCCTATTACATGAGAAAAAATTTTTTTTACCCAATATGTGTACAAAATATGTTTTGTGAAACCCCCCCCCCCATGGTTTCATCCTGCGTACGCTACTGCTGTGTCGTGATCTAATTCATATACTTTATATGGGGCTGATTATATTATTACCGTGTGCTGTTGTGTGGCACATTCTGTTGTGTTCCCGATCTGGCGTTTCTGATTGCGCCAGAGCGATGGATGGGTAACGGCGCGACACAACACACCCCACAAATGTGCGCTCATTCACTTGCCAACACGACACAGAGCGCCACGATACACCACAACACAATACTAATTCCAGCTTAATTTACAAATGCGCCAGAATTCGACAGAAAACACCACACAAATGTAAACACTTGCCAACAGAACACAGAGCGCCACCACACACCACAACACAATAGTGTAATTACGGCTGTAAGAAGTTGTCGAAGGCCAAAATAGCTTCTGTTACCAACGTTAATTCTCCTTCTGATCTCCGATGTCTTGGCACTGTCAGCTTGCAATACTGTTCCAAAATAAGTAAATTCTTTAACAGTTTCTATATTATGAATCTATTGTAATGTTCTGCTTTGGGGTTGTGTATCTTTCTGATGTGCAAAGATAAATTACTAGTTTTTGCTTCGTTGATGAGCAAAAGACCAACATACTAGGGCGACGTCATCAGCGTAAGCCATTGTCTGTGCTGACTGTCTGACTATTTTGGATTTTTGGGTCATATTAAAACCGTATACCCTCAATATTACAAAGACAGGGTGTCTACAGAAATCATTGATGACTCAAAGTTCATGGGGACGTATGCATCCAAACGTCAAACTCCTTTCGCGCAGGAGGTGCGTGCAGAGGTGGGAAAAGTAGTGAGTTTCGTACGTCCGTGAAGAATTTTGTATGTTCGCTTTCGAAAAGCACACGCTTAAGAAAATAAAATATTAATGCGTTGCACGAACTTTTAAAACATAATTGTTATAAATCCAAACTCAGCATCATGTATCTACACAAAATCGGCTTTGATCCCCTTGAATTAGAGTAAACTTTTATAAAAGCTTTTGCATCTGGATGTATATGTCCTTGTTTTCTTCTTCGTCGATAGCTCTACGGTCCAATTTGAACCTTGGGTTCCATCAGCTTCTTCCTCCAGTCGTCACTCTGCTCCGCAGATTGTCTACAGTTTTTACTGTTGAGGAATTTTGTCGGATTAGCCTTACTACTGTCTTCCCGCCTTGACCGTGGTTTGCCCACTGGTCTTTTCCCATCCAGTACAAGATACAGGGGTTTTTCAGTATCCTTGAATCGACGGTCGACCATTCTTTGAACATACGTAAAAACATACGAACACACGTAAACGCAGTAGCTTGGCATGGGCTGCTAGTCTACACTATTTGTATAAGTCGTGCAATTCGTAGTTGTAGCGGAAAGTACCTTACTATTTCAGGCATGGGAGCCGCGGTGAGGTTGGAAAACTGGAGAGTTTTGTCCGTCCGTGGAGAATTTTGTACGTCCGCTTTTAAGTTGGGCGAAAGAAAGCTTATACTCACACAAATTAAAAAATAATGCGTTGCATGGATATTTGAAGGTACATTTTTTAAAACCCAAACCCAAACATAACATCGTGTAGCTACACAGAATTTGTTTTGCTCGAATGTTAAGCTTGCTTCCGTGGAATTTCCAGTAACTTTCGGAAAAGCTTTTATGTGTATAATGGATCTTATAGAAAAGGAAGTATGAGTCCAGACGTAAAAGCTCTATCGGGCAAGGTAGTCAAGTTGAAGTGGAAAAAACTATAGAGTTAGGGCTGTTCCCATGAGCTGCATGCCGCACGGCAAAAGCTTTGAATGTTCTCTGATTGGTCAGGAAAATATATCTGTCTCGACAAGTGTTTGCTCTCTTGTTCATGCGGCAAAATCATGGAACTGTCAAGTACTTAATTTTGCGACTGAAGAAGACTTGGTCTTACAGAAATTATCAGAAAACAGCTTTAGACAACCAGCAGATGCACCTTCAATGTGAACGATGAGATGCCGTGATTAAACAAATTTTTTGCAGACTCTCACAAATCTCCAAATAGTGCACGAAGGCAAACCGAAATCGAGCTTTTGTCGTGCGGCATGCAGCTCATGGGAACGCGCCCTTAAGTGGGATTGCAGAGAATTTTTATTTGCTTTCAAATTATGTGAACGAAAGCTCAGGCTCACACAAATAAGTAGAGGAAAAACCATAAAAGAAAACAACGAGCTTTCCATTAGCTCTGGTTGTTTGAGTGAAAAAGCTGCGCTTTCAAACAACCCTTCTGTTGTCTTCTTTTATGGTTTTTACTCTAATTGAAATTTTGTGTTGGCATTTAGAATATAAATTGAAACAATACAAAAATAATATTACATAAATATATCTTCAAAGGAATTTTTAGAAAGCTTTCAGAAAAGCTTTTGCGTCTGGATGCATACTTCCTCGTTTATAATGGATCTTTGAAGTTCTTTTCAATTGGATGTTGAAAATTTGTTACAAATCGTTTCTTTTGATTTCATACATCTTAGCGCTGATTGGGCCTCCAGTAGCACTGAAGGCAGCTCTACACCAAACCTAACATATCGTTACCGGAAAGTCTTTCTTTCATTTTTGTCGCCTCTATTCAGCAGCTACACTCTATAAAAATAAGATGAATGCTGTTGCTTTCTTCCACGCATTTTACAAGACTTATTAGGAATTCGGGTCTGTTGGCGATCTATTCTTTCTAAATCCTGCCTGGTAATCTTCTACCTTGTCTTCTAGATATCATTTCAGTCTATTTAAGAAAATAGAAAGTTCTTTGTAAGCTGTGTTCAAAAATGTGATTGGGCTATAATTTTTGCAGTTCATCAACTCACCTTTTTTGGGGTCTGGGACAATTGTGCCCAGAAGCCACACTTTTTTGAGCTTCCTAAAATAACCGAATTACACGCCTGTAAGATCTTGGTATAATAAAAATCTTTCAATATTATTATATGAATCGAATATTGGAACAATACTAAAAGAAAATAGCAACATCATCCAACCTTGGACTTTGGTCTTTGGATTTTACGTAGCCCCAAAGGGAAATGTCTAGAGGTGTGATGTCACATGATCTAGGCTGCCAATTCACCGGTCCGTAGCGTGAAATTAACGTGTATCGAATTAGTCTTGAAATAAAGCCATGGTCTATCGAGCTGTGTGGCAAGTAGCGCCGTCTTTTTGGAACCATATGTTCATTCACAGTTACGTTCCCGCCGAAATATGGAGCGATGTTTCCACCAGTCCATAAACCACACCAAATCGTTGTTTTGTCTTGATATAATGGTAGCTCTTGAACGTCTTCGGGTTGCTCTTCAGCCCAAATACGGCAATTTTGCTTATTAAAGTAGCCATAAAGCCAGAAATGGGCCTCATCGCTGAATTAAATTTTTGTTCGAAAACAGGGGATATTCTTTTTATTCTTTTGAATAATTTGTAGACGCTGTGCTGGGCTAAGTCTTTACATGATGAAATTTAAAATAATATTGAACAAAAATACCATAACAGTTTGACACGACTCACGCGTTATCTGTCATAAAATTCCTACTGAAAAAAGTACCTCTAAATGGATCACCCATTAGAACCACGAACCTCTGGAATGGTAGTCGGGCCACTTAAACCCTAAGCTACCGAGGCCGCTTGGAGTTAACCAGTCTTGGTGTGGAACTGCAGGGATCGGCGTATTTCATAAGAATCCGATAGCCTAGGACTCTTTTCACCAAATTGGCGGTTGACTCAATAGACAGACTGGTGCCCGCATTTTATTTGCTTACATACCTGTACGCACATAACGGTGACGCAATTGTGAATAGTTAGCTTATCGTAGGCAGTTCAAAACTAATTTGGACTTGGTCCTGCGGGACTGTATCGCCTTGGTTGCCTCTTTGATGACACCATGTGAAATCTCAGGGGAAGCCTAGTTTCAGATGTTAATAGAGTTTGGTTGTATTTGGCTTGCTTCGGGAAACTAAAGATTTTCCCGGAGAACCCAAATCAGTCAATCCTTGCACTGTCCGTTTCCTAGTGAATGGTGTCAAAACTTAGTCGGAATTGGTACTGAATCCAACGCTATCGCACCAGCCGAGAGACCAAGTAAACTGACATCATCAATCTGTGATACTCGGGCACCAAGTGCTCTTCAAAGACCTATCAAAATGAGTGACCATTACTCTGCGAGTAGCCAAAAAGTGCCGCATAGACCTAGCCTTTCTAGAGTGCTTCCTACAATGTTAAAGGATATATAGTAGCGGTAGTACCATAAAAGTTCTCTACTTTGTATGTGTGTGAGTGTGTGAAAGAGCTATTATTTCTCTTTCTAGATCCGTGGTTTCCTGGCATACCCGAATAAAAATAAAATATGGCCTTACAACGGGCGAACACCAAACGTGAATAAAACATGGTCCTCGGCCATGTGAAGGATATCAGAACGCTGGTTGCAAGACAGTACGACCGTTCACCACACACACACACACACACATTTTTTTTCGAGCGGTTAAATAAGAAAATTTGCCACTAAAATATAAATCAACACGCACCACATACTTTACGTACAACAAACCGACGATTGGCGAGCTCGCTTCTCTTGTGCGTCGAATCTTTAAGTAGGATAAATGCAAAGGACCATTGTACATAACGAAAATGATCAAGTTCCCATAAAACACACTCAAATTTGCCCTTGAATGCCCGTTTGTAGGTACAGCTTAGTACTTGGCCACTTAAATCTTTTGGTCAAGTTTGGCCATCGTTAGGCCGTATGTGTTCCCATTAAAAATGGTTAAAAATTCTACGGCCACCATAACCCCCTTAAATAGCCAAGCGGCCTGTGTTCGCCCGCTGTAAGCCCATTTTTTATTTTTACTTTGGTATCTTTGATTTATTTTTTATGGTGTTATCCCGAATCTCGAACATTTTCAATTCTCACATAAAAGCTTCCAACTAACCCTCTTGCTCTTCTAATCGCCTTACCATGGAATTTTCCCATTCTGCGTCCTTGTCAGAACAGGGAAGTTATTTTTGCAGGCACCAATAATAGTCTCGGTAAGAAAGTCTGCAGACATCTCTTGAAGATTTAATTGGGCCCTTCAATACATTGCTGCTGAGTTCGTGCTTTTAAAACTCCTATATGCCCTCATGATGTTCAACGACTCACCCGTTTTAAAGTGAACGTGTCTGTGATCTGAAAACGAGCTTCTTTTGAGATTTGCTATCAGTCACACAACTAGCAAAGTATTGATTGACCAGCGTTACAAGTCCTTACCCATCTTGTTCAAACCACTGCTAACCACAGGGATTACGATGAGCGTTTCCATCCTGTGCTTTGATGATCTGTAGACCGATCTTGTTGATCCAATATCTGCTTGAATTCCATGAAGAACGGTGTATTCGTGGAGCCGTAACGAAGGTATGCTGAGCAGAGCATGATCATGTTATTGACGCCATCTTTACTGCTAGACGTTTTGTATGTAAGAAAGAAGTAGTTAACACTATTATAGTACACGCTACAGATTCTGAGGTCGCAACCAGTACTGGAGACTATGCTGTAGCCGGCCACCCCAAGTTCCTGTATATTACCATTACTTACCCTTATGCAAGAGTGACATCGACAGGTTGAGTGACCAGATCCCGACTGATGATGAAGCCATTATGTTGCAGTTTGCGTTCAAATAACTGCATCCTCGTGTGTTTTAGGCTTTTGTCAGCAAGCAGTTGGCCTCTTTTGGTCTGGCCGAAATTGTAGAATAAGAACAACCGTTTTTCTTACAGCTACTTTAAACGTCGTCAATTCTTAGAGTAAGAGTTTGATCGTTTTGGTTGGTCAGCTTCCTGCACATCAACTGCTTTAAAGCTGAGCCTTTTCAAATAATCAGCTTGGCGACAATTGGTGCAGGTGAGTCGAATAAGCCTGTTCGCCATCCAAAGAACTAAAAACTTTCGCCTTTCAGGTGTCATAAACTCTACCCCGAGCACAACGGTTATTGCGGTAGCAGAATTAAATCTGAGGAAAATTATTTCGAATTTTGTTTTATATACTTCCATAAAATTAGTGGAAATATTTGAAAGATTGTACAAGAATTTTGGGGTTTTTACGTTATTTGTAATTTCATTTAATAAATTTTCACCTGTGTTTATTATGAATTTATCAAATGTTTGGAGAACGTATATTTTTTATTTATTTAGCAGTCTAGAAACTTAAGAGAAAAACTGTGTAAACATAAAATAAGAAAATAAATTTAAAAATAATTTTTATGGCGCACTTGGTGAAAAATTAATACAAAAATTTGTATTGTTCATAATGAAGTACCGAAAATTGGTTCTGTAAAACGCAATATAAAGATTTAATATTTTCTAATATATTTTTCTACGTTCAAATTATATTTATACCTAAAAATTAGTTTAAAGTTTCATAAATTGTCTTGTACTTACGTTAATAGTTCATACAAAACGCGCGTTTGGGTGTTGAAACATAACACCAGTATGAAACTCGTTCCCTATATGTTTTTTGGATTGCTGATTATGAAAATAAGGGTTTCGCAGTCCTTAAAAATGGACGTCACCCTTAAAAACGCAAAAACACAATTTTTTACAGGTTTTTTCGAGATAATTTCAATATCATTCAAAAATAATCCGATAAAAATCACTTTTTCAATATTTATTTGAAAAGGTTATACCAAATCAAGCCAAATTTTATAAGGGGCAATCCTAAAGGGGTAAAACCACCCCTAAATCGACTGGAAATAAAAACATTTGTAAAAAATTGTTTTTCCAAATTTATGCTTCAAATTCGATTGAATGTTTATTTTCAGCCAAAAATAATTTATTTTCTACCGTTAAGGGGTTAAAACTACCCCTAAATTTTTTGCCCCTTCCCTATGTTATCAGTCAAAGCCCCTGCGGCTCAAGTTTCTTAGTAGCCAAACGTTTTTACCTGCTGCAGTGTCCTTACGCAGAATTTTTTTTAGCATTTATACTATGACGTAAGTCTGGCGTTCACGGACTTTTGCTCTATTAGTTTCAATCTTCTAAATACGAATTTAACAAATTTTTATTTACAAAAGTGTACATATCAGTGAAAAAATGTTTGCCACCTATGGAACGAATTGGTTCCCATGAAAATCTTCTGATCAGCAGTCCATTCTACATGTCAGTGGTTACACCTAGGAATTAATAGCCGTGTTCCTTTTCTGCTATTTCGTACTCATATTTACTTGGAACTACTCCTGCTCTCACAGACCAGATAACCAAAGTAGTTACGGTATTAACATCGCCTAAGGAAAAGTCAAAATATTCAGTCTATTGTGTATTATTTTTCACTTATAGCCTCGACACACACACGCATTTATGACGAAAATTCAGCATTAATTAGGAATATGAACGTCATCCGATTAGGAAAATTTTGGTTAATCTAATACGAAGTCTCAAAAGAGGGCCATCTGTCGAACGATGTTAAAAAGCCCACTTTTAGGCGTTTTTCAGAGTCAGCTGATTTTTATTTTAATTTTACTTGAAAATTAATAAAAAAATATTACTTTTTTCCATATTAAAAAATTAATTACTTGTTTCCTTTCCATTGGGGCAACAACGTACCAAATATATAATTTTTTTAATTTTTCTTTTTCTGACATTTTTCACTACACCACAACTGTCATAATATAATGAGGTATTTTAGCGTGTGTCACCCCGCAAGGGCGTTCGTCATAAATTATAAATTTTCGTCATATTTTGATTGCCGTGTTCCGAGGCTATTACTGAGAAGTAGGAGCATGTTCCTGTACTTTCTGTACTTCATCCCCAGCTCTCAATAAGCAGCTTGCAGTAAGTGGCAGAATGCAGAAAGTACGGGAACAAACCTAGTGTTGCCACCCGACGTTGGCAAATCGACGTTGAATCAACTGCGGTTCCGACGTGGATTTTCAGTTGTAGTGGTAAACACACGCGTTATGCGTGTACATGTGCGTATAACCAATCCAAACCAACGACGTTGAATCAGAGTCGTCGCATTCAGTTGATGCAACGGGCAGCGCTAAGCAGTTCACATCCACTAAGATAGAAAGAAAGATAGAAGATGCAACGGGCAACATCGGTTGAATCGACGATTTTTTTTCCCCAGTGTACTCCCTGTTAGCCCCCCCCACGCCAAAGAGCGGCATGCAAATTTATTTCAAATGTCTAAAGTTTTATCTTACGAACAAATGTCTAAACTTTTATCATACGGATTCTGTGAAAAACCGCATAAACTGAATTTCTATGGTTTGTGATACAAGAATTTTGCGCCCCCCTTTGATTGGCGCCCAGGGCACGTGCCCTACCTGCCCCACCCTAGGTACGCCACTGGAGACGATTCTCGCTTCTTGGGAATTGAGACGATCATTTGCCGTGTTTTTTTTAATCTGTTCTATTCTATTCTGTCCTGGAACATTAAAAAAACGGCAAGGGAAATTTTCTTTTTTATTTAAATAAATTACGGCTTTGGGCATTTTAATTTCTTCTAATATTGCATAACCGTCGATCTTATTTATCTCTCCATTAATTTTTATCGTTTTTCATTTAGTAAACAAAACATTTTACTTTATTTGTTAACTGTCAAGTTAAAAAACGTATGTGAGAAAAGGGCAATTTAAAATTTCCCTTTGTGCTGGATAGTGTTCTTGATAATTATCGGGACAAGACTTTTGTATGGAAGCTGTTCTGTTCTGTGCTGGAACAGATTAAAAAACACCCCTATTGTTCATGGAAACACAATTATGAAATTCCCTTCTTTTATGGTGCGAACACTGCAAATCTAAGCTTTTAAAAGTGTTAATTCTTGAAGAAATAATTCAAGTAAAATTATAAACCAATACCGCTTTGTTCACAGAAGAGTTATTCCAAATCAGTTAAGCGCGAGCCATAATTTTATATACATGTTCAACGAGTAAATATTTAAAAAATTGTAGTAAATTTGCTTGGATTTTTACGTTAATTCTAATTTTATCCAAAAATTTTCAGCTGTGCTTATTAGCAAATGTTTGAAAAAAATGTATTGATTATTAACTTAGCAGTTCTGATATTTCAGAAAAAAACTGAATAAATGGAAAACCCCAAATTTGGGAAAAATACAAAAATAAATTTTGGAATTTTTCCAGAGTTAAGAAAAAACCAATTTTTGCATTTGAAGGCCCAAGCCACACAGATTCTTTCTTTTGGGCTATTCTGTCACTGATTACTATTCTAAAGTTCGGTTATTTGTTGTCTCGTCTCCCCCTAAATTGAATTATTTTTACGGGAGAAAAAAAATTAAAAACTGAAAAATTGATTTTCCGCCATTTTCTTCGAAAATTTGAGGTTATGTCAAAATATGTTAAATACAAAAGTTTTAGATCTTTTTATTATCTACAACTTTTGTATTAAACATTTTCCACTAGGAGGTCATGTTTCACCGCAAATCGCAAAAAATCGTTTTCAACCCCTAAATAGCATCCCCATTTTACCATTTCCCTTTTTTTCGAGTTTAAAATTTTTTTTTCTTTATGACTTTAACGACATTTCATTGCCGGTCCCTACCTGCTATTAATTTTTTTTTTCCTCATTTAAATCCGCTTTGGCACTAGCCTAATAGGAAGTGAGAAATATTTAAAAATATAGAAAACATTAACAAAAAGATGTTATGTTTTGATGTCAGTTCAACTCTTTTTCAACCCAAAGTGAACTCAACTCGACATTATATACGGTGGTCGAAATTTCAACTCAACCTCGACTCAACTTTTAAACCTAATCATAAACGTGGTATATGTGTTGCAAAATTCAGAAATGTCGCTTGTAGAATTTATCTCTCAACATGGGATGCGGCTTTTCGTCTATGCTGAATTTGTGATACTGATAATATGTTTTTGATTACTTAATTGAAACAAAATTTAAAAACTTTACTTTTTTAAGTAATCTGTATGTACCCATTTGGTCGTGATTTCACTAAATTGAGAAGGTATAAGATCCAAATTTAAAATTAGTTATTTCAATTTCATAAATTTCATTGCAGATTATATACGCATTTCCAAGATCCTGTTGAAAACAATGAGTTTAAAATTATATATATATATATATATATATATATATATATATATATATATATATATATATATATATATATATATATATATATATATATATATATATATATATATATATATATATATATATATATATATATAATATATTTGGTCGTAGCCTAATTGATTTCAGTTACTTGACAGGATCAAATATGTAATTTTAAAATCAATAAAATCAATAGTTTCAATTCTTTAATTTTTTTTTAATTATTTCTTCATATAAGCTTTTTAACTTTAATAATTTATACAAAACGTTGGTGACGATGAAGCTTTACTTCGAAATTTTACACGAATGAGTAAAGAAGATTTTGAGTACTTGCTATAAAAAAATATAATATGGTCCACTGCAAATCTCACCTTTTGAAAGTGTTTTATTTCAAAACACTTAAAACGTTTTATTTTCACGTCACCCATTTGATTAACATTGTCGACACTTTTAATACACTTAAAAGCATTTAAAAAATATTCTCAATGTTAATCAACGATTTCCGTTTATGACTGGGTTTAACCTGGGTTGAACCTGGGTTGACCCAAGTCATAAACGGAGTACCCAGCTAGCACAGATTTAAATTTATAACAAAAATATGTTACAACTGGGTTGTAATCCAGTTTTTTTAAACATATTTAGTCACATATTGGTTATATTACTGTTTCGAATTAGAATTTTGCAACAAATCATACGGTTCAGTTACACTTCAGTTTTAATTTTGTTACGAAAAAATGCACTTGTTGTAAAAATGTTCCATAGAATTTGCAAAAAAAGAAGTCATATTTAAATTAAATTAACGTTGTAAAAACTTTTTGTTTTGCAGCACATCTCAAAAATGTTATTATATTGTAACTGTCACTAATAGAGTAACAAGTTAGCAACCTTAATGTGACTAAGTTGCTATTTTTTTATTGTTACTATTTTACAAATATAGTAAACTAGCTGGGACCCGGCGCGCCTATGCTGCACCCATAAGCCAATAGGAGTAATCAGTTGATATGAATTTTAATAAACAGTAGGAGAGTTTGCAAAAAAGGCAATTTTTTGGTATTTTTGATTCCAAATAACAAAATGTGAAACTATTAGGCAAATTCGTCGGCCATATTGGCGCGGCCATTTTGAATTTATAAGTTCTGATCATAAATTCGGTATTTGCTAGCTTAAAAACCCCAGGTATCGATTTTCATTGGAATCGGAACACAATTGGCAAATTCGTCGGCCATATTGGCGCGGCCATTTTGAATTTATAAGTTCTGATCACAAATTCGTTATTTGCAACTTTAAGAACTGTTTGTTTTGCGAGGGCGCGTTTCGCTTCTTTCTTTTCTTTTGTACCAAAAATGTTCTCTGCAATTACCTTTTTTCTATTTTCCTTGGGCGCCATCTACCGGAGCGTATTTGCGCCATGCGGTTTACCGAGATTTAGTCAAAACGCACATTCTGTGAAAGTTTCAGCTCAATCGGCCGTCTAGTTTTTGAGTTTTAGTGTCGCATTACAAACCAACAGACATTCATCTTAATATATAAAAACTACGTGTCACAATGTTTGTACACGCTAATCTCCGAAACCGCCCAACAGATTTAAATGAAAATTTGGGAAAGTGTAGGGTTGGTTCCAGATTGAAAGATAGGATAATTTTGGTCCAGATAAGTGAAGCTGGTGTTGAAATATAGATCATTTCAATGTTTCACTGACTATATTTAAGTTGGCGGGACGAAAAAATATTTAATTTTAATTGTCATGTACATATAAAAAACCGTTAGTTTTAAAAAAGCACTCCGATTTTTACGAGTGACAACGTATGAATTAGTGTACTGACTGTACAGTGTGTACAGTGTGTACAGTGGACTGTGTACTATATACTATGTACTATGGACTGTATACTATAGCTACCGGAGCCCGCAAAAACTCACCAGTTAAGAAACATATATTTTATTTATATACAAAATAAAAATATTTGTGAACATTGGGAAACCTGTAAAATATTAGCATCCATTGTCTTTATATACTTCCACCGAAAAATGCGTAAAAGCTTTTAATTGGTGCGATTAAATAAAGTGTTAATAAGAAAATCTATAAATGTCGAGTTTTTGCATTATGCCTCAGATTGCGGTACATCTTGAAAACGGTCAACGTGTATATTTCACTGAAGAAAATGCTCTCCAACGAGCTTTCCAGCCACCAAAAACTACACTTACTGAATTTTTCACACTGTGCCAAAAACCTGACATTTTCGGACAATTCGCAACAACATTGTTATATACCGACGTCCCTCGCTATTATACATGGAACAAATCCAGGTAAAAAATGGAAGCCACGTAGACAAGGCGAACCACATCGCACGCGTATTGAAAGCTAAGGCATTGCGACGACTTTACACAGTACATCCAAAACAACGCGAATGTTTCTTTTTGCGTTTATTGTTGCTAAATGTTCCAGGACCAACGTCTTTCGAATTTTTACGAACACTTAATGGTCAAATATTCAATACATTTCAAGATGTATGTCGCGAGTTGCAATTGCTGGAAGACGACAATCATTGTGATCTGACACTTACTGATACAGCATTTGCATCCACGCCGAATAACATTCATCAACTGTTCGCAATTATATTGACGACATGATACCCAACAGAACCATCGGTTTTGTGGGAAAACTACAAGAACGGCATGACTGAAGACATACTTCGCAGAATTAGACAAACAAACCAATATCCAAACTGTCGAACTTTCATAGGAATAATTGGTTTTTCGTTAATGGTTATAAATATTTGTTGAAGAGTTGAATTTTGAAGATTTGGATTAATTTTAAATGTCTAAAGTTTGGGTGCAGCGAGTCGGAAAGGCATCATCATTATTTACGCGCCGGAAAACAAAACCAAAAACATAGTTTACCAGCATGTTTTGTAAAAGAATAAAGGTAATTTTGGTCACACTTAATATGAAAGCCTATTGAATCTAATGTCTCCAAATTTTACAGAAATAAGTATTGGTTCTTTCCTTAGATATTGCGAATAGTTTAATTTTCAATATTTGCATTAATTTCACATGTTTTGACGAACATAATTTCGCAATGTAGTATAAAAAATATTTGTTTCATTTTTCAATTTTGTTTTATTGTTCTCGAAAAATTTTGTTTTCCAAGACTTCTAGATTTAAATTAAAAACAGCTATAGAATATGGCCCTCGAGTTTCGAGTGCTGGATACTGCTATTTACATTAATTTTAAATCTTTTACGTTCATGGTTTTAACAGAATACACAGGCAATTTTCAAATAAATGTATTTTGAATCTAATGACTCCAAATTTTATAGGAATAGTTGGTTTTTCATTAATGGTTAAGAAGAGCTGAATTTTGAAGGTTTGATTGATTTTAAATGTTTAAACGTTGGGTGCAGCGAGGCGCACCGGGTGCCAGCTATCCAAAATACAGAAAATAAGCAGTTCATTGAGACACTTCATCTGTTTATGAAAATTCATATCTCGAAAAATGCCATGTCAGTGGGTGATGGATCAAAATGTCAGATCCCTAATAGTTTCACATTTTGTTATTTGGAATCAAAAATACCAAAAAATTGCCTTTTTCAAACTCTCCTACTGTATATTAAAATTCATATCACCTGAAATCTGTCAAAAAGCTGCATGCTCGTCATATTTTTTTATGTTTTTCCCACACCATGCAGTTTTATTTGAAAAAAGTCGATTTTCTATTGTTTTTTTTATTTTCTATAACAATTTTCAGTGCAATATGACACTAGGAAATAAAAAAAAGTATTTAGCAATAGTTTTCAAATTTCCATGCTGATATAAAAAATTCGAAAATTTTCTAATTTCCCAATTATTTTCCAAATTTAATTTTTTTGGGTGGCGCGTGAATTTTCTAAAGGTATGTCACCCACATTCATCAACGAAATGGCATTCGTTGTAAGATTTTTGTGCACAAATCATGCATTTTTTCAATTTTAAAGTATATCATATTGAGTAATGTCTTGTCTTTTCATTCCATTCCATTATGTCTCTGAGTTTTGAAACACGCTTAAACTTTTTTGTTATTTTTTGTTACAAATACAATATTACACATGTTCGATTAAAAGAACAATCACTTTTCCAGATGTACCAATATTGTTTCATCTTGTTGCGTGCTACCTCAGTTTGTGGCAACAACGCATTTAAAACATAGTTACAACACATTTGTCGCCTCATTGCGACCAAGGTTGTTACAAATTTAATGTTAAAAATCTGCTTTTTCAGTCGCAATTGAGCTACAGTTGCATTACATATCTTTCCTTGCGACTCTTTTACTTGTTACATTAACTCCATTGCTACTAATTTGTGCTAGCTGGGTAATAGTCGCACACCTAGAATCAGGGTATCATGCCTCACCTTGCTCAGGGTTGCTTCAAAGGAATTGCGCTTTAACAAGTTTTTTTTTGTTTTTATACGCTTTATATTAGGTTGACCTGTATGTTGCATGTTGTATGTTTCATGTAAACAAATTTTGCAACTTGATTTTGACAAACTTCCAGGTAACGGATCAACTTGAAATTTTGCACATATGTGTAGTTCGCGTGACAATGCAATCTGACCATTTTGTAAAAAAATCAAGATGGCGGTTCCAAGGTGGCGGCTGAATTTTGCAATTGCGCTCCCCGACCCCCGACATGGGTATCAAATGAAAGAGTATTACAAGTAGAATACAATAAGCTATGTGGCGTTATTCAAAATTCAAAATGGCGGACAACAAAAAATGGCGGACTACCGTTTTCTTTACAACCCACTCGATATGGGTATCAAATGAAAGGAAATGACAAATAGAATACTATTAGCTCTGTGGCGTCATTCAAAATTCAAAATGGCCGCCAACACAAAATGGCGGACTACCTTTTTCTTTACAACACCCTCGGTATCAAATGAAACGGTGTGACAATTAGAATACTATTAACTGTGTGGCGGGATTCCAAATTAAAAATGGCGGTCAACACAAATGGCGGTTTACTTTTTTCTTTACAATGCCCTCGCTATGGGTATCAAATGAAAGTGAACGACGAGTATAGTATAGTAAACTGTGTGACGTCATTTTAAATCCAATATGGCGGTCACTACAAAATGGCGGAAGACATATAATAGACTAAAAAATAGAAAATAAAAAATATATAGTTTAAAAAAACTAAAAAATACGCTTTGATTTTAAAATGAACTAAAAGGTAAAAAATAATTTTGAATGTGAAGTTTTTATTGATCCAGCCAGAATATGGAAACAACTTACCTTTCGAAATGTCAAAAAGCGTGGGCCTCTAGCGAAAATTTCCGGTGTTATTAAAATAAGAATATAGGAAGAGAGTCCCACGCTGTTTTACATTTCGAAAGGTAGGTTGTTTCCATATTCTGGCTGGATCAATAAAAACTTCACATTCAAAATTATTTTTTACTTTTTAGTTCATTTTAAAATCAAAGCATATTTTTTAGTTTTTAGACTAGAGCTCAGGGAAAGCAGTCTGTACTGTCGACAATCTATTTTTTTCGTGTAGAGTGAACAGCAGTGATGTCGAACAGCAAGCTCTAGTGAAGGGAAAGAGAGTTACGAAGTTTTTTATTATTTTTCTATGTTAGTAATCGAAAAAAGTAAACTGCTTGTGCCACCAGGTATGCGTACCTCCACTAAATTCTTCCCGTACTCCTGGGGGTATGCGTACCACACTTTGGGAAACACAGTACTAATAATGGTGATTTGCATTGTATAGATTGTTCGACTATTATTCTTAAGGTGTTTGGTATGGTCTATACATCCGTGACCTTTACTAAATCCTACTTGTTGTTCTCTTAGCTGGTAGTCTACTTTATCATCAATTCTACAAAGAATTATGGAGGCCAGTATTTTTGCTGTCATATTTTGTATGGAATACCTCTCCAATTTCCGTATTCTTTTAGATCTTCTTTTTTGGTAAGGTAAGGCGGAAACACACTATTAAAATGGAACGTGTCAACACCCGACGTGGACCGTGCACATACCAACAAATAATCATGACAAATCGGTCTCAATCTTTTGAACACGTTTTGATACGACTTAAATCTGGCAAAAGACATATAGTTATCGGTACTTTCTACATTCCCCCCAGTTCGGACGAATCTAAATATGATGATTTAATTCATATTTTAGATGATTTACACGAAACACTCGGCAGAAACGAAGAAGACCACGAAGTAATTGTATTAGGTGATTTTAACCGTCCTAATTTATACTTCATCCCTGACGAGGAAGATGGTAACCTACTTCCAATAAATGTCACACCTGCAATAGACATAAAGCTCATTGATAGTTTATATAGCCATGATCTACAGCAAGTTATATGGGAACCAAATGCTAATGGAAATTGGTTGGATCTAATTTTTACTAACTCATATGAGGATGTAATCGTTCTACCCGCTTCCGAAGAGGAGAACCTTTTCATTAATACTATGCACCACTCCGCATGGACTCTCGAGCTCAATTCCTCAATTACTAACCATCATTCCTTCAATAACGCTGTTGTCTACGACTTCAAGAACGCTAATTTTAACAATATTGGCTTCGAACTATCCTCTATCGACTGGAATAGTAGACTATCAGGTAACGACCTTGACGCGATAGTCTCTACCTTTTACAATATTGTCTTTAAAGCCGTCGACAAATATGTACCCAAAATTAAAAAAAAGGATAAGCTATCGGAACCATGGTTAAATAAAAGCGTTCGGGCTCTACGTAACAAGAGAAACAAACTATACAATATAATGCGAAATAGCCCGAAAGTAAATGAGGAAGTGAGTTTAGAGTACACTAGACTAGCTTCTGAATTCTCTAATAGGTCACGCAAGGCCTATACTGAATACATTAATACTATCGGAGAAAACATCATAAAGGACCCAAAAAGATTTTTTGATTTCGTTAACACTAAACGAAAGACTTCAGGTTATCCGAAAACCATGACAAATGGTAGCACATCCTCCTCATGCCCTCAAGAAATTTGCAACATGTTTGCTGATAGGTTTCGTGAAGTCTTCAGCCCCAAATCTGGTACCACAGACCCGAACTTCACCGAAACGGAAACTGAAACATCAGCTCTTATAAGCAATCTATCCCTGTCTATTGACGACATTATGTCCGGTTTAAACAGCCTTGATGTCACTAAAGGTCACGGTCCTGACAATCTACCTCCCTGTTTTTTGAAATTGTGCTCACAACATTTATTATTCGCTCTTCACATTATTTTCAATAAATCATTGTCGCAAGGAAAGTTTCCTACAATGTGGAAGAGATCCTATCTCACACCAATCCACAAATCAAGTGATAAGCACTTTGTAGATAATTATAGAGGCATTGCCATCCTATCATCAATTCCTAAACTCTTCGAAAAACTTGTATTTGATAAGATGGTCCCTCTAATTGACCCATGCCTTAACGAGCAGCAGCATGGTTTTAGAAAGGGACGTTCGACCACCACAAACCTTATGATTCTAATCTCCGAACTTCTGTGTGGTATGGAGAACGGTCATCAAATTGATGCTGTTTACACTGATTTCAGCAAGGCCTTTGATCGTGTTGACCACCATATTTTAATTGCAAAGTTATTAAAATTCGGGATATCAGGTCCTGCCCTTGCATGGATTAAATCATATTTGAACGAAAGAATACAGGTTGTGAGATTTCAAGGATGTTTGTCAAAAGAAATCGAAGTAACTTCCGGTGTTCCGCAGGGAAGTCACTTAGGTCCACTTTTATTTAATGTATTCATCTCCGATTTGTCTGTTAAACTACAGAATATCCCACATCTATTTTACGCAGATGACCTTAAAATATATAATGTCATAAGGTCCCAAGTTGACGTAGCCTTCTTGCAGTCGAAACTGAATGCATTACAAGAGTGGTGCATTTTAAATAAATTGCAACTTAACACCAGCAAATGTCACGCAATTACCTTCACCCGCAGTAAAAATGCACAGCCCCAGTGCTATTATCTCGATGAGAAAGCACTGGATCATGTCGATCAAATTAGGGATCTAGGTGTCGTTCTAGACAAAAAGTTGAATTTCAATTTGCACTACGACAATATCACTGCCAAAGCCAATAAGCTTCTAGGCTTTATAAAGAGAAGGGCTAAGGAATTTAACAATATTTGGGTGACAAAGGCCCTTTTCTGCTCACTTGTCCGCCCAATTCTTGAATACGCATGCCCTATCTGGGATCCTATATTCCAAATAAGAAGCAACAGGATTGAATCGGTGCAAAAGAAATTTCTTCTTTTTGCTCTGAGAAACTTATATGACCCGCGTGATTATCAAAACCTACCACCCTACACGGATAGGCTCAAGTTGTTGGGGCTTATTCCGCTATCTTGTAGAAGAGAGTTGCTTATTTCTTGCTTTACCTTAGACGTCCTAAGCCATAATATTAAAGTGCAGTTTTTGTCGGACAGAATCAGATTCAATGTTGAAGTTCGACACACTAGGCATACGAAACTGCTAAAGGAATATCCACATCGTACCGAATACGCAAAGAACGAACCCGTCAACAAATGTTGTGTGGTTTTTAATAGACACAGTCCATGTTTCTCCGCTACCATCAGTAAACCATCTTATAAAAGGAAAATGATTGCCCTCTTTACATCCTAACCAAAATCCTATCCACTAATAATTAAAATTTAAGTTGACAACATATTAAATTTATATAGTATGTCATAGTAATTGTATATTAGATTTTATTAAAAATCATTGTATCATTTGTTGTTAGCTTTAAGTGTGCCTTGTTTGGCAATAAATAAATAAATAAATAAATAAATAATATGGAAAATGTACGATTTGTTTTGACTCAACACGCCTCGCATCACATCGCATCGCGTCGTGTTTCAATAGTGTGCCTCCGCCTTTAATAATTATTGCCTCCTTTCCAAAAGTCGTTGCCATGTTGCCCATCTGATTCCGAGGCTGTGCGTCAGTTTCTGTAATCGATGGGTACTAACGTGCAGGTGATTATCCTACATCGATAGTTCATTGTATTATACCACAATGAGGGGGGGGCGGCTATACCTCCAGACACTAGGTCCATAGCCCCCGTTAAGGCCGGGACACACATTAACACGGTTACCGTACCACATGACGGCCGTGCTGCGGAGATGGCTCGGGGGGAGTGCGTTACGGACACGGCGCGGATAATGTGTGTCCCTCTTACGACATGGACGTAAGGGTTGGATATTGCAGATAAGAAGCTTAAGAAATAATTTCGCAGCAGTAGAACCAACACCGAAATTACTACCTCATTTCTGTAAGAGATTTACATGATCAACTGAATCAAATGCCTTTGAAAAATCTAGTAAAGTCAAGAAAGTTATTTTACTACAGTCCAAGGCATCATGGATAACAGAAGAAACTTTTTAAAGTGCAGTTTCACAACTAAAGATCTAAAGTCAGATTGCCAATAAGAAAGAAGGCAGTTTTCTTCCAGATACCAAATAAGTTGCTTTACTTTACTTTACTTTTTCGAATACTTTCCACAAGAAACATAGAAGACTAATTGGACGAAAATCAGAGGGTTGCAAAGGGGAAGCTGTTTTTGAAATAGGGACCACCAACGCTAGCTTCCATTGTAGTGGAAATTTGGAACAAATCGGGAACAGTCCTCTATTCATTTTAGCTGTAGGAGATCTTAAGAGCATGTAACATGAAAAATGGATTTTAGCAATAAAAAGCCCGTTGGCCATCGATAAAAAACTGACGAGGCAACGAATAACCGAACTTTAGAAGAGTAATCAGTGACAGAGTAGCCAAAAAGGAAGGATTTGTGGGCCTTGGGCCTTCAAATGCAAAAATCGGTTTTTTCTTAACTCTGGAAAAATTCCAAAATTTATTTTTGTATTTTTCCCAAATTTGGGGTTTTCCATTTATTCAGTTTTTTTCTGAAATATCAGAACTGCTAAGTTAATAATCAATACATTTTTTTCAAACATTTGCTAATAAGCACAGCTGAAAATTTTTGGATAAAATTAGAATTAACGTAAAAATCCAAGCAAATTTACTACAATTTTTTTAAATATTTACTCGTTGAACGTGTATATAAAATTACGGCTCGAGCTTAACTGATTTAGAATAAACTCTTCTGTGAACAAAGCGGCATTGGTTTATAATTTTACTTGAATTATTTCTTCAAGAATTAAATAAAACTCCTTTTAAGTGAAATTTTCAAATATATTTGCTAAAAGATTTTAAACAATAAATTGAACTGTTTTTAAAGTGGTATGTATATGTGATTGCAATTTGTATTACATTTTGACAAAAATTATTTTATTTAATTTTGTGTGTAGTAAAAAAAATATTTATTAGATTTGTGTACTTAGTTACTTAATTTAAAGGCCCTAAAACTGGGATGTCCTGGCCTCTCGCGACTGTTCTATCTCCGCCGGTGACGATTCTGAGACGATTTCATCCAATTTGGAATCTCTTACCTTTGGGCGCCCTGCGTCTACCGGCCTAGTCTCCCTCGCTGTCGCACCCCATAGATCTTACATAGATCTTATTAAGATTTCGATAACCGCCAGATAAAGATTGAAACCCCATCCCAAAAGTGTTTTCGGGCTATCAGAAAGCTACTCGAAGATTACATTCTTCCTTTTGTAAATCAATAGGATGATGTGAAGTTGCTTTTGCAGGTTGATGTTTTCAGTGTGTCAGTAATATCTAATTATTAGAAAAAGATTAGCTTCAGGTTGCCTAATGTTTTTGACATACACTATTTGGAGCAAACACTTATCTGTTTTTTTTTAAATACAAGGCACCTATGAAGAAGACAGAGCAAAGTGAAAGATATCAACGCCATTAGGTAGCCTTTTGTAAGCAGGGAAAATTCGAGTAAGAATCGAACTCCATCCTAGGCGATTAAAGGTATTACACCTTATCGACCGCCTACCAAAAGTCACAAACTTCATCAAGCATTAAGTTCTTGATAATCCCTTCTATTAATCTATGGTATTCAATATCGAATTAATTTTTACACATTCAGTTTAAAGATTTAGCTTCTATACATTTTTTCTATCAACATTCCATCCATCCAATGCCGCAACAGAGGAAATAGAGCCTTGGCCTCCTCTAGGGCATTTCTCAAAGTTTGACGGTACCTTGCAGCATGTCTCCAGTTCCGGATGTTGAGCATTGGCTCTGTGTCAGCCATGACAGAGTCTATCCATCTCTTGCTGGGACTACCTACTGATTTAATTCCTGAAATTTCTGATACCATAAGCCGTTTTGGGTTAGGATTGTCCTCCATCCTGATTACGTGGTCGGCAAGTCTTAGGGTGAGTGCAGTACGCAGCGTAGATGGTAGAGTAGAGCATAGCTGCGCGTACTCGCTTATAGAACTCTCAATGGGTTTTAAATGGGTGTGTGCATAACGCAGCTCGCTTTTTCTGCGAGCGGAAAGCGAGCTGCGTTATGCACACACCCATTTAAAACCCATTGAGAGTTCTATAACCGAGTATGCGCAGCTATGCTCTACTCTACCATCTACGCTGCGTACTGCACTCACCCTAGGCTAATGTCTCATGAATCTGAATTCAGACTCTGAATTTTCCAGAGTCTCATAAAAATGCCCAGAAATGAATTGTGCTATGTCACATGAATCAGAAATCCCAAACGGTCTGAAAAAAATCAGACTATAGTACTCCATCTGAAAATATAGTCTGATTTTTTCAGAACTGGAATAAAAATTCGCTCTCTTACATGTTTTCTTATCGCGCCATGTCAGATGAGTGTGAATTTTTCAGTTAAACAAAAGGCGTGCGTCTGTAAGGTTATACTAAAAAGTGACGGCAAAAAATTAATTTCATGTATTGAGAGCAAAGAACATCTTTGGAAAATGGATCATCCCGATTATTTAAAACTGAAATTAAACGGAAATTATAAAAACTAAATATACAAGATCTTCGTTGTCCAGGGAAATTAGACAAAAAAAAGGCCCAATTTCGGAAAAATTCCGGGAAAGCTAAATTTTGGTGTGGACATTGGTATTATTGCTGTAAGGTAAATGTCACAAGTCCCCATCAACTTGACACTCGGACACGATTTTACGCGTGGTCAAAGGTCCCAAAAGCGATTTTTCGAAAATATCTCAGTAATTCTCAGTTTTATAGAAAAATTATGTGAATAAAGTTTGTAGCTTAGGTAATTTCCTACCAAAAATAATTTATAACTTTTTCTTGTAAGAGTAACCGTTTTTGAGATATTTTGATTTACAGAGTTTTAAATTTTATGTTTCTTATGAATCGTGGGCTCCTTTCCTTGCCTTTTTTTTGTCTAATATCCGTGGACTAAAATCAAAATATCTCAAAAACGGTTACTCTTACAAGAAAAAGTTATAAAATATTTTTTGTAGGAAATTACCTAAGCTACAAACTTTATTCACATAATTTTTCTATAAAGTGAGCATTACTGAGATATTTTCGAAAAATCGCTTTTGGTGACTTTTGACCCGCGAAACGCGTTTCCGAGTGTCAAGTTGATGGGGACTTGTGACACTTTCCTTAGAGCAATAATATCAATGTCCATACCAAAATTCAGCTTTCCCGGAATTTTTCCGAAGTAAAATGTCTAATTTCCGTGGACTATAATCATATATTCCAAATTGCAAAATAAGCTTCACAATGCCTGGGATGTCTCAAAGATGCAATTTCCTCCTCCAGCCGTCGCGTCGGCTAGGGATGAATCCTAAAATCGTCCCCGCCCTGAATTCAACTCATATGTATATCTGGGCCGAGGCCCCGAGAATCGCATTAGCGTGGCTAGACAAGGTGCAAAAGCGCGCCCTCCAACTTATTGGTGATGGCGCCATTAGCTCCTCAATTGACTCATTAAGTCGCCGCAGGAATGTAGCGGCTCTGGTGAAACTCTACCGCATCTACCATAATGACTGTTCCACTAAATATATAACTTTCGGCCTCCTCGGCAATTTTTTTTCCCACAACTCCAGACTAGCCTTCACGGCTCACCCCCATTGTCTACAGTCCTTATTTACACGCACACACCAGTCTAGAAATTCGTTCATTTCGAGAACAACTAGTCTGTGGAACAACCTCCCACGGTCAGTATTCCCGAACTCATACAACCTTCAGGAGTTCAAACGCAAGGTTCAGCGATAACTCCTCATGCACCCCCCCGGACTCCCCTTGACCTTTCTTATTCTTTCTCTATCCTTCGAGCTAAGCTTACTACCAGTCATCTGACCATGACGTGAACGATATGACGGACTGGTAGTAAAGAGTGTGACACCTGTAGCTTAGACTTCCAGATAAAAAAGACACTTTGTACAAAATTTCGCACAGCACTGGTCTCCAAGCTACGGTATATGAAATATTTAGACTCATTTGACACCCAAATCTGAGCTGAAAAAATCCGAGTCTGAAAAGTTCAGAGTCTGAATTCAGACTCATGTGATATTAGCCTTAGTCTGTTAATTTTTATAAGCGTTGAGAGTTGTGGGTCGTCAAAATTTTCATACAACTCGCTGTTGTATATCCTTCGTCGTATTTCATCATCTCTCATCAGGGGCGGCGAAGGGCGTGGGGATGCAAAGAAAAGTGCCCATGCACTTTCGCTTTGGGTATGGAAATTCCCACCCAAAATATTTTATGAACACCTAATAACCCAGAACCTTGGAGTGTCATCGTAGTCGAAAGGCCGCATACAAGCAAAGCTTTTCATACGAAAACTAAATATATTATATTGAAGCTATTAAGAACTTATAACTGTCAAGCCAAAGGTTTTAAACCCCACCCGACTAGCATTTAAAAAGTGGATTCCTCCAAAGGCATACCGAAAGAAGGCTTTCCCCTTAGTTTTTTTTTATGTGGAAGACTAGAGCTCAGGGAAAGCCCTGTGTACTGTCCTCATGAACACAAAAAAAAAATTAGCGATATTGAAGTGAGGTATGCCTTATCAGTTTCCAATAAGGGCCTTATGAGGAAAAACCTCGTTACAAATGAAATAAGGCAATCCCAACATCTGCCTTAAGTATTCTGAAAGCTTTTTAAAAAGTTTTAAGGACCCAGCGGGCAGGCCGTGGCCTTACAGTCCAGGTCGGCAGGCATGGCCCGTTGAAGGCCTCACATTACTCAGTCAGACTGAGGGATGAGGACTTGAGGCAACCGCCTGACAGGCCGTGGACCGTAGGTAACCTCATGATCACACAGACACACTGGCAAAGAGTACAGTTTAGCGTAGCAGGTTGTTAATTCGAGTGTAAAAATGTTTCCGGTCTCAACGAAAACTTCAGGCTAAACAGAAGTTTGAAGAACTGTCAGGTCCGGAATGACGATTTCTGTCAGTTTTCCTGGACTGCAGTTCACAGCGGCCGGTGAGTGTATGGTGATTCTTGGCCTTAAGGCGAGAAACCTTCCGGCCTGCCGGCGGCCTCTGTATGAAGGGGGGGCCTTTACAGAACTACCCTTAAGCTTTAGTTTAACTCATACAAAGCTTTAGTTTTTGTTCTTGCATTGCTATTTCAGGCAATTATGTTAGTGATCGTGAAGGATGTCATTTGGCATACTCAATAGATCAGTTCTGGTTCAATTACAGAGGTCAAGCAGCATTGGACATGATTAGTACTCAGTTGGGGGTCGCATTGACTAATGATACAAAGCTTTAGATGCCGACTGCACCTATAGCCATATCCGATGCATCTACCAATAGTGCCAATGGTGCTTGTGCTGCTGGATGTGCAAGTAATGTTTCCACAGTTCAAAAGCTGTAATGAGATCCGTTTCCATTGTATTGGTGTTCTATCGTTCTTTTTGTTGCTAGTACAACAAGCATGAAGTGGTGCTTGAATTGCAGCTGCTTTGGGTATAAATCGTCTATAAAAGTTGATCATACCCAGAAATCTGCGGAGCTCACATATGGTAGCTGGCCTCTTGAATGCGTTGATAGCCTCTACCTTAGAAGGGAGTGGCCTGGTTCCCTCTTTTGATATTAGGTACCCCAGGAAACTCACTGATGAAGACTCAAAGTTGCTCTTACTTGGATTTATGGTGATACCATATTTTCTGAATCGTTGAAACAGTTTTTTTTATATGTTCCCGGTGTTCAGCAACTGATTTGGAAGCAACGAGGAAGTCGTCGATGTACGGGAAACAGAAATCTAGACCTCTTGTGATTTCATAGACAAATCTTTGAAATGTTTGCGCGGCGTTGCACAAACCGAAAGTCATCTTTGGGAATTCAAAGAGTCTGAATGGTGTGGTAATGGCTGTTTTTGGAATGTCCCTTGGTTCCACTGGGATCTGATGATACGCACGAGTTAGGTCAATGGTGCTGAAAACTTCTTTTTCTTCTAGCTGCTGAGCGAAATCCCGTGTGTGGAATCGGGTAGCGGTCAGGCACTGATTTCATTTAACCGTCTGTAGTCTCCACATGGTCTCCAGTCCCCGTTTTTCTTCTTGACCATGTGGAGAGGAGTCGATCAACTGCTATTTGATGGTCTGCAGATGCCTTGGTTGAGCATGTACTGGAATTCCTGCTTTGCAATTGTTAATTACTCGGGTGACAGTCATCCCGGCTTAGCAAACACAGGAGGTCCATTTATTTGAATGTGATGCGTTACTTTGTGTTTGGCGATTGTAGTTGTACCGGGTCTTGTGATGTCTATATATTCCTTTAGTCCTGCAAACATTTTCTCGACTCGTCGCTTAAACGACTCGTTTACGACTCGAGAATTGCTCGCCAAAAACTTGTTTTTCGACTCGTCGCTTTAACGATTCGTTTACGATTCGAGAATCACTCGCCAAAATCTTGGTTCTCGACTCGTCCATTTAATCATAAACGGTAACCTTTACCGCAAAAATAGTTAGGATAAAAAATTTTTCTGATCTTGAATAAACTTTTTTACATACGTTCAACGATCGGAATTTTCTTATATTTCATATAATGAGGTTTTTTCAAATCTGAACGAATTTTAAGGGATCAGGGATTTTCCGCGAGCTGCGTAGTCGGGTTTTATGGAGTTAAAAACAGAAAGGATTCTAGGAAAAGGAAAGGCTAGGATTCTAGAATGGGGGTGTTCTCACTCGCTTCCGTAACCAGTATCATGCCGAAAATAAGTGGACCGATTTTTTAGCGCTAATTGTCCCGCCTTTACTAATGCCTGAGAACAATTGATACAATTGATACTCTGGAAGTTAGTCGGGTAGAACCTTCGCTTTTACAGTTTTAACAGGGTGATATGTAAACTTATACAAAAAAAATTTCAAAGCGCCCTAGCGGCTAAATCTTACGATTTCCCTCCCCCTCCCATACGGTTTTTTGTTCGTCTATCCAAAACCTATCCACAGCCGGCCGCTTCGTAACTTTTGGTGGGACACCCTGCATAAAGAAAACAATATAAATTCGAAATAATTTTTCATAATTTTTTTCTTTACCCTCCATTTTCCGATCAAACGTGAGGTTTTCCGGAAAAACCTTATAGCAACTTTTTTGTCGAGAATTTTCATAGCTTTATTTTTGTTCTCTTGACATTTTTGCAATTTCGACGTTTGTCCCGAGTTACGGCCGTGAAAGCGTCGGACAATCCATTCAATCGAATTTTCTCTGATTTTCACAAAGAATGGCCCGAAACTCAACTGTTACCTTTTCTCCTATTGCTAAACTCCCACCATTCCAAATTTCATTAACTTACAATTTTTTTCAGAAGAAATCTCTAGGAGCTGTACTATATATTTTTTCTACAATTTCTCCCCGCCCATCAAAGAAAATGAATAAGAAGCTCTTCGATTTTAAGTCGCTACTACGAGTCGTTATCGAGTCGTCAAAGCGATTTGCTATAGCATTCCGTTTTCGTCTTTTACAAATCGATATCGTTTCGATAACGACTCTCATTTCGAAGCCTTCTCGAAGTCTTCTCGAAGATTTCGCGACTCGTTTTCGAGTGGTTCTCGAATCGTAATGTTTGCAGGGGTAAGTCGTATTGAGATGAGTTTGGGTTGCTAGGCCTTATGCTTCCAGCACTAGTGAAACGATGTCGCTTGGTATCGACTAACAGATCGAAATGTGCCAGGAAATCTGAACCAATTATAGGTTCATTGATCCGGGCGATGATAAATGGCTAAGTAAATATTCTGCGTAAGCCCAAGTTGAGATGTATAAACTTCTCTCCATATGTTGAAATTGATGTCCCATTGGCTGCGTAGAGAAGGCGTGTTGTAGGTTCCCAGTGGGAAAAATTGGGAGCGCTGTTCAAGGGAGCTTACTTTGAGCGCTGTTAAATATGCTCCCGAGGGAGCATTACCGGAGCTTTCATAAATTTTATAGAACGAAGAAAATGAGCGATTATCCTGATGACGATAAAGGGCTGCATTAGCATAAAGTGTGTTCGATGACTGCTTAAAAAGTTCAGAGCAGAGCAGAGCAGCTCAATTGGGAGCAGCTGACAAATTGGTGTCAAAGCAGAAAAAATCAGAAAATAGCAACAATCTCAAAAAACACTTTTCTGCTCAACTTTGCTCTAAATTCCGTTTTTAGAGGTTAGATACGAATGACAATTTTAGAAGAAGAAATATAAGCCAATAAAAACAACTGAACAATATCGAAATGTTATTTTTGTTAAAATTATTGTTTAATTTTTAACATTTCCAAGTATTTTCTGAATAAATCATTCATAAATCAATTTTCCGATTTTTCCTGTTTTCGATTTCACAATTGTTAAAAGAAAAAGAAGAAGAAGAATTTTGTTGCTCTGCCTGCTCCTACAAATTTCGTGGAGCAGAAAAAGTGAGAATTCTCAACCCAGAGCAGGCTCAAAGAACACAGAGCAGAGAAATTGTGAGCAGAAAATAACTGTCAAAAAGTCTCAATGAACGCAAATTACTGATTTTTTCTGCTCCAGCTTGAGATGGAGCAGTCATCGAACACACCTATAGAAGGACAAGCAGCTTTTAAAAGTGGTTAGAATGGCCTGTTTCACACGGGACGACGGCCAACCAACATAAATCGTACGATATTCATTTTTTTTAGAGAAGAGGGTGAGGGAGGACGATGGGGAGGGAAGATTTTCCCATCCAACTTTCTCACACCTCTCACCCTCTTCTCTAAAAAAATGAATATCGTACGATTTATGTTGGTTGGCCGTCGTCCCGTGTGAAACAGGCCAATTTAGTTGGGGGACTGCTTTGATAAAACCACACTAGCGCTTGGAAAGGAAAAGGCAATTGCAAAAGATAAACAAAATAAAAGCTTTTTGATACCCGGATCACATATCCACAGGCGTCCATGAAAATTATTTATTAAAAAGCTTTTTTATAATGCTCCTAGAACGCCTTTGAAGGAGCATAAAAACGTATGCTCCCCTGCAATGACATGCAATGTTAAAAAGTATATGGAACTGGAGCGTAACGGGAGCGCTGTAAGCTTTTTAAGGAGCGCTCAAACAGCCCTATTGGAGCCCTCCATTTCCCGCTGGGTTGTTTTCGTCTTTCTGTTAATGTTGGTGGGTGACCGAAACTTCTGCTCCGGTATCTATGAGGAATCGATGTTTTGTTTCTTTCTCCGTAAGATATAGGCGACTTATGCGGACTGTAGACTGGATAGTCGCCGGTTGTTGTCCACCACCTAGTTTTCCTGGTAACTGCATGGCTGCTGGCAACGCTTTTCCAAACTTCTTGTGTTACCAGGACATTGTATTCTGGGGTGGCCTGCTTCTGCTTCTACTTCTAAGCTGACCAGGGCTACGTCGTCGTGAGGAGCTGCGACCTTTGTGAAATTTCAGCTGGTTCATCTGTTTTTTCAGGACAGATATCTGTCTGAGTTCTGCAACCTCGGATATCGGTCTCGATGTTGAAGCTGATGCTATTTCAGGGCTGTTTAAAACATCTGCGATTTTGTCCGCCATCTCTGCTAGTGCTTTGACATCTTGGTTGGAATTGCTGGCTAAAATGGCTTGGATTTGCGAAGGCAGTCGCTGCATCCAAAGAGTTCGGAGGACGTCATCAGATATGCTGTTTTCTGCAAGTTCCCTTAATTGGTTGAGTAGCTGCGTTGGTCTTCTTCCATCCATAGAGATGTCTCCAGAAAGCTTTTGAAGTCTTCTTTGTTCGGATTCCCGAAAGGACGACAACAGATGTTGCTTTAATGTTGCGTACCTCTCCAGTGATGGCGGATTGCTGATGACGTCTCGTACCTCTGCGAGGATGTCCGGATCTAAGTTTCCCACTAATGGTGGGACCACACTACGCGGTCTTGGGTCGTACGCGCTTTTGCCTTTTTTTCATATAGAGTTTTATGACTTTTTTACGACTTTTTTACGACTTTGTCCATGGTAAAGGCCGTGCGGCAAAACAACGCGGACAAAAGGCTGTGCTTAAAAAGGTACATTGTGCGTCCACACACTATGAGCTTTTCAAAAGCGCGTACGCCGTTTCAAATGAGAATTGATTTTTTCTCACTAATGACTCAGAAAATTAAAAGATCACGCGCTTTTGTCTGGCCGTACGGGCCGTAGTTACCCGGTGTCTACACTAGCCATCATCCATGGCAATGTCAATCAAAATGTCCTGTGTAGACGCCTTATGTCTCATGGTAAGACATCAAAACACTTGAGGATTACGTCACGCTGACATTTGGCATGCCATGGATGATGGCTAGTGTAGATGCTGCCTGAGGACGGGCCTTAAGGCCCATTCAGATTCAGCAGCAGCAGCGGCAGCAAGCTTAGTTTTACTAGCAATCGTTGCTGCTTTTGTTGTCATGTGACCACCATTAGCCAATAGGAAGTGTTTGCTGCCGCTGCTGCTGCTGGATCTGAATGGGCCTTTAAGGTGTAATATTTGGTGCTGTCTGCCGTGATGCCGCAGACCATCTTTGGGCCTCTAGCTGATGGAACCATAAGTCCGGGTTCTTTTACCAAAAGGGTGGTATTCGTACTGCTACTCCCGTTATTTTTCAATTTGGCCCTTGCGCCAAAGTTTCCTGTTGTTCTTCCATGGATGTTGTTTTGTTTTTTCCGGGTCACCACTGTAATATTTATTGTTATAATTAGCTTAATATTATAAAACTTGTTTTGGGAAGAAGATATTTATTCAAAATCTTTTTTGGTATATAAGCATAACATACAAATGTTAACTGTGAATCATATTGTATGAACTTAATTTTCTACTAACAATCATAAACTTATAATTATCTTACAAAAGCTAAGTGTGAATCATATTGTATGAAGTTATTAATGCTGCCATAGACTCTTAAAAATTAAAGAGATAAAAAAAAGATTTGAATTTATATTTATTATAATATCCGAATAAATTATACAGCATTTATGTAAGTACAAAAAATTAATAAATTTTATGTTATTTATTCTAGATCCAACCACGTGGGTATCAAAAGCCAACATCAGTTCTCTAGAACAATATAATCTATAACTATGCAGCGAATGACTACAATGGAAAAAAGACGAACGAATAAAACCCTCACTCGGAACAATGGCAACGTGTTACCTGATAGGTTCTCCTCTTTGCAACTATATGAACCTTTCATACCTAATGGCACTGCTAACGACATTGGCATGCTGCAAATTTATCGGGTAAAAAGGAAAGTCACTCAGGAGCAAAAAGACATCTGTAACGACTTAGCAATTAGTTCAAAAGTTACATCGGGAATAGGTGGTATGGTTGACACCGTTGGTTCTTTCCTTGGCCCAATTGGGTCAGCAATCTCAGCTGGGGTAGTAGGTGTTCTTCAATTGGCAACTTTTGGTACTGATATAGCTTCACTGTCATTGGATTGTAGTTCTTTACCATTTGATGAATTAAAAGACACTATGAATGAAGGATTTGATGCACTAGATAAAGCGGTCAATAGAAACTATGAGTTACTAAAAGAAGTTGGCAAGATCGCTTCAAAAACTTTATCTACTGTGGAGCAAACGCGAATTGAAATGCATCAAGGATTTGACTTAATTAGGGAATTGACGAAAGAATTAACAATTAGACCAATGTTATCGGAAATGAAAGCGTTCATTAGGTATTTTGACCAACAAAAGGAACGTTTTAGCATCATGTCCGAAGAGAAATACTTTAACAAAATTAACGATACATATAAGGATTTGGAGAATCTTGAAAAATTGAAGACACCAGCTGGTAAAAGTCTTACAATATTGTACGATATGATCGATAAAGAGTTTACAAGTCCTGCAGATTCTCACCAATTCATGATGTTAAATGCAATATATTATGGGATACAAACGTATTATTCTGTTTTGTTCTTCCTGATTGAACAATACTCTATGATTGCTAGTTACCACTATAAAAATGGTGATTTAGATAATTATAATGTGTATTTTGAGAAAATTGATAATACTTTTATTGCTTTTAAGGGAGCACTTACGGGAGACAATTTAATTGCTCAAGCCATTGGTAAACTTGAAGCATTTCAAAAAAATGAATTTATTTCCGAAAATCAGAAAAATGAAATTTTGCTGCAAATTACAGAGCTAGAGGAAAAGAAAAACGAGCTTACCAATATGAATTTACCTTTCATTACCGTTGAGCCAAAACTTTTTCTTGATGATCCTGTAGAAAATAGAACGAACTATGCTATTCCGATTCGTCAACAGAATGATAACAAACAAGTGTCATATGCAATACAGTATGCGGATGGTGATCAATACTCGAAAATTGGAACTTGGTCTAAGAAAATCGATATAACTGATGAAATGGTACTGACTATACGAATTCCTAAGTGCAAGGAAAAATGGACAAGGATCATCTTTCGAAAATTCCCCAACATACCACCGGAGATAGTTGGAGTTATTACGAAACGCAGACAAGTTAAATTTCTAGATATTAACAGAGATATATACAATGCTGCATTGGGGAACAAAACAGAAATGTTTAACATATTGATTAGCAGCAATGGTGCAGATCCAAAAGCAGTTTTTGAGGAAGGCAGAAGTGCTATACATGCAGCGGCTAAAGGAAAAAGTCTGAAAATTATCAAGAAATTGGTGACCGTCTACAGTAGTGACATCAATAGTCGTGACAACAATGGATATACACCATTGCACGTAGCTTCTGAAGCCGGCCATAAAGGTAATTTTATTGAAAAATTATTAGAAAATGGTGCTGATGTTAATGCAAGAACTAATTTCGATAAGCTAACACCGCTTCATATAGCTGTGAAAAAAGACTACATACCTACTGTGAAGGCGTTGTTGAATTGTAAGAAAATTGATGTTAATTTGGGTGATACATATGACTATACACCATTACATTTCGCTGTTTCGGTTCACTCAGATATGATAAAGGCTTTACTTGGTCATAAATCTGTTGATGTTAATGCGATATCTAAATCAAAAGTAACGCCACTACATTTGGCCGTGATTCATAATAATACTGATATTGCGAATGAAATATTGAAAAATATTCATGTAAAAGTGGACGCGCAAAGCGATGGTGATTTAACAGCTCTGAATTATGCCATAATAGCTGGCAAGGCGGAAATGGTGAACCTTTTGAAAAAGAAAAAGGCCAATGTAAACGTGCAAGATAAAAACGGAATGACACCCCTGCACTTTGCTGTTTCACTTAACAGACTCAATGTAACACGGGCACTGCTAAACGGACGAATTGACGTTAATAGTAAAGATAAAAACAACGTGACTGCTTTACACATTGCAGTTGGAACTAATCCACTCGAAATAGTCAAGACACTATTACAGAGGGGTGCAAATGTCAATGTTGCAACGAAGGATGGCTTAACACCACTGCATATCGCTGTAATGGCGCGAAGAAAGGAAATGGTAGAGATTTTAGCTCCTAAAAGCAAACCATCACTAGATGCTACAACTAAAAATGGTACAACCCCTCTGCTAGCCGCTTGCCAGAGAGAAGCTTTAGATATAGCAAAGTATCTTATTGACAAAGGAGCTGATATTAAGGCTGAGGATAATAGTAATAACAACGCATTGCAAATATCTGTTAAGAGTGGACAGCTGGAATTGGTGAAATACATCATCTATGTAGAGGAATCCATAGAAGCCTTAATTACGGCAATGCAATTCGCAATAGCTTATGGCCACTTACACATTGTGCAATATTTAGTTGAGGAAACGTATCTAGATGCATTTTGCCGATATTCTCACCAGTTTTGCCCCTTGAGTGAGGCTTGCAAATTCAATTATTTGCCCGTTGTGGAATACCTATTTAAAATTGTGGGGAATAATTATAATCTAACACCGCTGGAAAACGCTTTGCGATACGGCCACCTGAACATCTTTGAATATTTAATGAAACAATTTGTTGGAAATGCGCTTATATCACGCCAAAATCTACTGCATAAAGCTGCCAAATACGGCTGGTATGACATTGTAAAATATCTCGTTGAAATTAGTGGAATTCAAATGGAAGTGTCACAAGATGGCCAAAAAATATCACCATTGCATTTGGCTGCGGCCTCGGGTAATTTGGATTTGTTAAAATATTTAATTAATTTGAACAATTTAAAACCTGCGAGTATAGATGCCGCACGTAATACTGTGCTACACTACGCAATTGATGGAATTAAAGAAAATAATTTGGACGAGACGAAAGCTTCATCTATTATAAAATATTTAATTGATGAATTACGAGTAGTTGCAATTGACACCAAAAATTACCAAAAAGAAACACCATTACATCGAGCTGTGATACATGATTTGCTCTATGTTGCAGAGTTGTTAGTATCTCGAGGGGCTAAAGTGAATATCAGAATCACGACAGCAGCAAACAATATTGAAATGCAAGAATTTTTGGAAATGCAATTGATCTGCAATGACATTGAAAAGCAAAACATCTACGAACCATACGCGTTCAGCAGATTGTTAAGCGAATATAATGTGAATGCAAGATGTATAAAAGGTAGGGACCCCGGAGATAAGAGCACGGCTCTGCACGTTGCAATCTCCAATAATGCCATAGATTTGGCTAACGCGATAATAGAACGAAATGCCGACTTAAATATGAAAGATAAACAGGGAAAGACGCCTTTGCAATTAGCCGTCGAAAAAGGCAGGGTTGACTTAATTAAGAAACTTATAAAGTATGGAGCTGATGTTACCATTAAAAATCCATATGGCGACACTCCGGAAAGTTGGGCCAAGAGATATAAGCAGAAAAATATTGTAGAACTGTTTCAATTGCTACATAACAATTCAATGCTATGGTCTGGTGTTCAACAAGACGGCAACTCAAGTGTTGAGCAATTAGACAGGCTCAAGGGCGATCCTTGCGAGGAAAATATAAACGGCTATACACTCATTCATTTAGCCGCCGCGGAGGGTTACACTGACGTTCTTAAGTACCTTATTCGGAAAAATTGTTCTGTTAACTCAATGAATAAGTTTGGACAAACTCCCTTATATTTAGCCACGTTGAATGGACATACTGACGCTATTCAAGTTCTTCTCGATAACGGCGCTGATATAAACAACACAAATTTCTGCGCTGAAAACGGTATCATATTTTCGACCAACATTGATAAGAAAATTCTAGTGTATTGCCGAGGAGTGACATGCGCTAATAATTATGTCATAAAAATATTTGTGAACGAAAGGTATTATAATTATAAGGAGAAGGATACTTCCAGGATAGAGTACCTTTTATTCAAGTATGTAAAGGAAGCCGACGAGATGTTAGTGCGGGAGAAAATTGAGAACCACAGTGCAGCTATAAATTCCTTGTACCGCGGAATACCGCCACTAGGCGATGCCTGTATTACAGGTCGGCTAAATGTTGTAAAGCATCTCATCGAAAAAGGAGCAGATCCTACAATGAAAAGTGTTTTCGGATGCACTCCTTTGCATTGGGCAGTATTTGGAAGAAACCTTGATATAGCGAGTTATCTTGTGGAAAAAAATCAGATTGATATTAACGCCGTGGATGCTGGTGGACGCACTGCACTTCACTACTCCGCTATGTATGGGACAGAGAATATTGTCAAATATTTCATTGATACCCGAAGGCTAGACATTAATCTAAAGGATAACAAGGGTAACACGGTTTTGCATCTGGCTACGCAATGGAATAATACCGTCACCCTGAATTATCTCATTGGCAAAACAAATGCTTTACGCAAAACGAAAAATAGCTATGGCTCAACTCCTTTGCACATTGCAGCAGTAAATGGTTACACCGAGGTTTTAAAAATACTTGTTGCCAATGGCGCACAAATTGATGAACTTGACAACAAAGGTCGATCTTCGCTTGTTGTAGCTGCCGAATATGGCAATTGGGAATCATTAAAATTTCTGCTCCACGAGAAATTCAACGATAAACCATATGAGGTAGATCAGCTTTTTGAGATTGCCACAAAGAATCGTCATTTTGACGTAGCAGAGAACCTACGAGAACTTGTGACACTTGGGTTTGGAAACCAACGCTTTCCTTCATACGTTGCACCGAGTTGTTACCTTACGCGGCACGGATTGATGGAACTACCTACAAGTTCTTATCAGTCACCACCAATACCTTATCTAACTTCTTTTTGCTTGACTAGCAACTTACACTTATTATACGCAATATGCAGCGCTTATTGTTGGAGATATAAGCTTTCATTACAGGATCAATATGAGTATCCTCCCACTGTTTTTGAAATTATGGATGAGGTGGAGAATTTAGTTCGAAATTCAACTCAAAATCCGGATGAAATAATAGATAGCGTTGAGTTTTATAAACTGTATGTGAACATTGAAGCCAACATTAAAATGGACGCATATCCTGAAATACCCAGTCTTATAGGTGAATTTTTTATCAATGCATGCCCAAGCCAAGACGCATCGGACATTAGACAGATTTTTAAAGTGTTTGAAAACCGTTTCTTGTAAAAGCTGCTGACTTAAATAGAAAAAGTTATCTTGTGAATTATGTTTGGTATTGTATTTCGAAAAATCAATAAAGCGTTTTAAAATATTTTGTGTCGTTTATTTGTTTGCGTTAGAAATAAAAAACACGTCGTCTGTCCCCAAAGTATATAAAAGGTCGGATCTATTGAATTGTTGTGTTGCAACAGCCGTAGAATCGACTGACGACATACATTCGGCCACCTCTTATTGCACTCTCAACTCCTCGGCTTCTCTTCATCCTATACTGGATGATATTAAAAGGAGCACGAGGGTGTTCGGGATGATATTGAATCGCTGTCAACAGCAGTGGTTCAAAATCACAATGTCCTGAACTCTCTGTTGAAATTTGAAAGCGTCCTCGATGGGAAAACTCCCCCTCTGCGGTGACGGTATCAGATGGCGCCCTGCAGGTAGGGGAGCAGCTTCCTTCCCCAACTTGATTCATGGCTGTTTCTCTCTCGGAGAATGTTATCCTCATCATCATCATTGGTGCTACAGCCCTCTTTGAGCCTTGGCCTCCTCAAGAATTTTCCTCCAACGTTCTCGGTCCTGCGTCTCTGTCTTCCAGTTGATAATCCCAATTGCGCGTAAGTCCATTTCGAGGTAGCCTTTGTATCTTTTCCTTGTGACCTTCTTCCCTCTGGCGTTTGGAGGAACAGGATTTTCGGGGGTGCTTCTTCCGGCATTCTCATTACATGTCCTGTTCAGCGTAGGCGTGATATCTTGAGGCTTTTTATTATGTCTGGTTCTTTGTATATTTGGTACAACTCGTGGTTGAATCTTCTTCTCCAGACTCCCTCTTCATTTACTGCGCCTGTGATCCTGCGGAGAATTTTTCTTTCGCAACTTCCGAGGATCTGCTCGTCATGCCTAGTTCCGCACATCAGTACTGGTTTTATTACTGTTTTATACAACTTGAATTTTATACTCCTGCTTATTCTTTTAGACTTGAAGTATTTCAACATACTGTAGTATGTTTTGTTCGCTAGCAGTTCTTCTTTTAATTTCCGCAGTAATGTTGTTATCTTTATTAATTTGCGGTCCTAGATAGGTGAACTCGTTTCCGGATTCTATGTTATATCTGTCGATTGTTATATTTTGTCCTGTTCTTCCTCTACTATTTCTATTAATGCGATTCTTGCTTTATTTATTCTGGAACTGACGCCTTCTTCTGTACCGAGGTAACAGAATTTATCTACCAGTTCCACGTCAGGGTTATTTAGCGCTGTTCGTTCAAGGATGTTTGCATTTATCCGCATTTCTTTGGTTTTAGTCGGATTTAACCTTAAGCCCGCCGAGCTACTTTCTGTTGCCAAATTGTTTACCATGTTTTTGAGGTCCTGGTGTCTGTGGGCCAGCAAACAGATATCATCCGCGTAGTCGAAGTCCTTAAGGCGGTCTAACAATCCTCATTGTATGCCACCTGTTCTAGTATCTAGAGCGCTGACAAGGATGTCGTTTATTACTATAAGAAATAGTAATGGCGAAAGTAGGCATCCTTGTCGTACTCCTGAGCTCATTTTAAAGCTGTCGGATAGTTTTCCATTGTGAAGAGCTCTGCATTTGGCATTGTTGTAAAGAGCTTTTATTAATTCTATTATTTTATCAGGCAATCCACGTTGCCGTAGAGCTCGCCATATAAAGCTCCTATTAACCGAGTCGAACGCTTTCTCATAGTCTACGAAAGCAAGGTAAAGGGGGATCGGAATTCAGTAGACTGCTCCACTATGATTCTCAAGGTGTTAATGTGGTCTAAGCAGGAGCGGCCTTTTCTGAATCCAGCCTGCTGTCTTCTAAGCGTTCGATCTACTGCCTCTCTTATCCTTGATAGTAATATGTGAGACAAGATTTTTCCCACAGTAGATAATAGACAGATGCCTCTCCAGTTGTCACATATTGTTAGGTCCCCCTACTATTGACAGACTGATAAACAGGGATTTACTCCTATGGGCCATAGAAGGCTTTAAGCCTTATAAAACACCTGGACCTATTGAAATTCAGAAAGTCATTGACCTAATTCTGGACTGGCTTGCAACCATCTATAGGAGTTCCCTACGCCTAAGCTACATTCCAACATCCTGGAGCGAAGGTGGTTTTCATTCCGAAAGCGGGTAAAATCTCCTACCACAATCCAAAGAACTTGAGACCTATATGTCTCACATCTTTTCTCCTCAAGATCCTCGAAAGACTCGTGGAGATACATATTAAGCAAAGCATTGATAGAAAACTGCTTTCTCCCTTGCAGCATGCCTACACGAAAGGCAAATCAGTAGACACTGCTCTCCACTCCCTGGTAGCGGTCATTGAAAAATTCCTTGAATTCAAGGAGTTCACTTTGGCTGCTTTCTTAGATATTGAAGGTGCTTTCAACAATGTTGAATCTTCTGCGGTTACGGGGGCACTCCAGCGTCTGGGTGTCGACGGGTGCTCCAGGTCCTTTATTGATCAGCTGCTGAAGTGCAGGGTTATAAAGTCTAGTCTGGGGCTCTCGGAAGAAGTCAGACTGGTTGGAAGAGGCACACCGCAGGGTGGAGTCCTATCGCCGCTCCTTTGGAATATAACAGTCAATGAAGTTCTGATAACCCTAAGGGAGTCTGGCTGCACTACTGTGGCCTATGCTGATGATATTGTGCTGGTGGTGACTGGCAAGTACATCTCAACAATAAGAGATATAATGCAACGAGCATTGGACACTCTTGTTCAATGGGCTACTACAAAGGGTCTAGGCGTTAACCCAGCTAAGACTGAAGTAGTGCTCTTCACAAGGAAGCATAGACTTCCCGATTTTCCTTCTCTCTAAGACTCTGCAATGAAAGACTACAACTTAAAGAGGATGCGAAATTTCTGGGTCTCATACTGGATAGGAAACTAACGTGGAGACCGAATCTTTTAGAGAGAACCAATAAGGCCAAAACAGCTCTCTTCTTATGCCAAAGAACGATCGGAGTTAATTGGGGGCCTTAAACCCCGCATCGTCCACTGGCTGTATACAGCCGTAATCAGACCTATACTTATGCATGGCATATCAGTATGGTGGACTGCATTACAGAAAATTACGTATCGGAAGATACTGGAAAGAGTCCAAAGAACAGCTGAGCTGTGTATTAGTGGCGCAATGAGAAGCACCCCAACAGCTGCGCTGGATGTCTTATTGCATCTTACCCCTTTGGACATACATGCCGAGCAAATGGCAGCCTGGACGGCTGCCAGGACAAAGGCTTCTCTTGGATGGGCTCCATATTTATATGGTCACTCATCCATCCTTAGGAAGTTCACCACCGCTGTGGACAACCTAGATTACACTACACCAACGTGGACCTTGGAGAAAGGTTTCAATACCATCATTCCGGCCAGAGATGACTGGACAGATGGTGTTATCCCGACTGGGTCATTATGTATTTACACAGATGGCTCAAAAATTGGGAACAGCGTAGGTTGTGGTATCTTTTCCGAGGCATTGAATATAGATACCTCTCTTCGTTTACCCGACCATTGCAGCGTCTTCCAAGCGGAAGTCACTGCTATTTGGGAGGCTATCGAATGGCAGAAGATAAATAATATATCTCATAAGAATATATGTATTCTATCGGATAGCCAGGCGGCCCTCAAGGCTCTTAATTCTGTCGTTACAATATCCACGACTGTTCTGAACTGCCGCAGGTCTCTCTGTGAGACTGCCACTCAGTTTTATATAACTCTGTGTTGGGTTCCTGGACACAGAGGGATTAGGGGAAACTGCAGGGCAGATGAGCTTGCTAGACAGGGAACCGAAGTGGAAAGGACACCCCACTTAACCCAGATGGGAATGCCCTTAGCCACCTATAAACTGGCTGTGAGAAGAATCAGCTTAGCTCGAGCCGGGCTGAGATGGACCACAGCAACAGTGTGCCGCACTCTTCACACACTATGGCCGACCTTGGACGCTAAGCGTTCAAAATCTCTTGTTCAACTGAACAAAAAAGAAATAAGCTATGTAGTGAAGGTGCGGACCGGTCACTGTCCCTTTGGCCCGCACGCCGAAAGATTGGGACTTCCCCACAACGACTTATGTAGAAGTTGTGGCAATGAGGATGAGGAAGAAACTGTCTCCCATCTTCTCTGTACATGCCCGGCCCTCGCGAGGAAAAGAGGGACCTTCCTTGGCTCACCTTTCCTTGATGGATTGAGTGAGCTGCGAAACACTGGTGTTTTTGACCTCTGTCGCTTTATTAAAAGCTCCAAATGGCTTGAAATGGCCTAAATTATGTCCCTACACTAGAATGGCATCACAATGGGCCCAATGGTGCGCCTAAGTGGGCTCCCTAGTGGGGGAGCAGCCATCTCAACCTAACCTAACCTAGGTCCCCCTTCTTTGCTATTTTGACTATGATACCTTCCGTCCAATCCTCCGGAGAGGTACAGGTGTTCCATGCAATTTCCAGGATTGGCTGTAGCGCATCTGCTATGAGGCTTGAGTCGGCTTTCAACAACTCTGGCGGGATGCCATCTTTTCCAGCTGCTTTACCATTGGCCATTGCATGAATTGCGGTTACTATTTCAGTCTTGGATGGGGCACGAGTGGTGATTCTTATTGGCTGTGCATTGTTGTTGTTGTTTTCCTGAGGTTCCTGTGTAAATGAACCATTCAGGGCGGCGAAGAAGTAATCTCTCCATCTTTGGAGTTGCTCCTCGTCGCTGCACAGCAGCCTTCCATCCGCACTCTTTACGGCATGCTTTTTAGTAGAGTGCTTTCCCGAGAGCTGTTTAGTGATTTGGTACAGCACCTTACTGTTGCCTGTGTTTTCCGCGTTTTCCGCTTTCTCTGCGAGCTCATTTATCTGCCGCCTTTCATCACGCCGGACACTTCTCTTTACCTCCCGGTGTAATTGGGAGTACTCCCGTTCAAGTTATTGGCGTTTTTCCGGGTCACTTGTAGAGTTCACGTTATTTTTGAGGGCCCTTCTGCGTTCAATTTTTTGCCAGGTTGTGTCCGAGATCCAGTGTTGCTGGTTTCTTTGGACATAACCAATGCTTGTTTCCGCTGCTGTTATTATAGCGCCCTTTGTTGTGCTCCACAGCTCTTCAATATTTGTGTCGTCAGAAACGGTTTGCTGGTTTATGATTTCTTGCAGTTTGCCAGCAAAATTCCCGCTTTTTGGTGCTCTCACGCAGAAGGTCTACGTTAAACCGTCTACGGTGTTTCCCACGGTGGTCCCATGCAATTTTTTTTAAATTCTGAAAAAGGAGTTCGAAGGTAGGCTTAAAAAACTGGTAAAATTAGTACACCTTGAACAGATAGTATCACAAAATTCTTTATTGTCACCAAATACTTAAGAGGGACTTGGTGTAGCGTCTACGTACAAGTCTACCGAACTAATTATCGCGGGTTAAAACGCCGGATCGGACAGTTCGACTTTTTTTCTTTTTTTCTCTTCTAAATTCATTCTGATTGGATTAATCTTGTAAAGAATTATTTCATACTCTTCGGTGAGAAATTCCATGCATACTCATGTACACTGTAAGAGTATTATCCTTTGAATTGGAGAACTATTTAGTCGAATTTCCGATACGACTTATGTAGATATTTAGCCAATTTATAGCAACACTCTCTCGTAGCACAGGGAGTAAATACCTGGCTCTCGTCCAAGGGTTCCGAGTTCGATTCTCCGGGCTGTTGCATTTTTTTTTCAATCGACTTAATATTCTCACAATAAATTTGATTGAATTTTGTTTTTAATTTCATTCGGTTTTTTTTAATAAATAACTCCGAAAGTACGCAAATACATTATTGCAAAAACTATTTAGCTACTGCCTCGATCCTTTCGACGACGGCGTGTTATACTTATCGTAATAAATAATTTTTTTTTAAATTGGCCCCGAAAAAAAATGAACGGACTAAAAAGTACGAAATAAAATAAATTTTTAAAAACCAACTTCAAAAAAAAAAACCGTGATGCACAAAAAAGGATGAAATAATTGTTGGTAGTTCTTTACAATACTAATCCAATCAGAATGGATTTAGAAAGAAGAATCACTTTTGAAAAAATATTTTTGTAATTCTTTACAACATTAATCCAATCAGAATGGATCGCTTACTTCGCTTACTTTCCCCTCATCTGTTAGACTTGCTATGTTAAGTTTAGGTATGCGTGTTAATCTTTCTTTTTTAACATTGGAAAGTCTTGCTCTGATCCTGCATTTGACCATGAAGTGGTCTGAGTCAACATTGGCCCCTCTATGCGTTCTGACATCCAATATGGTCGAACTATGCCTACCGTCAATGAGGACATGATCGATCTGGTTACAAGTCCGATTATCTGGTGAGAGCCATGTCATCCTATGTATTCTGTTATGCTGGAAGTAGGTGCTTTTTACGATGATGTTTGCGGAAGCTGCAAAGTTTATAAGTCTTACCCCATTATCGTTACTTTCGTCGTGTAAACTGTATGGACCTATTGTGGGGCGGAATATTCCTTCTTTTCCAATCTTGGCATTTAAATCACCTACGACTATCTTAATGTCATACATCTGTCCATCGCATCTCCTGTATATCCAAAATATCCATTTTGTATTTATCAAAGATTTCCAGGAGTGTCCTAAGTGCTCCTGCCCTCTACAATTATCTTACGTTCCAAGTACATAATATCAAATCGTTAGCCTTTTTGCGTATGCCAGGTCGTTGCCGAGTTATCCGTCCGGTTTCTTGTTCTTGAGTTCTCATAACAAAGAACTTTTCGAGGTTGTGGGTTGTTAGCCCACAGACCCTTATTATAGTGGAGGGGCTGCCACCTATTCGACCCCTAGACTTTCCGTTGAGTCTACTCATCTGCAGGGATTGGCACTATGAGGTTATCCCTGCTATGGAAGGCAAGAAGTCGTCAAGCCACCTCTGGTGATGGTGTCACCTTGAGTTGCTCGCCCCGCGTTCTAGTGACAGAGTCGACTTCTGATACGGCCTCGATATCAACCACTTCGCCTACAATCCTCGGTAGTCTAGGGAGTAAGGCGCCTGGCTACTATCCCAGAGGTCCCGGCAGAGCCCCACGGTCCTTCGCCTTTCACACCTTCCCTCCTGTCATAGCCTTCCGCTAGCACTGCCCCGCTCCACCAAGCGCATGTCATCGGTTGATTGATGGGATTCAACTTGTTTCAGGAGGCATAACACTCCAGCGAGTTGTTTCTCATTGCCCCGATGCCAGAGTCGCGATAGAAATGCTTGGGGTTAGGTGGTTGTGGCAGTTCCTTCCTACTTCTCTCTTCCCCTTCACTATCTATCGACTAGAGCTTGCTGTTCGACATTGCACTCTATACGAAGAAAATAGATTGTCGACAGTACAAAGGGCTTTCCCTGAGCTCTAGTCTTCCACATAAAAAAAAAAAAAATCCAGTAATCCCCCGGTCACTGAAGCTGCTGATCCTCTGGGATCTTGTATCCCTCTGGTTACTGTCCCGAGGCCTTGAGATATCTTCATCTCGCGTTTCTCTCCCAAAGCTAAGGTGGAGACTATCCTCGAATACTTAAGAATGAAATCTATAGATCCTGGAACGGTTTGTGCAGAAAAGTCAGCAAGGCTTCCAAGCCTGTTGCTTCTTTTGTTTTGTCTGCACGGCCTGATATTGCCGAAACTATCTTGGACCCTGGTTTCTGGCCTGCAGGTGCCCTTACCAAGCTTTTTGTCCCGCGTACCCGTAATCGAACCCATCATGCAAACGCTTCCACTCCGAGCGCTCCGCTGATGCCAAAAAACTCGAGACGCTTTCCCTCTACTACCAGAACGTAAGGGGGACCAGGTCTAAAACTAACCACATCCTTCAGACAACGGCGGCTAGTGGGTTCGATGTCATAGCATTCACTGAAACCTGGCTCCATGAAGGCATTCTTAAAACTCTTCGATTCCTCCTATCAAGTCTTTCGGAGGGACCGTTATACTGACTCGGAAGCTCGTGGGGGTGGCGTACTTCTTGCTTGCAGCAGCCATCTTAATTGTAACCCAATTTCCCTTCCTAGATTCTCCAACCACCTTGACGTTGAGCTTGTCGCTCTCAAAATTTCCTTTTCTAAATCTAATCTCTTCCTGCTGTGCTGCTATATCCCACCAGATATGATAAGCACACTTGACGATGGAGGTAAAAACCTTTATGATCTTCTCATCTCTTGTGTTGATCATATCCAGTGTATGATGAACACCGGCGATGAACTACTGCTTCTAGGCGATTTCAACTTACCCAATATTCAGTGGGTATATGTCGAAGATGACGATAACTACCTCCCTGAAAGGAACCTTAATCTTAAAGAGTCCTGTTTTCTCAATTCCCTATTTAGCCCAGTTGTCAGAGACTTTGACCTCGCACAAAATGTGATCTCGCTGAAAATTGGGACTTAGGTACTTTTTGGGTATAGAAAACGATAAAAAAATCTTTGCTGCTCTAAAGTGTATGCTAAGTTCACAATTTCGAAAACAAATTCGACAATTTGGTTTTTGCTTTATATATCGAAAAATAAAAAAAAATTCGAAAACTAATAGCGCCATGTGAAAGAGCGGAAAATTTTACTAAAATCTAGATTATAACTTATTTTAAAAAAAAATTTTTTATTATTATAAAATTTTTTTAAAAATAATAGGCTATTGACTATGTCGAAAAAAACAGAGGTAAAAGGAACTAATTCGTTAAAGGTATTTTATTGTTTTATATGTTCGATTGTACATTAAAAAAGATAAATCCAAAAGTGCTATTAAATCTAGGCTTGGACTTTTGAGAACGGAGAAGATTGGTCCATTGTTTAGTTTTTCAACAATAACTCAAAAACTATGCATTTTTATAAAAAAAAATATAATAAGATTTTTTGTAGAGAATCGAATTTCCTATCGTTTTGAAGTACACTGTAAAAAAATATGTAAATTCACAGTGCAAATGTAGAAATACTAATTTACTACACAATTATTGTAATTTTACTATAAATTTTGTAATTTCACATAAAGAAATTGAGAATCTCCAATACTGCATGACGTAAATGTTGATTACATGAATGTAACCTATATTTTACACAATGTTGTGTATTTTTCTTAATCGTTTATGTAGGAAAATTACAATATTTCGTAGTATTATTTATCAATGTTATGTACTGAACTTTGTACTGTAATTTTACAGTAAGAGGCGGAATTTTAGAACTTATATTTTTAGTAAAATTACAAATTGTTCATTGGAATATAAAGATTAAATTTTCCCTCTCATAGATATAATTCACAGGTAACAATGGAATACTAAGCATATAATACCCGATTGTTATTAAGTTAAGGTCATACCTTTGACTTCGGTCAGGTTCTGGGCAGTTCTTGTAACAGCCAAAAATTTTTTGATAATTTTTGATGCTTAGGGCCGATTCACACTAGTAGTTTGAAGCTTGCAGCTTGACGCTTGCAGCTTGAAGTTTTCATTGCGAATCGGTCTTGCTTGGTGAGCGAAATGCTATTTTTATGTTTAGGGAGAGGGCGGGCATACACAAAAGTTTTGGAAATTTACAAAACTATAGGCTCTATCAGATCCAACTTTGAAAGCAGCGGCAGAAGCAGAGGCAGAAGCAGAATTCTGCCTGCTATATCAGATCCAAGTAAAGCAGCAGCAACGGCAGAATTTTTATTTGACAGAAAATTCTTCGTAAATAGTTCTTTAATAACAATAAATTCTTTGTAAAATATCACACAATAATAAATTCTGAATTTTCCGCGTCCATTAGTAATTTAAAAACCATTTGCAAGTGCAAGATTTTTCAAATGTCAAAAAATTCTGCTTTGCAAAGCAGCAAAATTAGAATTTGAGATGAAAAAGCAGCGGCAGAACTCTCTTCTGCTTTGCTTGTCACGCTTGACCAGCGTAAGCCAATAGAAACAATTCTCTGCCGACGGTTCTGCTTCTCTGCTTTGGATCTGATAGAGCCTTATGAAGTGAAAGTTCAAATACTGATTGTATTTTTACATCGCACAAATAATGTATATTTACTACACAGTTGGTAAAAATACGTAAAGTAGAATTGGAATATTCCTAATAATATATATTGCAAATTTACAAAACTGCTTGTGAATAAAACTTCCAGTATTATTTTTGTAAAATTACCACAGAAATTTTTTACAGTGTAAACAACATTTTTTTCACCGAAATAAGTCAAAAAAACTCTTAAAAAAACCGAAAAATTTAAATTTTTTGTTTTTTTGACATTTTTGTGTATAACTTTTTTCTGTGTGGATTTAGGTATAAGAAGTACCAAACAAAAAAGAAAGCTGACGTGATTTCCGTTAAAATGGTGTCCAATTGAAGAATTATCGATAAAAATTGACTGAGATACAGTCGATCAAAGTTACCTTCTTTTTAACTATAGTACTACTTTGCACTTTTATACCATGTTATTTTTAATTTCTTAACGCAAAAATTGTGGGCTTATTCGATAGGAAATTCGATTCTCTACAAAAAATCTTATTATGTTTTTTTTATAAAAATGCATAGTTTTTGAGTTATTGTTGAAAAACTAAACAATGGACCAATCTTCTCCGTTCTCAAAAGTCCAAGCCTAGATTTAATAGCACTTTTGGATTTATCTTTTTTAATGTACAATCGAACATATAAAACAATAAAATACCTTTAACGAACTAGTTCCTTATTAAAATACATAGTCAATAGACTATAAGAAGCAAATTCGAAAAATATAACCGAGCAAAAAGCTGAATTCAAATTTTCTAACAAGGCGTTCGGGGAAAAACTAAAGTATCCTTGCCTAAAATGGACGCAAAAATAAAAATAAAAAAAGCATTTTAAAGAGGACACTCTAAGCTTTCTAAGAAAGCCATTAGTTTTTAATATTTTGTTTTTTTTCTCATAGAAAACTTGAACGGAAGTTATAATTTGTAAAATTCTCACTCATGTTTATAAAATTGAAGATATATATTAATAGAGGCGTACAAAAAAATCCTTGTACATTTATCATCACTAGACAATTACTTTTGATGTAAAAATAATTAAAAAGATAAACATTGTCTCTGCTTAATAAAATTTATGTTGTAAAATATTCTTTTCTTACAGCCTTCATTCGACGCCCTCATTTCTAATTTTTTCCTTCTCGCCGACTTGCCTATATTCTGACTCGGCTTGAACCAAATGAGTGTGGTGACTAATGTGTTGGGGAGGCAGTTGGATCTCGTATATTTTACGGAGTCAGTCAACATGACTATTGAACCAGTCAGTTTCCTCTGTTGCTCAATTATTGCTTCAATTCTGAGAATAATCCTTGTCCGGAGGTGGTATCCAATGCCTTGAACTTCAAAAAGGCTAATTTTAGTGAGCTGTCATCTAAGCTTGCCTCGATTAATTTTAACAGCTTACTTTCTGCTAATGAGTTGGATGACGACGTGGCACGATTTTATGGCGTACTATACGAAGCCCTGGTTTCTTGTGTACCTTATAGTCCAGTCAAAATAGATTTTTGAGTGAAGACAATTCGGAAGTTAATGAAAATTGGTACATACCTTAAAAACAACATTATCGCCGAGAAAACTTTTTATTCAAGGTCAAAGGGTCAAAATATCAGTTTTTTGCAAATATCTCTTAAACGGTAAGTCCTATTATAAAATAGTGTTCACAAAGCTTGTAGATTATGCGATTATCTAAAAAAAAAGTTATTATATATTTTCTCGTACGAATTGCCATTCATGAGATATCGTCGTTTTAAAGATTTAAAATACTCATATGGGAACTCATACGCCACTTGCAAGGGTCATCAGACGTTCAATAAATCCTTTGTTGGCCTACGCGGCTAATATTTTCAGGGGTGATTCCTGGATGTGTCTGGAGAAAAAAATTGTTCTAGAGAGGGCGTCTATCCCCACTATCCACTAAAATACAGGGTGTTTAAGAAAAAAAAATTTATTTTTTTTAAATTTACTTAAACTTCAATTACTCCTAGACTAATTAGCGTAAAGCAACAAAACTAGGCTCATCTTATTTAATTTGGTATAAAGATCAAAAAGTTGAGTGACTCCGTTTAGAATCTATGTAGGTTTGCATCTTGACCTGGCAAATTCTTCTGTAATTAAAGGGATTGTTTACATAAGGGGCGGTTTCTAGGTTTATTCTGTTATTGTTAAATCTACGTGTAATTCAGTAATTAGAAGGTTTGGTTAAAAATGGGTGTGTTTTGAGGTTTTCAAAATATTTACTATTTCCGGTAAATCCTCTCACCCCTTATAGGCTAGTGCCAAAACGGATTTAAATGAGGAAAAAAAAATAAATTAATAGCAGGGAGGGACCGGCAATGAAATGTCGTTAAGGTCATAACTTAAAGAAAAAAAAATTTTTAAACTCGAAAAAAAGGGAAATGGTAAAATGGGGATGCTATTTAGGGGTTGAAAACGATTTTTTGCGACTTGCGGTGAAACATGACCTCCTAGTAGAAAACGTTTAATACAAAAGTTGTAGATAATAAAAAGATCTAAAACTTTTGTATTTAACATATTTTGACATAACCTCAAATTTCGAAGAAAATGGCGGAAAATCGATTTTTCAGTCTTTAATTTTTTTCTCCCGTAAAAATAATTCAATTTACATGAAAATTTGAAGAGTATAACATGTGTTGCGTTAAATAAGCATGATTTTTATTTTGTTTGGAAAACGGATAGTTTCCCAGAAATTAATTTTTAACCCCTAAATAGCATCCCCATTTTACCATTTCCCCTTTTTTCGAGTTTAAAATTTTTTTTTTCGTTTAGTTATGACCTTAACGACATTTCATTGCCGGTCCCTCCCTGCTATTAATTTTTTTTTCCAAAAAACTATCGGCACTAGCCTATTAAGGATTAGGCATTTCCAAAATACGCTGGTTACTCGCTGTTAGAATTGAGTAATTTTTTTAAGTGAACGGACGTGAATGCTATTGGGACCTTGAAACGTGTAAATACATTGAAAATTTCGATTTCGATTTTCGGACCGATTACAATAACTTCGTACTGGAAAGTTAAAAAACTAGGCTTAGTAAATTCAAACAGTTTTTTTGGCGCTGGCTCTTGGACTATTTTAACAAATTGTAATTGAAGTCGTTAAGTTTCTCGAAGTTTTTTAGAAAAGTCTCGAATGTTCCAGCAACAGAGGACTTTCTTCAGATTGAGGTTGTAAGATCTATACCTTGGATAAGAGAGGGGCTTGAATATGTAAATACAGCCGCAGCGATATCAGTATCAATTTTGATTTTAAAAGCGATAAATGTGTTCTAAATGAAGTGAATTAAAAGGCGATAAATAGGAGTGATTAGTGAAAGATATTGAATTGCAAGTGTTAATAAGTGATCTTTAAGAATTGTGGTTTTAGTTGTGCTAATAAAGGAGTTTTGTGTGAATATTTAAAAAGTATATTCCTTGAGTAATCCTACAAATTTTTTACTCCGATCTTCTAGACATTTTTATAATCTTCATTGTACCAAGTATTCTTCAGGATTAATATTCCAATAATCCAGAGATCCATGATCCGAAATTTAAAATGTTCGCGCTTATTATTAGATTTTTTAATATTTATTCTAATTATTATTCACTTACCTTTATGTCTTTCTATTTTTCGCAAGGATTAATAAATAATTAAATCAGGGTGACCATCAGCCAATTGTGCCAAAAAAAAAATTAATAACAAATATTATTTGACATAACTTATTAGTTGCACATTTTCTTTTTTATAAACAATTTTTTTTTTACATTTTACAATTACAATTATTATCTTAATGTAAAACAAACAAATTTAATTTACAAAATACTTTCAAACTTAAACGAAATTCATTGGAAGATTTTTATTTCTTTTATTTACAACTTTCAAATATTTTTTTCACCATTTCGAACTACTGAAGTTTCAATTTGGGAAACATTTTACCAATTTCACCGATAATCCTATTAACCACTTGACTATCGTCAGAGCATCCACTGTTGATAAATGTAAGTAGAGTCTTTGGTATCGCAGAGACAGTCTCGTTCTTAATATTAGCTTCAATATCCAAATACAGTTGATAAAAGTCGAGCTTATCTAAAATCGCTTCGGCATTTGGAGCTGATTTTCGAATGACCTTTTCCAGATCATCGATTATTTCAAGAGCGGTGGCACGGACAATTTCTGGTGTCATCTCAGTAAATTTGGGAAGAGGATAACTTTTATCGAAGAAGTTTTGTAACAAAAGTAATCCCAAGGACAGGTTGTTTTGTAAGCACGATGTTCCTCTGAATTCAATTGAATTTTGATTGTTCGCACTTCTTTTCTGGACTGATGACTCTAATTCCCTAAAACTATCTCGAAAAATAAGCCGAGCTCCATAAGGTGTCATATAGCACTTTTTTGAGCTTAGAGTGTATATATCAAGTTCCCCACCAGTTGCGTGTTGTTCTAATAAATATTGATCTAGTCCCATATCACCCTTTATTGCGGCAATATCTCTTAGAGTTAGACCATCTTTATCTGTAGTATCTATGCGGGCTCGATTCGCGATGAAATATTTAATTAATTTCTTATAGCCATGCTCAGTAGCTACAAAAAGCGGAGTTCGACCTCTCTTGTCACGTTCTTCAATTTGTGCGCCTTTTTTAATAAGAAGTTCTACAATTTTGAGATTACCATTTTCTGCAGCAATGTGCAAGGGTGTTGAGCCGTAGTTGTTTTTCGCGTTCAATGAAAACTCTTTTCTGGCGATGAGATATGTCAACGTGTTCCAATTGTTCCATTGTGTAGCAAGATGCACAAGAGTGTTGTCCTTGTAATCTTTGAGATTCATATCTAGTCCCTGAGTGTCAAGGAAAACTTTAACAATATTCGGTTTGCCATACATAGCGGAGTAGTGAAGTGGAGTACGCCCACCAGAATCCACGGCGTTAAGACCAATCTGACTTGCTTGCAGAAGCTGTTCCACTACATCGAGATGCCCTCCAAATACGGCCCAGTGCAAAGGAGTGCTTCCGAAAACACCTTTCACTCCAGAATTTGCTCCTTTCTCCATAAGGTACTGTGCCATCTCTAATTTGCCTGTAAGACAGGCATCCGCTAATAGGGGTAGGCCGCGGTGCACCGAATTTACATCAACTCCTTTCTCCTCAACAATTTTCCGTAATGCTTTCATGTCGCCTTCTCCTACAGATTTGAGCACCTTATCAGCGTCACTAGGATTTTGTTTGTAAGAATTTCTCTCGTCTACAAATAATCTTACCAAATCAAAATTCTCATATTTAAAACTGGGACATACCAGAACCACGTCGTTGCTACCTTTAGGTACCTCTTCTACTGGAGCGTTGATATCTTTTACCTTCAAATGGAAGAAATCTTCAACAGGATAATTTGTTGTGTGTATGTCGGCGCCGTTATCGAGAAGAACTTGAATAATTTCAATTTGTCCTTGTGATACGGCCAGGTATAAAGGAGTTTTTCCGTACTTATTCACAGAGTTCACGGAACAGTTTTTCGCAATAAGGTAGTTCAGAATGTTGATATGACCCTTTTTTGCGGCCAAGTGAATCAGTGTATTGCCGTTTTTATTTTGCTCACAGAGATCCTCATTGAGCTTGTCGAATCGCGAAAGATCTGTGATGTCGTCGTTTTTCCTAACAATAGACCATAGTCTTAGCTTTAGTTGCTCTTGGTCTAACAGATGCACAATTTTTAGCATATTATTTCGCTTAGCCAAATGTTTTGGAGTATAACCTTTCAGATTTTTAATAGAAACATCAGCTCCATACTTTATAAGCTGTTTAATTAAACCACCGTTGGCTGTTTCAACAGCTAAGTGCAAAGGTGTGTTTCCAAGCTCATCTTTCATATTTAAGTCTGGATTACGTTTTATTATAATTTCAGCCAAATCCACGGATCCAACATTGATAGCCAAATGCAGGGCTGTACTGTGGTAAATGTCTGGCTTTGTATTATCTAAACATGGTTTATTATATTTATTTTCACCAAATGCTAAAACTAGCAAATCAGTCTCGATGGCTTTCGTTGCAATCATATTGCAAACCACTTGCATTTGTATATATTCTTGCATTTTAATATTTGTCGCGTGCACTCCCGTTTTTATATCTAACTGAGCCCCAAGCGATATTAGCAATTCAACAACATGGCGCAAGTCATGGTATACAGCTCGATCTAATGGTGTTGTCCCGTCGGAGTTTTTGGCATTTACATCAACCTTTACTTTATCAATAAAATATTTGAGAATAGTTGATACTGTTTCATAGTCGATATTATGTTCTTTAATTCCTTCAATTGCATAGTGTAAAACAGAATTACCGTTGGAGTCTCTAATGTGCACATCAACCTTACAATCCTCTATTATATATTTTATCACATCCAAATTGCCCGAGCCAGCAGCGAAAAGCAATGGTGATCTATCTTGGCCATCTTTTGACACGTCCATTGTTTCCTTACGAACTTCATAGAGATATTTAAAAATTCTATACTGGCCGTATTTCGCAGCGACCAGCAGAGGCGGTGGTCCTGTATAGTTATCTAGAACATCTTTCTTCTCGACAAAATATCTAACGATGTCCAAGTGGCCGTATTGCAATGCATTTTGCAGTGGCGTTCCACCGAATTTTACACCAATGGTTTTTTTCGCTAAGTATTCGACAACGGGCAAATAATTGTACTTGCAGGCCTCACTCAACGGGCAATAATTGCTGCTATCTTTGCAGGATGCATCTACATTCTTCTCATCTACTAAATACTGTACAATATTTAAACTACTATAGGGAATTGTCGAGAGAAGGACCGCAGATAAATTCCCGGTGAAATTCTTGTTATTGATGACATACTCCACCATATCCAGTTGCCCACTTTTAATAGACATTTGCAGTAGGTCAATACCGGAATTGTCCTTAGCCATAACATTAGCTCCTTTTTTCTCAATAAGATACTTAACTATATCGAAGGCTTCTTTCTGACAAGCAGCTAGTAGAGGTGTTGTACCATTTTTGGTTTCGGCTTCTATATCGGCATTGCTATTAGTTAAAATTATTACCATTTGCTGATTTTTTCTCATTGCTGCAATATGGAGTGGTGTCAACCCATCCTTCGTTGTATCGTTAACATTTGCATTTTTCTTTAGTAGTACTTTGACCATTTCTTCGCCTTCTTCGTTCCCAGCTGCAATATGTAAAGGAGTCACATTATCCTTGTCTTTACTATTAACATCAATAGGTCCTTTCAATAATTGCTTAGTTATATCGACCCTTTTTAGTGAGACAGCATAGTGCAGTGGTGTCAATTGTCTTTCAGCTGTTGCATTTAAGTTGGCGTTGTTGTTCTTTAAAAGTTTCACCATTTTAACATTACCAGAGATGATTGCATAATGTAGTGCTGTTAAGTTTCCCTCACTTTGAGAGTTCACTTTTACTTTAGTATGTTTCAACAATTCTTCCGCTGCCTTAGTATTACTATATATCGCTGCCAAGTGTAGTGGTGTCAGTTTTGTTTTAGATTTTGCGTTAACATGGACACCTTTATGCTCAACTAAAATCTTTACAAACTCTGGGCTACTTTTAACAGCGAAATGTAGTGGAGTAAAGCCATCTCTATCGCCTAAATTAACATTAATTTTTTTAGTCTTTAAAAGATATTCAACAGTATGTGATAATCCTGTATTGACAGCTAGATGGAGCGGTGTGAGTTCATCGATTTTTGTCTTGGCATGGTAATCAGCACCATGTTCGATTAATGTTTCTAGAAAACGACCATATCCTGCTGCAGATGCCACATGCAATGGTGTATATCCGTTGCTGTCACGACTATTGATGTCACAACCGTCGATGTTCACCAATTTCGCGATAATTTCCGTACTTCCCCCTTCAGCCGCTGCATGGATAGCACTTCTGCCTTCATCAAAAAGTGCTTTTGGATCTGCACGATTGCTAATCAATATGTTAAACCGTTCTGTTTTGTTTCCCAATGCAGCATTGTAGAGATCTCTGTTAATATCAAAAAACTCACTCTGTCTGTAATCCTTAATAACTCCAACTATCTGCGGTTGTTGCCCAACGAACTTTCGAAATATAATCCTTGTTCGTTTTTCTTGGTCAAGAGGTATCTTTAAAGTCGGTATCTCTTCTGCATCTAAAGTGATATTTGGAGACCATGTACCAATTCTTGAATAGTGATCGCCATCTTTATATTGTATTGCATATGACACTTTTGTGCCGTAGTCCTTGTCACGAATCGGATTATCACATCTTGTCCTGACTATCGGGTCACGTGATAATTGTTTTGGTTCAACGGTAATAATAGGCAAATTCATGTTGGTAAGTTCTTCTTTGTTTTTAGTCAATACCTTTATTTTTTTAAACAATTCTTTCTTTTGATCATTGGAATAAAAGTTCTTGCTTTCAACTGTTTCAAGTCTTTCAACAACACGACTAATCAATGCACCATTCCCGACAAGATCATCTTTGAAATTATGAAATAACGCCTCTATCTTACCGAAATGCAGATTATATTTGTCCAAATCAGCCTTTTTGTAGTAGTAGCTGGCAATCGTAGAGTGTTGCTCAATTAGAAAGAATAAAACAGAGTAATACGTTTGAGTTCCATAGTAAAGTGCATTTAATATTGATAATCCTCTTACATTATCAAAATTCCTAGAATTCGCAACATGTTCGCGTATGATTTCATTTAATACCGTAAGACTTTCACCTACCGGTGTCCTTAGCTTACCAATATTATATAGAAAAACAGTGTTTGTTTCAATTCTATCAAAATACACATCGCTGTCAAATTTATTAATTAAATTCTTTTCGTTATCAAAATACGTAATGAAATTATTCATATTTGATATTAATGGGTCAATTTTTAAATCGTTGAACGAATTTAAAATTAAGTTTATTCCTTGCTGGAATTCATTTCGTACAATTTCAACAGTCATTAAAGTTTTTGCAGCAATCTTAGACACTGCTTGAAGCAGCTGATAATTTCTATCAAATTCTTTATTAACTTGATTGAAACGTTCCTCCATGATATCATGTATCTCTTCAAATGACGGAGAAGGACAGTCGTTCATTATTGCTTCAACATCAAGTCCTATAGTGTTAATTTGGAATGCAGTCTCTATAAAAACTGCGGTGTACTTACTCTTTATACTGAAAACTTTATCAATATGTTTACCAACCTTTCCAAAACCCCAACCTAGTCCACCTGTTATTGCCGAACTTTTTCGTAATGTATTGCATATAGCTTTTTTTTCTTGGCTGGTTTTTCTTTTCGAGCGATGAACCTTCGGTATTTTAGTATGGGTAGTTGTTGGATCCATTGATAATTTGTCATTGATCCTAGTTAAAACTGTACTATAGCTTGGAATTGCATCAACTGGGAATCGTTTTTTATCCATTTCAATAAGTCCTTCCTGTATTGACTTTGAGTAAATCCACGTAAGTTAATAATACTAATCACTTTATGGCGGTTTTCTGGTTGAACCTGTGAAAAAATATAGATTTACTATTATTTGTTTCGAAATTCTTCACAAAGAAAAAAATTTGATTTATTCATTTTACATGTAAGAAATATTATTAATAAATATCCTATTTACAAAATAGTCAAAGGAACGTGTTCAAAAGGTAATACAAAATTAAATCATATTTTTCATTTTGGAAGGCGTGGAATCAGTCACTAGACAACTAACCCTCTATTCTAAATAATGTCACAATCTTTTGGGACTCGTGCTTATCATTGAGACATTATTGTTGTGATTATCAATTGTTTTGGCATTCTATGCACACAGTCACAAGAAAAAATAAAAAAAAACCATCTTTAATGGTGAATTTGTATTCGTGTAATGAGATAAAGCAAAGTCTGGGCGATCACATAGGCAACGTATGCCAGAAAATATTGATGCAGTAATCAAAATGTATGTGAACGTCCGAGCACCTCTCATCGACGTTGAAGTATAGTCCAGGAGGGATAGGAAAAAAGTTGAAATAAATCTACCCTGCGATTTTTCGACGCTATAATTAAGAGAAAAATCGTAAGAATTCAATGAATGTGTTTTGGAAAAAATCGGTAATGCAGAACAGGTGGAAAAACGCTAATAATGGTAGCGAAAACCCGTTTTTCAACGTTTTAGGTGCGAAAAAATTTTGTTTTTGGAAAACAAAAAATAGTACGTAATAGCGCTTAAAAAGACGAAAGTTATGAGTTTTGGACAATTGAAATCGGTCAACAGGTTTTTGCAAAAAAAAATAAAAACCGCGAAATATGGCCATTTTTTGACATTTAATTACAGGGACTGTAATTATCGTAGAACCTTGTTTCAGGGCTTAAATTGCGGCTTCTGTTGGTGCCTACCTACAATAAAAATTTCATGCAAAAATAATTATAACTTTTCGCGTAAATCTCAAAAATGTAAAAACAGCCGTTTCAGGAAAAAAGTTTGAACAAGGCCCACGGTGGTGCTCGAGTTATTTTGAAAAGCCCTATTTATTCTCGAAGACGTACTCTACCAACCCATTTTCATGAAAAGTTGGTAAGGTTCGATTTAATACCTCATAAACGCGTTTGAAAACAGGCACTTTTCTTGATTTTCATAAAAAACACCTTTAGGCGAAGGGGAAGTGAAATATGGTCAGAGCAAGCTTTCTGCCGGCCGAGCTTCCTGCGATGGAATTTTTCGAGCGTTTTCATATATGCCTGACAGCAAAAAATTTTGATTTCTCGAAATCTACTGAATAGAAATCCACACCATTTTCCACTTCCCCTTCGCCCAAAGGTGTTTTTTTATGAAAATCAAGGAAAGTGCCTGTTTTCAAACGCTTTTATGAGGTATTAAATCGAACCTCACCAACTTTTCATGAAAATGGGTTGGTAGAGTAAATCTTCGAGAATAAATAGGGCTTTTCAAAATAACTCGAGCACCACCGTGGGCCTTGTTCAAACTTTTTTCCTGAAACGGCTGTTTTTACATTTTTGAGATTTACGCGAAAAGTTATAATTATTTTTGCATGAAATTTTTATTGTAGGTTTATTGTAGAAGCCACAATTTAAGCCCTGAAACAAGGTTCTACGATTATTACAGTCCCTGTAATTAAATGTCAAAAAATGGCCATATTTCGCGGTTTTTAATTTTTTTTGCAAAAAAACCTGTTGACCGATTTCAATTGTCCAAAACTCATAATTTTCGTCTTTTTAAGCGCTATTACGTACTATTTTTGTTTTCCAAAAACAAATTTTTTTCGCACCTAAAACGTTGAAAAACAATTCGTTGGGGCACCCGCTAGATATAACTTGATTTTCATATAATTTTACACCTTTTATGCTTACATGTAGCAACATTTCCACACTATTACTAATCGAAATTTAAAAAAAATAATTTTCCTATATCATACATTTCTTCCATCTTCCGAGAGCGTTGGTGCACCTCAAGACTTAATTTGATTTTCATATAATTTTACACTTTTTATACTCACATCATGTAGGAACTTTTCCGCACTATGCTAATCGAAATTCAAAAAAAAACATTTTTTCGCTCCACCCTAGTAAACAGTCATATTTTTGAGAGTCGCAGCGGCTGTTTGGGGATTGTCAAAAATGCGACTAACCCTCCTATTCTAAATTATGACCAATCATAAGTCAAAAGCTTTTGAGACTCCTGCTTGTCATTGAAAGTTTGAGACACTATTCTTGTGACTATCAGCTGTTTTCGTATTCTAAGCACCTAGTCTCAAGAAAATGTAAAATAATCACCTCTAATGGTGAATTTGTATTCGTATAATGAGATAGAGAGCAAGGATTGAGCAAATACTGACAAATACCTACCCCAGAAAATATTGATGCAGTTCGAGGACCTCTCATTCAAGCTGACTGCGTCGTATCTATGAGAAATTATGAAAAATATACTAGAAACGTGCTTTTTACACTTTTGTGACCTGATACGTATACAGTCATAATTTTGAGAATTCTTGAGACTGCGGATTGTCAAAATTGCGAATACAAAATTGGAATATATACCAAATTGTCTCCAGTTGAGACTCATCACACTAGGGATGGGCGATATTAGAAAAATATCGATATTGACATCGATGTCAACATCGGTAAGAAACATCGTTGTCCGATAAACATCAATAAAAAAACATCGATGTTTGAAAACATCGAAGTTTTGGTGCTAAAATCAAACATTTTTAAAATTCTCTATGGAGTGGATCCAGTTTCAACTCGACCCCCGTTTATGACTGGGTTGAACCTGGGTGGGACCTAGTCATAAACGGAGTAAGTATGAATAAAAAAACGTATTTAATCATAGACTACAGATAAACAGAACAGTAGCAAGTTTGTTTTCTTTTATAATCTTGAATCAAAAATATATATTAGTGACATCTGGCATAAAAATTAAGAACTACTTCGCCAAGTTCGAAATGTGCATTGATAGGTTAAGCCTAGTACGGTGATCGGGCAAAATTTTGCCTCGTCATTTTTATCATTTTTCAGGCAAAATTTTGCTCAGAGTGGTGGAGTGGTGGAGAATAGTGGAAAGTTTTTTCTTTACCTAATTTGTCTTTTCATTATAAAACAAATAAATATTCCTTTTCCATTTTAAACAAATTTTAACTGCTGCATTCGACTTTTTAATCCAACTGTCCAACTTTTTGCCAACAAAAAATGACCAGATAATTTCTGGAGGCAAACATTGGACAAGTAAAAGTCTCCACAATTAGAAAATCCATCTACTAGAAAACCTTGAAAGTACGCTTATTGTGGCAAAGTTTTTGCCCGAACGGCGTACTGCTGCGCTGTCAAAATTTTGCCGTGCTTGAGGCAAAATTTTGCCAAGGTTTTTTACATGCATTTTAAAGGGATGGCAAAATTTTGCCTGATCACCGTACTAAGCTTTAACATTTTAAAAGTCGTTTGGAAATTTTACTTTAATGAAGGCATAGGCATAAGCTCAATTTAATTTTTACAACGAACAAATGTGGAAACATCGATTTTCGATGTTCTTGTTCCCATCTTCGATGGATCGATGTTTTAGAGAACTTAATATCGATGTTAAAATATCGATGTTTTCACGCTCAACATCGATGTTTCGATAACATCGATGAATATTGACCATCCCTACATCACACACTTATGATTGCGTTGTGACTTGTGTGTGACTGCTTTTTGAATACGAGGGTAAATCAAGTGCACAGTTCGCTTATATAATTAACTAGTTCGGACCCGGCGCGCCTATGCTACTCCCATAAGCCAATAGTAGTAATCAGGTGATATGATTCAATTGAAATTAACATATGAAACAAATTTTTTATAGTTGGAAAATATTATTACATCCTGAAAGAAAAAAAAAATAAAAGGATTATATCTACTAATTTCAGATTTAGAAATGGACTTTTGACGGTGATGGACATTATATGCTTGCAGTCACGTACTGAGGGGGTGTGACTTCAGACGAATATTGTCCATTACCAGACATGTAATAAAATGCAGAAAAATTACAAGTCTTGCAATTGCTTGGCCCCTGGGTTCTCATCTGCAATGTCACTGACTCAGGTTTTATTTGTTTTCCCGTATTGCAGAATCCTAAACTTATACCTAAAAATTCAGAGGTGATGGGTTTCTTTCCTTCTTATCCGTTATACATAAATCATCCCACATTTCCGTTTCTCCTTACCATCTTTCCAAAAAAAAACTTTGTTGATCAATTCTGAACCGATGGCTTAGAGAGCTTCAGGACGCACTATATTCAATGGTTTTCCATTTGTAGCTAAAATGTCAAGATTTTCCGATTTTCCAACTCTTGAACAACCTACATACAGCTAACCGGGAAATGTGACACTTATTTGGCAAAATTCTTCCGCCATATAGGCCCCACAATTTTGAATTTATAAGTTTTGATCATAAATTCGTTATTTACTACCTTAAAAACTCCCATATACCGATTTTAATTGGAATCGGAATACAATTCGCAAACTCGTCGGCCATATTGGTGCGGCCATTTTAAATTTAAATTTTGATCATAAAGTCGTTATTTGCTATCTTAAAAAACCCCAGATACCTATTTTAATTGGAATCGGAACACAATTTGCAAATTCGTCAGCCATTTTGAATTTATAAGTTTTGACCAGAAATTCGTTATTTGCGACCTTAAAAACTCATAGATACCCACTTTCATTGGAATCGGTACAAAAGTAACAAAACTCGTCCGCCATATTGACGCGGCCATTTTGAATTTATAAGTTCTGATCATAAATTCCTTATTTGCTACCTTAAAAAACCTCAGATACCGATTTTCATGGGAATCGGAACGCAATTTGCAAATTCGTCGGCCATATTGTCGCGGCCATTTTGAATTTATAAGTTTTGACCAAATATACGTTATTTGCGACCTTAAAAACCCCTAGATACACACTTTCATTGGAATCGGAATAAAATTGGCAAATTCAACCATATTTCTGCGGCAATTTTGAATTTTGGTCATATTTCGGCGGCCATTTTGAATTTCGAAAATCGGGCTTCGAGGTGCATCATAGGAGACCTCCACGGACCTTCATGCAAAAATTCAAATCTCTGCGATGATTTTCAACGAAGCTCTCCATGACAGCGCCATCTAGAAGTGACTTTAGAAAGTAATAAAATAGCCTATTTTCTAAGTTTGATTGTAAATAGCACATGGTTAAAATTTCATTAAGATCGGTTGCACGGTGTAGGAGCCTATAGCGAACATACTTACATACACACATTCATTTTTATATATATAGATTGAATATTGACATCGTTTAGTTTTTTCCTTAAATAGTAACCTACAGACTATTTATTAAAAACGTAAATAACAAAGCTCAACCGCTTCGCAGATATGTATTCTGATTTTCAGTATAATGTACTTTTATCGCAAACTATCATTTATTATCCCAAATGCCTGGTACGCAGCTCAAACGGAATTTTTCGCCGGAGATTAAAAATTTATTTCTACCCGGAAAAATTCCGTGTAGATAAGTGTGGAGAAATAGTAAACAGCTGAGAAAAAGGGAACAGCTGACGGGGTTATGTGTCATTTTGGGTTGCAAGTAGGTTGAAGGAACTCGTAAGCTATTTTGGTAAAAGCGTTTTTTGATTTTTTCTTCTCCATCCTGCGTTCTGCAAACTGTTCCTATACTTTATCAACCTCTTAATAACCACTTGCATTAAGTGACAGAATATGGGAATACACACTTGTCCGGGCACATAAATCATAACGAAAGGGGGGGAGACTAATAATCAATGCCATCTACTTCACTAGGCATACTAGCAAAATTCCCACGAAGCTACGTACCACAAAACGAAATTACAAATAGTGGAACCGGACAAGCATCAAATTTGAGTGAAAAAGGAATTGTTTCCAGTCTCAAAAAAAATTTTTTTAATATGTTAGTTACATCGAATACTATACGAAATGGACATTTTCTACCACTGGCAACCGCCGCTATGTAAGTTATGGGACATTTTGTGAAAAATGTACCATTTTGGTCGTTCTTTCTAAATATAGATGAGAATTTCTCGGTATGTGAAGGTCCAAAGAATGCGAAAAAAACTGAGGCTGTTCATTATGATATTACCTCTCAGCGGTTACAAAATGAAATTTTAATCTGCACACATAACCTCAAAAAAAAATTAAAAACTGAAGAAACTGCTGAATTTTGGATATAACTTCGGATGTTTTAAGTAAAATATGATGAAATTTTCAGAAATTATACTTTATAATGTGAGCAATAAACTTACTGGTTAAAATTTTAAGTCGAAATTTTTAATACAAGTCTTAAAAATTAACCTCAAATTTGAAAATTGATTGGCCAATGATTTTTGTGCATCGCAACGTATGAGGTTCGTTTTTATTTTAAGTGTAGGTTTTTTTATGCACTTTATGATGGTGAAAGAAAACAATTTTTTTGAACTTGAGAAAAGTGAAAAAAATCGAATAGCAAATCGTGAATTTTTGTATTTTTTCGTCAATTTTCTCGAAAAACTGCACTTTTTTTGATAAAACTAAATTATTTTTTGGCATATCGCGTTTTTTCATTTATTTTTTACTTTTTATTAAATCATCCTAGAAACTTTTTACTTGGTAAAAATATTGCTTTTGGCTATCTGAAAATACATATTTTTTTTGGCACGAAATTTTTAAAACTATTCGTGAAATTTAAATTTTTGTAAAAAAAAAGCGTTTTCGTAAAGTCGTTCGTGTACAGCTACCCGACATAAATGAAAAAACGCGATTTTTAACGGTATTTTGCGTTTTTATCCATTTATAAGGCACTATTAAATATTTCATAATACATCAATCGAAAGATAATTTTAATACCTAGAACTTTCTAATTTAACTTTTTCGGATTCGAGCTCAACTTTTTGTTTTATTAGCGAAAAACCGTTTTTTTTACTTTCGCGAATTTTTTAGGTTAGGTTCGCCAATGAAATTCCGGAAAAAAACAACGCTATCTTTCTTAAAATTGATTGTTCTACACGCTCATATTTTTTTTCCTGCCTTCAATTGTCTGGAAATTAACATTATGAATCCGTAGATTGATTGGACTATTTGTTGGCGTTTAGCAGTCGTACGCGTATTTCTCGTTCCATGCTATTGTCGGTTGCTAGGCCGAAGGTAGGTAAATGATTTTACTACTTCAAACTCGTATTCCTGTTGTACCTTGATTGTGGGACCAATATGCTTACCTGAGAAAATAAGATAAAGGACGACATCCATAAGGCACATGGTAGCCGCAAATAAAAACTACTTCGGACTAGTCCCGATTCTAAAAAACCAAGAAAACTTAAGTTGCGGTGAGAATATACGGGAAATGTAATCATACCAAGAAGCATGACCGTAGCCTTTTTTGGAAGGCGAAAATTCCTTCCTTTCGTATTCCGCTCCATATATTTTTTGTGCAGCCATGTCATTAGAACCCAGCAGGAAAAGTTTGAAGGCCTTCCTCAAGAAACTTTTAGGAAGGAGTCAGGATTCGTAGTACAACAAAAGTACGATGGAAGGGCGAAATATGGATAAGTATGTTTTTTGCGTTTTAATAAAATTTTCATACTAATAGGCCAGTGTTTATTTCGTATATGCTTCCGCAATTAAAACAATATCTTCCAAGGATCTCACTGGAAATGTATTTAGAAGGTGTAAGAAATTGTACTTCCTTGGAAGAAATAAAAGATGACTTACCACAAACACCTTACCGGGAATGCGTAGGGAAGGTGATGGGCTTTTAGAACTTTTCGACTCATTCCTTCTAATGACAAGGCTGCACAAAAAGGATATGGAGCGGAATGCGAAAAGGAAGGAATTTTCGCCTTCCAAAAAAGGCTACCGTCATGCTATTTGGTATGATTCCATTTCCTGCTGGGAAGGAATGAGTCGAAAAGCTCTAAAAGCCCATTCACCTTCTCCACGCATTCCCGGTATGGTGTCTGTGATACGTCATCTTTTATTTCTTCCCAGGAAGTACAATTTCTTACACCTTCTAAATATATTTCCGGTGAGATCCTTGGAAGATATTGCTTTAATCCTTTTATAATAATCTTTTAGATACACATTTTTATACACAATTTAATGGTAAATTGTATTAACTGAATAAAAACTGTAAATTAATCACATCTTTATTTGGCCATTCCATCCTACTTTTGTGGAACTACGAATACGAACTCCTTCCTAAAAGCTTCTTGAGGAAGGCCTTCACACTTTTCCCGCTGGGTATGGCTACAAATAAGTCATTCTCAACTTTGTTGGTAAATTTTCTGTTTTGAGAGATTCTTTGGATCTCTGCTTGCAAAACTTAAAACTTTAAAATAGCTTCCCAGGAAGCTAATTAGAAGAAAATCGAGCAAACTGCTTTTTGCTAATGACATGCAATGGTAAAAAAGATATGGATAGGGATACGGAAGGGAAGCACTTCTAAGATGCACAAGGATAGCTTCTCCATGCATCAGTGAATGCTTCTATTTCGCGCTGGGTCAGAACTAAGTATTAGCCATACCCAATGCTACTTGACATACGCAATCGAACGAGAGTCGATCTACTGAGCATGTTTAATGGCACACTTTATGATCACCAAAATAATTGCCCGTTTTCTTCGTCCTTATAAATAATTTATGAAAGCTCCAATTTTGCTCCCTTAAAGGTCCGGTTACACGCAACGATCTGCTTGTGCAAATTGACTGGCGCAAGTCAATTGGGGCAAATAAACTGAGTGAACTTGAATCGGTTTACACGCAACGATTAATTTGTACAAATTGACTGGCGCAAGGTCGGAGGAGCGTCATAAAATTTCACCATTCACCCAAGGGCATGCTGAGGGTTGTAGCTGAGGCTTGAACATCGTTTAAAAGCTCATGACAAAACACCAACCTCAAGTCGATTTTCTAAGAACACATATTTTGCACAAGGCAAACTTATTGGCTTGCGCTAGCCAAAATTTTGCGTTTACACCCAACGTTTCACTTGCGCAAATTGACTTGCGCAAGCCAATTGGCACAAGCAGTTCGTTGCGTGTAACCGGACCTTTAGTCTAACAAAGTGTGAGAGTGCTTCGCTTTAACTGTTTTGGCTGTCATACAAATATTTTGATGCTGTGCGTTCCGGTTTCCTGCTAAGAACGGGTGAGACTTATTTTTAATCAAGCATTGACCAAACAAACAGAATATCAACTCAAAATCTTCGAAAGCAAAGTCCTAAGAAGAATATTAAGTCCTGTAAGGATAACCAGAAAGAATGGCTTATTAGAACAAACGTAGAGCTTGAAGAAATGTATAGTGAAAAAATATATTTCTACACATAAAATTTAGCTTCGGAGGAATGAATGCTATCTAGGGTTTTCAAAGATAGACCATCACGAAAAAGAAGCGTAGGACGACCAAGAAATAGGTGAATGGATTATGTGCTAGAAGATATTCGGAAACTTCGTATAACAAACTGGAGAGAACTAGAAAGACGTAGAGACGACAGGAAGAAGTCACTTCAAGAGGTGCGAATCCTACAATGACTGTAGTAGCGTCATTTAAGGAGAAGAAAACATATTCGTTTGAATTCTTTAGATGAAAAGTGTGTTAAACACTCTTGTGCTGCCAATTCTTTTCTAATATCAAATTATAACTCTTCAGATCGTCTGGCAATCATGGAGGATCTTGGAAAAAGTTTAGTAGTGCCGTACATTGAACAAAGATATGCAATTACATTCACATGAGTTCATGAATCTTAAGAAACTACTAAATTGTATGGACCAATGCCATTATTTGTTACATAATGTATGTACTTTAACCACAAACGACGCAGAACCTATTTCTTGGCTTCAAGCATCGCCTGCAATAGCTGCCGTTAAAAAGAGTCTAAAATCTTCACAAAATATTGAATGTGTAATAGTTTAATAAAATTAATGCATCAATTCAACTCAATGGCTCATTAGTAGTGAAATAATTAAACGCAAATCACTCTAATAATAAATAATTCGGATAAGGTATACAAAAAACACTGCTTTAAATACGTTCACTGTATCTATGTCATATTTCCACCCACTAACAAACCAAACATTATTTATTAAATTTCAGTTAAATTTCACTATACCTCTATCAAAGCACTATAACTATGCTGTTTCTTAATAACGTTTTGTTCACAGCCGAATTTCTTTTGAACTAATTAAATTCGATTTTAATTTTATATACTTATGTACTTACCAAAATTTTGGGAAAAAACTGTACGAGAATTTTTGAAGTCTTACGTAAGTTCTAATTTTATTTCCAGCTGTGCTTGTTACCAAATATTTGGAAAATGTAGAATTATTCTTTATTTAGCAGTGGAGAAATGTCAGAAATAACATGTGCAAACAAGAATATAGAAACAACACTTTAAAAATCTGATTTCTTTGAACTGCGAAGTTTATTGGAAATCAATACATTTAGTCGATTTAATTTCAGAAATTCTTTAGGAAAATTTTAATAATAATTTTATAATAATTATATAGGATAGGTAGGTAGGATAGGTAGTGGTGCTATTGGCCCCATTGGTTGGAGGTAAAATAAATACCTCTTGCTTACCAACAGTCAACAAAAAGCAAAGAGAATATGAAATACGGTAATAATCCGGAGAATCGTTAAATCCACTCGAAAACTGCCTGTAGGAATTTTCGAAACTAATTCTCAACTAATTCTTTTTGAAGAACCATTTAATTTTGTTTAAGAGGCTCATTGCTTTCCTTTGTTGTAAGCCAGGTCAACCTAGAGATAAGGCAGGTCTCCAGTGTGTTCCTCCTTTGGATGGCTAGCAGCAGGCGGTTTTGACCTCGCCTGTTGGGCTGCTAACCATATCAATCTCTGAATCACGGAGTGGCTCCCTGCTTGACTAGGTAGTCGGCTTTCTTGTTCCCATCTATGTTCCTATGTGAGGGAACCAGGACACGACAATCACGTTATACTTTCTACCAAGACTATCTAGGTCAGCTCTGCATCGCTTCACTAGCTTGGAACGCAACAATACTGAATATTGTTCGGCAGGCCTTCAGGATCGCCAGTACCCGAGTAAAATTAAAACTCGCCCGCAGCTAGCATGCATCAGGTACGCACTAGCACGCACGGCGCCACAGCTAGCACGCATAGCGAACAAATGTGCACGGCACATTTTCACTAGGATAATCCACTTGAAAGATTCTAAAAGTTAGCAGGAACGGAGCTATTGAAAGAAATATAAAAAAAGTGCCTATTTTATTCACAATAAGTTAATTAAAAAGTTATGCGGTCAACCAAATTGTGGGCAAACTTAGGGTGTTAAAGTACACCCTAAAACGAAGCGATTCCAACAATAATCTCGCCTATGGGCCCATAATTCATTTTTGATCTGAAACATCTTTGTGCGCGTTGAGAGTAATTCTTCAAGGTCGGGAACATTTTTTGGGAACGCTTTATGGGAACGCTTCGTCCAATCCAATTTTCATTCCGGGAAACGGAAGATCTGTATTGAGGAAGACAGAATAAGACGGAGATATTAAAAAAAAATAGTAGCACCAAAGAAAAGTCTTTATATGCCGCGAGCAGGACATGACCAACCAGACATAGGAAGAATGGAACAAATGGTTGAGTGGTTGCCTTCGAGATTGATATTCCAAAAAGTCGCGGGTACAATTCTTGATCTCGGCATTTGAATTTTATTATTTATATTTCAAAGCTTTTATTTCAAATTATTTCAAAAAGGTATAATAAAACAAGAAGTTTGCTATTTTTGCATAAGAGTTTAAGAGGACGTAAAATGACTTTTGTTTATTAAATGTAAAATGCACAAAATATTACTGAGACAGTAAATTTCTTAACAAGAATTTACAAAAATTTAGATGGAGCATTCGGATTTCTGAGAATTCTGTCTGTAGAAGGGAATAATGGCAGGAAGTTACAATCGATTAATGAAAATGATTATTTAGCTTAATTTACTTGATTTTCTATAAAAAAGGTTAATGGACTTAAATTACTTTTTACACACTTTATATTAGCTTCACCTGTATGTTGAATCTTTTATGTTGTATGTAAACAAATCTTGCAACATAATTTTGACCCACATATGCATAGTTCGCGTGACAATGCAATCTGACTCATTGCTCTAGCCAGTATCTGGGAACAACTTACCTTTCGAAATCACACTCAGAATCAAATTAGTTATTGATAAAATTTAGAAATATAACTTATACTTAAATGTAAAAAAGCTTGGGGTGTTAACGAAAGGTTCCAGTATTAATAAAATAAGAATATAGGTAAAGAACGAAGAAAAAACTTCTTGTCAAAATAGCAAAATTACTCATTTTTTTTAGTAGAATAGGGCATCAACAATAAAGATTCTATTAACTATATATATGAAGAACAGTGTCTTCTTAAATAATTGAAAATATATTCTTAAATCCTATGAAATTTGTATGCAATGTACTAAGTCTGCTTTGGATTCAAAATTTTGAAATACTCATAAATTTTTAACTTTTGAACAAGGGTAAAATGTAGATATTTCGAAAACGATTCCAATGATTCCAAAAAAGTACAAACGCAAAATTGTTAGTGAAATGCTTTTTCAATTTACCTCTTGTGATGTAATCTTTCAAATATTTAAAAAAAAGAGCGCCCGCTTCAGGAATCGAACCGTGCGATGGACTGAATATATTTGTATGAATAAATTAAAAATTTGAAAATCAAATATCTTTATTTGGAAGCACAATAATACTAACTAATTTTTGTTCTTTTGAATGAAGTTATTTATATTATCGTGTCATTAGAGCAATTATGATCGCGGCATTGATCAGACTGGGTAGACCCAAATACCTCGTGCACATAATGATAGATTTCCTAACAGGCAAGACGCTGCACTGTGACTCCGATAATATAGAGATCCCATGTAGAAGCGGACGCAAACTTAGCAATAGCTCCAGATCTTTCTCATCCACAACCCTCGACAAATATGGAGGCCACAAGATGAGTGGTACCGGAAAATTCCCACAATGTACATTGGAACCGGGGGAATAAGACCGAGTCTGATGACCATAGGGGTACCCAGCAGACCATTGGAAGGTGCCCCCTTGCCCCTCGGGCTACGACAATTCTGTTGAGTCGGAGCTCAAGGACTAACGAAAGGTTTTGTTTTGAAATTTTATTTCCGCACTTAAAAAAACAAATGGGGTGCGACTAAAGGATCAGTTCACGACTGGCAGGCTCGTTGCTACAGGAATCCTTTAATTTTTGTACTACTCATTTGTAAGGTAGTCCTTTTGATAGTTTTTATAACTCCTTTGTTACTTAATATTCATGTTGAATATGAAATTAGAAAAATTTACCATTAGTTAGTTTGCTTGTACGACCACAGTACACAAGTCTCACGTATTCCAAAATCATCAACAAATACGATAAGAAGCTTTCGCAATCATCATTAGATGTCGCTTCGTCACGTGCAGCTTGTGTCCAAGCCTATTGCAAGTAGTAAATCGGTGAGTATAAAACTTACGGCTATTTTACATCCCAAAGGCAAAATTCTTGTGCGATAAGAGAGTTCAAGAGCTGCGTTTCCACTTTGCGTTTGGGATGCAAAATAGCCATTATTCTTACTAATTATTCAATTTAAGGAAAGATAAAGATCGCCAAAGATGTTTCACATCTTTCACGTGCACTGGGTACACGCGCTATTTTTTTTATCATTTTTTCCTTCTCGCCGACTAGCCTAGTAGGTGTATGAAGGTTTATGCATTTCTTGGATGGCTGTGATGTCAGCATTATATTATTAGTCTGGGTCTCGATTAGAGCTCCGCATCTCGAGCTCGGTACAGAATGCAAACGTTCTAAAATGAAAATCTTCAAACAACCTTGCCATTTCCTTTCATATTAGCCTATCGTACGAAAATATAATTATTTACTCAAACCAGTGAATTTGTGGTTACAATCCATTTATGGGACTGTCATTTATCACACAGACGCATATTATTTACAGAAATAAACGAAACGGAAAAACCAGTTTCTGTCTTTGGTTTCTTTTCTATTTATTCAGTTTATTTTTGCCGAATTAAAACTACTAAATAAAGAATAAATACGATTTTTGCAAATATTTGATAATACAGAACAGCTGGAATTTTTTTTAATATAATTAGAACTTTCGCAAAATCTCTAAAAATGCTCAACAGATTTTTTCCATTTAAGGAAAACGAGTTATATAAAATTACGACCGAACTTAACTGATTTAGAGTAAAGTCTACTGTGAGCAAAATAGTATTGCTTTTATATACTTTCTTGAATCCCTTTCGCTGATTAAAAAAAAATCCTTTTCCAAAATTTTTATATGTGTACATTTATCAAAGGTTTTAAAGAGGAAATTGTAGTGTTTTCAAAAGTGGTATGTCTTAGTTGAATTTTTGTGTATTAACCATAATAAAGTTGAAAATATTTCTGTGATATGTGTAGATTAAGTAGATCCACGGATTCGATATTCCATTGTGGTTAACAAATATTGAGATTGGGAAGTTCTGAATTAACAATTAAATCTCCGACTTCGATCTGTTTGCTCTATTATATCTTAAACAATCGGCGATCAGTGGGTAATAGAATTTTCAAGTCCAACTCCTCTAGTTCGTTTGAGCAACGATATTCGTAGGACGTGTAATCGATTATTGTCCTGCATTTCATTCATTGCATTGTATTGCTATTTCAGTCAGTAATCTCGGCTGATTAATCCCAATCTCGTCTATCATATCCTCTAATTAACAGTAGATATTTAGTGTAATCGATCTACTAGGTCGTATGAAGCTGTGAAAAACACCATTTCACCACCAAACACCCACCGATATTATTTCAAATATTATTAGAAAAATTAACGTTACTTTAACTTTAATCTCAACAGTATCCCACGTTTCTCTCTGGGTTGCCAATGATGCTCCTTTTGAAGATTTATTTGCTTCTTAAACTATCCACGCTCTTGCGTTGACTACCTGCATTCTTGTCCAATTACTTCTTATTTTTTTGGTATGTTTAAAAGCTCCGCTGCCACTTCGCTTGGCCTATTGTACTACACCCCTATACCTCATATTTGTAGGGCAGACGTCTGTCTGCCTAGTGGTTTGTTACTTAGACTTAACAGACTTAGCCAATGTTACCGCAAGATGAATTTTTAGAGTAGTAAAATCTACTACCTTTTTGAAAAAAGACTATTATTAAGGCTTGTGAATCGACTAAATTTCATGAGCCTAGATTGCTTAGCGAAAGTTGGCCGTACTTCCTTTTCACTACGTTTTAAACAAATCAAATTGGCATTTCAAAATTTTGTGTGTTTTTGTTTCAACAAATTAGATTAGGAATAAATGCATATACTATCGCAGTGCGGCAAGAAAAGTGACACATCAGGAGAGCTAAAAACAAAATTTAATGCTAACAGTCACCTGGTGGCAATAACTCAAAACAGCACAATTTTTGAGTTGTGCCACTTTTCTTGCCGTAGTGCGATTGCATGTCAGCGCCATTCCGCTTATGTTGAAAAGGTTTTTCCTTCTGTGGAGATTTTTACCGTCGCGGGAAATTTTAATTAAAAAAAATAAAAAAATAAATAATAAAACAAAGTGGAAATTATTATCAAAATAAGACGGTAAGCGATGGTGTTTTTTAAATGAAGAAAGTTTTGTTCAAAGATGCGCTTTTAGATGATAATGTAGTTTTTAATTACACTTTTTTAAAACAATTTTTTTGTTTTTGTTTAGAACTGATAGAGAAATTAAAAAGTGGTAATAGTTCAATTAAATTATTACTGAGTTATTTGAAATGCGTAGACGTCAAACTTTAACGGAACGGTTTGAGAGAAGAGTAGGGAGAGAGGGTCGAATTTCGACCAATGGGCGATACTAGTTACAATAAATTTCTCATCAAAATCACTCCCATAAATTTGAAGCACAACATTTTCCATACTCTTTCTTGTTTAAAACTCACAAAACAACAACAAAAAAAATCAGCTGTCATCAATTTAACTACAAATTCTCACAAAACGTACGTTGAGCGCGGTTCTTTTCGCATTTTTACGTTTAACGAAACTTAACGAAACAAAATATGACCGACGTTCGTCTAATATGGCCGAACCCATTAATTTCCATGAGAGCGCCCAGATGACGTGCGTTTCTTACGTGCATTATAGTTGGGCCTTATAGCACTACAAGGCAGAAACAAAAATACAAAGATTTACGAAAGAAAACTCTCCTACTGCATTTTTTATCTTAGATATTTCTTACCAGTGTTCTTCGATGGGCAAATTGGAAAGTATATCGTTAAATGTTTTAAGAAGCCTCCACTCAGTACAAATTTGTTCCACATCATAATTAGAGGCTTTAACTATATGCGAAAACGACTTAACCAAATTGGCGATAGATGGGTATTCAGGAGAATTTGCCTTTTCTGGATTTAATATTTGTAAATTTCTTATGCAAAATGGACCAAAGTAACAGAATGGAATGAAAACATGTTTCTGACAGCGAGTAACGAGTGGGCTGCGATCGATTTAGCCATAAATAAAAAATATTAGAACTATCAAAATAAAAGGTAGTAGAATGATAACTTGAGGTAGTAGTGTAGTAGATTATTAATTTTTTTTAAAAAGGTAGTAAAACTACTACATATGTAGTAGAACGCTGGACTTAGCAGATTCTCGTTAAAACAGGAGACTCTGCTCTTCGCTATCGCCGCGCACGCACAAAGAACATGAAGAGTAGACTCTTTCTCCTCAAGGCAAAGCCTACGGGTGAGTTACTATGCCCTTTCTATCCTCCACAAGTGGTAAATTTATTATTATTTTATTTATTTATTATTATTATTTATTGAGCAATATTTGTACAAAAGAATAATTCCTAAATTAGTACAATAAAAAGTGGTAAGGAAATACTTAAAATATGGAATTAAAATTAGAGCTAAAACTAAGATATGTGTACAATGTAAATCGTAAAATTGATAAAAAACAAAAGATAAGAAAAAAAAAGAAAAGTAAAATAAAAAAGGACAGAAAAAAAATTAAACAAAATTATTATTGAAAGAGTGGAGTATTAAAAGCAAAAAGAAAAAGTGGGATTTGAAATTTGAGAGGACAATGACAAGAGTGCAAGAGTGCAAGCAAATTGAGATGGTATTCGCATTCTAAGACAGTCTGCCGGTGAGGTATTCAAAAAGATGCCTTTTGAAAACACAGCTGTGTAGACATCATCACACTTTCAATGGGCCTATCCACACAGTGCATATTCATGGCGCCTAAAACCGGTTTTATAGATGAGAGAGGGAAGGGAGCGAAAGAACTTAACGAAACATTTTTCACGAAAAACCAAAAGCGTGAAAACTTGCACACATATAAAAAGTTACTTCTATCTCTTGCATTCTTTAGCTCTGTTTTTCTCTAACAAGTAAATTTCATCTGCAATACATTTAAATGTTTCTGTATAGCATTCAAATTTACTATCCATAATTTGCGCCCCGTGTGAGTTGTTCGGAGTTGAATAAAACCGGTTTTACTTACCACACTTATGGCAACGTGTGAATATGCCCATTAACATCCTTTGTTGGAATACGTGGCTAATATTTTCAGGTGTGATTATCCAGAATATCTTTGGAGAAAAAAATTGTTCTAAGGAGGGGATTATCCCCACTATCCACTAAAATACAGGGTATTTACGAAAAACAGAAGCTTGAGTGCAGACCGGCGGTGTTTTTTCCTGGCTTTGTAGTTCTCCCAGGAAAAGGAGTAGTCGCCCCTCATTACCAAATTAAGGGCTTTCTAATATCTGTCTTCTGCTATTCCAGTTCACTGCATTACCAGAATATATGATTGTGGTCCTCTACTAGCGTAAGAGGCAGGGCCGGTGTTCGGTGCAGTATACCATATTGCGCCCCATCAGTCCTAATTTTTTTGGTAGCGGTGAAGGAAAATAGACAATTGCACAAACACTTAAATATTTATTTTAGGTTTCCTTATTAAATATCCAACGTAAATGCTCCGATAACACTATATCGTGTAAATACTTGCGCCCGCGGGATCCACGTGAGTTCGGGGAAAAACGTACAGAATATTTTATCGAAAAACTGGAAAAATAAATTGTGACAATAAAAATGAATTCCTTTAGTAGATGAAAACAAAGTCACGGGAATACCTTAACAATTTTTTTTTCAAAGTCTTAAACTGTGATTTTAATTTTAATTTCTGAAATAACGCCCCTATCCAGTTTCGCCCGGTGCAAGTGCACCATTTGCACCTATGAAAGCGCCACCCCTGCTTGAGTGACTCCATTGAGAAGATATGTAGGATCAAAGCATAAGAAAAATCCCACTATTCTTCGGTTTTTAGCATTTTGAGATTTACAACGGCTTTTGTTTTCTTGTGCGTTATTTTATTCTTAGGGATTAAATGGTTTACAATAATTTTAACTGCACACCGAATACTATTTCAGATAACATTATCTCCAGATTTTGAGTAAAATTTAATTACCCCCCCCCCCCCCAGAGAAATGTTTCTCGATCCGCCACTGATTCGGTATGTAGAACTTTGAATTCACCAAAACTTAAGATTAAAAAATATTTCAATTTATATTTATTGTAGTATAAAAAAAATTAATGAATTTTACATTATTTAATTTAGATCCTACCACGAGGCTAGCATAAACCAAGATCAGTTTTCAAGAACCATCTAATCTAATCCATAGCTATGCAGCGAATAACTTCAATGGATAAAAAACGACTGAGAAGAACACTTACACGAAACAATGACAACGTCTTACCAGATAGGCTTACTTCGGTGAAGTTGTATGAACCTGATGGAAGAAGCACTGTTAACGGCATTGGCATGTTGAAGCTTTATCGTACGAAAAGAAGAGTTACCCCACAAGAAAAACAGCTATGCAAGGAATTGGCAATTAGTTCAAGAGTGAGTGGAGGAATATCCAAAATAGCGGAAGCAGCTGCCACGAGTGTTGGAGTATTCTTTGGACCTGTTGGGCAAGCAATTGTAGCTGGAGTTCAAAGTGTCTTTGAAGTGGTAACTATGGGTACTGATGTCGCATCACTGGTAATGGATTGTGGTAATTTACCATTTGAAGATTTAAAAGATAAAATCGATGACAAATTTAATGAGCTTGAAAAAGTTGTCGATAGAAATTATCAGTTACTTCGAGAAGTTTCAAAAATTGCTACAAAAACTTTAATAACTGCTGAAATGTCACGAACTGAAATGCATGAAGGATTTGACTTAATTTTAGCAGCTGTAGAAAAATTAACCATTGAACCAGAAATTGCCAAAATGAATGGCTTTATCAATTATTTTGATGAGAAACAACGATTTATTAATAAATTTACTCGAAAGGATTACTATGGAAGAATTGATGATATAATTGATATCTTAGAGAATCTTAGAGAATTGAAGACATCAAGTGGTGATAGTCTTACGACAATAAACAAAATAATTGATCGAAACCTTGCAAATCCAAAAGATTTTGCAGATGTTAACAAATTATCAGCATTGAATGCACTTTATTACGGAATTCAAACATATTACTCTGTTTTGTTCTTTTTAATTGAGCAACATTCTACCATTGCTAGTTACTATTATAAAAATGGTGATTTGGATAATTATAATAGGCATTTTATAAAGATTAGTGATATATTTGATCATTTTAAAGAGGCACTTACTGGGAGAAAATCATTAATTGATAAAGTTGTTGAGAAACTTGAAACATTTGAAAGTAATAAACTTATTTCAAGTGATCAGAAAAGAGAATTATTAATCAAAATTAAAGAATTAAATGAGAAGAGAAGTAAATTATACTATATGAATTTACCTTTTATTACAGTTAACCCAAAAACTTTACCCATTAACACGATAACCAAAAGTACAAGATGTGAAAATCCGATTCGTGACAAGGACTACGGAGATATGGTGTCATATGCAATACAATATAAAGATGGCGATCAGTATTCAAGAATTGGTACGTGGTCTCCAAATATCACTTTAGATGCAGAAGAGATACCGACTTTAGAAATACCTCTTGACCAAGAAAAACGAACAAGGATTATATTTCGAAAGTTCGTTGGGCAACGACCGCAGATAGTTGGAGTTATTAAAGATTACAGACAAAGTGAGTTTTTTGATATTAATAGAGATCTCTACAATGCTGCATTGGGAAACAAAACAGAAAGGTTTAACATATTGATTAGCAATCGTGCAGATCCAAAAGCACTTTTTGATGAAGGCAGAAGTGCTATCCATGCAGCGGCTGAAGGGGGAAGTACGGAAATTATCGCGAAATTGGTGAACATCGACGGTTGTGACATCAATAGTCGTGACAGCAACGGATATACACCATTGCATGTGGCATCTGCAGCAGGATATGGTCGTTTTCTAGAAACATTAATCGAACATGGTGCTGATTATCATGCCAAGACAAAATTCGATGAACTCACACCGCTCCATCTAGCTGTCAATACAGGATTATCACATACTGTTGAATATCTTTTAAAGACTAAAAAAATTAATGTTAATTTAGGCGATAGAGATGGCTTTACTCCACTACACTTCGCTGTTAAAAGTAGCCCAGAGTTTGTAAAGATTTTAGTTGAGCATAAAGGTGTCCATGTTAACGCAAAATCTAAAACAAAACTGACACCACTACACTTGGCAGCGATATATAGTAATACTAAGGCAGCGGAAGAATTGTTGAAACATACTAAAGTAAAAGTGAACTCTCAAAGTGAGGGAAACTTAACAGCACTACATTATGCAATCATCTCTGGTAATGTTAAAATGGTGAAACTTTTAAAGAACAACAACGCCAACTTAAATGCAACAGCTGAAAGACAATTGACACCACTGCACTATGCTGTCTCACTAAAAAGGGTCGATATAACTAAGCAATTATTGAAAGGACCTATTGATGTTAATAGTAAAGACAAGGATAATGTGACTCCTTTACATATTGCAGCTGGGAACGAAGAAGGCGAAGAAATGGTCAAAGTACTACTAAAGAAAAATGCAAATGTTAACGATACAACGAAGGATGGGTTGACACCACTCCATATTGCAGCAATGAGAAAAAATCAGCAAATGGTAATAATTTTAACTAATAGCAATGCCGACATAGAAGCCGAAACCAAAAATGGTACAACACCTCTACTAGCTGCTTGTCAGAAAGAAGCCTTCGATATAGTAAAGTATCTTATCGAGAAAAGAGGAGCTAATGTTATGGCTAAGGACAATTCCGGTATTGACCTACTGCAAATGTCTATTAAAAGTGGGCAACTGGATATGGTGGAGTATGTCATCAATAACAAGAATTTCACCGGGAATTTATCTGCGGTCCTTCTCTCGACAATCCCCTATAGTAGTTTAAATATTGTACAGTATTTAGTGGATGAGAAGAATGTAGATGCATCCTGCAAAGATAGCAGCAATTATTGCCCGTTGAGTGAGGCCTGCAAGTACAATTATTTGCCCGTTGTCGAATACTTAGCGAAAAAAAGCATAGGTGTAAAATTCGGTGGAACGCCACTACAAAATGCATTGCAATACGGCCACTTGGACATCGTTAGATATTTTGTCGAGAAGAAGGATGTTCTAGATAACTATACAGGACCACCGCCTCTGCTGGTCGCTGCGAAATACGGCCAGTATAGCATTGTTAAATATCTCTATGAAGTTCGTAAGGAAACAATGGAAGTGTCAAAAGATGGCCAAGATAGATCACCATTGCTTTTCGCTGCTGGCTCGGGCAATTTGGATGTGATAAAATATATAATAGAGGATTGTAAGGTTGATGTGCACATTAGAGACTCCAACGGTAATTCGGTTTTACACTATGCAATTGAAGGAATTAAAGAACATAATATCGACTATGAAACAGTATCAACTATTCTCAAATATTTTATTGATAAAGTAAAGGTTGATGTAAATGCCAAAAACTCCGACCGGAAAACACCATTAGATCGAGCTGTATACCATGACTTGCGCCATGTTGTTGAATTGCTAATATCGCTTGGGGCTCAGTTAGATATAAAAACGGGAGTGCACGCGACAAATATTAAAATGCAAGAATATATACAAATGCAAGTGGTTTGCAATATGATTGCAACGAAAGCCATCGAGACTGATTTGCTAGTTTTAGCATTTGGTGAAAATAAATATAATAAACCATGTTTAGATAATACAAAGCCAGACATTTACCACAGTACAGCCCTGCATTTGGCTATCAATGTTGGATCCGTGGATTTGGCTGAAATTATAATAAAACGTAATCCAGACTTAAATATGAAAGATGAGCTTGGAAACACCCCTTTGCACTTAGCTGTTGAAACAGCCAACGGTGATTTAATTAAACAACTTATAAAGTATGGAACTGATGTTTCTATTAAAAATCTGAAAGGTTATACTCCAAAACATTTGGCCAAGCGAAATAATTTGTTAAAAATTGTGCATCTGTTAGACCAAGAGCAACTAAAGCTAAGACTATGGTCTATTGTTAGGAAAAACGACGACATCACAGATCTTTCGCGATTCGACAAGCTCAATGAGGATCTCTGTGAGCAAAATAAAAACGGCAATACACTGATTCACTTGGCCGCAAAAAAGGGTCATATCAACATTCTGAACTACCTTATTGCGAAAAACTGTTCCGTGAACTCTGTGAATAAGTACGGAAAAACTCCTTTATACCTGGCCGTATCACAAGGACAAATTGAAATTATTCAAGTTCTTCTCGATAACGGCGCCGACATACACACAACAAATTATCCTGTTGAAGATTTCTTCCATTTGAAGGTAAAAGATATCAACGCTCCAGTAGAAGAGGTACCTAAAGGTAGCAACGACGTGACGTTGGTATGTCCCAGTTTTAAATATGAGAATTTTGATTTGGTAAGATTATTTGTAGACGAGAGAAATTCTTACAAACAAAATCCTAGTGACGCTGATAAGGTGCTCAAATCTGTAGGAGAAGGCGACATGAAAGCATTACGGAAAATTGTTGAGGAGAAAGGTGTTGATGTAAATTCGTTGCACCGTGGCCTACCCCTATTAGCGGATGCTTGTCTTACAGGCAAATTAGAGGTGGCACAGTACCTTATGGAGAAAGGAGCAAATTCTGGAGTGAAAGGTGTTTTCGGAAGCACTCCTTTGCACTGGGCCGTATTTGGAGGGCATCTCGATGTAGTGGAACAGCTTCTACAAGCAAGTCAGATTGGTCTTAACGCCGTGGATTCTGGTGGGCGTACTCCACTTCACTACTCCGCTATGTATGGCAAATCGAATATTGTTAAATTTTTCCTTGACACTCAGGGACTAGATATGAATCTCAAAGATTACAAGGACAACACTCTTGTGCATCTTGCTACACAATGGAACAATTGGAACACGTTGACATATCTCATCGCCAAAAAAGAGTTTTCATTGGACGCGAAAAACAACTACGGCTCAACACCCTTGCACATTGCTGCAGAAAATGGTAATCTCAAAATTGTAGAACTTCTTATTAAAAAAGGCGCACAAATTGAAGAACGTGACAAGAGAGGTCGAACTCCGCTTTTTGTAGCTACTGAGCATGGCTATAAGAAATTAATTAAATATTTCATCGCGAATCGAGCCCGCATAGATACTACAGATAAAGATGGTCTAACTTTAAGAGATATAGCCGTAATAAAGGGTGATATGGGACTAGATAAATATTTATTAGAACAACACGCAACTGGTGGGGAACTTGATTTATACACTAAAAGCACAAAAAAGTGCTATATGACACCTTATGGAGCTCGGCTTATTTTTCGAGATAGTTTTAGGGAATTAGAGTCATCAGTCCAGAAAAGAAGTGCGAACAATCAAAATTCAATTGAATTCAGAGGAACATCGTGTTTACAAAACAACCTGTCTTTGGGATTACTTTTGTTACAAAACTTCTTCGATAAAAGTTATCCTCTTCCCAAATTTACTGAGATGACACCAGAAATTGTCCGTGCCACCGCTCTTGAAATAATCGATGATCTGGAAAAGGTCATTCGAAAATCAGCTCCAAATGCCGAAGCGATTTTAGATAAGCTCGACTTTTATCAACTGTATTTGGATATTGAAGCTAATATTAAGAACGAGACTGTCTCTGCGATACCAAAGACTCTACTTACATTTATCAACAGTGGATGCTCTGACGATAGTCAAGTGGTTAATAGGATTATCGGTGAAATTGGTAAAATGTTTCCCAAATTGAAACTTCAGTAGTTCAAAATTGCGGGAAAAAAATTTATGTAATAAACTTTACCTAATTAATTTCTCCAACAGTAAAATTTATTTTGAAAATTCAATATCTTATTGTAATACAAAGAAACAATAAAGAATCTTTTAAAAATTATTTGTGCGATATATTATAGTAGAGCAGATAGATTGTGGTGGTACAAAGAGCTTTCCCTGAGCTCTCAGTCTTTCACATAAAAAAAATACTTTGGGGTGCATAATTGGCTCGATCTAAGCTACCAATACGAGTCATCCAGAACCTGGGAGTAAAATATACAATCCCGAGTAAAAATAAAAAACTTGGCTTGGCTTTTTAAGGGGCATATGATGGCCGTAGAGTTTTTTACCTTTTTTAATGGGAGCACAAACGGCCTTACGACGGCCAAATTTGACCAAAAGATTTAAAAGGCCAAGTACTGAGCTGTAGAAACGGGCATTCGACGAGAAATTTGAGCCAAAAAAAGAATCTGCACCAAATGTATTGTTGAATGAGTTTTATGGGAACTTCATCATTTTCGTTATGTACAATGGTTCTTTCGATTTATCCTACTTAAAGATATCGATGCACAAGAGAAACGAGCTCGTCAGTCGTCAGTTTGCTGTACGTGAAGTGTGTGGTACGTGTTGATTTATATTTTAGTGGGAAATTTTGTTATTTAACGGCTTGAAAAAAAACACAACCGAAAAAAAATCAAACATTTAATTGCAGTGAAATATATTTTCTTATACGAGGGCGAATATCCACGTTGCTGCCACTGTACCACCGTCGTCGTATACCCGTAATAGCAACCATCCGGCCGCTGTACCACCGTCGAATGGCCGTTATTGGAACTTCAAGGCCGTTGTATCACCGTCAGTCGTCCCCTGTACGGCCGTACTGTCCTGCAACGAGCCTTCTGTTAACCGCCAGATGGCCGAGGAAAGGAAACTTTGGTATCGCTTTCGATGACTCATGTGATTTGCTTTTGGAGTTTTTTTTTTGTCACCTTAATATGTTACCAGATTGGGTTGATCATTTGACTCTCTCCCGAATCTCCTTTCCTTCACTTCTTTGTTTAGTGTTTTTGTTAAGCTTTTTCCAAAATTTAGCTTTATTCGTCATTTGTCTTTATTCTGATATTCTGGTAGGCATCTCTTCTTTCTTCAAGCTTTAGCTTATCTATATCGTATGTCGGTGGTGTTTGCCTTCTTTGCGTTTTTGTTATTATCCGGGTTCTAAATTTCACCTTGAGTGGTCCGAGCCACTGCACGGTGCTTTCATTGTTCTACCATCCAGTATACTCGTGGCCCCTGTTCTTTCAATTAGGAAATGGTCAATTTGATTATTTGTTCCTCCGTTTGGTGACTGCCACGGCATCTTATGAATGCGACATTTAACAAGGAGATTGGCTTCGATATCAATCAGGAGATAAATTTATTTAACACATAAAAAACATGCCCTTCCCCACAAATACATACAATAAATATAATTCTAAACTAAAAAAATTTTTTGCAGGATATTTAAGCTATAAATCCATCAGCATCTGTTCATCATGGTCCATTTATGAATTTTTAATTAAGTTCGGACAATGAAACAAAATGGAAATTTTCACATGAAAAAGCTCCCTGATGATATTTCTCCATAGTACAAGAAATAGTGTAGTGACATTTCACCACCATATATATTATATATGTACCAACAATATGCCAAGCCAACAGTGCAATCTTATCATATTTTACTGTCGCATTCGTACAGAGAACTGAACACAAGCTGGAGAGATCCGAGAACAGGAATGTTTGGTAGAGACTTCACCATTGTTATGTTGTTGGTTATAGCCAGAGACACCCCAACTAGATACAAGCACATTCAACTTTACACTATCATCACCTGTTTGGAAGGCTTCCTCCTGTCAGGATTTCGTAAAATGAACGTGACGTCATCCATATGATAACCACATCCAAACGTCAACAGACCTAGATTGAATTATACACGTCGTCGTCGTCTGTGGCTTGTGTTGTTTCCCTCCACCGCCCGCCCCCCCCCCCCCCGGGGAATAAATTAACATTAGCCAGAATGTATGTGGTTGGTTCTTAAATGTTGCTACGAGCGGCTTATTCCGGGCATCATGGGGCAAAGGCAGGTGAGTGTCCCCATAGGAATATCAGGCTTTGATTTTTCAAGCATGTCAAAGCTCTCTCGACTCCCCAGCATAATTAGAGCAGCATGCCAAGTGCAAGAGTTGAACGTCTTCCACACTTCTTGACATGGCATACTTGAAGAAAGTTGTTGTGATACAGTAATAGTCGGTTAAGAACTTTCACTTTACCTAATGCCTGCACTACACATCGGAAGATGCCTCAGCCCTGGATACATCCGCCGATGTGTAGAGGGGGTTTTTGCTCGTCTCCGGACAATATTTAACATCCGGAGATACGTCTGTCCTGAATCCATTCTTGACGGATTTTGAGCCAGACGTCAGAGCGAACGCACGGCTTGTGTCCACACATCTGCCGACGCATCAGTGTTGTGCGCATTTTGAATGCAGGTGGACGCGTCGGTGTATTGTTTTGAAGTGTATTGTTTTGAAGTGTATTGTTTTGAAAATGATTCACACTTAAGTAATAGCGATAAGTGCTAAATAAATAAATAGCAGCGGCCGCTACTGTCTCAACATCCATTTTTTGATGTCTTGCGTCTTCCGATGATCAACACAGACTGATTGATACGCGGACGTGTGGACGGCTCGCGGATTTATTCCCAGATGCATCTGTGGATCATCTCCCGGATGTATCTTTCGATGTGTAGTGCAGGCATAAGAAGAGATGCATGCCAACGGAAAATATAGGATAATGGAATAAGCGCTGTTTTGGCTCTTACTTCAAGAACGTGTCCATACCTTTAGGTATTTTCGTCAAGAATTTCACTTGAGAGAATTCATTTTTCAAGAATTTTCGCTGTTGCGGCGGCCTTAGTAGCAACAACAAAAACTGAAGAAAGTTAATTGGACTTTAAACCAATGCAATAAAAAATTTTCTCAATAAACTGACAAGTGCAGGTGCAGTTCTACAATTTCAATCAACTCAAATCCATACGCTTCAGAAGTTGCGTTTAATAATTGCTTTATTGACTTGAAAACTTGACTGGACCCAGTCGGCCCTAGTCCTCGTATTAACGACTTTGACATTACGGACACACAAAAGGTATTATACTATATTTTATTTCAGGTTTTAAAGGAACAATGAAACATGCAATTTCTGGTGCCCGTATTTGCGAAGAAATAGATTCGAATGAAATATTTTTCAGTGCGCATGCATCATCAACAAATTCTCATTATAAACGTGTGTTGGAGAAAGTAGTCTGATTTTACCATGAAGATGTCTACGACTATGTAGTCTGATACTCGGTTACTTTGAGGGAGTAATGAATCTTTAAGGACACTTTAGTTCAACTAGGCGCAATTACTTTTCATAAACAAAATGTTTTTCTTAAGTAGTACCTAAAAGCCACTACTATACCATATCAAAACGCAATCTTAAAGAAATTGTACATAATCTGCTCGAAGCAAGCTTCATGGTTAGCATAAGGACGAAACTTACTGTTCCCGAATTTGAAGCGCTAAGCCAAAGACTTTCCCCTAACGCATTCGAGGAAAAGAATAAAATCCTGATAAACACACTCGCAGAAGAATTCTTCCAAGTAGTTGAAAGCCAACCTAATACCTGCATAGGTGTAATGAACAAATATAGGGTATTTCAACGTCAAAATAGTTCCGGCTGTAAGAAGACGTCAGTTCCAGAATAAATAAAGTAAGAAGCGCGTATTCATGCCTGTCTCACATGGAGATTAACAGAGATCTAAACTCAGGTAGTATAGCTTGATGGTTCCGACATCCCCCTTTGGCCCGCTCCACCCCCTTGCTGGAAAGAGCTTGGGCGGGTTAATGTCCAGGGTGCGAGGTTTATGTCCGTGATATGGTGAGCTTTTAGCGCCTGAATGTATGCAATGGGTGTCATGTCCGTGATGTGGTGAGCTTTTGGTGCCTGGAGGTATGCAGTGCTAGCTGCGTTGGGATATATGCTTATGGGTATGCAATGAGTTTAAGTGTTTCCGGTGATTGTATGGTTTTTGGTGCCGCGGCGGGGTATGCAATGGGGTTTAAGAGCAGTATTATTTCCGAACTTGCTCATCAGGATGAGTCATACCGATCATAATTTACTTGAATGAATGTAAATTTGGGTAATTGATAAGGGTTGGGTTAATTTTGAAAGAGTTTCCATGATACGTGGGGTAAATTAGAAAATAGCTTTACACAATAGCTCTGTTCGCGTACTTTTCTGGCTAAAACCTTTGGCACTTTCTGGCTGTAGAAGTAAAAATTTCCACGCTTTTTGTAGCCCGAAAAAGTAAACGAACAGAAATCTGGCGATTTGAGGGATTCCGCAGGCGAAGTACGCGAAAACACTTAATATAGGCTAGTGCCAAAGCGGATTTAAATGCCGAAAGAAAAAAAATTAATAGCAGGCAGGGAACAGCAATGAAATGTCGTTAAGGTTATAACTAGACGGAAAAAAAAATTTTAAACACGAAAAAAAGGGAAACGGTAAAATGGGGATGCTATTTAGGGGTTGAAAACGATTTTTTGCGATTTGCGGTGAAACATGACCTCCTAGTGGAAAATGCTTAATACAAAAGTTGTAGATAATAAAAACATCTAAAACTTTTGTATTTCACATATTTTGACATAACCTCAAATTTTCCAAGAAAATGGCGGAAAATCGATTTATCAGTTTTTAATTTTTTTCTTCCGTAAAAATAATTCAATTTACATGAAATACAATTTGTAAGAGTATACCTTGTGTTGCGTTAAATAAGCATGATTTTTTTTTGTTTGGAAAACGGATAGTTTCCCAGAAATTAACACTTTTCGAAAAAAATACCCTAATCTTGCATGGCCAACTTTATTGATGTTTTTTTCGAATTTTGATATTCAATAAGTACTCATTTTTAACCATTGAAATGTCTAGTTTGGTCTATAAATTTTGATCCTTTATTTTCATTAAACCGCTTAAAATTGAGAAAAACCGAACACCTGATTTTTCGAATCACGTACATATTTATCGATTTTTTAAATTTTTTCAAATTTTTTAATTATTTCTGTTAATGAAGGATGAAATTTTAAGGTCAGAACTTACTGTCATATAATATTACTTACATTTAATAAATTTAATTACATAAAGGGTGGAAAAACCATCCCGAAAATTTTAAATCTTCCAAATGAGGTTTTGGTCTATTAAATAAAATATGTGAAAGCACTTTGTAGGCTGTGTTCAACAAAGATATTGATCTATAGTTTTTGCAGTTCATCAATTCACCTTATTTATGGACTAGGACTATTGTGCTTTACGATGAGACTATAGCCTGAAAGTATACTATAGTAAGAAAACTGAACGAATTTGAGCTTAGTTACGGCACTTTGACAGATAGCCCTAAATGAAAATGTAAAGTAACCAGTGACAAGTGGAAAATGGATAGAATAAATAAAGATTTATGTCATTTAATTGATTTATTTAACTTGTGGACGGAGTGCAAAAAACTTAGAAGTGCTCGGCAAAAAAACAAAAAAAAAAATTGCGAATAAACAAAATGAGAAACAGCCACGGATATTACCGTGTTATAATTGTAAAAATAAAGGAATTGGACTCAGCAAAATTTTTTATTCACACAAGAATGAATAAAAATAACTTTGAATTTTTATTGTCCATATGTCATGTTTCTGGATTAAACAATCTAGAAGGCCTTCAATATCTCCTTTATCTGTTTTATGTCATTTACTGTTCCAAATTTATTAAAAGTTGTTAAAATTGAACATATTTTTTAAATAGCTAACGGATGCTAAGGTTTTGTGACATTCTTACGACACCCGTACGTACTCTTCGAGAATTTAACGAACATTCGGCAAGTTTATTAAGTCAATTTAGGTCGGTACCATATGAACACTCATGTTCGTACGTTAGGATACGTACGGTTACGTTCCGGTACGTCATATCTGGTTCAGGCTTATGTAAGACATGGCATAACTTCTCCCTACCATTTTTTAAGATTTCCAGGGGTGTTTTTTTGTTTTTTTAAGAGTAGAAATTTTTTTCCGCCACTTTTAATTCCGTGACCCCCCCCCAAAACAAAATTCTAGATCCGCGCCTGGTGGGAGGAAGCTGCACAGCTAGACAGAGACAGGTAGGTTGGTTTGCCTGGTCTGTCTGGTCTGTCTGTCTGATTTGTCTGGTGGCCACTGAGAGATCTTGGACGAAGCTCACAAAACAGAGTCCGGTGGAGGACAACTGATCCGCCCCATGTCCCACACGGCGCTTTGTTTAGTGGGGCTATTCTCCTTGAGGACTATATTTAATCAAGACTGTGCAGATAAAAATTTTGATTGTGCAATTAAGTTAAGACAATGTGCAGTTTATTAAGACTGTGTGAGTTCAAAATACGGCATAATTACCGACATATAGCGATCCAACTGCGGCCTGCAAATCGCGAATAGTTTTTTATTTTTTATGCAAAATTTAGGCATGTGCAATTCCAATTATTTGCATAAACGAAGCAGCGCGTCAAACACAAAAAATTTAGTTGATGAAACTGTTTTATAAAATGTAAACTTTGGTCTATAAGTACACTGTAAAAAAAATATGTAAATTTACAGTCCAAATGTATATTGAAATTACAAAATAAATACTAATTTACTACACAATTATTGTAATTTTACTATAAATTTTGTAATTTCACATAAAGAAATTGAGAATCTCCAATACTGCTTGACGTAAATGTTGATTATATGAATGTAACGTATATTTTACACAATGTTGTGTATTTTTCTAAATCGTTTATGTAGGAAAATTACAATATTTCTTAGTATTATTTATCAATGTTATGTACTGAACTTTGCACTGTAATTTTACAGTAAGAGGCGTAATTTTAGAACTTATATTTTCAGTAAAATTGCAAAGTATTCATTGGAATGTAAGGTTTAAATTTTCCCTCTCATAGATATAATTCACAGGTAACAATGGAATACTAAGCATATGAGTCCTATATTTCCAAAACGTGTCTTTTCCACTTTCCTTACTTTTTCAGAAATGAGGAAAAACTGTTTTTCATATTTCATATTTATATGGGATAAGACACAGTTTGGAAAAATACCCAGTCTTGTTTTATTAAAATGGGCAGGAAAAAAAAATTTTTTTACACCCTGATTTTTCAAAAAGTTGAAGAAGTGGTCATAGATTATAGCAGTATACCTTACTCAATTTTTGATTTTTTTGGATAAGACGATTTGGAACTATAGCACTCAATATACTCGATTGTTCTTAAGTTATAGACAGACCTTTGACTTTGTCAGGGTCTGGGCAGTTCCTCTAACAGCCAAGAAATTTTTGATAATTTTTGATGCTTAGGGACGATTCACAATTAAAGCTTCAAGCTGCAAGCTTCAAGCTTCAAAAATTAGGATAAAAGGGTTTGTACAATGATTCACATTCACAGCTTCAACCTGCAGTCTTCAAATAAAGCAAAACTCAGCTGAAGCTTGCAGTTTGGAGCTTGCAGCTTGAAGCTTTCCTTGCGAATCGGTCCTTGCATGGTGAGCAAAATGCTATTTTTATGTACAGGGAGAGGGCATACACAAAGGTTTGGGAAATTTACAAAACTATGAAGTGAAAGCTCCAATTCTGATTGTATTTTTACATCCCACAAATAATGTATATTTATTACACAGTTGGTAAAAATACGTAAAGTAGAATTGGAATATTCCTAATAATATATATTGAAAATTTACAAAACTGCTTGTGAATAAAACTTTCAGTATTTTTTTTGTAAAATTAGCACAGAATTTTTTTACAGTGTAGTTTTATTAGAGGGAAATTAAACAAAAAAAAGCGAAGTTATGATGTAGTTGGGAAGTTGGATTTTTTTGTTTTTTTTCTTTACATATGTTAAGATATAACGAAAAAAAAATTTCTGCAAAATCGGTCCTGTGATGTACCAGAAAATTGCACAAACGTCAATTTTTGATGCATTTTGAGCATTGCTACACTATTTTTTTAATTTCTCCAGTTCTGTTGCTCTACTCTAATACTACGCTAATACTCGCGAATGAATAGACTATCGAACTGATTTGGTATAAATACTTTAAAATTGAATCCTAACCTCAAAAAACCAAAATGTATCAAATTTTGTTTTATTTTACTAAAAATGCAATAAATAACGGAAAAAAGGTCGGAATTTGGTAAAAATTGGAGGAAAGATGTATTTTGATGCTATAAATACGTGGTTGAAATTTCAAAAAAAATTAGATTTTTACGGCAATTGGCATTTTTCGAAAAAATTTTAAATTGCCGCCATTTTATGCCAAAGCATCGTACGGTAAAATATTTTTTTTTAAATTGTAGGCTTTTTTATGGAGTTTCTTGTGAGCATACGCAATACTTCGTTACATTATTTAAAATGCACATTTTAGGACTTTGAAAAACTTAAAAAATTTCAATTTTTTGCCTTTTTTTCATAGTTGGCAAGTAGCTTTTCATAGTTGGCACCCATCACAATTTCTATTATTCAATTCGGGCCGTTTTCGGTCAATTGCATGGCGCAATCTCTCTAGCTGTTCATAGAATGAGTCGTCTTATCAAGTAGAAGTACCTCATAGTGGACGATTCCTTTCCAGTGCATATTCAGCAGGTGTTAATTTGGTCTATCATGTTTTTCGCGTTCAACTCATGAGGAACTTATACATCGACTTTATTTTTGTATCGACTTTATATTTGTATGTTTTGTGTAAATGCTTCAAAGCACTTGTGGACGGACAATACCTAGCAAACATATTTTCTTTAGGAGATAGAGTAGAGCCCACGCCATAAAAGAAGGGCATGTGGAATTGTGATTTAGAATATAAATGAGCCGGTTATTTGCCTGACGCTGTTTTCTTGTGGGGACTTCAGACTTTCAATAGACATTGAAGCAGCGTTTTTAAGATTCTTTTCTTTTATGGCGTGGGCTCTAACTTTTTCCGAACTTGTCGGAAAAATGGCCTGTAATAATATTGGGCTTCGATGATGGGAAATGCAACCTCGGCCAAGCTCCTTAAGATATTGAAAATCCTCTATACGCCACTGTTACACAGAGACCTGCAGCAGTTCAGAACAGTCGTGACTAGGCTTAGTTGAAGACATAACGTGACTCTCGCCTGGGTTTCCGAACAAGGGAACATAGTTGAGAATGAGAACGCCGGGAGCTGTGGTTAACAGACCAGTAGGTGCAGTAAAACAGCTATTTATGACTACCTCCTGCTAGGCAGCCAAATTTGGAGCGCACTGGAAACCTGCGCTATCTTTAAAGGAGCTCGGATTAGTTACAACAAAACAACGTCAATAGACCTGCTAACCTGGGTATTATGCCACACAATGTCTGCAGCTGTTGCTGCAAGGAGACTATTGAGAGAGAAGCACTAGTTCAATTTCTGTGTAAATGCTCGGCTCCAGCCAAATCCAGCCAGCGCATACTCAACAACCACGATCTGGAAAACTTAAAAGAGATCTCCAGACAAGAGGTCGGAGCACTGATAGGCTTCTTAAATTCCACAGCATGGGCCTATACATCCACTACCGTCGGTCAAATAGCTACCAAATATGAGGTATACGAGCAGCCAGTCGCATTGGAGGCAGGCCTAAACTTACCTGCCTACCTTCTTTTGAATAATTGTGCAAGAGAGGTTTATTTAGAATCAGTTTTTAATGCAGTTTTAAGAAGGTATGTCAGTTCAATTCTTGTTTTGCGCAACTTTAAGGCTAAAATTGCCTCCACCATATTTAAATCTATATTTGCACTCAGTTATAATATAATTATAGGACAGCTTAGACTTATACGACTGTCTCCACTAAAATCAACTTATTTGGATAGATTCATTTCGTAGACCAATACATCCTAAGCCGTGTTTTTTTAATGAACTATATAGGTCTTCGATCCAGTTCATTAAAAAACGACAAGGGAAATTTCACTAAGCGCCATCTTCAGTGCTTTAAATATATTAAAATTAAACCGAAGTTGCGTGTCAGTAAACAACTGTTACACGAATACCCCTCTAGAAAATAATGAATAAGTTTCTAAAAAATAAATTATTTGTTTCCTCATGCCTTCAAATTTGCTCTCGTCACTTCTATGTTGTTTTTATTTTAAATGACGTTTTTCCGACAGCCGGTAAGTATGCTACATTCCGAAAAGAAAGGGAAATTTTGAAATGTCCCAAGACCTGGATAAAAACCTCGATAAAACCGGGGTTTTCAGATTTGTATGGGGAAGAACTATATAGTTCATTAAAAAAACACGGCTCTAGCCGCAAACAAATGAAACGTTTAATATTTAACAACAAAAATGCACTCGTCGTCTATATTGATTGGCAGTTTGTGCTAAAAAATCCACGGAACAAGCATTCCCATTATTGCCTCCCCTAAAAGCCTTAAGATCGTTCAATTCATGCCATCCCGCATTTTGATGCACCAAACTAGGATAGCCGCAATCGATTCGAAGGTTGTAGTCAAAGAAATCTAGACTACTAGCAAAACAGCCATCTCCTGTCATTGTGGATAAATCCTGCAGGAAAATTTTCAAAACTATCCTTCATTGTGTGGGTGTGTATGTATTTGCTGTCATTTTTGGCGTCTTATGTCAGGACTTCCACCAGTATGGTTAGTCAAGGTTCAGTACCCTATGAATGCAAATCCCAGACGGACGGAAAGCTTAATACAAAACAAGCAAGCAATCCTCGAACGAAGAAGCCACCGGTGGTTGGTTGTCGACTATTTATGTCCTTTCTACACAATCAATGGCATTCGGCAATGTGAGAGACGACCCTACTTAACTATTTGAGTTTTGTATGCTGTGTTGAACTTTGGGTAACCGGGAAAAGGTTCATTCCTTGTCATTAAGGGTGTATTACGACCGCAATTGAAAACACAAAGCAGAACATTTACCCCAACCTTATTGGGGTGATGAGGGTTCCTTGCGTCGTTGTGGATGCCTTATCGTTTGGAAGAAATCAGGAAAAACAAACAGATGTTCCGTGTTTCCCCAGTAAAAGCGTGCTAATATTTGCCAAATGGAGCGCGCTCCACTTTTTGGATTTGGTATAGGCAAACCAACTGACGAAGATGCATACTAAAATAGAACTGCATTTATTTAAGATAAAAATTGAAGATCTTTAAAAATTAATGAGAGGAAGTCTTTAACAGAACAATCTCAATATGTGACGATAATGTATTGCTATTAGAATTGATTGCCTGAAAAAAAAGAAATTATCAAAAGAAAGATGCATAGACTGGTAAGTATAAACATATCTTTTGAAGCAGTCTATTGTTTATTTTTCAATTAATCGATCTTAATTGGAAAATACTCTTTACGGATCAATTGGCAGGTTGTATATGGGGCATTCTTTTACAAATCGAACACTTTTTTAATCAACATTTTTGATTTGCTTCAAATTTTTTTTACGAAGTTCCTATACAAAATAAGCGGACCCATATTTTTTCTTTTATTTTTCCGGGCAATATTTTCGAAAATAAGGGGGGTCAAGTTTACGTCACTCGCCGATAATTTTTTAAAAAATACTACCGTATTCCCTGGAAAATTTCCTATAAAACATATATTTTTCCAGAGTGGTATCAAAATAGGGTCTATATGAAATACATTAAAAACCACTGAAAAATGCCCTTCGGGACAATAAATTTATGCAATATTACTTGAGGTAAATTATATTGCATATTTAGTGGAGCATATATTACAAAACGTAATTTACTGATATAAAATTGCATAAATTTACTATCCCGAAGGGTATTTTTCAGTGGTTTTTAATGTATTTCATATAGACCCTATTTTGATACCACTCTGGAAAAATATATGTTTTATAGGAAATTTTCCAGGGAATACGGTAGTATTTTTAAAAAATTTTAAAAAATGGCCATCTAATGGTAAACTGAATTTTAAATATTAAATTGTTAATAACAAATACTAATTTAAAAAATTTTTTACAACTTTTAATACATAAATAAAGATCTCTTCATTACCTTTAAAATGATACCTTATTCAACTCGATACGATGAATAGAACCGGAGTTGTAGCGATTTGAAAATGTGTATAATCGGCGAGTGACGTAAACTTGACCCCCCTTATTTTCGAAAATATTGCCCGGAAAAATAAAAGAAAAAATATGGGTCCGCTTATTTTGTATAGGAACTTCGTAAAAAAAATTTGAAGCAAATCAAAAATGTTGATTAATAAAAGTATTCGATTTGTAAAAGAATGCCCCATATGAAAGTAGCTAGTTAGGTAGGAGTGGTTGTCCCATCCAAACCAGTGGCTTGGGTACAATTGGCGGTGAGGTGCGTGACATTGATTATATACTCTACTAGCTGGGATCCGGTGCGCCTATGCTGCACCCATAAACCAATAGTAGTAATAAGGTGATATGAATTTTAATATACAATAGGAGAGTTTGAAAAAGGCACTTTTTTGGTATTTTTGATGCCAAATAACAAAATGTGAAACTATTAGGGATCTGATATTTTGATCCAACAATAAAAACCATCCATTGACATGGCATTTTTCGAGATATGAATTTTTATACACAGATGAAGTGTCTCAATGAACCGCTTATTTTCTGTATTTTGGATAGCTGGGACCCGGTGCGCCTCGCTGCACCCAACGTTTAAACATTTAAAATCAATCCAAACCTTCAAAATTTAACTCTTCTTAACCATTAACGAAAAACCAACTATTCCTATAAAAGTTAGAGTCATTAGATTCAAAATACATTTATTTGAACTATGACCAAAATTGCCTGTGTATTCTGTTAAATCATGAACGTACCCAGATGCCAGCCTCTTCCCGTATTGTAGAATCCTAGACTTATACCTAAAAATTCAGAGGTGACGAGTTTCTTTCCTTCTTATCCATTATACATAAATCATCCCACATCTCCGTTTCTCCGAACCATCTTTCCAAAAAAACCTTGTTGATCAATTCTGAACCGATTGCTTAGAGAGATTCAGGATACACTATGTTCAATGTTTTTCCATTTTTAGCTAGAATGTCAAGATTTTCCGATTTTCCAACTCTTGAACAACCTACATACAGCTGACCGGGAAATGACACCTAGTTGACAAAATTCTTCCGCCATATTGGCCCCACAATTTTGAATAAGTTTTGATCATAAATTCGTTATTTACTACCTTAAAAACTCCCATATACCGATTTTAATTGAAATCGGAATACAATTCGCAAACTCGTCGGCCATATTGGTGCGGCCATTTCGAATTTAAATTTTGATCATAAATTCGTTATTTGCTACCTTAAAAAACTTCAGATACAGATTTTCATTGGAATCGGAACACAATTTGCAAATTCGTCGGCCATTTTGAATTTATAAGTTTTGACCACAAATTCGTTATTTGTGACCTTTAAAACCCATAGATACCCACTTTCATTAGAATCGGAATAAAATTGGCAAATTCAACCATATTTCTGCGGCAATTTTGAATTTCGAAAATCGGGCTTTGAGGTGCCCTATAGGAGACCTCCACGGACCTTCATGCAAAAATTCAAAGTTCTGCGATGATTTACAACGAAGCTCTCCATGACAGCGCCATCTAGGAGTAATAAAATAGCCCATGTTCTAAGTTTTAATGTAAATAACACATGGTTAAAATTTCATTAAGATCTGTTCAGAAGCGCTTCATTTCCCCGCTGGGTTGTTCTTATTACTCACGCACATGAGTCGAAAAATGAGTTTTGAGCCATTCGTGTGCGCACGCGAGTGTGCGTTTCCGAACTCTAGTAAAACCATAAAAGAAGACGTCGAGCTTTCCATTCCCTCTGGTTGTTTGAGTGAAAAACTGCGCTTTCAAACAACCAGAGCGAATGGGACACTCGGGCGTCTTCTTTTATGATTGTTACTCTAAGAAATGCTCTTATGTATTTTCAAATTTCCCCTTCGAAATTTGTTGCGACTGGACTACGGGACGGGAGTGACATGAGGGGATTATACTGCCCATGAGAATCGAGAGTTTCTCGTTTTCTTCGTTTTTGGTTTTTACTCTAACATATATTTTAGAGTGCTGCATGCTTGGGTTTCAGCCCCTAGATTAGTGCTCGCTTGACAATTAGAACGCAGGGATATGGCGGTTTTAACTTTTTGGGTTTCAAGATAGTTTCGGGGCCCCTAGGCGTTTAGGACGTAGGGATATGGGATTTTCATTTTTTGGGTTTCAATCTATTCTCGGGGCCCCCTCTGTCGTGGGGCCCAGGACAATTGGTCCCAATTGCCCCCACCCCCTTTGTGGCGGGCCTGCGTGTATCCTGCTCGTTGGAGCCTGTAAATTCGATAATTGGCCTTATTCCGAATATTAATAAGTGACATCGAACTAAATCTTAACTGGGAACACAAGAATCGTGACCAATTCAATGCCTCCACGACGAACTCCTGTCTGGTCGTCATTGCAATACCTGAGATTTCTTAAGGCCCTCGTACCGCCTCGGAGCGAGTATTTTAGGTGATTTTTAAAGAAGGATTATGAGAAAATGGTAACAGATATTGAGATAAAACTTTTTTTATTTGTTTAGAAGATTAATGAATTGTACAATATGTTTTTTTTTATTTTTTTTATTGCAGCATTTCCGCCTCCCATATAAAATGCTGGAACACTGCAAAAAATATGAAAAAATTGGCGGGCGTGATATCTCGACTTTGGAGCAACTAAAAAAAAACAAAAAATTCACTGTAAATAAGACACTTGAAATTTGGGAATGGCGAGTTGTTTTTTAAAAAATATTTTTTTTTGAGAGAATGGCAGATAGTTAAAGTTAAAGTCCGAAAAAATTCTACATTTTTCAGTCTAAAGAAAGATGTAAATTTTTTTTCAGACACTTTATCAGCAAAATGGCTCGATGTTCCCTAAAAAATAGTTAGAAAAACACAAACAAAAAATATAGGGTAAATTCGGCGATTATATTTTGAGTTATCACGCCCGCCAATTTCAAAAATCATGTTTCGAGTTAAATGAGTTTAAAGTTTCAAAATAAGTTTTTTCTTATATAGCCCAGTCGTCAGAGCCAAATTTTAACCGAAAGCTCGCACAAAATGTGATCTCGCTGAAATTTGGAACTTAGGTAAGTACTTTTTTGGGTGTAGAAAACAATAAAAAAATCTTTGCTGTTCTAAAGCGTATGCTAAGTTCACAATTTCGAAAATAAATTCGAAAATTTGGTTTTTGCTTTATATATCACAAAATATGAAGAAGAAGAAAGACGCGCCCGGGCCGCCGGCAGTCTTTCACTTTTCTCGTTTGGTGCCGGTTGTTTTTTGAAAATAAAAATGGCGCCGAATGAATGCCGTAAGAAAAAATGAATATTTTACAACATAAATTTTATTAAGCAGAGACAATTTTTATCTTTTTAATTATTTTTACATCAAAAGTAATTGTCTAGTGATGATAAATAAGAGTGTCCTCTTCAAAATGCTGTTTTTATTTTTATTTTTGCGTACATTTTAGGCAAAGATACTTCAGTTTTTCCCCGAACGCCTCGCTAGAAAATTTGAATTCAACTTTTTGGCGCGCTTAGATTTTTCGAATTTGCTTCTTATTTTTAAAAATTTTTTGTAATAATAAAACAATTTTTTTTAAAATAAGTTATAATATAGATTTTAGTAAAATTTTCCGCTCTTTCACCTGGCGCTAATAGTTTTTCGATTTTTTTTTTATTTTTCGATAATAAAGCAAAAACCAAATTTTCGAATTTGTTTTCGAAATTGTGAACTTAGCATACGCTTTAGAACAGCAAAGATTTTTTTATCGTTTTCTGCACCCAAAAAAGTAAGTTCCAATTTTTAGCGAGATCACATTTTGTGCGAGCTTTCGGTCTAAATTTGGCTCTGACAACTGGGCTAATAGTAAAATTACAATAATTGTGTAGTAAATTAGTATTTCATACCGCGATTTGTAATTTTACTATACACTTTCACTGTGAATTTACATATTTTTTTTACAGTGTAACTATGACGGCGTGGTTTTGTACCTTGTCCAGCCACGCCAAGGCGGTTAAAGTGGGGGGCGTATACAGGACTTGCAGATTGTAGCTCTGGCTGCTGGTTGAAGAACGAATTGGCATGTTTTAAGAAATCCTAGGCATTAAGATGGTTTTTTGGCGATTTGGAATAAGTAATCATTCCATCATAAATCTTCAAATAAAGTTATACCCAAGATGGTAAGATATGGGTTAGCTGTTAGATTCACACTGTACACATGGGCAGAAGGACGACGGGTGCAAGTTTTGTTTGTGATGAGACTGTATTTCGTTTTGGAGACGTTGAATTCGACATGATTCTTGCGGCCACAGTCAAGAACGAGTTCAAGCTTCCTATTGATTGTAGGTGGGTATGAGTTCAAGATCAACAAGATCAAACAAGCAAGGTGTTGTGCTTCACTTATATTTTTTTTAAACATACAAGGATGTCGCCAGTAGATCTTTTTGTTTTAAAGCCGTACTGTCAAGATATTCCATAAGCTTTTGCTACTAGGCGGAAGGGTTGTTAGGCTCGCAACTTTATTCGGAATAGGCTGAAAATGAGTCTGGATACATTCTGGAGAAGTATGACATTGCAAGTTTGCTCTCTGAAATCACCTTTCCTTTGGAGATAAAAGGAAAAATCGCTCATTTGTATTTTGAAATGCAGCTATAACTGTCAACTATTAAATAACAAACTAGCGTCATATATTCTCCAACATGCATCACCACTTCCAACAGCTCAACAAGAGTTGCTACATAACTCATCTATTTACCTATAGTACAAATACCTTTCAACTACAAATAATTATTTTCACATATATTACTTTTCTAACAATTTTCTTACATTATTTTCGTAAAAGAAACCGGCGTACCCATTTCCAAAATGAAAAAACATAAACAAAAACCGAAAAAAGATCAATAATGCAATTTTCCGTCTGGTAACGCCAACGTTTGAGTTTATCACTTGAAACTTCGAAATGAGACTGGTGCGGAGATTTATGCGATTCCTTCCAATGAAATTTGTTTCCAGAATAACAAATGGTTCATTGCGAGAGAATCAAATTGATTTTAAAATTAAATGAATTGACTGAAAGAATTGATTAGGCTGAACGAATGACGGGATTCGACTTATTCGCGAAAAATTGAAATCAATTCATTGTCTTTTTACTTGAAAACTGGTTGTGGATTCATGTTTTATCATTTGTTGTTTGAAGAAAGTTTTACACAATTTTTTTTTACGTTTGGCGTTGTATTTTTTTAAAGTTTGTTTTTATATAGTTAATATAATGGAAGGTTTGTTGGACTTGATGTTACGAAAATTGATTGTCCTTTGCCTTTTATGGTATCGATTACATTAAATTTTTCTCTAACTTGCCTTCATTTCTGTATTTCCCACAAATTTTCCATCCTTAAGAAGTGTAAATTAAAAATTACCCTAAAGGTATGCAGAATATTTTTTTAAATGCTCCTTAAAGTATGCAATAAAATATAACCGGTCCACAAAGACTTTACGCCGATTAGATTGGACTGTTTCTCACGAAGAGACGGCAAACATTGATTATATAGGCCTGTTTCACACGGAACGACGACCAACCAACAGAAATCGTACGATATTCATTTTTTTAGAGAAGAGGGTGAGAGAGGACGATGGGGAGGGAAGATTTTCCCATCCAACTTCCTCACCCCTCCCACCCTCTTCTCCAAAAAAATGAATATCGTACGATTTCTGTTGGTTGGCCGTCGTCCCGTGTGAAACAGGCCATACTAAGTAGATATGGACAAACGCGAGTCAAAATAACATCAGACTACGACGCTATGAACTTCGTGCGCTAGTATCGCAGGGTTTTGTTCTCCTCTATATGGTTAGTTTCCGAAATAAACTTTTCCTTGTTTATGAAAAAGCCTTTCGCGCTTTTGGAAAAAAAATCATTAGCTGCGGCTTTTATTTTAGTGGCTGCGGGTCTAAAAATAGATTCCTACGTTTTTTGTGATAATGATTTCGTGGCCGATGGGTGAAATTTGACAATGGGGTAAAGAAATGAATGGGCGAGACGACTTTAATGGGAAATTTGGCATCAAGCGTTTCTTATTATGTTGAGAAAAATGAAATGGGTTTTAAGGGATTATTTAACTTTTTTTTGCGAAAAATGTGACAAATTTTTAGATTTTTTTCTCAGGTATTTTAATTCGTAGAAACTAGTATTGAGATATATAAAATGATTTTTATTTTTGAATTTTTTTAATGGGCATGGTCAAGCTAAGGAATCTCCCTTTGCAACACTAGTCCGTCATGTCGTTCAAGTCATGGTGTAATGTCTAGTAGTAAGCTTGGTCTGAAGGATAGAAGAGAAGGGATAGGTTAGAGGTCTGGAGGGTGTGTGAGTAGATGTCGATGAACCTTGCGTTTGAACTCTGCTGGGTTCAGAAACACCGACTATGGAAGCAGTCGCTATGGTAAAAGCGGTAAAACTTAATGAGTCCTACTACATTCTTACGGTGGCTTAAAGGGTCTATGGAGGAGAAAGGTGTGGCCTGGCACCTTCTCCAGCCAAAATAGTTTTTGGGACGAGTTATATACAAATCAGGGTGGAATGTAGGACTTGTAAATTGTAGCCAAGGCAGCTGGCTGAAGGAGGAATCCTAGGCATTGTAGGTTTTTTTGGCGATTTGGAATATGTGATTATTCCATTGTAGATCTGAAGATAAAATTACGTCTAAGATATTTAGATATGAGTCAGACATTATATTCTTTTTGCCCGCTGAGATAAAGGGAAGGACGGTGCAGGTTTTTGTAGAGATAAGACAGTACTTTGTTTTTGTAGCGTTGAATTCGACACGATTCATGCGTTCACGGTTTGGGTTAGTGGGTTTGGAAAGTCTTATATTGTCGAAGGCGTAGGATTAATGCAGAGTACCGACATAGCCAAAACTATGAAGTGGGTTGGATGGGATTGAGAGCAGATCATTAATGAATATTAGAAAGAAAGCAGGTGAGGGAATCGACCCTTGGAGAGCGCCAGCCGAGATGGAATTATTGTTGGATTCGAAGCCACCCAATACCACCTTGATTGAACGGCCAGAAATAAAGCTCTCATACCAGCTCCTTAGAACTGAGATGTAAGTTAATTATACAGTTTTACAGAAGGCTTTGAATTAGAGTCTGCAACAATTTTCCGCTTTTCCGTTGCACGCATTGCTCTACTTTTAAGTTTCTGCAAAGAACAAAAATGTATGTAGTTCAGAAGGCGGCCGGCCTTTCTATCTACTCAGTAGTTTGCAAAGTAACAACTTTTGAGAAAAAGCCAAGCATTTAAAAAAAATTACCTTTGAACCAATAAAAAAATATTAAAAATTAATGAACATATTGTAGATATGTATATTATAGAACCTATGGTGGGTCCACTTGAAAGAGGCTTTTGTCGGTCGTATTTTGAAGTGACGGAGTGCCTGTGCGGTCAATGTCGACCGAATGTTTGTGCTAAATTTTTCAAGCGGCTTTCCTTCTTTCAATTATCGGTTAATTTGTAAATACATACTAGAGTTTTCTATCCTAGATTCTATCTATTCTTAGATATCTATTCTTCGTCTGTGCTTATGTAGGTATCTCTATTTCCGTTTTCTAATACTTCTGTAACACCATACTCCCTTTTTGAAGCTGGTCGTCCCAAACAATGGTTTGCGTCCCCTCATATTGCTTATAACTACACAATATGTCTACATCTACAACTTTCTTCTTTGATTTTGGATCTCGTTGCAACCTGTACATCAAGAATTCCAACTTGTTTGCAATCTTTTTGTCACCACAAAACCAGAGAGTTTTTGTGTCGAGGGACTCGCCACTAATTATGGTTCACGGCAGTATTTTTATTTCCAATTCTTGGATTATTTTCATTGAATTTTAAAATTTGATGCCATCCGAAGTAAGCAAGGAGGTGGTTTTATTGAAACCAATGAAGGGTGATGGCGTGGGATATATAGATGAACTAGCTGGAACCCGTTGCGCCTCGCTGCACCCATAAGCCAATAGTAGCTTCCGTTTATTTTGCAGTTGAGGTGATACGAATTTTCATATATACTATGAGCGTTTCAAAAAAGGCATTTTTTTCGTATTTTTGATTCGAAATAACAAAATGTGAAACTCAAAAACGAATCCTAAATGAAGCCAATGATGAACCCTAAATGAAGACCATTTCGAGTTTCACAAATTTTGAACCCACATTTCTCCTCCTCCGGTTTCGGAGTCTATAAAACTTTTACAGACTGATCTCATTCACTTCCATTATGTACATATCTTAGAATTTTGGGTAATTATTTACTTTATCAGCCCACCCCCGCAGGCGGTAGTGGTTGTATAGGGGGTTGACCTGAACACATTTCCTTTGGAATTAGCCGTCGGCCACCCTCTCCTCTAAAAAGTTATTCAGGGTTGAAATTTCGTAAAAATCACTTTTTTACAAGTATTTTTTTAAAAATAGCGGTTTAATAAGCAATTATATTAGTAACGATTTTGACTCTGGATTGCGCGCCCCCAAACACTCCCCCACCCCAACCTCGATCTCATTCTCGGAGTAGGGCGCGACTATTTTGGTGTTCCGCCCAAAGCGGTGCGGGGTGATAAAGTAAACAATTACCCTTAATACAAGCATTTTAAAAGAAATTTCAAAATCGGAACTGTTCTCCCTTCAATGATTCCACTACTCTTGCGAAATTCTGATTTTTTTTATTGTTTTTTATTACTGTAAACAATTATATTCAAATTTATATTTTGAAATAGTTTACCCAAACTAAATGACTCATACATATTTTCTCTCTATAATTATTATATAATTATAATCAATAATAAAATCAATACAAAAAGGCTTGAATTTTTGTTCAAAAAAACCTACATACTTCATTTTTCTCAAAACACGATAGCAAATTTCCGATTACATTCGCATATCTCTTCCATTCATAATTCCCTTCATTGATAAATTTCAGCCACCGACCAAGAAATCGTATTTTCCAACAACAACAAAACAACAAAACAAAAGGAATATGCGCACAGGAATCTATTTTTAGATCCAAAACTTCTGGCTTTTCTTCCAACATGCGTGAAGGGCTTTGTAATGCTTTTTTAAATTCAGGCGCAAACCTGATTTTCTTCACATTTTACTTAAAATTAATAAAATTGAAAATTTTTGTATGTTATGATTATTATGCACGTAGAACGAAATAATATTATAAAATTAATGTTGAAAACCCACCCCCGTTGATTTTAGAGGTTTACAACAGAAATTAGAATCCCAAAAATTCATATCAGTGTAACTATCGCCATCTAGCGTCGTAGTCGGACAAATGTTTGTCCATATCTACTTAGTATATAATCAATGCGGCAAACCAACAGAAATCGTACGATATTCATTGTTTTTAGAGAAGAGGGTAAGAGAGGACGATGGGGAGGGAAGATTTTCCCATCCAACTTTCTCACACCTATCACCCTCTTCTCTACAAAAATGAATATCGCAAGATTTCTGTTGGTTGCCGTCTTCCCGTGTGAAACAGGCCATTGTAATGTATTTCACAAGAATAGAAGAAATTTCGGCCTGGAAGGTGCCTACTAGACTTGTAGTAAAAGAGTAATTCCTTAGCTTCGGGTTTCCACATACTAACCGGTTTAGAGGTACCATGGCAAGTTGAGGGCATAAGGTAAAATTGTGCATTTTTGTCATGTTTTATTGCAACTTCCTTACTTCCGCCATAGAAAGAGCACGTTTGAAGCCTTCTGCAAAGTTGAAAGTTTACCGTGACAGAGATGTGCAAGAAGCTCAGTTCCAATGGTGATTTTAAAAATTTTTGTGATTGTCAAGCGGAGGGAACAATATAAAGGAACAAATCTTCGGGGTTAATTGCTGAATTCGGCGAAATATTTTTTTGCATCAGAACTTCGAATGATAATGATAACTTACCAAGTCTTTCATTATTCAAGCCGTTATATTGAAAGATGCGTCGAAAGGATAATGGATTCGCATATTTCTAACTCAGGCTCTACTTAAATATCACTAAAAATTTTCGGGTACATACTAATTCCAGAACTAAACCGAAATATCTTATATCAATACTCGTAGATATACGATAAATGTATGCTAATATAATATGAAATCTCCATAAAATTATAAGATATCCCGCCATAGCCGTTATCAATATGCCAATAAATTTAGATCTTCCTCGAAATTATGTTATAAATTTTGAATTAACTTTGACTGCACAGAGAGAGAACGAAATGTGTAGAATTAGTTCCCAATGCTACTTGAATATTCATTTTCTATTTTCAACGTTTTCTATCCCTTTTATTTGAAAAGTTTAGCCGCTCAGGTTCTCTTCAAAACGGTTACGACGGTACACCATATATAGATCCAAAATAAACAAAAACGAGGTCAGAACCTTATTCACCTTGCATAATATCCTGTCATATGTGTGCATAGCATCATTCGCTGCTTTCAGATATCCTTCGCGCCAGTGTGCCAGGATATGTTATGGCTTGAAAAGTTACATAGGAATGGAGGAAAAGCCCCGAAAGCCAAGAAGATGGAAATTGTTCTACTTTTCACCTGGAGTTTTGTCAGGTGATAGTAAAATGAAAATGTCAATAGCTTTAGCATTTCATCGATTATTTTGTGTATTTTGAGTGTATTTTCAAATATATTTTTTGAAATAGTAGAAAGGAAATGTATATTGACGCGTAAAGAAAAGGAGATGTGTTTTTTTGGTGAATTGTTGTTGGATAGAAAATAGAGAATGTGGAGTAAAGATTTCGCTAATTCAAATGAGTTTTGTGGACAATCATCCAATTGAACCGTAGACGTCATTGATTCTATTTGACGGTTGATACCTGTTAGGTATAAGTGATCACGAAAATTGTACTGAGGGATATATAGATGGTTTCCGTGGGAGTGTATGAACTGTTTATTTTTTTTCTCTATACATGCAAATACAGAAAAATTTGGTTCCGGGTCGCCGCCCTCATCACTGCATTCAGTGCTGTAGCGGGTTACTTACCAATCGCTCGTGTACAAGAGCCACGTCAACAATTTGTGTGGCCAGCATAGGAGTACTGAGTCAGCCATACTGTGTTGTAAGTTGCACTTTACCACCCATATACTCCGGTTCTTCCTACTGTTGTGAGCCAGCAGGAGTCTCCTTTTTCATGACAATCTCCTTTGATTCAGCCGAAGCCGTAAAATAGGGAAATGTCCTGCTCTTTTAGCGACTCTTGTCAATGCTTACCCTCAGGACACAATGAGGCCGACAACGGCAACTTGTACGGAAATACAACAATTTATATGAGAATTGTCATTGTCGGCCTCATTGTGTCCCGTGAGTTAGGGCAAGAGTGTGATCGTTCTGGTCCATCTTCCTACCCATGCCGAACGATCACCTCAATCGGGTAGTTTCAGATCGCCATTCTGCGGAATATCCATTCTAGCTCCTTAACATCGTTAGAGACTCAGAAGCTGACCTGAAGCAATCGCGTTCAAGACTTTCATCCACCTCAGTCAGGATAGAGTCATAAAATGAGGAGAGGCTTGCTCCTACATCAATTTGCCTTCGGAGAAGTTGTCACGGAACAGTGCGATGGTGATTGAGGCAACTTGTCCCGGTACGAGAGGATATGACAGCTGGTGCTGCAAATTGTGACTATCTGAATATGCTTCTTGGACCCTCCCAAGTTCCTGACCTCCGTCCTACCTTTGGTTTGTTGCGAAGAAGTTTGCGAAAACTGGGTGCGAGTGCGCTTCCTAGAACTCCACAATTCAGCTCCGACCTTCTGTTGGAAACTTTAACCTGGAATAGCTTCGAAAGGGTTAAGTTCTCGAAAAAATGACAAGAGGGCTTTTTTGTGAGCAATAACGTGATATTTCGAAAAAACAGTTTTTGAGTGATTTTTTGGCCAAAAGGTGATTTTTTATAACTTTAACCTTGAATAACTTTAAAAGGGTTAATCGGGTCAACATTTTGGTAAGAACTAAAGTTGTAGAGAATTTCATTAGCTGCGTTCCAAAATTCGAGCAAAGTTCTCGCAAGCAGTTGGCTTCTCTCTCTACTCATGCCTTTGTTGAGAAGTAGGAACGAGTAGGCCAATTGCTGGTGAGAACTTTGCTCGAATTTTGGAACGCAGCTATTGGTAACATTTTGGGACCTCGCACGGGGTTGTACGACCTATAGACACCAAGATACAAGGAAAACGCAGGAAAAACGCGATATCTCCGGCGGTCAAGAAATTGTTTCCTTAAAAAGTCCCAAGGAAGCTGTGAAATTTTTTTCAGCCATTTTGGATTTTTGTCTCCTTTCGTGCCTTTTTTCCTAATTTCCCTGGGCTACTTGCACGGCCATACCGGCAATCTTGCCAGGTAATGCTTCAACAGCATTGCCGCCTGTTGCCTGGGCCACTGTTGTTGATGGAAGCCGAAGCTTCTGTGCTGGACCAGGCACTTCTGAGGAGTTCCCTCTCCAGCTCTGAGCGGATGCGTATGGCATCATCCTTCTTCGTCAAGTTTTTTTTGTTTGTTTTGACACATAAAAATTCCACGAGTATGGCAAAGGGAAGGGCCATCCTGAAGGACCCTACATATCAGGATGGATAAGGTATTATACAACTGGGTGGGCCTGTTACACAGAGGAGATCGTTCGCGATAGTGAAAATACTACCACACTGCCATGCAGGCCTCGCCACGATGACATTTATGTTTTCACTTGGTAGGCTTTGCAGGTGTGCTCCATACTATACTTGTTAGCTAGCAATCCAGGCAGCATCACAAGACAGACTGGGCAAGAAAAGTGATGCATACTTTGGTTGAGGGGCACTGTTAGACACAAACGAAGGTCGCCTTGGCAGATATGGTTTTTGGGGAGAATAGTGGTATTTGCTATTGATTTGTAGTCAAAGGGGTTGTTGGAGTTACTTTTTTTTTCAGTGACTTAAACACGACCAAGTTTCCAAGAGTCAGAAGTATGAAAGGGTCAAGGAGTTAGGCACATTGACTTGTAACATCAAGAACTCCTGTAGGTCTATCTACCATTTTATGTAGGCTATCGGTGTCCGCGAAGTGCTCAACATTCTTGTCATAGAAGCACTGGTGCCATTCGAATAATTCAACAAATTTGGACAACAAGGAACTAATCACCAAATTTGGAACCAAATAACAGTAGGTGCATTACAATACAGAACAAGCTCCAAAAAAATCTAATCAAAATGATTTTTCAACAAAATATGACTGCATGCTTCTATCACCACTAAAAAGCATTAAACAATATCCAACATATCACGCCCTTATCTGACTTCCTTGATAAAATCGCATTAGCATATTGGGGTTGTCGGTTAACTCAATAAAATTCCCATCCTTGGTGACAAAATTTCAATTCAATGCTATTAAACCTCCACACCGAAGGCATTCATCCTCTAAATTTTAATAATTGATGCATCCCTAGAGCAATGGGAATTCATGGAAACATGTACGTGTACATGTTTCTGATTCCCTGCCCAGCTCTAACCCATCCCCTTTCCTTCATGGCCGTAAAAATCGGACGGGCAATTTCGAAATTTGTAAACGGCAAGGATGGGAACTCTCTCCACAAAACGGAAGAGAGAAGCTTAAATTCGATTGGGATAAGTGGATGGGATCAACCCCAACAGATTCAACAGTTCCCTGATACCAGTGATAAGTAAATAATGCACAAAGTAGTCCAGACATCAAATTAGGGATGAAAGGGCTTTTGTGGAGAGATTATTTCTGACATTTCGGTTTTTGAATCTTGTTTAGAAATTAAGACCAGAGCTGATTTTGTTTTTATTATTTTTCTTTATTAAATAGTTGACGGCAAAAATTTTGGAATAAGAAATGCAGATGAATTCAGAGATTTCTTTTTGTGGTTCAATAGTCGATAATTGGACAAGTTTTAGAGTTTTAGACATTTGTTTTCAATATTCAGAATCGAAGATATCATAATCCTCACCAATTAGCATTGAGAACGAGTTTTTGCCGGAACGAGTCCCAAGCGAATCCTTAAGTTAGCTGAATATTGCAGAATGATTTGTTCGTCTATCCAAAACCTATCCACAGCCGGCCGCTTTCTAAACTTATCGGTATACACCCTATATATTGGGAAAAAACTACTTTTGAATCTACGTTTATTGACACTTAAGGCGCCATAACTGGTGCAATATTAGCCCTACGTAAAAAATGATAATAACAAAAATTATAGATAATCGTGTGTTATATAAGTCTTACGAAGGATTTTTTCATGTAGAATTAACCATTACCGAAATATAGTGCAAAGAAAGTGATATATGAAGTTTGAAGCACTATTTCTCCGTAGATATTGACTTTACACAAAAAAGTTCCAAACAAGAAAGTTAAATCACTTATTTTTCTACAAAAAATATAATATGCATTTTTGTCGTAAAATGCATAGTTTTTGAGATATAGAGTTAAACGCGTTTGCCTTCACTGTAAGTTTAGCAAGAGGGTGGGGATGACGCCATTTTGGATTTAAGCTTATAAAAATATACAAAATCATTTGGTAAAAAAAAATCGCGTGCGGTATTTTTCGCATTACGAAGGCCTTTTTTTCGACCTATTTATTGGACTAATGTATCAAATGAAAGCGCGTAACGAGTATAGTAACAGTAAGTGGTGTGCCGTCATTTTAAATCTAATATGGCGGTCACTACAAAATGGCGTAAGACATATAATATACTAAAAAGTAGAAAATAATAAATATACTTTAAAAAAACTAAAAAGTATATTTTTATTTTAAAATTAACCAAAAAAGTAAAAAATAATTTTGAATGTAAAGTTTTTATTGCTCCAGCCAGTATATAGAAACAATCTTGTCTCGGCTAATCTTTGAAGCGGCTAATCCGATTGCGATGGGACTTTCACGGGAAGATTCAGTATTTTCTTGGGTATGTTTTAAGCTTCACTCAGTTCCGACTATTGGTTTAGAGAGAAAAACTTGATCCGTTAGTCGGAGAAAAGGGAATAGAAACTTTTTTATCATTCTAATTATAAACCTTAAAGACAATTGTCAACCCCATCTCCTATATAATGTAGGGGGAGCATTCCCATTTCTCCAATACCCAGGGACCCCTGAAGAAGAGAAAAACGGGTGGAGTCGCACTTACCCTCCTATCGTGACAATAAGCAGACCCAGATCACCGCCGATTTGCCCTAAGTTTCTGGATACACTAAGAGGTCAAGGTAAAGAGGGTTCGGTTTTGGCCGTTGATTAGTTTTTGTTTTTTAGAAGTTGTAGTGAGATTGTAAAATACTTGCTTTAAGAATTTGCAGTAAGCTTGGAGCATGCATAAAAATGTTACTAGGGAAATTTTCCAATGGAGTTAAAAATAACACAAGCCTACACATTTTTAACCCAGACACTAGACCTATCGTACCCGAAGGATTTTGATGCGCTGAATCCGAATCCGTGTTCAGAATGGCTCCTACACGTCTGGTTTTCGAGATATCCTAACCTAAAAGTGCAAAAAATGGGTTTTTTTGCAGTTTTTGAGGTTACGTGACGTAAGGAAAAAAATTATAATCAAAAAATGGCAATTGAAATGTATGGCAATTGAAAGTACCACCCTGTCCCTTTTAAACCTATTTGGATTGTTTGAAATATCTTTTTTTTTCACCAAAATATCGCTATTTGAAATTTTACACTTTAGCGTATTAACCCAACTACAAAAAAAAATCGAAAAAATAGGTTGGTAGGTATTAGGGGGTTGGGGGTGGGTAAGTAAGCTCGCTAGTATTGTGGGATCCAATTTGAATAAAAATAGGACTTATTTCAAAAGAAATAATCTACTTAACTCCCTGTTCCCAAGGTCAGGTGGGTTAGCCTGGTTATGGTTTGGTAGGGGTGGTTTTTAGGGGTTGTTTTTTGAGCTTACGAAAAATTCTGACCTTATGGGGTCAATTAGACCTCGGATTCGGAATCAGCGACCCCAAAAACACAAAATCAACATGGTTTGGTCTCGGGCAGAATTTTTTCGATTTTTTTTTGTAGTTGGGTTAATACGCTAAAGTGTAAAATTTCAAATAGCGATATTTTGGTGAAAAAAAAAGATATTTCAAAAAATCCAAATAGGTTTAAAAGGGACAGGGTGGTACTTTCAATTGCCATACAACATTTTTTGATTATAATTTTTTTCCTTCGTCACGTAACCTCAAAAACTGCAAAAAAACGCGTTTTTTGCACTTTCGATATCTCGAAAACCAGACGTGTAGGAGCCATTCTGAATACGGATTCGGATTCAGCGCATCAAAATCCTTCGGGTACGATAGGTCTAGTGTCTGGGTCTGGACTTTTAAATTTTGTCGGCCTGTGTAATTCACGATTGCCAGGACACTAATCTGTAAATTTGTGTTTGTTTAAAAGATTAAGCTCAAAAATTAAAGTTCTATTATTGAAAATTTGTCGTCATATAGAAATGCGATTCTATAGCTGAAGTGGTACAAGGGTGTACCCTAAAGACGTCACCAAAAATTCCGCGCATGAAAACAACCTGTCGAAAACGAGAGGAGCAACTCTTAAGTATTTATTATCCCTTTGTTAAATGAAATTGCGATTGAATTTTTTATTATTCGCAACATATCAACGAGCACCAGGAGCAGAGAAGGCAAGCAACCCTCATAGTTAAGGTAAGAAAGTTTGGTACACACGGTATCTTTAACTTCCCTTTTGTTACCCAGGAATCCTATCACGGTCCTCTCATACTCGTGCAGCCCCAAGGGCGAATTGTATGCTTCGTGGCTTTTTTCCCAGTTATATTTTTTTTTGTTTTGGTTTTTGGTTTTGTTGTTACCTCCACATAAACTTCACCAGCTTGGATTTATTGCTTCTGTTGGCTTCGGGGTGAGTTTAAGTGAATAATTCCAGTCAGAGGTGAGATTGCCTCAGTTGTAGATAGGTCTTTTGTGTCCAGCGATATTATATATCCAAAGCGAAGGAATCAGTTACTAACTGCACCGAAAAGAGTCTCTCTCTACTTCAGAGTTGTTCGTGACCAAAACCATCTGTTATTAATGTCCTTCCTTGTGTGGACATGCGAGTATAATTAAACGCAGACATAAATAATTGGTGGCCAAGTAAAAGTAAGAGCGAATGTCGTCAAAGATGGATGGTCACAATTATTTTTTGGATAAATTCCTCTTGCCTTGATGGAACTGCAAGTGGCATGTTAATCCCGGGCATTGGTCATAGCATATTTCCGTATTCTTAACCTTTATATGAGCGTGAAATCAGGAAGTTGTCGACTTACCTTAGTTTGGACCAATTTTTGATGGCAATGGGGTGATTATGGACGGGGAATAAATCTGGAATGTTCTGTATCTTTATCGAGATGTTTTTGTATTCAGTTTGACGAAGTTAGAGGTGGAGGCAAAGCTCAGCTGATGGACAGCTATCATGCTGCAACTAGAAAGATTCTTGTGGATCTTTGAAGCTGTTAAATTAGTAGAAGGGTTAGTAGAGGTACACTGTAGGAAGCAATGCTGTCCCCGATACTACGGCTTCTGGTAATGGACAAAATTCCCAGGAGACTACAGGAAGAAATCTCGCATATGCTGACGACCTGGTAATTCTATGTTATGGTAAATGCCTACACGTAATGGCTAACATTATGCAGATGGGCTAAAGGCTGTGGTAGGTGTGTTAACCCTCCAAAGTCAGAAATGATGCTGTTCACTATAAGAATAAACAAAACCAACTTTCAACTGTCCAAGATTGGATGAAGTACAATTAAATCTTACCACGACTGCCAATTACCAAGGTTTTATACTTGACCCTAAACTGCTCTGGAAAAGGCAGGACGGCCTAGAGAGCTACGCATGCAAGAAAATAATTGAAAAGAAATGGGGACCCCAATGGTGTTATGGATCAATAGTATGGTGGCCAGCATTATGGAAGGAGTACAACAGTACCGATATAGGAGAGTTGCGTGCATGTGCCCCACAGGAGTATTGCGCACAAAGCCAACGTCCTTCCTCTGGACCTCCACACTAAGTTCCTAGGACCTCCACACTAAGTACCCAGACTCAAAGAAAATGGGAACTAGCAAGAAAAGCCATACGGACATTGCAATATACTTGGTATGTTTGACAGAGGATTGATCCGAACCACCACGTTATGGCTCGTCCACACAACACAAACATGCGTAGAACGTACTTTTTTCACCTATGAGTTTTATGTAATTTTTCAGGGGCAAGCATAATGACGTAACCAAAAGTACCCCTTCGCGTTTTCCTTCACTGTAAGTTTAGCAAGAGGGTGGGGATGACGCCATTTTGAATTTAAGCTTATAAAAATATATAAAATCATTTGGTATAAAAAAATCGCGTGCGGTATTTTTCGGAAAGAAAACGTACCTATTTATTGGACAGTCAAGAAATTCTCAGATGAGCTCGAACGCATAAGCAGAAATGTAAGGCCTGGCGCCCACTCAAGTGTTGTGGTGGTATTAAAATTATTAAGCGCGCATCGAAATGGCAAGCAGCGTAAGTGATTGAACATCATCTTATTACTAACGAGAAGTGGCATCCACTGCCACTTACCACTCAAACATTAAACTTGTCGGAGACTAGTGGCAATCACTTGCCAGATGCCACAGCATCGCCACTCCACTTCAATGTGCGCTACTTTATTTGATTTTACGGGAATATATTTTTCCACCTGCCATTAGACCGCCACGCCACTGCCACACCACTTTAGTGGGCGCCAGGCCTAAACGTCACCGTACGGTAGGTTCCAGGCCATAGAAATAAACAAGGGAGCGAGAGAGCTGACGAATTAGCAAGGGAGGGTTTAAACAAATTAAGCGGAAGAAGTAGACATCCCCATCAATACTTCCTATTTTTGGCCAATGCAAGACGGGAAGGATTAACAATATGCAGCATGGCCAACAGACCATTGCTTCCTAAAGCTATCCTACACGAACCTAGCCAGAGCTATAGCTGTGTATACGAGACACTGGTCAATAGAAGAGCATGCATCAAGAATGGGAATCCTATTCAACACATCCTGCCGTAGCTGCAAGGATCCAAATGAAAAAGAAACTATTGTGTTCTTCGTATGTAAATGTCCGGCACTAGCCAGGGCCAGGCCCAGTTTATTTGGCAGCCGCATACTGAACGCGCTTCAGGATCCCGCAACAGAGCATTCAACGAACTTGAGACAGTTCTTGAATACTACACGGCGCTAATATGCTAGTTGGAGGTCAGCACAGAATATGTGGGCCTCGCCACTTAAACAAAACCAATCATGAGGTTTTATAATTGAATATTGTAACTATTTTGTAGATTCAAGGTTGTATGGTGATAACGATCTATTTACAATCGAAAATTTAGGGAATTAGGCTGTCTGACATTTGCCTCCAAAGATTGCTTTTTTGGATGATGTGATTTTGTTACAAACTACAATTAATTAGTCTACAAATATTATTCGAGGACTGCTCAGTTGCAACGGGAAAGTGGCCTTCTGTTTTCTACACTGAAATAGACGCCATTGAGACCTGCGCCAGGCTCTTGCAAGACGAACAGCCCGGGCAGTTAAGGTAGAAACAGAATGGCACGGCGACCGTGGCGGAGTCCGCCGCTCAGAGAGTTTCCCATACATTTAATTTGTCCGCGCCGCCTGGGGAGAAATTAAATGTATGGGAAACTCTCTGAGCGGCGGACTCCGCCACGGTCGCCGTGCCATTCTGTTTCTACCTTCAAGCTGCCACCAAGGCATCGTGGAAGTTTTCCTCCAAAATACTTGCGGGGTGCTTTGACGTACTCCAGAGCCTAGCCAGAAAAAATAGGGTTTGGCTCTGCTGGGTCCTCAACCGAATGCCGACTCTGCATGAAAGGCATGGAGACTTGTCTATTATTACGTATACATGATGAGTTGAACCCAGGTTGAACCCGAGTTGAAATGCATGTAGACGCGAGTCGAGTTGAGATAGGGTCGACTGAACTCGACTCAGCTCTGCTAGCTGGGTTGAGTTAAAATTATGCATATAGACGCGATATCAGTAGTTAAGTAGTTGAATTTATATGACAGTAGCATTTCTGTGTTTTGTTTGTGATTTTTGTCGAATTTTGTCGATTGTCGAAAATTCAACTCAACGTCAACTCAACTATTCAACTCCTCATGTATACGTAGTATATGTCGTGCTCTGATCTGGCTTAGAAGAAGATAGTTTATCAGGGAGCTTATGAGCTTGCATACAAAAGCTGCGAATTCACTGATAATAGAAGAAATGTCTCGTCACCTAACAATGTGAAACCGAAGTTACGGTCAGTTATGTAGTAGTCATATCAAGGTGCAATATCCAGTAGTAAGCTTAGCTCCAAGCATCAAGGAGAACGCAGAATAGGTATTTAGTGCTGTGGGGGTGCTGGGCCGTCTTCCGATTAATTTTTTACCAGAGAACGACAACTATTACTCAGCTTCCAAAAAATCAAAGAGTTTAATCGCCGTACCCTTATGATCCCGCACAGCCTAAAACCTATCTTTTCCTTCTAAATGAGTCAGTTACTAGGAATTACATCTTGTCGTCGTCTACTTTACTTTCTACTAATTTTTCTTCAAATTACCCAAAAAAGCATTGATCATTTTCTATAATGGCCCTTCCAACATGCCCATGCCACCCTATCTAGAATTGAACCTTACTCCCGGGACACAATGAGGCCTACAACGAAAATTCTCATATAAATTGTTGTTATTTTTCCGTAGAAGTTGTCGTTGTCGGTCTCATTGTGTTCTGAAGATAAGCCTGAAATTTAAAATCACCAACAACAGTTCAATGCCTTTGCACCTTTCGGCCGTTTCTAGAGCCTGCATAGCTTTCTACGCCTTTAAAAATATCTTTGGCAAGAGATTGAGTTTTAAGCCAAAAATGATTCTGTGATTCTAAATAGCCGTGGTACGTTCAATCCTCTGGTATGGTGGCCAATGTTGAATAGGACCTATAATGTTACAAAGTTAGGAAAGTTCCAGAGGACGGCAACAATAGGGGCAACAGCGGTCATGAGAACATGTTCTACGAATGTCCGTCTATGGGCTCTTGTGCTGCCTCCAGACTTTCAGATTATACAACTAGCCTCGTGCAGTGTGCAGAACCTTCTGACTGGGACAATTCGGGGGTGAACATCAAACCCTCAAAGTAAACTTTAGGACTTGCTACTTGAACTTGAGAGTGTAGTTGCCACGCTACAGACTATCAAGAAGAGCGTAGGGCAATGGAGACATCCTGAAGAAGTTTGATCTACGGATATTCACCTACGCCTCCAAAACATCAGAAGGAGTCGGCCAGGGGACTAACATAAAGCCATCCCGATAATTGCCCAAGAATAATTTTCGCGTTTTGCAATTCGGTGCGTGAGAAATGCACAGTAAAGGTACCTTTACCTTATGTGATTTGTCATATCACTTTACTGTAAAAATTACGATTTGATAGTCCATCTGACTTCGTATTGTGTTCACGCTTAATTTTGACAAGTCAAAACAAGAAAATTCAATGCAAATTTTGATAGATAGTCGTATGACCTGTCAAAAACAAATGTCATTTAACCATTCATGTTTAGGTTTGACTACAGCTAGGATTTCCGTGCCACCGATATTTTAATTATGAATTTCGATAAAACACCCCAAAAAAAAACGAAAATGTGATATGGATACTTGAAATTTTAGGTATTTTCAAAAACATTCTACAGCGTTAATCGTTTCCAAAAAATACGAATAGGTATAGTCTGGGAGGTGGAGCGAATTGAGTGTGCAAAATGTGAGGACCGCCTTTTATCAATTGTTTTGATCTTAGAAAGGTTTACAGGTTATGGTTCTTGATGTTGCCAGAATCCTCATTGGTCCATTTTTATACACCCTCCGATTAACGCCGAGAATGTTTTTGAAAATACCTTAAACTTCAAGTATCGATTTCTCAAAAACGAAGCGAGATATCGAAAAAATTTATTTCACATTTTCGTCTTGTTTTGGGGTGTTTTATCGAAATTCATAATTAAAATATCGGTGGCACGGAAATCCTAACTGTGATATAACTATATACCTTTGGGAAATAACTCAAAAAGTCAACTTCAAGTGTCAATATTTCGAAAACTAAACGTGATATCGAAAAATTGTATTATATATTTTCGTCTTATTTTGAGGTGCTTCATCAAAATCGATCGTCAAAAAGCGGGCCAAGGAAGCCGTAGAGGTCCCAATAAAAAAAGAGGGGGTAAAAAAATTGGACCCAAAAATGGACCGGCAACATCCAAATTATTCATCATTGAGCTATTCTCAACTGAAATCTGTCGACGGGATGCGGTCCTCACATTTTGCACACTCAATTCCGCCCAGCTCCCAGTCTATATTTAAATGCCGCAATTTTTCTATCTGAGCAATACACTGCAAGTGATCGGTTAATATGTTTTGTATATTCGAAATGTTTTGTATATTTTTATAATACTGACAAACTCAAGACTCAAAGCTTAGATATAGATAACAATATCCCTTTTACTAAATAATAATTACCTGATTAGATTTGCATACCCATCATTTCATTTTTTCGAAAGAACTGTGCAAATCAAGTCAGTTAAATCCTGCCTGAAGCAATCTAACGCTCTTTAGTGTTACGAGTAGCCTTGACCAAAAATGTTATTGACTATTTGAGTAAAATTCTGATTAAATTCTGTTTGGTCTTTGGTAGCAACGTGGCAGGTGTTCGTATTCCACAAATGCCATCACAATGCAAAATCAGTTCTTTATAGATTTATCTCACAAACCAGGATGCATTAATATTACAAGCCTCACTACAATAACTTCTCGGATTTATTCATTTTGTAATTCAAAAGTCCCCCGATTAAATTGTGTGGTTTTGCAAATATTTCGCCATATAATGAGGTGCTGAATATTTTATTCATAGCCTTAATCCGACTCATAAGATTGGAATTTGGGTTTCACAGTGAAGGAATTCGTCTATCTATGGAGAAGACATATGGGTGGGCTTCATATCCAGCATTCGCCATCAATATAGTAGGATACTCCCGTTACATGGATCCTGTAGAGAGGGGGATATATAAGAAGGAACGAAGGAATTATAATCAAACGATAATGACTTTGGCTGTACAAAAGAATAATTTGTATTCAGGACACGAAGAAAATGACTTTTTAGGATGAGATTCCTTTGGCTGAGCACTTATAAATTCGCGGAGGTCGTGAACACGAAAAATCTGCACGTTCCGATTTGTGAATGCCATTGGACTTATACACAATGGTTCAGCAAAAGCTCCACGATAAATATTGATTTGAGTTTGATTTGCTGCAGACGCTAGACACACACATATACACACAATATAGATATGCGAAGGACGAAGGACTGCAAATATATCCGTTCTGGTTGTCCTTGTAATGGAAAGTAAATACTAGCCGTTTGCCTTTTATTCCTTCTGTAATGGATACAAATTGTCATATTGATTGGGCCATGCGACTATTTACTTGGTGTTAAGCAGCATACTGTGTGTAGCATACAGTGTGCTCCTATCCGTGGTGATTTGCAATCATTTTACGGCTCATTTAAGCTGTTATGTCGGCACTTTCTGATTCAGATGGATCGTAAATTCTTTTGCTAAATTGTATTACTAAATTCATCGTATTTTACTGGAAAGTAGATATTGTAAACTAGAGAGATTTGTAAAACTTTATAAGTTAAGTTGTAAGTTTGTTGGAAGTATACAAATGCGTTATTTGTGTTACATCAAATACTAATCCTAAATACCCCAAACCGTAGTAAATCGCTGCTTGAGTAACATAGCGAGGATGTCTTCGTCAAAGACCATCACAAACACGCGTATGATTAAAATTTTTTGAATTGCCCCTAAAAGTATGTCTGAGGAGGGGTCCAGATTTTGAATTAAAGTTTCAAACCCGTTTTGCTGATTACGCAATTTTATGAGATACCGAAACTGCAAGGAAAATGGGGAGTCAGATCACACACTATTTTACTGCTTTGCTCGTATCATGTAGAATGGCAAGGGTACATTATAGGACTGCCAGTGTTTTTGCCCGAGTGTTTTCTTCAATCCGTACTTTGAAATCTTGTATTTGTAAATGGATAAGTCTCAAAAACCTTCAACTTGATATAACCTCTTAAGAAGAAATTAGAAGAGCTCAGGTCTGACTATGTTAGTCGTACTTGAATATGCCCATTCCTACTGATGAGGTGGTTCGGAAAAAGTTGTTCGATCTTGTTGAAAATGGGTATTTTTATGTGCAGCAAATCGTTGAAGTCACGCAACGCGCACACGGACACAGATTTCTATGGCTACAGGAGAGTTAGCGGAAAAGTATTCAAAAGTTGAAATAAATCTACCCTGCGATTTTTGGACGCTAAGACTAAGAGAAAAATCGTAGGAATTCAATGAATGTGCTTTGGATAAAAATCGGGCCAGGAGAACAGGTGGAAAAAAGTTAATAATTGTAGCGAAAACACGTTTTTCAACTTTTTAGGTGCAAAAAGATTTTATTTTTGGAAAACAAAAAATAATACGTAATAGCGCTTAAAAAGACGAAAATTACGAGTTTTAGACCATTGAAATTGGTCAACAGGTTTTGGCGAAAAAAAACCGCGAAATATGCCCATTTCTTGACATTTAATTACAGGGACTGTAATTATCGTAGAACCTTGTTTCAGGGCTTAAAATGTGGCTTCTGTTAGTGCCTACTAGTCCAATAAATAGGTACCTACTTTTTCTTTGCGAAAAATACCGCACGCGATTTTTTTACTAAATGATTTTATATATTTTTATCAGCTTAAATTCAAAATGGCGTCATCCCCACCCTCTTGCTAAACTTACAGTGAAGGGAAACACGTTTAATTCTATATCTCTGAAACTATGCATTTTACGACAAAAATGTATAAAATTGTTTTTATAGATAAATAGTGATTTAACTTTTTTTTTTAGAGTTTTTTTTGTAAAGTCAATATGTACTGAGCTATGGTGCTTCAAACTTCACATATCACTTTCTTTGCACTATATTTCGTTAATGGTTAATTCTACATGAAAAAATCTTCGTAAGACTTATAATTTTTGTTATTATCATTTTTTAAGTAGGGCTAATATTTGCGCTTTCAATGTCAAAAAACGTAAATTCAAAAGTAGTTTGCTGCCAATATCTTTTTAATTACACGTTTTATTGCAAAACTGATTATAACGTTTTTGGTGCGCAATTTCATTGTCCACATTTTTTGTTTTAACTTTTTTCTGTAAAAGTGGTATTTATGGATTTATTACACCTTAACCGTTTATTAAGGATGGTTTTTTAGAAATATCTCGTCAACTATTCATTTACGACGAAAAGTTAAACCAACAAATATGTTAATTATAAAATTCTGTAGAACTTTTACTTTAAACATTTTTTCTACCACTGATACTTTAGCCGCTATTCAGCGCCGAACGTTTAATATGCAATACACATAAATGTTCATACCAATAATTGAGAAATTTCTTTGGCGCACAAACTCTTTTACACAGAAACAAAAATATGGGCAATGAAATTGCGCACAAAAAATGTTATAATCAGTTTTGCAATAAAACGTGCAATTAAAAAGATATTGGCAGAAAACTACTTTTGAATTTACGTTTTTTGACATTGAAGGTCTTATTATTCCACTTCCCCTTCGCCGAAAGGTGTTTTTTCTGAAATTCAAGAAAAGTGCCTGTTTTCAAACGCGTTTATGAGGTATTAAAACAAACCTCACCAACTTTTCATGAAAATGGGTTGGTAGAGCAACTCTTAGAGAATTAATAAGGCTTTTCAAAATAACTCTAGCACCACTGTGGGCCTTGCTCAAACTTTTTTCCTGAAACGGCTGTTTTTACATTTTTGAGATTTACGCGAAAAGTTATAATTATTTTTGGATGAAATTTTTATTGTAGGTAGGCACTAACAGAAGCCACAATATAAGCCTTGAAACAAGGTTCTACGATAATTATTACAGTCTCTGCAATTAAATTCCAAAAAATGGGCATATTTCGCGGTTTTTATTTTTTTTTTGCAAAAACCTGTTAACCGATTTCAATGGTCCAAAGCTCACTTTGAAACTTTGACCTTGAATAACTTCGAAAGGGTTAAGTTTTCGAAAAAATGACAAGAGGCTTTTTTGTAGGCAATAACGTTTCGCACTGACTGATCAAAACAGATTCTTAAAAAAAACAGTTGATGTTTTGGCCAAAAACTGATTTTTGATAACTTTGACCTTGAATAACTTTAAAAGGGCTAATCGGGTCAACACGTTTGTGAGAACTAAAGTTGTAGAGAATTTCATTGTCAACATTTAGGGCCTTTGTACGGGGTTGTACGACCTATAGAAACCGAGATACAACTAAAACACCGGAAAACCGTTATATTTACGGCGGCCATGATTTTTTTTTTGTGATTCCGAAATTGTTTTCTTAGAAAGTCTCAAGGAAGCTGTGGACCAATTTTCAGCCATTTCCGAATTTTGTCTCCTTTCGTGCGTTGTTTTGCTAATTTCCCCGGACTATAATATATCTGGGTACTTGCTTAGAGTTACTCGCAGCCTGCACCTGAGTTCAAAAACACCAATTAAGGTTGCTCCTCCACGAATTTTGAATCCATTTACATATGTGCCGAAGTTGTGATCCTGTTTGCGGGTTAATTTCATCACAGTGTTACTTTTGACGGTCCTCGATAGAGAGCTTGAACTGAAAGTTAAAGTTGTACAAAACCGCCATGGAGCCTGTGATTCACGGACTCATCTTGAAACTCATTGAGAATACTTAGATGCCCTGTTAGGTCTCCTCTGTGATCCATATAAAGATTATTTGAATCACTTTTATGGGCCATCTTCTGTTGGATCATTGGCCATTGATTTGATAGGTAATTTTAGGATTAAGGCCCAAGGGTTTTTTATTACCATCTGCTCTGGACGCTTTCTTAATTGTTTTCACGATGGCCTTTTCCCTTGAATTAATGTTTAGTCCCTTGAATTTAGACTTGACATCAAGCATAGTCTTTGTAGAGGGCTCCTTGTAGAAGACTAGACATGGTGAAGTAGTACTTACCTCTTTTTGTTAAGAGGAGGACATTGGCGTATCCCTGAAGATACATTCCTTTTACCAAATGCGAAGGTCGTTGATGAAGTTTTTGAGAGTTCGCAGAAGAGTTGGGGAGATTATAGAAGATCGATGAGTCGTTTCCAATCAACTGTAATATGTATATATATGTATAAGGCAACGCGGATAGGATTATCCCCGAGGTTCAAAGCATGGAATCATCTAAGCATTTGACCTTCCCTGATCGTCCAAGTCGAAACGTCAAAAGCAATACTGTGGTGCCTGAAAAATCTTCGAGGAGTGCTGGACTGCGACTTTCATTCATGCTTTAAAAGTTTAATAGCGAAGATGTATAATTTTTTTTGGAGAATATACCATGACGAAGAAAGTTTGTGGGTAACAGTCATCAAGCCGTATGCAAGATTTCGAATAGACAAATCGGTTCTACGCACGTGGAAAAGAGCTGAATGATTATCAGCACCAGGGAAAACGAGGATCGATGAAGTTTTAGAACAGAGACCGCCAGATAAGTTTAAAAATCCCTTAAGAACCAGCGATTTTGACGGTAGCTTTCAAAGCTATCAACAAGATAGATGCCCAATGTATATTTTTGAACGTGTACAATACAGATATAGAAAAAATAGAGCGACCCTGACTGCAAAATCCAAAAGTGGTTGGGACCGAAAAGTAGAAGTCAGTTAAGAAAATTATGGTGACAGTTTTCGGGAATGCCGAAGGAGATATTCTGGAAGAGTTTTTAGAGAACATATCAAAGTGCGCTAGCTAATCTAGGAATCTTTTAAGGCGATTTCACTGGGTAATATTATCTCATTCACTATACAGTACGGATTTGTTCCTAAAATTAAAAGAGAATATTAAAGATGCTAGGGGCCTCGCGACAGCAAGGGAGACCCAACCTTCGCTGGCAAGATGTTGTACACCAGGACACCTAGAGCTTAGGGATGCCAAATTGGATGACATTGGCTCAGAATCGCGACCGGCCAAGCTATAGAGAGTCTAGGAGACTCGGCCAGGCTTGGAAAATTTCTCTCTAAGGAACCCTGCCAACCATCTTATATCAAATGGGGAGACAACGCATGGACAGAGTTCACAGCGGAAGCCCTATAACTTCTACTAAAAACCCACTTCGCTGGATGCCAAGAAGCCGTCTCAACAGGTACCCACAGCTACTAGCGGAAGCAGCAGTGCCGTTGGGGTATATCTGCCAAGTTGTCATCCTGAAAAGGCACCATTGGAAGTGTACATTTTCTCCCCGTAGAAGTCTCCAGGTATGGACAATATAATGCCAATTGTGTCCCAAACGACTCATGACACTATCGGTTCATGGCTTCTCTCAATCTAAAAGTACCGCCTTCAATACAGTTACGTGCTTCGCTCCTGGAGGAGGGTCAAAGTAATCTTCACCCCGAAGTTCGGCAGACGTGGTCATGAAGCGGCAAGAGATTAGAGGCCAATAAGCTAGTCATCTTTTGTCCAAAAGACCGTGCGCTTTTAACAACATCAACACCGTGGCCTTCCCGGAGGCCTTGTTGGAAATCGGGATCCACAATGAAATCAGTCAATGGATCCTCCGCATGGATTTGATCCGGTACCTACATATGTCTGGCTTTATTTAAAAATTGTTTATGAATTGAAATTTTATGTTGAACTTGAAACACTAAGGCACAAAGAACAAAAGTGACAATCGTATACCAATTTGTACACCTGCAAACGCAACTGACCCTTCTTTCATTGCCATTGGTTATTCACTTCCACCGTTTTCTATGCCATCAATACTTCCAGCTCTCAAATCACTTCAAATTTAACTACATTAAAGCAACCTTTCTCGACAGCCTTAAAGTTATGTTTCTTTAGCAAAGAATTAATATAACCTAACGACTTAGCATGGCAGCATAAACTTTAGCGGAAAAGTAATATTTTTTGTGGTTACAAGACCATTAAAAATGCAATTAAACTGTTGCCCTCTGTGCAGTTAAATGGTCCGTCATTTGCAATTTCTTATCGTTCGTGACGCTCATCTGCAACATTTCCGCTCCCAGTGCTAGTGTGCAGCCGCCATAATTTTTCATCCCTTCGCCACTTTAAAATTCTCGTTTATCCTTGGAAATGTATCTTTGGATTTTAAAAGGAGCCTTGTAAATGTCAATGAAGTTTTTTGCTTTCTTAGATTCTCCTCCTTGTGGATAGGGACGGGCAAAAAAAAGTTGTTAAAATTGTCGTTTCGAGTGCAATTTTACTCGAGGCAAAAAGCAGACCAAACTTTTTTAATGTTGGCAATTTACACTCTGTTAAAGCCAAAAAAAATTACAAGGAAAAGTTTTTTTTTATTTTGTGATGGTCCTTGTTGAAAATATAAACTATTTAAGGATGTTCGGTTATTTAAAATAGCTTTGAATGTGGAATGGAGTTCTGCCAGTTGAATCTGTTGTAGTGGAGTATGATGGGAATTGAATGAATGTCGTACTGGGCTTTGACTGACATATTTTCCTTATTAGATTACTTTCACATAAACTATTACATATGGATTGTTAAGTTAGGTGAAAATTTAGTTTTGTTAGTCTACGAATATCCGCATTCAACATAACTCCACATAAACAACAGTTTCCATTTTATGGATGATACTATTTAATATCCTAAATGACTCCAAAACAATGTGCCACAGCCATGAAAATTTCATTCTAACATTCCTAAATCCTCCATCCTTTCACACGTATTTTAAATATAATCAACTTCCGCCAAAAAACTTCTCCTGAAATTACAAACCGAAACAATTGTGTGTGTGTGTTACAACTTTAATCAAGGCTGGTGTTGGGGGATTTAAACAAAAAAACTCTACTATTTTGGATATTTTGGATATTTGAATAATGAAATTTCCTACACACACAGTATAGTCATGCATCACATTTTGGTTTTGTGTATGTAGTAGCTGCTAAGTAAGAGGATGAATATTTCCACGATTAACAAATCGACCACAAAAGCCATCGGTTGTACCAAAAACTATGCCAACTGGAACATGTCTGCTAGAAACGACCACTTGGCGTAATTATTAAATGCGTTTTGCAACTATTAATGTTCTGCACAGATGGTGGTCCATAATTTACGGACGTAATCGGCAGGAAGACTGTGGACAAAGTTACAAGCTACGCCAATAGAATTGCTAGATATATGCAGATAACGCAGAACGATAGTGGATAAAGAGTGTTATTCGTTTTTTTTGTGGCGAAAATGTTGCCTTTTTAATGGCTGATAGAGTGTGAAAGGAATGGTGCAAATATGAACTTTGAAATTGATTTAATTTGCTTCATACTAAAAACTATTCTTTTAAATACTAATCTAGAATGAAAAAGATCGGAATGAAAAACTTGATAAAGAATTTAACACACACCCTTACACTTAGTTAACCTCTCTGAAAGCAGAAAAATCAATCATTTTAGAAAAATGTGCATCAGAAGTATACAGAAGCACAGGATTAGTAACTCGCCACTGAGAAATCACAAATTTCAGTTGTGGACAGAGATATGCATAAGTAGGGAAATTCAGTCTTCAACAAAAACCAGAAACAGAGTTGTGGCGACTGCGTACAAATTCATTTCAAAGTTTACGCAATTCACAAAAAACAAACTGCCACGATCAGAACAATCAAAAAGAACGCCTCCTATATCACAGTTCAGTAATGTAGACTTTCGGCATCTTCCTCTCTCTCTGCTTTTCGTTCCCTGGTTCCACGTCGAAAATATGGTACAGAGAAAATACGAAGAACTGCTAACGCTAACACGCATTTGCATCTTACAATACTATTTCTTTTCCGATTCTTCATCTAGAATCCGATCCAGGCCTCTCAAGATTCCATTCGGAACCGATAAATTCCAATTTGACATCCCAAAGCATTGGGCGCTCTGGTCTAGATCATTCTTCCATGGCATCTTTGCTCCAGCAAATCTTACCGCAAAAGACTTTTCAGGACCTCTTCACAAATCCAACATAGATGTTCTATCCACCCTAATCTACTTCGACTTCTATAACGCGATAGTGCTCGTCGATCTTATTATTGTTCAGTCTTCAGAATATTCCTCCATCACACTATGGATTTTAGAACGAAAGGAGACGGCTATTTCATTAGAGCGTTTTTTGTTGAGCCCCCAACTCTCAGATCCATATGCGAGAACTGGTAAGACTATCGACATATACGTCAGCGGAAGAGCTTTGATTATAATGTGCTTTGATGGATTTTAGTTATAATCAGTTGCTATTTTTTTATGTGTCATGGTTAAGCTCCGGAATCATCCTTTGTACCACTAGACCGTCCTGCCATTCAAGTCATGGTGCAATGTCTAGAAGTACCCTTGGTTAAGGGTAGTCTGGTGGATGCATGAGGAGGAGGCATTGAGCCTCGCACTTGAACTCTTGGGTGTTATATGAGTTCTTTTTTCTAAGCAGCCGGCTGAGCCATTACCGTCAGGGTCAGCGGAAGATAGCCTCGACGGAGTGTTATGCGTTATGAAACAAGTTAATCCCGCTAACGCGCTGTGACTCAGGCAGTACCAGACGAACAAGGAGGTGCACTGCCCGCTAGTTGAAGACTAGACCTAAGCGGAACTTTGGTACCGGTTAAGCTTGCATGCTACCAGGAGCTACCACGTATATTGTTTTATTTTCAGTGATGTTCACTTTTTCCACCTGCCAATTCGGCTAAAAGCTTCCTGTCCCATACTGTATTAGCAATAATGTCTATATCTTGTGATTAAGCCACTATTTGGGTGTCAGAATGAACCTTGCTTTTATTATCATGCTTGTGGGGATGCCTGGTTATACAGGGTCATTGTATTCATTGGTCCGGAATCAGCTATTCGGGCCCACTACCACCTTGGTGACGACGGCCCTTCCTGATCGGACTTTGATGAAACTCACCGAACCCTGGAGGTCTAGGAAACTGAAGATTATTATCAGCAAGAATATCTTTGTAGCGAAGTCCAATAAAATTGGTTGAGACTTTGAATAAAGTTGATTGCGGGTCACATTAACTGACATCGAAGTAAAAACTAGATGCATCCCCCATGTGTTATCAAGCGCTGTTATTTGGAATAACTTGTTGGATACGGTGTCTCATCGGCGAAGCTAGTCAGTCTTATGGTTGAAAACTATATTGAACAAGTGCGCTGATATCGTATCACTATGACATATTCCTTTGTTGATACTGAATTCATCCTTTGATATTAAACCACCATCTTAGCCTTTGCATTATGAAAAAGATGTGTCGAGCTCATAACTCCTTTCCTATCTTGGTTGATTATAAATATTTGATATCTTGACCTCTAAAACTACCTTAGTACCGGTGGGGATACGTAGAACCATGCCTGAAATCGAACCGCGAGCCTCTGAAGTAGTCGTGGGTCTTAAACTCAAGGTTACACAAGGCAGCTGGTGCAATTGAGCACCATTAATATTCTGCAGATGTCCAAATTCCTGGGTTCCAAAATTCTATGTAAAAAGTATCCAGAATTGTAAAGGCCCCCATACACGGTCAAATTGGATGTACATCGAAGTGCGGATGTACGACCAAAACCATCGTTTGTGAGCCTGTCGGCCGATCAAAACTCGTTGCGGGCATGGGTTTGATGAAAATCTGGATGTACATCCAATTTGACCCGATCATACCCGTCTTGTATAGTGTTAGTTGAATGACATTCATCGAGTTTTTGGCCAAGCAAAGCAATGGTACATTTTTGTGGTGTAAAGTCCATGAATTTATTACTCACCTTTTGTCCCTTTGGAAGGAATTCGGGTTGCACTACGGTAATCAAAGAAAACTTGTTAGCAAGCAACGAATCCTGCCACCGTTTTTATGTGCTTATTAGCATATCATACTCGTACATCCATGTCTCGTCACTTTATGATGCGTTGTATGAAGCTATGCCCGCTCGTGATATCATATTTTCAGCACCTAATTTCAATATACATTTTGGAAAAACTTAAACTCTTTCGGAACCTTTTTTCAATTAATTTAATTTTACACAACGTTGGTATAATCAGTTTTCAGAAGAGAGTTTTTAAAAATTCATTATGTGAAAGACTAAGCTAAATCACCATTTGTACTACCAGAACGCCATGTGGTTCAATATTTATAAGAAAGCTTAGTTTGAACGAAGAGAGTAGTATAGGTCCTTTTATCCGTCCTTATTCTAGGGGTAAACCTTCTTATGGTGAACCTTAGGTTTGAACTCCGGAAGGTTATACATGCCCGAAAGAACTTCTAGACCATATTGTTCATAAGAACGAATACTGGTGAGTTTGGGGTGGGTCAAACGGGCTAATCTTGCAATGAGGAAAAAATATTAAGGGCTGGAGGAGGAATTCTTTTAAGGAATCTTATTATAGAAGTAGGAGTGTAATGGGAATATCCTCTGTGGGCTGTGTAGTCTTCTTCCGTCTCGGTGAGGGACTCACTCAACCAGTGGAGGATTTCGTCGGCGGGAATGGTGTCTTCCTTCATCCCAGTTAATTCGAATGGGCTCGTTATGCCCCTTCATTTGGGGTTACCTTAGTCCCTATTTCAAGAAGGCGCGAGTAAGTTTTAAATTCTAGTAGTTCCTTACAGAACTGCAAGGTACTCTCTTTTAGGCTTTGTATTTGGGCCAGTCTTTACTTTCTTCTTCTAAATGTTACTCGCAACATATTTGCTGCTCTTGTGTACTCCTATGAAGGTTCCGCTTCGAAGTCTTCTGGGCGATATCGCCGCTGAGATTGAGGTGGGTGTTGAAGTGTTGTCCGCTTGGGAACTGGACTATGGTATTTTCGATGTACCCTAGTGCTGCTGGATGGCGTGATGGTGTCTCTTGGTAATCCCGTGGCCGAGGTTTTTGGTGGTGTTTATCACCGTGTTGGCCCCCTGACATAGGGCGTACTAGACAGGCCCGCCTATAGTCCCTTGCTGATGGTACTCTTGGGGGATGGATGGATGGACACCTGCGCAACTTGCTTTCGATGCATTTTCAATTCTTGCAGAATTATTCGAGTGGCTTAGGTTTCGTCTAGGAATTTACTTAAGGCACGTTTCCCAAAGGAAATTGCTGACGTATATGAAATGAGAATTCTTCGGTTTAAGGGGTGTTGTAATTACAATTTTGGGAAATTTTTAAATAAATTTCCCTGGTTTAATTTTCTATATAACATGCTTCTTTGGCGATTTTGGACAATTGGTCATTTCATCGTAGATCTTTTGTAAGTTAATTAACATACACAGTATCTAATACTTCTTTTACCGAATAGTTTTAATTCATACGTTTGCTTTTTAATTTGGTTTTTGTGGATAAGTGAACATGAACAATGTGGAATGAGTGACTTTAATTTTTCGTTAATGTTACTTAAATTGTTACATCGAGGATAAAACTAATTTTGTATAGAAAAGACAATTGTTTAGAATAGACAATTGAGACCTCAATGTAGGTAGAGTCAGACTTGAAATAGTACAAACTAGAAGAATAACACATTCAACAATCTCTGTGTGAAACTTCCATTTAAACTTCCACTTTCATGCTCAATTCCACCCTAAAAGAGTGAAACCACTTTCACAAGGTGGTGACAAAAGCGCCAGCAAAAGACTGAAAGCAAAATTCCGGTGCAATAAATTCATTCATTCGTTTTTCCTTTAATTGCTTTAAAACCTTACGAGCGCAGAACTACGGAATTTTTTGCACCCACTTAGGAGGAATTCTTGACGCTCAGTCATAAACCCCATAGAACACCTCTTCATCGCTTTATCTTGTCAATCATAAAACAAAATTGAAGGTGAGGAATTTCTCGGGTTCTCCGTCACGCCCGAAGATGGGGCCTTGGATGAGGGTAGACGTGTATGATGAACAAAACCACCACCCATGAAAGGTTCGTTCCGGAGGATTAAATCACACAACATATTTTAATTACCACAAAGCGTGTATTAAATTCCTTAATGAAAGTGCTCAACTCGTCTCCATATCAGCGCGCAGACCCCATAATGGAATTTTTGCTGGGTATGCTGAAGTCAGTATGTCGAAGGATGAATGGGTTCCCCGAGCTGGTTGGTATCCTTTCCATTGAGGCCAAAGGAGCCGCTCTACATAACGTATTCCCGCTGTGGAATGAGGTGAGTGTCCCGAAAATGGGAAAAGTCCCTGATTCGAGAGAGACGTCACCTAGGGGAAGATTCCTTCCAATCTTTTTTTTTCAACCTAAGAGATTGCACAAAAGAATAGAGACATTTTTTCTCGAGTAATGTGACTTTGTGACGTAGGGAATTAAAAATATTCCGGCATCTGGTTCACATCGTCCTTAAAGCTGGCTATGTAGCGAGGTCGTCATGCATGCGAAATAAAACTTCTGCGTTGTATCCCCCTTCCGCAGTTATGGAGGCTCTCGGAAGGCGAGAAGAAAATTAGCATATATTTTGTTTGCAGGAATTTCTGCTAAATTAATTAGTAAAATTAGAGGACACCAGGGAATGCAGAGACGATTAAGTCCTTTATTGCCTTAATCCACTTACACCCCGGGCAAAGTAAACACCTTCTCTTGGTTACTGTCAGTGGGAATATTTTAATGGCCTACCAGGCTACCGTCAAGTAATCGTCTGAGAAATAATAAAACAAAAATATGCCCCTGTAATATGTCACTCGGACTTGGTTTTATGCTGATTATGATAAAGGGAGGGGATGAGTTACGGCCGGCATTTCTTCACGTATTATGAAATATCCTCGTTATTTCAGTTGAATTCCAGACAAATTCAATGCGAGAAATTTTGCTACAGTGGGAATATTTGAAATTACTTCCTTTATTTATCTTACGGTTGCTTCTAAGGACATTTTTTGGATACTAATTTAGAGAAATAAATACTTCGAGATTTGATTGGCGCAAAATAATTATACCCTTGGTAGGTCAGTATAGAAAGCATTGCGCTAGTAAGCAAAAAAAGTTATCGAGGTTAGTTTCCGATGGCACAAATATTAAAAATTTTACTCCTATGTAATTATTAGGTGTAAGGGAAGTTTTGGTGGTTTTTTTAAAAAAACAAAATAGGTACCTGTTTTTCAATTTTTATTTCAAGTTTCATCCAAAATGTAATTTCTTAAGCTTGTCCAATACCCTGCGAAGAAGTCCCCCTTTTGAAGATAACCTTCCTCTGCCACTTAGCCACCCACAAATTCTTTTTATGTGTTTTCCACGCCTAGGGATCACCCTTACTACTGCCAGTCGGACATGTCTTTTAGGTCATGGTGCAATGTTTGGTAGTAAAGTTAGTTTGAAGGATAGTAGAGAATAGGACGGCTGATGGTGCTCGAGTTCAATGACGTGGAAGATTATTCCATAATCCAGTTGCTCTAAATGTGTGTTTTATGAACTGGAAACACTATTTCAAGTGATAGTCAATTTCATAACCCACTGCTAAAGTTTGTTTTGCTATTTCACAATGGATAGACTTGAATTGTGTTTTATTTCGAAAATTGTGGTTTAATTCACGAATCTTACCATGATGATACGTCCATTTAGCTACATCCGGATGGAATAACGAATAAACATGAAACGTTTTCACACCACCTGTGCTCTAATTGATCATGCGCACCTGCGACGTCGTACAGTGCGCACCGAAGAAGTTGTTGCTGCTTTCGAGCATAGTGTTAGGCGGCCATTACACGATAGGTTTTGCTGTCAGTTTTTCCACAGTTTTGCCTACGACTGACGGAAAACCTAACGTCTAAGGTGATGACTGACGTAATCCTCCGTATATTTTGATTTCCATTAATCATGACTGATGGAATTGATTGCCGCTTGAATGAACGTGTAAGGCGCCCATTACACGATAGGTTATGCTGTCAATTTTGCCATAGTTTTGCCTATGCGTGACGGAAAACCTACCGTCTAAGGTGATGACTGATGTAATCCTCCGTATATTTTGATTTCCAATAATCATGACTGATAGAATTTATTGATGGTTGCATGAACGTGTAATGGGCGCCTAATGGTCGCCTTAAGGCCCTTATCCACTATCAGTTTTGATTGTCATGCAAGAATGTCATGCAAAAAGGTTATTTTCCCATCCTATGTATGCAGTCAATCCTCACTTTTAAGGAAGAATCGGTAGTGATTTTTGTCATGCATGCATGATCCTCTATCATGGAAGCACATCAACTATTCGGCCTGCATGTCAGTCAGCCGTGAATGTCATGCATGCTTGATAGTGGATAGGGGCCTTTAAGGAGGACCAGAATGAGCCGATTCGCCATCGTGCACAGCAATAGTAACTATGCCCATCCACTTACGAAAAATCTTGATTTACAAGCTAATAAGGTCCAGGTTGAAGTCACGTGATCATAATTTGCGTCGTACATTCGGTGAATGAGCCGAAAATAAGATTTTGCTCTTCATCCTCATTTTCACCACACATTTTTTTCGGCGATGAGGCTTATTTTTAGGCGAATGGATAGGCTGATTCCACACGAGCGTATACACGACACGACAAGGGTCGGCTGCAAAGGTGGTTTGTGGAGGAGAGGGCGAGAGACGGGCCAGATTTCTTTCGCCCTCACTCACCCTCTTCTCCATAAATCACCTTTGCAGCCGACTCTTGCCATGTCGTTTGTACGCTCGTGTAGAATCAGCTATACAAACAAAATAGCTACGATTCCGAACAAAGCTGGTGAACACATCACATCACATCACATTAACTATTTATGATTATGTCAGCTTGTGCTACTATTTGAACTCATTCAGACCCAAAAAAAAATATTTTATAAATGTTTAATACTTGAAGAGAAAAAATTAAAACAAAAATGGACATATGCCGTTTTGCAGGGACACAACTTGACATGTGCCTTTTTGTTAAAGCCTTGAATGGACATTTGCCTTTAGGCTGGGTAAAATTAGACAATTTATTGTAAAAATTAACTTCTGTAGTCAACAATTACCAAGTTTATAGCAGCAAAATTAAATCGATTTAACTTAAAGTTACGCCAAAATTTCGAATTAACATATAAACGGGTATTTAATACGCAATCGATTTCAACTTACATTCTTATAACTTTGGCTTAAGCCGAAAAATTTCGGTTTAAGCCATAATTCGAATTATCCCGTTTATACGACAAAAAAATTTTGGATGATCCATAATTCGAATTATTTTTGGAGTAGCTATAAACTAGGTAATCGTCACCAATTTGTTTTTAAAAATTAATTTTATTCAAAAATGTCTCTAACTAAAAATTCTTGACCAAAATTTTTTTTATTTTAATTCTGTTATACCATGTGCCGTTTTGAACTTCCATTGTTGAGTACAAACTTTTTTAAATGAAATACGTGCCCTTTCGAAAATCCACATTGACGAATGGTTAAGAAATATAAATATTCGTAGGACATGTGCCTTTTTGCAGGGAAACCTTCGTTTTGCTATCAAAAAAGTATGACATGCAAGTGCTTTTTGAAGTGTCTGAGATTGAAATTAGTTGTAGTTTAGTGTAATAAACACGGTTCCGTCAAAAAACTTAAAACGGCCAACCATGGACATGTGCCGTTTTGTTCGCCCACTCCTCCACTATGCCAGCAACAATCGTGTGATAACACAGCCAAGCCGATAAACCACATCCGTTGAACTACTTCACTTGGAAACCAACATTCGCCGCGTTATTCCAATATACTGCCCCAGCTTCTCGAAGAGTGTTCGAGAATTGGACTTCCAAATTTCGCTTAATTCGAGCCAGCAGCAGCGCCCGCTCATCCTCCCGAAATCATATTTAAATCCTTCTTGTAGGACTCAAGTCTCTTCTTCCAATTGTCTCTACGTCTTACTAGTCCAGTTTTTTATACGAAGTTTTCGTAAATTATCTTTACAATTGAGATTAGTGCGAAATATGTTTCATTAAGTCTGCGAAGAAGTTCGTCACGTTTTCCCTCTAGATGGCGTTAATTGCAAATAAGTCACAAACCACTTTTCGCAGTAACACCACTAAACGCCCTTTTGGTCACCTTTCAGTTCGAGTGTTACTTTTAGTGTATAGTGTTTGGTGCAATCATTGGAAACTTGATTTCGAATGTAAAAGAGAAAAATAATGAAAAGTTGAGGTACATTTTGCAATATTGCTTGTGAGAACATTTGTGCTGTGAACAATGAAAGCACTTTATCAAAACTTGCTGCGCAGAAATGTGGTTCGGTCACTTTCGTTCTGGTAGTTAACATCTGCGATGGACTGCTGAAACTCAATAAAATCGATCCATTTCTGAAAAGTCGACGAAAAGTGGGTCTCATACGACAATCGGAAGCGTGAAAGATCATTGACAAGGAAAGGCCGCCACAAATGTCCACAAAGCCAGAATTGACATCGAAAAGGTTCATAGTGGAAGGGAATCGTGGTAGTCCTGACTGTGAGGCACTTCCAGATGGTCAGACGATTGTTTCACAAATCTACTGTGAACAACTAGAGAGATTACGCCAGTCAACTGAATAAAAACAGGCCGAATTGAATAATAGGGAAGCTGTTGTTTTCCAAGACAACGACGGACCTCGCACTTCTTTCATGACGCGTCCAAAACTGGGGGAGTTTGACTGACTATCACTTGTACCAATCTGTGCAAAACTCCCTCAATGAAATAAAGCTGAACCAGGAACCGCAGAAGTGGTTCAACCATGCCATCCTAGCATACCCGATTATCCCAAAAGCGGCTTATATTTTGGGTAAGCATAATCCTGCAAATATATAAAGTTATCTATTGTGCGATTCCCATAATGTAACGTCCAATTGCTTGTTTTGTTTTTATAACGCTTTTATTAGCTGCGCCTGTGACTATAAACTTTGTATACAGCTCGCGTGTTTTTCAAAATTAAAGATGGCGGTTCCAAAATGACCGACAAATTTTGAAATTCTCTTCCGATTAAACTAAAAAAATCGACATCTGGAGGATTTTAAGATCGCTTTGTGGTCAAATTTTAAAAATTCATAATGGCGGATCTAATATTGTAGACGAATTTGGCTATTGTGGTCGAATTTGTACTGAAAAATGGTATCTGCGGTTTAAAGACGAATTTTAGATCAAAATTTAGAAAATTAAAATGGCAAATGGGAGTCGAATTGGGCTATTATGGTCCAATTTTACTTAAAATCGGTAACTCGCGATTTGGGCTGTAGCGCAATTGATGGAGAGAATTATATTTGGATCCAACCAACATAATGGTGAGAAACGTGCCGACGGATGAAACGTGTGAGGCTGATTAAAAATCGCATGCCGGTAGTGTTACCTTAGGAAGCAGGGCATAGGTACTCTGTTCTATAAGAACTTTGCTCTTTTGTCCGATCTCTTGGAAAATTCAGCGTTTAGTATAGTTTAGGTCCAACTTTATGACTAGATTCAATTTGAAGACTCAAAAGAATGAAATAAATATTTAATTTATGAATACTAAAAAATACGCTTTTCTTTTGATATTAACTAAAACCTAAAAAAGTAATTTTGAATGTAATTCATCCACTTTACGTCCTACTACAAGGCATAGCCCACTCTTCGAAATCAAGCCGATGGCCATTATCGGAGGCGTTTATGTTCATTTTCTTGTAGCTGCTGTGTCAATTGAATTTTAAATGGGTAAAAATGCAAATCTTTCTTAAAGTTACTTAATAAACTTGACGGAGACATTCCGAATTCAGGTGCACGGCATCGATAAGAGTTGCTCGGACCTTCATATACACTCGGCCTCATTGCATCAATATTTTCTGGCGTACGTTGGATACATTGTCGCCCAAACTTGGCTTTATCTTCCAGTGCAGCCAAATTTTCAAAATTATTAATTACACTTTGAATGGTTGGCTTACTTGACACATGATTAACAAAACAAAATTTCTTAACGTATTCTCACAATTGAACGATTTTAATAATTTCAAATCATTGTTGCGACGTTAGATATTCCATAATGAATTGTTATCGACTACTCCTATCCACAACCATAGCCGGCGGATAATGTGGGTATGGTGGGTAGCAGCACCCATCCAGAAAATTCCGGGTGGGTAAAATACCCACACGGAATTGTAGAGTAACTGAGCGTGTGACATGAAGAATGCCTCTGGTTCCGGGCCATATAAGCCGAATCTCACACAATATAGAAGACGTGCTTTGCGTTATCCTGGAGATCTAGTCATACCAGTCACAGCTCTGAGCCATCGATGGAGGTATTTTCTTAATCATCTATATCCAGTCAAGAAAGGCGCGAGGACGTAACTCACTCCCCTCGTAACCCACGTTTTGAATAAGTCTGACGGTCCACCGACTCTTAATAGACTCGTTCCACTTGCCATTACGTTAGAGACTCGCAGTGCGTCATCTGCCACCGCACTGAATTTGTCTCCTCTGTAACATATTCTGGATCACGTACGCCGCATAGTTGGATATGGTCCTGTATACGCAGCACGCGCGAAGGACGCTTATGCTTGTTCAAATGTAAACGAACATATAGTTAGGTAAACGGCACGTACGCAACGCAAAAGTTGGTCTACATCCAACTTTTCCGCATTGCCGCATTCGCCATAGCCTCAAATATCCAAACCCAAGCACACACAAAAGACACATGTACTCGTGGCTTAGATTTTTTGGTTATTTGTAAGAGACTAGACGGAACCCAAGCACGCAAGGGCCTGTCAGCAAAAATTCGCCGCATACACCGCACGCACTGTACGCACGCACGTGTCTGTTTTTGGCTGTATATGCGGCGCTCCATTTTCTGCTATTAACCATATTGCTCAACGCTCCTGCCCACACTGGCACTGCGTAAAGCTAGACTGAGCCAACTACCTTGGATCGGTCTAGGGCCCCTACTTTGGGCAGCATTCCTGGAAATGCTGCAGAAACAGTGGAAGCGTTATCCGCCATGCCCTCCAAGTGTGTTTTAAAATTAAGCCCCTGGTCAATCATCTACCTTAAGGAGGACTGTGAGTGAATGATCTATTCCCATACCTTGATCCTTATGGACAATTGGTTTCCCAAGTTGCTGATCAGCACAGTTAAAGTTTTACGCTATAATATCTCAGATAGCTTTGTACATAATTGATCTCGTCGAGGCGTAGCCTAAACACATCATTATACATCGAGATCCACAGGAGAGGTCCCAGGACACCACATATTGTTCTGTACACGGTCGCGTCGGCCCATCTTCCGATTCACAATGATGTGACCTACCTTCTTTCTTTTTTAGGAAAGATTGTTATCAAAGAACAGTTTTGGATGAGGGGGTGTGTTTGTCTGACTACCCACCGGGCCCAACAGGATCCGCCGGCACTGTCCACAACTGTCAAATATTAACTGACAAATGACAGCCAAACCAAAATGGCGGCCAAACAAAATCGGCATGACGTATCGTTGCATACTTTTATCAGCTTTTTCAGGAAACTCATCTCTATCATGCTGCTTCACAACTCTCTTTTATAAAGAAGGTCATAAGCGTTTCTGTAGTCAACAAAAAGAAGATGGCTCTGCTTTTTTCCGAGCATTTTTCAAGTATTGCTAAGAAGATATTGCGAGTGATTGAAAAGAAGACCTGTTGTCGAAAGTAAACATTCAGATAAGAAACAATTGAAAATATATTTTGATGTCAAGTTTCGATACTACCTACAGGAAATTTTAAATAAACATAAAACCACCACAAAATTTTGGGCAAACATTTTTTATATGTAATAAAACTGTGAAATTTATGGTTTCACCATTGCCATTGGGTGCGAGAACGATCATTAACCCAATATTTTACATTACGTCTTACAAACTCGTCCTTTTTGGTGAAATTTCAACTCCAATGGGAATTGGTATGTCCCTAACAGGACAGTTGATCCAGACAACTTCCATTCCTATCGATATATGCATATTATTGTGTCCTGGCAATTTTTCGTGACTTAAATATTTTGCTGGCCGGTTTTACTGCGTCCTTTTTTATAGCACAAACATTAACTGTTTACTAAGTTACGAACCAAAGCAGAAAAAGGACTGCTATCCCCATTGGTGTAATTGCGAGGCAAGTTTAATAGGTAAATTTCGAATCGTAAAGGAAAAAACATCCATTAATCCTGTGCTCCCATCGGAAATGCCGTCAGGTCATAAATAGTTTTATGTTGGAGTAATCAGGTTTAGCATTTTATTCAGAGCGAATTATATAATCTCATTAGGCCCGTAGTCCGGCTTGAAGACATGAAAGGTCGGCACAACTAGATTGACGTATTATCATGGATCCACACCGCCACGTCGCCCCCCCCCTCCCGATAGACATGGCAGATGAAAATGTCATGAATCACTAACTTATCTGCTACTTACCGTAGTATACCTGTGTGCCCACATGCGGAGGAGGGCCTTTTCCTTGTTGGCCGATAATTGAGAGACGGGCGGATAAGTCAAGTAGCAAGTGTCTAAAATGTTTTATTAGATACCATGCCGCATGCCGGTATAGTATTCAACTTTATGCCTTATCCCTGCGGTGAATAGGTTTTTCCTCATCATCAGTTGTTTCGTTCTTGTTGCCTTCCTCTAAAAGCTGCTGCTGGAGTCTTCTTCGTATTAATTATTTAGAAAACCCCGGCTATTTTTCCATCCTGTATTAGTGCGGACTTATATGGGCAAATGGCGTGCCAACTCCAAACAACGGACCTTATAAATTTTTCCTTCCTTTTTCCTTTGGGCTGGATGTCGGTTTTCATGTTTTCTACCTCATTTTATGGAACGGGCTACCTGATATATCTTTTATGTCTATTAGGCAAGTGTATAGTTCTCCCTGATCGGTTCGGGAGAACAACCTCGCCCCGTATACAAAACACCCCAGGGGTAAAAGACAGCAGAAGGCATATATAGCGGGGACTGGCCAAAAGTGCGAATGGATAAATTTTGCCTCCCCCCGACCCCAACCCGGATCCCATTCCTTCTGTCCCAGCAAAGTAGGATTCATCACGCAATATTGTAGTGGCGACTCGAGCAAGGAATTCCTAATGTATTCCAGGTTATCAGTCTAAAATGCCGAAATCAAGGAAGCCGCTGCTTAAATTTAAAAGCATTAACAAAGCAAAGAAGGGTTATACAGGCCGCCCCACTTCCCCCACATTGTATGCATAAATTCCGTGTTACCTGCCAGTAAATAACACAGGCCGCTGCCGGTGTGTTACAGGGGAAGATCGTAAAAATCACTCTCACCCCAAATTATACTTTGTACATATCCGGAGGAGATAATGAGTAACAGTTTAGGGGCGTTCTACTTGGACGGAGTGTAAATCAGGCACTTTAATTACTTTTAATCAGATGCTAAGCCCTCAGGTGTATGCCAGCTAAATAAACGTGTCTTGGATCTCCATGAAAAATGGGTCCGTTCCGTGAATTTAAACTAGCCAAGATGCATAATTTGCGGTTTTACAGGGATTCGCAAGCGTGAAAATATGTGGGTATTCCCTTGTCTAGACCACTTCGCCTTACAATGTGGGATATAGGTTTCCTCATGAATCACATTCCAGGGGCTTTCGAGTTTTAAATTAATTCTTAAGAAAAGAAAGGGAGAATTTAGGGCTAATACTAAATATGTTGGGGTGTGGAAGTCTTAAAATTTTCGGTTGACCCAAAACGAGTGGGGGTGGCAGAAGAGAAATGATTCTTGCATAAAATGAACGCTCCCAACTTATAGTTAAACTTTTTTGCACCATATACTCGTATATATTCCTGAAACTTCATGATTATCTTCCATTTAGCTTAAAGAGATAAGAATTCTAAGAAGGATTTCCATGTCGACCCTTCTTTTTAAGAACAATTTGACCCTATGTCGTACGAGGCCAGCGTATAGTTTTCTACTAACATGCGAGTTCCAGGTTAGAGCGTGTTTGGTGGCATCTTCATCCTCTTAAAGTGTACCAAACCAGTAGTCCTTAACAATTTCTGTCCAGTGAAAGATAATAAATTTTCATTTGTCATGATGTTTGCCCAGAATATAAACAAAATATTGCTCAGGCAAGGATTTCCGAAATATTGTAGTTTTGGCTTGTTAAAGTGATGGTATATGACTCAACACATTGATCAATTTAAACTGTCAATTCTCAGTTTATAAGCCAACATAAGGAAGGGCTCAATTCGGCTATGGAAAAAGGAAACGGAAAACACCGCCTGCTCTCCGGACGAAAGCAAGAAGGTCTTTAGTTGAAGAATGGTCTACTTTTAACGCCATAAAGAGAAATCACTATATTTTCAGATGAAAAACTGATATCATCAGAACTTGCATTATCATTAAAAAATACTTCCAAATATTTCTTCAAAGATAAAATTTTGTTATTGACATGGGTAAAAATAATTTTTGAGTTAAGAAATTAAAAATAATATGGTATAAAAGTGGTATAAAAGTGCAAAGTAGTACTATCGTTAAAAAGTAAGTAACTTTAAACGACTGTGTCTCGGTCAATTTTCATCGAAAATTCTTCAATTGGACACCACTTTAACGGAAATTACGTCAGCTGTCTTTTTTCTTGAGTACTGCCTATACCTAAATGTTGAGAATTGATCAATTAACAGCTGACCACACCTATCCCAACCTTGACCCTATCCTAACTTCACACTTTGTTTTTTTGTCTTATATAGAGTCAAAGTTAGCAATCATGTAGGTTTTGATATTTCTGTAATTGATTTTATTGGAATTTTGTTTTTGTGTTCAAGTTTAGTTTTTTTCTCTCAAGACGATTTTGTATTTTTTGAAGCCTGTTTTTGAAACTCAGTCAATAAACTGAACATTTGTAAACTTTGGACTTCGTCTTTTTCTCAACAAAGAACCCAAAACCCACTCAAATCAACAACACTAAAACCACCCAGAAAAAAGTTATACGCAAAAATGTTAAAAAAACAAAAAATTTGAAATTTTTCCGTTTTTTTAAAGAGTTTTTTTAACTTATTTCGGTGAAAAAAATTGTTATTTACTTCAAAACATGCTTATTCGATAGGAAATTCGATTCTCTACAAAAAATCTTATTATATTTTTTTTATAAAAATGCATAGTTTTTGAGTTATTGTTGAAAAACTAAACAATGGACCAATCTTCTCCGTTCTCAAAAGTCTAAGGCTAGATTTAATAGCACTTTTGGATTTATCTTTTTTTATGTAGAATCGAACATATAAAACAACAAAATACCTTTAACGAATTAGTTCCTTATTTAAATACATAGTCAATACGCTAAGTCAATGAAACACAAAACATGTATTATTCATCCAACATTTATTTTATCGCCTTCCAAGTAGGCCCCTTCCGAAATAATACACTTACACCAACGAATAACCCAATCATCAAAACATTTTTTTCAACGCCTTTTTTTGGAATCGACTTCAGTATTCCCCGCGAATTCTCTTTTATGTGATCTATCTAGAGTTGAGCCGGACTTACACGAGGCAGTACATTTGTCCCTTACACCATGGACAATTGTACTGAGGCCTCAATTTTTTGAAATGTTTCGGTTCAAAACTAATGTCCTACTGGTATATGAGCGTGTATCTAGATAAATGATTGTGTGATTGTAAATTCGAACTGGGGAGACATTCCATACTTCTTTTGCCGGAGTGAAATTTTGTACTGGAGAGACATTCCTTACATTTTTTGAGGAAGTGAAATTTCGTATTGGAGAGACATTTCTTATTTCTTTTGTGGCAGCAACAGTTCCAACTTGAAATTAGGCGAGGTTAGATTGTAAAATATAAATACACAGTTGAGACAGAGCTTTCTTACCTACACTGAGGCAGTTTAATGCATATTAGAATCAAAATCCTAAAAAAGCTCTTCATTGGTATTTGTTTTCTTTCTTTTTTAATTTGCTTGTTTTTGTCATTTTGGCATTACAATAGCTCCTCGCCTCATTTGAAGTATGACATTGTATTCACTCAAAAGACAAAAGAGGCACCTCTTACAAACTCATTTTATAATCGTGTCCTACCCAACACTATAATCTATCAGTCTATTTTCTGGCATATGTATGTGCTACGTTCGCTCACAGACTGCTTTATCTAATTATAGATACGGATACCAATTCACCATTAGAGGAGAATTAATTCAGATTTTGGTTATGGCTGGGTGCTTAGAATACCAAAGGGGTGTGGTCAATTAAACATGTGAAGTAGTTTTGTTTTAAATTGGCGGCACCTCCCCTTCGGTGATATGTACTGGTCCTCCCCCCTCCTGAGAGGTTTTTAACGATGGGGTTGGCTCAATAGACCAAATAAAATAGGACGCAGTGCCCGCCAAGGCGCCCCTAAACAAGAATAGAATAGAATTGAATAGTGTAAGGTCCGCCATGTTTAGAGTAGGAAGTCCTTTAAGGCAAATTATGTTATCAGCTTTAAAGCCTATCGATTACGAATGGTACGAATTCCCAATAGATTAGGTTCAGTTCCTTAACCCAGCCCTCTATCAGGGACTTGGAGTTGGACCATGAGATATCTCAGAAGGGTTCTAGACCTGCATCAGCTCTTCACATCCTTCCGCAGCCTCACTGCCATCGATACACCATTGTCCGGGAAACCAGCAGGACGAGCCTCTATTTTTTCTGGCCACGCTCTGGAGTACCTGCGTGAAAGCTCCCTACAATTATTTTGGTGGAAAATTTCCACGATGAGAGTGCCTTGATAGGTTTGATGACTATCCGAAATAATTATAATGTTGGTGCCTTTCAAACCTTTTTCATGGTAGAGCCTATCGCAGATCTCAATGACATGTAATTCAGTCTGGAAAACAGAAGGCCACTTACCCATCGTAATCGAGACCTTGAGTTTGGTCCTGCGATCCCCGCCCTTGTAGTACCATGTCCTGCCTCATTTTTTTGACCCATAAGTAGTGGTTTCTTGAACCTCCAGGAAGTTTGGTTCCCACGGCCAATCGCCCCAACACCTACTGAGAGATATCAGATGGGAAAAGGAAGCCTGCGAGAAAATTATCGTTTGTGAACTAGAACAGTACAGAACTTGCTGCAACATTTAAATTGGCTCAACTAATCGCCGGTAAATACAATTTTAATTATATTTAAATGTGTTCCTTTTTGGATAGGACAACCTACGATAGTTCAGTTCTTCTTGAATCAGCTACAACCAAAATCCCAGCAATTAATTTCCCCAAAAATACGACCAATGTCAATTAATTGCCCGATGAAAAACGCATAATACCACAAAACATAATTCAAACAAAGAAATTGAAATTTTTAACTCATCACAACTCTTTTATCCCAGCACCAAACCAGCAGCATACAATAAGATAAATTCCCGAACAGTTGCACAGCACCCAACAATCCGGACTGCTATCGCCTATTCAAGAGCAAATATTATTACAAGAAATCCAATTAAATCCTCGGCATTTATTTAATTAACAAACACAATTAAAAATGAATTGGAATTGCAGCGATATCTTCTGCCGCTGAAGAAAGATTGCGATAAGGCGGAATGGTGTTAGTCCTCGTCGTCGTCGTTGTCTTCGGCGTCGCTGGCGCTGTCGCTGTGCGTCTACCCAATCCGAAGCTTCAGTTATGAGAGCTTCACCCCTTTGCTTTTTGCTAAATTAAATCCATAAAGGTATGTTTTATACCCAACCTGAAAAATATCTGGGCACTTAAGGATTCTCGAATTCTGCTCCCGAGAAATCCTTGTACCGCATCAGCGCGCGCTGAGGCTGTCTTTAGGAGTGCGCTCTCCTACGAAAATGTGCCGTGGATGGGTGAACGGGGGTGGCAGTTTCGGATTAATTACGGGGATTACTTGGCTTCTTAAAACGATTTTCAACTTCAAGTTGAGAGCAGAAATCAGTTCAATTAATTCAATTAATTTCACCTTTTTGGTTTGCTCGCTCGCATTATCTAACCCTCGTGCTCCTGGTGGCTTTTTGCAGGTGGCGTTTTGCTGGTTGCCTTTTTCTAACCCAGGACTCTTCGCCTGTAATGTATATACGGTCTTATAACGGTGAATAAAGAAGCTTATTGCTTCTATGGCACTATAATTTTGAACACTAATAGTTAAATTTGTCAAACTTTTTTTTATATGGCAGTTCAAAGTTCAGGAAACGCCCTTTGTACTACCTGTCCGTCAAGTAGTTGGTCACGTCATTGTGCGATGTCTAATATCACTAAGTTTATAACATATAGAGAAGTCACCTAGAACACGCGCGTTATTTATCTTCTTCTTTTCTCATCGCTGCGTCCAATTGCTTCCATAGTACCAAAATCGACTTAATAGGGCTAAATTGGTAGCAAATTATTGTGCATGATTATGATGGAAGAAATGCCGTAAGGTGAGGCAATTTTCGAGGGAGGAACATTTCGGGTCCCAATACATCGGCTACGTTTGGAGGCATTGAATTTGACACGATTGTGGCGGTCCGAATTAAGAATAAGTTCAATGTCCTTGTTAATTGAATTAGTCTAAACCCGCGATCGTCAAGAGCCATGCGTAACGCACAGTACCGTCATCGGCGAAGCAGTGATGTGGGTTGATAATGTGTGAAAGCAGGCCATTTATAAAGATCAGAAATAGAGCAGGTGACAGAATTGACCCCTTGGGGGACTCCAATCGATCGATGAAAACTTTGGCTGATTTGTTATGTAAGGCACACTAAAACGTCGTCTAATTACCTTTTTTGTCTGAAGTCGTACTGCTTGTCGTTTAGAATTAAGTAAGACTATGCAGTCTGAATATCCTACCTGCAGGATTTCACTTCTCTGACTCTGGGTGCGTTTAGGGCCAAGTTATTTTAACTCTGTTAAATTATCACTACAGTTCCTAGTATGCCATTTTACAGAAATAATGAAATTCCGAGAATTGCAATCAATTAAAAAATGATGGGTGAGAGGAAAATGCAAAATTAACAGTTTTGAACTGAGCCAAAGTGTTGACGTCGTAGCACTTCTGTGATTTTACAGTTGTGCTATATTTCAGCTATGCCAAAAGGCAGAAATACTTTAGCTAACTGCGCTCAAAAAATTACTGTTTGTGCCTTTTTTAACATGGCTAGTTCAGCTAAAGTAACTTGGACTTAAATGCGCATACTGACTACGATAGTGAGGATCAGGCTCTTGTTGTTCAGTGCGACATTGCTTAACCAAATAAGTCTGACGACAAATTTTTAAATACACTGAAATCCTGCTCAAGCGATCTGGCCTACAAATCTATAGTTTGGTGCTGCTAAGACTGAAATAGGTCAACGCGGCCGCGGTACTAATAGAGTAGAAGAAGATAATCACCCTCATTCTGGTTTCCAAACGGAATTGCAATTTTTCGAAAACCGAAAATTTTATATTTCAGTGTACGTTCGGAATAAAAAGTTCGTATTTTCCAGAAATATTTTGCATTCCGGGGTGGCAGCACGGTATTTGTTTCAATTCATCTGTATCGAGTTTTTCATATTTTGGTAGCATACAATTTTGTTTCGTTTCTGTTTCGTCTCTTTTGACAGACGTTCCAATTTTTTGGAAGCACACAAGTTTTGTGACGTTTTCTTTTCGGCTTTGAAACAAGTGGATTTAGTCGTGAATAAAATTACTGTCGAGCGCGGGTAACAAAAATGTAAGTATTCACAAGTTAGTTATATTATGATTTATTAATACATTGGATTATTGTTTAGAGTCAAGTCTAGTAATAAATACATAATTATTAATTTTTGTTTTGTAGGCAAAAACAAAATTTAGGTATAAATTCGGAACAACAAATATTCCTTTGCCAATTTATGACTGAACATAATGATTTGGCAAAGGGAATATTAAAAACAGAACGGAACCGTGAATTTTCGAATTTTACGAAAAATACCTCCGACAACTTTTTCTTGACGGAAAAGATGGCGCAATAAGGAATTAATGTCATAACTGGGGGTTATTACATGTGTGTAACAAAACTTTTTTGTGTTTTAGTTTTGGGCTATTTTGACCAAGCCATTCCACTTTTACTTGCTTCTGAGAGGAATCGTTGCTCTTTTAAATATTTGGTTTAAACCGTCAGTTCTCGACGCCTAATTCCCTGGTGTTCAATAATATTTAAAATTTAAAATGTAAGCCATTTCCTTTCTGTATTTTACTTGGTTATACAAAATTTGATCTTTTAGGGAAAGAGAAACCACAAAAATGATAACGATAAACAAAACTTTATAAGTTGTTAAAAATATCGTAAATATCTCCCACTTAGTCTCATTTTCTTCTTCTCCCAGAAGAAATAAAAAAACACCCACATTCATATTTTAATTTTTTGATAGCTTTGACACATTTGACAGCTGATTTCCAAGTTCGAAACTGGAATTCTTCGTTTGAAACTAGGAATAGTAACGAAACTTCCGTTCGGAACTCATTTTCGGTTGCAAAATATTTCCAATTGAAAACCAGAATAAAGCGGAATATAAATGAGCAAAAAGTTTTGTTTTGATTTATGATATGTATTATCTACCTCTTAACATGCTTAATAATTGAATTTTTAGGATTCTTCTTTTTATTACCCTTTTATTATTCTTTTATTACCCTTTTATTACCTCTTTTTTTTACATTTTCAAACAATATTGTGAAAACTAAAAAAGAATTGAAAATAATAATAATTTTAATTTGTTAAACATATCACCAGACAGCTTAAATTCGTTATTAAAATGGTACTGTGGCATAACAATGCAAAATTAGTGATGCTTCTCTTGACACAAGATCTCACTTGTTTTCTTTATTGGTTTATGACACAAAACTTGCTTTTAGATTTAATTGTCATTAACTAACCAACGTCAGATAATTTGTCCAACAAAAATCCGATATCGACTTTAATTTTAGTTGCGTTCCTTAAACCAGGACTAGGCCTTGTAGATTTGATAGAGGGAGGACTAAGAAAACGCATTCTCGCCTACGTAACTTTGTAGAAACCGCGAGCGACAGAGTTAGCGTTAGCACTACAGAAACATAGATCCCAATTAGGACGCTGCCAAATAAAAAGATAAAATCGTGTTCTTCTTCATCTTTCATAGAGAATTCAGGTCCAAGGAACACATCAGCTTTGCAGGCCTGACCGTCTGACTAAATATTTGTCACTCAGAATTATTTGGTCACCCAAAGTTCAGACTCGCCATCGCAAAAAGATGATAAATGGATAATTCTCCGACATCATTGCGAGTTGAGCCGAGAATATTGTAAACTGCTTAGATTTAAAGCACATCAAGTAGCTGCTACAATAGCCTAACTGTGTCCCATCCCGGCCACAACAGATTTCAACTAGCCAGGTGGACCTCTCAAGTTCGGCGTATTCCATCGGAGTCCGATCATAGTAGTAGTCCAGTTCCCAACCGGTATCACCTCTACTTTTTTTCGACGGCGACCGATTTTCTTGAAATTTTAATAGTAGATAGGGAATGACTCAAAAATCAAAGCCTACCATATGCCAATGTGCGCTTTTTCTTTGAAGGTAGTTCCCACCCCAACTCGGGAGTGGAAATATTTTTGGTCAAAATAAGCACGTTAATCGATAGAGAGGGCTAGTTTTAAGCAAAAAATGTGGTACAAACATTTTTTGTAAAATTGATATTTTTTTAGTTATAAGCGTTTGAAAAGTTGCAATTTTCATCAAAAAACCCCACTTTTTCGAACAGTTTTTGGTCAATAAGTCCAAAAATAAGCGTTTTATCAAAATTCTTGTTAGGACTAAAAATAAAACTTATAAAAAAACGAAGAAAATGGTTTTTGAATGAATGCTCTAGGTATAAAACAAAGCGAGTAATGATTGATCGTAGGGAACCTATTTCGAACCAAATACTCAAAACGTTATATTTAACGTCGAATAACGGAAAATCGATGCATTTTTCGAGGATAACTTATATATCATTTTATAAAGTGCTTGAAAAGACCTTTAAAATGAACGCTGATAAAAGTCATTTTTGCATGTAAAATAAATGAGTTATGGCAAAGAGAAAGTGTGCCGTTCAAATTTTTTTTAAAAAAATGATCAATAAAACTAATACCACTTCCACCCAAATTCAAATTTATCATATTCCACGTAGGATTCACTTTATTTTAGAGATATCTATCGGGTCTATATAGTTTGAGCAATTTTCAGGGTGTATTTTTCGAAATTGGTACGATCAAAATGAAAAGGGGATTTTACGAATTTTACAGATTTCTGCGTTTATTTCAAAAAAACTCAAAAACTATTGAAGATACGTAAAAAACTGTCGAGTAACAAAATTTAGATTTTTCATCAACAAAAATTTTGAGGTTTTATGTATTGCTGTAGCTTAAAAACTGACGGAGATATAGCGGATTGAAGTTTGCTTTATACAGGGTGTCCCACGAAAAGTAACAAAGCGGCCGGCTGTGGATAGGTTTTGGATAGACGAACAAAAAATCGTATGGGTGGGGGGGGGGGGGGAAATCGTAACGGTTTAGCCGCTAGGGCGTTTTGAAGTTTTTTTGCTAGAGTTTTACATATCACCCTGTATTTTTGTAACCCTATGACCTATTTTCATAAATAAGGTATCAGTGTACGCAGAATACTCCCACCTATCTAAAGCTGTAAAAAAGAAGGTTCTACCGTACCAGGTTCCAGAGCAATGAGTCATCAAAGTCAAAATTTTGGTTTTTTTTTACTAAAATTTCAACTAAAACCACCATTTTCTCCAAAAAATACGTGATAAACCTAAACTTTTTTTTGCAAAATTAGAAAGCTTGGACAATTTCCTATGAATAATGTCTAGAGAATTTTTTTCCTACGACTTCTACTTTTGGAGTTAAAAGCAATTTTAATGCTAAAATTGGGTCTTTTTTAGTACTTTTTCACCTAAGCTTTGCTAAAAAGTACCAAATAAGCACCAAATAAGGTCAATTTCAACATCAAACTTGCTAATAACTTTAAAAGTAAAGGCCGTAGCATAAAAATTGTCTGGACATTATTCATAGGAAATTGTCCAAGCTTTCTAATTTTGCAAAAAAAAGTTTAGGTTTATCTCGTATTTTTTGGAGAAAATGGTGGTTTTAGTTGAAATTTTAGTAAAAAAAACCAAAATTTTGACTTTAATGACTCATTGCTCTGGAACCTGGTACGGTAGAACCTTCTTTTTTACAGCTTTAGATAGGTGGGAGTATTCTGCGTACACTGATACCTTATTTATGAAAATAGGTCATAGTGTTACAAAAATACAGGGTGATATGTAAAACTCTAGCAAAAAAAATTCAAAACGCCCTAGCGGCTAAACCGTTACGATTTCCCCCCCCCCCCCACCCATACGATTTTTTGTTCGTCTATCCAAAACCTATCCACAGCCGGCCGCTTTGTTACTTTTCGTGGGACACCCTGTATGGTCCGGGGAAATTAGCAAAAAAAACGCACGAAAGGCGACAAGATTCCAAAATGGCTGAAAATTGATCCACAGCTTCCTTGGGACTTTCTAAGAAAACAATTTCGGAATCACAAAAAAAAAACATGGCCCCCGGAGATATCGCGTTTTTCCCGCGTTTTCGTTGTATCTCAGTTTCTATATGTCGTACAACCCCGTGCGAGGGCCCAAATTGTTGACAATGAAATTCTCTACAACTTTAGTTCTTACAAAAATGTTGACCCGATTAACCCTTTTAAAGTTATTTAAGGTCAATGTTATCACTTTTTGGCCAAAAAGTCACTCAAAAACTGTTTTTTTCGAAATTTTTTTTTGATCAGTTTTTTTTCAAAAGTTATTGCCTATCAAAAAGCCCTGTTATAATTTTTTCGTAAACTTAACCCTTTCGAAGTTTTTCAAGGTCAAAGTTTCCAAATATCACTTTTCGTGCAAAAAATCACTCAACAATTGATTGACCTTGAATAACTTTGAAAGGGCTAACCTAGGTCTACACTGGCATTCTTTCATCACTAAAATTTCAACTAAAACCACCTTTTTCTCCAAAAAATACGTAATTAACTTTTCACGTAAGCTTTGCCAAAAAGTACCAAATAAGCCTCAAATAAGGCATATTTTAAAATCACACTTGCTAATAACTTCAAAAGTGAAGCCGTAGCGTAAAAATTGTCAAGACACTATTGATAGGAAATTGTCCAAGCTTTCCAATTTTGCAAAAAAAAAATCAGTTAATTACGTATTTTTTGGAGAAAAAGGTGGTTGTAGTTGAAATTTTAGTGAAAAAAAAACCAAAGTTATGACTTTGTTTCTCTGGAATCTGATAGCGTAGAACCTTGATTTTGACAGTTTTAGATAGGTGGGAGTATTCTGCGTACACTGATATCTTATTCATGAAAACAGCTCAAAGAGTTACCGTACGGACGGACAATTTTTACTCGGGTCAAGCCTAAATCCAAAATTTTCGGTGGCCTCCAAAAAAAAGTAGCGGTAATATCTCATTTTTACAGTTGGAGACTGGGCTATTTCTTTAAGGGTAATTTTTAAGGGTTGAAAAATTTCTTAAAAAATTATTTCAATAGTACATAGGTCTAAGAGGGGATATATAGGCCTACTAAGCGTTTTTATTACCCATTTATTGAGTTTTGTTAATTTTTTACGGTAAGGGGTAGTTTTCACCCCTAAAAATAAAAACCGCACCTCGACACAGGGTAGACTTTGAAAAGGGTAGTAAGTAGAGCCTCAATTCAAAATTTCATCAAAATTGGTGGCCGCCGAAAAAAAAATAGAGGTAATACCCTATTTTTACGGTTGGGGCTGGACTATAGGCCTTTTTAACCAAATTAGTAAATCAGTGCCAGAGCGCTGACTGACCGTCACGTCCATCCTTTTTAATGCTGGTGCCCTGCTACATCGTACGCAGTTTTCTTAATAAGGTTCTGTTTTAAATACTTTATCAATTTATGAATATTCTTCAGAAACTATCTTAAGCAAAATACACTACTGTTTTGGCAATAATCCAGAATGAGATTAATAAAATGTCGTAACAAAAAATCACGCAACACCCAAAGGTTCCCTGTAAATTTTCATGTAACTGAGTGGTTAAGTTCCAATTCGCCAATTCACAAAAATATTTCATTTTCCTCTCCTGACCCACATACAAAACATAGATAAGAAAACAGAATCCAGGACAAACCAGGTGGAATTCAATTCCTCAATTTAAAGTTAAATCCTTTTTTAATAAGAGGCCAACGGAATGGAAGTTATGCACAAAATGTGTCTTCCTTCAACCATGCAAAATGTCAAGTCGCATTAGTAAACTGAGTTGAGGAAGAGCTTGAAGGAACCAAAAAGGTAGACGACGAAAAAGTTCAATAAGCGAAACTTATCCAATAAAAGTTTGCGTTGATTTGTTGCAGATTGCCGTGTTGTTGTCGTCCTGGCCTCCTTTTGTGGCTGTGATGTCTGCAATCCGGATGTCAACTCAATTGATTATGGATATCGAGAGTCAAAAGTTTTGATTTTACCTGTTCGTGTTTTTTTTGCTTCTTTTGAACGCGCTTCAATAGGAGGCAGGTTGTTGGCAAGTTTTAAGTCCGTCTTCAATTAAACTTTTAACTTTTTGCAAGGATTTTATAAATTTGTTTTATTGAATTAAAATGGTACAGAGAAATATATGAACAGTTTCGTTTTAATTTAATTGAAATGTTTAATTTTTATGCAGTTTTTGATGCGAGATTAATTTGTGTTGTGAAAGGATTTAATTTGTAGAGTGAAAGCATAAAGAAACAGACCCTATGAAGTGAAAACAACTTTCCCGTGCTGCTCCTATTATTACCAAGGCAAGGGAGACGAAACTTATTCAGTCTGAGATACTAGAAAACCCAGATCGGGGCACAAACAGTGGATTGCAGTGTTACCTATCGATCTAGGCGCTCATGGACAGTAGACCAGTAACCTACATCGCCAAAATTCTAGATTACTTTTCACATTCTACGCAAGAATAAGAACCCTTAAGCAAGTTTAAGAACCCGATTCATCGAAGAAATGAAGACATAGTGAAAGTGAAGAAAGAAGAAATGAAGACATAGTAGTTATGCTATGGCGGTACAATCGCAGTCACGTCATCGGTTGTTGACTTGGTCTTGGGAGTTAGTGAGCGCCGTCTGTGTGAGATTGGGTGAACATCGCTGAGTCTTGGATGAGCTTGGGGAAATAGGTTGAACTTCCATGTGCCCCGGATGAGCTTTCGCGCTGGATGAGCTTTTGAGCTTTACTGTGTCTTGGCTGAGCTCGGGTTGAATTGCGCTGTGTCTCGGATGAGCTCTCGATGTGGTTGATCGAATCTGCAGTTTTGAGCTTTGCTGTGGGGTATGATTTTGCGAAGTCGCGAAAAGTTTTCAATAATAATAGGAATTATATTTCATTTATGTGGGATCCGTTGATGGGATTTGGCCTGGGTTCCAATTCTTAATGAAGTTTGCATATTGGTTTAGGTGGAAGCATACTTTTAGGGTTTTTTCAATATCGATGGCCTAGTCAAACATTTATGGCTTGAAGCACATGCTATTATGAGCTGCTACAACCAAGTGAAACCATCACAGGAACTTGCTACCGAATATAACTAATGCCTTTAAGCCGAAGTTTGAAGTAAAAACGGTCACAATTCGATTAAAGATCAGACAAAGTGATTTTGAAGCACGACAATACTCGGCCCTATGTTGCTAATGTCGTTAAAACCTAAATGGAAACACTGAATTGGGACATCATATCTCACCCGTAGTGTTCTCCAGACATGGCCCCTTCCGACTACCGATTGATAATGCATGGCCTGGCTAAGTAGTACAGCCGTTCTTACGGAGGGCCAAAAAATTGTATCGATTTTTGGATCTCCTCAAAATTGAGTCGACACGGAATCCGTAAGCTGCCGCAAAGATTGGAAAAAGGTGTGGCTAGTGATATTCAATATTTGGAAGAATAAATATGTAAGCGTTTTTCCAGGAAGTCTTCGTCAACAAATGACAATCTAGATGAGTCCAAATGGCTACCCAGTCGTGCCAAATAGTAATTGTATGAATTTGAATCGTATGGATTGTTGTATAAAAAAGACAAAGAGGAACAAGTGAAAAGACGAAGATTGGTTAGAGTCGAACCACAGACCTCTAGGATGGTAGAAGGGTCAAATGACCCGAAGGCAACAAAGGCCGGTTGACGATAGCATGTAAACCACATAAGAAAACAAGCACTTGACTGAAATCCGCAGTCACAGAGAAGAAAATCTCCAAGAAGCACATGAATGAACCGTGGAGGGAAACGAAGGCTATAGCTCAAAATACAGGCAGGTGTGCTTATATAACATGACGAGTCAGGTGAATCACCAGAATATATGGCTGGAAGGTATCATCAAATTACTATTTTAGCGGACAGAACAAGCTCCATCTCAGTGTTATATTCAGCGCTTAATGATTGCCAAAATACTTGTTCTCATCAACTTTAAATGGCCGTTCCATTGAGAAATCTACGACCTGTCGATGCCTTATTAACTTCCCAGTAGTAGACGGAGAGCCTGCGCCAAAAAAACTGAATTTACTAAGCCTAGTTTTTTAATAGGTGATTACCATGACTGACCAGCTCCGTCCCCATACTCAGCTGACTGACCATCACAACTTTTATTTAAATACAATATACAAGTTGTATAACAATTTTCAGCATTAGTAAATTAATTTTATTACCTCTTCAGGTAAAACATCTTTGATTGCGTACCGAAGCCATATGTTCTCAGTTTCGCCTGACTGACCGCAGTATGTTTGCGTACACAACCATGGTAATCACCTATTAAAAAACTAGGCTTAGTAAATTCAAACATTTTTTGTGGCGCTGGCTCTTGGACTATAGGAAGTTATTGTAATCCGTCCGAAAATCGAAATCGAACTTTTCAATGTATTTTCATGTTTCAACGTCCCAATAGCATTTTAAGCAAAAATTTGAGAAGAAATATGTGTGTGTGTGGCTGGGCGTACGTATGTGGTCATTTTTTCCTGCACCATTTCGCGCGAAACAAAAAAGATATCGACTTCGGTTAGATGCCGTTCGAAGCGTATTACAGGAAATATGATCTGAAAAGATTTTCATAAAAATCGGTCGAGCCATTTTTTTGTTTGAACGACTTGATTTTTGTACCAGCACAATTTTGTGCTTACTAACAATGATACCGACCTAGTTGAGCTGTCGATCGTAGCATATTACCGAAGTTACTATCTGAAAAGATTTTCTTAAAATTCGGTGGAGCGGGGTCATTGTTTAGACAACGTAAGTAATTTTTATACCTGCACGATTTCGCGCGAACCAAAAAATAATCGATTTCGTTGAGTTGCCGTTCGAAGCGTGTTAAAGGAAATATGATCTTAAAAGATTTTCATAAAAATCGGTCGAGCCGTTTTTTTGTTTGAACGAAGTTCGTGATCTGCAAGGACGAAAAATGATATAGACTTCGTTAAGGTGCCGATCGAAGCACATTAGAGAAAACTTGTTCTGTAAAAAATTTCATAACATTCGGTCAAGCCGTTTTTTTCCAAATGAAGTCATTTGCTTACAAGTTTATCGTTATTTGAACTACCTACTCTCAGGATTTCTTTGGCGCCAGTTCTGATACAGGCCAATTTTCCACTACTACTAGAACTATTACTATTTCCTAAGTAGACAATTTATTAATATTATTTTATTTAAAATTACAAGATTTTTGCTAGTAGGTATAGGAGTTGTGTTAGTTTGAAGAACCAGGTGTATGAATTTGGTGTGATTTTTTCTTACAATTTGTTGTTATTATTGTTCACTTATTATTAAAATATCGATTCATAATATTCATAATTCATCAAACTGGGAAATTGACCGTGTGGACCGAAAGGGTCAAACCCACATCACAACTAGTTTTAATAAGTGAACCTTCCTTGAAGTGGCTTTTCTGGTTATGTGAGAAAGTTAAATAGTTCCAGTTTTCAAGGTGCTACAAGATATATGGAGCTTAAACGGGTTTTGACTTCCCGTTCTTCATGTGTTCGACAAAAGTGTTTCTAAGAACAGAACCTGCCACCTCTTAGTCATAAACTCACCCCTAACTACCTAGTGCTACCTAGACAACCTGTAGTAACAACACTCAAACTTGAATATTTTATGCCTTTTTTTTCTTCAAAAAAAAAATTCAAAATGCTTAAATGCAAACATTTCAAGTTAAATGTTGATTAAAGCCGAAAGAAAATAAAGAAGAAATTATTTAGTCTAGAAATTGTCCTCCATTTTCATGCAATTTTCCTTAATTTGTTGAGAATTTCTTCCAGACAATGTCGTGCAGATTGTACACAATTTCAATGAAGGCTCTCTCGTGAAGGTAAAGAATAAGAAATTCGCAAATAACCCTGCCATGCAAACCGCAATATGACAACACATTATCCCAGGCTTCTACACCTCTAGTACACCGTTGAACACTATCGTATCACACCGTTGGCATCGTCTAGCTCTTATTTTTCTTTGGGTAATTCGGTTGCAATTTTCTGGTCGTTAACAGAACCATGAGGAAGCCCGCTTCACAACCAACCCCCAACCCCCAGGACATGGTAGTTTCGGGACGTGAATATTTTCGATGTAAATTTTTTAATGACGCCGTTCTTTTTATTAAGTCGAGGGGTTGGGAATGAGAGGAAGCTAGAAAAAAAAGTGATAGCACTTGGAATACCTTAATGCTTCCTTGAAAACGCGAAATGATGGGTGAGGGAAGGTATATGGTGAAAAATTCATTGTACTTGGAGTAGAGGTGCTATATCGCATAAAGTTGCTTAGATTTTTTTAAACAATCTATAAAAAATTTGCAACAGTTACAATATTGTAGAGAAATGGTCTTCACACTAATGTTTTCGGTTACAGATTTTTTTTTATTCAAATCTAATGGCAATGGTTAAAGATGGAAACTTCTTAAACCCCATTTTTAAGAGCACTAAAATGAATGATAGAAAATGTTATGGTCCTTAATGACAGCCATATTATCACAAAAAATTCCTTTTACTTACTTAGTTACGGTATACCGCGGTAGTTTTAATTTCCCTAGTAAAAAAGTGTTAAATAATGGATAGTGAAAAATGAATGAGTAAAAGTCCATCTTTCTGGAGAATAATAGAAAATATAAATTAATGTTTTTGTAATATTATTATTTTTCCCATAGACACTATTTTTTGCAGGATAGGCTCTATATTAGCGGAGATATACTATAATATTCAGTACTAGTAAGACCGACACGGCGTTGCCCGTGATAAACTTATGGGTCTTGCTGATAAAAATAAGCACACAAGAAATATCCTTAAAACGATAACCACCCACAAAAGATAAATATTGGTGAGAGTATTTAAAAATAGGGTTTTATCAGTAACTATTTGCCACATAGTATAATCTCAAAAAATATGTCAAACCCACAGTGGTTATTCATGCTATAATCTTTTTTTGGGGGGGGCAGGCATTCGCATGTGCTTTTAGTTAAATTAAATATTCAATAATCAAAAAATATTATTACATCCTGAAAGAAAAAAATAAAAGGATTATACTAATTAAAGATTTAAAAATGGGCTTTTGCCGGTCCATTGTACATTATCAGACGTATACTATAATGCACAAAAATTACATGTCTGACAATTTCCTGGCCCTGGGTTCTCATCTGCAATGTCACTGACCTAGGTTTTATTTGCTTAACCAAACACAAGCCCCTTCCCGTATTGCAGAATCGTAGCCTTATAATTAAAATGTCAGGGGTGAGGGGTTTCTTTCCTTCTTATCTATTTTATATAAATCCCACATTTCATTGGAATCGCCACACAATTGACAAAATTCGTCCGCCATATTTTGAATTTATAAGTTTTGACCACAAATTCGTTATTTGCGACCTTAAAAACCCCCAAGATATCCACTTTCATTGAAATCGGAACACAATTGGCAAATTCGAACATATTTGGGCGGCCATTTTGAATTTCGGTAATATTTTAGGCGGCCATTTTGAATTTCGAAAATCGGGCTTCGAGGTGTATCATGGGAGACCCCCCGGCCCTTCATGCAAAATTTCTAAGCTCTGCGAAGACTGGTGCGCCCAGTATAGCGCACACATACACGTATACACACACATACATGCATACATACATTCCTTAGATTATGGAAGAGATTTCAGAAGTGGAAATACATCGTGTGTCCTATTTTATAGGTGGATGTATAGGCTAGTGCCGATAGTTTTTTGAAAAAAAAATTAATAGCAGGGAGGGACCAGCAATGAAATGTCGTTAAGGTTATAACTAAAAGAAAAAAAAAGTTTAAACTCGAAAAAAGGGAAATGGTAAAATGGGGATGCTATTTAGGGGTTGAAAACGATTTTTTGCGTTTGCGGTGAAACATGACCTCCTAGTGAAAAATGTTTAATACAGAAGTTGTAGATAATAAAAAGATATAAAACTTTTGTATTTAACATATTTTAACATAACCTCAAATTTTCCAAGAAAATGGCGGAAAATCGATTTGAGAGTATACCTTGTACTGCGTTAAATAAGCATGATTTTTTGTTTGTTTGAAAAACGGATAGTTTCGCAAAAATTAACACTTTTCGAAAAGATACCCGAATCTTGCATGGACAACTTTATTGATGTATTTTTCGAATTTTGATATTTAATAAGTGCTCATTTAACCATTGAAATGTCTACTTTCGAATGGTCTATAAATTTTGATACTTTATTTTCATTAAACCGCTTAAAATTTAGAAAAACCGAACACCTGATTTTTCGAATCACGTACATATTTCTCGATTTTTTCAATTTTTTTCAAATTTTTTAATTTTATCTGTAAATGAGGTATTAAATTTTAATGACAGGACTTATATAAATTTAATTACATAAAGGGTGGCAAAACCATCTTGAAAATTTTAAATAAATAAGAAATAAAATAACAATTTCGTTTGAATTGAATTACGCCGTGACTAGGTAAATGTTTCCAGTTTCGTAATAAAATTTTTACAGCATCATACTCAATATAGTTTTGGGAAAAATAAAAAATTTGAAAAAAATTGAAAAATTCGAGAAATATGTACGTGATTCGAAAAATCAGGTGATCGGTTTTTCTTAATTTTAAGCGGTTTAATGAAAATAAAGTATCAAAATTTATAGACCATTCGAAAGTAGACATTTCAATGGTTAAATGAGCACTTATTAAATTACAAAATTCGAAAAAAAACATCAATAAAGTTGTCCATGCAACATAAGGGTATTTTTTCGAAAAATGTTAATTTTTGAGAAGCTATCCGTTTTTCAAACAAACAATAAATCATGCTTATTTAACGCAGTGCAAGGTATACTCTTACAAATTTTCATGTAAATTGAATTATTTTTACGGAAGAAAAAAATTAAAAACTTAAAAATCGATTTTCCGCCATTTTCTTGGAAAATTTGAGCAGGCGCGGATTTAAGGGGGGGGGGTCACGGGGGTCATGACCCCCCCCAAAAGCACTCGCTGTTTAAAAAACAAAATTGATCCAGCTAAAATAACAAAAACAAAAAATAACCAAACGACCAAAACCGACCGAAATTTTTTGCAAATTAAAAAAACCACCCTTTTTTATCTGATAGTGTCACCCTTTTGGCCTTATCATGGTTGGCGAGTTGAAAAAATGACAGCGCCGTTTATCGTTCTCATTTTTCGTACCATAATTACCGAATGCAGCGACATGACAGTTTTCGACAAAACCTTATCATTGTTGTCCCTTGAAAGTTTTTAGACATTTCTGATAATTAAAAAATTTTTAAATTGCATTATTTATTCAATCTATTTAAAAAATATTTATTCAATCTAGTCACTTGACAGTCGTGAAAAACCCAGCTTTGTCTCTTCAAACGCCAACTGTGATACGCCTGAAGGCATTTTTCCCGACAAATGTCTGTTTTTTCGAAAACTATGATTCCGTTTTACAGTCGCCACGCCATTTCTCACTTCAAGCGCCAACCATGATCAGGCCTTTTGTACTACTAGTCCGTCATGTCATGTCGCACACGTCATAGTGCAATGTCTAGTAGTAAGCTTAGCTCGAAGGATAGAGAGAGATAGGATAGATTAGGGGGAGTCGGGTGCAGGGTCTCCATATGTAAATCCAGCGTTACCGTGTTGCAAGGACAAAAATACGATGTTTCTAGACACGGTGAATCTGCTAAAAATGTACCGTGTAATTTTTCGTAAATTTTCTTCAAAAATTCCACTTTTTTTTGATAAAACTAAATTTCGTTTGATTCGTCAAATTTCTTCAAAACTTAAAAAAAGTGGAAGTTTTGAAGAAAATTGACGAAAAAATACAAAAATTCATGATTTTCGATTCGGTTTTTTCCACTATTTTCAAGTTTAAACATTTTTTCTTGTTCACCATCATAAAAGTGCATAAAAAACCTACACTTCAATTAAAAAAGGATCTCATACGATGCAATGCACAAAAGTTATTGGCCAATCAATTTTCAGATTATAGGTTAATTTTTGAGACTTGTGATGGATATTTTGATTTAAAATCTTTACGAGTTATTGTCCACATTATAAAGTAATTTCATCAATTTTTACTTACAACATCCAAAGTTGTAACCAAAAAACCAAAATTTAGCAGTTTCTTCAGTTTTCAATTTTCTTTGTGGTTATGTGAGCAGATTAAAATTTCATTTTGTAACCGCTGATAGGTAATGTCATAATGAACAGCCTCAATTTTTTTCACTTTATTTTGACCTGCACATACCGATAAATTCTCATCTATATTTAGAAAGAACGACCAAAATGGTAGATTTTTTACAAAACGGCCCATAATTTACGTAGCGGTTGCAAGAGAAAAAGTCCATTTCATATAGTATTCGATGTAACTAACATATTGAAAAAAAATTTGAGACTGGAAACAATTTCTTTTTCACTAAAATTTTATGCTTATCTGATTCCACTATTAGTAAAATCCGTAAAATTTTTTTTTCGATTTTTTGAAAATTTGTAACCGAAAAGACCGAAGTTTTGTTCGTTTTGTTAATTTTGCTTTTGTTTTTTAGGAGTAGAAATTTTTTCCGCCACTTTTAATTCCGTGACCCTCCCAAAACAAAATTCTAGATCCGCGCCTGAATTTGAGGTTATGTCAAAATATGTTAAATACAAAAGTTTTGGATCTTTTTATGATCTACAACTTTTGTATTAAACATTTTTCACTAGGAGGTCATGTTTCACCGCAAATCACAAAAAATCGTTTTCAAACCCTAAATAGCATCCCCATTTTACCATTTCCCTTTTTTTCGAGTTTAAACTTTTTTTTTCTTTTAGTTATAACCTTAACGACATTTCATTGCTGGTCCCTTCCTGCTATTAATTTATTTTTTTTCTTCATTTAAATCCGGTTTGGCACTAGCCTAAATGTGTTTTCTGGGAACTTGATAATTTTCGTTATATACAACTAGCTGGGACCCGGTGCGCCTATGGTGCACCCATAAGCCAATAGGAGTAATCAGTTGATATGAATTTTAATAAACAGTAGGAGAGTTTGCAAAAAAGGCAATTTTTTGGTATTTTTGATTCCAAATAACAAAATGTGAAACTATTAGGCAAATTCGTCGGCCATATTGGCGCGGCCATTTTGAATTTATAAGTTCTGATCATAAATTCGTTATTTGCTAGCTTAAAAAACCCCAGATATCGATTTTCATTGGAATCGGAACACAATTGGCAAATTCGTCGGCCATATTGGCGCGGCCATTTTGAATTTATAAGTTCTGATCACAAATTCGTTATTTTAAGAACTGTTTGTTTTGCGAGGGCGCGTTTCGCTTCTTTTTTTTTCTTTTGTACCAAAAATTTTCTTTGCAATTACCTTTTTTCTATTTTCCTTGGGCGCCATCTACCGGAGCGTATTGCGCCATGCGGTTTACCGAGATTTAGTCAAAACGCACATTCTGTGAAAGTTTCAGCTCAATCGGCCGTCTAGTTTTTGAGTTTTAGTGTCGCATTACAAACCAACAGACATTCATTTTTATATATATAGATAGATAGTCCTTTCGATTTATCCTACCTAAAGATATCGATACACAAGAGTCCTCGGTTTGTTGTACGTGAAGTGCGTGGTGCGGTGTTGGTTTATATTCTAGTGGGAAACTTTGTTATTTCGCTCGAAGAAAAAAAACAATCGAAAAAAAATAAAACGAGCACCGGATTTCATGATGTTTTACTCAATAAATAAGCGGTGAGTTTTGAGTTTTGTTGGGGAGCGAAAGTCACACTTTCCCCCAAAATGATTTCTTTTTTGAGTAGTTAAATTGCGCCAATTTGAGCAGATTACGACTGTCCGTTTGTGTATGCGTCTGATTTATTACAGGCGAACCCAAGTGCATTAGGATGTCTGAAAATATCTCTATATAGATGTATATTAAAGAGATTTTTTTAATCGCATTATATTGAAACCTATACCCGTCGGTGTGTGTGTGGTGTACGGCCGAACTGTCTTGCAACGAGCCTTCTGATAACCGCCAAATGGCCGGGGACTATGTTTCAATCACAGCCGGCTTTCGCCCGTAGTAAGGCCATATTTTATTTTTACTCGGGTGTCCTTGCCCTAAATCCTATTTCTTTTTCCAGGTTTAGGATCATCAGGATATCCAGACGGATGTATTACAACTGCATGATTTGATCACTATCCCAGCTTTTGGGTAGTGCTATTACAGAAAATGCAAGAATGTATCCCGAAATAAATGATCGTCTTGACAGACACAACTCTTCTTTGTGAAAAATTCTGAAAGATATCCTTACACAAAGTCACCAAATAACAAACAAATTATTTTGAGTATGATCCAAGCAAATTCAAGGCGATCGCGAATTGATTTAACTTTGAAAATAAATCGATCAATCAAAGGAACAACTCTCGAAATAGGCAAACTCAAACACAATATCAAAAAGAAACAAATAAATCCCCCGACGACAATATTAGTTCAATAATAAAACGACATTATTTCAATCTGTCCGAAAATTATCACCAGTCTGACCCTCACTAAACTGAAATGATTAATGCAGACGCCATTGGCGTTGAAGTGTTGCCAATCGAACTTAAGATCACATTAAATCAATTAAATCGTTTGCCAACTGCCAAAAGGTGCAACTGTAGCGGCTTAATACCATGTAGTAGTTAATCCCATATGTCTAGGCCAATTAACCCTGAACGCTTTCCCGGCTGCGGAGCGATTAGATATCAAGGATGCGCGATAATCGCTATTGGAAAACATCCAAAATTTGTTATTGATTTTAAAATTGACAGACTCTGGCGATTGTAACTATTTATTTATTTATTTATTTTGGGCGCCATCACAATTAATTCATAACTTCACCCACATTGACATTGTTTCTTTGTGATTTTTTTTTCGTGGGGGTGAATTTTTAATAAATGCACATTTTTAAGCGATTTTTGTGGGAATGGTAAATGTGAAATGAACTGTGAAACGTTGAAAAATTATGTTAATTATAATTTCATATTAAAAACTGACTGATTACTGAATAAATTAGTAAATTGGAGATGGATTATTGAAAATAAATTCTTACATTATGCAAAAATGTCATTTTAGCGCCAAAAATAATTGGAAATGTGATAAATTTGTTGATCCAAGCGAAGGGATTTTTTAATAGTAGAGATTTACAAATACAACTGCGGGTACTGACTCTCAATCAGGTCATCCTCATGTGGGTCCCAGGACATCAATCCTTCATTGGCAACAAAAACGCGGACACCTTTACCAGACAGTGCTCTGGGACGATTCTCATAGGTCCAAAACCGGCTATTCGAGAACTCAAGAGTTTGGTAAAAAGGCATATGGACAATCGACCTCTTATGAAATACACCGAACATTGGAGGTCCACAGCAGAATCATAGGGCGCAATACAAATTATGCCAGGACACTAGTTGACTTGGTGACCTGACCCTGCGCCCTCCATTAGTAAACGTCGAAATAACCGAAGCTCCTCCAAAGGAACTCCAAAGTTTATTAGGCCGAGCCATTTATTGGCTTGGTCCTGTTAGGGATTCAACGTCGACCATCTACTGGATTCGCCCTGTGTGTCCGTGCTACTTCCGTTCCGATTCATAACGAAAGTTTCAAGCTGAAGCTTACTTAGAAAACATCTTGATTTTGAAACTTGTAGCGGAGCTCCACTATTCAGGAATAAATAACATAACCAGCATTTTTTTTAAATAGGATACAAATGCCAAATGTCACTCATTTGAAGTCATGTTGCGCAGTCAAGGATATATGCACCCAGACGCAAAAGCTTTTCGGCAAAGCTTTTTCCATTACATTCGAGATCGAAAATCTAAAGCCGAAAACACACTTTTGTCGAAAACTCTCTTTTAGTGCTCAATATTGCTTAGGTTGTTGCCCAGACTTATTACACAATCACAAATTCACCATAAGAATTGAATTTTTTGTGATTGTTCTTGTGACTTGCTTAGAATATTAAGACACCAGCCGACAGTCACAAGAATAGTCACAAACTATCAATGAAAATCACACGGGTCACACAAGCTTGTGACTTATAACTGGTCTCAATTTCAGAATCGGGGAGTAAAAATCAGTTTTATATCCGTATTGCAAAACCTGTCACAAGTGATAAAGCAATCACAAGTGTGTGATGGATCTCATCTTGAGGCAATTTGGTATTCTAATTTTGTAATTAATATTTCGACAGTCCACAAACGGTTGCTTAGAATACCAAATCAGCTGATAGTCACAAGAACCAAACTCTCAATGACACTCAGGAGTCTCAAAAGCTTGTGGCTTGTGACTTATGAGTGGTCACAATTTAGAATAGGGGGATAAATTGCTCCAATTGAAACATTCTTTTTTGAACTCAGAAACAGGATATGGCCACATCCTATTTATCCTATCCATATAATAATGTATGTTTAAAAGTAAAATTTTGCAATAGCTATTTTTTAAGCTGCGCAACAGATGGTGCGTTAAACAATTTTGGGGGGCTCTAGAAAATTTTTTATTCTCGAAGTGGGCGGTGGGTGAAATAAGATTGAGAAGCTGTGATATAGACGAACCTAAAGCCAGATTCGTCTTCCTTGTACTGAAGGTACATGACCATTCTTTGGTAGGTATGAAATCAGAGGAACATCGAGCACAGCGAGAAGGGTACTGAATTTTGCAGGCTAGGAGCTTAGACAGTGGACAACGTATATGTATTTGGACATATTTTCATAAAGAGCTTGGAAGATGCTTAGAAGATACGATTCGGGTACCTATAACTGAATATTAAGAGATGGACCTAAGGGCATCCCTAGCATACTGCTCTCTTCTTAAGTAATTTTTTTCGCGAAAGCGGTTGTAAAGTGAGGCACCAATTTGTCTTCGTCTTTGGTTCTTGCACAGGGCTGCCTGCTTTATCTACCTACACAGCCACCTCTCGCTTCTTCTCCTACTGTCGTTACTTTCAAATTTCCTGAATCAGAGTAAAGGGCTTTTCAAATATTCAATGATATGCAGTGTTTGGTAAGTAGATTTGACGTAGTGCATTCGTTGTCACCCATAGGTATAATGAGCTCGCAAAGTGAAACTAATTTGGCGCCACTTGGGTATTTATCCAGACATGATAATAATAATTTTTTTACAGCTGAAGCAGACCCACCTTTAATTTTATGATTTTATTAGTTTATTATACATGGCTTGGTATGTCAACACGAATATGTTCTCACATACAGTTCTATCACGAATAGATTACAACCTCAGTTGATGACCACCTTTTGGCGACTCATCCCATTTTTAGGGGTAGTTAATGTTTACACATTACTACTCCTGACATTACTAATTAGGCAACAAACCCTGCCGTATTTTAAATGCTGCACTATAGCAAAAATCATCCCATTCTCGGAAAAAGCTGCAAACTGCCAAACTAGAGCAACATTTCGTGAGTGAATGTTTATGGAGAGTTTGTGCCACATTCTGTGCTATGTTTGCACTTTGCCGACGGAACCTTATTTTATCCATGATTAAATTTCAACACGGGGTGACATTACGCGGACAATTTAACAGTTTATGGCTTTCCATTTATTCTGGAAATATTCTGACGTACGTGGAGCAAATAGGGGAGCTGCTCTCCATCCACCAGAACTAGAGTCCCGGTCAAGCTGCACAGAGTATGGAGCATGGTCGACTTTTTAACTTTTGCAATTCGTGTTTATTCAGCGGTTATTGGTCGGAAGCATGCACATCGGATATTTCTTATCTTGTTATATGGGATTGCACAAAGCCGATGTGAGTGCTACACACTTCTGCTCTATGCACCATTCTCACCTGGTGGATCCTCACCTTTTCTATTAGATTATTTGACAGCATGTACTAACATAGATGTAAGCAAATTTGAGAAAAGAAAATTGGGTTTTGTCTTATTTGAAAACGGGATTCGAAGATGGCTTTCTTGGTCGTAAATATTGGATTTTTTGTTGAGAGTTTTTTTGTTCCAGATCAAGTAAGATGTGAAGCGTTCGGAATTTTTTCATGAAAATTTGATGTCTGTTCAGGATGGGTGTCAGTATAAGCTTTTACTTAGGTGTTATATTAGGGTGTATTTTTTACACCGCTGCACCTTAATCACATCACTAAAAATTGTTTTCGTTAAGCCTTAAGGCAAAGTGGCACTGCAGCGAATTCGTAAGCGGAATATTTTCAGAATAATTTCTCTATAAAAATAATAAATGTTAAAGCTTTCATGAAAACTCTTTAAATCTCTAAACTTTGGGGCAAAAGTGCAGCTGATACATTGCCAAGGTGAGTAACTTGTGCACTTTTGCCGTTCAACGTTGAGTCTTACCCGGAACTATCTTTGTAGTAAGTCCAACATCGCAGAGCATGTGGTTATATATGGGTGTACAATGGAAACCAATGTATTGGATTTTCACAACTAAAACAAGGCCCAGGGTGTGGTAGTATAGAACCTTGCTTAATAGTTTCATTACAAAATTAAGGGGCACCACTAGTGTGACCGCCTAAAAAAAAGGTGATTTTTGGAAATGTTTTAAATAAGAACTAATGCATGGAATGTTTTAACGTTTTAAGGATATATTTGTGGATATATAATAACTACATAATAAAATTTTTAGATCAAAAAATTTAAAATTCAGCGAGTCATTCGTAATTTCCTAAGGTTCCAAGAAAAAAAATCCCCCCACTGCTGCAGTGATATCGACCTTCACAGTGCCGGAAATCAAAAAAACCAAAAATTTTATGAAACTAGAAGGTATTGCCCGTACCATGACCCTCGATCAAGAAAAAAAATTTAAATTTAACAAAATGGAGGAGTCTTTAAAAAAAATTTCAATTTTCGTGCAAAAATTGGATGATTTTTGTCCTGCCAAAATTACATTTTTTATGCAATCGGAAAACTGGAGGTTGATGGTACGGAGAAACTTATATGAAAGAAGCTGGAAAAAGAATTAAACCGATCGGATGATTTGCTCTCGAGTTATAACTGCAGCAAATTTGAAAAATATAGTTACGAGAAAAACGCGTAGTTTAAGTTACATGGGTATAAATCAAGAAATATCGTACTTTCGGCTAATCTGCTATTCCAGCCCCATAAAATGTACCTTCTTCTTCTTCTAAAGACACCTGTAGGGCTGCTAAAACCTTTCTTTCTTCGAGATGAGTCGTTTAAATGTGCCAGGGTCTAGCAACTCCAAAACATGACTACTCGAAATTTTCTTTTCCTAAACTAACGCAACTTTCGGACCGATGAGCAACTGCTCTTCAGATGGCTGTAACTCAAAAACGATTGGAGATATGCACTTGAAATTTTATTATGTTATTTTTAAAAGTATAGGCTATCGAAAAATAAAAAAAAAAATTTTTCAATTTTTTTCAAAATTTCACACTAGTGGTGCCCCTTAAACAAGATTCAAAAAATGCTCTGCCTTTTCATTGACTACAGCGTTGGAGGTCTGCTCAATCTGGTACCAATCCAAATAGAGGTAGAAAATCCGCCATAAGTGCTGGCCTATTGCTGAAAACAAACGGTCACCTGCGCGATTGAATTGCATGCCCGAAAAGATTTTAAAATTAAAAAACTAAAAAATACGCTTTTACTAAAAAGTAAAAAATAATTGAGACACCTATATTGGACCTTAAACTCCAACTGATCAATTTGCAATCTTTGTGAGGTTAGTAATTGCCTTCCATCACGGAGCGGGTCGAATAATGGTAATAAGGACTTGTCTCTTAAACTACAACAGGGTTGCGCCCGGTGCCCTGAGGTGACGCTTGCGATATGACATTTTTTACCACCCTCATACTATTCAGCCCTCATCACATTTCTTGCCTTGGCTTATAAACTATAATCTCATAATGAATTGTAGCACTTTCTACTTCTTGGTTCCATCATCAAACTTCTTCATACACTTTCATTCAAGGAAATATAATCCGCCATTTTGTGTTGGCCGCCATTTTGAATTTGGGGTGATGCCACACAGCCAAGTGTATTCTATTTGTCATACCGTTTCATTTGATGCCCATGTCGGGGGTCGGGGAACACAATTGCAAAACTCGGCCGCCATCTTGATTTTTTTACAAAATGGTCAGATTGCATTGTCATCTAAACTAAACGTGTATGCAAAATTTCAGCTCAATCGGAAACAGGGAAGTGGCTCAAATTTAACTTCCAAGATTTGTTTACATAGTTACAAGTGAAGTTAATAAAAGCGTATTAAAAACGGCAATTTTTTCGTATTTTTGATTCCAAATAACAAAATGTGAAACTCCATACTTGTTTTTTAAAGGATTTCCTTGTAAAACTGACCGTGGGAGAATTAAGCCAGCGTATTTTAAGGTTTGGCCTTGAGACTTATTTATCGTCATGGCGAAGCATACTTTGAGAGGAAATTGCAGTATCTTCAAGTCAACGGGGAGGTCACTTTTTCTCCCTGAGCACACCCGCTTAAAATAATGGCTTCGATTAAATTTTTATGCAGGGCTTTGTCTTGTAGTCTAGCACCATTACACAATTTCGGTGGTTTTAAATTCCGAAGGAGCATTACAGGTGTGCCCTTCCGCAGAGTAAGCTCAAGATATGGAAGACCCGGTGGTTTAAGCGAATTTAAAAATTCTACCGAATAGTTAACGGCTTCATCTGAGTTGCAGACAGTGTCTATTCTACCCCATCAAAGGACTTTAGCAACATGTCATTAATGAAAGCAGCTTGATCGTTTCATCGAGTCAAAATGGCAGAAATTCGAAAAATCCTGAAACACGTGTTTCATTATTTATGGTGTGGAGTATTTTCGCTAAGTTTGAAGAAAATCTGACTTAAGAAAAAAAATTCCCCATACAACCTATTCAACCCCATTTCACCACTTTAGGGGATGAATTTCGAAAAATCGCTTCATAGTGAATGTCCACGTTATTATAGGGATGCACTGTGAAAATTTCAGCCCTTTAGGTCCAGCGGTTTGGGCTGTGCGTTGTCTGTTAGTCAATAGCGTTACTGTTTGATATAGAGATTTGTACACAATCAGCAATATTTGTTATTCTATTCAATCCAGTATAAATTTACATTTATTTTTTTGCTCCAGTTGGGGGCCGCCTGCCCGGGATGTGCGGACCGGTGCTCCGGAAAATTCCCGAATGAAATTCCGGCCCCAGTCCGGCCCTGGCCCCATGACAGAGACAGGTGAGTGTGCTTTGATATCTGGTTCACTAATGCGCTCAGCTTGGGCATCCTAGCTACTATCACTTAAGCAGAGATGTATGCCATTCTGCCATCTGAAGAAGTTCCTATGCAACCAAACGATTGTAATCAGGTCGACAAGAGGCCGTAAGACCAGGTCGAAATTAGTCTTGAACTACCAACGTTGTCTTGATGGTCTGAGTATTCTCGATTTACCCGTGTTATGTGCTGGGTCTTTCCTGCTTCGAAAGCTATGTATTCGTCAGTCCGGAATACCTATTAGGGAATCCGCTAGATTGGAGAAAAAATCAGATTGGACGTTGATGAAATATATTGAACAAAGGAGGTGTAGTCAACTGCAAGCGTTTTCTTCAAGATATTGATTGGCTTGATTGTTGACCACTATGCCGAGCGAGCACTATGCTTCCCTACAAATAAGACGTCATGTTCTCTGTAATTGTTTCGCGATAGCTAGAATCGCGAGCTATCTGGAACAGCAAGATCAAACAAGCTATAGTCGGAAAGTAATTCCAAAGAGCAAACGTCATTTTGCTGCTTTGACTCCCATTAAACAGGGGCGGCCGAGCATAATCATTGTGGGTGGGGAGCATGTGAACAGATAACCGTTAAAATGTAAAAAGCTAATCGGTCAATTTATTTACTAGCTGAGTTAAATAGTTTTAAATTCTTTAGTTATAGGGTTATGCCCGACTAGATTTTAGGGAGGAGTGCAGATATGTCCCTATGAGGCAAGCTCCACTGCCTACTGTGGACCCCGTGTGTATTGATTGCCATATTAGGTCCACACAGGGCATCTAACGCCTTGCCTCATTCGCGCCTCGTCATAAGGAATGCCTCTTTTGGCTCCTTTGAGGAAATATCATTGCTACCCGATCTCGAGTGGAAAAAGAGGCCGAAAAGTTTGAAAATTTCGGCTTGGATATGTGAGCAATAACTGCGCCGGTTACGAGGGCTTTATTTTTTTAAACGCGAGTGTCGTTTTACCAATGTGGTCCCCCAACTGAGTACTAATCACGTCCAATGCTGCTTCACCTCTGTAATCGAACCAGAAACGGTCTATTTAGTATTCTAAATAACACACTTCACTGTCACCAATATAATAGCCTGAAATATGAAGCAATACAACAACAAAAACTAGAGCTTTGCATGAGGAAACTAAGGGGAAAGCCCTCATTCGGCGTGACCCTCATTTGACACAAGGGATCCTCATGAGGAACCAACGGAAAAATCCTTCGTTTGCCATGCCCCTGAGGCAATCCCTACATGAAATGGGATGGTGTTTTAACCCCTAGGATACAGAGCCCGGCTGGAATATTCGAGGTATCGTTTAAAATCTCTTTATGAAAAACAAAGCTGGTAAGTTAATAAAATATTCTCTATCAACACTATACGATTACAGTAACCTACAAAATATGCCGCAGATATAATCTAAAGTCATCAAAACGCCTTCAATTACAAAAAACTAACGTGTCATCAATTTATCAGTTTTTCATATTGTCCCCTATTTAATAACTCCGGCATTTAAATTGATCCATCCAACTTACCTGTGTGCACAATCGATAAGTGCTCCTCCATTCAAATTAACAAATTATTTACACATCTGATACGAAAAGTGTGTGTCTGTGTAATCTTGTTACAGCATCACAAACGGCAATTAGTCAGTTTGTGATACTTAGCCCGAGCGCCACTTACAAATATTGCCCGTAATTGGGCAATAATCTGTCGATAGCATCTGACGCGTAGCCCTCCGGTGAGCAGCAGCACCCCCTTCATTGGGGGCCATAAACGATAATCGATGGCAGCTCAGCATAACTTGGGTCGCCCCAATTGAATGATAATCGCGCGATAAATTTGATGACGGCTCCACTGACGACGGTGGGGGGCCTTTGTTGTGGTGACTTTCTTATTAATTTTTCCCCAACAAAAGACCGAAGGGAGATTATGCCGAAGATAAATGTCAGCGAATTGGATATTGAAGAATGTTGCTGATAATTTAAGTGCAAGTGTGTGTATGTGTTGTAGTAGGAATGGGGAGATTTATTATTATTATTTTTAAATACAATAAGAATTGCAAAGATCGGGCATTATTTTGGCTGTATGGCTAAAGAGACGTATTGATTGATTTTTAATATAAAAAGTTGGTAGGATGACGTCTATAATATAAATATACATACAATGTACAAAGAAGCAGAGGCTTTGGGAATCTCGTGCTCATTGGTTATCTATAGTAGGCTAGCGAGAGCTGTACTTTATCTTCTTCTTTCATTAAGTATTAGTTCCAAAATGTGCCACAGTCGAAAGTAGCCCTTTTCTATCATTAGCAGCGCCATTGCCTCAGATGTGTAGACCAAGCCGCTTGAACAGGTTTAGCAGTCTGCCAAAAGGCCCCCATACACGACCGATCCAAACGGCCTCATCCCATTTGCCCAAGTTCAAAATTAGAGGCCCGCCCACGACAGAGCCTCGAGCCAGTCAGTCTGTGTCATTTTTGCTGTCAACCATTTGTTGGCCATAACAGCTTTTATAAGTATATACATGCATACTAAGTGAAGATCACCATCATACAAAAAAAATACCAGAAGCACGATCGATATGGCAATATGTCAGAGGAGGTGGGACGAGTCTACTAAGGGCCGATGGACCCATAGACTCATACCAAATGTGGAGAAGTTATAAGGGAACATGTCGAAGTGAGTTATTACTTCACACAGTTCCTGAGTGGACATGGAAGTTATAGGGCATACCTTCACCGGTTCAGGTTGGACGATTCCCCGTTCTGCCCGGACGATAAAGAGGACGCGGAGCATCTCTTCTTTAAATGCCCGAGGTTTGCGGAGCACTGGACTGCTTTGGAAGCAGTTGCTGAAGTGCCGTTTAATTAGTATGAATTTGACACAAGCGTCTGGGTGCGTACCCCCAGCGGGGTCTCCTGTCATAAGCATGGAAGCCTTAGACAGGCGGTCGCACACATTCCCTGCTGCTTCACCGATGTAAGATTCTCATCACTCCCTCGTAAAAAAAAGCAGGATCGACGGACAGTTAGTAAGCTTCTATTACTCCGCCAGCACTCCCAGCAAGATCATGCCGATTCCGTAGCCTACATCGGTCGCTAATGCGAGCTGTTTTGTTTAAGCTGCAACAAGGCGATTTCCCGTTAACCCCGATGGTTGTATCACCGGCACAGTCTGCTCACCTGAGTAAAAGTTGTTTAATTTTTTTAAAAGCATATATGCGCCCGAAACTTGCAGGCATAGCGAACAAAAGCGCCTGCAACACATGTTTTGGCTATAGAGGTATGCACGCCCCTGTTACAGATATGAATTTATTCGTAATCGACAATTCCAAGCGCGAGTGTCCTTTTACCAAGTGGTCCCCAACTTAGTACTAACCACGTCCAATGCTACTTCACCTTCGCAATTGAACGAGAACCGGTCTACTGAGTATGCGAATGGCACTCTTTATGGTCACCAAGTTAATTGCCTGTTTTCTTCGCCCTATATAAATTTTTAAAGCTCCAATTTTGCTTCCTTTGGTCTAGAAAGTGTTAGCTTACCGTGCTTCGTTTCATTTTACTCAGAAGTACCATGCCGTGTTTTTGTTAAAATGAAAGCTTTTAAGCTTTTAAACATTTTAAGCGTTTAAAAGATCTTACGTTTTAAAAAGCTCTTAAGCTTTCAATTTTGTTTAACCTTTTATTTTAAAAGGTTAAAAGCTTTTAAAAGCCTAAAGGTTTAAAAGCTTTCAAAACCTTAAAAGCTTGTTATTATTTTTATTTTAAAAGCTTTTATTTTAAAAGCTTTTATTTTAAAAGCTTAAAAGCTTTTATTTTAAAAGCTTAAACGCTTTTATTTTAAAAGCTTAAACGCATTTATTTTAAAAGCTTAAACGCTTTTATTTTAAAAGCTTAAACGCTTTTATTTTAAAAGCTTAAAAGCTTTTATTTAAAAGCTTGAAAGCTTTTATTTTAGAAGCTTGAAAGCTTTTATTTTAAAAGCTTAAAAGCTTTTATTTTAAAAGCTTAAAAGCTTTTATTAAGCTTTTAAAATAAAAGCTTTTAAGCTTTTAAAATTAAAATAATTTAAAAGCCCTAAAGCTTTTATTTTAAAATCTTGAAAGCTTTTATTTTAAAAAATTTAAAAGCCTTTAAGAGCTTAAAAGCTTTTACGTTAAAAGGCTAAAAGCTTTTAAAAGCTTAAAAGCACTTATTTTAAAGGGGGGTCTTATTGTTACTCGGGCAATATTACTCAAGCACCCTCAGACATCCAATCTATGATATTCTTTCTATCCTTCAAATCGGGCCTACTACGGCAAGATCTATGGCATGCGACAGCGACGGAGGCCCAACCTCTGCTGGAAGGATGGCATAGACAAGGACCCTCTGAGCTTAGGTATGGTAAACTGGATGACATCGGCTGAGAATCGGAACCCATGGAGAGAACAGTTTCGAGAGGCCAGGACCGGATCTCAGTTGTAGAGCCATTAAAGAAGAAGAAGAAAGTACGCGAACAATGTGGCTACTATAGCAAGGGAACATTTGTAAGCACTACTGGAGATATCACAATGAATGGCTAGAACAGTATAGCATGGAAAATACCTCATTATAAATGTCAGTAAAAATTCTATTGTGTTCACGAGAAATTTTAGTTTCAATGGGGGGTGCTACACAGGAGACTAAGACGCACTGGTGAAACCGATTTTATGGGAGAGAAACGTAGAAAAGAAAAGGGAAAGTAGGCCATTTTCCCCTTTCTTTTTTACGTTTCTCTCCCATAAAACCGGTTTCACCAGTGCGTCTTAGTCTCCTGTGTAGCACCCCCCAATGTTCGTATCGCAAATCAACTTAACTGGGACGTCCAAATATCTAGGTACAATTTCACGAATAAATCCATTATTGACGGCAGGTCGAATGTCCTCTTGGAGGATTTAAACCTACCCTTCTCAGTGAGTTTGGGAAATACACCTCAGGGTATCAAATGGAGCTGCTAGCTATAAGGCGATGCAGAATCTGAATGAGTGTCAGATTCAAGAAAAGTATGTTTTCATAGTACTGTAGGTACTGAGTACTACTTGGCTGTGATTATACGTTGGTATAAATCTTAGAGGTATTGGAGTGGGTCCAAACACTACACAGGTGGTTAAAACCAACAAAATGTGAATTTAGGGTTAGAGGACACACAAGGATTGATGGGAAGGAGAAGGATGATATTCTTGTCCAGAAGGAACCATATCGAGAAATAGGTTGCCATAAAGATTATTTCTTGTATTTGTTATTGGTGGTCTATTTTATGGTTGTGGTTTATATTCCATCATTTTAATTCACTTTTTCTATTACAAGTGACAGCTGATGAAATCCACTTTGCGTTACCTATAATATGATATTATGCTTCCTTTTTCCTTGACAACTGCGGTAACGAGGTTCTCCAAATTCATTTACTTGCTTTGAAATGTTTAAAATTAACAATGACTTCCCAAACCCGTAATATTATCAAATTTGTTTATAAATAATCACGGTCTAAATATACATTTTAGCAAACATGCATGCCCAACGTTAAATTACACAAAAAACAATCACAACACCGCATCAAAGTTAAATATCCTTGATGAAAACCTTAAAATGGGGGAAATTCAATGAAAATAAAAACAAAAAACAACGAAGAAAAGAAATTCCTTAACAAAGCATAAAACTTTACACCAGCCGACAAGAAATTTATTATTGCATGCATCCATCTCATTCTTCCGATATGCAAAATGGATAGGTATTGTGTGAAAATGGTTTCCATGGCTCATGGTTTCCTTAATCTAAGACAAGGTTAATAAAGACCGACAAGTCACGCAATCCCCCATACCCCATTGGACTTGTTACAAAACCGAAGGCAAAATTGGATTTTATTATCGTATTTTATCCTTTAAGGACTAATAAACGATTAGTATACAACAACTTATGCCTATCAGTACAGCAATGGTATGGTTGTGTTACCTTTAGGCTCGCCACTGGCAATCGATACTTTTGATAAAGGGATACGATTATTGCAGATATAATTTAGGAATGGCAAATAACTTATTGACAGTGCCGAAATGTACGCAATTTATCAATTATTATTATTTAGTTAAATGGATATCTTTATCGCGACCGCTCGTTTAGTTTAGCATAAAAATATTTCATGGGGGAATGGGAACGCTCGTTAGCAGATTGGCTTTAGGTGTGGTGATATAAAAATGGGGAATAAACATGTTGCTGATTCGACTAATAGTTTTCAGACAGAGGCAACACCCTGAACCCTGAAAGTATGCAATATTAAATAACAACGAGAATCATTTATAAAAAAATTGCCCCTAAAACAATGCTGAAAATATACGTAGACTTGCCCACAGGGGAAACACTCTATGAATAAAAAGATAACCTGCGCACAGAGACGCTAGTTCGTTAATAGATGATTTCATATGAGACAAACAAATTGCACGTTTTTAGATTGTTGTTATTTGTTAGGTACGTTAAATATTAAAGTTCTGCCACAGAAGGCTGCCTTTGATGATTACAGGCGATAGCAGTAGAAACGAGTTTTTTCTAAGACGAAAGACCATGGCGAGGAGTAGATTCGAACCCCAGACCTCTGGGTAATAAATCGGCGGCCTTAACCCCTTGGCTATCAAGGTTGCCATCATAACAACCACTTGCCAGACCTAGTCTCTATGCTCGATTCAATCACCAACTCCATCAACAGGCATCAATTTTCGACTAGATCACTACTCAGCTCTTTTCTTCTGCATACAGCCCCATTTTCGTGCCCGCTACAGACTAGGAATTCCTTAATATAACTTGACTATTGAAAAATCTCTCGTAGTGAGTATTTTTTAACTCCTACAACATACAAGGGTTCAAACTCAGGCGTCATCGAGATTGGCTTCAAAACCTTTCTGACTCCTCACAACTTCAACTCCATTCTTTAGTTCCAAATAATCTTACTACTGCAGATTGTACCATGACATGACAAGTAGAAAGGAAGTACTGGGAATGATTTCTGAGCTTAGAACTTAGCACTGCCATATATAAAAAAAACAAGAAACACGGCGAGATTTATCGTTTGCCGAAAGATTACCTCCAGATTACCGATGATCAAAACAAGATCAAGACCAAACTTTTTACAGACTTAGAATTGGTTTTGGCCTTGATCTCGTATTAATACTTGGAGAATCGCTTTGGTACACGGCCTTCGGCACCCAGTTATAGTCCAGTCAAAATAGATTTTTGAGTGAAGACAATTCGGAAGTTGATGAAAATTGGTACACACCTTAAAAACATCATTATAAATAAAATGTCGAGACTGACACGCGATTGGCCGCCGGGAAAACTTTTTATTCAAGGTCAAAGGGTTAAAATATCAGTTTTTTGCAAATATCTCTTATCCTATCATAAAATAGTGTTCACAAGGTTTGTAGATTATGCGATTATCTACAAAAAAAGTTATACATTTTCCCGTACGAATTGCCATTCATGAGATATCGCCGTTTTAAAGATTTAAAATACTCATATGCACTCATTCGCGACTTGCAAAGGTCATCAGACGTTCAATAAATCCTTTGTTGGGCTACGCGGCTAATATTTTCAGGGGTGATTCCTGGATGTGTTTGGAGAAAAAAATTGTTCTAGAGAGGACGTCTATCCCACTATCCACTAAAATACAGGGTGTTTAAGAAAAAAAAAATTTATTTTTTTTAAATTTACTTAAACTTCAATTACTCCTAGACTAATTATCGTAAAGCAACAAAACTAGGCTCATATTAAAGGTAAATGTGTATTCTTTAAGTTGGTATAAAGATCACAGATGAGTGACTCCGTTTAGAATATATGTAGGTACAAAATGTGAGCAAAATCCCAATGTTTCTTCGTTTTTCAGCATTTTGCCCATGCTTTAAACCTACATATTCTACACGGGGTCACTCAACTTTTTGATCTTTATACCAAATTAAAGAATACACATTTACCTAAAAGATGAGCCTAATTTTGTTGCTTTGCGATAATTAGTCTAGGAGTAATTGAGGTTTAAGTAAATTTTAAAAACATTAAATTTTTGTTTCGTAAACACCCCGTATTTTATTGGATAGTGCAGATAGCCCCCCTCTCTAGAACAATTTTTTTCTTCAAATACATCCAGGAATCACTCCTGAAAATATTAGCCACGTAGTCCAGCAAAAGATTTATTGAGCGTCGGGTGACCTTATACAAGTCGCGAAGGAGTGCATATGAGTACTTTAAATCTTTAAAACGGCGATATCTCATGAATGGCAATTCGTACGGGAAAATGTATAATAACCTTTTTTGTAGATAATCGCATAATCTACAAACTTTGTGAACACTATTTTATGATAGGACTAACCGTTTAATGGATATTTGCAAAAAACTGATATTTTGACCCTTTGACCTTGAGTAAAAAGTTTTCCCGGCTGCCATTCGCGTGTCAGTCTCTGCTTTTAATTTATAATGATGTTTTTAAGGTGTGTACCAATTTTCAGCAACTTCCGAATTGTCTTCATTCTTTAGCTTTTTTTCGTCTATTTTGACTGGATTATTAGGCGAACGAGATGTGATTCCCAAAAAAGTGGTCCGTTTTCGGCATCAATCGGAAACAGTTATTATTATCATTTTTTTCAGTTAATTTTTGTAATAAAAATATGCATTTAAGCTTTTTTCATTATCTGTGGATGAACATAATGGTGGGGATTAGAAAGTTGAGTCTAGTATTCCCCATGCGCTATCGACTCTACTTTAGCGAAGCCTATCCTTAGTACTCTACTTCCACTGTCTTAAAACGCTCGAATTAGCCTTTGTAATGAAATGGTACGCACTTTGCTACTGACTCTGCTTCAACTTCCTGCACTTAGGTATTTGGGAGTGATGATTGACCGAAGGCTCAAGTTCGGGGTACATTAGGCGGGCATAGGGGAAAAAGCTTCCGCCATCAGCGCAGCACTCGCGAGGATGCTGCCTAATATAGGTGGCCCCAGGCCAAGCCGACGCCTCCTCATCACAAGTTCGGTCCTCTTGTATGCAGCGCCAGTTTGGGCACCGGCAGTGGCGTAGCGTAGTAGGGGCGGGAGGGGCGGCCCGCCCCGGGCGCCACCTTTAGGGGGCGGCAAAATTTCACAATAAATACAATCTTGTAAATACTATTTTTGTTGCACCTACGATTCGGACCGATCGGAATTTTTTATTACTTATACTGTGACGAAAGCGGGGAATCCCCTTTCTTTAATTAAATGCATAATAATGACATCCTGCTCATTGTAGCGACTGGCAACACCATCTGTACTGACTTGCAGGGATTCCATGTATTTTATTTTGTATTTGGATTGTTTATGACCAATTTTCAACGAGAATGACTTCTATCATATAAAGAATACTGTTCAATATTGTACGAGGGTCGTCTCAAAGTTAGGTTCCACTATTTTTTTAAAACCGTGTCGTTGGCGGGAAAAGTCTGGGTGTCTCAGGGAATTTACGTCTGGGTGTAGTGGCAGCACTGTAAAATTTCTACGCGCACGCGTCGATTGATCCGACAGTCAGGTTTCAGCCACTATGGAGACTCCACTCGCTCTTACCGCAAAAACACCAAATAAAGCGAAAGTTGGGGAATCCGGAAAAAGGCAAACGTTTTTTTGATATTTCAAAGGGGTGTTGTTGATCAATTACCTGCCCCATGGGACCACGATCACGGCTGCACACTTTTGTGGGGTATTGCAACAACTCAGAAGGGCGATCCAAAACAAAAGGAGAGGAAATTTACAGAAAACCGCCCTATCGCTCGGCTGAATCCAGATAAAAAATTTCATAACAAAAAAAGGGTTTGACCGAATGCTATGCATTTTTTTTCAGAGCATGTTTTTGTTAATACGCGCCGATTGGCACATCAACAAAGTCAGTATCATATTTGGTACACGCGATATTGGGCGGTACAAAAATTGCAAACTTTGTTCAAACAAAAAAACGGCTTGACCGATTTTTATGAAAATCTTTTCAGATTATAACTTCGGTAATACGCTATGACCGGCACCTCAACAAAGTCGGTATCGTTGTTGGTTTGCGTGAAATCGTGCAGGTACAAAACTCACTTACGTCGTTTAAATAAAAAAAACGACGACCGAATTTTATGAAATTTTTTTCAGATCATATATATTTCAGTTAATACGCTTCGATCGGCACTTCAAACGTGCAGGAAAAACTGACCATATACGTACGCACACACACGCATACTTCTTCTCAAATTTTTGCTTTAAATGCTATTGGGACCTTTAAAAATGAAAATAAGTTGAAAAATACTATTTCGATTTTCGGGCCGATTACAATCACTTCGCTATAAACTGGGCAGTTAAAACGAGGGCGGCAAAATTTTCTTCCGCCCCGGGCGGCTGACACCCACGCTACGCCACTGGGCACCGGCATTGGACAGAACGGGCAATAGGAGGAAAATAAACTCCGTTCTGCCCGGACGATAAAGAGGACGCGGAGGATGTGTTCTTTAAATGCCCGAGGTTTGCGGAGCACAGGACTGCGTTGGAAGCAGTTGCTGAAGTGCAGCTAACCCCTAAAAACATCTTGGACCATATGATGTGGTCGGAGGTCGTGTGGGAAGGGATGGAAGTGGCGCTAAAGGCCATTCACCAGAAGCTTAAGCATTACGAAGCCCAAAGAAACAGAGAAAGGCAAAGAAATGCAAGGAGAGTTAGCAGCTAGGTAGCTAGATGGCTAGACTGTTCGGGCTCTGGAGCACCTTTGAGGGATCCCTTTGTTTTTAAGGGTCATACTGATGACGCCAGACTGAAGTAATGCCTTAACGGCTCGTACCGGTGCATACCCCCAGCGGAGTCTCCTGTCATAGGCATGGAAGCCTTAAGGAGTATCCACACACATCAGGGACGTGCCCGGGACGTTAGATTTTTTCTCCGGCCCGGACACGGACAAGTGTGAACGAGTTCATGTAAAATGTACGCACCAATATTTTTTGAACCCCTGACGGAACACTAATATGTGTGGATACTTCTTTACTCGTTCACACATGTCCGTGTCCGGGCACGGGCTCGTTCACACATGACAGAACACGGCCCTGTGACGTCCCGGCCACGGCCCTGATATGTGTGGATACTCCTTTAGACAGGCGGTCGCACACATTCCCTTCTGCTTGACCGATGTAAAGCGACCCACACACGCTCAGTTTTAACTGGGCAGTTGAGCTGTGTAAAAACATGGACAATAAACTGAACTGAAAGTTTGCGGTTCGTCAGTTGGTTGTATGCGCAGATATCGTAGCAAAACAGGGTCCAGAAGCTCCGGTCTGAAGACTGAATAAAAATAGTTCAAAACACACAGTTCACAGAATTTATCGCTCAGACATGACGTCACACGTGATAAACTGCGCGGTTAAACTGAAAGTGTATGGGCCGCTTAAGATTCTCATCACTCCCTATTAAAAAAAACCTGTCCAAGCAGCAATGTAGGGGCACCCACAGCAGGATCTTTGTACGGGCGATTTTGGAAGGCATTCGGGTCACGTTCCAACACAGCCCAAGCAACCTCCCAGCCCCTGTAAATAATACTTAGGCCCCAGAAGTATTACTATACAAAGATTATTGAGGTTTGAAGGTAATAACTAAAATACATTGTTGTAGTCGTTAAACACAAGTATGGCAGCCCAGGTTCAACCTGCCGACCACAATATACAAGATTAGCTACATATATCATCTAGCTAATAACTGCTGCTGTATTCCAACCTAACTTTTTAAATACTATTGAAAAATGTGTTGTTACTAAATAACCATTAAATTCGGTATTTTTCAAGGTCAGTAATGTCAGGATCATATTTCTATCTAAAGATTTATTAACTACCCCCAATTTAATCTGCCATCGTACAAGTCCCACTGCAAGGGTATTTGAAACTTAGGTAGATATTTCTATCAAAGAAGTGGTTGCCGCAATCGTGGCCAGTTGTGGGAAGAGATTGATAACAGCCATGGCTATGACATATGAAAAATTAAATGTATTCGTTTGGTCATGTCATAAACACGAAGAGTCCTGGATTTTCAGCTCATTACGGAATTTTTATTGTTTGGGGTAAGGACACAATGGAAAACGCTGTACTTAGGTTGAAAAGTATCTGCTTTTGTTGGGGGTTGACATTTCACTGTAATTAAACCGCTCTGAATTAGTTATGTAACGAGCCCCCACGGTTCTACGGAATTAAGTGGCTTGATGATTCTTTAATAGCGAAAAGTACAAATGCGTTAATTGAACAATTGCTGGACGGACGTTTTCGTTATCCATTAAGCCATATCGCTGCCTCTATATATATACCTAATTGATATTAAATCAAATCACCGAACCGTTGCCATACTGGCAGCTAATAAATTCCCATTCGATGGTGGAGCACGCCTTTTAGCTGATTTAGCCGCATTTATTCCAGGTTGGCATTAGTTGAATTAGGAAAATTAATTTCTCATAGCTGGAAAACCACTCCTATGGCCAGGACATTAGGGGCCTGACAGAAGCCAAGCAGGGGCAGTTAATGATCTAAGAACTTTCGATAGAATCCATTTATTAAACCAATGGGCAATGACCACACCTTGCCCCACCTGTTCCAAACGATGACGGATTTTCGATTATCCAAAATGTCATCAGCATAGTCGGAATGTTGGCAACTCATTTGTTTTCGACAAAGGAATTTGGTTTAATTATTTTATCATTTCAAAGGCATGTGTCAGCCTTTATGTATTAAGGGCTTGGTCCCTTACGATCCGGCTCCTTGGCCCGCCTTAAGCCACTCCAGAGGAGGCGGCTATAATAGTTTCCTATCGCCTTAATTGAAATTTATTGTAAATTCATTTAAAGCAAAATGTTTTGTGGCCTGCCCTTACACACACGAAAACTGCAAAAGGAAATGTTTGTGGCGTACGAAACCTTTGAGTTATTTCGCATAATTTGATTTCAGCATGGCTGGTAATCGAGTGTATGCATGAATAAATAAACGGTTACGCCAGGATTAAGGGACAAAATTAAGATATTTTTTTGTGGTTATCCTTTTATTTGCTTTTTAATTTTTTTTGGTGTTTTAGCACTCGTCAGGCTTTTCTTGATGAATTTTATGGTAAATAAAATTTGGTTACTTGTTGAACTGCGCCTTGGCGAAATATATCATACATGACGTATAAAACATTTCCCACGTGTGCATAAACCTGGCCACTTTTTCACTCGCCTGATGCCTCCCTTGGCAGAAAGTGTTTTTGCATATGGATGAATACATCCTCGAATATTATTACTATTATTATTATTATTAAGGAATGAGGGGGCAACCCATATGGTGAACACTGCGGCCAAGTTAGGCCTATTGTGTACGTACCCCACTAACGAAGCAGACAATCAGCTTTCCGGACGAAGGCAAGAAGGTCCTTAATTGAAGAAGACCGGACTTGAGCGGGGCTCATAAACTCTCTGATAAAAGTTCTTCTTCTAAGCCAGATCAGACCAGGACATTCACAAAGAATATGTGTGGAAGTCTAGTCGTCTTCCAGGCAGAGTCTGCATTCTGTCTCTTGAGAAAGTCCTAGGTTGTGGAGGTGATACCGCAGTCCTACATGGCCAGTCAGATAACCCACCAACAGCATTAGGTCCGCTCTGTTTAAAGTGATAGTGCCCCCAAAAGCAAAGGGTCTTGTAAGATCTTTAGCCTGTCTAAGACCTGGGATTGATTCCCAATAGGCTAGGTGTAGTCTCTTAATCCACTCCTCTATCAGGGACTTGGAGGTCGACCATGAGATGCCACAGAAGGGTTCTGGACCCTGGACCGACGTGACTGTCTGCAGCCTCATTGCCGTCGATACCACAATGTCCGGGGACCCAGCATAGCGAGACCTTATTTCTTCTTGTCCGGCTCTGGAGCACGCCAAAACACCCTGCAACAATTTTGGAAGAAAATTTCCACGTTGAGAGTGCCTTGATGGCAGCTTGGCTGTCAGAAATGATTTTAATGTTGGCGCCTTTCAAACCTTTTTCAAGGTTGAGCCTAGCGCAGGTCGCAATGGCATGTATGTATCTCAGTCTGGAAAACAGAGTTTGGTTCCTGCGACGCCAACCCCTGTACCATGTTCCATCTTTGACCCGTCGGTGAACCAGTGGAGATGTTTTGGATCCCCCAGGGATAATCGCCCTGAGTTTCCTTTGGAATCGCAGTTCACCAACCATATGGTCGGATAAGCGGCAAATGCACTTGAGGATCGCCGTAAGCTGTTTAGTCTTACGCCACCAGACTATAGCGGCATAAGTGACCACAGGTTTAACGATCGTATTGTACATCCAGTAAATCATTTGTGGTGTAAGACCACATGTCTTACCCAAAAGCCGTTTGCAGGCCCATGTGGCCCTAGTGGCTTTACTGATGGCGTAGTCCAGTTCTAGTTCAGTATCTTGTCTAACTTTATTCCCAAATATTTGACTGAGCCTGAGTACTCAACTGTGGTGCCGTGGATGCAAATAGGACCTAGGTCCACTTTTTAGCGTTTGGAGAAAGGTACCAGGGGCCCGATTCCCAACCGATTCCGAAAAACTCACTGACAACCTCGATGTTCACTTTTCTTTAAAGTGCGATTCCGTGAGTGCCAGTGAGTTTTAATGTGCTGAATGATTTTTAAAGTGGCTGAATGATGCGCTGAGTTGTCACTGTCTTGTCCTTTCCTTTTTAAAAATTCTAATTAAAAAAATCTTTTAGAACAATAAACTAAAACAACATTTTATTTTTACATACCAAAAAAAACTATTAAAAAAATTATTGTTAAAAATAATTCAAAAACTTATTCAAAAATAATCGCACGAAGTTAAACAAACAACTTACTCGTCAAAATTCAAACTCACCGTAAATTCACAGCCTTTTTCTCAGTGAGAAATTTTTCACGGCGGTGTTCACCGCAAAAGTCAAATAACACATTCTCACTCTTGCGGACGGGAAAATAAGCAGTGTACATTGAAATCGGTGAACACTGTAAAACTCGCCGTTGCGGAATCGTGCCCCAGGACAGCCTTATTTGGGTTGATTGACAGACATCATCTTTGATTGGTACACCATCTTTGAACTTCTCGGAGTGATGTTCCCATGACCTCTGTAATGCTCACGTCAAACTTCCCAGAGACGATGATGGCAAGATCATCTGCATAGCTGATGACATCGAAACCAGATTCGGATAGTTTGGCCAAAAGTTCATCCACAACTAGTGACCAGAGTAACGGGGATAAGACTCCACCTAGAGGGCAGCCCTTAATAGCTTTTACACCTATGGTTGAAGAAATGTCACGATCTACAAGCCTGGCATTTAACCACTCAATTGTTTCTGAGAGCCAGTGCTCTAGAAATAGAATTATAGCCAGTGTTATCGAAAGCACCTTCGATGTCAAGGAATGCACGTGACGTCTAAGATTGTCAAAAGAGAGTGAAGGTCCAACAAAAACAAATGATGTGAACGTCGTTATTCAACAAACAGGTTCAATGATGGAAGATACCTAGCAACAGCATACTGACTGATGATTTTTCTCTGCTGATAGTGGACTTACAAACTAGATTCTCTACTTAATGTACTCATGTCGAACTGACTTGCTTAAAGAACGTTTCTCTGTATGAAATTTCGTTGCCTTAAGTTTTTTCATACACTTCCAGTTAAACCATGGATGCTGCTAAGACTTTATCTATTTTGTAGAATAAGAAATGAAGAAAGGTACTCCCGCCAGTATAATTTTGGTGATGAAGAGAGCGGCGTAGTTGATATTGCTATTCCGGATATATAGAGCCCAATCAGCAGATTCAAACAAACTACTAATCCCCAGCCAGTTGCCTTTTCATATTGCCAGATAGCTCTCCCAGGAGTTGTATAGTGATGCAGTAGAAACAACTATGTGTCCCTGTCAGAAACATTGGTGCCATTCGATTCAGCCAATTTGCATTGTGAACGTTGAAATCTCCGGAAACAATGTTTCACAGTCCCCCAGTGGCGCGAAGATAAGAAATCGAAGTCACATTTGGGAGTATCGTCCAGCGCTGCGAAGGTGGTTATATTACTCATATTGGCATTTCTACATATATTGAAAACAGAAAAACACGTGGTTTGGTAGTAATATTTTAACACCGAGATGGCGAATTCTTTAGGACTTCTCTTTATAAATCCCAATGGGGTCTGGTAGTAATTTCATCATAATGGAAATTAAAATTTCACTTTTTTCTAGAACAACACTTCGATCCATAATTTGATCGACTAGTCTAATACTTTCTAGCTTAGATCAGTAGGTATGCGGACCATTGACACTGGGAACAAGACCACTAAACGAACTAGTTTTGTTCAAACAGTAAGATAATAAAATAGCAACTAAACTCTCTAAAAGTATGTCTTTGAGAAATTTTTGAAGGAAACTGCAAACGATGGTTTGGTCCCTCTATGACTTCTTATCACACATATTGGATAACATATTCGTAAAACTGCAAAGTTAGCATGTTATTCGGTCTTTTTGACTAATTCCCTTTATCTCACCAATCTCACGTTAGCTATACAAAAAAATTAGAAGACAAATAAAAAAGTCCACCCACACTTACGAGTAACAAAAGCTAGAAAACAAACCTCTTCCTTATCCGCTAAAGTCCTCCATAATCCAATTTTAATCCAATTTAATTGTTGCGTGTTTCTGTTCCGCTGTTTACTATCTAAAGAATTGCAACTCACGCAGTTTTATTGGACGTTTATATTCCCAGGGGATCCGGGGTTTTAATTTACAAAAGCCATAGCACCTCAAGACGCCTATGTCCCGCCGCCAAGAGCCCATTAAGCTACTCAACCCAAATTAGATAACCATCGGATCACCCACCGCTTTTGTATAACGGATAAGGATAATGAGAAACGAGCTGCCGCAACACACATTCGGGATATGTAAGAAATTCAATTTGAGCACAGTTCGGCAGCTTTGGCAAGGATCATAAAGTCCTAGAATTACTACACAAACACAATGCCAGCGCTGCATTATTTCCCGTGCTGTGGTACCAGTGCTAATCTCGAAATTCCATCGAAATACGATTACAACGGTTACAGGCACCTTCGCCCGTGTTACCTGCACTGCACTAAAGCAGAAAGAAAGTTTTCAACTTCGGCAGAGGGCGGGTGGGGTTGGAAATTGACAGGGAATTAGCTATATAAAATCCTTATCCTGTCTGAGCAGATCTGGTGTGAAGTTTTTTTCGGGGCATGAGGGTGTGGGCAACTTGGACAAAAAGTGAATTGAATACGTGAGCTTTGGCATCAGTTTATTGCGAAAGTTTTATCTTAGTGCATTTTAGAGACTTGACACACGACCGTGTGTACATAGTATAGACGCGTATCGATGTGATTTTATATTTAGCCGTGTAGACGTGCGTCTGGGCACCTGAATTGAATGTACTTGGAACGCCCTTGAGCGTAATTTTAATTGAAAAAAACCCCTCCGAAGGGAGGAGCTGCCATAAAAATTTTTGCTAGCATGATGACCAGTCTAACCTTTTTGAAAAATTTCTTTTATCCGTGAGAAGCTAACCCCTGTAAGGACATCCATCCACCAAAGTGGGACACGAACGGGGCTCACGCTATCGGGCGGAATCAAGGTGTGGATGTGATTTCTTGTCCCGAATATAAGGGAAGAACCGACAAAATTGAAGTCACTCCCAGTTTTAGTTAATTTCCGGAAATTGCAATCTGTTGGAGCCAGAGTGGATGCCGGTGTGATAACGTTAAAGGAGTGGCCTATGGTCGAGTCAAGGGGGTCCAAAGTAGAGCAAAGGTGACTTTGATTTTTGCTGTCCATCTGCACGCGATACTCATTCTACTCAATTTTTTTTTTGTTCAACATTAATTAGTACCAACCTTTGAATACTGTGTGGTAGGGGTGGTAAAATTGAGTTTCGTTTTTGTGTTATTCCATCAAAATGACCTTTTGATATCCTTTTATAGATATTGGAATTTGGTCCCAGAATTTCGGTTCTAACCAAGCACGTATATACATGCAAGACTGTCATGATTATAAATCCTTCCAGGACTTATTTAAATTTGATGAGTGAGAATAGATAGCATAAAAAGTGCTAAATTTTGTGACTCCGGAACACCCTTATTACCTTTAGGACTTTGTGGCACGGAAATAACCACTTATTTCAACAATATAATCCCTTACTTAAGTTTTTTGTGCGATAAATTCGAGGGTGGTTTTATGGTAAAGTATAATACAATATAGGGATTGTTAAAAAAAACTTATAACAAAAGGAGTAACAAGCTGATAACACTAGATAACAACCTTTCATACACCTACATTGACTTCAATTATCGGATAAGAGATCCTTCTGTACTACGCTATAGGTGTAAAAGAAATAGTGTTGAATGAGAACTTTTACAAAGATAATTGACAGGAAAAGGACCATGTCTTTGAGTGAGGATCGAACCCGACATCTTCGAATAAACCTACGTCGAACTAGCGAAGAGACAACATTTATCGTAAATAACAAAACATATTCCACAGTCGTCTTTAACTCAACTCAACTCGCGTCTACATGTAGTTGGACTCGGGTTCAACCTGAGTTCAATTCATCATGTATACGTACTATATATTTCTAAGTTTTGGCCCTCGAAAAACTACTTTTGAGCTACCTTTTTTTATACACAATAAAAGTTTTTTCTTCCACTTTTTCGAGCTTAAAATGTGAATTACTCCGGTTCTATAAGTCGGATCGGGGCAAACCAAATACCAGTGTTGCCAAAAATCAACATTCTTTTTTTTAAATTAAACATCCCAGAATTCTCTACCAGATCTGATCAAAATTGCAATTGTTATTGTTTGAGTTATAAACAAATGAAAAAAAAGTAATCAAAATTAATTAAAATTTTTTTTTAATTGCATTCGAAAGGTGGCATGGAGACCTATATTTTGAAAAAAGAAATTTTCATTTTGGACTTAATGGTATAAAATGGGGTATTTCAAATTTTAGATAACAAATGCAATTTTGGCCAACAGGTTCAGTATTTTGACACCAATTTTTCAGGGTATTTTTATAACAGCAAAAGTTTTTTGAAAGTTTGATGCAAATTGGTCTAGTTGACTGTCTTGGGCACTAAAATTGACAAAATACTGTTTTTTCTCGTTTTTTCAGTTTTGTTGGTTATGTATATACTTCAGAGACTTGAAACCAACGAACAATTTATTGGCAATTTTATTACGAAGAGACTGGTATTTAGTTTGCCCCGATCCGACTTCCAATCCTGGAAATAGCATGGAACACCTGTACCTTTCCGGAGGATTGGACGGAAGGTATCATAGTCAAAATACCAAAAAAGGGGGACCTAACAATATGTGACAACTGGAGAGGCATCTGTTTATTATCTACGGTGGGAAAAATCTTGTCCCATATATTACTATCTAGGATAAGAGAGGCAGTAGATCGAACGCTTAGAAGACAGCAGGCTGGATTCAGAAAGGGCCGCTCCTGCATAGACCATATTAACACCTTGAGAATCATAGTGGAGCAGTCTACTGAATTTCGATCCCCCCTTTACCTTGCTTTCGTAGACTATGAGAAAGCGTTCGACTCGGTCAATAGGAGCTTTATATGGCGAGCTCTACGGAAACGTGGACTGCCGGACAAAATAATAGAATTGATAAAAGCTCTATACAACAATTCCAAATGCAGAGTTCTCCATAATGGAAAATTATCCGACAGCTTTGAGGTGAGCTCAGGAGTACGACAAGGATGTCTACTTTCACCATTACTATTTCTTATAGTAATAAACGACATTCTTGTCAGCGCTCTAGATAGAAGAACAGGTGGCATACAATGGGGATTGCTAGACCGCCTTAAGGATCTCGACTACGCGGATGATATCTGTTTGCTGGCCCACAGACACCAGGACCTCAAAAACATGTTAAACAAATTGGCAACAGAAAGTAGCTCGGCGGGCTTAAGGTTAAATCCGACTAAAACAAAAGAAATGCGGATAAATGCAAACACCCTTGAACGGACAGCGCTAAATAACCGTGACGTGGAACTGGTAGACAAATTCTGTTACCTCGGTAGTATTATTACCGAAAACGGCGGTACAGAAGAAGATGTCAGTTCCAGAATAAATAAAGCAAGAAGCGCATATGCATGCCTGTTTCACATATGGAGATCAACAGAGATCTCAATTAACACCAAATTGCGGCTGTTCAACTCCAACGTTAAGGCAGTTCTTTTGTACGGTTGCGAAACATGGAAAGTCACCCAATTCATCACAGGGCGCCTACAAGTTTTCATCAACAGATGCCTACGTCGTATCCTAAAAATCCGCTGGCAAGATAGAATTTCAAATGAAGAACTATGGCGCCGTGCCGGCCAAGAAAGGATAGACGACCAAATCAGGCGAAGGAAATGGAATTGGATTGGCCACACCTTGCGACGCGAAGACGATAATCTAGCCAAACAGGCCCTTGACTGGAATCCGCAAGGATCCCGTCGAGTCGGAAGACCTAGAACAACGTGGAGGAGAACCCTATTATCAGAGGCCGCAACAACCGGGAGATCCTGGTCAGAGCTGAGAGCTGTCGCGCAAAACAGAGTCCGCTGGAGGGCAACTGTTTCCGCCCTATGTCCCATGAGGGATTAAAGGAGCAATTAGTTAGTTAGATCCGACTTATAGAACCGGAGTAATTCACATTTTAAGCTCGAAAAAGCGGAAAAAAAACTTTAATTGTATATAAAAAAAGGTAGCACAAAAGTAGTTTTTCGAGGTCCAAAACTTAAGAATATAGTCCTGGTGATACTCCAAACAGGTTAAAATCATAATCTTGCTGTTTCCAGACTATACCTATCTCTTCATTTTTTGGCCTTTTTTATACTGCACTAGTAGTAGAGGAGCGTTAGGCAAAAAAAGTGCATTATCTCGGAACCCGTCAAAACTACTCCGATTTTAATGATTTTTTTTTAAAATGTCGGTAATTAAAAATACTTGAACCTCTACAATTCAAAACTTGACGCTCTTGTTGGTAAATTTGTCAATTTTATAAAATATCAAAATTTTTATAAATCAAATTTTTTTCTTAATATTCTTGTTGAAAAAATTAAAACTAATAATAAAATATATTTCTAAAATATATGTATTGTATTTATCACTCTTTTAAAATCAATTGTTTCCAGTCTCAAAATTTTTTTTGTAACATGTTAGTTACATCGAATACTATACGAAATGGACATTTCCTACCTCTAGCAACAGCTGCTACGCAAGTAATCGACCATTTTGTCTAAATATAGATGAGTTTTTCTCGGTATGTGTAGGTCCAAAAAACGCGAAAAAAATTTAGGCTATTCGTTATGATTTTGGCTCTCAGAGGTCAGTCAATATGAAATTTTTATATGCACACATAACCTCAAAAAAAAATTCAAAAAACTGCCAAATTTTGGTTTTTTGGTTATTACTTCGGATGTTTTCAGTGAAATTTGATGAAATTTTTAGAAGTTATACTTTATAACAATGCCTACTTAAAATTTCAAGTCAAAATATCTAATACAAATCTCAAAAATTGATCTCAAATTTGAAAATTGATTAGCCAATTTTAAATGTAGGTTTTTTTATGCAGTTTATGATGGTGAGCAAGAAATTTTAAACTTGAAAAACGATGTAATAGCTTACCACCATCGATAATATACGTATAGGTATTAATATCATTGACACTCTTCGAAGCTTCTTCGAACAATTTACAAAAAGTAGACTTCTGCGTTTTTCTCATGCCTCCATCATCATACAAAGATAGTGGGTAAGGAGTCAATTCTTATTTCATATATTTCTGCAATTCATAGTCTGTTTTTTTAAAACGCTTATACGTTGAAAAGGTAGGAGAGGATCAATTGGAACATGTTTATTATTTATTTTAATTTTACCGATAGTAGCAAGCAGGGGTATAACTTTGTTTGAGGGTCTTAACTTAATTTCTTTAAAACATTAGTCTTTTATTAGTTACATACGTCTACCTGTAAAATACATGTCGTGGGTGAATTTCTTGTATTCTACTGGATCTATTGTTATTTCTAACTCTTGCATGTCTTACAAATAAATTTGTGAGGGTTTGGCTGAGTATTTATTTGGTCTTTAAAAAGAGCAGATGTTTCATACAATTTTGCTTCGTTATAAGACGCACTTAATCCCAAACTATTAAATAATATCTAATTATGTTTTTTTATTACGTAATTTTACTTGACAAGCGAAACTATTAATTAAACGAAAATAATTATAATATATTTAGCTTTTAGTAAACTGTATTATTTACTCTATTGAAAAAATTAAAATAATTGAATAAAAAGCAAAGAACGTCTATTTTTGGATTGAAATATTTCATTACAAAAAAAATCATCAAAATCGGAGTAGTTTTGACCGGTTCCGAGATAAAAGTGTAACGCTCCTCCACTATAGAGTTTGCAAATCAAAACATAATAGAAAGAGTATTACTATAGATCAATCAATCTGTTGTCATTTTTAAGGTTTTCTTTGCAAACAAGTTCGGTCGGTTTTAGTCGTTTGGTTATTTTTTGTTTTTTTAGTTGGGTCAATTTTGTTTTTTAAACAGCGAACAATTTTGGGGGGTCATGACCCCCGTGCCCCCCCCCCCTTTGAATCCGCGCCTGCCGCCAGATTATCTCAGTTCCCTCAAACCCCCTAGACAATTTCGCCGATGTTGGAACTCTACATTGCTCTTACAATTTCGACAATATAAGACAAGCAAGCGCCAGACCTTGACTTTTGGCCGTGAGTTTATGTTCATCTCTATCAACAGCGACATCTACATATATCACTTTCGATTGGAGCCACAAGAACTGTGTCGAATTCAACTTTGTCTTGTGGATCTGGAGTATCCTTCCGGAACCATTAAATCTGATCTCATAAAACCTCCAATCCTGATTGAAAATACGTGGTATATTCACGCGTAAAACCAAGTACAGGGATGCTTATATTTTTAAAAGCATAGGTATATTAGCTCGTAATTAGCACGCGCAGCGGACGAATGCGCTATTATGACATGCTCCCGCTACAAGTACAAAAATCTGAAAATGCTTCCATTATTGATGTATGCACGCCTGTGTTCCAGATATGAATGTATTCGTAATCGCCCATTCCAAACGTGAGTATCGTTTTACCAAGCGGTCCTCCAACTAAGTATCTACCGCGTCCAATACTGCTTGACCTAGGCAATCGAACGGAAACCGGTCTGCTTAGTATGCTAATGGCACCCTTTATGGTCACCAAGATAATTGCCTGGTTTCTTCATTTTATACAATTTCTTAAAGCTCGAATGCTCTTACCCTTTAGTCTAGTAAAAGTATGAGTGTACCGTGCTTCGTTGATTTGTGCATGTAGCGGGCAGCATTTGGAAAAGTAGAATTTCTACTTAGGTGTACAGTGCCTGGTTTGTGTGCCATACAGGCGTTTTGAGGCTATGTGTGCCTCTTTCAGGCAATTTATTCGCTACTTTCTACAGCACCCAACAGAATCCATCTAACTCATATATCCTATCATGTCTTTCAGGCTAAGCTTACTATCAAGCATTGAATCAAGACGTGAGGGACATGACAGACCGGCAGTACAAAGGATGATTCCTAAGCTTAGACTTGCACATATTAAATATCTGACATAATCCTGGATCAAACGCTCTCATGGAAATCCCAAGTAAAGAGAGTAACTACCAAGGCAATATCTGTCGTCAATATGTAAGCCAAACATCCAGACATAATCATGTATGCATCTATTGCATGGTGGGTCACGTGTCACGTGTTAGGAGGTCTGCTCAAAAACACTTAGGTCCATATACACCAACGAAGTTGAATCCTTAATTGTAATTTTATCAGAAATATCAACCGAAATTATCTCAGACAAAATCTAGGGTTGAGGCTAAGATAATGATTTTACACCTCGTTTGCCATTTGCAAATGTGTGATTGAAGGCAATGATGAATTCAAGGCAAATCAAGAATATCAAATCTGACAGCACTAGCATCTTCGGTATGACTTCTTTTTCTAAGTGGTCAACTAAAGCTCAGATGCAAAGTACCCTTTGTAGTGCAGATGGTTGTGTTGTTGTAGAGAACAATGTCGTGCAAAAAGTTCTACTGGGGAAGACTAAGACAAGAAGAGAAAAGAAGCCACCAACGACACCACGACTTTGGTGATAAAATAGGAGAAGGTTTTCTACTTATGTTTAGAGGCTTTAATAGAAGAGAGAAGGCGAGCGATTTTCTATAAACGAAGACAAGGAGGGAATGTTAACAATGGAGTAAAAGGGCGAACCCAGGCTTCTGTGATGGCAGCTGGAAGCTTTATCCGTAGACTTCTAACTAAAATGTGACATGGTCGAAAGGAACCATTACTGGAAGTACAAAAAGGCTTTTTCCATGATCTCGTCTATCATATAAGAAATCATAACAGATGGATTTAGCAATGACGACTGGTTGACGAAACTTATCTGTACAGCGTTCACTACTTCACATTTCCATAGTTTCCATCCTTCATAGGTTAAAGTGGCTGTTCAATCCCAAACAAACTAACTTGCTGAAAATAAAATAAAAAGACCAAAGAAATCAACAAACATCTGAAAAACGAAACTACACCAAAACGGCACAATAACAAAAAGTACAAAATTATATACAATACAATATATTTATTACAATAAAAAAAAAAAAAACTTAAAATATGAACTTAAAAGTACTTAAATATTACTTATCTACTACTTAAACTACAAACCTAAAAAGAAAAAAGAATTAATAAAAGAATCAATGTACATACTGATACAATAATATTCACCTGATAGTTTATAAGTACCTAAAATAAAAGAAAGTTAATATGAATTTAAAATATGTCAAGCATACATACTTACCTGGATTGAATCCTTCATACGCAGCCGCCTGAAATTAAAAAACAATGAATTAACTATTAAAATTAACTATTAGAATCGACTATTCGAATTAAATAAAATATATGAAATCAATACATAAAATTAAACATGAATTATTAATGCAAAATTTAAACCAAAAACTGTCATAACATGGAACACAAGATGACAGACAAGGCAACAACAAGTACAAGGAAATGTAAACAAACTAAAAATTATACACAAATCACATGAATTATATATTTAGTAACACGGTAAACACAAGGTGCACATTAAATAATACTTTACCTGAAAGGGAGTCGCTATTAAACTAAAATATCAGGCAAAAATTAGTTTTAAAAACAAATGACATAACCTCACTTTCACAGAAACAACATTTTAACATAAAACACAAAACAATTGAAATATTCATGCACCACAGTTATAAGGAACTACACAAAACACTGAATATATGTTTGTAGGTTACTTACCTGTATAAAACTTGCACTTTATAAACAAAACACCGTGAACAACATGCGCGCGAACTCGCGAAAGACATTAGCCGGCCCGAAACGTCAAACTTCATACATATGCGTACTATGATACATCAAACTGATGTAGAATTTTACGGCGAATTCAACGGCAGTGCCAGAATGACGCAATATTTTATGCTGAAAAAGATATTTAGATAAATGCATATTTACATAAGATAAATAAGAGGGAAAGAGAAACTACAAAATCATAATTAAAGCGAGACAGCTATAAAATTTTGAAAATTCATGTCGGAATGCAGTGAAAAATGCCCTTGGCCATTTTTGTATGAGAAATATCCAATTAGACTGGATTTTAAAAATATTAGGGTATTTGATGTAAATTCGGTATGGAAAAATGCGCATGAATTTTTAACACATATTATGATTAATTGTTTTCTTATTATGTGCAAATGTTTGGAGAAAACAAACAATTTGTTAGTAAAGTTAATGCAGTTTTCATCAAGTTTACGCAAAGAACCGTTGATTTTCGACTATAAAAGCCGGGCACAACTTGCAGTCAGCACCTTCTTTTTTCAAACGTGACAGTATTCTCTGAGATACAAGTAAGTAGCTGAGAATTGTCTGCTCGTTTTTTCCTACAGGTCTGCAAGCAACGAGGGACTCTTCAAATACTTCTTAAAAAACAAAGTGAAATTCTGCGAACATTAGGGTGTGATAAGATACACCACTAAGTTAGAAACACATTTTCAACATTTTTTGGTCTTTGAATATTTTTTTGTTTGGTGCTATCAGCAATTTGTTTTTTTTTGAAACAGTAATAATTATTTTTATAAGAGGCATAAGCTACGAATTATTATTTTTGAAATAAACTTAATCAAATTTGAATGTCAACCACCACGTTTTATTCCTATTTTTTTTTACAGTGCAAATCGCTGCATTTTTTTGATTTGCATTGAACAGTGGCTACCGTTAAATTAGCCTAGATTTTGAGGCGTAGTTAACGATTCGAATGTAGTACCAACTACGCAGATAAGCTTAAGTATAGCTACTCAAGACATATGAGGATGAGTTGTTTCCTCCCAAAGGCATTCATTGTTAAGAGTTGGTTTTTCATAGCGTATGAAAACTCTCCAAACTCAAGATGTTGTTCGCAACCACGTAGCTGATTAGCATTAGCGTAACCCATAAGAATTGTGTTAATAATGCTTTGTCTCTTTTGAAAATATGTGACGCGTTAACATTTTATTTCTAAAGCAACGCACAAAATTTGTCGTCCAGTATATCAAAGAATCTTAAGGTGCAAAATTGCCGCATAAAACTCAGGATATCCTTTGTTACTTATCACTCTTAGTTAATCCTTTTCTTGCTTCTTCTCAGAATAAATCTTAACTAACCCAATTAGAAACCGTGTCAGTGGTGAAAATTTATGCGCGACTGTAATTATGACGTTAATCCTGTTAAGCCCCGGCGGAATGTGGCTGCTAGGCTGCAAGTCCTTGTATTTTTTCCTCCGTCTCCTGGAGGACTTTGCACTTTAAATGAGCGACAGAAAATTACTCCATCTTAGGCCGGAGAACTGTCATTTGAGAAATAATGAGGGACACGCCGCGATACAGATAGTGCGAGCAACTCTCGATGGCGGGATTCTATGTACGCGAAGGATACGGAATAAACAACATCCCGTGACTTGGACTAGTTTTTAATTAGAAATGTCGTGTGACACCACTTCAGGGCACATTGACATTATTGAAATTAGGCGTGATTAAAGTTTGTTAAATTTAAGTTTTGTCCTTAGTTTTTTTTACAGCGCTGAGTTGCAAGTAGGAAGTTCAATCCTTACAGAGTCAAGAGCAAGGTTTAAATGTCTTATTTGATTTTGTAGTTGTTATGAAATGTGAAATTAAATGTCAATAATCTTTTTTTGTGTAAGTCCAAGCTCAGGAGTCACCCTTTGTACTACTACTAGTCCGTCATGTCGAACTTATCATCATGGTGCAAGAAGAAATAGAGGACAGGATAGGTTGATAGGAGTCTGGAGGGTTCTGCAAGAGGAGGCGAAGGACCTTGCGTTTGAACTCCTGGATGTTGTAGGAGCTCACATCAAATACACTGTAAAAAAAATATCTAAATTCACACTCCAAATGTATAGTAAAATTACAAATCGCGGTATAAAATACTAATTTCCCAGTAGGAATTCTAGGTAGCACTTACCGATGGAGCACTGATATAAGTAGTCATCTGGTAAGGGGTACTCATATTTTCTTAGGTGTTAGAAGAGCCCTTATATAACGCATTACAATAGAAGGCAGAAGGTAAGGGGAAATCCAGAATTAGACCCAAAGAAGCTACCCAGTAGGACTTGTAAGCTTACAGAAGTACTGAAATGAGCCCTCACTAGTAAGGGGTAGGCCTTGCCATACCCCTTACATAAGTACTTATTTTTACACACGATGTCATAGGAGGTAAAGCCTTACTTTTTACATTCCTTAGGGTAGTTACATATGAACTTACTTTTGAGTACGTACAGAACTGCTCATCGATGAGCCCTTATATAAGGCATTACAAGAGAAGGCAGATGGTAAGGGGTAATCCAGAATTCGACCCAACGAAGTTAGAAATTTACCTGATGACTCATTTGTTTTCGTATTTTTGTAATGGTATTTGAGTCATCGGGCAAATTTCTAACTTCGTTGGCTCATTTGTGTGCCCATAATCATTTATGTGGCCAAGTCAGTAAAAATACAAATAATGAATTCAAATGATTTTTATTGGAAAAAAATTTTTCGCTCGCGGGGCCCCAAATACGCGGGGCCCTGTGCAGTTGCACACTTTGCACATATGCCGGCCGCGGCACTGAATGCCTTCACCAGCTAAAGTCGAGTTCAGTGCTTGAAATTGTTGTTGCTTTTTCGCCAGAATTCAGAAATGCAAAAGCTGCCTGGAATGGCATTCCACTATTCCAGTTGATTATTCTCTTTTAAGCGAGCTTTTACTTTCAAGCTTGATTTCACGTTCTGTTGAGCGAAATCAGACTTTATTTTTCCTGACTTCAAAATGTGAAAATGTATGGGAAATGAGGAAAAATTGAAGCTCAGTAGACTAATTTGCTCAAACTTGTGCAGTTCGGGGTATAAAGTAGATTAGGAATATTCCTAATAATATAGTATATTGCAAATTTACAAAAATGCTTGTGAATAAAACTTCCAGTATTTTTTTTTGTAAAATTACCACAGACATTTTTTACAGTGTATATAACATGTTTGCTTACTTATCTTTCCTTTTTTCAAACAATTCCCTACGCATTCTTTTGTCATCGCTTGTAAGCATAAGCATGAAACCCATCTCCTCTTCGATCGCAGAGTTTGTGGCCGCCATGTACAGACACCAGTAAACAAACTCCCACACTAACAGAACGATCTAAAGAAGTCCACCTAGATCACAGTTCAGTGATCTTGGCTTCCGGCATCTCCACCAACTAACAAGTAAGTTCTCCGCCATACTAGTCAATCGATCGGTTCGCGACAATATCACAATTTACATAATGCTCCAAAGTGTACCAATAAAATACAAATCTAGCCTTCTTCTATTTTTTGTTTTTGTCAGATACTAGGTCCAAAAGTACCGCGGCCACTCGCTTGGCAGATTTATAGGCCAGGCTGTTTAAGCAGATTCAGCAGTCTGCCTAGTGGTTGGTCGCTTGGACTTGACTGTTCACAGAGAACATGAAGAGCACACCAATCCTCCCCAAGACAACCCCACTTGTAAGTCTTCTCGCCTTCGAATCCTCCATTGGTGAGAGTACTGCTTGTAGTAGACCAAACCAGGGATCGGTACATCTCAAAAGAATCTCAAGTCTGTCAAAGGCGCTCTCTTCACCAAGCTGGAGATTATTAAAATCCACGATATACAGAAACAAGGTAATGTAAAAGAGACTGACAGCTTCCAATATCGTAGAAAAAGGTCCTCCGAGTGACCTCAGCACTAATACAGAAACAACAACAACAACTTCGATTTTATATGGGAAGAGGTCGCCGAGTGACGTCGCACTAAAACGATATACAGTCTTTTACATTACCTTGTTTCTGTATACCGTGATTAAAATCCATTCCAACTAGCAGACAGCAACAAGGCTGCCAAAGGTGACGGCTCTACTGAGCTTGGGCGTTTCGGAACAGATCTCGGCAGCTGTAGCTACCTCTGTGTTCGAGTCATTAGTGGTCCATACTAGTCCACCTTTTCGGGTCTCACGGAGCACGCAGAGTTAGTATGGCCTTTGACGTTGTCTTCAATGAGTTAAATTATTGCTCGATTTCTAAAATTACATGTGATTTCATTGGATAATATGTAGTGGTTTAAGAGATGATTTTTACAGAAATCAAAACTCGGACTAACACAACTGGTTATTGAACAAATTTCCTGGTAAGGGCACCTAAAAAAGCTGTCTCCTTTTGTTCGCTTCGTAATCAATAGTCGTCCTCTATAGTCGTCGGTCTCTTTCGGGGACTATGCTTGAAGATCAACAGTGCTCCCTTGGGTCTTAACCCGTGTAAAAATAAAACTCGCCCGCAGCTAGCATGCCTCAGGTACACACTAGCACGCACGGCCCCACAGCTAGCACGGCACATTTTAACTACGGCGCCACAGCTAGCACGCATAGCTAACAAATGCGCACGGCATATTTTTACTAGGGTTTTCTTTGTCCTCGACAATTTTTTAAAGCAATACAGGCGATTTCGTGCATCCCTGTGGCGAGCCAGTTTTATTTTTACTCGGGAACAAAACTAGCACGCACACTCCTGCCACAGGGATCCACGCTCCCGCCACAGGGATGCCCGAAATCGCCTGTATTGCTTTAAAAAATTGTAGAGGACGAAGAAAAGGGGAACTATCTTGGTAACCATAAAGGGTGCCAATAGCATACTCAGTAAAAAGGTTCTCGTTCGATTGCGAAGGTCAAGCAGCATTGCAAGTGGTTAGTGTTTAGCTGGGGGACTGCTTGGTAAAACAACAGTCGCGTTTGGAATGGTTTATGCCGATGCGGATGTATTTATAAATGTTCATGCTTGAATGTTTAGATTTTCATGCCAGTGGATGCCTCTAGCGAACAAATTTTTAGTTTTTCGTACATGTGGCGGGAACGTGCATCCATGCGGCGGGAGCGTGCGTCCCTGTGGCGGGTGCGTGCATACGTTTGTGGCGTCCCTATTTGTTCGCTATGTGCGCTAACAGAGGTCGCGTGCGTACTAGTAAGAAAATAAACCTACTAAATTATTTTAACTCGGGAAGATCATGACGGAATATGTATACTAATTCTGAGAACTGTATTTAGCTGTGGGATTATTCTTGTGTAAACTAAGAATTGCAAATAGTAAGTGATTAAAGGTGGGACGTTGCTCTTGCGTCTTATACGTGGGTGGTTGCCTGTATGTGTATTGTAGATGTTTTTGTAAGAATGAAATGAAATGACTTTACTTCAGTGCCCATCCACATGGGTCAATTTTGACGCAGCTATACTACTTACACATTAAATAATCATGGACGATACGAATATAATATGAAAGCTTTAAGAATGAACTGCACCCGATCCCCAAAGTAAATCAAGAGTCTTTTAGGCCAGCCAGAGAAGCCAGAGATGTATTACAAAATTTTATACTTTTCATTTAGCATGATATCACTAGGATTCCATTTTACTCGAATAGCTCAAAGGCTAAAGGATGGATGGTCATTTGCATGAATTTAAATAAAAATCAAATAACTGGGGGAAGGCTCGTTGCAAAAGTGAATCATTCCGTCGTGTTATGTTGCAAAAATGCATGACGATGGTCTGCAAAATAAAATGAAATGACGGATATACTCGACTCTCGTATTCTGGCCGGGGCTAAGAGCCTTTCTCGCTATAGCTGCTATGTCCTGCCAACAAATACCATGCAAGTGGAGGCGAAAGGGCGAAAATAAAAATCCCACGGCCATTCATATCAACACACTAAAACAAACACACTTTAGGCTATAAATCTCTCCTATTTTTTTTTCTTCCTTTTAGATCATTTTATTTTCCGCGCTCTAAATCAAGTGGAATGCAGAGAGAAGAACGTAAAAATTACACAGACCCAACAAGGGTTTGAGAGCGGGCAGGAGGCTTTCGTACAAAGTCGAGAGCAATCTACGTGTCTGAATGCCCAGCCTTTGTGCATAGTTGGGGGCTATCAGGACATCTATTGGATTTGGTTTGTGCCTTGTTAGGCGGTTTTTTTCTCGTTCTTTATGGAAGGATATTTTGAGGTCAAATTTGAAAGTAACCAGGATAACAGCCAACTAGCAGAGATCTGGATTATGTGTGGGTTTGATTGGTGATGGTATTGTTACTGGATTTGCATGTATTTAAATCATGGAAAGTAAAATAAACCAAGATTTTTTTATATAGGACTTGATTACGATGAAAAGGTAGCAATTCCTCATTAAAAAATTTACACTTTGTCTGCACTTTTAAATCCACTACTCGCTAAGATCATTATTTCATACTAATTGATCTGAGGAGCTAACTAAGGTCAAATGACTTACATTTACTAAGTATATGATAAATGAGAAGGTATGGTATGGCTTATGATTTTAGATAACATTCTAGAAACATTAGAGAATGTCAGAATACAGGCAATCGCCAATGCAGACGACATGGTGATCCTAGTCTTTCAAAAAGGTCCAAGCATTGTAGGCTATCCATTAATCCGGAAAAGACAGAACTGATGCTTTTTATGATTGCAGCAAAAATCTCCGATTTCAGTCTACCTACAATTAATAGTCGAGAACTGAGCTTGTACCTATCAGCTAAGTACTTGGGTCTGATTCTGTACCCAATCTTGAATTGCAGACTGAACATGGACGAGAGCTAGAAAAGGTTTCAGTATAGCTTTCTATTCCAGTAAGCAGACCTTTGCGCAAGATATGATGCTTCAAGCCACGCATGTTGCCAGTGTGGACCAGGAGCAGGTAGGTTCGCCCACAGCCTGCCAGATTACTCCAAACGAAGTATGTGACCATCTTCTGATCCCAGCCCTACTTAGGAATCTGGGAGTGATGATTGACTAATGGCTCAACTTCGTGATACCCTTGGTGGCTTGGCGGAGAAAGCTTCCGCCATCAGCGCAGCACTGACAACGATGTTGCCTAGTATTGGGCCCATAGGACAAGCTGACTGCTCCTTATCCCGAGAGTAGGTGCATACTGTACTACGTCCGACGAGGCAGCATACGTCATAGCCGGAATGATATGCCCAATGATATTCTGTCGTCAGAGAATAGGAGTTTGTGCAACCCAGAATATGCAAGGGGGCTCAAGCCAGTCTGTCTGATTATGGCGCGTGGCCAGTCCATCGCAACATGGCAGAGGAGGTGGGACGAGTATACATACTAAGGGCCAATAGAGCCATAAACACGTACCAAATGTGGAGAAGTAAGTTATGAGGAAACATGAGAAGTGAGTTACTTCCTCACAAAGTTCCTGAGTGGAGCTAATATACCATTGCTGAAGTGAGCGTTCTGTCTTGGTAGTATTTGATGGAAACCGGTAGAGTATAATTTCATCTGGGCATTGATATTTCTTCATTCCTTCTCGCCTAGGGATCGCTGGTCGACATTGAATTCGAAAAGTGGTAGAATTCGTTGCTAGTACAAAGGGTTAGAAGTGGAACCCCTTTCGCGACCCTTTCTTATTTTTAAATGTGTAATTTCAGCAAAGTTAATTTTTTGTAGCAGCTGTTTTCGAAAATAAAAGCGTCCCCCTCTCTAGTGGTAAAGCGTTGAAGGCAGTTTTCGGACCACATTTTCATTTCCTGAAAGTCGTTGTCGATCGTCAGTCCGAGATTGTGGACCTGGTTCCCATTTATGTGGGAACTGAGAGGATCCTCTGCAGGACCTGCAACTGATATCCCAGCTAGCTCGACTAGCTAAGCTGCTAAATCGCAATCAATATTTAGGAACGCACTTTCCATTGAGACTTCGGTTGAATACATCTAGCTATTCTTGACTGCTGCTCAATCTCCTTCAGTGCATTCGTATACGGACATATGTAATGACTGAGTAATTGTCTGAAACTGAAGGTTGTTCTTTTTGCCATGTTGATCTCTTGCTGCAACTGGTTGATATAATCCTTGGTCCACTCTTTCCAGAATTGTTTAACCCTAAACTGGATATGGGGCCAACGTTGTGACAATGAGACGGTTTCCTGCACGTCTCTTGTTTCAAGAAAGTCATTCAATGTCTGACCAATTGAAAAATGTTCCGGTGTGATAACAAGCATGTCGTCTGGATAATTTTGGACGCAGCAGAGAGACGTGAATTCAAATATGCTTCAATTTGGGCGAGTAGTGTTGCATTTTCTTTTTAGGTGAGTTTCACAATTGTCCCACAAAAATTGTGGATGCCTGTTGATGGATATTACGCTAACCTCCCACAACCCTACGCTTTACCAAGCGGTCCCCCAACTAAGTACTAACCACGTCCACTGCTGCTTGACCTACGCAATCGAGCAAGAACAGGTCTACTGAGTATGCTATTGGCACCCTTTATGGCCACGAAGATAATTGCCCCTTTCCATCGTCTTACTTAATTTTTTAAAGCTCCAAGTTTGCTCCCTTTAAGCTGTGCGTGCTGTTGAAGGCTAGGAGCGGGCGAGTTTTATTTTTAGTCACCTACTCCCTCATGTCGTTCAAGCCATGGTGCAATGTAAGCTTGGTTTGAAGGATAGAAGAGAGAGGATAGGTTAGGGGTCGTTGAAGCCATTAATACCAGTAAAAGCCATGCTGCTAATGCTTGTGCAAATAAGCAACGTAAAGTGTCCTTATTGGGAAACATAACTAATTTTTTATGTGGCTAGGGCCAAACAAATAATAAAATGGATGGTCTAAGATTAGTCACTGCGATATGGACCATCTAAACTAACGTGACCAGATATTTTCTGGGAAAAATCGGATCTCTAAAAAAAGGTAATCAGTTTTTTCGCCTAAAGTCGGATCTCCATACAAAATTTTTATTAAAAATCGGAGCTACAAATAATGTAAAAAAATGAAATTTAGAACTTCTTTATTTTGTACTCATACAAAAGCAAGTTTATAATAAACATAATTTTTATTCGATTTCATTTTAATTTTTCTTCGATCGGTTGCGATGTCCATGGCGTATTCATATATTTTTGTTCATTCGAAATCTGTCGAAGAAGTTCCTTATGGTCTTTTTAATAACTGAAGAATTCGATACAACTGAAATCGAGGTTATGCTTCACAAACAGAATTGATTTCAATGTATTCACATGGAGACGAGTTTTCTCCGTTGTCCAAATTTTATTGATAGTCGAGAAAATTCGTTCAACGGGCGCTGATGTTTTAGCTAATGAAAGCGCATATTCAACCAGAGCAGAAATACATTCATAAGGTGCTTCTTTCTTGAGCATATATTGAAAACATTCCGTCCATTGTTTGTCGACAGGAACTTTCTTTGTAGCCCATTCTTCGATTTTTTCTCCGGTTATGAATTCTTTGATGTAAATGTACTGTTCAAAAAATTCCGATGAACGGTCATCGGGCAGGTCCCAATGTCCATTTTCTGTTAGGAATTGCATCGATTTTTCAATAACTTTCCATTTGAGCTCATTTGTCAACAAAACCCATTGAAAATGTTCAACATGACTCAGCTGCTCACTCCACATTTTCAGATAATCGTAAGTTTTCTGCAAAAAAAATCTAAACGTTTATTTGGCCGTAAAAAAAATCAAAAAAACCACCTGTTACCGCAACCACCAATTAGCTGCACCTTTAAATTCGTTCAACCTATGGCCCTTTTTTTGCAAGGCTTCCATTTCAGATTTTACAGCAGCTGAGAAAAAGTTATACGGGTTCGCTGATTTCATGTTTTTCATGAGATCTTGTAAAGCCCCATAGATTGCAATCGCTGACACATCATCTCCTTCAATTTTCTTGATGACATCTTCGAAAATCTGAGCCTACATCGATTGAAATAAAACTGATATGAAAATTCACACGTTTTATATGAAGGCAAATGCGATCGAAATTACCTGATCTTTTATAAAGATGAACCAAAGTTTCGATAAAGGGTTGGAAAAAAAATCTTGAATAAGCTTCGGAACTTTAACCGGGTTCAGAATTTCGCTGAAGTATTTTTCAAGTGGGCCGAACATTTTTATTATTTTTTCCATTGCGCCACATAGAGCAATAAAGCGAGTTATGCTGTAGCCGAGTAGTTTGCTGTATTATTCATCAGTAGTTTCGCAAATGCTTTTCAATTCTTCAGTTCATACTGTGTGAATGTAGAAATGAGTGAATATTTTGACCAGCGTAACCTCCACTTCTAGATCCAATCCATCGCATGCATTTCTCATTGCATTATGGACTATGTGCGCGGCACAACCAATTCCCACGATGTTCGACTTCCTTAATTTCAATTTCGAAAGAACATTTTCGGTATCAGTTCGATTGAGATTTCCGAAATTCACAGGTGCATTGTCAGCACAGAATGCAACTAGTTTGGCTTGCAGCTTGAAATCATCCAAAACTTTTAGTAAAAGATTGAGAATGTGATCGGATTTTTCCCCTTTTTCATCCGTCAATTGCATAACTTACGTACGCAAAAAATAACGTATAACAACGGGGAATAGTTTTGTCGAAGAATGATTCGATGCGTCAGTTGAAAGACAAATGTATCGTGCTTTCTCCAATTCTTCTTTCAACAAATTAATTGCGTGAGGAGCAAAAACATTGATTATGATCGATTCGCATTTGGTTCGGGCACACGAGAATTTATTGAGATCAAAACATCATCTGAATAGCTTTGATGCGCAGTAGGGATGGGCGATATTACGAAAACATCGATATTGACATCGATGTCAATATTGGTAAGTAAACAGTAAAAGTAATAAACATCGAAATAAAAGCATCGATATTTGAAAACATCGATGTTTTGTGCTAAAACTTTTAAAATTTTATATTTAAATGTTTATTTACTAAAAACAAATATAAAATTACAAAAAACTAAGTGAATAGTATTAAAATATTAGGGGTATTCATGTTACGTTCCACTTTCTTCGTAGCCGTCGTAGTTTCGTAGTTCGTAGTTTATTTTCATACATTTGGGACTATAAACTACGAAATCTCGAAGGCTGTGGTAGGCCCACACACCTTCAAATCTGCGTTCGTTGGACTAGTAAAAAAATTGGTTATGGATTTATATTTCACGCTTGCAAGAATCGCCTTTTGACGTTTTGATGTTTCCACATGCTTTTCAATGTCGTGAGCCCCACTTCCAAGAGAAAACTCCGAATCACATTTCGTACATCGAACCATAGAATCATTATCACTATTTGCTTTTTCTAAGAACGGATAACTTTTTTTATAATCATCGTGTAAAACCCACTTTTTTTTCGGAGGCGCTTTGTAGAAAACTTTTTAAAAAAAATGAAGAAACGAAACAAAGAAACAAAGGCTCAATCAAAAACAAAGACTCACAAATGTACAGCCGATCTGTACATTCAAATGTCAAACGAAAAAATGACGCGCAAAATGCTCAAACCTAAGACGATGTTTACACTGGACGTAGGAACGAACGTCAGGCACGAGCGTCCAGTGTAAACATCGTCTAAAGCCTCGGCCACGATACGAGCGGCAAGCGGTGAGTGGCGAGCGGCACCAGAAAAATTTAATTTCTCGAATTAGCGGGAGAGCGGCAGTACACCGGCACTTTAGTATTGCCGCTCTACCTCTCAACGGTCCCCGCTCGTATCGTGGCCGGATTCGAACGTTTTCCATATAAAACAATGCAAAATAAAACTCAGAATCGCCGGTCTGCCGCTCGCCGCTAGCCGCACGCCGCTCGTATCGTGACCGAGGCTTAATGGTGCGATTACACGCCACTTACACAACTGTCAAATCAATTGCCGACAGCGCCAAAAACACGAATGTCGAGTAACGCGCGAAATTCAAAATGCCACAGCTTTCTTGGCGAGAAGGAAAAATGGATCTAGAAAAATCGGATAAATCCGAGAAAATCGAATCACATGGTCACGTTAAAACGATATTTGCTCATATTATGTAAATTTCATTCACTAGGAATCATTGTTAAAGGGTTAACATCCCCTTTATGCTAAGCCTACCATTGTATGTCTTCTGTCTATTTACGAAAGTTTGTCTGAAAATCTCCATGGGCAACTTTAAAAAGCCTTGAAGCCGTATTGTGATCATAAGACAAAAGATTTTAACATAGACTGGATATTCTTTTTTTAGAGATAAGTCTGGGGTGTATCAGACCTTGCTTTTTACAACTCCTTAAAAGGGATGCCAGACTAGATACATTTCCGTGTTAGTTAAGATATCGTTAAATTCTTCTACTGCACCTTATTTAGGTTTCATTTTCACTAACTTAAACACGTTTCAATTGCGCCATTACCTACCACACCAAAAACATGACAGAATCTCTTAAATCCTAGTAAGATTTGCTCAAGTGTTTTATAATTTCAAGTAAACTTTAGAAGATAGTTTTAACATAAAAAAGTCTAGAGACAAAGGGAACAATGCTGCAACAATCTTTAAAACTTTCCGGCCACTCGTTGAACATTTAATGCTGCCATTATATCGACATCGGGGAACTTTCCTAATGAGACATCTCGCACCGGTCTTAGAATGGAGAAGCAGAAGCCCAAAAACATGAAACTGCAATACTGAGTGTGCCCCCGGGAAATTTGGGGAAGTTTTATCCTTTAACAAGCGCAAAACAGGAAGAGTGAAAGCCTGGGAATTCCCATCTTGGGATCCACTTTAATGAGGCAAAGGAATTCACAATCTGGCTGAGAATGTGTCACGGGCTTCTATCTTCGCTATCGGGTTTTACACATAAATTTGCAGCTAACAAAAGTTTTTGAAAAGAATTCTCATCACCCTTTACTTTAGCACACACCCCCGTTCCACCCACCACCACCGTAGCACCCCCCAACAGCCCACATCGGTTTACGCTTTCTCCTCTTTCCATAAGAGTATCCAACATGTCGGTTCACGTATTTTTTTTTGTGTTGGCCAGAGCCAAATGAAATGATTTACGGAATTAATAGCAAAATTAATTGGAGACGCCATATTTTAGTCAGAAAATGGGGAACAGTCGCCCTATGGAACCTGGTCGACACCAGTAGCAAATTATTTGTAACAATGCCGCATAAATCAAACTGGAATGGTCCTCGACGTTGAGGCTGGTGCCTCGTATAATGGCTGATATTGGACTCAGCAATTATATCATAGACCGCTGGCGGATGGCATAAACACAGACCTGCATGTGAAGGGTGACTGAATTAGCAGCCCGAGAAATGCATATGCATATTGTTGCATAAACGATTTCAATGGATGCAGTTCATGTTGGATTTGGTATTCGACAATACTTTAGATTGCAAATTTTATGTCTGAACAAATACGAATCAAATGTTGTTTTTTTGTCGTATAAAAATTCTTTAGAGGTTTAAATTGGTGTTTGATACACGGAGACACTAAATTTTCATGGTTTCAAATAAAAAAATATAATTTTTTAAAAAATTATAACAACCTGTAGACTTGAATTTAACCACGAACTAAAACGCTGCTAATAAAGACCAAACTTGACGAAACCGACATGGTCAAAATAAATGAGGACGCATGCTTTTTCCGCAAGAGGTCCTTCGCACCTCTCCCTTACCTAGAAAAAACCTTTTACGTCGGATTCATGCATCCCCGTGTATTTAGCTGCTTATGTAAAAAATTGTGTATGTAGTCTATACGACTGCAATCTTAATGTTTCTTAACATGTAGACAATCATGCAGCCCAGTCGGGAAAAAAATGTCGACACATGTCTGGCTTCCGTAGATCCCATAGTTGTGAAACGGCAGAATTAAAGGTAACGACTGATTTGCGTTCTGCGCTCGACAATGGTGACATTGCCTTACTGGTTCTTTTAGATTTCTCTAAGGCATTTGATTCTGTGGTTCACTCTCTTCTGCTCTCCAAACTTAGCCAAATCTATCACTTTTCTTCTTCTGCCATTCGACTCTTTGCTTCTCTTCTCTCTAAAAGGGTTCAATGTGTTCGCCTTAACAATGCGGTATCCTCCTTCCTACCTGTGTCTCTTGGAGTTCAGCAAGGCTCAATACTTGGTCCTCTTCTCTTTTCGCTGTATGTTAATGGCCTTCCTGCTGTCATCCATAATTGTTCCTATGCTGACGATATCCAGCTGTATTCTTAATGTAATCCCAACAAGATTGAACAATGTATTTCTGAATTCAATAACACCTTATCCCGAATTAATGAATGGTGCTCCGTAAATTTCCTTAAACTAAATCCTAATAAATCCCAAGTAGTGTTCCTTAGTGGTCACTCTCTGTCCTTTGGCAGGGTCTCGTCTCTTCTACTCAACAATATTTCCCTTCCTATTGTTGACTGTGTCAATAATCTTGGAATTGTTATTAACTCCAAACTTTCTTGTTGCAAACATGTTTCACTTATGCTCTCGAAGATATATGGAACATTACGCAAACTCTGGCTCTATTCCAGTCTTTTGTCCTCATCTATTCAGCTTAAGCTTGTCAAGTCCCTCATCCTGCCACATTTCCTCTACGGCTCTCTCATATAAGTATCTTTCGACTCATCCTGTCGTCAGCGTCTCAAAGTTGCTTTCAATGACTGTTTAAGGTTCATGTTCCACATGAGAAGATCTGATGTGTGTCTGGTGTCCAAAATTCCTTGTTAGGTTGTGGCCTCTTTCGCTTTATTGATATCATGGCTTTGGTCCTCCTGCATAAAGTTTTCTACACTAAGAGCCCTCCCTACCTTTCTGACTTATTATTATTAATTTAGACTGACACTTCTGCTACTGAGATCTTCAAGTGGTAAGGCTGAGCTCTTAATGGATGCTGTGCATCACCCACTGGAAAGGAGGAAAACGGATGCAGTGGTGGGAAATTTTTACACTGTCGTTTAACAATCACCTCTAGGTACGGGGGCGGTACCCAGTTGTATAACGCCTTATGGACCAATTACAATGGGTTATTAGAAGACCCACCAGTTTGGTGAAGAGGGTCCTTGCCAAGCGGACCTGGATGAAAAACACCGAAAATGGGGGGTCTGGGCCCGTATTGGCCAGGTCTAAGCGGTTCCCTTACGTGCCGTCTCCTAACGCGGCTAAGGAATTGTTGGGGCCGGATGGCTTTTAGCTTTCCTCCCATCTTTTTCCACACATACACAAATCTAATCTTCTGGTCTAGCATATTTTCCGGTGTTATATGCACCTCCGCTGTTGTTTCAGCTGGTGACATATCCAAGCGTGCTTGCGTTGCATTGGGGTGACAGATAATATAGAAGTGTGTGTATTCAAATGCGACCTGACGGAATATTCCGTGATGGAATGCTTGCAAAGCAAATGTCGGTCTACTTTCAACTTTTTCTGCATTGTCGCATTCGACATAACACACTCAAGCATACACAACAAACACATGTACTCGTTACTTAGATTTTTGGGTTATGTGTAACAGCTGGGGCGGAACGCACCCACGCAATTATGTGCCAGTAGAAACCCGTCGCATATTAAGGAACCGCTGAATGCAACGCAAGTACTCTTGTATATGTCACCGGCTTTCCAGCACACTCCTGTGCTCCGAAAACCTTGGGTATTTCAAGAGGACATGCTCCGCGTTCTCTTTATCGACTGGATATTCTGGGCAGCACGGTGAATCATCATCAAAGCTTTGCAGACAATAAAAAGGCGTTGGCCAATCAGGATTCTGCCATTGCTTTAATCGTTCTGACGGGGATATTTGGAACAGTCGCCAGTTTGGTGAAAAGGGATCTAGACCAACGGTGGGCAACCTCCGGCCCGCGGGCCATCTACGGCCAGCGAAAAGTTTCTATCCGGCCCGCGAGATATTTAGAAGAAATTATAAAAAAGTATTTTTCGGTGTGATTCGTCTAGTTTAAATATATTACTCACACATAGCAACATAATTTAGTACTAATGTTAAAACTTACATCCATTGAGATTACATAGTTATACTATGCATCATCTCTTTTATTATGCCCATACACAAACCGGTTTTGTAGACAAGAGGTTGCAGGGAAGTCTCAGAATCAGAAAATTTATCAGACTCACCCATCCATCACACTAACACAATTATAACATCGTTCCCCGGGGTCTGCGGAAACCATGTGAAATTCCTCTTCTCATTCGCGTTAATTGTACAACTACCTAGGCATCGCAATCGTTACACGAAAAATAGACAGAAAAATGAATATATAGTGTAATACGTGCATTGTGGACCGAGTGATGGATAGTGGGGTCAAAGCATCTTTCACTTCAAATGCAGACTAAAAATTTAGTATTGTGTAGGACACGATTATAAAATGAGTTTGTAAGAGGTGCCTCTTTTTTCTTTTGAGCCAGTACAATATTGTACTTCAAATGAGGCGGGGTGCCATTATAATGACAAAATGACAAAAATAAGCAAATTAAAGAAAGAAGGAACATAAATAACAACGAAGAGCTTTTTTTAGGAGTTTGAATCTAATATGCATTAAAATGCCTCAGAGTAAGTAAGAAACCTATGCCTCCACAATGTATATGGGTCATTCTTTTACAAACCGGACAGCTTTGGACAAAAATTGACCGGCACGGGTTCTACATCGAAAAAAAGATACGTACTCGAGGATTTTTATTTTTATTCAATATTTTGGAAAATAGAGAGGATCGAAAATTTAAGAATTCGGTGATTGTTGGCTTGGAGACTCATTTTTAAAAATACATAACTCCGGTTCTTCGTTAGATAAATTATTTTTTTTCCAATAGTATTAATAATTTATCCATCAATTAAAAATGCGTTTTTGATAGAAAATTTGACATAGAATACGATTGTTAAAAATCGATTTAAACATTTTAATTGTTTATAACAATATGATTTTGTTTATATTTTTTTGAAACAATTTTTTTTTAAAAAAAAGTCCTTCTTTTAGCTTCAAAATGACAAAAAATTAACTTTCTAGAATTTTTTAAAATGAGTCTTCAAGCCCAAATTCACCAAATTCTCAAATTTTCGATCCCCTCTATTTTCCAAAATATTGAAAAAAACAAAAATCCTCGAATACGTATCTCTTTTTTGATGTTGAGCCCGTAAAAAAAATCCCTCAACTAATTTCAAGCTGCTGCCGCAAAAGAAGTAAGAAATGTCTCTCAATATTCGTATTTACAAACTCACCTCGCCCCAGCTCAAATTAGATATTTTACTCCCGCAAAAGAAGTAGGAAAGAAGAAGTCTACTACGTATTTACAATCACACCTTGCCTCATCTATTTCGATACACCAATAGGACATTATTTTAGAACCGGGACATTTAAAAAAATTGAGGCCTCAGTACAATTTACCATATTGTAAGGGACAAATGTACTGCCTCATGTAAGTCCGGCTCAACTCTATAAAAATTACAGGTCACAAAAAGGTGTCAATTGGCTACTACGGCCCGCGGAAAACACGTAAAATTTATTCTGGCCCACGTTAAAAAAAGGTTGCCCACCCTTGCTAGACAATCGGAATCTAATGAAGTACGATGTACCTGGCTTGGGTATCTAAAGGTTTTCCAGACTTTTTGTTACTTGTACGTGATAGTACAAGTTTTGAAGAACATTTTAAGCTCTAGAACGCCACTCTAGAAGAATTGGCAGACCAAGAGGAGCGTTTTTAAAAGAACGCTTTTTTACAACAAGTGAAATGTCTCAATATTTCGCAACAAAAATAAAACTGTTTTTTCAGTTCGCAAGAAGCAATACTTTTGTCAAATAACAAATATCTAAGTTGCGTTAAACAAAAGTTATTAACAAATTAAAAAAACATGATTTTTAACAGTTTTTTCCAGTTTTCTCTATGTGTTGTGCTCTAACCTATAACTTTATATATGTCAATCGAAAGATAATTTGAATACCTACAACTTTATAATTTGATTTTTTTCACTTTCCGGAATATTTTGGGTTAGGTTCGCCATTCCAAATTCGAAAAAAAAGACGCTATCATTTTTAGAATTTTTTTTCCTATATAACCATATTTGTTGTTTCCTGTTGGCAATTAACGCTAAATTTACAAAGAGCTTTGTTGATTGATTGGACTAATTAGGGGCTGCTAAGAGTGCAATAGGTCCAATTTGTGGGCACAGTAGCGCTTGGATTCGATACCGCAATAAAAGTCAAAAAGCATCTCCTTTGTAGTGAACCTTTTCTTAAAAGGCTTAGCTAAAACGAAAATCAACTCCTTGTGTTGAAGAAAACAAGTAAACATTTTCAATTTGGTTAGTTACAAAAACTCACATTTTCAACTCATGCCTTTGATGAAGCGATATCAACTGTTTAATACTGTTTCCTTAAAAATATTTGATTTACTAAACTGCTTAACTCGGTCTATGTAATACCTTAAGTGAAACTAAACAAGTCAATGATCTTCGACATAAATTAAGTGAAGGTATTCCTGGTCACATTATTCCGGACGTACCTATTGCAAAGGCTTAAAGTTGTCCAACAACAAGCAGAAATTAACGCCTTACAGCAGCATTGTGCATCGGTGTATGGGAAAAGGGATGTCAGGAACGACAACAGCAGGCAAAGTCGTTACCAGAACCGATTCAAAACACTGCCGCCGCCGTGCAAAGTCTCTTGGGCCATGGTGTGTCTATCCGTCTATCCGTTTTGCTCCTGCCCCTGCTACCCGTACCCCGTGTGGGCTGGCTGCCAGGATAGCAGGAAGACTTCCCTTAACAAGATTATATCAGGCGGGGGTTGGATGCAGCCCGTTCGCGCTCTGTGGTAAATATAGTGGAAAATTGCATTAAACAGCTTGTCACCGTTGATAAGAGAATTAAATTTTGCGGTGTCATAAAGAAGCCTGCAAGCCTTGTAATAAATGGATGATATCCTGTTTTTATCCACAACGCGCACAGAGATAGGGCAGAGGTCGGTAAATTGAAAGGAAGTTAAAAGCAATTTTCGATTCATTGTTTTCGATTCAATTACGATTACTTACCTTTAATTTGATCCTTTGTGCATCCAGCCTCAAAGGCGACTAAAGAATTCTGTCGGTGATGCTTTTCTTATTGGTTAGTAATGTTATTTTGTCTCAAAAGTGTGGCGAAAATATTATTACAACTCTAAAATACAAACCCTTGGGGCTACAAATCAAAGATTTCCACAAGATTTCTTTAAGGACATAATGGAAAAATGTTTTTCGTATTTAAAAGCTGATCTGTTCAGGGACAACACTCCATACGAACAATTGTTCTCACTTATTAATTTTCAAATTTCACCTACAATTTCATGAATATTGATTAGGTAATTTTTAGGTTTCAAATACACCAGTTGTAATGAAAAGGTTATTGCAAGACTATAAATTGGGCCGAGACAAGAAAAATTGCACGGGTAGTGTAATCTTTCCTTATTTCTGTGAAATGGGTGATATATTTGGTGACCGTCTTATTATTGCTAATAGACATGCAATAAATAGTTTAGTCTGCAAATCTGTAGGAGGAATACTTTTAGAAAGAACAAGTTACACTCCAGAATGGGCCATTTTCTTCCTCTAAAGAAGGAAAATTTTTTTTGGTGGTTTCCCGATAGATGGCGTCTATTGCGAGCAAGTCACGATCGCAGCGACACCACTGAAGGCTCGTTTGAAAGATGATAGTTTTGGTGCTTGAAAAGTTGCTTGCGTTTGAAAATGTAAAAAAATAATGAAAAATTGCGGTATATTTTGCAATATTATAGTATTGCCACAAATTGAAGAACACCGCGCAGGGCTGTTCAAAGTGAAGAACTTCTCGATCGATGAAGTATGAAGAATTGGACAAGTTGAAGTGGTTTAAAATGACTTGAAAGATTTGACCAGAACAAATGCATATGTGAAGTTAAATAAAAGTTTATAAAATGTTTTATTCAAAATAAGAAAACTGGTTTGGATGTGGGTTCAGTCCACACGATCAGCTTCCCAGTATGATGAATGTTGAATATTATCAATGGATATTTTAATAATAAATGAACAATAATAACAACAAATTGTAAGATAAAAACGGCCGTGCTGGTACAAAAATCACTTAAGTCCTTCAAACAAAAAAACGGCTCGACCGATTTTTATGAAAATCTTTTCAGATCATATTTCCTTTAATACGGTTCGAACGGCATCTCAACGAAGTCGACATCTTTTTTGGTTCGCGCGAAATAGTGCAGAAAAAATGACCACATACGTACGCACCTTGAAACATGAAAAAACATTGAAAATTTCGATTTCGATTTTCGGACCGATTACAATAACTTCCTACTGGGAAGTTAATAAAATTTCATTTTGTGAACGTCGAAACTTCTTCTTCTTCTAATGACGCTATGGCCCAACTTGGCCAGCTCTAATATTTTCTTCCAGTCGTCTCAATTTCTGGAGTTCTCCAGTTCGATATGTGCAGGAGTGTCTCCGCATCTGCTACAACTGTATCCGTCCATCTTTTCCTCGGCCTGCCTACGGGACTTTCTCCTTCAATGATGGCAATAAAGACCTTGCTCTGTCTTCTAGCAAGCGCTCGGTTTGTTCAGACGAGTGGCACTTGTGGAATCCGCCTGACAGGCCATGGACTGCAGATGAAGTCATGATTCTCTACATACACATAGGCGAAGACGACAGTTTAGCATAGCTTGTTGTTAATTCAAGTGCAAAAATTTTCATGGCCTGAACGAAAATATCAGATTGAATACAAGTTCGGATCTTCAGGCATAAATATCCAGTTGGCGGCCAGTGAGGGTCGAGTGTGTTGTTATACTTGGCCTCAAGGCGAGAGCCCCATATGTGAATGGGGGCCGTTAAAGTTTTTGAATTTTTCTTCCGAGGCGGCAAAATCTACGCCAAGGCGATGAGTTGTGAGTTCTTCAGAGACTAGTATTGCTCAAAACCAAGAAAAAACTGAAGTAATACAAATACCCAACACCGAAGTTTTACTCCTTCAACTTTTTTAAAACTGAATTTTACACATTTTTGTAAATGGCCTGAGCTAGAAACAAGACTTCAAAAAGGACAGATTATTGATAAAAAAAGAGCAAGAAGTCGTGGCAAAAGAAGTAGAAAATGACATGGAATTCTAACCAGAATGTTTAATAATAGAAACATTCCTGGTAAAACAATGGCGTTAAGTGGCCACAGGGAAGACACACAGGTATGCAGTAACGAATAAAAGATATCAATCCTAATCCGGGATTTGTGACTGGACTGATCAAACAACTCATTTGTTACCACTAGTTTGCTTGCATTTGCATACATCTTTTCTTTCTATGCTTCTTGGGCCTCTGGTAACCAATACTGTTTGTAGTGAATGATGCCCTATTTAAACAACTTAACGAATATCAGTGTGTTCAGAAAATGAACGACTTCCAGACGGTATTGGAAGAAAAACGAGAAGATCTAAGTTACGCAAAAAGCTTGTGTGAAGAAGCAATTGAAACTTTAAAACGAATTAGGAGGAGGGACATTTTTACGACCGAAGTATATGTAGATGTCGGCTTATAGCACCAAATTAGATAAACAAGGGAGATTCTGTTCCCCCACTCATATTTACCTCTCCCGTGCCCCTTCAGATACCATAATATTTGGTATTTCATAACAACATATTTTAAGAACAAGGTTCGTGTCTTGGCTAGGATGAACGCTTTTTTTATTGTTGAAATTTCGATTGGGGAATTTATGAGAGAAATTTCGGTATAGTTCGTGGCCTCATATAATTGGACTTGTTTGAATATGTTCTGCTTAAAATTGCTTCGGGGTAAATTTGGCTATCTATCGATCTTCCACATTCGATTTTTTGGATAAATTAATTATTTCGGTGAAGGAAGAGTTGTCCGAAAGAGCAACTTGCATGCCTTAAGAAATCTCAGGCATTGGGGCGAAGTGTCACATTGGTCAACCATCACAGTATTTCAGTTAAAGCTATACCTCAGAAGTTAAAAGATGGGTCAGCCCCTTTTACTCAGATCGTCCACCGCAGAAGGAAGTTCGGCGCAGGTTTTGGTAGAGATGGGACAGTACTCCGTTTTGGAGGCGTTAAATTCGACCCGATTCTTACTGCCCCAATCGAGAATGAGTTTAATCTGTCTCAGGTGATTACGTTGGCCACCAGTTCATGATCGTTTAGACAAGGTCTGGCACGAGCTTGTTTAATATTGTCGAAAGCGTAGGAGTAACCCAGAGTTCCGTCATCAACGAAGCTGTGAAGTAGTTTGGATGGGATCAAGAGAAGAGCATTTATAAAAATTAATAAAAGAGCAGTTCACTGGTTTCCAGTTAAAATTCACTGGTTGAACCATTGCTTAGTCAACCAATAGGAAGCAATGAAATTTCACTGGTTGAACCAGTGAAATTCACGTAAAAAAAAAGAAAAAAGCTTTTTTCTAGCGCTAGTGTCGTTTTCCCAAGCGGGCCTCCATCTTAGCACCGAAATGCTGCTTGCCCGCCGTAAACAAACGAGAGCCGGTTTATTGAGTATGCCAAATGGAACCCTTTACAGTCATGAAGATAATTGCCTAGAATATGAGTCAAATATATTTTTTCACTGGTTGAACCAGTGAAATTTTTACTAATTCATTTTTAAGGTGCGATTCCTATGCTACGACTGTAATGACTACAGTCGCGTAGCTCCAGTCGTGCGGCTGGAAAAATGGACACGTTGTAATAGAAGTAAATGGAACCATTTCCTAAGCAGCGTCTGGCGCCGCGCGACTGAAGCGACCCTGGTGAGGCGGCTTGAACCGTATGGCTCAACTGCTGACATGAGCAGTTTAGTCGTAACAGTCGTGGCGGCTGGAAAGTTTGTTTTCACTGTGTTCAAGTATTTTATATGTGTGAAAAATTGGCTCTCAAAATTTCCCCTCAATGGGACTTCAAATCGGTAAAGTGACGTTATGTTGTTAGAATTTGGCGATTTTGATTCCCATTCAGGGGAAATTGGTTCTCAGTATTTTTCTACAGCATGGCTTGTAAATATATGTAGAAAGCTTTGGTTTAATCACAAGGGAACTGCACTAGTCCCGCCATAAGAATTTAACCGAGCGACTCGGATCATACGGCTCTGATCACGTGGCTGCAGCTGCGCGGTCGTAGCATAGGAATCGCACCTTAAAGGCTAGTACACACTAGCAGACCATGTTGAGCGATTTGTATATAGACCGTCTACAGACGGTCTATAGACCATGTCTATAGCCCGTCTATGGAGACCGTACTTGGTCTCGTCTAGTGTCCACACTGCGATTTGAATTTAGTCTACGTCCGCGTCAGTTCATTAATTGTGTCCACTCTCTGGGTCGATATCGTCCAAGTCTGTGCTGTCCTTTGGCTCGTTGGCTGGTAGCAGGAATAGCAAAGAATCAAACGCAAACCACGTGGACCTTTTGGGAGAGGTCCCACTCTATTTTTTTTGCTCCCGGTTGACGGATTTTTTAGATTGTGGATTTTCTTTTCAATGTCTGCCACTGTCACGTCGTGCTTTTTAACCGTGATTCAAGTCCCAATTTTTTTTACGCGGTTTCTGTAATCGGAACCCGTAACATCCCAAAGACAACCAGACGCCGGATAATCTTCGATAAGTTGTAATACTTTTTCGTTTGACCACATTTAAAAAAAAGTTTAAACAATGTAAATAAAAACCGCCGAAACACAAACTCGGTAGGCGATGTGCCTACCGTTGCACTTGGTCTCCCATTCCGATCGGGAGACGGTAGACCTGCGATTTTTGGTCTCGCAACAGACTCGTAGACGGCAATTGGTCTATAGACATGTCTATGTAGACAACTCTAGACATGTCTCGGAGACCAAAATCGCGCAACGTGTCTACAAGTGTGTACTAGTCTTAAGAGAGAACTTTTCACTGGTTCAATCTGTAAACAGACCCGAATTAACTGGTTTTCCAGTGAAATTATTGTTTACTGGTTGAATCAGTAAAATTTTCACTGGTTCATTTTTAGAGAGTAGAGAAAACCGACCGGTTTCGATTCGATTCCATCCAATACTACCTTGATTGAACGGCCAGAAAGAAAACTCTCAATCCAGTTCCATAAAACTAAGTCTTAGGCCGATTCGGCCAAATTTTTTACGGCATCTCATTCGCACATTACAGCCATTGTTTTCGGCCGTTGACGTCCCAAGGTTTACTTCGATCAGATTTGTTTGATTATTCGGCCAAATACGGCCGTAAAAAATTCGGCCGAATCTGCTGCAGTGTGAGACCAGCTAACAACGCAAGGTGCCGTATTGTTTCAAAAGCTTCGGTATCTAGAGCAACCGACCACACTCATCAAAGCGAAGGCTCTTTCTAGTTGAGGTGTTCAATTAAGCCAAGAAGGAGGTAGCAGGAGATCTTTTTGGTATAAAGGTAGGACTTTATCATATGTCACTATTACTGACTATTCCGATGCTGACTTCTAGAATCCATAAGAAGAATTCTTTTTGAAGGAAGGTTGTCAACTACTTGCCAAACTGGTCGCAGAAAATTCATGTTCTCGTTATACCTCTCTAGAGACTAGGTTTATGGATTTTACAAGAGGTTAGTAAGTTAACCCATGTCCTATACCCTCCTCCTTTCTCCCAGCTTGGGACCAGCAATATCCTGGAAAAGTTAGAGATAACTATGACTGGTCATAAAATACTCTGTTTTTAGTATATATTAAGAAGAATTTTCTAATCGAAATTCCAATTCATCACGGAAAATTTCGTTTCCCGAATATCTGCCATGTTCGTTGTTCGGACTATAAACAAATTGACCAACTTCTTGAACTTTTTGCGGTTGAATGAAACTTAAACAATGATAAATTCCTCATCCACGAACACGAATTTATCTTAATGATCTAAATTCTCCCAAAATAATATCGTCGAGCACCGTGCAATGGGCTCCATCTTGAAATTGTGCTGACTTCTCAAAGTGTGTTAATGTTAGATATTCGGAAACTAAATCTAATAAAATGTCAGATTTTAATCTCGAAATGAAGTAAATCGCGTCAAGTGTAACGAATTCCGCTTGCTCAGGTGCTGAAATTGTAGGTGTTAAAATGCCAAAAAATAGAGATTTGTGCTCGGTATGTCGCTGTAAGACGACAGATTTATTATCAGACTAAGTATTAAATTTTGCACTAGTAAAATCCTTCCACTCTCGCGCGGTTGGTGTATTTTTGGGCCTTTCCGAAGCGATTCCGTCGTAAGTGGCTGATTCACAATTTTTCAAAAAAAAAAATACGAAAAAAGAAAAAAAAAAGTAAGAAAATTCAAATCTCCACCACCTTAAGAACACAACAAATAGCCCGAGTCCCACCGTTCTCCCCGTCCGTCGGTGCTGCACTCGCACAACTTTTCTTCTCCTGGCAAATTTCCAAGGAATTTCAGGTAAAATAATTTTAGTGGTTTTTTCCTGCGATGGTGGCTTCTCGGCAACTATGCCGCGCTTAGCCGAGAGCTGTTAGTGCTGCTAGTGCTGTTAGCACTGGTGCTATTGTATGGTACCCAGAGTGCTGATAATGAAGGCGTCATTACACAGAGTCGGAGTCACTTAAATGAGATCATTGCATCTAAATATAATCCTGCCGTGGCGTGTCTCTGGTGTTGCCTCTGTATTGGTTCAGGAGCGACTGTTATTACACCTTCAACGTGTTTCGTGTCCTCCCGCCGACCGACACCCCCAAAACTACCCAAAATGAGAACCGGTGTCATTATGAACAGTTCTAAAAATAATTCCTGTGAGCTATTTTGAATTTTTGTAGTAAAAAACTATGTTTTGCGGACAGTACTTTTTATCTGTTTTCGGGTAAAAAATTGATTTTTTTTAATTGTGTGGTGGGGATTTCTGAAACTAGGTGAAACAATGCTTTCCGCAGGATTTCAATTAAATAATCCAATTATGATAATTGATTTTTAAAAGAGAAGTGGAACTCTGTGGGTTCATTGAAATATATCTGGGAATTTTTAAAGGTTTAAAGTGGGGCAGGGAAATATATTCAATGCAAACAACTATAAACATGGAATAATGCTCTAGAATACCACTTAGACAGGATGAGTTCGTTAGTAATTCCGCAAAATTATCTTTAAAGTATGTATTAAATTCAAACTTAAAAATACTGAATTCTCCTAGTGCAAATTACTCAAGGTTGGGTTAGGTATGGGACTACCTCCAGTGCAACCTGTGATGAAAGTACATACAAGTTCTGTATTTCTGTTTTGGACGCTTACCTGAGATGCTATGAATATCTGTTGCATATCGCATATAAATTGGACACAAAACAATGGCAGTCCAGAGGCAAGGAAGCAGTGGCGGATTTAAGCTCGACTGCGCCCTAGGCCCCGTCCGATATGGCGCACTTTTTGCTTTGTAGTGATACTTTTCTCCTTCGCTTTTACAGTTTTAGATAGGTGAGAGTATTCTGCGTACACTGATACCTTATTCATGAAAATAGGTCATAGTGTTACAAAAATACAGAGTGATATGCAAAACTCCAAAAAAAGCTTCACAACGCCCTAGCGGCTAAACCGTTACGATTTCCCCCTCGCGTACGGTTTTTGGTTCGTCTATCCAAAACCTATACACAGCCGGCCGCTTTGCAAACTTAACGGATACACCCTGTATATATAGTTACTAAAGAGTAGAGGGCCTAAGATAGATCCTTGGGGAACGCCAGCAAAAAGCATGGCAGGAGAGAAAATTAAATGGGAAATCTTCACTTGTTGTGAACGAGCAGCTAAAAAGCTATACATGAGCGTAAGGACAGAAGAAGGAAAACGAAATTGTGTACAGAGTTTGCGTAAAAGGACGGAGTGATTGACGTTGTCAAAAGCTTTGGAGTAGTCTAGCAAGAGTAGACAACATACCTTGTTAGTATCTATATATTAATAGGCAAAGCCAAACTTTGTGATCCCTTTTTAACCTATTTCCGGTGCACGTATCAAATTAAAAGGAAAAAGAATACATATTTGAAGAGAATGCATACATTTTGTTTCGATTTTCTCTTTGCACTCACATTTCCCCACTCAAATGCTAAATAAAATCTTATTAAATGTCCTGCTGCGAAAGGACAGGTGGTAGATGAAAATTGTCATATGATAGTGATACTCGTATAGTTGCGCAGTTGGATTTTTTTATTGTTTTCTTTACATACATATGTTAATATAAAGCGAAAAAAAAATTCTGCAAAATCGGGCCTGTGCTGCACGAGAAAATTACATAAATGTGCATTGCTACACTATTTTTTTAATTTCTCCAGTTCTGTTGGTCGGTGAAAAATATTGAAAATTGACTTATCACATATCAAATAAACTTTTTTCTTGCTTAAGCTTGGGCGAAAACATCACATTTTTTGCAATTTTGCTCCAATAGACAATAATGCAAGTTGTGATTGTCTTGGCCCATACTTGCACGCAAATAGCTTTTCACTCTTTTTGAGTAGCAAAGGATCTCTCTCCAGAACAGCAAACAAGTTAAATCGATTTTTAAAATTTCAATGGTTCTTTATATTTTGCAGCCTCTAAAATTTTGTCGCCCCTAAAATTTTGCAGCCCTAGGCCCGGGCCTCACGGGCCTAAGCGTAAATCCATCACTGCAAGGAAGCGCAAGAGAAATTAAAACAAAGAAAAAATAAAATACGACAGGACTTTTACAACGAAATGGGTCTTGTTGTAGCCCAACCAAAACAAGGTGGTGGTAATAGCAATGATGGTAATACAGCACAGCAGTAATAATACTGGTTCTTTTTAGAATTATGTATGTCAATCGACATATTATATACAGGGTGTTTCAAACCACCCGTGCCCCCCAATTCTCTCGGAAAGTTTCGAATGAAAAAAAACACGTGTTCAATATTTTTTGAAAATCTATCTGACCTTACCATACAGAAATAGACGACCCGCCTCCCCCTCCCCCTCCCCCTTTGCGGGGCGTGGGGTGAATAACTCTAAAATTTCAAATGGCAACCCTGATTTTTTTTCACGGATTCTGATTCTCCGAAGAGAAATATGAAAATGAATGATTTTTGATGATTTTTGGCGGTCCAGGGGGGCTTCGGATAAAAAAAAATTTCAGATAAAAGTTTCATATTTCTCTTCGGAGAATCAGAATCCGTGAAAAAATGGGGGTTGCCAGTTGAAATTTTAGAGTTACCCAACGACCCCAAAAGGTTGACATGACCACTAAAGGACTGTAAAAACATAAATAAAGGGTTATAAATTCATTTACTATTTAAAAACCAAAACAGCTCGTTTTTCTTTAGTTTCAAAAATAGTAATTGACCGACGGCCATTACAGGGGAGCAAGGACCCCAGAAAAACCAAAGAGGGAGCCGCAATGATCCTCCTAACCTTACAACAAGCAGACCCACACAGCCGGTGCCTAAGTTTCTGGACCCACCAAAGGGCCACGGCAAGGAGGGCCGAAGCGGAATTGGTGATCCCAACGGAGCACAACCGAGCCTCGTTTTCGTGAGATCCTTCCCAACAGATCGAAGTGGTCAGGAACCCGGGAAGCCCCAGTTGGCGGATCACCATGGCAGTAATACTTTATTCAATAGGATTCTGCTCGAACAGTCAGCGACGGTCAGCAGACCACTGAACCTGTGCAAGCGGGCTGGCCTACGGACATGAATTATAGGAGTGTAGTACAATAGGCCAAGCGTGATGAACCAGTTGCAATGAGCCACGTAAGGAACCCAAAATAATTATAAAGACATAGTTGTAACGGCCCATTTACTTCCCAAAACCAAAGTGGAAGAGCTCCTTCATCTTATAGAAGATAGTATGGTTCTATCTCTGTTTCACCAAAATAGCAACAGAAAACTACAACCTCAAAGTAGGGCTCTACCATAACGTTCTATATTACAAGCCATAAACAAGGGAAATGTTGAGAGCGAATTTCCGCTCAATCGGACTACAACTCGGTGAAATCACGTTATGTTGTTAGTGTAATTTGGAGAATTTGGGAGAATTTGGTAGTCCGATTCTCTCAATTGAGATTATTGTTCATGGCTTCTAAATATAGAAGGTTATGGCTCTACTCTACTCTAAGAATGCGTAGTCCGAAAAAAAGCTTTTAGTTTCGTTAAAGTTCAATATTCTAAGGCTTAGTAAATGCCACTTTCGCCGTTTCTTGTGGTTTTGTTAGAAGTTTTTGCATATTTACCTTGTTTTCCACAAATTCTTTTAATGTTTTTATTTCAAAAACGAAATGTGGAAATGTTTGAAACTAATAAAATTGTCTTTTTTACTACACACTAATTTAATATAACTATCTAAAAGGCTTTGCAGCTCATTAAATTGTTTCCTCTGCAACCGCGTTAAAAATTTTACTTTTGACAAATTTAAAAAATTTCGACGAAACTTTACCTTTGTATTTGTATAGGGCCACTTTGTGTTCGGGATGTAAACTCCCCTTAAAAGTCGTTAATTTCAACAAAAAAATATACTCTCCATTGATGCAAACAACTGCCTGCACTTATGAACAGACTGCTACTCCTCAAAGCTATTGTAGAACTAGAACCCACAACCTAACATTTCACCAATCCCATAAAACTCAATTCTATAATAGACCAAGAATAATGAAAATGAAGGTACTCCGACAGAATTACTGACACGACTCATACGTCCAATGGCAGTGCCAATGTGATTTGGCACTGAACTCCCGCAGCATTTCAATTTAAATTGACCAGAGAAACACTCACGTCGCTGCTTATTATTTTAATTACGAATTTATTAATGCTATTTCAGATTGCGCAAGTGAAAACGGCAGGAAATATGAGTTCCGTTTCCGTCATCAAATCATTCCACCCAAAATTTTCGGTGTTAAGTATTTGATTTGAATAATTGCATTTATCTTAAATTAATTTAACTTTTGGCCGCAGGATGAGATTCCCTTTATTTTCCTGATGTAAAAATTATCGATGTTTGAAGTTCGATGAAGACATTTTAAGTGCTACTTTCGGGATGACAAAGAAAATCCAATTACACAGAACTCAATATGTCCACGTTCACATTGCCACTAAATGGGGTAGCATCCCCCTTTTTTTAAAATTGGGTCAGCAAGGATATGAGCATTCGCGAAAATGCTATTGCCCTCCTCCGCTATAAACTGCCAACTCCGCGCATCCATAAGGTCAAGGTCCCCAGAGACATCTCTGTGCACTTAATTGAAGCCAATTTGTGTCGACTGCTTGAGCGGAATCCAATCAACTGCTCGACAGCTGACTCAATCGGATGCACTTGAGTGTCCCATTTCAAATCGATCGGTGCAGTGCCAGCATGCATGCATGCATCTCTCGAAGTCTTCTCCTGATGTCAGCGAAGTGCAGTTGCCGCATTTATGTCGGGGCGCAATTCCGGCCAAGATCCCGGACAGAATACGCCATGCCGTGGACCCAGTTCAGTTCGTCCGTCCACTTGCCATGTTACATTGGCAACGGTCATGTCATGAAACCGTTGACCACTGCCAAAAATTCTACTCATTTGCCGAGGAGGTCTCTATTAATTTGCATAACACGGAGATGCCACGTCATATGCGGGGCTATCGAGCCCGGAGGCAGGGATATATGACTAGGACGACTAAAGATTGGCGATGATGAAGGGCTCAGGAATCTCGGGCAATGCTAAAACGGATGCGGAAGCACGTATTCCACTGAGATGTTGATTGTTAATGCTGCCGACAACTATGTTGAGGCTTCATAGGTGTGACCACGACAAATTCCCGTCGTCATATGAAAGGCTTCTTGTGGGTGGAAGTTCTTTATGGCCAGGCCATATGCTCGGGGCTTCGTAGGGTGGTGCTAAGGGGATTCGTGCGCAGATGCGAATGTTCGTTCAGAAGCAACAAACCACGAGGTAAGCAGGAAATTAGTAGCGAATACGTAAAGGAACGATGCTTGCCATAAGGACGAAAATTTCCCATCGGTTGATAGGGAAGAAATTTGCAATGTACGAATGTTGAAGGAACTTTGTTTACAAGAGACGCGTGTTTTTCCAGTTCGTATTGATAACAGCCAATAACAATAATCTGTGCTTAGAATTTGGATTGTCAAAAAATCTTGATATTATCATGAATTGGACTGAAAATTATTTGAATTTCTAGAGTTATCTGATGGCTAAACTTGAGTCAAACTTCGAATTATATTGTAAGCACAAGAGCAAACGGAATTTTGCTAGCATTGTCTGACAATTTTTCAAATTTTTAACCAACTTGTACCATACTTATACTTACCTGCAGTTCGATTCCCAAAAGAGAAAAAAGGGTTGGCTGAACCTCTAATGTAAAATGATTACAGTATTTATAAAATTAAACTCTTAATAAAATTTGATCTGCATTCTCTTGTTGGCAAGGTAGGGCCCTTTTTTCTACAGCATTTTGCATTACAGAACGAAACTTTTCTGGTTCTAAATTTGTTATTTACCCACGATTACTTTGCTTCTGAGATGTTTCTGATTTGTTCATACAAGCTCATCCCTTGAACTACACCTACAAAGGGAAATCAGGCGCTGTGAAATTTGCGGTACGGAGAGGATAAGCGAAATTTGCATTTTTCGTTACAAAAAATTAATCTTGGGTCAATTGAAAAAATAATTCTGGGGTCAATTGAATCTTGTGTGAAAACCTCTTCAGACCGGGTATCAAAATTCGTCCTAGAGATGTTCTGGACATGCCCAGTCGAGAAGCTGGATGACGTTTGACGAGAGGACCAAATTAGATCGTCGTTGCCACTCTGTTGTACAGCATGCATTAATTGTCCATGAATATTTGGTCGTGGGAGATCAAAATATCTACTCTTTACCGTTCACAGAAAAATTTCCTTGGTGTCTTCTCTGCTATTGTCTAAAACGAGAGAACTTTCAACACTGTTTTTTTTCGTCCATTGGACCTAGATGTACTATCAATATTCTAGGCTTAACATACACAGCGCTGAGGTCGGTTGGCTTTATAGATTAAAGCCCAAAACGTGGGTGGAAAAGAAATTTGCATCACTTAATATATTCTAGAGAGCCTGCCTACCATCCCAGGAGTTGGTGGTTCCATTCCGAAACCGGCTAATTGCTTGCTAATTCTAGTACTTTTTCATTAGTAAATTTTCGAGGTTGCTAATTCTTCTTCTTTTCTTGCTTAATATTTGAAATATTTACATTTATGCATTATAGTAGGGGAGCTGGCACTTGAAAAAATCGTGTCGTCCCAACCTTCTGCCGTTTGGTATACAAGCTTTTGAAGTAATTTTAAGCATTTTTTATAAAAAAAAATTTGAAAAAATGAAAAAAATTTCTGCCGCTTCGTATGTAGGTTCTTTTAGGGCTAAATAACCGTTAAATACTAGTGGCAGACATTTTTGACCATTTGGACCCTTCCCAAGCTACCCCTAGCTGAAGTTGCCATTTTTCTCCCCACACCCTAGCAAATAGTCAAAAATTTCTACCACTAGTATTTAACGGTTATTTAGCTCTAGTAGAACCTACATACGCAGCGGCAGAAATTTTTTTCAATTTTAACCCCCTTTTACCCCCCAAAACCCCTAACTCGAAATGGGTCCACTTCCCGCAAAAATGTCATATTATAAAAAATGCTTAAAATTACTTCAAAAGCTTATATATCAAACGGCAGAAGGTTGGGACGACACGATTTTTTCAAGTGCCAGCTCCCCTACTATTAGTTGTGAGTGGCAACGGTTTTAATTCTAACGTAACATTTTGCCGTACATGACACGGTGTCTCCACGAGACAGATGTCAGCCAGACTTTTCTATCTTTCTAGATGGAATTGAACGAACATTTATTTTTGACTGAGCCCTTCTGTCAAAACTGATGTTTTAACATTTCATTATTTGACAACTGTCATGCTGTGAAAGTTAAATAGAAAAAAAAATAATTGGTATTTATTATGGATAAAAATACAAATAAAGGTCTTTAATAAGAAGCCCTATGGTATTTCCACAGGCACTCACGTTTTTCGTAAAGTTCTACCAATTTTATTACATTTTCTTTTTCTTTTTTTCTCCATTATTATTTACTTTCAATTTCCGCCATATTAGTAGTAGAAAAATTTGAAATATGTCAAGACAGTAATGCCAAGACAGATTTTTAGATATATCTGTTTTGCCATATGTTTGTGTCCTGCCATAATAGTTTCCACGAAACATTTCCAGGCAATTTGGACTCTGGAATTAGACTGGGAAGCTGGAATTAGACTGGGAAGCTCCCAAAAAATCTGGAAGTTTAGCAAGCAATTAGCCGGTTTCGCACAGGGCCTAATATCCAGGACAGACCACGCTCTTAAGCTACTGACAGAATCAGGCGCAAACGCCGTGCGGACATTGGCTTCGCGGTATGTGGCGACTTTTCACTAACATGATGTTGCGGTGTCGGCGGCGCGCTCCGACTTTGAACACAACAAAGAAATCAAAGTGACAAGTGGACGTGATTGCAAAAAAAATTGAAAAACCTGAATGATTTACATATCATTTTTCTATCCTACAGGGTTTGTCTTTTTTTTAGGTGCTAATTTAATTACCCCAATTTGGAAAAATAAAGATTTTCATAAAAAAATATAAAAATCAACCAATTTGCTATCACAGCCAGCACCAACACACGACTCCAAACATATGCCCACCACCACCAAAACACGACTCAAAACACAAACATCTCTTGACACACGCGGCGGCAACGCGCAAAAAGTAGAAAGTAAAGCAACTTGCGCGGTGTGTGCGTAGCGTAAATCAGCATTTCGTTAGTGCGCATTTGAATACACTACTTCTATTCTCTCTGTCATTGCCCGCACGGCGTTTGCGCCTGTTTCTGTCAGTAGCTTTAATGTACATTTGCTAAATCGACATTGGGCGCTAATGTGCATTAAAAAATAAGGCGACAGACACTGAGTGCGTTCAGTTAGTGGCATAATGTTACATTGTGCGACATAATGTAACACAAAGCGTTCAGTTAAGGTTCTATGTAAAACATTTTTGACGTTTGTAGCACAAAAAGTCGTTCAGTTAGCAACGATGCTATGTCGTTTATGTAACATAACCCGATGAAGCTATTTTGTTTCTCTGAATGTTGCATAATGACAGTTGACAGTTGGTCGTTGTAGATTTGACATTTGCGGCATAAACCAACACAAATCGTTCAGTTAAGCTTCGTTACATAATGCAACATTCTACCCTTCTCCTTTCTTTTGACAAATTTTGCATTATGTTACATTATGCCACTAACTGAACGCAGCCACTATCTGTATGACATTGGAGCTCTTTGATGAACATATGTTTTTTGACAGTGAAAACTTTGAAATTTTAAAAATGCAATAAACATAGCAGTACAAAACAACAACAAGAAAAAATACACAATACGCAAAAAAGTATATATAAAACATTTTATTTTAAAAAGTTTCGCATTAAAGGAGACAAAAAATGTATAATATTAAACATAAATATTAAACATATGTATGGTTCGCCATCTATGAGAAAATGAAAAAATAAGAGAACCGCTGTAACGAACTCTATTAACTCGCTAATCATCAAAATATTTTGATGATTTAGCTTGATGTTAATCATCAAAAAATTGGGTATTAACTAACAACTCAGGGCGACAGACACTGCAGTTGACAATGACTAGCGTTAATTGAGAATTTAAGAGCGCTGTCTGTCCTGAGTATAAGTGTTCATAACAGATTTCATAAAATAATTTTATGAAAGCATGACAGAATACGAATTTTTAAAATTTTTTTATTTTATTTTATGAAGAATTCTAGTTTGAGCTCAACTCGTGTATTTGTAGAGCAAGCATATGGAATTTAAAAAAAAAAATTATAATTTTACATTATATTGACATACAAAAGATGATTTTGTCAAGACATATAATTATGGCATATTATTGTAAAAATGGAGATATACAAACTTCGGTGAATTCTTCTATAGATGTCACCTTGGGGTAAAAACCTGTGACTAAATGACCCAGACGGAGTCTGAAGTCACAGTCAGCTCCTCAAATTGGCGTTTGAGCCACCTGTACACCAGGATATAGATTCAAGAAGTGCGGATCTGTTAGACTTCCATTTTTCGCAGCTCTCGATATTCATAACTAGCTGGAACCAGTATAAATCCCACATTTCAGCTTCTCCTTACCATCTTACCAAAAAAACCGTGTTGATCAATTCTGAACCGATTGCTTGGAGAGCTTCAGGATACACTATGTTCAATGTTTTCCCATTTGTAGCTAGAATGTCAAGATTTTCCGATTTTCTAACTCTTGAACAACATACAGCTAACAGCGAAATTACACTTATTTGGCAAAATTCGTTCGCCTTATTTGTCCCACAATTTTGAATTTATAAGTTTTGATCATAAATTCGTTATTTGTTACCTTAAAAAATGCCAGATACCGATTTTCATTGGAATTGGAACACAATTTGCAAATTCGTCGGCCATTTTGATATTATAATTTTTGACTGGTCGTATCCACCTAAAGTCTTGTCTCTGTAGAGTGCGCGCACAGTCCTTTAGGACATAGTTTGAGACCTTTCATATGGTTCCTGCAAGATTTTAGTGGATACGCAATAAAAGCTTTGTCTCCGCACAGTTTTAGATTATTCGTTTTTTGATCTATTTGTGTGGATTTGTATGTGCGCGGCACTGTCTGCAGACCGCAGTGGAAACGCACCTTTAGATGACTAATTATGTCGCCTGGTGTAAATGTCTGCTCTTGTATAGTGACAATGCACCGCAGCCGATTCCTAATATAATCTCTATGATTGCAGTAGGATTAGGTCCATTATATACTTGAGATACTTAGGAGGGCATTAGGTTCCAGGTTTTTCAATTGGGTTTCAGGACCTTTTTTTTGTTCCAGCTTAGGCCACCACACTAGTTCAGCGTAGGGTCGCAATCTGTCTAAAAATGGTCGTATAAGTCAATGCATACGTTACGTTCCCACTTTTTCGGAGGCCATTGTATAAAATGATACGAAATTTTCATCACGCTATACACTCTTCATTCCCAGATATTTAAAATATTTTCATTACTTTTTTTGGATATTACAGTTAGATGGTATTTGAAACCGAACAAATACAGTGTAAACGGCAGTGGCTAAATGTTTACACCCAATTGCTATTGAGTCGAAGTATAGTAATAGTATCACGTATACTTTTTATGCAATGGATCCATTATACCTTCTCTATGTGCAATATGTATTGATAAAACCTTTCACCAAGTTCATCTGAAACTGCACGAAGCTTTTCGTGTATGATAAGTGCGGATCCAAAAAGACGATTTTAAAGATTTTCTCATTGACAGATATTGTACTTAAAATTGAAGAAAACAAAAAGATATTAAGAAATATTGTAATAAAAATTGCAGAAAAATCGAAAATACCCATTTTGAGGGCTAAAACCCCCTAAAAAGTGGGCTTCCCGCGGTAGAAAATCGGTAGACTTTATAACCCCTTATTAAGAACCGTAAAAGAAAGCTCTCTTCTAATTTTCAGCGGGTACCTAATTATTTCCCCTATATCGCTTTTTTCGGCTTAATTTACCTGTACTATTAATGTAACCCAGTTTTCTCGCAATTGTAGACTGTTTCTTGCGGAAAAAAATTACGTGATATTTGCCGAGACCCCCTCCCTCTCCCACGTGAGAATTGGTGAGATTCGGCTCGACCCCCTCCCCCCTAAACGCCTCACGTAATTTATGGATGACCCCAAAGGTTTATAGTTATATTACAGCTCGGCATTCCGTGCCACCGATATTTTAATTATGAATCGAAGACGAAAATGTAAAATAATTTTTTTCGATATCTCGCTTCGTTTTTGAGAAATCGATAGTTGAAATTTTAGGTATTTTCAAAAACATTCTACAGCGTTAATCGTTTCCAAAATGGCAACTTCAGCTTGGGGTGGCTTGGGGAGGGTGCAAATGGTCAAACATTTCTGCCACTAGTATTTAACGGTTATTTAGCCCTACTAGAACCTATATACGCAGCGGCTGAAATTTTTTTCAATTTTAACCCCTTATTTACACCCCTTCCCCCCAATCTCCTAACTCGAGATGGGTCCCCTCTCGCAAAAATGTCAAATTATAAAAAATGCTTGAAATTACTTGAAAAACTTATATACCAAACGGCAGCTCCCCTACTAGATATTAAGTTATTCTACCAAAAATTGTAGATGTTCTTCACCGATAGCATCATGAATGACTTTTCCCGAAAAATGACGAGAGAATGTCGGCAATCATGCGGCATATTTGGATTAAATAATTCATTTTCACACTATAAGAAAACTAGTTGAATTTTTCTAATAAAAACACCACCACACACTTTTTCGCGAAAGAAAGTTTCATTTCTTTCACGTGCACTTAGTTATATTTTTATAAATATGCTTTCCTTCCCTATGTAAACACATACTTTTCGCAAAATCTATTTTCATTTTTCCACTTTACAACACCTTCGCAGTGTGACAAATAACAAGGTGTACTTTGTTGTCATTTCCATCCACTTCAAAGTTTAACAACAATTCGAGAAAATTACGCACTTCTCTCGTTCGCCTCTTGTTGCAACAACTACGCTCTATCGAAACTTCCCCGGCAACATGTGCCCAGCTCTTTGCTGTAAACATAACAAAAGCAAATCCGCGGCGAGAATTGTTGTTTAACAATCACCGAAGGGGAAAATTTCCCCCCTGAATTTCCCTCGAATTTTCCGTTTCGCCGCTCTCTTCACCTTGAACCACTCTCTCTCAACAAATGTGCCATCCTGCCACTGCCTCCGTAGAGAGTCGAGAGGTGCAGTGTGCTGGGTGCAAGGATTACTCGCTGCAGAGCAGCTCGGTAGCGTCGCGACGTACTGGGACGGCTGCGAGCGACGCTTCCACTGTGTGTTGAGCGTCTCCGGTATGCGGTGTGTGCCGTCGCCTCGTTCTCTGGCTGCGCCGCATTTCCACGTCTTCCTCCCCCACCAGCCCGCGGCGCTCTTACTAATCTCCTGCCGACGTCTTCGGGATGCACTGCACTGTGGCGAGGCGGAAAAGTTGAAAGCGAAAAGCGAAAACCGAAAAGAAAGGCGAAAAAGAAAAGCGTGCGGCCAGGAGGAGGCGGCGAGGCAGGAACTCGGAAAAAACATGCCGTGGGGAGTCCGATCCGACCAGTTCGTGAAAGCCAGTCAGGACGTTTGGACGTGCCGCTACTGTTGCGGCTCCTTAGTGCTCGGCCACATTCATTTTTCGTGCTGTCAACTTTCCCGGTTGAACGTTGTTGAAAACTTCTTCGCTTTTTTCCACCTCAAGACAATCCGCACTTTCAACTGTACTTTGCCGAGCGGATGAGTCACCCTGTCTGTCGTTGGGTACTCTGCTGGGTTTACATACAGATTGTCCAAAATTCGCATTATTTTTCCTGCGTTTTTCCGTGTGTTATAGTTTTTCCGTTTTGCGCCACTCGGAAGGGGTTGAAAATTGTTCCGCGAAATTAATTTGAAAAGTGCTGAATTGTGTCTCTGTGTTTGTGTAAAAGGCAGAAAAGTTTATTCAGTCCTTGAGAGTGTGTAAAATATTAAATAAAGTTTGCTTATTAAGTCAAATTGGGAGGAAAGAGTTGAGAATTTCACTTGAGTGCAATATTATTAATTGTTTTTGTTCTGTGTGAATAGAATGACCGTCAGACGATTGCAGCTGCTTTAAAGTCTCGTTTGGCAACTAAATGTAAGTAGAAAGATTGGTCCTTGTTATTTTGATAGAATACGCTACTTTCGTTATTAAAAACAGTTGATTTAGTACTGATAGCAAATAAATGTTATTTTATGAGAAAATTGCAAGGTAATGCCATCGGAATGTTTCAAAAGAAGCACATTTTCAACAAGTATAACATCAACAAAAATCCTTTCTCTAAAATTTGTTAATAAAGGTAGGAAAATTCAAACGGATTCAGTTAAGATTATTAACAAATTATCGCCACTTCCAAAGTATATATCGTCGCTTCTCCAGAATAGTGGCACAACTCAAAAATTTCAAATTTCGAGTTTATTTTGAAAATATATAACTAAATCCGCATATTTTTATGTGGTAAAACACCATATTATTAATTCCAAAAATGAGCGCAGGAAACCCGTTGGACTGCAAGATCATGACAAAGGCTTGTATGAAACTAGAAACTTTTAAATGGCTTCCCTGTAAAATCATTTGTTTTTGAGTTGTGCCACTATTCTGGAGAAGCGACGATATGTAGGTACAGCCGACGTCTAGCATAATCTTCTTAAATCCTACCGACTTACATACATCGAAACCGCATTGTAACTTCTGAGTATAATAAAAATTGTGATATTCTTAACAAACTTTTGAAATTCTACTTGTGGCTATTATTATTATTCTTGCTAACCCATCTTGGGAGCATAGTGCTTCCACAGAGGTTCTCCAACGGCCTTCCTCTTAGTTTTAGCCAGGTTTTGTAATAATTTTCAATTTCTTTTATTACTGTTCTTCTCCAGGTGTTTTTCGGCCTACCAACCCCTCTAATTCCTTGCGGATTCTAATCAAGAATTCTTCTTGTAATGCATTTTTTTCTTTTCTTAGGATGTAACCTCGCCAGGTCCATTTTCTTTTCTTTATCTGTTTGATAATTAGTTCTGGTTTTGTCAAATTCCAGAATTCCATATTTGTTATTTTTCCAGGCCAGAAAATTTGACACATAAGATACATAAAGAAAACTCGTATGTTGTTTATATCCGCTTAGTTTATGAGCCTGGTTTTACTGCCATAATATACATAGATTTCGCGCTGGAGTTGAAAATAAGTGCGATTTCCACTATAATCTGTTCGATGCACCTCTAGTCTTTTTAACATTTCTTAAAATATCCTTTCTAGCACCTCCTTCTGTAGAAATTTAACTCCTCCACGTCTTCTAGCATACTATCTTTTACTATTAATAGGTTAGTGTTTATAGTCTTAATGCTCATTGATTTTTTTTTGTAATTTTATTCTAAGGTCTGCTACCAATGCACATACACATTTCTAAGCTGCATAGTTTCCTTTGCATGTGTTCTCCTGAATGAGCCAGAAGCGGGATATCATCTACGTATTCGAGATCTTTTACCATTTCTCATCTGATTAACCTTGCTTCTCCGTTGGGCTTTTTCATTATTTCGTCAAGTACAGTAAAGAAGAGTAATGGTGAAAGGAGGCAACGTTATTTCACTACAGTTGACATTGTTTTGGATTCTTAGCTTTGCATCTTGATCAAAAATGAAATTGAACCTTCCGAAACGTCCAAATATTGGAAAAGGCTTTTTGCGACAATGCCCTGCCCAGAGCTAGTCGTTTTGATTTTTATAAGTTGTTCAAAGAGTGCCTTGAAGACTATGAACGTCCTGGCCGCCTTTCGACGTCACGGATGCACACCAAGTCCAGGAAATCAAGGATTTCGGTGCTAAAAAATCATCCATTGACATTATAAAGACCTTGTTGACGCAAATATCGTTTTGGTGAATACAATCGATTTTGAAATACCATTTGCGCCTCAGAAGCGTCGCGTCTCGTTTGTTTCCAAAAACAACCATTTTTTTCGAACAATAGCGAACAAAGATTTCTAACTACCAAAACGTCATATAGTTCTACAACCGCCTTTATTCGCCAGGTTCAGTTCCATCTGACTTCTGTCAATTTCCAAAACTCAAAAACCCCTTCGAGGACTTTGTTTTAACTCGATTGATGGGATGCAATCCGAATCTATGAATTTTGTGTAGGCAATTCCTGAAACCGTCTCCAACAACTGTTTTGAAGGCTGGGACAAACATTGGCATAAGTGTGTTGTATCCGGAGGGTATTACTTTGAAAAGGATGAAATAATTTTGGAAGAATTATAAGCTGTTTGAGTTTTATTGAAATAATCTTACTATTTTTTGATAAACATTTTGAACGAATGTCTCTTCCAAAATATGAAATCAGCTATGTATGATGTATAAATCGTTGGTTATTATGTTCTAATTTTGCATATTTATAATTTTTTCCGTCCAATTTTAGGTTGTATCAGTAAGATGTAGTAGCGGTTGATTGATTTAACATGTTGAAAATTTTTGCTTCACCATTGCAATTCCGAATGATGAATTCTTAGCTAAGTTCCATGATTTTTAAATTCTACTTCAGACTAGGGATGTTACGAATGTTATATTTTTCACATTCGCGAATGCGGGAATGCGAATGTGCGAATGCGAATGTTTAGGAAAAACATTAAAAAAATTTAATTAATAGTCTACGTTCAAGAGAGGAATATTATAGTTCCATGAGGCGATTTCTAAAGGCCCCCATTCATATACAGGACGCCGGCAGGCCATGGCCTGAAAGTTTCTCGCCTTGAGGCTAAGTATAACCACACACTCACTCACTCACCCACACCGTCAACTTGATGAGGCATGTATCTTGTATAGTCCAAGAAAACTGACCAAAAGTCTTAATGTGTGTTAGTAGTTATTTATCGCCAGTCTGTGCATGCAGATCTGGGGCCAGTTCACGCAATTCGACGTTGACTGAAAACGACACTATGTTTAACTCTGGTAAACTCTTGTCGTTCAAAAACTCTGTGGTTTTACGAACATTTAGGCTAGGTTCACATGGCACTGTACTGTACGTTATTAGCAGTATTCGATTTTTACCGAACAAACTGCGGGCTGTTCACACGATACATTTTTTTCGTGTAAAAAACGAATAGTCACAGTTAAATGCTATGATATGCGCTACTGCAAACCGAATACGTTAAAAGTTCGTTCGGTTTGCTTGAAAAGTCCGGTGAGTATTCGATAAACGTATTGAGCTGTGTACGTTATTTTGCAGCACAAGCGACGTGTGAACGGTTCTATACTCAATGTATGCGCCACTACTTATTCGGTAAGATTTATCCCGCAAAAAAACGTGCAGTACAATGCCGTGTGCACCTAGCCTTAGAGTTGGTCAATCCAGGCACCAGGCAGGACCTGTAGCGTTCGCTGTGTTTCGTCCAAATCCGGTCGGCCCTCTTCACTAAACTGGTGGTTGCCAGAATAGTCAGCTCCGGACTGATGAATGCAATATAATTGATCCATAGAATTCCCATGAGTAGATCTATCAACAAGTTAAGGCTTTAATGTCAGGTATAACACTACTCACTGCAGTGAAGTCTTGCCATTCGTCTTGATGGGCACCTTCACGACAGTCAAAACCTTCTGGTAATGCCCACAAATAGAGCGTCTGTCTACGTCTGACGTCGACTAACAATAGTATTGGGCAATATTTTGATTTGCGCAATATCATTGACGGTCTTTGGGTGATATTGAAAGATTGTCTGGACCAAAGAAGTAAACCGTCAATATTTTGCTCAATATTATTGCACAATATTATTGATGGTCTCTAGTGGGCACTTTAGACTTATAATTCCAAATTTGCGGAGTTTGCCATTGGACTTCTTCCTTTGGAGTTAGTTTGAAGGTCTACGCCTATGATCCACAAATTGACGACCTAAACAAACAACCTCCAAATTTGTAAAAATGTCATAAAAAAATGATCGTCTTCTGTGAACAAATAAATGGCGGCCTTTTGGAAGATATCCCTTTCGAATAGCATTTCACAAGAGCCTATAAATCAAAAATGAATCATCCAGAAATTTACTCGTGCTTTATTTAAAAAACACATCATACATATACGTACCTTCGGAACACCCTATAATAATTGTATTCAACTGTTGCACGGTACTGATTATGATACTGCAGTTATCAGTGTACAAGGAATTTATTTAATTAATAATAACCCTATAAAACTTGGCAACTCTGCTTGGAAACATTAAAATTATTGGATTAAAACTTTAATTACGAATAAAAACCGTGATAGATCAATTTACAGCCGGAATAATATCCTTTGTGTACTTTAACAATTCGCATATAAATTTTACATTCAATTATTATTTTTTAAATTAATAATAAAAATTAAAAAATTATACTCTTTCAGTACAAGTGACTCTATAATAGTAGAGTAGGAATTGTATAATTTTTAAGTCTACACGTTGTTGTAAAAAAAACCATAAAAATTCATTGTAAACTTGCGGCGTTTATTATCTTATTTTCGATTGCAATTAACACCGGAACTCGTTTGTCCCGGAGTTTCCTGATTACCTCTCTCTAGCCTGTAATTCTCATTAATTTAACCTATTAACATTTTTTGTTGTTGTTGTTGTTGCTGCTCTTATTATTATTGTTACTGTTGTACCGAAATTACTCATAAGCTCAATACCATAAATTGCATTTAAGCTTGGGATAATGTATGTAGGTGAATAAATCAGGGCTTGTTTGAAAATTTTGGCTGCGGTTATTTTTAATTTACGATTCTACTTTTAATTTAACCTGGATTAATATTATCTGTTCATTTGCGATGGTTCTCTTTTGGATATTCGGAAAAAATACACGTCATTTTTATTTTTGTATGCAGTTTTTTTTAATTACACTTTAATAACCGCGTGTTGTTTATCAGATGGTTTGAGTTTACAGAAGGATCTTACTTATAAAATTTTGGGGCTATTGAGGTGATTCATTCATAGTTTCGATGGCGGTAGGTATTGCTGGCTTTATAAAAAATAGCGGAAAGGTGCCATGCTGCCATCCCAAAGTTTCGCGGTTCGATTCCTCTCAATGGCATGGTTCTTGGTTTTCCCACTTGTTCCACCTAGACCATTCCTTCTTTCTTGTTTTTGTGCCAAAATTTAAGCTTAGAAAACAGGAGAAATATGCTGGGTTCAAATCCGATGAATATAGTGAAAGATAAACTAATTCGCAACACAACTCGTTAATTTTGGCCAGGGCAACCGCGTAAGGCGGTGCGCTGTCTTTATGGTACAATCACAATCCACTGTTTTGACTATTCTTTCATTTCAGGAGTGTGGCGGTGAATCCAAGTTGCATCTATAGTTATGAATTGATGCAAAACGACTCGTTTTGAGACTGCTGCAACTGGGCCTTGGAAAAGTTCTTTACAATATGCGTTTTTGGTAGCTTACGAATGCCAAATTCTTCAGTCAGTATATTACAAGCTTCTTCTTGTGAGCTACTCCTGGTTTCTGCTATCTCTCTAACCTCTACGCTTGGTCCTCCAAATCCATTTGGTGAAAGATAATTTTGAGCCATGCCAATTCATCTGCCGATCTTTTCACGATGATAACGTTCAATATTTTTAATGAATGCTGCTTTATTGAAGAGAGTACAACATAATTTAATAACATAATTTAATTCCAATGCCTGCCGTAGGTGGCTTTCTTAAGCCAATTTTGTAATGCATTGTCGCTTGTTTGTCGCCCTATCACTGGTGGGAATGGGGCCTTGAGCAATATCTATTCGAAATCGTGCTCAACAATTTGAAGCAGCACTATATCTGCACGAAAGATTTGCGCAGTCACGCCTACAATCTGCAGCTGACTAAACAATTCAAGCCTAGAGATCATGCTCAGTGAAGAAAATTCGTCAATTTGAAAATTAAACAGCAAAAAGTGGACCGAAGTTTTCTAGCATAACTCTTCTTCGGTGATCAGGCTAATTCTATTGTTGATGGCTTTATAAACAAGTAAAATTGTCGCATTTGGTGTGACAAAACCTAACATATGTTTCAAGACAAGAAAATGCACCCCAAAACGTGTTACTGTTTGGTCCCCATTTTGGGCTCGAGGCATCATTGGACCATTTGACTACGAAGAGTCTTTCGTCAAGCACAAACAACCAATTGTGAGCGGTATTAGACCATGATAAACCATTTCTTGTGCCTCAAATGGATGGTGTGGATCTCGAATAAATGTGGTTCCCACAAGACCATGCCCCTTGCGGCCCATCACAAAATGGCATTATTGCACGAGACATTTCTCGGTCGTATAGTCTCCTTTTTGGACAACAGGAATCGTGTGAGATCGTGCAAAGACGAAAACCTTTAGGATTCTTTCTCTGGGGTTTTTGACTTACCTAGATTCTATTATTTAGTTTGTCCAGAGATATTTTTTTTGTTCATTCATTTTTTGTTCGCCAACCTTCTAATCCTAGAGGGTAAAGCGCTCAGCTACCATAGCAAAGGACCATGGTTCGAATCCACTGAGCCATGTTCCTTTATCTTTCTATTTCTCCCACCTAGATACATTTCCTTCTTTCTTGTCTTTCGTCTTTGCAAAAATTTCTTGTTCTTTCTCTTCATTCCATCACCGAAGTCAGCGGATGTTGTTCTGTGGCGGATGTTGCAAGAGCTGGCCATGAAATCTGTTCATTCTTAGATGGTGTAGAATTTCAAACATACTGACTGCGAAGGATTGTTCCACAGTCGAGTTGTTCTATTATCCTGTAGACAATGGCAACTAACCGAGCTAATCTGGCGTTGCGGGTTATTTCGGTCGAACAATCGCTATAATAGTAGCGATAAAATTTTGTAAGGGGTACCACATTCCTACGGTGCGTGAGGGCCCTTTTTTGCACTTTATCTAGTGACGCCAATGTAATTTTCGAATTTTCATCGAATTGTATTCGAGTAGAGGTATTGCAGTCTGAGACGCTGGCTGAAGGATTTGCATCTGTGGTTTGGAATATGTGATCGTTCCATCGAAGATCCTTTACTAGTGTGACGCCTAATATATTAAGGGATAGGCCTCCAGTATTTCTACACCATCCACTGACGATTATGGGGAGATGTTGCAGATTTTATTGGAAATACGACAGTTACTTCGTTTTGGAAGCATTTAATTCGACTCGTTTCTTACGGGCCCAATCGAGAATAGATGTAATGTCTTTGTTGACGAGCTTAGAGACAAGATTTGGCGCGTGCTTGCTTTGCATTTTTGATGGCGTAGGAGTAACACAAAATACTGTCTTCAACAAAGCTATAAAGTGAGTTGGATGGGACGGAGAAAAGGTCGGAAAAGAGCGGGTGATAAAATCCACCCCTGTGGAACCACTAGTACCATTTGAGTAACTCAATCAATTTAAATTGTGAACGTTGAAACTTACCGCTACAATGATTTTTCGCTCAGGATTGAATGATAAAAAATCCTGAGATTTGTTCTGATATAACATCAAATGCTGAAGTTGAGGCTTCATTACTACGTAGTATTACGTGGTACCTCATATTGACTATAGTTAGCATCAGGTGATATTTGATTTCCACTTAATATTGCTAATTTTATATTGTAGTTCCTAAAATCAATAATTCGGAACGAAGCTGACTTCTCGATTCCATAACAAGAATTATTTTCGTTGTTCTCCCAGGAAAGCTATCGCGCAACCCCCTACCAGGAAGACCAGTCTCGAATATTTATGTCCTCTCGAGGCATGGGTGATCTAGGTATACCTCTAGGCACTAAGTTTATAGATTTTCCTAGGGGCGGTTGAGTATCCTGGTGTAGTTCACATTTTCATGATAGGTGGTTTTAATGCAGTATTGTAATTGTAACAATTCTGTTAGAACCTTTATGCATTTCTGCCATTCTTGTCAATTTGCTTTTAGCCACAAGCAGATTGATTATAACAATTTGAGTTTCTTTGACATAGTCGTGCTGCTGTGTTACTAACATGGACTCTACGATTATAAACTATGAATTTATAAAAGTAATTTATTTTAAAAAAAATTGCATATAATCTTGAGCAAACATTAGTCACAATACAGCAGGTGCTTCTGGCGCCCAAGTAAAAATAAAACATAGCCTTACAACGGGCGAACACCGACCGTGATTGAAACAAAGTCCTCGGCTAGGTGACGGGCATCAGAGGGTTGTTTGCAGGAATGTACGGCCGTACACCACACACACCGACGGGTATACGTTTGTATATGTATTATACAATTAAAAAAAATTCTTTTTAATATACATCTATATAGAGATATATGCACATACCCTAACGCAATTGGGTGCCCCTATAATAAATCAGACCCATACACAAACGGACAATCGTAATCTCCTAATTCTCTTTATATTCAAGGCCGACACCCGGCAAAACTGTAAGTTAAATTGGCGCAATTTAACTACTCAAAAAAGAAATCTTTTTGGAGAAAAGTGTGACATCATGAAATCCGATGCTCATAGATTCGAATTCGAACATTTCAAAAATTTTATCAACACACTGCAATTAAATGTTTTATTTTTGTTCGATTGTTTTTTTTTCTTCGAGCGATTAAATAAGAAAATTTCCCACTAACAACACGCACCACACACTTCACGTACAATAAACTGACCACTGGCGAGCTCGTTTCTCTTGTGCATCGATTATCTTCAAGTAGGATAAATACAAAGGACCATTGTACATTACGAAAATAATCAAGTTCCCATAAAACACATTCAACAATACATTGGTGCAGATTCTTTTTTTGGCCCAAATTTGCCCTTGAATGCCCGTTTGTACAGCTCAGTACTTGGCCATTTAAATCTTTTGGTCAATTTTGGCCGTCGTGAGGCCGTATGTGCTCCCATTAAAAATGGTTAAAACTCTACGGCCATTATATGCCTCTTAAAAAGCCAAGCGGCCGGTGTTCGCCCGTTGTAAGGCCATTTTTTATTTTTACATGGGGATCACGCCGTCGAGGGGCCCTGGGATGGAATGCCCTCAAACTCTTAGGAGGTAAATCATCTATGTTAAAAAACACTCGAAAAGTGGGGAGGGGAACTGGCACATAAAGGATGTGAAAAGCGTGTCCAGATATACCTTCATCCCGCCAAAGCTGCTTTAGCAGTGCTTGAAAAAAGTTTATCTCGGACAACCTAGATTTAGGGCTAGAAAAAGAGGCATGCGCGTCCTGTGGAAGAATATGTGGCCTCGGTACCTACCAATGCAGGCCGACTGATCTATTCCAGAGAGAATGACTGTCAAAGGCACTGCTCATGGGGAAGCCCCGGCCTACCTTCCTGGAGGAGCGCTTGGAGGAACATTCAACTTGCGATTGGTTGCAACGCCAACGCACATCACCAATACTAATTCTAGGACGAATACCTTCTTGAGTTCATACCTTCTTGAATTTACAGGTTGGGCGTACGAAGTCTCCCTCTGTGCCTTCGATATTGATATCAACGACTACCCTGGATTGTCTCCCATCTCTAAAATCCCTCTATAGGAACAACCATGTTACGCTGATATGAATCCCAGGCTACGAAGGCCACATCGGTAATGTTATTGCCGAGGGCCTGGCCAAGTCATAATTTGTTGGCCCAAACCTTTCTGCAGCTTAGTCAACTACCATGTAAGATTGGCCGTCAAGAATAGGGTCCACCGGCTAGTTCCTCATAGCTGGAGAAAAATCCAGGATGCCCCGGTCGAGTAAAAAGCATGATTGAAATCGAATAACCTAAAGCCGGCAAACTTTTATATTTCAGAAGGTGCAAACTAAAAAGAATAATAGAGCCCCTGATGAGCCACTGTTCGCTTAATTATTATTTAAACAGAATAGGACTGGCGGTTGATTGTAGCGGAGCAGCTTCCGAAACAGAGGAGCACTTGCTTGACGAGTGGGAGGCTACTGCGAGGAGGAGATTCGAGTATTTTTCATCGCGACTTCCCTGCTTCCAGCAAAAATTGCGATATGAATCCTAAATCCATTGTAGGCACAATACACCAAATATGTCGCAGCCTGCGAAGTGGCCCCTAGAACTACAAAACATTCATGACCATAGTTCTGCATTGGGTATGTTTAAAATATATTAATAATCCTTTGCGTTTTGCCTAGCGATTATACTAAAATTACATCGTTATATTTAAAAAAACCACCATCAGCTCTCATAACAACAACATGCGAAGTATTTCGTTAAAATAAAAAAAAATATTGTTGTTTTACATTTCATGATATGCGACGTGTAAAGCCGTAAGTCATTAAAGAACGTTTTAACATCCATCGTATAACACCTGTTTGCAACAACACAGGTAACAGTTAGCTACTTATGCACGAACGTGTACATTTAATTTTATTTCAACAAATAAGTTAAAGGGTTTATGTACCTTAAAATGAAACAATGTTCTTTAATTTTTTTTACAATATTGCCTGGGATTGCATTGGAGTTATGACATGCATTTTATTTTTCAACAACAACAAAAAATGTGAACAAGAGAACAAAGAATGATTGTCATTACGCGACAGCATTCCTCCGTGATGGAGAATGACAAGCCATTATAAAAATTACAATTTTCGAAAAAGTATACATATTTTGGTTAAGTTTAATATTTTTGCTTGGTGCGTTGTTTATATGTGTGATACTTCCTGAAATAAAGGGCCATCACTGTTTTCCGAAGTGTATGCAAGGGTTTAAAAAAAAATTAATTCTAAGTAATGCGACAAACGTGAACTTATTATAGAGAACAGTCTTATAATTCAAAGGTAGTCTGGTGCAGTCAATGTCACTATTTCACCAGACGCCTTCGAGTGTGTTAACATCAAATAACTGCGGTATTCTCAGACAGACGACACTTTCACACTATACTTATCGTGTCCACTGAACTCAATTACTCACAGACCGGCTCTAATGAAGAAAGTGTAAGGAGTTGGTTTCCATTTTATTTCAACCCGCATTTAAATGAATTTCACTTGATTGTGGCTTAAGCGTGGCGATTACCTCACAATGAGTCCAATTAAAAGAGTTGTCGAAAGTTCTGAACTAATTTTTCTTCCATTTGAAACTCGTCATCGATAGCGATGTGCTTTATCGCCACTTTTGGCTCTTGAGTCCTTTTTACCCCGTTTTTTTCTTATTCCTTGCTATATAGAATCAAACACCAAAAGCATATTTTTCCAGAATAAAAAAAATACCAGGAAAGGCTTTTGCACAAGGACAAAATGCCAGGACTCGATATCGTATACTGAAAGGGGAGAGGCTTTCATCTTGTGAGGAGTTTCTCGTTAAGATTTATAAGTGGTTTTGTTTCCAACATTCACGTTCAGTACACTTTCAGTACAATTTAAAAGCGTTTAATGCCAAATCGATGATCCTAATGAAGGGAAAATAGATACAGTTATTTTTATATGGGTATCCATTTCTCCCTCTCCCTCTCCCTTCTCTCTTCAACCACTTTAAAAATACATAGCTTAAATGCAGCAAGGAGTTGGTATCATTATGAAAATGTTGAAAAATGAGCTAGAGACTGTTATTTTCCCCTTCTGCTGACTTGCATTCTGAGCTTGTTGATTATACCCCTTGCAGCTAAGTATGGGTATACATCCTGGGGGTATTAAGTGGGACTTTCAAGTAAATTGCATAAATATGACCTTGTTATAATGCATTCTTAAGAAAGACGCTGATCCACATTTCCACTGACATGAAATCGACTAAGTATGGGCGAAGAAGTGCACCTTGCATGTGCGGTGGTTTATGGACGACATTTAGTGTTAATGTCGTGTTACATATTTTGTGATTTTCAGTAGGGGAACACGGGGTATACGTAATAAAATATAGTGCATGTTCATGAGATCTTTTGCTTTTACAGAACTAACGACACTAGAAACTGTAACCATGCTTCGTCGGAAAGCGAAATGGACTTATGCGTCATTTGAAATTAAAGTTTCAATGGTTTAGTTTTGTGTACAATTATTTTCTTACGCCGTGTTATTGCGTTTTTGATATCTGTGCTAGTAAAATCATTGCATCAACCATTTATTTTCTAAATATCTGTACCCTCATTTATTTACACTCCCATAAAAAGTAGCATTACAGCAATTAATCTAATCCTGAATCATCAAACAAGATGTATTGGCCTTAGACCAGCAAATATGTTTGGCTTGCACCATGGCTGGAACAATAATTTCCATGCAATTTCAGAAAGAACACCGAGATGGCATATCTAACCTCTGGGCGATCTAAAAATGCAGTAACAGAAGAGTGCAAAATATGAAGAGGTCTTAGACAAGGAAATGGACCGATCCTTTTCTGCTTTTCAACCTCGCCCTAGTGATAAGCAGAGCACTCATGTGCGATAAATTTTGTGTGCGCAAAAACGGACATACTCATGGGTTGTGTGCGCTTTTCTTGTCCTTAATACTCACGCACGTTTAGAGTCGTTCGTGTGCGCACATGAGTATTTCCAATTACTCAGTTCACGTGCTTGAGTAATTGACAATTCTCCTTATTACTCACGCACGTGAGTTGTGTGCACTTGAATTTTTTCGTGTGTGCACATGAGTCGAAAAATGAATTTTGAGTCGTTCGTGTGCGCACGTGAGTGTGCGTTTCCAAACTCTGGTGATAAGGCAAACGCCAGAAGTGCGTTAATAGCTAGACACTCTGTACAATTACTTGAATATGCAGATGACGTGAGTATCGTGGAAAGGACCTTTTTGGTATCAAAATAAATGTCAAACTAAAAGAGACGGACGTAGGCCTGAAAAATGTCATGAAAAAACAAAGGAAATGCATGGAAAGAACGGGAAAAAATATAACTATCAACGAACGAAGGAGATACAACAACGAGTTGTATGAAATTTTTGACGACCTAGAACTCTCAACCTTTATAAAAATTAACAGACTAAGACTAGTCGGCCACGTTATCAGGATGAAGGACCACCGTATCCCAAAACGTCTTATGTTGGCAGAAGTTTTAGAACAGAAACCAGTAGGCAGACCCAGTAGGAAATGAAAAATCTCTGTCTCTGCTAACGCAGAGGCAAAGCTCAAAATTCGGAACTGGAGACATACTGCAAAGGATCGTCAAATCTGGACAAATGTACTAGAAGAGGCCAAGGTTCGATTAAGGCTATAGCGCCGTTGACCGGATAGAACCTCTGAACGTTCTGGTGTACGCTATCCTTCCAGCGAAATTTGGTCTACCTTAGTGTCAAATTTCTTACATCGTACCAGACACGGTAGACTAGGAGTTAAGGATTATTCTACCAAAGCAGAGGTTGTGTTCACTTCCTTGCAACTGCATGGTTGTACGTTTTTTCACTTTTCCATCTACAAAGTTCCGTACCCGCCTTCGTTATTTACAGGAATACGATGCCCATTTTTCTGCCACCGCCGTTCTGTCCCGGTAATATTGGATGCAGAACCGGTGTAGTAAAACTGTGTGTGTTGCCATTCCTTCTTTTCTTTCTGACTTGCGGTTGAATTTTATGGCAGTATCCTCGACAGGGGTCCAAACTCGGAGCTGGGGTCTTTGTCATAACAAAAGCAAAAGACTTTCGTAATTACATCTTCATTTCTCAGTCGTGCTAAATTTCCTACTGAAAGGAGTTTACTGACGAGCTTGATTGCGCTCACACAGATTTCATGTTTTACCCCTTTCATCCTTTCTGGCATAAGAGGCCAACAGTTCTCTGAAAGATTTTTCTATCGAACATGACCAAGTGGTTTCTGATGAATTGGTATGTCAGTACCAGTAAAAACACCATAGCCTTATTAAACAGAACTTTAGATGCCATGGTTAAAAAATGCTTGGTTTTAACCCTTCGTCGCACGCAACTGGCCTGAGGCCAGCAAAACACATTTTTAGACACCCCTCCTCCGCCTGGCATCACAGCCCCATCCCAGTCTGCCGTCAACCTTCCCCCCCCCCCGGGATCGTTTGTTTCCAGTTTTTTACTTGGTTCGTCCAAGTTTGAAACCGGTTTTGTGTCAAATTACCAATTTTGGTTGTTTTAGTTTAAGCTTCATTCGGTTCATTAAACTCGCTCTTTTCCGTTCAATTTGGAATTTTTACTTTCCTTAGATCCTAGCGAAGGCCACCCTAGCGCTGTTTTCAAAAATTTTTGTAATGGGGTTCGATTTTGCAAAATCGATACCCTCAATAGCTGCTGGCTGAGCCAGAGATGCTACCGTCGGAGTTTGCTGGATACAGCCTCGTCGGAGTGTTATGCCTCCAGAAACAAGAGAATATATCTAACCAGTACCCCACTACCAGGTGAAAAAGGAAGCTTACCGTCCGATAGGTGAAGAGTCGATCCCCATTATGAACCGGTTAAGCAGCGAAGATACCTTATTAGGGATACTCTAATATTGGATCATCAAGTGGTCATCATGTATTGTGTTTTTCTTTCTTTAGTCCTAGTTTTCATGTTCTTTGCTCAACCTAGGTAAAAGCAGGAGAAAGGACAAGGCATTTTTTTTATAAAGGGGGAGAAAACAAGAAGGAAAGTTATCTAGGTCGGAGAAATGGAAAAGCGAAAAACCACGACGCGGAGTCCATTCGAACCAAAGACCTCTGGGAAGATAGTCGGGCCCGTAACCCCTAGGCGTCCTATAGCCTCCTCCTTCCTCAATTAACTCACGATTTATGAATTCATGAAAGTTCTCTTAGCAGCACTCCAAGATGCCTTTTGAGATGGACGATCAGATTACCGTTGCATATTACGTTGTGGCGCCCACTCTGTGGTAGAACTCCTGGGACTTGTACGTACTCTTATAGTTCACAAACGAGATTCTTTTTCCTAGTTGCAAACTCTTCTTCTCAGTCGTATTCTTTTTGCTTATGGTTTGCACTAGTCCACTACCAAGGCAGCTATATGAATATCTTTAGACGCAACGCAGTACTCACTGCAACCATGTTCATACTTGTTGCCATCTCTTGTTGTCCATTGGCAGTAGTGTTCTCATGCTTACTATGAGGATTGTCGATATTTTCTATATACGGGATTCAGATAAACTTTGGCGTACAAATCACTCGAGATAACTATTATGTTATACTTTAGTCAGTTCTCGTTCAACTTTTTCAAACAATTCTTCTTTTTTGTCTTTCGGGGACTCTTCTGTCGGTGCGTGAACGTTGCTGACACTGAAGGTAGAAACAGAATGGCACGGCGACCGTGGCGGAGTCCGCCGCTCAGAGAGTTTCCCATACATTTAATTTGTCCGCGCCGCCTGGGGAGAAATTAAATGTATGGGAAACTCTCTGAGCGGCGGACTCCGCCACGGTCGCCGTGCCATTCTGTTTCTACCTTTAAGCTGCTGACAGAAACAGGCGCAAACGCCGTGCGGGCAATGACAGAGAGAATAGAAGTAGTGTATTCAAATACGCACTAACGAAATGCTGTTTTACGCTACGCACACACCGTGGACCGTGAAAGTTGCTTTAAGGCGACGGCCCAATCACGACTTTATTCGCGTTTACGCGCGTCAACGCTTTGACGCGCGTTGACGTCGACATTTGGTTGTGTGTAATTCAAATCGAGTTATCCCATTCACGACTTTGCGGCGTCAGCGGCGTCAAGCGACGGCAAAAGTCGAGCAACTTTCAACTTTTTGGCGTTGGCAGGCTATGAAATTTAAAAAAATCACATTTCTAACAAGTATATACGCAAAAATCCATACATGAATTTAAATTAAAACAATATTTTTGACGTCCTGACGCTATGAATGAACCTTCAACGGACGTTAACGCGCACGAAGCGCCTGCCGCGTATAACGCGACGTTGGCATTGGGCCATCGCCTTTACTTTCTACTTTTTGCGCGTTGCCGCCGCGTAGTGTCAAGAGATGTTTGTGTTTGGAGTCGTGTGTTGGTGTTGGCTGTGATAGCAAATTTGTTGAATTTTATATTTAATGAAAATCTTTATTTTTCCAAATTGGGGTAATTAAATTAGCACCTAAAACAAAACAAGAAAAATTATATGTAAATCATTCAGGTTTTTCAATTTTTTTCCTATCATGTCCACTTGTCACTTTGATTTCGTTGTTGTGTTCAAAGTCGGAGCGCGCCGCCGACACCGCAACATCATGTCAGTGAAAAGTCGCCACCTACCGCGAAGCCAATGTCCGCCCCGCGTTTGCGCCTGTTTCTGTCAGTAGCTTTATGGTCTTAAACGAAGGCTGCATAGATTTTCATTTAATCCTTTAAAACCCGTAATGAAAACACAGCCGCATAATCAGGTTTTTGCAAGACAGCGTTCCGAAGTTCTTGAAACGGCGTCGATTGGTACTGATCAAACTATGTTTCTCTTAAATTGTACATTGATCACATTTACATATTCAAGAATTTTCCGAAAACCCTCTACACCACAAATTTAAATACAAAATCTGCTGATATATATTATAATATTTAATTTTCAATTACTGAATTTCAAAAAGTCAAATTGTAATTGTAAATATGAAGATAAAGTGCCATTTTAAACCCGTCCGAATTAAGCTCTTTGACCCAATATTTTTTAATAAAACGTCCGACGGCTTCACGCCTCATTGTCAACTTATTAAATTTTTGGTACATTTCATGCGAATATAATAATAGCAATAAATAATTCGCTTAATCCGATAATTTATTACGTTTCACCCCTATTAATAAAAATCAAGCAGTGGAAGTGATGTTTTCCTACAAAAATACCTTGAAAGAAGCCAATTACTCATAAATTACTCCGTGATACCTGTCGGCTGTTGAGGCCAAATTCCAGAAATTAATTTAACTCTTTCTTAATTATATTTAAAATTATCTGAAAATGATTCGAAATACTGAAAACTACTCAAAAAAAATGCGAAATGGAAGATCTTTATGCTCAGTGCAATTACGTGGAAGCCATTCGCATCGCGCATTAACCGTTAGAAGAAGTAAAAATAAGCAACACACCTTTCGCTGATCGACACCGCGATATTTGCTAAAAATACACCTTTGCCGAGAATAGTGTGTCATATCCACCGCAGCAGCGGGAATGTATCTAGTAAACAATCGCTCTCCACAAGTCCTCGTCACGCGCAGTCACTTTGACTTGGCTTAGGTTAAGCCGTATTGAAAGTAAACAGGTTGCGCATGCGGAATCTTTATGTTCGCCGCCGAATCCGAATCACCTTGCGCTCCTTGGTTCATCATAGTTTTGTAGATGGCGAATGAGTTTTCCGAAAAATTTATAGACCCCCTCCCGATCCGCGCGATCATGGCGTGTCTTCGGCAGCGTTGTTACCCTATTTCCACAAAATCCTTAGCTAGAGATGGCGGCAGATAAAAAAGCGCACTGTTTGGCAGAATTTGGTCTATTTATAGTGGGCCAAAGACGAGGCGAGGCATGTTCTTCGCAGGTTGTCTTCTGGCCACTTAGCCGCCTGGTGTGAGAGCGTCTTACGTCCACCTCAAAGGAATTTCGCGCTTTAGTTATGAAGGATGTTTGCACCGAATAATGGCATCGCAAAGTAATTTTGGGCCCATGATTCAGCCAGCTGCTTACGGATCATCATGGAGACTCTGAAAATTGAAAAATTTATTTTGCCACTTCTTGTGGGCGGAGTGCAAATGTTGATGAGATTTAATTTTTTTTTTTGAAAAGGAACGGCTATGCCAGACCTGTTGAGAGGTTTATGCATTTTCAAATTATGATTTGGCACGTGTGTTTGGTTAGTTTGAAGCAAAATAGTATTCTTTGAGAAGGGATGTGCTAGAATTTGATTAGTTACATAGCAAAGAGTTTACGACCAATAAGTAAGGTCAAGGAAATACCAGATGCGCCTTTGGGTATACCTAAGTATCTACATATATACAACGATGAATATTTTATTGTCCATAGTAAAAGTTGTAAAAGTGCTCATCTGTTGGCTTCATTTTAAAGTGTTGCGAATTTGATTCAAATATTTCGCTAATAAACATAAATTTAAAATAGAATAGAACAAGAATTTTAATACAAAATATTGTAGGAACGATTTTACATTCCTGTTTGTTGATTTTATCCTCAAAATCGAAAATAGCCGATGAATTTAGCATCAATTAACACTTAGCATCAACAAAAGCTAGAAATATCTCCTGGTAAAACTTTGATACAGACCATGATTTTGTAACATAGTAACTTCATATCGATTTCGATTTTTATTTTTGCGTTATTTTTCCTATTGAGAAAAAAAATTTATTTTTTGATCGTCAAAGTATAGAAGCCTGGGAGATAAATCTCCTTTGTGAACTAGAACAGTACAGGGAGCGACGGCCGCATCAGGCGCGGGAGTTCTACCGAAGAGTACGCGGTATGACGCAATTCATATCACGTTGCACATACTGCAAGGACAAAGGAGGGAATTTGATCACCGATCCTAAAGGCATCTTGGAGCGATGGGAAGAGCACTTTCATGAATTGCTAAATGGCGAGCTAACTGAGGATTTGGAGGCTCCACTAATATCTGACGATAATGCTATGCTGTCACCACCAAGCTTAGCAGAAGTTAACAGCGGCATCACCCGGCTTAAAAACAACAAGGCGTCGGGTGCAGATGGCATCCCTGCGGAGCTGGTTAAATATGGAGGGCCTACATTACACCCGGCGATTCATGAACTAATTGTGGAAGTATGGGAGCACGAAGCGATGCCAGAAGACTGGAGAAAAGGCATCCTCTGCCCGGTACATAAAAAAGGAGATATCACAACGTGCAGCAATTATCGTGGTATAACGTTGTTGAGTACCGCGTATAAGATATTCTCCGCCATCCTACAAAACAGGATGGTCCCATACGCTGGAAATATCGTAGGCCAATACCAGTGTGGCTTCAGCCCAGGCAAATCAACAACCGATCAGATTTTCACTTTGAGCCAGGCTATGGAAAAATGTCTGGAGTTTCAAAACTCAATCCAACACCTCTTCATAGACTTTAAAGCCGCCTATGATAGCATAGCCAGAGTAGAACTCTACAAAGCCTTGAGAGAATTCGGCATTCCCAACAAGCTGACAGGACCATGTAGGTTGACCATGACCAATGTGACAAGCCAAGTAAAGGTATCCGGAACACTGTCCAGACCAATCAACATCTATAATGGACTCTGACAAGGGGACGGTCTGACCTGCCTCCTTTTCAACCTTCTCCAAAAGTGATCCGAGATTCGGGCGTGACATCAAGGGGCACAATCCTCCACAAGTCCACCCAATTACTGGCTTACGCAGACGACATTGACATCATCGTAAGAACATCAACAGCTGTACATGAAGCTTTCACCCAGATTGAGCGGGCGGCAGGAAATCTGGGACTGCACATCAACGAAAGCAAAACCAAGTATATGGTGGCCTCGTCTGCAAGAACACCTAACATTGGTCCCACAATAAAGGTAGAGGAACACGAGTTTGATATGGTAAAATCATTTACTTACCTTGGGACAATAGTAGCAGCCGACAATAGCATGGAACCAGAAATACGCGCACGACTGCTAAAAGCCAACAAAGCCTACTATAGTCTGTCAAGGCTCTTCAAATCCAAGCATCTAACAATAACGTCTAAACTGAGATGATGGTCTTGCTGGTCCTCACATATACATCTGAAACGTGGGTGCTTAGCAAAAAGCACTTTCACCTCTTGGCGGTGTTCGAGAGGAAAATGCTTCGGAGGATTGTTGGCCCCTTACGTGAGGAAGGACGATTCCGCAGACTCTACAATGACGAGATCTACGAGCGCTATCGCGAAATAGATGTTATGAAGAAAATAAACCTCGGTAGACTCCGGTGGGCAGGACATCTAGCTCGTATGAGTGAAGATGAGCCTGCTCGGAAAGTTCTCTGCGGTAAGACCTATGGGGTGCGACAGCGAGGGATACCCAATCTCAGCTAGAAGGATCGCGTAGACCAGGACGCTCAGAGCTTAGCGATCCAGGACCTGGATGACATCGGCTCAGAATCGGAACCGTTGGAGAGAACAGTTGCGAGAGGCCACGACCGGATCCCGGTTGTAGAGCCGTTAAAGAAGAAGAAGACATGATGTAAACGGCGTGTCGAGCTAGTAGAACAAAGGTTGACCCTAAAGTTTAGAGTTGTACACAAAAATATGGCAATGCTATTAGTTGCGGAAATAAACATATGATGAGAAAAGTAAGAACCTAAAAGAGGGTGCGGTATAAGAGAGAGCAAAAATGAATACGATTAGAATGGTATAACTAAGACTAGAATGACGCAATAGGATAAGGTGGGCCAAACCAACAAACAATGGGAAATAATGACATGGACGAAGACAAAGCTTAATCACGCAACCAATACACTCGTAGGTAAATATTCAGTCATAAATCCGAAGCAAATTGAAAATCCAAAAAAATAGTGTAAATGATTGGAATACGATATGATCCTATTGATTTGTTGTAACCAAACAAGCAGTATATGATGTTCATTCTCTTTTAGAAGAAATTACTGAATGTTTTTAATTGATTTGTTTGTTCAACAAGCGCTACGAAAAATGTTTACACGTGTAAACAAAAATGTCAACAACTTCACAGGAGCCTTACCTTAAGCTTAATACTGTATGCACACCAGCATGAGTATATTTAGCTTTGCTCCCAGCGCAGCAAAAAAAAGATACACTTCAATCACCGCGATTTCATTTAGATCGTCATGCGACGTTACGTTTACGTTACTTCGGTTTTATTTCCCATTATAAAGTGCTGTATACACGGCAATAAAAGTTTCAGTTAAAAAAAATGGAATAGTTTGTCCAAAAAGCACTACAAAAGATGTTTACACGTGTAAACAAATGCCAACAACTTCGTAGGAACTTTAGCTTAAGCTAAATACTGTGTTCATACCATCATAAATACATTTAACTTCGCTCCCAACGCAGCCAAAGAAATTTCACTTCAATCATCGCGATTTCATTGTAATCGTTATGCGACGTTACGTTTTCGTTACTTCGGTTTTATTTCCCATTATAAAGTGCTGTATACACCTTAATAGAAGTTTCAGTTAAAAAAAATGGAATAGTTTGTTCAAAAAGCACTACAAAAGATGTTTACACGTGTAAACAAATGTCAACAACCTCGAAGGAACTTTACCTTAAACTAAATACTGGGTTCACCAGCATGAATACATTTCTAGCTTAATTTATTAATATTTCGAATAATTAAAATAAATTCCTGAAAGTAGTCCTAACTCCATTTCCCCCCTCCCCCCCCCATCACACTGTTAATTTTTACGCCGCATACCTAACATAACGTATGTGTACCTGTCAAAACGTTTTAGCTTAATTTCTCATTACTCACGTTCATTATTATTCACTACTTACTCTCGGGTATTATGCAACTCTTAAATTTCTCCACTAGATTGGTTAACCTTGAATACCCACGTGAAAACGCTATAAAATAAAGAACTAAAATTGGGGCAAATATAAAATGTTTTATGACTCGAGTCGTGGGCGGTTTAATTGCCTTAAAGAAATACTTCTTAATATTATTATTATTATAAACAATCCATTCGTTATGCTTTCGTTATTTCTGCACTGAGAACAGAGGACTAGAAAAATAATAATGTAAAGATTTGAGATTTGAGAAAAAGCCGAGCGTGGAAAATAATTTCGGAAAGACTACAAATAAAAAGCGAGTCACAATCAACAATCAGCGCGGAACATCTGACTATGAGAGCTATCTCGGATTAAGTGAAGGAAACTGAGTCATGGCCACCGAAATATTTTGGCACACACAGGTAACTTACGCATCAGTCAGTTGATAAATGGCTTTCGTTTACCCCTCCGCCCCCGCGGGGGAAGGGGTACGTTGGCGGTATTTTTTGTTGGAAAACTGACATTTTTTTTATTGTTTTTATTTTTACGATGGTCGAGTCATGTCACACACAATCACTATATCGAGTTGAATACTAGTGTCTCTCGTTGAGTATGTTGTCGGTCGTTCTTTATTATGAAACAAAAAGTATGTGGCTTCACACAATCAGAAAATAAACATAAATCACCGAATAATAAAAGTTTTAGGGTTAATTGGTCAATTCGAATTGGGAGACCTTTAAAAATCCGTGTAAACATGTAAACAGATAAATCCGTGTAAACATGTAAACATGTAAACAAATGATAATACCTATGAAAAATTAACTGATATCGTAGCACTCCAGTGTGGCAATAACCCTTTGGCAATTGTGACAGTTTTTTGTGTTATCCTCTGGAACGATCTACCCCATCGTGTAATCCCTAGTTTCGCGTTATCTACAAGAACTCCTGGGACCAAAAGTCGACAGTTGTTTAGTATCAAAGTAAAAGTTGAAATTGGCACAACGCGAATTGATAAGAAAATAATTACGTGGTTTTCAGCCCGGAATTAATTACTTCACCCCCGAAATAAACCCCTAAATGTTTACGAAATTCTCTCTCCCACCCCCGCGATTCCCGTGACCTGCGATACAAAACTGTTAGACAAAATCCACTAAATTTTCGTTGTAATTTATTCATGATCAAATATCGCTTAAATTAGAGGCGACTAGCAGTAAGGGTAGGCAGCTGACTCCCGGTGGTAGTTTTTTGGTGGGTGGCAGCGGTGTTGTTGGTAGTAGCTAAAAACGTTGTTGATAGGAAACCCCCGACAAAAAGTTTATAGTGAAAAACCTGGGAAAGATTTGTTACGACAGTTTTACCCAATGGGGAAAATTGGAGCCGGTATCCTGTCCCTGGCTGCTATTTCATGACCTCTGTTCCCTGTGCACGCCAGATTCATTCGATAAATTCGATTTCACTTTAACCCTTCCGCCCCTCGTCGGCAAGAACATGGCTCACTTTTAATTGAACGGAAAGATGACACGAAACCAGGGGAGTTATTTATTGGCGGCAGCTCAGCATGCAAACTGCGAATGGCAAGGTGAAGGGCCTACGCGCAGGGGTTGAAAAATTGACGAATTTTTGTGTTTTTTGTACGCGGATTTACGGAACTTCTTTCTTCTCCTCTTCTTTTTCGGGGGTGGATTTCGTGAACTAGATATTTTCCTGTCATATCTCTGTTTTTTTTGTACCTTTTCTTCTACAAATCGGCAACAAAAAAACACAAAAAGTTCAAACTCGTAAGGAAACTTGTCTTTTAGCTTAATGTGTCCTGTCATAAAATTAACTTTACTCAGTTTAACGTAGTCAATTCCGCTTTTATACCACATGCTAACGATATTTTGCAAAATATTATCGATATTCTCTCATCATTCTGTTATAGTGTTGAAATTTTATTGCAAAAATTAATATAATTTCGTTATCAATTTTATGCATCTCATTACAGAGTTAATAATCATTTAACAATCGACAAATTTCACTTCTCTTGATCACGATTAACTGCCATATATGTAACAATTCGGGGATATAATGATATGCAGATTAACTTTTACATGGCCAGGCATCAGTTGAATTTTCATGGCATGTAAATTCTGCTTTAACGAAATCAACAACCGCCAAATGTTGTGTGACATTGCAGCAATAACGTAACGTATTTTCCTGTATGCATTAGAAAATTGCAATTGAATAAATGTGAAGCAAATGTGGGCTTTGTATTTAGATAATTGGGCATATGTGTGCGGCTTCACTTAAAATAATGTTTGGTAAGTCCGTGCAATAATGACAAAAGCAATTTTTGTGAAGATCATTTAAATAGTCAGTGGGCTTCTTTTCCTTCTTCTTTCTTTGAGGGGGTGTCTTTGCCGGCATTGCGAACAGAACCCATAATTAAAAACTTTCAAAGTTATTTGATTTTGATATGGGTGATTGTCACGAAATGGTAGTTTTTCGAATGTATTGAGGAATGGATAAAAAACTATTTAAAGAGCAATGTTTCTCAGGTTTTAAATATCATTCTTATATAATATATGGTTACCACAATCTACACCGGGAGTCGCCAGTAATATGTTTATTTGAAAATTTTAAAATTCCAGAGTTTCGGAGGCGCTAGGAAAATCCGGATTTTTTTCTTCATTTTATAGCCGGTTTCACTCTTGAAATCAGTTTGAATAGAGAACATTATACGATCTGAAAGTCGAAAATATGAAAACCCGCGTGTTTTTTTGTTTAAACGACATATACGTGATTTTTGTACCCGCACGATATCGCGCAAACCAAAAATGACATCGGCTTCGTTGGGATGCCAATCGAAGCACATTAACGAAAACGTGCTTCGGAAAAAATTTCATAACATTCGGTCAAGCCCTTTTTTGAAAAGACTTCAGCCAAGAGCCACAAGCACCATATAATAAACTCGATGGAACGAAACCGGTTCTAAATGAAATTAACTTTTCTGGATTCAGCTTCCGATAGCTTCCCCATAAAACATCACTTGTCAGCAAAATCCGAGCATTTTTTAAAACCCGTGCAAAAATTACGTTACCCTTTTCCAACATTACTATTTTTTTCAAACCTTAGATCACCACTTTTTGGACGGGAAATTGTTTTCCACGTCCTACATTTACTGAAAAAGAAATTGGCCTTTACGGTCAAGTCTGACGAGTCGTTTATCGTTATTTGAACCTATAATCTTTATTTGAACTAGCTTCTCTCAGCATTACTTAAGGACCAGTTTTGGTACTACCAACCCTATCAACTTCCAGAGTTATGAGTCGTATAATGTCCGTACAATTTTTATACTACGTATTTAAAAGTTCTTGTTTTTTAATTTTTTTTCTCCCAACCTCTTCGTCGTTTCGTTGACATTTTGAATTTTTTAGATTTTTTTTAAATTCCACACAATCCTTATTAAATAATAGTCTTCAACGAACTAATTGGCAAATTCGTAGGAGACAGCGAGATTTGTGTTCTTTAAAGGAATTGTGATATTTTTTTATTTTTTTGTGGGAACATTTTATTTTGTTCAAAAAAAAATTATTTAGAGGAAACATTTTTGATTTAACATTCGGCACGGCCCACCGGGAAACTCCCGGTATCTTGGTAGGCCAATCCACCTCTGAGTACATACATGTAAATTGAATGATAGCTGTTACGGATGCGACGATTACGGAGGCGACATTGGATAGAAAAACAGGTTTTTTAGTCCACCACTAGAAGTAAACATTTTTCCGAAAATTTGCTCACTACTCAAAAGCGAAGAAACTCAGTGAATGAAGTCCGAGAAGGATTCAATTGGATTTCTTAACAAACACACGCGTTCCGGAGGCGACTGTTTTTTGTTGTTTCGGTATTTTTTTTGAGTGTTGAGTTTGTTGAATATAATGATCGCTGCTCGCAACTTCGGCCGACAAACACTGTGATTCTATAACGTGTGAATTTTCATTTCCATTATGTGGTACCCCCTTCACAACTAATATCTGTTTTATAAACTCCGGATTTGAAAATTATATAATAATTATAAAAAAAACAACGGACAAAATGTCAGCCAGGAACTTTCAACCGCAACTCAAAATTGTTGTGATCGGTGGTGAATGACCTCTGGAACAATTTGACATACCCCGTGAGCACCAATGGACCAACTCGTTCACAAGTATGTAAGAGGGAAATTCAGGATGGGGGAATTGTATGATTACTATATAAAAGTGATAAGGGCCCGAAAAATTCCATTCCGCAATCGTAGCAGAAGAAAAACCTATAACCATCGAAAACTACCATTTCGTGACAATCACCCATATAGCCTAAAATTTGATTTAGGATTCATATCGCAAATCTCCCTGGAAACCTTGATGGAGGAGACTCAATATCCTCCTTGCTTGTAGCCTAACAATCCTACAGTAGAGTAAATGCTCCGCTGTTTCGAGAATTAAACCGAGAGGTACAATTAACTACTAGGCCTATTCTGTTTACATATGGCAGTGTCTGTAAGCGTGCCCGACCGGTAAGCTAATTGGAAGTAGTGGACTGGGTTTGCTGTAAGACCCACCGTAATATGCTTGTCTAAGTCAAGGAAGACCAGTATAGCTTTCTATGCCTGTAAGCAGATCTTCGGCAACCGTTTGAAGGTTTGAAGTCGCACTGCGTGATTAGACCAGTGCTTACACATGGCTCCGATGTACGGCGACCCGATCTTTTCACAGAATATAACAGACTGGCTCAACTCAAAAAAAGGCTTGCCTCGGAATATCAAGCGGCATATGTGCAACCTCGATGGAAGCGTAATTCTCGACCTGTTGGCACCTGATGTACACAGGCTCCAAAAAGCGGCCCGACTAGAAATCATAGTTGGGCATGCCTAAAATAAAGTTCGGCCCGCGAGGGGTTTTTCTGGGGTTTGCCTAAGTTAGGCCACCCTAATAGATACCGCATGAGGCCCTAGTGCCAAAAGAAAGGGACAAATTTAACTTAGTTTCCCCTGGGGTTTGTCTAATGAGGGCCTAATGTTCTAATTTCTGGGGTTGCCTAAGTTAGGCCATACTAATAGATACCGCATGAGGCCCTAAATATCTAAAAAAAGGCGAAAATATCTACGTAATCATAATATATGTTATTTGTGTTATTCATGTTACTTATGTTATATCGAAAAACAAATTGAACAAATCGAGAAAATTTAACAAATTTTAACAAATAAAATCGAAACAAATGTCATTTATTAAAAAAAAGTTTTGTTTTTTTTTCGATTTAACATAACTAACACGAATTACACAATCATCAGTAATGCGTCCAATCAGTAAAGCGTCCACGTTAGGCGGTCGTTAGGTACCTGTTAGGTACAAATTAGGCAATTTGGGTTCTACTTAGGTTTGCCTAACGTGGGCCAAACTGGGTAATCCTAATTAGGCCCAAAACGTTACATTTTATATTTGGCCCTAATGTGGATTCCACATGTGGCCCTAGTGTGGAAGTTAGTGAATCCCCATGCGGCCCAAACAAAATATTTCTAGTCGGGGGGTTGTTGTGTCAAAAATATCTACGGCCACAGCCATATACTGCGCTCTCACAGATAGGTAGTAGTAGATCCAACAGACTATATGTTGGAAAATTAAATTTCGGCAGGGACCTCAGAGTCGCGTGTAGGGGCTACAGCTTTCCCCCCTCGATTAATTTCCAAAAGTGCTACAGCGTGCCTAATTTCGCCATTGTTTTCCAGACAGAATTTCTGGCAATTTTTCATGACTGTCTAGCAATGCAGTCATACCCATTGCCGGGAGCCAGTGGAATCCTGTTATCAGATGCCAAGCACCATTAAAACATTCGACCGGCGCGTATAACTAGCAAGCTGGTCGAAAACTGCCACGTAGAGCTCGGTGGGAGGTACAGGGTCATTCTTTAGTGAGTACAACATCGAGGGAAACGACAACGCAGATAAATCGGCCATTCTGGAGGCAACTCTTGCAGGCACACCGGTGGAGAAAGTATGGAAGTCACTATGCGTGCTAAAGAGAGGCATTTCCATGTAATTGGCTTTGTTATATCAATCATAGATCACGCTGCCTTTTGAGATTGCCTGGTAAGGACATCGTCAGTATGGTAGCGATAATTACTGCACACTAGCCAATTGGGCATCATGCTCAAATTGAGAATTCCATATAGCATCCACTGCCGTAGCTGTGGAGAGGAATAGGCCAGCGAGCCAAGCGAACACTTTCTCTGCGGTTTCCAGCTCTGACTTATACCAGACACCGTGTATTCTCTTCTTAAAGAACTTGAGCGAGTTTACGAAGCTCAAAATATTAGATATGATCCGGCACCTTAATATGACTAGATGGACATAAACCCTCTCATAGTTTACCGCCTATTTTATGCAAAAGTGCGGCTACAAAATGGCGCACCTCAGCACAATTTGTGTTCCAGCCTCCGGCATAGATAGGACCGCCACTCCTACCTACCTATCCGCCATCCTTTTCTTGAACCTCGTTTCCAGGAGAAAGGAAGAGAGGCTAGGCTGATGGGTCGATAGGAGTTTTCTTCCTTGCATGATTCTCCAGCATCTTAGAATATGAATCAATATTGATCCAATGAGGGAAGATGGTCACCATGAGAAGGCTAAGTTAAACCGGAGGTCGCCTGGTATCCAGAGTCTATGGTTGGTAGTACATTCCCGTAGTATCACATATCCTTCAGCACTATTGTTTACACTTTCGACCTGGTTTATTGTGTGTCCTCTCTAGATCCGCCGTATTCGGTCTGTTTAGTCCGGGGCTGCTTGATTACCCTTACCTGTGTTCGCCTGAGTGCCATGATAGTCTAAGCTTAGGTGTCACCCTTTGTACTACCAGTCCGTCATGTCGTAGATCATGTCGAGCTTAGCTCGAAGGTTAAGGAGAAAGATAGAATAGATTAGGGGGAGTCGGGTGGGTGTTCGAGGAGATAGCGGTGAACCTTGCATTTGAACTAGGGATGTTACGAATGTTCGCATTCGCATTCGCTTCTGCGAATTATTCGCATCATTTTGAACATTCGCATCGACATTCGCATTCGCATCAGGTAATGCGAATGTTTTGCGAATGCGAATGTGTGTAGGTCGTGTCGTGCCTCGTGGAAAACAAAATTACAATACGACAAATTTACAGATCTGGCTCGCAAATATCTGAGCGCTCCACCGGCCAAGGTTCCGAATGAGCAATTGTTCAGTCCAGCCGGTCTTATATAGGAGCCCTTAAGGACCCCATTCACAACAGACCGCCGGCAGGCCGTAGCCTTTTAAGTTAGGTCAGCAGGAACCACCCGATGAAGTCCATACATTACTAAGTCTGGCTGAAGGATGAGGACTTGAGGCATACGTCTGACAGGCCGTGGACTCCAAGTGACCCCATGATTCCCTACATACACACAGGATAGGTTGTTAATTCAAGTGCAAACATATTCATGGCCTCAACGAAAATAGCTTAATAGAAGTTCAGATCTTCAGATTTTTGTCAGTTTTCTTGGAGTGCAGGCCCAGCAGGCCCCATCCATTTGACGGTATGGGTGAGTGAGTGTGTGGTTATACTTGGCCTCAAGGCGAGAATCCTTCAGGCCATGGCTTGCCGGCGGCTTGTGTGGGAATGGCGGCCTTTAGAAATTGCCTCATGGAAATATAATATTCCTCTCTTGAACTTTGACTATTAAATACGAGAAGAAAAAATACCATTACTGTATAACACTGGTCTATTGTTCTAATATTTTTTCATATCCTATTGTATGTAATAAAAAAGTGAGGCGTTAATTTGATTAAATTTTTTTAATGCTATTCCTAAACATTCGCGTTCGCATTCGCACATTCGCATTCCGAACATTCGCGTTCGTATTCGCATTCGCGAATGTGAAAAATATCACATTCGTAACATCCCTAGTTTGAACTCTTAGGTGTTGTATGAGTTCGGGAATGCTGACTGTGGTAGGTTGTTCCACGGTCGAGTTGTTCTTGTTATAAACGAATTTCAAAATCGGAGTGTGCGCGAAGATGAGGGCTTTAAACTGTGAGAGTGAGTGTACGAAAAAGAAGGTTGAAAGCTGTAAGAATGCGCCGCGCTAGCTAAAATTTAGACCAGTAGGCAGACCCAACAGGAGATTGATCGACTCTGTGACAGCTAACGCAGAGGCAACTCAACATGCGGAACTGGAGGCATGCTGCAAGGTACCGCCAGCTTAGATAAATTTGGGTGGAGCAGGCCAAGGCTCGATTTGGACTGTAGGCCATTGGATGGATGGATGACTTGAAAGACGCAAATAAGCCAAAACTCGAAGAAAATCAACTTCCCATAAATAATGCCAGACAGATATTTTTCGAGTTGTGTTGGTAGGGGCAGAAGATCGATATGCGAAGTTAACGCTGACCATGCCGGTAGTAATCCGAGTTGTCGAGGCACGAGTCAATATCGACAGAATTCCGCGATGGATGCGAGGTGAGAAACGGCTGCTTGGCCTGCTACATCAGATGCTCTTGTATGGTACTTTCGAGGATTCAGTAATTCGATGATTATTATTTTCTGCAAAGGGCTCAGAGCCTTTATCAGACACGCGGACTCCATTTGAGTAACTCAGCTAATTTATATTATGAACGTTGAAGTCAATAATTGTAACAATGATTTGACACTATGGGTGGTAGGATAACAATCTGGAGATCTGTTTCGGAGATAGCATCTGATACTAAGAATAAGGCTTCATTACTTCAAGGTAGTTTCAAAAGCCCTCAAAAATATTTCTCATTTCTACCTAAGTAGTTAGGTGTGAAAAGCTTCATGTTACCTTCACAACTTAACACTACTTTCACACTCTAGTTTAACTTTAATTTTACACCCTTTATCCCAGCATTCAAAAAAAAAATCTCAATGAGTCCACTCACATCGAAATCGATTTATGAAACAAAAAACTACAGCTTTACTGTATATCCTCGGGAGAGCCTCAATTTTACTTGTAATTACACGCGATGTGTGTTGTGCAAGCGCTGTTGAAGCCCGATAACAAATTCCTAATTAAAACCTCTTCTGTGTTTTTTTTTCTGGTATCAATTTACTGCCGTTTCCAAAAAGCAGTGGTTTCGCAGTTGTTTTGAAACATTTAACCCCAATCGATCCACTTATCATCGCAATTTGAATTTACCGCAGCGCGCTCACCCTCGCGACCTGATAAAACGAGTGCAGAGATTAATAAACGACCTTTAATGGATGGATGCTACTTCATGCTGCAAGGAGAGAGAGGGAGAGGAAGAGAGGGTGTGCGAGACAGCTAGAGAGGACAAAGGGTGGAACGGGGGTGCCAGATGAATGGTGAAATGCTCATTATATGTATGTATGTAAAATCGTCCATGAAATTCAGGCAAACTGATGTGGTCGCGGATGTTGCCAGTGCGGGGGTTACTCTGGCATATATAGCATAGTACACACTATGCTCGCGCCCAATCTCATCCCTTTCGGCACTTACTCACCCATAAAAGCCTGAATGTGTAATAAGGCAGGAACTTTTGCATTTCCAACCCTTCTGCAAGGAATTTGAGTGACAGGACCGTTGTTTTGCCAGGATCATTCCGTACGCCTACGCGATTGAAAAGTGCACCCAAGGGATGAGAACCGGTGGGACATGTTGATGCAGCTCAGAGCCCTTTTTAGGACACAGCCATTGTATTTGTTTCATTGCACATACATCATACATACATACACATCCATACATACACATCCATGCACCTATACGCATCCTTGCAAAAGTGATGCCTTCTGCCGGGTGATGCCATACTTGGTAAAATACAAAAAAAAAACTTTTTTCAAATTATTGTGCAGCACGAGGGATGCTTTTCACTATACTACAGCACTCACAATGGCTTTCTATTTTTTATTGTTCCACCATAATGGGGATGCGATTTTCATATTCATGGGAAGAAAATTGCTTTCCATATATCCACACCGTCTGTGGAGACTGCACGCGGACTTCAGCGGTAATAGCCGCCGCTCCATACAACCCCTTCCCCTTTGTCATCGTCCTTATGCGGAGTTGTAAGTGTCTTCTGACAATTTTCTCAGTAATTGATACCGAAACAGTCGAAGGAGCCTTCAAGGTGTTATGAAACAACACTTATAATTGTACCCAGCCCCCAAACCCTCCACTACCCTTCCTTAATTTTGCGTGTTAATTGGATTCCGTGCGGATTTACACCGTGAATAAAACAGAAAAAAAAAACCGTGGAATTTCGTAATTGAATCGACGTGAGCGGAATTTAATTCGACATATAAGAACAATTAGTGGACGGATGTGAAGCCTTTCGAATCGAGGGTTTCTTACGAAGATATCAGGTTTCTATAGACGCAATGAAGCCAGATAAAGGATTCTCGACAGCAGTGGGGACTTGCTTCTTCATGCAAAATATCTTCAATTGAGGTCAAGCTGCCAGTTTCGCTTCGCTATTTGTAAATCGTTAAAGTTTGACGGTTTTCGTTCTGCCGATTCGATCTGAATTAATGCGATAAATTAATTACTCCTGGAAATTACATAAAATGGAAGGCGACCACCGGGAAATTACAAAACGCAGTAAAATTTGTTATAAACTTTTTCATTGCCACTTAATCACGCAAATCTGTGATAGGTTGACCAGCGGCTAACGTTATACGAGCGTGAAACTACCGTGGATTAACATATGAGGAACAAGTGTTTTGGGGTTACAGGAGGTTTAAAATGTTGAAGAGCGACATTATGGAACTACGCCTGATTTGTTTGAGCTGTAACAATAAAGTTAGGTCGATTAATGCACTACAATTATTTTGGCATTAAAGTTTGTACCATGAAGGAATTCTACGACAGATTAAAGTGGACTAGAAGCAAATTCCATTAATTCATGATAGTAGGGGAGCTGGCACTTGAAAAAATCGTGTCGTCCCAACCTTCTGCCGTTTGGTATATAAGCTTTTGAAGTAATTTTAAGCATTTTTTATAATATGACATTTTTGCGGGAAGTGGACCCATTTCGAGTTAGGGGTTTTGGGGGGTAAAAAGGGGGTTAAAATTGAAAAAAAATTCTGCCGCGAAGTGTTCATCATTCTTTATTTTGATATCAATAGCATGAACCTAAATCACTCCGTTTAGAAAATATGTTAGTTCAAAGTCAAAATTTTCGCATCAAAATTGCTTATTACTTTAAAAGTAAAGGCCGTAGCATAAAAATTGTATGGACATTATTCATAGGAAATTCTCCAGGCTTTCTAATTTTGGAAAAAAAAATTATGGGTTAATTACGTATTTTTTGGAAAAAAATGTGGTTTTAGTTGAAATTTTAGTTAAAAAACAACAAAATTTTGAATTTGAACTAACATATTTCTAAACGGAGTGACTGAGGTTGATGCTATTGATATCAAAATAAAGAATGCACATTTCTCTGAGTCTTATTACGTTGCTCTACTATAAATAGTTGAGAAGGAATTAAAGTTTAAATAAATGAAAAAATGGTCACACGTCTTTGCTTAAATACCCGTCTCTCATTCTGTAAAAGAGTTTTTTCTCCAAATATACCCAGGAATCACCCCTTAACGGATTAGCATCTTAGTCAGGAACGCCCTGTATAATAAAAGTATAGGAAAAGAAGAGGTCTCATTTACACAGATCATTATTATGATTCTTACAATAACCCCCCCCCCAAAGTAAAATGCTGGGTACGTCCTTGCCAATAATTAGTGCAAATAATTTATAAAAACTATAATAAGAACGGTTGATAGAAAAGAACGTTAGTGACCTCCGGTAGAGATGATGGGGATTTAGATTCGAAGCCATGCGATACTACCTTGATTCAATCCAGTTCTTTCGAACTTAGTTAATACCAATAGCTTGCAATTTAGTCAGCAATAGAGAGTACGATACTACGCCTTGCACATATCTAGATCAGCCAGCCCAGACTGGCAAAACTGATGGACACTTTGGTTGTGGTGATCCTCTGAATGCAGATGCAGGCAGTTCGCCAGTGCATGGTTTGTGTCTAAGGTTTCACGGCTTGGCGTTTAGTACATATTTGGTTTGGTTCAAAATATTTCATAAGTAGTTAGGAGGGTAGCTTGAGCCACATTTTTCGGTGTAAGCATGATAGTCCAGGCAACGAAGACAAAAAATGGCCAATAGAGAAAAAAATACATTTAGAAGCCAATTTTGGCACAGTTGTAGGGGAAGGTGTCCTTAACAACATACTAAAAATATCGGGTGATGGGGGAGGAGCAAAAGGGGTGGGGGATCTAAAGGGCCCCTTTTTGAAATTTTTCGGTAATAACTCGAAACCTACGGCCTCTAGCGAAAAAATTAAGAGGTACTAAATGAATCTACATAAAATTCTCTACAAAAAGGTTTTATACACTTTTTCGTTAGGATTAATACTTAAGATACAGCTGCAGTAAATCCAACGGTAGCAATAATTGGGGAGGATGTGGAGTTCTCATTGGATTGGCACCACCATCTATCAACATGTACTTCATGAAGCCAAGCCGTGGGAAGGTGGAGACCAGGTTTTCGGAGCGACAACTTCAACAGCTTCCATTCGCCAAAACGAACCTCCTTCTACATAGTTTCTCCGTATGCGACAACACCTCGGCGATACATGGAAAGAGCAAAGTGGGAATCGCTAAGCTTTTCATAGCAAATCCTGGCCCCATGAAATCTCAGCAATATTCATAGATCCCTCAACATCACCTGCGTATATTGAAAAGGCTGGCGAGAAGCTTTTTCTGGCTCCTGCACATCAAGACAACCTGAACAAACATCGGTACTCGGAATTTTTGAAAGCGTCAACGAACCCCAAATCAGACATGGTAACTTTTGCTGCCACCAGAGGAGCTTTAAACCAATACTCAGAGTATACCTACAGATACGACAGTGGCTCGGCAATCACTACTACACATCCAATGGGGTTGCGCAAGAAGAGAAGATGGGATCCTCAATCTAGTTACCTTGAAGCAGTTAACTTAGTTCGAAGGTTAGAATAGCTTTGGGGTTATGAAGAGTCAGGAGGATGTTGAACTGTGTAAGTTTGTTCCACAGTCGGGTTGTTCTATTTATAAACGATTTTTTAGCTTGTAGAGTGCGCGGAAAGGGGATGTAATCATAGGGAATAAGACTCGTGTGCAAATCTGGTGTTGCGGGTATAAGACTGTCGTGAAACAGGAGAACGTTTATTTCGGTGGAACAATCGAATTTTGATGATGAAGTTAAGGTTTTCTTCATAGAACTCACCAAGGTCCAGAAAGACTTTAATGTGTCATCTTATGATGATTTCGTTTTCCTGATGGTGGACGTCGAAGAATACCTCAATTTGTTGTACAGTAATTGACGAATGTCTGCCTCTAGGTGGCTTCTTTTGCTTAAATGGCGTTCGTACTTTCCCTATTAAACCATTTAATGTTGAATGAGGAAGGAACAGACACGTTCTTTCCAATATGATACAAGTGACACAGAGAATAATAGTGCTGGAGTTCTTGCTACGAAAACATAAATCCCAGATGCATGGAAGAAGCATATAAGTTTTAGCCTGTTGGGTTTTCCATACAGTTTTTCCATGAACTGCGGTTGCGAGGGAAGAAAACCAGTCTGGGAAATTAACGCTGACTTGGCAGTGATCTGAGTTAACGAAAGATGGGTAAGACTGTATACTGAGAGTAAGAAATAGATCAGAAGGTTCGCTCCTTGGCCTTCATCGTCAGGAACACTTGTAGGTTGATCTGTGATTTGATGTAGGTTATTAGTGTCCGCGAAAAATAATGCACAAAATCAATACGAACTGGCTGAGCTGTTGACACAACCATCGGAGCTAACGAGAAATATTCCTACAGAAATTCGAGTTAAATTAACTAAAAAAAATTCATCGCTTAAATTTTTATTTTTTTAAATTGAAGATATTTTAAAGTTATTGTTAATGTTATTGAAATAAACAGCTATATTTTTTTTTACTATAAAAATTATATAGTTATATTATTAATTTATATTTTCTTTCGTTTTAGGACTCGTTGTACCTGAATAAAATTTTATATTAGGTAAGAACTGTGATGATTTTGTATTCATGAATTTGTTATTTTCCGATTTGTATTTATTGAACAAACTTGAAAGTAGTTTTCAAATCTTTCATCTTTTTCTATATTATATAAATTTAACTTCAACCTATAACCATAAGAGAGAACTAAGTACATATACGACTGAGGGAATCCATGTTGGACATGTTACCCGATGGTGTGGATGCCAAAAGCACAGAGTACCTTTCCCTATATTGACCTTCAGAAAAGACTGCGCCGTTGAAGAACCCTCAAGAAGGGAGGAAGAACGGATAAATTCTGAAGAAAGTTGATCTTACTATATAATATCAATGGCTCCGAAACATCGCAGGCACTACTACTACTTTGGTTTCCCGGACATAGAAGCATAGATGGAACACAAAATCCGATTACCTAGAGTAAGCACAGAACCCTTCTCCCGAGCTCGGGGATTGAAGTGGCTAGCAGCTAAATAGTGGCTAGATACAAATAACTGTTTTTGACGGCCACCATCTGCTAGACAGCCAAGTTGGAGCGAATGTAGGGGACCACGGTAACCAGAGTATATGCCTGGTTCTAGCCAAAGCCAGGAAGCTTTCACTAGGCTAGGAGTCGAGGCACTGAGCAAGATGGCCTTAAACATTCAACACAGTCGGTCAAACCACTACCTAACTTGATGCACGCGAGCTGTGGGATCAAACTGCGCGCAAACCGCCAATTGGACCTCCTTTCGCACTAGAAGCAGCCTACCTTCAGAATAATTTTTTTTGTCGACTAATTTCTGATTTCTGATCTAGTACAGATACTAGGCATAGTTTCTATAGTTTTTATGAGGGTATCTACACGAGTTTTCTCGTTACATGTTGTTCAACCAGTTTCACCCATTGCTCTCTGTCTACACGGCGGGGAATTCACCATGAGCAACTTTCTCGTCCTTTCAAGGAGATATCAAAGTGTGTGTGTGTAATGCGTGTGTAAGAAGATAAAAAGTAAGAAAGCTCACGGTCCATATGCTAGTTTTCACGGCAAACATTTTGGGTTGAAAATGTTACAATACTTCCGTTTTGCTCCTCTCGCCGAAAAAACCGGTTTTACAACACATAAGGAATACTCATTACAGGAATCATTACAGACAATAATGCGTCATAAACTTTATCAAAAGGAAACTCTAAAAACTGAGCGAAATTATCTAAAACATTCGCAATTCGCATGCGTCTGTTTCATGGACACGATGCCGAAACCCTGTAATCAGTACATGAATAATGACATTTCACTGCATGTTTATTCGATGTGGAAAACTATATTCCAAATATGTTGTTTCCGCCTGGTGCTGATAATAATAGAGAACCACGAGACTCATTCGGTGCCATCATTGCCGTGAAATGAGTCAAACCTTATCAAAGGCCTTTGATTGCTTACCATTTGCTGCGCTCATTTGAATATCAAACAACGCATCACAGAATGTCCTTCATCCAAATAGAAACTTCTATTAAATTTCACCCACTATACTCCTACATATGCTCTCTGATCAGGGATGGGTTGGAAATTATAATAATCACAGTTGATGGTTTCCTGAACGGTATTTACCTTATAACTATAAAGTTTCTGCCACAAATTTATAATTTTCGCATGATTACTTTGGTAAACAGTGAAAGAATTTTAATTAAACATTTGAGCACGAGAATTTAAGACAATATTTTCGAAGGTGTGAATAGACTGAGGCCAGGTGGATTCAGTATTTGGGACTTGTTTACTTTATTTGAGAGTGATTTATTTTTAGTTCTGTAAACTCGCACGAATCGCAAGGTAAAAACTGTTTAAACATTGGAATTGAGTAACTTGAACAATTTTTATTTGATTATGGAAAATTTTGAGGTGTCAATATAGGAAAAGCACACAAGTTTTGCTCACAAATAATGGGGTCAATAGCGATTTGTATTTTCGATTCCCTCTTGCATAACCAAATTTTTTGTTTCCGGTGTTACGTAAATTTTTTTTCGTTTTTTTTCGAAAATGTAGTAGATTAATGAAAACCTTGGGCTGGTCATTTATTGACACCGACAGAAAGAATTTTGAGCTCAAATTTGACATCAAACTGAACATTTTCAAATTCTGAGCGCACTACCAAACGAAAACAAAAGCGCGCGTGTACACGCCTTCAGCAGTTAATGTCGCCCAAGCCGCGTAACAATTTATAGTATAGTAAGTTTAGTAAGAAGGACAGAAGAAGATTACATAGATTAAAGTACGCCTGGAGGATTCTTATGAAGATGGCTGTCAAATTTACGTTTAAATTTCAAGATGTTGTACGAGTTCGGAAATACTGATTGTGGAAGGTTGTTCCATAGTTAAGCTATTCTACTAATAAACGAACTCCTAAACCGTAGTGTGTGCGAAGGAGACGACTCCCTGGTCTGGCTGAACAGAGTGGACTTGTTTTATATTACGAGAATAACATTGTCATAAAGGTAGGAAGGATTTCAGTTGAACAGTCATTATGATAATAGCAAAATAATTTTTCCCGGCTTGCTACTATCCTAATGTTCCTAAACGAGGCAATAGAAGAGCAAATCGTACCATCTCATGAATTTGATGACATATTTTTTCGTTTTCCACGCCTGTTTTCAAGCATCAGGATAAATAAATGAATCGGTTTTGGTTCGGTGCAGATCAAGGACCTTCAGTTTACCATTTTTGTATTGGTTTATCATTACAGATTTTGTTTCGTACTACGTATATCGTTGCTCCACTGCTTCCTTAGTTCGATTACCATAGCTACCGCGAGTAGTTGTTTAACCGCTACCGCTGCGTCTACTGGAGCTATTATTCTTTAATCCAGGAGTCCTTCGGTTGTGTTGTGAAGGACACGATTATAAAATGAGTTTGTAAGAGATGCCTCTTTTTTCTATTGAGCCAGTACAATGTCATACTTCAAACGAGGCGAGGTGCTATTGTAATGCCAAAATTAAAGCAAATTAAAAAAAATAAAGAACATAAATACCAATGAAGAGCATTTTTACGAGCATTTTTTAATTCTAATATGCATTAAGCTGCCTTAGAGTAGGTAAGTAAGAAAGCTATGTCTCCACAATGTATATTTATATTTTGCAATCCCACCTCGCCTTAGTTCAAGTTTGAAGTAAGAAATGTCTCTCTAGTACGTATTTACAATAGCGTCTCATCTCATTTCATGTTAAAAATTTCACTTCTTCAAAAAAGTAAAAAATGTCTCTCCAGTACAAAATTTCACGCCCTCCAAAAATGTAACAAAATCTGTCTCCAGTTCGTATTTATAATCTCACCTCGCCGCAGGACATTACTTTTGAACCGGGACATTTAAAAAAATTGAGGCTCCAGTACAATTTTCCATCGTGTAAGGGACAAATGTACTGCTTCGTGTAAGTCCGGCTCAACTCTACCTTCGGGATCACTTATCGATCCTCAAGGAGCTAACCCTAGAGCAAATGCTATCACTTGTCCGATACCATTCCTGCCACTCTCGACTTCGACAAACCGTTTATGACGATTAGGGCAGAATGCCAACGCAGCAGGTCCCTCTTTAGAGGAAGTACAGCCTTTTGGTTTATTGACGGATCCAAAACCGATAATGGGGTAGGACTCTGCGTATATGGCCCAAGGAGCAAAATATCCATGGCTGTGAGCACTATCCCCACTGTTTTTCAAGCTGAGATACTCGTCATCCAGGTGTGTACCCACACTTGTATTAATCGAGCTCCAAATAGCTCTAACATCGTTATTTTCTCGGACCCTGTTGGCCATTACATCCCACAGGGACGTTTAAGACTGTCTTGGATTGTCTTCTATCTCTGGGTTACTTCAGCAGGAACAACAATGCTACGCTGATTTGGATTCCGGGCCACGAAGGTCACATTGGTAATCAAAGTGCCAGAATGATTAGTGCACACACCCTTCTACATAGATGAAGAGTTATTCACGTCGTCGATAACACAAACATTGCACATGTCCAAATTATTCTAGTCGCCTAAGGTGAATGATACACGGCTCAAAACATTGGGCGCATCCAGCGCACTCAGCCGCTGAGCAGCGGCTAAGTGCTGAGCTCGTTGGATGGCTAGCTGAACTAAGCAGCTTAGCTCAGCGGCTGGCAAATTTCTCAGCGTAAAAATTTTATTCTAAGTAGCTCAGCGGTAGTAAATTGACGTTATATAAAATAGGAAAAAAATTTAGTTGTCAAAATAAATTCTAACTGAGCTATCTATCACATCTAGCCGACACACACCGCTGAGTTACTTTTTACGCTGTGCTGTTCAGCTAAGCGGATTTTCCGCTGAGTGCGCTGGATGCGCCCATTTACTCAACTGCTACGTCAATTGTTAGCTGATAGGCCAGTACTCAATCCCGCAAACAACCACCTTACTTTGATCCTTCTCTTGACCTATCAACAACTAACCATTGACAGTTCGAATTGAGTCAATGCATTGAGCCGTGTATCATCACCAAAAAGTCGAAAAAATGTGATAGAACCCCGCCTTGTGAGCAACCAATGGTAGCCCCTTTGGCTAAGTTTATCCACTATGTCATAAGAGCTTAAAGGTTTTCTTCTGGATAGATGAAACTTTATAGTGTAGGCTCCCATGACAAAAAAGCTACCCCATAGAACACCTCAAAATTATAAAGTGAGAATGGCTGAAAAACATGTAAAAAACATGTTACGCCCGCCAGACTAGTAAAAATTTGTTGTTATTTTTTATGAATTTTTGATTTTAGCCAAAAAAATTATTTTTTTTGCCAAAACACCTCATTGAAATTTATACTATTTGTAGTAAATAATGAACCATTTTAGAAAAAATTTGTCTGGCTGACAATTTTTGTTAATTAACTTTTGTTATAAATTTTTTTTTTATAAAAATGCACTACATAACACCTCCTTGATTTTTTTTTAAATAAAGTTTAAGATCTCTTCTATCTATTACAACTTGTCTGGCTGACCATTTTTGTTAATAAACTTGTCAGACTGAGTTTTGAATGCGCAGCATCAATGCATCAAGATCAATCAACGGCATTTAAGAAGACCCCGTTCAAAAAAAAACAACTGAAGTCGTGATGTCTTCTATGCATAAAATATGCCTGTCATTGAAAAAATTGTTTTTTTACTATGTCAGACTTCATTGTTAAGCGCCGCGACAACTTTTTTTTTAAAAGATAAGCTTTTTACAACGGCCACGGCAAGACATCACCTTCATTTTTTTCTGGAAGAAAGTTTGTCATCTATTTTATGAATAAAAATTGGTCTGTTAGCAAAAAAAAGTATTTTACTATGACAGATTTAATTTTTTAAGTACTGCAACGACATTTTTTAATGAATAAATGTGGCGTGATCGTTGCTTCGTAATAGATAGAAGAGATCTTAATCTTTATTTTAAAAAAAAATCAAGGAGGTGTTATGTAGTGCATTTTTATAAAAAGAATATTTTATATATAACAAAAGGTCTGTCAGAAGTTAATTAACAAAAATTGTCAGCCAGACAAATTTTTTCAAAAATGCTTCATTATTTACTACAAATAGTATAAATTTCAAGGAGGTGTGTTGGAAAGAAAAATCATTTTTTTTAGCTAAATTCAAAAATTCATAAAAAATAACAATTAACAAATTTTTACTAGTCTGGCGGGCGTAACATGCTTTTTACATGTTTTTCAGCCATTCCCACTTTATAAGTTTGAGGTGTTCTATGGAGTAGCTTTTTTGTCATGGGAGCTTAGACTATTGCAGGAGCTAGTTTTGAGCTTTTCTGTTTTTATTTTCTGTTACGTCATGAAAGATTCGAAATAAATATATTATAGTACAGAGAAACGGAACTTTAGAATACTATTTTACTTAAGTAGTTTCCACTCAATACTACCTCTTTCACTTTTGAGATCTCAATAAGAACATATTTTAATATGACTAACATTAAAATCTACACTGCATAGTAATCTATGCTGGAGCTTTTTTTATATTAAATTTATACTAAGCTGAGTTTTCTTCTTGCGTGTTTTATTCTAAAATATACACAAAACAATTTTTAATTTTTTTTTGTATTTTTGACATGGCATAAAGTTACTTCAGCTTAATATTTTTACAGTTATATTTAAAGATAAGGAATAAATTATTAGTGACAGTACACTATATATCTGCCACTTTCACCAAAACAATAATTGTTGGCAGTATCAGGATCACAATTGTGGTTAAGCGATCGTTGTATAAATTCCTCCCATTGATATTAAGCACTTGAGCTAGACATCAATTCGGTTCTCTCTGTGTAAAACATTGTAGTATCTATGAACGACACACCACCAATATATACCAACAACTTTGAAAGTATAAACATAAAAAAAAAGTTATAATTTAAATATGCACAAAATAATAAAGTGAAAATATTATCATACTCCAAAATACTATTACCGACAACCAAGCAATAATGAGTTCTTTTGTTGGAATACCTTTATCCGAGTTACTAGGATGTTTTCCAGAGTATGTAGTATCGATAATAACGGTGATTAAAAATAATACAAGGCCAAAAAACGTTGATACTAGAAATGGTAGCAGATATATACTCTCACTGCGATATATTCCAATTATTAAAAAGATACTGGAAATGGCTGTCAAAGTTGCTGGAAGTATTCGGAGTACCATTATCAAATTCCTTTCCTTCGTTTCTACATAAAATAATTTTAATTGTAGTATTTGAAACATAACAACAACAGAAAATACATTCATTATAGATATAACTTACGTCTGTTGTAGTAGCCAATGGTTTCAGTTATCAAAACTAATATTGTAGCTGCTAAACAGAAGCAAGCAACAATAAAAACACCTTTTTTTAAGCGACAACAGTAACAACAATGCCTTTCCTTTATCTCTGCCATGTATCAAAAATAGACCAATACCGTAAAAATATTGAAAATGAGCTTTCACGTTTTTTTTTGGAATTTTTTCCTACATGTTTTTAACAAACTGCATTATATAAAAGATTTTTTGAAATACAAGTCAAAAACGACGTTTAAATCGGTTATTACTTTGTTGCTATCGAATTTGTTTAGAGTAATGAACCCTCAAGGAGTACAGGTAGCGCTGTTACGAAATACTGCGGGGTGCCACGGCGCACAGTGGTCTGAAACTCTGAAATCTCCAAAACCTGGACAAAAGTACCAAAACGAAAGTTTATATTTAGCGACTTTTTCACGTGGGTTAGGTATAGTGGCCCCCCCGGAGTATTTCAAGGCCCTTGGCAAGAGGCAGATGTTCGAAATCTCTTTTGTATTCCATTTGGAAAGTGAGCGTCGAACACGCTGCACGCTGCGCGTTCTCTCCGAGCAAAAACACGTGTTACGTTTTTCCGTGTATATTGCAGTACGTTTACCCGTTTTCTTTTGTGTAAAATGGATTCTTCTCCAGAGAGTAAGTACAATTACACTGTGTTATTGAAATGAACATAAATAAATAATTGTATTGTTTATTTATGATCAAATATGTAGTAAATTATGGTATTTTAATAAAGATTCGGCTTATGAATTGATGGCTAAGTACAAACTTCCACCGACTTCCACTACGAAATACGCATGTAATTGTTTATTAATCATCTCTGCAAAACATATAAAAAAAACAGCTGCTCCTGCTTGCTCCATGTCATTCTATTCAGAATATACTACATATTTGCTCAATGTATAGTTTTGAGCGTCCTATTCAGAGGCTATATATTAACTTTTTTTCATCATCTTATATTAATAAAAGAAAGATTCTGTATGTGTACGCTATAGCGGGCGCACCAGCCCCATGAAACACCTCGAAGTCCGATTCTCGAAATTCAAAATGGCCGCTGAAAAATTACCGAAATGGCCACCCAAATATGAATTCGTAAATTATGTTCCGATTTCAATGAAAGTGGGTATCTAAGGGCTTTTAAGGTCGCTAATAAAGATTTTGGGGTCAAAACTTAAAAAATTCAAAATGGCCGCGCCAATATGGCCGACGAATTTGCCAATTGTATTCCAATTCCAATGAAAATCGGTATCTGGGGTTCTTTAAGTTAGCAAATAACGAATGTGTGATCAGATAAAGACATTTTTAAACACTGAACTACGTAGAATCGATATAATATCAAATAGAATTAAACAAAAACACCTTAATGATCCTACTCGCAATTTATTGGAATCTAAAAATATTTTATATTCTCAATAATAAAACCCGAATGCATTTCGATTTGATTTACAAATCATCGTCAGCAATCACGACTGAAGCCCATATACCGATTTTCATAAAATTTGCTTAATTTTTCATAAAGTTGGTCGCCATATTGGATCCGCCATTTTGTTTTTTGAAAAACTGATAACGGATTCTTACTCAGCGACCCCGAAAACCGCCATATACCGATTTTCATCAAATTTGCTTAATTTTTCAAAAAGTTGGTCGCCATATTGGATTCGCCATTTTGTTTTATGAAAATCTGATAACGGATTCTTACTCAGGGACCACGAAAATGCCCATATACCGATTTTCATAAAAAAATAATTTTTCTTACGGTAGTAAATTAATTTTGTCCAGGTTTTGGGGATTTCAGACCAGTGCGGCGTCACGATTGGGGTGCCGCAAAGATCAGCCATTTTTTTTGGAAATTTAAGTTTAAACTCATTGTCAGTTTTATTTTGATACGAGTTATGTAGTAAGCAAAGAAGAGATGGCTTATCGCGCTCTCCCAAAGCAAATTGTTTGGCATTCACATTCCCAGTACAGTAACAGGCCACTCAGCATAAAGGAACGACTTTGGCACTACTTATGTCTCGTATATGCTTTAAGAAGCGTTGCATTGTGCTTTGAAAAGCGTGTGGTTTCAATCAAAAAAAAGGTGACCCCTTCGGTCACCGGTGACTCTAGATCCGCCGCTGGGGCTAAAAAATTCCATCCGAAAGAATAAAACGGAGCACTTTAGGAGCCTGTGCAAAGAAGTGGATAGTAACTCGTGGGGGTTGCTTACAGGGTAGTGATGCCGCCAATTAAGGGCAATCCATTACCTGCCCTGTAATGCAGCAAGATATAGTATGGTCCCTGTTCCCACAGAACATGGATAGCCTGCCTGCAGCAAACGTAGGTAAAGTAGACATCCCAGAGGTAAGGGAGGAAGAAATTGTGGAAGCCGCGAAGAGGATTGTCGTTGGAAAAGCCCATCGGCCAGACGATATACCGAACAGAGCGGTGAAGCTGGCCGCCAGTGTGGCAACAGGTGAGTTCACCCAAGTATTTACAGCGTGCCTGAGGGAAGGAGTGTTCCCTGAGCAATGAAAGCGCCAAAAGCTTGTGCACATCCCGAAGCCAGGTAAGAGTCCAGAGGGCCGTCGACCTACAGGCCGATATGTCTTCTCAACACTATGGGCAAGCTTTTCGAAACGGTGATATACACAAAACTAATCCCAAGCGGCGAGCGGGAAGTGGGTTTGTCGGAAAGGCAATAGATGTGAATAAGAGTTGTGCCATAAATAAACCCTTGACGTGAAGAATGCTTTCAAAACTGCGAGGTGGAGCAAGATCGTCGAGGAGCTGATACAGCTTGATACATCAAAGTATCAAGTGCGCATTGCGATAGAATTCCTTGTAGGTAGGACACAAAACTGTGAGTCAGACGGGGGAGTACGGGAAAACTTGCGGAGTCCCCTAAGGCTTCGTCCTAGGTCCTCTCCTGTGGAAGTGCTGACGCTACGCCACCCGTGAAAAGCGGTCGCTACTGGGTTCGCCAATGATATCACGCGCAGCCGGTCCATCGCAACATGGAAGAGGATTTGGGACGAGTCTATTAAGGGCGGGTGGATAGACTCATACCAAATGTGGAGAAGTGGGTTATAAGGGAACATGTGGAAGTGAGTTACTACCGCACGCAGTTCCTGAGTGAGCATGGAGGTTATAAGGCAAACCTTCACCGCTTCAGGTTGGACGATTCACCGTTCTGCCCGGGAGATAAAGAGGACGCCGAGCATGGCCTCTTTAAATGCCCGAGGTTTTCGGAGTACAGAACTTTGTTGGAAGCAGTTGCTGAAGTGCAGCTAATACCTGAGAACATATTGGACCATATGATAAGGTCGGAGGATATGTGGAGAATGATGGAAGTGGTGCTCGAGGCCATCCACCAGAAGCCGGAACCAAATATGTCGTGCCGTACCGTAACCAAGGAAAATATAAAAATTCATTAAGTCAATTTAGGTCGGTGGCTTATGAACACTCATGTTCGTACGTTAGGGTACGTACGGTTACGGTACGACACGTCATATTTGGCTCAGACTAGAGGCTTAAGCATTACAAAGCACAAAGAAAGAGAGAAAGGCAAGAAATGCAAGGAAAGATAGCAGTTAGATAGCTAGACTGTTTCGGCTCTAGCGAGCAACTTTTGAAGGAACCCTTTTTATGGGTCATGCTAATAACGCCAGGCTGAAGTAATGCCTTTACAGCTCGTACCGGTCTGGACTTGAACGTCATGCAAAAAAAGGGTTTAGTCGGTAGGTGTCTCCTATCGTAGGCATGGAAGCCAGACAGGCGGTCGCAGACATTCCCTGTTGCTAGACCGATGTCGATGTCTCCACTGCTGGTCAAGGGTGCCACGAATTTTTATTTTTCAGCCAGGGGTGCCACTCAATGAAAAAAGTTGAAAACACTGGGCTAAACCCTAAAACAGCGAGATGGATCGTTCCATTGTACGACGTAATTAGCTGCCACCTCTACAACCGAGATCCGATTCTGGTCTCTCGCAGCAATTCTTCCGGCAGTTCCGCTTCCAAGCTGATATCATCTTAGATGCCTAAGCTCTGCGACTCTTTGTATACGTTAACACCTTCCGCCGGAGATTTGATCTACGTCGCTGTCGACCTTATTGCAAAGAAATCTCCGAGTAACTTCTCGCTCCCACGTGCCTACAGAGTATACTGAGTTTAATTTTCTTCACGTCGTAATAGCTCTCTTACATCTCATCATTCTAAAGTACCCAGAATCGTCTCCCTTACAAAAAAGGCCAACTACCCTCGGAAGGACTTTCCTGTCAAACACGGCTAAGACGTACTGGTTTTAATGCTGCTGGGTGTTGTTGAGAGAAGTCTCGTATCCATATTTGAATATACTCTCTTGGACTCGGTACTTTTGGACCCTATAGCATACCAAAGAAGAAATAGAAGAAATATGGCAAAGTACTAGGGGTGACTATAGATCCAGCCGATCAAACTCAGACCGGATCATATCTCCTATTTTAAATCTCGAAACCTCTCCCACACTCTATAAGAAAAGGCTTCCAAATACACGGTGTCTGGTACTAGCCAGAGCTGGAAACTGCAGATAAAATGTTCGGTTGTCTCTCTAGGGAGTTGTATGGAATTTTCAATCGGGCCGCAGGTTCCTCAATTGGTCTTGTGAGGATCAAAACCATTCTGGAGATGACTTTTCACAACATCATCAGAAGATCGTCCTATCTCTACTTTCTGTAGTCTAGCCAAGGCTTTCTAGTCTTGGCGTATGATATTAAGCACCAAGTGATCTTGTACTTTAAACCCCAAAAGGATCTACATGAAATTCATAAATACCATATGGCCACCTACGCAGACATAACTCAGTGGCAGAGTGTGCTACTGGGTCTTGAGGCAACTCGAAAAAGCAATAGTCTTCGTAGGGTTAACAAGCTGATGAATAATGTGTCTCCACTCCACTTAGAAGAAAAGAAAGAGGCAGACAACAGCAGCGCCCCACGACAAGTATACTTCAAGAATTTCCAGATGAGTCCCTCTCACAGAAGCCGGAAGTCTAGATCATCTAGCTTCAGCCTGTCGATACATATATTCTTGGTCGCTTAATTTAACGGTTTGTTTGATTGCTTGGTATGGGCCTTCGTATTGAGTTTGGCAAGGTTTCTGAAAACGATCGACTCGTATGAATACTTACTCAATTGGCGTCCTAAAGCGCTGTTGGCATGTGAACATCCTTTTGCTCTGGTTGTCGAGGATGTGTAGCTTTAAGGTTCTACTTATGAGAACAAAGACAAACTGAGGAATTATGAGTCTTCTATTGAATTTTCATCAGTTTCATCGAATTGGAGAGTCTCAGATTCTGGCCGTCCTCTGCTGGTGAGCATTGTAAGTCGGTTTTGTTCGAACGGGTAGTGTTGTTGTTGTTGAATGGGTAGTGTTGTCCCTAGCCATTAACAATACGATCAGTTTCCGGTGGAACTGTTCGACCATCCCGTTTGCTTACGAATGTGAGGTGATTGTCCTGATTCGGTGAGTACCAAGTAGTTTGGCAACTTCATTGAAAAGTTTCGACTTGAATTGCGTATTATAATCTGTTGGGGTTTCAAGGGGCACGCGGACGCCAAAACGTGGAACGAATTAAGTGACGAATCCTTTTGCCACTGTTGACGCTGAGATTGGGTATTCTTTAGACTATCTCGTGAATCGGTCTACTATCGTTAAAATGTAAGATTATCCGAGAGATGGTGCTAAAGGGTCCCAATGTATATGGTTAAAATCGTTATTTGGAAGCTTAAATGATTTAAATTGATATTTGGTATATCTCGAAAATTTAGACTTTTGGCAGGAACCAAGGCATGATTGAGACCACTCATTGCAGTCTTTATTTATTTCCTGGCCAGAAATATTTTTTGGCGGCTTATCTTTTAACACAAATACCAGTGTGAAGGCTCACATCCACTTACAGAGCGCCGACAGGCCGTGGCCTTTCAGTCCATGTCGGCAGGCACGGCCCGATGAAGGCCACACATAACTCAGTCTGACTGAGTGATGAGGACTTGAGGCAACCGCCTAACAGGCCGTGGACTGCAGGTCACCTCATGATTTCCCACAGACACACATGCGACCAGGAATTATTTCTATACACATCTATCAAACCAGAAATAAATTCCGGCTGATTGCACTTTTTTCCACTCATGGCCTCAAAGAAACTCCAGACTTAATAGAAGTTCAGATCTTCAGGCACGGACTGACGATAAATGCCCACACACATAAAGATATTTGTCAGTTTTCATGGACTGCAGATCGCATCCAGGTCGGTGAGTGTGTGGTGATACTTAGCCTTAAGGCGAGAAACCTTCAGGCCACGGCCTGTGTGTGAATGGTAGCCTTAAGACAGTCTATGTTCGCACGCTAGCCTGCTTAGGGTAGTGGGTATACAGGGTGTAATTTACTAAAGTTTCAAAGCGGCCGGCTGGGTATAGGTTTTGAACAAAAAATTGTATGGGTAGGGGGAATTCGTAACGGTTTAGCCACTAGGGCATTTTGAAATTGTTTTGTTAGAGTTTTACATATCAGCCTGTATTTTTGTAACCGTATAACCTTTTCCAATGAATAAGGTACCAATGTACGTAAAATCCTTCCACCTATCTGTGATGGTAGAATCGATGGTTCCACCCTACCAATTTTTAGAGTTATGAGTTGTCAAAGCCAAAATTTTGGTTTTTTAAGTTCCCAGTTTATAGGGAAGTTATTGTAATCGGTCCGGAAATCGAAATCGTAATTTTTAACGTATTTTCATTTTTCAAGTTCCCAGCAGCATTTTAACCGAAAATTTGTGGCGATATCGCGCGAACCAAAAAAGATATCGACTTCCTTTAAGTGCCGTTCAAAGAGTATTAATGGAAATATGATCTGAAAAGATTTGTATAAAATTCTGTCAAGCAGTTTTTTTGTTTAAACGACGTACATGATTTTTTACCTGCACGATATCGCGCGAACCAAAAATGATATCGTCTTCTTTGAGGTGCCGATCGAAGCATATTAACGAAAACAAGCTCTAAAAAAATTTCATAACATTCGGTCTATCCCTTTATTCAGCATTCATCAAGAAGTTGATCTTGTAGACCGAAAGGGTCAAACCCACAACCCATTTTCTCCTGACCTCCAATTCGGTGGCTTAACGGTTAATCGACTTCCATCGCAGAGATCCGTGGTTCGATTTCAAGCAGTACCATGATCATTCGAGTTTTCACTTCTCCCGCTTTTTGTTTTGTTTTCTATCTTTATAGCGCTCCACAGTTGTATTGGATGGGAGTGGGTGAAGTAAAACTACATGTTGGCGTTGGCACTTCTTCCATTCTTCTCTCTTCTATCTTTCCGTTTCGAGCTTGGTGTTTCATCGTGCAGTCAAGATAATGCAGTGGGCAGTACAAAAGAGCATGCTCCAGAGATCTAGCCTTTCACCTAAAAAAACTTTGTTAGAAAACCCGGGCATTTCCTCAGAGGGTTGGGAATAGCTGGACTTGAAGTCATTCCCCAGTAAACCACGAATATTCATAATGAAATCACTTTTCAATCACGGCGTGAAGGTGGTTTCATTTTCCGTTCACATAAGTCTCACATAACCTTCACTTCGAAATCACCCTTGTATTAAAATTTTTCCAAAAAAGTGAAGATCATTTAAAACAATCACTATGAATTCCGTTCGTGAAAATGAAGTGAAATAACCTGACACGTTCAATTCGATATCATTTACGGATATCCATTCGCTTTCATTTAGCGATATCCATTCGTTTTCATTCTGTGATTTATATGTGAAATCACAACATGGATTTATAATGAGTGCCGCAAGTGAAGTCAGTATTTTTTCATTAATTGATTAAATAATAAATTCATAATATGATTTTTCATATTATCATCAGTTTATGAAGATTATAGTTGGATTTGTGAAAAATCTTGCTCATATGATTTTTTACTAAACTCGACGAGACCTATTTGTGGTTTCCGTTTGGATATAGAGGTCCGGGCACCCAGTATTAGCAAAAATTAATCATTATGGATTGATTTCCTATTTATTTTATTACATTTCTATTATTATTATTTTAAAAAAAGACATATTTATTATACTTATATATTTGCAAAAAAAAATCCATTTATATTGTAGGTACATTATTTAGTTTATTTGGAATAGGACTTTTCTCGTTGGTTGGCGTAGTTAAAAAATCTTTTTATTTGCTTGTCCACCCAGTGGCGGCTCGTCTTTAGGGGCTAGTGGGGCTTAGCCCAACCAGAAATTATCGACCAAATCATATTCATACATTTTTTAATTAATTTCATTTTTACAAAAAAGCAAAGCAAATTTTCTTTGCAATTTATTGCAATTTCTAAAAAAAATTCAAAATAATACCCCACAAAAAAATTTGAAGTAGATCTTCATAGGAAAAGTATAAAAAAAAGAGCAAATAAAAAAATAAGAAAAACTCTCAACTCTCTCATCAAAATAATCTGGCCGAAGAATCATAATTCCATACCCATTTGTATGTAATTCTCTCCTCAGGGGCTATCATTGAGTCAGCCCCGAAGATGAACCATTTTGTATACAAAATTTCTTGACTAAGGCGATTGATTCAAGCAACATTTGTTCTACCAAGTGGGGCTAAAATTTATTAGCCCTAGGATTCATTGGGATTCTCTTCACTGACTCGTAATACATGTCAGTGGATTCTCTTGCTCTGTTGGGTTTACTCACGCACATAGAATGCCAGTTTTGTCGGTACGTTTTTTTAGTTATGTTTATTATATTTCTAAAGTAATTTCTGCCTGCCTTTCAATTGGCGAAACATTTTGATACTGTTTTACACTTATTGATTTTAGGCTGCGTCTCCACAGAACATATTTTATGTTAAGACATCTGTCAAATTTATGTCTGGCTGCCAGATTGATTTTTTAGTGTGGGCTAAAAATGTCATGACATTTCATTTTTTTAAAGCTTTCATAGGAAGAAGTTCAATGAATAAAAATAAAAATATTAATGCTTTGAAATTATTACAAGCATTAGAAATAACAGAAGCTATTCTTTTATAAGGTGGGCTTTTAAAATTCCACAAACACTCATAGCTTTTGACAAAATTTATAAATTTCAGGACTTCCTCTTTCCGAAGTTTAAAGTCCGCCATTTTACTTTGAAAATGTCCAAACATATGTCTAGACATAAATGGCTAAACTTTTCGGCAAGACATATCCCAGCAAACCAAGCTTTCAGAGCTTCAGACGTTTCGCAAAGTTTTCGTAAATCGAAAAAAACCAACAAAAAATATTTCCGCTGTTTCGGATTGAAATCGGAAAAATATCGTTAAAAAAGGAACAACGTGCTTATTCACTTTTAGTTACAATGGTTCGTAACGAAATCGGAAAGAAATCGTAAAAAATTATTCCTTAACTGTTGACTTTGATGGTTTCAACCGAAATTTACGAAATTTCGTCATACAATTTCCAGTTCGATTTAAAGTGCCGGAAAGTGAACTTAATTTAATTTGTTTTGTTTTTCCTTTAATTTATAGATGCTTTATAAATATATGTATAAAAAAAAATTCAAATTATATTTTCTTTTATTTTTGAGAATCTTACTCAACTATTGTTTTATTTCAGATCCCATACAGAATTTTCTTATAAATTTCATAACTACATGTTTTAACATAATATATTTGATCTTGATGGCTTGATAATTGTATGGTCTTAATTATGACTTAGACAATGGGACTATATTAAGATCAGATATATTCTAGTAAAAACATGTATTTACGAAATGGATAAGAAAATTCTGTATGGATTCTGAAAGCTTTATAAAAGAGGGGAAATTTCACTTAAAAAACTTTCAGAGATCATACAGACTTTTCTTATCTATTTCTTAACAATACTTCTTTAAGAAGTCGTGTCATCATCTTCATACAAAATTCGTGTAGAAATCTGTAAAAATTCGTTTACGATATCGAATGAATTTGTCCGATATTAGGAACTTTTTCGTTAAGAAATCGCAAAGTTTGGTTTGCTGGGATGTCTTGCCATTAAAAATGTTAAGACATAAGGGGTCTCCACAGGACATTTTGTAGACATACCATGAAAAATGTCTAGTGGAGACCCTGGATTATATACCTGAAGGGCTGAGTTTATTTAGCCCGTAGCAAAATTTTGGATAGAAATATAGTAAAAAGTAGTAAAAAGAGACTTTTTATTAAAAAAAGAGCTAATTGGAGATTGAATTTTAACTGACAGTTACAAGTTGATTTTTAAGTGAAAAGTGTGTGTTTACAGAAATTGCGGTAGATATATATTGAATTATTTGCCAATAAATATTATTAAATTATTATTTATTAAAATATATGTAATAAATATTAATATACCATTTTTTATTATATAATTTTCTTAAATTATATTTATATTTGTTGAATTTTTGTTTTGGTGTGTTAAAGATTTTATTATTCGTTTTTCAAAGAAGTTGGGTTTATATTTTTAAAATTAGTGGGATAGGCCTAAATTTGATAACAACGAATATTCCTTTTCAAAAAATCATTTATCCTATTTTCTTTTTTTTAAATAAACGGCGCTATTAATTTTGGGGAAACCGACCACATATTTTCGGTTAATGCTCTGAATGCAGTACCTCTAATCCGAACGCTATTCTACTTGAATGCTTCATTTTAGTAAACACGAGTGATTCAGTTTATTTTCATCTTACACAGTTATAATAATTTCAGATAAGAAATAGATTGGGCAATTTTGAACAGCGAAATTCAAACAAAATTTAGAATAAAAATATATATCAATTTAAAAAATTTTAAAATTAAAAGGCGCGTAGTATTTTTAATGTAAACAAATACATGTAAAATACACTGATAACCCAATTATATTAAATATATTGCTGTGGAATGTTTAGTGCAGTCCGATGTAAGGTGGAGTGGAAACCTGCATGAAAAAAATTATATTAATATTTAATATTTTTTTAAGCCCCACCAAATTTTAGAGGCAGGAGCCGCCACTGTGTCCACCTCCATTTCAGTTGCTGATGGAATTGTCTCGAAGCAAGCACCTATGTCGGAGAGAACATAACAATAATTAGAGTACCATGATCATATATGGGAAATAGTTTTGGATTGAAATCCAATGCTTACGCTTTAAAGCCATTATTGTGTTGAATGATTGAATGCATGTTTTGCCATTCATTCCCGACCAGCAACACAGCTTTGCAACGTCATTCGTCAAAATTTTTTTCAAATTTGAAGCAACAAACAATTGCACACTAGTACCCCCAAAACGAGTTAAATTTTTTATCTAAAAGGTAATATTGGAAAAAAAACAATTTTAGCTTTGGAAAAAACAAGAAAATATACGCTCTATGAACACAATTTTGTTTATTTTCAGGACATATTAGAAATGATTACCACTATTTCACTAGTCAACTTAATTCTTGTTAGTCATAAAATATGCATATGAGGTCTTTCAGGAATCAAACTTTCTACATCGCAATTTTGTTGATTCAATCTGCATATCTCTTTTTTTAACGTTTTAACTTCCTGTTTTAAACCGCACACTTCTTGGGTGATTCGTTCCATTAATCTGCGTCTCCTGTCCATATCCTTGATGTAGGATAAAAGTTGGGGAATCGTGGGGGTAGATGCTTTTGATTATCTGTAAGTATGTACATATAATAATTATTGTAGGAAAATTTTAGATCATTATACTAGTATGTATTCATGGAAAACTTGTGTAATTTACCTAAATCTGTTTTCACACATGGCCGATTGTTGAATAAAACAAGTATTAGAACAAAACCAAAACAAAATACTTATTTCATTATTTTGGGAAAACAAATATCCTTCCTTAAGCTATTAAATATCACAAAAATAAAATGAATAAAATAATACACTATTCTGAAAAACAACAAAATATTTTAAATTAGACGATTTTACCCGGACAAAAGTTTTCACACAGTTTATTAAATTGCGTTAATTTTTTTAATTTAATATTTCGTTGGAAGTCCTTTTTGCTTAATGACCTCTCGTAATCTTCTAGGCATTGACTGCACCAGTTTTTTGTATAATTTGCTGTTATTTTGTGCCATTCTGATTGGAGCACTTTCTTTAAATGAGTCTTGTTAGAAATTGCATGTTTCCGAAGCCGTTGTTCTAATTCTTCCCACACATGCTCAATTGGATTAGGGTCCGGTGACTGTGGGGAAGTCGGTAAAGTGTGAGCAACATTAAGAGCAATCCACATTTTAACATTATGAGCTGTATGCTTCGGATCATTGTCATGCTGGAAATAAAATTTGTCATCTAAGCCTAACTGTTTGGTACTCTTTCCAAATGTTCCTTTAGAATATTTAAGTAAATGTATTGATCTATTGTTTTTTCAATGAAGACATGCTGACCAACACCTGAAGCAGCCATACAACCCCAAACCATAACTCCTCCACCTCCATGTTATACTGTGCTTGTAATGTTCTTTGCGTTTAACTCTGTGTTTAGTTTTCTCCATATAAGGGTTCTCCCGTCAGACCGAAATATACTATATTTACTCTCGTCAGAGAACAATATATTATTCCAGAACCCTTCAGGGATATTTATAAAGTCTTTCGCGAATTGTAACCTCTTTTTTTATTAGTTATACTAATCAGAGGTTTAAGTCTGGGTACGCGTACATTATATCCATTACGATGAAGAACTCTGCCTATTGTCTTGGGGTGAACATCTTTATTAAAATGGGCTTTAACTTCAGCTGCAACCTCTGATGATGTTGTCTTGGGATTTTTCTTAATTATTCTTACAACCTGTATTTTGTAATTGTAATTAATTAATAAATAAACAAAATATTTTCATTAACCTGCGCTTCCTCCCTTGTACTTAGTTTTCGTGGGCCTTCTTTTCGAGGAGAACTTTTAATTTCCGCGTCATTTTTGTTACGTTTTACAATACTACAAATTGTAAAACGACTCATCCCCATTATTTTTCCAATCTCTGCGTACGATTTATTTTGTTTAAATAAATTCAAGATTACTTTACGTTCTTCTGGAGTAGTTTCTTTCTGCCTGGGAGCCATGATCACTACTTTAAGGATTTTACAAATAAGCCATGCATGCAAATATGTTTTACCTCTTTTCAAATATTTAAGGTGACTTCCCCGTTTTATTACCATTCTCAGTCTTGCCCGTGTTAGAGCTTAGTTATTTTAGAAAGTCTTTTAAAACTCAGTGTGTGAAAACTTTTGTCCGAGGAAAAAGGTCCATTTACGAATATTTGGCTCCTTCCTAGAACCGGGTAGCATTTTATTGGTTTTATTTTTGTGATATTTAATAGCTTAAGGATGGATATTTGTTTTCCCAAAATAATGAAATAAGTAATTTAATTGGGCTTTGTTTTAACACTGGTTTTATTCAATAAATGGCTATGTGTGAAATCGTAAATGAAATTTCATATTATTTTCACTTTCAGAAAACCAAGTGAAGAATTCTTCAGCTGGCCATCATATTGTGAAATAAAAGTGAATAATCACTTTCGTTTCACAAAGTGATCTTAAAGTGAAAGAAGTTGTCAGTAAGTGATGACATTGTGAAACCATGTCGTGAATCTTCACTATTTGGTTTACTGGGTCTATTAATTTAATTATGTAAGAACGTATCCACTTAATAAACAACTTTCGATGTTCACTTAAACTTTTATTTCCTTTATTTTCAGAGGTTTATCGTTTAGACACACCTTTATAGCAAAATATGAATATCAGTTGGTTGTTCCATATTCTTTGTTTCCGTCTTCCCAATCAATTCGACCTTTGTCATTATTCTGCATAATTTAGGGTGGTCTCTTTATTTCTTTCTATTCCACTTTTTTTATTTTATATACATATGCTCACCCTTTGTTGAAGTTGCCCTAGAACTTATTGAAGGCTTGGTTTTGTCCCTTATAAACGCATGCATATTGTTTAATCACCATTGATCGGCACACCAATTTCCTTTTGTGTTGTCCCATTCGAGGAGTTTTGTTTAATATATTTATTCGTTCCCTATTTGTCCACTATAATTCATCAACTTTTCAATAAATATTGAAACCTTCCCTTCATCATATGGTGTCAAAAGTAGATATTTCCATTTCAGGTAAACGACATAAATTTCGTTGCGTAAAGCAAGTTTGTAAGGATTTTCTGTAAGAAGCTTATGATGTCCTGTCCACGATTATTAGAATGGGTTCAACTGACGAACCTTTCAATGAATCTCCTAAATATTAACTGACCAAATTGCTGCAATTGTGATTTCGACGAAACAGGTCTTTTGTACACGATTTTCTTTTGATAATCGAACATGAACCTTGCAGAATTATAACACCAGGTGTTGGTGTAGTTTCCTAGAAACATACCTTAGTAATTCCAATTGAATTGTTTGTGTTTCATAGCACTTCCAATACTTCCTGGTGACGTATGTGTCAAAACCAACATTTCGTTTCCTGGAAATTTCAAATCACAACCAACTAAAGGTCTTTAATCGACCCGACGACGACAACATTTGACCATAGTCGAATGCAATCCACCGGAATCCTTTGTTCTCAGATTGTATAAAAAGGAAATTTTATTGAGTCGACGAGCACATAACCGATTATTGGCCAATCAAAAGGCCTGCTTAAAGGGGCGCATTTACAACCTTTGTCCGACGGCAGTTGGTTGGTATAATAGTCTTTTTAATTCATTATCCCTTGCCCGAAAGTGTCGTATTCAATTTGAAAGCCAATTCAGCTCCGGCGTATTACTAAGGGTTCCATTAGAACTAAACAAAGTCCCTGGCGACAGATTTGAAAGGCGTTAATACCGGAGTTTGTTTACCATTCGAGCATGGCTCAGGAAAAGCCATGTGTTCACAGTGATAAGAGCTCTCTGTCTGCTTCTACTTAACTTCATGGTATCTCTCCTCCAGTGTCAATAGATCGTCCATTTCTAAAGAATATTCTCAGATAAATACTGAATAGACCCAGGCTACCTCAATGGGAAGAAGGTCAAAACGATGTCTGGCACCACTACATACACAAGATCTGTCATTTTTATTCTGATGGCATTTTCTCTGTGTGTTGCTTGTTACTTGTAGCTTTATACCAATCCCCCCCCCCCACTCCCTCCATTCTGTACCTTAAAGCATAGATCTTCCCTTTTTGGTGCTCATTCCCAAACGGCAGGAGCGAAACGATAGCACATGACCATAAATAAACTGTATGGCAAAAGGATGAAATAAAAGTTTTAGGTTAAGACAATATTTGCCACATGTGCGGTATTTATAGCATCCTTAATAGATGTGCTACCTTGCATAGACCTCCTCTCTGTCTAAGCGTATTGTGGAGCTCTTATCCTTTTTATTGCCTCACGGAACATCCTTTGAGTTTGAGTTATACTTGTGAACCCACAGCCGATTTTCAATTGCGCGCTTTGAATGTAAGTCATGTAATGTAAAGAATGTTACACGCTCCCAGCAAGGCTCAATAGGGTGGAAAGGAAGGTCGGGACGCCTGAATCCTGAATTTCTGAATCTTGAAAGTGCCACCATTTAGGGCATTGCTGAAAGGAGCTTAATTACTTGACGAGCTGTTGGCTTGGAGGGGGCGTAATTTTAGATAAGAAAGTGATAATGCCTGCTTATTGTTTCCTTTGGGGATTGGATAAATATTTGAAGGACGAAAATTATTTCAGTGTGTTTGTGTGGGGGGAAATTTTGAGAACTTGTGGAAATTTTAATGCATTTTTTTAATTTTTCTTGTTTTGTAAATTACTTTTTAGAGTACGTTTTGTTTGTGGTGTAAAGTGGGATTTATTTTCACCTCTTATGAAGTTCGAGTTTGGTCAAAATAAAATCAGATCAAAATTCTTTAATGAAAGAAAGTGTTTATAATTCAACTTTCTCAATTGAGTTCTTATTTGGTTACGGCAAGCCTTTTAATAACTTTTGAAAAGGACCTTCCAATCTAATGTTGGATCTATTTTAGACTGGAACTGCCTTAACCACTCCCCCAATAACAATATTTCATCTTGACTGCAGCACTTCTCCTTTCCAGGTGAATACTGTGAAACATAGTGTGCGTGGCCGTCTCGAATTTCTTCAGAGGTAGTTGAAAGGTGCCATTTAATAAGTTTCATCAGATAATACCTGAAACATTCATGTTCTGTAGTAAGTGCCACACGCGGTCTCGTACCAAAAATACCATTCTTTCTGTGGTACCCGGCAACCTAATCACCACCTGCCGACACGTGGTCACAGTATCCCACAACATTTGGGTTTCCTCGGTAACCCATGTCTCGATACGGTTTTTTAACAACTGTCAACAAATGGGAAAGTATGATTCCGGCGGCACTATAGCAAAATGATGTCTACAGGGAGGAGTCTTATACCCAATTCTGTGGTGCCTTATAAAAGATAAATCCCTAGAGCTACTCAATGGCCGAAACTTTTTCGCCCAAGGTTACGATCTTGTCATCGTGGTAACATGTGAAACAGAAGGTACCACGTCAAAACTTCTGCGGCTTGGGGGCCTCGGTAGTCTAGGGAGTAAGGCGCCTAGCTACCATCCCAGAGGCCCGGGTTCGAATCCCGGCGGAGCCCCACGATCCTTCGCCTTTCCCCTTCTTTCTTCTTTCCTCTTTACATTCCTCCTGTCATAGCCTTCTGCTAGCACTGCCCCGCTCCACCAAGCGCATGTCATCGGTTCGTTGATTGGATTCAACTCGTTTCAGGAGGCATAACACTCCAGTGAGTTGTTTCTCGTTGCCCCGACGCCAGAGTCGCGATAGAAATGGTTGAGAGTAGGTGGTTGTGGCAGTTCCTTCCTTCACTTCTCTCTTTCCCTTCACTATCTATCGACTAGAGTTTGCTGTTCGACATTGCACTCTATACGAAATAAAATAGATTGTCGACAGTACAAAGGGCTTTCCCTGAGCAGTGAGCTCTAGTCTTCCACATAAAAAAAGCAGGCTCCCCAGGTGGTGCGACAACGTAAGACTAAATATAAATCCCGATAAAACGATATCCCGGTTCCGTATACCAGAAGACGAACACTGCCGAGACATGCAGAATCCACCCTTGCAGGCTGAACTATAGGCTTTTCACATTAAGCCAAATACTTAGAGCAATGACAATGCCAAGCTCATCTGGAACCATCACATAGCTACTTTGATCAGCAGGAGGCACAGATAGTTGTGGTCTGCCGCAGAGCTTGTGGGTCCACATGGGGTCTACAACCAAAAGACATGTACTGGTACTGGCTTTAGCGCGGTGGAACAGACTTAAAAGTTTCATACCTAAATTTAGCACAATCCAAAGAATGGGCAATCTATCGATCATGCCTCCTAAATCTGGTAACACTCCAGAATGAGGTAGAGAAACCCGCCATTAACGCAGCGCTTAAGTTGAAAGGGAATTAACACGCATAGCGAACAAATGCTCCCGCCACAAGGGTATGTACGCTACACTACACTACAGGCATGAAAATCTAAAAATGCGCACGCCAGAAGTAGGCACGCTCCCGTTACAGGCATGAGCATCTGCAGCTGCATCAGTATAGACCACTCCAAACGCGAGTGTCGTTTTACCAAGCGGTCCCCCAACTAAATACTGACCACGTCCAAGGCTGCTTGACCTACGCAATCAAATGAAACCCGGTCTCCTGAGTATGCTAATGGCACCCTTTATGGTCACCAAGTTAATTGCCCGTTTTATTCGTCCTATACAATTTTTTATAGCCCCGAAGTGTGAGCCTACCGTGCTTCGTTTCAACTATTCCGTGCGTCTTTTATTGGTAGGTACCTGTAGCGGGCTGCATTTGGAAAAGTAGAATTTTTACTCAGGCGTACCGTACCTGTTTCATGCTAGTCTTATTTTTACTCCGGTGTACCGAACCTGTTTCGAGTGCCATGCAGGCGTTGTAAGGCTTGTGTGCCTGTTCGGGCGAGTCTTATTTTTACTCGGGATGACTTAACAAACAGAGAGAGATGTGGGCACCGGAATCTGGAGTGAAAGCCCCAGATTCAGTAGAGCGATAACCCTGGGCTATCTAGCAACTGTCTTTCAAGCAGAGGTGCACCCATTACTGACATGCGATCAGAAAACTTAAGAAGGGTTTACAAAAAACAAACCGACCCAAGCGGCAATTATAGCTATAAGGTACCGTAGGACCAAGTCAACATTAATCTGGGACTGGCAAACGACAAGCTACTAGGCTGACTGATGTTGCTGTTCAAGCGGTCTGGCCTGCAGTTAGGAGGTAGTAGGAGTGTAGTATAACAGACCAATCGAAATGTCTGCGGTGCTTTTGAACAAATACCTCACTGAAAGAGAGAAAGAGAAAGAAAGATGAGTCCGGATCGCAAAATCCCAAAGTCGTTCGCTCCTTGCTAAGTTGCCAGCCCCGTTGCTACCATTGAAACCGGGGCGTTTTCTACATCACACTATCAGTTAGGTTACATGTCGGACTGAGGACTTGACTTGAACTTGAACTGACAGTTTAATCCACGTGAGTGAAGTAGACTTGAAGTCGATCTGAGGTTACATGACTTTCAAGTTTACTTGAAGCCGACTTCAAGTAATGCATGTAATCTTAGTATATATTTCTTTCCACACCTATTTATATTTTGGACATAGTCCAACGTCAACGCTGCTTTAATTTCAGTCTGATCCATACGCCTAGTCATTACTTAATTGCCCAGTACCTATTCTGAAAAAATCTTTTTCTTGTATCTGTCATATCATCAGATTTTGTGAAAGGTTTAACATTCTATAGTTTATGGATTCGGCTCCCACACGCTATTTGTCCATCAAGCTATTATTCCTTCACAAAATTTCTCTCTTTTTAGCAGAAATTCTCTACTTTTCGGTCTGCCTTCACCTATAGTATAAAGAGGATAGTGCTTACATTCGACCACCTAGGCCAAGTGGTATTTGCCGCAATAGTGTTAGATGGAGGCTGTTTAAGAAAATCACATGACCTCTTTCCCACTTTTCAGTTTCTGCTTTCCGCCGACGAACACTTTGTGACGTCATCAAAAAGACTTTGGTAGTACGAAAAATACATTTTTTAGTCCTGATTTTCTACATGAACAAAAAGGACAGAGCTCCTTCCTGGAAGATTTGTTCATTGAGCTTAGATGTTTCATGTCTGCTAGTAAACTTAGGTTGAAGAACTATCTAGGACGAGTCTGGAAGTGGTAAAATCCTTAATGTCAGCGACAGCGTCAACATGAATCTTTTCCCTTTTTCAAGTAAATCACATATTGTTTTTTAAAACACTACATATCGTCGTCCTCAGTTACCTAGATGCTTACGATCGAGCTCCACGCAGCGAGCGACATGGTCTTCTGCCTTGAAATCGTGTCTACTCTTAAACAAAAATCCCTTGGGTTTTTTCTTCCGCTTAAGCAATGGCATAATAAGCAAAGCGAGGAAGCCAACCTTTTAACAGAATAGCGAGGAAACCAACCCTTGCTCGATTTTCAAAATCAGATTTTTGCTGTGATAATATTGAATGTAAGCCCTGTAAACTCAAGTATTTACACTTAAAGCGTTTTAACAGTTGTAGACGAACTTTAAACATTTAGCGGCGTTTGATGAATAAACACTTAAGTGTTTAATTAGTAAACGTTTGTTGCGTGTTTTTGGTTATAAATAATAAAAATTTTGTTGATAGAACTATTAAGCAATATTATATTAAAACATAATACCATCATTGCAAAAAGTAAAAAAAAAATAAAAAAAAACCAAAAAAAACCCACCCCGGGTGCCGTTTTTCCAAGCGGTCCCCCGACTAAGTACAAACCACTTCCAATATTGCTTGACTTTCGTGATAGAACGAGATTCGCTTTACTGAATATGATGAATGGTAGCCTTGGCGGGCATTAGCATAATTGCGTATAATATGGGTCGCTCATATTTTTTCTCGTCTTACCACTGCAAATCTCAGCTTTTGAAAGTGTTTTATTTCAAGACGCTTAAAACGTTTTCTTTTGACGTCACCCATTTGATTAACAGTTAAGTGCTTCAAAAGTGTCGACAATGTTAATCAAATGGGTGACGTCAAAATAAAACGTTTTAAGCGTTTTGAAATAAAACATTTCTAAAAACTCAGATTTTGCAGTGAGACGGTAGAGGAAACCCACGTTAAAGCGTTGCTATTCTAATATTATCCAAGGTAACACTCTATGACAGACCTGTGGGCACTTTACTGCAGTGGTTTTTGTGATACGTATAACAGACAAAATTTTGTTGACTGAATACAGGTAACATAATTTCCTTCCTACATTATTGACCATTCCCCTTATCGTTAGAAATGTGCACATTAAGTTCAAAAATACTCGTAAATAAATTCTGAAGTATTTCTTAGTAGTAATGTAAATAATTTCTCAATATAGAACACCTCACTTAGTTCCTTTCAACTGAAATACGCATAAACAACGCAAATCCTGTAGCAATTTTCAAATCTGCGTTCCATAACTCGAAAAAAACAAAAACTTAAATCAATCTTCAAACTTACATAAAAAGCAAATCTCGAAAAACTCGGAAGTTCTTAACATAAAAAAACATATTTTAACACTTCCAGTTAAGATTTTGTCTGTACTCGAACATTTTCTGATCACTAGAAATAATATCAGTCACAGTCGCATCCCTTGAATCAATCAGAGTCCAACTACTAAAAAAATTCAAGGTAAACATATCGACTTCGACTCCATAAGCCAGAGCCACCCAGCTGCGATTTAACATCGAGATGGAATCTCTGATTAATGGCGTCTTAAGTTGTTGCCAGTTGCTCCGAAGGTGTTTATACTTAATCCAATATCGCAATTCAAGAAATCAAGGAATGTTTTCCACGGCGAACAAATGTAAAATTTTAATGGTTTGACGTTTTGTTTACGTAATGAAAAGAAGGTCGAAAAATATTTCTGCCTTTTTTCTTAAAATCGCAATTGAATAAAAGATTTTTTAGATTGGATGAAGGAGGAGGAATGTTGGCGGAGGGAAGTTTAATTATAGATTACAGAATAAAATTGTTGTTGGTGAATTCGCAATTATATGCAAAGGACCTTAATAAAAACATTTCTGCGACACAAGAAATTTGGCAAGATTTGGTTTGTAGATTGCATGTTACATCACGTTTTCATTTAATATCAATATAAAATGGTGTTTCAAAATGTTATACTGAAAATAAATAAAATATTGGTCTGTGACGTAGCAGACGAGCGGTGAACTGCTTGAGTAGCACACTCTCATACAATTTCGTTGTAGTCCATAATACCGATTTTGTACTTTAAACAAAAGCTACCAATGGAATGACCTATATTGGACACATTGACATATTAGACATGCAATGGACATTAACCATGATGGACATTAAGCATGATGGTACTTAAGCATGAGCCTTAGGCCACGTTCACATGGGCTGCATGCCGCACGGCAAAAGCTCTTAATGTTCTCTGATTGGCCAGGAAAAAATATCTGTCTCGGCACATGCTCTCTCCAGTGGCGTAACGTGGGTGACAGCCGCCCGGGGCGGAAGAAAATTTTGCCGCCCTCTCATTAACTTCCCAGTTTATAGGGAAGTTATTGTAATCGGTCCGAAAATCGAAATTGTAATTTTCAACGTATTCTCATTTTTCAAGGTCCCAATAGCATTTTAAGCAAAAATTTGAGAAGCAGTATGCGTGTGTGTGTGCGTACGTATGTGGTCATTTTCTCGTGCACGATCTCGGGCGAACCAAAAAAGATATCGACTGGTCCCGGTCGTAGCGTATTACCGAAGTTATAATCTGAAAAGATTTTCTAAAAATTCGGTCGAGCGGTTTCTTTGTAAGTACGACGTAAGTGATTTTTGTACCTGCACGATATCGCGCGAATCAAGAACGATATTGATTTCATTGACCTGCCGATCGACGCGTATTACCGAAGTTATAATCTGAAAATATTTTCATAAAAATCGGTCGAGCCGTTTTTTTTGTTTGAACGAAGTTCGTGATTTCTGTACCTGCCCAATATCACGTACCAAATATGATACCGACTTCGTTGAGGTGCCGATCGGCGCGTATTAACCAAAACATGCTCTGAAAAAATATTCATAGCATTCGGTCAAGCCTTTTTTTGTTTAAATGGAAAGACGGGCTAAGGGTCACAAGCACCTTAAATTGATTAGTTTTTCTAATATCTCGTTGGAGTGAAACTCGTTCCAAATGAAGTTTTTTTCTGGATTCATCAGAGCGATAGGACCGTTTTTTGCCAACTTCCTCTCCTTTTGTTTTGGATCGCCTTTCTGAGTTGTTGCAACACCCCACAAAAGCGTGCAGCTGTGATCGTGGTCCGCCGGGCAGATAATTGATCAAAAACACCCCTTTGGAATCTCAAAAGAACGTTTGCCATTTTCCCGCGGATTCCACAACTTTCGCTTTATTTGGTGTTTTGGCGGTAGGAGCGAGTGGAGTCTCTATAGTGGCTGAAGCCTGACTGTCGAATCGATCTACGCATAGGCATATAAATTTTACAGTGCTTCCACTACACGCGAATTCCCTGAGACTCCCAGACTTTTCCCGCCAACGACACGGATTTCCAAAAATAGTGGAACTTCCTTTTGAGACGACCCTCGTACAATATTGAACACTATTTTTTATATGATAGAAGTCATTCTTGTTGAATTTTAGTCATAAACAATCCAAGCACAAATTAAAATACGGGGAATCCGTGCAAGTCAGTACAGACGGTGTTGCCAGTCGCTACAATGAGCAAGACGTCATTATTATACATTCATTTAAAGAAAGGGGATTCCCCGATTTCGCACAGTATAAGTAATGAAAAATTCCGTCCTCATTTTGATCGGTCCGAATCGTAGGTGCGACAAAAATAATATTTGCAAGATATTTATTATTATCATTCATTGTGAAATTTTGCCGCCCCCTAAAGGTGCCGCCCGGGGCGGGCCGCCCCTGCCGCCCCTACTACGCTACGCCACTGGCTCTCTCTCTTGCACAGCATTGCTGCAAAAATCATGCAAAGAGGAAACCTCTTATCCATGCGGCAAAATCACGGAACTGTCAAGTTCGAGCTTTTGCCTTGCTGCATGCAGTCCATGTGAACGTGCTGCAAAATCACGGAACTGTCAAGTTGAAAATTCCAAAACCGTATTTTTCTTAATAGTCTTTTTTTGTCACTTTGTCTTTCTTTATATTTAGTTATTAGTACTATTGCACTCCTTAACACTTTTTTTTATTTTTAAAGTAATCCATTTCACTTTTTCACTTTTTCAAAATCACAAAACAGCTGATTTTTGACAACCAGCAGATGCACCCATGTGAACGAGGAGATGCAGGCATGCGGCAAGCTTTTTGCGGCCTCTCACGAAAATTTCCGAATACTACACGAAGGCAAGCCGAAGACGAGCTTTTGCCGTGCGGCATGCAGCCCATGGGAACGCGGCCTAAATCACCATCAATATTTCCAGATTTATACCTGTAAACACCAACGAGATTTTTAATATCTCGAGGTAATGATTACCTTTAGGCCAGGGCCGTCCTAAGATATTCGGCGCCCGTGGGCTACTAAAAATTAAGCGCCCTCTTGATAGGAAAGGACAAAAGTAGAAACTGAGCTTCCTATACCAAACTTTACAAACTCCTACATTTACAACGTCCTACATTTTTATGTATAGGGAGAGGGCATGCACAAAAGTTTTGGAAATTTACAAAACTCTGAAGTGAAAGCTCCAATACTGATTGTATTTTTACATCGCACAAATATTGCAAATTTAGAACACAGTTGGTGAAAATACGTAAAGTAGACTTGGAATATTCCTTATAATATATATTGCAAATTTACAAAGCTGCTTGTGAATAAAATTAGTATGTATTTTTGTATTTTTTTTTTGTAAAATTACCACAGAAATATTTTACAGTCATCTATTGCTTGCTTCGAACCATGCTTACTAGTACATATTGCATCATGATGATTACGAAATGACGGAATGGTGGCACAAAGAGTGACTCCTAAGCTTGGACTTTCAACTATAAAAAAAATCGGGGATGTAGCAATCTCTAGACGGAAAGGAATGAATTAATGTCAATGTCAACATGCGGATTTACTCGAACGACTTCTATCTAATATTGCCGCAATAGAACACTGACTTCGGTTATCGACCTTCCTTGCTTCTTATGCTTACATGTGATCGAAAGAAAAAGGACAAGGATTTTTTTTTGTAAAGAGGGAAAACAAAAAAGAAGAAAAGTTATTAAAGTAGGAGATATGGAAAGACAAGGAGTCATGCGACAGAGTAGATTCGAACGACGCCTTAACCTATTCCTGAAATTGTGACAACAAAGGCCATTGAGATGCAATTTGAAAGTGAACTCAGATCCGTAGTAGAAACATGGTGCGAAGTTTTTGTGGGGCTACAGATCGTTAATAGTAAAATAGATGAGACTTCCCGAATGAAGTGGGAAGAATAAATTCCAAATTTCCAAAATGCGTCTGAAGGTATGGCGGCGAATGGTTCGAAGTGTACCATTTTCCAAAAAATACGTGTCCTATTAGAAATTTCGTCGGATTTCGAATTTCATCTAATGTCTTTTGTTTCCTTTCTCATCGTGAGCTTATTACTAGTTGACCCATGAGCCCGTACAGAGTCGAAGAACACATAAAGATTATCCAAGCCTATTATGAAAATTGACGTTCAAAAAAACGATGCGCATCGTGCCTTACGCAGAAAATCATCTTCAGTGATGAAACACACTTTCCCACGATCCCACTTTAAACCTGATGTTAAAGCGTTGTTTCTTCGCTAAACCATCTCGTGCAAGTAATGAATCTTAAGTTGCGGGTTCCCAATCTTCGAGATTTCCGCAAGCGTGGTTAGAAAGGGTTCACCAAATGTGGTTAGTCTCCTTCTGCTTAGGGCTGGGCAGTGACTAGCCAGTTCGTTAGCTTTACAATTTTGCTCTATATTTCGGTGACCGTGTACCCATATATGAGGAAGGTCCTGAACTGCTGAGCCAACTCGTTAAGAAATCTGCGACATTCAGAGATATGTAGTTCTAGAGCTGTTAGTGCAAGAGCGCAGGACCTTCAGAGCCGCCTGACTATCTGAGAAGATGTAGACAGTCCGATTCCTATCGACTTGCTGGTTTATCTGCAGAACAGCTTCATGTATGGCTAAAACTTCCGATTGGTATACAGTGCAGTGATCGTATAGTCGGAAGGAGACTTCAATCCCAAGCTCCGGGAAAAAGCTGAGCTTAGAGCCGTCAGTAAAGAAGTTTATGGCATCCTGAAAACTATGTGGTCTATATCTCCACGACCTGAAGGGATGTGGACTCCGCAGTTCTTCGTGAAGGTAACCTCGGATATACAAAAGTCGGTTTTTGTGGGTATGATAACAGACTTTAGCACCTTCGTGTGCTCTTCCCTAATTTCGGTCCAAAATCCAGAATCTTTAATTCTAAGGGATGCGATGGTTGCGCTTTCCCTTGCCACAAGATTCAAAGGAGGAAGATAAAACATACATTTAGGGCATCTGTAAGTGTGGAGCCAAGTGCTCCTGCTATGCATAACTCAACACATCTTTTTACCCGAGTAAAAATAAATGTTGGCCTTAGAACGGGCAAATACGGACTGTGATTGAAATATAGTCCTCGGCCATCTGGCGGTTAACAGAAGGCTCGTTGCAGGACAGTACGGCCGTACAGGGGACGACTGACGGTGATGCAAGGGCCTTACAGTTCCAATAACGGCCATACGACGGTGATACGGCGGCCGTATGGTTGCTATATATTACGGGTATACGACGGTGGTGCAGTGGCAGCAACGTGGATATTCGCCCTCCTATAAGAAAATATATTTCACTTTAATTAAATGTTTGATTTTTTTCGGTTGTGTTTTTTCTTCAAGCCGTTAAATAACAAAATGTCCCACTAAAATATAAATCAACACGCACCACACACTTCACGCACAATAAACCGACGACTGGTGAGCTCGTTTCTCTTGTGCATCGATATCTTTAAGTATGAAAGTTCCCATAAAACATATTCAACAATACATTTGGTGCAGATTCTTTTTTTGGCTCAAATTTCCCGTCGAATGCCCGTTTCTACAGCTCAGTACTTAGCCTTTTAAAGCTTTTGGTCAAATTTGGCCATCGTAAGGCCGTATTTGCTCCCATTAAAAATGGTTAAAAACTCTACGGCCATCATATGCCCCTTAAAAAGCCAAGCGGCCGGTGTTCGCCCTTTATAAGGCCGTTTTTTATTTTTACTCGGGTACTTTCTGTAGTTTGTTTAGCACAGTGGACCTACTCAAGGTTGGCCACGATACTAAGACCCCGTATAGGAGTATTCCAGATCCATTGTACTATGCTAGGGGAGAAGCCCCACTTCTTCTCTATGGATTTTTTGCAAGTGAAAAGCGCTATGTTCGCTTTCTTATTGCGCTCTTCTGTGCTTTCATTCCTGAGGAGCTTATTGTCCAGGACTACTCCCTTGGACCTCTTTCTTTAGGAACATTAGAAAGGGAAGGTGTACAGCAATAAGCTAATAAAGAGCTGAAGGATAAGTGGACATTAATGAAATTGAATCGCAACTAAGCAGCATCATACAAAATGTAGACAAGCGGATGGAGATCTGCAGTGGAGAGGGCATTTAAATGACATTTTCTTCCATACATGATTGTACTAAACCACATTACTGATTAAAAGATAAAGTTTTGAAATTCTTTTAAAATCGTTTGTTTTATTCACACTTTACATGGTGAAATCCTTAATGGGACACCCTTTAGATTATAAAGTTTAGAAGATGATCGTCGTACATTTCTTATTAGCTTCCGGTCGTATAAATACGCTTTAACGACTTACGTATCGAAAATGTATCGGTAGATAGCCTTTCGAAGTCCAGATAGCAACTACCAATATATTTTATGGATAAGCGACACTGAAGCAGCTTTAGTAGCTTATAGTCTGTTCGCAGCATTTGCATTGTTTAACAGCAGCTCTAAAACAGCATATAAAACAAGCAATTGTTATTCAAGCCACAAGCCACACTGCAAACCCAAGTGTGTGATATTAAAACGCATTTCGCGTGTAAAATCATGTAGTCACTTTTTACGCGTTTAAAATGTGTTATTTTTAATACGCTAAAAGTGTGTAAATTTAACACATAAAGCGCGTGTTTAAAACACACCAAATATGTATTGCTTTGAAGCTTTTGAGTGAAGCTTTTTCAGGGTCGCTTTGCGGAGAGTAAACTTAGAAAAATCGTCACAGTAAACTTAAAATTTTTGATGTAAGCTGCAACGACTTGTCTCGATGCCCTTCTGTTACCGACTGACTGTAAAGAGAGGTCGTGGAGCTCTTTGGTAGTATTTAAATAAAGAATTACAACTGTCTAACTTTCCTTTAATTTTTTTTTTTATGTGAAAACGTCAAGCTCAGGAATCACCCTTTGTACTACTAGTCCGTCATGTCGTTCAAGTCATGGTGCAATGTCTAGTAGTAAGCTTGATGTGAAGGATAGAGGAGGAAAGGATAGGTTAGAGGTCTGGAGAGTGCGTGAGTAGATGTCGGTGGATCTTGCGTTTCAACTCTGAGGTGTTATATGAGTTCGGAAATATCGACTGCGGAAGACAGTTCCACAATCGAGTTGTTCTATTTATAAACGAACTTCTAAAACGTAATTTGCGCGAAGAGGGGGGCTGAAGGGTGTGGAGGTGAGCCGAGTTGGCTAGTCTTGTGTTGCGGGAAAAAAGTTGCCGTGTAGGCATGAGGTTTCTAATTTCAGTGGAGCAGTCGCTATAGTAGTAGCGGTAAAACTTGCTGAGGGCTGCTACATTCCTACGGTGGCTTAAAGAGTCGATGGAGGAGCAAATGGTCCTATCGCCAATGAGTTTAATGGCGCGGTTTTGCACCTTGTCCAGCCAAGCCAAGGGGCGCCCGCCCAAATGTACGAGTAAATTTATCCTCTCATGTGTGTTAATTTAGTGAAGTGTGTGAAATGACACATAATGTGTCTTTTTCACACGTTTAAGACGTAAAACGATAAAACGTTACAATTTCTTTAGCGTGTAAAAAATATTATACGCTGAACGTGTGTGATTTTTACACGTATGTCTTTTTATCCGCATTATTTTAACACGGTTTATTCCTAAAACGCTTTATTTTAACACGATTGGCCGAATTTCCGCGCTTATGAAGCGTGTAATGTGTTACATTCACACGGAAAAATATTCTGGGGTTTGCAGTGCAGGACTTGTTTTTCATTCGATTGCATTTTATTATCAATTCCGCGAACTTTTCAACTGACCTCGTAAATGGAGTATACCATGTCTATAAGCGTCACAACCAAGTGCTTTGAAAATTAAAGATCTTTGGAAGACAAATATTTTCATATGAAATTTAGTTCTAAATTCCAAACTAATGAAACTTTAACGACATGTTTTCATGAAATGTTTAAATACAATTTTGGTACATATGTAGTTTAATTTCAAGCCGTATCGATTTTTGTGCGACAGTTTAAATTCCCAAGATATTATATTTGGGTTATTTGTGTAAAGGCATCCACCCAAAAATAATCAACAGAATTTGACTTTCATTCGTGTTTTACAATTACACTACCAAAAAGCAAACAGGAGCCGCGGGGATGCCGTTAAACACCCTCTCAAACCTCAGTTAAATGACAAATGTACTTTGTCTAATTCGATTTCACTACTACGTCCCCATGCAGCAGTATTATTTTCTTATATGTACAAACTTACACATTCGATGCAAATTAGAAATATGCTCTCATAATTACGCCAAATTTCGCCATTAAGTAAACTCTAACATGGCAGAACATCTCATTGTAATTAGCATAAAGCAACAGCGCCGTAACGCCGAGCTTTTATCCAATATAATAAAAAACGTCGTTCCGTCTTCGGCAGAGAGTCCTGAAGTCCTGGATAGCAAGGATATATGTACAATATATATGTATGCATATAGAGAGAGAAGCATACGCGTACATTTCGTTCGCCGGTTATGTTTGTGTGTTTGGGTGTGTATGGATGTCCTAAATTAGCAATCGTAAAAAATATGAGCTCTATAGAAATATTTTTATGAATTTTCTTGGCACGGTATACGCCAGCAGCCATCAACCATAGCAAATTGATATGGTGTCGAAGGACGTGACAGGCATGAGAGCTTCTTTTTCCTGGCAAGGGGGGATACCACCCAAAAGTATAAAAAACCGTTTATTGTCACATTTCCATGTTTCTGCCCTTTTGACACCGCAACATCCAGCAGCCCGCCCTCCTTCACCGCCAAAAAAAAAAAAAAAAGAAAATGCGAGTACGTCGTAGATGAAGGGTGCCTAAGTAGTCCTTTGAGGTGGTATGATGTTTGCGGATGGAAAAATATGGAGATGTGAAAAGGACCGTAAAAACGCGATCATGTGATAAGAGCAGGTGGTTGTCCCTTTACACGAGACAAATGGCCGTGGGGGGTGGGTTTTATGGACCTCTCAAATGATTAGAAATTGAAATAAAACTGCACAATGATGGGGCACGGTGTGGTCGGATGGTGGCGCCAACACCTTTCAGCATTCATTTGATGCCCGACATTCAGGCGTGTAATGACGCGAAAAAGGTCTTAATGAAGGCCTTAATAACTTTTAAGCACAGGTCACTGATTATACTCAATTGGGGATTTTTCCTGTTACACCACCACAAAAATGCTAGACAATAACATTTTCACAGCGGAATAATATTTTGTAGCATATTTTGAGATTTTCCGGTTTTTACCTTTTAGAAATAATAAATTAACGTCAGGTAGAGATGCTGTATTTTCTATGAATTTTATATACGGATGATATCGCACCTATTTCTAGCTAGGACCACCATTTTCCTTCTACTTTCATAAAATACACCTGAATATAAGTATACAGCCGGAATTATGGAAATGAAGGTGACACAGTCCTTCGAATTATTTTTTTTTCCAAGAATTTCAAGGGATGAAGAATTTTTTCGTATCAAATAAATTTATTCAACCAACGAACTCAAAGCATTGACACATGACATTTTAAAAACAAAATATGAGAAACACAATGCTGCTTTAAGACAATTATTAGCATTAAAGCCTTGAGGCAGTCTTTTAAAAAATTCTGCAATTTTGCCAGAATAAATTTCCAAGTAATTACAAAATACCACCAAAATACTAAAATACCATTGAATTGTGGAATATGAATTATTGGAATTTTTAAAATTCAAATTGTTTTGGAAGTACCAAGCTTTTTCCCATGCCATTCTACCATAAGTATTCTATTTATGTTGGATTGTGGAAAATGTCCTCTGATATTTTAAAACCAGTAATTTATTTGTATAAACATGAACTTTATAACAACATTTATATTCAGCTGAAAGTTTGTGAACATATTAAGTACTGGAAAAATTTTCCGATAGATGGCGCCAATTGTAAATAAGTCATAAATCAATGACAAGTTGTAGATTATTATTACGACTCTGCGCAGACTTGTGAAAAAAATCGTGCTCAAGTCAAGTCTTTGATAACCTTGGACACAATCGCAGACCTTGGGCACAATCGCAGAGCTACTAATAAACACACATTTTGCGAATACAAGGACGAAAATGAAGTCGAAGCCTCACGGAATGGGTAGAGACACTCGTGGGAGGAGCTTCTTCCCCTTCAAAGCCCCTGGCCCAGACGTCATCCTACCATTCATTCTGTAGAAATACCTGAGGCTGAGTTAGTAATACCATGTCATATTCGCTCCAAAATTATGAAGTAAATAATTAAAAACCATTTTATGGAATATCTAGAATCCAGCCATCAAAAAGATCTACGGAGACCTTCTTGTATGTTTAACAGAGCAGCTTTACCAAAATATTCATGGAGTCTGGTCTTGGGATATCTCCAAAGCTTTTGACAGAGTATGGCAACCCTGCTCTCTTGACTATGTTCGCTATTGGTATCGACTAAGTTCTAAAGAACAAGAGAGATTGAGAGCTTCTTTTCTGATCGTTTAATCAAGTTAGTATTGCCCCGCTTCGAATCTACACTGCACACTATTTCTGTCGGTGTTACCCAGGGCTCAGCCCTATCTTACATACTCTTTTCCTAATTTTTATAAGTACTATCCTATATCTAATAAGGCCTGCATCAATTTTCCTTTTTTTTATATATCTCCCGCTCTTAAATATTGGTCTTCCGTCTGCGCTTGTTTAATTCGGTAATTTAACGTATCGAAAATTGGTAATGCAATTCGGCTCATCTAGTCGCTCTCAGTGGGAAATCTTCTTTTTTCATTGTCGGGGCGAATGCATTGCAGTCGGTGACAATCTTAATCCTCTTTCCCAGAACGTAAACTCTCCACTTCTTTTGGGCGTGTACTAAATGGCGAGTACTTCTAGCTCATAAGCGTGAAAGCGTTGTTCCGCTGGGCTTGCCTTACGACTCATGTATTGCACTGGATGCAACTGTTGAACGTTACTATCCCGCCGCAAGACAATAGCCCGAATTCGTCCTTACTAGCATGGGCATGAATCTCCGCATGCGCCTCTGTGTCAAATAACTTCAACAATGGTGTTTTGCCAATATTTCTTTTAATGCTTTAAATGCATTTTGCTGTTCGGTTTCTATTTTAAATATGGCGCTCTTTCTTAGCATTCGCTGAACGGCTTTACTACGAGTGGATAAGTCTTATATAATCTAAGAGAACCAAGGTCTTTACATACAACCCCCACTAAAGCATCGACCGCAATTATAGATATGCTGCCACCTGGGGCCTGTTGCACGAAACTACAAGTACTTGTACTACAAGCGATTTTTTACAAGTGTAGAAAAATTCTGTTGAACAAAACTACAAGTCCGCCCCTCAACTTACAAGTGTAGAGAGCGAATTTTACAAGTGGGAAATTTCGATTTCCCTAGTTTCTGTTGCACGAAACTACAAGTGTATGTTCAATTAGATCTAGACTTGTAGAATTCTCAGTAAAATTTTATAGACAAACTGAGATATGTAAAATTTGTACAAGTCAGTTAATGATCAGTGTTTCAAATTAAGTGCAAAAATGATGAAAGTGGAGATGAGTGGGAACACATTCGTGAATATAAAATGAGAATAAATTTTGAAGTTAGTGATAATAATTTTAAAGAAAAGCTCCGAGTGCCAATCAGTGGCCGAAAAACTTGAACATAGTTTACATAATAAATTAAACTCAGTGACTAATAGAAGCCAGTCACTTTCTGTAAAGCGGCGTTCACATTGGCGAGAACAAAGGGTTAGTGCGTGTCGCCAACTTGTTGTTGCCAGTGACTGGTATGTCAGTACACGCCTGGTTTGAACACTTGTGCTAGGGTACTCTCTTGGTTATTCTACTAACCTGGTGAGTAGTGCCCCTGCCAGTAGATAGCCCAGGGAGTTATTTACTAGCCCACTATCCTTCGCTTCTCTAAACTAACCACTTAACTCGCCTCGTGTGAACAATGACAACGTGGGTTAGTAAACAATTATTTGACAAGTGATTTATGATTTTCTGTAAGAAGTGATTTCTGATTTTCTAAGAATTTGAGCCTAATTAATTTTGAAAAATGAAATGGTCAGAAAGTAAGACTATTAAGTTTTTAGAATTATATAGGGACTTTGAGTGTTTGTGGGACAACGATTCTGTAGATTACAGAAATACTCAAAAGCAACAGGCAGCATTAGAAACTTTAGTTATGGAAATTAACATGTGGAATTGCAAGAGCAAGTGCATTGGCCATCTAATGCAGATGCTGTGGTTCAAGAATTTTATTAAAAAGGTGGTTTACCAGAAAGATTTGGTGCAATAGATGGGATTTTAATAAATATAGATACACCATCACAAGATGAAGTAGCTTTCGTTGACCGTCATGAGAATCATTCACTAAATTGTATGGCTGTTTCCGGTCCTGATTTACAATTCTACTACGTCAGCGCTAATTGGCCAGGGAGCGTACAAGACGCAGGAATTTTAAGAAACAGTAATTTGCATTTTAAGATGGAAAGTGGGTGGAGACCATACCTCAATTCTGTAATCCATTGAAATCATGGTTAATTCCCATTTTTTGTTTTCTCGTTACCTTTACGAGCCATCTTTACAAATGAATTTTATTTCAGTAGAAGTCTGTCCGAGATAATTTTAAAACATTTTAAAATTAAAAAAAGTACCGCAAAAAACGGCGATTTTTTTTTGTAAACATTCACGTTGCCATGCAGTCCAGTGCCCTTGTAAAATGTATTCCACATATTTTAGGAAATTTCAATAATTCTACAAGTGTAGAAAAATTATTCGTGCAACCAAAATTTTTGTGGACTTGTATTACAAGACATTACTGTTAGACCAACGGTGGGCAACCTCCGGCCCGCGGGCCATCTGCGGCCCGCGAAAAGTTTCTATCCGGCCCGCGAGATGTTAAGAAGATATTCAGCCCTATCGGGAACTCCGCATGGAATCGAATTTCAACAGAGAAAAAATTCCATCCGAATTAATAACTTATAGGGAATTCCGCTAGAGTGACAAATATGTTTTCTCATGTGTTAACCCGCTTTCGGTTTTCGAAATTAGCTGTTGTATATCAAAATTACATTTTCTATGCTTCAGAAAGAATACAAATTTTCATTTTTAAGAAATCGATGCCGATGAGAAAAGAATGGAATCGAAACAGAATCGAGTTAAAGCGGAGTTCCCGATAGGGCTGATTATAAAAAAATATTTTTCGATGTATTTCGTCTAGTTTAAATTGAATATTACATCCATTGCGGTAAATTACACAAGAGGTCGCAGGGAAGTTTGTTTTTTCCTCATTTTGCCTCAGAAAATTGTCAGACCACCATCACACTAACACAATTATAACATCGTTCTCGGGGGTCTGAGAAAACTCTCCGTCTCATTCGCGTTTCGTTTTACAAAAAAGAGACAGAAAAGTGCATATTTAGAGGATTATACCTACATTATACCCAAACCTGTTTTAGTTGAAGACCGAGTGATGGATAGTGTGATTTACCTCATTCAAATGCCGACTAAAAATTTAGTGTTGGATAGGACACGATTATAAAATGAAATGGTAAGAGGTGCCTCTTTTTTCTTTTGAGACAGTACAATGTCATACTTCAAATTAGGCGAGGGGCCATTGTAATGCCAAAAATAAGCAAATTAAAGGTTATATGCCTCAGAGTAAGTAAGAAATCCAGATGCCTCCGTATTGTTTATTTATATTTTACAATCTCACATCACCTAATTTCAAGTTGGAGCTTTTGCTGCCACAAAATACGTAAGAAATGTCTCTCCAGTACGTATTTACAATTTTGCCTCGCCTCATTTCAAGTTGGAAATTCCACTGCCTCAAAAGAAGTAAGAAATGCCTCTCCAGTTCGTATTTAAAATCTCACCTCGTCTCAGCCCAAATTGGAAGAAATGTCGCCGCAAAAAAGTAAGAAATGTATCTCGTAGTTACAACCTCACCTCACTTCGCCTCATGTTAAGATGAACTTTACTGCCGCAAAAGAAATAAGAAAGAAGAAACCCTTGTCTCTCCACTAAGTTATTACAATCACACCTCGCCTCATTTATCTCTATACACAGACATATACCAGCAGTAGGACATTACTTTGAACCGGGATATTTCAAAAATTGTAAAATTTACCATCGTGTAAGGGACAAATGTACTGCCTCGTGTAAGTCCGGCTCAACTCGAAAAAAATTACAGGTCACAAGAAGGTGCCAATTGACTACTACGGCCCGCAGAACAAAGGTAACATTTATTCTGGCCCATGTTATAAAAAGGTTGCCCACCCTTGTGTTAGACAGTCTGGAGCGCTCGACTAGATGTCGTTAATTTTAATAGTAATATCGATACAATTTTGTCAAGGCTGCTACATTCCTATGGTGGCTCAATGAGTGAGTCTATGGCGGTGCAAGATCGTTTTGATCTGTCGAACTAGATAAATTAATTGTACTCGAGGCGGGGCTGAATGCAGGACTTGTATATTGTAGCCCGGGCTGCTGACTGAAAGACGAAAGTCCATCGCCTAAGAAAACCTAGGCATTGGTATAATTGTTTAGCAATTTTGAATAAGTGGTCATTCTATCCCAGGCAGTTAAAGCTATGCCTAGGATGCTAAGTGAAGAGTCAAATGATAGAGTTACACTGACCACTGAGGCAGAAGGAAGGTCGTTGTAGGTTTTGTTAGAAATAAGGCAGCACATTTTTTTTGGAGGCGACAAATTTGACACGTTTCTTTCGACCCCAATTAACAATGAATTCCACGTTTCGGTTGATTGAACTGTTTACCAGTTCACGATCATGAAGACAAGATCTGACGCGTGCTTATCTGATACTATCGAAGTCATAAGAGTAATGGACAATGTAGGTGTGAAGTAAGTTAGAGTGATTTGGAGAGCAAATCATCAATAAATATTAGGAAAAGAGCGCGTGATTGAATTGACCCCTGAGGAATACCGGAAGAAATTATATGGGGGGTTTAGATTCGAAGGTCCAGTTCCTTAGAATTAAGTTGGTACCAATAGCTTTTTCTTTAGGCAACAGAGCAGGGTGCCAAGGTCCTGTCAGATGCCAGTTGTTCGGTTAAACACTGCGACCACCGCTACATGGAATGTTAGAAGAGCCAGCTGACTATACTACGGCAAAACCATACTGTTTCGGAGACTTCAATGTCCAAGCAACTATCGTATTCGAATGGCAATATTTCCAGCCTGACAAGAGCTAGGATACAATTTTATACATACAAATGGCTCCAAACCAGAGTCTGGGGTTGGTGTACAAATGCGGTTATTATGTATAAAGCTTGCAAATTTATTCGAGATTTCCTAAAAGGCTTATCGAATTCTCTAAGTTCATTATATCAGCAATTCGATCAATTGTAATCTTTAAGTTTTATTCTATATTATCATCAGTGCTGGAAGTGCTGTTCAGAATACCGTTGATCATTAAAGTTGTAGTCACTATTAAGAAATTTCCTAAAAATCGTTTTAGCTGCCTGAAAAGCATGACGATGGCCTCAATAAAGCAAAAGGATTGTTCATGATTAATAAATAAATATCTAAGTAATAAAAACCATTACGAAATATCAATTCAAAGAAGTGCTCAAAGGAGGAACCTACTAGAGACCAAACAATACTTACTATAAAATAATAAGTAATATTTACCTTCATAACAGAGAATTTCCAGTGTCCACATTCCAAACAAGTTTGCTGAACACTAAAAACGAAATTAAATGAGCTTTTAATTTCTCTTCATCCAAATAATGAAAGCCATTATACGCTGAAAGTCCCCTAAAAACAAGCAGAAATTAAAATAAACGAAAGGGAAAAAGTCATTTTTTGTTAGTCGAAAGTTGCTTAATCTTCAGGAAAAACAGAGCCTGATAATGCCGAGCCATCAATTCAGCGGATATCCCTCGGAATTCAAGTTTTATTGAAAGCAAAAATCTCAAATCCCCATTGTGTCTGGCCCTAATCCGACTTCTCTCCAGCAAGACTCTTCTACCATTTCATATTGAATAATAATTTTCATCCTAACTTCCATTTTCAGATTATCCTGCGTCTCCGTCTCCTGTTTTTTAGTCGTGGTGTCTGTGTGTGTGCGGTGGACGAGAGTGCTGCGGACGCTGCCAAGCTCGTTTGAAGTGGATTACCGGCCAGGACGCTCTGCCACCATCTGTTTAGCATCTATAGAGCATCAACATGAAGATGTCAAAGTTGTCCAACCAGACAAATTCGCAGGATCCACAAGCAGTAAATTCCAGGATATTTGTGGGCAATTTAAATACATTTCAATGCTCCAAAACCGATGTCGAAAGGATGTTCCAGAGATATGGAAGATTAGCAGGTAAGGACCCTATACTGCATTCATGAATACCTTCCGCTAGACGAGACCACCCATATTGTGTGGTCGTTCATTATTCCAATTGAAAAACCATTTGTCCTTTCGTCCTTGCTTCAATCTTTACGGAAGTAAAGGATTTTTTCCATTTTTTATTTTTCATCCTTTTTTTCACGTATTTTAAACTGCAATTTTTGTAATCGTATATGTGTGTGTATATAACTATATTCATGTATGTGTTCATTTTCAGGGATCTCAATGCACAAGGGATATGCCTTCGTACAATTCACAAATCCATTTGACGCCCGCAATGCATGCCATGGGGAAGACGGAAGGAACGTACTTAGCCAAGTTTTGGGTGAGTGGATTTTTGTAATTTATTTTAATGGATCCCGACCCGGCGATGCCAGGGCAATGAGGGGAATTTCTGGGCATTCGACCACCCTGTCTGGGCGAAAAGCGATAATTTAAAAGTTTTGTTTCCGGGTGTTGGTTTAGTCAGCCAAGAGTTCGGTGAATGATATACTCGCAGTAGATATTCTCGCTCAGGCACCTCCTTAAATTTTAGAGATCCTTAATTTGCTAAAAGTTAATGGGGATAAGGGATTAAATCTCTTTTCCTAGTCTAGTTAAGGTAAATCACTCATCCTTTATGAGAATATCAATGTATTTTATGTCGATAGAATTGTGAAAATGTAATTGTGTGGATTGTACTAATGTAACGTTTAGAATCGTGGTTAAACTTTTCCTTTTTGGGGGTTTAATTTCACTTAGTTATATGGGGGTTTAATTTCACTTATTATATGTAGATGTAATTTTCCTAAGGGCAGAACTATCGCTTGATATACTGAGTATGTAAGGCAAACGTTCCAAATTAACCCAAATACACTTTTAAAATAAAGGGATAGTAAATCAACGAAATTTTACACCCATAAAAAATGTACAATTGAAAAGCCAACTTGCTGAGGCTTATTCGCTTCTTCCAAGCTACTGACTGGGATTTGTGTTTTCGTAGTAAGAACCCCAACTCTATCGCTCTCTGTGTCACTAAGGTTATACGGATGGACTTAATTTGTTCATTGCTTATTCTACAAAATCTATTCGAGAGTGTTTGAACGCTTAATAAGCTGCCTTCTGACCGTACCAACTTTACACGAATGAGCTATTTTATCGTGAGTACAATATGTTAAGAAATCCTTGAAATTCCACCATAAGAAAAGTTCAATCATGTTTTGCTGAGATGTTGAACTAAAATCTCGCACTGGAGGCATTAAACAATTCCTTGCCTTGGTAACTGGCATCAAGAAAAATTTCACTTCACCCACAACCCATTCTCTTATAACAGAAAGTAAATCCAAGGCTTTTACTAGCGTGTCCTACTGGACACTTGCTAAACATCTCCCGTCCTAAAGTGCACTCGCAAGTCTTTGGCAGATATTTTTCAAGAATAGTATGCAGGTGTCTTAAAGAGCATGTCGTCAGTTAATCTAAACTAACACTTATAACCTCGATGGACGCTAAGAAATTTGCAAAGACAAAGATGAGTTTTCCGGACCAACTGTTTGCCTTTTCATACATTTTCAGAGGTCATCCAGACTCTTATAAAATAGCCCATGTTCCACACTCCAGTAATTCCTCTAACTATCGCCATTCTACTGCCATTCTTTCTAAAAACATGAGGGCAGTAATAAATCTGTGGTGCTAAGGCAGAACCGGATATATCAAAAAAACGATTTTTCGTTTATATTGCCAACAGTCCAAAGTTTATTAAAGAAAATGTTCCCCAAAGCCAATATTGTACAGTGTTTCCCTAAAGTAATCTATGTATTAATACGCAAGCACTTTTTGTACAGCACAGGTTTTATATGGAAGTCGGAGTCGTAAAGATGTGTACAAAACAAGAATTATTCATTTATCTCATTTCTGTCACTCAGAAATGAGTATTGCATTTACCAATATAAAATGATAAAATGAGTAGAAATTACGGTTAGCATATAAACAAGCGAATTTAAAAATTTATTATTAAGGTTTGTGAATCGACTAAGTTTCATGAACCAGAGCTGAAAACAAAATTTAATGCCAACAGTAACCTGGCGGCAATAACACAAAACAGCCTATTTTTGAGTTGTGCCACTTTTCTTGCCGTAGTGCGATATATGTGTGTTTGTCTGTCAGTGTCATTATGCTTATGTTGAAAAGGTTTTCCTTTCTGGGGAGATTTTTAACGCCATCGCAAATTTTAATTAAAAAAAATGAACAAAAATAATAAAACAAAGTGTAAATTATTATCAAAATATATCACGGTAAGCGATGGTGTTTTTTAAATGAAGAAAGTTTTGTTCAAAGATGCGATTTTAGATGATAATGTAGTTTTTAATTACACTACACAATTTTTTTGTTATTTTTTAGAACTGATAGAGAAATTAAAAAGTGGTAATAGTTCAATTAAATTATTACTGAGTTATGGAAATGCGTAGACGTCAAACTTTAACGAGACGGATTGAGAGAAGAGTAGGGAGAGAGGGTCGAATTTCGACCAATGGGCGATACTAGTTTAGATTAAAACTAAAGAATCCAATATGTCCATATGCTTACAATACGGCGATGGCACAACCCAATATTACTTGACCCAATATCGACAATTATACCTATTTTGGGTTCTGCCTAAGCACCACAGAAATAAAAGCCTTGTAGAATACCTTGAATCAAAGCAAGTATTAGACGTCGATCAACTGGCAACCTTCTTCTCCGTCTAACAAAACACCTCAACCAAAGTAATACATCGCTTTGGTGAATCTGGTCTGGTAGTTCTAGATAACTCCTTGATAGAGTAGAGCAGTGTGCTAATGCTATCGACTTAGTTGTAAAGAACTGGATTAAGAATTTGGAATGATAATGATGAGGACTAAGACCGTGGATGATGTTAAATGTAAACCACATGCAATCTCTGCCAGTGTCCCAACGACCTAATTCTAACACCCGCCACTTTTCTAATCTTTATAGACGGCACTCTGCGATGCTTCTTTGGCTTCGATAATAAAAGCACATGCGCACCAGACCTTGTCTTCGTAATAAATCATGTACATTTCAATCAAGAGATCGAATTCAATCTTGAAAATGTTTCACCGTAGGAAAAATATCACTGGTTTAACGTAGACGATTGTTGCACCGAAATTAAAAATCTGCTTCGACGTCTTCACTTACACTTACAATTCTCTTTTTCGCGCAAACGACAATCAACGCTACTCTCTTTGTTTAAAAATGAAAATATCCGGCTCATATATATTCTTAATTACAATTCCACATGCGCGCACTTCCCTTCTTTTATGGTGCGGGCTCCAGAAAGAGTGATTCATAAGATGAATTGTGCCACATAAAAAAATGTGTCTATACCTCCTTTGCTGCATTCAATTACTTCAGACTGTTTCTTAAAATTTGATGGCAAAGCGTATTTGAATGAGGACCACATCACAATGTCTCATCGGCCCAAAACCGAATATAATAAAAATTGGACCAATGTAAAGTTGTCGGAGAAAATATAAAATCAAACAAGGAAATGCAAAGGGGGATTACTTTTGTATCTTCTACCCTTGTCTAATATAGGGTCCGCATCCAAGCTTGCCGGCCCTGGTAACCTTGGCGTTAAAGCCCTTGACTACCGTCTCAAAGGTCCGTAGGTCGAATCGACTGCGGCATAGTCCTTTGTCTTTCGCACTTATTTTTTTCCCACCTAAATAACTTTCCTTCTTTCTTGTCTTCCTCCTTAAAAAAATGTGCAGCATGGGCCATCACCCGTAATCATAATAAGCCACGAAGCCACCGCTTGTTCGATAACCGAAATCAGCGTTATGTTATAAAACCGCGTCCTGGGGTTCTTTTATTTTTCTCTCTGCTATGTTCCTGACTAACCTTGCTGTCCGACATTGCACTCAATGTGGGAATCTCTACGAGTATTCCTTACGTGTTGTAAAATCGTTTTTTAGAGAGAGGAACAAACCGGAAAGAGGGAAGTGTTGTGACATTTTCAGCCCAAAATATTTGCCGTTAAAACTAATACATGCACAATGAGCTATCTTACTTTTTATCTTCCCAGTAGGGAATGGAAACCTTCCAGAGTCGATTCTGTACATGCTCCTTCGAATGCATAATGTCTACTTTCTAGATCGAAACATCGCTTCGATTAACATTGCGATGTCCTAGGGTCGAAGGCATAACGGCCACCTTTTGCAATACAATTCATTCCAATATGAAGGTATAAGAGCTACTTTTTGCATTACCATACATTCCAATATAAAGGCATAACGGCTATCTTCAATTCCTTATGCATGACACTCTACATTACCATTTCTTCCAATAGCCATCGATTCACATTGCTTCAAATTTCTACAAAGATTTACTGCATTCCAATTTCATGAATTCGTAAATTCCCTACTGGGTTCTTACACACGCATTGCACATACACTTTGGTAGCTCCTTGATAAGAAAGTTGCTCATGGTGAATTCTCCGTCGTGTAGGCAGAGAGCAATGGGTGAAACCGGTTTAACAACTTGTAACGAGAATAATCGTGTATATACCCTCAATGATAGATCTTTGAAAGTACGTAAGCTAAGGTTAGCAGTCAAGAGATAATCAACATTGTTCACGACACATATCCTATGATGATTTTTGAACGGCTCTTCTTTGAATGTTTCACTTTCTCCTTTAATTTCTTCGGCGGTGTTGGCTCCGTCAAGCCCTTAAGCTGAAGCCCCAATGTACACTTACTTGCTTGAACTGGCTTGAACTTGGTGAGCTTTTCAGATTTTATATGTGAAACGAAACTTGTGCCTTAGTCACTTGATCATTTGGTTATGCTTTGTTATAGCATTGATTTATTTAATATGTCAAAGCAAGGCAAAGCACCAAAGCAAGCCAAGCGTACATTGGGGTTTCACCTTAAGTCAGGTATGCTGAGCTTTGAATGATCAAGTCTTCGACGTCTGCTACTGCCAAGCTTTGTCTGTAAGAGAAGGGAGCAGTTAGTTCGATTACTAGCTCACTCAAAAAATTGACTTTTCTTCTGGCGAATCTTAGTTGCGTAACTGCTTGTGCTTTTGCTCATATCTTAGAGCAGGAGTATCTGCAAGTACTCACGAGCAAAAATAAGCAGAAAAGGAACGCAGCGCTATTGTAAATAATACGCAGAGATCGCCACCTACAGCACTGTATTCCCTGTTGTGAACCAGCAGTCGGCCTTTTCTTTGAGTAAATCTCTTTTACTATGATTTGGCCGAGACTGTAGCACAAGCACATTCTTTATTCAGATCAGGGCAAGACGTTGTCTGTTATGTACTGTGTTTCCATGCAGAGTTTATCCTGAGTTTACTCAGATTAAGCGCCCTTGGAAACGGGGATTGAGTAAAGTGTCGTTAAATCCAAGTAAACTCAACGAAGCCAGTCCGATTAAGCCGGGTTTTGTATATGTGTCTGTTTCAGTATCGTTTACTGCACATATACGAACGGCGACGCAATGTAAAATTAAGTATCTGTCACTTTAGCCCAGAACCGTCATGGAAACAGCATCGAGTGATCTTGAGAGAAAAAGCTACTCTACCTTGGCTCATGGAAACACAGTACTGGTCAACCTTCCTCCCCATCGAGTTCTGAGATTCCAACGTACAACGTCTTAAAAACTTTCTGGATGTCTAGCGTCGATAGGAACACTTATACAGAGTTTCCATGGGAGTCGACTTGAGTTGTGGTTGAGTTGAAATGACACTTCAACTCAACGAGTAACTCTATGCGTTTCCATTTCTGCCTTCTATCTTCCTCCATCTTTTTCCATCAATTAATTTTATTATAGATTTTCCTTTAAAAGTATTTATTAATTATAAAGTGCGCGACATTTTCAGTTTTTGTACCTTTGCTAGTGTGCCGTTTTTAGTTGCATGCGTGAACTCAATTCAACCTACCTATTTTCGTTGAGTTGAGCAGAGTTGAAAATATTTAACGAAAACTCTTAACTCATTCTGTTTCCATGATGTATAACTCGGGTTCAACTCTAGTTGAACTCTCATGGAAACTCAGTAATAAACGTGATTCTTTATCTTCAATTAATTTAGGGTTAGAGCCTTCTCAATCCTGCAGCGCGACGACAGTCTTTACCTACCATTGCCTAGTAAACTAGCAGTTGAGCTTAATAAGCCCGCAAACCGTCTTTTTTCTTCAAAGAACCGAGGCGTTAGGCTTTTGGGATTTTGTCTAGATCAGCCGCTATGGAGTCTCAAAATAAGAACGTTTGCTCCTCTGTTAATTTGTTCCCAACGGTCGCCCTTCTTCCTTTTTTGGGGTACCTGCTTCGCAGCATACCAAAAGCACTCGGCGAAGAGTTATTCCCTACGGCTGTATTCAACAATATTTATTCAATATTTAATTTTCACATAAATTTTTCATTTAAATAAGCAAATCATTTTAGTCTATAGTAAAAAAACATATATTTTCCCCTGCTCAAAACACTGTTCAGATTCTAATATATTTTTTGGCTAAGTGGGCAAGGGGCAACACCAAAATTCACCTTGGCCATTAATATTTTTCAGATTACTCACGCTGGACTAAATACCTGTGTTGTTCTTGTGTGATGGTTTAGATCTATTTTTAATCTGAGAGAAAATAAAAAAAATACCACTGACAAGAAAAACAAAATACGTCAACGGATTTTACTCTCATATACGCCGTTCTGTGGGTCATTTGCAGGTGACGCATTTTTGTTTTCAGCATTTTTTTATTGTGTATAAAATGAGTGGTCGTTGTTTCAGAATGGTTTTTACCTGATTTTATTTAATTTACTTTTTATTCGCTATCTACTTTCCCATTATATAAATATAATTGTTATGGGTTATTATAGGAGCTTTGGTAACAAGATGGAAGTTGGATTTTGTTTATTATTTTAACCAGTGACAACTCATTACAGAAATGGTAACAATCAGCGATCGTTTTAACCTTCGCACGCTTTTCTTGCGTTTTGCTTCTGAATCATGAATCCACATATCGGTATAATTGCGAATTCTTTCTTTAATAAAAAAAATTATATTTTTATTTGCTCCAAATCTCTATGACAAGTCTTATCTCTCTCTAGATTTTTCTTGTAAAATCTACAAACTACCCAACAGGCTAAGTAGATCTAAATACCATTCCACGAAAAAAGACCTTGTACAAGATCCTCTCAAAGTCATAGTTATTTACAGTCACTTTAAAAAAATTCCTAAAATTCTCATATCGTTCTCGATAATTGATTTTCTACAAAATATAAACACATCAAAAATATTTTTCAAGTTAATAAAATTTTGGTCCTTTGCCAATATTGCGATATATTCATCAAGCACACCTGGCATAGGGCTAAAACACGACACCAACGTGACGGGATGCTCTCACAAAACCATTTCATCACCGGAACTAATTATTAATGAAAATTATGCGAAATTATGTGCCAACACCCCATACCTGCTCTAGAGAGTATTTTCACTAGATTTTGGGCGCTGGTTATGAATTGTCATTTGAATTATAATGAGGCAGAAAATTCAAAATTTGCGGCAGACTTTTCAGTTAATTTTCGAAACTCTATTTTTGGCATATGCACAGCGAAAATCTTATTCATTAAAATCCCTGAAACATGTGGCGTCTTGTTTGAACATAGTTTTCATTCATCAATCTGGGCAATAAAAATTTCTATGCCTTCTACACTTGACAGGTTAATTGTGATTTTGCGAGACAAAAGCAATTGCAAGTAGTCGACTTTAGAAGATATGAGTGTTCTCAATGTTGCGGCAACTTTCTACTTTAACCAGTTCTATAGCAGCGCAACAATTGAAGAGATGATATTATGCTTTTCAACAGGGCTGAAGATTGTTTATGTTTACTCGGTGAAAGATATAAGAGATTTAGTTCTCAACACATTTTGTTCTTACGCTGACAGAAAATAATAAAAATAAGATTTATCTCTTCGGTACCACTTTCAAAAAGAAACGAAATTTAAACTTAGAAAATATTTCAGTTTCGCGCGTTTTTTAGAGACTTTTTTCTGTTTTGAAAACTATAAATAAAAGAAGGAAATTCATCGTTTTCAACTTATTGCTGTTTCTGGGTGACTACTCTAATCACAAACATATTAGCAAAGAAATTGCAATTTGTCAACCTAACAGTTCAATAGTTTTTTGTAGACACTATAAACCAAACATACTTTTCCTGATGCCATATATACATCGTCTAATATTTTCTTAGACTCTATGGCTCCGTGACTGTGGTATTCATCTTCTTTTGTGACATCAGATATTCTTCTTCTCTTTAACGGCTCTACAACCGGGATCCGGTTCTGTCCTCTCGCAACTGTTCTCTCCACCGGTCTCGATTCTGAGCCGATGTCATCCAGTTTGGCATCCCTATGCTCTGAGCGTCCCGGTCTACGCCATCCTTCCAGCGGAGGTTGGGTCTCCCTCGCTGTCGCACCCCATAAGTCTTACCGCAGAGAACTTTCCGAGCAGGCTCATCTTCACTCATACGAGCTAGATGTCCTGCCCACCGGAGTCTACCGAGCTTTATTTTCTTCACAACATCTAAGTCGCGATAGCGGTCGTAGATCTCGTCATTATAGAGTCTCCGGAATCGTTCTTCCTCACATAAGGGGCCAACAATCCTCCGAAGTATTTTCCTCTCGAACATTGCCAAGAGGTTAGAGTGCTTTTTGCTAAGCACCCACGTTTCGGATGCATATGTGAGGACCGTCAGGACCATCGTCTTATATAGTAAAAGTTTAGACGTTATGGTTAGATGCTTGGATTTGAAGAGCCTTGACAGACTATAGTAGGCTTTGTTGGCTTTTAGCAGTCGTGCGACAAACTTTTTCCAGCTACCCAACGTATTTTTTTTATGTGGCACTCCTAATACTAGAAATCACCCTCTCTTCTATGTCGTATGTCACATTATGGTGCAATCTAGCGTTAGCTTAGCTGGAAGGACTAAACAGGCTTGTGGTAGTGAAGAATTAGGGCGATGAACTCTGTATTTAATCTTTCAGATGCTGTAGGAGTTCGGAAATACTCTATTTAGACAATTCTTTCATCTTGTCTTTTTTTTGTGGAAAACCCAAGCTTAGGAATCACCATTTGTATCCAGTCTATTATTTTGTTCAGGTCATGGTGCAATGTCTTACTTTGAAAAATGAAAGAGGATAGCGTAGATTAAGGAGATTTAATCACTTAAAAAGTCTCAGATATTGGGATACTTGTTTTCGCGATTTGGAATATGTGATCTTCCATCCCAGATCCTCGATCAAAGGAATTCCTAGGATGTTAGGAGATTGGTCAGTGGTTACATTAACAACGACCACTGAGACAGAAGAAAGGTCGCTGCAGATTTTATAAGAGATTAAACTGTACTTCCTTTTGGAGGCGTTGAATACGGCCCTCATTTAGAATAAGTTCGATGTTCCTCTTGATATCGGTCGTCACGAGCGCGCCATCTACAATACAAGGTCCGAAGATTAGAAACATTTGACCCCTGGGGAGCACCGGCCGAAATCGTTTAGGGTTAAGATTCGACACCATCCAATTCTACGTTAATTGAATGCCCAGAAAGAAAACTCTCAATCCAGTTCTTTAGCTTGAAGTTTAGTTAACATAGCAAGGTGCTATTTTTGAAGATAAGATTAGTACTTTGTTTTGGAAGTATTGAATTCGACACTATTCTTACGACTCTAATCAATAATGAGAACAATGCCCCACGTTCATAAAGACGAGGTCTGGCAAGTGCTTCTCTTCCATTATCGAATACCTAAAAGCATCGCAGAAAAAAGGGCTGAAGAGGACTGGGAGTAGCTCATTTATATAGATTAGAAATAGGATAGGTAATAGATGCCCCTGTTCCAGAATTCACTTCCACTAAAGTTTTCCGATTTCATTTCGCAAAACAGAATTTTGGTGTTATGAAATTCACCTTGCGTTTTCAAAGGCAACTGCGATTTCGTAATTGAAAAATTTGGTGTTCCACAGTTCCCTTTACGCAAATTTTTGACGTTTTAAAATCGCGCTTAAAAATTTAATGAAATAGAAAGTAGTTGTTTGTTTGTATAGAGAAATAGTACAGGTAAAATAGTAAAAATAGCGGAAATGACTGGGTACAGGCTGAAATTTGGCAGAGAGCTTCCTTTCAGGGTTCTTAATAAGGGGTTGTAAAGTCTACCGCGAAACCCACTTGTTAGGGGGTTTTAGGGTCAAAATATCAGTTTTTTTGCAAATACATCTTAAACGGTAATTCTTATCATAAAATTGTATTTACAAAGTTTGTAGATTATGCGATTATCTACAAAAAAAAGATATATACATTTTCCCGTACGAATTGCCATTCATGAGATATACCCGTTTTAAAGATTTAAAATACTCATATGCACTCATTCGCGACTTGTATAGGTCATCAGACGTTCAATAAACCCTTTATTGGACTACGTAACTAATATTTTCAGGGGTGATTCCTAGAGAATTGCTAATTTCAATATTATTGATGTTTTTTGAAGGTGTGGCTTTATTTCTTTTAATACCTCAATAAAAGCTTCTTTGTTCAGGCAATAGTAATTGATAAATCTACAAAAAAAGAACAATTTGAAGAATAGACATATTCTTTACTTTCAAAAGATTTCCAAAAAAATAACTAACATCTGATTCGGAACAGATAAAGGATCTGATTTATCCCTTAATATTTTCCTGTACATTTTTTCTTCAAATTTTCTCCTTCGCGATTATTTATTAAATATAATATTAATGGATCCATTTCATTAACTATTAACTCAAATGTTTTATTCTTTATTTTAGGTAAACAAATTTATAACTCAACTTTTTTAATTGTGTTACTATGATTTAGAAGTGAATTGAATTCACTTTCGAAACTAGCGAAAACGTACGAAATGTGGAACACCAATTTTAAATAATTAATTTGCGAGGTACACCGACCAAGCTGGTATGAGGTATAAATGTATCTGACGAACTAGAATGTCTTACTTTATCAAAATCAAAATAAGCTATCGTAAAGCTCTTTGGGTGAACACCTTGCAAGTTCATTATCCATTGAGTACATAGAGAAAATGGGTGGCACAGAAGTACCTGCAGAGAAGAATTTAAAACCAATAGATCACCTAGTAAGCCGGTCTTGGGTTTGCCCTTTGTAAAGTGATTTTCTCGGCCAGTGTTTGATTGAACTGAATGCGGCCTCTTTACTTTTTATTGAGTTCTTTACTTTTAATTGGGATTCCCAATTGAAGTATCCTTTGGCCTAGGCTTCAGGATGGGGCTTCATAGGTAGAATGAAGTAATGGCGTTATTAGAAAATTGTGGATTAAGCTCTTTTTATTAAGTGGAACACTAGAGAGCTCAGGCGTAAGCATAAGCACCTTTATACTTGCGACCATCTAGAGTCAAATTTCGGACACCCGGTCCCATCCCTACGGAAAACCTCTAACTTCGGTGATCGAACATGAGATAGCTTTATTGATTATTGTTCCTACAGGCTTTGGCAGAAAAGAGTACAAAGATTTGCTTTACAGAGAGAAGACCAAAAAGAAGGAATATTATCTATGCGCGAAGTGAGAATATGAAGGGTCATGGCACTACCGAACCACGCACCTCTAAGATGATAGTCGGGTGCCTTAACCCCTAGGATACCCAGGCTTTAAAGTAGCCGTTGATGTTCTGTGGACTTGATTCCTTCACTATTTGTAAGTTTCATAGAACGGGTGATGAGTAATGTGGCGATTCCCCCGATCAGATTAATAAAGTGCCTGGAGTGGTTAGAGGTGTTGAGGAGTTGACGTAATTTAATAGCTCCATTCTTCAGATTTTGAATATCTGCTGTTTAGCACGAATGTGTTGCAGAATGAATGGCCATTCTGACCTGAACTATGAGCATCTTGCATAGCAGCTGGAGACGTGTGCTGTATGGAAGTAAATTAACTCCGGGTTCGCTGAAATCAGCTTTGCCTAATTGTTCTGTCAGTCCGTGCAATAATAAATAAGTCAAAACAAAACACAGACGAATGAAATACTGAAAACCTTACCACAAGCTGGTTAGAATTGTGTCTCCTGTTTGACCGTTTTTGACGAACACATCTGTTTATGCAAAGCATTCTGTCTTTCAATCTATGCCCTTCTAAACTTAAAAGAATAAAATCATTGTTTCCATACTGATTAATTTTTAGTTGAAAACAAAAAATGAAAAAAAAAAATAATTTAAACTATTGGAAGTTCGTCAGCAAAGCCTTGTTAGTCACTATTTAATATGAAATGACTTGGTTGCAATGCCTGACACCAACCACACAAATCGGGATATGGCCGAACATTTCCAACCTGAAAGCGTTTCGACTAGTTTAAGCTTTTCAACGATTCATATCTAAAAAATTTTCCAATATCAGGATATATTATTTTAAAAAAAAAAAACATTTATACATTGGAACAAATGATTTTCATATATTAAGATTAATTAGTGATATAAAAGTCAAATTTCAACCCACCCCCCTTTCGTAGATTTTGTATTTTCATGAAATATTCACAAGTCTTTAATGAGAAATGAAATTATTATTGATATTTCTCCATAAAGTCGATAAACCATACCATCATAACCATCAAGAAAAGAGCGTACTTTTCCCTATAGGAAAGGATTAATTTTAAATCTCACCAAAAACTTTAAAAGCTCTTAATTTTACTTCTAGTTAACTTTACATTTTACTTAATACTTTTAAAGTTTAATTAATGATGAGGTTTTGCTGAACGTTGCTTAAAGATTTTAAAATTTCTTAATTGAAGTAAAAATGCGAAGAGATACTTTTTTAATAGGAATTTCGCTCAAAAAATTCTATGCTCTTAATATTGACTATTACTAATTTATATTTATTTATTTATTTACCAGTCTACAGAGTAAATCTCCAACAGACAATGCAAAAATTAATATAACAATAAAATTAATTACAATACGTAATAAATATAACATAAATAAAAATTAAAAATTTATAAAAACAAATTAAATTAAAGCAGACGACAAGACAATATCATTATCTAATAAGATGGCATAAGTCCGACTTGAATGCTATTCTCTCGGCAGATACATCAATCATGGCATAAATTTCATTAAACAGGCGAGAGCAATACGTTATTGGTTCATGCTGGCCATAAACGGTCCTATGCGGAGAAACAAACAATAGAGGTCTAGATCTCAAGGATACGCCAGGCGCATAAATGTTAAAGAGAGTAAGTAATGAAGCAGATTTAATTCGAAAACATAACACATCTCTGACAAACATAATACTTGCAATATTTCTTCGAGCCTCTAATTTCTGAAGTCCTAGAAGCAAACATCTGGAATTGTAAGAAGGGATAAAATTTTGCCAATTGATTTTACGAAGAGAAAAACGAGTAAAGGATTTCTGAACGGATTCAATACGAGAACAGTGGAGAGAGGTATAAGGATTCCACACAACAGATGCGTACTCTAAGTGAGATCGAACAAGAGCCATGTAAAGGAGTTTTAATGTAAATGGATCCCGAAAGTCAGTAGAATTTCGCTTGATGAAACCAAGCATTGTAAAAGCTTTAGAGCATGCAGTATCAACCTGGCAAGATGAGTTGAACGTATGATCAAAGGTAACCCCAAGATCACAAATAGTATCCGGAGAGTCAAGAATCACACCGTTAATGTTATATGAATAAGAAAAAGGAACAATAAGACGATAAAACGAATATTTTTTACATTTAAGGGGATTTAACTCTAGTCTGTTAGCCTTGCACCACGAACAAAGGGTGTCAAGTTCCTTCTGAAAAGTAATACAATCGGATAATGAAAAAATTGATGTAAAGATCTTTAAATCATCTGCGAACAATAAAGCCCTAGCACGCGAAAAAATCTTACAAACATCATTAATAAACATAATGAATAACAACGGACCCAGATGACTACCTTGCGGCACGCCTGACTTGACAGCAAAAATTTTCGACATATATGTATCAATTGAAACGGACTGTTTACGACCAGTAAGATAAGAACTTAGCCAATTGAGAAGTGAGGAATGAAGACCAAAGGCACGTAGTTTCATAATTAACAGAGCTGTGTCAATGCGATCAAAGGCTTTTACAAAGTCAGTATAAATAACATCAACCTGTTCACCACGTTCAATAGCATTAACTGCATAGTTTTTAAAAACCACTAAATTAGTGGTGGTAGACTTACCACTCATAAAACCATGTTGCTCCTCACAAATACATTTATTCACAACAAATTGTAGTCTGTCAGTAACTAGACTTTCAAAACATTTAGGAACAGGTAATAGTTTCGCAATTCCTCTATAATTAATAATTTTGCCACGAAAACCTGATTTATAAAGAGGCTTGATAACCGAAAACTTCCAAGAATCAAGGAATGAGCCGAGCATTAAGGACAGATTAAATATTTTTGTAAGAGGATACGAAAGACTAGAGTTACATTTCTTTAATAATAAATTACACAACAAGTCTATGAAACATGTCACTATTTAATTTTTTAAAGCATGATTCAGCTTCACTCTGCTCAAGTTGAATGAGACCAAGATCAACAGTTGAGATTAAATCATTAAAATCAGGGATAGGATCACTATTATTATTCGACGCGTAGATAGATTCAAAGTAATCTGCGAAAAGATCACAACTTCCTTGCAAACTATTAGAGTAAATACCATTGTATTCCATGCAAGCAGGCATAGAGGAAGAGGAACGTTTGGCATTGACGTACGTCCAGAAGGCCCTGCAATCATTCTTAATCTTACTCTCAACAGATGAGACATACTGATTAAATAAAAAACGATGAAGAAAGTGATATTCTCTATGAAGCCTTTTAAATTTAGATAAATTATAGGTATTACAATGAAACCTTAAAGCTTTGTGAGCTTTATTTTTAGCATTTTTAAGTCTCAGTAAACCTCTATTAAACCAAGGAGGATGATTGGAAGACGAACAAACAACAATTGGAATAAAACGATTAATACCAACATGAACCAATTCAAGGAACCTTGAATAGCAACTTTCTAGATTACAAGAATAGCATTGAAGTTCACAGTCCCAGTTTACAGATTGCAAGTAATTATTCAAGCCATTATAATCACCTTTAGAAAAACTGTATTTAGAAGTACAAAAATTAGTAATTGAGGCAAATTTGTAAGTACAAATTTCAAGAACAAAAGGGTTATGAAAAATATCGATCTTAGCTAGAGGCAGAAGCACCTCAACTACATTACAAATTAATTCAGGGCTAATAAAAGCTAAATCCAAAAATCTACCAATACAATTACTAAACCGGTTAACCTGAACTAAATTCAAACTAAATGCAGTATCAATAATTAAACATTCATTTTGAGATGTAAAATTCGTCGGCGAAAGAGTACCACTATCAACCGTGCACGACCACTTGATGTTAGGGAGATTAAAATCACCCAACATGCACAAGAATTCCTCAGGTTGAACGATATCAAACAAGGTGTTGATATTTCTAGCATGAGCCTTATAAATCTTCACAGGAGACGCTGGAGGAATATAGCTAACAGAAACTTTCAAAGTACCAAGACCCGGAATTTTAACACAAACGGCTAGTTGTTCAATCAGAGCATCCGCAACTTCAAGTGTCAGCAACGTAGAGCTAAGTTCGACCTTTACTGCAATAAGCACTCCACCTCCACGGGAACATCCAGAAGAAACAGGGCAACGGTCCTTTCGATAAACTAAGTACTTTTTTTCATCAAAAAATTCCGAAGTTAAATGTCCAGGAGTAAGCCAAGTTTCTGTAAGAACAATAATATTGAAATCATTGGTGATGGCATTTAAATAAATATCTTGGGATTTAGAACCCGTGCCTCTGATATTTTGATAATAAAGAGATGTGAAATTATTGCTGGATGGTAGTACTGATTCTAAGTTACGGGCTGAACCATCTTCGGCGCCACGGAGTTTTTTGGATAATTAATAAACTTGCGAACCACAACTCCAGTAGGCCACAATTCAGGATTAAGGATTTTGTCGAAAACATGTTCAGGAACACCCAGTTTAAACGTGGTAAACCTTAGCAATGAGGGATCAACATCAGCCTTAACTAGGCGTCTACATTTTACTGCAGCAGCATCAATATTCAAGGATGATGAAATAAAATTTACAATATTTTCTTCGGTCGTCGTCGGATGCAATCGAGACAAATGAAGCCATCTCAGTTTGAGAACCGCAGAAATATCAACGCAATCCGCCGCAGTGCCAACAACACGAATTTGGTTGCGCTTCCTACGGTGCACTTTAATCCACCCAGTACCTTCCGCTGTGGCATTAACGCTAGAATTAGCACCAGAAGAACCAACGTCCACACCAACAACGGCAGCAGCAGGATCGCCAGTAGTTCGCCTAATAGTGGAATCTTCATCCACGCCAGTAGTAGCATCGTTCTCAGTCTCAGCAACAGCAGCAGAAGAAACGCCAGCAACTCGCCCAACAGCCGATTCTCTGTCCGTGGAAACAGCATCGACAACAGCAGGCGCTGTATCGGCAACAGTTTCAGGTTGCAATGGTTTAACAGATGAAACCACTACACCCCCATCAGAAGAGCCAGATGTGAGAGCACCAACTTTGAGCGCGGAGGATGTTTTGTTTTTCGACGACAAGACCGTTGGGGATTTTTTTGGGGCAACGGACACAGCGGTTCTCTTCAGCAAAGTTTTCCGTACTGTCCCTCCTGAAGAAAGAGACACTGAACGGCGATTATTAGATCCACTCACAGCAGAGCCATCATCATTCTTTTTAATAAATTTAAACAATTAATTTTAGTATAATTAATGAAATATGAATGACTTACACAAACATTCGCAAGAACCCCAAAATTTTATAGAACCATAAACTTGTTCAACTAGGCCAAACCATATTTAGTCTGTTCCAACAATTATTTGGACCATAGCAGAAAGCACCTTGAATGATGACCCAATGCTTTGGTGAGATGAAGCTGACAGACGAGAGCTTTAACAGCCTGTATGTTCCATATGTGAATGACAGAGTGAGAACCTCTGTGCTGATGAAGAACGGAGAGCAGACGTACGTAACTGCCGCACTTATTCAAATCAGGTCCCAGTGGGAAAAATTTGGAGCGCTGTTCAGGGAAGCTTACTTTGAGCGCTGTTAAATATGCTACCGAAGGAGCATTACCGGAGCTTTCATAAATTTTATAGAACGAAGAAAATGAGTGATTATCTTGATGACCATAAAGGGTGGCATTAGCATAATCAATGGACCGGCTCTCGTTCGATACGAAAGACAAGCAGCTTTAAAAGTGGTTAGAATTTAGTTGGGGGTCTGCTTTGGTAAAATCACACTCGCGCTTGGAAAGGAAAAGGCAATTTCAAAAGATAAACGAAATAAAAGCTTTTCGATACCCAGATCACATATCCACAGGCGTCCATGAAAATTCTATATTAAAAAGCTTTTTTATAATGCTCCTAGAACGCTTTTGAAGGAGCATAAAAACGTACGCTCCCTTGCAATGACATGCAATGTTAAAAAATATATGGAACTGGAGCGTAACGGGAGCGCTGTAAGCTTTTTAAGGAGCGCTCAAACAGCGCTATTGAAGCCCTCCATTTCCCGCTGGGGTCTTACAACCGTACGAGTTGGTATAGGAAGTGAGGTTTTTTCAATACTTTCAACCTACCTACCCTATGACTGGGGCTGGGCCTACTTGTGGGAAGGTATATTGAGAACAACACAGTACTAAAAGCTGGTTGCGAGTCCAATTCGCATACTTCGGGTGGCACCAAGAACAATAACCACAGAAGAGTGCCTCTGTCCGAAATTGCGATCTGAAACAATCTTGGGCAAAGAAGTCATTGTACTAAGGTTTCAGGCATTTCGGGTGTGCCTAAAAAGCATCATAGAACAGCAAATGTGATGGCAGGATATGTGAAAAACACTATGCCGAAGAGATATCCTCTAAGAGGAATGCCTGCTTACGTATCAAGGACTATGGCAAGTTTACAACGTATTACATCAGCTTGTGAAAATAGCCGAAGGAGAACTGTATACCAGAGGTAGAGCGATGGTCACGACTAGGGACATTGAAGGTGCCTCCGAAAGGGAGCAGTTCAGTAAACTGCAAATTACTCAAGTTAAATCCTGAGATCAGCCTAATGGTAAGGAGTGAGTGGATAACATACTAAAAAAGATGGTTATAAGTATACAAACGGGAGGCTCGTGTCTTTTGGGAAAAGATTGTAGAGCATTACTGAGGAATATTTCCCGTAGGCGGCTAGTGGAACTGGGTATGGGCGCTGTTGGGTATGTTGACGAGGTGGTAATTGTGGTATGCCTTATGCTTATGAGCCCTGCTGCAGACATAATGAAGAATAGCTTTCGATTCGTAAAACAGAACAAGGCCTCACCATTCACTTACCAAGATGGACGCTATCGTCTTCACTAGAAATATTAGAGGTTTTAAGTTAAGGCGCCTGACGCCTTATCGGAGATCCAGTTGGTCGGCGAAATATATGAACTTGCGGCTGCTCTGGCAACATCATGTTGAAGTAAAGATCAGCAAGGTGATAAGGGCGATTCACTCTTAACATATGCCTCTGTAATCTAGTGGACTAACGTCATTTATGTAACAGTTAAAACAAACTTGTCCTATAGATATAGAATGCCATGAGTATTAGTCGTACCTTTTACAACCCACTCACCGCAGCATTAGAAGCGTGCGTGGAAGTCTTCTTAGAAGATTTTAATCTGGCCCACGTACTGAGTGTGGGGAAATTCAACTCAGTTTACCAAATAAAGATGCTGGCTCTACTGCATACGCTGGATCAGCTAAAGTTCAAACGCAAGGCACATCACCTCCTCCTTATACTAGACATTGCACCATTATGTCTTGAACGGAATGACGGATTGGTACTATAAAGGGTTTAGACTTTCACATAAAAATAAGAGTAGAAGTCGACTTGGGAGTTTTGGGGTCCATACTTGGCCATGTGTACTCTACCACACTCTGGGGTCCAGACCTATACTCTAGGCTGGTTAAAAATGACTCACCTTGGCCACCAGAAAAGATTCTATGGTCACATGCAGACATACTGAGGTGATAATTAAGCAATAAGTAATATCCAGAACATACAGCGGATGACTTGTGGCGGGAGAAAATAATGATAATAGAATGATAAGAGGACACCTGCCAACTGCCGGTGGAGCAATCCGAGACGGTCGTGCATATTGGGTATGACAGTGCGGCGTTGGCTAGGAAGTTTGCTGCTATTTAAGGGCATGAAGTAAATTCTCTTCAAACAGCTACTCTTTGTAACTCGTCGTAAGGGAAAAGTTGGCCAAACCAGAATTTATTCTAAGGAGAGAGACAAAAGTGGTTCGATTCAAATGGCGGATCAGGAAACAGGATGGACAACCAAAGATATAAAATACTTTTGAAGAAGATCCCCAAAATATTACAAAGGCCAGGTAAATCTCGGAAGAGGTTGTTAGGTCTTAAGGCCCCCTTACACGAAAGATCCATTCATCCAAATGGCACCGGGCCACGCCAAAATCTCTCCGTATGTAGAGAAACTCGGATGAATTCGTGGCCTAGAGCTATAAGATTTATGTATATACAATCACTGTGCCATTGCATGTGGCAAGCCTGGAAGATGTTTATTTTGAAGTCACGCCAATGGACTGGCGCCAAAATGAAGCGCTCGTGTATGGTGTAGGGGGGAAGTAGTATAGCAAGCAGGGTTCTCTTGCTCCCACGTATTTGCCTTTCAGGCTCCCCCTCATACCACGTTTATGACTAGGTTCAACCTAGGTTCAACCCAGGTTGAACCCAGTCATAAACGGGGATCGAGTTGAAACTGGGTCCACTCAACCCAACTCAGCTCTCCTACCTGGGTCGAGTTGATATTTCGCCTCATAAACGCGTGTTGAGTTGAAATTGGGTTGAAGTGACATTTGTTTTGTTTGTTTACCATCCGTGAAGTCTGCTTTCGGCGTTATTTTTGTGTTCGGTGTTTCTATAGCGCGTAAATTATTTTATATTAACTATATATGTAAAAACAGTGGAAATTTAATTTTGACAATGGCTAAAAGAAATGTTTGGGAGCATCAGGAAACAAAAACTATGTTAGAAATAATTCGGGAACAAAATTCCTTTCACTATTTTGATGGAAAACTGTATAGGAAGTCAGAAATATAGAAAAAGAATTAACAAAAAGAGGTTATGTTTTGATGTCGGTTCAACCCGATTTCAACCTAAAGTGAACTCAACTCGGAATCATATACGGTGGTCGAAATTTCAACTCAACCTCGACTCAACTTTTCAACCTAATCATAAACGGGGTATCAGATACCGCCACTTTTGGAATTTCGCAACATCAGCTTTCAAGAATATGGTTTGTGTCTTCACTATCAAAGCTTTTTTCTAGAGGAAATTTTGGGAAACTATGGTATCGTTTGCGCTTGCTCATATGATTTGCTTTTGAAGCTATTTTTTGGTCAGTTTAATTTGTTTATATAAACAAACAGAATTCATTCAACATTTGAATCTTTATGGGATGTTTTTTGGGTACATTAATCCCCACGCCCCTCCGCTCTTAGGTTATTGTTTTTGCTTAGTTTTTTGGTTGGAAGCAAATTTTCAACCAATTCTGTTTATTCATATAAACATATTAAGCTGACCAAAAAGCTCCAAAAGCAAATCATATAAACAAGCGCAAACCATACCAAAGTTTCCCTTTTTAAAATTCCCCGTACAAAAAATTTTCATCGTAGCGAAGACATGAACCTCGTTCTTAAAAGGTAATGTTGCGAAATTCCAAGAGTGTGGGTATCTGACGGTGGTAAAGGAAAGGCGAATATGAGGCAAAGGGCAGAGTCCCTCTTTCTATACTCTTGCTGGCCTTTAGAGAGCCAAACACAATTTTTAAATCTCATTCTGAAATGTTGTATAATGATGAGAAAAAAGAGAAAACAATTGTAATGCAACTGGAATAAGTCCAAGAATTAAAAATCCTAACAACTTGCATCCCCCAAGGTAAAAACGAATGCCTTTACAAAATGTGGAAAACAATTCTTTCACTAATCTGTTTCCTGGTACCAATTATTTACTACTCGTGTCTAATTAAAATTGCTTCCCTTTAATCGGAAACTGTTTTTTTCTAAATAAAAACGTTCAAATCTGTTTACAGTCACCACTCAGAAAAATACTGTCCATCTCAGAGCTCATTTTCACTCATTTTCCTCAATGTAAACAGTTCTATTAATCCCTTTAAGAGATTAAAAAACAGCCTTGTATCCTTTTTTCCTCCTTTTAGCAGAGGGACTGCCCCAGAAATATTCGTGGGAGAATTCACCAACTGTTGAATGGGATGATTCCGGTTGCTTTTATGCTACTACAGCAGAAAGGGTTCCAGATGTAGGAAGGGCGGAGAACAATGTGGTATTCTCTCTACTTTATACTTGGTCCTTTGGTTGGGGAGTGTTCCGACTTTGTAAGCTTCTCGGCTGAGTGACTTATTTGCTTGTGGAAAAAGGGGTTTAAAGAATGCGTTGAATGATTCCTTTCAACCGGGATACCACCGACTGCTGGGATGCTCGCGGGAAGTACCAAGATAATGGCCGGGTGATGAATTCTCCTGAACAAGGATTTCTTCATTTTCATATTTGTTTTAGAACAACTTTTTAAGAATTAAAAAAAAAATATATTTTCCTTTTTTGTCTTTTTCCTTTTTGGTTAAAGTCTCCTCAATTAAGTTCATGGCGTGAAGTACTGGTAACTGTTTCTGACAAATTTACTGAGTGTCGGTGGTGGGGAGGTGAATTTTTCCAAGAGAAGCATTATTTTTAAGTAATTAGATTTGTGTATTTGTTTTGTTTAAGAATTTAAGTGTTTAAGACTATTATAAGTTTAAAGGTTCTTCTCAGAATATTCACGAGTATTTAAATAATTGTTTAAGGAAAGTATTGTTACTATATGTAAATGTATACTTAAAACGTAATATTATTCCAAGTAATAATACAGGACTCCTCATAAGTAATAATAAAATACGTTACTTAAAAACAGATTAAAAACACAAGAATTTCTAAGTAAAGAGATGATAAAAGGAATCAAAAATTACCAGGTTAGAGAGGCCAATAAAAATTTCGACAAATCAGCGCAGCCTTGACGTGGCCTACACTTTTACTGTGCCCGTCAAAAAAATTTTCATGGGTTCACACGAGACAGACTTTTGTCCGTAAAGAGTTCTATAGATTATAGCTGGTGAGGTTTTTGGGGTCGCTGATCACGAATTTGTTATTATTTCTTAAAAAAAAACAAAATGGCGGCTTCAAAATGGCGACCATCAATATTGAACACTGTTTTTCAATGAAATTGGAATTGTGTTTTCCAGGTCGCTGATCACGAATTTGGTATTATATTTTATTTTATTGGATATGGTAACGGTTTAGCCGCTAGGGCGTTTTGAAGTTGTTTTTTAGAGTTTTACATATCACCCTGTATTTTTGTAACCCTATGACCTATTTTCATGAATAAGGTATCAGCGAGCGCAGAATACTGCACCTATCTAAAACTGTAAAAACCAAGGTTCTGCCCTATCAACTTCCATAGTAATGAGTCATCAAAGTCAAAATTTTGGTTTTTTTAACTAAAATTTCAACCAAAATCATTCTTTCCTCCATAAAATAGCTAGTTAACTAATTTTTTTTTGCAAAATTGGAAAGCTTGGACAATTTCCTGTCAATAATGTCTGGACAATTTTTATGCTACGACCTTTACTTTTGCAGTTATTTTATTAGCAAGTTTGATGTTAAAATTGCTTATTTGGTACTTTTTGGCAAAGCTTAGGTGAAAAGGTACTAAAAAAGTACGAAATGAGCCCATTTTAGCATGAAAATTGCTTATAACTCCAATACTTATGTTAATTTGACCTCGAAAGTTGATTACCAAAGATAAAACGGTTCAATTTAAGCTAAGCACTACTTTAATAAGTTAAAAAAACAAAACATGGATTACGCAGAATTTTGTACAAAAAGTGGAATTAAACAAAAAGGGGCAACTTCGGGCAATAGTTCTTGGAATATGTTTTTGCCAAAGGGTCAATAAACAATATAAGACAAAAATCAGAGCGGCATATTGCGGCACTTCTTTTGTAGGTCTATTAATAGTCTATTAATATATTAATTAATATAAAAAAAAAATTTTACTTTTTCGATAAAAAGACAGGTCAAGAAATCTTCACCATGTTAAAAATATGTGAACAAATGAGTATTCTTGTTAATATTATTAAATTATACTTACTTTCCTGAGAATAATCCAATTTATAACATTTAAAAATATGCGACACAACACTTCCTATGTATGTTTAAATAATTGGTTTGCCGCAGGGGTTAATGATGCTATTTCAAGCAATGCATGCAACGGCCACTTTCAGAATGATTTTAAAAGGCAAGAAACGCTATTTGATTGGTTCTATTTGTCTTATGCTATCCTAGGTACCCTAATCTAACAAGTTAAAATAAAAAAAGTTCCTAAATAAGACTTTCATTTTTCGACTTTTGGCCAGCTTTTTGGCATTTTCGACCACTGTGCGGTGATTAGATTGTTCGTTCCTATGTACGTTCCTCACGAGCTTTTAGATGAAAAGTGGAAATGATGCCCTGCATCATCTCCACTTCCCCGTTCATCTAAAAAGCTTGTAAACAACGTACATAAGAATGAACAGTCTAATCACGGTCAAACAATCCGTAGGCTTTGGTTTCACTGGAACACCTACTCTGTACAGGCGCGGATTTAAGGGGGGGGCAAAGGCGCTCGCTGTTTAAAAAACAAAATTGATCCAACTAAAAAAAACAAAAACAAAAAATAACCAAACGTCCAAAACCGACCCAACTTTTTGCAAATTAAAGCAACGACCTTAAAAAATGACCTTCAAGGTCAACTACAGATTGATCTATACTCTTTCTATATATTTTGATTTGTAAACTCTGAAGTTAGCTGCACTCACAAGAAAGGGCGCGTCTTCATCAAAAACACATTAGGGCACGTTTTCTGCCCTACTCCCCTCAAATTAGGAACAATTAAAGAAATTTTTGCCACAGCTATGAGACCTGTGCCAAGTGAAGGATATGGGTTGTCTAAGCATGATTTTCAAAACCCGCAGTTCGAAAAAAGGGTTGTTTTTGAGAAATATGTGAATTTTATAGTTTTTTCGCCTTTTCTCTATTTTTAAGAGAAACTATGCATTTTGGTCAAAATATCAAAAGAGCAAAGTTATAAGGCATAAAATTTCCTGCAAATTTTTCCTTGACTGTTTTTTCGAATTCGGCATTGTTTCGCCGGTAGAGCTCGTTTTGCGCCTTTTTTCAGACTCTGTTGATAATCAAAGCGTCCAAAGAAAGGCCGTTGAAAAACTACAACTATGTACTACTTTGATCTCATTTAATTTTTCATACAAATGCATAATTTTGGCTCAAAATCTAAAAATGGCGCAAAACGGCCTCCATCGGCGAAAATCCAACTTTGATATTTTCAGCAAAATGCATAGGTTCTCCACAAAATAGAGACTTCACTTGGCACCGGTCTCATAGTTGTGGGAAAATTTTTTCTAAAAACCGCGATTTTTTGACTAATTTGAGCGGACTACGTTTGTTTTTAAACGACGAAAAAATTCGGTTAGTTTTGTTCGTTTTGTTAATTTTGTGTTTGTCCCTAAAAAAGCCTGTTTAGACGCTTCACTCCCAGAAACGTTCCTCACGAACTTTGTTGATGAAGGGAGAGGTGGGGTGGTACCTCTCATCAACCCAACTACAGTGCCGCGGCCAGACAATTTGGGGGAGAGTCCAAAAAAAATTTCGCACAAAAAAACGGGTAGGTATACTTTGAGGTTTATTAAGCTAAACGATGATAAAAATTGAATAAACAGGAATGAAAGTTAGGAGCCGCCTGATATCGCCTGCTATTTTCGTTCCTTTCTGTCTATTCCAAATGAATCTGTTTTACTTCTGGTAGTTTCCACTTGTGACGTGACAATCGGATGGTGTTCACCACACAATTTTGTTCAGACCCTCCAACATTTAATATAAGCGGGTCCTACTTTTCGCATACGCCTGATATATTTTGAAATAGTTTATATTTAACTGAACTTACTAAGGAAAAGTGCCTTAACTGACAATGGAGGGACAATAAGAACTAAAGTTAACCCTTTTATACATCTATCAATAATTGACACAAAAAAAAATATGGATCAATCGCATTGCAGCTATCTATAATAAGACGTACTCAACTGTGATCATTTTTCAGGTCAATAAGCTTATTGAATTGTGTGCAAATCTGTGCCCACAACTTTATCGAAAAGGATAAAAAGGGAAATAAGGACAATTTTTGGTCTATTTACAATGAATTTCCATAGTTGACACTTTATTTGATAACCTGACAGGGGCCGAAATTCAGACAACAGGGCACATTCCCAACTTGTCAAGTGTCAGATATATTGAACCGGTCGCCCATTTATCCACTGCACGATATCTTGTCGTATTGCGAAGGGCCCACTCATCGGCCACTTCTTCCAGGAAATGAGCAGTTCCCCATCATAGACGATTCAGACTCTTGTCCTTATCCTCAAGGATATCGACCGACCATTGTTTGCCATAATAATCCTTGAGTATATACTTTTGTATATAGGTATGTGCTATAGCTGCATGTGTGAAAATCTCTTGCCTTTGAGTCGTCGTCCGTTGTTCGTTGTTCATTGCCTTTTGTTGGAGAGACGCTGCTGCTAGGACAAAATTAAAAGCCCAGAAAAAGTTCTAGAAAAGGACTGCACTAACACACAATTTTTTTTCCATTTTTACTTTCAGACGTTAACATGGTGGCGGAGCCCAAACCACATCAAATTGGTCGAAAGCGACAGAACGTTACAAAAACAGGAAATGACTGGTAAGTTCCCTTTGGATTTTGTCATCCGGAAACATTTTCCGTTTTAGTATAGCTGCCATTTACTTAATAGTTGAATTGGTGTGCGTGTTTAATTTGTACGTGTGTGTGTCTATATTTCTGGGTGCTAGCTGGGGGGAATTGTGCTTGTGGGTGATTGATTGACTCGAAGGCAGTCGAAATAAAGTGTTCAGCAGGTAGGGTCTTATAGAAATACGCTAGCTAATGGAAGGGGACAAGCCGCCATCCTCAGATTCATACTTTTATTATTTTTTCTTACAGTGCGCCAAGAGAGTTGATTTATGCTGTTGTTACTAGAAATGTTTCTTTCGTCAACTTCCATGAAATATACAGCCCCCACCCCCGAAAAATAGTATTGTGTCCATTTCTCGGTTGTCATCGTCAGTGTTCAGTGATGTCAGTGATGAAAAACGTTTTTGTATCACAATCGCAACCCTCGATCTTCAGAACGTTCTAAATTATCCATCGTCTTCTCATTATGGCTTTAAGTTAATATAATAAGTTTTATCGTTTGGTCTTGGAAAATATTCATCAAATTCAACTATTCAACTAGGACTATTTTTTAGAGTTGCCAAACTTGAAAATATATGGAATTAAGAAAAAGAATGGACGATGAGCGTTATCTTAATTCTTTGGTGGATACGATAAATAGGCACAATGAGATGTCTAAATTCTATGATGGATTGAATATTGTGTGTAAGACCAGAGCTCTACAATAAGCCTCTTGAGGTAAGACAATTCCATCTAGAGTCCAATGCCGAAAAGGAAGCCCTAGTCAGAAAGATAACACCGAAGGGAATGAAAGAACTGCCATTGGCAACATGTGGTTTTACCGCACAGACTCAGATCTAATACTACCGCAACAAGTGATCGATAGGGAATTGCTGTAAAGATGGAAGACATCAAAAAAGGCATAAGCGGCAGAAATAGAAAGACCAACGGCTATGGCTCTGTGTGGAATCGAACCACGAAACTCTGAGAGTGATAGGCCCTAGACCATCGAGCTCAGTTTTTCCGCATAGTTTGTTAGCTCTCAAGAGTAACTGAAGCTGTCTAAAGGTTATTTTAAAAAATCAGAATCGAAATTGACGTTGATTTTAGAACTTAAAAAAATATAGTTTAAAAAAACTAAAAAATACGCTTTTATTTTAAAATGAACTAAAAAGTAAAAAATAATTTTGAATGTTAAGTTTTTATTGCTCTAGCCAGTATATGGAAACTACCTACTCTTCGAAATGTAAAAAAGCGTGGGACACCTATATTCTTAGCGCTCACGCTTTTTTACATTTCGAAAGGTAGGTAGTTTCCATATACTGGCTAAAGCAATAAAAACTTTACATTCAAAATTATTTTTTACTTTTTAGTTCATTTTAAAATAAAAACGTATTTTTTAGTTTTTTTAAACTATATTTTTTATTTTCTATTTTTTAGTCTATTTTATGTCTTCCGCCATTTTGTAATGACAGCCATATTAGATTTAAAATGACGTCACACAGCTTACTGTACTATACTCGTCATACACTTTCATTTCTGTGGTGCTAAGGCAGAACCCGATATGTCAAAAAAAGCAATTTTTCGTTTATATTGCCAACAGTCGAAAGTTTATGAATGAAAATATTCCCCAAAGCCAAAATTGTAGACTATTTCTCTCAATATCGACAATTACCTATTTTGACATATCGGGTTCTGCCTTAGCACCACAGATTTAATACTCATACAGAGGGCGTGGTAAAGAAAAAGATAAACCGCCATTTTGTGTTGGCCGAAATTTTGAATTTGGAATGACTTCACACAATTCATAGTATTCTAATTGTCACACCCTTTCATTTGATACCCATACCTAGTGGGTTGTACAGAAAAAGGTAAACCGCCATTTTGTGCTGCCCGCCATTTTGAATTTACAATGACACCACATAGCTAATAGTATTTTACTTGTCATACCCTTTCATTTGGTACCCATGTCGGGGGTCGGGGTGCACAATTGCAAAATTCGGCCGCCATCTTGGAACCGCCATCTTGATTTTTTTACAAAATGGTCAGAATTCATTTTCACGTGAACTATACATATGTGCAAAATTTCAAGTTGATCCGTTACATGAAAGTGGGTCAAAATCAAGTTGCAAGATTTGTTTACATGAAACATACAACATACAACATACAGCATACAACATACAACATACAGGTCAAGCTAATATAAAGCGTATAAAAACAGAATTAATAGGATTGAAGTAGATATAGTAAAGTTAGAGCAGGGTAATATAAGGCGAAGCAAAAATAGAGAAACATAGTGAGACGTAGAAGAAAAAGGTAGAAAAGGAGATGCATGTCTTCTGAAAGTTGTGGCTGTGCTCATTCTGTGAATGTAATTTGGAAGATTACTCCAGATCCTATGGGTATGCACAAAGAAGAAACGACTACCAATTAGGGAGAAGTGGGCAAGAATCAAGGAATTTGGACCTCAAGCATTGCAAAGGAAAGAGGAAGACACAAAGGTAGCAATGGCTTTTGGTATAAAAACCTTTATGCAAGAGAAGTAAGGCCATGATATCGAGGTATTGAAAAAGGTCACAACCAAGTAGAGAATTTCGGACACCCGACAAATGATCAGATCTTCTCATATGAAAAATTTACCATTAAATTTATCAAATTTAAATTTTTGTAATGCCACTTTAAGACGCTGACCGCTGACGGCAGGATGAGCTGAAAGAAATATATACCAGCGAGCCGAAAAGGAAATGAGGGGTCAATGAGAGAATTAATATGTTTGGTTCGAATAGCAGACTGCCATGGAGCCACAGTTTGCGTAGTGTGCCATACATTTTAGAGAGCAGAAATGACTGAAATTTTGACTCACTTTCATGTAACCTATCAACTCCAAATTTTGCGCAAATGCATACTTCGGGTAACAATGCAATATGACAATTTTGTAAAAAAATCAAGATGGCGGTTCCAAGATGGCGGCCGAATTTTGCAATTGTGTTCCCCCAGCCACGGTATGGGTATCTAATGAAAGGGCATGACAAGTAGAATACTATTAGCTGTGTGGCGTCATTCCAAACTCAAAATGGCGGCAAACACAAAATGGTGGGCAACACAAAACACAACACAAAACTTTTCCTTTTCAACGCGCTCGGTATGAGTAACAAATGAATACTATTATGTGTGTGGCGTCATTCAAAATTCAAAATGGCGGCAAACACAAAATGGCGGGTTACATTTTTCTTTACAAGCCACTCGGTATGGATATCAAATTCAAGGGTATGACAAGTTGAATACTATTAGTTGTGTGGCGTCATTCCAAATGCAAAATGGTGGGAAACACAAAACGGGAGATTATCTTTTCCTTTACAACGCGCTCGGCATGAGTATCAAATAAAAGGATGTGACAAGTAGAATACTATTATGTGTGTGTATCTTTCCAAATCCAAAATGGCGGCCAACACAAAGTGGCGGTTTACCTTTTTCTTTACAACGTCCTCGCTATGGGTAAGCTATGTGATGTCATTTTAAATTTAATATGGCGGTCACCACTATACTAAATTAGCACAAAACAGACGTAGTTCCATTCAGCTAGCTCTGTTTGGTGCTCGGGTGACTTTGCCACGATTTTACCTCCCAGATTTTTTAAGGTGCTAGCATTTCTCCCCACTGTCAATTTCTTCATTTCGTCTATAGTCTGTGATATTTAGTAAAGCTCACACTGATCTTATTTTGATCTCCTGGGTGTTGTAGGAGTTAACACCAAAGAGAAGAAATTTTGCATAAAACCCACTGTGATAAAAATCAAAGCAAAGAATTTTTGTAACGGGGCTTCGATTTCGCAAAGCCAGCTGTGCCAGAGAAGTAGACGTCGGAGTTAGGGAAAGAGACAGCCTCGTCCGGGGTTATTTCTCATGAAACAAGTGAATCCCGCTAATTACCTGACAAAGGCTATCGGATTAACAAGAAGGAGTACCGTTCGATAGGTTAAGACCCGACCTAAGGAGAACTTTGGTACCTTATTATTAACCGGTTAGGTCTGCGAGATGCCTTATTACGGCTACTCCTCTAGCAATCAGTCCACGATTTTGATGACTGATCATTTTATCAATCAGGACGTAGTTCGTTGATATATCGGGGACATAATATAGATTTCACTAATTTCGCCCTCTTCTTCAAATACTTCACGTATATTCTCCATTAGCACTCCTTAGAATAAAGATATCTATGACGAAGTAGACCATTCTATTAAGTTGAACGATTGGAACAAAATTTTCAATCAGAACCTGGACACAGCCCACGCATTTCCTGCAGCATTTCTTTTTCCATTAAAACTCCATAAGCCTTTAAAACTTTAATCCCTTTTAATTGGTCCTTTAAAACGTTTGCTTAATTTAAATTCCATAATTTACACCACGTTAAATCACATTTCGGAATGAGTTGACTGCATTTTCTTTCCAAAACTAAATGGTGTAAGTCGGCAGAGCCATGGTGTTCTATGCCCGGAAATGAGCTTTCACATCAGCCCTTTAAGAGTTATTCACCTGGAAAATTTTTGAACACCCAAAAGTGGAAGCTCATCTATAGTTGAACCCTCGTCGGCTCCAGGCTTTATGAGTTGAAACGTTCTGCGAAACTACCCCGTGAAATTTTGCCTCTGAAAGTGTGAAAGTGCGGGAGAAGGGGTGCGAAAGCGATGAAAAACCTTCTATCAGGGTCGACTTTACGGGCTGAAGATCAAGACCTATGTCCCACCATCATCAGTAGCTTTAACCCAAATATTGACTCTGTCCAATTTGTTGAACGCGCTTTGCCCTTTCGGGTGGTATCGGAAGGCCCGAGGTTGGGGGGTTGGGGTGGTTGGCTTGTTGTTTCACTTCGACATTGCAATTTAAGTTTCCCTTTGAAGCAAAGTTACTTGGCAGCAGGACGACAGTATCATGACGGAGTGTCGATAGCTAAATGAAGGCATGGAGCCACCTCGTGCAGCCAATTCCTGTGCTATTTCTACCCTACAGTAGTCTGTCGCCATCTTATCCATTGAGTCAATATTTATTTTGGGGTTAAATCAATTTGTTTGCGTATTTACTGTGTGCCGTTTTTTGTAGTCGATCCCAACCCCTTCGGTAGTCACTTTGTCGTTGTTGTTTGCTCGCGAGTTAGACTAGGGGCTGTAACGGGCTGTCGTCCTTCCGTGAATCTTGCTTTTGCGGTGTATCCTTTGGGCTTAAGCAGCAAAGGTTGTGTGGTATGCGGATGTTTGTTTGTGTTTGTGGCTTTTAGGGTTGTATTTGCATAGAAACATTTAACTGATTTATAATTTCTTTATTTTCAGGGATTACTACTACGATAGGTGAGTTTCTTTTTGTTCGTTTTCAGTTAAATAATACATATTGGATTTTTTTGCATGTGTAAGTATTTGAAATACATTTATAATACGTTTAAAAGAAGCAAAAAAGTTTTTTTTGTTTAATCCCGACCAAATGTTGTGAGGCAATGAAAATGATGTACACATAAAAAATCCAGAGTCCGGAGAATTTTTAAAATAATTAGTTATTGATGAAAAGTATCTTTTTATTATTTCTTGTTAGGGGACAAACTATCTTAGTTAAGAAAAGAGTTTTTTTAATTACAAAAATCTTAATGATTACCTAATAGAAGTGCCCATAAATCGCGAAAAACCTTATGACTTTTACTGACTGCTGACGTTACCTAAAAAAAGGTGCAAAACGCCCAATAGCGGTGAAACTATGAATAATTCGAAAAAACAGTGAAGGCAGACAATTTTATGCTCTACAACTTTGCTCTTTTGATATTTTCACCAAAATGCATAGTTTCTCCTCAAAATTAGAGCATCACGAGATCTCGACAAACTCGAGAGTCTCGTCTTGGTCTCGACTCGAGAATCGAGACTAGAGTAAAGTTCGGTCTCGACAAACATATTCTCGTCAAGACGAGATTATTCGCTCGATATCTCGTCGGCAAATTAATAGCAATCAAGTCTGGTAAAAAAAGTATCTGATGAAGCGCGCACGCTATTTTCAAAGCTGGGATATGGTTCTCATTCACGTATCAACACATTTTTGCCTCTTGGTTTCTTGGAGGACAGAGATAGCGGAATATTTGGAGGCACCCGCACGTGCACGGAAAAGTGGACATTCTAAAATGGTGGCAGGCTCATCAAGATTCTTATCCTCTCTTATCGAAAATGTCGAGAGATTTGCTCGCTATCATGGCGACATCTGTTCCGGTAGAGCAATTCTTTTCAGGCGCCGGTCTAATAATGACCGAAAAGCGGTGCTCTTTGAAAGACGTCACGTTCAATGCCATTCTGTGCATTAATTATTGGTGTTGTTCGAAAAAATATCTGCGAGATTAATTTTTAACGTATATTGTCCTATGCTCTTTAGCATATATTTAGCTTATATTCGTTTTTATATGAAATTATAAATTAAAAAATATTTTTAAAATATTAAATATTAATATTGTTCATTTTTATAATAATATATTAATTTTCAGCAACTAAAGTAAAGGACTGAATAATTTCAATTAATTATCTCTCCAATTTCCTTTAGAATTTTGGTCGAGACTCTCGACTCGGACGAGACGAGATTGATGGGCGAGATCCGCCGAGAGTCGAGACGAGACTCGAAATGGTCGAGACTTACCGATGTCGGGACGAGAGTCTTAAAAATCTCGTCTCGTCTAGGTCTCGTGATGCTCTACTCAAAATAGAGAAAAAGGCGAAAAAAACGCTAAAATTCATATATTTGTCAAAACGCACCCTTTTTTAGAACTGCGGGTTGTGAAAATCATGTTTAGACAACCCAAATCCTTCACTTGGCATCGGTTTCATAGCTGTGGGAAAAATTTCTTTAATTTTTCCTCATTTGAGCGGACTACAAAGTATTTATCGTTTTTGCAAGTCTGCTATGATTCCGTAGAAATTTTCAATCAATTACTGTCGAATAATATGGAATCTAAACTCCTCACCACTTCTGCCAGCATTTGCTGCTACCTCTTAGTTCTTTCATAATTCTTATAAACGCCATCCTCTTAACCCTGCCCAACCTTTTTCAGTGAAAAAGTTGCTGAGCCTCCGATAATGAAGCCAATCATTTTCCAATCCTTGCTTTCATGATTGTCAACTCATGTTCAACCCAATCAACAGGGGCATCGAACGCATTCTTGATATGAGTCGCAAGAGTCGTGCTGAATTCAACGCATGTTAAACGAAGTACTCCCTAATCTCTGTCATAACCTGTACCAATTTTCCTTCCGTTTCAGTGGACGATCTAGAACTAACGCCTGATCGATTTATTAACAGCCTAGACAATCGAGGATCTGCGATAAAATAACCACATAACCTGATATTTCTTAAAAGAAGCAAGTAAGAAGAATTACAAGTCCTAGATTTGGCATGTCTTGAATGCAAATTGTTTATTTTTGGTGGGGCCTTGAAACATACTTGTATCTAAACTTGGCTGGACAGGATGCAAAACCACGCTATCTAACACATGAGTAATGGGCACTGTTTGCTCCGACATCGCCATTAGTAGGAATATTTCAACACTGATGTAATTTTATCACTATAACCACGATGACTTTTGTACCAGAAGTACAGAAGTACGGTATAGTCGTCCGTTATAGAACCTCGGCTGCGGAACGATCTTCCACAATCAGCATTATCAAACTCGTACAACATCCAGAAGCTCAAACATAAAGTTTATCACCATCTCCTTCAGCACTCTCCAGAACCACCTATACTATCCTATAGTCCTTTATCACTCTAACTTACTTGTAAAGCTTGTACTAGACATAGACTATGACCTTAACGACAAAATAAACCTACTAATCGTAGTGTTGAAATGATGATTCCTAAGCTTATATGGTCCTTCAACTTTCCACTTCTCTCGCCTAGATATATTCCTCCTAACCTGCCTTCACTCTTAATTCTCTCGTTTTATATTTCCTACCATATTTTATCATCAAAGCTCTTTCTAATCAATTACCGCAATAAATGCCCTATCGCTCACTGAAATCAATAGAAGTCTTGGTTGAGAGCGGTTTGAGAGAAATCGTGCAATGGTGTTGCCATTCTTATTCTTCTTTCGTACTGTGTTTCCATGAGCCAGGGTACAGTATTCGTTGAGTTTACAGGAAACTTTTTCATCGTTAAAGCGATGCTGTTACCATGAAAGTTCTGGGTTGAAGTGACAGATAAATAATTGTACGTTTTGTCGCCGTTGGTAATACATATGTGCAGTAAAGGATACTCAAACACATAGATATGCAAACCCCGCCTGGTTTCGTCGATTTAACGAAACTTGACTCAATCCTCGTTTCAATGGGCGCTTACTCTGAGTAAATCCAGGGTAAACTCTGCGTGGAAACTCAGTAACGGTAGGACCGAGAAAGATCGGAGGAATACCGTAATTGTGGCGACAATTCCCAGCGATATGAGATCTGGTATTGTCCTGGTGCAATAAGATTCCTTTTCATGCAGACTGAACATGGCTCACACGTGATACCTCCTGCTCTCTTTTTCATTTGTAAAGCTTGACATCAGGGTTGCTCATGTTTGCTTAGTGGAAATAAAGTAGATAGCTCGAGAATCATAAGTAGGGAGAAATTGTGGTTGTTTCAGAAGTCCGGGTCTGTTTGGCGATTGTTTCAGAAGTCACATGTCCAGTTTTATGAAAAAGAAACAAAAAAAAACAGGAGAAAGTTTGAATCACACCATTGTGCTAACGATTTTGTCGGACTTACCTCGTCGGATAATGCCAACGACCAATTGGCATTTATTTTTGGGCTCGTACGTGAATGTATGTTTCTAACAAGGAGCTCTTATCTGTTTTTGTGCTTGTATCCAATCATTTGAGATCAGGTTTCAAACCCTGAAAGTAAGCGATTCTAGTTGTTAGATTGTTGTCAGATCTAACAACTCGACCCCAGGTATCGAAAAGAGCTTTGGCGTAAAGCTTTCCCCTCGATTTTGGAGACTTTGAATTGTCAGACTTCCCCTGCTGCAGCAGTTCGCTCAATCATGTTAGCCGGTGTTTGTTCACGGTATACAGAAACAAGGTAATTTCTGTTTTTGTGTTTGTTTACGTTTGACTGCCGGCTGCGCGAAAATAATAATTAAAATCGAAGTAAGTAAAATGCGTATTTTAAAGTTTTAATATTGCAAGTTAGACCGTTTGGCGTTGTTGAAGGCCTGTCTACTTTCAGATCTTAGTTTGAGAAGCTTACTGTTCCACCAAGGAGGTTTGGTTTTACCCCTGTATTTCTTAATGGGACAGGCTGCTTCCAATGCATTATTTAAAAGGTTGCTGAGATTCTTCACCTGATCTTCGAGATCTTCAGCGTTCCAAAACTGGGTGGGAACATCCTCGGGAAGTGATCTTTTCACCAATTGTCTATATACGGCTCAATCTGTCCTTCGGACATTCCTGTAACCAGGGGCCTTCTTCACACTTGAGCACGTATTGACATTAAAAAGAATGACTCTATGGTCAGAAAAGGAGTGTTCACTGGATATTCTCGTTTTGTACACAATTGAGCAGGTCTGAGGAAACAAGAGTGATGTACGTGATTCAAAAAATCTGGTGTTCGGTTTTTCTTAATTTTAAGTGGTTTAATGAAAATAAAGTATTAAAATTTATAGACCATTTGAAACTAGACATTTCAATGGTTAAATGAGCACTTATTGAACATCAAAATTCGACAAAAACATCAATAAAGTTGTCCATGCAAGATTAGGGTATTTTTTTCGAAAAATGTTAATTTCTAGGAAACTATCCGTTATCCAAACAAAAAAAAAATCATGCTTATTTAACGCAACACAAGGTATACTCTTACAAATTTTTATGTAATTTGAATTATTTTTACGGGAGAAAAAAATTAAAAACTGATAAATCGTTTTTCCGCCATTTTCTTAGAAAATTTGAGGTTACGTCAAAATATGTTATATACAAAAGTTTAATCTTTTTATTATCTACAACTTTTGTATGAAACATTTTCCTCTAGGAGGTCATGTTTCACCGCAAATCGCAAAAAATCCGCTTTGGCACTAGTCTAATTAAAATTTTAGTCATAGAATGTAATACCTAAATCATCAATATGAGAACAGCCAGCTCGCGAGTCTCTGGCTATAGTTAGATTTTCAAAGCTTACAATTCCCCTCCATTTGTTAGATCTAACATCCAAAATACCAAATCCTCTCTTTTTCTGACAAAAGCACATAGTCTCCACCGAAGGGGCAAGAGCTTTGAGCTTTTTACTCATTTTCTGACTATTGTTAGATTTCTATGATCTAGAATCGCGGGGTTACTTTGCTGTAGACTGTGAAAGCTTTTTGTTTCATATTGCTGCGAGTGCTATTGCTTTCAAATGTCTTAAAAGCTTTCAGGAGCATACTGGTCAGGCCGCAAATTCTAAAATACTTTGCTCTGAAATGCTTTCTGTTTGCTTACAGTTTTTCAAAGCTTTGAGCGATTTCGAAAACGCAGGACTACAGTCATTTGCAAGTATTCAGCTACAGACTTCTAATTGCTGAATACTTGCAAATGACTGCAGTCCTGCGTTTTCGAAATCGCACTTTGCTCTTCAAGGCTGTGAAGTACGGGTGTTTTCAATGATGCAAGTTGCGTGCGCAATTGACTTATTCAGCAATGGAAGTGTGTTGCTGAATAAGTCAATTGCGCACGCAACCTGCATCATTGAAAACACCCTACTTTGCTTTCCTTTAGCATTTTTTTTTCATGGTCCTACTTTATATATTAAAATAGTATTTTTGATTAGCAATATGAAACAAAAAGCTTTCACATCCTACAGCAAAAAGTTTGAAAATATGATTTCTGTAAAGCAAAGCCAAGTAAATTGCTGTGGCTTTCTTGGCAGCAAAGCAAAGTCAACAGCAACAGCATTAAAATTCCTTCCAATAATCTCTACGTTTCGCTAGTTTTGTCCAATTCCTTATATGATCTTTTGTATATATTCTAGCACGTCATGCATCGACGTATTTTTTTCTCAGCTCCGATTCCTTTCCTGTAGGCCTTTCTTCAGAGGTTCAGATATTGAACTTAATTCCTGGAGGAGCAATGAATACTTGGGTCCACACGATACAAACTTCTATCAAACTTCTATCAAACTTTGTTTGCGCCAACTTTCTAAGCACCAACATGTCTTTGTACTGCTAAATTCTATAGAAGTACGATTAGTCCCTGTTTAGAATCACAGACTTCATGCCTGTTTTATACAACTTTGATTGCCAATTCAAGATCCCGATCAATGTCGGTTGGAAGTGGCACGCTGTGGATTTTAACCCAAAAAAAGGGTCGCAACTTTGGTACGCAGATCGATCCAAAATTTAAGGCGTTGAGGTTTCCGGATCCAAATGCCAATTATGACTAGCTTTAGGCACATCCCTGTTCGTTTTTCAAATCAGATCTGTTTTTGGCATTATTCTTTCCAGTTGTGAACTCTCATCATTTTTATATCTTCTAACACATCGTCTTTTCATCTCACCCATGGTTGGCCTTTGTTTCGTTTTACTTCTAGTAAATCTAGTTCCTCGAGTTTATTAGACCCGAATTCAGAGTCTTAATAGGGGTTCTTACAGGACATGTTTCTGTCAGATGTCACTTAAAGATTATGGGTAAAATTGATACCATCATATGCAGATACTCTCGGGTAGAAACAGACACCGCAGATCATGTCCTTTCCATTTGTAATGCACCAGGGAGACACAGGAAAAGCGCATTTAATGCCTAAAAAGTGTGGAACACTAATCCAAGAGCTATCTTAAACTTATTCAGTTCAGCTCTTGAAAAACCAACGTACAAAAGATTCGCTGACGTTCCGATACCATAAAGTCATATTTTTCGATGGGAGTGCCAGAACGCCTCGCGTTAAATATAGTTTCCCGAAACCCAAAGTTTATCTATATATACCATATTTTCTGTAGTTAAATTGTGCAAAATCATTTCTAGTGTCTACTTCATCTCCAATGCTTTAATCTTCAGTACGAAATTGACTGAAATATTTCGTTTCGTACACATATAGTTCTATGTGTTTCTACGGATTTCTTCTTTTTGTCAAATAAAACCAGCAAACAATGCCCCATTTGCGCTTTTTCACTCCATGTATAGGGCTCTTTACGGCAAAACGAAATGATAATTCAAGTCTGGCGAAATTCTACAGAAGCAGTCACAACGAGTACTGATATAAAAGGTAGGTTAATTTAGTCTGAAATCGTTTGTGAATAGCTTTTAAAGGAACAAACGTTGAAAGCAGATCTCCGGACTCCGTTTTACAATCTAGCAAATAGTAATACCCCGGCGAAGTGTACGTCATTGAAAAGACTCGAGAGCTCAGCCTCAAAATCACACATTTATTTTGCGCTAATTAAAATGTATAAAAACATATCCTCAGGCCTAATTATACATACTTAACAAAAGTGTAATTTTATTTTTTATTCTCGTTATTTGTATGTGTATGTCAACACCGTCACCACTCCCTACCATAAACAGCTATTATGCATCGACATTGTTCCCAGGAGCTGGGCCAAGGCCCATGAAACGTCAAAGATTAATGGCACCACAAAGCAGATCGGTAGGAAATCCTGCAAATGGCAACAAAATCAGTGCAGTACAACAGCAACAGCAGCAGCAAGTAGCTGCAGCAGCAATGGCAGCTATGGCCGCATCAGCGGCAGCAGCACAAGCGGTACAGGCAAACATGTTGCCCCAGCAGCAAATAGTTTTACATCAGCAAGGACTACTAGCAAATGGTACCAATGTGAACAACCTCGTTGCATCCTGCAATGGTAACACAGCAACCTCACACACTCTTTCTATTGGCAAGCCGACCGGAGTTGGGCCCGGCGGGGGTATGGTCCTTCAGCCGCCGATAGTAGTTCCAACAACAACTAATAATCATACAAGTTTAACAAATTGCGAACAAATGTCATCGCCGTGTACAAATGGTCAGGACCTCCACCAGCACCACCAGCAGCAGCAGCAACAATTGCTGGGTCCCTTCAAAGTGTACAGTGAGTATAGAGATCGTAGAATTTAGACTGCCTTAGAGTCCTAGGGTCCTTCCATCCCCATAGTATCGAGCACTTTTCGTACATAAAACGAACAGTCTGCGTACGGAAAGTTTTGCAAAGTCCTGATTTATGGGGATAGAGGGATAATGGATAAACAATTGCCAGGACTTTATTTGCACAGCGACTTACGCCCCAAGTCGTCCAACTGTAACTCGTCTTCTTGTTGTCTGCTTTTAGGTAATCCCGACACATTAATTTGCGGCAACTGCAGGGAATGCTTTTCAGACCTCGGTGAATTATTAGACCACAAAAGGACTTACTGCAAATTAAGGTTTACATGCAAATGCCAGGATCCACTTTTGGCTTCAAGTAATTAATTTTTGTGTCCTTGCCCTCTTTCTTGAACCCTCCTGTATGCACTTGGGCTCACAAAGCGAGAGGGTCGGGCACTATGCAACTTGGAAATAGATATCTAATATCCTTTTTTTTCTCATTTTTTTATATATGTACACAAACAACAGAGAATCCACTGCCAACAACTAAACTTCTGTGTGCCGTATGCAAGGATGCCTTCACAAATCCCTGGGATCTGATGGTACATGCACAAGCTGCCCACATGGTTAATATCTACGAATTAGGGAACGAGGCTAATAGCGGTGATGCCGAGGAACCAGTTCACAGGGAGAACGGGAGCGTGAATGGAAGCAGTGATACAGAACATGCCATGGAGATGAACGGAGACGTTGGCAGCCCTAATGGATGCATTCTAAAAGAGGTAGGCCATATTGACAAATGATGACTCCTAACAACTTTCATTTCAATTCGCTGCTAAATAAATATGGGCGAATGAAGTAGAAGACGGAAATTTCAGCTTAAAAGTGGCCTATATTTAAGGTTCCGGAAGTTTTTCAGGTCTTCCACTTTTTAATTAGGGTTTTGAATTCTAGGACTATCCTAGATTTAGCTTCTATTGTTTGGTGGATTTCATTAAATGCAACCATAACGTTGATTGGACATTTTATGGATAACGTAGAAGCTTAAGTAAATATTTCATTATAAAACTAACCGCTCCCATTTCGAGAAGTGATTTTAAGCAGTACTAAGGTTTTGGTTCCAATTTTTAGTTAACGAGGTTCATCACATCGTACATCACAGACATCAACGTATCTTTGCAAAGTTAGTGCCAAAGATTTCTGGTGCTTTCCTGTCACCTTTTTCTTTTTTGACTGAAGCTCCTAAAATATTACCTCATGTAAAGCATATCAAATATCAAAGATGAGTAAAGCTTATCCCTCCAAAGTTACGCAGTAGATGTTGTCATAGTGGCAATCGGTGAGACAGGTAGCACCACTTCAAGGTCTGAACAACAATCACTTGACTTAAGGTTAACCCAATGTACTCTTGGTTTCCTTCGCTTTTCAGAGCTTTTAAGATTTTATATGTGAAAGCCGTGCGTTATACGTTTTGGCATTTGGTTTTACCTCAAAACAAAACATTGGCTTATTTGATATGTCAAAGCAAAGCAAAGCAAGCAACAGCGGCGGACTAAGCCCGTCAGAGGCCCGGGGCGGCAAAGCTGAATAAGGCCCTCAGTCTAAGAAGTTGATGTAATTTTAGAAGCCTCCCAGCGGGAAATGGAGGGCTCCAATAGCGCTGTTTGAGCACTCATTAAAAAGCTTACAGCGCTCCCGTTTGGCTCCAGTTCCATATACTTTTTAACATTGCATGTCATTGCAAGGGAGCATACGTTTTTATGCTCCTTCAAAAGCGTTCTAGGAGCATTATAAAAAAGCTTTTTAATAAAGAATTTTCATGGACGCTTGTGGATATGTGATCCGGGTATCGAAAAGCTTTTATTTTGTTTATCTTTTAAAATTGCCTTTTCCTTTCCAAGCGCGAGTGTGATTTTACCAAAGCAGGCCCCCAACTAAATTCTAACCACTTTTAAAGCTGCTTGTCTTTCGTATCGAACGAGAGCCGGTCCATTGAGTATGCTCATGCCACCCTTTATGGTCATCAAGATAATCGCTCATTTTTTTCGTTCTATAAAATTTATGAAAGCTCCGGTAATGCTCCCTCGGGAGCATATTTAACAGCGCTCAAAGTAAGCTCCTCTGAACAGTGCTCCAAATTTTTCCCACTGGGCTTTTATTCAGTTTTCATTTGTATTTAAAAGTGTGTGTGTATGTTTATTTCCCAGTAAGGAAAGCTTTTAATTACCCATCTATTCCGAAAGTAGTTCTAAAGCCAAGTGTCCACTACAGAGTTTTTTTGGTAGAGTGTAGAGTGTAAAGTTCTACCGGTAGTGTGTACACTACAGCGCGTCTCTACCACTCTACCACCCCACCGCCCGTAGAATTGCTCTAGAAAAATTTTGAGTAGAGCTCTACCACGTGCTCTACAGACTGTACACTGCAGATGCGTTTTCTCTACTGTAGAGTCAGCCATCAACTTTTGCATGTCATTTAATTTCTCAGTTATTCAGAGATGCGTGCGTACACATATTGTGTAAAAAATTTAAAGGAAATTAATAGAAAACAAAAAAATAATAAAATGAGTTCTCGCCAAAAACAAGCTGCTGCCGTTTTATTTCTGCTCGAAGAAGAGAAAAAGAAGGAAAGGAAATGTTGGGCGCGAGATTGGATTGCGAAAAGAAAAAAAAACGCTGGAATGTATCGAGAATTATTGAATGAGCTCACGGAAGAAGACACTTTTCTGCCTATGTCGCATTCGAATTTCGTTGTTATTTAACAGGCCGATGTACAACGAAGCGCAGTCGAAATGCAAATAAGAATGAATACTGTAGAGAGAAAAACTCTATCAAACATGTTTGATAGAACATACAGAAGATGTAGAGCTCTACACAACACAAAAAAATTGCTTATACACTATAGAGTTTTTTAGCAGAGAAAACTTTCGCGTAGAGTGGGTGTAGAGCGCATGTGTACAGCTCTAGAGGGTGTATACACTTGTCTACGCGTCTCTACGCGAGAGTTTTCTCTAGCTCTATGCAAAAAGCTCTATAGTGGACACCAGGGACCCGATTCCGCAACGGTGAGTTTTTCGCCAGTGAACACCGAAGGAAAAACTCACTGACAACCTCGGTGTTCACTTTTCTTTAAAATTCGATTCTGTAAGTGCCAGTGAGTTTTAAAGTGCTGAATGATTTTTAAAGTGGCTGAATGATGCGCTGAGTTGGTACTGTCTTGACCTTTCCATTTTAAAAATTCTAATTAAATAAAATCTTTTAGAACGATAAACTAAAACAACATTTTATTTTTACATACCAAACAAATCTCTCAAAAAAATTATTTTTAAAAAAAATTAAAAAACTTATTCACAAATAATCGCACGAAATTACAAAAACAACTTTACTCGTCAAAATCCAAACTCACCGTAAATTCGTAGCCTTTTTCTCAGTGAGAAATTTTTCACGGCAGTGTTCACGGAAAATGTCAAAAAACTCATTCTCACTCTTGCGGACGCGAAAATAAGCAGTGTACACTGAAATCGGCGAACACCGTAAAACTCATCGTTGCGGAATCGGGACCCAGGCTTAAGTATAGAAAAACTCATCTTGCATGTTGCAACCGAGATGACAAGGGTCAAGAAGTATTGAAGAATAAGCGATGTACAGGATAACGATTCAATAAAGTCCCATTTTAATAATTACATGCTGTACTTATTTGTGTCTACGGGAACATTGTACGGGACCTCCGACTCCAAAGTACCACTTAGGTAGGCACTGACCATATTTTAAAAGCCTTGTTTAGGATTTGATCAAGGGAACTTGTAGACATTTGGAGGCCCCCAGGAACCAGAGGCCCGGGGCGGACCGCCCCTTCCGCCCCACCCTTAGTCCGCCACTGGCAAGCAAATCCTTCATTAGAGTTTTTTGATCTTTAGTATCCAGCTGATGTGCTAGTATAGACTCAGTGGCGATCCCAATGAAACGTTTTTGGTATCATACACCCAGAAACGGATTGACTGCGAGGATAACAAACTTTAAGCTTTTCAGAACAAATCAAATACTTAGGGATGTCATTAGACGCCAAAACTCCACTTAAATAAATGACTGTGTTTGCTCTATGACAATTCTTGATTCTTGTTGCTCTCAACGACCCCACGACTCACGATTTCGGCGATAATTATTCTTTCTTTTTTGGTTTTAGTGAGATTTCAAGTCCAAGGAGTACCAGCTGGGACCAATCGTGCCCTTGACATCCCCTATACGTCTGACAGACCAAAATCACTGGTTACATAAGTGCCCGTAGGTGTGTCGAAAGAAGGATAACATTCTCCCAAAAAACTCCTGTCTCTCGGTTAACTGAGTCTCGAACACGGCCAAAAAAAACACCTCCTTCTTATCTTCCTGTGTGACCGGCCTCCGCCCATACGCTTTCTAGCTGCTATTTCTCTTGGTATTTCTTTGCATTTTTTCTTAAAGTTTTGTTAGATGGCCTTCAGCATCACTTTCATCTTTTTCCACACATCCTCCGACCTCATCATCTTGCCCAGGATTTTCTCCGGTGTTAGCTGCCCCTCGGAGGCTGTTTTCAATATAACCCTGTTCTCCGCAAACCTCACAGGACACGAAACAGTCTTTATCGTCCTGAAATTCTGGGCAGAACGGTAAATCATCCAACCAGAAGCGATGAAGGTATGACCTATAACCTCATACCCACTCAGGAACTGCGTGAGGTAGTAACTCACTTCCTCATGTTCTTTATAACGGAGTTGGCTACATTTGGTATGACATCGGCATTTAGTAAACTCGTCCCACCTCTTCTGCAGCGCTGGGATGTACTAGACGCGCGCCAGAATCCGTCGTACTGCCTTGGGCTCCGCCTGCACATTCCGGCTAGTACAAGCACTTACTCTCCGTCACCAGAATATTAATGAGGGTCATTCCTGGTATGACACATACCTCCCAATGCCCGTGTTGTCTGCTGCCCTACATAAAATAGGACCGAACTAAGCAGACTCGTGATAAAGAGGCCAAAGAGTGTCCTTACCTTACAGCGCGCCAATAATGCTATGGTCACGCTGCGATCAGGCCCAAGACTGAACAGGATGGTGTTTACCAGGCCAAATGTGGATGGGTGCCCGAATAGGCGTTCGCCTTTTTATTCCCACTTGGCAATAAGTTTTCATAGGTGCAAGATAGAGTATACCTTTGCTTGAAGGACAGTAGATGCGGTGAAGGATCTAGTAAACCTGGGGTTTTTACCTAAACACGCACGCACGCACTCCTCTATGTACCATACGAGTCACAGGGTTTTCTTCTTGTATTTTCACCGACGGAAGCGTAAAATTTGAGTTTTTTACAAATGCATCTAAAAAATTATGGGATCTCTTCCATAACCCTGACAATTGTACAATGTCTCTGCTGAAGACCATCACCCAAATGCTCGTTTGGCCATTGCAACCTGATTGCAGCGTTTATAGCGGATTTCACTCCAAGTACCAAATTGACTAGAGTTGCCAGCGTTTCCAGAGGTTCCGGTGAATGAAACTCAGGGCATGAGGTGATACCAATTCAGTTTGTCATCTAATGCCATCCTTAGTATTTGGCTTATTGTGAGCAGCTTAAAGCTCTGCCCACTAGAACCAGTTCAGTCAATCCTGGTATTATCCAGAAAGTGACCCCAATATGCGCGTTCTAAAAGCAGTCACAAGCCACAACGCAATCACAAGTGTATGGTAAGTCTTAGCTTAGGAGAATTTGGTACATACTCTAATTTTTCAGTCACTAGTTCAGGTGGGAAAAGAAGAGCCCATTCCAGAAGAATTGATTCAGAATGCATTCCGGAGGAACCTATTCATTTCTTTTCTGATTCTGGAAAATGTAGAAGGGAATCGAATGTATTCCGAGTTCATTGCTAAGCGTAAAAAAATGTCCAATCAATTCTAAGGAATCAATTCCGAACCGATTCTAGGGAATGCAGAGAGGAATGAAGTGGTTCCGTCCTATGACATTCCAATGCAAAAAGAATCGGTTCTCTACATGTCTTTGAATCTGAAGTGGAATCACTTCCAATGTATTGGAATCAATTCTGAATCCATTCTGAATGCATTCTGTGACAATCTGGTGATTTTGACAATCCGCAAACAGTCACAACGACTATCCAAATTGTGACTGTATAAATAGCAGGTCACAACCCAGCGGGAAATTGAGTGCTCCAAAGACAATGAAAGAGCACTCCCATGGAGGCATGGAGTGCTCCCTTTCATATATTTTTTAACATTAGATGTCCGCCTAGGCTAGCACTCCTTTTAAGATCCCATAGGTGCACTCCTGCAACGATTTGGTTGGAGACCAAAAGGAGCATTACAGAGCTTTTTTAAATATCTACAGTAGAGCTATTCATGGAGGCCTGATATGTGAATTAGCTCCGGTGCCGAAAAGCTTTTATTTTTGTTCATTTTTTGCAATTGCCTTTTCCTCTCCAAGCGCGAGTGTGGTTTTACCAAAGCCGGCCCCCAACTAAATACTAACCACGTCCAAAGCTGCTTGTCCTCCGTATCAAACGAGAGCCGGTCCATTGACTATGCTAATGTCACATTTTATGGTCAACAAGATAATCGCCCGTTTTCTTCTTTCTATAAAATTTCTGAAAACTCCAGTAATGCTCCCTCGGGACCATATTTGGGAGCGCTCAAAATTAGCTCCCCAGAGGAGCTTTCTAGTAGATTTTTCGTGGCATTCTCACAGACTCGTCAGACAGGCAAGATCGATGAGAGGTGCTCGGACGTTCAGATACACTCTGCCTCACTGCATCAATATTTTCTATCGTACGTTCGCTATATTGTCGGCCAAACTTATTGCACGATTACAAATTCACCATGAAAGACACCTCCATAGATCTGCGAGTTCTTAACATCGACATTCGATTCAGTCACAAAAAGCGTCCCTAGACCTTGGCTGTGTTCCGTAATATACTAGGAACACTGCACCAGTACTACCAGTGGTAGTTTTGCCGTTCCGTTTTCACCAAACAGTGCCCTGTCGCAGTGCTCTAGGAACATTCATGACGTCATAAACCGACGTCATTTTACTACTGTGATTACTGCTCTGAAAGAGGTACTGTGCTCACAGTAGTTTGAACACATGACAGATGTTTAATTTTTGAAAATCTGTAGACGTTTTACGCTGTACAAATAATGGCAAATAATAATGCAAGAATTCAGTTAGCTTTATTTAATTGACAGTGACTCTCTGTCATTATAAAAAATTAAAAGAATAAGAAAATTCAAAAAATTGCAACATACTTCTTCTTTCAAAATGTAAACAATAATGGCGGAGCCAGTATACTATGCGCTCGTTCCGATATACAAAAATGTACTGCTTGGTCCAGTATAACTTTTTTAAACGGAACGTGTTTCCCAGTGCACTGGCATGACATCAAAAATCGCAGTGCTCGCAGTACATTACGGAACACACCCCTTATATTTTTAGAAATCCAAGGATATGTTGTCTACCTAGGCTAACTTGATATCGAAAAAACCGCTAGCACAATTCCTTTGCTTATGACTGCTCCTTCCAGCATAAACACAAAATCTAAAAATGAGGTGTCTCAGAAGACGTCCTCCTCTAGTAGGCGTGTTGATAAGAATATAATGTTTAGCCCACAAGATAAGTATCTCTTACCTCCTTGTCTAAAATTTTCTCCATTACCTTCAAGCCAAAAGACTAGATGTTTATCGACCTGAATATTCAGCTTAGGTGTGATCTTTCACACCCTCAGTTGGTTATGAATGTAATATTGACATTCCTCCACGCAAATGGGATGTAACCAAGTAGGAACGAAGCCCTGAATATTTTGCAGAGTAACTGAATGATTAGGTCAGAGCTCTCCTGCAGCAGTATGGATAGATACAATATACTTTAGGAGACCTTTAAGGTTTGAACGACCTAATCGCCTCCCGCTTAGTTATTGTCTACTAACAGATAACACTATTCCACCCACAATTCCAAAATGTAAGAAGAAATATTCAACTAAATTTCACAAAAATTTTTATTCAAGTTTGTTCAGCTTCAATTTCACTTCTGACATTGGTGCAGATTTAAAAGGCTTAAAAATATTTTTTGTTTATTTTATGTCAGAAATGTTTAAATATTCTACTTTATATTTAATCAGAATTTTGTTGCTGCTTTATTTATTACAATTCTAAACTAAATACCCTTAAAAACCACATTAACATTTACTTATCCCTACACACCTTCCGCTCAAATTTCAATGCGTCCATTGAATTACAACTACGAGTACACCCGAGCATTAAATAAAGTGTCCAACATTTATGACTGAAGCTTAACTTTCTTAACAGCAACAACAACTACCGAAAAAAACTTTCTTTAATTAAGTGCTATCCTTGATTCAAAAGGATGAAAATCTCTCAAAAGTGTGAAGGATCCCCTAAATTAATAGAAACATTTAATTAGCATTTAAGTAATCTCGAAGGGATGTTTTCCTGGTTCTTTCCCGAACACTGTTTGTGCTATCATAATCTTAATTCAAGCTGTGAAGGAAGAAGTGTTGAACCCAGGACCAACCAGGATCCATTCCACTTTAAATATTCATTAAGGAACTCTCTCTCTCTCTTCCCGATGATTTTGAAAGTTTTCACTGTCTTGCTAATTGAAGATGATTGATGACGATACCACACAAAATTTTGGGGTTGACTTAATTAATTTTCATTACCTTTTCTCTTTCCCCATTTATATCAATCCTTGATAAAGGACGTTCACACAGATGATGCATCACTTGATGGTCGAATGTCATCCCCACCAGCATCCCAATCAGAGGACATGAAATTGAATGGATCTGTCTTATCGCGAGATAGCTCCCCAGCTATGGATCGGGAGGCACCCCGGACATGCATCGTACGCGCCCTGAGTATTGTGAGTATTAAATTTAATTCAATTCATATTTTTTTACAATTATATAATTATTGTTGCTGTTTCGTAATATATGTATATGTATTTCATACCAATATTTCTTTCAGGAAGCATCAACCTCTAGCCAACAATCACCATCACTAGGAATGATGACCACAACTCTTGCAATCAGCTTAGCAAATGGTGCCGCAGTACCATCACAGTAGGATAATGATTTTGTAAAATAAATTTCACAGGATACTTTTACCAATTATCACGTAACATTTAATATTTATTTTTAATATGCCCCTATCGATAATAGGCCGTGGGTGTGTATGGGTGGTGCGCGGGTATATATTTATCATATTACCAAAAAGTAATATGATCGATGAATTCTGAATCACAGAGAACGGACGGCATAAAAATCTCGATAAATTATTCACAAATAGTGAAATCGTTTCGCGATTTTCACATTTGGTTTTTTTTTGTTGTTTTTCGCCTGTAATTTCAATAATTTTAAATTTGTTTGGAACTTTTGGTGGGGTAAATTGAGAACAAACATTGAGGTTTACCACACACACAAAACAAAAAAATGATATGTTTTATATTACAGAAAAATATTTATATCATATAAATGGAAATTTGCATTAATTCACTGAATTTAAATTACAGATTTTAAATGCATTTAATTGATGTGTATGTTAAGTACAGTGATATGTAAAATGATTTAATGTTTCGTTCTGATGTGAAAGTAATCGCGGTAACAAGTTGAAATAATGTATACTGTTGATTCTAGACGCTTATTTTTTAGAAATATTTCTTATTAATTTAGAATGAAAAAAATATCGAGGCTTTACCATACTGTATATAAGATATTGAATTGCTAAAAACTATATTATTCTAGCTGACCCGACAGACCTTTTCCTGTCCAAATTTCAATAAACTTGTTTGGGATTGTCTTGTGAATTTGTGAAAAGCTATTCGAAATATGTAAACAAAGTAAACATGACAGGCCAATCAGTGTGGACAATCAATTAACAATAATTCCAAAAGTTTTGAAACTTTCATGTAAGGTCGGGAAGAACATAAAAATAAACTATAAAATTTTGCAGCTTTGGCCGAGGTCCGGAACATTGTTAAAATTGCAACAAATGAAATTTTGCAATATTGTCGCGGAGAAAATTCCAAAAGTTCTGCAAACTTGCAGTAGTGTGAAATGCACTATTTCATATCACGTATCAGATTTGCAACCAATTTAAAGCTACGGAACATTCTTTTATTAAAAATTACCGTTTTTTGCAAATAAACTTACAGGCAAAACTCCAAAGGTCTTGCAAACTCTAGAGCTGCATCGGAACAATGTCCCGAACAATTGTATAAATTTGCAACCTTTCGAGTTGTGCGGAACATGTTTATTTATAATATTTGTCATTTGTGGTCATTTTTTCGAACAAAATGGCCACGAAATAATAACAAAAGTTTTAAGTTTTGGTTGCAAATGTTCAGAACAAAAAACAATGTTCAATGGGGTCTTTCTGGTTACATTTTCAAAAAAAAATTTTTTTTAAACATTTTTTTTTTCATAGAAAGAAGAGAGATATCGTTTTGAAAATTTGTAGGTATGTTTATTGACAAAACAGTATTACAAAAAAGATTTTTTTTTGATTTTAAAAATTTTTTTTGTTGACATACGGATTTTTTTAAAAAAACATCAAAAAATGACGGCGGGCATGATTTTGGGCGAATGGATGATCTGAAAAAACAAAAAAAAAGGCAAATTATTCCTTGTTGAAGTGGCTATGGCATGAACCAGAATAATTTGTTTTTGTCAAAAAATAAAAAAATGGCGGCCATTTTTCGAAAAAACCAATTTTTTAGGCTGGAAAATCGGCTGAAAATCGTACAATTTTTTACCAATTAAAACGATTCTGGTTCATGCGATAGCCATAAATGTGTACAATAACATATTCAAAAATCATAACAATTGGTCAAGTAGTTTTTCTTAAATCGTGCCCGCCACCTTAAAAAACATAGTTTCTAGATAATCGCGTTTGAAGTTTTGTTAAAAAAAATTTTAAAGAAAAACTATATACCTTTTTAATCTGCCATGCCCGGGCCGTAAATAAGTCCTTCCTCCTGCTCATACTTCTCTTGCAGCATAAATCGAAACGTTTGCAGGGTATAATATAATACTTCATAGTATAGAGTGAATCAAATCGAAGCAGATGTTAAAAAGGGGGGGAGTCGAGATTATCGAAACACAGCCGAGCGTCGAAAATTCTTTCTCACAGCGTCTCACTGTATACGTTCAAAAATAATTTTAGAATTACGATATCGCTCTAAAACCTTTTGTATCATGTTTTTGAATATATTTATTAGCAAAATGCGTAAAAAAAAATTTTCAATTTTTTGAAAATTTGTAACCAGAAAGACCCCTTAAATTGGTTGCAAATCTGGTATGAGGCATGGATTTTCAAGGTTAATTCCGCAAACACTCAATGACTGCCCTTGTGACTCCCTTTGGAATGCAAGCGTTTAAAGTCGAATGCCATGTCGGTCGGAATCATTAGGATGCATTGTATCAAAACGTCGTCTCCTTTGAACCTTCTTTTAAGAATTGTTGCTTCGATGACGTTGTATATCAGTCAGTCTCTTCACCGCAAGCCGAGCGCCATATTCCGATTATCATTATCGATTCGACTTTCAATTCGAGATTGTGAGGCGGCAATCTGGGTAATTCCAGCGAGTTCAAAAATTCGGTTGGATAGTTGACGACTTCATCTTGGCTAGTAACGGAATCCACCCATTTGGATTTGTACATCATCAGCAATTTCACTTTCAATCTTGAAATTCAATTCCTCGACAGCAATGTTTTTGTCGCAGCCAATATAGCACGATCGCTCAACCAAACATGATTTTTGCAATTTTGAGCAGTGTTTGGGAACACCTTTCAGATGAGTTCGCAATTTGATTTTGTGAACTGGCAAAAATCGACGGGGAATGCTATGCACCCAGTTGAATTTTTAACGGGGATTTTGCCATTGCCAATGTCCACCAATTGTTTTAAAAATACATTCTGTAATTTGACACGCATGTTCATACTTAATTTAAGTGTCTTGTCGTCCACAAAACGGACGACTTCAAACATGTATTAAATCCATCGACTGGCGTTGACACTGACAATGTTTGGCGAGAATCAACTGCCAACAGAATCATCGCACCACCAAACCAGATTTGATTGTTTCGTAGACCTTGCATCGTTCGGTCTAATAGACTTTTTATGCGCCATCGTACATTCACCCCAAACTATCAGTTTGAATTGCAGCAAAAGTGTGGCCATCGCACAGTTCTTCGAAAGCTTGCAGGTTTGAGCTTCATTGATTTACATATTCAACGGGAACTTGAGTGCCGAATGAGCTGTTCGACCGCCTTCCAACAACGTAGCGGCAATTCCTGATGAAGCAAGTGCAAGTGCAATTGCTTTCTGCGAGCGAATCTTTGCCAAAATCATTGTGATCAAAAAAGTTTTCCCAGGTCCAGCAGGAGCCTCCAAGATCCCTCCAGTTCCATCGTTCACAACTGCCATGAGAGTGCCGTCTGTGTTTAACCGATTGGTTTGATTCACAATTTACCAATCACCTGCCAGATGTCAAACGACATTTCCGTTTCCGTGCGAAATAAATTGGAATAAACATAAAATAACTACATTTGTTGGAGAGGTCGCGACACAAAAGTAAAAACAAATGTAATTTTATTTGAATGCATTTTCCCATATTTTTTTCCATATCTTCCAGATTTTTTTTCAATTGAAAACATTCAGTTGAGTGATTTCCATCCCGGGAGCATAACTAATGCTGTTATGACACCTAATTTTTTTCATCGTCGAATTTTAAGTGCGAAAAGACAGGGACAACTTGATGTGAGCGAGAAGGCTTTGCATTTTCGTGCAGTTTCAAACAATAAAAATACTTTTTCGTATCCAATAGCAACATAATTATCTTATTCGCATATATTTGCAAGTTTATTTTCAATTTCACTGTATGTACACCATAATAAATCACGAACTTTCAAAGTCTGAACTGTCAAAAATTAAGATGAAGATCCTGAAAAAGTATGAAAAGTTCACAAAAGGCACTTTTCGAGTTAGCTGAACTTTTTCGTGTAGATTAGCTTCAATTTTAAGCATATAGCTAAATTTTCGCACTCATGCCAAATCTCCGTAAAGAATTTTTGTCCCTTTCTAAACTTGCTAAGAAGTGTAACTTTCATCTGAAAAAAAGTAAGTGTCATAACAGCATAACAAAAAGATTTAACCAAACATGTCGTTCGAATCGTGAGTTATGGTCTTCAGTTCATACAAAAATCCTATAGGTATAAAAGGCACTTTCAGTTTTTCCCGAATTTTTCTATATTCTGGGCAAATTGACCATTTTTCCCTTAAAATCCTTATTGGGACTATCACAAACACTATAAAAAAATTATCCAAATCGGTCCAGCCGTTCTTTAAGAGATGCGGTTACCAATGAACAGCATTTCATCTTTATTTATATAGATTTCGGTGATGAGTCAGCTTTTGTTTCAAACTGATCACGACAATTTCTATTAAAATTTGTTAAAAATAGACTCGGTGCCTTTTAAGGGTTTTGCTCTTACTGCGTAAACCTTGAACCTCATTAAAGCTGTTTTCTATTATTTAATTGTTAGTGCACAGGTCATTCCACACCACAAGACCATGGAATAAAACTGGGGCGATTTTACTAACGCCAACGGTGACAATATTGTAGCAGCTAGTCCAAAATCGGATTCTACATTTACACTCTGCTTAGGACAACAAATAACTACAGGAAAAGAATATATGAATCTATTAATCAGTTATATATTCTGCATCAATAACTTCGATCAAGTTATTGCTGTAATTTCACAGGTCGTTGAGTCTGGGAAGATACTAATCCCATTTTCGACATCCTTCTCATTGTCGTTGTATATCATAGTTAGCTCAATAAGTAGAAGGGTAAAATTTGGTTGCCTTGGAAGTCCAAAGAGTAGAATCACTGTAGATTATTGAATACACCTTAAACCAGAGTGGTTTTGTGACCATACATTGCCGAATTATTTGGCTCTCCTCTTTATAAAACCTAGAAGCTCGTTGGGTCTAGCAGTAATATTATCGTAATACAGATTGAAATTAAGTTTTCTCTCTGGACAACACCTAGATCTACGATATCATCAACCTGGTTCAATATCATGTCATTGTGCTAATAGTACTTTTCTACGGGAGACGGTAATTGCGTGACATTTTCTGGTGTTAAGTACCAACTTATTCGTGCTGCACCAGTCTTGTAAGTCACTGAGTTTGGACTGCAAGACGAAGGTATCCGTTTGCGGCTTAAATGACACTATACATATATTTTGAGGTCATCCGCGTAGAAGAGATGTGGAAAATTTACTAATTTTTCTGATAGGTCAGAGATGAAAATATTAAGAGAAGAGGAACAAAAAGACGTGTTTCATGTAACTCTATTCGACTTCACTTTCTTCAAATTCACATGGATAAATCATTTCATATGCCCTATCAGAAATTATGTATAGAAATATTTGCTATTAGTCCAATACTCTTCGTCGTTAGTCGAGTTGTTGTTAAACTACAAGTTTTCAAGTAACTTGAGTCAAAAAGGGCAGATAAATTACAGTCCAATTTCACAGCCAAATCTCGACTCATTTGAAAACCGTATGTCATTTGAATAAAGAATTTTAACTCGGAAGTTTGCTCTGAATGGGTTTGCGGCGTCCCCTTTGAAGGTTACTTAGTCTAATTGATGAAGTTAATAAAAATCCTGAGAGGTATAGACTTCTTCGTATCCAAAACAAAAAAGGCGAACTACTTTGACAACTTTGAATCTCTATAATAAACGATCCGAAAGTTTTGTCGAAAATAGTAGTTTTTGCCACCTAGGACATCCATTTGTGATGCTTTAAATAGAGGAAAAATATTACTTATCATAGAAAACGATTTCAACAGACTTGCAGAGCTAGAAAAACAGTTGTTTTATACAATTTCCTAAACAGGAGTCTACTAGAAGAGAAAAGAGCAATTGAGGAAATAGACAAGGCTTCTGTAAAAGTTACGTAAATAAGAATACGAAATTCCTGGCAATGAAGGTAGTATTATTTATTGAAGTTCGTGTGCGACTTTGAAACATTGGTTACCACTAGATTTAGGGTATCTGTCAGACTTTCACCTCGAAGATCGTGCCTTCCGTTTCTTCCGAGGCCAATTCATTCGTTTTTCATAAATAAAAATTTTGCCTCTTTGCTCTGCCCTTTTCGGTAGAATATAGAACCGAGCGAGTCCCTTTTGGAGGCCAACGTCAAACAGCGTTTGCACCAATAGTAGAGATAGTCTTACTATACCTTTTCAAGTTCAAATTGAGACTAAACAATTTCTAATTGAGACTAAACAATTTCAAAATAGGACTTAGCAATTTCAAAATGGAAATTAAAAAATTTCAGTGAAAATAAATAAATATTTTATTGGATGAAATATAAAGTATATTAATAATAAATCAAAGTCATATCTATATATTTATTGGGTCTGGTATAAATTTTTTAAAATGAGACAAATGACGGATATTAGGAACATCAATTTTCGATATCTTCGTTATACTTTCTAGCTGTTGTAGACGAAATTCTGTTTGTGTCAAATTTGATCTGTTTTCACCACCATTTAGATTCCTCTGACACCAGTCTATAGTTTTTGCAAGTGCTCTCCAATCTTCGTTATTATTATACAAAGCACAGATTTGCTTCTTTATATTGTCAGTTTCAATTTATTTTATGACATTTTTAATGACAGACTAGAATGTGTTGGTTAAGCATCGTAATTAAAAAATCTCAATATTTACGAAAAATGATCAAAGCATTTATTTATTTTCAATGAAATTTTTTTATTCCCATTTTGAAATTGTTTAGTCCCATTTTGAAATTGCTTAGTCCCATTTTGAAATTGTTTAGTCTCAATTAGAAATTGTTTAGTCTCAATTTGAACTTGAAAAGGTATAGAAGTGAATCTGGTTTATTTTTAAAAGCAATGTTAAATATAATGTAAAACTTAATTGGTGAAGACTTAGGCAGGATTCAAATATTTTGAATACTTTGAAAGCTGCAACTTTTTGGGAAAGATTTGGTTTTAATATCACGTACTTTAAAATATCGAAAAAATTTGTAATTCTAATTCTATGACTGAAGGTGTATTTTCAACAATATGAAATACTATGAAATTTGTGTGCATATGCTAAAATTAATATTGCTAATCAGTTAACAAAAACATGATATTTTATTGTGTAACTACTAGATGAAACCCCCATAAGTTCCAAAAAACAATCAATCAACAACAAAATCCCCCACCAATTACTTAATTTATTATTTATCACATTAAATATAATCGCATTAATAAACCATTTCATAAAAATTGTACATATCACATCCGTCATTATTTATAATAAAAACTTTAACATGTGAAGTAAGAACTTAATGTCTTTATGCTTATGATTTTACAAATTGGCAAATGCACGATTTCTAAAAGTTATTCAAAAAAAAAATTATTATTATTATTATTATCCATAAAAGCTATTACGGATCTTATGTACTTAAAAAAATTGTTGTGAATAATCATTTATATAATATTTAAGAGAGAAAACAAATAGTGAAAAAGAAAATACTTCTAATTAAAATTATTATATTGAAAAAAAAATGAGTACCTACATCCATTTATGTATGACCAAAGAAACAAAAACAAACAAAACATGAAAATTATTAAAATTAAATAAAAAAAACATATATAGAACTGGAGCTTTTTTGTAAATAAGTAAAATATCTTATTCGAACAAAAACAAAACAAACAAAAAATTAAATAAAAAAAAAATAAAAGTGGAAAAAGAATACTCGAAATCTTGAGAGAAATTGCCTAAGTCTCAATTATTTCAAGAGAAAATTTATCAACCATATCATTAGAAATTCGTTTAAAAAACTATTAAGAAAAGGAAAACTTATTGTTATTCGTAAAAAAAAAAAATTATTGTATCTTGACTAGGATTGAAGTAATTTTTATTGTAAGTGAACAAAAAAACAACAACTGTGAATACTATTATTATTATCATATGGATTTAATTAAATTGGACACAGATTTTAGCAAATTTAGTTATATCGCAAAGGAAATTAAAAAAAAAACATACAAAAAAAATATTATTGTATTTTAAGTTTATACTAAAAAAAAATTATGCAATTATATTTAACGTTAAATTTTAATCTCGTGGTTGAAGTAAAATTGTAAAAAAAAACTATAAACTTACCAAGTTGATAACAAATAAATGTCCTCCATTTATTACAAAATTGAATGAGTTTTATTTAGTTATATTGTAAAAATCATTTCTTAAGATTCTGTCTCACAACACGAACACCTTAACTTATTACTACTATTTAAAGCGGAGCTAGAAACTCGGTTCGAAGTAGTTAAAATAGTTATATGGAAAGATATTTTAGAGATCAGGCAACGAACTGGTAAGTATCTTCCCTGCAATAGTACAGGTGGTATAGGACACGGTTTTTAACCGAAGATGAGAAAAACCTTTGCGTAAGTATAAGAGAGTGTATGAAGACATGGTATATATCTCCTGTTCTATGCGAAATCCTTCCCAAGCCCTATAAGAAAAGGTTTCCAAATGCACGGTTGCTGATCCCCAACTCCGCAAAACCAACTGCAAAGAAAATGTCTCTTCGGCTTGATTTTCCCCACAACTATCATCAGGTATTGTATTTGTATGGCACTCTCAATCCGCATACTCGCCAATCCGCAGTTTTTTTAAGATCGACACGATACTGACGATATCCTTCAGTGGCATCAACTGTTGCTGTAGTTTGGTCAAGCTTTTCTAGTCTTGATGCATGATGTTAAATACCTCCTTACTTGGGTGATATCACTCTTCATCACAAACAGCGGTTTCTGTACATGGTGTGTCTGCAATAATTGCTCCTAGTTTGGCCAATTCATCGGTCTTGTCATTGCCCTCGATATTCCTGTGAATACTAAAGAGTGATCTACTTATACCTCCTATTTAAGAAAGAGCGTTCCATTTGGCAAGTTTCGACAACCTCGATCGTTATGTAGACCGCGCAAAGTACTTTGATAAGCTATTGGCCAGGATTACATAGATGCTCGGCCTTAGGTTTGTTTGTATTGCTAGGCCGGATTTGAGGGTTTTCGGGGGTTAAGCTAGGCGAGAAAGCTCCAGCGCCTATATCGGACTGTCATTTAAGACCAACTGCGTTTTGTGGTATGGCATAGTTCTTTCTTGTCAAGCTGGAAGTCTTCTAATTCCACTCTGGTGAGGACCTGGTCATTGAAACCTGGGTTAAACTTGAGTTTCGATGTCATGTACTCAGATAACTTATATACCATTTCCAGTAGTAGATGGTCCAGTATATTTCTATGTCCATACGGAACCTTTAGGCTATACAGTCAGCCTGCTGCCTAATGTATAGACTAAGTGTCAGATAAATCGAAAATTAGATTTATAATTTCAGTAGTATCAGTATAGTTGCATTCAAAGCTCTCATTACTTCGACACGTACCATTCCTTGTACTTGCCCTAGTCTGGTTTGGTCGCATATGCTTGCGTGAGCGGGTCAGCACTAGTATAATCACTGATTTGTACTACTAGCGCACTTTGTCCCTTCTCTTGGCGAAGGTCTGCTTACTGTCATAGAAATTTATACTGACCTTCTTTGCCCTCTCTTCGAAAGTGAGCCCCAATTCACCTTTAACTCAAAATCAAAGCCCAAGTACTTAGTTGATCGCGATAGGATCAGTGCACGACTTATACTTTCAGTCTGCCATGTCGTTGGTCACGTCATGATACAATGTCTGATGGTAAGCTTAGTTCGAAGGATACAGAAGGTTTCAGGAGGAGTCAGGAGATGGTGAAGGTTAGACCACTCACTAGTATTTTCAAGGGCAATCTAATGTCACTGATTACGGAGAGAAACTTTCAGGATACTAGGATCACCATAACGTTCGCATAGCTGACTGTCTTTATCCTCTCCTTCCCTTATGTTTTTAGAATGTTTTACTTAGCAGCATCCCATAGCAGAGGCTGCAGAACTTCGGCTTGGGAGTGCCACGGCACGATATCTTTGCCGCTCTGCTGTGGATGATTCTAGTTTACAACATGCGATGGATCCACTGGTAAAACTCCTCGCCGCCAGGGCTTCCTGGATAACCTTAGTGTTGATAATGTTTAAAGCAGGTTTAATGTCTAGGAAGGCTGCTAAGATAAGCTGTTTGAATTCTAGGGAGCATTCAGCTTGTAGTTCGGTGTCCACTGGTCCTTTCTTGCGATATGCATTCTGGGAGGAAGACATAGAGTTTTAAGCATTTCAGGGTATAGATCTAGCATGCACTCTTGGGTCTTCAGGACAAATGGTGGCGATCTTATCGGAATGTAATCCTTTGCCGTTTTACCTATTTTCGGAATGAAGATCACTTTGACCGCGTTCCAGAAGCGGAGCATATAGTTTTAGTGTAGGGAGTTTTTATAGATAGACATCAGCCATGGAGTAATAATGTCATGTACCTTCTGGAGCTTGAGCCACTGTCTGAGATCACTTATTTACACCCTGGAAAGTGAGTATTTAGAAAAAGCTCCAGGGGTTCTCCTGACGACTTTATTTACTTATAGGGTCCCCACCTAACATAAGATGATTAGCAGAGTTGTTATGGGGCTGCTTAGTAAAATGCTGCTAAGCCTGGCTGATCCGACCAGGATCTTTATATTTTGGAAAAGATTGCCTCTTTGCTGTCCTAACATTCATTGAAAATCTTCTTTGTTTGCTGCTTAAGTTTCGATAGCTCGTCAATTTGGCATTCATCATCAAGCTAGAGTTCTGATTACACCCAGGCTAAATTCTTTAGGACGATGACTCTCTAGTCCTTTGCCTTGAAGACATTGAAGAAAACTATTAACAAGGAGATAAAAGGTACAGGCTCCAACCACTTTGTCCTTTTCAGCTCGTGCACTAGGATGGGAATTCCACTGAGATGGTCCTTACCGAGACAGTGTTTGAAAAGAAATTACGTTGGTGGTTTTTTATCGATATCGAGGAAACCGTCATATTTTGTCACTATGATAAGGACTCGAAAATTTCGAGGGTTAGCACGGACTTTTTGCGATTAGATCAGCTGTATGTTGAGCAGTCGCAGACTAACGGCCTTTGGAGGGCACCATATCAAAAGAGAAGATATATCAGACTACTCCCAAGCGCCGAGGGGAAGGCGGTTTGGCGGAAAGGCAATTCTGGTTCAGGAAGGCTAAATCGACAACGGATGCTGTCAATATGGTGAATAAGAGTTGCGCATTGATAACCTTTGACGTGAAAAATGCTTTCAACACCACCGCAAGGTGGAGCAAAATTGTCGAGGCGTTGATAAAACTTGATACACCGAAGTATCTAGTGCGCATTCTGATAGAATTCCTTGTAGGTAGGATACTACACTGCGAGTCAGACGTGGGAATAAGGGAGTATAGGACAACTTGTGGAGTCCCCCAAGGCTCCGTCCTAGGCCCTCTTCTGTGGATAATCATGTACGATGAAGTGCTGGCGCTACGACTCCCGCGAGAAGCGGTCGCTATTGATATCGCCGATGATATCGGAGTAGCTGTAGCAGGAAAGCGACTCGACGAAATCGAGATATTCGCGAGCGAAGCGATATGGGAAATAAAAACCTGGTTCGAGAACGCTGGTGTAATGCTAGCTGAGCACAAAACGGAAGTAGTGCTAATCAGCAAGCGGAAAAAGGTGGAGACCATAGCGGTGAAAGTAGGTGACCTGGGGCCGTATTTGGTTTCTCGAGTCGATATCGACTTCTGTCGATAAATAAAAATTGGCATTTGGCGATAAAGACGTTTGACGTTTATTAAAAAGCTCAATTAATGCATAAAATAAACTTTTAACAATTTATATTTTAATTAAATTGACGTGGTTTACTGCAGTTGGACTAATATAACACAATTTGATGGTTTTGTATGGCAGCGCTTATATGTCGATTTGGTCGTAATGCCAAATATGAAACTTAGAGAAAATCGAGAAGCTTTTTTTGTCGAGTCGATCCATAACCAAATACGGCCCCAGGTCATCCGCTCCCAGCCCGCACTTAAGTATTTGGAAGTGATGTTTAGCCTAATTAGGGGGCTCCAGGCCAAGCCGACGCCTCCTTATCACAAGAGTGGTTAGTTCGGTCCTATTGTATGCAGCGCCAGTGTTGGCACGCAGCCAGTCCATCGCAATATGGCAGAGGAGGTGGGACGAGTCTACTAAGGGCCGATGGACCCATAGACTCATACCAAATGTGGAGAAGTGGGTTATAAGGGAACATGGGGAAGTGAGTTATTACCTCACACAGTTCCTGGGTGGACATGGAGGTTATAGGGCATACCTCCACCGCTTCAGGTTGGACGATTCACCGTTCTGCCCGGACTATAAAGAGGACTAGGAGCATGTCTTCTTTAAGTGCACGAGGTTTGCGAAGCGCGGCTAACTCCTGAAAACATCTTGGACCATATGATAAGGTCGGAGGTTGTGTGGAAAAGGATGGAAGTGGCGCTGAAGGCCATTCACCAGAAGCTAAAGCATTACGAAGCCGAAAGAAATAGATAAAGGCAAAGAATTGCAAGGAGAGGTAGCATATATGTAGCTAGATGGCTGGACTGTTCCGGCTCTGGCGAGCACCTTGGAAAAATCCTTGTGTTTTTCAGGGTCATGCTGATGACGACAGACTGAAGTAATGTCTTAACGGCTCGTACCGGTCTGGACTTGAACGTCATGCAAAAAAGGGTGGGTGAGTTTAGTCAGTATGAATCTGACACAACCGTCTGGGTGCGTACCCCCAGCGGAGTCTCCTGTCATAGGCAAGGAAGCCTTGCACAGGCGGTCGCACAGATTCCGTGCTGCTTGACCGATGTAAGATTCTCATAACTCCCTCGTAGAGGCTATTTGCACATCAGCGACGCATATAAATTTGGTACTGCTGCATCGTTAAGTAAAGAAATCCGTTATAAAGCCTGGAAAGATGCTAAACTTCAATGAGCGATGATCTGTGAATGAGCGATGGGTGTCAGAATCTGAGGGAAGCTCCAGGTTTAGAAGAGCGTTCGGTTTGGCATCCTACCTTCGCTTTTTCAAGCAGAGGGATGCACAGTATTGTCATGTACCTATGAAAACTTAAAAAAGTCCTATGTTAACAAGCAAATCTTTATCCAACCTGACAGCTAAGCCGCAATCGGATCATAAACTCCCAAAAGAAGAATGAAGAGCCGAATTCAAATAAGTTGGGACTGCTAACACGGCCTTGGTCAGGTGGGTACTCTCGATCGGGTCCTTCTTATGTGGGATTTGGGCCAACAGGACTTCGCGGGCAATGAAGAGGCTAACGCCTTGGCCAGACAGAACTGTGGCACTTTTTCATCGGTCCAGAATCGGCTATTAGCACACTTGAACAGGATGTTAGACGCTCAGACTCTGATGAAATTCACGGAACACTGGAGGTCCACATCTGGTGGGGTCAATTTCAAGCGCTTTGTCTTTGGCCGGTTCGCAATGCTGCCAGGTAAGTACTGACGCACAGAAGAAATGGCATTAGGACATTAGTTGGCTTGATCACCGGACACTGCGCCCTAAACTATCACCCACGGAGGATGGAAAAGTCGAAGGTCCCGCTTGCAAGTTGTGGCTAGGGTAGGAAAAGTCTTCACTCTATGTTTTTTGACACGAGGAGTAGGACCTCGTATTTTGATATGACCTTAATTGACCAAACAATTCTTGACAAATCTTTACGCAAACTGCTGAGCTTGTTCAGGCGGTCTGATCTACGCGTATGAGATAGTGGGGTTGCTAATGGTACCACATTGTGTCCTTAAGCCTACTGCTTCGCTGAAATGAAAGATATAGAGAGATAGTTAGTATTAGTGTATTAGTATTAGTAGTGTCTAAATAAAGTATATACAGTTTTAAAGCTGCTATTTTTTACATTTATTTATACAAAGTTAACTTTATCTGAGAAAAGTGCTCGAAGTTTATAAATAAGGTAAGTATTAATGTGAGATAAATTTAATACTTCACTTAAAAGAAACTCGATCACCTATAGGTCTCCCAAACAGATAGCTCTGCGGACGAGGCATTAAATAAGTCTCAAATGAAACTGTTATCTATACTTGCACAAAACAACTCCTTTGGGTTCAATTACCACCAAAAGTTTCATTCAGAAAAACTTTTTTTTTACGTAAATTCATCCCCAAAATGAACTATTAACATTTAATCCAAAGTCGCCGGAAATACTACATCTTTGCCATTTGTCATGTTTTGAAACCGAAACAATTCATGGCCAAAATTTATGGAGTACAACTTGCAGCATCGGTTCCCTGTAAACAGACGACAGACAAAAGGGATGGATATCACGTAGGACTTTCATGTTGTTTACGCTGTTTATGTGCTACCCCTGCGAAGCACACCCCCTGGCCGACATCCACTAATAGGCTTATTCGTCACTGCGCCAATAATAACGGTGTCAGCACATAAATATTAACCGAATCCTGAAAGCATGGAACGTGCGTTGTTTGTTGCAGGAGTACGTAACGTAAGTAGATAATGTGCAGCCGCTGAACTTTGTCCCGAAAAAAATTGTTTATTCTCCTCCTAGATAAGGGTCCATGTTTAGGGGTTGTTTTGAATTCTGAAACGCTGATGTTAGGATTTTGTTTGGAATTTATGTCACCAGTTTTGGGTCGCGCTGCTATGAAATATTTATTGATGTGGACAGAGTGCTCTGCCTCAAAGTTTCGGTGATTGTCTGTTGTATATGGGATTAGGTTGACAACATTGTTTATGAAGGTATAATGCTATTGATTTGTTATCGTCAACAGGTGAAATTGGTGATAGCTTAATCGCAATAGAAAATTTTGAAATGATAGACTTATTATTATTTGTACTGCAGTTAAGGAGCTTAAGGTTTCCACAGGAGGAGGTATTCAGCGGGTTCTGCTTCTAGCAATTGATAGTAGTTATTTCTGGAAACAGAAGATTAAGGAGGTTCGGGTCTTCGGGATCAGCTTAATAGACCACATAGTCGCTAGAAGAAGAATTGGATCATTACAACATCTTGCAACGTCTGTAATTTTTACACAGTTGATTCGTTTTTTCGATATCAAAATCCTTTTAAATTAACGACAACCTGTGCTGGTGAGCATTGTAAGTGGGTCTTGAATGCGGTACGAGTACCTAGAATTACAGATTACGTACTTACTCCGAAAGATTATTACGTATTTAGAAACGAATTCCTGGTTTGTAGTGTGCACGAAAAGAGGCAGAGGGATTGGCATTAACGCTACTTTCGGTTGCCGTGAACCGTTCAATCATCCCGTTTACTTGGGGATGGTAGGCTGTTCTCCTAATTCATGGTGTTTCGAGTAGTTTGATAACTTCATTGAAAAGCTCTGATTCGAATTGCTTGTCTTGATCAAGTGTGATTTCGGCGTCCCCAAAGGTGGAATGAATTCAGAGACGAATATTTTCACTACTGTTGAAACTCCTGAATTGGTCTACTATTGGTAAGATGTAAGCACTGCCCTAGCCTAGCTTGAATGCTTCAAATGAAGATTTAGTGAATCTTGAAACTTTGAACTTTTGGTAACAAGGGTATCGAGAGCATTCATTGCAGTCTTTATTGATCGCTAGCCCGAAGCATTTCTTTTAAATAGCTCGTCTTGCGGAACGAATTGCTGGGTGAGCTAGGCTATGTTTGGAGTTGAACGTTTCCCTGTATCGTATCACATTGAATAAAAAAGTGTATTTAGTTTTCTTCAAATGATGAAAAACATAGAAAGCTTTCCAGGTCATCTCAATCTTAGTGAATCTTCGTTTGTGACCAACAAAACTTACTAATTGGAATCCAGCACTTTGATTTTGTATTTGCGTGTTAAAGTTCTTATTTTCTTTCTCGAAGCAATTTTTGTGTTGTTGTGCTAACTAACGTATTATTTTAACTTTGGTAGCTGCATTGCCAAATACAGCAAATCTTATTAAGGCCAGGTTCTCATTGGATCGACTGAAATTTACCAATACTTTGGACATGTTTTTTTGGGAAAACTAAAAGAGGTAGCCAAATTATTTTTTGTAGCTTTATTTATTGTACATTCATGTGTACGTTTATGGTGTTCGCTTCGAAAAAAAAACAAAATGGCGGCTGTGGTCAGCTCTCGCGGAAAACGTGTTTTTAAAAGACTCCGAACTTCTCGTCAACTTTTAGGGGTGATACCGACCTGAAATCAAAAAATGAACGATTAGAGGTCAATCTGTAACTAATTGAGTGGAGCTTATACTAAGAAAATTTTGAAAAAGTCAAAAATTTACAAAATGGCGTACGTTTGAAAAAAAAGTGCAATTTTCGGGGTATTTTTTTATTAATTATTGCTTGTAAAGAATGTTTAAAATAATAAATGTTTATATTTTGTTAGTATAAGCTCCAACGAACTAAATTTACTTTCGAATCCCGTTGACTAGAAGTAAATCGGTTCAGCCGTTTTCGAGTAAACTTGACGCAAAGTTTCAATTTGTGGAAGCTGAGATAAATCGATGTAAAGATTCAGTTCAATTTTCATGAGTTTCGATGAATTTTTCCGTTTAGTTTTTTGAATGTAATTCAACGTTTATTTCTATATTTATAACAAAAGTGTTTACACTTATGTTTTTTGAGCTGCTGAATCCGAATTTGATATTATTTTTTCAAAATTCAAAATGGCTGCTCCAATATGGCCGACTAAAAATTGAATTGCGACTGATTGTTAAAATTGTACGTTTGAATGTATTCCTTTTTCAGTCAATAAACACGATTTTCAGAATGAATTTTCAAAATTCAAAATGGAGAATCCAATATGGCGGACCAAAAATGGAATTTTGACGGATTTTTATACTTTTTTTTCTCAATTTAACTTGTTATCAGTAAAAAAAACAACATTTTTCGATTCACTCATGAAATGTAAAATTTTTTTAACGAAAAACTTTGTATATTTACATTTAGTAACGTATATCAGCTATTCCAGGGCCGTACACTACTCCTTCTTCTTCGTCGTACTCTTCCTGCATTGCAGTTTGTTCTCTTCTTTTCTCGAGAATTTTAGCTTTTGCCGCGCTAGAGATGTTATGCTCGGAACGTTCAATTCGTTTCTCGTCTTCTTGTTGAGCGAAGCTGTCTGCCGTTGGTCCGACCCTGATTCCCAGCATTTCCATCAAGTGCAACAATGACGAATAACCTTCATTGAATGTACTGGCAGCAATATGAGTAGCAATATCGACAGTTTTTGAGCCACAATGCAAATGTTTCGGCACCAGTCTCCAAACTCCCGTGTTGAAACATTCGTCGCGATTGTGACACCGCTGCGATCAATGGGCTGTAGAAACGGTTCTACTGCTCGGATCGGCATGAAATTTTAAAACAATATTTTTAAAACATTGTTCTTTCCGAAAATGAAAAAAAAAAAAAATCGAAAATTTTAAAATTTCAAATGAGAACCTGGCCTTAAATCATTTTTAGATTCCCTGGTATAGATAGATTTATGAGGGACGAACGAAAAAATCACTGTATTCAATTATTTTAACTATCCAAAATCTATCCTTACATGTCAGAATGTTATTGATTCGACGATTGTCCAAATAGTTTCGAAATTCTGGCAACTCTAATGTCAGCAATGTTGGTATATTTATTATGAATAGGTAAAGCAGTCGAACTTTTTAAAGGTCCGTTTATTTTTTTTTTGTGGGAAAGCCCTTTGTACTGTCGACTATGTATTTTTTTCGTTTAGGGTGTAATGTCGAACAGCAAGCTCTAGTCGATAGATAGTGAAGGGAAAGAGAGAAGTAGGAAGGAACTGCCACAACCAGCTAACCCCGACCATTTCTATCGCGACTCTGGCATCGGGGCAACGAGAAACAACTCGCTGGAGTGCTATGCTTCCTGAAACGAGTTAAATCCCATCAACCAACCGATGATAAGCGCTTGGTGGAGCGGGGCAGTGCTAGCGGAAGGCTATGACAGGAGGAATGAGGAATGTAAAGAGGGAAGAAGAAAGAAGGTGGGAAAGGATTCGAACCCGGGACCTCTGGGATCTGGGGCCTTACTCCCTAGACTACCGAGGCCCCGATATTATATATTTTGCGATATTATCTTCATTAAAAATTGTTGTCCAGCATAAGCTTTGTATTTTTATAGTTTTATTGCTTCCTTTGGTGGAGAAGCTCTTTGCAACGACTGGAAGAAGAGACTTAAAGAGGCTCGAGTCTTACAAGCAGCTAGGCCGTCATATCGGTGAATTCATGGCTAGGGTATGAGGTCCATTGGCAGTTATGGCGAAAATTTATGCGTTTGAGCTTTTGGATGTCGTACGGCTTCGGAAATACTGATTGCGGAAGAATGTTCCTCTGTGGAGTTGGTCTCATTTCTTAATTCTGCAGTGTGCGCCAAAAGAGGAGCTGTAGACTGTCGAAGGGAGCTGCTTTAGTGTTCCGAGAAAAGTATTGTGTCACAGGCATGGTGGCTCAGTGTGTCAGACAGAAAAAGTACCTGTATTTGAAATGTGGAGTATATGGTAGGGTAGGGTTTGTAAATTAAAGGCCAGACAGGATGAGTAATTTACATCTCCTAAAAAATCCGTTGCACGAGCGCATAGAAATATAGGGCCTTATTCTCGTTGTCGAGTGCCGTGGCAGATGTCACTTCGACCCTGAATTGGTATTCTCATTGTCAATCTAAGTGACACCTGGCGACTAGATCGACTAGGTGGAAGTATCAAGTGACATTTTCCTCGATACCTTTGTAGGTATCGACAGTTCTATTTTTAGCAAAATGGAAGCAGAAAAAAATGTAAACAAAAATTCTTTTGATTGTATATTCCTTAAAAAATTATAGACAATTAAAATAAATATATAAATTTTAATATTTTTAGTGTAAAAATAACAACAAGAAAACAATTCAAAGTGAGTGTAGTAGTGTAGTGTAGTGTAGTTTATGCTGCAAAATTCGGAATCCGAAAACCAAAACGCAAATAAACTCGTGTTATTTATTTATTTTTACAAATTTTTATGCTTTTTTCACAACAAATATCGCACTGTTAAATATGTCAAACTCATTTTTCAAATGAAAATGTTTTTCATTTCACAACGTTCCTATTAGCCCCGTCACTCGCCAACGAGAATACCACATTCAAAGTGGCGTGACACCGCCTAAGACAAATCTCACTTAGGTGATTCGACAACGAGAATAAGGTCCATAAACTAACACTGAACGGCTGTGTTGTGTAAAAAACCTGTACATGAGCGACCACACTAAAGGTAGCTTTGTTTAAAAAGACAGCAATAGTGGTGTAAACAGGACACAAATAGCCGAACTGTCAGGGGTAGCTTCTTGAGTGAATGGTGGCGTGCTAAGTCAATATCCGGGGGGCATAGATTTTATGCCAGGAACTTTAAACGCCCCACTTTTAAAAAGTCCCTCTTATTATTTCTACATATTTTGGCCCAGTGAACTCAAACACATCAATAATTGTGGAACGCTCAATCTGGCTTACTGCCATTCCGTGTTTAGTTTATATTTCTATGCACGGGCGCTCCTTTAGAGATAAAGTATAACTTTACAATCACCGTAACTGCGTGCGAATTCGTAAACGAAGGACTGCAGTCATTCTGCAGAATTCAGCTACAGTCTTCCAATTGCTGAATTATGCAGAATGACTGCAGTCCTGCGTTTAAAAACTCGCAGTATCCTTTTATAAATACGAGGACTGGCACCTTAGAATGTAGAACTACGGGAAGGGCCCTCGCCGAATTTTAGCGTAGTGAAATCCTTTTTGTGTGAGTGCTCACGTTTTAGTAGTTGTTTGTCCATTACAAGCGGATAAAGCGAATGGAATAGAGGAGGGGCAAGAGCGAGTTGATATAATCAGTTAACTAAAATAAAATCTTGCCCCTACAAATGAACTTTTTACTCGCCGTCACTACGCATTCTAATCAGCTGGTCCCCTTGAAATTTGTGTGGCATTAGTTAATGTAAACAAAGAAATCCAAGCATACAAAATTTACATTATTTAGAGGATTTAGCTCAGTGATTTCCATATTATTAATGGCAATATGTAATATATATGTTGAGGAAGTATTTGAGTTTACCCACTTACTTGAAAAAGGATTTTCCTCGCGGAATTAGCGAATTATTCGAACATCCACAAACTGCACACTTCATTGTTTTTATTTCACTTAAAATTCACTTGTAACAACTTTAATTGCACTGAAAACAAATTATTTGAACTTTCTTTCTTCTTTTAATTTAGTTTTGAAAAAATCTGTAAGTAAATTTGATAAAAAACACTCGTTTCAAAGAAAATGCACTACCGAACGCGGGAAAACAATTTATAATTTGATAGTCAACTAACAAGCAAACAGCCCAGTTTGACAGTTGACTGATACCGGATTTCACTACGCTCACGTACAGGGATTTTACACGCGAGGACCTTTCCTGTAATTCTATATTCTAAGACTGGCACATACTTGTCTTTCAATAGCAAAGGCGCAAGGATGAGTATGATCTGCGTCAAACCTGTGGAGTGTATTTGAGAGAACTGGGTCATTTATAAGATTAGAAAAAAGGCCGGAGATAGAATTATGTAGTTCCAAAAGAAGTGGAATAGAAATACGGACTTCTAGATTGGAAGTCTTACCCCGGAGCCTAAGTGTCGCAATATCGATTTACTTGGATTTGCTATATGCTATCACTTCCTCTTTTTACAGGAAATAAATGGTTGAAGATTTTCACTACATATCTTTAGTGATTGAAATTAGCAACGACGAGCTTTCAATGTCAGCAGTAGTTATTTATTTATAAGCCTCTTATCAAATAATAATTTAACGTTTCTGATTCTGGATTTACAGGAATTTCAAAACACTTGACAAAATAACATTCATTCGACGTTGTACACTCTAAACGGGGCTTATCTAATCTACTAACGATGTAGCGTTTCTGTGGGCCGGTTATTTTCTGTCTGCATACTTTTAGGGTGAATTGTTTTTTAATTCTTGTTTTTATTTAATTCTGCATACTTTTAGGGTTCATTTTTTTATTTATATTTCTCAAAGATGAAAAATTTGTTTGGCGGAATTTTACCTGAACAGCTTATTTGTGGGTTGAGCTTTTCGCTGGTTTAAATTTTAACTGCGTTCATAAATTCGTAATCGAGCAATCTGTTCGGTCTAGATTTGATGCCTACATGCAAAAGTTTATCTCTATTACTAAACTTGTTTATGAAAAGTTGAGTTGCAGAACACTAACACAAAAAACGTTATAAAATGTTCGTGGAAACTTCTTCAAGTATTCAAACAGCTAAACAAATATGGCCACAGTATACAGGACAGTGGTTAATTCTTACTTTTACACCTGTGACAGAATTTGCACAGAATTCCCTTCTGTTTCAATTATTGATATTGTATATTTTGCAACACATTTAGCAAGTGAAAATACCAGTATCTAGGTGTCCATAGTAACAAAACAAGTTATTTGAAGTATTTCAATTTATGCTACTAAATAATTTTTTATAAAACAATTAATTTGGTGTATTTCATGGTTAATTTTATGCTTCATAATTTATTGTGGAAATCAAAACTACACAAAATACGTAACACCCAGTTCCTGCGGTGATTTTCCAAGTACTTTATCGTTAAGTTGCAATTTATTTCCAAAATCATTTGAATACGAAATTCCAGCAAAATTGTTCCACATCCAGAGTAATAAAATTATAGGTATTATAGAAACACGAAGAGATTCCCACTTTTATTTGCGGATAGCTCAACTGTGAAAACATAAATCGCAAAATAGATTAATATCTCTAAGCCACTACAATTTACACAACGTAGGGAATACCCTACTACTCGACTGCCAGTAGGGAATACCCAGCTACGACAACGGTCCCCGGTGCGGGTGGCGGGTGCGGTACGGTTGCGGATACGGAGCTGTCGAAAGCCAGGGATCCGAATAATAAGCATCAGAAAAGCCTTAGAACTCGGCTGTGTGAAGCCCTTTTGGCCCGGCATCTAACTTTTCGCCACAATTAAGTCCCCGCATTAATTCCACAATTTAAATGCAAAAGTTGATTAAAATTCCATTCCGAGCGATTTCGTCACCAGCATTAAGATTTAATAGAATTTTTAGCTCCCCGCTCTGTCAACTGCCGGCGAGAGTGAAATTTCCGTTTTTTGCCTCTCCCTTGGAGTTGTTGTTGCTATTGCTTGCGGTGGCCCGACGCCCGGGTATTCATACCCAGATGTTCCCTGGTGTTTACCAGTTGTAGTTCTTTCATGGTTTGCTGCCGTTTCCATTTTTCCCGGAGTATATTCTTGTATAGTGGCATCCCTTGGGGTTGGCGTAGTACTACCGTGCCCATTCCGCGTCTACCCCAAACCAACCCCCAGACCCATGGGACGGGGACCCCGATCAGATTGCCTTGGCTTTCCACAGACGTCTCTTATTCTGGTTAACTCGAGTCAATCTCTTAAAAGGGTGTAAATCAGGCAATGTTGAGGGCCTTCGGTTTCAAGGGTTCTATCATGGGATTCGAACAGCAGCTTCGACATTTTTATGGGTAATAATTGGTGTATTTTATGGCAGACCGAACTGACCTTCAGTTTATTGTTGCAAATCGAATTGTCGTTATTGCATTATCGGTTCTATTATGTTTTTATGAAGCGGAAAGCGGAATTAACCCATCAAATCACTTTGTTAGCCATGGATGGCCACGCATAATGAAAATCATTTCGTATCGATTGGGTACGATAAAATCGTTTTGTGTTGCTTCAGGCATTTCTACATATATGTAGAGTAGATATATGTGGTCTGTCTCATACTGAAATTATTCAGCACAAACTTATCGTGTACAGACCAAAGGCAAAGAGTTGTTCGTCTATTCATGTCTTCAGGAAAAGCAAGTTTACCATAAATCTTTGATTTTTTCAAAAATTGATTCTGCAACTCCACACTATCAAACAATTACTTCGGTTTTCAACCTTTTAAAGGAAAATTACATGCAAAACAAATTTATTTTGCCATCTCTCTTGGTGGGACAGTCAATACTCTCTAGGTTATGGCACACATATACATACATTCATACATTGTAGTTACAAATACCTCAAGCCACCATCGAATCAGTTATCACCTACCCAACGGCTACCCAACCTTCTGCTTATGCAAAAATTTAACTGCCGACTCTATGAGTCCCTAAAAACCTTCAAGTGATTTTCCCGAGTAAAAGTAAAAGATGGCCTTACAACGGGCGAACAACGGCCAGTTGGCTTTTTAAGGGGCATATGATGGCCGTAGAGTTTTGAACCATTTTTAACGAGAACACATACGGGCCCACGACGGCCAAACTTGACCAAAAGATGTATGCCCTTTATTGGAACTGTAAGGCCATCGTACCGCCGTACAGTCCGACAAACAATCTTCTGATGCCCGGCACATGGCCGAGGACTATGTTTCAAACGTGGCCGGACAAAAAAAATTTTGGACTCTCAATTGCACAGGGCCTCTCAATTGTCTGGCCGCGGCACTGCTTTTGGGGGGGTCATGACCCCCGTGACCCCCCCCCCCTTGAATCCGCGCCTGAACAGGACGGTTAGCAGGTTTCTTTAGACGTGATGGATTGCGCCAATTCGGATCCCACATTTAAGGTACGCATCGAAATTGGTATCGAGACATGGGTGTACTATGTAGTTTGACATGCAACAGAATTCAGAATGGAGGACAAAAGACTAGCCGAAATCGAGGAAACCACATCGATGTAGCTCAAAATTCAAGATGAAGATTATTGTAATCTTCGATATAAGTAGCTTGATACATCATGAATTCGTTCCAGTAGAACAGTTAATAAAGGATCCTATTTCGAATGTCGGCCAGGGTGCGTTTTATGTTCCAGGGTGATGTATACAATTAGCATCGAAGCACGAGCTGTATGTGATTTGGTCCCGTCCTGTTGAAACCACATGTGCTGTAGGTAATTCAATTCGAGCACAAGAAAGTTTTTCAATAGTTCACGGTACTTATCACTATAGCAATAATTATTAGGTGCGTTTCATTTTCATTATAGTACGTACGCCGGAGTAGTTGGGCGCCATCGGCGTAGATGCATCTATAGCAGCCCATACTATGGTACCCCAATGAAAATAAAACGGAACTATTATAGCATTACCTCTACCATCCTCGAACAACGGCCTTATGATGCCGCTGGTCCAAATGGCGCACCATGTGTAATGGTGGTTGTTGTACCAATTGAGGATTTGCAATGCCCAATAGCGGCTACATGGTCTGTTTATTAATAAAGCCAGCCAAGTCGAAATATGCCTCGTCACTCATGATGTTTTGCCAAAAATGTTAGTCGTCTAGACTGAGCTGTAAATCCCGTTGTTGCGGCATTAGATGCTCCATAATAATATGTTATCGGCTAGTAACCACAACGGTCAAATAAGATTTGACAAATTACAACCACACCGAAATGCCGGTCAAACAAAATCGGCCTGAAACATAAAACGATTTCATTCGACGATAATGCGCCATTCACCAGATCCAGTTGAGGCTTCTTATGTCCAGGCCCGCCACATTGGGGGGGGGGCAACTGGGACGAATTGCCCCGGGCCCCCGGCCAGAGGGGCCCCGAGAATATATTGAAACCCAAAAAGTTAAAACCCCATATCCCTGCATACTAATCGTCTAGGGCCCCGAAACTATCTTGAAACCCAAAAAGTCAAAACCTATCCATGCGTTGTCAAGCAAGCACTAATCTAGAGCCTGAAACCCAAGCACGCAGCACTCTAAAATATATGTTATGTTTGTATGGATATGGATTCTTCTACTCATCATACTTAAATAGTAAACACTATTTTTCTTGCTTTAATTTCGGCAGTCGTCGATGACATCGTCATAGTCTATATTTTTGCCAGCTCTCGTTCTAAATTTTTAACATTGCATGATTGCAGTGGGGAGCACGCCTTTTACTACCGTTTTTTTAGAAGCCTTTTTGAAGCAGTTACAAACGTAGAAAAAATTTTCTAATCCTCCAATTTATGTTGTAGCGCCTGTGGATATGAGAAACAACTGCAGTGTCGAAAAGGTTTATATTTTTGTTCACCTTGTGCAATTGCCTTTTCGTCCTTCCAAACGCGAGTGTCGACGGCGGTTTTACCAAGCGGTCCCCCAACTAAGTACCAACCGCGTTCAATATGCTGCTTGACCAACACATCGAACGAGAACGGGTCTCTGTTTGCCGTTTTCTTCGTTCTATACAATTCCTTAAACATCCAGTCGCAGCGCTCCGAATTCGCTTCTCATAGCAGTGCTTTGAATATTTCCCTCTGGGATAGCTTGGATTGCTTCTGCCAAAAGAAAGATGACTGCTGAGTCCCAGAGCTAAGCACAAGGGCCTGTCTACATGAACCTGTTCCATTCTAGGTTAAACTATGTAACTATGTAACGTTGTACTGGTGGTGTGTTGTAGCTGGCAGCCATCCGGAATTTGGAAATTTCTGATTGTTCTCGAGCTGGTTGAGCCATTAGCTGGAAATGTTCGGGGAGCCAGCGGAAGATACAACCAGCGCTGGTAGCCAGCTAAGTGGAAACCCCGCTTTAAAAACCGACTGTTCGGTATATATATTTAATGCCCTGAATGAACTTACTCTTAAGTTACCACAACTTTTTTTTAGTCAAAGATTTTTTGGAATTTTAAAATCCTTAAAGGGTCCCCAAATATATTTTAGCTCCGGGCCCCCCAAGGTGATGCGTCAGGCCTGCTTATGTCCCCGTGAACTGAAATAGAAAAACAGTACTGTTGACAAACAGAGTATTTCCAATGAAAGATGAAGATCATACATTTTGAAATAGGAAGCTGAAAATATGTTTAATTGAAGTTTTAATGACCCAGAAACAAATCGTTGTAGAAAACCACTTCACAAATGTTAGATGAATGAATAAAAGTACTTTACACCAATAAACAACCTGGAAAGAATCCCTATAATCAATTTCTTCAACAGATGATAAAGTTCCAATAATAATGAATTTACTTATCGATTTTATTGTTTTGCAATTTTATCCAAGGTAAGTTTTTGCCCATGAAACTGTAACGAAATGGCTTTTTTCGAATTGCTTTCATAAAATTGCCAAATGCAAAATTAAAGCCACCAGCGCGAGCCATCGACGTCTTTTCTTTTAAAATTGCAATAAACTTTTATCGCGAAACAAGAATTTATTGCTCTCAACCCTTTCCCATTTGTGTTCCATTAAAAATTTGTCTTAAAGTGTCACGTTAACGGCTTCGGAACAGCATCGTAAAACGCGATAAAATTCACAACCTTTTTTATAAATAATTCCGACCTTTCAAATTATCATCGTTTTCATTTTATTTGCGTTTTCACTTCTTGTTTTTTTTTGGTTCATCCTTTTCGTTGGCATCCATTTTCACGTGACACATGTTGCGGGCCACCACCCGCAGACTCCAATTTCGATGTGCGAGCGAGCATCCTGCCGGGCCCAAAAAGGAGGTCCTTTAATTTCTGGGCAAAATTCCGGGGGCGCTTAATTAATGGTTTTATTATTTGTAAATTTGCGGCCGGAGTGCCTGTGAAAAATTTCCAACCCCACAATTACAAGGAAATTTAATTAGGACGAGCTAACCCCGAAAAGTTTTGTCGGTGATGAGCCATATTTAATTGAGTCATTAGAAAAATTTTGCTCCAGGAAAGGTTTGTAGGGCCGTGCGCAAATTTTGCCGGTGTACATCCTTATCCTTGAGTGATAATCGCTAAGTTAGATTAACTGCTACTTTGCTCGCTCTCGGATAAAGTACTTAGCACTTTCGTGGGGAAGCTTTTAAGTGTTTTTATGACAAACATTTAAATGCTGAACCCTATTTTCTTTACCAAAAGGATCATTGTTGCAGGATATGCTTTGAATCCCTTTTTCTATTAAGTTAATGCCTCGGGTTAAGGGATATCGGTTCCCTTTTTTTGGCAGCTAACACTTTTCTATGCGGATATAAGTGATTATTTTCGAATTATTTTATTGCACATGAATTTTCGGTTAAGTGGGGGATATTTAGAAAATTCATTTAGCTTTGTTTATACAAGTTGTTATTTGTTTAATCTTCATATACTTCGATTTATTTATGTCCAAAGTTTTACACAGAACTCACAATCGAAAAGCAGCTCAGAACTTCACCAGCCACAGCCACAACCATTTCTGACGTTCCTCTTACTTTTCGTAGCACTATAGCCCGGCTACGAGTCTTGCCCCCCCGTCTAATCTCCGCCGCTACAGGGTTCTGTCTTTTGTTACATCTGAGATTGGACAAAGCCAGCGTGAGGTGCAAGTCTGCAAGGAGACAGCCTTTCGTTAGCCCTGATGTTGTGTCATCGGCTCAGCCATCCGTAACTGAGGCCATCAATCTTGCGAAAGTAAAACCCCGATCCAAAAACTTTGGTTTTGATTTTTGTAATATTCGTGATCGGATTTCTGTCTTTAGGAATCTGCTTCAACCACCCCCCCCCTCTAAAATGTTGCACTAAGTGAACCCCAAGTCTTTTCTTAGACATAGACCCACGGAATGGAGAGGCAGGAGCAGGAGCTCCTCGGTAGAATGCTGTCTACCTTTGAAGCGCCTACGGGCACCTATGTAGCTAGTGAATTTAGTAGCGATCTTCGTTGAAGTCACCTTTTCTGTAAAGACATGATCGTCTTCGCTTTTCTGTAAAGACATGATCGTCGGTCGCTGATCCGTAAGCCCCACTGTTCCAGTTGGGGTGAGCACCTTCAGCGCTGATGACTCCAGGCTAAAGTAATGTCTTTACGGCTTGTACTGATCTGGACTTGAACGTCATGCAAAAGGTTTGGTGAGTTTAGTAAGTAGGATCTGAGACAGACCCCCAGCGGTGTCTCCTGTCTTAGGCGTGGGGCTTATACAGGCGGTAGCACACATTCCCTGCCGCTACACCGATTTAGGTAATATCCTCACCACTGTATCGTAAAAAAATGAAACCCAAGTCTAACCTGATATTGACTTTGATTCTTATCATCCATCGGAAGAACCATTGTTGCAGGTGATTCCAACGTTCATTCTATTTATTGGCTAATTTACTCAAATGACACCAAGGTTTCTTTGAAAAAACATGAGCAATCTTCACCAAAACCTAAACCATCCTTCGATCATCTCCGATATTGCAGATGAAGGATTATACCTCTTGGATTTGTTTCTTACCCTCCACCCACAAATGTATCTCTGTCGAGGTGGACTAACCTTTCGATAACTCGGACCACTGCTTAGACAACGCCAAATTCCTATATGGATCTTCTGTTCCAACCAGCATAGCGAGTAAAAAAGCAATATGATATCATAAGAAAGGAAACTGGCTGGGGTTTATGCTCTTCCTCGAAGCAACTGACTGGGATTTGTGTTTCCGTAGTATAAACTAAACCTCATCATGTTAGGTTCTATGGAGAATGCATCAACGCAATTACATCTAAAAAAGTGCCTACAGAGTGTACAGTTGTTCCCCGATTCAGTCACATCGTTATCACCAAAAAAGTTAAATCACCGTTTGATGGCAGATTGAGATATAAGATCTTTAGTAAAATTTTCCGTCATTGGTAACTTCCTTCAAAAAGAATTTCAATTTATTCAAAACCCTCTTCTTTTATTTTCAAGAGATGGGATAACCGACAACAAATCCATGGCAGACCTATTAGAATCTCTGTTCGCCGTCATTCATCTTTATCCGGCCATCCCCAGGTCAAAGTATACTATCAATTCCCTGTACGGAGTTTTCTGCAGAAATCGCGAAGTTTACAGGAGTCTCAAAATACTTGACTTCAATAAATCTACTGGCCCTGAAAATATCCCCTACAATGCTCACCTTTGGTGTTTGACAAGACTCTTGATAACTAGCTTATATTGAGCCGGTCTTGACTAGAATTTTTCGGGGCGTGCAGCTGGAGCCCCTATGAGGCTAGCAGCGCTGCCTCAGGTGGACCCCATATGGACTACTCTATAAGGTGCACAAAAGGCATTTAACGCCTTTCCTCATTCTAGCATCATTAGGAATGCCATATGTTGCCCGTGAGGAAAAATGATACCTGGCCGATCCGGAGTGGAAAAAGAGGCAAAAAATTAGAGATATGTGATTGATAACTGCGGCGATGTCAAAAGTTTTATATTTTTGTTCGGCCTTTGCAATATTGCCTTTACGTTTTCCAAAAGCTAGTGTCGTTTTGCCAAGCTGTGCCCCAGCTGAGTACTAACCGCGTCCAATGCGGCTTGACCTCCGTAATTGAACGAGAACAGGTTTATTTAGTATGCTAAACGACACCCTTCACGATCACCAATCACCATTACCTGAAATATGAAGCAAGGCAACAACAAAATATAAAACTTTTTATGAGTAAAACTAAAGCTTAAGGGTAAAAAGCTTTCCGAAAACGTAATTCATTCATTCATTTGTAATGAATTTGTTCTTTGTGGGTCCTCTTGAGCAACCTACGTGAAATCCCTCTATCGGGATGCTTCCCTTTTGCCACATGGGGCCTACACTTTACACCCTCCTGCATACCCCTGGATGCCATTGAGCCACCACTGAACGCCGTCTTGCCTGTACACCTTCACTCACATTACGGTCTAGAAGAAGTTCGAACACAAATAGAACAATTTGTATGTGCGGTGGAACAATCTTCCACAGTCAGTATTTCCGAACTCGTACAACTTCCAAAAGTTTAAACGTAAGATTCATCGACATCAGCACTTCTGCAGACTCCTTTTATCTCCTATTCTCATTTATCCTTCAAACTAAGCTAAATACTAAACATTGCACCTTGACCTGAACGACCTAACAGACTAGTAGTACAAAGGGTGATTTTTAAGCTTGGTTTGAGAGAAACCGAATAGATCACTTTTTGTGGTTCCGATTTAGTCACTAAACAGGAGCCAGGTACACCAAGCGGTGCTCATTCTTAGTACTAATGCGCAAAGCTGCTTGACGTGGATCATTTCAGTATGCAATACAAAATATATTTTTCTATTGGCAAATTAAGAAGAGGTTCAGGCTATCTACTTATTTTTTGATTCTTAGTTATCTCAGATGAAGAATCGCTCTAAGTCGAAATACTTGTGGCTCTAAGCTGGAAAATATTCTAGACCATTTTGGTTAAAGCCATACTCATATGATTCAGGAATTTACCAATCTATACAAATGAAGTTCAATAATACCTCTCTAACTGCATACGAGCTACGAATTTCTACTTTATTCATCCTAAAGTTCAATTTGTTAACTTCCGTATCCGCTCCAAAATGTCACCTAAAATGTCCGCTAAAATGGTGTTATTTGGTGTTGAATTTTGTGTTAATATCAACACACTTGCCTTATTTGTTCTACATGCTCATATTGCAGCTATTTTAATTCTAAATGCTAGAATAAAACTCTATTTAGTTCAAATAAGGTCAAATAATAAAATTTTATTGTTTCGTTGTTGTGAATTCGTTCATCGCCGCCACCACATATAAATGGACAATTTGTATGCGGCTTTTCTCTCCCCGGTGAATATTATCATAAAATGCCATTTATTATTACTGGAGGGCATTGATTCAAAACACAAAAATTCTCTCTCACCATCTGCGCGACATAATCATGAATGATTGATAACCATTACAATATTCTACTGTGACATTCTCTGGGGAGCGTTCTGATAGCGGAAAATCTGAAAATCATCATTGTAATTGGTTGTCAAAGTGATTGACACCAATTTTTTGATAAATCCGCCTAAACACTGCTCCTTTTTTTTACCAGTACAATATTCAATATTTCATTTGCATAAATTTGTCTTTTCTAGTGGACAACCGTCTTTTGTTGTTCATAGTGTAGAGGTTTTTTGGGTATCACTATACATACAAAAGTTTCTTGAGAGGTGTTTGATGTTGAAGGAAATAGGGTTTTTAGGAGTTTAGGTGGTTTTTTGCGTATTTGTAATATGTTATGTCCGATTTTCTTGTGTTTTGTGCCTTGGGATGTAAAACAAAAATTTTTTTGAACTATCCACAAGCGGTTGGAAATAGAATTCAAAAATAAATTTAAATATGTTGTCAGTGTCCTGAATATTTTACCGCAAAATAATGTAGAGATTTCGGTCTTCACTACTTGCTTTACAGATTTATATTTATTTCAATAAGTATTTTCGATAATTGTTTTCTAAACAATTTCCACAAACATAAATATAGTTTTTTAAGATTGTTGAAATTAGTGTTTCATTTTAAAAAGAGAGTTTTCAAGAGGTCGACCCAAGAAATATTACAGGCCGTATTATGAAACCAAGTTTAGACAATTAAAAGTCTTCTTAAGTTTTGCAGAGTTTTCAAATAGTGATGGGTAGGACACGATTACAAAATGAGTTTGGAAGAGGTGTCTCTTTTTTCTTTTTGAGCCAGTACAATGTCATACTTCAAATGAGGCGAGTTGCCTTCGTACTGTCAAAATGACAAAAACATTAAAGAAGGAAAGAAAATAAATGCCAATGAAGAGCTTATTTACGAGTTTAATTCTAATATGCATTAAACTGCCTCAGAGTAAGTCGGAAACCTATGCATCCACAATGTATATTTATATATTACAAAATTACCTCTTATGAATTGTCTCTCCAGTATGTATTTACAATCACTCATATAGGTACCAGTATGACATTATTTTTAAACCGGGACATTTAAAAAAATTGGTGCATCAGTACAATTTAACATCGTGTAAGGGACAAATGTACTGCCTCGTGTAAGTCTGGTTGGTATATGTAGTTTGGCGTCGTCCTTATGAAAGAAGTCGGCCTCGGTAGCCTAGGGGTTGAAGTGCCCGATTGATATCCATGAACCCACATGAGTCGATTCTGTGTCAGCGGCATTCCTTTCGCCTTCCCACTAATTTAGCCTTTTGTAGAGGTAGTATAGAATAGGAACCGTTGGAGAAAAAACCCGCATTGGTGTTGTCTGCTATATCTATATATATATATATATATAAAAATGAATGTGTGTATGTATGATCGGCTACTACACCGTGCAACCGATCTTAATGAAATTTTAACCATGTGCTATTTACATTCAAACTTAGAACATAGGCTAGTTTATTACTTTCTAAAGCCACTCCTAGATGGCGCTGTCATGGAGAGCTTGTGGAGACACTAAGCGACCACAGAGCCATCATCATGTCACACACATCAAACTACAAACACTTTACACTGCAAATCATGTTTTAGAATCTAAGTAACCGTAGTGTAGATGAAATAATTGGAAAACTATTTTTTAATGACAGTCTCATTTTAATTCTGTAGCAAACCAGACATTGTAGCCTCGAATGTAGTTAGTAGGCAATAGGCCTTAATAATAGTACGTAGAGTAAGCCCGCTTGTAGTTTGTGTTTCAATATATGTTTTATCAGTAATAGTTGGTGTGTTTAATGAGTAATCGCAGTTCGCTTCTTGAGTTGGATATCTAGTACTATATTACCCAAGCCAGGGAACGAAGGACGACTGGAACGTGTTCTATGGAGTTGAGCGGACGAAGGATGACCCCATAAGCTTCGTTGAAAATCATCGCAGAGCTTTGAATTTTTGCATGAAGTTCCGTGGAGGTCTCCTATGATACACCTCGAAGCCCGATATTCGGAATTCAAAATGGCCGCCGAAATATGACCGAAATTCAAAATTGGCTCAGAAATATGGTAGAGTTTGCCAATTTTATTCCGATTCCAATGAAAGTGTGTATCTAGGGGTTTTTAAGGTCGCAAATAACGAATTTGTGGTAAAAACTTATAAATTCAAAATGGCCGACGAATTTGCTAATTGTGTTCCGATTCCAATGAAAATCTGTATCTGAGGTTTTTAATAATAGCATGTACACACCGACTTGGTTATCGTTTTATATGGTTTCAGACTATTTCAAAACTAACAACTGTACACACCAACTGGCTTGGTTATTTCTGTCATTTCAATTATTAGATATGGATGTCAATTCTTTGTTATTACAAAATAATTTACCTTTGTTTTTAATTATGGATGACTATTACTCAAGGAAAAGTAATTATCTGAGGGAAAAAAAAGCAACATATTTGCAGAGCTATTTGCCGTTACAAAAGAGTAAAATTTTTGTATAATATTTTGCTCATTTTAATTCCAGCGAGAAATTAATTTAATTATATGATGTCAACGTGTCTTTTGACAACCAATTTTATAGATTGTTGTAAATTTTCATTGATAGATGGCACTCATGCCAGTTAATTATCGTGGTTAACGAGTTAACCATTGAAATTTTTCTTGGTTTGCAGTACTTGCTTGGTTTGAAAATGTATGACAAACTAAGCACAAACCATCTATATTATTACGGTTAAGGCTTGAAACCATCTCAATACCGGTAACCAAGTCGGTGTGTACATGCTATAAGGTAGCAAATAACGACTTTATGATCAAAATTTAAATTCAAAATGGCCGCATCAATATGGCGGGCGAGTTTGCGAATTGTATTCCGATTCCAATTAAAATCGGTATATGGGAGTTTTTAAGGTAGTAAATAACGAATTTATGATCAAAACTTATTTAAAATTGTGGGGCCAATATGGCGGAAGAATTTTGCCAAATCACCTGATTACTACTATTGGCTTTTGGGAGCAGCATAGGCGCACCGGGTCCCAGCTATTACTTATAAGTACAACGTATTCCAAAATTGTTGGACTTGAATGACTTTTTTTTTATGTGGAAGACTAGAGCTCAGGGAAAGCCCTTTGTACTGTCGACTGGACTCATTAATTGTAAATTGTATCAAGTCATGTTCATGACCTTCAGAATCGCTTAGTACAGCCTGCCCCTGCAATATATTATTAATTAATTGGTTTATCTGGCACAAAGGCGCAAAACGGTCGCTAACGTCGAAACAGTGAAGACAAAATTTGTAGGAAATTTTATGCTCTACAACTTTGCTCTTTTGATATTTTCACTAAAATGCATTATAATATTTCCTCAAAATACAGAAAAGGCGGAAATTGGCGATAAAACGCCTCCTTGAACATATTTCGTTAGGCAACCCATCACCGTTACTTTTGTTAGCATATTTTTTTATCATAAAAAAAGATTTCATTCGGTTACTCAATCGGTGGAGGTCGTTCTTCTACGGATGTTAGACTAGTAGTACAAAAGATAATTCCTGAGATTAGAACAACCCCATAAAAAAGGATGTACAGAATCATTCTTCGTTGGCAACACCTTATCACAGGATTATTATTGAAGACTAGGAGCGAATCATGTACACACACCGATGAAAAATGCACAGAAATCGGTGAGAGTGTGATGAAAAGATAAAAGCACAATGAAAATCTTTTTATACGCTTTATATTAACTTCACCTGTATGTATGTAGACAAATCTTGAAACTTGATTTTCACCCACTTCCATATAACCGATCAACTTCAAATTTTGCACATATGTATAGTTCGCGTGACAATACAATCTGACCATTTTGCGAAATAATCAAGATGGCGGTTCCAAGATGGCGGCCGAATTTTGCTACTGTGCTCCCGACCCTCGACGTGGGTATCAAATGAAAGGGTATGACAAGTAAAATACTATTAGCCATTTGGCGTCATTCCAAATTCAAAATGGCGACCAACACAAAATAGCGGATTACCTTATTCTTTACAACCCACTCGATAAGGGTATCAAATGAAAGGGCATGACAAGTAGAATACTATTAGCTATTTGGCATCATTTCAAATTCAAAATGGCGACCAACACAAAATAACGGATTACCTTATTCTTTACAACCCACTCGATAAGGGTATCAAATGAAAGGGTATGACAAGTAGAATACTATTAGCTATTTGGCGTCATTCCAAATACACAATGGCAACCAACGCAAAATAGCGGATTACCTTATTCTTTACAGCCCACTCGATAACGGTATCAAATGAAAGGGTGTGACAAGAAGAATACTATGTGTGACGTCATTCCAAATTCAAAATGGCGGCCAACACAAAATGACGGATTACCTGTTTCTTTACAACGCTCTCGTTATGGGTATCAAATGAAAGTGTATGACGAGTATAGTACAGCAAGCTGTGTGACGTCATTTTAAAGCTAATATGGCGGTCACTACGAAATGGCGGCAGACATAATAGACTAAAAAGTAGAAAATAAAAAATATAGTTTCAAAACAATAAAAAATACGCTTTTATTTTAAAATGAACTAAAAAGTAAAAAATAATTTTTAATGTAAAGTGTTTATTGCTCCAGCCAGAATATGGAAACAACCTACCTTTCGAAATGTAAATAAGCGTGGCCGCTATCGAAAATTTGCGGTGTTAATAAAATAAGAATATAGGTAGAGTCCCACGCTTTTTTACATTTCTAAAGTTAGGTTGTTTACATATACTGGCTGGAGCAATAAAAACTTTACATTCAAAATTATTTTTTACTTTTTAGTTCATTTTAAAATAAAATCGTATTTTTTAGTTTTTTTAAACTATATTTTTAATAGAAGGTCCAAATGAAGAAGTTTAACATCAAAACTAGAAAGACTTGGTCTAACTTCTGCAACCAAAGATCACGCGATCTCTTGATGATGTTGCAAGGAGATCACCAAAATCGAGTCGATCAATCCAGGACCCTGGCTAATTGGAGAACATGACAGACAGAATCTAAAATCACTCCAGGCACTCTATCATACAAAGATTTATCACTGCTTAAAGAGTCTATACAGAAGCAAAAGGGGTAGCCTCGTTGGTGTGTTTGATGGCACTGGTTTGCACCTTGTCTAGCCAATAAGTTGGCCTCGAGGCGGGCAGAAAATAAGACTCATAGATATTGTAGCCTTGGCTGCTGGTGAAAGAAGAAATTTGCATTTCTTAAGAAATCTCAGGCATGGAGAATAAGTTTGTTGGGCGATTTGGAATTTGTGATCATTCCATCGCAATTCTCAGATGAAGTTATACCCAAGATGTTAGGAGATAGTGAGGATGGCGGGCGGGGGGGGGGGTTAGTAGATTCACACCTGTGGGTCTGTGATGAGTGAGTGAGAGCAAAATTGCCCTGGGACGGTTTTCGAATCGCTAGCCTAGTTAAACGACTTGTATTTGAGGGGGCCAACTATAGGACTTGTAGATTGTGGCCTTCGTTTTAGATGCGTTGATTTCAACACGATTATTGGCGGTCAAGAATCAGTTCGAAGTCCCTGTTCACAGTTGACATCAGTTCAGGTAAGGTGATATGCGAAACTGTTAGCTGCGTTGTTGGGAATTCAGATCAATGATGAAGATAAGAAAAAGAGCAGGTGATAGAAGTGAACCCAGCAAATACGGTCTAAAGGCTGCTTGTCGTGTAGATTTTTTTGGATTCTAGATTGACTTGAGTCCACAGCGATAATCTTTGAACAAGCTGGCCGTCTTTATCTATGTAATTGGCTTATATTGTTAGGACCATGGTTTTCGTAACTGCTGCCGTATATAGACATGTCCTCAAAGCCTGATTACCTAAAGTCATCCACCAGCCGAACAGTCGTGGTTTGATGAAGAGCTTTGAATTCAACTAATGGATGGATGCTAAACGAAAGTTGCGAAATAACAATGAAGCCTGCCATGAATCGCCTTGTTTTTAGCAGTATTGGTGGATTGCTCGTAGCTTGTTAAAGTTGTTTTGTTTTCTTACCAGTGGCTAAATGGCAGATTAGTTTTTAACATGGCACGATTTTGAAAGCTACATCAAATGCCCAATCACGGTAAAACAAAGTCCGTTATTACTTACCAAAATAGATCATTAGAGCAATTATACACTTCACATTATCAAAGGCATTGAAAATACTCAAATCATCTTATTTTCACCATTCCGCTTCATTAAAATTCATTTAAGATTAAATGAAACCTATCCAGTCAAATTACCAGCTGTTGAAATAAATTGAAAGGCAACAAGGCAGTTAGGAATCAAGCAAATTTACTGTCGCTAAAAAAGTGAGTCCTTTTTAAAAAATACGTTTTCATCCTCGAATGTAGAAGGAGAATACTAGAAAATTTATGCAAATGAAAAGCAATGAAAGTACATCCTGATGGGCCTCTCTTTTGAATGAATAAAAATGTCACTTAAAATTCATTGAATACCAACAGCACAGTGGCAGCGGCTCCACAGCCGAACCAGCGGCGTGGGCCGGTTGGGGGGGAGGTTGAAATTGATGTAGTGGGGTTGGGGGGTTGTATCCGGGGATGATTGTAAAATCACTTCACAGTTGTTGTCTCTCAAAGGCAACACCAAACAACTGTGAAAGACCTCCTCGCGAATTGACAAAAAATTAATTCCATCTCATGGTAAATACCACTCTGTTTATTCATTCGAAAATGGGGAAAAATTGGAGCCGATTTCAGTGGAGTTTTTCGAGTAATTGGTAAATGTCAAAAGTGGGTAAATTATGCAATGCTAGTTTAAGCAACGCAGCAAAATATTTATATTCTTCTTGAATTTTAAATCAGTATCGGTTAAGAAATGATTAACATATTGCCACGAAACAGTCTTCGAAATGGGCACAGAATAATCTATATTTGTTTTGCCTTATTTCTAGTTTATTGCAGGTTTGGAGGTCATTCTTCTTGCATTCTTTAAACAGTTCCTTTAGGTTCGAAATTTTACCTTATGTTTCTAAGTGAAGGGAAAGTTTTTCTTTAATTCAGTAATTTAGGACATAGTTGGGTCACGTCTAGTCTACAAGGCGTAGGCTAGTCTTGTGTTGTGGGAATAATGGTGGGCGTTCATTTTTGTGGAACAGTCGCTATGGTAATAACGATAAAAGGATGAAAAGGCATTCCTACGATAGCTCAATGATTCTTTAGAAGCGCAAAAGTTGCCATCACCGATGTGTTTGATAGCGTTGTCCAGTACTTCGTTACGATCTAAAAAACAAAATCTGACGCGTGCTTGTCTTATTTTCTCGAAGGCTTAGAACGATGTAGGAGTGGGTTGAAGGGTATTGAAAGCAAACTATTTAAAAATATTAGGAAACGAGTAAATGATAGAATTTATCGCTGGGAAAAACCATCCGAAAGGTTATGGGGTTTAAATTCGCCGCCAGCTAATACTAACTTGATTGAATGACCAGAAATAAATCTCTCAGTAGTATAGCTAGAGGCCTACGCGCACAGTGGCGTCATTGGTTGCGTACTCGCGTGTGGATGAGGTCTGGGGTGTGAGTGAGCGCTGTATGTCTGATATTAGTTGAACTTCGCGGTGTCTTGGGTTGAACTTCGCTGTGATGGGTTCGTGTCTTGGATGAGCTTTCGCGCTGGTGATCGAATCTGTAATAGAACTTCGCTGTGTCTTCGGTGGGATTTTATCGGGAATCTCCGGGGCTCCAAGAATTGGGGCTGTGGGAGTCGGTTGAGGCGGCTCTAAGAATTAAATTAAGCTCTGTAAGGAGTTGAGGATCCGGAAGCTTTAGCTATTTTTATAAAGTGTCTGCCTATCAACCAAATATCGTGGGTGAACGTGGGTGATATTGGCGTCACAATTTATTATTATTTTTAAAAATCGTATAAACAGATAAAAAAGTGAAACGTAAGGTTAGTTTTCTTCAAGTTGTATCGATGAGTAATTTCAAGAATTTCACAAAATTGCATGAGGAAAAGGACGACAAAGGAAACAAAGTAAAAGAATTAAAATATCAGCTAAATGCCCTATAAATTAAATTAAGACAATCATCTAAAAGAAAAGATTGCAAACAAGATTGTAAACATACATAACCCTGTTAGTTGATTAGAGATCCCGAATTTTCCCTTAACTAACTACGGCGGCCTTGAAGTTTATGGAGATATGTGAAAATCTGATTATTTGTTGGTTTTGCTGGGACGAAGATAGTTTGGTAGTGTGAGGCTATCCTATTTTGCAGGACTTTTTTTAGCTTTCCATTTAAGAAGTTATGAGAGTACCCTCAGGTTATTGTCTTTTTGTGTGTGAATTGCGGCTTATCACGGACTCTATTTTCTTCTCTTTTGAGTATTTTGTCATCTTAGGGTCTATAACGTAACGAATTGAATATAGAGAAAGATCAGTCGTATTATGGTATTGTCGTCGTTGTACATTGTGCTACGAGATTTGGTGGTAGCGATCTCAACGTTGGACTACGGTCAGCTAGCTTTCTAACCTATTTATACTGGATTTTAAATGAGGATATTCAAATTCAAAGGTAGTCTGAATAGTTTTGAGTTTCATTTTGGAACTATGTACAATGATATATATTTTGAAAGATACATTTGGAAATTTCAGACATTTTGGACGCTTAGTTTTTGTTTGCCAGTCGTTTGTGTTAGTCGATGGCAATGTTAAAAAAAATGGGAAATAATCAAATATCAAGCGTCGGAGAAGACGGTTACATCGGCCATTAACGTGACGATAACTGTTTTTTGCGATAGTTATGGAATTATGTTCATCGAATATTTTGATAATATACCCCCTTCTATCACGAATCATTACTTGACAAACTGAAAGCAAAAATTGCAAAAAACTGTCATATTTGAAGAAGAAGAAAATGCTGTACCATCGAGATAACAAACCGGCTCACATTTCGGCGGTAACCATGCCCAAAATTTGTGAATGGCATTGTAAATAGGTTGACCTCCCACCCTATTCAGCAGATCTAGTTCCCAGCGATTTAAATCTGTTTCCTAAGCTTAAAGTTTGGTTTGGCGAACAGAAAGCATTAGTGAGCGTCTATTTTGAAGAGCAAGATGCCAAATACTATTTGCAAGAATTAAAGAGGTTATAGCGCCACTGGGAGACAAGTTTAAACTTAAAAGAAGACCTTTATTGAAAAATGAAGCTACAATTGACCGACAAATACATTCTTTGAAGAGCGTCTTTGCAGGAACTCCGAAATAATATGCCTATTGTCCCAACCTCCTCGGATTTACAATCCCAAATCTTTACGCGGTAAAGATGCCGCAATGGAGCAGACTCAATCTCGCTGTAGCCTCGCAAACTCATAATAAGTGCTACGCTTATTCGGTAGCTGCTCCTCAGAATCCAAGGTGAACAGTGATCAGGAACTCTGTCATTCTTTTTAGCTCCCACTTGTTGAAATTTGAAAGTTTGCAAACTTTAGCTTTTGTGATTTGAATGAATCGTTTAGATTGACGACCTTCCTGGGTCTTTGTCGATCTTTCGTGCCAGCTGGCAAAGCTGCAGAAGGGTTCCGGACCAAAAATGTGATGTGTTTGCCCCACTGACATATAGATATGGACTGCTAATTGACAACTTTCAATGGCACCATTTTTCTCCAGAATAAGAAGACCTTTTCTATGTAAACAACAATTTTTTTTCGAATTTAGAGGAAGATAAGTAATAAGATGTTATGTTATAATTGATAGAAATAATTTTCCATCATTATTTTTTATTTAGTAGCAGTTTTTTCGTTAAATAAATGTATTATTTTTATATATGTGAGGGTTCTTTCCCTCTGTTTAACGAACTTTTAAAAATAACGAAAGTGAGAGAAAGAAGAAAAAACTCTATACCTGTCTATTTTTTTCTAATTATGTTGATATCGCTGACATGCACTGAACTGCTTTTTTATTATAAAACCGATTAAAGTTCATAGGATTTTAACGGGGGAACGAGACAACAATAGTTTCTGGTGCAACTTTTTTGTATGGGATTTTGCTTATTTAGCAGTCCATATCTATATGTCAGTGGTTTGTCCCTATTCTATACAGGCAATCGGGAAGTTCATTACCGATGTGACCTTCGTGGCCTAGGTGCCGGTGATGATCAGCGGAAGATTGTTGTTCTTGCTGAGGGATTTTAGAGATAGGAGTAGGGCCACCCTAACCACAGGGCTAAATGGGCTGTAGCCCCGGGGCGCAAGCCTTTTCGGGGCGACAAGTTTTGCTGGTCTTATTTTTTTTTGTTATTTTTAGTTATTAGTTATTTTTATTTAAAATCTTTTCATTACAGATATAATCAAATAAAGTTTGTAGTCCAGGGAATGTACGAAACAAAACATAATCCATGCTATCGAGAAGCAAAAAATTTGGTCGGTAGAAGAAAAAATTCTAAGAAAGATAGCGTTTTTTTGCATTTTTCCAGCTGGTGCAGTAAAAAATTATAAAAGCGTAATAGTACATGATAGTACACTCCGTTATGAAGAATTTAAGCCGCGGATCGTTTCCCTAGGCCCATGCCAATCCTGAGCAATGACCAATTTAAGAAATGAGTTTTTTTCCGAAAATTCGCTATAAAAGGCGCAATTTTCAACTTTTTTTAATTTTTTAAAAGTGCTCGTTTTCTACTTGGCAGAGGTAACAGTTTGTGTTAATTACACATAATTATAATAAAAATTGAACCGTTCACAGCGAAAACAAAAAACGATTTCCTCGCGCAATAACTACCGAAATCGTATCCAGCAAGTGTCATTCGATAGGTTCTTTTAGTCTCTACCACTATCTAATTTAACTTTTTTTTGTATATTGCTTTGTTTTTTTTATAAATGCGAAAACCCCTTTTTTTCGACTGTTTCCGATTTTTTTAGGTTATGTTCTGCACCAGCTAGAAATATGCAAAAAACGCTATCTTTCTAAGAATTTTTTCTTCTACCTGACCGAATTTTTTGCATCTCGACAGCATGCTTTAGGGCTTTATCATTGGGTCATACATAGACTCCCTGGACTATTTCTAATGATTGGTTATTCGTTGTAGGAATTGGTTATGAAAATCTTACAGATGCTTTGGATAGAATGTACAAAGATAACTTTCAAAAGCCTGTAACAAAAGTTGAAGCTTAGGGGTTGTAAAACGAGTTCAAATCACTGGAAACTGCTTTTATGGTAGCATTTTGGAGCGAAATATTAGAAATCATAGATAAAACTTTTATCTATTGTATTTTTAATACAATAATAATAAATTGATTGCAAGCCAAAAAGTGGACCTGACTGCACTAAGTAACTTAAGCCTATTCGGAAATCAAGAAGCGACCGTTCTGAATGAACTTAGTCTTAACACGGATTTTAAAAAGTGTTAAGTATATTTTTTAGTAAAAGATTTTTTGATATTTCAATATCCTTAAAGGGGCCCCAATCATATTTTAGCTCCAGGCCCCGCAAGACTAGGTGGCGGGCCTGACTGCAACTGAAAGCATTATTGAATTATCCGCTTCTTTAGAAAAATCTATACAGTTGAAACGAAATACAAAATAATTTAACCTTTCAAATCTAGAGGTATAAAATTGTCCGGATGTGATGAGAACAAGCGAATACGCAAAGGTAAAAAAAACTAGGACGAACATACGTCGAAAGAAGTTAAATTTGATGCCTATAACGAATTCCGCATAAATACATATATTACCCTTGACACACTATACCTTCATTATGATGGTAACTTTCATTATGATGGTAAAGGAAATGACGGTATGACACATTACACTTACTTTCATTTGCATTTAACATGTCAAGTGAGATATTATACTTTATGTATTTTTAAGTTGTTTTAATTTGTAATATGTTAAAAATTATTTTTAAAGTAGTAAAGGAAACATCCTTTACAAAGTGCTGCTTAACTAACGTCAAATCAAATTATTTTATTTTAAAATGTATTTATACTAGTTAACCGTAATTATAGTCCAAATGAAGGTAAAATACCGACCTTCGATTGAAACAACTGACTTTCCGAGTCTGTTTTTTCATTATTAATGTGTTTTTGGAGGCCAATTTGAGCATTGGAAACGTTTTAAATAGAAGAAAATTTCAAGCTCTCGAACGTTGCCCCTCGAACGCCCTTTTTTACGAAAAGTGAAAGGAAACGGTTCGATATTTCACAACAAAAATATACCTGTTTTTTCTGCTAGCAAGAAGCAATATTTTTACCAAATAACAAATATCTAAATTGCATTAAACAAATGTTATTAACAAATTAAAAAACGGGATTTTTAACGGGTTTTTCCATTTTTCTCTATGTTTTGTGCCCCAACCTATAACTCAATATACATCAATCGAAAAGATAATTTGAATACCTTTTTTTCGATCCGAGTTCAAGGTTTTTTGTTATACGCAAAAAATCTTTTTTTTTGATTATGCGGAATATTTTAGGTTAGGTTCGCCATTCCAAATTCAAAAAACAAAAACGCTATTCGTTTTAGATTTTTTTCCCTATATAACCATATTTTTTGTTTCCTGTTGGCAATTATTATATGGATTTGTGTAGATTGATTGGACTAGTATATTTATTGAAAATAAAGAATATATCTACTGCGGAACTTAGTTTAAGGACAATAATTGACCCAAAAATTAAGTCTACATATCCTAACGTGGGTACGGGTACAACACTGCGCAGTACATTATGCCACCACAAATTGCACCGTCGAAAGATCTTCTTCAGCACTGAAAAAGATGGAAAATTTATTTACGGTCTTCTTTGGAACACACCAAATTAAAAGATTTGACGATTTTATGCATATAGAGTGAATTATTTAATAACTTAAATACCTTTGATATTATAATTCAATTTGCAAAAAAAGCTAGGAAAATACAAAGTTACTTTTGTTTTTTGTTTACGATAAAATTTGTTCTTGTTATGTAGTTTTTTAATTTTGTATGAATTTTTTGTTTTTATTTAATGTAAATTGACTTTTTCTAGTTCTGACACTTTTGTATAACTTTTCCGGCCACCCCGCTCCCCTCCGACTCCTGTGTATTTTCTTACCGAGAGGGGCCCATTATTTTTAGTAGCCCAGGGGCGCCGAATATCTTAGGACGGCCCTGGCCATAGGAGACAATCCAAGGCAGTCTTCAATACACCGTGTGGGCTTTAATAACATTAAAGAGAGGCTTACATTCTAACGGTTCTCTGATAATCGTCATAAACAGTTTACCGAAGTCCAGAATGGCGAAAAGGCCTCGCAAACGCAGCGCCCGGCCAGAGGTTCCTTCTTCACCACCCAGTGGAAAAGAGGGATATTTAGTATCGCTTCTATAGCCCCTGTCGAACATACCTCCTTCAGAGGTCCCAGATTTTGCCTACAAATTGACGACTGATATAGAGATAAGCGATTGCCTTCGGATTTACTCTCTCAATCTGGAGTTTCCAGGACAGCTTTTGATCCAGGATTATGAGTAGATATTTAGCCTCCTACTATGATAACAGTTTCTTCCATGTTCTTGCTGCAAAACCAGCAGAGGTCCTTTTTTAGCAAGTGCAACCTCAGTAGTCACCTTTATACTACCAGTCCGTCATGTTGTACTCGACATCGTGCAATGTCTAGTAGTAAGCTTGATTCGCAGGAAGGAATAAAGTACAGGATAGGTTAATAGGACTCACAACCATCGGGGTAAACGGAAGACAGACATTTTTCAAAAAAAATTTTCATTATATCATTTCATTATTGCTAGCAATGCTGATTGTGCGAAGTGCACAGAGGTTCTAAACCAGTTAAACTTTCAATTTTCATCGTACTTTGTAATTTTTCACACTACAAACCAAAACAACTTTTTATTAAATTCTAAAATTGAGAACGTACTATGAAGTTAATTGGTCCCACCTAGCGTCTGAGTACCGCTTTCTGCATTTCTCATTGTCTATATTGACTTCTATCCCGTTTTGCATACTCTCTAACCCTCCATCGTGTTGAAAAATCACATTTATCGAAAGGACTAACCTGCATGCATGACAACTTCTCATCACTCTACAATACCAACCCCAACCCTCGATACAATGGCAATGTAAACCTAATACCTTGCAGAATCAAAAATCCATTACAGGCCAGTGACAAGCAATAATTGTTGTTCGATAAATTAACAAATAAATTGCAATTTTTGCCAAAGCCACAGTGGAACTGTTATTATTACTTTTTTCCGGGGTAAAATGAAAACAATTTATTTCACCTTAGGGGCAGGCTCTGCATTTGTCAGGTAGCAAAAGAAATTCATTGGGACAATAATTCGCCAGTGTTACACCAGTCAGAAACAAATTATAGAAGTGAAAGCCATTAAACCGCCACCGTTTCAAAAATTTGCAATAACTTCCCGGTGACAAATACAAAAATTTTTAATTAAAATATTTATTTGAAAGCCGTAATTAATTTGAGAACTAAAATACACACAAAAGAAATTCGTGTTTGCATTCAGATTTCAATTTAATGCTAAAATAATTAATTTTTAATTAATGAAAGTAGTCCGTCAAACGTTGGTGGTGGTGGTTTCTAGTGGGACCCAGCTTGTTGCAGTTCGTCCGGCGCGGAAGGAGGAGCAGGAGGAGGTGGTCCTCGGTTAAGTAATGTGCACCCCGAAAACTCGGGTATTGTGTAAAAAATACGACAAAATTCTATATATCCCAGGACATACGTCCTTTTTGTGCAGTTAAATTTTTACTTCGTTATAAACATGTTATCTGCATTGAGTAGCACATCTGGTGTCCATTAGACGGGGATGGATATATATCAATTTTTTTTTGGTTGTATAAAAGCGAATGAAAGAAATCATTGCAATGTCGTAAACGTTGTCCAGGTCGCCGGGTGTATCATTAACTCTACATAAATAAAACATTAGACACGATCTTTCATGGTTTTTAATAGGACTATAAAGGGTCCTTCGCCGTCTAATCATATCCATTCTATATAAATGCCGGATAGCCCCAGAATTCAGACACTGGGCTCGCCCTAAGACCTTCATGTCATGTGTTTCACTTCACTTGATGTGTAAGTAAGCTCTAAGTAGGAAGAATGGTGAAAAGGGGTGGCACAAGTCAAGAGCTTTTTTGCCAACATGCACTACTAGAAGAAGATTCAACGCCCACAACCCGCCAGCCCATCCACACTCAGTTCCCGCAGTTACGTGACGGCTTTATTTGAAAATTGTCCCATTTCCAAGTAGAGATCTGCACGTCATAAAAGAGGATAATACTCCTTCTTAATGTCAAACACATTCTCGTTTGGGATTTGCAGACAACTGTTGATTTCGTTTCTTCAAGTCATGTTAGTGTTCGTCGCCACAGGGATAACCCTATAAGGGGTTTGGGGGCGCTCTTAGCAGATTTTTATAATCCATGAACCTCATTAACGAGTAGTTAGGAAACTTGTCTTTCTGCAGGACATCGTTAAAATTCAATACAAAGACTTTGCACAAGTATTTCTCCTCTTCTGGTAGAGTAAAAAGAGGGTCTTAATTCGAGTTAAATTAAAAATGAAAAACTTGGACAAACTTAGCATTAATAGTGCATCTACACGATAGAGAGTTTTGGTTGGAGGGACTTCTGTCTATAGAATTAGAATTTATCTGTGAAACAAAGGGAAGCCGCTGATAAGTCGGTGGCATAAGCCTGCAGAGACATTCCGTCAGCAATTTCATTCAAACTTCCTGTACAGAAGCCGCACGGAAAGATGGGCGGACAAAAGATCTTGTCATGTGGACTCACCATAACAAGGAGGAGTTTGAACATTCAGACTTCATTTTTAACTAAAGTCCAGGATGATGTCCTTCCACTAATGGCATCCTATGTTAGTAGCCCTCCTTTTTGCCGGCATCAACCTGTCATCTTCAAGAATTCTTATTCTTTTCACGGGTTCTTTTCGCAACCGATCTGAGAGATCGGCGCCTCACGAACACGATCGCCATTCCAGCTGCGATATTTGGCAGTATAAGCGGCGCCTTACCCTGCCTACAACGAGTATCTCATTGCCTAAGGTTTCTTAAGACATTCAAATTCCTCCTGCAGCCATCAGCTTTTGCTGTTATATACAAATCCTAATTCTGCTTCTCCTCGAATACAACTCCTTCATTGGGGCGGAATAGCCTCTTTATTTGGGGTATCCTAGCATGGATAGATAAATTATAAAAAGGGCCCTCAAATTCATTGGTAAGGACAATATTTCCTCTAGCATGGTCCGTTTGAGTTATGGTAGGAATACATACTACTTCTACTAGTCCAGTCCCCAACCGTAAAAATGGGGTATTACTTCTACTTTTTTTCGGCGGCCACCGATTTTGATGAAATTTTGGATTTAGGCTTTACTTACCACCCTTTTCAAAGTGTACCCTGTGCCGAGGTGCGCTTTTTATTTTTAGGGGTGAAAACTACCCCTTATCGTAAAAAATTAATTAAACTCAATAAATGGGTAATAAAAACGCTTAGTAGGCCTATATATCACCTCTTAGACCTATGTACTATTGGAATAATTTTTTAAGAAATTTTTCAACCCCTAAAAACTACCCTTAGAGAAATAGCCCAGTCCCCAACCGTAAAAATGGGGTATTACCTCTACTTTTTTTCGGCGGCCACCGATTTTGATGAAATTTTGGATTTAGGCTCTACTTACCACACTTTTCAAAGTCAACCCTTTTTGAGACACACAAATTTAGTTATAAGTTCAGAAAGTATTTTAGTAAATTTTTTAGTGTGTGTGTATGCGTGCGTGTGCTTGGATGTATATATATACTGGCGGGGTACCGACTCCCGAACACTCAACCCTGGTAGCACAAATTAGTAGCAATGGAGTTAATGTAACCACTAAAAGAGTCGCAAGATATGAAATGTAATGCAACTGTAGCTCCATTGCGACTGAAAAAGCAGATTTTTAACGTTTATTTTGTAACAACTTTGGTCCCAATGAGGCGACAAATGTGTTGTAGCTCTGTTTTAAATGGGTTGTTGTTACAAAATGAAGTTCCAGGCAAGAAGACGAAACCTGATTGGAACATCCGGAAAAGTTATTGTTCTTTTAATCGAACAAATGTCATATGTATTTGTAACAAGAAAGAAGTCGCTGTTTAAGTGTGTTTCAAAAGTCAGAGACATATTGGGATAAAATGAAAAGACAAAACATTACTCAATTAAGTACTTTAAAAGCGAAAAATTGCATGATTTGTACACCAAAATTTTACAGCGAATGCCATTTTGTCGATGAATGTGGCTGACTTACCCCTGAAAAATTCACGCGCCACCCAAAAAATGAATATATGGAAAATAATTTGGAAATTAAAGAATTTTCGAATTTTTAATTTCAGCATAAAAATCTGAAAACTAGAACTAAACACATTTTTTTAAGTTGCTAAGAATTCGTTCATAAATATTGAATTCATTTTCCAATAGATGGCGCCAGCTGTAAAATTCTGGCAAAAATGTCACATCATCTGGGTATCTGTCAACAACTCCCTATCGTAGCATTTCTGAATTTTTATCGGCGTCATATATTTTTTTGTCAAGAAAAATGTCGAACTTTGAGCCAAATAACCGTCATTTGGGGGAAATTTTGCTTTGCCCTTCAATTCGGAAAAAATCTGTGGCTGAGTTTCGTCGAATGATTGTAGAAAGTTATGGTGAGTCTTCTATTATTAGTAAAAGAACGTGTCCTGAATTGTTTCAACGCTACAAAAGTGGTGATTTTGACATGGTAGGTAAGAAGCCGTCCCGGACCGATAAAAAAGTTGGTAGGCACAAAATTGGAAGCATTACTGGATGAAAATTCATGTCAAACGCCATAAGAACTTGCAGATTAATTGGACTTGACTCAACAAGCCATTTGCCGTCGTTTGAAAGATTGAGAATTCTCCAAGAGCAAGGAAATTAGGTGCCATCTGAGGTAATGACGCCGAGTAACGTCGAATGTCATTTTTTCACGTGCGAACACCTGCTCCGAAGGAATGAAGAGTCTTCTGCATCGTATTGTGTGGCTAGCGATGAAAAGTGCATTCGTTATGAAAATTCAAAGCGACAAAATTCATCTGCGCGACGGCCAACTTTGGCGTGATATATTATGAGCTGCTGCTATCGGATAAAGCTATAGGCTGTATCTGATCCAAAGCAGCGCAACAAAAATATGAGTTCCTTTTGGCTAATGGTGCTCATATGACAACAAAAGCAGCAGCGATTGCTAGTAAACTAAACTTGCTGCCGCTGCTGCTGCTGGATCTGAATGGGCCTTATCACAGGAGCTCGCTACCAAATACAACTAATGCGTTTGAGCTGAGCATTGGAGGAAAAAGGCCACAGTTCCAGCAAACACACGGCACGGCACAGTGACTTTGCAACACGAATCCAATCCAACTACCACCTATTCCGATGGATGATGTATGGTCGAGCTAATCAGCACTTCCGTTCTTACGGAGAGAAAAATTTGGGTCGATCTGTCGCAGTCTGTATTTTCGAACCCAATAGTTCAAATGCTGGGTTCATCGCCATCTCCCATGAGTTCTATCTGTTCGAGACTTCTAACTGTAAAGGCTAATGTCACACGAGTCTGAGTTCTAGTCTCATAAAAATGTCCAGAAATGAATTGTGTCATGTCACATGAATCAGAAATTCCAAACGGTCTGAAAAAATTCAGACTACTCAGTCTGAAAATGTTGTCTGAATTTTTCAGAATCTATATATTAATACGCAAGCACTTTTTTTGTACAGCACTTTATGCGACTTCCACTAAACCGATTTTCCTCAAACTGGTTTTATATGGAAGTCGGAGTCGTAAAGGTGTGCACAAAGCAAGAATTATTCATTTATCTCAATTCTGTCACTCAGAAATAAGTATTGCATTTCCCAACATAAAATGATAAAAGGACAACAACAATATATGGTAGAAATTACGGTTAGCATATAAACAGGCGAATATAAAAATTTGTTATTAAGGTTTGTGAATCAACTAAATTTCATGAGCCTAGATTGCTTAGCGAAAGTTTGCCGTACTTCCTTTTCACTACGCTTTAAACAAATCAAATTGGCATTTCAAAATTTTGTTTGTTTTTGTTTTTGTTTCAACAAATTAGATTAGAAATAAATGCATATACTATCGCAGTACGGCAAGAAAAGTGCCAACAGTCACCTGGCGGCAATAACTCAAAACAGCCAATTTTTGAGTTGTGCCACTTTTCTTGCCGTAGTGCGAAGGTTTTTCTTTCTGTGGAGATTCTTACGTCCCGGCAAATTTTAATTAAAAAAAATAAAAAAATAAATAATAAAACAAAGTGTAAATTATTATCAAAATATCACGGTAAGCGATGGTGCTTTTTAAATGAAGAAAGTTTTGTTCAAAGATGCGATTTTAGATGATAATGTAGTTTTTAATTACACTTTTTTAAAACAATTTTTTTTTGTTTAGAACTGATAGAGAAATTAAGAAGTGGTAATAGTTCAATTAAATTATTACTGAGTTATTTGAAATGCGTCAAACATTAACGGAACGGATTAAGAGAAGAGTAGGGAGAGAGGGTCGAATCTCGACCAATGGGCGATACTAGTTGGAATAAAAACTCGCTCTCTTACTAGTAGAGGAAATTTAAAAAAAAAAAAGCGAAATTTTGATGTAGTTGGGAAGTTGGAATTTTTTTGTTTTTTCTCTTTACATACGTTAAAATAAAGCGAAAAAAAAATTTCTGCAAAATCGGTCCTGTGCTGCACGAGAAAATTGCATAAATGTCCATTTTTGATGCATTTTGAGTGCATTGCTACACTGTTTTTTTAATTTCTCCAGTTCTGTTGGTCGTAGAACAATAAAAAAAATTGGAAAATACTCGTGAATGAATACACTATCGAACTGATTCGGTATAAATACTTTAAAAATGAATCCTAACCCCAAAAAACCAAATAGTATGAAATTTCGTTTTATTTTACTCAAAATGCAATAAATAACAGGAAAAAGGTCGGATTTTGATAAAAATTGGACAAAAGATGTACTTTGATGCTATAAATACATGGTTGAAATTTCAAAAAAAAATTTTGCTTTTTACGGCAACAATTGGCAGTTTTCGAAAAAAATTTCAAATTGCCGCCATTTTATGCCAAAGCATCGTGCGGTAAAATAATTTTTTAAATTTTTTAAATTGTAGGTTTTTTTATGTACTTTCTTGTGAGCATACGCAATACTTCGTTACTTTATTTAAAATGTCTATTTTAGGACTTTGAAAAAAATAAAAAAATTCAATTTTTCAATTTTTTGCCTTTTTTTCATAGTTGGCAAAAGGCAAAAAATTGAAAATTGAAATTTCATTTACGAGTATTTCCAATTGTGCCACCCCCACCTTAAGTTGCCCCCCACACCCCAACAAATGGTCAAAAATTTCTGCCCCTAGTATTTACATACGCAGCGACAGAATTTTTCAATTTTAACCCCTTTTTACACCCCAACCCCTCTATCTATAAAAGGGCTCATTCAAAAGTTACCGCCGACGGAAAGTGTCTGGCAGTATTGATTATTAATTCCTAACTATATTCCCTAAAACGTACGTAAAAATCAGCACTGAAACTTTAAGAAATGTGAATACTATTTTTACTTAGCTTTACCACCGAGTACCTGTTAATTGGCCGTCGGCCCAAGCTAGCAGGTACGCATACACTCACAGTATGTACTTACACTACTTAATCCCATACATTTGGTTTCTGAGAAAATAAGTAAGGTCTGGCGGCCCTGGGATCTTGGACTAAGAAGAGCTCTAGAATCGATGATTATGTGCTGCAAGCTAGTGGAGCGATGTAGAGCTGACTGACTCTCGTCGGAGATTGAAATGGTTAGCAGTCCAAAAGGCGCGCTTTAGCTAAAGATGTAAACCTGCATTATCTCTAGGACGACTTGGTCTACTTGCTTCAGAGCAAGAACAATGGGCATTCTAAAGAAACCTCGAAGAGATATTGCCAAAATTACTGCAGTCATCACGGTACATGCTAGATAACCCACATAGCCTCTGTTGCCGTAATTTTAGGGAGAAGAACGAGAGAAATTTTCTGTGTATATGATCAACTATATTCAAAGCCAAGGCAGTTACTTTCTAGAAGCCTTAAAAGAAATTTCTAGACCAAGGGACAGGGCAGTGATAAGCTTCCTCAACACCCCGAGTAAAAATAAAAAACGGCCTTACAAAGGGCGAACACCGGCCGCTTGGCTTTTTAAGGGGCATATGATGGACGTAGAGTTTTGAACTATTTTTAATGGGAGCACATACGGCCTTACGACGGCCAAATTTGACCAAAAGATTTAAAAGGCCAAGTACTGAGCTGTAGAAACGGGCATTCGACGGGAAATTTGAGCCAAGAAAAGAATCTGCACCAAATGTATTGTTGAATGTGTTTTATGGGAACTTCATCATTTTCGTTATGTACAATGGTTCTTTCGATTTATCCTACTTAAAGGTATCGATGCACAAGAGAAACGAGCTCGCCAGTCGTCGGTTGTACGTGAAGTGTGTGGTGCGGGTTGATTTATATTTTAGTGGGAAATTTTGTTATTTAACGGCTTGAAAAAAACACAACCGAAAAAAATCAAACATTTAATTGTAGTGAAATATATTTTCTTATAGGAGGGCGAAAATACACGTTGCTGCCCCGAGTAAAAATAAAAAACGGCCTTATAAAGGGCGAACATCGGCCGCTTGGCTTTTTAACGGGCATATGATAGCCGTAGAGTTTTTAAACTTTTTTAATGGGAGCACATACGGCCTTACGACGGCCAAATTTGACCAAAAGATTTAAAAGGCCAAGTACTGAGCTGCAGAAACGGGCATTCGACGAGAAATTTGAGCCAAAAAAAGAATCTGCACCAAATGTATTGTTGAATGTGTTTTATGGGAACTTCATCATTTTCGTTATGTACAATGGTTCTTTCGATTTATCCTACTTAAAGGTATCGATGCACAAGAGAAACGAGCTCGCCAGTCGTCGGTTGTACGTGAAGTGTGTGGTGCGGGTTGATTTATATTTTAGTGGGAAATTTTGTTATTTAACGGCTTGAAAAAAACACAACCGAAAAAAATCAAACATTTAATTGTAGTGAAATATATTTTCTTATAGGAGGGCGAAAATACACGTTGCTGCCCCGAGTAAAAATAAAAAACGGCCTTATAAAGGGCGAACATCGGCCGCTTGGCTTTTTAACGGGCATATGATAGCCGTAGAGTTTTTAAACTTTTTTAATGGGAGCACATACGGCCTTACGACGGCCAAATTTGACCAAAAGATTTAAAAGGCCAAGTACTGAGCTGCAGAAACGGGCATTCGACGAGAAATTTGAGCCAAAAAAAGAATCTGCACCAAATGTATTGTTGAATGTGTTTTATGGGAACTTCATCATTTTCGTTATGTACAATGGTTCTTTCGATTTATCCTACTTAAAGGTATCGATGCACAAGAGAAACGAGCTCGCCAGTCGTCGGTTGTACGTGAAGTGTGTGGTGCGGGTTGATTTATATTTTAGTGGGAAATTTTGTTATTTAACGGCTTGAAAAAAACACAACCGAAAAAAATCAAACATTTAATTGTAGTGAAATATATTTTCTTATAGGAGGGCGAAAATACACGTTGCTGCCCCGAGTAAAAATAAAAAACGGCCTTATAAAGGGCGAACATCGGCCGCTTGGCTTTTTAACGGGCATATGATAGCCGTAGAGTTTTTAAACTTTTTTAATGGGAGCACATACGGCCTTACGACGGCCAAATTTGACCAAAAGATTTAAAAGGCCAAGTACTGAGCTGCAGAAACGGGCATTCGACGAGAAATTTGAGCCAAAAAAAGAATCTGCACCAAATGTATTGTTGAATGTGTTTTATGGGAACTTCATCATTTTCGTTATGTACAATGGTTCTTTCGATTTATCCTACTTAAAGATATCGATGCACAAGAGAAACGAGCTCGCCAGTCGTCGGTTTGTTGTACGTGAAGTGTGTGGTGCATGTTGATTTATATTTTAGTGGGACATTTTGTTATTTAACGGCTTGAAAAAAAAACCGAAAAAAAAATCAAACATTTAATTGCAGTGAAATATATTTTCTTATAGGAGGGCGAATATCCACGTTTCTGCCACTGTACCACCGTCGTATACCCGTAATAGCAACCATACGGCCGCCGTACCACCGTCGTATGGCCGTTTTTGGAACTGTAAGGCCGTTGTTTCACCATCAATCGCCCCCTGTACGGCCGTACTGTCCTGCAACGAGCCTTCTGTTAACCGCCAGATGGCCGAGGACTATGTTTCAATCACAGTCGGCATTTGCCCGTTCTAAGGCCATCATTTAGTTTTACTCGGAACCACAGGATCTCTTTAAGCATTCACCGCAGCCAGTCAAGCAACCACTGAACTTTGCGTGCTGCGGTATCAAAACGTTTTCGGTCGTATTGGAGACGGCTTCATACTAACCTAACCTAAGCTTGGACTATCGGTTAGATTGATTTTTCCAAGTTTTTCGTTGTTTTCTTTACCAAGATTCATGGGCGATAGTTGGAATCAATCCTCTTTCTTTTTGCTTCTTTTTTCTTTTATGCGATAACGTTTTAAAGACTTGTGGCAACAAAGGCCCACACTTCACACTGGTCCACCCCGGGCTCAAATTATTATTAGTTATACAGACGTGTGCACACAATTATACGTCAATTTCAAAGGCTTAGGAATACAGCTTGCTTATATACAGAGCTCTTTAAAAGAGTAACATGTAAATGACATCTAGCCATATTCTTCTAAACTTAACTTTCCAAGGATACCCCTTATCAAATGTAGTAACGGGTTTTTGGCATCACGTTTTCAAACCGCTCTAATTCTCACAAAATCCGATCGTCTGTCTAACCACAATTTTTTGGTATGACTACAAATTTTTAACGTCTCCAAATACTTCAACTTTTCATCAATCATTTCGACGTTTGTGATTACAAGTCAAAAAAGGGTCGATGGAGTCTAGTCTGCGAAAAAAGCAAAGTCATGACTAGTCTCGGACGTAATGAAGTCAATTTTGTAGTTACCTTCGCCGTGGTTGATTTTTAGTCACAGTTCTTAGATAGAAGAATTTTTATTTGCTAAAGCAATCTGGTCTCTATAAATTCCGTGCATGCATATAAAATCTGACCAAACCACAAATTAACCACGAAACCTCATAATATTTACTATAAAATCCCCATAAAACCTGAATTTATATTCAATAAAAGTTCCCCAAATAGAGTGATTTGCTCCGACATCCAAAGTTGCTGATTTCATTAATCTCATAACATCCGATTAATGTTATTATCGGTGGTAAACGGAAGGCATAATTATGTACATTACACAACACTTCCCAGGATCCAAATGCCACTTGATGCTGCGACTTCAGTCAACCCTTCAAACTGCCATGTGCATCCGACCAAGGGAAAACCAGGCCAGGATCCTTATTATTCCGACTCCGTACGCCAGTCAGGACGTATAATGCCCAAAACACATTACCGACTGATTTTTATACACTTATGGGTCCCAGTCCTTACAATAGTGGAGGCAAGTCGATGGAACACCGCCTCCCTATCGTGGAAATCCCGACGGGCCTCAGTCCGGATCGGGGGGCCTGCAGCAGCGGCAATGGCAACCGGGACAGGACTCCGGCTCGTTCTTCTTTCAAGTTTGTTGGTAAAACAAGAAGGCACAAGGACATTATTTTTAAGAGTTATTTAGGAATCGTGTAACCGGACCTCACGTGAATCACACAATTCATATAGCACTGTGGATGTCGTGGACGTGATCTGACTGCTAAGATAATTTGTAACTAAAGGATACTCTCCAGATACGGAAGAAGGCAAACTTTTTAGGTCTGGCCTTTTCTCTGACTCTGGGAGACTGTGCTAGAGGAATGCTCTTTCGGGGTTGTTAGTATCGTCACTGATTTGGGATAATGGGTTAATTTTATAAATTACGATTAATTTACGACATTTACTGTCTGCTTTTCATCAGATTTGATTTTTATGGAGGAAATTACATCGTGATATTCGTTGGCTTTAAGAGAGCAAAGGAGGTTAATGGAAATTTGGAATAGAGTTCTAATTTTTTATGTGGAAGACTATAGTTCAAACGTTATCCGATTGGCGGTCCTATTTTTTTTTTTTTTTTTTATGTGATAGTCTAAGCTCAGGTGTCAACCTTTGTACTACCAGTTCGTCATGTCGTACAAGTCATGGTGCAATGTCTGGTAGTAAGCTTAGCACGAAGAAGAGAGAGAAGGATAAGATAGGTTAGGGGGAGTCCAGGGGGTGTTGGAGGAGATGGCGATGAACCTTGCGTTTAAACTCTTGGGTGTTGTATGAGTTCGGAAATACTGACTTTGGAAGGCTGTTCCACAGTCGTGTTGTTCTTGTTATAAATGAATTTCTAAACCGAAGTGTGCGCGAAGATGAGGGCTGTAAACTGTGGGGTTGAGCCGAGCGGGCCAGTCTTGTGTTGCGGGGGAAATGTTGCCGTGGAGGCATGAGGTTACTTATTTCAGTGGAGCAGTCATTGTGGTAAAAGCGGTAATATTTTGCAAGAGCTGCTACATTCCTACGGTGGCTTAATGAGTCAATTGAGGAGCAAATGGCGCTATCACCAATAAGTTTGAGAGCGCGGTTTTGCACCTTGTCCAGCCAAGCTAAGGTGGTTCTCGGCGCCCCGGCCCAGATATACGAGTTGTATTCGAGGCGAGGACGAATGTAGGACTTGTAGATTATAGCCCTGGCGGACGACTGAAGGAGGAATTTGCACCTTTTGAGGAATCCTATGCAATATTGAGCAACAACCTCTAGTCGAAAAAGTAAAAGACTGAAGAGAAAAGAAGTCTCTAAAGAACGTTGACGTTGATCTGACTTTTTTTTGCAAGGAATGCACAATGATAATAACAAATATATACAATTAGGGATTGCACTCCGGCACGATTTGCAATCCGGGCGGATCCGGCGGTATTAACTCCAATCCGGCCGGATTAGTCCATTTCCATTATTACACTTGTAATGTTTGGTGTAAACCAGGCTAGTGTAACCAGCCTTTGTATGTGGCGTCTATTGACTGCCTTATTTAGTGTAATATAAAATATTATTTTTATATTTATTTTTATATATTTATTCAGGTGGTCCCGCAAGCAATTTACTGCTATTCTGACCCGGACTGGGTCTCAGGGAATACTGTTGAATATACAGGAATCTTACGACTATTTATACTACTAATTAATCCTACTACGTTTACAAACTATTCATTACATAATTATTCTATTTACAAATCTACTTGCAACACAGTAGCTAATAATAAATGTCAAATCAAGTTACAATTAATTTATGTCAAAGTGTTTCTCATAGTAGGTTTCTACAGTGTTTCTGATAGTACACCTACTATATCCACTACACACTGCTAATACATTCATGTATTTTCTCATTATGGCCTAAGCGAAAGTAGTTAAAAATTATATTATTCCAAATTGACTTCGACACTGGTTGGTTTAAGGACGATTCGCACTATACGGAACGTCAACGTCACGTCACGGAACGGCAACGGCACGTCAAAATATTCTTCAATGAGTTTTACACTACGCGTTCACATATGTATATAGGCAACGTCACGGACCGTCAACGTCACGTCAAGATTACTTTGAAATTATATTTTGACGTGACATGCCTTGACGTGACTGATCTATTTTGTTGAATGTGAACGTAGTTACGACAGCATTTCGTATTTTTCAAGTATTTATCTGTTTTTGTTCAAATTAATTTTAGTCGAGTCAATGAAGGTTTTTACTTCTTTGTCCTCAGGGACAACTCCAATTTTGATGATTTTTATTTTAAATGTTTGTTTTTATATATTATTTGAAATCCGAAACATTTCAATGTGCGCAATTAAATATTTATATTGTTTAAACAATATAAACACAATTTATACATAAATTAATTTTTTTACGATATTTATTAACTTTCAAATAGTAAAGGGTTAAAAAGACGCACAAAAAATTGTATATTTCCTATGAATAATGTCTCGCCAAGCTTTCTAATTTTGGAAAAAAAGTATAGATTAACTACGTATTTTTTGGAGAAAAAGTTTGTTGAAGGTGAAATTTTGGTTAAAAAATCAAAATTTTTACTTTGTTGACTCATAACTCTGGAAGTAGGCAGGGTGGAACCGTCACTTTTACAATTTTAGATAAGTGAAAGTATTCTGCTTACACTGATATCTTATTCATGAAAATTGGTTATAGTGTTACAAAAACACATGGTGATATGTAAAACTCTAATAAAAAAATTTCAAACGCCCTAGGGGTTAAGCCGTTACGATCTCCCTCCTTTCCCATACAATTGTTTGTTCTTCTATCCAAAACCTATCAACATTTTTTAACCCTTTACTATTTTAAAGTCAATAAATACCGTTTTTTTAAAAGGATATGAAACTCATATTTCGACATTCCCCGGCTAAAAGGGGCATGCCTCATGCAGCGTGTGAGCTCCATGTGGCAAACGAGGGGCATGCCCGAAGGGGGATTTCCCCGTATGTTCCTTATGAGGACCCAATGTGGCAAATAAGGGGCATGCCCAAAAAGGGTTTTGCTCATGAGCACCCCACAAAAAAATACCAGCGATATTGAAGTGAGGTATGCCTTCTCAGTTCCTCATAAGGGCCTTAAGGGGCAAACCTCATACAAATCATATGAAATGGGGCATTTCCACCATCTGCCTTCTGTATTCTTACTAAGCTAAGGATTTTTTTGATATCTTGATTTTTATAGATTCTATAAGCGATTTTGGGCCGATTTTTTCGAAAAACAAGAAAAAAAAGTTCAAATTAACGCCATTTTTTTCTAAATCATTTTGGGCCGATTTTTTCGAAAAACAAGAAAAAAAAGTTCAAATTAACGCCATTTTTTTCTAAATCAATTTTTCGAGAAAATCCTACGACCTTCGTTAGATTTTTGACTATATTTTAAGAAACTTTTTGGTTTTTTGTTCCAGATTAAAAATTGTGACCTGTAGCGGTACGCCCATGCCAAACGTGAGATATTTTTTTTTGCCTCGCGTACGCCGCCATTTTGTATCGTAAAATTAAAATAAAACATGTTCTTTATAGTTAATGACTAGTACTCTCATATGTATAAAACCTCATATCTCTATCTCTTTCCTATGGTTCGTGGTACGTCTCAGAAAATCACATGAAATTCATTGTTCACAAGGGTATATTACCCCTTAAGATAAACTAGCCCCAAATCCGTCTAGGACGCACCGTTTCCGAGAAAAACGCGTTTTTACGTTTTTGGCAATTAGTTCCGTGCAACATGCAAATACTGTCTTATGATTGAAAACCACTCTTATTCAAATTACCAAGAAAAAAGTCATTTTTTCGATTTTTTCAATTTTCCGGTTATTTTTTCCATTGCAGTAGGTATACCGTTTTTTTACCATATATCGAAAGTAGACGAAACAACGAGTAAGTGAGCCAAAACACAACTCCGTGGAAGCGTAGTTTTAAGAGGAATCGCAGTTAAAAATGTCGCTTTTTTTTAAAAAAAATTAAATTTAACAACAACCTCTAAATATTTCAGTCTGAACAAATGACTGCCTTTTTGCAACACTAAAAGGTATCTTTTGCCAAAGTTTCAGCTTCATAGAATTTTGTTTGTCAAAGAAAAAAATTAAAAACCGAAAAACCGGGTTTCCGCCATTTTTTCGAAAAATTTTGAGGTTAGGGTAAAAATGGTTAACACAAAAGTTGTAGATCTTTTTATTTCATACAACTTGTACCTTTAACTTTTTTCGATAGGATGCACAGTTTAGCCAGAAATCACGAAAAACTGTTGTCAATCCCTAAAAAACCCCCCATTCCACCCTGGATAGCCGTTGTCGGTTCGATTTATTTTTCCCTCTTTTACAAGAGCTTGTTCGACAATACCCCGCTGTCAGAGTGCTGTAACGAATTATTTTTTTTCTTTCTCATTTTTACGACTATTTCTACTGGACTATTATCTCATTATTAAAATATATTTCTAATTTGATTAAATTTGTTTTTTTTTTCATATATTTCAATTGATTTTCCCAAACAAATTTTAAATCAGCAATCTTTTTTCCTCACGGGGCCACAGGGGGCATTCCCTAATGGGGCAAGGTGTTAGATACCCCTTGTGGGCCCTATAATCCACATGTGGGCCACATGAGGCAGTGGGGCAAGCCTCATAGGGGCCCCACCTGCACCCACCCCCTTTAAATGCTAGTCGGGTCTCAAATATTTATAAAAATTTATTTCATCGTCATCCAATTCCTTATACAGCGTGTGGTATTCTCCTTCTTGTTTTCTTTTTGTAAACATCTTTTGTACCCATTTTTTTGTTGCTAAATTTAAATTTTCTTCTTCCTCATCCAAAATTAATGCAACCATTGCGAACTTTTTATTATTAAGTTTTGGCATTCCCAATAACAATTGAGGACCGTTTTTTCAAAACTCAACAAGTCAAAAAAATCGCAAAATGAGATATGGGTATCAAACGATTCTTATTGAAAGCAGGTTTCTCTTAGCACCTCCTCCTAAAAATTTTATTTTTTTGAGTTGTTGAGTTTTGGAAAAAGGGTCCTCAATTTAAATTAGAAATACTGAATATGACAATACTCTATCCAATTTTTTTTAGACCGAACAGCAAAATTCACGTAACGTTGACGTTTAAGTGCGAATCGACAGCAAAATTGACGTGCCGTTGCCGTTCCTTGACGTGTCGTAGACGTTCCGTATAGTGCGAATCGACCTTTATCCGTCATCAAGTACTTAGTCATACATAAGAGACAAGTGCTTCCCACTGACTCCCTCAATTGTATACGTATGCGAATGCGAAGCACAGTTGTTGGCAGTTCGACACAAGTTTACCAACTTTAACCATCACACTTGCGCCGTCAGTTGTTATACCAATACCAAAGCTAGTCAAGCGGTTTTTTACCAAACTGATGAAGTGCTCAAACAAGCAAACTTTTGTTCTTGTTTCTTGAGATGCTCAATTATCATATCAGCTTTTACAGTAACGGCAAAATGTGAAACTACAGATCTTATAGTGTTATGTGAATTTAGCAGTGGATATCCGCTCTTTGAAAACAAATATCTCATATCTAAAGATGTACAAAATGAATTGAAAGTGTTAGTGTACTATCTTTGCAAACTATTCTGGAAACCATGGTTTCCATATTCCTTTTCTTTTTTAAATAACTGTCAATAGGCTTATTTTCTTTATTTCTTCCTCGAAAATAATTTCAATTGTTTCTTAATCATTCTTGTGTCGGTTTTATGTGGATGTAGATGCTTTACTTGAACTATTCATTATAATATCAGAAGCTAATGCAGATACTAGTAATTCCACACAGCAACTCACCTATTAATAAGTGTGTTTAGGGCTCATGACGACACTCCACACATGTTTTATCCATCGGAGTCAACTTTCGACTGAATATACGGAGACAAATTTAGAACTATGGTAGTTCAATGCAGCATTGAATTGCTAGAGCCTACGTGGGCGGGTGTCCCGCTATTTTGCACGGAAACACCTACTCGCGCCGCGCCTTTTCTGGTTTATCGGATCCGTCCGTCGGATCCGATAGATATTGCCGGATCCGGCAGGTAGGGTTCGAACGATACTCTCGATACTGAGTAGGTATCGATACTTTCGTCTTGAAAACCGATACTGAGCACTCGATACCAAGATCATGGTATCGTCAAGTACTACTCATTAAAAGTATCGAGTACTTTGTCAACCCACATACAGTGGGCACACGCAAGAAGTTTTAAACTGATGAATTTCTTTTTTCTGTTAAATCAATATTATTAAATGAATTTAAATTATTTTTTTTTAAATTTATTATTTATAATTTAAATAATGAAATTTTAATCAATAAAATTTGGTAAGATAGTTTAGTCTTGTAATATCTTCCTCAGTTGTAAAATTTCTTGGGTGTGCCAATAATTTTGACAGCCACTGTATGTACTACTGATAAACCGCAAAAATCGGAATATTCTTCAATCTTCAGAGATGTCGTAGTTACGTTTATTTCTAAATGCAGCTTTAACCAGTAGCTGTTTTTAAAGGAGCATTTACATCGCAAACGCATTGTGGGAACCCAAAAAGGAGCTCCTCTATCACACAGAAGTTTGTATGCTGTTCTACCAAACATGTGAACATGCTCAATATCTTGGGCTGAAAATGAAAACGGGCCTTAGTCATGCCTTTGTTCATATGTGTCTGTGCTGTTTTTTTGTCGACGGAGTCTTCATACCGTTGGGTTATATTATTTACGTAAATTTTTGTCAAGAACGTCTTCATATCCTCGAGCTTTTGTTCTAAATAAATTTTTTGTTTAAATATATGTATTTTAAAAAGTACTCGATACTGATTAGTATCGATACTTCCAGCCCGATACTTTCTAGGTATCGATACCACGGTTTGATTCTGTTATTAGTACTTGGTATCGATACTAGAAGCCGATAGTTCGAACCCTACCGGCAGGTATCCAAACGGTACCGGATCCGTCGAATTGCCGGATCCGCCGGACCGGATTGCAATCCCTATAAAATTCTGTATCTGTCATCATTTTAATTCTCAAATTTAAACGACAAACTAGAATGACAATCAAACGTATAAATGCCATTGTATCTGATCCTGATGCATCTCCATACCCATTCCAAAATTAATCTACCCCTCCACAACAGTAAATCATCCTATTACTTGATGCTTGAGACAAATCAAGGATGCACGAATGCATATATACGAATTCCTCAAAATCTATCTGAATTGTTTAGATACATGTATGTGTTTCTGTGCGAGTTGTGTTGTCATGCTATTTTGAGACAAATGAATTAAATTCCATTCCTTTGAGCAGAATGGCTTCATTGGTGTTAATTGCAAATTGGTGAATTGGCTGCATTGTTTGCCTCCCCATACTTGAATGGAATTAATAAACTTAGCATTAAACCCAACCCTTAATGAAATGATAATAGCAACTTTAGTTATCGATTTTGGCTGATTAATTTATTACAAATTGTGATGAAATTGGCGTTCACTTAAATATAGACTAGCTTCGAATTGATTGAAAATTAGCTTTAATAATTATGCGGGACCAACAATTAATTGAAAGTTTTGTTCAGGGTTGGTGATTCCAAATGATTCTAAACAGATTAAATACTTTCATTTTCAATGTTTTACATGAATGTGATTTTTTTTACATTTATGTAATTTGAATAGAATTTAGGGTACAGGGGGTAGTTATGAAAGTAGTTGTTCTGTATTTGATTGAATGAAGCATTGTGGGCATTCCAACTAATTGGTTTGGTTACTAAATGTGGTAGCTATGGTTGACGAACTGAAAATTACAAGAAAGCACATCAGAAAAAGCCTACGGCAATATACAATCGTAATATAGTCAGCCTTGTCAAAGTTGTATCGCTACTACTATAGCAATCGTAGCAGCAGAAGAGAGAGTGCAAAGTGAGAATATAACAGTAATCCGCCTTGTTCTATACTCCGGTCTGAGGCTTGGGCATTAACTAAGCGAACAGAATATCAGCTCAAAGCCTTAGCAAGGAAAATCATAAGAAGAATAATTGTCCTCTAAGGGTTAACCAGAACGAATGACGCTTTAAAACAAATGAAGAGCGTGAAGTATATGGCAAAATAAATATAGTTACATACATAAAATTAAGCAGACTACAATGGCTACGAGCTTTGGAACAAAAAAACCTATCCCGGATTTTCAATTATCAGGAAAAAAGGGGTAGGACGACCACGAAAGAGATGAATGGACGATGTGCTAGAAAAAATACGAAAACTTCGCACAACAAACTGGAGAGACTTCAAGAAGTTATTTAAGAATAAGAAAAACAATTCAGGAAGCCGATGACCGTATGTGAACATTTTGCCGCTTTACAGCTTTATTTCAATATATTGTGGCACAGACCTCCATTGTAATAAGAGCAAGCATCCGCCTAATGTAAACGGTCCTCACGTTCAGAATGTGGCTATTCAGTTACCTCAAATTTAGACAAAACAGCATGCTGGACCAGGAAAAACTTGACGGCATTTCTTGCTGTGCCGCCCGATCCATCAAACGTCCATGTGTAAATAACAGTCTGTAATAAAATAGTACAAACAATAAATGAGTTATAATAAAGTCTCTATTTAAACCGCGGTATTTTTGTGTTTCAAGTTCTAATGGTTTTTGTTCCGTCTCGCTATAATAGTTTACAGGAACCGGAGGACGAGCAAGGCCCAACAATGGTGGCAGCAGTGGGATACCTAAATTTATGAAAAAAATGATGCATAAGGCACACCACAAACCTCAACCGGTGAGGAAATCTTTCGATCATTAAACTTTTTTCACCGTGGGAAGGTGGCAGACAATGGGATCCCTAAATTTATGAAAAAAAATCGTGCAGGGGGCGCACCACAACCGGTGAGGAGGTCTTTGGATCATAAAACTTTATTCACGGTGGGATGGTGGCAGCGGTGGAATCCCTAAATTTATGAAAAAAATCATGCAGAGGGCACACCACAAACCTCAATCGGTGAGGAAATCTTTGGATCATGAACCTTTATTTAAGGTGAGATGGTGGCAGCGGTGGGATCCCAAATGCATCCTGAGGGCGCACCACAAATCTCAACCTGTGAGTACATCTTTAAATCATTAAACTTTATTCACGTTGGGATGGTGGCAGCGGTGGGATCCCTAAATTTATAAAAAAAATCATGCAGAGGGCGCACCACAAACCTCAACCGGTGAGGGGATCTTTGGTTCATTAAACTTTATTCACGGTGGGATGGTGGCAGCAGTGAGATCCCTTGTGAAAAAAAATGCATCCTAAAGGCACACCACACAAACCTCAACCAGTGAGCCTACCATCTAGCCCTGATTGTCTAGAACAGTGATTCCCAAAGTGGTCCATATGGACCCCGGGGGGGGGTCTATGGGATGATCCAGGGGGTCCGTTATAATTAAAAATTATTTTGGGGGTGCGCTAAGAACTACCGGGGATCTGCGAAAAAGATCGAAAGTTTTCATATAAAAAATTACAAAAATTTAAAAAGCGATGTTTCCCGCGTGACTAAGCAGCGCGGACAAAATCGAAAAGCAAACAGCTTATTTGACTGACTTACTCGCCAAATTTGATGATATAAATTGAAAGTTCAGTTCAAAATTCAATTAAATTTTCTCAAAACTGCATTTGTTACAAAACTTTTGTTATACAAACAGAATTTGGGCAGAGGAGAATGTTCTCAGACGCTCTTTACCTATATTCTTATTTTAATAATACTCGAACTTTTCGTTAACGCCGCACGCTTTTTACGTTTAAGTAAGTTATATTTATAAATTTGACCAATAACTTCATTAATTTCATTCTGAGTTTGATTTTAAAGGTAGGTTGTTTCCATATGCTGGCTGGAGCAATAAAAACTTTTCATTCAAAATTATTTTTTACTTTTTAGTGCATTTTAAAATAAAAGCGTATTTTTTAGTTATTTTAAACTATTTATTTTTATTTTTTACTTTTTAGTATATTATATGTCTGCCGTCATTTTGTGCCGGCTGGCACAGTATTCTACTCGTCATACTCTTCCATTTGATACCCATACCGAGCGGGTTGTAAAGAAAAAAGTAACCACTTTTTTGCGTTGGCCGCCAGTTTGGATTTGGAATGGAGCAACGCAGCTAATTCTATTCTACTTGTCATACCCATTCATTTGATACCAATGTCGCGGGGTCGGGGAATACCATTGCAAAATTCTCCCGCCATCTTGGAACCGCCATATTTATTTTTTTACAAGAAAAACAGAATCCATTGCCACGCGAACTATGCATATGCGCAAAATTTGAAGTTGATAGGTTATATTTTCTGCTTTTTAGTCTATTATGTGTTCCGACATTGGGTTTTGGCCGCCATTTTAAATTTAGAATGACGCCACAGAGCTAATTGTATTCTACCTGGCATAGAGCGCGTTTAGGCCCAAGTTACTTTAACTCTGTTAAATTATAGCTGTTAACTTAGCACCACCGTTCCTAACATACCATTTGACAGTTCTCATTTTACAACTAATAACAACCAAATATTATAACATTTCTCATTTTATAAATAATAACAAGCAAAAAAAAATTATAATAATAATATCTTCATGCTTTATTAAAATATTACTAAATTATTTGCTTACAACAAAAATTCACCTGCAGTCGGGGTACAAATGTTACAGAATCACTAATTAAAACATATCTTGTTTCTGTCTTACATTAGTAGATACTTAAAACTTGTTTTTGGCTTTTTAGTTCATTTTTTTTGTCACAGGGGCGTCGTGTTTTTTAATTTTTTAATTATTTTGTTTTTTTACATTTTCAAATCCATACAACTTTCCAAACCCAATTTTTTTACATCCAAATTAATACTTTAGCGTTCACTTATAGAAAGAGCGTTTAGGGGTGTCGTTGCAATCAGTAATTTGTGACTAATTTGCAATTGACGTCATCTATAGGAAAAACCCCATGAAATTTTTCTCAGGGCTCATATTTTCATGGCTTCTCTTGAACATGATCTATGTCGAAAATCAGTATCTGAATCTAGCTTTTGGTCGAAAGAATATTTGGTCTATTTGGCAGTATCTCTCGCCTGATATATTTGAATATATTTCTTTGGAAATAGGTTAAGATGACAATTATATTTTTACTCATGACGTAGTCGATAACTTGTCTGTTGTTATTTAATATTGCACGGATAGCAAAGAGAGAAAGGCGTGCTAAGCCATAAAAATCTAACATTAATGAATTAAAACCAAATAAATATGAGTTATTATTAAGAGATATTAAATTTCAAACACAATGATGACTGCATTTTAAAACAAAAAGTTATAAAGGAATCATTTGATTCACTTTTATTTAATAAACTTTGAAAAAAAAATCCAGATTTTATTCAATAGCAAAGAGAATGATACTCAAATATACAATTTTCAGTTAAACCGATTTTTTACGAAAAAAAATTGAATAAAGACAACCATTGATTTAGAAAAACGAGCAAACACCTTAATTGACTAATTGATGCGAAGCGTTACACTTGTAAATATTCAGCGATTTACCCTTTCAATTCGCACCTGGATAATATTCATCAAAATTCAAAAGTTCAGTTGTTCGGAAAAATGACCATCGGGGGGCATCTGTAGCTGCAGCTGCTGCTATGAGAATCAGCAGGGAAAAAGCGGGTCCCCGAAAAAAAAATATATATTTTTTTTCATCTCTCTAAACCGCCACCCATGTTTGCCTTTCATATAGTGAACGTCCTCGAAATTCTAAAGTTTACCAGAGATGTTTGTTTTGTCGACAAGCTGTGGCTGGCAAATTCATTCATTCAATTGCAGCCTCCCCCAAAAAATGGAGATGAATCCTGGCAAAAAAAATTCGTTAAAAACAAAAAAAATCCTCTTTTCACATATTTGACCCCCTTCTAAACTGGTGATGTATATTTTAAACATTTTTCCAGACAAAAGCAAACTTTCGTTTCATAACATTTCCAAGTCCGCCTCCACATTTTTCGCCATTTTTCCATATTAAGCCTGAAATTCGGGAAAAGGCTTCTCACTACTTTTCAGGTCAATGTTTTCAGTCCTTTTCATTTCCGCTTTTATACACTCCACCAAAAAAAAACGTACACACTGTAGGTGAATAGTTTTTCTAAATAAATTAAATTAATTTTTGTGCGACTGTATTTTATTTATATATATCGTAAACTATCCTCGGCCGCTATAACACACATACCCTTGTACACACATGCACACTCTGACAAACCTTGCACAATAAATAATTAAAATTTTCAACTCGTTCAGATGAAGCGTTCACGGGACTTTGGGGGTAATAAACCCGAGGACTAAAAAAAAAACTATACGAAACTCATCTCTCGTTAGTATTTGACGGGATCTGTGGGAATGTACGTGGATTTCGGACAGGATTATAATAAAGGAATTTCATTCAAGTCCAGTCGTGTACCAGGACGAAAAAGAATGCCGGTGGTGAGTCACTTATGTACATGTGAAAGCGATTTTTTAATAATCCTTTCGTTCGGTAGTTGGACACGATTTATATTGAACGGACGTTGTACCCAGAGCAGAGCCGTCATATCGAGTGGAGTTTCCGGTTATTGAGGTCCAATTCTATATTCACTTCGACAATGAACTGGATTGTTTTGGTTTATGAAACAGTTACTTTAACTCTTCAATTTTAAAAGAGCTGTCGTCCTTTTCATCGATTTGTTTTGTTTACGGCAATAGCAAATACAAACACGATTATTCCTGATAAAATATTGACCAGAACCTAAAGATTTTTGTCGAACTTTGTAGCACTAGAACTTATTGGCCTTATGTGTACATATGTGCATCAGAATAGAACATCAATAATATATAGAAATTTGCAAGTCCTTAATTAAAGGTGCAACATTCACTTCTCCATAATAATGGCTAACATTGGGCTGATTAGTTTCTACATGTGGTGCATGCAAGTAATCAGCTCAACTGATAAGAGATAGGTTGACTTGCATTCTTAAATGAAAAACGTAAACTCCATTCAACAAAAACTTCGGAATATTTACCGAAATGTAAATGCCGACACGGACTATAAAAAGATAATTATAAATGAAATGTCAAAAGTCCCCATCGATCAAAGTAGATCCAAAATATTTGCACGAAGCCCACTGAAACAAAAATCAAAACAAAAATTTGTTGAAAAGGGCTTCGATTTCGCAAAGTCTGTATCCTTAATATCCTCGCGGAGCGAGACACTGCGAAAGTGAAACTATGTCTGAAAATGGCAACTAGTTGTGCTAAGCCTACTCTGCACAACAAGGGGAACAAATTGGAACTTCAGAGACATCATGCTTCTAAAAACATTTGTATAAGATCTTGTCCAATATTATAAACTAGCAAAAACCCCGCGTGGGTTGCAACGCCTTTAAATAAACAAAAAGTTTATGTGTGCACTGTCCGCTGTAGGAAAAAAGTGAAAGAAACAACAAATCTGGAAAAAATGATTTTGGATACCTTTTATATGGTTAATTTCTATTGACAGCTTTTTTGACAGCTGTCATTAGTCAAGACAGGTTTATGACATGATATTCGTATTCAGCGGTATCGAAATCTAAGGATACCAAGTTTCACCTTGAACCGATGGAAATCAAGTGCTCATCGCTTGGTTGAACCTTAAAAACTATGTTCAATGTTCTTCCATTTGGAGCTAGGATGTGAAGATTTTCAGATTTCCCAATTCTTGAAAAAACAGCTGACAGGGAAATTACACTTATTTGGTAAAACTCGTCGGCCATATTGGCCCCGAAATTTTAAATTTATAAGTTTTGATCATAAAGTCGTTATTTGCTACCTTAAAAACCCCCAGATACCGATTTCCATTGGAATCGGAATACAATTCGTGGCCCTAGAACAACAGGGTTCTAACTGACATTTTTAAAAAAAAATAAAATTTTGATGCCACTTTTATAATGTCAACCCACTCTTTCTAATAAAAGTATTTACAATTCTCTACCTCTTTCCCTTCCTGAGATACAGAGAGCTACAAGGTCCTATTTCCAGTTTTTTTCTTTTAAATTTGGTGAATAAGGTTCTATCATCCCGAAAGAACTATTTATTCTACAAAATTTTATAGAATATTGCAGATAGAGCTTTTGAAGTTGCACTTAGAACTTAGTTGCGTCAACTACTTAAGCTTTTTAATTTCAGATAGAACTATGATGTAACACAATGATACGCACGTCGAAATAGCTTTCAGGATATAAGGTTCTATTTACCTATTTATCTAAGCCAAAGGTTCTATCTTAAATAAAAAGCGTCTTCATTCAGCAACAAAGTTCTATGTGACAATTAGAACCGTCTTGTTCTTTCAATTTCCGCATGATCATTCAGCGACAAAGTTCTACACGAAATTTTGAACTTCAATTTCTTTTAAATAATGAGCATAAAACATAAAGTAAACTGCTATTTGAGTAAATTAAAACATATAAACAAATCCCTAAGGAATTCCATTGAGAAACAATAAATTCTTGAAAACCACACGACTTGAAATCTTTAAAGCTGATTAACTCAAAACAGCTTCATGTGTAGTTAGAACCCTGTTGTTTTAGGGTCGCGAATTGGCAAATTCATCGGCCATATTGGTGCGGCCATTTTGAGTTTATAAGTTTTGATCATAAATTCGTTATTTGCAACCTTAAAAACCCCTACATATCCACTTTCATTGGAGTCCGAATAACATTGGAAAATTTCGTCCACCATATTGGCGCGGCCATTTTGAATTTATAAGTTCTGATCATAAATTCGTTATTTGATACCTTAAGAAACCCCAGATACCGATTTTCATTGTAATCGGAACGCTATTTGCAAATTCGTCCGCCATATTGACGCAGCCATTTTGAATTTATAAGTTCTGATAAAACATTCGTTATTTACTACCTTAAAAAAACCCAGATACTGATTTTCATTGGAATCGGAACACAATTGACAAATTCGTCGGCCATATTGGCGCGGCCATTTTGAATTTATAAATTTTGACCACAAATTCGTTATTAGCGACTTTAAAAACCCCCAGATACCCACTTTCATTGAAATCGGAAAACAATTTGCGAATTCATATTTCGGTGGCCATTTTTAATTTCGGTCACTTTGTGGCGGCCATTTTGAATTTCAAAAATCGGGCTTCGAGGTGCATCATGGGAGGCCCGCGGACCTTCGTGCAAAATTTCGAAACTCTACGATCACTGGTGCGCCCGCTATAGCGCACACATCGCACATACACGCATCCATACACGCATACAGAAACTTTCTTTTATTATAATATAGACAACCGAGTCAGAGATGAGGATGAGCTCGTTATGGAAGAATATACATATCGTTTTATGCCCTACAGATCCACATACCCACTGCATGCTCAGGATCTCTCTTTTATCTCTTTCCTAATCACCAGCTTAGTCTGCCTTCACCTTGACACATCGTCGTTTGTGGTGGCTCATTTCTTTACCAGCCTTCAGCCGAGTTTGGTTCGAACTCTGACGTCGACTCCTGCTTTGCCAGATATGTCTTCTCATTTCTATGTATCACTATGCGTTCTCTAACCCAGGCTACCGCCACATGGTTAGTTTTTAGGCACACTCCAACGTAGTGATGCCTTAATCTCTATCTAATCTAAAAAAAATTCACTTGGTGGTTGTTCAGTGCTATAACGATGTTCTTTCCCGGCATCTGATCTTCATTTAGGTCATAGGTTCTCAAACTTATTTTGCCCACCGCCCACTTTGAGCATATTTTTTTTCTAGAGCCCCCCCTTTTTTTACTTACGTTCTGTTGCGAATCTGAAACAGCTATTGCCTGTATTGCCTACTGTAAACAAGATGCTTCGAACATTGAACACCCTCCAACGTTGGGCGCTTGATGGTAGGACGCATCATGCGGCAGATGCTCGAACTACGAGTGTCCAATGTCAAGCGTCCAACGTGCGTCCATCGGTCTTATTTGGACACGTTCGGGGTGGGTATTGACCCAATCGTTGGAAACCCACATTCGAATGAAACGTTCACCGCATCGTGTAGAGCCGGCTTTATATTAAATATAGTCGTAAAGATAAAGCCGGCTCTATACGTTGCGGTGAACGTTTGATTCGAATGTTGGCTTCCAACGTTCAGGTGATACCCATCACAGCTGGACCATGTCCAAGCAGAAAAGTTGGACGCTTGGCATTGGACTCTCGTAGCTCGAGCGTCTGCCACACGATACGTCCTACCATCAAGCGTTCAACTTTGGAGGGTGTTCATAGCATCGTGTAGAGTCGGCTTAAGATATGACTCCGATCTTATTTCTGAGTTTAAAGAAGAATGTTTTCTATGAGAACAATTAAAACTATTCAAAAATAAGAGTCACTCACTGATCTGTTTTTGGTATTTTGAAACATTAAAAACGGTAAAAACAGGTCAGTGAATTATACTTATTTTTGCATGGTGAAAAAAAATATCAAGGCAGCTGGAGTCTTGGAGTGTTTCACGAATTTTTTAAGAAACTTTTGAAGATGTTAAAAATATTCAGAAAAAAAAAATATAGTTTAAAAAAACTAAAAAATACGCTTTTATTTTAAAATGAACTAAAATATAAAAAATAATTTTGAATGTAAAGTTTTTATTGCTCTAGCCAGTATATGGAAGCTACCTACCTTTCGAAATATAAAAAAGAGTGAGCGCTAAGAATAATAGGTAAAGAGTCCCACGCTTTTTTACATTTCGAAAGGTATGTTGTTTCCATATACTGGCTAGAGCAATAAAAACTTTACATTCAAAATTATTTTTTATATTTTAGTTCATTTTAAAATAAAAGCGTATTTTTTAGTTTTTTTAAACTATATTTTTTATTTTCTACTTTTTGGTCTATTATATGTCTTCCGCCATTTTGTAATGACAGCCATATTAAGATTTAAAATGACGTCACACAGCTTACTGTAGATACTATACTCGTCATACACTTTCATTTAATACTCATACCGAGGGCGTTGTAAATAAAAAGATAAACCGCCATTTTGTGTTGGCCGAAATTTGGAATTTGGAATGACGCCACACAATTCATAGTATTCTAATTATCACACCCTTTAATTCGAGACCCATACCGAGTGGATTGCACAGAAAACGGTAATCCCCCATTTTTAATGACGCAACATAGCTAATTGTATTGCACTTGTCATACCCTTTCATTTGATACCCATGTTGGAGAGCCCAATTGCAAAATTCACCCCCCATCTTGGCACCGCCATCTTGATTTTCTTACAAAATGGTCAGATTGCATTGTCACGTGAACTATACATATGTGCAAAATTTCAAGTTGATTCGTTACATGAAAGTGGGTCAAAATCAAGTTGCAGGATTTGTTTACATGAAACATACAACATACAACATACAGGTCAAGCTAATATAAAGCGTATAAAAAGGACCTTACCGATCTACTTTTTGAATTAGAGTGAAAAAAGTAGGCAAAATTGTTGAATACTTAAAAGTGATACCTATTTTTAAATGGCAAATAGCAAAAAAAACCAAGCCAGGTGGAATCTTGGAGTGTTCCAAGAAATTTTTAGGGAAGTTTTGGGGATGTTAAAAAAGTTCAGAAAAAAGGACCTTAACGATCTACTTTTTGAGTGAAATATGTGGGTAAAATTTTTTTTTCATATTTTTTTTACAAATAAACCCCCTTATTTCTGTTTTTTCCATCGTACACTGTTGTTTTTATTAATGAAATAAAAGTCATTCCTTACTATTACAAAGATACCCTATTTGTGGAAATCTACCGTTGTTTCATTACATTGTCATTCGAAATTAGTAAACTATATTTTTTCCCCAAAACCAAAATTCAAAACGTCTTATCTAAACGGGCAGAGATAGCCCCCCTTTTTGTGTTTTTTGTCGATCATTTTTTGTCTACTATGGCTGGATTTACACGACCGGACACTGAACAGACAAAACTTAGCTGTAATCGTTAATTCTCTTTTGTAGTCTATTGACTATATATTTTAATAAGGAACTAATTCGTTAAAGGTATTTTATTGTTTTATATGTTCGATTGTACATTAAAAAAGATAAATCCAAAAGTGCTATTAAATCTAGGCTTGGACTTTTGAGAACGGAGAATATTGGTCCATTGTTTAGTTTTTCAACAATAACTCAAAAACTATGCATTTTTATAAAAAAAAACATAATAAGACTTTTTGTAGAGAATCGAATTTCCTATCGAATAAGCCCATTTTGAAGTAAACAACAATTTTTTTCACCGAAATAAGTCAAAAAAAACTCTTTTAAAAAAACAGAAAAATTTAAATTCTTTGTTTTTTTGACATTTTTGTGTATAACTTTTTTCTGGGTGGATTTAGGTATAGGAAGCACTGAACAAATAAGAAAGCTGACGTAATTTCCGTTAAAATGGTGTCCAATTGAAGAATTTTCGATAAAAATTGAATGAGATACAGTCGATCAAAGTTACCTACTTTTTAACGATAGTACTACTTTGCACTTTTATACCATGTTATTTTTAATTTCTTAACCCAAAAATTACAACTATAAAATTTTTTTTAATTTTTTTCCCCATTTTTTTGGAGCTTCTGGAAGGGGTCTTTGCATCGAGCGATTTGGAGGAAAATATTTTTTCCGTAATCCCCACCCCAGATGCAGTAATTTTCACCCAAATGGTAGAAACTTTTTGAAATCGCTAGGGCAAACCTGGAGAAAACGCCGTAGTCGCTCACCGCAGCGCGCCAGACCCCTACTTGACAAGACGGATTTTGAGAGGGGGACTTGAGCTATAGAAAAATATGCTCAACGTCCATTTTGTAGTTATGAGCCTTTTTTGTCGACGTCTCTCTAACTATTAGCACAGATAATTAATATACAGATGCCCAGTCGCTGTATAAAATCGTGTCCCATATCAACATTTCGCTAGCCAGCTTTTCCCTCCTCTAGCCAACTAAATTTTGTGTAGCAAAGAAATGTTGCAGCCAAGTGTCTTAAATGTAGCTGGCTAGATCGTGGCAACTTTTGGTCGAATTCCAGCAACACAGAGAAGCGGTGTGAGAAGCAAAATAGCTACGAAGAGTGTGAGGAATTGACGTCACGAACAACATTCATTTCCTTCTGTGTGTTCCAGCCACTCCCACTCCTCGTAGCTATTTTGCTTCGCAACCGTAGCCTTGTACGCCAGGCACGTTTTTTTTGGGGGGGGTCACGGGGGTCATGACCCCCCCAAAAGCACTCGCTGTTTAAAAAACAAAATTGACCCAACTAAAAAAACAAAAAATAACCAAACGACCAAAACCGACCGAACTTTTTTGCAAATTAAAAAAACGATATTTTCTTTATCTGATAATGTAAGCTCAGGTGTCACCCTTTTGGCCTTATCATGGTTGGCGAGTTGAAAAAATGACAGCACCGTTTATCGTTCCCATTTTTCGTACCATAATTGGCGTATGCAGCGACATGACAATTTTCGACAAAACCTTATCATTGTTGTCGCCTGAAAGTTTTTCGACATTTCTGATAATTAAAAAATTTATAAAATTACATTATTTATTCAATCTATTTAAAAAATATTTATTCAATCTAGTCACTTGACAGTCGTGAAAAACGCTGCTTTGTCTCTTCAAACGCCAACTGTGATACGCCTGAAGACCTTTTTCCCGACAAATGTCAGAGTTTTCGAAACCTATGATTCCGTTATACAGTCGCCGCGCCATTTCTCACTTCAAGCGCCAACCATGATCAGACCCTTTGTACTACTAGTCCGTCATGTCATGTCGCACACTTCATAGTGCAATGTCTAGTAGATAGTAAGCTTAGCTCGAAGGGTAGAGAGAGATAGGATAGATTAGGGGAGTCTCCAAATGTAAATCGAGCGTTACCGTGTTGCAAGGGCAAAAATACGGTGTTTCTAGACACGGTGAATCTGCTAAAAATGTACCGTGTAATTTTTCGTCAATTTTCTTCAAAAATTCCACTTTTTTTCATAAAACTAAATTTTTTTTGTCAATACAAACAAAAAGAGTTTTATCAAAAAAGTGGAAGTTTTGAAGAAAATTGACGAAAAAATTCATGATTTTAGATTCGATTTTTTCCACTTTTTTCAAGTTTAAACATTTTTTCTTGTTCACCATCTAAAAGTGCATAAAAAACCTACACTTAAATTAAAAAGGAATCTCATACGATGCAATGCACAAAAGTTATTGGCCAATCAATTTTCAGATTTGAGGTTAATTTTTGAGGTGGATATTTTGACTTAAAATTTTTACGAGTTATTGTCCACATTATAAAGTAAAATTTCTGAAAATTTCATCAATTTTTACTTAAAACATCCAAAGTTGTCACCAAAACACCAAAATTTAGCAGTTTCTTCAGTTTTCAATTTTCTTTGAGGTTATGTGTGCAGATTAAAATTTCATTTTGTAACCGCTGATAGGTACTGTCATAATGAACAGCCTCAATTTTTATCGCTTTCTTTGGACCTTTGGACATACCGATAAATTCTCATCTGTATTTAGAAAGAACGACCAAAATGGTAGATTTTTTACAAAACGGCCCATAATTTATGTAGCGGTCGCAAGAGAAAAAGTCCATTTCGTATAGTATTCGATGTAACTAACACATTGAAAAAAAAAATAATTGTGTATTAAAGAACACAAAGCAGAAGTGAAACTTCGCGTACATATTTATGTCTATATGATCTTTATTATTGTATTTTTTTCTTCATTTGCTCGTGTCTTGTGTTATAATCTAAAATATAAATGAAGCAGGGAATAGGAAGTAAGAACCATAATATTTTAACTCAATTGATAAATCATAGTATAATGAATATTTTGAAAGTAATACAGTACAGTGTATAAAATCAAAAACATTTCGCTGCTTTTACAAAAACTTTATCTTTAATAAACAATCTTAATTTTTTAAATAACCGACTCCTCATTTTTACTTTACCGATGCCTGCGCCATCTATGTACGAATTTAAATAATTTGTAAATATTTTTCTGCTGGTTTGGTAGAATTTGTTTATATGGCATCACTTAACTGCTATCATGGCTGTCGCTGTCACCTACTTCGTGATCTTCGCGAAATTCATCAGTTTAAGTTATTAAAAACCAAAATGTTCAACGAGATAGAGTGAAAACTAAATTGTTAGTTTAGTTGTGCATTCATTGAATTGTGAAATTTGTTTGTGTTTTGTTGTTTGCTGCTCTTTTGGCGGTGATATTCATCAGCTTGATTGTTTAAATCCGAAATGTTTAACGAAATACAGTGGAAACTAAATATTTAGTATGTATACTTGTGCATTCATTGTGTTTGTGTTTTGTTGTACATATTTAATTTTTTTCAAGATATTTGTTTTTTCTCGTTATTTTGTAAACGAGTGAGAAGGCAACTTCCGTTTCATACGGCAGTCCTTGTTTTTGTTGCCGATTCTGAATTGTGACAGTTGTAAATGAGTGAGAAGGCAACTTCCGTTTCGTACAACTGTCCTTGTTTTCGTTTCTGTTTTCTGAATTCACTCGTACTTGCTCGAATCACTCCAAAATCCCCGGAACGAGAGCAAGGAAGTTTCACTTCAAAAATTTGAGACTGGAAACAATTCCTTTTTCACTAAAATTTGATGCTTTTCTGACTCCACTATTAGTAAAATCCGTAAAAAAAAAATTTTCGATTTTTTGAAAATTTGTAACCGAAAAGATCCCTTTCCACCAGAAAATTCGGTTAGTTTTCTTCGTTTTGTTAATTTTGTTTTTGTTTTTTAGGAATAGACATTTTTTCCGCCACTTTTAATTCCGTGACCCCCCCCAAAACAAAATTCTAGATCCGCGCCTGTTGTACGCTGCTATCTCTGGCTAGAGCTATTTTGCTTGGATTAATCACTTTCGGCAACATGGAATACGTTTCGCCTATTCGACTGGGCATCTGTATATGACTTATCTGTGCTATTAGAGTCTATTCTGGATTTTTCCTAGGTCAGGGGCGTTTCCAGCCAACTGGCTTTGGAGGGGTAATTTTAAAAAAAGAAAAAACTTAAATATTTTTTTGATTCCATAAATATCATTTGCACCCTCCCCAAGCCACATCTAGCTGAAGTTGTCATTCCACCCTCCACACCCTGGCAAATAGTCAATAGTCATTTCTGCTACTAGTTTTTAACGGTTATTTAGCCCTAATAGAACCTACATACGCAGCGGCAGATTTTTTTTGAATTCCATCCCGCGCGTTATGGGAAGTTGCTTTAAGGGATATAATAATGTTCTTCTAACTTCGTTTCATTTATTTAAGATTTAACGTATTCTTTTAAATTAGAAGTAAGAGTTACTCATTTCACTTGTAAATTCATAATTAATGACTGAAAAACTCTCTCCATTATTTCTTTTAAAATATTGACTACTGCTTTCCTTATACAATCACGAGTCCGGAAACGTCACATAAAACTTGAAGCTGCTTTGGGCTGTTTCACACGAGACGACGGCCAACCAACAAAATCTGCTGTCATCGTCCATTCCCTTTTGAAATTTGAAGAAAAAACGTACGAGCTTTCACACGGGCCAATTTTTCCAACCAACTGTACGTCAGAATGCTTTACCTTATTGTTGATGTTTTTAATCTTAATTCTCATTTCTGCTTTTTCTTTCTCTTTTCTCCCAGAAAGAAAAAACAACAACAACACCGCTCTCAAAAAGTCGTATCGAAAATCGTGTGAGAAAGTTGGATGGGAAAATCTTCCCTCCCCATCGTCCTCTCTCACCCTCTTCTCTAAAAATAATGTTTCCGTACGATTTCTGTTGGTTGGTCGTCGTCCCGTGTGAAACAAGCATTTGACGCTGCACTTACATGACTCGAACTGAGTTTCCGAATTCACTGGAAGTTTATTTGCAGTAGGACCGCATAGCTGCTGCAGTTTTTGACGTTTCCGAACTCACACATTCTCTTCGCGAGCAAAAGGGAATTTCAGAAAAAAACAACAACAATGCAGGAGCTGTCAAAGTGTTCGATCAAAAATTTGCTGAAAATATCGTTCAAATTTCCCCATCGTCTTCTCTCATCCTCTTCTTCATAAACCACTTTGCAGCCGACTCTTGTCGTGTCGTGTGTACGCTCGTGTGAAATCAGCCATAGCGTGCCATATTAACGGGAGTCTCGGGTATCGGTCTCTTCCACGATTCTCCAGCAGTTTTGGAAAAATTCACCGTCATAGATCGCCGACTAGATTCACCATAACTTAACTTGTTTGTTTGAAATATTGGTATTTTTTAAGAATAAAAATAAATAAGGGAACGAAAATTCTTAGGGGGGGTAATTACCCAATTACTCTCCTCTGAAACCGCCCCTGTCCTAGGGTACCACAAGTAGAGCGTTCAGATTGCTCAGTAGAAGTTTTCGAAACCCTGGATAGGATTGTTGTTGCTGGTATGTATATATGCAACACATGGTGGGAGACATCCGATTATTTCACTTTATGAAACAATAGGTCTAAGATACCAATCTAATGTGTGAACGTTTTGAACATTCCTCTGATGAAGGAGATGCCTTGTGTATAACAATGACTGTGTCTAGTGAAAGTTATGATATTCAAAATCAAAAGAGGATAAGTTGTGACAAAGATTGTCGTGGATAAAATCTTATCATGCTTGTTTGACACACCTTCTAATAACATGTTGAAGAATGTTAGACTAACAGCGTCAACAACCAACAATTTAAAAACAAAACACACTACAGACCAGAAACACACCGGTTTGTTGACTTAAAGGTAATAGAAGTCGTTACACTCTAATTGCTACTGCATACGAACCTTTCATTAAGCTCCTCCTTGCCAGCAAAATACTATTAATAAACCTTTATGTAATTTGCGCCTACACATTATGTAAAGTCATCCAATTTAATTAAGATATTCAATCACTGAAAATAAAGCCTTTTTGCAAAAATTCCTCCTCATGAATAAACCAAGCCTGGAAGGAGCCGTAACGAAACAAAAAAAAACTCTTTTTTCTATGCGTGTGACCACGTGTGGTGCTATTACTTGCGTGACTTGTCAGACATGATTTCGACATCCCTTTGCGGGCTGAATCTAGAATGTAATGCTCCAATTTCCATATTTCTTTTGTCCTCCTGTGCTCAATCTAGTACCGGGGGCCCTATGCCAGAGTCTTGTAATGGTAAACGTTTCCACGATGTTATCTATTTCAGCCTGGCTGACTTATACAATAGCAAGAGGAAATCCATAAGTATCAGGAGTCACGAAGCCAGGTCGAGGTGAAATCTGTCAGGAGGAAATGTAGCTAATTTCTAATTACAGCCCTTCAGCCGGAAGTCTTTTACTATCAAATTATTCATTTAGCCATGGATCAATACTGCTGTACTACTGGATTAGGAATATTTTATCATTAATAAAAAGGAACGAAATGTGAATGACTTTAACATTTACGGCAATGTTGCCTTGTCAATTACCCTCTGCTCAAGGATAAGTTAATACCTGGAAAACGTTTTTCTTAAAAGACTCTAAAAGTGTTCGGAATGATCAAATGCCGGGGAATATGGTGACAAATTTTAAGACTTTCTTACCTTTCCGCATGTTTCTTAAAAAAAAAAATTTTTACGACCGCATAAAAATATCTATCAAGGATATGAAAAGCGGAGCGGAAGGCATCGCCGCCACAGAGGGAAGCATGCAATAATTTTGACAAAATAAGTAACGAGCACATGAAAAATGCTCCAAAGCTTATGAATTCCTCCTTCACATATAATTTTGCTGTGCCGCCCGGTTTTTTTGGGGGTAGGGCGTTTTATTTTTACGTGAAACGGGAGCTAAAATAAAACCAGTCGAGCATTTTATATCCAGCCGCGTAGTTTTGCCCCAATAAATGAGCATATGATACACGCCGCCAGGACTAAAGCTGAATATGGGGGGCTGATATCGGCTGCGGGAGCCCTCAAGTACCCGGTTGTCATACGATATTCCCACATTGCATCGTTACGTCTATCGATAAGTGTCACTCGAAACCAACTTACGAACACGTTCGTTATTTTATGGTGGGCGTCCCCAAATGCATTTCATAAATTATCCCATCTCGATGATGATGGCGGCACTGAACGAGAGCTGAAGGAGAAAGTGTAGGCAATGGCTCGGAAATAAATGTATGATTATCCGGGATGGTTATCACTATCCCGTAAATCCTTACAAGAATGGGGGAACAAAACTGGAGGACATTTTCGGAATTCTCATAACGGGATTTTAGTTGTATTGTTTTGCCACCAACCCACATTGATAGTTTCCCCGAAAAAAGAATTCTATTGCGGAACTGCTGTAATAAAACTATGGTATCAGGACTCGCTCTTATCACGGATCATTACTTTATCTCAAAATAAGCGAAAAAAACATTTGAAACGAAGCGAAGAGTCCTGTTTTATTGCCCTTCAAAAATATGAAATACAAAAAAAATAAAATGTGTTTTTTCGCGCTTCATAAATTTTGCATTGACATCGCTTGCTTCTTCCAGGATCTCACCACCATACAGATGAATACTACAGCTACGGAAAGTGCGGTTAATAATTTTGAAAATTCCTTAAAGTAGACCTTGAAAATCGACCATGGAAAAGTGCTGGATTGAAAAAATGTACTTTTTCTTACCATTACTAAGTAAAAGTCTCTCCAGGCGAAATGGAACGTGCAAAGAACTGTGTTGAAGAAAGCCAGATTACATCAACGCGATGTTAATTTCAGCAAGTTAGAATTATTGTCCCATTACAGACGAGGATGTATGCATCGAGAGGCAAAAGCTTTTTTAAAAGCTTACTGAGAGCTTTTGCGTAGCTATGTATGGCTGTGTTTATCTGTTCCGTACTGATTATCATTTAGAATTAGGTTAGGCTGGAAATATTCAAAAAACGCTATCTTTCTTACAATTTTTTCTTCTACCCGATCAAATTTTTTGCTTCTCGATAGCATGGATTTTGTTTTTTGTTCGTACATTCCCTGGACTATAAGGATCCGAACGACTCTTTCGCTGATGGATGCAAGTTGGCGTCTGATCATAAGAATCTTGGGTACACAATAATGCATTTCTACAGTGTTCCAGAAATATTTAAGTGAAAGTTCGATGATTTTGAGTTTATTGCATTTTTGTATTCAGTATTTTATTCTTAATCATTGTTATAATTCTTGTCTTAAACTGAGCTGTGCTTTCTGAGTTATCGGACCGGCAAAATTGCTTATGAGCATAATTGTGTACGGGTGCGCCATCTAGACCTTCGGTATTTCAACATTGAATAACTTTGACCTTTTTTAGTCAATACACACCGAACAAATGGGCTGAAATTGTAGCGAAACCCACTTCTCTGCTTCGCTGATGGTGTTACCTTGGGTTACTTTTTTGAATTCGACAGTATAAGATATAAACACATGCCAAACCTTGTCTTTACGACCATAGGCCTATGTCCAACTTTGCCAATAAGACATTGAACTCCCCGCACACTGTCTCGTTTCTAAAGACCACCTCCACCGACTTTCCTTCTGTTTCCGTAAACAGTATGAATCTAACTGGCTCATAACTTTAAAACTTGGGCACAAGATTAACCGACCACAGATTAGAAATTGCTAAACAAGCCAATGCCTGGGATTTCTTTGCAGATGCAAACTACTCGTTCACCCAGAAGCCCGGAATACAAACTCCAATCCTATAATAGGCCCCAAATCGAACGCTACTCGTTTATCTGGGTTGGAGGCTTGAAACCATGGCATGAATGCTGCAAAACCTTGCCATCGAACTCAACGGTGATAGCACCTTCTACTCCTCCATAGGCTCATTGAGCCACCACATTAACGCCCTCCTGCCTGCATGGTAATATTTTAACCACAGTACAAGACCAGATCTCTCTTCCACCCGCCGTCCTTTTTTTCGCTGGCGCCTCATAACTATAATCTACAAGTTCGTTTATAAATATCACAACACGACTGTGGAATAATCTTTCACAATCAGTATTTCCGGACCCGTGCAATACTTTAGAGCAGGGGTGGCCAACCCGCGGCCCTTCGCAGGAAATTTTGCGGCCCACGAGATTCAACGCGATTTAACAAAATATTTTGCACTAGAAGATTCCAACAAGAAAAAATGTAGCTAGCTCTCTTTAACGTTCCTATTGAAACAGTTCCAGAAAATCTGAAAGTGGAACTACTAATTGATTTACAGGGCTATAATGAATTAAAAACCATTTTCAGACCTCAGATTTAAAAATTGATTTTTATAAGAAATATGTTACAAAAGAAAAATTTTGTAATTTGAAATGTCTGGCACAAAAAGTTTTGAGCGCTTTTCCCGAATAAAAATGAGACTCCTCTGTTCTTGGCCTGAAACAGGCACGCACGTCGCACAGCGTTAAAACGACTGTGTGGTACTCAAAACAGGCACAGTACGCCTGAGTAAAAATTCCAATAACTATCAATAAAAGACGTACGGAATAGTCCTTTTCTAGACTAAAGGGAGTAAAAACTGGAGCTGTAAGAAATTGTACAGGACGAAGAAAACGAGCAATTACCTTGGTGACCATAACGTGTGTCATTAGCATACTCAATAAACCGGTTCTCGTTCGATTACATAGGTCAAGCAGCATTGGACGTGGTTAGTACTTAGTTGGGGAACCGCTTGGTAAAACGACACTCGCTTTTGGAATGGTCGATTTTAAATAAATTCAAATCTGCAACGGGGGCGGGCATACCTCTATAGCGGAAGCATTTTTAGTTTTTCATGTGTGTAGCACGCTCCCCGTGTAGCAGGCGCATTTGTTCGCTAAGCGTCCTTGTTGCGCGCGCATATGCTATTAAAAAAATATAAACAACTAAATTATTTTTACTCGGTTTGGTTCAACTTGCATCTGCGAATCGCTCTTTTCGAAAATGAAATTTACAAAAAATAAATAGCGCTCGATATATACCTCAATTATAAGCAATTTTGATGTTAAAATTGCCTTTATTTGGTACATTTTTAGCACTTTTTCGTAGCTGGGTTGCAGGTTTTCGTCAGAGAATATATTCTCTGACGAAAACCTGCAATCCAGCTACGAAAAAGTGCTAAAAATGTACCAAATAAAGGCAATTTTAACATCAAAATTGCTTATAATTGAGGCTATCAGTGCAAAAGTGGTGTAACCCCAGACGATGTAAACCACCGGTGTAGTCAGCTTACACCCTTTTTTCTCTATTACTTTGCTATATTTGTTCTGTCCAACAGTTATGTTATGTACTATTGTATTGAAAGTTCATAATGTAAGGAATGTATATTACACCAAAACCGCAAATTGTGGGTTACACCACTTTTGCGCTGATAGCCTCAATTGCCGTAACATAAGAATTGTCTGGAGCTGGACATTATTCAAAGGAAACATTGCAAGATTTATAATTTGGGAAAAAAATTATAGGTATTTTTTCGAGAATAAATAAGGTAGTTGAAGTTGAAATTTTTGTTAAAAAAAACCAAAATTTTGACTTTGGCAAGGTGGAACCGTCACTTTCACCATAATAGATAGGTGGGTGTACTCTGCGTGCACTGGTACCTTATTCATGGAAATAGGTTATAAGGTTACAAAAATAAAGGATGATATGTAAAACTCTATCAAAAAAATTTTGAAAGGGCTACACCTTTACCATTTATTGTTTGTCTGACCAAAACCTATCGCTTTGTGAAATGAGTGTATGCACGCGGCCCGCGATATCATAATGCATTCTCAAAGTGGCCCGCGATAACATTTGGGTTGGCCACCCATGCTTTAGAGCTAAAACGTAAGCTTCATCACCTTCTGCTTGACCAACCAGATCCCTCCTAACCTATGTTTTTCTATTGTGTACTTGAAATCAAACTTGGACTAGACATTTCACCATGACCTGAAAAACATAATGGGTCGTACTACAGCCCACACCTTACACCTACAGAACATCGTGTGATTGTGCACCTCAAATTGGTTCCTTATGGTCAAAGGCTAAATAAATACAATGAGGTAGGTTGATTGATGAATGAATGACCTACCATATATTCTAGTAGAGAAAAGTTTTAGAAAAAGGACACCCTTCAGCCTAAGGTTTGTTATCTGAGTTTGCTATCCCTTTTTAAAATTTTTTCATAAGATATTTTTACGAAGAGTTTGTTTCTATTTACACGAAACAAATCTAGTTACGAGAATGAAATGAACACTTCCTGCGAGAAGTAAAACATTTGATCTTCATTTCAGCAGCAAATTCAATACGAAGTTTTTTTCTTCCAATTGTGAAACTTTTAAATTCAAAACTTCTTTTCCGCTAATAATCGCGTAGTGCTCTGGGAAAAAACTACTTTTCTGTCATGCTGTTGCAAATTTACAGCCAATAAATCAATAAGGACGAGATCAAGTTGCGATAAGAAAAGGACTCAAGGAAAGTTTTTCCTTTTAATGCAGTTCCCTGATAGGATTTTCACAGAGACGACACCAATTGACTTCTGAAGGAACTTTTACTCCTTCAAGCAGAACTAAATGCAGTTAAGTCGGCAGCGACTCAAGTGCACATTAAAGCTACTGCAAGTTGCCCTGGAGACGCCTAATGCGGCGAAATGGAAGAAATTTGTTGACTGTGCCGGGGCACAAAGGTGGATGGATGGAATCACATGCCCCTGTGGCCACCACTACACTAGACACTGCGTGTCAGACATTCATTATAAACAAACACTTCAGCAAGAGTTTAATGAGTTTTAAATAAATTTTGGTGCCGCAACTGCACTAAGCCTTTCGCCTCCTTGAGGCATCATCCTCGCGCGCTCTCCTCCGCGTCTGAACTGTATATGTCTGGCAGCCTCTGTTCGGTATAGCGGTCGTAGTTGTGCGATCTTCACTAAATTACACTGATTGAGATGAAACTGCTTTCGAGGTATTATGCCAACAAGTTTAATTGCATTTCTTACATCCCAGGAAATTAGTCAGGGATTTAGAAATTGCTTTACTCTTGAATGATTGTGAAAGGAGAAGGGTTAAAAGGATAATAATTGAAGGAAGTTCAAAGCAAAGAGCACATCGCTGCAAGCACTACAAAATTTTGAGCGTTTTTGGTGTTTTGTGGACTTTGTGATAACTGAATAAAGAAAAAAATTAATAAATTTGGGATCAATCGAATAATAAGGTAAATGTAGTAGTTGCAATGGCACTTTATGCCCCAGGTGAGATGCAAACATCATCCGGGGGATTTGAACACCAAAATAGGTGAAGAGACAGTGTACAGGAAGTTGCCCACAGCTTTCATGAGCACACAAATGACAATGTACATCGAGTTATAGAGATGGTAGCAAGTAATAACCTTGTCTTTAAGACGAATAGGTTTCGTATCCACACAAAACCACCTGGTATAACCTGATGGAGTCATTCGTCACCAAATAGACCACGCGGTGAAAGGCTCGTCGCACAGTGGTCTGAAAGTTTATAAAAGCGGTATTTAATACTAAATCCTATTTCTGACCTTGAAAATTTGTATATAGGGTGTTTTCACACCGCCGAATCCAAATCTGATGTCGAAATTTCAAAATTTTCAAAATCCAAGATGGCCGATAAAAATGGCGGATCAAAAATTAAAAGCAATGCTTTTTAATTTAAAAAACAGGATTTTCTCGTTGTTAAATCCCCTGTTTTCATACAGTTGCATAGTTTTATCGTATTTTATGTCAGTAATATTCAATTTTTCTCGAAATTTATTTAAAATAATCAAAAAATTAAAATTCATGCAAATAACGCTGTTTTGCAATGTTTTTTTGTAAATTACCGAAAAAACTTGACTATGATTGTCATAAAATACGATAAAACTATGAAACTGTATGAAAAAAACACGGTTTAACGATAAAAAGTCCTATTTTTTGCCATTTTGATCCGCCATCTTTGATTTTGAAAATGTCCAAATTTCGACAGCAGATTTGGATTCAGCGGTGTGGAAAACCCCTATATACAAATTTTCAAGGTCAGAAATAGGATTTAGTATTAAATACCACTTTTATAAACTTTCAGACCACTGTGCGTCGCCACGTTTTTTTAGTATAGTGCTTCGAAAGCGCATTACACCTCTTTGTGCGAAACAAAATCGGATGAGCACAGCTGCCCCACTCAACGAAAGGGTCAGATACATCTTATATTACAAAACATATAGTTATACAGGGTGTCCCATGAGGAGGGTCAAAGGGGCCAGCTGTGGATAGGTTATGGATAGACGAACAAAAAATCGTATGGGTGGGGGGGGGAAATCGTAATGGTTTAGCCGCTAGGGCGTTTTGAAGTTTTTTTGGTAGAGTTGTACATATCACCCTGTATTTTAGTAACCCTATGACCTATTTTCATGAATAAGGTATCAGTGTACGCAGAATACTCCCATCTATCTAAAACCGTCAAAATCAAGGTACCCTATAGCTACCCTATCAAATTCCAGAGCAATGAGTAGTCAAAGTTGAAATTTTAGTTTTTTTTAACTAAAATTTCAACTAAAACCACCTTTTTCTCCAAAAAATGCCTAGCTAACTAATTTTTTTTTGCAAAATTAAAAAGCTTGGACAATTTCCTATTAATAATGTTCAGACAATTTTTACGCTGGGGCCATTAGTTTTGAAGTTATTAGCAATTTTAATGCTGAAATGTCGATGGGAGAACCATAGTGATCCAAGCGACATTTTAAAAAATGCTTATTTTTTGAATTGAATGCACAGAAAAAACATTAAATCTTTTGTGCCATACTAATCCAAACACATAAAATTTATTAATGGGATGTTATTTATGTGCTTGGATTAGTATGGCACGAAAGATTTAATTTTTTTCTGTTCATTTAATTCAAAAAGTAAAAATTGACAAAAATGTCGCTTGGATCACTATGGTTCTCCCATCGACAAATTGGCTCTTTTTTAGCACTTTTTCACCTAAGCTTTGCCAAAAAAGTACCAAATAACCAACAAATAAGGCAAATTTTAACATCAAACTTGCTAATAACTTCAAAACTAAAGGCCCTAGCGTAAAAATTGTCTAGACATTATTAATAGGAAATTGTCCAAGCTTTCCAATTTTGCAAAAAAAAATTTTAGGCTATAAAGAAATAAAACAAAATTTTTCTTACGACATATGATATCACAATCCTTTATGAAAAATTTAAGCCCCGGATTGTTTCTCTAGGCCATCCCAATCCTGGGCAATGACCGATTTAAAAAAAAAGACCCTTTTCCAAAAATTCGCTCTAAAAGGGGGCAATTTTAAATTTTTTTCAATTTTTCAAAAATACTCGTTTTCGACTTGGCAGAGGTAACAGCATGTGTTAATTACAAATAATTATAATAAAAATTGAACCGTTTACAGCGAAAACAAAAAACGATGATTTTCGATGAAGTTTCGCGATTTCCTCGGGCCATAACTAACGAAATCGTATCAAACAAGTGTCATTCGATAGGTATTTTTATTCTCTACAACTTTCTAATTTAACTTTTTTCTGTATATTGCTTTGTTTCTTTTATAAATGCGAATAACGAAATTCTTTCCATTTAAAAAAAAAATAGGCTTGATTGCATGTTATGTAATTTTTTTCAGAGCATGTTTTCGTTAATACGCGCCGATCGGCACCTAAACGAAGTCGGTATCATATTTGGTACGCGCGATATTGAGCAGGTACAAAATCACGAACTTCGTTCAAACAAAAAAACGGCCCCACCGATTTTTATGAAAATATTTTCAGATAATAGCTTCGGTAATACGCGTCGATCGGCAACTCAATGAATTCAATATAATTTTTGGGTCACGCGATATCGTGCAGGTACAAAAATCACTTACGTAGTCTAAACAAAGAAACCGCTCGACCGAATTTTATGAAAATCTTTCCAGATTATAACTTCGGTAATACGCTATCACCGGGACCAGTCGGTATCATTGTTGGTTCGCGCGAAATCGTGCAGGTATAAAAATCATTTACTTCGTTTAAACAAAAGAATGACTCGGCCGAATTTTATGAAAATCTTTTCAGATCATATTTCAGTTAATACGCTTCGATCGGCACCTCAACCAAGTCGATATTTTTTTTGCGTTCGTGCAGGAGAAAATGACCACATACGTACGCACACACACACACGCATACTTCTTCTCAAATTTTTGCTTAAAATGCTATTGGGACCTTGAAAAATGAAAATACGTTGACAATTACGATTTCGATTTTGTGACCGATTGCAAAAACTTCCCTATAAACTGGGAAGTTATTAAGAGGGCGGCAAAATTTTCTTCCGCCCCGGGCGGCTGATACCCACGATACGCCACTGGTTTAACCCCTTAAGGGCTGAAAATAATTTATTTTTGGCTGATAATAAGCATTCAATCGAATTTGAAGGATATAGTTGGAAAAACAATTTTAGGATTATCCCTTATCATAAAATTTGGCTTGATTTGGTATAAATCATAGGTTCTCAACGTGGGCGATAACGCCCCCTTGTGGGCGTTTGAGACTTTCAAGGGGGCAGCATAAGACCCAGAGAAAATTAGGGGGCGCTAACATGGCACAGTGAGGACGTGGGCAGGTT